>OX243796.1:10000000-20000000 GCA_945859595.2 Megachile willughbiella
GAAAAGCGACGGTGCATGAAAGCTGGAAAATCCAGGTTCACGTCGATAGGTCAACGAGCACCTGTAGCGAATGTCCTGCTAAATAATGTTATCGGAACCGGACGCTTCATTTT
Source organism: Megachile willughbiella (assembly GCA_945859595.2). Lineage (NCBI taxonomy): Eukaryota > Metazoa > Arthropoda > Insecta > Hymenoptera > Megachilidae > Megachile > Megachile willughbiella. The sequence continues at coordinate 10,000,114 of OX243796.1, forward strand.
CAATACACCTACGCGCGCTATCGGTCTATGTATACGGTGATCGATTGAAACCACGCTGATTCTGATTCGAAATTAAAAATTATGCGAAAACATTTCGATACGATGCGGATGTAGATATCTGAATCCCTAGATTCACAATTTACTGGATTTATAGATCTGTTTATTTCCGAATCTCTGTATTACTGAAGCTCTAAAGCCACCAATACGTGTACGCACGAATTACTATATTGGCGAATCTCTAGAGCTACGAATCTCTGAATACATGAATTTCTGGATTTCCAAATCTCTGTATCATTAAATCTCCGAATTCCTATATTACCAGATCTCTACATTCCCGAATCTCTGAATCCCTGACTTTCTAAATCCCCGACCTTCTAAATCCCCGAATATCTAAATCCCTGAATCTCTAAATCCTCGAATTTCTAAATCCCCAAATTTCTAGATTTCCGAGTCCTTATACTGCCAAATCATGAGATCCCCAAATTTTTAAATCCCTAAATCTCTAAATCCCAGAATTCTTATATTTCCGAAGCACAATTTTTCCAAATACCTATGTCCCAAAATCTCTACATTTGCATATTCCTATATCTCCAAATCCCTATATCCTCGAATACCTACATCCTCTAATCCCTATATCCCCACATTTGTATGTCTCTCCATCTCTATATCTCCAGATCCATAAATACCTTGTTTTTTAAACTAAAATTGAATTAACACAAATTGAATTGTTACTTTTATAAACTGTATTGGGAATAATTGTATATTTATACATCTGACAATTGCAAACTGCTGAAATATGTAAACATTACCTGGAACAGTTACAACAAAATGGAGAGTTATTATAAATGAATAGAACGGCGACCACAGTCACCAGAGCCCAACTCCATTGAACAGAGATGAGCGTTGTTTAAATATTCAAATAAATCACATTTTCAGACCGGGTCAATCATGCAACTTATTAATACAATAAAATTTCGTTCAAAAATCGTGAATATTTTATGAAATCATTTCAACAGGAAATAAAATATTGAGTTGCCGGTAATATCGGATGTCGAAGCACCAAAAGTACAGTTTTATAAAAGTGATACAAATTGGTTACGGTATCAGTTGCGGTATCAGTGTGAAAATTAAATTGTCGATTGAAAAATTGTTAGTAAAATTAAACGAAAATCTTGCTAACCTAGAGAACTATAAATACAAGTACTTCGAACATTAAGATTCTGAACAAGTGTTAGATCATTATAAGAATTTTGAAAATTTAAACAACCACTCGTGCGGGCATTTCTTCGCGTCGGCTAAATGACCAAGAAACTTGACATTTCGCCGGAAATTATATTCGCAGTTGGTGAACGGAAAAATGTAATTAGCGAACAAACACGAAGTCTCGGGGACGCGATTCAAAGTAAAGCATTAAATCGTTAAATACGTTAAAAGAGAAATATTCTTCGGACACGTAGCGAGCGAGGGCTAAGAGAAAATTTCATCGAGATCTCTATTAAGCACCGGTAATACTGTCGTTCTCTTTCCCTTTTCACTACGCGATCTTTCCCTTCTTTTTTCCCTCTTCGTCCCTTTTAAGGAGCCCGATGCACGGCGCGGGACTCCAAAGATTTTCGCCGACGAGAGAAATAAGAAGGCAAACAAGAAATTTACGCGAGAAACGAGGGGAACCTTTTATTCACCGACACTCGAAACTTTCCGTCTTGCGCTTCCGTCCGCTCCCGAACTTTCTTTCTCCTGTAAAAAATTTAATACCGTGTCACCGTGCAATTTCGAACGAGCCATAATAACGTTCGCGTTATTACCGTCGCCCTGTTTCGCCGTAGCTTTCCGTGTGTCGCGTGTGCCCGCAGCGCACATTTCACGAGATTCTGCGGCGTTTCGAGAGAAAACAAACTGAAACCTTGAAGCAACAAACAAACTTCGACGAATATCTGTCTCTCTGTCCGTGTGGGTGTGTGTTTTAAGGTCAAACTTGTTCACGGTTCAACGGATTAAAACACTGCGCAGAAGACAAAAGGTGTATTGCTAGAAACGTTTGTAGGCGTTGCGAAACCTGCGTGGGTGTGAAAATACCCGTGTCGTGAATGAAAACATGTCTTAACACAGTTAAATTTCACTTTAAAGCTGCCACTGCTGTTACTTTGCGGGATACAGTATTGAGACAGTATCGAAGAGTGAAGACTTTCAGATGATGGATTTGGGGTACTTTGGAAGTTGCACATTTTTACATGTACAAAATTGGAAATTTTTTAATTTCAATTGATTTGATTGATTTTGACTTGGAAAGTTTGAAAATTGAGAATTTAAAAATCGTAGGACCACGAATTTTTTAATTGAAGTGTTTTACTGTGCAAACCAGGAAAATTGCAGAATTAAAGAATTGAAGACTTGAAGAATTGGAGAAATGACGAACTGAAGACTTGAAAAATTGAAAAACTGAAAAATTGAAGAATTGAAGAATTGAAGAATTGAAGAATTGAAGAATTGAAGAATTGAAGAATTGAAGAATTGAAGAATTGAAGAATTGACGAATTGCAGAATTGACGAATTGCAGAATTGAAGAATTGAAAAACTGAAGACTTGAATAATTGGAGAATTGAAAAATTGAAAAATTGAAGAATTGAAGAGTTGAAGAACTGAAGAATTGAAGATTCGAATAATCGAAAAACTAGGAAATTGAGAAAATGGTAAACTAGAAAATTAAAGAACTAAAAATTAAAAATTGAGAGAATTGAAAACTTAAAACCTTCAAAATTTCCTAAATTTCCCTAACCCTATATTCTCCACTTTCACCCACCAAAATTTCGCCCAATATCAAATTTACTATCAAACCAATCATACTCCAATTTAATCCTCCTACCTCTATCAGAAACATAACAATTTTATCTCCGACTTCGCCAGACAGAAGTACGATAGAAAAATTGTCTGACACCCAGCGAGCAGGCAAGTGTATGCTAAGAATAAAAAACACCGTAGAGACGAGAACGAAGAAAAGAAGAAACGAACGTAGGACAATCCACGGGGGTCATTATCAGCCGACTGGTTCCAATTCAACGGCGCACTTTGCCAACGAATATTTCGTAGAAAAGTGCAGGCTGGCTGGCATTACTCGTTCAACGGTGTCTTTCGGGAATTCGTCTGGGAAAACAAGGCAGAAGAACGAACAAGAAGACGAAGAAAAAGGAGGACAGACAAGAGTGGTTGTTCTTGAAACTGGCTAATTCGTCTGCGAAGCGTGATTGGCCTGGATACGAGCCACGATCTAAATGTTACGTTTTCATCGGCGCAAATTCGGAGACAACCATTGCCAAACATCGCCCTCGTGTTTAGTAATGATGCCCTAATTTTTATCGATCGCATTTCCTCATCGTGTATATTGTTGTTGTTCCGCATTTCATGCAGGAAGTTAGGGTATGAAGTTAGGAAACGAAACGAGGTTGGACAAAGAAGGTTTAGAAATTTATTCATCTAGAAATTTGATGACTGCAATTGATAATTTGGACAATTTTTAATAGATCGTTTGGAAATTGCAAATTTGGAAATTTAGAAATTGGGAGACGGAATTCGAAAATGTTGGAGTTCTGAAATGTAGAAATTCGGAAATGTGGAAATTCGGAAACGTGGGAATTGGGAGACACCGAAATTCGGAAATGTGGGAATTGGGGGACACCGAAATTCGGAAATGTGGGAATTGGGGGACACCGAAATTCGGGAATGTGGAAAATCGGAAACGTGGGAATTCGGAATCGAGGGAATTGGGAGACACCGAAATTCGGAAATGTGGGAATTGGGGGACACCGAAATTCGGAAATGTGGAAAATCGGAAGCGTAGAAATTCGGAAACGTGAAAGTTGGGAGACACCGAAATTCGGAAATGTGGGAATTCGGAATCGAGGGAATTGGGAGACACCGAAATTTGGAAACGTCGGAATTGGGAGACACCGAAATTCGGAAATGTGGGAATTGGGGGACACCGAAATTCGGAAATGTGGGAATTGGGGGACACCGAAATTCGGGAATGTGGAAAATCGGAAACGTGGGAATTCGGAATCGAGGGAATTGGGAGATACCGAAATTTTGAAACGTGGGAATTGGGAGACACCGAAATTCGGAAATGTGGGAATTGGGAGATACCGAAATTCGGAAACGTGGAAATTGGGAAACCCGGAAATTCGGAAACGTGGAAATTGGGAAACATAGAAATTTGGAAATCTAGAATTTAGAAATTTTTGAAATTTTTCTGTGCATGCGATATGTATAGTTCACAAATTTCTTTAATACATACATGCCATAAACGTAGAGCATTTCAAGTGTTGCCGATTAATACGATTTGATTTCGTGACATTAAAGTTACGATACGAAATCCAATGTCACAACAACACGATTTCCAGTTTTATTGACGGCAAACGTCATGACATTTCGTGTCATATCATGGCAGTAAAAGTCGCAATTTAACTGCCACATAAACTTTTTATCTTTAATATCATGTCGATAGGACAGTGATGAATGGAAACATTAAATTCGTACTAACCAATAAAACAAAAAATGACCACTCTTTTCGGGCACCGAATGTTTTATTCGCGTTATTTCCTATCAAAACATAAATAAATTTTTCGGTGTCCGGGAAAAGTGGCTATTTTTTGTTTTGTTAATTAATATTCCGTCTGGAGTAATTTATTGTCGTGTAAATTAAAGTTAACCTATTGACCTATTAATCGAGTTTACAGGAATAAACGTGGGAAACTACGTAATTTAGATTTGTATGTTTCATAAGTAGATTTTTATAGCACGTATATCTGTTATGATGTATTTTAATAAACGTTCAGATATTTGATCTTTCATCTAATCGCTCGATAAAATAATAGGATTGAGGATAATTTTTCACTTCTCTTTAGATCAGATTAAACGAATCAGTTAATAATTGATAACCTCCTATCCTTGACTCAGGCAAGTGTTACAGTAATAACCTTGTAATCAAATATTTATTTGGTATGCAGTAGATACAACACGCAACCAGTAAACATATTAAACTTGCAAACTGAAACAGACTTAGACAAAAAGTTTTCAATTTCATCACATCTATTTATTTAAATAAATTATTACCAATTCTTGCTTCAGTTATCATATTTCAATATCTATACTCGGAAAATTATATCTTTAAAAAGTTTTGTCGAAAGTATTTTATTTGATCAATCAATGTATTATACGTATTGTTGAAAATTGCAGATAGAATAGTTGGAAGAATTTCTTTAAACGGAATACGGTAGGGGCCGGAGAAATCATCGGGCACTATCACTGAATTCCCCGATCGATGCAGCATTCAACGTCGAACACAGGATGCCCGTAATTTCTCATGCGATTTCGAACAATTACCGTTCGAAATGAAAGCGTTAACCCGTGCAAGTATCACGGAAGAAGATTGCGAAGTCACTAGGGGATTCGAATCGATCGTTCCGATTCGGTACATAACCATCCGAGACTAGTTTGCGACCGAATCAAACTTACGGCCATCTACTTTCAACTGACAGCCTTATCATTATACCTACATACATCATTCATATCTTCATATTCCTATATTATTGATATCTTCACATATATCTTTAATAGGTCCACATACGTATGCTATTGATACGTTCACATGTTAGTGATATGATCGTAATGTAGTATTCATATATTCGTGAACGAAATGTTATTGATACGTGCATGTACATATGTCATTTCATATGTTCATCTACATATATTATTGATGTCACTACGTACATGTATATAATTTATATGCTCATGTATGTAATATTCATATGTTCATATGTGAATATTATTGATGTGTTCGTGTACATACATATATCACTAATATGATGTGCTGGTCATTGACATGTTCATATACATATAACATTTATAAGTTCATCTACATATGTCATTGTTGTATTCATCTACATATATTATTGATATGTTCATTTTCTTATGTCATATACATGTTCATAGAGATACACATAACACGCAATAATTAATATGTTCATCTATACACATCATTGACATGTTCATGTACCTGTATCATTGATATGTGCATTTTCAAACGTCATAGACATCTTCATAGAAATATATCATTGATATGTCCATGAACATACGTCATTAAAGAATTCATAAATATATACCTCATCTAACAATTGATTCGATTCTCGTCCCGATATTTTTCAAACGCGAGTCATTTAGAAAATTGCAATTTTGCATACACGTTATAACTTTATGTAATACGAACAAAATTGTTAATCGAAGTTCGATGCTTATACGTCTTCCTTTTTCTAATCCCCCGTCGAGTTCAATTTCCCAGCAATATTATATTTATACGACAGGAGAGGAAATGTTGAACGATCGATAAATAATAAACTCACCCTCTGTCGGCGCACTGAATGCCTGCAGTCCTCGCATTAAGGCCAGTTAGTCAAGGTCCATGCAAGCCGATTTTTCTGCTCGAAAATCTGTAATCACACGCGAGAAATCCGTAATTATTCTCATGTTATAGCCAGATAAACATTATTTGTGTAACTGAAAAGCTCGTAATTTACGAAACTAACTTTCAAAATTAATTTCACTTTTTAATTTACTCTTTATTATCATAGTTTAATAACAATATTTTTTGAATAATTATATACATTACTTATGTAGTTTGATTACATATTGTAATGCTCGGATAAGTATTTTATTTTATTTACAGCAAATTTCAACGAACAAAAAAACAGAAAATGACATAAAATTGCATGTCAATATTTTTCCACCATACTAAATTAACACAATGGCGATAACTCGATTTTTATTACCTCCATAATTATTCTTAGCATGATGAATGGACGAACGAATTAAACCTACACAAGATAGGTCAAAGACACAGCAAAACGTTTACCAATTCAAATACTAAAGAAGCGACGTAAACGCAAGAAGAGATCTTTATTACGTGCACTCGAGACGTAAAAATAAAAAATATAAAGAAGAACGAAACGAGAAAACGAGAAATTTCCAAGGGTTGAAAGAACGGCGCAAGATTTTTCTCCGTCTTCATCGGCATCGTTATGAACGTTTTTAATATTACAGAGAGCAACGAAGGGAACCTTGTCTTTGACGACACACCGAAAATATTTAATCTCGAAAGAAAGACTTCCGAGAACGCGTCGTTTGCCCAATTTCGACCCTCCTTAACCCCCGCGAACGTTACCCCTTTATTAAACCGGCGAACTTTTCGGCTGAGACCGACGGAGAATGGTTCTTTATTCTTCTTCGGGAAGAAAAGGCAAAGAGGTACTTCTTTCCTGATTCGGGAGATTCTACAGTTTCACAGCTGATCAAGAAACTTTTTGTATGCACGATTAAATCTTGAATTAACACGCGCTTCATGTGGTTTAATACAATTTAATTCTGAATCAGATCGCTATATAATTGAACTGGGCCCAAAATGTAGGAATTATAATGAAGAAAAAGAACACTTCTAAAAATCAACAAACAGCATCAAACAGAATCAAAGGAGATCAAACAAAATCGAATAAAATCAAACAGCATCAAATAGAATCAAACACAATCAAACAGAATCAAAGACGTCAATTAATAAATGCACTCATTTTTGTTTCTAAGAAAGAATTATTCTGAAGAAAATATGATATTAATCAGATATAATCAAACAGAATCAAACAAAATCAAACAACATTGATCAGAGTCAAATAGGATCAAACAAAATCAATCAAAATCAGAATCAAACACAGACCATCAAAATCAAACAGATTCAAGCAAAATTAAATATAACCAAACGAAATGAAACAAAATTATACAGAATCGATCAGAGTCAAATAGGATCAAACAAAATCAATCAAAATCAGAATCAAATACAAATAATCAAAATGAAACAGAATCGAATAGAGTTGATCAGAATCGATCAGAATCGATCAGAATGAAACATCATCGACCATATCAATTAAAAACCAAAATTATGTATCGTTAAATGTTATTATAATAGAACTTATATGTTACTATTACAGAACGAAATAAATTGTAATAATAACGTAGCATTCAACACACAAATAAACTGCATCAATCTTCGAAGAAATACAGTTATTTGAAAAAATGCAGCTTTACACCATTTGTGTATATTGCGTCATAAATTGTACCACATATTGTACCACATATTCATCTTGTATAAACAAACGTGCAAAGAACCGTATATTTTCACGAATGATTATAAGGATTCGTGTAAAGTAGGGAAACAAGTGTAGTAATTTCGTTTGCTTTTAAGAAGGGGGTGTTATTGAAATAAAGGCGAAAACTCATCAAGATCAAAGAGTAGCGCAATAATACGCGTGTAATCCGGTGTTTTATGTAAACCTATATATTTTACAAGACTTACTGTTTGCTGAAAGCTACAGACCGTGTCCCGTTGAAACGAGCTAAATCGTAAACTACCTTTTATTCTATTTTCTTTCGCGATGCAGGAGTTTACGGCTTCCCATTAAACTGTCGATTGTCGACAGTGCATCAAGACTCCTCTCCGGCGAGCTGCACCCTCTAAATCTGTATTGAATCGTAAAAACTAATTCCATAACGCCTCATAATTTCGACAATTCGTGCATGTACAGAAATACTTAAAAATTCTATTTAAGAAAGTGTAATTCCAGTTTACGGAAAAACATCAGGCACACTTTGTTATCGACGTAATAAAATGTCACAAGCAGCGGAAATCGATTTTTATTTTATTTTTCGTTTAATATTAACGTCGTAATTCTACATCGTGTCCTTTCATGTTTACAATATGAAATATTTTTAAACGTAATCGGCCATCTCTGATCAGGAGATAAGTCCTTGCAATATTGTAAAGCTTGTGTATCAAACTTGTCATGCTCAGTATTATGATCTGTATATATTAGAAGGGTATATCTTGCTAAATAAATAAATTAGACAATTTACTGTCGAGTTCCTCTTGAAGTATAATTTACGGAGTGTCCTCTGCATTTTAAATTACTATTCATAACTTCTGAAACAATCAAACATTCGTTTAATATTCTGAATTATTGTCCATAACTTTGAATCACATATTTCGGGTGCATCAAACTTTTAGTAGGTATAAATTGCAAAAATGTGTGTCATAAAACACCAAGTAACAGAAACAAAAACACAATGTAAATTCGTAAAAGAATTTTCCCAATATTTTTTCCATAAAACTTTTCTTTTACACTCAATATAGATACCTATTTGTGAAAAGAAGAATCGCGTAGTAAAGTGTTAAATCGCGTGAAATCGTACGTTTTATTCCACGATATTTTTGCTTAACAAGCAGATAAGCTTGTCCCAGTTTTTCAAATTGCCTTACATCTCGTAACGAAGTTATATACGATTCTATTTCCTTACATTGAGATACCAAAACGTTACATTTAAAATGGCAATACGAGCAAGTGCCTCTCGGTGTGTTCTTGTCGATTCGCTGCTAACTATTCAGCGTCTCGCGTTGATTACAAACAACGCATGTAAGCAGCGCCGGGAAAACCCGAAATTTCGCTCGAAATTACGTAAACAAAAGGCTCTTTAAAGATGTACCATCAAACGTGCATTAATCTTTTGACGCGTGTACAGTGCAGGTAAAAAGTTACGAAAAAAAACACGTTACAACGACATGGCTCGTTCATATGTTTTAAATAGTCTGCTTGTAGAGAGGATGTGAGAAGTGAAATAGTGCAATTTTAAAGAGCGACGAAATTTTTACGAAACTACGAGTTTTGGTGGTGTGAGGACGCGAAAATATGTCTTGGTATATTTTTGAGATCGGACATTTTTAAATTTATAAATACAAAAATTTAGAAATGTGAGATTGATGAAAGATGTAATTTGGGGATTTCAGAACTTAGTAATCGACGAGGTGAAAATTTGTAAGTGTACAAATCTATGAATCTACAAATCTACGAATCTATGAATTTATGAATCTATGAATCTACAAATCTACGAATCTACGAATCTATGAATCTATGAATCTACAAATGTACGAATCGATGAATCTACAAACCTACAAATCTACGAATCTATCTACCTATCTACGAACCTACTGATTTACCAATCTAACTATTTACTATTCTACCGATCTCCGAATCTACCAATCCACTAATCTACCGAACTCCGAATCTACCGATCTCCGAATCTACCGATCCACTAATCTACCGACCTCCGAATCTACCGATCTCTGAATCGACCGATTCACTAATCTACCGAACTCCGAATCTACCGATCCACAAATCTACCGATCTACTAATCTACCGATCTACTAATCTACCGACCTCCGAATCTACCGATCTCCGAATCTACCGATCCACTAATCTGCCGACCTCCGAATCTACCGATCCACTAATCTACCGATCTCTGAATCGACCGATTCACTAATCTGCAGAACTCCGAATCTACCGATCCACTAATCTACCGATCTCCAAATCTACCGATCTACTAATCTACCGAACTCCGAATCTACCGATCTCCGAATCTACTGATCCACTAATCTGCCGATCTCCGAATCTACCAATCCACTAATCTGCCGATTTCCGAATTTACCGATCCACTAATCTACCGACTTCCGAATCTACCGATCCACTAACCTACAAATTCACAAACTTCTGACCATTAAATTTTCAAATTTCTAAATTTTCCAACACACAATTGTCAAATTTAGAATTCCAAATCTCTCGAAATTTAAACATATGATACAATAAAAATGTAGAATTATAGAGATTGAAAATAACCAAATTTTCAAACCAAAACTTTGTGTTGATGCACCATGGTCGTCGATAATCGTAAAAGGGTTAATTATACGCAAATGTAACCCAAACAAAGGGAAACGCGCACAAACTGCGAGCATCTTGTAAATACTCTTAATAGAGTTAGAAAAATAAGAGAACTAGAATGCTAATGTTGTAAAAGATCCTTTCTCGTGGTCGCATTCGAACATTCGATTCATCATGGTTGTAAGGTTTTTTCCATGGGAAACCAGGTTTAATGCAGCGATCAATCATTCTTGATACGAGCAAACTTGCTGTCGTACTATCGCGCTATCGTTTGTCAAAATTCCGCGTATATCTATCGATCGCAACGAGTGACAGTTTCTGAGGTGTCTTTTTATCTTTCGATGTTGATCGATGGCAGAGTAGGAGGCGAGAAAGGGTGGTAGAGTCGTTCGATTGCCGTCGCTTTTTCAATATTCCCACGGTAAATTTTTCATTCTCAATTATATGTCGATCGACGGAGGCTGTATTCGCGTTAATGAAATATTCATCTTAATTTTCGAACTGTCAACTACGACCAGTCGCTATCCGTTTTTTTATCTGAATCCAATTACCCCCCGAACGACAGAATGATATATTTTTTTTTCGCAATTAATCTTAACCGAGTCTGTTTATTAATAGCTGTGTTGATACTGGCTTTGTTAAATATTTATCTGTGCATGTACGATTGTCGAGCAAAATCTTGTAGTTCGCGGTATAAATGTATTTCACTGTTGCTTGAGAAATAATTAACGATTTTAATTGCAATATGAGGTTTTAAAATTTACTAGGAAAGATAAGGAAGTATCTTGCTATACGTTTGTTAAGCAAGCAAAAATATAGGACACGTATTTTTCTTGTATTAACTGAACCACGATTTTAAGGGGTGGAACCACCCTTCAAAATTTTATAATATTTTACCACTTTATTTTTCAAGTTATTCAAATTTACATGATGACAAAAAGTGACAACTTTTCCGCTTTATTTTCAATTTAACGCGTTGACCATGATGGTCATATGACTGACGCTGCAAATTCAATTAAATTAACTATTTGTAGGAAAAGCAAACTGAAGGGAACTGTTGAGAGCTCTTAATGTTGAGACAATAATATACTAAGAGATCAAAGGATGAAATTGAAAGATTAGTACCCTCATTCTTAACAATCTCTGTTGTCTGACCACAAACGACCGCTCCACAAGTTAGTCAACAAGTTGTTCGAACTACAAGTTAGACGATTAAAATGCTGTTCTTGAAATCTGCGTTGATTTTCGTCAAAACGAACGCATGTACGATTGTATGTTCATTTATTTTTCGACTTCATGTTTAATTTTTGAAATTAAGTACAACGATAGGTTTAATACGGTTTGGGGAGAGTTTTGCGAATGACTGTACGTTTCATAAATATGGAGAAGGCGTGGATGGGACAAATACTTTTGAACGTTATTGTATACAACGTGTGAATCAAAGTGAATCAACGGCGGTCGTTATTAGCCTCGTTCTACCCGGTGCTTCCGTGCTCGCTGGTCAAATTAGTCCAGGCGACGTCGTTATGAAGGGGATGCTTCGCACGTGCGCTATAAAAGAATAATGGCAGTTCTTCCTGTACGAGACCCGCTCGCAATAACTTGCAATCAAGATATTAGGAGATAAAGCCGAAGACGAGGTATTTTTTAAGCGGCTAAGAGCGAACGTCTCCGAGACTCCTCGTCGAGGAGGTAACCCGACCAGGGTAGTGAATCCCATTGACCCCGATTTCGTAGCACACACGAGGGTCCCTTAATCACCCTTGACCCGTTTCTACGCGAAATTCTGTACACCACCTTTTCCAATCTTCCGCATCTATGTACGTATTGTGCTAAGATCAAAAACTTACCCGCCCAGCTGCATTTAAGAAGGGACAACACACGACCGCTTAATAAAAATTTCGTCACAGGTTTCAGATACGAATTTCCCGAAAATATCTAGTAGGAAATTTCAGAGTACATATCTTCCCAAGTCTTACAGTTTCGTCACTTTTGTAATTCTGAGATCTTACAGTTCAATTCGAACATTTTGGAATCTCAAGCTTTTAAAAATATTTAGAAAGAATGTAAGATAAAAATGTTTCGAAGTTTTCAAGGTTAAAAGACTGAGAGGTGTAGCAATGTTAAATAACAGAATTTGTCTAGAATAGATCTTTCGACATAATTTGGACTGTACGAACTCTTATCGCTATCTTATTCGTCTTTTCATTCGTTTCCCTGCAGTCATATCTTTAAAATCACTCCATCTATTTATAACACATTCATGCTTTGTCACATTCACTCTTTTAATCAGTTTCTTATATTTACCCTCACATGTACTTTTGAAATAATTTTATTTCAGTCCCCCAGAACTCATACATCGTTAGCATTTCCCGAGATAACAAAGTCTAAGATAAACTCTGTCTCTTCTGAATAGAGAAAACTATTTATCTCTCTGTGAACTTTATGCAGTTGATCTATGAACTTAACGCAGCATTCAAATGTCAAACATTTGATAGACGAGCACGACGATAAAAGGATTCTACATGTTATTACTCCAAAAGTTTAGGGATAACAATAACCTCACGTATCCATCGTAATCTCACGTATACAAATTGAAATTTAATTTTAAGAAGACTTATTCGTTAGAAAGGTGTTCGCAATCGACAGTGGATAAATTTTGAAGCGTAGCAAAATCCATCTCGATTCTCTTTCCGTTTCCCTCCATCTTCTCGCAAAGACATTCCGACCTGTATCTCACCCCGGGGACTTCCGGAGAGGATCAAACAGCCCCTCGTCATCTCCACAACGTTCCTCCGGTGAGAAACGTATCGACAATCCCTCCCTCTAGCTTGAATTTGCTTAAAGATTTATCATCCGACCCTTTGCGTCTTGTTCCGACTCGTTTGATAAGGGTGGCGGCCGCGACACCCCTGCGAACCTCCTTCAATTTTGCCGCCTCGAGTTCACCACCGCTATCTGGAATAATTTTGTGGCTGCAAGAAAACGATGGAGGCTTCTCCCTCCTCCGAGGAGAGTAATGAAAGTATTCTCGTTTTCGAGGGTTCTGCGTGCTTTTCCAGCTGGATACAAGCTGGATATTCCCGGGGGTAAACGGCCAGAGTTAAACGATTACGTTCGAGGCTGCTGATGAACATTCGATGTCCTCCCTTTTATTTCTTCCATCTTTCGGAATTCTGTTTACTCAAGAATGAGTAAACATGGTGGTCAAAATGGTATTCGATTGTTATTTCATTTTTAACTGGGCAAAGTAGGCAACATTATTAGTTAGAATTGGTGTTACTTCGATGGATAACGTTAAAAAAGTGTTACGATTTATTTGAACACAAGTGCATTTTTGAAATTTCCTTAAACTTTCGTAATTTTATTTTACACTTAACTAACCTTCAGATCCTCATTTAAGAAAACACCGTTTTATCTTAAATTCGCATACAAAGATTATTCGCCTAATAACCGATCAAATGAAAGAAAGTATCACATCAATAATTAAATAATTGTAAACAGATGTTTGGCAGATCACGCGTCGAAATCAGTGATACGCCGAATAAAGAGCTATTCAGAGTGAAATGTACAAAGACTTTCCCGATCAACTGTAAATTGTCCAGTTTTAAAGCAAACTGTAGAGGGGCTTTATATCGTTCACAATAGTCCGATTCAAAGGCTAAATGGAGCTAGCACGAGGGGTGAAAGGAGTTCCCTGCAAGTTGGAGGTATTTTCGTGATTCCGATATATTAAACCGTACCGTACATACACAGTAGGAAATAGGCCGTTCGGACACGTGTGTGCGGACACGTGTGTGCGTGAGTGTGGTTCGTAGTATACGGACAGTGAACGTCGATCGTTAGGCAATAATAGATCCGTCTGAATAGAGTGAACTTGATTCGAGACCGTATTTCCACGCGAAGGCTGGCTCGTTCATAAGAGGACATCTAATGAATTATTTTTCTCACGATGCGCTGGACTAATTCCATCACGATCGAAGTAGCATACCCACAAGGACATAGTAAGTTATTTTCGTTAGTGGATACGAGAGCACGAGAACAACGTTCAATTATTTCGCAATGTCGAGCTCACGTTGATCTCTATCGAACTTGATGGACTCTTTGAGATTCTTCTCCGTTTTCTTGGAATTTTAATTTGAAATTTTTATGATATACTTTTCTATATGTGACAGTGAGGAGGTTGGATGTTTCGGAATTTTATGATTTGGGAATTTAGGAATATGAGAATTTAGGGATTCGGGATTTTATAAATTTGAGAATCTAGGAGAGGAATTTAAGAATTGGGGAATTTAGAGATTTGGAAATGTAGGTATTTGGGAATTTAAGGATTAGAAAATTTAGGGATTTGGGAATCTAGAAATTTGGTAATTTAGGAATTGGGGAATTTAGGGATGTGAAAATTCAAGTATTCGGGAATTTAAGGATTTGGAAATTTAGGGATTTGGAAAGTTAGAAATTTGAGATTTTAGGAATTTGGAAATTTATAAATTTGGGATTCCAGGAATGTGATAATTTAGGAATTGGGGAATGTAGGAATTTGAAAATCAAAGTATTAAGGAATTTAGAAGTTTGAGAATCTAGGAATTTAGAAATTTGGAAATTCGAAAATTAGAATTTGAAACTTTGACAACTGAGGATTTGAAAATTTAGGAATTTAAGAGTTTCAAAATTAAAAAATTTGCAAACTTAGATATCTAAAAACTTGAGAATATGAATAATTATGAATCTTAGGATTTGAGATTTTCTTTCAAATTTCTAAATTAGAAAATGCGATAACTTAGAAACCTAAAAGTTTCAAAATACCACGAATACAACTTAAATTTAAAAACTGTTCCCTGCGGTGTTCAACTATTCGTCGATGTAATATATCCGGGGAATGAAAACTGATTAGCCCAGCAGTCAATTGAAGATCAAATAATGTCAGATTACTAACAGATTTGCAACATAATATTTGGTGTTCGATATCAGTCCAGCGACCAATTATTCATTCATTTAATACGATATATAACATAACCGGCGATGTAAACTGATGGCATAATTAATGAAGATTGATCGAGCGTAAAATGCAAGGTGCAATGCTAGAATACCGTGTATTTGGAACATTGATAAATTGCCTCGCTCTAATTAGTCTTCAGTTTTCATTAACAGCAACGTAGTTTGATGTGTTTAATGATATAAATTAATAACGAAACGCGGTATCATGCGTTTATACCGTTCGCGTGGTAAACATTTTTAACCGTTTATTTATTACATTTTGTACGTACACAATGACGGGAGGTATGCTATCATTTACCAATAAAAATGTGAAATAAAATTCTTTAATTCATAATAATATTTTCATAATAATGAAATTATCACGAATATTTCTTACATTTCAAACACTACATCAATTTGTTAAACTGAATTAGCAGTATCACAATGTACAATTACTCTTTAAACAAATTTGTTTATAGATACTTGCTTATTATCATTTGTGTAAGTTCAAAAATTTATTTTTTACAAATAAAAATGATTTTTATTCAGAGCATGAGAATTGCGCGCGCATAGAGACAAGAGCGACTGGAAAAACACGGACCAATCAGAATCGCTCTTACCTGAGCGCGCGTAATTCTCGCGCTCTAATTGGTGCGTGTTTTTCCCTAATAATTCAAAAACGGAGCTTCAAATACCATTTTTGCAAAGGAAGAAGTTGTTCAGAATCACATTAGCTACAACCCCTTTCCAGGAGTAAAACTAATTGCGACACACCCTGTATAATATTGTGGATACTGTAAATATTTTATTTAAGTAATAATACGTAAACGATAAAAGACTTCATGATTAATTACGTATAGCAAATTTGTTACTTTTTATAGTTTTCAAGAATACTGTCTAGTAAATTGTAGTAAACGCAGTTGAATAATATAATGTATTAAATACTACGACCATGCACTTTATTTTTGCAAAATTTCGATCAGAATTCACGAATCACATTTCCGTCGGAGTCGTGCGGCAATTAAAATTATAGGAAAGGTAATTAGAAATTCTCGACAGGTTAACGAAGAAAATAATTAATTTTCGGCGCAGCCGATATTTAGGCACACCTTATTAGAGTACGTGACTCTATTTGCATCGCAGTTTGCAGCGAACTGACTGCTTTCTATTTACGTAAACGCGAAACCAGCGGTCCTTTAAATTTCGCGTTTCCATCGCACGTGTAACAGCATTAATTCCCGTACCATTAATGAAATTCATAGTTTCCGTGTAACGAGATACAGCAACCCAGGAATATTCCAGTTTAGCCGTAAAAATCCTACGGATAACTATTATCTAATAACCGCGTGAAGATAGTAATTTCGCGATAACTCCTGACGGTTCGAAATTTATTACGATGCGATACTATTACGCTTTAATTAGTTTCTACGAGCACTAGAACTCAATTACTTTTGGATACAATAAATAATGAAAAGTGCTTTCGAACGTTTCCGGAAATAAAGACATTTACAGAAGAGAGAAACCTCGATTACTCAGATATATGAGAATAAAATAATATTGTGTTTAAAGGTTTAGAGAAATAAAGACATTTACGCAATAATAGAACACTATTGGTTTCAGTTGCAATGCAAAAATAAAATATCAATGTCTTCAAAGATACGTAGATATTTACGCAACAATAAAATTCGACTACTTTCAGATGCGATATAAAAATCAGATAAGAATGACATCAAAGGTTTCGAGAAATAAAGACGTTTACAGAACAACGAAACCCGATTAGTCTCAGATATAATATGAATATAAAATTTATTGTCTTCAAAGGTTTCAAGATAAATAGATATTTACAGAACAGCAAAACTCGATTAGTCTCAAATGCAATACGAAAATAAAATAACATTATCTTGAAAGGTTTCGAGAAATAAATACTATTACTCAATAAAAGAAGTCTATTGCTTTTAGTTACAATGCAAGAATAAAATATATCTTGAAAAGTTACGAGAAATAAATTTGCAGAACAGTAGAAGTCCATTGATTTCTGATGCGTTCTATCAATAAGTAAAATAAGAGGAATGTCTTTAATGGGTTCAATAAATAAAGACGATTGCAGAATGAAAGATAATCTCGAGTTTCGAACTGGGACATTCATTAAGTTCCTCGTAGACCGATCGGAAAGAAACCTTTTGTTCTTACGTCCCTGAGAGGGAAATATAGTAATTCCGATTACGATTGATCACCGATGAGAAATGCAAACAAAAGGAAGCCAATATTGGCGGAATGGCGGAACGTTCGACGTGATTCAAGATGGAAAACGAAGGATCATGATAAATTACGAGAATAAACCTCGAAACGTACAGTGACTCGCTTATTTCCTCTCCCGAACGTTTGCATTTTTCGAAAAATAATCTTCCTAATATTAGAAAGAAGGTTTAATCAGGTCAGGTTAGGTTCAGTTCAATTATGGTCAAATTAAATTTGATTTGGGGAAATTTGACAATTGGGAAATTAAGGGAATGCGAAATTAGGGGGTTGGGAAATTACGGAATTGGGGAATTAGGGAATTGGGAAATTAGGAGTTGGGAAATTATGGAATTCGGGAGTTAGGGAATTGGGGAATTAGGGAATTGGGAAATTAGGGAACTGGGGAATTAGGAAATTGGGAAATTAGGAGTTGGAAAGTTATAGAATTGGGAAATTGGGAAATTAGGCAATTGGGGAATTACCGAATTGGAGAATTAGGGAATTAGGGAATTTGAAAATTTGGGAATTGAGGAATTGGGAAATTAGGAGTTGGGAAATTATGGAATTCGGGAGTTAGGGAATTGGGAAATTAGGGATTTAAGAAATTAGGGAGTTGGGGAATTAGGGAATTGGGGAATTAGGAAGTTGGGATATTGATGAACTGGGAGATCAGGGAATTGGGAAATTAGAGAATTGGAAAATTAGTAAATCTGAGAAATTTAGAAATTGGAAATCTGCCCTCCCCTCTAAAGTAGCTCTCATCCATAAGCGATATAGGTAGCAGACGAGTCAACACTTCGATCCCGCAATATGTCCCGTCTTTTCTACGTCCAGCCATTTTCGCAGAATACAAAGTTATAGTGCAAGCTTGCGAACGTCCCACAAATCCACTCGCGGCAATCTTATAACGAAAAATCTCATCGAGCCGGCGATTCCGTTCGAGTGATTCGCGGCGAAACACGAGGCAACAGTTTGCTTCGAGAACATCCAGTGATATTTGCAACGGAACGAAAGAGAAGCAACGTGGCGTTCCCGTAATTCTTCCCTCGGGGAGGATAACGGAAAATCGCGATAAATAGGAGAGAACGAAATTCCGTGGTAGGATCAGTGAACGGGGAAAAAGAGTGTCTGGCGAGCGGTAGCTGCGACTTTCGTGTTATCGTGACAAGAGAGCTTCTTGAAAAGTACCGCCTACGGCAGTCCTCCTCTTCGCTACGACTGATATATCGCGTCATATTTTACCCAGAAATCTTCCTGCTCTCTGACTGACGTTTCACCGGCAGACGTTTCTCTTTTTACGCCGCAATGATGTTCTTTCCACATTGCATACGCGTCTCTATGCACACTCTGGTTCTCCTTTGCCGCGAAACGTTGCCGAGACAATATAAAGACTCGCATTCACATACCCGAGATAATTCGCCGACTACAGTTAACATCTATGCGTATTCATAATTCTACGAACAAACTGCCGGTTTATGAACCTCCGCTTCATTTTCATAATTATAAATTCAATTATTATTATTATTTCTCCAGATCGCTATCATTTTACAAGTTCAACGTAGTTTACATGTATATACATATATAAACATACGCATACACGTATACACTTACATGTGCATATAAATATAAATATACATATGCATGTACATGTAGAAATACATGCATGTATGCATGCAAATGTGCAGGTACATGTAGGTAGACATATATGTATGCATGCAAATGTGCAGGTACATGTAAATAGACATATACGTAGACATACAAATGTGCATGTACATATAGGTAAATATATAGGTATATGAAGCTACACATGTACATACATACCCACGCAACTATACACGAACATGTAGACATAACACATATACATGTACATATACGTGTACGTATATATTTTTCGAACGAAAATGGACCTGAAGATGTTACATGAAAATCCATGCAGAAGCGTGACAGGTAAACGCAGGGGTATTGAAATAAATTGACAAGCGGCCTTGCGCGAAACTTGGACGGCAATGTAAGTTCACCGGTTAATTCAATCGACCCTCCATTCAGCTAGTGCAATATCATGTAATAGCATTTGCCAATATGCTCGGAATAGGAAGATGACATCGGCTCGAGGCCGCAGAACTAACCCTGCCCGTTCACCAGGGATACACAACGATAAACTGAATTTTCGCATGGTCAATTGGACCGGGAAAATTAGGCCAATCATTTGCCTGCTGCGAAGATCAGCCACCGAAGGAGCTACTACCTACAACGTGGTTCGAACAACTTTTCGAATACAGTTCAATTCTTGTAATTTTTATATCGAGTACTGGTACGTTTCAAATTTCTAGACTCAAATGTGAGATCATTAAATTCCTGAATTGTGAAATTCGTAGCAATCCTAGCAGTCTGAAATTCATGGATCATCAAATCTGAACATTCTGAAATTCATAGACCATAAGATTCATAAATTCACAAATATCTGGATCTTCTGGAGCTTAGATCTCCAAATATCTAGATAGACACAGTAGCTTTCCAAATGCCTAGATCTTCAAATTTCTAAATCTCTAAAGTGCTAGATCCTCAAATGCCTAGATTCCCGAATTCCTAGGTCCATACATTCTTAGCTCCCCAAACTTCTAGATCCCCAAATTCCTTGACCCCCAAATTCCCAGGTCCCCAAATTCTTAGCTCCCCAAATTCCTAGGTTCCGCAATTCCTAAATTCCCAAATTTCCAAATCCTCAACTCTCTATATGCTAATATCCTTATATCCCAAAATTCCTATATTCCACACTCCCTACATCTGAAACCTCTATATCCTCAACTTCTTACATCCCCGGAATTTCTATATTCCCATATCCCTTTGTCCCAAAATCTCGACATCCCCAAATCTCTGTATCCCTTATATTAATTTCCATACCTACACTTGCCTCAATAGAAAATCGAATTTCTTTGCGAAACTAAAAGAAATCTAACGAAGCCGGTATTTAACTATTTATTAGGTGAAAAGTCTCGTCTGTACTGTCTGGCTGTTAGCAATTCGATCGACTTTGAAAGGAGGGAACGAAGCTTCCGACTTTCCAGGTAAATCAACGTGAATGTTGCACGATACAATTTGAAATGGCATGGAAGGAAACGCAATTTAGTTTCCACGCGAATCCAAGAACGATAATCGAAGCTCGCGTTACTACTGGCCGGTTCGATTTCCAGTTTCTTCGATCGAGTTTTTCGTGGCGCGTTACAATCGTACGTGCACGACACGCTCGCAACTGTGTCAGCCTGAAAAATACACGAGATCACGATCGAACACGTTGGATATATTATTTGCGGCGGTGGAACACGGAATTTCGGCGTCGCCCGTCATGGAGTTTATGAAGAACGTGCACGTGGCTAGATAGAAACGTCACTTTGTGTCGCGTTGCTTTCAGCTGAAACGAGAAAAGTGTCGATTCGCATCTCCGATATCCGACGACATCGAGTACGAACGCTATCGCACGTGAGCTTCGAGACACTTGGTCAAACTTGAGATAGCGAAGCATCTTTCGAATGCTGCGTTTGTTCACTCTTTAACCACGGGTTAATTTCATTTAATTCAATCTTCGTCTAATTTTAATCTGATCTTACTACTGAGATGATATTCTACTTCAAAAGATTTATTTTTGTATTTATTATATTTTTAGTGGTATTCGGTAGCCGCTATTTGGCATTATGTGGTATTTGGAAAATTTGGGAACCTGGAAAATCGGGAAATTTATTAATTCATGTTGGAAGTTGGAAGTTTGATGATTTGGGAATTTGAGAATTTGGGGGGAAAAATATAGAAGATTAACAAATTGGAGAATTATCAAAATGCAAAACTGAAGAGTTGTAAAATTGAAAAATTGTAAAGTTTTAGGAAATTGAACAACATTAGAAAATTGAAAAACTGCAGAATTTCAAAATAGGGAAATGGGGAAATTGAGACCTACAATGGGTAGTCGAAAAATTGAGACCTTGGAATATTGAGGAACTCGAAAATGTGGTAACTGAAAAATTGGATAATTTAGATACTTGAAATCTTGAAAATTAGAAAACTCGAATATTTGTACACTTGAAAAGTAGAAAACTAGAAAACCAGAAAATTTGTAAATTTGAAAACCTAGACACTTAAAGATTCTTCCATTCAGAAATGATCAAACAAACATAATAAACCTCCTAAAATCGAAAATACGTGATAAAAAATTCCTCCCCCTATCTCAATACCCAAAAAGTACAACTTTATAAGATTTTAATGGCACGAAATTACATCAGACTTTTGACATTGATTTCGTGCGCAAGAAGGTAATAGAATCAACACCTTTCTGCTTGTTTCACCATGTATAAGGTTAAAGGAAGAGGGTTGCGCGTGTATCGCATACATCGCGTAATACAGTTTAATTTCCTGTCAATAATTACAAAGCTGCTGGGTCGAGTGGGTCAGCAATATTGCAGGTTGAAAGTACAGCTTGAAGTCACGCTTCGTAGAGAAATCTATGCACGAATAGCACACGAAGTAAGTTATCCTAATATGAGCCAGATACAGTTGCGGTTATACCGATCCACCTTCATTTTGCCAATGAATTATTGAACGGACACTTTGTTCCAACGATTTGTCGTGGAATTACTGACAATTTTCTTATCATCAAGCAATCTATCTTCTAATCAAATCCATTTGTACCCACTTTTAACGAAATCAAATTTTTGTCTTAAATTTTCTTTTGTATATGATTTTCAAAGAAAATCAGATTTTAATACATTTTTAATTTGAACTACTTTTCTGACTCTTGTAAAAAATATTGTGTACTTGATACACTCATAAAACTGAAAGTTTCATATCATTTTGTATACTTCATACCATGTCAATTATATAAGAAATTGTGTTACATTGTTATATGAGCTTGATATAATTTAATGACATTAAAATTATGTCACCGTTATAAAATTATGTCAACAAGTAACCTTAGATTCTGCGTGTTTTGAAATTTATCGTACTTTGCTGCAAAGGACTATTTTACATTAAAAATGTTCAACAATTTATGTAGTTATCTTGATGAAATTTTACTCCACAAATTGGTACGATGTAAGCGGTATTTTGCGATACTTTCATACTTTTACGTCACGAAACAAGATCAGACTTTCTACATTTCGAAACACACCGCTTCATATGCAACGACGTAGTATTACCAGGTATTTATATCGGTAATGTAGCAGCCAGTGAAAATATTATACACCGCGTAAAATGGTATGCTAACTGCATAGGATACATTAAGGTGAATTGCATGAGAAAACGTGGAACCCTTCATATGTGTGATACGTATGTAACTGGATCTCTGGTCTGACTATATATGTGCCTATTCTACTTGATCGACTTCCTACGTTTTCTGAATTTCAACATGTTACTGCGCCTATAAACAATTCCAAATTTCTACATCCCTACATTTTTACGTTCTCAAATTTCTAGATCCTCAAATATCTATGTCCCAAAATTCCTATTCTTAAATACCAATATCACCAAATTCCTAGATTTCTAAATAACTATATCCTCAAACTTCTATATTCCCAAATACCTATATCCCCGAATCCCTAGATTCCCAAATACCTATATCCCCAAATTCCTAGATTTACAAACTCCTAGATTCCCAAGTACCTACATTCCCAAACTCCTATATTCCCAAATACCTATACCTCCAAACTTTTAGGTCCCCAAGTTCCTAGATATGTGCAAATTCCTCAGTGAGCAAACTCCTATGACCCCAAATCCCAAAAATTCCCAGATTCCAAAGATCCCCAATTCTTAACCCACCCCTAAATTATCAAATCCCAAAATTCTCAAATTCTAAAGTCTCCAAATTCTCAACCCATCTCAAGTCTTATCCATCTGCAATCCCCAAAAATCCCCATAAATCAATGAGTGGATTATCTTCTAATTACCCAGTATTTTTCCTAGAGAAGCCGTATTTGTAATCCGGCGTGCCTTCATCAATACCTCTTCGTAACAGTAAAGTTCGATAATCGAATTCTCGTAACCGTATTTATTTATTTATGCCTGAAACGCCGGTGTTTTTTCGGAGCGGACCCGTTCAGGGCAAACGTATCGCGGGCCGATCATCGAGATCGATACGTATAACCGGTTAATTGCAGATCGTGTAGGAACAGATCGACCGACTCGGACA
The DNA here is from genome assembly GCA_945859595.2 of Megachile willughbiella. Lineage (NCBI taxonomy): Eukaryota > Metazoa > Arthropoda > Insecta > Hymenoptera > Megachilidae > Megachile > Megachile willughbiella. Next base: position 10,024,303 of record OX243796.1, read on the forward strand.
AAGTTTCGTATTCAGGTCAATTGAGGTAAATGCGCGAAGTCGATGTATATTCGCGCGCGAGAGCAGCTAGCTTTTGATGCTGCGTGAAAAGGGTGGCTCTCGTATACCACCGAACGCGTGTGTGCACACACGCGAAACCGTTTCGAACATACGCGGAAAGTTTCCCCTTTCATGTCGTCCAAGTTACGAAATATCGAAAAACTGGTCCCGCGCTCGCGGCTCGTCGATTTAGTGCCGTGAACACGCATAAAACTGTTTATTTACACGCGTGCTACACTTTGTGCTACATCGAGTGCGCTTATCGGCGCGGAAACAGCTTTCTATAATTTTAGCATCGACACTCCCGTTGTCGCCGATAGTGCAACCTTTACGGGGGAAAAAGGAGATTAAGGGTGCAATGATTTTATGTATCGGTGCACTTTGGTCGTGGGTACTCGAGATTTCTGCACTTTTTCACTTTCGCTGAAATTTCTAAATATATGCACTTTAAATTTGGCGTGAGCGCGTTTGGAAGCTTGAGTGTTTGAAGAGTATCATTCATTTCTAAATTCTCGATTCTGAGTTCCTTAATGGTCTTGTAAATTTGAAAATTATTATTTATTTTTCTATTTTCTGATTTCTTCATTTTCCATTTCTCTAATTCTGCTATGGAGCAGTTCAACATTTTCCAATTTTCCAATTTCCCATTTCCAATTTTCCCAATTTTCCCAATTTTCCAATTTTCCCGTTTCCTAATTTCCCAATTTTCACTTTGTAATGACCCAATTTCTCATTTCCAAATTTCCAATTTCTTAATTTCCTGATTTTCCCAATTTCTCACTCCCCCAACTTTTCACGTCCCCAATTTCTCACTTCCCCAGCTTCTGAATTCCCCAATTTCCCATTTCTTAATTTCCTGATTTTCCCAATTTCCAATTTCTTAATTTCCTGATTTTCCCAATTTCTCAATTCCCCAATCTCCGAAATTTCCATTTTCCTAATTACCCGTTTTCCCCACGTTCCTTTCCCAATTTTCCAATTCCACATTTTTATTTTCCAATCTTCGAAATGAAAAAATTCTCCAATTTCCAAGTCCCCAACACCTCAAATCTGAAAGTTCATAACCTTAAAAATACCCTAATCAACGAACAAACATATCGCCACCATATCGCCATGTTTCCTAAAGAGACACACCAATTTCCGAGAAAAACTTACATTTCAAGAGATCGTAACATGCGAATGAAATGGCATTGTATTCGCAGCCGGCTGATCTGATTCGTTGTAATCGAGCAAGAAACAAAAGGAGCCGAGAATAATGGTGAAGAAACGAGCAGTTCATACACGAAACGCGGAACGAGTCGTTCGTGTTTTGTCGTATGGCGTGTACGACAAGATTGATGGAGCTTTCAAGCTTTCGCTTTATATCGTTGCGAATATATAGCGTATCTATTTGAAATTGGATACCTGCCGCGGACTAGAGACCACGAGATTTGTGAAATATGCGACACTACGTTTGCCACAGCTGCCCCGAACGCTCCGATTTCTTCCAGATACTCCAATATTTTACCACCAATATTCGAACACCGGTGTCTTTATCTCGTCAAACATATTCCACACGATTCTACAATTTTACGTATCAATACGCGACGTTCTAAGATTAAGGTTCATCATTTGCAAATGTAGCTTTCACACTTTTCACATTTATTCATACGTTTTCAAGAAGCGTACAAATATTCTCGTAACTTTTGAATATTAGTATGGAATTTATTGAAATGAAAACGTTTTTGTATCAGTTTTAGAATTGGTGCAATTTGTTATATCGTTAAATACCGTATTGTATTAATGAATATTATTTCATTAAATATTGTATGATGTTGATAAATATTACATGACATCAGAAAATATGTTGTCGAATAATATATGATATATGTATAATTGCAAGATATATTAAATTTTATATTATTGAAAAATTTTTAAAAATGTGTCGATTAGCAAGAAAAGACTAAGAAATGTTTTTATTCGCCACAAACATGTTTCTTTATAATTTTAATATTTCCTATAAAACACACTCGTAGATTATCTTCCTGTTTCAAACCAGAAAAATTATTCAAATGCTTCCTATTTTCTACCCGAACTGAAGCACCTATGAAGACATTAAGAAAAATGTGTTTAAATGAATATCAAAGGGAAATATATGTACAAGATGCATTAATTTTCGCAAATAGTTTCAATGGAGAATACTTATTTAATTCGGCACAATTGTCGAATTTAATATCGACCTTCATCACGATGCAACATTACGCTTCAATCTCCTAAAGGACATAATAATCGCCTTTCAACTGCTTGTATCGCATTCGCATTTCAGAACCATTTATCAATCGTTATCTGCCATCAATGATCTTGATGCACGACGAAAATGCGTGCATACGTTTAGAACAATGTTAACCGGCAGCCGATTACGCATTCATTTTCCATCTACTTAAGCATCGCACGAGAAAAGGTGTCGTGCACGCAATTAACGTCTTTAAACGGCAACAATTTTTCCTGAAAACGGTCTTAAAGAAAATGCCTTGCAACTCAGCTTTTACCTTCACGTGTCATAAATATTAATCCGGGTAATTAGATATTCCCTGTTACACAATTTTTCTAAATACAGTATCGGGGGAATTGATCTGCATAATTTAACACAACTGGCAACAAGCCAATCTGGTATTAATGATACTAATCGATGCTCCCTACTGTTGTTTTCGCGAAATATTTACATGCAAATTTATATGGCGTGTGTAGTATTTTATTTTTATCGCGTTATGCTGATCCTGACATTTTTCAGATCTAAAATTGGAAAGTTGGAAATTTGAAAATTTCAGATTGGGAAATTTGATGCATTGGAAAGTGTGTAATGTGGAAATTTAGAGTGAGATATTGAGAGATTAGGGAATTGAAAAATCAGGAAATTGAAAATCGGGAAATTGCACATCTGAAGAATTAGGCAATAGGGAAAGTGGAAAATTGGGAAAATGGAAATTTGTGGAAATTAAAAATTGGGAAAGTGAAAATTTGGGAAAATGGAAATTCGGGAAAATGGATATTTGAGGAAATGAAAAATTGGGAAAGTGGAAATTTGGGGAAATGGAAAATTGGGAAGGTGGAAATTTGGGGAAATGAAAAATTGGGAAAGTGGAAAATAATGAAAATGAAAATTTGGCTAAATGGAAAATTGGAAAAATGTAAAATCGGGAAGATGGAAAGTCAGGAAAATAGAAAGTTAGGAAAATGGAAAATTGGGAAAATAATAAGTTCTGAAGTTGAAAAATTGAAAATACCCAGTCACTTGTCCATCGTTGGCGTACACAGTGTATAAGGCGCGTTTGCAAGAAGATAAATCGCCGAATTTCACTTATTGTCAGTGTCGTAAACCTGTAATCGTGCATTCACCCCTATCCCCGATCGCAGGAAATTGAAACCGGTAGCTATCAAGTTTGATCTCGTTTCGCGAACTCAATGATCGACAAACTACAGGGACGCATAATTTCCCCTAATTAGATTCTGGACGTTACTGATTGATCATTCTAATTCGTGTAGATTAGATGATTCCGCGTGTAGCACGGCTAAATCTACACTGCTTACTAATTCAATTTTTCACTTTCTAACTTACACGTAGATATAATTATTCAGGAACGTGATTAACAATTTTCAGATCTTTTTAATTTGTCACAATTATTTCCAAACGACAATTAACTCAAATTAATAATACTTACACCATATCAATATTATTATACAGAACGTAACGAAATAAGTAAAATAGAAATTACGATTTTTAGAAATTATGATTAAATAAGTAAATTTTATAATTGAAGCATGTTTTATGATAATTTGAAAAGTGTGGTTTGAAAAAAAGGATAAGACAGTGAATTATTAACGGTACAATAATCTCTGAAGCAAATCATATATTGCAATATCAAAGCTGTGTTATTCGATCCCGAAAATTATCCAAACTTCCGAACCGTAAAGTATTTAAACTTCTAAGATGTGGAGTCGTCGAACTTCCACACTGCGAGTTCTGCAAATCCTCTTGAAATAATGGAACCATCAAATTAGTGGAATTTCCGCACTACGAATTTCATGAATAACTTCCAAACCTAATAAACTTACCTTACATTAGCAAGAAAATCGTACATTCAGGAGACCGCGTGAACAATCGATATTTCAGTGACAACATTAACAGCATATTACACTGATTTATATCTATCGATTATTAGTACGTTGATTACTGTGTTATATGTCACTGGACGAATCTTATAGAAATTGTCAGTGATAACAATTTACTGTTTTGGTAATATTAATTTTAATTGATATGTTAATTAAATTTTGATTTTATTTGTATATATGAAGAACAATTAAAATATATCATATAATAATATATGTATATGTGAAGAATTATTGCTAAAATAATGTAATATAGTTTAGTATTTTTAAAACCGTATGAATTATTGGAATTATTGAAATTATTAGTATTATTAAAATGATTAGAATTGTTAAAATTATTAGAGCGATTCAAATGATAAAAATTATGAAAATTATTACAATTGTTGGAATTATTCAAGTTATAAAAATTACCAAAATAATAAAAATGATCAGAATCATTAAAGTCATTAAAACTACATAAATAATAAAAACTGTTACAATTACAAAACTGAGCAGAAACATACAAATTATTATAGGAATTTCTGAAGTTCATAAAATCATTGGTACAATAAAAATTATTGCAACTACCACAATTACTAAAATTGTCACATACAAAAATGGTTACAAAGATTCATAAAATCCTTACAATTATTTCAATACTTAAATTAAAATTACCCGAATGTACAAATGTTAGAATATCAAATATAAGCCATATAAGCTAATGGAAATCAGAAGCACCAATCCAAAACAAACAACACGAAGCTGAAAATGGACCAAGTTGATCCACTCGGCGCGTGCTGTGCAAATAATTAAGCGTAACCGGACGTCAACAATCGACAAGAAGGAAAAAGAACATCGAGGAGCAACGATCTAATAAAATTCGAGCGATGTTCGATGAGAGGGAAAAGAAACAAGGTGTTCACGCAGAGGCATCAAGGAAGGAAATTGAACGGTAAATCAAAAGAGACCGGTGAAATCGAGTCGTTTCAGCGAAAGTTCGTCCAGACTGTACTCGCAGCAAAGTCTGACGAATGTCTGCCATTTCGTCACGAACGAATCTCGCTATACCGAGGATCGATACCACGAAATTGGCTGCACCGCAGAAGAAAACTCGAGCAACGGTTCTTTTGAAAGGTGAATTTATAGCGACCGCAGGTTCGTTAACGTACAAACGATCCACAATCGACGTCCCTTTCAAACGGTTCCACCCTTTCGACCGCCTAATTCAATGAGCTAATTCACTCTACTATTCGCTGACGTTTAATTCATTGAAATGTCTTTCTATCGCCCCTGCTGTATCGCCGTTCTCCGTTTACAAATTATTGATCCACCGGTTTCCACCTATCGATAATGCGTTCTGCCGGTGACGCGGGTTTCTTAGCCCCTGAATTGTAGTCCTTTCGGTTCGATGAACCTTCGCTTAAATTTGTCATTTTGGCATTTTTTAATTTGGGGTGTTCATGTGTGGGCTTATTTTGCTGGGTTTTTAATTTTTTAATGCTCAAAGAAGTTTCACAATTTTCATATTTAGAAATTGAAAGATTGAGAAATTTCATAATTTGCAAATTTAGGAATTGAGAATTTTACAATTTTTATATATAGGAATTGAGAAGTTTCATAATTTGCAAATTTAGGAATTGAGAATTTTACAATTTTTATATATAGGAATTGAGAAGTTTCATAGTTTCTAAATTTAGGAATTTACAATTTTACAATTTCCACATTTAGGGATTGAAAATTTTTAAATTTCTACATATAGGAATTAAGAAATTTCATAACTTCTAAATTTAAAAATTTACAATTTTACAATTTCCACATCCAGGAATTGAGAAGTTTCATAATCTCCAAATGTAGGAACTAAGAAGTTTCCTAAGTCCTAAATTTGAAAATTTACAAACTTTCAAAATTGCAAGTTCTCAAATTTATAAATATACAGGGTGCCTCACAACTAGTGTAACTCTCGGAAAGGGGTTGTAGCGAATGTGATTCTGAACAACTTCGTTTGCAAAAATGGGGACTGAGGCTTCGTTTTTGAATTGTTACCAAAGATATGTATACATGTATTATAAGGAGATATAAACAATTTCACGGGATTGAAGTCTGTGCTAAAAGTCTTTTGTTTACATCTCTCTACTCTTTCCTACAACTCTACCTCGGGAAAAACCCAACATCACGGTCGTAGCGGGGCCTGGTGAATATCTGTTGACGAGAGAGTGAAAGCGATCGAATCTTGTTCGAACTTGCTCCATTCTGAGAAACAATTTATCTAAACCAATTCTGACTATCGTCATGGATCTATTATCCACTCGGTCTTACAATATATACAAAATCACACCTTCTTAAATATAGAAGCTGAAAAGTCCACAAACTTTCAAATCTTGTAATGTCCAGAACGACAAATTCATATACATGAATATTAAAAAATCTACAAATATCTAAATCTAGAAACGTGTATCTTTAAAAATGTACAAAGTCGCAGATTCTTAAAAGCACTAAAATGTTCAACCCATTAAATGAACACACGACACAAGGTATACAAGAGAGTACACTTACCGAAAGCCAATACTTTGAAAAAGTAATAAAGACCATTCCAAAGTTCGGACGTTAGATGTCGATTAAAAGCGCATCAAGAATTAACGAGCAGTTTCGAGTGACGATAAACTCGCTTGTAACTCAATTATTCGTATGGATGTACAGGTTGCAAAGGAATTAATAAATAAAAAGAAAATGCCTGTTCACCGTAGATAACGGTTAAAAGCAAATAATCAGATAACTATAAAATTGCCTGACCGCACGGTTGCGTGGCAATTAATTTACGTGACAACGGTTGAGGCCATTAATTTTCAATCGGTTACCTAGACCGTACACCCGATTACGCATTAATTGAGGGTTTATTAATTGGTCACAGGCTCCAAGGATAACGGCCCGAAGGATCAAGGGAGTTTCATATTTGTTCATAAATTACGCGATTATTGACTACATTCTATATGCGTCAGAAATCTTTCGCGTCGTTTCAATTTTTCAGCTACTTATTCTTGCTAGATAGTTGCATAAAAATTTACGGATTCATTTATTATCTAACTTTCTATTGATGGAGATACTTTAATGATAGATACTGGTTCGTATGCTTGAATTAGAAAATTTGGATTTTGGGATTTGGGGATTTAGTAAGTTGGATACAGGAACATTTACATTTGGAATATAGGAATTTGGGGACGTAGCAATTTGAGGACGTAACAATTTGGGGATGTAGGAATTTTTGAATTTTACTGATTTAGAAATTTAGAAATTTGGTAAGGTGGATTCTTAATAATTTAGAGATATAGGAATTTAGAAATTTGGAAATTTGGATCTTTGAGAATTTGGGGACATAGGGATTCAATTTAGGAATTTAAATTTCTCAGAAGTTAGGAACTTTGAAATTTTGAAATTTGAAGATTTACATCGATTGATAGTATACTTAGAGATTTTGAAATATGTTCATTGTAGAAATTTGAAAAATTGAATATATATAATTTTAGAAAGCTTATCAACCGTCTATTGCTAATTTGAAAATGTCAACATTTATAAACCTAAAAATTTGCAAATTTCCAAACTTGTCCAAAAATGAAAAAATGTATAACTTTAAAAAAATATCTAAATTACTACTATCCATAATATCGGAATTTTTTCCTCTCCTTACATCAGAATTTTCCTTGAAAGCATCTTACTTAATAATTCCCCAAACCTCCATCCCGAACATCAATGTTTTCCCTAGGGAAGCCAGATTTTCTGAACGGTATACCTCGAAAACTCTAAATGGCTTTCGTTCTCCTTGGCCGAAGGTTCAAACTGCGTTAGAACCCCGCCAACAATTTCAGATACCATTTTCTGCAATATCGTACAACAGTTATGCAAATGAAAATACTAAACTCGTTGCAGGCCATATTTCGGGCTGGTATCAAGTGGCTCGAACTTACACAACTTTTTCTTCTTAATTGCGGAAAACAATGCAGCACTTTACCATTCAACGCAGTCGTAAAAAGTGCCTCGGCACGCTACGTTAGCCATTTCTTGGAGAAACCTTCCCGTGGGATTATTGGAAAAACGTTGGAATGCTTCAATCGTGATAAAGAATAACTCATGGAAAGTTAATTAAGATAAATGTTTGTCGAGCACTGGATCGTGATATCGAACGGTAATAAGAAATGCAAAACGGAGCAAGAAAACCATTTCATAAGACGGAAAAATATTTGTCCCTTTATTTCAACCGGTTAATTAAGAGGGAGTTCGTTTGTATTCTAAATAAGCTCAATATGGCTTTTAGTGGAGTAATTACATAAATTCTTTTTATAATTATAATTAACTACATACAAAATGTATGAACGAAGATATATTCATGATTTTTGTGAATGTATCAAAATTACAATTTTATAAAACCATTAATGGTTGAAACTTAAAGCGAACTTCACTCCTATCATTTGTCTGAAAACGAGCTTTAAATGTTTCTAAAAAACCAATCCTTGATACGCTGATAAAGCAACTGAGCACATTATTATGTAAACAGTCTTACGAATAGAAAGAAGATATTTGAAAAGGTTGTTGCCAAGAATGGAGGCCGACAATCAATATTCTATCAGAAGTAGTTTCGAAATATGCAGCGAGTAATTCAGCCATTTTACACTGTGATTTTTTCAAAGAATAGAAAAATGAAGGTTACGTTGTTTAATATTTTTCGATAATTAACGAAGGAATATTAAAGAGTATAAACTGTTCTTATGAGAGGTGACGCAGCATCTTCGAAACAATGCACGGGAAGAAAAAGGAGGCGGAATTAGTGGTAGCCGTTCGAAATCGCGGAAACAAAAGGGCTAGGTAGAAGAGGGTGGAGGATAAAAAATGCAAGGGGGTGGTAGAGAAACGGGACCGCTTAGCGAGGGTAGTAGAGAAACCACATTTTAAAACCTTCGGTAGACTGGCGAGCTCGGCGATTAACGAAGATCAAAGTCTCTAGGATGCAACAAGATCTCTCTCGCGTGTATTCAGAAGCTCTTTTCAGAGCAACAGGGTTGCATACGGTCGGGCAAAAAGTGTTGGTTAAATAGACGCGCGCACACGCGTGTAAGAAGACGGGTAAAAACACAGAGTGGTACGTAAAAGTTGCATACTCGACTCGGGTGTCAAAGAGAAGAGGAAGAAGAAGAAGAACTTCTCTCTATCTCCACCGTCCGAGCCACCATAGCTTTTCACCGCACGCTATTCCCTCGTCCCGCCAATCTCGAGCCATCTCCGTTCCAATTTCCCCGGAAAATGTTTTTCCTCGTGCCATCGCTCGAAGCCGCGAACAGGGATGACACGAAAATTGCAAGAAAGTCCCGTCACAGAAACACGCGCGGAAAATCGAGCAGCCAGCTATCTTATCTCGACGGGATGGATTACGAATCGATATTATGCAAATTCCTTTACACACCTTCGTTCCTTGCAAATTCTGCCTGCGCTCCGCTGCGATAAATCAAGCCGCGATTACGGATCTACCGCGATTATGATTTCGTATCTGTCTGCAACGCAGAAGCGAAACTTGCCTACGCGTTCCCACGCATATTTCTATATACCCGTATCGCCGAATTCGATAACGCATTCCGAAATATCTACACACCGAATTCCCTAGATCTTTGAATCCCTGGATCTGGAAATTGCCCGAAATCCCTCGAACTCGAAATTCTCAGATCCGATATCTCTCGACCTTAATATTCGCTACATGTTAAATTCCCTAGGTACAGTTCTCGTTAGATGCCGAAGTTCGCTATATCCCGAGTTCCGTTGGACTGGAGTTCCCGTAGTTCCCAAAAATTCCCTAAATTCCGAAATTCTCTAGATCCCAAATTGCAACGATCTCGAAATTCCCTAGATTCCGTATTCCCAAGATCCGAAATGCCCTGGATTCCGAATTCCTAGGGCCAAAAATTCCCTAGACTCCAAATCCTCAGAAACGAAAAATCCCTAAATTCCAAATTCCTAAGGTACGAAATTCCCTGGATCCTGATTTCTCGAGTTCCGAAATTCCCTAGATTCCGAAATTCCCTAGATCCTAAATTCCTCAAACCCTAAGTTCTGTAGAATCGAAATTCCTAGATGTAAAAATTCCTAGACTTTATACCATCTAGATTCTGAATTCTTCCTATATCCAAATTTCCAATATCCCTATATCTCCATATTCCCGAACACCGAAATCCTCGTGTCGTTAATTTATAATCTTACATCTCCCGAAAGACCATAATTGCAACTGTAGGTAGAGAATGAAACTAAGCAAGTGACAGAATGAGTGACAAGTGTGAGAGAACATGAAAATTAAACTCGATTAAAATTCGTAACGAAATCTGACGAATTGCCGGGTCAAATAATTCATTACACGGTGAACTTGAAGTTAAAGCGTTGAAATTATCTTTCGAGAGAATGATATTATTTTATAATAGTAACGTAATAATCAACACTTGCTGGAAGAGAAATCGTACGGATTCTATCGTCGAGGTTCCGAACCGAGAAGCTTTACATTTTACATAATCCGTTTAATTTAATCTGGTATTCTCTTCTTTTTTTATCGGAGCGCGTGCTTTGACGGATTTATAGCGCTTCTGCTTTCTATTCAATTTGTTTTGTACACGTTTATCTGCTTAATACACTTGGACACTTAATATTGATCAATCGAGGAAAACGATTTATTTTTACAGTTTCCTCTGTGCGTTTTCCATCTACTCATTTAATTATAACTTTTATTACGTACTTGATCACTCTTTTTGCTGCGAAATATAATTACGGGTGACTGCTGTTTACGACAGTTTGTTAAAATTTCAGAAAACTGCTTTACTTCAAGCAAGAAGTTAAAACGATCAATTTTCATAATGTAAGGCACTTAAGTATATTACTCTTGTAGAATTTTCGCAAAAAATAAAGGTCTCGTTCAAAGAATGCTTCTTATAATTACGTGCCACGACTTGCGTTTTATGTCAACCTTATAATTGAAACAACGGTAAATTCAAATCATCTAACCACTACATAGGTAATTTTAGAAAATAATTCTAACTTTTTCAGTAATCAAATTACCTGAAACAATATGTATTCTATCTGTATACCTGAAGCAGTATTCCTTTGTAAAAAAATATAATCCATAAGTCCCTTAAAACCAAAAGCAATGTTCACAACACCTTCCGCATCCAACTTGAGAAAAGCAAGTGGTTTCTGTACTCAAACGCAATTATCCCGAAATCACGTGTATACACGGACAATTATGTTTCCATGTTACAAGTAGCCGCAAAGACATTCGATGAACGATTACTGAAATCGCAAACAATCATGAAAGTAGCATTGAACGACGCAACAAGCAGATTCGTGACTCGTCTTTCGCAACACGCTGTCAAGCGGACAGAATTACGTTCGCGATGGAGCAATCTTCGAATGCATATTTATGATGCATATCGCGCTCGAATAGCAACGAGAAGAACGAGAGCGATAGAATTGTGCAACTTCGATCTTCGATTCGTCTCGAACACGCTCGTCGTCCGATCAAAGATAAACACTTACATTGCGATTCACCGATCGAGAGCAGCGACAAAGAATCCGACGAGATCATTCGAATCTCATTTGCATTCAACCTGCTAACTGGGGTACTTAATTCGTTATACCAGCGACAACGAATAACCTGATGAAACGGTCTACAAATGATCCGTGGGCGTATCGTGCCCACTAAAGAACTCACGGGCAATAAATATGCACGGGACGTGCAATAAAATGTAGTTCGAATTCAGAAATTTAGAAATTTCTTGAATTAGAGAATTCGACGATTCAACCTGTTGACCAAAGAATTTGACCCAGTGCAGTAATACTGACAATAGCACGTATAATACAATTGCAATTGTCGGATATTATCCGGATAAAATGAGGTATAGCAATACTGTTTTATTCGGTGTAAGGTGAAAAGATCCAGTACTCTCGTTTCTCTAGCAGCCGGTATAGTTCTTGAACAGCGCGTAAATTCATACAGAGTTCTTGGACCAGACAAGTTCTTTCGTTTCAACGTTTCACGGGGATAGAGTTATCTACCCTCTGGACGCGTACTCCGGAACATATTTTTTCGGATTACACGGTTTTCGAGCTCTCGTCGGCTACGTGCATCTCGTTGAATACGTCCGCGTGAATCATGTGAATACCGGGGTAAATTTCATTAAAGCGATTCGGGTCAGCTGATATAAAAAAAAAAGCGCGATGGATAATTTTGCGGTCGTTCTTTGACATCGTTCACCCCTTTTTTTTCCTATTTCGCTTCCGCTCAACCCTTTGCGTTCCGAACGCGTTCCGGCCATCCGCTTTCGGATGAACCCATCATCTCTCATTCTTTCCCGTTTGTTTCTCGACGTAACAACGGGCACATTTTCCTGTTCCGCTCTCCTCTTTTTTTTCTTTGTTACCTTAATTGCCTCTTCCGTGGCAGATCGTCTGAAGCGTGTCTCGAGTGGAAAGGAAATCGATTTCCTTGGCGTTCGGTGATGGGACGAACGTCCTCTTCGGGAAATGGCACGTTTTTAACTCTTTCACTGCGAACGACGTATATACACGTCCTCGACAACCAACTGTTAATTGCCAGAAATGCTTGTGGATGACTACCCATCGACACGATAAATTGGAATATCGTGGATAAGATATGCAACAGGAAAATGTGACATCCACATGTATCTAGTCTAATCTTTACTTGAAGATGTACACCAGAAACGTGAATGCTTCTGAATATTCTTTCTCTACATATTTAACGGGTGAAATGTTTTTTTTTTTTTTTCTAGTTTTATTAATAAAAAATTATACAAAAGTTTATTCAAAATGCGTTGAAATATCATTTGTTAACCGCAACTCATAAATATTAGTAATGTTTGTAATGTATATAACTCTTTTTGTTACATACAAAGACTTACAAGCATAAAAGAAAGTTGCAAGAAAAGACTTCGTGAAATGTGACAAAGATAGCAATTGCAATTTTATTGTACGTGTTTTTACTTACATATTTACAGGAGGTGACCGACGCGTGCTCCCATCTCTACATCCACTTCACATCGTCGAGTTTCAGAGTGGTGGACGCTGCTTTTCCGCCACTCCCTGATCACAACAAAAGAATAATATTGAACAAATACAGGTTCATAATCATTTCAGTAACGTAAACATTGTTCATCGAAGACGAATGTTGTCAACGAATGAATACTACGACTTAAACGCGTATACAAATAGGTACAAGATCCATGAAACGCCATTTGTAAACAGGAAACTAGGAGTGTACAATGAGACGACAGTCTGTTTATATACAGAAGAGAAATTATCCTATAATTCTATCCTCCGGTCTTATTATCACATTAATTTCTGCGTAATAAAATCCGATTTTGATCCTTTAACAATTTTGTCATTTACTGTATTTTATTATATAAGTATATACTATTATTATATATACATATACATACTGTATATATTATTAGAAAAGAAATTATATTATTACAATATGTAATAAAAAAAAATTGTATTACTTGATGTAAAATTTATGACTAACATACAACTGTAAAAATAATTTAAAATTTTGAACAATTTCAATCAACAGTTGTATTATGTTTTAAAGGTCTATTGTATTTATTACATTTAAATGTATAAATATAAAAATTAATAAGTAGCTCAACCATAATATTTCTAATCGATTTTGAAAGAGAAAGTTTGAAATAGCATCCCTGAATCGTTACCCCAGTTTAGTAAGTTTTGAACCCTTTTTCTCAACACTTTGTGTAGTCTACTTTTCGCGCTCTTTTCTTCGTCCGTACTGATCCTCTGCTTGTAAGTCCAACGTCAAGAACACCTCAACGAAATCGATTTAACGCGAAAGAGGTCCGTCGCCCAGGCGGACCGAGATATTCGTCTTCGGACTGCAATTTCACGACACACACACACAGAGAAAAAGAGAAAGCTAGAGAGAGAGAGAGGAAGCCAGGAAGCAAGAAGTTCCTTGCGCTTCCATCCGATTCCAATTAAGACGCCTCGAAACGACGTCTCGCGAAAACTTGTTCGTCGGTTCGAGACGCTTCTTGGTTCGTTCCTGTGTTCTAACTAACCAAAGCGCAAAACAGGGCAACCATTGCGTGTTCCAGGACAATTCGATTTCTTCCAATTGTACCCACCAAGATTCGATTAATTTCGCGTCAAAGTTCGCGTCAAGACCGGTTACCAGCTTAGCCAATTATGCATAATCATTCTGGTGTACTTGATTTTCAAATTCGAAATATCATCCTGTATTATGGAATCAGTGAAGTACATGTACAATTAACGATGATGCTGTAGAACAGTCAAATAGTGGTTAATAGAATAATATAGTAATAAAATAGATTTGCGGATTAAGAAGTTTATGAATCTAGAAGAATTTGGAAATTTCAAAATTTAGAATTCTTCAAATACAAAAAACTCCTAATCCCGAGCTTCACAAGTTTTCAGTTCAACACTCCCATTACATTATTCAGTTTCAGCGATTTTTGTATTGCAAGTCGATATAGAAAACTTGTTACTTTATTCTAGTGATATTATTTTGATGAGACTTCCGACGTATGAGATAGAGAAAATATGAAGTAATTATATGCAGCCATCGAGCATCGAAACATCGCATTAAAACGGTTAGAGAGGAGCCCTAATCTACTTTATCATCGCCAGTTAATTATTCGCGGGCACTTGGCTATATTATACGTATGTAATAGAATATCCAAGAGTGGTGCACGTTAACCACGGTTACCGGTCGCGGTATTTGCGGCCGTGTTTCTCGGCCACGTTTGAACGCAAGATAATCTGACAGTACGGACTATGCGGAAACTTGGCCGTAAATAATCGAGTTGTCGATAGCACGACGGTAAATTAATTAGTCGCGACGTTTGCACGCGACGAAATCGCGGCCCACCGACGGGAATTAAATTAAATCGTGTCGTATAGTATGGAATCTAATTTCGCGTAAACAATTCGTCGAAACCTTTGCTATCGTGAATTTATCGGCGACACCTTAATTACCGTGTATCATTTAATGGCTCGTTTTCATGCAAACTTCCTAAGGTAATTGCTGCTGTTATCCGTGTCATTGCTTATCGCGCGTGTACCATTTATTTTTTCTTCCGACATCTTTTTAATTCCCGGTAATATCGAACTGCTAAAGAAAATATTTCTCCTCGAACTAGAGCAATACTTTAATTCCTATTCAAATTATTTCTATTCCTATTCGAAATATTTCAAGTTTAATACGAGTTAAGCGCGCAGTCTTAAATTACATTTTATAAATATACCAATGAATTTCTGTTTTAAACTTGTGTGGTGTTACTGAACATATGACGTACTAGAAGTATTATTAATATTTAATCGATTAATTAAACAAGTTTAGAGTTCTACCTCAGATATAGACTCCAAAATTAATAAAATTATCTTTAACTTGTGCAAAATATAGTTTAAAAGTGTTTAACATATAGAAAGGATTACAGCTGTGCAAATAACTAAAATTATAATTAATTTGTACATTTCAATTATCGTTACACACAGAATTAAATTCTGTTGTAATCGCTCAGTGTTCCCTTGTTTGTCCTCGATGATATGTTTCCCATCGGTGTAAAAGGGATCGTGATAGAATAGTTACCAGCGATGCAAAGAATTTTTCCGCGTAAAATTTCAAAAGGGTTTCATTCTTCTTGTGTGGATTTTTCCTGAACAGGTTCTATTCGACGAATATGCCATTCGGGAAAGCTTGGAACGTGAGATTTAAAGATCACAGCCAGGTTCAGGCTTTGTTTTCTTTCTTTCCCTCGCCTCTTTGGTAGACGCGAGCGATACAACGCACACCTTGCCGGAGAAAGGAAATACGTCTATCGCGTTCGGATAGTTAACATATTCACAATTCCAAAGTGCATGCACAACGCATTTTCTTAGCGGGTTTTGTCTAATCTAAGTTTTCATATTTCCATAATACATAATTTCCAAACGTAGAAAATTCCAATTTTTGTATTTAAGGATTTATAAATTTCAAATTTCTGAACTTGTAGATTTATAACTTAAAAGTTTGTAAATTTATACAATTTAAATTTCTATATCACCAAGTCTGAAAATGTGATATTTCCAAATGTCTAAATTAAAAGATCAGAAATTTCTAAATTTATATGGTGAAGTACATTAAAACATTGTACTAGAATAGAAGAACGGAGTGTTCCGCTATAATTAATCCAACTACGAGGAGAAATTTATACAGTACGGATTCATTAAGCGGATACGCAAAGCGATACTCCATGTTTCTGGTTACCGGTGAAGCAAATATGTAATACACAACGTGTAACGTTATCGGGTACAATGTAAACTTTGTTACTTGGTAAATGTAACAGGGATCAAGTGTTGTACTCTGATAATAAAGCGTCGGGAAGTAAGTTAGAACAGGCCATGGCCTTGAACAACGAAGCTTATAATTTTGATGGTAATTTGTTCGTTCGCGTGTCATTTTCCCATTAATTCTACCAGCGACCACCGCGTGTGCACACATCACATGTTTCCGTGCACGGCTAAACGTTTCATCGGTTTTATTTGCTGGAGAAAGAAAATCTTTCCGCGAGTGTACACGGTATAAAGAGGAAATGTGTATGTTATATAATTACGTTAATTAAGTTAACGCGATCATTGTAATATTATTTTGAAATTTAGCATTTTTGGAATTTGTTATTTCTTAATTGTTTTATTGTAATTTTGGGACTTTGGGATTTTGGGATTGGGGGATTGTAGGGAATGGTGGATTTAGGGATTGGGGAATTTAGGGACTGGGAGATTTAGGGATTTGGGGATTTAGGGATTTGGGAATTAAGGGATTTAGGGACTGGAAAATTTAGAAATTGGGGGATTTAGGGATTTTTGGATTTTGGGAATTAGGGACTGAAGGATTAAAGGATTTTGAGATTTAAGGACTTCGAGATTTGAGAATTTGGGGAATTAGGAATTTGGAATTTTGGAATCTTAGGCTATTGGGATTTTAGGATTTTGAAATGTAGGGATTGAGGGATTGGGGAACTGGGGAATCAGAGAATTTTGAGATTTGGGAATTTGGAGATTTAGGGATTTTAGGATATTGGGATATTGGGGTATTGGGATATTAAGATATTCAAATATTTTAATTGTAGAGTATAGGGATTTTGGAATTCAAGGATTTCACAGTTTGAGGGATTGAATAATTTTGGGATCTGGGGATATGGAGATTTAGGAATTTGGGGATTTTGTAATTTGTAATTTTGTAATTTTAGTATTTTGGAATTTTTAAATTATCCTATCTTCCTTATGTAATATAAATACCAAAAAATCCAAGAATTTGATCTATAACAATGCTTGATCCTTAATGGATTAATGAACTAGATAAAACAGAAAAGCGGAAAATTATCGATGAAACAAGTAAGTCCTAATAGTCGACAAATAATTTCATTTAATCTTCCATTAACCTAACTCGTATTGTAGCCTCGCATTAGCATGAACAAAGCAAAAGTCTGACTCGAAGAACACCTGAACTTTCAAGAATGAATTAATGCAGTCTACTCGGGGATGCTCAGAAATTTCCCTGGAAACGTATAATGTTGTCGCGAATTAGGATGCACCAGTGACATGATTCTGACTAGCAGAATACATCTCGGCAATTTGCGACACAATATAAAATTTTAAGCCCACTAAATTACTGAAACATCAATTTACTGAAATTTAAGGATTACTTGATTCTTTTTAATGAACAAAACTTTTGTGCATCTCTTTTGAATTATTTTTAAATGAAAAATATTAGAAGTCAAGAAGTAAAGAAAATTGTTATTAAGTTTATACTTTTTGTAGCTTGAATTTTGTACCAACATGTATAAGAAATAAAGGATCTTTATTTCTGTGTAACAGAATGATAATTTAGAAAAATGTTAATCATTAATTTTATACAGAATTTACTTAATTTATAATATAATTACTTTTTGAGTTACGAGATAATTAAATTCTAATTCAATTGAACAATTTTAATTTCAGAAAATTCCCGACAAATTTATGATTAAAAATCATGGAAATTATAATTAAATCTTTTTCTTAATATTCTAATCATTATTCTACTAACTTTGTCAAGTCTTAAATAAATTATATAATAAATGTAAGTTTACGCATACATCTTCAATTATCTGCAATTAAATTTACATATCATCTCCCTAATTAAAACCTCTGCAATTAAATCGTTTAACTCATTTTTCGCCAACGATGTGAACGAACTCGTTACAGAACCTAATAATAAAACCATAATTGTCGCATGCAATTGCTGTGTATTATTGAGCAAAGTTATAGGTAAATTTCAAGCTTATAATTTCTGCCTTAGTATAATCGAACAACGTGACGTAGGCGGTATAGCAAAACCGCAATTTGCTAGGTCACAGCGTGCAATGTGTTAGAAGCCGTGTATTGTTCAAATAATAGGTATTCAGGTAACGTTGTTCGACAATCATTTTGTTTTCCCTATAATTTCAGGTGTTACCAATATCATTAAATTATGTAGCATAGAGAAACCTGCAATTACCAGCGACTCTGTATTCTGCATACAAAAATGATATTATAATTAATATCATTTGATTAATGGTGCATTCAAATGGTTCCGAAATGAAAATTATTTATGCGAGCGTTCAATGATAAACATTCCTATGATCTTTAAATGAAAATCGTTTTAAAGTAACAAAAAATGTTATTTGTTCTCTAATAATTTATTACCGTAACATATCATGTTACGTTATTATTAATAAGGCTTCACAAACTTGCAGCTAACAAGCTATACACTAACAACACTAGTAACTTTAAAGTGACATAACGTGTGCTATATGAGGGAAATTTGTTAGCTGGTATCTGGCATGTGGGTAGTAGAGATTAGAATAGTTATGATAAGTTAATTACATAAGTTACAAACATTACAATTCTTCGACATCAATTTTCTCGAATTTTCAAATCTTTAAATTTCTATGTCTCCAAAATCTTAAATCCACAAATCCTTAAATCCCAAATTCTCAAACCCTCAAACTCTCAGATCTCCAAATCCTCAAACCCTCAGATCCTCAAATCCCAAATCCTTAAATCCTCTAAAACTGATATCCCTAATTTCTCAAATCTCCAAATCCTAAAACCCCAAATTTTCAGATCCCCAAACTCTCAAATCTCCAAATCTTCAAACCCCAAATTCTCAAATCCCCAAACTCTCAGATCTCCAAATCCTCAAAACCCAAACATTCAAATCCCCAGATCCTTGAATCCCCAAATCCTCAAATCCCCAAACTCTCAAATTTCCAAATCCTCAAATCCCTAAATCCACAAATTTCCAAATTCCCAAATCTCCAAATTCTCAAAATTCCAAATTTCCATCTTCCTAAATTTGAAGAAGCTAACATGTCCCTGCCAATACGTATAAATTATTATAAATAACGTCCAGATTAGCAATACTATAAATCAATAACACCGTAATTACTATAATTAGAATGACTGAATGAAAGCTCGGTGTTGAACCATGAAACGCTTAACATCGGAATGGGAGCATACGTAGATAGAACAAAGGTGAAGGTTCAATCAAAAAAGGACAAAGGTCAACCATCAATTCGGTTACGCAGCCCTGAACCCTTTTCAATCTCTCCATCAGTTAGCTTCTTCGATTTTGTGTCTATCTTAAGGGAAGCACGTGCAAGGTCAACATTTATTTCTGTTTTTGCTAACCCATTTTCTCCGTTAATTCACTGTTTAATGTTATGTACTTTTTTATTCAGTCACCGAATCGATGAATTATAATATTCTAGTTATTTACAGGCGACCTTCATTTTTTTTCAACTGTAACGCGATAGCATGATCTTTATCGAGAATTAATTAAACCAATGACAACGCGAAATTCTGCCGTTACCATTCGCCGAATGGTGAATTAAAATGCAGGATGCTTTTTGGTCCGTATAAAAAGCTTCAATGGCTGATTCTACGAAACGATAGTGAGCACAAAATGTCCTACAAACACAGTTCCATGATTCAATGATTAATGTACCGAATGTTGCGAGGGTCACCGGTGACAGACATTCAAAACTGAATACATTGTCAACTGAAGAAAAGGTTAAATATGTAAAATACTTCAACTTTTTCAAATATTCAAATTCTCACATTTGGAGAGTTCTAACATTCCCAGATTCTTTAATTTCCCAAATTTACAAATCTACAAATTTCCACTACTTTCAAACATATTGAATTTCTAAAAGACCAAATACTAACATCTCCGTACTATTCCTATGGATTCACATGTAGGTGTATGTAGTGCGCATGCGTCAACCTACGACGCCATATTAGATTTCGTATTTTCGAATCTTGAATGAAGTTCATTTCCATAGTGCCTACACCCAAACGTTTATAATACTACAAATACAATGAACCATAAAATAAACTACTCTTTTCGAAAATAATATCGTAGTATACAATTTTTCGATTAATTTGCTCTAAAACATTTTTATTCTCGTTTGTAAATCATTCCACATATGCAGATGATTCTGATCATACGAATAAATAAACAATTATAGTGAAGATTATAGTGTCCACGTTTATTTTAAACAGATTCTAAGTGGATTTCGTGTTCTGGGTCACGTCTGACCCCCAACCGTCCGGCATCGCGTTCTTCTGACATTTTGGGCTTCCGAAACACGCGAACACATTGTTCTGGCCTAATGGTTGACTACACTCTGGACAGTCTGCTGTTGAATTATACCGGTGGCTGCGATTCGAGTGCATCCACTTCAAGTTCAAACAAGCATCTTATTAACCCTTAACCCTTTCGACGGCTCGCGGAAATACCGGAAGTAATGTATAATTTTCCGAGAGTTCGCTGCGAGTCGAGTGTTGTGCGCGAAATAATTCACCGCCACCTTTACCCCATGCAATTTGTCTTCTATTGTGCACAACCCTCTTGACGCCACCCCCTATATGACTTTACGTTTAATAATCTCCTAAACGCGGTTCGTAAGCACTCGTACCGAACTACCGTAACGTCTGTTCGCTCAATTAGCGATGAATTATTAACTCGGAGAGCGCCACTTCAGCTTTTCGCCACCGGCAATGAGTGACACTTTCACTCAATGAATCGAGCTCTTTTTTCTTCTTTGTTTCGATTATCATTTTTCTCTTGAGAGAAGACAGAGTGAGCCTGGGTTTGTTATCTTAGGTACTGATGTAGGATAGCCTAACTTATAGTATTCTATTTTCATCTGGCTCTCAACTTTTATAATTATATGTTGGTTTTATAAAATTTTAAGTTGGTAGTGAATTCATGACAACGAGCCTACTATTGTAATTTGGTACAAGACTTCCAGATATTGGGCTTATGTAGGGAAGTATGAAGAATTTCACAGAATTCAAGTTTTTGTTACAAGTTCATAACAGTCTGTTATTTATATCTCTCTACTCTTTCCTACAACCTCCCCGATGCTCACAAAAGACAAAACATACCCCACTCTTTCTCGGGAAAAACCCAACATCACCGTTACAGTGGAGCCTGGTTAATATCCGTATAAACATTTTTAGGCAGTCTCCAACTTTCAATACAAATACTATATACGAGGAATATTAATTTTATAAAAGTTTATGATTTGGTCTTGCGTTCCCAACAACGACCCTCCTATTGTTCTACTGTGACATGATACTACTTCCAGTCCTAAGACTTCAAGAGATGGAGAACTTGAATAATCTAAAAATTCGAGGAAAATTTGACAAACAAAAAATTACAAAATATAAAGTTGAATATCCTGAAAATTGTTATATCTAGAAATTTTCGAACGTAAAAACTTGAAGACGGTAAAACTTAAACCCAGAAATTTAAAAGTTGAAAAATGAAAAAATACGTCAATTTGAGGAAAACAAAAGTGTGTAAATTTTGAAATTTACGTAGATATGTAGTTATCTAAAGGAGAGCAAGGTTGCACCGGAAGGTACGAGGGGGATGAACCGAGGGCTCGAGATGTGCACATGGGTTCACTACCCTCCGGTTATGCAGTCGCCTTCCGTGTCGTAATTTCTTTGTGCAAGCCGGGTATACGCGATAAGTGCATCGTTCACCGGAAAGGAAGAGAAAAGTTGCACGGTGAAGCCGACTTGTAATCGTTTATACGAGACCGTCATTTCGCTGAAACGTGACCCGAGGGTGATGTTCGTTTCTGGTGCTCTCGACGCGTCGCAGATTGGACGCGTTCGTCGATGTTTGGTGTTGCGATTAAAAGAGGATTTGTTACGGATCAACGGACTTGTTCGCTCCATTTTGCCGGCCTTGTTTCCTTGTCTTTTCTCTCCTTTTTCAGGGTTGCCTTCCCTCGTCCCCTTTCCTTCTTTTTCTAATACGTTACGGTAAATCGGAGAAAGGTTAACCGGTGTTTGCATCGCCACGTATTTGCGATCCCGATTTTCTCTTGGTCCAGATGTTCGAATAATTGAGTCCGATGCCTCTGTGTTCCGGGTAATTGATGCGAATGGGCTTTCTACGTAGAATTGGTTCGTTTGGCTCTGTCGCTCGCTGAGGTGCAGATTTTTCATGGGTTGTTTGATTGAATCGGTTTTTGAACGCCCGTTTGCGAATTAAACTTTATTTCCTTCGATAAAGTAATCGATCCATTTCAGGGTGCTTTTGGTTTCTGTTTTAGAGGTCGGTTTATGTCTTTCACCTAGTTCTTCCTGAATTTCGCAAATATTTCTTAAATGTTTAAATTCTCTAATTTTTATCATTACAAATTCGTTTGTGAGTTGTCAAATTTTCAAATTTTATATCAAGATTTCAATTTTCTGTCTTTTAACTTTTCAAATTCCTAAATTGCTCAATCACTAAATTACTAATTTATCAAATTCCTATATTCCGAAATCCCTATAACCTCAGATCACCTACATCCCCAAATCCCTATATCTCTAAATCCGTATATTTCCAAATCCCTAAATCCCCAAATCCATTAATCTTCGAATCCTTATGTCCTCAAATCTCTACACGCCCCAATCCCTACATCCCCTATATCACCAATACAAATATCCCCGAATCCCCAAATCCACAACTCCTAAATATTCTATGAAACAATAAATTTTCCTTACTGCTTTATTTACCACTTTTAATTAATACAATACCAAAGGATATGTAAATAACTTCACATGCAACATTGTAATATTTTATGTCTCATTATTTAGCAATGTTGGTTCTTTGAATTTCTATATCTCCGAATGCGATCCGTTTCCCGCACTCTACCAACATGCTTCTCATATTTACTTTTGCGGTACGTCATTTCGCGAAAGGAAATATTGTCATTTCTACGCGTAATGTTATTATATCGATAAGTAAGTTTATCCGGCGTTATTAAATGTGATTTCTGTTATCTCATTGTTATATTATCAGTAACTGGATTATTCGTTACATTATTATCTCGCGGAAATGCAGGTCAATTTCCCGCTTTTGTTCACGTCGATCGTTTTACTAATAATTTTGATTAAAACGTACGTTGTGACTCATAATCGATGGTGTACGAACAATTTGTACGTATCTTGCACAATGAACGTATAATACGATCATTAATAAACTCAGCAGGTACAAAATGGGCGCGAATAAAATATTCATCCGGTGATCTATAGCTTTCGGTTTAAACAATGTTCGCGGAATTGTTGACGTCGGATGTAAATTATTTTCCATTTTTTAATTGTTCTTTCATCGTCGACAATCGACCGTGATTAAATTCGCAATTCGAATAATTTTTGACGGGGTTGGAAACTATTAGTGATAAAATAACTACGGTGTAAAACGAAATAACCGGGCGGCTTGATGGAAGTGAATTAAATTGAAAATAAAAATAACCGAAGGTACTCGTATTTCAATTTCGCGTAGAACGGAATATAGCTCTGAATCTTTAAATCGATTGACAAATAAACTGCCTTTTTCATTCTGTGCAACTCTAAATATTAAATATCCTTCTCGATTGAACTTATAATCTTTTAAAACGGAATTAAACATTCAGGATATACAAGCAATTTAAATTTCTGCAAGATTTATATTTGTTATCGTGTTACAAAAATATTTCATAAAAGTTATTTATAGCATAAAACGTATCCATTCTAATTGTAAGTTCTAATTCTGTATGAATAAAATATAATTAACTATAAAATAATTATTTAAATATAATTATAGAAATAATTTGTAATAGCATCTTCGTAAGATAAATAAACTGATCCTGTAAACTTTCTTATTGTCAGAGCGAGCGGACAATGACGTCACGTTGATGTTGGGTTTTTCCTGAGGAAGAGTGGGGTGTGTTTTGCTTTGAAAGGACAAACGACTTGGTGAGAGAAAGTCGAACGAAAAATATTATATATATTATATAGCGAGCAGAAGATTGTAAGAAAGAGTAAAATATAAATAAAAGACTTTTATTAACTTGTACTAAAAACTTCAGTTCTGTGAAATTCTGTATATCTACTTACACTTATAATCGCAAAAAGAAACCATTTTTGGTTATAGGTTAGAGTGTCTTGAAATTAGAATATAGACACCCTGTATGTAGCAATTATATGTTGAATATTTTGTCAGCAGCGTGATGAATGAATTATGATGGAATGAAATGAGTTACAATTGATTAAAAGCGCTTTTCATTTCGTTCGAGAGAGAACGTGGCGAATACACGGAAGGTTTGTTCAGCAGCGGATGAAATACCGCAGAAGTAAACGGGAGTAAATGAACCGTGATAAACGATTGAAATTTATCGCTGTTTGCTCAAAAGGAAGCATCGATTGTGGCATTGGTCAAAAGCCGCCAGTGCAAGGTATTCGCGACAGAAGAATGGAATTTTATCAGCGAACTATCTGCTGGTTGTTGTCACGTGTAATTAACCATTAGACCCGGGCTTGAGGTACGCGGGTTGCGTTTGCACGCGATCTAATCGGATCAGATTGCGTCCTGCAAAGGCACAACGACCCTCCATCGCGAATGTCACTTGCTGAAATCTTCCAATTAAATTATATTAGCAATTATAATTCTCGGAACAAACTGCAATCCTTTGTTAAAAGTTTTTTGGTGAAACATTAAGACTTAATTGTTAGCTATAGCAACTTACGAAAGCTACCTTTGGGTAGCTCTCTCTACCTTTGGGATTCTCTCATTTTGTTGGAGATAATAAATATTAGGAGGCAATAAATATACTGTGTTATATATTACATAACATTATAGTTATTATAGTAGGAGATAAATATATTGTATTAGTATTTATTTAATTTTGTTGGTTCTGATGATAGTTGAATTGTTGAGGTATGCTTTGCTGTAGGATTCATATATCTCGAATTAGAGATTTGGAAATTTGGAAATTATCAAATTTTTAGAAGTATAAAATCCTAAAAACCTGGATTACCAAGGAAGCCTCAAGTTCTAAAAATTCCAATTGCACAGATCTCCAAAATTTCGCATCTCCAAATTCCAAAAAACTAAATCAATAAAATAAATAATTAAGACACACAATTTTACTACGTATTTATAAACGAAAGACTAAGATCTTTTCATGGTGGCACTTGTGACTCACTGTAACCATATATTCAGATAACACTATAAATACTAACTAAAAATATATAAATGTTAGTATCTACATTGTATTCTCCCCGCAAAAAATAAATGATGTACACAACGTTCAGAAACTAAAATTAACCCTATTAACGCTATTTTAAGTCCTATGTGAGATATGTCCATTGCCAAGTGATATTTTCTCGAATCCTCATGCGCAGTGTCCACATTTAACGTTGTATCGATGCCAAAGAAATATATGTAGTCCGAACAAAATTGATTAACTTTATCTATCACATCTTGGCACTGTTAATAATTGATAATAACATAAGTATAAGAGAAGCGCTATATTTTCCCTGAACCAAAGTTCTTGACTGTACTGTAAAAACGCAATGAATTAACCCCTTGCAAGTACATAAGCCAACACTAAATATCCACTGCTGCAATATTAAAACAAATAAAGAAAGTTAAAATATATCAATTTTATATTCAGCGATTCTTGATTTACACATTTACACGTTGACTATCACACAGAAGCAGCTGAATATTTGATCAGGTAGTATTTTTATTTTCAATAAACCTCGTCGTGTTATCTTACGTTATCTTCTACCAACACAGGTTAACACATTGACTACTATATCGAAGCAGTTGAAAATTTGATGAGGTATTTTTATTTTCTTCTTTATAATAGCAAGTAATTAGATTTCTATTAGATAAGCGAACAAATTCTTAACATGGGCAATCGTATCAAAATTTAAACGTCACAGCTGGCAAAATTAGCTTACGAAGAAATAATCTAATAACGCAATGGGGCTCTAAATGTAGCAATAATATCGACGAATATCTGTCAATTTTTCTGTCTCCGAAATTACACGTTCCCGTTAAGTGTACCAGCTGGTAAATTCGTTTGATCTCGAAGATAGGAAGAAAGTCACGTTCACGGCGTAAACTCGGCTAATTTCGATACGTGAACGCGAACAAAGCGCAGTCTCTACCGTTTACATCCTCCTCTGTGCCAACGGATGCTCAAAGCGAACTCCCTGGGTTATCACGTTGAACGTTAACGGGATTTCCGATCTCGAAATGCGATTTAAGACGAAACGCATGACGGCCAAATTTTACGAGTGGCATTTTAAGCCGGTTATACGCCGGAACTTCTCGCCGCGGCCTTTTATCGAACGCTTTGATCTCCGCCAGCGCGGTTTTTCGGCTCGACCGTTCTTCTTTCGATACTCGTTTCTGCTTTTTCTCGTTCCGCGGAAAACGCATCGAGAATTGTGCCCTTTGCAGCGGAAGCTGGAGAAGGGACGGATAGTAAAGATTAGCTTGCTTTCGATTAAAATGCTCTTTGATCCGACGAGTAAGTACCTTCTATTTACTACCTGGACGGTAAATATTAGCGAAATGATCCTTCTTCGCGTTTGCTGCCATTTTGCACAAATTAATCGCAATTTTTTCTTTGCAAATATCACGTCAAAATGGACGTGAAACAGTCGTTTTTTATCGTACAGGATCTCTTTCTATCTCATTTTTAGCATAACTCCACATCGCGTTCTCAAATTTATATATTTTCAAAACTAGTTACATAAGATCTCATACGTTCAGATGTCTAAATTTTTAATTTTATAACTCGCAAATTTGTTAATGTTTAAACTCACAATTTTCCGATTTATCAAATTTCAAAATTTGCGAAGATTCAAATTTTCTTATACTTCAAAGTTTACATCTCCAAACTTGCATCTCTAAGCTTATATTTCCAAATCCCCAAATTGTGCGAATATACAGTCTAACAATCAGAAGACTTAGAAATGGGACAAACTTGTTCCGAGCGTCTAATATTGTTCTTGTAATAGTTCATCTTGAAGCGAACTCTTAGCTGTCAGAACAGTCTGTGGTACAACCGGTAGAACAACGGCGTGTCAAATGTATACGTAAATGACTTGTCGGATAATCAGAATAGCTTCCTCGAAGCATGTACGTGGTCCGGACATGTCTCCAGGGTACACGGAATAGCACGACGGTTGCTTGGTTAGTGGACGTTGAACCATGAAAGTGGACACTGGATATCATCCAGGTACACTCGGATGCAACGTAGACTTCCTTTCGATAACAACTCCTATGTAAATTTCTTAATTTTCAAATTGTCAAATTTCTACACTGCAAATTACCCGAATCTCCAAATTTCTAAGTTTCCATATCTGTAGACCACCACATCCCAAGATCTTCAAATGTCTATGTCCCTAAATTTCTACACATCCGAATCCATCGTCAAATTTGTAGATCCTCAAATCTCTACATCCCCAAACTTCTAGTCTAGAAGTTCAAAACTTCTAGTCTAGATCCAAATTATTAGATCACTGTATACCTAAATCTCCAAATCTCAAGATCAAATTCGTGAACCCCCAAATTTCTAGAACTCCAAATCTATAAAATTCCCAAATCTCAAGACTCTTAACTACCTATATCCCCAAATTCCTAGGTCCTTAAAACTCTACATTTCTAAATTCCTAGTCCACCAAAACCCTAAGCTGCAATATCAGTAAATTCCCAAATTTCCAAACCCACAAATTCCTAGATTGTCATATCTCTAAATCCCCAAATCCCAAGATCAAATTTCTAAGCTCCCAAATTTCTAAACCTCCAAATCCCTAAATTCCCCAAATACCTATCTCCTAAAATTCCTAGGTCCTTAAGTTTCTACATCCCCAAATTCCGAGTCCACCAAAACCCCAAGCTGCCATATCAGTAAATCCCCAAATTTCCAAACCCACAAATTCCTAAACTGTCTTACTTCTACATCCCCAAATTCCTGAGCTCCCAAATCTCTAAACCTCCAAATACCTATCTCCACAATTTCCTAGGTCCTCAAATCACTATATACTACATCTTCAAGTCCTGAAAAATCTCTAAAAGTCAACTAGTAAAAGGCCTGTTTCCCCCTCGTCGTCATATTTTTCCTCCGGAATCAAGATTTGCTGTCGACTGTACAGAGGTCAGGTGCGAAGACAAACGCTGAACCGCGCTGTGCGGTGTCCTCGTTCGCGATACAAAATTGCCACCGTTTCGGACAATCAAAAAACAAATGGCCGCTTAACTATGGAATAATACTCGTGACGCGGAATTCTCGATCTAGCACGGGAATTTCATTTCGCTCGGCAACTTAAGCGTGCCATTCAGCCAGATTAAAATCGTTACCTCCGTGAAACTGTGCGAGCAAAGGTGCTCCAACTTGCCTGCTCCCTGGACAACGATTTCAAAAGAAAATTTCGCCTGAATTCTCGGCCGGGAATTAAAGATACTCTACGACTCCTGTATCGAGATTCAGACAATTCTTCCGTTAATCCCCGTTCGTTCTGTACTACTTTCCTCTTTCTTAATTTCAATTTCAACTTTATTAATATATTTCCTCCTCTTATTTTCCATGAACTTTTTCATATCTGTTTCCGTGATTAAACGAACGAGTCGAATCGCTCTAATTAGATTCAGTCGCAATTGACATTTTCTCCTACTAGACTCCACTTATTGTTAGAACTCTACTATAAAGTATACTATACATTAAAACTGTAACAATTTATATTTACATCAAAGAGTAAATTCAAAAATACTGGTACTTAAAACATATAATTTCATTATTTTTCACGGACATTTATTGCTAATACATAGAACGACTTTCAATCCTGTAAAAGAATAACACTTCACCCACCGACATCTACCGTTATCAGATAAACCTTGATTTTCAATTCCTACGTTTTCCATTTGTTACTGCAAGGGTATGCACGAGAACGCGTGTTCACTTTTCTTTTTATATTACAACATACCTATCGATGTTCACGATAAATTCACTTTTATCAAGCCTCATTTCCATATTCGATACACTTCGACGTATTTTTTTACCACGCTGTAAAATATTCCAACCGTTAAAAGTCCCCATAAAAAAAAAACGTTCATGCACAAATATTTTATTCTCTGCTCGAGAATAAACGAAAAAAATTCGCAAAAGTATCGGGTGTCTTGTAGCTTACTTATTTTTGGTATTGTTTCAATATCAATTTATATTAATGTATCCTTATGAGAACTCGATTGAAAATTCGTACATTATAAATCACCTTGTTGTAAAATTATATGATGTATCTTAAATAATTAAATGATTTTATTTCAAGCTAATAGATTTCAAGCTAAAATGACGTATGATAAAAATCTGATTTTAAGCCACAATAAATTGATCTATACTAAACTGTTTTTAACGGTACCCGACAGAATTTCATTTTCGACCGTTTGAACGCATATGAAACAATCAATTACGATCCCATATGGCAGGAATAAAACATGACATGTGTGACGATAACGAAAGAATTAAACACCGCGTTAAACAAGTTAACAAATAAAAAGTAGCTTCGTACGTATAAAATGGTATAAACACATATAACCGTCCTGTAGCAGAGCAAGCTTTCAGGTAAAAAAGCTCTTCCGGTATCATTTGAATAGAAAAATTTGGTCGTTCAAATGCGGAATGTATATTTTAGTTATGGAAAAGGCTGACGGACGAACACTCGGTGATGTAACAGCATAAATGTTTGAAAGAGGGACACGCGTGTATTTTCAAAGAATTCTTTCCACGTTTCACCGAGATGTCCTTAAAGTTACATCGCCTCGGTAGAAACCGTTTGACTTAACTTGCCCGCTTGCAGGAAGCTCGACTACCGTTTCAAACTAGTCAACATTCATCCTGGTGGCACGGAAACCGTCGTATTTTATTCTCGAATTTAGTCGCTGCTACTCGTGCACGATCTTACTATGCCGGCTGAACTTGTTTGCACGATTCTATGCGACTATAGCGTGTGTCATAAGTTTCTCTACAATTCTGTCCTAGGCTGCGACCACTTTCGCCATTATGCGTACACCGTGCGGTCAAATCTCGACTGGCTATAGTTATTCGAGACGTGAATAGCGCTACGTTTGAATTAAACCCGTTTCACAATAA
Organism: Megachile willughbiella; assembly: GCA_945859595.2. Classification (NCBI taxonomy): domain Eukaryota; kingdom Metazoa; phylum Arthropoda; class Insecta; order Hymenoptera; family Megachilidae; genus Megachile; species Megachile willughbiella. The sequence goes on from OX243796.1 coordinate 10,055,031, forward strand.
CGGGAAACTGCCAAACTAACGCGTTTCGCGATGATTATTGTAAAAAGTGCCACAAAGTGTTATATCTTGCGACCATAAAGACGTAAATAAGCTTCATAAAAATATATCATATTATTACTACAAGTAAATATAATTAAATACCGTCATAAAAGTATTTGTAGTAGCGTCATTTTAAGAAGCATTAATTTATAAGAAAAAAGACTATGATAGACGAACAATGCGTCGATGCGATGTTTTTGTAGGAAAGTTGTGGTAGGGGAGAAGAGGGCTCGCGGGTTTTTCCTAACAGACAAAAGGCAGAAATGTTGAACGTATCGTTCAATTGCGTAGAAAGTTGGAATAATTACGTAGTAATTTTTATGTGTATCAGTCCGCTGTACATTTAGAGAACTCATTAAACTATCATTATTATACCTGTATATATTATTCTCTATATATTTGTACACGAAGTCGTTGATATATAAAAAATGTAAAATCTCATTAGAAAGGCGGTTGTAAAAATTAGACACCGAGTGCTTTGTAAAGGGAAATTAAGCTCCGAAGATTAAAGAGAATAAAGGGGGTCTTTTTATGGAACAACGGTCGATTCTGTTAACCTTCGATTTGCATGAGAAAGCTTTCATTTTCGAACTGGAAACTATCTGAACTCCTTGAGCGTATAGTGCGGTTTTTAAGGGGCACGAAGAGGGTAAAAAAAGGGACAGACCAACAAAACTCATCGAGCTACGAGTTAAAAATTTTTAATAACTCGAGTATCTCGTAAAAATGCATGAGTAAACGCCGATAAAATCGTAATGGAATTAAAAAAGTTGCGCGGCGTTCTTTGTACGATTCTATGGTCTTTTTAAAAATGAAAATGTAAAACGCGTTAAATTCTTCCGCTAAAAAGTGTATACTGGAACAAGAAGGTCGTCTGCATATCTTTATCTTTATTAACGGTGTCCCTTTTTTATGGATCTGAGAATTTTTTAATTCTTCTTACATATTGTTTAAATAACGTTAACGTCAGATTTATCAGAAGATGCATTGAAATAAATGCGTACTTATAAATGAAGGACAGAGTTAATTTAAAAAGAGTAACCTTCGTCTAACGACATGTTTTTCAGTGTTATCTCAGATCGGCATTATGTCGTACACTCCAACATAATCGGCACTTGCCATCGTGTTATCGATCTCCGTTCACGCCTCTTTCACACAGCTAGATCGTGGTTACACGAGCATGATCGTGCAATCAAAATTCAGGAAGTAATCGTCGCGACTGTCAAACGCACAGCTACAAATAGAATTGTATTAGGAACTCCAATATTGGAACATAATAATTGAACGTTGCACGATGTACGCATTGTGCAATCCAATCACGCGACTATTCCTATATCACCTCCAATTAAATCAAAGATTTCATTCAAACCAGCTGCATCTATGTAATGAAGTCGTATCAAAGAATAAGTATAGTACAAGTACAATATTCAATATAACATAAACATGACACGCGATGCAAGTGTAAAATAAAAATAATATTCAAGTATCACATTATTCTTTAAGCAGAATTTCTCAGTTTTATGTATCGAGTACAACTGCTGTTATCGATAGTGTCGATGAGCATCGATGGGGATCAATACAGATATTATCGAACTGTTATCGATAACTCGATATATCGAAAACATTTTTAACACATAACGCCTAATATTATAATTGAATGCAATTATTCTTACTTGAAACAGTACCAGATTACATTAACAGTTTAAACAAGAAATGATTTGTCTATAAAAACTTATATTTCCCCGATAATACAAAATTGTCAAAATGAACGTAAGTGTATATTTGATTGATAGTCTCATCGAACGAGTAACGAGTTAAATTTCGTTAAAAAGTACCCGAGTTCGTACAAACAGGATTTTCTGGTATTTTTCCGGTTTAAAAGATCAACAAAGCACAATTCAAAAACGAGGGAAAAAGAAACACAGATACATGGAGTGCAGCAGCTGTTGAGACAAGGGAAATCGTTGTTCCAGTACTCGAGAATTTACACGAAACGGCTACTCCTCAGCCGATAAAAGCTGCCCGTTAAAATTGAAGTTGAACAAGGAAATATATCGCGGCTCGGGCAAAGACCGCGAACGTGATACGAATTTCCAGTTTCTTGCATAACGAAACTGCGAGAAAAATTTTCACCACGCATCCGGAACATCGGTCCGATGAAATTCGCATTAACCGTTAACCTGCGACAAACTGGTGTCGCATCGCGTTCCGGAGGCTTTCACGAAGAAAATCGAACGATCTACGTTACATTCGACTGACCTAAAATGTCGTTCACCCCGAACAATCGTTTGTCGGACTTGGAAAAATCTCGTCGAGATGCAACGTCGCTTTTGAAAAGCGTCTTATCACTGATCATTTCCTTGAACCCAACCCGGAGGAAATTGTTTTTCTCCTTCGTTATTTTTACTTCTTCACAATTTTCCGCTACGATTTGTTGAGCTCCGTTGTTCTCGGACGGAACACTTTGTTCGATACTGTTTTTTGTTATAATTCAGGAGAGCATGATCGTTACGAGGTGCTGTTAGTCTGTCGCATTTTCACATTTATTACTTTACAAATGTGCAAATTTGAAAGTTTGAGTACCTAGAAAATTGGGAATTTGGAAGTTTTATGCACAGTAAAATCCTGAGTGCGGAGTTTCACGTGCAGTAAATCACGTGCAGATGAATTTCCAAGTGTGAAGATTCGTACAAAGCAAAAGTTCAAATGTAGAATTACATTTAGAGTAAATTTACACAATTACGATTCTACACGCAACACGAACTCGAATGTAGAATTCCATTCCACTTCGAGCTTCTAATATAACAGAGTCTGTATTTTATTTGATTTAAGTGCATATAAATGAGTTTCATATTTCTAACCAGAATACAAAATAATTTTAATTTGCTACTTAAAAAAAAAATGTATTTTGAATACTCTTCATATTTATTTGCTAATAATTTTCACCAATAATTACGTTGTTAAACAAGTTGCTTGCTTAATAAGAGGAAAAGGGGTCCACTAAGTAGAGAAAGGATTGTGTGAAGTAAAAAAAGGACAAGTAGTAAAAGCTACAAAGGAATGAAAATGAAAAAGGCACTCTAAAAAATCAAGGAAGGTTCCGCGTTTTGAACAGCGCGGCAACGGCTTGATGCAAACGACAGCTCTTTCACCGGGAACAGAACATGAAGAAAATCAAGAAAATTACTTTTAACGATCCTTCTTTCATTTGTGCGGAACGCATTCAACCCGGCTAATAATATAAACTTCAACTGGATTGAGGAAAGCACGTGAAAGATGTGAACATGACAAATCGCGGCAAAGTGTAAAGCAACAAGTTTATAACGACTGTGCTTTCATCAAAATAACAGAATACCTTTCGTCTACTTTTCAAAAACACAACTTCTAATGTACGACCCTTGTTTCGACGGTGTTTCCCGGAAAGAGTAATGAACAATTATGAGCGAAACATAATTATCACGGTACAGAATTAGTTTAATGCAAGAAACAATATTGTTGATTCGCATTTGTATAGAACAAAAGTGAGGTGTGTGGAATTCTACGCTTGGAATTTGGCTGTGAATAGAATTTTGTATTTGAGATTTTGCTGCATGTGGAACTTTATACGTGGAATTTGACTGTGGATGGAATTCTATATTTAGGCTTTTGTTACATGTGGAATTCCACATGTGGGACGTTGTTGCGTGTGGAATTCAACATTTGGGAATTTGGTACACGTGGAATTCCACATTTTGGACTTTGTTGCGTGTAGAATTCCATGCTTGGGATTTTGGTATGAGTGGAATTCCATGTTTAAAATTTTGCTATGGGTGGAATTCCACATTTGGAATTTTGGTATGAGTGGAATACCACATTTGGGATTTTGCTATGGGCGGAATTCTGCATTTGGGATTATGCTATGAGTGGAATTCCATGCTTAAGACTTTATTAAGGGTGGAATTCCACGTTTGCGACTTTGTTATTTATGGAATTCCATGTTTCAGATTTTGCTATGGGTGGAATTCCACATTTGGGATTTTGCTACTTATGGAATTCCATGCTTAGGACTTTACTATGGGTGGAATTCCACACTTAGGACTTTGCTATTTATGGAATTCCACGCTTGAAATATAGCTATGTGTAGAATTCCATACTTAAGATCTCGCTATGCATGGAATTCCACATTTAAGATTTTACTGTCTATAGAATTACACTTAAGAATTTACATATATAAAATTCCACAATTGAGAATTCCCTAAGTATGAATTTCCACATTTGAAAGACTCATATTGAATTGCATAATAAAATTTTACTCTTGCATCTCCCACCCAAATTTTTCACATAAAAAGTCTTTCTCCACAGATACAAAAATAATGTTCGTCTTCTTTCGAGTGTCTCAAAAATAAATAAATAGTACCCTTACATCCACACAAAGTAATTGAAAAACGAATGTCCATTTCCATATCCGTTACCCGTTTAAGAAGAACGCGAAAACCATTGTCCAACGGAAAACAAACTTCTCTCGCGATTGTGGTGCAAGTTCGATAAGCGGACAGTTAGAGAAAGTATGTCGAACAGTGCGCGAAATAAATCGAAGGCTTTTCATCTCGCGAGATAGGTAGTTCTCGAGCGAGACTTTGGCTGAGAAGTAGAGCCCGAGAGGCATCCGAGAGACACTTTTAATGACTCTTCCAAGGTACACGGCCGGTGTTCGCCATCTTCTTGGCTATTTCGTTCTAACGCTGGCCAAAGCTACTGACTGCAACTAGTAGCCGCGGGTATTCCCGCTGGCAACGTCAGCACACTTTGTCACCTGGTTAAAGGATCGTTTTTTTTGCGCTGCCAACCTACCCGTACCGTCTATAATGCAAGAATTCATGGAACTGCTTTGTCGTGATAAAGGACACTGATTAGGAAAATTGGTCGAACTGGTCCTTAGCTTGCTTTTGAAAATATTTAAGCTACGGAAAAGTTAGGTAAATAACAGATGTTAGGTTCAAGGTATAAGTTGGCGCAATGGTAGGGTTTAGATGATTATTTAAGGGGAGGAGTTTAACACTTGTTTGCAACAAACAAGTGTTGATGTTCTCAAGTTTGTAATTCTCAAATACTAGATTCTTAAGGTTGGTAATTTTCATATTTTCAAGTTTTCGTATAATCAACTTTCCAAGTGCTCAAAGTCTCAAATTCTCAAATTTCCAAGTACTCAAAGTCTCAATTCTGAAATTTCCAATTACTCAAGTGAACCAATGCCAAAAAGTTCAAATTCTCAAACGTTTCAATTGTCCAAATAATCCAAATAAAATCCAAATTTCCAAATGTACTTGAATCGAATTAATAATAAAATTATGATCTCAATGAAATTAATGAGAAAGTGACAAGATCGGCAAAAAGGAGAATAAACTGATCGAAGTTAAAATTCCTGGAACAGCGGTTGCTTGGCCAAGAAATATATCCTGGAGCGCTAAGCACGTCCGGAGACAGAAAGACACAGATAATCTCGTAACGTGGATCAGGAAGACGTTTCCATCCTCAATTGGAACGAAGTTACTTCGAAAGTGTCACGATCGCGCGACACGTAGCGAAGAACTTTACCAACGAAACCTTCAAAGAAGCATCGCACGAACTTTGAATATTCTCAATTACTTCTTCGACTTGTTACAGCCTCTCGAAACTATGTTTCATACGTTCGTTAAAGGAAACCATTTCGGATGAATGGATCCTTCGTTAACGCAACATTCGAGCAATTTAGTCCTTGGTTAAAGTCGTACGCTGGCATTCATTTACGAAACGAAGATAATACGGAGACAACACGATTCCCTTGCAATTAGAGAAAATCACTTCCCGGGAAAACGTGGACGTAAAATTACGTTGGAGATAGTGGAGAATAATATTAAAGGAGTCAGATACATATTTGACGCAGACTGTGTAACTGAAGGTAATCTTTTAATTTTGGAATGACATTTTTAAATTCCTGAAATGTGAAGTTTTTTAATTTAGAAGTTATCAAATTTAACTTCCATACTCCAGGATTACACATTTCTAAATTTCTGTGTTTGTAAATTGACAAGCAGCAAAATTCCCAAATGATTAAATTCCAAACTTCCCAAATTTAAAGATCTTCTAGTTCTCACATTTTCAAGCTCTCAAATTCCCTAGACCTCATATACATAAATTGTCAAATTCCCCAGTTTTCATATGACCAAAATCTCAACTTCCCAATTCTGCAAGTTTCCGAATCTCTAAATGACCAAATTTACAGTAATCCAAAGTTTCACACCTTCAGGTCCCCGAATTCCCTAGTTCTCATATTTCTAAATTCCAAAATTCCCTAGGTCTCATATTCAAGAGGTTCCGAATTCCAAAATTCCCTAGTTCCCATATACCCGAAGTCCCAAATGCCCAAGGTTCCAAAATACTAGATGGTCAATTTTCCAAATTTCCAAATTTTTTAATCCCAAATTCCCTAGGTCCCATACTCCCAAAGTTCCAAATTCCCTAGTTCCCATATTCCCAAAGTCCCAAATTCTCTAGTTCCTATGTTCTCAGAGTCCCAAATTCCCTAGTTCTCATACTCCCAAAGACCCAAATGCCCAAGGTTCCAAAATGCTAGATGGTCAATTTTCCAAATTTCCAAATCTTGGAATCCCAAATTCCCTAGGTCCCATATTCCCAAAGTCCCGAATTCCCTAGTCCCCATGTTCTCAGAGTCCCAAATTCCCTAGTTCCCATATTCCCAAGGTTCTCAAATCCCCAAACCCCCAACTTTCATATCTCCAAATCACTAAATAAGTAATTACCCAAATTTTCCATCTTCCAAATCCCTAAATTCCCTAGTTCCCATATTCCCGATGTCCCAAATCCATAATTCCTCAAATCCCCAACCCGCAAACTCTCAAATCTTCAAATCACTACATGAGCAATTATCCAAATTTTCCATCTTCCAAATCCCTAAATTCTCTAGTTCCCATATTCCCGATGTCCCAAATCCATAATTCCTCAAATCCCCAAACCCTCAAATCTCCAAATTACTAAATAAGCGATTACCCAAATTTTAAAACTTCCAAATCCCTAAATTCCCCAACTCGCCCCAAATCCAAAAATTCTCGAATCCGCCGATCCGGAAATTTGAAATATTGAATTTAGAAGAAAACAATAAGTGGCGCGAAGCTCGCAGGCGGGCTGTTTTGTTCGCTGGAAGTGCGAAATAAAGTAACACGGTCTACTCGATTTAGTTTGACGGGAACCACGTGTTGAAGCTTGGCACGTTTGCGTGAGAATCGACGAACTGCGAGACGTGATAGTATATAAGTCCCGCTCGGATACGAGCGGATTATCAAACTTGGCAATAGCGAGCAATAAAAAGTTTCGAGTGGGAAAGTACGAATGAAATTATCGTTTCATTGCGTTTGACCTGAAAAGTGTATCTATCCACCATCGTTCCCTTGCTGTGTTAATTAAAAATGCTTTCGCTACCACTCCACGGACGAATTAAAACGTTCGGTTGTCTTTCGACTTTCAATCTTGCCGCCGTTATTAGTTGCTCTTTTTTCATTACCTTTGTGAACGTTGCTTACGCTGCTCGTTACAGTCTATCATCGGTGTTTAGTTAATTAACCCGTAATTAGCTGCTTCAATCGAGGCGTTCCTCTCGCGTAAAATAGTTTAATTGCCCAGCAAGATCATTTATTTTTCACGAGCGCAGTTGTTAGCTGACGTTCATTCGAATCAAATCCTAACTAGTAAACGATGTCATTTGTAATCAATTGTAACATTCATGTTACAATTTCTTCATTTCTTCTCTGAGTATACGCGAATCGTTAAATATTACGTTTCTTCATTCTTTCTGAGTACACGTAAATTATTTTCTGAAAGTTTTACACATAAATTCACTTTTAATCTTTTTCTTCATAAAGATTGTCAAGAGATTAAAGAATATCGAACTGTTCTGCTTAAAATTACTGAATTAAACTATACTTTAATTACCTTATTAAGCTCAATCTCAAAATTAACATCTCGTATAGCTAAAGACTAGTACTACACAGTATAATAATAGCTGTACTATAGAATGATTGTCCGATAACTAAGAAGGGTTTTTCGTAGGAAGCGAATTATCGGCTATTCATCAAACGGTTAACAGCCACTAGCTAACTGGCGATTACTATAATTTATACGGCATGATTTAGAGAACGACAATCCGAACAGTTCGTGAAACTGTTCATCGTAATGGAATTGCTCAACAGACGGGATATCCTGATATTTTAATCCACTTCACCATAACTCAACTGCAATCGAGTCATTTAACAACCATGATAAACACGATTCCCGGATACCATGAACGTTTCTCATTAACGTTTACGCATTGGTCGCTGAAGATGAAACAAACGATCGACAAACAGTTATAGAGCCTCCAAATGAAAATGGAAAAATGGAAGAAGTGAAGATGGACTCGAATTCTATTATCGATCGAATTAAATGTGATGCAACTACAGTTCTAGATCTTCCATAGCTCCCTAGCTATGTATATAAGTATAAAGATATATGGAGACAGGCATATGGAGATGTAGGGACACTGGAATATGGGAATGTAAGGATATTGGGACGTAACGATGTGAGGATCTACGAATTTTGCAATACAGTGATCTGTGATTCTAGGATTAGTATCGTGAATTAAGAATTTGAGGACCTACGGATATACATAGAGATATAGGGATGTTGGTATATAGAAATATGGGAACCTGGGGATATGCAGTATGCAGAAGTACAGGAATGTAGGAATCTACGAATCTAGGAATCTCAGGATGTAGTAATCTAGAAATCTAGAAATCTAGGAATCTACGAATCTAAAAACTTAGGAATCTAGGGATGTAGGAATCTAGAAATCTAGAAATCCAGAAACTGAGGAATCTATGAATCTAGAAATCTAGAAACTGAGGAATCTTGAAACTTAGGAATCTAGAAATCTAGTAATCTAGGAATCTAGGAATTTAGGAATCTAGAAATCTAGAAATTTAGGAACCTAAAAATCTAGGAATCTAAAGATATAGAAATATAGAAATACAGAAATATAGAGATACAGAAATACAGAAATACAGAAATACAGAAATACAGAAATACAGAAATACAGAAATACAGAAATACAGAAATACAGAAATACAGAAATACAGAAATACAGAAATATAGATTCTGAACTTAATAAGTCCGCTACAAACAGTTTCTTCAGTACACACTTTCCTGCTGATTAATTTTCCAGCATGGAGCGCTACCGCATTTTACTCGAGACTTTACGATATCGCACTTTGCTGAATACACAACATCAATGTTGAATAAACCGAAATAACTTACATTTCTTTTATAAGTCGAGTCAATTGCGCCTAACATTTTCCACGTTTTCTATATTTACAATTCCCTACAACTTTAATCTAAATTTAATCAAGAATTTGATTGTAATTAAATTCTAACCCCTGATCGAGTTGTAACCCCTCTCTTTCATGCATGCAGATGAGAATCTTGTAACGCATCCTACATGAAAATAGTTATACCTACGAAAAAAACTTATATAACTTTTCTTGTAGACAATTTCGTAAACAATAAATTCTATAATAACCACTTTTGTCGTAGAACTGATAGTTAACGAGATATTCGCGAATAACTATTTTTGTTCCCACCTTCGACTGCCTATAAACTTTTTAACAGTGCTCACATCGCTGGATAATTTATACACATTATTTAGGCAGTGAAATGAAGTTTCGAGATAAAATAAAATGACGTAAAAATACAGCTGCTTAGAATTACATCGCAATTTGGTGATATTTCAGTTTGATTTCTCTGTGCTAGAGGATTCTACAGCGACGGTGCACGGTGTAGGCAATTCGAAAATAAATACAGTATCAAAGGGTTAAGTTTCCAGGGAACTCCCACGGTAAATCGCAATCTCTGATGCGTTAAACGACAGACCGGCTGAAACTTTGGCTCAGCAAAACTCCGTAACTTGGTACATTGATATATTAACGCGAGAACTTCTCTCGACACGCGAGAAACTCGCGTGGTATTACGAAATACGCCCGAAGAACGGAATAACTCGATCGAAAATCGAATAGAGAGCGCGAGAGCAAATCCGCCCGACAAGAACAGATTCCTTTTCTAATTTTTCGACTTGCACGGACGAGAGAGTAACACCGGAAACGAGGATGTTATTCACCGGACAAACAAAACGTCGGTGCAACTCGCGCATCCGCCTAGAATAGATGCATCAATATTTCCTTCTAATTAAACATTCCTATTTTCACGCTCCAAATTGTTCGATAAATGACTGGCAAGTTCCGCATCTACAAATTCTTCAATTCCTACAAAGATTAAAAATTTCAAAATTACGAACTTTAAAAATCCCCAAATTGTTATTGTTAACAACTTTCAACTATTTGCAAAATCTCAACATTATTGTATTGTAACGTTTGTATATTAAGAAATTCTTTGTTCAAAAACTTCTATATTTCTGGATCTTTAGTTGTTCAGAATCACGTCCCCTACCATCCATTTCCGGGACCTACACTAGTCGTGAGTCACCTTGTATAGCCTCAAATCTACATATACCTAGATTGAGATATCTTTAGGGTCCGATATCTTTAGATCCTCACATTCATATATTCTGATATCTCTAGACCCTGATATGCATATATTATAATATCTCTATATTCTGATATCCATATGTCCCGACATTCCTATATTTCAACATCTCTACCTCCCGATATCCCTACATTCTGATATCTCCATGTACAGTACTCCTATATTCCCTACGTCGCAATATGTCTACGTTCTGATATTCCAATATTCCCCATATACCTATGTCCCGATATCCCTACGTTCCGATGTCCCTACGTCCCGATGTCCCTACGTCCCGATGTCCCTACGTCCCGATGTCCCTACGTCCCGATGTCCCTACGTCCCGATGTCCCTACGTCCCGATGTCCCTACGTCCCGATGTCCCTACGTCCCGATGTCCCTACGTCCCTATATACCTACATCCCGATATACCTACGTCCCGATATACCTACATCCCGATAGCTCTATGTCCCAATATTCCTACGTCCCGATGTCCCTACGTCCCGATGTCCCTACGTCCCGATGTCCCTACGTCCCGATATCCCTACGTCCCGATGTCCCTACGTCCCGATGTCCCTACGTCCCGATATACCTACGTCCCGATATCTCCACATCTCAATATCCTTACATCCCAATATCTCTACGTCCCGTTATCCCTACATCCCAAGATTCCTAATATTCCGATATCCCTACGTCCCGATATTCTTACAGTAGGATATCATATCCCTATACCCCAATGTCCTCATCTGTATATCCCGGTATCCCTAAATCCCTATATTCGAATCTCTCCCTCATCACATACCTCTAAATCTTAGTATACCTACATCTCCAGATGCCTATATCGCTCCTACATCCCTAAATCACATTTCATTTACGGTTAATAACAATTTTTATTGTACGTCATCAATCCTTCCTAATATTTAAATCGACGCAATCATGTGCATTGATAGCGCCACCTTCCGTGATCGTTCATCGGCAAATTGATGTAGATTATACAGTAGACGGTGTACAGATAATTACAAAGTCGTAGGATTATCACGCGTTTACCCGACCGGTTATTTCCGCGGCTTTTTCGCGTTACGATTGCGTGTAATCGGATTATCGATCCGATTACTAGCCGGAGGGCCGTAATTAGCATTACATTCACAATTTTAGTTACAGGCCCGTGGTAAATTTTACTTATCGTCCGGCTACACCGAGCTTCGTGTAAAGTTGCGCGCGCGGAACACCACCGCTATAATTGCAACATGATAACATTGATAGCCGCACGCTTGCCGTAATTAATTTCCTACCGAGCCCTCATTGATTCTTTTCTCGTAAAAATTTCATTCTCGTGCGGTACACTTCTGCATCAATATTCAGATACTATATTTAAACGTTAGAGAATTTAATGCTTCATTCACGTGGTATTAGATGTTTCAATACACTTTTAATTTAGGAAATATTACGACTGTGCATTTTCTTGAAAAATAAACATTTTATCAAATACTAATTTCTCTTTTCAGTTCCTCAATTGTAACTGGATTTGCAACTATTCTATTAATTTACATGTAACAAATGTTGATGTAACATTTGAAACCTGTCGGAAATCTAAATAACTAAACTTGTCTATATAAATAACAAACAATAATTATCCTTTGAATATATAATATATGGATCCTTTGAAATAATAATAAATGATTAAAGATCCTTTAAAATAATAATAAATAATCCTGGAAATAATGCATCGTAAGAAAAGAATTTTTTTGACGACTATTATGGTTGCCAGATAATCGAGTTAATAGAATCGATATTTCTGTGTGATAGATTCAGTGTTCGAACTCCGTGCGAAGTTTTAACGAACAGCCGAACAATAACAAGCCATAGGAATACGGGACGGAGAACTTTTTACAAATCGTACAAGACAAGGAATTTTCTTGCGCTTTCTTGAGCTCATCAGCTTTTCGAGTTCAACGACTTTGCTCAGGTTTCTTACGTACGGGTTGAAAACAATGGAACTAGAAAGAAAAGTCGACGGCTTGCGTTCTAATTACAACCGTCGCGGTAACAAAGTGAATTTCAACGTTTGTTTTTCTGCCAACGCTCCTTCATTGACCCGGCAATCTCGAATTAAGGCATCGTGAACGAAAACCTTGCAATAATCAAGTCTCCGCCGGTACGTGCCCGACGGAGAATAATTTCCAGCGAAAACAACGTTTTAATTATTTCTGGACCTTATCGAATTAGACGTAAGTAATTTTATTCCCAAAACTACTTCATTTCGTTGGGTGATCATTTTTAATCGATACTGATAAACTTAATTTTAATCAACAGATAATGTTATTATAATATGAGCAGCTTTTGTAATAAAACAAAGACGTACACAGTGATTAGAAGACAAACAATTAATACAAATTACTATTGAACTTAAAGAAAATAATATTGAAGTTAAAGTTACTATGTCATACCATTAATTTTATCACGCTTATAACAGTAAAAATATTTCATTTTGTTGAAAAAGTATTTCAATAAATGACAACAAGTCTCACTGTTAAATAACAAGATTTTCTAATAAAAAGATAAAGTAGAGTTACAGCAAGGAACGGAAAGAAAAATATATAAATTTTCTTGAAAAGCAAATGAAAATTAATCAGAGAATATATACTGTGAGTTAAATTGTTGGTGTATTGTCTTTTCTCCAGTTAATTGTTAAATAACAGAAAGAAAGATATGCTGGAGCAAGTTTCTTTGCTGGTAATCATGAAATCAGTTGGCTCTATTCCACAGCGAAATATTTGTTCTACGTTAGCAAACTCATGCACGAGACTAAAGTTCGAAAGCACTTTTCCTCGCTCGAACAACTTCGAATTGACGTAAGTTTTGTAGCATCTGCCGGATATTGCATTCTTTGGAAACGTTCTGTACGGAGATTCGAAACGACAGTGGTACATGTCGCTTTTTAAACCGACAACTGCTTCGTACCATTCTCGGCAGTGAAACAGATCAATGCATTCTGCCACGTAAACGCGACGTCGAGCAAGAACAAAACGAACGATTCGATCTTTACGGGTTTGACTGTTCTCCAAATTTTTATATTTCCTAAATCCCTAATTTTGCAAATCGCCTTTCCTACATCCTCAAATTCACAAAATCCACAAATTCCTATATTCCCAAATCCCTACGTTTCAAAGTTCCTATATCTCTAAATTCCTATGTTCCTAAATTCCTATATCCCCAAATACCTATCTCTCCAAATTTCGATATCCCCAAATTTCTACTTCCCCAAAGTCCTATATATCCAAATTCCCATGTCCCCAAATTCCTACATCTTCAAATTTCTATATCTCCAAATTTCCATGTCCCCAAATTCCTACACTCCCAAATTTCTATATCCCCAAATCCCTACATCCTCAAATTCCCATGTCCCCCAATTCCTACACTCCCAAATCCCTATATCCCCAAATTCCTACATGTCCAAATTTCTACATTCCCAAATTCCTATATCTCCAAATACCCATGTCCCCAAATTTCTATGTCCCCAAATTCCTACACTCCCAAATTTCTATATCCCCAAATCCCTACATCCTCAAATTCCCATGTCCTCCAATTCCTACACTCCCAAATCCCTATATCCCCAAATTCCTACATGTCCAAATTTCTATATCCCCAAATTCCTATATCTCCAAATTCCCATGTCCCAAATTCCAAATTTCCATATCCTTAAATTCCCAACTCTCCAAATACTAAAATTTCAAAATTTAGCAAGCAAGAAATGAAGAATTGATGGGTCCCTTTTTCCCTACATCGCGGATTTCCTAAAAGGGCCTACGATTCTCGAGAGTGTACGTAGAAGAAGCAGCAACAGGCATGGTCCGTCAAGTATCAACTAAATCAACACGCGATGAAGGATAAACGTTATTCAAATGCGTTACCTTCACGATACAAAAAAATGTTTTTCGTTTAGCAGGTTATTTACTTCGTCACGCACGCTTCTGATAACAGTGTTACTAAATCATTTAACCGAGAATTGAAGTAGTAAAAAGTCCTTACTTTGGCATTTTTTAAGGAATTCTTCAGTATAATACATCTAACTGTATTATATTTTAATGACGCAGTAAATGACAGTAAAATATTAGGTAACAGTAAATAGTAAAATATCGTTATAATAATATGAATATTCCTCTAATATTTCGGAAGAATAGTAATAACAAACGTAAAGTTTTATACACCACGGTGTTCCTAATCAGGATCTCAGGAAAATGGTGATCCTCAACGAGTTAAGATCTGTGGTACAATTTAATTCACTTTATGAATCAAAATCACTAATCTCCATTGACTAAAACGACTAGAGTTCTCTGAGTTATCTGAATCTGACTAAAAAACTGAACCATCGATATACCTAATAGTAAAAAGTCATGTTGGATCGGAGTTCTGTACCCATTTCAGAATTTTTACAGTATCTACCTCCATAATCTCAATCTGATCTCATTATTGATTGCCAATGGCTCAATTACACCGTACAATTCTATCATTCATAACAATCAGCACTAAACATGTGCCATAAAAGTATCTCTACTCCTAAAAATACGTTTCTTCTCCAAAATAAAATAAAGAACAACTTCTGTCCATTGAACTAGTTAATACTCTTGCACAGCGTATAAACAATGCGAATAATCGTACTCGAATCATCGAGCAAAACACGCTAGCCCCACGCGTATCTCCGTAACATCACACATCGTGGAGGCCTCGACTGTCATATCGTTGTACAACGTAGTACACCCTCGCGAGACGTGTACACAAACGCAACACCGGGAGGGGGTGGAAACGATGCAAGCCGACAAACACTCATGCCAGAATCCTCTTATCCAAACAAAGCAGCCGGAGGTGTGCACGGTGTACACGTCGCTAGGTTAAACGGTGGAGGCATTCCCGTGTGAACGATGCGGTAACACCGTGAACCCTGTCCGTTTCGACACATTTTTTTCAGGTGGACCACATGTCGAAACGACGAACAACCACCGTGTTCCTATCGCGAAGCGATGTTCGCGACAGGAGTCGAACGGGCATTTAACATACACACCTGGTCTGGCCGACCCAAGGTCAGGTCACTAGGCCGCGAACGTAACACGGTGCTCGCTGGTTACTCCACTGGTAGATCCTCTCGGATGACACTGAAATCCTGCTGGCTCACACCTCGATCATCCGCGGGTTGAACAGGCCACAATAAGACAACACGACTATCACCACGATACGATCAACACGAACAGCCGACACACCGTGAAAGGTGCGATCCGTAATCGACTACGGATCGATCAGGCAACGTAATCACTGCGGTTAGCGAAGAAACCGTGCGCACAACGACGTTCAGAATGATTCTCATCGAAACGAGCGGAGCAGAGACAAGGGTCGACCTGGCCTCCTCGAGCCTTACCGAAGAACTGGCGGGATCGTGCGCTCGCACGCACCCACGATCCCCCACCAACGACACACGACACCTATCTGCTCCACCGTAAACCCTCGCTACTTCTTCCCCTACTTTAACCCCTCCATGCTACGCCGCCGACCATCCACCTAACCCCCTGCGATCTTCTCGCGCGTGTACACAACCGCGGGAGCGCGGAAAATTCAAAGACGAGAGTTAATTATAACGACTCGCGAGAGAGCCTCGCTAGCTCGGACCAGGGACGGGTTAACGTGTTTTAGAGCCCTAAACGATGCGAAACTTAACGCCACCCTCAGAATCGGCCTCGAAATGCTAGCGGTAACAATCCCATTTATTTCCCGATATGGGACTTTTAGCAAATTGCTGGTGTAGGTTGAAACAGTGTAGTTCAGATTTTGCTAAGCTGCAACTAGGACTTCTAGCAAGTTGCAATTTTGGACGTTTGAAACTCTGGGACTTTACGAATTTAGGATTTTTAAGTTATCGAGCAGTGATATTTAGGGATTATGGTAACCAGGTAGTTTAGCTCTTTGGAACTGTGCATTTGACCAGTTTGAGACATTAGAACTTTGAATACTAAGATGATCAAACGTTAGAAAATTTGGGACTTTGGGGGTTTGAAATTTTGAAAACTTTGTGACTCGTGACTTTGAGACTTTGTTAACTTTGTGACTCTAACAGTTTGAGACTTCAATATTTCACAAGTTTGAGACATTGGAACTCTGTTCAAGACTTTGTGATTGTGGGATTTCTGAAACCTGAGATACCTTGCAACTTTGTAATAGTATTTCTAAACTATTTCCTAAGTTTGAAACTTGTAGACCAATTGAAAATATAAGTCCTTAAAATTTGATCACCATTTTCCTCTAATACCCTAAACGCGTGACTCTTAACGATAATCCATCCCTGACACGAGCCTCTTCAGTATTTTCACGTTCATTCGTTACATCCTCGCGTGGATGCACGCTTCCGTAACGAGCAATCGCGATTAATTAATTGTCGATAAACTGGCTATCGATCTGCGAAAGTATGGATTTCATCACGGAGATCGTTGCGAACGATAAAAGGCTAAGTTTCTTCGTTTTTTCTGGCACGGGTTCGCGGAGTATAGACGCTGAACGGTTGTTCAATTCGAACTTGTTCGCCTAATACGTTTTATTACGCGAGTTCGCGAGTAAGTGCGTGGAAAATTGAAAGATGAGGGTTAATTGCGGCTGTTAGATCGAAATTCTCCGGCTCTCTTGATTCGTTCATCGTTTTCTGCCGTTCCTCGAAACTGGAAGAGACTCTTTATCGCGAGACTCCTTGGAAATACGAAGAAAACTACGAATTCTTAACTTATAGGACTATATTTTCACGCATATTTTATGTAAAATAATATAAGTTTTTAATATAGATAACGGCACTATAACGTTTTGCTAAGGCTACATTTTCTATTCCAGTCTTTTAATTCTTTGAGAAATATGTAACAAGGTTTTTATATATATGTTAATATATACAGAAGACGTGTACGTCTCTCATTTCCTATTTTAACAAGTATACATACATATATGAATATACGTGTCTAGCAACCGATCAAAATTAAATATCAGCTGCTCCTTCAATGTTGTCTTGTTTATAACAATGCAAATTTCTATTAAAATTATTAGAATTGCTGAATTGCTTGAAAACATGAATTATTTTGAATTGCTTACCAAGCTATCAAGATAAAGTTACATTCTGAATGGAGAAGAACGGGATGTTACAAAAACTAAAAATATCGCATGAATTGTTAATTTTTTAAATACCCAACTCGTTCTAGCACCGTTGCACGCAAAATGTTGCAAAGAATCGACTTGCAAATGCAATGGAAATGAAACGCAACGTAAACAGCGTATGTTCCGCTAAACTGATGCGCATGTAATATGCATACGTAGCTACGAATTGTAGAATAAGGATGGTCTTTCGTTCGAAAATCTTTTGAATCGCAGGATAGGTTTTCCGTAATAGTGGACCGATCTTTTCCGATTGTACGATGCAATCATGTGTTTCCGCATTTGTTATGTAAATGAGGCAGCACCGATGTGTATTCCTAGGATGTTCATGAACGCGAGGACCTAGATTCGCCACAGCATACGTGATTATTATCAAATAGAACGTGAAACGCATATGGCGTCAAGGAAAAAGACTACTCGATGAAATTCAATTAACCGACACTTTTCAATCATTTTTACGGATGTAACGATATAGCGATTTAAGTTATGCACATTTACTAACAAGAAATATTTGTGTAACAGTTTAGATTAATTATAGTAGAATATAAAATGAAATTACTGTAATATAGAGCTGTTTCATTGAAATGAATGAATGCAATTGTATATAAACGTATAGTGGAGAGTATGGATTTCCCCAGGGAAAATGGTGGTTTAGGGAATGAAGACATCAATATTTGCTGGACTTTAGTTTGCAAATTTTCAAATTTACAGAGTTTCGAATTTGGGAGTTTGGAGATATGGAAATGTTTAGGAATGAAAAATTCAAATTAAAAAATTTGAAAATTGAAAAATCAAAGAATTGAAGAATTGAAAATTTGTACCTATTTATTTCAACCAACGCACGATGATCTACTTTATATCAGTACTGCATTTCTACAAGCCAAAATGGTTACTTTTAGCTGATAATCGTATATTTTCCGGTTCTAATTGCATAAGTAAATTAGACTGTCGAGACAAGGTATTTTGAAACAAATTTTACAGCACGCTACACAGAAATAAATTCTTTCCTATTGAATCCTTGGCGTAACAACGTTTGTTTTATGCAAAATGACGCATAATAGTTCGATTAAGTTAAAATATGACATATTCCGGTGAGTTTCATTCAGTTAACAACCATTCATTCAGTATATCACGTTTGTACGATAAGGTAATTGACTTCCCGCGCACGCGATGTACCCCATTAACAAATAATGCTTACAATTATGCATTTTTTTTCTTTTTTCTCCCTTTATATACAAATTAATATTACAACTTTCAAATAATGAATTACTGAAGTGCTGACTGCAATTCAAACGTAATTTCACTATTTTATAACTTAAATTTATAAATTTACGAATTTATAAATTATTTAAATTTATAAATTTACGAATTTATAAATTTCCACATTTCTGAATTTCCGAATTATCCAAATTTTATGTTTCTAGATCCCTAAAGTTCAAAATTCTCAAATTCCCAAATGACCATATTCTCAAACTCCAAAATTCTCAAATTGCCACGTTCATAAATTCCTAAGTACCCAAATTCGAAATTTCCTAAATTTCCAAACCTCCAAACTATCCCTACAACCGAATTCCCCGGTTTCCAAATTCCTACATTTCTAACTTATCAAACCCCCAATTATCCACCAAATAATCAAATCCTCAATTCCCAAATCCTCGAATCTCAGTTAAAAGATAGAACTAGTACGTTCCCATTAAACCTAGCAGTATAAAATAAATCTATTATAAATCCCCTACTACTCATCCCAATAAATACCTAATCTTTTTCATGATAGCAGCTCCAGTAATAGTCAAAGATCATATTTACAGAGAAAGCGTACGTGCTACATTTCCACAATGGAAGACAGAAAGTGAAATAGAAAGTACAAAGAAATATTTCAAAACTCGCGCCAAATATCAAAAGACACCATTGCAAAGACCGTGCGGCAAGGTTACGTAGGCGTGTTACAATGTAGAGAGCGTAGGTTTGCTATTTTTGTTGGTATCACAGGATTTCGAGGAGATATGTTCCCAGAGAAAAATGTGGAGATTTGGGAGGGTGTGATACGCTATACGGCATAGAGCAAGCTAGCCACGACTTCATTCCTCACGGCGGCGCGAATCGATAAACGGCGACCATCACGCAACACACAAACCCATCCTCACCAACCACCTCGACCTCGACGTCCGGGTGCACCATTCCCTGGATCGTACGCCACCCGTACGCTACACATCGCGTGTCATTAAAGCGGACAGAGCTTTTGGTACATCCGACTTCGACAATGATACACATCACAATTCGAAACTACTCTATCTACACCAATTTCAATTTGTACACTCATCTTCAGAAATTACCCACTTTTCCTAACAATGTTTTGAACCTTGAACCCTGGAATTTTCGGATCTTTTGTGACTCTGAGGCACTGGTGTTTCGAAAATATGGGAGTTTTCGGAATTTTAGAAGCGTGGGATTTTGGGATTTAGAAATTTAGGACTTTGGTAATTTAGAAGTTTGGGGCTTATGAACATCGTAATTTTGAATCCTTGGAATTCTGAAAAGTATTAGACGTTTTAAAAGTTATAGTTCAAAATATTCTACCAATAGAAGAAATAATTAAATTCTAAGTTAAATGATCGGATGTTTTCCACTAAATAATTATATGAATTGACCAAGTTATCAGATGAAAACAATGTACATACTACTGATTCGTCAACTTGCCTGACATTATCTTTCATTTCCCTTTGAAAATTCGCCCAATGCTTCGTTATTTTCAAACCCACATGAAATTAACTACATATTTCGCCAAATAATTGCCCACGTTTAACATTCGTTTTTTCCTATAACTTCCTATTTGGAAATGATGAAACATTTAATGATGTTCCAGCAGAATAAGAAACTTTTAATTGAATAACAGAGTTTTCAATACGTTCGACCTCAACAATAATTCCCCTGGTACAGAGTACTTTGTTCTCCTATTCCCTTTTTTTTCAGATCCATACAAAATTAATCGTGGTACGAAGGTTGAAAGTTTTGATCGAATAATATACAAAGCTTTCGGTATATCCAACTTCAATAATCATATAGCATCTCTCTTCTACGCTCTTCCTCTTTTACCTACTGATCTCGTTTCCTTTGGATTCGTACACAATCGATTCACTGGCTATCCCAAAACAATTTCGCGCTTCATTCACACTTTTCTACTTGATTAAATCTTTTGTGAGGATATTAACAGTCCTGCCATCAAATACAACACATCCTTCTCCCTTTCATTATTTTCGATTTCATTCGGTACTCCTATAATTCCGGAACTTAAAGAACAAAATCGAATGTAATTTATATCTTTTTATCACGGTACATTGTACAATTGTATAATTAGATCCATTGTATAATTAGAAGCCAGCTCAAACTATTGTTAAAAAATTTATTGAAACTATTCTTGTAGAAGTTATATAGTTGTATCATAAAAGAAATTTTATGTGACAAATTTAAATAAATTAATATAAAAATAAAATCTAACGATCTAACTAACGATCTAAATCTAACGTTACAAAAATTTTGTTTACTTATATCTTTGATTAGATTATTTTAAATTTACCGCCTACCATGTCGCGTGACGTCACACCATTTTATGCGTAACGCACGAATTTATGGACGCCTTTCTACTCGCAAATCATATTTCCCCTTTTTCCATTCATTTATAACTAACAAATAGAATTTATGACAGAATATCGTACAGTAATAACATATAAATAATATATGTACTATTAAATCTTCTAAAATGTTTAATTTGAAGAATATTTATGACAATCCGTTACTTAAAATTTTGCAACAATCCATTACTTACAAATTTACAACAACTGTTTGACTTTTACTCACTACAATATTGCTAAGTTAAAATAGTAGATTTAAAACCATTATACTGTTTGAACAAAAAGGTATACGATATCTCAAATATGTATTTAAAAAATGCGTAGATCAATCGACGTATTAAAGTCATTACGTAGTTACAATCGTTCGTACTTAAATTCTGTCATTCTTTCTAAAATAAACTCGTAAGATACTTTCGCATAAAACACGTAGAATATGGCATGCAAAAGTTATATTTTGTGTATAAAAATAAATAAAAAATAACTTACCACAGGAAATAAAACAGCATTCGCACGGAGCACTTGTCACTTTTGTAGCACACCATTGCGGACGAATGCTTGGCGCGAAAATTAAGTGCGCATGCGTGCAAAGTGCATGAACCTGGAAATATAGAAATGGAACGTAAACGTGGATTACATGCAAGGAGAACGGAATTGAGGAGAGGGAGCCCTGATGGCCGATGTTCAACTTTCATTGGCTGTTTCTCTGCGCATGTTCTGTACCGCCAATTATAACAAGCCAGAACCCACCGATTAATGCAGATTTATAAGTTAATGGAAAGTAATTATTTTTCTACGCACACATATCGTTTTGGAAATTTTTAATTTATAGATTTTGTAATTTAAGAAGTTAGTCATTCTTAAATTTACAAATTTTCAAACTTACGAATTTAGAAACCTCAACGATTCAGACGTCGGAATTTCGAAACTTCAAATTTTCAAATGAAAATTTCGAGTTGATAATTTGAGCATTTAGAAATTTCAGAATTTCACGTTTACTTACTTGTACGCTTCAAAATCTTCAAATTTAGAATTTTAGCAGCTTTGAAATTAAAAAATTTACAAGTTGCACTGATCCGTAGCCAATCAAAACTGGTCACCGGTTTACTACTTCGCTTCGTCCCACAATGATTCCCGCTCCCCTCCCTGGGGATATACCTGTCCCAATATTCCTAGATCCATGGTAAACTGGCGGACTAGGTGGCGTTGGCGGCGCAGTGAAAACAGAAACCCAAACCGGTCATGGAGGCTAGTTAACGACTGTGCGCCGCGCTTGCGAATAGTAATTTCATCGAGATATTGTGATATTACGCGGACGCCAGAGAATCAACAGAAAGATCGCCGGTTTAAACGAAAATGGGTGCATATTTGTCAGAACCGATTACAAAGAAAGTGTCGAACGACCAAGTAGGCAAGAATGTTGCATTCGGCGCGAGTTCCATGCAAGGCTGGCGAATTAGTCAAGAGGTAAGCTAAAACCCTCGAGCGGCCAGTGCACCGTTACCTAGTTTCGTTTCGGTCAGAGAACGGTTTGCCGGTTCACCGTTTCGCTAGGGTATTACGACATCCGTCCTGATCTATTGCAAACGTAATCCATCTATATCTCGAAGCGCGAAATTCAGTCTATTCGATTCGAGAACACAGGAAATACTGTGTCGAATGTAAAGAGAATATGTGTCTCGGAGTTTCGCGCGTGTACAAAACATCGCTGTTGTAAAATTATTAGCATTCATTGCCATGTTTCAAAGTTCTTCTCGAAACTGAAGTTATCACGATGTAATAATACTTTCGTATTCTTATACGCAAACGTGACGACTTATTATTGTATTTGATACTACTGCACGAAAAACTTCACAAAGTAATTCTTTTATTTTGTTATTTAGAAATAAAATAATGCAATTGTCAGCGTTGTTACATTCAGAGTAGTATCTAGTTACTCGTGATACATCCATTTTGCAATAATTATTCTTTAAAAAATAAAATGTGACAGATTTGAAATAGCATCTCATCACGTTTTAATTATGTATTTATTTTTGTAATTTATTTATGTGATTTATTATATGCGATGCCATTGACTTCCTAATATATCCTATTTGGGAAAAGTAAATTTTCTTATTTGTGTGTTAAATATTCATATGTTATATTATAGTGTCAAATAACCTTATTTATATGGTGCATCTAAAAGGTTAATAAAGTTTACTGTGATATAAAATATATATAATATAAAATATAAAGCATTTAATGTTTAAATAAATTGTAATCTTTTTTAATAATATTATTACACACATTTGTAATATTATTATTTGTTTGTAGGATGCACATAATTGTTGTATAGATTTTGATGAAAATGTTTCATTATTTGCCGTATATGATGGTCATGGGGGACACGAAGTAGCAACTTACTGTGCAAATAATCTCCCAGATTTTATCAAACAAACTGAGGCATACAAAAGAGGAGATATTAGGCAAGCTTTAATAGATGCCTTTTTAGGCTTTGATGCTACACTCGAAAAACCCGAAGTAATTAGTATTCTCAAAGAACTAGCAGGAACATCCAATTCTGATAATAAAAAAGATGATGTAAATGAATCTGGTGTGTCTCTTTTCATTGTAAAACTATACTTCTTTATTAATTAAATTTAAATAAGTTAATTATTAATTGTTAATTATTAGAGTTTAAAATCATTAGTTTATTTCACTTACTTCTTTATATTTAACAAAGTTATCTTTATACATTTCATTACATGTAGACGAAGAAGAAAATGTTAATAATTTGTGTATGGAAGCAACTATGCCACTGGAAGAAGTAATGGCAAAGTATCAGTCCGAATCAACTCCTCAAGTAAAATCATTAAAGAATGAAAAATGCAATAAACGAGCATGTTCTGCAAGTCCTTACCTACGTGGACGAAGAGGTAGAGAAAAAGCAAGCTCTTCATCATCGGGTGCAGGATGTTCATCATCTTCATCATCATGGAATACAAATGAAACTGATGTAAGTAGTTCCAGCCAACAGTGTGGTTCCACTTTATCTAGTACGATGGAACAAAAAGATTCAGAATGTCCTGGTAACAATGAGGCTGAACAAGTTCTTGATTCAACTACCAGTAATGGAAATGTACATACATCTCCACCAGTAGGATCCACAGCAGACATAGAACCAATAAAAAGTGCAGATATGCCTGATAGTTCTGAGGATATAAACAAAAAAGTTACAAGTCCAGGCAAAATCACATGTGATGAATCAAATGTAAATGAAGTAGAATTAAATGGTGCAGAATCAAAACGAATTGGAGATGCAGATAGTAGTAAAGGTGGAGGTGACAATGTCTCTAGCAGTTCATGTACTCCTGTGGAAAATGGAGATGCAGGACAACAAGAACGAATAAGCAGTACTGGTAGAAGAAGGATTCAGCCCATTACATTATATCATAATCTCCTTAAAAAAGGTAACGAAGATTCTGAAGAAGATGATGATGACGATGAAAATGATATAACATTTGACGGAGTTCCAGAAAGGTAGAAACCTTTAATTGCTCAGACCCTCTCCTCCTTGCAAAAAATTAAAATTATCACTGGTATATCTTACATTAACTTCTTCTACATAGTTTTAGTGATGAAGATGACACAGAAGATATAGATGAAGATGAAAGCGATGAAGATGAAGAAGATGAAGATCCAGATGGCAATATTGATGATGATGATGATGAAGATGATGATAGTGAGAGCCTCATGATGGATAAAGAAGAGGTATGAAATATCCTTTAAATTGTGTACTTAAAACTATTTATTAATAATATTATGGTAAAATAGCATTTCTGTAGTTAAGAAAGATTTAAAATTAAGTAACATAAATCATTAATTTAAACAGCCAGGTTATGATAGTGGATGTACTGCAGTTGTTGCTGTGTTGAAAGGAAATGAATTATACGTGGCAAATGCTGGCGATTCCCGTTGTGTTTTATGTAGAGATGGTCAGGCAGTTGAACTTAGTTTAGATCACAAACCTGAAGATGAACCAGAAATGGAGCGCATAGTAAAAGCTGGTGGAAAAGTTACAGCAGATGGTAGAGTAAATGGTGGCCTTAATTTATCAAGAGCTCTCGGGGATCATGCTTATAAACAAAATGCAGATTTATCGCCACAAGAACAAATGATTTCTGCACTTCCGGATGTGAGGCATATCACAATTGAACCAGGAAAGGATAAATTTATGGTGCTTGCTTGTGATGGTATTTGGAATTTCATGTCCAGTCAAGATGTTGTACAGTTTATAGATAGCCGTTTCACACAAAATTGTGATAAACTGTCTACAATCTGTGAAGAGGTATGAATAGTTGATTATTTTCTCTATTGTTTTGATACACAAAATATTGATTACTAACAGCACTATTGTATTGTAGCTATTTGATCATTGTCTTGCACCTGACACATGTGGAGATGGTACAGGTTGTGACAATATGACAGCTGTAATAGTTCGATTTAAATCACAAACTGATGCTGCAACAAACAGTAACGCTGCTGAGATATGTACTGCTAAAAGGTCATTATCGCCAGCTGTATCCGCGGAAGAAAGCAATGACTGCATCATACAAGACGACGCGGTGAAATCTTGCAAACGCCTTAAGACCGAAGCAACTATGTGAGATTTGTGTTAAATGTTATAAACTGATCTCTGGAAACAGATGAGTGAATGTGAATTTATGTAAAATTATGTAATTCTATGGAACTGTGAATTTTGAATGGATACTCGATGGTAATCGATACCAGTTACATCAAACAACATGTAAAGTATGTTAGTGCTGGCTATTGGTGGCAGACTGATAAATTGGAGCACATGAGGATGATAATTCGTTGCTTCTGTTTTAATTTTCTTAATATACTGACTTAAAATCCGTAACTTTTTAAATTATTTAATTACGCCTACTATTGGTGGATAGTGTATTATACGGTCTAACATTTTGATAACAACGTGTACAAAATATGTAAAACGGTCATACGAACATTCTGTATAATTAATAAAGTAATCGATGTTTCTCTTTATAAGTACTTTCTATGGTAATGCTAAGGTAGATAATAAGTAAGAAGTAAAATCAGTCTAAAATTATTTACTAACAATGTTGACCCAAAGGTCTTGAACTCTTCTTATAAATCAAAGCCACATAAGATTTCATCAACATCTCATACAACAGCACTCAGATTAAAACTAAAATTTGTTGAAGTTTTAAATTTATCAGTTGACGTTACACGTTTGAATATCATTGACTATTTTAATTCTTTTAATTAAGTAAAACTTGATAATACATCATCCCATTTGCTCCATTAACATTTATGGGATATACTCTTTGAGTTTTTAAATAACATCCATAGTAGATATGTAATTGTACATATTTATAAATTTAGACTATAGGATTTATATTTGTAATTCAACACGATACCATTTCTTATTTTTACGAAATAAAGTTTATTTTTGAATCCCTGGGTATAGTGGTTGAATGGATGGGTGAGCGAATAATCTTAAAACGTGTAAACCGTATTGTGTAACAAAGACGATTGTGTACTGCGCGCGTTAGTAATTTGTGATCTTGTACTAAAAGTACTGTTAGAAAAAGAGGGTATGTAATGTGTCGTGGAATCACTTAAACTGTTTTAAATTTCATTTGGAATTTCTCATAATATCAAAAGTGTTCTGTAAATTAATAATAACGTAAGAAAAATATTTATTTATGAAGTAAAAACAATAAAATAATGACTTAAAGATATTTACACGCACGCGAACGATTTGAAAATAAAAAATTAATAGAACATATGTATTAGAAATAAACTAAATTCGTATAAAGAACAATTAAAGAATGAGGACAAGAAAATTATTTAAATTATTTACAAGTTTTTAACAAAGTACATATTTTATTTTTACTGAAATCGTTGGATGTACACTGTGGGCTTACATAGTTTGTCGTCTGTACAATTATTCAAATTTTTTTTCTACATAAATGCAACACATAAACAATGAACATTGTTAACATTTTAATATAAAAATAATACCTTATAAATCTTTTTTATATCATAATTGCAATTTTATTGCAGTACTTTTATCACAGAACAAACATATAATATAATAATACCTGTGCATTTGCAAAACATACAAAGTTTTTATTCAGTTAATATAATATAGCTAGTAGATAAATAATTATATAAATTAATCACTTGCAATGTCTAAGGTTGCTTCAATTTTGTACTGTTATTCACCTTCTATAACTGCTCACATGTAATTGCGGCTGTTAGTAAAGAGTAATTATATAAACGTTGTTTATAATTATGAAGAAAGTAACTTAAGAAAAAAAAAAATAACACTATTATATAAAAATAATCAGTAATATATAAATACTAGAAACAGTACATAGTATTACTCAGAATTAACTAATGTGCCTTTCTGATTCAGGGGTTGAGAACCTTCACAATATGTATGTACATTTGATGCCGTCTTATTAAGAAGGGTTTAAACCCCGACACCGTCTTAACTGCAAACTTCGTCATAAATTTATGTATAAATATCTTGTTTCATAATATATGTCACATCAATTACTTTTTTTTTTGTACTTTTACTTATATTCCTATTTCAATTGTTTTTTTGTACACAATTTGTGTGAAAGTGTATAAACACGTGCTAAGTAGATATTAAGTAAAGATAGATTTATAATTACAAAATTGATATAACATAAATTTTTAATTTACTGTTAAATGTTCAATTGTTTCTATCTGTTCCATTTCAATCTTTTTTAGGGAATCATACTGTATACGAAGTCTCTCAAGTTCCATAGATTTTTCAACAATTTGTGCCTGTAATTAATATACATGTATGTTTTTTAAAGTGTGTACAATTTAATTTTCAAAATTGTTTTACTTAGCGTTTAATCGTACTTAATAAATAGCGTTAGCATACTAAAATATTTTTATTTTTAATGACCTGAATTTGCTGTTTCTGAGCATCCCTCTCTTTCGCAACAGATCGAAGTAAATTTCGGGTTCCGATCGTTCTCATTTTTTCTTTCTCGACTTCATTTGCTAACTGATTTATTAATTGTAAAAATTCATTACAGTTTGATTGAAATTCAGTGATTCCTAAGAAATAAAGATAATGTGACTACTATAATAATTTAAACAAATAAAAATAATAAATTGTAAACTTTCAAATCGTTTGAAATATTTGTATACATAATTGTAAATGTGAATTTTAAAATAGCACAATCCGAATAATACAAGTTATACACGTGTCTATACAGTATTAAGAATAAAATAAATAATCTATACATATAAAGTAAATATTTAAATGATTTAAATAACATTTTGTATATTGGAGCGTTGATCAAAATTTTATACAGAAGCGGCAATCTACGTAGATGGCAGCAATTACCGTCGCAAATGAAAAGACACTTGTTTTAGAAAAAACTGATGAACAATTACTGAATGTACAGAAAAGTAAGAAATAATGAAAGAAATAAAAGAAATAAGTTTCATAAGAATGGTTCTATAATAACATAGTGCATATCAAATCAACAAATAAACATAAGTTAATCACGTAACTGTAACGATTTCTATTAAACTCACTCGAAACGAAATTCTGACATTCCTCCTTAAGTTTATTCGCTTGGTTTGCCACTTCTGGCTCTAATACGCGTATTTTGCTTAAGTCGTCAATGTAAATTCCATACTTTGCTAAGGAATCAGCCATTTTCTTAAATAAACAAACGATCGACTCTTTACCCAAGAGTCCTGGGCAAACGCGCTTGCGCGTATTTTCAACTATACTCTTTATTTCAAGAGAGAACCATAATGTTGAGCGACTAGTTTTCGTTCATACTGCACAGATCCGCTGTCATTAATTCTTACACTTCATAATCAGAATAATGCACATGCGCTCTAATGGCAATTGTAACGTTGAATATGTATACCCAATGATCTTTTATTTAATATATTCTTCTACCTTTCGAACACTACCTCTTATCTCGCTTCAAAATATCTCACATATCGCATTGTAGAAGTTTCCAAAGTTACAAATATTTTAATTTTCAAATCCCTCAATTTTTAAACTTAATTACCTATGTTATTCTACCTTACATATCTGTTTCTTTATGCTGTTCATAATTTTTGTTCACTATGTATATAACCACGAAGTGAAAAGCAGACTATAGATTGATAGTAAGTAACGATAAAGAGTCCTCTGAACTCGGCCGAGATGCGCGGAATAACTACGGTTCTTTTGCGAAATAAATTATAGTCTTCGATCTTCGTGCTAGTCACTCACCAAAATGGGGGTACGATAGGGTGTATTTTTTTATCAAGTCGTAAGACATAAAAGAACAGTGAATTGTGCTATTTAACAGGGTTTTAACAATTAAGATGAGACTAATAAATGCCACATAAAATATCATCGTATCGGTTATCGTTTATCACTTGCGTCGCCGTTGAAGAGACGCAACGCTTCGTACTTTCTCTGTTATATTTTCGATTTGACATTTAACAAAATCAATATACTTTTTCATTGAAATATTTATATCATCGTCACTATTTTACGTTTTGATATTTCGTCACTGTCGTTCGTTATGTCCGGAGATCATAAAGCTGGAATTAAATACCCTTCGGAGTACGTTAAGCTCAATATCGGCGGTTCCCTACACTATACAACTTTAGGTACACTTCAAAAACATGACACTATGTTACGTGCTATGTTTAGTGGCCGCATGGAAATTCTAACAGATCCTGAAGGTGAGATTTTGTATAGAAACTGCGGCATTTAAGCATTAACAGGGTGTTCTGTGTGTGTTTAACAAGCCTTCATTGAGATACATCTACTAAAGAATTGCATTTTCATTTGTAAAAACATAGGTGACTCCTTAAAAGTTTATTTCAAGTTTCCTCCTCATCTGACTATAATTTACAAAGTAAAATTAATTATTGATCTTTTACTTATGTAAATGATACAAATTTCATTTACAGGATGGATATTGATAGATAGGTGTGGAAAACATTTTGGTACAATTTTAAATTTCTTAAGAGACGGTTCAGTCCCCTTACCAGAAAGCACAAAAGAAATGGCAGAGTTACTAGCAGAAGCAAAGTATTATTGTATTACCGAATTGGCCGAATCGTGTGAACAAGCTCTTCTTCGAAAAGAAAGGGAAGCAGAACCTATTTGTAGGGTTCCACTTATTACATCCCAAAAGGAAGAGCAGTTGTTAATTAGCAGTACTACTAAGCCAGTGGTAAAGCTGCTTATTAATAGGCACAATAATAAATATTCATATACAAGGTGATAATACCTGTTTTATAGAAATTGTAATTACAATGAAGTATGAAAACAAATAAATACAAAAAGCCTTGTCTTTACAGTACATCAGATGACAATCTGTTAAAAAACATTGAATTGTTTGACAAAATGTCACTTAGATTCAGTGGTAGAGTATTATTTATTAAAGATGTGATTGGATCCAGTGAAATTTGTTGTTGGACATTTTATGGTCATGGCCGTAAAGTTGCAGAAGTTTGCTGTCACTCTATTGTTTATGCAACTGACAAGAAACATACAAAGGTAATATCAAATATGCATGTATTGTATTAAAATGTCAGTATATATGCATTCAACTGTAATAATATGTTAGTGTATAGTACAAAATAGCTTATATAACATGAAATATAATTTAAATATAAAGAAGGAAAGTAAAGCTTCAATTTGTAATATATAGGTTGAGTTTCCAGAGGCCAGAATTTATGAAGAGACATTAAATATCTTATTATATGAACACCGAAATGGTCCAGACCAAGAATTAATGCAAGCAACATCGTCACGTGGTGCAGTTAGTGGTGCACCACCTTGTACATCAGATGAAGAAGAGGGTGAGCGTTCAGGCTTGGCTCGCCTTCGCTCCAACAAACAAAACACCAACTGACCCAACCTTGCCCTTTTTACCCCTCCTAATCCAGCGACTCTTAGCGTCGTTCGAGTCCTCGCCCTTAAGACGCGAGCCAATATAAAATAGGGTGTATGAAAGAGGAACAAGCGCAAATTTCATACATATATGCATATGTATACATGTATACATGAATATGCATATATATGTATGTGCGTCTCTTTCTCTCTCTCTGTCTATATTTCTATTTCTATCTTTCATGCAAAAACTAATGAACAACGTCGTTAAAATTGGTTGTACGTACAATGAACTACATACCACTAAGTTTCACATCACAGTCTTATATTTGCTTGGTATTATATCTACATATCCTAATTATTTCTCATATCTGAAATCATTTGCAGATATTTTGATTTTGAACGGAATGACAAATTCGTCTTGGATTTATTCATACTTATACTATAAGGTATATTATTATAAAAGGAAAAAATATATAAAGATACGATTTCTTATTTCTTATTTTCGCATCCAGAGTTTGAAAATAAGTATTGTTAAGAGAACAGAGATGCAAATACTATTAATGTGCCAAATGTTTGTGTCAGAAGTAAAACAAAAAGAAGTCGAAGTTGCCATTCTATGACTGATGGAATTATTTACTATATTATACTCTTCAACAACTTTTAAGCAGTTATTTAAAGTAATGAGTTGTATAAAAACCTTACGGTACATAGGACTGCATTGTTACCTGTTATAAGTATTATTATTATTATAATATTATTGTGGTTATTACTATGTTATTACTATTATCATTATAAATTCATCATGTTTAAATCTCTTTTTTTACAAAAAGCAAATTCTCTGTGTCAATAAATTAATAAAATAAAAGATGTGTTTGCTTGCATTTTTTAACTTAAAAGCTCTATCAAACTGCTTAAAAGATGATGCAGAGTAAACACTGCCAGTAAAATAACTACAACAAAGTATATAAAATTTTTCAACCAAATGCAACTGAAAAAAGAATTTAAACTACAGTTGATTTTTCAACATTGTTTAGTTTTGAACATTGGTCCTTTATTATAAACAATATGGTAACTTTTATAAGCACGTAAGCTTTGTGTTAATTTCTGTATATCATTCCAAAATGTGGTACATTTCTTTTCATATTAATACTTTTTACTTTACTTACATACTTCAAGTTATAAAAACAAATAGATACATTATAATTCAATGAACACTGTAAATTAATATAATTCATTGTTTTGATATGGTGCAAACTTCTATATTTAATGAAGGGACCATATGTATTCCAATTTCATACCTACAGTTATTTTGCTGTGGGCAAGCTTTTATACAAATGTTATGTTATTAATTATTTGTTGAGTTACTAAATTCTCGAATTAGAACTATTCATTCTCCCGAATACAAGACGATGTTTGTATGTGTACATTACAGCAATACGAAAAAAGAAAAACGTAAGATTTGACAACAGAAGAGTTTAAGTTCCTATAATTTTATGTATGACAAATGAAAAAATTGTAGGTAGTTAGTGTCGTTCATATTCCGTATTTATTATAAACCGCTATAATTAATAAACATTATGTAATATGTAAGTTAAGCTAAATGCAATATATCTTATGTTAATGAAAATATTATTGCTGCTTGCATTTTTCAACCTCACAGTAGAGCACAGTTTTAATGGCCTCCTTTGTCAGGTAAAACCGACACAAGCTTTAACATTTGTTCAAATTATATGTTTTTATATATAAAATTAATAGAAATAGTTGTTGTCAAAAATAAACTAGAAATTGTACTGATTATTTATGTTTTCTTTCAGGAAACTAGTACGTCCCATCAAAATACATAAGGTAGCCATGGTCCACTTATAAAGTCGACGAAATTTCTAATCTAGCCACATTGTACAGGCCGACATCGTTTCTGTTTTATAGTTATTCAAAAAATATATCAAAAATTTTGTCTTGTATCCGGGTGAATTATTATCTCTTAAAATTTTTAAATAACGTCTTTATATCTTTGGTTCATATTTTTGCAGACATTTATGTTCGGCTAAAATTTGGAAGTACCGTACAATAATTTACGAATTTACAGATTTACTAAAAAAATTATTTTTACATAACAGCAAAAAATATATTAAATAGATCTATTCGATGTATAGGTACCACTACAGCTAAACAAAGAAGATAATAATAGTATTATATCATAACATTTTATGAAAATCATATTAAATTGTACTTTTTGTTTAGGTTTATACTTAGGTAACAATGATAAGATTATGGTCGATTAGTTCAAGCTTTAACATATTTATGTCTGCATACATATTTATTAGGAAAAGACTGATTTGCAGAATATTTTTCAACTTTCATTTGGAGAATCTTACAGAATGTACAAATAAAATAATAAAGATTGTAAAATATATAATGAAACAATGAAACACTATCGTGAACAAAATTAATGATATAAAATATGTAAATATTTATCTGTTTTGAGTGGATAAATTACATTAAATAAAATATTTTATGCCATTGACAGAAGTGTTTTACTATTTAGGATTATTTTATTACAAATATATGTGTACAGGGATGTGTAATTAATAGTATTAACAAGTGTTACTATGGAAATTAGAATTGATTAATAAAACTATTGTAATAATAAATAGTAATTTTAAAAAAATAAATTATAAATTGTACCTTTTATTTCAAATAACTATTTTATTATTATAAGTAATTGCACAAATGTTTTTAATATGAGAATTGAAATAAATTGCAGTTTAAGATAACTTAATTTTTAACATTTACTTATACTTGATTTAAAAAGTAATTAACTTTTCGTTGTATTTCACGATACAGTGAATATTAAAATATAATAAATATATTATAATTCATGTTTCATATATATTTTTAATTATCCTTTTTTCGTTTCAAGAACAAAAAAAGAATCATTATTGTGAATTAATTTGTTATATAAAAACAAATTGGATTCACAATCTCTCGTTTCATTTCAATTCGTTCGTCTTTCGTTTTTTAAATTTACATTGTATGTGTACCAATAGTAAATTTTTATGCCAACATAAAATGTAATTATGAAACTATCTTACATTTATACTGTACTGAATATATGTATATGTAAGTTGTATATGTATGCACCGAATTTCTGCATTTACCGCTTTGACATTTCGGACGGTGTAATTTTTTTATAAAATGGGTAAGACAAAAGACGCCAGCTCAGACGAAGATATAGCTATAGGTATATTCTTTAGGTGTTAAATAATTAACATTTATTTAATATATTTACAATTAAATTTATTATTTTTGCCTGTTTTTCCATTTCGTTGCTGGGGTTAGTAATGTACTATGAGATAGTCAACTGCGCGAAGCGACATCAGTAGCAAATAATGATAATGGCGCTTTATAGGAATGTGTTTTGTGGAAAATTTAAAAATCTTAGCGTTTATTTACGTTTAATTCTATTTATCATCTAATAATTGTTGTAATTATACGCTATATACTTCTCAGAAACTAGCGATGTATCTCCACAAAAGAGACATAAGAAACATAAACATAAAAAGCACAAGAAGAAAAAAACAACCCATGATGGTAATGATAATTTTAATGATGTTGTTGCTGAAACTGAAAAAAAGAAAACATTTAGAGTTAAAATGAAGAAGGATGATGATAAAGGGTAAATAAGATATATAATATGTATAAAGTGAAATAGAAAGCATATAATTTGGAATAATGCAAGTTCTAATACTTCATTCAAATATAACTGATAGTATGTTAACAGTAGTAAGTAATATTTATATTAACACATTTTACAGTTCAGAAAAGTCTCGTGAAAAGATGCAAAAGACATCCAATCTAAGTATTGCAAGTTCGAGTACTGCACCATCACCAAAAGCTCCTACGAAGAAAAAAGTTCCAAAGAGCAATAAAGGTAAAGATAGTGGTACTAGCAGTGAAGAAGAACGATGGCTTGATGCAATAGAGTCTGGAAAATTAGAAGAAGTGAGTAATAAGTAATAACGATAAACAATAATTATTTCTTATATTGACAAGAGAATTATTTTCTAGGTTGATGATGAATTGAAGAAAATCAAACCAAAAGATCCAAAATTAATGACAGCACGTCAGAGAGCCATGTTTGAAAGAAAAACTGATGCTGAATCAAACCCTGGTGTCGAACAGTTAATGTCCTTACCAACAGGATATAAAGAGAAAGTCATGACAGCTGAAGCTATACAAAAGGCTGCTCTTAAATCATTAAAAAGGAAACAACTAGCTGATGAGAAAAGGGAAAAAGATAAGGTAGTAAAATTATTAATATTCAGAATTTATATATTTTTAATTATAATTTCCCTTATGATGGACTTAAAATGTATATATTTCTTGAAAATCTTCTTTGCATATCCCTAGAAAAAAACTATGGAAAGGTTGCTGAAAAAACAAGAATCTAAGGCTTCTAAAGTTATCAGCAAAGGAAAACCTTCCAGAAGGCAAGTTCCTTTAATTACATACCGCCTAACACTTGAAGGAAGCTCAATATCTTTACCAGTTGGTGAAGACTTCCCATTACAGCCTGCAAAGGCGTAAGTAAAGTCATTAGAAGTTCTCAACATTCAATTAATAACATTGCTATTAATTATATATATTTTTTTTCATAGGAAAGAGCCACCAGTGCAAGTTCTTTGCAGTGTAAATCAATGCAAGAATCCAAAAAAATATTCGTGCGCAAAAACAGGAGTGCCTTTGTGCAGCTTAGAATGTTATAAGGTTAATTTATCAACACCTGTATGAATTTTAAATTATTATTTACACTTTAGTATTTTTAATCAACCTTTCCTAGATTTATATTATTACTAACTTGTTCACATTTTTTAGTGTTAGTGGAATGATATACAAAACTAAACGAAAAATAGTGTATTATACCTGAAAATTTATTTTTTGAAAAGATACAAATGAAATTTGAGTTTAAAAGTTTACTACTAACTTTATAGTTAATTGTAAATACTTTTGTATATACATCTGTATTTATTGAATTATAATAATTAGAATATAAAGTCATATTCGTTTTTACATAAGTAACTATATTTTTTAAATAAGGTAAGAAAAATAATGTAACATTTATCATTCATTGAATCGAATATCAACTGTTTATTTGATTTACAATTTGTTAATGATAAGCAATAAGTGGGAATTGTATTTTTTCAAAAATAGAAAATATCCGAATCTCCGTCGTATGCAACTTTCGTAACTAGGACTAGTTTAGACCTTGCTTTCACCAAGCCAAGATACACTCCACCAAGTCGCGGTTTGATCGTCGAACGCACAACATCGCGTTACATATTTGCCGGGTCATCTTTGGTTCATCATTCGCGATGATAACACGGCAATCAACGTAATCTTTTAAATTTCGATCAAACCCAGATCTTCTGGGATAAAATGTGGTGGCGCAACAATTTCATAGTTCTCATCATTTTAATTTCAAAATCTCAAACGCGAGGTGAGAAAATTATTTGTGAAGTTTGAAACATTTATATTTGCCTCGGCGGAAAGTGTGAAAGTGCAACGAACCCAATTACTTATACATTTAATGAGTGCATTCGCTGTAATGTTGTTTTGTAATTAGGAACATCCTAAAACAAGTCTATTTTTGTTTTAGCGTTATCCTGGTTGCAAATACTTTGAAAAATTCTTTATTATTTAATGGATTTTATTTAATATTTGAATGAAAGGAAATTATCAATTATCAATGTTTAAATTTAGTAAATATTGAAGTATTCATTTTATATTTTGTTATATAAAATCACTGCTCGAATACATTTCCAATTACAAACAAATTTTACTGATACAATTCATTCCTTTCTTTAAATATCAGATGCTGGTAATCACGAATGTCTGCGATCTTGTACTGATGAGGCGCTTTCGAAAAAATTATGCCGCTATGACTTCTATGTTGGTGACTTATCTAGTATGATCAGGTGAGATAGAAACCACAGATTTTATTTAGTACGACTGTGAGAGTACACTTTCAAAAAGTGAATTCACCGAAGAAGAAATTATTATCTCTCCTAATCCTGTGCAATTGTTGTTTAACCCTCGACCAACGGACCTTGCAATGTGCAATGGTTTTAGATTGCAAAAGTCTTTTATATTTTGATTGTAAAATAATAAAGACATGAGACGATTATTGTATATTGTTAATACTTCATGGGTTTAGATATTTATTGTTAATATGAT
Organism: Megachile willughbiella; assembly: GCA_945859595.2. Lineage (NCBI taxonomy): Eukaryota > Metazoa > Arthropoda > Insecta > Hymenoptera > Megachilidae > Megachile > Megachile willughbiella. The sequence continues at coordinate 10,092,615 of OX243796.1, forward strand.
GTTGATTATATATATCAACTGTGAATTTGAAATTTTAGAAATTTGAGCATTCGTGAACAATATTGTATTAAAAATATACATATATTAGTCGTCTGAAATTCCCATTTAAATCGAAAATTTCAATATTAAATTCACATATATTATCGCAGTCTCAGCAATCCGTTTTCCAAAGTTTAAACCTGAAGGCTGTATCTTTCGCTCAGACCGATCATCTAAATTTCGATCAGGATAAGAGAAAGATATTATGTAATAAATGACACTAAATTAAAGAAATTTTAGCAATATGTTATGTAATCAATGGTTATCCTTGGACGAAATGCCTAGTCATTACTTTTCATACAGAGAATATCCTATTTCGTAGAAGAACCGGTCGGAATCTCGGTCAATTGTACTGATAGGTGAATATATAAGTCCTACTGTGATCCCAGAACTAACGGTTGACACGGTTGGTTACAGAGAGTGCATCCTCAATTTTTTTTTAATTCAAAACAGGTTTCTGCATCACCGTTTGCTATCACAAACATGTCTACCTGTGCTATAGATACCGAGGGTAGATGGTGGTATCATATACCTCGTGCAAATCCTGCAAAGGAAGGAGGAGTAACTGTTATCACGATTTTCCTCCCATAGAAAGAGCCTTCCTTGTCTGTTCCACTCGAAATGCATTAGTTAAATATAACAGACGCATAAAAGTTTCACCTTTTTGATCTAATATCTTATTTAATTTTAGTTGATTTCACATTTGCTGTTGATTTGTAATTATTCGTATTGATTTTATTTGTGTGGTACCGATTTTTTTTTGCTCTAACTTACTACGAAATAGCAATTCAAATTTTTGAACGATTTCAATATTATGTTTTTAATTCAAATGCATATGATTTTTAATTTTGAAATACAGTTTTTGCTTATTTTTATTATTTCTTGCAGTATCAGTAACAACTCTAATATCAAGGACGAATCTGAGATAACTACATCAAAAAATTTTTTGGGAATTAATGGAAAAAGTCCAGGTCCACACATAGAGGTAATTGAAGATTTAAAAAAACTGATGATTGTTTAGTTCCGGTAATATTTTCCTTCATTGTCATTTTTGAACGACAAATTGTTAACTTTGCTAAACGAGTATTGCCTAATTTTTTGAATTACGAAATTTGAATGCACCATTTCCCTTTTAATGTTGGATAGAAAGGTTTCTATTTCGTCCACTGAAATTATTGATCGATTTTTAGGTTTGTCTCGGGGATACAATTGAAGTACTTTTATACAATAGATTAGGATCTGAAGAATTATCTTTACATTGGCATGGATTACGACAAAACGGGACTGCTTATATGGATGGTGTACCAATGGTTACACAATGTTCAATATTACCATTTGGCGGTTTTCGGTATAAAATAAAACCGGAAAGAGTTGGTTCATTTATCTATTACGCGCATTTAGGTAAGCAAATAATGGTATAATGCAAAGGCATTATTTCTTTATTTTTTATAATAGTGAAGTAACAATTAATTACAGGGGAAAGTGTGATTACCTATATGAAAGTTATCTTAATTAAATATGTATAATTTAAAAAGAAGCTTATATTTTTATAGTTTTACTTTAACAAACGGTATTTTATATGAAACCAGTCTAATATTTAAATATAATGTAATTAATATATAATAATTCTTGAAAGTTGACATCAATATTAAGCGAATTATTATTTTTGAATATTCAAACAGTATTTAAATCTGATGTCATTTTCCCGCGCTGTAGAACGAGTTCTACTTCCGGCAGTCCGTGTAGAATTGAAGTAGATCAATACTCTTGGAACCGTGTAGAAGTAAGGTTACACGTTGAAGCTCTTTTTTACGGTGTTCAGAGAAAAATCGTGTATAATAACTAAAAAAGATGTTGTGAAGCATCACATTAGTGCCTATTTTAAAAGTTATTTCCTTTTACATTAATCTTTAGCAGTTTTGTGGTGTAAAGGTGAAAAGTAGAATGATGTGCCATCAAGGATCAAGAATGTCCAGGTACTTTAAAATATAACATATCAAAACTAATTATTCCCTGACTACGTTTCTCTTAGATAGTTTCTTAATTCTTCCTGTTTTGCTTTTAAGTGATGATTTCTTCTTCTGAAATCGTTTTATTTTAAAATTTTGACGTTTAACGAAAGATAATATCCTTTATTTTTTAATCAAAAAGTAAAAAAGGAAATGTCATAAAATAAATAATGTAACAACTTTGAAGTATTTATTTCTTATATCGTAGGAAGAAACATGTACATAATTCTTGTATGAGTGATAAATGAACTCTTCCGAATTTTTTCAATCGGCACCATAGGATGTCGCTGTCGGTAGCGCAAGAAAATCGAATGCAGTAAAATGCCGCAGTGAAAACGGATGTATGTAATACGGCACGTTCAATTCACATATTATTATTCCACTTTCTATTTTACGATATTAACACAATATTTGTGCTGCATAGAATCTTTCCGATTTCTTTTCTTTCCGTTTTTATTTGTATTTTTATGATGCCGGTTACCGATAACTTCCATGGTATGCAACGTTCGACCGTTACACAATTACGTCTTTATAATTTATGAAATACAGAAAAAAAGTTTAATACAATAGGCGTGATACGATGAAGTCTCTCTACGTAGTCCTTCGCGGACTTGTATAAATAATAGAAAGGGTCATATACACAGAAATTTTCAAGTTCGAAAATTTGAAATCTCGAAATCTCTGTGTACTTCGATGGCGGTGCATTACTAATGTGTGTAAGAATCTGTGTGAAGGAGAACTCGTTCAACAAGTTCCATGTACAAGAAACCCATATAGCAAGACAGTATCGTAGTTTGATGATACGTTGATAATGATGATAAATATAGTTATATTGAATTAGAAAATCGATTTTATAAAATATCCTATGATCTACGATTTAATTGAATAAAACAAGATTGAACGGATCGATGAAGTTAAATGAATATTCACGGATACTTCTAAGGTTGCTCGTACAATGAACTTCCATCTTAAGAAACCGATATTATAATCTGAAATTGAACTGCCCAATTTATCGATGCGAAATAAATGTAAAGTTACGGAACAATTTTGAAAATACAATTAAATTACATCATTAATTTTGAAATTGTTATACTTCTGAAATTATACAAATACCGATAAATTACATTTATAAACTATGAATCAGACGTTTATTTAACGTTTAGTTAGCGTTTCTCGATAGATGCGAAAGTTAAAAAATGCTCATGTATTAATGAACTACAGTGCTTATCATTAATCATGAAAATGATCCGAGTATTATAATGACGCTGTGTTATTAGTTTCACAGCAGGCAGACGGCGTGTACGGGTCGTTGACAGTTCGAGGCCCACAGGATGACCCTAGCTTGGAAAGGATACTTCTGTTGTCATCAAGGCCACCAACTCCTCTGTCCTGGCATTCGCACCTACATCCACCTACGCCAGGTGTACTTCTCTTAAACGGCCAGGTACTAATTTACTTAATTAGCTTATTTATATCATTACGTGAAATTAAATTAATACTCCTGTTTCATTAAATTTCCCTTTTTCCTTCAAGTCGACGTCAAACGTAATAAAACGAATACATGATTTAGCTTGTCTTCGCTAAGAAATCACGACTCGAAGACGAGTTACGCCAATGTATATTCTAGTTTCATTCGCACAACATTCTACAATGTCGTAAATCAACACAGCGATAACTTTCCCTCGAGGTGCTAACTATAACGTTATGCAAAAATCGATGCTGGTCATTAACGAGCTTCTTTATTTACAGAGCGACGGTACAATCTTGAGAGTCAACTATGGCAAACGATATTTACTACGACTGGTTAATGCGAACGCATACAATTGTCCCGTACGAATATCCATTTCTGGACATGATTTTCGTGTTTCTGCTGCTGATGGATACATGGTTCAATCGGTGACAGGCAAACACGTCGTTTTGTATCCAGGTACGTTTTGAATTTTTGTTGCTTATATCTACGCATCCCGCATATTCCACGCACGTAAGATATGATCATTGTACGTGCTAAACGCACGCGTGCGCACACTTTTGTGTAAAACATTTTAGCTGATCTAAGATTGTATATCTACATATATTGCCTTATCCTGCTTTCGAATAACCGTGCCTTAATGAAGACTTCAATTAATCAGTATATATCGTTAGTATTTTAGGTTTCTCACAATCAATATATATTGTTAATGCAATACCGTTAACATTTCAGTATTGTTTGTAAATATTGAGAAACCTGAAATAGTGACAATATGTATTGATTGCCCGAAGTCTTCACAATTATGTACATTACATGAAGCTGAAGTGGAAAAGAGAAAATGAGACTAGGAAAAGTTATAATTAAGAAAAGAACAAATGTAGTCTAGTAAGCTCTTAGGAAGATTTTAGATAGTTATCAAAGTAAAAATAGACAATTTATTATTTATCGCATGCCGATGTGAAATCAACGCTTCCGCGCATATTGCTGAAGAGATTTGTAAACACTACTGTTGGATTCTGCAGCAACGTGATCTATCAATAGATTTACACATAATATATTTTATGACAACAAACAAAAAAGGGTTTGAGATTAAAATGATATAAATTACATAAATATACATATATAATGAATAGTATATGTTAAATAGGAACAGATAATCTGTGTACATTAAGGAATTTCTATTCCAACGCTAATTTATGCTTCATAATCGCGGATGTATGGATATTCATGAATTTTGTCCAGATTTACATCTATTTTAAATTACGGAAGATTAATGTATGTAAAATTCTAGCTTTCTGCTTGAAACGATTTTTAAGCGAATATACGTTAAAGTGTAAAATGTATGAGAAGGACAACAGTATATCCGAGTACGTTGAAGCACAGTGCAATTCTGTTTTATAACATTCATCTCCAAGGAACCATAGCAATGCTATAAGAACCATAGCCTGAAGAAAGAAAAGGAAATTGCAGACTGCGCAGAAAAAGCTACGACAAAAGCGAAGAGGATGTAACGCGATAAAGAGCGTGAAGGAAAGGGGACGGAGAATGAAAGGAAAACGATAAAGGGAATCGGAGCGATGTACCAGCGGCGCTAACTAAGTACGTTCATAGGTACAAGAAAGTGTCTTATAAACGAAGAAATTAATTAATAAAAGAACACAGAAAGAAGATACGTAAAGCAAAGTAGAAAAGGAAAACGTTGAAAGCAATAAAGAAAGCGAACTGAGGTACAAAAAACGATGAAACGAGTCGCAAGGTCGTTCGGCAAACAAAGGAGGAAGGGAACGAATAGAGAGTAGACGGCGTCCAGCGTTCAGTGAGAAGAAATGCGAAAGGGAAAGGGGCCAGCATTGGCGTAATTAGATGGGGACCAGAGTGGGCCTACTTCCCCCTCCACAAAACCAACTGGTCATCCCTATGTCACGCGAGGTACGTAGTATGCAATACGTTGTGTACCTCATATGAGAAGCTGTCAAAGTTGCTGATTTCCAAACGTTTAAGTCCCAAATTTCCTAATTCAGAAATTTTTTAATCCTCAAATATTTGTTTCCAGATTCCCAACTTTCTAACTTTCCATTTTTTCAAATTTCCAGATATGAAAGTTCTTAAATTGTCAAATGTCCAAATGTCCAAATTCCCCAAATTTCAAAGGCCAGTTGGTGATGGTGATTGCTCGACAGAATGATAAGAACAAGGGGACCTGGCCCACCCCAAAGAAAGATGGTAGTTACGCCAATGAGGGCCACAGAGGAGGAGTAGAAGAAAGAGACAGATCGAGAGAGGAAAGGATGAAACTGCTTGGCGCTCATACATTTAGCGATGCGGCGTACAGCGGTGGGCAGGCTCGTTCGCGCAGACTCGGCCGTCTTCGTATTCTCGCCGGGTTTCCGCAAAGGGAAATAAAGAAAGGAAGGCGACCAAGCGCGCGCGGGTCTCGCGCAAAAATCATTAAAACGCGTGCTCGATTCGCGGCTGCGGCGTCGTTGTCGGCTCGTAGTCGACGATTTATTAGCGGCTACGCGAACGTACCCGCCCGCCCGCCCGCCCGCCTGTCTGCCCGTCTGGCTGTTCGCCTACCGGTTAACCGTCCACGTCCGTCCGCATCTCCGTCTCTCCTGCACGATTTCTTCGAAAACATTGGCCGCCACCGTTCAAGCGGCCCGTACACCGTGCCGCTTTGTTTCCCATGTCCAGCGACCACGCGTGGAACGAGTCAGAGACGAACGATACACGCCTCGGCATGGAGTGGACTCGCGATAAAACCCTCGAGCTACTGCGCGAGTATCAACAGAGACGCGTCCTCTGGGATTGGAATGCTCGCGGCTATCGGGACCGGACCAAGCGGAAACGTGCCATCCAAGAGCTCGCCGAGATACTTTGTTGTAACACGCTCGAAATCGAGAAGAAGATCACTAATCTGAAGTGCCAGTATTCGAGAGAGGTGCACAAGATACAAAATAGTCGAGACGCCGCCACCGGACCCGACGATGTTTACGTGTCCAAGTGGTTCGCGTTCAAGGCGATGCAATTCCTGCAATTCGGCACACGCAGATACAGCAAGCGGAAGAAGGTACGTATCAGGATGGACACTAACTACGTCGTAGTCGGGACGAACCGTGTGTAAACATGAACGAGAAACCCAGTTGCAATTTTTTCCACGTGCCTACTGATAAGTAGACGAAATATGAGGCGTGTTTTTCAAGTGAAACCTCCATGGGCACGATTCGACGCGGGAGCGTTACGTTCGAACGTCAGATCAGAGCATCGCGAAAAGTGCAAGCATTCGTAAATTCTCACAATCTTCAAATTTCTAAATTCTATAATTTCCAAATCCTCCTACCACCGATAATATTTAGACCAGAAATCTAATAAAGCTGTATTCATATTTCCGTAGCACTATTTTTTGCTGGCAAAAATCGAATAACGGCACGTACTTCAGAGTTGGCGGGATTATTTATTGCAGCACTCGGCACAAATTATTTACGCGAATCTGACAATGATTAAACATCCGACAGTCAGCTAAATGAATCATATAACGATACTATGTAATCGTAATCCCGTTTCCATATTTCAATTGGCGGTAATTTTCAAATGGACCTTACTCAAAAAACACTTTGCATCAACGGCCAGTTAATACTGATTATCTGTGTATGTAGTTAACTTTTGGAACACGCGAGAAACGTTTGTCTACCACGTTGTTGAACGGATAGAGTACAAGTAGAACAGCCTTAAGGGATCCCTTTCTCCGGTTATAAGGAGGCCAGTTTACGCCATCGCGTAATTGACTAACCAATTTCGGAGAAAGACCATTGTGAAGCTGAGTGCATTTCATAGAAACGGCTGCTTAACTCGCACTAATCTTCGATGAAATATATATTTCAACGGATCTCGTGGCGTCTGTCACGGACGTTGTATCATCCCTCGTGCTATTCGATCCTATTGCGTTTAATGCGTTTTGAATCAACTGCGCACCGTGTGCGTCTTACAAAGAAAATGAAAGTTACGGGAAGAGAGTAGCATGTTCAGGAACGACGCTAAATTTAATTTTTCAGACTTTTCGTTGCATGATTTCATTAATTAAACATACGATTTTGAACTTTCTTATGTGATAACAATAAGATATTGACGATAAATATTTTTTCTATTTAAAAAAATTATATACATTTGGCATATTTCCAACATGTATTGTGTCTGCACCATAATAGCGAAACATAATATGTGTGTGCAATATCGAGATATGTGTTTAAAAATGTATAAATCTATATTTCTAATTTGGTAAATTCTTTATCCATAATAAAATAAACAGTTGCACTTACACAAAATGAGAAGTACTTTCAATAACTTTATTAATAATGAGATGTACCGTTTGTTTATGTTCGACGTATGTATTATATTATCGTTTGTAGCATATTCGCAACACAACGCAACAAAGGGTTAACCTGTAGGGACACTGTACAAACGCGTGTACTTTTTTCTAATTAAGCGTATGGGATTTATTCAGGTATTATTGTTTGGAATATTTAAATATACTCCCGTGAAAGTTTTAACGCGAAGTTTCTTCATAGATCGAAATGTTAGATTAACGTTGAATCATGTGAACTCCAGGTATGGCAGTAGATTGGATCGCGATTCGATTCGATTGTTTTTATGGTGCCGCCTAATTACAATAACAGGGAATGTAAAGTTTTCTCCCGTTCGATGGAAGTAGGTAAATTATACATATGCGAAGTGAATGTTCGGAAGAAATTTTGTTTGATTTCTTAAGGAACTGTGTTAGATCAACTAGAATGATTAATATCAGTATTAGTTGTTACATTGACTATTATTAGTACTTGACCATTAATCAAATCGAACATGAAACAAGTAGAGAATAGCAATAAATTTGATGTGTGAAATAATAACTAAATTATTAGAAACTTGGAAATATAAAATTCTATAAAAATTCATTGAGAGTGAATGAAAATCACTTCTGTAAGGATAATCTAATACGCTAATAATATGTGATACGAAAATTAATAAGAATTTAATTAAAATTAAGATACATCATTCATACAATTCTATTTAACACTTAAGCGTTTATCACATTTTGTTGCTTTCACGCCTGTGTATTGTTGTTTTCACTAACTGTACATTAAGGTTTCTGCAATCTTCTTGTTCCAATTCTTGAAACATTATTACTTTCACCGATATAATATATTAACTGGCCCATTAATAAAATTTTCGATATGTTATTCAAATATGAATGTTTTGCTTATATGAATATGTGTATCTTTCGAAGCCTTGGCACATTTTTTTTATACCGTGTTTATAAAGAAAGGGTTAAACAGCAACTGGGTTTCGATCGTTGTACATGTTATAAAACAATCGTCGATCATTATCAAATATAAAATTCAGTAATAACTAATTACAGTTTAGGAATGTCGAAGATCCAAAATTAAAAAATTTCAGTCCCCAAATTTAAAGAAAACGTAGAGAAATCAAACGATCAGTGCATATTATAAATATATCAGAATTCACATTTTAGTATTATAAATAAATATTGAGAACCCTCAGGACAATATACATAATATTGATCGTGTGAAGTCTCCATTATGTTGCACCCGTGTGTACAGTCACGTGCAACTTAGGTTTAATTAAGGGGAGATGTCCTACCGTTTGCATTCTTCGTCCATCTTATGCCTGATAATAGAAAATTTTCGATTATTCTCCCCCTAGATTCTCCCTTCATTCTTTCAGGGAAGAATCTCCCTATAATTCGATTATAATCTAATTCTCTAATTTTCTTCAGAAAAATCTATGTTCGAGCGTAACTTTTATCGCTTGATGTTGTAAGACAAAGAGTTAACGTCAGTAGTTGTAGTGTGTATTCGTTTAAAAAGTCAGACAAGAATGATTGACGATCGTGTGTTATAGATTTCGAGGCGACACATTGAATTTTCCCTTACAACATTATTTTTCCCGTAGAAAACCGAGGAAGAGACGCCAAAACTGCAAGAGGAGTACATAGTGAGTGACATCGATCCTGAGAGCATCACCTTCATAGACTGTAACGAGGAAACGAATGGTTCCGGTACCGGTTCTTTAAACGCCTCGTTGAGCGAGGATGCGGAGGAATCATCGTCGTCGAGCTTGAAAGCGATGGAGCTTTACAACGGCTCGTCGTTACAGGACCATTACAATAGTCCGATCGGCGATTTGGACGAGTCTGGGCAAACGAAGGTCGAAACCAGGACGGACGAGCGGAAGAGAACGAAAGAGGAGTTCGCGAAATTTGCGGAAAGCATCGCTGTGCAGCTAGCGGAGATCCCAGACTCTTACTCGAGGTCCGTCGCGAAACTGAGGATCAATCAAATTCTCTTCGAAGCTGAAATCGGCATTTACGCGCAAACACGTCGCTAACAAGCGCGACAACAGAGACGCTTTGACTTTAATCAATGATCAATTGCTGTCCGTGCAGCTTTGATGCTCGATGATAATGAAATGTTCTGATGGAGATATGGTGAAACGTCCTCGTAAGAAGGGAAATAGTATACTGCAGAAGCTCAAGGTTTCATCATGACGATCGAAAGCCGATTTATGGTATTCGTTTAGGCATGCGGCATTCTTTGTGTCCTTTGAACAATTACTTTGTAATGGTAATTGTTTCACAACTTCTCACATATTACAAAAGAAAATTGTGAAGCTTTATTTATACAGACATATCGTGGTCTGTACAGTCATGAGTAAATTTAGTTTCCTTAGAGAAGATATGACAATTGTTGGTTTTTAGAAATTTTTGAGGATTGACAAGTTTGAAGATGGGTTAAGAATTTGGGTATGGGAATCTAAACCTTAGGTTCTAGGGACTTGATGGTTTATTTGAAACTTGAACATTAAAAAATTTATGAACATGAAAATTTTAAGAGTCTAAAAATTGTCAAGTTTACATATGTGTCCCTATCCAAGGGAAACCCACGTTGTACCCCAGTAAAAGGTTCAAATAACTGTGTTTGGAAGAAGTACATGTATCTACATATATTATTCGTGTATTCGGTTGATTATGATGTTTTCTTATTTCCTTCAAAGTTGATTACCATATCATATCGTATCATGCGAGACATTTTCTTTCAATTGACACATGTATGGACGAATCTGTTATGCTCTGATATAAGCTATTCTATTTATATGGCTGTAATTGAGTCCTCAGACGATCAGTGTATATAAATATATTGACATTATTTTTCAGCTTTCCATATATATTCACGGTACACCAACATTGACCATAATGTTTGTGAAATAATTTTTTTTGTTAGCATCTTTTTATCATTTTTATATTTGATGTTAATATTCATGTATGCATTTTATTGGCACAGTCTGTACATATTGATCTATGAGGTGTCCATAAGAATATTTGTTTGAATAGGGGAGAACGCGTGTCTAAACGAATAATATAAATTGACTTTTAACTGGTTTGTTACCAGCACTCGAACATGAACGTGTTAATGATTCATAATGAGAAACGTTGAAATGCAGAAGTATTTGAGAAAATTGATTAAATCTGTATGATTTCACGAAAATATATAGCATCAACATCATTATGATGTAGGCGCAAATGCTATAACATTATGAAAATCATCTGTTAGTGGCACAGATCGTTTTGAAATGCACGTTTTAATAGCATTTCAAATTTTATTGTAGACTCTCAGTTCTTTCTTTATTGGAAACTCTTCGGAAAGCGATGATACGTACATTATTTTTTAAAGGACCACTACAAATTTGTATCTCTACGATTAATTTTATATTTAATACGCGTTTAAAAGTTTTACGAAAGTTGTATAAATTTCCTGCTAATTTTATCTCTTTTATGCGTTAGATAAACAAAATTAGCGGTTGAGAGTGGTAAGAGAAGTTAGGTATTCAAGAACTTTTAACGAAACGCGTTCAAACGCATCGAAACATGAAATTTCAACGATAACATTGTACAGCACGATACAAGAATGGCTGCAAAGTGCGCTGTAATTTACGGTTCGATTTATGCCGTTTTCGAATATATAATTAGCGGAGAAGACGTTTATTGTGCCGCTCATTACGAAGCTTCCAGGAAAGCAAAAAAGAATCGTATTTAGAAAACTGTTTACACGTAATGTTATATTTTTTCGATAATTGTACAAGATTGAGTTTTCTCCTGGGAGATAATCACTTAAGGCCCCAGGAATAAAATTCATTATTTCCATAAATAAAAGTCGACTACGTATCGTTAGGATTGCGAAAAATCAAAAGTAATATTAAATCCTTTTTTAAAAGTAGAATTTTGCTTGCAACCGTACGCGTATCTTCAAAAGTTAATGCGTATTTTGCAAAATACGATAAAATTGTATTATATTCTATAGTTTGCATGATGATAAAATATGAACGTCTTGCGTTACGGGGCGAATGCCTTCGAAGTAGAGAGACGAAAAAAATAAATTCGCATTATAAATGCCTTGCGTTTATCAAATAAAAGTGCTCGACACATGTGTAATATTTTTGAACTTGGATTCATGAGAAAGACTGTATTTTAAATGAAACTGTTTTTCGTGGTCTGGTTTGTCTGGCACGATAACACCAATCGAATATTTTTTTAAGTGGACTTTCGTCGATCTTTACGTACAATCGTCGAATGAAATGTTACTCATATTCGATAGAATAGCGGATATGTGATTTTAGATGTAAAAAGTAAGCGAAACGTTGATGTCGTTCGAGCCAGATTGAAGAAAATGTTCATTTTGGCGTAACTAGGGATTAGGGTTTGTTTGGTCCTTTTAAAATATTGAGTGATTATACAGCACATCACGATCTAACGCGTAGGGATCAAACATGTGGCGATCTCACACACAAAAATGTAACGTGTAGTGATCTAATGCACGATTATACAACCCTCGGACAAAAATCCTACTTACGCCAATGAACATTTATATCATGTCATAAATTCATCATTTGATGTTAGAGGAACATTAACTTTCTGTTAAAAATCCGAAAGACGTATTATTTATTGCGACAAGAAAATACATAATATTGAATTAAACAAGTTGCACAGACACATGTTCATTTGACTATTATTGAATTTTATAATGATAAAATATTAATCGTTGACCAAATATTATTGATAATATTAATTTCCTCTAACAACATTTACTCCTCTTATGTTACTGATACAATCTGTCTCACGAATGGCATACAATTAGATCGTAAACAGTTCATTGGTATTGTTTCAGGGCTTTAAATAGTAGGTCGTAGTAAGCTGTATAGATAGCGAACTATTTTTTATCGAGAAAAAATCCCTCCGTAAAATCGAAGATAAGTCTTAAATTTGCTTGACTTCTGTTCCGGAACAAATCTACACAATGTTTCATATCAATAGACAACAGGTTTTCCATTAGTAGTTACACAGCGATGTACACAAGAAATCGTCAGTCTCCGGTGTAAGTCTTTACAATGTATTCATTGTTGTTCCTGATTATATGATAGTTTTATATTTTTGTATTATTTCTTTTTCAACCATTTTTGCACTCTGACTTTTTCAAGTATTGCTCATTTAGTTACGTCAATGTTTATAACTCAATATTTATTAAAAATTGAAAGTAATCTACACTATCGGTGTTCTGTTAATTGTATTACTCCTAGATTTTAATACTTTTATTAAATTATGAATGAATTAACGATCAAAAGCTTTTGATAGCTGTTGACATCAATAAATCCGTTAATAAATTTTTAGCCGATAAGGTATTAGCACTAAAATAATAATTGCTTTTTTCATGAAATATATGAAAAATAGTAACTAGAGCTGGTTGAAGCTTTTGAATATACCTGGGAGATATATTTGAAATGTAAAGAGTTCAAAGTTCAAACTCTTGCTTAATATTATTATTAAGGCATGTACTTTGGGTACATAAGTGTTTTCATTTCTGTTAAAGGAAATCACGAATGTACTATTTCTGTTTATCGAATATTTTTCTTCGAATCCTATCAGTATTTTTTATATCGAGTAATTAGTAGAATACAAAATTGAAAAGTTCAGTGCGTGTTACTGAGTTGTTGATTTTTTTAACTCGTTATAGTCTATTCGTGTTTCATATGTGAGTCTTCATCATACACGATAATGTATTGTAATGTTGAATTTAACGTTGACAAAATCGCAGTATAACTGTTATTAAAGTTGATGATTGAAAGACTAAAATAATAAAAGAAAGGTAAATGCAATAGAAATATGTGATTACAAGATATTCAAACGCAACAAATTAACACAAAAATTTATGAAAAACGTGTGAATAATAATTGAATTGGAATTAAATTGGAAATGTACAAACATTTTCAACTTAGTACATGTTATTATTCTTTACAGAAGCTGCTATTATACTATTTTATATTCTCATTCTTTGCGAAATGTTACAGAGTTATCGGACGACCAATAAAATTTCCAAATTTTCGTATTTTTAAATTTCCTAAGCTCCCAAATTTTCAATTCTCTAACTTTCCAGATATCCAAATTTTCTTATTTTCTAAATGAAATATTTTACGAATCTTAACTAATCGAATATAAATATTAACAGTATTGACAATAGTATATTGATCGTCTGAAGTCCTCTTGATTTTCAACGATTGTCAGTCTTGAATTTCATAGAAACATAATTGTGATTCTACGTGAAAGAAAATAATTGACGATTGAAAGCGTGGATTAAAATATTGTAAGATAATTCGTTATACGGGTTAATATGCCAGAGTTAAACTGCGATCACTGCCTTGATATCCCTCGTCTGAATTTCTCTTCCCTTAGATAGCGATTACAATATTAATCCTAGCGTATCGATAAGTATAATTAAGTACACTAGTGTAAAGATTCGTTGTAAAAAGAACATAGCGGTAAGATTATCTAATTGTAAGTTCAAGAGAAATCAAGGTGGTTGTTAAAGAAATTAATGTTACCGTGTACTTATGGTTTCCTTCTCATGAATTTTGTAAAACAAATTTTTTATGTACATTTGTTTGTTTTCGAAACAAAACGAACATTGGAATAGTAACTTTGTTAGCTTTATATTTGTTACGTTAGAATTAATTTTTAATAAGAGTTAAGATAAGGAAAGTTCAGTTGGACCCAAAAATGAAGACTTTACGGAAGTTATATTTACACAAATACGAAAAAAAAAACAATTTTTTCTTATCACGATAAACTGTCAGAATTCTTTATACACATATTCATATTTCTTTTTTGTAACATTTACAGCGTATCAACGTGCGTTTAACATTGTATACTTCTGTTCAATAAAATGACTAGGAATAAGCGTTTTTTGGGATGCAGTTTCTTCTCTTTTCGCGACAATAATATAAGGCAATAAATGTAGGAATTATTAATGTACAAGAATTATTTTTTGCTTCTTTATAAATCTTTTGTTTGTTGAAAAATACCACAAAAATCAAGGTAAACAAAACACAAGAGATTCTATAAGATTGAAAAGAATTTAAACGAAATGATTTAATTTCAGGTGAGAGATTAGACACGACCGTCGAAACAAATCAACTCTCTGGCAAGTACCTGATCGATGTAAAGGGCCTTCACGAGTGTCAAAACCTTCGTCAGGAAGCTTTCATCCTTTATGACGACGCAGAACCAGAGTCCGCAATGATAAAGGACGAAGAACTATTGAAAGTCGATGACCATGCAATTGCGAACAAGGGCTACGATTGTCATGACATATCAAAGAATTTCATATGCACGTTGGACTTAAAAGGATCAAAGAGGACATCGAACGAGATTTATGCGAATCAAATTATTTATATTCCGTTCGACATAAACATTTTCCCACTTTTCACCGATGAACTGTCTGATAATAGATACAACATTTACGGATGTGCTTTCTATCCTTCTTATTTGAGTAAGAATATAAATATGTGAATATACTGCTGCTGCTACTGCTTACAAAACCGAAATTATTCATGTATTCATTTCATAAATTTGAGTTTATCATGTGTTATATTATGAATTGTATTTATTCTGAAGTTATTTCTTGTTATTTAGATTGAAGGAATATAAATAATAGTAAGTTATACCAATATTAATTATATCTTTATTTCAGGTGTGGACAAGAATGGAACAAGAATTATGCAAATTAATGGAATAACATTCAAGTATCCTACATCTCCACTGCTCTCACAACCAAATGATATGCAAGAAGAATCAATTTGTTCTCTTGAAGAGCCTTCAATACAGTGTGCTGACACACCACTGTTCTGTGAATGTACCCAAGTGATTGAAGTTCCAGCCAGAGAACACGTTGACATTATCTTAATAGATGAAGGTAAATTGTTAAATAAATTTATAGCAAGACTAATTATATTTTTGTAGTTAAGTTTAAAATGATTTTCGTGTAGGTTTTGGCGGAAATGATTCTCAAACATTCCACATACATGGGTATCATGCGAGTATTCTAGGAAGGAGTAGTTTTGGGCGACCAGTTACTAGGGATGAAATTATGTCTTTGGATCGTGACATGCTGTTACATCGTAATTTCGTAGATCCTCCTCAGAAAGATAGCTTTGTTGTCCCAAATAAAGGTTACATTATTCTACGCTTGTTCACTGATAATTTGGGTAAGTTCCTCTAATTCATCCACCTATCCCACTCTGTTGTTATTCACATATGTTATACGAGCAGTTAAAAATAATTTTGACAGGATACTGGTTGTGGGAAGCAAGAAGCACAGGAGTTTCTTCAAAAGTGTCTGGTCCAGGAATGCAATTTCTATTAAAAATAGGAGATCACGAAAGTTTTCCACCAATTCCTGTGGATTTTCCGACCTGTGGAAATAATAAACCTCCGGACAATGTATTCGAAACGCACTGATTCAATTCACTGTATTATTTCGTGTTTATTTTATATTTCCTCCTATTGCCGTTGGTTAATTAATCTTAATTAATTGTATAAGATTTTCATTGTATGATAAATTATGTTTTCATAAAGGAATAATTTAGCACCATTTTATAAATAAAACAGGAAAACATAAAGTGACGAGAAAAAACATTCTGTTCACTGCTAAAAACGAAACAGATCAGTAATAGTAATCTGGATATCCAAAACCGTAAAACTCGTGCAGAGTGAGCAACGGTGGTTTCCAATTGCTGCATTCCGGAAAACCAGGCGGAGGTGGTGGAAGATCTTCTTGGTCACCAACATGGATGACCAGTTCCATTCCAGTGATATGATGCCAAGTGAAGTGACAATGAATTATCCACCAGCCTATAACAAGAGAACGTGTAATACGTCAGATAACAAGTGGATTATTAAATATTTTATTTAATAATAAAAGATCATGACAAGAATTGACTATACTTATTAAATAGGTAATTCTTTCTCTGTGATCTGTAATTACTTCATGAATAGAAATTTAATAATTTGAATATCTACGAATATTTATAAATTTAAAACCGACGACTGATTAAAATAAATATTGTACCTGGATTGTTTGTCCTAAAACGTACAATCACATATCCAGCGAAAGGTACTTTAACGTTATCTTTAGAAGGTACTTTGCGGTACTCTCCACGTTGTAGGCGTTGCGTGTGCTGCCTAATTACTGCATTTATATCGCTTCCTGATAGATTTCTGCCATCATTGTATTGACCTATGCTGAAGACTTTAAAATTGTATCCGTGTAGATGCATTGGATGATGAACATCGTCCTGTGGCACTGCAATATCATTTATCGTTTGTCAACAACACTTAATAATTATTAACGTGGTTCTTGCAGTTTGTAGCTTGAATTTCATGCTAGAACTCGTGTTAATATACACAACAAAGCACTACAGGAGCAAATATAAACTATTACCTGAATCGTACATTACTAATTCCACAACTTTATTCAATCTTGAATGGATAACTTGAGCGCATGCACAAGGTTCATTGCATGTGCTGAGTTGATTCTGCTTACACATGGTTTGATAAGTATTTCTGGGTTGTGAGATGTAGGGTGAAGACGGTGACTCATACGTGACGTTGTTGATCATAGATATAACTTGAGATCTATCAATGGCACCTGAAATAAAGAAATAAGATTCCATAAAGACGTGTGTACATTTAGTGTTGTTAAAATTAGATAATCGCAACTAATATAATTAATAAAGAAATATTTCATGATTCTTTTTAATAAAAAGTAACCCTACCGAAATAGGGGCGAGTCGAATTTGGCTGAAACAGAAGATTATTGCCATATTGGGTATAATTGAAGAACCAAAGGTTCAGTATGTGTCGCTCATCTGGTACGACTTTATAGAGTTCGCTGTCATCATCATCATCCATATCCTCAAATTGATTTACACAAATCGATTTTGATGTATCCTTTGTATTACAGTTTGTTGAATCTATCGGATTATATATCTGGAAAACGTTTAGAATTACGTTTAAATTTGTATATTACCTATTTTTATTTTTACTCATGTTAGACTGAAATCTTAAAGAACTTTTTCATGTTTCATTTAACTATTGGTGGTTCAAATCTCAATTGGTACTAATTGTAAGCTAATACTTACAATACCAGTTGGCTCCTCATTATAGGTAGGTGCTGGTTTCGATGGTTTCAAAGGACCATTTTTGTACTGTAACAAAGCTAATTGTTGTACGCTTGCATTTCGACATTCCCCGAGTCCTCGTACTTGTATCCAGTAAGTGTCTACAGCTTTATTTGCATTTAAAATGATATCAACACGTTCTCCTGTGTACAGAAATACACACGAAGTTAAAATTATTTATTAAATAAAATTAATTAGGGGAGAAATGTGCTGCTTTATCAGATTATTAACAATGAGAAAGAGGCTTATAATGTCTACCCCTCCTAAAATAATCATCTGGTGCAAGTGATCAAATCTTTCATAAAAAATTGTTAAATTAATTAGAAAAACTGTGAAAACTCTCTGTATTTATAATGCAGCATCCAACTTATTTAATGATTTAAATAAATATATGAAGTGATTTTTAATTAAAATATCAAAAAATGTATATGACCTGCAGCTGTAACAATGGCGTTCACTTTTTTGGGTTTCACGTTTGCACCATCCTGTGCAATTACAAGAAAATCATGATTTTGTATCCTCAATTCTGCCAAGCATACGGTACTGAAGGAATTGATCATACGCATTCGATATCGCTTTCCTTTTGTCACCGTAAATGTTGCCAATGGTGCTTCTAGATCAGCATTCTAAGAAGTGTAAATTTTTTTCTTTTAAATGAACAAAAAGACCTGATATAAGTATATTCTACAAATTAATCTGTATATTTCTTACCCTTGAATGTCCCAAACCATTTATTAATATATTATCCGCAACTTGTCCTTGAACATGCCTGTACCGACCAGGGAAACGTTCCAATGATAATTCATGCATCCAATCGCTAAGGAATATTATATGTTCGTCTTTATCATATAAATTCAGGTGAGGCTCCTTGTTTGGAGGCGCCCTTACAATAAGAGGACCATATTGTCCGTCTAACATTTGCGTTGATATATGAGAATGATAGAAATGGGTTCCCGCATTTTGCGCCACGAAGTCGTACCTATTAATTAATCAAGAAATTGAAAGAAAATATTGAGTGAAACTGTAGAGTCAAAATGTTACACATAACTATTCTACTATTGAACATATTTGGCTAAAATCGTTTCTCTAATGATTTTTACCTAAACGTCGATGAAGAATGAATTGGACATTGAGTAACATAAGGGACACCATCATAATATTGATATCCATTTTGGAAAAGTCCGTGCCAATGCATTGAAACTTCCAGACCCGATGCTGCATTTTCTACGTCGGCTATAATTCGATCATTTTCACATACCTACGAAATATATTATATATAACAAAATTTAATTTACTGTTATTGAAAATTTTGCATGCAAATTCATTACAATATAAAATATATCGGACAGATTATGTATTAATAACTTGATAACAAGTATTTCTTCATTTTTTAAGGAAACAATCTACGTATATAGAAATTGATTTAAACGTCAACGAATACGTGAACTGTACTTCAAAATAATTACTTTCATTTTTACAGACACTTTTACGAAACAAATCTTTAAATGTAAAAATGTTGAAGAAGATCAGAGTTTATTTATTATCAATTGAATCCGAAGGAAAATTGTTTGTTTAATGTTATATTATAACATATACCTCAATTGATGGCCCTGGTATTTGTCGATTAATGGGTAGCACTGTTTTTTCAAATCCGTCACCATAAATGCACTGGCTTTGGAAAGCTTTCTTATCGCAAGCACTAGAGGCGATTGAAATAAAACATACGTCATTAATTATAAATTAAAATTATATAGCTAAGTAATTACAATTATAGCACGCTATATTACAAATGGCCATTTTTACTGCGGTATTTAACGTGTTAAACGTACAATGATGAAAATTGTTATAATACGTACGGTCCTACTGTCGCGTAGAATTCAATGTGGAGTTTATAGTAACAAATTTTTGGTGCTTCATTATTTCTACAAGGCCGCGCGCATTCTTCAGGTGTTGAAACATTTACACCCAAATCGGATATGTCGTAATCGTAATAATGGTACCCTGCATATAAATTAAATATTACAGAAAGGGAGATTAAATATTAAAGAATATTACTGTCAGAAAGTGACAATTGTAATAAAACGCGACAGATATAAATTGTGTGAATTTTGTCGAAGAAATTTTCTTCTTGAAATTAAAATATAACGAAAGAGTGACTTTCATTTGAAATTACTTTCGCAAAAGGCAAAAATCAAGTTTTTTATACAAAGAAAAATGAAACAATGACAGTTAGTATTACCATTACAAAACGATATGTCTCAAACAATTATTGCCGAGGATTCGCAATAATTACATTGCATCCCTGAACTGGTTTAGCTGAATTATTGCTACATATTCGAAAAAAAAAACAAATAAAACAAATTTATTCACTTGTTACGTGCTAGAGTGCCACTAGTTAACTGAAATGTGAGTTTATCGCGTTTTTCCATGTTCATAATCTTTAATAAAGACACTATCGAATAGCGAAATCTGACGACAAATCATTTACATATTTACGGCGACAAACAATCGACGTGAATAACGTCACTGCGATACGAGTGATTAACTAAATAGTTTAGCTAATTAACACAACTTTCAACTTTTACAAAAGCTACTATTATTTTTTAAGGTCATTTTTATCTTTTAATTTTCATAGTTAGGCAATATTAGCAAAATAATTAGCGGATAATTAGAATATCTAATTGTGACTGTAATTGCCACGTTAACTCAATCGCTGAAAACTCTTATTTCTTAGATTCCAATATTTTATTTTGCAAGATTTCAAAATTCCACGTTTAAAAATCCTAAAATTCCGGAATTCTAAAGTTTTGAAATTTTCATGTGTTAAAGTCTTAAAGTTCGAAAATTCCAAAACCCCAAGGTTTTAAAATTCTAAAATATCAGAATTCTCAAATCCCTAAATTGTCAAATTCCATATTCATAATTCCCCAAATCCCAAAATTTTCAAATTCTCAAATTTCCTTATTTCCCAATTGCCCAAATATCACTTTCAAAAATGGTCATTTCAACCTGATCATTTGTGTACTGCTTTTCCTACAGTTTATTTTTATATTACATCAATTTAAAGCTTAAAGTTTACTGCAAATAAATACGTAAATAAAAGCATTTTCAAGATGAACTGTCCGATTGTACATAAAGTGCTTAGAAAACCATGTAGATCCACATAGTGAATGCAGCAATTGAAAAATAAATTCATATTATACTCACAGCAATACGACTGTTGCGTGCAGATGAATAAAAGTAGAAATAAAGTGTAAAATTTTATAAAATTTCTAGAAATATCGTGAATGACCGACAATCGAAAATACATTGTCATCACGTATAATTCTGAACTCTGCTGAGGAGTTAATAAATTTCGACCATTTATTTTCTGTTTCGATGAACAACTAAACCTGTCTAACTTATAGGGGGACAATTTATAGAAAAAATAGAAGCAATTTGAATACGAAAAATTATCGACTGGCATTTCCGGCTACCGAGTTGGTTTTTAATTATATCGTACAACTTATCATTTGAAAGCTTTTCGACACCACTTTTAAATTATGCGATGACAAGGACATCGTTCCACACATGGATTGATAGGTATACATATATGTATATTATTCATTATATTTTACTTATACATGAGAAACGTTATTTGCGTTGAATAAATGCAAGTGCTGTACACGTCGTCTGCATTTTACAACATTTTTAAATCTATACCGTATAATTGCAAATCGTTTACAAAATTTGTAGTTATTCGAAACTGTTATCCTTATTATATGAACGTATTTCTATCAACACTGTATTGATTTATCTTTTTTATAATGAACATCCAAATCGGTATTTTCATCTACGTATCCTTAACGTGGTACTAAAAATAAGAAAATTAGACCTTAGAGTAGATTTGTTGAAAGAAATTATCAGTATTGAAATTGAAGTTAATTAGTTTTTCAGTAGTGTTACGAATATTGCCATAATTGTTTCTAGGAAGGCAGTATCGCTGAATAACAGATATTTATGCAAATACATATTTTACATAAACCTCGGAATATTTCATTATTTCCATTTTAAGCTTTAGAATTTGATAACTTCCTGAAGTTGTTAGTTTTGAATGTAGAAAAACAATGTATTGCAAGCGAATGAGTCGTGAAAATAATTTTTTTCTAACGTAATACTCAGCTTACAAAAATGTAGAAACTTGTTATAAAAAAAGGAGCAAGGATCATAATTGTTTATAGAAACTTCAATCTTTTTACTTCAAATGATTTATTGGATTCATTTCGATCTTGTTACATTCGCAATATATGAGAAAGTAACATGTTTCAATATACACGATCAACTTTTCAGCGATGCTTCGATTAATACCGTCGCTGTTTCATCTTGATAACATTCATTGATTATTGTGCTGTTGTTTATTACATTCTCACAAATTTTTCTTAATTTAGTATTTCTTGTGCATTATGGAAGTTCAAATTCAATTGACAAACAAAAAATTGATATGTTAATCCTAATATTGAAAAGCAGGGGTATGTACCGAGTAATTAAGATAACTAAATGAACATCGTAAATATTAGTACACAATTTTTAATGGTACCAGGAAAAAGTAATTTTTTTTGTTTACTTTGTCATTACAAATAGTACGTAAATGTTAACACTGTCTACTTTATTCATATTTCACTTGAATAATTTATGAGTAACTGTATGAATTTAACAAAAATATTTTTTAATACCAGTTAAAATCGATGTTTATTTTTAATTTACAATAAAATTGATTTTTATATCGCACCATACTTAAAATCACTAAATTCATTAGGTTCGTCAAATAATTGATCAGTTTTCTTCATAGTTCACTTATATAATTCATGTTCCATATATCCATACCAGTTGTACATGTACCGAGATATTAAATCTCTCTTGATTTATTACATATAATCAAACATAAATTATTCGTACAGAAAAATGCGTTTTGCATAATTTATGTCTAAATGCGAATTGTGACATATACTAATGAATATAAATAAATTTGTGGCAGCATTAATTCGTACAAAAATACGACTGCATTTTTCTTTAAATCAAGTTCTTCGGTATATTGAGACATATATCAACAAATCTGCAATATTCGTTCGCTTAAATAAGTATCCTAAAAGGGCTGATATTTCGATTGAACGCAAGATATGCGCCACTAGTATTTTCATATATTGTAAGAAATCCATTCCCGGCTTTTAAATGTATAAAGATTTACAAAAACTTCTTAACAGTATTTTTATATAAGCTGCTAATCGACTTGTAGATGAGATCACATCTTACTCCTCCAGGAAAAAGTATTGTCCAGCTTTCTTCTGTTCCAAGTCCTATTAAACAATACGACAAACATATTAGAAAATACCGTTAATTGTTTACCTGTTCATTGTTGGAAAATTGATATGTAACATTACGTGCCTTTACAGATTGACTCTTATTAATTCTTGGTCGGAAATTGTTTGGATCTCTTCTGAAAGTGATACCTAAGAGTTCTAAAAATCTGTTCATTCCATTCAATAAGGACTGCGGACTGTGAGCTGTAGTTGAAAGAGATGGAGTACCAGAAAATACAATTACACGGTCAGCCAAATAAGTTGCCATAATGAAGTCGTGCTCTACTACAAATCCTGTTTTCTTTGCATGTAAAATAAACCTATAATAATAAGATGAATTTTAATGATCTCGTAAATATGCGTCAATGTATTTCGATAATACATTCATTATGGTAATAAGTACGAACAAATAGAATTGTTCTTTACCGTTTTATTACTTTAGCTGCAACTAAACGTTGTTCAGAGTCCAAATAAGCAGAAGGTTCATCAATCAAATAAACATCAGCTGGCTTTCCAAGACATAAAGCTAAAGCTACTCGCTGTAACTCTCCACCAGAAAGATTTTGCACCTCTTGGTCCATAATATCATCTATCTTCAATGGTTTCATAACATCCGTTACAAATTGAGGGTGGACATAAGCGTCCCTTATCTTTTCATGCAATAACTGTCGTACAACACCTTGTGATTTAGGGCTAATTTTCTGTGGTTTATAACTAATATGTAACTGAGGAATATTTCCTGTAAACAATAAAATTGAATTGTACAATAATAAGAAAATAATTTTAAAAAATTTCATTATCTTCTGAACAAGAAAGATATGAGTTGCTATCTTTCTACAAAACTATCTTTAAGTGCAGAGTTAAAACGTAAAAAATAGACTGAACTTACCTGAACCATCATCAGGTGGCAAATTACCAGCCAACATTCTGATGAACGTCGTCTTCCCCGTTCCATTTTCACCAAGTAATACAAGAATTTCTGAATCCGTGAACTGACCCTTCTCGACAAATAATTTAAACGAACCCATTGTTTTCGTCATCGAAGGATACTCATAGTGATTCATACGTTTAACTTCCTCTTCAGTCGCGCTTTCGGCTACTTTAAATACAAGAGATTCCTCACGGAATCTCAGATTTTCCGTTGGCACAAAACCATCAAGGAAGATATTAATACCTTCCCTTACAGAGAAGGGCATAGTAACGACACCATATGCCCCAGGAACACCATACAGGCAACAAATGAAATCTGACAAATAGTCTAACACTGATAAGTCATGTTCCACTACTATAATAAACCTGTTAATTTTAGTGAATGGTTAATTGCGTAAAGAATGTCGAAAGAATTATTATTTTATGGTATTAATGTTAATTATTTACTTGTCAGGATGAATAAGGGACCGAATCGTTAAAGCTGCGTTAAGACGTTGTTTTACATCTAAATATGAAGAAGGTTCATCGAACATGAAAATATCTCCATTCTGAATGCATACCATAGCACAAGCAAAACGTTGGAGTTCTCCACCAGAAAGTGCGTCGATACCTCTGTCACGTATGTGCATTAAATCTACAAATAATTACATTTCTAACTTTTCATTTACAAGGCAATATTTTCGTTAGTTTTATTATTATTTATTTATAACTTTGCAATTTGCATCCATAAAAATTTCGGAAGCCACGCTTTAGAACTATTAACCACCAAATCCTAATAAAAGTGAAAGTATAAATAACAATACACTGGCTAGGAGTGCAAAGGTTTAACTTCAATTCTGAGACCCCATTGCATACTTCTCAAAAATATGTACAACATTTAGTGTTAACACTAACTTACCCAACATTCTACAAATGTCTAGCTGATTCTTGCACTCATCCTTCTTGTCCAAGAGTTGTTGTACAGTGCCTTTTACAGCCTTAGGAATTTGATCTACATACTGAGGTTTAATAAGAGCTTTCAAATCATCTTCTAATATTTTGGTAAAATAGTTCTGCAATTCACTACCCCTAAAATGGCTTAAAATTTCTGTCCAGTCTGGAGGGTCCTGTATTAATTAAATAAACAAATTTTGTAAGATTCACCAAAAACTACATTATATTATACAGAGAGCACATAACTATACATACAGTAAATCTGCCTAAATTGGGCTTCTGCTTTCCTGCCAAAATTTTAAGAGCAGTTGATTTACCAATACCATTGGTACCAACTAGACCTAATACTTCTCCAGGACGTGGAATTGGTAGTCTATGAAGTTTAAATGAATTTTTCGAATAACGATGAGTAGTTTCTTTTTCTAAATTGCTAGGAAGATTGATAATAGATATTGCCTCAAACGGACATTTCTAAAAACAAAAGTAATGTTATAAATAGCATAAATGTCATTTCCTTAACATTTTACTTGCAAGATTTTTAATCATACCTTAACACAAATACCACACCCAATACATAGTTCTTCAGAAATTGATGCTATTTTACTATTTGGATTGACTTCTATACAAAGTTTGCCCATCCTAACTACTGGACAAGATCGTTTACATTCTTGTCTACATCTTTTTGGTTTGCACTTATCAGAATTGACAATAGCTATACGGGTCAAACGATCTGTTTCTTCCATAGACTTTTTTGGCGGCATGATGGTAAAATCTTTGTCTGCCTGAAAATTATATGTAATATAAAGTTAACTTTATCCAAAAGCAGTTTATGACAAACCTTAATATTAAATAACTGTGATTTATTATTATAAGCATAGTTAGAATACTTTGAAATTATATACAATTGTTAATTTATTTAAAAGAAAGAAATTTAAGAATATGACAACTATTTTAATGTACAAAATCATTTTTCAGATTGATAATACCATTAAATAATTAAAAGATATCAAACAAAATTCAACATATGTTCTACTTGTACTCTTTTGAAAACAATAGTCATTTCACCAATTAGAATATAAGATAAAAATGAATCAATTAACGCTGAACATTTTACAAAAGAATTACTCCATAAATGTACAGTAATTAAAATATATAATTTAATTTTTATTACAATTCTTAATTCCACCACGAGCTTATAACCTCATACAATTAAATGTAAAACATAGTACTACAGCAGTATTATCAATAGAATAACGTAAACAACAAAATTAATTTAATTAAAATATATTATGCCATTATTTCATGATATTTAATAAGCACGCATACAAATATATACCTGTCAAAATTAAAAACCGTAAAGGAAACTCCTTTACAACCTTTTCGAAGGAGTTTCCACACTTCTACACCGCCGCATGTCTTGATTTTGGTCATAGAATATAGACAGATGGAGTACTTACTCAAAATAAAATTTACTATATTTCATTCGATGAGAGAATAATTTTACTAAATAACAAATTCTAATTTCTTCTGCGTAGGGTCACTTTGTTTGATTCTCTAATTTATGGTACCTAACAAACAGAAAGTTTCATGACTTGAAATTTCTTTTGAAAAACTTCTGTTTTATAACCATTATTAGAGTTATCATCTTATTCTCCCTATTCGTTCATTTTGTCCTACCCTAAAACCTGCCCTAAAAGGCACAAATTTGATATAGAGGGGTATCATATATATAATTAGAGATCTCCCTAGGCTGTTGAACTGCACAGATGCAGGTTACTCTTGTGGAATAAAGCACAAGCTGTGAAACGATAATTACTATTCATAAATTATATTATATTTCTGTCATAAAACTTGCTCTCATATCCTCATTAACGTAGGTTTGTGTAATAAAAATGTAAACTTTTTCACATGAAATTGCAGTAAAGTTGCATTATAAATTTCATTGGGTGTTTCCAAAAATCATTTATGTCACGCCACCTAGCTCAATATTCTGCATCTCTCATGAAACATTATAAAGATTCATTCTGAAGTTTTGTGTATAGAATAATAGGAATTACTTAAATATATCATCTGATTTTATAGTGAGTATTATTTTAAAATGATATTTATTTTAATTCTTAACGATTTTAAGTCTTTAGCTATTTAAGTAACTCTTTGTCATTAAATCTGAACAAATATTCTCTGTTCACATTTAGTTTAAAACAAGTGTCAAGTGACAGTTCTTGGTGCTTCTTTTATTTGTAATATTTGGTACGCTAAGGAAATATAAAAAATTAATATCTCGTAACATAGTGTATTACTTATAATTACTACTTATACTTAGCATTTTTTATTTGTAACAACTTTTGCAAATTTCAATATTATAAAAAAAATGGCGGTTTCACATAAATATCTATCACTTCTATAAATTTCTTAATTATTACTTTATTTATTAATTATAGCTATATAAAATAGTTTAACATTTTTGTGACATACATTTCATTCCTTGTTAACTGAATTTAGTAAATCATAATTTCTTGTAGTATATTTTAGATTTGTGTTAAGAAATATGTTCAGTATAATAACACTTTTTATTTAATATATTACATATAGCTATTACATTAAGTGGAATGGAGCGAAGTATTCATGAAATGTTAAAAGATGCCCCATCTTTAAATGATAGTGATAGTGCAGTCCACAGTGGGACTCCTCCACCTCATGTACCAAACAACTGTAATAATGATAGTCAACCGAGACCAGCTACAATAAATTTAACTTTGGGTAGTCCTACTTCACAAGTGTGTAAGTAACTTGAATGATACTTAAATATATTATAAGAAATGAAATACTTGTTCTAAAACTGACATAAGCATATCCTTGTGATAGCTGTAACAGTATCACCAAACACGCCTATCCAAAATGGTGATACACAAACAATGCGTACTGCTCAAAGTAAAATTGAAAGCATTAAAAACTGGAGTATTTCTACTTACAAGTGTACAAGACAATTAATGTATGAAAAACTTGGAAAAACATCTCGCACAGTGGATTCGGGTAAGTTCTGAATATATTTTAATTGGTTATATTTTATAAATATAATGGTTCTTGTATTTTTAGAGCTTGAAACACAAATTGAATTATTAAGAGATACTCAGAAAAAATATTGTAATGTTTTACGATTGTCAAGAGCATTAGCTTCTCATTTTCATCATGTTGTTCAAACACAACATGCTTTAGGAGAAGCATTTTCTGAATTAGCACAGAAATCTCCAGAATTACAAGAAGAGTTTCTATACAATTCAGAAACACAAAGAAACTTGACTAAAAATGGTGAAACATTACTAGGGGCCTTAAATTTTTTTGTTTCTTCCGTAAATACACTTTGTAATAAAACTATTGAAGACACGTTACTTACAGTACGACAGTATGAAACAGCAAGGTAATGAAATGGTACAGTATTTCAATAAAAAATATGTTACATATGATTATAATACATACTATTAATCTATTTACAGAATAGAATATGATGCCTATAGAACAGATCTTGAAGCATTAGCACAAGCAACAAAATCTGATGGTAGCAATGCAGCAAGATTAGAAGAGGCACAAGCTAATTATGAAGAACATAAACAAAATTTTGAAAAATTAAGATCAGATGTTTCAATTAAACTCAAATTTTTAGATGAAAATAGGGTATGTTTCTGTATATTCATTTATTTATTTCTTGAATATTTTGAATCTTCTTGTTACTACATTCTTGTTACAGATCAAGGTAATGCATAAACAGTTATTACTGTTTCATAATGCTGTATCTGCGTACTTTTCTGGCAATCAAACAGCACTAGAAGCCACATTGAAACAATTTAATATAAAGATTAAATCACCAAATTCATCTTTACCATCGTGGCTGGAGCAGTAGTTACACTAAAAGAAATAAATGCATGTTTTGAAAGGTATGAATAAAAAGGCACATTCGTCCAAACGAATTTCTTTCTAAACAATGGAGGAAATGACAAGGTAGAATAACTTCAGAAATTCTCAGAAATGTTACAAAACATTGCTGTTAAATAATTTATCATTTCAAATGATTTTTGGAGCAGAAGTGGATAAATAATATAAAATCAGACTGAATTTTTTCTGACTTACTCTTTAACATTAGCCAATATCTGTATGTGGTTCATGCATCAGCAAATCTTGATTATTAGTTAAAAATATGCCAGCTGAAGGATTTGGTAAAATCTCTCTTTATTCAATAGTGATGCTTATAAAACTTTAAAGGCAATAGATATTTAATTTTTATATCAGGCTTCTTAGAGAAGTCCTAATGTAAATACATGAAATACGATATACTGAGCTTTGAATTTTATAGTATGTACAAAACAGTATTCATTGGTTCTTTATATTACATTTTGCACCAGTCTAATAGGTATATCACTGTTGCTAATAAGAAAACCAGAATGAATTGAAGAAAGTTTTAAGGTTACATATTTTTTGTACTTTTTATCCCATTTTACGGATCAAATGTCGATTGTATTTTAATTATTCATCTCAACTCGCTACATAATCATTTATTCTTCATTTGAACACTTCATATAAGTTAATGTGTTTCATTAAGCCATATATAATTACATAACAGGTTTAATACTTCCTGATATGTATTAAATTTTATATATTTCTACATCTTATTTATTATATTTAAATGTTGACGTCATGTTCATATATTTACTGATTTTAAAATCAAAAAATTAATTGTTTTAAATATGTTAAGTGGAAAATGAGTTATTAAACTCCAAACTAAACTGTATTCTTAGGTCAACTTGCTTTCTCCATTTAATTTTTTAATGTATAAATAAGAGCTTTTTACAATCAAAGTTACTTAATTTTCACCTAATCAAATTAATTTATTGATTATATTTAGTAACTTATTAGCATATAAAAGTAAGAAAATTACATTTACATCTTATATCATGTTTTTTATGATTTAATTTTTACAAGTACTTCAAAGTATTAAACGGAAGGTATACATATATTTATGTAACTTTTCACATGGAATGTGAAAGTATAATTTCATTAGACACAGGTTATTTTTAATCAAAAGTATCTATATTGAAGTAAAAGAGAATTATTGTTGTAAAATAGAAAAATACTAGTCATATTTTTTAAGCGAAAAATTTAATGAATTGAAATTATGATTTATTATTTACTATTATAATTATTACCTTTACTTAATTTTTTTTAAACCAGCAATACATGTTGTCTGTACTAAGACATTACAGATAATTACGCTTCACAAATAGAAAATTCTTAGTATAGATAAAATAGACATGTGTACATTATCATTATTGTTTATTGCTTCAATTTAAAGTTTATATTGAAATGAATAGTAACTTAAACTATAAAAATTAATCTATTAACAATATGATACCAGAATGTTTTGTCATAGATATTCAAATAAAATTCTTCCAGTGAGATCATAAATGACTCTTTTAATGTGCATAAAATAATACATATGTAACTGAACTGTATATGTGTTCCATATACAATTCACTATATTTTTTAAACTTCCAAAAAGTCTCATCATTGTAAATTTAAAACAATAATGATAAACAGTAAGATAAGATCTATGACCCATGAATAATGTTTTATTTTTTGTAATTTAGTTTTATATAATGTGCAATCTCTGAAGATCATTAATTTCTTCTTTTTTATATTTTGTTAAAATCCATAAGAAATGCATTCCATTATTTGAACATTTTTGTTAGGAATGTTTTAGGCCAATGAAATACATTGTAATTAAATAAAAATAAAATCTTTTATTATTAAGTAGAAATAAGAATGAAAAATAATGTTGAATAACTTACATAACTGAAATGTGCAGTTTGAGCACTTTTTAATTTATAAAACATGTAGCGACTGTATTTTGTTCCTAATCATGATGTTGTTGTGTGTATATTATGTGTATACAAACTCCAAATAATAAATGAATGCTTATATATATTGTGCTTTTTACACAATTTTTATTACTTAATGCTATTACTTTGTCTGTGTGTAGGATTTTCATTCTACATCTATAAATATAATGCTGAAAATTATTTAGTATTGATTTATTCATTTCTTAAAATATAATATTGATTCATGATGCATATAACAGTCAAAAACAATCAGTAACAGTTACATAATTACAGGTGTATATACATATATTTATAGCAATATACAGTTTTCTTTTCAAAAATATTTAAAATTACATGAGGTACTTAAAAATATTATTTTCTCTGAACAATAACAGAAAATATAATTAATTAGATTCGACAAACTATGTTGTATTTTCAACACTTTGTTCATTTTGCACTTGTGTCTCTATATTTGCTTGAGTTTTCTGAAAATCTTCCACATTCTTACGAATAATGATAGGCTGTACTTCCATAAATATTTCCATTATTTTATGATTAGCATTAACATGTTTGTCTGAACAATTTTTTACACATTGATCCTATAATGTATTTAAAAATGATGACTTTGGATTCCTTATTAATTAAATTTCTTTACTATTTATGTTATGACAAATGTACACTATAAATAAAATAATATACTACAAATATTAATGATAAAACACACCTCATCAACAGAGACATCCCTTGAAATAAAGGTACTCACACAGGTTTTAAAACATGTTTCAGATATTTGATTATATAGAAGTTGAAAGTCCTTCATCTATAAAATAATAATTATATAAAAATGTTTTCATGGTTACTTATATTCGTAGGTTAGGAATCAGTACTTCATTATTAAAACAAGTCAATAACAGTCAAATACATTTCTAACAAATGAGGTATCCATGTTGAAGTAATATTCTTTAGTTTTCAGTTGTAGTAATGTAGTTTGTTTGTAAAATTTTAGTATTTGCCGGTCTTTTCACTAAGGTTAGTTTGCCACTATAATTCTTCGCTGCGTAATGATTATCTTAAATCACGTTAGACAGACTGTACACTTGCTTGCATATAAAAATTACTTCTCGTAATTAAACAGTAATAAATTACTGTTATTTTACTATAATTTTATTTCATTGTTACAATCACTATATACATATAATTTTATCAATGAAAAGACCATACCCGTTCATCATATGTTTTCAATCATTCTGCGCATGTCAAATTTGATTGGTTGAAACTCATTTTTTAATCAAAAGCAATGCACATGCGCATTTGTGACTTTCATGAAATGTATATACCCAGTAGACTTTGGTTTTTTATATTCATTATACATATTAGATATATGACCACTGTCATGTATATAGGTGTGGAATTTGCAAATTTGGGTATCTAAAAAGTTGAAAATTTGGTGATGACCGAATGTGATACACAAGCTATCATTTAGTCATGCTTGTTTTGTATCGTCTATTTTTCCCGTGCACTTTTATTTCATCCGCCATTGTATATATGGCGGACGGGGTGCAAAGCGTATAGTACTGGGGTAATATTAACGGGTGGGGAGTTTACTAAAGTTAGTCTCGGTGCACGAAACGGGTATGATCTTTCGTTGAACGAATTCATAAACATTGTTATTATTAACGATAATAATTCTAGTTTCTCTATCTAAACATAAAGTGATATTAAAAGTTGATCATATATTTAATATTGTATCTAACTCGTTATAATGTTAATACGTATCAGTATGTAATTACATACATCTACGTACTACTACATATGAACGTATGTAAAATGTAACAACCTTACTGCATACATTTCGTACACTATTATATGCCACATGGATTGGAACAATAATGTACATTTGCGTGAGAAGCATATTTTAATAAAAAGAAACAAGTTCAATGTTTCGATATCAAGAAGAAGCGCGCTTTTATCGGTGAAATTCGTGAACACTCGGCTATGATCGGACCGAGTCGTTTATGATTGGTTGTCGGATTCGAGTCAGCGAAACGTGAATCAGTCAGCGTTGACGGAACGAAGGAACAAGTTCGACTGGAATCATAGTGGAAACAGAAAATTTGTCGGTGCGTGTCGCCGGTGAATGAAGCGGGCTAATTATTACGTGCGATGGCCGCGTGCTATAGCGAGCAGGCAGCATCCACCTCGGGAAACGTAACGAAAAAGTCGCCTGCGGCCGCCGCGAAACCAGTCTGCTGGCAACACAGGCTGTTCGGTAAACAACTGTCGCGGTGCAGTCAGGTTAATCAGCAAGAAACAAAACCGTGCGATGCAAGTGGTACTATCGTTGACGAGGATGGCCAGCCGACTTGTGAGGTGATCGGTGTGTACTTTAGTTTTATTAACCCCGGTGCTACCTGCGATGACTTTACGCGTCAGCTGCTCGACCTTTACGCGAGTGTCAATTCGTCGCACGCGGAAAACGACCGAGATGCTGAGAGTTCTGGCAGAGGAAGGGAAAGGAGGAAAAGGTTCGAGGTCGTGCACGTGGTTCTCTGGAGTAACGTAGCCGATGTCCTCGACTTTGAAGAGAGTTTTCGTGCACACGTTTCGGAATTACCCTGGTTAGCGGTACCGAACCTAGATTACGAAAGAAAGGTATGTTACATCTCTTTCCGTACTTCTGTTCTCAATTACACCGCTTACACTTGCTAATAAGTCCTTTGATAAGATAAATTTATGATCTCAGTAGTTTATTTCACTATGCTTTTATAGCACCCATTGCTATTGAAACTTTTTACTAACGCGTTTTAGTAATGTAATATGGAGATTCATTGATATCATTTTACATGTCAAGATTCTTCCAAAATCAGTTACGTCAAGCGTTTTGTAAAATGTACGTTTAATCACAAGATCTCTGTACATCTTAACGCGGTACTTATTGTTTAATAATGTAATCCCGCTATATGACTCATTCAGTAGATTATTGTTTATACGAACTTTCACATT
Source organism: Megachile willughbiella (assembly GCA_945859595.2). Lineage (NCBI taxonomy): Eukaryota > Metazoa > Arthropoda > Insecta > Hymenoptera > Megachilidae > Megachile > Megachile willughbiella. The sequence continues at coordinate 10,126,780 of OX243796.1, forward strand.
GTTTATGTGGACTTTCGTAGCGCAGGATGACCTATGGTGATCACCACAATTTCAAAAGTTGTCTCTGGTTGATGAATACGATCGCAAATTCTCCATTGAATGTAAATTTTCGACAGGGGTTCGCCAATCAAAATTTGCATGGAAAGAGTTCAATTTATATGACACATTCCACAATTTTTTTACACGTCTACAGTTCTGTCGGGATTACATAGAGAAACACTATTCCACTTTCATTTCGTCGAGTATTTTCATCGAATAACGAACATAGGAATACATACAAATGATTACGTTTCTCTGCCCCCTTTTTCTGGTTCAATCCGATGTCACCGACTCTTTATCGTTCAATCGTGCAGGCATGCATGAGCTTCAATTAAATTCAATTAAATAATTAGAGCCGGTTTTTAAGTTGAATAATGATCGCGCGCTGGTACACTCATAAGTTCTTGGAACTTTAAAACAATTACTAACTGTTCATTAATAACTGTTCGAGATAATAATATCAGCAATTATGCATTCAAAACTTCTAAATTTTTATGGTTACTTAACGATATGCTGAATATTAACTAGCAAAGAAATACAGCGATTGCGGCTGTTCACCTCGCCTAACATAATACGGGTGTACTTAACATAATTTAAACTAACATAACCCTAATCCAGTTTAATCTAAAACTAGTTGACCTAACCTGAACCTTACGTAATTATGAATTTATCCTAATATTAGTAGATCTAACCTAACCTTAACATTAATCTAATTTGACTCTAATCTAATATAATATCCGCATATTAGGTTAGGTCCGCACCTAACCTAACCGCAACATAATCCTAACCTAACATGAGCTAATATAAATTAACCTAACCTAATATATTTGAACGAATGATTGTAGTTACACTATTTTTTTTATATTCGACATATCTACAGGAATTAATATATCCTTGCGGCGATTTTCATGCACGATTACCATAATTTCAATAGTTTTTCTCTATGTTATCTCTTGTGTCTTTGCATTTGTACAAGCTCACGTTTCACGATCATTCGGTGTATTTTTTTAACGGGCTGTGGGAAATTTACGGTCAGACGGTATGATCAATTCAGGCGAGTGTATTATTCGAAATTTGTATACACATGCCTGTCATAAAGTTACATATGTACACATAGACGGGCACACATGCCGTTATGCAGAAGGACCGTGCGCGCAGCGCCTTTTTTATTTCCAGCGGGTGTTTTAACCCCTCGCCAGACGTGCTATTTAGGGTCCGATTTTATTTGCACCGACACACGAGGCAGAGTCGACTTTCTCTAACTAAAAATCGTTCGTAATATTTTCCACAACGCATCTGCTACCGTCGTTTGCCCTGCAAACTTTTAGTTTAAACCGGTTTTTTTTCGATTCACTACTCGCGTAATTCTTTCCTCCGCTAACAGTTTTCAATTCTTTTTTACATTTTCCACAGTCAATTTAGTGTTAATTATTTTTCTCGAAGTCAACTTTCACAGTTCATCGTTTATAAATAAGCTTATTTAACGTCAATTTTACCGAGGGTGATGTGTCATAAACTATGATAATATAGATGGGTTATAGAACATCTGAGAAGCAGTGTTAAGGACAAATTAATTTATTTTACAATTTCAACATAAAATCATCCTTTTGTTGTATAATATTGTAACACCTTCTACACAACATGTAATGAACGTAAATTTTTAGGTGTTCTATCAGATAATGCGACGTATCTAATTGAAAATATATGAATTAATAAATTCAATTCAAGATGTTACTCGTAGCAATTAAAGCAGACGGTGGAACTGCTTCGTACATTGATCTTTTCATCACCCACGCACCTCGATGACGCACGCATGTATCTCTTGTTTCAAAAGTTTGAGTGACTGGCGTTACATTACGGCACTTTGAACACGCATAGCAGATATTCGCATTAGCGCGGGAATTTTTATACATGTTTCGATCTTATCGCGGTAGAGTTACTCGTGTAAGGGGGTTCCATTGCGATGCATCGATTTTACACGATTTATGCAATACAAAATCGTTAAGTTATTACACATTTTCCAACTCGTGAATTTAAAAATAAAAATTTATTCTTGATTCCGAAACTTTCGGGTCGTACCGAGATCTCGTCCGATCTCGTCCGAAGTTACCCGATCCGATCTCGGAGGTCTGTAATCTCGCACACTTCAACCCTTAAGGCATCCAAAAAAGAGATAAGGATAGGTTTGTATGCAGAGCTTCAGGGTAATAACTCGTATAGCATCCATGTCACAAAACTTGTATGTAAGATGAATATTCTTGATACTTGCGTGTATACGAATTACAGTGTACAAATGTAAGAGACGATCGGAGTTCGTTATTCCCTCACTTTTTTCCACGATCATTAGTCAGGCCACTCGAGCAGTTGGTGTCTGTGATGCATATACATACACTCAATAGTCTGATTCGCGAGTAAATGTAACGATAAGCGTCCTGCGCAATTAGCGTCAAGTAGCTTCGTGATTCTTCCTTGCTTGTTATTCCGCCTATCTGCCCGATCCACGCTGAGAATCACCCCCTTGAAATCGTAGATTCTTTGTATACTGTTCCATTCATTTAACAATAAGAAGAGCAACTTTTATGAAATGCTGTGAGCAGAAGGAAAACATCGAATTCCTTCCCTTTCGCGGTCTTATCTCGCATTGAAAGTGAGCTAAGAAATCGGAGACGAGTACTCCTCTTTTCAATGTAACTGCGAATTCTTACAGATGTTACAATTGTATATACCCGCAATGAATATAGGCACATAAAGTATCCTTTATCTGGGAAATGTATAAAATTATGTAGAAAAGTGCGAGTTGTCTTACGCTTCGAGAATTTCGGGGCGGTAGCGCTTCGGGTAAGATCGTGAGATTCCGACATGCCTCGAGATTTCGGAAGTAAAAATTTCCCAATTTGCAAACTTTTAGAATTTTAAATTCCCGTACGATTAAATTTATAAATTTACTATACGTAAAATTATATATAATTTTATATTATAAAATTGATAAGAAGTGTAAGCATGTATCGTGCTGTTGAGAAAGTTAAACAAGTGGGAAAGATCGGACAGTGTTCAATTATCATGCGGTTGACCTTTGGTCGCAACCGATGCACACACCGTATCTTTACACGGTGTTGCAGCGGAGCTGTCCAGTTTGACAAAATTGAACGGTAAGCGCCATAAAAGCCCGCGGTGCTAGGATATCCGTCGCTTGAACGGTGTAATAGAGCCACGGCTGCTCATCGTTTGTACGACGTAAACCGTTTCATAAAGGTACACGGCTTTGCCTTGAACGGGGAAACGCCGTAGAAAAAGAGTCAAGCCGAGCAGCCTTTCCATTCGGGGTGGCCGACCCATATCTTCTGCAAATAGCTTTCTCATTCGACCGGCGAGATCAAGAAAGCGACGGAAAGGTGGTAGCGTACAGTAAGAGAGAGAAAATGTATATTTACGTTTGTGTATGTACGGTATCGGAAGGAAGGCGAGAAAGAGAGAGTGAATTGGGTGGCGATGCACAGGTCTCTTCCCACGAAAACGACTGAAACGGGAAGAAGAAAAAAGGAACGGGAGAAACGTTGGAATCTAGATAGACTTTGAGGTAGTTCGTACACAGAGTGGCCCGTACGCGGCGCTATGTAATCCTCGCTCCGTCTCCTCCGTCTTTCCTCCCCTGGCTCCTGTCTGCTTTTTAGCCGGCATATCGCGTAGATTACATACGACCTACTCGGCGATGGTCAAAGGAAATGTGAAGTACGTGCGAATCGCCCGAATAAATGTATTCCAGTGCCTATGACTCGAAAACTCGCGTGAAATCTCTTCGAACGCTTTGACGCCGGCCTAGTCGACAGTATCGCGGATAAGTGCTAGAAAATTGCGCAAAAATTTAATGTTCCGCGCCATTTGTCATGCGACACCTTTTGCGACATGTCTTTTAACGCGGAAATTCCTTTCGTTAATTTCGTTCGTTTTAAACCATTCAATCCCTGTTTCTGGTGAAATAATCTTATTGTTAGAGGTGGCTGTTATAGTAGGCTATTAATATTTCATTGATACTTCGCGGTATTTATAATCGTGTTAAGGTATCGTTAAGAGCTAATTCTAGCGATCATAGGTTCTAGGTTAAGCTAGGATTAAGTCAAGTTAAGGTCAAATTGGAATTAAATTCGAGTTAAATTTGATTAGATTATTACATTATGTCAAATTGAAGTTGGGTTAAGTTTGATTAAAGTTAGGATTGAGGTCTTTTTCGTTGGAGATGTAATGGATACCATTTGAAAGAGTTTTTCCAGCGAGGGTTAAGTTTTCTCGTATCCGAGTATCACTGAACTCGGGTTCGTATTTTTACTATGGCAGTGACTTCCTTTTGTGAGCGGCTTGACGACAACGCGATCGTGTCTCCATTGTCATTCGTAAGCCCTACGAGATCGATCCTTAACAGAATGCAAGAAGTTCTTCCATGTTCTACAACAGTTCAGGTCGTACACAAACGTGTATTCGTTTGCGTGTAATTGAAAGCGGTAGCTTAAGACGCTCCTGGGGTTGACCAATGGAAACAGTGGTCTCGTCAGTCTCGGTCGGACGAGAGATGTCGGGAGGCCGCGATATCTATATATAACAGGGGTGCACAACTCCAAATGCTGGAGATTAAAATTAAATATATTGACTCGGTGAAAATATTTAAAACCCATGATTATAGCGACGAATAATGCATTATGATATCGTTGATAATCATATCTATCAGCCTGTAGCATCCATGAATTAAATCAGCGAAGAACTTGCTGATATTATTTTCTGTGGTATAAACAAATATTTTGTAGAATTTTCGGATCTATTATTTTCGAAAACGCGGATGCGTACAAATAAATTTTATTGTATGTTTTAAACTTATTTTTACACGTAGAACATTAATAGAACACCTTGTACATTGATCCATAGCTTCATAGGTAGCCACGCTACTTGAACCGTAATAAATTACACATTAAATGCAACAACCATAAACTGTGCACACGATGCAAATTATCGCGTCTTTCAATGTAAGGCTAGAACAATATGGTACATTAAAACAATTATTTCCACGTATTTCCATGCTTCGTACTCGTTACGACGTTCAAGCGATTAAATAGCCAAAGCAGCTGAATAGCTTGAACGCACGCGACCCTTAGAAGATTTTCAAGGCGCCTTAATAACTTAAAGTCACCGACACATCCGGACGCGCGACTTTTAAGCGGCTCGGAACATGAAAGTGTATACACCGTAAACGATTTTTATGAAAACGAAAATTACAAGGAATAAATTGTACTCCGCGGTTAAAACGTATATTGTGTTTCACTAGTTAAAGCGTTTAGCAGGAACACGCAAGTTTTCCGCAAAATTTACCACGACAAAGCTTGCGTTGTGCACCTCTGTCGTTCACGAAGGAGGCGATTGAACGCGCGCGAACGAGTCAACAGTGATCTCATCCCTTCCCCTCCATCGCTCGTCTTCTACCCGATGTCACGGTACGGCAAGGGGTTCCCCTTGCTGAAGAGACCAAGCGGTAGAGTGTCTGGTAGAAAATGAACATTGGCGTAACTAGATAGGAACCAGGGTGGGCCTAATTCCCTCCCACGAGATTTCGACTGGGCCCTCACACGCAGCGGATGCTGTGCACGACGCGCGATACGTTATGTCTTTTAAATCTAGGTCTTAAATCTAGGTTTACATTCCAAATTCTCCTAGGTTTACATATTTTCGAAGTTCTAAATCCCAAGGTGGGAAATCGCTGAATATCTAACATTCCTAGATTTTCAAATTTTAGAATCGCTAAAGTCCTACATTCTCAAATTCTCGAATCTCTAGACCCAAACCCAAAGCGATCTCGCAACCCCTAAAATTTCTAGATTCCCGAATTTCCAAATCCCTAAATTTCTAGACTGACAAATTTCCAAATCTCTAGATTCACAATTTTCCAAATCCCCAGATTTCAAAATACCAAAAGTCACTAAACTCCCAAATCCCTATAGTTCCTAGATTCCAAAATTACTGAGTCCTTACGTCTCTAGACTGAGAAAATTCCAAATCTCCAGAATCTCTAGATTCGTAAATTCCAAAAGTCACTGGATCCCCAAATCCCTAAAGTTCTCAGATTCCAAAATTACTACATCCTTAAATTTCTAGACTGACAAATTTCCAAATCTCTAGATTCACAATTTTCCAAATCTCCAGATTTCAAAATACCAAAAGTCACTAAACTCCCAAATCCCTATAGTTCCTAGATTCCAAAATGACTGAGTCCTTACGTCTCTAGACTGAGAAATTTCCAAATCTCCAGAATCTCTAGATTCCCAAATTCCAAAAGTCACTAGATTCTCAAATTTCCAAACCCTACATCGACATATTTCCAAGTCTCCATATCTCAAAATTGAACATTCCTGAAAGTCCCTAGATTCCCAAGTTTCCAAATCTCAAAAAGTCTTTGACCCCTAAATTTCTTTGACCCCAAAATCGTCATATTTCCAAATTTTTAAATATCTGACTTTTCCGGTTCCGAAATTTGCAAGTTACCAAAAGTCACGTGATCCTAATGTTATTAGTGAAAGTACGCATCCAACCCCAGCCGGAATCTGTACTTACGCCAATGAAATCGCGGAGTAAAAAACGACACTTTTCAAATTATCTTCCATCGCGCCTAAACCATTTCTCCCCTCGTGCATTGAAAATTACCATAGAGAGAAACGATGCCATTTCCCGTTACTGTCAAAACGACATTACTGTCCAATAATCGATTTCGACCTTTATCGCGTCACTTTTGGCATTTCGCGTATCCAGCGTAGGTAGCGTGACGCGATAGTGATATTACACTAGGATTTTTCGTACCGATACAAGTTGAATCGACGAGGGTAAGCAGGTGATGGTGCAAGGACGAGACGGGGAAACGAGCAAGCAGGAGCGATGGAGAAGCGGCGTGGTAGGGGACATACAGACCACCGGGGGAAATAACGATAGCACCGTCGAGCGAGCGGCAGCAACGCCAAGGGAGGACGTACGCGTTATCGACCGCCCCAGACGGAGACGGCAAACGAACGTACGTATACAGGGTGTCCCATAACTTCTTAATTAATATTTTCGGCAGGTGGGAGAAGGTGGAATTTTTACTCGAATCTTCCATTTCCTACTTTGTTTCGGGTCACGTTATCTAGCGAGCTATTTGGAATTAAAGTTGATCATACAAATGATGCGCGGTTGGGGTACGCAGGAACGTACGGTATGGGGCCCTTGACCGTCAGGTTATTGTACACTTCACCGGTTTTTACATTTCATATTAATCGGTGAATAAGTACCGTTAGAAATTTATCCAGTTCTTGGTTATTATTTTTACCGATTATTTATTTACTTGTCTATTCATTTAATGATATGAATAAATAAAATATTTTAATCAAGGTTTCTCCTTTGGATGAGGATCAGTTTTAGGATAGAAATATTCTTAGACACCTAAATTTCATATTTCCCGAATTCCCTAGTTCTAAATTCTCGAAACTCCTTAGATCACAAATCCCTAGATTCCAAAATTTCTAGATCACAAATTCCTAGATTCCCAAATGTTCACATCAGTAATCCCTAAATTCCTAGATTTATAGATCACAAATCCCTAGATTCTCCAATCCCCAAATCTTTAGATTTTCACATTTTTCAAATCCCTAATTACCAGAATTCCCAAATTTCCAGTCTCAAATTCCTAGATTAAAATATTCTCAAAATCTTAGATTCTTAAATTCAAAAATTCTTAAATTTCTAATTTTCTAGTTCTAAATTCAGAAATTTTCAAATAATCGAGTTTCCAGATTTTCAAATTTGTCAAATTCTTAAACTTTTCTGTTCCGTAAATATTTAAGTTGAAAAGTTTATCAACTCTCTGTACCGTAAGCGCGGGGTGCCCGATGGCACGCACCGCCCCTGCGTACTCGTTCCGCGCGCCGTCTGATTGGTCAACTTTAATTCTCGATAACTCCGTAAATACCGATGCTAGCCAAAATCGGAAAAGGAACTTTCGGTTTGAAATTCCATCCCTTTTCACCCCTGAAAGTATCAGTTATCGGTGAACGAAGAATTACGGGACACCCTGTGAACTCGGCCCGTAGGAACGAACGGGAGAACGCCCGTAGGAAATATACGAAGGGACGAGGTAATGCCTCCCCGTGGAGGGTCGCGATAACGTACGACGTCGCACGTTCGGGTACCTATATAGAGGAGGAGAGAGACCCTTCTTGCCTTATTCTGACGCTCACCCTTCCTTTGTGTGCGGCTGCAACGCGCATCGCTCGACAATTTTACGTGTCTCGATTTGCTCCGATCACCGGGACAAAAGGGATAGAGGTTTTCGTTTGAAACTTCCGGTCGAAATGTCTTCCTTTTGGAACGATAGTTTCAAAGAGGATCGATTTGTTGCTTACCGTTGTACGTCGGTACGCAGCTAGCCGACAGGTGTCTGCTACAAAGTTTTATTGAAATCTCGCTCTTTCGAGCCTTGATGGAGATGCCCTTTTATCTTTACGCTAGCTTCCGATGTTATGGCAGCTAGTCGATTCGCCGAAGCTCATTGTCGTTTCTGTCTGAAATGAAGACGGTTTGTCGATGGAAAGCGAATAATATTATCTTTTGTAAGGATACGTCACTGAACAAAGGAACACTATTAGGGAGGCAAAGGGATTTAATGTTTATGGAGTACACGGTGCTTGTTAAATTCAATGGAACGTGTTTGCGAAAATTACGAAGCTTTGTGTGGACGGAGGATGGTATGTTTATGATGGAAATCTGTCTTCCTGTCGGTGTTGTGCGGTTTTAGGGAGCGAAGTCACCCTTTGGAAAAAATGTGGAGTTTTCGTTTTTGTGAAGTATGTTAGAAAGTGTCTTTTCATTGTACATAAAGATAAAAAGTGACATACTTTAATACTGAAAAGGTTCGCAAAGCGTTTTTCCAGCAGTACAATAAACACCTTCCACATTACACGTCGTTTTTAATACTTTGTAGAATAATGGTAACAAAGGCCGTATCAAATTATTAACCGCAAATACCGAGACATACCGGACCGGTAAATTATTTGCTTTCGAAAAATGTAATAAAAATCGAATGATTAAAACTGCTGTTTCACTTCTTAGACTCGTCTTCATTATCTACTTCAATGTAGAAGGCTTTCACAATATGTCTATTGTACTTGGGTCTTTTCTGCTCCTTTCTTGTTCCCTGGTGATCAGACAGCTTAATGAGAATCGGTTTCCAACATTAATGACAGTCGATTGTCTTCATAACTCTACTACTGCCTATGTAGTATGTTCTACGAAAATCGGTTATTTAGATTCGACCGATTTCTTTAATCTCTCAGCTTCCAATTATTAGATTTCAGAATTTCCAGATTTACAAATTTCTTAAATTACCACATTCTTCAATTCCCTAGATTTTTAAATTGGCATATTCCAATTCCCTAGATTTCCAAATTGGCATACTCCGATTCCCTAGATTTCCAAATTGGCATATTCCAATTCCCTAGATTTCCTAATTGGCATATCTCAATTCCCTAGATTTCCAAATTGGCATACCCCAATTCTCTAGATTTCCAAATTGGCATACCCTAACTCCCTATATTTCCAAGTTGGTACATTCCAATTCCCTAGATTTCCAAATGGACATACCATAATTCCCTAGATCCCCAAATTGGCATATCATGATTCCCTAGATTTCCAAATCGATATATCATAATTCCCTAGGTCTCCAAATAGGCATATCCTAATTCCCTAAATATTCAAATTTCCAAGTCTCCGGGTTCCTACATCCAAACAGTCACAGATCCGCAAATCCCCATGTTCCGAAATTTGAAAATCCGTCAAAACAAAAGATTATCACGCATTCCTTAGCTCCCAAGAGTGATTCCCTTTCATACAAGCCAGAACAGAAGCTTTCACGCCATCCTATCTGTTTCCTTTCCGTGTCTGATGTTACTGTAATCGTGCAGCCTACTAGAAGAGACGACAGTACTTATTATCAGCGAACTCTGTTCCCGATATCTTCACCGGAAAGCAGACATTTCCCTCGTTCGCGGAAAGAAAGAAAAGACAATCCTTTTTTCCTCTTCGTTCAGACGTGACAGTGAAAGAAGTTGATTGCTTATCTACGAAGAAAACGAAAATTTTTCCCTATGTACTTCTCCTCTGCTTGTCTATTCTTTCTTATCTCTTCCGGCGTAGAAAACTTTCAGCCAGTTTCTACTATCACGCTCGAACCCTTTTTCATCCCTTCTCCGACCCTTCTCTGTAGCCTCTTGTAGCACTGTAATCATGCAGCCAGGGCCAGAAGGGATAGCACTCATTGTCAGCAGACATTACTCCCCTGTAGACACTCGTTGCGCCCTTTTTCGTCGTGGTTGAGTTTCGTGGGCTTGGCCAGCAAGGATAACGGAAGAAACAGAGGCCGTACTCTACGTGTCTCGAATCTCTTACGCTTTGCACGTGTGTATTCCTCTCACGCTTCTTCAAATTGATGGGCTTTCGATCTTCCTTGGTTTTTCTTTTTTTATTTACGGGTCAATACTCCACGCGAGCTGAATTCGAACCACGGTACACGGACCGTGAAACGAGCTTCTGCGAAATTGTATAACGCGAAACTCTCACGTTTTTCCGGCTATTGACTTTGAATTTTTACGTTACATCGAGTAACTGCAAGATTGCTGGCTGACAATTCATCGAGGACTCTTCAGGTTTAATGTTATAAGTTTTAGTTCTTTAACATTTTTTTATGTAACGACTTTAGCGACATCTGTTCGCAACGCGTGCGTGTATCGACGCATTTTCAACCAATTTCTTTAAACAAAATGGTTGTCGTCATCTACATCTTAAGAAGTAATTATACCGGTCAGAATAAATATTCCTAAAATTGAATCCTAGCTAAATTTGTTAGCCTTCGAAATGTAATTTAGATTAGATAGATATTCTGTATCTTATCAAAACTCGAATACTTAACGCAATTCATATTTTGCTTTTAGTATCTACTTTGATCGAGATTCGGAGAACAGAGATCGTAGGAACCCTTCAATGTAAATCTCTCGGTGCTTTGATACAAAAGCGAACGAATATTTATGAAGTAGCTTCAAGGATCGACGTTGAAATACTCTTACGATCAAATGTCTTTTTTCCTTTTTACAGACCAGACTGACTCGAAGGTATCGAATAAAGGCTGGCGTACCGACTTTGATTTTATTGGACGGTTCTAACGGTTCGATAATAACAAGAGGAGGTGTAGAACGAACGATCGGTGATCCTGGTGGAGCTGAATTCCCTTGGAAGCCACCACATCCGAAAGCTGCTCTCGAGGATGGACCTTTATTGCCATGCGGAGCTCGCGATAGCAACGAACCCATGTTGCACGAAGAGTTGAGGCACTGTTTTAAGGGTGTTTACTTTAGCGCACATTGGGTAAACATTTTGCTTTTCCGTTTTCGAGAAATTGTATATGTTACGTGATACGAGTTAAAAATAATCTGTGCTTTTCTTTTAGTGTCCACCTTGCAAAGCGTTTACCCCACAACTTGTGGATACCTATCAACGAATTCGGGAGAGGGGTCATGATTTCGAGGTGATTTTTGTGAGTTCTGATAGGTCAGTTTGATTTATAAGTCACTTTGCACGTTCGTTGTTAAATAAAAACCTAAGAGAACTGGGAGCAAGATGGGAACACCCCAAAAATTATTTCAGAATATTGTACTTGTTGATTATGTATATACAAACAGTACTAGATCTATAATCTTATCTACAGATCAAATTTGTTAACTTCTAAATTATTTTCAAAGATTTTAAATTATCAAATCAGCATAGTGGAAATTAGTGGTCCCACTGAAATTAAAAAGATGAAGATACCACAACTTGTATGTAACTTTAAACTATTTTTATATATTTAATAATTTGTAAAAAGTTAATCCATCTTATCCTTAGTCTACCTAACCAGCCATAATTGGAAAAGACTAGTTGACAGAGTCTGTTAAAATATAATTTTTTTATGCTTTTAGGAGTGAAGAGTCTTATAACGTTTATATTGAAACAATGCCTTGGTTGAGGATACCTTTTACTCAGGAAGAAAGACGAAAAAAATTAGCAAGAGCTCTCGATGTACAAGCAATACCCACTTTAGTGATACTCGATCCTCGGGATAATATTATCACATTAGACGGACGGGCAGAGTTGATCGAGGATCCCGAGGGACTGGTAAAACAAAAGAATTGTTTTTATAATACACTTTATGTCTTTGAATTGTTTCATAAATGATCATTAGGAAGTAATTCAATTAACATGATACAATTGTAAAGTATAGTGTAATAAGAACTATGAATTACAAATTAAGAGGTAATCAAATTGAATGATAAGAGGTAGAAGAACGTAATTGAATTACTGTTTAATTGAAGTACAATGTAACTAAATTATACTGTAATTCGTTCAACACAATTGTGAACAAAGTAACTTTCCAGAATTTCCCATGGACCAGTCGTTTGGTGAATATTTTAACCGAGAAGTATGCCACCTCGTTGCACGACGCGCCGGCGATTATACTGTTTGTTGGTAAGATTGACATGTAATATTTGCGTTCTGTTTAACATTTTTGATCGTTCGTTTTTACGTTGATGATATGTTTCGACAGAAGGCGAAGATTGTGAGATTCAATTCGCAGAAAGCGTATTATTACCAGCCGCACAGGCGTACAGGAAAGATAGACCCGATTATGATCCAAACTATGATGATCCAGATGACGTTTTGCAGTTTTATATAGCATTAGATGTGAGTACTGTTTTAGGTGTAAATGCTATATCGACGTATGATTATTTTATATTTAATAGATACATCATCGCTTTTGTTTATCACAGTGTGAAACGTCGGACATTCTTCGCGAATTTGTTGGTTTAGACGATGCTGTGCCCCTTTTAACAGCGATTGATATACCTCGAGGAGTTTATGTCGTGATGGAGGATGGTGCCGAAATAACTGTAGATTCTGTACAACAATTTGTCGATGGATTTCGTAATGACAAACTACCTATAAACAAAATAGCCGCGGTACACAAAACTGCTGCGAAAAATGACCAGGTTTCTACTTGAATCTTTATTCGAGAGTTAGCAACGGATGATTTTATACAAATTATTGCAGACCACGTGAAGAAAGGAGCAGTTAGGTTTTCAAGTGGTCATTATACAACCACAAAATAAAGAAACCCCCATCCTCTCTTCTTGATCCTGTCTCTGTGATACCATTGCTCCTTTCGTAGGAAGGATCTCGCGCAAAGTTGCGTTTGTATTCGCACACCCCCTTGTGGAAATAACCAAAAGACATGTATTATATATCATAGTCAATGAAAACTGAGCGAATTGTATTTTTAAGTGTACACATGCACACGTTAATATATTCTAATGTATTACTTAATAAACGTCAAATGAACACGTCGAAGGTATATTTGAATTACTATTTATTAATTCTATGCTTTATACAAAAAGTAATCGTTCGTTCTATCGTCAAAATTTAGACAAATTCGCTGAAACTTCTACTTTCTTTTTTAGAAATATTTTTATATACATATATAAACATTACATTATACGTTTACGAACTAGTAATTTATTTTTTACGTCATAATTTGTTTCTTAAACATTTTATTTTCCTTTACTTGATCATTATTCATTCCACGATTGAAAGAAACATTGATTAATCATCCATTGCATACATAAATGAAATCGCGTTATTTTCGCTTTGTACATGTATCTATGATATAATTAAAGCTATATGTGTCGTCAGTTATAAAATAAATATGAGTAATTCACGTTAACCAAAAAAGCTCCGATATGTCGTAAGAAATAAAGATTACATTGATTTCGTCGTCGTATGTTGTAAAAAATATTATTGTCACTATTTGTACTATTTTATCTAAAAAATAAATATTAGGAAGGGATTTCTTATTTTCATACGTCAAATCAATTATTAAAATTTTATACTAGAAGAGCTGCCAGAGCATCTAAAAATTTTGATCTTTCTTCGATCTTCAGTCTTATTACTAGAACACAAAATATGAATACTTATTTTAAAAAATACTTGCAAAATAAAATTATAGGTCAAGATTTTTAGTCAATTCTTACTTGTGGTGTCGAAATAATCTGCTTCTATGAGTGAGTTTGTATTTTTGGCCGCTTGTTCGAAAGCCCTTCCAAATAAACTGAAGAATAAGTATTATTATAATTAGATTTAAGTACAGTTGAAAATATTTTCACAATTATTTGCAATAATTACCTTCTTGGTTGGTCTTCACAAACTGGCGGTATACCAACCATGAGGCACGTACCCGTTTCTACATCATATGTTGAAGAAGCTACCAGCGGCCATTCGGGTGCTCGTCTATTTTTTGAGGAGTCTACATAAGCCTTCAAAATATACTGAGCTAATATCAATAATGAATATGGATGCGCGAACATGTGACTATCAATACATCCTTCTGGGACGATTACGTAAAGAAACGAACCAGCGCTTCTAATTCGTTTCATCTGTAAAATACCCTGTGCAGCCTTAAAAATATTACTAAGCATAAATTTTGCTTTATCTATGCCGCCTTCTAAAATACCCTTTTTTGTGCGGGATAAACAATCTAACGCATCTAAAAAACATCGTTGTGGCAATTTTTCTTTTGTCTGGAATATCAAGAAAACAAAAATCAGTATCAATACATTTGCTAATGTATACATTAAAAATATATAAATGCCATCTTACAGAAGATTCCATTAAGGCAAGCATAGCATAAACTATGTCAGAAGCACAGTATTTAAACCTGTAGCCATATTGAAGAGTAAAACTGGTTCCAATAATGGTATCTACTTTATATTTTCCTGCTAATTTTTCAACCATTTGTTTGAATTCTTGTCTAAGTGCTAAATCCATTGCAGAAAATTGTTGCTTCGATTGTGCTAAAGGCAAACCCATTTCAGCTAGAAGTTCTTTCAGACGTTGTTCTCCTCTAATCGACCAAAGTCGTAATGATACTGCAGTTGGTATTGAATGTTTTAAACTAGCTTCCACAGTCCAATGCCGATATAATGCAAGTAAGAGACTGTCTTATATATAAGGAAATTATTTCATATTATAATGTAAATAAATCTTTTAAGAATAAACTTTCTTGTGAAAGGATACTCTTTATCATAGGTAATTCTGATTGTACTGTGCTGTTGTTGTTGCTGCTGTTGGTCAACTTCGGCTCCTTGTTTATGAGTTAATCGAGAAACATGAGCTTGAAGGGATCCTTCTTCAAGAACACTTAATCTTGATTCTACTTTACCAAGAATAGCTTGTTCGGTAGAACCAACTATAGCCCACCAAACCATATCTAAATTGTCTTTTGACATATTCCATGCCATGTCAAAAACAAGCATTGCACTCTACAAGAATAAGAAGTTAAGAATTTTTTAATTTTGTAGTTAGTAATTTATTACTGGTTGATTTCAATAGTTCATACTGATCTGCCATAATAACTGTACTGTGTATAATTGAATAAAATAGTTGCTCGTTTTTCAGCCCATTTTCTCCTTTCAACTCTTTTCATAACATCTTCTTCATTTAACCTTCGTCTTTTCCTCTGAGATTCATCACTTTCCAGTTCTTCATCATCCTCATCTTCATCAGACTAAAAATTAAAAAATGCAGCTTGTTTTCTCAACTTTTAATCATTTGCCTAAATATTCATAAAAGATATTTACCGAATCATCTCTGAAGACTTCATTGTATTCTGGAATCTCATCATCCTCATCGGCTTTACCAAGTATACGCACTTGATTTTCAGAATATATATTACATAAATCATAAGGCCTATGACTATCAATTACATAAAATATCACAGATTCGGCAGGCTGTAGTAATTCCACTAGATCCAAGGTACCACCACAATTTATAAAAATAACATTCTTTATCTAAAAATATAACAAATGTGTAATATTATAGTTAATAATATTATAGTGAATAAAGGTGTTTCTTGTGCCATGTTCTACAACTTTAAGTGGCACTCACTGTGTATATTATTTAATTTTTCATACCTCTTCACAATGTTCTTCAAAGGCACAAACCATATCTTGAACCCCCTGGACAGGTATAAGCGTATATATCATGTTATCATTTTTAAAAAGTTGTTGTAAAATTCTACAGGCACAAATGGCATCAACATCGAAATTAACCAACAGCAGGCATCTCTGTAATAAAAAGTACATATTAACATCTATAATTAAATTTAACAGTTTTTCATAATTTATCTATTCCATGCTCATGTATAGACATATTTTTTCATAATTGTTATTTAACACTATATAAAAATAAGAATAAAACCTAACTGAAAAACGTACAGATATTTTGAATTGTGTACAATATGTACTAAATATATAATTTTAAATATATTGTTAATAAGAGTGTTTAACCTATGTAAATATGACAGATTGATAAACTTTTAAACTGTAAAGAATTCAAATAAAAACTTACGTCGTCTCTTATTAAACGATAAAATTCTCGTTCTAAATCTTCTACAAACATGTTGCAACGATCCTCGGCATGGGAGTATTTTTTATATTTACTGCACTTTTGTTACTCTATTTCACCATGCCTCATTTACCGCTAAAACCAAATACAATTCATGATATCAACCATTCGCGGCATATACAAGATGCAAGGTGTTGCACCAACTTCAAGGAAAAACTTTCAACGATAAATATCATAAATTACACCGCTTCGTAGAATATTCTAAATAATTTTGTTAAAATTTACAATGACTTAAAAAATTATAATGTTTGTGATGACATAATAAAAACTACGTTATATATGATTTCGTTACAGTAACATCACGCCGTACGCTAAAATACAAATCCAGCGTTCCTGGGGAAAATGGCGATAAAGGAGAAGGGGTCTTTTACACTGAGTATAGCACTCTAGCATTAACATGTATTATACTGTATTCAGAAAAATCGATAAATGATAAAATTCTCAAATAAATACTTATTGGTACATTCTGTAATAAATAATGAACATTAGTTCATTGTAAAGTAATTAATCTAAGAAACTTTAAGAATCTTACTTTTGCGTGTTATTTAAAATCTATATGTACGTATGTACCCTTTGAGATTTTTAAAAAATCGTACTTATCGACAATTACCGATAGTTACCATTCGACTTTGTACTGAGTTAGCTACTTTAGATAAAGAGGAATTCCAATACTATTATATCGATTGGAACCGATCTTACATAAAAAAGACCTACAGTATGGTAGATATTTGCAATTTGAAAAAATTAAAAGAATAAAACTTTAATATTCAATAAAACTTTAATAATTTAGAAAAGATTACACCATACGTATAACATATCTACGCGAGAAAATCATAAAAATAATAAATTTCAATAATTAACTTAACAATTTGATAAATAAATAACTGAAAAATTAAAAATTTCAATAAAATAAAGTCGATATTGTAAATACAGGTGCAATTCGAGGCAGTGTGACGGTTGGTGTAATTAGTTGATTGGTCCACGAATGTCCAATCATTGTTAACTTGAAACAGGTCATAGATGTTCAGTACTGTTTAAACTACCTGGTATTGGTCCGTTGACATGATAGCTGATTGGTACATTGACATGCCAGCTGATTGGTACATTGACATGACAGCTGATTGGTACATTGACATGACAGCTGATTGGTCCGCGGATCACCTATCATTGTTAACTTGAAACAGGTAATAGGTGTTCAGTATTCTTCAAGCTGCCTGGTATTGGTTCATTGACATGACAGTTGATTGGTCCGCGGTTCACCTATCATTGTTAACTTGATAAGTGTTACCGGCGTTCAGTATTGTTCAAGCTGCCCAGGTGTTCGGATCAACAGTGACAGCTCTTACCGGTACGAGTCAAAGTGTTAATTAACCGATCGTGTGTTCATCACTGTGTTATCTAGTGTTCTAGTGCAAGTGTTTAGTGTGTTTTATCAAGACTTTTTACATATATACGGGGGTGTATTAACGTGTTTTACGGTGTGGTTCCCCATATACCTACGTGCTTACCAGTGTGTTTTAAATTGTGATTGTACATGTGTATACGGATACTTTAGTGTGTTTTATGGTGTGGTTATTCAAGTGTTTTATCAGTGTTTTACACAAATTTTACTGGGTTTTATGGTGTGAATATTTAAGTGATTTGACATATTTTAGTGAATGTTTTAGTGGGTTTTATGGTGTGAATACCTACGTGTTTTGACATATTTTAGTGAATGTTTTAGTGAGGTTTATGGTGTGAATACCTACGTGTTTTGACATATTTTAGTGAATGTTTTAGTGGGTTTTATGGTGCTATTACCTAAGTGTTTTGACATATTTTAGTGAATGTTTAGTGGGTTTTATGGTGTAGTTACCTACGTGTTTTTACATATTTTAGTGCATGTTACTGTTAGTTTTACAGTGTTACTACCTACGTGTTTTTACATACTTTTTTGAATTTTTAACGGGTTTTATAGTGCTGTTACCTATGTGTTCTCACATACTTTCGTAAATGTTTCAACGGTTTTACGTTGTGGTTGCTTACATGTTTTTACATAATTTCCAAATTTTTTATCGGGTTTTAAAAGTGTTTACCAAAACGTTTCAACGTACTTTTTCAAACATTGTACCATGTTTTAGTACGTTTGTGCAAATATTTCAACGCGTTTAATCTGCACCGTTTTGCATGTGTGTTTGTATCTGTCTGCATGTTATTTATTTCCAAATATGTTTATTGTAATTTGAAATACGAATTGATATACAGTTTTCTAACGTGCTGTGACTTGTTCTGTTTTCAGAACTTTCCATGCCGAGCCAAAGTGCTGACCATACAGAAGCAGCCGATCACGGGTCAACCTCCAAGATGCAGTCAATCAGTCAGGATGTGGTAGAAATGCAACCGATCGTTCTGAGACGCGTTACGAGCCCAGTAGTGCGAGTCAGCGATCGGTGAGTCGCATGCTTTACGGTTCCTCCGGTTCCCATCATGTCGTAGGACGAATGGTCCGAAGCGACACGGGAACTGGTTGTATTTTTTATTATTTGAAGCGAGCATAGTGACCACGACCGTACGATCGTGCAATATTCGTACAAACTGTGTATTTTATTTATTAGCTCAGGTCAGGGTTTTCTTGTACATCGCGTTTCAATTACGAACCGATATAACGAATTTAAAATTACATAGAAGTCGGATGACCCTCCGATTTCATAGTACTTTAATCTTTTTGTACGCGTATCGTGAACTCTTTTAAATACACATATGTACAAGAAAGTTTCGCGAGAAACAGATTTCGATATCAAAGTTAATTATGAATGTTTGAGTCATTTAGTGAATTTACTTTGATATCTAAAATCTGTTGAAAATGAAACAATCGATATACTTAGATTTTTGCAAAGTGTTCTTCCATTTTCCATTTTGAAAATTTAGAGTAAATTTTTGTTGGAAGAGACACTTTATTAGCATGTTATTAATCATGTTTCTTAGATCAGGATTTTCAGCACACATGAAGAAAACTGGTAGGTGAAAATATTGTTGGCCGTGTTCATTTTTATGCTCTAAACTCATACGCGTGCTTAGATGCTACTCGCATGAGTTAGGGCAGGTGGACACGGTTTAGTTTTAAGATGTTTCGGCGATCGACAATTTGACAGTGAATTATCGACACAAGTTACACGTGTGTGTGTGGTTAGGTCGTGGACCTTGTGTCGATCACAAACCATATTAATTTATTATAGAAACAATTTTCAAAATTTCAAGATGCATTAAGATCGAATTAGAAATTTATAAAAATAGAGTTAAAATTACAACATGCACATATTACATTGAATATTCGAAAGAATTAGAAAATGAAATATGTAAATGTTCAATGTTCACTGTCGATTGTCGATCGATTTCAGCAAAAAAGGTATGAACTTAGAGTGTGAATGTTGTATTGAACTCGGGTGTCGGAGACGTCCCGGGACGTACTCCCTAGGAGTAGGCTTTTTTGCACCCGGGTGGCGTGTGTGAGAATCGTGGAGTGTGTTTTTGTGAGAATGGACTTTGCAATTTTTTAAATATAGCGATAGGCAGGCAGGTAGCTTACTTCTGGTGTGATTGAGCTAGTTTTAAGTAGGTAGGGCCAGAGCAAGCTTTCATGTTTCTCTGTCCTCCGTAAAACACACGTGAGATGCTTGCATCTGGGGGGTTAACGAAAAATCGAGAAGAGAAAATCTAAATATGAATTTATTCTATTTAATATTCTCTTGAACTCGATTGTTCGTAAGGCCAGGCCTTTTAGTTTGTAAGTCGCAGTCGTGGTTCTAGACCCGATTGCAAAAATGAAGTATACAGTGAAGTGAAGTGAAGTGCAGTGCTTTAAATAAAAATTTTACTCGGACATTCTTTTACGGACAGCGCATTCTGAGAATCGCTGGTCGTACACCTTTTGATTTGTAGAATTTCTTTTTCTTACTAAAGTAGAATTTTTAAAGTTACAATTTTTATGATATATATTATACAAAATTTCAATTTCGTTATCGATCGAAATAAATGGAGAGTGGTTCAGTTTTATTTTTATAAAATTGTCTGCTATCTGTTTGTGGAGATCGATAGCGCAATTGAAAGTACTTAATATAAAAGCTAAGAATGTCCGAGTTACCGTAAAATTTCGCGAGTGATTTTTGTGAGGCTGTGCCGAAGAAAGAAGAGGCTATATGCCGAAGAGCCCCGGCAAAAGTTGCCAAAGAAGAGGGGAACTATTAATGGCTGTCCATCTTAGGATGGAGAGTCATTTTGTCACTATGCTCGCTATTATTTTTTTCTATTTTACATGTGTTTCTTTACGGTACGAAAAGTATCGTTTAACGCGCTTTGCTCGAATTTTGACGAGCTCACGATCTGTCCTCGATTTTATTTCAGGTCTTTTCTTTGCATTTTCTATTTTTTACAATTTTACATGTTAATAAAATTTTGTATGTTTCAGTATTTGGTTTTTGGCAAGTTACTTTGTTGTTCTCTCTTCTCACATTTGCAATTTTCATTGCGTTTTGTATGAAATAAAGAAATATTTCGTTTCTGTTCAATTTCGTACTTTAATAAAGTTTTGTATGTTTCAGCTTTTGATTTTTGGTAAGTTATTATGTTGTTCTCTCATCTCAAATCCGCAATTGTCATTGCGTTTTGTATTTTTCGAAATTCTTGTATGAAATAAAATAAAATTTTGCTCCTCCTCCCACAATTTTCTATGTTAATAAAGTTTTGTATGTTTCAGCTTTTGATTTTTGGTAAGTTATTATGTTGTTCTCTCATCTCAAATCCGCAATTGTCATTGCGTTTTGTATTTTTCGAAAGTTTTGTACCGAATAAAGTAAAATTTTACTCCTTCTCCTACAACTTCCTATGTTAATAAGATTTTGTATGTTTCAGGATTTCATTTTTGGTAAGTTATGTTTAGTGCATTAATCCGAGCTTGTGGGAGGATGGGTGGGCTCGGGCGCAAGTTTTTCGTCACGTTACGTGGCGAAAAGCTTGCGCAAATTGTAAGTACCTCTTATTCTATCTTGCACTTATCTCTGTGACAATTTTTTAACTTCTTGAATATTAGATTGTAGTAATAGCTTGTAATTTTCTTCTCAATTTCTCCAAACTTAAAAGAAAGTTCTTCTAACTTTCTTCTCTATCCCCTTGCTTTTTTATAAATCTTTAGATTATACAAGTGCAATTTTAGAATAAGAGGTACACGTAGGGCATTTATAATATGTATTGCAGTATGCGTGAGTGTGTGAATGAAAGGTATCCTGTATCCTGTACTCACATTCACATCGCGGGATCGTAGGATTTTTCAAACTCCACATGATTTTATTTTTAGGTTCGAAGTTTTCAAGCCTCCTCGCTGTTTTATTTCTTTTTCTGTACTATTTTATTATTTGATTTTTAATATGTGTTGTACCTTCATTTCATCATTCCATTTCATTTTAGTCGGAGCTTCGGATCTTCTCGTTACTTTAATTCGGTTTTGAGGATTTTAATCTCTCAAAGATTTTATTTCGGGTTTCAAACCTCATCGTCATTTTATTCGCGGTTTTGAGCTTAATGAATCTCCTCGTACTTTCATTTCGGACCTTCAGAATTTCAAACTCGATTTCGATTTCTCAAGTTTTGTTTCGAATTAAGAAAAATTTCATTCGCGGTCCTTCAATTTTCTATCTTGATTACATTTGTATGTTTCAGGTTTTAATATCAAGTAAGTAATTAAGTGTTAAATATTTGTCTTAATTATATTTGTAGGTTTCAGATTTGTATTTCACGTAAGTAATTCAATGCTTCATATGTGTCTTAATTATACTTGTATGTTTCAGGCTTTTATTTGAAGTAAGTAATTTAATATTTCATATGTGTCTTAATTATACTTGTATGTTTCAGGCTTTTATTTGAAGTAAGTAATTAAATGTTCCATATGTGTCTTAATTACATTTGTATGTTTCAGATTTTATTTAAGTAAGTAATTTAATATTTCATATGTGTCTTAATTATATTTGTATGTTTTAGGCTTTTATTTGAAGTAAGTAATTCAATGTTTCATATGTGTCTTAATTACATTTGTATGTTTCAGATTTTATATAAGTAAGTAATTTAATATTTCATATGTGTCTTAATTATATTTGTATGTTTCAGGCTTTTATTTGAAGTAAGTAATTCAATGTTTCATATGTGTCTTAATTACATTTGTATGTTTCAGATTTTATATAAGTAAGTAATTTAATATTTCATATGTGTCTTAATTATATTTGTATGTTTCAGATTTTTATTTCAAGTAAATAATTAAATGTTTCATATGTCTTAATTATATTTGTATGTTTCAGATTTTTATTTTAAGTAAGTAATTTAATGATTCATGTTTGTCTTAATTACATTTGTATATTATAGGTTTTGATTTTAAGTAAGTAATTCAATGCTTCATATGTGTCTTAATTACATTTGTATGTTTCAGATTTTATTTAAGTAAGTAATTCAATATTTCAAATGTGTTTTAATTACATTTCTATGTTTCAGGTTTTAATTTCAAGGTTTATATTTCTCTTAATTACATTTGTATGTTTCAGGTTTTGATTTTAAGTAAGTAATTGAATATTTCACACATATTTTGTTATTTCATTTGCGCATATTTTTTCGAGTCGACTCGAGTTTTATTTTACTTTTTTCCGAAAATTTTAAACATTCGACTTATTTATCGAATGTTACGCGAGTGAGTGTTATGAGTGTTATACATGAAGAAAGAAGAAGCTACAACTGAAGCAAATCTACAATCTTCCCACAAGAACGGAAAGTATGAATTATGCATGCCTAAATGAATATACATTATAACGTTACTAATCTTACATTTGCTTCTCTGTGCATGTTTTTTATTGTTCCAGATAATTATTGCATAGGTAATCTATAGGTAATCATTGAAGACTGCCTTGGAGGGATTTCATCGACGGATGCGCTAATTTTAAGTTAATTTTAAGTTGCGTCCAACATATTGTAATACATTGTAGTGTGGATGAATGCATATGTGAAATGCGTGTATACGAAACTTGAAGATATCATCGAGGGATCATCGAGGGATGCGTGCGTTAGTATTAAGTTAATTGTAATCTCGTGGGAGGGTGGGTGGGTCCATGTAAGTACCTCTTATTCTATCTTGCACTCATCTTCACAATTGGTGAACTTTTTACGCGTTAGTTTGTAGTATACCCAGTTATTTTTTGTCAATTGGTCCGAACCCAAGTGGATCATTGGGGGTACATAATGCAGTGAACACGCGGCAGTTTTGAGCTGCAAGTGCTGGTGTAGCGCCAGGGACACATCTCTGCGAGGCATTTTGATTGATGGTCCATCTCGATCTGCCGCTTCACGGCGTGGGTATCCTCTCTGCTGTTAGCCTCCCTTTCAACGGGAGCGGGGAGAAATGGGAAACCCTTCGCGGATGTGTCACTCGTTCTTACCAGTATTTTCGGTTCAATTCGGTCTCGTGGTTCATGTAAGTCACGATGCGACTACCCTTTGACCCATGAGGGTGAGGTTCACTTGGCAGGAAATGCTGATCCACCTTTTAGCAGAAAGTTCTTCTAACTTTCTTTCCTTCTAGCAGAAAGTTCTTCTAACTTTCTTCCCTTCCCCTTGCTTTTTTACCTCGTTATAGATCATACGAGTGCAAGCTTAGAATAAGAGGTACGCGTGCGGCGTTTAGAATAAGTATGTTAAGCGTGTGCGTATGCGAGTACTGTTTTAAATTGCACTCATTTTTATTCTTTAACTTTTTCCGCGTTAATAGTATTAGTTCCTCTCTTCGTTTCTTTCCCTCTCGTTTAGCGTTTCATTTTACGTAATGCGAGTGCAATTTTAGAACAGAGTGTGTGGGATCCCACGAAATTAGTATTAAGTTTATAAGTGAGTTGAGCGCTTACAATTCTAACTTGCACCCATTTTCACAATACGTGAATTTTTTGCGCGTTAGAGTGTAGTATTAATCGGTGATTCTCTGTCGATTGGACCGAACCTGAGTGGGACATTTGGGGTTGGTAGTGCTGTGAACACGCGGCAGTCTTGAGCTGCAAATGCTGGTGTAGCGCCAGGGACACATCTCTGCGAGGCATTTTGATTGATGGTCCATCTCGATCTGCCGCCTCACGGCGTGGGTATCCTCTCTGCTGTTAGCCTCCCTTTCAACGGGAGCGGGGAGAAATGGGAAACCCTTCGCGGATGTGTCACTCGTTCTTGCCAGTCATTTTCGGTTCAATGCGGTCTCGTGGTTCACGTAAGTCACTATTCGACTACCATTTGATCCATGAAGGCGAGGTTCACTTGATAAAGAATGCTGGTCCACCTTTTTGCGAAAGTTCTTCTAACTTTCTTATCTTCTAGTAGAAAGTTCTTCTAACTTTCTTATCTTTTAGTAGAAAGTTCTTCTAACTTTCTTCCCTTCTCCCTTTGCTTTTGATACCGTTTTAGATAACACGGGTGCAATCTTAGAATGTGAGCGTTAAGTTGGAATTGTATGGTGTGCTTGTGTGCTATAAGTTAGTTGCGAGCGATACAAGTTCTTTGCTATATTATGGTAAAGAACTTGTATATTTTCGCGAGCCAGCGGGCTAAGTAGAGTTAGAACTCATTTATCCTTCCGATAAATGAGGTAATTGCAAATGGTGGGTGGTTGGGATTTGGAGTTAGGGTGGGTCACTGTCGTAGCCACCTCCACGTGGTGTGACCTGGTAATCGATATCGTTTTCGAAATATTTTTCACCAAATGAACTTTAGAAAACGATATCGAGCTAAGAGCTACGATTAGAGTTTAAGTCATAATTTCATATGTTGTACGATATTTTTGTTTGTCAAACGAAGATACCTGCGCTCGCTAAATTCACCATCTAAAGGTGAGTATATTAGGTAAGTATATTACAAGTCCTAAATTAACTTTTCCAAGTCTAGAAGGTATAAGGCAACAATTGATTTCTTTGGCTGTTTTTCGGAAAATTGTCATGCTTTAAATCACGTCAAATTGTGCAAATAAGTTCCTTGTTTTAGAAAGAAACATCCGTGAAACCGATTTCCAACTTCAACAAAATTTTTACCATTTTTATGTCATTTCCTACCTTATTGATGAACGACTATTCTGAAAATCGTGCTGTGAATTAAATAAAATATAAGGAATAACATTGTTATAGAAGAATTTTTCGTTCGAGTTGCCAAAAACTTCGCAGACGTTTCCTTTTAAAGAAAAGGTGCTTGTTTGCAACACTTGGCAAGAATCGGAACATGACGATATTCCGGAGTTTCGCCGAAGACTAATAATGGTTTGGTAAAGTTAAAACATTCCGAAATTAATTACTCTTGTTTTCTGATGTAATTTGATGCATATAGAAATTAATTAAGCCAATAAAAGCAATGTTAATTGAATTTTTACTATTAATTTAACAAGTGGCGCCATCTCTCCGGCGAACAGGGTGAACTACGCACATACGAAACTGTTCTTTAAATAGTTCTCATCTTCTACCGCTAGATGGCGGCACATGAGACAGAAACCCATGGGCTAATAAGGATTAGCCTAAGAATGGTTAGAAATTGACAATATCTTGGTAAAGTCAAAACAATTCAAAGTTTTGCACTCCGATGTAATTCGATTCATATTACAGTCAATTAAGCTAATAAAATTAACTACAATAATAGAATTGAACAGAGAATGTGGTGATCGTCAACTTCGTCAACTTCATACTGTCGGTTTTGAAGATTAATGATGTCTCGCCGTCGATCAAGAAGATTTCTTTAATTTTGTAACAAATGATTGGTCTGAAATGCAATCGTCTATTGATTCGTTTGCAATTATTTAAAAATAATAGAATTGTAAAATTTATTCATTCATTCATTCTGAAAATAACATTACTCAGAAACACATCAAAAGCTTATATTACAAATTATCCCAAATCAATCTAAATAAAGTTAATTTCTATTTCAAATCATTTAAACAATTTAATTAATTAATATAGGAAAAATAAATCCTATAAGAACCATACACATGGCGCCACCTAGCGGCAGTGTACTGGAACTAACGAAACAACAGTTTCAATAGTGCGTAGTTCACCCTGT
This sequence comes from Megachile willughbiella, assembly GCA_945859595.2. NCBI lineage: Eukaryota > Metazoa > Arthropoda > Insecta > Hymenoptera > Megachilidae > Megachile > Megachile willughbiella. Next base: position 10,153,453 of record OX243796.1, read on the forward strand.
TCGCCGGAGAGATGGCGCCACTTGTTCAATTTTTCTAAAGTTCAATTAATATTGATTTTATGGGCATAATATACTCTAATATGCATCAAATTACATTGGAGTGCAAGTTTAGTTAACTTCGGAATGCATATTACAGTAAATTAAGCCTATAAAATCAATATAAATTGAATTTTTAAAAATTGAACGAGTGGCGCCATCTCCCCGGCGAACAGGGTGGACTACACACTTTTGAAACTGTAGTTTCATTAGTTCCATCACACTGCCGGCAGATGGCGCCACATGTATTATTTTCGATTTAATTCAATTCAATATAGTTTATTAGCTTAATTAATTGTAATATGAATCGAATTACATCGGGGAGCAAAGGCAATAACATCGAATTGTTTTCACTTTACCAAACTATTATCAATTTTTAACCATTCTCAGGCGAATTCAACATTCCCTAAGGGTGCCCGTCTACTGTTCTGCCATCTAGCGGTAGAAGACGAGAACTAATTAAACTACAATTTCAAAAGTGTGTAGTTCACCCTGTTCGCCGGAGAGATGGCGCCACTAGTTTCAGTGTTTAAAAATTCAATTAATACTGATTTTATTGTCTTAATTGACTATAATATTCATTAAATTACAGCACAGGGCAAGAATAATTAACTACAGAATGCTTTGGATTTTATCAGGATGTTATCAATTTTAAACCATTTAAACGAGGCAAACTTCGGAATACCACCATGCTTCTATTTTGGCCAAATTTTGCTAACATGATCTTTTTTTCTAAAAGAAACATGTGTGAAAACGAATCTTGGCAACCCGAACGAAATAATTTCACTATTTCAATATCATTCCCTACATTGCGACGAAACACAGCATAGCGTGTAAACTGTTCTGAACATGTAATCCGCATCTTCGGAATCACGGAATATTTTGCAAGAAGCATTTTCGTATTGACACTATATACATTACCAGTATTCAGTATTGCAGCCATCACCAACAACTACACCAAACCTAAGTAGACTGTATTCCCGTTTAGATATTATACATGTTGACATTTATTTCCACATATCCATACAAATATAATACACGTATAATTCATTACGTTCTCAAATCTATTCAAACCTCTGTCAACCTAACGAAAACCTAATCTAACAAATACACAATCCTAACCTACCCCAAACCTCACCTAAGGCAACTTACCAAACCCTAACCTAACGCCACATACCCCATCCTAACCTAACCTACATATAATCTAACATTAAATAACACAACTTAACCCAAGATAAATCGAATCGAACGCTAAATACCACATCCTAACCCCACTTAAATCTAACCTAACTCAAAATACAGCACCCTGACCGAACATGAACATAATCTAACGCCAACTACCACATACTAACCTAACATAATTCTCATCTAACGTAAAGTAATAAATCTTAACCTAACCTAAACCTAATCTAACATCAAACAACACATCCTAACATAACATAAACCTAATCTAACGCCAAATAAGCCATCCTAAGCTGCTCTAAAGCTATTCTAACGCTAAACAAACTATCCTAAGATACTGTAAACCCAATCTAACGCCAAATAAGGTATACTAACCTAATTTAAACCTAACCTAACGCCAAATAAGGTATCCTAACATAATTTAAACCTAATCTAACACCAAATAAGGTAGCCTAACCTAATTTAAACCTAATCTAGCGCCAAATAAGGTAGCCTAACCTAATATAAACCTAATCTAACGCCAAATAAGGTAGCCTAAGCTAATTTAAACCTAATCTAACACCAAATAAGGTAGCCCAACCTAATTTAAATCTAATCTAACGCCAAATAAGGTAGTCTGACCTAATTTAAACCTAATCTAACGCCAAATAAGGTAGCCTAACCTAATATAAACCTAATCTAACGCCAAATAATCTATCCTAAAGTACTCTAAAGCAATTCTAACGCCAAATAAACTATCCTAAGGTACTGTAAACCTAATCTAACGCCAAATAAGGTAGCCTAACCTAATATAAACCTAATCTAACGCCAAATAACGTAGCCTAACCTAATTTAAACCTAATCTAACGCCAAATAAGGTAGCCTAACCTAATATAAACCTAATCTAACGCCAAATGAGGTAGCCTAACCTAATTTAAACCTAATCTAACGCCAAATAAGGTAGCCTAACCTAATATAAACCTAATCTAACGCCAAATATGGCATCCTAACATAATTTAACCTTATCTAACGCCAAATAAGGTAGCCTAACCTAATTTAAACCTAATCTAACGCCAAATAAGGTAGCCTAACCTAATATAAACCTAATCTAACGCCAAATAAGGTAGCCTAACCTAATATAAACCTAATCTAACGACGAATAAGGTAGCCTAACCTAATTTAAACCTAACCTAACGCCAAATCAGGTAGCCTAACCTAATATAAACCTAATCTAACGCCAAATAAGGTAGCCTAACCTAATATAAACCTAATCTAACGCCAAATAAGGTAGACTAACCTAATATAAACCTAATCTAACGACAAATAAGGTAGCCTAACCTAATTTAAACCTAATCTAACGCCAAATCAGGTAGCCTAACCTAATATAAACCTAATCTAACGCCAAATAAGGTAGCCTATCCTAATTTAAACCTAATCTAACGCCAAATAAGGTAGCCTAAGCTAATTTAAACCTAATCTAACGCCAAATAAGGTAGCCTAACCTAATATAAACCTAATCTAACGCCAAATAAGGTAGACTAACCTAATATAAACCTAATCTAACGACAAATAAGGTAGCCTAACCTAATTTAAACCTAATCTAACGCCAAATACGGTATCCTAACATAATTTAAACCTAATCTAACGCCAAATAAGGTAGCCTAAGCTAATTTAAACCTAATCTAACGCCAAATAAGGTAGCCTAACCTAATATAAACCTAATCTAACGCCAAATAAGGTAGCCTAACCTAATATAAACCTAATCTAACGACAAATAAGGTAGCCTAACCTAATTTAAACCTAATCTAACGCCAAATCAGGTAGCCTAACCTAATTTAAATCTAATCTAACGCCAAATAAGGTAGTCTGACCTAATTTAAACCTAATCTAACGCCAAATAAGGTAGCCTAAGCTAATTTAAACCTAATCTAACGCCAAATAAGGTAGCCTAACCTAATTTAAACCTAATCTAACGCCAAATAAAGTAGCCTAACCTAATTTAAACCTAATCTAACGCCAAATAAGGTAGCCTAACATAATTTAAACCTAATCTAACGCCAAATAAGGTAGCCTAACCTAATTTAAACCTACCGTAACGCCAAATATGGCATCCTAACATAATTTAAACCTAATCTAACGCCAAATAAGGTAGCCTAACCTAATTTAAACCTAATCTAACGCCAAATAAGGTAGCCTAACCGAATATAAACCTAATCTAACGCCAAATAAGGTAGCCTAACCTAATATAAACCTAATCTAACGACAAATAAGGTAGCCTAACCTAATTTAAACCTAATCTAACGCCAAATCAGGTAGCCTAACATAATTTAAACCTAATCTAACGCCAAATAAGGTAGCCTAACCTAATTTAAACCTACCGTAACGCCAAATATGGCATCCTAACATAATTTAAACCTAATCTAACGCCAAATAAGGTAGCCTAACCTAATTTAAACCTAATCTAACGCCAAATAAGGTAGCCTAACCGAATATAAACCTAATCTAACGCCAAATAAGGTAGCCTAACCTAATATAAACCTAATCTAACGACAAATAAGGTAGCCTAACCTAATTTAAACCTAATCTAACGCCAAATCAGGTAGCCTAACCTAATATAAACCTAATCTAACGCCAAATAAGGTAGCCTATCCTAATTTAAACCTAATCTAACGCCAAATAAGATAGTCTAACCTAATTTAAACCTAATCTAACGCCAAATAAGGTAGCCTAAACTAATTTAAACCTAATCTAACGCCAAATAAGGTAGCCTAACATAATTTAAACCTAATCTAACGCCAAATAAGGTAGCCTAACCTAATTTAATCCTAATCTAACGCCAAATAAACTATCCTAACCCAATATCCAAAGCTAATGAATAAAGCTCATCAGAATAAATGCGTCTGGACCAGAAGGTTAGGTCTAACCTTTGGGTTAGGTTGGATTAGGTTAGGTCTGGCCCTAGGGTTAGGTTGGATTAGGTTAGGTCTGGGCCGAAGGTTAGGTTGGAAAAGGTTAGGTCTGACCCTAAGGTTAGGTTGGATTAGGTTAGGTCTGGCCCTAGGGTTAGGTTGGAAAAGGTTAGGTCTGACCCTAAGGTTAGGTTGGATTAGGTTAGGTATGGCCCTAGGGTTAGGTTGGATTAGGTTAGGTCTGGGCCGAAGGTTAGGTCTGGCCCAAAGGTTAGGTTGGAAAAGGTTAGGTCTGACCCTAAGGTTAGGTTGGATTAGGTTAGGTCTGGCCCTAGGGTTAGGTTGGATTAGGTTAGGTCTGGGCCGAAGGTTAGGTCTGGCCCAAAGGTTAGGTTGGAAAAGGTTAGGTCTGACCCAAAGGTTAGGTTGGAAAAGGTTAGGTCTGACCCTAAGGTTAGGTTGGATTAGGTTAGGTCTGGGCCGAAGGTTAGGTTGGAAAAGGTTAGGTCTGACCCTAAGGTTAGGTTGGATTAGGTTAGGTCTGGCTAAGGTTAGGTGACCTAACCCTAAGGTTAGGTTGCATTAGGTTAGGTCTGATCCTAGGGTTAGGTTGGATTAGGTTAGGTCTGACTCTAAGGTTAGGTCACCTAACCCTAAGGTTAGATTGAAAAAAGTTAGGTCTGGACATAAGGTTAGGTCACCTAACCCTGCTCAGACCTAACCTTTTCCAACCTAACCCTAGGGCCAGACCTAACCTAATCCAACCTAACCCTAGGGCCAGACCTAACCTTTTCCAACCTAACCTTTGGGCCAGACCTAACCTTTTCCAACCTAACCTTTGGGCCAGACCTAACCTTTTCCAACCTAACCCTAGGTCCAGACCTAACCTATTCCAACCTAACCCTAGGGCCAGACCTAACCTTTTCCAACCTAACCTTTGGGCCAGACCTAACCTTTTCCAACCTAACCCTAGGTCCAGACCTAACCTAATCCAACCTAACCCTAGGGCCAGACCTAACCTTTTCCAACCTAACCCTAGGTCCAGACCTAACCTTTTCCAACCTAACCCTAGGGCCAGACCTAACCTAATCCAACCTAACCCTAGGTCCAGACCTAACCTTTTCCAACCTAACCCTAGGGCCAGACCTAACCTAATCCAACCTAACCCTAGGGCCAGACCTAACCTAATCCAACCTAACCCTAGGTCCAGACCTAACCTTTTCCAACCTAACCCTAGGGCCAGACCTAACCTAATCCAACCTAACCCTAGGGCCAGACCTAACCTAATCCAACCTAACCCTAGGTCCAGACCTAACCTTTTCCAACCTAACCCTAGGTCCAGACCTAACCTTTTCCAACCTAACCCTAGGGCCAGACCTAACCTAATCTAACCTAACCTTTTGGGCCAGACGCATTTATTCTGATAAGCTTTATTATTATCTTTGGATAATGGGTTAGGATAGCTTATTTGGCGTTAGATTAGGTTTAAATTATGTTAGGCTACCTTATTTGGCGTTAGATTAGTTTTAAATTAGGTTAGGCTACCTTATTTGGCGTTAGATTAGGTTTAAATTAGCTTAGGCTACCTTATTTGGCGTTAGATTAGGTTTAAATTAGGTTAGGCTACCTTATTTGGCGTTAGATTTGGTTTAAATTAGGTTAGGCTACGTTATTTGGCGTTAGATTAGGTTTAAATTAGGATAGGCTACCTCATTCGGCGTTAGATTAGGTTTATATTAGGTTAGGCTACCTTATTTGGCGTTAGATTAGGTTTATATTAGGTTAGGCTACCTTATTTGGCGTTAGATTAGGTTTAAATTAGGTTAGGCTACCTTTTTTGGCGTTAGATTAGGTTTATATTAGGTTAGGCTACCTTATTTGGCGTTAGATTAGGTTTAAATTAGGTTAGGCTACCTTTTTTGGCGTTAGATTAGGTTTATATTAGGTTAGGCTACCTTTTTTGGCGTTAGATTAGGTTTATATTAGGTTAGGCTACCTTATTTGGCGTTAGATTAAGTTTAAATTAGGTTAGGCTACCTTTTTTGGCGTTAGATTAGGTTTATATTAGGTTAGGCTACCTTATTTGGCGTTAGATTAGGTTTAAATTAGGTTAGGCTACCTCATTTGGCGTTAGATTAGGTTTATATTAGGTTAGGCTACCTTATTTGGCGTTAGATTAGGTTTAAAATAGGTTAGGCTACCTTTTTTGGCGTTAGATTAGGTTTATATTAGGTTAGGCTACCTTATTTGGCGATAGATTAGGTTTAAATTAGGTTAGGCCACCTTATTTGGCGTTAGATTAGGTTTAAATTATGTTAGGCTACCTTATTTGGCGTTAGATTAGGTTTAAATTAGGTTAGGCTACCTTATTTGGCGTTAGATTAGGTTTAAATTAGGTTAGGCTACCTTTTTTGGCGTTAGATTAGGTTTATATTAGGTTAGGCTACCTTTTTTGGCGTTAGATTAGGTTTAAATTAGGTTAGGCTACCTCATTTGGCGTTAGATTAGGTTTATATTAGGTTAGGCTACCTTATTTGGCGTTAGATTTGGTTTAAATTAGGTTAGGCTACGTTATTTGGCGTTAGATTAGGTTTAAATTAGGATAGGCTACCTCATTCGGCGTTAGATTAGGTTTATATTAGGTTAGGCTACCTTATTTGGCGTTAGATTAGGTTTATATTAGGTTAGGCTACCTTATTTGGCGTTAGATTAGGTTTAAATTAGGTTAGGCTACCTTTTTTGGCGTTAGATTAGGTTTATATTAGGTTAGGCTACCTTATTTGGCGTTAGATTAGGTTTAAATTAGGTTAGGCTACCTTTTTTGGCGTTAGATTAGGTTTATATTAGGTTAGGCTACCTTTTTTGGCGTTAGATTAGGTTTATATTAGGTTAGGCTACCTTATTTGGCGTTAGATTAAGTTTAAATTAGGTTAGGCTACCTTTTTTGGCGTTAGATTAGGTTTATATTAGGTTAGGCTACCTTATTTGGCGTTAGATTAGGTTTAAATTAGGTTAGGCTACCTCATTTGGCGTTAGATTAGGTTTATATTAGGTTAGGCTACCTTATTTGGCGTTAGATTAGGTTTAAAATAGGTTAGGCTACCTTTTTTGGCGTTAGATTAGGTTTATATTAGGTTAGGCTACCTTATTTGGCGATAGATTAGGTTTGAATTAGGTTAGGCCACCTTATTTGGCGTTAGATTAGGTTTAAATTATGTTAGGCTACCTTATTTGGCGTTAGATTAGGTTTAAATTAGGTTAGGCTACCTTATTTGGCGTTAGATTAGGTTTAAATTAGGTTAGGCTACCTTTTTTGGCGTTAGATTAGGTTTATATTAGGTTAGGCTACCTTTTTTGGCGTTAGATTAGGTTTATATTAGGTTAGGCTACCTTATTTGGCGTTAGATTAGGTTTAAATTAGGTTAGGCTACCTTATTTGGCGTTAGATTAGGTTTAAATTAGGTTAGGCTACCTTTTTTGGCGTTAGATTAGGTTTATATTAGGTTAGGCTACCTTTTTTGGCGTTAGATTAGGTTTATATTAGGTTAGGCTACCTTATTTGGCGTTAGATTAAGTTTAAATTAGGTTAGGCTACCTTTTTTGGCGTTAGATTAGGTTTATATTAGGTTAGGCTACCTTATTTGGCGTTAGATTAGGTTTAAATTAGGTTAGGCTACCTCATTTGGCGTTAGATTAGGTTTATATTAGGTTAGGCTACCTTATTTGGCGTTAGATTAGGTTTAAAATAGGTTAGGCTACCTTTTTTGGCGTTAGATTAGGTTTATATTAGGTTAGGCTACCTTATTTGGCGATAGATTAGGTTTAAATTAGGTTAGGCTACCTTATTTGGCGTTAGATTAGGTTTAAATTATGTTAGGCTACCTTATTTGGCGTTAGATTAGGTTTAAATTAGGTTAGGCTCCCTTATTTGGCGTTAGATTAGGTTTAAATTAGGTTAGGATACCTTTTTTGGCGTTAGATTAGGTTTATATTAGGTTAGGCTACCTTATTTGGCGTTAGATTAGGTTTAAATTAGCTTAGGCTACCCTATTTGGCGTTAGATTAGGTTTAAATTAGGTTAGGCTACCTTATTTGGCGTTAGATTAGGTTTATATTAGGTTAGGCTACCTTATTTGGCGTTAGATTAGTTTTAAATTAGGTTAGGCTACCTTTTTTGGCGTTAGATTAGGTTTATATTAGGTTAGGCTACCTTATTTGGCGTTAGATTAGGTTTAAATTAGCTTAGGCTACCTTATTTGGCGTTAGATTAGGTTTAAATTAGGTTAGGCTACCTTATTTGGCGTTAGATTTGGTTTAAATTAGGTTAGGCTACGTTATTTGGCGTTAGATTAGGTTTAAATTAGGATAGGCTACCTCATTCGGCGTTAGATTAGGTTTATATTAGGTTAGGCTACCTTATTTGGCGTTAGATTAGGTTTATATTAGGTTAGGCTACCTTATTTGGCGTTAGATTAGGTTTAAATTAGGTTAGGCTACCTTTTTTGGCGTTAGATTAGGTTTATATTAGGTTAGGCTACCTTATTTGGCGTTAGATTAGGTTTAAATTAGGTTAGGCTACCTTTTTTGGCGTTAGATTAGGTTTATATTAGGTTAGGCTACCTTATTTGGCGTTAGATTAGGTTTAAATTAGGTTAGGCTACCTCATTTGGCGTTAGATTAGGTTTATATTAGGTTAGGCTACCTTATTTGGCGTTAGATTAGGTTTATATTAGGTTAGGCTACCTTATTTGGCGTTAGATTAGGTTTAAATTAGGTTAGGCTACCTTTTTTGGCGTTAGATTAGGTTTATATTAGGTTAGGCTACCTTATTTGGCGTTAGATTAGGTTTAAATTAGGTTAGGCTACCTTTTTTGGCGTTAGATTAGGTTTATATTAGGTTAGGCTACCTTATTTGGCGTTAGATTAGGTTTAAATTAGGTTAGGCTACCTCATTTGGCGTTAGATTAGGTTTATATTAGGTTAGGATACCTTATTTGGCGTTAGATTAGGTTTATATTAGGTTAGGCTACCTTATTTGGCGTTAGATTAGTTTTAAATTAGGTTAGGCTACCTTTTTTGGCGTTAGATTAGGTTTATATTAGGTTAGGCTACCTTATTTGGCGTTAGATTAGGTTTAAATTAGCTTAGGCTACCTTATTTGCCGTTAGATTAGGTTTAAATTAGGTTAGGCTACCTTATTTGGCGTTAGATTAGGTTTATATTAGGTTAGGCTACCTTATTTGGCGTTAGATTAGGTTTAAATTAGGTTAGGCTACCTTTTTTGGCGTTAGATTAGGTTTATATTAGGTTAGGCTACCTTATTTGGCGTTAGATTAGGTTTAAATTAGGTTAGGCTACCTCATTTGGCGTTAGATTAGGTTTATATTAGGTTAGGCTACCTTATTTGGCGTTAGATTAGGTTTAAAATAGGTTAGGCTACCTCATTTGGCGTTAGATTAGGTTTATATTATGTTAGGCTACCTTATTTGGCGTTACATTAGGTTTAAATTAGGTTAGGCTACCTTATTGGGTGTTAGATTAGGTTTATATTAGGTTAGGCTACCTTATTTGGCGTTAGATTAGGTTTAAATTAGCTTAGGCTACCTTATTTGGCGTTAGATTAGGTTTAAATTAGGTTAGGCTACCTTATTTGGCGTTAGATTAGGTTTATATTAGGTTAGGCTACCTTATTTGGCGTTAGATTAGTTTTAAATTAGGTTAGGCTACCTTTTTTGGCGTTAGATTAGGTTTATATTAGGTTAGGCTACCTTATTTGGCGTTAGATTAGGTTTAAATTAGCTTAGGCTACCTTATTTGGCGTTAGATTAGGTTTAAATTAGGTTAGGCTACCTTATTTGGCGTTAGATTTGGTTTAAAGTAGGTTAGGCTACGTTATTTGGCGTCAGATTAGGTTTAAATTAGGATAGGCTACCTCATTCGGCGTTAGATTAGGTTTATATTAGGTTAGGCTACCTTATTTGGCGTTAGATTAGGTTTATATTAGGTTAGGCTACCTTATTTGGCGTTAGATTAGGTTTAAATTAGGTTAGGCTACCTTTTTTGGCGTTAGATTAGGTTTATATTAGGTTAGGCTACCTTATTTGGCGTTAGATTAGGTTTAAATTAGGTTAGGCTACCTTTTTTGGCGTTAGATTAGGTTTATATTAGGTTAGGCTACCTTATTTGGCGTTAGATTAGGTTTAAATTAGGTTAGGCTACCTCATTTGGCGTTAGATTAGGTTTATATTAGGTTAGGCTACCTTATTTGGCGTTAGATTAGGTTTAAATTAGGTTAGGCTACCTCATTTGGCGTTAGATTAGGTTTAAATTATGTTAGGCTACCTCATTTGGCGTTAGATTAGGTTTATATTAGGTTAGGCTACCTTATTTGGCGTTAGATTAGGTTTACAGTACCTTAGGATAGTTTATTTGGCGTTAGAATTGCTTTAGAGTACTTTAGGATAGATTATTTGGCGTTAGATTAGGTTTAAATTAGGTTAGGCTACCTTATTTGGCGTTAGATTAGGTTTAAATTAGGTTAGGCTACCTTATTTGGCGTTAGATTAGGTTTACAGTACCTTAGGATAGTTTATTTGGCGTTAGAATTGCTTTAGAGTACTTTAGGATAGATTATTTGGCGTTAGATTAGGTTTAAATTAGGTTAGGATACCTTATTTGGCGTTAGATTAGGTTTAAATTAGGTTAGGCTACCTTATTTGGCGTTAGATTAGGTTTAAATTAGGTTAGGCTACCTTATTTGGCGTTAGATTAGGTTCACAGTACCTTAGGATAGTTTATTTGGCGTTAGAATTGCTTTAGAGTACTTTAGGATAGATTATTTGGCGTTAGATTAGGTTTAAATTAGGTTAGGCTACCTTATTTGGCGTTAGATTAGGTTTAAATTAGGTTAGGCTACCTTATTTGGCGTTAGATTAGGTTTACAGTACCTTAGGATAGTTTATTTGGCGTTAGAATTGCTTTAGAGTACTTTAGGATAGATTATTTGGCGTTAGATTAGGTTTAAATTAGGTTAGGATACCTTATTTGGTGTTAGATTAGGTTTAAATTAGGTTAGGATACCTTATTTAGCGTTAGTTTACGTGTAGAGTAGGTTAGGATAGCACATTTAGCGTTCGATTTGGTTTCGATTAGCTAAGGTAGCTTGTTTAGCATTAGATTAGGTTTATGTTAGGTTCGGGTTGGGTTGGGATTGATTTGAAGACCTAATGAATTATGTACATATAAAAAAAAGGAATATTAAAAGGTTGGCTGCTCTTTGGAAAACGAATAGTAATGCATGTAGTTTTATATGTATACACGGAAGTACTGTCTGACCAGTAGGTTTGCTGTGGTTTTTGGTGGAGGCTGCAATACTGAATACTGTTAATGTATATACTGTCAACATGAAAATATACTGTATCTTGTCAATGTTATAGGGAATGACATTAGAATGGCAAACAATTTTCTTTTTAATCTGTTCTTTGTAATTCTTTGTTCTTTTTCTTTCACTCCGTCAATTTTTTAGGCATGTATGATTATAGCTTGTATTGAATCGAAAGTGTAGCACGCTTCGGTACGATCAGTGTACCAACATGCGTTAGCATTCTGAGAAGAATGCTACTCTTATTTCTCAGGACCACAATTTGCTGCTTGATGACGAGAATAGTACAATCTCCGAACGCGCAAATTTCAAATTATAAAGCTTACAAGACCGAAAACAATATTTGGAGCTTATTACACTAACAAAATTCTTGTAACTAATGTATTCGAATATTGAAAGTTTCTTCCGTTCATATTAGTATAAAATACTACAAACACCGATGACGTGCATGAGAAAATTACTCAAAAGTATAACCAAGAGTAGGAAAATGATTGGTGTAGTTCAGGTTGTATTTCAATAGGTACTGCATAATAAAGACAGAACTCATTTTGTACACTTAAAGGGTATTTATTTTAACCAAACAGATTACATATATATACGATGTTGCTCGTTTAAATGTTACAATCGTTTGTTACATCCTTAGAGTACAATTTACCGCAACATCTTGTGCGTTACTAATCTAGATTGTTGTGTGATAACTTCACGTACCGAAGAAAATGCCTATAATTTATTACAATAACCCTCCTTAGTTAATAATGTTCATTCTCGTAATCGCTAACCGTACGTAGCGAGGGAAATATATGCAACTACGGAAGCTTGAAAATATCTTGAATATGTATATTTTAATATTATAATCGTTTGGACAATAATTTTGCTTACAGCAGTTAAAAAATCATCCCTTCGTCTTTCATTTTTATGTTGATTTACTTCCAAGGAAAATCCCTTGGAAATTTTATCATTTGATAATACCATGAAGTAGTTATCGAATCATGTTAATCCCCTCCCCGTTAAACGAATAATAATTTCTCCGTGAAAATACAAAGCCGATCCTCACTATGATAAAACGTAGCTGTCGTGTTCGTATCGTTGACAGAGATCATGACAATATTAATATTATTATACACATATATAATATATAAATACAATATTAATAGTATTAATATAGCGTCAATATAGATTATAATAATATTCATACAGGAGCCTCCTTAGTTCGTGTAGCATATAAATATTATTATAACAGGGAATATAATATTATAAATAGATTCAATATAATATATTAGATTTTTTTCTCTATATAGACTTTTTTTTTTCGATTCGTCGTTGCCGACTTTTGTCGCAGTGTGAATCGGCTTGCGATCTCGTCTTTCATTCAATTTATACGTGGATTTTGGACGCTGAATTCCCATAGACATTTTCGACGATAGATTTATCTGTCTCGGCTTTCTACAAGCGGTAACCTATGAGGTAACGTGAAAAATGCGAGAGAAAATTGGAATAGTTTTCGAAAGACAGCGCGGATCGCACGCTGGAAAGTCGAGAAACGTGTTAACGTGGTGACACTCGCTGTAAATTAACACTTTGATGGATGTGCGCTTTCCTTCTCGCAATTTTACTCCACAGAGAAATTATCGAGAATTTGTAACGTAATTAAATTGAGGGACGATAATGAAGTCATTAGTTTTTCAATTAATAAACAATAGATTCTTGTTGTTTCAATAGACTCTTGTTATTTACCTACTGATAAAAAATATATTGTTACAATATGCTTTGTACCTCAATTTGTACTCGACGCAATAGAATTTAACGCATTCTAACTGAATACTATAGAATTCAATGCGTTGTAACTCGACACAATAGAATTCATCGGGTTGCAACCTAACAAGCCTTAAACCAGTGTTTCATGTAACGCGTTATCAAAATTGACAATACAGAAAGAGCTATTGTAAAACGCAATAACGTTATCGTACTTATAACAAGAATCGCCTACAATAACTCATGAAACAATTCCATCCACCAAAGTATTAACCTACAAGTTAAATTTAATAAAAAAGTAGAACAGAGAACGTTAAAATCGCAGGAACACAGAAAATATCGTAGAAACAGGTTTGAAAAGTTCATTGATCGAGAAGAGATTCGTTTCCTCCAAAATTGAATGGAAAAATGATTATCATACTTGTATATATAAGTTACTGAACAATATTTTTAACTTCCTTTTACAACGCGTACTGTACAATTCTGTACAATATCGGGAATGGAATTTAGGTTTGCCCATGGTCAACATCCGCGCATTAATGTTCATGGCCACGATTTTTCACAAAGTGAATTCTGTGCAACACCTCTTTCTACAAATTTCAATTGTTTCAATGTCACGTATTTCGTTGAAAAAATATCAGCGATCGTTATTGTGCTTTTTTTTTTGTCCTATTATTATTTCGCAACTTTCATTCTTTGATGACGAATCAATGAATTTTCAGATCCAGAATGATTAATTTTGCAAGCGTGTTGAATTTTCAACGATGACAGCCGTGCCGAGTGGATCAATAGCAAGTCCGCACAAGAAACAAGACAAAAAGAAATAAGACAAAACGTGACACAAACGGTCGCAAAGATAATAAAGAAGAAAAGAGACACAAACGTTTTTAGGCCTGCTAAAAACAACGATACACTTTCCTATCGATCGATCAATTTGATCGGAACAAACACGAAATGGGAGATTAAACGAGGGACTAGATGTGAAACGCGTACTCGTTATATGGCAGTTCGACTAGGGTGTTAACACTGTCTCATTTTTTATTCTGTTTTCAACGATTGTTTCTACGGAACATGCATCGTAACGTGTATTTTTACACGGTAAAAATATATGCATTTCGTATAGTAGTTTAAAAAATACCTACTACGTTGCTTAATGCAACTGCGACGACACGTCTATCGATTAAACCCTTTCAGAGGTGCAAGCACGAACTTCAATTACTATGTTATATACTCTATGGTCGTTTCAAGCTTAGAAATTGTTAGTTGAAAAATTGCTTGTGTTAAATTTAATAGCTTGACTCGTTGAGATCACTGGTGATGCCTCAGATTTAATATTTCAATTTGGTATAATTATAGAAAATAGGAAGATTAAAGATATCATGGTCGTTGGTAACATCTCGCCTTTACATTTTTAATATCAATTATATAAAATAGCGAATTTAGAGCTTAACGAGGATTACCATGTACGGGGGAGCATTGGTGTCCCAGATTTAATTTTTCTTAAAATTAGGACAATTTAAAATAATTATGTTTCAAAATTGTATTCGCAATAGGTATCACTCGTGATATCTTAAATATTCCTTGAAATTTGGAATATTGAAGTTATAAAATTGTAAGTTGAAAGTTTAAATTTGAGAAATATACACGATAGAAGTGGTATGATTTCAATTTTAATATGTAATCGAATTTGGAGTATTAATATAAAATAGTAAAGTGAATGCTTATGACTGCCATTGTGGTTACAGAGGACGTTTCAAATTTAATATTCTTCAAAGTTCGGAAACTAATATAAATTTTTTAAATTTCAATACCATGTTCATTACTGAATTACTACAAAACATACGAAAATTATAATATTAATTTAATATAACAAACTGAAAGCCTACTGTCGTAGAGTTCTGGTGAGACCTCAAATTTAATATTTCTTGAATTTTGCAATATTGACAATAAAAAATAAGAAACTGGAACTACAAGACACCGATGGTCTCAAATTAAATAACAGATCTGTAACAATAATATCGAATACGAAATTCAACGTTTAAATTTGAGGACTACGTTTATTGCTCCTGGGGCTGTCGACGTCCCACATTAAATATAAAGTAAAATCATTAACATAAAATACCGAACGCAAAGCTTCAATTTTAGAAGTACAACGTTCACCCCTCGTGGGAGACGCCGACAATGTCTTACATTTAATATTCCTTACAATTTCGAACACTGTTAACATGAAACGGAAAACCGAAGGCTTAAATTTGAGAAACACCAGGTGTACTCCTCACAGCGGTCCCTGGTGACGTTTTAAACTTAATATACCCGAGAATTTCAAATGTTACCAGTGCAAAATACAAAATTAGAAGTAAATTTAATAATTAACAAGTCGACCGCCATGTAGGTCACCGGTGACGTCTCAAAATGGTGGACGTTAAACGACAGACGCAAGAATTCCGAAAGGGGAAAACGGTGTTCGACTTTCGAACGATTATCGAAGGTTTACATCTCGTATCGATTCATTTAGCCAGCACCCAGTGCTCGTGAAAATATTCGCTCGTTCGTGGCAAATCGAGAACTCTTCAACGACTCTACGAATTCTTGACACCTACGTTTCGCGAATCGTCAAATATCGACGCGGATTGTATTTACGAAATACGATGCTCGATATACCCTGATATCGGAATTTTTTATCCAATTTAACAATATTCGCTGGATACAATTTCTTTTTCGCTTTTCGTTGATCGTCGAAACAGTTTCGCTCTCTCTGCTCGATTCAACCCTTTGCGAAAGGAACGATCGTTTAAACTGAATTGTTATGCGCGTATCTACATTAGCAATTTCGTATTAACCCTCAGGGTACCAGGATACAATTTTGTTGGAAACTCAAACGCTTGCTACAACGCAATAGCTAATACGCTTATTTTTTATTTAGGAAGGCGTACAAATGTATTAATTCTTATACAGTAAAACTTTGCACATGCAAACTATATCTGTACTCTAAGGGTTGATGTAATCCTCTGTTATCGGCGGGTGAAACAATGGTAAATAAATTACGGAAATTAGAGTTACATTTTTGTGTACCATCGTTACATGCAAAAGCAATTGCCGCGAATAACGGAGGATTACATGGTATAACAAATTTCTTAGTACATTTCTTAGGTGCAAGTAACTAGGAGTTCATCGTCCTCAAAGGGTTTAACGAGACCCTACGTAATCCGTCGAGTGCACCATAACGAGCAAAGTGTTTCTTCTCGTTGACCCGTTCGATCTTCCGATTCGTTTGACCCACGTTTCACGTCGGCGTAATGTCAATTTGCGAATAATCAATACATCAATATCCGTCGATTATCCGCGTGTATCGATCCGAATGGGTGAACCTTCAATTTTCGGAAGAACGAAAACGACGAATTCTAACCTCAAACAATTCGAAGGATAACAAACTGAACGCGATGAAAGTTGTCGGGGGATCAAATGAAAGGGTTTCGTATTCATATCGTGTCGAGGACAAACGAAAAAGTAAACACGAAGCCCGGATTTGTTCTGTTGTTGATTCTTGGTTGCTTTTTTTTTGGTTTGTTTGTTTCAGACATATCGACAATTCGATTTCGTAAGATCAGCTCTTATGTCTGATTCTATTTATTTCTTCGGCTCCTCGTTCTGGCCGGGAGTCGATAACACTTCCTGGCGAACCTTGTGACCCCGGAAGCTCGCCTGGATTTTCGTCGCTGCTTTGTGCAGATCCGGATCCGTCAGGTCGATGCCCTCCAGCTCGTTCATGGCTTCCTTTGCCTGCAACAATTAAATGTAACATGGTTACGTGCATTCATAATTATACGCGAGTTAAATTGTTACACTAAAATGGAACGATTTTGAAACGCGAATAGCGTGATGCAATTTGATCACATAAAAGTATTGAAAAATTATATTAATGGTAGGTCGTTTCATAGTTTAGAAAAAATGATAACATAAAAATTTCATTTATATTTCTAGTGCAAAATTAGTTGAAGCAAACAATGAATCCATTATCTTGTTATTTAGTATTGCTCATTAGTAAACATCTAATCTTTCAACGAAGAATCAGCCATTTTGTGTTAAGAATATTGATGGGGCATTTATACAGACATTTTTGTCAAGGTTTAAGCTTTACATTGATATACCATAAGCGCTGTTTTGTATTACTTTTATGTCATGAAATTGTATCAGACCTTTTAGGTTCTGAAACTGAACAGTTGACATGTAACATATCACTGTTCACTACAATTGGTGATTAGTTTTTCTGTATTACGAATATTAAAGGGGCACTTATATGGTCATTTTGGTTAAGTCTTAAGCTTTAAATTGGTGTACCATAAGTGCAATTCTGAGATACTTTTCTGTCATGAAATTTTAATAGACTCTTCACGTTTCAAAATTGTTATATCATTTATTATAGAAACAAATGATGTGTTACAATTAATCACCAATCATTTAATATTAAGTACATCGAAGGGGCACTTATATAGTCATTTTGAGTAAGTCTTAAGCTTTAAATTGATGTATCATAAGTGCAATTCTGAGATACTTTTCTGTCATGAAATTTTAATAGACTTTTCACATTTCAAATTTGTTATATCATTTATTATAGAAACAAATGATATGTTGCAATGAATCACCAGTCATTTAATATTAAGTACATCGAAGGGGCACTTATATAGTCATTCTGAGTAAGTCTTAAGCTTTAAATTGATGTATCATAAGTGCAATTCTGAGATACTTTTCTGTCATGAAATTTTAATAGACTTTTCACATTTCAAATTTGTTATATCATTTATTATAGAAACAAATGATGTGTTACAATGAATCACCAGTCATTTAATATTAAGTACATCGAAGGGGCACTTATATAGTCATTTTGAGTAAGTCTTAAGCTTTAAATTGGTGTACCATAAGTGCAATTCTGAGATACTTTTCTGTCATGAAATTTTAATAGACTCTTCACGTTTCAAAATTGTTATATCATTTATTATAGAAACAAATGATGTGTTACAATGAATCACCAGTCATTTAATATTAAGTACATCGAAGGGGCACTTATATAGTCATTTTGAGTAAGTCTTAAGCTTTAAATTGATGTATCATAAGTGCAATTCTGAGATACTTTTCTGTCATGAAATTTTAATAGACTACGTTTCAAAACTATTATTCACTACAAAAGCAAATAATGTGTTACAACTGATCACCAGTAATTGAATATGAAGAACATTAAAGATGCATTAATACAGTAATTTTAACTAAGTGTTAAGCTTTAAATTGATGTATCACATGTACCATTTGGCATTATTTTTCCGTCATAAAATCGCCTTAGTAGTAGACCTTTAAAGTTCTTTTGTATTACTGGCGTATACGGGCCGCCTTTGTTGTATCGCTATTTAAAAACATTCACAACTCAACTATGACGCTTCCTCGACACAACGGCATCGTTTTAAAAAAAGAACTTGCCACTCTCAATAGAGTCATCGATCGATCCACGGGAACAAACGCAACGTTGAACAGGAACCTCCAAAAAAGACGTCGTCGCGTCGCCCTTCTTGTCACGGCCTATTTCTCGCGATTATGCGCGCAATTATTATCCCACCGGCTAAATTTAGGCTTGATTATAACGAAACAAGTGGCTCTGATGTCACCAGCAGGGTTAAGCTGGCTTAACAAGGGCTCGGGGAAAAAAAGAGGAGCCACCACATGCAAAAGAGCAGGTTTATAAACATGTAGATTGCAATTAAGCGACAAGATATTTGCATTCTACCCCTCCTCTTTGCTGCGGCCTATCGTTAACCATCCTCTATTCACTTTCATGCTTCCGACAAGGGATCGATACAATTTTAAAGAAAAAATATTTTCTCGAATATTATATTCACGATTTAAGGTGGTTAGTTAAATAATTTATATGTTTGTTAATGTGAAATAAATACAGAAATATAGAATTTTTCAATATAGATACTGGGACGTTTAGGAACATCAAATTTTTTATTTAATAAATATTCAAACTTGGAAATTTGGAAATCTTAAAATTTGTATTTTGAAAATATAGAAATATAAAAATATGGAAATGTACAAATACAGAAATGTTGAATTTGTGAATCTAGATACTGGGACGTTTAGGGACATCAAATTTTCTATTTAATAAATGTTCAAACTTGGAAATTTGGAAATCTTAAAATTTGTATTTTGGAAATATAGAAATATAAAAATATGGAAATGTACAAATACAGAAATGTTGAATTTGTGAATCGAGAAACTGACAACCATGAAGAAAAAGAAGA
Organism: Megachile willughbiella; assembly: GCA_945859595.2. Classification (NCBI taxonomy): domain Eukaryota; kingdom Metazoa; phylum Arthropoda; class Insecta; order Hymenoptera; family Megachilidae; genus Megachile; species Megachile willughbiella. The sequence continues at coordinate 10,172,982 of OX243796.1, forward strand.
ATGTAAAGACGTAGGGATCCCAGAATTTATGAATACAGTCTCGATATCTCGCAGACATATACAGGTTTCTGTTTTATAAAACCGATTTTACCCAGCTTTTCTAGCAACGAGGGATTCGTGCGAGAAGGCTTTCCGTGTCGTCGTTACTTTCGACGACCAACTTGTTCGGACAAAGGTATTCGGATCTTTCGTGACCCAACGTTATTCGTCACCCCTTGAATCGTGAGTTATTTTGATGGCTTGATGCCGAATGTTTTAAGACTTGACGGGTTACCGTGTTCAAGGTGCATTTTTACTGATAACAACCATAATAACTATCGATTTAACATGATTGATGCAACTTTATTTGAATTTCAACAAATTTTTGTTAATAATTCATTAGGATTTCATTCTTACAATTAGTTAAAGTATAAATAAAAGCAAAATAAATCTTCAATTTTTTAAATTCGGAAACAAAAAAGTTTCTAGGCTTTTGAACCATTAAAGTGCTTAAATTAAAAAACGTCTAAATTTTTGAATTTGTGAAAATTCTGAATTAAAACATTTTTAAATTTTTGAACTTGTGAAATTCCCGAATTAAAACATCTCTAAATTTTTTAATTTATGAAACTCTTAAATTAAAACATGTCTAAATTTTTAAACTTGTCAAACACCTGAATTAAAACATCTCTAAATTTTTAAACTTGTGATATACTTCAATTAAAACATCTCTAAATTTTAGAATTTATGAAACTCTTGAATTAAAACATCTCTAAATATTTAAACTTGTGAAACACCTCAATTAAAACATCTCTAAATTTTGGAATTTATGGAGCACCTGAATTAAAACATCTCTAAATTTTTAAACTTGTGAAACACCTCAATTAAAACATCTCTAAATTTTAGAATTTATGAAACTCTTGAATTAAAACATCTCTAAATATTTAAACTTGTGAAACACCTCAATTAAAACATCTCTAAATTTTGGAATTTATGGAGCACCTGAATTAAAACATCTATAAATTTTTAAACTTGTAAAACACCTGAATTAAAATATCTCTAAATATTTGAACTTATGAAATTCCGGAATTAAAAAATTTGTGAACTTTTGAATTTTTACAATTTCTCCAATAAAAACTCTCCAGCTTTGTAAGCCTCTAAAGTTCTTACATTTGCAAGTCTCTAAATTCTACAATTTCCAAAACTTCAAAATTCAAAAGCTTCAAAAGCTTAAAAACCTCCAAATAAAAAAACCTGATAAATTTCAAACATCCGAATGAATAAAAAATGTCCAAATCTGAAAGTACATAAACTTCTAACTAACCTGATAAATTTCTATCTTTGAAAGTAAAAAATTTTAGTGAAAGTAATTTCGAGCTTAGGGTTGTTCCAGCAGCAACGATAGCATAAAACAAAATATTCGAAGCAGCGTATGAATCAAAAATTCATGAAAACCCGGTTCATGCGCGACAGCGAAAGATAGATGGTAAAATTGGATGATCCGCGTAGCTGTAAAACGTTGCGTCAACCTGCAAAACGTTGAAAGCAAGATGAACGACTTCCGGCGAGACGGACGTGCGCAAAAGAAACCGAAATTAAATCTCCCTTTCATGAAATACGCACACAGTACGGAACAATGTGGTATTGTCAGAAAAAAAAGGCAGACACGAGAGCAGATTAAAATCGCGTCCTTGAAACGTTGTTAATTCAACTTGAACGTCCATACACGACCCAGAAAACCGAAATTGCAGGAAATTAATGAAACAAGGGTGACTGTAAATTGTAGTTTAATTGTAGGAGCACTGGTAGGAAGATCATAGAACCATTAACAAAGTTCTCGAGTATTAAGATCTGCTAGGGTGAAGTGTGATCTTAAGTAAAAGCCCTTGTTGGCTGAAAGCTCGAAATCTTTGAGGGGTCTTTAAATTTTAAAGCCAGCTTTCTTCTTCCTACCCCTTGTTGGACAGATCATCGTTCTTCCACGGATTTATTTACCGCGGATTATGTCGAGCGGATGAATTATTTTCGAGATATTTGAAAATATTCTGAATGGGATTTATTAAAGTATGTAAAGGTACACGTGTGTAATACGCTTCAGCTTTGCGCAGTTTTGAAGCTTCGTACGTCGGTTAAACACTGTTTAACCTGATTGTTCTTAATGAAATTGAGGGAGATCGAGGGAAATGTAATTGCTTATTAATAAGGAAAAATAACTCAAATTTTGAGATGAGGAAAATTTTTAAATAACGTCCGATTTTAGAATCTTTTGTACAAATTGTAATTCAATATCGAATTTAAAACTCGATCCTTCTGCAAATACGATTAATGTTTGTCACGTTTGAACTTTGACGACATGAGTCTGACCCAATATTGTAAGCTAAGGAATTATCGAAGAAGACCATAAGAAGTTAGGTTAAATAAGGAAACCATAAGAAGTTAGGTTAACGAAGAAAACCATAAGTTAGGTTAAGAAAAATCGATGGGCCTATTTTGCCGAGCAAGGCGTAACTCGTGTGTTCTATTTAAAAAGCTTCGGCACAGTAGAATTGGCCGGAAATTAACGAATCTGCACGCCACATAATATCCAGTGTGGATCCACAAAAGGGCCTTCGACTAACCGGTGTTCGATAACGGAGTTCCTTCGAATAGCAAACTCTATTTCTGTTTCGTGACAATACGAGCCAGTACGAAGAACCTTTTGCGAAAGATCCGGCGATCATGGAATGAATTGAAAGGACCCATAGGTGCAGCTGATTACCGTTCGATTACGACCTCGTGCCGATGAATCAACATAACAGGCTAACAATAGATACGGTAGTTCGATCAACCTATCGGTCAATATCGATTCGATCTAAAAATCTCTAAATCTGTAAATACAGAAATCTGTAAATATAGACATTTGTAATTATAGAAATCTGTGAATCTATAAACCGGAAAATCTACAAACCTGTACATCTATAACTGTAGAAATCTGTAAATCTATAAATCTACAAATCTGTAAATCTGTAAATCTATAAATCTGTAAATCTATAAATCTGTAAGTCTATAAATCAATAAATCAATAAATCAATAAATCTGTAAATCTATAAATCTACAAATCTATTATAAATATAGAAATATCAGATTTCTTAATTCAGAAGTTCCGGAAATTAGAAATCTAGCAATTTGATAATTTCATAATCTGCAAATTTAAACTTAGAAATCTAGATTCATAGAGACCTAGAAATATAGGAATACTAAAATATCAAATTTGCAAATTTAGACAAGAAAATGTAGAAATCTATAAATCTTCAAATATAGAAATTTGGAAATATACATACTATGACATCCGGAATCATCAAATCTGCTAATTAAAAAATGCACAACTATGCAAATTTGAAAAAGTGACCATAAAAAATGGAAATCAAATCTATCGATCAATCGTTGTTCAAGAACCTCAAAATTGATCGACCTGCTCAACATTGATTACGTTATAGACTGAGGTTAGATCCCACAACGAATTATCGTAGTTTCTTGTTAATGTCTTCTGTTAAGCTTGTTGATGGACGCGTTACCATTTTCATCAGGATCGTTGCTGATTTGTTGCCTCCATTTGCGAGATTACACGTGCTTCCAATGCAGCGAGATTTGAATTGTTAATACCTCGATTAGCTGCACACTGAATTTATCGATTAACAGCTACTGATATTTTCCAGGATTTTGTTTGCTTTTTAAGTGAAAGTTTTATGCGCGCAATTAAGGAGGGATTATGGTGTTGCCAGATATACCTGTTACGAAGAGTACAAGCATATTATCACATTTTTCAATTTCGTGTCCTTAAAATTTTAAATGCAGAAAGCTCTGAAATTACGGGTTTTTAAATTTATTTGTTTTTCGTGGGTTTTTTAAATTTTCTGCTTTTAAGTTATGGAATTGTGAAGTTATGAAATTTTCAATTTTCCAAATTTTCAAATTACTAAATTTTCCAAGCCAATTTTTACATTTCTAAGCTTTTAAATTTCCAAATTTTTTCATTTCTAGGTTTCCAGATTACTAGATTTCTAAATTACAATATCCTCAAACCATAAATTTCCAAATCTCCAAATTAACGTATACAAATTTTCAAATTGCAAAATATGCACATTACTATCCTCTAACTATCCAATATATCCAACATCTCCAAATCCCCCAAATGCCCCAAATCCCCAAATCCTCCAATTTCAAAACCCCCAATATTTCAAACCCCAAAACTGCCAATACCCACTTTCCCAATCTCCCAAACTTCCAAATTCGCAGCTCCACAAAGTCTCGAACCAACTACCAAAACCTGGAAACTCGCAGCAACTTCGAACGCGAAACAAGATCCATAAAGTTCGTAGCTTGCGTATCGTGCATGCACGCAATCTTTTTCGATCAAATGAATCCGAACGGCATCTTGCTTCGAATTGCGCGCATCAGTTCGGACACGCGCGGATACCGATCAAATTCCAGGTCAAGGGGTTAAATAGCTGGCAGGAAGTGCACGGCCATTTTCCTGTCACGTACGACGCGAGGGGAAATCGTTCGGGTGCCGGAATAACCGTTCGACTGGATATCCACGATACAAGACACCGGAACGAACGTTGTCAGAACAGCAACTGGAATAAAGAGTTTTCCTTTTCGACTCGCGAATAAAGCTCCTCCCTCTCGATTTCTCCTCGCGTTTCCGTTGTCTTCGATTTCCGTGCCCGCGGCTGCACTTGTTTTGTTTCACGGATTCGTTATTTTTCACCTTTTCTCGCGACCGAAGAACTGTTCGCTACTAAATTGACTTTACGGGATGAAATTCGTTTTGTCTACTGCTGCTTTCGGTTTTCACCAGAAGTTCGAGTTTAAAAAAGAATTTCCCTCCGGAAAGTTGACGGTGACAATCGTGGTTAGATAAAGAACGAAGTTGTTCGAGTGATGTTTTTTTGAACTCTGAATTTTGAATTTGTAGATAAGTGGAATCGGTAGATCGGTTTTTACGATATGAATTTAATACGTTTAGTGGCGCGGAGGGCACCGATCGATATAAATGTAAATGAGGGTATCGAGTATAATGCTGGGTATGTGAACTTCCATTTCGAGTATGCTGGACATATTTTGAAGTGTACTGTAAATTATGGAATAGTAAAATGGAAGAATAATAGTGTAATACTATAATAGTAGTATAGTAGATAGCACATTGGAAAAGTGAACAGTAGAAGAAGAAAATAGCAGAAAAGTGGAATAATGAAATAATAAAATATTTTAATAAAAATAACATACCCTTTTAAACCACTACCCAGTAAAACAGATATTATTGGTTAAAATAGAATAGTAATCGAAGCGATACTAAAATAGTAATAGACTAGAATAGTAACAGTAATAGTAATAGAACCGTATCTGCCCATTAATTACACTTTGCTTCTTCCAACACAGACTATTTCACATTTCTACCCCACGCATCTGCCCCATTTTCGTTCTCTCTCCAAATCGACGAGAAACGCAAAAATGAATCAGGATTTCCAATCTTCTCAAAAATAAAGGAAACGCGTTATGTCATCGACTAATATCAATATAAATTACAGTTCTTATCCATTCTGGTATCCCATTATACTTCATATTCGAAACACTCATAGTATCCTACGTTGCAATTTTGTTCGTTCCATGAAAGGGAAAAAAAGAATAGGACTCGAAGATCTATTTCCCGTGTGTCATTCGTTTGATGTATTTGTGGTACAATGTGGGTCACTTGGAAAGCACACACGGGTGCTTGATACCCGTTCATCATGAGTGTTAGCGTACAGGAAACGTGGAAAATAACTTTCCCCTTGATCGAACACCCCGGACAGAATAATGGAATGTATACAGACAAATGATCGTTTGCTCGTGGTTGTCCACCGACGGAATGTTTATCATTCTAGTTTATCAGTCTGCGGGGAGTTTTTTAATCCACCAGACATGAAATGTGTACATTGCTTTTGAAATGTACCTTAGGGCCATTCCTCAAATCTTACAATTGCTTGTTCGAATTTCAAACAAACCCTACTATTCATACTGGATTATAATTATATTTAACGTACAGCGAAATTTATAAGGAAATATTAAAATTTATTGTCCATTAGTAATATTCATCACATATCACATATAATTACAGATTCTTGAATAAATAATATTTTATAATATATGTTTGGAGTTAAGAACTGAACAATTAATTATGTACGCAGCACTTCATTAATTAGAACGGTGACTTTCTGTGTATAGCAGATGTGAAAAATATTTCAAGGTCTAAATTTCTAAATACTAAAATTTTCTTCTCCAAAGAACACTAACGATAATAGAAAAAATGAAATAAAAATATAATAAACAAATGTTAAGACGTTTAAAGATTTTCTTCGATTTCACGTCTCCGTTTATTTTCTGCAGTTTCAGTACGGGACCCAGGTGTTTTGCATACAGGCTATATACGGCACTGAGTTGGATTAAGCTCCGCTGGATGTGACTAGTAATTTTTCTTCCGTCGAGAAGTATATCCATCGAGGCCAGATCGTCGGAAAAAACGGTTTCGTGTTGGTCTGACCTTAAACTTCGTCGAGTTATACGTGCACAAAGGTCGGGGCACGCGAGCGGGCTCTTTGTTTTCCTTAAGTTCGTCGTTTTTCCCATGTGGTATCGTTCGTCCGAGCGAACCAGTGCATCGGAAAGTGGCGTAATATCAAACTTTTTTCAACCCTCCGGGGAAAAGTTTCGTCCCCGTTGAACCACTTCACTGATCGCGGAAGGACTAAGAAAACCGAGGGAAAAATCATTAAAAAAGTTCGGGGAAAAAGGCGAAACCAGTTGCGTGTTGCGGTTCTGTTCCGACGGAAGCAGACCACAAAATTTTCAACGACGTTCTTTCCCTCTAATATTCTTTCCGTGTGCTCCCGATTCGTGAATACGTCCCAAGGTTCTCTCGAAAAAAAAAAGTTCCTGCGAATAAGTCTTTGATCGTTCGCGAGACTTAGCCGGAGAAATGGCTCGTTTGTTTTGGTTACAGCGTAATTTATCGGCAATTTCGTGCACCTTCGACGTCGTCGTACAGGATTTATTCCTGCACTTCTTCAAACGATATTCCGCGAGAATTTAGATGCGTTTACTCTGGGATCTACGCCGAGATTCACGTCTACGATCTTTAGCCGAAATTATTTGAAAAAGCTTTGATAGTGCGCCAGAAGTTGACGACGCACCAGGTGCGTCAATCAATGCTAAATGCAAGAGTCGGTGACGCATCAGGTATGTCACTCAATATTAAATATGAAACAGTTGACGACGCATAGGGTGCGTCATTTAATGTTACATATCAAAACAACTGACGACGCACCTGGTGCGTCATGCAATGCTAAATGTAAAATAATACACGACGCACCGGGTGCGTCACTTATTGCTAAATGTAAAATAGTCAACAACGCATCAGGTACGTCATTCAACATTGAATACAAAAACCTGACGACGCACCAGGTGCGTCATGCAATGCTAAATGGAAACCACTTGATGACACACAAGTTGCGTCTTGTAACATTAAATATAGAGTAATTGATGACGCATCTAATGCGTCAATACGTACCAAATATAAAACACTTAATGACGCACCAGGTGCGTCTCCAAAACATGTTCAACCTATATCTTCCAGTTTATTTAAAAATTGAATAATACGGAGGAAAATGTAATTATGTCGCGAAAATCCAATTATATTCGACTGGTTCAACGAAGTAAAAACAAGTTGTGTACAAAGTTTTCCACGTCATTAAATCCGGAGGTTTTATATCGACGAAACACGAGGTCGCAGGTCACTTGTAAAAATCCTGTATTACGTAAGAACGCTCGTTTCGTGCGGAAACGCTGAGACAATGGTAATTAGAAGGTCGGTGCAAAATATTGATTCATGAAGTTCGACGGCAGCAGTTTTGCAACGGCGGTAGAAACTCGAGGTTGGCCTCTGTATGTATAGAATTGTAGGATTCGGTGGAAGTCGATCGTTAAATGTTCAGGAATGTAAAATTATACCAGTACACGCGAGAACTTTTGCTATATTCGGCTGGACTAGTTAATTACAGTGACCCTCGTGCTTGCTCTAATATTTTCCGAAGTTAACTAAACAGAAGTTAGTTCCGCAAGTAGAAACTCACTAACCTTCGATAGATAAGTTTGTTATAAATTAATTATTTAACCACGAGTGCTATGTTGGAGCTATTGAAAGTGTCATCAGGAGTTTCTTTCCTTTTAACAAATAATATTTAGTATTTTTACAAGGTCTCGGTAAGGTATATGTATACGGACATTTTATAGAATTATTTCTGTTTTGTGATAAATAATTTTCAAATCGAGAAATTTGGAAATTCTGAAGTTTTCAAAGTTGATAAGAAATTGACAAAAGTTTTCAGAGCTTGCCAGATTAATAACTTCTTTATTGACCTACAATTTTATAAATTTAAAAGAATTGCAAAAGTGTCCAATTTCAAAATGTCGAACTATAAAAATTCTAGAGTACCAAAGCCTCAAAATTGCAGAAACCCAAAATCTTAAAGTCTCAAAACAGAAAAAATTCCAAATGTTAAGCTGAAAAAATTCCAAAACAGCAGAGTCTGAAATCCGTAAAATTTGAAAAGAGCGAAGTTCGCTAATGGCTACATTAGCCAACAGAGTTGCTAATGCGGACCATCTTGTGAGTGGTTGTCGAAAGAAAGAAATAAGGGAAAATCTTTGCAGTGATGAGAAGACGCGTTGAAACAAGACTTTTCGATCGTTGAACGAGGCTTATATCGAGAAAAAGAAAAGCGTTTCCACGAAGCGAAGGAGGCAAATATACAGGAGAGACGCGATATGGGTCAGCTCGAGAGCTTGCAGGTGCTACATATTCACTTGGGAAGAAAAGATGGAAAGGGTACCGATGAAAAATCGCTTCACCTTCGTTGAGCAACCCGAGAAATCCGTGTCAACGTGCAACGGGAAAATAGACCAGAAGAAATAATATTAACGCGCAGGGATGAATTCTGCACTTGGAATCTTTCGGTGGGAAGGCTTTTTTAACGCGTTCGATACCACTTTCAATGAGACACTGTATTGATTTTCTCGGGTACCCGGTGTGCTGTCAGACATTCAACAAATTTCACCTTTGCATTTAACGTAGAGACAGTGACGTGGCAGATATTGATCGAGTTAAATACTTGTTATAGTAAGGATAATGAATTGGTAATTAATTGGGTTGATTTGATATTTCAAAATTCCTTCATTTGCGAAACATTTTTAAAGTCTCAAACTTCTGAGTTTTATAATTCTCCCAAATTCATAAATTTCCAAATCCTAATTCTAAGCTTCAATTAGAAAGGTCAATTTCTACAAGCTTCGAAACTTTCAATTACACAAGTTCCCCAATTCCCAAACGTTACCAAATTTTTAATTCTCCACAATCACAAATTTCCAAACCCACCAATTCCTAAATTTGCACATTTCTAAATTCCCTAATTTGAAATTTTGCAAATTCTCAAAATCCCTCATTCGCACATTTCCAAATTCCTAAATTCCCCAATTTTTCCAAATTTCCAAACTCCCCATCCCCCAATCCCAAATTCTCAAACTTCCAAATCTTCAACTTCAATCTCAATTTCCTAAATCCCCAAATTTCCAAAACAAAATTTCCACTTCTCAAAATTCCCTAATCTACATTTCCCAAATTTCGCAAAATTTCCAAACTGCATATATAAATTTCCCTGCGTACATAAAATCCCCAAAATTTCTCAAATCCTCAAATTTCTAAAGTTCCTCAAAAATTCCCAAATACGTCAATAATTCAGAACATTTGAAAATTCACCACTAGAAACCTAGTAATCTTCTCTCAAATGGCTATTTGTTTAGGGAAAGATGTTTTATTTATTTTTTTATTGCATGCAGGAATGTACGAATAAAAGTAACGCAACTGACCGATACACAGTAGTAAGAACGATATAGGGTCAGACATTAGACTTTCATGGAGACTCGTTAAATTGGCTAGCTCCGGAAACTTTCTGCCTATACAAAACTTCGAAAATAGGAACAACGAACGGTCTTGATTGTTTTAAAGTGCTCGTTCCTAAGCCTCGACCGCTTAATTTCCACCCAACTTCCATGAAAACGAGGCGTACAAAGTTTATCCACTTGATAGAAATTTCGAGTAACTTAACCAATAGTTTCGCTTCGTAAAACTATTATCTCGATAACTTGCTGTGCATACAAATAATATGTTTATGGTCAGTTTTTATAAAACACGACTCTCTGCATGCACCAAATGGTACGTTGTTTATTATAAATCTTTTATTTTATATTAATTAAATACTGCAAGTTATAGTTCTGTTTAATATATTGTATGTATACATGTAATAATAACATATAAAACATAAGTAATACATAAAGTAATGCATGAAGTATTTGTTCAATGCAACATGAGGCACTATATTATTTCATTCAGCGTAATTTAAGTTCTTCGTTCAAAACCTTAATTTAAAATCACTAAAGAATTTTCCTATATAATCAATTTCATCTGGGTTTGAATGTGTTCGTAAATATAACTAAATATTTATAATTTGTTAAAATGAAAGGAAAGTGTTAGTTCGAAGTAGAATGTGTCGATGTCTGACCATCTAACACAATCTACTTACTTGCGACGTTTACGTTAATTTCTTTTTACCATAATTATTCAACAAATTCCAATTAATTTTGATCATAAAATATATATTTAAATAAGTAATATATTTGACAAATTTTGTATCATTAATATTCGCTAATGGAGGATAGTAAAAAAGCAAATAGGACGTTCCCAACGTTCTCTCGCATTAAAGGAACCGATACTAGGGTGTCAGTCCAACTTTTTCATCGTGAACACATCTCACGTCAGAAAATTGAAGAAGGGGACGAAGATAAAGGAGATTACTCTATCTGACCCGATATAACGGTGGAAAGTAAATTGAGTTTCCCGTATCGAGGATAAGAAAGAAAATGATAAAAGTTTCCGTGATCACTGAATACGTACAGTACAATTATCATTATCTGAACATCCCCTTTTCCTTCGTTCCATTTTCTGTAATATCATTTTTGATTCTTCGCAAAGTTTCGAGTTCTTCAAAGTATATCAAAATTACGATTACAAGTTTTCATCTTTCGGTCCGGGAAAGGTATAAAATATGGTAGAAATGTTAAATCAAGTTTTATACAGAAAGATGAACTATTTTCATTTTTATACCTAACGTTCCAAAATCTTCGGATGAAAATATAGTTTGCTAGGGTTTTCAGCTGAATTTTAATAAAAATTGAATTCTGTTATAAAATTCGACTTCATTTCATTCTACAAGTCTAAAAATGTATTTGTTCAAACATAATAGTACTATAGTATTATAGAAGCTAGTAGAACAATGTAATACCTGAACGATAGGCAGTAGCACAGTGAAATAATCAAATAGTAGAATTGTAAAACTAAGATGGTAAAAAATAATGATAGAATAACAGAACTAGTAAAATGGTAAAAATGTGAAACGATAAAACGAAGGTAAAGCAGAAAAATATTAAATCGCAAAATTGTAGAATAACAAATAAAATAATAAAATAGAGAATTGTAGAATAATACAGTAAAATCACAGAATGATGAAGCAGTAAAGTGTTAAAACAACAAAGTAGAACGATAGAATACTAAAACAGAATGGTAGAACAGTAGAACGTCAATACGCTAGAACGGCAAGAGCACAAAACCGCGAGTGCTAAAACAATGGTAAAATAGTGCAATGCAGTAATAAAACAATAAAATGATAAACGTGATTGAACGGTAAAACAGCGAACTATCCGAGCAATACAGTAATAAATCAGTAAAATAACAAAACAATAAAATGCTCGTATAGCGTCCGTCCATTTGAAAGAATATACAACGCTATAAATCTGAAATCCGCGACCAAACTTCCATCCAAATGTTCCGCAATTTTCATTAAAACAAAAAAAAAAAAATTGAAACAAACCGTGGACGGTTGAAAAGGAATAAAAATTCCCCGCGATAATCGCATAAGGCGATAACATCGACGATTGCTTTGATCCAGCAAAGATTCCTCGGCATCAAAGGCGTTCACCAGAATATTTCGCGGAGCGTCAGTAAGATCGATAACGTTTATCGCGAACGCTGAAACTGCGGCAGACATTGGTTCGATCTTGTCGTGCCGGTATAACAGATTAAATCCTGTCGTTTGTATCCGTGGTTGGCTACAGAACGAATTATCGAGACACACCCTGAGGCTATCTGAGCTCGACAGTTTCGAGTATGTACATCGAGATCTCGACACGGATAGTCGACTATCGAAAGCTGACGCGACGTGTCTTGCGGTGAAGGTGGATTGTTTCCTTCGATTCGATGCCACCTCATTACGCGTCTGGCAATCATCCCGTGATTTTCCTTTGTGTCGATCAAAACCGAGAAAAATTACACGAAAGTGTTATCTACTTCGAAATTTATTTACAGGATAAAATGACGGAACCAGGTGCAAACGACAATTTTTTGTTAACACTTTGTCTTCGAAAGGCATCCTTTCCCGTGTTGCACTTTCGAAATTTTTCTTGTAATAACATATTTACTGTGTTATTACATTGATTTATACAATTTCCCTAGTACTTTTTCTGAGCAACATATGATTCACAAGGTTTTCACTAGATTATTTGTACAGTTCCTTAAGGGGTAACACCACTCTAGAGCCAGAAAAAGAGGCCTAAATTTGACAATTTATTTTGGAAGTATGACAAGCGGAAAAGAATTTCTTTTCAGAGGGTTTATTTAACACATATTGAAGTACGCAAAATAATTTTTTGTTTGTCATTTTCGTACAAAATGGGGGCGGCAGAGCCCATCGGTGGAAACAGCTTTTGTAGAAACACCGCCACGGGAGGACGGATTTCTCGCCATGTGTGAGACTTGGAATAAAAAATAAATAAAATTTATAATCTGTATACAATTGGCCTTGGTAGTACGTAGGGGTTTTTCGTTTAATCAATTTTTGTAAAAGTTATGCATGTTTTAAGAAATGAATCGACGTTTTGCATGAAAAATGTGCATTGAATTGTTTATAAAAAAAAAAGTTTACATTCAATCAAAAAACGGCTACGTACTACCATGGAGGATATTGTTGTAAAGCTACTGTCAAAATTTCAATTCGACCCATACAGTGGTCACCGAGGAATCCGTCCTCCCAGTATGACAAAAGTGGTTTCGAGGAAAACGCGTTTAAAGTTTTATGAACATTTTAATCCTTCAATTTCTTATTTACCTCTAATCTGCGATTCCTGCACCATACATTTGCCCAACCAGGTCGATGTTCGCCTCCTCCTCTTCCTTCCTCTATAACCGTTTGTTTTGTAGGTAATAGATGTACTTATTATTTTAAATGGTAAAAGTAATGCAAAAGCCATGAATCGCAGCACGCCGCGTAAATACTCAATACGCGCTCTGAGGAGCTGCGGCAAAATTGATAATTGACTCTTTTAAAATTTGTTTTCCACTGTAAATCAAATGGCATTCTGTTTCTATGACCCTAAAGCATCGTTTAAGCCAAAAAAAATAAAATCGACTTTTTGAAAATCCTAGAGTGGTGTTACCCCTTAAGAGTCTTTTTAGACTTTTCGAAGGACCTTCAGAAATCTCTATCGAAGCGTTCCCTAGGATTCCCTAGGATTCCCATAGATTGCTCCTACAATTCCCTAGGATTCTATGGATCGTTCCTGGGATGCCCTAGGTTTTCCATACGTTGATCCTAGAATTCCCTAGGATTCCATAGACTGTTCCTAGAATTTCCATAAACTGCTCCCAGGATTTCCTAAATTCTCGTTAGGTTCCATTTAAGATTTGTTTCAAAGATCGAAAAATCTAAAATTCAAAAAATCGTAAGACTTAAAATTGTCAAATTCCAAAATTCTAAAATTCTCAAATTTCGGAATTCTAAAATTCTAAAATACCAGAATCTTAAAATTCCAAAATCCTAAAATTCCAATACCCCAAAATTCTAAAATCCTAATATTCCAAAACCCTAATATTTCAAAATCCTAAAATTCCAAAATTCTAATATTCCAGTACCCCAAAATTCCAAAATCCTAATATTCCAAAACCCCAAAATTCCAAAATCCTAAAATTTCAAAACCCTAAAATCCTAAAATTCTAAAGCCCCAAAATTCCGAAATCCTAAAATTCTAAAAACCCAAAATTTCAAAATTCTAAAATTCCAAAACACCAAAATCCTAAAATTCCAAAATCGCAAAATCCCAAATTCATAAAAGGAAAAATTTCCGAGTCCTAAATTGCACCAACACGAAAACCCCATTTTTCCACTTTCGTAAATTAGCAATCATTTGTCTCGACCATTGTACCGCAACCCACACGCCAAAGAACCCCGATATTACAATTACCAATTTTAGAATACCGTCAATTTTCCTTTCGATACGTAGCGTTCCACGACTTCGAACAATTAATGATTAAAAATCGCAACTAAAAAGTTGAACAATAAAACAGAGAATGATTCTTTTCCTCCGTATTCATAGAACACCGACATTAAAAGCCTTTCGATCGCGGTTCGACACAGTATGTATCGTTCGAAAGCTCATTATCGGTTCCATATTTATCCGAGAATAATAATGTTATTTCACCGCACAGACGCGCTGCATTAATTAAATTAATCCGGCCCGCTGTTTTGATACTTGCTCTTTGACGAAATGATTACTAATTACCGAGCGATAACGCGAGAAATATTCTCCTTGCAGCTTTAGCAACCGCGAAGCTCGTTAAAGAAATTATTATTCGTTCCCCGAAAGAAACGGGAGGCCGCGTTCAATACAGATTTTCTCGAGCTTTAATGATAACGATGCACTTAATTAATTACGTACAACCTGCACCCTTTTAACGCGCATCCACCTTTCATTTCGCTTTATTTTCTTAACTTTCATCGTCACGGTAGCTCGTGAAAGTCGATGGTTCAAAGGTGGCAAACAAATTTTCAGCGAAATCCCGAGCTTTTTCAAGTTCCTTAAGTTCGATGCATTTCTCAGCAGAAGGAGCTTGTCAGTTAAGTGGACAGCTTTCCCGGGTCCTGGAATCGATAACTGCATGGGAACTCGACGCTTGCCAAAATTGTCTGGCAATACTGGCGGGAGATATGAAATTTTATTGTGATACAAAATCGAAAAAGAAAATAGGACGACGTTCGGGACTCGTCTCGATATCGATTCTATAGTAAATGGGGCCATTTTACTGCAAACGTCATGAAACGATACTATAAAAAACGCTTCGTTCTAGATGTACTTGCAAATGATGTATTAATAATAAATTACGTAGTCCTTTATTTTCCATTTAATTTTTAAACGAAAATTCTAATAGGGTTCTGGTACTCTGGGACATTCATAGAAACACAAAAACCTTGAAACATACATGAGAAAATAGAAATCTAGGGATATAGAAATTTAGAGGCGTAGCAAGCTAGAAATGCAGAGATTAGGAAAAAACCTAGGACAATATAAAACTTGAAATATATTTACTAAATTGAAATAACCTGAATACAAAACCTAGATATAATATAGAAAGGAAAAAAAACTATGATAATTAGAACCTTATGACGTACAAATCTCCCTCGATATCCCTAGATAGGACCCGAAAAATATAACGATCTAGTAACGCAAATTCGTACAAGATATTTTCTATGCAAATTTGAGATGGTAAAATCGCCATCTCGATCCAAGAACCATAATCGATAATAAACAGACGTCCGATAAGAAGGAAGCTTGCCAAATCGATTCCCCTGCCGGAACAGAACCAACATAATTCGATTTCTGTGGAGTACAACGCGAACGGATATTTCTTCCGGCGGAATCTCAGATTCGAAAAATTCTCCCGTAAAGTTTTTACATTGGAATTCCTCGATATCGTAACTGCACAACAGCGGTTCTAAGTTCACTGTACCGTCTTCGTTTCAACGCGAATTCTACTTTTAATTCGAATAGTTCCTACATAGAAACGAGCTTTGATATTCCCTTTAGATTGTAACGGCCTTTGATTAAACATTCCTTTTCCCGGATTTATTTAGACTAAGTCCGCGAGTCAAGTTTAATTTCACAGTTCGCGTGCGTCCGTAAATTTTTGAGCATTTTCGGACGATCGAACGACGAGGAACAACGAACGGATGTCAAGAGAGAAAAATCGAAGGTAAAAATGTTTTCTAACAGGAAACGAGTACACGCGCGATTCTCTTGTTCTCGAATTAATACTACTTGCGTGATCACATTTCTTCTTCCCTTCAATTTTCCCATTTTCCTACAGCTTCCATTGCACTCTGCCTTTTTCCAATGCCTGTTCAGGCTTCTGTGCTTTTAACCTCCTTTTTCCTTTCCCCATTCTTTCCCTTCTTGTTGTTACCCTGCTCCTTTTTCCCCCTTTCATTTCCTGCTTTTGATCTCTCTTTCTACCTCATGGAGTTGTGTACGCGTCTTTCTTTTTTTCCTCCGTGCACATATTAATGGCCGGCTAGCTGCAGCGTTGCACCCGATGGAAGAAAACTTTTCCACACCGATGCAACCGCAGAAACAAACGATGCTAGCAATAAAGGAACAAACGACTGTGGTGTATACACAAAACCAGGCTTGTGGGAATATGTACTTCTGATAGGATTCGGTACCTCAAGGTTTCTCAAACTTTGTCCCTTTTTAAATACACCTTCATATCGATCTTATGTAACACTTTCAGAATTTGCACCACGAAAAATATCTCGAAATGGTACATACGTCTATTTAAACCTTAGAGTCGGGTAAAAATTATTCAGACTTGGCATGAAGGTCTGATTGAATGAAATGGCCTGTTATCAATTATAGCAGCACTGCTCGAAAGCATTGCTCGAGCAGCTGTTTCGAAAAAGTCTTTGACAATTTCATGACAGAAAAGTATCACGGAATTAGGCTTATGGTATATCATCTTGCAGCTTAAACCTTAACAAAAACGACCACATAAGTGCACCTTTAGTATCAGTAATGTATAATAGCTGGATATCAGTTGTAGCAAGTAGTTCTTGTGCTATGTCAAATTATTTCATTTTGAAGAGTTAAAAGTCCACGACAAATTCATGACAGAAAAGTATTACAGGATGACGCTCACAGTACGTCAATTTAAAGCTTAATCCCTCACAAAAAGGTCTACATAAATGCACCATCAATATTCTTCATGTAAAATAGATAGTTATCAGTTATAGCAAGCAATATTCTCCTACTACATCCAATATCCCATTTCAAAAAGATAAAAGTCCATAAGAATTTCATGACAGAAAAGTATTACAGAATAACGGTTACGATATGTCGATTTAAAGCTTAAAGTATGATAAAAGCAACTATAAAAGTGTTCCGCCAATATTCTGAAAATATAATGATTGATTGCCACGTGCACAATGTAACGGTACTGTATTAAATATTGAAATTCGATAAGCAAAAACTTCTTAAACGAGTTCATAAATGAAAAGTACTGTAAAATAGCACGTCAGTAATATCAATTTAAAGTGTGAACTTTAGCGAAAAGTATACATGGATGGTCCATTAATATTCTTAATACAAAATGGCTGACTGCCAGCTAACGATGTAATAATACTGTATCAAATATGGAACTTCGAAAAGTAAAAAGTTCAACGCTGATGTCATAACAGAAAAACATGTCAAATTGATACTTATGATACATCGATTTAAAGCTTAAAGTCTAACGAAACCAGCTATGTAAATGTTTCTCTGCTATTCTTAATATACATTGATTAACAATTAATTGTAGCAAGTACTGTTTTTGTATTATATGAAATATTTAATGACGGATCATAAAAAGTTTCATAAAAGTATCTCAAAATGGCGCGTATGTTACATCAATTTAAAGTTTAAAGTACCGCAAAAATGTCCACGAAATAGTTTTATAAACATTCTTAACATAAAATTAATGGAACTTCGTTAAAACAAAAAGGAACTCAACTATTCGTCATCAGTAAATGTTCAACTTTTAACAATTTTAATTTGAAAGTGTTAACGAATTATTTAATTTAGTATGCAATGAAAAATCTACAACTATTTATCTGAAACAGCATGTATAAAGTACTATAGCTTAAACATTTGCGGTATTTCTTACTTCGTTCATTTAACACGGAATTCTCCAGCAGTTCCAACAAATTTCGACAAAAAGAGATCGAGGAATAAAAGTGTGGTGGTCGAAAACGAGATCGAGAAAATCATAAATTTCGTTGCCAATTTCTCTCTTGCGTTCTAATTCCAGCATTTGCCGTATTTTCGCGTTCGTTTTCTACGATTCAGCTGAAGTACCCTCGAAATATCCCCGACCGTATTGAATTGGTATCAAGCTAATTAGATCCGTAGACATTCTACCGGCCAACAAATCACGATCAAGGATTTTTCCTCGCGACTTCCTTAAATTTTCAAAAATCACTGCGTCCTCATCTCTTAAACATTGCCAACACAATTTAATTAAAACACCGACATGTAGAAGCAAAAATACAAGAAAATCGCCAATCTCTTAAGCGAAGAGTTTGATACACGCACGTTCTTGTAGAACACGAGAACTTCCCGTGGACCTAAACTCTCTTCCTAACCGATATCGAACGGTTAAAGCGTATTTTATTAGTCCGTGAATAATTGGATTGGCGTGTTTCATAATACACGGTCGTCGTTGGAAGAAACACGAGGGCTTAGAAGTATTTTCTTGCGTGACACCCTTAAGTCCGTGCAGAATTTACGACGAACCCCGGCTGAAATGTAATTCTAAAAGTGCACAACAGAACTCGAACGATCGCATTAACGTTACTCAGGGAACCTTTTTTTTAGGCTTTTAAAGAAATTAAAGATGCAGGGTCTAAAAAAGACGGCCATGGAATATGCTAGAATATTCAGCGTTGAAGTTCGAACCGATAGTTTATTTTGCGTTTGAAATCGAAAAATGTAAGTATTGAATTGATCGAATGAGAAGGGTCATATGTCGAAATACAGTATACTTGAGTATACTGAAATATAAAAAAAAATTAGTGGATGATACATCAAATAGCAGCAAAATATTCTATGTTACAAATATTATTATATATTGTAAATTCTGTTTCAATTTCTTATGTATGTTTTAGGAAATATGGTCAAGAGGTGATCACGTATGTAAGTAAAATTATTCAGAATGTTGACGTTGATTATATATTTCAAGGTCGTCGGCAATGACGAAATGTATGCATTTTTGTACTCATGTATCAAATTCAGAACATTTTTGAGAATATCTCCAAAACTAAAGCCAAATGGCGGTTACATGTAGAGAGAAAAGTTGTTTGGAATGACGTCCTTGATAACATATTTCAAAGTCATCGAAATCGGTACAGTATGTGTCTTCTTGTAAACAATTACGTCATTGACAACATTTTTGCTAATATCTCCGAAATTAAAACCGAAAGGCAGTTATATATACAGAGAAAAGTTATTCAAAATCACGTCCTTGATAACATATTTCAAGGTCATCGAAATTGGTAAACTGTGTGTATTGTTATAAACAATTACGTTATCAACAACATATTTGCTAATATCTCCGAAATTAAAACCGAAAGGCGGTTATATATAGAGAGAAAAGTTGTTCAAAATGTTAACCTGGACAACATATTTCAAGACCATCCAAATCGGTAAAGTCGTTTTCCACATAACTACCTCAATTTAGATAAAATGATATAAATATTCAGAAAAGGGTACGTGGTCCCTACTGGGTACATTAACCTTGTCGAAAATCGTGAAGCACGAAGTTCGTTACTGGATTTCGGAGACGAATTGAAACGCGGCTGATTAAAACGTCAAAGTTCGTAACGCGTGACGTGAGCAACAACGAAATGGAAATGCCTCTGTGTGTAGGTGCAATTGGCAAATGCTAACTTGACGTACGGGACGTTCCGTTGATGCGTTGCTATGTTCGAGCGACCGATTTAAAATTGAGTGAAAGTGGCGAAATCCAATCATGGAAGCGTCGCACACGTTTCGATATCGATACTATTTACCGTGAAATCGTATTGGTACGTGTGATATCTCCGATTAATTAGTTCCTGGCACGGAATTAGCGACTTTAATGCTCCGTCGGATACGAAAATGCATAAATTAACGATTTAAGGATGAGGCGATTAACGGTAGCGAATAATCTCAATTTCTTTGCTGTAATTTGCGTTGACTTCGGAAATTAAGTTGAAAATTAATGAATGAACATTATCTGAAGATCTAACGATTTGGTCATTAAAATCACAATTTGCAAATTTACTGTACATAAAAATTCCGATAAACAAAATTATAAGCATAATAAATCTCCATTTCGTTATAAAGAAATAACGTTTCGTAGCAGAACGTAGAAACCCGGGTTTGATGAGAATAAAACATTATTTGCAGAAAGTGTGTCGCATAAACGTCGCCGGTGAAAAAAATTCGCCATACATTTTGCAAAGTTTGCCAGAACAGCGGTCTGCGAAACCAGGACAAAGTTTGGACGTCAGAAAAGTAACGAAGCACACCTGTACCTTGCAATTAGCTCAGCGGTGGACAGAGTGGATTATCTTCCTCTCTTTCAAAGTCTCGTCGAAAACGAATTAAAACACTGTGCAAAAAGGGAACCGACGTTTCGTCGCTTTCAAATTTTCAACGCGCCCCGATCCACCTGAAAGTGACTTTTTTTCTGTTGTTTTTGTAGCACGCGATCGATCATTTATCCTTCGAACCCGTCAAAAACGTCACATTGTTCTATAAAATCAACAATTACGAGGTTTATGAAAAATTCCATGAATTTTTAGCTGCTTTTAATGTGCTATCGTGCTTACGTATTTTTAATCGCATATGTAATTAGCTTGACACATTTTTATCGAAAATTGTCATTTTTATTAAAAATTATATTCAAAATTTTTAATCATGATATAATATAAATAATTTTATTAATAACATTTAGTTTATATAGTACAGTAAATTCTGCAATGTTTAAATTTCAAGTTGTATAATTTTGTATATATGGATTTAAAGTAAATTATATAATATCTTATTTCTAAGCAAAGTAAATTGCACAATATTTAATTTCAAGTAAAGTAATTGTAGAATATTTCATTTGTAACTGAAGTAAAATTATAAAATATTAAATTTCTACGTATAGTAAATTTCTAAATAAAGTAAAATGTTTAATATTTAATTTCTAACTAAACTAAATTGCGTAATATGAAATTAGAAGGAGAAATAGGAAAAGCAACATGCGGAAAATAAAATTGTGTCGTCGTTAAAAGATTAAAAATATTTTGCAAAAATTATGTGATAGAGCAGAGGCCAACATTGTCTCATTCGCGTGTTTCTAGTCTCTGGGTCGTTTCAAGAGAAAGCTTGTTGACCGTATTATTTTTTCCTCCACTTTGTTCTTCTCTCAACAGTATGAAAGGCACATGCTCTTTAATTTCACGGTTATTGAAAACCAACATGCACTTCAAAGTAATAAGAATTTTTTTAATTATCTGACGAGATAAGTACAGGGTGATTTCAGAAATGAACAGGGTATGAAGAGAGGAATTATAACTAGGTACAAGAAAATTTGCATCAATTTAAATATTTTGCATTTTGAATAACAATGTTGTCATCATTTGATGTGCTGTCATCCTAAAGTTACTAACTTCATTAGTTTTAATATTTTTTCAGATTTTGTATTTTGTAATAATTATAAATGCTCGTTGTAATTGTGAATTTATATATTTTTTAAGTGCTATGTTTGTAAATTTGTATATTTCTAGATTTCCAAATCCCCAAATTCTGGAACTTAACAAATTACAAAATTTTCAAATTTCTATGTTATCAAACTTCTACACTTCCAAATTTCTAAATGTTCAAATTCTCCAATTTCGAAATCTCCAAATTCCCAAATTTTCAATTTCTACAACCCCAAATTCCCAAATTCTCCACTTTCATAATCCCCAAATTCCTAAATTTTCAAGTTCCTACATCTCCAAATACCTAATTCTCCAAATTTTCAAATTTTCAAATCCTCCAATTCCAAAACTTTCAAAATTCCAAAACCCAAAGCTCCAAATTCCAAAATTTCCAACTTCCAAATTTGAAACCCTATATAACATCCCCATCAGAATGTACCCAAAACCAAACTTGAAATAACTATTTTAAAACACTGTTCACCTTACAACACATCCTTCTCCCTCACATCGATAACAATTCCTCAAGTGGCCTCCATTACACATCAACAAATAATAATTCCACAAATGGCACACTTTGACCGTAAGTGAAGAGATTACGAATGAAATTGGCAAAGCAACAGCAATCGATATAACTCTCAATTTGCAGCACATTCGCTGACACACTTACGTACGTTAATCAGGTGAAAAGAAATGCAAACGCGTATCGATCCACTGTTGCAACGTTCTAAATATGAAGAAATTCCTTATGGGTCTCACGTGTGCCGCATATTCTCCCCGAAAAATGAAGCTCTTTCTATCCGTATCTCAGCTCAGTTAGCTATATCTATATGCATATACGCGACTCGCATAATCGAATCAGACGTAAGCACGAACGATGTCCCGGAATCTCGTTCTTCGTTTATTCCAGAGATTCGTGCGAGCTACACAACGATATTTCAAAAATGAACATCGCATCTTAATGGAATTTTGTCTAAGGATATCGGAGAAAAATGGTATTAACTTGGCAGCTGATTCGCGAGTTCTCATATTTTATCGGAAAATCGCACGAAATGGACGCAAAAATTAGTAGACACGAGGGAGACATTAATTCGTGTAATTTTGGCACTCGTTGCTTTTGACCTAGAAATAGTCTCTGACTTAGAATTTTCTTAGCAGCATTTCTTTTAACCTCTTTCTTATTTTATTTGTCAGGTAACTAATCACAGATACAATATTCATTTTGTCTGAAAATCGCACGAAATGGACGTAAAAATCACTGAACACATGAGAGACATCAATTCGAGTGATTTTTGTTGGCACTCGCTTTTGACCTAGAAATCATAGTCTCTATCTTAGAATTTTCTTAGCAGCATTTTGTTTAACCCCTTGCCTATTTGTCAGGTGTGTCAGTCAGAACTAACTAATTACAGCTACAATATTAATTTTGTCTGAAAATCACAAGAAATGAACGTAAAAATCACTGCACACATGAGAGATGATTTTTCGAGGGATTTTGTCAGAACAGTTCGAGTGATTTTT
The DNA here is from genome assembly GCA_945859595.2 of Megachile willughbiella. NCBI lineage: Eukaryota > Metazoa > Arthropoda > Insecta > Hymenoptera > Megachilidae > Megachile > Megachile willughbiella. The sequence continues at coordinate 10,196,201 of OX243796.1, forward strand.
GTTGGCACTCACTTTTGACCTAGAAATCATGACTGTCTTAAAACTTTTTTAGCAGCATTTTGTTTAACCCCAATGATTTGTCAGGTGCGTCAGTCAGAACTGACTGATCACAGCTACAATATCAAAACAAAGAAAGGTGAAATGTTATGTCAATTTGGTATTATGCAATCGTTGCCTATGCAAAATGACTTTAACTCCAAATTGAAGGGTATTAAAAATTCCAATAAAATTGATAACAGCTATTGATCACAGAAGAGTGCGTCACGAGTCAGAATCGTCAAAATAATACAAGATGACAATATTACTAGAAATATATTGTTATTAATTTCATTTTTATTCGTTCCTTTTAAAAACCACAAAGAACTTGCTTTAAAAGTAATTTAAAATTCGAAAAGAATTGAAAAGATGACCAAAAACGAAGTATTCGAACGCTAATGACGATAAAACGAGAATTGCAATAAACCGATATTGCAAAGTTTCATAAGATAAAAGCGAAGATAAAGATATAGGGATAACGTGTCCGATCAAGAACTAATCGAGTACGATATTAGTCTCGATAATAGAATATTGATTACCAATTAATCTCAAGGGGACGAGCCACTGAATTTTAAGCCGGGTTTACTTTAACGCTTATTATAATACGTGCTCGGTGTATATGGGTTGCAACCTACTTGCAGAAATCACCATGCGAGAAAAATTCTTAGAAAGTTGGAAAAAATTGATAAACTTCAGGTTTCATGGCGTGTAAGAATCTTCTGCGCTCGGAGACCCGTCCGTGGCAATATAATGAGAGTCCATCGTACATTCATGAAGGACTCTTCACCTATTTTATACTTCAGAATAAGAACAGAATTTGCAGTGTTTCTGCATTATTTCTCTCAATGAATTTTACAATGTCTGTGTAATTAACGCTTGACGTATGAAACAATCGAGGTTTATTTGTTATGGGAGGTCTTTAAGGATATAGATAATTTATTAATTTAACTTGTTCCTATAATTTATTTCTTTGATTCAATTTATCTCTACAATTTATTATTATTGATTTCATTTGTTTTCTTAATATTTTTTATTATTGTATAATTATTAATTAAGTTACTCTAATCCCTACATTTTGGAATATTCATATTCTCAAGTACTATAAATTAAATTTCCAAATACCTAACTTATCAATTCATCAAATCCTCAAATTCCAAATTTCCCAAATTCCTAAAATTCTCCAAATTCTACCATTTCAAAAATTCCCAAAATTCCAAAACCTTCTCACGTATCCTAAAAATCCTATTTTACATAGCAAAATTTCTAACCGAGCAAACAGTAACATAATTTCCCTAATTACGTTACATCCCTAGCAACATAATTCCATCAGCAATTGATGGTATCTATAATGTATAACCGGTATAAAGAAAATATCGGTGTACCAAGGTTCCTAAGTGAAACCTGCTTAGCATGCAAAAGGGTTAATATAGAAAGGACGATAAAAAACGAAGGAACGTACCTTTTCGTCCATTTTGGATGCGATATCACCAACGGCGTTTTCCGCCGATTTGACGATAGCTGCAGCTTGTTCCTTTCTCGACATGTGGCCTCGGAAAGATGCCTGGATTTTCGTCGCTGCTTCGCAAAGCTCTGTCAACGGGAGAAAAAGATAGCCTTAACTTCATGTCGATAGTCGAGCCTGGGATCGATACGCTTCCTTCTCGACAGACGTACGAAACAGGATTGGGGCGTTTCGAGTCTATCGAGAAGGTGAACGTGTACGTGCCTTTCAGCACGAAATTCTCGCAACTTTCGCGAATTTACTTCTCGATGGAACTTACGCTCCGATTCATTCGATATATTATACCGATCATACAGAAGATATCGTTTTTATTATTATTCTACGCGAGTAGATTCCCGTGGGTAAATGATAGATACTGAATATTTCGTTTTATTTATGCTTGATGGAAAGGAAATTTTTAAGTAATGCTTTATATTCAGGCAAATTTGGAATGTTGTACAGTTTTTAATTTTTTATGGTTGGAGAAGATTTCTACATTCAAAAGAAACAATTTCAATAACCACTCACAAATTTTCGATAACAAACAAATTTCTGAACAACTCCCATAATACTTTCCCGCCAAAAAATATGAGACCTTGCACCTAACCAATACACGAATACCCATAAATTAAGTAATTGAACACGTGTAAAATAATACTAAAATCTCAAGAAACGAAAGAAAAGAGGAAATAAATAGAAGGTAATTCAATTTTCGCAAAATAGTCCTCGATTTCTAGAAATCACGCTCTTAATGGTAAGAGCTCGATAGAATCGTCCGTTGAATTTCGATGCGATCTGAAATCCGCCAGGGTTTTGCAGCGGAACGTGAGAAGATTGACGGCGGGGGTAGAAAAAAAAGGAAATGTTTAAAATCAAAGATGTTCCTTCGGGAGGATTTCAAGGGTTGCTACGTGACACACTCACCCTTGTCGTCGGAACGGAACTCCTGTTGAAGTTGTTCTTTCGTTGGTTCTGAGTTTGATTTGGTCCCTGTCTGCTTTGTCGATGATTCAGTCTCTTTCATACTCTTCCTAGCGTGATGGCCGCGGAATGCCGCTTGTATCCTGGTCGCGGCTTCCTCCCTTGTTTTCTCTGCTACGTTGTCTTCGTTCTTTTGCTCCTGTTTAGAGTCCTTCGATTCTTCCGACTTCTCCTGCGTCGCTTCCTGCGATTCTACTTTCGTTGAACTGCCTTCGGATGCTTTTGGGATATCTGGAAGTCCAATGAAACATCGTTCAAGGTAAGACAAATTATTATACTTAAAGAATATTTGCATCGTAACACAATATCTTATTTATACAACATATCATATTTATATCTTATTTATGTATTGTATATTTTCTGCATCGTATATTTTGGTGCATTCTTTTTTGATAGTACTGTACGTAATTAGAAGGAAAAATTGATTAACTAGTTTTTAGTGGGTGATCAAATTTTTATACTCAAACTAGGTTGTATATTTTATAACTCCAAGTGAGTGGAACAAATATTTTTATTGTAATGCTAAAATATATTATCTAATATCTAAAAGTTCCTAAGAATATTATTTACATACTGCATGTTCTATTCAGAAAAAGAAAATTAAAAATAATTATAACACTTTAATTAATTCAATGATTAATAAATAGTTTGAACCAATAGCAATAATAATAATAATAATCAATATAACAGCATAATAATAATAATCATGAGAATAATGAAATTATCCTTGGAATAGATTTAGTTAAAAAATATTTTTAAAAAATGTCAAAAAATTCGACGAAAATTGTATAAAAATTGTAAGTACACGATATCGTATAATGTACATTGTTTTTTACTGATTTATAGCTCAACTCAAGTGTATCGTTCACCGAGAGATTTAATCACAGACTTTGAAGCACGAGTACACGTATATACGAATCTCTTTGAAGCTATCTTGATTAGACACTCCATCCTTTGGGAATTTCTCGTTGCTCTATTTCAGCTTTGTTTGAGAGGTCTACTGAAACTGATCGCTATTTGTATGAGGTACATACATCTATGTACTTATTTAACCCCCCATATGCCTCTCGGAAACATATTACACACAAGATCCTCGGTATCATTCATCTACCTTGCGATTTTTACTTAAAATACTTGCACTAATTTTGGCACATTTCAGTTCAATTTTGAAACAATTTTGTAATTTTAAAATATCTGAATTTCAAATGTAGAAACTTAATAGTTTCAAAAATATAAATCTTTGAAATTTTGAACACTGAAATTGAGAAATTCTCAAATGTAGAAGTCTAAAAGCATCCAAAATAAAAATAAAAATGTTCAGATTTAGTCACATTGAAGTAATGAAATTTTCCAATTAAAATGAAAGTGCAAACGAGAATAAAAATGTAAATGCAAATGATACTTTAAATAAAAAAGAAAAAGCAAATGATAATTTAAATAAAAATGAAAATGTAATGTAAATGATAATGTAAACAAAAATAAAAATGCAAAAGAAAGTACAAAGAAAAATAAAAACGAAAATACGAATGAACACGAGAAAGAAAAAACAAGAATAAAAATAAAAAATGCAAATGCAGATAAAAACCGAAAATGAAACGCAGCCATAAAATCAGAAAAAAATGCAGATATCAAAACGGATTCGTCTCGAGAACAAAAACACGCAGGTGAATATATTTGAGCATGTGTCCTCGTTGGAATAAGGGACGCGTAAGAATATATTGCAACGTATTACGGGTAAAAATGAAAGGAAAGAATGAAGTGACGTGGGTGGTAACAAAGAAAGCCGTGAATCATTGCTGCTACACTACCGGTGACACGTGTACACGATGAATACACGTGCACTTCCTCAGTTAGGCGAGTCTAATTACCGCCTTCATATTTCGTGCAGCAATTTTCGTCCTATTTTTAAGGCGGCACTTTGCTTTTTCGCGGCACGCCTCAAGGAATTCCTTTCAGGAGAAACATCTCTGATATAAAGGAACAAAAACGAACGGGAACAGACGATATCGCGAATTAAAAGGAACAAATTTTGTATCCACGAATCGGGGATATGGATCAATTTCAAAGAAACTTTTGAGTACAAAGGAGAAACTTTTTGGTTTCTTCATTTTTCTGATACTTGAACGGACAAAGGGAAAATTCCTTTCGTCTTTCGGTTTTTTTCATTTTTATAGATATTTTTAATATTTCACGTTTAGTAATATGTAATACAGTAAATTATTTAAAATAATTACAGTAGAAAATATTAAATATTACATATCAAATTTAGTAGTCATAATATTTAATATTCGATGATTTTATATATTAACTTCACTCGGACAAATTATATATTATGTATAATATACAGGGTATTTGGTGGAAAAAAACCATTAGGGATGATTTTTTATGAAAAAAGTAAACAGCAAAAAATTTATAGTGACATCTGTTCATATGTGATTTCATATAACATACTACAATTGTATTTGATTAATATAAATAATATTTAACATAATTTAAATGTTATATCATTTATGTTATGACATTATATTATTTCTAATATAACAATAATGCCATATATAAATGTATTTATAAATTTTTAATATTACTAGAAAATACACCCAAAAATTTTTGTCCACCTTCACAAATTAAACATAAACAGATAAGTTATTTTATGGATAAATGTTTTATACGTAAATTGGTGATCCGTGATCTGCGCAATATGGTCAGAAAACGATTTCGTTGTTCTTTTTGCCTTTTTTTTTACGACGCTATGAAAACTCGACGAGGGTTTACGGGAACGTAAAAGTCGGGTCGAAAAGGACGAAACAGGGTCGAAAGGAAAAATGGTGGCTAGATTAGTTTCTTTGTCCTTCTCCCACTTTCGGGTTTAACAGTTGGACGAATTTAATTTCAAAGGCAAGTTAATTCGTAATCAACAGGCAGCTGTTGATTCCGGTGAAATCCGGAAATTTGTGAATGGAACAACGGTAATGTTGTTGTCCCGAATTAACGAGGCCGAATTATAGTGTTTAAACGACTTAATTTACTGTAAACTCGAAATTAACTACGAGTTTACGTAACAAAATGCTCTAATCAATTTCAATAAGCGAATAAAGGGAGTGTGGTATTTAGAATGTGATTAGAATCAAGTTATAAATCAAATTGGTAAGATTATTATAATATGTTGCACAGTGTATTTCCACTTATAAGATTTTCATTACTTGTTGATAATATATGGATGTATACATATGTACTTGACAATATTATTGAAAATACATGTGTAGGTATATCATAAAAAAATGATATTTTAAATGTCATCAGCTAATGTACATATACAATATGTATAATAATATTATGCAATAAATATAATCACGTTGTATATATCATGTATTAAATATGACATTATAATAAATGATGAATCTATGATATAAGTAATGTTATATTATTATACAGGGTTATATTAATATTATTCTATTCTTACGTATGCTGTTACGGCTCCCAAAGAATCATGTCAACGTATTCCCTGTTTGCGTACCTCATCGCTTGATAGATCAACGAAGACTGCTTAGGCAAATACCTAGAAGTCTCAAGCCAATGTTTATAAACACAATACGCGTTATACGATGCTCGGCAAACCGTAACTTAGCCGCTTAGGAATAGGATTTTCAAACTCGATTTTCTCGGAAACTAAGCTTTATATGAACAAATTTTATTTCATATTTTGTTCTTATTTTTTTATAAGGAACCACCTCGTGTTCGCTAGTACATATTATTCGGCCACACCCTGTATAATGATAGTGTTGCATTTGAGTATATTTATACATTTCTATTGTCACTTGAAAATATATGTAAGACAATTATATATATAATATAACTTTATACACCTTAATACTACATATATATCAGAATTCTACAAAATAAAAATTATTAACAGAAAATTCGCAAAATTGACAATATTGTAAATACGTATTGATGCTGCGAATTCTGAAATATTGGCATATACCACACCTATCTTATACAAAATCTACAGAAAGAATATCTATATCTGACTATTTAATGCACCATCTTATTATCTTTTATTATTCCTCTCCCATTGTAACCAGAGACCTTCTTTCTATCACCAGGGATCTTTGAATTCAAAAGAGAAATTTGTCCACCTTTGTGAAAAAGACTTGTCATTCGACTTAACGGCACTTTTCTCTGTACTTGGTTATGCAATAACAAGATAAATGGCGGAAAGAACATCTCAAATAGAAGTTGGGATACAATAAAACGAAATTAGAACGTTTAATATGACTGTACAGAGCGCATAAAGATGTTTTCCTCGATTGTTAGTTGCGCATCTTAACGAGAGTTTACCAACTCATTCTGAAACCGAATGAAGATTTAACGTGGCAATTAACCTTCGTTAAACAAGTATCCCACGGGAATTCGTATTCCAAAGGAGGACAAATTTGAAGAACAGCGTAAGAAATGAGCAATGCGGTAATCCGATTCTGACAAATGGCTGAACTATGATTATGTTCTAACCAGATATCGTAAGCTTTGCTTAAGCGTATCTGGGACACGGAGGAACTTTCAAATACTCAGTTAACAATTGATTATTTAGTTATAATTATTGCGTATTTTTTACGTCTTACTTAAACTTTACATTTGACGATTTTAGTTTTTGTTGACGATTAAAAAATTTTTATTTGAAGTACATTTCAATTATAATTTGAACTTAATTAAAAATCAAGTTTGAATTATTATTTAGTTGCAATTCAATTGTATTTGTATTTTCAATTAGAAGTGAACAATTGAAAATTAATATCTGACTGGAAGAGTTCTCAAATAAAATTAATTTTTAATCTTTCACATAATTTCAAAATTTAATTCTGTAGTTCTAACAAATTAACAGGATCTTTTAATAGCTTTAATAAATTTATTAATCTATTTTGTAGAAATTTCGATGACAAATTTACATTAATCTTAATAAAAAGTTGATTACGTCTCACTCACAAAATCATCCACTCAGCAATTCAGTTCTTAATTAAAGAAAATTGAACTACGAATGAAATATTCATAACTAATTAGTGCTAAATGAAATGAAGGAGCTAATTAATTATCCGAAACCTTGATCCAAGGATGAAAAAGCCAAATCCTCCACGACTGAACGTTGAATTTTAAGTGCCTTCCAGAAGTCTCACCTTCACCTTCCACTAATTCATGGTTTTTAGCGGGGATAACACGCGATAATAGGGGGTGCCGTTTTAGGGGTAAGTTTCACCTTTACCCTTCAACCGTTAACGAGCGCAGGCTGACGAGCGTTCGAGCGGAAAGTTCAACTTGCAGCTTGTTAAACAGACAAGCATTTGCACACTCGAAATTTTGCCACGCTTGATTTATCGTGACGAACAAATTTGACCCATTTTGAATTTCAACTTGTCGATATCACATTTTTAAGCGTAATTATCTTTTCCAAATAATGAAGTATGGTATGTTGAAGAAGTACTGTAGGGAGAATGTAAATTTCCAAGTTTCACATTTTAAAATTTAAAATTTTTATATTTTTAGGTTCTCCAGTTTTTGCATTTCTAAATTCTCAAATTTTCGACTTTCTAAATTCTCTAATTCCTAAATACTCAAATTATCAGATTGTCAAACTTTAAATTTCCAAATCGTCAAATTTAATAATAAATACAGAAGTCTCATAACTTACATGGCTACCACATACACAATGTCTTTTATTAAATTTTAATGAACTATACTAATAAATTATATTCAACGTTAATGAAAAATTGAAACACTAAATAACATTTGAGCACTAATCTTTAAAAATATACCTCATAATTGTCCCAGTAATTTCAAAAGAAAATACGTGAAAAGGTCTCGAATTGGCCAGGCTAATAACATAAAACAATAGGTACTGCTCACAAGAACGAATTATAAAGCGTCCCGATAAAAGAACAATTCAACAACGATAAAATATTGTTGAGAAGAAGTTCGCCAGCAACAGATGCGAGGTATTGAATATCGAAGTGAAGCCGCGAGCCTATTAAATACCATCGATTCTCGATTGCTTTTCAGGGCGAAATTGTAGAAAATACAAAACGACAACAACGGAACACCCTTCGGGTAGGTAATCGATGACTCGTGTTGCTTTAATCGGCCGCCTCTCGAAGATCTTGAGATTCGCTGAATAGAAAGAATTTTGCGAATCACCTCCTTCGACCACAATCGTGTCAATTAATAACTCGAAGTACCAAGAAAATATTCGGGCAACTGCCAGAAACACGAGGTAAAATTATAAATGTACCATGGCATCGTGAAAAGTCGTAGAATAGAAACAGCCTGATTTCGGGGTTAAAATCGTCCATTCTGAATTTTACTTTCAGATGCCTGATGCTAATACGTTTAGGCAAATTGCTTCGTAGATTACAAGGAAGCCTCTCTCTACGAGCTAACGAATTACGTTTCGAACCTCGAGGGACGTTGCTTTGATCGATCCCCATGGAATACGAAATAGCGTGCCACATATGGATTAAACACGATAAACCTATACAGTACAATGAAGGCACTGAATATTTCAACTTTGTGGACGGTTTATCGCCTTTTAATTGTCTCGTTGCAATTCGATACCATTGAATAATGCGAAAAGAGTGCACTCGTTCTAAACAGATGCATTGTTACGCTTAGGAAAATCAGCGAAAGCTTTGTCTTGTTATTTTTGACATGTTTTGAACTTTAAATGGAGCTATCATTTTGAGATTCTTTTCTGTCATGAAATCGGTTTGGAATTTCTATATTTGCAAAATTTGATATTTTGTACAGTATAGGGATTGTTACAATTAATAATTGTTCGTGTTATGTTAAGATTCATAACGGGGCGGCTATATAGGAATTTTTGTCAAGTTTTAACCTTTAAATTGATGTATCATAAGTGCCATTTTGAGACACTTTTCTGTCATGAAATTGTCACAGACCTTTCACATTTCCAAAACTGGATATTTGACACAGTACATCGCTTGTTGCAATTAATAATTATTCACGATATATTAAGAATAACAATGGGTCACACATACAGATATTTTTGTCGAGTTTTCACCTTTAAATTGAGGTATCATAAGTACCATTTTGAAATACTTTTCTGTCATGAAATCATCTTGGACGTATTCCGTTTTGAATTTGGGTATTTGATGCAGTACAACATGCTTTGTTATAGTTAACAATTATTCAGTGTATATTAAGAATATTAATGGGGCATTTATACAGACATTTTTGTCAAGCTTTGACCTTTAAATTGAGGTATCATAAGTGTCATTTTGAAATACTTTTCTGTTATGAAATCATCTTGGACATATTCTGTTTTGGATTTGGGTATTTGGTGCGGTACGACATGCTTTATTACAGTTAACAATTATTCAATGTATATTAAGAATATTAATGGGACATTTATATAGACATTTTTGTCAAGCTTTGACCTTTAAATTGAAGTACCATAAGTGTCATTCTGAGACACTTTTCTGTCATGAAATTATCTTATACGTTTTATAGTTGCTGTCTGAATATTCGACACACTACACCATTGATAAATGTAACAATTTACAGACGTGTAACATTTACACATTTAGTACGAAAAATATTTATAAAATGTTTACATAGCTCTTTTATTAAGCTTCAACCTTTAAATTGATATAAAATAAGCAACATTTTGCAAAACTTCTCCGATGAAATCGTATCCGACATTTCAACGAATACCTAAAAATGTACGCAAAGCGTGACAAACTTTTTCTTAAATAATCCCGAAACGGAAACACGGTAAAAAGCTTAATGAAGCTAGAAACCAGAGTGTACTGAACTGTATTATTTATGAATATCCCACCTTTGCCAGCGTCGGGTTCATTCCCGCTTTAAACGTGCCCCTTCATTCTCTTTTTTCCCTTTTCTTTTAATTTCCTCGACATTTTCACCCAAGGGGCGAAATTTCCTGCATAATCGTTGCAACATTTTTCTCCCACCCAGCAAGAAAGAAAAGACGTCATCGTGGCCACTCTTTTATAATTCATTCTGTGCTCGTTAACCTAGCTCCGTAGGTACGACGTTATAAGCGTAGGCCACATAGCACTTTAGTCTGAACAAAGCTGCTTAGCGAAATGTTCGCGCTTCGTCGAGATTTTCAACGTCGATGATCCGGAATTCAATGTGTAAAAATACGCGTCTCTTCGTGACAATTTAACCGTACTCAGTCGATCAATTTCATCGTATTTATAGCCATTGATCTGGCATCGTTTTTATTACACATCGTCATTCATCGTTCGTAAGACTATCCTTTTCTTCGAGGGAAATTTTCCCTCGTTTCTCCCGCCTCCTCCTTTTCTCTTTTTTTTTATTCATCCCCTTGTACAAACGGCAGAGAATGCGGGACCGGAAGTGCCGGAACGGGTAAAAATAGAGAATCGTTAATTTTATGCTTGCGAAGTAGTAGCAAGGCGTGCTTGCATCCGTTTCAAGCGAAACTTCTTCCGTAATTCCGCAAGAAAATGCAACGTGCCAACTCTTCCTTTGAAGTTTCGCTAATGAAACGTGATCCGTTGAAGAATCTCGCTTCCGTGGAACTTCTGTTTCGGCGGTTTTTCAAGGAAAAAGAATAAGAACGGGATAAAGGGACGCGTTTAGATGAAGACGTATCTACTCGCTGGACAAACTTGCAATGCTAATTTGATCTCGTGGAGAGTGACTTGTGCTTGCGTCATTGCGACTAAATTAGTTTGCTGATTGTTCTATTTTGCGTTAGCTCGTTGCAAATTAAATAACTGATTTATTCATGAAACTACGATGACTTTGTCGCAAGTAATATTCATTAATCAAACCTTCGAAGCATTGACACTGATTAATTGCTTAATTTATTGGGTTGTGTGACGGGTACGGATGGATTCGGGGTAATATCAAAATGGTTGAGAGCATTTATACGTTTTTGGACAAACTGTGAATCTATTGAGAGTTTTTTGAGAGGATGGAGTGGATTAGGTTATATTTAGTTTGGCTAGGTTAGGTTAAATTTAAGCAGATTCAGTTTAGGTTATATTTAGGTAGATTCAGCTTAGGTTAGGATACATTTTAGCTTGGATTTAGTTTAGGCTAAGTTTTGTTATGTTGGACTTGATTTATTAATACAATGATGTTCGAAATATTTAAGATATCTTTCTTATGTATATTTGAAATATCGTGATATGTATTTTCAGACAAATTGAGCTACATTAAATTACATTACAATCTGAAATTATTGTGACTATATCCAAACTAAAAAATGCACACTCAAAACCCGTCTACAATTACTAAATATTAAAAGAAAATGATATAGGAAAAATAAACGAGTTTCGCGATCGAAACAGTCGGATAACATTTGGTACGAAAGATTCGTAGACCATATATTATTTTACTGCTCAATCCGCGTCAAAATCTGCGTTATCAGCTACCCATTGACTTTATAAAGATCTGACATATGTATCCATGGAAAGCATTAAAGAATTTACAACCTGCCACTTTACGACACGAATTTTCCTTTATTGAAAGTCGTAAAGCAGTTGTCTTTGTGCGCAATTCGCCGCCGACGTGATTAAACTTTGAACAGGTTATAAACGAGAAAACGCAATGCAAATAATTCTTTCCTATTTTCAGAAGATACATATCCGGGTGTCCATTACGTTGTGTATCTACGATTCGTTTTCGGAAACGTTACAGATGTTTTATCGCCATCTCAAATATGGAACAGTTTTAGCGTGCTCGAATGAACGAAATAAATCAACAATATTCTCGTTCAAATCCTGATCGTTATTGACGTGCAAACTTTGCACTGCGATAGACAAGACCAATATTCCACCAGCAAACTGAAAAAAACGCTGTTTTATTTGTCCTTTGGTACTATTTTTTTTTTCACTGTACCAGACACTTTTCAGCCATGGTTCCGATGCTGTGTCAACAAACCTGTTAAATGGCGAATCGGATTATGCGATGTACTGCGAATTTCATATTTGCAAAACGTTCTTTTTAAATATAAAATTAATCTAACTGTGTAGGAATTAATTCAATAAAGAACAGATCAGGTAATTAACAGTTGAGCAAATGTGTTAATAAATTGTTAAGAATTGTAAATATATGTATAGCACATAATTGTATATCGTGTTTGTATTTGTTGTGAAATCTATCATTTTCTGAAAGAATCTATTGTTTAAAAGGTAGAAAATTATTAAGGTTTTTAAAATTTTTGACGCTATTATAAGCCAACGAACCGATCATCTACCAAGTTCATTTAGATTAAGGATTATCTCGGCGTTCGTCCTCGCGATTGCTCGAAATCCAATTTAATGTAAATGCATTCGACACGGAATCCAATTAGAAGACGCACACGAAGCGGGTGAAAAGTATCGCCATATTTCCGATACTCGGCCATTTAAAACGACATTATCGATACATTACTACCTAGACGAGTATCGTGTTTTCCGTAAGATAAAAAAGAAATTGTGACCAATTATTGAAATTGATCTCTGATTCATGCCGCACTTTACTTTTATAAGGGTCGGTTTTTCCGTCACGGCTTAAACGACTCGGATCTTGGTTAAACTGCGACGATTTACTTCTGTTCGAATCGTATGTGTGTCATGTGTTCTCATTTTTTGAAAAACACGAAGCAGAAAAATAAAGAGGATTTAAAAGTAAATCTAAATTTCAACAACGGTATTAAACAAAATCTTATATTGAAAACTAAAATAAATAACGAAAAGTGTCTGAACTTTCAAATAAACTGGAAAAACCAATAAATAAATAAATGAACATATATTACATAATAAATGAACAGATAAATTACAACTAATAAATGAATAATAAATTATGTAAATTATAAGAACTAAGTATAAATGAAATCTAAGCTGTTACTGAAAAATGGGACCTCAATTTATTGCTACAACCATTGTAAAAAGAAGCGAAAGAAAATATCGAAACTTAGTAGCATGAATTAATAATATAATTAGTCTACCGGTGTAATTAAATTCAATTGCTTCGAATTGACTTTAATTAATTAAATGTCACCATGGACATCTGCGTCGCGGTAAAACGTTGTCTGTTCAAAAGGAACGTTTTAGCCGTTAAAACGTAGAAATTATGTCAAAACGTTGTTTCACCATCGAGGGAGAAAGAAAGAACGTCGAGAAGAAAAAGAAAATTCAGCTCGACTTAACGTTAAGACGTTAAACTTTTATCGCGCGACACCGATAAACTTTAGCAAGCAACGAGCCACGGTGTTGCTCGTTTATTTTTCGCCATTTTTTCTTCTTTAAAAATCTCATTGCTACTCTGCTCGCATTCGCTCTGTAAACTCGGTCGAACGTCGCCATTTTATTGTCGAAGATAAATTCAATACATTATTTGATGATGTAATTATTGGTAAAGAATTGGTTTTGTTATTAAGGTTATCTTTACGTATTTGATAAGTAGGTTAGGTTAACTAGGGGACAAATATACGTCTTTATGTCAATTTGTTACTATGTTGATATTGTTGAAGATCTTTATGTATTCATTTATTTATTAAGTAGGCTAATAGGGCACAAAGGGGAATAATATACAAGGGTGTTTTCGATTTGGTAGTTCAACGAAATAAAATTTGTTCACATACACATTCGTTTTTGGAAAAATGAATTTGAAAATTAGTCACATGTTTGTCAAAAAATGTGTTAAACATGTATTATAATGCGTAATTGTATGAAATAGCAATATGTATTATAACATGTACCTATATGTAGTATAAGTGTATAGCATAATATACATTATAGTATAAATATGTATTATAATATATGTAGAACTACATGTATTACATGTATGTAGTACAAACACGTATCATAAATTATAAATATAAAAACAAATTTCAGTGACACTAACAACTATACCTACTATTTCACAATATTCACTAATTAAATTACCAAAAAGTCTGTATAATTGCAATTTTTCGTGTCACAAATAAATTTTCATGAAAACGCTTGAAAAATTTTCAAAATAAATTTTCTCTAAAATGACTGCATGCGAACTAATTTTATTCTACATCCTTGACATATTTTTTTATGTAGATTCATCTCTTTCTCGATTATATCACTACACCAGCAAACGCTATAAAACCCGTACAGGGTGTTCCACTAAAATATAGCACTCGAATACTTTTTCCAATTATGAAAACATAAAAAATATTTTAATCATAATTTCATTGACATTATTCAATGTCCATAATTTAACAGCAGTAAAATTACATGTAAAACATTTTCAGCGAGTTCATAATTAAAAAAAGGTATTCAGAAGATTAAATTTAAATGAGAGCTTAATGAGAGATGATATATTTAAATGTGTAAATACAGTAATAAAATACAGTATTAAGGTTTTAAAGCAACTGGCAAAGATTAATTTGTTATGAATTATGTAAGGGATGTAAAAATACGAAGTTAAATTATGTAAAATTTCACAGGGAAGTTGAAGAATACAAGGATTTCTAAACACCATACGACACAAGTGATCAATCGATGTAGTTGTGTCAGACCACCGTTCGACCTCGATCTACTTTAACCAATTACCTCAGTCGGTCGACGAATGTCTCTCCTGAGAGTCTCTCTTGTCTGAAATCATTCGCCGAATTACAAATAGCTAATTAAACCTGTACTGGTGCGAATAAAATTCTGGATTAACTAATCTGTTATGCGTGACAAATCGTGTACATTACTTTCTCTCTTCTAATTTTTAATCAAAGCTGTACTCTAAAAGTACTATGGCTCTCAAATTCTTTTGTTTTCAGTGTTCTATATTTTCCAATTTTTTAACTTCGACTTTCTACATTTCTAAATTTCTATATTTCAAAATTTTCAAATCCCAATTTCCTATACTTCTAAATTTCTAAATTCCAACTCTCTATATTTCTAAATTTCTAAATCCCAACTTTCTATATTTGTAAATTTCTAAATTCCAATTTCCTATATTTGTAAATTTCGAAATTCCAATTTCCTATATTTCTAAATTTCCAAATCCCAATTTCCTATATTTTTAAATTTCCAAATCCTAACTTCCTTTATTTCTAAATTTCCAAATCCCAATTTCCTATATTTCTAACTTTCTAAACCCCAACTTCCTACAAACCCAAATTCCCATATCCCCCAAATCCCCATATATTCCGAGCTTTACAACTCTAAACCCATATGTACACAAAGTGCACAGTTCTAAGTTTCTACATTTCCAAATATCAACAACCCCTTTCAACAAACACCCTAATAAGAAAATCTCTAAAGAAACCAATAAGAGACAAAGAAACTACTGCAACATTTCAACTCCTTGACCGATACATTTAAATAATCACTTTGAATAATCTAAAATAAAGAACATAAGCAACGTGTACATCCTAAATTTCCAAATTCCTCTAATTCACATTAATCACGTGACTAAAAATTGTAGATTCACGGAACACCCGGTATATGGCGTTCGTGCAACACGCGGCCAGATACGTTTCGCGATTTAATGAACACGTAAATCTAAAATTCTTCGCCGCGATACTATCTGCACTCGAACAAGCCCGCTGATAATCGTTTCTCGGCTTCGAGAGTTCATTTACGCTCTCGGTTACATACCGTCGGGTCTTTTTTTACCCGGCTGGAACCGCGAGCTGTTGGTGGCATTGATTTACGTAGCGATTTATGCATCACACGGACACGAACAGAGGTTTCCAATGGTAATATTACCCGTAATAATTCCACGTCAAACACAGATGTCCCCAGTCACATTATTTGCTACACGCATTATTACGAATCACGCTTGTTACTTGAACACCATAGACTCCTGCACGCGAAGTTTCCTTAATGATGGGGTCGTTGAAACTTCCGCGTTTTGCTTCAAAACTCATCAATCGCCGGTGTAAAACTGAGATATGGGTGTTTCGGGACGTGTGTTAAGTCCCTACACCCAAAAGTTGGTAGACACTTATATCCCTAGTGTTCCCAGATTCTTATTTCAGACACCTAGATTTTTATTATAGGTTTCTACATTTTTATTATTATTGGATTTTAGATTTTTATTATTATAGGTTCCCAGGTTTCTAGATGTTTATTACTCTAGGTTTCTAGAGTTCTATTGCTCTAAGTTACTAGATTTTGACTACGCTGGATTCCTAAATTTTTATTATTCTAGGACCCCCGATTTTTATTGTTCTACGCTTCTAGAGTTATTATTTTAGGTTCCTAGATCCCTAGATGTCTAGGTCTTTAAATCCCTAAATTTCTAAATTTTTGAATTTCTAATTTTCTAATTTTTCAAATTAGGAATTTTCAGATTTGTAAATCTCCAAATTGCAATATTTTCCATGATATATCTACTAAATCCCTATATTCCCTAGATCCCTATAGTTCTAGGTCTCTAAATACCAGAGCTCTATATTTTCAAATTTCTACACCCCTATACGTCTACATCCTTATACCCCTATGTCTCTACATTCCCCTAAATCCATATATTTCTGTATCTCTACATCCATATACCCCTATGTCCCTACATTCCTATATCCCTAAATTCCTACATATATTCCTGTATCTCTATATCCTTATATTCCTATGTTTCCACATTCCTACATCCCTACATAAAATCTAGGAATAATTTTAGTAAAATTTTCCGTGTCGATAAACAGCGAATCCGTAAACGAAACGCAATATCTCAAAAAATGGCGTTAACAGCCCTCATTTGCAGCGCGTAATTTTCAACGAAGCTTTTTGAAGCAGACATTCGCTCGGTTAAAATAAATTAATCGTGCAACTTCGTGACAGAATATCACGATTATTTCCCGAGGAAAAATAAACGAGATATTCGCTTCATCTAGCGGCTGTGAAACAGAGAATACCGGAGGAAATTTCAACGGAGATTCCCGGACAAAAGAGTCCCGTATCGCTCGAGGTGTTTGCGAACATCGCAAACTCTCTGTTTAAACAATGTCGGCCTTGTCTTGACAAGTATGGAATTTACCAACGAAACGGTCTAATGTTATAAAATAAATGATCGATGGAGATTCCACGGAATTTCCGAACGGGAAGAGAATTGTAACGGAAATTCGACGGGAAGTTGGTCGAGTTTTCTTTTGCCGAAAGTGGAGATAAAAATTCCGCGGAACCGCGAAATTCAAACAATCCCATTGTTTCCGGTTGTGTATCAACCCCGGCCGCAAAGAGGAACAAACAACTCGCCGTTGCTCGAATATTCTTTTCCATTTCGAATTGTTTCGTTTCGTCCACTTGAATCCTGTTGTTTTTCCCTCTTTCGTCCGCGGGCTTCCTTCGACGGTAAATAAAATCGTGCCAGGGCTGCCCGCCCGAATTCGCTTCCGATTGCATTAATTATCGGGTGTGACCACGATAATGGCCTGTCTGCTTACTAAATTACACACGATCGTTATCGATTCTTCGTGTACACCCGTCAACTCGCGTTCCTATCGCTGTACAGTCGCTGATCCCGGCGAGTGAATTAAAATCATCGGCCTCGTGCGCGCAGAATTTCCTTCTTGATATATTGCAGGTAGGAGAGATTTTAGTACCGAGAATTATTGGTACTGCTGAGAGTAAATATTTTTTTGGATACATGTAGAAATTTGGGAATTTGGAAATTTAGGAATTTAGGTAATTTAGAAATTTAGGAAATTTAGGTAAATTAAGTAATTTAGAAATTTAGAAAATCTAGGAATTTAGGAAATTTAGATAATTTAGGTAATTTAGAAATTTAGAAAGTTAGAAATGTAATAATTTAGAAATTTAGAATTTTAGAAATTTGAGAATGTAGGGAATTTGGAAATTCAGTAACTTGGGAGTCTGGAAATTTGAAAATTGAAAAAATTTGGAAATTTAGTAACTTGGGAATTTCTAAATTTGAGAACGTAGAAAATTTGGAAATCTAACTTAGAAATTTGAATACTTAAAAATTTATAAAAGTTTGAAATTTAGTAACAAAAATTAAAAAATTTAAAAGTTTGAAAATGTAAAAAATTTAGAACTTTAAAAATGTTAACACCGAAATTTAGAAATTCACGGATTTAAAGATTTGCTGGCGCGATAGATTTATTTGCGTGAAGCTACAGATATTATTGCCGAGAGGATGGTTTTGTGGAGATAACGGATTTATTTATTTATTTTCAATTTCGGTTTCAATTCTAGTGTATCGAGTATTTAAATAAATTGCGACCGCTATTTTTTGGTAATTAATTGCTGCTCATAAATGTGAACAGTGGTGAACATATTTATTTTAAATTATAGATATTATTGAACCACTTTCGTCAAACTGTTATATTGACTGTTATTGAGATAACAATTTATTTATTCACTTTTTTATTTCGAGCTTGATATACACGCACTGAACTAAAATAATTAACTGCGTTTATTAAATTATTCCACAAATACCTACGATGAGAAGAAAATGTAATGTACCTTTACTGTAATTCGTAAACATTGATAAGAAGTTCCTATTTATAAAAAAAAATTAATTGCTTTATATTTATTTCCCTAATCTAAAAAATAGATGTACTAATTTTTAATCATAGCAAATCATATTAAAATACTAATTTATATTTTATTAATTTTTTATTAAAATATTACATTTAATAATATAATTAATTTTAATAATATATAATATTTAATATTATTAAAATTAATATATCTCTCAACCTCAAGCTACGTACCCTGTTCCCCGACATTTAATTAACAAATACTTGAATTTTAACCAACAATGTACCCAGATATTAATAATTACTTTTCAATCTCAAATTTACCCATCCTAATTTTTACCAATTACTCGTATTTTTTAACCCCAAGAAAATATATAACATATTTAATTTGATTCTCGAAAATTACAATATCTATACTTCAATCAGCCGAAAGAAATAATTTCCCAATATTATAAAATGTACTATTTTCAATGTATACCAACAACTTTAACACCTCGCCCTTTATCCCGTCTATTATTATTATTTGTGAAAGAAATAGATGCATTTCGCGTGTCGCGGTCCCATAAACATATTTTCCCTCCGGTTTTAACCTTACACCGCATTTCTAAGTGTTCGCGTTACATGCAAATCTCGCATTCGACGACACGCATCCCCTTTAAAAATCAAGCTCTTTATGCGACTCACCTGGACGATCGCGACGCCTAACCCTTGTTTTTCACCTGCGTGTACGTACGCTACCTGACCCAATGTGCGACTGGCGCATTCTGGGTACCGCCGGTACCTTTTATAACCTCTCGGTGACACGGCCCTGCGCGCAACGCCACGCAGTCTCTGTGAAAATCAGTGCCGTGTCTACACAGGTGCCGTTCGCCCCGCAATTTTTTTTAACCCATTCACCAATCAAATTTAGAACGTTTTGACAATTTCATTGAAATTTAGAACGTTGCTGATTTTATTTTAAGCAAACATAGATTTTTACAAAATATATTTAGTTGCAGATATAGTAAATGATTTTACAGTACTAAAAAATACTACGAGATATCTCGTGGCAATGAATGCTAAAAAAAGACCTGGGAAGATATCAATTTTTTTCGAATGTCTTGTTAAGGTCCTTCGCGAAAATCTGCTACACTTTTTTCTTTTTCAACCCATCATCTCCCCTTGTGTGATTTATCGTTAATTTTATATGAACTTTTATTTCTTGTTGATTTAGTGTCTTCGTATTTGGCGACGAGTTTTATTCGGGATAAGATATTGAATTTGCGAGACTTGTTTTTAAATATGATGAATGTTGAGGATTTATTTTATATTTTGTACTTTTTCTTTTCGTAGATGTTATTGGTTTTTGATGTACTATTTTGGGAAGCGTTAGAATGTATCTATTGTTCACGATTATTTTTGGATGTGCAAGTACGTCGTTGTACTAGATAATTTTTAATGACTCCATATACCAGATCATTTTTAATGAGCTCATATTTCAGATAATTTTTAATGCATTCATGTACCAGATAATTTTTAATGCACTCATGTACCGTATCATTTTTAACGAATTTATGTTCATTGCTTCATTAGTTAACATTCTTAACAAATTTCTAGTACACATATAATCATTAGTAGTTCAAATGAATTTATGTAAGTTTACTATTTTATTTAAGATTTAACAAAATTTTTAGCACGAAGAAAATTTGGGATAGAGATATTTTCTAAAGATAAGACTAATTTCCATAATGATAGTAGAAAGTAAAATAATATGTTATAAATGTGATGAAGAATATAACTTCGATTTATAAACTGATTACTAATGATACTCTAATTATGAATAAATAATGTAATCACTGGATGTAATAATGTTTAATTAACGGAATAACTAGTGTTGTTTAATTTTGTTAGAAGCAGAAATATTATTCGTGTACGAGCATCCATGCAGTACAAATACGTTTAGAAAGTAAACATTTTTTCAAGCCGGTTGAAACTACGACCCACGTTATCGATTTAGTTAGAGTAATTGGAAACCTAGGTACTCTACAATCTACATCACGTAAAACGTGGAGTATACACTGTTAGTTAAAATAATACTGAACTGCTTGAAATAAGATCTTACAACCTCTGCATGACCTAATTTTTATATGTATTGATACTTAACAACATCTATTTTGTAGCAGGGAAACTTGTATCCTCGCAAAAATGTACAAATTTTGCTACAAAAGGAATAGAAAAAGATAAGTTACAGAATAAGAAAAGTTAATAAAAATTAAAGCAAAGAAAATATTATTTGAAATTAACCTGTAGCGAAATTGAATAAAATTATTTAAAACTGTTAATAAAAACGTTTTTCTTAGTATCGAGGACCATGATATGGTTTAGTTAAATTATACAAGAGAGAAGCAGAGGAACTTGCCAGTTCATGGGTCACAAAACTTTAGAAATACCATCTGGTTTACGAGTTATGTGGTTGGGAACTGTAGTTAGTGGTAACGTGGTAGTATTTAGTTACTATTTTCTCACCGAACGCAAAATTTACGATGTCCAAGCTAAGAGATATCGATCAGCGATCACCAGACTTTATGACACGATGACAATTTGTCAACCGTGACTGGTCAAATGAAAATGAATCTCTGTTCGTACCTTCAATTTTTCATTCGACGATTGCTATTTTTATTCGGACCATTTCCATAATCGAACTCGCCGTCCTTGATATTTATGTACGCGTGAAGAAATGGAAAGTGTTGCGTGAAAATCAAAAGCCTAACTCGCTACGAAATTTCTATCATAAAAGTTGTTTCATCTTAAATTTTAAGGAAACTTCAAATTTGAAGATTATAAGTTGAAAATTGAAAATTTGAATTTTAGAATTGATAGTCGATAGTAAATATCGAAATTAAAAATCGAAAGCTGAATACTTAAAAAGTGGACACTGAGAATACATAACTTAGGAATTGAAAAGTTGAAGATAATTTAAAAATACACCTAAGAAAATTTTTAAATTCCGACCACAAGACTAAAAAAACTAAAAGTTTTAAATTATGAAAATGGAAATTGTAATCACTATACTTCGTAGTTGGGAACTGTAAGCCCCAACTCTGAAAATTTGATAACGGAAGCTTAAAGTATGACCACGGAGGAGCAAGAATGTAAATTTTGAAAATTGCCCGATAAAAATGTAAAACCTTCAAAAATAAGAGCAAGAATACAGAAATAAAATCGGAAAGAGTGTCACGTAACTGAATAAATTTGTGGAAATTAAATCTTACAGTCGACTTGGAGTCGCCTGAAGAGGATCGCAAGAAACGGGTCTAGAGAGTCCAATTAAAGATCGAATAGCGGATGGATACGTGCTCGAGGGCCAAGAACAATCTCCTCGATAAAACGTATAATTACTTTAAGCCGTGATCGTTCTTGCATCCCTTATTTCTTGAAGGCTTTAAAACGACGCGATGCTCCTTTTGCTGCCACCTGTTCGAGAGCCACTCGACGAAATCGTTCGAATTCCATTCGACTGTGAACTACAGCCGATAAAACAGAGACGCGGGTGTGCTTTCGGATACTGGCGAAGCTTGCACGACTTTACCAACGAGCAGCACTTTGTTATTCTCGTGGTCGGAAACTTACCCTACTGTGTCTGATATATGACCGACCTACACCACTTATTCTACTTGCGCCACAAAATCGATAAGAAATTTTGAATCGCTCTTATTTTCATTAAATTGAATATTTTTAAATGCACATTCAAAATTTATTTTATAAATAAATTTCATTGTGATATATTAAAGCATAATTTTTATTGAATCTTTGTTATTTTATTGTTGATTGTTTGATTTATAATTTTTTATTGATTGGAAGGTTAATCGATTAAGGTCGTCGTAATTAATTTTTTATTGTCAATTGAAGTATTAATAAAAAGGATAAATTTCAGAGGATGTAACAAGAATTTACTGGAGGAGTAATTATTTAAAGTCAAAGAATATTTAATAATAGAAAAATTGTACAATAATTTGTTTTAATGCATGTAATAATTATATGCTTTGTAGTGAATGTAGATGTACAATACTAGTATCTAGATCATAATCGAATCTATCTAGATTATATCTAATTGTACAGATCATAATCTAGATTATAATCTATGTACATTATAATGCACCTATTAATGAATTTAAACATACTTTCACAAGTTTTTTAATACGTTCCACATCATGGTTGTTTATGCACATATTTTAGCAAACTTCCACAAACATTTCATCGTATTGTTAGCAAGTTGTTTTATCACTTTTTGTAAATGTTTTAATGCGTTTTATACTGCTGTCTATACGTGTTGCTATATAGGTGTTCGTTTTATTGCCGTGTTTTATGGCGCAATTATTTCCGCGTAGATTTGCATGCGTATTTTTAAATCTCTACACGTGTTCGGATACTTGTGAAGTTAGAAGTGTTTGTTTATTGCACGCTTGTACGAATAAATCTGCATACGTTAACCGTTGTACGACGGAAAAGAATGCATATCGTCGGAGACACGAATCGATAAGGAAAGTCCCGTAACCATCGTGACTTTTGCTTTCAGGGCTTTATAATAAATAGATTATCATTTTGTAAATTATTCTTGAATTCACGATTCCAATTGAATTGTCTGTTTGGCCAGAATTTTATGGCAAACAAAATTTCTATCAGTTATCCCAAATTTTGTCACGTTTCAGTTTTTACAAAAGTTTGCATTTTTGTTTTTTTCCGCATATTTTAATTAATTATATTAATTTTGTATGTACAATATATATGTAATAAATAGAAAAATCAACTGATGCAATTATATCACTATCTTGTATTTTTAATATCACAAAATGTTTGAAAAATATTTCTGACAAAGTGTTCATGACAAAGATTCATTTAATAAAGTGAAACAACGGTATTTGAAAATTTCCAAATATTCAAAGTCACTTCGCATACTTTATACTCCAACATAGATTTAATACGAGTTCTCCGTAAGGTCGTGTAAATTAATAATCGAAACAAATTTTTCTAAACAACGCACAGTTTAACATTCTTTCCGATCACTTATCATTCCACCAGCAAGACGGAATTTCTTTGATTATTCAGTTTAGTCGAATACTTCTGTTGGATTTCCCTCGGACGACGAGGTATTTTAATTCACTGATATCAAACAATCGCACAGAATAGTTCGGAACTATGTTGGAACAAGTTTGAAGTCTGACCATGCACGTCTCGTACTACTTGCTAGTAGCCATCTGCACGGTTTCACTTTAACAAGTTGAATGCTGTGGGCTCGACGATAAATTTAATATGCTCGAAAAACACAGGGAACTTTAAGAACATTACTGATGATGTGAATATTGTAGGAGAACCGTGAGATAGTTAATTAAAAGTAGGTAGGTAGATCAAAATATAGAGTAGATGACAAAGATGATATTATTAATATTTTGACTACATTTCTTAGTTTTATGATTTTAGAGGAAATAACAATATAATAATATATTTGCAAATATTTCTATATAGACTATATTGACATACATACATACACATGTATATTACGTATATTATAAGACATATGTATAACTTTTAGCAAGTTAAAAGGGGAATAATGTAATAGCTTATTATTTTAAAAGAAGGCTCTAAGTATGTAGATAAAAATATAGATAAAAGTATAAATTTAAATACAAGCAAAAACATAAAAATGAATAAAAATTATTCCACTTTAAATAATTGTAATTATAACATCTCATGTGCAACTTTTCGTGGCATGAACCTAAAATTGTGCATTCAAATATGCAAACAAAATTTTATTTTTAATAAAAGACCCAAAAAAATGATCTGTAAAGAAAAAGAAGAAAAAAGTACAAAGGATAAATATTTATGTGAAATTAACAAAAGATCAACATTTGTTAAGAAGTTCATAAAAAAATATTAAACGTAGTATCTAACAAGCTCTGCGTCAGAAAAAAGAAGAAGAAGAAGGAGAAGAAGTTTTAACGAAACATGAAACCATTGCTGCTGAAAAGGATCGTCAACAGTTAGGTAAATTAAGCTGTGCCATTAGTGAAAAGAGGTGTACACTTATTAACAGAAGAGAAACGTTCTTTCATCTCTAGTAACTATAACTCTAGACTGCGTATAGTATACCGGCGGGTAAAAAACAAAAAAATAGAAGAAAAAAAAATTGCATGACTCAGAGGAAACAGTAATTAGTCATCCATCATGCTC
This sequence comes from Megachile willughbiella, assembly GCA_945859595.2. Classification (NCBI taxonomy): domain Eukaryota; kingdom Metazoa; phylum Arthropoda; class Insecta; order Hymenoptera; family Megachilidae; genus Megachile; species Megachile willughbiella. Next base: position 10,221,382 of record OX243796.1, read on the forward strand.
TCGTATCCCGACAGTAACAAATTATATCGTACTATCATCCTTCTTCGATCATAAAAACACTTTCTAAAGGGACGTTTGATGATTACGAAGAAATCGAGAACGTTATCTCGAATTACTTTCAGCGGAAGAACGCGGATTTGTGCGGCACAAGAACTGATGAGTTATCGAAAAAGTAGAAGTCTCGTTAATTTCTTGTTGTGTCGTGATTGGGAGAATGATTTTGAGGGGAGTCGAGTGGTTCCGAATTTTGTAATTTAGGGATTCAGAAATATTTAAATATAAGGTAGTTTAGGAGTGTATTTGAAGGTATTCTATTAATGAATTTACTGACTTAGAAATTTGGAAATTGGAATTTTGGATATATAGAAATTACCAATTTTTAAGTTCGAGAAGTTTGGATTTTTATGATATAAAAATTTTGAGGGTGGGAGTTTGAAAATATGAAAATTTAGAAATTTAAAAAGTAATTTGTAAATTTAGAAATTTAGGAATTCAACAACATAGAAGAATCTAATTTTCAATTTCCCAAATCTGTGAAATCTTCTAATCTTTTAAACTTCTCCAACTCGCAGAGATTCTAATTTAGAAATTTAGTAATTTGTAAATTTAGAGACACAAATTAAAAATTTGAGAAATATAGAAGTCTGAACATGTAGAACATATACTTCATAAATTAAAATATATAGATATTTCACAATTGAGATAACATCACTGAAATAACAAATAAATAAAAAGATAATTAATACGAAATAAGAAAACTAGTTCACAATTTTCACTGAATTCTTACGTCGTCAAAGACACAAACATTGTCATGTTTGTTGTGTTTCAATTAATACAGGTGTCCATATGCGATGAGGTAAGTACAAGTGTTCGGTTAATTACAATTTTAATTGATGCAACCGAAGTTCCATTTCAAGCGTACATTTTCTACTTTGTATAACAAAAATAAACTTTTCGAGTTCAGTATGATTCTCGTTCCGTACGAAATCGTAGAAATCGAGGTGTTCGGAATGAGAAGTAAAGAAGCTCGGAGCAAAAAGTCGATCAGTAAATCTTGACTGTTGACGTAGTAGCAAGAGGCGAATAAATAGATCGGTCGGACGCAGAAATAAAGCTGTTGGAATGCAACGAGAAATACAATGACTCACACGATCGTTCACATCATCAAGCTAACATTTATTTCTGTTGAGTAATCATATTCTGCTGATTCGGTTATTCACTATCGGAAGTCTAATATTCCTAACCTACATTATATTAACGTGTAGTATATACACGTTCGAAACATTTTACTGGTAAAACTTAAAGAATTTATTCTTAAATTTATGGAGGATGTATAAGGATTCAATTTTACAATTTAACTTTTCACATTTCAACTTAAAATTTTTTATTTCTATGTTCTTGATTTTCTTAATATTTTGTATTCTCTCAATTTTCAATGTTCAATATTTAATTTTCAAATCATTTTATTATACAATAAAATGTTATCTTGTGACAATATTTTAGTTGAAAATAATTTGAACTATTAACAATCTGTTTTGACAGAAAGTAAAACGATAGCAAATAAAAATAAAGTAGAAATAACAGAAGAGTTTATACAGAAATTTATGACTGGCTATATTTGAGATTTATTCCAAATGAATATTTATTTGAACGAACGCTCCGATTGGTATGCAAATTTATTTTGCATTTATTTCAAATAAAATTGAATAATTTCCTGCAAATCTGTATTTTTAGAGAATATACATGACACTAATAATAATAATAATGATGATGATAATAATAAAGTCACTAGTTGTTTATACTTCACAAACATTTTCTTTCATTAAATAATTTAATTCAAATTAAAAACCAATTTTGCACTCACATAAAATGTAACAATGATTTCTTCAAAATACTATCAATACATTATTTAAAGAATGAATTATAAATAATTTGCGCAATTACAAATAATTGTTTAATAACTCTGAATACGTAAAGATAGTCTAGTGAAATGAATAACTATTACCGAGAATATGAGTAATCCACTGACAAAATCATAATGAATATCAACTCCGCATTAGTTTGCAATCAGTTAGTCAGAACAAGCACGTGGTAGATTTATTAACACGATTTCCCGTCGACAGATTCGATTCAAGGTTTGATTATTCTCGATGTATTACGTTTCCAGGAAACATAACTTCCAACTTCCGCCATAGTTATCGAGACATGATAAACGCGAACGCGAAGATCGTGTACGCGACAGTTTCCCTCTGCTATTTCTCATTCAACTTCGAAAATATACATACGATAAAAACGAAATTTGTCTGCTGACGAATAATTTTACGTTACAATAACAAGACCACTCTCAACTCGATAACACGAGTGTCATCGATAAAAGTGAACATCTTTTTATTGCAAACGAAATCGAATGTTGTTTCAATTTTATCTACTTTATTTTATTTATTTTATTTGAAGCTTATTTATCTTGCAAAATACTCCGAGTTAAAAGAGATCACAGAAATTGTTACCGTTGTGTAAACATGATGTTTGGAAATATGTTAACATGTAATTTTAGACAGTCATGTGAATTATGTAAAATTTCAGATACTCATGTTAACATAAAATAGTAAACAATCTTAATCATTAAAAACATTTACAGTATCTAAATAAAATAAAACTAAAATATTAATTTCTAGCCACAACAGTAAACGTCCTAAAAGTACATACTCTACATTTCCAAATAATCAACAAAATAATTAAGCATCTATTGATTTAATTATTCTATCAAACTTCGAAAATAAAAAATTTGTAAATAAATCGCCATATCCCTTATTATCAGACAATTTTCTATATCTTGAATTCAAACAAAAATTAATATAATTTTCTACCTGAAAAAATGGATAAATCTTAATGTACCCTATTTTAATAACAAAAATTAATATTATTCTCAGTGAAGATATGTGTTTTAAAGTTGAGAGATAAAAGCAGCAACTTTTTGCAGGAACTCAATATTTTGTAAAACGCGTTTAGCTTTTCAGACGTTCTTTGAATGCTATCGTTTCTATTTAATACTTTTATAAAGCTTTTCTTTTGTGAATGAAAAATCGTGGAAACAAAATGAAACAATGGCGATAACAGCGCCGGAAAAGAGATGCATAAATCCTTTGAAATCCAGCGGGAAAAACGTTAATCCACTTTATCCGATTTAAATGGTTAATGTTCATTCAAATGTTTAATAATTCCCACGATTGTAAATGAATGATACAATTAATTAAATACTATATAGAAGAGGTTATGCAATGTTCTTTATTCGTTAAATCAAAACTAACAAAAACATACTTGTACATGTACTATCACTAAAACTGAAATTAGAATAAATCATAATACTCATAATATGGGACAAATAATAATGATCAAAAAATTATTCAATCATACATTATTCCTTAACAAAAAAATGTGATGTATGTACAAAATGTCTCAGTAATAATAACTGCGTATAATGAACGAGTAAACCACAACCTCTGTCATAAAATGCAAGTTCCAAACCCAATTAGCTGTCAGACATAATCCACGACAGTAATGATACATTCAAAACTAGATGTCTTTATAACATAATGGGCACAGGAGTATCATACCAGATAGAAAAGACACGAATAATGAAATCGTAACACTTTTAAGTCTATAAGTAAACTACCGTGCTAGTCTGAAACTTAATGGTCTGGTCGTCGGGCGACCTGTTTATTGATTTGTCAGCATCAGCATTTAAAAAGAACGTTTCTTTTCTTGCACACTTCGAGGTGAACGTTCTATAACCTTTGACCCTTCACCTTAAGATTGGCAAAGCAGTCGTTAGCCATCCAACCGAGCTTGGCACGTCGACAAGTGTTCGTCAAATGACCTATTATACGGACCAGTCACAATTATCTCGCTTCAAAGGTAAATAGCCGGAGAACCACCCTCCTTCGTACTCGACATCTTCGTTATCGAATATCATTTGCATCCTCGATCAAAGATAACTCGTACCTCCTAATAACGCCATTTTTGCGGTGTGGAGTCTATTCGAATAAAAGAAATTGCAAATATTTGTGGTGAAATATTTCTTAACATCTCGTGGACTCGGTACGAAGATTTACGTTCTTGCTAGATTTTTATTAAGCTGCTATGAAAACTTATTAATTGTGTCTTAAAATATTTGTGGCGAAATATTTCTTAGCAACTGATAAAGTCGTCACGTACGCTTACGTTTTTGCTCGATTTTTATTAAGCTGCTACAAGAATATACTAATTGTGTTTTAACGTATAATGAGAAATATAATGGATCAAGATTATAATTTAATCACGATTGAAGTTCTTCATAATATGTTGCTATAATAAGCATACAAGTAATTGATTAAGCAGTGGAATTCTTCGCAATTCATAAACGTGCAAATTGCATCGAAAAATGCATTAATACCAATTGCTAGCAATGCCTCGCGTCACTCAGTTAATCTCAATTCACCCGTTAAAATACCAATGATTCTGACCCACATTCTATCCCCAAAATCTCCTGTCGCTTTCACGTATGCATTCGTGGATTCATTTTATTCAATCTCCAAATTATTAGCGTGCACCTGCATAGACTTCGAATTGGACCTTCGGTATGAATCAATAATTTAGGCGGAATTAAATGCTTAACAATAGGATTATATTAATCCCTGTTTATTTTTATTTTTAGTCGCTCTTTTTCTGTATCTAGAAATTTTCAAACTTTTCAAATTTTAGAAGTTTTATGTCCACATATGAAATATTCATATTTTACACATATTGTATGAATATGTATTATGCTTGCATATTTACAGATATTCTACTTGCATAACAATCCACGGTGTCATTAATTACACGATGTAATTGAAGGACTTGAACCCAGATACTTTCTGTATATGTTGCTAGACTTCCACATATGTTCACATGTTGCATACTCATATTTCGCATATTATATTTTCATATTTCGAAATATTTCAATAATATAAATATCCACATTCCAATTAATTACTAGACACTATTTAATTGAACGAGTTGGAACCATATACTTTCTGCACATATTGCCAGACTTCCACATATGTTCACATATGAGATACTTACATTTCATGTATATTATACTTGCATATTTCGACATGTTCTAATTGTATAAACATATATATTCTAACTAATTATTATACACGATATAATTGAACGACTTGGACCCATATACCTTTTGCATATGTCGTTAGGCTTCTACATATGTTCACATATGAGGTACTCATATTTTATGTATATTATACTTGCATATTTCGACAAGTTCTAATCGTATAAACATCTACGTTCTAATTAATTACTAGACACTATGTAATTGAATGATTTGGAGTCATATATATTCTGCATATGTTGCTATACCTCTACATATGTTCACATATTAGATACCCACATGTTTTGTATATCATACTTGCATATTACGAAATATTTTAATTTTATGAACATCTTATATATCCATATAATTTCTCCATATGTTTTTAGATCTTTACATATGTTCACATATGAGACACTGATATTTCGTAAGTATGATCGCATATTTTGAAATATTCTACCTGCCTAACAACTCACAGTGCCATTAATCATACACGCTGTAATTGAAGGACTCGAATCAAGTTAATACAGAGGTAATAGATACTTTAAATAAATAATTGGGGTTGGCTTTAAAGAAATTAGGTCCGTGCACGGGGTGTGGCCATCGAGTACATCAGACTGTCGGGCACCCATGAACAAACCCCAGAACGCCTGGCGTCCCATATTTCGAGTTATTGCCGGCAGTAATTGCTTGGGAATGAAATCGATGTTGGCCGACTTGCCAGAAGAAAGGAAAAGAGATTTGATCGCGTTTGTTTGAGCTCGATTCTCTGCACCTATCCTTGAGGCCCTATTTTTTAACGATCTTGCATATCGATCAGGGAAAACAACATCGATCAAACGTCGACACGAGAAAATTGCGTTCCCTTGTCAATTCTCTACACGTGTAACGAATACAACCGAGTTATCCGTGATACTTGGCTATTTAAACGGCGAATTGCTATGCAAAGAATGTTTTTATTTTTATCAATGTTATCGAGTCTTTCCACGAAAATGCTTATGCAGTGGAAAATACGTATATCAATTAGATTCTTGTTGTAAGCTTACACGATCGTTACGGGGTTGTTCTTTTATCAATTAATATACAAATTTTGTTGTTATTTCGGCGTCGAGTTACGTTCTCGCGATAATTCCGAGACAAACAACGATCATTTTGTCTCGCGCTCGAATTGTCGATGGAAATGTAGCGTGTCCATTAAGGAAACTTATCGTGGCTGTTAACGATCGTATAAATAATTCATTCGTTTCTCGCACGAACGCGTTTTTAAGCCACGAGCGACCCAGCAATCGTAGAGCAACGTTTTCTACACAACAATAGTGTGGGGACACTGTTTGAACTAGGCAGGAATTTTATCCACGGTCATTTTTATGGGGTTTTTCTATGATGAAGTGTAAAAAATTTTATACGATAGTTTGTACTAATTCATATGTATCGACGGTTTGAGTAAACTTGAGTACAGCTAGTGAATGGTAAAACAAAATGGATGACTACTGGAAATGTTAACTCAAGTAAATTGAAGGATAACTAAAATGAACTTAGTGAAATGTAAAGTTGTAAAATTGTAAAATAATGTTCAAGTCAAATTAAGTTAATTGAACTCAAATAAAGATGAGTTAATTCAAGTCAAACTTAAATTATATACGACTCAAACAAAGTTAAGTAAATTCAACTCAAAGTTAATGCAACTTAAACAATTCAAATAAAATTAACTAAAAATTAAGTTAATACATCTGAAACAAACTTAAGTTAATTCAACTGAAACAAAGTCAAGTAAATTTAACTTAAACAAAACTAAGTTAATACACCTCGACAAGCTCGAGTCAATTCACCTTAAATGACGTGATAATTAATTTCGTAGAAATTTCAGTTAATTTAATTTAGTTGGGCAAATCGTAGTAGTGGACTGAAACCGAGAAGGTTAATGAAACCGAGCCTTTTTTCACAATTACATTGCATTTTTTAATTCGCCCCGTGTACAAAGTACGTTTAAAAAGATGTATTAGACGTATTATCACACGGACATCATGAAAGAGGTCAGGCATCGCACGCGACCTCGCGAGATACGTGTGATCGAGCACGAACGCAACCTGTACCCTCTGTTTGCGATTCGAGAGAATCGAACACGCCGCGCCACTTGTCGTTACGTCGATTAAGGGAATTAAACGAGAGGAAAAAAATAGGAAAAGATCGAATCTGCGTGGCAGGAACTCGATCGAACCGAGACACCGTTAATCGATATCGCATGCTCGTGCTTCAATCAATGCGGCCTTGAGTTAACTCGCCTGGTGGGTGTATTTGTGCCCGATCGATTGATTTCGAGGAACTTTGTACTACAGAAGTTCTTTCAACATTACAAAACTTCAATCGCGTTAAGAAAACTTTTTTTACTACAAAAATTAGAAATCATAATATGAAACTTTATATTCTTTAGAGAAATTCAGTATAATGCACATTCTAATGTTAACGTTAACACAGTGGCACCTGGTATCTAACTCAAAACACTCATGTACATAAAATAAGTGGAAATTTAAGTCTATGTACTTAAGGATAATTAATAAAAACTTATGTAAATTTGGAGATTGATGGAATTGTTGATTTAAAGATGACTTACAGAAGTTTAAACAAATAACTCAGGAAAACTTAAATTAAACTTGTTTAATTTGCAAGGAATGCAAAAGTTTCTAAAGTGAAGTGGTATGCGAGTAGACGCAAAATGGCGGAACGCTTTAATATTTCAGCTTGATATTCAACACGTTACCTTTGATAATTAAACGCGGACGAAAGAATACTCGGAATTTTATTTTCTACCGAATGGACAAAACGTGTATCGAGTTCGTTCACGAGTTTTTTTCAATTGAAAAGTATACGATTCGCCGGTATTGAAAAATAGAAAAAAGAGAATAGCTCGGTCGCACGTGGCTGGTTGGAACAGTTTGGCACTTTTCCACTCAAGTACCGTTGGCTCTCACAACTTGTCAGTGGAATAAATACATTATTCGACCCTACGTGTCAGCTTTGGCAAGCGACAGAAAGAAGAGGAAAAAAGGAAAAGTTCGTTTCCAACCGGCACGAAAATAATTGATTGGAAGAACTTTATCTTCTAGCCGACATCGGTTCCGTTTATGTCCAATAAATGCGAATTTATTTCAGTACTTAAATCTACCATCTATTGAATTATTTGTAAAGGATACAAGAAAGATATCAAAATAATTTCGCTAAAATTATATATATTTTTCTTAACATAAAACACCTTTACAAGGTACTGTTAAGATTTGTAATTAGTTACGTTTTTAATTTGTAGTTAATAAATATCAGTCGCTATCGTATTATAATTTATTTTATTCTTCATAGCTGTTAACCTTTCAGAATTCTTTTCAAGCTATTATTTCTCCATTATTAATTACCGCCATTATCCGTTTCACCATAATCATACATCACATAATATACTACAGATTCAGTGAAAAAATATTAATTTCAAACTGCATTAAATCGAGTGGTGTGAATCACAGTGGCGGCCATTTGCAATGGAGCTGAAATTAATGGGAGTCCAAGAAATGTTTAGTCCTTTTAAAATTGTGTAAAAGAAAATAAACATTTACCCACATTGGATCTTTGTTGTATAAAGAAAGAATTAAAGAAGAAAGGACACATTATATTAAATGTTATCGGCAATATAAAGTAGAATTAGGGGGTGCTGCAGTTGCAGAGTGCCGCTGGAGTCACCTTCCGAGTTAACGGAGCAAAGTTTTAAAGAAGACAAAGAAAACAGTCTGATTTTTCGTTAGCAGAGATCTTATTTCGTAGTCCCCGTCGGAACATAGACATGAAGGTCTTTCTAAATAAATAAAGGATTCTTTCATGGCTCCGAATACCGAGGAAAGTTCAGCCCTATCACGCGAGCAAGTTCGGGGTTCAACGAAATAAGAGAGGCTTAAAGTTCGCGATAAGCAACGAGTTACTTCGCTGGAAGACGAAAATCAGGTTAACCTACAAATGAACGGAAGAAATCTCGTTTTTTTCCCCGACGGTATTTCCCTTTATCACGCCAACAAGTTTCTCCACGGCCTGGGAAAACGAGAGTGGCGCCCGGGTTCAATGACTCGCGAGAGTAATGAAATTTTCCGAACAAACGTGCTTCGACTTTCGTTAGAAATTGTTGGTTTAATGGCAGAAAGGCACGAATTTAACCCTTTGCGATCGACGAGTTCACCTTCACTTTCGACACCGAATTTACTCTCGAATCCCTCTTTTTAGATATTTTACCTTGGACTATTGCGTTGGATATTGATGTTGGACTTTGGTGATTTGGAAGCGACTTCAACAGTTTCAAATTCGGGACTTGGTAATTTGGGATTTGGAGATTTTATATGCTTTGAAACTTGGGAATTGTAGATGTATTTGGGAATTTGGATATTTAGGAATTGGGGAAGTGGGAAATTAGACAAGTGGGATATCGGGACATATAGAAATTTGGAAATTAGGAAATTGGGGAATGTACAAATTTGGGAATTAGGAAATGGGGAAATATAGAAATTTGGGACGTAGGATATTTGAAAACTAGGAAATTGGGGAATGTAGAAATTTAGAAACTAGAAAATTGAGAAATGTAGAAATTAGAGAAGTAAGAAATTTGGGAAATAGAAAATTTGGAAGCTAAGAAATTGAGAAATATAGAAATTTAAGAATTAAGAAATTTAAAAACCAGGAAACTGGGAAATGAAGTGATCAATGGCAGAAAATTATAAAAAAAAAATATAAAAGCTAAATATTAAGATTTTTGAGTTCAAGAGATTAATAGAATGTATGTATATTACAGGATGAGAGATGATAGAAACGGATAGATAATATCGCGTTATCGATGATCCTCCGTGAGGTGGAATATCTATCTGAAACGTTTGCAAGGAAACGCGATCCACTCGTCTCGAATAAAATTTTCATACGTATACGACCGATATTGCTTTGCAAAGAAGATGCTTCCACTGATGCATAATTCGATGGCAACGTGCCTTTAACTGTAATACTCTTTTTTCTTTACTTTTAATGCTATGTAAGGAAGTATGCTTACTATTTCAAGAATACGTCATTTCATAGCTCATAAAACAAAATAATAAAATTATGATACTTTTTATAATTACATGGAAAGATTTTAGATGATCTCATAGATCACAGTCAGCCATTTTCTATCATAAAGAAAGATCACAGTAAACAATGAAAGAGCAAAATAGACAAACAGTGAAATGCAGAAATGAGGAAATAGTGAAATACCAAAAAAATAGCAAACTAGCAAATCATCAAAATAGTGAAACAGAAAAATAGCAAAACAATAAAATAGTATAACAACAAAACACTACTGCAGTAAATGTACATATAAAATACCATTACATTTCACCAAGAACATACGTAAATTAGTGCATTAAATATTAAAAAATAAAAGCCATAAATTATTTTAGAATGGATGCAGTTTTTAAAATTGCATCCTCCACGTATCGCCCAGCAGCTACGTTGTCGCAAATAGAACGTGGAGTAAACAGAATACCAAAGAAGAACGAACGAGCCAAAATATTATTCCGAATGACGATGATACATCGCGTGTGAATATTGTAAACGTACGAACAGATTTCGTGCTTGAGTACCCAAACGAAATATACGGCCCTGTTCGTGACTCGAATATTTCGATTCGTTCAATCGAGAATATACTTTCCGACTTTCAGCGCTGATTTCATACCTATTTTGCAAACGAAAAGTTAATAACGATTTAATGGATATACTATTGAAAATGGATAAGTTAGCTCTTCGTTGCGTTTATAAATTCACGTAGATCTATATATAGTTTCGCAGGTCCATTATTTAACCCCCGAACGGAGTTAGGTTAATCGTGACCCGAACCTATGGGATTTCTACTAAAGTTCAATCTGCCAATTTTTAAACGAGGTCTCGTATACTGCACAGGAATTCTGTAGAATTTAGAAAATAGAAATGGTGTGAAATTAAATTTGAATTGCAGTTCTATTATATAAAAATTACTAAATGTGAATAATTCGCTTTACAATATTTAAAGGATCATAATTTGGAAATTTAGGAATTTGTATATTCATATAATTAATTTTAAATAATGATATTAGCGTGCATTAAAGTTTTGGAGCAGAGTTGGACAAAAAGTTATTTGATAAATTAGTTCATTTATGAGTAACTATAAGTGAAGTGAAGATAATGATACGATGAATAAGAAAGTAATTGAGACTCGTAATCAAAGGACATGATCAGCTCAACTACCATTAATCACGAAATGATTATTCTTTTGATCATGATTAACCTCTTATAATATTCTGAGAGATAATTAATGTACCTTCTGTATGTTTATCATGTTTGCATAAAAAGTAATGGAAGTTCGTGATGTTATTGGTGATTTTATCCAAATATAAGTTTCTCTTGAAACGAATAAAAACGATTCATTACAGATATGAAGATTATATGTAATCAAAATAAAAATGATATGTAATTACGATAAAAATTATATGTAATTGCTTTCAAGGATAGAAATAATTAACAGTACAGGTTGAAGGATGAAGATTAATTAATGATAAATGAATCCAAGTTACAATATAAATTGATTGATTAACGAGGCACTGGTCAAGATTACTACGAAAGTTAATTTGAGTAATTATAATTTAATCAAGATTGCATTACAGGTAAATTGATTAATGGTACATTAATTAATTAGTACGTACCATTAATCAATATATGAACTGCTTGATTACTGGCAAATAAATCAAGGTTACAACATAAATTGATCGATTAACAATCAAGGTTACAATACAAAGTTAATGATTCATTAATCAAAGCTAAAATATAAACTGATTAATAATACATTAATAAAGGTTAGAATAACGATTAATTGACTAATGAAAAATCAATCAAGACTGCAACAAAAATTAAACAATTAACGATCGTGATTGCTTTTAACAATCAATCACAAATGTAATCAGTAAATAACGAATAACTGCCCGACTCCATTTTCTAACCGCCTCGTAATTAAGAAACGGATTAAATGAAGGATGCAGCGTAGTTTAATAACAGCGACGAGTTAATCGGATGTAAGAAAAAATCGAGATAGAAGGCCAAGAAGCAACACATCAGACTAGTAATTCGAGAGATCTATTGACCTTCGTTTTACAACGAAGAATTGTAACTCGAGGAATCAGTTCCTCATCATGAAAGGAGATTCTTGTGTCCTAGGGAATAGACTAGATATTGTTTATCCGATATGCGCTGTTGTCACCGTCGATTGAGTTACCAGGATTAAGTGCAAAGGTCATACCGTGGGGTAAATGAAAGGGGTGGTCCCGGGTTATGACCGAGCTATTTCTATGACGTCAACGATGATAAAATTCCACACTGTGACTAAATGAAATTTTTCTGAAACTTTAATTATTACACCACTTTAAAATCTTGCTGCTCGAGATTAGATCTCAGAGTCGTTGTACTGCCATTTTGCTGTTATACTATTCTAGTGGTTTATTACTTTAGTTCTTTCCTACTTAGCTATTTGGTTCGTTCATTATATTGCTATTAAACTATTTTACTTCTTCATTATTTCATAATATATTATTATAGTATTATTATCATAACTTATTCGCTTTTACCGTCTTGGTATTTTACTATTCAACTATTTGACTCATTCGTTATATTGCCACTCTACTATTTAACTGCTTTGTTAGTTCACTATTTCACTATACTGTTATACTATTCTGTTATTTTATTATTTTAATACTTTCTATTCTTTATTACCTTAGTACATAAATTCTTTGTCATTGTATATATACTAAAATATCTCGGATAAATAAATTCGTTAAAGAGTTATTTTTAGCTGTTAATTGTATTATTCGTTCTTGAAACTTCCAACGCATTCGGAATAATAATTATACTTGAGAACGCAGAAAAGCGTCCGTGATAATTGATAACAGACATTGCTTAACTCTCCAACAAAAGAAGACTCTCGCGAAGATATAAAGTTCATGCTGCAACTGTTTATCGCAAAAGAACGACTGACGATTAGTCAATTAAAAGGTTAAACGAATGTTGCGCTGCTAAGATGTTCAGAGCTCTTGAATCATCAGACCGTCATCAATAATGTTTTAAGAAAACGTCACGATTAAACCGAGAACTTTTCCGAATTCCTATTAAAAACTTTCTTAATTGCAAGGTTCATTAAGAACTTGACATTAAACAATTTCTAATGTCTCTCAAGATAAATTTTAACGATTTAAAATATATTCTGTAAGTATTGAGTTTATCAATTGTTGCGACAAATAATAGTAAATTATAAAATTATACTGAATGATAAGAAATATTTTCAATAATTTCTTCAATTATCAAATTTGTTATTCATTTACTATTAAATTATTATTATTAAGTTTGTTACTCAGTTAAAATACAAAAATTTGATAGATGATTATTTTACGCTACTTGCAGCAGCATGCAATGAAAAATTAAAAATCACCTTCAAGAATTTTCTCACAGCTATATTTCAACCGATTGTATTGCAAATATGTTACATAAAATAATACATTACGAAATTTCTGCATCTTGCCAAACGTAAATAAACTGCATATTTTACTATTGTTGAAATTATTCAAGGTTTCATTTGTATTTATAGTTTACTGTCTTAGGCTGATATAATTGTAAATTTGCAATATTATATAATTTCTTTATTGTCGCATACATGCAATTTTTATGGACAAAAATGCTTCGAATCTGGCTCAAAAATATCTGCATATAAGACACCAAATGTCTCCATATGATATCATTGAATCTTAAGGGGAATCGATTAAAGGGGGTTGAAGTTATTACAACGTAAGTACTACCTTCTCAACCATAAAACTTGCGATCTTACCATGTATCATATATGCTAATGAACCGAAATGTTTAAAATCTGACTCAAAGCTATTTTTACGTACATCTGTGAAATCATTCAAATTAAAAAAAAATAACAAGATATATTTTAATTTAACCACACAAGTCGGAAAAATCACGCTGCGTTTTTCCTGGTTATTATCTCTCTGATGGTTGAAAAATGTATTTTTTAACAAGATTAAATCACGCCACGGAGGGTTAAATCGTCTCCAAAGAAGTTTTATCGAAAATAACATTACTACCCTCCGATTATTCGAATACGAATTATCATTACGTCATAATAATAATCGTTGAATAATATCATCATATGATAAGTAGTTGACGCACAGATGAATCATGCATTACAATAGAAAGAAACAATAAAAGTATGTTACTCACCACCGTTCTTAGCATCCTCCTTGGCTTCATCCCCCACCGGCTGTACACTCTCCTTGCTCGTATTGCATCCCATTTTTCACTGGTCTACTCCTTTATATCCTGTTCGGAATTTCTCTGGATCTCCTTTGTATCCTGGCAATCGCGAACGCCCAACGTTCCTCGTCGTGTAATTCGCGATTACGATCGACCAAGTACTTTTCTCGTTAACATCGAGTCGTCCGGTATAAAAGGCACGATTACCACGAAGAAGCCGCGACACGCACCGTGTACGTACTCGAAAAATGCACCGGATGACTCGGCGAGGACGCAATTATTCGTTGATTCGCTAAATCACAGAGCGTACGGAAGAAAAACAATTTTCCGTTGGCCGGGGGTGAACGACACGGCGTGGTACCGGCTTACGCGAGCCAGGACGAAAATGTACGACGGGGTTTGTGCGGTTGGTCGAAATGGACGTATCGGTAAATTCGATTCGGTTACGTTTCCGTACTTTCCCGAGATAAATGTCGGCGGTATTAAAATCGTACAAAAGCTACAACCGGCGAACACTAAACGCTAAACTACACGAATATCCAAGAACACAACTGTCTCGTCGGCGTCGCGAAGCGTACTGGCACAGCCGACGACCCTGCCCTTGCGTCGCGACTACGCGAGTCGATATATATGCGTACGCATGTATGGTCGCGTGTAGCGTAGGCTTCCTTTATTTTAGGGGAATGTAGGGGAACAAGTGACCCGTCATTCGTTTTATATAGCCGTGTGTGCTTGTAGGCTTCGTAGGCTTCCTTTGGATAAGGATGGATCAAGGGGAACAGACTCCTACCCCTTCGATTCTGGGACATCAAATAGGAACGCTGCAAAAACCACATTTATAAATTTATAAATATTCCAATTTTCTGGGCTTCAAATTTATACAGTAATAAATTTTCAAATATGCAAATTTGTGAAACAATTTTTCAAACTTCTTCAAATTTCACCCTCTAAGTTTTCAAATTGTCTCTCCAATTCCTAACTTATCAAATTCTCAAATAACTGCTTCCCAATTTCTAAATTTCCAAAGTTCCAAATTTACAAATTCTTTAATTCCCAAATTGTTGAACTTCCAAAAGGAATATTCTTGTTCTCAAGGGTCTAAATTTCTAAATTCCTAATTTCCTACGTTCACAAATTTCCAAGAACCCAAATATTCCCATTTTTATACAATTGCCTTTTTCTTAGGGAAGCCTACCATGCTCTCTAATGTGTGTGAAGTTCACTCGAGATTCCTTCAAGTGATAGGGAACTCTCCCTTATTCGTAACCAGTATCCTAAGGGTAAAAACACATTAATATCACGCCACGTGAAATTACGTGATTCTGCGAAATTGTTATTATACATTTGTAAAGTGCAACTCGAATGTACTCGAGTATCAAAATATACGTATTTTCTTTTATTACACGTGTTACCCGTAATTTCCATAAATTTATGTAACTCTATGATGATTTCACGTGACGCGATAATAATGCATTTCTACTTCAAATTACAGTCGAATATAGATCCACGTGTGGCGCGAAAAATAATAAAAATTAAAACGATAATGGCTTTACGAACTTGACTTGAATGAAATGAAATACGCTTTAAGGCGGATTATCTTTTAGCCAAATGCCACTCCCAGCTCTCGTGTGCACATTTTCTAGTTTTCATTGATTTCACAAACTTCGATGGTCGCTTTGTTGCACCGAGCAGACTGGTGGCAGACAGGCGCCAGCTTTCGTACTTGTCTGGTTTTCTGGAACGAATATCGATTTTACGGTTTTGATAATCCTACACGAGTGATTCATGTCGGACGAACGCGACTCGCGTATTTGTTTCCGGTATATATCTCGCGTGACTTCTATTAAAGAGCGACAAATAGCTGCCGGCTCTTTTTTTTATACACCTTCGGCATGCACGACTGCTTTATCATGGAGATGTTTCAGATAGAAAATTGGAATGGTTATTAACGAATGTAAAGTGGTTTTTATTAAGTATATGTAGTAGAAATTGTTGTTTACAATTTCTAATATATATTTTGTCACAGTTTTTATGTAATTTGTAGAAAATATGTACTTTATTTTACATGTCGGAAGTGCTCCACTTATAAGCTTCTTCCTGACGAGCTATCTTTGCGTTCTGAGCATCGAACCACCGTTTTTCGTATCCGTTACTCCTGTCGACGCCATCCCATCTGTGACCTGGTTTTATGCCGAAACGATTCGGCATATATGACCCCTCGTATTTTGGCCGATCTGAAAGTATAAAAATTAAGATATAAGTGCATGTGTTAATCATAAACATATCAACAGACAATAATTAAGTATAAATATTACATTACCTGGTTTCCTCTTTCCTTCCTTTATTTGTTTCTGCTTGATGTATTCTAACATGGGATCACCTTCTCTTTCTTGTTCTCTGAGTCTTCTGTCCAAATCAGCATCATCTGCATACCTTGCTAACGGCTTACTCATTTCGTACAAATCGTCTTTTAATCTTTCTTCACGATCTTCTACTTGCTTCAAACTGATAAAAGAAATATACTCTTAGAATTTCACACAAAGGCACTGCAATCTTATGCTGTAAATAAGATGTTTACTTACCCTGTTCCCCATTTAGCATACTTTTCGTCCAGTTCTGCTTGCCGCTTTTGTTTCTCACGTTCTTCAGCTGCTTCCGCTTCTAGGTTGCGCTTTCTACCAGTTTTAGAATCGCGTACAATCACCGCTTGACCAACGCCAGTAACATCTTTACTAAGCTGTAAAAGAAAATGAATTTTGGGAATTTGTTTCAAGCACATGTGTTGACTACCATGTTACTAATATCATTAGGATCTTATTTACTTGAAGCTACTCAATAAAATTGTTAATAGTTTCAACATGACAGTCAACATAGTAAGAAAATAAACAAAATTAGCAAGTACCTTGCTGAATTGTTCAGCTTCTCGTTTTTTATGTGCCTCTGTTTCTTCTCTTAAAGCTCTAGCATCCTGCAATCCTGCTGTCTTTCCATCCAAAGTTTTCTTCATCCGTCTTTCATTATCCATATCATCAACATCTCTGTGTCTAGATTCTGACTGTCTGTTATTATCATGTTTAGATCTCTCCTTTCTATAAGAATTTTCTGCATGTTTACTCTTTCTCCGAGGTGGACTCAAATCTGAATCATAATGTCTTCTGTCTGACTTGGAGCTCTTATCAAAATGTTTATAACCTTTTTCTTTGCGTGAATCTGAATGATTGCTTCTATGCCTATGTTCTCTCTCTGGGTTGAAATCATTGTGTTTACTATATTTAGCATCAGAGTATGAACTTTTATGCTTCTTGTTTTGTCTTGGTGGACTAAGGTCAGAATCATAGTGTCTATTTTTCTTTTTCCTTGGTGGACTTAAGTCTGCATCAAGATCCTTTTTGACTCTTCTAGGAGGACTTAAGTCTGCATCAGGATCCTTTCTGACTCTTCTAGGAGGACTTAAATCCGAGTCAGAATCCTTTCTAGCTCTTCTAGGAGGACTTAAATCTGAATCAGATCCTTTCTTATTTTTTCTAGGAGGGCTCAAGTCTGAATCATGTTTATCTCCATATTTTAACTTCTTATCAGATTTATGTTTTTTACTCTTTCTTGGTGGACTTAAATCAGAATCTGAATATTTCTCTTTTCTTTTCTTCTTCTTTTTAACTTTATGAGTTGGAATGTCCACTGAACTATCACTGTCACTACTACTTTCCGAAGCTTTCTTTGCACGTTTCTTAGACTTTCTTCTAGGTGGACTTAAATCACTATCGGCATCTGCTTTGTTCTGATTCTTAGACATCCTTGGAGGAGACAAATCATTGTCATCCGAATGTTTCTTTTGTTTTCTCTGTGGAGATAAATCATGATTCAACATATTCTTTTCCTTCCTAGATCGTTTGTTTTCTTTGTTAGAACTGGTGATAGTCAAGTCTCCACCTTCGGTATCAGCTACAATTTTCCATCTCCTTTTATCTGAGAAGTCAACTGGCCCACGTTCGTCCACTACACCGGCGATCTGAGGTGCATCTTCAGCATCAATGAAAATATCAAATTCATTTTCCTCCAAAGGTCTCATGTTCTTCAAGTCTATGTCATCATCAATGATCTTTACTCTGCAAAACACATCTTATAATTTGTGCAAATGAACTTAGCAATCTTTGTAAAGGATCAATTAGTTTCCAAAGTTAAAATCGATTATCGATTTTGTAACTTTCTGTGTGAAAACACGATCCTTCGCATCTTTAAACAAAATTTCAAAACATGTACTTCTCGAAGATGCGTAAAACAATTACTATAACCTAAAACACAAGGGTTTACTGTTGAAACTGCCAAGGGAAGGTATATTATTTGCAAATTACAACTTACGTCTTTGCTCCTAGTTTCATCTTTTTCTTTTTCTTCTTCTTTTTATCTTCGCCATCACCGGAGGACAAATATTTCTTTAAATATTCTTTCTGATCGACAAACTTCTTCTCCATCACTGCCAACGCACATTTACACACTGTTACGTATACTGACCACGTGATGGCGCTGCGATCCGTATTTAAATATTCAGCGCGAAAATATTTAATATGCATGTTTTAATGTTTTTCAAAATAATAGATAATAGAGATATACGTATATGTATACTATCAATATTGGTATATGTATACTATAATTAATATTGTCAGTATAATATTAACACGCCTTGACCTCCAAATTTCCAAATCTCAAAATATACAGATTTTCAAATTCCCAAATTTTAAGATCTGTACAAATTCTTAAATACATCACTATTATATAGTGTTAATACAGTATTGTCAACATTTTGGTCAATATTTATTAAGAATCCAGAATATTGAAAACATCTATTGATAGCCTGAGGTCTTCAAGAGTAATTCAAAATCCTAGGAAATTTTATAGAGAGCTGAATAACTTAGGGATGTCCTAAGGAATGTGAAAAAAATTCATAGAGGTCCTACTGAAACTTGAGGAGCTTAGAAAGATCTATAACCATAAAACTCAGAGAGATCTATGATCCTGAAAATCGTGGAGATCCTAGGAAGAGCTGAAAGAGTCTAGGGAGGTCCTAGAAAATATATCCTTGACAAATCTATGGACCTAAGAAAATGTAGAAGAATCAAGGTTTCTAAAAAGAACTTGAAGAACCCAGATGTTTTAATCTAGGTGCTAAAAACAGTCTTAGAGACAATTGGGAAATCTGAAGGGGTCCTAGGGAGACTTAAGTTCCCCTAAATGTATGTACACCATTGCAAATGAACGACCGACGCAAACGGACGTGATTATGCATGCTCGTGTGGCCCCAGCCGTAGGATTCACGGTGCCCCATGCCAGACGAACCTTATCGACATTATCCATCGACCCCAGGCATAGGCTAGTCAGGAACGCGACAAACCGAGACGATCTAATCCGTGGTCGGTGTACGAGAAACTGGAGAACGGTTCTCCATTGGTCGACCGGAGGAAAGTGAGTAATTTACGTGGTGCTGGAGGTGGAAACCAGCAGTAGGAGGAGGTAGGGGAGCGAAAGTGAACACAGCTCCAAGAATGGGCAGGAAGAGACGGGCTCCTTGAGCCAGCGGCTGATACTTTTGACGTAGGAGCATTGTTATCGACGTTTTACCGTCGATCCGTCGATACCCGGTTCGTTTTATTCTTGACCGGTTGGCTCGAAATTATCATCGTGCGTGCGTGGAAAATGAAAGCGAGGAACGACGCGATCGTCGGATCGAGGAGAGCCTACCTGGCGCTGTGAGATTCCCCGCCAGACCAGTTCCAAACAGAGAAACGTATCGTGTGCAAGGTTATAGCAGTGCTGTGCCAGTGATTCTCACTGACATGCATGCACAAATTTTGCTCATCAATCATCGTGAAACAGTTCCGACCTTAGCTAAACGTTCCACCTAATCGCCTGATCCTGAACGGCCGAAAACATGACGCGAAAACTGAGCAAGTTCCTGATACTCTTCGACAACACGAACCTCCTGTATTTCCCGGGACACTTTTTGTCTGGAAGAGTACTCATCGAGCTGGATGACGAGGCCTAGTAAGTAATTGGATGATATTCGTGTGTACGAGGTTTATCCGTAAGTGATGGAATCGGTGATGCCATTTTCAGAGTGGTATTTGTGCATAGTTATTATCGAAGGGACGTCATCACGGAGAGGTGTTGAATATTAATCTTCAGACGGCGGCTTGACCAGACAGTGATGACTGAAATTCGAATTCTTTTTAGTTTTGTACATTCTAACGCGGTCGGAAAATGTGGGGGAGTGATTACGTCAAATTCGCGTAACATCTTCTGTTGCGGCCGTTGAAGATTAACTTTCACGACATAAATGTGGATTATTGTATCGTTAATTATATGTATTATTAATTGTCATTGATAACAATAATTAATTGTATACAATATTATAATATTTATTACAATACATAACATGAAATTGTGACTACGTTTATTATACACATTAGTATTATATATGAATTATTCTAGTTATAACGAATATCATGATATTATAATATTGATTATAGTTGTAATAAATATTATAATGTTACAATGTTTATTATGATTGCAATCAAATACCATCAGTAGATAATTCAGTAATTAGTAGCGATAGTCATAACGATAATTAACTGAGAAAATGATTAACGCGAATGATCCTGATAACAAACGTTCTTTTATACTCGGCACACGAATATTTCACTTTGATATAATTATTCGTAATAAGGTTTCACTCTGTTAGAATCATATAATTAATTAATGCTAATGAAAGTGTTAATTTAGTGTAACAATTTCGAATCGTGTTAATGATACATAGAATTACTTTCTCTGTGGAAAGTGAACTCGATTTTCAAATGTTGAAAAACAAATTAGTTCGCACTAGTTTTTATAAATGATACTTGAATTAAATAATGCCTCTAGGTAACCATCTATGGAACTAATTGTGAACACTAATCAGGTTTTCTTTTTCCAAAGAACTTATCTCCACATCAAGAAACCAATTAATCTTCTGAAGGATACTGACACATATATGTTAATTCTTTAATAAATTCAATAACCCAAGGTCGCATATTATGTGAACTTTTTTTCTTATATTCATTATAATATATATGTTAATTAAATACATAAAATGCATTTATTTTATATATATCATTTTGAATATATTTATTTAAAAATATTAAAATATAGTTGGATGCAGATTTTTTTATGTGATTTTAAAAGAAATTCATCCTTGAAAAGGTTGGATAATTAACGCACGAACAAAATTTCACATGGTTGTTTATGACATTTATAAAAGAGAGATAAGCATCGAATTATTCGACGCGATTACAGAATTAATCTCTGTTCAATGATATGTTTGATGTGTTCTAGTGTTTCAGGGTTGCATTTTCACGTAATCGGCGAAGGAGTGGTCCGTGTACGCAGTCAACGCGCCGAGAGGGTTTACGACAAAGAAAACTACATTGATTTTCGTATGAGATTACTGGGCGAGCCAGGTAATGAAAAGAAATTGCATTACGGTACATTTAATGTAGCCGTTAAGACGAAATGGGCACAATGTACTTTCGTATAATGAACCTTGCACGATAAGCCTGCATTTTAATAGTTAAATCAAGTACACAAGAATTCACATAAATAATCGTAACTGGAAGTGATGCATTACCCTTAATCATTGATGCACCGATGCTTCAGTATACCTGAGCTCGTATGTTTTTACAGTTATTTTAGTTTAAGAGTATTTGATGTATCAGAATAATTTAATGTTGTAACTTGAGTAGACTTTCGTTATATTGCCAAGAAAGGGTTGTAGCGAAAGATTCTCGAAGGTGACTTCGTTATATCTAGATTCTCTGTTATAAAATTTCTAGGTTTCTAAATGACTAAATTTTCAAATTTCTACGTTCACAAATTTCGAATTTCCAAGATTACTAAACGTCCACATGTCAATGTTACCAAACTTCCCAATTCTCAAATTTCTAAGATCACAAATTTCCAGAATGCAAAATTTCCAAATTTCTAACTCACTCGATTCCAAAGTTACCAAATTTCTGAATTTCCAAATTTAGTTCTCAAGTACCCAAATTATAATTTCTACGTCCTCAAATTTCCAATTTCCTTTCTAAAGATGACAATATAACAAGAGAATACAAAATTAAAAGAAATTCAGAACTAAAATTTCTAATGTCACTTTCTATAATCCAACAGTTGATAGAGCATGAAGATTACTGACAAGTTCAGAATACGAAAGCGATAGAAATTGGGAGCAAAATTTCATATAAATAGTGCTTTTCATACGAGCTCGAATGGAACTGAAGTTTCTAAGAAAACAGTCGTAAATAACTATTAAAATATACAAACATTTCGATCCACTATCTCCAACGGTTGTGTACAAAACTTTTGTGTCCCATGCCGCACCTGCGACCACCATGCTTCGCATAATAATGCAAAAACCATTCTTCTTGGTTCTGTGTTGCACGTGCGATGACACCATCGTCCAGGAGAGGGACCATCGCTGCTATCACCGGGAATCCATAGCTTTCCATTCAAATTAGGCTTGCCTTTGGGTCTGCCGTCTACTTTCTTGGGTAAACATGGCTGGGTACAGTATTATTGCAAGGCTGCGCTTCGTGAACCCGGTGGCTTGACCCATAAGAATCAACAAGTCTTCATCGTGATGAACCCCATCGATCTGAATTTGGAACAACCAATTTTAGCGGTGAGCTTATGTTAAATATTATTACACTGAATGTTTGATATTATTGCACAGAGTTTGGAAATTTTTGAAGTGAGTACTTAGGAATGTGGGAATTTGGAGAATTCGGTATTTAGGAATTTAGAAATCAAAATAAAACAATTTAGAAGTTTAGAAATTATTTAGGATTTTAGGGGTAGGGTAGGTACCTAGGGTAGAGTCTACTGTGGTCCCTATCTAGCATTACTAAATCTCATTCATCAACCTTTAATTGGAATGCATTCCACATTTCTTAAACCTTACGAAGGTACCAAAATATATATGTAACTATATCAACTTATAATTAACTTTGAAGATCGCTGCCCAATTCACGTGTAATTAAACAAATCCTCTCGCGACAACGAGCTCTAAATCACGAAACAGTGTCGGTCGGTTGATTTTATTGCGCTTACGATTACACTTAAACGATTTCATTTGCAATCTCGTTGCACGCGACACGACCGTTTCGTTTGTAATGGCTCTCTAACGAGAGAAACCTATGTTTGATTGAAATTAATCGATGAACATGACTCGGAATTCGATTCGTTCGGCTTGAGATACCGTTCTGAAAATTATGCGAACATTAACGCAGCAACACAGATATTAGTTACACTTACTTGATCGCAACTATGTACTGTAACGTCAGAAAAAAAGTGACGATTTTACACGCACGTATTCTTTCATGCATATCAAGAGATTCTTGCTTTTTCGAGCGTTTTACAACCAAGTTCTGGATAATGGTCAACGACCTGTGTAGAAAGCGATCATGACCCATGGTCCACGGAAATTATGTTACTTTCTTTCGTTTCCTGCATCAAAATTTCAGTACACGTTCTTTCCGATGATTTGTGATGAAAATTTGTCTTGTAGAAGGTATTTCTACTGTTCTTTTATTCAAACATAGCAATACTTCTCCTTAACGTTTCATCAATAAGTCATTTTTTAACTAAAGCTTACAAATGATAATCTCTATTATGTTACTTTTGTAATTTAAATAGAGTGGCTTATTAATAATTTTTGTAGTCTTCATTCAGTGTCTTGAAACAGTTCATTGATGATATTCTAACTTCTTCGCTTAACTTTTAGTAGTAAAACATTGTGATTAAATAAAAAAATAAAAAACAAAATTTAAATAGTAACGAAGAGTGTAATTTATTTACGATAAGATATAACAATAGTACAGTGAATTATTTTATACAAAATAGTTGCAGGATAATGCAAAGACTGGTCAGTGTTTGTTCTCCACGCCTCCATCTTGTTTTATCGAGTTCAAGGTTTCTGACATTGCGCGACACAATTCCTACAAATCGGAACAATTTGTTGCGAAAATTGTTTGACGATTGCTCGACGACATATCGGGTGTTTGGTAGATTCCCGTTTACCTGACCAGAGAGACGCGTTCGCACAACAGCAAACAATATGTAATATAAGATAATTATTACGTAGGCATGTGACATTCAGTTTCGAACGCGAGCGACCGCATTGTTGATTCAATTGTGTAGTCACATTCATTGCACACGCCTTGAATTGCGTAATCGACAGGTTTTCAAGTGATAGCCGATAGCATTGATCTGCCGGTGAATGTGGAAGTAAATGAATACTCGAAGATCGCAAGTATGCGAAAAGAATAAAGAGTGAAAGACAATAGACACCTGTTCCTAGAAACTGTTATGTTGCAGAGAAGCTCAATTACATCCACTACTTATTCCCACCGGGAAAACAGTTATTTTCTCGTTTAGAAGAAGAAAAATTCTGTTAGTCCATCTCGGAGAAAATAGAAAGCCTTTTATAAAATATTACAGGCGCTCGTTATATTGCCGCGAACGTACGTGTACTTGACAATTCTTGGAGTTCATATTAGGACTATGCACAAATTTTCATCATTTTATACGGATTTGGGAATTTGGGTATTTGGGAACTTAAAAATTTGGGAATGTAGGGATTTGGGGGTGTAGGGATTTGGGAATGTAGGGATTTGGGAATGTAGGAATTTGGTAGATAAGGGATTTGGGGGTGCTGAGATTTGGGAGTTTAGGGATTTGGGATATAGGGATTTAAGATATAGAAATTTGGGAATATAGGGATTTGTAATATGGGGATTTGAGATATAGGAGTTTGTTAATTTGGAAACTTACAAATTCTGAATTTGAAAAGTTCTGAAATTTAAAAATTTAGAAAATTGAAACTTAGCAAAAATTGAAAATTGAATATCGCCAAATTAGTACACAAGCCTCCATACAACCCCATACTCTACGATGATCACTGCATAAAATCCCGTTAAAAGTGACAATATAACGAGAGTCTACTGTAATTCATCACCAATACAATGAAAGTCGCCACAACTGGCTCGCGAGGAATCAACGCATTCTTCTGTCAATAATTATTCCATTATATAAAGCTTGAGGCATCAAATCGGAGAAGATGAAAAATCCAATGAACGTTTTTTATCTGTTTCCAATAGCAACCAGCAAGACAGGAAATTGAACAACGGGTCGGAGTGTCTTGCGTTTCCGGAGGACCAGTATTTTGCAGAGTGAGCCTCGACCGAGGCGGATACGTACCTGGTGAAACTATTGGCATTTCAGCGACTGTCAGCAATCGAAGCAAAGTACGTATCATATTTCGGCTGGATGGTTAACCAAAAGAATTTCTAGCGTGGAAATAGGGTCAGCATAATATGATACTATCATATATCTTTTAACAGGTGAATGTTCTTTCTGCTTGAATTGTATGTGAAGCAAGTTGATAAGGTGTCGATAGAGAGATGTTTGTACTAAAGAACCTTCCTCTGTAATACCTTCGCAATTCAATCTATAAAGAAATTGAATACAAAAAATATTAAAAAATTATTATCTTCTTATCTTTCTGAGAAAAGAAGAATTATAAGACATTTTATAGTTACCTTCATATTTTATAAAAAGTTAGTTCCTGGTACATGACAAACTTTCCGTGTAACGAAAATTTAAAAATAAGATGTTAGGACAATTTTATTTTGCACCATTTTCCTTTGGAAAGTAGTATATTTGTTTTGGAAAATAACATTTTTATAATGTACTATATTTTTTATCATACTTGCATGCAAAGTAGATTTTTACGAAAAATAATGAAAACCACACATTAATCGCACATCGCAGAATCTGAAGTTTACTTCTTTAGATTTAATCCGAAGAACGATTTGGGACAAACTGTCGGTTATCCATCTTGATTGGCACTTAAATTTGAAGAGAATATTCGATAACACTTGTCAAGTTGTATCTTGCATAATTGATAACTTCAACAGGTAACGATGAAGTCGACTAAAGCATCCTTGACCGAAACGATCCAGTACCGGTGTCGAGGTAAAGTACTCGCAAGCGAGACAAGAGAGTTGGCAAGTGTTTCCCGAGGGAAGATCCGTCCTGGTGAAGGGGAAGAGTGGCTGAACGAACAAATGTACGTTCCACCCTTACCACCCACTAATCTTCGTGGCTGCAACCTCATCAACGTTCTTTATCACGTCTATGTGAGTACAATAACGTTTCAATTATCGTGATTACAATTGCATGTAGCATGACTAATTAGTCGCACTTTCTTTCTGCTTCTTGCTTCAACCTTTTTTCACAAAATAAATGGAGAGTTTCTGAAAAAAAGCGATGTGACTTCTTAGCTACGAATTGTAAGATTTCTTTGTAGACTTTCGAATTCTTCTTGTAGTAGAATGATAATTGCTTTTCAAACAAGGCACATTTGAAGACGTATTTAGTTTTCTAATATAAATTAGATCTGGAGTTAGCAAAAATATTTCCTGTATTGTCAACTTCAGGAATTTTGCATTCCTATAAATCTATGACAAAAGTTAACTACAGAGAGGTGTTGTAGATGTTTTGTCGTGTGTAATATAACACAATTGTTACTGAGAGCATCAAGGAACCTCTGCTTATAATTATGCTTATCGATAATCTCAATTTTGAATAACTATAATAAATGTGATTTTAACATAAGTGTTATCTTTTGTGTTACAGTTCGTAATAAGTCCGAAGAGCTTGGATAAAGAGATCAAGCTACAAATACCAATTGTCCTGGCGACGTATCCTTTGAGACAGGAAGGTGCTCCAGCGGGAACTGCACCGTCGAAAAGGGGAGCACATTACCCGTCGACCCTGCCGATATTTCGGCCGTGGTTGGACGATAAAGCTTTCGAAATACAAGAGTGAACGTTTAATTAACTTTCTCCGATGGCCTTGATACAAAGCTGTTGACAGAAATCGTTTCGACATAAAACAATGAAGAAGGACCTACGACCCTTCGACAGAGTTAATACGCTTATAACAATGCTTACTTTTCGATCAAACTAAATTTAACTGAACTAAAATACAAACGAGGACTAAAAGTACTTATTATATTCACATTCCATATATTTTCGTACTTTTTACTAAATTTAGAATCTAGGTAGGGAATATACAAATCTAGGTATTAAAAAACCAATGTAGATTTAGGGACTATGTTAATACTTTGTAAATGTCGCGTTGCGAATTAAATGTATTGTAAAAAATATTCTCTGCATATTCTTAAGTATAGATTAGTGAACGTTCGATTTATGTGTCGAATAAAAATCCAAATTATTAGTGAAGCTTTTAGATACTTATTTAACTGTCGAAATTAATGTTATTATTAACAAAATATTTTTACATCGCAACAGATGTATAAAATTACGTGTTCACAACGACGAAACTGCCATATTTATGTACGATAAATATGACTCCTCGTAAAAAGAGAGTATAATACACAAAGTTTACAATTATTTTCAAGTCCCCATCTCTCCTTTCAATTTCTCCAGAACTTTCTCCACGGTGGTCCCAGACACTAGAACAACCTTCTGCCGACTTTTAGAGCCCTATAAAAAATAATTCCTCGTATAAAAATTAATGGGGAGAAAGAAAAACGAAATTCAATCAACAGATATTGAACTAACTCGGTCTAAAGACACGTCGGATTTTCTCATTCCCAAAACGGAAGCTAAATATTTCACGAGTTCCGTGTTTGCTTCACCTTCGACAGGAGGTGCCGAAATTGCAACCCCTACAGCATCCTCAGAAATATCTAAAAGAAATTTATTCTAAATACATTTGCGAGCTCATTATCCTCACTCGAAGACACTAAATGTAAAGTTTTGTTTATCACAAATCATTCACAACAGAATATTACCGGTTATATTGTTATGTTTCGCTCCAGGTTTTGCTTGAATTTTTATAGTAACATTTCCACTTTTATCCGTACCTACGGGTCCCTTAGGTGCCTATTAAAATTTATTAACTTACTAAAAACGCAATCGGAATATACGACACGAATTTAATAAATATATTTAAAATGGTATGTCGAATATATAAATGTAGGTGCAAAAATAATATTTCAATTTTAGATTCAAAAAGTGCGCAACACTTGATAAGGAGGGATACTATTTTAAAAACTGTATCTAGTAAATTGCAAATATAACGTTGCCATTCCTGTATTCGCAAGCGACGCCTAGCAGCGTGAAATATAACTAGAAGGTGTAACATAGAAAATGTCATGTTATATTCTTAATAGGTGATCAAATCACGATCACTCATCAAATTATCATCCTCGCAATTGGGATTGGTAAGCCGTTAATTTATCTCGCTAACTAACCTCAGTGACCGCTACTTTTTGAGTCTTTCCAGCTTTCTTTGACCCCTGCTTCGACATTTCTCGAGTATTTGCAAAATATCGCAAAAGTTTTCTGCGTAGGCATGTATTACCAAAGTACCACGTCATTTAGAATTTTCCTCGATCACTTGCACCATATTTTAGAATTAACGGCTTTGCTTTATGATGATTCGGTTGATACTTTTAACCTCAACAACTGTTCCTCTGACCGATGCATCTGCGCACGTGTGGCAATGCTGCCAACCTAGGGGAATCTGTATGCGCGCGAAATATCCAAATTTTTGAACTTTTGGACATGCAAAAATTTAACAATGTAAAACTGTAAAAATTGATTTGTTTTAATAAGAAACTGTGTCCAACCGTTCTCAAATTTTGATAAAAGTTTGTAACAGTTTTAGACTCTTTCATTGCTATTTTTTTTAGATATTAACATATGTCTAATATAATTTTTGTAATTTGTAATACTTTGTGTATTAATAAAACGAATTTATTTTTAATAAAATATAGATCAAAATGCCCAAGAAATTCGTCGGTGAAAACAGCAAAGCTGTCGCTGCCAGGGCACGGAAGGCAGCGGCAAAAGAAGCTGAAAATACAAAAAAAGCTCTGGAAGCTGAAGAGAAAGCTTGGAAGGATGACGACAAGCAAATCTTAAAAAAGAAACAGCGACAGGTATTTAAGTAAATGAATATTTCTTCGTTTAAATAAATGAATACCTTCTAATTTAAGTAAATGAATATTTCTTTATTTTAATATTTGTCTCAATTTGACTGAACTTTCAGGAGGAGCTTGAAAAGAAGCGACAACAGCAACTAGAGAAGAAAGCAGAAGTGAAAGCTTTGCTTGAAAAGGAAATGGCAACTATAAAAGTAGGTGGAAAACAACCTGCTGCAAAAATAACTAGAGCAGAAATTGTAGCGGCATCGGAGAAAAAAAATCAGACAGTGACGAAGAAGAAAGAAGAAGAGAAACCAATTGAAGAGAATTTGAATAGGTTAACTATTGAAGGTGAAACAGCACATGGTATAGATGAAGCTTTATCTGTTTTAAGGTAACAATATCTACAAATACATACCCATTCTTTAATACTTATGTGGGCAACTACAAATGGCACTCTTTAAAATCTTAATATGGCAATAGTATAACAAGAACATGAATTATTGTTTAAAAAGATATAGAAATGAGTATGAAGTTGCTCGCATAACGTTTAAATGTCCATCTTAAATAAATGTAAAATTGTCCGTTTTAGTACAAAGGATCCAGAAATCGATCGTCATCCTGAAAAGCGTGTGAAGGCTGCGTTTGCGAGTTTTGAAGAGAGAATGATGCCTATAATTAAGGAGCAAAATCCTACGTTAAGGTTAAGTCAATTGAAGCAGATATTAAAGAAAGAATGGATGAAGTCGCCCGAGAATCCACTGAATCAAAAATTACTCCTGAATCGTTGATACAAAACACAAGAAACACGTATACGACTGACTAGATGGCTCCAAGGAACACGTGAAATGAGAAGACTCATAATAAATATAATCACGAACAAATCAAGTATCTGTACACAATTTTATTGTAAACGAATAAGTTATACTCCGGGTAGAACACATAAAATAACATTTGCATAAAATCATCTTTGGTATAACTTATACGCTACTACATAGCCTCTACATTGTATTTTACACTTTCATTTACAAAAAGAAAAAAAAATAAGATGATCGTTGATTAAAGGCTGCGTAAATTCGAACAGAATCGCTTCAACAATCGTGTACACGTTTTGGCACAGTTACTATGCAGACTTGTACAATTTTACAAAATTTGAGTATCCTATATTCATTTGTCTTCGCTATATAAAAATTCGTATAAAAGATAAAATAGTTAAAAAAACAGATCGGTTACTTAATTACAATTGTATAAAAATAGTATTCTATACAAATGAATTTTCACCCGTTAGACTCTTAGATTTATATACAATCCATCCTAATCTTTGTCTCGATGCATTCAATTCGCCGCGGCAAATCAAGCACAAGGCACTGTGATTTCGTTTGTCATGTACAATGAGTAAAATACCCGTACAAAGAACTTGATTTAAAATATAATCTTATCAAGTAATAACATACATGGTCCGCAAAACGTATTTTTTTCTAGTGAACATATATACCCAGTCATTTCACCGTAACCACCTTCTTGTTCTTCCATAAATCTATGAAACAGTGTATCATGTGATTCACTTGCTCCGGGCAATCAGTCATCGGTGTATGGCCGGCAGTTGGTATAGCTTCGAGGAAAGCTTTCAACATAGTCTAAAACATGAAATAATCACAATTAATGTTAGCAATAAAATTAAAATTATTTTAAAACTATCAAATGTTATTGAAATATTTTATTAATTCTTTATAGATATGAATAGAAATTGTTTTAGACTATTTTCATATTTCAAAATAAGGTAGTTGATACATGATACAACGTTATTTGTTGTAGCCGACAAAATTTTTCTCAAATTTTGAGATATAAATTGATATAGCATAAGTGCTATTTTGGAATACTTCTATGACATGAAACGAAATTAGACCGATCCCGTTTTACAACTGTTTGGTATACAACTTAACACCATAAAAGAATTGTCGAAAAACCGTACCCTCTCCATTTGGCATTCCTGCACGAGCGACACCTTGTTGTCCCTTAGGCCATGTATGAGAAGAGTCGGCGTGCATATCCTTCTATGGAAAACATAATCCCCTTCCGGCCAGACCATGCCGTCCAAAACGTGTTTCAT
The DNA here is from genome assembly GCA_945859595.2 of Megachile willughbiella. Taxonomy (NCBI): domain Eukaryota; kingdom Metazoa; phylum Arthropoda; class Insecta; order Hymenoptera; family Megachilidae; genus Megachile; species Megachile willughbiella. The sequence continues at coordinate 10,252,984 of OX243796.1, forward strand.
GTGCGATGGCCATTGTTCTGGTGGCTCGGGTCCACAATATGGGTGTTGACGTCCTCTCGCCGAATATAATATATCTCTGTGAAGGCCGCACATTAAAAAGGGCGCCAGAATTGCTCTCAAGCAACAGTGACCAGCGCTTTCGGTGCTAGGTGCTGCCAAAGGTGTCGGGCCACCTCCGGATATCAGGACTAGCTGATGGATGCTGGTGTCGTATTTACAGGCCAACGCGGCTGCGAAACTGCATCTGTAATTAACGAAAATTACGCAATTGACACTTTGTCACTACACACATATGCCTTGATTCTTTATCCTTTACATTCCTTTCCAGTCCATTTCATTTCTCAGAACTTTATTTCTATGTTAAACTATGGATTGATATGTTGTGGTATGTGAATGAGGTATTTCTATTCTTTCTTGTTTGCATAATTCAAAGTTTTGCTATGAAGATTTCTATTTGAAAGTCGTGTACAGCTTAGATTTCTTTCAGATATGATGAAATGTAGAGAAAATAGTATCTAGATTAAGCTCTCTTTAGGATCTAGGTCCTAGATTCTCTTTTAGCTTTTTCTAGGTTCTAAACTCTTTTTCTAGGTCTCAGAACCTTTAGGATCTAAGTCTTCGGCTCTCCTAGGATCTCCATAGGTTCTAAGTTCTCCTTGGGTCCTCCCCTTTAGATTTCTCTAGACCTTAAACTCTTAAAAATTCCTTGACTCTTCATTACTTTCCTGTAGGTAATACGCTTTTTCTAGGTCTTGCATTCTCAATTAGCTCTCTCCAGATCCTAGGCTCTCCCAATCATAAGTTTCCATAGGATCTAAGCTCTTCTTACATTCTAGATTCTACCTCGGTTTTCTCTAGGTCCTAAGTTCCACATAAATCATAACCTTCTCTAGATCTTAGTTTTTCCTTGGCTCTCTACTTCTTCCAGCAATCTCGTCTTCCCTTAGATTTTCCAAAAGGAAATGAAACTGAATTCTTTCTTGCAATGAATATCTAAACCATGAGGCGGATCATAACCGAACAACAAAATCGAATCAAAAAAGGATCGAACAAACGAAATTCAGAGACGTTGGCTTATTTATTGGACGCTTGGACCGATAATGTCCTTTCTCCGCGATTCATACTAGGCTTAGAGAACGCGTTCTGCCGTGGTTCTTAACTCGTTGCCGCAATCTTGTGTAGGACATAGGTGTGGATTTTTTTCGCAGTTGAACGGCTATTGAACCGTACGTGGTTCGTGGACATAGCCAACGGCCTACATGTCGTGTTGCAATGTCGCGCGATGAATTAATAGCGCCCGCCTCGTTATTACGGCATCGCGTCGTGTAGGTCGTGATTGTCGGCCAACTGACCGTATTCATTAGTAATTTACACTACCAATAAAAAAAGATCACGAGACTCGCGTGACTGATCTTAAAAAATTATTATCGCCTTACAAGCAATTTAAATTCGTGTTTACATCATTTTTTTTCTCTTGTCTCTAAGTATACTATAATTAATGCAATTTTGTTTTGCCATATACGGATATTACGTGCAAATCATTCTAACGTGTTTTAAGTGACAAAAAATTGTAGAATCTAATTCAATTTCTGAACAATCCTTAGACTATTATTGGATTCATGTATCTATCTATACAGCTGCATTAATATCAAAATTTATTTGAAGACATACATTAATGTTATAATTTATCTATACATCTTAAATACCTCTCTGTTGTATTAAAGTTCCATTTTCTATATTAATCGCGGTATTTAATTTGCATACATGAACCTTTGATATAATATTGTTTGAACATTCCTATTTATAATGCGTGTATGAAATAGACAAATAACAGCCATAACGAGTATCATTTGTTGAAACTTATCTCTCAGGAAATTCGCGTAACATGTGGAACGACCTGATACAAAATTACAAATTAACAAGCACGTGCAACATTCTAATTATTGAATCTCTCACCTAAGAAACCGCAACGTAATTCACCCGTGTAAGTTACACTCTAATAACACTGTGCCACGTTATAATGCCGGATGAATCGTAGTTTCGGCACGGGAAATAAATTGAACGCGATTAAATGAAGCACTAAAAAGAAACGTTAAAACATCCATTCCGCAGGCATTCGTAAAAATGAATCGATCAGCCAGGTAAATCTGAGGAACTCGAGGAACGTGAATTAAATGCGCTTTCAACTTCGACCATTAGCCGTTTTGTCGGTTAAACGCGTGCAGGTAATGCAACGATTTGAACGTCAAGGAATTTGTAATCTTCAAGAAGAGAGATCCGATAAGACACACAGTCTCGCGTGTACCATGCAATTACGATACCAACAGATGCTTTTAAATGGTCAAAGATAAGTTACGCGATTACAGTCAAGTTTCTACTAGTCACGGTCAAATAATTCTATGATGGTAATAAACGTAGACCGAGGTATACTCGGGGACGGTATGTTGGAAGCTGGATGTTACCGTCTACGGATTGTCGATCATATTTTAATTAAGGCGGATTAAGCATCTAATTTTGATATCCACATATTTATGGTAGAATGTGGTAGGTCGACATTAACATACGATGAGTGCTTCATATTTACGAAATCTACTATCCTAGTTGTGAGCATACACTTTTAAAAGTATAATTAATATAGTACAGTAATAAGTATAGATGTGTACTTTCAGCAAGAGCTTAAAGTTGAACTGGGGTTTTAATAAATTCTGCTCTACATATCCAATGGTATACCGAATAAATACCCGTTATGTTCATTTGGACTGATTCATCCTGTTTGTTCTTAAATGATTTGTTAAACAAGTTAAACTATAGTAGCAGAAAAAACTTATAACAAGGAATATTCCGTAAAAGCAAACGAGAATGAATACTCGTAACAGGCAGTGAAAACAATCTTACCCATAATTATGTGCAACCAGAACACACTTCTGACCGGGTCTGAACGCATAGTGGCACAGGATGGTATCCAAATCCTTCAGCAGCTTATTAAAATGATAATCTCTGGATCGACTAGGTGCTGAGCTCATCCCGTGTCCCAGCATCTCAGGAGCGATGCAAGGATAGCCCAGGGCGGAAAAGTATCGAAGCTGATGTTCAAAGATCTCCGCGGACGACCCAAAACCGTGCAGGAACACGATCATGGGTTTTCTGTTTCTCCTAAACGTCACCAAATCTAAAGGATTCTGTTCTTCTCCCATAGAAGGGTCCATATCCTCGATATTTGGCCACGTTTTCCTGTAATCCTCCAATTCGATGGGAGCAGGCTCCGTTCTCAGCTCGAATCTTCCCATTTTCTCGTTCCAACTGGACTTCTCCAAGGACTCGTCGGACTCGACAGGATTCACACAGAGCTTTTCCTTCAACTTGGCCATCGCGTTGCTCTTCTTAGGCCTGAAGGACGACTCGTTGTCCTTGAATTCCAAGCGCAGCTTCTCGAAACTGGCCTCGTTAACAGTTTCCTCTAGCTGCTTCGCGGGCTGCTGGTCCGCGCACTCGAGATTATCCGTCGAGATATCGATTCCTTGTTGGACTGCTCGAACGCTCGAATCCTGCGGCTTGCTCCTTTCCGCATCATTCTTCCCGGTGACCTCCGATCCCTCGTTGGTCAGCTGCTCGCCGCTTCTCGGAATCATCGTCCCGTCCGCTCTCTTTGTCGGCTGACCTCGAGGATCGTTCTCCTGGCCACCTGTGCCGCTCAGATCCTCCCAACTGTTTCTCAGCAACAGTGGCGTTCTGCCCAGTTTCTCGTCGATGATCCTCAGCAACGATTGCTCCAGGCTAGGCTCCTGGTCCGGCTGGAACTCGATCGTCTCCACGCTGTTGATCCCCGAATCGACGCAGTCCAGTTGTTCTAGGGTGACTTCCGGCCTCAAATAAAAATCCAACGAATCTGGATCGTTGGCAGAACCTATGAAGCCACGATTCACATAGCCTTCGTTCTCCTTCGACTCCGTCTCCTGCTTCTCAGGGTGGAAAGAGAAGCTGATGTCTTTGAACGGTTCATCGTCCTCTGATTTCCTTTCATTCGACGTTTCTTTATCCGTGCTCGATCGTTCCGAGCCGTTTTCCTTATTACCAACCCTTGGATCTTTGATAAGAGTGTCCTCCGCGCCGGCTATGTACCTCACCGTGTCGTCCAAGATCTCTTCGAGCAGCACGTTTATGTACTTCTCCAGATCCTTCACGATTTTGTTCTTGATCTTCTGCTCGTTCGTTTGCTGATCTTTCTTATCGACGCCATCATTGTCGTTCGTTGTTGAAGTATCTTTCTCCTCCGTCTTAGCTGGCTCGTTTTCAGGAACCTGCAGTTTCTGCAAATTCACCGAGACTCTCTGCTCGAGTTCTTCTATACCATGCTCGCTTTTCTCAGCTTCGCACAGGCTCGTTCTGATTCTGTTTAGTTCCGCGGTGATGATTTGCTCTTCCGCGGTGCTCAATCGCCTCGACTGCCGGAAAGAGCATCTACAGTTTCCCGAAGAATGAGGTCGTCTCGACCACCGAGTGAAGAAGTTGTCTACGATGGATTCAGGCCGGTCACTGGTGTTCTCGTAGTACCAGCCGCTCTTCAAGGCGGGCTTCAAGATCCTCAAGGTTCTTCGTGGGCCCACGATGAAGAAGTCGCAGTCGGGAAGCTCTACCTTGCCTGGACCCACTCGGTTCCTGTTTCTCCAGTACTCGAAGAACTTGGTGTACCAGGGTGTCGCCGGTACAGCCTCTTCTGCCTCCATGTTTCCGATGACTTGTCAATCATAAAGATGACGACGATATTCTCGAATTTCTTCGCCGAACAATGATATTTATAACCGATAAGAACATATGCGGTAGGTTCCGTTCGTTGTGCACAGTCGTGAACCGACTACACGGCCGGCTATAAACTGCCTGCTAGTGTACTTTCTGACTCACGATGTTTCTTCTTCGTAAATAAAGACAAGTATTCACCGTTGAATATCGTAATAATGACGCTATCAGCTGTGGTAACCGTTAAACTCGCGTTCTTGCTCATCCGAGTCCAAAATACACTCGATTCTTTGGGTTTATTGACTGCTGCACGTTCCGTTCTCCTCTTTTTCGGAGAAAATTTCACATCGGCCGCTTTTTACTCGACCTACAATGTTCAACCAATTAATTATGAGCGTCTAAAGAGGCGTGAACCGTGTTAAACGACAATGGTCTGTTTTTATCGTTGTTCATAGTTTAATAATCGTTGCCGATGACTTTGTTCAAATTTTCGCGTTAGCTCGTTCGTTCCGCCGGACTGCATTCTCGGTTTTGCAACACTTTTCCTGTAATTCCTGCAATCCTTGCTCGGACAGACACGATTTCCCCGCGAAAAACGAAAGTAACATTTCTCGTGGCTCCTCGCGTTTGCCGGTGGTGGGTTCACGGTTCGCTGGGTTACCAATGCTCGTTCCAACGTCAGAACGTCTAATTGCTACCTTTGATGCTTCGACCTGCGGAGAAGAAGTTCGATTAATGGTGAATGCATCTTCTTTCCAATGATATTTTGTGCGATAATGCGTTCGAAACCGACAGCGTTTCAAATCTCACAACCGAAGACTTCTCGCGAGTCAAACGACTTTTATATAATCCACTTCCGTGTGTCTTCGGTCTCGAGAAATAATTAATCATATTCTAAGAAACAATTAAATGTGCTCGCATAAATCTTGCCATGCTATTTCACGCTTTAACAATTGCAATTAGTGAATGATACATAAGACTTAAATAATGAGACTCGTGATCTCGGTTACACGCTCTTGTAACACTGTTTTCCATTAGTTATTCAATCATTGATAATTCCGTTTCTGCTCTCGAACACTACAATTGCATCGATTCGCAAAACGATGAGCCAATTGTTATGCTATTTCGCATAACAGATGCACCGATGACGAACACGACCCTGAGGCAAACAGGAAGTGACAAAATGTATCCTGTAGGAATAGGTCTCAAAGTAGTAACAAAGTCTCGAAAGTTTTAAAGTACTAAAAAAGTTCAGAATTCCAAAATCTATAAATTTAAAAAATTTGAAATTTCAAATCTCGACATACCCAGATTAAAAAATTTCAAAGTTGTACGTTTCTGTGAAATTCTTAAATATAGCCTTAGAAACCTACGCATTACAATATAGGAATATAATGCACGAAAAAAAAAATCGCAGATAATAAAAAACAAATTCTGATATGCGCATTAAACACTATAACTGGTTCCCATTTTTCAAATTCTGTCATATAGAAATATTCCTCTGTTCATTTTTCAATAACCATTGTTGTCAAACAGGTTATCAAGATTTGTTTTTCACGTTTCCCGCGTGATTCAGTTTAAATGCGCGCAGTAGCCGTTTACCTGGCATATTCCGATCAGGTTTATACACTTACGGCGGTGTCGCAATTAAATATCAGACACTCCATTTGTTTCATTTTTGCGAATATATGTAAATAAGTACGATAGAAAGTTCGATAAGCTTGCTCCCCAATTATCCCCGTACTCGGAGTGAGAGTATACTTCGATACTTTATACCTACCATCCTCGATATAATTACGTTTACATTCCTTGTCCATTATGCAGGTTATTCGAATAAATTGTCTCGCAGCATGCCAGGCGTTACATTCTCATCGAACTATGAACATCGGCTCCGAGACGAACTTTACCGAAGTGAGCGCGCGCGCAGATTCAAACGTCCAAGGAGAAAAAAATAATCTTAATAATAACATATTGTACCACGAGATAATAACAGTATACTGTTATCTCGTGTCTTCGTTGGCACGATAGACGTTATTATAATTGCTGACTGTTCCGCATTACGAGCGGTTTCCTGTTCTACGGACAGTGGCTCAACAATGACACTCTCGTTACGCAGAAACTCTCACAAGGGGGAGAAACGGTACACGAGCAAACCTTTGTTTGCGCAGCTCTTAAATGACGTGCAATATTCATTTAACCCTTGGCTCACGACAAACAGCCGTTATTGCACTTACCCTTCGTACCTTGACTGTCGATCGCCTTTTTTTCCGCACACGGCACGAGCACACACGTCGGTGGAGCGTGGTTCAAAGCTGACTGCGAGCTTTACCCATCCCTCGCCCGCTGGAAGACCACTTGTTGCTCGCCAGTGATTCTCACTTCGACTATTCACTCGAAAAAAGGAACGTTTTTAACACCAAGTTCGATCTGTTAACAACGCGCGTTAAACCGTCAATTGACACTTCCTCTCGGAGGAGGCGAACCGTTCTCGCTGGCGAAAAAATCGGGCACAGGAACTTGGGGGACCACTTTCACGAGACACGAGAGCCACCCAACGGGGGCACACGTTGAAAATTCATGTTCACTGGGTCGTTTCTTTTTTTTACCTGTCGAGCCAATTATCCACGAGGAAAAGAACAGGATGCACGCGTTCTCGACACGCTCGGTCGCGTGTCACCGTACACGGCGATTCTCGACGACCGTTGAAACATCCGCGACAGGATCGCGACGACGAAGGAACACTCGGGTTCGTCGAAGTACACCGCGTCACGGAGCCGCATCGACTGTATGCACGACGAGGTAGCGCGCATTTTCGTGGGCGTGGAACGGCGAATTAAAACGGGAAAATTAAGGACGATTGACACTGAACCGCCGCACGTCGGGTCACGGCGGCCATTGCGCGTCCCGAGGCACACGCACGCCGCGCACACGGGACAGCGCCACCCCACTTCGACCACCTTTCCTATACGGTGTCCTGACAATCCTGTTGCACTCTATATTTCCTCTTTCTTTGATCAGGATACCCTCATCAGCTACTTTTTATTACTTCTTATTTTATTCCATAAGTTTGATTAAGTGAACGAATTTTCAAAACAGAAATTATTGCTTTTAAAACAGACATCAGGCACTTGATCATGGACTGATTAGTGCAGTAGTTAGAGATTTACGAAATGGCGGGAGAAAGAGGAAAGTGGATGAAGAGTGATTTTCAAGCAGGAATATTATTAATTAACAAATCACTACAATTTGTTATTAGATGTAGGAGTGAAAGTCAAGTTGTTTCAAATATTGAGTTGTAAATGTAAATATAATGTGTACGTATCTATTCATTTAAAGAAAAAGTAATACAAACTATGAGTCAGGTACTCTATCCAGTATTATTAAAAAACATTTTCACTATTAATTATTATTTCGATCACTAACCGACCTAACTGAGTATTGTTTTGATTTTTAGAACACATGTTAGACAACTGTATTGGTGAACTGACTAGGGTAATAGTTAGAGGTTAAACGAAATGGCGGGAAAAAGAGACGATGGATGAAGAGTGATTCCACGATAAAGAGTAAACATATGAAACACATACAAGAACGCTTTGATTAAAATTCAGCAGTTACATTTTGAAACAAAAAATTTCTTTATATTAAAAAAATTTACAGTTTAGAAAATTAAAATGGAAAAGACTAAATTTTGATTTAAACTGTCAAATATTTCAGTGGATTGCTAGACAAGGGTTAATAATTAACTGACCAATATTTTTTGAAAGATTCAAATTGTACACTAACTAGAGATTGTAATTTTCGAACACCCGATGTATTTAGAATCTACTGCGTTGAAAGCACAACGTGCCACAGTGCCCGTTACTTTTCTGCCGCGATCACGTCACAGGAACAGAGGTTATGCCCATCTCATAATCAATTTTGGAACAAGATTATCATAAAATATTTGTATCCTCAAATTCTTGGTATTAAAAATCATGTGATCAATTTTTAAAAAATCATGCCATTTGGTATATCAGTAAGATAGCTTCGATTGATTAATTCTAATCATACTCAATCTTAAGTGATTTAAAGTATCATGTTATGTGTACAGTACAGTTTAAAAGTACTTTTACTTATTAAAAGAGTCTTAAATAGTTTTGAACATATTTTCATTTAAGTAACAACTGCCCTTAATGCAGATTTTAACAAGTTTGGATAACATTTTTATTTAAATCTATTAAACCTCTTTTGAATTTTAAACATAGATTTGTTATATTTGAAACAATGTTTGTCCTATATTCGACAAAACGAGAAAACGATCGGTGCACACAGCGGAAACAGGTAAAAATCTAGTTCCGGTAAAAGAAAGCTGATGATAGAAAACAAATTTCATTTGTCCGTGGAATCTCACTTCTGTGTTGTTTGCAGAGAAATCTGGGCGTTGCTATTCAATGGTTCTTGGTCAGATAAATAAACTAGATCCATATCCTTTCTATAAAATGATCTTTGCACAGAAATTACAAATACTGTTGTAAATATTATTCAACACTGGTGTTGCAATGATGTTTCTTTCATTCGGTTATTTTCTTTGAACTAGATTCACTCGACTTCGAAAATAATAAAATATTAGAAAGGATGGAAAGAATTAACACTGTCCAAATGAAGCTGGGTATTAAATGTCATCACGTATGATGCTGCGCTTCCGGTGATCGAACGGTACTAACAAAATGAGGTTAAACATTAATGGCAGCATAAAATTTTTAGGCTGGCAACAAACGGACCATGCAACATATATCTCATCAGTGTGCACTTTCTAAAAACTCTTCAAGTTACAAATCTTTTAACGATGCAAATAGTTTAATAAAGAGAAGACTTTATCAACAATACTCAGCAGTATCATTTTAAACGGTTCGTTTAGAAAAATTCTACTGTTACGAGGCATTAATATTCCAGTCGCCATCTTTGTACCGTATGAGCATCGATTAAAATTATTTTCAGCCACTGCAATACGGGACCGTGACCCAAATTATTGTAAACGCTAACACATTTTTCGTTAGATTATTAATAGATTTTTTATCTTTTTTGCCATTTGCGACACTTCTAACATTAATCACGCTTATAACAACATATCACATATGTTCCCTGATGGCATTCTCGAGTATAATAACATTTAATTGCATGTACATTACGTGTGTCATTCGCAAGGTCTGTCGATTGGAAATCAGGACTCGTGATGGTCTAATAAGCGTTCTAATTATGTCTCGACGATCGTGAGTCACGTGTTAAAATAAAGCGATTTTAATGGAGCGATATTGCTGTGCAGAATAATTAAAAGATTGAAAAATTATAGGCAAATTTCCTGCGTTGAAACTTAAGTACTAAAAATGTACTTTTCAGAATGCAGTGCTTGTCCAATATTTATTAACCAAAAATGCCACAGATATCGATAGTTGACACCACTAAAGAAAGCGATAATGTACGGCACACAGAAATGCTGATAAGAGGGCAATGACTACATCTTAATTCACGAATACAGTAAGAGACGACAATATTGAATACCTTACAGATACAATCTAAATAATTAATTTTCAAACATAATTAGATATAATATATATGTATGTTAAATAAATTTTCAAATCCCCATAATCGCAGATCCTCAAATTCTCAAGTTTTTGAATGAATAATTTGGAAGACTTGATAATGTCATCGGTATAATGAGATTGTACTGTATCTAAGAGCAACCTATACAAACAGTCACATCGAGTATCGGCGGCTAAACTAATTTATAGCGATCGACTTGTAAATACTTGATCGAGATTAAGATATCTGATTTAGGATATCACTGTTTAAATAATTTACTGAAGTACTGTAGAAAAATTGGGGTAGAGCATTTTCGCAGTTACATCATTGTATCGAAACGACATATTTCAGATGCATTTTTACAGATCAAAGAAAATATTGGAAATTGTAAATAAATTATTTAATGTAATTCATCGTTGTATAATTCACTTATGTAATATAAAGTAACCTTTCCCTTGCTATCTTTACACGTTATCGCTGCAATATTTACCTCCCACGAACGTTATGCAAAATGTGTCATTATCTCATCCTGCACGTGTATACTGTCACAAAGAAATTCCTTTTACGGTTCGCTGGAAAGTCATGCTGAAAGTATATAATCAGCGGTTCTTGCCAAATGTTTGCTGTTTCCACCATGTTTATGCAGTTATCCCCGTATAATCATGCAGCTTCTTTCTGGTTAAAATGGACGGTTTTGCTACCAAGTGTTTTCAATTCGCTCGAATACACCCGGTTCTAGGAAATAATTGGATACCATGTGTGGTATTATGTTTAACTATGCGTGCAAATAAACTGTAATGACACAAAACGATCACATGGGACAATGGGGGCACTTTTTATTACTTTTAAGGCTGCGTTAAAACGTTAATTGCCGTTGGAGGTCGTTAATGTTAAATAGGACAAATTTAATCAAATAAATAATTATTTCATATATTTAAACATTTTAGAATTTTGGGGTTTTGGGATTCGAGAATTTGAGGGTTTGGAGATTTGGGGATTTTCGATCTGATAATTTGATAATTTAGAAATTTGAATATTTAAAGGTTTAGCAATTTGGGAATTTAATAATTTAGATTTGGAAATTTGAAAATCTGGAATATGATCAGTTAATTAGGGAATTTAGGGATTTGGAAATTTGGAAGAATCAGATTTGATAATTTAGAAATTTGTGACTTAGACATTTGGAAATATAATTTCCAATTTAGAACTTCAATAACTCGTTTCTACGGAATTATATAAACTTAAATTTCCTTTCAATTTCTCAAGTGGGGAATTCCGCAAACAGCCAAATACGAGGTGTAGAATAATGCACACAATAAAGACCAGCCTCAATGTATAGTTCGATGCGCTATGTTTTATTTCTCTGACCTATTAGATAACGTTCTTTATCCGATTTTTACTTCGTGTCTACTGAATGGATTAAGGTGTATTTAATCCAAATATTTTGACGCTATCTGCAGATCATCGTTTGCTTGACTTTTATCTGGGCTATCGGTCCTAGTTGTAGATCAAATAGTATCATACTTGCTTTGACAAACGCCATAAAAACGTAATACATGGGCGTGTCATGGTGCTCAGATCTTAATTTGCGTAGTATATTAGCTCAGTCTAAAAATGATCAGGTTTTGTCATTTTTGATCGAAAAATGAGGTTGCAATTAATCGAAGAATGTTTTGTTAAGCTTAATCAAGTCAGAGAACGATCAAGTTGATTAGGGTTTGATCAAAGAACGATCAAGTTGGATCGGTTTGGAATGGAATATGAACAAATTTGACGGGGGTAGATGAAAAAGTAATCGAATTAGTGCGTTTGGTTAAAAGAAATAATCAAAATGAAGGTCAGAGAATAAACAAATTTGAAAGGTCCCAATTAAAAATTTGTTGGGTTACACCTACCTGATTTGGAGAACAATATTAAGTTGATATGTGTTAAAAAATATACTGCATTTAACCATGGTTCATCAACCCTGATTCAATTTATGAAATGATAGAATTACTTTATGCTAAGTCTCAAAATAAATAGGTCATTTCTGAGTGAGCTGCAAAACAGCCAGCAATCGGAAAAATGATCAAATTAAATCTATTAGCATCACGGAATGACTGAATTGTAATTAATCAAGTTGCAAAAGAACTAAATCGAAATCTGGGCTAAAATAACCAAGTGAACTAACCTGATTCTATAATTTGTTACCGTTAGTGTTACCCACGATTATCATGGTGGTTTCAAGCCGAAAAGATGACACCATAATCGATATTTATCAGAATATAGCAATTTTAGTCGTGTTTCCAGCGAAGCAGGAAAGAGGATACCAATGTAACTTCGCGATAAGCAGTGCAAATTTGTCGTGGCGGCTTTCCAGGCGCGGTGAAAAATTTACGTGCTAAAATATTAGTTTAGAGTGCGACGTTTTTGCTATCTCTGCGCTTGGTGTAAACATCTTCTAACCCTCTAACAGAGGAGTATAAAGAGAGAATCAGCTCGCATCGGTCACCCATTTCGTTAAAATTTCGCGATGCAGTCGCGAACAGTTTGCTTTATTGCCGTTCTAGTCGGTTCGGTTGCGTTCGCGTTGCTCGTCACCACTGTGGAGGCTGCACATGCGATCGAATCGGATAAGCAGAATAGTATATCGGAATGCAAGCAAACAGATTACAGGAACTACATACAGTGCTTGAGGAGACTGAAAAGACATCATAATTATCCGCATCACGGTTAGACACCAAAAATAATTTTTAAGGGATGTTATGATAGATCTAATGTCGCTTAAAGTGATAAATGTTCAATGCTGTTTAATTCTAGTATTTAGTCTTTGTACATCTTTTTTAGTTGTAAATGTATACTTCTATTTTTAGTCATTTTAATGATATACGATTAACGTGCATAAATGAAATTTGATTAAGCCTCTGATTGCCCGGACGAATGCTATAAAAAATGCAGCACCGAATATAAATGTGAAAACAAATGCAGCCATTGCCAAAAGGTAACAAAAATCAAGCACACGTACGAAGAGGAAGTTGAGTGTGTTTCCCCGGAGTGCAAGGCGAAGGAAAATGTTATCCAGCCACCGAGTACTAACATTTCCACCAGAATCGATATTCACAATACCTTCAATGCGAATATAACATGTTGTCGTAAGTAACGAAAGGATCATTTAATACGATTCGAATTCTAATTATAGTTATTCTTGCAAGAAAAGGAGGACAGGTTATTACTTTTAATACAATTATTGTTTTTTCATTCAATTAGCCAATTGCAACCCGCCAACCCCGTGTCCAAGTCAGCCACCACCGAACACTCAGCCACCACCGAACACTCAGCCACCACCGAACACTCAGCCACCACCGACCATTCACCCACCACCAAACACTCATCCGCCAACCGTAACTACTCCTCGGCCCCCAATTACTATGCCTCCCACCACATGTTGTCGTAAGTAACAGAACATCGCATCGTTTATAATTATGCGAATCAATTTCTCGTAGAGTGTGATATCAGCGACACAATGTTTATTTATTTTTGCATGCAATACGTATAACTAACTTTGCTGCATATTGTGCCATATTTTGTACACGGTGTTCTGATTTTTAAGCGCAATCTGCTTATGATTAGTAAAACTTTTTAGCAATATCTTTACAATATATAGTTTATACATTAATTGGATGCTAGTAAACGTTTTTAGAATAATTCGTGTAACATAAGAAGAGATGAATTTATTAAGCTTTAATATGCGTTACAAGAATAAGTGTGAGTCATATATGATGCACCAACTAACATCATTGCATTCTGTTAATTTCTCATGGTAAAGTCGTATCTGGTAACACACAATACGTGTATTCATTAACAAAAGTCATGTAATCGGGGCATAAAGAAATAATATAAATGTGTAAATGCGTATTTATTAATGAGATTAATGTTTCTTTTAATTAGCTACTTGCAATCCTCCAATTATGTGTCCGATTTATATACAACCTCCAATACCACCTCCAATGCCACCTCCAATGCCAATATGTGCGACTTCATATTGTCCACCTTCATATTATGGTGGATGGACTAACACTATGTCCAGCGGCGGATGGGGTGGATGTCCATATACGAACATATGGCTTTGCATTACAGTAAGTACACTCAAATGTTCTATTAAGTGTACATATCGGGGTGAAAGAAAAAAACATTAAATATTTTGTAATTTTTTGATTAATTGCTTTTGTACAAAACATTAATAGAATTTTTATGTATTTTTTATAGTTTTATGGTGGACATAATGCTGTCTCGCATCAAAATGACTGCTCAGGATGTGGATTGCCGTATCAATATTACAGATGTGATGCGTCTTGCTACATGATACAAAATATAGGCTATCCTTCGAATTATTGCTCTGGTTCCAATTGTGTGGGTGGTAAGTCTTATTTTTAACGTGGTTTATAATTTTTGGAAATTTTCTCAAAAATATTATTAACATCCATAAATATTGTTGAGAGTTTACTGTGTATCCATCTGCGATAATGTTATTATAGTGAGAGATCTAAAAGTATGTAGTATGCTATTGTAAAATTATATAATAGTTAAGAGACAAGGATAAATGCAGAAGACGAATGTAAAATCTGATATATTTATTTTCAGGCTACTATGGATGATTCCTTAATAAACGGAAATTTTATTACGAGGCCTTGAACTATATGGGACAATCAAAATCGACATATTCTTATTTTATAACATTCTTTTGTTGAATTGAAAAATTACGGTAGACTAAGAATCGTTGTAAAGAACTTATTATGCTTTAAATTAAATATATATTTTAATTTTCATGTCAATTGTATGTTCTGTATTTAAATATAAAATTATTTCATGTACATTTCTTCGATAGTATTGTAACTTTATGCTCCTGTGGACGCAACCCGCACAACACATGATTCAAAGTAATTGCATACTCTTAAGGCGCTGTACAACGAAGTGGAAGTTTCAAGTACAAATTCGATTAACTGTCAATAATTAAAGCAAAATTCAATCTTTCTAATTTCATAGACCTGTACTTGTCAAGTCAAGTTCGACGATAAAGAGTGCCAAAAACATGATTGTAAAATGAAATTTCGAAAGATTTTGAAGTTGATAAAATTTCTGATGAATCTGTATACTGATTCTAATCGAGATAATTAATTCCTATGTCAATTAATCTTACCGTTCATTTATATATTTCTTTATCTTCACTTTTAACTTCAGTGTAAATTTATGTATCGACATGTGCGTTAAATATTTCATTCCGTGAATAGTGCGTGCAAAAATACTGCAGTAGTCCCTAATTCATAAACACCATCAGATTAATGGATATAACAAGCTTGAACATCTCCCGGAAAAATTTACTCAAAAATAAAAACAGAGAAGTTTCGTACGTGTTTCTTTTCTTCTTATAACATCATATACCGTTTATATAAATCAATTCAGTAAGCCTTTAGGTTCTAAGAACTTAAATAAAAAATTATAGAAAGCGTTTTCTTTAATAAAGATTTATGACGTACTAAAATTTCATATCTCGAATATGAAATAATGTGGTTTCAAAAAATGTTTATGCTTGTTTTAGCATTTTTTTGATCGTCAACTTTAAAGACTCCGCAATTGATACATCTAGCCTAAGTCGAAGAACGTATTAAAGATAGGCGACAATTGATGATGGTCTCTTTTCGCGACCGAACCCCTGCGGAGAAACGAACCTTGATGTCAGGTGTCGGGAACAGGTGTTGGAGGAACAGCGATGGCGTTCCGTTCAGGTGCACCGTGGCGAAACACTATGCCATTACTGTTTACGACGAGGGCTGAGAAAACCCGACGGAATTGTTGCTTCTTGCTCATAGGGACGCAGGTGTAATGAAACGCGGGTCGGCTTCGAGTCGACCGCCATGCAACCAACGGTAATCGATTTCGTTTTATTTCACCGTAATAAGACAAATTTTTCCCTCTAACCATTGTCTATTTTCAGAGCCGCCGATAGAATCTGTGGAATCCACGGACAAAAGCTGCATTATTTTAGATTTTCGAACGATGTGTCAAATACAGACTTCCGTTATATCCCTGCAAACGGGGCTCTAACGGAGATATAAAGATTCTTTCACGCAGTGCTTGAAATTTCGTAAATTGTTACGTTTGAAAATTAACAAGGTGGAACTTCTTGAACTTCGGAATTTGTGAATTTTCAAATTTTAACACTTTTGAAATTATGAATTAAAGAATTTGTGATTTTGATACTTTCCAAGTTCGCGATTTTGCAAATATAAATTTTACACGTTTAAACAGAATTGGTTCTAAAAACCTACAAAGTAAAAACTTGTTAAATTTCGAAATTTCTAAACTTCCAAGTTAGAGAATTTCAAAATTTAAGTTCAGAAGGAGAATTATTATTTAAATAAAAATTGAATAAATTGAATAAATATATAAATTGAGCAACTATGATTTATAAAGGAACACCAAAATAATAGTCACAGAATGTAATAAGCCCACAAAATCCTATAATCACGAAATAAATAATTCTCGTTCATTTTTTATTTCTCCTTCGAGGATAAAGGGGCTCTTCGGTCGAGACTGTTTATTAAGACGTAGCTTTCTAACTCAATTAATCCAACGTTACTCGATGAAATCTATGCAGTTGCGGTGTACAATGAGTCAAGAAGATCCGATTGAAAATATCTCGTAGACACGAACCCATTATGCGTTTCGCAATACATTGGATAATGTTGGATAATAGCGAAAGTGGTCGCAGCATCCTGCCGTGGGAATGGCAACTTGTTTCTCCTACTCGCGCATCCATTCGAGAGCCGTAAACCTCCGTTTCTTTTTTAAACAGAAGTTATTAGAAGACTTATTTCATTCTCTGCACACTTCATTTGTCCCGTGAAACGAGTACACATCGTGCATAATCTTTTCTATTTAAATCCCTGCTTTTACTTACATTTTAACAAAATGTTCCATTTAACCTGTCCTCTTGATATCACGAATGTAATGTACAGAGTTAAACATTTTCTTAATTATAAAAACTTGAAAACTTCTTATATTGAAAGTATTTCAGGGGTAGTTAAATGGTTCACATTAACCAGCTACTGATATAGAATTCTATAACTGTTTTTTAAACTGATATTTCTATAATTATAAAAATGCGAGGTCATATCTTGTATACCCAGGCGAAAGATGTGAATATTAAAAAAAAGAATGTCAACGTTGTAAAATTTAATTCGTGTAATCATGGATGTGAGTCATGGTTGCTCTTTCCTATGTAGCAAAATGGAAAGTGTCTTCTAGGAGATTACTGTATCGATTTATCGATCGATAGGCAGATATTTCCTTAACAAGCGAAGTCGAACGTTGTAATTGTATTGTTACAGAAGACAAGTGGTATACGAGAGAGGTTTCATCAGAGTGTACAAACTACGATAAGATTTTTATTTGCTCGTCGTTGAAGCCGGACAGCGTGGGTCGTCCTGTCTCCGAACAATAAAATTTACTGCAGAATACCTTGCAGAAGACCGAAGGATCCTCTCTTCCTGTCGAGAAATCGTTTCGCGCGACGTGCACTTGATCCTGGGATAAGGACCGCCACCTTGCCAAGGTAAGACGACAAAGAGGTGAGTTTGTAAACCTGTGGGTTGAATTCCTCAAGATGGTGGAACAACTGACAAACAAGATAATTTTGCTTCTCTTTCACATTTTTGTCTACATATGCTCCTCTAATTCAAACTTGAATTAGATTTAGATTAATTTATTTTAAAATGAAATTGACATTTAATATTTCCACTTAAAATTACAATTTATCATAGAAAATTATATCCAGCTAGATCTTTAGTTTGCTGTGCATCTCATCTTGTTTCTTTTACCTCAAATTAATTGTAATGTTACTTAGGAATTTTTGTAAAAATCTAACAACACTTACAGTTTTATCGTTTAATTTTGATATTGCTAATTGATTTTATTAATTTTTATGTATTGTTTGCACAATTTATTTACTTGATCTCCACTCAAGTTAATTATAATATCGGTGGACAATCTTCACAATAATTTTCCTTTATTTTTATTTCATGTTATTAAATGATTTTAATAATTTTGATGTCTCTGAGTATTTCGAGCAAAATTGAATGAATGTAATAATGATAGACAACGTACATTTTGTTTCTTTTAATTATCGATATTACCGAAGGCGAACAAATTCGATTTAATTCCGCAAACAATCTTTCGATTACCTGGAATCGATTGCAACACACCTTGCAAATAATGTTAATGATTTGAAGGAGGAAGTGCCTATTGTATAGATTACAGTGTTGCACATAAATACTCCTGTATGTCGAAAAAAGATTAACATCGAATGGCGAACCAAGCATGCCAATAATATCTATCTCCGAGCAATCTCTTTCAATCTTCCTACACTGTTTTCTTCCATGATCGTTACAAATTACGGAACGTTATCTAAATAGTATCGCGTGCATGCTCATGAAATTGTTAACTCTCGTCCTTCACCTACGGTCATCATGCTCTTTCTTTTCATAAACGTAAAATATGTCTCGTCGAAAACACCTCGCTTCACCGTATCAATTTTTCATTCACTCCATTCTTAACAGATTATTTTATTAAAAATCGAGTTATTTTTCAAAAAATATTAATTTCGGAGGTATGGAAAGGACGATAGAAAATATGGGAATGTAGAAGTTTAGTAATCTAGGAGTTTGGGGATTAGAAGAATTAGAAATTTGGATTAGGGATTTAGGTATTTGAATCAGAGATTTGGGTGTTTGAAGTATTAGGGATTTAGGTATCCGAAGTATTAGAAGTTTGGGTACTTGAAGAATTACAGATTTAGAGATTTGTAGAATTAGAAATTTGGAGATTCAAATAATTAGAAATTCGGGACATACAAAAATGTAGAGCTCATAATTCTGCGATCTGCGAATACAAGAAAACCTATAAAATTTGCGGCCGTAAAAATCTGGAAAGAAATTTCAGAAATAGAGAAGAAATATACAAAGTGGATTTAAACATTCGGAAACTTGAACATTGAGACACGAAAAGTCAAGCTTACGTACAATGTTCTTCAAAGGAAGTCCACGTTGCATTCGAGCGTATCATAGTTCAATTTAAAGATCCTGGCTGTATTAATCTACACCTGGCCGAGGATCTAACTCTTCAAGTTTATAGAGCAAACGAACATCGATAGACCACCCACGGATCCGACCAGCTGGCTCCATCGAACGGGCCTGGATATCCGACTTCCGCCATGTTGCGGTAACAGTACACTCCTCTTTGGCCCCTCGAAGGAACTGGACATTAAATTTTCACGGTTCACTGCCGTTGCACGTCGAGTCCTTCTGGAGGACTATGCAGGACAACGATGATGTCCCCGGGGGTGCTTGAGGAGCTCCCTCGAAGACGTCGCATATGGCACGCGCGAACATCATGGCTCTGTGGAGGTCCCAATTAAACGGACCTGTACTAATGCGTGCTTTTACCTTTTCCGCTCTTGTGACTTTTCATTCAAGACGAAAATTACGCAACTAATGCGGGACTCGATGCCGGAGGGCACAAATGAGTTTTTGACGCATTTGTGAGACAAAAAGGAATTTTTTAAGAATTTTTTAATCAGACGAAATTTGCAACGAGTCTTTCATAGCTTTCATAAATATTAACGTTGTCTCGGAGTCCTCGTCTGTTACCTTTAAATTCGAATTTTTAGACATTTATGGACTCTGTAGACTTTTGTCTGTATTTTCAAGTGTAGAAACATAATCGATAATACAGGACAACAGTAACAATGTTCTATACTGTGTGACACGAGAGTGCATTTGTATTTTTATAATTGCGAATATGTGAATATTTTGACACTTGCCATGGTTTTCTGAATTTCGATTCTCCCAAAGATTTCTGGCTCTTCTTGGCCCTCCGTGAAGTCTCATGTAATATTTTGCACGCAGGTTATAAAATTGATCAGGAATAAGATTAAAATTTCAATTTTTCGGCAGGACGAGCAACCGATTACCAAGTTAACAAATTGACTATAAAATCGACGTTAACTTGTATAGGATTATACGGGGTGCCCCCCAGCGGCAATACCCATCCCCTTTACAACCGGAATTTCCTAGATTAACGAATGGACGAACGTCTCGACGCCTTCGGGGACCTTTTGGAACACGTTGCACGATTGACTTCCACTTCTTGCCCCTTCAAGAGGTCTGTCGTGCAACCCTCACGGTCGAGCAGCCACCCAAAATTAATATTTCTCGTTACAGTTAATTCGTTACATTTTCAATTTAAACGTTATTTTAGTAATCTTTGAGATGCAAAATAATACACAGTAAATAATAAATAGTTCTTTAAAATCGTTGTCACGTGTAAAAATGAAAGTAAACGACGTGTAAAGGGTAAAATAGAATTTAATAATTGTGACAAGAAGTCAGGAGATAAATTTTAAAATTAGATTCTAGGACACAGAACTAATTAGGATGCTCGTGTAGAAGAGGAATTCATCGTCGACGTCTATTTTCATTTTTATTTCGAGTCTAGGAAGAAAAATAAGCGATACCAGAGGGCGTAATGGGATAGAGGAGCCATTAACTCGAAGGCAGACAAGGACAAAGCTTGATGACTTCCAAAAGGCGCCCGAGGCGTCGAGACGCCATCGTTGTCCGGTGGAGAATATAAAGATCCACTGGAGCGTATAACGATTGGTTATATTTAGCATTGTTAAGGATGAATGGAAGTTCGTTGCAAATTGCTCCAAGGGTTGCACTGGTATTTCTCACAAGAATCGATTGCTTTCCTATGAACTCATACTTCATACGTCCACGGTTCTTACAGCGGTTCAGAGACCATAAACAAAAAATTCCATTCATTGTTGATGGAAAGGAATTTATTGTTCCTTTAGAATAGTCTTCAAATTTTAATCGAGTTGGATTATATTTAGAATTTCATTATTAGAGTTCGAAATTTAGAGTGTTGGAAGGTAATTGCGATATAGGAAGAAGAGTCATTACTCATGGTTTCTGATAGCGTTTTAAAATTATGAAATTTTCTGAACTTAAAAATTTGAGGATTTTTTAATACATTGAAGCACTGTAGAAAAGACAGGAGAGAGTAATAAATTTTCTCTATTTTCTTCTCTATACCAATTTTCTAAACCACATGCCCGCACATGATGATGAAAAATAATAATCGTTATCTTTTAAGAGTCATTCATATGGAGATACTTAGGCATGTACGTTGAAGCCATTACACTCAATTAGGTTACATGATACACTATAATAGCTGTTGATTATGTATGTCTTAGATCTAATGAACTTATAATCTGGTTGCTGACTCGAGGCTAAGCCTCGAGTAGGTGTGTTCCCATAAGAGGACCGTTAAATGATAGCAGTTATCATTTGCAATAAATGACTGCTTCGACGTTATCATGTGTTGTATACACGTGAAGTGTATAAAAGACCGATTCATAAATACAAATTAACACCGGAAGAACCGATCGGTAGCTTCCAGATTTTACATTTTAAGACGTAGACATTTTTCAGATTATTTTCCGTTATTTATTTACTTTCGATTTAAAACCATGCGATAAACCTTTCAACGAGCAATCAAAGTGACTCGCCACTTTTGGTAACGAGTCGTGGCACATAGCAACGTTACGAAACGATTCGGCGAATTAGCCTGGCGGTAATTTAGCGAGGGAAATTTAGGGTTACGATTCTGACAAGAGAATTATACCTGGTCCGGCGACGTCGTGACGACGAAATTTCGACCTCTCGTATTTCGGAATTTCCAAATGTCAGACCTGCAATATAACGTTATTTCTTTCCTCTTAATTGCCAATAAACGCGATCACCTATTACGTAATTTGAAAAGCGTTCTCGGAGTTGTCTCTCCTTTTTCAGAACAATTTTTAAACGTCGATATTCACTTTAAGCAGCGGTGCTAATATGGTACTTTCGAATTTCGTTCAATTTCAGACTTCTGAAATTTGTAAAATTCTCATACTTACTTTGGTTAAAATAAATACTTATTTTGCCCTAAAACATAGTACAAAATTTAATAAAGTTCTATACGATGGAATATAAATTTGGGGTCTGAAATTAGTGAAAATGAGTAACCGTTGTAACTTAAAATTTGACAAAAATTTGAAATTTTAACCGGTAAGCGTGTTCCGGGCAATCTGTCGGTTCACACGAGTCGGTAGCTCGGCATAAACCTATTTCCGGTTGAGGACACCTATTGCCACAATTAATTTCGAGTTTTTCACCCAGCTGAAACGCGAATGCACCGTACTGAGCAAAAGGTGTACACCGAGAGACGGCAGTTGGACATATTGCGGTTGATGAGACTCCTCACCTGTCCTCTGCTGTTCCCCTGGCTAGACACCTTTCAGTTTTAACCTGTTAATTATTGTTTATAAACCCGGCAAGACCTTGCTGTCCAACGGACTTGTTTAACTGGCGAAAATTTGATATATTCCTTTAAAGCAATCGACAGATAAGGGTTTCCTGGGTCAACGATAACCGTCGAAACATACTTTCTTCGAGCAATTAAATTTGTTTTTAGTGCATGTCGATTGACTCGTTATTTCTATAAGGAACCATTATTTCAAAATTAGCGCGCATCTTCAAATTTTTTAATTCACTCGACTTATTCTCACAGGGGCGAAGGGGTAGAATTAAAAATCCTTGTGGCGGATAATTTTCAGTTTGCAAAATTTATTGACCAAATCGAAGAATTTGAAGTTCTTTTCTTGCGTAAATGTAAAAAAGATTGAAATATTCATCGGTCGAGGGAGGTGAAAAACGATTTCGCGTAGGTGGCACGATCGACCTTGAGGGTTTCGAAAATTCCGTCCACTGTTTCGTCGACGTGAAATTTCTACAATAAAGATGAGGAAAGTCGTGGCGCACGGTAAGTCACGATTCTCGTATCGTGGCCGAATAAATTAGAATAAATTTAGTAGCCATTGACATTGAGTATCCAGTAGTCGGTGTATAATAAGGGCCTAGCTGGTTCGAGTGAAAGGAACATCGTGACTCGATCCTTCTGGCATGATTCTAGTAAATTAATAAACGATCTAACTAATTGGGTCTGTCATTCCGAGGGCAATTAAGGGATAGCGTGGTGGCTGCCGTTAGAGTAAACGTTACAAGTAAATTTCTCATTAGCTAATGGCAGAGAACTTCAGGCTTTTTGCTAGATTGTTTGTTTGATCTGCATAATTCGAATAATTCATCGTGTTGCTTCTTTTGAACGATTTGCACGTCATTTTAATAAATGAACTAGGTGTAAGACTGCGATAAATCGGTGGTTTAATGGAAACTTTAAGTTTCGACATGTGGTAATTCTGAACTTTAGTTCTAGGCAAAACCTAGATGTAGATCTACGTAGATGTAGACGTGGTTAGGTAAAGTTAAGTATATGTCAGGTTAGATCTTCAGCTTAGGTTAGTTCAGCTAACTAAACTTGAGTTAGGATAAATTTAGACTTAATTAGATCTTTAGCTTAGTTAGATTAAGTAGTAACTGCATTTGAGTCTATGGACTTAATTAGATCTACATTTAATTACATTTTAATGTGGTTATGTTTAAAATTGAATTAGGTCTATTTGTCAGGTTTTGACTCGCTTATATTTAAATTTGTACTAGGTCTGAGATTTTACTAGTTTAGGTCTCGATTTAAATTAAATCTGGACTAAAATTTGCCTTTGAATACGTGTTTAGTTGGAATTTAGCTAGTTTTAATAAATATGTATTAACTATACATGAATTATATTGACTGTATACATTAAGTTGAATCATACATTAGAACATAATTTAAATATTTAGGTTAGTTAGACAACTATAATTGTGTTAAATTTGAACTTAGATTCAGCAAACATTTGATTGCATTTCAACTTGATTTTATTTGAACTGAGTTAAATCTAGTCTTGGTACTCTACGAACCTATACTCAGATACAATTTTAATTTGGGTTACTGAACTTATATCTAATTCTAAGACAAATATGATCACCATTAAATTTTAATCCAAGTTACATTGAAATTTGATAATAACAGCACCCACATGTCTACACATTCCCCAACCCGTAAATCATCAGATTTCACTCAACATTCAATTTCCCGCAAGAATGTACAATTCGTATAATTGATTTTCAGATAACAGTACAGGTAGATTAAACGCGTTACGCAAATGTGCGCGTTAAGAGCGTCAAAATCACCTGGGATCCTTTGATTCCTCATGCCTGACCACATGTGTGAAAGGCGTAGGCACACGAGGTGTTTCTAAAGCGGCGATGTTCGTCCATACCCACGCAACCCACGTTGAAACATTTTAGATTAGTGCCCCGAGATAACGCGTAGTATGTGCTCAGGGCCGTACGTTATAAACGAGAAATTGGCAGGGATCCGGATTTACTTTCCTTCGATTCGCGAATGTTTCGCGAGAGTTGCGTGGTACGCGACGCGAATTTTGCAATCGTTTCGATTTTCATGCACGACGGCTGACACGACGGCTGATTATTTATCTCTGATATCCAATTTTGGGGAGGTTCGTATAACACGACGTTATACTCAACAGGTTGTTAGGATTAACTTCGTTCTTTATCGAGGACAAATCGATCCGATTTCTTTTTCTGATACTTCGTGGGTTGTGTGATATGATGGATTATTTTTTTGTAGGTACGTTTGTTCGAATGGTGAGATTGAATCAGATTTTTTTTTGTACTGGATTATGATGGATCGAACACGTGTATGATTGATGTAATAATAGTTGAAAATGAATAGAGATGTCTTTAATGGTATGACAGGTCTGGTCCAAAATAGATCCCGCTCAGTTGTTCATTTAGGATCTAAAAGTGAGAACTGATTTGCTTTTACATCGATTTTAATTTCATGACTTTGGTGTACATATCTTAATTTGACTTTGTTCGTTTATTTTTTAAATATACTTTATTTTTAGGTTCCGAAAGTCCTTTTTCCCTCCGTCCAAATTAACCAGCCATCACAAAATACATTCTAGATTGAAAAATATAATTTTATTACTACATACAATCACAAAGATTTACCCATTATGTCATCATCTTGAACACATTTCTAATATTTTAATTAATTCTAATGAATGTACATATTGAATTTGTTATTACACAAGTCCGTATATTTTGACCTTGTATTCTACCGAAAAGGAAAATGGAAATCCCCAAAATATGATCATATATCTACGACGAGACGATGGTTTTTGAGGAGAAGGTTTATTGGTTTGTCTCGCTGGACATTTACGACAGTTCATAGCTCAGAACCGATGGAATTGTGATGGCCCCAAGGCCCAACGATGGACAATGCATCCGGCACCGAGAATATCAACCCCAAAGTTCAACAGAAAAAGTCATACACTTATCCCCCGATAACAGTCATCTCCGTCCCAAAGTCCTAATCAATCTGCACATCTCACCAAAAACTAGTCCATATATAAAGATAGTTTTCCCAATAAAAATATTAATTGGCTTTTAATTGAAAGTGTCGCAGTTTCGTTGAATCTTAGTGATCGCGCGTAACAGAATACAGGATGAGTCTATGGGTAAGGAACTGCACAGGATGCTTTTTTTACCATAGCCTCTTCAAGGTCTCGACACGAGATGTGAATGAATCTAGAACCTGTTCCCCTCTGCTTCTTCTTTACGTTTATTTCAGCTTCTTTTCGAAGTCAGGATGCAGCCAATAGGCTCGTTGAAAGCCGCTTCGGAAACAGGTCGAATCGAGTTTGTTACACGCACCGATCGAAATATAATCTATTTCGCGCGTTCGATTATTCTTCGCGAGACGATGTTTACATGAATCGACGACTTTTCGACGACGAGAGCTTGAAAACGAGCATGAAATTTTGGTTAAGGCGTGAAGCGGAAAAAGTTGACGATTTTTTAGCTGAAACTTTGATACCTTACGATCGTAATCTTGCAAAATCCTTTTAGTCATTTCAGTTTCAGTAAAATTCAATAATTTCTATAATTAAAAGATTTAACTCTCTACCACTTTGCTTTATTAACACTTTGACGGACTCAAAATATTAAGTAAAACAGACACCGTAGAAAGTTATAATAAATAAAATCTGTTATGGTAGTAGAAGAGTTGGTAATGAATACTTGATATCATGAATATTAATGAAAACTCACTGCATTACAGTAGCTTCAAGATTAAATTCGCTACTTTGACGATATTAGTTCCTCGTTTGATTTATGTTATCGATTCCGCTTTTCGAAGAAATTGTCATGACGTAATTTATCTAACGAATATGATTAATTTCTATTGAATTCATTTTTAACGAAACAGGATGCTTGATAACTGTCGCTTCCTATTCATCTATTCTTCCTGAAATAGATTTTTTTCTGTTTCCTCTTCATTTTATTATATTTCGTTTCGTTTTATGCAAATGCTGCAAGAAAAATGCAAAAATTAAATTATAGGAAATTTTGGTCTAGTCTTGAAATTATTCAAATATATTTATAAATATGTTATATTATTTGATCAGGTATTATTTTAAATAATTATGTTAGTTTAAATTATCATGAAAGCCATTTTTTTTTAATTATTTTATTATATTGCTATGATATAAGGTAATCCATCGTTTTATCTTGTATTGAATAAATATTATAAATCGTCTTTGAATAAATATTAATTCAAACTTTCTAGTCAGCACATTTCAGAATTTATTATTTCTAATCGCTAAATTTAGAAACTTTAAATCTACAAATTTTCAAATTTCCAAATTTCAAAGTTCAACTTTCAAATCTGCAAATTGGACATTTCCAAATAGATAAATCTAGAGATAGCAAATTTTCAAATATTCATATTTTCATACACAGAAAGTTTTCATATATAGAACATAATATTGGTAACTGTTAAAAATTCAGAACATCAAAAAATCGATTCAGAAATTGAAGAGACTACGAAAATTCATATTTCCAAAATGAAGAATTCATAAACTCCATAAACGAAGTTTCTAAAACTGAAAAATTGAACAGCTGCGTTATTCCAGAATCGAATACTTGAAAAATTGTGTAAAGAGCAAAGAAAATGCATAGCGAAGAGTCGTTCTAAAGGGTTGTTTTCGCATCCGCAGCTCCTGCGGTTATCGTAATTTTTAATTATAAGCAAATCCAGACATGGCATAATGAAAAATGAAGTCCGTAGCGTAGGAAATACCATAGATCGTTAAAGTGGAAAGTATTCGTTGGAAGGAGGGGAAAAAGGAAGACGGATACCTCGCGGAGGGTGCGAATGATTTACACCACCCTGTTTCCCGTCCAGGGAAATGCTATTCGCGAATACCTTACTACCTACGGGCTCTCGATATTCCTCCTCGTTGTTGCCATTCCCCTCTCCTTAACCCACGTGCATCACCGCGTAGGCAACCTTACCCTGGAGCTGCGAGTTTCAGTATCCGCTCGCCAGTTTCGACAGAGTCGTGCCCGTGATCGCTCCAACGATCCGATCGTTCCACTATACATCATTGCAACGCGTGATTCGGCCTCAAATTAATAAAAGTGCTATTTTTTTGTTTATTGCAATACTTTTCCTCGAGTGATGTTTCTTTAATGTGCACGCGGCATCGCGAACGAACTTTTTAATCCGCTATTATGCGTTGACTCGTGAGACATCTAGTCGGAGGTGAGCTCCTATCTCTATTTCGTTATTTTTTTTTTTGTAAAATGATCTGTACGATTACGTTTTATTTCATAGACATTTTGAAATGTTTATGCAATACTGGATTTGTTCAAGCTTTGGTGGATTTAGAGGAATTGGTTCGGGAAAAGTTTATTCGTGATTGATGAAGGTGGATTTATGCTTTAGTTTTTGGAATTTTGGGTTTAGAGAAAATTTTGTGGAGTTTCGGATTTGTATAAATTTTGTCTTGGGTATTTACAGAAATTTTATTTTGTGCAGTTTGGGATTTAGAGAAAATTTGTCTTGGGTAATTGGGGGTTTAGAGAAATTTTATTTTGTGTAGTTTGGGATTTAGAGAAATTTTATTTTGTGTAGTTTGGGATTTATAAAAATTTTGTCTTATGTAATTTGGGATTTATACAAAATTTATCCTGTGTAATTTGGGATTTAGAGAAATTTTATTTTGTACAGCTTCGGATGTATACAAATTTTATCTCGTGTAATTTGGGATTTATACACATTTATCTTGTGTAGTTTAGGATTCATACAAATCCCATTTTGTGTAATTTAGAATTTATACGAATTTTATTTGATATGACGTTCAAATTTTCGAGTTTCGTTTTGCGAAGAGGATCTATTCGTTTAGGTTGAAATTGGATTTACACGAGTTCTGTTCTATGTACTATTGCACTTATGCAAAATTTCATTTTATATAATTTAAGATTTACGAAGTAAAATTTATTCAAGTTTTATTTTCAACGAAATTGGATTTATACAAGCTTCATTTTACATAATCTGGAATGTATGTAAATTTAAATTTATGTGCAGATTTTATTCAAGTTGTGTTTTGAATAAAATATGAATTTGTACAAGTTTCATTATACATTGCACTTATATAAATTTTACTTTATGTACATGAAATTGAATTTATATAAATATTCATTTTATATAAATTTCATTCCTTTCAAATTGTACTTATACCAAGTTCATTTATTTGAAATTGTATTTATACAAGATTCACTTATATGAAATTGAATTTCTATTCAGAAAATTGTTTTCTAATTAAAAATTTATATCTATTGAATCAGTACCCTTTCTTTGAATATGCAATGAATAACAATTTTCAAATAAAACAACGTTCACCACTATTGTCTCCGTATCTGATAATATATTAAAATATTTAACTTAATTCGAGTCCAGCTCGAATCAAAATTTCATTTATGTAAATAAATGAATGCTATTTTGTCGTTTGAGGAAAACTTGGCTCGCATTCAAAGTTCATGGAGAATTACACAAAGAACCGACGCATTTGCTAAATTAGTATACCTTTTAATACTGTCATAAAGTTCAACAATAAAAAATTACACAGTTATAAATTCTAATTGAAGCGATACTTTTAGAGGTACTATTTTCTTTCAATGTCCATTTCAGAATTAATTTCTGTAATATACGGCTAAATGAGCCTCTATGGCCTCAAACGCCATCTTCCACGGAAGAGAACCAATAAACTAAACTAATTTCTATAATATGGAATTAAAAATAATCATTTTTGTATAAAGAAGAATTTGTTTCAAGCCCCATTGTGGTGTACGGACGCTCGTAGAAGAATCTTCGCGTGGCAACCGCGGTTCCTTTGTCGACTCGAAACCAATTAGCGAAACATTCGCGAAACGTTTCGCGATTTTCTCGATTCACCATTACTGCAACATTCTCTGTGTCGCACGAGAACGTTTTGTTTTGGTCGAATCACGGTTTCGTTCCATGAGAATCGCGATTTTCACGAATGGAGTTCATTGGTATCAAGACTGTTTACACGCGAAATTAAACCTTGAAATGTTTGCCCTTGAATTCGTCGGAACAAAATTTTGAGCACATTAAACGGTTTCAAATGTCGATAGGAGTTCGTTGCGGTTAATTCGTAGCAGTCGTTGCTAATAAGCGTGGTTTTCGGTAGAAGTTTTTCGAAATTGTGTTTTAGAGGTACAGTTTGTGAGAGTCGAACGTAATGAGTGAAAAGACTGTAAGTACGATATTATATTAATTTTCAAATTTGTTAGGAGAGGATTATTAGGGTATTTGATAGATGTCTTAGGGTTTTAAAATATTTGTTGGTGTTTAGCTCTTATTTTGAATTTCAGTGGGACTAGGCAGCATATTTTTTTAAATATTAATATTTGTAGAAAGATATTTTCGATACTCCTAGAACCTAATTTTAGTAAAGCTAACTCCATTTCTTGATTAAATCCGGAATATTTGTAGAAGCTTTAACTAAAAATTTCTCAGTGTTCTCCAATAATTTATAGAAGCATCTCCGTTGTTAAAAATCTTCCAAAAGATATTTAATTAAAAACGTAACCTCTATTATAATCAATCTATTATAACCTCTATTCCAACCTAAGTGTTTAAATTTATGGAATTTTTGTCAGATAATTTTTCTAGATGTTCAACAGGAACAATAGTACCCTGTTCTAGATTTCAAAGGGTAATCGAACGGAATTCGCTTGTTCGGTCCATGCAAATGCATTTAACAATTACGCTTAGTTATTCTCGTTGAAAGGTACACAAACGATGCAGCGGGTACTTAGAGGTCGTTGATTTGGCAAATAAACCCGATACGCGGTATAAATTATGTAAATGCGTGTGTCTTGTAACCAGAAGATGCATTTAATATATTCGCGGTCATTCGTAATCGCGGTAACCGGCTGTAAATCATAGGCAAATACTTTTTCGTGGTATGAATACAAGGATTCAAGAAACAAACTTGAATTATTGGCCACTCGTCTCGGGAATTACCCATATGAATTATCCACCGATAATGCTACCAACCGGCGTTTAATCATTTCGAAAATTTCCATCCTTAGATACTGCACCCAACTTTATCTATTTTTAGATAAAATTCATTTTCGTTTTATCGCGAATTACCCTTTCACCATTTTTCTCTGCTTTTATATATAATTCTCGATGGACAAATATATTTATCTATTAAAATACTTTAAACTTGTATGTGCAAGATGATGGCGCAACAATTTGAAGAAATAAAATGCTTTGATCGTTTATGATATTTTGAGACAGAATATAAAAATAAAATACTTCAGACTTTCGTATATAATTTAAGATGGACGTTTAACAATTTGAAAAAAGCTTCAATCTTTTCTGATATGTGGAGACAAGTTTAGTTTGTAAAAATACTTCAAATCTTTGTATGTAATTTAAGATAAATATTTAACAATTTTTAGAAATAAATGGGATATTTCGAGACACTGTCAGTTTGGCAGTTTACAAAAATTAAATACTTCAATCTTTTCTGCATAATTCAAGATAGATGTTTAATAATTTAAAAAAATAGTTTCAATTATTTAATGTCTTAAAACTTTGTCTTTTTTCTGTTTAAATAAAATGTGAAGGATTATTCAGGTAGAAGAAGAAAAGAAATCCTATTCTATCATTTGAAGCTGGAACACGTGTTGTTTGTACGAAATGGATTTGCTAAAACAATGCAGGAATGCTGCAACACGAAAATGTACACACTAGTCGCATGGTTCGGTAAATGTTTCTCGTTGCACCGATAAACCATTGTGATTTGTATTGTTTTCGAAAACTACCTGAGTGTCAGGTAAAAATACCTATCATAAAGATAGTTTTATATGTTCGCTGTAATAAACTTGCCTGGAAAAATATTCATAAAAGGCTCCATAAAGAAATAGTAAAATATTCTTTAGATTACAATAGTACTGCATGGAGCTTTATATTTTACAATGTCATTGGAGATACCATGTTCTAAATATTATAGATATTAGTTTGAGAAATATTTAAAAATTACCAATTTTTATTTTATTGGTGCATATTAGCATAATATAGCATTCGTAGAATTCTTAAAAAAATGTAAGTTCACAACATTTGTTATAAAATCAAAACTTTTAGTAATGAAAGAAATATTACAGAAATTATTATCGATAATTATCAATATCTAACGGAGAAAAGTATATTTGTAGATTAGTAATTTGAGAAATATTGCAGAAATTACTATCAACTTTATTTTCTAGTTCCATATCAAAAAGTTTGAATAATTTTTCTAAATTTAGCTATCGAAAAAGTGAATAACTCACCTAATATCTAGATCAATTCGATTCAAATATCCAATTGTCGACACATCAAACAATGAGCCTCAAATTGTATCTAAAAAAGAAAAAATCAACAAAATGACACGAGATCAAATGATTTCTCGCATTGCCAGCACAAATGTACACGCAGTATTAACGATAATTGCATTATGCGACTGCTGATCTTATTGTTAAAACGCTAACTCGAGTATCACGTATCTCGATGTATGGGCGTTAATGACCCCTGAGTCGTCCAATCATAGATGCAACTTTTGCAATCCTTGTTTCCATACTCATTGTTCCATGCATTCAGCCACTCATCGTATTTGCTCGTTAAAAGGCTTTGAATGAATGAAATTAAACGTGAGATCATTTTCTTCGTTTGTGGTATGTGGAGTAGACTATCAGATTATCTATAATTATAGACTACTTCTCTCTTTTTTCTCTCTTCTCTAAACTCTTAAATTACCAAATTAATTACTGAAGTTACTAAGTGATCATTTGCAACCGTTCAAACCATTACTTACATTCTTCTCTCTTTTTTACTATTTTCTCTAAACTTTTAAATTACCAAACTTAATTCAAATCATTAAGCGAACATTTGTAATTATTCAAATCATTCGTCAAGTGGAAATGAGAAATATTCGACCTGAGTTTCATCGTTTCACAAAAATGTCATTCATAATTTCTTTCGTAATTGTATCAAGGTCACACAGAATCCTTGTTCTGGAAATTCACACTTCACTCAAACTTTCTTCCCAAAAATACTGCTCACTATACTCAATACTCTTCGGTAGGGATCGTCTACAGTAAGTTAGTAACTGGTGCTAGTAATTCCAGTAGCTAGTGGAATCTTTGTGTTTCTTACTTTGCCTGTACCAGGTCAGTCGTTAGACAAAGACAAGGAAAGAAAGAAATTTCTCTGTCCAACGATCTGGTACAGGTAAAGCTAGAAGCGCAAAAATTCGACTACCTACTGGCAATGCTACCAGTTATGGTCACAAGTCCCTAAAGTCATATAACAAATAAAGAATCCTTCCTAAGAGTCATCCTTGAAATCAACCACTGCTAACAATTGCTAATCACATTTTCTGATCAAAAATTCAGCAGGACACGGTTGATCAACAAAGCCAGCATAACTAACATAATCTAACCTAATCGAAAGTTATTAAGCGCGAACACGATGAAAGGTGTAGCGTATCGAAAAGATTAGCCCATCCCGAATGAAGGGAATTTCATCATCGTCCAATATTATCCTTGTACGAAAAAGGGTAAGGATGGGAAGGAACGGTGGTTTCACCGGGCAACCTGAACTCACCTGGGTGGATTTGTCGATCGATGACGTCATCCTCGACGAAACCAGGTACCACTCCTTGTGTATATCTACCTTGCGAGCGTGTACGCGTGTTCTTCGATGCTCGCTGAATAAAAAAGGACAAAATGGACGAGCTAAGAAGAGGTACACACCAACGGAGCCAGCCAATCGGCCAACGAACTCTCTGCTAGCTTGATACACCTCTCTCTTCTCATCGTCTCCTTTTGACTTCTCTCGGTTTCAACCTTAACTCGTTTCCGTCCTTTTTCCTCGGCCTTCTTTCCACCGTCGCGTTTTCCTTCTTTTCGAACGTCAAATCTAATCTGGACATCTACATCTGACCTCCACGCGCAAACGCGTGTCGTTCGGGACCTAGATAAAGGGACGGTGAATGAGATTGCGAGATACGTTTGATACTTGTACGGTTATGCTGATTTTTGTGGTTTTGTTCGTGATGGTTGTAGCAAGTTTTGATTTTGTGAGAAATGTTTTTTTGCAAAATTTCTTTGGGGGATGTAGGAATTGGGGGAGATGGGAAATGGGGGATTTAGGTATTAGGGGATGTAGGAATTGGGATATTTGGGAATTGGGGAATCTAGGAATTGGGGATCTTGGGAATTGGGGAATATAGATATTGGGGATCTTGGGAATTGGGGAATGTAGAAATTGGGGAATGTAGAAATTGGGGAATATAGAAATTGGGGATCTTGGGAATTGGGGAATCCCGAAATTGGGGAATGTAGAAATTGGGGAATATAGAAATTGGGGAATCTAGGAATTGGGGAATCCCGAAATTGGGGAATATAGAAATTGGGGAATCTAGAAATTGGGGATCTTGGGAATTGGGGAATCCCGAAATTGGGGAATATAGAAATTGGGGAATATAGAAATTGGGGATCTTGGGAATTGGGGAATCCCGAAATTGGGGAATCTAGAAATTGGGGATCTTGGGAATTGGGGAATCCCGAAATTGGGGAATATAGAAATTGGGGAATCTAGGAAATGGGGATCTTGGGATTTGGGGAATCCCGAAATTGGGGAATCCCGAAATTGAGGAATTCCGAAATTGGGGAATCCAGAAATTGGGAAATCCCGAAATTGGGGAATCCAGAATTTGGGGAATGTAGGAAATAGGGAATCTAGAAATTGGGGAATCTAGGAATTTGGGATATTTAAGAATTGGGGAATCTACCAAATTGTACATATAGGAATTAATGAATCCAGAAATTTAATTTTACTCATTTTAGAACGTGAAGTCCTAACAAATATTTCGAATGAAATTTTCTAATAACAAAAATTTCGCGTTTTCAAATTTAGAGATTTAAATATACGAAAATTTTCAAATTGAAGGAGTACAGAAATATTTAAACGTATAAATATGAATTGTATGAGTGAATTAAATTTGTATAAATTTCATTCAAAGGAAACGTATATTGCATCCGAGTATGCAATAGAACCTTAATAATTTCCTCTTAGATAATTTCTCGGTTGAGAACGTCTTACACGAGCATAATTACCACAGATTTCGAAAATATTCGAGAGAGCAAGCTCTGCTTAACTTTCTTCAGATGCTGTAATACCTGCGCTTTATCTTTTGAATCTCGGTCGCACATCTTCTCTTGTAATTAACGAGGAAACTAATTGTGCAGCTCTGCGCTGTAATACATGCTAACATTCTAATTGGCCACTTTTTCTGAGCAAATATTGCCGATTCTATTTTTGCGACGTAATTATTGCCGTTTCTCTATCAGTTTTTTATTTTAATGAACATTGCATTGGTACGCAAAATACGTTATATAATAGGGTGGACAATTTGGAAATTTGGAAACTTAGCAAGTTGGTTATTTAGGATTTTGGAAATTTGGGATTTTCAAAATTTAGATTTTGGAAATTTGGTAATTTGGGAATTTAGGAGTTGGGGAATCTAGGAATTGGGGAATTTTGGAATTGGGGAATTTAGGAGTTGGGGAATTTTGGAATTGGTATTTTAGGATTTGGGGAAATTAAGAATTGGGGAATCTAGGAATTTGGAGAATTAAGGAATTGGGGAATTTTGGAATTGGGGATTCTAGGAATTGGGGAATTTTGGAATTGGGGAATTTAGGAGTTGGGGTATTTAAGAATTGGGGAATTTTGGAATTGGGATTTTAGGATTTGGGGAAATTAAGAATTGGGGAATCTAGGAATTTGGAGAATTAAGGAATTGGGGAATTTTGGAATTGGGGAATTTTGGAATTGGGATTTTAGGAATTGGGGAATTTTGGAATTGGGGATTCTAGGAATTGGGGATTCTAGGAATTGGGGAATTTAGGAATTGGGGAAGCTAGAAATTGGGGATTCTAGGAATTAGGGAATGTAGAAATTGGGGAATTTAGGAATTTCGGAATGTAGAAATTGGGGAATTTAGGAATTTCGGAATGTAGAAATTGGGGAGTCCAGAAATTGGAGAATCTGGAAATTAGGGAAATATTAGGAATTTCAGAAATAAAGAAATTTGAGGACTTGAAAATTTAGGGATTAAAAAATTGGAAAATTTGAAATTTGAGAAATTAGAAAATTGAAAAATTGAATGTAACTATTATAGTATAACTTTGAATTAACATAGTATTCCTTTAACACAGTAGAATTTCCGTCCAACCAATGACCTCCAATATAAACCTTCTAAATAAAAATAATAGCCAAGTGTTCAAATACGAGGCCTAATCCATGACTCACGGTGTTAATTCAACGGACAATTAAGCTTCCTATAACATCGATCGGCACAGGTGAAACGGTAGCGAAAAGTACGGTAATAATACGCAGGAAAAGGGGGTAATTTAGTTTGCAAAAGAGCAATTTATAAACGTGACACGTGCTACAGAAGAATTAGCTTCGGAACGATTATCTGCCCTTTAGGAAAGTAAGCCTTAAGCTCTGGGTCGTGTCTTGTAATTATACCGTTTCGCGCTAACGATTACTTTGTGGAACTGCAATTAAGGAGACGCATTAAATATGCTGGCTAAGAGAAACGATAAGCGAAACGTTTCAGCTACGTTGCCTTTACCTAAAATGGTACACTGTGTTACCATTAAGCGAAATGAGCTATTATTTCGAACAGATTCTTTAATCTCGCACCGGAAAATTTACAATGGATCGCGTATTATGCTCTGATAATTCCCGGAGATGAATGTTAACGTTGAAAGTTTTGATTGTTATTGATATGGTACATTAAGCAGATGACGCTGGGGTATTGTACCATTTTTTGAAATTCCGATACTTTGTTTCTAGGATGATGGTTTTCGACTTTTATTTTGTTTTGGTGAATGGACTTCGTGGTGAAAACTTGAGGGAGGAGAGTTTGGAGGGTGAAATGTGCGAAGTTCGAATTAATGAATATATAGATTTCTATAGTTTTTGAATTTTTGAGGTTACAAATTTGTTGCGCGATTGGTTAGGTTGGAAATCTGGGTATTTTCAAATTTTTTAACTTTTAACTTTGAAAATTTTGAAATTCTTAACGTTGCACATCTCCAAATCCTCAAATTTACAAATCTCCAAATCCTCAAATTTATATATCTCCAAATTCTCAACTTTGAAAATCCCCAAATCTTCAAATGTGCAAATCTCCAAATTCCCAACTTTGCAAATCCTCAAATCATCAAATTTACAAATCTCCAAATCCTCAACTTTGCATATCTCTAGATCCTCAAATGTACAAATCTCCAAATTCTCAACTTTGCAAATCCCCAAATCGTCAAATTTACAAATCTCCAAATTCTCAACTTTGCAAATCCCTAAATCCTAAAATGTACCAATCTCCAAATTATCAACTTTGCAAATCCCCAAATCCCCAAATTTACACATCTCCAAATTCCCAACCTTGTAAATCTCCAAATCTCCAAATTGTCAGCTTCTCAAATCCCCAAATCCTCAAATTTACAAATCTCCCAATTCTCAACTTTGCAAATCTTCAAATCTGAAAATTTTCAAATAAATTTCCCAAATTTAACAATTTCTAAATCATCAAATCTAAAATTGAATGATTAGAAAATGTGGAAACTATAAATACATGTATGTACTATTTTATAGTAATTTTCTTTTTCTGTAGCGTAGCGAATTGCTATAGACGGATTTCTATGAATGGAGAGTTTAATGAAATTTCTATTAGGTAACAAAGGTGTAATTGTATTTTTACACCGGTCGCAGTAATAGAACGTTTAGTTAATTGCGTAAACGGGTTATTCTATGGCGGATTTTTATAGTGGCTGGGCGATAGTTGAGAACTCGGTTCGTTAAATGTAAACTAGTGTAACACAATGGAAGCTAGGTTAATGATTCCACGTAGGATGTAATTAGTGCGTGCTTCTGTTGTGATGATAGCCCTCTAATGTGTCCAATCTTTTAGCTTTCTTTTAAATATAAGTCTCAATAAATTATAATATTATAATATGACAAATTTAAATTTATCGATAGAACAAATATGACTTTGAGTGTAATATTAATTCTACATTTGTGATATAATAATTTTGAAGATCAATTACTGTTTTATAATTTATCCAAATTATCATCTGGTAATTTATAGAAATTAACGGTTCGTAATTATCGAAATTAGCATTTAGTAATTCATTGGAGTTGGTAATTATCAAAATTACCATTTTATAATTAACTTTACATTAGTACCATTTACGAGGCACTACAGTGCAGTATTTGCAATTCAATAAATAGATAAACACAAATTTAGTCTTTGTCTTCTCTTGGATCATAAAATTCAAGGACACTATAGTCGGAAGAACCATAAAATTAATGTTGTCAGCACAATGACATTGGAAATTTGAGAATTGGAAAACTTGAAATTAGACAATTTAGGAAATTGGGAAATGTAATAATTGAGGAAATTAGGAAAATTTGGGAACTTAAAGAATTTAGAAATTTGGGAACTTGAGGAATTTAAAAATTAGGAAATTTGGAAACTTGGAGGTTTAGAAATTTGAAAGCTTGGTACTTTGTAAATGAAAAAATTAGGAAATTTAGTAAATTGGTGAATTTCAAACTTAGGAAATTCAAAAACTCGGAAATTTAGAAATTCTCAGTCCATCAAATTTAGAAATTTGAATATTTCAAAATTTGGAAACTCGAGATTACAAAAATTAGAAAATTGCACTTAGACCTGTAGAAACTCAGAAAGTTAACTTAAAGAATTTCAGAATCTTAAAATATAATATATTTTACAATCGATAGTTATAAAATCACAAACTTAACTTGCGAAATCCAAAAATTTCATATCCAATAACTTTACAAACTCAACTCTAAATTACAGTATTCAAAATTGCTCGCTTAAAAATTCCCAAATTTCTCCAAACTTACTTTCTCCGTGCCATAAAATTTCCCTACCCCATAGTCGGAAGAACGACCATAAATATGAAGTATTGAAAGGACAGTCATAAAGGTGCTTCAAACATACCTGGTTTCACAATGGACAAATGTCCTGTCGCATTTAATGAGCAACTTAATCGCGAAAAGCTGGAAGTTGTTGAAAATGGACTTAAAACGGGGTTCAACTGGCACACCTGACCTCAAGTGCATATACCTGCCTGTCCCTTTTGCTCATGGGAACCTGCCCTTCGCCAGCCCTAGGCTAGGGTTTCCAATGTGCCACGGAACAGATGTCGAGTGTCCTTCCTCTTTGTCGTTCTTCGCAGGTTCTGCACACCTCGCGTACGTTTCCGACGATTCTCCCACGCTGAATCTATTGTATAGTTCGTTTCCATCTTTTATTTCCCTCGTCCTTTTTTTATATTATGTGTGTTCCTCGAGTTTATTCTAGATTTGCTATTTTAGTAGATTTCTAGTTTGACGTTGGATTTATGGCATATGTCAAAGTGACGGATCTTTTCTTGTTTCGAGTTAGAGAAATTATGGAATAACAATTTGTGGGAATTGTTATGATAAATTAGAGAAATTGTTAGTTATAGAATAACAACTTGCAGAAATTATTGATTATAGAATAACAACTTACAGAAATTATTATAAGAGATTAACCTAACCTAACAAAATACAGAAATTATTGATTATATAACCTAACCTAACCTAACCTAAAAAAATACAGAAATTATTGATTATAGAATAACAACTTAAGTAATTATTATAAGAGATTATAGAAGTTAATAGTTGTAGAGTAACATTTGTAGAAATTATAAATAATTCGAATAGGATTTAGAGATCTAGGGAATTTAGAGATTTGGGCCTTTGGAAAAATAGGTATTTGAAGATCTAGGGATTTGGGAACCTCGGAGTTTAGAGATCTAGGGATTTAAAAACCTAGGAATTTGAGGACCTAAGAATTTAGAGGTATAGATATTTAAAATTCTTGGTATTTGGGGACCTAGGCATTTGGAACAATAAGTATTTGTGAAACTAGGTTTTTGGGGACTTAGGAGTTTCGAGATCTGGGTATTTGAGGATCTAGGAATTTGGAGGTTTAGGTATTTGAAAATCTTGGGATTTGGGGGTTTAGGATTTTGGGAATCTCAGAATTTGGAAACATAGATATTTGGAGATCTAGAGTTTTGGAGATTTAGGGATTTGAGGATCTAGAAATTGATCACCTAGAATTTGGAGATGTAGGTATTTGAGAATTTTGTGATTTGAGGACCTAATTTATAAAAATAGGTATTTGGAAACCTAAAGAATTTAAAAACTTAGAAATTTGGGAACCTAGGAATTTTGAACTGTCCTCAACTTATTCTACTCCCACTCCGATTGTACCCCTCGTAACTGACCACCCTATATATTACCATAAACGTACCAACACTATCCACATTGTATATCGTTACAATGTAATTGTCTACAATTACTGTTTCACACTTTACCCACCACGAATTTCCAATAAAAATCCTCCGCAAAACTCTTCCGGTTTCGTTGACTAGTAACACGCTTAAAATGCTCCTGAAACCCAACACTGTTCCCCTAACAATGAATCTCGATGTTGTATCTCGACGTTCCGTAATACACTCATTGGTGTATATCGCATAAGCGCGAGTTCACACCGAGCGTGTTAATTTTTGCGCGAGTCTCATCCGCGTTTCTCTCACGTTCGAACGGACATTGTTTGTTTGTCGGGTTTCACGGCAACGACCACGCGAAACATCGCGTATCCTGGTCCGCTAATTTGCATAAATCCTCAGGCAGTTCGCTGTTTCGCCGGGTTATCCTGAAACTGGACCTTCTGTCGACGTTCTGGTCGTTTCCGAGTCCTGCAGCCAACGTATGGTCACAAATATGGCTTCCATAGACGAAACGTAACTAAGATCTAAGGGGTTTCTTGTTGATTTTTAGGGGAGATTTGGAAATTTGCGATGTGTGAAGAATTTGATGCGACGTATATTTGCTATAATAATTCGGTATAATTTGTACACAGGGTGTTATTACTAACCACCATTTGCTTTATAAATATTAAATTTTAGAAAAAAATGAAAGAGGAAAAAGTAGTATTAAAAATTGGAAAATGTGCAAATGAGAATGGAAGAGGGAATTAAAATTTGAGAATTAATTTACGTATCTGACCTAACGCAGAGGAAGTCAACAGCGAGTACCAAACAGTTATTCGATATAAAGACGTCGAGTTACACGTATCGAAGCCTTCGAATGGAGGATAACGAGAGGAATTTTCATCGTCCGCGCCTCTATTCAGCTTGATTTGTTTCAATAGACAGTGATAGCACGGTTGCTGCTCCATTCCTTTCTAACGCCTCTTCTCCTTGCGCGAAATTTATACGCAGTTTGCATCTATTATTCGATGGAAATGGAGTGCACCGTTGCACTCGACAGAGTTTCCCTCTCCTCTCTGTGCACTCTCTGAAACGTGTTTTTACTCGCAGATAGCTAAACAAATATAAGTAGTCACGCGACAGTACATGCGTTATTCAGTTCGAGTACACGCTACATTCTTTCTTAACGAAGCGTTCTTAAGCGTAATCAACCTCAACAAAGTTAGGTTTTCGTGTACAACGTTCTTTGATGGAAGAAAATGTTGCTGGAAATTACCTCCGGACAAATAAAGTATCGAGTGTATGGCTCGAAACGTTCGATTTCTACGTTTTATTTCGTCTTATCGCCGGATAAAACCGTACAGGTTTCTACACTGTGAATGCAACTTCAAGATGGCTTCTTGAAAATTGTAAACGATAATTTTACTTGTTGGACTTGTATTAAGTTTACTTTTTATACTTTACTTGTATTTTGCTTACTTTTATATATTTTACTTGTATTTAGCTTACTCGTTAAACTTCCAAGTTTTTATACGTTTTACTTGCGCCATTTTGACGAGGCTGACTCATGACGCACCTCAGCTGTGATCAATTTCACTCGAATTTTGTATACACTTTAATTTGGAGTTCAAGTGCAATTTGCATAGTCAACGATTGCATAATATTTGTTTTTTTTAACATGCAACATCATATGAAAAAAGTATACATATTTACACTCTTTGAAGTGTTGCGTTAAAATAGAAGTATATATTTATTTAAATCCATTTACTTTTATACCCATTTTGCCCATATTTAACCAAGTTCACGTTTCCACCACATTAATAATTATTTTTCTGCAGTAATTGAACTTTTACAGTGAGTATTTTTGTTCGTGTTTCAACGCGTCCTTAAGTGAACGATGAATCCCAAAAATGGCTGCTTTCTTTCCCGATTTCGAGAAACCGGTTCGATTTGACTGCTCGACAATGAGCGTAACGCACGGTTACATCGAGCGTAATGCAACTTGAACAATCGAGAAGGCAAGGATCGAAAGAAATCGGTGCCACGGTATTTCGGTCGACGCGTCTCTTTCCTCGTCTTCATTTTTGTCTGTTTTCGTCTGTTCCGGCCGTAGAAAGTAAAACTATGGGTCTCGAGCGTCCTCGAGCACGATCATCTGACACAGATTTCGAACGGTGTCCTCCATGGGTCCCGAGAGAGGATTTTCACGGCTGTTCGCGGACGTAGTCGAAAGCGGATTTGTTGGGTTTCAGGTTCAGTTTTTGGAGCTTAAGCTGACGGACGAGTGAAAATGTTGCCTTAGGCGAAATGTCGAAGAGAATGTATAGGTGAACGTAGAACCATAAGCCGAATACGAATCTGCCTCCTCCATGAAAAATATGCTGATCGAAAGAAGTCCGTTGGTCGATAGGGATTTTGGAGGATTGGAAAATTTAGGGTTTAAGATGTTGACACAGGAATTTTAGAATTTTGCAATTTTGGGATACATCTAAGAATTTGTTAGGTTATAGGTTAGATTATAGGTAATTATAGATGTAGGTATTTAGAGACGTAGAAATTTCGGAATATAGGGATTTTAGAGGCTTGCAATTTGGTGCAGTTATGAAACACTGCACAGGTTGAACGTGGAACTATTGTATTTTGTTGTACATAGAAATTTGGGGATTTGCAATTTTGGAAAGTTTAGAATTTTGAAATTTGAGAATTTGGGGATTTAGGGATTTCAAAGCTTAGGTATTGGGAAATCTAGGGACTTGGAAGCTGAGGAAGTTGAAAATCTAGTGATTTTGCAGGTTTACGAACTTGGCAATTTAGAAATTTGGAGCCTTAGAAATTTAGGGACCTGAAGTATTCGGACACTGAGGAATTTGGAAATCTAGGGATTCTGAAGCTTACTAATTTGGGAATCTACAGAGTTGAAGACTTAAGAATTAAGTACACATTAATTCTTGATGTCAATAAAGATGAAGTTTCGCAAATTCGCGTAAACAGATTCCGTAACTCGAAGTAAAAAGCCTGTAAAGAGGTCATTAGGTAGTTTCAGCGTTAATAAACGCGGTCTTCAAGAATATTCAACGTCGATTTTTATCTCCTCTTTATGGTACGTATAAGCTGCTTAAAGCAAGGACAGCTTCTTCTAGTCGTGGCACGATTCTCATCGGGGCGAATGATCCCATTAGATTTGCCTCGTTTAAGACGGAATGTAGGGCTGTTGACGAACATTCTTAACCAGTCGTGGATAATATCCAGTGATCTTGTTTGTTACATTCACAGTGGCTCTTCCGAAAGAAAAACCTGTTGCATTCTTGGAATACGCTCGGCAACGTTCATTCAACGTCTCGTACCCGGTGTTGTTGTAAAAAGTTTTAATTATCGCCGGCTACTTCGAGCCACGATTGCACAAACGTTGCTGTGTTGCTGTTTCCTACCTGGACTTCTCTCTAACGAGCAACATCCACCGAGTGTTCGATTTCTACGAAACTCCTCGCGGTTGTAAAGTGAGAGGAATTAAGGGCCGCGTGTTTTCTTCTGCGCCCGTACCGAGTTTATTGCAACGAGATTGTTGAAAATTTTATTTCGATTACTTTGTGTTATCTCCGTGACGAGAATCTTTTTACGAAGGTTGCTTACAGAGTTCAGCGTCGTTTCAACTAAATGTGAGACGGTTGAGATGAAGATTAAGTGTGGAAGGAGATGAAGAGGAACAGTTCTTTGCTTTGAGCGATGGTTTATTTGTTGACCTTGTAATAAAGATGTCTAATTTCTGGACAACCATGTTTCTGTATTTTCACATATAAAAGTCTTTCTTCGAATCTATACGTCAAATTCCTAGATCTTCAAATTACTAGACCTTCAAGTACCTATATCGCCAAATTCTTGGACCTCCACGTTCCTGTATTGTCAAATTCCTGGATTTATAAGTTCCTATATCGCACATTCCTAGACCTCCAAATTCCTGGATCTCCAAGTTCCTGTACCAAGTTCCTGGCCCTCCGAGTTCCTATATCGCCACATTCATAGACCTCGAAGTCCTGGACCTCCACGTTCCTCTATTGTCAAATTTCTGGATCTATAAGTTCCTATATCGCCACATTCCTGGACCTCCAAGTTCCTAGTTCGCCAAATCCCAAATATCCCAAACCATCAAATTTCTTTGAATCATCATACTATTCAAGTTGCCTTGAAGTTCCTTCAGTCTTCCTAGCCCACCCGTAGCTTCGACTACCGGAATTTCTCAAACATTCCATAAGATCGTATTTCCTGTCTTCCACCTTTATCGCCACTGAACGATCTATTTAATTTATCACAGCGAAACGAGCGGTGACTAGAGTAAAGCTTGGCCACACATGGCTAGACATAACTGTAATGCATCTCCCGTCACCTATGATCTCGCACCGTTACCTGGAAATAGGTGAGCCTAAGCTGACTGGTGAATAACAGAGATTCGAGGAGCGACCATTTCAATTTTCCATGGGAAACGAGCAGAAAAAGCGAGCAGACCATGAAGAGGAAATGAAAATGGAGGAAAAAAAGAGGAACGAGTCGGTGGAAGAGAAAAAAGATGACGAGAGGACGGGAAGCGAGTGTTTCCGGTGTTCCAAGGCGACATCCTGATGCATCTATTTCTGGAGGGAAGCTCGCCGACGCGTGGTGACGTTCGTGGAAGGGGGAACAAGATAGTTTTCGGGATGGTGAATGAAAAGTCTGGAAGGAAGCCCGTTAGGTGCATCGCGAGGCTTCGCTCTAACCGGCTAGCCAAATGCTCGTACAAAGAAGACGTGGGTGCTGTGTAATTCGATGCCGTTTAATCGTTACCCAAGGTGCACGCTGCGTTTCCATGG
Organism: Megachile willughbiella; assembly: GCA_945859595.2. Taxonomy (NCBI): domain Eukaryota; kingdom Metazoa; phylum Arthropoda; class Insecta; order Hymenoptera; family Megachilidae; genus Megachile; species Megachile willughbiella. The sequence goes on from OX243796.1 coordinate 10,297,928, forward strand.
AATCGTGACGATAAAACCGCGTTGCTTTATGGGGAATGATCGCGTCGTTCGTTATGGGCCCGATATGCTGTCGTGATTCTTTATGGGACGCTCCGTTGCGGTCAAATAGCTGTTTTCGTTCGACGGTCAACCGTGAAGAGCTGGCTCGATGAAAATGAGAGGGCGTGGAGCGTTCTTTGATCTCTGCGATCGGGTAACTCTTTTTTTTCATCGTAATTCGTTCAAGCAAGTCAAGTTTCTCAGACGGATTTATTTGTATACCTGATGTGAACACTGACATGTGGCAACTTTTGATAATAGAAATTTTTACATTCAGTGTTTTGGAAGACTTACATGTTTAGATCTTGCAAAGAGATATTTTTGTTAAAATACGATTTATGATTTTATTATAAATTACAAGTGCAAGATTTTGTACTAAATTATCCAGATGACCATTTTGAAGATGATTTCACTGTGTACAATTTTATTTCATGATATGAGTATATCATTATTGTGTTTGAAAACATTGTTTACATTATTTAAAACGTGTCAGTAGTACTGTAATAAAATTAGTATAATAAAGACAATAAATTACATTAAAAATTGTTTACTTCATTATAGATACAATACCATTTTTTATACTACACTACATATATCACAGTGTACATACTAATAATCAGTGTCCCTAATGACCCACATGATTTTAACGCATGTATAGTCGCAAGTTTTGTTGCAGAGCACGTTGTTTTTATTGCATAAAAGAAAATTATTCAAAGAATTATTTCTTTGTAACACGATACCTCCTTCAATTATCTATAATTGCAATCGCTCGTAAAGGGTAGTTTCAATCGGAAAAATCGCGTATACCTATATTCGGTTGGATGATTTATAGCTGGAGTACAAGCGATAATTATCGCGACGGTGTGAATCGTGGCTCGACTTGAGATAATGTTACGCTCGAAAAACTAGACAACTTAATGTAGGCGAGCGAAAGCCGGGAGAAATTTTATAAACACGCGTATTAATCGTCGATCGATTAAGAGACGCGTGAATCTAGGAGAAAGTCATTATCGATTTTCAGTTTCACAAAACGATATAGAAAGTTACAAAAGTTTATCTTTTTACGGTAAAATGACCATCGAGCGCAACTTCGTGCAGGAAATATCCTGGTGTTTCCTTCACGTTGCCGTAATCTACTTTTATCGTTAATTGCAGCCCGTAATTGCTATGATATAAACTTTTTCGTTTCAGTAAAAACATCTTGTTCAAATAGTTTCGATTATAAATGACAATTTACTACAGTTTGATTAGTAAGCATATATAACCCTTCAGAAGTTAAAACAATTAATTTTTAAATTTACGATTTCAAATTTGACAATTTTTATAATTTACAGATTTTGAACGATGAATTATCCAATAACGCTTAATTCATAATTATATTCCTTCAAGTTATTACACTCATTATGATTAATACATAATTGTGTCCCCTTCAAGTTTAATTTACATTATTTACTTCAAATAATTGCATTAATTATTTGAACTAATTTCATTGATTAAATAATTTCATTTATATTTAGTGGAATAGTGATGTCTAAGAATCTAAAAATTTAGAAATATAGAGATCCAGTGAAAGCTACGCATTTGATCATCAATATCAACCAGAATGTCATTTATTACTAGGAAAACAAATAAAAGCAACGATAGTTAATACTCCTCCGAAGCAATAATTTTGTCGCAGTAGATTGGTAAAATTGCACGGTGAGCAACTGCTCGATAGCCGAAGGTGAAGTTCGTTCAACAATAAATTACAATAAAAAGGAAAGCACTTTACCACGTTCGTATCAAAGTTGATTTTATGCTTAGTCAAGTGATTTAGCGAGCTGTCGGAATTTTTTCGACGTCGTAATCGCGACCGGATGCGTCACATTTACTCGCGTTCGACTCGACAGCAACGAGAAGAGCATAGCCGTTTTCACGCGAGCTCCCGTACACGCTTCGTCCCGGAAAAATTCGCTGTACAGTCTGTAGCAAATCTAGCTTCCCTAGGGAAAATCTGACAACTAAACTGAAAGAGACCTTTCACTCGTTCATTTTTAGAATTTCAAAATTTATAGGTGGATTCAAGATTTGGGGATGTGGGTATTCGGAGATTTGTTGATGTCGATATCTGGGGATTAGAAATTTATAAACGTAGGACGTTGTGCAACTAGGGATTTCGGAGACATAGATGTGGATGTAGGGATTTGGAAACGTAGGAAGGGGACATAGATATTTGGCGATCTATAAATATCGAAATATGGAGATTTAGGGATTTAGCAATTTATAAACGTGGGAATTGGTGGATGTAGTGATTTAAGAACATAACAATTTGAGAGATGTAGAAATGGGTCTAGGGATTTAAGGAGCTAGCAATTTGGGAGATGTAAGAATTTGTAGGTCTAAAGATTTGGAAAGGTAGAAATTTGGGGACATAGGTATTTGGGATTACTAGAATTTGGGGACTTTGGAACTACGGATCTAGAAATCTTGAGGAAGTAGAAATTTGGAGATCTAAGAATTTTGCACATAGGAGTTTGTGACTCTAGGATTTTGGGGGCGTCGACATTTGTTGATCTAGGGATATATGGACGTAAGGATTTGGGAACCTAATTTGAAGACTTGAGAATTTAGCAATCTAGAAAAGGGCTCTATACATTCGATAGCCTAGGGAGATCAAGGATCTAGGAATTTGAGAAATTTACAAAATTTGGAAGATATAAAAAATTAAAAATTTCATATTTGAAAATTTGCAAACCAGAAAATATTAATCTATAAATGTGCAAATTTAAATAATTTAAAAATATAAAAATTGCCAGGATTTAAAAATGATGAAAATAATAAATCTATATATTTAAGGATTCGAAAAGTTAAAAAGTTTGAACATTTAGAAATAAATGTATTAAAAAATTGCCAGGTTTACATATATATAGTTATTTAAAGGAAAGCTACGCTGCACCCGAGTGTACTTAGCCGCGGCATGTGGTGTATGTGATATGCACTTATACGGTCGGCTCGGGGCACACGTGGGCACACTACATGCACTTTTTTTATTTCTCTCCTGTCTCCACACCCTGTTCTCTCTTCTCCGCTCCTGGAACAGTCTGTCGACGTATAACGGGTGACACTTTCGGAATCCCCTCCAAATTCAAACACTATAATTACACTTTCAAGCTAACATTTTTATTAACAGGCCTTTACTCGCACTCTTTAATAACCAACCATTGCAATTTTAATTTTATCATTAATTATTTATTTTTAATCGTTAAGTATCACGGTATACTATCGAACAAGTAGGGTCGAATCTGTCTTCGTGAAAATTAAATCATATCTTTTCCTCTTAGAACTAGAAAAAAAAATTGTTCTACAAATTTTTAATATGAGGAGTACGTGTCACATATATAAAATGAAAGCTAATTTAAATTTTAAACCAGTTAAACATAAAATATCAGACCAAATTTATTGCATGAAATGTTATACATGAACCAGTTTCAGATTTGATCAAACACAATAAAAATCAGTAACATGTTTTTCTTAAATAATATTGTATTAAATTTTGTTATAAATCTTGTTAAACCTTGTTCCTAAAAATACCCACAAAGAAACATTAAAAAAAACACCGAAACGATCAACCATAAAAACCCGTATCACGATAATATTTTTAAATAATCCATCCGAAGTTGTAACGAAAGCGAGCTGGCTATTTTATTGCACCATAAATATCATCCAGCTCTTAGCGAGCGTATAAAGTCGTTCGCAAATTGATATTTAATAGCTCTAACACGTTCAACGACGATGCGTTACACTTCTGGATACTTGATGTCCTAATATTAATTACTGTCAGCGATTTTTTCCCGGCTACATCGATTTCCGCCAGTTCTGACTAATAATAATGGCTACATCGCGGCGCACGGCAGTTTCGAGTAGTTTAGCAATATTCTTAATATTCACCCGGTGACCTTTTACTTCTGTTCGGAAACGTGGGTCTCTGATTAATTGTGAGCAGATTATTTATATCGAATCGTGCGTGAGAAGAGTTTTAATGGGCTGGGTTATGTCAGAAACGCATTTTCGTTGTGTAATTGCTCCCTGAGGCGTATCAAACTTGCTTACCCGAGATAGATGCTGCTAATCATTAAAATACTACTGTCTACCTTCATTTCTTTGCGGTCGTAATTTTCGAACACTGAAATTTTTATTACTGTTATAACTACAGGTGTACAAATGTAGGAACTCTACAATCTTCGATATTTCTGTTAGGGAATTTTTATACATTAGCATTTTGGGATATAAGGGTTTTGGAATGTAGGGATTTTAGTATATAGGGATTTTGGAATATAGGGATTTTGGGATATAGAGATTTTGGGATCTAGGGATTTTTCGGGTTTAGGGATATTGGGATCTAGGGATTTTGGGATATAGAGATTTTGGGATCTAGGGATTTTGGGATCTATGGATTTTGGGATATAGAGAATTTAGGGATGTTGAAATTTGGAATCCAGGGATTTTTCGGGTTTAGGGATATTGGGATCTAGGAATTTTTGGATATAGGGGTTTTGGGATATAGGGAATTCGGGATGTAGAGAACTTGAAAGTAACTATTTTGGAATATAGGGATTTGGCGTATAAATATTTCGAAACCTAGGAATTTTTTAATATAGGGATTTGGGGACATAGGAATCTCCAGATGTAAAAATTATGAAACGTAGGAATTTGGAAGTAAAGAAAGTAGAAAACATAGGGATCTGGGGATATAATTTTGACATACAAATCACCATCTTACCAAATTACCATCTATTTCTTTTTCTATTTCTGTAATTAGATACAGAAATCTAGAGATATTAAAATTTGTCGACATATAAATTTGGAGATCTAAATATCTGGGGATCTAGAACTGTAGAGACCTTGAGATTTAGACCTAGTGATCTAGAAATATAAGAATATAGTTATCGATGAATCTGAAATTTGCACATTTAGAAATACATTAATATAAGAATGTATTTCTACAGAAAACTAGAGATGTAAGGATCTGGAAACTCCGTAATATAAGTCAGTATAACGCATATGTATGTTTCTCTTGTATAGCAGGAATATAAAAATTGAAATGGCCATGGTTTTCAAAGCGATAACCAGAATATATTGCGAATGATGCATTCACGGATAAAAAGTCAACGGAAATTGATAAACGTAAATGTAAATGTTTAGCAGGTGCTCGTTGAGTTAACGAACCGAAGACCATATTTGGTAGCTGTACCTCGAAGCAGATGCGCGCAATGAAAGCTTGAATGGTCAATTCTATTTAATTATTTAACGACATCGTTTGTTCCAGGCTATCACGATGCGTTTATTCAAACGGCAAACCTGTAACACCAGTCCTCAACTAGTTTCGGCTACCCCGTTATCTCAGGATGGCAGCGTGCCTTTGACGGTGGTGGACGAAAATTCTAATCAGAGTGGCAAGATATCCGAGAACGAGAACGACGGATCGAGAGGAGATTGCACGAAAGAAAATTCCAGCGATAGTCAGAAACCTTCTTCGTCACAGTCTTGCGTGTCGAATCGTAAAGGTGAGTTGATCACCGAGCAAAAAATGAATAGCGTATTAAATATGGCTTGCGTCGCAGGAATTTCAACATGGGGAAGGAAAGTGGGTCGAAGATGGGATCAGCTGAAGAGATCGGACAGCTCCGAACTGCTTTCGGTTTCGGGTAGACGGAGACGATGGAGTCCGAATCCTAAAGGCACCGCGGACGACAATGAAAATGTAAATTCAATTATACTACCTTGATTGTTTGATCGAATGATGTGGTTGATGTCCCAGTGTCGTTTAACATCCAACTCGGAAGATTTGATAATCCCACTTTAGCTATTAGTTTGATATTACTGATATTAGTATTGCATTATTTACCTCGATATCTTATACATGCATAAACATTCGAATTATTACTAATATTATCGTTACTATTAACTTGCAATCAACATTGTTAATATTATTATCACTTTTGATGTAATGCAATGCGTGTTTGTCTGCATTGAATGAGGATGTCAGAACTAAAGAAATGATCACATGCTATGGCTATTGATTAAAGGTTAAATGTTATTTGCAATCACACGTAAGTGTACGAATGATGAATAAATAATATTGTTGCAGTTCTTAATTAATAATTGACCATTCTCAGGGTGCCATTGGATCGCCAGAATTACCAAAGCCAAAGAGAATATCCAGGGTGGAATCGTTACGAAACCTGTTCCGAGGTAGCGAGAGGAATAACAATTTTCTTAGCGGTGACGCGTCGAGGAATGTGACGATTCAGGAAGAAGACGTCACTTGCATCAGCCATTATCCCATGGAGAAAGCCCTGAGCGAGGGTGCGATAAAGAACGTGCCTTTCAGAATCAGCATGGATGACAGTCGATTGACTCGTGGAACTCTTCTGCACGAGAAGAAGAAGCAACTCAGTCGCAGTATACAGGACCTCCAGGAACAGCAACGGGTTCTTGACTACATCTTAAAGAACCAGAATATGCTGAAGACTCAGGAGGGCACTACCTTTGCCAAGGAGACCTTGAACAAGGTTAGAAGAAGCTCGAGTCCTAACAGACGAACCGCTCAGACTGCCGATGGAAATAAAAGCCATGGTTCCACGCAGACGAAGGATTTCTTCAGCAATCAGCTCAACAACATCAAGAGGAATTTGTTTAGCTCAAGGTCAACTGGCGGCGAATGCGACAGGTGAGCTGTTTAAAATAATCTTAATACCTTGTTAGTGTGTTGACGTTATTAAAATATCAATAAAATTGATTTGCAGAGCGGAGACTCAGAGACCTTGCCCGACTACCGGTTTGGAGGACCTGATGAACAACCTGCGACTAGGCTGTGACGAAAGTGGGTACGACTCTGACAGCACCCGGGCTGGAGCAGACTCTCCAGACAGCGAACAATCCGTGCCAGCCATGTTGAAACCCCGCAGTTTTTCCATAACCTCTGACGATTACCACGGTGTAGATTTATCCCTGCCTGCCAACACCCCGAAGGAAAGAGACGAGCTGAGCGAGACCAACGAGAGCGAGACAGCTCCTTCCTGTCTGGATGACACCGTGGTAATCGACAGCAACGCATTCAACGAATCGATAGAAACGAATACTACTGCCTTGATATCCGATGGTGATGACACCTTTGAGGAGTATTCGCAGTTCCGCGACAACTGCGTACCTCAGCAAGTCAAATCCGAGACCAACACCTTGAGCAGATGCGAGACTCCGTCCAAAGCTGCCAGTAACCTTGAGGCGAGAATACCGTCCACTTCAGGGAGCAACGAGGTCAGTAGGATACCTACGAAGAGGTTCGCCAGATCGGAGACAGTGCCGCTCTCGCAGGCAGTAAAGCAACAGAGCTTGCAGAAGGAGCCGAGGATATCGCAGATTCCCCTCAGATCTCGAAAGCACACGCATTCGAGTACGCTGAATCTACTGGAGAACGCTGCCTCACCCTGCAAGGACAGTCCACCAGCCACGAAGATCAACTCGACGATCAACAACACCTCCGTGCAGTACTACAGCCCGAAGAGGACCAGGTCCAGCATCGAACCCGACGACTGCGACGTTAACAACAGAAACAAGATAAAGAAGTCCACGAAGATGGAACATCCTCTTCCGACCCCTGCGAAGACCCTGGTGCGTCGAGAGTTGAAGACCATGAAGCTGACCGTGGATAAACCTGGGAGTCTAGGAATCTCCGTGGAGAGGAGAGAAGCTGTTAGACCTTTCTACGTGATCTCCAAGATGAACGTCAATGGGGAGGCTGCGAAGTCGAAGCAGTTTCGCATCGGGGACGAAATTGTCCGCGTTTGTGGACGCAGGTTACGCGGAATGTCCATCGCGGAGGCGAGGAACGCCCTGAAGAACTGTCTGGGCACTGTCGAGCTGCAGATAGCGAGGGAACCGACTTTCACCTTCGGGGAAGAGTTGGGTGACACCTGGGGAGACATTCTGGTGCGTACCAGAAGCGACTCAGCAGTGTGGACTTTGAAGGAGAAGGATGTTTCCGTTTCCGTCGACGACAGACAGGAGGACCCCAGTCACTGTAAGGTGGCAAAGGATGAGGCTAACTTGTCCATCAGCAGCATGGACTCCGAGACAAATTCGAAGAAGGACTCGGACCAGAAGATGACCGGCATGAGGAAGTTCTACGTGGTACGGAAACGAGCTACCACTCTGGTTTGCCCAAGAAGAGCAACCAGTCTGTCGATGGATTTGCTGACCATCACTCTGGACAAAGGTGCCTCGAAGAAGTTGGGTTTCTCCATCGTGGGAGGCTCAGACAGCAACAAAGGATCCATGGGTATTTTCGTGAAGGACATCATAGCCGGCGGCCAGGCTGCAGAAGAGGGGACTCTGAAAGTTGGAGATGAGATTCTGGCGATCAATGGAATATCGATGGATGGGTTGACCCATGCCAAGGCGCTGCAGACCTTCAAGGCTGCCAAGGCTGGGAAAATGGTCCTACATGTGGGCAGAAGAGACCCGACACACAAACGGTTGGGTTACAAGAGATAGATACCGGTGACGGTAACCTTGGGTTAGTTCTATGGTGCTTTGCTTTATTAACTTTTTTCACCTTGCTTAATGCTGATTCTTGCTTATTGGGCTGATGTGAGGGTTGAAGTTGCTATAGGTTTATTTAACTTCTTTGTTACGGATCTTCTTCTGTGATAGATGACTAGTGATTGATGTTACAATAGTTCAGATGGTGGACTCGTCGAGATCACTAGTTACCATATTCACTTTCACTTGCAACAAATTTCTATTAAAAAACTAATCTGCTATTATTGCTGTAATAACTTATGCTTATGGGGTTGATGGTCTTCTTGAGAAACTGATGCTTTCACAAAGAAGTGGGTTTAATTCTAGAATAACTAAGATGGCTATCAGTTAGAAGATAGTGAATAAAATTATTTTCTTTTGCTTCAGATTTTAGATGAATAATTGTGATAGCTATAATTATTGCTTATGGGGTTGGTGGAGTTGAATGAATGATTTTAACCCTAGAATGTTTAAAGTGGAAGATGCATTAAATTCACTAATTATAGAATACTAAAAAGAATGATTTATTTTAGCTCGTATAAAATATTAATAAAAAATGATTATTACTCTGTTACAGATACATTATTCAATCAAAATCGTACGATTGTTTGGACAAACTAATGGAGACCGGAGTCGAATGAAGAAGAAATGAATCAGTCATTAAAATTACACTTGCCTGCCCCACTGTCATGGTTCAGAAAATGTACATATTTTGCGTAGAATTTAAGGCACGTTGTTTACGATTCACGATTTAATTTTTGTAAATTCACGAATGCATTTCTTTCTCGATTCTCAATTCAGTGATACGTAATCAACGTGAAACTGTATCATACGTCGACATTGGTCTAGATTTACGTTAATTAATCCTCTTAAGGCAATTGTGATATCGGTTAACTATTTTTACCAAGAAGCGATCTGTACTTCAGTTTTCGTTTCGAACTTAATGAGATTAAACGATCTTATAATTTCGCCGATGTACCAGAAAATTAATTTTGCTTAAGTTCGATTAACTGCAATATACGTGATGGAAATATGAAGAACGTGTTTTGTGATTCGAGAAGATGTTCAGTTTTTATCCAAAGGACTCGTTCGTTTTCATGGGCTTTCATGTATGTTGTAAATTCGTATTTGTATTAATAATTACAATAAAATTGTACATAGTCATGTCCCGTTAGATGTAGAACGCTAACAAGTTGGATTATGGCTGTTTAGTTGGACGTAGTTCGGATTTAACGTATGTTTCGCTGTGAAATATATTTTTGTTTGATACGAACTACACGAGAAATGAAATGGAGTGGATTAACTGGGATATACGAGTACTCGCCATTTACTCATTACCCAATTTAAAGAGTAAGAGTAGCATTTAATTAATTAATACTTTTGAGCTACTGAGACTGACATCCAGAATGTCTACCTGAGAAATGCTGTGATATTCATTGTAGTCGCATTAGCTGGTATCGTACAAATTGTATTTAAAATAAATCTGGTTTGTTAATAAATGTACGGACATCGTTAATTTGCTTTCAGTGTTTTATAACTTTTGTTAACAGCCTGTCCTTCCCTTTCTTAATAAAGTCATTTATTCAGAAAAGAGGTGCTTATAACCCGCAATAACACGCATTGTGCTTAATTTATAACATACACTTTTGAAATGAATAAATAAAAAACTTTGCAAATAATATAACGTCCTTTATAACCGAGTTTTACATTCAAGTTTAGGCTAAACTTCCGAAAACCTCCATGCTCCAAATTGGCTGAAATTTTGGGAATGAGTTTCTTTTCAATAAAAATGATGATTCTAAGAAGGATTTTTGGCAACTCGAGAAAAAATTTTGTATCATTTGGGTGTCACTCCCTAGTTTACTGACACAATTATTACCGACAGGGATACTTGTGGCAGATTTCAGCCAATTTGGAGCATGGAGGTTTTCGGAAGTGCAGCAAAACTTGTTGCCATTCTTATGTCATTCCCTATATCATCGACGAAATACAGTATAGTGTGCGAATTGTTCTGAACACATAATACGTAACTTCGATCCCACGGAATATATTGCAAACAGTATAAAATCAATATTAATAAATATATAGCACATTAATCAATAAAATCAATATTAATTTAATTTTTTTTTTAATGGAACTGGTGGCGCCATCTCTCCTGCGAACAGGGTGAACTACACACTTTTGAAACTGTTGTTTCATTAGTTCTAATACGCTGCCGCTAGATGGCGTGTTATGTGCTGCCCCCTTGCGGTGGAAGTGAGAATTAATTAAACTACAGTTTCAAAAGTGTGTAGTTCACCCTGTTCGCCGGAGAGATGGCGCCACTTGTTCCATTTTGGAAAAAACCGTTTAATACTGATTTATAGGCTCAATTTACTATAATATGCATTCCGAAGGTAATTAGTCTTGCACTCCAATGTAATTTGATGCATATTATAGTAAATTAAGTCAATTCTTACTCTTTCGATTTCGTAGAGTAATTTGCAATCGTCGGTAAAACATAAGCATGTTTTTTTTTTAGGAAAAAACTCATTTTATTTCATTATTGTTCCACTTAAATCGTTAGATGGCACTGGCAGTTCTGTTTTTGAACTTCGTAATCAAAAATATAAATTTTAAAGTCATGTAAGAATGATGCTGCTAAAATGCTTATAACTTTTTTAATTGACTACTTTGCAATAAATTATTGTCTTCTATATCTTTTTTACATATAAATTGTCACGGTACTTCCGTTATAAATGTAAATTTCAATGCAAAATTGATAAAGACGATAAATTACGTTTTGATGTAGTCTTTAGCATCACGATTCTGAATCGTAAAGTGCGCAATAAAACAGCTTGCTGTTCAAAGTCAGCATGGACTTTGAAAATTTCATTTATTTCGAAACTGCCGGTTGTAAATTAGGCATAGTGCATGTCAAACTGGTTGGGATTTGTTTCTTGTGGCTGCCATTTTCCCCAGACAAGGTAGATTTACACTTGAGTGTACAATCTAGAGATTAGTGTATGTTACACAATGTATACTGTAAGCGTGTAAGGTTTATAAAAACACGAAGTGAAAACACAACCTGAGTAAATTTTGGGCCTTATTTATAAGATAAAAAAAAATATTTGTAATATTTTTTATTGTATATTTGAATCATTTTAAATATTTTATACCATCTACAAATAACATTCGTATATTAATTGTGAAAATGAACAAAATAATTTATGTTATTGTCTTGTTAAGTATACTCATAAATAAAGGTGAAATAATAGTTTAATTATTAATATATAAACAATATAATTAATGTAAATTTATATATTTAAAATGTACAAACTATATTTTCAGGAGAGAGCTTATACTGTTATAGATGTAACAGTAATCAGCCTGGGTGTGGCACTCCTTTAAATTGGTTATGGTATTGGGGAGAGACCTGTCCAGAATATGACGACAAATGTGTAAAAATTATTGAGAAGAAAGGAGGTAAAAATGTTGAAGAAGTAGTACATTTTTTATACACATTAATGTTTAACATGTAACTATACTTTGTAAATATATTTCAGCGGAAACCATGATAACACGGGAATGTTTAAGCTCTGTACGTGGCTTTAGAACTGACATGCCAGCAGATAGATATGAAGGTTGTAGAGCAGCTGCCAAAGATGTTAAATTGGGACATTATGTGAACAACTCTATTTCTCAACTAGATATTCATAGAGATTATTATGATGAAGTAATATGGTGTTTCTGTTATTTTGATCATAGGTGTAATACTGCTACTGGTATTACAATTTCAACCCTATTACTGTTTATAGGTGTTGCTATACAATTTGCAACATAAGATATTTAGAAAATACTCAATACTTACATTTCAGGTTTACTTAAATGTATTTCTTTTGAAATAGTTAGATCTGATTGCATTTACATGAATTGGTATATGCATACATTTAAATGAACTAAATTTACTTCAAATTTTTATTCTCCACACTTGTACATAGTGTAAATAAGTGCTTTAAGTATTTTTGTGTTACCAGAAAAATGTGAAGTAATTATGGAGTTTTAAGAAAAGACATAGTACATGTTCCGTCCAAAAAATTATTAAAAATTCAGGAATATTAATATTTTTGTATAAGTAAGTTGTTAGACTATATTTACATATCAAAGTGCCGTCCACTATCAAAGAAACATATTTTTTAAATTTATATATTTAATTGTTAGGTTTTATAATCTTTTATATCACAAATGTACAATTAATTATATTAAAGCTTTAATATAAATTGAATTTCTTACATTTTATTTCTATTTACCTTTTCCTAAATAGCACTTAAGAGGATAATACATGAACACAAATAATTATATAAAAAACGTTAATTTTATTACAAAACACTTTATTACAAAGCAATTTTAAATAACATGACATACATAGTTACAAAAACAATTAAGGTTTGTTTACAATTTCAATATTTTATGACATGTCAAAGATTTAATAACTTATTATCTATCTAAAGTACAAATTTATAGGAACAATGAAAAATTACAAAGTGTTAAACAATATGATATTAATTTGTATGGAATGGAAAACAATGCTTGAAATCAGTCATAAGTATGATGAAATGACAAAATACTGTTTACAAATGTAACATGTTTGCTGCTAAAATGCAACCAACATTAAATAAATCTCTTAAGCAGCCTTAACCGTCTGCTCCTTTTGTCCTCTTTGTTGTGACACATTTTTCTGAGGTGTTGACTGTTGTTGCTCTTTCTGTGCTTCATTTGATTTTGTGTCTTCTCTTAAAGCAGGCTGTCCTGTTGGTTGAATTTTGATGATTCTCTCATTCTTTGGCTCAGGCTCCTTCCTTGGGGCAGTGATCATTAATACTCCATCAGATGATAAACTTGACTGAATCTGATCAATATCGCATTGTTCTGGTACAAGGTACTTTCGTACGAACTGTCTGGAGATCCATCCATGTTCGTCTTGTTTCTCTTCGTGTTTGCCCTCAATGACTACATTTTTGCCCACAACTTTAACAGTCACTTCTTCTGGTGCAAACTGTTGAACATCCAGTGTTACTTGAAACTTGTCCTTGTCAGCTTGTACTGTAGATGCTCCACTGGTTTTACGTTCAAGAGCTCTATCATAAGGTTGGTATCTCCTTCCTCCACGACGACGTGGTCTAAGTACCAGAACGTCAGACTCGAAAGGCGCCAGAGCACTAGGCAGTTCGTCAGGACTCAATGATAGTCCAAAATGCTGGTCAAAGAGACGATGAGGTCTCTCCAGATCCTCCCACCAGCTGGAGAATAGCATCGGTAGAAGAGACATCCTTTCTTCCGTTTCTGTAACCTTCAGCAAAATATGAATTTGTTCTCACAGACTTATTCTCTATATCAATTCAAACTGTAACTCACTTTTTTAATACACAATCTCGCACTGTTTTTCGCACTTAGAATGCAACGAGTCTTTTGGCAGCAGTGAGCGTCACCGTTAAAGATTCCTTCAAATGTACTCGTAATGGCCGCTGCGCGCGTCTATATATTGGTTTTGTCCGGGAACATAGTGGGGGTACTAGTAACCAGTAGTATATAGAATTTTCCCGAAATCGAGCTTTCCAGACATCAAACAAAAAATTTAAAATTTTGACAGAATACAGTTGTTCAGAATGTGCACAATACGAAGTCAGGGTTTGAGGAAATACAGTGATTCAGAATATGTGTCGTTCGTTTAAAATATGAATGTCATTTCAGAAGAGAACATGCACGAATACACAACATGCACGATTGGATATAATTCCAAATTTTCTTATGTTTCCTGTATGAAATATATTGATCCAACATAAAATTCGAATTATTCTAAATTTAATCTCTCATAGGACCTTTCCTTTATTTCAGAAAATACTATTTTTATGTTATTAATTGAAGAGTGGAAATAATATAGGTTGTAAATGCCATTTTCTTACAAAACTGTTTTTTGTTAATGAAAAGTGTGTTTATATGAAGTCCAATCATCAGAAATTTAATTATGACACTTACAGCATTATCTATTTGCACTTTTTACTTATTATAATGCATTATATGTTTTGTAATATAAACCAGTCTTAGACATTATTTAAATAATATATTTAGAAAATGATTATTTGAATATTATATTATTTTACTTGACTAGATATTGTTTGAAATAATTGGGTTCTAGTTTATTTGTACATAAAACTGATATTTCTCTAGATTATTCTATTATTTGGTTATGAAATAATACAACTTTCTGTTTTCTATTTACATAAATTTTAATCATGCAATTTCTGAAATACATTTTCATATTTTTAAATCAATATTTTTCAATTCCTAAAAAATTATTAAAAAAATCATAAAACGATAGGCAAAGTTAGACGAAAGTTCCAGAATTAGAATTCTCTAGAAAAAATAAAATCATATAAAATCGGCTATAAATAATACATAAACAACTTCGTTTTCATTTACATAAATATATGTACGTCGATTAAAATTAAGATTATCGAATGGTTGAATATGATACTCTGTAAGTTAATTAAAAAATTTCGTCAAGGTGTTTTATTGAATTGCACACTGACTCTTTGTAAAGATAAAAGATATTTATACATTCTACGTTTCATCCGTTATTAATTCAGTTCTTTTTAAAAATAAGTGTGTGCCGAAAGCCGGTAGGCCCAATGTCAAACTGGTAAATACAAAATAATTCGAATTGCCTACGTGAACAGACTTAAATGACTTCGAAATTTTCTATTGTACATAAAACAAGACAATTTCCAGAAGATTATAACAAAATTCATACATAAATTCAATGAAAACATCCAGTAGAATTCTCCAGAAAAAATAAAGTAATACGAAGCCGGTAATAATTAGAAGATAAACGATTTCGACTTTATTTCTATGTGTTCGTTAGATGTGTAAACACACAATAATTCGAATAAATTGCCTACGTGAGCCGGCTTTTGCCTTCCATGTACGTTATATGCTGTACAACGCTGTCTGGATAACCGTTCGATTCTAGAAGTTTCGCGAATCGTCGCGACCTGCGCCAGCTCGACCATAAATACGAGCCGCAGCCGACTCTGCAAGCAGTACTTGCATAGCAACCGACGAGTGAGCATCGCGAGTTTCAAGCGAATTTCTCGTTGCCTAAACGACACAAAGCGATAACGTTTTAAATAACGTTTTATTCAATTTCATCGTATAACAAGAACAAGAAGACTTAAAAATCATCATGTCTCTGGTACCATTGCTGTTCTCCGACTGGTGGGAGGATTTGGAACGCCCGCACCGACTGCTGGATCAGAATTTCGGTTTGGGTCTGTACCCGGAACAATTGCTGTCCCCCAGCCGCATGGAGCTGTATTTACAACCACGAAGAAGAGCATCGTACTACAGACCCTGGGCTGATTTGCTTCGCTCGAGCGAGGGAGGTACATCGACCGTTCAGGCCGACAAGGACAAGTTCCAGGTAGTGCTCGATGTCCAGCAATTCGAGCCTAACGAGATCGACGTCAAAGTCGTCGATAAGCATGTGGTTGTCTCGGCGAAGCACGAAGAGAAACGCGACGAACATGGCTGGATCTCCCGTCAGTTCATGAGAAAATACCTGATACCAGAACAGTGCGATCTGGACCAGGTTCAGTCGAAACTTTCCTCCGACGGTGTACTTACCATCACTGCACCAAGGAAGGATCAACCTAAGATCGAGAACGAGAGAACCATCAAGATCGAGCATACCGGCAAACCGGCGATCCAGAACAAGCCGGCGAAACAGCAGCAACAGAAACAGGGTGAGGAGAAGAAAGAAGAGAAGAAGTGAAGAGGTTTCGTACTATCTCTGCCATTCATGATATTCCTATTCGCTATAGTCGTTCATCGTTTATCTACGATTTAAAAATATTATATATTATAATAGTATTTTACATGTTACGTTAGTTCATCGACATTTAACGATAGGTTTTTTATATATTTCTAAGTTATGTCATTTCGTTTCATAACATATCATTTCGTTTTCGTTAGAGATTAATATACGTATGTGTATATATATTCTCTGTCAATAAGACCTAAAAGACTTTAATGTATGGTCATTTTTTTATGTTAATAAATTTATAAGTAAATTAAAATAAAATTTGTGTCGTGAATTGATCCATATCGCATTTCCCATCCCATAAATTCCATGAAATATCTTTGCGAAATATGTAGAATCGTTTTGCGTCAATATTTCGTTTTCAAATTTCTGTTTTCGTTTCAAACGCGGAGTCGTTATTAGTTTTGAAGGACAATATTGAATATAAAATAAACAGTCAAATTCTCAAAAATTCTGCATACTATGAACATACGATTTTAAAATTGTTTTGAAACGAGTCGGATTCTTTGTTGCTCGATAAGATTATCATTGCTCCACTGATAGCATTAGAATTGCATTAATGATAGTTGCATCGTTATCTACCAGTATCATTTAATATTGGACATAAAATTTTATATTAGACTTGCGTATATTTTGTTCGAAATAAAATAATTTGAAATATATTCATAATTAGTTACAGTTAACTTTTATTCGAGAAATAACAGAAAAAGTTTATTTGGTATAAAATTCAAATAAATCATTCCCCAAATAATTGATGATTTTATTGAAATAAAATAATTCAACATCTGTAATTAGTTTGGTAAGACAATATATTTTGTCTGAATAAATTAACTAACCTTTTGAATGAATTTGTTATATTTTTAGAAATATGTATTTTTGACAGCTGGCTATATTGACAGAAGGAATAGTATTTTAGAGATTATTTTGATAAAGATTAGTATAAATACAAAATAAATGAATTGCATAGTCAAATACTGAAATAATTCGAGAAGAATCCATTTTCTTATTCAAATAAACTAATGCAAAATTGTTTTAAATAACGTCCAATCATCAAATCTGAGAATAAATTATTTAAACAATCATTCTAAAATTACATTTGTCGAATAGTACTATCGAAATTACTTGAATTTAATTAGTTTGAATATTTGACAGAACATTCTGGTCGTTTACGAGACGTTTCGACGTAGCCGGCTAACAACATAACCTTATCTACTTCGATTCGGCAAAAACTATTCAAACATACACAATGATACACAAGGATAACTATATCTTTTATAACCTGATGTTACTTTAAAATATTAATTTCCAAATCAATTAAATTAGTGATATTTATTTTCACTATTATATTTACTTATATTCTAGCTAGTTTTACTAGAATATACTAGAAAAAGCTATGAATATACTAGAAAATGTCTTGTGTTTTGATGAAAATTTGAATTCCAATATAAAAATGATAAAAATTTTGCAACCACTAAATCAAAGTTTAACTTAATTTTCTAAAAAACAGAATTATTGTTCTATTCAAAAAGATGACAATTTGAAATTTTTTAATTAGTAGAAATGGGCACTATCATATAAAATCCAAGAAACAATTATATTCTTTGTACAAAGTATTTTATTTAATTCGTACAAATTCAGACTTATCATACAGAAACGTAAAAATTATTTATACATGAATCTATACACTAAATGAAGGAACACAGATGAAAGACTGATGAATATACTAAATACATGAGTGGAAAAACAGTTAACGAATTTCTATTGGCTTTGGCCTTGTCTTAATTTCTGAGGTTCCTCTTCTTGCGATGGCTTTTCCGTACGTTCAATTTTAATAACTTTTTCTTTTTTGTTTTCAATGGCTTCTGGCTTCCTTGGTGCTACTATTGTTAAAACACCATCTGAAGATAAACTGCTCGTCGCCTTATCAGGATCGCATTGTTCCGGAACCAAGTACTTCCTGACGAAGTGTCTCGAAATTATACCGTGATCGTCTTCCTTTTCTTCGTGTTTTCCTATAAAAATATAATAATTCGATACAGATTAGCACTTCGTTACATATACGTAATAACTCAGTAACGTAACTATGTATAGGCGAGAAAGGAAGAATTACTTCAATCCTTAACTAAAAAATTAAAAAACTGTTTAATATTTTTAAAAACTTCACCAAACGTCATTACAAATAAATAAAAATAAAGTTACTTCAATTATAATTTATTAGCACTATGCACTTTTGTCCCCCACTATAGTTAAGCCGCTGCAGATCACAAGAGAGCGCGTAATTTTATTTTAAAACCGTTTCAACACTCACCTTCTACGACGATGTAATTGTCGACGACTTTTACGTTAACCTCTTCAGGTTTGAATTGTTGTACGTCGAGAATAATTCGAAATTTGTCTTTATCGTCCTTTAATATTGACCATCCAGCCTTCTCTTCGCGTTCCCAGTCTAACCAAGGTTGGAATGCATATTGCATTGGGAACATGCGAAATGGTGATCTATCGAATACCGAATTGAAGAACTGTTCCGGTCGTAATGCTCTGCCGAAGTGTTGGTTCATCAACCGATGTGGTTGCTCCAACGTTTCCCACCAGTGGGAAAACAATCTTGGAATCAACGTTGCACCACGTCTCATTTTTGTTAGATTTTTATCTTTCAAAATAACTGCGAAAGTAGTTTGCGATGAGGTTACGTGAACGATGTGAACACCACGCTTGTTCTCTATGCACTGTCGCGCGAGCCGGCTACACTTTCCTATATATAGTGCATGGGACTTTGAGCACGTGCAGTAGGTAGATTCTCGATTGATCTTTCTTTCTCGAAAATTCTAGAACGTTCTATAAAATTTCTAGAAATTTCTAATTAAATACAGGCGTATATACATGTCAATTTTTTCGAATCATTATTTAAGTAACCTTCAAATCTTTCGTTTATTCGAGATTTATGTTTGAAAATTCAAATAATGCCCGCCTTTGGTATGTTACCATTGACGTAACAGCGATTTGAAATTTTAACTGCTCTGATCCAACGCAAAAATTCCTTTACGTGTAAAGTATTGTGTAGATATTTGATTGCGGATGATTACAGATAATTACTGATAATTATTATACCTCAGTAACAATGTTTCATATAAGCTTGAAGTGTTATACGGAATTGTTAGGAAATTGCATCAACCTATTCGCTAGGTTAAGTCAGTATTGCATCAGCTGTTATGACTCGACTTTAATTTTATTATCTATACAATTATTTTTATTACATCAGGTTTAGCACATGAAATACTATTGTACATCTCATATTTATTTTAATACAAATTAAATTTCATTTAATCAATTTCTTAGTTATTCTGTTAAGTAGTAGCACACCTAATTTTATTGAAGGATATTAGAATTACATATTGCTATCATTTTTTTAAATTTGTACATATTTTTTAATACAGAAATTTTTAATACTAAAATGGGATATACTGTGTATTTGTAAAAAATTTTGAATCAATACAAAATTATTTTGTGACAATTTTTACACACATTTTTAATCATAATAACAAGTATATCAATTATATTGTGCTACCACTATTATTATCACGTTTACAGTGTATCTAATAATGAAAGATTTCTTATTAAAGTAGCTGTTTTATTTTATTCTGTCTCTAAATCAATTTTCACCAGTTTTTAATGCAAAATAAATATGGCTCTTTTAGTTTAAGGTACCAATCACTATAGAAGTCAATATACCACTGTATAATTTATTGTATGTTAGTTTTCGTATGAATTTAAAGTCTAGAGTATACCCTAACGTATCTGGTTGCTCGTATCGACGTTCTGCGTGGGCCAAATGCACAGTAAACGACGCAGCAACGTTGTCGAAACGTTTACGCCCGACATATTACGTTTCTCTTACGTTTACTCTTGTTTTGATACGTGTTCGTATTCGACGGAAACGTCATCACTTTCCAGTTGTACACAAAATTGACCTTATCGAGAAGTTCATAACCGGTGCTGATAAAATAATTATTTTCTTCACTTACCCACTTTACTTTGTATTTATAATTATTTATAAAATAATTAGTTTCTTCATTTATCACAATTTATCATTTTTCCATAAACGGTTACGTCAAATACACAGTTACATTACAATGATTATTGTAAATGAATTCTAGTATGAAATATTTAATTTTGCAAGACGCTGTTTAGTCTCTCAAGATATTTATTTTTTCAAAATATATTTTATATACTTTTGGGATAGTTTAGAGATGTTCAAAAATGTTTCACGGTTATGGCAGAAATGGACATATGAAATAAATTTCTGCGCATTTATCCTGACTCGGAACTGCGTAGCTTGTCTTTCGTGTTCCACGACACGTATACATTAAATTGGCGATAAAAAGGTACAGACAATGCTAAATACAAAATATTTTTGCCATAGAAATTGCGATAAATTATCGGCAGTCGTTCATTGCATATTACAATTCTTCTGTAACAATTTGGTTAACATTCTTAAAAGCTGTTATTGGAAATTAATTAATTTTACAATAACGTTAGTATAATAATAAAATTAGGGATTAAACGTAGTTATTAATAAAACTTAATAATAATAAAAATTATGCTCAAAGTCCCACTACATTTCATTATTTATTTCACCAAACAAGCATACTTTCCAGTAAATATTTGATCAGACATCAGAGAAATATAAATATCCGAAAATGAAGAAAAAATCGAACGCCAGTCCGCGTTGGTCAGTTCGAACGTTTATTTAGCAGTAACTGGCTTGGACATTGGCCTTGTGGTTGAAACAGCAGTCCGGTTACATCACAATCCTGCGAACCCCATTGTTCAGAAGGGGAAGGTTATGGCAAGGTTACTACGCATTTCGATATTTTTATTTCCAAGAGCAGAGACGCCATATCTGCGTCGCAGTAACGCTGAAGGGTAGTTATTTCCAAAACAAAAAATAACATGGCATTTGTTTACTTTCTGAAATATTCCAGTAGACTGCCATTTTGCTAAAAATTCAATTTCTTGTTTATGCACTGAGCATACTGTGTCATAGTAAATTATTTGTATCATTTTTCATAATAAATTTTATTTGAGACGTTCGTGGTCCGGTTAGGCACAAAACAACGCACCGTTCGCAGATAAGCTTCTATTTTCTACGTGATTATCATTAAAAAAATATTCACAGACGGTATGCGAAGAAAATAAACTTATCGCGGATTATGGCTCATCGAAGAAGGTGGGTGTGTTCGAATGGACGCATCTGTGTTTTTTATCGTTTAAATTACTTGTCACATAAAACATTAAATTTTGCACGAACTCGTTGAAACAGTAATTTACTTATTTAATTATGGAACACGTCCAATTTCATTTGAAAATCGATTGAATAATAGATGTCTTATATATGGGTTTAAAGATTCAGTATATTAAATAAATATTCTTTGTATTTGTTGTTTTATTTATATTCCAATATTTTCATTGCATATGTAGTGCAACTATAACTTAAACTAATTAACAGTATATATCAGAATTTGCAAAATTGTCATGTAACCAGAATAACAAATTTGATGACATACATGAAAAAGATCATTTTTAACAAATTTAGAAAGTAAACATAGATGTCTTTTTTATACAATATTCAGAAATAGTTAAAAACTGTTTGTTGCACATAAAAACTCAAATTTCGCATAAACACATTTGTGCTCAATTTATTTTGCAAAGAAAGCGTTTAGGACAACGCCTTAGATGCGTCACTGTTATGATTTATTTGAGATGTTCTCTTTTTGTATGACAGATGTCAATTACGATGAGTAATACGCAGGTGAATTAACGGTTGTTGCGTTATCTGTGTGAGTGAATTCGCAACAGTGCGCAGCCGCATCATTCGAGATTGATCCATTTGGAAAATTCGGGAACTTTCGACAAAACGATTTTGTAGAAAGTTCGATATTTATAGATTGCACTAGGTACGCAGAATGTGAAAGTTTGAAGATGTTTTGACAGTAACGTTCAGAATGTTCTAGTTTAAGTAAAAGAATATGATATATTTCTTTATAATGTGAATGATGTAATACTTTACATTAAATAATCATTTTATATATTGGCAGAGAAAAAGCCACATCTGCTAACATACTTCATTATTATTATTAATTTATTTTAAAAAACATAAATGTTCATTTTCTACTATGGTAAAACCCTATGTTTAAAATTATTTCACTAATTTTAAAGTATTAATAAAGAAAATAATCTTGGAAACAATAAAAACATTGACCTTAATGCAGAAATTAGATACAGAAGATTTCGAAAATTCTAGATTCTTGTAGAAGGTACCATTTCCTTGAGCCGATGATAGTTTATTCCGTTTTTTTTTAAGTTCCTACTGATATTACGTGAAAATATGAATTATAAACAGTACTCGAAGAAATAATTGTTACAATGAATGTAAATAAAGTGCAAATTACGAAAAAAGATAAATTAAATTCCCTTCTTTTCAGTTACGTAACTGTTACGTTGATCAGATTATTCGATTATCTTCGATTTTGTACAACCATTACTTGGAAATTCGGTACAACATTCTTGATAAGCGTTGTTTACAAAAAAAGAATCCTTTACAATCCTTTACAAAAAAAAATAAAAAATATGGAACATTAAATAATAAATTCTTTCCAGTTACGTCAAATTGAATTAAAATAAAGAAATAACCAAATTAAGTTAGCAAAAATAATTTTTCAAAGATAAACTGTAATATAAATTACAAATTTACTTAATGTAAATTGTTCATAAGCGAATAATCTTCGACCACAGTGATTTAGGCCTTGAATTTTTGTGTAAATCGCTTTGCTAAAAATAGAACAGCATACCAATAACTTCAAATACTTATAAACGAAAATTTGAATATCCACAAAAGTGTCTTTCAAAATGAAATAACAATAGCAGCGGCAAAACTGCAGTCAACGAGTTAAAAAGACCAAATATATTTCCAAAAACATCGGCTGCAAATTATAATTAAACTCCTGTTACTATGGTTCAATTACCAATTCATTTATTTAATCGCAGGAAACCGAATTCGAGAAGTTTCAGTCGACGTAACCTAAACGTACATCGAACGTACTCGAAACGAAAGCAAGCGGTTGCGTTTCGAGCAGCCGCTCGTGAAAATTGATCGATAATGCAACGATAAGTGGAAAACAGCAGCATTAATTACCCTTCGTTCAATCGGCTATCATGTACAGAAACAAACGAAGCAAAACACGCAGTTGACATTTTCGTTTTAGCCCGGTAACTTCTCGAAACCTGTGGATATAGATAATACACCACCACATAGAAAGCCCAGGCACATAAATAGCGGACGCAGAGGGCAAAGCTCCAGTTGTATTCGAGACAGCGAACAAGCCTGTATCGAAGCGAGATCTGTGTGCGTTTCTAACGCGATTCTGTGTACGAATTTTCAACGAACTTTTCGAAAAAGTATATTTTCAAAATATCGCCGATTGGAAGAATGTCGTTACTACCGTTGTTGTTCTCCGCTTGGTGGGCAGATTTGGAACGTCCCCATCGATTGATGGATCAAAATTTCGGCATGGGACTCTATCCTGAACAACTGGTATTTCCTAGCGGGATAGACAGGTTCTATCCTCTGGGCAACAAAGGAGTCCTCGATCTGTACTACAGACCTCTGGCCGACATCATGCGAAGAGGAGAGAGCGGCACATCGACCATAACCGCCGATAAGGACACGTTCAAGGTTATCCTCGACGTGCAGCAGTTCAAACCCGAAGAGATCAACGTGAAGTTGGTCGATCGGTTCATCGTCGTGGAGGCCAAACACGAGGAGAAGAGGGACGAGCATGGTTTCATCTCCAGACAATTCGTGAGGAAGTATTTGCTTCCGGAACAAGCCGACGAAAACCAATTGGCTTCCAACATATCCTCCGATGGTATTTTGACGATCAGCGCGCCATTGAAGAAGACGGAGGAGAAACAGAACGAGAGGACGATCAAAATCGAGTTCACCGGTAAACCTGCCCTTCGCAGCGAGACAACGACGGAAGGTGGAGGAACAACTACCACCAGCACAGAAAAAACGAGCAAAGAGAGCGAAAGTCGTGAAGAAACGACCGAGAACACGATTCAAGAGAAGCCTGAGAAATAAGACTTGATTTTTTTTTATTTTCTATGGTTCCTACGTTTTTCTGCTTTTGTACAGACTCTTTAATCTAATAACTGTTTTATACATTGTCATATTGTAGGTTCGAAGAACTTATTATTCTATTTAATATAGATATATGTAAAAATTGTATAAAATCTTGTTACATTTACCCTCGTTTTTTTTTAATAAAATAATTTAAAATTTAATATTGGTGTTTTTCACTTTTCTCCATCTTTAGTGATAAGGGTAGATTCTTGTAATTTAAAGGCATTGACACTAAGTATTTTTTATGATATAGTTCTTTTTCTTCATTTTTTTAAATCTTAAAATTTATTTCATTCTTCGTTTAATAATAAAAGTTAGATTCTTACAAATGTAATTCATAAAAATTTGCAAATACCTAAAAATCGAAGAATTCTGACCGAAGTCGTAATTTATTTCTATTTATAGAGTATCTTGGATCCTTCGATAAATTTTTTAGTTTTATTCCCATGGGATTGTGCTCGTGAAAACCGGTTAGCCAAGTTCCTTGTCTTCCTATTGTAATCTGAATTTCGTACCTTGACAAACCGGATGCAATGTTAGGTATGTACATGTTGCACCACGAAAGTATCGTGTTCAGCTCAAAACATTCACATTTTCACCTTAACGTTACAATTTGATATTTATTCAGAATTATTCAGAAAATTTTGAGCACCATGACTATTTCTATTTTGAACAAAAAAAAATGTATTCTTGAACCCTTATACTAATAAAAATAGATATGTATTTTTTATTACAAAAATTGATTTAAAAAAACATTATTTTGCAACGCTTCAGTGTAAAATAATTTGTACATATGTAGTCAGAAAGGTATTCTTTGAATTTAAGGATAATAGCATAATTATAAAGGTTCATAAATGTTCGTAGATTTTAACAACAAACTGTCACTTCATTTACATATTTGAAACATTCACGAATTTCACGGTTATTTTACTTAGGATATTTGCAACGTAATGGAAGAGTTTTCAAATTAATAATTTATAAAGAGTTTTTAAATGAAGAGACGTAGTCTCTGTAGCGTTCGTTATTCGTTCAACCGCTGCTTAAAACAGCTGTAAAAATAAGTTAAAAACATCGCATTTAAAAGCAGTTCATATCAAGTTCTCGATTCAAGATATTTTGCATGTTTTCAGACGTTCAGTCGTTCGATGGAAGCGCCTCCTGTTAACTGGCACGGTCATGTTGAGAAACACACCAGTTCATTGAGAGCAGTCGCATTGGCCAGAATTGGTGCATCGTGAAAAAGTTCGTTCAGTCGTTTAAAAGTATGTAACAAGGTTGATCAAATAATTTCATCTGAAATCCAAAGGTCTTGGTAAACGTAATTAATTAAAAATTTGCAGGTGGCCGATATGTCTCTGTTACCATTACTTTTCTCCAACTGGTGGGAACACCTGGAACGTCCCCATCGTATGCTGGGTCAAGATTTCGGCCTCGGGGTTAATATGGGGCGTCTAAACGACAATGTTCCGAAATATTCCATGGCGTATTACAGGCCTTGGGGCGGCGAACTGTTACGTCGAGAGAACGGCGGTGCATCGACCGTGAAAGCTGACAAGGACAAGTTTCGTGTGGACCTCGACGTGCAACAATTCTCACCCGACGAGATTAACGTGAAAGTGGTCGACCATTTTGTGATCGTCGAGGGAAAACACGAGGAGAAGCAGGACGCGCACGGCTGGATTTCCAGGCAGTTCACAAGAAAGTACATGATACCTGAACAATGTGACATCGACCTTGTATCGTCGAAGCTCTCCTCTGACGGTATTCTCTCTATCATCGTGCCTCGCAAGCAGCAAATAAATTCTGACGGCGAAAGAGTAATCAGCATCGAGCATACCGGCAAGCCGGCTGAGGTGCGTCAAACCGAGGAAGATGACAAGAAGGAGGAGGAAGAGGAGGAGAAAGCAGAGTAATAAGTGGGTTCGCGAAGTTTTCAGCAACCTACAACCTTCCTAATTGTTGCATTATTGTACACGCATTTTGTAGCTCCTATCGCGAGTATTTATTCGATGTGATATTTATAAATGTATGCCTTTTAATAAATGTATGCGTAGCGATACATTCCTCTTACGTGAGAATGCACCTTTATGGTGCAATAGACTGACTAAGGTTTATCGACTTTATTCGATACCTGTGGTATCAAATACTATTTTCTTTAGTTTCATATCAAATATACGTAGTTTTGCCTTGTCTTATTTTGTACCTTCGATTACTGTTCTTTCTCAAATAAACTACGAGTTATAGAATTTATATGGTTTTATTTCTTCCTCTCATATTTTAGACGATTTTAACTACCTGTAGGTGATATAATAAATTAATGTTCTATAACGTGTATCCTCTATTAGTCACTATTTTTTAGACTATTCATTAAACAAACATCAATATATTTGAATATCCAAAATTTGTCAGTTCAGTAAAATCTCTATGACAAATTTTTCAAGGTTCTTGAAAAATCATGATCGATCTGAAAGAATAGTCTGAACTATTATAAACAGATAATAATAGAATAGAAGACTACATGAAAGCACCTAATATTAGAATGTAACGATAAGAATTTAATAATAAACGACTAAAAATATTCGAGTTTATAATGACTGCAAAAATTATTCAATATTCGATAACCTCACATTTATGGTATCGATTCAACTGCCATGATCGAATAAACTTCGCCTTGACCTGAACACTGTAGTATAATTATAAACGAATAAAGTTATTTCTATGTACTTGTTTTGTTATTTTTAATTAAAAAATATATCCCCGAATCTTCAAACTGTTAAACCTGCAAATTTTCAGTTTCAAATTTTTAACTTCGTTCATTAATTTATCAATTTCTAAATTAAAAACTTTGATAACTCTCCAATATGTACCGTTATGCATTAATTGCATTATTCTAAAAAATGGACAAACAGAACCAGTTCCTATACGTTAAAAGCAACGTGAAACTCATTCAGTAGACAGGTCTGAAAGCAGCGTCAACGCGTAGATTATGGCGGGTCCCACGAATCGACTTTGTTTACGTCGTGTTGCGCAGGTCCGTGCACAGAACTGATCTTTGGCACGAGAAAGATAGCTGCATTCAAGGACACCTCTGGTGTTTTCCAGGGTGTTCTCGAACACGCGGCGCTAGTGCCCCCACCATTTTGTCTAGTGCGCAACGAAAACGTATAAAGAGAAGTGCGTGGTTGCCGACGGTTGATTCACGTGTGAACGATATAACGGTGCGGCTGGACAACCGGTTGCGAATAAGTCTGATTCATTCACTCGTTACATAATCATAGTCGTTCTAAAAATAGACACTGCTCTAGTAAACAAGAGCTTTAATTAGAATCGTGATATCGAAGTGTTTGGCGCGTTCGTGAATTGACATCGGGAATAACTTTTCACAATGTCGTTGATACCGATGTTGTTCTCCGATTGGTGGGAGGATCTAGACCGACCTCATCGCTTGTGGGATCAACATTTTGGCACGCCACTAGATCCAGATGATATACTGGACCTAGAGCCTCTAACAGATGCTCTGCTCTATCGACCACCATCCAGACGACTCAGAAAACGCTACCAGCCGTTCATCAAGAGCAGAAGGCACGGAAAAGGTACATCCACTGTACAGGCCGATAAAGATAAGTTTCAAGTGACTCTGGACGTATCACAATTTGCGCCAGACGAGATCAACGTGAAAGTAGTGGACCAGAACGTTGTAATCGAGGCTAAACACGAAGAGAAAGAAGACGAACACGGTTGGGTTTCCAGACAGTTCGTCAGAAAATACATAGTACCATCGCAGTGCGATATCAACCAAGTGGAATCGCATTTGTCCTCCGATGGTATCTTATCTATCACTGCGCCGAGAAAAGAACCTATAAAGTCGAAACAAAACGAGAAGGTTGTAAAAATACAGTACACGGGTAAACCTGCGTTAACCAATAGCGAAAGTCAACAGAATGATACTGAAACGCACAACGAACAGCAGCAGCCTCAGCAAAGGGGACAACAACAGCAGCAACATCAGCAGCAACATCAGCGTGGAAGAAAAGGCACCGTGAAAGCTGCATAAATGTAAAATTCATTGATCATCATCATCACTATTTGTATTTTAAGTATTAATGTAA
Organism: Megachile willughbiella; assembly: GCA_945859595.2. NCBI lineage: Eukaryota > Metazoa > Arthropoda > Insecta > Hymenoptera > Megachilidae > Megachile > Megachile willughbiella. Next base: position 10,326,675 of record OX243796.1, read on the forward strand.
ACACAGTTTATGGTATTGTAAATGTACAGTTTGTACGAGTACGAACATTAAAAGAAGACATTTTTGTATTACTTGTGTGTTTAGTAAATAAACTATTCTTTTGATTTAAAATGACTGTTTATTAATCCCTTTATTCCTGCGAATCCTTGTACTTTCTTAAGAATAGATTGCTAAGTTCAAATAAGGTTATTTTTTATAAATGATTTATTTATTAATATAAATGTAGAGATTGGTTATACAGAAATTCTAATTTGTGCGCAGTCGAAAAATTTTGATTTAACCTTCATATCAATCTTTCATAAAAATCAATAATTTAAATGTTAAGAGCAATTATTTTTGAACGAAATAAAGTAATTACGTATTAAACAAAAAATTCATATTAAAATTTGTATAAGGGAATTATGACAATTATGTCTTACAGTTTATATTTCGCAACCGTGCATCCTATTTTAATAAATATATTTCAATTTTTATACAAAAATTAATTTTGCATTTAGCTTATTTGACCGTGAAAATGATTTTTTCCTGGATTATTTAATTATATATTTATCAATTTTCTAAACACTAATATTCGTCAGTATATTACTTAAAAATACAATATAAATAATGATAAATTTTTTAATGAGATGTTAAAAGGAATACGTGACGCTTTACACGCGCAACGCTTTGATGAACACATTTTATCGTACTACAATCTAATTTTATACACCAAGAAAATTATGACTGAATCCGTGTTACAAAATTATTAGTTCTCAGGCTGTAAATAGTATACACATATGTAGCATAAAATAAGATAGTCAAAAATAACGTGACGAAGGCTGCCAGAATGTTAAAATAGAAAATTGTATCCGCGTAAATGATGCATGACTTTGTCTTGTTCCTCATAGTAAAAGTGCTTCGATTTGTACCTAGAAGTGTCTAGAATTGCTCAGAGTACGTTGACCGATGCGATGATAAAGCATGTGGGCTTGCAGCCAACGCCGTGCAAGCCGACAACTTAGAAACACCGAGAAAGATCGATTTTACTTCGCACAGAATTAGAACTGACTTCGAATACATGGTACTACAAGTAGAATCTTTTCTCCAGACATTGGTCACTGGACTGCCTTTTTTGTAAATGTTAGGTAAAATTTAAGGGGAACAGCTTGACCTAGGACAAAGAAAAATCAATACCGAAACCCCATGGGTTAAGAAAGGTCCAGAAGACCAGCACAGGTGTGAACGAACGATGTTTTAAATATAACTCGAACAGTCGAGAAAGTACCAAAAGTTTAATTTCAATCTAATTACCCTGCCAGCGATAAATTTCAATGACATACGAAGTAGAAACGTTCTCCTAACGTTAATATTACGTTTTAATAAATGAAGAAATTAATAGAACAAAGTACAATGAATTTATGAAAGTTGACAGTGATATTTAATTACGTTCTCACACAGGTTGGATTTATTTCTTGAAAGGGTAATAGGATATGTACTTAGAAAGCGGTGTAAGACGAGTAAATGGTACTTATTTATCTTTAACAGGATCATATGTGTCTGACTTGTCGAAAAAATGTTCCGCAGAAAATTCTAGAAAAGTCTAGAACACTTTCAAACTGGTACAAAGCTATCGATCGTTGAGATTTTTAATTAATATTACGTTTTTGTGTTGCGAAATTGATAAAGTAAAATTACATTGAAAAAGTATTAATTGTTTATCTTTGTCTCGTTATATTTGTCTGATGTAATACGACATCAGAAAAGAAATCAATAAACGAATGTTACAAACGTATGTATTACGATTCTTGTCTCGACATAGTCGATAAGAACGAATGTCCGATAAAATAATCGCTTTTAAAAATACAGGACAGTTTAACTATACTACACTTTTTATTTGAATTTTTATTAAAAATAAATAAAAAAAGTTACCAATTTAATATAAAAATTGTACGTTTACGTTGTATGATCAAACGTATGTATTACGATTCTTGTCTCGACATAGTCGATAAGAACGAATGTCCGATAAAATAATCGCTTTTAAAAATACAGGACAGTTTAACTATACTACACTTTTTATTTGAATTTTTATTAAAAATAAATAAAAAAAGTTACCAATTTCATATAAAAATTGTACGTTTACGTTGTATGATTCAACAAATTTTATTTAGGACGACATTGCTAACAGACGCATTAGTCACGTCACGATTTTATTAAAAACAAATAAAATGATTACTAATTTCATATAAAAATACATTGTACGTTTACGTTGTATGATTCAATAAATTTTATTTAGGACGACATTGCTAACATTAGTCGCGTCACGATTCGTATACGCGTATCGTAAAATTTCTAGAAACTACTCGTGTCCAAGTTTTTTCGTACGAAGAACGTTTCGTTCAATAACGCAAAAAATAACGTCAATAAAAAAGCACGAATAGCATTTTTCCCGCGGTGAAAAATATTTAAAAATATAAATAAACCGGTCTAAACAAATATAAGATTCCTAGGCAACTATGCACTAGCTACATCTAGTATGTTGCGATTGCGTAGAGCAAACTTCTGCTCAATTTTGAGATTAATGACCGATGCATCCGTTGGCCGAATGCAATTTTACATTGAAATTGTCGGTGAGTCACGTACGTGCTCGAAAATATGCTTTGATGCAAATAAAACAACGAATTTTCTCGAATATGTTCACGGATTTAGAACATTCTGGACGCTCCACCTACCGCCGGCCGGTGCCGGTATAAATACGCGCGCCTCGACGCGTAGCAACAGTGTTCTACGCAAAGCGAAGCGAACAAGATTCTCAAAGCGAGAAAGCGACCGACAAAGCGATTTACTCTGCGAGTAAAAGTCTTGAACGTTTACGAAAGTAATTCAGTAAATCAGTAATCCAACGAAAAATGGCTTTGGTACCATTGCTGTTCTCTAACTGGTGGGAGGACTTGGACCATCCGCACCGGCTGTTCGACCAAAATTTCGGTTTGGGCTTGCATCCTGAACAACTACGGAATCCATCCATCCTAGACCAATATCTTCTGCCCAGCCGGGACCGAAGACTGTTCAAAACACCTCTGCTGTACTACAGACCTTGGGGTGAACTGCTGAGGAGCACCGAAGGAGGCGGCACATCCACCGTGCAGGCTGACAAGGACAAATTCCAGGTAATCTTGGATGTCCAACAATTCAAACCAGAAGAAATCAACGTCAAAGTCGTCGACAAATGCGTCGTCGTCGAAGGCAAACACGAAGAAAAGCAAGACGAACACGGTTGGATCTCGAGACAGTTTGTCAGAAAGTACCTGATACCTGAGCAATGCGACATCGATCAGGTAACGTCCACATTGTCCTCCGATGGTGTACTCAGCATTACAGCACCTAGGAAAGATAAAGCAATCACGCAGAACGAGAGAAGCGTCACCATCGAACAGACCGGCAAACCTGCGTTGAAAGAAACGGAGGAGAAGAAGGAGCAGAAATAAAGTCTTTCTGAACCAAATATGTATTTGACTGTAAATTTACGCCTTGTACTTTATGTTCCTGTATTATATTCTCGTATTTGTTAATATCATATTTTCATCATTTAGGACTTTGTTTTTGTAAAGTAATTTAAGGTTTTTTTTTAATAAAATATTTCAAATGTAATTCTGGACTTGTTCTTTGGATATCTCTACCCTTACATTAACTCTTAAGATAAATGCGGAGTCGTTCCAGGATTTTTTAAAATAACTCGCCAGTACAATTAGAAGCATTATAATATAGTATATTTAACATAAATTTGTTACATATTTATTGCTAGCCCACCACGTCGTACTTATTTCTAGCGCGCGTACTCTTATATACACAATTGTTGTAAAACTTAAGAAAATGAGTTGGTTCAATAAAGGCATAGTAACAGTTTTAATGCATTCAAATTAGATTAAGAGCAACGTGTGATAGCACTCTGACGAGCACACAGAAAAATATGTTCCGATAATTTCAGCACGTATCACAAAATATACGTAAACAGATTTAATACTGTAAATATACATATATTACTATCTTGTTCGTTGTATGATTTTAGACAAAATGATTCGTCACAAAGTTTGCATAACTGAAACTGAATAATAAACGATTTTTTTTTTCTTCCGTAAAAACGATCTTAGTTTACGTTTAATCACTTTTACTGTATACCCCTTTTAAATTCAATTCTTTAAAGATTGCTTTCCACTACAGTCTTAAAGCGTATAAAACAGGGTATCCTGGAAGTTTTAATATCAGCTATCCTTCAACACTTCTTTCAGAATTGATCCTGTATTTCTGGCTGGAACGAAGTCTGGGAATGTTGGCAGATTTACGTTCGAAAGCAATAACGTAGACTGCGTCGACGATGTAGAATGTTGTCTACTGTGGCCGGGTCGTGGTAAAGCCTGAAAGCATTATACAATTAAAATAATTATTATAATTCGAGGGTTCCTTCAATTAAAAAGGAACGTAGAGGAAGAAGTGTCTCGTCATCGGCTTTTATTATTCTTTTACGGTAAGAAGACAAGAATCCCTAATCTCCCCATGGACTCTTTACGGTTTCTAAAATCAATGACTTCTTCCTCTACACCTGTTCTTAACGAAAAAGATAGCGTTTTCTAGAATATACGAACCGATGTTTGAATCGGTAAGGCAGGTAACTGTGGTTTAGGCTTTGATTCACTTTCTAGAAATCTCACAAATGCAGCTGACAAGGACGTCTCATGATCCTGAAACACACAAATTATTAGTACAATATATTTGACTATAATATTACGTTTATATCACATATGTATAATCAATATGTGTATACATCTTGGTACAATAGATTTCCTTAAGCTAAGAGTATAGAGAAAGGAGACTTCTCAGATTTCCAAATTTCTAAATGATCAAATTTCAGAACTGAAGTTCTACATTTAAAAATTTATCGATCAAAATTAAGGGGGGATGCTTCTTTTTTCTCTAAGGAATTCTCCCGCTTCTGCAGCGTACGCTGTTTGGACGGTATACCCTACTTGCAGAGTAAAGAACCTCCCACCACTTCCGTTGTGTAAGAGCAATACAAAAGGTTATTCACCTGTCTGGGTAAACAAAATAAAAGGAAACTACCAGTGGTGGTTAGACGAACTTCCCCCACATTGTTATAGGGAAACCTGTTGCTCATGTGAACACAGCGCCCTCACTTGTGGCGGTAATATTGATTTGAAAAGTGCGACCGTGGTCAGAAAGTGACTTTAACGTTAGATATAAAAATTGTGTTTAAACGTATGCGATCAAGTAGTGTAATAAAAAGTTCACCTTGTTGGGAACGGAAGAGCCACCACTTAACCGAGAAAACCAACTATTTTGTGCTACGGCGTTATTTAAACCGGCTTTATCCTTCTCCGTTTCATTGAAGTCCAAAACTGTAGAAAATACTCGGAGCACCGCGGACTTATCTGCTGCCGACGATGATAGGTAACCCAATAACAAGTTCTTAACGAGAGTTCTGCAAAAATATTAAGTACAGCACAAATTATATCATGTGTATGTATATTCAATAGATACTTGTACTATGTTAGTACAGCATTAATAGCGAACATGTACTAACTTGTCAACTTTTCCCTCTCCATTTTGTTTCGCTTCTTCTATCCTATGATCGGCAGTGTTTACAAGATTCGATAACCGGTCAACTATAAATATACGATAAAACAAATGAGAAAGAGAATATTTAATTAGTGTATGCTTAAAGATATACGTATCGATAAAATGATAAACTATTCGAGGAAAAATTTAGCATTTTGGATGCTTCGTTTCTATACACGTGCATTCCAAAGTTGTAAACTTGGCAGATTCGAAGGTTGAAAAGATACGAGCGTAAGTATAACACAAGTACTGGTTGTCCGAATATTACACCAGTACCTGATGTAATACTCACACCCATGTCTTAATCGGTCATGCTGCATTCTTCATTTATCATGCCATACTAGCAAACTAACTTTGACGCATGCCACTAGAAGAAAGCTTTATTAATATAATAAAAAGTATTTTAGTATGTTACAATAATGTGGCTGTAAATATATTATATTTATTTCAAATTTGATAATACGCTATTACAAAAGGTCAAACAATTCAGAAAGTAATTGTATGAAATCAAATAAAAACATACATATTATTGGTAGCAAAATAAAAGCTTTTAACTACATGCTTTGATCCTTGTAGGATAATGGTAACGGGTGGGAAACCCCACGAGGTAATATGAGCTTTTACAATTTACACACTCACAGTTACCGCATGAGATTACCCACTCCAACACCACCAAATTTTATATATACGTGGTTCTATAGTTTTCCTTATAACGTTATCTTAACGTACAATTGAATGATTTAGTTTCAGTGGCAAGTTACATAAGTGATTAATAAATGTAACGTTACCATTACATTATTCCTAGTTTGTAAAGAAGGTATAGTGACATTTAACGTAGATTGCAGGAATAAGTACTAAATTAAATTTTTCATAGTTTTGTCTGTACATAATAGTATCTTATATCGATAAGTAGGAATTTATATTTAAAAAAGAGAAGGTAGTACCAGCACCAGTGGCAATGCATGAGCCAATGAAGATGTGATTTAGTGCGCTAAGGCGATGGTCCGGTTCGTAGCCGGATACCAGCAAGAATCCTGGGCTATTGTCAAAATCCCAGAATTACCAGCTGATATTTGACTACACCACCGAATTGTCTATGTGTTTGATTTTGCAGATTAGTCACAGGTCATGCTCAATTTGATGATTATAGAGTGAATTTCAACCATTTCACCAGTGCATATATACATATTGTAATCAAAACGTGTGATATTTCGTGTATTTATTTGTATAGAAGCTTTCACAGCATCAAACTTTTTTGCATGTGCTTTCTTACATTTTATAGAAGGGCAACTTTAAGCATATTAATATACTCTTAAGAAATAACGATATCTTTCTGTATTATTTTAGTTAGAATGATTCATTAATACATATGATGTTTAACAAATAAGGACACATGTACTTCAGAGCATAGGAACCAGGCTTGGACACTGTTTTTATTAAATTGTTATTTTATTTAATACCGTATTTTCAGAAATCTGCATTTTTGATAGAATTAAAAAAAAATTAGAAAGTTTGAAAAATTGATTCAAATATAAAGTTAAAAATGATATCATTGTACTGCTAAATAACCAAATAATCTTGAGAAAAATTATTCTCCTGTTCAAATCAATTACTTCAACTGATATGTAATCAAATAAGATAATGCATTACTTTAATAAGGTCCAAGACTGATAGAAGCAATTACCACATATCAAAAATTAATGAATCATTCTAAAAGTGATTATATTAAACATACATTGTTAGCCACTTATGTTACAAAGTTCAAAAAATTAAAATGTTTAACTGATGGGCTGATTACTGTGTTTGATCGATAAATTTCCATTTGCAAATCGCGTTAAAAATGGCACACAAAAACCCTTAAAATTTATAACCACACCAAAGAAATACATATATATAAGATTATTTACTTCCGTTCAGCGATAATTTCTGTAAATGACAATTAGTCAATGTTTGAAAATCAATTGCGTGAGCTCGATGTAACGATTCGTTAGTTCGTTTCGTAAATGCATGAAACTGTATTCATTTGTTTAATAAACAATGACTTTAAATGTACTTGATTTGCAAAAAAATGCTAATCATGCGGAAGATAAAAGGAGCAAGATGCAGGCAGTTATAAAAATTCTATAAGTATTGAATGAGGTACCTTCTTGGCTCAGTTGTTCGATACGTTCTGTTTTTTTATCGAGTTGTTCGCTTAATCTGGACGCTGCTTGCAAGCATTCTTTAGCTTCGGTTAATTGTTCCTATTAACAGGCATTAAACAAACGTGTATCTTCTATTAAACATTTGTTTCGTTCATTATTAGCAAAGATATACCTTGAGATTGGTAACCTCATTGGCTAACTCTTCTTGTTTCCTATGAGATTCCTTCAACTTTAATTGTATCCTCTCCGTGGCCGCCACAACATCCTTCTCCTTATCTAAAAATCACACGTTTAGTTTCCAAACTTCTTATTGAGATATATTTCAAGCTCACCTCGCTGAAACTGTTCCAGGACAATTTGTAGATTGGTCAGAGAAGCAGTTTGCGACAAGATTTTATCCTCAGCAACAGACAACTTTTTCTGTATATCGTCCCTCTGTTGAATGATCAATGCCATCTGTTGTTGCAACGTTTCCACCTGTTGATTAGCTCTGATGTTAGCAGACGTGTAGGCGGTAGAGCTACTCTTCACCTTCTCCTCGGCTTGCTGCAGTTTCGCCTCCAGTTCTTTACGAGTCTCTTCAGCTAACAAGGCTTCTTCGGTGTAACTCGATTGCATCTCGACCAGATGCGTTCTTAGCCTCTCCAACTCTTTCGCTGCGTTCGCTTCTTTGCTTTCACTTTCGTTCAGCTGATTCTGCAACATTCTGTTGTTGGATTGTTCCTGGATCAAGGCTGCCTCCAGCGCGTTGCACTTTTCATCCAGAAGCGCGATCTCCGCCGAAGTTTGCGTAGAATTTTCCGCGATTCCACATGCTTTCTTGCTAGACTGACTCAAACGTTCCTGAAGGACATGCAACTCGTTCCTCATCCACGAAAGCTCCGCTTCCTTCTCCCTCAACTCGGACAAACTCGCGTCCCTCTCGGACATCAGGTTTCGAAGCTGTAGCGTTTGCTCGTTCAACATGTGCGTCATCTTTTGAATCTCTCCGTGGTATTGCAAGCTTTCGTTATGTTTAATGGTCACCAATTTCACCAGTTCATCTCTTTCGTTCTTCACGGTCTGAAATTCGTTTGACAGTTCCGGATTATTCTTGGCGTGTTCGAGCGACTGCTTCAGGTTATTAATTTCTTCATCTTTCTTGCTGATCAAGTGGGACAGACTTTCTATGGTTTCTTTGGCCATATCGGCGGATTCTTTGTTGCTTTCGATGCTCTTCTGTAACTTCATTTGCGATTCGATCACCTCGGCCATTAGTTGATCGTTGGTGGTCTTCAGGGTCTCGTTCTCCCGCGTTCTCTCTTCTAACAGAGCTACGACTTGTTGCTTCTCGTTGTCGTAGGTGTTCTCGTTCACGCGATGCAACAGTTCCTTCTTCTCCGCCTGCAGACACGCCACCTCGTGCTCCAGTCTTCTGCAATTATCTTGAATCTCTTCGTGTTGGCTCTTCAAGGCATCGTTCTCCTCCGTGACTCTTGCGAAACGCTCCTGCAAAGCTGTCAATTCTCTCTCCCTCAAACGCAGGGTTTCCACCTCGTTAGCCAGATGAGCGTAATCGTTTTGCATGGAGCTCAGTTTCTCCGTTAATTTCGAAACTTCTTCGCGTTTTTTCATCTCGTTCTGAAGATTCTCGTTCTCCAGTTGCAGCTGCTCGGCCTTCTCGTTCATCGACAAAAGTTCGTTCTCCAATTTCGCGTATCTCTCCTCCATTTCGCGCAATCGTTCTCTAACTTCGCTCAGCTCTCCTTCGTTAGTTTCCACCTGCTCCTTCAACTCGACCCGCTCCTGTTCCAGCAGAGACTTCTCCGTGTTCACCAGATCAATCTTATCGTTGGACTCGTCCTGAATGGCAGACAGCTGCTCTAGCAAGGAGCCTTTCTCCTTCATCAGGTTCTCGTTCTCCTGATTCAGCCTCGTTATGTGACTTTCCTTCAAGTCTATTTGAGCGAACGCTTCGTCCAGCTCTTCCCTCATGTTCAAGATATCGTACTCCAAATCGTCCTTCTCGCGAGTGACTCTGTCAAGTTGCTCCCGGAGGTTCTCGATCACGTCGTCGTTCGTTCCAGTGTTAACCTCCCGCCATTTCGCGATCTCCGTCTCCAGCTGTTCGTTCTTTCGGGCCAGTTCCTCGTTCTCTCCCTCGATCTCTCTCTTCGCTTCTCGTAGGAGAGTCAAACTGTTCTCCAGCTGTTTCGCGTTAGTGGTGGAAGTCTTCAGTTCCCGTCTGACGTTCTCCAAATCGAGCTTCAACTCCTCGATGAACTCGATGTTCTCGTCCAAGCCTTTGCACCTCTCCAGCGACATCCTTAGCTGTTCCTGCGTCTCCTTCTCCGTGTTCTCCAGCAAATCGACCTTCCTCCGCAGCTCGTCATTCTCGTCCAAGGTCGCATGCAGCCTGCGATTCAGGTTCTCCACCGCGCTATCCGTTTCCTCGATGTCCTCTGGAATGTCCTCTAACCTCGTCGGTTTTCTTCGGGACATCGTTCCCGTTTGTCCTTGACTCTCCGTCCGGTTCTCGTTCACGCAACCTTCTCGCAACATCGCGTTCTCCTTCTTCAACGACGAGTTCTGGAACTGTAGACGCTTCACCTCCTCGTGCAACGATTCCGTTTCTGATTCCAGAGAGGCGACCCGTTCCTCGCTCGCCTCCGGTATGGACGGTAAATTTAATTTTAGGTCCTGAACCTCTAACAGCAGGGAATCGATGTGCGACTGCATCACGTCGCATTCTACCTGCAAGTTGTCCTTCATGTCCACAGCCTCCTCCAGGTCCCGGCTAAGCTCGGTCACCTTCTTCTCTAAAAGCTCCTTCTTCCACTTCGTGTCCACGTACTGTTTAGCGACAGCCTCGAATATAGACTCGTTAGGCTCCATTTCGACTACCGTACTCCTCAAGATATCCTTGATCCTCTCAGTTAACTCGACGATCGTGGTAGTCTCATTCTCCTCGGTTGTTTGCAGATCATTCGTCTGGGCAGATTTATCCGCACTGTCCAGCTGGCTTATTTGTATCGAACGGGACACAGTTTCGATCGGTGTACGTATCGTTGAGTCCTTCAGTCTATCCTCCAACTGGGTAACCTTGTCCTGAGCCTGATTGTAGTCCACGTACAGCTGCTCGTAAGCGTTTTGAAGGGACTGGTGCTTCTTCTCGACCTCCTCCTTCAGGGACAACAGCTTCTCTGTAAATTAGGCGAAGTGTTAAAGCAACGGATTAGCAAACGACGGTCTAAAGTTTGAAGTTTTACCTATCGATTCCTCATGTTGCTGGTCCAACTCCTCGACGCTGGCGAACAGTCTTTTGTTCTCCTCCTGGAGCTCCTCGATCTTTTTGTATAACTCTGACTCCCTGTTGCTCGAAGCCTCGATAAATCCATCGTGCCGTTTGTGATGCTCCGAGTTCACCTCGAAATTGGATTTTAACGGTACGGATTCGCTGTCAGGACCCTTGAACTTCTCGTCGAAGTCCGATTTTTCTTGTTTATTGGCCTCGCTCTGCTTCTCGTTCTCGCTTTCCAACGCCTTCAACGCGGTCCGGACTAAATCCAGCTTCTCCAGGGAGTTCAATTTCGACAGCACAGTACGGAAATCGTTGATCAACGCCGTTTCATCCGATTGCACGCGTTTCGTACTCCTCTCCGTTTCCCGGCTCTAATTAAACAGAAAAGCTTCGTCTTACACGCCGTCGCGACCACGTATCTAATCGAAGCAGCTTATTTTATACACGAGAACAGATACCACTATGATTTAACGATTCGTTCGAAATATTATCTCTACCTTTTCCTCGAGCTGTATTATACGATTCACCATATCCTGCTTGGCTCTCAGGAATTCCGCTTTTTGGTGACCATCGGTCAGTTCCTCTTTCAACGAAGGATTATTAACCTGTAATCAACGATTAGAGTTTTTAATTAAGCGATCGAAAAGAATGATAAATTGATCACGTCGCGTCAGTCAGCGTGTAATAGCGTACCAATAAAATGGCAGTGATACAATATTGATTGAAGATAACGTGGATAAATGACACGTGTGGTCACGTGTGTGTGTACGTGAAACGGTCGACAATGGCGAACGGTTAAAATTAAACGCAATTATCTGGAAATAATTGCCAAGGTAATTATCCCTTTAACGTTTTGTGGGACAGAAGAGACAATGCGATTATTGACTACGTGAAAATATTACGTGGAACATAGGCGCCGATGATTTTCGAGGAATGCGTTAAAATGTCGTTTCTTTAGAGGCGATTTATGATAGCGATGGCCAGATCGAGTGCCCGCTGATGTTCTTTCGGATATGGTCGTGTATGGTGTGCACAATAATGAGATTGCGAAAACGAACGATGTCGAAGCTTTTCACTTCTGATAAGTTCGAAGCAATTAATTTCTTCGATTTCTTAAATTTACAAATTTACAATATCTGTTATTTGGAATTCAGAAATTTTCGAATGTATTTTCCAAATTTTTTTATTCGGAAATTTTTCAATTTGCAAATTTAGGAACTTAACAGATTGCAATCTCTGTGAATTTGTCAATTTTCGAATTTGAACACCTTCATCGTAATCAGATTTTTTACGTCATCTTCAAACTTCTTGAATCATAGATTCTTAAGCTTCGAAATTTTTTAAATCATGTTTTCAAACTTGGAAACTTTATATCACAAATTCTGGAACTTAGAGCTAACAGATACGAGAATTTGGAATTTACAAGAATTTCTCGGTTTTACCTTTTGAACGTGTTTCAATTCCGCTTCTAAGTCGTGTATCCTCATGGAGGCTTGTGCCAATTGTTCCTGCAAGTGCCTAGCTTGGTTCTGATTCTTCGAGTTTCGACTTTTGGTGGCCAATGGGTCCCAAAAAAATACTTCGCTGTCCTCATCTTGGCCGATATCGTTCTGTAACAGAAAAATAAACCATACTCTCAAATTTTCAAACTTTCATAATAAATCTAGTTTTTCTTAAATCTTTATATAATAAATGAAGTTAATATCACTATCATATCTTGCTTAAAAACCTGTCCAAAATTCACAATACATATCCAGAAACTAAAGTCTATAAACATCTTTAGAATCAAATGATTCATAGCAAATATAGTGTTCCTTTGAAGGTATTGCCGTAGACAGTAACTCTAACACTTTCTAATTAAAAAGTTTGACGAAATTATTACTTCACTATTATCAATTATTATTAATCTCTTCGAACAAGTGTTATAGATTTAGTTGAAATTGTATCAAACCGAATGGTTCTCGAGTGCAAAGTTAACTCATCTCGTCCATTTATTCGAAACCATAGGGACCTTTATAATAAAAAATTCAACTAAAATCGCGTATCAAACGAGTATCGTGTCTAGCGTGTTCCTTCGTAGTTTTAAGGCGGATCGAAGCAGGATGCGAGCAGAAAACCGTATGATTAGGAACATAGTATTGTAATACACGTTTACATAAGTCGTGTCGCGAACAATGCGTGTTAGTACATACAGTGTCGGGCAGCGAGTTCGCGAAAGAAGAAGAAAACGAAGAAGAAGTAAAAAAAAAAGGGAAAACGGACGGGTGCAGTTATGCAATCGAAATTATGAGCGGTTTGGCGATCTTCGAGGAAGAGAGCGAGAAAAAGGTAATCGAAGGCTCGTCGGCACATATTCGGTACTGAAATTGTCCGCGCCCCGAATGGAAAGGATGTCAAGATTTTACGGTGAATTGAGACCTTATAAAAGCCTTGTCATTCCATAGAAATTGCCTGGATTATGTAACCCTCGTGGACTTCTCTCACGTGTTCCATGCATATTTGCCCGTTGTTTTTATCCGATGCCAGCTCGAACCCGTGACGAACCAGCTCGGATATCTCAATTCAATTCAATTCAACTCCCGCGCTAATATCAAGGGTAAATCGAATTCGTATTGAAACGCGAGCCGAATAAATTACCTTCTCACTTTTTTAACTTCAGGATAACCGTTAACGTGGGAAATACTGCGTTTTGGATTATAATTCTTCGCGGCTTATGACCATACGTTTTCACGGTGATTTCGGTGCAATGATACTTAATGTGCGATTAACACTCGGTTGTTGCGAGGAGTCATTTTAAATGGTAAATTTTTAAAGCGCAAATCTACCTTTGAGAAGAAAATGTTATTTCAAAGTTACAAGTATTTGATAAAAAATAAATAAGTGACATTTTAGTGGAAACAGCTCGAAACAGGAAACTGCTTCGAATATATTTAAAGGTGTTCAACATTAGTCACGTGTAATTATAAAGCATTCGTATGTCACGTAATGCGTTCCAACACGTGTTTTTACGCGATCGCGTACATTTTTCCCGCATATCGTCAGATCGTGTAACGAACGCGATCGAGAGAAAAAAGGAGGTAAAAAGCGGTTAAAGAAGTAATAGGTAAGAAAAGGTAGAAATTCGAGTTCGTATCAATAGAGAAACACGGGCTGTCAGTGAATCGATTCGAAAGTCCTTCGTCACGCATTACCATAATTCTATACAAATTATTCAACGGACTGTTATTGTAGCCACGGTGTTGCCCTGACAAAAGACTACAAATAGGTTTTTAATCTACCATAAGTTTCCTCCCACTATGCGGGATTCACCTTTCGACCGGGCTTTTATGTCGTCCAAAGTTCTTTCATCTGAAAGTCAATTCCCCAGCTTACTTCGAACAGCTCGTACGTTTCCTCTCTGACATCTGCATAACACGGAAGGCTGCATCAATTTATATATACATATAGCCACCATCTGGAAAAGGTGCATTCTTTCGTGCGTGCATACACGAATTCCATAACGCTGTTGGCTCTTTCTCTTGGAGGAAACAAAAATTCTGATGCGACTCTACAGGCGAAGTTTTGTTATTTGAAGTGTATGGAGATCTGGGGATATGGAAATTTTGTCGTTGGAAAATTTTAGGGTTTGGGATTTGTGGAAGTTCAGGGTTTAGGGATTTGGGAACTTGGAAAGTTTGTGGATTAATTGATTTGGGGATTTTTGGGATTTTGGGGATTTCGTAGATTTGGGGATTTGAAAACTTGGAAATTTGGGGATTTTGGGGATTTCGGGGATTTGGGGATTTTGGGGATTTCGGGGATTTGGGGATTTCGGGGATTTGGGGATTTGGGGATTTGGGGATTTGAAAACTTGGAAATTTGGGGATTTGAAAACTTGGAAATTTGGGGATTTTGGGGATTTGGGGATTTAGGGATTTTTAGATTTGGGAATTTGGGGATTTAGGAATTTGGAAATATGAGGATTTGGGGATTTGGAAATTTGTGTATTTGAAGATTTAGGGATTTAGGAATTTAGGAATTTAGGAATTTAGGAATTTGAGAATTTAAGGATTTGGGAGTTTGGGGATTTGGGGATTTGGGGATTTGTGGATTTAGGGATTTAGGGATTTATGGATTTGGGGATTTTCAGAATTGGGAATTTGGAAATTTGAGTATTTGGGGATTTGGGTATTTGGGAATTTGGGGAATTGGGAATTTGAGAATTTGGAAATTTTGGAATTTGAAAATTTTGGAATTTAGAAATTTAGGAATTTGGAAAATTGGGAATTTGAGAGTTTGTAGATTTGGGAACTTGAGAATTTGGGAATTTGGGGATTTGGGAACTTGGAAATTTTGGAATTTAAAAACGTGGGAATTTGAAAATTTGAGAATTTGAGAATTTGAAAATTTGGAGGTTTGAGAATCTGAGAATTTGAGAGCTTGAGAATTTGGGAACTTGACAATTTGAGAATTTGAGATTTCATGAACGTAAAACCGAGAATTTGAGACCCTAAAAATATCTGCCTTTGGAACCTTAACTTTTCAAATTTCCAAATCGACTCTTCCATAGTCCACTTCATTTTCCAGAACATTGAAACGATCGCTACAGAAGTTACAGCACGAAAGAATAAAAAATCCGATTCGTTAATGAAGTTAATAACCGATGCAGTTTATCACGCGCAGGAAGCCAGATAATTCGTTTTGTGTTGTTTCGTAAAGTTCGTCGCGACTCGATATGCTGAATCGGAACGGAAACGAATTTGAAAGTGCACCCGTTACCTTTTTTTTCGGTTCTGTTCGGGTACGGTTCGCTCATGACAGATGCGGACGAAAAAATTCATTCTTGAATGGTGTCGTTGCATATTATTCAATCGCGTCTTTCAGATATGCGACCGATACCGAAAACTTCTCGCTGCACGTCGTCGAAATGCTAATCGATGCATACGACTCGTGCATCTGCTCGAACTGACACGTCTTTGGACCGATTTTGTCCCCCGATAAAGTCCTGTTGTGCCTCTGCGTGTTTGATTATTCCGATTTTAGAGTGCGTCGGAAACGATCGGGGAAAAGAAATTCGACACGATACGGGACCAGTTTCGTGATGAATATGAAAAAAGACTCGGTTAGGTCAGGTCAAGGAATAATGCATCGTTTGACTTGCGTATGGTTATAAAAGTTTCCTTCCTTCCGCCATTACTGTTTGTCTGCTTATACGTTTACTTTACCTTGGACACATATTATGTCTTTGCAGGAGATCTGAATTCAGGGACGTTCGAAAGTGGAGGGAATTCAGTCGATTGCTTCGTTTTCATCTTTTCAAATATTAGGATCTAGGGAAAATTTCGTGTTATTTCAGGATATAGGATATTGGTATAATTTTTTATACAAATTTTCTGAGGTGTGGGAAGTTGGAGCGAGGACTTGAAAAATATTGATGTATGTTCTTACTATGTGGACGATTGTAAGGAAGGTGTAAATAAAAATTTTTACGTTGAAGTTTCAAGTACAAAAATTTGCGCTGTTAAGTTATTTTTGGGGATTTAGGAATTTGAAACTTTTTAAATTTTAATGTAGGAGTCTGGGAATTCGAAGTTTGAGAATTTAGAGATTTAGGAATATGAGACAACTTGTTTTTAGGGATTTATTATACTAAATTAAAAATTTGTCTGTTCCTACACTTTTCACCTTTAAAAATTTTGAAATTTGAAAGTTTGAAAGTCTAAATCTCTAAACTTGAGGAAGTATTTCTAAATTGAGCTTGAAAATATGGGACTTCAGGGATTTAAAGACTTGTATCTGTTATTAAACTTCAGAATTTTTAATAGTTTGTAGATTCGTTTAGTTTCGAAAATTGTTAAGAGCCTAAGTTTGCCGACATGAAAAGTTATTTTCGGGAATTCTAGAATTTAGTTTCAAAATTTGAAATTTAAAATTATACCTTATAATTAAAATATTTGAAAGAGTGTAAATTCAAAAATGTGTTCCTAATCTTCGAAATCTTTCGAAATCGAGTTATATCTGTTTACTGACTTCGTCCGACTTTGTCCGACTCCGTCCGACCTCATCCGATTCCGGCCGATGTTGCCCGAGGAGTTCCATCTTCTCAAAAGTTCGAAATCCGTCACACCGTTACTATTAATTTCTACTCGTTTGTTTTCCTGTATTCCATTAATTAATAACGCAAATTAATAACGAGTTATTAAAACTACACTCGTTTGTTCGCGACGATAACGAGATAAGTCGAACGAAAGACTATTATCAGCAAACGATAAACGTATTACGCTTGCTGCGCCTTTGCAAACAAATAAGGAAGTCAGACTGTGAACCAACAATAAACATTTTTATACAATACATTTCTTTTTAACACTTTTTCGAACCGAGTATAAGGAGATAGCAAGGAATTACACGAAGATTTAGATAACGTTCATTCTCAGTTTCTTCAATATCATCGCGACTGATAAACTCGTAAAAAGTGTTCATTTCGTGGAAATTTCCCGGTTTATCAATGAATGTTAATCTCGTCGTAAGACTTCGTAGAGATATTGTTCGAATCAACGTGAAATTAATTCGTGAACCGTGACACGACGTTTCAAGCAGTTCGTTAGAAATGCATTTGATAACGAGACGCTGATTAAACCGTACGAATGCGTTGTCGCGATGCAGTTTCGAACTTGTGCGCGAAGTTGAAACGAGAATCCACGATTACATGAATTCGGTCCGAATTCATCCTAAACGCTGTAGTTATTTTGAAAGAAAATTTTTAGCGTTCGGAATGTATTTATAGACTCACGTTTCTTCTGTATTGGTTCATAATCGAACTGACAAATATAAATTCTGCAGATGACGGAAACAGAATCGGGCTATTCATTCTAATTCCGAGGCTGACAACTATTCACATTGGCAACGATATAATTCTGTATAGAATGATAAGGAACGATCTAGTTATGTCACATGGGGGAAATTCACTTCTTACTGAACAATATTGCTAATTTTAGATATGGTATAAATGTGAAACAAAAATGTATATAAGGGGTGTGGAGATATAGGGGTGTCGAAGTTTAGGGATTTCGGAGTTTAGGGATATCGGGATCTAGGGATAGTAGCGTTTAAGGATATTATCTAGGAATTTCAGAGCTTAGAGATATAGCGATCTAGGAATGTTTATAGGAATATTGGGATGGGATATCTGGGTTTAAGGATTTCGGTATTTAGGGATATCGGGGTTTGTGGACTTCGAGATCTAGAGATATTGAGATCTAAGTATATCGAGGTTTGAGGATATTGGGACCTTGGAGTTTCAGGGTTTAGAGATATAGCGATGTAGGAATATTTATAGGAATTTTGGGATATAGGGATATCTGGGTTTAAGGATTTCGGTATTTAGGGATATCGGGGTTTGTGGACTTCGGGATCTAGAGATATCGAGATGTAGGGATATCGGGGTTTGAAGATATGGGGACCTTGGAGTTTCAGGGTTTAGAGATATGACGATGTAGGAATATTGGGATATAGGGATATCGGGGTTTAGAGATATCGGTATAGAGATATAGTGGTTTAGAGACTTTGGTATACAGAAATTCCAGGGTTTAAATATGTAACGATCTAGATATATCGAGACGTAGGAATGTTAGGATATGAGATATCGGGATTTAGGAATTTCGGGACATAGGAATACTGGAATGTAGGGATGTCAGGTTTTAGAGATGTCGGGGTACAGGAATTTTTGGATGCAAGTATTTCAGATTAAGAAATATGGCGATATATTGAGATCTATGAATATTGAGATTGGATATCGGACTCTAGAAATATCGTGATATCCAACAAAGAAATATAAATACAGGAATATAGAGATTTAGGGACTTAAGTATACAGAGATTTAGAGATATAGATATCTAGACATGTAGAAATATATGACTCGATATAACACGAACGTGTTTAACTCTTACAGTATAGAATTAGCAATGATATTTTATCGCGATTACTTTCATGTCACATATACTAATATCAGATACCTGCGATAAGAAAGTACAAAAATTAATCGCGAATTTATTTCGAGTAAGAGCTCGAGATATTTTTAATTGTTACTAAATGTATCTTGTGCTTTCGTCTGTTTCCTCTAATTTGTTAGTACAATTCCCAAACGAGAACAGCAAATAAAACTAAAAATAAGTCAAGATCGAGCATCGAAGGATCATAAACAAAGATATCGAACGCGTCGAACGAAACCTTGTTTTATATGGATTGTGGATATACTTCGAGGCCTCTAAGTACTAATTATAATCCTGCTAAGATAAATGACGTCACAATTTCAAACATGGTGACGAGTCATTCGAGCGCCATTAAATGGATATTGATCACCGCATTAGTAGTGAATCACGTGCAGCAAGGACACGTGTTATCCTAACTTATACGACAAATAATGCTCTCACGGCTGTCACATGCTCGAATAAAAGTAATAAATTAACTGCGGTTTTTGCACTTTAAATGCGCCGACATGTGCAAGTGCGTGATGTGTGCGATATATGAATAATAGTATAAGAACATTTTATAATGGATGGACATATGCAATAGCATAAGAACATTTTATAATGCATGAACATACGTAGTAACATAAGAAGATGTTTTGGCATGTGAACATGTGTAACATAAGAACATTTTATATATATGAACATGTCAGGTAACGTATGGATATGTATATGCTATAACATATGAACATATGTAAGTAACATATGAACATTTCATAACATATAAACATATGAGTAACATGAGAACATTTTATACATATGACATGTGCATGCAACGTATGAACATATGTAATAACATGTGAACATATGCAAGTAACATATGAACATATACAACAACGTAACAACATTTTATAACAGATAAACATATGCAACAACGTAACAACGTTTTGTATCGTATGAACATGTGCAATGACGTAACAAAATTTTATACTGGATGAACATATGCAACAACGTAACAGCGCTGTGTAACATATGAACACGTGCAGCAACGTAACAACGTTTTGTAGTGCGTGAACATATGCAATAGCATACATACAAAATATGTAAAGCAAAATATATATATAACCTTCTAACGACAGAATAAATTTTCATATAATGAATTTTTGTGAAAAATATATTTCATGGTTTATTGCTGTTTTCCGTACTGTTGGTACGATTATTTCTTACAGTCCTATTTCTAAACGGTTCACGTGCAACTGTGCCATCTTATCAATATACGTGTTGGAAATGTATGCTGCAGCTACTGATAGTAACCGTGGGAAAGGAAGCTTTTATCAAGTTACTAGAATAAATTTAGCTTATACTAATCTCCACGAAATAGGATATTTTGATATACCGACAATAATTTATAGAACTTGTTAATGTCATTCATTTGCTAATTTTATAAAATAGCGGATTCAAATCTTCGAACAGTAGTGAAAAAAGTTTGCAAAGTATTTTAGAGTACAAAGTATGGGAATTTATCGAATTCAAGCGCTTTCCCTGAGAAAAATAGTTACCTTTACCAAAGTTCTAATTTCCCAAGTTTTCAAATTTCCTAAATTAATTATTACTTTCTAAGTTCTTAAATTACCGAGTTCCTGAATTTTATAAACTCTCGAAGTTCCCAAATTCTTCAAGTCCTGAAATTACAAAATTCTCCAAACGCACAAATTCCTAAATCCTAAAGGTCCCAAATTCCCCAAGTCCTGAAATTACCAAATTCCCCAAACGCACAAATTCCTAAATCCTAAAGGTCCCAAATTCGCCAAGTCCCGAAATGATGAAATCCCAAAATTCACCAATTCTTAAATTCTCCAGTCCCCAAATTCGCCAAGTCCTGAAATTACCAAATTCCCCAAATGCACAAATTCCTAAATCCTAAAATACCCAAATTCGTCAAGTCTCGATATTATGAAATTCCCCAAATTCACAAATTCCTAAATTCTCCAGTCCCCAAATTCAAGTCCTGAAATGACCAAATTCCCAAATCCTAAAGTTCCCAAATTCAAGACCCGAAATGAAGAAATCCCCAAAATGCAATTCTTAAATCCTAAAGTTCCCAAATTGTCCAGACCCCAAATTCTCTCTTATCCAAATGACCAAATTCCCCAACTTTTCAAACAATCAAATTCCTAAATCCCAAAATTCTCGTTTCCAAATATCTTCAAATGTTCCACGAAATGACATTTCCCCTAGAGAAACCTATCGCTGATACCGTATCAAGACCATAGAAGCAACGTTTAAACCAAGCAGATGCTACTCGATATGCTAGCTCGAGCTATGTCAACACAGACTGCAATAAAATCCGCGTTACATCGTTTACACGCGTCCACGTGCCTTGTTTTAATCATACTGTTCGTTCGCGATCCTGTTTGATTCAATTCGACATTATTCAGCTGCCATTGTTGCTTGATGACAGTCGATAACTGTGAAAACTATAATCTTCGACCGCAGCTTATGTTTCCAATCGATGAGGTGTCATTCGTCAACCATTTGCAACGTATAATGTTTACACTGCAAATTGTTGTTACAAGTAGTCATTTTGGTCAAGCCTTTACCTTCAAGCTTCATATTAACATCGCACAAGTTATTCCACACTATAATTATATTCCGTATAATACTTGTATACGATGAAATCATGTTTCGAAATGGGTCATTACATGGACAGTGTACTTGATGGCGTACTGATGGATGGCGGAGTTCAGGATGTGGTCGAGAAAAGATGTCAGGATGTGGTTAATATGCCCAAAAATTATGCGGATGTACCGATGTCAACTCACGAGCTGGCGCGTGAAGAGACTAACGTTTAGAAGAGTTTTACTACAATTGGTCAGAACAGAAAAATGGACAACTCACACGGTGCTATTAGTATTGGTACTCGGTACTATTATGATTCCCCAAATTCACAAACTCCTAAATTCTCCAGTTTCCAAATTCGCCATTTCCTTTAATTACCAAATTCCCCAAACGCACAAATTCCTAAATCCTAAAGTTCCCAAATTCGTCAAGTCTCGATATTATGAAATTCCCCGAATTCACAAATTCCTGAATTCTCCAGTCCCCAAGTACAAACTCGGCGGTACTATCGAGCGGCCAATTATGCGAAAATAACAGGCAAACGTCTCTCAAACGAGTGAGACAGTGCGAATTGCGTTCAGCAGTTGTTATCGTCATTCTTATGCGCCGAAATTTAATGTTGGACAAGCTTCCTTTACTTTGAGTCACGCGCCAACTCGTGGATTGACATCTGTACATATCTCAGTTAGATATATAGTCCCTAAACATCTTTCTAAAGAATTAGTTCCGACAAGAAGAGACAAAAGGTCTCCTAGTTGTACTTCTAATTTCACATGTAGTTTAATAAGAAGTTTAGAACAAGTACAAAAGTGTACAGCCACATTCGTCATAAGTATGATCAAAATGCGGCAGATGTTCCTGTAAGCAGTTTTAATATCCTTGAAATTCGCGCGTTGTCGGATGGCCAGGAAATCTGGCGAATCGAATTCTCTTATCTTGGACAGAAACTCGCTGAATGTTAACTTCTGAGTATCCTGACACGAGACACACGGTGTACCTTTTCTCGTCGTTAATATCTTGACGTTAGGAGGGGAACGAAGACGCTTGCACGAGTACTTGGAACGGTATGGAGGAGGTAGAAAACGAAGACCAAGGAAGAATGCGACGATGGGAACTTGTCGGTTTGCTGACTAATCGTCGGCTGTCTCCTAACTCTGATCCTCTTTTCGCGATCGTGTGACCTGCTGGAGAACGTTCTCGTATTCGCTCGCGAAATTCTAAAGAAATACAGTATTCTTTATTTTAACGCCGAGCATTTTAACTGTTGTTTTCAAGGCTCTTTTCAACTCGAAATTCCGTCACTTCTGCGATTTCCAGACGTTCAAACTTACCAACGTTTATCAATTTTTTTTATCGCAAGTACTTTTAAATATACTCTAGATAAATCCCTATATTTAGAAGTTTTAAAATGTTTTTTTTTTTTTTATTTTTTTTATTTTTTAAGCATTTGAAGTCTCGTACGAGACTTATTTTGCTATACAATCGTAATTATACAATACTGTTACATTCATGAGAGTAGCATTATCTATGGACGTGATACTACATTTAGACTTAGACCCTAGTTTTTAAAATGTTCTCTTACAAACTCTTAAATTAAGAAATTGAAAAATTTGTAAGATTATATGTCCATTCTTAATTTATAAATTTTCTTTCAGAAATATCAAAATTGTCAAAATGACAGATTCTGAAATTGCAAAAATTCGAAATTTGGAAATCTTGCTAATTTTCAAATACTACGAATTCCCAAGCTCATGACACCTGTAAGTTCAGGAACTTGCAATTCTTTAAAGTAAAAAATTCTTAAATGTAGAAATTTCGATATTTTCCAAAATTCAGCAGCGTAAAAAATAATGTCAGTTTTTGCTCAGGTTGTAAAAGTCTATCGGCGGTACTGATTCTAATAAACGTTGGTCACCAAGTTACGTGAACGTAGCAGTATACTATCGTCTTCGATGAGTCGAGTCATAAACAGGAATTTTTACGCTCTCTTCATTTCTGAAGTCCTCTTCGTTGCAACAATACAAGGGTCTGTTAAACGTTCGCTCGAAAACCGATTGCATCGTTCTTTTCTTTTTCTCGTAACTCGCTTTTGTAGCGTAAGCTACGTGGGCTTCGGCGTTTATACTTCCATTCAATTTTAATTTCGTTTAGTCCCGGTGGGTCGGAACCCTCGGAAGATTATTTGCTTAGAATGCAAATTGATTTTCCTTTTTAAACGTCTACGGTCAATTTTAATTTTTAATAAAATGCTTTCTTGTATTATGAATAGTGGCATTGGATGTGAAACTTTTTGTATTTGTTGTAGATTGAAATTTCAAGATTTCAATCTTGGTTTAGAGGTTTAGGAATTTGGAGATTCAAGGATTTGGGAATTTTGGGATTTGGGAATTTTAGAGTCTTGAGATTTTGGTATTTGGGGAATTAGGGATTTCAAAAGTTGTAGATTTTGGGATTTAGAGATTTAGAGATTTAGGGATTTAGAGATTTGTGGATTTAAGAATTTGAAAGTTTTAGGGTTTGGAAATTTTGGAATTTAGGGATTTGGGAATTTTATGATTTAGGGTTTGGACATACTGGCATTAGGAGATACAGAAGTTTGATGATTTGGTGCTTTTGGAGTTTAAGAATTTGGAGATTTTGGGATTTTCGAAGTTAGAGATTTGGAACTTTAGAAATTTGAAAATTTGTAGATCTGAAATTTTATTAATGTAGGAATTCGAATGGATATCTGAAATTTTGGGAATTTTGTAACTTTGAAATATTTGCGATTTACAGAATCGTGAATGTGTATATTAAAAATAATAAATATACGGAAAATACTGAACATATTGAAAATATCATAAATATTGAAGACATTAAATATACGAAAAATATTGAATATATCCTAAATATTGAAGATATTAAATATACGAAAAATATTGAGCATAATGAAAATATCGAAAATATTGAAAATATTAATGTTGAAATTTAGAACTAGATCCAAAAACTTGAAAATTTACGAACCAGCTTGCGCCTATCACTCAATCGCACCCGCAAAAGTTTCATTTCGAAGAGTTCAATAAAAAAAAAGCGGTGATCTATTGAAATTTGATCACTCTGTATAAAAGTGCACGGTGGCTACCGTGGAGTTACGTCACTGGCATCGCACGACATTATTACGTTGGTACCGGCACAGGTACAATGTGCTTTGCTACAGTATTAGAGCACTGCACGTTAACGTGAAACGTTGCACACGCACTCCAACACGCGTGTAACGTGACAACGGGTGCTAAGACTGTTTCATAACGTTGCAAAACTTGATAATTCGCGAAACGATTCGTGCCGTACTATTCCGTTTAAAAATTGCAACCGCTGGTCTAACATTTTTCATTTCGATAATTATGCGTAATATGTTCCAACCTAATTGAGACCATAAATTCAATGCAAGTTTAAATACTTATATATACATTTATACATGTATTATTGTATAATACAAGTTTTAAAAATTTGTAAATGCAAGTGTTTAAAATTTTATTTGGTTTTTAAACAAAATAATTGTGGATGTGGGAATATAGGGATATTGAGATATAGTTTTGGGGATATGTGGTTATAGGGATCTAGGACAAGTGAGGAAAATGAGCATCTAAGGATATTGAGATCTGGGGATATGGGGAGCTAGGATATGGGAATCTAGGAATATAGGGATCTACGAGTATAGAGATGTACGAATATAGGGGTTTTTGAATATTGGAATCTACGGATTTAGGGAACTATAGGTTTAGGGATCTACACATTTAGGAATCTATGGATGTAGAGATCTATGCATATAGGTATCTACGAATGTAGGGATCTATACATATAGGGATCTATGCATATAGGTATCTACATATATAGAGATCTACACATGTAGGTATCCACACATATGGAGATCTATGGATGTAGGTATGTACACATATAGAGATCTACACATATAGGTATCTACACATACATATAGAGATCTACGCATGTAGGTATCCACACATATGGAGATCTACTCATGTAGGTATCCACACATATGGAGATCTACGCATGTAGGTATCCACACATATAGAGATCTAAGGATATAGGTATCTACACATATAGAGATGTACACATATAGGTATCTACACATATAGAGATCTACGCATGTAGGTATCCACACATATGGAGACCTACGAATATAGGTATCTACACATACAGCTCTATGCATATAGGGATGTACGGATATAGAAATCTATAGATATACGGATATTGTGACCTATCGATATACGAATGTATGTTGGATCCATATATGTCGTGTACCTATACGTATTTCTCCTATAAAACTCTATGTATATAAAAATCCATGGATATAGAAATCCATTGTATATAAAAATGCACAAATACAGAGACCTAAAGATTCTATAAATATAGAGAAATTTACTATACCGATTTAACACTGGTTCTCGAAAGAACTACTACAGTTTCAAATACACGATAATTTTCTTATGGTTATTAACCTTGATTTCCCATCTTTCGCAATCGAAGCAACTAATTCAAGTGTCGTATCGGGCTGACAATAACTGGTATTTTTTACAGTATGTTAAGAGAAGACAGGTGGAAGTGGAATTCCTTGACCACACCGAGTACGTGCATCGGACTGTGTTTTAATTAAAAGAGCTTAATGCAACTCGATCGATTCATCTCTAAAGCCGAGCAATTTCACTACAGCTGCATTGCTGAGTACATTAGATATCACTGCACAAAGTGTTTCAATTTAGATGGAAGTTTGCAAATTGTAAAATTTACAATGGTCAAATTTCTTGATGTATTTACGAATTTAGAACTTGAATTATAAATTCCTGAACTTCCAGATTTTCTAATTTAAACTTCTACATTCACATATCATGAACTCAATGTACACCTACGTTCATAAGTATCGGGACACATCAGAATTATTTTATACAAAGTGACTACTATTTATTATTTACTCTTGCAGATTTGTAAACTTCATATACTTGTACTCGGTTCAAGAATTAAAAACTGATATTTTGTTCCTTGGTATGGTTCAAATTTTGAGTTGATTAAAACTAGCTTTTGTTCAAAAAGATCATAACATAAATAGGATTATAGATATCCAGATGAATTAACCGGCATTACACGTCAAATTTCAGAGTTTTATTCAAAAAATACAACTCAACAAAAATAGAATACTACTCTACAAAAAAATTGTTTTGTCGCAGCGAAGATGACCTGACGTATTAAAAAAAGTCTTCCACATAAAATTTGTAATGCACTCGAGTAAAAATTGTATCTAGCTTAAGGAATAAATGAAGAACTCTAGTTTTGAGAGCAAAATTAGATTTAATATAATTAAGTAAACAGATGGAGTAAGTGTTCCAATACAGACTTGAGTACATACTCTATGTCACGAACTCGCCTCTTGTTTTTATTCAAAATAACTCTAAATTGCGGTGAAGTATACGCAGGATGTTTGCGTTCCAGCCATTATCTTCCCAGCAACGCCACTTACAGGGCAAACTTTCATTTTCAAAAAATTAGATCACCTTATCGACGCGCGGTGCTTTTAATGCCTAATTACGTAACGCAATTAACCTACATCGTCGAGCCACTTGAATTTTACAGTGGATTTGAAGCAATCGTTCAAAAATATTATTCGAAACGTTACTCGAGAAAAAGTGGAAAGAAACTATTTCAATCCGAAAGTGAACTTTTTAATTACTCTTTCGTCAGCTCGTTTAGCATTATCGCGTTAACTATATTTGTTCCTGGTTTGTCGCGCAGCGGCGGTTCTTCAAACCGGGAAAGCAACAACCCGCATTGTATAACGCGTATAAATTCTCTTCATTTCGCAATTTGACCGTTTTGTATACTTATTCCTTTCAATTTCAACGATGTCACAGCTTTTTATGGCCTCTGTTGACAATTTTCCATTAATTCTTGAACCGTTTAGCTCGGCTTCCAACCGAACAATACCTTCTCCTTGACTGGTTTTTACGGAAATTTATATTCAACCGCGGTACGATGTACCACTATTTCTAGAATCACTGTTCCCTATGTACGGAGCAATAATATTACCGCAAACTCGAGATTTTGGTTACATTTTGATGTATCACGCAAGAACGAAGATTATTACTTTAAATGCAACGTTGCAAACTTATTTGCTTTGTTATGCGTTTTCAACAGTTTCAAGATAAATCACTTTACTTTTTTTAAGATGAATATTTAAGAATTGATAAATGTTTCATAATAAAATAGTAATAATCCATTTTTCCTTATTTAAAAACCTCAAGTGTTTCATTTCTCTAGTTACTTAGTTAGTTATGACTCTAGTTCTCTTCTAGTTATTTATTTAGTTAGTTAATTAGTTATGTCCCTAGTTCTCCTCTAGTTACTTATTTAGTTAGTTAATTAAACAGTTAGTTATGTCCCTAGTTCTCCTCTAGTTACTTATTTAGCTAGTTAATTAGTCAGTTAGTTAATTAGTTATGTCTTTAGTTTTCCTCTAGTTACTTATTTCTCTAGTTACTTGGTTAGTTAATTAGTCAGTTAATTAGTTATGTCTCTAGTTCTCCTCCAGTTACTTATTCAGTTAGTTAATTAGTCAGTCAGCTAGTTACGTCTCTAGTTCTCCTCTAGTTACTTATTCAGTTAGTTCTTAAGAAATTCATATATTAGTCCTTTCACTGCAAAAATCCTATACCGTTCTCCAGAAAACTTCAGGCTGTTCCCCTACATCATTTAAACCTTCTCTCGTTATATAGCCGTTTGATGTCTCCCCACTCCTAAGTACAATATAAAATTCTCAACTTACAATATAGGATTCATGATGTTTCCAGGACTTTTCGATTGCGTGCCATTTTTACCGTGACATTTAGTATGCGAGTAAATTTCGGAGGAGCAGGTTTTTGCGGTGAATCAACGGTGAAAAAAGCGGCGCAACGTCACATAGAAGATATCCACGACGTACTCGAGACTGCAGCTAATATTTGCAGTGTGAACAATGCAACGAGTGGTTGAATACTCGAACGTTCGTTATTCCAGATACTTGGACTGACGTATCTAGGTGGAGGGAAAACGGGGAACCTTTAGTTGGCCGCTTCTTATCGTGACCTCCTTCGTCGATTGTCCGGCCATGCTGTTCGTTAATTCCCTTTTTTTTTTGTCTTTTTCTTATTTTTGCTCCGGTAGCCACCAAATGGCCAAAAACGTTCGTGCGGTTTTAAATACCGTGGCTCGGAAATGCAATATACATGATCTATCTTATAGCGGGTTTTGATGTATGACCAGAATTGTTCTGATGTCTTCATTTTTACATGTCTGTCAAGGTGGTTCTTGTATTACTGAATAACAAAGAGTCTTTTGAATAATATATAACTGTCTGGTCACATTGAAATTTCTACTCGAAGCCCTAGATTTGCGAGATTTCTGGTTGGTAAATTTGGACGTCTACAAATCTCGAAATACATGCATTGGTAGATTACCGAGATATCCGGTTTTTAGATTTTTACATTTTCAGGGTTTTAAATAGCTACATCTTCAAATTGCTATGTATTCAAATTCTTGAATTTCTGCATACTTAAATCCTCAAATTTCTCTATAGTAACATCCCCATATCACTAAATATACATATTCACAAATTTTTGTATTCCTAAATCCCATATGAACATATGTGGTAACATAAGAACACTTTACACATATGACATATGTAAGCAATGTATGAACATATGTAAGTAATATAAGAACATTTTACACATATGATGTATCTAGGCAGCGTATGAACATATGTAATAACATAATGAACATATGTAAGTAACATAAGAACATTTTACACATATGATGTATCTAGGCAGCGTATGAACATATGTAATAACATAATGAACATATGTAAGTAACATAAGAACATTTTACACATATGATGTATCTAGGCAGCGTATGAACATATGCAATAACATATGAACATATGTAACACTCTCATATCACTAAATATACAAATTCACAAATTCTTGTATTCCAAAATCCCCAAGCCTCTATATATGTATTTAATTCCTTCGATCTTAAAGTCCCCAAATCTTGAAATATTCAAATCTTCAAATCCTCAAATCTTGAAATATTCAAATCTTCAAATCCCCAAATCTTGAAATATTCAAAATTCCAAATCCCCAAATCTTGAAATCTCAAAATCTCCAAATCTCTAAATTTTCAAATCTTCAAATCTCCAGATCTCCAAATCTCCAAATCTTGAAATATTCAAATTTCCAAATCCCCAAATTCACAAATCTTCAAACCTCCAAATCCCCAAATCTTGATATATTCAAATCTCCAAATCCCCAAATTCTCAAATCGTCAAATCTCCAACTCCCCAAATTTAAAAATCTCCAAATCCCCAAATCTCTAAATACAAAATTCCCCAAATCACCCTATCTGTGTATTTCTAATTCAACTATTAACAGACAAATCAGCGGCCATATATCCAGACGCGGCCACATTGGAGAGGACAAGTAACTCGGCGGGCAGGCTCGCGATTCACCGGAAAGCAGGTTTCTTCTCGTCCCCGAGACGAGTGTCTCTTCTTTCGTAATTCTTGGGCAAATAATAGCGCCGAAAATACACACTGGCATGTGTGAAAGACCTTAAAGAAACTCCACATCCAGTTCACGGAATTCTGAAAGGCCTTAAACAATAAGACGCCTTGGAAATTCACACCGGCGGACTCGTTCGAACTCGATAAAAGGTAGCAAACGGTTTTCGGTAAAAAACAGGGCACCCTTCGTCACTCGTCGAAACGTTTCAACGTTGTTTACACGGGCCAGGCGATAAAACGTGTATCGTTCCGGGACCAAACGAGTACTTGTTACCTTTCCAAGTCTGTAAATGTCCCATGTACTTTTGAGAAAACTATAAATCGCGTAATGTCGATTCGGCTGTTCATTCAGTTTAATTGCAGAGACTCGTGGACAAAATAATGGACTTTTTACTTGGCTTCGAAAAGACATTGACCTCGAAGTATTTTTTGGTGACTAGTTTGCATATGTGATCTATGAGGTTAAAGGTCTTGTTCTGCGAATGGTTCAATCCACATACAGGTCACATCACAAGAATTGTTCTCATTTAAACTCCTTTTATCGACCTTTTCGATAATTATGTGATCTCTTTCATCTTTTATTGAAGACTTGAATAAATGCTGTTACTTTCGAAAGAAGTTCTGTTAACACAGCAAGTTTCACTTGTATACTTAACGTGTCGCAAACGTCAGTAACCACGTTCACAAACGCGGTAGGAAGTTCAGTTGGCTGCTTTGCATTAATAATAATACTCGGATTCAAAGTTGTAATGGCACGACCATTGCACTTGGACTTTAACTCATGTCGCTCGACATCGAAAAAATTCCGGTGAAAAAAGTTTAACAGCTATGCGGTTCAAGTTGATTTACAACGCACGTAGGATATTGTTTGAAAGATCCGGATTTTTAAGCATCGTTCAAAACGAATCGATACGTAACACGAAAACAGTTCAATTCCCTTTCGTTCCAGTTGTTACGTTCAATTATCCTTGACAGCGTTTCCTTCGTGCGGCAATCGAATTTCTCGTAACAGGGTTACAAAAAGGTCTCGTTTTGAATATTAATCTCCCATCTGCAAAGTGGAAATTTATTCAGATACCTGTGTATTTTCATCCGACACGTACTTAAGTACATACCCGAGAACGAGAATAACAGTCGATGTTTTCCTGAGATCTAAGATAACTGCCATTTTTACAATTTTCTTGCAAAAAGGTCAATGAGAAACTGTTAACCTCTATTTAAGCAAAAATTAGCTGACATTAAGTTCTCGCTTTTTCTTCATTTTTAGTTATTCTAATTATGAAGGATTAAAAGTTTCGTTTACCGGCAACCATTATCGATAAAAATCATTATGTTGGTTGTCAGTAATCGATATAAATGATCTAATTTTTATTTGGTTATTGATAACCATTATCGACGACGTAAATTTTTGTTCGATTATCGTAAATAAAAAAAAAATTACATATGTACATATTATAATAAAATGTATGTACAAACATAAAATACATGAAATAAAATTTTCACTTTGCCTTGCAAATAAGTCAGGCATAGAAGGAACGTCAGTTTCTTAATTGTACGCGTAAAAAGTGCATCTAAATGCACGCTATCGAGTGCAATAATTAATGCCGTTCCGTGACGGCCGTGTCACTCGCTGTTCTTGATCTTTGCTGCCGAAAAAAAAGTCCTATATTTCATCCACGAACGGCAAAAATATCTGGCACAAGATGGATGAAAATGTAAAAGAAAATGACGATATTGGTCCAAGCAACGGATAAGCAACTAATAAATAATTACAGTAACTACGAAAGCTTACTATTAGGTTGTTGCGTATCAAATTGCCGATTTCGAAAGGTAGAAAGTCTGACACACGATTTGATGACATAAAAGTATCGCGAAATACCGTTTACGGTGTATCAATTTGAAGTTTGAAGTCTCATGAAAATTACTGTGTTACCGTTTCATCGATATTCTTAATGGAAATCGAGATAGGGCGGGACAGATTGAATATCGGATATTTGAAAGGTATTGAAATATGGATTAGTTTGTTTCAAAGGGGAAAATGGTCAATATTTAATGAAAGTATCGGTGAAGTTTATATGGCAATTTTTAGGGAGTTTCGGTAACTTTTTATAGGGAGAGAAGCATAGAAACTTTGGGAATTTGGGATGTTTGAAATTTTCAACTTTGGGATTTTGGTATTTGGAGAGTTCGGAATTGTGAAATTTTGGGAGTTTAGGAATTTTTGGATTTTGGGAATTTGAAATTTTGCATATTTTCAAATTTGGGAGTGTAGGACTTTGGAATCTTGTAATTTAGGGACTTTGAGATTTTGGGGATTCAGGAATTTGGAACCTTGTAATTTAGGGACTTTGATATTTTGGGGTTTTAGAACCTTGGAACCTTGTAATTTGAGATCTTTGAAATTTTGGGCCTTTAGGACTTTAGAGTTTTTTAATTTTAGAAATTTGGGTATTTGAAATTTTGGGGTTTTAGGATTTGAGGGCCTTACCGATCTGAAATTTTAGAAATTTGAGACTTCGGAAATTTTTGAACTTTGCAATTTTAGGTACTTGGAATTTTGCAATTCTCGAGGTTTGGAATTTTGGAACGTTTTAATTTAGGGACTGTGAAATTTGTGAACGTTGTAACTTAAGAACTTTAAAACCTCAGGGTGAATTTCACAATTTGGCAATCTTGCAATTTTTTAACTTTACATATTTTTGTACCTCCTCAATCTTAGAACATTGGGACTTATCAAGTTCTGAATATCAGGAAATAAGTCTCTAAAATTTTTAACTTATAAATTGAACTTTGAAGAGTTCCGTATCGTATTTCGCAGCACCCCCAATCATGGCGCCCGGGGATACTATGACGCAGAGTGAGGGAATCATTGGTAGCTGCAAATTGAAACGACATAAGTATATTGCGGTACGTTTACGTGATAATTTCGAACCTTTGTATCTTAGATTTCCATATGGAAACGTTCTAAGCGAGCGTAAACGATCGTTCGCGGATAGAAGTCGGGCTAAACCATTATTTTCCGATAACGAGGACGATTGCAAAACTCGTCAATGACGATTGACACATTTTCCGCATGCACGTTTATTAGCGACTATATGCGATATGTGTGCATATGTAGACACATTTACAATCGCTGACAATTGATTTGCAACTTTTTCTACCAATGAATTTCTATGCAAATGCCTTTGTTACATAAAGTTACGAAAATGCAATATGCATCCTTTCAAATACCACATATAATACATACACTATTGCACATGCATTATATATGTATTATACATATGGTATTATGTATGTATTGTACTATCTTTGAAACTAGATATATTATACTTATATTACATATATTATTTTCTTGTCTTCTTTAAAACAAAATGGAGAAAACGTAAAAGATATTCGACAGGGAATTTCAAGAATTTAAGAATTAAGAATTGTATCAATGAATTGAATCAAGAATTTAACTCTGTAAAATGGAATATTTTGTATGCTTGTTATTAATATATAAAATAGTAAGTAAAAAGGTTTCTAATCAATTGTCCACAACTGTGTACTCCATATCTAAACTGTTCGACAACAAAAATTTAACGGCCAACGATAATCGTTATCTGTGAAACTTTAGATATATTCTAGAATTAGCAACCTTGACAGGTATTATTCATATTGTACACAAGATTGCATGAAGTTGATAAAAAACGCTGCTAATATTTCGTTAAAAGTAAAACGTTTGAAATTACTAGAATTATTACGACGTTTCAGTGGTTAATAATATAGAAACATTTCAATATTAATAATATTTAAAACAAATATTCTATGTTTATTTTTGGTATTTTTGGGGGAAAGAAATTTTAAGATTCAGTGGCATTTTACATTGCATTAAATACTTCTTTCATGGTTACTTGTTTCATATACTACATTTATTTTAATTTTTTATACCTAATGTTACTCATTAAAATAGTATATATTATTTATAATTTGCTACATAAATGTATTTCAGTAATAGTAAAACTTGAATGGGGTTGTTTGTATAAAAGGTTGAAGGTACGTGAAAATGTGAGTCGAAAAATATATGTACAATAAGGTCATATATTACTCACAAACGTTTGTGTAATAATAATCGGTAGAAAATAAATCAAAAGATTTACCATAACCTAAGATTCGCTGCACATAAAAATTTCAGAAAAATTGTGCATACAATATTCGTAGACTAACCATACGTTATTTGCTCATGTTTGAACCTTGATGGCTCGTACGTTTCGTTGGAGCGAGATATCGATTGCCTTGAATGTTTCATTAAATGCTAATATTAGAAAAATTAGCAAAATGTACACGGAAATAAGAGGAACCTGAACTTCTGTCGCAAACATAACAAGAAACATAAAATTCTCTCATTTTGTGAAACATAAGTTTTTGCACTGAATAAAATGATCAACATTTCTGATCTTCTGCAATTTTTCTTACAAAAGAAAGTTATAAACTTGTTTTTATTTCAATATTTTTCATTCGTGTAAATTTTCTTCGAGTCAATTTTTCAAGTACAAAATTCTCTCTGGCATTATTTTTTTAATTGCTCAACTTATGATTTTATCGGCAAGTCAAAGCGACTTAATTATTGTAATGAGAGACGAAGTACGAAGCACAAAAAATGTTCAAATGATAGGGACATTTTGTACATGAGTCATATGTGGATGGAATTAAAATTGAACTCGAAATTCAATCATGGTGGAAATATGAGTCTTTGTTTCATTTCAACAGTTACGTGCGTCACGTGGGACACGATCAAGGGGGTAATATTGCATGTGATGAAAATAATTTTTCTGAAAGAAATCACGCAACGAACTGGTCAAATGCAAAAATGTTACTTTCGATCACGGAGTTTCTAATTTAATTTCCATAATTAACACGTGCGTCTCTTTGCCGATTATCTGCCGTACGATTTCGTGTGAACGTTTCTAGTTAACACCTCTAAAATCACATTGAACTATATTTATACACGTAATTGCGCTATCGGTTAGCCATTTCTCAAAGCGTACAAACGAAAAAGCAATTAAACTCAAGGTTTAATCGTTCATTTTCCTCGTCATTTTCTTCTCAACGTCGTCAAATGGAACAGTAGCTCCGTGTTCAAGATTACGTTCTCATAATGGCACATTAACGTTATCTGATCGTATAAAAACAGCTGCGAAGTTATGCATCCTGGCACTTTTCATTCAGCCAGTCGACGAAACGGTTGTCAGCACCTCCGAACAAATAATGCCATAATTCTTTTCACTTCTCCTTTTTCTTTTCCTCTCTCCTTTCGTTAAGTGAAAATATCACGGTGTTAATTTACTCGAGTTTACAGCATTCCATGGGTTGTGTGCGTTCAATTCACGCCTGAGTTTCTCCCCATGAACCATCCGACCACATTCAGAAGCACGTTTTACTTATGCACGCGTAATTTTCAAATTTACGAAAATGTATAGTGCTTTCATGGTAAACGAACATTTAGAAACTAAACTTCCTAAATGAACTCAAGTCAGCGTATCTCCCAATAAAATCTGTTACTCGGGTTATGGTATAAATAGGATATCACTGTGTATGATGCAAATATTACATTAAAAATTAGCAGAACAATAAATAACCAAAAAAGTACAAGTAACAACAATTATAGGGTGAACATCAGAGACTTCACCTAAAGTAGAATGAACCCACATGAATATTGCATATTCGTAAAGTATCTTCCAAAATAGTTAAAAATATCCGAAATGATCTAACCTGAAAATAACCTAACCTAGCCTAACCCAAAAATAACCTAACTTAGTCTTACTTAAAAATAACCTAACGTATCCTAACCTAAAATTAACCTAACGTAGACTAACCTAAAAATAACATAACCTAGCCTAATCTAGAAATAACCTAACCTAGCGTAACTAAAAAATAACCTAACGTAGCCTAACCTAGCAATAACCTAACCTAGCCTAACCTAAAAATAACATAACCTAGCCTAATCTAGAAATAACCTAGCCTAGCCTAACCTGGCAATAACCTAACCTAGCCTAACCTAAAAATAACCTAACGTAGCCTAACCTAAAAATAACCTAACCTAGCCTAATATAGAAATAACCTAACCTAGCCTAACCTAAAAATAACCTAACGTAGCCTAACCTAAAAATAACCTAACCCAGCCTAATCTAGAAATAACCTAACCTAGCCAAACTTAAAAATAACCTAACGTAGCCTAACGTAAAAATAACCTAACCTAGTCTAACTTAAAAATAATCTAACCCCTTGAGTATTTAACAGAATTAAAATGCTGAGATTGACGGTAACATGTCGCGATTGACATATGTTTCGTTCTTTCTCAACGTCTGAACTTTGTACGCGGCTCTGTTTATAAGACATCACACGGTTACTTACGTAAAGCCTAGACACGTCGTTGCATTATGGCGCGTTGAATTAAAGACAAGAATTGCACTAAATTCTGCGTTTACCCGAATGGTTACTCCGAATCTAGGAATCTGGGAATCGTCGTTAAGTTTGTTACAGGTAGCACAGCTTGAAAGTTGCGGAGCGGAGCGTGACAATCGCGTGATGCTTTTATTGCGCAACTTGGATTGTCGGACCTTGATTACGCTTGCACCTTCGCGGATATTTTTATCGTTTTATTTCTCTTCCTTTTTTTTCTCTCCTCTTGTCCACTTTGTTCCCGACCGCAGAATCGTGCAAAGCTCATTTCTCATTCGGATGTGACGGACGTTTCGGTCGACGAAAAGGTGTCCCGATTTAGGGGAGATGCGAGATTTTGATTATTTCCATGTTTTTTCCTTTCAATAAATTACCGCGTATTTTTGCGAAATAAGGAGTAATTTGACGATGTTTATGATTCACTTGTTTGGAATGTATTGTTTGGAATATTTGAAAATTTCAAATATTAAGGCTTCGAACGAAATAAATATTGACATTGAAAAATTTCGATGTTTTAAGATCGAGAATTTTGAGAATTAACAACTGTAAAGTTCGCAAATTTTCGTAGTTGCAAAATTAAGATATTACAAATTATGTACAACGTATCATAATCCCAAAAGTCTCAGAGATCACAAATTCAAAAATTCTAACTCCCACATCTTCAAAATTTCAAATCTTCAGTCTCAGAATTCCCGAATACCAAAATTCCAAGGTCTCAAAATGAAAAAATTTCAAGTCCTCGAAGTCTAAAAATTCGCAAATTCCAATTTCTCAAAATCCTAAATCCCAAAATTCCATTTGAAAAGTGGTATTATGTCTCCACCCACTCGAACGAAAATTCTGAACAGCATCAGAATCGTTTTCGTCCATCGAAAGAAGAGTCCTATTACACCTGGACCGTTTTCATCGAAGAAAACTCGATCGGAATTTTCAGTAAACTATAAAGAAGTGCATACGGTAGTTCTGGAAACTCGTAAGTATTACGTAATTCGATCGGTGAACGCAGACCTTGATACCGTCTGCACCTCGGCAGACATATTTTTATTTTTTTTTTCCCGTCCTGGAATCGTTCAAGAATTTTTCCTTTTCATTCTGAATCCCCGCTCGTGCTCTCGTTTCGATATTTTCGACGGTCGGAAAACGTTCTCGTAAAACATTAACGCCGGATAATTAATGCTTAGCCTCGATGACGAATCAACATTTTGCAAATATCGCAATATGTATCCATGCTTGAAGCGTGTCGCGCAACTGCACACTACATGCTATATACCAAGGATTCAGACACCGTTTTCTTTAAGGTTAAAGTACAAGAAACAAGAATCGATTTAATTAGTTGGAGGTAATGCACACGTGTTACGTGTAACACGGTTTATCATTATCGCTTTTTCTTCGGCTCGCTCGCAGTTTCAATCGCTCATTATGGTCGAATAATTCTGCTGTTTAACTTCTAACTTATTTTATTACGAAAAATTTATTCTAGGACGTATCAGTGATTCATGAAACGATTATGCTTGATACGTCGTTTAAATCAGGGACGTAGTCTATAATCAGATTCTAATTATCAGTTTATGATTATGGATTGAAAATAATTTCTGTACAGAGTTCACAATCTTATTGTGATCAATTATATGGAATGTATAAATATTTAGTTTAATAAATAAATTAACCTTGATAAATAAATGGATTAATCTTTGATCGGAATAAGAATAAAGAATTTAAATAAAAACCTTGAATCAGGGAATTGAAACAGAAATGTTACTCCGAATTCAAACTTGTATTTTTAATCAGAAGATCAATACGATTGATCCTCGATTGGCATGACGTAATTCTGAATTTCTCAGTTTGAGAAATTTCAAAGTTAAATTCCCGCTTCGCTTAGAAATGGAACGAGTTAATTAATTCTTAATTGAAGGAAATTTCGTTACAGCTGAAACGTCAATTAGTGGTAAATTGAATAAAAATTCGATTAATTATTTGAAACAGCGCAAGGAACAATGTTCAGCGGGAAAAGAAGAGCAAGATTAACCTCTTTGACACCGCAGGTTGCATTTGCATCGACTTCCTCGCTCGGCAAGCGTTAATTTTAAATTCATTTTTCATTGCACGATAACGAGATTTCGTGTCATAAAAACTCTGGTATCGGCTCGATCGAAGTAATGTGTACGCCTATATAAATCGTTGATAAATTAGGCTTTGCCGTAATCTGTCGATCGAACGATATCACTATCTCACGATTAGTCACACTTTTAGAAAGGTTTCTTAAATCGACCAGAAAATGATTTTTTTTGCCGCGAGTAACACGTGTGGTAAAATAGATTTTGTAACGGAGATCATTCAACTGCGTCGTTCATTTCTATTTACTCTTCGAGAACAATGAACCCTCGAATAAAATTGCATCGCGAATTTCGTCAGGCAACACCGACGACTTTTGTCGAGCGACTATACAGGATGTTTCAGAAAGAAATACCAATATCACGGAGTAGGGATACAAGAGACGACTCTTGTCAAGAAAACTACTCTTTAAAGAGAACGCGATCGATTTAAATATCCAAGCCAAATCGAGGGAGTATGATTTCGACGCGGTATTTCGAAATGCGCATGCGCACAGCCAGCAAGTATGGCGGTCAATCGGTTTAAACCTTCATCAGTAAATTTCTAATAAATATTTTGTCGTTTCTCTGTAACACATTCGTTTGTACTTTCTTGCGATAGTCTGTCTTCATAAGTTATTTGTAATAATCATTTCGGTAATATACATAATATTGCTGAATATACATTGCATGTATATGCTTAAAATATGTTGTGTGGAGTCATCATTTTAGTATGTCTTTCTTTTCAAACAGTGCTGTAAAATTGATGTACTTCGAAAGCTAATATTAGTGAGATATACTTGTACGTCTATACTTGTTCATTTGAAAAATCTGGCCATTTTGTAAAATGATTAGTATAGCTTTCGAAACAGCCTGTATACGCGAATGAACGTCGCAGGTGTTCGACGCATTCGTTAAGTAACGTATAGGTAAATTCGTCCTTCGTCCATTATCTGCAACGATAGCGTGCTCGCCTTTACTTGTGCTCGTTCTTTTTTCATAATTTTTTACCTTCTCGAAAACTCTTTTGTACAAATAGACATTCGTAACGATGATATTTTATGTGGAACAGAGGTAGCGACTTTTTGCGCGCAGGTTATAAATGACATTTCTGATAAATATTTGTAACGTTACAAATATTTCTAATCAATAACATCTGTGTGTTACGCCGATGATGCAACAGATGAAAGAATTATTTCAGAATTTTATTGGGACTACTTAAAAAATTCATATAGAATGTTATAGAGATGTATTTAATTAATGTGAATTATTGATAGTATTTATTGATCAATAATTATTAATATTATTCATGAAACTATAATTATGGATTCTTTTATGAATTACTAAATTATCAATATTAGTTATTGAACAGTAGTTACTGACATTCTTTATTAATTAATAATTATTGGTTTTGTTGATATTATTTATCAGTCAATCATTAATATTCCTGTTAATTATTATCAATTATGCATCGTTAGTCATGATATCATTTATCAATGGGTAAAATCAATAAACACATTAATCCTACATCTCGTCTTATATAAAACTTAATTTAAATTTGAAGAATAGCATTCGCAATTATTTAATGTAAAATAAGAAATTTGTGAACCGATTATTTGACCAGTTCAATATTTTTATTTAATGTTAAAATCGCGCCATGTTATCCTAACATATCGCCAGAAATAATTGCGATATCAGCTCTGAAATCTATAAGAGTATTCGATTCACGGATAAAAGAGTTAATTTCCGAAATAATTACGCGTTCGTTCGCGAGAAATCCTTTCGAAACACGTTTGCGGAAAATCGTTTCGCGGAGTCGTTTGCACACCGAATGTTAATCCGCTCGTGGCTGTGTAACAGAAGAAGATTATTGCACGACGAGCATTGTAACGCGACAAAATCCTGTCGCGAAAGCGATTTTCAGAACTCGTGAAAAGCCTGAACAAACGTATAATACCATGTACAGTCGAGAGTAACTCTGGCATTCTGAGGGGAAATGCGACAAACAAGGGGAGAGAGATCTTTCGCTCCTTTAAAATCGTTCAGCTGCTGCATTTGCAAACTTTAAACTTTACAAAATTTGGAAAATTTGGAAATTTCAAAATTTTTGAATTTGGCGATTTAGAAATTTGGAGATTAAGGGATTTGGGGATTTAGAAATTTAATAATTTAGGGATTTGGGGATTTTTAAATTTAATAATTTAGGGATTTGGGGATTTGAAAATTTAAGAACTTAGAAATTTGGAAATTTAGGGATTTGGAGATTTAGAAATTTGGAGATTTAGGGATTTGGGGATTTAGAAATTTAACAATTTAGGGATTTGGGGATTTGAAAATTTAAGAACGTAGAAATTTGGAAATTTAGGGATTTGGAGATGTAGAAATTTAAAAGTTTAGGGATTTGGAGATTTAGAAATTTAAGAACTTAAAAATTTGGAAATTAATAAGTTTTGAAATATTGAAATTTTGAAACTCGGGATTTAGAAATCTAGGGGAAAAGATTTTGAAATGTGACAATATAAGATTTTAGAAATTTGAAAATGCTTAACGTCTTATGTTGTACCAGAGTGTACATTCGTGCAAATATCACGAGAGTGAACCTTTTTGGCTCGTTATCGTTCCACGAACGACTTTTCTGCAAATCCTCCTTGTTGAAGGATGCTTTTGCTCGATGTCCATCGAAGAAGAAGAAGAAGAAGAAGATGGGAGTTCAAAGCAAGGAAGCGTCGAGACGCAGGTGTTAATAAATAGTTCAAATCAAGAGAGCTTGAAAAGTTTGCTACGACCAGTTTAGATCTTGTGCTAACTTTTGTAATTCGTTAAATACTGTAGACTTTTGTTTTTATGTATAATTCGTAATTGCTAACTTGGCGCTGTTATATACTTATTTACCATCAAACTTTTTTATACTATGTTCATGTTTCTGATGAGTTACAAGATTTCATTTTTAATTTGAAATTTCTTCATTTCTAAAGTTAAGTATTTGTAAATTTGTGCTGTCCTATACTTGTGATTTTGTGAACTTATGAATTAACATCAGTGCTATTAAATTTTTTTATTTTCCTTACGTATCTTCAAGTCTGCAAATTTACAGCTCCTCACAGTTTCAAATTTTCAAATTTCCAAATTCACAAATTCTCAAATTTCCAAGGTACCAAATTTGCAAATTCTCAAATTCTCAAATTTGTAAATCCACCATTTCCTACACTTCCAAGTCTCTACTTCCTCCAATTATACTTCCAAACCCCAAATATACAAATTTTCAAATTTCTAAATACCCATATTTCCAACTCTCCATCTTCCCAAATCCCCAAATATTAAAATCCGAAAATGAAAAATTTCAAAACCGTAAAGAAAGATTCCATACCCCTATCATCTCGCGATCATTGCCCCTACTCGCATGCCCTCCGGTGCCCTGCGGTGCCCGGGAGCACATTCGCGGTTATTTGATCCACCTATCTCAGCCTCCTATCGTAACCATAAATTACGGTATAATTAAGGATACCGCAATATTGCGTACTGTTGTTAGAACGAGGCACGATCACACTTCGTTAAAACACTGTCAAACGAAATCTAATATAGCGTAGGTAAATTCGATCGCAATATCTCCTGTGTCGTTTAGCAGCCCGTCGAATCAACGATACGTAACATTGTAACACGAATCTTATCGAACGTTACAAATATTATGTACAGCTAGCCACAATAATCCCTCCACGATGTGTTTCGATTCGTTTTCTAATCGGCTCGAACAGTATCGTCTATGTCGGATATCTGTGCCCTCTGCGTGCGTGCACGTACGTGGACTGCTAAATCCACGCATCATCGGCAAATCCTTCGTCGAATAGATACGTCACGACTTTTATGAACCATCATTTCGATTAAAACTCTACGCGTGTTCTATCTAAGGTTCAAGTTCCATTAACATTTCCAGAGCTAGCTCTGATGTAGGACTGTATTAATATTGAAAACGTACTTTCTAACCGAAATGTCCAAACAAATTGAACAGTCGATTGAATTCCCTGTCCTACAATATCGTGTCACTCTCTACAGTTCATATGTGGGTTTCATACATGAGTTTGATACAAATGAAATTCCTATTTTTACCCCAATTCAATTTTGAGGTCAGTTTTAATATTCATAATCTAGGGTCCGAATGTAAAATGTAACTGACATTTTAACTTTCTTTGTCTTAACTTTGTAGTAATAATTAGGCACAAATGACGTAGACGTTGTTGGTTAAGGGTTGATATTAGGTTCAAGCGAGGCTTTAGCAAGTATCTGCTGAGTTCAGTGAATTAAATCCTACATTTAGTCCTCTAAATGTACTATTATTTTATTGAATATCATGTTTAATAGTTACACTAATGATATGTATTTCTCTGAAAATTCAAATTCAGTTTGAGAACTTACTCTGGGATGTAGTAGATCCAAATGTTCTAGTAAATGCTCTGTTCAAAACTAAATCTTCCACTTGTTCTATGTGAACATGCGCTAAATGATCTTCTTATTTAATAAATAAGCCATATTTAATAGTTTGTTAAATTAAACCTTCCATTTATACGTGCTCTAAATGCAATGAATGATCATTTCTCTGTTGAACAAATGACACGATATTATTTTCCCAGGTTCGAATTCTATATGTCTCTTCCAAAATTTAAATCTAATTTCAGGACCTATGTTAACATCCACAGTACCCAGACGTAGCTCTACGTAGTACTAGTCTGTTCAAATAATAAAATCTCTCACTAGCCATATACTCTATATGCATCGAATCACCATCAAATCTACTACTGAATAAATATGATACAATATTAATTTCTCAGATTCGAATTCTATATATTTCCTCCAAAATTTAAATCTAATTTCAAAACCTATGTTAACATCCACAGTACCCAGACGTAGCTCTACGTAGTACTAGTCTGTTCAAATAATAAAATCTCTCACTAGCTGCATACTCTGTATGCATCGAATTACCATTCAATCTTCTGTTAAACCTATATGATACAATATTACTTTCTTAGGTCCGAATTTTATATATTTTCTCCAAACTTTAAACTTGATTCAAGAACTCACTGTCCAACAGGTAAGTCCTTGCTCTATTCCAAAATCGAATCTCTTAGTACATGCTCTAAAATTCTCCACCGAACTATCTAGTGTCCCCAGGTCTGAACCCTGTTCCCCTCGAAAATGAATATGATCCAACAGGTAGCTAAATGGAGTTCTGTTTTAAACGATAAATTCTCTTACTTGTATCGATAGGTTTGAGATAGATGGTTAGGTGGATCCTTCGAAAGATTCCTGTGGAATGGAAAAAACACGAAAGTCCATGGTGTGGCGCGAACCTTGATAGCCGGAGGACACCCGCGCTGGACACGTTCACCGTCCGACCGTCGAGAAGCGACTGTTCTTTCGCCACCACTCTTTCTCCTCCTC
The DNA here is from genome assembly GCA_945859595.2 of Megachile willughbiella. Taxonomy (NCBI): domain Eukaryota; kingdom Metazoa; phylum Arthropoda; class Insecta; order Hymenoptera; family Megachilidae; genus Megachile; species Megachile willughbiella. Next base: position 10,370,816 of record OX243796.1, read on the forward strand.
CTGCCACCTAGCTACCCTCCTCCGTGGAGTGGAGGGCACAACGCAGCAAGAGGCCGTGTTCCACCGCTGACACACAAACGGTACGCAACAGCGCAGATATCAAAGATACCAATGCAAGCGCATTCGTTCTGTACACTCAGGTGCAACGTAGGCTTCGTTTAATGGTGGGGACCGTTAGGGGAACACGCCCCTACTTTTTTCTCGCTGTTTTAGAGGATTGGAGGTTTTGAAATTTTTATGTTCTTCGGTTAGAGGCTTGCGGACTTTTGCGTTCGCATATTTATGCATTTGGAGATTTACAAGTTACAGCTTCATAAATTGACAAATTTTCAAGTTTACAAATTTACAAATTCTCAGAGTGACTTTGCACATTTTTAAGGTCTCAACTTTGCAGATTTCCAAGTCGTCGAACTCCCAAATTTACAAATCTTCAAGGTATAAACTTTGTAAATTTTCAAATAGACAAATTCCCTAATTTCCAAGTCCCGACAATCTCAAAATCTTCCCAATTTTCCCCCAATTTATCAGAGTCCATAATTTGATAACGTCATCGACCACATCATGTCATCAAACTTATAAGGAAACGAGAATTGAAACAAAATAAACTATGGTAACTATGAGTGTCAAAGTACTAAAACCTTCCGGTGCAAAGTATCTCCAAATCTGATCATCGAACTAAGAAATTTTCATCCACATTTCAAGCCTATATCCAAAACCTCGAAATAATTAATGAGAAGGTTTAGAAATCAAGGAACCTTTGTAAGGGGCAAACTTTTGGGTCACTCTTGGTCCCCAGAAAGATTCTAAAAAACGAAAAAAAAAGAACGTCTACCGGGCGAAACTCACCGCTCGGACGAGAAACACCGTGGACACGGTCATGAATAATGTAATTAGGCTAGCTCTGCCGCCTTTTCCGTTGGGGACACGTTTGCGTACGAATGTACAACGCGTCGCTGTTAACGACAGGACATTTTTATCGGCCCCCATGCGAACAGAACCGCTGCGGGCGCAGCTGAAGGAAACCAGAGTGGAAAAGGTACATTACCGGTGACATTATGGTAATCGGAGGATTGCCCTCCTCGAGCTTCTTCTCCCCCTTCAGCCCCTCCCAGCCGAACCACGGGACGACGTCATATTTTTCGTGGGCCCGAGCCCACCTACGAGGAATTCCTTTTTTCGCCGGAAGAGCACTGTTTGACGAGAGAGGCGAGTTTCGTGAACTGGAAACCAACTTGGTACGTCATTCGTGATCCAAGTTCGTTGAACAGGTTCGCGAGCCTCTTGCGATCTTTTTAGGGAGGCAGAAAATTATCTTCTTGTTTATTCCCTCTTGATAAATGGACGCCCGTCGACTCTTGTGCTGCATGATTTTATTTGTAAATTGCACTCGTTAATTGCGGCTAACTTATTTTTTTTATACTTATCGGACGATACTCGGCAATTTTTGTGATTACTGATTTTGTTTATAAATTGTACTTGTTAATTGCGGCTGATTTTTGGTATTTTTATTGCTCGGTGAAATCTTGCGGTGGGTGATTTTGTTCGTAAATTGCACTTGTTAAGCAAATTTATTTTTTTTTTGTTTTTATCGGACGATTCTGGGCAATTCTTGCGGTGGGTGATTTTGTTGTTGATCAATTGCACTTGTTAATCGTGGAACAAGTTTTATTAGTTTGGAAATTTGACAATAAAAAATTTGGGAATCTAAAATTGAACGAATTTTAGAATTTGAGAACTGAAGAATTTAATTTGTTTTAAACTAGATCTTCCTAAAGATTTATTCCCACGAAAAATGTCCTTATACCAGACATTCAGGAACTGTACCATAGCCGGAAATAACGGACCGCATAGATCACCGAATTGCAAATACATCTTCAAGAATTTACCTTACTATAAATAACCAAGGATAACTCATAAATTATTCCAAATTTGCGATGTTGATTCAAAAAATAAAAATATTTCTCGCTTTCATTAATAAAAAAAAAAATGAAGCAACTAAAATGTGTATTTAAAATAATAGGTTTCTATGATGTATTAATATGAAAATTATTATTACCACTATGGTGATTATTATAATAAGTTTGCACTAATAATACTATTACCATAACATTATTATAATCCACTGCTACAACACCGTATACATAAATACTTTACAACTATTTTATCGAAAGGGTAAAAGCTTGAATATAAACGAATATAAATTAGTTCTACTGACCTTCTGACAAATTTCTTAATTAGACGAACAGATCGACAATGGACACGAAGGCAGAGTGGAAGCTCGTTCGACCTACATTTATAGCCATCCATGGGGGAAGGGGGGTAGTCATAGACACTATCACCCCGTGGATTAAGCACCCCTTTTATTCGACCTATCGTGTTCTGATACGTTATCGGCGAAAATGAAACAATAATGATCATACGCGGCAGCTAAATCAGATCGACGCGTTTTCCGATCTTCGTCGGATCAAATATTCAACGTGCTTGAATTAATTATTGATCGCTGAACGAAACAGAATTATTCGATCGAAGTTTCTATTTATTAGCGATCAATAACCGTGCATTCGATTTTAATCATATACATTTGTTACCATTATTATTAACTATTATTTTAGCGACTAAATTATTCAATTTATTGCATACTCTTTCATTTTGCATTAATGACAGAATTTTTACTTCGTCTTCGTGTAATTAGTGGTTTCCTTTTAATGTCAGGTTTAATTCGATTAATTTTGCATCAAACTTCAAATTTTCTACAAATTACAGTTTGCATTATATCTTGTAATTAATACAATTTGTATAAAGTAAATTAGTATCAATCATTGTGTAAAATTCTTGAAATTGAAACAAAGGTAAAAACAGCACAGTTTGGGGGCCATCCACAAAACGTGACTCATTAACGACGAATTTTTATCTGGTCGTTCGTTCAACGATCCAGCGGTGGAAATGTGGTGACACTTTGCCACCTGATTAGGTATTAAAAGCCATGGTGTCAGGGGTCATCAGCTACATCCGGTGCAGAGGCTCGTGAATGACACAATGCGTCGAAGCCACACGTGTTTCTTAACAGCGACCACAAAGGAGGATGGTATTCGGTGTTAGGGAAAGTTCTTTAGCTTTTGTTTCTTTCCAAACCCTTTTTACATTTCTTTCCTAGGAAAATGTGCCGTGTTCCTTAAACCCGAGGAAGGTATACCTTTTGTTTTCCTTTCTAATCCATGCCCTAATTGTCATTTTAAGAGACTGCACAAATGTGCTTGTATATTTAGTAGGACAGGAGGTATGAATATATGAGTGGAAATGTGGGACAAGGTTTTAATCTTACATAATTCTTGGTAATAATTAAAGAGCGGAAATAAACGCAGTTAGTACTTTTAATCGGATAATATATATTTATTAACGATTCGAGGCAGTGGTAGGTAATCGCTCCGCCATACTGCTCTAAATTGGCGGTAAAATTCAAATCTCTTCGTATCAACACAAATATTTATATCGAAATAATAGACCGTCTTTACGGATTTCATCTTAAATACTAAAAATTGACAATTTCGACAAGATTTGAAAATTTAGATACGTTGAAAGAGAAATAAAAAAATTAAAGGACTTGAAATTTCAAAGTTTAAGGATTTGAAAACTTGTACCTTAAGGAATTTAGTAATTTGAAATTTCAGACCCGTAGAAATTTAGAACGTGATCATTTAGAGCTACAGAACTGTTTAAATTCAAAACTAAGATCCCGACCTCCATAAGTCAAAAAGCAAACTAGATATTCCAGGTCGTCTCTGCCGGAAGGAATTCGGAAAATGAAGCGAAAAGAGGGAAAAAAGGGAGGATCCTTCGGTTTAAGCCTTGAACGTTACATCGCGGGGAGAGGTTGGACCTATCCTTTGTTGGTCCAAGATATGAAATAAAGTGCGAGGCTATAGTTATCGGGCTTATCTCGCATTCCTAGTGAACGTTTCTATCGCTGTACACGGTGCAATATCGAAGTGGCCTTTTCACCTATTTCCTTCACTAACAGTCTTTATCGTATCGTTGATTCGCACGAGGATTCACAAGTTTTTTTCAGTTCACACGTTCTTTTCAGCTCACGAGTTTTTTCACAGTTTACTAGTTTAATACACAGCCTTCGTTATCAGAAAGTTCAACTAACATCAATCTGAATTCTTATAAATAAATTCATAAGTCGTTACGTGCATTTTATTTTGTGAGTATGTATATTCATAATCGGATGCATTAGTTAGTTATATCGCCTTCCTTTATATTGTGAAATATTTTCATCTTTTGCGAAAGGGAACTTGGGAATTTTGACTTTTGAAAGTTTACGAGTCTTCAAAAATTTGATATTTTATACGATAACACAGAAACTTAGTATAATTCTACAGTTAGACCAATAATTCAGCGCCCCATCGTTCATACCTACCCTAAAACGCTGTGTTATACTTTCACTCCAAACTACCAAATATCCACGATTAAAGCAACAAATTAATTTCTGTATTCACACGTTTACAATAAAGGAGAAACACAAGCTCGCAGCATAATAGCAATTTCAACTACTTGCGTCACACCGTGCGTCATAGTTTCACCTAGTCCCGCTACCCAAATCCACACTGAAGCACCAAATTAATTTCTGTATACTCCCGTTTTACAACAAAGAAGCTCGTTCTAAGTATAACAGCAGTTTTAACTACTTGCGTCACATCGTGTGTCATGGTTTCACCTACTCTCAGACCAGCTACCCAAATCCACAATTAAAACACCAAATTAATTTCTGTATTCGGCCGTTTTGCAATAAAGAAGCTCGTTCAAAGTATAATAGCAGTTCCAACTGCTTGCGTCACTTAGGAAACTTAATAACGCACCGTGGCAAGCAATTTAATGACACCCGATCGCGGGTTATTATTGCGATGACCTAACAATGGACTTATCGTACGTCGAACGTTAACAGGGTAAATGTTTCGCGAACGTAGGGTACCTACGCCTAAGGTTTATGGATCGTGCAACCGCAACCGATCCTCGTGGCACGCTTATTGTTGCCATCATTTTTTGTTCCTCGTTTTACGAACGTCCAGCGTTCTGTACGGCCCTTGTTTCTGCATACGCGGTTGTTACAGGGTTCAGGGAACTCTGTTCGCTCGTCAACTCGGAACGAAAAGGTACGCGACCGACAACCGCCTGAAAAACACGCGAAATTCTCGTGCAATTTTTATTTTCTTCACTTTCAAATCCCGTTCGAATGGTAGCTCGGAGATTTTCAAACAGTGCACAGGGTGAATTATTTAAATGGGGATATGTAAATATTTAGGTTATTTTGGATTTTATGCAAAGAGGAGAGGATGCTGGACAAATATTGTTTTCTATCTGCGATTCTTGAAATAACTCTTGGGGACTCTTTTAATATCGTAAATAATTCAGGCATTTTTGTTTAAGTGATTTCAATGGTCACCTATTTTTCTTAAGCAGCTATCTTATTTTGTTACCTTCTTAATTAGGGTAGGGTAGATTAGGTTAGGTTCACGTAGATCAGGTTAGATTAAGCTAGGTTAGAGTAGAATAGACTACATCATGTTTAGAACAAGTTGAAAATTTTTAAGTATAAATTTTCCGAAATTTGGAGATTTAGAAAATACGAATTTGTGGGAAGTTTTGGAAGTTTACTTAGAAAGAAGATTACAGATTTGGGAAATTAAAATCTCAAACTTCTAATTTCAACCTAAGTTCATTTAAACTATTCTAATTTATCCTAACCTCGTTCAAGCTATTCTATTGTAACCTAACCTCACTTAAACTATTCTAATCAAACCTAACCACATTTAAATTATTCTAATCAAACCTAACCTCATTTAAATTATTCTAATGTAACCTAACATTATTTAAACTATTCTAATGTAACCTAACCTCATTTATATTATTCTAATCTAACCTAACCTCATTTAAACTATTCTAATGTAACCTAACCTCATTCAAATTACTCTAATGTAACCTAACCTCATTTAAACTATTCTAATGTAATCTAACCTCATTCAAACTATTCTAATATAACCTAACCTCATTTAAACTATTCTAATCTAACATAATCTCATTTAAATTATTCTAATGTAACCTAACCTCATTCAAATTATTCTAATGTAACCTAGCCTCATTTAAATTATTCTAATGTAATCTAACCTCATTCAAACTATTCTAATATAACCTAACCTCATTTAAACTATTCTAATCTAACCTAACCCCATTCAAACTATTCTAATATAACCTAACCCCATTTAAACTATTCTAATCTAACATAATCTCATTTAAATTATTCTAATGTAATCTAACCTCATTCAAATTATTCTAATGTAACCTAGCCTCATTTAAACTATTCTAATGTAATCTAACCTCATTCAAACTATTCTAATGTAACCTAACTTCGTTCAAATTACTCTAATGTAACCTAACCTCATTTAAACTATTCTAATCAAATCTAACCTTATTCAAATTATTCTAACGTAACCTAACCTCATTTAAACTGTTTTAATCTAACCTAACCACATTCTAATGAAACCTAACCTTATTCAAACTATTCTAATTTAACCTAACCTAGTCTAATGCATCCTAATCTACCATAATTGAATGAAACGTAACCTAACCTGACTTAATACCGAAATTTGGCGCGAAACCAGTGAATAAATGTCGAGGCGTTTCGACATTTGTGAAGTTTCGTACTTGACTTAATATAAAGTTGGCGCATATAAATGCGCGCAAATAAAGGTGGCAACAGCCGCTAAGGCTCCGTTTGCTAATGCAGGAGATACGAGATTATTTTGGAGTGCGACGAACGTTTGTAAGTCAATGTACTTAGCAAGGTTTTAAGAGTTGTATATTAGCGGCAACGCGTGGAAGCGTTAGAGCACGAGAAACGTAACAGATGCGAGGAGGAAAGAAACGTTTAGCAGTTTTGTATCTGCTTCATCAGCTGCTACTCAGCATATACAACGAGCAGTCCCTGAAAGAGAACCGATCGCGAGCTGTTTATTATACACGTTGGAAGAAAGTTCATGGAAATATTATTTAAACACCATAGATGAAAGCATCGCGTTACGTTGTGTCGAAGCAATTAAGAAAATTGATTAACGAACAGTCAGTAAGTTGTGCTGTTATGTGTTTATATAATAAGTGTTTATGTACTATTATAATAATAATCATATACAAATATGACATACTATAATATATGTAGTAATAATACAAATAAGATAAATAATAATATAGAAATATAATGAGTATGCGAAATAGGAAAATGTTATATGTGAACATAGGCAGAAATGCACAGAAGATATAAAACTGTAAATATGTGGGATATGTAATAAATATATACACTAAAAGAATGTCATAACGAAACGTTTATTATGTAGACATTACGATTTATAATTTGTACTATAATAAATTATAAACATTGCTATGTTCATTTTACTTCAACTCGGCATAATTGCGTATAAATGAATCCGTTGCATAACTTTTTCACAAAGATACTTTTTACCGAGAATGTATACAGTTTTCAATTTATAGGAGTGATAGAAAATAACAATTAAAGGAATAAAGATAATAGAATAATAATTAAAATATTTTTTCTATAACTTTATTTAAAGTTTATTTCAAGAAAAATTGTATAAATCATTGCATCGTAAATAACCATTAAACTATGAAACAATTAATGATCAGAAAAAGCAAGAAATGTTTTTGATAATTTTAATAACAGTTACATATACGATTCATTCGAGTTTCATTATTTCTCTTTAAAAATTACAGTCACATATTTTTGTGAATAGGCAGATATCACTGTAACTATATGTACCAGAGATAACTACTGGTAATAATAAATTATTTAAAAGTGATGTTCCATTTTAACATCGTCATATTTTCATAATCGAACGAGAACGTGTTATTAGCGTCACGAACAAGTAAACAGTTTCATGATTATCCGAGCTCTGAATATGCAAAGGTGGATTTTAAAAAGAACTACTATTTCCATACCAGCTTAGAGTGGTATTTGAAATGTAGATTGAACGGCAGTTATAGAAAATTCAAGTATATATTGTTAACTTACCGAATCCTTTGGTTTTGCGTTCAATTCGACGACGGTTTTCTGGAGCTCGCAGTTCTGTCGACGCAGCAACGAAATCTGTGCAGAAAAATTATTATTCATTTTTTGGGGAATTTAGTAAGTTGCAGTTTGAAATATTTGGGAATTTGGGATATTGGGAATTTAGGAATTGGAAATTTGAGAATTGGGAATTGGGGAATTGGGGAATTGGGAATTTAGGAATTAGAAATTTGGGAATTGGGAAATTGAGTATTGGGGACTTTCGGAATTGGGGAATTTAGGAACTGGGAATTTAGGAATTGGCGAATTTAGAAATTAGGGAATTTAGGAATTGGAAATTTAGAAATTGGGAATTTAGGAATTGCAAATTTGGGAATTGGGGAATTGGGAATTGGGGAATTTGGTATTGGAGACTTTAGGAATGGGGGAATTTAGGAATTGGGGAATTTAGGAATTGGAAATCTAGGAATTGGGAATTTAGGGATTGGGCAATTTAGAAACTGGGGAATTTAAGAACTGGGGAATTTAGGAATTGGGAAATTTGGTATTGGGGAATTTAGAAATTGGGACTTTAGGGATTTGGAAATTTAGGAATTGAAAATTTAGGAATTGGAAATTTAGGAATTGGGAAATTTAAAAATTGAGAATTTAGGAATTGGAAATATAGGAATTGGGAATTTAGAAATTGGGAAATTTAGGAATTGGAAATATAGGAATTTAAAGGATTGGGGAATGTAAAAATTTAGGAGTTAAAGATATTCTGAAATGTAGGAACATAGTAATTCGCTAATTTGAACATTTCTAAATAAACTTGGTAAACTAGCAGTTTGCTAATTTGCAAATTTTGCAATTTAAAATTTCTTCAACTTAAAAATAATAGAAATTGTCAGTTTAGCCGGGACTTCATAATGTAAACATACATATATATATATGTATACAAATCTTGAGAATTTCAAATTAAGCAAATAAATCTGTAAACTGACAAATTAACAATTAACTTCATAATTACTATATTAGATCTTCATCACTAACTCAGACTTGAACTTTCAAAAATTTTCCCTATATTTCACAAAGTTCGTTGATTGCTGAGGGTGTTCTCGGAATACGTGATTCTTGGAGCAGCAACGAAAAATCGGTATCTCGTATAAGGTGAGGGGGAAAAAAATAAAAAAAGAACGTTGACATGGGGAACGCGGTAATCATGCTACAGACTTAAATATTGGTAACCATAATCAGAAGGAAGTCCGGTGGTACGCTGTGGGCATACGGACCGTACGATGTGCGTTTCTGTTTGCCTTCCTTATCTCAGGTTTGCGCTGCGATAACCGCCCTTCTCCTTTTCCAAACGTTATTTCTACCTATACGACACCGTCCTTTAATATGGACTCTCAGAGCAACCAAACTGAAATCATTTTCAACTCCAACCCGTCGTTCACCATTTTTAATCAAAGTTTTCGACTGTTTTGATGCTTTTCGAAATTTAGATACTTCAGATTTTTATATCTTCGAATTTCCAGATTTTAGATCTTCAAATTTCAAGATTTTGTAATTTTTAGATTTTATCTTCAAATTTCAAGATATAAAAATTTCGAATTCCTAAATTCCCCAAAATCCAATTCCCCAATTCCTAAATACCCTAGTTCATAAATTCCCCAATTCCTAAATTCCTAATTCCTAAATTTCCCATTACCTAAATTTCCCAAATTCTGCATTCCCCAATTCCTAAATTCCCCGATACCCAATTCCCCAGTTCCTGAATACTCCAATTCCTAAATTCCCAATTCCTAAATTCCCCAATTCCCAAATTCCCCAATTCCTAAATTCCCCAAATTCTGAACTCCCTAATTCCTGAATTTCCCAATTCCTAAATCCTCCATTTCCTAAATTCCCCAATTTCTGGATTCCCCAATTCCTAAATTCCCAATTCCTAAATTCCCCAATTCCCAAATTCCCCAATTCCTAAATTCCCAATTCCTAAATTCCCCAATTCCTAAATTCCCCAATTTCTGAACTCCCCAATTCCTGAATTTCCCAATTCCTAAATCCCCCATTTCTTAAATTCCCCAAATTCTGGATTCCCCAATTCCTAAATTCCCAATTCCTAAATTCCCCAATTCCCAAATTCCCCAATTCCTAAATTTCTAATTCCTAAATTCCCCAATTCCTAAATTCCCCAATTTCTGAACTCCCCAATTCCTGAATTTCCCAATTCCTAAATCCACCATTTCTTAAATTCCCCAAATTCTGGATTCCCCAATTCCTAAATACCCAATTCCTAAATTCCCAGTTACTAAATTCCCCAATACCCAATTCCCCAGTTCCTAAATTCCCCAATACCCAATTCCCCAATTCCTGAATTCCCTAATTCCTAAATTCCTAAATTACCAAATTCACATTTCCAAAATTCAGCATTTGACAGCAGTTAAATTTGTAATTTTCTAAGAGAATCAAGAGCAAACGAATGCATAGAAAATGATGGACATTCACGATTAGCGTCCCATCAAAAGTGTTTGCCATAGCCTATGGTTTATATTCCAGGAACATGGCGCAGATATCCAACGTTAATATTGGAAAACGATATTACGATTCCAGCAGGTTGATAACGCGATTAACAGATGCTCGAAAGTTTGAACAACTATGGTCGCCTACGAGGGTAGATAAATTTATTCCTTAACTTTGCGAATACTTGACGTTCAATTTTTTGTGTAACACTTTATGCAATTACTTGTGCGCGACTGGCGAGTTGGCAGACGACAACAATCTTATCTAGCGCCAAATTACCAGATTATCTTCTGTTTCTTATAGCTTCGAAAAATTTCTAATTTTTTTATAGAAAAATTTCAAAGGATTTTTACTATTTCAAAATAGTAGTCTATTTTATTATTCTCAATATTGAATATCTAAATTGTTATTTACAGCACTTTCAAGTCATTGCTGTTACTTAAAAAACAAATTTATTTCGCTTTCATTTGTTACGAATGTCACTTTATGTGCGTAACATAAGATACAAATACTAATAATAAAGCTTTTACAATTTTATGTAAATATATTATAAAAGAAAAGAACTACAGTAAACTTGAACTAAATGCAATTCTTTTAACTACAGTATTTTTAATTTTATCAGCTAATACCTGCTTAGCCAATGATCATTACCTAACCGCCATTATCACTTACGTTTTTTTACCAACTGCGCACATAAAGAATGATGTCCGACTTTTATAAAATACATTTAGTTACCGATGTATCGAATGCTTAATTAGTACGAGATATAATTTTATACAATAATGATGACATGAATAACGTTGTCCTTGACAAATTTTTTCAAACTAGAAAATAAAAACGCATCTCATTGTGGTCTATGGTTCAAGGACTGCAGTGGATATTCGCTTAATTTACTGAATAAAATTCAATTGCAATGCGAATGCTAAAATATAATTACCTGTCAGTGAGGATAATAGTGATTAAAACTATTATTTTCTTAGTTACTAATTTCATGGAGAAAACGAGTAGCAAAACTTTATTATCCAGATATCTGGACCTTATTATCCGCACAATATCTAGATCTTATTATCCAGATGATATCTAGATGTTATCCAGATGATAGATTCAAACAAGTTTGTAAATGGTAATTTATACCGTCCAAATTTGAGTTATTATAAATGTTACATTAAAAAGTATTATTCATTTTTTTGTCAGACAGATGATTACTTAAACCCATTACCGATTTCAGTTCTCCCCCATGTGATTTATAACAGCGTCCTATAAATTCCACCCTTTTTAAAACTCTCTCGACTTAATGTCGTTGATCAGTTTACGAACGGTCGTGTTTCGTGCAAACACACACCTAAGGGAGGGTGGTAAAAGTCAATCGTTGCGCATTAACACCGTAACGTTATAGGCATACGGGTTCTAGAGGGTGAGACAAAAGCATTGTTAAACGTCTACCAAAGGCATTGATATCGCTATCTATCGGTTCGTGGAACAACAGAAGAGTGGTTTACCACAAAAGCACACCAGGGCAAATGTGGCGCGCGCTTTCGGTCTCTTACGCGTCCACAAATTGTTCGCGATAACAAACCGGAACGACGTGACCATGCAAGACTTTAATGACCCGCTCGCAGAACTATTTTTGCAACGCTGGAACAATTGCGCGTTCGAAGGTCGAAACAAGTAACGTTTATAAAAGAAGCACGATCAAATACTTGGGTTATAACGATAGAAGTGGAAGAATAATAGAAAATGGTGACCGAGACGTGCCGAGAGGTGTAGTCAAGTTCTTAATTTGATACCTTGACAATTTTAATTTCGAAGACTACGTATCTCCAAATTTTTTATTTTCGAATCACTAGTTAACAAATTTTATATTTCTGTATTTGTGGATTTCTAATTTTCCAATTCGTAAAATTTTAGATTTGAAATATTTCAGTTCGCAAATTTCGAAGTCGGAAAATTTGTAAATTGGTCATTTCTAAATTTGTAAATTGGACATTACTAAATTTGCACATTCGACATTTCTAAATTTGTAAATTTGGACATTCGACATATCTAATTTAAAAAATAAAATTTTCGACGTATCTAAGTTTACAAATTTGTATTTTCAACATATCTAAATTTATAAATTTGTACATTGAACATATCTAAATTTATAAATTTGTATCTTCAACATATCTAAATTTATAAATTTGTACATTGGACATATCTAAATTTATAAATTTGTACATTGGACATATCTAAATTTGTAAATTTGTACATTTGTAAATTAAAAATTTAAAACATGAAAAAATAATAAACAGATAAATAAAATCGAAGAGTAAATTTTCAAATTTTTTAATCATCGAAGATCAAATTTCCGAATTTGTAAAATTGAACATTTGAAGTTTCAGGAATAAGGATTCAATATGTGTCGGTTGCCCATAAGCCATTCGATGGGCCCTTAATCTGCCCATCACCGGTACAGAATTATCGTGTATAACGTATGATCGATAGTCGGAGTAATAAGAGGCAGCCTTCTATCGCCCCTTGCCGAGGGTTGAAAGGATTCGGGGTTGGTGTTATAGGAGATAAGGTAAACGTGTTTGCATTACACTCAATCCCGTTTATTATGGAAAGCAGCATCTGTTAAAATAATTTCCGACTGTCGTACATTAACTTAGTCCTTATCAAAGTAGTCGACATCTGCGTAGGGAATTTACAGTGAAACGTTGATACCCGATTAATCGAACGGTTGACAAGAATTCTAACAAATTTTAACGAATCGTCATAAAACATAAATAAACAAAATACTAATAAAGTCATACTTACTTCGGCATCCTTCGAGTTGAGTATTTCTTGCAATTCGACGCACTTTTGATTCGCTTCTTTCAACGCTTTCGATCGTTCGTCTGTGCAAAAAAAGATTTAATTTACAAGTTGAATTAGAAACATCGCGCGAGCGCGTTTTGAATTTCCCGCCAAATGTTTGCTGCGCGGTCGGTAAAACAGACCCTTATATTGACAGTCGTCAGTAACCTATACTACGGGAGATTAAACGATGATTCCCGTTGATTAAATGATTTAAAGAAAATCGCACACACCTATTTCTTCTACTATTCCGTCTGATAATACTTCCTTCGTGAAACTTGTCAGCTGTCCCTTTAAATTCGACAAGCTAGGCAATCCGTCACCGAACCACGCCATTTTACACGTCGACACTTAACCCTGAATAGACTTCTTCTTTAAGGACTAAGCGAGCACCGTTTTTTCAGGTTATACACACCACATATTTTGCTAAAATAACACACGTCAATGGCATTAAGGTATCAAAACATGTACTAACAGGAACCACGTAGTAACCTCCACAAAACATACAAGTTAGTTGAGCATGGCCGACAACGCAACGTAAGAAATCACTAGATACGGAGGACTATTCTCATTTGAATAACTAGATACTGTGCGATGGTAAAGAAGGTCGATTTGGTAGAATTTTTATGCAAATGTCAACTAGATCTTTCTGGTTTAACAATGAAATGATGGGATGATAATTTGGTGGAGTTTGAAGTTACAGGGTTTGATATATTTAAGCATTTGTGGTGTTGTCGTCTTCTGCTGATGAAATACCTGGTTTTATTTTGTTGGTTTTTAAAAGTTTGATATATTTGTATGTTAAATAAGATTGTGGTAATGAGTTCAATATTTGCTGCCAGTGGAGATTCAAGTTTTGATATTTTAAATCGTTTTGCGACCGGAAATAGTATCACTAACAACATCTAATGGTGGAGAGTATAATTATCAATATAGAAAGTTGTGGTTTTTCTCAAAATGAAATGTTTTTACATTAAATTGGAATGCTTGAAACGTTCTATGATTATTATGAAGATGGTTTGACATATACAATCCATATTATCTAAACATTATTGTTCCATATTGTAAATAAATAAGAGATAATAACAAATTAAATTATTTTATTAAATGGGGAAACTTCGGAATACCGTCATATTCCGATTCTGGCCAAATTTTGCAAACAGGCTCGTTTTTTCAAAAGGAAACATCTGTGAGAACGGTTTTTGGCGATACGAACGAAAAACTTTTACCATTGTAATGTTATTCTCTATATTACCGACGAGACACAGTATAGTGTGCGAACTGTTCTCACTACATAATTCGCACCTTCGAACCCACGGAATATATTGCAAACAGCATAAAATCAATATTAATAAATATATAGCATATTAATCAATAAAATCGATATTAATTGAATTAAAAAAAAAAAATTGAACATGTGGCGCCATCTCTCCGGCGAACAAGGTGAACTACACACTTTTGAAACTGTAGTTTAATTAGTTCCGATCTTTTACCGCTAGATGGCGATACATGAGACCGAAAAAAGCTAATTTAGATTAGCCTCAGTATGGTAAAAAATTCATAATTTTTTGGTAAAGTCGAAACATTTTGAAGTTAACTGGTCTTGCACTCCGATGCAATTCGACTCATATTATAGTTAATTAAGCTAATAAGCTATATTGAAATGAATTAAACCGAAAAAGATACACGTTGCGCCATTTAGCGGTAGAATAAGGGAACTAATGAAACTACAGTTTCAAAAGTGTGTAGTTCACCCTGTTCGCCGAAGAGATGGCGCCACTAGTTTCATTTTTTTTTCAATTTAATTAATATTAAATAAATTCTTTTTTAAAAAAGGACACATCTATGAGAACAGTTTTTAGCGCCTTGAGTAAAAAATTTGTACACGTGTAATTTCATAAAAAACATATTTTATTTCATACAGTAGAATTTAGCAAACATTGAAATATACATTTTATTATTAATATAGATATGGGGACAATTGCATATTTTAATCTAATAATAATATTATAGTTATATTTCGATGTATAATCGATAATCCATACAAAAATAAGGCATATTGTATCATATTAAAAGTAGCAGGATATTATCAAATGAGTAGAGGCAATATTTCAGCATAATAAAAAAAATTGTTACGAAAAAATGATACAATGATAAGAAAATATAATGCAATACAAAGAAAGTGAAATCTTAATACGTAGTAGCTTAAATAATTTCTTCCTTTAATCACCAACTTTTGGTTTTTTTGGAAGCAACTTTTAGTTTTATACCCAGAAGAGTATACTACTAATGTAATACGTTAGACAGCGCTGACATAATGTTTTTATCACTTTATCTGCAAAGTGTTTCAGCTTTTTGATTTTATGAAAGAAAAATCCTAGATCAGGGTGAAATTAACCCCCGAACGTCGAGTTAAAATCCTAAATACATGTCAGTACAAATTATTTTGATCAGTTAATAATTTCTGTAATATAAATCCACATCTCCTTCACATCTTCAAAATAAATATTAATCAAAGCATCTACCTCTACGTTTCTAGCTAACAAATCGAAAAACATCGAAGCACTACACAGAAAATAGCTTATTCATATCATATAAGTCTTTCACAATTCTTAATTCTACAAGTTAGACCTAGAATTACTTCTTAATTATAACACAAATTCAGCTTAACAACTAGTTAATATTTTAATAACATAAGCATTACAATGCTCAGGTAATCCTGTTTTATACGAGGCAAAGAAAGTGTTACAACGTTCGAGGGTTAAAATCAACCCCCAAAATTTTCTCAAATATCTATAGAACAAAATCCTATTATAAAAAGTTATTCATATTATAACGAAATGTAACACTTTCTATCTGACATTCATTTTAGAGCCAAGTATCGATTTCGAAGCGCATAAAGTTAACCACATATTTTGTTCGCGATGCTTTATGAAATAATGGTTCTTCGTTAAATCGGTTTCGGATGTCAGCGGAAAGCAAACGAAATCAGGAACCATAACTGCATTTATTTCATTTGCAGCTTCTTCTTGTTTACCGTTCCCCTTTTTCCGCTGTCGCAACAGTAGCGTAAACTCTTCGTGGAAGTTCCTCTTCCTTTGCAGGACCGACTACGAACACATAAATCAGTGCACCTGCCATTCCGCCGAGAATTGGACCGACCCAGTAAAGCCAGTGATCATCGAACATGTTCATCACCGCTGCACTGCCCAATGATCGAGCTGGATTCATTCCTGCTCCTGTTCTTGGCACCTGTTCGAACATCAATTTTTATTTTATCTGCATTTTCTTTTCAAAAGTTTCTAACTTGTCCTTTGATGTACTTTGCTATTTCATTAACTTTACTCATTGTACTATTTTATTTTGGTATTTTATGTATTTCTTTCTTATAAGATTTGTAATTAGAAAGTTTCTGGAAGAATTTGTGATGTAATTGATTGGCAGAGTTAAATTGTTGAGTGGACATTTAGGAAAGCGGAATTAAGTCTGTTGGAATTGGGGAATTGGGTATTGGGGACTATAGGAATTGGGGAATTTAGGAACTGGGAATTTAGGAATTGGAAAATTTGGTATTGGGGAATTTAGGAATTGGAAATCTAGGAATTAGAAATTTAGGAATTGGAAATCTAGGAATTGGAAATTTAGGAATTGGAAATTTGAGAATTGGGGAATTGGGTATTGGGGACTATAGGAATTGGGGAATTTAGGAACTGGGAATTTAGGAATTGGGAAATTTGGTATTGGGGAATTTAGGAATTGGAAATCTAGGAATTGGAAATTTAGGAATTGGAAATTTGAGAATTGGGGAATTGGGTATTGGGGACTATAGGAATTGGGGAATTTAGGAACTGGGAAATTTGGTATTGGGGAATTTAGAAATTGGGGAATTTAGGAACTGGGGAATTTAGGAATTGGAAATCTAGGAATTGGAAATCTAGGAATTGGAAATTTAGGAATTGGAAATTTGAGAATTGAGGAATTGGGTATTGGGGACTATAGGAATTGGGGAATTTAGGAATTGGGAAATTTGGTATTGGGGAATTTAGAAATTGGGGAATTTAGGAACTGGGGAATTTAGGAATTGGAAATTTAGGAATTGGGGAATTTAAGATTTGAGAATTTAGGAATTGGGGAATTGGGTATTGGGGACTATAGGAATTGGGGAATTTAGGAACTGGGAAATTTGGTATTGGTGAATTTAGAGATTGGGGAATTTAGGAACTGGGGAATTTAGGAATTGGAAATCTGGGAATTGGAAATTTAGGAATTGGGGAATTTAAGAATTGAGAATTTAGGAATTGGAAATTTAGAAATTGGGAAATTTCGGAATTTAAAGGTTTAGAAATTGGGGAATGTAAAAATTTAGGAGTTAGAGATATTCTAAAATCTAGAATAGGGAACAACTTCTGAAATCTAGAAACATGGTAATTCGCCGACATTTAGGAAAGCGGAATTAAGTCTGTCGGATAAAAAGAAATTTCTGATGTCTCAAATTTAAAAATTTCTGATTACATGTAAATCTTGAAATCTGTATATTTGTAAACTTTTATGGTAAAAAGTATAAACGCAACGAGATACTAAGAAAAGTGAAAAGGTATGAAAAACATGTCTTACACCAACGATATGTCCGACCGAAACTGTAAGTCCGATTATAAGGGGAGCAATTCCTTTGCTGTAATTTTTGGCCGAGTCGCACGCTCCGCAAACGACGAAGACCAGTATTAGGGCTAAGAAAAATTCTATACCAAATCCTTGAACAGGTGTAACATCTGTGGAAAGAGACACCACCCCTAGGAAACTTTCCATTCTTTCAGGAGATAATGCTCTTAACACACCCGAGCCTGCTATTGCGCCAATGCATTGAGCTACCACGTACAACAACCCCCTCACTATTGGCACCTGTAAAATTAAGAAAATCTTTTAATGAATTATACTTTGTAAAGGACTCATAAAATTTGTAGAAGCTCAAAATACATTAAGATGTATTATCCTTAGTGGTTGAACTCACATTAACAATATAATGCAACATTATTAGTGCAACAAGTTTGAATAAACATTTTTAATTTATATTATAAACATAGTATGTACACAAAGTATATAGACACATAATGAGCCTTGAATACAACAATAATTGCTGGTAGAAACGTAGTAACTTCAAAAAATATTTCTTATGAATTGTTAATATGTACGTATGATAGTGCACATGTAATATACACATGTATGCATGTAATATAAACATGAGATTTGAAAACAACAGTGATTAGTACTAAAAAAAATAACTTCAAAAAATTATCATCAAACTGAAATAAATATTTTTTATTAAATTTATGGTGTGAACATATTATATACGATATAAATATAGTGATACCTGAAGACAATAGTGCCAATAGGAAAATAGTAATTTCAACAAGAATATTCGTCAAACTGAAATAAATATTTTGAAACGTATACAGACTCTCCTGAGTTAAATCTTCAGAAATAGAAATGAATACCGTAAATCGAATGCGGTTGAAATCTCACGTTACGGTGAACAGAAGTCAAATTATTTTCTTATTATTTAATCATTGGGAAGAAGAACAGGTCATTGTACAGGCCAAGATCATTGTTAGATGTACGTGATATGATATTCCAACGTTTCTCTTACCTTGCCAATCACCATTAAACCGAAGGTGACGGCGGGATTAATATGGCCGCCGGAGAGATGTCCTATTCCTTGAACAGCGGCGGCAACGGTCAAACCAAAGGCCAAGCTTATGGTCAGAATGTTCTCGGTGACGACCGATCCACAGCCAAAGAAGTTCAACAGCATCGTTCCGAAGAATTCCGCTACCAGTGCTCGATAAATGCCGGATTCCTTATCGGTAAGCTCTCTGAGCCCCAGAGCCTCTCTCAAGTTCGACATCTATCAAACGAGTCGTTCGTAAAACCATGTTAAGATTTAAACAGCTGTGATTAGTGTACGTATACACGTACTATGTAATGTAGTTTCGATCTGATAAAAGAAATGGCACACTGTGTTTGCAATAGACGCACGTTTCTACCATAACCTGAGACGTTCACTATTTTTTTCAGTCGAGTACCGTTCGCTTCGCGAACAAGTCCTTGAGTCACGCTTCACCGACCGAACAGTTACGAAGGGTAGATACAACTTCTTGCTCGGCGGAAAATTGAAAATTTTATGCTCGTGGAGATCGTGAAGTTTTTTGTCGGATTGTTGATCGAGAGATTGGATTTCAGGTAAATAGCTGAAGATCAGGAATTTGGGAATTTGGGGATTTGAGAATTTGGGGATGTGGGGAATTTCGAGATTTAAGGATTTGAGGATTTTTGGAAATTTCGGGATTTAAGGATTTGGGGGTTTGGGGAATTTCGGGATATAAGGATTTGGGGATTTGTAGATTTGGGAATTTGAGGATTTAGGAATTTGGAAATTTGGAAATTTGGGGATTTGGGGATTTGGGGATTTGGGAATTTGGGAATTTGGGAAATTGGGGATTTGGGAATTTGGGGATTTGGGAATTTGGGAATTTGAAAATTTGAGGATTTGGGAATTTGTGAATTGGAGAATTTGAGAATTTGAGAATTTGAGAATTTTGGAATTTGGAAATTTGGAAATTTGGGAATTTGGGAATTTGGGAAATTGGGGATTTGGGAATTTGGGGATTTGGGGATTTGGAGATTTGAAAATTTGAGGATTTGGGAACTTGTGAATTGGAGAATTTGAGAATTTGAGAATTTTGGAATTTGGAAATTTGGAAATTTGGGAATTTGGGAATTTGGGAATTTGGGAATTTGGGAATTTGGGAATTTGGGAATTTGGGAATTTGGGAATTTGGGAAATTGGGGATTTGGGGATTTCGGGATTTGAAAATTTGAGGATTTGGGAATTTGTGAATTGGAAAATTTGAGAATTTTGGAATTTGGAAATTTGGGAAATTGGGGATTTGAGGATTTAGAGATTTGGGGACTTGGAGATTTGGGAATTTGGGAAATTGAGAATTTAGAAATTTGGAAATTTGGAAATTTGGAAATTTAGAATTGGGTAACATGAAATTTTGTAATATGAAATACCGAAAATTTGGGATTTACAAATTTGAAAACTTGTAATGTAAATTTAAGAATATATAACCTTGAGAATTTCTGAATTTCTTAAACAAGATATGAAACAACGAAAGTATAAATAATACAATCCGTCACGAAAACAAAGACAGTTGAAGATATAGAAGATATAGAATTAGGGATTATAAAGATAGCATAATAATCATGACAACGCAACATCTCCATAATTATCCTACACGCATAACCTTATCATACATATCTTTGTCAAGAATCGCAGTCCTTGTATTAACAAAAGAAATCTTCCACTATCCAAAACAGTAAAGTGATACTAAATGCTCCCATCGTATTAAAGCTGCATTAATACGCAAACTAACGGTTTGATTTCTGATCCATCGTTCATTAACCACTTTGAAAATGAAGCCGGCCGATCGTTTAGCAGTTCCCTCGATTCGCGTCGCAGATTTAGATCGAGGACACGCATACGTACATATGTACATCTGTACATACACGTAACTACGAATTATGTACATCGGAGAAACGAAACGTTAGGTTAACGAGCGACGCATCCAGGTTGCATTATGCATGCAGATCGTCATATCCTCGACGAGTAGGGCGGACGATCCCGATCGTTTCAAATTACTTAATCATCGTCGCTGGAGAAGCTAATCGTCACCCACGCTTTTGCATTTTACGTCTTTCGTGGATTTAGGTCATTGGTATATTTTGGAAGGAGCTTCTATTAAACTGTTACGAATTAACACTAAACTATGTGCACTTTTCAAATTAAATATGAAGTTGAAAAATAAACAAACGACAAAACTTAGTACGCGCGTTCATTGTTTATCTTGATGAGTCAATACAAATTTCCACAGAAGCACTTCAGCAAATTGTGTAATAATAACAAATTTGTGGAACGGTCATTTAATAGATTCAGGTTAGGTTTAGTTTTAGTATTAATCTCTTGACTTGAAAGATTTACGCTCGTGATGCACGTATGTCGAAATTAATTAAGAAAGTGTTAGATGAAATACAAAAATTATAAAAAAAAAACGTTCTGCAATTATTTTCGTAGCTTAAGAATTACAGAATTTCTACAATTTTGCGTTCATTCATATTTGACAATATAGAAACATTTAAATGTCAAAATCAATTGAACTTTGCCAAGAAAATAAATCATTCTTCGACAGAAATTATCCATAAATTTAAGAAAATAAATGAAAACTTGTGTATTATACAACAAAATTTTAATTTTCGTCCATATTTATACTAATCGCCTGTCTTTCCATAAACATGAAGCAATGTTGTAAAAAGAGGAATTTACAACCTTTTTTTATTTGTACACAATTATCGATTGCGAAATTGTTCATGACAGATCGTAACCACAACGAATATTATGGTAAATAAATTTAGGTTGAAAGCACGCGAAAAAACGATTCGACCGACTCAATGATGGATTTAATTCGAGTGAGATCATCTTCGCTGCGAGCGAAAGACGACGCGGTAATTCTTCATGCAGCGCAATTTCCACGTCGTGTATCGCCCATATAAGTACGCACTATTATATATAGCCGTGTCCTTCTGACGACTTGTTTTCTTCCACCATGAACAACCGTCAGTCAGAACCCTTTCTGATTCAATAACTGTATTAATTTAATGCTGTATTTCACGCAATTTCTTATTGAAGCTAACTCGACAATATTCAACCCCTTACTTTATTATACTTTCAAACTAATTTATTTAACTGTCTCATGGGTTTTATAAATATATTTTGTTACTGTGAGATTTCAGTGCGAATGGCAAAGAACAACGGGCTGAGTAGAATGGAAGGGGTGAGTTAAGGGCGCAGATTAACCCTTAAGCATAATAATCCGCAAGATCTCTTTTCGAAGAAATCTATCTGAATTTCTGAAATACTATTATTATAAAATTGTTACTTCTTGAATATATTTTCTGTTCAATTATACAACTGTTTATTAACCTCTCGATACATACATAAATTCATCGGTCAGCCTGACGGTGATTGATGAATCGAAACATTCATTTGTGTTTAAATTCATCAATCATATGGATGTTGCCATTGTTTTTGTGTACTATAAATTCTTCTATGATTTATTTATACAATTATTAGAGATTTGAAATAAAATGTAATTAAACCCAGTAGTTATTGTTTTTCTAACCTCAAAAGTATTCGAGTTTATGAAACAGAAAAAAGTATAGTTGACCTTTATTTATTATTAATATTTGTGGACTTATGTTCTGATCTTTTATAATAGTTATGCATGTGTATTTAACAGTTTTTATTATATCATAATTTCTCTCATGCTGTTACTCATTTGCGAATCACGCAACACATTTTTATGTATGTAACACATATTTCATTTTCTCACCGTTGCATCAACATGGGATACATCACTGGTACTTTTCATCTAGTTACGTAAATAGCGGTGAAACTGTGCTAAGTTTATGACGATACTTCTACGATTGCTGCTAGTTATTAATGAACGATGTCGCATTTAATGCGACGATTGACGTTTGACAGGATTACGGCTATTTTAAACTTGTGTGTAGCGTAGAGGTGCAACTTTAGAATTTTCGGACTTTAATCATACGAAATGTTGAAACTTTGGAAGATTTTGGAACTTTGGAGGTTTAGAATATTGAGAATTTAGGACTTTAGGACTTTCAGATTTTAGAATATTAGAACTTTGAGAATTTGAGAATTTAGGACACTTAAACTTTGCGACTTCAAGATACTGGAACAAGATTTCGAAATTTTACAATTTTCTGACATTAAAAATCTTGGAATTTTTAACTTTAAAAACTTCGAAATTTTACATAGTTACCTTCAAATTTGTTACTTTTGAAAACTGTTCAATAATTAATGCATAACAATTAAATGGACCTTGAGAAGTTACTATTTCTGAAGATCCTAATGCAAAGAGTGGAGCTTTCATAACATAACAGTAGAGAAAAATACCTCACAAAATGTTTTATCTGAACTTATTTATAGAGTGTAGTCAAGAATTATGTAGATGTGGCGAGTGTTATTGCGGAGGAAAACATTTGACTATCACAAGGAAAATTTTTAATTCAAGCATTTAATTGACTGTTTTAAAGTAGTATAATATTAATGTTAATAACTTTACGTAAATATAATATTGACGATGTGTATTTTTAATTTCTCTTGCTTTCAATATTCTAATATTTATAAAATTTGTAAAAAAAATATTTTGTATTATAGGAGTAGTTATATTCTATTAAATTTATTATAATATATTCTATTATATCTGAACATACAGTTATGTGTCACAAATTTTAGTTTTATATTATAGTTTATTCTATTTGAATAGATTATAATAAAACACATGCCTTTTTATTCGCCAAAGTGATTATTCACGTTCAATTTTTCCATAGAAATTTCCATTGTAATTATAATAGTACTTAGTTTCTTTCCGTAGTATCATTTTCTTCCATTGAATTTCTGGTTTAGTCATCGATGATTCAACAATTACACATATCATTAACAAATGAATTGCGAAACTGATACTTTTATTCGATGACGTTAAAGAAATCGATTAAAATTTTGACAACCAAACAAGATGTGCAATGCTAAGTTTAAAATGATCCAAAATGATTTATGTATACAAATAATCGAACTTAAATCCGCTAGATCGACTTTTCATCGAGCGAACATCTGGTAAGCTGAATTATACACGAACGGGTGTCGTTAAAAAAGTCGTTTAAAACCAGCCTGGCTGTGCATATGGATGTATGATTTTTTCCGATGATGTCATAATCTATGATTACTCTTCTTTTACCGTGTGATCGATCTAATTTTATAGTTTGCATTCCATGTAGTGCTTTTTTCGATATCAGTGAGTGATAAGATAACAACTGTGCCTCTTGTGTTTGAAGATTATTCGAATGATTAACTCCGATTGCTAATTTCAGGAATTTTGCATTAAGTAATCATTTTATTTCTGAAAATCTGAAGCTAATTGAGTGACTCTGTCGTGAAATTTTCTTAGACTTTTCTTTCGAATCTGGATGTTTCATGAAGTATAACAACATTGTTCGATATAAGTGAAAAATATAAAAATATTAAAGGTGCATTTATGTGAGCATATTAAGCAAACTTTAAGCTTTAATTTGGTATATCATAAGTGCTAATTTCTGATACTTTTATGTCATCAAATTAAATTTGAATTTAATACGTTCTCCATTGTTTGCTATAAGTGACAACCATTTTGAAACGATAGTAAACGATTCGATAGTATTTTTATCAGGCTTTAAAATTCGAATTGATATACAATCAATGACGTTTGACTTTCTGTTTCAAATTCTATTTCTGTTTCCGCCATTTTATGTGCAACGACGTAACAATAACTGGACGATCAACTCATCTGACACTTCTTTTGAAACAGTTTTGTTTTAGAAACATAGTAAACGTTTCAATAGTATTTTCATGAGACTTTAAGATCCAAATTGATGTACAATCAATGACTTTCGACTTTCTGTTTCAAATTCTATTTCTATTTCCGCCATTTTGTATACAGTAACGTAACAATAACCGAATGATCAACTCATCTTCCTGTGACTCTTATTTCGATTCAATAGTCTTTTCATGAGACCTTAAAATTCAAATTGATATCAACGATGTTTGACTTTCTGTTCAAATTCTGTATCCGCCATTTTATATGCAGCTGGACGATCAACTCATCTTCCACTGACATTTAATATCAAATCAAACACAAATAAATAAACGATAAAATATAAATTAATACATACATGAATGCATGTCAAGAAAAATGAATAGAAAGTTGAAGAAAAGCGTCTTAACCTCAAATAAAGAGTTTGTAAACCGGTTTGATGGTTTCAGAAATAATCGTTTAAGAACGAAGGTCATGTTGTAAAATTAATTTATTTTCTATTATCTTGTTGTAATCTTCCGGGTGGGTCGTAAAAGTAACGGAAATCGGTCGATTTCACATAGTTTACCGGTTAGGTCTTTTGCGATTTATC
Organism: Megachile willughbiella; assembly: GCA_945859595.2. NCBI lineage: Eukaryota > Metazoa > Arthropoda > Insecta > Hymenoptera > Megachilidae > Megachile > Megachile willughbiella. Next base: position 10,396,314 of record OX243796.1, read on the forward strand.
GGCGTACACCTTCGATGCTCGTTATCCCTATATGGCGCAGTACAGGTGCGCGATATCTCTCCTTATCTCCTCTCATCTCTTTCTCTCGTACCCTGGTTTCTTTAATCGCGGATAAAGCGTTATTTAAACTTTTCTCGGCGTCGTTTATTACCTGAATACATGTACCGAAGACAAACGCGAGACAAATTTCTTCGGTTAATGTTTCACGCTCGTCAACGTTTTTCTTCTGATGCAACGCGCGAAGATCGGAGGAGAGCTTGATTTATTTGCGACAAATAGGATTACGGTTGGTGATTGAAAATTTAGGGATTTTAGAATGTTGGGAATGGGCGATTTGGGAATTTTGAAATTTGGGAACTCGGGGAGTGGGGAGGTTTAAGAGAAGGAAATTTAGAAATAAGGGGATTTAGGAATTGAGGAATTTAGGAACTGAGGAATTTATAAATTGGGGAATTTTGGATTTGGAGAATTTAGGAATTGGGGAATTTAGAAATTGGGGAATTTAGGAACTGGGGAATGTAGAAATTGGGGAATTTAGGATTTGGAGAATTTAGGGATTGGGAAATTTAGGAATTGGGTAATGTAGGAATTGGGGAATTTAGAAATTGGGAAATTTAGGAATTTGGACATTTGAGAATTTGGGAATTTAGGAATTTGGAAATGTTGGGAGTGGGCGATTTGGGGATTTAGGAATTTTGGGAGTAGGGAGTTTCGAAATTTGGGAATTTGAGGAATGGGGAATTTGGGAATTGGGATGGTTTGAGGGGGGGAAATTTAGAAATTGGGAATTTAGGAGTTTGGACATTTGAGAATTTGGGAATTTAAGAATTTGGGAATAATGGAATTGGGGAATTTGAGAATTTTGGGATTTAGGAGTACAGCAATGTAGTAATTTGGGAATTTTTGGAGCTAGGAATTTAGAAATTTAAGAATTTGGGAATTTAGGAATTTAGGAATTTAGGAATTTTGGAATTTGAGAATTTGTGTATCTGAGAATTGAAAAACTTGAGAATTTGTAAATATAGAAATATAGAAATTGAAAAACTTAGAAACTTGCAAATATAGAAATCTAAAAATCTAGAAAAGATAATAATTTAGGAATGTAGAGATTTAGAAATTTCAAAATATAGGAACACAAAATATTAAGAATTGTTCATTTTGCAACATTTGCAATTTCCCTAATTATTATCAATCAAATACACTTTCTGCGTACTGACTTCCATCTAAAATTAGAATTTATTATAAATGTGACTGCCGGTCTGACTAGCAATCTACCCGTTCTACTTTCCAGTAGTGTTAATGTAGGTTGTTTCTGCTGTCAAGTTTGAAATGTTGTCGCCACATTGTGTTTCGTAATTTTCAGAAAACAGCGTGCAAAAGTAACCAGTAGAGTTTAGTTAACCCATTTGTCGTTCTCAAAACTATTCTCAGAGTAAACGATGCCAATTAGTGGAAAACGATTCTTAAATTAGAAATTTAATAGAATCCAATGTTGTATTAGATTACCACTTTTTAATTGATTACTGTATACAAATAATAGCTTGTATATATTTAATGTATGTATAACGTAATATTCTAAAAATTCATTTTTTCGTTGGCTATATCATTCTATAAAATACAGAACAACAATTAACTTTATTCTATATAAAAATAATGAAATAATAATTATTTTCATATTCAAATAAATTAAAGTACAAGTCTTTCGAATAACAAAATGTTGTAATTGAATACTTTTGTATACATAATATCATTGCTATTAATATTGTATAAAATATTGTTATTAATAATATCAATGTATAATATTATTTAAACAACTGTTCATTATTCGAAAAATATGAAATTAGAATTTTTTTTAAATTGAACGTCTCCAGAGTTTACTTACACGACGTCCATATAAATATTCACAAAAGGCGTGCAAAGTGCACCTTGAACAATCATACATCCTTCTAATTATCTTAAGCGAACAAACAGATCTACTATTTGTTTGTGGAACAAAATATTTGCTTTCAATTATACGCTCGATTCTATTACTGCTATGCTACTTACCACAGTTATATCTCAAACAAATTTTAGCCTTCGACAATTTTTTTTCCAATCGGAAGTTTAGGTATTTCGACATGTTAAGGGGGTGGAGGTTTGAAATTTTTTAATTTTGGAATTTTGAAATTTTGAAATTTTGAAATTTTGAAATTTTGGAATTTGGGGTTAGGGTGTTTGGGGATTTGGAAACGTGGGATTTGAAAATTTGGAATTTGGGAGTTTGGGGATTTCGAAATTTGGAATTTTTGAATTTGGAATTAGGGAGTTTGGGGATTTCGAAATTTGGAATTTGGGAGACTGGGGATTTGCAAATTTAGGGACTTGGAAATTTGGAATTTGGGAGTTTGGGATTAGGGAGTTTGGGGATTTGGAAATTTGGAATTTGGGAGTTTGGGGATTTGGAAATTTAGGGATTTGAAAATTTGGAATTTGGGAGTTTGTGGATTTCGAAATTTGGAATTTTGGAATTTGGAATTAGGGAGTTTGGGGATTTGGAAATTTGAAATTTGGGAGACTGGGGATTTGCAAATTTAGGGACTTGGAAATTTGGAATTTGGGAGTTTGGGATTAGGGAGTTTGGGGATTTGGAAATTTGGAATTTGGGAGTTTGGGGATTTGGAAATTTAGGGATTTGAAAATTTGGAATTTGGGAGTTTGGAATTTGGAAATTTGGAATTTGGGAGTTTGGAATTTGGAAATTTGGAATTTGGGAGTTTGGGATTAGGGAGTTTGGGAATTATGAAATTTAGGAATTTTAAAATTCGGAATTTGAAAATATAGGGATTTGATAATATAGTAATTTGGAAATATAAAATTTGATAATGTATTAATTTGAAAATATGAATTCAGAAAACTGGAATTCGAAAACGTAGGAATTCATAAATTTCAAAATTTCAAAATTGATATATTTGCAACCTCAAAAACTCTAAAATCTACAGCTCCAAAACCATAAAATTTTCAAAATTTTTCACAATATGTCAATTTAAAACGTGAAAATGAAAAATTTAAAAAATACAAAGATCACATTTCAATCGTTTCGAATACTTCGCTCGGATTAACCCAAGAAACAAACACAATGTCACAAATGAAAAGAAACTCACCTTGAAGATGATTCAAAATGTGTCCAGTAACAAAGTATCTGTATCTCTGATTTGTCTATAATGTTTTTTATGGTGGAATCTGTCACAAGTATCTTGTTAGCAACCCTCGAAGAAGTGAACGGTCTGTCAGAGTCACTAAGAGACAACTGTTGAGCCTCCCGAGCATAGAAACCAACTGGTCTCACGTTAGGTGTCTAACTGCGTCTGTTCTCGTACTCTGGTAACTGCTGCCAGAGTAGGGATATCACGGTTAAAATGAAACCACCATCTCTAGGTAGCATCGTTGTTTTGTTGTTGCAGTTGCACCACGCACAACTCGATGCAACTCGAATCACAATTCTTACCTGATTACGGGATTTGAGCAAACCAATTCTGTGAATTTCTTTTTACTTTCGCTGGAAATACTTGGGGAAATTAATGTTTCTTTTGGATTTAATTAACTCTTAATTTTTTAGTTTTAGAATTTGAGGACGTTAGCGAGGAAGATATATTTATATTTGCAAATTTTCATATTTTGGTCTTGGAATTTCTGAGGTTTTTCATTTAGGAATTGACTGATTTGAAAATTTGGGAGTTTGGAGATATAGAAATTTAGAAATTTATTGATTTACAAGTTTATATATTTAGAAATTTACAAATTAAAGATTTAGAAAGTTGAAAGTGTGCAGATTTGAAAATTGACTGACTTACAAGTTTAGAAGTTGGAAAATTTACTAATTTGACAATTTATAAATTTGAAGATGTACAAATTTAGAAATTTACAAATTAAAGATTTAGAAAGTTGAAAGTGTGCAGATTCGAAAATTTACTAATTTACCAGCTTAGAAATTGGAAAATCTACTAATTTGAAAATGTACAAATTTAGAAATTTACTGACTTGAAAATTTTCAGATTTGGATCTTTAAAAAAGTCGAAACTTTGTCTATTTTAAACTGTACAAATTTATAAATATACAGATCTAGAGATCTATAAGTTAATAAATATAAAAATGTTCAATGTTATAAATTTTTGAATTTGCATCTCTTCAAAATCTCTATTTCACAAGTTTGCAAGCCTTCAAATGCACAAACGCTAAGATTCAGAAATGAACGAATTTTCAAGCTGGCAAAATCTTATCAGATGATAAGCGAATGATAAACATACGTGGATATTATTTTATGACAGTAAATATTTCTATCTTTCAATGATTCTGCTTTATTTTTACCGTATTGTTTGGTATATTGTGTGTCTGTTTCTACTGTCATAGTGATAATTAAACGTAATGAGAACAACACCGATGTCCTTCATAGGTTAACGAAGAAAATTGAAAGCAACTTTTTTACGATATCAAGGATTATGAAACAATCCTTGATTGTATTATAATTCCTACAATGTAGTCTTCGTCGATTAAAATTATATGCTGATAAATGAACACACTAATATTTAATTATAATATTAAGGAACAAATAAAATTTTACAAATGACAGATTTTGAGTTACTAATTTAAATTGTGAAAAATTTGTAATATGTGTTAGTTTAGTATTTAAAAATTACGAAATTATGAAATTTCGAAGTTCTAGAGGAATTTGAAAATTTGGGAAATTAGAATGTTCAATGAACAAGGATTTTAGAATTTAGACATTTGTAACTCTGGAAGTTAGGTGAGCTACATGAGTAGAAATTTTGAAGTTTTTACTTGACTATCCTTGTAAAACACCTAACACGACACATCAATCCAAAAAAACACGATAATTCTGAACAAATAACAAATTGTCTTAAATGAATACGTACATGTACAAGAAAACTACAATTAATGATCGTTCAAGTTCTTAGCGCGAAACAGTTTCATTTGTAATTTTCATTTTCTCCTAATCTCGATACTAGATCGTTTTTTTTCTTTCATCAACATTTATTCGCTCGTTGGTACTTGGAACGAGTATCTCGATTTTTTGCAACCAGCAAACGGAAACATAACTTGCGAATGAGACTTCCGTGCAAAACAGCCGATGCAGAACGTTGCGAGTTACGTGCTCGCGATTACGCGAAAAGAAAAACTTCGATGTGCTTCCAAGTCTTACGGTTCATCTGGCTATCTCGAATTATCGAAAATAAAGTAGCGAATCATTTTTAGAGCGGGTATAATTCATAACAGATATTAATCTGTGACTTTGTCCATTAATTAAGCTTGTGAAATGCACGATTCATTTTCTTGATTGATGTTTGTGACATATTTCGTTGAACTCTTAACCTAACCTCGAATTGATTTTTAACGTCGTATCTACGGAGATCGAGTTGTGCGTAAAAATTGTCTTTCAATGACTTTTTGAAGGAGAATTTATGAGTGGAGACTAGCGAATATGCAGTTAATTAAAATAAAATTACCGGAACAAATATTTGTTTGATAATTGTTTAGATAAATTCAGTTATTCAGAATTTTATATGAATGTTTCATTAGGAGGATAATGTAGTAAATTGTTTGTAGCGAATTATATTTCATTGTGTTACATTATTTATTCAGATAGTGTAATATTTTATTCGAATAATAATTACAAAATTATTCGAAAATAATGAAAATAATTGATGGCTGTTTTAAAATATTATATGTGTACTGTTTTTAAATTTGTAATATTATTTATTACGTTTGAAACAATTTCGTTTTAATCAGAAATTCGTTATTCTGAAATTACCCGTGGTTCTGAGGTATCTTCGGAACTAATATTCATGATATAGCTGCGTTAATTACACATCGTATTAATAAAGATTGGTTAAAATTAACGATGTGTTTCAATACAGTAGCAATTACACAATATTGGATCAATAAAGAGCTATGTACGTTTCATTGTTCATCAAGAATTCTTTTCTGACATTTCTCGACGATCATTCGCTATAAACTAGACAGTTTACGCGGAAAAGTACACGCATCGCATTTACAATGCTATAATATCGAAGGCGGATATGTTACATAGCATTCACAGAAAGCAAAAAAATGTAAGCGAGAGCTGTTATTAACAATTCGCTATAGTAGCATTACGTTCCTTGAAATAGAAATTTACATCTTTCCTTAATATATTTACCATGTGTTATGTATACCTATTTGTATTAATTATAAGAACTATACTTTTGAATATTCCTATTAAATATATAAATTATACTCGTGTACATTCCTATTGAGTACAAGAACTACTTGTGTATATTCTCATTAAGTATAAAAACCACCCCTACACACATGTATTCCTACAATTTAAAAGAAGAAAATAAAAAAATTTCTCACTCCATTTTTATACACTTACACAACTTGCAGATCATCTAAAAAAGTGAATAAACATGAAAATTTCTTTCTCGCAAACGATGATATGGTACACAGAGAGATTTCGATCAAACGCATGTACAATTGAAAGGAAATACAAAAGTGATAGCACAGGATGACTCGTTTAGTGTTACAAATTGATCCACCAGAGAATTTGCATTTCTAAACGCAATATTGCACGCCTCCGTTGATTCTCTACTTGAGGATGATTTAATTCATTCATATATCAACTTCCTTAACGAGATTAACTTGCCACGTTATGTTAATCAGACTCGAGTGGTATGCTATAAAAAGCACATTATACGTTAATCGAACGTTGCCTCTTGATAATATTGTTTTCTTTGCGATAACGCTGCGGTTAGAACGCGTTTCTGCACTCCATTATTTCGAAAACTACTTAATAACTCGAGGAAGGATAACAGTGATAACGTTATTATAATAAGTCGGGCAAAAGTAAGATATCATTTGTTGTGGTCATTATCATACAATAACCTTTATTGCGGTACAATTCATACAATACGATACAATTATTTTTGCTGGAGTAATTGTTAGGTTAGGTTTTATTACTTCTGCTGAAGTAGTTGTTAGGTTAGGTTTTATTACTTTTGCTGGAGTAATTGGTAGGTTTTATTACTTTTGCTGAAGTAGTTGTTAGGTTAGGTTTTATTACTTTTGCTGGAGTAATTGGTAGGTTTTATTACTTTTGCTGAAGTAATTGTTAGATTAGGTTTTATTACTTTTGCTGAAGTCATTGTTAGGTTAGGTTTTATTACTTTTGCTGAAGTAGTTGTTAGGTTAGGTTTTATTACTTTTGCTGAAGTCATTGTTAGGTTAGGTTTTATTACTTTTGCTGGAGTAATTGTTAGGTTTTATTACTTTTGCTGAAGTAGTTGTTAGGTTAGGTTTTATTACTTTTGCTGGAGTAATTGTTAGGTTAGATTTTACTACTTTTGCTGGAGTAATTGTTAGGTTTTATTACTTTTGTTGAAGTAGTTGTTAGATTAGATTTTATTACTTTTGCTGAAGTCATTGTTAGGTTAGGTTTTATTACTTTTGCTAGAATAATTATTAGGTTTTATTACTTTTACTGAAGTAGTTGTTAGGTTAGGTTTTATTACTTTTGCTGAAGTCATTGTTAGGTTTTAGTAATATTAATACATTTTAAAAACGAACGATAATTATGTACACTCGGTTATTTTCATTCTTTCATTATTTTCATCCCCCTGATTATTTCCACTCTTGTAGAATATTGAGTGTTTAACAGTTCTTTTAACAGTTCTTTCCCCAGCTGGTGCGAACTAAAGTTCATGGTCGTCAAGGTGATATTACAGTGAAAACTTGATATCAACTCGTTTACGGAAGACTCTTTTATAGAACTTGTACACGTATCAGACAAGTGAAATAACCTACTTTCCTGGAAATAGTATAACAGGATCGTCGTCTTTGTCGCTACTTCTTCTAACGAGTTTGTAAATGGCAATAATTGATCTTATAAACCTAGCAAACCGACGAATTATACAAAAATTGTAGCTGGAAATAAATCAAATTGTGATAAATAATAAATAATACAAAAATTGTAACCATGAATGTAAGATAATTCTGATAATTTCACTAAATACAAATAATAAATACTACAAAAATTGAAACCATGAAATGTAAGATATTTCTGATAATTTCACTAAATACAAATAATAAATACTACAAAAATTGTAGCCATGAAATGCAAGAAATTTCGAATAATTTCACTAATCAAAAATAATAAATAATACTAAAATTGTAACTAACAAATATAAGTACTTTTTGCTAATTTCATTAATTACGAAACGTGAGTTTAATTTATGTTCAGGAAAATTCTTCGTACATTATTTTATGTATCATCTTTGCAATGATAGTTGAAATTGTGCTATTTACACAAGGTAACAAGTGGAAAGTATGAATTAAAAACGAAACGATTGTATTCTAAGTAGACAATTACAATTCTAGCGTGTTTCGCTATACATGGCGATACTCAGTGTGTCGGTCAACATGTGAAGTACCTAACCTGCTGCCATTGCACATGTGCTCTTGCTCCACATTTCACCCGTACAATCGTTCTCATCGTGTACATTTGACTCATTACTAGCAATTATCTTACTCCTAGTACTTTTTTGTGGAAATCTAACTGTTCTTCGATGTCGGCGAACCATATTGCTGCTTCGAGAAGGTGGACGGGTCAGCGATGCGTGTTTCCGGTACGATTTTCAAACTCGATTGTTCGCAGACCTGGAACAATGTTTCAATCGACTGGGAATACTGCATTTGCAAATCTTGAATTTATGGTTCTTTTTTTAGGTCTATAGATTTTTCATTTTTTAATTTTCATGTGCTAGATTTTGTTTTTTGTTTTCTTAATTTGTAGGTACATTTCCAAATTCTCAATTTTCCGAATTCTACGTTTTCAAATTTTCAAATTTCCAAATTCTACGTTTTCAAATCCCAATTTTCCAAATTCCTGAACTCTCAAATCCCACATTTCCGAATTCCCAAATTTCCAAATCCTACGATTCTAAGTTCAACATAGCTAAATTCCCAAATATTCAAATCTCACATTTTCAGATTCTCAAATCTCCGAATTGTACATTTCGAGTTCTTAAATTTCTAAATTGTCAAATTTCCAAATCTCACAAATCCAAACTTTGAGAATCCCAAATTCCTAAATTTCCAAGTGCCAATTTTCCCAATTTCTAAATTTCCGAATCCCACATTTTCAGATTCTCAAATCCCCGAACTCTACATTTCCATGTCTCTAAATTTCTAACTTCTGAAATATAATTTTTTTTAATTCGTAACTCCTGAAATTTGCAAGTTGCCAAATCCACAAATTTCCAAAATCCTAACCTCCTAAACTCACGAGTAAAAATTGCAAGCTGTCTCTTTCTCAGGCCTGTAACATGTATCGAATCAATCAAGCATGTTGCAACGATTGGGTAGAGAAATTCGCAGTATCGATGCTGTTTAGTGTCAGACATGAAGAAGTGGACGTAATGAAAACCAGCCGCCTCGCCTTAAACACACCTTAATCTTTGTGGCTCGATTTAGAGCCCGAAGGATGCACATCAAAGGGTTCCTTTCGTGTTGTCCTTCACAAAGCTTCGTTTCAAGATACGAGTTCATTAATCTTCCAATAGGGAACCGCCTTTTATTGCCTTTTATTGAAGAGAAACACTCAAGAATCGAGATATCGAGTTCTAATGAAATTGTTAATTCCTGGATGGTTGGCTCGAGACTTTCCTTCAAATATCAATAAGTAACATTAACTTTTGACATAAATATTTCATATTCACCTTTGATGTTAATGTTTGACATTAAGCCTTAATAGGAACATTTGGTGTTAATATTTGATATTAACTCATAATAGTAACATTTGATGTTAATGTTTGACACTAAGCCTTAATAGTAACGTTTAATGTTAACATTTGACTTTAATCTTTAACAGTAACATCTGATGTGAATATTTGACAGTAACATTTAATAGTAACATTAAACAGTAACATTTGATAGTGACACTAAACAGTAACAGTTGTTAGTAACATTACACAGTAACATTTCATATTAACATTAAACATGAACATTAAACATGAACATTAAACATAAACATTAAACATCAACATTAAACATCAACATTAAACATCAATATTAAACATCAACATTAAACATCAACATTAAACATCAACATTAAATATAAACATTAAATATAAACATTAAACATAAACATTAAACATAAACATTAAACATGAACATTATTAGCTAACTTATTTTATAATCACATTGAAATTCCACTCATACATTCGTAATTCAAAATCACTTCTGCTAACATCTATAAAACATTAAAAAATCAAGCAGCCATAGAAACTATACTTCCTTATGGCTGCAATATTAAGTTAGTCACAATACCTCCTTCAAGTTATGGACAATTAGAAACAGAACCCGCAGCTCCGTTACGAACAAGAACAGAAGAGGAAAGATCCAGAAGAGGCGTCCATTATAAAGAAGCTCCGTCATGAATATGATCAGATGAAGTAAAAACAGAGGAGGCGTTAATACGAAGGCGCAAAACAACGGCGATGAATTTTTCATCGTCGAACAAGTGGTTAGACACCATAGCGTTTGGCGCAGATCGTCACCGCGAGTGCAAGACACTGCAGACGTGACGTTCCATCGCACCTCTTTCTCGAATCCATCGACTGACCTCACGTATGCTAATTGTCACGGTTTTATCTGCACGCGAGCTCACCATTGCTGTAATATCAGTTAACGACTCGATATAGGCCACAGGAAGAGCTTCTAACCAGTGGCGGATTTTCGCAAGGGTGGAAAAAATTCTTTTTCAGGGCTCCTCTTTCGGCGAACTTCAGTGCATTTCGAATTTCTGAAAACCTATTTTTATTCTTCGATTTGTAAAATTGCTACTGTATTTGTTTTACGTTCACGTGTATACGGAGTCAATAAAAAATGTATGTGTATTTTTCCTTATAATATTCGACAGATTAAATGTTGATTCTACGTCGACAGTTTTAAAATTACAAATGTTCATAATGTCATCAACGAAGTTATTTAACGTTTTTGTATCATCAATTTTATACTTGTATCTGATGATGATGTGTGTACAAATTTTGTTGACATACACTGTACACACATGCACATGCATACATGCATGTATACAAATTAAATATGATTAAGGACACTTATATAAACAATATTATATAAAATGACACTGATGTTGTACAAAATGGACGAGTACCTAAAGTACCTTCTTTTCAGATATTAACATGAAAATTAACCTTAATCTTAATTAGATTAGATTAATCATCTTCCTACATCGTACTTTATTAAATGTGCCAGTTAATTTACAGGTACTGTTATGTTAATACTTGTAAATATATTATACTTGTTGAGATGTTTAATTCGAAATGTTCAATAACTTCATGTTTGTAAGTGAATATACCAAACGCATATTTTGCATAGGGTTCTCTGGATACAAACTCCGGCACTGTTTCGAGGATTGATTTACGTCGAACGTAAAAATATTTCTCACGACGTTTCACCAATACGTTCATCTAAACCGGCAGCTGTCTTGCGTGAAATAAATTTTCGCGTTTTTCATCCGGATAAGGAGGACCTGTACGAAGCAACGACGACCCAGTTGCATATCGTATCGCACACTATAGATCTCGGCCATCAAGCGAGTGTTAAACGTGGGATCTGGCTGATGATGACCGGAAGTTGTGGTCAAGCATTGTTGAACGACCTTCAAACAGAACTCTTATCATTGTCCTTGATATTGTACTAGAACATCGATGCTGAAATTAGTTTACCAATAGTTTACGTGAAGTTTAATGAGTACTTGTACTTTCATAAATTATAATATGATAGAGAAAAATAATCGGAGTTATAATAACACAATGCAGAATTGCGTATGAGGTAATTGATGGCTGGTGATAGTGATTTGGAAATTCAAGTATTTTAATATTTGAGGATCTGGAAATATGGGAATTTGAAAATTAAGGGGCTTGGAAATGTGGGGATTTGGAAATTTAGGTTTTTGATAATTGGGATTTGATAGTATGGGAATTTAAGAATTTAGAGATTTGGAAATGAGGGGATTCGGGAATGAGGGGATTTGAGAATGTGGGGTCTAGGAAAGTGGGGATTTGGGAATGTGGGAACTTGAGAATGTGGGGATTTGAGAATGTGGGAATTTGAGAATGTGGGGTTTCAGAATGTGGGGATTTGGGAATGTGGGAATTTGAGAATGTGGGGATTTGAGAATGTGGGGATTTGAGAATGTGGGGATTTGAGAATGTGGGGATTTGAGAATGTGGGGATTTGAGAATGTGGGGATTTGGAAATGTGGGAACTTGAGAATGTGGGGATTTGAGAATGTGGGAATTTGAGAATGTGGGGTTTGAGAATGTGGGAACTTGAGAATGTGGGGATTTGAGAATGTGAGAATTTGAGAATGTGGGGCTTGAGAATGTGGGGATTTGAGAATGTGGGGATTTGAGAATGTCGGGATTTGAGAATGTGGGGATTAGAGAATGTCGGGATTTGAGAATGTGGGAATTTGAGAATGTGGGGATTTGAGAATGTGGGGGTCTAGGAAAGTGAGGATTTGAGAATGTGGGGGTCTAGGAAAGTGAGGATTTGGAATTGTAGGGATTTGAGAATGTGGGAATCTAGGAAAGTTGGGATTTGGGAATGTGAGGGTCTAGGAAAGTGGGGATTTGGAAATGTGGAGGCTGAAAAATGTAGGCTTCGTAAAATTGCGATTTCTAAGTTTCAAATTTGCGAATTTGGGATTTGATAGTATGTGTACTTAATGTAGTATTCAGAAATACAGTAATTTGATTAATATAGGTGTTTGAGAATGTAGAAATTTAGCCTTCTAAAATACGAAAATTCGTCATTGTTTCGAAGTCATAAATTAAACGTCAATAATGAAAACGGACATTCAAAGGGTATTATCGTGGTTATCATTCAAAAAGGATCACTGTACACGTTGTTTCCTGCTCGGTGACCATCTTCGTGTCACGCAATTGCAGCCGGGGTTGCTTGTCAAGGGCATCGTGTACGCAAGATCTCGTGTTCTGTCACGCTACATTCACGATTGCACGAGGATCCTAGTAGTCGCGAGGAAACTGGCGCTAGGAGTACTCTATACCGATTCACGCGATTCTCCCACGGGATTTTCGCCTGTTCCTTGAACCGTGCTGCTGCCACGTGGTTTCGCCAGGTGTATTGCGCAGTGGCAAGGTTTATGGCTGGACAAGGCCGTGGACAGGGTGAAGAAATCGCCTTGCTGCAACTCCGTAAGGGGATGCAACGTTCAGTGGGCAAGAAACCTTCCTATCTGAATCTTTGGCACGAGTTCCTCACCATCCAGCAGAAGCGCAATCAGTTGCCATCAAATATTGTGAGTGATTATGTGAGTCACGTGCTTTTGTGATCATACGAAAAGTATGTGTTTGTAAATTTTGTGCTCTATTTTGGATGTTTGAGTTTCTACATGCTGAGTTGCATTGTAGTTCTATCTTTTACGAGTGATGTGTTTGAGATACGTGTATAAATATTTAAATGAGTAATTATTTGAAGATGAAGATGAGGATATGTGTTTGAAAATAATTGTACAATTCTCTTGGAAGTCAGACTTGTTCGTTTTAATGTTATCTAGTTGTGCGAATAAATTATTTACCTGTAGCTTTATTGGCACGTGATGGATATAAAATATATTGTGTAGTATGGGTATATGATATACATAATTGAAATTTTATTGCTGCATAAAATGGATATGATCAACATCGGTATAATGCAATGAAATCAAATATTTCAAACATATTGAGCAATAAAAAATGTATTCGAAGTGCTAATTTTTATAACATAATAGCTGTATAATGTGACAGTTTGCTATAATAGTATAAATATAAAATTAATGCAAAATATTATAGAAAATAATTTGATTGTCAAATGTAAAAGATATATTGGGTGTTTAACGAGATTTGAAATTAATTTCGCATACGAGAAATTATTGTTTGGTAAACTGAAGGTATTCGTCCGGTTTAGTTCCATCGAAAGTATTACGTATTCGAGATGATAATGATACGGTGATAAGAATAGCAGCGATGTTATCAAACGGTGGCTCGAGAATGCGAGATGAGAAAGCGTAATCGTGATGCATTTAGGTCACAATGGAAATAAAGAGTTCGAGAAGATTCTGTTACGTTAGTGCTAGAATACTTGCATTTTTTATTCTTCTTTATTTTAGACTGTCAAATGGAGGATTTAGAATATTATGTAATAATTCTGATATTAATAATGCAGTAATGTTTAAATTAGTAACAAAATATTTGGCCTGAAGATGCAGATTTCTTCAGTGACAGAATGCGTGGATGTACCATTTCAAAATACACGGCCAAAAATTGCAATTATTTTATACCCAGTCACTGCAATTATTTAATTTTTTAATTTTGAAATTATGGGATTTCGAATTGCTAGAATTTTGAAAAGTCGAATGTGGGAATTGGGGAATATGGGAATTGGCGAATTTGGGAATTGGGAAATGTGGGAATTGGGGAATGTGGGAATTGGGGAATGTGAGAATTGGGGAAGGTGGTAATTGGGGAATGTGGAAATTGGGGGTGTGGAAATTGGGGAATGTGGGAATTGGGGAATGTGGGAATTGGGGAATGTGGGAATTGGGGAATGTGGTAATTGGGGAACGTGGGCATTAGGGAATTTGGGAATTGGGGAATGTGGGAATTAGGGAATGTAGGAATTGGGGAAGGTGGTAATTGGAGAAGGTGGGAATTGGGAAATGTGGGCATGGGGGAAGGTGGTAATTGGGGAATGTGGGAATTGGGGAATGTGGGAATTGGGGAATGTGGGAATTGGAGAAGGTGGTAATTGGGGAATGTGGAAATTGGGGGTGTGAGAATTGGGGAATGTGGGAATTGGGGAATGTGGGAATTGGGGAATGTGGGAATTGGGGAATGTGGGAATTGGAGAATGTAGGAATTAGAAAACATGGGAATAGGGTATTTGAGAATTGGGGAAAGTGAGAATTGGGGAATGTGGGAATTGGAGAATGCTAGTATTTTGGAATGTAGGATGTTGGAACGTTTAAGTTTTAGTATTTTTCAATATTCCAATTTTGAGTTTTTCGAAGTTTGAACTTTTGGGTTTTGAAACGTCGGAGCTACAAAACTTCAAAACCTTAAAATCTCCAAAGTGTGAAATTTCGAAATTCTTAAATTTCGACAATTTATAACTCTCGAAAATAATAATTCGCAGTAAATCTACAGTATCCTATTCTCTGAATCCCCTAAATACGTACCAATCTTGCTCAATAATTAACTCAATTCTGAGAAACAATTTAATTTCTAATTTATTCCTTCTCTAGAAAAGGCGTAACGGAAATGATCGATTATTTTTTATCCTTGACTGATGGAACATTTTTAACCAGCTTCGTTCTCCTTTAATCTGTTTTTTACTACTTGATTCACTTGAATAAACGCTACTTTAATACAGGAAATCAATGCTAACATTTGCGACAAGGTGTCAAAACTAGGCTCTAATGAATCGAATTTAAACGTTCTATTAGCGATACCTGATCTAATACGATCAGATAATACGGTCGGTCAATAAGTATTCAACAGCCACACGGAACGTTACTTGCTCATCTCGTTGATAAAATTACAATTTCTATTAATTAAAATACCTCGAAAGCGCAAGTGGTTTCAAGGATCATCATGAATGTAAATTACGTTCGTTTGTTAAATATTTATTTTAGTTTACGTGTCTGAAATACTGGGATTAAGGATGGATCGGTATTACTTATTCATTTAGTTGTTAAAGATAGATCGTTGTTATTTATGTACTTATTTAAGACCATTGTTATTTATTTACTTATTAAAGATAGATCATTTTACTTATGATAGATCATTTATTTTACTTATGAAAAATAGCTCATTGCTACTTATTTAATTCCTTGCTAGGGATAGATTTATTTATTTATTAAAATTAGATTATCGTGATTTAGTTAATTATTTACCGAAGTTAGATCATCGTTTCTCATTTAGTTACTCTTTAAAGTTAGATCATTGTTACTCATTGTTACTCACTAAGCATACATCATCGTTAGTTGCTTATTAAAAATAGATCATTGCTACTTATTTACCTACTTATTAAAAATAGATCATTGCTACTTTTTTACCTCTTAAAGATACATTATACTTATAAATAGGTCATTGCAATTTTATTTGTTAAAAATAGATCAGTACTCATTCTTACTTTCATTAGATTTTCCAGGATTTAACGAAGGTTATCTAAACACCTAATAATTGGTCACGGATCGTAAACAGTTATTAGTAAAATACGATTTATGTTGAAATATTGAAAGAACGTTCGATTGAATTTTAAGCTCTAAAAAGCACTCAGGCTTCCGAAAATGAGATTCCAGTTGTAAAACACGAAATAATCGTCGAGAACGATCTAGAACTAAATTTTACGAAATTTGTTCAATGACATGTTCCGTGTTATTTCCAGTTTTACAAGTCGAGAGGTATTATGAATGTGTCCACCGTGTTTCCGGAAGGATTTACAGAAAACGAGAGGCCACAGCAACGTCATGCATCAGCGAGCGTGAAGGATGACGAAGAGGTTCAGGATAGATACAATCGTAAGTACTTGCAAATTCTAACCTTTCTGTATCGTAATTCAGCATGATAATTTTACATTAGAATTTTTGAGTCACCGCGTTAGACCCTCTTCGATTGTACGTTACATCAGTTGTGTCTCATAACGTATCGCGCTATTTCGTAATCTAGCGCACTTAACACAAATTTATGTTAACTTCGATATAAGTTTAACAATTTTCAATAATTTACATTGATATAAAAAGGGGACATTGTGTAGCGAATTGAAGAAATTTCAAGTACAGAAAAGACAAATGAAATTTCAGTTTTGTTATCCTTTTTATTTGAACAGGGTATATAAGTTACAAATAGAAATTACAAAAAATTCAGAAAAAATTAAATTAGTTATATCATGTTTGAAAGGATTAATCCTCTGATTAGTCTCTGTTTTTCCTTAACAACTCAAAAAACGAAGCCTGAAATCTTTGCAAAGGCAAAAGTTGTTCACAACAACCCTTTTCCGAGGGTAACACTAATTGTGAGACACTCTGAATAAATTATATCAAGTTCAAAACAATTGGATAATAAGAGCAAAAAGTTACATACGTTACTGATTCAGTAACCTAACCGATATCGAATAATTAAAAAAGAAAACATAAAATCCTCAAATTTCAACATTGACAATAACTGATCGCAAAATTAAAATAAAATTTGTATTCCAGCGCAATTCATAAATTTCATATTATTACAGTATCAAAGTGTTTTCATAATAAAAAACACGTGATAATATATTATTGAAGTGTATTTAAAAATGAATGGCATACCGACAAGCGTAATTCTAACGAGAGATTGTGATTCACTATCTATCGATTCGGCATGCAATTATTTCCTGGCAAGGCGCCCTGCGAGAAGCAATGTTACCTTCATTTACATGAACTCGTAATTCTCCTACCGAGCTGCTTATGCAATTACCGTAAAATTAACCGATACGTCTCGCCTCTAACGCACGCCATTTTGCGCTCGTCCTAAGAAAATAATCGGAAAAAGTTTTCCACTTCGTTTAATGCGCGAATGATACCAGGAAATAATTAAGGAAGTACGATTAGTGGAATTATAGATGTTATCTACGTCTTTTTTGTTCGTCTGCTAGAAGTGTAATTGTAAGTAAGGTTATTTGCAAAAGTGCTACCTAGGAATTCTGTTTAAAATATTTATAGTGCTTCGAATAATAATTATTAAAATATAATAATTATTAGGGTATAGATATGTATATATTATTTAAAAAATTCTTGAACTATATTAAAATTCCACTGATTAATAATATTAATAGATGGGAAAAGGTTTTTAAATATTTGGTGTAATTTCCTTTGCTCCGTGACATTTTGCTAAAATGTAATAGTGAAAGGAAAATGATTGATTACCGTTTTATCGACTGAGAACGCGCGGCTAATTTTAAATTGACTGAAAGGATTCTCGATAGATTGCGACTCGTTGTACTGCGAATTGAAACGGTGCATAGAAATGTTAGAAACGTATAACTGTAAATAACAAGTGCTACTTTTCCACTTACTGTTTTCAAATTTTCAAGTTTAAGATTTCCGAATATATAAATTTTTAAGTTTCAAATTGTTTAATTTCCCAAATTCTCAAATCTCTAAATTCTCAAAGTCCCAAATGCCAAAATTCTCAAATTTCCAAGTACCCAATTTTACAAATGTCCTCAAACACGTAAATCTATAAATCATCAAATTAAATTTCTAAACTTTCACATTCTGAAATTTCTACATTTTCAAATTTCCAACTTCTCCATTCTGAAAATATTCAAACCCTCAAATATGTAAATACACAAATCCGCAAATCCTCACATTATCAAATTCCTAAGCTTCCCAATTTCCAAAACTTCCAAATTAGAATTTTTCAAATCTTAACATCTCTAAATTCATAAATTCATAAAATGATTCACAAGCTCCCAAAATCTCAAATTTCTAAAACTTCAAAATCCGAAACTTCCATATTGAAAAGTGGATTACATTGAATGTATTGAAAAGTAAAATTACATATAAGATATTATAATAAACTTTGAATGTGACTGTGCGCACTTGTTGCAGCCTGAACGCAGTAGTCGCAAAAAGGGGCGTAGAAAAATTGATTTCTCTCGATGAATCTGTCACAACAACGTTTATAGAAAGTTGCAGGTTCGATCCGATCTCTCCGATCCGCTCGCAATGACAGAAGAGATCTGGTACAGTAAGAAGCATGATTCATTCAGTCGGAGCATTTGGAAATTTCCAGATTTCACCTTGACTTTGATTGTACGTCGCACGCGAGCTCGAACGTGCGAATCTCTCGGATAAAACACGCTGCTACGTGTTGTGTGTACCAAACAAATCTGCTGGACAAGCACAGAATTCCGTTTACATCGAGACACCGCTCATTTTTCATTCATCGATTCTTATCGAACAAGAAAAACGATTTTCCGCTTGCTCATCGATTTTGCGTTCGATCGAACATTCATGATGCAGAGAAATTTTGATATTATTGGCAATTTAAGATATTGGAATTTTTCGAATTTTAAGAATTTGATGAATTTCCGAGGTTTAGGGAGTTTCGGAATTTTGGAACTCTAGAATTTTGGAATTTTAGAATTTTGGAATTTTGGAATTTTGGAATTCTGGAATTCTGGAATTTTGGGATTTTGGGATGTTGAGATTTTGGAATTTTGGAATTTAGGAATTCTGGAATTCTGGAATTCTGGAATTCAGGAATATTGCAATTTTTGAATTTTGGGATTCTAGAATTTTGAAATTTTGGAATTTTGGAATTCTGGAATTCGAGGATTTTGGGATTTCGGAATTTTGGAATTCTGGAATTCTGGGATTTTGGGATTCTGGAATTCAGGAATATTGCACTTTTGGAATTTTGGAATTCTAGAATTTTGAAATTTTGGAATTTTGGAATTCTGGAATTCTGGAATTCTGGAATTCGAGGATTTTGGGATTTTGGAATTCTGGAATTCTGGGATTTTGGGATTCTGGAATTCAGGAATATTGCACTTTTGGAATTTTGGAATTCTAGAATTTTGGAATTCTGGAATTCTGGAATTCTGGAATTCTGGAATTCGAGGATTTTGGGATTTTGGAATTCAGGAATTCTGGGATTTTGGGATTTCGGAATTCTGGAATATTGGAATTTGGAATTTTAGAATTTTTGAATTCTGGAATTTTGGGATTTTGGAATTCTGCAATTCTGGAATATTAAAAGTTTGGAATTTTTGAATTCTGGTAGCCTGGAACTCTGGAATTTTAGAATTCTGGAATTCTGGAATTCTAGAATTTGGAAATTTTAGAATTTTGTAATTTTGTAATTTTAGAATTTTGGAATTCTGAAATTTCTTGAATTTTGTAATTATTCCATTTTTATCTTTCGAAGTTCGAGTACTAGTAATTTGTCATTTTAGTATTTTGAAATATTACAGTTCCAAGATGCAGAACTAGATGTGCATTTTTTGACCCTTCAGAAATTGACTAAAATTTTGCAACTTTGGTAATTTTTCAATCTTGGAATTGTATTACTCATATACTTGAAATGTTTGAAACTTGTGATTCTACAATTTCAAAACATGAAATTTGTAAATCTTGAAAATCCGATGATATTAAACCTCACAACACAATAAAAGTGACGAAAAAATTATAAACAAACTTACAGTAAATTCAAAGGAACGATCTTGGAAATCCCTAACAATGAATAATGTCATGTAAATGAATTATTCTTGATTATCTATTTCAAGCTCGTTCTTTTGCCCACAATGCGTTCACTATGACTCTATGCACGTCCCGATTCTCATTTACAATGTGTTTCGAATTAGATGCACGCAGAAGAAGCTTACAACGTTCTTCTAGGTTACGTGGTTTTGCGGTACGCTTGGTTTTCTGCAATTTCCACCGGTAACATCGCCGGTTCATTACGAAACGTGACTTTTATGTTTCCAGCTATTCATTTCCTGTCACCTTTTCATTCTTCCACCTGTAACTCTATTAATTTACAAATAGCGTTGCCAATTCCCGGGGGCTGTTCGTGTTTCGCGTTTGTTTCAAACTTTCATATCTTATATGTCGTATTCGTAATACTCGTTATCACATATTACGCTTTCTTTTTTGCGGGACTCATGATTAATGTATTTTCGCTTTTAATTTAATTAAGATATTTTATATATTTCTGCGAGTGAAATTTTGCTTCCTAATGCGAAAAGAAGCACCTTTTCATTTTTCCGTTAATTTTCTACCACTTTTCACAGCTTGTTTATTACTTAGGTACTTGGATATTTTTATGAGTAAATAAATTCAAATTTTAAGCGAAACTTAACACTAGTTGCAAGTTTGTATACAATTGATTTATAAGTTTATATTATATTATATTTTTCCAAGTGTACAAATACTAATACACTGTGAGTCTCTTTTAAGATTTCCAAAATTCCCAAAATTTTTATCAACATTCGATACTGTATCTTCAATTTGTATGCTTCTTCTCCGAATCAGATTTCGATTTCGATTCGCAAAATGAAATTTCATAGCTCGGCAAAGTGCCTTGAGATTCGTATTACACGCAGTAAATACGTAAGGTTTTCAACCACGATATGCGATCACGTAACCCATTAAGCGAAACAGTTCAGGAAGAAACCAACATCGCAGTTAATCTGATGAAAAATCTAGCAAAAATTTTATCGTTTCCTTGTCGAGGACTTTTAAGGCCGATTCGTTGAACGCATAATAATTCGACGTTTGCAAGTATCATTCTCGAGATTTCCGAAAAAATATATCTTTTAGACATCGAGTCGTTAACTGGTAAAATAAGTACAGATGCGAGAGCCAATTCTACCGCCAAAAATTTGAAATCTTCTGAATTTGCAATCTTCCGAATACGCAAACTTCCGAATTTGCTGTCGTCCGAATTTACAATTTTTCGAATTTTCAATCTCCCGAATTTGAAATCTTTCGAATTTACTATCGTCCAAATTTACAATTTTTCGAATTTGGAATCGTCCGAATTTGCAATCTTCTAAATTTGGAATCTCCCGAATTTGGAATCTGCCAAATTTGAAATCTTCCAAATTTGCAATCTCCCGAATTTACCATCTTCCGAATTTGCAATCTCCCGAATTTGCAATCTTCCGAATTTGCAATCTCCCGAATTTGGTATCTCCCGAATTTGCAATCTCCCAAATTTGGAATCTCCCGAATTTGAAATCTCCCGAATTTGTAATCTCCCGAATTTGCAATCTCCCGAATATGGAATCTCCCGAATTAGCAATCTCCCAAATTTGAAATCTCCGGAATTTGCAATCTCCCGAATTTGCAATCTCCCGAATATGGAATCTCCCGAATTAGCAATCTCCCAAATTTGAAATCTCCCGAATTTGCAATCTCCCGAATTTGCAATCTCCCGAATTTGCAATCTCCCGAATTTGCAATCTCCCAAATTTGAAATCTCCCGAATTTGCAATCTCCCGAATTTGCAATCTCCCAAATTTGAAATCTCCCGAATTTGCAATCTCCCGAATTTGAAATCTCCCGAATTTGCAATCTCCCAAATTTGGAATCTCCCGAATTTGGAATCTCCCGAATTAGCAATCTCCCGAATTTGAAATCTCCCGAATTTGCAATCTCCCGAATTTGCAATTTCCCGAATTTGCAATCTCCCAAACTTGAAATCTCCCAAATTTAGAATCTCCCGAATTTGCAATCTCCCGAATTTGCAATCTCCCGAATTTACCATCTTCCAAATTTGCTACCTTCCCAATTTACCATCTTCCGAATATACTAAAGACACACATGAATCTAGACGTCCATTTTCCTATCCTAACCAATTGTAATATCTCTTCCAACCACTCCAGCCTCTTCACGCGCCAACTCGTGGGTTGACATCGGTATGCGCGGTTCGATTAGCGAATGATAACTAATTCGTGAGAATGATCCTGAAATTTTTGCAAACACGCATCGGCAAACAAGGCTGGATCGTTACCGACGATAAACATTAATCACTATGATGGATCGAATTAAGTTGGATTTGTGTTCTACGGTGATTTAATTCGACACAGGAAATTTATGGTAACGAATGAATAAATGTATGAACAGGGTGTTCGTTAGTAATGTTGGTACCGTGCGTGTAATTTCGTCCATTACAAATAATTGTACTTGTATTAATACGGCGATATACAGCAGACCGCATAAAACTGTATTATTTAACCATTTCACGGCGGAACTGGCTTTTTACCGATTAAATATGTAACTCAAAGTTTTAGTTTCGTTTGAAGTTGTTTTCAGTTTTGTATGTTATGTTTATTTTTTCTTTGGAATTTCCGTGTTGGAATTTTGGAAATTTCGAGAATTAGCAATTTAGACTTATTAGTATAGTGATTTTCATAAAGAGTTAAGTCCGTCATCGTCGATAATATTAAAGGACATTCTTCTCCAAAAATGCACATAATATAAAAGGAAAAACCGGTTTGGACGTCGTAGCCCATTTTAATAAGTCGGACGTCTTTCACGAACTACACGTGTCAATAATTAACTAAAGTTCAAAGAGCTAGTGCGCAATTTGCAAAAGTATCGACATCGTCGTAACTGTCTAGGCTTTCACTGCAAGACCAATTTTGAAAAGAACCGATTTTCGAATTCCATTATTCTCAAAAACTGAACTCAATTTAAATACAATAATAGTCATAAAAAATGTTATTCAACCTTATAAAAATTTATTAATTTCACTACATTATACATAAATAATTAATTAAGTACATATTAATTCTACTAGATATCTCAAATCAAGAAATGTCAAATTTTATTTTAATTATGTAATTCTAAAATTCAGAAACCAATTTGTGTATTTTATAAATTAACTGAAAAATTGAATTTTTTAAATCCGCGAAATTCTACATTCATATCCGAGATGATTTCAAGTAAAAATGTCAAAATTTTTACCGAAATAGTGAATCAAGTTAAACATTATTAGTAGGTATCGAATATTTCAAACATGAAAGCAGGTTGTCGAATGTTGGTTTATTTAAAAAAACCGGTTTCGACGGTCTGTGTGAAAAAATCGACAAAGCCCGGTTACAATGAACGAAACCGTCTGTGGTTTGCTTACCATTAACAGACTACCATAATGACCGGTCTTCGTTCTAACTGGATTGATTAACTTAACACGTGCTGTAAACCTGCTCCGTGCATCGTCGGCCAACCGCGTAATTACACCGCGAATGCAATGTTGATGTTCGTCGAATTCGAGGTGTCTCGTTACGAGACACGCGAAACACCTGTGGAGAAAAAAAAAGGGCACACCATTTTGCTATACGATTCGAAGTGTTTCGTTCGAAAAGGAGAAAAAATAAAGTCGTGCACGGATCACATTGACTTTTAACGATGCGACTGTCGCCGGACTCGAGGCCGACACGTGCGAATCACGATTCGCGAGAATTCGATACAGTTACTTCGTCTAACTTTCCTCCGTCGATAATTTCGACACTTTTTCGAAATTTTAAATTAAAATGTAGTTAGAAGTTTTTGGTATACTATGTGGCTATTGTTATTTTGAGCAGACAAATCAAGGACGCAATTTAGACTTTAAGAATTGTTTTATTTTATTGGTTTTGGGATATAAGGATTTTGAGATATAGGAATTTTGGGATGTAGCAATTTGGGGAGGGGTTTGAGATATAGAAATTTGGGGACATAAGGGTTTTGGGATTTAGGAATTTTGGGACGTAGGAATTTCGGGATATAGAAATTCGGGAATATAGAGATTTTGAGATATAAGAATTTTGGAACGTAGAAATTTTTTGTGTAATTTTGGAATTTAGGAATTTTGGGACATAGGAATTTTGGGATATAGAAATTTGGGGACATAAGGATTTTGAGATATAGGAGTTTCGGGACATAGGAATTTTGGGATATAGAAATTTGGGAATATAGAGATTTTGAGATATAGGAATTTTGGAACGTAGAAATTTTTTGTGTAATTTTGGAATTTAGGAATTTTGGGACCTAGGAATTTCGGGACATAGGAATTTTGGGATATAGAAATTTGGGGACATAAGGATTTTGAGATATAGGAATTTTGGGATGTAGAAATTTTGTAATTCAGGAATTTTGGGACGTAGGAATTTCAGGACATAGGAATTTTGAGATATAGAAATTTCGGGATATAGGATTTTTGGTACATAGAATTTTGGGATATAGAATTTTGGAACATAGGAATTTGGGGACATAAGGATTTTGAGATATAGGAATTTTGGGATGTAGAAATTTTGTAATTTAGGAATTTTGGACGTAGGAACTTTGGGACAAAGAAATTTGGAGACATAAGGATTCTGAGATATAGAAATTTCGGGATATAGGATTTTTGGTACATAGAATTTTGGGATATAGAATTTTGGGATACAGGAACTTTGGGATATAAGATATTTGAGACATAGGTATTTTGAGATATGACAATTTCGGAATTTAGGCATTTTGGAATATAGGTATCTAACAATATACAAATCTAAAAATTGAGGTATATTGAAACATGGAGGTTTAGAAACTAGATTTAGAAATATATCTTAAGTATGTAGGGATGTAGGAGATATCTAGAGATATATAAGGTACATAGAGTACCTACCTAGATAGATACCTATGTACATAGAGATATAAGAGAACAGATATGGAGGGAGTGTGAAGGTGTAGTTATCTAGGGGCATATGTTCGTACTTACACATACATATAGGAGAAAAAGTAGCAAAAGAAAATGGAATGTAGGGAAATAGAGACTTAAAGAGGCAATATAGGAATATGGAAAATATAGAAATATAGAGGTGTACATTATGCATATCATGCATAATAATGAAAAGTGGTGTCATTTTCATGAAATCATATCTAGTGATACTATTGTATATGAAATTATATATGTATGAAGAGATATATCAAGAGTTACTATATGTAATCAGCACGTTAACTGTACCTTACTGAGAAGAATGCACAAAGCTACTTTATAACATGATTAATCCGATATCAGATTTATTCAGCTATTGTATACATACTGGTTATACAATCAAAGGAATAATTCCAAGAACAATTTCATTGAGAACTCAGTCACAGAAGCAGGCACATTAATTAATTCCGCGGTGATCGCATGATTTTCCCAGCTTCTGTATAAGGTTTAGCATTTGCGGAAGAATCCAGAAAAGCATGCCAAGTGTACACAATAGGTTTACATAATGTGTTACCTTGCTGCGGCATCTATACTGATGTAACCTTAACCTTACGAGACATTGAAAGATCGTTAATTCGACTGCGTAATCCAGGAGGAAAATATATACTAACCCGTTGCCAGTTCATTCCTGAAACTCAGCCAACCGGAACTACCTGCGAAAGACAAGTCGAAGAGTGAACGGTGCACGTGATTTATCACCGTCTTAGGCTTCGTTAGGCGATATAGCGGAAGAGGGAGTCTCTGGTGACTGAGAGTTATTATCGTTATGACTATTGTGCGAGGTACACGATATTCAAGTCTTCCCATGTTCATGTTTCAAGATTTTGTAATTTTTCAATTTTTTAATTTTCATACTTTTGAATTCTTAAGTTTTTTAGTCTCTAAATTTCTGAAATTGATAAATTCAAAATATTTTGCAAATTTTCGAAAATGTTATAGCTTCAAATTTGCTTCAAAGCTTTTGTTTCCTAATTTTTGAATTCGTAAATTTCCAAACACTCAAATTTCCAGAATTCCCCAAATTACCCAAATTACAAACTTTACAAATCCCAAATTTACCAAATTTAAAATTGCTCAATTTCCAAACTCCCCAAATCCCAATTTCTCCTAATTCTCCATATCCCAAATTTCAAGTTCCCCAAATTCCTAATTCCCCAAATCCCAAGTTCCCCAAATTCCAAACTTCCCAAATCCCAAATTCACCACACCTCAAATTTCCCAAATTCCAAATTCCCCACACCTCAAATTTTCCAGGTTCGAAGATCCCCAAATTCCAAATTCCCCAAATCCCAAGGTGCCCAAGTTCCAAACTCCCCAAATTTCAAATTCCCCAAATCCCAAACTCCCGAAATTCCAAATTCCCCAAATCCCAAGGTCCCCAAGTTCCAAACTGCCCAAATTCCAAATTCCCCAAATCCCAAGGTCCCCAATTTCCAAATTCCCCAAATCCCATACTCCCCAAATTCCAAACTCCCCAAATTCCAAATTCCCTAAATCCCAAGGTCCCCAAGTGCCAAGTTCCCCAAGTTCCAAATTCCCCAAATCCCAAACTCTCCAAATTGCAAATTCCCCAAATTCCAAACACCCCAAATTTCCTCAGATCCCCCAAATCCCAAACTTTTCAAATTCGAAACTTCCCAAATTTCAAATTCTTCAAATCCCAATTTTGCCCAATCGCGAATCTCCCATATCCTCAAAATCCCAAATCTCCCACCATCTTCCAAATCCCCAATCGTCGAAATCTCAAACTCCCCAAATCCAAAAATTGTCCAATTCCCAAACCCCAAAATCTCAGATCCTCAATTTCTCAACATTCCTCAAATCTTCGAAATTTCAATTTCCAAAAATTTCCAAATTTCGTTCTCCTCCAATCGCAGTAATACAAATATAAAATCCAAACTGCTGAACATTAACAATTTTCAAGAGGACGTTGGCAATAAAAAGAAGCATATTTGCAGTCGGCGCCACTAAATTCCCGACAAAAACGTCCTTCAGCATACGCATAATTAGGTTTATTGCCATTTCTAGTTAACCGCAAGGATGATGGCAGCATCTCCGACAAAGATTAGTCGTAACCGTCGTTTACAAGTGGAATGAGCTGGTACGTGTTCAGCCAGCAGCACTTAATCTCTGATTAATTTTTCCATTACTTCACAGCTCGATATTTATCTCGATTACGTCTCGACTTCTACCCTGCAGGTACATACCGTCCTAAATAGAATTATCGATTTGAAAAGAGATTTTTTCTTTTTTTTATTAAATTCGATTTTATCTGCAAGAAAGACTAATTAAGTGCACGATACGTTTCTGTACATGATCTGATGCGATAAATTTCTATATAGAAAGTGGCAATGTATGGAGAGGCCAACATGGATATGAACTTGAAAATTTCGGTTTGCCAAAGTTTGATGAACTGACTGCTTTGACTTGTGGAAATTGGAAGATTCTTTAGTTTGTGGATTTGGAATTCGGGAATATCGGGATTTAGGGGGTTAGAGAGTTAGGGAATTAGGGAATTAGGGAGTTAGTGCTTTTGAGAGTTAGCGATTGAGAGAATTAGGGAGCTAGAGAGTTAGGGAATTAGGGATTTAGAGCTTTAGACGGTTAGGGTATCAAAGAATTAGGGAGTTAGAAAATTAGGAAGTTAGGGGTTAGGGAATTAAGTAGATGGGGAGTTAGAGAGTTAGGAAGTTAGAGGTTAGGGAATTAAGTAGATAGGGAGTTAGAGGCTAGGGAATTAAGTACATAGGGAGTTAGAGAGTTAGGAAGTTAGAGGTTAGGGAATTAAGTAGATAGGGAGTTAGAGAGTTAGGAAGTTAGAGGTTAGGGAATTAAGTAGATGGGGAGTTAGAGAGTTAGGAAGTTAAGGAGTTAGGGAATTAAGTAGATAGGGAGTTAGAGAGTTAGGAAGTTAGAGGTTAGGGAATTAAGTAGATATGGAGTTGGGGAGTTAGGAAGTTAGGGGTTAAGGAATTAAGTAGATAGGGAGTTAGAGAGTTAGGAAGTTAGAGGTTAGGGAATTAAGCAGATAGGGAGTTAGGGAGTTAGGAATTTATTTAGTTAAGAATTTAGGGAGTTATAAATGTAGGGAAATATGAATTAAGAGTTTTGGAGGTTTAGAGATTTAAAAATTTCAGGATTCAGAAACTTTGAAATTTGTAAACTTGGTAATTTGGTAATTTCAGAATTTGAATTCATAGAAACTTGAACATTTAGGGATTTGGAAATTGAATAGTCTAGAAATTGGAAGAACGGAGATTCACCAATTTGAGGATTTAGGGATTTGGAAACATAGAAACTTGATAATCTAGAGTTTCATTAAAAATAATTTCAACTCCCCCGCCAATTACAAAGCATAATTTAAACCGTATCTCCCAAAAATTAAAGAGCAATTTATCTGCGAATCTCTAAAAGTACAAGCACAGTTAGTACAGCAAGAAACAGCACGATCGTTAGAATTTATTATGCACATATAATTCTCATGCATCCGAGAAAAATATTTCTTTGTGCGACGAAGAATTATTCAGATATGAGATTACGAACAACGCTTGTAATTGTTTTACGTCGAAGATCGAGGGCAGATAACTGTTGACGATAGTTGTTTAGTTATTAAATTGTTACCGTCGACGTTCTTTCCTTCGTATTTCAGTCGCAATGTGAGAAAACACTGCAGGATCTGTTGGCAGAATGGGTCATCGACGATAACGCTGTATACACCGAGGGTTATTATGTTAATCGTTGTTTATTGTGTAATTGAAGTTGACCAGTGTATTTGCCCGTTGATCTTGACACGACTGTTTCCGAGTAGAATGCCTCTACTCGTTGGTAAACTTACTAATACTAATCGACATAGGTGTTACTACGGTCAAATTGAATATTTACGTAGAATATAAAGGTAATTTGCAGAAAATCATGTTGGAGTACGGGAAATTGCTATGTTTATTCAGTGCGATAAATTGTGGACAAATAATTGAATTATGATTAAAGTACAATAGAACTTTTAAAGCGGTCGCGACAGTCGAATTCAAAAGTTAGTATTATTAAATATTAGAAATGAAATACCTGGTTATAGGAACTCTATGGCAAAAACTATGAAGCCTTTATTAGATGATTTTGTCAATTTTAGTAAAAATATATTTTTTCTGACATCAGCAAATAATAATAACGTTCTTAATCTACGTTCTTTCTAATACTATTTCTGTAAACCTTTATTCTTTTGTTATTGTTATTATTATTTGCTGATGTCAGAAAAAATATATTTTTACTAAATGTTATAAAACAGTATAACTAACCATAGGTAATAATTCCAAAATTATGTTATAAGCTTCTTTTATGTTACTTTATCACAAAAGAATATATGTTATTACAATGGTTTTGTTGTTCACTGTATGACATTCTATGTTTCGAAATCCGCCATTTGCAATCGCTTAATAGAATCGCAATTTTTCCGTCCAGTAATCGGAAAGTAAAAGGTGAGAGGACTAAAAAGGAAAGATTACAATGGTTTCATCAGTACTAATCCTTCTGCACTAATTGCAAAAAGAATACCATCATTGTCCTAGATGATCGAATCATATATGCGTAACATGGTTATCATCATTTGCATTAAAATGAAATAATCACATATGCATTTTCGTTTTGATCGCATCGTGGTCGGTTTTCTGTGCACCGATATTGTTTTCAAAGGTTTATACATTTGGGAATATTTAGTTTTTGAGAAATTTACAATTTTTGGAATTCGGAAAATTTTTGAAGTTGAGACTTTAGGAATTTGGGATTTTGGATTTGGAGATTTGGGGATTTGGAGATTTAGGGATTTGGGGATTTGGGGATTTGGGGATTTGGGGATTTGAAGATTTGGGGATTTAGGGATTTAGAGATTTGAGAACGTAGGAGTTTGGGAATTTGGAGATTTGGGCATTTTGGGATTTGGGGATTTTGAGATTTGGGGATTTTGAGATTTAGGGATTTGGAGATTTAGGGATTTGGAGATTTAGGGACTTGGAGATTTAAGAATTTGGAGATTTAGGGATTTGGAGATTTAGGGATTTGGAGATTTCGAGATTTCGAGATTTGGGGATTTGAAGATTGAGGGATTTAGGGATTTAAGGGTTTAGGAATTCGAAGATTTGGGTATTTTGGGATTTGGGGATTTAGAGATTTCACCATTTTGCGATTTGGGAATTTGGAGATTTAGAAATTTAGGGATTTGGGGATTTACAAATTTGGGGAATTAGAAATTTGAGAACTTAGGAGTTTGTGAATTTGGAGATTTGGGGATTATGAGACTTGACAACTTGGGAACTTAGGAATGTTCTAGGTATTTTACCTCGGATCTAGGTATTTGGGAATTTTGAAATGTAAAAATAATAGCTTTAGCACATTTGAAAGTTTCAGAGTTTAGGAATTGAAAACCGAGTCTTTTCACGATTTGAGAATGTGGGTAAATAGGAAATTTCGAAATCTAAAAATTTCGGCAAATGTAATTTAGAAAAGTAAAACTTTAGTCGAATATTTGAGACAAAGATTTGTAGACACATTTATTGAAACAAAGTTTAGTTTAATAATTTAAAAGGTCCTCTTTTCGTTCAAAATTAGATTCTATTCGTTAATAAAGTTCTGGATGTTACTATTTTTCAAAATAGAACTACCTTGTTTTTGTTGCGTTAAATAAATCATGATTCTAAATAAATTCGTTTCCGATTTACTAGAGTATCAAAACATGAACTCATCGCTGCATCCCGACATTACTGGAAGATTCTTGTGTCGATGGAGGCTCATTAAAACTATTATCACGTAACGAGTAACCATGTTCGTTCAGCTAGCTCAACAAGAAGATTTCAGAGTCACGGTATAGTAATTTACCTTTTCCTAACGAGTTCTCACGTGGAACACGTGAAAATCCGTGATAATACCTTGTTTCCTATTCTATAATACTTCCTAGAAATCCGACGATTGTTTCTCATTCCGTTGAACAATAGTATTTATCGCCTGCCAATTTTGGCATAAATCGTGATCGAAATACCGATTATAATGCAGTTTCTTCGTGTTCGCAATACCGCCGAACATTTTCTTTGGAAAACATTGCAGACTATGTTGCGTGTTGCAATTCGAGTGAATAACTCCGTGACAACTAATAGCTACATATGCAAACATACTGGAAACGAAACGCTTGTTAAGTGTTATACATGTGATTTCAATTAAGTGCTCTGCATTTTTATTCACGCTTTATCTTTATTTGCTTTTATACTCATTTCCTGTACTGTCTGCGGTTGTGCTGCACCTCGGTTACACCTAAGTTACAAAGAAAGTGCGATAAGGTAAAGAGTTTTAGAATTTTTGTAGGATTGAATTCTGGACATTTCAAATTTTAGCGTATTTGGAATTTTATAGTATTGGGATTTCAAGATGCTGGAGTTTTGGAAGCTTGGAATTTTTAAATTCTCGAATTTTGGGATTTTGGTGTCTTGAAACTTTAGAATTAAAAAATTTTCAAATTTTCAAACATTGGAATGTGAAAATGTTAGAATGTTAGAATATTGGAATGTTGGACTGTGGTAAGGTTGGAGTGTACAAATGTTGGAATGTGCAAATGTAGAAATGTTGGACTGTGGTAAGGTTGGAGTGTACAAATGTTGGAATGTGCAAATGTAGAAATGTTGGAATGTTGAAATGTAGGAGTGTAGGAATGTAGGAATGTTGGAATGTTGAAATGTAGGAATGTGGGAGTGTCGAAATTTTGGAATGTGGAAGTGTCGAAATATTGGAAGGTTGGAATTGTGGAATATGGGAAAGTGGGAATGTTGGAATGTTGAAATGTTGGGATGTGGGAATGTGAGAATGTGGGAATGTTAGAATATTGAAATGTTGGAATGTGGGAATGTGGGAATGTTAGAATATTGAAATGTTGGAATGTGGGAATGTGGGAATGTGAGAATGTTGGAATATTGAAATATTGGAATGTGGGAATGTGGAACATTGGAGTATGGGAATGTAGGAATGACGTGATTGTGGAATATTAGCTAAAATCTCATAACTTTGTGACTTAGGAAATTTATGACTTTCAAACCTTAAAGAACCAAAAAATTCTACAATTCTAAAACATTAAAATTTCCTAAAAATAATGTATTACGAACAAATAGGTCGAAGTTACCATCTTCAAAAGTGAATCTAAACCATTCGAAAAAATTTCAAGAACCTCACTATTAGTTCTCCGCATCAAAAATACATAAATGAAAATATGAGCATCGAAGTCTAATAAAAATACCGTAATGCACCTACTGTAAGTTTAATGTCACTATTAACCTAGTTCAATCTAGATCCGTACTAATTCCATTATTCTACTAAAATCCAATTACCGTTTTATTACCTAGATTCTCTCCACCATGAGAATATATCAATGCTCGAATAAAAGCTAATAAATCTCCATTGTACATTTGAAGCTTACTTTCGCGCGAAAGCTTTCTACCATTGTACCACGAATTAAATCTCCATTTGCATAAACGGAGAAAATAAAAATAGATTCGACGGAATTCCCTCGTTACTAACGAGAATGCGATATAATGTAACCAATAAACGAGTGAAAACAAGATCGAGATGTTTGTAGTATCATGATCATTCCCACAAATTGAGATCCTTTCCACAGGATCGGCAAACATGGCGGCAACCTATTCAGGGAAACAAAAGGAACTTTCTCCGACTACCCTGAAACTGAATCTCTTGCTTGAATTGTAACTTAAAAACAATCTTTACTCGACAAAAGCAGGAAGTTTCATTATAAATTAGCGTTTTCACCCATGTGCTGTTGGCTCGTGGCTAGAGTTCATTAGCGTTCAACACTTTTACCGCATCTTTTCGACAAAACTGTTCTCGTACGATTATTTTCGTGCAAAGTGTCAAGTGTTTATTGAACAATTATCAAATTTCATAATTTAACAATTCGGGGGATTTTGAAATTTGAGGATTAGAAGTTGGAAATTTGAGAACCTGCTACTTTGGGAATATGACAATTAAGAAATTTGGAAATTTAGGAAGTTTAGAAATGCGAAATTTGAAATTGGAGGAATTCGAGAATTGCAAAATTGAGCAGTTTTAAGAAATCTCAAAAACTGCGAAAAATCTTAGTATTGTGATATTATAAAGAAACAAAGAATAATAGAGATAAAAGTAGCTAAGTGTCGCTTTAT
Source organism: Megachile willughbiella (assembly GCA_945859595.2). Lineage (NCBI taxonomy): Eukaryota > Metazoa > Arthropoda > Insecta > Hymenoptera > Megachilidae > Megachile > Megachile willughbiella. Next base: position 10,429,837 of record OX243796.1, read on the forward strand.
CTAACAGCTATCAGTCTTTGTACTTGTCGAGCAACTGGTCCAGTTGCGTGAACATTCGATAATAATCACGAAAATTAGTTTCACCGAAGTCTGTCACAACGACAAAGCTAACTCGTGAGCATGATTTATTACCAGGTCAATCGTCCTGGCTTCCTACTTATAAATTGTTTCGCTAGCCTAACGAAATATCTGACGTAAAGGTTTCTGTTCACCGGTCGGTGAATGTGCCACACGAAATTGCTACAATTATATCGCGCACCGTGATCGTTCTTTTCCGCCGCCAGAGTAAAAAGCGGGCTCCCGTGAAAACTTTCCTTTTTCAACGATTAAACGTTGCTCTGGAAACTTGACGAGGAAAAAAACAATTAATGTAAATTTCCGAAATAATAAAATTTCTAAATTGCCAAATTTCAAATTGGAACTAACGTTCAAAGTTACAAATTTCATAAATCTCTAAATCCCCTAATTTCTAAGTCTTCACATTTCAACATTCTTAAATTAATAAATTATTAAACTCTCAAACCTTTAGAATTTTGTAAATCTCTAGTCCCCAAATTTACAAATTTTACAGATCTATTCTCCTTTCCAAGTACCGAAATTCTTAATTTGCCAAATTCCTGAAGTAAACCTCCAAGTTGCCAGATTCCTAAATCTAAATTCTTAGGTTTGTAAAATTGCTAAAGTTCCTGAATTCTTAAAATTCAAAAGATTCCTGAAATTCCTATGACGCTTAGAATTCCTAAAAATTTCAAACATTTCAAAAATTTTGGAAATTCCTAAAATTCCTGAAATTCCAAAAACTCTTGAATCTCTCAAAACTCCTAAAATTCCTAAAATTGATAAAATTCCAGAAATTCCTAAAATTTCTAAAATTCTTAAATTCCTAAAATTCCTGAAATTCCTAAAGCTTCTAAAATTTCTAAAATTCCTAAGATTGATAAAATTCCAAAAATTTTCAAATGTATACACACAGACAATCAACAAAATTTTTCGCAACCATTCACACCCTAAAAACTCAGTGAATTCATAAGTGCAGCCCCAGGGCCCGAATGCATTTTCTGGGTCACGAAGTTTGCGAAATTGCGCCTCGAGTCAAATTTGCACATTGTTCGCCGAAGGGTCGTGAAATTTGACATTTAACTTCCTCCGGGAATAGATTCGATTGCTATTCTTCAGGCGAACAGTGTCCTCTAAAGTCGTACTAGCTGATGGTAAATTTTTCCGTTAGCAGAACAGTGTACACCGGTAATTTACTGCTTTATCAAATTGCCACCTGTCGCATTGACGAGAATAATTTCCTTCTACATTGACACGTACTTAACGCAATGTAACAAGCTACTTCTTAGCGAACAATTATCGGGAAATAAGAGACATGTTTGTTTTGTAGTCTCGCGGCTCTCGAGAATGAGAGACGCACTTAAGAACGTATGAGTTTTAAAAGGGAATAAGTCCAACAATGTATATTTCAAGAAAAAGTGCTTCGTTTTGCTTTGTTTATTTGATGAATTGTATTATTTCTGAAGTCTATCTGTGTTAAATGGAATTTAAGAATTTGAAAGTTTGGGAATTTGGAAATTTTCGGATTTGAAAATTTTGTAAGACGATTTATAATTTGGGGATTTGAGAATTTGGGGATTTGAGAATTTGGATATTTGAGAATTTGAGGATTTGAAAAATTTGGGTTTTTGAGAATTTGGGGATTTGAGAATTTGGGAATTTAAGAATTAGGGGATTTGAGAATTTGGGAATTTAAGAATTGGGGGATTTGAGAATTGGGGGATTTGAGAATTTGGGGATTTGAGAATTGGGGGTTTTGAGAATTTGGGGATTTGAGAATTTGGGAATTTGAGAATTTGAGGATTTGAAAAATTTGGGTTTTTGAGAAATTGGGGATTTGAGAATTTTGGGATTTGAGAATTTTGGGATTTGAGAATTGAAGGATTTGAGAATTGGGGGATTTGAGAATTGAAGGATTTGAGAATTGGGGGATTTGAGAATTTGGGGATTTGAGAATTGGGGGATTTGAGAATTTGGATATTTGAGAATTTGAGGATTTGAAAAATTTGGGTTTTTGAGAATTTGGGAATTTAAGAATTTAGAGATTTGAGAATTTTGGGATTTGAGAATTTGGAGACGTGAGAATTAGGGGATTTGAGAATTTGAAGAGGTGAGAATTTGGGGATTTGAGAATTCGGGGATTCGAAAATTTGAGAATTTGAGTATTGGAGAATTTCAGTATTTGAGAATTCCCGAATTTGGAATTTAAGAACATACAAATTTTGAATTTGGTAATTTACAAAATTATAAATTTAGTCTTTTGTAAATTAAAAACCTTGAAAAGGGGTTTTAAAAATGTCTAAATTTAAAAATTGAATTACCCAACAAAATTTGTCAACTACTTCTACACTAAAATAGTACTAAAATAAACCTTCATTCATTCACTACATAACTCAAATCTATAAACAAACATGAAATTATAATAGCAACCTCATCAGCACAATATATTCAACTAACACTTTTTATGTTCCTAATCGCTTTATCAAAATATTTCATGTTCACGGTCGTAAAAGTATTTTTCCACTGTTCCAGGAAATAAAATTACTCATTGTCAGATAAATTCTCGGAACTATTTTTAAACGTTCCACCTTAACACTGAACATGTATAATACACAGGTTTTTAGGTTACATGATTTTACCATTCGCATATTTTGCAGACTAGTCTAAAATAAGATAAAAAGTTTTCTTTATACATCTGTATAAACATATCTTCACTTTGTATCTGTTATTCACAATCGTTTTAAGAGGTTGGAAACAGTTTTTTCAAATATTTCTGTTGTATTTTTATGTTTGCAATTGACTATTCAGCAATTTTATAGCTATATAATAATTCACAAAAGTAACTTTAGAATTTATGTGTAATTTACTGAGATACATAGAATAACGTAGAGAATTTATATAGAAATAATTAACAAAGTAAGTATATAATTTTTGTATGTATAAGGGACAACTATAAATATACAATGTATATACAAATAATTAATTACAATAAGTATTTGTGCATGTATAGTTGACAAAAGTAATTATACAATTTATATGTATATGTATAATGGACAAAAATAAATATACAATGTATGTACAAATAATTGATTGCAATAAATATACAATTTGTACATGTATAATTGACAAAAGCAATTGTACAATTTATATATGAATAATGGACAAAAATAAGTATATTTATATACAAACAATTGATTAGAAATAAATATATAATTTATATACGTAAAATGGTAAAAAATAAATATAGAATTTGTGTACACATAATTGACAAAATAAGTGTAGAGTACAATAGAGGAATAGAAATAGAATTATTTTGGAACAAAATAAAATAGAATTTACAAAGATTTCAGCTTTGTTAGAATCTCGTTAACTTCGGAACACCCTATATGTAGTATATATCAGTCTTTTTCTGGTTCGTTCATGTTCACTTACCTATAAACGACATCAGTGAATAGATACACAGGTGTGCTGGCTACTGATGGTTAGCAGAAGCCATTTCTACAGTACACGAGTCCAATTAAAGCTATTTAATTATCCTACGAAAAGCCTACATTGCTGTTTCTCTGCTCGAACATTTTTAATCTCGAATATTACCAAGTTTAATTAAATTAATTGATACATACTGTTCAGTTTATTAATAAAACAAATACACGATATTTCCTGGCACTCTGTAGCTGTTTTTAGATGTTTTCATTATTGTAATTAGTCCCATTTGTCTCTCGTTATATCGCTCTGGAGGAAAGTGTACTCGCAATGTAATTTGTGAATTTAAATACTTTTTCATTTTTACGTTGTCGAGTTTGAAAATTTGTACATTTCTGAATTTTCCAGTTTGAACATTTGTAAATTTCTGAACTTGAAAATTTGCATTTTTGAACATTTCGGTATTTGAAAATTTTGAGATTTCCAAATTACTACGAATTAGAGATTCGGAGATTTCAGAGCTTGGATCTTTCGAAAATTTGGGAATTTGAGAATTTGGGAATTTGAGAATTTAGGAATTTGAGAATTTGGGGATTTGAGAATTTGGGAATTTGACAATTTGGGGACTTGAGAATTTGGGTTTTTAAGAAATTAAGAATTTGAGAATTTCGGGATTTGAGAATTTGGGAATTTAAGAATTTCGGGATTTGAGAATTTGGAGATTTGAGAATTTCGGGATTTGAGAATTTTGGAATTTGAGAATTTGGGGATTTGAGAATTTGGGAATTTAAGAATTTCGGGATTTGAGAATTTGGAGATTTGAGAATTTAGAAATTTGAGAATTTGGGGATTTGAGAATTTAGAGATTTGAGAATTTAGGGACTTGAGAATTTGGGTTTTTGAGAATTCGGGAATTTAAGAATTTGGAGATTTGAGAATTTGGGAATTTGAGAATTTGGGGATTTGAGAATTCGGGGATTAGAGAATTTGAAAATGTTGGAATTAAGGGATTTGGAAAAAAGATCCCTAAAAAATTGAAGTTTTTCTCCCAGAGCAGGTCACATACGAAATTTTCTACAAATCCCAAACTTAATATGTACCAGCAAGCACATGTTTGAAAAGCCAGCCATAAATTACGGTGGTTACAATGGCTTAGAGCATGCTTTGAACCACGTGATGTTAGACAGTGCAAATGAAGCGGCAGGTGCACGAAGGATCTATTTGCAGGAGATACTTCGCTACGCAGTGACCCAATTAATGACGCTTAATTACTATCGAGGGACATGTGTAGAGGCAGTGCAACATGGTTTCGCAATCCGTAAGAATTCGACGTGCGTAAGTGGTTATCTGCCGGTAGTACAGCACCGGTTGCAGATAACTGCTGATAATAACAACGAAAATATCTCGCATACCGTTCCCCATGATATTTGCATACTATTGTTGACTCTTGAAGCGGTAATTACTTTGTTGATACTGCTTCCCTATGCACCCGATGATGTCACTTCGAAAATACACCGACAATATTTACATAATGATTTTAATTAGATTATTGGATTTTATAGTATCTATCGGGGTATTTGATTTTATAGATTTCACTAGGTCATGTAGGTTTAGTTAGATTTTTTTTTAAGTTAATTCGATCATATCTGTATACTGTAGAAGTTTATTTAGGATATTAGAATATATCAATTTAATTAGACTATTGGATTATGCAGGTTTAATTATTTCAATTAGATCATACAAATTTTGTCTTGATTTTACTAATATTAACTAAATACTTAAGACATATATATATTACACAATCGGTGTTGAAGAAACAAGTACAGACTGCTTGATAACTTCTCGCATTTGGGGCTCTACAAGAGGGACTTTCTGAAACAGAAATTATTATGGTTTCTTCACATCTGAATCAAAGGCTGTCCTTGTACAGATACAGAATAAAAGATACACATTATTTATACAAGTACAAAATGAAAGATGTACATTCCTTGTGTAAGTACAAAATGGAAGACATATAATTCTTGTACAAGAACAAAATGAAAGATGTACATTCCTTGTGTAAGTACAAAATGGAAGACATATAATTCTTGTACAAGAACAAAATGAAAGATGTACATTCCTTGTGTAAGTACAAAATGGAAGACATACAATCCTTGTACAAGAACAAAATGAAAGATGTACATTCCTTGTGTAAGTACAAAATGAAAGACACATAATCCTTGTACAAGAACAAAATGAAAGATGTACATTTCTTGTGTAAGTACAAAATGGAAGACATACAATCCTTGTACAAGAACAAAATGAAAGATGTGCATTCCTTGTGTAAATACAAAATGGAAGACATATAATCCTTGTACAAGAACGAAATGAAAGATGTACATTTCTTGTGTAAGTACAAAATGGAAGTCACATAATCCTTGTACAAGACAAAATGAAAGATGTACATTCCTTGTGTAAGTACAAAATGGAATACATATAATTCTTGTACAAGAACAAAATGAAAGATATGCATTTCTACAAGTACACAAAAGTCAGGGAATTATCGAGTGGCTATTATACAGTGCTTCTACTCCTACATCGAAGCAAGCAAATTTTAGCATATAGCAAAGCAAAGTCTCGGTTTAATTGTAGACCTATATTTTAGCAAATGTTTAATTCTGGACATATTTTAAGTGTCTTAATTTTTGTACAAAATATTTATTTTGTAAAGATTTGTTCAGGAAAGGTTAAACTAACAACTGTTCGAACTTTTCTTGATACTTTAATGTCGTTTACGTATAAAACTATGTTGATGTCGGAGTCGAAATTGATTTAATTTGTAATTAAGGGGTATTCGTTCCAACAAAGTTGAAGACCATTTCGCGTGATTCCCACGAAACAACGTGCTACACAACGTGCTCGATCGCCTTCCTCTTTCAAACTAAATCCAAACAAGGATTATGTAAGAATCTGACCGGATGAGCGGTAAAAAGAAATCGAAAGGAGAACTAGGATAGTTGTAGCTGACGATCAGGGATTTACGAACAGCGTGCAAAATTGGACAGGAAATTCGTGGTTTGCGATTCGTTCGAATCTTGATAACATTTTTGCAATTCAAAACAGATGTTTAATTACATCTCGTCCGGTGCTGACACAACCGGTTATAATTTGAGATCGATACGTTTTGTGACTAAAATAAACGTATTCCATTTGACGACGTTGCGGTGGATAAATATTCTAAATGCGTGTTACGGTTTCATTTACGTCGATACATTTTTATAATAGAATTGACTTTCGCGGTTTAGTATAAAAGTATTTTAAGTGTAATAGTAATCAATCTTTAAGCATAATAGTATTATTTTTATAATATTACGGCGATGGGTCAAAATAGTATTATTTTTTAACATTGTTATAATAATACAAATATATTCGCGTACCTATATTATGTATGTATATTATTATATACATAGAAATATTATTATTGACGCATAGAAATTATACATCATATGTAAATTGTAAAATATTTTCATACATAATTCATATACATTACACTAATTCATTCATACATATAATTATACACTATTTTCATTTTACATTTTATATATTATGTATGATGCAATACGCGATATTCACACGAATTTTCATAATATTATGTATTACTTTATTACTGTTTTTATGACATTATTTTGAAAATAATGAAGTATGTAGCTAATTGCACTGACTTCGATTTTCCAATAAAGGCACCGAATTATAACTAAAAAAAAAGGAATTGATTAATCGGTTATGCATATAATATATTTTATATGCAAAGTGAATTTTGTATCGTTACGCAGTTCTTGCTCGTAGAACATCGTAATGCGATGAAAGGGTTCCGAAGATGACTGATTTGCAATTCGTAATTTGATACGCAATTTTGCGCATTAACTTCGTAATTAACTTTACTCCACAAGGTTTCTATCTTGATTCTGTTTTATGGCTTTCGTAAATAATATCGCAAATATAATTGAACATTTCATATTCTTATTATATGTACAATTTTTTATATTCGTTGTTGTATTTTATATTATGAATCCATTAATTTGTGCTGCTAAGTTTGATATGTATAATGGACTCTCGTTATATTGCCACCTTTAGATCAAATTGTAAGATGCGTTGATGAGTGTAATTATTATTGACCCTCGTTATATTGCTATGAACGTGTAGTAATTTGCAATATAGAGAGAGGCCATTTTATGTGGCGATTTATAGATTGCAGGTTTCAAACGTAAATGTTAATATATTACAAAATTTTGAAATTTGTAGAATTAGAAATTTAGGCATTCGGAAAATATAATATTCGAAAATTTTTGAAATTCCAAAATATGAAAAGTTGGAAATTTAAAAACTTGAAAAACGAAAATCTGAAAAGTTGAAAACTTGAAAAATAGAGATCTGAAAATCTGAAAAGTAGAAAACTTGAAAATTTGAAATTGTTCAAATAATTACAATTACGATGATAATTAAAAGGATACACGTCAATTAAGAACGAACCATTTTATCAACGTTGCACTGACGTACAATGCAGAGATAAAATAATGCAAAGGAATCTGCTACATCGTACTCCAAATAGCCTCACGTAATTTAACAATAATATAATCCGAACATAAATAATAGAAATCGATAATTCCACTAAAAAATGGAAAATCGATAAATAAAAGTGAATTTGTGGGAATCCGAACAGTTTTTTAATCGAATTCCTTAATTTGCAATCCGTGGGATAAAAAACGTGTATTCGAGCGGTTCATCAAAGTAGAATATTTAAAATCTGTTCAGTTATATTTGAATTGGCAGGCAAACATAAATGTTCATTGATAAAATAATGCGTCACTCGAATGTATGTACATACGCAATACACATATCTATATGATATGACAGTGATGTAAAAGCGACATCCTACAACTATCTGAAGCAAAAGTGATAGTGAAAGAATTTGTAATGTTATGAATTGCGTAAATTAAAAAATTGCAAATGGAATTAATTTATCTGAATTGCAAATTCTGAAGACGTCAATTTACTAATTGATTGTAGGTATAGAATTATATAACTTTCGAATGGAAATGTATGGGTCTAATTATTCTTTAATGAAGGAGCTGTTTAAAGATAAGGAGTCGGAAGATAATACTTAATTCTTTGATGATAGGTAATTGAAGTAACAACGATTTCATATTTTTATTGTAAAAGACGTGTATGTACGTTTAGTATATTATACTTTGGTAAACTAAATTCTCAAATCTTTATTTATATCCCCATATCACATGGTAATTAGAAAAATCTTTAAATTCTCAAATCACTAAAATCCCAAATTCTTAAATTTATAAATCAGTAAACTTCCGAATCCCTAAATTTTTAAAATTCATAAATTCTAAAGTTCCCAAAATTACCAAATCCCTGTGATTCCAAATTCCTAAATTCCCAAATTCTTAATCTTCCAATTTCTTAAATTCTCAAATCTCTAAATTCACAAATAGCTAAAGTTCCAAATCCCTAAATTCCCAAATCCTTATATCCCTAAATTCCCAAATTCCCAAATCTCTAAATTATCAAATCCCTAAGTTTCCAAATTCCTAAATTTCCAAATCCCTAAATTTCCAAATCCCTAAATTCCCAAATCCTTAAATTCCCAAATTCCTAAACTCCCAAATCTCTAAATTTCCAAATCCCTAAATTCCCAAATTCCTAAATCCCCAAGTCTCTAAATTTCCAAATCCCTAAATTCTCAAATTCCTAAACTCCCAAATTCCTAAACTCCCAAATCCCTGAATTCCGAAATCCCTGAATTTCCAAATCCCTAAATCCCCAATTCCCTAAATTTCCAAATCCCTAAATTCCCAAATCCTTAAATTCCCAAATTCCTAAACTCCCAAATCTCTAAATTATCAAATCCCTAAATTCTCAAATTCCTAAATCCCCAAATCTCTAAATTTCCAAATCTCTAAATTTCCAAATCCCTAAATTCTCAAATTCCTAAACTCCCAAATCCCTAAATTCCGAAGTCCCTGAATTTCCAAATCCCTAAATCCCCAATTCCCTAAATTTGCAAATTCCTAAACTCCCAAATCCCTAAATTCCCAAATCCCCAAATCGTAAAGTAATATTTCAACCAATAACTGTTCCAGGCTTAACTAACTGGTCAGGTGTTAAATTCTTAATGTCGCATCACTGATCCCACTTTCTGTCATTATCCAATTCCGGACACGTGTATCTTAATAATTCTCATTAAGTTTCTGTGCAAGCAATTATCATTTCTAGACTGCGGAAGTATGATATGCCGCGAACATTCAAAGTGTATGCAAAACATATGCAAAATATATGCAGGATAAATATAGCATAGGTATTAATACGCACTTCCATAGGGATTACGAAACCCATATATTTTTTTTTAATCAATATATTTACCTGCATTACATATTACTTGTACGAAGCTATTACCGAATTATTAAACATTATAAATTATTGTATCATTTAACTCCTCGTTGCATTTTGTTGCAAGTATGCAATTTTTGCAAATTGCAAATTTACAACTTTGTACTATACTCTGTAATTGAAAGGTGTAGAAATTCAATGTTATTTCTTAAATACATTAGAATACATCTAGTTTACATTACTATATAATAATGTACATTTTTATCAGTATTAATGTACATTATATATTATTAAATATAAATGTATAATATTAATAATGAAATTATACAATCATTAATAATAAAATACACTTGATATTAATAAAAGCATTGGTAATAATAAAATATACCCAATAATAATGAAATGTACATGATAATACTAGAACATACCTAATAATAATAAAATGTACATAATGATAATAATACCATAACTAATAATAAAGCACATCTACTAATATCTGCTAATAACAAAATAGAGATAGTAGTAATAAAACTATACCTATTAGTAAAACTAAAAATAACAATAAAACCGCACCTATTAACAAAATATACCTAATAAAACTGTACCAAAAAATAAAACATATACAAGTACCATCCCATGAAAGATCTAGTTCCCTTCGAATAGCACCAAAACCGATTCTGTTATGTCCATTATCTCTCAAAAACATTATCCTGCATCGTGTCAAGGATACTACAAAGTGTATCCCCCAGGAGCGGGTCACGAAAACGATCCGTCGGGTTTTGAATGAGTTTTCGAGCGGGGCCACGCCGCCGAAGGAGTCGGAGGTGGAGGAGGTGAAAAAAGGGGGGGATTCGCGTGTCGATTGGGGGAAGGACGGCAGTGGAGAACAGCGATATATGAAGGCGAAACTCGCGCTCCGCAGACTCAATAGCCCAGAGACCCCACGTGGTGTGTACCATTCGTAACATCGCGAATTCTACATATTTCCTCTTCTTCTGTAACGTGGTCGCAGTCGGTTTGCTTCGAAGTTGCTCGTCACGCCGAACGAGATCGCGATAAAGGGTGATAAGTTGTTCGGCATTGTCTTGTTCTTTCGAAACAACCCTTTGTCTCGGCGCAACACGGGAAGAAGAGACTGTTGCTTGTGATCGGTGATCGGTGATCGATAGTCACGGGTGGTGTTGGTCGAGTTTCAGTGAAAAGAACAGTAAGCTGGCGTTGAGTACTGTTGCTGTGAAAAGCGAGAACACGGCCGGCAGATCGGAGGAAACTTTAATTCGACGAACGTCTGCTTGTTGTATTAGAAGAAGAATGAGTAAGGGCTGGAAAGGTATGTTTAGTAACAGCTTTATCCCTTTCTGCGAAAACCATATACACACACTCGCGTGTCGACGAATTTATAAGATGCATACCCTCACATGTTCATAAATTTACACGAATTCTCACGTATCCATAAATGTATACGAAAAATACGCCTTCATATATTCATAACATACACGAGAAATGTATAATATATACCTTCATATGTCCATAATATATGTGGTACACACCCTCGCATGTGAACAATATATACGAAAAACGTATAATATACTCCTTCATATGTGCATAATATATGTGGAAGTGCATGCTCCCTCACATTTGTACAATGTACAGGAACGTTTAATATACGTCTTCACATGTGCATGATACATGTGAGAGACGTATATATACGACATCACGAGTGAGTAAATGCATACGAAAGAGTTACATATACGTTCCACATGTCTAACATTATGTATGAAAGACGTAAATATCTGCTGTCATATGTCTATACATACATATGAAAAACGTATATGCTTACCCTCGCATGTGTATAAATATACATATATGACATGTGTATGTGTATGTAGTATTTTACATATGTAAGGACTTATGTAGTGTATGTGTATATAGTATTCTACATATGTAAGGATTTATGTATATAGGAATACGAGGAAATTAGGATGTAGGGTGTGGGGGTATAGGAGTATAGAGATCTGGAGATATAGGGATCTGCGAAGTCAAAAATCTAAGGATGTAGGAATTTAGGAGTATAGAAATCTAGAAATGTAGAAGTCGAAAAATGTGATTTAGGGATATAGGAATCGGGGGATGTTGAGACCTGTGAATATAGGGATCTAGATATACATATAGCAATCTGAAGATATAGAAATCTAGAAATCTAGAGATCTAGAGATCTAGAAATGTTTAAGGTTCCAGAAATTTGGGGATGTAGAGATCTAAAAAAATAGAGATCTAGGGAACCCAGGAATCTGAAGATTTAGGAACCTAAAGTTGTAGAGATCTATAAATCTAGTGATCCAGGAACCTAGGTATCTAAAGATCTATGAATCTAGAGATGCACAGATATAGGAATACAAGAATCTAACAATAACGTAGAATAAGAAAAGTATCTAGCGATTTAAGTGCATAAGAATATAGAAATTTAGAAATGTGCATGTCACTATATCAGCTACGCGTGTTTCTCTTTTGCAAATACCACGTTGACGGCATAAATGGTCCGAAACAATATTAATGATATAATGTCCTAGTCTTTCATGATGAACAAAGTTTCGAACAATTAGAAATGGTGAACACGCATATCGGCGATATCCCTGTTTCCAGCAGTTGGTTCGATAATAAATTACACAGGAAAGATTTCTGTCGCTTCACGGTAGACGGCTCATTATAAAAGGACTTAAACGGTAAAACCGTTTGTACAAGCGATGAAACATGACACAAATGTTCCTATTTTCAGCGTCTAGAACTTTCATCTTACTGCGAGCTGTACGGAGATTTCCCATCGCCTTGATTTCTTATCACCGTTATACATGGCCGTTTCATTTGTCCGCCGTTTCGTGCTCCGAAACGAAGAAACGTATTGCGAACGAAAACTACCCGACAAAACAAAGTTTTGACATTTATCAACGATATTTTATCGTGTTACTAAATACTGATTAGGTATTGAGATCCAATTTTCAGACATTACGATTAAATTAGAGATTAAAAGATTAGCAGCTCTTCAGATTTAATGCTGACAAATATTATCCATTATTACTGTTTTCTGGCAATATTACATGTTAAATTGCCGCGTTCGATTACGTGTTATATTACCACGCGTTTTATCTTCACGTGTTAAATCATCAGGAGTTAGGTCATCGCATGATGTATTGCCACGCGTTAAATTGCCATTTAAGTTATGCGTTCGATTGCCTCGCATTAAATTACCACGTGTTAGATTATCATGGTTTAAATAGCCACGCGTTGTATTATAACGCGTTAGATTGCCAAGCGTTGTATTACCACGCGTTATATCGCCACGCGTTGTATCGCCATGCGTTAGATTTACCACGCGTTATATCGCCACGCGTCGTATTACCACGCGTTAGATTTACCACGCGTTATATCACCACGCGTTGTATTACCGCGCTTTAGATTTACCACGCGTTATATTACCTCGCGTTATATCGCCACGCGTTATATTACCACGCGTTAGATTTACCACGCGTTATATCACCACGCGTTGTATTACCGCGCTTTAGATTTACCACGCGTTATATCGCCACGTGTTATATTACCACGCTTTAGATTTACCACGCGTTATATTACCACGCGTTAGATTTACCGCGCGTTGTATTATCACGCGTTAGATTTACCACGCGTTATATCACCACGCGTTGTATTACCACGCTTTAGATTTACCACGCGTTATATTGCCACGTGTTAAATTACCACGCATCGCAATTACCACGCGTTAAATCACCACACGTTATATTGCCATGCATTAAATCACCATACGTCACAAGTACCACGTGTCAAATCAGCACGCATCTTTGCACTAAAACACCTAATATTACATCGGCGCTCGTTAGATGACCACGTGTTATATCGCCACGCATTAAATGACGCATCAAACGATACGAAAAATATTTTGCTATCAATCACCACTGTATTTCGACTGTCGAAAGCATTCGAAGAATACCTAACGAAATTTCGACACGGCCACTTCGCGAAAAAGCTTGTCTCGGAATTTGTTTACACTTTCTGGTCTTGTTTTGTGCAATGCCCGAACTTTGCGTCATTCGTTCCATTGATTCCGATGACGTAATCGTTTCACGAGAACGAAAGAAAATAAAAGTAAAATCTGAATCGAAATCGATCTCGGTAAAATAAATCATTTTCGACGTCCATAGAAGCATCGTCACGTTCTGACACGTGCCAGCGTTCCTTCAAGGAAAACAGTAAAAATTATCGTTCTTACCGGTTATTCGATGCTTAATTAACGCTTTCTTATTTCTCTGTGCAGGTGCAAAGGACTTCGTCGGCTTCGAGGAGGTGACGAAGATCGAGTTTCTGGTGATGCTGTTCGCCGAGGCTCTAGGAACTTTTCTTCTTGTCTTGATCGGTTGCGCTTCCTGTGTCACATGGGAGCCGGGTTCTCCACCCACGGTGGTGCACATCGCGTTCACCTTTGGCCTTGCTGTCGCGAGTTTGGCACACGTAAGTTCATGCATAAATATTTTCTTATTTTACTCGTTATGTTTGTGCACATTTGTTGCGCAGATATTTAATTTACCTTGTAATGGTACAACGGTCGGTGCGTATTGCAAATCATGTACATATGTAGCTGTGTCTCGTGATGATTTTTTATAATTTATGTTGGTTTGAAAGGGAGGACAAATAAATTTTGCAATACCATTTTTGACGTAAATAGGCACAGATTTTAAATTTTTAGAAATTTCACATTTCTAAATGCCCCTTTAAAACCCTCAAGTATCTAACAATAAGTTCCTAGAATTGTTAAATTCCCCAAATTTGTAAATTCTTCAAATCCCACAATTTATTACTGTTTAAGTAAAGCAAAATAATTTTGTATGAAACAAAATAAATTTCAGCACCGTTATACAAGATATGCATCTCAGGAGTAAGGAAGCAGATTAAATGCTGATAATCGTATTTAATTTAAAGTTACAAAACGATGATAATTTGCTATCAAACAAGAATGTTTTCATATAATACATGATTGTCAGCATACCATTTTCGTTGTTTCACCTAAAATCACGATTGATAAAATCTTATCTACTCGTACAGTGATTACGTGTCATTAAATAATCGAATAATTGGATTTAAAAAAAAAAAATAACAAAATAATCAGAAGCTTCAGTACACATTTTAAAGCGATCCTAATTTATATTTTACATAAATAAAAATAAAGAAATTAAACAAAATATGTAAAATAAATAAAATAAGTAAAATAAGTAAAATAAATAAAATGAAATAAAGTTAAATGAAATGATCGTACCTGCATCAGATTCGATGCGGTACAAAAGTTCATTAATATAATTACAGAAATAATGTTATTCCGAAGATAACGAAACTGCAAATTAAGTGCTAAAAATACAACAATCAACACTCGGAGATGGGAAAATATACATAGTAGTTATAAGAATACCGTAAGCAGAAATCAGCAACACGACAAGATTTATCGTTGAATTTAAGGTCGTAATTAAGGAAGTAATAAATATCACGTGTTCGTAGGAAGACGCGTAACAAATTACACATCCAGCATGTTAATGTACTCGATTCAAAAACAAAACTTTGATTGATTGTTTAATTGTCAGAAATAAGAACCATGAAATGATGAGACCCAAAAGAAACAACGTCGAATAAAAACAAGTACATTACCGTTTTATAGAACGGTAGAAGAAAATAAATGGCACTAAAAACATACAGAACATGTGTTAGGTTGATTGACCTTTGAATAAGTACAATCAGAATGAATTCTTTAACCTCAGTTTTCGTTTGAAAGATATAAAATAGTCTGTCGAGGTCAACTTGTTAAAAGGATATGACTTCGAATTGAGAAACAAAAATTATTTTGAAAACGATTTCGACCATTTTTTGTTAAATGTACATCTTTCAGATAATTTAATCTCAATTAATTTTCATAATAAATTGTCATACTAAAATTTAAAACCACAATAAAATATGTATAAAATAGTCTATCGAGGTGAACTTGTCAAAAGGATACGATTTTCAAAACCACGGAAAATATGTAATCGTATTCGTTATCATAGAAAATGAAGAGTTAATGATTCGCTGCTAAAATTTCGAGTATCCCATTTTTCGCGGTGTCTCTTTCGCGCGTTGCTCGAGTGATAAATCGTTTACCGGCTCGCATTTGTTTGATTTCATTGAATGGACAAAAGCAATCGTGTTCTTGACTCGTCCAGAAAGAACCGTGTGTACCGCGGATGCCCTGGGGAGAACAGGAAAGGGAGGGGATCCCATTCACTTCGATCGACTGTTTCACGAACAAGTTGCTTTCGTTACTCTCGCTATCGTTCGTTCATGTGCTCGCGGTGCTGCTTTCATGGTCGATTAACGAATTTGGAAATTAATCTGTTGCTTCGATAAAACTGCAGTGTCTCGAACACGGTTTACCTTAAAAAGGGTAAATGGCAATATGCGAAGAGGGAGAAGGTTCATCTTTTCTGGGATTTTTTTACATTTTCAGATTTTCACATTTTAGAATTTTCGGATTTTGGAACTTTTTAATTTTAGAATTTTGGAATTTACAAATATTCAAATTCTGGGAGTCTGTAGTTATGATATTTTGGGATTTTGGAATTTTTCAATATTGGGAATTTTTTGATCTGGAAATTTTGGGATTTTTAAGTTTTGAGAGTTTGGGATTTTGGAATTTTTCATTGTTGAAAATGTTAGGATTTTTAAGTTTTGAGATTTGGGAATCTTAGAATTTTGGAATTTAAGAATTTTAGAATTTTGTATTTTAAAAATGTTCAGCTTTTGAAATTTTGGAATTTTTGAATTTTGAGATTTGCGGGTTTTAGAATTTTGGAATCTTAGAATTACAAAATTTCCAGATTTTAGGATTTCAAAATTTTTTAATGTTTGAATGTTTGAATTTTGGAATTTATGAATGTTTGAATTTTTGAATTTACGGATTCGTGTATTTAAAGATTTGAGAATATTGGAAATTTAGCGAGTGCATTTGATACTTTGGTATTCTGGAACTTTAAAATCTTACAAACGAAACATTTTATATTTCTTATAATTTTCAGAAATATAAATATATTTATAATTTGTATAATTTTAAGTATCCTGTAGAATCTGTATAATTTTAAGTGTCCAAAAGTTTGAAATTATCAAATTCAACTTTCGATGCTACAAAACTATGGAATCTTGAAACTGTTTAATTTTAAATATCTACATATCACAGTACCAAAGCTGCAACTGCCGAAACTTCCACAATAAAAATTTCCAGAATCAATTTACATTCACTTCAAATTGCCTTCAAATTAATTACAATCGAATCAGATACGTGTGCGATAAAATTAATACGCAATTTTTTGTTGAAACGCATTAATCTCTGAAGTCCGAAATGAAGATCGAAAAAGATTGCATTTTTACAAATGAACCATTTCGGTCTGTCAGTAATAACTAATTAAAGCGGTGATTAAAGTAAAATCGAAAATATCCGACTGATTGGATAATCGGTCTTATACCTTTAAACGTGTAATTAAGAGATTCGATTCAAATGTTTGTACATAAATAAGCAACTTGGTGAATACCTCGTGAAGCAGATTTAAGAGGAAAACGAACGTGTTATCTTTTCGTCGTGCATGTACGTGTACGTACAATGTATCTCGAGCGAATATAATTAATTTTATTTGGAATCCATGATTTATCATGTCCTGTGGATACGACGTATTTGAGGATCGCTAAGAGAACTTCAAAGAAAACAGGTCGCATATTGGTGGTCGGCAACCATTATCTTGACAGCGAAGTTGAAGTGCAAGGTGTTAAAGATTGAACGTGCAACATTTTACTGCGTTCCGAGTCTCTTAAACCGAGTAAATCTTTTTTAAATGCGACCTATTTTCACGTTCGAAACATTTCTTCGCTTTCGAGCCAATGTTGCATTTCGCAACTACTCTGAAATCGCTGCCAACAGCGACAATTCGACGACAAATTTGCTAAAAAATTTACAATAAAATCCGCCATATTTCTTCTTGGATGACGAGAACGAGATTCCGGAGCAATTTACAATAATTTGTCGCTTTAACCCACCACTTTGTTATGCACGTAATCCTTTAAGCACGATGAAGTATTATGTTATATTTCACGCGCTTTTGAAAAGTATCGATGGGAGATTTGAATAATTTTTCACAATATTTGGGCGATTTGGGATTTGGACAATTTTACATTTCGGGAGTTTGGAATTTGCAAAGTTTAGGATTTGGGGAGTTCTGAATTTGGGGAATTTGGGATTTGGGGAATTTGGAATTTGGGAAATTTGAGATTTGGGGAGTTTGGAATTTGGGGAGAATGGGATATGGGGAATTTGGGATTTGGGAAATTTGGAATTTGGGGAATTTGGAATTTGGGGAATTTGGTATTTGGGGAGTTCGGAATTTGGGGAATTTGGAATTTGGGGAGTTTGGGATTTGGGGAATTTGGAATTTGGGAAATTTGAGATTTGGGGAGTTTGGAATTTGGGGAGAATGGGATATGGGGAATTTGAATTTGGGGAATTTGGGATTTGGGATTTGGGTTTTGGGAAATTTGGAATTTGGGGAATTTGGGATTTGGGAAGTTCGGAATTTGGGGAATTTGAAATTTGGTCAATTTCAGATTTGGGAAGTTTGAGATTTGGGGATTTTGGGATTAGGAGAGTTTGAAATTTGGGGAATTTGAGATTTGGGGAGTTCGTAATTCGGGGAATTTGAAATTTGGTCAATTTCAGATTTGGGAAGTTTGGGATTCGGAGAGTTTGAGATTTGGGGATTTTGGGATTTGGGGAGTTTAGAATATGGGGAGTCCGGAATTTTGGAAATTTAACATTTGGTAAATTTGAGATTTGAGGAATTAAGGATATGGGGAGTTCGGAATTTTGGGAATTTGGAATTTTGTAAATTCGAGATTTGGGGAGTTTGGAACTTGGAGTATTTGGAATTTGTGGAACTTGAAACTTTGGAAATCTGGAATTTGGGGAATTTGGGGTGTGATGAATTTAAAATTTAGAGAGCTTGAGATTCGAAAGTTTGGAATTCGGGGAACTTGGAACATGGGGAATTAGGGATTTGGGGAGTGTGAAATTCGGGGAACTAGGGTTTGGACAGTAAAGATTTGAGAGCTAGGGATTTTAAAAATAGGGGTGACAATTTGAAGTCTAATAATTCCGAAATTAGTATTTTGAGAACTAGAAATCTGAAACGTAGGAATGTGAGAATTTTTGATAATTACAAATTTTGATAATTTGAAAATTAATCGGTGATACTTTGAAGTTCTAGGAATATTTGAAACTTGAAAATTGTCACATTTGAAAATTTATAAATCTAACAATATCAGAATAATTAATACTGACAACATATCACCACAATCTCTATACATATATGATAATCTGTATATGTGGTAATCTGTATATCACCAGTATTCACATATCGGTCATCCGAGATGATGAAAATCATCATCGAAGAATTAGATTCCGCATGAGTCTCCATCGCAACAAAAAAAAAAAAACATGACAAAAAACGTTGTCGATGAATCGAAAAAAACTCGAACCCGTTTGACCCGATCATGTTCGCATAATTGCTTAACGAGACGTAGGTAGGTCGAACACGTGGGTGGTAGTTGGTTCACGAAATCAGCAATTTGCCAGGCTTGCCACCTTTAGTAACTAGACTGCCTGTCTCTTTCACGGCGTCGATCTTCACCGGAAGGCATGTCAGCCTTCTCCTCGGCAGAGCACGCGTTCAACTTCAATCGCTTCGCCTCCGCATTCATTGACATTTCGAAAAAAAATAATCATTCAGCACAGAGACTCTGAATGACTGGCGGCGAGTCTCGGCTAAACTTATTATTACGAGAATTTAGGACGGAACCGATTCGCATAACTGCGATGTTACACAATTAATCAGTCTATTAGGTCATCTGGTTAATCTTAAGAACCCTGGCTATTGTCTTTTGCGAAATTTTATTTGAGATTTACTGGAGAATAGGGATTTGATTGTTGGAAAATAGGGATGGATGCATAATTGTTAATTTTGTTTTGTTAAATAGGGTAACGAGTAATTTGTTAAAATTCATATTTGTTTATTGAATTACTACTTCACTTTGTTATTTTTTTTTCTTTACGTTTACTTCATTTTTACTTTACCGTATTGTTATATTTATTTTACATTAATATCGAGTTATCAACTATTATTCCTATTTTAAATATTTGTTTTCAAGTATTATTTGAAATTTTTAGTTTACTGAATTACTTCAGTATAATATTTTATTGAGTTAAAATTTAATTTATTTAGTGTAAATTTTAATCTATAAATTGTAACCTATACTAACCAATAAATTCTAACCTAAAAATTCCAACCTATAATTTGCAACCTAACCAAACCCATAAATTCGTCGATCGATATGTATTGCAGAAGTCATCATTTTTGTGACAAGAATATGGACATAAGTAGAACATTTCGTACGTTTAAATGATATCAGTGTCTATGTTTAAAAATTTGCGACGTGATAACTTGAGATTGTGTAGAGTGTAAACAACAATGTTGGTCATTAATCAAACATGATAAATCGCCATGAAAAGGATGAAAGTAGAAGGCAAGTTTCTTTGAAGAGGCCGATTCCTATAACCAGATCGCTGGTTACAGGATTTTCAAGGTAACTATCCCAAAACGGAAAGGTGGCAATTTTGAAAGCGTTACTCGTTGCTGACAACTTAGCAAACGGTTTTAAACGCCCTCGGTTTCCTTTCAGCGGCAAACACCTCGAACTATAGGGTGTTTCAGAAATATTTATTAAGACAAGTGACAAGTTTTATTCGACACAAAATATAATATAGAAATAATTATATCGATATAATGTTGTTGAATACAATCCTTGCCATTATCTTCATAGAATCTTCAAAGAATAGGATCTTTTATTATCTTCATAATAAAGGAAAGTTAACTGCTATTTGACTATACAGGTTGTCTCAAAATAAAAAAGTAAAATTTCTTCACATTTGTTAAATTACTTGTAAAGTTAATTAGCTGACTGTCGACTTAATCACGTGTTTATTTTTA
The DNA here is from genome assembly GCA_945859595.2 of Megachile willughbiella. Classification (NCBI taxonomy): domain Eukaryota; kingdom Metazoa; phylum Arthropoda; class Insecta; order Hymenoptera; family Megachilidae; genus Megachile; species Megachile willughbiella. The sequence continues at coordinate 10,450,812 of OX243796.1, forward strand.
TTTAATTATTTATCATACTTGATGCTACAATCAAAAACAATGATGCACAGTAAACAGCGGTTACACTTGTGTTATTTTATATATATGTTATTGAAATGATCATTTCTCTTTGTAAAAAATCTTTTTACAAACACATCAAAAACTCTTCAAATCTTCTCAAAAACGATGTCGAAAAGTAACTTGTACTCGAATAACATATGAAAAAATTTTGAATAATATTTTACCACCAAATTGATTTGATTGGTCCCATGATTTTTGAGACAGTTTGTACATGACTGAACATTAGGTATGTTAGAAGTAGAAGTAAGAACAGAGATGGTAAACGAAAGAGAAGGATGAAATTTTGAAGCGTTTTATCGTGCAGTGCCTTTTACGCGTTACGTATGCACACGCGTGTATTGAGTTTTACACGTGACGTTAGCCGGGATCTCAGAAAGCCGGCGGCACGTTGGTAGAAGGGTAAATAAGGCCGCTGATTCGCCCAAGGGGGTCTAACTGTACGGATGGTGCAATTTTGCCCCGAAGGCCCCGACAACCTACTCGAGACTCGACTCCGATCGACTAATGTGACTCTTGTTCTGTCTCTTTTGATACTTTACTTTCCGACAGCTCGCCTCACGGATATCGATATTTATAGCACCATTGCCCCCTTCTTGCTACTTTGCACATTTTCAGATTTTTCGATTCGCGCCGCCGGAAATTTAGCTGCTTAATCATTGCTAATAATATCATTTTCAAATTCACATGAAAATTCATTTTCAAATTCAGAAAGTTAATTACTTAATTCGTTTAATGTGTCAATTTGGAAATTTATACATTTCAAAGTTGTCATAATTCACACACAGAAATTAAGAAATTTAGCAATATGAAAATTTATAAATGTATACATTTGGAAAATGCACTTAAAAGTTGTCATCATTTACATACAGAAATTAAGAAATTTAGCAATATGAAAATTTATAAATGTATACATTTGGAAAATGCACTTAAAAGTTGTCATCATTTACATACAGAAATTAAGAAATTTAGCAACATGAAAATTTATAAATGTATACATTTGCAAAATGCACTTAAAAGTTGTCATCATTCGCATACAGAAATTAAGAAATTTAGCAATACGAAAATTTGAAAATTTATAAAAGTATACATTTGGAAAATGCACTAAAAAGTTGTCATCATTCACATACAGAAATTAAGAAATTTAGCAATATGAAAATTTATAAATGTATACATTTAGAAAATGTGCTTAAAAGTTGTCATAATTCACATACAGAAATTAAGAAATTTAGCAATATGAAAATTTATAAATGTATACATTTAGAAAATGTGCTTAAAAGTTGTCATAATTCACATACAGAAATTAAGAAATTTAGCAATATGAAAATTTATAAATGTATACATTTGGAAAATGCACTTAAAAGTTGTCATAATTTGCACACAGAAATAAACAAATTTATCAATACGAAAATTGTAAAAATTACAAATGTATAAATGTGGAAAATGTATTTAGAAACTATTGTAATTAAATCATAAAAATGAATAAAATCAGCAACTACAAAATTTCAATAGAATTTAAAAATATAGAGAAATTGTCACCAGCCTTTGAGTCACAAATTCCCCTTTATACGGTGAATTACACGAGGCATTTAAATAAATAATTAATGGAACTCGGTCATTCTTTGTTGTCCTGCCCTTTTCTTGCCGAGAGACGTGGCGTGTTGAAAGAATGGCAAGTAAGGTCAAAAGGAAGGAAAACAAAGAAAGAAGAAGAGATCGAAAGGGAAACGATGGAAAGGCATCAAAGTCACTGTCGCCACGACACGAATGCAAATCATACGTTTCCCGCCCTGTATTATACGTCATTTGTTGTGCACCAACAACGAATCGTTAAAGATGCAGACGTGAACGTTGCATAATCATGTCGCGAAATATGAATCGTAAAAACAAAAACAATACCGTGAATGATTTCGCGAGACGAAAGCTTCAACGTACATTTATGTATTCCTTTCGGGCCTCACTTATTAAGCCGTTGAAAATCAACTGACTTCTTAACACTTTTGACGGCCATAAAAAGGAATTTTAAATTCCTTTCTGTGCGTAACAAAAGAGTTATCGGTCAATATATTAATGTCGATGTAACTGTTTAACAATTTTTTAAATATAAATTCATTTAATTTGTCAATATGGAGTTGGTACACTTCATGTAATTATTTCAAAGTAATTAATTATAAATTATTATTATATTTAAAAATAATTATTTATAAATTTATTTTTACTTACATTTTGTGTAAGTATTTAAGAACATGTATGATCTAAATTTATGTATAGTAAAATTGTTTCGAAATATATTACTTGAAAATTATTTATCGAAGGTAAAATATAATATATTCAATTATGTAGTATGATTATAATCGTGTGAGATAAATCATGGCATGTAAAATGGGTGAAGGACTCCGCTGGGAATTAAAGTGTTAACAAACGATGAACATTTATAAGTTTGCGTAGATTAATCGAAAGTTAAGACCCATTTTTCGCAGATGACTAATTCATCAACATAGTAATTGCTTCTTGGCTCTAGGCGAATTATTTGATCCTAGAAATTGCTCATAGTCGTATTCAAAACGCGAATGTACTCGAAATATTATCGAAATGATCATTCAAACCACCATTAAGCTGTCAGAATTTTGGTGATGTGTTACAAGGTTACTGCTTCTATACGATTGAAACAAAGAGTTATTATAAAACGATCGATCAAGATGGAATAAAAGCAACCGCGAATGTTATATTACGGCTAATCAATTATCAATAACGATTGGTACAAATATTTTCATTTTCAAGTTTTCAAAACTTTAAATTCTCTAATTTCAAAAATTTTAAACTTGAAAATTTTCAAGTTCCTACATTCGAAATATATTACCAGATCTCTCAATTTTCTAATTACAAAATTTTCAAACTTCCAGTGTTCCAGGTATAAAAATTCTGAGATTTCCAAATTCCCGAATTTCTCACTTCTCAAATTACTAAAATTCTCAAATCTTCAAATTCGCAAATCTTTGCACCCCTAAATCCCTCGAACCTCGAATCCCTATATTCCAAAATTCCTAAATCCTAAAACCCCGAAATTTTCAAATCTTTGCATCCCTGAATCCCTAAATTCTCAAATTCCTAAAGATAGGTAGACTCCTAAAATGCTGCATCCACACATTCCCAAATCTCTAAATTCCCAAATTCCTAAATTCCCAAATCCCTAAATTCTCAAATACTCACATCCCCAAATCCCTAAATTCTCAAATACTCACATCCTCAAATCCCTAAATTCTCAAATCCTCACATCCCCAAATCTTTAAATCCCCAAGTTCCTAAAAGTCGGTAAACTCCTAAACTGCTGCATCCACATATTCCCAAATCTCTAAATTCCCAAATCCCTAAATTCTCAAATCCTCACATTCCCAAATCTTTAAATCCCCAAGTTCCTAAAGATCGGTAGACTCCTAAACTGCTGCATCCACATATTCCCAAATCTCTAAATTCCCAAATCCCTAATTTCTCAAATCCTCATATCCCCAAATCTCCAAATCCCCAAATTTCTAAAACATCTCAAAACCCCCAAATCCCTAAACTTCCAAGTCCCAAAATTCCAGCATCTTCACATCTCCAAACTCGCCAAACTCCCATATCCCTAATTAAATTCCGTCGTCCCCAAAAATATACCCATAGATTCGCCATAACAATCATTTCCATAAAAGCTTGCCGATGAAACAATACGTGAGCCATCTATAAAATAAAAAAAGGCAAGTTGATTTGTATTAATCAGCCGTTACCCGGTGAGCTTGCACCTTTGATTACGTAAGTGAAAAATATTCGTCGCTTATCTGATGCACCGTGCTGCACAGCTGATGACGTTACCTGGCTTAGCAGATGCAGGTGTCACGCGTTACACGCCTTTTTATTTTTACACGATGTGACACTGTATAAACATTTCTGTTTCGCCGTGGTGAACAGGATTTTTTCTTTCTCCTTTCTTTTTCGTGGAATTGGGACTCAATCCGAGACAGCTTGCAGCCCGTGAAGTGTGACAAGCCACACTTTTTTGCTCTTTTTAGCGGTACAATTATGGTTTTTGTCATCGAACGTCTATTGTTCGCACTTTCCTGTGTAAGGTGCATTGACGTAATTTCAATTTTTATCGCGGTTGGGCTGAAATCGGTAATTTTAGGAAAGTCATTTGATTGCTTGTGGAATCTTGAAGATTTTGGATCTTGGTTTGTGGAGAGTTGGAGATTCTAGGATTTTGGGATGAGAGGATTCAGCATTTTAGGGATTTAGGAATTTGAGGATGTGGAGATTTAGGTATTCAGGGATTTGGGAATTTAGGGATTTGGGAGTTTAGGAATTTGGGAGTTTAGGGATTTGGGAGTTTAGGGATTTGAGAGTTTAGAGATTTGGAAGTTTTGGGATTTGGAAAATTAGGGATTTGGGTATTTAGGGATCTGGGAGTTTAGGGATTTGGGAGTTTGTGGATTTGGGAAATTAAGGATTTGGGTATTTAGGGATTTGGGAATTTAAGGATTTGAGAATTTCAGGATTTAGGAATTTAGGGATTTGGGTTTGCAGGGACTTGTGAATTTAGGGATTTAGGAATTGAAGATTTTAGCATTTTAGGACTTCAGAAATTGGAGGATGTGAAGATTTGAGAATTTAGGGATTTGAAGTCCATGAGAAAAAAAATTAAAAAATGTCTGGACGTCCAAAGTCACCCATGTTACACAAAGCAAGGTACCAACCGTGTCTAAAACCGATCATTATTGCGTCCATGTGTTCGAGCAACCATTCAAGGAAGTGCAGTGAAAAGTAGAAATTTAATAGATGCCTGTATGACAATGATTTCACGTGAGATTGTCCAGATGTTGCAATTTTGTTGTAACTTGGTCTTTGAAGATTGCATCGAAAGTCGAAGCACATTAAATTGTCGGCAATTCTCAAGAAATTATACTCTGATGCATACCATTAATTGCTATTAATTAGCTGTGTCTTTATGAAACGGAACTTTCTATTATGTCGTTGCATATCAAATGACGGTTTTCGAAATGTAGAAAGTCTAGTCAAATTATTTCGTAATTCGATGACATAAAAGTATCGCTGAATGGCATTTATGCGCCTCGATTTAGTGCTTAAACTTTAGTATTGTTACTTAATTTTATCAATATTCTTAATGGACCAAGGGTAGCACTTTTTAGAAGTAATGACTGGATCAGTTTATGTATAATGTAGATTAATATTGATGGAAATTGTTGTAGTTAAATCATGTAAAATTGTAATTGTAATCGTATCGATATAGTTGAAGTAAACAGTGTAAAAGTTAAGTAAATACAAAATATTGTTAGTATGTTATTAAATATAAATATATAAAATATAATTAGTGACGTGTAGAGTGTAAAATGTAATAAACTACGAATCTATAAAATTCACAAAATATTTATTGAATCTATAAAATACATTATCTTATGAATCTTATGAAAGTGTACTACAGTATAAAATATAATTAATAAACTATAGAATATAAATCTATAAAATTTCGTTAGTGTATACATAGAGAATCCAGTTAGAAAATTATAAAGTATAAATCTATAAGTTAGTAAAATACGAATTGTAAGATGTAGTTAATAAACTTTAAAATATAAATCTATAGAATGAGTAATGAAAAGCAGCAGGTTGCTGTATCGATAAAATCCACGGATAGTAAAACGGAAAAATGAATTGCTAACTTAATCTGTTATTACAGTTTAAGTTCCGCAAAATTCACAGAGCATAGCGAAGGTTTTGCTCGGTGCTCTCATAATTAGGGTGCACGGTGTTGCACACGAGCTGCAAGGTTCACGTACGATCACGCGGGACAATGATCTTTCTTTCGCTCGTGGATCACGTTGCACAATAACCCGAAACCAGGGAGCGGTCTTCTCATAGCAAGCAAGATGACTCTAATATTTGCCGAAGGATACGCGGTTATTACGACAGGATCGATTTTATCGTGAATTTTAAACTTGAACATCGAATTGTTTCGAGAAAATCTCGATTTCGCGTTTGCTCGTTTCGAAACAAACGCGTCACATTCTATTCATTATTGCAGACATTGTTTATTGCTTATAACAGATATTATTTATTGCTCGAAACAGACATCGTGTATCGCACGATGGCAGCAAATATTCATGCGGCTATCAAAATGTACAAGTTTTGAAAATGTACACGAATCATGTAATTTCCGTTCTGTTGATTTTATAGATTTTTTAGATTTTCGTGTATCTTGTATACATCTACTGCTTATTTGTGATGACAATAGTATATCTAATTGTTTTTATTATTAATAATAAATTACCCTTATTTGATTCGAGTACAACGGGGGAATTTATACAATTACTTCTTAATAAAATTTGTATATTATTTACATTATATGTGTACATATGTGTTGTTACTAAAAAGAGATATAATTTGTTCTCTAATCATATATTTAATTTTTAACTTCATATTTGAAAGATATGATTATTGTCAACAGAAATTGTTATATTCATTAAGTACACTGATTACATATAGTACAGCCAGATTTATTTGAATGAAATTCATTGGCAGTTGACAAAGTTTAATATTTAACCAAATGTGTTAGAAATAAAATCAGTTTTTGAAACATGCTTTCGTAGCCCGTGGGTATACATATTACGTACAAGACGTTAACAAATTATACAGCTACCCGTCACTTTCTGGAACAAGTGATTAATTGATTTTCGACCGTGGTTAAATGCGACGTGTACGACATCACAATGAATCTATGATCCGCGATTCGTTTGAGAAAACGAGAGCAAAGACACAGCCGCGTGCCGTGCAATACACGTGTCCGGAGGCTGTGGGTCGTGTAACCCCGAGGGAACAAAATCTATGAGCTAATTCGAACCTTTGCAATTCTTAATAAACGCGCGCTATACAACGGAACGTTCCGCAATATCTAAATCCTTGAATAAATTACGCCACCACCTATCGTTGGCTAAAAGGACTCTTCTCGAACATTTGTAACACCAACGAATCTGCAAAAAATAACAAAAATAACGAGCAATATTATTACTTATCATTAAGATTATTAAAATTATAATATTTAAATAGTATATAGTAATAGGAAATAATTTTATTAAAATATAAGTATATGCTGTCTATTTGTCATACAGGATATATTATTTTAATTAGAAATATTGATAGAATTATTCATTTACTGATTCATAAATGAACATGTAAATATCAGGTAATAAATACATAAATATACAAAATACATAACTATTCATTTTCATAGGAACAATTTGACGCACCTGGTGCGTCGTAATCTATTCAAAAAATAGTGTCTAACAGCGAGCTGCAGTTTTTCGCACACCAAATCTTTAAATCCATGTTATTTTTCTACGTAAACAAGTAAAAAAATTCTACTTCATGAAAATCGTCCTTAAATTAAAAAATTGTGCACCCCGCGAATAATTGTTGAATTGCCATAAAAAAAATTGTATCCTCCATCATAGAGTACCTATAAATTCGGCAAAAAATGTAGGAAAATAGTAATATCAAGGCGAAATAAGCCACTCCTCGGAATAATAAAGAGGCAGTGCGTCGACCTCGTTTCAAGATCCCACGAATCTCCGAAGTTCACGATTTTCAGCGCGTGCCCGTTTCTCGAAGGTGTTTCGCCACCGGTAAATCCCATCGTACGTCTCTACGGTATCTAGACACTTTGCAGAATTAATAATTCAAGATTAATGCGAGATAAGGCGGTCCCGAACGCGCACGCGCAACAAGAAGAGGGCGTACTTGGCGAAAAAAGAACGTTTTATCGAGGTGCAAGTTGCCGAATAAAAGAAAAGAAGAAAAAAAAAATAAGAAGCGGGCTTCGTTTATTGCTTTTCTTGGAACAACGAGCAAGCAACGAGGACGAAGGACGCACACGGTGAAAAGTGAAGCAACACTTTCCCCTTTGTGCGCTCGCGAGCGCCCGCGCGAGCAATGGCGCGGTTGATAGGCGTGTCGAGAGACGCGTATTAATTAAAATCGCGAGAGATAGGATTTTTCATTCGGCACAAGGTCCATGCTCCCGATCAGCGCACGAAATGAATTTAATTAATATAAGGGACGCGATCTTTCGGGGTGTTACGCCATTTTCACGCTCCAAAATGGTAGGTTACGTTCTCTGCGATAACACAAGAATGTGCTTTCATTTTTACTTTTTTTCCTTTACTCACATTCAGATATTTAGTTAACTTTTATCTCTAGTTTCTGTGAAGAAAGAAATGGCGATACTGATACATAGTACATGTAGGAGTCTGGTAAATTGACACACGAATTAATAGGTTTCGTATTATATGCAGCAGCCAACTTGTCAGAATCCTATTTATGTACTTTGATGCAACTTTATAAATAGTTATAAATGTTGGATAGGTTAGGTTACCAATGTGTATGTTACAATGATCTCTGACTGTTCATGTACATTATATAAATAATCCACCCCAATAAGAGTTACACTATTTTAGGTTAGCTTAAGTTCATTTAATTTAATAAACACACATATATGAAGGCACCTGTTTTTTGTACACCATGTTCAAAAAGTCATGGTACAAATAACTCAGTGATGATTCTGCATAAAGAAGTTGAGAAAAGAAAAGCATAAACTCTTCATATTTGCCTGCATTTTTAGAGTAACCGAATTTAAAGATCCTTCAATATATAAGAAAAATTGTTCTTGTAAATATATTGATAAGAGAAATTGTTCACAAGAAAATATATGATAATTTTGTCGTATTAAGTTCGAACGTAAAATCTCCAGCTTGTACCACGATTTTCGGGACAGCCTGTATTTCCCCAGCAAACAGTTTCAAAAGTCACCAACAAAAGGAAAATGAAAAAAATTCCGCTTTGAGGTTGGCAAGATGGCGTAACCCCTTAAAGCGAGAACCTCTTCATCCCATAATTGCTGTTCTCGCGCGGGCAGCCGTTTATTAAAGGAGGTCCGGGCACGCACGCGTCGTTCGCGCTCGATCTCGCAATTAATAAAATCAATTAATCGATACCGTGGCGTTTGGTCTTCTCTCAAAGCAGTCGGAAATTTAATGGCGGACGAGGCGGCTGGTAGCCCACCGCGTCGATGAAGATGCTTACCGAAAGAAGAAAAGAATCGTTCAGAAGAAGGAGAAGAGATGAGTGGAAAAACGTACGATCCACGAAGATCGGTTGCGTAATCGACAGCGCATGTGTACCGATCGCCCGGGGCGAACCGAGACCTTGCCGACATGCATGAGAACTGGGCCGCGTTGGGACCCACCGCCATTACACGCCGATTCTATACGACTCAAATCGAACCACCAATCGATCTACGATATTTACACTTCCCTCTATGCTTTATCTTCTTACGACCTTCCTATCTACCCTCTTACCGATTTTTCGAATTGATGCTGACTGATTCTTAACTATTTTGGAGTCAACGATGAGGGACGGTTAAAAATTTATTTAGGTAGCAGCTCTTTAACAAGTTTATTGAATTCATGGTTGTTAGAATTAATTTGTTTGTTATACTGAAGTAGTTAAAAGTTTGATTAGGTAGCATTTTTACTTTCGACAAATTTTACTAAATTTTCTTACAATATCTTATATTTATTAGTCGTAGTTCCAAGTAGTTAGAACTACCATTTTAGGTTGTGGTACAAGTTATTGAGTTAATGGTTGTTAGAAGTCGTAGAATTAATTTGACTGTTATTCTGCAGTAGTTAAAAGTTTGATTAGGTAGTATTTTTACTTTCGACAAATTTTACTAAATTTTCTTACAATATCTTATATTTATTAGTCGTAGTTCCAAGTAGTTAGAACTACCATTTTAGGTTGTGGTACAAGTTATTGAGTTAATGGTTGTTAGAACTCTTAGAATTAATTGGACTGTTATTCTGCAGTAGTTAAAAGTTTGATTAGGTAGTATTGTTACTTTTAACAAATTTTACTAAATTACGATACTTTGTTATATTTATTATTCATAGTTCTAAATAGTTAGAACGAGTATGTTAGTGAAGAATCTACCCATGACGCATAATTTAAAACAGAGGGGTAAACAAGTTGATCTTTAAATTCTAAAGAAGAAAATAAAAATGGAAAAATGAATTTCTTAAAGGACCCCATTTGCACAAGAAAAGCACATTTGAGTGGAGCTTGCATGGTAAATTAAAATGAAATTTTGTCATGCATATCTCGATATTTCACACGATGAAACACGCGTTTCAAGGACTTTGACCAAACGAAAAATATGATCGTAAAAAATGGGCTGACTTATGAAACACCTGGAAGAAATCAGTGCGGAACTGTGGCATTTTGTAAACACAGGCTCCTAGATTCAACACAACAAGACCTTGGTTTCGCCACGGAGATGTGGAGCACACCGTGTTCGTTACGTTAAGAAATCATTCTTGTCGTGAGATAAGCGTAAGATCTCTTTATCGTCGCTCGTATGACGGCCAGTCGTGCGTCGAGATTATGAAATTTGAATTAGAATTAGAGATTTTGTTGCAAGAACGAGCGCGGGTTACGTTCGTGGTCAGATTTTCGGGCTAACAAATGTTATCTGTTTCACGTAACGTGCATGTTACCATTTCTATGGGGAAAACGAGTGACGCACATCCAGTTTATACAGAAACCCGATAAGCATCGAGAATTCTTCTAGGTTGACAATCATTTGAATATCTCGTAGGATGCCACTGGAATGTGGACACTTGTTGTAGCTGTTGCAAGATACAATTCTGGTGTTTATATTTCTGCGAATTTTAGAACTGGTTGTGAATCACTTTGAAAAGTTGAATATTTCGAGAATGAAATTTATGTGAACTTATTGTGTTTGGATTTGCCACGGAGTACTTACTTAAATTTAATTTTTAAGAATTGGAACTATTACTATTTGTCATTCTTTATTTTTTTTTAACGAATATTTAACCTAGTTATTCTTGCATAATGGAGATTTTTTGTTTTAGGTGCTGGGACCAATTTCAGGCTGTCATGTGAATCCAGCAGTATCGCTAGGTCTTCTAGTTAGCGGAAATTGCAGTTTCCTGAAAGCATTATGTTATATAGTTTGTCAGTGTTGTGGCGCAATTGCAGGTTCCGCAGTTTTGAAGGTAAACTTGGAATTTTAAATTAAAATTGAATATTTAGAATTTTCGTATTTCTAAATGTTAAAATTATTGAATTAACAACTTATCAAATTATCTACCTATGTTTATGATAATACCAATTAAGAAATTTATGAAATTTATTAAATTTACGAAATCACCAACTGGCAAATTATAATAATTGAAAAGCAAGCAATCTTTCTTTCAAATTATATACTTTTCTAATTTCTTCAATAATAGAATTAAAACGTTCTGTCAGGGTCAAGGTCTTCGGCACCTGTTAACACGACATTGATTACATCAGAAGTGGACAAGTTAAATGAATTCTATATACAGAAGGTGCATGACGCTTGATTCATTCGTGACAGTTGATTAATGCATAAATTAATTTCTGTGATTAGCCGTAACATCAACGAGTAATTACCTGGAAATGTCTACCATAATGAAAATGAGTGACAATAAATTATACTGTCATACTGTCGTAGAATGAAATCTATCTTCATAACAGAGTTCATTGTCATGTATATTAGTATATGATCTATACACATGTAAATATGTAGATACACATCTACATATTTGTGTATTACATGTATGTAATAGTGATCATTCTACAGTAATTAATATCGTTATTTTTCATATAAATGCAATTTACTAATAAATTCAAGTTAAATCTCAGTGCAAATATTATGGAGTTATTAATTGACTTTGAAAGTTTAGAAATTGAAAAATTTGGAAATTTGGGGATTTGATAATTTGGTTTGAACAAATTTGGGAATGTGGGAAATTGAAGGAAAATTTAGGAATTTGTAGATCTAGGATTTTAAGAATTTTGTATATTTTAAAAATTGGGGGATGTGGGGAAAACTTGAAGATTTGGAAAATTTCAGGATGTTGAGATTTCAAGACTTGTGAGTTTAGGAATTAGAGAACTTAGCAAATCTGAACATTTCTAAAGGCACCTTGAATATTTAGAAACTGTCAATTATAAATGCTAAGGAAATTTTTCAAATACCGAAAGCCATCTTGAAAATTTCAAACTTACGTATTTCAAAAATTTAGAAATCTGAAAGGTCAGAAATATTTGAAAAGTCCAAAATTCCTAAAAATTCCAAATTACAGAAATATTAAAAAATTCCTAAAATAAATGTAAAAGCTTAAAGACCTAAAGCTCAGAAACTAACAAAAAGATCTAAACAGAAATTTCTTCAAAGATCCTATACACAAAATCTTCACAAAAAGATTCCATCGTATACTCCACAATATTTGCTAACATAACCACAGTATGCAGAAAATTTCATGAAAAATGTATCTATTTAACAGGTATTAATTCCTACAAGTGCAAGTGCCCTCGGTTTGGGTGTCACATCGCTACACTCGCAAATAACCGATAGCCAAGGGATTTTCATAGAAGCGATAGTCACATTTCTGTTGCTGTTAGTCGTGCACGCCGTAACAGACGCAAAACGAACGGACACGAAAGGATGGGCACCAATGGCGATCGGATTAACCATCACCGTAGCCCACATGGCTGCTGTTCCCGTAACAGGAAGCAGCATGAATCCCGCCAGATCACTGGGACCCGCAGTTATCCTGGATTACTGGGAACATCACTGGGTTTATTGGATTGGACCCATCCTCGGCGGATGCGTCGCCGGTGTACTCTACAAAATGGCGTTCAGACGAAAGAAAGAAGACGACGAGGCATCCTACGATTTCTAAACGAAAGAACACGATTGTGATACAATCTTCTCGAACGCGACAGGGAACGAACCGAAATTTCTTACAATACTCCGTAATTATAAACGATGTAAAATATTGGCGCTGTAAAAACGTGGCGAATTCAGAAAAGTTCGGTTTGGGGAAAAATGAGATTAACGTGGACGGGGCGTAAAATGAGACGCGACTGACTGGATATTTGAGGCTGGACAAGAATGGACGTTCTATTTATTATACTGTACAGTTTAAGCGATTTTTCGACGAATATTTAACACGACTAGTTAAGAGAATTAACGTCACTTGGATGTGCTGAGGGAACGTGTACAGTGATGAGGTTAGGAGATTCGTGATCTCTAACTTTCAGAGGGAGATGTTTATAGTATATAGTTCTGAGTCTTTGAATTATTTCACTTTTGAATTCGAAGTTTGGAGACTTGGAAATTTAGGGGCTTAGAAATTTGGAAGATTGAGGATGTGGGAATTGAGAAATTTATAAATATGGAGAGATTGGAATTTGGGGCGCTGAGAATTTGAGGCATTTGAAATTTGGGGCGTTGAGAATTTGAAATATTTGGAATTTGGGGATTTGGAAATTTGGGGTATTGGGAATTGGAAGTATTTAGAATTTGGGGAGATTTGGAATTGGGGATGGTAGGAATTTGGGGAGATTGGAATTTCGGGCGCTGGGAATTTGAAGTATTTACAATTTGGGGAGATTGGAATTTGGGGTGCTGAGAATTTTAAATATTTGGAATTTGGGGAGATTGGAATTTGGGATGGTAGGAATTTGGGGAGATTGGAATTTGGGGCGCTGAGAATTTGAGGTATTTGAAATTTGGAGAGATTAGAATTTGGGGAGATTGAAATTTGGGATGGTAGGAATTTGGGAAGGTTGGAATTTGGGGAAATTAGAATTTGGGGTGCTGAGAATTTTAAATATTTGGAATTTGGGGAGATTGGAATTTGGGATGGTAGGAATTTGGGGAGATTGGAATTTGGGGCGCTGAGAATTTGATGTATTTGACATTTGGGGAGATTGGAATTCGGGGTGTTAGGAATTTGAAATATTTAGAATTTGGGGAGATTGGAATTTGGGGTGCTGAGAATTAGTAATATTTAAAATTTGAAGAGTGAAATTTCGGATGTTCAGAATTTGAAGTATTTGAAACTTTAAATTTCAGAAATTCGATATTTTCAAATTTTCAAATCGGATATGTACCTTACAGACCCATCACTGTTACACAATCAAGAAATTATAAGAACGCAGGAACTATTTTGTAATTTACTGTTAATTCTTTCCTATACTATATTTTCTATCTTTTTAATCGAGAAATAAACATCTCGCTTAGAAAACAAAAATATCTTGTTGAAAATAAATATATCATCGTTAATTATACAAATAATATAATGATTCTCTCTGTAATACAATATTTGTTACATGTGAAGTAGAAATGTTTTAAAACGAACTTTTAAGTATTAAATATTCAAATTTTATTGTAATATTTTATATATTAAGTATTCAAATATTATTGCATTATTTTAAATATTAAATATTTAAATTTTATTGCAATATTTTAAATATTAAACACTGAAATTTTCTATTTTAATACTCGTTCAGAATTTCAACATTTTTACCAGAAGAGTATTTAACACGCATAATTTTATTACACATTTTATAATATCTCTCTGCAATTTCATTTCTTGATAAAAATCTATTTCGTGTACATTTCGTAAATCGTTTAAGTTTTGTACATATTGTACTTAAATTATTTTATAAGATACCTTCATTAAATATATGATTTATATTGTGCACTAAATGTTTGTGAATCATTCGTTCCAAATTATTCAATAATTTTACTGTAAAATGATAACAAAAATTGATTTGTTAACTGGTTCAATAGATTATTGTTAGAAAGGTAAGACAAATACGTTAGTAAAATAAGTTATTAAAATAAAGAAAATAACTGGTTAGCAATAACAAATATAATCGACCACTTACTTTTCTCTAAATTATTTCCTCCTTAAGCCCTTGACCTATGATTTTTTTCACTATTTTCACTAGGATAAAACTAGTTGAAGTACATTTCCCATAAAGTGTAATCCGTAGATTACACACATTTTTGAACACTCAGACTTCCTCTAAAATTTTGTTCATCGGCTGAAACTCTAATGCCAACAAATTACTGTGAAAGAAATCTCTATGTAAAGTGAATTAGATCAATTAGATTCGCATTCCGATATTTACACGTGCTTCTGTCGTGCTTCCTTGTTCCAATCGCACACCTCTACTTACCAGGCCGAAAATAACGCAAACAGAAATAGACGAACGTAGTATTTAGTAGCTGTAGACGATGCCAGTAGCATCGAGTGTCGTCGACCGTCGACGTGTCATTCGGATGCACGTTTAATCAGTGCTTGTAAAAGCAACTACTCTCAAAAAATTTCGCAACGCTTCAAATCTCTGTGAATGAAGGGACAGTTCATTCAGCAATACCAAAAACTTTCAAATCTTTATTCGTGCGCTCCGCTCTTTGCGTGAACATCCGAATCGTGAGGAATTCGTAAATAGAACGAGTATGAATCAACAGGAGAATATAAATAGTACATAAACAATTATAAATAATCGCATAAACAATTATAAACAGTTCGTAAATATAAATAGTCCATGGACTATAATTCCTGAATATTGTAATATTCGTAAATTTGTGAACAAAATTGAAATCAGATTATTGTGATATTAAAATACATAAAATATGTTGAAAGACGAAGAGAACGAAATCAGTGACTACTTTGCCTCGAATTTCTCGCAGCTACAACATGCAATTAGCCCTCAGGAGATGAAGAAGTTCAGATCACTGGATAGCAATTCGGATAGGATTGCTTTTTTATTGGGGTACCCAGAGACCCACCTTCTGTCCCTTGAAGTGTTGGATGTGATGTTGAAGAGCAGTGAGAAAGCTCTTCAACTCAAAGATGTCGGTAACAAGTATTTTGGACGTGGGGAATTTGTGAAGGCGTTGGAAACTTATTCGAATGCTGTTCTTCTGGCACCGAAAGAAGGTACCCTTTTAAAATCTCAGTAAATAGTAATGTAGATCGAGGAAGTAATAATATTGTTGAATTTTCATTTTATTTTTTTATATACCTCTGTATCTCTACATCCACATATCATCTGTATCACGTATAACACATATGTCACATGTATCACCTGTATCATCTGTGGTACCTATGTCATGTATAACACCTATGTCACCTGTATCACTTATATCCTTATGTCCACATATCATATATAACTCTCTATCTACACGTCATCCCTATATCCACATATCATCTACATACCTCTATCCACATATCATCTATATTTCTATATCTAGCATCGACATCACTGAACTCCAATATTCTTCATAACCCTATATCTCCTATACCACTATATTTCTAATAACCCTATATCTCCTATATCACTATATTCCTAATATACCTACATCCCTACATGTCTACATATCAAATACACCTATATTCCCAATATTCCTACACATATCCTCAATACGTCTATATCTCAAATACTCGTCCCTATGTCCCCAATATATTTTAGTTAGAAATAAGATTTTCATTCGAATTCAACTCCTCAGATTTGGGTGTAATATTGGCAAATCGTTCAGCAACGCTCTACCATCTTGAAAAACACCGTGAAGCTCTGACAGACGTGGAAGAAGCTCTGCGCGTTGGTTACCCGAAAGAATTGCTCTACAAACTGGAAGAAAGACGAGCCAGATGTTTGCTCGGTTTAAAAAGACACGACGAAGCAATAATAGCATTTAGAAAAGCTTTGAAATCTCTAGACGACGCGAAGTTACCCTTCGAAAAGAAGCAGAAGCTGGAGGCTGATATGAGGGTGATGCTCGCCGTGATGGAGAAGGGTAATCAAAGCGCGCAGAAATCGAACAAGATGAACCAGAAGAAGGATAAAATTGATGGAGCTAAGAGATCGTATCCAAAGATCGAGGATAGCAATCCTTTGTTTCTGTCTTGCAGCAAAGCTGTTAGTATAAGAGACGACGGTGGCGATATAGGGAGACACGCTGTCGCTACCAGGAACATCGAGCCTGGCGAATTACTTGTCGTAGAGAAACCACATTGCTCGTTCATATTGGCGGAATACAGGTGCGATTTTATTTAATTTTATTACTATTCTCAGAACATTATTATTTATTTTATAAAGCAATTCGTGGGGATTTGAGAATCTAGGAGGTTGAGAATTTTGGTGATTCAAGAATTGGAAGATTTCAGAATTTGGAAATTTGTGTATCTGAGGATTTGGTGATTTGGGGTTAGAGAAGATTGGAAATTTGAGATTCGGTGGGTGGAGAATTTAAGGGTTTGAGAATTTGGGGACTTAAGAATTTGGAAGTTTAAATATTTGGGGGTTTGAGAATTTGGGGACTTGAGAATTTGGGGACTTGAGAATTTGGGGACTTAAGAATTTGGAAGTTTAAATATTTGAGGGTGTGAGAATTTGGGGACTTAAGAATTTGAAAGTTTAAATATTTGAGTGTGTGAGAAATTGGGGACTTAGGAATTTGGAAGTTTAAATATTTGAGGGTGTGAGAATTTGGGGACTTGGGAATTTGAAGTTCCGAAAATTTGGAAACTTGAAAATTTTCAGATCTTCAAATAGGGATTTGAGAATTTAGGGGTTTGAGAAATTAGAAATTTGAGAATCTGAAGATTTGAAGATTTGGTAATTTGAAAATCTAGAAATATGGAAGCGTGGCAATTTCAGAATTTGGAAGTTTGAGAGTTTGGAAATTTCAAAATTTGGGAGTTTGAGAATCTGGGGGTTTGAGAATTTGGGAGTTTAAGAGTTTGAACTTGGAAAATTTGGACAAATAAAAAATTAGAAATTTAACAATTTCATTTGATTTCAGGCTTACTCATTGTCATCTCTGCATGAACAAGATATTCGTACCAATACCATCCAAATGTGAAGTATGCAGTTATCTAGCGTATTGCAGTACTTCCTGCAGGGATGCAGATGCAAAGATCCACGAGAATGAATGCGCAGTGCTGCCTAGTTTGTGGATGTCGAAAACGTCAGTCACGTGTTTCTTAGCTTTAAGGGCGATCACCCAGCGACCCTTCGAAGAATTTATTAAATTAAAAGATAAGTTAAAATCTTCCAAGGGTAGATTCGAAATTTCGCCGCAGAGGCCTTACCGTCCTGACGATTTCGAAGCCTATTATGGTTTAGGTAATCAACTAATTAATCAATTATTGTCAAATTAAAATGGAATGCATTTAAAAATTTTGACTGAAAATCTTCAAATCAAAGTTGATTCGAATAATGATTTTTTATATTTTATGCAGTCATATTCTTTGAACAGTCATCTTCATTCGTTAATAAAACTAGTGTCATAAATAGAGGTGGATGTATTAAATATTCGGGTGTTCTTATGTATAGTGACTCATGAAGACGAAAGAACTGCTGAAGATATGCTTCATAGAACGTACATAGCCGTCTGGTTATTGAGGTTATTGAAATTAAGTCGATATTTCCCTGAAGATGTGAAAACTCCGGATACAGCCGAAGCGAAACCATCTGAAGATGAATTATTTATAGGAAGCCTAATTTTGCACGGTTTAATGTTACTGCAATTCAATGCTCACGAGG
This sequence comes from Megachile willughbiella, assembly GCA_945859595.2. Classification (NCBI taxonomy): domain Eukaryota; kingdom Metazoa; phylum Arthropoda; class Insecta; order Hymenoptera; family Megachilidae; genus Megachile; species Megachile willughbiella. The sequence goes on from OX243796.1 coordinate 10,469,364, forward strand.
TAAATACACTTTATAAAAATTATGTACTTCAGAAATCATGTACTTCATAGTTAAAATGTGATCAAGGAATAGAAAATGTAATTTTGTAAAATACTATTCTTTGTTTATAAAATTATTGTAGATATCAGAATTAACAATACCAAGAGGAGAGAAGACCTTAGCAAAAGCTAAAAGCAACTTCATAGGCGGTGGTCTCTTCCCGACTTTAGCGTTGTTTAATCATTCGTGTAATCCTGGTATCATCAGGTGCGTCTACTTACATTTAATTTAATTACTAATAAAATATTTGCACAGTTCAAAATATATCAGATTAACAATTAAATAATAAATATTGTTCTTACATGTAGGGACATTTTGCTGATATTATGAATTGTTTATTATAATTTATTTAAACATAAATCTGTTTATTTAAATTATGTAGATCTGTATGATTAAGTCATATAAATTTTAATAGCCATTCAATTAGCATACTCTTATGAGCAAAGATATTTTGAATGATCACGTGACTATAAATATAGTGGTATTATGTAATTATAAATATATAGATATTTCATCGGAACTACTATGGTTGTTCGAGCTGTCCGTTCAATTGCGGCAGGAGAAGACATATCAGAAAATTATGGTCCAATTTTTACCGTATCTCCTGAAGCTGAACGAAAAAGGACTCTGAGATGGCAGTATTGGTTCGACTGCAATTGTGAAGCCTGTGCCGGTCATTGGCCCCTTTTGGACGACATCGACCCAACAATTCTAAGGTATACACTTCTTCAACTCATTTATTTTTCATCAAAAATGTTCAAACTTATATGAAAAATGTAAAGAATATACTCTAATAGCACAACTTTTTACCATTGTACTAATTATACATTATTTTTTAGATTTAAATGTGACACTGGACGAGAGTGTGGAAACATTCTACCCGTGAAGACCGATACAAACGAGTTTATGATCAGATGTTCGAAGTGTGGAAAAAATACAAACATTTTGAAAGGTTTGAAAACATTGCAGGATACCGATACACTTTTCAGAGTTGCTTCTACCCATCTCGAAGATGGAAAACATGTGGAAGCATTAAGTTCTTATTTGAAGATTCTGAAGCTCCTGGATGAAACCCTAGCTTTGCCTATAAGAGACTATCATATTTGTCAACAGGGTGTTCGGTTATGTACGCTTTCCCTAGGAAACTGCAATTACGTTTGAGAATATATCTGTTGCCATCAAATCCATAAAATGAAAAATAAAAAACTGCAGGGAAAACTAAACTTCTTATATTTCAATAATCCATCTTCATCAAAGGTTCATCAAATGATATAGGAAGCAGCATAAAATCAATATTAATAACTATATAGTAAATATATAGCATATTAATCAATAAAATTATTATTAATTAAATTAAAAAAAGAAATGGAGCAAGTGGCGCCATCTCTCCGGCGAACAGGGTGAACTACACACTTTTGAAACTGTAGTTTAATTAGTTCTTATCTTTTACTGCTAGATGACGGCACATAAGACAGAAATCGTTAGGTTAAGTAGAATTGGCTAAACTTCCGAAAACCTCCATGCCCCAAATTGGCCAAAATTTTGGGAATGGTTTCTTTTTAATAAAAATTATAATTCCGGGAAGGATTTTTGGCGACTGGGGAAAAAATGTTGTATCATTTGGGTGTCACTCCCTACTTTACCGACGCAATTATTACCGGCAGGAATACTTGAGGCAAATTTGAAGGCGATTCCAATGGTATGAAATCTGCTAATTTCAATTCTTTTTAAAAGGTATCAATGTATCAAGAGTAGCTGCTATATGTATAATTAGGTAAGGTTAGGTTAGATGAGGTTAGATTATCTATTGAGGTGGCCATTGCAGGAAGCGTAGATAACAGTAGATGCAAATACTACGCCGATAAAATAGGGAGTGACTCCCAAATGATAAAAAAATTGTTCTCAAGTCGCCAAAAATCCTTCTCGGAATCATTATTTTTATTAAAAAGAAACCCATTCCCCAAATTTCAGCCAATTTGGAGCATGGAGGTTTTCGGAAGTTTAGCCGAATTAGCCTAAGAATTGTTAAAAATTAATAATAGTTTGGTAAAGTTAAAACAATTTGAAGTTAATTGGTCTTGTACTCCGATGTAATTCGATTCATATTATAATTAATTAAGCTAATAAACTATATTGAATCGAATTAAATCGAAAAAGATACATGTGGTGCCATCAAACGGCAGTGCGTGGGAAGTAATTAAACTACAGTTTCAGAAGTGTGTAGTTCACCCTGTTCGCCGGAGAGATGGCGCTACCTGTTCCATTTTTTTTTAATTCAATTAATATTGATTTTATTGATTAATATGTTATATATTTATTAATATTAATTTTATGCTGTTTGCAATATATTCTATGGGTCCGAAAATGTGGATTATGTATTCAGAACAGTTCTCACACTATACTGTATCTTGTCGGTAATATAGAGAACATTGAAATGGTAACAATTTTTCGTTCGTGTCGCTAAAAGTCATTCTCACAGATATCTTCTTTTGCAAAACTCAGCTAAAAACATTTTTCTTACTCTTTTGGATCCGTAGAACAATGCGATCATCGATATAATGTAAAAATGCTTTATTTTCTGAAAAAAATGTAATTCTTCATTTCGGTATTGCATCATTTCTCCGCTGGATAGCGGTAGCGGTGCTGTTTCCGAATTGCGCGCTACTTATAATCAAGAAAATTAATTTTACAAGAATACAATAAATTCTTAAAATTAAAGAAGTCGATAGCAAATATCTTTTAAACGAATTATTCGAAGCACACAGAATTCTCTCGCAAACTTTTGCAAAACTTTATAAAGATCTTCACAAAACAATTCCTAATGACTTATAAAATTGAAACTGTGCATGTTATTGTTATATAAGTATGTAATACTATAACTGCTATGTTATTGTTTACTTAAGAATTGTACAAAGGGTTGTACTCAAGCTAAACTCAACATTAATTTGAAAGAAAAAATTTAACTACTTTTCCGCAGATCTACCCTACAGTCGTTACGCTTCTTTGGCAAAAGATTACGCCTCAAAAAGTATTCTCGCAGGCAAACAATCAATTAAATTTCAAACCCCGAGTAATCGCGAAGGGGTAGCATAATTTCTGCAATAAATAAGATCCAGCAGTCAGGGGTACGGGGCTCGTGGGATATCTAACCACGTAAAATAAACGTTAAAACTAGCGACCAGTATCTGGCAGCGATTCTCGCCACAGGAATCGGTGGCACTATATTACGATCGTTGGATACCGTCTTAAAGGAGTCGTCCTCATTGTCGCCGGTCGAGATCTGCAGATTTTGTCCTTATCCTCGGACAACCGGCGAAAACTTTCACGATAAACTCGACGCGAATGTCCTCGAAGTGTTCCTTTCGCTCCTGTTCTTTCCCGCGCGTTACTCCGCCCCGCTTTCCATAGCTTTTCCATTCGAACACTGAAAATGCGATTACGTAATCTCGAACTGGTATACATTATATATGTACAGGGAGTTACACCTCCTTCTTCCTCGTATCGTTTCAGATACTTGGATATAGATACGGGACGAAAGGCAAAGGTTTGAACGGAGGAAATATGGCGGGAGGTCGAAGGGTTTTGGATATCTCATGGATTCCAGGAGTAGCCCGAGGCGTTCAACCAATTAGCTAACTCCACGGTACTTCACCCTCGAAACCGCTAACGAAGAACCTAAGCGAAGGAAGAAAACCGAGGGGTTGGCGGAGGTGGAGGAGAAATCTAGATATTCCTCGCGAGGTGGATTCCGCTTGCTGCATGGATGATCCGCCCGCGGCTCTTCCCGCCCGTTTCTACAGCTCTCCCGAAGGACCCACCGTTGCTCCTACGTCGCGGCTTCGTCAGTTTTACTTCGTCTTCTGTTTATTTTGGTAAGACGCTCGCGATCAACTAGATTCCCAGATACGCCGGCGAATTGCTCGAAAATATTTACTACCATATACTCTTTCGGCGTCGGAATTTCATCGAATACGTTTGTTGCGCAATGGTACCAATAAAAGATATATTCATTTTAATAATATGACAACGTACTTAACCCCTTGCACTGTTGTATGCCAACCTAAACTAATATAGATATTCTACCCAACTATCCAATATCTCCGATGACCTCATCCTTAACTGCGACTCACACTGTCAACAATCAGCCCTACATCATCCTCAACCTTGTCCTATGCGTCATTTTTAAACCCCGTCCTTACAAATTCCAACTCCCTCCACCACTCTTCAAAATATATATATTCCTTCATTTTTCTAAAACGAGAATATTTGTCAGTCAGTCAGTCAAAGCGAACTCTTGTACGCACGACGAGATATCAGTGAGTCTTACTGTACGCAATAATAAAGACTAGCCTAAATTCCGCTTGGAATCGAAGACTATTTAATATAATAACCCTGATCCCTACGGAATACAACAGCACTATGACCTATTTGTCAGGTGCGTTAGTCAGAACTAACTAAACACAGCTACAATATTGAAACAGACAAAGAATGTTGAAATGTTATGACAACATGGTATTATGCAATCGTTGACTATGCAAATTATAATTGGACTTGAACTCCAAATTGAAGCATATTCAAAATTCGAGTAAAATTGATCCCAACTGAAGTATCAGTGCGTCACGAGTCAGACTCGTCAAAATAGTGCAAGGGGTTAACACTATTATATTGATATATGTTAGAAAATTCCCAATGACCCACACTAATAAAGCAGGGCAAAGGGCACATCGTCCTACGAAGACCACCATGGTGAGGCCCGACACTGGGACGTCAGGGCCATAAAACAACCCCGAGGCCCCTGAGTTTCGCGAGGGACAAACCTCTTGAAACAACAAGAGGCACTGGAAGACATAGCTTCGTCTTCGAAAACGCGACTTTACACGAATTGTTATTTCCAAAACAGACTAAACGTACGCGTCGGTCATTTTAACCCTTACCTTACATATAGCACTATAACTTTATTAATCGCAAGAATAGAAGACTGGATGACCAACGTGTCCAAACAAATCATATCGTAAACACTACAGACTCATCCCCATACAAACTAATCACGATTTCTAATCCTTACTCAATCTGGACCTCGCACTCATCTTGAGTTATACTATCTCTTGACCACTGTCCCTATCTCAACTTATCTCCAGCAATAGTATAAAACCTCGCAATATTGAAAAATGTTCAGAAAGAGTCTAGTACTTAGTCGATCAAATACAAGCTGTACGATTTTTCTTAAATAGTGTGTTAATTCTACCAAAATCCAACAAGACCATGATCAACACATTCTTGCAAAAATTACACCATGTAAGGATGCTTATTTAAACACGGGTCCTAAACATTTCTTGCTAGGTAATATTTCTTTGGTACTTAACTGTTTGGGTTAAAAACTGCCAGGTTAAGAACTGTTAGATGGGTTACTGTTCCACGTGTACCAACTTTCCCACCCTCAGCTTTTTAGTCACAATTGTTTTTATGCTAAATTAATTAAAACGAACGTACTTCACATTAAAAAAATTCTGCACAACTTGGCTCTTTATTTTCTGTAAAATGGTGTGCCTCTTACAGAAATTTAAAATGGCTATTTGATAACTATTAACCCATTAACCTACAATCTTCTTGGCAATTACGTAATGCACATGTGAGTAATTATTAACAACGTGAAGACGAATAAAGAAAGTTAAAAAGTTAGACACGTTTTATATTCTCGAACGTCAAGACTGTATTTAGAAGTGAACCCAAAATTGCGATGAAAATACGAATCTGGTTTATCAAGTTAATAGTTAATGAAATCTGTATTTAGTACTTTTCAAATCGCAAATTTCTTCCATCTAAAATTTTTACAATTTTGTCACTGTCGATGTAAAGCAACGATAGATCTTTTTAAAATATTTCGAAAGGGTTAATTTTATAGATCCACAAGATGTGCTTTTCATCGAAGTAATATAAGATTAGCATTATCGAACTTCTCAATGGTGATCATTCTCTCTTCTTTTCCCTCTGTTGCTATCCTGCTTTTATTTCCTCGAAGTTTAGAGCAGGGAATGTAGGGGTGGTTCAACGAGACCGTTAAGTTTCCATCTTGGTTGCCATTTAGCGCTTCGGAAAGCGCCCGAGGCAGTGAGACCAGTAGACAAGCTGCAGGGATGGAAAGAAAAGAGGGACGAAAGAATGGGCGGGAAACAAAATACGAGAAACTTGGGGTAGATAAAGGGCACGGGCATAAAAGTTAATAATGCTTAAAAATCGTCAGTAATCACCTTATGCGAAAAGAATAGATTCACATTGTGGTATTTGAAGCGGTTATAATTCAAATATGTTGGTATATACCGGTTTAGAGTTAACACGAAAATTATTATGTAAATCGGTAACTTGAGGGCATGTTCTTATTAAATTACCATTTATAATATATTCTACACGTTATCTCTACGTGCACACAATTAACATGACTTTAAATTATCAGTCTATGCTATAGTAATGATCGAATATCATATATACTGTATTTTCTATGAAACATATAATTTTCTTGTAATATCTTGTATGATACACATATAGTAATTGCAAGTTCACAAATTTATCTACAAATGCATAAATTTTGCAAATGTATTTATAAATACATAAATGCACTTTATTCACAAGTACATAAATTCACAAATTAGTTTACAAATGCTTTACGGATCAGCTGTAAAATGTGCTAAAATAACCCACTGACGGTAAAGGCAACGAAAAATGACTGGTGGTAAATTTATTCAGTATCGCCGCAGATTTGGCGGGAAAATGACTAGATCGGTAAGTTAATTGAAAGATAGTATAATAGAGTATCGTCACGCAGCAAAATCGCAATTTCCACGAGCTTGACATTAGTTTCGATAGTCTTTGCTTATCGCGTGGCGGCGCGTTTAAATTCCTGTTTATCGAGACACCGAGTAAATTGCCTTTGAAGGAGTGCTCTCTGTCGCCGGGAGATTTATCGTTGAACCAACTTCCGTGGACTTTTCCTTGCAGGAAGCGAGTCGATGCTCTCACGTCTCTCACGACGTGACGGCATAACTTTGCATAGACCGATATGAGTCAGCCACGTGTCATCCGTATGTACAAACCTTTCCAGCCGAATCTTATGATCGAGATAAGACGTTCGGGTGTTCGAGCCACGGTTCGTTGGCATCTCTGCATCGCGTGATAAGCTGCGACGCGAATGCGAAACAGTGTGTCTCCTCCTCTGCAAATTTATTGGGAATCATCTTCTTCCTATATCGTTTCGCTCGTGCAAACGCGCCCAGAACCGATCGCCTCGGTGCAACGATCGCACAGGAAATTGCAACTTTCCGCGAAATGTTTATCCGCGTTTCCCGACGCTCCTCTTTTGACGTCCATGCGCGGCCATTAAGCGAAACGATGCAACAACAATTTTTACCAAAATTAGATACAGCTGTTTATTCGAGTTAAGAGAAGAGATGAATTTTAGGTAGGAAAAGATTTTTGTAAAATACTCTAAGGTCTTTTTCTTTGGGGGTTACTTGGATCTCTACATGCACCATTTACTGCTATATTGCTTATTGCACGTATCAATCCTAAATTACAAATTTTTAAGAATTAAAACTGACGAAAATTTGACAAACAATTGATAAAAGTATGTATTTGTTTAAAAGGTTTCCCCTGGTTAAATCAATTAACAGTGACCTTGATCTCGTTTGGAGCAAAGTGATGATTATTATTCTGTTCCGAATAATTATAATCCTGGTACAATTACTATAATATTCCGTAATATATGAAATCCGAGATTTATCTTGTTCAGTTCAAATTTCCAAGTTTCATATAACAAACTGCATGATCTAGTACCCAACCACCTGACGGTGATTTTAAACATTTTCTCGAAATTTTTCGTAAAACTCTGACCAAAAAGAACAGGAAAGAAAATCCCTGACCACCATTTTAATGTTCGAATTTTTCGAACTACCCTACTGTATACATTAAAATGCTAACAATCTTCGACAACGTTCGCGTTTTGTTGGTTTCTCGTTTACTCGTCGAAACTTGCTGAATAATTTAATATCTGCGCACGTTGAGGAAAATGTATCTCGTTTGTTTTCTCTCGGCTAAAGTTTCGTATAAAATGGTTCATTATGTTAAACGTCTTGAAAAGGTTAACGAAAACATTTGTCAAAAAACAATCCATCGGTTTTATAGAACTTTTGGTGAACTCGTTGTAAATATGAGTTTGATTGCGTATCTCAGTTAAGTCTTAAAATTGCTTTCGTCTTGTTTCTTAAATTAAAACAATGTTTTTAGCAGAAATTTTCTCGTAGCTTCATATTGTCAAGGTTTTAAATAAATTATAACATAAAGTTAGTAGTGTGCAATCTTTCAGCGGCCATCTTAAAAATAGGTTGATGTACCTAACCTCACTTGAGACATTAAATTGATTAATTCTTTTTGTTAAATTAAAATAACGTATTTAATATAAACTTCTTTTGTACCTTTATATTGTCAAGGTTTTAAATAAATTGTAATAATAGATTATTGGTTAGTGTACAGTTTTTTAGCGGGCTTTTTAAAAATATGAGATTGGTAATACTTCTAACTTAACGCATAATATATGTTTAATCTACAAAATAATTTAACGATAACATATACAAAAATGTTACATAACAATAATAGTATGTAACAATAATAATATTGTTGAGTCTTAATATAAACTGTCTTGTATTAAGAATACAAGAATAAAAGATGTAGAGAATCTTTAAAAAGTAATAGCATCAAAGTGGCATAAAAGTAACGTGTTGTTAAAATTCACAGCTTATTAAAAGCGATGTGTAGGCAATTTTCTTAATGAAACATTTTGAAGGACGTAAATGAATTTTGGCGAACGAATTACACCGGTTTTTGTCCACTTTTATCGTTCATTAATTATAGCCATATTGCAACGCGCGAACGGGGAGCAGCGTTAACACGAGCAATCAGTACATCTGTTCCTACGTTCAATTAATTTTGAAATAATCGATACAGAACGCGCGTGTAAATTGCCGATCGCTTCGAATTTCTATCGATAACATTCTCACGCTGGCTACCACCGGCCCAGCCCGAATAGAATTTCTGGGTCGCATCCATATTATTCCGTCTCTCGCGCAATTTACGAATATCGACGATTCGGACGCAATTCCTTTTTTTTTTTTACGTGCGCATGATCGTTGAATTTCCCGTGGATCCTGAAAAAAAGTCCCATGTTACGTTGTCGAACGATTCATCTCGTGTACGAGCACTCTTGTAACTCGTTACTATCGATACAACCTCGTAAACGTATTCGATCGGTGTTAGGTTTCAAACCGAAATTATGGGGATGGAGATACTAAAATATTTATACCAAGCTTATATAGATTTATAACTAGTTTACTTGTTGGTATAATTATTTAAAAAATTTGTTTAAATTTTTAAGAATGGTCGTAAGTTTACATTTCAAAATTAAGGGTTAATGGGGTGGAAATATTTGAAATGATCAGATTTCAAATTTTGAAATTGTAAAATTCTCAAATTTTGTAATTTGAAAATTTAAAAATGTCTCTCCCAATATTGCAACATTTACAGATAGTCAAAACACAAATTCCTGAATATTCAAATTCATAATTTTACAAGATGCTACATCCCCAAATCCCCAAATTTCCAAATTGCGAAATTATTAAATTAGCAAATTAGCAAAGTAGCAAATTATAAAATTACCAAATTACCAAATTACAAATTTACAAGATTACCAAATTACAAAATTACAAAATTACCAAATTACCAAATTATCAAATTTCCAAATTACTAAATAACCAAAATCCCAATTTTCCTTATCCACAAATCTCCAAATTTCCAAATCCCTAAATTTATAATTTTCCAAATTTCTAAATCTCCAAATTCCCAAATTCGCAACTTTCAAAACCCCAAAATTCCAATTTTCCACATCCACAAATTTCCAAATCCTCGAAGTCCTAAAACTAAATTCCCAAATCCTGAAATTCCGAATATATCAAGTTTCCCAAATCTAAAATTTCCGAATCCCCAAATTTTCAGCTGAAATATCAACGTTTATCCGTCTGAGCGAAATAAAATCAGCAGAAGTTGAATGCCACGATTCTCGAAAAATTAGGGAGTTTCATGAATGTAACAATGCATCATCGGGCGAGGAGAACGGGACAAAAGGGGATGTTGGATGACGAAATAGAAAATGTAGTATTGGTCCAGTGGCCCAATTCGTGTATTTTTTTTTTTCTCTCGCAACTATACAACACGCGTACGTGTTGCAAATCGAAATTCTATCTCGAAACGATGCGTGGAAGAGTGCTATCGAGAAGTAGGGTGTCGGAGAGGGGTATGAACACCGTGTTCGATGCCGGGGTATATCCAACGATATCTCGAACATGACCGTGTTCAACCCCTCTCGTGTGTACCGACAAAAACCAAATTCAACAGCAACCGTGCTGAAGGCTCTTCTTTTTTTATACGTTGCAAACCTACCGTATGCAGGATGAAATAAACGACAGTGTGAACCAAGTCTCTACTTTATCCGCAGGAAAAAAGACTGGGCGTACAGGGTGTTTCAGAAAGATACTTTTTCGGGAAAAAGATGTTTTGTTTATAGGAAATTTGTGTTTAACTGCAAGCTACGTGATTAGTGGAATAAAAATCTGTTCGAGGATTTGGATTTTTGGAAGTTTCAGAATTTAGGAAATTGATTTGTGGATAATGGAATTTGGAAATCTGAAAATTGAGGAATCTAGGGTTGGAAATCTGGGTTTGGAAATTCTGAAATGTAGAAATTACAATTTTCAAGGTTAACAAAATTTAACTTAGAAATTTACAAGTTTGATTAGTTGAAAATTTACGTAGTTAGAAATTAGAAAATTCATAGATTTATAAAGATAGGGACATTCAATATTCACTGGCCCCAATTCTCAACCCTCAGTTTAAAAATAAAAAATTTCTAAATATTTAATTGTCCAAATTTTCTAATCCTATCTCAAGTTCCAAACTCTCGAACAGCCAAATTTTCGAATCCCAATAAAAAATTGTCAATGTAAAAAATTGAAAGTTCCCAAATATCTAAATATGTCAATCAAAACCCGAACTAGAGAACAAGTATAAAAAGTAAATTAAATGTCGCTATAACAATCGTTTACAATTTCCTGTTAAATTCGATCGAAATACGTAACATATTGAAAGCCGTTTGGTAAAATTGTTTAAAAAATTTCGACAAGAATTCAATTACAGCGAGTCCAATCACGTATATCGAGGACAAATCTCGACGCGTTAACGGTGACAGGGAACTTTCACTTTATTTCCCGTATTATCTAGATTAATTAATTCGAATTCGCTGTCGGAATTCGCGTAATCCTTTTGGACCACGCAGCTTGCACCGGTGCACCATTCAAAATTGTAAATTAGCGATTTGCAGATAATTGTCGTGTTTCGTCGCTGCTTTCCTCTTTTTCGTTTCCCGACCGAGAGAAACAACATCCAGGGATAAACATCAGGAGGAACAGAGACGCGAAACGGCCGGTGTTTCCGGGAAAATTCTCTCGTGTACCGCAATTGTATCGAAATATCAATGCAAGTGCGTATCGATACTGATACGATTATCGAAAGCCATACCGAAAATTGATGCGTTTTTATCGTAATATTAACTCGAAAATCGCGACGACGTTATTGAAATTTTCTACCTGTCGCTCGGTTTTTTGCCCCTTTTCCCACCAACGTTTCCGTCGCAATGTAAAATGGTCGAATTAACGATGAAATCGATCGTTGCGACTCGTCAAACGGCACAGAAATACGAATTCTGTATACCGATACGCGAATGTTTTGAATTTAAATGAAAATAGTCGATATACCGTTCCTTTTTTTTTTAATCATTTAATCGATTACCAACAACACGATAAGCTTCCATTTTAATTTCGGCCTGTTCACGAGTTAAATTGAAAAGCAGTATTTTCGTTGTCGCGTTTTAATCACGTTATTGATCCCTTGGGGCTTCCTATCGAAAATAATCTGCTCGGAAAATTAGTGATTTTTATCGACATTAATTCCCTATTATTTCATGCGAATCGTCAAGGATATTTATTACATAATCGATGCAATTTTATTTGTTTTAAATGATCACTGATGTATGGCCTGATGCTGAGCATTTTGTTATGTGCAACATAACCTAACTTCCACATATGTTAGTCTCAGAGTCTCAAGTTCTCCAATTTTTTAATTTCTAAATTACTACATTTTTTAATTTCTAAATTTCTAAATAATTACAGTTCCAAATTACTAAATTACTAAATTTCTAAATTCCTAAATTTTTAAAGTGACTATCCAAGTCTCTAAATTTTTAAGTACTTAAATTTTCAAATTCTCGAATTCGAAATTTCCAAATATAAAAATTACTAAATTTCCAAACTCCTTTACATTTAAATTACCACTTTTGTAAACCATTATATTTACATAAATTAAACACGTAGATATACCTTAATTTAAACATACTCAAATGGGATTACTATTATAATTAAATAATAAACAAATAATTTCGTGCGAATAAACCAATTTTCACGCCCTAAAAAACGAGTTTCCCCCCCAAAAAAAGCACGTATTGCGTCGATAAAAACCCTGTGCAGAAGCAATCTGTGTCAACAACCAAACATATTTATAGCGAGATAAATAATGGTTATCAAGCTTTAACAACGTTCCTCGGAAAATACAGGAAGAAGAGTAAACCCGCGGCAGGTATTTTGATATGCAATTATGTAATGTAATTAAAAGAACGAGATCGTGTCGCGATAAGAGATAATGCCGATAGGTTACACACACGCGAACGACGGTTTAATAATTTATGGAAGCTCGTACAGATTCTGCCACTCGACCGACTCAATTATACGGCCGGCTGAAATAATCTTCGTTCATTAATGTTTTAATAATCGTAAGGAGAACGACAGGGTGGCAAAGCACGTTGAAGCATGGCGGACTGTCACGTCGAGTGTTGGAAAGCTCGTGGGAGCACACTTCAGCACATCATTAGTCGGTATAATCATCAGCCGACCTTAAAAATTCACAGATCCGTGAATCCATGACAGGGGACTGAAAATATTCTAACAAATTGCGCCCGTTTCTTCGTTTCTTCGATGATTCCGAGCAATTTTATGCTTCTTTCGATCGCGACCACTTTCTTGCGTTTTGTCACTGGATGCCATGAGAACGAGGTACTTAGACACTTTTTTAATCAAACGTGTAATTAGATTCTTCATTTTGTTTCACGTACTTTCATCGATGTATTTCGAAGACTACTTCGATATCTATATGATTATTTTAGGTTATGTTTCAATATTTTATTTCCTCGTTTTAACATTTTACTACAGTATTGGGTTATTTGACTGGTACTTATTGGTACAATTTCAATATTACATTATTCTATTATTTCACTATTTTCTCATTTTACCATGTCATTATTTACTGGGGTATTTCACTAGTACTTATTATTGCAATTGTACTATTTCATTATTTTCTTGTACTATTTACTGTTCTACAATTTTACCATTTTACGGTATTATTCCTCTATTTTACCATGTTAGTATTTGACTACATCATTATTTTACTATTAAATTGCTCTACTAGTTTGCAAAGACAAATGTCTGTTTTGCAACAGCTTCTCTATCTATACAAAAGTCTATCTATAAAGTCTAGTTCTATTATAAAATATTTATTTTTCTCAAAAATGACTTTCGATATCAACGTCCTTCAACTTCAACTGTCTTTAATTTATCAATATCGTTGATTTACATAACTTAATTGCACCGTGTCGCAATAATTTCTAGATAATAAATCGAGAAGTGTATTCGAACCCCAAAGTGCAAATAAATTGAGTCGTCGCATTGAATGGCGTGCGGGGTTAGATGCAAAAAAATTGATATCCGTGCGTCACGATAGCACGGTTACGCGAAACGTTATGATTAATTAAGCATTGGCGTGTAAATTTTAGCTATCGCGAATCTCTAGCTTTATTCACACACGAGATAGCCGGCAATTTTTCTCTAAAACTCCCGGTCCGAGCCGGTGGTTTTCGATCATTAGAAAAATTAAAGTCGACGAACAACGAACGAAACGAGCGTCGTGGAATCTTAAAAAATAAAATCGTAAACTCGATGGACGATGAACGATGGGTATATCGAGAAAATTAATCGCAGACACGAATGCAATTCACAGGCGTCGTGTCCATTCGCGTGAACGACGCGATAATGCCAACACATGGACTTCCATTCGTTTCTCGGTGAAAACCGCTTAATATCTCGAAACACATCAACCACCGGGGGCCACACGATTTATCGTGCACACACGGACGATGCACGATGAAATTCTATTTGTAAAACTCATTATACCGTGCTTTTGCGTAGATGCTGCCCCGATAATTCCTTTAAAACACCGATGCTTCGACCCGATGTTGCACCGCTAATAACAGGCTTTACGATTAACGGCTGTTCGTGATTTTCGTTAAGCCGACTGAGAATCGAGCAATAAGCGATAAAGGAACCATTAAAAATAATATGGCTCCTCTATTTCGGTATGAAGTCATTTGCAATCGTTTGCCGGAGGAAATAAAACCGCTTAATATGTTTAATGGCGGTGCATTGATTAGTGGAGGGGTGCGTTTAAGGGTGCATTTTTATTTCACGATGGAACAGTCAAAATTACTGGTATCAACTTTCACATGTTATATTACAAAATTTTATGATCATTTACAAATTTTCGAATATTTGAATACTTGACAATTTTTTAATTTTGAAAAATAGATTCATAACTTAGTATAATGTAAATTAGAGAATTTAGTACCTTGAATGTGTACACGTTGCAAAAATGTTGTATAGTTCATAATCGAAACCTTCGTACTCAGCATGATGTTCATACACAACATCAAAAGATAGTTTGTTGAAATGTTTGCCATATTTTGAGATAAACAATAATTGCATTATTGAAGTTTGCTTATACATTTTTGCACTTTATTCTCAATGTGAAAGTAAGCGTGTCTAGTTAAGATAGAAAGACTAAGAAATAATTATTACTTTAGCGAGAAGACTGGAAAGTAATTTCAAGATAAAAAATGATTGTTAAGATTAAAAAGATTTGACTAAAAATTTGGCTGCGAAACATGTATCTGAATGTCCTCATTCTTCCTTTCCGTTACACAACGCAAGTTTTTCAACGAATAATTATAAAATTCGAAGACGTAGCACAGCAGTTAATTACTCCGTCGTTTTGGCACGATTTTTCCTCGCGACCGGCTAGTCGATGTGAGTAATAACGACGATAAGTTTGCCGCCATCATCACTCGATAAAATGACTTAATCAGAAAGAAAAATTCGCTGGAAATAGCTGGCACCCTTTCGGCCGAGTTTCAGCTTCAATATATCTCGCTTAACTTTTCCCCCAACACTTTACCTCCCGCTGCCTATCAATCTATCCCTTCCCCAAATTCGTTTTTACCTTCTTTCACATCCTGATCCGAGCCAATCCATCGAAATAAGTTGGAACCACCAAGAAATAATTCGATTAACCATCCTCTTCCTTTCATCGAAGATTTCGACGCTGTTTCACGCGACGATAATCAATCGCTTTTATTTCTCGTGACACGAAACTCTTCTTAATCCTGAACGGCTGCAAGTTACTTTTGCACATAGGTCTCACTACTTTTTACCAAATCAACTGATTTTTATTATTGATATATTAAATTATGGATTTTCATGAGCTAAAAAGATATTTTTCATGTACAGAAAACATGTTGTAGTTATTTTAATAGGTGGAAATATTTAGGATGTTAATCTTGAAAGGATATTTCAAGGTCAGTGAAATCAGTGTGGACGCACATTTGTATAAATACTATACACGTGTGTGTATTACATGAATATCTGTGTTATAACGTCATGTAGATATATGTACGTATTGATGTTAAAAGTATAGCAATATAAAAATTACGATGACCTTCATAAAACCTTGAAAATGGCAACAGTCGAAGAATTATTTTATACCCTCATATTTGTTACCTTAAACAATTTTTCCCTCTGAACATTTTCTTCTAGTTGAATTGATTAGGTGTTTTCAAAGAATCACCCGGTACGTGCGATATCAACATGAAAAAAGGTTTTGCCCATTAAACAAATACACATCGACCGATATAACCCAGCGACATCAAATTTTTGATCGCAAATATCGAATGTTTTCTCTATTTATTTATTCCGACTGGTTAACGGTAGAAAAAAGATTGATTTCACCAAAAATAATTCGGGAGTCGCGGGGTTAATGAAAAACGTTACATTCGGCGAGGATGGCGGCGTATCGGTTCGTTATTAACGAAAATTCGCCGGTCCACTCGATGAAAATCGTGGAAATGTTGGAGCGCGATCGATTCGGAAATCATTTTCGCGTGTTCCGGACGGCGACAGTTATTAACGAAAGTGGTCTTTCGAATGGGACACGGTTGAATTTTTGTTTCGCAACACGGACGGGACGCGACATCGACGCGAGCGCGGTTAAACGCGACGGACAGTAAAAAAAAAAAAAAAAAAACACACGTACGAGGCCGCACACACACGCACGGGGGTTGGAGAAAAATGAAAAAAAAAAGTCATCGACAGAGGGAAAAAGAAGGACGAGCGTGGCGGCGTTTCACAACGGCGAGCCTACGGCTAATTTCCATATCATTTCAACTACACGCGAACGAACGTACTTCTGACAATCATCTGTTTTATACGCGTACGCGTGTCCAGAGATTCGCTGACCGATGCACCGGTGCAATCCTCGGCACGAGCATCACTTGAAAATCAAATTCCAAACCCACCCCGAAACCCTGCCGTGCGTTTGGCTCGTTTCAAATACACGCACTTAAGTTGCCCGTAGTGCGTTTGATAGTTGGCAATTGTTTTATTCGCGCCTGACAGATCCTATTAAACCAGAGACTCCTGAAATGTAGGTCCCGATGGAACGCGGCAAAGCGTTTGCCACGAAAATAGAATACATTTTTGGCAGAGATGATTTATCTTCGGAAATTGCGTTCGGGAACTTTGGTTGTTTGACATTTTCAGAATTTGGGGATTTAGTAAGCTGGGAATTTTGCAGTTTTGGGGATTTAGTAAGTTGGGAATTTTACAGTTTTGGGGCTTTGGGAAGATGCGAATCTAGGGATTTTAGGGTTCAGATAAGTTGGGAATTTTACAGTTTTGGGGCTTTGGGAAGATGCGAATCTAGAGATTTTAGGGTTCAGATAAGTTGGAAATTTTTGGATTTAGGGACTTTAGGAATTTTTGGATTTTAGGACTTTGAAAAGGTGGGAATTTTGGAATATTAAGGGTTAGGGAATTTGGTGATTTTGGGACTTTGGAGCTTTGACAAGATGGGAATTTTACAATTTTGGGCCTTTGGTAAGATGCGAATCTACGGATTTTAGGGTTTAGATAAGTTGGGAATTTTTGGATTTAGGGACTTTGACAATTTGGGACTTTAAGAATTTTTGAATTTTTAGGCTTTGTAAAGTTGGGGTTTTTCGGATTTTGAGAGTTTGGATATCTGGGGATTTTTGGTCTTTAGAGCTTCGAGAAGATGGGAATTTTACAATTTTGGGCTTTTGGTAACATGCGAGTCTAAGGATTTTAGGATTCAGGTAAGTTGGGAATTTTTGAACTCTGGAGCTTTGAAAAGTGGAGAATTGTAGGATTTTAAGATATTTGTAACTTGGTAATTTGAAAATTTTGGGACAACAAGAAAATTGTAATTTTTGAAATTTGGTAATTTGGTAATTTTGCAACCTTGCCACAAGAATTGAGATTTTGTAATTATAGAGATTCGCCATTTTAAATTTTCACACTAAAAAGTTCATACTCTTCTTGTCAAAGTACTATTTAAAACTTGTCTCCCTCTAGGAAAGTCAGTATAGTCAACCCTTCTAACCCGATTAATTCCTCTCGTATTATAGCAAAATGACGTTGAACAAAACTTATGATATATGGGAGTTGTTCAAGTTTGCTAAGTCGTGCTATATGGAAATCAAATAGTCATATCTATAATACCTACAAAAGTGCTATAATTCTTACAGCATTATAACAGAATCTTCGCAATATTTATACACTACATTCTCAGAGTACTACATACATTATAAAAAGTTTAATTGTACTCATAATTGAAAATAAAAGCATCAACCAGCATTACCTCGATTTCTTTACAAACAAGTGTCTTAACACTTGCCTTAACTCCTTAACCTACAATTTCGTAGACAGTTGCGTCACGCACAAATAATTATTGCTAGCATGAAAATGAATAAAGAAAGTTAAAGTTTTGTACGATCCTTGACTGTGAAGATAATTATAATTGAACTCAAAATTCAATTGCGATGAAAGCACCCGACTGGTACGTCACATATGAGCTGTAGTGTGCGTCACGAGTGTGACGATATTGTAGGACAAGGGGTTAATGACCATTTTCAAGAACGTATTTTAACAGACGTTCTGCAAATCCTGTATTAAACGAACAAACGAAACGATGATTGGCACGTTTATTTCTGCTTTGTTTACTTTCAAATTCGGAATGTTGACTTGCAAACATATTTCGTACGATAAACAAAACGCGTTCGAAAATAACGAAAGTTGCAGTATTTTTTCATTTAGGTTCTTCGGCGTTAACGCGTTCGTTTATTAACAGTTATGTATTTGTAACGTAATGGTACGTGGTGTTAATGGAAACAGCCTTTCCGACACTTGGATCCAACCTAAACAGAATTCGTTCGGTTGTGCATTGTACTTTGGAGCCACGACCGCCACGTGTCCGCGCTATACATCATTCTAATCATGCGATTTATTGCCGACTTTCTTCTGAGCTATCACGTTCTTTTTCATTCTTAGCATTTTCTACGGTATTCTACCAGAGAACAGGAAAGAATATCTCCTGTCATTTGAATGATCGCTTGTTCTTAGAGAATAATTAAGATTTATGCCTCGCTGAGAACTCGGGTTACTGTATTGGTTATTCGCTCTTTCGCACGGATTTGTTAAATAATTAATTTTTTTATTATAATTCAAGAAGGACAAGACTTCGTCAAAATCTTATTTTTTTCATTTATTGCACTGTTGATATTTGTAACTGTCCACAGATACAATTATTTATAAATTGCCAAATTTGTTTAGTTAAAAATTAAATATCAAATTAGCAAAATTTATTTAGTTCCAAATTTTAGAACCGAAATTATAAACCGTATTTATTCCCGAAATTAGATCCCACGATCGAGGTCAAAGTCTCCATGCATAGTTGATGCTAAGTCAATGGTTAAAATCGTTAAAAATACGATCGCGACCGGACATGGTAGGGAATTTTTATGAAAAAGCTGGTTTAAGTGTTTCCAGGGAAGTTTACACTCTACCGAAAAACATTACGGTGTTGTTGAAAATCGATAGGATTACAGTTCGCTCCGAAAAGCAAGACGGATTTAGCGAATGCGCTTCTCTGTCGTGTTTTCATCGCTTCTCTCGACCTACATCGGTAGCTTCGCTCCGATAAACGTTCATTTCCCTCGAACGATTATAAAACCGACAAAAAAAATGGCGGCTATGCTGCCGAATCGAATTTTATTTTCTGTTTTGTCGTCCAGCAATCTGCGATTATGAGCATTTTGCGAACATTCGATTGAAACCTTCCTTCTCTGCGAAGAATCAGGATAATGAATAAAGCACGCAAGAAGCGTTTCGACGCCATTTTGGAGACCTCAAAGTGAACATCAAAAAGTTTATAGATAAATTTGAAAAGTTACAAAAGATGAAAGCTGTTTTTACATGTATTAAGACTCTTGTCTATAATTTAAAATACATATAAAAATATAAAGAGAATACAAAATGGTCACATTATCGACAAAGATTTACTACCTGCTTTCTAGAGTGGAATATAAATTATGACTCATAATCTGAAAAATGACATTTCTGATATGTCTATCAAATTTGCGAAACATGTACACAGATTTAGAAAATATATTTCACTCTCCTCTAGGTAGCCGTCAAAGCGAGCAGCTTATTATACGTTTCTCGCTCCTCCTCGTTTATTTTATCGATATTTTCTCTTTCACCTTCTTTCGAATTCTTTCGCGAAACTCTCTGCGTTTTCATTCGGCCCACTCTTTTCAACGCGTGTATGCAAATGAACGCCGATACGTATAGAATGACCCGGACGAGATTGCAGGATGAGAGAATTGCAGAGTTTCTGAATGGGGGTGCATCCGTGGATAGGTTGAAATGGTAGCGGTGTCGGCAACAAACCGCAATTCACTAATTGTTTTTCAATTCGTAACAATCGATGGTTCGCGGATACGGTCGCGGTTACCAGTTTGTCGTCGTCCGTGTCGGGAATCGAATTTTTCTCTGTGCAAACCCCGAACAGTGGGGTTACGAGATTTTTCTGTTGCACCCTTAACGAGGATATTCGTTGATCGAATTATCCTTGCTACCGAGTAGTATTTATTTGTTTAAAAACAGACACGCAAAGGAACATACGTTATGGTTACTCAGATTATGCCTATCAAAATAACAATGACATTACATACGTATGCATCGCATTACATACGAATTGCATATGAACGTGAATGACCTTACGTATGAAGTTCATGTGAACATATGAATTACCTTACGTACGAGGTACATACTATATGGACGACATTGCATATGAATTATGTACGAACATACGAATGACATTACATACGAATTGCATATGAACATATGAATGAAATTACAGATGAAGTACATACGAATATGTGGATGACACTACATACGAATTGCATATGAACATATGAATGAAATTACAGATGAAGTACATACGAATATGTGGATGACATTACATACGAATTGCATATGAACATATGAATGAAATTACAGATGAAGTACATACGAATATGTGGATGACATTACATACGAATTGCATATGAACATATGAATGAAATTACAGATGAAGTACATACGAATATGTGGATGACATTACATACGAATTGCATATAAACATATGTACATGAGTGAAATTACAGATGAAGTAGATATGAGCATATGAATTACATTACGTACGAAGTGCATACGAATATGTGGATGACATTGCATATGAATTACGTACGAACTTATGAATGACGTTACATACGAATCACATGCGAACATATGAATGACACTAATGTAGTGAATATAAGCAAATGTGTGGTAATATATGTATGCAATATATGTTTCTCCACATATGTATGTACTAAATATCTACATAAAAGATCTAACAGTCTAATAAGTCCCACCCTAGTCAAGTTATTCTACTGTCTGAATTATTACAAAATTAGTATAAAAAGTCTGTAGAAATAATTTGATGACGCGTTTCATTTTTCCTAGCATGAAAATTACGTACTTGAAGTTGTATATTTATACTTATCTTAACGTGGTTTTCCTGTCCTTATTTTCCCACTTGAGTCTATTAATTGCTGACCTCTCACGAGGAGCTTGTTTATCATTACGAAGTCATCGAACAACTGAAGACTCGTTTCACGCGACACGGATTTCAAGAACGTAATTATCCCAGAACAGCAGTAGGTGTTCGCGGTAATTAATTAACGAAACTCAGAAGTGGTAACGCACTCGACAACCCGGCGAATTAGCATGATCAAAGTGATTAATTTGTTTGGGATCTCGTAAACCCTTCGAGAATCTTGTCATTTCTAATATGGTCTGTCGTCAGCAGAAATAATTAACGGCAGGATAACGTAGGTCCCGAAATGATAAGAGAGATCGAATCGATGTCCTTCGAAGGGATGATTGTCTTGCGGGTTCTGTCAAATCGTCGATAAACGGGGCATAATTTCCACATGGGCCGGCATGCTAATTAGAAAGGGCATTTCCGGCCGTTCGTGATGACTGCCGTGGATATTGCTGAACGCGGCACGGTTAAATTATCCTTCGTCAGTTAGCCACATCCGGATTATGACCGGGCAACAATGGCTAATTTATAACATAACGCTCGGCTATACGGATAGTTACCGGGCCATTTATTCGCATTAACCATCATATCCGTTTCCATCTTGCCCTTTCGAAATATTTATCGTATCTCGTTACGATAAAGCGTAGATTTCTCCGGATGGATTTCGGTTCAGAAACTTCTGCATCATCCCCCCATGCTCTGTTGTAAAGGCAGTTATTGCGTTCATTTAACGCAAACTTTGCTCTTCGTATTCATTAAATATGCAAATCTCTGCTGAAACTATGCTATAGAAAAACTAGGATAAAACTAGGATACAGAAGTGACAGGTGATATAAAAAAGACATGTGTTAGAAGATACATCTCAGATGATATATTTGCTCTTAACAATAATTTTCTTCATTTATTGAAATGCGAACAATATTTACGATGTACAACTTTATTCCTTTGTCTTATGATTTATTTTCGAGGTGCGTCACTAATTACAGTTTCTTCATAACAGAGACAAGAAGTTGAAATGTTATGTCAATTTTGTATTTAGCAAATCCTTGACTACGCAAATTATAATTGGAAGTAAACTTGAAATTGAAGAGTAAAATTCGAGTAAGATTTGTCATAATTGAAGCGTGAGTGCGTCATGTGTGGGGGATGATATAGGCAGACAAGGGGTTAAGTATGGAATCAAGGAACTAGGAGAGTTGCAGCTGTGAACCCTATTTTTTAGGGAAGTCCTGTTATGTGTCTTCCATTCAGATAACATCAGTGAAATTTTGTTTACTATTTTCTTTTCTGAAATAATTAGAAGTATATTCACTAGGATACACAAGAAGTATTTACTGTTATTATATAAAATATTGTTAATGCGATAACTAAACTAAACTATTTGAATTTCAAACATGAATAACCACATCAATTGTATAATTGACAAGTGGAAATAATAGAAGCATCATTTCATATTGTCTATAATTAGGATTGATTACACATTATTGTAATCGATATTACACAGTTAGATACAATAGTACGTTGATAAATGAAACTAATTTGATCAGAAGCTTTGCATAGATATGATGCACAAGGTACAGTAACTCACATATGTAATATATTCTTTCATGTGTTGATCAATGCACATGTGTGTAGTATGTGAATTCGGTGAAAAGTGAATGGTAATAAGCATGTTATCAGAGTGATATTTTTGCATTTCTTATGGATATAGGGAATTGAGGAATTTTAGGAGTTTTGAGAATTTTGGGATTTGGGGATTTGGGGATTTAGAGATTTTGGGATTTGGGAAATTTGGGATTTGGGGAGTTTGGAATTTGGATATTTTGGGATTTGGGAAATTTGGGATTTGGGGAGTTTGGAATTTGGATATTTTGGGATTTGGGGAATTTGGGATGTGGGGAATTTGGCATTTGGGGAATTTGGGATTTGGGGAATATGAAATTTGGGGAATTTGGGATTTGGGAAATTTGGGATTTGGGAAATTTGGGATTTGGGAAATTTGGGATTTGGGAAATTTGGGATTTGGGAAATTTGAGATTTGGGAAATTTGGGATATGGGAAATTTGCGATTTGGGGAATTTGGGATTTGGGGAATTTAGGATTTGGGAAATTTGGGATATGGGAAATTTGGGATTTGGGAATTTAGGAATTTGTAAAATTGTAAGATTGGAAAATTGTAAATTTGAAAATCTGTAAATTTGCGGTTTAGGGGATTTGTAAATTTGTAAATTTGTAAATTTGGGAATTTGAGAATTTGGGTGTTTGGGAATTTGTAAATTTGAAAATTTTGAGATTTGAAGATTTGGGGATTTGAGGATTTGGGAATTTGGGAATCTGAAAAAGGAATTTTGAAATTTGGGAACTCGGAAATTTGTCAGATTCCCAAATTCAGGAATTTGAAAACCTGGGAATCGTGGAATGTACAAATCCGAAAATTGATGACTTCGAAAACTTGAAAATTTGAAAATTAAGAAGTTTGAGAAGTAAAAGAGTATAAACTTGCGAAATCTGCATATATCTTCCACGACAGGTGAATTTGCCGATCAACCACGGTGATCTCGGCGTTACAGAAGTTTCACTTCGAAAAGTGTCAAACAAATTTCGTCGGATCTGTTCAAAATGAAAGTTAGGAGATATGATCTCGTGTTAGAATTTGAAAAAGGTGACACGTCCTCTAGTTACCGTCACGTTCGCGTCATCTTATCTATCCTACTTTCCTCCGCTGCATTATGAATTGGAAATCACATTAGAATATCTTACACATACATATGAGTGCATTAAGGGAACAGCTGGCGATATGGATTCCCTTAGCATATTTCAATATTCGCCTGTGGTTTGATTTACTTCGTAATCGTGGCCATCGCGTGGAATATGATCATCAACTGGTCCCTGATGATTTTCGAAGAACAAGTTCAAAGTTTCCCTGAAACTCCTGTTTCGGATAAACAGCAT
Source organism: Megachile willughbiella (assembly GCA_945859595.2). Lineage (NCBI taxonomy): Eukaryota > Metazoa > Arthropoda > Insecta > Hymenoptera > Megachilidae > Megachile > Megachile willughbiella. The sequence continues at coordinate 10,493,817 of OX243796.1, forward strand.
CGATATCGAACCTCTCACTTTCGACCCTCATTTTTTATTTCCATGCAATGATACGCAATATGAAAAAATTCCAAATAAAATTTAAAAACCTCATAAGTTCCAAATGTACAAATTTCTAAATTTGAAAATTTGCGAATGTGTTCATTTGCAAATTCAAAAATTCACTATTTCAATGTTTGTAAATCCTCTAAACTTGAAAATTTGGAAATGCGTTCATTCGTAAATTGAAAAAATAAAAAATTGCAAACTTTCAAAACGTCTATGTTTCTGATTATGAAAACATTCAAAGATGTACAATTGTAAATTGGAAAGTACGCAGTTAAAAATCGAAAATACTTCTACTGAAAATATGTTACTTCGAGGGTTTGTAAATTAGGGGAAGGTCCGTGGTAGCAACAAAAGTCGCGAGCGTCGACTGATTAATACATCAAACTTTAGCATTATCTCTATCAAATCGAGGACTTCTCGAACATTTGTTCCGTGTTCTCTTCGGCAAACTATTCGTCGGAACGATTCTGATTATGGGAAAGACAGGCAGGCCTTAACTCTCAATCATCTTCGAAAGTCGCGTGTAATCCGAGGTCGGCCCAACAGCACAGCGGAGATTGGCTGTACAAGCTGTTCTAATGAGATAAGTTCGCTCATCGTGCCTTACTTTTAATATCTCTTGCCCTCTTCCGCCACCGGTCTGCTTCTTAACGAGCGAAATATTGTCTGACGTCGGTTCCGGCAATTTTACTCGTCCCGTTTTGCGATCGCTCAAGATATTCTATCGATCTTCGCCGTTAGCCCAACTTTCTACCCAAATATCTGCCGAACAAGGACATTAATCATACCAGTAACAAATAGTGAAGGCTGTTCTTTATCGTTGTGCTTTCTACAATTTCACTAATTAACATGTTACGATGTTGGGAATACTGGAGACAAAAAGGACCCATAAGAAATCATATGATATAAAATAAAATATAAAAAATTTCAATTATTTCGTGTCCTTTTATTCCCAATCAGACACAGTTTATTTTTCAAGATGTCTCATTGAACCAGACGTTCTGCACGAAGAAAATTATTTGAAAATTAAGTAGACCTTACTCGATGCTTTATAATTATTAGTTTCAGAACTTCATAATTCAAGTTGTAAACTACCCCCGTTTTAAAATGCGAAAAGCACTCTTTCGAAGTTTCAAGTTTCGCTTTCCAAGATGTCTGCTATTGCAAGCTACATTTTCTTTAGGAGAAAAATGTTTAAAAGTCGAATAGACCGTATTGTATCCGGCTTATACAGGAAACCGGGATAATAAAATAGCCGAAGAGGTAAGGAAAAAAAAAATTGTATATCGGCTGTTGTTGAAACGACGCGATCGCACGGTTCGAAAAGTGGAACAATTATGCCATTAACGGAGAAACTGAAGGCGATTTGCGACAGGAGATTTTCCGCTAGCGATGCAGCGCCATGTGTCGCGAAATATCAGCTTAAAAGCAAGCTTTTATTTTTTGATAAATTGCATCGTTAATCGGCTCTAGCCGAGGTTAGCTCCGAGCCCCCGGAGGGTTGAAATCTGCTTCGCAGTTCCGTCGCGCAGCCACCGTTCTCGATTTTTTACCCTCCCGTTTCTGTATATTTTCGCAAATGGGAATTTCAAGCGGCTCCAGCTTTTTATTCGCTATCGTGACTCGCGCAGCTTCTTCTTCTCGTTTTTCTTCTGATTTCTGCTAAAAGACGAACGTATCGTTGATAGTGCCGTGAAAAATGAACGTTTATGCTTCGTTTAAGGCGCTATCACAGATTTATTTCATTTACTCGAGTAGATTTATTTGAATCGAGTGGTCCACGCTTGCGAGATCTAATTTTTAAACGTTGATCTTGTGTATACACTCGTGGTATATGTTACTTAATTCCTGTTTCGAAAAATGAAGACTTTTACCGTATTTTTAATTTAGAATGTTCTAAAATTACATTGTTTTGGAATTTTCAAGTACCAAGATTTCAAACTTTTGAAGTATCTTAAAAATTTCAATGCATCAAGGTTTCAATATTCGAAAACTCCAAAATCTTTGAAGTGTTAAAGTTCCGAAACTTCAACGTTCTAAAGACTCAAAATTAGAAAATGTCAAAGTTCCAACATTGATAAATTTGCAAAGTCCCAAATCTCATTTGGTATTTTTACCCTATCTACTTGTAACAGAAATTGGAAGGATCACCGGATAAAAAGCATCAATTACTTTTAAACTCAGACATTCAATAAATGTTAGAACGTCCATATTGTATTATTCACGGGGCCGCCATAAATCTGCAGCGCCACTATGGCGCGCAATTTGAAATTCACCGTTCCAAGATTCAGAAAATGTAATCGAATCACAGTCCAAAATAAATTGGTTTAAATCGCAAAACTATGACGAATTTTCTAGGTTAAACAGAGATTTCGACATCCCAGTTCTAGCAACAGTTTACGCCATGAACATACATCGTCGAGCGAAAATTGAAGAGAATGACAACGTAATTAAAATCGACTAGCTGATCAAAACCTTTCTCGTGTAGGATTTCGTTAATGGTCGCGCGTGAATCTGGCTGTTCACGGTAATGCCTATTAACGCGTTGCTACGTAATTATCGTTACAACACTCCGACAAATTTCGTTGATTCGATCCATATCGGTCTAACCTGATTTTCCCCATGGGCCGGTAAATACGATAAATAATCATTCAGACGCTTTTTGCTCCCGTGGAACTCGTCGAAATTACGGGAAATAATTCGGACGAACAGTTTGCGTGCTAAATTAATTCGTCCAATTATCCATTTAAAACGTTTATTTCGTTATGAAGACACTATTAGATCGTTCCGCGCCAAATGGTCGATTTCCCCCAAAACACGAAAATTATATCATAATATCCGCGACGTAAACGCGTCGTAAAGTGATACCATTTCCTAAATATATTCGATGCATAAAGTTCGTTGTTGTAGAAAAATATGAATCTACGGGAATACCTTTTAATTAACGAACGTTATTTTAATGGACGCTAAAAGTTTGACGAATAAATAGACCATTAATTTCTTATACGCGCTACATTTTCAATTTGATGCGATAACGAATATTATTCGTACGATGAGATCGCCCCACTCAATATTTAATCGATTTTCGGTACAGTGCTTCAAGCATGCCCGAAAATGATTGAAAATCATCGTGTGTATCTGGCAGCTGGTGTTCACCTTTCACTCGTACATTCGTGGACAACCACTTTGTATAGAAAATTTCCAATGTGGGATGTCAACGTTATATTTTAAACTGTTTCGAAGTCTCCGTTGGTGATGAAAAATTATTCAAAATTCAGATTTTTATGGACCTTTCACTTTTTATAAAAATGTACGAATTCATTCAGAAGGATTGTATAATTTTTGTGCACACAAAATATATTTCATTTTTGTATTACCATACAAATATATGTTAAAAAATTTCTTCTAAATTTATTAAAACTTTTACTTTCTAATATATTTGTATTCTTGAATGTACACATTTCTGAATGTATAAATTCATTTCGAACTAATAGTTCTATTAATTACCGGTACCTTCAGTAAACAGAGTTTAATCTATGAGTAGCCGTTTTATTGCAGGCGTACGTTCGCTTAAAAAATTAAAAAGCCTGATTTTCGTGCGCCCCGAAATGACTAGATACGATCAAATTTCCCGATAAGCTGAAAATCAATTGGGGCCGCCCCGCACGTAAAAAACGCCACGTTGAAACGTTTAAAAGGATGGCCAAACAGTGTACACAAATCCTGAAAACCGCGTGTACAGAAACTTGCAATTAAACGGTTCCACGGATTCAATATACAGGCGTATAATAGAAGCGGCATTTTTTTCGAACGACGGTGCAAATTTTCCGGGGGGTTTATCATCCGAAATCTACATCGACGTTTTCGCCCGTTCGCTTTGAAGCTTTCGGAAAACGGCGGCGAGAAAAAAAAAAGGAGCCCCCCGGTCTGGCGACGACCGAAAAGGGACAAGCGAACGAGAAACTTGGGCTGCTCTCTTTTTCTGCAACATATATATATTTTTGTTCTTTTTTTCTTTTAATATTCAACGTACGAGCGCAAACACGTACGACCGGCCGGTCGTGCACGCGCTTCATTTCCTCGCTGGGAAATTGCGTTTCGAAAATCCATTTTCAATCTTCATACGTCGGCTCTTGCTAACACGCGTGCCCACGCCTGCCTATATTCGCGCACGCCACGACGAATATCTATGGCTCTTATTCGCGACTACGTGTGCCGCTTTCACAATCGCCGACCGATGAACTACCCTCGATCCATTGTTTACGTTCTTTTCTGTCGCGGCGATAAGGGACTACGCGACCGTGCCGTTCCACGACTAATTATTCCCTATTGTGAAACAACGCCCGACGATCACGCCGCAATTAGACGCCGCACTTTTTCCTAACGTTCCGTGAACAGCTACTTAACCCGTTTAACTCCCGTTTAGGGAACGCTGCGGTTAAATGCAACCGGGGGTGAATGTAACACTGTAAATAATACTGTTACAGCTCTTCTTTTAAGCTCTGATAACATGGGAATTTTGTGACTTGAAGAATTGGATTTTGTAGATTTTGGGGATTTGATAAGTTCGGAATTTTAGGACTTTGAAGAGAGTTTGGAATTTTGGGGATGCAGTGAGGTGGGAATTTTGTAATTTTGGGCATTTGGTAAGATGCGAATCTGCGGATTTTAGGGTTTAGGTAAGTTGGAATTTTTGGATTTAGGGACTTTGATAATTTGCGACTTTAGGAATTTTGGGATTTTAAGGCTTTGACAAGTTGGAAAGTTTGGGATATTGAGTGTTTGGGAATTTGGGGATTTTGAGACTTCGGGGATTCAGTGAGGTGGGAATTTTGTAATTTTGGGGTTTTGGTAAGATGCGAATCTAGGGATTTTAGGGTTTAGGTAAGTTGGAATTTTTGGATTTAGGGACTTTGATAATTTGCGACTTTAGGAATTTTGGGAATTTAAGGCTTTGACAAGTTGGGAATTTTGGGATACTGAGTGTTTGGGAATTTGGGGATTTTGAGACCTTGGGGATTCAGGGAGGTGGCAATTTTGCAATTTTAGGGTTTTGGTAAGATGCGAATCTAGGGATTTTAGGGCTTTGAAAAGTTGGGAATTTTGGGACTTTGAGAACTTGAGAATTTGGGGATTTTGGAATTTTAAGCCTTTAACAAGGTGGAAATTTTACAATTTTGGGCCTTTGGTAAGATGTGAATCTAGGGATTTTAGGGTTTAGGTAAGTTGAGAATTTTTGGATTTAGGGACATCGATAACTTGAGACTTTAGGAATTTTGGGATTTAGGGCTTTGAAAAGTCGAGAATTTTAAGATATTGAGGGTTTGTGAATTTGGCGATTTTGGGACTTTGAAGCTTTGAGAAGGTGGGAATTGTGTAATTGTGTGACTTTGGTAGGATGCGAATCTAGGGATTTTAGGATTCAGGTAAGTTGGGAATTTTCGGATTTAGGGATTTTGATAATTTTGGGACTTTAGGGCTTTGAAAAGTGGGGAATTTTAGGATTTTGAGATATTTGTAACTTGATAATTTGGGGACTTTTGGACTATAAGAAAATTGTAATTTTTGAATTTTGCTCACTTGGTAATTTTGCAATTTTGTAACTTTCAGAATTGAGATTTTGTAATTATAATACGGTAACTAAGGATTTTCCAACTTTTAGAAAATTAAGTCCTTCGAATTTTGTACTTTGGGAGTTTTGGACCTTTAAGAATTGCAATCCTTGGATTTTGATGTTTTTGTAATTCTCCAATTTTAACACTTAAACAATTGAAACTTTTGAAGAAGTAGCACTTTGTTACTGCAGATTTTCGAATTTTGGAACTTTTACATTTTTAGACACCACGTTTTGGTAACGTTTGGTAAACAACTTAACTTTTAACTCCCATGTAGGAAACACATGGGATAAAATTAACGGGGGATGAAAATAAATAATTCAATATCTATTATAGCTATTAAGATTCAACCTCACCACAATGCTTTACTGTCGATGTCAGCTTCCGCAATTTTAAATTGCCCATTAAATTTTCACGTGACTTATTTTTGTTCACTGCATCTAGGAAGCTCAAACCTATTTTCGTCAGTAAAGATTGCGTCCAATTATAGTTACAATTGTGTCACCTCTTCAAAAATAAATTTGTTTGCGAACGTTAATTTCTCTGGACTTTTCATCTATGTCTCATATTCATTTATTTTTTCTCAAAAAAATTTCTCCAAGCTTTAACACAAGACAAACGAAATTAACATAAATTAAAATTTCTGAAATTAATTTTGGTGTCCTTTGATATTAGATATTTTTTATCGATTGTATCAATGAAAAAAATAAACAGTAAAATTTGAAGTGTACACCAAGCAGGAACCGAGATGGCGTCGGCCACTGTTCGTTATCAGAAACGAATGCCAATTATACTTTAACCAAACTACGAGTCCAATTTGTGAGTCGACCGTTGAAGTGGCCTCAAACTTTGGACGAAGGGGTCTCCTCTACGTAGACCAGGCGTGCTGTAGTGCCCATGCTTTGCTTCGCCACCAAAATAACAAGAATGTCTCCCACCCCATTTTACCTTGGCTCGTTCTCCACGATCTCGAGACCCGAAATGAGGCGTGTGCCCTCTCTTAAAGATTCAATTGAACACATTTGTACGAGTTATTTAGACGCGGAATACCGTGACTTCCTTTTCCAAGAGAAACGACCATGTATTTTACTCGAAAAATTGTATTTTTCGTCCGTGTCAGCCGACACAGATTTAACGTCTCATGAGTCGTATGACTTTTGAAATTTATCTTCCGTGATGCATCGAGTGATTTTAGTACTAGACTGCTACGAGGATATTTTTATACGATTCGTGCGGAGAAAAATTGAAACGAAGACTTGTATGTTTTTACATATTGGAGTGGACTGAAACCGGAACATCTGTGAATTCTTTTTGTATGTTTTTAAATTTGTGAATGACTTTTGCAGGTTTCTACATCTTTAGGTCCTAAGTTGCCAAATTTCTAAGTCCTCAAGTTTCAAATATAGAAATTGGTGTATTCAGAAATCTGATATTTCTAAATACTTGAATTCTGAGTTACCACATTTCAAAATTTGAAGAGTTCAAACTTTCAATTTGACCGAATTTCTATACCTGAAAATTTGTATAGTTCTACACCCTTAAATTTCTTAATCTTTCAATCTCTCATTTTCCCAAATTTCCAAAATTCTGACCCCTAAACTTGAAGACTCCACGAACCCGCCATGTCCCACGAAGAGCAGCTCAGAGCACTACATCCCCCCATCACCGTTTTACCATAAGCAAAGATAATTTTATCGACGCCGAACAGGAAATTAACGTCTGTTAATTTATTCTTTGGTCCATAGGCATAAAATACAAAGCGGAGAGAATGGTATACAACACAATTGCGTTTCCATCTATTCCTCTTAGCTATTGTAGCATCTCTGACTTCCTCTGAATTCTCAAAAGGATACTACGCTTTTACGAATCCACAGAGATACAAACACGAGCTCAGACAGCTCCTCAAAATCTGATACTTGAAAAACTACTTTCAAACTCTATGAGTTAATGAACTATTGAGAAAAATTTACTACTTCATTAATACCGAACCAAACAGTTAATTTCGTCAGTTCAATCAACGTAACAGGATATTTATTCGCACGTTTTGAGCTGCTGTTTGCTCGACTCGGATAATTCTGTTTCATGTACCAACAATAAAACTGTACGCCTCTTGATTAATGTTTGCTCGAACGTTAGAGAATACCTTTCGTGTGTGTGACATAACGGGAAGAAGAATCAAACACGTGGAAGAAAATCCAAATACCGTCTTGTTACATAAGTATAAATTGGCGAGCAAACCTTGCAATCGTCTTAAAAGGATAACTCTAAACGAGTATCAAATTTAGAACCTATGTTTTAGGGCTAACGAAAGGCATACAGGGTGTGTCAACAAGAACCGCTATCTAAAATAACTGATTACCTGTTGATAAACTGAAGTTTTATACGAGTTATGGTAGGATAGTAGATACTTTATTATTTGTATAATAATTATTGTGTTGTTACATGTGCAAGTATTTTATGATCAGAAGCTGTTTTTATTTGGTGAATTTAAGAATGTGCACAGATGTTGATATTTCATGTTATGACATATTTATAACTAGATGTGTCATATAACCTTCACATGCCATATAATCTTGATATGTCATAACATAACCTTGATATGTTAGAGGAAAGGAAGAGTGTTTCCACAGATATTAACGTAACTTTAGTGTTTTGTTATGAGTTAGGGGTTCTTTCAAATTATGTATTTAGAGAGTTGGAAATGTAAGATTCGGGGATTGAGTTTGGCGGTTAGGGAATTTGAAGAATTATAGATTTGAGGATTTGAGGACTTGAAGATTTGGGGATTTCTAGATTTGGAAATCACGACTAAAAACTCTACTACTGAAGAACCTACAAATGTGATAATATGAAAATCAATAAATAAATAAATAATTTCAGGCCCTAGAAAACTGCATGTGCACTCCACATGCACCCCACATGTTCACCCACAAATTATCATCCCAGAAACCTCATACAAGATCCCAAAAACAATTCTCAACCTTAAGAGATTGTTAGATAAAAGAATTCTCAAAAACTAGGATCCTAAAGATACCAAAAAAATGTTTCAGCTCGAAATCTCAGCGAATCAGAGCAGTTTCAAAAGCGTATCGAAATGAAATGCGTGATTCGAGCGGTTGTGCTCCGTTTAGGAACAACATAGAAAGTTCCGGTGCATCGTCGGTAAAGTTGTAGAAAAGGAGCGTATTCCCGTAAGCGGGGCGAGGGCAGGGCAAAGGTATAGCGAGTTGAAGCGTGTTCGAGGCATGTTGCTGTCGGGAGTCATCTCGATGGGGATCGGAGGCCCTGCGCCTGACTGTTTCATATTTAAAGTATATTTTCGTCGATGGTACATTTATTGACGTGGCCGAGGATACGTCTGGTAGTTGGTACCGCGACAATATATACCCGGTAGGAAGGAAGGAAGCATCATTTCCGGTGACTTCTTCGATGAAGAAACCTGCCAGTCAGAAGCAGCCTCCACGGTCTGCTTCGGCTTACGGCTTACTTACGGCTTGCTTCATGCCTCTCTACACCTGGCTGGATGTGTATAGGCATCGAATACCGACAGACCACCGCTTCTCTCCTTCCTTTTTCCTCCATCGTGAAATCTTCTCCGCTCGTTTCTATGAAACTTGCGACCTGATCGATCGCCATCGGCTTCTTTTCCCCTTTTTCCGCCGCCTCCCCTCGAGCCGTTCTCCCTTTTGTCCGTTTCTTTCAAACTCCCGCTACCGGTCGGCAAATATGGGTTACGATTCAATTACAATTACCCTGCTACTACGAATATCCTGCACGAACCTCTTTCTTCGTCCTACCTGCAACTGTCGTACGCCCGAGTTGCGAATCTTTTGACAGAGAACATGCGAGTCGTGAAGCTAAGTCTTTGCGGTAGCTGCATCGTAGCGACTTCTTTTTGCCGCTCTTGTAACTTCAAATCCTTTGAACCTTTTAACTTTTATCGGAAGGGTAGAGTGTGCTTTATGAAAGAGACCGGTGTTCGATGTACTGCTGGTCGACTGGGGTACAGACGTTTTGATATGTCTGTCGATGTTCGGTAGATTTATAATCTAAAATGGCGGGAAAATCAAGGTGTTATGGGTGCAGGGGACAGAGGTAACGTTGAGGTGCTTAATTTTCAGATTTAAGATGTTTTAGAAGCTTACGTTAGGAATGTGGGGACCAAGATTTGTAGAATCAATTGGCCATAAATATTAGAGGATGAACATTAATATCCAGCTACAATTTCATTTTAAGATTTGTTAACAGACATAGATGTTATTGTTTTGGAAGCTTAAGTTGGGAATGTGGACGTTCAAGAGTTGGGGTCTGGAGACCAAGATTTGTGGACTCAAGAGTTGGGGATGAATATTAGAGGATGAATACTAATATTTTAAAATTTGGATTACTTACTAGTAGTCTCACAATATCAAGCTACACTTTCATTTTAAGATTTGTTAACAGACATAGATGTTATTGTTTTGGAAACTCAAGTTGAGAATGTGGACGTTCAAGAGTTGGGGTGTGGAGACCAAGATTTGTGGACTCAAAAGTTGGGGATGAATATTGGAGGATTAATATTTGGAAGCCTGAATTACTTACACGTAATCTCACAATATCAAGTTACACTTTCATTTTAAGATTTGTTAACAGACACTAAATTTCGTAGATGACCCTAAAATTAGGTACTACGCCACGGTAAACTCTTCTATAGATAGTTCAAAACTTTCCAGTTAATAGTTCGCTACTTCATCCACTATAGTAGCATCGTTTCGCTAATATCCCTCTTTCCATGGTAGCAGAGATGCAACAACGTTTACTAGTTCAAACACCGTGAACGATTCGAGCAATGCTCACAGCCGCAATCTAATCATGCTATCGCATTGCACCTTATTCCGGTAACGCGGTCTTCGATTAAAAGCAGCGATTATTATATGGCGAACGTTGAGCCAATCACCCGTTGGATGGATACGAGCTTCGTGATTTCGAGCAAACATTTGCTGTTGGCCGCATCCTAGGTAGACGTACACTCGATTGCAACACAAGCTTTCTTTCCATGAAAACATTTTTTTGTTTTGATTTTTTAGACTTCCTGAAATTCCATATTTTTCAATTTCTTGATCTACAAATTCTTAGATTCCCATATTTGTAGATCTTTATCCAAAGTCCTAGATCTTCAAATTTCTGAATCGTCCAATCCCTAGTTTGCCATATCCGTAAATCCATAGGTACTGATATGTCCAAATTGGAGATCTCTCAGTTTCTACAGCTCCAAATGTGTCACCAAATACCCAGATTGCTAAATCTTTACATTTCCATATGCACAAATCTCGAAATCCTAAAGTGTCCAAAACCTAACGTGTCCACATCCTAAGCTGTCCAAATTCTAACGTGTCCAAATTTCAAACCTCCAAACCCTAAAGTCCCCAAATCCTAACGTGTCAAAATTCTAAACTCTCCAAATCCCAAAGTCTCCATGACCTAAAGCGTCCAAATCTTAACTCCCCAAATCTTGACGTGTTCAAATTTCAAACCACCAAATCGTGAAGTGTCCAAATCCTAACGTGTCCAAATTCTAAACTCTCCAAATCCCAAAGTCTCCAAATTCTAAAGTGTCCAAACTCTAAACTCTCTAAATCCCAAAGTCTCCAACACCTAAAGTGTCCAAATCCCCAAATCCCAAGGATCCTAAGCACTTACCCAGTTGCCAAACATCGAGAACTCAAAAATCTTTGGAAATGAGCAAGATTTTATCTCCCTCAGTTGCCATATTTCCCCTAGGGAAGCCAGATTTGCTGTTGACTGTACATAGCTGCACATTCAGGTACACGTGTACCTATACGGAGAGGAGTAAGCCCGAGAGGTTCACGCGGCAAGAGTTTGGCCGCGCAATCCGCAGGCGGAATACTAACTCACCTAATACAATCAATTATTTCCCGCGGAACGTTCTCTCCTTCTGTTTTACTTCCAGGTTGGTGGGCGGCATCCTTTGTCCCTTTTCAACCTCATCCAACATCTCGTCCTGCCACCTAACTCTACCTCATTTTGTGTACTGGGTGTTGAGAAAGTTATGGTCATTGAAGTGTCATGTGGAATTCTTGAAAATGTCAAGCAATCGACTTGTGACGTCTTCATGGACTTTCATGAATTTTTGTTTAGTTATAGTGTTTGTTGTAAGGTGAGGATTGTCATTAAAAGTATTCTTTGTTGAAATATTAAGATTTTTTAATATATGATTGGTGAATGTTGGTGTATTTAGGTTGCAATGTTGAATATTTATGAAATAATTATTTTGGTGTAATATTCCCCTTATTGATGACGATATTCTGCAGTGGTATATGGTGGAGAGTGAGTAAAAAAATTAGAATTAGAAAATTATTCGATTAAAAATTTCAACATAATTCTTAATTGAAAAGAAAAAATTATGGTTTAAATGTTCAAATTGTTCATTTTCGTTCGATTAAATTAAGGAATCGGGTTATTTGAAAGTATGGTGTTATATTGACAGTGTGACACGTCTAAATAAAAATTATTTAGTATGTCGAATGTCGAAAATATAGATTGAGTGGCTGTCAGCGAAATGAACGATCTTTACTACTGAAAATACTAAAGTGGCGATGAAAGCAAATATCGATTAAAGATAAAGATAGATTATTGATGAACTAAAATAAATTCAATCTTAACCGAGTATTATAAAATTATGATCTTAAAAATATTTAATTAAATTATTGTTAATTATTGCAAATTAAATTGTACCAAATCATATTTGAAATTATCAATACTCTATTCTGATTCATAGGACTCTAGGATATTAATCTTTACCTGATCAGAAAGAGCCTTAATCCTCATTCGTTCAAATACGAACATAATTCAACAGATAAATTTACAAAAACTTTTGCAAAATCCTAAAAATGAAATACACTCATTTATCAAGATCTCTACACGTGATATTACGTGTCAAGTAATAATTTTGTCTTACAATCTATTGTTCTACAATATAAATAATCTAACCAGATGGTTGTTTCTCCAATACTTTCTTAACACCTCGTATATAGCCACTGACACACGTACCCCATGAATACCCGTACCATTATAGATATATTCCACGAGCATTATACCGAGCTCCTGAATACACCGCGTCCACATTCATGCATGGAAATTATGCCACGTGTCAGTGTGTCGTCCACATGCTCGATGGACACATTGTGCTCACTGAACGTGTGCAGTTACCAGAGGCATTATGGTTCGGTTTGTTCGATAGGGAATCGTCGGTTTAATGAATTTTCTTTCGAATTCGAGAGTTTCCGTAAAGGCGACGATTTCGATGAAAGCCTGAATCGATTGCGGACGATCGGGAGAATGGAAGCTGAGAACGAACCAAAATATTTTTAATGATTTAAAACCGACTCTGATGAAATCAATTAGGTCTGACACAAATAGATTTCACTCTAACGAAATATAATCAAGTTTGACTCGAACGAAAATCAAGTTTCACTCGAACGAAAAATAGGTTTTTCTCGATCGATTGAAGTTTCAACGATAAGTTTGCTAAAAGGATCGCGATATATCGTTTCAACGCAATTGTTGGACGTAGGCAAACATGTTTCATTGAATACACGCCGTGGTTCTCTTAGGCGAGGGATCTGAATTGATATTTACATTGAGCGAGGAACCAATATTGATTATGCATTCAAGGGTAAACGATTTCATTGTCAAGATTTGATCTTGATGCGCCATCTACTTGGATTAATAGATCAAAGCGTCTATTTACAGTTGTGTTAGCGCAAATGCTGCGAGAGAAATTTCGATCTAAACAGATTTCTCTCATAATGTTTAACAAACGGTTAGAATCGAAATTTTCTAAATCTTCTTTCTAAACTCAAATTTAATTTGCATAATTAATATAAACCTCCTACATTACTTTTTACTGACATTGCCATCATTCATAGAAACTTTTCATAGGAGTCCCTAAATTGACTCAAGTGCACCAATACTCCTCTATATTCTATCAAATGTCTCATTCAAAATTACTTCAAACATAAACTTAAACAAATTTAAATTATTAACTTAATATACGTTCCTGATGTATTTGGCTGCATCAGGTAAAGTAAAGAACAATAAAATCAGGACCAAGGGAGAAGCAACCCCCATCGTTCCTGGCAAATTACAGGCTCGGTAAGGGGGCATCAAACAAGGGTACGAAACGATAAATCAAAAAGTTTCGCCGCAGATTTAAGAAGCTCGCGGACGAGCAAGGGTTCAGCCACGATATATCGCGCATAATTACTTTCGTCTGCTCGATCTTTCGGATTATATCGTGGTCGCGTTGCAGCTGTTACTTCTTGTTCTTGCACCATCGCGAAACTGTTTGCACGCTTAACTTACAGGCCTGTTGGAGAGCTTTTTCACCAGGGGTTGCCGGGTCGTACTTCGAAAAGAGACGAAGAAGGATAAGGTGGAAATAAGGGAGGGTCCGCCAACGTACATCATTACGTTTGCAAAGGAGAAACTGCTTAATCCTCCCTCTTTCTGTCTGGCATCATACTCATAGTCGGTTGTGCGGATCACTAAAACATGGAACGATAATTAATCTCGGACGGGGAACAATTTTTCTTGGATGAGAACGAGGCTCTTTTGGTCTGCTTTGGATGTTAAGTATGCAGACACGAATTTTCAAATTCCACGAGTTTACGAAGGTTTGCAAAAGTTGACGATTTCGAGGGTTTCAACTCACCAAACCTTCAAATTTTCAAGTATCAAAATTTGCATCTTTCCACGTTTCAAAATTTCCAAATCCCTAAATTTCTTTTGTAATTTTAATATTCTTAAATTTAAATCTACCTTAAAAATGAATAATTCTGAAAATTTCTAAATTTGAAAGCCTAAGTTAAAGATAAATTCGAAAGCCTGTAAATACGAAAGATCAGCGAATTCCGATTATCGTGCCGTATATCGCCATTTTCCCTAGCAAAGCCGTAGCCATTTTCCATTGCCAGAAACGACCGGTAGCAAGTATTAGAAGTTAACGGTGATTTCTTGCGAAACGTATCCCACTGTCGTGGTTCGATTGCATCGAGGAAATCAAAGAGGGAAACAAAAAATCAGCGAGCGAAGAGTGGGAGAGAAAGAGAGAGGGAAAAAAAGAAGGAGGATACGACTGGAAAAAGTTCAAAAAGTGGAACAGTCCCAAGGACCTCCAGATTGGTCTGGAATCAATTAAGCTGCCGTGGCGTAATCAGTGTATCGGTGGCTGCAACCGCACAGCCGAAAGTAAGTTGCCAGTTTAAGGGAGTATATATACGTGTTGTAGACGGTATATAGATATATATTTACTCAGAAGATTCACGCCCCAATCAACGGTAGGATGCCTAGTATTTACGAGCTGAGCCACGACTCTGCTCGTTTTTCCTCTGGAAAATACACGGATACCCCCTCGGTTCGTTTCTTTCGTTTTCCTTCTCTCTCTGTGTCCCGTGTTTTTCTTCCACCGTTTCTCTCCTTGGATCTCGCTCGAAGCAATTCAAGACGACCAGGTATTTCGAGCCACTGCAAGGTATTTGCGCGAATCACCTGTCGATCGTACGTTTCGAGAACACCGTGATCACTCGTGATTTTACAGGGGTCGAAAGTTGCATCGAGAAACTTCTGATACGTGGCACCGGACAAGTCCATTTTTTTCTTTATTTTTTTATCGTTGAACGATTAGGAAATTCGTGAGAAAGTAATTCATAAATTACCCCGCTTCGAAATGGCGTAATGCGTCAACTGCATCGACCACACTCTTGATGGAGCATATATGGTAGTTTACAACTACCTAGTTCACTACAACTAAAGGAAAGTATCATTATTTTTTGTTCTATCTTTGTTCGATGTACTAATACTGATGTAATATTTAATCACCGTTTGTAATTTATTTTCCAAGTGTTATCCTTGCATGTATAAACTTTTATACATACATCGGCATTTCACATTTTTAATTTCCGTTTGTAATTTATTTTCATTTACAAACGTGACCATTTACATGAACATTCTTGCGTTTCGTAAACTTTTATATTTCATATTTTTAATCACTGTAATTTATTTTTATTTCCACGTGACCATTTATGCACCCTTGAATTCCGTAAACTTTCATGCAGATATTAATGTTTCATATTTTTAATTACTGTTTGTAATTTAGTTCTACTTCCGTGTTGAAGCTTGACATTTATATGCAGATATATTTGCTCTTCTCAAATGCAGGTTAATTCATTGTTGTTAATTTCATTGTTTAATAGTAATGTCGCAGTGCTCTTTATGGAACAATCTGTATACAAAATTAATTCTTTAAGAAGTGATTTCCGATACACTTCAAGGTTAATCAATTTTAAACCTTTAGTAAATCATCAGAAAGGAGTACTTCTTATGGAACAACCTGTATAAATAAAAATTAATTTTTCTGAAAATGATTCCCAATACACTTCAAACGAAAGTTAATCAATTTTAAACCTTTAGTAAATCATCAAAAAAGAGTACTTCTTATGGAACAACCTGTATAAACAAGAAATTAATTCTTTAAAAAATGATTCTCAGTCCTCTTCAAATAAAGGTTAGCTACTCCTAGATCTTCAATAGTAAATCATCAGAAAGGTGTATGCGTTATGGAACAACTTGCGTAAACAAAAACAAATTCCTCAGAAAATGATTCTGAGTACTTTTGAAATAAAGGTTAGGTTCAGCAGTAAATTACCAAGGGTAGAGTAATATCGTGATCATTATCAGGGTTATTTGACGAGAGATTAAACGATGATTCATAACGTAGGCAGCAATTTCTATCAAGACCTATCGTCGTGGAAATCCAGCGCTTATTTCTCTTTCCGTCTCCCCTAAAATTCTCTCGGTCCGGCGTGGAAAGTATATACATCTTTCATCCAGCATCCGTTTCCTTCTGGATCACCGGCTACACCCGTCTGGTGGTCTTCGTCGAACGCGTGGACGTGCAGGGTCAGCCGGCGCACAACTTTCCTGCGATCTTGATTTCATCAACGTGTCTCCTTTTATTGTTGCCAGTTTAGAGGGACCTTAAATATTTTGTCGCGGGGTCAGCGGTCTGGTTAACCGGCGAACGGGACAATAGCTTTACCCTAGGGTCGGGCCAATCAAGCAGCTATGAAAGATCACGTTCAACCACCCTTCCAACCCCCGTAACTATCTCTGCAACCTTCGAGTTCACCGGCAGCCAACCATCCCTTGCTCGAATCTCCACGGCTTCGTGGCGGTAAGGATAGAAAAGCCGGTTGCTAGTCTCGAAGCTAGGGTTCCTAACTGTTACGGGTTGCCTTCTATACCAGGGTTCCCCGCTTGTATCAGACCTCGAACCATCCCCTCGATCTCGTCGGCCCCGTCAGCACCTCTTTCAACCAATCTATGTCGGTCTATCGGCTCGCGTTAAAATCATAACCCTCGCTTGTTTGGCTAACCGAATGACGTATCCTTTCGAACGATATATCCACTCTTTATCCTTCTCCAAATTTTCGACGTTCTGATTTAAGATCGTGAGCTTGCTTGAAAGCCTTCTGCGATGGCTACGCCTTTGGGATATTTATGCTGATATTTTAGGAACATTTCTATTTCATATATTTGAGGTACTAATTCGGATGTGGTTTCTTACACCATTCTGAAGATATCTCGTAATAGAAATTTGGAAATTTGAGTTACGAGGTTACGATCACATTTTTATTTTGAAGAGTATTAGATTTAATATAAAAATTTCAGAGCTAGATATCCCAAGTTCGTCAATTTCTAGAAATGACAAAATTCTGTAATTCTAAAATTCTGTTTAAATAAATTTTAAATTTAAATTCTGTAATTAAATTCTAAATTTAAGTTCCACGAATTCCCAAATTTCTGAGTCTCACAAATTTGAAAATTTGTCGCTCAAATTTTCAAGATTTGAATTTCCCAAAGTCCAGATTTGCAAACTCGTAAATTGCCAAATTCGCAAATTTCTAGGGGAGATCCTTACATCTGTTAGTAGTTATGTAGAACAAACGTTAGCATTCATAGTTCACGAGGATATAAACGGCGAATAAACACGAGCGTTTCCATGATTTTGGAATTTCAACCGTGTTATTGGTCGATAATTTTAATGGGCGGTAGCTCTCGAAATCAAAATGAAAGCTGGAATTACAGATGAAATGTCAATAGTAACTTTATCCCGGTAAAACGATATCGAATCACACGAGCGGGTTAAAATAATCAATATTAAAATCAACATTTGCACAGCTGAAATAACAAAAAAGGTCTCGCGAAACTTGCAATGATCGATAATCGATCAGTTTTTTGCACTACGGTGTATTAATTAAAGTAAATCCGGATAAAAATAAGAGGGAAACATTTCAAGAGTCCTCCGTTAATTCCATAACTTAATCCGCTTCGTTCAGGCGCCGGTCAATTAAATCGCAAGAACCCTTCCTTTTTTTCCTCTCTTTCTTTCGATCCCCTGAACCGTGACGAGAATTAGCTTTTATCGACGAGGCAAATTATCTGAAAGCCCGTCTTCGTCCTTGCTTCGTTTGTACAAAGCGGAATTTCGAAGCGGAACAACGCTGAAAAAGGAACACCAGGGATAACTAGACTCGTCTTTTCTACCGGGACATTTCGGTTAAAGAATTTAGATACACGGAATGTTTTCATTTATATATTTATTTCTCTATTATTTCTATTTCAAATTATCTGACTTTAATTCGAGGTACGATATTAATAGCACTTTGGTATTAAAATAAATAATAGTCAAGTAATTATACAGGGTACAACTACTGTAAGAGCTGAAAAGGGGTGGTAAGTGCGACGATGCTGAACTGCTTTAATTATTAAAGTATTATTATAATTTTTTTTTTTCATAGCAAAATAAAATAAGTCAATTATTCTTTCTAACAATGCTGAACATATAGAATTTCTCAAGTAATTATATATAACAAAATAAAACAAGCTAATTATGCTAGCAATGCTGAACAAGTAAAATTTCACTGATTATGCAATTGTTTTGCATTCCAGACCATTTGTTGAAATACCGAATCCACGTGTACGTAGTCACACCGTACAGCGATTTCATCTCTAATTTCTGAGTAAACATGGTATTTTTAAGATTCGGTGAGTGACGGATGGTGCATCCATGATTTGCGAAGGTGGGTCTCGTTTGGGCAAACGGATTTCGTCGATTCGGCAAATTTGTCTCCTGGTCCTTCAAAAAATACGTCGGTCGATTCGTGACTTTACTCGATGATATCCGTGTCTTCTAGATTTCACCCAGGTCAGCTTTCCTTCAGACAGCGGCTCCTTTAACCTCTCCCTCCCTTACGTTGCTGAATCGAAAATTATTTATTTTCTAATGGCGCGTTTCGTCGGTCGGCTTCCGGTCTCGGCCATCCGTTCAATTTCTCGCAATTTCGTGGCTCGTTTTATTTATTACGGCGAATCGAGGGGAAAAAGACCGACAGCTTCATCTTCGTTAACTTTGGAAACTAATTACTCGACGAACTGAAAACTTCCCCCTTTGCGTAGGGATCTTCATTAAAGAAAACATTCTTTTTCTTTTGCTACACGGCCGTGTCAAGATTGAGAAATTGCGATTTAATCAATTTTGATCGTGTCTACGATGAATCTTGATTTATCTCCCGGATGAAAATGTTTTAATTTAAAAAAAGATTTACATCGTGCGTCAAAATTAGAATAACATGACAGTGCAAGACAGAGTAACATATCACAATAGTAACAAGTATATACAATAAACAAGTATGTACAATAACATAATAACATATTTTAGAATGACAATTAAAAAGCTGTAAATGTAACTTTTTAAAATACCTTCTATGATCATACAAAGGTCATGACATAAAAATTTATACGAAAGCTAAAGACAGTGAATATAAATAAAAATATTATTAAAGAGATTCTATCATGGTATGCAAAAGTTATGTTATTGGTATCCGCAAATGTGGTCATTTCAATATTTTAAGGAAGCTAGAGCAAAATTAGGAAGTTTGAGTCATTAACGCCATCGCGTTTCAACATTCTGGCCCGTTCTCCTTCCACATCGAATGAGGTACCAAGCCTTAAAAAGTATCACGTTGATTGATCGATCGTCCCGTAATGTCTGCATTTAGGTGAAAATATTTCTTCACCCCTGAAACGTGTTGGCAAGGAAATTGGTGATGGCAATTTTTTCAGAACCCTAACAGAGATTACACGATAATGTAATCACAATCAGATAATACGTGCAGAGTATTTGGTAATTTTTGTTTGTTCTCTTCAGAAATAATTTCATTCTTACATGGACCAAAATAGAAAATACAATTGAACTTTATTCTTAAGTCTATTAGAAAGATCTATTTTTCGATTAAAAGAAAACAATACAATTATTAATATTTGCGATATAATATCCATCGTTATCTCCTCTCAGGGTGAAAATCTGTGGATTTCATGTTTATAAAATACGTTCATATTGAAACTTGCATCGGGCAGAATTATTCAGTGGAATATTTTTATTCTGAAACCATAAATCAACTGTAAAATTGATTTGGAGAAGTTTTGTAATATCTCGACATCCTAAAAGAAGCTTCCAAAGGGAAGTTGTCCAGAGTTATATCATTCGTTGAACGAAATAAAATTTGAAGAGATGACCAATCGGTTTTCCGTAAAAATTGAGTGTACAAGGGTTGTTAAAGCAGCCTGATGAACGTAAGCGTCGTTCATCCCCCACGAGATATCCAGCTACGTGTAAACCTACGGCCTACGTTATAGCACAGCTTCGCCATACGTGATGCAATGCAGCCCAGGTAGTCACCAGAATACCAAACTACCCTATCCCTGGCCCACCCTCACACATCTTCCCACCCCTCCTCGACTCTGTCTACGCTACTTTTTCTTCGTGTTCATATCGAATCGCGACCATGTGTCTACATCCTCTCTCGTCTCCCTCGCAGTTGCATACGACGAAACTCATTTTCACGGGAGGCTCTACATCCTGAATCTACAAAATACAGCCCCCTGTCGTGTATTTTGCTCCGTGGCCTGTTTCCGCCGTGCGGATGCAAATTTTCATCCACGCACTCTGTTAAGCTCGAGAAAATTCAGGGAAGTCGTGCACAAAAACAGCGCGAGTCGAAATGGTACGAAAATTGATATTGCATTAAGAATGACGTGATGATATTAAGGATTCTGCATATTATCATCAAAGTTGAAATCGAAGTTACTCGACTTAACAAAAATAGAGTGACGTACTATCGATCTTTCCTCAATCTTTAATATTCAACCCTCTGAGCTCCCATTGAATATGAACATATATGTACATATGAGTCACGTGAGTACAAGAGGTAATTCCAAGCTTCAGACACAAGATTTTTGACAGACTGTGCATTTGCTCTTATTTGAAAAACGTTTCAAATTCTTCATGATATATTAACCCCTTGCACTATAACCTATTTGTCAGGTGCGTCAGTCAGAACTAACTAAACACAGCTACAATATTAAAACAGACAAAGAATGTTGAAATGTTATGACAACATGGTATTATGCAATCGTTGACTATGCAAATTATAATTGAACTTGAACTCCAAATTGAAGCATATTCAAAATTCTAGTAAAATTGATCGCAACTGAAGTACCAGTGTGTCACGAGTCAGACTCGTCAAAATAGTGCAAGGGGTTAAAATGTACCTAGTACAGTAATGTATTTTAGATGTAACAACGATATAGTACAGATATTAGCGTGGAGTTGTAAAATAATCGCAGTTGTTGAAGAATCAGAGAAATCTCGCGGAATCCGATAATCAGCATGTCGACCGCAACCGAAGTCTCTTATCTGTGTCACTCGGTTCTTATCAGCGGGGGTTGAAGTCGCTCCCAACCGGACCGATACGGAACGGTAATCGTCGATCGGTCAATCGAACGTTCCCAGGAAGCCAGATTTCGGCCGAGGAACGGAAGAATGAGCTCTCGAACGGGAGAAAAAAAGACGACGATAGACTCGGCGGAATCTAGGAAATTCATTCGTTGCCATGGTCGATCCAGGTTTTCCGTAACGTCTGTTGGGTACGATCAGACTTTTCTATACATAAATGTGGCAAGCTTCCAATGTCGACCGTCCACCGTACTTAGCTGCACCGCGCTACCTTTACACCGATTCCTCTCTCTGTATATATGTCTGGTGTCCAGTGAGCCGCGTGACAGCTAATATCCGACCAGGAAACTAACACCCCGTCTACCCTGAACCACCCCCTTTCTCCTTTTCGCACCCTACCTATCCCTTCCTCGACCGCCCTCTGTTCGCACCTATAGCGTCGCTCTAGTTCAGTCTCGTAACCTGTCGCATTCCAATATTAAACGAAGAAACTCCATTTAGAGTCTACCATGATTCTTGCCTTTTCGAGTTTAATTAACTCTCCCATTCCCTTCCACTCTTTTCCCTTAATGTTGATATTCACGTACGCACTCGTACTTCAACCGTGATGTCTTCAGCTCATTCAAATTGGATAACTCAATTTGAAGTTCGAGTCGAAGATTGCCACAAAACTGACATAACATTTCAACTTTATTTTAATATCGTGACTGTAGTTCGACTACACCTGACAAACCATAAGGGGTTAACGATTCTTAAATGACCTTGTTCGACCTTCATAATTTCGGATGAGTCGTATTTTAACTAGCTTTACAGATTACCAAGTTTGTAATTTGTGTATTCGATTGTTTTCAAGAGTAGAAATTTCAACCCCTAAAATAATATTCCTTACCTTTCAACTTCCAAATATTAATCAGCACGGAATTCGGAATATTATTATCCTAAGTTGAACCTACTTTGCATCTTAATTTAAACAAGTTTTAATGAAGGAATGGATCAATGTGCATCAATAGGGATGAATGGCAAATGGATACTTATGTACGTAGGTGTTGATATTAACCTACAAAGGCTGCTCCACGAATGAGAGTACATAATTAGCCGTTGTCGGTCACTCTTTTTTCGAGTTTCAGCTTTTATAACGTATAAAGAGAATCCTTTTACGTGCTTGTTCGCGAACTAGCACATCACGTCCATCGAAAATGCCGGTGAAAGGTTCGGTTCGCGCAGCCTTCGTTATCGGATCCGTCATTCTGTACGTCCGATCGCGTCCAACTTGTAATCCTTTCGGATTCATCCCTCTTCTCTTCAGGGGTGTTCATTTTAATGGACGTTGGATTTCTGCTTCCTGGATGCAGTTATACCGGCAGTTTCACGCTGCCGTTCTACACACTGCATACAGGGTGTCTTCGAAGATTTATCATCGTCGAAAACGCTTCTCTTCAATCAACAAAATTATTTCATTGCATTTAAACTGAACTGGTTGAAGGACTTCAAATTAATAAATTTAATTGTACAATCGTTTACAAATTTAATGGATAAATTATTAAATAATTCCAATAATTTGTATTATATGTTGCAATAAAGAATATTTATATTAATAAACTTGTGATTATATCTATTCTATATCTCTGAATTTAAGTTCACTTCAAGGTCATGTAAAGGTTATCTCAAGGTGATATTGAACTAATTCTGACATCAACTGCAAAGTCAAAGTCGAAAACAATTACAATAACTCTACAAAGTCCAAAACACGTGTCACGAAGAAAACAAGATGGCGCTGACGAGAATCACTTTCAATAATTATTTTGTTTAAAAATTTTTAATATTGACGGAAACCAGCGGGTCAAAGAGACTTTAAAGGTTTTTAAAGGTAACCGATTAATTTGATTTAAAGGTTAACTTTATTTCTGAACACCTTCGTGACGAGAAAATGGCGGCAAGTAATACACACCCTGTATATTTCGCTATCGTATCTTTATTAACGCGTTTCACTGTCATTTCGTGTGTTTCGATCGTGTCCAAGAATTTCACAGACGTTTAGAATGATGGACGAAAATTATCCGCGTATAATACTCGATGATAGATCGTGGGAGTGTCGATAATTATTGCAACGAAATTCGAAGGAGAACGTCGTTGCGATCGAATATTATACTGATTGATTGGTGATTTTCAAACCCGAAGTACGTTTTGATCGATAAATATTATTTCAACGAGGTTACTCTTCGAAGGATTTTCACGAAAGACCACTTCATTTGCCAACGATAAAAAAACACCGGTAGCAAAAATACAGATTGCTATGAAACTGTCAATGAAACGGTGAATTGTTACTTACGCGTCGATGAAGTTAATCCGAAACTTCGTAAATAGCGAACTGTGGGTTCCTGTTAATTTTAATGCGACCCATTTCCGGAGTTTTGTCAATTGCATGTTCGTTATACCATATTCGTGTCCTGGGAGCTCGTAACGGTCCATAAAATGTTTCTCGTCTGAATCGCGGTAAATTAAGTAAAATCTGTGTTATTTTGTATGAGGTACAATATTTAAACAGATGTTAGTTATTTTAGTTAATGTAGTTTGTTGCGAAATGATAAAGTTATCGTTTTTGATGCGAAATTTTTGTGAATGACATTTGATATGGGAACAATATGGCCGACTGGTAGATGCAAAAGTTATGGAAAATTCTAAATCTTCAAACTTTCGAATTTATAAATTGTAAAGGACAATGATCACATTTACAAATTCTAAGATTTCTAAATTCTTGAATTCTAAAATTTTTCAATTACCAAATTCCCGAAATTTTCAAATAATAAAATCCTCAAACGTCCGAATTTCTAAATTCCCAAATTCTCACATTTACCAATTCCCACATTTGTCAATTACCACTTTCCCCAATTCCCACATTCCCCAAATCCAACATTCCACAATTCCCACATTCCCCAATTCCCACATTCCTCAATTCCCACACTCCCCAATTCCCATATTCTCCAATTCCTACATTCCCCAATTCCCACACCCCCAATTCCCACATTCCCCAATTCCCACATTCCCCAATTCCCACATTCCCCAATTCCCACATTCCCCAATTCCCACATTCCCCAATTCCCACATTCCCCAATTCCTACATTCCCCAATTCCCACATTCCCCAATTACCACCTTCCCTAATTCCTACATTCCCCAATTCTCAAATACCCTATTCCCATGTTTCCTAATTCCCACATTCCCCAATTCCCACATTTCCCAATTCTCATATTCCTCAATTCCCACATTTCCCAATTCCCACATTCCCCAATTCCCACATTCCCCAATTCTCATATTCCCCAATTCCCACATTCTCAAATTTCTAAATTCAAGAACACCCAAATTTCCAAATTTGAAACTTCTTAATTTCTAAAATTTCCAAATACTCAATTTCCCAAATTTCCAAATTCCCAAATTCCTCAACTTCCAGATCTCAAAATTTCAAATTCCAAATGTCCGAGATCAGTAAAAATGTCTGCAACTCCACTTTCGTTCCACGTGTATGAAATACTTCTCATAGCATCTCTTCTAATGAATACCAAAAGCTGTCCACAAAGTCGACGACACAGTGTTGACGCTCTATCTATATCGCATAAATACATAAACCCAAAAATCACGCATATTTTCTCGCAACACATGCGATTTCCCAAATGAAATATCTTTCAACGACAGAACAATGATACCGTAGCAATTTATTCAATGATAATAATTCACGAGCTGACAGAAATATAAACTACGATGATTCAATCGCGTAAGTTTGTATCGTGGCTGCAAGTTAGCTAATAGTGCAACGATTTATGAAGACTTCAACGTTGTTGGGTGGCAAAGTGGGCGTGTAGCAACCCTCAAAATTGATTAATGAACGAGCGAACCGATCGGTTCGATTAAACCAGTGTAAACGAAAGGGCAACCGATAAATATCTGCCGATATAAACGTCGGTATTGCATCGTGACTTTTCCATAAATCAAACGCTGACATCCCGTACACGGACTATGTTTGAACATGTTAATACGATAAACACAAGAAACATCGTGGCTAAATTAGGAATAATGAATGTTCAACGGATAAAACGTTGCTCAGGAAGCAATCAATTGTCGCTTAAATCGATGCTCCGATAACACAAAATTGTAATTTCCTTTTTATGGGAGATTGCGTGGAACATCATGTAATGATTCAACGCGATACGATTGCAATTATCTTTCGGTTGAGGATATGCAATCTCTATCATTTTTATATTCCTTGATTTTTTTTCGAATTTGCAAATTATTTGATTACAAATTTTTTAATTTTCAAGATGTTCAAACTCCCAGATTTTTAGATTTTCAAATTTTCTAATTTTGATTTCTAAATTTTCAAATATTCGAATATTCAGATCACCAAATTCCCATATTTCTAAATACCCACACTTCTTAATTTCCTCATCCTTAAATCCCTAGTTACCAAATTTATACATAGTGTACAAGGCCCCTAAACTCTGATTCAAATTCAATCCCAAGCTTCTTCCCAAAATGATCAAATACCTAAAAGTTCCCAAAAGTTTCAAGATTCAAATTCAAATCCAAGCTTCTTCTCAAAATGATCAAATACCTGAAAGTCTCTAAAAGTTTCAAGATGCAAATTCAATCCTAAACTTCTTCCCAAAATGACCAAATACCTAAAAGTCCCTAAAAATTCCAAGATGCAAATTCAATTCCAAGCTTCTTCTTAAAATGATCAAATACCTGAAAGTCTCTAAAAATTCCAAGATGCAAATACAATCCTAAACTTCTTCCCAAAATGACCAAATACCTAAAAGTCCCTAAAAGTCTATTAGAGATCTTCTTTCTCCTTGGTTTTTTATATTTTCCCTATGTGAGGGAGATTTGTCGTTGTACGACATCGAAACGTGATTTATATATGGAAAATCAATTTTGAACCCGTAACTTCTGTCCCCTTGTACATCTGACTTACCCCAGAAGGAGTTTTGTACGCGTGTTCTCCAGCCACGTGTGTGTACACCGAAAGCATACACGAAGAAATAGAGAAATAGGGGTTGAAAGAGAACGTGTGAGTATATCGCCGCGGCATGGCTGCCGTTGACAGTTCTGTCTTCTCAGGCAAATTTCACTCTTTTTTGTCAACGAACGCTCGTTTGAAAGGAACGAATATTGGATTTGGTTATTACCTTTTCGACCTTCGCAAAATTCCCCCATCTTCGATGTTCCTGCCGCTTATCGAGATTTGATATCGCGTCACAACTTGCGAGACAATTCAATCACGCACACTACTTTTTTTTAGGAAACTCCACAATTTTTAACCTTTCAGATTTCACAATTTTTTGGATATTTTTAAATGTCTCAGCTTTTATATTTTTTTATACAAAAGATACTCGAGTTTCAAGATTTTTTCGTTTTTGTATTAAGAGCTTCTTAATTTCTCGAACATTTTTCAAGTGCAGGAGATTCTTGAATTTTAAGATTTTCAAATTTTTCAATCATAAGGCTCGTAAATTTCTTGAATGTTCACATTTTCAAATTTAAAAGATCCTGGAATTTTAAGATTCTCAAATTTTTAAATCACTAGGCTAATGTCTTGAACTTTTGCATTTTCAAGTCCAGGAGATCCTCGAATTTCAAGATTCTCAAATTTTTCAATCATAAGGCTCCTAAATTTCTTGAATGTTCACATTTTCAAATTTAAAAGATCCTGGAATTTTAAGACTCTCAAATTTTTAAATCACTAGGCTAATGTCTTGAACTTTTGCATTTTCAAGTCCAGAAGATCCTTAACTTTCAAGATTCTACAATTTTTAATCACAAAGTTCCTTATTCAATCTAACAGAACTAAACACTTCCCTCTAAATATAGATGTCAACACACGAGTTGGCGCGTGACCCAAAATGAAAGAAGCTACGCCTACCGTGAACACAGTAGCTCTTCTAAAAACATCAGCCTTCACGCGCCAACTCGTGTGTTGACATCGGTACAATCCTCAAAAAATCATGTCCTATAAACACCAAAACTGATACAAACACCACGTGACTAAACGTCAGGGATCACCGACCTCCAAAAGATCGAACGGAATTCGTGTATTACATTTATCGCGTCTACACGCTGAGATTGCATCTAAATACGCTTTCGACTGTATCTCATCGAGTATCAGAGACGGTGTACAAAGAAATTTCTGTTTTATTGGACAAACTGTCTGCGCTATTCAAGTTCAGTCGCACGAATTGGTGGAAGTAAAAGGACAATCCGTATTTCGCTCGTGCGTTTTTTATTTTTTGGTTCTGTTCCCTCGATGCTAACGGTGGCTGGGAACAATGCGTAAACGTTAATATGAGCCGATGACAGATTCGAAAAGCTGGCGGCTCAAAAGCTCAAAACGCATTGTTGTATCAGCGCTTTGTGTCCATGCTATAACACCGAGAGATATTCTTACTTTTTATATTTTCTATCCTACTCGCTAATTCCACCTCTATCCTCTTCAACACCCTTTCTGTATTCTATAGCCGGGAACGTTCTTTTTCACTTGCTCTTGCATTTTTATTATGTTACTGTGGAATTTGGTACTGCAAAAAAGTGTCAACTTGCTTTTCGATAACGAAAAATAATCTGTAATTTTCATTTTCAATTTTTTTATAAATACAGTCCAAATGTGATGTTTTATTTAGAGTAGTATTATTTACGTTTATGTGTGATGTTTTAACAAGCGGTGTAAACTGTCGTATAAACAAATATACATATGTGTGCATATATCTTTCTATCAATTTATGTATTTATCTGACTGACTGTCATCTATCTGTCCACCTATCAGTCTACGAAGATATATTTAAATAATATATAAATAAAAAACGATGTCTTATTGTATGAACGAGAAGGTTTAAAACAAAATATTATTTTGAAGTGTAAAATATCAAAATGTTAAAATATTATTTCGACGAGTTTAAGCTGGAGATAAATTTATTTTTAAATATCTTATTTTATAATAGTTTTATAATATACTTTATTATAACATTAAATTTTGATGCGTTTATTAAAAAGTGATTTGTACTTAACCATTTCTGTGTTGTTGCAATCGACACGATCGATAATACAATCTACCGAATCGTTTACATAACTTATTTCGTTTTTAATCAAACTGTACCCTGTTTTTGCTTTAACATCATTTTCCACGTTATCCGACCAGCTGGTGTTATTTTCGATTTTTCCTTTTTTATCGCAATCCGGGCCTCTCCATGTTGCCTCGGCACAACAGCGATCTTGTTGGAGAATGGTCCTCACGTGCTCTATCTCTCTGTTTTTGAGCTTTTCATGTAGCGAAAACAGCGAACATCGTCCGATAGCAATCGTTCTCGTCGACGCTTTCGTAGAAAACTAAAAAGGATTAAGAATAAAGGTGCGAGCTGATAAAATAATACGTTTATGGTACATCCGTCACGAAAACCAGATAAATCATAACTGCTACGATTCAAATGTAAATTGTTGTTACGCAAAAATTAATAGGTTTGTTTAAATAATTTTGCTTTTGAATAAATTTTGGGTGTTTATGCATTTGTGATGGACTGAACTATGCAAAATATACATTAAGCATGCAAGCTACATGTACAATATGTACAATAGATTACACTTTTATAATCTATATGTATAATGTGTGAATATGTGAAATGAAACTTTTAAGTAGTATTAATGAAACAGGGAATAAATATGTAGATGTATGTATATTGCTTTTTATATTTGACAGTATTAACATATGTATGCGTATGTATATATACATGTGTGAGCATGTGTATGCGTATGTATATGTACATGTGTAAGGATGTGTACATCTATGTATATGTCATGTGTGAGTATGTGTATATGTATGCATATGAACATGTGTGAGTATATGTATGTGTATGACTATGTACATATGTAAGTATGTGTATGTTTATGTATATGTACATGTGTGATTATGTGCATGTTCATATACATTGTGTATTATATACCTGTATAAGTATATGATTTACACATATACATTTTACAGAATTCTTTATACATATAGAACATAAAATACAAAAAACAATAAATAAAAATTATTCCAATTTTCATACTTTACTTAAAAAAATGAAAGAAGAACATTTCTTCTGTACTTGAAACTCCAAATATATCATGAATATTAACAAGAATATTTGTATACCCGTTTCACGTCTGTACGGAATTCCTCTAGGGACTTTTCATCCCCTTCGTCGCGTCGTAAAAAAAAAAAAATATGGAACCGAGCCTTCGATGACGCCCGTTACGATAATTTCAATTTTATTGCCCGCTGATTCGTTCGATCAATCGCTAGGGACACCATGGCGAAGAACTGTCGTTAATCATACGAGCAAAATATTTCCGCGAAGCGAAGGGGGTTGAATAATTACGGACGCTTCGGGGATGAGAAGAAGACGAGTTTCCAGACGATAGGGCGTGTCGGGTCGACGAGAAAAGAAATTTTAACTTTCGAAAGTGGCGTACGTGGACTCTGCGAGAAGATTTCTCTCGGACAAAGGAAACGGAGGCAAGAGGACGAAGAGAACACGAACAGACCGGCGGCAACCCCTTTGGAAAATGAATTGCTATTCAGACGGATTTATTCAATTACATTTACAATTACATCGACGATTGTCTTATGGTTTCAATAGTCTGATTGAGCCTTAATTGACTGTCTTCGAGTCTCGGAAGTGATTCCTATAACCCTGTAGTTTTGTTTCTGGAGACCTTCATCTGCTGCCGGGAAGATAATGCTTTTTTCGCGAGCTCAGACTCGATCGATTCTCTCAAAAACGAAGCAAACAACAACGAATCAAACTTCCCTCCGAATAGAAACGTAGGAAACTGCAAGAATACTGTACAGGATAATAATAATCCGTTTATTTCAAAAGTAAAGGTGGAAGAACGACTTACGTATAATCTAACGATCTATAATTTATTTATTTATTTAATTTCAGAATTCCTGATAAATAATTTATAACACGAACCCTAAACTACTTGTTCTTAATTAACTGAAATTTTCACCTATTGTTGCATTTTGTAAAATATTCTATTTAAAACAACCCCCAGTATCAAAAGCTCTGTAGGATGAATTTTATCCTGAGAAAGTTCGGTAAAACTTACACGATGCATAAAATTCATCGAATTTCAAGAAGTTAATTTTCGTCCGTCACGTTAAGTAACTGATTGCACAGTGTCCGAGCATCGAAAGAATAAGATCTGGAGGCAAGGGTTAAAACCGCGTACCTTTCATTCGCAAAACACGATCGGCCGAAAGTTTCGTCCACTTGGAAACTTCGCCGACAACCAAAAGTCTTTCTGTCATTATCATTCGTTGAAAGCGAGGCGCGGTTAACTTTCCGAGTAAATTTTAACGAAAAGAAAAAGAGACTGGACCAAAAAAAAAAAAAAAAAAAAAAAAAAGAAAAAAGGGAAACTCCGGTAACCCAACGGGAACTTTCCTAATAAAAGTTCTTATTTAATTGCTTTTTTCGCGGGTTCTTTTAGCATGAACGAATCGAGGGTGGTTGTCGCTCGGAATGTCATGCGCAGAGTTTTTTTCACTTAGCAGAACGGAGGAAATCATTTCACGGAGAAAATGAAAATAAGAGACCAGATGTGTCCCCGGCAAAATCTCTCCTCTGATTGTCACATCATTTTCTTCTTTTTGTTGCCTCCATCCCCCTTGAACACGCTCGATATCTTTATTCGATCTCTTCTTAAATCGAATACTCAACGATCATTCGATCCTTAATTTTAATCGGTCGTGTCTTCTCTGTTGTACGATTATTAATTCTCTGTTACAGTATCTTTCGTTTTATTTCATCTTTTTTATTCCAACGAATATCTTATGAATATCTTCATGATATTGTATCCGTACATATATGTACACATATGTATGATATTGTATGGCGTACATTTATCAATAATGACTGATATTATATTTTAGTGACATTAATTTATAACATTCAACAACTATTATGAAAAGACACTTATACACTTTTTTAATTGCACCAAAAATGGATCTATAATCGGTAAAAATAAATAACGTCTTCACCAATTATTTCCATAGAATTCTGTTTTTGCAAGGGGTTGTACACAGTATCGTCACAGACGTAATTTGAATTTCCATGCAAAATCGGTAAAAATAAATAAGAGATTCAGGAAGTGAAGCAGACCGCTCAATCTTCAGCAATTATCCACCCTTTAAAGCCCTTCTGGGTCGAAAAAAAGCCGGTTCTCACCCTTATATTACGAGGGAGTAAATCACCGCGGCGACACACCGATAACCCGGCGTTGAAATTATTGCCAACGTGACACCGGCTATCATTTCATGGCGTTGTAACTCTCTTAAAGATATTACCACCATCCAGCAACCCCCTCCCGCCGAAACGCCAAAGTTTCTCTTAATGACGAAAGTGGAGGGAACTCGTATCAGGAGCCGATAGGGGTGGCTAATCGTTTCACGGGGAAAATTCCTTTGTGCGATAACCGAGCGGACGATTCGACGTTGCAGGTGTGCCAACGAAATCTTCGGGGGTTTAACCAACCACCGAACGTCGATAGACGAAGAGGACTAGGATGAAGAACAGCATCAGGATTACCGATCACGATGAACGACTGGATGCTTCGAACGAAGATCGAGGGGGTGGTTTACCCTTCTTTCGAGAATATCTGCGGACAAGCCCGAAACGCGGTACCCGTCAGACCTACACTAAGCTTCAAACTTACATCAACGAAATGAAAGAGCAGCTTCAACCCCTTTCTGTCTCTTCTTCTTCTTCTTCTGCTTCTGCTCCGATACACTTACTCTGCCTTCGTGTTTACTGCCAAAACTTGAGATATTCGGAGATTTGTGCACTCCTGGGGAGGGGGCGACGAAATATGGACTTTCCGATGGGGGTAGATATTTTATATTACTTAATCGGAAGATTAGATACTTGCAAAGTATTTTATCGTTTAAATTTTTTCACATTTCTGAATTCATAGTTGTAATTTTCAAGGTTCCACATTTTCAGACTTAGAACTCAAGATTCACAAATTCTCTATTTTATACATTTTTAAGTATGTATACTTCAACATTTCTAAACATATCAGTTCTATATTTAAAACCCTCAACTTCGAAATTTTCAACTCTCGATTATTTAGAAATCAACAAATCTTTGCAGCAAGGTATCAAATAAAGTACACCCCAAATGCAAATATTTTTATTTTGGTCTACGAATTAACTAAATCCAAGCAACAGCGGAAGTGTAACAAAAAAAAAGGATCAGCCAAAAAGAAATTTGATTTTACCTAGCATAGGTGTAAATAAATTTACACGGATTCCCCGGACTCGCATCTGTAACTAGTTACGCAAATATTTGATGTATCTATTTGAAGGGACGCAGTCGAAAATCGGTTGCAGGTTTTTTCAAATATTTGCACTGCCGCGAGTATTTTTCGCCTATCGATTTCGATTAATTTCGATGGTGTATTCTCGTTATTTTAACGCGAATTGAAAATAGCTAAATATTTGTTGCTAGCAGCGTGCACATTTTACCGCAAGTCTGTTTTGTACACCCGGTTCGCGTACCGAAAGAACATTATGTGACCTAGTTTCATGCGAAAACTTCAACATCCTACTCCTGTGTTCGGTAAACTTTTCGAAAATTCTTGTTTCGTTTGCCTTTGTTCCTGTATCGATGACAATATTTTATTCTTGGTATGCGTTTCATTTCGTATCGAATTATTTTAATTATCCGTAAAACGCTTCCGTAATTTTCAAACAATTTTTAGTTCATACACATTTTTGTTTGATTAAATTTTTAGCAAGCTATTTAAATTGCAAATTATTCCTACTAGAAAATTTTGGCATATTTTTATTTGAATAAAAATCTTGTTACATATTTAGTTTGACTTGAAGATTTTGTCAATAATGTCTTTGTTAACTGTATTAACCCAGTTCTAACCAAATTTGTGTAACCTAACCTATTTGTCCATAAACAAACACCATAACCTGCCTATAAATAACCTACCACAATTAACACAATAAATAACATAACCTACTGGTAACATAACCTAACTCTAACTTACGTTAGTTTTAACCTAATTCAACATTACTATGGTTATGTTAAAGTTCGGTCTACTCATACTACTTTGGGGTTCTGTGAAGTTTACATTAGTCGTGTGAAATTTTATTCCACTACAATACATTATAGTATTATAAACCATTTGATGTATAATCAGCGAGTTTCACAAGAAATGTAACGTTTTCAAACTCGAGAGAAAATAAAATAAAAATCTTGTCGGTAAGTGGAATCGTTCCAAGCATCTTTTGCGGGAATAATTTTTATCCCCATCGTAGCAGAAATTACAGAGAACCACGAAAATCTAGATAAAATCTTCTTCGCCCAATGGAAGCCGCCATCTTTGAAGATATTTGCTCCCTTTTCGGTCAAGCTCGTCTTTGATCGTTCGCAAACAGAAACATAACTCCAGCCGTATCTCCTAATAGGCCACATCCAAATTAACCAATGGTTATAGTCCACGTTTACCCCGGTCAGAAATAGTAATTTCATTTTGCTAACCCGTCCTGATTTCATCGAAATGTTATTTTTACAAACCTTTCAACGCTTTGCGAACTTGAAACTTTCTTGCGTTCAAATAATTGTTCTTTCAAAGATTTCTGATCTGAAGATTTATGCTCTCAGAATTCCTGTATTTTACATATAA
This sequence comes from Megachile willughbiella, assembly GCA_945859595.2. NCBI lineage: Eukaryota > Metazoa > Arthropoda > Insecta > Hymenoptera > Megachilidae > Megachile > Megachile willughbiella. The sequence goes on from OX243796.1 coordinate 10,528,060, forward strand.
ATGTATTTTGTTTAATACAAATTTCTGAATAAATATTTTTCATCGGTAAAATTATTAAAAACATTTCTTGTCTTGTGTCTTCATAAAACGTAAATTTGCAGTATTCTCCGAATAAATTTAATTACCAGAAAATATTTGTTTTCTTATTATTACATGTTCCTGAGGAAACTCCAAAAAGTATGCGACATAACCATTTTGAATTAATTAATAAATTTCCGACTGAGACCTCAAGCTCGGAAGGAATATTAAAAATTCTGAGAACTGCTTGCAAACGTCTGCCCAGAAAAGCGGTCCCAAAAATTTGATAAGACAATGTTTTATCGCGTAGACGCGTGCAGCATTCAGATCCTTGTCTTGCGAAGACAAATTCTATGATACGCTGTGCGGTTTATCGCGGCAGCAAAACGCGGGGAAAAAAAGAAGAGGGATGTCCAAGTTGCGAGGCACGTAAATTTTCACCGGCGAAATATTTGAACGACGTGGAATCACAGTTTGAAAGTATCCGCGGGCAGAAGTTGGTGTCTGTTGCACGCTCTATTTCACGCGAGAATGCTGGCCCCGCGATTTTTCACGAAAATGAAATGTCATACGAAATGAGCGCGCCGTGTACATTCCCGACTTGCTTTTGATAAAGGATGAGCACTATTATTCTAATGGTGGCGCGGTCACATTCTACACGATTCTGCATCAACTGTAAATATTTTTCTTGACTTCTCGTGCGTTGCCGTGTGTCCTTCTCGTTCGAAATAAAACTTCCACGCGAAGTTTTGGAAAAATGCTCCGCCGCGAAAGATCTCGTTTCTCTCGAACTTCGTCGTTGAAGTTGAGTCGAAGACACGTCGGATAAAACTATTTGCTATTCGAAACTTCTGGCGCTGAATATTTTTCAAAATGAAGTGTATTGTTCTACAGGTGTATAGATTGAATTGTAAAGTTTAGGTTAGGATAGATTAGGTTTGGTTAGGTTAATTTAGGATCAATTAGTTGCAATTTTAGCACAGTTAGAAGCAACATTTAGATTAGGTTAAATTAGATGGGGTTAGGATTAGTTAATTCAGGTTACGGTAGTGAAATTTATCTCTTAATACTAAGTTAGGTAAGGTTCGGTTAAATTAGGTTAAGATAACCGTAATTGTAGTTCAATTGTAGCTGGAATTTGGGTTAAGTTGAATTAGGTAAAATAGCTCGATTACAGCTAGAATTCGTGTTGGGTTAAATTGAATTGGAGTATAATCGGAAATTTGATAAAATCTTATACTGTGCTACCACTTAATATATTTATATAATATTATGTGCATAATATACTGTATGTATTATACCATATTTTTGTTGAAAATATATATTGTTAAATATACCAGTATATAATATTTATGTCTTGAAACTTTAGATTACCCACTAAATCCTGATACGAGAGACTGCTACGCTGTCACAGTGGAAATTGATATACATGATCAGACATTATACCAAAACTCAATCTTTCACTTTCATTTTTTAATCTTTTAACATATATTACTGATCAATACTAACACATGAAATTTTTCTATTCTTATTTCTCTTTAAATAATTAATTTTACTGAATTTTGTAATTCGAGTCACTGAAGGCCACCATTAAAAAAGTACCTGTTAAATATTAAATAACAATTTGTTATGAAAATCGTCCATGAAATTATAAAACAAACTTATTTAGAATCATGTCCACGACGACATACGATAAGGCCATTATAATTTGATTAAAACCAATGTGCACATTGACCGACTTATTCGAAAACGATAGCATATCAAGCACTCGTTCGCGAACAGTATCAGTAATTTGCATACAATCTACCAAGTCATTTGAAAACAGTAGCACCTCGATAACCCATTTAACCTTTCATAATTGTATTTATCCAATATCCACTGCGATTCAATGTTCAATTTCAGACATTCGGACCGCACAGAATTAACTTTGAACTCGGACGTATTTTTATCGGAAGAAGATAGCAAATTTTTATTCTTTCTTACTGGAAACTTGATCAAATTTCAACACTAAATTTAATACATATTAAATTATTTATTTAACTAAATCTATGATGCCATGAATTTAGCATTGAAACATAGTGAAATATTTATAACAGACATTTTATAACTAAATATTAAAACAGACATTTTTTAACCGAATCTATAATTTTACAAATTTAGTGCTGAAACACAGTGAACACATGGTTTCACCACCTAATTTCAACACTCATTCTAATATAATAACCTAAAGTTGGCATTTTTAACTACATCTATAATTTTATAAATTAAGTGAAGCATCGCTTAAAATTTTATAAACACTGAAATATCTGTAATGCAACAAATTAAGTTTCACTATGTTTCAACCCTTAAGTTCAACACTCATTTTAATACAATAACTTAAAACACAAATTTCAACTAAAATAATTCTATAAATTGAAAGTTAAAACACAGTGAAACATCTATAATGCAACAAAATAAGTTTCACTATGTTTCAACACTCGTTTTAATACAATAACTTAAAACAAACATTTTATAACTAAATCTCCAATTCTGTAAAATAAACGTTGAAACACAGTGAATCATCCATAATTAAGTTTCACCATGTTTCACCCTTTAATTTACAGTATCATAAATGTTCTGCCACATTTCAACCCCTACTTCATATAATTCGAAACCTGCCACAGTATTCCACCAAAATAAAAAAAATCGTAAAAAATATGTGAACTTCGATTCGTTACATTAAACCAAACGAGTCGTTCGAGCGAAAGAGTTCAAATAACCGTCAGCCGTTCTGACCGCGTTATATGGCCGCGGCTCTCGTCAGTCGTAAATAGAGTCTGGTACCACGAGGGACCGTCTCGTTCGCCACAAGTCAAACACTCTCTAACGGAGAGGTCAAAATTAGCCGCGTTCTTCGGGATTTCCTGCTCGCAGCCGGCACGTTGTTCGCATGCTGAACCGCCGGTGGCGGACAAAGAGTGTAGAATCGTTAGTGTGTGTGTGTGTGTGTGTGAAAGCAAGTCTGCGGCGAGGGGGTTGGTTAGCAAAGGGGTTGCACAGCACGCGTGCGACCGGCTCCGACTAAGAAAAGTCGAAAATCTTAATTCGGGGGCGGTACCGGGGTTGCGATGCGATGGGCGGCGACTGGTAAGCGGCGATTGGCTTGGTTCGGCCAAAGGGTGAGAGATTTGCTACGGGGGTGGTGGTGATATGCGCCGTGACGCCGGCACGTCGGCGTGTTCACGTCTGCCCGAACCGGTCCTCTTGCTGCTCGAGGACGCCAGTCAACGCCGGGCGTCCCAAGCGTACAGTCGTCGGCTATTCTCGTCGTCGTCGTCGCTCGACGATCGCGCGCGTGTTTCACCTCCTCGTGGTTATTGTTACCTTCCCTCCTCGATCCGGATCGATTACGACTCGTCTAGGATGCGCTCGAGGGATGTAATCTTTTACAAAATCCAAACGTGAGTCCACTAATCGGCCGAGCAAGTGCAACGTGCGTTAGTTTGTTTACGTTGTGATCGACCGGGATGGAAGGTCGTCCGGAAACCGCCTCTGGAGAACGCTTCCGGTGCGAGAAGCTCGACTCGAACGGGCAGCGTGCGTGCGCGGATGAAAGCTGGTGCATCTCCAGGGCATCGTTTCGCGAACGCAACAATTCCGATCGTTCGACGGGCATCAGAGACCCCGGTGGTGTGTCTGTTCGTTGCGGATGCGGTTCTTACGCGGATCGTGATTGTGCTAGCGATTTCAAGCTGCGACAGAGAGTTAGGCTCATGGTTAGAGAAGTCGGGGCCAATTTTGTGCCCAGGATGACGGCTGTCTTTTTGATCGCGTGCATCATGCTACTGGACAGCCGGCAAGCCTCTGCCGCTTTCACCACCGGTGAGTCAAATTCTTCGTTTCTTCTCGCGTTTGACAACATAATGGCTCATTTAATAAACAGAACTTTCAACTGTTTACGTTTGTCAAACGCTTTTATCATGTCACTGAATTTGAATTAACATTTCATTTTAACCTATGCTAACAAAGTTCACGGGATTCTAATATTTTCATGAAATTTCTAACTTTCACGTATAGCAATGATGTTCATATTAAGTGTCACTCGTGTTTAATGTTTATGAGGACGAAAGTGTTTGAAGTGTTGGCACGTTCTGAAAATTAATAGTACATGTTTAAAAGATATAGAAATTTTTAATGAGATAACTACTATTTAATACGAAGAAGAATGTTTAAAATGAGGAAATAGTTGGAAGATATCGTTGACGTTTGCACTGGTTGTTCACGTGATACGAGAAAATAATGTGCTTATGTCGGTCCAGTATGATAGCAAATACGTTAGACGAAAGTTTGTTAGTTGTACATAAACATTTGGTACACGTACATGTTTCACATATATTAAATATTTGAAGACCAATATATACAGTTTTGTGCAGATGAATATATGAAGCTGTTCACGTCACCTTATGCAATGAAAGAGTAAAAAGTAAATTTTTCCGTATAAATTTTTTTCAAAATATCAAAACACTAATATTTTTTCCTCAAAATAAAATATCAGTCCTGCAACTGCTATAACTGTTTCAAATTTTATAAAACAGTTTAAAATCCATCTGACCACAAAAACTAAAGTATAAAGATAAAATTTGATATGATGCAACATGTATACAAGTGTGAGAAGATTAACCAGGTAGTGAAGTGAATTAACAGGAACCGTTTTGAAAACTTTTGGACAGTGTTATTGTTCAATTGGTTCCATAGATCGTTTATCAATCAGCGTGTACATGTATCGTAAACTTCATCACGATCCATGTATATAAACCGTTCACCATATGCGTATATACATATATGTATATCCGTCACCTCTCTTTTTCACTGACAACACTCGTGGCTGTTTGAACAACGATTTAAACGCGCATCGTTCGATCAACGCGTAACCTCGGATTTCATTTTGGCTACGTTAAATCAGGAAACCGACAACGGCGCAAAGTGCTCCCGGAAATTATAGCCTGTCCAAATAGACGGTCAAAGGAGTGGGTTTTCAACGGTGGAAAATAAATTTCGCGACACTCGTGCACGCGGCTCAAATTGCCCAGGACGAGAACACAAAAGTTGTCGTTCGTTAATGAATTGTTTCTTTTTCGACGATATTGAACTCGATTTCGAGCGTTGCAACTTTCGAATAACTCGTTTCGACGAAGCTGTTCAAAGTTTTAATAGCTGTCGTGATTCGTGATCGATGCGAAGAGTTTAGCGTAATGGAGGGATTAGATATTTTCAAAATTTTTAATTTGTAAGTTTCAAATTCTTCAATTTTTCTGTTCTCAATTTCTCAATTTCTGCATCTCTCAATTGTCAACTTTCTCAATTTTTTAATTCTTTAGCTTCTCAATTTTTCAATTTTACAATTTCCCAATTTTCATTTTATCGGCTTCTGAATTTCTCAATTTCTCAATTTTCTAACTACACAATTTTCCACTTTTCACTTTTCCGATTTTTCAGTTTTCCAATTTTCCAATTTCACAATTGTCAACTTTCCCATTTTCTTCCTTTCATAATTTTTCAATTTTCCAATTTTCCAAGTTTCCAATTTTCAATTTCCCAATTTTCCAATTTTCAATTTCCCAATTTTCCAATTTTCTAATTTTTCAATTTCTTAATTTTTTAGATTCTCTCAATTTCTCAATTTTTCAATTTCCCAGGTTCTTAGTTCCTCAGTGTCTTGATTTCTCAATTTCTTCACCAACAATTTTTCAATTTTCCATCTTCTAAATTTTCCAATTCCATTTTACCAATTTCTAAAGTTCTCCAATTCTCCTGTGCTCAATTCTTCACAATGACCAGTTTCTAAAATTCTCCCATCACATCTTCCAAAACTCCCTAACGATATTTAAAAAATTTCCCTATATTCCCCACCGATATAGTATGTCCAAAAATTAGCAATTAATTCAGAAATTCAAAAACATGAAAACCTTTATTTCTAAATTCTAACAACATCGTTCCATTTGTAAATTAAATTCGTAAAGCACACAAACTGAAACACTAAAATATGAGAAATAATAACCATCAGCAAACCGATTAAAAAGGAGAAGCCGGCAGAAACGTTGTTGCGAGTAAACGGTTCAAAGAGTTTCCGGTGATAATTCAATTCATCCATTTTGCAGCATCAAATTCATTTCGCAAACGCGAAACAATCTCTTCCTGGCCCTTTGTCCGTCGACGAGCCTTTGTGCACGTCGACATCGTCGTTTTGAACGACACCTGGTTGCAAGCGTCTCCTTCCTGTAAGCGTCGTCGTCGCAAAAAGCTCGTTGCCGGTTCTAATACCGAGGCACAGCCTGAAATTACACTTCAATGGCGAAATTGCGGCCAGGAATGAGCTACTACGCGGCCTCCGTGTTACCCCATGCATAATTCATAAGCGACGCGTCACGGGGAAACCTCGGGCGATAAATATTTGTTTGAGGGCGGAAGGACGCAAAAGTGCATGCAAATGAATTGGCCCTAATGTAGCCCGGTGCTAGTTACACGCTGTTCTAAGCACACCTTGAGCACCTTCATCTTCAACGTCCTTCCTTGTCCTTCATCTCACCTTTCTCTGACATCATCTTTTCCTGGCTAAACGAGGATTTTAATATATTGAACGTCATGTCAGCTACATTCACCATGGTCTCCATCATCTTTAACACCTTCACTGCCATTGTGATTTCTGACACATATGACACAATGTAGTATTTATAACTACATAACTTATATACATGTAGTATTTATAACTACACGTATATAATTAATAATCTTATTAATAGGTTAACTGTGGAGTTCAGGTTTGCAGGTCCGTATGAAAAGTGAGGAAGAACTCCATTTTTGTTCGATAGAAAATTAACGACACGTTGTTGAAGAGATTATTATTGAAAACTTAAAAATTATCAAAAATAATCAGATTTCTAAACAGGAAAAATGGAAGAAAAATCAGTGAATATTTTGTATGCATATATGAGATAACCTCATGTGCATATGGGATAACCTCATTATTATCACATACTTTATAACCACGTAATTAACCATCTTATAACTATTATGCAATGAACTTCTTTTAATGCATACTCGTCACATAATTAACTAGTCTTATTACTTCCCATATAATCAACCTTATCACATACGTACAATGAACTAGCTTTGGCACATACATGATTAACCATATCACTTGTTCACTTAGAATTATAATTACCTTGTAGATAAAATTTCTACATAAAAATGTCCATCTCATTTAACTAAAAATTGGACATTTAGTAAATGTTGATACGTAATTCGACAATGAACGAAAAATAGTAGCCATCTTGTTATCGAACGTAGAATTTTCTTGCCGGTTGCTTCCGTTCATCTTGCAACGCGAGATGAAAACGAGTGGAAATGGAGATACTTTTGGATAATCGGATGAGAGCCAGATGAATATTCACGAACGCATACGTATGTGCGCGAAGGTATAAGTAGAATAATCCGTGCCACTACTCGAGTCTGAATTTTTACCATTTCCTTCACCGGAGGCGAAAAGGAAATTATAGATATTGTTACGTATTTCGTATCTCCTTCGATCATTCCCGTATCTCTGGAAATTTAACTAACGTCACACCGTGTTCGATCGATACAATTTTAGAATATTCCAGTAAAAGATCGAGGTTATGTTGGGTTCGACTTCGCGTGTGTCAACCAATGAAGCTCCCTTATTTATTTATTAACAGTTGCTCCAGAAAGCTGTGTTTCTTTCGTGTCTATCTTATTGTTTATGCAGCATGGCGTCGTATCGATCATTTGCACTCGAAATAAGAACCTGGTTTATCTTCTAGTTAAATGACGTGCATGTCATGATATATTTGCTATCAGAGCATGTGTGAAATGTTTAATATCAGTAAACGATAGTGTCACATATTTTTTCATGTTTCAACGTATAGTCTAAAATATTTTATAGAAATACTGTCTTCGTATTACAGTCACTAAATACTTTATATTTCAATATTTTTGTATTGTAAGATTCCTAGATCATTGTACCTCTGTTTCTTGTATTCATATATTCTTAAATCCTAGTTTTCTGTATCCATATTTTCTTGTATCCCTATATTATCATCTTCAGTATCTAGATCTGTGTCCTTAAATCTTTACACCCCTCACGCAATGTAAATTTTAAAACAAAGAAATATTTTTCTCAACGTATTCTGCCGAAAAGGGAGACAAGAAGGGTCTGCATTGATCAGAAAAAAGCGCCACAATGGCAAAATCATTGCATCCCTCGTCCCCAAAAGCTCGCATGTAATCCCTGAATAAGCCAATCCCATCCGTCGTAAAATACGTCGTAACGCAGGAAATATTTTTGCATCGGTCACGCCACGTCCACGATTATCCACGGGTTGATCCCGCTTAGGGGTGGTTTAGAAAAAAAAAAGGACGAACAAGTGGTCGAAATGTGCAGAAATCGTTTGTATTTGCACCACGTAGCGCGCAGACCTCGCGGACACATTAGATATTAAATTTAGCCCGCTTACAACTGTCGCTGTACCTAATTAGGGGTGTGCTCCCCTAGCGAAACAGATGGCAGCCCTTAGGCGACCAGATAATTCCGTGAAGAGAAGAGTTCGAGGGGAATAGATGCTCCAAGAAAACTGTGGACGATGATTATTCTATCGAAACACGAGGGTGATACCAAAATATCGAGCTTTGTAACGGTTACTGCGACCCCGAGGGCACGTGTGGCCACTCGTGAGCAATGAATAGTTTCTAATTTGTAAAGGTTGGAAATTTATAGGTTACCATGTTGTTATATTATTGGATCTTTCTAAATTTCTCAATGTGGTCAAATATCAAATTTTCGAATTTTTAAATTGACAAATTGACTTTTAAATTGTTGTCTTCAAACTTCTGAATTTTTAAATACTTATAATTACAAAATCCTCAAGTTTTGAGTTTCAAACTTATATTTCTATATCTCCAAACCCTCGAATCCTCAATTTCCCAACTTCTGAATTTTTAAATTCTTCAAATTACAAAATCCTCAAGTTTTGAGTCTAAAATTTATATTTCTGAATCTCCAAATTCTCAAATCCCCAAGTTCTAACACTGTAATTTGGGATTAACAAACTCATAACTTTATTACTAAAATCTGTTAGTTTTTTTTTAGAAAACCTTCAGCCGCCACGTTGGGTGTTTGCTCTAATAGCCTAATAATTACAAATAATCCCCGATCATTTCGAAATTAACATTAGTGATCCACGTTTCGCAGAGGGGAATGTCGACAGGCAATAAGTAGCAAGTTTGGTTGCAAACAACGAAACGTATTTCGATAATAGTTTCCCGTGATAACACGGGTTACAGCAGAATTCGAAGTCTAAATCAGCTCGAGTTTCTGACGTGTACTAACTGCTAGTGACGTTAACCGTATACCCAGACTCTAACTCGCACAGGTGTATATTCGCGATACTTAACAGAGAAAGGTAATCCCACCCATGGCTATTAAATTAATCAGTCAAACTACCTAGGTACAACCATATTAGCGTAAACTTTCAAATAATAATATAAATCCACCTTCACAATTTACTTTAAATTAAAAGCAAAATTTTCTTCAAGTAACATGAAATATCAATATTGATGAAATTTCATATATTTTAGTAAAAGCTTAATTTCTGTAATTTAACCCCTTAACCTATGATTTTTCAACAGTCGCATATTAAAATTAATGACAAAACTTGAAACTGTAAATTCAGTTGCAAGGCAAATACGATTTATTTTTGTAATATTTGAACTGTGCTGTGCGTCATAAGTCATAAGGTTAAGATAAGAAATTTTCAAAACACTTTAAAGTTTAAACGTCGATGAAATTTCCGCTCGAACTAAAAATAATTTTGTGAATTATTCGTTGCATTAATTTAAAAATTTTCAAGTATAAAACGTCGACGAAACTGTGATATGTATGGAAATTTTGAAAATCCAATTGGTTATACGAGGATAGTGTTGGAAAACATAGGGAGGAAGATTATTATTGGAGCGATGGTGGATGCGGATTTTATACGGTGGTCATTCAATTTCGTGTGCTACTGTTCCAGGTTGGGCGAATATGGACAGATATATCGTTCCGAGAACGGATAATATGGAAAGGTTCTCATTGTCTCGATATCAGATCGACCCGAACGACGAGTAAAATCGTTCTACTATTCGCAACCGCTTTACCGGCGTACATTTACCGCGCTTAAATAGCTAGATGCGGTCTGAGAGAGTTCACCCCCATTCGGTACGCGGTATTATCTAATTTCGATGAATTATTAAAGGAGTTTGATAACAAATGTCGCCTCCAAATCGGTCCACGCTATACATCTTCCACCTCACAATCTGTTCCAAACTTTGCTTATCTCTTTCTCGGAGTTCTCTCCCTCGTACTCCATCGCCATATTCCTTGCACGAGATGTCTCGTAATTTCAGGATAATTCAAAAACTATTTAAATGATACGCTGCTACAAAGTAGCTGCTTTCGATGTAAACATATGTGCATTTTAAACATTCTCTTTTTTTTAATGGAGACATTTTATGCATTTTTATTTAATATATTTGACAATGTTCGAAGTCGAGAAGTTATTGAATTTATGAATTTCGATGTTTGCAAATTTCTGCATCTTTGAATTTTTAAATTTCTAAATTTTCAGATTCCTAAATTTCTCAACTTCTCAATTTCTTAATTTCTCAATTTCTCAACTTTTCAATTTTTCAATTTTTCAATTTCTCAACTTCTGAATTTCTCAATTTCTCAACTTTTCAATTTTTCAATTTCTCAATTTCTCAATTTCTAAATATCTAAGTTTCCAAATTCCTAAATCTTCGAAATCATAAATTCTCAAATTTTCAAATATTCCAGTTATCCGAAATTTTAGCAAAATTTCCAACTTTCGAAAATCACAAATATTTAATTTTTCTATATTTTCAAGTTTTTCATTTTCTACACTACTAAAAAAATTTGCCAACTTTCGACATTTCCAACTTTCTTTTACCAAAGTCAAGTTTAAAAATTCCCAAAATTTTCAAATTTCCTAAAGTCCCCTTTCAAAGTTTTCTCTAGCACCTTTGTAATACCACTCGTCTTTCGCACCTTCTCGAAAAACTTTCACCCCTAACTCTTTGTTTCTTTGAACATTTCACTGCTTTAGTTCCTCGAGCGACAGTTGTTCGTGCAATTGTAGCGACAGTTGTTCGATAAACCATGTTATACCATTTTCAGGATTTTTTTTTTAGCTTCGAGAGAACAAACGTGTCGCTCCAGGCGGCAAACCGATGAAAACAGTTTCTTTGTTCGTAACAATCGATCGATGGCTATTATTTACTATAATAAATACGTATGGCGTATCACTGCGTACTAATATTGTCAGAAACATTTTGTTTACATAATATTTCAAAATATTTGTGTAAACTCGGGAAGCTAACAGAATTGATTAATGTTTACTGTACTAATAATGAAAATCAGTTCTATACAGTTAATAGTGAAGTGAACTAACATTTGTAATAATAATATAGACATTGGTTCATGTGCATTAATTCCTGGAATATATCACTTCTGTTAAGGAACATAAATTTACGATATAAATGCGATATTTTAAGCTTTATGATAGAATTTATATAATCATATTTTTTGGACATACTAAGTTTGGATGATTTAAAAATTGATTGCAGAAGAAGATGTTAGAGTTAAGTAACTGATGATTGATTTTTAAATAAAAATTATTTATGTACTTATAAAGTTTGTTATAATCTTTGGACGTTCTTTGGGTGATTTAAAAATTGATTGCAGAAGAGAATGTTAGAACTAAGTAACTGATGAGTGATTTTTAAATAAGAATGATGTGTATAGTTATATGCTGTACATTTTAGTTTATCGAGTAATTATCGATAAAATATTTGATGAATATTATTAGGGAAATAATGAGATGCTAAATAAGTAGTCTGCATGTAGTCTCTGAAGCTAATCTCATGCGATTGGTAAGAACTGGCATACAACTGGAGATGTCACTATTGTCGATATCGATACCTCATTGATAAGTAATGATATAGTAATCTTATTGTTATCGTCCATGTAAATCGTGATTAGACATCTGTCCACTCAGAATCGATATGAAAGTCCACATAACCAAAAACGATAATTTCCCTGTACCCGAGAGTTGTCCGCATCATTCACTCGGAGATGTTGAAAGATAAAATAAATGACAAGTCTGAAGAGTTTTTCTCTATTGTCCGCGTGCTTTTCCACCCCAGCCAGTTTTCCCTGAAACGACTCTGGAATCGAGGGAACAGACATTCGACCCATGGGAGACGGTAGACGCGGAATAAGAAAGAGAACGGAAAGAATGTCCAATGACTGAGCCATGATCAAAGATAATTTCCGTTCAAAGATTAAGGATTACTCCCGTGGGCCACGTGGCCCGTCTAGGAATCAAAGTCCGTCGAAATATAAAATGCATGAAGCGAGAATCCCTGGAGGGTACGTGAATCCCTCTGTGCTTGTGCTTTCGAACGTGTGCGAAACTCGTGGACCGTTCTTTCCTCTGCCTTCCACCCTTCTGTTGGGGTGGGGGTGCGTTTCGATGTGCACGCACGTACGACCACCCGGAATGAGTATTGTACCGTCCGTGCCAATAATACTGGGGCTCGTGGTTCAAAATCATAATGTTCCTACGGTTTGATGGACCTCGTTCGTGATTCTCCTATGCGATTCGCTTCCTTTGGAAATCATTCGAGTTTTCGACCATCGAATATTATTGGATATTTTAATTGGGAGTGGTTCAAGTTTTATTTGGGAATGTAGAGATGTAGGAATTTAGAAATTTGGGATTTAGAGATTTAGGGATTTAGAAATTTAGGTATTCAGAAATTTGGAGATTTAAGGATGTAGAAATTTGGGGATGTAGAGATTTAGGTATGTAGAAATTTAGGTAAGTAGAAATTTGGGGATAGAGATTGGGGGATATAGAGATTTAGGATTGTAGAAATTTAGGGATATAGAGATTTAGGGTTGTAGAAATTTGGGGATATAGAGATTTAGGGGTGTAAAAATTTGGGGATATAGAGATTTAGGATTGTAGAAATTTGGGGATAGAGATTGGGGGATATAGAGATTTAGGATTGTAGAAATTTGGGGATATAGAGATTTAGGGTTGTAGAAATTTGGGCATATAGAGATTTAGGGGTGTAAAAATTTGGGGATGTAGAGATTTAGGTATGTAGAAATTTGGGGATATAGAAATTTGAGGATTTAGCGATTTAGGGGTGTAGAAATTTGGGGATTTAGAAATTTAGAGATTTAGGGGTGTAGAAACTTGGGGATGCAGAAACTTAGAAATTCTGAAATTTGAGAATCTCCAAATCCGCGAATTCTCAAATTGAAAAATCAATAGTTTTGAGAATGAAAAACCTAAAAATTTACCACTAAAATTTTAATTTAAACGAAGAATTTGTCCTCTATTTAATCCCTTGACATAATAATTAAAAATAGTTTTACATCACAAGTAAAGCTACTTAATATAAATGAAGTATTATTTTCTTGCATTAATTTGAGAGAGTGTTATAGGTTCTCATGCAACAGTATTACCACAAGAATCAATCGACTAAACCCTCAACTTACCGACCGTATGTTCGTCTTGGACCAACGAAACGATTTTCCATTACCATTTGATTGTGCCACGAATCGACGGTATCTGTTTCCCATTCGAGTTTCCCGGTTTCCGGCTCGTAAACATAACCGGGATCTTTCCCGGAAAACACCACCACTTGTTCGCATAACCGTTTCTTAGCGAGGGGTAGTTCGATCCGATTCAAAATAACGTCGTTTCTCCGTCAAGCAGTTTTCGTCGCTATCACCGGTATCGCTTCCATTTTCCTACATTTTTCCTCGTTAGTCTCGATATTATTGCGGCGAAACTTGTTATCTCAAAATCATTTTACTAATTTTAAATTGTCAAATTATTTATTCTGGATTTTATAAAGTTTTCAAGTTACTAAGTTAAGTACGAGTATTTGTAAATCTGGAAATTTATCAGTTTTTGAATTTCTAAATCTTAAAATCCATAAGTCCCTAGATTCGTAGATCGATGAATTTCTAGATCCATACATTCTTGGATCTATACGGCTCTAGGTCCATGAATTCCTAGATCCCTAGGTAACTAGATACCTAAATACTTAGATACTTAGATAACTAGATCCCTAGATCCCTAGATGACTAGATACCTAGATCTCTATTCCCCAGATTCCCAAATTCTAAAATATTCAACTCCTCAAATTAAACTCCTTAAGTTTCGAAATTTCCAAACCCACAAAAACCCAACATATCGACTCCCTAAATTCCCCAAAATCCCCAAATTCCTAAATTTCCAAATGCCCCAGTCCCCGAATCTCCGAAACCTGAAACTCCCAATTCCCAAAATGCCTATCTTCCAAATTTCCAATTTCGAAAATAGCAAAATCCGTCAATATCCAAAATAAGAATATAAAAATTCTCCACTGTCTAAGAAACTAATCGTTAAATTCAAACATCTCCGCAATCAGGAGGAACTCGTTCCACCCTTTTTGCGTCGCAACCACCCTAAAGGCGCGACTGCAACGCAACGGTTGTCGTCCGGTCGTGGGAGCCTTAATCCGTTGGCGAAAAACTTCGGGCCCGTGTGTCTGAAGAAAGCTTCGCAACATCGAGTCGAAGAGTAAGAGAAAGAAAAGAAGAGGGTGTTTCTCGAAAAGAAATCCTCACGCGAGCGATCTCGACTCGGCTTACCAAGTTGGCGAAATACTCGGAGCTCTCTCATCCTCTCGTTTCCTCTTCCTCTTTCGCCTTCCACCTTTGCGCCTCCGTCGACCACCAACCTCCATCCTTCCTTTTTTTTTTTTCTACTTTCTTCTGGCCTTCACCCGCCACACCCCCGATTGCGTACGCGCGGAAAGAAAGCTTCCTCTTTGGGGATACCCGGCACGACTGACTTTAAAGTTCTTTTAGTTTCAAGCCCTGTCTTGTCTGTTTCTTCTTCACCTTTTTTTTCCCAGCGAGCGATCTCATTTGGAATCAACATCGTTTGGGTTGTTAACGAGCACGATCGATCGAGATTCCTCGAGATATACTCCGAGCCGAAAGTTTCGAGGGTGGCTTCAAACGGAGGGTATTTGAATCGTATTAATCCTTTGACTTATAATATACACTAGTGACGCATATTATAGTTTAGATACAACACACTTAAATCTGCACCGTGAATTTCGGAGTTTAATACTAATTATAATTTGCATAGAGGATACCTACATTCAAAATATACTTAACATTTCAAATTTTCTTATTTATGTTGACATTAATGATACGCTCTGACGCAACTGCCGAGAAAATCATAGGTTGAGAGGTTATGTTGCAAATGGCCGACGTAAAGCAGTGTAGCATGAAGTTAGATTGTCACAATTTTTGGTGCACATTAAAGTAATGCAAATTTCAGATATTATGGGACATTAATTTTGAAGTTAAAGACTGAATGAATAAAATTGAATTGAAGAGGTTCCTCGTCGCGTAACTTCAGATATACCTTACCTTACAAAAATAAGTATTATTAGACATCTTTGAAGTGAAAAATAAATATCGTGCATATAACAAAACAAATCTTGAAAGAGATCAATCAACTAATAAACATATTAAACATACTATGTGTCAAACATACATACAGGGTGTCTCACAACTAGTGTATGTATGTATCTATGTACACACTAGATAGTGTGTGTATGTATTCCACGTATGCACTCTTGTACAAATAACCTCTCACAAATTCCTCATCGCCTTGCTTTTCTAAAATGTCTCGATTAAAATGTACAAATAACCTCAAGTTCCTATTTTCAACCCTTCTTGCAACCCAATGTTCCCATTAAAATGTACAAACACATCAACAACCCTGCACATTTAAAGCTTTCGCGCTATCGAAGCACAACAATGTAGACAGGCAACAATGAGCGTCGTTAAATAATTGAGAAATGAAACGGAAGCGTGTAAGTCCATCGAAACGGTTTGAAAATTAAATCACGCAAATACGGACATAATTCTGGCGCGTCCAGTAAAAAAAATGATGGCAGAAAGGGGTTTCGGTGTTTCTCCATAAAACGGTCCGCGCATGCACGGCTTATACTGATCCATGGGGATCGCTTTGAGTCGGTTGGAGCCGCGGAATTCGGATTTAAAAACCTTGCAATTCGTCCATCAGGACGGACGCTTTGCGTGGCTGCAATTTCGTCGGGTGCGGGCGTGTGTGGGGCTGCGCTTTCGCCGGAAAAACGGTGGCTCGCGAAATACGCGTATAAACGCGAGCAAAGGTTGCAGATGTAGATTGTTAACGGGAGCTCAATCAACGTACATATATGGGCGTGACGTGGGCACCAGGTGATGGAACGACACGGCGAAAAGCGAAGTGGCAGAGGAAGAGGAAGCGGAACACAGAGGAAAATAGAGGGGCGTTCCGTGTGACCACTAGATTAGTTTTGTTCGAGGCAATTTGAATTTAGATTAGTTGTCGCAAATTGTCGCGGCCGATCGTCCCGCGCCGATGGTACGCGCGTTATTTCTCCGCGACGACGATGCTCTCTTTGTATTTCGACCGCAATCCCTCTCGCGTGAAACGCCCAAACGTACCCTTGCGTACGATCTCTGCAGAAAAGCCGATTTCCCTAGGGAAAATATCACAACCCGCTGCGAACATTCGTTGTTACTTTTTTTCAGCGTCTCTGGAATTTCAGAATAGTTTAATTTAGGGACGTAGCGATTTGGAATCTTTAGAATTTGGGATTTTCACGTTTAGAAAGAAAGAATTTGGACATATAGGGGTTTCGGGATATACGGATTGTGACGTGTAGGAATTTTGGGGTGTAGGTATATCGGGATATGGGGATCTAGGGATGTAGGGATTTCGGGATATAGGGATTTAGGGATATAGGGATTTCGGGATATAGGGTCTTCGGGATATAGGGATTTCGGAATATAAGGATTTCGGGATATAGGGATTTCGGGATATGGGGATCTAGGGATGTAGGGATTTCGGGATATAGGGATTTCGGGGTATAGGAATTTCGAGATATAGGGACTTCGGGATATAGGGATTTCGGGATATAGAGATTTCGGGATATAAAGATTTTGGGGTGTAGGGATTTTGCTACGTAAAGATTTCGTAGATATAGCAATTTTTGGAGTATAGGGAATTCGGCATATAGGGATTTCGGGATATAGAGACTTCGGAATATAGGAATTTCGGGGTCTAGAGATCTCGGGGATATAGGAATTTTGGGAGTGTAAAGATATCGAAATATATAGATTTCGGGATATAGGAATTTTGGGATGTAGGGATTTCGGGGATATAGAAATTTTGGGAGTGTAGGAACTTTGGAATATAGGAATCTCTAAATCTCCAAATCTCCAAATTCCTAAATTTCCAACTCTCCAAATCTCGAAATCTCGAAATCTCGAAATCTCCAATTCTCAAAATCCCGAAAACTCCAAATCTCCAAATCTGCAAATACTAAACTTTTTAAAAGTTCCTAAATTTCTAAAAATTCTAAAATTTCTAAATCTCCAATGGCAGTGATTTTCCCCCACATTTTTATACGTCTACCGGAGAACGAGTTATTGTCCTTTCTTTGTCTCTGTCGTATTTGTATTATTGTATTTCAATAACACGATAAAAGATCGTATCGCGAAATAACGGGCAGAGTTACAATGCTTCGAATCACAAAGTACATTCAATTTAAAACAAATTTCCGGAAATCTTGTTGAAGTCCGCTTCGTACTGCTTAACAAAACCGTTGAATATTTTTGCAGAGGTAGTCTTCCGTTAAATTATAATTCCGCCGGTTCAACTTCAACCATCGTTTTTCTACTACTTGTCCTTTAGTTCCTTCTTTTTCAACAAGTTTCTTCAACGTTTACTTTAAAGACCTAGAAATTATCGTACAAAGATGTCTCTGAACACAATATTTTTCAGACTGAATAACTCTTGAAGTAAGGGAAAATTGCTGACACAATATCGTTAACTAAATTGCAAGAATTATTTCCTTTACAAATATTCCGATTGAAATTTCTGCACTGATTATGTTCATCTATATTGATTACGATATCTCGATACAAGTTAGACTACAACTGTATGTCATTTAAATATATTATTTTTTATTATGGACAATTTTGTAATTGGAGAACTTGAAAATCTGAGAGTTTAAAAATCAGGAATCAGGAAATTTGAAAATCCAGAAATTCGAGAACCAGAAAATATGAAAGTTGTAATTTAAAATACTAGTGAACTAATACAGTGGCGCTCTACACCCCTCATGCAAAATGGGTCCGTATTTCATGGGGCGTCGATCCAGCTCTATACAGTTACCCTGCTTTTATAAAAGAAACGGTGATCACGTGAACAGAGTGAATTCGAGCTCGAAGCCATCGTGTTTCAGATGGTCTTGGAAGTACGGAAAGAACTTGTAACCCTGAAGAAGCAATATTGGTTCGGTAGTAGGAGTTACCAAGCCACAATTCATTACGAAAATCGATTCGGTCGCGGTAGTAGCTGATTGGAGATGGCCATTGGATCTCTTCTTGTCTTTTCCTCCTTTTCTCTCCGCATTTTCTCTCCTTGTCTCTTACAATCCACCTCTTTGATTCGCTACTTTCATTTCGTACCTTAAATTTGGCCAACGGTCGATGTAAAACTATTGTTTCGCGGAGAGTTCTTCGTCATAATAGTAAATTTTCTTCCTCGGCGAAGAAGAAGAATCTGTTTTCAATTTTCTTTTTCGAGAAGTTTTTTTTTTGGAGAATCGTGGATAATGCACGAGTCAAAATGGAGAAAAAATTGGGTGGCGATGGTGTTACTTATTCGAGCAAGCAAGTCATGCGGCAAACGCAGACCCTTCAGAAGGGAATTTCTGAAATATGCGAAATATTCGAGGAACGACGCGTTTACAGTGTGTTCCTTCGAGCTGGAGAGACTTCGTGTCGAGATTTAAGCACGATCTCTCTTCTTGAAGAGAGTTTCATTGATAAAGTTCGAACACTTCATCCTGCATTTATAGTCCGATATGAACTTATAGCTTCACTCGTTTTTATATATGTTATGTTTACTCTGAACAAAAATTCAAATAGTTCAAATGTTCTTTCGTGTTAGTTTCTTTCTTTCATATTGTTATTCAACTTGTCTCTAACAACAGGTCATTCAATTTATCTGAAACAATAGGTTATTCAACTTGTCTTAAAAGAACAGGTCATTCAACTTGTTTCAAAAACCAGGTTATTCAATTTGTCTCAAACAACAGATTATTCAATTTGTCTCCAGCAACAGATTATTCAATTTGTCTGAAACAATAGGTTATTCAACTTGTCTTAAAAGAACAGGTTATCCAACTTGTCGCAAACAACAGATTATTCAACTTGTCTGAAACAATAGGTCATTCAACTTGTAGCAAACAACAGGTTATTCAACTTGTCTTAAACAAACTTAATAACATGAAAGAATACTTGAACTATTTGGATTAAATTTTATACAGTAATATAAATAAAAACAAACGTTCAATTTGTTTGAGACAATAACCTATTTGTCTGTTGTGAATTATTCAGAATATAAGTTTAACATGCGACACCGACGTTCAGCGCGTGAACTAATCAAGATGGCCGCCGTCTTAGTAAGCATAATGTGTATCATATTTAAGCAAATGTTATTTATAAGAATAAAGCAGGTAAAATTTCTAACATCGTATAATATTTTGTAGCATAATCTTAAATAACATATATTTTAACCATCTTCGTAGCTTATTTTAATGAATTAGTATGAACTCAATGTTCAAAGCATCCGCCATATTTATGCACTGGTATATGTGAATGTTACCTTTTTAAGTTTAGTTGTAGTTTTTTTTTTAAATATTTACTGTACCTATTAAGACGATTTAGTAAGACTGATGTACCTATTTAATGTACCTAAAAAGATTCGATCGTTGATTTGAATGAACGCTTCTTTCCGTTATCAAATGTCCAGAATTCTGGCTAGAGTTTGTCCTTCCTAGTGGCACGTACAATCCTCTGTTTGCCTCCGAATGATTCATAATTTCGGCAAACTGTACAATGACACGGTCAACGACGTAATACACGCGAATTCAGTACAAACACCCTGCAAACACGCCCTAAAGCAACGCGTTTCGCTTCGCTCTGTCGTTTCGGCGCGATAAATAATTTACACCTTCCCTCATTGTGCGAGTTTCCATCCGAATACAGGTCACGTTACACACAACAACTGTTTTCAAAATATTAGGTTGGCGCATATGAAATAGTGGATTTCGAAAATTGAATGTTTGATGACAAATTATTGACAACGATGTACATACTTGTGACATATTAGTTTGAAGATTAGAGTTTGGAGATAAGTACGTACTTCATGAAAATGCTCGATTAACAATTATAAAAAGGAGGTTTGAAGTGCGAGCAAAATTTTGAAGATTTACAAAACGCTAGCTTGAAAATTATTCCAAATTGTTAAATTATAGAGTTGCACAAAATTTGTGTTCTCTCTGTAACCTCAAATATCAAGCATGAAGTTTAAGATCACCCGAATGTTATAAGTTCGCGGTGAAAAACAATTTGTCGTATTATGAAAAGTGACAGTTTGAATAAAATTTCCGCGATTTCCAGGCTCTTGAATATTCGGTCACGTGCAATCTTAGGGGGAACACGAGTAAACGATAGGAACGAAATAGCGCGCAACAGCGTAAAACAATTCATAGTTTAAACGCACGAAACTCGAGTGGTAAAAATTTTTTGTCCCGTCGGAGTTACGAGAACGACAATAAAGTTTTAAGGAACCCGGTACGATTTAACTTTCCATACACCGCCAGAACAACCGGCCGCTTTCTTATTTGCACGCAAAGCAAAGAGATTTCTACGGTTGATTCACGTGTTCAGCGATTCGACTTTTTATGACGACCTCGGTTTTACGATTCCCTGACAGAACGACTGCACACGCGGTTTTTGTTTCCATCCGTCCATTATCGAAAAGGAATTCGAACGTAACCGTTTCACGTTAAATCTCTGAACGATGATACTTCTGCGACAGTAACTTGATGACATCGTGGAATTATTGCCAGAGGTCTTCAAATTCATATTAGATGTTCATAATTCGGAAGTTATTTTGCTTTGTAAGTCGAATTCTGAGGAACTCTTGGGTATGTTTGAGGAAGAGGCTAACACTATGATTTGTCAGGTGGGTCAGAATTACAGCTACAATATTAATACCTTCGACCTGGCGCACTTTTTCGAAGTCTATTCATCTGGCGGCATGGCACACTGCTTGTTTTGAAAGTTTGTTTATTCTTCTGGCAGGACTTGTTTGAATTACTGCTAATAATAATAAAAATTAGATGTGGACCACCGGTGGTTCACACCGTCAGATGAATGCAGTGCCTGTGGACCATCGGTAGTCCACACCAGGTTGAACGTGTTAAGACAAAGAAAGTTGAAATGACAATGTGGTATTATACAGTCGTGACGGAAATTATAATTGAATTTGAACTCCACATGGTATTAAAAAATTCGAGTAAAGTTCAAAACGTGTGTCAGACTTGTCAAAATAGTGCAAGTTAAGTATCGAGTTAACACATATGCTTGAATTTCCAGGTGGTACTTACTAAACAGTAATACTATTCATTAAGGGTATATCTGAAGTATCGAGTAAAAGTTGATATTGTTTGTTCAGATTTATTAAATAATTGAATTAGTTTGCAACATGAATAGTGTACTTCTATTCCGATAATATTTCTATACATTTCGCACGTAGAATTTAGTTGGTAAAATAAATAACAGAGGAACCAAAAGGTATCCGAAACGATCGATCAGTTGGCAGGGTGGGCAGTGATGTTCCTTTTAAAAATTCGGCAAATAAAAAAAGATCGAAACGGAAAAACGCAGTAAAACCCGTCGGAAAAAAAAGCAAAACAAACTATTGGAGTCTCAAAAAAATGCTGGCAGTAGGAGGAGGTGATGGACCAGGAACAACGGGAACAAAGGGTGGCCTCGGACCAGGGTGGGCACTCACACCAGCCAGTCGTGCCGCCGTATTGTCCAGGCCGGTATTTGTGATATTAAACTGTTTAATCACCGAACTATAGAAAAAGCACAACGACGCCGGCGTCGTGGCCACGGCAGCCACTCTCGCGGCCGTCCCCGTGCACGTCGCATCCCGCATAGCTCGTAAATCTCACCCTCATACCATCGTCGGCGACCCTCGTGGCCCACCTACGACGCTTATACGCCGATACAACGTGCTCGTTGTGGCCGATCCTGGGCTACGGCTATACACGCAGACGAGGGGGTTAAACTTGGAACGAGCCTGCGGTGGTGAGATCAGGGGGTGCCGGCGGACAAACCCCATAGAATTGCCGACACGCGCGGGCTAAAACCCCCCCGGGGGTGAAACGCGGACGACAATGACGATTGTCCAACCTGGTGACATCGATTCTTACCTACTTGGACCAATTATCGAGACAAACAGAACTACGGAGCATTTCGATTACTGTTGCCAATTTCGAAAGGCGGAATGTCTGGAAATTAGCTTGGGGAGAGAGTTGAAGGGATGTATGATAACTGGCGTTGTTAATAATTTGTTTAATTACACGGGTAAATATTTCATGTACAGGGTATTTCGGTTTTATTTTGTTGACACTTTAAGCACTTTCGGATGGAACCGAAATATGTGGTTAATGACAATTTATAACTGTGTAAATTTGCGGACTTGGGCATTTATGTATTTGAACGCTGCAAATTCAAGGACTTGGAAATTTGGGAATTGGGGGATGTGGGAATTAGGGAATGTGGAAATCGGGGAATGTGAGAATTGGGAAATGTAGGAATTGGGGAATGTGGGAATTGGGGAATGTGGGATTTGGGGAATGTGAGAATTAAGGAGTGTGGGAATTGGGGAATGTGGGACTTGGGGAATGTGGGAATTGGGGAATGTGGGAATTGGGGAATGTGGGAATTGGGGAATATGGGAATTGGGGAATGTGGGAATTGGGGAATGTGGAAATTGGGGAATGTGAGAATTGGGGAATGTGGGAATTGGGGAATGTGGGAGTTGGGAAATGCAGGAATTGGAGAATGTGGAAATTGGGGAATGTAGGAATAGGGAAATGTGGATTTGAGTAATGTGGGAATTGGGTAATGTGGGAATTGGGCAATGTGGGAATTGAGGAATGTGGGAATTGGGGAATGTGGGAATTGGGGAATGTGGAATTGGGGAATGTCGGAATTGGGGAATGTGGGAATTGGGGAATGTAGGAATTGGGGAATATTGGAAGTGGGGAATGTGGGAATTGGGGAATATGGGAATTAGGGAATGTGGGAATTAGGGAATGTGGGAATTAGGGAATGTGGGAATTAGGGAATGTGGGAATTGGGGAATGTGGGAATTGGGGAATGTGGGAATTGAGAAATGTGAGAATGGGGGACCTGTAGAACTTGGAAATTGACGAATGTGGGAATTTCGGAATTTCACTTTTTCTAATTTCACTATTTCAATTTGATCACCTTAACCGAATTGTAACTTGAATTCAATCACAACTTTACCACGGTCAGTTCTAACCTCATCTTAAAGATTAATAAATTATCAAACTCAAATTAGAAACTGCATCCCTCCACATCCGTTTATTACTGAATTTTTCACCATATTTCCAATCCTTTCTCCATCCCCCTATATCATCTAATTCGATTGAATTCGATATTGAAGCAAAATAAGAGGATATAAATTCATTTATCCAGCTAATAAAAGCGTCGCCAATAAAAGGTCACAAATTCATTGTCCCACCGAATAAAAACTCATTTATATCATTTAACCCGTACGTCCCTAAAATGAATTGCCCACTATCGGAAACACAGTTTGTGTAGAGTATTGTTACACAGTCGCAAGAAACGATCGATTATACTGAAACTATCAGAAGGATTAACGTCGAGGGTAGATCGGTATAGAATAGATAACGCAGAAATATTATCGCGTTGAACGTTTATCGAACTACATATTATCAGCACGCAAACGACGTTATTCTCTTTCATAAACAGGCATCCGCGTCGCGACAGATGAATAGCAATCGCAGGCTGGGAATTATTCGTATGAAAAGGTGGCGGATCGAAAGCGACGTGGACGAAGTGTTACAACGTCGGTTATATGTATTTTTCATTCGCTCGTAAATCTCAGCGTTTGAATATCAAACGTGGAACGTAGGTGTGTATGGGTGTGCATACATATATGTATATGTAGCGAGGATTGCAAAAGTATAAGCGAATATAAAGGAATGCTAACAACATTTGCATTTTATGAGGCTTTCAGTACGCCCGGTAAACGATATCAGATATATCGCCGATCTATACGCCATAGTTTGACGAATTTCAGTGTTAAATACCCATTATTTTTGAGGGGTGTGCCGTTTATTATGGAGGGAACTGTATATGACAATTTATATTGATTCTCTTTATGTATAGTTCGGTCTAAAGTTGGCTATACATATTTTCACGTTTTAGCAGCATAACTTTTGCTGTTTTCGCTGTGAACATAACCTAACCTAACTTTTCGACCTCTGGAACAAGCTTTCAAGTTTCAGAAGGAAATCTGATTTTTTATTCTTTTTGCAAGTGCAATACATACTTCAGTTATGAAATAGTAAATTTTAAGTAATAAAATGAAGTAACAAGTTTCAAATAATAAATTTATTAACTGTGAAAAATAAAAATAAGAACAGTAAGGAGTGAAAAGTGAGAGAACACTTGAAATATAAGGAAAAATAAAAGAAAAATAAGAAATGAAAATATGACGAATATTTGAAAAGTAAGGAGCGAACATTGACCGAATGCCTGAAAAATAAGGAAAAATAAAAATAAGAAAAATCATAAGTTAAAATCGGTCGAATACTTCAAAAATAAAAATAAGGAGTGAAAAGTGAGAGAACACTTGTGATATAAGGAAAAATAAAAATAAAAAGTGAAAATGGGACAAATACTTGAAAAGTAAGGAGTGAAAATTGACCGAATGCTTGAAAAATAAGGAATAATTATAACGAAAAACGTACTTTGAACAGGATCGAAGTGTTGCGTTCGTGTCAGTCACCGGGTAGAATTTACCTTTAATTAGCGTATAAACGAATCGAGAAACAGCGTAACCGTTGAAGCGGAGGTGTTAGCCACGTTGCACCGCCATACCGGTTGTGGCGAGTGTATAATTAGCGTGGAAGTGAACTGTCGGCTGTCGCTTTGATCTCTGGTACGTAATATTTTTCCTACCGGAAGTTTGACACGGCGACAGTGGCATCGCGACAAAACCGCGACTCGTTACGTGAAATACGAAAATTAGAGTCGATGTTCACACCACGCTCGAATTCAAACGACTTTGCCAACTCAGCGATGACAAATTTATATGTTTCTACTTTACCCTTGTTTGTTACATTGCTAAATATATATGATTTTTGCTTCTCCGATTCTCTTCGAACCTTTCGCGATCGTGGAATACGCTGGAAGTTAGAATTTTGCGAAATTATAGCTTCGGTGAAATAGGAGAGGTGCTTTTTCAGGGAAATTTATATATGCTTTTAATTGAGGTTACCTGGAATAGCGTACATTTTATGAGTTTTATTAAATTATCAAGGCTGCACGGTTTTTGGTGCTTCCATTGACGAATTTGATATTTTTTAATTACGTTACTGAATTTTTGGAGTTTCATTTTTTAATATTTTTTTCGTTTTCAAGTTTTTATATTTACAAATTGTTAGTTATCAATTTTTAGTTAATTCGTTTGACGTTATCAGTTATTAGATTTGTGAAATATTGAAGTTTTCAAAGTTTATATCAAATGTTTACATTTGCAAGTTTGTAAGCACCAAATTACTAAATGTGCAACTTTAGCTTTCAAATTTTTATATTTTCATAATTCCAAGTTTCCAGATATTTCAATTGTTAAGCTGTTAAATGTTCTGAATGCAAAATTTCCAAATTTGTAATTATCAATGTTTTTAGTTATCAAATTACCAAATTGCTAAATTGTCACATTACCAAATTACCAAAATTGTAGACTTACAAATTTCGAATTTTCAAATTCTAAATTTCCAATTTAAAGTATTCTTTTACTATTCCTATCTTCATATAAAAAGAACTTAAAAGAAATGCACCCTTATGCAAAATTATCCGTAACATAACCTACACCTAACTTACATTAATAACCTAACCTAACTGACCTAAATCATACAAAACTCTTGCAAACCTGTTACTAAAAATTCCCACGAACGCGTTAAAAACAACTTGGTCCAAGTAAAAATAGCGAACTGTTAAAAGACGATCGGTGTTTCGAAATCAGGTCAACGACCGTAGTAAAACATTATTTGTAGCGAACGCGGTTTCACGCACGTACGTCGTAAAACGTGGAAAGAAGAGAAAGAAGTGGCGGGAAATTTACGTCAATTTGCAAAAAACTCTCGCCTCTCGAGCACGCCAGTATTAGCTGACGATTCTCGTAAACTTCGTGCTATGCTGTTTCGATCTTAGAGATTCTCCGTCTTCCTCTTTCGCGCTTTTCCGACAGGATGCTCGAACTTTAACCTCCTTGACTCCAGGATATCAGAGGAGAACACACCTCGGAAGAGAACACAGATTTTCAATGAAATAAAAATTTATTCACTTGCAGTAATTCAACTTGTCATTGTGATATTTAATTACCGAAATTCTTTTCGATATTTTTTGATAATTTTAGTTTTCGAAAAGGGAAGAAATATTTGAGAGAAAAATTCTTTGTAGAAAGTAGTACTTAGGAAAATGAAGGTTAACCTCAAAATAATGAAGAGTTTTTTTTCATTCTTCTTTACGTTTATGACTAAGCTTGAACTATGGTCTTGAATATTTAGTTTTGAATAAAAATTGAAACTGTTGGGTTACTAGTTGTTCAAACATGGCGATATTAAAAAATGTTAAATGAAATTTTTAAATACCGGAAAAAAATGTTTCACTCACATGAGCTTGCCTGAGCATTTATGTCAAATATTTTTCAGACTTTAAAAAGATGTAGTTGTTTAAGTCAAATGTTTGAGACGTTGAAATCTTAAGACTCCAAATTCGAACAACCCCCAATAAACTCTCAAAGTCTGAAATTTCTAAAATTCTGCAAAAATCTAAAAACCTCAAATTATCAAATTTCACAAATTTCAAACTCCACCAAAATTTAAAAATCCGGTATTCAAGAAATTCCACCCTCGTAAAGTTCTAAATTTTCCACATCCCAAAATCGTAAACTTGATCCTACAATTTTTAATTACCAAATACAAATACAGAATCAGCCATCGCACACAATATCAATAACGAACGCCTATTATTTCACGCTTAATAGTACCATTTTTTATCCTGCGCTAACAGAGAGATACGAAATGACTTTTCTAGGTTTGCACTGTATTACAGAGAGAATAATTCAGAAACTAATACAACGTGAGTGTCGGGCAGTAATTTAGGCGGAGGACACCGGAATTCCATGGTAAAATTTACTTTGCATTTCGCGAAATCATGGTCGCGACAATTGGCCTGACATTACACGTAATATTAAACCGCAAATCGCGTATACGCCGTTAAATAATTGCCACCGACGGATATAATTGAACCTGGTTACAGCCGCGGATGAAAACGCGATTAACGTTTTCCCTTTTAATTAGAAAACGCATCGTTACCTGCTACCTTTACGTAAAACCCGAGAAAACTCTGTCGAGTACGTAAAACGAAATTTAATTATTTGCGCTGCCAAAGACTGATGCGAACGTCAGTTAACGACTCGTTCAAAAATATTTTTCTTAGAGAAATACGTTCTTTAATTACATCAATGTCTTCCTGCATCTGTCATCGACGTCTGAAACATGTGTACAATTCTTTTTTATTTGCAACACGTCTTTTTAGAATTTCACAACATCTTAGAATTTCGGGACTTGAGAATTTCGAGAGTCGAGACTTTGGGAATTTTTCGAATTTGGAGATTTGAGATTTTGGGATTTTAGAATTTTGAAACTTGAGAAGTTGGGAGTTTCGTAAATTTGGGGTTTTGAGATTTCGGGAGTTTCGAATTTCACAAAATTGTTGGAATTCATGACTTTAGAATTTGGGAGTTTTTTAAATTTGGAGTCTTAAGGCTTCGGTACTTTGAGATTTAGGGAGCTTCGAATTTCATAAAATTGTTGGATTTCATGACCTTAGAATTTGGGAGTTCTTTAAATTTGGAGTCTTAAGATTTTGGTACTTTAAGATTTCAGGAGCTTGGAATTTCATCAAATTGTTGGAATTCATGATTTTAGAATTTGGAAGGTTTTTAAATATGTGTCTTAAGATTTCGGTACTTTGAGATCGCGAGACTTGAAGATTGTAGAATTTTAGAATTGCAAAAGTTTATTTGAAGACTTCAAAATTTTAGAACTTTGAAATTTACGATAATGAAACTATACTCCCTTTCCCTGACACTCTAAGTACGAGTTTATTCGGCATACTGCTTAATCCAATCCTTCTTCCATTTCGTAATTACGAATTCTTTCGTTGATTCACCAACGAAAACGCGATTCTCCAAAGTCGCGGTTTCATTGAATCGTTCGTTGGTTTCTGAATGAAATCGCAAAGTAACAAACAAGGTACACGACCGTGGTAATTAACAAGTTGGATGTTGAGGAAGAAAGGTCCCAGCAGGTGAAAAGAATCTTGACGTTTCAACAGTTCCTCCCGCCACTTCGCCGATTGCTTAATTAAACAAAAGCCTCGGTGAAGAAGTTGGAAGAAGCTAGAATGGAAGATTCTATGAATAAATAAAGCTCTGGCTCGATTCGTAGCCGTCGAGTACGATACGAGGGAGAAAAGAAAAAACATTGCTCTCCTGCATTAAGTTAGTTGGCTCTCGTCTCTGCCTTTTGCACGGTTATTTTTCTCAAAAGTTGCCTATCCACGAGGAAATAATGTTAACACTGTACCAGCTACGCTAATTTACGTTGCTACAACCGCCATTTTGTGGAGAAATGTTTTTCGTTGCCCGATGATTGTAGAACTTCAATATATTTTATTGTTCGAAGTTCGAATTACCAATCACAATTTAATCGTTTGGTCCTTAATCAAATTTTAATTAATTTGATAATTGTGTATGAATACCATACCTGCTCTCAACTTGAAACATTGAGTATTTCTCAAAGAATATTATCAATGAATAAAGTAAAAAATACCTGTCTTGAAAAAATTGATGTGAGGGTACTTAAAGAAGAGCAGTGCGTTTCTCATTTCATCCATTGTCGAGGAACATAATTATTTAGTATGTCTTCATATGAGGACGCCATGACCGTAAGTGTTAACCTACAATCGACAACAGGTCCTCCTCAAAGAATATGAACGACAAAGTAAAAAATAGCTGTCTTGAAAAAATGAATGCAAGGGTAGTTAAAGAAAGAGAGCAGTTTTTCATCTCGTCCATTGAGTATGTCTTCATATGAGGACGCCATGACCGTAAGTGTTAACCTACAATCGACAACAGGTCCTTTTCAAAGAATATGAACGACAAAGTAAAAAACACCTGTCTTGAAAAAATTGATGCAAGGGTAGTTAAAGAAGGAGAGCAGTTTTTCATCTCGTCCATTGTCGAGGCACACAATTCAGAAGCCTATTATGGTTGTTACTCTTTCAAGCTGGCAGACAGCCGTGTGTATATGCGTGGCACGGGGCAGTCGCACAGTGACGTGTTTGTACACCGATACCCAGGTTATATTGCGTTCGGTTGCGGGTGCAACAAGCGATGCAATATACTGGCTTGCCACTAGCTTTCCTCTCGATCGTCGCTGTTGCCTCCTGTCCTCTCGAAAATCTAGCCACTAGTGTTTATTTACGCCCGGTCCACAACCAAACGATTGCTAGCTTTTTTCCCCTATCTCCTTTCCTTTCGGGGCCCCTGTCCGTTGCGAACAATGCGATACGTTATTGCGATTCCCGAAATGGGCCACGGATGTAACTGAGTTTCGGCCGTGTCCTTTGTGGCCGCTCCATAAATCATACGCCATGGGATCGTTCCTCCATACGAGGTTTTCATTGCACGACCGATTTTCCCGGGAATGATTTGTCGCCAAGGAAATGTCTGCCACGGTTCGATGCCAAGCTGCGCCCCCTATCTGACAATCACATCGGCACGATGCAATATTTAACGCGTTCCACCGCAGAAATATTTATGGATGGTTAGGCGATAAAATGCGATATTGAAATATACGAGAATCATCGACATTAACGCTACCACATCGGTCAAATGAACTCACCCTTATGTTACAAAAGTTTACATATTTTTATTGAGACCTGCGATAATTTATATTGAGAACTGACGTATTCAGCTATACTTAATTACTTGTTTATTTAGTCTTCTGCTTCATTTTTCATTTTTGTATGTTGGTTAGGTTAGCGTTAATCTCTCACCCTAGAGAATCGTGACGCACACTACAGTTGGAATTGATAAACGAGACTCGTATTTTCATTGCAATTGGATTTTTACTTCAATTTTAATTATAATCTATATAATCAAGAATCGCTGAAGGTAAAATGTGCTTAATATTTCCACTTTCGTCAGTTCTCTCACGTTGTAGTAATAATTAACTAACTCTGAATGACGCAAGTGAAAATTGTAGGTTAAGATACTGATACCAAAATCATGAACCTGCACAATTTGAAAATTATACAACATACTAAAAATCTAAATCTTAAATCTGAAAATTAATTTCTTATTTTAAGCAGACCTATTTAATAATAAGACCTTAATTGTAGTTAAATACTCATAGTGTATTATGTTCCCTTTACCTTCGTTTAATTTACTGCCGTTAAAATACGAGAAAATAAAACTGATGGGTTATCAATTTGAAGGTAAAAGTTTGACGAACAAGTTGAATGTTTCGTTCGTTTACGAGAGCGTAAAGACGGAGGTTTTTATTAAATTCTCCGCCAACGAGATTACACTCGTTTCGGCGACATTGTTAAGAACGTCGAGAGACCGTAACTACGTCGTTCACGCAGCTGAATTTCTATTTAATTTTCGGCTTTGGCAACTTTCATGGGTGAGAATCTGACAATTTATAGCTGCTACATTGAAGACGGAATAAAACTGTCGTGTAGACGAACGACCATTTTACGCGACTCTGATGGAACGCGAGATATAAATCAACCGATGGACGGTTAAGCCTTTATCGCGAACCAACAGCGAATTCAAGGTTTCTGAAACATTGCTGTTCCTTTGCTGCTTTAGGAGAAGTTACTGCAGCTTTGGAATTCGTTCGGAAAATATTCCAACTTCATTTATTGTGACTTACTTCTTAAACTTTCTATCCACACATTTGTAAGATTAGAAACTTGAAATTTTTATTAAATCTGAAATGTTTTTAATTTCAAACTAGTTCATGAACTTCTTAAAGAGCTTCCGTTCATTGCTGAAAATATCCCAGAAATTGTTTAAACCACTCATCTTTGCAATTTACTTCTAAGCTCAACAGTCCATTTATGAATTTCAAATTTGTAAAACTCGCTATTTAAATACTTGTGCATTTTTAAATACAAACTTCAAACCCTAAATAAAGACGTAACAAGTTTTGCATTCATTTGAAGAAGTAAACTCCAATGTTTGTAATCTTTTTATTCAAACATTTCGTCCCCAAAATTAACAAAATTAAACTTTGTCCCAGAACTTGTCGAGAATAAAATTTGCCCCTCACTGTTAGAAAACATCCCAGAATTTGTGTAAATGTCCCTAACAAAGTTATTCTAAATAAAAACGAAACAAGTTTTTAGGATGCAGCGTTGCTACACAACTCGGAGAAGATACTGATCAAAAGTTGCCGGACCATTTTTATTTTCCGACCGCACCGGAAATCGGAAGTTCGAGCCCGAAGCTCCATTAACATTTTTCAGCCGAGCTTGTTACCATTGTTTGAATTTCGAACGGGCTTTCACGCTGCCTTGCATTAACGATGAACGCGAAAAAATAACAGGTTGCACGGGCGGAATTTTAAATCTCGGCTTGGTTGCGTGAGCGATTTCTGCATTGAAAATCGGATAAATTTTGTTAAAAAGAAACACGAAACGGATAATTTTGTAATAGTCGTGCGGTGAATTGCGAACCGGAGAATGGCGTGGATGTTTTGCAGACTAGTTAAAAAGGTGAACTCGAAAAAGAACGTAGTTTGATTTACTTTGAGCTTTGCTCTTAGGTAACTCGGTTAATTTAAATAGACAGAACCTTTACATCTATTGTTACTTTATTTTTAAATAATATAACCCGATTTATACTATTTAAAAACAAAGAGACAGAACCTTTACATCTATTGTTACTTTACTTTTAAATAACATAACCTTTTATATTATTTAAAAATAAAGTAACAATCGATCTGAATTTCCTGTCTTTTCATTTTTAAATAATATAAATCAAGTTATATTATCTAAAAATAAAGTGCAAGTTGTTGTACAGATTCTATCTTCAGTATAATGTGATTTATGTTACATAAAAATAAAAATTTGATTTGATTAACAATTTTGCCATTTGTCAGCTGTAACAGAATTGCATAACAATTAAATATAGATTTAATTATATTTTTCATAAAATTGAAATTATAATTAGACTATGTCTAATTAGTCTTCCATAATAATGTATTTGATAGCTGGTCAAAGTGATAAATTTTTTAAAATAAAATGAAGGAAAACGAAAGTAATTAAAATTAAATGATTAAAATGATGGACTCGTAACGAAAATGATTTTTGATAATAAGCATGATTGAAATATGAATTCTTGTCTGTGTGTGTTCATGAATGAAATCTTTACAATTCGTCGTTAAAAAGTATAACTTTCATGGTCCTGAGGGAAATCATGGGAAACACATACGAGTACGTTGCATTGCGATAGCAAACGTCAGACGAAACATAAACTCTATGCATCTGCGAGTGGTACACCGATAGAGAATACTAATGATAGCACGGATTTCCCATGTGCCGTTTCTAGTTAGCAAATCTGCGAGCAACTTGTTTAAAAAAGGCAAGTTTTTACAGCGCGAACCATCCTTCATTTGCATAAGTATTATCTATGGTTCGTAGACAATATTCTGTACATTACAATTTTTTTCATAATTACGTGATGCGAGATAACGGTACAAATTAATCATTTCTGGACATTTGGAAATTTAGAGATTTGAGGATTTTGAGATATGGAAATTTTGGAATTTGAGAATTTGGAGATTTAGGAATTTTGGGATATGGGAATTATGGGATTTGAGAATTTGGGGATATAGGGAGTTTGGGATATGAGAATTTGGGGAAATGAGGATTTTGAAATATAGGAATTTGGGGATATCGGGATTTTGACATGTGGAAATTTGAAATTTGAGAATTTGGGGATATAGGGATTTGGATACGTAAGAATTTGGAGATATGGGAATTTTGGCATATGAGAATTATGGGATGTGCAAATTTTGGGATTTGAGAATTTGGAGATTTAGGGATTTTGGGATATGGGAATTATGGGATTTGAGAATTTGGGGATATAGGGAGTTTGGGATATGAGAATTTGGGGAAATGAGGATTTTGAAATATAGGAATTTGGGGATATCGGGATTTTGACATGTGGAAATTTTGAAATTTGAGAATTTGGGGATATAGGGATTTGGATACGTAAGAATTTGGAGATATGAGAATTTTGGCATATGAGAATTATGGGATGTGCAAATTTTGGGATTTGAGGATTTGGAGATTTAGGGATTTTTACATATGGGAATTTGGGAATATAGGGTTTTTGACATGTAAGAATTTGGAGATATGGGAATTTTGGCATATGGGAATTATGGGATGTGGAAATTTTGGGATTTGAGGATTTGAATATGAGAATTTTGGGATGTGGAAATATTGGAATTTGAGAATTCGAAGATTTAGGGATTTTGAGATACAGGAATTTAGTGATGTGAAAATTTTTGGATTTGAGTATGTGAAGATATAGAGATTTCGAGATTTGAAAAGTTGTGGATATGGGGATTTGAACATCTGAAAATTTGGAAATTCAAAGTTACAAAAGTTTAGAAAATCAAAGAACCTAACATTTCAGATACAAAAATTGATTCCCCTATGTGAATGATTACATATTACTTGCATGTGAATGTCACTCTTGCATCTACATTTACCTACATATCAACCATACTGTCCAGTAAACAAAGAATATCCCTAAACTATGAAATTTCCTAATTATCACACTGAAACGTTAAACGACAGCTGCAGTTCGTTGCAAAGATTATAGTTTTTTTCTCGTATGGTAAACAGACATTCAACAGGTGTTCTGTCGGCATCCCTGAGACGTTTCGATGAAATAAACAGACTATGTTCTTTCAGTAAACTGTGTTTCTTGCGGATGGAAAGAAAGTTAATGGGCAATGAATTAATGCGAAACGTAGTAGTGGTTCGTTCAATTATTCATGTTGCACGACCGTAGATATTTTTCGTAGAAACACGGAGCTTTTCTCTTGAAACATTCATTGTGCAACGAATGCAGATGCAGAAGGTTGGTAATTAAATGCATTGCTGAGTCCGTTACTAAATAATGCATTTGTAACTCTACTCACCACGAATCTATCTTGATTCAAAATTATTATTTTTGTTATAATATTAACTGTTCGATTCAATATAATACTCAGAAATTCTTGTGAGTGTAACACAAAATAAATCACATTCTTTTATTTTGAAGATTTTTTATCGCATGAAAGTAGTGTATGAAATAACTGTGTTTAAAAATAATTTTTGGAGATATTTTATCGCATGAAACTAGTGTATCAAATAACTGTGATTAAAATGAATCACCCTGTATCTACCATGTATGCACACATACATCTGTTGTAACAAACATACAAGATGTTAGTCAATTTACCAAGTAATAAATCAGTGGAACTATGTCCTGACCTCACGTGACCTTAACCTAACCTATACTTCTATTTCGCTTTACTTCACCAATAACTGTTAAAAAAAAATTCTATGAATCTTCAAAAATACAAACACCACATTATTCGATTCTAAAATAAACAGAACAGAACGAATACGACTCGTGTCTCTCCGGTGTCGAGACATAATCCAAAATGGCGGATGCGCGAAATCAGAACGGCAAAAACTAGCGGAACATCCGTAACGGGCATAAACCCGGAATGGAAAATAATCCAGCGACTATTCGCAACAAACTTTTCTCGCGGTCGGTTGAAAATTACTCGAACGGAAACGGCCAGCATCTGTTGCTCGAACAATCACGTACAAGGAAGTTGTTGGGCGAAACAACGATACAACGAACCACCGTCCAAAATGCCATTCCGATATTAACATTCAAAGTGGAGGGCGAGTCTCAAAGTTACGTCGGAAAATTGAACGCAGAGGAGCCTCGTTCGATTTCTCATCCCTGGTCCTCCATCACCAGGCATCGAACTCGCGATGGACGCTCGTTCGTTTACAACAGAGGGATGTGATAGATTCGTTATTACTCGTGAATCTGATATTCTATATATACGTATATATGTATATATATATACGCTAGGTGACCGTGTAATAGAGAAAAGAGGAATGGCTACTCAGTATGCATTGCGGCTTTTCTGATCGGCGGGGGGTAATATCGACCTTCGGGTGTATGATATACCCTGCTACGTTGCCCAACACGTTCTCGCGTATCTGTGTACAAGAGTATTTCGTGTCACTGCTTATAAAATGTTATATACTTCGTTGGTGCCTTTTTTCAACACTGTTTCACTTACGTTGTATCGGTGCGGTAAGAATCTGGAGGCGATTTGAAACGCTAGGTGGTGGTGCAATAGAAATATTATTATTTGTGATTAGCAAGTGTTAGTATTAGAAGTTTTGCCAGGTTATTTTGCATTGCTAGGTTAAATATAAAAATCTATAAATTAAAAATTTGAACTTTTTGGGGGTGGAAAATTGTAACTTCAAGTTTGCATAAATTACCATAAAATCATTGAATCATTCATGTACCAAAATACAAAACTTGCATGTACCTTCTACCAGCCCACAAGTTTCAAATCGATGTCCCATACGTATTTCGCATTTACAAAACAAGAAAATACTTCGTGCATTCTCATGGTGTATACAACAAAATACGTAAAATACCATTTAAAATTAAAGGGTATAAAGGAAGAACACAACTGCAAGCTCACCAGAAGCTACAGCGCCAAAACACTGTTATTCTTGCGATTTTACACATTCGCGAACACCCGGGTCGCACATAAATCACGCGATTAACAGGAACGAAGTCGCAAACAAGTTCAAGCAAGCTGAAACTTTGTTCGTTTGGCGGAGGAAAAAGGAGGATCCAGTTTGCCCGGCCGTTTCGGCATTATCATACTCGCGGATGGGGAATCGATAAAATTTAAAAGTCGATACGCAGCGCCGCGACGCTGCCTCCCCTTTTCCGGCGTAATCGATCGAGGGGTAGGGGGTGTATGCATTTTTCAAATGTTTGGGCTACCACGATGCGGTACATTAAACTAGAAACACATTGCAGGAAGCATGGTGTATATAGATCATCGATGGAACGAAGCAATACCTACGCTGGCGTAATTCGTGAATCGAGCATTTCATGAATCCGCGCCATTTTGATAATGCGTTGTGAATCTAAGGATTCTCACCGCGTTGCTTGCATTTTGCTCTGATCAGCGTTTTCGCTTAATTCAGCAAATTTGCTTTCATTCGTTTGAATATCGACATGTTACAATATAGTTTGTCAGACACACTATAGATTATTAAGAATAAGGGTACTTTCAATTTTATTTTTTAATTTCAAATGCATATCTCTATTAAGAACTCTAGAAAAATTCCTTTCGCTTACTTTTTCTGTAAATAATTAATTTAACCGCATATACAGCACTGGTCACATATGTCACATATGACATACGAGTAAGGGCACTTAATCTTTTCAATTTCAGTTTCTAATTTGTTAGTGTATATTATTGTCTTAATATTAAGAGCCCTAAAAAGTATCTTTCATTTGCTTATCCTGTAAATAATTGCATGTGATGTACATACACATGTATACATGTGATGTACATACATGTATAAACATAAGTTAAAAAATATTGACTTAAAATTATTGTACTAAACAGAAAGGTGAATGTCACCTTTCGAATGTAAAGGGTTAATAATGGAAATTAAAATCATCGTTAAAGAATTCTTCACAATTGTTAACCAAGCGATTATTAACGCCGTCCATTATTTTTTGAAATTTATTGGAAAAGCGAAATTCTGTCGACATTTTCTACCACAAATACGTGCACACGCGTGTGTGGAACGTAAGGTTCCGCTTGAAATTGAGCTGCATCACTGGTCGATAAATTGAACACGTAATGTGCAATGTTATTAGCATATATCCGCGTTTTGATTGGCTACGGGACACTATTGCTTCGCGCGATCCAATAATTTTGCCAGTTTATTCGTCGCTGAAAACTTCGCTATGCATACGATTTCCGTTTTATACACCGTTCCAAAGTGGAAACCATAAATAGAGAAACGGAGCTCTTCTCCTTTTTTCGTTTCAATTTTGAAACCGGCGTTCAGGCTGGAAATCGCGAAAGGAATATTAAGATTAAGCGGATCGTTGAGATTACAATGTCGTGCGCCTTGACCCACCCCGACAGGGGTGGTAAGAAACGACACACCCTCATCGCGCTTATAAATCATTTTATCTTCGTAACGCTACCCCTATGAAGAAAAATGTACCGGCTGGTGAAACACAAAATCCATTAGTTTTTCATTTAGCTTTAGGCTTCCTGTGCTTTGAATTTCGACGCCCCTCTAGTCACTTATTTACCAGAGAAATGTTCTTTCTTAAAACAGAAACAAATGTATAGACAAAGAGAACGGTTAGATTGATAGAATTTATAGTGGAATTTAGAATTTATAGCGGAGGGTAAACGGAAGTTTTAAACAGTCACAGGTGAATATAGACATTTGGAGTTTATGGTCTTTTAAATAAAACATACACTTCCCTTTGTGTCTTTCTTTTTATCTACTTCAAACGATATGTATTTATGAAAAATTCATTGCCTCTATAAAATATAGTTCCGTTTCATAAACTTATGATGTCTCTTCGTATAGTAGACTTTTTCATGTAACAAGAAAGTATGGAGTCCCACCCCCTAAAAGAAAAAAGCGAATTCCACTCCCTAAACGAAAAAAAGTGCCACCGTATAGAAAGATACATCTCCGTGAAACGGGTCCGTTAAACGTCGTGCAACCCCTTCCGGCGAACGAACAAAACGACCCATGCAGATTCCTAAACGGTTCACCCTCAGCCAGATTCATTCACCCTTATCGGCCATATTTCGCGGATCATAATGGCACTTACACACCGACAACAATCAACGGTAAATCCGGCAGGATCGTTCGGTTAAATCCGCGGCCAATACCACGTAACAGGGGTGCGATGTGGGCGTTAGGGGTGCACAGGATGAGACAGGCAGATTACCTAATCACGGGTAACCCGTAAAGCAATCAAATTCTCCGCGGTATCGCGATCAATGTATTGGTCGTGTATCGGTGTAAGGGTTGGCCAGGTTCGCAGGAAAGGGTGTCGGGAGTACCAGCCGCGGATAACGGAGACAGGGAGCAGCTTCGTAGGCTGTTAAATTCGATTTAAACCATTAATGGCGGTATTGTCCGCGTAACGACCCGGCGCTACACCCAAGGTCTTTCAAAGACTCTGCTGACTGCTTCTTTTTACAAGAATTAACGACGGATTTTTGGAGAATATTACCCTTAATCTGGAGGGTATATTACCCTCAATCTGAGAGTTATTCGCCTGATCTACTGGACGATATGTCTCGGTAACATCGTCGTTAACCACTAGTCTGCAGACACCAAATGTACATCTATACAACTTAGACACAGATTCTCGTTATATGGCCGAATATTTTCAAATCTACAAATTGTCGTCAGACGTTTTGGAGTTTTAAAGCATATTTAACTAGAATATTTTGGGTATTTGAGAATTTACTTATGATTGAGATATTAAGAAATTTAGAAATACGAGGATTTGGAAGTTCCGTTAAGTCAGGGAATAAAATTGCGAAATAACGTAGCGTGGAATGAGAGTATTAGAGTATAGTCTGAAGTTCGTTAATCACTCTTATAATCCATAACTCTTGACGCGTTAGTTTATGACGTCGTAAATAAATTGTCGTCGTTGAGTGGGGTCCGACAGCAAGGTCATTCTTGTCTGAACGTGACCGCTTTTCAAGATGCCTCAGCATCCTCTGTAAGGAGCCATCTAAGGAGACACTGTCCGTTCTATCTTTTCGTCTGGCTCGCAATCTTTCTTGACGTTCATTGAAAATTCATCGTTTTATCCGCTGCGACCGCCTTATCGACACCTCGTTTATCGACGACGGACTTCTTTGCATGTGCACGGACAAAAACTGCTCGGTTATGAGCTGAGTTTTCGAGGGTTGGATCGCAGATAAATTTTTCAGGGATCGCTGTACGCGCGATGGATTTGAGACTTGAGGACTTTGAAGGTTTGTAAGGTTGGTCATTCAAATTCTGGCAACTTTGAGATTTAGGGAGTTCAGAATTCTGAATTATAGGAATTTAAGAATTAGGTTGATATTTTAGAACTGTGGAGATTTGGGCTTTTGAGAGTTTTAGAGATTTGTGGACTGGAGAGTTTGTGAATTTGGGAATTAAACAATTTTTAGGATTTTATGGATTTGAGAACTTCAGAAATTTAAGAAATTATAAATCAGCTAGTTTGGTGATTTATAGTTCCAGCAAAAATAACCAAAAATGACCACAGATCTAACAAATCAAAATAACTTCACAACCCAGCATTTTTATCCACATCGCAAATTCCACTCCATCCGCAAATCCGACTCTCCAAAAAAGAGAGAAACACTTTCTCCATATTGTTTAAACGACTTTTATTTCCACCCACGCATCCGCATCCCCACAGTAATACGAGCCAAATGTAACGCGACCACATATTGCCCAATCTTTGCCAACTAATGCGTCCGCCAGTCTGCACCCTCATTCTGTATGCGTTGTACCAGGTGGCGGCTAAAGAAAACGATACAGGGGTGGTCCCATGGGGTCACAGGTTTTCGGTAGACGTGGCTATAGCCTAAATATTAACGAAGCTTCTCGGAAATGGCAATCAGGTAGTCCAGGATGGCACGTGCGGGCCCATACGTGGGCTATTCGCCTTCGCTTATTCGCATAGGTGAGAGGGTGGTACGTGGTGCAAGGCTGATGGCACGCAGGGTGCACGCGTGACGACGGGTTGCACCGGTTGGTGTCACGCGTGCGTAATGAATCCGGGGACGCCGGATGCGTCGCGGGGTCGTAGTGCAAGGGTCGAACATGCGCGTGCAAATACTGGATGTTCCGTTATTGCTGCGATGCTAGCTGGCGAAGAAAGCTTGTCGCTGATACTGCGGTCAAAGTTACATCTGGTCATTTTGTCGTCATTTACATCTTTTATATAATCACTTTAAATGATCACTCGCCTTTTATGTAATCATTTTGGATGGCTACTTCATATAACCACTTTTAGATAATCACTCGATATAATCGCTTTGGATGATCACTTGATATAATCGCTTTGGATGATCACTCATCTTTCGCATAATTACCCTGGATGCCCACTTGACGTAGAATAATTACTTCATATAATCACTTTTAGATGATCACTCGGTAAAATCACTTTGGATGATCACTTAATATAATTATTTTGGATGAGCACTCGTCTATTATATAATCACTCTGGATTGCCACTTGACATAATCACTTAGGACAATTAGTTTATATAATCCTTTTGGATGATCACTTGATATAATCGCTTTGGATGATGGCTTGATGCAATTGTCAATCGTAATCAATTTGTATCATCACTTTATATAGTCACTGTACGTGATCACTAGGTATGATCACATTGTATGATCACTTTGGATAATTACATTGCATGGTCACTGTGGATGAACACATTATTGGTCACATTGCATAACCACCTCAGATGATCACAACAAATAATCACTTTCGATGACCCCTTGATACAATCACTTAGAACGATCACCGTAACTGATCACTTTATACGATCACTTAGGATGAACATTCAGGACGATCATTTTACAAGATCAATGACCATCCAGGGTAATCATTTTGAATAGTCGTTGTATATGATCACTTGGGATGATCTTTTAGGAAGATCTTTATATGATCATTTTGAATGATGATTAAAGCTAATCTTGAAGCATGATCACACTGGATAATCACATTAGGCTGTCACATTGGATGATCCCACTGGATGGTCACATTGGAAGGTTGGATGATTTTGAACGACGACTTTGAATGATCAAAACAGTTGAAAACGACACATTTAGTAATTGCAAAGCCAGTCCATGCGAGCGAAGTGAAACACGGGAGGGTGGGCGTTACAGCGTGTACAATTGCACATCGGCGTGATACAGATAGATAAATAGATAGGCGAGGTGGTAACTGGGAAAAGAGACCGAGGTTCCATTACCTGGACTACACTTAATAATCCTCCCATATCGTTGATGATATCCTGGAACCCATTTAGACGCGAGGTGTTTCTCGACACGCATCTTCCTGTAGTCTCCTGGTTCAATTTCTGGCTTGTTGACTACCGTGATACGATAGTGTTTACCTGCTTCATCCAGATAACGTGCTATATCCGCTATTATGATCACACGCGTGTAATATGAGCACAGTTCAAACTTTTATTTTATAATTTTGACGATTGTGGAAGCTTAATAAGGGTGATGGTGGGATTCGAAAAATTTCAAAGTTACTTTTATTACGTTTATGGCTCTATTGGGTGAACTCATAGTAAACTGACATATTCAGTAGGTA
This sequence comes from Megachile willughbiella, assembly GCA_945859595.2. NCBI lineage: Eukaryota > Metazoa > Arthropoda > Insecta > Hymenoptera > Megachilidae > Megachile > Megachile willughbiella. The sequence goes on from OX243796.1 coordinate 10,570,007, forward strand.
ATTCATGTACCACTACACAGAGCAATGGATATGGAGTAGTTTCGAGATTATTGTATTAAAGCATCAATAACTGAATGAACGTTTATGAAATAATGCTTGCCATGGAAATGTGAGTTTGGTCAGAAATCATGTAAGATTTTTGAAAGGGAACTTAATACTCTAGATCGATCTGGACCGATAAATCTGTGAATGTAAATAAACGTATATAGCCGTAATGTTCTGACGTACTAGATGACTTACGTAGCCAATTACAGTCTAATTATCGGGGCAGGAATCGGTCGAAGAATCATCAAAAGCATGCGGACAAACGTCCCGCAGGGCAGTCGGACCTGATAGCGGCGATAGGGTGTGTATTCGTCCCTTACGGGCCAGATATGCACCGCAACACACGGCTGTGTATTCTGCGCCATTACAGATCGTAGATCGTGAAACGCATCGCGGGTATAAGCCGTGTGTGTCCTCGGTGTTCTCCAACGCACGATTAACATTCTCCACCAGCCGTTCGGCTAGATACCCTCTGGCCACTCGTCCACCCTTCCCCCTTTAAAATACGGCATTCGGTGTGTGCTGCACCTTCTCTCTCTTGCCAGTGTCCGCTATTAACTTCTCGCATTGCCCGATCGGATCGATAACACCGTGTGTCGATGCACCGGCCGTTATCTTCTCGCTAGGCTGCATTAATGCACCTCCAGTTATTGGACAAAATGGTTCTGGGCCGATCTCTGCGGAACGTTGCTCGGACCGGGCTTGATACGTGTCCTGCCGGTTGATCTCTGACGCATTCCATTTCGCTGCGATTACTCTACCCATGGTTAATAGAACGCGACAGAGCAATCACGGACTTCCGGTTGCAAGGTCTCTCAAAGCTACATGTGGACGCGGCGGCAAAAGAGTGTAGATTTCGCTATACTCTTCAACTTCGAATGCAAATTTCTCTGTTATTCTACAAAGTTGCGGGCTATGGTTTCGCAAAATTATTATTCTTGATGTACCTTATGATTGTACGAAGTTTGAACGAGATTGATGATTCCAAGGTTGTGAGATCTCCTCCTGAATAAAAATACAAACCTACAAAATACATATGTGGATACCTATATTATTTTGTGATATGCAGTATTAATATAAAATCTATTAATGTAGTATTCTATGAATCGATAAACTATTTTGTTCGAAATGGCTATAGAGGACACGAAGAATTATTGGTCTCTGAAAAACGGAAGAAACGCGGTCGTAATTGCACGGAACGCGGACAAATTATTTTTTATGCATTTTAACGAACAGTGACCTGAAAATGTCCAACAAACGGAAGGCCGTTTCGCATTTGCAGCCAACACTTTTGCTTTTCTCTTTATTTTCCTCCGCGTCGGGATACCATGAAAATTAATGTTTGCGTTGGCGACCGATTCGAATCGGCCGAAAAATAAAAGAAACTTTCGCGTGATATTCAATTTCAAATATCAAACTTTATTCTGAAATAAAGTTCACCCTCAAATCTGGTCAATGACAGTGTAGTTAACCATTGGAAACTCGTCCACAATTTTGATTATTTAATCGATTAAAGAATTAAACTTACTGAGAACATTGATTGTGTTCACAATTTTTAATGAATTGTCAACTGATAATTCAATAATAAACATAATATTAACTAATTCTTGAAATTGGAATTAGTAAACAGATGAGCAATGATATTGAATATTTTTAACATTTTCATTACAAACATTAAATTACAGAGGTTGAGAAACACCACTCCAGTATGAACTTTTGTTATCTTCAAAATCAATTTTCTCGAAAACGAAGCTTCCTACCAAAAATAGTCACTGAACATTTTCGAATCATCATAGTCCGAGGAGTAGTTACCATACTCAGTTGACCCTGTACGATTATCGTGCGAATACTTTTGAGCGTTACTGTACAGGCGCGTGCGCCACGCGAAAATGCGCAAAAACCGTGGGCGACAAATTCAGCCCCCACGCTCCTCCTGTTTTTTTCTCGCGTCGTGCCACCTCGGTATTTATTGTTTTAATTTACCGTGACCGTGTTTAATTATGGAGAGTTCATTTCGAGCGACAACAGCGGTCCCCAATACGCTGGTTAGGTGTGAGGACGTTCGGGCAGACGTTTCGCACCTAACCAGTCGGAACGGCGTTGTTACGACGCGTTTCGGTGAAATTTGCAGATTTCGCAGAAGGATCGTCCTCCTCTGATTTGCGGAGTGGCGACTAACGAGTTTTTAACGCGTAACATAAATAGTTTTGCTTTGAAGCTGTCCCTCTCTTCACTGAATTTTTGCAGCTGAACCATGGTGCAATGTGGATACAGAGGATTTTTGTTTCTGACATTTTAGGACTGGGTATTTTTGATGCGTATGGGCAGCGAGATCAAAGGGGCATTTTTATTTGGCAGAAAACAGGAAGAACTGATGCGAGGGTAGTTACGTTATTTTTAATCGGTTCTGAGTCATAATATAAAACTATATACAGATTTTTATCACTGTACACGAATTTGTTTCATTTATTAAATACGAGGATGAAGATTCTAAAGCTTGAAAACTTATACTAAAAAATCTAATGATCTAAAAATTGTCAAGTTTACATAAGTGTCATACGTGATGCACTTAAGTGTATAAATGTATCGCTAAAAGTCAGTTAACGATTTTCTTGTTAACCTATCGGCAGACACGAATCTGTTTGATCCAATTTATACGGTACACATTCCGACATTTTTATTTACAACCGTATAAACTGGTATTACGTTTCATTTACCGAGACCTATCAGAAAAGAGCTGTTCGAGACGGTAGCCTGGCTAGAAGGCGATATTGTTCGGTGAATATTTTTAGAGCGCATACTGTGCGAGCGTTGCCCCTGACATCTCTTCGCCTTTCGATATTCCCTCTTGGAATCCTCTTGTCCTTCTTTTGCTCGTCTCGCGACGATAAACCCGTACACATCGTGCACCGAACAAAGACGGATAATTCCTTGGCACGGAGTCACGAGGAGCCGCTAATGAACATCCCTCGACGATTTTAGATGCTGGTCACTAACAAGCGTGAAGCAAAAAAACGAAGGAAAGAAAAGAGAGGCGAGCATGGTCTAAGATTATTTTAGCACGCGACACGAGTTTGTTCCGTCGAATTCGTTCTTGCAGACACGTCGGATTCACAATTAAATCGGTGCCATCGGTCGTTAATCGATTCGATAGTTTGCTCGTTAATCGATAATTTTGATTTAGTTTGACCGAGAAGTTGCGCGAGCGTAAGTTTTAATGGCCATTGGAGACAGTGTATCTGCGGATTAATTAGATCGTAAATTGAAACAATAATTAATAGAGTTACGAGGGATATCACGATTACGAAAATTTCGGGGATTCTTGATCGAATAGCCAAAGAATGCAACGAATGAATTAACGACAGAGAGCTTTCGAAACTCCATCAACGAATGCCCGTGTACTTTAATTATTCAACGGTATTAATGCATCATATTCGGCGATTAACTTTCGCAGATAGGTTATAGCACAACAGATTGAATCGATCAGCGGATAAACGATGCGATTTTGATTAAAATTCAAAAATAGACTGTTCAAACATTAACTTTCCATTTGCGGACCGGCGGATATAATAAACGTTGTTTAAAATATTTGTTTTTACTCGGGAGATATTTTAACGGGAACATAGTATTATCCAGGGGAGGGAAAAAAAGAAACGAGGAATAAAAGAGCACGTAATCGAAACCCTTCCGGTTCGATCGAAATTAAAGAACAACAATTTACACAGCCTTAAAGTAACCATTTAAACGAGCCTCGTCTACCGAAAAAGAATCAACAAAGAACCTTAACTATCCTCATTTACATGTAAATTTCGAAAGCTCGCTGCCATTAACGGTGGCTACGAAACAGGCTCTTTCAACCGTTAACACCGAAAAACCGTCTCATTTCGAAGGACGAATTTCAATAAAACCTGTTTGCGATCTTTTCTCTGTCAACAAGCGAAGAGTAAACAACGAAAGAGCGTGGTAGACAGTGGTAGCGGAGGCCACCAAGGGTTTCGAATCGTCGAAAAGAGGGAAAAAAGACGATGGAGCAAATGGAAAGGGCGTAGAAGTCAAAAGAAATGCGGGAAGGAGAACGCGAGACCGAAAATAGCCTCTGGACATTCCTTAAGGGAGGTTGGGTTAAGTTACTTTTCGGATAACATTTTCGAAGCATATATTTTTTATTTCGTGTTTCCAACGCTGGAATACACCTGACGTTTATTTACAGTTGAAAAATTTGTCAATATGACAATTCAATATTTGTACATTTCTGTCTTTCTTTGTTCTATGTCCCTCTTTTTTGTATTCTTCTATGGTTACAATTTTTAGGTTATATTTTTACGTTCCTCTATTTCTATATTATTTCACTGTTTGAAATTTTCAGAAAATCATACAAGACACAAACTTGACACGTTATATTTTTCTTGGCAAATATCTAATACTAATACTGTTAACAATACTAATATTTACTTGTTAATAAAAATAAAAATTCATGGATAGATGAAATATCGTGTCATCGATCTAGAAATTAAAACTACCCCTAAATATTAAATATTTTATATATTTTTGTACATGCATCATATTGCACTTAGAATTATACAGTAGTGTATTAAAAAAAGAGTTAGATGATGAAACGCAGCATGGAAGAGGGTATACGTAAAATCTTAGGTAGAAAATAGAAGGCAGTTGATTTTTGGTCGAACGAGCCCGTGTCTGTTGGCTCTCTGTGGGTCTACTCGAGACACGAAATAAAAGGGGGTTGCAATGAAGAAGGAAAACGGCGTTTATCCGTCGTGTTCGTTGCCCTGCTTCCAGCCCGTGGAGCGTTTCAATTACAAAATCCTGCGAAATCACCCGACGACTCTCGCCAGCTGCTCGTCCACCCGTTATATTTGTTGTGGCCCACCCTCTCTCCGCTCTCTTTCGCCCTCTTTCATCGCCGGTTGCCCGCCCTGCTCGCCCCTTCGGGGGCCGTAGACGTGGCCGAGCCACAGCAGAGAAACAAAAAGGACCGGTCCATTGTTTGAACAAGCCAGAGTAAACACCGGTGTCCGACAAAATCGAACTGGCAAGGTCCGCGAAACGCAGACGGATACTTCGATATTCATGTCGCGCTCTGCGAATCCCCCGCACACCCCATTTCAACCCCGTTTCTACGGCTGACCCGATGATTAACCTTTCACCCCGCCGGGATTCGGAAGCAGCCGTGCAAAATTCCTGGAATCTCTTGGAATTTTCGACTCGCGAATCCACGGCTCTACGTTTCGGTTTCATTAACTCGACCACACCGGCACGAATATTTTGCCCGAGGTTTGTTCGACGATAATGCTCATGAGCACGGCTTTTCCGTCTCTGAATTATATTCTTTTCGCCGACGAATATTACGCCCGGAATTATTTGCACAATTATTTCATTCGAATTTTATTCGCTACATTTGCGCTAAGTTTTCCGCCCGCCAACTTCGCGTAATTTTGATGCAAAATAGGTCATGAATTTAGATGCCATTTTGATGCGGTATTATCTGTTTGAAGTTCCTTAGACGTTGGATTAATCCTTTATTGCGTCGTGCTGCAAATGTGATGTATCACGTATGAGACTCGTGTAACTTTATAACATTATTAATTTCAGGGTTATTGATGGAATTATAATTATCTTTTATAATTGCAATCTGTTGCTGTTTTCAAAATGTACATTTGCGATACTATATTTATTTTTTTTTATACAAGTAACTTTTCCTTGAAAGAAATTTAAGAAAAATTTCATTAAAATAAATTTTTTCAATGAAAAATATTTATGAAATAGTTGATTATTTTCTTATCGTCAGCTCTGACAGAAGTTACAAAAAAGTATGGCATAATAAACTAACAATTCTTGTGCATATTAATTTCAAGACCTTGGTTATAGATTACTGTTTGTAAGCTACTATTATTTATAATAATTAAACTAAAGATATTTATAGGGTTAACCTATGTAAAAATATATAAATATAACGTGCGAAATGTGGACACACAAAATTACGAACACGATTAGAAAAATTTCAAATAATATACGAAGTGAGTGCATTGAAAATATCTGTGTAATAATAATTCAATATTATTTTGTCATTAATTCTGTTTTCCGTAAACGTACAGTTAATATTATTTTATTGATTAAATATTGTTCCCATAACATACACGCAATAGTAATTTAATTAAATATTGGTTTTGTAACAAACAGTTAATTTTAATTTATTAATGAAATGTTCCCGTAGATAATTTTAATCTACTAATTAAATATTTCTTTCGGAACAGACAGACAGTAATTTATTAATTCATTATTTTACGATATGTGCACATTTTGTAACTTTGCGTATTTCATTTATATCTTAAAACACTAACTCAAAAGTGAATATTGAATATATTTTATTTCTGTACGCGCGACTGTCTCAAATTGAATTACGTCCATATTTTAATACTATTAAATGATAACGGAATTATGTACACACATTGAAATTGTGTTATTTGTAATTCCCTGGAGAATTACGTGGTAACGTGCGCAATATTTACGTGTGCTGTGCAGTATTATCAATTTCAATAAATTCAGTTCGGTTTTATGCTCTCTGTTAGTAAATTGGCACGAAAAATCGGTAAATTTTATTTGAATGCACAAAGTGAATACAATGAATGTATCTATTGAATTATTCAATGTATTGCATATGCCCCGACAATAATACATACGTAAAATACGAAAGCTGCAAAATATGAAAAATGAATAATTAAACCATGCAAGTTTCTGAATTTGTAAATTTTAATGTTTAACATTTTATATCTGAAAATATATTTAAAAGTTTAATGACACATTTGTACATTAATAATTTTTGCATTCCTAAATTTTTAAATTTCGTGATTCGAACACTTAAAAATTTTTAACTTTGAAATTTCTGTATTTCTGAATATTTAACTTCTGCAAAATACTTAATTTCTACATTTTTAAATACATTTGAAAATTTATCGTTTTACTGTATTTTTGGAAATGTATACAGTAATCACAAAAATCGTCACAATGTTTTTCTACGTCTAAGATAATTTTTTCCTCAAATGATTTTCGTAAACAAAAATCGAACTATTACAAATTTAATTATAATGCGTCGTAAAATAAATATTCCTCCATAAAAGTTCCACGTGCTCCAGTTTCTACATAAAGTTCTTCCAGCATTTCTTTTTACCGCGAATCGTTCTTAACGCAGATATTTCATTATCGATGAAATTAGAAATGAGAAATGAATTGCGAAGAAATGTATTCGGAGCAGATGTATCCATCTGCGATATTACGCACGAAGAAACGGGATATTTCAGGCGGCAAACGTTTTATTTCAAATTTTGCACGCTTGCCAGCAAGGGAAGCTGTTTTGCGCGCAGATGAACGCTGGATTCCATATGAAATTTTGCTTGAAAACGTTCCCCGTCCATCGTGCCACGAAATTCCGCGCGCATTTAAACAAATACAGCTCGGGCTACAATTATTTTACGTGCTGAATCAACTGAACGCCAAATGCAAATAATAACTTCTCTCCTTCCACGGTTTCCGTCCGCGATAAAACCACGACGAGAAAAAAACATGATTGACCTGACGGTATTCCGCGAATAAATTTATTCGAAACTTGTTAATTTCGACGTTGTTAAATAAAATGCGCGATAATTAATTCGCATCGAGCTCGCAATTTTTCGCGTACAAAGTTTCGTTCCGGTTTTCAGGCAAATTACCCGGAGATTTCCCCAAATCCGCGTATCTTCTCTATTTTTTTTATCCATGAAAATTCTACACGCAGTCAAAATGACTTTCTCGTTCCGCGGCAGATTTTCATATCGATGTTGCCCTGACCACAAAATCAAATTTTAGGAGAGAGTTCCGCTGATGCACGAACGGAATAATGCATGAACTTGCGATCGAATGTAATTTTTTATGAGCGTCAACAGGTGCAGGTCCGATTTGAATGAAATGAGAGGTTACAGAATTCGGAAAGGAAGTTTCGGTAGAACTTCCGTCGGAAAAGTAAGAAGTTGATATTTTATTGTAGGCGATCTTCAAGTCGAATTTATTCTTTTCAAATTTCTTTATATTCTGACAACCTAATCTAATACGCATAACTATGATACACAATTTTATCGTTCTAGTCTATTGTCTGAACTTCGAATCTAACCTGTGTCCTAACTTTACTTGACGTGTTTCATACATTCATCGTTCAAATCTATTTCTTTTTGTCTGAGATTGAAATTTAACCTGACCTGTCCTAACCTCATTTAATTTTCTTTATACTATTGTCATTCAAATCTATTTATTCATCTCTGAGATTGAAATTTAACCTAATTTGTCCTAACCTCATTTAATTTTCTTATAACTTTTGTCATTCAAATCTATTTATTCTTCTCTGAGATTGAAATTTAACCTAATTTATCCTAACCTCATTTAATTTTCTTATAACTTTTGTCATTCAAATCTATTTATTCTTGTCTGAGCTTCAAATTTAACATGATCAATTCTAACCTCATTTAATTTTCTTCATACTTTTATAATTTAAATCTATTTACTCTTGTCTGAGATTGAAATTTAACCTGACCTGTCCTAACCTCATTTAATTTTCTTTATACTTTTGTCATTCAAATCTATTTATTCTTGTCTGAGCTTCAAATTTAACATGATCAATTCTAACCTCATTTAATTTTCTTCATACTTTTATAATTTAAATCTATTTACTCTTGTCTGAGATTGAAATTTAACCTCACGTGTCCTAACCTCACTTAATTTTCTTTGTTTATTTATTCTTGCTTAAACTTCATATATAACCTAACCTATCTAAACTACTATATAAATTGTCATTCGGATTTTCGTTCAAGTTTGGAGGTCACATTTGAAGTTTAAATTAGAACATCTACTTTTTCATGTTAAAATAACTTCTTTCACCATCTATACACTGCTAATCACTCCTACAGTTTATCTTGTAGTTTCTGTTTATTTTCACTAATTTATTTTGGTTATTTCGATAGTTAGAAATATACGTTTGTAACAAAGAAAATTGTTACAAATTTTGAAACCTTGTCTTGAATAACTGTCACGTTGCAGTTTTTGATCTCGTCAAGTGTCGTTATTTTTCTATGAAATTTGAACTGTTTTTCTTTTATAGCATATCGCCATTTCTGTTAGCCATGATTTCACGTATTAAGCGTTTAATCGTGGCGAACCATCGTGACTTATATTGATAACATTTTGGACTTTCCAAATGAAAGTGGAGCTGTTATGAAGCTGGCCGAATAAAGGACCGTGATATTGTTCTATTGTACGTTTAAATTGCCAGTTCTGGTTTAAGCTCGTAAAGAATGATTCCCCTTTCTACCTTGCAATTACTTTCGGAAACTCCTGAAATTTAGTTAATTATTACTACTAACTGAACGCTTGATATCAGTGATTTCATTTCATAAATTATCCCAGGAATTTTCTTACGTTTCCACAATTTATTTCGCAATTAACAATGTTCCTTTTCGAAATGATCACAGATTTTTTTTAGGTTTCAAATTGAAACATAGTTTCGATACAAAATTTTCGTATTTTCGAATTTTTCTGTTATTGAATTAATATTCTTCAAATTCTCTGTTTCTAAATTTTCAAATCTTCAAACTTTTCTGTTTCTGAATTTTCAAATCTTCAAATTTGTGTGTGTTCAGAATATTCAGAACATCAAGTTTGTATACTTGTAAATTTTCAACAATAACCAATTCTCGTTTTTAAAATTTTCAAGTTTCCCAATGATAGATCGTATCTATTCTCATTTAAATTTCTAACCAAACCCATACTAACCTAACTTAATATATAATTGTATCATATACTCTAGTTATTTTTCCTTGCAACCATAGACTAGATCTCCAATATAAGATGAAATAGAGATATTAGAATAGAACCAGATATAACCTAACCTAATATATAAATTCATCATATGAATCTAATTATTCTTATCTGGAAGCACACACTAGATTTGAAACACGAAACAAAATGAAAAGACTTGAATAATAAAGTGGATTAAATTATACTAGAATTAGATTAGAATCAGATATAATCTAACCTAATATATAATTTCATCACAGTCTAGATTTAAAACAAAAAATAAAGTAATAAAATTGTGTACGATGTTACAGTGTTCAGAAGGGAAAATAATAATTTTATTTATTAAATGAAATTTTGGAGATATACGAAATTCCCTTTGTTACTAGCGAAAATTTCATATTATTTTGTAAATATAAGCAGAAACCACGAAATGGATTGTAAGGGTGTGATTGGTGGTCGTTATAGATAGAGAAACGGGTTGTTCTGACACGAGACCGAATAACAATGGCCACATCCGTGTATGTGTTTCCGGTCGGTGGCCACCTTCCGGTTGTGAATTACGCGGGTGAATAAATAGAGTGGGGATCGCGGCTATTCCAGCAGAGGAGAATATTACAACTGCGAGTGCAGAAGTTCATATAGACCGACTAATGAAATTGGAATGAACGGTAAAGGAAGGATTACGTTCGTCCATGGTGACGAACAAACCGCTGTAAAACGTGTACGCGCGCGTGTGTGTGTGTTTGCGTGTACGCGAAATGGTGTGTAACTATCCGCGGTGAAAAACTGGTCGCCATTCCGGCGTATTATCAACCAACAACTTTCTAAATAATTCCTTTCTCCGCTGGACAATACATCGAGTAATTCCAATGCTACGCTGAAATGAATTCTGAAAATGTAGCCCGAGCTTTCAGATTAAATACGTAAGCCTCTTACAAAGCAAAGTGTTCAGCTTTATGGAACGGTAAGCCGAGAAAATTGATGATATTGCTTTTCGAAATTTTAGCCGAAGAATACGAAACTTATATCGCACTCAATTTTAGATCAATTACGATTCGCTAATTGGCTAAAGTTGAATTCTTCACGGGGAGAAAAATTTTGGGTGCTTGAGAGCAGTTTTCCGAGCGAATGAAAGCAAAATATTTCAAATTTAATGAAAATTTGCCAATTTAGTTTGGAATTTTTTAGATCTAGTTCCAAGTTTTCGAGATTTCTCAAATATCGAAATCTTAAAATTTCGAAATTTTCAAGTGAGCACTCTCAGATTTAAAAACCGCTAAATTTCTAAAATTCCGGTCTCCAAATTTTCTACCTTCAAACTTTGTACTTCCTATGTATTAATTTGTCACATTTTCGAATGTCAAAATTGTTAACATTTTATATTTTTCATTTACTCTTACACATTCTCAACTTCTCAAATTCCAAAATATCCAATTTTTCATTTAGAACTTATAATTTGATTTACAATTTTAATTTACAATTTTGATTTACAATTTTAATTTACAATTTTAGTTTCTAATTTTAATGTACAATTTTAGTTTACAATTTTAATTTACAATTTTAATTTACAATTTTAATTTACAATTTTAATTTGCAATTTCAATTTACAATTTTAGTTTGCAATTTTAGTTTACAATTTTAGTTTACAATTTTAATTTACAATTTTAATGTGCAATTTTAATTTGCAATTTCAATTTACAATTTTAGTTTACAATTTTAGTTTACAATTTTAGTTTACAATTTTAATTTACAATTTTAATGTGCAATTTTAATTTTGCAATTTTAATTTACAATTTTAATTTACAATACCTAATTTAATTTTCAATTTCCTAATTTACAATGTTCTGTAATTTTATTAACAATTTTCCGTTCTTGAATTCCATGGTACCACTGTACCCTAACCTAAAAGGAGTAGTTACAAAGCAGGAGCAACACAACGTTGAATTAATTTCCATAGCGAATTACTCTGATCAATTAGAAATGATCAGTATCTGTGTACAAGCAGGAATAATTATTCTAATGGGTCGACAGTGTTTGTATTATTTACCAATATTTACCGTGTTGATGACGTACTCAAAGGATCGGAACAACCCTTTGCATATATCTCGCTCGTATTATTAGTATCTGTGTCGAGACATAAATGGCAGTCCAGCGAAAAACCATGTTTGGAGCTGTTCCTTCCGTACATACTCAAACTAATAATATCAAAGTATATTTATACTAAAATTCCACGAATGTTCTCAATAACTGTCCCCAATAACTCGACTTCATATACATTGAATAAAGCACGAATTTCCAGCTGCGTCAGAATTCGTAGAAAACCCGAAAGGTTCTTTGTCGATATTTTTATGCGCGTAAATAATAGGTCGTCCAGGACATAATGAAAAGCCCGATAAAGGAAGCGAATTTGACGATAATTTGAAGCTGGACTTTTTCGATGAAAGGTGAAAGTACGGTGAAATAATGTATGACGTCGAGGATTTCCATGAAATTTGTTATTAACCTTTTGTTGCGTGAAAAAACAAGAGGTTCAGGTTTTTTATTTTTCTAACTTTTCTACGTATAACTTTAACGAATATTAAATTTTCAAATAATAGAGAGTTTTATACCTTGTGTAATTTTGTGTAAAATTTAAATTTAATAATCTATATAATCATTCATAAATTAATGTATATATGTATAATTAGTGTAATGAAGTAAAAAAATAAATATTAAGTCAGTCGAGTTAAATGAATTTACGAGTATTGATGAAATAAATATAATTCCAATATCAATGACTAAAATTAATAAAGTAATTAAAAAATATAAACAGTGAATAAGAGAGGTCTGTTCAAGTGCATATTGAACAAGATTTATTTTATTTTTTATCGATAGAAAAATGTTAACGTGGCTCCCCAAATATTAATAATAAGGGTAATAAATTAATTCTGTCAATAATATTCGAAAGTCCAGCAACGCAAATTTCATCTTACCATTGGTTGTATTTTTTTCTCGTATCGTCGAGAAGTCGTGCTAACTTATAAATATGATAATACGCGAGGAGACCAAGCAGCAGTCGCGAAATAACCCCTTTCGAGGTTCGTTCTTCTCATCCCCCATTCCACTTTTTACCGTCTCTTGCACCCTTATCGAACGTCAGGCATTACCCGACGTCTTCCTTCACCGCTTTATGATATTGGAAATCCGAAAATGCGAATTAAAGTCCGTCCTCTTCTTTCCTCGTTTCCTTGTTGAGATCCTCGACGGCGTTGGTTGGTTTAGGGGGATGCATATACCACCGATGCCGCTGGTGCACTCACCAATCCCCATAGAAACACGCGCACATGCAACGGGAAGAAATGCGTGTAAATTGGTGGTGTCTGGAGACACGTAAAACGGCGAGTCCTCGGTTGTTCGTAAATCGAATTTGCGTTGGCTATGCAGTAATCGAAAGTTTTATACCGGTTCTAAAAGTCTTTTGGCACATCTACATCACTTTCTCAGACATTTTAACGTAAGGAATTGCTTTTTGTGGAGAATTGGTAATATTGATGGCCGAGTGGTGGGGTTATCGATCAAGGGTGCGAAAGGGACTTTGAAGCAGACTGAATTTGGAAAATTGGAAATTTGGAAATTTGAGAATTGGGGAGTTTGGAAATTGGGAAATTTGGGAATTGGGAAATTTGAGAATTTGGGAATTTGGAAATTGGGAAATTAGGGTATTGGGGAAGTTGGAAATTGGGAATTTTGAGAATTGGAAAATTTGGAATTTGGGAAAATTGAGAATTGGGAGATTTGGCAATTGGGAAATTTGGAAATTAAGAAAATTGAGAATTGGAAAATTAGGGAATTGGGAAATTTAGGAATTGGGAAATTTGAGAATTGGGGAATTTGGAAATTGGGAAAACTGACAATTGGGGAATTTCGCAATTGGGAAGTTTGGAAATTGGGAAATTTGGGAATTGGGAAATTTAGGAATTGGGAAATTTGAGAATTGGGGAATTTGGAAATTGGGAAAACTGAGAATTGGGGAATTTAGCAATTGGGAAATTTGGAAATTGGGAAAATTGTGAATTGGGGAATTTGGAAATTGGGAAATTTGGCTATTGGGAATTTTGAGAATTGGGGAATTTGGGAATTAGGAAATTTGGGAATTGGGAAAATTGAGACTTGCGGAATTTGGCAATTAGGAAATTGGAAACTTGGAAAATTGAAAAATCGGAAATTTGGTAATTGGCAATTTTTAGATTCTTTTAGGTCGAAATTGTCGAATTTGCAATTTAATAGATTTACAGGTTAACAAATTTCTAAATTAACAAGTTAACAAATTTACAAATTATGAGTGATTAAATATCACATTTATAAATTGACAATTTCACATCTCAATAATTTTTCAATATTTCAAATTTGAGAATGAAAAATGGTAAACTTGAACAAGCAGTTGTAAACTTGAATAAAAGATTGCAAAACTCGAATAAAAGTTGTTAAACTTGAAATTACGAAATAACAGGAATTTGCAAAATATGTAATTGGGTACATATAAGTGCCCGTGGAGCGCACGCCATTTGCAGTTTCGTGCAGCTCGCCCTCGCGGGCACAGTTGCCCATCACCAAGTTCTATGATACGGTCATTTCTTGCACGGTATGTTATTACGAGTACACGTTCGTGTGCTCATATAATTTTGAAAGCATTCTTTGGGGCGCGTAATTAATGAGAACAAAGGCAGTGCTTGCTATGTGACCGTGGGACTAATTAGCTTGAGAACATGTTAACCCCTGTGCAAAGGCGTTACAGAAAGGCGTAACAGGTAACTGGAATTATTGCTGTCGACATAGTCATAGTTAAGAATCTTGGTTAATTACACTGTACATGGTTATCATTTTCTGTAGAATGTGTTATATTCAATTTACTTTACAATAGACTGGGATGTGTGGAACGTATTCACTTCATAAATGGCGAATTTATTTTGTTACCTTTGAAAATACATTTTATTACGAGGTAAAAAAGAATTTCGCACATTTTTTTTATGTTAACGTGATTTGTTATTTCTTTTAATAAATAAGTTATTTGAGATTCTCATTTTTGAAATTGTTAAATTTTGAAATTTTTTAATATTGGAATTTATGAGTTTAAGATTTTTAATTTTTGAATATCGTGTATTCAAATTGATAGACTTTCAAATTTTTAAATAGTTGGCAAGTTTTTAGATTTTGAAATCGTTAACAGTCATTTCTAAATCCTAAAATTCGTAGAATTCCCAAATTCTCAGTCTCAAATTTCTAAATTCCCAAATTCCTCAATTTCTAAATTCTTAAATCATTAAATCTTCCAATTCCCAAATATCTCCAACTCCTAAATTCCCAAACACCCCAATTCCCCAAATGTATAAATTCCCCGATCCTTAAATCTCCTTTCCGAACATTCCAAACCCCTAAATTCTCAAATTTCAAAATATCGCAAATATTCCAAATAGCCCGCATATCCCAAATACCCCAAATCTGTAGATCCTCAAATTCTCAACTCTTCAAACTTCCCCATCCCTCGACTTCCTTAACTGAACCCTCTCACAGTCACTTTCATCGAACTTCGAGCTTCAAATCGATATGCCATAAGTGGCATTTGGCGGTACTTACACGTCATCAAATTACGTCGGACTTCCAGTCTCTCCAAATTGGTCATTTGATATGCAACAACCTAATAATAGCCCGAAGATCGATTCGATCGTGCTTCCTCGAGACCTGGTTGTAGAATATAGCTGAAATGTGGACGCAGAGAAACCGCGAACAAGGGTTTCCCTGACCGAAGCTAATCCTCTGTAGGTAAGCCAAATGTAGTCGGAAACAAGCCACGGACTTTACGTCATCGTTCCGTGTCCCAGTTCTGGCCAGGATATGCTGATCCTGTCGGCACCCTCTTACGGTTCATTGCCCACCAACAAAATTTTATTCTTTTAAACCGCATCAACCGTACATGGACGTCCTCATGAATTTTTACGACCTCTCCACAATTAACCCCTTGCACTACGATTAGCCAGCTGCGTCAGAACTAATCACGCTTACAATATTATAACAGACAAAGTTGAAATGTTATGTCAACTTGGTATGCAATCGACTATGCAAATAATTACACTCCAAATAGTATTCAAAATTCGAGTAAAATTAGGACGAGTGTGTCACGGGACTCGTCAAGGTAGCGCAAGGGGTTGAACCTCTCACAAGACACACAACGCAGATGATGATAAAAATCAGTTCAAAATCAGTTTTCAGAAAATTCAGAAAACTAGAACATATCTAGGTATTAGTAGCTTTGTATTTGAGTGCAATTCTTATGACTCAGAGTCTGCAGAACTACAAGAAAATAAATAACTGCGATTTGAACAACTAGACTATTTGAGCCTAGAATATTTGTTGAAGCAATGAAATTTTAGAAGCGAACACTATGCGACACAATTCTGGTTTCAAAGCGCAATTTGGACAAAGGGGGATAAGAAAATCGAAATTTGCTGAAACGTCGGAATCCAAGGTAACTCCGATTCCCACCGGAGAAGGATCATCGAATTTACTGATTTTTCACTCAGTGCATGGAATTCCACGCTCGTTCGGTCGGCAACATGCTTCCACGAATCGAATGCCGTCCTGCCGAAAAGATGGGGCTCGAAACGATGGACGCCAGCAACGACCCCTAACTTTCTAACTGAATTGTTAACTCGGCAGCAGAAGCAGCAGCAGCAAACGAACGGACAGAAGTAAACTTATCGGTTAACTCGAATCGGGCGAAGGGAAAGAGAGCCGAAGACAAGCAAGTACGGGAAAAGGTGACCGAGGGAAACGAAGAAGAAAGAAAAATAAGAATGAGAAAAGGCGAAGGAGCCGTCGACGAGAGGCTCTGATTTAGTAAACACGATTTGAATACCTGATTGCAGCCATGCTGCCTTTCAAACTCATGCATTCGCTATTCAAAGATTCCTCCTGTATCCTGTCATTCGTTTTAATCCCCTGACATTTTATTTTGCTGCGATCTTTGACATTCAAAGAAAGGATTTAACTTTCTTCAAGAGAATCCCAGATGTTGATTTATGCAAAGTTCTTGAAACTTTCGAAGGTTCATTTTTCGTTCGCGTTGTTACTGCTGGACTCATTATGAGGTAAATACTTAATCAAGCCTAGAAGTTCAGCTTGGAAAATATTTATTGATGAGAGTAATAAGTAACATTCATAGATTAAGTACATTAACAATTTTACTGTACATATAATTTCAAATATTTCATATATTCTTAATTCATATATTTTAACGATACAATTCATACATGTCGGTTATACATACACTTTAATCATTTATTCCATAAACTTTTAATTTCAAATATATTTCCTTGAAGAATACTATAGCTTAGAATTCACCTATCAATTATTCATGTCATAAACGAAAAATCTATTTCCTGTAAATTTTTCTTTTGATCAAATTTTTATTTTCAATTAAAAATCCCAGACTGTCCCGTACAGGTCTAGGATTTCTAAGGGGAAATAATATCAGTTACACGTTTCTCAGCGGGTTTTCCTATCGCGGGGAATAAGAAACGAGGGTCGGTATACCGTGGCCCGTTCACCGCTCAACAACTTGAAATTATTTAGATTTTATAACGCAATAGCAAACTTTATGAGCCAGTCTTGCTGTACCTGCATTTCCATAAGAATTTAATAACACCGCAACACAGCGCGCAATTATTGTACTTTTTTGCCTTGTTAGGAACGGCTATTGCGAGAGGCGGCGGCCCTCAAAGGAAAGTCGGCTTTCTCCTTCTGTTTCCCGCCATTTCTCTCTCAACCCCCTTCCTTCGCTTCAGCAACCACCTTTCTACCTCCCCCGTGCCACTTTAACGACGTAATAAGAATTATATCCTCGACCGGTATAATATCTCGCGAATCGTGTTCCGGGGGTTTTAGATTCGCGGAAACGTTGAATCGTCGCCTTGCTGGCGCACGGATTCGCACAAAAGGCTGCCCCTGGAGATGGCGTGTAATTAATAAATCCACCGGCATCAATGGTTTTCTTGTAAACAGCTTTCGAGACGCGAATTATGAACGTCACCCCAGCCACCGCTCTCAACCACCGTCGTTCACCCTTTGTCTCGATAAATTTCATCTCGTAGCCCTAATATTTGTCATACCGTTAACACTTTTCCGCCATTATGCTACTTTTACTCGACGACGATTCAACCCTTCGTTTGTCTTCAAAATTTAAATTGACAAATAATTTTCAGGGTTATCGACTTTGAAATCGAATCAAGTTTTCAACAATACGTTTTTTCTTATTATTTATTCTTACTGGTAAGAGAGTTCTTTACTTTCAGTTTATTAATTAACGCATACGCGACATGTCCCTTTCTTGCACATAAATCAACGTACGAAAGCACCGTTAAAACGACGTCTACAATGAAAGCATCAAACACTTAAATTCGGTAAATTTCGAGCGAAAACGGGATTGCCGCTGATTACCGGCAATCGTAGAAATTAATAAAAGAAAAATTATCCGAACGAAAAGCAGATAACCTATTTACGTTTTCATCAACACCCTCGAGGTTCATCGTTTCATAAAACGAGGCTGAAGAGCCCGGGGGCTCGTGTTTGCGCGGCATCTACATATTTTAATTAATCAACCTGTACGGAATCATGTAATGGGGAACCCTCAAAGAGACTTCATGAAATTTCAATGTAACGATATTAAATACTCGGATACGATTCAAAGGACTCTCGAACTGCAAACAGCCTGGTCCGATGAATCTGCAAATAATATTCGAGCACTCCGGGGACACGAGTTTCCCTTTCGTTCGAACCAACTCTTGAAGGAACGATCGACGAGCATAGACCACTTACTTCCGTCCTTTCAGAGCCAATAAATTGCTACACCTGTCAAAGTACCGATTCGAAAATTCCCTTACAGATACCTTTTGCCGTGTTCGACTCGATCCGTCGTTCGCTAACAAGCCTGACTTTAGTTTACGAGAGGAAACGACCAACGTTTGATCGATGATTATAAAATATGCGAAATGTCGATAGACGTACCTTTGCTGTAAATGTATCGGTTATTCATGATACTCGCTTCTCACTTTAATTACTATCACTTTGTAAGCAATTTTCTACGCATGACTTCATTTCACTGGCGAATGAATTAGAATCGTCATATAATTTTAATAAATAATATTGTTAAGTGATTTTATAACAAAGAAATTGTTCATGAACTGTTCAAGTTCTCACATCAAGTTCTATCTAAATAATTGATAGGTTCATTTCTTACTCTTGGCAGCCTCGGCTCCACTCACCCCCTGACGTCCTTTGTGTCTACATTTTTCATTCATTCATATATATCCTTTTTAAATATCTATTTGAGATTATTCTATTGCATTAGAGCCGATAAAGCCTAAATGCCATCTCCTCAATGATACTCTGACAAAGTACAAAATTCGTGATTGTATCACCGTATCAAAAATGGTATAAAAAGGACGATCGCAAATGAAAAGGAAAAAATCCGCGATTAACGCATGAAATATCAATGGAACGAAATAATAACGCGGTATTGGTATCAAGTGTCGAATCGGTCTTTGAATTTTCACAATTGGACCGTGGCATCAACGCGTTTGCATCGGCGACGTCCCGTGCGGTTAGCCACGCTTGACATTTTCCGCAATTGTATGATATTGGATGGACGGCCGGGTAAATTGCTGAGGTCGCAGGAAAATGAATAGGAAAAAAAGAGAGAGAGAGAGGGAGAGAGAGAAAAAAAATGTGCAACGTGTACTTCGATAGACACACGGGCCGGCAATAATTCTGAGAGAATATTCGATTGGCGGGCTTCGATGGATGCAATTTCGATAATCGACAGAAAATGTCATGATGGATTAACCATTGGTCGAGCATTATTTTGATCGGTGCAACTGGCTAGCTGTTCGTTGTAATTGCTTTTCACTGGTGCGTTTAGTGTTGTCTGCTAGTCTCGATTGATTGGAATCTATGAAAAAGGAATTTCATTGAAAAGTTCTGCTCTCGTTTTTTCATGGTCCTCTGGCGAGTTTAGAAAGATTCGAATTAGCTTCAGTTCATTTGTTTAATTAATTTTTATTCGAACACATTCGATCCTAAAATACTTTGCCAATATGTGTAATGATTAAAAATTCCCATCGTTGATAATGGTTATTAAGATTTTAATCACTCAAACGATTATTCACAACCAAATACATAACCTGAAATCTGAAAGTCATAACCTCAAAAATTTATCTTGCAACTCTTATGTTGTCTGACTTTAAATGACATTTATAATTTGAATGTTATTAATGTAAATAACATTCTGATTTGATAACTTCAAAAATGTATCTTGTAACAGTTACGATGTTTGACTACAAATGTTTATAATTTGAATGTCGTTATAGTATACGAAATAATTTTTAAAGAAGAAATATAATCGACGTTAAAAAAAAGGTGAAATAAAAATCTGCAAATCGAACGGTGCATTGAAACGAATGTACCGTAGGCAATGAAGTCCCGAGGGAAGTTCTCCATTACTTTTCCGGTGAGCGTGTAGGTTAAAGTAGTTTTCACGAAGGTGTCAGTGGTACGTGGAACGAGGTTGAAATCGCACACACTCTCGCTGACGGTTCAAAGTGGCTCGTACCCTGGTAGATTCAGGGAGGTGACGAGCCTTCAAAGCGTCGGGATGTCCACGGAAATTAAATTTCTACGGTCAAAGTAATTCCTCACACGTATCCGTACTCTGGATAACTGTTGTCCTGCAGTAGGGGAGAAGAAACGCCGACCGTAGCATTCGAGAGAGGGTGCGTACCAAGGGAAGATTCTTCTTTTCTTAACCGACTCTCTTTCGAGACTCGATCCGACTTGGTCCTTTGAACCATTTTAACTGATAACCGATTCCACGTGTCGATTTCTTGCTTCATGACACGTTCTTAATATTCTGTTGCTGTTTTTTAAATCTACCAATTGTTCAATTCTTAAATTTCTAGATTGTTCAATTTTTACATTCTCAAATGCAGGGGTTTTAAATTGGATACAAATAGAAATATCAGTTCCTCATTTTTGAAATTCTAAATTCGTAGAGGAGTGGATTAGTAGATTGTTGGATTGGTGAATTGGTAGGTTGATGAACTGGTGGATTGGGGGATTTGTGGATTGGTGGATGTGGGGATTGGTGGATTGGTGGAATGGTGGATTGGGGGATTGGTAGATTAGTAGACTGTTGGATTTATGGATTAGGGGATGTGGAGATTGGGGGATAGGTGGATTGGTGGTTTGAGAAATTGGTGGTTCAGTAGATTGTTGGATTGGTGCAGTGGGGGATTGGTAGATTGGTGCATTGGTGGATTGGTGAATTGGTGGACTGGTGGATTGGTGAATCGTTAGATAAGTGGATTGATGGACTGATAGGTTCATAGACTGATAGACTCATAGACTCATAAACTTAGACTCATAGACTCATAGATTGATAGACTGATGGACTAATAGGCTGACAGATGAATGGACTAATAGACTGCTACACTGATAGCCAGCCAGACTGGTAGTAATTTGTGTATTTGGAGATATACGAATTTACATATTTATTAATTTGTAAATCTGTAAACTGCTCAAGCACATACGCTTTAGCAACTCTCCCCTAAATCGTCTCCACAAGTATCCCTCCAGTTACCCTTTACAAACCGCTTCAGCATAGATTTCTTGAGACCATACTAACCCCATAACCCGTTAATATCAGGCAAATGCACATTCCGCGTTGGCACAACATTTGAAGAGAAATATTCCTCTCGGCCTGAAAAGAAGTGCTCGAGGGTTAACAAAGCGTCGTGGAGGTGGTCCACTCTCCCGGGAGTATCTCTTAAGACTGATTCACTTGAGTCCGCTCGGGCAGTTTTCTTTTCTTCTTCCCCGAGTTCCCCCTTCTTTTTTTTTTAAATTGTCCCGGTCCTCTCGACAGCCCGTAGAATCTTTGTGCTGGCCGCGTGGTAGATTTTTTTTTCATATGCTGCGTGGCTGGAATTTATGCGACCGAGATCCCAGGGCAATAGGGGGAGTGTCCGCTTGGCGGACAGAAATGAATAGAGGCGGCCGGCTCCCGGGTACTTTACAAATATGTGACCAGAAAACACACCATGGATCTCTTTTCCTCTCTCCTCGCCTCTCCTCTCCTCCACATCCGATTCGACCTACTCCTCTCGTTATCCTGGCTTCGCCAGCGCGAATTTTTCCGCCCGTTTCGTCCTCGGCGATCGTCGTTCCCTTTTTTTTTTACCTTTTCGCTACAACGCTCTCTACGTGTTCGACGATTTTTGAGCGTCGCTTTTTAAGTGCTTTGTGTACGTTTTCAGGGAACTTCGGTGTAACGTTTCGCGACTTTCGAGCTTGTTTCCTACTCAATGTTCATTGTGCGCATGCATTCCTCTTCCTCTTCCGCTGGATAATAATCGCTTCTTCGGACGATTGATGAATGGTTTTATTCGGTCGAAAATAAACAATGGTATCTTCCATCAACTTCGAGGAAATGTTTTCGTAGATTTATTAACGCCAGAGATTTTTTGGGGTTATGATTCATGTTCTTCCTGTGTTTTAACGAAAGACTGGAAATTTTTCTAAGATTACTGAAATAATTGTGGAAATAAATAAAATTGGAGCAGTGGAATGAGCTTATGGGCCCAATGATTTATTTAAATTAATCCAAATTTAAAACCGGGGATATTTAGGTTACAGTTTTTAGCGGAGGATAAAATTATACATAGAACTTTACTGGGCCAAGTTTAAATATTAATGAGAAGTTTCGTAGTTAGAGAAGTCATATTTTTATATCTATATTTATAATACATAAATTAATATCAATCACTTATTAATGAGATTTGTGCAAGCTCATGTTAAGATCCAATATATTTAAAATCAATTTCATATTTTGTCAATGATGTTATGACGAATATTAAACACTAGTAACATCAATGACATTAACATTGAACATCAACATTGAACATCAACATCGAACATCAACATTGAACATCAACATTGAATATCAACATTAAACGTTAACATTGAATATCAACATTGAACATCAACATTGAACATCAACATTAAAAGTTAACATTGAATATCAACATTGAACATCAACATTAAACGTTAACATTGAATATCAACATTGAACATCAACATTGAACATCAACATTGAACATCAACATTGAACATCAACATTAAAAGTTAACATTGAATATCAACATTGAACATCAACGTTGAACATTAACATTGAACATTAACATTGAACATTAACATTGATCATCAGCATTGAACATCAACATTGAACATTAACATTGATCATCAGCATTGAACATTAACATTGAAGATAATATTAAACATTAGTAACATCAATAACATTAGCAGTAAACAGTAACAATATATCTTAAATATAAAAATGTTGAAATGCTGTCATATTCTGTACACGTATTATACCCGAGAGTTGTTGAATATTAAAAATCTTGACCATCCGAGTTCATAACGCGTTAATGAAAACAGAGAAGACTGCAAATAGATCTGAAATGTAGCAGACAAATGAAACGTTGGTTCTTTGACAGTGTTCTTAGTGGAAAACAGGACAGCATATTCGATGCATTTCGAAGTGAATCCTTGACACAAATAAGAGGACCTTAATAAGAGTATTGTTCATCTGACGTTAAGAATAAAAAAAGAAAAGCATCGATTTCTTCCATTGAATTGGAAATAAGGTCGACTTGGACAGCGAAGCAACAAGAAAATATCGATATTTAGATTCGTATTCATCCAGTCGTTTATTGGACATCTCGACGGATATTCGAGCGTACGATTTTTTAATCAAGCACTGCTTCAATGAAAAGGGCAGCCGAGGAATTATTCAGACGTGACACGACGAGTGGTCGGTAATATTTTTAGCGTAACAGTGGTAATGTCTAAAATGGTCATTCAGAATCGGGAAATTTATGCTGAGTCCTCAATTCCTACAATACTCCTCTTTTATAGATTGATACATTTATACGTATCTGAATTTTCACGTTTATAAATTTAGAGATTCGAAACTTGTAGGTTTTCAAATTTTTAGATCTTTCAACTTTTACGTTTCCATACATTTCCAAATCTCCAAATTCCCAAATATCCACATTTCCAAGTGCCTAACTTCTAATATTATGAAATGTCCCAATCCCCAAATGTACCCACCTTCAAGTGCCTAATTTCTAATATACTGAAACATCCAAATCAAGAGATCTCCAAATGTCCACAACATCACGTACCTAACTTCTAATATCCTGAAATGTCTAAATCCTCAAATGTCCACACCTCCAAGTACCTAACTTTAAATATTCTGAAATGTCCAAATCCCCAGATCTCCAGATGTCCACATCTCCAAGTGTCCATTTTCTAATATTGTGGAATGTCCCAATCCTCAAATGTCTACATCTCCAAGTGCCTAACTTCTAATATCCTGAAATGTCTAAATCCTCAAATGTCCACACCTCCAAATACCTAACTTTAAATATTCTGAAATATCCAAATCCCCAGATCTCCAGATGTCCACATCTCCAAGTGTCCATTTTCTAATATTGTGGAATGTCCCAATCCTCAAATATCTACATCTCCAAGTGCCTAACTTCTAATATCCTGAAATGTCTAAATCCTCAAATGTCCACACCTCCAAGTGCCTAATTTCTAATATACTGAAACATCCAAATCCCCAGATCTCCAGATGTCCACATCTCCAAGTGTCCATTTTCTAATATTCTGAAATGTCCCAATCCTCAAATGTCTACATCTCCAAGTGCCTAATTTCTAATATTTTGAAACTTCCAAATCCCCAGATCCCCAAATGTCCACATCTCCAAGTGCCTAACTTCTAATATTCTGAGATGTCGAAATCCCCAAATGTCCCCACCTCCAAATGCCTAATTTCTAATATTCTGAAACTTCCAAATCCCCAGATCCTCAAATGTCCACATCTCCAAGTGCCTAACTTCTAATATTCTGAGATGTCGAAATCCCCAAATGTCCCCACCTCCAAGTGCTTAAATTCTAATACCTTCAAATCTTCAAATCCTCTAATCCTCAAGTTCTCAAATTCCCAAATTCTCACCTAGAAAATTTGTTCAACCCTGTAGAAATATTCTACCCTACTCAAATGTTGCAACTTGCACCTTCGCAAATGAGTCACCCGAGTACACGTTCGCGTTTCACCAAGCTGATCGTTTCACTTTGATTTCTAGGATACCAGTAGAGGTTTCATTCTAGAAATCGATAGGAATCGCACGTTTCATACGCACCGAACGTAATACTTTCACGAATCAAATTATCTCATCCCCGCTAATCCGTAGCATACACGTTTCTCCATCTTCCACCAATATCCCGGCCCCGTTCGCAATATCGCGTTCACGTTTATAAACTTTCCGGTCCCTGGATTCACATAAATCACGGAGATCCGCTAACGCCCGTTCCACGTATCGCTATGCTTCTCACGCGTGTATTCATCCCTCTTCATTTCTCTTCATTCGACCTTCCAGCCGTCTTCTGCCGTTTCTTTCGCGACTTCTGAATCCCGAACATACCAGAAAGGGAAAGTTTCAGCCCCACGGGCTTGTTCGCGACGAATTCCCTTGGAATCAAATATCTGCTGTTGTTCCAGCACCGAATTTAGCTTGCCTCTGATGGCCCCGAGACTACCGCTGAGTTATGATCTTCGTGAACCAGTTATTCCTGCGAACCGGCTCTTTCTTGTCCGTTTCTCCCTCTGCTCCACGTCCGACCACGGAATTGAAACGTTAGATTGATCGAACGAATTTATTCCGATGATGAAATCGCGTTACATTACGGAATCTGTATTTAACGTCAGTTTGTGTGCAGATGGAAATATTGAATTGCAGGATTAGTTTTAGACATGATTTTGGGGATTTTTAATGGTAGATGATTTGATGGTGATGGGGTAGAGACGATGACTTAGGAAGATTGGATGAGATAATGGGTCAGTCTCGATATATGGCCCTGGTATAAATTCAAGAAGTTTTGTCAATTTGTCAATTTCTGAATGTCTGAATTCTCAAATGTCCACATTATTAAGTTAGCAAAAAGATCTCAAATTTTAAAATTTCACAAAGTTTCCAAATGTTCACTTCCAAAGTTACAAGTCCCAAAATTCTGAAATTACCAAGAGTTCAAAATATTGAACTCAAGTTCTTCAACTACCAACTTCCGAAACTTGACAAAATTTCTAAATTTCTAAATTGACAAATCCCAAACTTCCAAATGTCCAAATCATCAATTTATCAGTAGTCCAAAATATAGCCTCAAATTTTCAAGTATTTCAAGTCCCAGTTTAAACAAATTAAAAAACGTTTAAATTCAACAATTGCTAAATTTCAATAATCCCCAAATACCCTATCAATATACTGTCAATAAAACATCGTGCGCATGACAGTGCTCTGAACAAATATTTTGATGTTTAAAATATGGATAGCACACATATATTGATCTTTTAAAAATTGCACAATCCTTTGATAACAGTTATTACATTATGCGAACAAACGCGTAGTAATTTCAAAGCAAATTAACACGATTGTTTAATTTTGATTTGATAGCGATTAACGTCCTGTTTCGAGCGATGCACGTGGTTCGTTACAACAGTCGTCACTCGATAATCGTTTAAAACGTCAATTATAATGTTAATGACAACGGGAACTGGATAAATCGGGAATCGATGAAACTCTCGTACCGAAATTCATATTCTCAACCTATTTGTAGCTTTCAATTTTATTTTAATCATCGAGTTCGACGATTGTTCACGAGTGGCCTGCTATAAATTTCTATACATACATATATCAAACCGCGGAAGCGAATTATCCGACGGATGAAATCGATTTGAAGTTTGCAAAGGATCGCGTACATCGCGAAGGCTCGATTATCAACGATTTGCATTTCAATTTTCTGCAATCACATTGTTCGAATGTGCGAGCTCGTCGAGGCACCGCGCGAATATTCGGATATTATATTGTATTTAAATCACAAGAGAAAATCGAATTCAACCGAGGCATTGAATTCCAAACAGTAATCGTACTTTGTAGCTTAATACGCGAGCTTATGAATGCCAGGTCAACTTAATTCAAACACGTTTCCCTGGCTGTTTTCGATGTGCGCTTTGTATGCGAGCGTTTCAATCGACCAAATTTTGCTAATGCCTCGAACCTTTGATATCTTCTAATATACTATACTGGTTTATCAAATCGTATCAAAACTACATAATTCAACTAGCCTCTTCAATTTAGAGGATATACAGTGGATAGAAATATGGACACCATTTAAAATAGAAATACTCTGGCATTTTATTACATATTTACTGTTATACCACTTTCATTTTATCGTTAAGTTATTTTATACTCACACTATTTTTTACTATTAGTATCATCTTACTATTTTACGCTATTAGAATTTTATCATCTTGCTATTTTACATAGATCAGCATTTTATCATCTTACTATTTCATACTATTATAATTTTATCATTTTGCTATTTTATGCTATTAGAATTTTATCATCTTACTATTTTATGCTATTAGAATTTTATCACCTTGCTATTTTATACTATTGGAATTTTATCATCTTACTGTTTATGCTATTAGAATTTCATCACCTTTTAATTTATACTATCAGAATTTTATCATCTTATATTTTTTACTATTAGCATTTATTCTAACATAATACTAATATTTATCAAAAAACCGTTAAAGTATCGCTAGAAACTACCGAGGACCTCTAATACGCATTCCAAGACCTAAGTAATCGCAAGACAAAGGGCATATCATAACACGATCAAAATTGTACTTTTTCCATACTTCGTGACCTGTATGGGCAACAGTTAAAGCGACTGCTCAGCAAGAAATACGGAGCTTTGTTTTGGTCGCGATAAAATCTGAAACTACCATCTCCTCCGGAAAGACTGGCAGTCGAACGGGGGTGGAACTCGGCAATCTTATCTAAATGAACTGCCTCCACCTAACTCCGTACATACTTTTAGTAAACGATCGAACAATCCAGTTAGCGTTCGTTTCTCCCTACGAACAGTATAATTGGGCAAGAAACTAAAGCCCAACGATTGGGTTACGTCGGCCCTTTTTCCTCGACGTCTTGGCAGATCTCCATGCTGATACACTTTTTATAGAAGATCGGTTAATTTATACCGAATGTCCTTCGACTGTAGACGATTTCTTATCTTAAGGCTAAAGGGACGATTCGTGTCTTTTTTTTCAAGTAGAATTTATCTATACTCGCTTTATCGCGGCTGAGATTTTTCGAGGGTGAGTTTAAGGGTAGCGTGAGTTCTCGAATTTTAGAGTTCTGGAAATTTTATGTAAATTTGTAATTTTATAATTTTTATATTGTTTTTGGTATTATTGGAATTTTAATATCTTTTGCAAGATTTCAATTTTTGAATTGCAAATTTGTACTTCTGAATTTTAGAAGATTGGGAAACAATACAACCCTTGCAGAATATAACCAACACTTTTCTTAACTAACGCTAAACATTCCATCAGACCAAAACTTCTCACACTTAACTCATACCAAACTTCTTAATTTGACAAATTTCAAAGAAGCTTGCAACCCTTATCCGTGCAGATTTGGCCAACGACGGCCACCGTTTTGCAGCGAAAGATCAAGGCACGTTTACAAACGCGGAGTGTCATCCACTTACACGATTTGCTCGTCATATTCTCAGGGTGTACTAAAATGATACTTCTCCGTCCATCAATCCGTCGTAAAGTAAATCCTCTCGAGAATCACGTATCATGAGACGGATTTATTTCCCAAACCGTAGCCGAGGTAAGACGGCGAGTGAGTATATCGGATTTACGTACTGTTCTGCTTGCCTTTTGCTCTTCTTGTTCGCCTCTTCTTCTTCGCCGTCTGTTTACGCCACAGACCTTGCGTTGTTTCTTCTCGTCGGTTTAAAATGCGATTTCCACCAGCCGTCTCGGCTTTTCTTCCCTGACTCGTGCCGGATATTATTCCCTTCTTCTCTTCCCATCCTCCTGCTACCGCGCGAGCATTTCTAATTTCTTTGTGTCGATTCTTTTATCGGGCTTTTACTCGGTTCGTGTACACTGTCGGAGATTATTTTTAATTGTGAATGAGGTTTAACGGTGGAAGTACCACTTCAAGTATTAAAGAAGTGACACGTGACGAGCGAGTTGTTGAACAGATAGGGTTTTTTAGTGTACGGTGAATTTACAATTTTGCTCAAATTATTTAGAATTATTGTATTAAATTTTAAGCTTCAAACTCCTTTTTTGCAAAGGGAAAAGTTTACAATCACGTCCCCCATAATTTGTTTTCGGGAGTAACTCTAGTTGTGAGACACCCTGTATAGTGAAGTAGTAAAGTAGGTAAAAGTAATTAAATAATAAAATAGTAAAGTAAGAGATTAAAATAGTAAAAATCTAAAGCAATAAAATAGTAAAATATTAAAATAGTAAAGTAGTAAAGTAGTAAAATAGTAAAATAGTGAAATGGTGAAGTAGTGAAGTAGTGAAATAGTGAAATAGTGCAATAGTAAAATAGTAAAATAGTGAAATAGTGAAATAGTGCAATAGTAAAATAGTAAAATAGTGAAATAGTATAATAGTAAAATGATAAAATAGTAAAATAGTAAAATAGTATAGTAGTAAAATAATAAAATAGCAAAATAGCAAAACAATAAAAAAACAAATCCCTAAATCCCTATATCTCTAAATCCCGAAAGCTCAAAAACCCTAAAACCCTAAAACCCTAAAGCCCTAAAACCCTAAGACCCTAAAACCCTAAAACCCTAAGCCCTTAAAACCCTAAAACTACCTGATGTGAACAACTAACTACAAATACATCAATAGTTACCAGCTAAATTATAAACCTGCCCTACTATTACCAAAGCGCTAACAAAAGCAAACATTGTCCAAAGTAGAAAGTTCATAAATTCGAACGAATCCATCGGCGAAAGAAATGACAATTAGAAACAACCGAAAGTATTTAACGTTATCTAAGTTCCGAGCAGTTGGTTGTTATACATAAAATAACGCACGTAGCGAGCAAATCAGAGCGAATTAATCGTGGCAGAGTTTATTGTATTTAGTTCCCGAAGGAAGTTTAATTGACGCGGAGGAAATTCTACTATTAGAAACAACTGTTCTGTTTCACCGTACATCATGTTCGACTACTGTCTGCGCAACTATGAGCAGTTACTACTGAAAACGTCGAAATATAACTTTGTTACTACGGGAACCGTTATCAAATCGAGCAGCGAACAATTTGCGCCGGTTTAATTGTGCACGATTTATTTCCACGTTTAATAGCACGATTTACGATCAGATTCACGAATCCTTTATAAACACGTTCAACAAATGCAAGGGTAGTTCGGTTTAAGAAGGGTCGCTAGTGATTTCAACAGCGGCATTTACGGTGACGTGTACGTCCCCGAAGCCAAACAAGCTTCGCCTTTATTTACTTTACAATTTAACCTAATTAAAATCTTGTAAATACCGGAATTTTAAATTGCCGTTTAATACCTGAGGTTAATAATAATCTTGTCGATTTAATAATGGCCCCACTACCTCGAATCTGTTTTTTCAAGATTTTCCTCCGCGATTTTAACGTCGGTATTTTTTTCCAGCGAATTTTCGTGCCCTTTATTCTTAACGAAGCTTTATCGAAATTTTATTGATATTTCAAGGAGGACTCCTTGGTGTTTTCCCTTGTTCCTTTCCTTCGCGATGAACGTGGAATAATAGTGCTCTTCGCTGCCTGGAATATTTTTCTGAAACGTTAAGTTCTTATGGGCCGACGATTCCTGTGCTCGTCTTTCATCACGATTCCCTCGTTAGGGGAATTATACATCGTAGACGGCTACTCCTCCCTCAGACATTGCTTTGAAGGTGCCGTTGAAAATTCTGTTGCATCGTTAAATGTATGCAATACTCTGCCGAGTGTTGTGCGTCGGATTTTCAGCTCTCACTGTTCCCTTCAAGGTTATTCTTGAATCTGTAAAATCTTGGGAAGTTGTTCGCATTCTTTGAATACGGTGTTCAACGTTATTATTACCGTTGCGCTCCTGCGAACGCCATTTTGTCCTTTCTTATTTCGGTCGCGCAAGATACTCGAAACAAATATTAACCGTGTTCGAATGAAATTTAATTATCAATTTCTGTCCTTAATTTAATAACAGATATTCGTTACATTTGAACAAATTTAAGATTCAGATACATTTCAATATAAATATATATTTTTTAGCAAGGTTGCTAACGAGTCAGTTTTAAATAGAACATCTTCTTGTTAACACAATTTTTTGGTTTTCTATATATGTTATAAATAATGTGCTAAGTGAATGTGCAGATTATATAAATTAAACTATTATTTTATATTTTTCTGTTCTTTTTTTATTTTCAGATAAAATGTAAAAATTGTATAGAAAGAAAGAAATCTACGTAAATATACAAATAAAATAACGTTTCAAATTTGACTAAAATTTAAGTAAATCTTTTGTGTAACATATTTGTCTTGTAACGCACATATAATTATTAAAAAATATTAAATAAAATACTACCCTATCAAATATTTTTCTTTGTCCATACAACAATAATCTCTCGAATGTTATCGAAGAAGCCGCCCTCAAAGTTCGCCACAATTTCAAGGGTGGTCCCTTAAACTACAAGTCCTTTTATTGCAAAACATAACAGCACACTTGAAGAACCAATCACGAAGAAAAAGAGCTCGGAGTAATGAAAAACTCGCGAACACTGCAATTCTCTGTTTTCATTTATGGCCGTCGAAAGCGACACGAACAGGCGGCCAATAACGCTTACATCAATAACCAATCTGCGAAATCTCGTTTTCTGGGAGTGAAAAAAAAAAACAGCGAAAAGCAGTAGTGCGGCGATTCCCCTTATCTACTTGAAAATCACAAGCATTTCACGTATTAAAGCGGGCCGTTATACTCTTTGCCACGATTCTACCCCGTTTCCACCTTCCGCTACTCCTTTTTTCTCCTCTTTCTTTCTCCAGGGTTCGCTCTTATTTCCCACCTTATCGGTTCAGATCTCATAAATTTCACGGAAAACGCGATTAAGCGGCCCCAGGTTGTGCCTCGACTGGCATCCCCGACTTCGACCCTGCAGCCATCCACCCCCTTGCTTCCGGAGTGCCGCCAAACCCCATGGCGATCCTTCCAATCTAAGTATTCAAATGAGAGGACCAACTCGTACCCTCTTTTATCCGTTGTATACAGGGTGTCGTGGCTATGGGAGAGAGAAGAGAATTTTAAGAAAATTAAAAGAGTCCAGGGACAACGCGAGGACAGCATAGAATCGAACGCTGTAGGAACTCTGGGGAGTACAGCGAATAGAAAGAAGATTCTAACGAACGATTAGACTGTTGTCCAGGGAAAATTTAGGGAGAGATTAGAATTGTCTAGGGAGAAAAAAAATGGATGTAGATGTGATGAATTGAGGGGGTGGGTTTTAGAAAGTTAAATATAGGAAATTCTACTTTTATCAAAAATAAGGCAACTTTAAGAAAAGAGTTGTGAATTGTATGAAGAGCAACAATTTTTAAAATATTAGCCAATCTTTTTTGAATATGTTATAACACCCTCATGATAGTGTGTATCATGAAGAAATGTAAGTGAACAATGTAAAATATGTTTATATATATATACAATAGATATATGTAAATTACAAAATGTTTTCAGACATCCTCAATAGGTTATGTTAATTAACAAAGTATATATTTTCATAGTTATTAAGTGTATTTAGTGATGTTATTTATTTTGAATTCTAACATTACTCTTCCACGTGCAACGCAAATAAAAAGAATACCAACGGTAAAGGTGTGAACAAAAATGTCGATGCGATTAAAGCATCTCAATCAACTCAGAAGCAAGGTAAGTAACCAAGAAAGATTGTCTGACAAATGACAGCGGTCTGTCTGTCCCGGGACGAACCAGTCGTCCTTATCAGCCGATTCACGGCGCAGCCTCTCGATTTTTCCCCGTGAAAAAGATGAAAAAGCCGGCGGGTCTATCTATCGATATCACTTCGCTGCCATGGTGGTAGACTGATGGTGGAAAAACAACGACTAGGGTAGATAAACCATTTCTTTCGCCGACGATATCATTGCCGCGAAGATTAAGTGGACGTAATAAACGGATAAAAAGCGATCAGTGTTGAATGACCATTACCGTGATCACCTTAGCCTTTCCCTAGAGTCTAGGTTCAAACAAAAAGTCCTCGAGTGATTATTTTCTGATGGTCGCTTTTTTCAGCTTCTTGTTTCGGTTAATTGATTTATCGTTCAACGGTACGTTTTTGCGGCGAATATTCCTGCGGGAATCTTTAGACATTATTTATTTCGGTTATTTGGTATGTTAGGTATTTATAGGTTAGGATTTTGAATACATTTCTTAGTAATTTTGATCAAGATGTAGTTTTTTCCATCTTTTTAGATTTTCTAGACATTTTCTCTAGATTCTAAAATTTTTTAAATCATCAAATGTTGGAGCTTAATTTACAAATTTTCGAACGGTGAAACCTAAGGAAAAGTATAGAAATTTAATATTCTGTAGATGCAGAAATTCTGAAATCTTCAAACCCACAAAGTTTGAAAAGTACTTATAATGCACAAATTTATAAAATTTCAAAATTGAAAATTTATAAATCTTGCAATGCATTCATCCAAAGAAGTCACCAACACCATCACCGAAGTAAACCCTCAAATAATAAATTTTCACAAATTTTCATTAAAAGCAGTCCTGCAGATACCAGTTAGCAAACTTCGTTAAAAGAACAAAATTTTATTTTGTCACCCTTATGTCTTGCAATTAACAAATACGTCCAAAGAAGTCACCAACTACCCCATCACTGAAGCATGCTTTCAAATAATAAATTTTCACAAATTTTCATTAAAAACAGTCCTGCAGATACCAGCTAGCAAACTTCATTAAAAGAACAAAATTTTATTTTGTCACCCTTATGTTTTGCAATTGACAAATACGTCCAAAGAAGTCACCAACTACCCCATCACTGAAGCATGCTCTCAAATAATAAATTTTCACAAATTTTGATTAAAAACAGTCCTCCAGATACTAGTTAGCAAACTTCGTTAAAAGAACAAAATTTTATTTTGTCACCTTTATGTCTTACAATTTACAAATACGTCCAAAGAAGTCACCAACTACCCCATCACCGAAGTAAACCCTCAAATAATAAATTTTCACAAATTTTCATTAAAAACAGTCCTGCAGATACCAGCTAGCAAACTTCATTAAAAGAACAAAATTTTATTTTGTCACCCTTATGTTTTGCAATTTACAAATACGTCCAAAGAAGTCACCAACTACCCCATCACTGAAGCAAGTCCTCAAATAATAAATTTTCATTAGAAAAATAGTCCTCCAAATAGCATGTAAAATTTCGTAAAAAGAACAAGATCATATTTTGTCACCCTAACTAAAAATAACAGTGTGAACTAGTAGTACACGGACAACTACCGGAGCAGGTAGCCTAAAATAACTTCTGTAGCAACTTATTTTATTCCTTATCCAAGAGCTCCGGCAACCCGTCGAGATTCCACGTTCTTAGCAACAGAAAACGTTTTCCAAGGGGGTTGAAGAAGGGAAAATCATTCACGTATTCGTCACACCAGGCCAGCTGAGCTGTTGTTGGCATTGAAAAATCCGGCTCTCGGAAATCTTTCCCGTGCACGTGCACATTCGCACGGCCGTGCCACATTCCCAGGGACGTAGTTTTTCCGAGAGACAGGGAAAAAGCCGTCGATGCGTTCCTCACCGACGGAAAACACGCGCTCGAACCCAGATAAAGTGGATGCGAGGATAGACAGACGTAGTTTCGATAAAAACGATATCTGTGTCCGTGAATCTGTGTAACGGCAAGAGGAGAAAAAAGGAGAAACAAAAGAAAGGGGTGCGAGTCGGTTACAAGAGCGGATTGGCGAGCGGTGGGGGTTGAAACTGTTTTACGATTTCGAGAGACGCGTTCTTAGCAGCTCGACTTTTATGCCTTTTGTTTCGAATCGTTCCTGATAAGTTCCATAAACGGGAAGCTTGAAATCTGAATCGTGGAAAGTTCTCGAAATTCGCTCGGAAGAGTTTCATCGCGTTTTTACCGCGCTGTTTAAGTAATTTCGCGGTTGATCGATTTAATTCCTCTATTCGAAGCGATGAAAATTTTAGAAGACTGTTCGCAGCTTTTTTTCGGATTTCCGATGGAGATTATCGAAGGGGATTTTATCCGAACGGGTACATCCCTCTTAAGCAATAAAAAATTGATATAGTCTGTTTTGTTTACCTTCGCACAGTGCACGTCGCGTGCGTCATAGTTTTGTTATAAATAACTTTATAAATGTCCTATATATCACCGCATGCAGAAGCAACTTGCTGCGATTTATCTCGACAAACTTACTCATATTTTCAGCGGTCTTCTGCTGCAGCGGTTCCCAAACTCCGCGGTGCCCCGGGGCACCCTGATTAATAAATCACGGGTAATGGGGAATTTCGGGAAATATCAAATTTTCACTTTTACGATTTATATGTATGTTTTAATATTTTACGCAAAAACATGTAATATATGGTTTTTTTAATAGTTAACAGGAATACAGTTTGGTAATAAATTTACTATTGTGATTCTTAAATTATGTATGTAAATATACAGACTATTTTATTGCAATTGAAGTACAAGTTTCATTACATTTATATACATTACGTTTGTAATAAATTCACTATTGCTATTGTGTATAAATATGATTTTACAGGATATTGTATTGTAATTGAAGTATAGGTTTCATTACATTCATAAACATTACGTTTGGTAAAAAATATTGCTATTGTATATAAATATGATTCTTAAATTATGTATGTAAACATACAGGATATTTTACTATAATTAAAGTACAGGTTTCATTACATTCATACAAGTATTGAAGTACAGAATATTTCATGAGGAACTTAAAAATCTAAAATATGTCCAAACTTTTAAAATCTAAATCCAGTTCCAAGAACATAGTACCAAAAACTTCAGGTTTCAAAAAATTGAATTTCAAACATTCGAATACGATAAAGTCAGAAAGTTGCAACAAAAATTCCAAAAATTTGTAGACAAGATTATTCCATAACTTTGAAAGGATCATCACTGCACCGTGCCACGAAAAAACTGATATACTAAGAGCGTCCGAAAAGAGTCGAAATAAAAAAAAATGGAGCTAGAAGTAATTACAAAAACCATTGTCCTAAATTGAACATACCATAGAAAAACGTACACGCGAAATTGTGGAAAAACGAAATTTAAGAAAATGGTTTCCGCGGTATTTGAAAGTGTCAAGAAACAGTGGCAGAAAAAAGTAGAATGCAAGAACGAAATCTCCAGTTCGCACCTAAAATCCCGCACACACTCAACGTTTTAAAGTCGTGCAACTTTCTGCTCGAAAGATGTTTTCGTAATACCAAGAGGAAGGAGAAAAAAGGGAAAAGAACGAAGTCTCGTCGAGGCAGGACACCCTGTATATGCAAATGCGAACACGAAACGCGTTTCCAAGGTAAACTTTCGTATCCGTTGGTCGAATCGCAAAGCGTACATGTGAATGCGTGCCCTCAAATCCTTATCTGGGATTTCGTTCGAAGTTTTCCGAGGGGCGAGGGTGGAAAACAGCGGTTTTTTCGGTCGCGAAACCGACCACGAGAAGTCCATGCATTTCTGATGAACGTTCTTCCGCTGGCAAGTGTTATCCCGCCACGTTTTAAGTCGGTGTGGACCGATAGGGATCCCGGTTTAAATGAAAATCCAGGAATGCCGGAACAATTCGGCTGCGTTTCCGGAATTCGAGCTCGCAAACGTTCGCTTTTCTTTATCGCGTGCTGAAACGTTTGCGTTCGGGTCTGTTAGCGATTCTTGAACGGGGAGTTTCAGAAAATTCGATTCGATACCGCCAGATGCCGCGGTTCCTCGAACGGGGACCCATTAGTATCAAGATGGCGGTTTAGGGCAGTTACCATTTTTCGTTATAGTGATAACTATAGAATAGTATCGATTGAAAGATACCACTTTTTATTTATGGTCCAAATTTATTATTAGTCAATAACGAAATTCCTATAATACGATAAATCACATATTGTCAAAGTACCAACTTCCATCACATAACCCATTATTAGTCAATAAGTAAATCTCCACACTACAATTCCGATATTGTCAAAGTATCAACTTCCAATCGTTACATAACCCATTATTATTCAAAAAGTAAATCTCTACAAGTCCCATATTATCAAAGTACCAACTTCCATCACATAATCCATTATTAGTCAATAAGTAAATCTCCACAATACAAGTCCCATATTGTCAAAGTAAACTTCCATCACATAACCCATTAAGTAACTCCTAACCCAGTAACTCCTCCCAAGTCCCAAACTCCAAAAATGACTCCCAATAAAAAAAAGTAGCAGGGCAATTTACAGCGCAGATTTCGAAGAAATTCGCGTGTTACGAAATCGGATTTCAATTATTAATAATGCAGAGGGTGCCGGTTGTGCCGGGGTAGTCGAGTAGGAAAAGTAACAAGGTTCTCCGTCACAACGACACGTTCGCACGGAAAATATTTCGCACGCTCGATTGCCTATTGCTTCCGTAACAGCGATATTTTCACGAGGATACACGCGGCGCGATGCAGTCGGCCCGTTTCCTCGCGAGTCTCGCCACTCGAAGCGGAAAATTGACATAAAATGTTGCCCTTCGTGTTGGTTCAAAGGTTCGTTGCATGGAACAGACACGAGTTGATAGCCTTGTCGCGTGTACCGGCACCGTGAAACACCGCCATTCTGATTCCTTGGTTGTCTCGCGTAACTCGCTAATATGCGAGAAAGCTCTTTCAAAGCAGCCTGGTAACGAGGCGAGTTCAAATAAGATGAGTCGCGCGATAATTGCATCGTTTTCGAATTGTTCGCACGTTCGCTATGGCTCCTTTTATCGGCCGCTACTGACACTATGATTTATTCTCGTTACGTTACCTCGTTTTATTTGCGGTGCCTTTTAAAACACATTCAAATATTCGTATGTTCATGAATTCTTACGTTTGGTTTCCTACGTCTTGAGATCACCGTGTCCTTAGATCTCTACCATGTTTCTGGATACATCTCTAAATCCCCTACGTATCGATTCTCTATTATACAATACAGTAGAATATTAATAATTCAAAAACGGAGCTTCAAACCCCATTTTGCAAAGGGAAATCTTATTCAGAATCTAGCTACCCCCTATTTTAGGGATCTACACTAGTTGTGAGACACCCTGTATAATCCTACATCGCTATTTTCACAATGCAAATTGTATGAAATGTTAAAATGTAGCAAGTTTTTTGTATGAAGCTGTAAGTAATTATAGTAACACGTTGACTGCCATATTAAGCAGTTGGAAATTTTGTTAAATATTTTTACTTTTAACAAATGTTACCAAATATTTTCATAACATTTACTATATTTACTATTCGTAGTTTCAAGTAGTTGATACGAGTATTTTCAGTTAGGTTAGTAAAAGAATTTTTGAATAATATGATCTGGTTTAAGCGTCATATATGGGTCACTTGGCAGCTGATGTACTCTGTATTTAATATAAATGTTATTGAGAGTATAGTATTGTAATATTTCAAGATATAGATTTCAGGTTGTAGATCTAGACTCCTTTGCAATTTTTATTATGACAAGTATCGATTTGAATTCAGAAAAAATGCGATGAATATAGTTTTGTGGAGAAGTT
The DNA here is from genome assembly GCA_945859595.2 of Megachile willughbiella. NCBI lineage: Eukaryota > Metazoa > Arthropoda > Insecta > Hymenoptera > Megachilidae > Megachile > Megachile willughbiella. The sequence goes on from OX243796.1 coordinate 10,608,687, forward strand.
AGGATGAATTAAACGTTAGGGAAGTTCTCGAATAACTTCTAATTCAATTTGTTACACTTTGCTGAAAGCGATATAATTTTTAAGGAGACACGCCTTACTTTCTCAACCGGCGATAAATCGTGGCTGAGTAGAAGCAGACGTTAGCTAGTCAGCAATTTCTTGTAGCAACGTTCTGGCAAAAACTCTGATGCCTCCTTGTTCCGCTATTTCTCGCCGAATAAATCTTGAATTTAGTGGCTTGATGTTCTGTGTTGCGGAATTTTTAAATAAATCACTCGAAAATGAAAAATTTCATTTCTCGCGATAATCGTTGCATGGCAGTTGCATTATTAAATGACAGTACTTGCAAATTTTATAAATTTAAAACTGAAAATAAATTGAAACTACGTTTGAAAATGTAAATATTCTTGAATTTTTATGGTTGCAAATTTGAAAGTTTCGAGGTTTATTGATTTGGAAACTTGCAAACTTGCAAAATTTTTAAATTTATGTACCTCTAAACTTCCGAAGTCCTGAACTGCAATATTTGAAAATTTCTGCAGGTTAAAATTCGAGCTGAAAGTTTGCAAGCTTTTAAGCTTAAAAATGTAAAACTTCTGTAATTCGAAATTTATGAATATACTTCAAATATTGGAATATCTACATTCCTAATTTTAAAGATTACCTAATATAAATTTGTAAATTTGTACCAAATTAAACAATTCAAAATTCCAATTCGTAAATTGTCGAGTAAATTAAAAATGTCAAAATTTGCTACTCAAATCCCGTTGCTCTAAGGACACCATGCAATCAAAGTCAAAAACGGATGTCTGCATATGACATCTCGAACCGTCCCAAATTGCGTCAGTAATTAAACCGCACCGTAAGCACCTACCAATTAACCCTGCAATTGCTCGTCAACACAGATCAATCCAACCGGTGCATAAAACAAGAAACAAACAAAGATCGCCAACAACCCTCGTGTAACCCAACGAAGAAGAAAAGCGAGGTATTAATTACGTCCAAAGTAGATCACGGCCTCGTATAATTAACAGGATGGTTGAGTATCGGCTTCGGATTAACGAGCACGTCAAGGTTGGTCAAAGCGAGCGCGAAGAAAAAAGAAAACCGGGTTTTCTTCGAAGTTTCCCCGGAAATCGCGAAGATCGCGTGACGCGTCACGCAACGGTATCCACCCGTTAATTGGACGCCGAGTAAAAGCGCGAAAACGAGGAAACTCGTGGATTTCCAACGAAATACGCTCAGGTGATTAAAGAGCGAGATCCCTTCGTTACGGTCTCGAGTGGACCGTCGAATTTTAATTAATATCCCTCATCGTCGGATGATCGCGCGTTTCACGCTCGAAAATCGCGGCTGATCGCGTCTTGGCCACGATCGAGGGTTTATTAATTATGCGACGACGGCCAAAGAGTTTTACCGAGTTGTTGCGAGATTCCGGTGAATTGGTGATTAGAGTCGAGTGTGTTTGGAGGAATTCGAGCACTTCCGTGGCACGTGTTCCTTGCGCTCGTTTCCGGTGGCCGAGGGTTGTTATCGTTGGAGAGCGCTGGCCCAGTTATCCCCCGAAATTTCGGGGATGGAACGAAACACCAGGGCAAAGAGAGCAGTGATAATACGAGAGAGCGTAATGAGATTCGAGGGGCAACAATTTTTCGTTCAACCCTTGTAGGACAAGACAATATGTTCAAACAGGGTTTTAATAAAGTATTGCTGTAGGATACATTTTTAAAACCTGTTATTGGACAAGTGCGCGCATAATTGAATGATAATTAGGTTATGTGAGTCGGAATTATCTTGGATAAGGGTGAATATTCTTGTGACTATAATCACTCTGGAATCTTAACGAAATACGGGCTGAACTTGAATTAATACTGAACGGTGTTATTTTTGATGATGTATTTATCCAGTAATCTTATTTGTTTTATTAGTAGGTTGACAGTTTTAGAACAAATTTTGTAATCTGATTTAAATATAATAAATTTTCATATTAATTTTTCTGTTGAACAAATCTAGACTTTTCAATGCAAGTCTCAATGTTAAAAATTCACAAAATCTCACATTTTAATTTCTTAAACTTTTAAGTTCCTAAATTATAGATCTCAAACGCTCAAATTTCCCAACTTTCAAGAGATTAAATTAAAAAATGTTTAAAATTCAAACACCTGGTTATTTGAAACACATCAAATATAATATCAAGTTTCCAAATGTTCAAATTTAATATTTGACGAGTTTGCCTCTCTAAAATTCCAAAATATTAGAAAGTTAAAAAATCATGATTCAGAAATTTTTCTACTTTGAAAATTTCTTAATGGTTCCATAGTTTGCAAACTTCGAAATTGCCACATTTCTTCAGTTCCAAAGAAGACTACTCGCAGAGCATTAAATCGCACCGCAATCATCCCAGCGATTAATCGACGTTGCATTTAATTGCAGCCACATCCTCCGTAAACATATTCTCTCAAAAGAACATCAGAAAATAACGCGACTAAATCCCGCAGCTCCCGCAGCACGGTTCACCGAGTTGAATTAAAGAAAAAACGGAAACGAGAAAGAAAAGAAACAAGGGAAAGGGAGAAAAAAGAGGAAATAATAATCGTAAAGCTTTCCGCGGGTCTCGCAACAATCCAACGCTTTAAAACAGCTTTATACCGTCCACGCAAAGTGCAGGCGACGCTTGTTTACAACGGCGTCCATAAAAATAAATGCGAGGAAGGCACGCGGGCACGTTCCAACAAGCAGCTTCTCGCCATAGCCTAGATTTACATGAGCGTATATATACGGGTAAATAAATGGAACGGAAAGAAAATGGAGAAACACGAGGATACGGCGAAAGGTGACTCGTAAAGGTGACTCCTGCTTTTGCCAAGGGAGCAGGACCTAACGCTACTAGGAAATTCTCTTTGGGCCACTGCCATCGACTTTGCTATCTGCCAGCCCAAAGGAACCACCAGCTTGCGCAGACTTACACCCACATGTGTGCGTCTAACTTCGTGTCAGACCACATTTTCAACTCGCCGACAAACGGTCTACTCTCTGCCAGAGTATCTCTTTCTTTGCTTGGCTCGTCTATCGAATTCTGATTTCACTGATTCACCAAGAAACCTAACTTTCAGGATTTTCTGCTTTTGGTTCTTTTGTTTTCGAAAGTGGGAGATTTATTGAGATCATGGGCTTTGATGTGTAGGGATTTGAATCCAAATTCCTAAATCCTTAAATTCCCAGGTCTCCAAACTCTCAAATCTTCAACTTCTCAAGTAGTGAGATTTGGCTAACACACAAATTTTCAAATTCCCAAATCCCCAAATTCTCAAACTCTCAAATTCCCAACTTCCCAAATATTCAAATCTTCAAATTCCCCAATCCTCAAATCCTCGAAGTCTCAAATCTAATCCCAACCTCTCAATTTCCCAAAACTCCAAACTCCCAAATCTCCAAATCCCCAACTTCTCAAACTCCCAAATTTCCAAATCCCCAATTTCTTAATTCCCAAATCTCCAAATCCCCAACTTCTCAAACTCTCAAATCTCCAAATCCCCAACTTCTCAAATTCTAAAATCCCCAAATCCCCAACTTCTCAAATTCTCAAATCTCCCAATCCCCAACTTCTCAAACTCCCAAATACCCAAATTTCCTAACGTAAAAATCAACAAACCACACAATTCACAAACTTAAACCTCCGACTATTCGAAAATTCACGAATCTACAAAAATAGAAATTCCAAACTCGAAAATTGACCACCCACAATTGACCCAGCACTTCAACAGCTTGAAACATGTACTCAATCACGAAAATAAACTAAAAAGAAACATGAATGTAAATCGTTTACAACTGTAAGAGCTTGTAATACTTCGCCTAGTCGAAAAGAGAAGACTCAGCAACTTATTTTGGAGTCGTAAAGATTGGTTGTTCTGTGTCCTCGAACAGCTAGAGCGGAGAATCTTCGGGGTTGAATTGAAATCCAAGGTGTGTGCAGAGGGTGCAGGGATACAGGTGCAACGGTACGGGTCGTTAGCGGAATCGCATTCGAACTCTAAAGTAGTACTCTACCTGTCGGCTCTCTTCAGAGCTAACGATCTTTCTCTGTTTTTGCTGCTTCGAGCCCCTCACCCCTTTTCATCCCCTGTGTAATCCGTAATAACGTTTCAGCGGCGCACTTTGAGGTAACCGTATCTCGCGAATCGACTCCGTGGATCGATTTACTATTCGATGCAACCAACTTCTCGTTTACCAACCTTTTTACCTTATTTCTGACTTTTATGTTTTTACAAATCGCTGCGTTTTTACTGTTTATATCTTTTTTAGCATGTCGAGAATTGCAGGGAAAAATATCTGGAAATAATTTTTTAAAATTGCACTTTCAAAGCAAAACTTCATAAACTCTGAATTAAAAAAGAAAAATTATTAGTTTAAAATTCTAGTTCCTTTCATCCCCTGAAATATTAACAACAGTAATTAATAATACCAATAAACCAGAATACGTATTAAAAATTTCTGTATTAAGATACAGAATTATTTCAGAAAAAATGAATGTTTAAAATAAAGACCGTAAGTAACCCGAATCTTTTCCGTCCGTCAAAAACTTATACCGTTCCGATAAAACGATTATAATTGTGCATGGTGCATATTTGATTTATAGCTTCTCTGTTGCGGCGCACTCGAAAGCGCGTGCGGGGCTATGGTTTTCGGCGCAGCATTGAAATTTCACGTGGATTTCCATGTCGACGCGTTTCCATTAGTTTGTTCTCGTTACCATGAATTCCTTTCAAGGCATTTCGACAATTTCAACGCTTCGCACTACGCGTTGCGTTCGCGTGATATTCTTTTTGACCGATAATGAATACCGATGATAATGACGGCACGGTTGCATTGAAACGTTAATGGATTCGCAGTGCATTTTGCACCTCGCGGAATTTCAATGAAGAACTGAACGCATATTATATACATATATCGACGAATTAATTCATATACACCTACAATTTTTTTCGCCAATTATCATTGGATATTTAGGTATTCGGTTTCAAGCATTGTGCGATAATTATTCGTTCATTATCTTCATATGATAGGATGATACATCAACCTTTGTAGAGTAAGTTGAAAAACTTTATTTTGTTTAAATATGTACACTTAAATATACGTATATCGATATACACATATACATATGTATATATGCATATAAACATATGTATGCATATTCATGTATGCACATACGCAAATAAACATATTTATATACATATATTCATGTACATATATGCCTGAATACATATGCATATACGCATATTCATTTACACATGTGCATATACACATGTGCACATAAACATATTCATACATACGTACATACACATATGCATACACATATATACATACATTCACGTGCATATGTAAATATACATGCACACATGCATGTACACAAATACGTATACACATATGCATATACATATGTCTGAACAGTAAAGACTTAATTGGTGGACAAATTTGTCGAATTATAAACAATGACTTAACCTTTCATTTAATTAAAAAGTGACATTCATTGAACGATATCTTTCAGAAACTTTTAAAAGCACCTATCATGTTTGATAAACTGTAATTGATAATCTTGATCTTATACACGACTAAAAATGACGTTTCAAAGAAAGTACAGGAACCGATACGTACGTAAACAAATTGGTCGTTTCACGTGCACGTCTGACAGTTTTATTCGAAATATCCCTAGAAAGGAACTCGGGTGGCACTTTCTTATCCAGGAAAGTTCTCAGAAAGCATTACCACGGCGCTAGACAGGAGAAAATTCGTTTCGATCGTCAGTATCGCGGTAGAACGTAGTCCATGAAATAATGCTATTGAAGGGAGAGAACGCGATCGCGAATTTCAGGATGGATGGCTGATGTCCCGTTTCTCGAAATCCTGCCGCGGATTCGATCAGGAACGAACAGTCTGTTACTTTTCAAGAACTAGTTGCGACGAGATGTACCGCAAGGCAGACTTGAAAAATTGCATTTTGCATTCAATAACTAGACTGTCAGTCCGATCGGCGAGTACCTATAACTCAAACCGCATCCACGCATTCGAGTAGACACTGTTTCTCGATCGATCGATCTTTTCGACGAGATATCTGATGCGAATTTTTGCGAGTGAGGTACATTTTTCGTTCACGGTGTCGTAATTTAAAAGAAGGTGTGTTTGAGGATGGATTAGACGACACGTTGAAAGACTTGAACAACTTATACACAGTGACAGATTAAGATGTTGAGGATCCCTGGTAGTTGAAATATTTTCAGGCTTTTTATGAAAAGGGGTTTTTAATTAAATTATTACAAATTGTTGACGATAGTAGTGTGGTATATTTTAACGAGCAATTTAATTTTCTTCAATATTATGGTGTTAATATTTCATATGTTACATATGTTAATATTCATATGTTATATACGTTAATATTCATATGTTATACATGTTAACATTCATATGTTATATATGTTAATATTCATATGTTATACATGTTTACATTCATATGTTACATATGTTAATATTCATATGTTATTTATGTCAATATTCATACGTTATACATGTTAATATTCATATGTTATACATGTTAACATTCATATGTTACATATGCTAATATTCATAAGTTATATATATGTTAATATTTTGGTATTCCGTACAACATTTTAGTGAAGTAATTAGAATTGTCAAGAATGTGTATTTTAAAAAATTAAGGATTTTTTAAATGACATAAACAAATGAATGTCCATGAAGTAATGTTAAAAAGTCAATCTACAGTCAAATAAAAATTAGTCGAATTTTAATTTATTATATTATTTCTGATTTCAGTAACCACTGTCCCGGACCCTGAGTTCGTCGAAGAAATAAAAAATATCACAGTTTCAGCGGGACGTGACGTAAAATTTGCATGCACTGTCAAGGATTTGGGACAATACAAGGTAAGTTTCATCAACAATTTACCTCCTTCATCGAACGAAATAAATCATTAAAAGAATCACTCGAACTTCAATTACACGAAATAATGAAATACTCGTATAAATTTCAACTGCCTATCAAGTAGCACAAAAGACGAAAGGGCGTACAATTTCCTCAAATTTCCCCGAAGTTCTAAATCCAAAATCCGCGTAAATCGTTGAAGTTATTCGATGCAAGAAATAGGAGATCTGAATATCGTGGTATATGGCAGGAACAGATTTCAAGCGGAATAATGCGTGTTTGGAGATGTACATATGTACGCGTTAGCCCGTTGGACGAGCGTCGAGACGCGTGTTAAGTAAGTGGCGGCAGGCGTCTTGAAGCGTCTCCGTTAGCTTGGTCGTGATTACGTTGGCGCCGTTAGATCAAGCTGAAATCGTGCGACGCTTTGATGAGTGCGATTCATCAATGAAGGTGCTCGTTAAATCCGAAGCGTTCCCTGAAACGGAGGGAAAGTCTCGCGAACGAGGAGAGAGACGCGTATCCCACGGGCTTCTTGAATAATTTTCTCATTCGGGACACTCGTATCCTGCGGGGAATAAATTAATTGCTGTTCGGCCGAGCGTACGAGGTCGGAATGCTTATTAATTCTTGCACCCTGCTGCCTCACCAATAAAGAAATACTTCGTTCATACCGTACTATTTGTTATTGCAAATAATAATATACATTGGCACAATAATAATACTAATAACAATATTATAATATTGTTACATTGTAATACGATACCATAATATTGTATTATAACACTACAGTATAATAGCATAATATAATATTATAACACTATAGTATAACACATCAACATACATATAATACTATAACACTACATAATATTATAATACTATAATAGTATACAGGCTGTTCAAAAAGTTGAACAACCACCCTCCAGTTGCATGAGGGTTGATTTTGAGATTTTGATCTTCTAGAAGTGACCTTGACCGTAGTCTTGATCTTAAGATTTTGACTTTGACCTTGCAACCAGGGTCACATTCAGCCTTGAAGGTTTTCCTTGAAGGTAAGGGTCCTCATTTAGTGGTCTAAAATTAATTCTGATATGACCTTAAGCATCAAGGGTTGTGGTCTGAATCAGTTTTAGAATCTCAGTTTGATTTCTTACAAGAATGCGTCAAGTCATTTTTGTCTACAAATAATTTTTGTGAAATTAGAAGGAGAGTTCCAGATTTTTTGAACACCCACAGCACTATATTATAACACTATCTCCAAAATAAAAAATCTATAATTGAAATGCATTTTCCGACGAATGAAAAGAAGAAACAATAATAGATAAGTTATGATACACATTTTTTAATCAATTCACGGCTCGATGAATTTTTGTCGGATTTTATGATGATTGCTTTCCACTTCAATAAAAATGAACTCTCCCCAATAATCTTTTTTAATTAAATTTTTGTGTATTAAAATATTAAAATAAAAATTAAAAATTAATCGTTATTTCTTATCCTTGACCAAAGCGCATTTTTCAATTACGAAATAGGAAAATTAAAAACAATGCATGCGTTATAATAAATATTATTTAATCATTTCGTTTCTCGATTTATTTCTGTCGCATTCGATAACGATTGCTTTCCGTTCCAATAAAAATAAATTTTTCTCAATAATTCTCTTCGAATTAAATTTTATTTTTGTCCTCGGCTAAAACACGGCTTCGATGAAAGAAAATGAGTAAAAATAATATATAAATTGTTATAAATATTTTTTAGTAATTTCATTTCTCTCACATTTCAACACAAACGAAATCTCCTCCAAAAATTATATCTCCGCATAAAATGAAATTTTTGCATCGATTATAAAATTGAACAAACAAAGTTATCGATCCATAGCTTCTCAAAAATAGAAAAAAAGCAAGTTAGATAATATATGGAACGGGAAACAGTACAATTTTACATCCAGCGAGAAGTTATTGGATTATTAATGTTCATGCCTAAAGTTTCCGGGAGATTCACGGGCCACTTGCTCAGGGGTGAAGGAAGGACGAAAACCACCGTGTCGTAAACGCATCGAAAGATCCTTGTCGGGACGACTGGATTCGAAATTTAGGATTCGAGAAACGACGAGAAGACGACGACGCGACGACCCCTACGCGACGTACGAGTTGGCGATAGTCCAGCAGATGCCAATTCAATCTTCCTGCTTGCTGCGGATGTAAAATTTCAGATGGCCAACGAACATTCCTCTTCTGTGCCTTTTCCTGGCCACTGCAGTCCTTCTAGTGTGCTTACGAGTTCCTTAACATGCACTCTCCCCGAATGTATCCTGTTTCTTCTCCTATTTCGCTTTTGATCAGTTATTCCCGAATTTGAAACGTGTAATTTGGACACGTTTGGAAATGCTTATACAGAATCCCCAGACCGAGAAAATTACTCATTTTGATCGCTAAATAATAGTTACATTCATAGATAAATAATTCTTTCTTCATTGGGAAATTTTAGGTTCATCAGAAGTGTTAGGCAAATCAGAAATAGCGAATACTTCTTAATCATAAGAAATCTTGTCAGAATAATTCGAAAAGATCGTCGGAAGATGAATGATCAGAGTAAAAATTTGAAAGGAGGATCCTAAACGTTTAATCCTTCGGTCGATAAGGGATAACTAAATAGGGCCGTAAAGACGGCAGTTTGTCAAGGATCAAGACGTGGAGTGATTCTATATCGCGGTGTACGAGGTAGCTACCCTTAGCCAGCAACCCTTACGAGTCGTATAGCGACCCCTAGTGGCCTTTAGTGTCCCGTGGAAAGGCTGTCGAGGGATCGACACCGCTAAACACGCACTTAAACCACCCGACTCGCACCCTCGAACCGAGATCAACGTGTTACCCCACGATCATCCGGTTCACCACTCACCGTATCCGGGATCACGCGAATACCGAAAGGGATCTCTATACACTGAGAATAAACATCTTGTACAGAGAGTAACATTAACTTTACTGAAATCAAAATATAATAGTGCAAAGTATTTAACCCCTTCAGTGCTGAACAGGATGCGTTTGGTCATAACTCTCTTATTAGTGCTGGTACAGATTGTCAAGGGATGAGTTCAAAGAACTTATAGCATCTTTTTATACCGAATGTTGATAAAAAAAAATCAGAATTCATATTTGTTATACAAGTGGGGTGAGATTGTTTTTTTTTTTTAAGTGGAAATGCATAATTTTTGTATTCAGTTCTTTTAATATTCCACATAAAGAAGATAGTATATCTCGTATAATGGTAGAAAATTATTTATTCTAATTGGACATGAAAGATAATCGTTCAATTTATTATTATATGATATGTAATATATTAAGAGTATTGCAACAAATTCTCCTTGAGACAAATTGAAACACTTGATAAAAAAATTCTCAGAGACTATTACATCTTAATGTTTGTCATGGGGAAAGTTATGTAGTTAAGTTATATAAAATTTTACGTAATCCGTGAAAAAAATAGGTGTTCGGAATATTCTATACATTGAATCCAGCGTTTTCTCGGCGATAATTCAATTTCTTCGGCGTGGAGCCGTTTGACGTATCACAAATGGCGGCGATAACGTTTAAGCGTCGCCAAGCGAAATTCGCGACGCTCTTCGATCGATATCCTTGGCAGGTATTTTGCAAATCCGTGGTTGGTTTATTCGTTCTCGTGGCTTGCGGTGAAAATCGTCGTCTGCTAGGCGAGATACATCGAGCAAGAAAAATACCATTAAAACGAGATATTAAAATTCCTGATCCTTTTCGAGCCCCCGGTCCGAGTCAATACGAGCAGCGAGAAGAGTTGGTCGCAAAGGAATTTCCTTTTAGCTTTATCGGCTGACGTTGCGTGAAACGTCCGGGGCGAACGTAATTTTAAAATTCTTCCCCCCGGTCGTTTCGTTTTTTTGCCGGCTTCCAGCCACCGCCTGCTAATTAGCCATTTTCGTGCTCGTTCATCGACGTGACGATGATTGAAATGAGCGAGCATTAGTGCGACAGCCAGTCTTTCTGCTTGTTTTTTTCGCTGTGCTGTCCATCATGCGCGATTATTTCATAGGATTTCTCATTTATTGCGGATGGAATTCATTCGGAAGATCGAGCAGAGTTATATTTTAATTAGACATTGAAGGGGAGATTTCCCGGCTTTATTTTTCGAATGTCCGGGAAAGAATTGTTACTGAAAATCCGTTTCCTTGTTACACAGAATTAATTAACATGGGTCGATTCCACCTACTACGTCATCGTTCGTTAACGAACTTACGTTTCATTTTTAATTAATTTTGATGGTGTACGACGGTGCAATTATGATGAACATCCGAATCATTTGCACAAATAAATAGTTACAATCTTTAAATGTTCCTAGTCTCAAGATCTTCACTGAACGTGTATTGAAATCATATAAGTTCTCATCTTTTGACGACAGTAAAAGAATTCGTACTTTCTATATTATTTATGGTATAAAACCATGAAATGTTTGTACAAATTGTTGGAGATTGGGGTATAAATTGAACAGTTATTTCACAGTCAAATTTTAGAGTGATATGCAACCTCATTGTCGTCGCTAAATGTACTATATTTTAAAACTACATAAACAAAATATATTATCCCTAAAAAAATTATATTATTAATTACTTCACAATTTTCATCAGCAGCCTTTTCCCAATTTTTAAATAATTTATCTGTATATGAAAATAATTTGAATGGTCCTGTACCGGTTCGCAGGAGAAAATCGTAACGTTAAAAAATAGGGTTGTTTGTGTGGATTGCTCTCGGGGTAACGGAACGCATATCGACCCACGGTCTAATGGAAGATCTCTCGATTTAATAATATTATTTTGCGATACCGTGGCCTATATACGAGGCTGGACCTCGTAACACGAGCAGATTGGCCGGAACGATTGACATTCCTACGGAAATAGGACGAGGAAGAGATGCCCGATAAGAAAATGTAGTTTTCGATCCTGACTCAGGATAATTTTTTTCGTCGCTCTCCAGTCCTTCGTTCTACGATTACAGGGGGAGAAAATTGTCTGTGGTTGAAGACGGATAAATTGATGCTCCTTGGATAATTCTCTTCGTGTTATGCATACTCTTCATGGGACTACTTTTTTTCATTTTTAACATTCCAATGATTTTTTTTAATTAAACTTGTTCTCTGTTCAATCAACCTATGATTTTTCCGACACTTGCGTCAGTCAGAAATTTTTGCAATTTTAAGACAAATACAGAAAGTGGAAATGTTAGGTATATTTTAGATTTGCGTATTGATTGTGTAAATTAAAGTAAACTCCGGATACAATCGTGCTGGGAATATGATTTTGATTTGGATCTGTAATGTGCGTTACGAGTGTCGATATTATCGTCAACATACGATATTATAATTTACAGGTCATAGTCCTCCAAAGTATGCATCTGAATTATATTAAATGTTCACATGTATTTCAAAGTATGAGAAATGAAGGACTGGGACATTCTAACTGCGGAACAGTCCATTCGACTTCCGGAGTAACATCTTAATAATACAACTACCACCTAGCAACCCTCTAGTTCATTACCCATTCCAGCACGGGGTTGTAGGGAACCGAGGATAACGAACCTCTCGCAAGTTGGCGACGTCACCGGTTCGTCTGGATCAATTGAAAAATCATTCGAGCTAATTAATTGGGGAATAATCGAAACCTAATATAGAAACCACTGTAATGGCAAGTGAAAGCACTCGTAACGAATTTCAAGACAAACGAGATTCTGATCAGCCGTCGAAAATCAATTTGTTAAAAATTTCGATGCGAATGGAAAATTAAGCGTAGAAAATAGTAAATATAATTCAGGTAATAAAAGGAAAAGGGCGTTCACAGCATTTTTCGAGGTTGAAACGCGATCACGTTCTCGGTCGTTCGCAAGGTAGTTCGATTATCTGGCGTCAGGACATTTATCGTTATATCGATCGTCCCACGGGCTCATCGTCGCGTGTCCTGCTTCGAATCTGTCGCCAGGACACACGCCACGGTTCCGTGGATGTGTACACACGTATATATAGTGGAGGACTACTCCGGAGCACCGACAGCAAAACCGCAAACACGCGGCTTGGCGCGACCAAACCCCAAACCAAAGCCAACACTATGGCTGCGAGGGTAAGTAGAGCTTACGTAGTTCGAATCGAGGGATTCTGAGGGAGAAAGGGATGGAAGAGAGACAGAGAGAGAGAAGAGCGAAGGAAACGTGGCGTACTGCAATCGAGGAAGCAGACACTTTCTAATTGGATGCACCGAATCATTCGAAGAGGAACGTTTTCGACGTTCTCATTAAGGATCTGAACCAGCTGTTTTTGGACACCTTTACGTCCGATTATGGCCGGAGTTTTCTTACCGAAACGAGCTGACAACGTTCCATCGTAATGATTTTTGATTCAAGAATTCACGAATTTTTTTTACGACTCTATGAATTTACGTTCATGTTTACCAAGATTTTCCATATACTTCTTAATTTCAAAGTTTCCAAGTTTGTGATTCTTTAAGTCTTCAAATTTAGAAATTATCCAATTTTCTATCAGAATCTTGAAATTTTCAAACTTTTAGCAAGTTTCGTAATTTCAGAATTTACAATTTTTTAGATATTCAAATTTGTGAATTATTCAATTTTCAGTTTGCTAGTGCATCAAACTCTTGGACTCTTGAAATTTCCAAGTTCTTACATTTTCACTAGATTTGAAGACTTTAGAACTTGATGTACTATTGATCTTTACACACTGTTACTAAACTGTACACATTAACGCCTTGTCCTACAATATCGTGACGCACTCGTGACGCACACTATAGTTAGAATGTAATATACCAGGTTGGTATTTTCACTACAATTGTAGAATACAGTTAGACTATAGATACAATACAGTTACTTATTTTTAAATACAATTAGAATACAGATTCTAATTAACTGTATAATCAAGGATCGCTGAAGGCAAAGAGTGCTACACATTTTAACTTTCGTTAATCTTAACGTTGTAGCAATAAATAGCTAGCTGTGCAACTGTTTAAAAAATAATAGGCTAAGGGGTTAATTCACACAAAAGCACTGTTCTTTGATAGGTCCTTTATTTGCCTATTGTTCCACAATTCAACATCAAAGACATATAAAAATATTTTTTAATACTTAACAAAGTCTACTAAATGTAACAGTGCATGAAACAGTGCAAAATATATTCCAGTTTATTAAAAGCTTATTTGTACATTGCTGATTAGTTACGAGAAATGAAATTTTTATGTAGCAGCAATATGTGTGTACATTGTCATATGAGTAAAAAATGCAATTCTAGTGCAACAGCAATATGTCTGCACATTGTCCTATGAGTAAAAAAATGAAAGTCTAGTGCAGCAGCAACATGTCTGCACATTGTCATATGAGTAAAAAATTGCAATTCTAGTGCAGCAGCAACATGTCTGCACATTGTCATATGAGTAAAAATATAAAAGTCTAGTGCAGCAGCAACATGTGTACACATTGTCATATGAGTAAAAAATTGCAATTCTAGTGCAGCAGCAACATGTCTGCACATTGTCATATGAGTACAAAAATGTAATTCTCGTGCTGCAGCAACATGTGTGCAGATTGTCATATGAGTAAAAAATGAAATTCTAGTGCAACAGCAATATATCTGCACATTGTCATATGAGTAAAAAATGAAATTCTAGTGCAACAGCAATATATCTGCACATTGTCATATGAGTAAAAACATGAAAGTCTAGTGCAGCAGCAATATGTGTGCAGATTGTCATATGAGTAAAAAAATGAAAGTCTAGTGCAGCAGCAACATGGCTGCACATTGTCATATGAGTAAAAAAATGAAAGTCTAGTGCAGCAGCAATATGTGTGCAGATTGTCATACGAGTACAAAAATGAAGTTTTCGTCCACGATTCCTGAACGGTCCTATACACCATCCATCAAAGTCAGGGCATTTTAAAAGTTTCTAAAATTACCGTGTCCCGGCAACAAAAGAAAGTGTAATTCAAGCAGTATCCAGAATCAAAAAGGAGAAACAGTAGTACGACGGCTGTAAAAGAAGTGCTCAAGTATTTGCATCCCTTAGACGAGTGTTTTGCCTCTTATTTCTGCCGGCATTCTCGCTTTAACTCGTAAATTGCCAGAGTCAGAGTTCACCCACTTTCTTCGCTCTATACATCGTTACAGCCCTTTCATCCCCTTTTATTTGCCGGTGTAATCATTTTAAAAGCGTCGTAATCCACAATATTTTCCTTGGCGTGTATAAAACAGCAGTCCCGCAAATGCGATTCTCTTAACTTTCCGATTCGCGCGATGTAATTTCGACGGTGGCCGCCTTTTATCGATGGATTTTACAAAATTTCTGTTCGATTGGGCGAAACACAACGGGTAGGGAATATTGTTTCGGAATCAATGGACGACAGGGAAATTGAAGGGAATCGAAGAACGGATTCGTTAATGCGTTTCTTCGGCCGTGAGTTCGCGTTGAATTATTATTTCGCGATTGGTACACGGTCGAAAACACGTTGGAAACTCGTTTCTAGCTGGCGGAAACGTCAAGCGATAAGCGTTCGCTGGCGGTCCGAAACGATTAAATAAAAATGAATTTTCGATGCTGGCAGAAAGCGGGGCCCGAATAAATTGTGCCGAACGCCAGAATCACGTCGGAGTGAAAAGACGCGAAAGGAAAACTCTTTTTTTTTTCTTCGCTCGGCTCGATGGTAATGGAATTCGTTGTTCAACGAAACGCGTTATCGACATTGAATCTTTCCAGAGCGTTGCAAATCGTTTCTGTCGGATTTCTGGATCCGCTGTAAATAAATAATGTCGAGCTCCTTCGATGGGGATCTAGATTGAAGCGCTGCTCATCTCTGAACGATTTGCGAGTCAAAGCGATTAGTGATGTAATTGTGATCGTTTGATCTGTTTGTAAACGTGGAAAAATTTGGTGTTAACTTCTTGTTGCTTATCATTTTTTTCACTTTGAGGATTAATGGGTTGTTTAATTTTTAAAGGTGAAAAACATTTCATACATTTTATGTAGGAAAGTAACGAACATTTTAACGATAGAATTTATTAAATGGAAAGAAGTATAATTTTTTAGATTTTGAACGTTCTGAGCAAATCTCATTTGCGATGAGATTTGGAAGATTTTGAATGATTGAATTTCAAAATTTCAATTGTGATGAAATTTATACCAAAAATGAGTTTCAGTAATTTTACACCAAAATTAAAATCTACAAAAATTGACATATGTACATATAAGTGGAGGTCATATGTGCATATAAGTGACAAAATTTGCATACAGCTTGTAAGAACATGAATGATTTCCTAAAAAATAAATTCCATCCAACGAAATCAATAATCCCGCATAATTGATACATCGATCAAAGCACCAAAGGTAAATCATACAAAACGTATAAGAAACAGTCGTTGAAATGATAGGATCTTAAAGGTAGAACAGAACGTATAAAAGAAAATTCTATTGGTATTTCTATTTCCGTATTTCTGCCCCAACGTTACACGTGGCAATAAACTGTTATTTACAAGCTTACCGTATATTTGATAGTTTCTCCTGAATTAAGCTTATACGCAACAATGCAATATGCAATACTTTATTGCAACACGTGCAACGATCGAGGGAAATAAATTCTCGAAAGCACTTCCTATCCGCTCTCCGAAATGCTATTCTATCCAACGAAATCTAAACCCATCTTCCGTTTTCCAAAATATACATTATCCTTTTCTTACTTGCTGCTTTCGTAAATAAATTTAATTATCATTTCTGTGGGTCACGGGTCATTAAACTATAAGCATATCATTGACCAATGCTGCATTATCGAGTTATTTATTTACTTATATTTGTTACTTTTATTATTTCAATTCATTTTTATTTATGTTTGTTATGAATGTTTATATATGTATATATTTTGTTGTAAGTTCATCTTTGTATTTTGTTATAACTTCATATTTATTATAAGTACACATTCATTTCATTTTTTATTAAATCGCTATTCAAGACGGTTTAAACAAATTTTCAGTTTATACAGCCTTATATAAATGAACCTTCTGCAAGATAGGGAGAAAACATTTTACATGTTACATAAATAAAATCTAATAACTCAGTAATGGATCAAGAATTAACCTAAAGGTCGCACATAAGTCTAATGTTTGTTGTTAATTCATAAATAAAGATAAAGTTCTTAATTCGTTTTCAATGTCGACAAGTAAAAGATGCGATATAAAATATTTGTTACTAAGCAAACTTCTTCAAAATTATAAATTTAAAACAATCCGCAAGTACAAAAAGTACCACTGTAAAACTGCAATTACGAGAAGTACCACCATAAAATAAAATTGCAATTACGAAAGCTACTATCGTAAAATAAAATTGTAATTACGAAGGGTGCTATTGTAAAATAAAATTCTAATTACAAGACTTTCGGTAACCTCATAAATTACGAAAACTGCTATTTACACAAAATAGAAAAATTTCGCAGTTAGAATATTACAGAGGGCGAAACGTTTTAATCGAGAAAGTAAACGAATAGAGGGATGTGGACAGTAACAAACTTGTCGCGAAAAAATTCAATTTTTCCACGCGTAAAGAAATGGTATCGATCTCGATCGATCGAGGTTTTAAGCTACAACGGATTTTCCGGCCCAACAAGTCCTCGATATACAAAAAAAAAAAAAAAAGAAAATAGCCTAACGTAGACGGGTTGCTGTCTACGGTATTCGGTCCCATCGCTTTAGCTGGATGAAGGCTCGGAAGAGCTTTTCGAATAATAAAAAGAACTCGTGTGGGGTGCACACGCGGCGCCAAAGTGCCGAAGAGTGTTTCACCGTGTTCGAACTAATCGATGCGTTAATCTCCTGGCCTTTTATCCACCCCCTGTCCCTTGCCAACCCCTCGCGATACGGTTGCCGCCCTTTTTCGATCCGCAGCCCGTTCCAACGCGATGGAATATTTTCTCGCCGTTGGAAGTCGAAGAATGACGTCGAGATATATCGGAGAATTCTTCGTCGACACGTTCCCCTTTTAACCCATGTTTCCGGCGAACGTCACTCGATAATCGTCGTGGAACCTACGATTTTTGGACCCTCGATTTCAGCGAAAATTCGAGTTTCGTTTTGTTACGGACCGAAGCGTTTCGAAGCGTTTAGGGGTGGGAAATAAGGAGATACTGAGAAGAAATATTTGGGAAATTTTTAGGGGTATTTTAGGAAGTTATGGCTGCGAAGTAGAAGACAGTTTTATATTTCTTAGCATTTTGGGATTTTAGGGGACTTGAATATTTGGGGTGGGAAATAGGGATATACAGAGAAGAAATCTTTGGGAAATTTTTAGGGGTATTTTAGGAAGTGATGGCTACGAAGTAAGAGGCAGTTTTATATTTCTTGGCATTTTGGGATTTTAGGGGACTTGAATATTTGGGGTGGGAAATAAGGAGATACAGAGAAGAAATCTTTGAGAAATTTTTAGGGGTATTTTAGGAAGTGATGGCTACGAAGTAAGAGGCAGTTTTATATTCCTTGGCATTTTGGGATTTTAGGGGACTTGAATATTTGGGGTGGGAAATAGGGATATACAGAGAAGAAATCTTTGGAATATTTTTAGGGGTATTTTAGGAAGTTATGGCTACTAAGTAGGAAGCAGTTTTATATTTGTTGGGATTTTGGGATTTTAGGAAATTTCAATATTTGGGGGTGGGTGAGGGGTGTTTAGGAATTTGGAGATATATGGATGTGGGAATATAAATATTTATATTATTAATAAGTACTAATATGATTAATATTGTATTTGTAAAGGATTTGGGGATGTAGAAATTTTTAGCTTTTGGGGAGCGGGAGATTGTAGGATTTTAGAATTTGTAGATATACGGGAATGGGAATAGACTAATAGTTAAATATTTGGGGATTTATAGACGTAGGGATTTGGGGGCGTAGAAATTCTAGAATGTGGATATTTTGGAAACCTTGGAATTTGAGGATTTTAGGATTTAGAGATCTACAAATATGGAAATATAGGAATTTAATGGTCAGGTATTTGGAAACGTGGAGGTTTGTGAATACTGGGTTTGGGGTTGTACGAATTCTGCAATATAGATATTTCTAAATGAAATTTCCACGTTTTTGAAGTTGTAAATTAAAAATGCCTATGTCCACAAATTTGTAAATTAGAAATTTCAAATTAGTCAAATCTGTAAATTAGAAATTGTTTAATTCTAAAATTTGTAAATTTGAAATTTCTATATCCCCAAATTTGTAAAGTAGAAATTTCTAAAACCTTAACTTTGAAAATTAAAAATTTCTAAATGCTGAAATTTGTAAACTAGAAATTTTTAAATCCTGAAATTAGTGAATTGAAAATGTCTGAATCCCGAAATTGGTAAAAGTATCAAAAATTCGTAAACCAGAAATACGAAATTTGAAATCTGCAAATTACAAATTGAATCCCAAATTTCCAAAATCCTAAAATCCTTATAAATTTCACATTCCCTTTCCCCAAATTTAAAATTGAGTTCCAATTGCAGTCGAATAAATTTCGACAAAATCATGCATGCAAATAGTATTATCCAATCGATTTCACCCAAATCGTGCGGCTCAATATCGCGTCCGAATATTACATTCACGAGATTCAACAATTAATCCAACTGTCCTTACTCACAAAATACTAAACTACAATATACTACTTTTTCCAACATTTCTCTCTTTCTGTCCTCTCCTATCAACGCTATATATTTCTGCACATCTTGTATCCATCGTCCGTACATTTCGAATTCACTGCAGTTCGAATTGTCGTAAAATGGAGGACCCCGTAGACGCGGTCGCTCGGATCCTACATTTAAATCACTTTCGCCGGTGTAAATTTTATACGGTCATCCTTATCGTCGTTTCTGTGATGGCTAGTTATCGCCTGCGTTACAACGCTGTTGTAACATCCATGCTTTTTACGATCGACCACTGACAGCTGCACTTCTCTCGGCGTGAAATGAAACGCCATAAAAGCGTAAAATGAACGGTCCGGATTATTGTTCGGCGCAATGAACGGTAAAACAGCTGGGTTTCTTTGTTTGCGAACAAACCACCAAGCTAACATGTTTTACGCAAAATGCAGAAAACGTGTTGGTATATTATCGCCTTAATTCGACTCATCAATCGCGGGTTTCTTATGAACGTCCGCTGAAACTTTTCTATTTGCAGTTAAAAGTTTGATGCGTAATTATCCTAGTTTATTTTTATTCTATAATGGAGATTCGCGTGACTTTATGTCATAATAATTTTAATTCATTAGTTGTTTAAATTTATTTTTAATATTCAATTTTTTGATTCAGATAGTAGGTTTAACTATTGGATTGAATTATTAGAGTCAATTATTACATACATTTGTTAACAGAACAGACAACAAGAGACAACAAACAGAAGCAAAAGAAATAGACACGTGTTCAAAATTATAATTAATTAAGCTTGGAAAAATTAGATTTCTACATGATGTCCTTCGTGAAGAACAGTAAGTCTGATATGAAATATTTCTGAAACGAACCGGACAAATAATTATCTTTTTAAATTAAACTAGAGTAGAGAGTGTATAAAAAATGAGTGCCCTTATCTTGCTGAAAGCATGACAAACTTTACCAATTATTCAAATCTTACGTGTAACAACTGTCTGACCTACTTATTAGATTTTCGCAGTGAAATGAATGTCAGGGAAGAATATTAGAGTGGATAAGAATAGAATCATAAAATATTCATTTTATCTCCTTACGTATGTATACATCGGTCCGTAGTCATAACTATAACTTATGTAAATTTTGATCATTGAACCTGAAGAATCGCCATCGCGACGAGCAAAGTCCATTCGCGCCGCTGAAAAATTTCTTAATATTTCAAATTAGCGGAAAAAACGAATACCTCGGTGAAGAATATTTTTCAGTTTATCGCAAAGTTTCACGAGCGAAAAATATTTGTTACAGCGTAACAGATGTAGCAGAGAGAGCACTGGCTCGCAGTTATGAAACTCTAATCGCAGTTTGAAACGGATTCCGCTAATTAAACGAGCATCCGTGGAATCAGTTTTAGCAAATTAAGCATACAGGTACATTGAGTTCTGTCGGAAATTAGCGTACGTCAAACGTGCGAGTTACTTTCAATTAACGATTGCCGGTTAATCACATACGGTCGTGCTAGCACGCGTGCTTACGCTCGTACGAACACGTGGACGCATTTCGACCGAATTTCTTCTTGTTCCGCGTTTCGAGTTAATTAACGCGTTGAATGACGCGAGAGGCATCGATGACCATTGCGGCCGGTTTAAAATTATCCTATAATTGCTGAAAATTTGCTAATTACTCGATGCAACGCACGTTTTGCTCGTTTTAATCATCTTCAAGTGTGTTGTCTGGCTTGTTTGTTAGCTGAACTACTTTCATGTATGTGGACACTTTTTAATTCAGTAGCTCTACAATTTTTAGGTTTTGCATTTGAAAAATTTTCAAGTTCAATAACCTATTAATTTTTAGTGCTTGAATTTTGCAAATGTTCAAATTTACTTCATGTACAATCAAATATAATTTGATTAACAAAACACAAATTTTAATCCTACTAAATAAATTCCTATTTCGTTAAATGGCTACATAAAAAAATAGATTTCAAACATAGAATATGTATTTTTATCAAATATTTTAAGTCGAAACTTTCTAAAGAAAAGACATGAAAATAATCTGCAAACAGCTCTTTTGTTCAAAGACAAAATTTAGCTTCAGATAACCTTGAAAAGGTCCAGCAATGAAAAAGCAAGAAGATTCTCCTATTTCCTCTACGAAATGGTGAAACTTTCATACCCGGTATTTTTCCGGAAACTGCACGATTTCAGAAATATTTCGAAATGTTGAAGTGAGCACACCTTGTATAAAGCAAGTAGGTGCGCGAGATACCGAGTGGAAAAGTTAAATTGGAAAATGAAAGTTGCGCTCCGGTTTTTTTTCCAACGGCGAAAGAATACGAAAAAATCTAACGAATCAATTATATTTTCCCGACTCATCGGTTCACAAACGCCTCCTTTACAACGCAGACTCCCGACATTTTTATTCGGTTAACGAGCAATTAGAAAAGAAACCATGCGGCGACGATGAATGGTTGGTAGAATCGCGGCTCGTGTCGCGATCTCTTTCGTAATCTCGACAGGCCATTCCGCTTGATTGGATTCACAATTCAATTATCGTGAGTCCTCGCGACCGTCGATCGATGGAGCCATGCAAACGAGCCCTATTGCTCTTCTGCAAAACAAACAGATCGACGTTGTCTGCCGTAGCACAGAAACGGCCGCCAGATTCCAGATTTCGTCAAATGATCACAGAGGAGACTGAAAAATTTCATTTCATTTTTACAAAATCGTTTGTTGCTTTTAACGAATTTATGGTGATTATGCAGAGCAGGGAGGTTTTCATGACTTTCAAATATTTTATCTGGGATACTTGAGCATCTTTTTCTTATACATCTGATTTATTTTAATTTTGAAGTTGCTTTTAACACTTTTTTGGGTTAGTCCGTGTTAGGTCCGAGTTATGTTTGAAGGCTGAAATAGATAAGAAAGTTGCATGATGTCAAGCTTAATGATTGAGGATGTGTTTGAGTTGTACTAAAATTTATTATTAACCCCTTAACCTATAATTGCCCGGACAGTTGCATTCACAGCTAGCTAGCTATTGCTACAACGTGAAGACAGCTGAGGAATGTTAAAATGTTAGATACATTATTCAGGGATCCTTGATTAAGCAGATTACAATCAGAATTGAACCAACAATTCAATTTTAGCGAAAATACAGATCTAGTTTATCACATTGGAACAGTGTGCATCACAAGTGTGTCACGTTATTGTAGGACAAGGGGTTAAATCATAAATGTTAAATATTTTTAAACGACAAGACAAGTTAATACATGAAGTTGTTCAAAACTGACCTTGTCATATTTCAAGGTTATCGTAACCAACGATTCCATTACAGCGAATAATAGTTTCCCTTAGAATGCAAAGTTTGGAAGCGAAAGAGAATCGAAAATTTGAAGGCGACTATCATCCGTGAGTTACGCGACGAGTTACCCCACGCACGGAAGAAGAGAAAAGAGGGAGCTGAGATAGAAATAAAAAAACGGCAGGTAAGGGAGAAAAGAAGAGGAAGCGAAAAGGAGAAGGACAATTCGGAGATTCGCGACACTAAAATTTCACGACTACGCCAAGGCAATTTCTGCTGATCGAGGGGGTGGCGCTATCGTGTCCTTGTCTGTTCCTGTGTCTTAGAAGAGGCCAACAACTTTCGCGAGGCCATCGAGAGTCAACGGTCGGGAAAATGAGTGTCATCTCTTCCGGAACACGCACCCGGAAGATCCCGGAGGCGAGCACCAGGAATTCACAGGGAGGGCCAAAAGTCGAGTGACGAAATTCTGTGACTCGCAATCGAATGATCGAAGACATGCGTTCGGTTTCATTCGGGGATAACTTGTCTGGTTGTCTTATTACTGAAAATTAGTTGCGATTGTATTTGTTGCTGAATAGTGTACGGACATGATGTTGGATGAATGGTGTATGGATGTGTAATATTTAGCGATGAATAGTGGATGTTGAGGATTTTTGAATTTGGGGATTTAGAGATTTGGAAATGTGAGAAATTGGGGATGAGAAAGTTTGACTATATTTTGGGGATTTGAGCATTTTAGGATATGAGGATGTTTGGATTACGTGATTTAGGAATTTGGGCATATGGAGATTTGGGGGTTTAGGGATATAGAGATGTGGGTATATGAGGGGATGAGTGAATATGGGGATTTGGGGATGTGGAGATTTGTGGATTTCGAGATTTGTAAATTTGTAAGTTTGAGATCTTGGGGATTTCACAATTTTTAGATCTAAGAATTTGTAAATTCGGTAATTTGGGGATTTAGAGATTTTTGGATTTGGAAATTTGGAAACTTAAGTAATTGAGAATGTGGAAATTTAGAAACTACAGAGTGTGGATATTTAAGGATTTTGAAATTGACAAATTTGAAGAGAAGAGTTGAGAATTTGAGAATTTGGAAATTTGAGGATTTGAGAATTGGGGAATTTCGAGATTTAGAATTTGGAAATTCGAAAGTTTAAAAATGTGAAAAGTTACAAATTTAGAAGTATATAAATTCAGAATTCTAGAACCCTAGAAATTGAAGTAATAAGAAATTTATAAATTATAAAATCCGAGAGTTCGAACATTTTGAAAATCTGAGATTCACAAAATTTTGAGAGCGTCAAAATTTTGAAAAGCGTAGAATTATGAAATTTGTAGTAAAATAAAATTCTGTGCAGAATTCTATTTCCTACAAAAATTCGAACAAACATCCCCTATCCATTATTAAAAAAGATAAATGAATTCACAATCGATCAGTTATGCGAAAAAGAACACCGAATTTTTGTTTTATAAATCTTCTCTTTCTGTAAGCCTTTGATGCTTAGAACAACGTAAAACATTGAAAAATATGAATGCGACAAAGAGACACTAACTGCATTCTTTCTACGTAAAAAAAAGCTATTTTTTATTCAACTGCTCGCGCCAGTATTTACTGTTTTACACGATGCATCTGCAATACTGATAGTATATTACAAAAACTGGAATGTTGTTTGCAACAAATCTCGTTGTTCGTTTCGCCGGTTTCGATATTCAAAAGTGATTATAAAAAAACAAAAACAATGGAGAATCTATTAAATCTCTCCCGAACGTAATTCCTCGTAACAGAGTTATCCACGGAATGATTGAAATAAATTAGTTGCACAGAATTTCTGAGTGATTAAACATTTCCAGCACAGTCGGATAATCCTCTTCCATTAGATCGTGACGTGAAAATTAATTTTCGAATAGAAGTACATTAATAATTTCGCGAAAATTAATAAAGCTGAATATTTGATATAACTGAATGCCACATTAACAAATTTTATCATCCCTGACACAATGATACTCCAGAGATATAATTTATTTCACGTGTCATTTTCGACATTGATACCTCAGAAACGATAAAAGTTCTGTATTAATTAATGTATTCGATTTAGTGACGCAAATAAATGCCCGGTTTACTTAATTATTATCCGTTACGGTTGTCTGTTAACTGATTTATGGTACTTTGCAATTTAAATCTGTGATCATGTAGCAGGAGGTTAAATAACAGAAAAGAGATTTATGTAGTCGGAGATTAAACAAAGGAAAATGGATTCATGTTGCCAGAGATTAAATTATAAAAAAGGGATTCATATGGCATAAGGTTAAATAATAGAAAGGGGATGTTACTTTGCGAATGGAGATATTTCTCATTTGAATATTGGTATCAGATTGTTTTCAATCATCTTAAATTCAATCCGTATAGATTGATATTCAATCTAGTTCTAAACCATGTATAATCTAGTACAGGTTCAAATCTAGTAGATCACTGTTTCAGATTTATCATAGATCAAATCTAACATAGGTTCAGATCTATCAGATTTAACCTAACAAAGGTTCAGATCTATCAGATTTAACCTAACAAAGGTTCGGATCTATTAGATCTAACGTAACAAAGGTTCAGATCTACCAGAAGTAAGCTAACAAAGGTTCAGATCTATCAGATCTAACCTAACGAAAGATTCAGATTCATAGGTTTAATCCAGCACAGGTTCAGATCTATTTCAAAAGTATAGGTTCAGATGTATGACAGATCTAACGTACACAGATTCCCATATACCGCACATCTAACCTACCGCTGGCCCAGATTTATTATAGATCAAGATTAATCGAATTTGTCTGGAAATAACACGGTCGCAAATCATTAAACCAAGTAACCTCAGAAATCAAGTAAATCAGACAGGTAGTCACCGGGTCAAAAATAATATTCCACATTTCAGTGTCTATTTTCAAAATGTCCCTACATTTCGTTTTTAAGATTCTAGCCTCGTCCCACTTCAATGATTAAAATTATCGTCCCCGTTTCGATCCTAATTTCAAATCTGTCGTTTATTCCGAAATATAGGTAACGTTTCGTCGCAACGACGAAAGATTCACGGTATTGCAACTACGATTCGAGGTTAACCTATTCGCCGGTTTTATATCGATCTCGATTGAAAAGCACACTCTTTGTCCCGAATGGTAGAAGTCTCTTCTCTCCCAATTTCGACGATCCCCTTTGTGTCCGCGACTCCTTCCGTTCCCTTTAATTTTCAGGCGTTCATACGATTTTGATGTTTCTGAAGACGTTCACCGGTGTCTTTGATTTGTCCGCGAAAGGACCCATTATCCGAGCGTCTCGTGCCGGAGCGTTTTTCTCGCCCGACTCCGCCCACGGGTCGACCATCTTTAACGTAAGCTCGACTCCTGTCTAGAAATATCCATCATCCTTGAGGCCAGATTTTTAATAAAACTTCCAGCACCGGCTGCTGCCGCTGCTCCATCCTTAATATGCTCTCATCCCATCTATAGTGATCATCTACGGAGCCGCTGATTTGCCTCCCAACACTCGGCCTCTCTTTCTCGTTTCCTCGTCGTTTCTTGTATCTCTTTCTCTCTCCTTGTATCTGGTCCTTCGGTCTCTTTCCAGTCTCTCTGTCTCGCTCGCTCAGGTGTACACCGAATCGATCGATTCCACAACCGGGATCCATTGTGGCCGACACTCGACCCCCGGACAATACATCGGCTGGAATGTACACACGTCGGGTATACACGATGTTATAGCGTCGCAATCGAGGCTGAACGTAACAATGGACGTCTGAGAACGATTTGACTTTGTGCCCATAACAAGGGAATATGTTACCTGGCAAATTCGCGCGAAACTGGTCGATCGTTATTCCCTGATTCCAACAGGACCTGGGTTTTTTTACCGCCGCGAGTATCGTGTATCACGAGGGATGCGATTTCGAAATTCACGGCAAGATTTCACGGATATTTGCTACCTTTTGTGGGTTTTTTTTGGAAGAATATTTTATATACTTCTTCATTTATTATTTAGTTAAGCCGTATATTTCATTCGATTTTATTAAACTTAATAAATTGTAATTAAATCTATTAAACTTAAGTTGGAAATAGGTTGCTGCTTATTTTAATAGCAATTTTGATTTAATTAGAGTACATTGTATTGTGGATAACAGCTAATATTTTTAGATTGATCAAATTGATCCTATCGATTGACAGATTGATCACATCGATCAAAATGATTACTTTAACAGTAATTTTGATGTAACTAAAATAAATTGTATTAGGGATAACTTCATACTTTTGAATTGATCAAATTGATCATATCGATTGGCAGATTGATCACACCAATCAAAATGATTATTTTAGTAGGTATTTTGATTTAATTACAATAAATTGTATTAGGTGTAACAGTTTAATATTTTTGAGTTGGTCAAATTGATCATATTGATTGATAGATTGATCATACTGATCAAGACGATTATTTTAACAGCAATTTTGATGTAACTCATGTACATTCTATTAGTGATAACAGTTTAATATTTTTGAATTGATCGAATTCATCATATCGATTGGCAGATTGATCACATCAATCAAAATGATTATTTTAGTAGGTATTTTGATTTAATTACAATAAATTGTATTAGGTGTAACAGTTTAATATTTTTGAGTTGGTCAAATTGATCATATTGATTGATAGATTGATCATACTGATCAAGACGATTATTTTAACAGCAATTTTGATGTAACTCATGTACATTCTATTAGTGATAACAGTTTAATATTTTTGAATTGATCGAATTCATCATATCGATTGGCAGATTGATCACATCAATCAAAATGATTATTTTAGTAGGTATTTTGATTTAATTACAATAAATTGTATTAGGTGTAACAGTTTAATATTTTTGAGTTAGTCAAATTGATCATATTGATTGATACATAGATCATAGTGATCTAAACGATCGGAAGAGATGTAGAATAAGGCAAATTTTTAACGCAGAAGTTGAATGATTAATTCTGATGAATTTGATATATCTGAACAATTAATGTATTAAATAATATTGTAGTTGCATAGTTAGATAATAACCCGCTAAAGGCGGGCAAATTCAGTCGGTCAACGCAATAAAAACCGCAGAAGTAGCCTCGGAAGGAATCAAATCGCAAGAGACGCGAGAAAGGAAGCGGATCCGAGGTTAGTAGAAGGGAACGAGGCATAATTCGAGCCGGTGGTCTGAGGTTTCTTCCTAACCTTACTCCCTTTAGATTCCTTCTACCTTCGTTTCTCATCCCGTCGCCTACAATTGACCCTCACCCCACCCCTCAACCCCCGTCTTATATAAGATTACGCTTGTTACGACAGTCTCCGCTCGACAAGGCAGCCTCATCCGTCCGCCCGGAGTGTTGACTTCGTTAGGAAGGACGAGCCGCTTTAATTCACTACCCTCTCGAACCACCCCCTTCTACATTGCCATCTGCACTCCAAACCTTAACTCCCTGCTAAGGCATCCGCGTACATCTCGGCTTTTCTTCGTTCTCTCGATGAAAGATTTCGTTTCTCCCTCTCACGATTCCTTCTGTCCCCGCGTACCGTCAACCCTTATCGATTTATCTTCCTCTATTTTGATTTAATACACCGTTTGTTACGACACGTCGGATCGACGATATTTCTGAGGGATGTGCACGCAAGTGGCGCTTAGTGCAGAGCTGCAAAACGATTTAACTCTCGTACTTGTGTTCTAAGATTTAGTTTAGAAAATTTCGATGTTTTGAACATTTGAAGTTCGGAACTTTACATTTTTAAATTTATACTTTTGAATTCATAAATGTCTAAATTTCTAAATTTTAAACAATTCAAAGAATCACTTGTCTAATCATTTTTATTTTTTCATCCCCCTAGATTCAACCCCTAATTATTCGTTTAATTCAAACGTAACCTCTTCTAATATCTTCCTTGAGTATCATTCATACAATCGTGTATCTAATTTAGAACCAAGAATATTCCACAAAGGATAATCTTCATCCCTTCAGTTCCAACCCTTAGACATTGAACTAATTCAAACATAACCATTTCTAACGTCCTTCTTGACCATTATTCATATAATCGCGTGCGTAATGATTTAAAACCAAGAATGCTCTTCAAAGAACAACTTCATCCCTCTAATTTCAACCCTTAGGTATTCAACTAATTCAAACGTAACCATTTGTAACACCCTTGGCCATCGTTCATACAATCGGGTGTTTAATAATTTAAAACCAAGAATACTATTCCTGGAAGAACAATCTTCATCCCTTCAGTTTCAACCCTTAATCATTCATCTAATTCAAATGTAACCACTTCTAACATCCTTGAACATCATTCATACAATCGGGCATGCAATAATTAGAACCAAGAATATTTCTCAATGAACAACCTCATCCCACCAGTTTCAACCCTTAGACCTAAAATAAACTTAACAATTTCTAACATTCTTAACCATCATTATCGCGTATCTAATAATTTAAAAGCCAGAATATTCAGAGAGCAATTTTCCCTACCCTTTCAGCCCTTAGTCCATCGAAATATCCAATTTACCTATCATTGTCCTCGGTTTCATCCCTTGTTCCTTTTCTCTGTAGCAGTCAGTCCATCGTCAGTTCCGTTCTCCTTTGCCCTCCCGTTGCCGCTTCGGTTGCCATTAAAATGATAAAATAATGTTTGCGATGGTAAGTGCCACTAAAACCCGCCGCTTAACCACACCCGCCGACTCACCCCTCGTAAAGAAGCCGACCCTCGACTTTGTACCATCTTGTCGAACCACTTCTGGCTCACGCTCGTTCGCCCTGGTGCTAATTTACGAACGCTGTACTCGAGCCGGCGACGAGTAATCGATTTATGGCCACCGGGGGTGAAAGTGAAGGGTTCAGAGGGGGTTGCCAGAGAACATCAGGGATTTTCAGCCCGAAGACACCGAGACAAGGGTGTCCCATTCGGAAAAATACGAACGATATCCTAATTATTGCTTTCTCGTTTACGAACTAATGGGCTAGTTATCGAGTAATCATCCCCTTTCTACTGTACACGTTTTTAACGAATATCAATAGACGAACGTCGTGTACAAAATCGTTAGGATTACGGTACTTGTATCGCGGAAAGTTGGAGGAGCTTATAGAGTTTCGAAGCTTATTACCTCGGCTTGCTTCGCTATATCGCCGGTAGTTGGCCAACTACCCCCAAAAACTTGTTAATCTGAATGATTGTATAAGACACGATCAAGATTAAAACATCGAGGACCAACAATCAAGCTTACATAAAGATCGCGGATAAAGATTGTATAAAACACGAGCGAATTTGTGGACAACTATCAAACGCGTTGGAACGATGGTGATAAAGAGCGTGGTTCGGTGGCGGTTTCTTAGGAATCGGAAGAGATAAGGATAGTTCGATGTCTGGGAGAGGAAGACGATTCGATTTATGGGGACTATCGAGGGCGATAAGGAGGGAAGGTGGATACGGGGCTCATCAAACCGGGAATGCTGATTGCGTTAGCCCTCGGCAAGTCATTCCGCTACCCCTACTTGCTAAATGACCCTGCATTTCGGTCCGTTCCGCACACGTTGGTTTCCTGTCACACCGATGCAAATCTACAATCGATAGCAAATCTGACTCTCCCAAGGAAACTACGATTGATTGATTTCTAAGTATTTTTATTCACTTTTTATACGCACGATTGACTTTTAGGAATTTTTATTCGTTTCTTATATGAAAATGTGGTTGACGAAATTTGAGGGATTTTTAGTCATTTTTTATTTGCAAATGAGTGACTTTTGGTCATTTTTAGTAGTTTTTCATTTGTAAACGACTGACTGACTTTTAAGAATTTTTACTAATTTTTGAAATGTATTGAAAAGCCACGTTTTCAAATGAAAAAATTCACGTAAACGCGAAAATTCGTGAATTTGTTTACACTTTACGTGACATTTTTGCGCATCAAAAATGGAATTGAAAACAGTCGCAGTAGCAATGGCGGATCGATCGCCACCAAAAAGAGGGTAAAAAAAATGGTAGAAAATCTTCGACAGTGGATAGTGACAATGATCGTGCAGCGTTCATCTCGATTGGCAGTAAAAAAGCAGAGCGTGGTTTTCGATCGTTCCCGGTGACCATTTCCCTTCCTCTTCCCACCCTCTGCAGGTCCCTGGTTCTTTTTTTTTCTCCGTCACCGGAAGCTCCAGTGGCCGACGAAACATTTTGCCATGGACGAGCGTCGACGCGTTGGAATGAGACGCGGTTCGTCGATTGAAAGCTTTTTAATGACCGAACAAAACGACACTCCCTAACTGACGGCAGATACTGACTTTTGATGCCGTCTCGTCGACTTTCTGGCTAATCTCGGTATCACGTGAACATCTTTTCAATCGTATCGAACGTTCGATTGATCCCATAAAAATAACGTGACGTAAAAACGATCGCGGTTTGATGAACGACAAACGGGGTCGGAGAGGGTTGCTCGTCGGGGGCTCAAATTTATGATCTTCGCTAGAGTACTAAGAACTTTTCTTCAGATTTTAACCGCACGAGATATACTGTTCTTTCATTTTTTTTTATCTTCTGCATCGCAAATTGGAATCGATTTTCCTAATTTCTCAGTTTTTGAATTTTTACCAAATTCCTCATTTTCGAGATTTTTTAATTTGGTATTGGTACTGGAATCTCTCAATACCACATGTTGGAATCTCTCTAAGCTATAATAAGTTGGTGGCGATATTGCAATATGCATTCTTTATATTAACTATAGTATTTTGTTAAATAACATCTTTTTCAATAATAAATTTACTATCGTGAATTATTATTATTTACAATTAATATGTGTAACTCACTTCAGTTCAACAAGTTTCTAGATTCCAAATCTTCAAATTTGCAATTTCCCAAATATCCAAATCCTCGAATCTGCAAATTTCTTATCTAAATTAAAAAGCTTGAAATTTTTCAAATTACCCATAAGAACATCCCATGCGGCGCACATGTTGGCCAAGCACTAAATTTTTATGTAACATCTCTGTCCCGGCAGAGATTGTTGAGAAGTAATTTTCGAAATCTCAGCAACAAGAAACAAAACGATCGTGAAACGAGACACGAAAGGATTACGAACCTATCTGGAAAGCATCTTGCAGTTTCCGCTGAACGCGGTCTGATTCAGACAGTGGAACACCATAAGCACCCGTCGAGAAACATGAAATCAGAAGAAAAGAAATGGCGGAAAAGCTGGATTGACCGCCGTAGATGAGACGTGGTGGAAGCACGCGAGAGTATCTGGCCACGATAGATACAGCACGTTCGATGCGAACAAAGTGAAAGCTAAAAGCTTACGTATTTAGGATCGATGGAAGTTTGGTCACTGTAATTTATGATTGCTTCTCGATACTACATAATCGTCCATTTTTTCTTCTTTTAGTGTGGATTATTGGTTAGGTATGATAGGTATGGATTCATTGGTGTTATTCAAGATTATGTTAGAATGTTATAGACGAAATAAGGGTTAGTTTATGTGTTGTCCACTTCTCAAATTTTCAATTTGACAATTGTCAAATTTTCAAGTTACTGTGTCGTCAAATTTAGAAATTTTTTATTTCGCAAGTTTCTTAGGTTTTGATCTTCGAAATTTTTAGGTTTCCAAGTTACTAAATTTCTAAATTTTCAAATTCCCAAAATTTCTAAATTTTCAAATTCTTAAATCTTGAAATTGTCAAATTTCTAAATCCCCAAATTATCAAATTTCCATTTCCGATATCACGAAATAATCGAACATGCACGCCTCAAAATTTTCAAGTGCACATACTTGTACATCCCAAAATTCCCACATCCCTAAACTTGCAAATTTTTTAATCTGCAAACTTTCATATGTCAAAATTCCCACATCCCCAAATTCCCACGCCCCAAATCGCGAAATCCTCAAACGTGCATGTCCCAAAATCTCCAAATCCCAAAATTTGCACGTCCCGAATTGCAAAATCCCCAAAAGTGCATGTTTTGAAATCTCCAAATCCCCAAATTTGCATGTCCCAAATCCTGAAATCCCTAAATGTGCATGTTCCAAATTCTCCAAATTCCAAAGTTACACGTCTCAAATTCCCCAAATTCCAACCTTGCATGTCTCAAAATCTCCAAATCCCCAAATTTCCACGCCTCAAATCGCAAAATCCCCAAACATGCATGTCTCAAAATCTCAAAATCCCCAAATTTCCCTACACCAATTGTATCTTCAACATAAACTAAAATTTCTAACAAAATACAAAACAATCGTTTCCTTATTCAAAAAGTTCAGCCTCTTCCGCGACAGATCGAGTAGACTCGTAGACCGTAGACGATCAACTCATCAAATTGAAGGGACAAAATTATACGTAACGAGGTAAATCGAAGAAAACGAACCGAAACGAATTTATAAAGCGAATCGTTCGTTGTTTCTTGCCGAGCTTTTGTTCTGCCCTTAAGTCAGAAGTTTGAGGAGCTCGAAGAAATTTTCGAGAAAGTTTGTTCGAAAATATTGAGAGGACTAGCATAGAGCTTCATTGTGAAGCTCCTGAAGAAAACTTCGACGAGCTTACATTATATCAACACTGTGTTTGACAATTTGAAATTTAATAACTTCTGTTGCTTCACGGTATTTAACCACCGTCGTGCCACGTGATATTCGTTCGTATTATTAAACATGATATTCTTTGATCGTAAAAATGTAACGAATACTCGGAAAGCTTCGAATTGCGTCAAAAACCGATATTTTGTTAATACGACGAAACGCGTGTAGTTGGAAATTACATATTTCGTTGATTTTACCGATGAATAAATGAAATATTTGTTCAAATTATTACGTTGTTGCATATCAAATGCGATATTCGAATATTGGAAAATATGATGGTATAAAAGTATTGTAAAATGAAACGTATGGTTTATGAATTTGAAGTTTTAGGTTTTACTTAAGAGATTGTGTAAATCTTTTATTGGCATTTTTAGTATGAAAGTAGTTGTTGGTATTTTAGATTAAAATGACTGGTTTCTGTGTTATAATAAAATGATCGATTGCTATATTATAATAAAATGATCAGTAGCCATTTTGTACTAAAATGATTGGTTGCTATTTTGTATTAAAATGACTGGTTTCTATTTTATGTTAAAATGACTAGTTGCTATATTATAATAAAACGATCGGTTGCCATTTTGTACTAAAATGATTGGTTCCCATTTTGTATTCAAATGATCAGTTGCCATTTTGTATTAAAATGACTAGTTACTATATTATAATAAAATGATCAGTTGCCATTTTGTACTAAAATGATTGGTTGCCATTTTGTATTCAAATAATCAGTTGCCATTTTGTATTAAAATGACTGGTTTCTATTTTCTATTAAAATGACTAGTTGCTATATTATAATAAAACGATCGGTTGCCATTTTGTATTAAAACGATGGGTCGCCATTTTGTATTACAACGAAGAGACCTCGATCATTCCTATTACAATAAAACATATCTCACAAATAAAGTTCAAAAACAATGACAAACGTGTTAACATAATAAAATTAGGAATGAAAATAAGCAAATTGTAGGATCTGAAACAACGACGTTCATACATTATAGACGAGGTAAAGAGCACGATGGTTATTTCATTTTACAGGAATAATGTTTGAAGCTCCAACAATTTGGTAAAGTAAACGACTGACGTGCACAGCAGAAAGTGCTTCACTATGGATGTGGGAATTAATTGTTCTAGACCGAACTAGGTAGCCCAGAGTTAAAGAGGTGAAGTGTGTTGAACTTAACAAGAGGGTTGACTCAATTATTAATTAGGTAGTCACAGTTCTCTTTCAACTGTCTGAAAGTTCAGAAATCGAAGGACAGTGTGTGAATTACAAAGTTTCGTCTCGATAAAATAATAGAAACCTTGCATTCTAAAATTTATTCAAATATTCAATTCACTTTATAATTATAGTCCATTAATTTCTAATTAATTAATTTGTTCAATTTCCACTTTCAAACATTGTGGTAATTTATATAGTGTAATATTGCACAGTTACTAGAACATAACAATTTGCTTAAAATAACTAAAATTAATAGCGGGATCAAATATGTATTTCATTAAACAAATTTTACCGTTTAAGGGGTGAAACGATTA
This sequence comes from Megachile willughbiella, assembly GCA_945859595.2. Taxonomy (NCBI): domain Eukaryota; kingdom Metazoa; phylum Arthropoda; class Insecta; order Hymenoptera; family Megachilidae; genus Megachile; species Megachile willughbiella. Next base: position 10,643,725 of record OX243796.1, read on the forward strand.
AACAGCTCTATCGTCGCGAATTTGATCGAATCACCAGATTAATCGAGCTGTCGATATCGTGTCAGCCCAATTATAACGCAGACTCGCGTAAAAATTATTTCGGGAAATTAGTGATCGATAGACGGCTCGTTTCGAAGGATTTTCAACGATTTTTTATCGTTTCTATGAACGATACTGGAAGAGCAATGGAGTCAAGTATCTCTCGGAGACATCCTGTGCTCAACGATCGAAGGAATCTCGTTTTCCCCCGGATGTTTTGCGCTGTTTGTCTTTGTCTAGATTCGCGCGAGAAGAGAGCCGATCGAATGGATCCGAACAATCCGGGCCCCAGATGAGAATTACGGGAATTCTATGGGACACCAGTCTATTTCTTCCCTCGCACCTTCCTTTTTTTTACCATTTCACACTCCCCACAGACGAGAACAGCTTTCCAGTTAAAGATTCGTCCAGGGAAAGTGTTAACAGCTCGCTGGAATTAAAACGCGGATAGCAAAAATCATTTTGTGCTGATGGTTGATTTAAAAATTTGAAAATTTTGCAGGTTTTCAAAGTTAAAATTGAATAATTTTATGATTTGAAAATTTTACAGTTTTTTATAGTTTAAACTGAATAACTTCATAATTCGAAAATTTTAGTTTTGAAGGTTAAAATTGAATAATTTCGTGATTTGAAAATTTTACAGGTTTTCATAGTTAAAATTGAATAACTTCACGATCTGAAAATTTTATAGGTTTTCTCATTCAAAGTTGAATAATTTCGCAGTCTAAAAATTTGGACGTATCGAAACTTGATATTTAAAAAATCTATATTCTAGAACTCATAAATTTATAAATTTCCAAATATGCAATCTAGAAAATTTCTAAATCTGAAAGTTCCAATTTTTTATATTCTTAGATATCTAAATTTTTAATATCTAATAGCCAACATTTTTCAATTTTTAAATTAAAAAATGTTCAATATCTAAAATTACTAAAATTCTATCTGTAAGTTTAAATATTTCCAAATTTCTGAATCTTCAATGGTTCAAATTTGCAGTCATTAAATTTCAAAATTTTCCAGATAGAAAATTAGAAAATTATAAATCTACAAGATTAAAAAAACTAAATGTCATTATCCAAATTTCCATATTAAAAAATGTGAAAATCGAACATATTCAAACACAAATTTGAATAAATTTTGTATGATAAATTCAAGGAATTAATATTTCAAATTACACATATGAATAATGCGGTACTCTCATAATTGAATGACGACTACTGTAAAAAATAGTGCAAAATAAAATCCATCAGAGTGCATATATCTTGCAAATAGCAGCATTCTGTATGTACGCCTGTATAATTATACATACAACCTCTCTAAATATTCATATCGTATATTCGAAACGATGGTACGCCATTTCCAGCGTATGGATCGTCGAACGAATATCACCGAAAGGCATAAAAACCATTAAACGTTGGACCAGCGTTATTTATTTGCCATTTAATCGCTGTTCCATGAATGTCCTGGCAGTTCTTCAATTCTATGAATATAACCTTAATGGGTAACATGCATTTTTTTAATTTATTCCAAAATATTCCGTTCATGTTCTTTCATAATTATTTCACTTATTTTCTACATAACAAATCAGAACATAATTTTTGACTTATTTCTTTTCATTCTAAATTATTTAATAAAATTTAATGAGTTAAAATTTCTTATCAAAATGACCATTTCTGCATACGTATACATCATATACATATATAATTATATTATATATAAGTTTATATTTATAATAAACAGATTTTATACATACATGTTTATCTACATATGAAGAGATTTTATATGTATAGATATGAATAAATTTTATATGTAAATGTCTATTTACATATGAAGAGATTTTATATATAAATCTACATCTCCAAGATAATATACCTTCATCTTGAAATAATGTACCCTTTCCAAATTATTTTCATGAAACAATAAACATACACCTGCAGTATTCATAACTCGTACATTCTGTATACTTTAACATATGTTGAGTGTATAAATATCAAAGATTTATTTATAAGATTGTATAATAGAGATACGAGAGTCTTGACCGGTGTAAATGTTGCAGCAACTTACAGACATTTATACATATTAGATCGTGAATAACCGTTCCCCCGAGCGGGAAATATCGGGTCAGAAGTGAGTTATCGATATCTCGACGTTCGCTTTTTCATTTTACTGAATTTCCCATGCGCAAATTCGTATCTATTTTACACGACAAATATTCGATTCTACGGAGACGTATTTCCTCGATCGCTATCACGACATGAAAACCACACACGGTTACCCGAGCTTCGAAGATATCTCGTCTGGGTTGTGTAAATTTATCGACCACTTGGACAAGAACAAGGTACTCGATACAGAGAGAGAGAGAGAGAGAGAGAGATGCTACCTGGTAACTTATCTAGAAAATCGCAAACAGGATTTCTAATCAGGCTGCGATTTAATTGCCATCTTCCGTAAATATTGCGGGAGCTTCCTTTTGAAATTGAAAAACGTAATGAAATCTTACATCAACCTGTTTTCCCTTTGATCTTTTATTTTCATTGGGGTAAAGATAACAGCAAAGAGTATTTCAACTATTTCGCCCTCGCTGTCGGGCCAATTGAATTTCCGGACGAATGTTTGTGTAAATTAAAATTTATTTCGAAATCTTCTTAACACTTTCGTAATCAACGCCGTTGTTTTCATTGTAAACTTCAACCCTGCGCAGCGGAAGGTAGTTTGCATTGAATTAAGCCGTAATATCTCGCGGTATACTGAGTTTCTTGCATTAAAAAGTTTAGGGCATCAGTAATGACGCATCGATACTTCATTTCTTATATTTTATTTTCGGTCGTGGAAAGCTTACTTTTATACCCTTATTTTCAGTCACTAACAAGTTATTTTTTATACTTCTATTTTTAGACTAAAAAAATTATTCATACTTCTTTTGGATTGTAGGAAGCTCATTTTTGATATTTCTATTTTTAGTTACAAAACGTTTATTTTTTTCTGTCACAAGTTTATATTTTCTACCCTCATTTTCAGTCACAAAGAAGTAATTTTTTGTACTTCTATTTTTAGTCACAGAAAATTTATCTGTTATATCTTTTCTGAATTGTAGGAAGTTTATTTCTTATATTTCTATTTGTAGTTACAAAACGTTTATTTCTTTTAATTTTCCTTTTAGCCATAAGAAGTTTTTATTTTATACCCTTATGTTCAGTCACAAAGAAGTGACTTTTTGTACTTCTACTTTTATGTTACACCCTTATGTTCAGTTAAAAAGGAGTTGTTTCTTGTACTTCTATCTTTAGTCATAATATTTAATTAAGTCACGACCATAATTTCTAACCTGGCACGCGTTATTCACGAAAATGAAACATTTCAAAACAAAATGTGAAATTGATCATCGTTGAAAATTTAGCACCAGTTGTAAAAAGTATCCAGCCATTCCGGAAACATTTAATTCACTAAAGATCCAATTTCCGTGTTGTGTCATTGCTGAAACAACACCTCGGCCAGTCCGGTCGTGTAAATTCATCGACCACTCGGCCACCAAGCAACGAGATGCGCCACACGAGCCCACACACCCCCGCACACGATCTCGTGTAAACGTGTGTCATGCAGCAACACAGCCCTCTTTCACAGCAGCGTGTTGGATATTGGTAAAGTTGCACGCGACATCCTGTAACTCCAACAACCCCCTTTACCCGACCCGTCCACTAGAATTCCCAACCCAGCTGCTGTTGCCTTTTCAACCTACTCCCTTCTTACACCGCCCATGCTATCCACCCTTCTTCGACTGTTCTCCTCCGGTAACCTCGATGCGGTCTCTCGAGTTTCCAGAAGGAGCCAAGTCTTCCAACGAAATAAAAAGACCGAACAGGGATAGCTGGGAGAAGGGTTGGGCTGCGACAAGATTCGATGCATCGCGATAAAACGATACTATCAGCCATTCGGGGTTGCTTCGAAGTGACGAACATTTTTCTGGATCAGCGTTGTTCGAGGGCTGCTATTTATGATTGTTGACTTATCTGAAACGTGTTTGCCCTGATTTGATACTTGTCAACCGGGGGTGAACCCGAGATGTTTTAGGGTGATGTTTATTGCGGAGGGGTAATTCGATGATGGTCGATGTGGCGGTAACAAAATAGTCTCCGTAAATGTTTTGAACTCGAAACTTTACATATTTTATCCGGCAATCTCATTCAGCTCATTTATCCGTTTTCGCGTAATCTTTCGACTCGAACGGTTTGAAACAATATCGAGATAACGAATCAATGATCGATTAACCTCCGCGAAAGATTTAGCCCCGCTAATTCATCAATCTCTTGGACTCATCAGTACCCACACGATCGATGGCTCGTTCATTAATTTTAATCTCCGATTTATTTTGGTCTCTCAGGCAACCTGGCGGTAACTCGAGAACTCGTTAGAATCGATACGTTTCGAGTTGCTTTCTTCTGGTCTTATAAGCTCGAATCACGGAACAGCGTCTCTTTCTTTCTCCCGGTCTCTGTTTCCGCGTCATCTTTATTCAAGGGAATAACGAGCGTCGCGTTTCGTCGTCGAGAAGGCGAAACCGATCGTCGGGGACTAAGTGGACCGAATGAAGACTAATGGGAATGAAAAATAAGGGGGTAGAGACAGGATGAGGGTAGTCGAGGTCCTGTTAGTATTCATGGGATTCCATGCATTCGGATTATTATTGATTCGTGCGACGCGTCCGAGAAATTGGCCCTACGGGATTGCGGCTTCTGCCTCCACCTTTTAACCCTTCCCTTTTTACAAATCAGAATTTATACTGACAATTATTCGGAGACTTTATCGGCACAGATTAAATAGTTTACGAATCGGTAGATTCTTGTGTGGGGTGATTGTAATTAATATGCGACGTCTACTTAGAGGAGAAGCATCTCTTAATAGGACTGTATCTGAAATATGGAGCTAACTTGGAAAATAAGAACCAAATTCCATTAGGGACTGGGTGAAAAATTTTATTGTAAACGATGGTACAATTCGTGTTAATATTTGAACTTCAGAAAGTGCGGATTGATCACGAAATATAGGTTTCATACTGCTTGAAGATTTTAGGCGACATTTAAGGCTAAGTGGTGTTAAATTTTTGGAGAAGGTATGAGTTTGACTAACTTTTTCATTTCTTTATTTGCAAATTTTGTCATTTTGTCATATTGTCATTTTGTCATTTTGTCAGATTGTCGTTTTGTCACTTTGATATTTTGTCATTTTGTCACTTTGGTATTTTGTCATTTTGTCACTTTGTCGCTTTGTAATTTTATAGCTATTCAACTTTCCAATTCCCCCACTTTCAACTTTATAATTCAACTTTATAATGAAAAAAATGTTCATCGAGAAAGAACAAATGTCAGCCAGATATCGTCACAAGTCTTAAAATACCGAAGCTTCGCGTCAGAGACAAATAAATGATCAACTAGCAACGAATATAGAAAACAGAATTCCAACACGGAACAGCGACTCGTACTATTTTTCTATAAAGCTCGCGCGGACCGTGTCGAAAATCGATTAGGGATATTGATAAAAAACCGATGGAAAAATCAGTGGATGACGTGGATGAACGGGTGGTAAGGGTGGCTAATACAGGGTTCGGTGAAAAACAAGCTCGACCCGGCTGCACGTCGGATATATACGCGTGCTAGTAATTTTTTAATTGCGTTTCCATCGGATATTTTTATGGTCGCTATTCCAGCGCCACCATGCTCCGACCTACAAACTATTTTTTCCGTATTTATTCTAACCTTCAAAAGTATTTCTTCAAATTCGACGTAGCAACTCTACTTTCTTTTTCTTAGCATTGTGGGTTTGAGAAAATGTGGTAAAATTATTGTTAATATTCTCGTTTTTGAAGGGTGGATGTTAGATTAGAAATTTATTATGTGAACTGATATGTTAGGATTAAAAATTGTTACAATAGGTAATAGGGTAAATGAGATAATAATAATAAGTAATTTTTATAATAAGGTTTGTAAAGTTAATAAATATATAATAAATTGTAGCAAAGTTTTCGTAAATGTTTCAAAGTTTAAAGAAAAATGAAAACTGATACTGGGTTGATAAAGTTTGCAATCTTCAAATTTTTTCGTAAGAAAATTTATTATAAAAAATCTCATCAAATTTGATAACAAGTCTGCTGCAAAATTGCTAATAACATATTTCAATAGTACAAATGGGGTGATTTAAAAAAAAAATAAATGTAAAGTATACGAGTTTAGTAATTGATCTTTTCTTTCCACCTGAAATGCTTTTATTTTTAACGTTTGTTCGTTTTAGTTTTCAGTTTGATGAAGTAAACTTCGTTACTAACGTGAGTCGGTGAAATTTCGATGTTCCATTGACGTTGATACAAATTGGTCTTCTAAAAATACACGCGTAATCTCAGATCGAATGTATCTCTGACACCATCGATCACAATTAACTGGAAGTTCTAGCAATCTTCATTAATCACGTATCAACCCAGTGAACGCATTGACGTCGTCTGAAGCTGAAAACAAGAGTTGATTAAAACACGAATTTAGTGCAACAGTTTCCACTCACTGTTGGTTCTGTTAATTAAATATTAATAAGCGTGATCAAAGCGTGGGGAAATATGTATCGGGGGTTTACGGGATTTGAAACTTTCGAGATGAGCACGGGAAATTTGGATGAGATCGGGAGATCTTAATACTTTGATATGATAAGGGATCACGAAAGTTCTGGGAGCAAGGACTCATTTTCAAGTTCGTAGATTTTTGAATATTCAAGTTCAGAGTTTAGCGATTTTCTAGTTTTTAGATATTAGAGTTTTCAAGGCTTTGAATTTTCAAATTTTCAAGTTTTCAAGTTTTCAAACTTTCCAGACTAAAATTTAAAATGAAAATTTAGGGATTCATTGACATCTTGACGAAACGCAGATTTCAAGAAAACCACAGTAACAAATTTTGTAAATTAACCCCTTGCACTATTTTGACGAGTCTGTCTCGTGACGCACTGGTACTTCAGTTGGGATCAATTTTACTCGAATTTTGAATATGCTTCAATTTGGAGTTCAAGTCCAATTATAATTTGCATAGTCAACGATTGCATAATAGCATGTTGTCATAACATTTCAACATTCTTTGTCTGTTTTAATATTGTAGCTGTGTTTAGTTAGTTCTGACTGACGCACCTGACAAATAGGTCATAGTGCAAGGGGTTAAAATAAGGACCTTATAAAACAGTCTGGTAGTTTCAGTGTTAAAGCAGTTCGTACAATGATTCTTTACCTCGACGAGGGTTAACATACAGTTCGATAAAAGCTTCCTAATAATTTTCGTAATTTAAAATAAGTAATCCGCCATTTTGACGGGTTCCGTAAATCTAGCGTTAATCTACCTCTTCGCCTTGAAACAAGAATAAGTGTCTAAATGACGCATAAAAGATTAAAGTCATTTAAAAGAATCCAATTTACGAGAAGCAAGAAAAGAACCGTGGCACGCGTTTATCCACGAAATAAAACGTTTACAATCTATTTCCCTGGTTCCGTTGAATCAATTTACATGCCCTTCCGGTATCAGGTCTAATAGCCCCGGCCTCACTTTCGTCCCCGGCTCGTTTCGCCCGGTCCCTCTTTTATTTTCGTCTTTTTTTGGACCCCCACCCCGCACGGCAGCCAGGATCAACGAAGCTTTTATTAGTTCGACGCCGGTAGCACTCGATCTCTGGTGTGCTCTCTCATGTTGACAGGGAGGCATCGGTGCTCATGGAAAAGTGGGAGAGACAAAAGGGACAGAGGAGGACAGAGGGTCGAATTCCCAGTAGATCACTGTCAGGCCTCGAGAAGCCAATATAAATACCTCAACGCCTCGCCCGGTTTGCTTTCTCGCATTGCTGTACGGCTGGCCCGTTGTAACCTGTCTGTCCCGTTTGTTTTCTCCTCACCCGAGAAAAGACTGGAAACTGAAGAAAACAGGACGGGTAAAAGAGCTTGCATGCTGACTGCGCTTTTTTCCCGGGGACGAACGGTATGTGACACACTCGATAACCGTGAATACCGATAATTATCTGTTCACCTATCCAGTGATTCATAGATTAGCATAACTGATGTATTTAAAATAAATTTCAAATAAATTTTCGTATTTACTGTTGGAAAAATAGAAATCGAACCATAAAAGCAGGTGTACTTATCACAACCCTATTTCTGGCGTATAGACTGGCCCAGGTTTAATTGCCAATGTGACTGTTCTGAAATATCAGATGTGAAATGTACGGATGTCAACCCATGAGTTGACGCGTGAAGTGGCTGACATGTTTAGAGCCACGCCTCCAATTGGTCAAAATGGACGCCTCATGTATTTTCGGCGGTATATTGGTTCGAGCAGTCGCACACCAATTAGACCAAAAACAATGACAATCGGAGACTGTACTTTTTGTCCTGCTACTTGCGTTCAACAGTTGGCATTATTCTTATGCGCCGAAATGTAACTGGAAATGTTCTTCTGGAAGGCTTCTTTTACATTGACCATGTGCCAACTTGTGGGTTGACATCTGTAAGTGTACATTTCGGTCTTCGTTTCTCATGTGCACCATATCACTCGATACAGCTCATTCAGAATTACAAGACACAGGAAGTAAGTAACTTCATTAAGGTATACCACAAGTACACCTCATCTCTCAAACACTATGACTAGAGCTATGTGATGACTAGGGGTCAAGGTACACCTCTATCTAAAGAACCGAACATCAACCCCTAAACTATATGAAACGAACAGTCTTAAATATTCCGTGAATAGAACGTCTACTAAACTGTTGGTAGTTTGAGGTGCTTCAATATTTGCATTCATTTCAATACTCCAGAATGTTGGATCTGTGGAGTGCTGTAACCTAGGAATGTTGGATCTCTGGAGTATTTGAACTTTGGAATGTTGGATCTCTAGAGTGTTGTAACTTTCGAATGTTGCATCTCTGGAGTATTCGAACTTTAGAATGTTGGGACTCTGAAGTGTTGTAACTTTGGAATGTTAAATCTCTGGAGTAATCAAACTTTGGAATGTTGGATCTCTGAAGTGTTGTAACTTTGGGATGTTGAATCTTTGGAGTATTGTAACTTTGGAATGTTAAATCTCTGGAGTATTTGAACTTTGGAATGTTGGATCTCTAGAGTGTTGTAACTTTGGAATGTTAAATCTCTGGAGTATTTGAACTTTGGAATGTTGGATCTCTGGAGTATTTGAACTTTGGAATGTTGGATCTCTAGAGTGTTGTAACTTTGGAATGTTAAATCTCTGGAATATTTGAACTTTGGAATGTTGGATCTCTGGAGTATTTGAACTTTGGAATGTTATATCTCTGGAGTATTTGAACTTTGGAATGTTGTATCTCTGGAGTATTTGAACTTTGGAATATTGTATCTCTGAAGTATTCAAACTTTGAAATGTTGTACCTTTGGAGTACTTGAACTTTGGAATGTTGAATCTTTGAAGTATTGTAACTTTGAAATGTTGGATCCCTAAAGTATTTGAACTTTAGAATATTGAATCTCTGGAGTATTGTAACTTTGGAATATTGGACCTCTGACAAATTTTAACTTTGAAATACTGAATCTGTCGTATTCAAACTTCAAAAAAAGGAATTTCTAAAATGTCAAAACCAAATAAACTTCAAGACCATGGTACTTCGCCATATTTGAACTCTACCTTGTACGCCAACTATACCATAAAACATCTACACAAGTATAACATACTCGACTTGCGATAACAATATCTCAAAATCCTCAGTCACCGTACCTTTCCGTAATTAAAATTGTCCATCAAACTAGTTCTGTCGAGGGCAGTAGATGAATTTAAATTTGACGGAAGCCCAATGACCTCTCCGGATATTGCAACGGCCAACTAGCTGCAACACCGCCGGTTCAGAGACGTAAGAAAATTTGCTCGGGCGGTTTATCGTAGAGAAACTTAATTGCAATTGTTCTCTTCCTTTCGGGAATGCAGCAAAGTATTGTTGCTGCCGAGAATCGTCTATTAGCGTGCAAGGAAGTTTCTTGGTTCGTTGCGAGGGGAAGAGCTTTTATGGCCATCGTTCTAAACGCTATCGGTGTTCTTTTTAATTCGATCGTTTGAATCTGTTGCATTTTAAACGCTGCTGGAATATTCACCTTAAAGGCGCCGTCTAATCTTATTGACTAAAATGAAATTTTACGGTGGACATTTCGATAGTTTCGATTAAATACGATCACAAATATAAGTGAAAATTTTAACACTTATATTGGTAATATAAAAAGGAATTATATATTTTTAATAAAAAAGAAAAAATAACGATATATTAGTAATATAAAAAAGTGTGATGTATTAGTAATATAAAAGATGATGATATAATGGTAATATAAAAATTATTAGTACATGAAAAATATTACCAAATAGTGATACATCAGTCCATCAATTTCTATACATTTAAAAAAAAAAATTTCAAAACGACATATGAGTATATTCGACCAACAGTAAACTCGTTATAAAATAGCCAGTTCGTTAAAAATAAATTTTTCCAATTGTATCTTTTACAAACGTACGTTTCAATTGTTTACAGAATAAACATCATATATTCGTCAATATTGTTTATAGACGTGATATTATAAATATCGAATATTTTACTTCGCGAGTGTACGATCATTTTTTCCTCATTCCCGTCATCCACAGTTTTCATTTTATTCACTTTATCCGTTTAAATTAAAAGCATCGTGTCACGGGTCGTTCGTCATCCAGGACTAGGGAATTCATCCCGCAAGTTTCTCGATCCGTCGTGCAAAAGTGGTCGCTGGAGAACGTGCGTGTAGCTAGATGCACTTTTTCGAAGTCAAGAACGCGAGTTATTTCACGTAGAAGCCAGTGTTCCATTGGACGTTTCGGAGCTTACTTTTGCGGATGGGTCAAGCATGCAGCCAGACTTTCTCAGACGTTCGTTTTTCATCTGTCTCCGAGGACAGAAGCTTGACGGCGAGGGGAATTGCCGATCCACCGTTGTCCTTAACAATGTGGACTATATGGGGAATATCTCGTCACGTACACTTGGACGCAATCGGGACTTACTTTGGATTAGGGTCAATTCCAGAGGTGGAATTTAATGACCTTCTAGTTTGTAGAATTTGGAATTTAAATTTTTAGGTTCTTGGATTTTCAGATTCTCAAGGTTCTAAATTTCTGCATTTTTAAATTCCTAAAACTCAAAATCCCAACATTCTGAAATCCCTAGATGTCTGTATATCCTCGGAAATTCCTAAATTTCTAAATATCTAAATTCCTTAATTCCTAACCTTCTAAATCCCTGATCTCCTAAATCCCTGATCTCCTAAATCCCTGACCTTCTGAATCCCTGATCTTCTAAATCCCTGATCTCATGAATACCTCATCTTCTAAATCCCTGATCTCCTAAATTCCTGACCTCCTAATTACCTACTCTCCTAAATCCCCAATTTTCTAAATCTCTAATCTCCAAAATTCAAAAAATTAAAAATTAAAAAATTAAAAAATTAAAAAATTAAAAAATTCCTAAATCTCTAAATCTCTAAAATCATAACCCCCAGAGTTCAAATTTTCCATATCCCCAATTTCTCAAATTTTCCAGTCTTTAATTACCCAAATCTTAAAATCCAAAATTCTCCAAATCCCAATATGCCAAAACCCCAAAATCCTAAAGTCCCAAAATCTCAAAATCCCAAAATCCTAAAATCCCAAAAATCCCAAAGTCTACCTTTCCATGTCTATTACGAATATTTATTGTACCAACGAAACATCAACCAACGATACACCTTCCTTTCGCTATATCGCCGTCTTTCGTATACCTCCAGCCTGCCACTCTCGCCACACACCCTACATGTACGTCCAGTAACTCGCGAGCAAAATGAAAGGAAACTTTCCGCAGAAAGTTCGTCCTCTTCTATCACGAAAGAAGTCGATTCTCGATTTTACGCTTTTTGTCAGCACTTGCGTCGTCTTGACCATCGAGATCGTGATTTCCTTCAATATCCAGCAAGTTTCTCTCGTTTCTTGTCTCTCTTGAGCCATGCTCTTGTTCCTGCTGACAGTTTTCTTTAGGGTAGTTTTGTTGGTCGGCATCGAGGGAGATGTTGATTAAAAAGATCGCCGAGCTCCACGTTTCGTTAACGATAATTGAACCGGGGATCGGTAAAATAAAATAACTTGGAATTTTTGTACTAAATTCATCATTATTGGTAATTGATAAACATTTATTCGAAGCTGAGCGAGTATATTTGCTATTGAAATATTTGTATACGATACACAAAGGGATTTAAAAAGTTTCGTTTTTTTTTTTGCGATGCAGTTGATTTTATTATATAATTCCATTATTTTTGTTTATCCTGCATTACACTTTATGCACGTTATACTGTTTTTTTGTGTTATACGTCAGTGATGCGTTACGTGCAATTTTTTAATGAAAAGCCAGCCTTTTGTTCGGTACTTTATCAAAAGCCTTGTTATTTTTGAAACATTCAAAGAAGCGCTCAAATTATTTTAATAATGGAACGGCGAAATGGTTTTAATTAAAAACTGCAAGGGAAAACGGTGTTCAGGTCCGGATATCCATATAATGAATCGGTATTTCAGTATTTTCGATTATTCCCAGCCCGTATTTATCGCCACGGGCCATCCATGATACGAATTAATTCGACAAATTTACGGTGTATCTCCGTCTAATTATACGTTTTCGAGTATATTTATTTACGTATGATTACTTCGCTCGAAATTAAATAACCTTTCGATTAAACCTGTTATCTCTCGTGAAAGAAGAGATCCTTACAACGCAGTTTTCACTCAAATTTTGCAACGTTATCAAAAAAATTGTAAAAGAATCAAACAACCTCTAGTAGACTCGAAAATTTGTCATAAGTCGTGATCAAACTTTATTATGAATTGTAAAATGTCGAACATCCGAATTTATCTCGAAAACAAAGAAGAATATTTGTTCCCTTAATTTTGCACGTAGAATTTTCATCTGCTTTAAAGCACCATGCATTAAGGAACTTTTAAGACAAAGAACTTCTTCTCCAAAAGAATAAATATAAGTTTTAAAATGGTTAAAGTATTGGAAGAGAAACTCCTGATCACGAGGGATGCTTTTATGACCTTGATGATCAAGGGATGATTTTCCGATCCCGTATGCCACGTGGGTAGCAGAGTGGTTTAATGAGCCGCCCCTGTTCGTCCATGGTTGTTTCTCTCGAACGAACCCCGGATTTCCAGGCTCTCTTTCCTCCACCTTTGAAAACCACCCCCGTTCACCCTCTCTTTCACGGCACCTGTGCAGCCTTCGGTCCTGCACACCCTTCGCCACCCTCACAATTACGTGGCGCGTGCTCTGACTAGGGAAACATACACCACAACTAGCATCCCCTACGGGCAACCCCACCGAGACAGAGACGAAACTACCCTTCCTTCGTTCTGCCCCCAAAACCATCGCCTCCACGACCGATTTCTCCTTTCTCTTTGTATCTCTTTCCTAATTTCTTCTTTTGTTTTCGCCCACGACTTCTTTCCTCCTCCGCGAATCTTTTCTTTTTACCCCGTATTCGCACCACCCGCAACCCTCTCGGTTTTCGTAGTTTGCGACACGAGACTTTCTACGGCTTTTCAACCTCTTTTTTATGGTTTTTGTTGCCACGCTGTTTCGCGTTACGATGTTTTATCCCGTGTGTCTTCCTTTCTTTCGTTAACTGCTTGAGACGTGGGGGATAAAAATGCACACGTTTTAGTACCGTGTTTTGCATGGGATATTTCTACACGCAGGATGTTTGAGTAACTGGAAATGCGGAGATCTCAATTGCAATTGGTACTTAATACAATGTTATTTAGTTAATGGGGGTAGTTTTATATAATGTTTATTTCGTCATACTTCCACCCACTTGAAATTTTATAACTTCTGTATATTATACACTGTGTTACATTCTACAATATTGTATGAATATAATTATATGTCATGCAGTATGTGTAATACAACAAACGTGTAATACAAATATGTTACACAAATGTTTTCGAGTTAATAATTGATGTCTTGAACAAAAGTTGGTTTAGTTTACAGTAAAGTACGAAAGATGGCAGTGTATTAATCATTCGATCGCGAGGATGAATTTTAACGAAGCATCCCTCTCGAAATTCTTCGCTCGGCTCTGAGCGTTTCGCGTGCCCAAGCATATCACAATTCATTTATTTATACGCTTCTCGGTTCATAATTAGCACGGCTTGAACTTCCATCCATAAATGCAGAAGAGAACACGGTGCATCTGCCGTGGGAAGTTTTGTAATCACTTTAAGTGCTGTCGCGTACGACTTGATGAGAATTCGAGGGAATGAAACGAACACGGGAATCTCTGCTAGTTTTAACTGCAAACCTCATCCCTCGGATACCGCGCTGGTTTTGGAAAATTGATAGTAACTTTATTCTGTTATTTTACCGACTAATGAGCGTTCGATGCTGGCCACTTAATGTACTATTTTTATTAAATATATTAAATGTACTACAAAAATATATACTATATTTTTATTAAATATATTTAGAAACTGAACATTCACATATTGAATTGTACATCTGAGAAGTCAATGTGAAAACTTGGGAATTTAAGAATTTTATAAAATATAAAAATTGAAAGTTTATAAATTTTCAAATACGTAGTCTTAACGTCGTAAATATTTTAATTAAATTTAAGGATAATTGTTCGTATGACAAATTTTGGATAAACACTACAAATTTTTGAATGTCATCCAATGATTCGAGTCCGGTATATTTAGAGCAAAATTCAATCAGCAGTCTTTGCAAAATGTACAACACAATCCGTTTCCATTTCTATACTTGATTAGAATAGCGACAGAATGTTTACCTTACGCTACCGTATTGACACCGGTTCGTTTGACGCGTTTGCCGAACATAAGCAATGTAAGCAGGCTGTTTAATATTAACACTGGTTACGCGTACATTATGTCGTATATTTACGTCATACCAAGCTACCTGCGTTTTCAGCGCGTTCCGTTCAATATTTATATTATTCGACCGGTTGTTATAAGATACACAAACATTTTGTCGTTGATTTCCAAAATTAATTTTCACTGTCGTCATCCCGGGAATATCAATGTTTTTCAATCAATAATTACCGGGCAATTAAATGAAACGTTCTGTGTAATAGTTTACTTATCTTTGGGTATTTGCAATGTTGATATTAAAATATTTTTGTATTAGTATATGGAAAATGTTTGTACAAGTGATTGCAGTATAATAACGTAATAATATTTAATATGTAATATCACAATATTATAACAAGTCTTATAATATTATAATATAATAATAAATGCTATTATAACAATATATGTTCATATCGAATAATTAAAAATATCATACAGGAATTTCATCTTGGCACATTCAAGTCAATTAATCATCTCACACTAAGAATATCAATGAAGCATTTACATAGTTATTTTCGTCAAGCTTTGAGCTTTAAATTGGTGTAGATCAAGCGCCATTTTGAGAAACTTTTCTGTCATGAAATTGTCTCAGACTACTTAGGTATTAACATTTAATACTTCAGATATCACATGTTATAGTTCGATATAATTAGCGACCAGGTATTTTGTGTTAAGAATATTAAAGGTGGGTTTATACAGTTATTTTTGTCAAGTTTTAAGCTTTATTTTGATATAGCACAAGCGTCATTTGGAGAAACTTTTCTGTCATGAAATTGTCTCAGACTACTTACGTATCAAAATTTAATATTTGAGATATCACATGTCATAGTTCGATATAATTAGCAACCAGGTATTTTGTGTTAAGAATATTAAAGGTGGGTTTATACAGTTATGTTTGTCAAGTTTTAAGCTTTATTTTGATATAGCACAAGCGTCATTTGTAGAAACTTTTCTGTCATGAAATTGTCTCAGACTACTTAGGTATCAACATTTAATACTTGAGATATTACATGTCATAGTTCGATATAATTAGCAACCAGGTATTGTGTGTTAAGAATATGAAGGGTGGGTTTATACAGTTATTTTCGTGGAGCTTTAAACTTTATTTTGATGTAGCAGAAGTGTCATTTGGAGAAACTTTTCTGTCATGAAATTGCGCTGGACGATTTATGTCTGAAAACGAATCTATCATAAATTTCAGAATAAAGAGGATAAAGTTTCAAGCTACGGTTCTATTTTGCACAATTTACCGCAAGTAAGTTTCCCGTAATGACACGTTGAAAGTAATAATCGCGCAATCGTTAAAAGTATGGAGGTGGACGATCAAAATTCAGATCGCAAGTTGTTTCTCGTCGAGCGGAGCGCTGACTCGTCTCTGCCGGTAGAAAACGATGCTCGCTCGCTTCCCCGCGATTACCGTGAAAATTTATAGAAGACGGTACAAAGTTAGCCAAACCGATTTGTCATGAGTGAACGAACGCGGAGAAAAGTGCGATCCTTCTGGGGACAAATGGCAGCCACCATTTCCTACGTCGTCGTAGTTCTCGATGCAGTTTCACTTCTCCACTTACCTTATTCGATTTCACTACCAAATGCGAGAAAATGTACGTGTGCCACGATAGTCGTCGCGGGCACATATCATCCCTCTTGGATCACGTATTTTTCCAGGACCCGTCGGGAGACGATTCGGAGGATGGAGAATCGTATTCAACGCGCGTGCGAGAAAGAAAGAAATAAAGACACAGAGCGACGGGGCAGGAGATCGAGCGAAAAAAGAAGGCAAGAGCGTGAAAGGGAAAATGCCTGGCGGGCTTTTGAGCTTCGATGGCACGCCATAATGTATCATTCCGATGATCCGATCGTGAGTTACGGAGTTTCGAAGTACAAGAGTGGATTTACGGTGGGTGGTGCGTGGAAGTTAGCCGCTGATCCGGCTCCAAGTGGAGGAATTCACTCTTGCACTTTCGAACCTCATAACTCACGAACCGGCGGGACGTCCAGGATTTCGGGACGTTATGGAATAATCTACGGATTTCGCTGGAACTTCGCTGTTTCTCTTTTTCGTATCCTTTATAATCGAACGACACGGCTTTGTAAAAAATTGCTCTGTTTTCGGCTTTATCGAGTGGCCAATTTCGAAGCGCATAAATTCTATGATGATTTCATGACACGATTCGTGATACGTGTTATATATCGATGTAAAGCTTGTAGATTAATCAAAATAATAGTATGAATGGATCATGGATACTGTTAATACTGAATAATTAATTATCATTCGAACATGTCAAGACAGAATTTATATTCTTTCTAAGTTGTAAGACAGGAACAGTGAAATGTCCAATGCAATTTCATGACAGAAAAGTTTCGCGAAATGACATGTATGCTATATCAATTTGAAGCTTAAACCTTGATAAAAATAATGGTCCAAGTGCCCCATCAGTATTCCTAATGTGAGATGATTAATTACTGTTAGAACGAGCGAAGATAAAATTCATAAATTGTTACGAGCAGTTACATCGATTACAAAACGAAAACGCCTAAAATGATTTCATGACAGAAAAGTTTCTCAAAATGATGCTTATTGTACATCAATTTAAAGCTTGAAGCTTAACACAAATGACTATGTAAATGCACCATTAATAGTCTCAATACAAAATGACCGATCATTAATTATAACAAACAATGTAGTTCTACATCAAACATTTCATTTTCAAAAGTGAGAAGTTTGAGCAAAATTTCATGACATAAAAGTTTCCCAAAATGGTACCTATATTACATCAATTTAAAGCTTGAAGCTTAACACAAATGACTATGTAAATGCACCATTAATAGTCTCAATACAAAATGGCCGATCATCAATTATAACAAACAATGTAGTTCTACATCAAACATTTAATTTTCAAAAGTAAAAAGTTTGAGCAAAATTTCATGACATAAAAGTTTCCCAAAATGGTACCTATATTACATCAATTTAAAGCTTGAAGCTTATCAAAAATAATCATGTAAATGCACCGTTAATATTTTCAATACAAAATGACCGATCGTTAATTATAACAAACAATGTAGTTCTACATCAAACATTTCATTTTCAAAAGTGAAAAGTTTGAGCAAAATTTCATGACATAAAAGTTTCCCAAAATGGTACCTATATTACATCAATTTAAAGCTTGAAGTTTAACAAAAATGACCATGTAAGCGCACCATTAATATTTTCAATACAAAATGGTCGATTATCAATTATAACAAACAATGTAGTTATACATCAAACGTTCAATTCTCAAAAGTGAAAATTTCATGACATAAAAGTTTTACCAAATTGTGCTTGTGACACATCAGTTTGAAGTTGAAAACTTAATAAAAAGACCCACGTAGAGATTAGTTAACAGTTGCTTCCCGTCACACGTAGTTTCCGAAGAAAATCAGCTGCAGTGCTCCAATTTCCCACCCATCAACACAGCCCTCCTCTTTCAACTAGTTTTCGAATTCGAACCAGAGAGAACGGTAGAACGCATGATTCAATTTAAAAATCATTCGCTAAGTGCTGGCGCTCGAAACATTCTTTTTTGTCACGAGAAAACAACGAGGATGCATTTCTTCCAGCCCTCTCTGGTCCATTTAGAGGGCAAGCTTTAATTCACCGTATCCTGACGGGGGCCAGTCGCACCCCTATGAATTCCTTTTCGACGTTTCGACATCGAAATATGACCATTCGCCTGAAACTGGCAACCGGCGTGGTTTAACGATTCCCTGTTACGCCTCTGTCGCGAAAAAAGAACCACCAGTTCAGAAGCGAAGAAAAGGAGGCGAAGAGATAAAGCAGATAACCGAACAGTGTTTGCGTGTTTATCCGCTCGATCCTCGGGGAGTTACGTATTAAAAAGGGGGATGATTTGTAACAAGATCGATCAGCCGACATCCTGTAACGTTAGCCGTGGTAAAACCTTCGGATAATTTCTCTACCGATATTTAATCAGACCGGAATAATGGTCTTTTAAGACAAATTAAAAGATAATACTGTGGTACAATTTAATTATTTGCTTCAGCCATTCTCGTTCTCTTGATCCAGTTACAAGGTTCAGAAAATTCTCCGGTCTCTTTTATGTAATTGTCAAGAAAAATTTTCTACGAGAAATTTATTTTCTCAAATTTTTGTATTGACATTTGACACTTGTACACCTGGTACAATACGTGATGCAATTTAATACGAAATTTGAAGAATATTAGGAATAGTTTTCTACTCAGATTATTAAGAACAAAGATGCATTTATGCTTGGAAATGAAAAAGTTGAAGAGGAAATTCAGTGACAAGAGACTCGGTAATCGATGAACACCTGTACAAAGGAAGTTTGTAGCCATAAACGTTGGCTGGTAAATTGAGGAGGGGGCAATCTTATTTCCATCGTAGTCGAGGATAGTTCTGGTTGTACGTACGTCGATTTAGTGTCTTCGACGGGAAGTTTCCAGATGCTTTTAGCAGCCTTGGTTGGCGTGCATACTTCCGGCCTGCAGCTTGGCTTACGGGGTCCCTTCCTATGCCAATTAAGTGGATGTCTTGGAGGTTGGAGGACTCGACAGCTTGCGGGCTAAGTGGTTGTAATACCTTTAACCAGAATATGTCCGAACTTCTGCGAGAGAATGGAATCAGAAGTCCTCTGTCTGAAGACAAGGGGACCTTCACTGAAATCTCCATTCACATCTGTACATTAAGCTGCCATGGCAATGAATGTTTAAATGAGATACTGGTGTCGTTTCATGCAGAATGAAACGTAAAGATGAAGGTCATCTTGGATTTTATTTCGTTTACAGCTGACTTAAATGTATTTTTTACGAGTAATCAGAATATAACTGTTGCACTGCTATTGCAGGTAATGACAAGAGATGTTTTCGCGAACCTAAAATTTTGATATTTCAAAATACAGAAACATAGAAATTTAAAAATCTAGAAATTTAATCGCGCAGTAATTCAGAAATGTATTTAGCTCGTTTAAAAGCTTGAAAATTTGTAATTCCAAAATCGTTACGAATTTACCGCGTCAGATTTTTGTATCACACAAAGGTATCAGCTCGAAACGTCAGCTAACGTAGTCCGTCTGAACTTCCGTTTCAAAAATATTAACATCTGGGGAATAAATATTATTAACCAGGAAACATACATACAGTTTACTCGGCTCTGTCAAAACTTGTAATGCTTTGCTTGCTTTCCCAGCAACTCTGCATCAAGAAAGCTCTCAAAGGTTCGCGTAAACTTTGCCGAAGTATTTTTAACTGTGCCAGAAACGAGATACAGTCGTAAAAGTAAAATCCCAAAAGGACGAAGAAAGTATGAAGGATCATTCCATGATAAAAATGACTAGTAATAAATAACATAGCGCGTGTAAATGTATTTATAAATATTCAGGATTAATCGTGTAAAAATTAGTATTTTAGCGTAAAGTTAATGGCGGCGAATTAAGCAATGATTCAGTCTGCTAAGTAAAAGGCACAACCGCGTTAAGTGATTGTAACAAGTACTTAACTAGAGTGCAATCTTGCTCGCCGCATAGCCCAGAAAACTTGTCTCAAGTTGCAGACGCAGTAGTTTACTGCACCACTTTGAAATTCTTTGAAGGATCATGCCGAGTTTACCTTTAAGTAAAGCTGAAATTAATTACGATTAAACAGCGGCCGTTTTGTTTTGCTTGCCGAAGTCGACGGGAAAAATTTATCAAAGTATTTTAATGAATTCAGAGGTACAACTCGATTAAACGTTCGTTCCTCGAAGGCAATTATTATGATAAAAGAAATTGTTTCGTTAAAAGAAACTTAAGAGGTCCTTAATTGCAGCAGTTAGCGAAACTTGAAGAATATTTACGTGTTGGTTTCATTTATCAATTATTTCATTTAGCACAATGCTTCTCTCGCAGTAATTTTAATATTTTGCAAGGCTTTGTTCTATTATTTACCGCGAGTGTTTCGCGAAGCATTCTTTTAATATTTTTCTCGAATTTTTTACAAAGCTTTGTTTTATTTTCCTCGCTATTTTACAAACGTTTTATTATCTTTCATTTGGCAAAGTTTTTACAGAATTTTTTTGTTACCTTTTGTGAACGTTTTTTCTTCGTACTGTAAGAGATAGATTTCACAGATGAGATTGCGAAGAAGAGATTGTGTAAACTGCGGAGAAATTCAGCCTAAGAGTATAATGTTTACAGAAGTGATTTCTTCGGTGCATTAAATTTGACTCGGCAGAATTACTTGAAGCATTCTTGAAGGATCAAGAACGCTTTGTGTCGGTTACACAAACTCCACGATTGTAAAAAGGAAAATTGGGAGGAGCTGGGGAAGATAGAAAATTTGGGTATCTACGAGAGATGCAATTACTTTTTACTTCCCTTTCTTCTGAATCCCAGTTCCTTTCTTTTATTTCTGCTTGTATTTATTTTAGCATTTCATGTGGAAACGAGAATTTCAGAATCAAAGGACACAAGTTCTACTCGATTTCAATTAAATTTGCTATTCACTTTTGTTCAATTTACAATTTGTTTTCAAGATCTAAATTACTGTACAATATTGCAATGATAATAAAATTTGTTCAAATATTAAAATATCAAAATGTATCGAATTCTCTAGTATTAAAAATATTAAGTACACATACTAAGTACACATACTAAGTACACATATTAAGTACACATACTAAGTACACATACTAAGTACACATAATAAGTACACATATTAAGTATACATACTAAGTACACATACTAAGTGCACATAATAAGTACACATGCTAAGTACACATACTAAGTGCACATACTAAGTACACATACTACGTGCACATAATAAGTATACATTCTAAGTGCACATACTAAGTACACACACTGAGTACACATACTAAGTGCACATACTAAGTACACATACTAAGTGCACATACTAAGAACACATACTAAGTACACATACTAAGTACACATACTAAGTGCACATAATAAGTACACATGCTAAGTACACATACCAAGTGCACATACTAAGTACACATGATTCTCAAATACACATGAAATTACTGAAATGCACAGTAGTCTCAAATACATAAAAATATTAATATAAATACAAAATCCTCAAACAAAATGAATTTTTATAACCTTAAAACATATGCTTATATGTTAATCTTAAACAATGCAGTACAAGAGCACCACAGAAAAAGTCGCACTATGGTCACCATTAAAGAAAATTGAAAACTGATTGTATTTTAAATAATTCTAACTGTTTTCGTAGAAAAGCATCCCTTTCTACGTACACAAAAACAGAAGTAGTCGAATATTAATGCGATTAACTGAACCTAGCAGATGACCGGTGTTCGTAGAGTTTCGGACACGGAGAGACAAAGAACAGACTGGTTGTTGAAGTCGGTCGTAGGTTTGTTCGGACAGGGAAGAAGGAGAAGGTCAGGGAAGTAGGAAGCCGCAAGAGGGTAGAAAGGGTGGGAAATCGGTGGTAGAAGAAGAGACAGGGGTAACAGAGCCAGACTGGACGGCGCTGGGCTCGTCGCCCTCGTAGTAAACAAAGCTGTAACTCTCTTCTTGCGGCGAGGAATCAATGCTTCGTAGCGAGCTTTTCCAGGAACAAACTCCTGCAGGAAACCCTCTCGAACGCATCCATCTTAGTTTCGTCGCAGCTTGCATGTTGATGCACTCGAAGCTGATGGCATTGCAAAATGCCTTGATCTAACGATAGAGCCTTTTTTTCAAACTCATTCAACTTTCACCTGATCTTTAATGTCTGCTACTTTTGAGTATAACAGACAGGTATTGGACGTAAGTAATAATTTCAGTTTCTCTGAGATCTGGATGACCTTTCTTAGAAATAATTTGAAAATGTTTATTGTTCGTTTACATTACATCTTAAGTATAATGTAATGAAACAGAAATGGGCTAGATGAAAATATGACAATATTTTACAATGTTGCATGTACTATAACCGCAATATAATGATATTATATATGTATACCTTATGTGTACATTATATGGTGACACAGTAATTTTACAATAACAATGATGTTAACAGCTAGACTGCAAATGATTATATTTTTGTGATATAGTCTGAAAAGTCATGTGACCTACGAGATCCAGGGTTTATTTTTGTTTATTTTGTAGACACCGTAAATGCATAAACAGCAGTGTGAGACTTATCTGATCGCGTTTTCTTAAAAAGACACAAAATGTCCAAGAGTCAAGTAACCGAAACGGAAGTGATGACTTAGAGCAGTGATTCCACAGCGAGAAATTAATGATTCGAGGAAACAGTGAATGCGTTGCATTCCGCGGACCGTCTGCTGTGAATTCCTTTAAAAACATCTATCTTGCTTGCTACATAAAACGGAGGTTAATGTTTTTGCTAAACAAAAGGAGAACGCGAGACGTACAAAATTATACTCCCAACAGTTTTATCGTTTTTACTGCAAAGTTCATTTTAGAACGAGGAGCAACGAGAGATTTATAATATTTAGTCATATTACGATTTGAAAAATATGAGAAATTTAACAAATTTGAGAAATTATAGATATTTGAGAAACTTGATAAATTGCAGAGCACCAAAAATTCAAAACCTGAAGAATACACAAATTCGTGAAAATAAAATTTCCATGCAAGAGCACCGTTAACAGCGTAAAACCCCCAACAACAAATATTTGCGTCGCGATTTATCCAATTTGATTACATTTTATCGCTATTGTTGATCGAAGTTCATTGACACGTAATGTACAATTTATTCGGCGTATCGATTCAGCAAATAAAATAGAATCTGCGTGCGCGTAATAAACACGTTCGCGCACACCTCGAAGGTAATCAAACTTTTATTCCGTCGCGTTATAAAAAAATAATTTCGTCGAATAAAAGTTTTTCATTCCACCGAACGAGCGAGTCTATCGAAACAGATGTAATTTCACCGCGAAGTGAAACACCGTACTATTTTTTCGAATATTAACAAAATAAATATTTGGTGTCTCGAACAGGGACGCAGGGAAACTGATTGGATAAAAGTAGGAAAATAAAACGGGTGAACGCGATTGAAATCCACAATCCGACGTTCGTTCGATCATTCAATTTAGAGACAAAGCAACATTCGGTTTAACAAGTCGCATGGGTCCCTTTTGGCATTTTGTGGCCGTTTGAGCGATGACGTTGTGGTGAAAACCACCGAGGGAGAACCTGTGGAACACTTGGCAGCGTACACTGAGGTCAATCGCTCGTGACGAAGGTTTTACAAGGGTGGGAAACGAGGGTTGGGGGCCAAGACTATTTCAGAGACCATGCTTAAGCCTTCAAAGGTGGTTAACTTCCTAGCTACCGTTTACTGCTTTTTCTATCGTACCTTATGTACACCCTATCTATTGTCTGACCACAGATACACTTTTACTACTTGCTTTAAAAATCATAACTTCCCTTTTTTGTGGCCGATTCTTACAATTTTTACTGCATTCTGAACGTCAGTTGTATAACGTCAGATTCAATACATAGGTGTAAAAATTATTTCAATTTTAAATTTTCACTTAAAACTTGCAATTTTAAATTTTTTTACTTAAATTCACAAAATGAAAATTAAGTATTAAATTCATTCTCCTGAAATAGTATTTAACCAAAGATACTTTCAATTCAAATGTATCAAGAAATTCAAAAATGTATTCAAACTTTACAAACAAAATTAAAATTTAATATTTGCTACATAAAATTCTTTCCCCTAAAATAGTTCTTAAACAAAGATACTTTCAATTCAAATGTATCAACAAATTCAAAAATGTGTTCAAACTTTACAAACAAAATTAAAATTTAATATTTGCTACATAAAATTCTTTCCCCTAAAATAGTTCTTAAACAAAGATACTTTCAGTTCAAATGTATCAAGAAATTCAAAAATGTGTTCAAACTTTACAATTAAAATTTAATATTTTAACATTGTTCTAAATTCTTAAATTCTCGTTCAAAAAATACAGAATATTCGTATTCAATACTAGCATCTAAAATTGTTAAAAAATAAAATTCATGTTCAAAAGATGTCAAATAATTTCATGACAAACAAATAAAATTTACGTTGTAGGCATTTATTTGTAAGTGTTATTAGAATCACCCGTTAGTGATTAAAACAAGTATGAACGGAGTGAATTGGGGTGGCAAGTGGTATCAAGTTGTCGTTATGTATTCATTGCTATGAGCATTCTTTTCATTTCTAGTTAGTTTATGTTATCCTGTGCATTGGTAAAAACGTGTGTCGTTCTATTAAATGTTAAATAATTTGTTCAATTAATAAAGTTTAATCTGTTAAAAAGTCTACAACGTAAAATTTTCATCTTACCCCGCCGGAGAGCCCGTCGAAATAAGTGGAAGGTTAAAAGCACGTGGTAGTGGTTTAATTTCGCAGGGGTCTCCGAAACAATAATTACTTTACCGAGGGCAGTCAATTATCTCCGTTGAATAGGAGTACAGGAGCAAGTAGCAAGAAAAGTCTCATAATCTCCGAAAGGAGCAGTTTCTTCCGGGCGTAGCTCATATTTTCTGGCAAGAATCTCATTTTCCGGTCGCGCCACGGCTTCGCGACGCTAAAATACGCTTCACGCTCGTCGCTTCTTTCCGCTCGCGACGACGCTAACCGGCGATGGATGCAATCGATCAGAATCCAGCGTGGTACGAGACAAACGCCGGTAGTACGTCTACGTCGGGGCACGAGCGGGGGCAGATTTTTCGGGCAAAACGAACCGCGCCGATAAACTTCGACGCCCGGCGTCTGGTCGCGCCGGAGACGTACACGTTGTTACGGTGACAGTCGAGCCGGATAAATCGAGGTGAAAATTCGAACGTTGGAATAGGAAAACTGTCACGAGTCGGTGGCGACGCTTCGGATGGTTATGGTCGCCGAGACTTATGACAATGGGGGCTGCATCCGAGCCACCGTCACTGATCGCGGGGTGTGGCTCGACCGGCGGTTTGTTTCTTTTTGGAACGCAGTAAAAATTCGGGTCGAGTTTCTGGGACACGCTGCTGCAGGAAATTGTGGATGTGCCACCGTGTTTCGTAATAGCTGCCGCAAGAAAAGAGTTGGTAATTCTACCCCGGGAAAATTAGGGGAACGGCTGGAACAAAAGTTTCCGCTTTTTGAGAGACCGAGAGTACATGCTTACACGGATTTATGGTATCGTATATCTAATGGTATTAACGTGCGAGTTATGGGAGTTCGATGATCACTTGTTTCTGAATCGAAACTGATGTGGGAAATATAAGGGATGATACGTGAACTTATTGTATGATCGTAAATCTTATTTTATCGACAATAGACTTGCAGATGTTTGTCATTCGTTTTTAAATCGTGATGGATGTAGAAATATAAATAGGGATACCTAAAGGCATTGTATAATCTCATATTTCTATTGTATTATTATCATATATTATTATATTAGCTTGTAATATATTATTGTGCAAGATTATATTAGCTAATACGGTAAGCTACTTTATGTATCATCCCTTAATTTATTAATTTTCTTTATCTAAATTTGCGATTCTTTCTTTTGACAGAAGTTAATATTTACTTTAGGACGTTGGACATTTGGAAATTTGGAAATGTTCTAAATAAGGAAATTAGAAAATTAGAAAAATATGAAATCTGAAAGTTAAAATATTAGGAAATTAAAAAATGGAAAAATTAGTAAAGTGGGAAGTAGAAAAGTGGGAAATCAAAAAATTAGAATACTAGGAGATTAGAAAGTTAAAAGAGTAAAAAATAAAAGAATAGAAAATTAGAAAACTGGAAAATTGGAAAGTTGCAAAGTTGGAAAATTGGAAAAGTGGAAATGGGAAAATATAAAAATGTGAAAAATGGAAAATTGGAGAATTAGAAACTGGAGAAGTAGAAAATTAGAAAATTAAAGAATTAAAAAATTAGAAAATTAGAAAATTCACGAATACAAAAAAAAAACTTCAAGAATTCTAAAATTAGAAAATTTCACAATTTGAATATAGCAGAATTCAGAAATTCGAAAGATTAAAAATTCTAAAATTCAAAAATTCCAAAATTCCAAAAATTGAAACTTTATGAACTTAAAACAACCTAATATTTCTAAAATAAAAAGAAACTGAAAGAATATAATTCTAAATAAATAATTACAATTATCCGACCCGTTGAAATTGAAACACGCATAATGAACGTATAAAAGAGAACTAAGAAACGTTGTACGAGAAACGATAATGGAGAAGGTCGTCGATCAGGGAAGAGAAAAATCCGTCGTCGGAGAAACGTCTCCGGAGAAATAAGAAGGGCTGTTCCGCTAGTATACACAGGGTTGTTAACTTCCAGCACCCTTGCTTCAACATAGTCACACCTTTTTACTGCGAAAGAACGCGCCGATACGCTGGCGAGTTGCAGCAACCTCGCGATAACTCTCCTCCACGTTAACCAGCCAATGTTTACGAGCAAAATAAAACACGAAAGAAAGACGAACATGGCTGAAACAACTGTTTAACGTCCCATTTAACGCGACATAATCTGATGTTCATTGTATTCTTATCCGATGCGACTGAACAACGAACGGCAATGTTAATAATGAAACTACCACTTTTCGTGCAATACCAATATTCTATACTCTCAAGTTTTTCAATTTTTATATTAAATATTCCAACTTAAACATAACCGAATATAATAATTTTATTAGTTACATAATAAAAATTTGAAAATTTTTGAACCTTCTGCAAGATTCAGATTCTGATTGAATTTTTGAGCTTCTACATTTTCAGATTTCCTAATTGTTAAATTTAAAATACCTTGCAAATTGAAATTATTAAAGTACTTAGTTAATCAGACACATCTTATGTTTTAACAAGCAATTTATACATCAAAACATGGTCACAAAGACCCATCTGCAAATTCACACAGTTCATACAAAATTCCCGAAAGTTGACTTTTGAACGTACATCTTCTAAAAATAAAAATGAATATCCCTTATCCTCTCTATTATCGAAGAAACGAACAATGAGAAGAGAAAGATAGACACGCGGAGAGAGAAAACGAGATGTACGTGCTTAAATGGAGAATCTAATCGTGCTGAACCGGACAAATCGTCGTTGAGGACCAGAATCAAACATGGAATTCCGCTCGAGACGGATGATCTACGATGCTTTCGAGAGAGCCAGTGATCTACGAATCCACTATGGTTATGGATATTCATTGGTAGAATGAATCGTCCAGGGAATTGCGGCCAGACTCCTTACGGATATATCCGAGGGAACAGGAGCGTGACGATGTCTATACGTATATGGACGTTATTTTACTGGGAAAGTTTTCTGCTATACTCGACGAACGGACAAACACGATTTCCAGTCTGCAAATATGTGGATTGCCATTACGTGTCCCATTGTCTTGTCGATAAATTCTGGTCGTCGTTGATAAGTGGTGCAGCTCAGAATACGGGAATACTGTATCTGTATCGTCCTTATTGGTACAGATCGAACATTTCTCCTTTATTTCTTATCAAGACCTATGCAAAAATTATCTTATTTATCCCTTATATCGCGTACTTGTGACAAGTTTCATATTTTCATCGTGATTGAATTTCGAGTTCAATTTTAAGTACAACCTATTATTGCCATGCGCAAAATATCTTACATTCGAATATTCTTTGCCTTAATGTTACAGCAGTCTGACTTCGGATATAAAATAGTTAAGGAGTTAAGTAACAATTTTATGCTTTCACGTTTGAAAAATCTGAAAGTTCCTTCGTGTTTATTGCACGCGTCGCTTTCATCTTACGGGAACTCCTCAAGCGATGCACTCACTTATTTATGAAACTCCGCCATTTTGAACGTCTAACTGAACCTCTTTGAAAACTATAATTTGATTATATTAAATTGTCGTTAACAAAGTAACTATTACTATTAGTAATTTGTTAATGTTCTACTATAATGTTTAAATTGACCACATTTAGATCTCCACAACCCCTCCTTCAAAATAAATAAAAGTTACGAGTTAAAAATCAACGTTATGAATTCTCGTAATATACTTTGACATTCTGTGTTTTACGCGTAAATAAAAATATGGAAATACTGAACTATGGTAGTTGAAGGGGAATTAATTCGGTAAACGGGGACGCTTTGTGAAATAATCTTGATGCCATTAGCGACGTATCGACGGGAATTACGATTTTATGGTAATCGAGGCAAGGCCGTAAATCGTGTTTATGGTGTAACGAGATTCTCGTTTCGTTTCAGGTGGCCTGGATGCTTTTCGAGAAGAGCGCTATCCTGACAGTACAACATCACGTTATTACCAGGAACCCCAGGATATCCGTGTCGCATGATAAGCATAGGACCTGGTTCCTACATATCAAAAGTGTTCAGCAGGACGATGAGGGAAGGTACATGTGCCAGATTAACACGGTGACTGCGAAAACACAATATGGCTATCTGCATGTCGTCGGTAAGTGACCTTCAAATATTATTATAGCACCCTTGATATATCACAAATTTTTTACACATTCTTCAACCCGTTTCAGACATAACAAAGTAGATTATATCTAAGAATTTTAATATCAAAACAAAAAAAATATTAAATATTAAAATCCGTCGAAATAATGAATTTCGTCGTAACAACGCATCAGGAATAAGAAAAATGAACGATTCATTGATTAGTCGATGATCAAATGTTTCGTAACAGTCCGCTAGCAGTTATTTAGTGCGCAACACGAAATAATTATGATAAGCTCGGATTCATAATTATTGCGTCCAGGTCGAAATAACGAGCACAGTTCGACGCGTTTGCAAACATATCAAACGTACCTCATAATCTGTTTCGTTATCAATAATCTCATCTTCGAACCTTTGTGCCGTCATTTACATATGAAACATTACAATTATCCTGTTCTCGCTTACGTTCCGTTTCACGGTCTAATTAATGAGCGCACTTTCATGTCCTACCCCTCTTTAATTACGTAATTACGTAACGTCTAGGCCGTTTTCATATTCACGTCAAACATAATGTAGTTTTACGACAAATGCGAACGAGAAACATCGTTAAATTTCATGCGCAAGCGTTCTATTTGGCAAGCTTTTTGTCGAGCGCACCGGGGAATAACTTTGAAAATAAATTCAAAAGTTTCGTTATTAAATTGGCTACAAAGTTCACGATCTTAATTTGTGCTTTTTACAATTGAAATTTTTACCGTTGTGACTTTCGAATTTTATATACGTGTACTTTTTCTTTGAGTTACGTTTTGTTGCGTATGAAGATTTAATTGTAATAGTTAAATGTTTATTATTAATGGTACATTTTGAGGGTAAAATTTGCTGATTTCCCGATGTGTAATACGGAATTGAATTTATACAAATTTCTAAGTTAATTGTTAATACTTAAATCTGGGAATTTAAAATTTGTGTAGTTTGAAACTTTAATTTAATTTTTTATATTTAGAGAATCGTAGGTTTCTAGATTTGTAAAATTCAAAATTTTATATGTAGAGAACTTGACAATTTGACGGTAATGTGTTTAATACTTTCTAAGTTTGCAAATTTCTTAATTTCTTAATTCTTTAGTTCCCAAATTTCATAATTTCGTAACTCATCAACCCTTCCAATATTCATCTTAAAAATTCCAAAATAAATTCTGCTTACCTTACAATAAAATCTCCGATCAAATTTCTGAATAGGTGCAATAACTTAATTAGTACAAGTCTCATAAGTTCATAAAGTCAGCCTTCATCATATCACTTCGTCAATTACCCCAAACAAAAATTCTGTAACAGATCCGCAAATAACTGAACCACACCGAACATGTAAATGTCTAAAATTCATCAACCCCTTCAAACCATCTGAAAAGTTCCAAATTAAATTTCTCTTACGTGCTATCCAGAATAAAATTCCAGAACAAATTTCCGCGATGACGAACCCTGAAATTCCTATCCGGCAGAAAACAGAAAAGGTCGTTGCAATAATAATTTAATCAGCAGAAGGTATTCGTAAGTCTGTGGAGAGAGCAGCGTGGAGAGTCAGTCTTCGTTGTGCCATCCCGACGAACATATTAATATCTCGAGTTTTGACGTCTGAAGTCGTCGGGTGCCACGTTGGACCGGGGGGTTTGGTCGGGGGTAGACGTTGCAGTGGTAGTCGGAAGAGTAATCAGAGGGTTAGATTAATTGTTTCCACGGGACTCTTGGCCTGGGCGTTGCACAAATACACGGAAGACTTGCAAACGGCACTTCGTGATAATGCCGACGGAACAGACACAATGCGAGGCCGCCATAACTCAGGCCTCCTACGCTCGGTTTCCGTGTGGAACACGCGAGAAACGTGTAACGTGTGTAAATATTCCATACGGGCTGAGTCACTTAAACTTACCACCTGAGGCGTTTACCTTACTCCTTGAGCTAATAAACGCTTTTCTGGAAGTTCGACGATTTCGTGTGCCGGGGCTACACGGATTCCCGTGTAAATTATCCGGGAATCGTAACCGCGACGGCGGTTTCGATTGTTGCCGCGTATTTACTCGACGTCGAGGCACGTCCCTCCCTCGATACCGGTCTCGAACCCCGATTAATTTGCCGGTAATCAATTTTACGGAGGTTCGAACGAATTAACGACGCTTCTGAACGCTGATCTTGTCAACTCTCACCTATACTTCGTATACATCGGGGAATGTGGGAATTGTGCAATGTGGGAATTGGGCAATGTGGGAATTATGCAATGTGGGAATTATGCAATGTGGGAATTGTGCAATGTGGGAATTGTGCAATGTGGGAATTATGCAATGTGGGAATTGTGCAATGTGGGAATTATGCAATGTGGGAATTGCGCAATGTGGGAATTGTGCATTGTGGGAATTATGCAATGTGGGAATTGTGCAATGTGGGAATTATGCAATGTGGGAATTGTGCAATGTGGGAATTGGGCAATGTGGGAATTATGCAATGTGGGAATTGTGCAATGTGGGAATTATGCAATGTGGGAATTGTGCATTGTGGGAATTGTGCAATGTGGGAATTCTGCAATGTGGGAATTGTGCAATGTGGGAATTGCGCAATGTGGGAATTGTGCATTGTGGGAATTATGCAATGTGGGAATTATGCAATGTGGGAATTGTGCAATGTGGGAATTGTGCAATGTTGGAATTGGGCAATGTGTAAAAATTTTTTGTGAATAACCGCGTTGAAAATGTAGAATACAGGTTCTTCGTATGACACTCTGGGAGATTGATCCCAAACATTCAATGTTGCATGATTCATTTTGAAGACGATTTCTTGACATAAAAGTATCTAGAAATAACTCTTATAGCACATCGACTTGACGCTTAACGTTTACCAAAAATAACGGTATAAGTCCGATACCTTTTAATATAAATGTAAATATTCATGAACATCTTTATTTTGTTCGAAACTCTAATGTTTTCATAGTACTGTAAAATTTTTGAAGTCAAATATATTTCTGTTCGAAATAAGATTTTCAACTAAGTTCTCACCTGAGATAATTCTAACAAACATTCGAAGAATTATATATATAAAAATATTTTCGTTTAGGTTAAATTTGGATCGTAAGATTATTTCGAGTAAACTCTGAGTACACGATATATGACACACTCTACGTTGCGAGTAAATACGTACGAATTCTCGAATGAGAGATTGTCAACGTCTTGTCCGTGAAAGTCTAATAAAATCGACTTTCTAATAAAAACGTAGCTCGACAGGAAACAAGGACGAAGCGCAGAAACTGATATGAAATTGCATAGAGGCTCGGCGAGTATCATAACACGGTCCTTTCGCTCGTTACGAGGGAACGGCAATCGAGCCGACAACAGCTCGTCCAATCGTCGTCGGCCGTCAACTCGATAACCGGTAAAAACGAAACGGAATCCGTGTCCCGAGGGGCGTTCGAGAGGGTCGGATGAAAAGGGGTGAACGGGACACGAGCCGTCGAAAAATGTACGGCAAGGGTCGAAAGCTCGCCGTCACGTTCCACAGTGTGCGCTTCCTCGGCTCCACTCGAGCTTCTTTACCGGTTAAGCTCGCCGACTCGCCTCTAAATCGAATAAAAGTCAGATAGTCCTCGGCTTTCGCCTTATTTACGGGACGACGGAAAGAAAAAGGCTACTGGATAGAAACGGACCGTTCACGTTCCAGGCTGAACAGAGAGGGCTTGAAAGAGGAATGTGTACACGATATTGGATCAAGATCATCGAGTTATCGTTATCCACCGGGCATGGATTATCAGCTCAAGTCGATCGCGATTTAGAAACTGTCACGTGTACACCCCCTCTTTCAACCTAACCGATTTTCTTATTGGATGTTATATATTATATGGTATGACATAAGTGTCAGAACAGAACTTATGACATGTTTACGTGTTAGAATTTTACTTTAAGGCGGTTTAATAAATTGTGGATTGTTTACTGAATTTTCGTTTTGTAAAATTTGTAGTAGAAATATGCTTTTATATACAGTTTGCATTAACCATTGCATGATTTTTTCACTGTTACAACTCGTCAAAATTAATTTTCTACATTTTTATATTCGAAAATTTTCCAATTTCTAAATTTTCCCAATTCCCCAATTACTACATTCTCCTATTCCCACATTCCCAATTCCTACTTTCCCCAATTCCCACATTCCCCAATTCCCATATTCCCCAACTTCCATATTCCCCAATTCCCACATTCCACAATTCCCACATATCCCATTCCCACATTGCATAATTCCCACATTGCACAATTCCCACATTGCACAATTCCCACTTTGCACAATTCCCACTTTGCATAATTCCCACATTGCACAATTCCCACTTTGCATAATTCCCACTTTGCACAATTCCCACATTGCACAATTCCCACTTTGCACAATTCCCACTTTGCATAATTCCCACATTGCACAATTCCCACTTTGCATAATTCCCACTTTGCACAATTCCCACATTGCACAATTCCCACTTTGCATAATTCCCACTTTGCACAATTCCCACTTTGCATAATTCCCACTTTGCATCATTCCCACATTGCACAATTCCCACTTTGCATAATTCCCACTTTGCACAATTCCCACATTGCACAATTCCCACTTTGCACAATTCCCACTTTGCATAATTCCCACTTTGCATAATTCCCACATTGCACAATTCCCACATTCCCCAATTCCTCATTCCCCAATTCTCACATTCCCCGATTCTCACATTCCCCAATTCCCACATTCCCCAATTCCCACATTGCCCAATTCTAATTTCAGGGTTCTAATTTCAGTGAGTAAGTTTATTTTTATTATTTAAAAAATTGCAATTATAATGAATTTATATTTCATCCAAGTTACTCTGTTTTTATATTCCAAAATGTCAAATATTACTCTACTTATTATGTAATGAATGGACGTATTCAATTATAAACATCAAACTTGATATGAATAGCGAACTAAGGGAGAAACTTGATGTTTCGAAATTTCCTAAAGCATTTAGTTTAAAAATTTCGAAAAATTCCAAAACCTGATGGTGTCATAAGAGTGCTGTCCCAATTTTTGTCCTTTGAAAAGGTCGAAAACAGTTTGGAATGTCATTGTCGTTGGTCGTAAAACTCTCGACACAGCTCGATGAGGTGTCACGCGTTCTCGCCTGGAAGAAGCTCGAAAATTAAAGCCCGAGCAAAAAAAAAAAATGGGTCGCCCTGACAGACATTCGGAAATTGAGTGGCTGGCACCGTGGAACGTGGTGTAAATGCATTTTGCGACTTAACGGAGCACGAGATCCTTTCACAAAGGATCGCGTCAGAGACGACGACGCGTGTCGAAATAACTGTTATGCGGCTCGGTGAATGAAGCCGTTTCAACTACAAATTACTAATTACAACCGGCTCCCTTAGGGAATGCGGTGTCGAGCTCTTCACCCTGGTATATCTACCCGCGACATACGTACACTATCCTGTTACGGCACGCTGATACAATACGTAATGTATACAACGCGAGACGAAACTCGACGAAATTCCCTTTGTGCCACATTACACGACCTACCTTTGAGCATTCTTCAATTCGACTCGTGAAATTTGATGGCCGTAAAAAAAAACAGAAACGTTCTGGGACTCTTTTGAGCGCCGACACGGAATAAAAATATTCGCCAAAGGCACGAGTGTTCTGTGACGAAGAAAAAATATTGAGTGTCTTATTTTAATCCGTTCAGGAGTTCACAAAATATTCTTCGTCTCATGATTAACTCTGATGACAAATCTATCATCTATTTTTTATTTAAGGGACGGGTTTTTCAGTTTGATGTTCACTTTTCGAAAAATTCACTGATTTATTATACATATGGAGATATTTGAAAATTATTCAAGGGTTAATGATATTTTTTACCTTTCTTTAACTCTAAATGTACCAGTGTATCATTTGAAATAAAAATAAACCATCCATAAAACATAGTTGAAAATATACATTACCTCACTCGAAATTAATGAAATAACTGAAGGAAAACATTTTAACAGATTCTATTTCAAATTTATGAACCGTAAAGTTATGAAAATCTGTTTCTTTAATCTTGTTCATAACGCAACGTTTGTTGTTGCGGTTCTTCTGAATTGTGTAAACCCTGTCATTACAAGTTTCTGCAGATATTAATTAGCAAACGTACAATTGAGTTTTGAGAATTTCCCTCGATCTGTAGTCCCTCCGGTACCTGTCAACACTTCCGGTTCCCGCTTCCATTTTCCACAGCGAGTCACCTTCAATTTACTCGCCTCCAACACCCTAACCTTAGCGCGGAGGGTTATTCGACTACGTTGTCAGAATAATTTTCTGAATTCGACGAATTAGTTTCCATGTCAGTTTTTGATGTTTATGTTTCAAGATTAATTTTGATTCAACGTAAATAGCAGTGAAAAATCAGATTTTGTATACAGTTTGCATTAACCATTGCACGATTTTTTCAGTTACTACTCGTCAAAATTAATTTTCTAAATCCTTATATTCGAAAATTTTCGAATTTCTAAATTTCTAAATTCGTAAGTTTCCAAATTGCTAAATTTCCAAATTCCCAAATTTCCTAATTCCCACATTGCATAATTCCCACATTGCACAATTCCCACATTGCATAATTCCCACTTTGCACAATTCCCACTTTGCACACTTCCCACTTTGCATAATTCCCACTTTGCATAATTCCCACTTTGCACAATTCCCACTTTGCACAATTCCCACTTTGCATAATTCCCACTTTGCATAATTCCCACTTTGCACAATTCCCACTTTGCATAATTCCCACATATCCCAATTCCCGCATTTCCCAATTCCCACATTCCCCAATTCCAATATTCCTCAATTCCAATATTCCTCAATTCCAATACTCCCCAATTCCTTTATTCCCCAAGTAAAATATCCCCCAATTCCTTTATTCCCCAAGTAAAATATCCCCCAATTCCTACATTCATCACCTCCCACATTCGCCAATTCCCACATTCCCCAATTCCTACATTCCCCAATTCTCAAATCTTCCAATTCTCACATTCCCCAATTCCCACATATCCCAATTCCCGCATTTCCCAATTCCCACATTCCCCAATTCCAATATTCCTCAATTCCAATACTCCCCAGTTTCATTATTCCCCAAGTAAAATATCCCCCAATTCCTACATTCACCACCTCCCACAGTCCCCAATTCCCACATTCCCCAATTCTCACATTCCCCAATTCCCACATATCCCAATTCCCGCATTTCCCAATTCCCACATTCCCCAATTCCAATATTCCTCAATTCCGATACTCCCCAATTCCATTATTCCCCAAGTACAATATCCCCCAATTCCTACATTCACCACCTCCGACATTCCCCAATTCACACATTCCCAACTTTATTTCAACTTGGTTTAATAAAGGGTTGCTCAATTACTGAATTTTCGTTTTGCAAAATTTGTAATAGGAACAAGGTTCTAATTTCAGTCAGTAAGTTTATTTCTAATATTTAAAATATTACAATTATAATGAATTTCTAAATTATAATGAATTTGTATTTCATCCAAGTTACTCTGTTTTTATATTCCAAAATGTCAAATATTATTAAACTTATTATGTAATGAATGGACGTATTCAATTATAAACATCAAACATCATAACTTCTGACAAACTTGATATAAATAGCGAACTAAGGAAGAAACTCGATATTTCGAAATTTCCTAAAGCATCTTTTGTATACAGATTGCATTAACCATTGCACGATTTTTTCAGCTACTACTCGTCAAAATCAATTTTCTAAATTTTCATATTCGAAAATTTTTCGAATTTCTAAATTCCTAAATTCGTAAGTTTCCAAACTGCTAAATTTCCAAATTCCCAGATTTCCCAATTCCCACATTGCATAATTCCCACATTGCACAATTCCCACTTTGCACAATTCCCACTTTGCACAATTCCCACTTTGCATAATTCCCACTTTGCACAATTCCCACTTTGCACAATTCCCACTTTGCATAATTCCCACTTTGCACAATTCCCACATTGCATAATTCCCACATTGCATAATTCCCACATTGCACAATTCCCACTTTGCATAATTCCCACTTTGCACAATTCCCACTTTGCATAATTCCCACTTTGCACAATTCCCACTTTGCACAATTCCCACTTTGCATAATTCCCACTTTGCACAATTCCCACTTTGCACAATTCCCACAATGCACAATTCCCACAATGCACAATTCCCACATTGCACAATTCCCACATTGCATAATTCCCACAATGCATAATTCCCACATTGCTCAATTCCTACATTCCCAACTTTATTTCAACGTGGTTTAATAAAGAGTTGCTCAGTTACTGAATTTTCGTTTTGCAAAATTTGTAATAGGAACAGTGTTCTAATTTCCGTCTGTAAGTTTATACGCTTTCCAATCAGGAAAGCAAACAATGAAAGTTGACTAAAGTATCAATTGTTCATATCTTCGAGATGGTATGATAGAAATTTGTTGATGTCCAGTAAACAACGTATGCTCCATTCGAACAGTCGATCGTATTTCCGTTTCTGAGAAGTATGCTGGTCCAACTTCTTCTTTTTCCGCTTGCAATCTTCCACTTTGCAGAATAAATTCCCTCGTTCTTTTTCTTTCGAAACTCATGAACATTTATTTTCGAAGTGCATTCTGTACGCGTCCGTTTGTTTCGTTTCGTCCTTTGTTTTGGCACTTCTTTGCTTCAAGCAAATGTTTACCCACCCTGGTCCGGTATCTCGATACCTATCTATGATCGTATTTGCTCGTAGCGAAAACCAAT
This sequence comes from Megachile willughbiella, assembly GCA_945859595.2. Taxonomy (NCBI): domain Eukaryota; kingdom Metazoa; phylum Arthropoda; class Insecta; order Hymenoptera; family Megachilidae; genus Megachile; species Megachile willughbiella. The sequence continues at coordinate 10,681,918 of OX243796.1, forward strand.
TCAGTTTAAATATACAATTTTTTAAAAATAGTATCATATTGTCAGGCAGAAATATAATGTATATTTGTAGATCTAGATTTATTTATAGATATACAAAGCACAATTTTGTATAACCTGGTGTATTAATTATGTAATCAGTAGTCGCTAGTGGCTTTATTAAGTCATACATGGTATGAATACTTCAATATTTCATCCCTAACAATTTCATCCCAAATTCAATGAATAACAATCATCAGACTATTTTTTACTTGCTGTTTCATGATTCTGATCTGATATGTGGTCTAAATTAAATATTTATCAAACCCGTCTCGCTAAAAAAAGAATTGTTTAAAATACATTAAAAAGAGTCTCTTTCTGCGAACATTTAAGTACAACTTGACAGGTCAATAAATTATCCCGGGTGTTTGAAGAAACAAAGCTGTAAAAAGTTGAAAACAGGCGACTCAAATCGTTCCGCGATGAAACCCGTTGGCCATATATTTCCCGCTGACACGAAACCCGTGTTATCGAAGGAATATTACGGCAAATAATAGCAGGGATAATATTTCGATGCTGTCAGAGTCCGATAAACACGTGAAAGCTTTTATTGGCCGGCGACACGCAACCAGAAGCGCAAATAAATAAGTCATTCGTGAAAGTGGAACAGAAAATCACGTTTCGTACAAAATCCAGTTTCCTTTCAACGCTAAATTTCCACCCTCAAACTTTCAATAACATTTCCCCTAACAAACCCTCCCCGTATCTCGATCTCTATTTCATTGATAACGAGACGCGAGAACATGTCTCGGGGAAGAAATTCAAACTTCGCGTGTATCGTTGCGGCGAACAATTCTTTTCTTTCACCGCGAATTTCCGTAATTGGAGATTTTCTGTAACGCGGACTCTCGTGGATCATTAAGCCAGGATTCGTGACTTGACCACGAAATGAAACGGAGAATCTGCTCGAGATCCGCTACTTGCTTAAGGATCCACATATTTATTCGGTTTTCGGCCGAATGCAACGGTGGCCCTCTCAGGCCTTTCTCTATTTCTCGAGTGGCCAATTACCGAGGTTTTCAAGGCAAACGAAAACTGCTTCCATCGACGGAAAACCGGGGGAAGATACTGTTGCTTCACTTTTGAAGGAAAGGGAAACTAGACGTTCCTATCATCGATATCTTTGTCGATGAATATTGAAATATAGTTCGATTTACTGGGTTTTGCGAAAAATACTGCAGTTAACCCCTTGCACCATGACCTATTTGTCAGGTGCGTCAGTCAGAACTAACTAAACACAGCTACAATATTAAAACAGACAAAAGATGTTGAAATGTTATGACAACACGGTATTATACAATCGTTGACTATGCAAATTATAATTGGACTTGAACTCCAAATTGAAGCATATTCAAAATTTTAGTACAATTGATCCCAACTGAAGTACCAGTGCGTCACGAGTCAGACTCGTCAAAATAGTGCAAGGGGTTAAAATAAAAGGCGTGTCGAGCCTACAAAATTTGTTACGATCCGAATTGTCAGTTGACAATTTTTGTCAAGTCAAGATTTTCTGCTAAGTAAAATCAATATTTTTGTGGGGATTTGCTGGTCACCGGTAAAATTTCTGGCATCTAACGACGGTCCGTTCCGGAAAATCTCTGCCGGAGTCCCACTCAATCCTATGAATTACCGCAGGTGTCCGACGATCTGCTACATTAATGCTAATGCGGGGTGTTACCGAATTGTTCAACAAGCACAGATTGAACAGCGTGCCACCGTTATACAGCAGCCGCCTACGAACTGTTGATGCATTATTCAAGCGCAAACGCCGCCACGTGTACTCTGCTTCGGCGTTGTTGCGCGTTAACTTGCCCTAAACTCTGTGCCAGCATCACCAAGTACCGGAGGATGCTAACACGAAAGGGCCCACCCTTCGTTCACGGCTTCCAACGAGGAAAACGTCCATGGACCGGAAACCTAGCAATTCGAAATGTCGTTGTTACCTGCGTATTGTTGCCAACTGGGCGTGTCTACTTCTCTGTCACCCTACACGCTGCTACGCTCAAGCTGAAAGATTTACTCGCTACGATTGTTCGACTATGTACGTTTTTATTATTAGTAGCAAATTTCTTATGGGTAAAATAAAGGACGTAATGATTTATAGGTTATATGATTCAGAGGTTCAGATTTAGAGGTTCATTTATAGGTTCAAATTCCAGGTTTCAGTTGGACTTCAAGTTCTTCGAGTTCTTTGGATGGTTAAGAAGATCAACATAGGGTTGGTCTGTAACATTCGATAATTTCGAGTATTCTGTGAACTGTTAGGTTAATATTTTCTTTGGGCTTCGTTCTTTTTGAGGTCCTTTCAAAACTACTTGTGACACATGATAGCTACCAGCTGTTAAAACTTACCAACCACAATATAAAGGTTAATTCTGTTATATTGTACAATTCACCCGAATATTAAATGATCAAATGTAGGTTTCTGAGGGTGGACCCGAAAATTGATGCATGAAGAATGTGACTACACGTGACAGTATCAATAGAGAAATAACAGCTAAAATACTCGACAACCCTTTAACCTAAAAAGTTTGACTTACCCTAAAGTTTCAGCAGTTTACCAGCAACAAAATCTTTGAATGTGAAGGGTTGGTCCTGTCATATTGTACAATTGACCCGAATATTAAATGACCAAATGTAGGTTTTTGTGGGTGGACCCGAAAATTGATGCATGAAGAATGTGACTACACGTGACAGTATTAATAGAGAAATAACAGCTATAATACTCAACAACCCTTTAACCTAAAAAATTTGACTTACCCTAAAGTTTGAGCAGTTTACCAGCAACAAAATGTTTGAATGTGAAGGGTTGGTCCCGTCATATTGTACAATTGACCCGAATATTAAAAGACCAAATGTAGGTTTTTGAGGGTGGATCCGAAAATTGATGCATGAAGAATGTGACTACACGTGACAGTATTAATAGAGAAATAACAGCTATAATACTCAACAACCCTTTAACCTAAAAAGTTTGACTTACCCTAAAGTTTGAGCAGTTTACCAGCAACAAAATGTTTGAATGTGAAGGGTTGGTCCCGTCATATTGTACAATTGACCCGAATATTAAATGACCAAATGTAGGTTTCTGAGGGTGGACCCGAAAATTGATGCATGAAGAATGTGACTACACGTGACAGTATTAATAGAGAAATAACAGCTAAAATACTCGACAACCCTTGAACCTAAAAAGTTTGACTTACCCTAAAGTTTGAGCAGTTTACCAGCAACAAAATGTTTGAATGTGAAGGGTTGGTCCCGTCATATTGTACAATTGACCCGAATATTAAATGACCAAATGTAGGTTTTTGAGGGTGGACCCGAAAATTGATGCATGAAGAATGTGACTACACGTGACAGTATTAATAGAGAAACAACAGCTATAATACTCAACAACCCTTTAACCTAAAAAGTTTGACTTACCCTAAAGTTTGAGCAGCTTACCAGCGACAAAATATTTGAATGTGAGTTAATCCTGTCATATCCTATGAGTCCAACTAATTATCACATTAACCCTTTGCACTATGTCGTGTGACTCGATTTCTTTTGGATCTTGCAAATAATTCAGATAAATCGATTGGTTGAATATAATAATTGTATTGAAAACCCCTTGTACTATTTTGTAAATTAAGAAAGGTGAAATAAATTAAAGAGTGTTAACCTAATGTGAGTTCGTAAAGATGGAATCGAAAGCTGAAGAATGTGAATGGCGTGAAGCGGTAAAATTTTTGCAGGAATCGTGCAAATATTTTCCCGCGCATTAAATACACGGCTATCGTCCATTTCGTGGGAATGTCAGCGAAGGTGCGCGTTCGAAGGGGACTAACCGATATTCGGACGGAGTTTATATATGAATATGTAGGACCCGCGACCCTCTTCACTTTGCGTTTCGGCCACTAAACGAACCGTCCGAAGGGTTCGCCGTTGCTATTTCAACCGAAAGCTGCGCATCTTATCGGAATAACTCCTCGAATAAATTTCCGGTTGCTCGAATAATTGCTCGTTGCCCCCTGTGGATCCCCGGTACGCTTATTATTTATGGCGGCGATTATTTGTTACCAGCCGATAACGAAGCTCGATAATAAATCGGCAAAACGTACGACGGCTTTATCTCTTACTATTTGCGACATTACTATTTTTAATTCAATCCTTCAATAATTCAGTTGCTGCAGAATTAATTTTGATTTTATATTTAGACTGCGGTTTGTTTATTATCAAATGTACAGAATAAATGCGATGTATCATGCGTGCATATCTGTAGTTTGGTAATGTTTAAATATTTTAGAAGGGTATCATAAATATGTCGATAATTATGATACAATGAAAATTCGATATTTTGGTAAGTTAGAGGTTATGTTGGTGATTATGTGTATTTATCTAGATACAGGGTTAAGATATGTACACTGGTATCATTGTATAATTCGACAGAAGTAAATTTCATGTGTTGACTAGTTTAAACTAATTAAAATTCGTCCAATTATTAAGAATTTTACCTATTTACGAGAAATAAATAAGTATGCTTAAAGTATTTTGTCAAGGTTAAAATTTCTTCAGAATCTTTCATAATGTATTTCAAGGTTATACAAATCTTAATCATTTTTTCGATAATTCTTGAGAATCCATATTTCTTAGGTGACCCAGATAATTTTGTCTCCTGGAATGCAACAAATACGAACGACCTTAACACAATTAGTTTTAATTGACACGCGTTTCGAGCGATTATCCGAAATATCGCGGTTTCTGGAAAATATCTGGAATCGATGTACGTGGAGGGTCGTATTTAGTTCGGAACCGTGTTAGTCGCAGATTCGAAAGTGGAATCGAAACGTCGCTGGGGAATCGTAATAACCATCAGCAAGAGGTGGCACGATACGAGATGCAAATTATTCCTAACGGCGATGCAGACGTATCCCCGGTGGTATCGGTACGATCCGTGATTATCGGAAAAAGTATAAATCGTTAATAAACGGTGCCATATTTTTACTAATTTCCCGGCTACCATTTTTCCTCCTTTTCTGTCTGTACACGTTTTACGAACGGCACGTCGACAGTGCGGCAACAAAAGGGGCGCACGCATTCGAACGCTTCGATGGAGTCGTTAACGAGATCGGAATGGTTCTTTTGTTCGACCGTGAAATACAATAATCAGATTCGAATTCGTAAATAGATTTCGCGATGTGGCTGGACAGAGACATCGGTTGGTTGATCACCATTTTTTTGCCAAAAACATGAGTTATTCGATCGAGTTGCAGGTAGTTCGTTTCGCGAAAATCGTTACTTCGTTTTATCTAATTAGTACATTTCATTGATTTATCTTTTAGCAACTCTAAAATTAATTTAGTGCTTCCCGTTTCAAAATTCGAGATCTTAAAATTAATGTACAGTTAAATTTGTACATTGTCAATTTTCAAATTTTCAAATTAACAAGTCGATGAACTTGACAATATCTTGAAATTAACATTTCAGTGAATTTGTAAAATGTTCATTCGAAATTACCAAATTACTAACTCAGTGAACTTGGCAATCTTTTAAAATTAATATATTAGTACATTTGTAGATTATCATTTACAAATTATCAAATTATCAAATCAGTGAACTTGACAATGTGATATTCCTAAATTAAAAAAATTAAAAATCTCAAAATTAATGTTACAAAATTCGTATATTGTCAATTTCCGAATTTCCAAATTACTAAGTTTCTTCCTAAGTTTCAAAATTCGAGATCTTAAAACTAACATACCATTAAATTTGTAAGTTATCAATCTCCAAAATTGACAATTTCTAAATTACCAAATTATTAAATCAGTAAACTTGAAAATCTGATATTCCTTTTCTAAGTACAAGATTTAAAAACTAATATACTAAACTTCTAAACTGAAAGTGTCCAAAATGTATAATTCCCTAATTTCCAAATGCCCAACTCGATAAAAAATGTAGACATCTGAAAAATGAGAAGTTTCAATCAGTTCACACTCGTAACGCCCGGCAAGGGTTGTCACAAATTATCGCGGACATCTTGAGTAACAGCACGTCACCGACAAAATTTCGAGTATGAATTCAGGAATGGTATTAAGATTCATTATACGGTGTACGAGGAATAATTTAACCGGCGTTAAAAATCGTTATCTCGAGCGTAGGATCTGCGGAAGGCGATGCTTCCTGGGGTGAAAGTGGAACACGAACGCGATTCATATCAACCTCGCGTGATTTCTATTCGATGAATAGACACTTTCGATATTTGGTTACAACGACACCCACACAGGAACATCGTTCGAGCTTCCGGGTTAACGATTATCGTATATTTTTAACCGTCCGCTGCCATTCCTCTGTCTCGCATTACGTCGTATATCCCGCAGGGACAATTTTTTTTCCCTACATTCTCTCTCTATTTTTTTCCCGAAGAATCATTACTAGTATTCGGTCAATGGAACATCGATTTACTGCACGCGACAGACACACGTTTACGACGTACGTTTGGGACCAGTGACGTTTCACGAAAAAACATCGTTCCTGATCATTCGATGCGTTCGAGATGATTTTACACCTGATCTACCACGCTCGATCGGTGATCAATTTTTACCAATTTATCGATGGTTCGTGAGATACGACTTCGAACGAATTTTTCATTTTTACTGGACAAGTTTCATAGATGGTCACACTTAATTTTTTTACTTTTTTGATGTAACAAAATTGTGTTGATAATCCATGTGTTTATTCAAGTTTTATAGATGAAATATTATTAATGAAATAGTAGGAATATTTAAATGTAATGTTAAGAATCGCTTGAAGGAATTTTGTTTATTTTAAAACAATTAATTAATAAAATATGAAAATGAATTATAAAGATACATTATAAACAAAAATTTAAATTATTAAAATAAATTTAAAATATAAAGATAAAATTTGTTAGGGTCAAATTAAAATATCAGTAAATTCAATTATATCTTCATTTGATAAAGTTCAGTTTTAAAGTGAAAAATTCCACTGTTTCCAAAGTGTTAAATTACTATCCACACCGACTATCTTTTAGAACGGAAATAAGTATGAAATTATGAAAATAGTACCCATTAATATTGCGACATGTAAAACCACGTGACACTATCACGTGATTCGAAAAATTCAATATGGCCGAAAATACTATAAAAGTATATAACCAGAGAATATTCGTATTTTTATTTACTTATCCCCTTACAGGTGTCCCAGATATTAACACGAATAATTTTCGAGATTTTTAATTAATAGAATACACAAAACCTTGCAATCTTCATAATTTGCAAACCGTCCGTCGCAAACGGCGTTAGCAGTTTCAATTAAAATTTAACTCCACCCTGAATACGATTCGTTCAACAGCATTTAGTCAAGGGATTAATTAGTACCGAAGATTATTCATTAAATAAATTTAACTTTCAAACACGATTATATTTCGAATTCGTTTCTGGGTCGTGCAAGCGACTGCAGTTTTCACATTTTCCGGCCATTTTGCCTCCGCGAATGTTTCGCGATCGTCGGGAAAAAGGGGTTGGTTTCGATCGAGTTCTCGTGGGATTACTCGATAAAATAATTTTAACCGCAGAATCACTGGACAAAAGCCGACAAACAAGAATTTTCGTGGCGACGACGCTCGTTGAAATATTTCTCGTTTCGATCAACGTCAGAAATGGCGGCGGCAACGACAGATTGTCAGATTTTCGATTCGATATTTCTCCCCGTGATACGATTGCTCGATATAATCGAGTTAAACCACCTGAGTTATTTAGCTTGGTGGGACGCAGCGAATTCACGTCGAAGCGGAGCGTACACACGCGTGAAATACGCTCGAGAGGATCGTTCGGGATCGCTTAGACGCTTGAATTGCATTTAGACTTTCAAATTAAGCCGCTTTTTTCCCGACCCCTATGGCCGACGTATTAATGGAAGGACACTCATGAAGGATATTCGATCGGAGAGGGATGAAACCTCCCTTTTTTTCGACGATCGTAAAATGCGAACATTCTGCAAGGGAAAATGGCTGGAAAATGTTAATACTGCACGTCGCTTCACCGTCACTGATTTCGAAATATAATCGAGTTCCCTTTGAGACGAAATTTTAATGGCTGATTTTAGCGATGAAATTCGATGCTGCTGATTCGTATTTTATTTCGCTTCTCTTTGGAGTTTATTCGCATTCGAGTGCGATATGAAAGATTTAATGGAAACTTGATGATTATTTAATTATAACTGTGTTCCCAAATTTCTAAATTTACAAATTATACATTTTTGTATATTATATTTTTTACATCTTGTATTTCTGAATTATTCAATTTTTTATATTTTATATCCTCAAATTAAATTTTAGCAAAATCATTTGCAAAGTGGAGGATATACAAATATTGCAAAAGTTGTGAAATTTACAAAGATTTGCAAGTATTACAAAAATTGATCAAATTCACAGAATGAAAGGTTTTCAAATATCCCAAAAATTTGCAAAGTGAACGATACACAAATATTACAAAACTTGTAAAATTTGCAAAGTGAAATATTTGCAAATATTTAAAAAATTGATAAAATTGACAGAACGAAAGGTTTTCAAATATTCGAAAAATGGTAAAATTAGCAAAGTGAAGAATGTGCATATATTACAAAAATTGTAAAATTTCGACACGTATTTCTTTTTTCTTCATGAATAACTGAAACGAATAAAAAGCTTTTATCGATCAAGGGTGGAAGCATCGCATGCTGATTAAAAACAAATGAGGTGAATTAAGGGTCGATGAAGGTAGAGAAATCGAAGGTACCCAAAGGGAATTGGAAATACGAAGTTCTTTTCCCTTCATCCTCTGATATTCCTCGTACAAAGGCATCGCGACTAAGGGTTTCATCTTTCTTGTATCAATTTTTTATTTCTCCGACTGTTTCGACATTCAAGTAATTTTTAGTGGCATATATTATGCACTTTCCAACGTGCAACGACCCATGAACATTTGTGATTTTAATGATTCGGAAGTGCACTTTTTACCGGGGTTATTAATTAATTTAGCAACCTTCTTTTGTGGGTTTAATAAAGGTCACTTTGGTATGAACATTACGTGAAGGGGTTCATAGGGGTTTCATTAAATTTTTTAGATAAAATTTGAAAACGAAAAGGGTGTGTGGTTTAATTTGTAAATTCTACGTATGTAGAATTAATTATTGACTTATGTATTAGTATTACTATATTATTTTTACTCTGAAAATTGATTACTTTTTGTCTTAATCGTTTTAATTTTTTGAAGCTACACTCAATTTTGTTTTAATAAATTTGTAACACACAAGACACTTATTGTTATCGCCTCAGAGAGTACAATAATATATTTTTGTATGAAATTTAAAATGTAATGTGGCAGAGGGTTGATAATTTGAAGAGAGAATAATGTTGAGAACCACTGCGCTATAACATTAAATGAATTGTAATTATACCAATAATTCAGCTAATATTTCGGTATGATACCATCAAATGACATGAAACTATTGCAAATCACCAACGCCAGATTGAACATACTGAATCATTAGGCACCCTAATCGCTAATTAATTACAAAACATCATATCCTGAATATAAGTTCTGCTTCAATATCAATTAGGTGTAACATATATTGTTAATCCCTCTGTTTATGCAAATAAACGAAATAAGAAAACTATGTACTGATGCTGTATAACAAGGTAACATACATATGTACTATAGAACATGTAACATACGTGTAATAATACGAGTACATAAAATCGTGTATAGATATGTGTAACAAAACAATATGTGTACTGTGCATCTAATAAATGTGTAGTGACATATGTACATTATAATAAAACATATATTGATATGTGTAATATAATAATACATGTACTATGTGTAACAATATTTGTACATATAATAAAACTGTAGTCATACATACAGTTTAAATAAAAATTATTATACATAATACAATAACATTTGACACATATGTACTATAAAATCATTCTACATCATCAAACATAAATTGCAAATAATTAATGCAACTATCGAAAAAGTTCCTTATCGTTTATACTTGAAATTATCTATCGTGTCTTTGAAAATGTTGCAAATTTACAATATCACATAAATCGTTTAAATAAAAAATATTTATTTATCCTTTATCTTCGTACCATTTCTCACGTGACGTGAAAATATATTCCTTCACAAAATTGAAAATATCACGTAACGAAGGGTTGAATTAAAACATTTTGTTGCAATCGAATTTACGTAAAACGAATTTGAGCAATATTTAATGATAAATACTTGACGATCTGTTAAAACATGTTGTTTAATAATTGCAGGTTGATAAATCCATCCAGATTCATACTGTTCAACGAAACATATATTTTCGACCACGTTCCTTTCGCCAAATCGCCGGCGTGCTTTCATCGAAAACTTTTCACCCCCTAAATAAATCAATCGGATAATTGTTAATTGGCCTGTGTTTATTCGTCAGCACGCGTCCCGTTCGTAAAACCTTCGACGGGTAAATATTAATGTTCGATAGATGGAAATTTATCGAATTATGAAAACATTCCGCGTTATTAATAATTCATAAACGATTATTGCATTTACAGAGCGCCACCGACCGGTTATTAAATGCGTTCTTGAGTCTTTGATGCGTTTTCGACTGACAATCATTTCACCGCCCGAAAAATTAATACAGTTTTATCGAAAACGATTCGATATACTATGAAATTGGACGAGCTTTCACGTTATTAATATGCATAACATATTTTCCTTTAATTCTCGATTAAATGTACAACCCCTAATTAGATAGAATTTAACTGTTTCTAAAACATTGCTGATGGTCCGAAAATCTAGTGTGAATAATTCATTCATACGGAATTAACTTCCAATAAACTGTGTGATCTAGTTTAGCTTTCAAGAATCAATTATAATTAAATATTTAATGCGCAATTACTTACTCATTTATTCGGACAAGTCGATGTTGCATTAAAAAGGAAGATTTAATATTTTAGTTGCTATTTTGAATATGTAAAATGAGGTTTACGGGTTGGAGAATTTGAGAAATTGGGGACTTGAGGATTTGGGGATTTAGGATATTGGCAATTTAAAAATTTGGGGATTTTGAGAATTTGGGGATTTGAGGATTGGGGGTTTGAGAATTTAGGGATTTGAGGATTGGGGGTTCGAGAATTTGAGGATTTAGGAATTTGACAATTTAGAAATTTGGGGATTTTGAGGATTTAGGGATTTGAGGATCTGGGGACTTGAGAATTTTGGGATTTAGGAATTTAAAAATTCAAGTGTTTGGGTACTTGAAAATTTGGAGATTTTGGGGATTTGGGGATTCAAGGTTTAAGGGTTTGAGGATTTGGGGATTTGAGGATTGGTTGTTTGAGAATTTGGAGATTTAGGAACTTTACAATTTTAAAATTTGGAGACTTGAAAATTTGATAGTTTAAAAATTTGGGGATTTTGAGGATTGGGGGGTTGAATTAGGGATTTGTGGATGAAATTTAGGGATTTACGAATTTGACAATTGAAACTTGGACACTTGAAGATTTGACAATTTATTTTGGGGATTTAGAGATTCGTAGATTTGAAAGTTTGTAAATTCAAGGATTTCTGGATTTGAGAATCTGAAGATCTAGGAATCTGCCAATTTAAAAATTTGAATATTCGAAAATTATACTTAGTAATTTAGGAATTGTATAAAATGAAACTAACAAAATTCATAACTTCCCTCAATTATCCCGAATACCTACATACTTGTCTACCTAAACAAAGTTCCCATTCTACCATCCTAAAAAACATTATAAAATGTGAACAACGTACACAATAGAAAAGTACATTACTTAATCATACGCCAATTTATTAAGAACAGTAACCAACATCGAATGAATTTTAAATTGAATTTTAATAAGGAACCCAGTGAAATAAAAGAAAATACGAAGAGCTGTCAGTCTGGATTGACCCGTGTCTGTCACGAAATGTCCATTTCTGTCATTTGGGCAGCACCGGGTTACGATTCCCATTGAAATTGGATTTGCTTGAGGTTTCATTACGATCACTTGCCTTATCGTCGTTTGAATTATACGCGGCGGTCTCGTGACCGCAATATCGATTCAACGTTATCGCATTTGCCTTCGATAAACTGTTCGTAACTTTTGCAACGGGTATTCGGCGGAATGGGGGGCAGGATTTTTGATCGGTTATTAATCGAACACGGGATTTCGCGTGTAATCCAGCCGCTTAGCCGGTTTAGTAATTATCGAAGGTGGAGCAGTCGAGGGTGAAACAGACGTTCCTCAACCCTGCAAAACTATTGTCTCCATAAAATTTCTCCTCTCGAATAAAAATCTACCCCTCTTATATTTACCTCGTTCTTTAATTATTATGAAGCTCAAAGTTTCGTTATTATTCCGAAGCTTAAAGTTTCATCATTCTGGAGCTTAATATTCAAATTAAAAATTGACAGAACTTTTCTTTTGGAAAGGTATTAAGAAGATATTAAGACTTGAAAATTAGCTGCGTTCAAAAATTAATACGATTTTTATTTCCATTATTAGACTTATTTTCATATAAATCTTTCAAACAAAATTTCTTATTATTTTTATATCTTGCAAAGTTCAACAATAAGGATTTGTAACAATCAACTTTTTAGACCAAGTCATTTTTTATGAAGCACATGTTTGCAGTGTACTTATAAAAATTACTGATAAAATTTGTAAAAAAAATAAAAAATTGCACGCTAAAAATACACCACCCTAAAATTTCATACTAAAATACATAAAAATACGTGTTTTTTATTTTGCAAAAATTTTCGAGATTTTTCCAAAAAATTAACACAAAATGCTACATTAAAAAAAACTGCTTCATATCAATTTCATTTGTAAGAACTAACCCTAATTTTCAAAAAAAGAGTCTTTCTGTGTACTTTTTAAGGTTATATATAATAATAATTGTTTTATCTCTTCTTAAACGAGATTATATTTTCAAGACTCGAAGTATTATAAGAATATTTGAGGTTGCTAAATAATTTCCTAGTACTGATTGTTTATGAAAAAAGTTATCCGAAGAAATAAGATTGGAACCGGCAGGGAAACCCTTGAGCAAATATATTCACAAGCCCCGAAGAAAAGACGAAGTGCGTCAAAAATTTCCCGATGGAGGGTCCCGTCATCCCCGAGGCGACGATACCCTGGAAGACATTTCTTTCCCGGTGAAGGAGGCCTCTTATCGTCAGTGATTACGACTTTTTAACGGGGATTTCCTCCCTCCACGTCTTATCTGCGAGCAGTTCTCGTTTCCTTTGCCCTTCTTGCCGCCATTGAAGCCCGCTTTTCGAACGTTTCCGCGGTTGTAACAAGATTCCCTTCCGTCCCCGAAACCATCGTCTTCCCTAACCCCTTTGGAGCCTCGTCGAACCGAGCTACTTCGTCATTCACCTTTTTCTTTTAACTTTCAATTCGATTTGCATGTGAAAGAATACCGTTCGAGTCTTGGCCCGCCCTTTGGGCAGTTCCGATCGCGGGAAACGTACTCGACCGAGGTCCACTCGAGGCCCCTGGCCCCTCTGTCATGCAAATTTTATTATTCTGACCGCTGACGGGTCCATCTGACACGTTCCTTCTTTCATCCTTTTCGCTGATCGAACTTGAAGGACTCGCGAACGGTTATTCGGATGAATCTTTACTGGCCTCTTTTCGATGAAAGAGCTTCATCGAAGCCGCCAAGGCGCCATTTTGTTCGACGCCGATCGTTTCGCTGAGCGCTGCTTTTCATTTGCATCGTTAATTTGTGGCTCGACTTTGTGTTGGAAAAATTCTACTTTCTTTTACGGACAAGACTTTTAGGTTCATTGTACATGTTACGGTAAATGTGATTAATATGGTGATATGTATAATTGCCGGTTATTATGTATAATCACCACTAAGATTATATATAATATCCGGCAATTATAATCACATTTATCGTAACACGTACACTTGAGAATTTTTGAAGTTATACTTTCATGCAAGATTTTCAAATTTAGGAGTGATTACTTTATAAGTTAAAAAGTTTATACTGTAATTAAGAAAAGTTTATTCAAATAAAAATTAACGTAGATATACGTATCCTGGTACCATTAAAGTACATAAAAAAATCGAAAAATATGTTTCGTTCAACTTTCGTAGTTACATATACATGATGAGTCACTTAAAAGTAGCCATCTGAATAATTTGGCTGTTATAGCTGATAGGAAAAATGCATCAAGGCAGAATCATTTTGTATCAAGGAATTGATCATCCTTTTATTCCCATCATGTTACTAGTTTTTTAATAGATGGAGATATGAAGGTCATCTCTGTTAGCCAAGGTTTTAAGTGCCTCATCCTGTGATAGTAATTAATTTTATAAAATATAATTCCTCCAAATGCCTCCTGCAACCGAATTTGCAAACGAAGTACCTCGTATAATTCTGCAGTAGAATTAGCAAACGAAAAGTATAGCTCGTATAATTCCGCAGTGGAATTAGCAAACGAAAAATATACCTAGCGCAATTACTTGTTAGAACAAGTTTCATAATTATCTGTCTGGAGATATTAAAGACACGCGATTTTGTTCACAGTGCCTCCAAACATAGAGGACTATCAGACATCGTCGGATGCCATTGTAAGAGAAGGATCCAACGTGACTCTAACGTGCAAAGCGACCGGAAGTCCCACACCAACCATAAGCTGGAAAAGAGATGACAATCAGAAGATTTCGATCAACAAGACATACTCCGGTGGGTACAATTAATAATACGTCATAATATTCTTATTATTAAATATTCACGAGCTTCAGTATTTTTTATACATTGATTCCATGGTTAATTAATGAAAATTATTTTTTACATTTTCAGACATCTTCTATCAGAATATTACAGTACTTTTACATTACTTTGTTTTTATATTTCGTCTCTTTTATTAAAATATTGTAGAATTAAATCACGATATGCTTATACTTATTAAAGCATATAAAATCGTCAGAAATATAAATGTATATGTGCAATGGATAAAAAACTAGGACAACATTTTTGGAATAATTAGAGAATCAGTTTATCATTTCAGTATTCAATGAAATTAAAAAAGGTTTCCCCAAAATATTATCAAAAACAACCAACCAAGAACTGTGAGTCAGCTGCAAATGAATTTGATGAAAATCAGTGACCGAACGCTCGATGTCTCTTTGTCAGTCGACAAGATTCGGGTAAATCGTCTTTGAAAGATCCTCAGATCGATCCGTGACCGCGTTTCGATAGATATTCGTGGAGGTCGAGTCTCCCGGCAATTAAAAATAATGACATTCGCCCGTTTCTGTCCAAAGATCAAGCGTGCAAGGTCTAAAACTGTGTTACCGCTGTCACAGGCGAAGAAGCCTCAGGATAGAAAAAGAACGCGTCGGGAAAGAAGAAAAACAAAGGGTAGGATCCTCGTTAACGTGTCACGCAATTCCGGGAATTCAGGAAACGCATGGATGCGATATATAAAAATTTCACGACGCGTAATTATCTCGGCTGTGAATTTGTAAAAAACACGGCTCGTTGAATTTTTTACGCCGTGTACACGGATCACGGCACGCATTAATTTATGGGGATAAATAAGGGATGATTACGGCGATGACAAACCGCGAGAAAACTGGGATTTCAGGGTGTGACAAATTAAAAATTCAATCTGTTACTCTCTCGACGAATATCATTAAACGTGTTTGTGTGACAAATTGGAAGTCCGTAAAGGAAACGTGTAATTAACGTAGATTTCTTATTACGGGAGATTTTTATAACGAACGCGGCAAATTGAAGAACGAGATGCAAGGCGCGAAACGGTTGAAATACTCGGACGGTTTTACCGGTGGGTTTAAAGTTATATCTTTGACATTCAGAAAGATGCAAGTTAGCGAAAATCGGGGGATTAACAAAATCATAGGGGTGTGAGGAGTGGAAGTATTTTCGAATTTCATCATTTTTTAAATTTAATGTTTTAGTTATTCGGTAATTTAGTTATTTGATAATTTTGTAACTTGATAACTGATATTTTAATAACTTAAAAATTTAGAAACTCTGTAACTTAATATTTTAGTAACCTAGTAACTCAATAATTAAAAAATTTAAAAACTTGAGAATAAAGTTTTTTAAATTCAAAAACTATTACTTATCAATTAACATCAAACCACCAAAATATTTTTAAACGTCATAAAATGTCGTCGAGTTGTCAGGCATAATTAAACGAAAGTTCGTAGGGATGCAATATATCTGTTTCTTTTTCCAACCCCGGCATCGTTGATCTGTCAATTAACGCACGGTTTTAAATGCTTTTAGACTTTGTCGTATTTCGTTATTCCTTGACAATTCGGCGCTGTCTGGCGTGGAAATCAATTAATAAAGAGACGAGACAGGCTGTCACGATAAAAGAACCATTATAATTTTCAGTTTCCGAGTGGCAAGGTGAGACATTGGAAATCACTCGGATCTCGAGGCTGGACATGGGTATCTATTTATGCATCGCGAAGAATGGCGTGCCTCCGACCGTCAGCAAACGAATTAAAGTCTCCGTCGACTGTGAGTACATTTTATTTTCATCGAGACCTGATATAGTTATTATTGACATCCTTTATTAGACGAGTTTCGCTAATAAGCGATATCTAAGTTAGAAATTCGATTTAGACATTTTTATTCAGGTTAGGCAACACTTAATATATTGTCTATCAGATTTAATCTAATAAAGAATACAAGATATTTTTATATGAAATTTGAAACGAAGCGAGCGTACAGCAGTTTAAAATAGTTGAACTGCCAATTCTGATCAAATTGAATATATTGCATAGATTCGAAATTAGAAAAGTGCACCAACCCCTATATTCAATTAGCATTAAGCTCCACGAGTAATATTCACACTGTAAACATTTTTGTATGAACTTGATCTTTTATTTTCGACACCGTATGAATGTGATGTGTGCGTTTTGTATCAATTTTGTACATGAGTGCTACATCGATGCCCAATCGATGTACATAATACAATGTTCACACATTACATTCATACGGTGTCCAAAATAAAAGATAGACATGTTCATACAAAATTGTTTACAATATAATATTCATTACATTACCTCAATTCGTTTAATTTCACATTCGTAAAATTTTATAAAGGTTCGAAGGTATATTTTCTATAAAAGAGGTTATTCACGCTCCGTATTAATAAAATCCGCAAGTTCTAAAATCACGGCCACAAACTTAATCGACAAAAGAAACTCAGAAGCCATCATGGAAAGATACTTACTCGGAAAATGAAATTTATAAATACACTCGCTAAACCGAACACTAAGGCGAACATTTCCTTTCTTTCTGAAACAAGAAACACAATATGGTAGGATGTACATCTGGCCAACGGGGGTTGAAGAGCGTACAATTTAATAATACAGAAAGGTGTCCGGCAACAAAGAGTGTCTTTGTTGCTTACACGCTCTCCTGTCCCGATGTACAGAAAGCAGCGGGCGAGCAGATAAACGTGGGGGCGAAAAAAGAAAGGAAAAAGGGAAAAGAAGAGAGAAACGGAGCTATATTCGTGCGAAAGAGTGAAAGCGAATTGGTATAGGGGGATGAAGAGCAACGGTGTCGGGACATAAAAGTAAGCTCAGGCGAACCATGACACACCATTACCGTTTCCATCCCGAGTATTTGCCAATTGTTACGTTACTGCTTCTCCTAAATACTGGAGCGTGCCTTTTCCGCAGCTTTTCTGCGACTTGCCAACCCTTTTCCACCCCCCTCTCGCTTTCTACCCTTTTATCGAATATTCTCTTATTTAATTTTCTACACTTTTTGGAAATATAAGCTTTATCAAACTGCTTTTCGTCTTGTGTCACTCAAGATTTTGTGTGTCTGAAATTATACATTTTTCCATTTGGTGAATGAAGGTTTATGATACAGAATTTGTACAGATTTGAGCAAGTGGACAAAAGGTGTGGATTTATGAATTTGTCAATTTACAAGTTTGTATTTTGAGGAACTGTTAAATCAAAAGATTTCGAAATATCTAAGTTTCTAAATTTCCGAGCTTCTAAATTTATAAATCTCTGAATTTTTCAATTTTTGAAGACCTAAATTTTTGAATGACTAAATTCCTTGATTCCTAAATTTGCGAGTGTCTAAACTTCCATGTCTAGCAAACTTCTAACCTCCTAAATTTCTAAACTTCTAAACTTCCAACCCCCTAATCTAACTTGTCAAGCAACTACATTCGTGAATTTACTTTGGAACAAAGGTACAATAACTCGTGCATATAAACCTAGAAGAATTCACCTTCTAAACAGAACCCCGAAAATTTTTCTGATTTCCAGCAATAAAATTCCTGAAACACAATAATGCCCCGTTAATTAAATTTCCCCATCGTCACGTCATCATCTTAAATTTAAAACCCCAAAGAAGGCAATAAAAAGAAGCCGGTCGAAAGATCGCGTCGAAGATGGCTGCACGTGTTCCGTCACATAAAAACGAAGCACGCGTAAAAGATACGACAACGAAAGAGTTATCCGTTTAGTTAAAGCGAGACTAATTAATTTAGCGGCGTCGTAAAGAAGCGTCGAATTGCGATTCACGGCCAGACAGGGTTATACAGAGGTTGGGTAGGAGGGTTTGAAAAGAGGGGATGTTTTTGCCGCTGGTCTGTCCGCGGATGCGCCGAGGATTATCCTTTTAGGCGTCCTTTAATTCTATTTGTAGTCGGCTGCTCTGGGCAAAGGCTTTTGTCAACGAGTATTACCCTC
Source organism: Megachile willughbiella (assembly GCA_945859595.2). Lineage (NCBI taxonomy): Eukaryota > Metazoa > Arthropoda > Insecta > Hymenoptera > Megachilidae > Megachile > Megachile willughbiella. The sequence continues at coordinate 10,700,705 of OX243796.1, forward strand.
GGGCCCTTTGAAGTCAAATTGCGATCGAGTAATGTAATAGTTCTGTCCACCATGTGCATTACGCAGCGTTGAACTTGAGACTTCAGAAATTTCACGTTTCGATTTTATGCAACTTCAAACACTGGAGAACAATTTTTCTATTCTTAATATCTTCTTTTTATTTTTGTCTCATGACTCTTTCAGAGATACCATTTTTAACAAATTTTATTTTATTTCTGTTTTGTGATTCTTTTAAATAATTCCCAACAACCCTTAGTGCTATGTTAAATTCGAAATTTTTCTTGGATGTTATAAATAACTCAGTTATGTTTAATAAGTAGAAAATATGTTTGACATACTATTTGTAATAAATGAAGAATATATTTAAAGTATTTTCACATACTCCCTGTTGCAATTTCATCGAGAGCCTTTTGGTCTCTTTTGGAAATTAAGGGGTAGGTAAAAGAAATGAAGTAGTACAAAGAAATAATTGTTCTACTTTTCATTGCTTTTCCATAGTAAATGAAGAATATACACATACTCCACACTGTCGTAATTTTATCAACAACCCCCGGATCTATTTTGTAAATTAAAAGCTTAAGAAATGAAAGAAAGAAATAAGAGTGTAATTGTAACATTCGTTGTCGTTCATTTTTTCCGCAGCAAGTTCAAGTAGTATCGCTCGAAATAATTCGAACGCATCGTCAGTGATTAAAACGCGAGTCGTTAGCGATAAAATACGCGAGCAAAGGACAATCGAGGCGTTATGAAAGCGGAAGCACCCTACCTAGAAGTCATCAAATTAGAGGTGATGATACGAGCACGTTCCGCGCGTTTTTATACGCTCGGGCGGAAGATTAATTACAGAGCAGGACAGATTACACCCACCCGCCCATCGTCCCGATGACATTACAACTTTACGAGCTGAAAAACTTACCCCTCCACGTATCCGATGGTCCATCATTTCTTCGCCTCGGTATTATTCTACCCCCTTCGCGAACCTCGTCGTTTCTTTAACACTTAACGTCTTGTTTTTCTCTTTCTTCGTTTCTCACAATATTTCACGGAATTAAACATGTATGTATGTTTTAGTTCGTTGCAGCTTCATGTAGGTACAGCAGTTTTATTAAATCGTTTTTAATGAAATTTTACAAAATTACTGTCTGGCACATGAGTTGATAATTCAACTGATGTTAATTGTTGATAATTCAAAAACGAAGCCTCAAACCCAATTTTTGCAAAAGAAACATTAGAATTCTGGGAGTTACAGTTGTGAGACACCCTGTATACCTCGTAAACTCGTACCGGCCATTACCGCGTATACGAATTTAAAAAATACGAAAAAGCAGAACAGTACTAATGGTAACAAAAAACTCACAGTCCATGAAAATTAGCGTGGGTTACCGAATTCAAGCGAATCAACCCTTCTAGGGAAGTCAAAATTGAGAAACGTGAAACGTCCGTTTTCCGGCGAAATAGTCCGAAAGTGAATTATAGATAAAGGTTGGCAAATGACTAGGAACGTTTTAATATTATTCCCGTACGTTCGAGTTAGGATTACGTAGTTTCGGTTGTTTATGAATAATTAAACCGGAAGTTTAGCTAACTCGGAGAATTTAAATTCAGAACGATCGACACTCGAAACGTTTATGTTCACGAATGCACCTGGTTGCGCTGTTTGAAATCGTATACAGACACACTAGAGAGAGTTGTGTCGTCTCTGCCGCCCAAAGGAACGCGTTGTTCCGTTGTTTAAGTTGACTGAGGGCTTAGGAATGGTTGATTCGCCGCAGAGTTTGCGTACGTTGCACTCGTACCTTTGCTTTCGTGGTTGCACGGTTACTCGAACCTGTTTCTCGGAACTGAGTGTTTAGGATGTCGCACGCTTGCCTTAATCGTGACAGCTTAGTTTCATCTGCCAGGAATTTCTCTAAATGTTTGCTTCCAATTTCTTACGTTAGAATTACGACTCTGGTACAACTTCGTTTGGACGTGTGGTTCAAACTTCTGACTATCGGTTACATCGTTTTGGAATCCAGAAATTTTTCTTTGCTGATTCTTTTGAGATTATTTCTCTATTATTGGTTGTCATTATTGTTTTATTTCGAATTGTATTTAACTGAACGATGAATGTGAGACACCTTTCGAGTACAAAGACGATAATGCGAGATTGTCCATCTGATATTTAATCTTAACCTACAATTATTTGGGTTGCGTCATGCACCGCTCACTCACTATTACTTCAATGAGAAGACAAATATGAAAATTGAAAAATTAGACACGTTTTGTATTCAACGATCCTTGAAGACTATAATGATTAAACCCATGGATTCGATTGCCAATACGAGTCTGGTGTGTCATATATGAACTGTGGTGTGTGTCATGAGTGTGACGCAATATTGTCGGGCAAGAAAATATTAATAATAAAATTTTGACTAGAAAAGTATTGTCAACAACAATTTGACAAGTATCAAACTTTCTTCCAAAATATCTTCAATATTTCTTACAAGGTCATTTTCAAATAATTTCATCTCTCACAATACCTCATTAACTAAAAAATTACGCTATAAATTATATTTAAACATCAAATCAACCTAACCTACCATAATTCAGCTCGTTTGTTCCTCGAAATAGCGATGCAATATGCATACAAAGCATCCGAAACAGTGTTTTTGCCTAACCGATCGTATCGCATGATTCTGTCAGAGGTATCAAAAGCAGGTGATAACGAGATACGTGGTGTTTCACATCTAACACGAGCCTCATATTCCATCGTTGAACTTCACTTTAATCAATCCTTTATAACCGGGCGCTGTGGCCCATTTATTCTTTGCTGGTGTCCATTCATTTTTCAAAAAAAAAAAAAAAACAGGAACCTAAAGCAGCGTGTACATAACGCATCAAAGCAGCAGCAGCGGCAGTAACATTCTACGAAGGTAGTCGTTATCGATCGCACGGTAATCTACGGAGTGCAGAGATAGAAGAAGAGAGAAAGAGGCAAACGAGTAGAACCGGGGGCCCTTGGTAAGTCGCCGTTTTTTAATTTGGACACGGCCACCACGGTTAATGGCCGTTGAGCTCGGATTCGTGCAGCCAGATCTGCCGGCGGGACGGTAATTTTCTGCGGGGCAGAGCTCGGATACGAAGCGGGAAATCTGTTGGGAAAATGAGCCGAGGCCGAATACCGACTCTGTTTTCCCGTGGCCGGTTCCTTGGCCAAACACCGTTTACTGATTTATGTCCAAAGACAAATTGTCCGTGCTCTATCGTCGGTGCTTTTTAACCTCTCACGAACTACGTTCTACCATTCTCTATTTAACGATAATTATGCTTACGAGCTATTGGGTTATATGCTATCTCTATTGGATCTCACAAATTTTATGTTAAAAGAATTTTTTGCTTGAGCACATTAATTTCTCCGATAATTTTATGCAGAAACTGTTGTTCTGCTGAAGCTGTCTCATAGGCCATTTTGTATTCGAAGATAGTGAAATCGTAACAAATTTCAATACATTTTATGTGGACATATCTCATCATTTTCTAAGGCTAGTATAACATCATTCTTAATTCATAATTCTTTACAATTTTATTATAAAATTCTGTCACATTTCGTCACGTCGATGCTCGAATGTCGGATTTAAAAATTCTTAAATTTTCATACCACCATATTTCCAAATTTTTGAATGTGTAAATACACAAACATAGTACTCAAAACTTCTGAATTTACAAATTGATGTCAATCAACATATCAATACATCTTCAATGCTAAAAATAAATTGATACGGAAGTGAATAATATCAATAGACTTTTAATCCACCTAATCTCCGCCATTAAGTTTCAACTTGTCGCAATCCTCCGAACAAATCCGTAAGACAAAAAATGCAGACACCTATTCGCGGTATTTTTGCGCAACGAACGATACGGAACGTGACAAGTGATCGCGAATTTGTAGATGGATTAGCATGCTACGAAATCGCATTTTCGTTGGTTCGAAGAACAGATGATTTCGAAGGCTTTAGCCGGATAAACCGGAATCGATAGATTCGAATAGCGATCTGTAATATCGTCGTGCACGCGATACGCGTTGCCAGCAGATTCCCAATTTCCTCGCTGCCGAACAATTAAATTACAATTGGCGAGCACGATAAGCACGCTTGTACGCGAACAAGATGAATATTTCAAGCTGGCGTCGCTTAAATCAAAATGTCTATCTGTCCTTCGATTTCAGCGAACAAACAAAAGCGATACAGAAATGTAGAAAATGTTCTTGACTGACGACGAGACGTGTTATTAATATCGCTTCACAGGATATCGATGGACGGAGTAAAAATAAACGGAGTGCTATCAATATTTAATCTAGGGTATTTAAACGATATATTTTCACTAATAAAATATTCTGAAAAGGTTAAGAAATTATTTAAAATGTTATAGAAAATTATCATTTTTTTCAAGTTTGTGCAAATAACAATTTTTAACAAGTACGGTGTATGACCCCTGACGTCACTGCGGCAGTGTTAAACTATAACATAAAATTCATGATAATGTAAAATTCATGATAATATAACATAAAATTCGTCATGATATAACACACAACATATCAGGCACTGATTTCCCTTATATTGCTGAAATGCTGCATTTCCCTAGCGAGAATGGTTGAATTTACGCGAAGAAAACCGCTCATGAAGGCTCTGACAGACTCAGTCTTTCCGCTTTAGAAGAACGCGGACAAGCAGCGGCGGTAAAACGTTGAGATTTCGTCGAAAAACACGGTTGAAAATGGCGGGTGACAACCGTTCTCCCTCTCCATCGTGGTAATTTTGTTTCTGAGTTTGCAGGTGGCTTAATTTTTGCCGCAACACGTCTGTCGGTACGCGGCTCGTCCCGCGTAGATACGGCACGGATTTTTCTCGTTGCTGATTTTAATAACAGATTGCCGGTGGAGCCGCGGAAAGGAGGAAGGGTAACAGAGGGCTGGGCCAACGAAGGGTGTCGGAACGAAGGGAGGGTCGTGGCTGAGTCACTGCTTATACGTGACTACGGTTCAACCACCCACATTTTACCGCCCGCAACCACCCTACCGCATTCTGTTTCGTTACCTTCGACCTCGATACTTAAAAGTGGACAATTTCCTTCGTGATCGATTCTCCACTTCCTTTATCGTGGACTTAAAATAGCGCTTGGACTGTAGTCCATTTTCTCATTGAGGTTAAGGTATTTCGAGAAAACGTGACTACCTCAAGAAAAATAATCGGTAGAGGGAGTTATTTTTTGCGGGGTTGTGGGATTTGAAAATTTGGGGTTGAGAATTCGGAGACCTTGGGGATGTATGGAAATTTGAAGATTTGGGGATTCGAAAATTGAGGAACGAAGGAATTTCAAAATGAAGTAGGAATTTGGAGAGTCAGGAATTAAGGAATAAGGGATGCTGGAATTAAAGAATGAAGTTACGTAGGGATAGAATTATGGAATGTAAGAATTCAGGGATCTTGGTATTTTTGAAGATTTTTGAACTCGAGGATTCTTAAAATAATTTCAACCCTCAAAACTACCCCAACCACATCCAAAAACAACCAATCCTAACCAAGTATAAATGAACAAGCAACCCAGTCCCAAAAATTGTGCACAACCCCCACATGCAAATATACTCCCGGTACGAGACGTTCAAAGGACATTATTCGATCAGGCAGTAAGAGGTAGAAAAAAAGCGGGAAAGTAGGGCTAAGGCGCAAGTAGCAGGTTCTCTAAAAAATTTCAATCAGTTCCGGGGCTGCGAAAGGAGAACCGAGGCTCTTACGGAAACCTTTTAGGACCGTGAAAAGAAGCACAATAATGATCGGATTTTCTCTGCCGATATCGATCTCACGGTCGTGTTTCCACGTCTGTCGCGGCACCTAGCTACCTACGAGCCTGTTGGAAGAAAGATTGCCGTTGAAACTGCAAGAGGGTGGCTCGTGTATTGCGAACAGGACCTTATCGGCAACGACTCGGCGTTTATTTAAATTTAAAACTGGAAGATCAACCTCGAACCGTTCTCCCGCTGATTCTTTAGCTTCCGCCTCTTTTTTTCCCCCGTTTTCCTCTTTTTTCGCTAAAGGGACCTCCTCCCTCTAATTCACGGCTCTCGTCGATCGTCTCCGAGCCAGGCACGTCCCTCGAAAAACTCATTAACGTGTCTCGCTGATTCTTCTTCCCTATCCCACGGGAGAGAGGGAACGACGTGGGTCGAAAACGGGCGCACCCGGAGGATTCGTGATACCCGATCGTACCCGGTGTAGATTTTTTTCTTCGCTGGAGGAAGAAAGTCGATTGCTGGGTTGAGGGCCTTCGAGAGGAAAAAGGGGTTTGCCGAAGGATCCAGAGGATAATGTAGGCAAATATAGCGAGGAAACGGAACAAGACTTTGACCGTGTTGCTTTCAACTGAGGGATCAGGAGGTACTTTTTTTACACGATGGAAATTAATCTCTGCTTTTTACGTTTTATCGTTTCTGAATTTTCTTCTTATTCTATTTACGTGTTGCCTGAGTCTCTAATTAATAAGTCTTTTGAGGTCTCTGGTACTGGTTTTCAGATTTTCCATTTTAGCATTTTTTATTATTAATTTTTAATTTATCTGACTTTTTTTATTTACCTTTGCAGCTTTCTAATCTTCAAACTTACAAACTTTTTATTTAGCACATCTTCAAATTTATATGTTTCTCCAATACAATTTCAGAAGAAAAAGTATAAAGTGTAAAATTAGAAAATGTGTTTATTTAAGAACTCGGAAAGTTGGGAACTTCGAAACTGAAATATTTACGAGTTAAAAAATTCTTGTTCTTAAAAACTAAAAAGTCCCATAATCTGATAACAGGGAAACTCGGAATTAAAATCCGTGCTAGTTTAAAAAACTAAAAATCTCTTAAGAATTTGAAATCTTCCTTTCCAAACCTAAAATTGTAAAAATCTGAACATGAACTCGGAAGACAAAAATTTATGAATCAAAAATTCGGAAACTTAGTTCTTTATTTCTACGTAATTTCGCGGAACAAAATCCAATGCATGATTCTCTTAAATCAACGTGTGAAAACTCAAAAAGACATGCAATACGATGCTTCTCTAGTTCACGAGAGAGTCTCGTGTATTCCGCAGACCGTTTGAATCATGTCGTCATTTTTTCCGCAATATTAAGGCAGCAGACGAGTCGGTTGCAATTAAACGAAAGGACTCCCTTTCTTCTTCGCGACTGCCCTTTCTGCCATATAAAAAGCGCTGAGAAAAGTGCTTTCAGACGCTACTACTTTTTCAATGTGATTAAACAACATTGCAATATGAAAACTTTCTCGTGTCTGACTTTCAAAATGTGATATTGTGCACATTATAGTGCACGTTATATCAATTCGTAGACAAATGAAAAATTCGATACAAATATACAGGGTGGTTTGTATAAAAGTAGACATTGTAATAATGTCATACAACGAATATTTTGTATGTAATTTAAATAAACGAATATTTAAATAACAAGTGTTTCGTAGATTATTTTCTTAGGATTTTCCTACGATTTTAAAAAAAATTTGTTAGGGTCATTTTTTCTTTGCATATGTTTGTACACGGTACATTGTACTAAATATTAAAATGTATCCAGAAATACATCATTTTTTGAAGTGACCTTAAGAGACCTTCAAGTGATCTACAGTATCCTGAAATAACCATAACATCCGATTGGCAGATTAAAAAATATAAAACTAGATATCAAACTTATTCATTAAAACAAAACTGTCTATAATATGTCATTTCACATATGAAACTATTTGACGTGTTATACAAAAATCAGTGACCTTGAAAACATTTAAAAAGTATCTTTGACTCAAAAATATCATTTGATACTATTCAAACTGTATGAGAAATATTTTGCTTCAAATTGCATCAAGATTTTTCAAATTGCATAAAAATTGTTTTGTATGTGTTTTTATTACATCTACCTTCTGCACCTGTTTTTAAGCCACCCTTGTTATGCGTTCGTTATATTGCACTATAATACTCTTCAATACAGTCTGCTTCTTACAACAATTCTACGATTGTACTAATTTATCAATCGTGTTCTAAAATTCCTGTTAATAGAAATGCTTAAATGTGTACCCCAATGTGGTTTAATTAGTATAAATACATATTCGCTCGGTAATTTCGACCAAGAACCTTGAAATGCTTCTCATAACAATTCTACGAGTGTAATAATTTATCAATCGTGTTCTAAAATTCCTGTTAATAGAAATACTTAAATGTGTACCTCAATGTGGTTTAATTAGTATAAATAGTAATTTTTACGAAAAATCGTGAAATGAACAAAGATCGTCTCGAAAAGTAGCAGCAAGTATTTCGAATTAATTTGCAGTGTACATTCGCGTACGAAACACCCGTTAAACTTCCTCGTGAAGATAACACGAGTGGCGAGTCGGCGTTGATCGGCGATAAACGCGAAGGGAAAGAAAGGATGTTAATCCAGAGGAACAGGAGAGTATCCTTACCGGTGAAATTTAGCCAACGCTCAGACGCAGCGAGAGTGATTAAATAATAAAAGCAGTAGCAGGCTGGAGAGAAGAGGAAAATTTGAAAAGAACGACTCTCGCTAGAACACCGGTGAAATATTTTATTAACGAGACTGCAGTAGTTGCAGTACAACCAAGGAACTTGGTGGTAAACTGTATTATGGCGCAAAGAACCATCGGATGTTATTAGACATTCTTTTCTTTCTTTGCCGTTTAATTACTATCGTTTAATCACGTGTTCTGGCAAGCGGTATTTCTTGACGAACACGGAACTTTTTTAATGAGATATTTGTTGATGGAAGAAAACGAATGTGGAGTCTTACAAATTTTGCGGTGTATTGGTTTAAGCTTGGGGTAATAGAGGATTTTAGGATGTTCAAGGTAATTATCTTTTTGACACATGATTTTAGAGAAAATAATAATTCAAGTTATACTGAATTTCTTTTTAAACAAATTTTCATTTCAATTGTTTGGCGTAGGAACATTGTTAACCTTTTGGGGTGTGTTAAAAATCCCAACGTGAATGAAAGGGTGAGTCAAAATATCAAAATTAAGAAATTCACAAATTTTCAAGTACACAATTTAGCAAACACCCAAATTACCAAATCCCTAAATTATCCAATACCCAAATTACCAAATCCTCAACTCACCAAATACCTAAATTACCAATTATCCAAATTATCAAATATCTAACTCACCAAATACCCAATTCACCAAATATCCAAATTACCAAATACCAAATTACCAAATACTCAAACTCCCAAATTCCCAAATTTCAAAGGGAATTTCAAATTCCCAATTTCCCAAGTTACAAAATTACCCACATTTTAATACAAAAAATTGAAAAGTTTGAAATCCCCAGGTTTCACGAAACGCTGACTTCTGAACTTTGCCAGCGTTATTCATGCAATATTTACTCCTGACAATATTTAAAGCATGCTAGGTTTAAAAATTCATTCTATGACCCACATAATCCAAAGAAGAGTTAACTATTGTAAAAATATTCCACATCAAGAAAAACAAGTGCAGAAGTTTCTAAAAATTGCGGAGATTCCGAACCTTTTGCTATTCCACGTACGTCCGACCACATACTGATCAATACTACTTACGTGTCTAACGTTACCACGGTAAACGAACACGATAATCTGCAAACGAGTCATTAATTGTACAAAACCAAAATCTCAAAACTCATCTCGAAATAATCGATACTCCATCGCTTCGTGCAAAGTTCATTCAAAAGGTGAAAAAGTTGAATCACGCAATAAAAGGACACTCGTACAATATCGTTGATCCCGCTATCAGAACACTAGGTACCTCATCAATAAACGGTACGTAGATCCTAAAAGTAACCACAAATACCTGCTTCACTTGTCAAACCAATTTTTGCAAATCACAATGAAAATACGAGGCAAATAGAGCGCGTTGGTGCAAAACTTTTGAACCATTCACGGGTCCCACCTGCTGCGTTTCGCGAATGAAAGGGGCGGCGAAAGAAGAGAAAGAGAAATGGAATATAATGCGGGAAAGCGTCGAAAGAAATCGAGCCTCGAGCGCGAGCCATTAAATCGGCAACAGGCGACAATGAAAACTCGCTCTCAGACATTTAACCCTGAAAGCAACGACACGAGGACCGACGTGCCGCGATCTCGGCGGCAACGTTTTTGATCTCGACTCTGTTGTTTCGTTGAAAACGCGCGGGAGTGCATTCTGTGCTCGTGTTTCGGTCCCTGCTCAAACCGCGAGGGTGGAGCGCGAAGGGAGAAGAAAAGAGCATGGAGAGAAAAAGAGAAGACTTTGCCGGAGAAGCTTTTGTTTCCTACTCTTTTTTCAAATACCGTATGACTTCGCCGAGAGGCGTTGAATTGTCACAGTTTTACGCACGCAGAATCGTTATTGTGTTCCTTTGAATCTCGGTGCGCTTTTCCCATCGAAAGGTTTACGATAATATCAAGTTCGGCTGAAATTGGTTATACCAAATTTCGGGAATAAAGATAAGAATGACAGTGTTGTCGCTGGGTAGATTTACGCGATCGTGGATCGAGAATTATGTCCTTTCTTTTCAGAGTTTCGTTAAAGTTTCGGGAAAAGTGAGAGTTGCGATAGCACGGTTTCTGCGAGGGTTGACGGGCTTTGAATTTGAATATAAATCGAAAAGCTGATCGCGATCAATCTATATTTTATGTTCGGCGTGTTTTTATTTTTTCGGAAATATCTGGATGGAACAGTATAGCTTTGACCTCCATATTAATTAATCTTTCAGCCGTGACGGAACGCGGAATTATTTTAAAAATCTAGCTAACGTCAACTCGGACATGATGGCATGATACTCGGACATGAACTCGACGTCATAGTTTTTCCATTTTGTTATCTACTAATATTTGTGATGTCCAAAACCGACGGATGTAATGATAGATCAGATATTATGCGAACTTTGCTGTTATATTTTCAGAAAAATACAGATCGAAATTTTCACGAAATAGTATTCGCTGTGATAACTGTGCTAATTTCGTGATACTATTTGATTCGACTACGTGATGTAACTTGAACTCCAAATTGAGTATTCAAAATTCGAGCAAGATTCATCACGTTTGAACTGTGAGTGCGTCACGTGCCAGGTGCGTTACACAAGTCCCTCGGACCTAACTAATCACAGCTGTAATATTAAAATAAGTAAAAACAGTAGAAGTGTTATGTCAATTTTTATATTCAAGGATTCTTGACTTTGCAAATTAGACTCGAATTTCAAATTGAAACATATTAAAAGTTTGAACAAAAATCACAGTTGAAACTTGAGTGCGTCACGTGTGGATATTGTAAGCCAAAGGTTAACACCAAATATAGTCATTGGAATCGTAAATTCATATTCAGAATATCTGTAAGATTGTTTAAAAACTCAGTCACCCTTATTTACCATTCCGTTCATCCCCAATCTCAGATGTTCCATCGAAAAATTACCCAACCCCTTCAGCGCCTACCCCAACTGCAAACAGATAATTCATCCGCATTAAACAGCGTGAAAATGGGACGCTCTCTTTTCTCTCCCATAAAAAAAAAGAGAGGGAGCGAACATTCCGTGGATAAAACCTTGTACACCGTGTTCTGCACGAAAATAATTCTCGGCTGGTGGCAGACAGCGTGTAAACACGTTTCTCGACGAAGTGAGGTAGGAAAAGCAGCCAGAGTCCGCCAATATTTCATCGTATCTCGCGACATTCGTTTATGAAAGCTCTTCTTCGTGGCTTTCGCGTAATGTTCCTTTTCCTTCGATGTAGTTTCGCCGTACGCGCACGAACATCGGCCAACTTTTATTCGTGTTGTTCGCTCGGAACGATCGTCCCGTTAACCGATCAACCGAAAACAATCGCCGCGATTGTTCCCGTTTTCTGTCCTTCCGCGTCGGACATTTATCTGAGATGACCTTTGTTCCCGATGAAACAAACGGACCGCCCACCTTTAATTAGAAACCAGGAGGGTGCCATTGTGATCTTCGAAGGAGAAATTTTCGTCCACCCTCGTGCCGAGTTCCGGCAATTTCGTGATGCTCGTTGCGAATCTTTTCATCGATTTGAAAACGTCTTTTCTTGCTTTGGGACAATTTCAGATGTAACTGCGATCGAGTACCTATTATTTTCAGATGGTGATTCGAGGCTCGGTTTCTTTTCAACCATTCCCGCATTATATTCCGTTTCTCTTTTCCTTTTCTCTCCGCCTCTTTCATTCGCGAAACGCAGCAGGTGGGACCCGTGAATGGTTCAAAAGTTTTCCGCGAACGCACTCTGTTTACTTTATATTTTCATTGTGATTAACAAAAATAGATTTGACAAATGCAGCAGGTATTTGTGGTTACTTTTAGGATCTACGTACCGTTTGTTGATGAGGTACCTAGTGTTCTGATAACGGGATCAACGATATTGTACGAGTATCCTTTTATTGCGTGATTCAACTTTTTCGCCTTTTGAATGAATTTTGCACGAAGCGATGGAGTATCGATTATTTCGAGATGAGTTTTGAGATTTTGGTTTTGTACAATTTATGACTCGTTTGCAGATTTTCGTGTTCGTTTACCGAGGTAACGTTAGACACGTAAGTAGTATTGATCAGTATGTGGTCGGACGTACGTGGAATAGCAAAAGATTCGGAATCTCCGCAATTTTTAGAAACGTCTGCACTTGCTTTTCTTGTTGTGGAATATTTTTACAATAGTTAACTCCTTTTTAGATTATGTGGGTCATAGAATGAATTTTTAAACCCAGCATGCTTTAAATATATTCTGGGGTAAATATTGCATGAATAACGCTGACGACATAATGACATCTGTTAAACGCCTACATTTTCGATCAAGAATTTTCATTTCCGTTCTCCCTCGCTATATGAGACATTTCTAGTGAGGAAAAATCCGACTTATAATTGGAACAGAGGTCATTTGCAATTTCTTCTATAAAAGCGATCGACGTATCGCTAAAGTCCAAGCATATCCGATCAGGATTGAACTCTCAGATTAACAGATCAAATTTCAGATAATTTCGCTATATTAATATAACGAATTCCAGCAAACGAAGTTTTATCAGTGCTAAAATATTTTACGTCAGCAATGAATTCTGAATGATTTATCAAAATTAACTTTGTCGCTCTTCTATCATTTCACGGTGAAAGAACTTGCTAAAAGAATGATTCATGAGAATGATATGTACAAGTAAACATTTCGTTGAAGGTTTCGAATTTTAGAAATAAATATATAACACAAACGGTTAAAAAAATTCTTCAAGACCATTCATAAAATTTTTACCAATCAGTGCAGCACTACTTGTGAGACATCCTGTACAAAACTACTTCTCAAATAAATCCTAAGAAAAATTCTGAAAATTTTAAAAGTAGTATACGAGTATTTCTGAAGCAAATCATCTTAATTTTATCTTGTTTAACACAAGAAAATTTGCCAATCTAAATCGCCGAAAATGAAAAACCAGGGAAATTTCAACTGCAAAAGTTCGAACACCTGAGAATTAAAAACTCGAAGATATCGAAGGTAAAAAAGTAAGATCGCGGTTGATTCGTTACCGAAAAGAAGGCAACAGCGGAGTGTACATCAAGCTGGGAAGCTGTTCGGGATATCTTCTACATGGGCAAGCAACCGCCCCATAAAAGCGCGGAATCCGGGCTGGTTCGCATAGACGCACTATCTTTTCAGCGCAGCCACGACGAGGAGTCGCGACGCCCAGCGTCGTTGGATGTCGCGCGAGTATTTCGCGCACGGCCTCGAATAAATAAAGGAATAAATAAAAACGAGTAGACACGTGTCTCACAAATCACGAGAAGCACGCTGACGAGACCCATGGGACACAACGCGAACCTGTACGCTCTTCTACGCTCGACATCGTCGAGGATCGGCGCGAGGGATGGCTTTCGGGGATTATTCAACGCGTGTTCTGCCTTTGCACCCTCCTACCACGTTCCCGTACACGATGGTATTTTACATTTGGATGGAAGATACCTTCTCTCGGTACAATGTTAACACGCTGAAGTTGATGTTGCCTCGTTTTTAGCCGCATTTTTAATGGGTTTACGCGTTCGAGACTGAGGATCCATCAGGTGGCTGGCGACATTGGTTTATTAAACGAAAGGGTGATTTTGTTGACAGATGTTCTTAGGGGAGTTTGTTTTTCACTGCTAGGTTTAGTATTTTTGTATTTTGTCATTTTGGACATTTGGTATTTTGCTGAGATATTTCACGACTGTATCATTTTATCACTGTAGTACTGTATTTTATTATTTTAGTAATTTAATGTTTTTTCTCAACGTTACACTTTACAAGGTTGCGATTTCACTTTTAACATATTGAACTGTATTTTTCCATTCTAGTATTTTGTATGTTAATACTCTGCTATTCTATTACTTCACAATTTTACAATTTTACTATTGCGTTATTTTACCATTTTACCACTTTTTCACTTCACGCTTTTACTATTTTAGTAATTTATTATTTGTAGTATTTTGCAATTTTACCATCCTACAATTTTATTTTAATATTTTGATATTATGATTGACATTTGCAACCCCAAATATTCAGGCCATTAAAATTCGTTTACAAATTATCTCTTTCAAAGAAACAATAACATTAACCAACAATTCATTCTAATCAATTTTTTACTCACAATCTCTTCATTTATAATCTAACCTAAAGTAATTAGTTTCTCGTCAAATGACAGCTCGCAATAGTTGAAACTATTCAACGTTGGTGAATTCACCGAAATGGAAATCGCAAAAACACGTGATATCAAATAACGAAAAATAGTGAACCGTGTGACAAGTTTTCGTCGTTGTACTCTGCTTTTTCACACGAAAGTACGATTTTTGAAATTACTTCACGCGTGTTTTCGCGCATATCTCCGTCAACCTCGTTATCTACTTTACGTTACCCTCGCTATTTTCACGTCGGACACGGAAAAATGCTCGTGTTCGTCGGTGTACGTGTTCTCTGCACTCGTAATTAATCATAAGACGTGATTATTATAAACAGCGACGTTAATTTGTCTTATGCACCAAGAACAAAATGTACAACCCTTTTTAAAACAGTATAGGACACGTCAAATAATTATTTTCTTTTAACAACTGTAAATTCACTTTTAACTCTTTGAACGCCATTTTTAAATCGCAAATATTGACTTAGTAATTTTTTAAATTTTTTATAAATTTAAGAAACGATTTTGATAATGTTTACTCTCTTTCATATTACAGTAAGTGGTTATTAATTTAGGGAAGAATTTTTGTAGTATTTATTCTCTTTTATATCGCAGTACATTTTTTATAAATTTAGAGAACAATTTGTACAATACTTATTCTCCTTCATATTACACTGTACTCATGAATGTTATAAACAATTATAGGAACATATAATTGCTTTCATTGAAATAGGTTTCTGTAAAATTTTCAAATTTTCAAATTTCACAACTCCGACATTTAAAAAGTTATAAATGAAGGTTTAGAAATACATCCGCTTGAAGAGTACCGAGTCACCCCCTGCAAATTCCATTTTCCTCTGATCACCAGATTAAATAAAATTAGCAAACGCATGTACCACCGAGTTTCCCCAGAATTTAAGCGAGTAAAAGTAGCAGCGCCAAAAAAGAATCCAATTGAATAATTCTTCGGCAGAGAGGGTAATACACAGCGACCTGCTTACGTGTAGTCATCCCCCAAACAATATAAACAAGCACGAGGATTTATTTCTTTCTGAAAATATTTACGCGTGCATCGTGCATAAAGATATGCAAAGAATTCTTTGAGAATGAAAACGCACGAGATAGGTAGCTGGTAGCTAAGTCGAGAATGCAAACCACTTTTCATGGCTCGTAGTGACCCATGAAGAGAGGAACACAAAGGTTCCAGGATTATTTCGTGTGTATTCTGCGAGTGTGCTTCTTCTCTATTCGCTATTTTCCTCCGTTTTTCTTTTCCCTTCTCACGTTTCCTCTCTTGGCCCAAATGTTTCGCGAAAAAGCATGCAACGGACGTGCGGGGTGATGCAGTACTCCGCGGTATATTGCACAACTGGAGCAGAAAATATTGCTATATAATTGTGGGAATGTAAACTTCATAGATAGCCAATTTCTTGGAGAAGTTGCACAATTTTTTATGGCTGCGACATTCGAAATTTTTAGTTCTCTGATTTATAGGTATTCGCACTTTTCAATTTTTTAGAATTTGAGGACTTTGATATTTTGAAATTAGGAGCGCGAGTTTAGGTACTTGAAGATTTGAGGATTTGAGAATTTTGGGGAATATGAAAATTTGGGAGACTAGGACTTTGGCAATTTTGGGATTTCGGGATTTGGAGAATTAGGGATTGGGCAGCTTTAGGGTCTGGGGATTTGAGGGATTTGGGGATTTGGGAGTCTAGGGCTTTCACAATTTTTGGATTTGGGGATTTGGGATATGAAAATTTCGGAATCCA
Organism: Megachile willughbiella; assembly: GCA_945859595.2. Classification (NCBI taxonomy): domain Eukaryota; kingdom Metazoa; phylum Arthropoda; class Insecta; order Hymenoptera; family Megachilidae; genus Megachile; species Megachile willughbiella. The sequence continues at coordinate 10,717,159 of OX243796.1, forward strand.
GGACTTTGGCAATTTTGGGATTTCGGGATTTGGAGAATTAGGGATTTGACAGCTTTAGGATTTACAGATTTGTGGGATTTGGATGGGAGATTTCGATTTTGGGGATTTAGGAGTCTAAGACTTTGGCAACTTCGGGATTTGAGGATTCGGGGATTTGAGTATTTAAAAATTTAGGTATTGGGAATGTGAAGATTTGAGAGTCTAAGACTTTAGCAATTTTGGGATTTCAGGATTTATAAAATTAGGGATTTAACAGTTTTAAAATTCGTAGATTTGGTTCAAGTATTTGAAGATGTACAGATTTGTGGATTTAATGATACTGAGGTTTAAAAATTTGTGAACTTGAGGATTTCAGAGTACAGAAATTTGAAGCCTTAGGGATTTAGGAGTGCAGGAATTTAGGAATTTGAGAATCTCCAGACTTCGCTTTTACCCTTCAATTATTTTCCCCGAATGACCCATCGACATTCACACCCACCCCAAGGAATAATCCTCATCCTCGAATTCCTCAAGGTCCAGTTTCACCCGCCTGCAAGACCCACCTCTTCGAGATCCACTTATCTCGTCGAAAGCCCGAGCTTCCGCGTGCAATTGAAATTTAGAATAACCCACATAACGGTCGGTAGGTGGAAAGCTCTCTGTCGGTGACACGTCGGCAACACCGTTGCAAGGATGCAAGCTTGTTGATGCAATTGTAGCAGCACTTTATGCCGGTTACCATTGGAAGCCGATGCACGCCGGCGTTAAAGGCTATAACGAGTCCTCGTGCATCGCGACAATTACACGAATCTCGCGTGCACGCGCGGAAAGCACGCGCGGAAAGCACGCGTGGATTGCGTTATGACATGATTATTGTACGCCATGCCCGGCGGCGATACAGCGTAACATCCTGACAATACAGCCCAAAGCGATATGTCACACCGTGTGTCTACTCCATACGCAATTACAGCGCGTTACACTTCGTCCATGTGTATAAAGGGGGACATTAAACTGGAACGCTCGCTGGTCAGAAAGCTCGATGAAGATAAGAGAAAGAAATGATGTCAAATGATTTCTGGTCATCTTCGATCCATCGTAAACCTTCATAATACAAGTTATCAAGTAGGTGAACATTGTAATGTTGTGTAAGTTGTATATGTGCATCGCAACAATATGTGACGATTAACGTGACATCATTAGGAAGACCAATGAGTGAACATAAGTGGACTGTATCTAAGAAATGAATTTGACTTCGGACTAGATTTTATTTTGCAGTGTACTTGAGGGCTTGGGAGTGTCCCTTCGATGTATTACGTTTTACAAAAGCTGGAGTGGACGTACTTTTGTGACAGTGCTGAGGGAAAACAGTTTCTATTGGTCTAACTAAAATTCGGGTGGAGATGGAAATACAAATGACATATGAAGTGGGTTTGTTTCCCCAAAGTGACCTAAGCAAATAGAATACTGTAAACAAAAGACTGTAGGGTCAAGTGTTCACCAGATGTAACAATAAAAAAATACTCGCTAGAATGTAATCCTTGGGTCTTATTGCAGCTATTGACTTGAAACTACAAATATGAAGGAAAGAAAAGTCGTGAAACTATTGTATCGCTAAAAACTTGTACTGAGGTCTAATTCTCTCTATTGGTTTAGCTAAAATTCGGGTGGAGATGGAAATACAAATGACGTATAAAGTGGGTCTTTACCCAAAGTGACCGTAGCAAGTAGTAAAACCAAGCAATACCCCGACATGAATAGAAAACTGCACACAACTCTACTGCTGAGGTTAAGTTCACAAACAGATGTGACAATAAAAAAATACTCGCTAGAATGTCTCGAGTCTTATTGCTGCTATGGATTTTATAAATGAGTCTCACAGAATTTGTACCGAGGTCTATTTAATGAGAAACCTGATTAATGAGAACCATCTTGGAGATTCGGAAAATTACGTTACCCTACTAACACTATTCCCCGCACTGAAAAGTGTGAAATAATAAAAGAAAAATGTTAACGACTCCTAAGTAGACTTCCATTAGCACGACCATGCATAAAATGCATATCTGCCATTTCTTTATTAGGTTAATATTCCCAGAACGATACTTTGTATCTGTGTTATACTAAATAGATCTGCAATCGCTGGTTGACAACTGACTGATTGCCGATGAAATCTTCCCACATGTATGAAAATTGAGTGACATTAAAAAAGTCACTGATTTAGAAACATTGAGGTGAACATCGTGATGATAGAAGACAATAAATCAATCGTGATAATACAGAAATGTTTCAGAAACAGAAAAACATGGCAAAGTCAGCAGTTTTCGATGTTTATAAAATTAATATAAAATTTATTTATAATACGTGTTACTGTAATACACTATGTATTATAATTTTCAGTACAGTATGAAATAAATAGTTCTTTAAATACTCTACATAAAATAAAATAATCGATACGAATGATAAATGCGATAAAACAGTTTTCTGAGAATTGAGAAATAAGTAATTTTGAACAAAATTTGAATATCGTATTTCGTACATTTTTACGTCATCAAATTGCAACGAGCTTTTGACGTTTCGAAATGGACTCCGCGGGAAAAAACCTACCAGCACTTGATTAGGATGGATTGTCAAAAAGCATCGCAACAGTACGAAAATTTAACAATTGTTGTAAATTAAAACCGGGTATATAATTCGATATGTCTGTCATGTTTAATAAAAGTTGCATTAAACCCGTTACGAAATATTCCCGTGCAATTTTCCTCGAGAGTTTAATCGATTTCACGGGAGGAAAAACGAAAAATCCCTCGCAAATATTACACATTAGCTTTAAATTATGTATTTACATACACAACTCCCCGCGCAAACTCATTACAGAGTTTATCAAGTTAATTTCTACTGTCAATCAACTCCGTAAAAGAAACTCCGGAAATAGTTGAACTTCAAAATAATTTCGACATGAAACTTTTTCCATTGTTTTATGCGTTTGGATATTTAAAATTTTAATTAAGGTACTTCAAGCAATTATCCGAGAGCTGAAGTTCATCTTTGATTTAGACCCTTCTGAAATAAGCAAACATCCAGATAATTTAATTAATGTAATTGGTCAAATGTTTTAAGAGAATATAAATTAAAATCTTGAACTCTTTGACGATCGCTTTGGTCATAGTTTATGAAGATAAAGTGGTGATTTAAATTAATAATTCGATTATGAAGATAAGTAATAGAGGTTTAAATTATTCATTTGATTATGGGGATTAATAATAGAGGTTTGAGTTAGTAATTCGATTATGGTGAAGAAGAGTAATGATTTAAATTTGTAATTGGATTTTGAATGTTAGATATTACGGATTGTGCTAGTAGAGGTTACTTCGGGACATTTGGGTATAGTAAAAAAAATAGTCCTCAGATGATTCAAACTTACCACGAAATTTTTTTTATTCCCAATACATTGAACTATAATAGTTTAATTTACAAATTTAAAACTTTGTGAAATATTAATTTTCTTACTAACTTGTGTTGTATGTATATGATCATAAAAATTTTCAAATTTACAAATTTACGAATGTACAAACTCATAAATTTGTAAATACGAAAAAAAAAGCTCAGAACCGTGAAAGAAGTTTAAAAATAGTGCTCATCCAAATCCTACATGACGAGAGTAGGACGTAACCTCGTTTAGCGTCGTCAACGTATCGTCCACAAACGGAATCCGTAACGATCAAAGGTAGCCAGAAGTTGAAGTGGAGCAACGAGGTGACACTTAGGGTGGATCTAGGGGTTGAAAGTTTTGTAACAGAAGGAGAGCGAAGTGGGCGCAGGTGTGCAGTCGAAGTCGTGGCGGCGTCACCGCGTAAGAATCGTCGGGCCGACGGAACAAAAGAAAAGTTTCACATGCCCGGCACGTATCTATTGTCTCCCTGGGATGTCATCCGTCTCTGCAACAGACGTAGACGAATGAATCGGAAGGAAACACGAGATTCGGATTATCGAGTCGAGACCGGCCGAGTTCCACCAATCTACCGACCTGCTGGATACTTTCCTCCAACTTCCTTGACTTTTCCATTAGCAAGCAAACAGATACTTTATTGTCTATGGTATTGCTCTTTCTTACTACACTCTTACCTAAATACTACATATCTATACTGTACATTAGATACCATATGTTTTATTAGACATGCTACAATAATTTAGTGTGCTGTATCTTTAAATGTGATACACTTTAAAATAACCACACACTATAATTGATGTTCTGGATATTTTCCTGCAAGTTCTTTGATTTTTCCATTAGCAAGCAAACAGATACTTTATTGTCTATGGTATTGCTCTTTCTTACTACACTCTTACCTAAATACTACATATCTATACTGTACATTAGATACCATATGTTTTATTAGACGTGGTACAGTAATTTAGTGTGCTGTATCTTTAAATGTGATACACTTTGAAATAACCACACACTATAATTGTTGTGCTGGATATTTTCCTTAAGTTCCTTGACTTTTCCATTAGCAAGCAAACAGATACTTTATTGTCTATGGTATTGCTCTTTCTTACTACACTCTTACCTAAATACTACATATCTATACTGTACATTAGATACCATATGTTTTATTAGACATGCTACAATAATTTAGTGTGCTGCATCTTTAAATGTGATACACTTTGAAATAACCTCGCACTATAATTGATGTGCTGGATATTTTCCTGCAAGTTCTTTGACTTTTCCATTAGCAAGCAAACAGATACTTTATTGTCTATGGTATTGCTCTTTCTTACTACACTCTTTCCTAAATACTACATATCTATACTGTACATTAGATACCATATGTTTTATTAGACATGCTACAATAATTTAGTGTGCTGCATGTTAAATGTGATACTTTATATTGATACTAATGATACTAATTTGATACACTTTGAAATAACCACACACTATAATTGATGTGCTGGATATTTTCCTTAAGTTCCTTGACTTTTCTATTAAAAAATAAATAAATACTGTATTGTCAACAGTAACGTTTGTTAGATACAATATTTGTTAGATACTGTATAATACTTTATGAAGACTGTATGACATTCATTAGATATATTAATGTTTTAAATATTTTATACAATATAATATTTATTAGGAACTGTCTAATATTCGATGAATATTACAGAACATTTACTAGATAATATGATATTCGTTAGACGTAATACTAAACTAGTTTGATCGACGTAACGCTTCGAAGTAATCTAACACTAAGTAAAATACCACGATCTGCGATCAGAACTGAGCTTGGAGCTTGGTGCTGACTCTAATTATTTTTATATCTCAGTTAAAAGCCATTTGAAGAATTGATGAGAATAGCAGCCATATATTGGGACGTATAACCTTCATTAACTGCTAGATTTAATACTTCAAAAATAGTGTACTTCGCTATTTTTGCAAAAGAGTATTTTAACTTTTCTTGTAACTAATAGCTTCATTTTAACAAAAACTGCAAATGTGAGCAATGATAAAAATGAACCTGTGAACGTCATGATCTTTCTGCTAAAGAAATAATAATTATAAAGATGCAAACATGGTAAAATACTTTCTACAAATAAATATCTACTCTCAAATACAAAAGTAGCTAGCATAAAAATGACGAATAGATCCAAGAACGTGTACAAAACAGTAGAATATAAAAATGAAGGAAAGAATTGATGGAATTCGTGCGAGGAAATCTGAACTCGCCAAAGAAGGTTTAAAATACATAAGCTTAAACGCGTCGACGACATGAAAGTTGAATGATGCAGCGTTGAATAAAAGAAAAAAAGAAGTGAAATGCAAAGCACATAGAATATATAGTTTAAGCCAATGGGACAGAGAGAGAGAGAGAGATACGTACAGCGTAGGAAAGCAAAATCCTAAGCTATTCTCAGAGATCCAGAATGAAATTGGATATATCAAGGAGGACAGCAAGAAAGACAGAGAAGACAGTCTCAGAGTCCTGTCACGAAAGTTTCCTGAAATTTTCTCTGCATACGTCGTATCGTTTCCGGCTGGCCAATCACGATATTCTTTTCGCGAACTTGTCTGTGACGCGTTGACTTATTTCCTTATTTAACAAAGGAGATTATCCTGTGACAAGTTCGTCCTGCGGATTCCGTGTCGTTACTGTAAAAGTCTATTTCGTTTGAATAACTCTCGTGGATCTCTTCCTTTCACGATTGTTTAACGATGCACCTTTGAAAATAGAGATTGCAGGTTAAGGGTGCACTTTTGATGATAGAACATTACTAGGTTTTAATTTGGAAATTTGGTAGATGAAATGCAAGTGATGATGAATTTTTAGTATCTCACATTTTTTACTTAAGTTTGTACTTTTAAAGTTTTCACTTTTATTTTAGTTTATAAGCACAAAAATTTGATATTCACATATTTCTAAATATCCGAACTTGTCAGATCCTCATCTTCCGAGCTGGAGCTAGAATTCACTTTGAATTGAAAGACTGCGATGTCATTTCATTTTTACCACTTTCGCAAATGTCTCTCATTCTCAAAGCATCTAACGCAAAAGATTGATGCAAATAATATTCATTGCAACAATTGGAGAATAATAATAAATTGATATGTTTCAACGTAGAATCGATAGAGCGTCATAAACGAATCATCGCGATATATCTCTGTAGGGAAACGTAACCACAAATCAAAGCACGCGAGCTTATGAAACGGTTTTCGCGCGAAGCTTAAATAAATCCCATGCAAAGGAGAAGAAACGCGTGGTCGCCGGAGAATGATCATAAAAATCTTTCCAGCTCCGGCGACACATAGCATCGGGACGAATTCTCCGTCGTTTAAATCTTAACTCTTCAAGGAGGCAACGTGACCGAGAAGAAACAAATGAAAAGTTCCGTCGTCTGGAGCCGAGAACGATGGTAAAAAGGAAATAGGGACGCAAATGCGAGGATAGAAAGAAAATAGCGGCACGTGATCCCTCGTCGTTCATCCGCGAAGGAAACCGTGGCTCTTCTTCACGGTGCTATGGTAATTTTATGGTGTCTTACGCGGGCATCACCGGCGACGACCAGAGGGACCCCGGTGCACTCGGGATCCTGATAAAAAGCCGATTGCTGGCCAGCAAGAGCCGCTTTTCTACGCGACGACGTATTTCCTCGGCTTCATTCGTCTATTTCTTCTTTCAACGAACGGCAAAATCTCGGATTTTCTTATGGAGTATTCTTACGTGCCGCGATTCTGCAACGGGTCGCTTCAGTGAAACCAGACCCTCTTTCTTCGTGATCGTCCACTTCGTTTGCGGTGCCAAGTAACACGTTCGATTCAGAATTATACGGGACGTGGCGAGTCAAGAATACCGCAACTCGAGGATAAATTGAGCGTTACGTTTTGCGAAAACACCACCCTCACTGATTTTTAAGTAATTTTCTATTCTTGATTGGACTATTTATTTTTAACTATTATTTCATTTTTAAGTCCTAATTCTAGTACAATTCTAGCTTTCTTCTCATTTTTAATTCTAGCGCAATTCTAGCTTTTAGCTGGACGGTTATTAACTGGTCAATTTTATATTTCTGAGTAGTCAACTTTTAATTTTTGTCTTGGAAATTTTTCATTTTTATATAGTAAACTTTTAACCCTTTGCACTCGATTGTCCCCTCTGACGACATATTTTAAAGGGGTTAATTTTGAACTAGTCAATGTTGAACTAGTAAATTTTTCATTTTTATCAAGTCAATATTTAATATTTTACTGGTTAATTTTGTATTAGCCAATTCTTAATTTCTAACTGATTAACTTTCTACTATTATTCAGTCAATGTTTAATTTATAACTAGTCAATTTTTTAGTGTTAACTAATTAATTTTTAATCTTGATCAGTCAATTTTTAATTTTTTACTAGACAATTTTTCGTTCTTAATTAGTCAATTTATAATTATTAATCAGTCAGTTTTTAACGAGTTAATTTATATTTTACTAGTGAATTTTTCGTTCTCAATTAATCAATTTATAATTTTTGATCAGTAAGTTTTCAACGAGTGAATTTTTAATTTTTTACTAGACAATTTTTCGTTCTTAATTAATCAATTTATAATTATTAATCAGTCAGTTTTTAATGAGACAATTCATAATTTTTAACAAGTTAAAAATTTTTAATCAGTCAATTGTATAATGAATTAATTGTTAAGCGTGTTATGAAGCAAATAATATGACAAAGGAATTACTGTTTAAATAAAAAATTCAGATATTTTCGGTAAATCCGGTGTTTAACGATACCTCCCGCTGAACGTAAGAGCCCGAAACGTTTCTGGAAGCGTGAATTTAATGGCCAGATAGTCGTAATACTTTCGCAGTGAATCGAGCAATTCCGCTTTTACCGCGTCGTCGTGGAGAGTCTCTAAAGCGACATAGCTACGAGTGATCCAATGAATCGTAAAGCAAACGGTGTTTTAATTGTAAAGCTTCCACAAACGCGACCGGAACAATAACGACTTAATACGCGGCCCGTAAAATCTCGTGCACGACATCGCGTCGAGACGAATCTTGCGATGCAATCTCACATTCTTGTGACTAAAATGCAACGTCTGGTTAGTGTATCTTCTTCAATTATATTCACACTACGAGGATGCAGACTATTTGAAATTAGAAACGAACAATAACAGTAGCCCTTAGAAGGTTTGAAAGGTATAGGTATGGAAATGACTTTTGTAAATTATTGAAGCTTCTGGATTCTAGCAGGTTTTTGATAGGGAAAATATTTGTCAAATATTTTGTATCATTATTTCAAATTTTGTAGCTTTTTATCGCGCATTTTTATATACTTTTCAGGTTCTCAAGTTTCTAAATTCTAAAATTTTTAAATATACAAAACCCTAAATTTCCAAATTCCAAAATCCTTAAATTTCTACGCATAACAAGCTCACATGTTTCACTTCTAACTCGCGACCATTCACACAATTCCTCTTCAAACAATTAACTTGTATAATTCCGGAGCGTGCGTCCGAATACCAGTTCTACATCCCCTAAAATTTACATTTAATTCCCCGTTACATGTCCAAATCTCCAGCTAACCTAGTAGAAAAATTCCCACATTCACAAATCCTGAATTTCCAAATTTCCATCCATTATAATCCCCTATATTTCATTTCTGCCTCATTAATTTCTCTTCATCCACAATTAATTTTGTTTCTAATTCACAGTTAATTTCTCTTCATTCACGACTAATTTCACTTCTAACAATTTATATAATTCCCAATCCCACTCTCAAATAGTGAAGTTGCCACTCTCTGCTTACTCTCTGAAGTTATCAAATTCTCAAATTATCAAATTTTCAAGTTACCAGATTCTCAAATTTCTACATTCTCAAATTACCAAGTTCTCAAGTTACCAAATTCCCATGTTACCAAATTCTCAAATTACCAACTTCTCAAGTTACCAACTTCTCAAGTTACCAAATTCTCAAATTACCAAATTCTCAAATTACCAACCTCTCAAGTAACCAAATTCTCATGTTACCAAACTCTCAAATTACCAACTTCTCAAATTACCAACTTCTCAAATTACCAAACTCACAAGTTACCAAATTCTCAAATTACCAACTTCTCAAGTTACCAAATTCTCAAATTACCAAACTCACAAGTTACCAAATTCTCAAATTACCAACTTCTCAAATTACCAAATTCTCAAATTACCAAACTCACAAGTTACCAAATTCTCAAATTACCAACTTCTCAAATTTCCAAATTCTCAAATTTCCAAATTCTCAAATTACCAAGTTCTCAAATTTCTAAATTCTCAAATTACTAACTTCTCAAGTTACCATATTCTCAAATTACCAACTTCTCAAATTACCAAACTCACAAGTTACCAAATTCTCAAATTTCCAAATTCTCTATCTACCAAGCTCCCAAATTTCAAAATTCTCAATCTACCAACCTCCCAAATTCCCAAATTCTCAATCTGCCAACCTCCCAAATTTCCAAATTCTCAAATCACTACATTCTCACCTCACAAAATCCAAATTTTCCAAAGGGTTAATACACACCCAAAACAATTACAGTAGCCATAAACTCCTCCACCAATCCCTAATAAGGGTTACACCCAAAATTCCACCACGGTGTCCGAAAACGCGTACCGACGTTTCGCAAAGATCCGATGGAACGAACGAAGATGCCGCGTTTCATCGACTTTTGCACCCCTGTTTTTTTTCTTAACCTGCTGAATTAATGCATCCCCCATAAAGCGCACTCCTAACTTCGACTTTACGCCCTCTCGACGGGGCTACAAAACTGAACAACCGATACGCACGCAGAATGGAAAAGTTCGAATACCTTCGAAACCACCCCCTCGGACCTTGCCGCAACCCCGTCGACATCTGTGAGCTTCTAAGAAGGGGTCGAGAATGTATACGCGTGTTGCACGGAGTCAGGTGTAGCCGTGTGGGTACATTAAAAAAGTTTCATTAGGTTATTTCACGGGGGACACGGTCTGTCGGAAGTCTGCTGGAAAAGGGTGAACACATGTCGGACACGGGGAGAAAACGACATAAATATTTATGCGGCGTTGTTTGCTACTTTTGCGGGACCGTGAATTTTTTTTCTTTGGCACGACTTCTTTTTGCAATATTCTGTTTATTTGGGGTGGGTATAAATAGAATTTGATGGGTGGATTATTGATTTTGTACGGTCATAGGATAGTGTAGGTATAATTACATGGAACGTTCATTCGGGGGATGAATTAGTTAAATGATTTGTTTCGTATGGAATTTTTCATTTGGATGTAGCTTCTCGTGTTATTTTCTCTCTGTTATGACACCCCTTTTGTTCTGTTTGTGTATCTTTTGAGACAGTTACGAATATATTGTAATTTCATGGCTGGGTTATTGATTTTGTACAGTGATGGAGTTGTGCAGATATAATTATATGAAATATTAATGTGGAAGATAAATTATTCGAATGATTTGTATCGTATTTCCTACCCCTTTTGTTCGATTTGTATATTTTTTGAGATAGATACAAATATTACAACTATGGGTGTATTATTGATTTTGTAATGGGGTTGTGCAGATATAAATAAAATAGTAAACACAGTTCAGCACTTTTCTTCGTATCTCAAGAAATTCTTCTCTCACTATAATATGTATAGTTCTTTCTTCATACGTTTAACAAACAAAAATTCAAAGGAAATTAATATGTGATAAACCTGATGAGTAAATGATTTCGTACGATAATACAATTACAGAGATATAATAATATAAATGATTAATGTAATCGATGAATTATTTAGATAATTTTTTAGACATTTTTTCTTCGACATGATGAAGCTTATTAGAGCGTATGTACTTTTATGTGTGCATTTTTTGAACGAGGTATTAACTTGTTGAGGCAGGTTATTGATTTTGCAGGACGATGGGATTGTGCGGATATAATTGTATGAAACGTTAATGTGATCAATGAATTGTTTAGATGGTCTGTACCACAGTTGGGTAACTGTAAATGAGGGATGATAATCCGGTTTACTGACTTTACTATTTTATATGGTAAGAGTGTTAACTGCGTCATACTACACATTTACGTTCGCAATTACCACGTGAATTTTAACATCTTTCAAATATTCATTATTTGATTCCGAACGGGGAAAATGTTCATTTTCGGAAACCGTAAATCAAGTGGGATTAGACAACATGTTACGACGCGTGCGCCAATATTTATTCAGAATTATTGTTCAGCTGACAAGCTTTCTAATTTTCGAATTCACAAATTTGGAACGTCTAAAATTCTCAGATTTCTGTATTTTTAGATGCTGAAATTTTTAAGTTTTTAAATTTCACTTTGGAGTTATTATAGATACTATTCACGAATTTTTATTTTTTCAAATCCCATGGTTTTCGAATTTTTAAATTACTAAATTCAAGATTTACAAAATATCATGAGGATACTCAAATCTTAAATCCCCAAATCTCAAATTCTCAAATTGCAAATCTCTACTTCCCAAATCCTCAGATTTCCAAATCCCAAAACCCTAGATCGAAATCCCTAGATCCAAAATCCATACATCCCAAATCCCTAGATCACAAATTTCTGTACACTAAATCCCTAGATCCCGAATTCCTAGATTCCAAATCTTTAGATCCTAAATCCCTATATCCCAAATCCCTAAATCCCAAATTGCTAGATTCTAAATCCCTATATCCCCAAATCTCTATATCCCCAAATCCCTATATCCCCAAATCCCTATATCCCCAAATCCCTATATCCCCAAATCCCTATATCCCCAAATCCCTATATCCCAAATCCCTATATCCCGAATCTCTATATCCCAAATCCCTATATCCCAAATCCCTATATCCCCAAATCCCTATATCCCCAAATCCCTATATCCCCAAATCCCTATATCCCAAATCCCTATATCCCGAATCTCTATATCCCAAATCCCTATATCCCAAATCCCTATATCCCCAAATCCCTATATCCCAAATCCCTATATCCCAAATCCCTATATCCCAAATCCCTATATCCCAAATCCCTATATCCCAAATCCCTATATCCCAAATCCCTATATCCCAAATCCCTATATCCCAAATCCCTATATCCCAAATCCCTATATCCCAAATCCCTATATCCCAAATCCCCATATCCCAAATCCTTACATCTCAAATCCCTATATCCCAAATCCCTATATCCCAAATCCCTATATCCCAAATCCCTAATCCCAAATCCCTATATCCCAAATCCCTATATCCCAAATCCCTATATCCCAAATCCCTATATCCCAAATCCCCATATCCCAAATCCCTATATTCCAAATCCCTATATCCCCAATTCCTAAATTCCAAATCCCTAGATCACTAATCCCTAGATCCCAAATCCCTAAATCCCCAAATGTGATTCTCCAAATCTCAAATCCACAAATTCTAAATAAAAGGATTCCTCCTGTAAAATTACAAAATACTATATCGTTGTCCTGAATAAAGCTTTTTCCTGAAAAAAGGTATAAAAGGGGAAGAACTACGATTCGTATGATAAGCTCCGTATTTTCGAGCTTAACATCTGGTATCAAGTTATAAAGAGCTGATTGCAAGGCGATCAAGCAGGAGCAACGCAATCTCCTGGAGTTTTTGCTTTCGCGAAGGAGGAACGCGTTTTTCTGAGAAAAGTACTTCATTTTAAGGAGCCGTTTCGGCTCCACTTTCGGTCTTCTTTTTATCCAAAGGGCCGGGCTGCTACGCAATATGCTTACGTAACGAGAAAGCCTGGCAGAGGCATATGCATATAAACAGTTATATTCGTGTCCCTACACCCTTATGACTTTATACCACGACCGTCCTCGAATACGAAATTCCTGCTCGTGCACGGCTTCCTGTATTTCGTGTCGTTTCACCGTCCACGAAATCTTTACTCCTCGCAAACACCGAACAAGTATTACACCTATTCTTTACCGTTAATAGAACTATTACCAGAAGTATTGTTATTCGGATGCGATCGCGTTATTGACGCTGAAACTATCACCGTATACTTTGCTCTTCATTTCAAATTATTGTATTAAAAAATAAATTCACAAATTCTCCAATTTCCACATTTGCCAATTTTCAAATTTCAAATGTCTATAATTAATATCTTTCTAATTCTATAATTTCTAAATTTACGGATTCTCAAAATCTTCAACATTCGAATCCTCCATTGCTAAATATCCAAATGATCAATTTTCCAAATTCCTGAATTTCCAAATTTGTAAATTTCTAAATTCTGAAATTTCTGAGGTATTCGCAGAAAATTCGCAAAGTCATAAGAAAAATTGCATCACGATTATCAGGTACTTAACATTCCCTCCGTACAACGCTGTTCTAATATGATCCAATTAGTGCAGCAATTATGCACGTTTATTAGTTTAGCAACAAATTGAATTTTCATCCCGAGGCGCATTCGCGGTCATAACGTCGGTCGTTTTTGTTCGATTTCATTGCGCTTTTTGTCACAATCATTCGCCACGAAAATTAATTAAGTTCTCCAATTATTTCTCAATAATCACGTTACTATTTCCCGGTGATAATGGCGCATTGTTGATCGATTCAATTATCGTACGTAGGAGCGGAGGAAATAAAAAAAAAAAGAAAATGAAAGAATAATGAAACAAAATCAATTCAGCGGCGGCACGCTGGCTACGTCGGGCATTTTATTAAAATCCACAAAGAAAATGGGAACAGCATGCTAAACCAATGCGGTGGAAATTGGAATATCAACAAAAGAATTATTGCTCAACTTTACGCCGGTATTATTGTTCTTCCCTCGCGTTATTGTTACGTTTCGTTTTAATAACTGACCATTAATATTTTAACGTTACTGAAACTCTACCGCGCGTACGGCATTCGGACTATTGAATCTCTTCTTCGAAAAATGAGTTTAATTTTCTCGAATTAGAAAATCGATTTTATCAGCTTTCAAATTTTGGAAGATGCAAATTTTTTAATTTGGTTGTACGACTTTTAATTAATTGATCAGCAAGTTATGTTTTGAAATTCTCTAGTTTTCGATCATCAATCACAAACCGTATTTAACTTAATTATACATCATAAAACGTATATGACCAGATCACTAATTTTAAATCGCATTTAACCTGTTCATTGATTACAGATCGTATTTAACCTGGTCATTGACCACAAATCGCGTTTAACCTGATTATTGATCTCAAATAGTATTTAACCTGATCATTGATCACAAACCGTATTTAATCCAATCACTGATCACAGGTTCTGTTTAACATGATCATTGATCACATATTTAATCTGATCATCAATCATAAATCATATTAAAAATAACTTTGATTATATTTTATATTATAACAGATCATAATCACTTCCGTTTCAAACTTTAATAATAAATTTTGTTTAACCTGTTTATTGATCAGAAACTGCATTTAACCTGATCATTGAATATAAATCATATAAAAACAGCCTTGATTAAATTTCCAAAGATAAATTTTAACCTGCTCATCGAACACAAATCATATTAAAGCAACCCCGATTAAATTTCAGAAGATAATTCCTAATAATCTAGAACTTAAAAACCCATTAAAAAAGATGATACGCAATTTGTCAGGGTCCTGAAGCAACGTATAATTATCCCCTCAAGTCGGCAATTACGCACTGACAAAATTTATACGCTGGTAATTAATTTGAACGAGTTCAGTAAATTTCTCGGTGATTTATTTAGTGCTTCATAAATCGACAACTATAGTTTCCGCTGGATACGGTTCGCGTTCACGTTGATGGTTGAATATTTAATTTTTGGTCCATGCCGCGTAATCGCGCCAACGTGATACACGAATTATGCGACACGTTTAATGCGCTTACCAGCCTTGATAGTAGCCTGAGTTATTTCGTGCGAGCAGTCTGATATGCGAACTATCAGCAGAGATGCGGGAACATGTGTATTTGTGCTATCATAGGGTTTTCAACCATGCTAACAGACGAATCATGTCCCCTTAATTGAACGTGCTCGTATTTCGTCTGATTACCCGCTGCAAATTTACCTATCGACCGATGTTAATCTAATTCCACATCGTTCATTTCTCCTTGCTTCATCTTTCAACATTTCTTCGCCTTTCGTATCATTTTTAACGCTAGTATTATGATACAATTTGCAGGTTTTTTATTACGATATTTTCTTGTTGGGTTTTTGTCGAAGTGACTTGTGTTTTGTTGAGAATTGTTATATGTTGGCTGATACTTCAGTATTTATTTATTTATTCTACTCTTTACAACAAAATATTTTACATACTCTATATTTCTCAATTTCACTATGTCCAAGCTTCCATATTTCTCAGTTCCTATATATCCTAGTTTCTACATATTTCATCTCCTATATATCGAAATCTATATTTCTCAATTTTTATATCTATACTTCACAGTCTATCAAATGTTAATATAATCGTTTGCAATTTACAAGTAAAATATTTTACATACTCTACATTTCCGAATTTCCTCATCTTCAAATCCCTATTGACTCATTGTTAAATCAATGAAATATTGCTGTTTCACGATTTGTAAAATATTAGAACAACCACATATGTTCCATACTGCAACAAAATATTCCACATGGTCTGTACACAAATTTTCCTACTTAATTACCAAGATATTTTGCCTATCAATGATGAATTATTATATTAGAAGCATGTTCCTGCGCCAAACACTTCATCTTCCACATATGTGCGCCAGCATTAGATGTTCTCACGTGTGAGTCACTTTTCAAGTGCAAGGAATGAATACAACTAAATATTTCATATGATCTATGTTGCAACACAGGATGGCTACTTTCTACAAAATTTTCCTACTTAATCATCAAGATATTCACTCCATATCAAATCTAGTTGTTGTAGTATATGTGTATCTGCATATGTACTTCACCTCCTACATATCTACAAGATGTTCTCACATGTGAGTTCCTTTTCAAGTGCACAGAATTAATGCAACTAAAAACATCACATGATTAATGTTACACCAAAATATTTCACATGATCACTACTTTCTACAAATTGTCCTATATATTCGTCAAAATATTTCCCCATTCCATATGAAGTCTAGTTAGTCTATTATGATACGTGTTTCTGCATACGTACTGCACCATGTGCATATCTACATCAACATAAGATGTTCCCACATGTGAGTCCCTTTTCAAGTGCACAGAATTAATGCAACTAAAAACATCACATGATTAATGTTACACCAAAATATTTCACATGATCACTACTTTCTACAAATTGTCCTATATATTCATTAAAATATTTCCCCGTTCCATATGAAGTCTAGTTAGTCTATTATGATATGTGTTTCTGCATATGTACTGCACCATGTGCATATCTACATCAACATAAGATGTTCCCACATGTGAGTTCCTTTTCAAGTGCACATAATTAATGCAACTAAAAACATCACATGATTAATGTTACACCAAAATATTTCACATGATCACTACTTTCTACAAATTGTCCTATTTATCCATCAGAATATTTCCCCATTCCATATGAAGTCTAGTTAGTCTATTATATATGTTTCTGCATATGTACTTCTAGTACATATCTACATCAACAGTAGATGTTCTCACATGTGAATCACTTTCCAAAGTATTAATACAATTAAAAATTTCACATGACCACCGCATTCCACAAATATTCCCACTTAATTACCCAAATATTTCGCCGTTCGAGTTATTCTATTAGGATCATGTCCCCGCGCCAAATACTTCGCCTTTTACATATCTCCGTCAGTAGATGTTTTCACGGTTTGAAAACTCGCGTGCCGTTTAACGAGGGGCATCGTTCAATTGGTCGGAATTCGGGGTATTCGAAGGGGTCATACAGGAAGCGTGAACAGGGACGATTTGTCGTTCGAATCGTCCGGTTAGATTCGACGGGCGAAATGCAACGCGTGGTCACCGTCGGCACGAGAGGGTATCATCTGCAATTTCCGAAATGTATTACACCGTCCCCCGACCCCACGGATGATCGCCCCAATTTGTCCATTTCCCGTTGCCGAGCTGCGCCTACCCCTCGTTTTATGGCCGCGTTAGCCGAATCGTTCGAAATTTTCTCGATTCCGACCCCACGGCGATTAGAACGATGAGGATCGCTACGTTCGAGCTGGTTACGAACCCGGTTTAATCGGTTTAATGGAAATTTTCGATGAAAAACGTAGGGCGCTGAAGTGTTTTACGTTAAAATCAGGGATAAAGAAAATTGATTCTGTATCGAAAGCTGTCGAAAATTTCGATTGGTTCACGATTTTCGGAGATCCCGTTCAAAGGCGTTTAATTAGAAATTTGATAGACGGATGATTTCGACGTCGCTACCGTCATTCGAACGGCTACGAACGAACGCGGGAAGAATGGCGGAACAAGCGGAAAGACAAAAAAATAACATGGAGGGTGAGAATGGAGAGCATGTTTAACGGTGATTCTATCGATTTTCGTGATAACGAATATACGTTCTGACAGAGTCACGGATTTATCAGCAGCGAAGGATCCAGGACACGGTTTAATTCGCGAAGCATTTTAAGGCTGAAAATCCAATCGGCGCGTACAATGGTCACCGTCGACAGATGTCTATCTTCCAATTTCCGGGATGAAAGTTTGCTCGTATACGTAAGCCAGGACTTCGCATAAACTGTCGCTGATTCAACGCGTTCATCGTGATTGACGTTCCATCTGCTTTGCTCGAATGTCAGCGGCGTATTAACGAGATTTCGCGAATAAACATTAACGAAAGGGTTGTGGAAACTTTTACAAGAACTTTTATCGTAGACTTTGGCTTTAACCCTTAGGAGATGTCATCTGAAGTAACAATTTGAAGAACAATCTGAAGTAGGTATTTTTTAACTACATCCGTAGTGTTAATTGATGATGACGAATTAATAACTTCAAAAGAAGACAACCTTTTCAGGATTTGAACCAGCTAACAGAAAAAATACCTTCGAGTGCAAAAATAGAGAATTAAGATTCGGTCTTTGACTAATTTTCATGATATAAATTAGAAATTGCATAAAAAATAACTTCAAATTATAAAAATTCTTGAAATCGTAAATGGAGTTAAATAAAGACTAAAATTAATTATATAATAATATAAATTGGATGATTGTAATAATTGTATAAAATATAAATTTGTTTATGATCAATCTTGTACCTCCTTTGCATGTATACATTTGAACCTATTATAAAATACTGTGATGTAATTTTTATAAATTATACTAATGTTTATTGTGGAATTTTCATAAACTTGGAACTGTATACTATTTTTACAAAGTTAAGACTGCTTGTCATGTATTCCTAAATTTCAAACTGTTTACGACAGCACCGAGTTCGAAACGAAACAAGAAATACGAGGCGTTCGAAATTCAGTAGTACAAGTCAATGAAAGTCGCACGACGACGCGTCATATTTCAATTGTGTCACTGGATCGCTACATTCTTTTAGAACCAGAGTTCCAGTTACATAACAGATAGCACAGTTTGCTGAGAGCTAGGGACTATTTAAGGGCATGCTTTCTCACTGTCCAGAGCAATCTAACAAATTAACATCCCATTTTTTCGAGTCTCCTATCTCTACTCACGGTGCATACTGATGCATCCCTTACGTGAAGACCGCTGGAACGAGGTCATAGTTACAGTTATTTTCACTATAATAAGAGTGCAAAGGGAATATAGAAATTTGGATGTATAATTTTTCGCTTTATAGGCCTTTGATAATACAGAATATAGTAACTTGGAAATACACAGGTATGAAAATATGAAGACGCGAGTATATTCGGCTATATAGAAATAGAGGATTATAGTGATTTGGAAATATGGACAGGATTATAGTAACTTGACGATATAGACGTGTGGGAATATAGTAACTTGGAAGTGCGGAGATATGGAAATATGCAGATGTGAGAAATATGGAAATTTGAAAATATAGCAACTGGAGATTCTAGAAACTTGGGAATGTAGAAATTTGAGGATATGGAAATTGAGGGTTACAAGAACTTAGAAATATAGATATTTTAGGGTGTAGAAGAAATATTGATGTTCATTATAGAAATTGGGGTTAAACTTGACAATATTGAAATTCCAGCAAAAATTTGGAAAATGGGTTTCAGAAATTTGTGAATGTAGAAGTTTGGAAAAATAGAAATAGAATATAGTGATTTGCAAATATAGACATTCAAAAATACAGAAATTTGAAAATAAGGAAAGAAAAAATATAAAATCTAGAGAAGTGTAAAAATGTGAAAGTACGATACAAAATTTCAAAATACAGAAGTGTAATTAAGCACCTGAATGCGTAAACGCAAAACATCAGGCTAATATCAATTTTAAAAAGTATACCGATTTCACCCCTTTTTCCGTGGACTTACAAGTCGAAAGGAAGGCACAGTTTAATCCCCGTATCCTCCCTCTATTTCTATCTCTGCTGAACCCCTACCCCAGTGACGTTACCCCCTAATCCCAGCCTTCCCGGAGGGCTACTAGCAACCCTCCATAATCAAATCCCACCCTAACCGCTCTACCCTCCCTCTGTGCACCCTCTTCACACGAAAGGAATGTTAATGCGACAATGCCTCTCCTCTGACTCACCTCCCTTTACTGCAACCCGATCTCCTCTCTGTTTCTCTCTGTCTATCTGTTTCTCTCCTTTTATTCCTTCTTTTTATATATATATACATCTACGTGTCCTTCTTCCTCTTCATCATTCTTTCCTGCTTCTTGGGTAATCGTTTCTCCGCAGAAGCACCTTCTGTGTACCGAAATGAGTTTCTCTCGCTTCGAGCCACCCCTTTCTGTCCTTATTTCGATTTTTCCTTCTCCTTTTCTGTTCTTGCCATTGTCCTTCGACCTGGCAATTCTGCCCGCGTACTCTTGTCCCTTCTGCTCTTTCCTTTCTGTTTCCTGTTCGACTCATCGACATGCTTTTCATCCCCTGATTCTCGCAGCTCGTTTCGTGCTCGTCGCCGTTTACTTCTTCGACGTTTCTGTGACGCGTTTCGAAGTTTGCAGTTTTGAGGATGCGGAGATTCACGAAATTATTCATTCAATTATTAACCCCTTTTCATATTTGTGTCTCTAAATTTTTACAGGCGAGTTTGTCAATTTCAATGCTTCTCAAAATACTTAAACTATGCAATTTCTGTAGCCTGAACTCAATTTGCAACATCTATATTTCTAAAATATCCTAAACAAATATCTGAACACAAAAATAGCTATATTTGAATATCTCAACCCCCGTAATCCATCATAATATCATTAAAATTCGTTAACCATCCGAACAATTTCCTGAAAACGAGGGTGTTTCAATCATCCCCGAAGAGAACGGAGTACTCGACTCGGCCCATTACCCGTCCTGTCTCAAAGTCATCCTAAAGAAGGTCCTTCAGAAAGATAGGCAAGTTTGTGGTCTCTTGAAGTTACGCATCGTCCTTTAGAAAGCACTCGGGGGTAAGATAGTCTGTCGCGTAATCCCGTCGTTTCAGTTTGAACTTGACGGCCGTTTGGCCTCGGGGCCGTGCAAGGATCAAAGGACACGTGGTTTGTTTCTTCAAAGAAAAATCAACCAGATCGAGAGTAAAGGGGGAGAGTATCCTGGATGGATATTAGCATCAAGTCGCGTGGTGGTCGAGAGAGAATCGTAAGGATGGAATAAGGATCGATTAGAACTCTACGTTCTTTTCCCGATTATGTCGAGAAAGACAGAAACACCTTAACGGAGTTAACGAAAAGGTACCTAAAATTCTCGTGGGATTTTCTGCGGGAGAAAATGTCTGATCCCGCAGGAAATGTGTCTTTAAGAGAGAAAGGGAAGGATAAAGAAACGTGAGAAATGTTGGGCATAAAAATGGGAATCTGATGAGAAGGCAACCGCAGAATCTATGTTCTAAAGATTGAATCGTACCAGCAAACTAACGCTAAGGAACTAGTTTTCGATCGGGTCGGAAAACTTACTGTTTAGATATTGATTTTTAACGTGGTATAAATCGGACATTATTAGAAGATTGGTAGGTGGACTTTGATAATCAATTTTGAAATATTGAAAATAAGTATTAATGTAATATAACAGGGGACATAGTTTTTGAACGTATGTTAGATCAGTTAGACATGTTCAAACACTCGAAAAATAATTTTTTAACGGTGACATAATTCGTTATGAATAATTTTCTTGAAATCCTGTGAATAATGGTTCAATTTGATCAGTGCAAGAAAACTCTGTTTTTTAAATAAAAGTAATGATATGACCAACTTTCGTTAGTAGAGAAATAAAATAGTAGTTTATAGTAAAATTTATTATCCTGTAACTTCATTTTCATTTAAAAATCATATTAGTCAAAATTTCATCCCTTATGTATTTATCCTGTAACTCCATTTTCATTTTAAAATTATATTATTTAACATTTCATCCCTTGTATTTATACCAAAACTTCATTTTCAATGTGAAATTGTTCATCAAACATCCGTAGATCTACCGATATACATTTTGGAGGACAATTTTGCTAGCCCGTAAAATTTGCTTCGAGTAATCCCTCGATTCTCTCTAATCGAGTTATCCATTCGCCCCTGGTTCGTTGATATCAATGGTCGATCGAGCGAAATAAGTAACAGAACGTTCTATCTCCGTGTTCATTTTCCCCGACATGGCATGTCAGCCGGAGAGGAGTTTGATCCTTCCGGTACATATCATTCCGTCGGCTCCGTGTGATTGATGCGTAGAGACGCAGTTCCGGTAGCAAGTTGCCGCCAGCTGTCGTTACGAAGATAGTTTGTACCAGTCAAGTTTCATCGCGAAGCTAAGTTAGTTTGGTCGAAGGTGTCTGTTTAGACGAGACACGAACGATGTATCGTCGACACGTGCCAAATCTTCACGTGGTATATACAGATTTTCATTTTCGACGCATTTCTGTTCCGAAAAATCAACCTGCTGTCTGATTTACGACCTGCGATAAATGTGCTCTTTCCAACAGAAGTCTATCGACGTTATAAATACTATTTCCACTCACTTTATTCATTAAATACTTGTATTCATTAAGCTTATTTATATTAACATTTGTATAATTGAATGTAATATAAAATACTTAATGAAAGTTAAATGGTAAATTAAATATAAAACGTTCAATTATAAATATTTTATCTATATGTCTTATAGATAGATATGATGTTCATCTGGACATATATGTAGCTTTCACTTAACGAACCTTGAAAGGAGCACTTATAAAATTTATTAAAATCGTAATACTTTAATTAATCAAATGAATGAAATTAAACATAAAATATTAAACTACATGTCTTGTATTAATATACCTCAAAAATACGTACAACTTCATCTAGACACATATGTACCTTTCACTTATCCTTAAAAGGAGCACATATAAAATTCACCTAATTTACCTAAATGCATAAATTAATCAAAACAATACAATTAAACCTAAAATATTCAGCTATAAATATTTTATAAATAAACCTCAAAAAAACAGATAAAATTAATTCGATCATATGACTTTCATCTGATAAATCTTAAAATGCACAGATTGAATTAACCCAAACGTTGAGCCATTCATCAGAGTCTAGTTATCAGCTCTAAACATAGAATATACATCATCATTTTCATTAAGTTTCAAACTCGATATAAAATCAATTTTCCTTAATACGTAACACTGTAATAACAGCGGTCGGAGGGGTTGTTAAGGGTTCGAAATGACCGTAAGGTATGCAAAGCCCTGATTTCTGCCCTTTAGAGTGCTCGAACCAGAGAATCACGGTTCCTCGTCAATCCTCTTCCACCCTCTCGTCCTTTGGAGCTCTCTTACTCCATTCAAGGATCGTTTGACATCCGAGAGAACGAAGACGCGATCCAGCCAGCGAATACCAGTCGAATTACCGTAAATCGAACCAGCAGCCAAACAGGAGACGTTTAAGCCCGGGTCTTAGACCACGCATTAACGGCTACCGAATTCCGAGCCCCGAAAACGAGGATCACGCCTCATCGGGCGGGCACGGGCAAACCACGCGTTCGGCACGCTTCCAACCGAGCGTTAAATTGCACGGAGAATCGTACCCTTACGACCCACGAGGACAGCGTGTAATTTTACTGATCCGCTGGGACAAAACTCAATTTTCCGTCTGATCATTCGATCATTTTCCGACTGATTCCGATCACGTTAGAAATCTACTACACAGCGAAACCGAAGCTTTCCATCGGATTCGGGGAAGGGGTAGAAATTTTAGATATTTGCATGTGACGATTTAGGAATGTAGAATTTTGGGTATATAGTAATTTAGAAATATAGAAATTTGGATATATAGAAATTTGGGGATGTAGAAATTTGGGGATGCAAAAATTTGGAGATGTAGAAATTTGGGAATATAGAATTTTGGGTAAGTAGTAATTTAGAAATATAGAAATTTGGGGATGTAGAAATTTGGGGATGCAGAAATTTGGCGATGTAGGAATTTGGGAATATAGAATTTTGAGTAAGTAGTAATTTAGAAATATAGCAACTTGGAAATATAGAAGTTGGGAATATAGAAATTGAAGAATGTAGAAAGGGGATGTAGAAATTTGGGGATGCAGAAATTTGTAAACATGTAAATTACTAAATACAGTAATTTATAAATATAGAAATTCTAGAATATAACATGTACAAAAATTGAAAAATACAGAAAATATAAAATATTTAATAATTCCTTCAATAACCTAAAAAACAACCCCTAAGATGCAATCACAAAAGTCGTTATACAACCCTCGAATATAACGTACCCTTTTCTTGTAAAAAAAGCTTTGGATAATAGAATATTTGAACTTCGATCGATGCCTAAATAGATAATTTATTTAATACCGCCGAAAATGAAAGACTTGGAGTCGATCGCCGAAGCTAATCGATACAAGGTTCTCAATGTGCATTAACTTCAATTTTCTTCTCTTCCGGTTCAATCCTTGAAAAGTTCAAGGTGCTCCTAATCAGAGACAGACGACTCTCGTTAGAAATGGCAAGACGAGCCCCGTAATTCGAGCGATCGCGAGCGCGGGGCAACAGGGGGGATAAAGAGAGCGGAGTCCAATAAAGTGGAAAAGAAGCGAGACTAACCGGGTGTTCGAAAACCGGCGAGCCGGTCTCTATGCGAGCCGTGATAAATCGATTTCCCGGGTAACGAACCGTGAAAAATGGCGGGCAGTCGCACGTGGAAAATGTGTTTCGGCTGATAGCGCTTTCCACGCATTCCCTCGCGAGCCTGGTTGACGCCGGTTAATGCAGTTGACCCTATGCAACGCTGTTTTACCCGTGGTTGACTATTTCGATGCAGTTCATTGTTACGATACATTTATATAATCACTATACATCATTTTCGCGATTTTTATCTAATTACAAAAATATCTGTAGGACGGTCACGGTTTTATTAAGTTACGTGTGGTGTTCGATTTGGGATGGTGAAAAGTCTGAGACAATGTCATGACAGAAAAGTTTTGTAAAAATACACTTATGATATGTCATTTTAAAAGACAAACCTTGATAAAAATAACTGTATAAATGCACCTTTGATATTCCTATCTTGAAGCTACTGATTATTAGTTGCAACAAAGGATATTGTTATACTGTGTCCAATATTGAAAATCGTAATGGAAAGAATCTATTACAATTTCATGACAGAAAAGTATTACGAAAACGTACTTATGATACATCAATTTAAAGCATGAACCTTGACTAAAACAGCTGTATAAATGCACCCTTACTGTTCTCGACACAAAGTGACTGGTTTCCAACTGTAATGAACGATATTGTTATACTGCATCAAATACCCAAATTCGAAACATATAAAGTCTATCAAATTTTCATGACAGAAAAGTATCACCAAAATCCATTTGTGATACATCAATTTAAAGCTTAAACCTTGACTAAAACAGCTGTATAAATGCACATTTACTATTCTTAACAAAAAAATGACTGACATCCATTTGTAATGAACGATACTGTTATACAGCACCAAATACCCAAATTCGAAACGTGCAGTCTATCAAAATTTCATGACAGAAAAGTATCACCAAAATCCATTTGTGATACATCAATTTAAAGCTTGAACCTTGACTAAAACAGCTGTATAAATGCACATTTAGTATTCTTAACAAAAAAATGACTGACATCCATTTGTAATGAACGATACTGTTATACAGCACCAAATACCCAAATTCGAAACGTGCAGTCTATCAAATTTTCATGACAGAAAATTATCACCAAAATCCATTTGTGATACATCAATTTAAAGCTTAAACCTTGACTAAAACAGCTGTATAAATGCACATTTACTATTCTTAACAAAAAAATGACTGACATCCATTTGTAATGAACGATACTGTTATACAGCACCAAATACCCAAATTCGAAACGTGCAGTCTATCAAATTTTCATGACAGAAAAGTATCACCAAAATCCATTTGTGATACATCAATTTAAAGCTTGAACCTTGACTAAAACAGCCGTATAAATGCACCTTTACAGTTCGTAACAAAAAATGACTGACATCCATTTGTAATGAACGATACTGTTATACAGCACCAAATACTCAAATTCGAAACGTGCAGTCTATCAAAATTTCATGACAGAAAAGTATCACCAAAATCCATTTGTGATACAACAATTTAAAGCTTAAACCTTGACTAAAACAGCTGTATAAATGCACCTTTACAATTCTTAACAAAAAATGACTGACATCCATTTGTAATGAACAATATCGTTATACTGCATCAAATACTCAAATTCGAAACGTGCAGTCTATCAAAATTTCATGACAGAAAATTATCACCAAAATCCATTCGTGATACATCAATTTAAAGCTTGAACCTTGACTAAAACAGCTGTATAAATGCACCTTTACTGTTCTTAACACAAAATGACTGTATAAACGCACCACTAGAATAACACAAATATTGGATTATTCGAGCAGTATCTGTAAAGTGAATCCTTAGGACTTAAGATCCCCAAAATTACGATACTTTGTAGATGGACAATCAGTGAAGAAAGGGCAAGGTCAACGATAATACCGTTATCGCACAGTTGCTAAACAGCTGTTTGCTTATCGTTGCCCGACGTCCATCTCGTTAAACGTAATGGCCGCCATTTCTGTCCGCGCCAGACAATCTGATCGAGGAAATGCCCGCGATTTCCCGTATGTGCTCGTAAGCGTCGCCCTCGGATTCACGAAATAGCTACTTTTCGTAAAGTCCGCGAATTACGGTTTCCCTCGGGGTCGTGGCCGATTCCCGTGGGAATGCATCAGAGGCGTCGCGCGATAATGCACTTATCCTCGATCCCCCGTTCGCCACTGGATCAACATCCGTTTTCCGTTACTGCGCTCTCCTTCACGGCTACTGTTTCGTACACGACACATGAATCCTTCTAAGATATACACTGGGTGTCCCACGTAATTCGAACACCTTGAATATTTACTTTATTTTATGTATACGCTGTTAGGGTCGCTAAGCAAAAGCAGACGCGTGCGCGATGCATGCAAAACAGGTCCTTGGAATTTCACCTCCGTCAAATAATGTTTTTGTAATCCCACAATAATATGTTTCGCTAACCTCAAAGTTATTTTGATACAATTATATAATTTATTATTATATAGTATGTATAATATATGTAATAAATTGTACAATACTTGCTGTGGACAATAATATGTTTTGCTACTTTCTCATACATACAGAATTATATACATGGTATACGACAGAGTATATTATTATACCCAAATCATCAAGTTTTCTAATTTTTAATTTATCAAATTTTCAACCTTGTAAATTCTCAAAGTTTCCAAACTCTAAATTTATGATTTAGATTCTAAATTATTATTATTATTATTAGAATTTAGATTCTGCACTAAATTACTCAGGTTTTGAATATTTTGAATATACATTATAAACGGGTGGTATAATTGAAATTTTTATCAAAGGTGTCTATGTTCCATAATAGCAGTTTCATACCGTTTGTCATTTGATGTAATCAGCTTTGATTGCTCGAAAGTAATATGTCGTTAAATTTATGTCGCTCTTAATATGATTATTACTTTCTTATCGAAGCACATGAGCAATGAATATGGAACACGTTGAGTGTGCATAATATGGAACATGTTTTATGATCAAAAGCTTTCTCTATCGCTACGACAAACTTATACGATAGTCGTATAAATTATTGATTTTTGATGCTAGCAAATTACGTTTGCAAAAACCACTGTTAAAAACTTGGGAATCGAGGAATTAGGGAATTTTGAAATTGAAACATTTGGAATTTGGGAAATTTGGGAATGAACAAATTTGAAATTTGGGAATTTTGAGAATGCAAACTTTAGGAACTGAGAAGTTTAGAAGTTAGGAAATTTAGAAAATGGTAAATTTGAGAATTACAGAATGTGGGAACTGGCAAATTTGGGGTTTGGGAATTGAGGAATTTCAAAAACAGAAAATTTCAAAACTGAGAATTGTAGAATTTGAGATTCTCAGAGCCAATTTTAGAAATGTAGAAATCCTCAGGTTCATAAATTCAAAGATTTATTAAGTTCAAAAGTTAAATTAAAAAATTTGTCAACTGGCAAATTTGCAAATTGAAAAATTGAAGAATTGAAGAATTGAAAAATGGAAGAATTGAAAAATTGAAGAATTGAAGAATTGAAAAATGGAAGAATTGAAAAATTGAAAAATTGAAAAATTGGAAAATTGAAAAATTGAAAAATTTGACAACTGAAAATGGAAAAATCCCTAAATCCAAATTGTGCAAAATAAATTTGATGAATTCTCCCGCCAAAAAGTTCATCCCCCGCCGATAAAATAAGATTCCAATCTGCGAACTTCAATACCTGTGCTAAACATCCATACAATGAATCCTCTATCAAAAGCATTCATAAACAGCGTCCACTTTTCTGCTAATCGAATTTCACTCGTCACATATTATGCTAAACATATTACTCGCTGGTCGTTTCAGCGTCGATGTATCCCCGGCATAATTACTATCGAAATATCCTTCCATCGATGCTAAATTTCTTCCCCCGACTATTTTGTTCGCGTCCTGAATTCATTGCACGCAATTGATTACCGTTGCCGTGCGATAAACTGTCCGGTCCGCGATAGATCTGTATTCGCAGTGTATAAACAGAAACTTTCGTTAATACGATTCGCGATAAATGGGAGGACACAGGATTGCGTCCGCGTAATACGCGCGGTATACTCTATGGATAATGTCGATTAAATTTTCGGCAATTACGTTGTTCAGTTTGGCCCACGCACACCCGCGTGCGGTGAAATCCACGCTAATACGAACAGTTTGCAGACCTGTTTTGGTCAACGGAGTTAAATGCTTCGGGGCTGATTCGCGTGACTCCGCTAACTTTCTGCGTTCGCATAGTTTTCCGCCTTCCGGCGATTTCGCGGCGGATTCCTTTACATGTTTATTTTGACGCATACTACGATATTTCACAAAAAATTCCTTACGATAACACCGATACTACTCTGCCTTTTTGTGCAAAAATTAACCTCAATGTTCCAAAAATTTGATACGATGAAACTGACACAGGGTAGCCAAGATAAAAGAGGCCTGAAATGATATTTGAATTGAGCGCTCGAAAGGGGTCACGTGATGTCCAGGCTCTTTTGTCTTGGTCACCTAGTAGTACTGTATATTTTTTAAGCGAAAATTATTAAACTTACTATATAAGTCTTTTCAAGTTTACAAGTTTCAAGTTTTCAAGTTTCAAATTTTTAAGTTTTAAGTTTCCAAACTTTAAAGTTTTCCAGTTTTTAAATTTAATACTGCTGTATGTTTCTTACGTGAAAATTATTAACCTCAATAATTAAAAAATTTGTTATGATAAAATCTATACTACTGTGTGTAATCTGTTCTCCAAATTTGAAGTACATATATAAATTGTTTAAAACTACAGCTCCAGTAATTAAATAATGTAATGTACCTTAATTTCATTTCATTATATTACTTCATATATTTATAATTTTTTATTATATATATTTATTATATATTTATTTGTCTTTATTTATTATATTTTATTATTAAATACTGTACTTTAGTTTCATTTCATTTTTCTTTCGGTACAATTCCGTTCGGAGGCCATATAACGAGACTCCCTTATATAAACATCTCTGCGGATCTTGTCCAAACTCTTCCTTCTCGCACCAAACTTAGAATGCTCGAAACGATTCGCACAATTTCCGCTGGATACAAATATTCGGTGTTTTCGTCAAATTTACGAGCCTGTCCAAGTGCATAAGTACAAATTATACCGACCGCAAATTTTATGGGGATTGCTGGTTCAGGGGTTAATTTCGTAGTGTAACGACTTGCCAGGAGATGTTGTGGTCTGTGTTGCTTGGAACGTTTCCCTTGGCATGCAGAATGTTTAGCAATTATTCTTTTTGTCGTCGACGTGATTTGCGCCCGAAGAAAATGCGTTTCCATTAGTTGCACGTCAATTTAATATCGCGCACCTAATTCTTATTGCTTAAACTTGCGAAACAAGTACTAATTCGAAACAGTACGTGCATGTTGAAACTATGAAGTGTGTTATTACAGCAAAGTAAAACTAAGAGTGTAAGACACGAGTTATATGCAACAACGGTTAATTAAACAGAAGGAATTTTATTAATTTCTATAACTCGCACTTAGCACAATGAAGGATCTTTTTATCAGGAATTGAAACTTTTGAAATTTGAAGAATTAAAATTTTACGAATTCCTAGATTCCGAAACCCCTAGATTGGATTTCCAATTCTAAATTTCTAAAATTACTAGATTTTCAAATCCCTAGACGATCAAATCCCTATATTCCCAAATCCCTAGATCCCCAAATCCTTAAATTTCCAATTCCTAGTTTTCAAAATCCCTAAATTTCCAATTCTTAGATTCCCAAATCTCTAGATCCCCAAATTTCTAGATACCCAAATTCCTAGATCCCCAAATCTCTAGATCCTCAAATCCCTAGATACCCAAATCCCTAGATTCCCAAATTCCTAGCTTCCTAAAATCCTAGATCCCCAAATTCCTAGATCCCCAAATTCCTAGATCGCCAAATCCCTAGATTCCCAAATCCCTATATCCCCAAATCCCCAGATTCCCAAATTCCTAGATTCCGAAATCCCTAGATTCCAAAATCCTTAGATTTCCAATTCCTGGAGTCCCAAATCCCTATATTCCGATATTACTGGATCTCCAAGTCTCAAAGTCCCCAAATACCTATGTCCCAAAATTTCTGGACTTCCAAATCCCCAAATCCTCAAATTTCAAGGTTCCGAAATTTCTATATCCCCAAATTCCTACATTCCTATACTCATAAATCCCCGAATTCGTATGTCCTCAATCCATCCTGCAATTCCCAATTCTCAAAAAATTCCTATTGAAGATTGGAAGATTTTGCACCCTTAACATATCTTCCTTAAAGTCACCGGTAATAACCTTGCAACAACTGTACATGACCTTACAGTTACATCTACAGCAATACTCGTTAAACACCCTCCAATAATAATAAATAAATAAATAAACAAGCAGAGCGACTGAATTTACAAAGGATCTGTCAAGTTTCGTAGCCGCGTAGGAAAAAGCGGGCACAAAGCGTGTATTCTCGACAAAACAGCGCGAGCAGCTGCATACCTCGACTCGTTTCTTCTTTTTCTGTATCGTATGCGAAAGACAGGAGAAAAGGAGGGTGATGCTGAAGAGGGTGGACGTCAGGGTGTGGAACATCGAAGCGGTAACGCCCGTCGAAAGGTTTCGTATACCAAGCCTCGTCCTTGCAATAAGGATCCGAGGCATCAACCCTCCACCCCTCTTCAGCCACTAGCTGCTGAACCTTTCTGCTCCCTTCTCACTCTCAGACGGAATGTTTTGCATTTTAAGAAGGTGTCGGATATCCTTTGCGCTATCCGAAGACAGCGCCTCCCTCGTCGGCCGGCATCGAGGAACCCGGGATGCTGGGGAAAACGACGGTGGCGAGGGGGTAGAAAGCTTCCCCTGGAATCCAAAGTAATTCACGAGCCTGTATTACGTGCTAGGACACTCTTGCAGGGATGTCCTGGAAAATCGGCGAGATTTCGTGACGATACTCGCCAGCCTCGGCTCCTTGATACACCGTTCACGGTTCTGTCAGATCACGTGTTTTATCGAGTCTTTTTTTAAGAGGACTTTTTTATGGTTTTGAACGCTTTGATGTTCTTATTTGTTTAGGTTTTATCAGTCGTTTGGGTATCGTTTGAAGGTGCTTTGAGGTGTTCGAAATATTTTAATTAGTCCTTTAACGTCGATTTTGACGTCAATACTGATACACCGCATCGTTGCGTGTCAAATAACCGAATCTGAACTTCTAAAGTATCAGATATGATTTCATGACTGAAAAGTATTACAGAGTGGCACTTGTGGTACGTCGATTTAAAGCTTGAAGGTTGACGAAGATGACCATGTAAGATATTCGTGGATATTCCTCATGTACATTGGTTAACAATTATAATAAACAATGTTCTGTATTAAAGAGTTAGATTTGGAATGCAAAAAGTCTAATGCAAAATCATGACAGAAAAGTATTACCAAATTGCACTTGTGATATATCAATTTAAAGCTTGAAGCCTCTTGTAAATGGCTGTGTAAATGCACCTTAACCTTGTCTATGTAAATGCACCATTAACATGAGATGGCTGATTGGCTATTGCAGCAAACAATGTTGTGCTAAGTCACATATCCGAATTCTAAACATAAAAAGTCTGATGCAATTTCATGACAGAAAAGTATTAGCAAATGGCACTTATAGTATATCAATTTAAAGCTTGAAGCCTCTTGTAAATGACTATGTAAATGCACCATTAATACTCGTGACATAAGATGGCTGATTGGCTATTAGAGCAAACAATGTTGTTGTGTTACGTCACATATCCAAATTCTAAATGTAAAAAGTCTGATGTCATTTCATAACACAAAAGTATCCTGAAATGGTACTTATGGTACATCAATTTAAAGCTTAAAGTATATAGAAAATGACTATGTAAGTGCACCAATGTTTTTAATACGAGATAATTGATTGCGAGTTATGATTGATTTGAAAACATATAAATTGTATTTAATGTCTGAGAAATGCCTCAACTCTCGATTTCCCAAATTTTCAAAATCCCAAAATCACCAATCCTTAAATTCCCAATTTCCCAAATTTCTAAATGCTCAAGTCCCTAAATACTCAATTTTCCAAATTTCTAACTCCCCAAATCTCCAAATTCTCAAATTTTACAAATTACCACATAAGCAAGTTCTTCAAATTCCCAAATCTCAAACATCCAAATCTGATATTCCCAAATCTCAAGTCCCTAAATTTCCAAATTTCAGAAATTCCCTAGATCAAATCTTCAAATCCGCAAATCTTGAAGTACTTATTACCTAACACCTAAATCCCGAAATCCCAGAGTTCCTGCATTACATATTCTCTTTCACTCCTCATCGTATCATAATTGAAACAATATCTCCTCTAACAATCATGATGTCTGCAAAAGATAAAAACGTCGTAAATAAATAGAAACGTAGCCACGTGAGTCGAAAGTTACGCGAAGTCGTGGAGGGTTAAAATCGAGAGGAAGTTTTGCCAGCTCTTTCGGTGGCAGACAACAGCCCCTCGAATAGCAGAGAAAGAACCCCCTGAAAACAGAGGAGAGCGAAGAATCTTGGTGGTCATTCGATGAGAAGAGTCGAGGAACGGAGTAGAATTTAATCGAGTCCTTATTTACCGGGGCTCCGGCTCAAAGAAGCCACCGGATGAAACCGATGTGGACTCGTTCGTTTCAATGTTCACCGTTCGGTAAACTTTGTTATCTCTGCCATTGAAAACCGGAACACACTGGTTTCTCAACGATGAACGTTACATCCGTGGAATACCTTGCATTAACTCTGCCAACGGATCTCTCTTTTATCGTCAAAGCAAGAAAGACGCGGACAGGAGGGCCCTTTGCGCGGTAATATTCAGC
The DNA here is from genome assembly GCA_945859595.2 of Megachile willughbiella. Lineage (NCBI taxonomy): Eukaryota > Metazoa > Arthropoda > Insecta > Hymenoptera > Megachilidae > Megachile > Megachile willughbiella. The sequence continues at coordinate 10,750,616 of OX243796.1, forward strand.
CCGGCGATGATTGGTGAAACGAGATCAGCTTCCTTGCGAAAACGGTTATATTTAAAATAGCGGAGAAGCGAAATTTCTGGCTTCGCCGCTGGATATTTGGGGATTTAGGCAGGTCTGTATTTGCAGATTTCGGGATCTGGAGAGTTTGCGTGGTTGGAGATATAGGGATTTGGAGATTTGGGCGTTTGGACTTCGGAGGCAAGTCATTTGGGAATATAGAAAGTTAGCGATCGAGAAATTTGGATATATAGAGATTTGAAGATCTAGGAATTTGGGAACCTAAAGATTTTATAATTCAGGGATTTGGGTGTCTAGATATTTGGGGACTTTGAGACTTGTGGTTCCAGAAATGTGGGAATCTAGGGATTTCGGAACCTAGGAATCTGGAAATATAGAAATTTGGAAACCTAGGAATTTGGAAATCTAGGTATTTCGAAATCTAGGAATTCGGTAATCTAGGAATTAACATGTTAAGTGAACGAACTATATAATTTCCTCTATATTCAATAACGTACCCACCGATCACAAACTGTTTAAAGTAGTACCAAAAATTAACACGGAAATTAATTTAAACGTCTGCGGTTCTTCTCATTATTCATCCTGGATCAATACCAACGTGAAAATTTAATTTGAAGCTTGACTAAAATTCAGTTGAATTTAGATTGAAAAAAGAATCCACACTTATTTAATTGAGTATCATTGCACTAGAAATAAATTATATCTCTAATTAAAAGCTACACAGAGTATAGAAGGACATCAATCGCTGTGCATTGAAAGTAGGACACATTTGATTAAATCAACTCGAACGGTGACATCGCTGATGGAAATACAATTCCTTTTCAGTCGCGACATTTCCTTCTATGAATAACAATCCGTTGCTAAGCTTGAAATATATTTCTCCTCGTAAATTTGATTCCCGCTTTTCATTCATTCCGTTACACGTCAATGTTTCGGACAGTAAGTGAACGAATATATGAGACGTCGAGAAAAAGGTATTTTAACAATTTTCCGCTCTTAATGGGATAGAGTTTAAATAAAATAGAAACAGATTTCAGTCATTTAATTACAGTCTGATTGGTAATCAATAGAGGAATGCAGAATAAGAAAGCGTTCGACAAAATGAATTTTACGTTTCTCTAAATAATTTATACGAATATATGGAATATCCTCACAATCTTATCTTGTAGTCTTAGTAAATATTTATTTAGTAAGTAATAATAGCGAAATGCTTGTATGGTCATTTATATTAAAAAACTTTTACAAGATTTGTAAAATTTCCTATAATTCGCGCACTCTGGTTTAGTGTTAAATTTGAAAAGAGGAAAAATATGTTCTAGCATAAAGTGTTAGAAAAAAATGAAAGAAGGGTAAAGATAACTGCAAAACGAAGAAGGGTAGGTTAAAAGGACGCGAATAGGGGATGATAGCGGGAACTGTTCGGATTAAAATCTCGTAGTAAAGGCATCTCTAATTGAGGATAAAGGTGGAACACGTTTCGCTACATCGTTCTCTATATTTACACGCGAGACCGTTTGAATATCTTGGGAATTGCCTTGGCTACGTGTTCGCGTGAACAATTCGTGAAAGCTGGAACATGAAATTCGTGTTTAATCTGTGGCTCTTCTTTTTCAAATAATCTCGTTTGGATTTCCGCGAACGAACTCGTTACTTACGTTGATTGCCAGAAGGAAACGGGAATATTATTCGGATTTCTTTTGTGATCGGGGTATTACTATAATCCCGTTGCGTTTTCATCTAACTTGTGTACTTTTATTGGGACGCTGCCAAAATCGTAGCTCAAAAATTATCTTTTATGTAGAGATCATTTTAATGGATAATGTTCTCGTGAATTTTGTTACCCTTTTCGATGAATAATTTAGAGGAAATTTTAAATAGGGTAGAAGGATTGTCTCGTTGGGGTTGAAATTTTAGATAATTTTTAATAGGGGGTAGAGAATTTTCAAATTTATTAATTTATGAGCTTGTGAATTTTTAATTCACACATATTGAAATTGAACTTTTTTGGGATGTGGGAATTTGGGGATGTAAGAATTTGGTGATGTGAGAATTTGGGATGTGACAATTTGGGGATGTGAGAATTTGGGGATATGGAAATTTGGGGATTTGGGATTTTGGGGATTTGGGATTTTGGGTATATGGAAATTTGGGGATGTGTCAATTTGAGGATGTGCCAATTTGGGGATGTGACAATTTGGGGATGTAAGAATTTGGTGATGTGAGAATATGGGGATGTAAGAATTTGGTGATGTGAGAATTTGGGGATGTGAGAATTTGGGGATTTGGGATTTTGGGGATTTGGGATTTTGGGTATATGGAAATTTGGGGATGTGTCAATTTGAGGATGTGCCAATTTGGGGATGTGACAATTTGGGGATGTAAGAATTTGGTGATGTGAGAATATGGGGATGTAAGAATTTGGTGATGTGAGAATTTGGGGATGTGAGAATTTGGAGATGCAGGAATTTGGGGATTTGGAAATTTGGGGATGTGTCAATTTGAGGATGTGACAATTTGGGGATGTGACAATTTGGGGATGTGACAATTTGGGGATATAGAGATTTGAGAATTTGAGGATTTGCAGATGTGTGAATTTGGGGATTTGAAAATTTATAAATTTATAGATTTAAAGATTTGGAAATTTGTGAATCTTGAGACCTAAAGATTTGAAAATCTACAAATTTCGAAATGTGAAGATTTGAAAATTTAGAAATCTGTAATTTTGTATATTATTGATATTTACAAATTAGCTAATTACAAGATTTCCAAAATGTACGAATCTTGAAATATGAAAATACCTATAACTTGATAAATAAACAAATCGAGAAACTTCTGCATAAAAATGTTAATTTAGCAGATGCGATCACTCAAGCCATTTCTCGTTCGGTAAACAATAATTCCATTTCATCACCGTATCGAAACGTGACAGTAAATTTGGACGGTTTCGTATATCGCGCAAAGTTTCAGCAATGTATCTATAAGTTCGGCAAAGAAGACGAAAATCTATATCGATAGAAAGGAATCTGAGAAGAGATCTAGAAGGGGACTTTATCCAATTTATATCGGGTCAGACGACATTTGGATATTTCCAGGTTTTCTCGCGAAATATATTGTGGAAACGCCTTGTTTCACGGATATACTCGTGTTTCAGTTTCATTCAACAAACAGCAGTATCGCGAAAACAAATTTCCGGCAAATCTACTGGAACTGGAACAGCGCGGTTGCGTTCGACTATTAAATTCATTGACACAAACTGTCAATGATATAGGTTGATATATATTCAACTATTTTTTTCGTATAAAAGAACTGCGAATTTTAATTCCTCACGTCTCTTGTCGAAGTAATTGCACAAATTTTATGATAGGGAATAAAGGTGAAAATTATAGTGTTGTCATTTTGCAAATTTAATGTGGAGGAAATTATTGATGCAAAATTTTATGTTATATTGTTTCAAGATTTTTTATGATATTGATACAAAATTTCTTATACAAAATTTGACATTATACAAAATATCATATTAACCTATTATAAAATTTAACATGATACTGATACAAAATTTCATATTCAACTAATGCAAACTTTATCATGATACTGATACAAAATATCATATTAAACTAATATAAAATTTAACATACTGATGCAAAATTTCACATTGAACTAATATAAAATTTGACATGATACAGTAGCAAAATATCACATTGAACTAATATAAAATTTAACATGATACTGATATAAAATTTCATATTCAACTAATGTAAAATTTATCATGATACTGATGCAAAATATCACATTGATCTAATATAAAATTTAACATGATACTGATACAAAATATCATATTAAACTAATATAAAATTTGACATACAGTGAATAAGTGTCACTCCCAAATTTTACAAATAATTTTATGTATCCAAATATTTTTTATTAACAAAATATGTCATTTTGTCTTTCAACGGATATACCAAAAAACTAAATAATAATAACAAAGTATTGTATTAACAATAACTCAGTAATAATAAAATGTATTAATAACTGGATAATAATAAAAAAATTGTTATTATAGTTATTTATTAAACGAAGCATTGTAACACGCGTTAGACACTTGTTTGGTGTTCGAAGACAGTAGAAAATGAAAGCAATTTTAGCAGAGTGAGGAAAATCAATGGAAGCGGTGAGATAAAAAGGAAGAGAGTTCAAAGGAATGCACTTTGTTCCGCGAAGCAATTCAAGGAGGATGTTTATTTAAATTTTCAGGTAATTTACATCCACTTGCCACGCTGTATCACTTTTCTTCTTCTTTTTTATTCCCCGTTTCATTCCCTGTGTCGAATACGACCTCTCGTATTTAAATCGTGTTATTTGTTTTCACGCCATTACGACTTTTTCATTGATGCAAATAAACTGTGCCTGATCAGCCATCGAATTAATTATATCCTCCTCGAGATCTCTTCGATTTGTAAACGAACAAATAATTAAATATTTCTATGTCGTTTCGAGGTACTTAAACACAGTTTGCATCTGATCAAATATTTTTAACATCCTCATGATTTAATTAATTAATCAACAATTTAGTGAACATCAATATTTTAACATCGTAAAACATTTCAACATCATGTACCAATATTTTATGAACAACAATTTTTAAAATATTCAAACAATTCGACACATTAAGATTTTTAAGGTGACACTTAAAAATCTTCGTAAGATTAAATAACAAATAAAAAATAGTTGTGTACATGACCAATAATCGATAAATAAATATTAACCAATAAACATAGCCACAACGATAAATATGAAATATTTACAGTCTACCTGAAATTAATTAAGGTTATAATCGTGACGAAATAATAAACGTCTAATTGTTATCGTATGCGAACACATATACATGTATACATGACCCACATGTTTATCGCACACGTTACACATCGCTGTTAAATATTCATGTTTCGCGTATTATAAATATTAGCATATTTCGACATATTCAGAGTGCAGAGACGCGGGTAGATAAGGAGGATACGTGCATTGAAGGATTCAATTAAAATGGTACGTTTAAGGGTGGGACACCAGGAAATTAAAATATGTCTAACCCGTCTGGTGACATAAATAATTTATCATGTATATGCCGACATCAAAGATAAGCTTTCACGGTCTCTAAATAAAACATGTTCCGAAGAATCTTAAAGGATCAAGAAAATCAAGCTTCCTGGCCGCTGCTGGAAGCAACGGAGTAGGGAACCCATGTAATTCCCCGTGGAATGAGAAGGGTGAAAGTTGCTTCCTGCAACCATTCGACGGAGAATCTTTATTTAAATTTTAAAGCTTCTTACTATCTACGTGCTTCTGCATCGGTCTTCTTCTTATAAGGTCGATAATAAAATCAGATATTCCCTTTTTTACGATGTTTGGTTATTCGCTTTTGTTAAACGGAGATTGGCAAATAACGTTACGAGGATGATATTACTGTGATCGATATGGATACATTTAATCTTTATAATTATAACTCTATTAAATTTCATTCGTGATGGGGAGGAATTTCATTTTAATTTGTATTGCAAGGTTGATTTTAATTAAAAAGTTGAATTTTTAAATTTTGTAAATTTGGAATATTGGAACTGGAGAACTTTTTAATTTTACGAATTTGAAATATTGGGATTGGGGAAGTGGTTAATTTTTATATGATGAAATTTTGGATCTAGGGAATTTGGAACTAGGGAAATACTAGGGAACTAATATTTTGTAATTTTGAAAATGTGAACATTTGTAATCTTAAAACTGGAATTTTGTATTTCCCAGACTCTGTAGTTGTGAAAGTTCAGGAATCTAAAAATTATAAATATTGAAAACTTGGAATTCTAAAATTAAAGGATTTCTTCATTTTTTAACAATTAATTAGCAAAGTTTCATGTATACAAATACCAAAATACCAAAATACCAAGTATGTACCAAGTACCAAAACACCAAATACCAAAATACCAAATACCAAGATATCAAATACCAAATTACCAATTATCAATTACCAAAATTCCAAAATACCAAGTACCAAGTATCCAAATACCAAAATAGCACCTGCCAAAGTACCAAATACCAAATTACCAAGTACCAAATTACCAAGTACCAAATTACCAAGTACCAAATTACCAAGTGCCAAATTACCAAGTACCAAATGACCAAGTACCAAATTACCAAGTACCAAATGACCAAGTACCAAATGACCAAGTACCAAACTACCAAGAACCAAACTACCAACAACCAAACTACCAACAACCAATTACCAAATTACCTAGATACTAAAATACCCAATACCAAAATACCCAATACGAAAATACCCAATACCAAAATACCCACTACCAAAATACCCAATACCAAAATACCCAATACCAAAATACCCAATACGAAAATACCCAATACGAAAATACCCAATACCAAAATACCCAATACCAAAATACCCAATACCAAAATACCCAATACGAAAATACCCAATACCAAAATACTCAATACCAAAATACCCAATACCAAAATACCCAATACCAAAATACCCAATACCAAAATACCCAGTACCAAAATACCAAAATACCAAAATACCAAAATTCCCAATACCAAAGTGGTTACAATATCCCACTCCTTCCTTCTATTTATTCGGCAATTAATTTTCCACAGGTGCGATATTGGATGAACGAAGCGCCGAGGAAATAAATGTTCGATTTCGTAGGGGTCGAAAGTGTCCATAACTTTAATAGGTTCTTGCGACACGTACAGATTTTCCATTGATCGTGAGCCATTCGAAACAACAATCGATCACCGTGAGGTTGTAAAGTAGCGAAAAAATGGGCCGCTTCCTTTTGTTCCTTTAATTCAAGGAACTTTATCGAATTTCCATAAAATATCGCAGGCATTCGTCTTCATTCTTTACGCGGTAGAGCGGCCACGTTCAGGGCGAAGGTGCACAGTTTGTTGTGAAACGGAACGCGGCTTTTAATGCGTCGTTGTTTCGCGTCCTTGTCTTTAATCGAGCATCTTGGCTGTAATTTGCGCTTAATTGGCCCGCCATCGAGGACGTAAATCAAAACTCGCGAGATTATTTAGCGAGGCGAGGAGTTTCGACGAAGAAAACCGCGGAAGTTTCTTTCGCTATTTCATCGATCATTTTTTTACAAATTCAGGAAATTTATTATTCTTGATTACTTCTGAAAACGTGGTAACGTTAATATTCGAACACTTATTTTCATTTCGTTGCGCTCTCGTTTTGTTTTCTTGAGAAAAGTAAATCAGACATTTTTTTGCCACCGTGTCTAGTTAGTTATGTAAATATTGTTCGAAAGTTACTTTAAGTGAAATAATGTCTAATTTTCTTCCTAACTTTTATTTAACTTTAATAAGTTAATATCTTGTAGAGTAACCTTCTTTCTAACTTCCTTTAATGTTACTGTATATTTAACGTAATTCAACGATTTAATTGAATTCCTCCTAAAAATTGTAATAAACATTTAATATTTTCTTTCGAATTTAAATTTTCAAATATTTATACAATTAATAACTATCAGATTATATTGCATAGGGACCGTATTTTCTCCCAACTCCAGACGAAACTACACCGAATACGAAATCTAAAATATCCAAATGCAGTGAAATTGTTATACGCAACATGTCGAACCGTGAAAGTTTAATAGAATACGATAAAATCTGATATAAATTTGAACAACGAGCGAAAAGATCGTACGAATTATTAAAAAGCATTAGCGCACTTATACGATCGGCAAACAAACGTTTCGATTCAGCGTATCATCGCTTTGTAGAAGCGGCGGGGCGCGTGTTCGGCAAACAGTGGCCGAGATTTATAGACGAGGAACAGTTATCGATCGGTGTTCGTTGCTTGTATCGCTAGTAATTGGAACATTTATGAGCCAATCAATCACTTTTCTCGTTGCAGTTCCCCCTATGCTGTGGATACCGCATCAATTGGTCGGTGCACCCTTGGGTTCCGCCGTCACGTTGGAATGCCACACCGAGGCACATCCGACATCTTTGAATTACTGGACGAGAGAGGACGGTGTGATGATTCACGAAAGTAGCAAGTATAAAGTTACGTCGACGCCGGAGAAACCTTCTTACAAGACTCACATGACACTCACCATATACGATCTACAGGTACGAAACTTTCATTTATCTCATTTGTACTTCCAGTTCTGTAGAACTCGAAAGCAAAATTTGAGCAAAGCAAGTGATAGTTCAATTCCTCGCTAGTTTATCGATTAATTGTATTATACGTCGTTTATAGCGATTAACTGTATGGAAGAATTTTTTGAAGTGTTCAAGGAAACTGTAACGGGATTAGTGTAACATGAGAGATTTATGAATGAGATGCAAGATGGAGGATGTGATCTTAAGTATGAGTGATTGGATAAGTTTTGTAGAAAAAATTAGTGTACCATGTGAAGTAAAAGTTTTGTTCAAATTATTAATAATATAATGTCAAATATTATGTCAAATGTTATTTCAATGACTGTTACTGTTGATCATGACACATTTGAATGTTAGAGCATTGAGGTGCAGTCTTGAGATTTTTATATTTTTGAGATATTGAGAGTAACTGAAACTTTTGAACTTTGGTATATTGCAATTTTGCAATATTGGAATTTTTAAATATTGAAATTTTTGTACTTTGAAGGTTCAGAATATTGGAACTTTAATATATCGGAAACTTGGTGCATTGGGGCTTTGCAATATTGGAAACTTGATGTATAACTTTGGAATGTTGGGAACTGGTGTATTGGAACTTTGGAATGTTGGAACCTTGGAACACTGGAAATGTTGAAACCTTGACCTAGCAGAACTTGTCGCAACTTTAATATCACACACCTCTCAAATTTTAGAACTTCGAAAGTTTGAAATTTAAATTTGAAGAAACACTTCAGTAAACTGAAAATACTACCAATTTCAAAACTTCCATGCAGTCCTGATGGCATTCCCATATACGTACCTTAACGATTTTAATAATTTAAAATGCTAAATTTGGAATATTCCAAGAAATTTGAAAGCACTTTCCGAAAACAAGCACAGTACCTTAGAATATAATAAATAAATCACCTAACTCAAATTGACAATAACAATTTTAGCTTACCGTATAAAATATTCAAATTTGAATTTTCCATTTTGAGATAGTCAAATTTAAATGTTGAACGACTGCATAAACCATCCGTGTACTATCTTTAACAAGAAAGCTTCATTCGCGACTATCGATTATAAATTAAACTCCAAGCAGTGATAAAAAGGTAATGTCGTTACAGTGGTGTTATCTGGTTCTAAAATAAAACAGAAACGTAGAAGAAACTCGGTTACTGATAATATTTCCAAGACGTGGCTCAGCGACGAAGTAATTTTCCGTCCTAATTTTGTATTTTTTATTCCGACAAGCATGCACGTATCTCGTTGCGGTTTTCTCGTCATGCAAATATTCAGCCATCCTCCCGTGTTACTCCAATTAGAAACACTTTTTTATTATCTTCCTCGCATACTTTATAATCGCTTCTTGGTCTAGTTAATTGGAACATGAGTTGTGGAATTACTTTTCGCTCTTATATGGTTTATTACATTAAAATATAAAGGTGCTTTCTTCTCTAATACATATTATTTATCGTTCACGATATTTATTTTAAATCTTAAGTACATACACATACACACTATGTAGTATGTACATACTACAGTAAATACTGCATTATGCAGTAAATAATATTATTTATATTTAGTAATTATTAACTTGAAGTAATTAACTTGTAATCATTAAACAAGTGAATTTTTTGAAAATGAAAAATATGTCAATCATAAAATTTCCCTCTTTCATTAAATTTCTTCGTCCACTTCATCAAAAATCACAATTAATCAGTACTTGACAATTTTAAAAGTATTTGATGGTGTTGTATATGGTACAAGAAACAGAAAGTACCTTATTCATTCTTTTTTGCGATGCAGTGTTTTGATTTGTTTCGGAAGCAAAATAGTGTCCATAGATAACAGAGAACCGTGCGTCGTTGCACTTAGAGGAAGAAGCAAGCTTGTAGGAAGATAACCTCGTTACGCTGTTTAATTTTTTCCCTAGTACGTCCAACCACCGGGAATAAGCCCTGTACCAATTGCGTGTCTCTCTCTCCGTGTTTCCGGTTCTTGGAAAAAGGTGGAACAAGAAATGTGTGCATTAACAGGCTCCCAGTTTCCGGTATTAGTTTCTTCTCGCGATCGTTGCAATCTTTCAGATTTCTCTGTGTACCTCCTCCTAGCAAAAAGTTGCCGTTTTCCTTTCACTGTTTTATGAATTTACAATGGGTTTCAACATTGATTGGACATGTTGCATTGAAAATTGCAGAACTTTACAGGAAACGTGGATGTTTAGAATAATAGTTAATCGATTGTATAAAAAATAATTCATGATAATAGTCATAGGAGAAATAAGAATAACATAAGTAGTAACAAAATAGTGATAAGGGTGTTTATTTTCCAGGATGAGGATGTTGGCACCTATAAATGTGTGGCGAAAAATCCACGTGGAGAAACTGATGGCACCATACGTTTATACAGTAAGTACATTTTGAATAAAATATTATATCTTTATCGATTTTATATGAAATACTACAATTTGTTTTATTATAACATTACGAAACGTTTTAATTCATATTTGATGATATAAGAGGTTAAATATTGGTTCATGAAATATTTAAATGCATATTTGAGAATAATATTTATTTTTTGTTACAAGATTTACATTGTAACCGAATTCTGGTATTTCATATTAAATCGATGGAAATATTTATATCGTTAATTTATTTTAAAAATTCCTCTTCGTACAAATACCGAAAATAAAATTGAAAGAAATAAAACAAAAATTGAAATTGATGATGCAGATTTAGTAAGCACATCCATAAATTCATGTCTTTAGTTACTAGATAGTATTAATATTAATATGTCAATTTTATGCACTCGATATTTTGGTTCTTGGCAGATAACAAGTCTAGAACTTATTTTAGTGGCCGCTCACACAACATGTGTGTGATGGCCGGGCCAACCGTTAGCGTCCACTCACTCAACATGTGTGTGATGCTACTAAAGGTTATTGGCCGGTACCCTTTATCTAATGATTACTTTAATAACTATCACACAAACGTAAAATATTAAATGTGTTGTTGTTTTCGTTTGTTTTATGTGTATGTTCACACATGTCGAATTATTTCGTGAGTTTACATAAAGTTTCTTTAAATGAATTCTTCAAAAAGGCGCCGGCTCCTGACAACGTTTGACTGCGTAGACGCGCGGCCATTAAAGTGTTAATGTCAATATTTAATAACCTCAATTAACTCTAAATCGCGAAAGCCTCCTCGTATTCGTACAATAAACGACCCGTTTATCAAAGCGTCAATCGATACCAAATTGAAAATTAATCGATCGTATTATTAATAATTTCAGCATACCGAACGCGTTAATTAGTAATCACCGACGAATCCTCGCCATTTTCGTTGAATTCTACGCGGGGTAATCGGCAGTCTTTTTCTTGCCGGTAGCCTTTTATGCTAAACGCTCGCTTCATTTGAATGTCGCTAATGCGAAAAACCGATGCATACTAATAGAGACCGCTTTCACCCCCGTCCCGTTTTCACCCTACGCGTCTGGAGCACATCGAAATCACCCTTCCTAGTTTCTGTGCACGTGTTCGTAGCTGGGTGCACGAGAGTTTGCACAGTGGCCGGCCATTTCTCCGCCGGCTCTTTATGTCATATGCATACATTAAACTCCTCTTCGCCGGAAGATGTCCGGTTAAATTGACGGTATCCCGATGTTTGCACGATTTTACACGCGAATCCTGAGCTTTTATTACTTCCCTTCGAAAGTTTACGTCTGTTGTCAATAGATGACGCTAGAAGTCACCGATCGTTTACGATCCTCGACAAAATGGCGGCCGCCTCAATCGGTCCGCGCGGGAAAATTCAAATCCGGGAAACTTTTCGTATAAATCCATTTGTACAGAAATGAACTCTTCTAATAATCTAAACCAAACATCCGTCGATTTAATATAAAATTATTCATCTCCACATATAACACATAATTTATAATATACAGGGTGTGTCGCTCAATAAAGTTAATCACAGATATTAAAATAAAATAGATACAAGTCTTTCAAAACTACGATATCAATTCTAATTGAGACGTTTCAGTTCTGTTAAGTCATAAATCTAATCCATAAGCTCTCTCACAACAATGGAGACGCGGATCAAAAGTTCTCCTAAACTATGGAACAACGGAGTTAAGTCACTTCTCGTTCGGTTAAAGGACTAATTACTCCAGCGTACTAATTACTTCTCGGACTGAGCCCATTGCTCGGTAAGGTCAATATGAAACGGATCAATATTGGAAACAACAATGGGATGTCTATCGATTCGATCGACATTGTTTCGGCGCGAACAACGATAACGTTTGATCATCAGGAAAGGCGTACTGTCTTTGACAACCAATTCGACGTTACTAACAACCAATCAGTAATGTACGAACAACCAGGCAGTTAGTTTGAAGGATCATCGATGTAACGACAATTTTGTGTGATAACGCGATGTGTCGGAAAGCAGAAATTAACCGATCATCGGAAGCCGTGCTGAATAATCAAATGTGTTATGGAGTCGCGTTTCAGGATTCTCGCTAATTTCCACGGGCAAAGGGACACTAATAACTTTTATAGCGGATGATTATCGGTCGCCACTGGAAGCTGATTAAACCTCCTGAAACGATTATTACAGATATTCGGGGATTACGTTTGAGGACTGATATGTTAGATCAATTTTTAACTAGTTGCAACCGTATTTGTTGTTGTTATATCACAATAATTTTGTTAATCGTGTTCAAATATAATAGTTACAAATAGCACAAGAATTTTAAGATTTGGTTGGCAGATAAATTCATGCCCGTTGCCATTTATTTTTTTCGAGAAAAAAAATAACTCTCTTATTGACAATAGTTATTGAAATTCTAAAAGTTTGACATTTACGGTAATTTTTAAATTACTCAGTCAACGATATTCGTAAAAATTCGAAAGTTGAGTTAAGTCGTTAGCAACCCCGTGCGTCGCTTTTTTTTCGTATAACTTTCTTGATTGTGACTTTTTGTAAACTTTTACAACGATAAAGGTATAATTTCAATGCAGAAAAATTGACAACGCGCGCGAAAGATGCTCGCGTTACCGTAAACGTCGGTTACCATAATTTATGGGACGTAATGAAAAATTCGCGGCGCGCGGAACAGAACTAAAAGTCAGGAATAAATTGTTAAACACGGGAGATATTCAGCTAACAGTCGGAACAGAATTTTAAAGAGATTTTAAGACGAGATATTTATTATGAAAGGCCAGTTTTGCACGAGTCGAGTGTGAACACGCAAAAATAACTTGCCACGAAGAAAGGGTAGAATAAAATGGGGGTAAATATAGCGGCCCGTTGTACCAGAGGGAAATTCTCAGCGTGTTCCACGGGAAAATTGCATTCTAATTGGCGAGATTTTTAAAAAGTCACACAATAGCTCAGAGAGTTTTTGCCCCTGGACACGAATATTACTTACTAATTGGTTGCTTTCACGAAACAAAGAGGTGTAGAGGTATTATTCCTAGGTTCTGCAAACACCCTTTTAACTTGCTCCAATTATTCAGACTTTCTGATCTCTCGATTCTTTCTTCGATTGTTCGATTTTAATAGGATTACTCAATTTATCGTAATACTCTTTTCCACGATATTAACCTGAATAGAAATTTGGATCCAATCGCTAAAAAGTTCATGATAATTATTCATTTAATGTGTTATGGTTAAATCCTTGATGGCCTCTTTTGTGGATATAAATTATTTGATATTTTTTTACCAAAATTAGTGAACACTGAAAGTGATATTAAAAATAATAAATTGATAATAAATAATCAAAATGATAAAATGATAATAATTGATATGATCAAAATTGACACATAAATTAAAAAGTTATTCTTAATATTATTTCTCAACATTTTCTTTCATTTTGTACATATTTTTTCATATAACTGTTGCGCACATTTGTTGTGCATATATTTTATACACACATGTACAATTTCCATATTGTATGTATTTTTTTTATATAATATTTACATTTTTTATAGACAATTTATGTATGTAACAGCGAAGCATGTCTGACATATTAATAAAACTTAATCAAACGCAATATACTCGCAAGTTTCTTAACAAAACAATTGATTATAAAATTCGATGAATTTCCACGAAACGCGACAGAATAAAAATGTTTTCGACGTCCACGTTAGCTTATTTTGAAAATAAAAGCACGATACCTTTCCACCGTGCAACGGGTCCTCTGTTTCCGTTCTGGATCGATCTTCCCAGCTACAAAGAGATACCAGGACTCAAAAGGAATTCGAATTCGTTCCTTCTGCGAGAGACGCGGTAAAATAACCTGGTCGTGGTCCAGGGAGGTCCCAAAAGAGTTCAAGAAAAAGGAATCGAACGTGAGAAAAAGAAACGCGGGAAGATAAAAAAAAAGGGCAAGACAGGACAGAAAGAGACGAGACGGAAAGGGCCGAATGGAGGGAGCCGAAATTAAGTGGTAGAAGTCAGAGATATGTCAGACGAGTTTTATTAAGCGGCATAAAAAAGAGATTTGTAGTCTGACCGAGGGGTGAGACCGTCGAGGTTGCTTCTGCCATGGCCAAGGGTAAGTTTGCTCGCGGGACTCGGTGGAGGGGGATGAACAGATGTAGAAGGGGTTGGACGTGGAACAGGAGGTCGTAGAGATATGAATTTATTATTAAGGACCGCCTAAGGGCCAAAGTACCCCTGTTTCTTGATAAGCAACCGTTCCACCCCCAGCTCGCCTTGCGAGGGCGAACCCTCGTTTCTTTCTTTTTTTCTTCCGATGCACAACCGTCCCTCTCCGTCCAACGATGGAAAAGCTGGAGCACGGCTAATTTATTCCATAGTCGAGTCAAACTGCTATTTGTGAGGGTTGTCGGAGGGTCGAGGGGGAGAGAGGGTGGCTACGGGGGGGTGAAGGAACAAAAGTTGCCGGCGTTCCGTGGGTAGCAACAATATCGTATTCATTCGGGTGTTCGCTTCTTCTTCGTCTTCATCCGCTTTTCCTCGGACTTGGAGCTTCCTATACATAATGCAACACTTTTTCCTCTTTCGCCGCCCCTCCAATTGAGACGAGAATTTAATTGTCGGTCGTTACGCAGCCTTTCTATAAGCATTTATGACGTTTACCCTCCCACGTCTCCGACGTTTTTCGTGTTTCCCGTCTGATTAATTGTGCGAACTTGCGTTTCGGTTTTCAGCATCTTAACTTCCGACGGGGTCGCTCTTGCGATTCTTACGAACTTCTCGCGCTTTTCACGGCCCATGAAATTTCCTTGCTTTCGTGAACTTTGAGGTCACTGACGTTTAACTAATTTTTTAATTATATTTAGAAAATTTGGGGAATTGAGAATTTGGAGAGTTGAGAGTTAGGGGATTTGTAAGTCTGGGGATTTACCAATTTTGCGAAATGAGAATTCAGGGATTGAGAATCTGGGGAATTGAGAATTTGAAAAATTAAAAGCTTGGGGAATTGGGAATTGGGAGAGTTGAGAGTTAGGGGATTTGAAAATCTGGGGAATTACCAATTTGGGGAAATGAGAATTCAGGGACTGAGAATCTGGGGAATTGAAAATTCGAAAATTAAAAACTTGGGGAATTGGGAGAGTTGAGAGTTAGGAGATTTGGAAATCTGGGGAATTACCAATTTGGGGAAATGAGAATTCAGGGATTGAGAATCTGGAGAATTGAGAATTTGAAAAATTAAGAACTTGGGGAATTGGGAATTGGGAGAGTTGAAAGTTAGGGGATTTGCAAATCTGGGAAATTACCAATTTGGGGAAATGAGAATTGGAGGATTGAAAGTTTGAAAAATTAAGAATTTGGAGAATTGGAAATTTGGGGAATTAGGAATTTGGGGAATTGGGAATTTGGAAAATTGAGAGTTAGGAGATTTGGAAATCTAGGGAATTACCAATTTGCGGAAATGAGAATTTTGGGAATTGGGAATTTGAGGAATTGGAAATTTGGGGAATTGGGGAAATTTAGAAAATCTAGTTCTTATTTGAAATTTTCATGAATTTGAAATTTACATTATTTTTGTCGCGTATTCACAGTTCTCTTGAATTTCATTTAATTATTATTCGACTTGAAGTAAGTAAAGCATAATTATGTACAAAACAAAATTATTCCTTTGAAATATCTGAAATATCTTTGAGATATCTGAATTTATATGTTATATATTGTAATTGTACTGATTATTACTCTGGTAAACTTTATGGAATACAGACTTGATATTGTATCGTATAGATTTATGATAAACTGTAGAGACTAACGACGTAAAAATATTTCAGTCATACATGTAACAATTAGACAGCAATATCCAGAAAACTCGAAGTCCCGATAAAAGTGTAATTTTCGCGAATTTTTTGCCGGTTTTTTGCAGCACGGGTTGGGGGAAAATTCGATGGCATCTCTTTCGTTTTAATTGGCTTTTCGCGAACTGTTTTCTGAACGTTATGAAAAAGATCAGAAGCCCGGTATGAGTTCGAATCCCCTCGTGAATTCACCCATTTGTCTTTGTCTTTGTCCCGACGAGACGGTTTATTAATTCGGGATTCAGCAAGAACAAATCAAACTTGCTTTATCCTGAACGCGTACCACGTGTATCCGTGAATTTAATCTCACTGATATTAAATAAACGGCTTTCGGATCGTTTTAATCGCACGTTATTAACACATTTTTTTCTCTGTCAAATTTATTCGATGCGTTTAGCATTATTCTTTTTTTTAATTCAAACTGATATAAATGATTAATTGCGAAATGAGATTTACTTATTGCGATATAATTTCGTGAAAATTAGTGTGATTATAATATTCCTTTATAAAACAGGTGGTAATTTAGTCTCTGGTGAATTCAAGAACTCTGTATTTTAATTACGACTACTTTTTTGTCATAACTTTGTTATGACCACCTTTTTGAATAGAATAAAATCGTTAAAAATATGTTGTTCTATTTATATTATTCGATATATATTTATATTTTATATAATTTCTAATAAATATAAAATACACCTAAAATTTACACTGAACACATAATTTATACTAAAAGTATATTTCTTTAATAAAAAATATTCAATAATCAAATATTAATCAAAGATATTCATTTTCTAACAATTTTGATTCACGTACAAATATTTGAACATATATAATAATCATAAAAAATATATCTAAATATTCTTTCTCTTCCAACACCTCAGATACCATAATATTTCTACAAAAAATGATATTCTTTCTAGAAAATAAAAAAGGTATCGAATTTTCCAATCCAATTATAATATCACAGTTCTGGTATTAATGTTACAGTTCACAAATGAATCATCAAAAATTTCAAACGATCAATGTCAGTTAAAATATCGGTTATGCAGAATGAATGGAAACAGAACCCTAATCAGTTGAAATCGAGATCAATTGTCAAGGAGTGTTTCGTTTGATGTGCCTCTGGAAACACGTATGAATATCCTAACAGGCGCATGTTCACGATGTATAATGGGTATTAATTACGCACATTAATTATGCTAATTGGAAGGTGATATCGTGGAAACGGTTACATCGCTTATCCATAATGTATCTACGTTCACGTTCAATTTTATCGTGCTTTAGGAAAAAATTATTTCAGCTTATTTTATAATTTTCTAAATTTTTAATTTCGAAAACAAACAACTTCTACACACTTCACCTTCTAAATTTCTACATGTAAAAATTAAAAATTTCAGAACAATTTCCAATATTTTCAATAGAGGAGAATAGTTATTCACAACCATAACAAATTTCATTATTAATACCAACAATTTTCATCAAACAAATTTTCAATCCATTCCAATAATTCATGACCAAAACTATTCATAATTAACACTGTAATGACTGCTCACACATGTGACGATTGATAAACGTAGGTGGTTGCTTTAATAATTATCACACGAAGGGAAATATTAAATTTGTTGTATTAAATGTATAATTGTTGTTTCCGTTTTTGTGTATATTCGCACATGTCGAATTATTTCGTGAATTTACATAAAGTTTTTTTAAATTAATTCTTCAAAAATATTGCCGGGCCCTGACGACGTTTGACTGCGTAGGCGGCCATTAAAGTGTTAACACTTCGTAATCGCTTCATTTCCTAATATCAAATTTCACTATCGATTTCACTAAAAATGTTCTTCTCAATCTTTGCAAAAAACAAAAACCACTTCCGCCATCTTTGAACCCATTATTTTCCAATCTCACATTAACACAGATGAAAAGAAAAAGCAGCACAGCGAACGGCGTTAACGCGTATCGCGATGAAATTATTCAGTCGATTCGCGCGGGCAGCTTTCGATTAATTGAAGGAAAACACGGGACGGTTATCGGTCGTTTTAGAAATTTACCGGAAGTTTCGCCCGAGATTTTCATTCCGGCCGGAGGATCCCGCTAATGAATTCTTTGCCGCGATACGCGGCGCAAACAGCTTCCTCCCCGAAGGCTCTTTCGCGGCGCGATATCGAAGTTCCCGGCCACGGGGCTTTAATTACGAATTGATCAGGACTTTCCGCGAACTTGCCAGACAGGGACGATGACGTCGAGACTCTCGTCTTTTGTAGAAACTCCGTAGAAAGTGTAAAAATTTGTTCTAACTAACAGCTTCTACCGAACTTTCTGCGGCGAAACGGTTTTCCAAACTTTCACCCTCCGTATTATTAAATTATTTACCTTGTTGTGCACACGTTAATTTCTATGCTCTCGTTTAACTCGAATGTTAATTTATACGTCCTTGTAATTTTTTCAAATTTGAAGAATGTTCTGTTACTAGATTTCAACCCCTTGCTGTCTTTTCAACCCCTTGATTCATTTGTTGGATCTCTTAGAACTGTTCGTTGCTATTTTTAAATGAATACAGACTGTTATGTCTATTTTGTAAATTATAGTTGGACTTAAACATCAAAAAGAACAGTACTGAAAGTTAGAGTAGCGTTTAGGGTATTTGAACTGTGAGTCCCGACACCTCGAGTTAACCTCTTAGGCACGGTTGAACGAGGCGCTCTCTGTACGGCAGAGTTCGACGGGAATAAATAGCACTGCAATATGTGACAATTCTGTTCTCTACGTGAGTACATTAAAAGCAAGTTTTTCATGATTAAATTATAATTGTACTTTTTTTTAGAAAATTCACAAAATTTCCAAAAGTTTTCAATATCGTGTATTAGTGCAGAGATGCTCCCATAGTGACTAAACTACTTGGCGTTACCTTTTATTTACATGTAAGTTTGTGGGATTAGTACTATAAAGCTGGTGAAGGCAAAAAGCGAATCAAAACATGCGAAAAGGATTATTCTGTTGAAGGTGAGCGAATGAGCCAGTAGAGTGAGCCACTATGGCGCTATGTAACCTACGATGACCTATAAGTCCATAGTCGTACAGAGAGATGGTATCCGCCAAAGCCACTACAAGTCGTGCTTAAAATTTGAGCTATCTCCGAATGAATCGTATGAAAACGCTACTAGAAAATATTTCCAAATCGACATGTAGAAACTCGAAGATTTTGAAGCTGACAAAGCTGTGAAATAACTTCATAAACACATGAATAAGAAAGACAGCCAACAAAGTACATAGCCAAAATCCATATTTTTGTCGAAGATCCAAGAATGCAGAAAAGAAACATAATAGACAATGACGTAAATGAATGTAGAATGTTAGAAATCGAGGTGACAGAAAGTAAACTGAAGAAGGAACGTGACAGAGGTTGGATAGAGAAGCGTAGAAATCACTTGTATAATTCATGGAACCACTCGGAGTGGTCCATCCACGTTTCGGTTGGTACCCCCGTTCGGGGTCACCAAGGTATTCCTGGTCGTAGCTCTGCAGCATCTCAATGCTGACCGACCGGCAGATTAGCCCCAGGAAATTGCCAAACTTCTCGTCTCCCTGGCAGAAAAGTCGATTTGAAAAGTCGTTGCTCAACCCCGGCTTTCGTTTGGCCTTCCTCTGAAACGTGGCCCACGATGACCCACCAGAAATTGTCTCTCAAATTAATGCGCCGTGAGATGATCTTCCTCTTCCCCTTTTCTTTCGTGTTCGTTCGTTATTAGAGTCTACACGGTATCTTGGCTGTAGTTTCTTCCCTGGAATATCGAATTCAACCCCCTTGCGAGACAATAGTCTCCAGAATTTACGAGCTGTGTACGTCCGGGGGTGGTTTATCGAGTTGTAGCGATGCACCGAGCTACGGGGTTGTAAATGGCGAACGCTTTCTCGAACGGCTGTTCCGACGACACACGGCTCTCTTCGGGTTTTGCTCGAATTGATCTTTATTGAGCCGGCCAGACGAATGCTTCCGGTATCCCTTTGTCCTTCCGCTTGTTTTGCTCGGTCTGACTTGTTTGCGTTACGGGGTAATGGGGCTGATTGGGAGGGTGCATGTTGCGTTACCTGAATTGTTTTGCAGATGCAAGATATAGTTTGACTTGTTTAACTTCTTAAACCTTTATGACTTTTGTAAGAAATTAATAAGGGTTGAATGTTTGTATTCCAGTTGTATATTTGTGAGTATATTTTAATTTTTTTTGTTAACACAATTTTTTGTACGACTGCACTGAAGCAGTAGAACATTTGATAGTATTTTTATCTTTGACCTTACCAAATATTTCTACAATATTTTGTTACATTTATTCACAGCACCAAATAGTTATTTCAAGTGTTTTCAATTAGATAAGCGAATAAATTTTCAATAATATAGATTCGTGTGGAAATTTGAACGACACACACATGTGGATACGTGGTAATGTTAAAAATAAAAGTATCGATTCTTTATAAATTCAACGTGTAGTATATAATTATTGTAATTATTCTGTGTACACTTGCCACTTTAGAGTTAATAATGTAGCAAATGGATTCAACAATGAATTTTTAATGTTCTTGCGATGGGCACGGCTGTTTGCATTATGTTGGTTTAATTGTTAATTACGGAATTATCGCAAATAGAGAGAACATTGGTGGTATTGAATAATATTGGTATATGTCAGGATTACATTGGCAGATGTACATTTTAACATATGGGTTATTGTAAATGATTATACGAGTACAACACATGATAACTTCTGCGAAACTTGTCTGCATCAGTCATGATTTTTGAACTTTAAATTTGATGTCCTTTTATGTCTATATTTTTGCATTTCTACATTTCAAGTTTTATAAATTTCTCAATTTCAACAAACTTCTTTCTAATTTTACAAATTTTCGAATTTCCAAATTAACTTTATAAATTTTTATATTTATATTTTTATTTTCAATCAAATATTACAAATTCAAATAATTAAACTTCCCTTTTGACTACATTCAAAGAGTACATATCAATATTGATTGACCATAATTATACTTTCCTCCTAATCAATTCTTATTTTTGTATTAAATTCGTTGTTAAAATTCAAGGATATTCTTGCTACCCTAAATTCATTATAAAAATCGAGGAATATTATTTTATAACAAATTCACCATAAAAATTGAAAGATATTTTTTCCATCTTGAACTCATCACAAAAATTGAGGAATATTATTTTTATTAACCGAAGAAATCACAAAATATTTTAATTCAAAATTCACCATAAAAGAATGCACCCCAATTCTTGATACATAATAATCGCGATACGTATTCTATCGACATGAACATCGATCGCGAAGTCTGACATTAATTTACATTAACTCGGCGACATTTTTACGTCAACGGAGCAAAAAATACCGACGGTATTCGCATATTCAGCGGTGGCCCAACGGCGTTGCCTTAAGGACGAGATATTTAACGAATTTACTTTCCACGGCACTAACGAAGGCAGTGTTCGTGGTCCGCAATTAATTTAACCGCGAGGAAGCGTGCACCTATTAAAAAAAATACGCGGTGTAATTTGCACACTAAACACACGAAAAACCGTCCAAAGAAAAGTGCGGTCGTACCTAATGAAAAATACGTACCACTACGACGTTTCTAATGTTCGAAAAAAAAATCTATTCGAATACCGACGTTTCGTAATTTAATTAAGCCGTGACACGGTTTAAATTCGATTTCTCGTGGTAATTTCTAATCGATACCACCGAGATCAATTCAAACTACAGCTTTCCCAATTAGGGACACGCTGTAAACGATTCATCGCTAAAGACAGGGACCATCTCAAAGAGGCAAGTAATTAATTTAGCACGCAAATCCTCTTTGGTATTCCGAGTCGATTCGTCCGCGAGCATCATCACGAAAGGGGTGGAAAAAGAGGAAACAGGGCTGAAAGCCGTGTAGGGTTGTCAGGAATTAAAAAGATTCCCGGACAAATCGGTGCCGGTTAGGTTAGTTCGCTAAATTCAAAAATATAAAAATTTTTCATGGTGAAGTGTTGACAATTTTTAATTTGCAAAATTTGAAGTTTTTAGATTTTGGGAGTTTTTAAGTTTTAAATTATCATTTTCCAATTTACTCGGTTATAAAATTATTACAATTACAAAGTTACCTAATTACAAGGTTAGCAAATTACTAAATGTTCAAATGATCAAATGACTAAATTACTAAATTATCAATTTTCCAGATTACCCAATTTTCTCAAGGTTACCAAATTTCCAAATCTCCGAATATATGAATTTTTATATTGCTAAATTTCCAAATTACCAAATGTCAAAATTATCAAATTACCATCTCAAATTACTAACTTCTCAAATTACCAACTTCTCAAATTTACAAACTCTCAAATTTCCAAACTCTCAAGTTACAAAATTCTCAAGTTACCAAATTCTCAAATTACCAACTTCTCAAAATACCAAATTCTCAAATTACCAACTTCTCAAATTTCCAAACTCTCAAATTTCCAAACTCTCAAATTATCAACTTCTCAAATTTCCAAACTCTCAAGTTACCAAATTCTCAAGTTACCAAATTCTCAAATTACCAACTTCTCAAATTACCAAATTCTCAAATTACCAACTTCTCAAATTTCCAAACTCTCAAATTACCAACTTCTCAAATTTCCAAACTCTCAATTTACCAAATTCTCAAACTACCAAATTCTCAAATTACTAACCCCCCAAATTACCAAATTTTCAACTTCCTATGTTACCAAATTCCCAAATGTCCAAATATCGGAATTTGTATGTTGCTTTTCCAAATAACCAATTTCATCAAACAACCAAATTTCTAAATTTCCAAACCCCTAGATTACCAAATCATAAGTGGTTATTTTAACTATCTATTTTAAGAAATGTTTCAACTTTTGCCATACTTAATGGATTTATTTTTCATCGATTGTCATTTTTACTTGTTGAAAAGTTTTCTAAAAGAGGTTGCTTCCTTTTGTCGAGAGGCAATTGAAAACGTCTTCGTGGAACTCATTAAATCTGGGTCACCAGAATCTCATGCAAATTGAGTTTATTCTTCAGCAACTCATTGATAAAGGCGCTTTTATCTAAATAATAAGGATTCTAATTACAACACCAAGTTAGAATCGTATTCGTTCGAACATTACGAAGATGCATCGATCTTTAAATTCTTTATTCGGTTAATATAATATTTTAACCTATACGTACAAATTTAATTTAATATCAAGTAACTTTGATATTAAATTGGTTCTGAATACTCAAATTGGCCACGTGAATTGTTGTAAATAATATATAAAATTATATTAGTTTCATATAAATAATTGCTAAAATAATCAAATTACAAGCTTAATATATTACACTTATGCATACACGTACAAGCATTGTATCACATAGTGATTTGAAAGTTACAAATTATTTATTTTCAAATAAAATTATAAGTCATGTAATAAGTCACATTCGAAGATTAAAATTAAATATTTATTTAATGTATCATGTAAGTGAAAAATTTTGTCATATTATGCTATATTTATGAACACATTATGTAAATTTAAAGTCATGTTAAATATTTACATAATGTACCTTACAAAATTACATTTATGTCAAATATAATGTGTTATTTATGTAACACTACCTAAAATTAAAATGACGTCAAATGTCCATATAAAATTAAAATTAAACAAAGTACATCTATAATGTATCACGCAAATATGAATATAATAACATATTGTATTGTATAAAAAATGTTGAGTTACGAAAAAAGTAACTGTGTTACCGATTATCATTTCGACATGCGAATAAGAATGATTTCTGAAGTAAGAATTTTTATTACGAAAAGAAAATCTACAGAAATGTCTGTAGAATTCCCGTCGTTCGATGAAAACACGAACGTGGCTGCGATAATGCATTGAATCGCAAAAGTTGGCGAGGAAAGGATAGAATAGACGAAAAAAAGATTTCGCGAAGCCAGAGCTGGTCCAATTGGCACCGAAGTAGCTCGACGAATGGAAATATGTCTGTCGTACGGTAATACGATTAAAGGGGGTGGAGAAACGGCCATTAAAAAGAAGATTCTCCACGGGGGAGAAAATATTTCCATAAGATCCTCGAAGGAGCCTTCGTGAGGCTGACAATGAAGCTCGCCGTTCAATGGATCCTCTGATTCCACCGAAAATCGAAATTCTTTTTGTTTATTCGCGTTAAATCCTCTTTCGAATTATATTATTTCATGTGTAATATATGTCGACAGGAATTTGAAAGTTGGCAAATTTAGGGATTTGAAAATTTGGAAATTTGGGGATTTGAGAGATTGAAAATTTAGAGATTTGACAATTTGGTATGTTGGGATTTGAGAGTTTGGAAATTTAGGGATTTAAAAATTTAGGAAGTCAGAAATTTGAAAATTGGCAGATTTAGGAATTTGAAAATTTGGAAATTTGGGGATTTCAGAGATTGAAAATTGAGGGATTTGAGAATTTGCTATATTGAGATTTGAGAGTTTGCGAATTTAGGGATTTGAAAATTCAGAAAGTCAGGAATTTGAAAGTTGGCTTTAGGGATTTGAAAATTTGGAAACTTGGGGATTTGAGTGCTTGAAAATTTAAAGATTTGAAAATTTGGTATATTGGGAATTTGAGAGTTTGCAAATTTAGGGATTTGAAAATTCAGAAAATCTAGAATTTGAAACTTTGGCAAATAGGGATTTGAAAATTTGAGAATTTGGGGACTTAAGAGCTTGAAAATTTAAAGATTTGAGAATTTGGTACATTAGGAAATTCAGAATTTGCAAATTTAGGGACTTGAAAATTCAGAAACTCAGGAATTTGAAAATTGGCTTTATTGATTTGAAAATACGAAAATTTAAATTTTAGGAGTTTGCAAAAGGGATTTGAAAATGAGCCAATATAGGAATTCGAGGAATTGCAAATTTCCTGATTTGAACTTTATTAAATCTGGAAATCTCCCCATACGAAAATATGGAAAATTAAAAAATTTATATTTTTAGAACTATAAAATTTCATTCAACCTGTTAATTAGTCCTCCCCCATAAAATTACCACAAAACGAAAGAACATTTGACTCTTTATGTTACGTGATACGTTTGTTAATTATTCTTTTGTGTAATAAAAATCTTGATATTCAGTTCATGTTTTAATCTGGAAATTATACTTTATCTATCTGGATAATTTGTGAGGAACGAAGTGAAATCGAGGTGGGTGTATCTACGCGTAAAATTCGAGGCGTTTAATAAAATCTTCGTCCTTGTTCATTAAAAGTCCGACTGTTATTACATCTGCTTCAATTAAAACTCGCTTGGAAAAAGAAACTTTCTTCTTGTCGTTCTTGGTTCTCGAATCAGAATTCAGTTTAAATAATTTCACGATACTTTGTTACGGTGATGAATTTTTTATGGGGATTTTTGTTACTAACAACGTTTATATTAAACGATATTTATGATTTTCCCTTGATAATTACAATCAAAAGAAATTACGTAAATTAACAACAAATTTATATCACTTCTATTACTTTCCTTTAATTTAATAACAAAAATATAATTTTCTTCGATTCGGTTATTTAAACATGACTGAAATGAAATTTAAACATGAATTAAGAATTCATTTTTTAAAAGTTTTAATTAAGAATCGGAATTTGATCATTAAGAAAGCTTGCAATTAAAATCTACTCTTAATCTTTGATTAAACAAGTTTTAATTAAAAGTTGAACGTCACATTTCAATTACGAATTCAAATAAAGATTACAAAAATAATTCTCGATTAAAGATATATTTATGAATTGAGCATTATCGAACATTGTTAATTAGTATTGATAGTAGAAGAATTATTTTAAACTTTACTTGAAAATATATTATTATATTTACTATATATTTGGTGCAATAAGTATCTATTATAAATATATGTGACTCTTTTATACTTCAGACATTTTGTTTCCGCAACCTACACAAAATGGCGGAGCATCATAAACTGTAATAAAATAATTGAGTCAAAGTACATTCAAAGTAATTAAACACAGTATTACCGTCATAAAAAGGACAAAATGTTACATATAAAGTAGCGTATATTAAAGAAATGAACAAAACTGTAGAAAGTCCGTGTTAAAAAGTTAACCGGTCGAGATTAAACGAAACAAGTTTCTCGAGAAACGATCGATGCAATTACGCAACTTTCTTAAACGTAATTAATTTTCTTAGCCCAGTCTTCTCCTCGCTGGTGTTTCATTGTCTTTAAAATCTCCGGATCACGATTATTCCTCGCTTCATAGAATCAATTGCTTTTGATTGTTCCGGCAGAAGATAAAATTAACGCGTTGCGGCCTTTAAAAGTCCTGTTAATTAATCCATTCGCTGATCCAATTAAACCTTCTTAACAGACAAAACGAACAAACTGAAAGTTCATTTCCCTTCTTTTTTTCAGACATATATTTGCTTAATTAAGGGACTGTAAAATTTCCTTTGGCAACGATTGTTGCTGGTGTAACAGTCGCCAAGTTTCTCCTGCACATTCGAGTATTATCGTCGGAGTTTTCGCGGGTGTTTCTCGGAGAATCAACTTCGAAATGAGAATTTTCTCCGGAAGAGGAATTCCGGATGCTGGAGAACGCGTAGCGCAGGTGAAAGTTGCAGCGGGAGAAAGTTGTAATTCGCGAAATCCTTTGAGAAATTTGTCAGGAAGTTCGCGACAATAATTCGTGATTGTCGAAAGGAACGAATATCTCGCAACTCGAAGAAATTCTGTACATCAAAAGCATTCGTGTGTATTTTTCTTAAATTTATTCCCAAATACAAGGCTAAATCTGTCTTCGACATTTTTCCTTATTCAAATAATACTTATTTACAAATATTTCTTATCGATAGGTGTACAGTTCGATGTGATTTCCATGTATGCACATCCCATCACTAATCACTTCGCAATTACTCCACAGATACGTATTCCGTCCACATCCGAGTTAGATCCACCCTAAACCCACTTTCGTCCGTTCTCCATCCACTCCTCATCCGCCAGCGTTTTCATCAAGAATGACGCAGACTGAAATCCGTTTCCGTGAACGTGTCAGCGCGGACAAACGACGCGTCCAAGGATATTTAGCCGATTCTTCGTGAGGGTGTCAGAAATCGCGGCGGAAATGACGGGAATACGAGTAGGTCGGTGCGGAAACGATGACGTATCAAAGCCAGAGGTGAGGGCATTCCCATAAGGGAGAGCCGGTGACATCCCGTAAGATTGATTGGAGTCACGGGATGGAAAATTAACGGTCTAGTCTGGCTTGGTCCAGGGTTCGGGCGAAAGGTGTAGGAAAGCGTCGTCGTCGAGGGGGACGTGACAGGAGCCGCATACTAATTCCCCGTCTCTGGAACCACGTCTCCTCTGGTTGCGACTATTTTAACCTTCCTTAACCATCTATCTTACTGCTGGGCCGATGGACTTTGATAGAGAAATGGCTGGACGTTATCGGTGATGGGCAAAGTCGCGATAGTAATCGCGTGTCTCCTAGAAATATTGGCCTGATCAAAATGTCATCGTGACGTTATAATATCTGTCGCTTTCGTAGATTACATTTGTTCAATTTATGTATCACATTCTAGATTAGTATCCACCAAGAATGATGATAGATAAACAAGTATGGGTTCACCCTATATATGTATCTTTGAGATACTTTATTAATGACGCACTCGTGACGCACCTCATGTTTTCATCAGAATTAATTATTATCTTCACAATGAAGAATCCCTGAATAAAGTGCCTAACATTTAGCTTCCTACTCCTCTTCACATTGTAGCAATAATTAGTTATTTTTGCATAATGCAACTGCCTAGAAAAATTTAGGTTCAGGCTACATCTGCAGCTGGCTACCTATAGTCATCTTCAAGATCTCGATCATCATCCGATCTAATACCAGAAACGTTTGAAATCAATGTGGGATGACCAACAGCCATCCTTATTCTAACAACCTTATAAAACTATATGTTCAATATTAGGTGCTAGTACCGTATGACAAATTACAAGAAACCACACGTAGCATGGTTCATCTCGTAAAGATATACATATGTTTAAGTGTATAAATGTGAACACTGGCTTGGTAAGATGACGAGCTCGTATAATAATTTGATCTTCATGATGGATCTCAATCTGCGTCTCCTGAACTAATCGATACAAGAAATGTTCAAAATCAACGCGGGATGACAAACAGCCACCCTCATACTAACAACCTTATAAAACCATAATATGTTCAATATTAGGTGCTAGTACCGTACGACAAATTACAAGAAACTACAGGTAACATGGTTCGTCTCGTAAAGGTATATGTAAACGTAAAGATGTACGTATAAATGTGAACAGTGGCTTAGTAAGATGACGAGCCCGTATAATAATTTGATCTTCATGATGAATCTCAATCTTCATCTCCTGAACTAATCGATACAAGAAATGTTCAAAATCAACGTGGGATGACAAACAGCCACCCTCATACTAACAACCTTATAAAACCATAATATGTTCAATATTAGGTGCTAATACCGTACGACAAATTACAATAAACTACAGGTAGTTTATCTCGTAAAGGTATATGTGAACGTAAAGATGTACGTATAAATGTGAACAGTGGCTTGATAAGATGACGAGCCCGTATAATAATTTGATCTTCATGATTGATGTCGGTTCATCGTCAGTTCTAAACAATACCAGAAACGTTCGAAATCAACGTGGGATGACAAACAGCCATGCTCCTATCTGTCCCCGTCATCCTCGTCGTACATTATCCTGTGCCGATGGCAACGACTGCTAATAATCAGCTCGGCCGGCATCCAGCTTCCTGTCACCTTGCAGGCAGAGGCAACCGGTGACACGTTAATAGATCGATGCGCCGTGGGGGTGGCGTGAATAGGGATCCAGCGTCGGTAATTATCAAAGAGAGGAGGGGTGGCGGTTTGGTTCTCGTCGCGAGCAAGAGATATTCGAGTAGCCCCTGATAGAAACACAGCAGGGGAGGAATAGAAACAGCCAGGGACGCCATAGGTCCCGGCCAACGGCGTGTTACCGACGATGTCTATCCTTAATTGGATCAAACGATCGACTATCTTCGTCTCGATACGTCAACCAGGGATTCCGTTACGAGTAATTACGGAAGACGAGCCGAGGACATAAGGTACTCCGGCACGAAAATCAGCGACGAGCCTCGCCATTATTCGCGTCCAACGAAGCCGGCAATTTAACCGGCCGGTTGTTCTATTCGTGATTCGATGATGACGTTCGGCCAAATTATTTCCTGTGGATCCCGTCGACCGTGCTGGCTCCTGGGTTAACGATCCTGGACCGAACCCCCTCACCGTCGTGGTATTGCGGGTTAGCTCGTGGAAATTATGCCGTGGCCGATTGAGACAAAGAGGGTGGGAAATGAGCTCGCTAACGGCTACGTACTCCAGATACAAGTTTACCCGATGCACGATAGCGTTTATGGAAACGCTGTTTATCGCTGGATGCACCGATTCCACTCTTCTCATCGATTTTCGCAATTAAATTTAATAATACAATAAAGTTTCATAGCGCTTTACCGATACAATGGATGTCATTTATGCACTTTCATGTGCCTTCTTAGGTTTCATTAATTTGTCGCTGGCATGTTATTATTACTACTTTAGTCTGCATATACAACTTATATGTATGTATAAACTATTTTGAAATTTATATATAAAAATGACAGAGCGTGTAATTGGTGTTTAGATTCGATAAAAATAAACTGAAACAGAACAGCGAAAACTACAAACGTCAGCAAAGAATAGAGTAAAGCACAATGATACCGGATTAAAAAATTGAATCTGAAATTTCAAAAACGTTTGAACGTCAAAACTGTTTCGCGATATTACGAGCACCGACAGACAGATTGTTAAAGGCATTGAGAATGAAATGAACGTTTTCATGGATTGTTCATAGCTCTCAAATTGGCAATTTTTCGACTAACGCGTTTCCATAGACGGCCAACGGCAAATTGAATTGTTTCTCGTGGGCGCGTTAAACGATGGTAATTGGTCTCCAAAGCGTGTCATTTGGAATTGGTTTCGTCAGTATCTCGTCAACATTCTCCGATTAATACACCCGTTCTAATTGACGCTTCGTTTGGCCACGCGAGCGTGGGCGTAAATGAAAGTTTGAAATAAAAGAACTCGACACAAAGCGACGGGTATGTCACCATAACGCTGATTAGAAACAAAAACCTATGACACCGATACGATTGTACCTTCCATTCTCGATAGATCAATCGAATAAAACTTCATGGATGAGGAACTTTTAGAGGGACAATTAGAGGAAACTCGTTGTTTTGCGACGAACAAAACATGACACGGCAATTCAGCAAATATTTTATTTTTATTCGATTCTGTTGTTCGACGAAATCATAGATGAATCATCGGATAAACTGATAATATCAGATACAGGTAATAACCTGGATATACAGTTACACTAAAATTCGAATTGTTACATTTATCATATCTGCTACGAATTTATTGTGGATAAGTGTATCACACAACGTGGACATTATAGACGTATCATACTGTAAAGAAGAAAAAATGTATGATTATAATTATAAATGCTGTATCAAGACCTCTATCCATCGAACCCCGATCACATAAGTTTCACCGAATATTTTGTAAAAAAAACTTGCAAAGTAGCTGTTGCGCAAGCCTGAATTTCACACTGACGTTGCTCAACGAAATTAGCAAACTTGCTAACATTCCGAGAATCAGAAGCCACCGTTCTGACGGCATTTCCATAGTTTTGTTTAACCATAGAGCATCGTCTACGCGTGCATATTGCATGAAACACGCGTGGTGCAGATTTAGCCGCGGCTTAAGGGGGTGAGCCGAAGAGGGTTGAAGCGTTGCTCCATCTGCGATTCCGAGCGGAGAAATTGTTGTCGAAGCGAAAGCTCCGTAATCAGATTTGCACGGGCAAGGAAATTTGTTTTAGCGGTGGGTAAAAGCCAACGGCGGCGATATACGACGTAAAATGGAATCACGAGGCTACCAGAAGAGGACAGGCCAAGAGCATGATGAGTAAAACAAGAGAAAACGGGGGCGGATTTCATCGGTATGCCCGATAAAAACCAACTTCCCCGCACACGTACAAGGATAATACAGTTTTATGAGCTCGCTGCGGTTACTATGATAAAGCACGGATAAAAGTGATAAATGCATGCTTTTTTATTAGCCCGCGAAGAGGGGTGGCTACGGTGATACACTCTTCTCGGAGTGGAACGGAAATTTATTATACTTATTGAATCGTGGGTACTTTAAGCCCGTTACGATTAATTAAGGGCGGTTGATTAAGATCCGAGGGGGTGGATTGTTTAGGAACTTTGGAAAGTTGGAACATTCGATTGCAACAAATTTTTTAGTAGAGCTTGGTACTTTGTGACCTTGGAGTTCTTTGGTTCTTTGAAATTTTGACTTCAACATTTTGGTGTATTGGAATTTTTTGAAGTTTAGGACTTTGGGTAGGACTACGGGACTTTGAGATCTTTTAATATTTGAACTTTGATGTTTGAAAATTTTCGCTGATAAATTAAGGGTGAAACCAAGGAATTAACCGTCTGCATTAACCCTACTCACCCACAAACCCTTGAGTCTGAATCAATTTTCACATCAAACGTTCTAAAAGTGAATGTCAAATATTCATCCAATAAATACTCAAAAACGAAGAGTCTAAATTGCAAATAATTCTAAATAACTCTAAATTGTAGTAACACAGGTACCTTAAATGTCAATATTACGTACGGTAAACGTCAATATACCCAAGATAATCAAAGATAAACCCACGATTATCCCACTGTTCATAATCGCAAGCATACACCAAGAATAATTGTGTATAGACAACGCTTTAACCGAGTGATTGATGCGAAAAGCTTGCAAGGATCAGACAATCGACGAGACCTTTTCTTACGAAACTCGCGGCAGGTAAAGAGGATCGTACATTTTTCATTCGAAATTGGAATCTCCCTTTTTTCGTCGTCCTCTATAATTCACCCTCCACTCGTTCCACCCCCAACTGATTACGGTGCAATTTAATTTCCAATTTATATTCATTTAGCATGCATAAAGTAACATCCGACTTTATCACACGGTTGGCTAGTCCACCGTAAGGAAAACATTCGACGGTTTTGCTCGTTTTTCCGAGAATGAACAGCAAGAAAGACCAGGAGGAGACTCTGTTACAGGCAAAATGCACTAATTGGAATTAGTACACCGGGCAATATTTGAACAGCTTCCAAGTCTTAGGCGAAGCAACCGGGAGAAGAAGAAGAAATTGGATGGAGCGATGGACGGGAGTAGTCGCTGATGGACCGACGAAAAAGGATGATGCTATTAGGCTAATTAAGGTGCCTTAAGATTTTAACGAGTTCACTTACCTTCGCGAGCGACGGAACTTCGAAATAGTCGCGTGTGGCGTGTAAACTTTACCGGAAGTGAATTGTACTATGTCTTTCTCCTCCTTTTAACGGATGCTCTCCGTCTCGCGCGAAATTTGACCGAACACCAATCTCTTGAAAGTTTCGAAACCATTTGTCGAGATTACTGGCGATGATAGAAGGGTTATGAAGGTACCCTTCGGGACGGCCAACACTTTCAGAACTTTACAATTTTTCAATTTTTTTTTCATACAAATCATTAAATTTGGATATTCGTATATCTAGGTACTTTGAAATTATGAAATTTTCAAAGATGTTAACTGAGGAATTTTTAAATATGTAAACTGTGAAATTGAGAAATTTAGACATCTCTGAAGTTGAAAAAGTTACGAATCTATAATCTCTGAAACTGAGGAATTTTGAAATTGTGAAATCGAATTTATACACCCTTATACATCACAAATTTCTTCATAAAGAAATTTTGGAATTTGAAAACCTATAATATTTAAATAACTAATACTCCAATATTTAAATTAAATATTAACTATCAAAAATTGAATATCCAAATGATCGAATTCGTCACTACTAAAAAAAAAGTGAAGAACTAATAAAAACCTTGCACTATTGAAACCCTTGAAAGTGTTAACATCAATTTTTGTAGAATTTTAAGGACATCCCGTTCTAGAATTAATCGCGAATGACGAAAGGATCGATGCATCGAAAGAAACTGACGGCGTTTAGCCGGTCCAATCATCAATCAGGTGGGCGAAGTTAAATGGCCGGGACAACGGGTTTTAATATCTCCCGGGAGAAATAAAAGTTGGCGCGATAAATCAAAAGTGAAAAGTCTCTGCTCGGCTATATATACTTCTCTGTCCGTCTTTCCTTCTTCTCGTCGTCTTTTTCCGCTCGCCTTTTATCCTCTCTTTCCTTCGTCTGCCACTCAGTTGCCTACAAAATGGCAAGTCTTCACTCTATTTCTCTCTTGGTTCTCTCGCCGTTTCTTTCTCGTCGCCATTCTCACGAATCCTAATGTCTCTTACCTCCATCGACAATTTGCAAAAGTGATAAATGAACGCTTCTCCTTGCCTACAGCCCGTGCTCCAACAGAATCTGGGCCTGATTCTCTAATTAAATAATCATCGTACTTATTTATTAAGTGTTCGAAATACTAATTTTCGGTAGTCCAATTATCGGCTTCGAACAGGTGTCTCGGTTATTAGTTTCAATTAGGTATTTCTTGCATTAGTTTCAATTATTAGTTTCACTTATTAGTTTCAATTAGGTGTTTCGTGCATTGGTTTCAGTTGTTACTTTCAATTAGATGTCTCAATTAGTTTCGATTAGATATCTCAATAATCAGTTTTAATTAAATATTTCATCAGTTTCAATTAGATATTTCAATTATCAGGTTCAAGTAGATATTTCGATTACCAATTTCTATTGAGCGTTTCAATTATTAGTCCTCAATTATTATTAGTTTCAATTAGATATTTCAATTATCAGATGCAAGTAGATATTTCAATTATCAATTTCTACTGGGCCTTTCAATTATTAGTTTCAATTAGATATTTCAATTATCAGCTTCAAGTAGATATTTCAATTATCAATTTCGACTGGTCGTTTCAATTATTACTCTTGAATTAGGTGCTTCAAATAGATGTATCAATTATTAATTGCAATTGAGTGTTTCAATTATTGGTTTCAATTACCTGTTTCAATTACTGGTATCAATTATGTGTTTCTATTGTTAGTTCAATCAGGTATCACAATCAATAGTTTCAATTACATATTTCAATTGTAAATTTCAATTACATGTTTCAAGTAGCTGTTTCAATTGTTAACCGTGAATTAGATGTTTCAATTATTAGTTCCAACGGGGTGTTTCAATTAAATGTTTCACTTAAATAATTCAATTATTAGTATCAATTATAAGTTTCAATTATTAGTTCCAATCAGGTGTTCCAATAAAGTATTTCAATTGTTAGTATCAATTATGTACTTCAAATATAAGTTGCAATTATTAAGAAATGAATTCTTTGAAAGTATTATGTTTCACAATTTATAG
The DNA here is from genome assembly GCA_945859595.2 of Megachile willughbiella. NCBI lineage: Eukaryota > Metazoa > Arthropoda > Insecta > Hymenoptera > Megachilidae > Megachile > Megachile willughbiella. The sequence goes on from OX243796.1 coordinate 10,785,566, forward strand.
CCTACTTGAACTCGCATAACTTTCATCCGCACGAAATAACTTGATTACGTTTAAACTGCGATTTCGACCGTGAAATATTGTGAGAAGGGCAAATGATATAAAACAAACGTTCGTTATTCTTTCTTTTTAATCCGACATCACTTCCCCGGGAAGAAAATTAAAGCAATTCGTCATAAAAATGAACGCGAGATTTCGGTGCCGACGAATTAAGCTAAAACAAGAAATGTCTGAGAATAAAGTAGCTTTCCACGGATTTGTACGGCACCGGTATTCCTACCTCTCTTCTGGAACATCCGCTTACATTACTTTCTTTCTCCATTTAAATGGAAGTTGTCTTTATAAATACACGAGACACCATGTAAACGACCTGAATCATGAATTTTTCCTCGTCGACCGACGTGTCGAACGCAAATATCCTTCTACTACCAGAAACTCTAATTTATTCACGAAATTATGGTCAAATCACGATTTAGAGCGTTCCACGGGGTCGATAGGCGAGACGGATTATTATAAAAGTTAATTGCAACCGGATAACGTGCATTAAATAATTTGTCATTACCCTCATTCTCGGTTTAATGAAGGACTTCAATTTCGATGGATTTTCAAACTTTCGATCGAATCTCGATCTAAAGAAAATTTATATTCCATGCGATTGTGTTTCGCTATCAAAAATTAATTTTCTCCTATACATTGATTTAGTAAACAAGAAAAATGTGCCAATAATTACGAATAAGCAAATGAATAAAAAAGTAAGTACAAGCGAATACAATTAATAAAAAATTAAATAAAAATAATAAAAAATTAACGATGTAGTTCAAACAACACAACCACGAACTTCATAACTTCGTCGAATTTACGAATATTTTTGAGAATGATAAAATATGATCCTCCATGATACAATGAAAATAATCGATGAGGTGTAAAATAACCGAATAGTTCAGTTTCTAAAGAATTTCGACTTGCTAGCACGACAGGGTAGAAAACCGGTGAAAAAGAGGAGCATGGAAGTAATTTAAAGCTGATTCTATGGTAAAGGCTGCAACCACGTATTTGCATTATGTCCAAGCGCGTAAACACGTCTGCCGAGAAGCATACTTTGTCATCCCATCCTATTTACTTTCGGTAGCGTAGAAATATCTCTAGGAGCAGTGGCGTGCAGCTTCCACACACACCGGCAATCGCTCAGACTTTCCTGACAAATAACGATGACTTTTTCGTGGTGAACGCGTCACCCCCGAGTTTATTTCCGAGAACTTTCGGTAATTTTTACAATTTCGAATCTTCATATTTCGAGGAAACTAGTTAATCGAGTGACGCCATGTCCGCGCTTACGTGTCGCGTCTAACTAACTAATTTCCAAGCATAAAATAGTCCAATACCGTTCTAAACTCGCAACTCAAAGGGTTAATCAAACTCGTTATTGAACAACTGTGTCAGGGAGTTGCCGTCATTATAGCAACGCAGATTCGTGGTCAATCGAGCAGCTTCTAGTTTTTCGATTATAAATACGGTATAGCTACTACACTTGTATTGTTACAGAGACTATAGTCGTTTATCTGTTCATGCAAATTTTGGTCAACACATTGCAAATTTTAGTCACATTTATGTCTTGTATTATAGTCACATTAAAGATCACGTTATGTACCATAGTCAGGTATCGTACAGCACTTCAAAGTGTACATGTGTGTGTTCAAAAGTATTGTGTACGCGTTCAATGTGTTCAAAAGTATTATACAATCAAAGTTATGGTGGTCGCTGAGGAGAACATCAGAACATAATTGTTATCTTCCCTAAATATTCAATGTATGGAAACAAATTTGCCCAGAGATAAAACCTTAACGTGAAGGTATAAAAATGTTTATACGTTAGCTGCCAGGAAAAATATCTCCAAAGGGTTAAATCCTAGGAGCAGCGCGTAACGGCGATATCAAGAATAATTATTCAGCTGTATTCACAAAGGGTCGAATCGGGGGTGTAGAAGGTCAGTGGTAGGTAGCGTGTAAAATATGATCTTGGAGTTTGGGCAACGTGGCCGGCGCCAGGATGGCTAATACGTTTGAGGACGAAGTTAGTAACAGGTGGCGCGATCCATAACGGGTCCCTGCAGCTTCCCAACCCCTCAACTACCAACATCACCCTTCCTTCTTGGCGAAAGCACCCTGCGACGCTACTAACGGGCCACGCGCCTACGATGCAAGGGTAGAAAGTTTAATTAAAAATAAAAACTTGTTTCTTTCGTTGCAGAATCCACACCGCCGAGCACCAGCCCCAGTCCATCCACCACCGAGATGCCGAAGAAAGGTGAGCTCGTAAACCTCCCTTAATCGGGGAGAAAATAATATTTTATCCGGCGGGAAGCTTCTATCGATAACGAGATTGAAGAGCTCCCTTTTGTAACCTTCGATTTCTCTACGGTTTTGCGGATCGTTAAGGCTGTTTTATTGGATTATTTATTATTTGCAGTTAAGGGTGTTTGAATAAGTAGTGTATGTAATCTTGTGCTGAAAGCAAATTCAACTTGCAAATTTTAAAATCTCTTTTGATATTAACTGTATAAACTGCCAAATGTACAAATCCGAAAATTTTAAATCTCAAATTGTAAAAAGTTATACTGTATCTGACCCACATGTTCCTAAATTATAATACCAAATTGCCATAACCTTTGTCTGTTTTACTGTAGCTGTTAGTTCTGAGTGACACCCAAGATCAAGGGGTTGTCTGCTTCACTATGTTTACCGTACTATAGTTAAAATATATTTATATGTAAATTTGTTAAACTAAGAACTTTGGACCTCGATCAGTTTTCAAATAATGAGAGTGAAAAGACGTATCTTGCGACAAAAAACGTTGAAATCACGGTCGAACTTCATTGACATGTTTTCCTCTGCACTTTGCACGAAAATCTCGAAAGCAGCTTAACATCTGTCGGTTCCATTAAGGAAAGTAATTTACTCGGTCGACCGCCAGCCGAATGGCCACCATTTATTATTTACACGAAAAGCCTTGCGAGCCGTCAACGGCCGCGTATAGACCTGTTAAAAAGCAACGACGAGCGTGTATTTTTTTTTTTTTTTTTGAAAATTCATTTCTCACAAAATCCCGGCGACTGCTGCTATAAAATGCTATTTTCTCCACAGATTGGGAACTGATGGCCGAAATGAATAACTCCGTTTACGGGAACCCGAGCTCCCTGACGATTCACAACGAGAAAAGCATGAAACCAGGTGAGTTTATCGCTTAATTGCTGAATTTCGTTTGCGCGAATAGTGAAAACAGATATTTAAACGTTGGCGGTGTTTAACGGGTTATGTGCGTCACTTTGATGGCCTCGGGAAGCATAACTCTGTTTAATTAGAAATTATAAATAGATCTATTGGAATCTTTAAACGCTACAGTTAAAAATGTTCTATTTAACATTTTGGTAATGGTGTGTATTGTAATGTTGACAAGTTTAATTATAGATTAAAATAGGACAAGATATTTGTATAGGTGATTTTTTTAAAAAGAGTGTGTGTATAATAATTTATTCGAATTAACAAGAAACGTGTGGTTGAAAGATACAAGAAAATATTGATTTACATTATTGTAAAACACGTGTGTAAGAAAAATGTTAAAGGTTATGACAGAAGGATTAACAGTAAAATACAAAAGAACAATTATTTACATAATTGATAAAAAATAAACATAACTATCATACAAAAATTCTGAAGATTGTGGTATTTGTATTAAATATTCAAGTCCTTGCAATTTTGAATCCTTTCTCACACATCTTGATCTTAAAATCAGATCATCCTCATTTTTGTAAAATCCGCAGAAACAAGTCCTAGATTAATCATAATAAATCTTAGGTTAACGAAACTTAAATCGAACATGACATATCGCTAAGTGTCTTAACCGGTTAACCCATTTCGCGATTAAACTCGTAACGATTCTTTAAGTATTAAAAGAGAAAAGGAAAAGGAAAGTGTGACAAATGGAAAGCAGGATTAGCGAACGAAGAGCATGGAAATTTGGCGAGACTTTGAGAAGAGCAAATGCGAGTGACAAAAACGTTCTTTCTGTAAAAGTCTACCGGTGAAACGTATTCTCTTCAATCTTGATCTTTTTTCGAAGAACGCATCGATCACTCAGACATTTCTCGTGGGAAAGTCGGGAAAAGTGGAAAGGGGTGCAGCCAGGCGGAAATGCAACAAAAATGTAATAACGTGATAAAGTTAGCTGCGAAATAAGGGGAAATCTAGCAGATAGCATATTTGACGTGTCTGTGGATCGAATTGTTCTTGCGAACGATTTCCATTTCTGACTAATCATTTTCCCATGGAAATTCTCATTTTCTTTATGCTTCTGTATTAGGATACATTTTCTAATACATTATGTATTAGAAATTCATATTATTATACGTAAAAGTGTTCAATTTTTTTCCACTTACCTTTGGACTGTTTCTGAACCCTTTTGAACCATAAAACCTAGAAATACTTTTGTTAATTAATATCATAATTACAATCTTAAATACTGAAGAAATAACAAAGGTACAGAAACAAATTACAAGAATTCTATAACAAATTAAGGAGTGTTATAAATAAATGTGAACTTATGTTTTCTTAACAGACTAGAATAACAACAGGTATGATTACAATTAGAAAAAGTATAAGGAGCTCTGGAGTTTGGTCTCCTTGCTTATTATCGGTATAAATGTATTAATGCAATTCGGTTAATTAGTAATTTCAATTTGTTACATGAAACAACATCTGCTTGAAACATAAAGTTTTCCATCTAGGTAATGTTATGTATTTTAACTGAATTAATTATCGTGCAATTTGCATATTTCGTTTATTCATTTCGCCGTGCCGTAAACGAGAATTTCAAGCTGTTTATTATTCTATTGACTTGAATTTACGAAATCGCGGATTCGCTTTGAAATTGGAAGAAATGCATCGTCGCCGACGGAAAATTCAAAGCCTCGAAATAAAATACTGTTTTAATTCAGGCAATTAACTTGTCAAAATGACGGATATCGGATTTCTTATTTTAAGTCCATAGAAATTAGCGAAGTCTTGGATTACGTTAATAGTTATAATTCGATGACGGTTCTTGGTAAAATTTATGCAGATTTACGAAATATATATAATAATTTAATTTTTTTATGCTACACGAAATAATGTACCACGAAATTCTTATACTTATCTTGTTAAAGGTAAATGCAAATTTTGACTAATTTTACAATGAATTTTATGATTACAATTTTATAACTTATAATTTATAATTAATCATAATTATTATAATTATTACAATTTATATTTCATTATAATTATTATAATTCATAATCAATTACAATTTTATAATCAATTAGTTCACACAATTATATTCTTGTGCTTTCCAACAAATCTATATTGTATTATTTTTTTAAATATATTTAATCAACAGAAAACGTTTATTTATTTAAATTTGTTACTAATTTGTGAGTGTTTAGAAATTATCTTTTAAAACTGACAAAAAATTGTGGAACAGAAGGTTAAATAAATTGTACCCCAGCTTTCGTGCTTCACAGAACGATCAAAATAAATAAACGATCAGTAGAGTAGGAAAATTAGGACAATTTGCCGTTTGAAACAATCGTCCCAACAGAACAAAGTAAGCAAAAAAAAACTTGCAAAAGAAAATAAGAGAAAAGAAACGAAAGAATCAAGCAGAATTACTTCTAAAACGATCACGAAGCGTACAACGAGGGTGCGAAACAATGGCGTTCAAAAGCCATAAGAATCGTCTGCAGAGTAAACTTCTGGGGAAAAAAGAAACAGAGGAACAATGGGGACAACTCGAAGCAGAAAAGTCGCCAAAGTAGTAGGTACAAGCAAATGTTCGTATACGTGTAAAATCTAAAAGGCTAAAGGGGTGGGGGAGAGGCTCGCGACGAAAGGATCGAAGGGTGGAAAACGAGCCGAGGGTGGGTTCTCCCAGTAACATCAATATTTCATGTATGCTAACACGCCAGAACTAATAATGCTCCAGCAAGGAAGACCCAAGAATAATATCAGCCACCGGCGTACTCCGTGTTCTCCTCTTCCACCCCTTTTTCACCCCCATCCCTGTCCCTTCTTCATCCTTGTTCCCAGCGAGCCCTTTCTGTTAAGATGAACAGCGAAAAAGAAAATAGGCTACTGTCTACCCTTTTTTTACTTGAATCTCAATAAATTCTACGGTAGATCTATTAGCTACCCTTTGTGAACTTATTTTACATAAAATTATGAATTTGTACCTGAAGATTAATACATTTTCTTTCTTTTAGTTTGATTTATTTTTATATTTGATATACTCTTGTTTCTCTGCTTTTTCGAGAAGTGCATTTAGGTTAGAAACTTGACACTTTAAAATTAACCCCTACAGTTCAATTATAAATAGAGTATCACAGGATCAAATCTTAATAAATTGATTTCTGATTTCATCATAATAGATGTCCCTAATTTGTCTTCACGAAATAACCTTGAAATATTCACAGTGGGATTTTACTCGTCCTTACTAAAACCATATAAACTTCTGAAACTACATACATCCAGACTTCGATACAAACGCGTGTCTACCTATGAATCTCTTTGCAATTCCAAAACCTATATTACACAAACGAAACCTATCATCTTTAATTAGAAGTATAAATACAGGATGCGAAAATCTCCAGTAAGTTAAATCAGCTTGGTCTCCGGTGAACCTCGAAGACTTATCAGCTCCGTAGCACAGAACGTTACACCATGACAGAGAGAAAATCCTTTAGCCCCTAAATTTAATCTAACAAAGTGCGAGAGTCTTTTCGAAAATTCGTGTCTCGTTGAACGAAGCAACCCCTTTCATCGTCCGTTTGTACAGCCGGAGGGTTGCATACAGTCTAAGCCTGGTACAGTTTCGTCATGGTTGTCGTGGAGAAGACAAAGAGCTGGAGGCAGCAAGGTATCCGACATCGGGCTCGTAAGTCGGAACACGCCTTATTCCTCCTTGTTTCTCCTTTTCTATGGCTGTGGAAAGGGGGTGGCTCGAAGTTGCCGGGTAAAAGAGCGACGGAGACATACTCGCATCGGGGGTGAGGTTTGTAATTGGCGCAACATCTGCGGTCTGCGGGGTGGCATTAATGTTTGCTCCCCACGACGCTTCTCCGTTCTGCTCTTTGTTTCCTTCGTCTCTAGCTTTCGTCTTTCGCCTTTTTTCCCTTTCTTGAGGCTGTTGCTTCCCTTTCTTGTCATTCCGCCGCGGTTCAATCGAGTCGAGCGTCATATTTCCGGGGGCAAAGTTGAGTTGCGAGGCGGCTACAAGCTGCTGATTAACCCTCGAACGCTGGATGGGAGACTAACAAGGGAACATTATTTCTTAGTATGCGATAACGAGATCTGAAAACATCGTTGTTGAGGAAGTTTACTTTGATGGAAAAGTCGACTGTGTTGTTTTGGCATTCACCTTGTGATCGTACGAGACTAGTATTTTCGATATTGAAATTTTCGGTTAGGATGTGTGCGATCGCTGAATGTAAAATATACCTAATATTCTTCTATATTTGTTTTAATATTGTGGAGATGATTAGGTGGCTTTGAATGACGGGACTGTCTAAAGTTTAACTGTCTAAAGAGGTTTTCACATTTTCAAATCTTGAAATGTGCAATTCTTCAAAGTTCTAACTTTCCAGATCCCTAAATCTCCAAATCCCATCATGTCTAATTGCAAGTCTGCAAATTCCCACATCTCCAAATTTCCAAATATACAATTTCCCACATTTCTTAGGTGCCAAAATTCCCAAATTTCCAAATATGCAAATCCCCAAATTTCTCACTTGCCAAATCGCCAAATTTCTTACATGCCAAATTCCAAAATTTCTAAACTTCTCAATCTCCAAATTTCTTAGGTGGCAAATCCCCAAAATTTTCACTTGCCAAATCCCCATATTTCCAAATTTCTCAGATGCCAAATTCCCAAATCCCCAAATTTCTCAGGTGGCAAATTCCTAAATTTCCAAATTTTTCACTTGCTAAATCCCCAAATTTCCAAATTTCTCAGGTGCCAAATTCCCAAATCTCCAAATCCCCAAATTTCTCAGGTGTCAAATCCCCAAATTTCCAAATATCGAAATCCCCAAATTTCTCACTTGTCAAATCCCGAAATCCCCAAATTTCTCAGGTGCCAAATTCACAAATTTTCAAATACGCAAATCCCCAAATTTCCAAATCCCAAAATCCGCAATTTTCCACATTTTAAACTACATTCCCACAAACATCCTCCACAACAAATTACAGCTAAAATTCGGTATCGAATAAATCAACGATGAAAGATATATTAGAACAACAATTTTCCCCGTTGTAACAAGAAATGAAGTTTTTTCTAAAGAATTCAGGATAGTCGTGGCGAGTTCCACGTTCCTATGGCAGATTTATCGCGTACTGTTTGCCGTTAGGATGAACGCGGAAAATAAGAGTGCAATTAACGATTGTTTGAACGCGAGTCGGATAACCGATTGGTCGTACGTTTCATCTGCTTATAATACATTGAACGCGCATTAATCAACAGATCGCTGGATAGTAACAAAATTATACACCGCCGCATTAATTACCCTCCCGTAACCGTTTATCGACACGATGATTGTTTAATCGAATAATTCGCCAAATGAAAACTTAATTAGCTATGCTTCCCTATTGCGTTCGCTCCCCGATACGTGATACGTTGATAGATATTTTTCGTTTCGTCACGTGAACGTATTAGTCGCTTATTATGGAAACATCGTATGCACATTTTCGGCTTTAATGAATTTTTAATATTAATGAGTAAATATTACATACATGTTAATATTTTGTGACATATGTTATATACGATATTAATATTTCAGTATATGTATCATATAAGATATTAAACATTTCATTACATATATCATATACAATATTAATAATTTATTACATATATATTATAAATATGAATAGTAGTTTTAATACTCCGGTAGTGGACAATATTCTCAACATTATGAAACAATATGTTCTATAATAAGTGTAGATAACGAACACGTTATTTTGAGCGAACCGATAAAGATTTGGAGCAAGTAAAGAGCGGTGAATAAGGGTAAAATTGTCAATGACAGGTGTATTTGAGTAATGGTATCGATATCGCGACATCTTGTAGGCCACATACGGCCTTAGGTGTCCCTTAATTCCCCGTGGAACCCGTTGTTCTCCTGTAATTCTGCGGGAGAACGTACAGAGATTGGCTTAGTCGCATGCTTGCATACAGATGAACCGACTACTATCCTATCGTGAGCGTACACATACGACGGGTTAGTGGCAAGCCGAGAAGGGAACGTGGTTGAAATGCCTCGAATGCATCAACGACATCAACACCGAGCTGATTAAATCTCCGGTAGGAAATGATCGTTGCGGTGCTTGTTCCGTCGTGTTTCCGTCCGTTGCTGAAATGAGCTCGAAAACTCCCATCATCGAAGGTAATTCTAACGCTGTTGCGAATTAAAATAAACCAGTGAAACGTGCTTTTGCATTCTTGCACGCGATAAATAATTTATAGACATTCAAAATTTATTATTATATTTCACACGATTGAAAGACACTATTTCTTAGTACAATCGTCACATTAGAATTCCATTGTGGTAGACTTTGGCTATATTGCCAAGAACGCGGTTACTGAAATACAAAAGTTTAGAATTGGCAATATAGAAAGACTTTAATCTTCATGAAACTTGTACTATAATGTAGAAATCACTGAAGATGGAAAATAAAGCGTGACGATACAACGAATGGCAATACAATGCGTTGTAATGTAACGAGTAGCAATGTAGACTGTGGCAATATAGCGTGTTGCACTTCGATGCATAGTAACACAGTGCGTTGCAATTTGGGGTGTGGTAATACAACGTGTTACAATTCTACGCGTCGCGATGTACAATGTTGCGATTCGACACATTGTAATTCCATTGCAATAAAGTACGATGCAATTTAACGCGTGGTAATGTAACGCGTTGTAATACGACGCGCGGTAATTTGATGCGTGATAATTCGGTGCGTTAAACTTAATGTGTGGAAATTCGACACGTTGCAACTTAACATGCGGCGATATAACGCGTTGCAACTTGACGCGTGACTATTCGACACGTAGCGATATAATGCGTAATACACCGACGAGTAGTAATATAGTACGTTGCAATTTATTATATGGCGATATAATGCGTGGCAATTTAACGTGTGGTAATATGGTGCGTTGCAATATAACGCGTGGTAATTCGACGCGTTGCAAATTTACACATGGCGATATAACTTGTCGAAACTTGGTATGTGGCGATATAACGCGAGACAACTCGACGCGTAGTAATACGATGCGTTGCAACTTGACATGTGGCGATATAACGCGAGACCCCGGTGCATAGTAATATAGTGCGTTGAAACTTGATATGTGGCGATACAACGCGAGGCAACTCGACGCGTAGTAATACGATGCGTTACAACTTGACATATAGCGATATAACGCGAGGCAATTCCATGTATTGCAGTATAACACGTGGTAATTCGACGTGTAGTAATACAATGCATTGCAATTATAAAATATTATATTTTATTCGAATATTTTATCGTATATTACATTGCGTTCATCAACGTTGTTCAATTTCCACAAATTCAAGAAACTTGCATGTTTTGAAATGGCTATTAAAGATACAAGATTTGAAAAGTTCTTGACGCATAAATGAAATTAAGTAATTTTGGCACTATAGAAAGTGAAATCATAGCGAGACAAGAATCTGCGTGAAAATGTGACGGGGAATTTCCTAGTCCCGTTGACAACCTAATTCCATCGGTTCTGTCCGTTATCTTCGATTGCCTGGATTTCGAGAATGGTTGATATCTAGATTGACTTAACCGCGCGTACACGCACTGTCAACATGTTCTACATACTATTGTGCACGTATGCGCGTGCTGGCTGGCTTAATATTCGCTAAATGGGGCCTGGGAGGACGGATTGAACTGGGTCAATTCTGCCACGGAGTCGATCATGGTGAACGTTGCAAAATCACGTGTCCGAAATACGCGCACAGTACCATTCCTGCGGGCATTTGCAACGTTTGCGTTTATCAACGAACCGATATTTCGTTCGGGAAGAATACGTTTACCTGCTACATTTCGCATTAACATAACCATCATTTTGTATTTTGACAGTACCATGTGACGGATAAATGATAAAATAACAGCACAAGAGTGATTCAAAATAACATTCTAAACGATTTAGGAATTTTTTATACTTTAAGAATTTTAGTTCCACAATTTTTCATAGTTACAGAATTTTTCATAGTTAAAGAATTCCGTATAGTTTCAGAATCTGTTTTAAAAAGATATATGTGTAGTGTTAAAATTCTTAATTAGTAAATAAATCCTTAGTGTTAGATTTTATTTCTTTCAACGAAATGATTCATAAAAAATGTCGAGGAGGATGGTTTGTAGGGGTTGAAGTTTTATCGTATTATAAAATTATCAAGCAAATTCGTAATGGAACTGTAAAAAGTCGGTTCGAGATATATCAGAATGTCAAACTCTGAAAATTTTGATAATAAATTTGATCATAAAATGCGAGTGCCAAAACATTTCCATGTCCCAAATTTTGGAATCCAAACGTTGAGTATCTCTCTTTCATATCGAATTCACGGTCGATATTCTGAACGCAGGGGCGGTCATATTCAACCCTAAACGATATGTTTACGTTACACTTAACGCACCCTCGACACACGCAAACGCGCATCATAAATATTAGCAGGCGGCCGCGTTCTAATTTGCAATCTTGGAAATTCGTTGCATTTCAAATTTGACGCGTTACCACTGACGAACGAGCTGCTTTGCAAGTCGAAATGAATGGAAATGAAAGTGTAAAGCTGTCCGCTAATGATCCTGCTAAATGTGCAGCTTTCTCGTCATACATTTTCAAACTCGCTGGAAATAATGTCGTTCCGCGAGTTTACAACGGGCTGTAACCCCATTCCGAAAAATTGTCGCAGTTTAATCTCCGAATGATTAATCGGCGCGTTGTTGTTCTCAAAATTTCGTTAACAAAGTGGATCTCGCCGTGCCGCTTTTGTATTTTAATCTCGGGTAAAAGGAATCGATACAATTAAGAAATTAGATCACTCCGTTTAACTGTTTTAACTCGGTGCACGAAGGTGCAGCTATAAAATTTCTGATAGATTAATCTGTCTTCGTAATAGCTGCTCTGACAGGGACAAAGCGATCAAATTTGCATAGAATCGTTGCAAGAAAACGCCACGTAAATTGAACCCTTTAACTGTGCTACATTTTGGCACGAATAGCTTCTCTTTTAAGATCAGATGTTTTAATTCCTTTATACGAGGTGATTGCTTTCTATTAAAATTTTGCAGCAAACTATACATTTACATTTGGAACCGAATATTTAGAAAGAAAGAGTTGTACAAGTTCTTTGATATTTTTAGTACCATTTGCTTCTGACACTGAGCTTGAAAATTGGAGAATTTGAGAGATTGAAAAATTAAGAACTTAACTAGAAGTCATTCACACATAATTTTCACTTACACCAAAATTGAAACTGACTGGTGACTCGTCTTCTTAATCATGAACTGAACCGACTCAAGACATTCCTGACATTTCCTCTGACCCTTAGAACCCGAAAGGTTCGGAACTTGTCCCCAGAACGATTCGCGAAGCAATATTGATAAACGCTGTCAGCACCGGCAATCAGGACTTAATTCTCAGCTGCAGGTCGGACGCAAGCTTCACTCGAACACGCTGCTTTGTTTTGGTTGTCTGGTGATTAGATTTCGTAAGTTGGCCCTGGGCCGAAGGTATAAGAGCAGGAAAGGAGGATGCCGACGAGGAAACACGATCTTGGCACAATAGCCTATTTCAGCAAGGTAATGGCCGATCATCCTGGTACACACCGCTCCGCCGCGAGTCACTTGTTCGCTGCTGCGTATAATAGCGGCTTCGATATAGACGGTGGACTAACTAACCGATCGTATACACGTCCATGGACAACAAGGTGAGACACCGGTGTACGGAGAAATGGATAGGCCCGACAGACGTATGCAAATTTCGACCAAACATTAGCGCTGACAGTGCATCGAACAGAGGTGTATTCTGAGAGTGGGTCAATGTAATTTGTCTTATTTGATCCTCAAGGACGAATTTATTAGATTTCGCGTAACGAAAAGTCTCATAAAATTGTATTTATGATTCCTGAATTTGAAGACATCCAAATGAGAGACTGTATAACGTATCAATAATTTAAGCAAAAGATGTAATTAGACTTTTGAGAGGGCTGGTTAGTTGCAGCAATGTTACTGCATATCAAGAGTTGAAGTGGTCTAACGTAAATTCATGATAGAAAAGTATTACAAAATGCTACATATAATACATACATTTGAAGCTTATAGTTTGAGGAATAATTCTATACAAATGCACCCTTAATGTTTTTAAAACAAGACTGCTGATTGCCAGTTACAGCAAACTATGTTCTTAGGTTACTTCAAACATCCAGATTCAAACTTGAAATGTCTAATAGATTGCCATGACAAGTGAATTGTCATACATGATATACAAATTTGAAGTTCATAATATAGTGAATAAGGCTGGAGTGCAGCCTTAATATACTTAAAACAAAATGGCTAACTGCCAGTTGTAGAAAATATACTATCTCAAGTATCCAGATTCAAAACCTGAATAGTCTCACAGAATTTCATGACAGAAAAGTATCACAAAATGACACATACAGTATATCAATTTATAGCTTAAAGCTTAATAAAAATGATTATATAAGTGCACCGTTCATAATTTCAGCACAAATGTTTCCACATTTATCGAACGATGTATACATCCACAGAGACACAAGTCCAATAAAATATCACGACAGAAAAGTACGGTCACCTCGATCGAAATCTTCAAGTTTTCCTTAATACCGCAGCAACAAAAAAGCGCCATAATGTAAAGTGTGGAGAAGTTGAGGTCCTGAGGACAAGTTGCAAAGAATAGTGCGAAAGGAGGTTTGGCAGGCGTCGAAGAGCAAAAAATGTTTAACGAGAAAAGCAGAGATCCGTGAACGGATTCTGTTGACGTCGTTGTGTCACGGTATCCCGACGAACGAGCCTCTTCCTGAGCGAAATTCGATTCCCCCCGTGGTGTCGTGATGTATGCAAATGGATCCAACGTGGTAACTACAAAATTCCTGGTCCACCTGGCCGAGGTTACATGCGCGGATAGCAGGATTAAACCGTGGAAAAAGGTTGTCGTATTACGGTACCGGGAACATACTCTCTGTTCGTCGTACTTGGAGATAGTTTCATTACATGATTTGGTCCGGCAGGCTGGACCGTGACAAACGTGGCGACATGGAAGGGTCCTTGCACGATGCACTGGATAAGGGAATTGTGTTTACTCGTAGTTTGCATACTAGTTACCGCGTTTGCCACCCACTTTACGCGTAACAGGCCCGTAAACATCTTCAGAGGAGGACCACTCCTCGTATGTACCCTTTGTCCTCGTTTCCTTTGCACCTCCGGCTACTTCCTTTCATTCTTTAACTCGACAGTTCCCACCTCTTCTGACCATCCCTATTGTCTCGCTGCCCTTTGTGCCGTTTGCCTTCGTCGTGCGTTCATTCTTGCCCGGAAACTTGCTGTAGATTTAAATCAGCATCTTGGCGAATTATCGTTCGACAGCTACCATATCGATTTTGTGCAGGGGGTACATTTAGTTATCCTATATGTTCGCAGTCCAGAGGATTTACGTTCGTTGATTTTTGGGGATTTTTAAGAATTTGAATGTTGGAATATTTGAGAATGCGGGTGTTTGAATACTTATGAATTTGGGGACGTAGAAATTTGAAAATCTAAAATTGCAAAATTCCTTACCTTAATTTCTGTAATTATCATATTTACAAAATACCCGTATTCTAAATTACCAAAATCTCCATAAAAACTTCCAAGTTCTCAAATTCTCAAATTTTCAAATCCCATATTCTCAAACCCAAATCTGAAATTCCCCAAATCCCAAATTTCTCAAACTCCAAATTCTCCAAATCCTAAATTTCTCAAATCTCAAATTCTTCAAGTAACAACTCCCCCAAATTCCCAAAATCCCCAAATCCCAAATTCCTCAAATCCCAAATTTCTCAAACCCCAAATTCCCCAAATTCTAAATTTCTCAAACCTCAAATTCCCCAAATTCCCAACTTCCCCAAATTTGCCAAATCCCGAATTTCTCAAACCCCAAATTTCCCAAATCCTAAATTTCTCAAATTCCCCAAATCCTAATTCCCCCAAATTCCCCAAATCCCAACTCCCCCGAATCCCCAAAATCCCCAAATTCCTCAAGTCCAAAATTCCGCAAGTCCCAACTTTCTCAAATCACAAATTTCCCAAATCCTAAATTTCTCAAACCTCAAATTCCTCAAATCCCAATTCCCCCAAATTCCCCAAATTCCCAAATCCAAATCTGATTACTATCTAAACACCTAAATTTAAATATCTGAAATCCCCTATACATTATCGTCGAAACAAATCCAAACAGCACTTAAAAAAGAAATTTAAAATGTGTCCAAATCGCAGCACGCTTTTCCACTTGTCACACTTTCTACCTCGCGTACCGGTAATCCGATTTCAACAATGGATAACAGTTCAACGTTTCGTATTTCACTCGTTTCAACTCAATTTTCAACGATCTCGAACGGGTAACAAACATCCACCTTTCTCTCCTTTCAATCTCTTTGTATTTAACCGTTCGACGGTGTTGATTTAAAAAACAGAAACATTAGAAGAAGGTCAAGTTTCATATGGATGGACGGATATTTTGCTTGCAGGTAATAAATTCCAGTCGAACCTCAGCGAGATCGGGAAATCGGAACAAAAATCAAACGACCCGGATAGGAAAAGGAATTACAATTGGACCCCAGACAGCGGTAAGCTCTGTTGCTACGTGTTACCATGGTTTAATTTAAACGAGACAGTCAGATCGACACGCCTAACCTATTTTCTTATTTTCCAAGCCCTTTTTCTACAGCTATCGATAATGTCCTCTGGTTTATTTCATTCCTTTGCGTTTATTTCATCCCCTTGCGTTTATTTCAATCCATATAGAATCCTCCTTCAGGACATTTTTTTATATTAATCGTAATAGCATGATTCAAAGAATGTAGATTTTTAAGGACTTTATTCTTATTTTTGGGTTTTTTGAAAAAATTTAATGCAGCTCCATTCAAGATAAAAGGGTACTATGTACAAATATTGTGTATTTATTAGTTATTAATGATAGAAGTCTAAACAAAATTCACGTAACTGTATTTTTATATAACTGCGTATTTTATAAGTTGTACCAGAGAACACGTTTTAATTTTTGTAAATTATGGGACAACATCGAGCGTAACAAGGTTAACGCTTTGACTGCAATATTTGGTTGCAAACTTTATGGAAACCCTGTTGAATAATTGAACTAATATTATTAATAAAATTTTACGAGCAATACGGGGTCAATTGTGATCCAACGAGGTTTGCATACGAGTCGTTTATTTTGATAACGACGTAAATCCACTTTTGGAAAAAATGTGCTGTACCTGTCTGCGGTTACAAACATGAATTGTTTACCTAACCATTTCACGTACGATTCTATTCAAAATCCCTGCTATTTTGTCACTTACAATCCATTCAAATTATTGTCTTATTCACGTTAAATCGATAAAAGTATATCCTATTATTTTGACTATGGAAATTTAAGTACAAGTAGATTCGAATTTTGCCACCACTACTGGCCGCCATTTTGGAACAGAACCTATACCACAAAATGGAGTTTGTAACTGCATATGAGACGCAGACTACATAAATAAATTTCGAGAATAATAATAAAACATGTTATCCCAATGAAGTATTCAATGCATGTATTTTTATATGTGCCTACATATTTTTATACACATACACATGCATTTGTATAATATATACATTCATTCAATTATGTATATACATATCATATGTACACATTATATGCAGATATTATATTTATACATTATACGTAGATATTATATGTGTACATCCTATGTATATACCTATATGTATACAATCTTATAAACATATATGCTTTTCACATATATTCCACAATTTATTTCAGTGACAATTAAAACCGTCTCCACAAAAAATTCCTTGAATAATTTAGGACACAGTAAAAATTAGATTTTAATATTAAAAGCCATCAATTGTCCTACAGTTTCATAGCCCGATAATAAGAAAAAAAGTAATTTCCATGAAAAGGAATGTCGATCCGGTAATCCTCTTTGCCAGCTCATTAATCGGCTGGTCCGTCAGGCAGAAAAAAGAATCGTTAATAGCTTCAGACACCGATATCGGAATTGACAGCGGTCAGAGTTTCCTGTCAGCATCGAAGTCTGATATCAGAGTCGGGTTTCCATTGAAACGAAGCTTGAATAGGGTCGAACGTGGCAAATGAGCAACGAAGGAAACAAAACCGCCGTCGAAGTTGCGGTTTATCCGGCATTTCGTGGCCTCTGCAGTGGCATTTTAAACGACGGAGGCTCGATCGTGACCCCAGGAACGGGTCAACTTTAACACCTTGCAAAATTCCACTAGGCCCGCGGCGTTATCGGAACATTTCTTTCCCTCCCGGTATTCTCGTTCCAGGTTCCTCCATCCTTGTCCCGGTGTCTCTGCATAGACGCGGTTTCTTTCTTATTTCATTTTTTCTTTTTTTTTTTTTTTTTTTGAAGAAATTTGCATAATGGGAAAGTGTGAAAATCCGTTTTCTCCGAGGGCTCGATCACGATAGTCCCGTGGAAGTAGGTAATTTCGTTGAAGAAGAGCGAGAGAAAAAAGAACGAGAGTGGCAAGCTTCCACAACTTGATAAGTACTCCAGGGCCTCTCGTGGATACTGGTTCCTCGTTCAATCGAAGGTCGAACGATACCTCGAACGATATTTCGCCAGAAATTTGGTTATGACTTGCGAAGACTTCGATGTTGCATTTTGTAATTATTCAAGTTTTATAGTGGATAAACTTTTGAAATTTTCTAATTCTTAAACTGTTTCACAAATTTTGGGATTCCTAAATTCCACTCTTAAGTCCCGAAATGCCTGTATTTCTAGAACTACATTACCAAATCCCAAATTTCCAAAACCCTAAAATAGCAAATTACCAATTTCTCGAATTCCCAAAATCCAAAATTACTAAATTTCTACATTCGCAAACTCCTAAATCACTACGTCCCTAAATCTCTACGTCCTTAAATCCCTACGTCCCTAAATTCCTACGTCCCCAAATTCCTACGTCCCCAAATCTCTACGTCCCTAAATCTTTACGTCCCAAAATACCTACGTCCCTAAATCCATACCTGCCTATATTCCTACGTCTCTAAATCCTTACCTCCCTAAACCCCTACGTCCCTAAATCCCTACGTCCCTAAACCTCTACGTCCTTAAATCCCTACGTCCCTAAATTCCTACGTCCCCAAATTCCTACGTCCCCAAATCTCTACGTCCCTAAATCTTTACGTCCCAAAATACCTACGTCCCTAAATCCATACCTGCCTATATTCCTACGTCTCTAAATCCTTACCTCCCTAAACCCCTACGTCCCTAAATCCCTACGTCCCTAAACCTCTACGTCCTTAAATCCCTACGTCCCTAAATTCCTACGTCCCCAAATTCCTACGTCCCCAAATCTCTACGTCCCTAAATCTTTACGTCCCAAAATACCTACGTCCCTAAATCCATACCTGCCTATATTCCTACGTCTCTAAATCCTTACCTCCCTAAACCCCTACGTCCCTAAATCCCTACGTCCCTAAACCTCTACGTCCTTAAATCCCTACGTCCCTAAATTCCTACGTCCCCAAATTCCTACGTCCCCAAATCTCTACGTCCCTAAATCTTTACGTCCCAAAATACCTACGTCCCTAAATCCATACCTGCCTATATTCCTACGTCCTTAAATCCCTACGTCCCTAAATTCCTACGTCCCCAAATTCCTACGTCCCCAAATCTTTACGTCCCTAAATCCCTACGTCCCTAAATTCCTACGTCCCCAAATTCCTACGTCCCCAAATCCTTACGTCCCTAAATCTTTACGTCCCTAAATACCTACGTCCCTAAATCCCTACGTCCCTAAATCTCTACATCCCTAAATTCCTACGTTCCTTAATCCCTACGTCCCTAAATTCCAACATCCCTACATCCTTAATATCCCTAAATCTCTAAATCCACAAGTCTCTAAATTTCCAAATGTCCAAAATTTACACATATTCAAATTTGAAAGTGAACGAATTTTCAAAGGATGAAAATAATTTCAGTAGATTTCGGAAAATGATGATAACCCATACAGTACAAGCAAGAATCGTTTATAGTTGGACGCGTTATAAATCATTGTTTAATTGTTCTTTCCTTTCCAAAAATCGACAAATTTAAACGGTCGGAAAACCAAACGCAATTCATGAATTATCCATCGGAACTCGAAACCGGGGCTTCCAATAAAATGGTTAACGGCATAAAAAAAACATGAAAAAAAGTGTGTAAAACGAGAATGTAAAGTGAATACGTTGTATTGAAACGGAATGGACAAAATCAACATCACCTCTTCGATTTCCAGTCTTTTCCGTTAGAACCTATTAAAAACATTGTTCTTTGTTATTTTATTATCATGAAATACAATTGAACGAATTAAGATAAATAGTGTTCAACTTCGGTGGTGAAATTGAATAAACCATCAGTTCCACAATGTATACTTACATTTACTTATGGTAAAAAAGAGACAGGAGACTATGTGCTGTTATTAAAAAGATCATTATGGTGAAAATAATTATTTTAAACTTTCTATTTTTATATTGGCGTTTTCGTACGAAATGCTTATTGTATCTGTTACTTCCCAATATCCTCATTTGAGGTTTTCAAAATTTCTAAATATTAAGGACGTATAAATTTATACTAGCTCTTCTTCGTATATTGCAATTTTCCTAAGAAATGATTATTCAATTCACTACTTTCCAATATCATCATTTGAAGTTTTCAAAATTTCAAAATTTCGGGTGTGAATAAATTTACAGGGATACAAAGATTTCTTATATTGCCATTTTTCTAAGAAATGATTATAGTACTCATTATTTCCCAACATCATTTGTACCTTTCAAAATTTCTAACTCTTCAGTACCTACAAATTTACAGAGATACTAAGACTTCTTATATTGCCATTTTCCTTAAGCTACCGTACTCGATACCCTAATCTAGCGTACCCTACAACTTGCTCCCATAAATCTCCATTTTCCCAAAAAACAAAGCTACCAAGTGTTCCTACAAAGCTATTACCTCTCCAAAAATTCAACACCAACGTCAATCAACCCTCTCCATAATATCATTCTTAAAAATGCCCAAATACGCATCACTTCGAAAAATCGCAACGTCGTCGAATCGAATTGCGGAACCGTGCAAATTACCCTAAAAAAATTCGGTCCCGTGGCGCGATCGTCGAAGACCAGGGAAAAAACAGTTGGCGATAGTAACCGCAAAACCGGCTGGTAAAAAGTCGCCGTGGAAAAACAGAGCGCGGAGGTGGAAACCCGGTGTAAAAATTGACGAAACGAGGAACCGTCCCGGTGGGAATTCGGCAAGAAAAAGAGGCCAGGGAAAAAGAGAGACGCGAACATGGCGGGTCGCAAGGACCACGACGAAACAAACGAGAACGAAGAGGGAGATGATTGGAACGAGGGCCCGCCGGGTTGTTTCTGATTTGTAATTAGAGATGAGCGAGGTCGGGAGTAGCCGGAATACGTCTCTCGCGAACCGAGTAATAACTGAAAAGTATGGGCCAGTCCAACCGTAAGAATAACTGACTCTCTTCCCGTTCTCTGCCTTCTCTTTCGTCTGCCCTTTCCTTTCTTTTTTTTTTTCTCCTTTTGCTTCTTGTGCCAATCCTTCCGTTGGCTTCCCGTCGACAGAAGGATTCTTCGGGGCTCGTCTTCCCGCACGGAACAACGGCTGAATTTTCTCGGGAACTTCTTGATTCCGCGTCAACCCTTTCGGGCCAACTCGCGCGATCTTCACGGACAGGAATTATATCCTACTTTCATGACTTTCCGCCATTTTGACTCGCGGTTAAACGTACCGCATTCTCAAACGATTCTACATTCTTCGGATGTTTGTACTTTTATTATCATTGTTACTGTGCAATTGTTTTGCGTATTTGAACAGTATGTGGATGCAGATTGAATTTTGGAATTTATTGGTTAGGATATGTGGAAACTTTTTTCAACCTGTTACGTATCGTCAAATTATGTACCCGAAGTTAGGGATAATGTAATGAAACATGTACTGTGGGCAATTGAACTTTTGGGGGAATATAGGTTAGCATTATTGGAAACTTTTTTCAAAACCCTCTTAGATGTCGTCAAATTATGTACTTGGAGTTAGGGATAATAGATGTAATGAAACATGTGCCATGGAACTAATATGTACTATGTACATACGTACTTTTTTAACTTGTACGTACAATGTATATGTATATGTATACGCATACGTATATGGATATGGGTATGGATATCGATATGAATATGTACATGGATTGTATATATGTGTGTATGCATATGGATATGCATATGTATATGTATATGTATGTGTGTATATGTATATGTATACGTATGTGTATGCATATGGATGTGCATATATATATATGTGTATGCATATGGATATGCATATGTATGTGGATATGTACATGTATATGTATATGTATATGTATATGAATATGAAATAAAATAAATAAAATACTATGCAACATTTTCAAATAAAAGATCTGCTAAGGTTAAAATTTCTGTTGATTTACAGACTCAGCATCGAGCATCACGACCACAGGGGTGCTTATAATGATCGTCCTGCTGGTGACATCGATCATACGATAAGCAGACCAGGAAAATGGACGCCTTCTACGTTGATCACCTGTAATTATTGACTCGATTTATAAGGAAGAAGATGGCCGAGAGGATCAGACACGACGAGAACACACGTACACGTACACAAACACTAAGAAAGATTGACTGAGTAGTTAGTGTGGTATTAAAACGAGGGTGCGGATGGAAAATAAATAATAAAATAAGATAAATAATAATTACGCGTGCCAAGTCAGTGTAGCGCAGTGTACAAGAAAACGAACGAGGTGAGGAAATCGTGCAATAGAAAATGAATTTCTACCGTGTAACGAGTTACGCACGAGTAAACATGGCGGATCAGAGAAGGTGGGCAAATCACAAAGTGCAACGACTATCGCTTTCAGTGTAAAATATTGTATAACGCCGTAATTTCGCCGCAGAAACAGCGCCAACGGTCTCGGATTTTGACGAAAATCGAACCTGTTCGAACGCAAACGCTCCTCTCTTTATTTTGACTCCATTTATTTCGATTCTGTTCGAGACTCTGAGAACTTCTGAGGGAATTCGAGAATTTCTGAGAGTTCACCTGAATCGACTGAATTTTCGTTGTAAAATTTAGAAAACGAAGATGAGTGCCAGAGGAGAAAGAAGGGTAGAAAATATCAATCAACATTTTTTCCGGCTAATTAAAAATAAACCTCAAAAACATCGATGCAAGCGTAAATTTCAAGCATCGATTTCACCTTTCCATTCTTTTATTCCCTCTTTTTTCTTCCTGCTCCTCGGACAATTCTTTCACGGTGTTCCTCTTTTTATTCCGTCTGCGAAGACTTCCTACCACCCTCTTTCGTCCTGTTTTTCCCTTCCCTTTCACGGCCGTCGTTCCGTTTCTTATATACGAAATCGCGGATCCCATCTGGGTACTTGAGATTAAAACGTCAGATTCGGTACAGAGAATGCTCTTGCATGAAGAAATCTTCGAATAAAAAGGAGAGGACTGAAAAAAAAAATTGGAGGTTGAAAGTGCACGAACAGTCAAGAATGGCTGAATATTAAGAAGCTGAATATTATTGTTTGCAAACGTCTTCGAATCGGAGAATTCAGATTAAGATCCTTTGGCTGCTTCTATTTTATTTCTCCTGCTCTCGATGAACGTGTCGTTTGATACACGAAATTATTATAATCATATTCATTATTAAAATGTTTAGTTACAATAAATTATTATAATTAATTATAATAACTGATGTATAAAATGTTTAATATAATTAATTAATATAATTGACATTAAAACAATTACAAATAATTATGTTCATTGATATGCGAAATGTTTAATAGAATAAATTATTACAATTAATTATATTCATTTATATGGAAACTATTTAATACAATAAATTATTCTAATTAATTGTATTCATTAGTACAAAAAATGTTTGATGCAATAAATTATTACAATTAATTATAATAACTGATGTATAAAATGTTTAATATAATTAATTAATATAATTGATAGAATTATAATAAATTAATGTAAAATTTTGATATTAGTCACAAGACATTAATTTCATTAATTACAAATAATGAGTTTAATTAACAATAAAATACACAGTGCACTCGAGTGAGAAGAACAGTTAAGATTGAAATTCAGGAATTTCTTGAATGGATAAGATTGAAGAATATTCTAAATAAATTCTTGAGGAATATTTTCCCATAATATCAGACACGTTGAGCACATACCTGAATCGCGTCTTTGTTGGAATAAATAAGAGACTGGTTCTAAAACGAGGTGACGCCTGTGAAAACGAACTTGTAGCTTTCACGAGAGTGCCAATTACACGCGGGAAAGCGTTTTCCCCTTTTGTCTCGGCTCGACAGAGTTCTCGGAGGATACTCGTGTAAAATCAAGCTCAACCGGAGCTTGCAACACTCTGTTCTCTCGCTTTCTGTGTTGCACGCCACTTTTGTTGCGCTCTTTATCGCGTTATTTAGCTGCGACGGCTCTCGCGTGGGAAACAACGACGGAGCAGAAAAATAGGAAGCTTCTATAAAGATTAATTTCGACATAATGCGAGTCCGCCATCCCTCCTACGACGTAATTAATGTTACTCTTTCTCTGACCTACTCTCGACAATTGTTTAAAAGTCTATGAAAGCCTTTTGTATTTTCTTTTGGGCTCTTTCCTGGCTTGTGACCGACTAATTAATAGTTGATCGATTTTAATGTAATTTTATGTGTGCTATGGAGTTAGTGGGTGTTTTATGTTTCACTTATTTTCGTGAAAATTAGAAGATTGTAGTAGTGATGGGCATTGCCCACGGAGAGTTTTAAGGGCACTATGGTGCAGGGAAGTGGCATCTATGGAAATTTTCCATTTTTTTTTTATTGAGAAATTTAGAAATTTAGAAAGTAATTGGACGTTTTGGGAAATTTGAAATTTGCAAGTATGGAAATTTGGAAATTAGGAAAGTTTGGGAATTCAGGCATTTGGAAATTTTGGGGAATTTGGGAATTCAAAAATTTAGAAATTTGGAAATGTAGGAAGTTGAAGTTTGCAAATCTGGGCATTTGAGAAGGGGAAATTTTGGAATTCAGGAATTTTACAATTTGGAAATTTGAAAGTAAAGAAATTAGGAAATTTCTAATTATAGAAATTGGAAAATCTAAAAATCTAAAAATTGAGAAATTTCTAATTATAGTAATTTGGATACTTGGAAACTTGAAAGTAAAGAAATTAGGAAATCTGAAAAATTATAAATTTCTAATCACAGAAATTTAAAGAATTAAGTACTCAAAAATGTAGAAACCCAGAAACTTATATTTTTCAATTTCCAAATCTCCAAATTTTCGAATTAAAAAACTGATTACTCATGCCCTCTCACAAGCACAATTATATAAAATAAAAAACTGCATCTATGAAATATTGCAATCAACACTAAAATAAAAAATTACGATGTAATGAAAAAACAAACCAAATCTGTTGTACATAGTTTTTCCCGCATTAATTTATGTAAATCCCGTGCGTTTCGCGCTCGAACAGGTTCGAAATTTTATTTCCATAACTGAAACCAGGGATCCGTGATAGAATGAAATAAATATCGATGAAGCGACGTTCATTTATCGAATATTCATCATACAAAATCACCAAGAGAACGTAAATATATAATATTCGTCAGAAGAAGACGAAATAAAGAAAATCTTGTCTCGTCATGCAAAATCTGATTACTTCCACGACGGACAGGCAATGAATTTTATTGATCAGTGAAAAACATTGGAACGCTTTTACGACTAATTTTCCCGATTTACCACGAATGCGATACATCGCTTACCAATTTTCGTTTTCGCATGAACTTCGATCGTTTTTTGTACGCATCGTATGTCAATTTCGATGATTTAAAATGTCTCTCTACCTTTTGAAACGGAACACGGTTAAAGGAAAATAAAATATCTCGGAAACGATTCGTTTGCCGTGTATTAATAACGCGAAGTATCTGATGATTTTCCTATTGATTTTAATCCATCAAGGGTATTAATGGCCCGAATCCCGTAAACGAGAATTAATTGTAATACCAGAGGGTATTAAATGGCTCGTGAAAAAGCGTATTTTCAAAGGGAATTTCGATGTACCGATGCAAAGCAAAATAACTGAAAAAACATGCCCGATATCGTCATAAACCTTTGCATCGATACGTGTTGTGAAACGTTTGTTAAATTCAATCAGGATTTTGTAAATGATTCTGCTCTCGAACAGCGATTATTACGGCCGATATTTTAAGGGCAACGCTTCGTTTTAATTCTCTTCTGCAAACCGTTGTTTTAATATTCAGATAACCGTAATTTTACGGAATTTATTTCGAATCGAAGAAACTATTGATCTGGAATTTAATATATTTCAAGTAATTTACAATTTGCTAAATTTACAGAAGGTTCGTGTAAAATTCATTAAATATGTAATATTTAACAGAAGACTGAAATTATATGAATTTTAGTTCATTTATAATTTAATTTATTGAAATTTAATTGACCTGAATCTTCATAAATCTCGAGACATGTTAAAAATTTAAGACATGTTAAGTTTAAATTTACTGATTTTATTAAAATTGTATTCATTTAAAATATGTATTGAATATTCTTTATTCGTTAAAGATAGTTTAAAATTTTGGGAACTTAATTGGACTGAAAAATGTAGGAAATTTTAATTAATTCAACGTTGATTGTATATATTAGAATCCATTTGATATTAAAAATTGACTGTACTGAAAAATTCAGACCGATTGCATATCTGCTACTAGCTTGCTAAAATTAAATTAATTTGACTAAATTAGATTAATTGAATACATACATTAAATTTGATCGATGAAACATTTCTAAATTTAATCAAACTGAATAACAATAAGATCAGAATTAATTAGAAACTACCAATTCAAATATTTCTTAAATTAGTCATCGATTACCAAATTATTTATTAAATTAAATTATCTAGTTAAACCTTTTTTTATCAGTAATTAATTTAATCACCACTCATCGGTTACTAAATTCGCCGTGTCAATCATCCCTTAGCAATTATTTAGCAATATATTAGCTTACCAATTATTTATCATTGAGATGTGTTTATTAGCAATTATTTATCGAGCCCATTGAGATGTACTTATCGGCGATTAAATTATTTATACAGTTAATCGAACATATTCGCCTTATGAGGCTATCGGTTTTCATATTTATCGCGATAGAAGGAACGTTAATCGTAGATCGAACCGATGACACCGTTCATTAGCTTGTCACGGCGATTAATTTATTCCCGCGTTAATTAACGAGCTTTGGAATTTATCCGTGAACGCGCAAACACGTTCGCAGTGTGTCGGTTTAAAGCGGACTTCGAACTACTTAGGAATATCCATTATTCAGCGTACAGCTTGTTTAAAGCAACAGGTTCGAGAATCCCGGCACGCGAAGGGGTTAAAGCCCATGATGGATTAAAGAAGGGTAGCATTCCCATGGACTTACTTAATTTTGTCATCGGCGACGATCCGACCCACATTTCCTACCTAAACACGAAGCTGTACCTCCATTTTCCTGCAACTACTCTTGCGTTACTATTTCAAAAATTAAATTCATTTTCATCCTTAGGATTTAAAGAGTTCGATACCTTAAGATATTTTTACTATTGTCAGATAAACTTAAAACTTTTTATTTGAAAAGCTTGCTGAATTCTTCTAAGACTTCTCTATTATCTGCTTCACAGTATCATTTAATACATTTAGTTACAAAATATTTATTTCAAATTACGTGACACATATTCAATGATAAATATACATATGAACACAGTACAATATACTTGTGATTAAATAGAATCGTTCGACAGATGTTCATTTTACTTCAATGACAAGATTGTCTGCTTCACTACACCATGTGTATAATGAATTTAGTTAAAAAATATTTATTTCAAATTTCATGGTACATATTCACGCAATTTGATGCGTACAATATAAACAGTATATATTTGTGATTAAACAGAATCATTCAAGCTGTTATTTGTTTATTTTCATTGACAAGAATACATAACCTCCAAACTTGAATATAAATGTATTATATTTATATTATATACAACAAAGAGAATGATTTATATTGAAACGAAATTACACGAGTTCAATTATAAATTAGAAAATTATTCCACCAAATTTTGGATGTGAAAGTTAATTTTAGGATTTTTTAAGAGCGATCGATGGTTCCCTGCGTTTCGGTCGATGTTTCAAAATGGAGAACGGTGGCGCACATCAACCCTATACGAATATCGGCCTGAGTATAGTAACGTTCAACTCGTCAGCTGGCGGATGTAAATACGAGTAAATAGACTAAATAATTGTAGACAAACGAAGAAAAGACTAGACGAAGTGTTTTCGTGGCATGAAATGAGTTCGTAGTTGATCACCTAAACGTTCGAATTTAACCCTTTCGAAAGGGTTAACGAAAGAGAAACGAACGAGAATTTTCTTGAATTACGAGAACATTTCGTCCTGCTTCGCATTGAATTTAGAATAAGTACGAGGCGTCCGATTAGAAATCGGATTATGGTAATTGAAATCACCCGGGTGGTTGGAATTGATTTCTCCCTCTTTCAAATATGTTTTCAAACATTCGAATAAGAATTTCTTTTAAAAAACTTCATTTTTCGAAAATCAAGAAAAATGTATTTATAAATGAAATTCACTATTTAATTTTAATCATCGATAAAAAATCATTCGAATAAGAATTTCTTTTTAGGTTTTAATTAAATAACCATTTAATTAAAAATTGTCTTTTAATTCTCAATTAAAGAATTGTTCAAATAAGAATTACATCAATCTTCAATAAAAAAATGATTCGATCAAAAATTACTTTCTTCATAATCGATTAAAATATTCAACTAAAAATTTACTATAAAATTTCAGGTAAGACTTCTATTTCAAGATTAAACAGTTATTCGATTAAAAATTGCTTTTAAACTTTGAATTAGAAGATCATTTAATAACACCTCAATTAAAAGTGCAATGAATTTAATCATATCAATAATAGAATAAAAAATTTCGGAATTATGCAACATAAATTTCATGACACGATAAAAAAGGAAGAAACGTAAATCAATTCCAATGACGAGAGCCTCGCGCATTTCCGTTTCGTTCATTGATTTCCACGAGTTTTCTACGGCCACTGTAAACAATTGCAAACGATAGGCACGGTGAGAAGTAAATAATACCATAGGGAAGGATGATATTTTGACCTATAGCGTGTAACGTGTAACGAAATCGAGGCGAGTAATGGTCGTCTTAGTGGTTAAGTGGTTTTAAGTGGTCGGCCGCATCGTTTCCGCTCGAACCTTGCCGAGAGCTTGAAACCGAAGTTAAAGGGAAGTTAAACGGAAACGGAACTCGGCATTCTGCTCAGTTAATATCGAGCAACGGAACTTTCTACGTTGACTTTTACTGCTTTCGTATCTATGCTAAGTATCGCGTTAATTGAGTTTTAACTGTTGATGAAATTAACGCGTTAACTGCCACCGCTGGAAATGGTTAACCGACACCGATCGACATTTGATACGGAATTTCGTACGATTATTTTCTACGCAACTTTTCTCGAAGCACGACGTTACTCAAAATCAACTTCGGTAAATTGTATAACAGGGTTCCTTTCAAACACCAAATTTTCAAACCTTTTCATTTTTTTTTTTTTTGTAACTTCTTCAATTTTCATGTTTCCTAGCTTCGGAATTTTTTCATTCTTAAATTTCGATTTGTCAAATTTTCCACACTTTTTAAATTTTCTGCATTTCCCACACTTTCGAAATCTTCTAAATTTCCCAAATTTCCCACACGTCTTAAATTTCACCTATTTCGTACATTTTCTAAATTTCTCAAATTTTCCACACATTCTAAATTTCCTACAATTTCTCATACTTTCTAAATTTCCTACATCTAACTCTCCTAAATTTCCCACACATCCTTCCAAATATCAAAATAAAAAATCGTGTAATTTTCCAAATTTCTGAGGTTGAAAATTGACTACTTTCAAAACTGATGGACATTTATCACAAAACATAGTAAAAACACTAAACCATTATGTCAAGGTACAATAGCTGACACAGTGATGTAGTACAGTGAAGCTGTGTATACCAGCAATGATTTATGCAACCGAGATACGAGATAAAAATTTGAGAAGTAATATTCAACGTATGATCGTCAATGACCCCAACTGAAATTAGTCAACGATCACTGCCGTGACAATATCAGTCTATCCAAATATCATTTACACAAAAGTTATTAATGTGAACGGAGCTCGATACTCGACGAAGGCATGATTTTTCTGAAGTTTCGAGGGAAAACGATGTAACCGATGCTTGCGAAATAAAACGAATTAAACGCGAAGGTATATATGTATACATAACACAGAATATAAATATATAAATATAAAAATATAAATATACGAATTAAGAGGGACTATTGAATAATGATATATCATATATATATATATATTGTATGTTACATGATATATTATTATAATATTATTATGCTTTGCGCCGTTGAGTTGAATGTTGTTATTTACATGAGAAAAACAAATGAGAGAGAGATTCTTATGGATACACTCGACATATGTAATAAAATTGTGGGCAAAGTAACTTGCCCGGTAAAAAACAAAAAGTACCACTGTGTTTGTTTATCGACGATCATTTTGTCCGTTAATGATTTTAATACGATATCCCCGACGCTTTCATCCCATGAATCCTGATGAGATACAGGACCGATATTTACATGGTAGGTATTATTATTTCTGCATATGCATGCGTTAATCCCATGTGAAATCGATTGTTTTCGATTAAGCCTCCGTTTTATTTATCAAGTATGTCGTTCGAAACGTTTCGCGATATCAAACGCGTGTATCGCGTGATTAATATGGAATAGAACGTTTGCCGTTTATCGATGAAGTCCCGTGGTTTTAGATTAAGTGATTATTACGATTCGAAACCGTAATTTTAATGTACTTAATGCAATCAGGGAAATTTATACGATCACCATTTTCTATTTCAAAGATAAATATTACATTTCTATTGAATCACATAATTTTAAACGTACAATTTCTAACATAATTTCATGACATAAAAGTATCACAAAATGGCAGTTATGTTACCTCAATTTAAAGCTTAAAGCTTGTCAAAAATGAGTATGATAATGCACCATTCATATATTCTATACAAAATGGTTATGAGCTGTAAAGAGCAATATTGCTACATCTATTTCAAATATCCAGAGTCAAAATCTAAAACATGACAGAAAAGTATCACGATATGTTGCTTATGTTACGTCAAATTAAAGCTTAAACCTTGGAAAATATTACTGGATAGACGTTTCATTAATCATTTTAGTGTAAACTGGCTGGAGGTTGAATAAATTTATACTGAAAAAGTGACCATTATGAAAAAATAATGTTCTAACGAAGATCAGCCATTTTGTACTGAAAATATTTATAAAACTCTTATATAGTAATTTTTGTCAAATAAGCTTTAAATTGACATAACACAAGTAATATTTCGCAATATTTTTATGTCATAAATTTCATGTTACACTCCTATTTAATATCATTAAATTTTCCTCTTTGTAACAGTATCTGCAACGACATTGCTCTAAGCAATTTCATAGGTTCATTTAATTAATTAGCAGAAACAAAGTAGAAATAAACCTAGAAACGTCAAAGGGTAATGCAGCCGGACCACCATTAAATAAATTAATAAATCTCCGGGACAAACGAGTTGAACAGCATATCGAGCACTCGGGGCTGGCAGGAAATTTCATAAAACCATGTTCATTTTCGAAATTATTAATTTATAGCACGTGTCTTTACAACCAACCTGATATAATCTGTTTTATGTATCAATTCTGCGGCTGAAAGAGCTTTTAACATGCAAAGCTTTTAACGTTAATATATTTGCTTCTTTGTCCTGTAACGCCACAAGTTGATTTCAATAATTCGTTCGATTTTCCTTTGCACGAATATTACTATGCGAGTATCGTACAAATTACAATGAAATTATATCCTTGATCGTTTAATTTTTAACGCGAATTTTCATCGATACCTTTGTGAACGATTTACTTTCAAGCCAGCGAACAATTTTGTAGGAAATTAATCTGATTAAGCAAATTTTAAAATATCACATGAAAAATATAATTTCTGTGTATATGTAAGATAAACAAAATTACTGTTAGTAATTCCACTAAAAGATATCAATGTTAAAAAGTAATAATATTAATAATAGTATAAATTCTCAAAAGACAAGAAACGTGGAATAAAACCTACTTTTAATTTCTATGAAATCTTGATATAACAAAAACGAAATTCTGAAAATATCTAAATCGAGAACAGATTAATGTTATTAAAAAGTATATAACGTAACGTAGAAAAATATAAGAATTCAGAATCCAAGATTAATTTAACTTTAAAAATAAGAATTCAGATACGAAGATCAACTTTAAAACTGCCTTATCATCAGAAATGTCTGCGAACATTTTACACCATCTGTAATGTTGACATTTAGAATCAACAGCGTTTGACATTTTAGCAGAAGTCGAGATAGCTACGTAAGTGTCATCGAGCAAAATCCACGACCGGTTGAGTCTCTATCTAAGATCTTCGGATTAAACGAAGAGGGGTTGTGTTTGCCATAGCAGGAGATAGGTGCGTGGAAGTTCAACAAACGAACACACGTCTGCCAGCCAGTGTGATACCCGCCTTTACACAATATTTCGCGGCTTATTGCCGGTGGTGTTGTAACAGCGGTTCACCGGCCGCATACTAACCGGAGGATTAATTCTCCAAGTCCGCTTTACTGCCGCAACTCGTGTGACTTTTCTTCTCTTGGTCGATATGAAAACGTGGCATCGTTAAGTTTCGACGAGTTTCACCAAGTACTTGACAGTAGAATTTTGCACGTTGCTGTTGAGGTTCTTCAAGAGTCGATAACACCTAGGAGCTCTTGTGACGACTGGGGTAGAATTAACCCCTTGCACTATTTTCACGAGTCTGACGCAATGGTACTTCGGCTGTCATCAATTTTACTCGAATTTTGAAGACGCTTTTGGAGTACAATTATAATTTGCATGGTCAACGATTGCATACCAGATGGACATAACATTTTAACATTCTTTGTCTGTTTTGATATTGTAGCTGTGGTTAGTTCTGACGCACCTGACAGATAAATCGAGCAAGGGGTTAATATCACGGTCACGTGAGATCACGCGTGAGATTGTTATTGACATTCACTAAAGGGGCGAAATTAGGAAGTTGGAATGGACATGTCTTAATATGTTCAAATCTGTAAATCAGAATGTACATGTATTAATATGTTAAAATCTGTAATCTGAATGCACATGTGTTAATATGTTAAAATCTGTAAATCAGAATGTACATATGTTAATATGTACGAATTTGTAGATCAGAATCTACATATGTTAATATAAACAAGTCTGTAAATCAGAACATACATATGTTAATATGAACAAGTGTGTACATCAAAACATACATGTGTTAATATGTACACATCTACAAATCAGAATACACATATGTTTAATTCCATTTACTAATTTATCTATGTACTAATTTTATACGTATATGGACTGCTTGTGATATATGAATTTTGAAAAATTTGAGAATTACGAAAATTATGGAAAAATTAGAAATTTGAAAATTTTGATCACTTATTAAACCTAATGTAGAAAAACTTGAGATGTAGAAAATTTGAAATTTAGAAAGTTAGTAGAGGAAAATTAGAAATATAGAGAATTGACTGTAGGAAAATTTGGAATTCAAAAACTTAAATAGAAGAAAATTTCGAATTTAGAAAAATTTGGGGCGTAGGAGATTCAATATAGGAAAATTTATAATTGCAGAAATTGAATCTAAGAAAATTTGTAGAAACTGAGTATAGAAAAATTTGTAATCAGGAAAATCAATTATAAAAAACTTTGAAACATACAAAATTAAATATAAGAAAATCCATAACTTAGTAAATTGAATATAGGAAAATTTGTAATTTATAAAGTAACAATAGCTGTGTATGAATTTTTCAATGACAAATACGTTAAAACAGTTGGTGATAATTTTTCAACGGCGAGAACGTTAAAAAAAATCAACAAAGGTAGGCGGGATTGTTCAGGATTCGAACAATTCAGCGTGGTTTTATGGACGGAAATAACTCACGATCGCGTGTTACATCGAAACTTGAGCTAACAGTAGCAACGGGGGGCTCCTGCTGGAAATATAAACATTTCGAGGATCGACACAATGTTTCCGCGATGGAAATGTTTATCGGAAGTCCGATATTTACGGAAAAATAAAGCTCCCGTTGAAAATGCAACGGCTGGTCGGCCAGGTTTTAATTAGATTTATGTGACGTAAGGAAGAACGTACGTTGAAAAATACGCGAGAGCGAATGGATTATGTCAACACTCGGCGTGCTTTGTGTTACGGCCGTTTCGGTTCGGAACACCGAATATAATGCCTGCGTATATGTACGTCGGTCGAAACGACACGTCGGTGCTGTGCGTGTTGCAGAAATTAATCGTTCGACGAAATATTGGCCCGATGAAAAAACAAAGGATTATTGGTTAAAACCGTTCGTCTGTAAGCTTAACCAAAACGAAACTCATAAATTCTTGCGAACCGGCGAAATAATTCGGAATTTCGACCCTCTGGTTTTCATAATAATTTTCATTAGCTGCGTTCAGCTACTTCCACCGGTATTTTTTAGCGATTACCGATTTTTCACGTACAGGAAATGTTTACTCGATTTGAACACCGTTTTCATCACTTTCAAATACGTACTTGACACAAGAGTTATTAATAGTATTGGAAATTTCATTCTCAAATTTACAGATACAATTAAATTATATTGCGAAGTCATGTTACTTTGTATGTTTACTAAAATTGTAAAATTAATTACCGTTGATGTTAGCAGGTTTTTCGAAAATTCTTGGCATCGATCACCATCGACCACTGACACTCAACGCGTTAACAAACACTCCTATACCTCGATAAATTTCTTTCTCTCAATATTGGCAAAAAGATTCAATTCCGAACGTTTCGGCCATAGAAGCGAAGTTTGCCAAACAGTTAATAATACTTTGGCAAGTATAGCGCGCTCGAACGTAAACTTCAATATATATTTCACGTAAATTGAAATAAATTTCAAATAAAAGCCAAAAAGGAACGACCTATATTTACCGCGGCATTATCAAAGCTTCCACCTGTAACCGAGCAACGTTCAAAAATCACGTATGAAACAATGGCGAAGGAAAAAATACACCGCGAGGAGAATGGACGCATGAAGAGAACGGTTCTGATCGTTCTTTTCATTTGGACGCATTTGAACGTCGAGCATGGATTTTTGAGCAGCGAATCGACCAAATTGCTTTATTTTCCGAGTGCAATCTATCCAAAAAGTGGACGTTCGTAGGCTCGGATCGCTCGAACGACAAAGACAATGCCGGGAAAAAAAGAAAAAAAAGGAAAACTGATGATTTCACGTAACCATTGTTCCAGCGACGATTATCTGCTCGTTCGCATTGCGCGAAATCGTCGAACTTTCGACGCTCCATTTGACGAGGAATCGTTCCCTGGTCATTCGATCTCTCGATTACACCTGTCATTTCGACGACCATTCAAACGGCATGAAAGGACGAATTTTAATTCAATTATACTCTGCCCATTCGCTCGGTCTGATCCTCGAATTCGTTCGATTCTTCCCTTCGCACGAGAGCGAGTAGCCACGAAAACCTGTACGATGATATAAAGAGAGAGAGAGAGAAAAAAAGTGCGATCCTAGCGAAATTGCAATTGACTTCCTCGAGTCTGGTTGTTCCGCGAGTTTTGTGATTAAAGTTTTCGCGCGATGTCTGGCGAAGATTTAGCGGAAGCTGATCTTGTTTTGCTTCCGTTTCGACGCTCCAAGTTTCTCTTTCAATTTAACTGCTTGTTGATTTATCAGTGGATCGTCTCGTTGTACGGGAAACAAAATGAAATTCTCTGTTATTTGTTTGACAGAGAAAGAATAAATTTGAATTAACAATTTGTGTGGTACGTGAGTGATATAAACTTCGTGCTGAGATATGTATACGTAGATATCGACTTATTGATCACGTCTTCGTGTTTTACACTGATTTTTTCTTTACTGACTTTTCTCATGAGTAATGAGAAATATGAGTACATATACACTTCATAGATCTTCTTAATACAAAATGCTTGATTACCAAATACAATTACTCCACTATGGTAAACATCAAGACTCAACATACTAAGAGCTTATTGCAAATTCATGACATGAAAGTATCACGAAATAGCACTTATGGTACATCAATTTAAAGCTAATAACTTGATGAAAATGAGTGCATAAGTGCGCCATTAATGATCTCAATACAAAATGGCTGATTGCCAGCGAGCAATCTTATACTACATCACATATCTGAATTACAAAGCTGAAACCTCTAATGGAATTTCATGACAGAAAAGTATCATAAAATCACGCTTATGATACATCAATTTAAAGCTCAAACTATCACAAATATCAGTACATATATGCTTCACAGATATTCTGAACACAAAATGACTAATTGTCAAATGTAACATGTAGTGTTACTATACTATGTCAAACATGGAGATGCAGCACACTAAGAGCTTATTGCAAATTCATGACATAAAAGTATCATGAAATAGTACTTGTGGTATATCAATTTAAAGCTTGAAGCACAGCAAAAGCTACTGTGTATATGCACCGTCAGTACTCTTACTACAAAATGATTGACTATCATTTACATAAGAAAAACATTGCACCATATCAAATATCCAGATTTAAGACGTATAGAGTCTAACCAAATTTCATGACAGAAAAGTATCTCGAAATACCACTTATAGTACATCAATATAAAGCTTAAAATATGACAAAAATGACTGTGTATATGCACCAACGGTATATTTAGTATAAAATAACTGACTACCATTTATAATGGATAAATACATTACATCACATCAAATATCCGTATTCAAGGCGTATAGAGTCTACCAAATTTTCATGACAGAAAAGTATCACAAAATGGCAGTTATGTTACCTCAATTTAAAGCTTAAAGCTTAACAAACATGACTACGCTAATGCACCATTAATAATTTCAACCCAAAATGGCTGTCAGTTGAAATGTTACCAAATGTTATCCATCATCCTGTATATCTGCATATAACTTTAACAGAGTATTACGCTTGTACAAGATTTTATCATCCCGCTATTTTTCAAATTTCCACTGCAACAATATAAGAGAAAACCGCCTCTTATCGCGACGATCCACTGAGCTTATAAAGATTTTAATGAAAATCGAAGGCTTCCGAAGAACAACGAAACCGCTCGTCATACAGTCGCCAGCCATCACAATGGTTAAAGCAACGATAACAGAATGAATGAATGTCCCGTTAAAGATTAATGAACGAGCATCGGGTAGTACAATGAAATATCAATCGTCCAATCCCCTTGGTGGTTCCATCAATTTTCTACTCGAGACATGTTTACATAACAAACCATCATGTTCCCCGCTGTTTTGGCCTGTATTCAAGCGAGATCGCGAGTACACTTCATACAATCCTCGCGAGAGCGAGCAAGAAAGATGGAGTTCAGGGTCGGGAATGACCGAAGAAAAAGGCCTCGTGAAACCTTGATGAGCCAAGCTAGCGGCAAGTAGGCATTGTGGTGGATTATGAATTAAATTCACCCTCGACTAGGTCCGTGCCAGCACTTGCTTCCCTTTACTTTACTCCATAATACGGTCCGTAGCTCGCGGCTACCCCTTCGGCGGTTCTCCTCGACCATTCACTACTGTACACTCGGGTGCAACGTAGGATTTCTTTAGATACCAAGGATAATATGTAAACTTGGCTACTTTTTCATTTATGAAATTTGTATACTTCAGATATTTCTAAATAATACAATTTGCAAGTCCTTACATTTGTAAATTAGTCAATTTTCCAGGTGACCACATAACTTCCTAAATTTCTTAAATTATACTAGTCAAATTTTTTAACCCATACTATTAGTTCTCGTACATTTAAGTTCCCAAATTTCTAAATCTCAATGTTCCAAATACTCAGATTTCCAATTTCCAATATCTCAATCCCAAGATTTTCAAGTTCCCAAATTTCTAAACCCCGATGTTCCAAATATTCAGATTTCCAAAATCTCGATCATAAAATTTTCAAGTTTCTAAATTTCCAAGCCCCCAAATTTCAGAATTTCTAATATTTCCAAACTTCTCAAACTCTCGAATTTCGAGATTCCCAAATTTCCAAACTTCGCAAATCCCCGAATTTCAAGTTTCCCAAATCCTCAACTTCCTAAATCGCAGCTTCCAAATCCCAAAATGTTCAAAAGCCCAAATTTCCATATCGCCTTGAGACTTTCGAAAGTTTTGTAGGAGAGGCCAGATTTGCAGTTGACTGTACCGCTCTCTTTTTCCTTCCACGCTCAACCGGCTCTCTCTTCTCTATCTTGATTCTCTTCAGCTTCTTCTTCGCTCTCGAGAGACTTCACCGAAAGTGGCCTCCACGAGCGGCATTAACCGGTGTCCGTATACGTTGGTTCGCGTTATTAGCTCCTTTTTCCAGTTAAGCTCGTGTCTCTTCTACCTTCTACTTTTTTCCTTCTTTATTTTACACGACGTCTGATGACACGATAACGCGTGCTGGTTAATAGAGTTCCTCACGTTTTCACAAACTTCTATTGCGTATCCCTTTATTTGGCGATTTCTTACGCTTAATATCTCTATGGGAATATCCGCTTCAAAAATTGTGTTCACGGGAAGATTCTTCATTCTAGAAATTTTTCGAAATTCTCTTGGTTTTTTAACGCTATTCATTTCATTGGGAGGAACTTCAACAATAAAATTGTTGGTAAAAAGACTTACAAGTTTGTTTTAAATTACATTAATACGAAGCTTGAAAATTTAAAGAGATATTAATTTTGTATAATTATAGTTAACATGGAACTTGTTAACAAGTTAAGGAACTTTAGATTATGGTAATATTATGTGTTTAATGGTGATTTTATATGACAGTAACCTTTGGTAATTGTATCTGTATTTTATGAGGAACTAGGTTATGGTAACATTAAAAGTATAATGATAACTTGTGATAGTACTTTAGTAATTGTACCTGTAATAAGGAATTGTAGGTTATGATAACATTAGATGTTGAATATGAATTTTATCATCTTGGTAATACATGGTAATAGTATCTACATATGTACACATATGGTGATACCTATACATAGATCATATGGCAATAGTACAATTTATACATAGTTGTTACCAGTACCTATACTTAACATCACATATAACTAATAACAACCTCATCGTGTTATAAAATATTAAAGTGATATCATAAATTCACTTAATATCACGTACTGTAAGAAATTGAATCAAGTAATTCAGACGAATCTCAATCACATCATCCCCCGACATGAACTTCCCCAGCGTCCTACTTCCAAATCGCACAGAACATATGATAACGCAAAAAACCTAACCAAACGAACGAACCGTATAAAGAGTATAATAAACAACAATAATGCAGCAGCCAGGACCGAATCGCACTAAATACAAGAGCAGAAACTAAATAGCCATGAATTGTACAAGAGGTCGCGGCAGCACACGTTTTCAATCAGGAGGATGTTCCCCGGCAGAAGCAGGATTTTAGCAAGCGAGAGAAAAGGAGGAAAAGAAGGTTTCTCAATAAGAAGGACACACGGTTAGGCGAGGAAGCAGGGCGAGAAGAGGATACGAAGTTACTGGACGTCGCGTACGTGACGATGAAACGATCGATATAATTGCGCTCCCTGAGCGAGGATTCGTTATCTCGATTGTGGTAAAGGGGACGAAAATCTCTTTCCCAGAGATGGACGGAACTTCTGCGAGGCGATGGGTTTAGGATTTGATGACGGAAGAAGTTAGCGGCTCTGGATGTAGTTACTCGAAGAAGTTTATTCGCCGCATTCGCCGGGGCAAACTCGGGGCAAAAGAATAGACGCGGAACGTTAGAGGCACGTTCGGCTCCCTTGTGTTTTGTCCAACGAAATAAGATAAAGAGACGTTCATTTATTTCTTTATTTAGTTTACTGGAAGGCGTTTAAACGGAAATGAACGGATTAACAGTTACCGTATCTAGGTTTCAGTCTATATGATGACTATGATATGAATATGACCAAATATGTGGATTCAGATCGTAAAAGTTCGATTAGGTACTATACGTATGTACATAATAACATTAGGCATGACATCAAATAGTAGATTAGGTTCCATAGAAAATATTAGACACCATCATGTGTCATACAAAATAATAGGTATGTTATAGAGGCTACATGTCACATTACTTTCCATTACCATGGAAGTATTAGATACCATGTAACACTAGACACTAGCTAATATAGAAAATACTACAATAGATGATGTTTAATACTATAATACTATACTAAAATACTATAATACATGATGATGAATATACTATGAGATCATCCCATAAGTCCTGTCATTTTTTAACGGCAAGTTTAATTATAAAATAATAATACTTACATTTGTCTTCAATAATGTATTGGCCATCGTGTTCAATCCCTCCCATCTTTTGTTGTGGTTTTGAATTAAAAAAACTGATATAATACATGATGTCTAGTACTTTTCATAAACATCTCAAACAAAATTTTTATCTCAACAAATATTCGAATAAAAAAATTGATTGTAAATGCTAAAAAAAAATGTACCAAAATATCAGAAACAAAAATGTTTATCAGAAGCATGTCAGAGGCCCAATGACGCGCTTTTCAGGGAATTAATTAAAATGGAATTCAGTGTTCGTAACGAATCGAAGGCGGCCATAGATGGAAAGGGAAAGAGGCTGCGGCGAAGCAAGAGAAAGAGACAGGTGGTCGTGTGTCCGGGGTTCCAATAGAACTGCGATTACAATTCCAGAATGCCGAACGGGTCGAAAGCCTGTGATATCCGCGTGGTAGGAAGGGGTTAACTGCCAGTCCAACCTCTGGGTTACTATTCTCTGGGTATATCACCCTCCCCTCGCCTGGTTTGGCCACCTTTCTCCAGCGGCGAGAGACCGTGTCTCTCACGCCAGACTACGACTGCGGAATTCGAATTGTAATTTCTAACCGCGTGTCTCCGTACGGGCCATTACCTTCCCCTTCGAAATTCGTCAACGGATTACGGATTCCCGAAGCCACGGCGATCTTTCGCGACCGACGATAAATACCCTCGATATGCGATATAACGAGAGTGCTGTCCCGGAGGAGGTGCTGGACAAACGCTGCTGGGAGCCGCAAGAGTTTTTGGGGACACGGGTCACTGGTTGGCACGGTACTGCGATACTTGGGATGGGTCAGATTTTGAACAGGGAATTTGGGGAATTTGAGGATT
Organism: Megachile willughbiella; assembly: GCA_945859595.2. Classification (NCBI taxonomy): domain Eukaryota; kingdom Metazoa; phylum Arthropoda; class Insecta; order Hymenoptera; family Megachilidae; genus Megachile; species Megachile willughbiella. Next base: position 10,826,419 of record OX243796.1, read on the forward strand.
GGGACGTGGAAATTTTGGAATTTTCTGAGCTGGGAAGAATTGGGGTTTTTGAAGGTGGATGTTTGAAAATCTTGGGGATGGTGGACGTTTGGTGAATAGGTAATTTGGAACATGGAGATTTGGGAATTTGGTGGTACTAGAATTTGCGAGTTTAAGAAATTTTGTAAGTGTTGAATTCAGAAATTTAGAAATTGAATATTTGGGAAATTGGAAGCTATAGACGGAATTCCTGCACGGTCTCTCCTGGATAAAGAGCCATATTTGAAGCTGATCAATATTAGAGAATTTAATTCGTACGCAGTTGTGGGATTTATACTGCTGTGCATTAGGTAGATTGGGGTTATTGAGTATTCGATGATTAATTGGGATGATTTATGCCTGATTGTAGATTTATGGGTGAGCTCGACTGGAACTATAGTAATAGCGGTTTTGCTGTATTTCTATATTTCCATATTGACATATCGAGGTATTATTATATTTTCATATATTAACATATCACTATGTTTCTGTATTGTTATGTTACTATATTACCATGTTATTGTACATCAATATCTCCACATTATGACATTACATTTCCATACGTCCACATCACAAATAGCAACGTGACAACATAATACAACAATCTAACAATATGGAGGCATTAAATCGTGAAAATATGGTGAAATTTCTTTCTTCCTCGCGAGAAAATTTCAATTCACCTTGCACAGCTGCCTCTCATTCCTTTTAATCCTGTATCCTGATTACTGTTATTGCCCGGTCCGGTAGGAAGAGAAAGGACAGATGGATTGAAGAAGAACAGCCAGAGGGAGGAGTGGGAAAGAAATAGTTCGTCGGGTTTAAACTCCGGGAATTGCATCTTCCGGCGGAAACCCCGTAGGCTGTGGACGTTGGGCAATTACTCGTGACCGAGCAAAGTAAACTGACGGACGTAGAAATAGATTTGCATTTTTACTAGAAACCCTCTGGGTAGTTACGCCTTACGTGTACCTCGAGGTTTCGTACTTCTCGCTTCGTTAGGTAAATTCCTAATGACTGCGGGGGAGGCTCTTGAAAGTTGATAGTGAACCGGTGAATATTTTAGCGACGGAGTTTAACGCGTACAGGAGAGCTCTTTTGTTACAGGAATTGAAATTTGCTTCCGTTTTGATATATTAACACTGTATCGCAAGTTTTAATATGTTGTATTCGTTGACTTTCTGACGTTCTCGCATGATTTCATGACAGAAAATTGTTGCAAACTGGAAATTATGATACATCGATTAGAAGCTTAATTCTTGACGAATATAATCGTGCATATGCACGAGTAATACTAGTAACGTGAAATGGCTGATTAATTATAGGGTAACGTTGTGGTACTGAAATCGATGTCGAAATGCTAAAAGTCTATAAGAAATTCATGACAGAAAAGTATCACAGAATAGCATTTGTGACGCCTCAATTTAAAGCTTGAACCTTCACAAAAATGACTATATAAATGCACCGTTACTGTTCTTAATGTAAAACGAGTAACAGGTAATTGTACTACATGGAAACATTGCACAACGTACATTATTTAATTTTGGAGCGTGTAAGGTCGAAGACAATTTCATGACAGAAAAGTATCTCGAACTTGCACTTGTGACATATCAATTTAAAGTTTGAATCCTAATAAAAACAACCATATAAGTGCACCATTCATATTCTTAACATAAAGTGACTAATTTCCAATTGTAGCAAACAATGCTATCATACTATGTCAAGCTCCAATTTCTAAATGTAAAAAGTCTGACAAAATTTCATGACAGAAAAGTATCTCAAAAATGCACATACGACACATCAATTTAAAGCTTAAAAGTTGCTTAAAAAACAGTGTAAACGCCTCGTCAATATATTTAATATAAAATGGTGAATTCCTTTCCGAAGCAAATAATGAATCAAGCTATCTCAAAACGATTTCGACTCATTTCATTATTTTCGACTTATACATAATTTTATAACGTAGCTAATTTCGTAATGTTCCATATATAAAAAAGAAATATGAGCGTTATAACAAAGATACACGATGATTTATGAAAAAAATACACGCACCGTAGTACATAACTTTCGTCCCGATGAAAATAAAGCGCTGTTTTTTACACTGGTCGAGCTAGTGTGATACCAGGCTGAACGGTATAAACTTTATGGTAAAAAATTCACATCACCAGCGTATCTGGACAATTTTGCCGGATATCACTTGCCATAATATCAGTGATTGCGTGGGAGCATCGGAATATGGAAAATTCATGAAAATCGCTGGGCGAACGTTCCGTGTGACATTTGCAAAAATTTCATCGGCCACTTTCAACCGCTCGTTCCGCGGATTTTATACGCAAAAGCCATTTTGCCGGTCGCGTACGAGCGATTTTAATTAAATTAAATTCCAATTAAATTATAAGGCCGTGGAGTGATATCCGCGGGCAAAACATACGTAGTATGTGTTCGCGCGTGGATTTCAAATGTACCCAGATAGAAGAGAATTCAGGGGCTTCCTGTATCGATAATTAGCTCGTTGCTGACTTTATCAACTTCCTACGTTGGACACAGCATTAAGATAAACCGCGATTAATATTGAAACGTTATACAAAATTATATGCAGCTTCTAAAATTGAACACACCTTGTCTTTGGTCAAAAATAAAATTAAAATTCTAAATCACACAATTTTACAACACCTCTATCATTACTAATTCGTTTAATAATTCCTGTAACACTTAATGTACTTGAAAATGCAGTAACGAAGAAATAAATTATTCAGTCAGTGATCGAAATTTCAAATAACCAACAAAATTTTTGCGATTTGAATTCGCGAATTTATCATTTGTCCAGTTTGGTGTTAAAATATTTGACAGGGCAGAAATTGAGTTAAAGGAGCGCGGATTAACTATAAAAATTGTAGCCGCGTTTTTCGTTTAAACCGCGCGAGGCTCGAAAACGAGATCCGCGTGCAACGGATAAAAATTCTAGCTTGACGAAAAAAAGAGGACTAGGATTCCTTGATTCCGTTTTTTGTAGTTTCCAGCCGGCAGGCAATTGATTGCCATCGAGAGACCGGGCAAATCTGCAAGTCGAAATAGAGCTGCGTGTTTATCCGGGACTTGGTTAAGCTACAAATAGTAAATACAGCCTGTGTACCCAGTGTTTTCAGCGAGCCAGTGCCTGTTTCAATTTGCCAAGAAACCATTTTGCTTTGGCAGCGCCGTTGCTACCACGCGGGAAACAGGAAATGAAGCGCAAATTACATGGCGAGCATTTGATTTCGACTAAAACTCCAGAAAGTCTGTAAACCTTCACAAGTATCCTCAATCTTCATGGTTATTTCATTATTCTTGGATAATCTTCGGGTAAATGTACGTAATTATTAGAGAATACATTTAGTATTAATGACCAACTATTTCATTAAACTTGGCAGAAGAAAATTATTTAAGCAAGAAGCTTAAGCAAGAATTTTATTTGTTATTTCGTAGATGGAGGTGTTTAAAAAGATTAATTATAAAGTTTAACAAGTTGAATTGTATTTATAAGTTGTTAGAAAAAAAAAATGTTAATGTCATACATATGTAAGTTAAATGCATATGTGGGTGTTGATAAGTCATCAATTTTGTTAGGAAAATAAAATGTCAGACTATGTGATGGTTACATATGTGAGTTAAATACACATGTATGTATTCATAAGTCATCAAGCTTTTTAGGAAGAATATGAGTCTACATGGTGATTACATATGTGAGTTAAATACATATGTATGTATAAGTCATCAAGCTTTTTAGGAAGAATATGAGTCTACGAGATTACATATGTGAGTTAAATACACATGTATGTATTTAGAACCCATCAATTTTATTATACAAAAAAGAAGTCTACGTGACAATTACATATGTAAATTAAATACACACGTATGTATTTATAGCTCATAACGTTAGAAAAAGAAAAATGAGAGGCAATATGGTAATTTGTGGAATTATCGAGAAAAACACACATATAGTCTTGATATAAAATTTAAACGAACCGCGTAAAATGTAAAAATTCATGCTACAGTACGTATTTAGGAGAAGATCTTTCATGGTCTATACAGATACCTTATCAACTGTTCACACTTCATTGATAACGCTTAAATGACAAAAATAAGTATCTTAGAAAGATTGATGTCGACGGTGCTCGTTCACATTGCACACACACATGCAACCTATTGAAAATTTCACACGCTTCATCGGTAAGATCTGCATAGCAAAATGATTTCACCGGCAAGATTGATGTCGAGGCCTCTCGCATACATCTTCTACAAAATACCTATACAAATATGAACAGTTTATTGGTCTTGATTAATGAACAACTTGTGTAACATACTCTTATACAATATCTTTCGCGGTTCTACGTATTTATAGACGCAGAATTACGTGTTTATTAACTTATGACGAAGTCAAACGCAATTTCTGATTTATAACAGCTTTTAGTAGCACTTTGCAAACTAGCGCTGTTCATTCTTCTGTTTCTGTTTTGCAAATTACAGGCATTTACTAGTTTTCATTTTGTAAATTAAGAGTACTTTTTATTTGGAAAATTGAGTACTCATTTATTAGGTCTCATTTTGCAAAATTTGGCTATTTATTCGTTTTTAATTAGCAAAGTTAGATTACTGGTTAATTTATATTTTACAAAGAATATTTATATTTTCATTTTAAATTATTTATTCTTCAGTTCTTATTTTTCACACTCAGACTATTTATTCATTTTCAGTAGACAAGTTTAGACTACATATTTATTTATTCATTTTCAGTTTACTTCATTTTGCAAATTCAAGCTATTCGTTGATTGATTTTCAGCTTGCAAATTCAGACTATTTATTTATTCATTTACAATCTGCAAATTCAAACTGTTTATTTATTAATGAGTTAACAAATTCAAACTATTTATTTGTTAATTCTCATTTCAAATAAGGACTACGTATTAATGCACGTTTTGCAAATAAAATAAATTTTGTCAGATAAATGAATTGCTATAAAATGTACAAGTTAGAAATAAAAGTAAGAGTCCTTAAAATTTCATTCTGCACTAAATGATTAGCCGATGTAGCAAAATTTATAACAAGACTTTTGCATAAAGTATTTCTTGACGGTAAAGAAGAAGGAACTTGTATTAAGAATTTTCTATTAGTCCGCTAGCAGCCTTATCAAGGCTCTGATTAAACTCGAGCTTTTATTAGAGAAGAATTACGGTGAATCTGTCAACTGTCTTTGGATCCTTGGATAATCTCTCCAGAGGAAAGAAATTTTTTAATTTTAATCCAGCACTTCACGTTCGTGCGATTTTTTTACGTGTTGTTACCCAAGTAATCTTTCAACTAATAATTAGGTAACTTTACTTCCTACATAATTTTCATTCGTACACTCGGGATTCTTTTTATTACCACAGGAAATTGGAGCATTTGTTACTTGAAATGTATATTTTAGTGCGATATGTCAAGCAAAAATATTTATTACTATAAATATCCCAAAATGAATATTTACAATGTATACGTACAATAAAAATATTTATCGTGATAAATATCTGAGATAATAATATTTAACACAATAAATATTACAAAGAAATATACTCTCCACGATGAATATTAAAAAGAAGTATTTATCATAATAAATATTCATGCAAGAAATATTTGTCACAATAAATGTTAAAAAGAAATACATTTATCAAAATAAATATCCGAAAGTATTTATCATAATAAATATTTAAGCAAGAAATATTTGTCACAGCATAATTTAAAAAAAAAAATATTAAAAAAAAAATCATTTATCAAAAGAAATGAATGAGAACGAAAATACTTATCGTAACAAGAATATTCAGATAGCATAAATGATTTGCATGTTTTACCAAAATTAATACAATTATCCAAAATCTTTCTCGTTTAAAGTGACAGCCCTTCATAAACAAATACTTAAAAATATACAATATTCATAATATTTCAAATGTGCAACATTTCTGATATTTTAAATATACAACATGCATGGTATATGTATTTTATATACATACGATAATTCAAATGTGTAATATTATATGATACTTCCTAAATATAAAATAAACAAGACTTTCGTTACTATACTATCTCAAAGGGTTGAAAATTCTGATTCGCAGATTCGAAAGAAATCACCGAAGGATAAACGTTGAGACTTTTGAACCGTTTCTCGAGAAGATTTCATTCTTGCACGTAGCAAAGTAACCAGCTCGGTTTGTTTATTAAAGATTATCTCTTGAAACGACATATTTCGTTCAGAGTGAAAGCAGGGTAAAACGGAGGGGCTACGCTTTCGAAAAGCAGATGCCCATACGATCCGGAAAGTTAAGTTCGTTAAGTATCCCCCAGGGTCGTGTCTTATCGGCTAGACGTGGCTCTGATCCTCCACCTACCGTGCCGTGGCATAACAATTACCCTATTATTTCGCACACGCCCCTTGCCAGCTTATACTGTCGACCAAAAGTCTCGAATCACTTCTCTGTTTGTACTGATACACAATCTTGTCGCAATTTTTCCTCTATTGATAATGCAATCGAATTTCGACGTCTACGTTCTCCAAACCTTCGAAGAGGATTACATTTTTCGTCTTTTACAACCCCCTTGTTTGGACTTTGGAAATTCTGCAATTTGAACTTGAGAATTTTTCATTATTTGCACTTTGGGATTTTGGAACTTTGATGATTTGATATTTGGAGAACGGGGGATTCTAGAAGTTTGAGAACTTTCAGAATTTTTTAACGTGTCACTGGAAATGCGAGAATTTTGGGATTTTGAAACATTCAGTCAAACTTCGAGATTTGGAAAAATGAATCAGAGTCTAAATGAAATTGTACCCCCAATTTCTTGTAATTAAATGAAGAATTAAAAACTTGTCGAGCGATTTTCCAAGACGAGATAAAAAATAGAGTTCCGTGAAGTGAATTGCTTAGAATTGGCCACGTGCTCGACACCAAAACGTCACACCGCATCGTGATAGTTCGTTTCCTCGCGATTCGCAGTCGCAATTAGAACGAATTCGGCCTGGAAAGGCGAGTTTAATTCGGCGGAATTAGGAGCACGGAACCAGCTTCTTTTCCCGGCACGGGAAACTCCGGAAATTTCGAGAGTTCGTCTCGACGTCTTGAGGAGAGAAACGGAAAAAAGGGACGGACAGGCGGAAACGGGGAGTCGAAAGAAAAAGGAAAGGGAACGAGACAAACGTCGAACTTCTAAAGAATCGACGGAAAGGAGAGTCGTTCGGAGAATAGCTAAAGCCGACCTTCTACGCGTTTGGGAATTCCAAGATCGAGGGAATTCGCATAATCCTTTCGCGAAATGGCTCGGGAATGATTGTGGGAGTACAAGGAAAGCTGAACCAGCAAAAACATTTTCACTTTCATTGAAATGAGCCTTCGGTGAAACTGTTGCGCATCGGTTGGTCAATTTTGAATCAGAGTCGAATGCAATTTCATGACAGAAAAGTATTCTCAAACAACACTTGTGATACATCAATTTAAAGCTTGAATCTTGCTGAAAATGACTATGTAAAAGCACCATTAATATTCTCAACACAAAATGTCTGACCGTCGGTTGTATTTGGTAATAACATCGTACTGTTTAAAATATTCGATTTCAAAACGTATAAAGTCTAAAGCAAAATCATGACAGAAAAGTATTCTCAAACAACACTTGTGATACGTCAATTTAAAGCTTGAATCTTGCTGAAAATCACTATGTAAAAGCACCATTAATATTCTCAACACAAAATGTCTGACCGTCGGTTGTATTTGGTAATAACAGCGTACTGTTTAAAATATCCGACTTCAAAATGTATAAAGTCTAAAGCAAAATCATGACAGAAAAGTATTTTAAAATGACACTTGTGATACATCAATTTAAAGCTTGAATCTTGCTGAAAATGACTAGGTAAAAGCACCATTAATATTCTCAACACAAAATGTCTGACCGTCGGTTGTATTTGGTAATAACAGCGTACTGTTAAAATATCCGATTTCAAAATGTATAAAGTCTAAAGCAAAATCATGACAGAAAAGTATTTTCAAATGACACTTGTGATACATCAATTTAAAGCTTGAATCTTGCTGAAAATGACTATGTAAAAGCACCATTAATATTCGCAACACAAAATGTCTGACCGTCGGTTGTATTTGGTAATAACATCGTACTGTTAAAATATCCGATTTCAAAATGTATAAAGTCTAAAGCAAAATCATGACAGAAAAGTATTTTCAAATGACACTTGTGATACATCAATTTAAAGCTTGAATCTTGCTGAAAATCACTATGTAAAAGCACCATTAATATTCTGAACACAAAATGTCTGACCGTCGGTTGTATTTGGTAATAACATCGTATTGTTTAAAATATTCGATTTCAAAACGTATAAAGTCTAAAGCAAAATCATGACAGAAAAGTATTTTCAAATGACACTTGTGATACATCAATTTAAAGCTTAAACCTTCACAAAAATGACTATATTAGTGCGCCGTTACTGTTCTCAATATAAAATGACTAACAGGTAATTGTACTAAATGGAAACATTGTACTACATCATTTAGGTCGAAGACAATTTCATGACAGAAAAGTATAATAACATACCACTTATGATACACCAATCTAAAGCTTAAACCTTCACAAAAATGACTATGTAAGTGCACCCTCAATATTCTGAATCTAAAATTACTGGTTAGCACTTGTGTTGAACTATGACGTTACATGACATCAAATATTACGATTTCGGAACGTAAAAAGTCAAAGACAATTTCATGACAGAAAAGTGTAACAAAGTAACACATATGATACACAAATTTAAAGCTTAAACCTTGAAAAAAATGACTATGTAAGTGCACCCTCAATATTCTGAATCTAAAGTTACTAATTACCAGTTGTGATGAACTATGACGTTGCATGACAAATATACCATCTCGAAACGTGTAAAGTCGAGGACAATTTCATGACAGAAAAGTATCGCGAAATATCACTTGCGATACATCAATTTAAAGCTAAAGACTGTCTAAAAATAGCCATACCAGAGCACGATCAATACACCTAACGAAGCAGAAATTATGGAAATCACAAACAAAATCACCAAGATCATAATGTGTCAACTTTTCTTTTATCTGTTTTCTCCACGCACGAAATTGATTACTGTAATACGGAACGTAAAACCTAACCGTTGAAACACCGTAAATACGTGAACCAGATGTCCAGCAGTAATTTCGAGAATGAACAGCGGAAAACGTCAAGGATAATCCTGTTAGAACGCGGACAGGTGGTCAGTTAGCAAAGTCTTTCATGTTTCGCAGGTGTATGTGTTGACCGAACGAGACTGCAAATTTCAGCACGTTGACCATCTCGAATTCCGTGCAGTTCGAATAATTAGAACAGAAAATGGAAGAGAATTCCGTGATAAATGAAGCTCCTTTGCTTTTGATAGTCTTCAATTTCATTATCTCCGAACGTAAAGGAACATTGAAATTCCAATTAGATCGAGGAGAATTTACAGTGTTCTTCCGGCCGTTCAATAGCAATCGACGTACTATAAAACCGCAAGAAAACCAGATTTCAAAGGAGCACTATGGGATTGCGGGCCAGTTTCCCAAGTTAGGAACGTGAGCAACATCCCCGGCGTTGCATATCTGCATACCCTATGAAGCTGGTTCGCGTAGAGCACATACAAAATTCAGAATACCGTCCAAAAAATACGTACTTCTATCTAGGACCCCTCAGAAAATAGCTTCAGATCCGCGCTCGACCACGAAATGCAACTTTTGGAGTGTTGTACTTCGAAGCTACTCGAATTTTTGGTTTGAAACTTGCGACTTCAGAATTTGGAAGTTGATGCAAATATTATTGAAGGTTCAAAAATTGTTCAACTATCGTCGAAATTTCGAAATAACTTCGAGTAATAAAATGTAATAAAGCTTTCAAGAGTGTAATCGAATAAGAAGATATAAATGATAATCAAATTTTCACGTTTCATTGAAACTTTGAGTAAGACAGAAGTACGCGCGCGCGATCGATAGACTTAAAAATAAAATTTGCTCGATGAAATCGCGGTAACGAAGTGAAAAGGACATCGTGGAAGTTTTATACGGCACGGAATATTACAATAATTAATTTACACAAGTTCTTTGACGTTTCTATAGGCGGCATTGTGATTAAGGGGAAACTCGGACCGAGTATAAGAGAATGTAAATGATAGAAGCAGCAAGTCCATTATGAAGCCGGTAGTGGCGTTGTAAAATTGTTCGAGCAACTTTTGTGAATGGCGGTTAATTATAATTAATTCCATATTGTCTGGTAGACAGTTCGTGCTGATTCTTTGTCCGCGAAGTATCATTCAAATGGTGCCTGCAAAGTTCCACTTATTGTTGGAGATTGATATGAATACGAAATCACTCGAAATGTTATACATGTCGGCTAACTTTTCGCAGTTGTTTCGCGTACTTTTCATTACATATTATTCCACAGCAATTTTATTGAAAAACGAAATTTACCTGTTCGAACCTTCACTCGTGAATTTATAGCAGGTTATTGCACGTGAAATTATATAACGCAATTTCATGACAGAAAAGCATTGCAAAATAATACTTATGGTACATCGATTTGAAGCTTAAAACTTAACGAAAGTAATCACATAAGCGCACCATTAATATTCTTAATACATAGTGGTTGATTGCCAGTTGCACCAAACAATACTACTGCAAGCATTCAGGTATCAAACGTAAAAAGTCTAACGAAAATTCATGACAGAAAAGTATTTCAAAATGGTACTTATTATATATCAATTTAAAGCTTAAAACTTCACAAAAATTACTGTGTAAATGCACCATTAATATTCTTTGTAGAAAATGACTGTCTATCGGTTGTAGCGAACAAGCGTGCAATACTGTATCAAACAGCTGCGTTTGAAACATAAAAAGTCTAACGAAAATTCATGACAGAAAAGTATTTCAAAATGGCACTTATGATATGTCAATTTAAAGCTTAAAACTTCACAAAAATTACTGTGTAAATGCACCATTAATATTCTTTATAGAAAATGACTGGCTACCGGTTGTAGCGAACAAGCGTGCAATACTCTATCAAACAGCTGCGTTTGAAACATAAAAAGTCTAACGAAAATTCATGACAGAAAAGTATTTCAAAATGGCACTTATGATATGTCAATTTAAAGCTTAAAACTTCACAAAAATTACTGTATAAATGCACCATTAATATTCTTTGTAGAAAATGACTGGCTACCGGTTGTAGTGAAGAAGCGTGCAATACTGTATCAAACAGCTGCGTTTGAAACATAAAAAGTGTAACGAAAATTCATGACAGAAAAGTATTTCAAAATGGCACTTATGATATGTCAATTTAAAGCTTAAAACTTCACAAAAATTACTGTATAAATGCACCATTAATATTCTTTGTAGAAAATGACTGTCTATCGGTTGTAGCGAACAAGCGTGTAATACTATATCAAACAGCTACCTTCGAAATGTGAAAAGTCTAACGAAAATTCATGACAGAAAAGTGTCACCAAATGTCACTTATAGTACATCAATTTAAAGCTTAAAATCTAGTAAAAACAACTATATAAACGCCCCATGAATATTCTTTATAGAAACTAACAGATTCCTCGTTGGAACAATGTACGAACTTCGTGAATATTCTTAATTGCAAGAGAAATTTAATTCAGATAAATAGAAAATAACTTCACCACTTCGGAACAGTTGAAAAGAGCAACATACGAGGAGCAATCTTGGGTTGGAATTAGTTGAATGTAATTGGCGTGAAATTTTAACTCGAATACGTCAGAGAATGCAAGATGAACCGTAGTCGGCTACCATTCAGAAGCATATTATCAGTTCGTTCTCGGCTCATAGGAAACCACAATTTCCACGGATTACCCGGACGAAAACTGACTCTCGCGACTGTACGGCATCGGCCAGGCTGGTGGAATTCGTGGGTCGTGGGTTATGCCGCATTCGGTGGTATGTAGTAATTAGCAACATTGCTCCGAGAAGCCAAAGGTGGAAGGAGGACGAGCTGCAGAATCGAGGTATCGCCAGCACGGATTTCATTCGAAGGAATAGAAGCTGCGACCGTGGCGCATTAACTCCGAAATTGCTGCTACTGTACAATCTATCAATTTGTCCCAACGAGAACCGTCTAACGTTCTATAGATCGCTCCGTACTACGTTCGAAAACAGGGTAACTTTGAAAAAACCTTCGTACAACGTAACTCCAGAATAAAACGCAACAAACAAAATTTGAAATATTGTTACAATTTTTGTCCCTCTTTATCCGACGTAAGACTGCTTCTTAATGAACTTTCAAACACCTGTAGCTGAATTATCGCTGTAGTTAACTGTCTGAGGGACAAGAAGCCACGCTGAATGCAAGAGGATGAAATAATTAGAAGTTCAGGAGCGGTAGCATTTTTTTGCTATCAATTTCCGTTTGTTCGACAAAACTGCAGGAACAACTGACGCTGGTGAAACTTCGTGGGTCGTTATGGAACAGCTTAAAATGCAGATGCACGTGTAACGATTGCAAGTGGAAACATAGAAGAAGAGCAAAGACGAAAATTAGTTTGCTGTACGGAGATCTGAAAGTAATTAGTGGAACTCTAGCGAGCACGTTTAAATAATCATTGTAACATTGCGAAGTACATTGCGCTATACGAAGCTTTCGTCATTCGTTCGTTTCTCGATAACAACATTCCGCAATATTTAATAATCGTACGGAATAATATTTACAACTCGTGTAACATTTTTTAATACGAGAACGTATTAATGAACGTACGATTAACATTCTACCTGAACACTGACTAAACTTATTTTGATAAATTAGTGATAAAAGTGTAGAGTAAATTATGATGTAATAAGGTACTACTGTATTAAGTACTAATTTTAAAATTATAAGGTGATCAAAAGATAGGGTAGCAAAAATGATATAATAACATAGTTACAAATGGCAAAATATTAAAATAATAAAATAGTGCAATAGTAAAGTAGTAAAAATTGTGGAATAATAGAATAGTGATATTAAAATAGTTAAATAGTAAAATAGTCTACAAACACCTATTTGCCTAAATAGAATAATAAAGTAATATATAGTTGCAACTACAACCTAACATTATATAATACTACCAAAACCGAATGGTAAATTTTACGCGACTCAGCACTTACTACGTGTAGTAACAATTATCAGAAGTTGAATGGTAATGCAGAACATATTAACGCACGCGCAATACACGTGGTCACAATCGCACGTTAGCTTCATTCACCGTTCGTTGAACGTAGGCTAGTTTCCGTGGAATATTCCAAAAAGGGGAAAATACGAATATCAGAAATTAAAGGGAAGGAGAACACGTGGTAAACGACAGTCTTAATTCCGTTACGTAAGCGAAGCTCTGCTCGAATATAAGATACCGTTATTTCCTACCCATTTGCAGGTTTCACATCGTATGTACAGCTGATTCTGATCTATTGTAGTCCAGCTACAATAGTACACTCGAATTGTAAGATCATGTGTCAAAGATCAGGTTCAATAGATATACAAGATCTGCAGGATATACAGACACCTTTCGGTGTGCAATTGTCAGGAATTTATAAAAGGTAAAGATATTTTGTCAGACGTGCTTAACCTAAAACTTGCTAATGATTTATGCAAAAGCACAATATTTTAGTATCATTGTGCTAAATATTTTAGTAACAAGCAGTTAGATTGTATTGATTTGGAGAGTAATTATATTTTAATGTTCTTTATGTTCTTTGCATGAAAAATAAATGGTTTATATATATTTATTTGTTCATACTGTTAATATGTTTTACAGGTCTTTTGCTTATATAACAATTAAGGATAGATTGCCTGTAATTTTAACTAAGATAATTGATACGCTAAGTCGTAACAAGGAAAGCATTGCAGAAAAGTATGGAGAGGTAAAATATATATTTATACATGTATCAGTTACTGATAAATATTTATTAATGTTTAGAAATCTACAATTATTTAGAATGCTACAGATGAAATTAAACAAATAATAGGATTTATTAGTAAATTGAAGAATGAAATTACTACGAACAAAACTTTGAAACCTCTAAAGTTACTAACAAATGGGGAGAATAATGATGCTGAAGAATGGAATAAATATCTACTAAAAAGAACTGAAATTGAAAATGGTACACCAACATGGTTTAATACCATTTGGTTGTACTGCGAATGCTATATGTATCGGACACTTGCACAAGAATTGCTTCTCACGTAAGTTTGAAAACCTCTTTAATGATCAGTAATCTGTAAAATTATTTCAAAATAAATGCTTCATTTTCAGAAAATATTTGCACAATTATGATCCTTTTGAGCTACAGAAGCAAAGTGCATTTATAAATTCATTAACTAGTATTGAATCACTTTCTACACATCTAATAAATCTTGTCCATAGAGCAGATTCTTTATCAATAGTTGAAACTAAAGAGGAAGTTTTCAAACTTCTCAAACTAAATCTCTGGGGCAACAAGTATGCTAACACTTTTTGTTTTAACACAATGATAATAAGAAGACTAACTAATGTATATACCTTTGTAGGTGTGATTTATCTCTAAGTGCAGGTGCTGAAGTTAGTCAAAGTTGTAATCCAATAGAAGTATTGAAATCTTTGGACAAAGACATTCTTGTAGATAATTCAGAATTCGTTTGGAACTTGCTAAAAAAGAAGGAAACTAATGAATCTACTATTATAGATGTGATACTTGATAATGCAGGCTATGAATTTTTTACTGATTTATGTTTATCTATATTTTTGATTGCCCATAAATTTGCTGGAAAAATAAGATTTTATGTAAAACGTTATCCGTGGTATGTCAGTGATGCAACAAGAAATGATTTTTACTGGACTTTGGAATACATGAAAAATTCGCCAAATAAAAACCTGCAAGAATTATCTAACTTGGCTTATGATCACTTGAAGAATAACGTGTGGACTATTGAGGTACACCTTTTTTTTGCTTTATGTAATTTTTACAAAATTAATCACAACCTGAACTATATTTTTAGGAGGAATCATATTGGACAGGCCCTTATGAGTTTGCAGACATGAAAGAACATGATCCAATATTGTATGCAAAATTGTCTGAAGCTAAATTAGCAATATTTAAGGGTGATTTAAATTATAGAAAATTAGTAGGTGATATAAATTGGGAGTACACAACAGAATTTACTAAATCACTAAGAGGTTTTCAGCCAACGAATATTCTAAGTTTTAGAACAGTGAAATCAGATGTTTGCGTCGGTTTACCATCTGGTGTAGCCGAAGAATTATTTAGAAAAGATGAAAATTGGATGTTCACAGGACAATTTGGGCTTATTCAAATAACCATAGCTGGGACGTGTTCTTGTAATAGAGTATGTTAAAATTCTATGAATTAAGAAATATTAAAAATACTGAATTATATCAATGTACAAAATTACCTGTACATACATAATCTAATATCTTGTAGATACAATCATATTTAAATTGTTTACATTTCAATCGTTTTAATTGTTCAAGTACTTATATGTACAGAGAGTGTGTATAAGGATTCATATCTGAATTGCATGGCATGTAATTCAAAGTGTGGAAGTAATCATTGAGTGATATTTTTTTTTAATATTTCTTACAAATTTCTATGTATATACACTTTGTATTTTTGAACAATAGTATATGTGGTATCTTCATACTGTAAATTATTCTTCCAAAATATATAATTTAAATATATGCATATACATATACAATACTGTACAAAGATATACAAGAATGTGAAATAAAATTTTACAAGTTCTATGCTAAAAATATATCTCATTTAGATCACATCTCATAAACTGGCAAATACTTTTAATTATTCTGCTTTTATTATATATTGTTTTGTACATAAGAAATGTAATAATAACAATTTAAATCATAACTAATATTTTTGAAATATACAACCATGTTTATCATGTATTTTGTTTTATTATAAGTATGATATTCTTATAAATGATGTTTAGTAATTATAGATTATAGTTTAAGTTTACCATTTATATAATAAAATGCAACTCATATTACGAATTTATGTTACTCTTAAATTTATTTGCAAAATTGAATCTCCCATTTTGATGCTGTTAATCTTATCTTAGCATATGATTTCATGAGTTCAAAAATTAAACTATATATCTTAAAAGATCTATAAGTGAAACAAAAACAAATTGGAGATACTTAGTTATTCTAAATTGCAATGTTTTTAAAACCATAATACACGATCTAAATGTAAGTATCTAGCACCATCCTAAAAACTTCTACAAATTCTACCAAGTGGCAGTAGAGCTTTTAATATCTTACAAAATCAATTTAATTAGCATCCACATGATGCACAATTTTCATAAATAAAACAAATTCTCATTGGTAGAAACATTTCTTTTAATAATTAGTATTCTTACAATAAGTGTTAAATGTGCTCATTACTTATGAAACATGCTTGTCCAGCAAGCTCCCTATTATGGTAATTTCAGTTACTGTTGTAAGCAAATTTTGAGCTATATAGAACTACAGTTAGTAACTATTTGTTGTATTATAAGGAATTTAACAGCTCTTACTTTTAATATTTCTTTATGGTAACATATTCTATGTATAATCTTGTAATACTAAGGCAGCAATATTAAGGGACTTTGGAACATCTATTTCTTTATCAATTGTTTATTATTTTGAAGAAATATATATAAACAGAAAGAATTTTACTGTTCTATAATACATAATTATTTAAACACAAAATAATTTTGTATATTGTACAAACTTATCTATAGAATTCTTCGATATTATTATATGTTAATTAAAGTATCTTTACATTAGTTTGCATAAAAATTCAATGATTACAGGATGTTTCAAGAAATATTAATCATATAAAAATTGGTCTGAAACTCTTTGATCCTTTTTAATCCATGTACATTAATGCCACTCATTTACAGTTAATATAAACTGTATATTAAAATCAATATGATTAAAATAACAATGAAAAATAGTTATACATCTTTTGTTAGATGAATTACAGTAACTTCACAAATTATGATTGTGAAATAACTATTTCAAAATGCCTTGTTAAATAAATATCTCATAATATTTTAAGATTTTAATTTAATACCTGTTACAGCGCTTAAAAATAAAAAAAAAAATATTTCTTGATCACCCTATACATACTCATAAAATTTTTGTAAGATGATGGTGTGTATATATATTATTGATATTTACTTACATTTTTCCCTCGTATTCAAAAAGTAACGACATATATTCTCGAAATTTCCAAGTCCATTTTAAATGTCATCCGTTTTTGCTGTCCCCACGAACTGATTTCACTAATTATAAGAAATCTCCACTTTGCACTTTTTCTACTTACATATCACATTGTACAATGTTAATGATAGCAACATATACACGATAAGTTAGTAACAAAATGTATCGAAAATGTGTCTACGCACGTATTACTTAAAAACTGTTCAAATTCGAACTATTCTCGCGGAACATTTAGTCGAGGATCACGGCGATACATCAAGATAGTTTTTAAACGCGTGATACGAACGACGTTCATAAAGTAATCATATTTCTGACATTTGAGTACTTTACTGCCACCTAGAGAAGCTATAATAAACTGCTGTTTTTACTTTTAAATCAAGTTTTTCTTTTTTGGAAGTGAATCTAGCACATCCATTTTCATGTAAAGAGAAGACCTAAAAGAATCGTAAAAATCGATCATGACACGAATGTGCAAAGGATTACTTTCATCGCTTTATCAATCAGATAACTAGCGGAAATGTGGCACTTAATTCAGCATTAAATGTCCGGCCACGTAAATACTGTCTATAAACATATTTGCAGTCCATGTGCAGACACGATAAACATGGAGAAAATATGGGACAAAATTCAGCACAGTGCAATCATTTCGTTTCTGAGCTGACATGGCACTACCCCCATGCGCAAAGTACTCATTCACACTTTAAATTCTGTTGTTCGTTTTTTTTTCTTTTTGAAGTATTTAAATATGAACATTCATAATTCAGCCGTCAAATGTATTAAATAACAATGATGGAAATAGCTAACATTCTAAACCTGCTTTACACAGTCGAGTTCAAGGTATTTGGTCTGAATCGTATGATCGTAACTATTCCATTTCAGATTGCAACTATTCCGACTGCAACTAAAAGTCATGCAAAATTGATAGTCCCAAGTATTCACGCTAGTACCCGGTATTTGCTTTATACACTCTGTAGTTTGTGAAAAAGCTGTTACTTAGTAAATGCAGCAAATACGGCCCAGAGAACTGGATTAGCATTAGGTTTGGCGGCTTCTGCTTCAAAGTCCAAGTCTAATAATGTCCGTACTCTTCGCATTGCTACTTCATAGTCGTCATCAGACAGTGGTGCAAATGCATTTTCTAAT
This sequence comes from Megachile willughbiella, assembly GCA_945859595.2. Classification (NCBI taxonomy): domain Eukaryota; kingdom Metazoa; phylum Arthropoda; class Insecta; order Hymenoptera; family Megachilidae; genus Megachile; species Megachile willughbiella. The sequence goes on from OX243796.1 coordinate 10,844,879, forward strand.
ACATCAGCTGCATGAGCTAGGATAACTAAAGCCAATGTTCGCCTGTCCATACGACCAGCATCATTGACCCAACGACTTAGTACAGCTTCTTGAATCTGTAAATTATAAAAAATAAAACATAAAATGATAAAATCTGAAAGATCATAAAAAACGTAAAAACAGGATGTAACTATCTAATCATACTTTCTACGTAATTTCATATGTACATGCCTACAATCATAAAATGAGATAAGATATTGCAGCAATTAAAAACCAATGCTCAAACATAACATGTATTATACTAACACACAGAATATTTACCTTTTTTACAAGACGACTTTTGGCAAGGTTGTCAGTAAGAGGATGTGTCGTCATATCAAACAATAGGAAGTTCTGCTTTTCAGTTGTTAAAACACCCTTCTCCACAAGATTTTTGGCTAATCTTTCCCTAACATTTTTTAACTGGTATCTTAATTTTAATGGATTCCATGTTTCCCCTAAATCGATTTAAACCAATAATCAACAAAACATACAAGTATATGTTCAAGATATATAAACAGAAACTAACCACTGAGATATTCAATCCAACTAGGAACAGTTTCTGGCGGATCAGTTTCTTTTAAATGTTTCAAAGCTTCGTCTAACAATACATCACCGGTAGGAGCATCATTCTTCAACAATAATTTCCTCACAAGCAAGCCCTTTTTGCGCATACCAGCCTTCTCCAGTTCTACTCGTCCACGAAATCCCAGTTCTGCCAAAATACAACCACGTAAACCAGAACTTATGCAGTCGTTCCAAAAGGATGTGTAACCCTGTAAAGCAACGTACGCTTCAAAAATAAAAGACAGACTGATGTGTACTAGAAGAGTAAACATCAAGGCATCTTGGACAAACCTCTTTATCCTTCAAACCAAGTAGTAAAACCTCTTCCATAAGTGTTAATCTGGTTTCCTTGTCAGAATCGTCGTCGATAGTGGGGTTCGAATTAAGATCTTTCTGCATGCAAGAGTCCGTGTCCGTGCCATGGCCAGACAATTTATCATTGTGGCCAACATCGTTGGAGCCATCCTGGCCCAGACCACTGCCACTACTACTGTTAACCACGCGACGACGTTGTACTAATCCGTCAGTGCGATTCATCATTCGACGAAGCTACGCTTCTGTTGCAATTATAACCGCGTGTCAAATGCGCCACCGTGTCGTCTAATAACTAGGCGTGTTAGTCGGCCGTAGTTAAAGCAAGCCAGCGACATGTATCGAGCAGTACACACTATACTGTTGACGTTTTGACCGATACGACATATCTTTCCAAGATGGCCAAATCCCTACGGCACGTCGTTATTTTGTTTCACGAGCGTTGTCCGCGTTTATTCCTTGACACGTAACGATGAACAGGTCCGAATACGTTGTATACACCAGTATTGTTCCGAAAGTAGTTCGCTGTTTCGGCGATACACTTACTTCGGCGCTAATGTTTTCGGCAAGAAATCTATCGCAATTCAATCGAGAATCTCTCGACACTTATCGAGCCTGGAACGCGGATCGCGTACCATGCGTTGAAAATTGCTTAGAACGTTCACTCGGCCCAGAAAGAGAGTTGTTCGCTCCGGTCGTACATTTTCCTGCGATCGTTGCGCCAACCTTCCTGTCAATTTCGCGCGAACGTTTCAAACACATACGACACGTATGGCTGGTATTTTTTAACGCGTTGACTGGCACGGGAGTCAACGATGACCGTCAGCACGAATTTAATGTAATGATTAATATGCAAGGTAGCAAGTGGAGAGTCAACGTCTCCTGTCAGGGGAGAGTCTCTCCCCTGCTTTGAGATTTAAATTGTTGCGTGTAATTGTTATTCCGTTTAGATTCTCTGTTCCTATTATTTTATCTAACGATTGTTATCAAAATTCTATGCAGACATTTATGCATTTATGAGTATACGAAAGATACTTTATGTCAGAGATTCCTAAACGTTCATGGGTCAAAAATAGAATGACTACTCGTACTGGTTTTTAAGTGCATTGTTTCAAAAATTTTTGATTATTTGTACCGATTTTTTAAGTAATTTTAATAATTTACTGAGCGATCATTTTTTAGAAAATTGTTGCTGAATTTTCTTGTAATTTCGTCGTTATTGAAGTTAAAGTAAATCAATTTATATTTCAATATGTACCTCTCAGGACCTACACTTTGGGAATCTCTGCTCTAAACTGTACAACGTACAATGAACAAGCATACAATTACGTGACGCACAGCGTTCAAAGACTGCTCCATTTCGCAGAACATTTCTGTACTGTAATGGATTTAATAAAACGATTCCGTTGCGATATTTGTCAAATAACGGAATAACGTAACCCGGATATGAGATTGGTATCTTTTGGCATTGTAATCAATGTAGCCGGCATGAATGCTCTGCCGAGCCATTAACATTCGCGTCTCTATCGCTTAATTGTCTGTAAACAGAAAGAATTCACGCGATACAGGATACAGATATTTGAATGGGAGGCATATACCTTTTCCACGTCGTTATTAGAAATTCTAATCGAAAACTATGTTATAATACCATTCTTACTCGTCGCGTATAACACATAACATAAATTGTAAACCAAGATCACTCAATACTGTTGACAGCAAAAAACTGTCGGTAGTATATTGTACCGATAGTATTCTGGTTAAGTGAGAACGTGCGAAATGATAACATTGATGGACGGTAGTCTTATCACTGATAGTTTCCACATCGTGCAAGCATTCGAGAAACATGGCGAAGATTTCGAGAAGCTCAACGATGAAAGATGGAGGGCACATCTTGCAAATTCGCGCATGAAGCCAGAGTAACGATCGATTTTTATTGCTCGTGAACAATGGGGCGAAACGAAAATTATAGTCCGTACACGAGGGAATTTGCTTGGTCGCCGTTTCACGACGAAACATTAACTTTTACAGTTAAACCACGCACGTGTCCTCGAAAGTAGCAATAAAGCGATACCGTGCACTCGTATGTTCAAAGTGTAAAATCCATCAGTCTTTGTTTGGCGTTCGAGGAGAGAGGAGATTGTTTCTTGTTTTTTTGTCACCTCTTTCGCAACCTTAACGAGGGTTAGGCATTCTTCTCCTTAAAAATTTATTCCTTTATTTGTACACGATTAACGCAGCAATTTGCTTTTTACTGTAGGTAGAAATATTTTACAAGGTTGGATACTGACAACTTTGAATAAATAACAACAACATTGCTGACTAATTTGAGAAAGGTCTTTTGCTCTTCATAATTAATTTTCCTGGAAAATAGGATTTGTTTATATATTTTTATTCAGATGTTGAATGCTGTATAACGCGTTGTTTTACAACGGGTCTATTTGGTATTTTAGAAGACGAGACATGAATTTCCATAAAGGTGACAGAACCGTACCTAAAGTTCCGTGTTTCTAAAAAGTTTCAGGGTCTGTATGGCCGTGGGGCCACGTACTCCCATGACAGAAACTTGCATTGCGCGTTAGGTCTATTCTACATCCCGCGTGCGATTTCAACGAGGTGAGGATAGTCACTGTTTTATCGGGGTCACTGACATCATGGCCGATCGTTGCGTACACCGATATTGAGCTTAATGACCGTTTCCCGGCGTTCAATGTCAACTGTTCAATGTCGGTGGCCACATTTGCATGAACCACACGAGCGAGAAAGCTGTGACTACCACGTCGTGAAAATCTTTATATTCGTTCAAACGACATGACGCATATATACACAGATGTTTTTTTACGGAATTCATAATCTTCATAATATGAATTATGAAACTTTTTTCTATGCAACCACTCGCAGAGGATTATTATGTTAAAACGATGCAGAGCCACGTTAATCATTGTCGTATGTTAGGCATGTTCAAATGTCAAACATTTTTTCTCACGCGCCTTTCTCTTCGCAAGTATTAGACAACAACCAATTCCCCTTTCCCATTCAATGTCAATTCCACGCCTAATACGATGCATAACTTACAACAGCGTGCAACGGAGTATAAATAGAGAAAAGAACGAAGACGGTGACATTCTAGATCACCACACTCGTGACCATTGGAAACGAATGACATTGGTTGTGGAGTATCTCTTACAGTAGATCAAGTCAATTTTCAGGCGCTGTTAATATGGAATTAATTACGTTTGATCTCAGTATGGATTAATTCGTGTTACTTTATATTACCCTCCGAACGTTTGGAGGAGAGTATCGATGAACTGTGCAAAAATCAAATTGAATTATTTGGAGATCAAAATATTTCTAAACATTCGAGTCATTGAATTCAGATTAAAAATTCTACATTTCAAAAATTGTTAAGTCTCTGAATGTTCCAGTTCTGAAATTCTCTAGATTCCCAAGTTCCTCAAATTTTTAAACTTGCAAATTTTGAAACTCTCACATTGCCAGTTACCAAAGCCCTAAATTCTCAAATCTCCAAATTCTTAACCTTCAAATTTCCCAAATGTCCAATTATTCAACATTTTGAACTTCCGAACTATCAATTCAACAAAATCCCAAATTTCTAAGGTAGAAAATCTTAGATCCTCAGCTTCGGTGCCCGCAGCGTGTACCGTTGCCCTTGAGCTCCCTAACGAGCGTTGGATCAGACCATCAGCGATCTGCAGCAATCTATCGAACCGATTATTGTCTCGAGATTAGCCAGCCGCAAAAACAGATTGTCCCTGTAGAATTTCTATTTGCACGGAGTAAAAGAAAAAAATGGCGGGACGCGGGATCGTGGAGAGGGAGAGAAAGAGAAGGTCGGAATCGAGGCTGTCGGTGAAGGCACAACGAGAGGCACGTTCAGTCGTCCGGACCCGCTCGGTCGGTCTAAAACAGTATCGGGTACCTGATCCGTATTGCTCGTGGCTCTGTCAGGTCTTCAATCGTGATAATTCTCCTCCTAATTGTGCGTTAATACGAGAGAACTCGTACGACGGATACAAGGATACGTCGCGACGTACAGGACCGAGGATGACCCGGTGGAATCGTTACTGAATCCACATCGATTTTTCGCGAGGACAGGTACTCAGGTGAGTCTCAAGCATTCATTAAACTTCACGGAACGATGAACCTTGCTTCGAGATAATTTGCAACGTTATCGAACTAACGACACGTTCGTTTGCGCTAAGTTGTTCGCTGAATCTCCCGATAGCGATAGGATAACTTGGCGATTGAACAGCTGTTGAAATATTCTGGAACTGATCAATATGTATCGGATATATTTTGCATTTATAGATAGAGGAAAATAAGGTTCTGTGGAAATTTGCTGAGGTCATTCCTCAAGAATTTGTGAACAACATGTTAACATCGAAAGTTTTCTGTTAACTCGTAGAAGGTGGTAATCTTTGATAGAAGATCCTATTTTGCAGTATTTGTTATTTATTTCGTTTATGTTTGACAGTAATCGAGAGTTAGCGAATCGTTTCGAGCACGTGTTCGAATTCGAGCGATACTTCATTCTGGAGCTTGTGAATTGTTGCAGAGTTGCCTGCAACTCGGCGGGGTCTCACAAAAGGGAAACCATGGGAACAATCGCGTAATCGTATTATTCGTAATTAACTCGGGCGATTTACGACGCTTCGAAGACGCCACCTTAACGATGTGAACCACTTGTTCCGACACTGATTCTAATTCGATGACGCTAACAGCATCACAGCTGATCATTATGAGCCGCTTCATTTTTTTAACAGCGCTTCGTTGTCAGTTTTATGGTAATCAATTACCCGCGCGATGCAATTCGCGAGTAATTTAGAATCGCGTAACGAGCAAATATTTTGTACAGGTTTTGTTATTAAACAAAGCGAACCGTGTGCGTAAGAGGAAACTCGTATCGTTCCGATAATAGAACAAACGAGATTTGCACGTTTTTCTTTCACAAATTCGAGACGGTTTTTTCCTGAGTATGCATACTGATCTCATCGTCGTGACTAATCAGTATCTCAACAGATATGTGGATTATACTGGTTCCAGAAGGGGATAAATTTAGAATTTCTTCATAATATGTCACTCGATTTCACCTTGATCTCTGATTAGTCATTTCGATCGACTTATCGGTAATGTACGACGATATTGATTGCGTGACTCGAGTGCATAACATTTCGCGCACGCACTCGATTTACCAACAAAATGGAAAATTTGCATTTGAAAACAGAATTACGCAATGTCCATTCTGAGCGTCAACATCATAGCTTTTGTACATGTTATTTACATATGAAAAGATTTGCTATTTTTGAGGAGGATCTATAGATCAATGACATCGCTTAATTGTATAATTAACGTCGAAGTAACGGTTTCAATTAGCCTTTCCTATATTTGTTAAACCACGTTTAGTTTCAAACGGAGATTTACTCACTGAAACGTTAACGGTTTGATTAATAATCACCGTTGACGAAGAAAAATGCTAGGCACCATCATAAATCTATCAAACAATACGGCAATTAAGCAACCTGGAAAGCGATACGAAAACGCGATTGCTATACGTTTACGACTTCTTATCTTAGCACTTCAACAAATTGCAGGCAGATTTTAATGCGTGGCATTTTTAAGGCGCGATAAATAGAATTTTTATTTTCATCGTCATCTTTATTCGTCTACTCAGTGATTCTCAATCCTTGCGCGATCGGTTTATTATTGAAAAATAATCACAGACGGTAACTGGAAGTGGTTACTTTTTTCATTAATACTTTATTTCAATAATCATTCACTTCATTAATCAATTATTCATTTAATTAATAATATTATCTATTTTATTCGTTCAATCGAAAATCCAACTTAAGTAGTTTCAATAATAAAAAATCTCAAAGTACCGATATACAAAAATTCAATGACTGTACAATTACAAAATTCAAAATTATTCGATAAATTGCACTATAAAAATAAAATAATGCAACGCAGTTGATATAATTTAGAATCGTATAAAAACGCATAAAATATAAATAAAAAGATAATGTTTATCAGTCATTAAAGTTACAGCCTTTTCCTGAAACGCCCTCTACAGTGAACGGGAACTTAGTAGTTCGATTATCAGAAACGACTGGCACCTAATTACAAAGAATTTAATCAATTAATTAAGTAGAGAGGATTGATGAGCGTTGTCTGAAGCGATTCGTCTTAGTCAACGAGCCACGTACTTTCATAAATTGATTCGTCCACGTGAAATTATTCGAAGAACCGTATATAGCTACTGTTAAAACGGCCTCCTCTTTTTCCTGTGAGGCTGTTCGCAGACTGGTCTCTACGAAGGGGCCACTGTAAATCCGAACTCTCCGTAGTGTTACATTCCTAAGATGACTCAGGTGTGCCTCACAGTTCCCCATGGTTCGTCGCCAAGTCTTTCCGATAGAAGATGGTTCTGCTTGTTAACGAGTCTTCACTGACCCCGTCGTCTCTCAACATTTCGTTGAACTCCTCTCCAGTATTCTAACACCGATAATTCTACAACCAATTTTCCTCGAGAAATTATTAAAACGAACGGTACAACTTTTTGAACCTGAGGAATTGGGGTGAATTGTATCTCGCAAAGCATGCAATCAAATTTGTCGATATGTTGAAGTACCTGAACATATGTGGAAAGATGTGTGACTGCTGCAACGTGAGGTGAACAGTTATAGAATGAAAGGTAGTTGAGTAAGTGTTAATAGTATAGAAAAAGACTGGACTAAAATTACATTTAGAATGCAAGATTTTTAGCTGATACTGGAGAATGTTGCGGAATGTAAAAAGAAGCATACATTGTTGATAATTATCTATTTAATTACGTTAACATGAAACCAATTATCTTTAACTGTATCTTCTTATCTTCTTTTGTACATATATAACAAGATTTGAAGAATACATTTTTTTATTTTTTCATTGAGTTCTAAAATTAACTTTCTTTAAACTCAAGAATGAAATAAGAATCGAATTCTTTAATCTTGTACATTGATCTTATATCTTGAAATTGAGGTTCTGTCAAATGACTCCATTGTTACATATAAAATAACGTGAAAAAATGATAAGAAATAATTTTAAACAAGTTGATTTTTAATCAGCTGATTTCAATGTTCTCCTTACGAGTATCTTATTTAAATCCTTGATAAATCTTGTGAACATAAATGTCATTTCAAGTTCTCCAAGTTTCAACAACTGTACAAGTATCAATTATAAACTGATTAACAGATATCAATATCAATATTTGTTATCGGTACATTTATATCGGTAATATCGCTACCGATATTGCCAAACATCAAATAATCGAATTATTAATGAAACAGGAAGTACCAGAGCATTCAAGCTTTCTCAAACGAATTAATAACCGCACGCTAATTTAAGGCAAATATACTTACATCATTGTTGTTCGAATAGAAAAGCATCGTCCGGTGCATTTCCCTGCAATAAAATCTACCGATTTTAATTTCACGCGCCGACGCCGGCGACGATTTCACGCGGAAAAAATGATGGCCGCTGAAAACGATCCGCGATTATTGGAGCGAGCTGGTTTCGGGCATTCGTTACACTCCTGATCGCCGGTCAGCCTCGTCGAAACGAAAGCTTTCGAGTGAAAGTGCCTTTGCTTGTTCTCTCGTAAATTCTTCATAACATCGTAATTCGACGTCGCGATCTTGAACGAATGGATCGTCAGGCTTACATTACTGTGAGGCCGAGGAATGTACGAGGGTCATGTACAGGGTGCTTCAGGAATAGTAAATACTTTAGTAAATTACAATATGTACTTCTTCCGGCAGAAGAACGTGTGTCTTTTATCTGAACATGTGCCTCATCATCAACGTACATATTTGGAGCTACAGCTTCACTTTTTACTTTGACTTCTAAGTTCTTAAAAGTCTATTTTTTCAAATTTTTACATTTCCACATTTCTATACCTTCAAATTTCTATGACCCTGAATTTCTATCTTCTCAAATTTTTATATCCTCAAATTTGTAGGATCAGTAATTCCTGTGTTACCAAGTTTCTAAGACCCCAAGTTCCTGTATATTCAAATCTTTGTGTTTCTAAGTACCTAGCTTCTTACATTTCTATGTTCCTAAATATCTAAATTCTTATATTCCCAAATACCCAAGTCCCCAAATTTCTAAGATCCCAAAATTCCTATATACCCAAATCCTTATATTCCCAAATACCTATGTCTCCAAATTCCTATGTCCCCAAATCCCTACGTCCCCAAATTTCTACATCCCCAAATTTTTACGTTTCCAAATTGCTATGTCCCCAAACCCCTATGCCCCCAAATTCTTATGTCCCCAAATTCCTACATCCCCAAATTTTTACGTTTCCAAATTGCTATGTCCCCAAACTCCTATGCCCCCAAATTCCTACGTCTCCAAATCTCTATGTCCCCAAAATTCTTATGTCTCAAAATTCCTACGTCCCTAAATTCTTATATTCCCAAATACCTATGTTCTCAATTACCTAAGTCCCCAAATTCTTATGTCCCCAAATTTCTAGAGCTATAAACTCCTATATTACCAAAGTTCTAAGTCCCCAAATTCCCACATCTCCAAATCCTTACATATCCAACTACTTACGTTCCCAAATACCTAAGTCCCCAAATACTTCCACAAAAAAACCACCCTGTACATTTAATTTCGGGATTGACCCAGCAGCATACACACGCTACTTTCAGACTTTCTCGTCCAATTACGCAACCCCGGTGGACGACCGGTTCACGAAATTCATGCATGATAATAATCCAACGATACTGTTGACCGTAGACGGCCTTCCCGGCTATCGTTTCGAGGCTGTACTGATATCTGTCAGCTGGATTACTATCCGACTGTAAGAACGGAAAAGGTAGGTTCGTACGAGAGACACAGAGGCGCCGTGACACACGTGGATATGAAGCCGGCTATACACGTACATACATATGTACGTGGATTTATTCTACCGTGACGCTAGCCGATTGACACTCAAGATACAAAACTGGTCCGTGAATGTGATCGTTTAAACGTTAATATACGCGAAACGATGGAATGCGAGCGTTAACTGTTCTTTTCTGCTGAAAAGAGTTGTACGTAGCGAAAGTCGATTGTAGAGGTAGCTTTATGCACAATGCTGAAACGTTTGAATGGACGCTGACAAAATGGAGTCGGGTGATAACAGCTGCTGCAACTGATCTACGAGATCTTTCTGAATTAATCCTGTGAGACTTCATTCTTTTACTAGTAATTTTACTACTAATTTTCTTAATTGACTACATTGACAAGTAGATTATTAATAATATCTGTTATTGATTGATAATATAGTCTTGATTTCAGTTTGAAGATTATAGTCCCAGTGAACTTATGGCACTGTATTGTATTTATCTTGTGACTTACATTGCACATTTACTTTGAATTCACCGTAAATAAGATTAACGTTCAAAGTCAAGGTTAATAAATTTTTGCATTTGTAGTAATCCAATAATGACTGGAATGTAAGTAGATCATTATAGTGGAATCGTTGAATAAATTACAATACCAATGAAACCTTGAATAAATTATAAAACCTACGTATAGTTTGGAGTGATTGATGAGCAAACTCAGCAAATATAAATTTTTAACCGTAATTAATCATTAGTCCCTTGCGTAAACTAAGTCTATGCTTATCTAACGTCTTCAGATATAAATAAAATAAATGTAATTATTGTAATGTACACGTACAAGATAAATGCAATTTTGACTTCAATAAAATGACTATTATTATTGTGAACAAATAGCGTCAAGATAATGAATGCAATTTTGTATTCGATAAAATGAATATCATTATTATAATGCACACATCGCGTCAAGATAACAAATGCAATTTTGAATTCCATAAAATGAATATCATTATTATAATGCACGCAGGGCGTTAAGATAATAAATGCAGGTATTTAATAAAATATTATTGTAATGTACAAATAATGTCAAGATGACAAACGCAATTTTATTGTAAATAAAATGAATACAATTATTATTATGTGCAAATCTGCAATTTTCGCGAATAATTTGATAAACGCAAAATTGTGAAAAGTGAAGATACGAAAACACGTGAGAAGTTTGTAGGCGCAGAAAGATTTCTACAAATACTTCGGTCAATATTTGATCGAACCTCGAGCTAGCAGCTTATCTTCGTTTTATTACTTGTGTATATCGAAAAGAGAAAGATAGACGATCGTTTAAGTGGCGTGTCGAGTGAAAGTCCGAATATAACGAGTGCATGGGCCCTGCCAATACCTGTTTCACGTGCCGCATAATTAATGTCGTTTCGCAAATAGCAACGTGCGCGATATTGTCCGCCGCTGTTTTTCCTTCGATTTTTGTTCCGTTCACGACCAGACGGTAGCCTGACGCGGCAAAATGGTTTCTCCAAGGAGAAACGTGATCGCCGATAACCGTTTACTCTCTGGACCATGCGAAAATATTTCGATAACTTCGTACCGGATCAATTATCCGGTAATGGAGCTCGAAATAATTATTATATACCGATATTTGCTCTTTTGCAAATGAATTGGTCGGAAAAATACGGTCGCAAACTTAGACTGTATTTACATTTCTAAATTCTGCAGTGCTTTGGCTCCAAAATTCGAAAATTTCGAAATTCAAAAAGTATGAGATTCTAAAATTCAGAAGTTTATTCTAAAATTTTTGCATTCTGAGATTCGAAAATTTCATGATTTAAAAATGATAAAATTCTAACATTCTGAAGTTCTAAAATTCCAAAGTTCCACGATTCTGAAGTTCTAAAATTACGAAGTTCATTTTAAAATTTTTAGATTCCGAGATTCTAAAAGTCCATGATTTACAAATTCCAAAATTCTAACATTCTGAAGTTCTAACATTCCGATGTACAATTGTAAGATTCTAAAATCCCGAAATTCCAAAAGTCCAAGATTCTAAAGTTCTAAAATTCTAAAATTCCTAAAGTTCTTAAAATTTCTAAATTTTCTAAAAGTCCTGAAATTCTTAAAATTCTTAAAATTCCTAAATTTCCTGAAATTCTTAAAATTCTTAAAATTCCTAAATTTCCTAAAATTCCAAAAATTCCTAAAATTTCTAAAATTCTAAAATTCTAAAATTCCATATGTCCAAACAGTTATTTCATTACTCTTGCATCCAGCGTTCACATAATCCTATGCAATGCAAAAACGTAAGCATTCTCTTCCAAATGCACCTACTACCCATAGCTACCATCCACAATTGAGTGTACATCAGCATGCACCTCCAGTACGTACCTTTTAACTAAGTATAACTGTATCCATCCGTCAACTGTGATCCTAGACCTAGACCTAGGTTTAACATTCTCAATATCCTAGCTTTTAGAAATTCCAACGTGTTCAGATTTCTTAAATCCCGTACGACAGTTCGCCTACTTTACGTAACATTTTCTTCCTCGACATTCACGCATCATTCGATGAAACAATCCACTTAAACGCGCAATTCAAGCGTCAGCCCGCGGCTAAGGTTTAACCCGGTAACCAGCAACGGCTTTTCATGATCTCCTTCATGATCCTCGTGTACGACCTCAATCGCTATCAGCCACTACCTGCATGGTCATTTCTACGACCGACATTCGGCACATTGATATTCAACATCGTTGACAGCCTGGAAAATCTTGTTTCGTATTCGTCGTAAACGGGTCTGGCTGCCGTTCAGAATTTATCGCGATACCTGGATGCTCTTCTTTTTTGCATTTCGTTCTCGATGCTGTTCTAATTACACTCGCAAAAAGAACTATCCTGAGCAATGGCTTTAGGATGTTCGATGTTCTTGCGATATGCGATTGCTTTTATAGTCGGTGGTTGAGTATGCCATAACTTTTGTATGTCTGTTAGAATCATGAATGATTTGGGTCTTAAGGAGTTTCTTTTTGACACGAGTTATGATCTACTTCATATAATATTACAATCCTTTATTTATATTCTATATTCCACAATATTCTTTTCTATACTCCACATATTCAAGTTTGTGTATTCTGTAAGTTCTGTAGTTAATGTTCATATCCACATGTGTCCTCCAGGTCCTCTACTTCAGAACTTCATATGTGACCTTTTGCACAGCCGAACTTTCACGAGAATCCAGCAAAGATACTCAAGATTTTTCCTAGTCCTCGAAAATAGCGATTCAGGGATGATAAAAACTAGTAATCGAGCAGAAGCTTAATGAGTTCTTGATATTCGTCCCGCGTTCGATAAAAATTCGATGATCTACGACTTCCTCGATTTAATGTTTTCGAGATAACGAGCGAAGGTTGAGCACGGAGGATGTAACTGGAAGCTACCTGGTAGACGTTAAGTATCCTCATTAACGCGAGGATCAACGTTATCCCATATGAAATTTCAGTCCTTCTGTCTTTAATATTTTTCTTTACTCCTGAAGCTGGTTATCTCGTCTTTACGTAACGACTGGGATGACTCAATCTTGGGAACGAATAGAATCTGAGGAAATCTATCACAATGGAAAATCATCGTACGCGAAGCTACCGTGAATCCTATGGGATCGAGAAAGTTTCGCGTTGTATATTTTTATTTCTGCTCCTATTTGTAGCTATTCGAAATATTTTCATTTTTTCACAAGAAAAAATTGTACGTGGCTGACTAGTTGACATTTTTGACTGTCAATTTATCAGATTTCTAAAGTACATGAATAAGTTAGTATAGTATAAGAGATACAGAAGTTTGAAATGTTATAGTTGACTGGTATTTTAAATATTTTTATTGTATTATTCACAATTTATAATCTTTATCATACTTCTTGAAGATGGTGTTTTGACAAATGTAAACAATTGAATATTTTACTCGACAAAATTCTTTAACCATTAATTTTTACTTAACGAAACTCACTAACCATTTTTACCTACCTCAAACTCATTAACTATGAATTTTTATTTAACGAAACTGTAGCCATGAATTTTTATTTAATGAAACTGAATATAAATTTTTACGAGAAGAAACCTACCCATGAAATTTTACTTAACGAAACTCTCTAAATATGAATATTCGCTTAACAAAACTCTCTAGCTCCACATTTTCACCTAACCTAATTATGAATGTACACCTAATAAAAAACAGTATGAGTAGAAACATTCAGAGAAAATAATGTAAAAATTTCATTAGTGTATACTGAATATTAGAAGGTACTTTAAAACGTAACGAGAAGATTCGACGCGTTAGCTTAAAAGAGATGTCTTAAAGGGAGACTTCATTCATAAAAATTCGCCCATGGAGACAGTAGCGTCCTGATTCTCAGAGTCTCGATATGAATGAAATTAGACACCGTTCAACGATCGACACCTCTGTCTTTCAAGGATTCTCTTTCGTCCTATCTCGTATCTGGTTCTCCGATAGTTCATTCGATATTATGTCGGATGACCGCGAGAAAAATTCAAGTCTCTTCTTCCCTGATCCACTCGTTACGAGTCGGATTTGTACCATCGTTTGATGTAACTATCTCGTGCACGTGGGAAAACAGGAACACGGTGATCGCAGAGTTAATGAACCGTTGGTTGGCGTTTTTAATACGAGCGAGGAGCTTATGTGGAGCACGGAGAGTGCAGCGAATGATTTCAAGTATCTGTTGATGATCGTGTGCCTAGTCATTGACTCAGTTTTGATTTAATTACATATCGTAAGAGCGTGTTTTCCTTTGGAAAAATCGCCTAATTCGCCATTTACGATTTAATGTCATGCTTCGCTGTTTAAATTGCTTCCATTTAATTTAGGCTCCTCCCGGTCAATCTTCAATTTGCTATGCAAAATTACGTTAATTGGCACAGTTTCCGAGATGCTCGGTTTTTAATTAATCTTGTAAATTAAATGTGTAATGTCAGTAATAATTGGATGGTGCAAATATTTTTGAGTAGATAAGTAGGACAGGTCTTTTTTGTCATTACAGAATTTTTAAAATATATTTTCTAGGTAATATATACGTAATGTTCTTTACATATTACATACATACACATTCAGAAGTATTATTACTAATAGGCACCTGAATCGGCGTATTCTACTTGAACAGATATTTGAATTACAAAAAGTTTTGCAATACAGAAAGCAAAAATATAGTTTCTCCAAAGTAACTAAATAAGTACTAGAACTCTTGCTGGCACGATGGCCTAAAATTTCCGCTTGGAAGACTAATGAGAGTCATAGAAAATATCAATGCCATCGCTGAATTCGTTTAACATTTCAATGCGTATTAAATAATTCGTACATAATTGAATTTCCTTCAATTAAGAATTAAATTGCAATTAATAATTGAACGATCTTCTGATCAGAAATTAAAATGAGATTTCTAATTCAATCGGATCTAATCAATTAAGAATTTAATTCCTAATTACAGATCATGTTAGTAATCTTCTGAATAGCAACAGCATTTACTGCTAATTTTATATGTGACATGTTAATTTCATTTTTAATTCAATGATGCTTACGAATGTAATGTTAATTTATTATTCACATTAAGTGTTTACTACTGCTTGTTTCAAAATTAGCATGAAATAGAGAAAAAAAATTATAATAATAACCATAATGTTCTGTAATAATTTCTTTATATAATTTCAATTTATATGCATACAAATTTGTCGCAAAAATGATGTAAGAAATTTCAAGCTGGAAATTGCAGTCTTAAAAATGGACGTTGTACAAAATGAAAGCGTTCTGAGAAAAATTTCATGCATGAAACATAAATAAAAACAAATTTTTAAAAAGTGTGAGAATTAGTCTAAAAATTCAACTAAATTCGTTCCGCAATCACCACCTAAAATACAATTGAAACATTTTAACAAAAATTGTTCACGCTTAAAATTGTGTCTACAAAGTGCACTTCATACAAACGCTATACAATGCTATACAGAAAAGTCTATATAAATGAATAATATACGAATAAAAACTGTATACACAAAACATTGTGCACGTGTCTGAAAAAGATAAACGTCTGGTGCGAGCTTGAACTGCATAAACATCCGGAGGCAACTGATAACTCCCATAGAAGTATGAAGCGGCATTTGAATGGTGCCAGAATTCACGCCTCCCGTAATGAAAAGCAATGAATCGAAGAATCGTTTGAATAGAAGTTCCCAGCTGGTCGTAGTGCGTGGAAAAGACCAAGGACGAGAAGGATCGTTCGGCAGGAAGAGGAGCGATTAGAAGAAGGAGCGGTTAAACCGGAAAGTCGAGCGTGGCCGGGAGAGACCCCGAAGCAAAACGATCCTCGAACGAGCCACGCAGCCAGTTCTCTGGCCAACCATGATTACCACCATAATTGTTCGCGTCGTACGTATCGAACTTCCGGTCGTGAGCACCCGAGAAGGATGCGTGGCCCAGGGATGGCGCGTGTCCTTGCGCGTGCCTCAAAAGGTGGATGATTCCGTGTTTCTTCAATCTCTGTTTCGTTTTATAAACTCTCCTCAAGAAAATTCCGGAAAATCTTTATTGAAAATATAGAATGTGCGAATTTTGCTGGGGTGTCTTCGTGTACCTGTCAGCCATTTTGTATCCGAAATGGGGGATTCATGCAGCTGTTTTCTGTAGAGTACAACATTTACTTCGATGTGACACAAGTGTCACTTTGAGATACCTTTGTGTCATGAATTTTGTACAGACCTCTTAGGTTAACATGTATGTATGTCGTTTGCAGTAAAATTTTACATAGAGATAAAATAATGTTCAAATTTTAGACAGACTACCAAAGTAACAAAATTGTAGAGACTGTTTTGGATCATAATATTTGATTTATCAAAAGTACTTGTACTAAAAAACTTTGAACCAAAATTTTTACCTTGTTGAAATAATTCGTAAAAGATGATTTTATAGTTTACCGTATTTGTATACTTAAGCAAAGTTAAAATGTACCAAAGATTCTCCTTGTCAGACACTTAAGTAGTTCTGGCCAACGCTGGTCAGACTGCGTGAAATGAATCACGTGTTCGTAGCAAAATTATTCGAAATTCTCAACATCGCATTAAATCATTATATACAATTCGAATAAACGATTCCATGAATAGCCAGGCGAAGTGTGATGCCCGGCTGTCGCACAATAAGTAAGTGGTTTAATGGTATCAAGGCACGAGGAGGCTAATATTAAGCACGTTTTCTTAATAGATGATAAAAATATGACCGGTAACTTGCGTACCAAGACAGCTTTCCGATACCTATATCTCTTATAACCAGTTCTCTGAGAAGATGCGATCGTTACATGCTGGACATCCGGTCGTTCTCCATGAACTCTCAGGAAAGTCAAGCACCAAAGTGGAATATGTCCTTGCACGCTTTCGATATTCGATATCCATACCCTTTTCTATTCTTCCTCCATTTTATGGTTCTATATGAAGAAGTTATACATGATAGAAGTTCTATATGAGATCAATATTGATATAGTAAATATTCTTAATTTTCCCATCATTCAATCCACCATATTTTAAAATCATCAGAACCACACGTATCAAATTAATTTTTCAATAAAAATTGTTAAATAAAATTTGACCAGCAACTGTATCAACTACAAAACAATTGCATAGTCAATATAATCAATATCCAAATTAATGTTAAAATTAACAGTTGAGTTGATATTACAATAAAAATTGAGGGACGAGAATATTAATCGACAGCTTCATTTATTTAGTTTTAAATGCTCTTTTAAGAAAATGTTAAATAAAGAGTCCAAGAAAGGACCTTGAAGGTTCTCAGAACAATACCAAAATCTCCATGAGATACAACTACAATCGAAACACGGAATTACCCTTCGCATTTGGTTAACGGAAATGGCGGCAGTTCCATAGGAAACGCGTAATAAACGTCGATAATTACGGAACTAATCGGCTATACGAGGGAAAAGTCTAAGATACAATGGGACACGCACAATAGGCAAATCTCCATCGTGCATGCAGTTTCTTCTGGTTAATTCGTTTTGAAAGCCCATCAATATTCCCGCGGCACTTCCACAACGTGTACACGCGAAGAGAAACGAGCCGAAGCGTAGAAAGCATTAAGCCGAAAAGTCACGTACCGCGTAAACATGCTTGACGATCGAGTATACGTTTTCGATTCTTCTGTTCGATACGACCTTTCGATTCTTCAAAACGTCAACCGAGGTCGAACGAGAATAATCCATCTTTACACTCGGATGACCATACGAAAGGATTGCACTGTTAGTATCGTTCTTTCCTATCGACGGATTCGAAAGTTTGCAGGAAAGTGAAACGCAGGAAAACTCTTTTTTCGTCGGAATACATTAGCTGCGGGGAAAACTAATTGCAGAGATAAGTGCTATTCTTAGCTTAGAACTTTTTATTCGATGGCGAGATTATTGAGACGATGCAGATTTTTGTTGTTGCGTTTTGGCTTTTATATTGTTGCCATTCGGACGACTTTCAATGTACGTTTTACCACGTGTTGTGCTACCATGCGTTATGGCCACATGTATAAATAACATATGGTATTGAAATATGTGGTCATAAGTTCTAGTACCAGAACTTGACAAATGTTACCTATCCTTTACCTTTCATATTTGATCAAAATAATAGTATCACATTTACTACGGTTAAGTACGACTATTAATGAGATATCACATATGGTATACCTATATAAGTGTATGAAGCTGCCAAACGAAGGACAAAGTGTCAGTAAGATCCAGACGAAAATAATTGATCTGAACGTTTGTCTAACGCGAACAAGCATTTGCTATTCTTGTTACGACCAGCCAGTTACACGTCACCGACAGAATTTACTTATTCGAAGGACCATAATTTAACTCCATGTACAACGTGATTATTCACCTCTGTTGCAATGCAACTATGTTTGATAAAGATATACCACGTTCATGGTAACTCGACGGCCTCAAATTGTCTTTCTTGGGATCACGTTCAGAATGGAGAAAGGGTTGTCCAACGATCGGCCTTGAGTCTCCGTCCTTTACTCACACGAACGTCTCCTGTACGTGTGTGCACGCGTGTAACCAAATGCATAAATGTCAACTACAGGCTCCATTTTGATATCTTGGTTGTAAAGTCGGGGAAAAAACGTCTAACTTCTAATGCGATTTCATCACATAAAAGTATCATGAAATGACAGTTACGACGTATCAATTTTAAGCTTGAAGCTTCAAAAAAGTGTACATGTGAAGCTCTCGTTAATGTTTTTATCGTGTGAGTGAATTTGGATGAAAGAACTCACATCGTTGTTAATTAAATTATAAAGGGAAAGTAAAAAGTCATGACATAAAAGTGTCACGAAATGACACTTGTGATGCATCAAATTAAAGCTTAGAGCTTCTCAATTCTATCCACGTAAAGCGCCCGCTAATATATTGAACACACAAGTAAATAGAGAAAGAAGTAGGAAACAACTCACATCGTTGTTTATCAAGTTATGAAATGTAAAATCTTAATGACGAAATCTCCAGCACAATTTCATGACATAAAAGTATTACTAAATCACACTTGTAATACACCAAATTAAAGCTAAAAGTTCAACAAAAACGACTACGTAAAGGATTTGTGAATACCAGTCAAATGGCTGATCGTCAATTGCACCTAATGATAGATCGCGCTACGATACAGCACGTTTCAACGAATAAATATTATCTTTATGATCTCATGAATATATCTACAGTTTCATCTGCAATAATTTAACACGCTAACTTTTCTATAAACGGATATATTAAATCGTGATACGCGTACGGATAAGAGAAAGCGAACCAGAAGATTCTGTGCCAAAATATTCTAGATACCTGCACGTTCGCGGTGTTGAACGTTGTGATTAGCATAATGACTTGAACCTGTGTAAACCGCGAAAGGCTAGTTTTACAACTTCATCGTAGATTTCGGTCTTATGAATATGCATGGGGTTCATGCTTGTACTACACGTGGAAGAAAGTACGAATGGAAAGCATGCGGCTCGTTAGGATTGAATTTTTTATACGACAGACATCCGTATGTTATTACCACGCATATGGTTGATCACGACAGTAGAAAAAACAAAGGTTGTTTTAGAAATGTACAAATTTTCAATTAACAAGTCTTTAGGGTAAATAGATATGAAGACAGTAGGGAGACAGTAGATAATGACATACACTAATTGTGCCATACATACATACATATATACATTTACACATACATTCATGCGTACATATATTCACACGTACATTCATACATACGTATATACAGACACACATACATTCATACATACATACAGAGAGTACATACATACATTGACACACACATTCATACGTACATACATACACACATACATTGACACATACATTAATACGTACATACGTATACACATAGATTCGTACATACATACACACATTCATTCATTCATATTGTATACATACATGCATACATTCATACGTACATATAAATGCATGTATACATACGTACAGACATTTATGACATAATGAGATATTGTATACTGTTAATTCAATTAATGTACATATGATCGATCTTCAAATAAAAGATTCTCAAATCTCAAAGTTATCAAATCCAGTAATCAAGTCTACTGGTATTTACCTCAATTAGAACGAAGTAAAATAAAATACTGAAATAGTGGAGTATGAGTATAGTAAAATAATGAAACAGTATGAAAACAGCAAAGGAGTAAAACAGTAAATTATTCGATAACACCTGAAGAGTCACTACGTCTATAATAAAATATGAAATATCACATCAATAAAGAATGAAAACTGTGATCAACCGTTCCAAAATGTATTTCTATTCATACCATAATCCGTTATGTATACCTAAATGACCCACTTCCTGATTTTATTTGAAGAAATCTCGGCGTTCACTTTTTGTGATCCAACCTGTACAAGTACGAGCATCACGCACACGGTCGAACACACACGAGCGCCATGCCGAGGGCATAGTTACACGGCTATTCCAGCGAGGAATGTCTGGCATGTCGCTCTCGTCAAATGGCCAGAAAATAAAAGGATTACCTCGGCCGCGGCCTTGATAGAAGGTTTCCACCGGGCAACCGGGTTCCCTACGGTCAGCTACCACGATTCTTCAGGGGTCAGCTACCACGATCCTACGGGTCAGCTTCCTCGAAGATGACAAGATATGAGATACAGTCTGTCACATAATAACGTAGCACCGATATCTTCATGAAAATTCGCTTTTCGCGGTGAATTTTGTTAAACAATTTCTGTCATCGCGGTGTAATTCGAGGATTTAATTTGGAGATTTGGAAGTTTGGTGACTTGGAGATTCGAGAGGTCGATGACTTGGAAAGCTGCAAGTTTGATGATTTGGAGATTTAGAGATTTGGGAGATTGGGAATTTAGAGATCTGGGGATTCGGAAAGGTAGGGATCTCAAGACTAAGAGTTTTGGAAAATTGAAAATTTGGGAATTTAGAGAATTGGGGAGTCACGGAAATGGGGAATTGAGGAATCGGGAAATTGAGAAATTGGGAAATTAGGAAATTGGGAAATTGGGAAATTGGGAAATTGAGAAATTGGGATATTGGGAAATAGGGAAATTGGGAAACTGGGAAATAGGGAAATAGGGAAATCGGGAAATTGGGAATTTGGGAAGTTGGAAAATTGAGAAATTGGGAAATTCGGAAATTGGGAAATTGGGAAATTGGGAAATTGGGAAATTGGGAAATCGGGAATTTGGGAAGTTGGAAAATTGGGAAATTGGGAAATTGAGAAATTGGAAAATTAACAAACTTAGGATTTGACACATTGGAAAATGAAAAATTTGGGATATAATTTCAAAACTTAATACTTCTCGAATTTGGAAATTAAAGCCATCAGATATTCAGAAACATGGAAATATGAGGCACCGAAATGTTCAGATTTAAAAATTCAAAAATGTGCAACCTCCAATTGAAAATTTGAGAACTTAATACCTTCTGCAAAACTGAAATCAGATCAACAACATTGCAATGAATCGATCAAAATAATAGCTGATAAAAAAACTCCCCAAACAACAATCGAACAATAAAGCAGAGATAAAAGTATATCCAAGAAGGCAGTATTCGATGTGGTCCATTCAGGCACAGAGTTTTCTCGTTATCCAAACAAGGAAGCAGTACCAGGCACGTTCACGGTGTACCAAACGATTTCTATCGTTGCTGGCCGTACGTAGCAGCTTCTAAGCAGCGTTGTTCCGAGTACACCGACCTCCAGCGAGATCTCGTATCGATTCTCGGTTAGTTTCCGATCGCGAGAGACCCGAAGGTTCCGATAAGGAGAACGCAGGTGCAAACTCGTACACGCCAGAAGCTTCCAGTCGAGTTTTCACCGTGTTACCTTTCCATAACTATTCTAGTGTCACGAGAAAGCTGACCCTTCTCATCGAACGTTCCCTAGGGAAACGTTATCAAGGTCGTACCTTGTGGCAAGGTGAACCAGACGCTCTCACGACGGAGACTTCCTTCGAGCAATTAGCGCATGTGGATGCGAACAGCGAATAATCGATACGGAGTCCTTCGAGAATCCTTCGGACGTGTGGATTCTGGAGGATATTTATCCACGATACTTGGCGGACAAAAGAATAAAAGTGGTCCAAATATGGGCTTGCATATTGCCAAAGTTGTTAAATATTTTTCAAATCTCTTCAACTCATATGTGAAGTGTACAATGTTCTCCACATTGCAAAAGGATAAATTGTAGATCTAGTTAGCATGTAGCGTGTAATGCTGTTCTAGGCAGAATGTAGGTATAGAAAACTAATTAGTAGCTTGTCAGACTATTAGAGTATAACTGGTACAACCGGCTATCTAACCTATCTACAGTATCTACTCTAAAAAGTTTCTAAAATTTGTTTGTATCAAGAATGATTTTGATTTGAAACGAAGTGTACAGCTGGTCTATTAATTGTAAACCGATAGAAGTATTTCGTAATGCTGTTGCACGTTTCCGGACTGCGTTTAGCAGCATAACAGGAAAGCGACATAGCACAATGATCGCCATTTGTATCGTACGTTTATTATTCGAGACACGGTTCGAGTTCCGAAGAAACACAGACTCGTGGCAAGTAGCCCCTACGGTATGCCAGAATCGATTATATCCATCTAACGTTGAATTCCTTGAATTAACTGTGTTTGGGTGAACTCACGCGCGAAAACGTTCAGGCTAGATCAAAGAGCCCCGAGGAATGCTGTTACCCATGTGCCTTTCGTTCGTTACGTGTAATTACTGATATCATTGAACCGAGCCACAGGCAAATGGTATCGAACTGGTTCCTTTACTGAACCTACCGCATAAATTACCGATTTAGTTGCCTAGCGTACACGTAATCGTGATTGTTATATAACGATCAAACTTCATTTGATGTGGAAATATGGAGCTGGAGATTCGGAGAGTTGGAGAGCTGGAGATTTCGAGATTTCGAGATTTGGGGAATTCAAGATTTGAAAATTTTGAGATTCAGAGATTTGCACGTTTGGACATTTGGAGATTTGGGGGATTTGGAGAATTTGGGGAATTCGAGATTTGAAAATTTTTAGATTTGGAGATTTGGAGATTTGGGGATTTGGGGATTTCGAAATTTTGAAATTTAGGCACTTGGAGATTTGGAAATTTGGGAAATTCGAGATTTGAAAATTTTTAGATGTGGAGATTTAGAGATTTGGGGATTTGGGGATTTCGAAATTTTGAAATTTGGGCACTTGGAGATATGGAAATTTGGGGAATTCGAGATTTGAAAATTTCTAGATTTGGAGATTTGGGGAATTCGAGATTTGAAAATTTTTAGATTTGGAGATTTGCAGATTTGGAGATGTGGAGATTTAGAGATTTGGAGATTTCGGGATTTCAAGATTTGAAAATTTTAAGATTTGGAGATTAATAAATTTGGAGACTTAGAGATTTGGATTTAGAGATACGGAAATTTAGAAATTGAGGAATTGAAAAATTAAGGAATTAGGAAATTAAAAAATTTAAGAATGTAGACATTTGAAAATTAGTGAATTATAAGAATTATAGGAACTTTGGAAGTGTTCCATAATTTGATATATTGTAGGCATTCTAGAAATTTGATGAATGTTAGGACTTTATGTGTTATGAATTTAATGAATGTTATAAATTTTATGAATATTATAAATTGTATGAATTCTATAAATTATATGAATTATATGAACCTTATAAACTATATAAACTTCATAAACTTTATGAACCCTAAACTGTATAAACAGTTTAAAAACTTCACAAATTTTTTAATTTCATGAAAAATCTAGTCCAAAAAATGTCTCAAAAATAACAAGAAATAAGTATCTAGATTATGAACTTCATGAGACATCTAAAATAATAAGAATGAAACGTCTAACCCGAAACAACCTAATTTAACATAAAATCTAAGCGCCTCCTTAAAGCCCCGCCTCCAGAGCCCCAGGAGCAGGTAATTACCGAGTCGTAATAGCTAAGGTCGAGTAGGTTACCACATGTCTTTAAGGAATGCACTACCCAGCACGGTAAATTACCTCGATTGCATTTTCCAAGCGGAAAACCTTCTTCTGTTTCGTCAGAAACGGATAAACATGGTTGAACAGGTAATCGACGATGCCTTGACAAGCAGATCGTGAAAGGCGCTACGTTCGCGCGACGTTAATTGCTGACAGCGTGTATTTCCGACTTTTAATAAAGTGACGGTCGTTTAGATTGCACGGTCAGTTAACTTCTTGCCCCCGTCAACCGGTCTCTTTGCGTCGCGATGCTTCGCGAATTCTGGAATACCGCCGTTGGAAACGAGATCAGCTAATCCGCCTCAGAAACCGACACCGTTTGACTGCCTACTTTTTTCTCGCCGTTCGCTACGCGGTTGAATAGTTGCCAAGTAAAATATGCCAACTGTGTCCGGTTCTACGTGAGTTCTTCGCTCATTCTTTCGATTAACGTTGACAATACTAACAAGCTGGAAGACATTCGTGTTTTTTGTCTCGTTTCTTTATTTTCTTGATGAAAGAACGTTGTTGGAGAATTGATTTGTTTGAGCAAAAAGAAGCACTTTTTGATGATGGTGGGTTTGAACAATTTGACGTGCAGTAAATGGATTATGTGGGAAGTGGTTTTTTGTGGTATGAGTTGGTTCAGTGAGGAATGCGACTGCTTTGTAAACGGAGGGTCGCGAGTTCAAATCTCGGGTGGTGTATGTCATCTTTTTTTCAGGGATTTAAAAATTTGGAAATTTTTGAAGCTATTTATTCAGAAGTTTGGAAATTGGGGAATTAGGATATTGTGAATTTGGGAGTTGAAAATTTGGAAATAGGGAAATTTAGGAATTGGGGAATTTGGGAATTGAGGAATTAGGAAATTAGCATATTGCGAATTTTGAGAATTGGGGAACTTGGAAATTGAAAAATTTGAGAATTGAAGAATTTCGAAATTGGGAAATTTAAGAATTTGGGAACTTGCGAATTCAGAAATTTGAAAGTTGGGAAATTCGGAAATTGGAAATTGTGAGAATTTGGGACATTAGGAATTCGGAAAATGTGAGAATCGGGAAATTCGGGAATTGGAAAATTTGAGTATTTGGGAATTTGAGAATTGGAAAATTTTGAATTGAGAAATTTCGGAGCTCGTAAAATCCGGAATTGGGAAATTAGGAATTTGGCAAAATATACTTAAATTTGAAAAAGAAAATTAAAAATTCACACAAGCTTTTTCCTCGTAGTTTTTGAAGTCTAATAATTCCTAAAATCAACAGAATTTTAATCGAAGATATCTAAGTATACTAACAACAAAAACACATTATTTTGTGAATGAATTGTTCGAAAATTTTGAGTAGTATTCCTCAATCTTTATTTATATTACAGCTTATCCCTTTTTACCAAGATTCAGTACGTTCGTGTAACATGTCTGTTCTTTTTTGGTAAATCCTTCTCCTTCGAAGAGATAAATGGTATCCGGTAAATACTACTTGACTGGAATGATGAATATCTTTGTGAGAGATGAACTCGTGGGCTACAGCATGTACGATGCTTCCGGTGCTCGCGAGATCTGGATACTTTGAAATGAAAATAAAGCATCGATGAACGATAACACGTGCAACATTTGATCACTTCCTCAGCGATCCACCTATCGATGTTTATTCAATAGTTCTATGCATTCATTTGTATTTGTGAAGTACAAATTACTATCTGTATTAGATCGCAAAATTTGTTACCTTCTTAAATAGAAATTCGGTTACAAATCTTATATTATAATCTTCATTGAAAATCTTACACTTATGATCACAAATAACCTTGAAAAATTTGAAGTTTGTTAGTTAAATATGAAATTTGTTAGTTAAACGTGAACAAGTATTAAATATAACTATAAATATAAAAAATATATAAACTACTGTATATAAAATTTGATATATAAATATAACAATTAAAATTGAAGATATGGTTACAGACCATCATTAACACTAAACATACTTTGAAATGAAACATGAAGTTCAAAGATAAATAAACAAATGATAAAATATAAATTAGTATACATATTAATTCTTCAGCTTCATGAAAATCAACATAGATTTCAAGAAAACCACCTCACCAAATGTAACTTAAAATAAAAAATACTTTTACCCAATTTTTTTTACCATCCAATTACCAATCAGCTTTGGTTTTAGCGTTAAAATGACAGAGATGTAAGAAACGATTCGCGAAAATTGAAAGGAAATTCCGGCGGAGAACAGAGCGATGTCCAAAATGTAAAATGAAACGTGACCGGTGTGCAGGACATTCTTCGAGTGCTCATAAAGCATTCTTCAGGGTATGGCTACCGGGTCGTAACTCGCTCCGCTTCCTAGGTATTGTAACCTTTCCGAAGGATTCTTGAATCTCCGGCTCATCTACAAAGCGGCTGCGGAAGAAAACGTTCCGACCAGCTTCTTGTGCACCACTTCTTCAACCACAATATGCTTGCTGCTAGACGATCGAGACCATAATACCGGAACCGTACAAAAATCCTCCAACCAGCCAGCAATTTTGCTTTTCATTTTATTCAATACGTATCCGTGTTACCTTTCTTGCCGATCATTTGAATCCTGATGGGATTTTACGTAAAAACTTTCCATGGGACTTTACATTGAAGTATATTACCGATATGATGGTTATTCAATAGTTATAAACATTGATCTTATGAATTTAGACTAAATTTGCATATTGTTAGGTTTAAATAGATTGTATGAGAAGTGAATTTTGTGGTACAAATTGGTACAGTGAGGAATGCTCAGTTCTTGTAATCAGAAGGTCGCGAGTTCAAATCCTGCTGGGATCATTTTTTCTAGACATTAAAAATTTGATTTAGGAGCTATTTATTTAACAGTTTTGGATATTTGGAAATTGGGGAAATGGGGAGTTGGGAAATTTGGAAGTTGAGAAATGTAAGAATTGGGAAATTTGTAAATTGGAAAATGTGAGAATTTGGAAATTTGGAAATTGGGAAATGTGAGAATTGAGAAATTTGGGAATTGGGAAATGTAAGAATTGGGAAATGTGGGAATTGGAAAATGTGAGAATTGGGAAATTTGGAAATTGGAAAACGTGAGAATTGTGAAATTTGCGAATTGGAAAATTTGAGAATTTGGGAATCGAAAAATTTGTATATTGAGATATTTGTAAACGTTTGTCAAAAAATATCATTACATCTATATAACAGTTGTAATACATACATATGAATATATAATTTTTCTTGTCCGTCCTTTAATTACATAACCAAATCGAATACAGTCGCTCGAAGCACAAACGTTGATCGAATAGAAAGTCGACCATTAATAAGTAAAAGTGTGAAACGATCAGATTCGATGCGTGAAGATTCGCGGAAAACGAAAGAGATTAATCGAGAGGATTTCACAAAGGTGCAGTTAATAACGCAGGAAATTTTAACGAGGCAGAAATGCTTTCGTGGAAAATTTATTTAACATGCAACGTCCGGTTGCGATTCATATTGAGACGTCAACTGCTAGTTTTCTATGATTTCTTATTGCCGCGAGCTGCGGCCATTTGTAACATCTCACGGTTCACTCTAGCCGACTTGAGACGTATCCAAGAAACGTGAAACTTGAAACGCGAATATCTTACAGTATAGCTTGTTTTCTGTGTTAAAACCGAACGCGAGCTTGTTCTATCGGAATTACATTCTATTTTCTGCCGGAGAAATTCCTGTTCGATCTAATGGAAAGCTGTTTCGATCTTCTGGGAGATGTGCCTTGCACGCCTACGTTACTTTTCATTTTGCTGTCTATACGATAACTATACGTATTATGTCATGTACCTTAGTACTTGTAATGACTATCAAGCTACGTAGATTATTAGCCGATAAATATTTATAGGATAGACGTAACGTTTGTGTCTGTTGACTTTTACAACGTTTATTCATACGTGATCGTAGAAAACATACGTACATGTGTGCTTCAAAATATCACACAAATCAGTAGATCAAATTTTTATTTTAAATAACTATTTAATTAATTTTTATCATTTCATTAACTTCATTAAATGTTTAATGAAGTTATTACAATATTATTTTTATGATTTATCCTAGTGTCAATATCACTATATGTATAATCATTGTTTGAATAATTTCGAATTTCGTATAAATAATTCTCAAAATGTATCTATGCAGAAAAGTAGTACTTGCTCCATCCCTGAGCACACGTAATATACGCGTACATACCCTTTTAATGCACGTACTACATCGTAATCATAGTCAAAAGCATGCATCATCGTCCTACGCGAAAAGAGTGTAGGAGCAGAACGAAATCCTTAATTTTCAAATACGATGAAACGCAACGACCCGCCCTCGTGTTCTCGTAAACACATCGGTATCCTCCCCGCGAGTCGTAATTTCCGGCCGAAGAAAAACCAACGATATTATAGCGAACAAACGTCCAAGGTAGCTACGCCACCCTGCTGAACGCGAATACCGAATGCATCACGAGGAGTTATTTGTAACGACACCTGGATAAGCCTTTACCTACCCGTGGTGCACGAACGTAACCCGTTGCAAGCACGATCTACGCAAGCTGGCCTCCTTAAATGTGTATTTCGCGTGTCGCGTGTAACACAGGGTCCAAGGATGACAAATCGCCGCGACCAGCCTCATGGAACAAGCTTTAATCGTCCATATCGCATACCGAAGTCAGCATGACGTTGCCTCGCGTTACAGAATCGCTGCTACGATATTTGCATCGCGGCACTTCTACCGAAGAATCACTTTTCCGATACTAATAGCGGAGAAATTCGTTACGAGTACGTGTACTGAGATACTTCTGATGTATGGACATCGGGAGCTTCGAAGTTTTATTTTAATGGACTGATGGGAGAAGAGCTGGTTCGCGAGGAGATGGAGACGTAGTGAGGTTGTATGGTGATGGAGTTTTTGAAGTTTGGTCCGATCATGTGCACTAATGTAGGAAGAGTATGACTACATGGTGGTCTGTGAGACATGTGCTGCATAGACATTCTGAAGTTTTGAAGTTTGGTCTGATCATATGGACTAATGTAGGAAGAGTATTACTACATGGTGGTCTGTGAGACATGTGCTGCATAGACATTCTGAAGTTTTGAAATTTGGTCTGATCATGTGGACTAATGTAGGAAGAGTATGACAACATGGTGGTCTGAGAGACATGTGATGTATGGACATGGAGTTTTTGAAGTTTGGTCTGACATATGGACTAATGTAGCAAGAGTATGACAACATGGTGGTCCATGAAACTTGTGATGTATGGACATGAAGTTTTTGAAGTTTTGGAGTTTGATCTCAACATGTGGATTGATGTAACAAGAATATGATTGTATACAGTAGTCCATGAAACTTGAGATGTATAGAGATTGAGTAGGAAGGGTATGACTACATGGTGGTCTGTGAAACATGTGCTGCATAGACATTCTGAAGTTTTGAAATTTGGTCTGATCATATGGACTAATGTAGGAAGAGTATGACTACATGGTGGTCTGTGAGACATGTGATGTATGGACATGGAGTTTTTGAAGTTTGGTCTGATCATATGGACTAATGTAGGAGGAGTATGACAACATGGAGGTCCATGAAACTTGTAATGTATGGACATGGAGTTTCTGAAGTTTTGAAGCTTGATATCAACATGTGGACTCATGTAACAAGAATATGATTGTATACAGTGGTCCATGAAACTTGAGATGTATAGAGATTGAGTCTTGGAAGTTTTGAAGTTTGGTCTGATCATGTGGACTAATGTAGAAAGAGTATGACAACATGGTGGTCTGTGAGACATGTGATGTATGGACATGGAGATTCTGAAGTTTTGAAGTTTGGTTTGATTATGTGGACTAATGTAGGAAGAGTATGACAATATGGTGGTCCATGAAACTTGTGACATATAGAGATTGAGTCTTGGAAGTTTCGAAGTTTGATCTTAACATGTGAACTTGATGTAAGAGGAGTATTATACGATGGTCCATGAAACTGGTGATGTATGCACTTCGACATTGAGTGTCGAAGTTTGACCTTAACATGTGAAGTGATGTAACAAGAGTATGAATATGTTTCTATACATATATCATGTTTCTATAGTATATCAAAACTCAAATTCTCAAATTCCAAAATTGACAAATTGTAACAAGTGAAAGAATAAATCTCTAACTCCAAAGTCTTACAATTTATACAATTATATTTATAAAGACAAACGTATGAATAAAGTTTTAACATTTATAGACGTATAAATAAAGATCCAGAAAAGAAACTAAATTTCTGTAAATTAAAGTGAAAATTTGAACTTAAACAATTATTTTCCAGAACAGTAACCAACGAAATCGACAGCAGCGTTCGATAAATAAAATTTCTAAAATTGCACAACTAATTGCAAGGTTACATAATTAAGACAACCTTCTATAAATAAGTCTAACGATACCTCGGCACATAGCCAGCGAATAAAATGTAATTAAACGGACGTTATCTCTCAGCCAATTAACTTTTGAGTTTCTTCGTTCGCGGTATCCGTTGAATAATTAATTACGGCCTCGTTGCTACTTTGTACAACATTAATTCGTCGTCACACCCAGAACCAATTAACCGCACGGTGTAGTTCGTTAAATCACTCGACTCCCGCGGTTGTTTCGCGTTCCTTCTACCGACGATACAATCTTCCAGGTAATTAGACTCGCGGTAACGTTAAAAATTTTGTTTGCCTGCCGAGACATCATCAAATGTCATTGCCAACACGAGGTTACGATCTTGTTCGCGACACCTAATGACTGCACTATGAATTCTGTGAATTTTGTGTCGCACGCTGACAAAAATAATCACGTTTGTGTCGCGTCGGCCAATTAAGGCCGCTTCACATTTAGGCGACGGTTCACGTTTATAAAGGTTATTTTTTTAAATAATGCACAGCGTATTTATAACACAAATTTTTAAATGATATTAATATTTCATTTATATCGGTCTGATGGTGCGAATTCGACTGTGGAAAATAGTATGGTATTAAAAATATTTGTTCAGTATTAATTTATCTTGATACTATCTTACACGATTTTCACTGTACGTTACTTTATATTATATGAATTTTATACACGAAGATGTTGAATTTACAGAACGAATTGAATTCATGAATTTAATACGAAACATATTGGAAAACTGAGAATAATTTTTACTCGAGGGAAAATTTGATCTTGTTTCAAATAAGAATTTCAAGTGAAACTGAATTTTCATATTTTATATACATTATAAACATTTTCATTTTACCTCGAACTTGATATTTTCTGTCATTTTTGAATAAGTACTCGAATTCTAAAATATTCATTACTTTATTCTATCATACATTTACTGTAATAATTCCTCATTCACAAATATCTGTTTTCGTTAATTTGTGTTTGTTCAAGGTTTCATAAAATTATTTTAAATTATCCCAATTTTTTAGAATTTGCTGCAAGTTATTAAGAGAACTGTTGTAATCGAATTAGAGAAGAACGTGATCAATAACGATGAAACTATGAACAGAATTAACTTAACCTAACTGTAAAATGATTATCTAATGAGTCTGGTAGTTTACTGTCAACGATGATTGGAACACCATGAATAATTGCCGTTATCGTTCGCCATAAAATCGAGAACTTGCATGCTGCATGTAGTCTGGTATTATTTGACCCACTTTCTCATGCTGCGCGTATGACTAATCGTTTAATACTTCGACATTAAACCTGTGACTTTTGTCAAAAGTTATTTTCATTTATAAAGTGTCTGCTAAATTTGATCAAAGGTTCAATTATGTGCAATTTTGCATAGTAATTAATTTATTGGATCATTATTTGGAACAGAGTCAAATTTGATGAAACAAAAGTAAAATAGTGCTCATGGTATTTTAATTTGAAGCTCAAAGTTTATTGAAAATTATTGTATCATATTTTTATTAATATTTTTAATATAAATCCACTTAACAGAAAATTATCTCAGTTAGGTTAGGTTTGATTTGCTATTTTTGTACTTTTAAAAGTAGGAAGATACAAAATTTTTATTTGCAAGTTGCTAAAATTTCAAATTTGCAAATTGCTAGATTTTTAAATTTGTAGATTTTCAAATTCACAGATTGCTAAATTTTCTTTACTAACTTCTTGATCTTCAATCTTCCAAATTTCTATGTTTCTGAATTGGCAAATATCAATTTGTAACTTTTCAATTTCCAAATGTATAAATCAAGTCTCTTCATACTTTGCTCAATTTTTCTTTGAAGAAGATAATTCATTACCGATATTAGGAACACTTGCTGTTCACTGTTCACATCATTGATGTGTATACACATCACTTTATTTTAATTACGTATCTCATGATGAATTACGTCAACCTTTCCACAGTAACTCGTTCAAAAATATCATCACACGATAATGCCAGTAAATAATCTTCAAATACACCAATACAACCATTTAATGACACAAACGCCATTTGATGGCACTTCACCTGAAATAACACGTTGTACATCATTTTCGAAATCGGCCATTGGAGCTACCCCGCAATAATCCAATATAGCAGCTCTTTTCCATAATTCTATAGCGATAAAAGGGTGAATAAATCGAGGAGAATTCCACGAAGGTAGCGTAGAAATCCAATTCAGATTCGATATTCCATCATCCAAAGCGTGGTGCACGGTAAATTTATGGGTCACGGTCGAACGACAGAGAATCGCAGCTCGTATTTTGCATCGTCCCCGTAATTTCCGCGATTCGTGCACTCGTACCGTGCGTATAATTTCAAGACGAAGAAAAAGAAGAAGAAGTTTGTCTCGCGCGATCTTGCCGGCGATGCACGTGCACCGCGTAATAAGATAGGCTCCTCTCCTTCCAGCGTGGCATTCGGAAAAATCGCGTGCAATTTAAACGTGGAGCGATAATTCGCACCTCGTGCCAAGCTTGAGGTGAAGCCAAGGTTTACGACCACCGCTTCGCGGCTCCATGGAAATGCACTTACGTGGCCGAGGCAGTATACGCGATTTCCGTGAATGGAAAACGCGATAAGAGAGGTGATTCGAGCCTCGTTGGAAATACCTAACCTATACGTTTTACCAACCCTTAAAAACAACGGACTTTCCGAGACAAGCTTGACGAGCTTCGCTTGTACCCTTCGCGGTTAAATCGCGGATTAAATTCCTGGACCATAGGAAATATCTCTGGTCAAGGTTTAGGGCGCCATTTTGCTTCGACGATTAAGAGATTAAAGTAGTTTTAGGTACCGATGTTAACTCACGAGTTGGCGCGTGAAGAGGCTGACGTGTTTAGAAGAGCTACAATTGGTCAAAATAGAAAAAGTCAAAATAGAAAAAGACCTAACCTAACCTTACCAACCCTTAAAAACAAGGAACCTTCCGAGACAACCCACGAGTTAGAGCATGAAGAGGCTAACGTGTTTAGAAGAGCTACAATTGGTCAAAATAGAAAAAGTCAAAATAGAAAAAGACATAACCTAACCTTACCAACCCTTAAAAACAAGGGACCTTCCGAGACAACCCACAAGTTAGAGCATGAAGAGGCTAACGTGTTTAGAAGAGCTACAATTGGTCCAAATAGAAGAAGTCAAAATAGAAAAAGACATAACCTAACCTTACCAACCCTTAAAAACAAGGGGCTTTCCGAGACAACCCACGAGTTAGAGCATGAAGAGGCTAACGTGTTTAGAGGAGCTACAATTGGTCAAAATAGAAAAAGACCTAACCTAACCTTATCAACCCTTAAAAACAATGGGCTTTCCGAGACAACCCACGAGTTAGAGCATGAAGAGGCTAACGTGTTTAGAGGAGCTACAATTGGTCAAAATAGAAAAAGTCAAAATAGAAAAAGACCTAACCTAACCTTACCAACCCTTAAAAACAAGGGACCTTCCGAGACAACCCACGAGTTAGAGCATGAAGAGGCTAACGTGTTTAGAAGAGCTACAATTGGTCAAAATAGAAAAAGTCAAAATAGAAAAAGACATAACCTAACCTTACCAACCCTTAAAAACAAGGGACCTTCCGAGACAACCCACGAGTTGCGCATGAAGAGGCTAACGTGTTTAGAGGAGCTACAATTGGTCAAAATAGAAAAAGACCTAACCTAACCTTATCAACCCTTAAAAACAATGGGCTTTCCGAGACAACCCACGAGTTAGAGCATGAAGAGGCTAACGTGTTTAGAGGAGCTACAATTGGTCAAAATAGAAAAAGTCAAAATAGAAAAAGACCTAACCTAACCTTATCAACCCTTAAAAACAAGGGGCTTTCCGAGACAACCCACGAGTTAGAGCATGAAGAGGCTAACGTGTTTAGAAGAGCTACAATTGGTCAAAATAGAAAAAGTCAAAATAGAAAAAGACCTAACCTAACCTTACCAACCCTTAAAAACAAGGGACCTTCCGAGACAACCCATGAGTTGGCGCATGAAGAGGCTAACGTGTTTAGAAGAGTTACATATGGTCAAAATAGAAAATGTTTGTAAATTTACTAATTCTTAATAGTTCCTATTAAGAAATCTTTAGATTATTAATAAATTAATTGGAGATGATATGTGAACTGCCTAAGACATTCTGTAGCTCGACGAAAGTAGACATATTTTTACAAAAATTTCTTAATAAGTTTTGTCATTTAAAATATGAGATTCGTCATTTTGACGGATTTCGTAAATCTAGTGTTAAGTTTGTAAATCCACTTATTTATTCCTATTAAGAAATTTCGAAAGTGAAGAGTTAAAAGACTTGATGAACTTTCACATCAAATTAATATAGAAATACAAAAATTTCCAAGTTTATGAATAAAAAAATGAGCAAATTTGGAAATCTAGTAAATTGCTTCCAACTTTTGTCATCGATCTGACAGTGAACAATTCTCTCACGGTGATAAAGGTTTCTGTTTAACAAATGCATTGTACGTTATTATTTTATGGAGACGCATTTTCCGTTCTCCGCTAATTGATCTCAATTTTTCCTCGACGTGATCGATAACTCGATGCATTCCGAGCGTAAATATTGCAGAATGTTTCGATTTCATCAGCTACGCCAACGGCGACGTCTAACGCGAGTTATCCACGAATCCCTTCAGGCTGGTACCACAAAGTGACCCACTTACTGGACAACGTTCGTTGCACGGACACGCAGACATTAGTGGCACAGTGTGTACACTCAGGTGCAACGTACGCTTTCTTTTTATAAGGGCATACTCTATTTCCAAATCTCTGAATGTCTATACCTCTCAAATTTTCCAAATTTCCAAATTGTCAAATTCTTATATTTTCAGGCATGCAAAGATACTGCATTCCTACATTTTTAAATTCTCAAATACCAGCGTCTTCAAGTACTTGTGTTCATACATCTCTGGATTTCTAAATCGTCAGGTTCCTCGATTAATAAATTTTTAGGTCCACGATAAATTTCTAGAAACACACATTCTTAAATTCATAGATCAAAAATCCTTAGGTCTTCAAATATATTATGAGATTCTTATATCCCTAGACCTACTATATCCCTGTATTTCAATATCCCTATCTTCTTATATCCTAGCATCCCTATATCCCCATATCCCTTTATGTCTAGATTTCTAATATTTCAATGTCCCTATTTATAAGACTCATAGATCCCAACACCCAAGGTCTTCAAAGACTTACATCTCTATATTTCTACATCCCAAAATTTCTATATCCCTATGTTCCTATATCCCTAAATTCCTATATCTTTACATCCTTATATTCCTATGTCTCTACATTCCTATATCCCTAAATCCCTAAATTTCTATATCCCTAAGGCCCTATATTCCTATACCTCTACATCCTTATATCCTTATGTCGCTACATTCCTATATCCCTATATCCCTAAATCCCTAAATCCCTAAATCCTTATATCCCTATACCTCTACATCCTTATATCCCTAAATCCCTATATCCCTATATCCCTAAATCCCTATATTTCTATACCTCTAAATCCTTATATCCCTATGTCTCTACATTCCTATATCCCTAAATTCCTATATTTCTATATCCCTATATCTCTAAATTCCTATATTCCCATATCCCCAATTCCCAACCTCCTCAAGCACCTATGTCTCCAAATTCTGCATCGTTCTTCAAGTCTTCAAATCTCCGAAAATCCGTAAAAATCAAAGAATAGAAATGCTCTCTCCCTTCAGTTGTCATGTTTTCTCTAGGGAAACCAGATTTGCTGTTGACTGTACATTCGAGCGTGCAAGTTGCGTACAACTCCGAGTCTTTTGGGACGGGTCGTCCACGGAATGCTGATCGCAAACTACTTTCACGGTACGACGAGTTTATCCGTGATGATTTCAAGTAGGGGAGACCCGGCAAATTGATACGTTTTACAGCTTTCAATTTTTACAATCTTTGTTCGACTTACTTGTTCAATGGAAATACGATGAAACGGATTCTGAACTTTTTTTCAGAATGTGAATGTGTGTACGCACGCGATAAATGTGGAGAAAATGCGTATAAAATAAATGCGAAGAAAGTATATGTATACCAAGTTAATATGAGAAAAGTACATATGAAATGAATATGAAGAAAATACATATGAAATAAATGTGAGGAAAGTACATATGAAATGAATATGAGAAAAGTACATATGAAATAAATGTGAGGAAAGTACATACGAAATAAATGAGAAGAAAATACGTACGAAATGAATGTAAGGAAAATGTGGAGAAAATACGAAAAAGAGTGGAGAATATTTCATGAATCCTAAATTTGTTGTACATTATACCGTGGAACAAGCTGATACTGAAACATGTCTGCATTATGAAACATGTATAAAATATCTTGCTGTGAGTTTCAATAATTATTTCTGTTTCTGTAGTCTTGAAAGTGGAGTCGTGGTAATTGCCGAGGAATAAAAATTTCTACATTATACGAATTGCTACTTAAAATTTGACGATGTTTCGAACAGACTGTTCGTACATTAAATCCCTATATTTGTTATTAATGTATCTTAACAAAGTTTTATATATTTTATATAAGGTTTGTCTTATATTGTCAAGGACATAGTCTCCTCTTATTGTAGTATAAGTCTGATAGAAAATGTCTTGCGACATTTCATCACTGAACCATTTATAGAAGGGGAAAAGAATGCAATTAAAAATAGTAGGTTGTATCGACACGTGTCATAGATCAACCTACTCAGAAATTACTTAAAAATTATTGTAAAGAATTTTCGTGAAAAAGCAAATTATATTCTCCTGTAATAAATACAGTAACAAATTTTTATTTTAAAAATATTCTCCGTTAAACTGCTTCAATTAACAACGCTAAAGTCGATCTAGTTTTCATTCGTCATAATTCTCTTTCAACAAATTGGAGTAACGTGGAACAGGTTTCTTTGAAAAAATGCTATTTCCACAACAAAGAACAGCATATTAATTGGCTACAATTACGTATTAAAAATTATTCGACCGAAATCGCATGCATTCGGTTGCGAAACGATTTTCATGGCAGGCACTCGTTAAAATCTTATTCTAAAAGAACCGGAAAGTATAACGCTCGGTGTTAGACCGTATGACGAAACAGCTTCTAACTAATAAGAATGCAGTCATAGTTACGCTCGTTTCTGACGCGTAAGATCGATAGATCGAGGCCAATTACCCGGTAGTACGATTCACTTTGTCAAAAGAAAGTCTCCGGGTGATACTTGCTACTGGCACTACCACCCCCCATTTTCTTTCTATACTTTCTACTTTCGACAATCTTATCAGCTACTCGGTTATAACAATACTGTACTCTTAGACTTTAGATATTTCTATCAAATTTTTAAATTATATTTTCATTTTTGTTTGGAGGATGTAGTTCACATATTAACCACTTTTGCAGCCACCATGTTAACCGACATATTTGTTAAGGTTGTTGAATATATTTAAGTAATATATATATATATATATATATATATACTATATTTAAAATTTTTTGAAAAAAAAAAAAATTCTTTATTTTAAAATAAATATTTAATATATTTAACATATATACATATATGTAAAATCTAAAATCTACATGTACATCTAAAATCTAAAATGTAGTATAAAATTGGACCAAAAGTAATTTGAAATATTTAGAACACGATACAGAATTAAAAGAGGTTGAACTAATGTTTGCTACAAATTATACGAATTATTTTTTTTTGTGTAATCTACTTATAGAGTAACCTATAAAAGAAATAAATATCTTCAGGTTAAGATATTTAAGAATATGTTCAACATGCTGATAAAATAAAGTAAAATGTTAATTTACGATGGTCACAAATGTACGGGTCTTTTCCAACACCTGCACAAACAGTGTATGTTTAAACACAACGTAAAAAGACTTCGTCCAAAACTTTCTTCGTTTTAAAATTTCCTTTTGCTTTGTTGAATATTCTTTAGAGCAATTCTGAGTGTCTACAAATGCACTAGGTACATAATCTGTTATTTAGATTATTTAAAGAATACTTGAAGCAATGACCGCTATTACGACACGGAAGAAAAAAATTAATTTCCTTTTTTTGTAATTTAAATTGGTCGATGATTACCAAACGGAAGGAATGTTTAATGGATTTTAACGTGCGTTATGAAAATGCGATTTTGATTGCGTTAAGTGTTCGTGGAACTCTTTCGAGTTTCGCTATAAAACCGATTTCACGTGTGATTTATCCGCGTTCTAGTGTTACGAAAATACAAACGATGGAATTATAGTTATGTAATGGAATAACTTTCACGTTTGCAATAGGTTGTTTAATTTATCCGTGGAACACAAAAAATTATCGAAGGCTTTTTAATTGAGGATATAAGGATTCCGTAGTTGCTTTTGTTTGATATTTTGTTAGATACAATTTAAGTTTCAAATTGTCAAATGCACAAAGTTATGAATTTACAATTTTTCAAATTTCACAAATTTACAAATTTACAAATTCTTAAACTTCTCAATTTACAAATTTTTCAATTCCCTAATTTCCCAATTTACAAATTCCCAAATTCTCAAATTTACCAATTCTCACATTTTCCAATTTCCAAATTTCCCAATTCTTAAACTTCCCAATTCCCACATTCCCCCATTTCCAAATTCCCCAATTCCCAAATTCCCCAATTCTCAAATTCACC
This sequence comes from Megachile willughbiella, assembly GCA_945859595.2. Classification (NCBI taxonomy): domain Eukaryota; kingdom Metazoa; phylum Arthropoda; class Insecta; order Hymenoptera; family Megachilidae; genus Megachile; species Megachile willughbiella. The sequence continues at coordinate 10,884,323 of OX243796.1, forward strand.
AATTTTCAAATTCCCCAATTCCCAAATTCTCCAATTCTCAAATTCCCCAATTCTCAAATTCACCAATTTTCAAATTTCCCAATTCCCAAATTTCCCAATTTCCAAATTCCCCAATTCTCACATTTTCCAATTTCCAAATTTCTCAACTCCCAAATTTCCCAATTCCCAAATACCCCAATTCCCAAATACTCCAATTCCCAAACACCCCAATTCCCAAACATCCCAATTCCCAAACACCCCAATTCCCAAACACCCCAATTCCCAAACACCCCAATTCCCAAATACCCCAATTTCTAAATACCCCAGTTCCCAAATATCCCAATTTCCAAATTCCCCAATTCCCAAATTCCCCAATTTCCCAATTCCCCAATTTCCCAATTCCCCAATTCCCAAACACCCCAATTCCCAAACACCCCAATTTCGAAATACCCCAGTTCCCAAATATCCCAATTCCCAAATTCCCCAATTCCCCAATTTCCCAATTCCTCAATTCCCCAATTCCCAAATCCCCCAATTTCCAAATTCCTCAAATCCCAAATTTCCCTATTTCTAAATTCCTTAATTCTCAAAATTCTCAATTCCCAAATTTCTTAATTCCCCATCTCTCAAATTCCCAATTTCACAAATTCAGAAATTCAGAAATTTACAAATTGTAAAATTTACAAATCTGCAATTTCTTAAATTTTCAAATTTACAAGCTTCCAAGTATTCGAGTCTCTAAATTCATCGTTATTGTAATCATTACAGCGACTGTTCCACTTAAGACCACGGTGTTATCCTCATCGTTTGTCACCGAAGAAGCAATGACGCATATGTAATATTCACACACGGATCTGACATTTTAAACACTGTCTGGAATTCATTCTTACGCAACACTGTTGTCGGTTTTTATTTAAGAAGCCCGTCACTACGTTACAGAGTACTGCAAACATTAATTTAGAATCTTAGTCTGTAAAAACGAGAAGGTTACGTTACGTGTGCAATCAATTGAACATGAAAGCTTGCAATTGAACATTCGTTCAAATAGATGAGTGCAGAAAACTCGTTTATTATCTTATACTTAAAATACAATTGTAGAAGAAATGATTTTTTACAAATGTTTATTAGGTAAGTGCATTGTAACTATACCTCGAAAAACTGGTATCAAGAATATGTGTATGAATGTTTTATTCTGTACTACATATTATAAAAATTAATTAAAAAGAATATAATAATATAATACAATCAGATCTTTTAAATCAGTGTTGAATTTCTAAACTGTTAAATTACAAATGGCCGAATAGTTTAGAAATGACTTTCCACATTTCTGAACGTGAAAAATCTGACATCTCTAAACTTCAAATCAGACAAAATGAGCACATTTCTAAATTTCTGAATATTAAAGTCTGACATCCTTAAATTTCAAACGAGAACTACCCAAATTTCTAAATTTTCAAATGTTAAGATCTGGCATATATAAATTTTACTGTAAAATAAAGGAGCAAATTTCTAAATTTCTGAATGTTAAAATCTGACATCCTCAAATTTCAAATGAGAACTACTCAAATTTCTAAATGTTCAAATATCAAGATCTGACATATTTAAACTTCAATGTAAAATAAAAGACCACATTTCTAAATTTCTGAATGTTAAAATCTGACATCCTCAAATTTCAAACTAGAACAACCCAAATTTCTAAATCTACAAATATTAAGATCCAGCATATTTAAACTTCAATGTAGAATAAAAGATCAAACTTCTAAATTTCTGAAAGTGAAAGTTTCACATTTCTAAATTTCTGAATACAAAAACATCCCTAAACTTCCAATCAGCGAATTCTAAGCATGAATAAATTTGAAATTACGTCTAGCATCCTAAATGTGAAGTAGCACATCCTGTACAAAGACTCCGAGAGGCTTCTCAGTATCTACATAAGATCCCTGACAAAGATTAAAATAAACGATCCGAAATTCGTCATAACGATTTCTCGACAAAAGGAAGTAGTTCCAGCGTGACGTGTCAGACCTAAAAGCAGAGAGAAGAGTTCACGACCCTGAACTTCCATGTCGGGCATCCTTGATCGTGGACCCCGATTCAGCAGGGATCCACCTCGATGGCCGGCGGTCGTCTGAATGAAAAGTGAAAAGCGGACATCGTGGGAGCTCGTCGTCGGAAATGTGCCGTTGGCACACATATTTGCATCGGAGAAAGTCGTCTCCCTTCTCTTCCTCTTCTTCTTCTTCTTCTTCGTCTTCTTCTGTTCGCGATGCGCTCGCGACTGCGTGTACGTACATAATCGATGCATTAACACCTTGCATAACCGTGCCGCGATGTATTAATCATCTCCATTATGCGACCGGCTCGTGGAAACGGGATTCTTAGCGTCACAGACGTTGCTTTCCACGCTCCACACGTAACGCGAGACGTTCGAATCTCACGATGGGAAATCGAGAGATCACGGTTCGATTGTTTTCTTGCTGTTCGATGCTTCGGACGAGTCCAGAAGAATACTGTTGCTCGAGGTACAGTCGGGAGCAAATATCACCTCCCTTGGGAAAATATTCGAAGAAACTCAAGTCGTATCTGAGATATTTTGGCGATGGTGAAATTTAGCGGTTTGGATATTTAACCCCTTGCACAATGATTTATTTGTAAGGTGCGTCAGTCAGAACTAACCAATCGCAGCTACAATATTCAAACAGACAAAGAAAGTTGAAATATTATGTCAGTCCTGTATTCAGCAATTCTTGACTATGCAAATTATAACTGGACTTGGACACCAGATTGGTGTATTCAAAATTCGAGTAAGATTTGTCACAATTGAAGCGCGAGTGCGTCACGAGTCAGACTCGTCAAAATAGTGTAAGATGTTAAACGTATCGGAAGGCTGAAGAAATTTACGTATTCGGATATAAGTTCTAGCATGAATGGTGAAATTTAAGCATACGGAGAGAAAATAGTTTGACTATGGAGAAATTTAGGAATAGGATATTTAGTTGTAGTAATTGAGAAATTTTCAATTCGCAATTTTGAAATTTAGATGTTAATTCTAAATATCTAGATAGAAGATATTCCTTTTAGAATTCTAGCAATTTGGAAAAGGAGTTTATGCAGTAATGCTATGTATTCTATTCGTGAAAAATCAGTCGGTAAAAATTAGAATTCGATCAGCGCCATCTAGCGGATGGTGTTTTTATTCTGCTCCTGGTAGCAGGATCGCAGAAAAGCGAGGAGGTATCCGGAGTAATAAGAGGTTTCCCGCGCGATCATCGCGCATGCGCACCGCAGCTGAACTCGTGCCACCTCCCCAACATGGCGTCTCACAAAACAAATGAAACTACTAGTGGAAAAAAATTAATTACTCGTTTCCTATGCACAATTTGTGTACTTTTATGATTAAAGAATGTTCTGCCATTCATAATCTATTTTCTCATATATTATTTGTTAAGATATTATTCGAAAGCAATTAGTTATAAATAATCATTAGTATGAGATTGTGTTAATAATATTTCAACGTGATTTTGTTAATGAATTGTGTACGAGAAATTTGAAATTGAATTGAGTTTCATTTTTGAATCATGAAAGTGTTGAAAATGTACATAGAAAACGAGTAATTAATTAATAATTTGATGTGTTCCGTAGGACGCCATGTTGGGGAGGCACGAGTGGTGCGCATGCGCGCTGATCGCGCGGGAAACCTGTTGTTACTCCGGATACCTCCTCGCTTTTCTGCGATCCTGCTACCAGGAGCAGGGTAAAAACGCCATCCGCTAGATGGCGCTGATCAAATTCTAATTTTTACCGACCGAATTTTCAGTAATGATACATAGTACTGGGAATTCGAATATTTAAAATTCTAGCAGCAAATATAATTCAAACCCAAGTGCCTTCATTGTTTAAGTTCAACATATATTCCAATTAGAAATCGAACGTAAATGACATTGAACGAGTTTCTAATTACCAATTACACATACGAATTGCATCTGCGATATTACAAAATCTGTTCCCTTAAACTACATATTTTTCACGTTCTAATTAAACCGATCTAAACTTAGCGCAGGTTTCCATTGTAACCGAAGTATCTATCGAGTAGTTCGTTAAGAAATGCGAAGTATAATACACCATCAACCTATTTCCAACGTGTTTACGAAAGTACGAGCAAATATCGAGATTACTTACTCTATTGCTAACGCGTTTCGCATTTTATTAAATTCCCCGCGGTTAACGAATCGTTACGGCTCGTTAAAGAATTCCAAGTACTGTTAAAGTGTTTTCAATACATCATCATATTAAATCTTTATAAGTAACAAAAATCCTTGTATCAAGTAGCACATCGTGCATTTCCACTTGCACGTACGATCGTATACAATTTAAGCTTCCTTTAAATAAGCACCTTACGTCAGAATATAGACTATTTTACCCACAAAAGGATTTCTAAGATTCTATCTTTTGGAGGTTTCAATTTAAACAATTTACAAATTTACAAGTTTACAAGTTTACAAGTTTACAAATTTACAAATTTACAAATTTTCAAATTTAGAAATTCTTAAATTTCCCAATTTCCAAATTATCCAATTCTCAAGTTTCCCAATTCCTAAATTTTCCAATTTCCAAATTCCCCTATTCTCAAATTTCCTAATTCCCAAATTCTTCAATTCTCAAATTTCCCAATTTCCAAATTCCCCAATTCCCAAATTTCCCTATTTCCACGTTCCCTAATTCTCAAAATATCCAATTTCCAAATTCCCCAATTCTCAAATTTCCCAATTTCCAAATTCCCCAATTCCCAAATTTCTTCATTTCCAAATTACCCAATTTTCAAGTTTCCCAATTCCTAAATTTTCCAATTTCCAAATTCCCCTAATCTCAAATTTCCCAATTCCCAAATTTCTCAATCCTCAAATTTCTCAATTTCCAAATTCCCGAATTCCCAAATTTCCCTATTTTCACGTTCCCTAATTCTCAAAATATCCAATTCCCAAATTTCCCAATTTCCAAATTCCCCAATTCTCAAATTTCCCAATTTCCAAATTCCCCAATTCTCAAATTTCCCAATTCTCAAGTTTCCCAATTCCTAAATTTTCCAATTTCCAAATTCCCCTATTCTCAAATTTCCCAATTCCCAAATTTCCCTATTTTCAAATTCCCTAATTCTCAAAATTCCAAATTCCCAAATTTCCCAATTTTACAAATTCTCAAGTTTACCAGTTCTTAAATTTACAAATTCACAAATTTAATTAACTTAAATTTTAAATGCGTACAAATTAAATTTTTACACACATCTTTTCTTGTATCATTAATACAGCTTTATAAAGCAAGTAAATAATACAGCATTTGCTTTATAAAGTAAGAGTTCTTGTTGCACTATAGTGATATCCATGAAAAGCTTTTAACCAGTATCTAGATCATCAAGTTCCTAATCCATGAAAATCTCTACAAGTAAATAACTTCTTCGGTTGCTATATTCATTCCAAGATATCTATATTTTCTCTCGACTGTACTTCACTAAAATTACCGTTGATGAAATAGGGCAGAAAGAAGAGCAGGTTGCGGATCACGATCGGCAATCATCCACCGTCGAAGAAGAAATAAATAACGATATTTGCAATGGCCGGTGTCTCGGTGACAGGATAATCGTGCTCGAAATTCGTCGTTCCGTTGAACAGAAACTATGACGCGGAAAAAGCATGATTTGCCATGGTAGGACTCGTAGAAACCGTTAAATTTGAGGCTATTATATCGCCGAGTTTCAGCGAGCACGAGGTGGTTAAATTACGGTTTCTGAGCGAAGCAGATGAACGGTAACGCCTCTTCGTGAGGATTCCGTCTGACTGAGTCCCGGAGGATCGTCCAGTGGATCCACGAATGAAAAAAAGATGGGTTTATTGCCGACAGTTGGCTGCCAACGGTATCCGACACGAGGAACGGAAAATTTCCTCGTGATACTCAAACGTTTTTTACCTCTACTCGCGCGATTCTGCATTTAACAGCGCCTGGCGCCAGAGACTTTAACGAGCGGGCAAGCGGTATCGTCTGCCAAGACCGTTTGTCCATTTTTAATCGGTTTATGACACGAAATTGGGACAATTCTTGAATTTCTACATTTTTAAATGATCAAAATATAGAAAATTAATTTCTACATTCATAAGTCAACTGTATCAATCCTCTAATTATCAAATGCTTGAATTCTATTTCTAAATCTTCCAATTTCGACGTTTGCAAACTTCTTAAATCTGCGAATAACTAAACTCTAAGGTTTATAAACTTCTGAATTCCTAAATTCATAAATCAGTGAATGCCCAAACTATCAATACCCAAATAGTCAAATCCCTGAGTTGATAAATTTCTAATTTTCAATTTCGACGATTGCAAACTTCTTAAATCTGCAAATGACCGAACTCCAAGGTTTATAAACTTGTGAATTCCTAAATTCATAAATCAGTAAATGCCCAAACTATCATTACCCAAATAGTCAAATCCCTGAGTTGATAAATTTCGAATTTTCAATTTCGACGTTTGTAAACTTCTTAAGTCTGCAAATGACTATACTCTAAGGTTTATAAACTTCTGAATCCCTAAATTCATAAATCAGTAAATGCCCAAACTATCATTACCCAAATAGTAAAATCCCTGAGTTGATAAATTTCGAATTTTCAATTTCGACGTTTGCAAACTTCTTAAATCTGCGAATGACTAAACTCCAAGGTTTATAAATTTCTGAATCTCTAAATTCATAAATCAGTAAAATCTATCAAATCCCTAAAATTATAAATTACAAAACTTCTCCGAATCTCTAAATTCCTAGATTCATTATAATGTATGTATAGCAAAATTTCAATATAAATCGTAGTGTAACAAAAACCAAAAATAATTTATCCTTCACCAGATCGTCCAATGCAACTTCCTCTTAACTTTTCTTCTTCAAACTTGCGAATGAAATAGCTTTATAAATTCTGTTGAAAATTCAAAGATAATTGTTATTAATAATGCATTTTCTTTGTTTCAGAAATGCGTTGGTTTCGCGGCCACGCCGAGGCGCCAAGACTATTAAGCCTAAGTCCTCTTCAAGCCGATGAAGACCTTGACGGAGCATCTTACCACTTTCATGCGACGTCTCGGTACAGAGGTAAGAATCGTGAGAATCCACCGATACAATTGCCACACTGTGGTAAAAAAAGAACAGGATGCCGTGAACTTTCATGAGACAAGTTACGATCGTCCCGACGTTCTGACAACGATTAACCCTACGACTGAACCTCGAACCGTTACGTGAAACCCTGAAGAGATCCTCAAACGCCACTTTCGACACTTCCTATCTAAAAATCACCTTTTCCTGAGAGAAAGAGAATGCAAGTAATTTGCTAAATTAAAAGTATACAGTACATTTTTTTCGATGGGAATATTCAAGGTTTGTTCAACGACTGTACGTTAAAAAGAGGACACTCCTTTTCATTACGATCTGAATTTTTTGTTCATATGTTCTTTCGGTGTGCACTTCCTGTAACGTATACAACTGTATACGTATGATAATCATGAATTATAACTTTATTTAGTTTATTCATATATTTTATTTTATTTATAATAAATTCAATAAATTTTATTGGGAGGGTAAAATTCATATTCCACAAATAAGTTCAAGTTTATGATTATTTGTTCTGTACAAAGTGTATGTATAACTGTATACTGCATGTTTAACTGTATGACTACAATTATAATAAAAACTGGTTTTATATTTACAAGTAACGTGTTAAGGTCAAAATTTACGTCGAGTTTAATTAAGAAGTAGAGTAGTCTTTTATCACAATTAAGTTTATAGTATGGTAATGTACACACAATGAATACAAATAGATGTTAAACCTAACGTGTTTTAAATTCGATACATACACAGGATGTGACATGAAAGAGTTATATGTTGTATTTTATAATTGTTACTACTACTGTAATACACTTTGTTATAATATTGATACATTATTATTAATAAATCCCATAAAATACTATGTTAAATTATGAAATAAATCTTTTTAAAGTTTTTCGTGTAAAAGTGAATTTTAAAAGTGAAACACTAAACAAAAGTATAATTTTAATTTCATATTTTTCTATTTGTGTATTCGAATGATTCTTCGCAGGGGTTAAAATTACGATATTTTATGCACTCTCTAGAGAATTTTGTCGACGATTATTTTTGCGGATCGCGTAACAAATCGTTCAGAATTTCTCCGATCATCGTCATTTCATTAAATACGCTTTCGAAAGCGAAGAAACTTCGCGAAGCCTCGTTGACTCCGTGAGAGTCCGTTTTTGCGGATAAATCATGGTGGTCTACGATCCGACAGAAAAAGATTCGTCGCGATGAACTCAGCAACAACCGTGACAAACAAGCTGCAGGGTTTAATAAATTGCTACTTTGTTAAATTGTTCGTTTAAGTACGGGTAAACATGTTTTTACGATATAATTTGCTGCATACGATTTTCTAATGGGAAATTATTGATAAAATCAGTGTATGTTTCGAGATTTAAAGTATTTCGGAATTTTTTTTAGAAATATTAGGAATTTTAGGAATTATAGATGGTTTAGGAATTTTAGGAATTTTAGGAATTTTAGGGATTTTAGGAATATCACGAATTTTAGGAGTTTTAGAATTTTTAGAATTTTAGAATTTTAGGAATTTTAGGAATTTTAGGAATTTTAGGAATTTTAGGAATTTTAGGAATTTTAGGAATTTTAGGAACTGTTAAAATTTAAAGAGGGTTTAGATCTTTGAAACCTTGAAACATTTGAATTTGAAATTTTAGATCTTTGAAACCTTGAAACATTTGAATTTGAAATTTTAGAGATTCGAAATCTTGGAATTTCACGAATTTTAGAATTTTAGAATTTAGAATTTTAGAATTTTAGAATTTTAGAATTTCAGAACTTAGAAGCCTTGAGATATTTTAGAATATTTCAGACTCTTAATTTTGCAATTACAAAAGTTTCATAACTTTGCAACACCTGAATTTTGCAAATTCGAAACTTCAGAATTTCGAAATTATAAAATTATCAATTTCCAGATCTTCAAAAAATATGATCCGCAATGAGTCCAGTAATAAAAAACGTCTGTTGCACTTCCTCCCTTAATACTTATTTTTCTTACCAATTAATCTAACCATAACTAAAGTTGTAACTTCACGATGCTTCATGATAATACTTGGTTATCTCAGAGAACACGAAGCTTACACATTTACAGTGCCAACAGAACACCTTCACCGGAAAACCACAATGTTAGTCAACGCATTTCTATGAACGATTACGACATCATTGCGGTTTTTGGTGCGAAACGTTAAATACCACGAAACGTTGACCTGGGTCTCGTATTTTTATGACAATTGTGTCACTCGCTCTAATTCTCACGTAATATCTACTAGCAAATAAAAAATATTACTTTCGTATCGTTAAAAACAACAGGTATTAACGAGAACCATTTTCACTCGAATATTATTTAAAATTCATTGAAACATTTACTTTTAAAAATACTTGTAAGAATTACTTTCAAAAATTTTATTTCTTTTATTTCATTTCCTAGAAAAGACAATTGTATTAGCAAAGGGTTTTACGTTAATTTTAACTAAATTTTTTATTTACTGACTGTGAATTTATATTATGTAAGGAATTTATGACGTGACCATTGGCTATAAAAATTGGTTATAATTAACTAATTATAATGTACATACATTGTTTGCCAATTTTTACAAACATTTATTATCTATAAATTCACAAAGAAAATTACCAACAGAAGATAAATATGTAAAATATGCAGGAAATTATTAAATAACATATTCACTCATCTACGTCTCGCACAAATTATGTAAATAATATTCAGCATGCAAAATACGTATTTGCATAAATATCCGCAGTCTACGCAAATAAATGAAGCAACTATTTACTTCGAGCATACAAAGTGCCATTAAATCTTTAAACACCTGTTGTCAAAAACGCTAAAAATAAATTTACAACATTTTTACGTTAAATTGAAAACAATAAAATACAAACTTCTTTAATTTGACAAAAGTTCCCACAGAATTCGCACGCAATAATAAACAAAGGAATTTATTATTACACGGACCAAAATATTACCGAGAACTTTCACTACGTTCACCGAAAGCTGTTCCTAAAAGAAATCAAACATTTCTCTTCCAAAAGAAATTCCCAGCAAAAATTCGCAAGTACTCGGAAGACAATACTATACGCGTGTCCGAAATGTTAAAAAAGAAATTCACGTAGGCCGTTACTTCCGATTCGCTTCCTCGACTTCCGCTCGTTCGTGCGACTATTTTCACTATCACTCGAGCAACGTACTCACGTAAGTAAATTGCTCATACGGGATGTCCTGGCTTACACACATCCTGCTCGACCGTGTCGAGACTTCGTCGGAGCTCATATAATGTCATGCTTCGAGGAAGATGATCATTTTCTTCTCGATCGTCGTTGCTCGACGGACTTTCGCTTCGGGGATGAACGTTTGGTGCGACAGATTTTTGTACCGTGATCATGCGAGTCCCATTTGCATTCACCGCTTCCTCAAACGTAATTACTTTTACGATTCATTCCTTTCGACCGATTCGTTCAACTTTATGGGTTATCGAAGATGTGTCAGTGAAATGTGTAAGGTGTACAGAGTGAGTGAAAATTATTATCTAAAATAACTCGCTAACTAGACTATCGTGATTTAATTATATCAGGATCTAAGTGCATTAGATTCTTATCAAGATTCAGCTCTAAGATCCTTAATCAGGGTCTGTAATTGTATCAGGATGTGGAGTCTTTAATTGTATCAGAATGCAGGATCTCTAATTGCATCAGGATGTGGGGTATTTAAGTGTTTCGGGACCTAATTGAATTAATAAACGGTTTAAATAAATTATGGTACGGCTGGGGAAACTTATTGGACGGATACAATCTAATTATTTTTATATTATTTTCTGAGATGGTAAATGTGTTCCTGTTGATCGAGTTTTTTCAAGGTCATCTTTTTACTCAATGCTCCCAGTCGACAGAAAATAGAAGATATGTCATGATCTTTTTAAAAGTTATGTCTCAAAATTAATGATGTATATTTTAAAATTAGTATACATTTAAAAATCAATTTCAAAATTGATCATACATATTTTATGAAAGAATTAAGTATTTTCTTCTTCGTAATATCGAGTTGTTTTAAATAATAATTGTTACCAATTCACCTTATACGTGTACATAACAGTATATGATAATTTTGTGTACAAATATACATGATAATTTCGTACATAATTGTGTGTCATCGTTAATTTTGAATTATGAAAGTAAAATGTTAATAAGTACAGTGCTAATAAAATTGCTAATAAACTTTAATTATTGCAGACATGTCCCCCGTGCGATGGGCTCGCCGGAAGTCGTCAAGTTCCGAGTCGGAGCGGAACTGCTACAACGTGCAGACATCGCAAGTGACGACCGAGCGGACCCCCACCAAGAAAGACAAGAAAAGAATCCAAGAAGAGAGACGAAGAATCTGCGAGAAACGCAATCCTCTTCTCGACCGCGTGAAGAACACCAGACTGAGCTTCTTCAAGGACCGCGATTCCGACGACGACGAACAGGAAGACGAAGAGGACGAAGAGGAGGATCCCGAGAAGCTGCAGTTCCGTTCCATGTGCGAGTTGGACCAACATGGCCTCACCAGAAACGAGTTCCGCAGGTCCGTCTGCGAGTCCGATCTGAAAGACATCATCGAAGAGGAGAAGACTCAAGCTAAAAGGAAAAAGCGTTCAAAATCTCAGAGCAGACTACCTTACAGAAAGCACCAAGAGGATCGTTTCTCTTTCCTGGGCTTTCGTCCTCCTCCCGGTCAGAAGTCGGCGTCCTTGTCGAAAGACCGCATCATCGAGGACAGTAATCACCAAAACCGCAAGTGGAGGAAGAGCAAAGAGTTCGTTCAGGAGCACCAAACGTCCACGCGGTCCATGGACCACGACCCTGAGGTGTCCACCAGCGTGGAGGACCCTGCGTTCAAGGACGGCACTCAGTTCGACAGCATAACGCCGTCCAGCTGCTTGGCGGCCAAGTTCCGCGCGATGCAGGACAGGTACTTGAAGAGCTCCACCAGCAAGCTGATCGCCAAGATCTACAAGAAGGACGCGAAGGACAGAGAGCGACGAAGACTGAGGAGCTTCTCGTACGGGACCTTGCCGGGTCTCGAGGAGCTCAGAACGAACCCGCTGTACGAAGAACAGGACCAGGACGACAACGACTCCGGAATCCTGGACAACGACTCGGCCACCAGCTCCCTGCTCGACGACAGATGCAGTAGCAGCGCTTCCGGGTTATTGACGGGACTCAACGACTCGTCCTTGAACTCAGCGCCTCAACTGCCACCTAGGAAGCCTTCGTCCTCCATCGTGGACGTCGAGAGGACCGCCAGGTTGTTCTCCAGCTTGGACATGTACTGCAGCAGGAACGAGGGTAGGGGCTGCAGAAGGGACATGTCCAGGGTGAGTGCTCTCGAGGACACCTCCAGCCAGATCTGCCAGGCTGCGAACAACGAGCTGATCAACCGCGAGGACTCCAAATCCCCGGACAGGAAGGACGTCATGGAGAGACTCAACTGCGACTCTGTAGGATCCGAGAGCGCCAGGCTACCTGTGGTCAGGAACAGCTCCTACGCCACCGAGACGATGGTCGTGAAGTTACCTAGGGAGAGCTCCGATCAGTGTTTAGGGATTTTCATCGCCAAAACGGCGGAGTCGAGTCCGGGATACCTGGTGGCACACGTGGTGCCTAATGGTCTGGCGGATAAGGAAGGTACCCTGAGGATAGGGGACGAGATCCTGATCGTAAACGGCAAAAGGCTGCGAGGATTGAGCATGGTGGAGGCTAGGAGGATCCTTGGCAGCGGTAGCGGACCCGGTGACGTCGACATCGTGGTCTCCAGGTATACTATGGATCAGACCCAGAAGAAGCTGACGGAGAGCAGCGTCGATTATGAGAATGTTCATATGGAGAACGGACATGGGACTATCTTGGAGAATTCACCCAGGTCGCGGTTCAGGAAGCGTCAGAGCAAACATCGCGATAGGAGGAACGAGTGCAATAGGTCCAACTCCTCGGAGAAGACTGTGGTGAATGTGGATAATGGTGGGTCGCAGAGTGTTTCGAATTTTTGCACGTTACCCAGGAGGCCGAGGAGCACCGTCTCCACGTTCATGACGGTGGTGTTCCAGAAAGGTCCTGGAAGAAAGTCTCTAGGTTTCACCATCGTGGGAGGGAGCGATAGTCCTAAAGGGAGCATCGGTGAGTTAGCGTGTTTTTTAACAGAAATGGCAGGATTTATTTAATCGATAACATTCTCGTCTTTCTAAACAGCGTTTGTGGCTAATGCGGCAGGATTTTTGATTCGTAGCTAATTGAAATGTGAACAAGGGACTTGAGTATTCGTAGTGTATTGAGTATCTTCGTACAACATGAATATGAACCAGTATATTGAACCAATAAATTTTTGTATAAAGATTTTAGTAACAAGTGAAATTCTTTCGTCTCTTACGTGCTACGTAGATAACATAAGCTTGCTATGATATAAACGCTATCGTTAATACTATTAAACAATTTGTTAATACTATGTCGTTGTACTTGGACTGCGAAGTCTATTCGTTGACAGAATCTTTTAGTGTGTCGTGTGTCGTTACAGGTATCTTTATTAAATCGGTATTGCCCGGAGGGCAAGCCGCGGAAGATGGCCGTTTGCGTGCAGGGGACGAGATTTTGGCAGTGAATGGCCACGTTTGTCACGACTTAACGCACAGAAAAGCTGTCCAGCTTTTCCGTAATATTAAAACCGGACCGGTTGCCTTACATCTTTGCAGACGCATTAAAAACAAGGAACTACAGTGAGTATAGTAGAATTGTACTCTAATAGACTGCGATCTACAATTATCGGTGTCTGTCAGATTTAACTATAATTATTTTTTATTATTAAAATCGGTATATAAAGCAGTGATGGGCAGATCGAGTTCAAATTTTAAAAGTTAGACATTTGGAAACATGAAAAATTCAAATCTAAAATCTTTTGGACTATCTGATTTTCAAATCTAGCAATTGCCCACCACTGTATCAGAGACAAAGTCTGTAAAATTGAACGCAAAATCGAAGTAAAATTTCACAAAATGTATATTCAGTGACATAAATTATGCTGGTTATTCAATGATTCCTTCAAATGTTCAATCCTTTGTAGAATGAAATGTGTTAAGTTATAATATTATTACGAAATGCTTCGCTTCTTCGTTAAATTTTCATTTCTGATATAACCAGCACAACATGTGTCAACTATTCAATAAAAAAGATATACAAAATGCAGACAACTGCAGTAACATTTGACAATATGTTTCAGAACAACGAAGGCTAAGTCGTGCGCAGACCTCTTGCTCGTCGACGCGTGAAGCAACATTGTACAAGAAGATTGTATAAAGCAGAAGAGAACTCCATTACCGTTGTAAAAAATGATTTCGGGACCTGTACATACTGTAAATTTGTAAAATTTCATTGAAATAAAATTATTATTTAATAACTGTCTCAGATAACGTTCTTGCAAAAGCAGATCTTTAAAAGCACCTTAAAATTACGACCTCTTTATTGTCCTCTATAATAATAATAATAATAAAAAGAAATCGCATACAGTGATTTTCACGCTGCTATAACGTATTCGTATAAAATCTTATAGTCATAATATAATAATATAATATAATATAATAATCATAATTATAGTGTCAATAATAATAAACATTTGATAATAAACTTATTCACTATGCAACCGCGACACCGCGTTAAATAAATTAATCGAAACAAACATCATCAAAGATCATCGTAGATTCGTTCGGATAGACTAGAATCCTAAAACTTCGTTGGCAGCGATTAGGTCGCTTAGAATTGATTCGAAAGAGCACTTCCGGTGGGCAGATTCGTCCACGACGCCTACCGTTCAGCATGGCGCGGATTTTTGTTGATTTTTTGGATACCTGAAACACAAAAACAAATTCCCCATTTTATCTAGCATAATCGAACATTCATTTGTTGATAGTAAATTACAACTAATTACTTATAAGAATAATTCTGATATATACCTATGTCTCCTTGTAATTTCCAACTCGACAGGACCCTCCCTTACAGCCTTAAACAGTTCGATTACTTCCTGATGCGTGTAACCACGCAACACCTTTCCGTTCAAGCTTACAATTTCGTCACCTGAAAAAGAAAATGCAAATTTCGTGTTGGTAGGATTTATAGAACATTTTTATGTCTTCAATTGAATTATGACAAAAAATAGAAAGTAGCAAGATGTGAACACGATATGATATTGCTGATTCTAGAGATATAGGAATTTAGGAATCCACGGGAATAGGAATTATAAAACCTAGGAATTTAAAGATCTAATAATCTAATTACCTATCTTATAATTGACAAATTTTGGAACATGAAAAATTAGAAATCCAAGAATGTAAGATTTTTAGAAATCCAGAAATTTTCATACTTCCCAGCGAATTTCATGTATTTCGAAATATTAATGAATCACAAAAAGTTCATAAAAAAGCATGAAGCTGTTCGATCGCATCTAGGGTGTATGATGCCGCTTTTCAGCCAGCAGTTGGAGAGATGCATCGATCCTGTACTTATGCAACCGAAACTCGCGACGATCCGTTATGCAAGCATGCGGCAGGGTGCAGTGGCACGAGGAAACCGCGGACGTTCGTTCGCGTGCTCGTAAAAAGCAACGTGGATCGGTTGAAACTCGAAACGTGTTGCGTGAAACCTTCCTATATAACGTGTTGCCGCCTACCGCGACGGGAGCCTCGCAAAAATCGCGTAGGAGATGGTCTGACACGCGTGCAAGCGAAATTCGATTCGACGTTAATGTCCGCGATCGTTCTTCCTGCTCGCGCTGCAATCACTTCTCTCCGCGAATTAAGGTAGGTACTTGGAGATCTTTGGATTCCAAGACATTTAAATTTGGAGATCCAGAAACTTCTAGGGATATAGGAACACAGAGATATACGGACATGGGGACATAGGGATATAGAAATCCACAAATTTGAGATTTTGGAAATAGGGGACTTAGGAATTTAGGAATCTAGCAATTTAAGGACAAAGGAATTTAGAGATATAGGAATTTCGGGGCATAGGAACTTGGGGACATAGCAATTTGGGGATGTAGGAACATTGGGGATGTAGGAATTTGGGGACATAGGAATTTGGGAAAATAGGAATTTGGATATATAGGAATTTGGGGATGTAGGAATTTTGGGACGTAGGAATTTGGGGATGAAGGAATTTGGGGTTGTAGAAATTTGGTGTCGTAAGAATTTGGAAACGTAAAAATTTGGGGATGTAGGTATTTGGGGGAATAGGAATTTGGGGTCATAGCAATTTGGGGACGTAGGAATTTGGGGACATAGGAACTTGGGGGCATAAGAATTTGGAGATATAGCAATTTGGAAACGTAAAAATTTGGGGATGTAGGAATTTGGGAAAATAGGAATTTGGGGTCATAGCAATTTGGGGATGTAGGAATTTTGGGACGTAGGAATTTGGGGACATAGCAATTTGGGGATGAAGGAATTTGGGGTCGTAGAAATTTGGTGTCGTAAGAATTTGGGGATATAGGAATTTGGAAACGTAAAAATTTGGGGATGTAGATATTTGGGGTCATAGCAATTTGGGGACGTAGGAATTTGGGGACATAGGAACTTGGGGGCATAAGAATTTGGAGATATAGCAATTTGGAAACGTAAAAATTTGGGGACGTAGGAATTTGGGAACATAGCAATTTAGGGATGAAAGAATTTGACGATATAAAAATTTAGGGACCTGAAAATTTAAAGACATAGGTATTTGAGGACGTTTGAACTTTAAACACCTTCATATTTAGGGATGTAGGGATATGGGAAACCAAAAATGTTGATGTGCAGGAATTTAGAAGTTTAGGACCATATATAATTATGATCTGTATGATAATATATGATAATGAATTCATAGTCGTCGCTAGAGATTATGCAGCTCAGGGCAGACGTGGGTATTATTTGAAACGTTATTGGAGGATGTGTTAAATCGGTGATTAGTTCTGATTAATGCAATTGACTCTTGTTATATTGCTACGGATAGAACAATA
This sequence comes from Megachile willughbiella, assembly GCA_945859595.2. Classification (NCBI taxonomy): domain Eukaryota; kingdom Metazoa; phylum Arthropoda; class Insecta; order Hymenoptera; family Megachilidae; genus Megachile; species Megachile willughbiella. Next base: position 10,901,467 of record OX243796.1, read on the forward strand.
GCAATTGGTAATATAGAAAGAGGTCGTTTCATGTGGCGTGAGAAGTGGTGCAAATATTAGAATTTGAAAGACATTGCATTTTTTTGAACGGTTTTAAATTTGGTAATGTCCTTTTGAATAGTTGTAAATTATCAACCTTCTGTGTTTTGAAATTTGGGGATTTGTAAGTTTTGGAAGTTGGGAATGAAAAATTTTATATACAATTCGACAATATAATGAATATTGAATATGACAACATGATAATATGATAATATTGAGAATTAGGAAATATAAAGATTTGAAGATGTAAACACAACCACGCTAAAAAGTTCAATCATTTCTACTTCTATCCTCGTTAAACCATCCTGACCCCATTCCATCAAAGAATCATCCCTGAAGAGTTTAACGAAATCCTTTGAGACCTTTCCAGCAACTCCACAAAGTTCATTAAAATTTCTATCCGTGATCAGACCTCTCCTCTTTATACCTGTTCAAACGATCCACGAAGCGAGCTCGTAGCGTGAATTCCGTTCAGCTGGAGCGTTGACAGCGTAGGTCGAGAAAACGCTAGAAAAGATCGCGGTGACAAAGCGTTCAGAGGTTGACGAGCCAAGTCCAGTGGCATGCGAGTTGTTACAAAAGGCGGGAAAAGAAGGATAGGCGGTCATGCTTGAAGAAGAAGAAAAAAACGTCGCGAGGCGTAAGCGAGAGGAAGCGAAAAAGGTGGAGATGTCTCGGCTGTTTAGAAATGCAAGCGACGTTAGGCTTCGGATTAAAGATTCGAGATGTGTCGCATGCGACCACGGTGTGAATGCACGAACGACAACGACCCGTACGTGACGCATCGATCTTCTCCTTCCACGTTCGCGGCCAGGTACACAGCTTGATCCTGAAATAGTGAACTATGTCGACGGAGCTCGAGATCCACGATTCGCGTTCGATTGCGTCATCGTATCGGTGGAATGGTAACGTGAGATTACGTGCCAGATACGTCCACGCCGTAAAAGGAATAAAGGTAAAAGGAGTCCTCGATTAGATCCCACTGAGATCAGTTAGGTGCATCGATCCTTTCGATTAAACTTGATGAGATCATACGGTTCAGTTTAACCGGTTAATAACTTGCTGAGTTTGATAAATGTGCACTTCGAGGAATTTAGCTTCTACGTCTCACCAATTTGCAGACCGAACGTAGATCCTATTCATCCACTAATTTAGCATATACATAGAGAACTGACGATTTGGTAATCTGACTTCAAAGACTTGGAACTTAATCCACAAGAACTCGAATGTCCAGAAATTTAGAAAAACTTCTGAACTTAAAAACAGAGAGCAACGAGAAAAGTTTTACCTTGAAACAGCGACTTCGAGACGTCCGCCTGTCCGCCAGGAAAGACCCTCCTGACGAAGATGCCCATTTCTCCGCGAGGGCTGTCTCTGCCGCCCACGACGCTGAACCCGAGGCTAGGTTTCCCGTAGCCCTTCTCGAATTTGGCGATGTGCCTCGTCAGATAATGTTGCGGTTCCGTCGTCGATTCCAGATTGCTCTCAGCGCCTTTTCTTTCCTTGGACAAGCAAGAAAGTGGCAGAAAGTCCGGCCTTTTCGATTGAACACCTCCGTCGTTCACTTTGTTGCCAGATTGTTCCAGCTGCTTCGATTCGCTGTCGATCAACGACAGGTTGGAAAGGTTCTTCGCGTTTTCCAGGTACTCGTACTCGCCGGGCAACGTCGGTGGGCTGACGTACACCTGCGGCACCGTCTCCTCGTACGCGGTCATCAAACGTATCTTGTTACCCGTGAAGGACCTGAGGAACTCCTGCACCTCCTCGAGGCTCTCCAGAGTCTTCAGTTCCTTGCCTTCGACCTCCACGATCTCGTCGCCCAGCCGCAGTCTACCGTCCCTGAAGAAGATCGGACGAGGTTTTCTTCGGGTGAAGAACTAGAATATAATTCGACTTACCTGTGAGCTATTCCGTCGCTCTCCAACTGAACGACGATGTATCTCAGTTCTCCCAAACGTTGTTGGGCCAACCGGATACCCAGACTCTCCTTGGGGTCCCTTTTGTGAAGCTGCACCAGTCGACACCTCCTCACCCTCTTCGGCGGCTGGATGATGTCGCTGAGGAACCTGCTCTTGTCCTGCTGCAGTCTCATGCGATGCGGCGAGATGTCTAGGGACTTGTGAGAACTCAGACTGTTCCCGCAAACGGGGAACTGGGAATTCATAGCCACATCGTCGTAGGTCTGATGAATGCTAGGCAGCATTCTACCAGAATTGCTCTGATGCCACCTAAGTCCGTCGAGTCCATCGTTCAGTTCTGGATGGCCGGCTCTGACAGCGTCCGTTTCAGAGTTCTTCCTCGTCCTAGTGTCGTTCTCCTGGTCCTCGCTCGGTGTGGAGCTTCTGATGGGTTTCTCCAGCTCGGAATCAACTACGCTGCTGGTGTCCGAGCTGTCCGTGCACTTCAGACTCAGACCCTCGTTCTCGGAGGCGGCTGCGGACTCTCCTCTGGGTCCATCGCTGTCGTAACCTGACTCGTTCGAGCTCACGTAGTGAGACGAGAGCCTCTGCTCTCCGCTGGGCGCCGAGTTCCGCCTGTGGTTCCTCAAGGTGGCCACCATGTCAATATCCACGTTCAACGAGGAGGTCTCCGAGAATCTGGAGTCGTTCATTCGCCCGGCAAAGTCCACTCTATCCTGACTGGTGTTGTCGTGGTGTTGGGTGCTGTTACCCCGAAGAGACATGGGACTGCTGTCGTAGGACCCGTAACAGCCGGTGTCTTCCTGCTGGAAGCTGTCGTCGATCCTCTCCAGGTGGCTAGAGTTCAGACTATACCTGTCCTCGCACCTGCTGGAGCTCCTACGAAATTCCGCGTACGAGTTCCGTCCAGACTTGGGCCCCGAAGGCTCCTGGCACTTGCTGGACCCAGCTCTGGTCATGTTACCGTTCCTGGCACGTCGACGTCCCAGCGTCGTCGTGCCGGTGTACGTGTCCTCCACCTTCAGGGTTGGAAAGTGCTCCTCGGACGCGGTCTTGAACAGTCGCTCGTCTTTCGACGCGAACGTGCTGTGACGCTCTTCGGGCAGGACGGACAGTTTGGACCTGAGGAATGCGTACGGGAAGCTGGATTTCTTCGCCTCCTTGAAGTCGCAGCTGCTGCTCTTCCTCATGGACGACTCGTTTCGCGACTGGTCGAAGTCGCAGGGACTGAAGCTGCTCATCGAGGGGTTCCCCAAAGGGTACAGGGACGCTGTAGGGTCGTTGATATGCTCGTCGAACATGTCGTCCGTTTGACGACCAGCCAAATTGTCGCAGGACACGGTTTTGTCCTTGCGACTGGCGATCTGTAGGTCGATACCTTCCGAAGGATCGTCTCCCTTCACGTAGGTCGGACTGGTGTTCAACTGACTGGTGCTGCAACTTCGGAACAGATTCTCCTTCTCGATCGTTTTCAGTCTGTCGTCGATGTTTTGCGAACGCCGGTTGCTCTTCGCGGAATTCAGCATCCCCGTGGAACCCATGCGGATGAAGAAGGACTTGAAGGGTGATGGTGATCGATGAAACGTTCCCGGTACTCTCTTTTCTGATTTAGCGTCTAGCTTGAGATCTGGCAGTGATTTGTCTGGCTTCGAGATGTTGTTGTTGCTCGCGGTACAGTTGTTGTTGTTGTTGTTCACGCTGTCGGGCTTCTCGGATATGGAGCAGATCGTTTCGCGGGAACCAGCCCGCCGGAACGAGTCTATCTTCTTGCTCATCCTGCGACCCCAGACACCGAAACTCGAGCCTGCAAAATTCCACCACACTTCGGTTCACTAAATAGTTTATTCAATTGACTGTCAATTATAAGCATTATTAAGAACATTTCTCTAATAAAATTTTCATTTAAACGATTCAAGTTTCTCGCATGGAGATCGTGATGCTTACATCTTACGAACAGAAACGATAAAACTTGAGTTTGCAAAATGCAACCTTTGATAAACAGTTAAACCATTTAATTATTTTTGATAAATATGACTAAGGGTTTCTGTCTACGTATATCTTTATTTAGGTGACCCAAGTATGTTAAACGAAGAGCATGTTCATCCTGCGATCCCACGAAGCTTGAGACTATAAAATGGCGCTACATCTCCAGTTAGCTGTTCATCACAAATATTAAGGATGATTTTACATTAAAATCGTTATGTAATTGATCATCGTTAAAAATGAATGTCGTTATTTTAACCGAGAATCCGGATTTCCAGAGGTTTAAATAAGTTGTAATTAAAGTAGCGAGATTAAGAGCAATTGCAAAAGTGCGTTTCGAGTGTTTTCTCAGAATTGAAGCATTCCCGCGAGTTTCAATAAAGAAGCAGAATGAGAAGAAGAAGAGATACCGGGCCATCTCGGCGTGAACGAAAAACCACCCGTCGGCATCCGCATTCGCGGTCGACATATGGTCGCCCCCAAGAACGACGAAGAGGAAGCTGAAGCAGCGGGGACGAGCTGGTTGACCGGTGGTTCCGCGTATTTTGGGACTACTTTTTCGAGGTGTCACCCCGGTTAACGGGGCCGGGCCATTCGCTCCTATACGATGGCGAACGATTGTCAGGCTGCTCAGGTATCGGGAACACGTGTTTTGCGATAACGCACGCGGCACCGCGAGCGACAAACGGACTACTGGCTCGCAATATGGCCTCGTTAACCCGTTGCCGTACGATTTCTTTAATGACCGCACGTGTCATCGTTCCTTCGACGTGACGGCCGGTTCAACGATAATTGTATGTCAGATGGTCGATTTTGAAATATAGAAAGTCTGACGTGATTGCATGATAGAATCATCAAATGATATAGCGTATCTAATTAAAGCTTAGTCGTTTAAAATACTTATATAAACGCCTCCTTCGAAACATAACTGTATGATTCCATGACATGAAAGTATCACGAAATGACACTTATGATATATCAAATTGAAGCTAAAGACTTCCTCAGAAAGCTTGTGCGAAGCTCACGTTAATATTTCTAAGACAGACTGTTTCTACACTGAACCAAAGTATACCCAGTACTTGCCTATCATAAATATCTTTTCCATCTAATTAAATTGAAGTCCATCGCAAAATGACAATGCAATTTTTGAGTTGATGTGCCACGACGTGATTTAATCATTTTCTGAAATACCCTACGGAGGAGAGAGAAGTCTCCAGTTTAGCGTAGCTACGTAGGATGAAGATTGACTTGCATTATGATGCATCGCGATGCATTTGTACCGTGATGCAAATTGAAAGATAAAAGCCTCGGAACGAACGGCGCGCAACGCGACAAGTAATTCTTCGAATCAATCTTGTCGTATAAAGCAGGAAAATTCATTATAAGCCGAATGCAGCGTGACAAGCGCGATGCCTTATACTCTCATTAAGGTAACGAGTTGCATCCGTGCATCCGATGCACAATCAAAGCTTGCATGTGTTTTACGCGTGCATCTATCGGCATCGTATACGGTTCGATCGCGATGACGTGCGGTGTCGTCGCTTTATCCTTGATTAATTAGTTCCTTAATTAATCAACTGTGCACAGAACGGCGCGGACCATCACTACAATTACATTGATTATGGTTATTCTTGTTTGATAACAGCGGGACAAAGGGACCGATGTATACGTATACGAACACATCGAATGTATTAAAATTTCTTGAAGATAAATTGTTTCAAAATTATTAATCCGTACATTTTTTGCCGGGTGTACGTCATTCATGTGAGTTGGAGAACGTGTGTTCTCCATTAGCCTAGGGCACGTAATGACAATGCATTTTAATTAATTAATCGTGTCACGTGCATCCGGCCTCATCGAGATAATGCCACGTACCTGATAAGCTGATGATAATGAACGTTTCAGGGAAAATGAAAATTATTTGATTAATGAACCACGTATTCTCTATTGTTACATGATTGATTAAATATTTACGTATGTATATGATTTTGTATAAATAAATTATGTGTAAACAATATTTTATAATCAAAATTGATTAACAATTATTGGAAAAGTATGAAACAATTATTGAAACCTACCTAGAATATCAAAATCAGCTTTTACTGCTTCTTTAAAGGTGGTCAATATTTAAGCAGCTTTAGACACATGGTCTAAACGTTAAATTTTAAACCACCCCTAAAATTCTATAACTATCTAATTTAAATTACACAAACTATTAAGTTGTCTCATAATAACTACTAATAAAAATTACAGTACTATTACAATTAAAAAAAAAGAACTATTCGATCTTAAAACTTGAGAAATTTCAATCAGCTCTAGAAATATGATACACATGTTCAATGTTGAAGCACCCACCAAATTATATAACCATCTAAATAAAATTACATAATAAACCTCTAAGTTGTTTAATAATAACCACTAACAAAAATAACTGCTAACAAGTTGCAGTTATTGAAAAAAATTTACTGAGTTATCCAGTAACACCAGAATGCGATTTTACCGTTCGATTGAAAGAGAATTTTCAATCAGCCTCAGAAACGCGAAGCAACCGTTCAATTTGAAACCGCGCAGAAAGAAAAGTGCAAACATTGAAACGATCCGCGGAGTTATCAAGCCGGCAGCTCGGCGCAGTCAGGTTCATATCAGCAGAAACGAAATTTCCAGTTGAATGGAATCTAACTCCGCGGTTTCGCGTTTCCCGCTGAATCGTCTTTTGAACGTTCGGCGTCGCGACGCACGCGACGGATAAACAGTTACACAACGCGACGTCGCCGGTAACCGGTGAAGAACTGTATCCAGAGAACAGCTACGAGCCACGGGTGACACGTTACAATCCGCAATTTAATTCCAGAAGAAGACACCGTGACACCGTGCAGAACCGTGGCCTATTAAAGCAAACTTGCGACGAGGCTGTTTCAACTGGATTTTGAAGCCGTCTACGAGTCGAATGGCCACGTTGCTTTTACCTCGCGATATTTCATAATCTCGATCGTACAAATAACCGAGAACGATGAACTAATGTTGCGCTGGGGTTTTAGGTTAAATGTCGCGCGGGCGATAATGGGGCAGGCGATTACGGGGTAAGGTGCGATCGCTGGATTTGGCTGAATGTTTGCTGGTTTTGAATACTGTTCGCACGAGTTTGCGAACGGGTATTATTTAGAGATTTCGTTGGATTTTCTAGGAAGTCTGAATTCGATTTCTTACGCTTCGTTTGAGTTTCTTAGGATTCTATAGAACTTCTAGAGTTTCTTAAGTACTCTGTTGAGCTTTAGAACGTGTTTTGGATTTGTTGGGATTCGTTTAGGTGCCTTGGATTTTAGAGGAATTTGTTACGAGTTTTTAAGGTTTATTGAGATTTTTAAGATTTTTTAAGACTCTGTAGGATTTCATAGGGCTTTTATAAGATTTTATAGGATTTTATAAGATTTCATGGAATTTCTTAAAATTTCTTTAGATTCCTAAAGGTTTTTTAAAATTGCTTAGAATTTTTTTAGAATTATTTATGGTTCCTAAGGACTTCTCAGAATTTTGTACGATTTTCAGGATCTTTTAGCATTTTTTAAAATTATTTAGGATTTTTTTAGGATTCTTTAGGATTCATTAGAATTTCATAGGATTTCTTATGATTTTCTGGGATTTCTTATGATTTTCTGGGATTTCTTAAAATTTCTTCAGATACCTAAAGGTTTTTTTATTGCATAGAATTTCCTTAGAATTCGTTCAAGTTCCAAAAAACTTATCTAACCTCAACTCCGAATTCTAGTAAGTCCTAAATAAACCTAAGCAGACATAGCCATTTTTCCTAAGGACCAATATCATCGATAACTGGATGAGCACACTCTACCGAAACAACAAAAATCGTTAATTACAGCTCGGAAAATGTTGCACCTACGCGAACCGTCTGTGTACACCGCGTTCTAACGAACCGAGAAGCGATTAGTAAAAGGATGCGAAGTTCTAATGTTAGCAACGCTATTCCAGAAAGAAGTCCGAGCATAAAACCGAACGTGCAGAGCAACAGCAAGCAACAGTTATGTAGTTCGCAAAGGACACCGAAGCCATCAGAGCATGCAATACTCTGCGGGAGTATTTAGACTCGCCACATCAGGAAGCGTTGTCCTACGCTCGAGTGAATAACGCCACGTGACAATGATACTATCTCCCGTTCTTCTTTCACTGAAAGAAAGCTGAAAATATTTAGAGGAATTTCCCCTCGAACTATTCCTAATTTCGCGGACGACTTTCACTGTTACTTCAAGTTCTTTTATATTGCCGAAGTTTATTTTGGGGGGAGATTATAATGAATTGTAGATGTAGGGTTCTTGGAAGCATGTACCGATGGCAACCTGTGAGGTGGCGCGTGAGGGGCGTGTTTAGAAGAGCTACGGCTACAATTGGTTGGAATAATGGATGACGAGACTTACATGCATCTTTGGAAATTCGGAAGATTTCAAAGTGGGGAGATTGCAAATTTGGGAAGTTGCAAATTCGGGAGATTCCAAATTCGGGAGATTCCAAATTCGGAAGATTCCAAATTCGGAAGATTGCAAATTTGGGAGATTGCAAATTTGGGAGATTGCAAATTTGGGAGATTCCAAATTCGGAAAATTGCAAATTCGGGAGATTGCAAATTTGGGAGATTCCAAATTCGGGAGATTGCAAATTCGGGAGATTGCAAATTTGGGAGATTCCAAATTCGGGAGATTGCAAATTCGGGAGATTCCAAATTCGGAAGATTCCAAATTCGGAAAATTGCAAATTTGGGAAATTCCAAATTCGGGAGATTCCAAATTCGGAAAATTTCAAATTCGGAAGATTGCAAATTCGGAAAAGTTCAAATTCGGAAGATTGCAAATTCGGGAGATTCCAAATTCGGAAAATTTCAAATTCGGGAGATTCCAAATTCGGGAGACTGCAAATTCGAGAGATTGCAAATTCGGGAAATTTCAAATTCGGAAGATTGCAAATTCGGGAGATTCCAAATTTGGGAGATTCCAAAATCGGGAGATTTCACATTCGGAAAATTGCAAATTCGGGGAGATTGCAAATTCGAGAGATTCCAAATTCGGAAAATTTCAAATTCGGGAGATTGCAAATTCGGGAGATTGCAAATTCGGAAGATTGCAAATTCGGGAGATTCCAAATTTGGGAGATTCCAAAATCGGGCGATTTCACATTCAGAAAATTGCAAATTCGGGGGGATTGCAAATTCGGAAGATTTCAAATTCGGGAGATTCCAAATTCGGGAGACTGCAAATTCGGGAGATTGCAAATTCGGGAAATTTCAAATTCGGAAGATTGCAAATTCGGAAGATTGCAAATTCAGAAGATAGCAAATTCGGGAGATCGCAAATTCGAAAGATTGCAAATTTAGCAATCTTCTCGATTCCAAAATCTCGATCAAATGAAACATCTAAATTCCGAAATATTCCAACTCCAAATACACAATTACCTAATACTCCAAATTCTCCGGCTGCTCAATATCTCTAAACCCTCAAAGTCGTAAATTCTCAAATACCTAATTTCACAATCATAAATATTCGCAAATATAGTAGAAGTATAATATATATAAGTTATAGGAGTATGAAGGGTAGATATTTCTAAAGGAAGTACGCATCCTCGACCTCAACCTGCATTACCCAAATGCAAAATTTGTTATTCAAATTTTCAAATATTCAAATTCCACTTTCTCATAAATATCAATCCTAGCTGTTATCCGTAGGAAAGCACGTTGCACACGGTTGAATCGAACCATGCGGACACCTCTGATCGCATTTAAATGTGAAAATCGTGCACGTTCCTCTCTTTTTTCCCCATCAACGCGTACTCACGTAACGTGCTTCGTTTTCTGGTTCGAACGTGCGTCGAATGCCTCAATGATTTTGTAAATGAGACACTTTTGTTACCGATCGAAGCCTAGTCTGTACCGTAACGACCAAAAGGGTAACTGTACTCTTTCACAGCCCGTTACGGGGACCCTAGAATCATTGTTTGCTGCATAAAATGCGACGATCATCGCTGAATCGATAACACTTTCCAACAGTTTCAGTCGCAGGTGACATTTTAACGAGCACCTCGATACACGAGCCACCAACATTCCACTTGTAAAAATTATCATTTATGTTAAACGTTAGATACTTCATGATTTTATGTGTTAAGTTCTTCAATTTATTCGTGTGTACATTTAGAATGATTCATATTGTTCACTTTTTTTATTTATTGCGCTGATTTTTAAATTGTTAAGCTCTTTTGTAAACATTGACTTGACACATCGTTGTCAATCTGCTAATTTTTGGAATTTATGGAATTTTTTTGGGAAGATTAAATTTGGTTTTTTGTAAATATTGACTTAACACATGGCTGTCAATCTGCTAATTTTTGGGATTTATTTTATTCTTTTTTTAACATTCATTATACATGTCTTTTGTAAATATTAGATTCTACGAACACATGATATTCAATCTACTAATTTTTACAATTTACGTTACTTTTTTTTAAACCTTTATCAAATTTGTTTTTTGTAAACATTGACTTCTATAAACACATGATATTCAATCTGCTAATTTTCAAGATTTATAGTGATGTTTTTTAAACATTCATTAAACTTCATTGCTTCGAACATTGATTTCCATAAACATTTAACAGTTCAACCTGTAAATTGTTGTTACTTACGTTGCTTTTTTAAAGGTTCAATTTGTTTCCTAAAAATTTAACCAATTTATGGTGTTTCTTCAATAATCGTTTAACTTACATAACCATTGATTCGAGCAAGTTGAGCCAGTTAATTTTTGTAATAAATGATGTTGTTTTTTTAAAGAGTAATTAAAGTTTGACTTCTATAAACGTTCCGTAGTAGGATGAAATCGATGATATCTATTTGTCCCCGTGGATAATTATGGAGCAGAGTCAGATGCAATGAATCACGTCTTCAGCTACTTGTATCCACCGGTGAACGTGAACGGCAATTTATTTGATTGCTGACAAAATTACGGCCACTCTTTCGAGAATTTTTTACGCGTCTCACGATCGATTATATCACGCTATTTGCGTGTAGATACATGTTGGACGGTAATTACGAAAGGAAGAAAAAACGGTGAGCGAAATGAAGCAGCCTCTGGCGCGAATTTGCTTATTGCAGGATAGTTAACAACCATAAGGTATCAAGGAATGTTATTAAGGGGATTTTTGATCTCTGAACCCTTGATGCGTTCCTTGAACTCTGAAATTTAGTTTCAGGTTACGTTCTGTTCTTGCTGGTTTCTTCGATATTTCAAATCGACATTTTACAGTTTTTATTAAGATAAATTATTTGGTGGATTCTGGATATTTGTGCTAATATATATTTTGCATATTGTATGTTTCTCGTATTCTGTGTAGAGCAAAGATAAGCGAATGTATTATCAATAAATTCCAAAAATATAAAAATTAGTACATTCTGAAGTTTCAAAATTTAAAAAGCCAAAAATACCAAGATGACAGACTACAAAAATTAAAAAATTCGAAAACTCAAAAGTTCCAGAATTCGTAGAATTTAAAAATTGCAAAATTCCAGAATTCCAGAATTCCAGTATTCCAAAATTCCAGAATTCCAGAATTTTAGAATTCCAAATTTCCAGAATTTCAACATTCTAAAATTCCAGAATTCCAAATTTCCAGAATTCCAGAATTCCAAAATTCCAAAATTCCAAATTTCCAGAACTCCAAATTTCCAGAATTCTAAAATTCCAGAATTCTAGATTTCCAGAATTCCAAATTTCCAGAATTCTAAAATTCCAGAATTCCAAATTTCCAGAATTCCAAAATTCCAGAAATCCAAATTTCCAGAATTCCAAAATTCCAGAATTCTAGATTTCCAGAATTCCAGAATTCCAAAATTCCAGAATTCCAAATTTCCAGAATTCCAAAATTCCCGAATTCCAAATTTCCAGAATTCCAAATTTCCAGAATTCTAAAATTCCAGAATTCTAGATTTCCAGAATTCTAAAATTCCAGAATTCTAGATTTCCAGAATTCCAAATTTCCAGAATTCTAAAATTCCAGAATTCTAGATTTCCAGAATTCCAAATTTCCAGAATTCTAAAATTCCAGAATTCCAAATTTCCAGAATTCCAAAATTGCAGAACTTCAGAATTCCAGAATTCAATAATTCCAAAATTCCCAAATTCCATAATTCCAAATATGACTTGTTACCAAGTGGTCGAATTAATCCCTGCACCGTTCCAAAGCATGTTTAAAAAATTAATTGGAAATCGGTATTGATTGACATCGGAAGTGACAGTTTAGAATGGTATAGCATCTATCCTTTAAATAGTACAATTAACAGACAATTACGGTCGCCTTGATCCGTTCCATTAATAGTCATAACGCGGAATGGAATCTAATTCGAAGTACATTAACCTCTAGGCAGACGTGCTAATTTGAATCGGACGAGACGTGTAGCCGTCAGTGAGTTAACAGGAAGACATTCCAGCATATATTAACAGAAAAATTGATCCAGATTATTCGAAGGTCTATTTACAAAAATAAGCGTTTATCGATAACCCGATTGTTTATAATTTAGTATCTTCAAAAATAATAATGTTCAAAAGTTTTTCAGTCACAAAGTTTCCAAACAGCAAAATTCAAAATTTCCAATATTCAAAGTCTAAAAATGAATAAATTGGTATGCAAATATAATCGTATCTAAAATCATACACCTGTCAATATTTTACAGTCGCATTTCAGTATACCGATGATGCACAAGTGCAGTGAAAGGGTTAATTGGTGTAAATAGGTTACCTCGTTGTTTCTCGGGCTCATGTTCGACGATGAATGCAGGCACGGCCGTGACCATTTGATAATCAGCTTCGGCCACGTCCTGCTCCTGCTCCTGCTTGGTGGCGAGCAAAGCCTGCACAGCGCTCGCATCTCCGCAGCTCCTTCTGCTGTACTTCGTCCTCGAAACCCTCAGCAGGGCGGCGGAACTGACACCTGGACAGTTGTCCCGCGACGTCGACGTCCCAGGTGGCTCGTCCAGGGTCGTCGGGCTGGACAACGCAAGGGCGACGTCGTCGGCGCTGTGGCGCCTCGATTTTGATAACCGTTTGAACATCCTATTTCCTGAAATCAGAACAAACATTCTAGATATCAACGTGATTCATCATCAGTCATCATGTTACGTCATTTTAAAGCGAAAGTGTCTATATAAATGCACTGTATTCCCAATACAAAATAATTGTGTTATATCTTATAAACGAGATTGGTATGTAGCATTAAATATCCAAATTCGGAAGATAAAGATTCCATCACAATTTCATGACAGAAAAGTATTATAAAATGGCGCTTGTATTATATCAATTTAAAGCTTGAACCATAACAAAAGCGCCTATATAAGTGCACCATTACAATTCTCAATACAAAATAATTGGTTATTATATCTAATAAATGAGATTGGTATATAGCATCAAATATCCAAATTCGATAAAGATTCCATCACAATTTCATGACAGAAAAGTATTACGGAATGGCACTTGTATTATATCAATTTAAAGCTTGAACCATAACAAAAACGCCTATATAAGTGCACCATTACAATTCTCAATACAAAATAATTGGTTATTATATCTAATAAATGAGATTGGTATATAGCATCAAATATCCAAATTCAGGAGATAAAGATTCCGTCACAATTTCATGACAGAAAAGTATTACAGAATGGCACTTGTATTATATCAATTTAAAGCTTGAACCATAACAAAAACGCCTATATAAGTGCACCATTACAATTCTCAATACAAAATAATTGGTTATTATATCTAATGAACGGAGATTGGTATATAGCATTAAATATCCAAATTCGGGAGATAAAGATTCCATCACAATTTCATGACAGAAAAGTATTACAGAATGGCGCTTGTAGTATATCAATTTAAAGCTTGAACCATAACAAAAACGCCTATATAAGTGCACCATTACAATTCTCAATACAAAATAATTGGTTATTATATCTAATGAACGGAGATTGGTATATGGCATCAAATATCCAAATTCGGAAGACAAAGATTCCGTCACAATTTCATGACAGAAAAGTATTATAAAATAGCACTTGTATTATATCAATTTAAAGCTTGAACCATGACAAAAGCACCTATATAAGTGCACCATTACAATTCTCAATACAAAATAATTGGTTACTGTATCTAATAAATGAGATTTGTATATAACATCAAATATGCAAATTCGGAAAATAAAGATTCCGTCACAATTTCATGACAGAAAAGTATTACAAAATAGTACTTGTATTATATCAATTTAAAGCTTGAACCATGACAAAAGCACCTATATACATGCACCATTACAATTCTCAGTATAAGATGTTCACCCTTTAAAACGAATAATAATATACTGCATGAAATATCCAAACCCGAATAATCATCCCAATTTCATGACAGAAAAGTATATAAATCAAGTTATACTAATTCAAAGCTCGAACCTTGACGTAAATGTGTACAAAAGTGCACCGTGGCAATTCCGAATACAAAATGGCTGCCTTCCACATGCACCGTTGTGCCACATCTGTTTCAATGAAATCACATTCAACTCGCACACATCTCCGCGAAAGAAATCGGCGATGAAACCAGTGAACAGCAGCCGTCATAAAATGGAGCAGAAGTCAAACGGCTTAAACGGAAACGAGCGTGTGAGCGCGTGGGAGGATGATTGCAGAAGCGGGCGGGTACGTTTACTCCGAGAAAGAGGTTCAATTTCGTTTCGTTTCTCGCGTGCATTAGCCGTGGCAAGCACGTCGCCCGTGCAACTAGAGGACCTTGGCGAGGGAAAATAAATAATAGCGAGTGGCCTTCGTAGCCGACCGCGAGAGAGAGAAGTTAATTGCTCTCAGCGCGTTCCAGCTACTGCCGTTCGAAAATAATATATCCCGCGATCGGCGTAATGGCACTGTTACACGGGACGTTTTGTCGGCCACGACCTCGTTCTTGACCCTCCATTTTCACCCACCTTCTGGAAAAACTCCAGATTGCGAACCTCGTATTGTCTTTAATTTTCCTTGTTTACGATACTGTTAATTAAAATGGCAACGGCGTGACATTGCATTGGCTTCACCTTCGGGTCGTTGCATTTGATACGACCTTCGAGGTTCAATAGCTGCTTGCTCTTAGCTTTATGAGCTTGTATGCACCTTGAAGAGAAATCCTGCACCTTTATTCTGCCAGGCTGAACGATGAAGTTGATACCTTTTTAATTAGTGGAGTAGAAGCGGAAAAAGGTATGCTATATGGCGAGACACGTCTGCGATATCTTGATGTACAGTCGAGGTCATGTTTTTGACTTCAACTGATGTATAATTACAAATAAATTGGTATATATACCACATAACATAAAATTTGTGGTACATTTTGAACAACTTTGAATGCTGCTACTTTTCAATTGCTAATACTTACAACCTGATTAAATATAACAAACTCAGTAGTGCTATTCTACCTTGCGTGAATAATTCAACCAAGTACAAGTGAATGTGCCAGAATTACCAAATAGTCTTTCATAAGTGAACTTATTTCTGCAATTTTCACAAAAACAGCTGTAACTCATTGTACATTACGAAATCTCTTTTCATGGTTTTTCTAACATTCTTACTGCGAAAATGAACTGATTAATTTTAATCAGTAATTGAACGTTCAAATATCAGGGTAACGTGAAGATTGAAGTGTTGGGTGTTAACGAAAGAGTTAAATCGTAGAATATGTGAAACGCATCTTTTGTCGTCAGGATGTTGAGGATGCGGTCAATTAGCCCGATGAGCGAGAAGAAAGCGAATGTCGACCTCCTTGTTTCTCTCCTCGTCATCGTCCTGAATCGTTCCTTTCGTTTGTTGCCGTTCTCTCGTTGCTGGTCACGCTGCACGCCGGTTTTGCTCGTAAATTAACCGTTTTGCAGTGAAAGTGGCCTGATTTTATCAACGAGCCCACCGTTCAGGAAGAGGCTCCTTTAACGAGTCGCCGAGGGAAGAGTCCAGAATTACCGGATGTCCCGTGAAACGTCCCGTTCTTACGGTTTCCACTCGATTTTCATGATGATTCGACAGAACGGAGCCATTTTACCTGGCAATAAACTGCTACTCGACAATTGCTTCTCTTCTTATTTAATATTTCGACTATATTTATGTAGTACCATATTTATGGAGTACTTATTGAGGACAGTGATATTTATCGAGGACTTTCTATATTAATGGACGACTTCATCTCGGGGTAATTAAATAAAATAATCGAGAGCGAGGAAATGAAATTTTGGCAAGCATGGAGGATCGACGCTTCTGATCTGATCCGTGTGGACGTTTCATTAAGGAACACATTATCGATCACGGTGATGGTTACACTTTGGTTGCCACGTATAAGAGAGCCTCGAACGACGCCGTCCACTTTCAATTTTCATTTTTCAGCTTTTTCAATTATGAATACCGCTCTTGTAGTATCACCGACGAAAACTGTCGGTTTCGATTCCCTTTCGTTCGCTTGTTCGTCGTGGCGATTTCGCGGACGCAGTGGCCCGTGCACCGAAAACCGAGAGCTGGACGAAGAAAGAAAGATTCTTAACTCGAAAAAATTCCGATCTCGAATCAATTCACGCGTGTTTCTTCGCGCGACGACACGTTTCACGTTTGAGACGCGTTTCGGCCGAGACCGGACAGTTATACGATACTTTTTCCTTTTTCGTGTTTGTTGAACGAGGAAGTTTCGAGTTCATTTATGTTCGAGGTATCGTGTAATTAAAAGATACATAATCTCTTATAACATTTTATGATACATTGATGTTACGTGCTGGTTTCGCAAGCCCTGCGACGGAGTTACGAGTTCGACAGCTTATAACTCGTGGACTATACAAAAATTATGGTTGGAAATAATGTTTTTTAACTTCGTTGAGAAACTTCTTAATTAACTTCATTAAGAAATATTAAAATCACTAAATTTACTGGAAGGATGTATTAAATATTTGAGCAATTATTTGAACTCATCCAACAGTATATCAGAATCACAAAAGGGAATAATAAAATCATTAATAAAATGTTAATCATACATGACGCACAAATCGAATAAATCTCTGATAAAATCAACATAACGTTTTGACCAACGCATTAATCAATCTAAACCACACGAAGTAATTTTCCTCCATCGGATTAATTCAGACTCGTTAGAGTGACTTAATTAATGAACCATATTAAAATAACAGCTGTTATTTCTCCTCTAACTCGACAGCTATAATCAGATTCGCGAAAGAAATAATAAAATCCATAAGGATATGTTAATCATACCTGACACACAAATCGAACAAATCTCAAACAAAATCGACAACTTTTTGATCTATGCAATAATCGATCAATTTCAAACACATTACGTTAGAATTAATTTCATCGGTCGGGTTAATATTATAAGTTAAATTTACGTAATTAATCAAGCGTTATTTGTCTCGTTATCGAACGATTGATAAGCAACGTAGCCATACTCTGTATCAAAGTTGAAGAGGACCGGTGTACATGTCGCTTTACCAGGTTGCAGCGCAAGAAACGCGTTTTGATACGGCGACAGGTGGTTTCCGCGCGAATTAACGAGTCCCCACGATTATCTTTCATACGCGTTAATTGGCGGGCCAGAAGCACGACTTGCGTCTTCTTCGGCGTCTAACCCGTCCTGACAAAAAACGAGCGTAACTTCTCTTGGGGATGTACATCGACGCGTCGGACGATGATCGACGATTGTTACTTTGAATGTTACCAAATACTTTCAAAACCAAATACGGTCATTTTTCTTCACCGTACGTGATTGATTGGTTGATTATTGATAATTAATGTACACTATTTTGCAATTTTATAATAATTGATACAGTACGTGTTTGCAACGTTCTAGATTTTATTTCATTTTTAATACGCTTATTGTCAGTGGCTTCGATCAGTGCTTAAGGTACTCAAGGTTATCCGAATAGTGTTGTGGTTTTAGTTGGGGATTAAGTTAGGTAAGGTGAAACTAGGTTATGGCTATGTTAAATTAATAATTATTAAGTTTGGATTGTCACGATACAAATCTTCAGAATTCTAAATATTCATGACTCAAATTATCAAGGTTCAAATCTTCAAGACTCCAACTCAGAGTTTGACTCTTTATGGTTCCAAATCTTCAGCGTTCCAATTGTCACAATTCAATTATTTAGAGTTTGAATTGTCAAGGTTCGATTTATCAAAATCATCATCGTTTGATTCGCTAGCGTCATAGTTTCCAGTGTTCAAATCCTCGTCAGCAGTTGAGTCAACCACAGCTAAAATTATCTGTATCAGAATCTTCATCACCCAAATCGTCATCGTTCAAATTTACCACAACTCGATTCGTCAGCATTGTAGTTTTGTCTGTGCCTAAAATTTTCATCAAATATCATGTCTTTCGAATCCTCAGCGTTAAAGTTCCACTCGTCACCATTAATGTCTTCAAGGTTCGAATCGTCATCCTCCTCGTCAGCGTCTTAATCAGCGATCAGGCATTGACACGTCACAATACGATTTATTTGCACGCGACGGTATTAATCCCCGCGTTTCCTTCTCTTCTAACGAACAGTGCATCCGTTTTCCTTTTGGAATTCTATCGAGCCTTAGAAACGAGCAGCATCGAACACCGATGAAAGGATAAGCCGAATCGGCCGGTTTCGTTAAATATTCATACCAGGCGCGAAGCAGAGAACGAACGGAACTAATGGTTGGGGATGATGAATGACGAGGTGCATTGCGAAATGCAAAATTAAAATTTCTCCACGATACTCTTCCTTTTCTATACCGTTGCCAACTGCTGTTGCTCGAATCGGATCGTTTTTGTATCACTCTACAACATTGCATCTACGGGAATCGTCCCTTATCTCTTATCTCAATCGATACAGATTATTGATCATCGAAGTGTGCGTTGACATTTACTCGTAATAAATCTTTCCCTTATATTCCCTTTTTGCTATAATTAATCTTGTTTCCTTATTTAGGGGATTTTTATATGACGTATATTTTATGTGACACCGATTCACATTTTGTATTCAGCTACATTTTATATGATATTTATGATATGATATTATACGACGTTGAGCTACATTTATATATTTTGTAAGACATTAAGTTGTTATGATATTTATATATTTTATACGACATTGAGCTACATTTTATATTACACTTATTTTATGAGACATTGATTTACATTTCATGTGACATTTATATATTTTATATGACATTGACTTATATCTTATATGGCATACAAAATGTACTTCTTCTATTTGTATCTGTATTTGTACTTTTTTTTTTAAATATCGAAGACGAACTTAAATTAGTTTGACCCTCAGATACAGAATTGTGTAAATTATCTTAAACCTCGTCTCTTATACATTTATTCTTGTACTCCATTTTCAATGTACACATTAAACAATCATTAAATGAGCAGTTTAGAAATTAATTTTATAAAATAGATTTTGAATAGAATTTTAAAAAAATTGCTAGTTGAAACTGTTGATGTACGAAGATCACAAGATGAAAAGAGTGACGACTATGCAATGTAACGCAGCAATACCGTATGATAGTTGTGTGTGTGTCATGCTTGAAAGAACTAAACGTCACAAAGAAATCCTGCATCAGGAGTAATCTGATGTATCGATGACACGAAGTCTATAAAGTGTACGGGTTACGTTAGCGGTTTGACGCGTGCGTTACGTGAAATCATGCGATATTCTCTGGCCGCGGCAGAAAAATGCAGAAACGTGTGCGTTTAGTTACCGCAGACACCGCTACAAGGACTTTCTCCAGCCAGGAGCGTAGTATAGTAAGTTTGCTTACTCGGCCGTTCTTTTCTTTCGAGTCAGAAAGTTTTTTTAATGCATTTTAATCGCGTTCACGCGCCGATATCTCCGGCGCGCCTTAATTAATTGGAAACTCTCCGAGACCAGTGCGGTTCTGTTCGATGTAATTCGATCTACGATGATTAATCCTTTCGTTGCGTGTCTGTTAGGTGATAGCTTGATTAAATCGATCGCTGGTTCATGTTTGTTAATTTATTTATCGGTTATTAGAACCGAGCCAGAGCTTTGGACCCTTTCGTTGCAGCCTTTGCAAATTAATTACTGGTTTTTGAACATTTATCTGGTTTATACATTTTATTATGTATGTCTGTGTTTGTATAGTCATTTTCTGTGAGTTCTCAGGTTTAATTTGATATAAGAGACATTTTGAAAGACTTTTATGTTATGAAATTGTTTTAGACTTTAAACGTTTCGAAGTTGGATATTTGACATATAACAACCTAATAGTGTTGCTCTTTTAATTAAAAATTTTGGTACTGTTAAGAATATTTATGGGGCGCTTATATGGATGTTTTCAGTAAGTTTCAAGCTTTAATTTGATATACCATAAGAGCCATTTTGAAGTACTTTTATGTCATGAAATTCTTTTAGACTTTAAACGTTTCGAAGTTGGATATTTGACATACAACAACCTAATAGCGTTGTTCTTTTAATTAAAAATTTTTGTACTGTTAAGAATATTTCTGGGGCACTTATATGGACGTTTTCAGTAAGTTTCAAGCTTTAATTTGATATACCATAAGAGCCATTTTGAAGTACTTTTATGTCATGAAATTCTTTTAGACTTTAAACGTTTCGAAGTTGGATATTTGACATACAACAACCTAATAGCGTTGTTCTTTTAATTAATAATTTTTGTACTGTTAAGAATATTTATGGGGCGCTTATATGGACGTTTTCAGTAAATTTCAGGCTTTAATTTGATATATCGCAAGTGTTACTTTGCGATACTTTTATGTGATGAAATTATCCTAGAATGTTTCGAATTATATTTCTTATGCAATGACAGTTTCCTATTCCTAACTGTTAGTTGAAGTAAAAGAACGCAAGGAACATTTATATAGGCATTTTCCATAAACCTTAAGCTTTAAATTGATATGCCACAAGTACCGTTTTACGATACTTTTATGTCATGAAATGATGTTAGATCTTAAACATGTCAGATTTAGATACCCGATACACAACGGCGTAATAGTTTTCTCTTCCTAATTATTTAGGCTATTATTATCTCATCCTTTGAATACTAAAGGGGCATTTATATAGCAATATCCGGCAAACCATAAGCTTTAAATTGATACGCCACAAGCGCCATTTTACGATACTTTTATGTCATCAAATCCAGTGAGAACTTTTATGTCCGAAAATTGGTAATTTGATATTTATAACCTAAACGAAGGTCCCATAAAAATGACGTTTATCCGAAAATGATACATAAAATGAATACGTGGATAGCTGGTAATTTTTTTCACGATATTGCACGTTATGAAAGACGCCGTTACAAATTCGTAATCGATTTTTGAAGCGAGGAGACGTTTTTAAAGGTACACGTGGCCTGTAATTTTCCCCCGTAACAGCGACTCGTTAGAAGAAGGATGATTACACGGCTTGTAACGCGGACATGCGAGACCCAGATAGAAATTCGATGACGTCCTACTTAATGTACGACCCGGGATAAAGGACTGTACTTCCGCGATAAAATCTTGTTAGATTTCTCCTCTGTTTAGAAATCTAGCGTTGAGGTCAACCGTGGTGCACCATCCGTGTATAGCCGGTATACGTGATTCTTCGATCGTGGTTAATATCTCTGTACATTCAGAAAAAATTCTAGTGAAATTTTCGGTACGCTTCCTGACTCGACGAGTGTCCTGTTAAAAGTGCTAAGTGTTTGCTAATTTACTTCCGCTATACTAGAATTTCTCCTTTGAACTAGAAATCTCGTTTTAAGTGAATGCTGTATATTCACAGCATCACAGACGATTTTAAGAAAGGTGGAAAATGGTGCTTAAGGTACATCAAATTCAAGCTTACAATTCGAAGAAAATTGTGTAGACATTGTAAATGTAATTAATTTGAAGCAAAGTTGTAAAAACTTAAATTGTATGTTAAACGACGAATTGAACAGTACAAAGTCTGACATAAATTCATGACAGAAAAGTATTTCGAAATGACACTTATGTTACATCAAATTAAAGGTAAAAGCCTCACAAAAATGATCCTGTAAAGTTTTTATTAATATCTTTAATCTGAAGCAAGTTATGGAAGGAACTACAACATTGTTACACATTAAATGACTGATTTCGAAAGGTATTTTGGAAAGTCTGACATAAATTCATGACAGAAAAGTATTTCGAAATGACACTTATGTTACATCAAATTAAAGGCAAAAGCTTTGTTAAAATGATCCTGTAAAGGTTTTATTAATATCTTTAATCTGAAGCAAGTTATGGAAGGAACTACAACATTGTTACACATTAAATGACTGATTTCGAAAGGTATTTTGGAAAGTCTGACATAAATTCATGACAGAAAAGTATTTCGAAATGACACTTATGTTACAGCAAATTAAAGGCAAAAGCTTTGTTAAAATGATCCTGTAAAGGTTTTATTAATATCTTTAATCTGAAGCAAGTTATGGAAGGACCTATCACATTGTTACACATTAAATGACTGATTTCGAAAGGTATTTTGGAAAGTCTGACATAAATTCATGACAGAAAAGTATTTCGAAATGACACTTATGTTACATCAAATTAAAGGTAAAAGCTTCACAAAAATGATCCTGTAAAGCATTTGTTAATATCTTTAATTTACAGCAAGCTACAGGAAAAGAAAGAGGTGTATCCGATTATTGTATAATAAATTAATTTCGAAAGCTTATAAGTCAGGCGCCATTTCATGACAGAAAAGTATTTCAAAATGGCACTTATATAACATCGAATTAAAGCTTAAAGCTTGACAAAAATAACCGCATAAAGTTTATATTACTTCCTTTAATTTTCAACGAGATATTACGAGAAGAAAGTATTAAATTGTATATTAAATAATCAATTCAAGTTCTTTGCTCTATAAATATTGCATTAATCTTCTGAACACAAAGCTGGTTACAGTAACAAGTGTCGATTAAAATTCCTATGCCGTTTCCTTATGGAGTTTCAATCAGGACATTCCTCAGCGAAAGTTGTAATTAAATAAATACCCAGAGAAAGTACGGTCAATTAACATAGAATACGATTCGATAAACGAGCAAGTGTATTTCACCGATGTCTCAGACGTTTTGGAACGTTTAATAAGATTCGACGGATAAATGGACCGTTTCTAATTTCCAGAGGATAACGTAACCGTCAACGTAACGCGAATTTGTTATCTTGCGTGCCGCTCTAACTTGGAAAAGCTCGTTCGGCTCGAAACCAGCGATACCGGTTAACTGCGTGCAATCGATCCAACAAATTTCCTTAATAAACTAGGAAGTTTCGAATGTCGAAATAGGAGATCCACGAGCGGAACGCGAGCCGAACATGGCGCGCGTTGCATTTCTATTTTCACCATTTTCCTCATTTCGGCACGGCCAATTCATTACCGCGACGGACGTTTACGGTATAACGTTAAATAGGCACAGAATGAACCGTAAATTGTATCAATTATAAAACACGAAAGGATACGCGAGAGACGCAACAGTTTGAAGAAGTTCGAAAACCGTGGAGAGATTCCGGTTTAGAAGCCCGCAGATAAAAGCCCACTTCACATCCCACGTAAAGTAGCATAGAAAGGAAAAGTATTCAGCCTTGCACTTTTTATTACTTTCCCTTTCTTTTCACCTTCAAAAGCCTTGCCAACATTCCGCGAAGATTAACCAATCAATGGCGGCATTGTTGTTTGCCACACACCCTACAAAAAAGAAGCGGACGAGCTTTTAATAAAATGTTTGCATCACGACGGAAATTAATGAGAAAAAAAGAAACGGGATAGAAAACGAATTATAATTGTACAGGAGACTGTTCAAGAGAGTATTTCTTATTCTACTTGTTGTTAGAGAAACTTGAAGGCTGCTCGAAGTATGAATTAATTATGATCGATAATGAGTTCTCGCGACAGCGAAAAAACGAAGAACACGAGCTTGCATAAAGCATTCGTTGAAGAAGAAAGGGCCATGTCTTTTATTACTGCTCCGCATGCATAATTGAAGTTTTCCACTTGCCGAGTCATTCCGGTGACCCATATTTCGTTACAACATGAATTATTAAACTTTCACAAAATTCGTTGTACTAATTGCATGAATTTCTCGTCAGATGGATCAAATAACGATAGATGTAATGGTGATTGTACGTTGCGAAGCGTGGTAAGGGAGGAAACTGACTTTTGTTAGTTTATTACTTACCATTATTAAATTAGAAGTCACAATGGAAAATTCATTCGTTTAAAAATTATTGAAGTTTGTAATTAAATTTTTGGTAGTGAAGGATGGTGACAAAAATTAAGTACAATTATAATATAGTTACGAAATGAATATATTTTGCATATACTGTTCTCATAATTTGTTGTATTTTGCTAATTTAAACAGAAATCTGTTGTGTAGAATGTCTCGATAGAAATATTCCAATTTCTGAATGTCCAGTCGTTTGAAATTTTACATTCCTAAATTTGTAAATTTCCAAGTTTCTACATCCATATATTCACGAGAGAAAAATCTCTAATTCTCCAAATTCTCAAATCTCTAATTCCTATATTTCCAAACACTCACAGTACAAAAATCTCTAAATCCCCAAATTCTCAAATTCACCAAATCCCCAAATTCTCAAACTCTCAAATACCCCAAATTCCCAAATCCCGAAATCCCTAAATTCCCAATTCCCCAAGTCCCCTAATTTCCAAATTTTCAAATTCTCAAATTCTCAAATTCTCAAATTACCCAAATTCCCAAATTCCCAAATTCCCAAATTCCCAAATTCTCAAACTCTCAAATCTCCAAATCCCCAAATTCCCAATTCCCCAAGTCCCTTAATTTCCAAACTTCCAAATTCTCAAATTCAAAAATTCTCAAATTACCCAAATCCCCAAATCTCCAAATTCCCAAATTCCCAAATTTTCAAACTCTCAAATCCCCCAAATCTCCAAATCCCCAAATTCCCAAATCCCTAAATTCCCAATTCCCCAAATCCCCTAATTTCCAAATTTCCAAATTCTCAAATTCTCAAATTACCCAAATCCCCAAATCCCCAAATTCCCAAATTCCCAAATGTTCAAACTCTCAAATCCCCCAAATCTCCAAATCCCCAAATTCCCAAATCCCTAAATTCCCTAAATTCCCAAATTCTCAAATCCCCAAATCCCTAAATTCCCAAATCCCCCAACTTTCAAATTTCGCAATCTCTACATTTTCAAATACTCACGTGACAAAAATTTCTAAATCCCCAAATTCTCAAATTTCTAATCCCTAAATTTCGAAATATTCCCTGCACAAAAATTCCCAAATCCCCAAATACTCAAATATCTACTGAATTTCTCAAATGATTCAACTACCCTCACAGTAACATCAAACTTGAGAAAAATACTATGAGCGAAGAGATGAGCATCTGAACGCGACAAAATGTTATGTAAATGGTGTACCGGACAGAAACATCTGTACTCGACAGTGCAGGCCGTGTAATATCTAAAATTATAGATGTAACGGGCTTTTGACGAGGGTCAGGGAAAGCTGAAGAAACTCTGTACGTTATGTCATATTCAATGGGGAAAATGTAAAGAGTCGGTGGGTTTGCTGTACTAGAATGCAACGTCTGATGCGTTTTCCTTTTATTTCTTTTGTTTGAAATAATGAAGGCGTAACTGAACGGGGAATAGCTATATGAATGAAAATGGCGGTGTATTGAAATCAATTCATTTATATTATTGATTTATTATAATCGCGGTAATTATGACGATCTCTTCTTTGAAATCCAAATTTTCTCATCGAGTTTAATATTACATTATCATGTAACGAATGTTGCCAATGAACTGCAAGAAAAATAAGACTGTAAGTAAAAGAGGAAAAATAGTTTCTGAGAAAAATTTTTTATTTATTGAAATAAGATTTTACTGGTAAAATATATTAAAAATTTCATAACAACTATAATAGTAAGATACTGTAACTATTGTACTATTATGCCACATTACTATGACACTATAATCCTATAATCCTCGAATTCTATAATTCTATAATACTGTAATGCAATAATACAATAATACTGTACTATTATAACATAATTCTGTAAATAACAACATTAACATCCACTGATGTGTCTTTCACACAAATAACATTTTGCAATTAAAGAGTATTTCAATCCAGTATCTTTCTTATAAATAAATATTCAGAAAGAACAGAGACTCGCAGTCTTTTTTGTTTCCATCCTAGAATTTGTTCGTGAAATAATGTTAAAGTAGCTCAGATTACTCATGCAGTTCCGTTTCACGGTATCTATAAATTTTCTCCTGCTTTTCTAACACCGTATTATTCACCGATTTACGTTTCGAGATACCAGAACCTGCGTCAATAAATATCCTGTTTATCTCTTTACTTCGAGCAGACCCGCTTTCAATGTTAAAAGGTAATTACCCATTGACTCATGTATCCACTCACTCCATGTTGATTATTAACCCTTTGCAGGTAATAAATACGATATACATTCGAAAAGAAAATACATCTTAATAACACTAAGTCTTCGCCACCTAGAGTTTATTACAAATCAAATATGTATTTATATACATGAGCTTCAATGTATATTCATGGCATTGTATACGTGTATTTATGTGCATGTACTTACATACATGAATTTATATATACGTACAGTTACATACATATAACAATATACATGTAGTTATACGTGTAGTAATATACATTCAGTTACATACATGTAGTAATGCACATATAGTTACATATATGTAGCAACATACATGTAGCAATGCACAAATAGTTACATACATGTAGTAATGCACACGTAATTACATACATGCAATAGTACACACATAATTACATACATGTAGTAGTGCACATATCGTTACACACACGTAGCAATATACATGTAGTATTATACAGAGATGCACAAAGTAATATACATGAAGTAATGCACATACAGTTACATACATGTAGCAATATACACGTATTAACATACGTGTCCATGTAGTAATAAGCACGTACGTTATTCGAGGTCTCGGTGTTAATTTCTAAATTACCTAACGAAGTATCCGACCAATCAACAAAGTCATGCTCCCATTGATCGTGCAACGAACCGTAATAATTTTTCAGCGGTATTAATTTCACTCGAATTTAGCCGGTTGTCTGGCCGACTCGAAGGTATGCAACAAAATGTGTTTCTCCTTGTTACAATCGAACCTGGTGCCTGAAGGTATATCGCGACACCTCCTCCTCGCCACGGCAAACGAGTGAAAGTACTCGGAATTCTTGCGGCCAACTCGAGCCAAGCCGAGGGTTTGCCTCTGAAGAGGCTTACGCAACGCGTACGGTAACAGGTGTATTACCTGCTGTAATAACGTGTCCGCGGGGATAGAAGCTCGTTCGCACTTGCGTATCGTCAGAATGTTGCAGATCATGCAAAAATAATCGCCAATCGAAATTCCTTCGTTATGCTTCGATACGCTCTTGAGTACGCATGGTTGTTTTACGAGAAACGGCGATATAGCGCGAGGATCGTTCCGTTCATTAGTCACGTAATAGGTCCAAGTCTGCAAGATCCACATCCTCGGTATTTAGATACATCAAGGTTTAAATACTCAAGTATTTCCTAAGTTCACAAGTCTGAACCAATAGCTTGACATGGGACGTCCACATCATTGGTACTCAAACTTTCTGTGTTTAAATCAAGATTTCAGATCCTTAGCGTTCAAATTCTTAATACTCAAATCCACAAGGGCAACATAATGTCGACATGGAAATCTACAAAGTTCAAATCTTCAGTACCAGGACCTCATTAAATTTTATGCATCCAAATACAACAGGTCCAAGTCCTCAATATTCAAATCCACATATTCTTACTCTTCAATATCTATGTCCACAAGATACAAATCCTCAATATCAGAATCTACAAGGACCAAATCTTCAATATTCAAGTCCCTAACATTCAAATTCCTTTCATACAAATCCTCAGCGTTCAAATCCACCAGGTCCAAGTCTTCAATATTCAAATCTACATATTGTTACTCTTCAAAGTCCAACTCCACAATGTCTAAGTCCTCCATATCTAGATCCACAAGGTCTAAATCCTTAACATCAAAATCCAACCTATCCAAGACTTCAGAATTCAAATTCTAAGCATTCAAATCCACAATGTTTAAATCCACCAAGTCCAAATCCTGAATATTCACATCCACATATTGTTATACCTCAATATCCAATTCCACAAAGTATATTACACCTCAAAATCCAATTCCAGAAAGTCGAAACCCTCATCATTGAAATCCACCCAGTCCAAATCTTCAGAATTCAAATCCTGAGCATTCAAATCCACAATGTTTAAATCCACCAAGTCCAAATCCTGAATATTCACATCCACATATTGTTATACCTCAATATCCAATTCCACAAAGTGTTACACCTCAAAATCCAATTCCACAAAGTCGAAACCCTCAACATTAAAATCCACCAAGTCCAAATCCTGAATATTCACATCCACATATTGTTATACCTCAATATCCAATTCCACAAAGTGTTACACCTCAAAATCCAATTCCATAAAGTCGAAACCCTCAACATTGAAATCCACCCAGTCCAAGTCTTCAGAATTTAAATCCTAAGCATCCAAATCCATAATGTTTAAATCCACCAAGTCCAAAATCCTGAATATTCACATCCACATTGTTACACCTCAATATCAAATTCCACAAAGTTGAAACCCTCAACATTAAAATCCACCCCGTCCAAATCTACAGAGTTCAAATCCTAAGCAACCAAATCCACAATGTCCAAATCTCCATCGCCCAAATCTTCGAATCCACAAGTTTCCAAACATCAATATCCAAATCCTGAATATTCAAATCCACATTGTTACACCTCAATATCAAATTCGACAAGGTCTAAACCCTCAACATTAAAATCCACCCCGTCCAAATCTTTAGAATTCAAATCCTGAGCATCCAAATCCATAATGTCCAAATCTTCGAATCCACAAGTTTCCAAACATCAATATCCAAATCCTCACCGCAACAGATAGAGCAATTACGTTGTAGTCCGTTATTTGCACGTTGTTATCGAGTATGTTTTGCAAAGGAAACGAATAAGAATAACTAAGAGAGCATAAGTCGTTCCAGAGCGAGTTCTCGTAGCAGAAGAGTGATTAGAAACAGCGTGACCAAAGGCATTTCATTTCTCAGCGACGAGGAATTCGTGTTAACGAGTAATTGACTGTAAAGGGGCGTTCACGCGTTGCGTTGTCGCGTTCTACCAGCCGTGAACATTAAGAAGAAATATCTACGAGGGTAAACGCGAGAACAGCGTCAAATCGACGATCAACAGCCGAATTTATAATGGTGTAATTTATGATGAGAGGGGTAATTAACGTGCACGCTTTCCACTGGTGTATTAACAAGCAGACTGTAACATCTTTCAAGCGATTACCGACGACCGTAAATATGTTCTCACTTAACGTGTACACGTTAATTTTGTATCAACGTTACTGTCATAATAGTATAATTGACGGTTGCTGTTGCGGGAAAGGAATTGAGAGTGCTAACTCGTGACAATGCTTGTTACTATAAATTCCATAAATTTATTTGTTTTAATCAATTTTGAAATAATCTTAATTACGTTGTTTTATTAATTACATTATTTGATCTTGATCATTTCAATTGGATTACTTTAAATATAGTATTATTAGCAGTATTAATTAGATTGCGTAGTAATTGAGTTGCAAATTTCATTAATTCAGGCTTTAGAATGTTGGAGAAAATTGTGATCAAGCTTATAAAATTTGGAAGTTTCGTAATTTTAGAATTTTGAAATTTTAAATGTTTACATTTTCAAGTGTCATTTCTGTGCTTTTTAAACTTTTAAATCTTCGAATTCCCAAATTTTCAAGTTTTCAAGTTTCCAAATTGCCGAGTTACTAATTCTCAAATTATCAAACTGCCAAATGACCAAATTTACAAATTTTCAAATGACCAAATTCCCAAATTACTAAATGCTCAGAATTCTCAAATTACCTAAATCCCGAAATCCCGAAATCCCCAAATTCTCAAACTCTCAAATACCCCTAATCCCAAAATCCCGAAATCCCTAAATTCCCAAATCCCCAATTTCCCAAATCACTAAATCCTCAGAGTTCTCAAATTCCCTAAACCCCCAAATCCCCAAATTCTCCAAATCCCCAAATCTCCAAATTCCCTAATTTTCAAGTTCTCAAATCCCCAAATCCCCAAATTCCCAAAATTCCCTAAATCACCAAATCCCCAAAATCCCAAATTCCCAAATTCTCAAATTTCCCAAATCCCCAAATTTCCAAAGTTCCCAAAATTCCCAAACCTTCCAAGTCCCTAAAATTCCCAAAGTTCCCAACCTTCCTCACAAAAAAAATCCCCAAATAATTGAATCCCTGTCCCACTTCAAAAAGTCCAACAATCCCCTTAAATTTACATCGTACTCAAAGAGAATCTCAGAAAAATGTCTGAAGTTAACACCGTTGCGCCATCGCGCAGACAAAACGATCGCGATTCCGCCGTTCATCGGTTAGTTCGCGATCAGCCGGTTTAACAAAACAGAGTCTCAGTAGCCGTAAAAAGATGTAACAAAAAATTGTAAGTTGTTTAACTACAGCATTAACGGAGCTGTTGTTAAACGGAAGAGTTAGTTTCTCGGAGCGATCGAGAGCTCGCCGGTGTTTCACGCTGGCGCGGTAAAAAAGGTCCGCTCTCTGACCATCTAATTACAGTCGGTTCTCTAGGAATTAAGTTCGTGTTTAAAGTTTACAGGGCTCGTTTCTCTCTCGCTTCGTTGTGCACTGTGATTTTCGAGCGATTAAGCCGGCGAACGCGATTAGAGCCGACCGACTGAATTAGCCCCGAGTCGACTCGTGGCAGCCTTGAACAAAAAAAATGGGGAAAAAAAATAAAAAGTCTTCGTGGTAGATCGAACTCGAGATCGCGTGTATCCGGTCGATCATTCGAACGGATCTTCGAATTTGTCCTTTTCCTTCCGCGATTCGTTCTTCAGCTTTCGTGCACTTCTAGGATTTATTTATTTTTGTACACTCGTGATGTTTTTATTTATTTCTTATGGGGAACTTCATTTATTTACGTACACTTGTTATGGAGAAGTTTATTTATTTCTATACATTTCTTACGGGGAAGTTTATTTATTTATATACATTTGTTATGGAGCAATTTAGTTACTTTCACACATGTCTTATAAGGAAATTTAATTTCTATGTAGTTCTTCTAAAGGAATTTATTTATTTCCATACATTTCTTATGTAAAAATTCATTACTAGACATTTCTTAATAGCCATTCAGTCATTTTTGTAGATTTCTTACGTGGCAATTTATTTTTCTACAAAATGTAAAACATTTAAAAACTTGAACACTCGAAGCAAAAAAGTCTAAAAATCTAACATCTACAATATTTCAAATATCTGACAATATCAAAAAATACGAAATTCCTATAAAACATGAAAATTCCGAAAGGAAGAAGGGATTTGATGTAATTCTACATCTCATCATTAGATCCCTTCTCGAGGCTTAATCTGCCCATCACTGCTCTACAATAACCGCATAAAAAAAGAGTATTCTACGGTGATGAAACGAGCTACCGCTGTAAATCTGATAAAAGTAACATCGTACGTCTTTGAAGCTCATCTCGGTTGTTCTACTCGATCGATCGAACTCCGCGGCCTCGAGTTTCTACTCGAACGAGCAACAGAAACGATTCGTTTAACGTTCAACGAACGTCGCTTCATCGTGCCAGCTCACAGCCTCGGCTCACGAATAAAAATCTCCGAGGAATTTCGCCACATTTACGAGCAGCTTGCTCGACCGTGAATCGAATTCACGTTGCAACACGACGACGATTTTCCTTTCGCCTGGAATTACGCGCAGTCCGCTCCGAGCATCGAGATGGCCCGAATCCGTGCGTCTCCTGCATGATTCCTCCGGCATCTTCCTTTTTATTTCCCTTGTGCTCC
Organism: Megachile willughbiella; assembly: GCA_945859595.2. Lineage (NCBI taxonomy): Eukaryota > Metazoa > Arthropoda > Insecta > Hymenoptera > Megachilidae > Megachile > Megachile willughbiella. The sequence goes on from OX243796.1 coordinate 10,933,439, forward strand.
ATTAAGGCCAATAAACTTGTAAATCCTCCGCCGAGTTAAAAACACAAAATGTATAAACAACATTTGCATAACTGGATTGAACCATTGCGTTTGCTCTCGGTGAGTTTAGCTAATATTAGACGAGTCTCGGGCTAGAGCTTTTCTCGGACTAAATTATCAGCCGGTTGACAAAACTGTAACTTAGTATTTTACACTACATTTTTAACGCGAGAAAATAACAGTTATCTTAAACTAGTTCCAACTTATAATTTAACTGATGGTAGTTATTTAATATTTAATGTCGCGATTCTTACTCGTGTTAGAAATTACTGAACGTGTTACGTGGCGAGATGTAACCGGTAGACAGTTTTGTTCAGAATGTTAATAACATTGTAGAGTTTAATTCATATTTCTGAATTCGAAGTCGTGTCAAGGTTGTAGAATGATATTTAACGATATAGTGGTAGTACTGTTAAAATATCGTTTATGCGAACAGACATTTGTATGCTACAAATAATGCATCATGAATATTAACATAAATATACAAGTACGAATTACATATAGTAAATATAAATATAAATTAAATATAAATATTTAATACTTTGAAACACGAAATATGGCGTCAATTACGTGAAATAGCAACATATTAAAATCAAGACGTTTCAAAATTTCTATCAAAAATATATTTTTGAACCTTGCATCAACCTTAAATTTACCTAAAATCTAACCCTTCGAAAATTGATCAAAACTAAAGTTCTAACCTTCCTGAAACTATCAAAAGTATGAAATACAGCAATGAAAAATTCTGTCCCTGCGACGACTACTGACATAATCACTATAATACTATCAGGAAGTAAAGTTGCACGAGTGTGACAATTAGTCGCACTTTTCGAGCTTCTTTCTCGCTACGCTCGTTCACCTGTTAACGACACGATCACGCACGAGCGGCAGTGTTTTTCGAAGCCATGGAAGCCTCTGGCTCTTCCGCTTTCTCAAGCTTGATAAAGCAACACGACCGTAAATAAATAATAGAATTTAGCCAATGAAAGCGGCTCAACGTCGTTGAAATAGGTCCGAGCAGTGACCCCAGCTTCGATCCGTCGCAAGTCCACGCTTAATTGAACTTGTGTGTGAATCCGTGTGCTCCATCTTCGCTTGTGTCTCTCCACGCGATATTTTAATCTTGGCGCCTATTTGCATTCGCACTATTCGCATACTTCCACCGAACTATTTCCCGAATAATTTTGATACTTTCTCCCCAAAAAAATTGTTCACTTCAACGTTTGTGATTTGTGTGATTTGAAGAAAGTAGCTTGATATGAGCTAATCTGGGTACTTTTGTTCCTAACTTGGTCTAGTTCGAGCTTTTTTAAATTACAATCGAGTTAATTTGATTATTTTTTCATTTAACACAATTATTTTTCGATTAAGTTCAATCTCTTACTGTTGGACCCAAATTTAATATTTTCTGACATAACCAAGTTTGTGAGTTAATCAAATTATTCTTGTACGGATCTGATTACACCGTAATCAAACTGGATCATATCTTAACATAATCGGTTGTAGTTACAATAATCTTACTATATTACGATCGATTACAATCGATCACAATCAGGTAATTATGATTGTAATATTAACTTTCAATCTAGGCAGAACTTGTTCCAGCTCAACATGTAATAATTTCTGAAACCCGATTGCTGTAAACTTTCATGAAATAATATACAATTTAATGATGGTTATTTTTCATAGAATAATGTATAATATTTGTAGGAAATTGTTAGGTTCGCTTAAATCGTTTCAAGTCATAATATCTTATGAGACAGCAATCTCGCAAGCGTTCCATTCATACATGATAAAATATTTGACAATTTTATTCGAAATCAGAGAAGCTAAAGAAATAAAGCGTAACTGAACAACAATTTATAACTTGTACTGTTTAATTTATGAACAGATGCCAGTCGGTCATAAAACCTATTGTAAAACCTTCATGAACGGAAATCGATAAAATTTTCTTTTGGCTTCTCCTCGGTCTACGTTCTCTATGGCTTCTGTATTGCGAGATATGGTAATTGATATTTTATGGGGAATAGTATACTCTCGTATTACATTTCCAGTGGATTATCAGAAATTGTTATTCGCATTCGCTTTACGTTCTCCAAATATTAAATCAAATTTCACTATTTTTATCGGTGACAATTGGGGATGTTTATGATGTGGTAAAAAATGCGGAAATGTACTCACGATTTGATTTTAATTTTGAACAAGACTTGACTGTTCACGATTTATAGCATCGTTGGAAGGTCGGTTACATTCTATCTGAAACAAAAAGAACAAATCATGCAATAAATAATTGTATTCATTTTTATTAAATAACATTCACGGTACATTCTGTTAGTCAAAGTATAGAACTTTGAAGATGTACTCAATTTTCAAAATAAAAATTTGCAAATGTGAAAAACAATTCACACAATTTCAAAATGCAAGAATATAGTTCCGAAATTTAATCACATAGGAAATTTATCAGACTTCATTTCAACGATTAAAAATTACAATTTTGCATCAATGAGTATTTCCAAAAACAACCTCCCTAACAGTTACAAAAACTGTGAAGGAGGTCCCACCACCTTCCCGATCGAACATGCGATCAATATCTGAAAAAGCGAATTACACGAAGCAATCTCTCCCCTCTCGAGGCACGATCGAAGTTTTGCACGAGTCAGAGGCCACCACGAAGCGTAACGCCGCGTTCTTCTCGCGAGCGAAGGCATGCAAGCGGGCCATCGGCTACCAAAATGGTTGAAGAGCAAAAGAGACGCTATCAGAGGTGGGGTGTTGGCAGTGCGACAAGCACAATCTCGAAATAGCCCAGGAGTAGGGACTCTGAGTTTATAGTTAGCTCCTCTTATAGTTAGCCGCTGACTAGCTCACTGCAGAATGCGAAATGGGTCCTCGGTGTTTCATCTTTCTCGTCCTCTGATCCGGCCACAGCCACTTCTCTATCTCTCACGAATTCGCCGGCGTATTCGTTTCTTTGCCTCCTCTTTTTTTCGCGCTTTTCTCTCCTCGTCTACGCGTCCTAATCGTTCGTCCTGGATACTTCTGTCTTGCTTCTTATTCGGGAACGGCAGTGTCGTCTCTTTGTTTTGGCCGGGTTTATTTCTGCGTCAGGATCGTGGTCGGTGTTTTGGAGAGTCTGTTGGCCCAGACTCCGTGGACCAGCGACGGAATCTCGACAGAGAGAAAAAAGAAACACGCCTAAAGATCCGCTCGGCAATGAATTCCAAAGACGAGAGCGTCGGGTCAACGATGACTAAAATGATACTAATCCCTTCATTTGCCATTTTTCGCCACGATTAAGCGCTAGGAGACCCCATGGATTTTTTTGCTCAACGTTAAATGTGTATTAAAATATTGCACGTTTGTAGCTCCACTGCGTTTCATATGTTTGAAATGTGTATTCGAACCGAATGGATAACGAGAAATTATTATATCTGATAGGTGATGTTTGGGAAGTTCCAGGTTTGCAAGTTGAGGATTGGGGCTTTGAAATTTTGGGTCACTTCAGGTTTGCAAATTGTGGAACTTAGCAATTTTGGAACACTCTAGTTTGTTAGACCGAGGAATTTTAAGCTCTGGAATTTCGGGACACTCTAGTTTTGTGGATCGAGGAATTTTAAGCTTTGGAATTTTGAGACATTGAATTTAGGAATTTGGACGATTGAGGTACCGCAAATTTGTTTTTTCCACCCAGATGTGGAATTTTGCGAGTTTGGGACTCTGAAGATTTAGACTGTGAAGGTTCTGCATCTGAAGGTCTGCATTCTACAAGTTTGGAATTTTTTTAATTTTGAAAAGTTGTAAATTTGAAACATCGCAAATATAATATTCTAAATGTTTAAAATTGTTCAAGTTCAAGATTTTACAAATTTAGGACTTTGCAAATTTGAGAATTTTGTGTCCTTGGAGACAGTATGAAAACAATGAACTTCCTATGCTACGAAAGTTAACATTTTCGAAATTGAACCTGTGTTGATAAAAGTGTGTACAATCCTATACCTATTGATATATCTGCTGACGACTGAAGACATTGAACAATGTACTAGCCACAGCGATTCGCGTTAACAAACTATGCCATCAGGAACGTTAAGCTTGTTTTTTCCATGTAAATTTGTGGTATGAACATCGATTCGTATACGACTGTCTATTTATCAATGGAGGCACTGTCGACGCGAATCCGGCGGAAGTCACGCACGGGAAAACAGCTTTCATTGGTCGACGAGCGATCATCTTTCTTGATCAGCCAACTCGAATGAAGAATTGAGAGACGTTTTAATAGAATTCCAACGTGCGAACAGAAACGTGAAACGTTAATGAGTGAATTAATAAAAATTACATAAATCAACAACATTACTCGAAACGTTCTCTTCGAGAGGAACGAATTAATTCATAGAGATCTGGAATATATCTTGCAACGCTATAATTAAATTTCATTTTATACTCTTCTTTTCTTCTTGCTTATTCTGTTTTGAAGTTTTGAATGCTAGATGCTCTACGATATTGATCCGTTTAAATGAGAAGCGTTACACCTGGCAACGTTATCGATAAACTGATAAACTGGACTTAGAATGAAGTGCTTTGTTTTTGTAATAATTTAATTTAAAAAATGAAGGAAGAGAATTGGAATGATGGGTTTATTTTTTAAGGGTGTTTGTAACTCGAGACTTTAACTAGTTTTTGCAGTTCAAGTTTAAAATGCAATATGATTCAATTTTAATAAAGTGCTGTGAAATTTGGATATTTAGAAATTGAGAAATTTCGACATTTGGGAATATGAAAATATAAAAATATAAGAATCTGAGGATTCAGAGAAGACCTTGAAAATTTGAGGGTTTAAAGATGTATAAATAAAAAATTTACATGTTTGAGGATCTTCAAATATTTTTCAATATGGAAACATAAGAATTGTTGGAAATTAACAAATTAGAGTTTGAGTATTTCTGAAGTCACAAATTTAAGTTTGCTAAGGTGAACCTGTAAAAATTTGTAAATTTAATCTTTTGTAAAGTTGTAAATATAAAAACTTGCACTTCCTGTATTTTCATAATATTTAAATGTAGCTATGAACCACAATTTGCTACCACCAAAATTTTACTTCCACAATGAACACCTTATTACATTTCATCGTTAATTTCGACTTCCTATCACACTTCTTTAATTTCATTTCATATTACATATCTTTAATTGCACTTCTCATTACACCAATGACGAAGCATCAAAAACATAATCATCCCAATAAAATAACAAAACCGTAAAGGTCGAATTTCCATAAATCCACCTCTAGTAGGCAACGAAATATGTGCACTGACTATCGCCAAATTATAAATAGACTGAACTGTGCCATTTATCAGCGTCAATAGAGTCGTAAATTTCCTCGGCTAACTGTTCTCACTTTACCATCCCGGACAGAGCTGAAAAGTGTCCTCGGGATACGTTGTAATCATCCGCGATTTCAGGATCTTCGCTGACTTCGCCATGTCAACTATCTCAAGATTCACGCCGGATAGTCGGCTCGTGTTAAATGGCCGACGCAACTATCTAGATCCACAGCGACTATTTCTCGCTAAAAGGGAATAGCAAATGCCGTGAACGGTTCGCCGGGAAAAATGGCCGACCACGGGACCGAAAAAAAGGAGAATTCCTGTTATACGACTTATCTGTGGCGTATTATATTTCAGCGTTATTTATTGGGACAGGACCATCGGTGTTTGACCTTTGCGTCTTGTCTGACCTCTGGGTCAGCGGTCTTGAAATTAATTAATTACATTCAATATCTTATAGTAAATAAAAATTGGGAGTTTCAAAGCAAAATGTGTTAATTTTGTAAGACAAATTTCGGCTGTTTAAGAAATTGAAGTTGATAAGCTTGATAAAGTGATTGAAATAACAACACCAATAATAATTAACGCATAAGTTGGTGTTATTTAACTAAAAAGTTATTAAATTTGTAATATAAAATATAAAAGATCAAATATACAAATATAAAAGAACATCACATTTGTCGATATAAAATGTATTTTTGAATTGAAAGAAAAGACTGCATGTAAGAACAAATAAATATGAAAAGAGAAACTATTCCAAAAATGTTTAGGTTTAAAATTAAGCGAGTCGATAATTCACATCAGAAGAGAAACAAAGATACAAATAATTTCGAATGTAAGTCGGTGATCCTTCAAACGAGACTGACCTAAATAAGGGGATCGACGAAACGTTTACATAATAATTTTCTCCGTACTTCGTGTCTCAAATTGATACGACACAGGTGTCATTTAGCGACCTTTTTCGGTCACAAATTGGTCCCCAAACTTTCCACGTCCTCAAGCCGAATACATATTTGACATGCAACGATCGTGGTACCTCTGATTCCTGGCAATTACGTAATCGCGAAACAAAAGAGCGAACGGAAATCACCACTTTCCATAGAGATGAACGCGTCTCACGTGATCACGAAGAACCTGACAGAGATGATAAGTTAAGATTCATCCATCACACGACCTGTAATGACTCAAGCACCGTTCACGTGGCCAAATAAGTGTTTACAACGATCACGAGCCCCGGAGATTTCGTCCAGCCATTATCAGCATTTTTCAGAAGCTACTCCCGAGGGCAGGGTCTTTCAGGCCCGTGCCCCGTAATAACACGAAACCGGCTGCGTTCGAATTTGCTCGACATCGTATAAACGAACACAGTCTTGCTTATGGCTACTGGGTACGAACATTACTCTGCAGTTACACTCCCCTCTGTCGGACCTCTTTTCGAGATGTCCTTAGGTGGTTGTATCGCGAACGCGCTTTAATGCTATACCAGCGTATAATGCTCACTTCGAAATTAAGTAAGCGAATGATAATACTTCGATTAATATACGCGTTAATTCCTTAGCTTTATGAAGATCAAGGAATTTCAAGAAAACCCAAATTTTGTAAGTTAACCCTCAAATGCATCATTTTTGTAAAAGTAAGGGAAAATTAATGAGACCTGATTTCAATATTTTATTAGTAGGTAATTGTACAATTTAGGAAAGTATTTTTAATACTAAAAATATAACTATGTTGCACATCTGCAACTTCATATGTCACTACTCAGTATGATATGAACACTTGTAAAAATATAATTATGTTGCAATACAGCAATATTTAAGGGTTCAAACAAAACTTGTAATAATTCCTGAGTTCTCAAATCTCTAAGTTCTTAGATTCCTACATCCTTCAATGTTCGTATTGTCCAATTCCTGGACAATTATATACCTAGCTACCGAAATTCCTATATCGTAAATCTTTATATCTCAAATACCCACATCCCAAATTCTTATGTTCTAAATCTCTATATACAAAATCTTTGTAGCATAAATACCTATGTCCCAAATCCGAATATTTCAAAATTTCTATATACCAAATCCCTATGCCCCAAATTTCTATATACCAAATCCCTATGCCCCAAATCCCTATATTCCCAAATTTCTATATCCGAAATCCCTATATTACCAAATTTCTGTATTCCCAAATTCCTATATTGCAAATACCTACATCACAAGTTCCTATATCTCAAATTTCTATATTCCCAAATTCCTATATCCCAAATTCCTATATTCCCAAATTCTTATATCCCAAATTTCTGTATTCCCAAATTCTTATATCCCAAATCTCTACATCCCAAATACCTATATCCTAAATTTCTGTACTCCCAAATTCCTATACCCCAAATTCCTATATCCCAAATCTCTATATCCCAAATCTCTACATCCCAAATCCCTATGCCCCAAATCCCTATATTCCCAAATTTCTATATCCGAAATACCTATATTCCCAAATTCCTATATTCCAAATACCTACATCCCAAGTTCCTATATCCCAAATTTCTATATTCCCAAATTCCTATATCCCAAATTCCTATATTCCCAAATTCTTATATCCCAAATTCCTATATTCCCAAATTCTTATATCCCAAATTTCTGTATTCCCAAATTCTTATATCCCAAATCTCTACATCCCAAATACCTATATCCTAAATTTCTGTACTCCCAAATTCCTATACCCCAAATTCCTATATCCCAAATCTCTATATCCCAAATCTCTACATCCCAAATCCCTATGCCCCAAATCCCTATATTCCCAAATTTCTATATCCGAAATACCTATATTCCCAAATTCCTATATTCCAAATTCCTATATCCCAAATTCCTATATTCCAAATACCTATATCCCAAATTCCTATGCCCCTAATCCCTATATTCCAAAATTTCTGTATTCCCATATTCCTATATCCCAAGTCTCCACATCCCAAATACCTATATCCCAAATTCCTATACTCCAAATTCCTATATCCCAAATTTCTGTATTCCCAAATGCCTATACCCTAAATTCCTATATCACAAATACCTACATTCCAAATACCTATATCCCAAATACCCATATCCCAAATCTCCATATCCCAAATCCCCACATCCCAGTTCTCCATATCCCAAATCTCCAAATCCCAGTATCAGCATATCTCCGAATCTCAAGCTCCCCATATATCCACGTCCCCTAATTCCCCACTCAACCACAAATTAACGAATCCGCAAAAGTCCCTAAAACCCCTTAAAAATGAATGGAAGATCTTTTCCCCCTCGGTTAACACATTTTCGCCGATGAAGCCAGTCTTGCTCCCGACTGTACTACGTTCATTGATAGAACTCCATTTGCGCCATTGATCGAGGCTTTCTCCTGTACGCTCGGCGATTAACATAATTCTCCCCCATAACGGAGAGCGTAGAGTCGACGGGGGAAAAAGGGAACAGGTCTATCTAGTCGGCAGGAAAAGAAGAACAAAGGCTTCGAGCCAACGGAGGTCTGGACCCTCGTTTGGGTTCCGTGACGACCACGCTAGTTAACGTTTTATGGAATCGAGAACTGGCCAAGTCGAACAGGTGCACGAATTGGTCCATTCGATGGTCCCGTACTCTTCTTTTTTCCGTGATCTTCTCTAGCCCTTTCTTCTTCTTTCGAGGTCCCTCACCGTCCTTTGCATCCAGCTCCCATTCTCGACCTCTAATTCTCGACGGAACAAAAACTTAATCGGTTGCTTCCTCTCTGCTCTCCTCTTGCGAATAAAACAGCCTCCGTTCGAAGACGGAGCCTGATGTTCGTGAAAGAAGGAACAAAGTGACACGCACACTGCTGGGAGAATTAACTTCTAGACGATCGACGGATGATTCTTTTTTAGAGACTCTGAGGAGGTCGCTTTGTAACGTTTGCTTCGATTGCTAAAAATATGGATACGATCTTCCTTGTATGTTTTGTAACGGTTTTAGGTTAGGGTAATTAAGACGTTGGGAGAGTACAATGTTAGTTATAATTTATTCATTTTTTACGTGGGTAAAAATACTATTTGATAAATTGTACGTTACATGTGTGAATACAAGTTGAATATATAAGTTCAAGTTAAATATTGAAATACAAGTTGAATATATAAATACAAGTTCAATATGTAAATACAAGTTCAATGTATAAATACAAGTTACATATGTAAGCACAAGTTGCATGTGTGAGTACAAGTTAAATATTTAAGTACAAGTTCAATATATAAATACAAGTTACATATGTAAGCACAAGTTGCATGTGTGAGTGCAAGTTAAATATTTAAGTACAAGTTCAATATATAAATACAAGTTACATGTGTAAGTACAAATTAAATATGTAAGTACAAGTTAAATATACAAGTACAAGTTGAACATATAAATTCAAGTTAAATATACAAATTACACACATAAACAGAAGTAACATATATAAACACATACCTGGTTAAACAAGTAAAAATATAAAAATGTCTAAATCACAAATACAGAAACTAGACAAAAATTAGTAAACGAAAAAGTAACAAAATATGCAAATATAAAAATGTAGCAAGAAGGAGCGTAAAACTGAATAGGCATGAAAGTATCTGACCAATTCCGTTCATTAACCAATAAGCGTAAGGTACGTGTATTTCCTGTGTAGTGTCGGTGGAAGTGTATAATTCCAAGAAATAAGCGAGGTAACGTCCGTGTGTAATAATAACGACAAAACCGCTATCTTTCCTACGGCATCATGGTAGAGAAAAGATAGAAACGATACACTGCGACGTTCGGTATTATGCTGACATGCACGCCAGTCCCATAAGAAGAGACTGTCCTATCGGGGTGCGTTTCAAGCAGGAAAGGAATGATTTATCGAAACACGTAATATGTCTAATGGCTGATAAAAGGCCGCATAGAAATGTTCATTCAGTAGAAATACGGCTTTACTGCCTCATAGTTAAAACCCGTGTATGTACCGCGTCTGTACGATTTTAAAAAGGTAAATCGATTACTGTCCCCCGGTATCCTCTGTTTGATTAATTACTCGCGGCAACTAGCAAATATTCGTGTGTAATTTTATGTAAGTTAAGAGTCGCTCGCCACGAATAATAATTCACGAAAACGAGACGTGGTACGTGTCGCTAAAACGGAGAATACACGCGGAATGATGTATACTGTGTTCTTCGCTCTTTCGCGACAACGTGGGTTTCTTATTCCCTGTAAGTTCATTTTAATCGCATATTCTTTTTATACCCGAAATTTTTGGGTGATTTAAAATTGCGGGAAATGTTACGAGTTTTGAAATTTGGGGAATGTTGGGTTTTTGATTACTGTAAAAGTTATTTGTATTGTTGTTAAAATACAGTTCTATATCGCAATATTTCTGTGTCAATTCATTACTGAAAATTACCCTTCTACATTTGCAAATTTTAGAATTTTCCGATTTGGAAATTTGAGATCTTTGAAGGGAACCTTGATAATTTCTCAATTTGTACATTCGCAAATTTTATTATTTTTTAATTTGAAGACTTAACAATTTCCCAACTTGTACATTGCAGAATTAAAAAATTCCTCAACGTGGAAATTTAGGAATTTGCAGATTTGATGATTTGAAATTTCTTAATTTGGGCAGCTAACAATTTTCCAACGCATACATTAAAAAATTTGAAAATTTTTCAACTTGAAAATGTGAGTGGACCTCGTGAGCGCACAGTCCATGCCCCCACTGCCCCACTGCCCCACGCCAGTACCGCTAACAACGGTACGCAAATAAACGTAAGAGCGTTAAAATGTAACGAAATGTAAAATCAACGTCGATTATGAAGGCTTTGTTCCACGAAGAAAGCAACTATGTTAATTTCGACTGAATCGTAACCGTTATAGTAGCGTGATCGGCCGAAAGATAATGTAAATTACAGCAGCAGCGAAACGGAATGCGTTTTGTAGCGAGATAGGTGATCAATGCAATGTGATATTTCTTCAACATGTCGAGAACAGATAAGACGTTCGCGGTTGAATAGTATGGACAGGTGTACGGTCTTCAATCTCTGCTCGATTTTAATTGCATACATGTGTGTTCTACTTTTAACTCGAACAACTTTTAAATCGAAACGGCTGGCAGTTTTATGCATTACATGAGCGCACGCGTCTAACCGTATCCTTGGCATCGTTTTGTTTAACCATTTTATCGTTTTTATTAGCCTTTATTAAGTCTATTTTGTTACGACTACCTTTTTTTATTTGATCGATTTCTTGGAATGTTCAGTGTAAGGTAGTGCTGGGGTGTAATGTTGAGAAATGAATTCTGAATTAGAAATTCAATCGTAGATTATATTTTTTTTAGAAGGAGAAAAAGAATGGTATAACTGAACGATATTGACGGTAGAATGGTAAGAGTGGAATAACGAAGCAGAGGAATAGTTGAATAATTAAACAGTAAAATAGTGAAACAGTGAAATAGTCAAGTAGTAAAACAGTAAAAGAGTGAGATAGCGAAGTTGTAAAGTAGTAACATAGTAGAATAGCAAAATAGTACACTAGTAAAGAAGTAAAATAATAAAGTAGTAAAATAGTAAAGTAGTAAAGTAGTAAGGCAGTAAAGTAGTAAAGTAGAAAAGTAGAAAAGTAGAAAAGTAGTAAAGTAGTAAAGTAGAAAAGTAGAAAAGTAGTAAAGTAGTAAAGTAGTAAAGTAGTAAAGTAGTAAAGTAGTAAAGTAGAAAAGTAGAAAAGTAGTAAAGTAGTAAAATAATAAAGTAGTAAAGTACTAAAGTAGTAAAGTAGTAAAGTAGTAAAGTAGTAAAGTAGTAAAATAGTAAAATAGTGAAATAGTAAAATACTAAAATAGTAAAATACTAAAATAGTAAAGTAGTAAAATAGTAAAATATTAAAGTAGTAGAATAGTAAAATAATAAAACAGTAAAATAGTAAAATAGCAAAGTAGCAAAATAGTAAAATACTAAAATAGTAAAATAGTAAAATAGTAAAATACTAAAATAGTAAAGTAGTAAAATAGTAAAATACTAAAATAGTAAAACAGTAAAATAATAAAATACTAGAGTAGTAAAGCAGTAATCAAGCAAAACATAAAATTACATCCGACCATTGACGTTTTCGAACCCGCCACTTGATTGAACCAGCTAATTATCTCCGAGATTATCCCACGAAGCTCTGTAACCAATACAGGCTCGAATTCGCTTGAACCCTAATACTTTTTCAATCAGCACTTCCTTGTTTTATCGTATTCCGATTCCCGCTGTAAACCCTGAAGCTACTCTCATTTCCGGTCTGACTATCATAAAATCACTTTCCTGGCCTATCCACTTAGCTAGATTAAGGAAACCAGCGGAGCAGCTTCTGGCACACACATCAGATATCTCGTAACTACATCCCGTAACTTCTTACTCTAATACACGGCCGCGAACGGTGATGAATAGTTACCAGGTATGAATAGTGATTGTAAGTTGCTCTAATTTATCTATGAACACGACCCCTTACGTATCGTTCGGTTGAACGCTGGAATATTTAATTGAAATTAATAACACCGCATCGTTTCTCTTGTTCTTTTTCGTCATTTATCAAACTCGGAACAATATCGAACAAATTTCTTCTGTTTATTTACCGATAAATGTCACATTGTGCATTCACAAAATGGGAAATTTATAAATTTAGGGATTTGAATATTTGGAAATTTAGAAAATTGGAAATATAACAATTTTTAAGTTTGTACGATTTGTCATCTAAAAGCTTATGTTGCACCTGAGTGTACGAGTACTCGCCCATCGTAAACACAGCACGGTTGCATAAATACACAAACCCCTTACATTTTTAATGACCTGAACTTTCGGGACGAAATCCTAGTCAATATTCTCTAAATACTATAATATATAATAGTATATAAACAATACTTTGTATAAAAGAAAATTAACGTACAATATGATAACACAGTTCCTGAATTATACTGTATTTATTACCCTCCAATTAAAACATAAAAAGTTTGTAATAAACGTTTCAGGTTAATTTAACATTAAATTATAATTACATTATGTTACATTACAATTACATAATGTTATAATCAGAATAATTACATTTAGTATACTTGAATTCGACCTGCCTCCCTTTTGTTTCGAATCAAAAATAAAAAGTACTTATATACAAATTAGTATTTCAAGAATATTTCAAGCATATTAATATTTCAAGAAAAAGATGAATAAAAACAAAAGAGGATTATTTATGCAACGCACTATATCGATAGTGAGAAGTCGATTTTCAGGAAGAAGCTAGTGGAACGTATCGGTGAAAAGTTGCAAGGGAAACGGGATTCACGGCGGGCCCGCGGCGTTTCCGCCACAGCGACTTCGAAACACGTTTGCGAGCTAAGCGTTGCACGCATAAATCACTAGCACGTTTCCTAGTGGCCGGCTGATCTTTCGTCAAATACCTGTTGCACCTGTTGACCGAAGGGGGGAGATAAGCCGTGGGGTCAAACGGCACGCGCCGACATTTTTCCTTTTTATCGACCAACCACGACACGCTTGGGTCTCCTCTGATTTACCTGTCGTGGCACTCGAGACACAACGCCGATCTACCTGCACGTGCTACAGATACCGCGTTTTACACCTAACCGGAAGCCTGTTAACACGTTCACTGACATCGGAGGTCATTTGTGACTAATACCGCGTGCTTCCTTTAATCACGCCGGCAGAACGACCCGTGTTAACGCACCCGGAAAAATGCGATTATCTTATTTTCACTTTGCTCGACACTCTATAACTCGAGGTAATAATTTTAACGAGCATAATTATTATACGTGCGTTTTATGTTCCAGGTCGTTTCGAAATATTTCTTACCTACGATTGCAACGAAGGCTTTTGGTCGACAACAACGTATAATTTAACAACTTTTTCATTTCGAAATTTCTACATTTTTTAATTTTTAATTCATGCATAATGAAATAGCGCTTTTTAAACTAATACATGAAACGATATTTTACCTATCTTATATGTCATATATGTTATACATGTTACATATGTTATATATGTATATCATATACATACATATATGTAACATATGCTATATATGTTATATGTTATACATGTATATCATATACATATATGTAACATATGCTACATATGTTATATGTTATACATGTATATCATATACATAGTATATGTTACATATGTTACATTTGTTTGTATCTATCATATATGTGTAACATGTGTTACATATGTTATACAGTGTGCCCTATACGTTAAATCTGTCTTATAGTTTTACAATGTTCATCATTCATTTACATAATTATTTGTATAATTTAATTGATTATAACTCAAAAACGTACAATATTCTAATATAATAACATTGTATTTTGTGCGACAAAAAATATTGAAGTTAAACACGATAGCCTAATGGCGCGTGAAATAGTTCCTAACTGGTGTTTATCAAACGGGTTCTTATCGAATACACGGTACTTACCCGCCCATTTTGCAACCACGTTACTTCTTTAAAATAATATTAAATTTATGATGCTATTTCACTGTCACTCAATTGCAGCCCGCAAGCATCGATGTTTGTACGTTGTTTTCGATAAAATTAATTCAAGAAACTTGCAAAACATACAAAAGGTCATCGTGTATCTCGTCAATTCGGATCATCTCCGAAAAGTTGCCCGTATATCAGCGAGCCCGCACGATCGAGTGTCACGTTGTGCAACAAAGTGAAAGATTAAACGCGTCTTCCGTGTTCAAATCGAAGGATCGAACAAGTGAAATCGACGATAAATAACTCGAGGGATCATTGTGGCGTGTCCCTTAGCCCAGTCCCTTCAAATTTTATCCTCGATCCGCCCGCATCACCGATCCGACATGACTGCACCGGTGAATAAGCGTCATAAACGTCGTTCACGGGAATAAATTCACCTGGTATTCGACGGGACGAAAAATCTCGCGAGGGAGGACAGCTCCTTCGTGGAAACACGCGAAATGGAAGTTACTAAAGATAGGAGAGGAGATTGGAAAAGGAAGACGCCCACGTGCCGCGATAGCGATGCGGCATCGGCTAACGTCGCCGAGAGTGCAAGAATGTGAATGAAATTTTGTCACGAAATATGATTTGATGGTATTGGAAATGTAGGGATTTGAGAATATTGGGATTTCGAAGTGTGGAGATTCGGGAATGTGGGAATTTGGGAATATGGGGATTTGGGAGTGTGGGGTTTGGAAATGTGGGGATTTGGAAATATGGGAATTTGAGAGTATGGGGATTTGGGAATGTGGGGATTTGAGAGTGTGGGGATTTGGAAATATGGGAATTTGAGAGTATGGGGATTTGGGAATGTGGGGTTTGGAAATGTGGGGATTTGGAAATATGGGAATTTGAGAGTGTGGGGATTTGGGAATGTGGAAATTTGGGAATATGGAGATTTGGTAATGTGGGGTTTGGAAATGTAGGGATTTGGAAATATGGGAATTTGGGAGTGTGGGGATTTGGGAATGTCGAAATTTGGGAATATGGAGATTTGGTAATGTGGGGTTTGGAAATGTAGGGATTTGGAAATATGGGAATTTGGGAGTGTGGGGATTTGGGAATATGGAGATTTGGTAATGTGGAGTTTGGAAATGTAGGGATTTGGAAATATGGGAATTTGAGAGTGTGGGGATTTGGGAATGTCGAAATTTGGGAATGTGGAGATTTGGTAATGTGGGGTTTGGAAATGTAGGGATTTGGAAATATGGGAATTTGGGAGTGTGGGGATTTGGGAATATGGAGATTTGGTAATGTGGGGTTTGGAAATGTAGGGATTTGGAAATATGGGAATTTGAGAGTGTGGGGATTTGGGAATGTCGAAATTTGGGAATGTGGAGATTTGGTAATGTGGGGTTTGGAAATGTGGGGATTTGGAAATATGGGAATTTGGGAATGTCGAAATTTGGGAATATGGAGATTTGGTAATGTGGGGTTTGGAAATGTGGGGATTTGGAAATATGGGAATTTGAGAGTGTGGGGATTTAGAAACATGGGAATTTGAGAATGTGAAGATTCGGGAATCTGAGGATTTTGGAATGTGGGGATGTGGAAATATGGGGATTTGAGAATATAGAAATTTTGAAACATGGGAATTTGGGAGTGTGGGGATTTGCAAATGTAGAGATACGAGAATACGGGGATTTGGAAATATGGAGATTCAGAATGCTTCCAATATACCTAACCCTTAATGTACTCTCAAACCTATTTATAAATTTATTTATTTATAAAAATACAATAATTACTCTTTTTGCAAAACAGTTGATATACCATTTGGAAAAAGAAAAGTACAAGAAATTTGTGGATCGATGTTGGGAGATAAAACTAGCTAGGGTGAATTGTGGAATAATTTAACCGCGCGAGATAATTTTATTTCCCCTACCTTTGGGCAACGAAGAATAAAAGAAGAACAAGTGGCAAGGCTGCTTGGAGGACACGCGGACAGGAAACGGTAGGGTTTGGAATGCGATTCGGCCATCGAAATTCATTCTAAAGCAACGCGTACGGGTTGGCCCTTCGAGCATGCTTCGTCTGCGTGACCTAAACGCGACTGGATGACCGGCAAGAAAAGAAAGAAGGCGAAGCTGAAGAGAGAGGCGAGGAAGAAGAAGACCCCTCCGGGACGTGATGCGCCTTTCGATGCGAATTCTAAGCCTGCAGGCTGACGGCCCGAGGGCTTCTGAAACCTAAGAGAAGAGAACGCTCTGCCATCTTTCCTCGACACACACCTAGGAGCACTGTTAAAAGTGGAATGAACTCGGTCGATCCGGATGGACGGTTTTTGCTCGTGATGCGTTTAATGCGATTTAATTGACGGTGATCGCCCGGTTCGATTAAAATAGAAGTCATTTTCAAGTCCATGCTTGCATTAGCCGGACGATCGCCATTTTTCTCGTGCTACACGACAAAATATCACTAGAGGAAGAGTTTACCATAGCGTTGATTACGCACGAGATTGGAGGAAATTTCCTTTAATACGCTCGTCATTTTTGCTTTTGATTATGCGTTTAGAGATTGCGGTAATAAACGCAGAGATATACCGCTTCTCTGTTTTTTGTGGGAAGAGGGCAATTTCACGGGCTATTCTGATTTTATTTAATTATTTTTTTTATAATTTGAATACAGTTTTGCTGTATTCTCAGCTGAGAATATTGTAATTTTCTGCAGTAATGGTATGTTACGACACTTGTAAATTTAATCATTTGAGAACTTGTATCGTAAAGTTGTATCAACCTGTTAATACGAACCTAATGTGAGTATTGCATATGGAGTTACGCAAATCGTTAATTGCGATTAATCCAAGTTTTTTCGGTTCAACGACTTTTTTCTGGGAAGTCGGAACACGTGTTCGTTCGATGGCTTTCAATCGAATCATTTACCCAAAGGGGATATCACGTGAAAGTCGTTGCAGTCGAAGCACGAAGGGCCACGACGTGCGTATGCAACCTATTAGAATGCATTTCTTTTGTTTCCTACCTTGCAGCCGTTCACAATGTTCGACTGCATTCCAAAGGGCGTGCCACTTCCTGCACGTGTGTCCTCCAGGCAGCCTTGCCCTCCCCTTACGCTATTTCGTTGCCCATAGACGTATTCATAGAACATACGACTGATGAATCATGTTTATCTACTCTATCAGTTAGGAAATTTTTATTGAATACCGGTAATGCTATTCTAATGCTATGCTGCTGCAAACCGACGGACGATACTCCCTCTAACATTGCCATTAGGTAGCATATGTTCACTATGAGTGTACGCTGCATTGTTTTGGTTAGATTCACAAGACCTGAGAACACTTCAGGCTGTATTACGGATTGCGATGTAACGCGAGAATGTATAGTGAAGGAATTTAAAGGTGGGGTCAGGTTGTTATTCATGGGATCTTGGTTCGATTAGAAATATTAAATATTTGGAAACTTCTAATTTTTCAAATTTTGGAGTTATAGAGTTTTAGAATACTGGAATTTTCAGATTTGCAAATTTTCGAACTTGTAAATTATCAAATTTCCAATTTCCCAAATTTCAAAGATCGTAAATTCCTAAATACGTCAATTTTCCAATTCTCAAATTTTTAAACACCCTATTATCAAATTCACAAATTGTTGATTTCCAGATTCCCCATTTCCAAATTTCGAAATTCCTCATTTCTTAATCTAGAAATTTGGGGATCTCAAAGTCTACAAACAGAGAAGTTGAGTTTTCAAATATTTAGAAGACTAAAGATTTAAAAATTCCGAAACTTGGAAAATTGTGTATTTAGAAACATAGAAAAAGTTCTAAGTCAAGCTCTAGATAATAAAAGAATTAAAAAATTCTAAAACTAGATGCAAAAATGTGAAAATATTCGAATTGGAAAACAAAATTTGAAGCGTTGAATCCTTATTCGGTGAAAAGCTGCGTTGCGGCATACCATTCGGTATTTAGAGAGCTCGGTAAGTTGCCGCGAATTCTTGGACGTTCCATTTCATCGACGTTCATAAAAGAAGAGATTGCGACGCTGACAGGGTAAAATCGTTTGATCACGTAACTTCACGGAACATTGTGGGGTCCAGGGTCACAGAAGCGTAGGGAATCAGGTGAATCAAGGTAGACCAGGTGGAATCCTTTGTGCAATGCCACGCGAAAGGCGCTGCATCATCCATTTGGATGGACTTGGCTGTCCTCCCGAGAAAAACTAGGAAAGACAGATGCGTAGATGGACTTTTATTGCCAAGGTTCGCCGTAATGGAACGCGACGGATTCTCGTTCGTTGCGCATTTACCACGCATTCGAACGAATTTCACTTGCTTCTTACGTTGTTCCTGCATTCACGGGCCGAACAATCATTTCTACGTCGCCGTTTTTTGCCCAACTTTTTACACGGCCAATCTAAACGTCTAACTCTGTCAAGCGGTCTCTGACGCTTTTCTTAGCCGCGTGTCAGCGAACTTGAAACGATTTACGGAGGTCGAAGCGATTTTCCTGCGTGCTTCCGGACGACGGATGAACCTGCCGGAAGCTGAATCGATCAACTTCACTATCGCCACGAGTACACGATAATAGGACACAAATTTCACTTGACACGGTGTTTGAAATTTACGTGTCACTATTGCGGCGTCACTCAATAAATAGGTGCGTCAAAATCTGCAAAATTCACTTTGACCTTGACCTTCAAACTCAAGGTCAAATGATTTTATGGTTGCTTCGTATGGTACTCGTCGAGTACAAATAAACATCTCTAATAAACTATAGATGGAAATTCGATCGTTTTTGAGGAAAATGAAGATGAAGTATCATTAATGATAAAAAGACTGTATACAGTTATGATATATCGAAATCTGTAAAAATCGTGTGATCTATGAGATCGACAGTGTACAGATCATAAGATTTATCTTCATTTTGTAGAATATGGTGTACCACAAGTGTAACATTGTATAATAAGGAAAGTAAATCTAGGAGTGAAAACTTGGCGAAGTTGAACAGTTACAAATATGTAATTATTGAACGGTACCATTTTATAACGGCATCAAATGAACGAAATTTATTAAACTAATTTCATTTGAGTCGTTTCTAGGAATATATAATTTATATATAATTTTTGATGTTTGAGAAAAACGTATAAATCACGTGGAAGGATAGCAAAGAATTCCTCTTTGCCTGACGGTTATCACGTTTCTTGTAACCGTGCGAGTATTCGTAAACACTGCATTGCCACAGTTTTTGTGGTAATTTACGAAAGATTATATTTCAATTATGCGTATTTTACCCTGTCTGATAAAATATTAGAAGCATCGAATTAGATACGTAATTTTCCTCTGCCTTTACATGTTGAAGGAAGAAATATTTCCTCTACTGCGTTAGGTCTTTTTGTACGTTCGATCCTTGATCGTAATTTAGCATAGGAATGGATTAAACTTAGAACTATTTCATTTATTTTCCTTATTTCATCTTATGTAGACACGTCAATAGAGATTATCGATACCTTATCGATATTTAACGATATACTGACAGTATCGTAATCAGAAATGCAGTATTTGAAACATTTCATGTACAATGTACATTTCATGTAAAATTTAGCAATTAATTTAATATTTAAAAGTTTCGGTAACTGAAAACTCAAAGCCTCCCTCTAAAATTTCCACCTTTTACATCGCGGCTAACTGTTCAGCAAAATTACGTAACGTCCGTCGAAATACCGGCGAAATATAACGGTGCGTAAATGAGCGTAGGGGAAGAAAAATTTTGTCGTTGTCCCGAAATTTCAGTCGGCAGGTCGTCGGTTACTGGAACGCCCTCAAAAAAGCGGTCTAATGACCAGAAAGGACCGGCAGGAAGGGGCGAAAAAAAAGTTTCCGTTATTACGAAAATAACGAGCCAGCCGTCCTGTAGTGTAACACCATTTTCGGACACCAGCGATGTTACGGTAACTCGATAAAGAAGAAGAAGAAGAAGAAGAGGCAACGTAGCGAGCCATGGTGGACGATCGACGATCGTGTTACCGGACACAATGTGTGTCTAGACGACCCACCAGAAATCCGTTCGGGTTTCTCAACCATTCGATTTGTATCGAGACACTCGAGTAACGAGAACAGCCTCGCAAAATGAAGACACGAGATAGGAGGACAACAAGTTCAGCGAGTGGTCCAGTGACACCCTAAGACTTGGCCTGTCACTAACGGATTCTCTTTTTCTGATGTCCACGGTCAGACACGCTGGACGGAAATACAGTATCAGAACAGTATCCATGAAAGGACTCTTCGTGGAAAATACGACAATACCTTATGTCATCGCGATGATGCGGCTAATAAGGGACTTTGAGAAAAAATTGACGAGTGTCGAGATACATTAGAGAGGTTGACACGTGTCTTACTTTTTTACTTTGTTAATACAACCTTTTGAGTACGGATCGATTTCATTTTCATCCATTAACCGCTAATGCTACCTTAGAGTAAGGTTACAATAAAGAATCAACAAACTCTGCAAGTGCCCATACATCACATATCGGCCATTGTTATCCGTTCCTAACGAACGGTCATTCGAAATTTTAATCACCGATTAACGATTGCCCCCATAACGAAAGGGTTAATTAAATCTTCGTCCCGATACACGTAATCAAGCTCGGAGTAAAAAAGCGATGAGCAACTGTAGGAACGTTAATTCTCGAACGGTTGCTTCTATGGGTCCAAGGACGCTAAACTTTAACGATCCAATTTCTTTGCCCAGAGATATGATTCACCATTGTGCATTCACTCGAGTGGATCACTCCATGTGGTACCGAACCTTTCGCGAAGCTTCTTAGAGGATCCAGATCCCATATATTTTAGCCATGAAAATGAATTCCTTCTAAACGAATAAAATTTAAAATTAATACGATAGTCATACGTGACGTTATACGGGACTCGATAACTCTAAGCCCGTAATAAAAATGTACAAACTTTTCTTGTTTTGGTAATTTGATAGTCTGGTTCCCGGAACTGATGGAGATAACTGACGGTCATATAAACGGACCGATTTGCGCTCATATATCCGGACATCATTCTAGAAGCTGAATGAAAAAGCAGAACGAGATTTTCCAGCTAAGAGGATCGAATCGCACGGAAGTTGATTTATCACGAAGATGCACGGGATGAAAACAGAAGGAAATGAAGGAAAACGGTGGTGTTATTAACGCAAGGTGGCTATTAGAGATTGCACTTGATTTGGTCGCGATTACGAATCCCCCTAGCCGTGGAAAGGAGAGGCATAAATCAGGTAGCGTATAGCAATCATGCGATGTTTATCCTTCGATCCTTCCATTTTATTTTTATTCTGTTATGATACTGTGATCATTAGGCCTGGCCTCAGCTACGTGGAAGAGTAATTATTCTGAAACTAACCGGAATGCTGGCTCTCGATCGATGCTAACGGTATGCGCGTCAATGAAGCGTGTATTATTTTGAATTATGATCGCAGCGGGAATCGTTCGATCCCTTTTTTAACGAATTTAACTAGTAATAAACAAAATATGATCTATATTACAGCATTATGAAGACGTGTGCATCGTTCCGTGTCGAGAGATTACAAGAGATCTTGATTATATCATGAGGTGTCGCAAGTTTTCGATGCTTAATTTCATATTTCGCGATGCGCGCGCAGCACGACTTCGGATTGGCTCGGCGGAACTCGGAGGAGATCGTGTTAATGGCGGATTTTGCAGATCTTAAATTCATTCATGTACCTGTACGATTTCAAAATAATTCAGGAATTATTTTTTTGTTAAATTTAAATATTTGGAAATTTGAAGATTAAAAGTCTGGGAATTTTAAATGTGACGATTTAAACATCTTTAAGTTTAAAAATTTTAAAAGTTTGTAATAATCCCAACTTCCACATCTTTCGAATTAAAACCAAACTCCAAAAATGCAATCTTAAAACTCTTAATCCGTATATCAACAATATCTCAGCACATTTCACCCACGATACTGCACAACCTCCAAAATCTCGAATGCCAATATCCTACAGATCCAACCAACCAAAAAGTTCGCACACCCGCTAAATTAATTTTCAGAAATCGAGCAGTTCCGAAACGCTGATCGAACAGCAGGATCCCGTACGCAACGCGCAAACAGCCGCACGAGAGGATGCATAATGGTGAATCATATCGTTGCCGAAGAAACTAGATCATTAAGCCATGCAACCTTGGATTTCTTGCCAAGTTCAGTGCACTGTCCGGCCGCGGCTAGGCTGAATATATCTACTTCGCCACTATCTACCACCTCTTTCTCTTGTTGTCTCCTCTCTCTCTCTTTTTCTCTGTCCCTCTTTGCTCCACGATCAATCCAACATCCTCTCCGCTTCTTCGCACGCACTTACACGCACGTAAGAAAGTAGCTCTGGACGAGTTTCCCGTCTCTATTGCACTCTAATCGCGTCGGATCTCTCGCTCCCGTGTTCCCGGTCTCGAGGGAAGCAGCAGCCATCTAGGCCTATCCTAGTTTTTGCCTATCCTGACCGAAGGGAGCAAGCTGGACCCGGTTCCCTCTAAGCCAACCACTGGTCTTTCAAACCATCTAAGGATAACCTGTCTCTCTCTGTCTGCCTTATACGATCATAGTTTCTCTTGCCACGCGAATCGAAACGCGGCCGGGAAACAGAGACCAAATAGAGCGAGCGCGTTAAATCGAGAGAGGAAGAGGAAGAGTTCAAGGTGAGAAAAAGAGGATCGAGGATCAAACGGCTGACTTTACTCAGACACCGAGGAAATCCACGTGGCGGAAAAATCGCGGGAAAAGGGGGAACGATGAACGGCCAAAGAGGTTTGTTGGCGGATGGTGATAAGGATGAAGTACGCTCGGCCGTGAGGCACGTTTTATTTGGATAACTCGTAAACTTAGACATTTTTTAATTCACTCATTTTTATGGGTAAGAATTTGTCTGCACATTTCTTATATTTCAATTTTACAGATTGTCAAATTTCCAAATGTTCAAACATGCAAATTTATAAATGACCAAATTTTTCAATTTCTATATTCCTATATTTCCAAATTCCAATTCCCAATTGAAAAATCCCGAAATTCCTAAATTAAACACCAAAGTTCGCATATCTCCACATCCTTAAATCCCTGAATCCCCAAATGTCCAAATTTCTCAATTCCTATATCTATATTCCCAAATCCCAAAGTTCTCAACCGAAAAATCCCCAGATTCCTAAATTCTAAAATATCAAATTTCACAAATCTCTTCGAACACCTAGGACCCTGAAGTTCCTAGATGACCCAATCCCTAAATCTCCACATCAGTGGATCTCCAAATCCCAAAATGCTCAGATTCCTACGTGATTTAAAATCACAAATCCATTCGGAATTCACAAAAATTCCTAGATGTCGCCAAGTGGGAGAGCTCCCACTTGTTAGCCACATTTTTCGTAGATTTCCTGTGGACTGTACGCCTCCACTTTCCATCGTAAACATTTCGAGGCTGCGTCGGCTAAGACGATAGGACGAGACGTCTGGATTTCCTAAGCGCTCCGAGTGCCGTTCGCCTCGCCAATGTTAGATGCATACTTCGCCAGCTTGTTCGAGGAATTTCGTAGCCTTAATATAGTGCTCGCAGCGAAATAATGCGATGGGACCGTACCGAGATAATGCCTCGCTAGCTGCCACTCGAACCAATGGTACCAACAATCACTAGTGAAACTCTCAGCCTCTCCCTCGCAATTAACAGGGTTTCTTTCTGAAGCAACCGTAAATTCCGTCGAATCGATGTTCACATTTTCGTGAAAGGCAAAGGTTTGGTTGCGCAAATATTGAAATCGTTCGAAATGAAAAGATGGTTAGGATGGTGAGAGGAGTTGGTTTAACAATTACTCCTCGTAGTTTGTCTTCTCACGGAAAATCTAGATTTACCTTAAACGTGTGGACTACAATGTGCGGAATCTTGAGACCTCCAGTTTGATTAGCACATGTGCAAATTAATTGTTTAGTCTGTCGAAGAATCGCTTTATGGTAATGGTACAACACAACCCGGTCTGGGATCAGATAAACTTAATAATGTAGAATTTTCTATGTTTCTAGTTTTGTAGGAATACAGAAATGTTTATCTTGAAATTTCAAGTACACTGATTCCGACAACGATTACAAATTTTCAAATGAACTCAAATTTAAAAAGTGGATCACCAGTTATCGTATTTAGTCCATAAGCCGATATCTAGAGCCGCTCCACATTACCGACCCAAATTCAAAAATCTGGGGTACCCACACATCTCCGTTCATAAAAAGGCGTCCCTCTATCGCGACGATAACTGCTTCCGAAATATCGATGCTCTCAGCTACTCGAGCTTCCTCGAATCTTATCAGCTCGCCACGGTAGCCGTTGCTTCCTTATCGTCTCTAAATTTGTCGAAGCTCGTTGGGAAATTTATCGAGCCACTCGGTGCTGCGATCGTTAATGCTATCTCACGGTCGTGCTTTTTCCAAGCCTTATTTAGAAGCGGCGCTCGAGAGTGGTACGCAAGCTGTTAAGCAGCGTGAACGAGTAAGGGAAAGAGGCTTTAATCGTTCCGAAAATTATACACCGTGCACGAACCTTGTGCACGTTAGTCTCGTACGGTACAGTCGTTACATCCACTTTCTGTCTATGCACGCTGGAAAACGAACATCGGGGCTACTTTTAACAGACGACGTTATTTTATGCTGTCTTAAGCCGCTGGCACGCGAGATTGTATTATCATCTTCGTTATTAAGTCTTAAATTTCTATTTTCATTAATGTGATATGTCATAACCGAAATAAACTGGAATCGTGATAAAATGTGCTGTCTTAAGCCGCTGACACGCGGGATTGTTTTATCATCCTTGTTATTGAGTCTTAAATTTCCATTTTGAATGAAGTCATATGTTATAATTGAAATAAACTAATACGGTGATGCAATATGCTATCTTAAGCCGCTGCCACGCGACACTGTTCGTAGTCCTATATTTTTATTTTATAATTTTCCTCACACTATGTCTCATTCTAGCACCTGTGCTATTTATTTATACGATAGTAGTTGAAACTGTAAAAAAGTTATAACGATGTTTCCCTTCTCTCATACTTTTCAAGTTAACCGCACTTAAACTTCCCCATTTCTTTATTGATCATTTCCAAGTCTCCAGGATGACCTGGTCTTCTAATGATCAACCTCACCGTTTAATGGCTTGGTCGTTTAGTACTTCAATTACAGTGCCGTTTCCAGCAAACGGTAAGCTACAAATGAATGTATCAAAAGTGTCACTTCGTCATACTTTTACGCAACGATTTTGTATCAGACATCCAACGTTAAATTAGCCATTTAGCAATCTCTATTTCCGACGGTACCCTTGTCCCCACGAAATGAATTGTCGAGATTAAACATCCCCTAGGTAATCCGAAAGTTCTAACAATTAATTGTACGGAAACTCATCAGGCTCTTCAACTGGCTGTCGCCTCATCATCGTTTTCATTCCACCCAATCAATACCCGGCACAATATTAATATTTTCCTTCCGGGTTGTGGTACCATTAACACAACGTTGCATCGATCATTCCGTGGCTCGTCTCTCCGGCGCAGCTTATTCATTATCCAATAATTGTACGGCACAAAGAGAACCGTTGTCTTCGGCGGCGGTTAATATTGTATTATTTCATGCATTATCGTTGGACAACCACGGCGATACGCCGGACCATTATTATATAGAGGTACAGAGGGGAAATGGCGCGATGCCGCCGCGTCACCGGTCAACAAGGTGTTAATTAGGAGCATTACCGTTCATTTTCATTCATAAATTACGGCCGGCCACGAAAACGTTTATTAACGATAATCAATGCTCGCCTGCAACGCTCTCTTCTAGTGTATATCGCGCTCGCAAATGGTACCGGATAGCTATTTAGGATCATGGGGATACCGTTAAGCACAATGTGCAGACCGTGCAACGATAAACCACACCGGCTCTCTCTGACCGTACCATTCTCGAGCGTTATTCTTGCGTATCTCAAGCGTAAAGGGGCGCGTAACTTTATAATAGATATTAAGCGGAACAGTTACTGCTCTTACGACGACCGTGATTCTTGCTCTCCTGATGCTTCTTTATGGCACCGAGCATCGCGGCAATATGTCCTAACAGCGTGATACATTGTAACCCAAACAGATCGCGATGCAGTCACCAGGGTATTTTAACTGTGTTCAAAATCTACCGATGTCAAACCACGAGTTGGCGCGTGAGAGGCTAACGTGTTTAGAAGAGCTACGGCTTCAACTGCTCAGAATGGGAAAATGGACACCTCACACGTATTTTCGGCGGTAGAACAATTGGCTCTCACGCACATTTAGGCGAAAAACAATGACAATCAGCAAACGTCCGAGAGTGAGGTGTGTTTACAGTGGAGGTGGTACTTCTTTCACTTTGGATCGATCACGCGCCAACTCCTTGTACCTTATTTTTTTCGTCAAATTTACAGTAGGAGCATTTACGCAGTGCAAATAAAAACAGTATGTCGTACAATGAAGGTGTAGTTACATATGTTAGGTTTGTAATCGAATATCTCCTCAAAGGCCGATAAAATCTTTTGATCAAGTAACATATTCACGCGAAAGTTTGATCGATGCATATTTGCATTCCTGGTGCTGCACTTCCGCAAGAAGAAGGATCATGGCGATGTTAACACAGAGGCACCCGGAGGGTATTTCCGGTCCGCGTGCGTACGCACATCGAAGGTTTTTCATGCGGGCGGACAGATCCTGCCAGAGGGGATTCCACTCATCCTTTCTCGTCCAAGCGGAAAGAAGCGGATACACGGGGATAGTTGCTCTTCCAGGATGAACCACAGGATGTGCGTCATTGCTCCTAGCACATCCTTCATCTTTTCCTGCCGTTTTTCTGCCGTTATTACTCGCAAATCGATTCATCCATTCAATTCTTCTGGCAACCTTTTGCACAGGAAAACACTTTTGTTGTTGACATACTCTGAGTCTTTCTAGTTGAAAAGATTGACAAACCTTATTAATTGTCATTGTTGTTATGTTACGTCGCATAGATAATGCTATATAGTTAAAAAATATTGATTGTAAATTGTATTAGACAAATGACGAATGTGAGTCATGTGAAGAATGTTTGATACTTCCTCAATTTTCTTGAAATAACGCATTTTTTGCGTACAACATCCAACAAGCTATCTTTAACGCAACGCAACGTAGCGTTAAAAAGTGAAGACGACATGCTTTCGAGCAGGATTTCCAGGAAATTCGTGAACGGGACATGTTTTTAAGCACGATTTCCCCTTGAATGGATGATTGCCACTGCAACCATGTGCACACCTGAGTCTTTGCCCACCGGACCGTTTTATTTGCACCGATTATATCACAGGTGTTATCTTACATTACTCGTGCATAGGTGCTGCGACAAGCGGAGAAGGAAGGTAAAGGTATCGGATGTTGCGTGGCATAAGGACGACGTTAGACAGGACCGAATTACACGCGAAACGATGTTCATTTTTTTTTCACATATTCGCGTGATGTGCACTCTTCCTATAGTCCCATCGAAAATTGTTAAAATTTCAAACATATTTTACTGTACAGTCGAGAGCAAATTTTCAAACTTTCAAAACCCTCCAATTTTCGAATTTCAAAGAAGCTTCGTAAAATCTCGAATCAGTTTCTGCCTACATACACTAGTTTCTAACATACACGGTGACACATCAAAAAAATAACTTCCGCTTTATTTTACTACCCCCATAAATCAATTTCCATTCTTGCTTAACACCTAAATCAGTTCCAAAACCTAAACGAATCTGATTTAAAACAGAGCTTCACCTCAACATACCAACCACGGTGCACACTTCATCCTATTAAGAAAAATTCCAAACGTCCATCACGTAACAAGATACTCCAAGTTAATTGTAAATAAGAATAAATTCATCAAACGAAAAGTATCCCATCGAACAACACGAATACCATGCGAGGACAAAGTTCAAGAGCAAGATCAAAGTTAATTAATCACTCGAACGAAAGTATCAAGGAACCCCGTGAGCCAAGTCACGGTGTTTCGACGTTCTCACCGTGCGCATCTGGCCGTCTAATTAAACCCATAATTACGGCCGACATGCATAATTGGATCGGGTCAGAAACAACTTTACCTTAGAAGATCAAAGGTTCACGACCGATTCCACGTGACGTAGGACGATCCAGAGGTGATCCAAAGAGGATTCGAGAGGGATCCATGGTGTTACACACCTGCATCCTACGATCGTATTGTTTTAGGACCAGGTAGATGGGACTTTAATAGGTTTCAGACACGCTCCGTGCCTCACAGGATCTCCAGTGGACCGGATCGTTTCTCTTCAAGATCGTCGACAGGATTTCTGTCCCACTTATTTCTTTTTTCCCTCCTCTTCCTTCCTCCCATCCTTGTCCCTGAATTCTTTCTCTATTTTTCATCTCCTCGAAGCGTGCCTGCTTGCCTTTACATTAATTTATAGCTGGTAATACTTTTTGAACAAGGAAAAGGAGGTCAAGTCGGTAATAATCCCTTTCGATTGACAGCCTTTGGAGTTTAGCTGAGAGATGAACTCGCCGATAAATGGTGACAATATTTCGATATTTCGTCGAAAAGAATAATAGGTGGTAAGTCAGTAGTAAACCGAATCATCAAATTCTAAATTTTCCAAATAAATCCTTGAGTTCACTTTCTACATTTTCGAATCACAGTTTCCAAAATCTCCCATTCCTCTAACAATCCTCTTGTGAATTTTAATCTTCGCACTCACGAATTTCTAAGCTTAATCATTTTCGTTCTCTTGAATTTTCATCCCTTGAAGAAACAAAATTCGAACATCCCTTCTCAAGGGCGTGTGTTATCAAGAGCCTCAGGAGAGAGAAATTCTAGCGCACCGCCCACCTTTTAATTGGTATCGATGCATCGCCGAGAAATAAATAAAATAGAATCTGGTTAACCATTTTCTTCGGTATCAGAATCGTGCCCGTCTGATTAGAAGTCGATCGTTCGTCGATAGTTTGCTACGGTGGACGTCGAGTCCAGTCCATTCGATATCTCGACGGGTCGAGCATTAAATGCGATATTAAGACGCATGGAATCGCTGCAGGGATCATCGACGTTCTCAATTAAGATCGATCTGCCGGGCTGATAATGGGACCGGTCGGTAAATAGACAGAAATGTCGCTGTACACTTGATGAAGTGCTGTGACTCGGTCCAGAAATGAGAGATCACAGAATTAGCGGGACTAGCACCGGAAACTGAAAAGTTGGCAGCGAAAAAGTACGAAGAACAGGTTAATTACATGTACATGTTAATATCTTTGATAGCAGGTTGACAGTTTAAATTAGTAATAAATTATGTTGGAAAATTCAATTACTATATGTAATTACTTGTTACAGAACGTGTACTACATAGAAGATTTCGCGTTAATTTGCAAAATATAAGTTTACAAAGAAGTTACCAATTCACAAATGTTCAAATTAGGAAATTGATTCAACTTTCACATTTTTACTTTCTAAAATGTATTTGCCACTTGTCCTTTTCATCCCCGTACAAAGCCGTCTCTAATTCGAATTTCCCGCCAAATACAAGCGACACGGCACGTGTCCTCTCATTTCTCTGTCCCTGAACCTGCAATCTCTTTTTCTTTTCATCGACGTGTCCCGAGTTGGCAATTAGACGGAGGCTGAATGTCACGTTCGAAATTTAACGGTGATCTTTTATTACAAAATGGCCGACGATTAACTCTTTTTATATTGCAATAACCTTCAGTAACTGGCCGACGAAAAGGACACGTGTCGTAACTCGTTTCTTTCACTCTATTTATGAAACCTCTTCTTTGAAAACGTGCTTTTCTTCTGTATCTTTTCAATATGTTAAATAATTACGCGTATTGTAAGCTGATCGTACAAGTAACTTTCGTTTCTTAAATCTAACGGAGTTTCACATGTCACTCGAGATAGTTGTCCGTCTCTTCCATCGCGGAACGTGTACCGATTTTTATCCCTTCCTCTTCGTTTTTTATCCCTTCGGTAGCGTGCAACGGCCACCAGAGGTAAACTAGTTGTTCCAACGACACTACGGCATTCCACCGGCAGCTCCACGGCATTAAAGTCGGTACCGATATTCACGTTGTCCTGCTACCGATAATTTTCGCCCGGTGACAGGAGCATCGATGCGCGATATCGCCAGGAACGCGTTACGATCGCCACTTGACCGCTCGTAGATCGCTTCGAAGACCGGAAGCGAGATGCAGACACCATACTTTTACCGTTTCGTTTTTCTTATGGAAACCTTGTGTTGTAAAAACATTGTTTTGCTCAATTTTCTTCACGATCGAATCCGTGCACCGTGAAATCTCTGCAGATCGTGCCGAACAAAGTCTCGCCATTCTCTGAGACATTCGATTACAAGTCTACGTGTAACTGAAACATTTCCTTCCGATGCAAGGATGCATGAAATATTGCAGTTTTATAATTTGTACACGATTTTGTTAGCTGTGAATTCATTGAGTTTACAGAAAATCTCGAGTTGCTGATGTTAGAGTAAGTTGACATTGGAGTAAGACGAATAAGTTGGTCTACAGAAAAATCGTTTAATCCATTTTAATATTTCTTTATCAAATTCATTAATTTTAATTTTCTCTGAAAGAAATTTTCGCAAATTCATTCGAATTTAAAATAACATAGTTTGAGCTGGTCAAACTGGTATAAAGAAACTCTCAAAATTTAATTTTAATATAACGTACCCTATAGAACAGGAGCTCTACATTGGATTTAACCTAACATCCATAATATCACGACCTATTAATCTAACTTGTATAAAATTACCTCTGCAAATGTATTAATCATAATTTCTGTAACATCGTAAAACTATGAGCTCTAAATTAACCTAATCTAATTTAATCTAATCTACAACCTACGTAAGATCATAAAATCTGAAGCTATTTTATGATTTCCTCTATCCTATTCTCTAACGCCATAAAACCTTCGTAAATCTTGACTCTAACTTAACCTAATTTAAGCCGATCCAATTTGTAGAAAACCACGAAACCTCTGCAACCATATTACCTCCAACATAACCTGACCTTCATGACCACAAGACCTCTGAAAATCTATAAGCTCTAACCTCACTTAAACGCATCCACGGTAGCTCTACAAACTGAATTACGTCTGTAAATCAACATTTCACCTGGAATATGAAACAATCATGCTTCTAGGGTATGAAACTAGAGCTGATCTCTAGCTGAAACTATAATTAGAGTTCTTTGTAATGCAACTGCAAAACCTAGGTTCATCAAATGTATCTATCTATGAATTTAGTCAATGTATTTTATCAGATCTATCAATTTCTCAAAAAACTTTCTATATAATAATTAAAAGTTTAAAAGCTAGTAATGAAGTGTAACTGAAAGCTTGGTAGGTGAGAATCAACTGCATGTAGTGATTGAAACTTAAACTTGTCTCTCTTAGCTCCCATTAAAAAAACAGTAATCAGATCATAGTTACGGATAACTGTAACGGCGTGATTCAAAAAGCAGCTTTTTGTCATTACAGAGAGAAGAAGAACGGTACATCGTTAAACCTATAAGAAGTACACGTATTTCTGTCTCATTATAGCACCGGTCTCCGAACGAGATTCCACGATCGATAAAGATTGTTACTAATAACACATTGTAAATCCATTAAGGATATCCTACCGGTTGTCTGTGGTCCAGTAATACGACCGTCATGAAATGTAAATGAGCCTGAACACCTCGAACGACCACTGTCGGTTACGCGGACTATCCATTCTTTTTTCTCCTCCTCTACCATGGGGTCCCATTAAAGGCTGCCGTGCATTTCCAGGGATGCGTTTTCACGTCGTGACAGGGAAATCACGCGAAGAAGTGGAAACTATCGTGGTGGGAGCCGGTTCAAAGGAAACGTTCAGCAACGGGAGCAACGAACGATAAACTGTCCCTCCATAAGCCGGGATCGATTCACAGAAGGAATCGAACGATGCCGATTTATTACGCTCGTCGTAGATTTACGCCGTTGAAAGACTCATTTCGAGTTGCAGAACGTTAAATCGAACGATCATGCGTACCTAATTACTCCCGGGTAATTAGCAGTCGATTTAGTGGCACTCTAGGTTTGACGAGCGATGACGAGAGTGAACGTGATGCGAAATTTAAGCGTGAAACGAGATCGCGTGCAACGATTCTGAATCATTTTCTTTCGCATTATTCTGCGGGATTACGATCCTGGTTTATAATCGTCGTTGAGAAATCTTCAGGAAACTAGTGGGTTCACGTACAAGTAGTTACAACTTCGTAGCTGTGAAAGGGATAGAACTTTATCGACAGCTGATACGAACTTTAACGAAAATCTTGATGTTCTACTTAATTTTTAAAATCTAGTTTAATTTTTGTTCATATTACGTATTTATGTGGAAATTGAAAATGAAGTACAAGTTGCACACAGAATTCGGGACGTCTCTTTCCTAACCTTCAATGGTAACCTTTGAGACGTGGTATTTTTAAAAGCACGTAATTGTTTTAATACGTACCTTTCATATAATATTTTAAGTGAATTGAATCGGTAGCAGATAAACTACATGATTGTCATAAAACTTTATTTTAGTCAGATTGAATTTTATTTTAAATGGTGATCAAAATTCTGTAAACAGAAAAGAAATCTTAAGGAGAGATTGATCTAGACCGTAAGAAAGTTTTCGAGCTAATTATAAAATTAAATGGAGCACACGACAGCAAGAAAACGTTTCTAGTCGCTGTTTCAGCAGAGCCATAACAGGTTCATTAACTATCGGCCGCGTTTATAAGCAAACTTAGTGCCAGTCGTTTAAGTTCTTGCTGCTTTACAAGTAATTATTCTTAATTACTTCAAACTGCCGCTACGTTACACGATGTTCGTTAGTTTGCTATTACAACCTGATGTATCATATTTTAATTAAACATTCAAAGTCCGGTTAATAAAATTAGCTCAATGTATTAGGGCTGCATTCGTTCTGTGGCAAGTTCTCGGTTTCCTTCAAATAATTATCGATTTCAAATGGTCGTTACGAATGAGTCCAGTTGAAATAAGTTATTAAGGTTAAGTTATTAAATTAGTGGTCAATGGTAACTTTGTATGGGAAAATTAATTAGTTTTATGGACGACAAATTTTAACAATATTTCATCCGATATTTCTATATCACTGTTTTACCTGCTTGTTATGTATAAATATTATAGTTATACCTTCTCATCTGCTATGAATATTATAGTTATATCTTCTCGTTTTCCATGAATAAAACTCAACGTGAAGTTTACGTTAACGTAATCGTTTTGCTATCGAGATTCACTATGATAGCTACGTACACTGTAATTATTAGGTTGTTACATATCAAATGGCTGACTTTGGAATGTTAAAAGCCTGACACTGTTTGATGATATAAAAGTATCGTGAAATAGCACTTATGGTACATCAATTTGAAGCGTAAGGTTCTCTCAAGATGACTATATAAACTTTTTGTAAATATTTTCTGTAATAACGGGCATAGAATAGATTCATCAATCATTATTATTACTTCGGAGTTTTTGAAATCGTTTATTATTAGATGTAATTGGCAACCAGCTACTTTGTAACCGAAATATTAAATAATGTTTAAGAATTTTTAATATTAGGGATATGGAAGTGTACAACAATTGAAATATGGAATTATAAAAATATGGAGCAATTGAAGTATGAAAATGTACATGTATAGAAAAATTGAAATATGAAAATATAAAAATGTACACATATAAAACAATTGAAATATGAAAATGTAAAAATATACAAATATAAAACTATTGAAATATAAAAATATACAGATATGAAACTATTCAAATACAAAAATATAAAAATATACAAATATAAAATTGAAATATGAAAATATAAAAATATACAATATAAAACTATTGAAATACCTAAATATAAAAATATAAAATTATTGAAATATAAAGATACAGAAATATAAAAAAATTGAAAAATAAAAATATACACATATAGAACAATTGAAATATGAAAATAAAAATATAAGAACAAAAATATAAAAATATAAAATATCTGAAATATAAAAAACTGGAAAGAGAAACTATAAACTATAACAGAAAAATAAATATCAGCTACATCAAGAAAATATATAAACAGTTATAGTAAATAAAAAAGAATAAATAAATTTCTCTTTAAAAATTAAAAAAATCTGGATTAGATATCGCGTACGATTACGGTAGTGGAAGAAATACCAGACCGTTCCATAGACAGTAAAAATTCCTTTTTGCAACACTCCAGCCAGTTTAACTGCTCTAAATCCATCGTCGAATGGAAATCAGATCTCGAAAGACGCGTTTCTCGTTTCAAAGTTCGACGTTTTATGTATGTATGTACGATCGGCTCGGATCGAAGCTGCATCCACGAGCAGGTGCATCTAGAATTCGCGAGGACGTGAGCGGAAATGTCGGCGTATGCGTCAACTTTCTAGCAACGGAAGCGCGGTAAATCTCGCGTGAATACCAAAAGATCGAAAAGAAATTTCTCGGCGTGCTAGAATCTTTCTTAATTTCCATATTCCGCATGTTCGAGTGTTGCTGCTTCAACACGGTCGTTACCACGCTGATAATTTACCTCAAATACATTAATTGTTAGGCACATTAGATACGTTAATTATTAGATACTTTATTCTTAGACATGTTAATTATTAAATACGGTGATTATTAGATACATTAATTATCGCGTACGTTCATTGATTAATCTGATACATTTATAATGCGAGTTATTAACAACGCGAATACTTGATATTTCAAATTAATTTTATAATTTGCTACTTTATCTAATTTATTCGATATCAGAGTTCATTTCTTCCGCTTTTCTCTGGAATATTTCATTCTGGTCAAGGTGAGTCTAATTCATCTAATTTTCCTTCATTGAATTATTTAACAGATCACTTTTTAGATGCACTGAGAATTTTGGGATTTGTCATCAAAATTATAATGATGTGATAATACTCGTGTTTTAGTAGATTTTAATCGTCGAATTTATAGGTACTTCCTGTAGACAGGGTTGATATAATTGAATTTTGTAGTACTGAGCAAGAATGATCACTATGAATGTTATAGTCAATATGTTAAGATCATTCTTAAACATGATAATCATATGGAAAACTTCTCATTATTCAAACATTCCTACATTCTCAAATTTCCAACTTCTCACATTTCCACGTTCCCAAATTTCCAAATTCCCACATTCTCAAATTTCTCCTCACATTTCCAAATTCTTACATTCCCATATTTCTAAATTTCCAAATTCCCACGTTCCACGTTCCCAAATATTCAAGTGCAAAAATTCCAAATTCCCAAATTTCTAGATCCATAAATTCTTACCTTTAAAAATTCTCAAATTTCGGAATCCCTAAATCCCCACATCCCCACATCCCCACGTCCCCACATCCCCACATCCCCACGTCCCCAAATACCTACGTTCCCAAATTCCCAAATCCCCACGTTTCCAGATTCCCAAATTCCCACGTCTCCATGTCCCTAAATCCCCAAATCCCTAAATCCCCAAATTCCCATGTCTCCACGTCTCCACGTCCCCAAATCCCTAAATCTCCAAATTCCCACGTCTCCACGTCTCCACGTCCCCAAATCCCCAAATTCCCATGTCTCCACGTCTCCACGTCCCCAAATCCCTAAATCCCCAAATTCCCACGTCCCAAAATCCCCAACTCCCCATGTCCCCAAATCCTCATGTCCCCAAATCCCCACATCCCCAAATCCCAAAATCCCCAAATTCCCACGACTCCACGTCCCCAAATCCCCAAATCCTCAAATCTCCAAATACCAAAATCCCAAAATCCCCAAATTTCCAAATGTCGAAAAATTCCCTAAAATTCCCGAATTTCCAAGAATCCCCAAAATTTCCCAAGTTCCCAAATTCCAAAGCCTTAATATTTAAATACCCCAAAAACCCAATCTTGCCCCAGAACTTCCCAAATTCGCAAATGTCCCAACTTACAATTTCCCATCTTTCCAAAGGAAACCCGAAAGCGTCTCGTTAGAAGGCGAGAAATTTCGAAGTAGTTTACCACGGACGAAGTGTAGGCAGCGTCGAGAAGCAAGAAAGAAAAAGAAATGAGGAACGCGGTGTCGTGTTCCTATCGTAAATCACCAACGAAAATACAATAATGCAAGGAGGTTCTCGGTCGCGCCATAAACCAAATCGCATCGGTTGACCCGGCTTGACCCGTTCGGGGAGCTTTTGTGCGACATATTTTCTTCGTTTTGGCCTTTTTCCCCGTTCCATGACCACGGGGGCACCGGTTCGGTTCGGTTTGGTTCTTTAAACGGGAATTCCTCAAGGTTCCTGGTCCACGAGACGACGGGTTAGACACGAGAAGATCCTGTCACCTCACCGTAGGGTGGCCTTGCCGTGGTCCTACAAAATAATCATATAACGTGCTTGACTGCATATCTGCATACCATAATGCTTGTCCCGTGTTTGTCCACCTTCTTTCTCTCTCGTACCATTGTCCCGGCACCGCGGTACAAAATGACAAACACATTGACGGAATCCTTGCTAAATTGTACCGTTTCTCTACCAACTCTTCTCTATTCCATTCATACTGTCACCGTGCCATTTTCGATACAAATTTCCTGACGTAGATTATTTAGAAAATATTATAATTGGATATGGAGTTAAGGTTACAAAAGCAATAACAAATTTCATCAAAATTTATTAATATTAAAAGGTCAAGTTTTTCTTGAGATTTCCATGTTGCACTTCAGACTTATTTTACTCCTTGTCTTATTTACATCTGTTCAGATTTTTTATTTATAGCTGTATCTGGGTCAAAAAATACGTTACGCCATTATTTATTATCATATTGTAAAAATTTCTTGAAAGTTATAATACTAAACCTTGTTTAAATGATTTTGGTGATAATCATGAGTATATTGTTCATCGTTACAAATAATTTTAATTCGTAACAAATAATCAGAATTCGCAATAGTTACAAATAATTAGAATTTGTAACGATTGCAAGTAACAAAAGTTTGTATCAATTGCAAATAATCAGAATTTGTAACGATCACAAATAATCAGAACACGCAATGATTATGTAATAGTCCAGTTTCATTTCTACCTTCATAAAAAAGGAACCATAAATTGCAAAAAATATAGAATTGTATTTCTCCAGCAGGAAGTCTATCCCGGAGCAACTTTTGAGTGAAAGTCGAACAACAGTCAATTATTAAAAAGCAAAAACTGGTAGCTGATTCGCGAGGATAGCACGCATGATCGATGATACACGCGAACAGCATCTTTATCGAACGAAATCGGCGGAACTCGATTCCCGCGGTCAGATTTTATCGTCCACCTTTATACAGCTGTCTCATACACGTATTAAACGATTGGTATTGCTCATCGACAAGCTATAACTCGAGTTAATATATTTAGAGACGCAACAGCGAGTTGAGCAGGTTTCCGTGCTTCGTTCTGGACTGATAAGGAAACCATCGAACCGTATTGAAAGATCATGATCGTATGATAGATACTCGTGCTTTTCTCGTTTAATCTTGATCCAAGAAATTCATGGGTTACTTTCTCCAAACGGGAGAAACGATTCTGGGATATCGTTGATTAACGATGAATTTATGTACGGTTTTTATTTTGCAGTTTGAAGACGAAAAAAGGATATTTACATGTTCCAGGAAAATTATGGGGACTTATACGTTTATGGAATGTACTTCGAGAAGCAATATTTTATTTTGCTCCGCGCCATTCACGCTTGCATTAACGTAATATTCAGAGTCTGAAATTAGTTCGCCGTATTGGCATTTTAGCTTTATTTCAGTATAATCTTGTTTAATTTTAGAATACAGGTAAATTGAGTCGGGTAAAACTTATAATAAAGATTTCATCGCTTTTCAGAATCTTTCTGGATTCAACTTTATTTTCTGGCAATTATTAGTCGGAACGTTAATTAACACACTGACGCGTCGAAATTGTTTACTTTGAAAATTGTATTATTAAAAGTTGTTGAACCAACATTTTTTACATACTTGTATTCGAGATGTTAATTTATAGACACGTCAATATTATTTAATTTAGAAGTTTTAGAAAAATCTTTGAGATTTAACAACACACAAAGGGATCTCCTATTACTGAAAATATAAATTCTTTTGGAATCACTGGTACACAATTGTTGAATTTAGGAATTTTATTGTAAAATACAACTCGACTTAAGGTTTTATAACACTTGGTTCCTCTCCACACGTGTCATTAACATACAATGGACGACGCAGTATTCAAAGTGTTAATGAATTAATTAACCGCGCTGGCACGTCCAGATTTAGTATACGAGAGTTAGACAATACATCAATTACTTGATAAATTAAGTGCAATTGAATACATAAATATGTTAGAAGAAAATTTTGAACATAAAATAAAATTGACATTCGAAAAGATGTACAAGTTTTAGGAACGAATTAAAAAAATGGAAGAGAACAAAAATATTTTTAGAATTGCATTGAAATCTGAATAAAATAGTATGAGCACAAACGTTAATAGAAATTAATATACATAATGAAGAATTAACTGAAGTCTGTAATTAAAACAAACAAATACTTAATTCAGTTTTTAATTTAATTAAAAATAAAATATTTATGTGAAGATATTGTATAAACTTAAAAAAATTAATTTACTTTCGAATACTACTATAGTGCACAAAATAGAAATTTTTGTATTTATTTATTAAAATAAAATCATATTTAATTATTTACGTGATACAAGTGAAGGAAAAAAGTGTACATTTTTTAAAATTATTTTTCTTGTAGAACAAGAATTAAATTATTTTTCTGAATGGAATTGTTATTACTTACATATTATTAATCATTATACATATTGTATTATCAACGAAATTTAATTCTATCAATAAATGAAATTAAAAAATAATTTTCCTAATTTCTGCACTAGAAGCCCCATTCACTTTTACCCTCCTCTAAATATGTTATGAAAATATATATGATTATTTATGAAACTTCCCGTTCATTTACGTGCATGTGAATGATCAATAACTTCCTTTCCAAGGCAACCGATTGTTAAAGAGAATAGAAATTCTCCCTGATTGCAAGCTAAATTATTACAAATAGGAAATCTGATAGAACTCATAATTGTAAGTTACTGAACTTGAACTTGCATAGTTCATTACGGTTGCGAGTGAGTTTCAGTTCGTTAAGAGGGAAAAGATTGCACTACACCTCTCGGATGGCTCGATAACGCTGCTTTCACTAATTCATTTCGCGCGTATGAATTACGAATAAATTTCATAAATAATCCTTCTAGAGAGCCTGTTCCTAACGCGATTGTTTACGACCAGCCACTATAGATCAATGGCTAAAACATTGGCTTCCGTATTTTTAGCGCGTACACGTGGAAAGCTGTCCGTCGAAATTCATACGAGTGAAAATCTATGTTTAGCGAACTGGAGAGAAAAGTATGCCAACATGAGACACGGTTTCATAGCCTATATCCTATGGGCGTTCAATTAAATTTCTAGTTAAATTTATGTCATCCGTGTCGGCGAATAACAATTTCACGGCGGATAGATGAAATACATCCAACTTTCTTGGATACCGTGTGCCGTGTGTAATACATCGGAACCGCCTGTGGGAAAGTTAATTATTCGAAGAAAGGCACTTTTCATTTCTAATTTGGAGCAAAAGTGAGAAAAGTCGAATAAAAGCATACTAAATGTAAATACTGTGGTTATAACACGCATCTATGTAATTGCGATGTAACCTCTTGATCAAACGTTTACTTTCAACTTTTCGTATTTTAACGAGAGAAGATAAATTAGATGAAGGATAAATTAACAACTGTTATAATTTTTTTTAAGTACTGCGTTGCATGAATATATCAACCCTCTGTTTTCATTAATCCGAGTTTTCGGCTGAAAATTATTAAGAATGTAAATGCTAATTCATGATGTGTAAAAGAATTTGCATAAAAGACTAATTTTAGTTTAAGAGGGGTTGTATATTTGTGTAACTGAAATTTTCAAAGTTTACAGTATTAATATTTTCAACCCTTAAATCCACAAAAAATATACTAGGAAATTTTTGAATATTGTGAAACATGAAACTTCGCCATAAACGATCTCTTAATCAACAAAAGTAACAGTATAACATAGTGATAATCCCGCCATAACCCAGCATTAAAACAAATTTCGTACAAAATCTCAAACATTTACGAATCATAAATTTCCTCGGCAATAACGTGAAATTCCAGCAAAGATAATTTCCACCATCTATTATTTGCTACGCATACGTTCCTCATTTACTTCAACGGCTTATCGCCATCGCTATCAATAATTTACGACGTCCATCACCGTCCTGAAGCAACGACAACGTAATTATTAACACCTTCTGTTAATGAAACATTAAAAAGCAGCGTACAGTACGGGGTTACGTAAGCAGACAGCAAACACGAGCAATCTCTCCGTGCACGATGATGTACAAACCCGGCGTATCTTCGAACAACGACAAACACGAGCCACATGTAAATCACCGGAATGATATCGCACCACCTTAATCGTCGTTCCATAAACGTTTCGGCGTGTTCCGTGTGATTTTCGAGTTCCACCAGAGGGAACAGCAATAAAAGGCGACGACGACGAGCCAGCCAACACCATCAAATTCATATACAGGGTGGTGAAGAAACTGGTTGCCAAATTTCAGTATCGTACTCTACTATGTGCAATGGTATACGTAAAATACTTGAAAATTTTTCTTGTAAAGATTCGTAGAAAGATATATCTTTTAGAGATATGATAGGATTATAATAAGATAGGATTTTAGGGTGCAATATATAGGATTCGATATTTGTGATATCATTTTATGATTGATCCGGAGAAAATGGCGACATAGCCCCAGCAGAATTTAATTATTAGATGACATATTATAAATGTAGGAATTTGTGGATTTACAAATTTGGACATTTTGGAAATTAAAAAATTCGAGTATCTAAAAATTTAACAATATGGGAATTAAATGATTTGAGGACCTAGACATAGGAATGAAAAAATTTGAGGATCTAGAAATTTAGCAATTTTGGAATTAAAAGATTTGAGGATCTAGGCATCTGACAATTTAAGAATGAATTTGAGGATCTAGAAATTTAGCAATTTAGAAATTAAAAAACTGGTGGATCTAGAAATTGAACAGTATGGAAATTAACATAGTTGAGGATCTATAGACTTGACAATTTAGGAATTAATAAATTTGAGGATCTAGAGGTTTGACAATTTAGGAATGAAAAAATTTGCGAATCCACATATTTAACAATTTTGGAATTAAAAGATTTGAGGATCTAGGCATCTGACAATTTAAGAATGAATAAATTTGAGGATCTAGAAATTTAGCAATTTAGAAATTAAAAAACTGGTGGATCTAGAAATTGAACAGTATGGAAATTAACATAGTTGAGGATCTATAGACTTGACAATTTAGGAATTAATAAATTTGAGGATCTAGAGGTTTGACAATTTAGGAATGAAAAAATTTGCGAATCCACATATTTAACAATTTTGGAATTAAAAGATTTGAGGATCTAGGCATCTGACAATTTAAGAATGAATAAATTTGAGGATCTGGAGACTTAACAATTTAGAAATTAAAAAACTGGTGGATCTAGAAATTGAGCAGTATGGAAATTAACATAGTTGAGGATCTATAGACTTGACAATTTAGGAATTAAATTTGAGGATCTAGAGGTTTGACAATTTAAGAATGAAAAAATTTGAGGATCTACATATTTAACAATTTTGGAATTAAAAGATTTGAGGATCTAGGCATCTGACAATTTAAGAATGAATTTGAGGATCTAGAAATTTAGCAATTTAGAAATTAAAAAACTGGTGGATCTAGAAATTGAGCAGTATGGAAATTAACATAGTTGAGGATCTATAGACTTGACAATTTAGGACTAAAAAAATTTGAGGATCTAAAGACCTGACAAATGACTTAATCCTCGATCAAATACAAATGAGAAGAAACTCAACCTTTATTCTCCAAAATTACACTGAGTGATTTTGCAAACTTCGTGTCCTCTACAAAATTATCCCTAAAGTTAAGAAAAATAGAAGGTGATAGAAAAATGTAAGCATCTACTTTGTTGACACCCCGTATAGCATGAAAACGGCAATTCGCCGTGCAACCACGGAAATATTTCTCGAATTGAACGAAAGTGTACGCCAGCCGTGTGAATTATTGCGTTTGAACATATTCGCGTGGTACCGAGGTCTGGCTAAAGGTACTCTGAAACATTGCTCGTTCCACGGACGTAGGCCAGGCAATTTCGATACCAGGAATCGCGGTAACGAGGAACAACGAACACTTTGTCCAACGGACTACGAGTAAGCATGCAGAAATCGCTAAAACACAGCCCCGAGGTTCCTCAACCACGTGCTCGAGCCTTGTAAACCAACAACGTTGGATAAGTTTGCTCGGCTTTTTTTCCCCTTTGTTTCTTTGCTGGATGCCTTTCCTTCCCTTCGGCCCGGTTAAATGCTCTTTTCTTTTCGCAGAAGTGAAATTTATATTCATAAGAGGAAACTCGTGCCAGGGAACACAGGGTTGCGAAAGTGGACTACATATGAGCTACTTTTATTTCGGAATATATTACCAAGTCCTAACATGCTTTGATTTCTAATATTTTGCAAATTTACGAAAATTTTATATGCTGGTAAAATAACAGTTATTATGTTTACTATGAATTATTAAATAAACTACAAGGAAAGTAAAAATATTTTCACAAGATGAATTAATGAATCCATGGACTTCAAATTCATTTGGAGATATAAAAGAAGGTATTTGACACAAAATTACTAAAAAAAAATTTAGAAAATGTATACAGTCATTTCTGTCAGTCTTCAAGCTCCGAAATACCATAAACGTAATTTTGCAACAATTTTAACAAAATCGTTTGACAATTAAATATTTCGGAAAAGATATTCGAACGAAGATGGAAGTTGAAATTAAACTGAAGGGATACAGAAGGTTCTCTGTCCGAATTGAAACTAATTATCATAACGTACGAATGTATACTGAAATTATACACCGTTAGTGTTTCCTCTCATTACGGGATATCGACGAAATATCGCGGGAAACGACGTGTACGACTATATTCGGTCGGAATGTCTCGATTCGCCGCTCGTTGATCGAAAAATAAAGTTGTTAATTTAAGGAACGAGCGTAATACCATTTTAAAAGGAACGAGTTGGTTTTATAGTTTAATTGGACGTGAGAAAGGGAAGGGACGACGAATATGGAGACACGTGAAAGACTGTCGTTTTCAAACTTGCTGCGAAACTTTTCAAGTGGAGCAACTGTCGAGATAAGGAAAAGTGAATCGGCCGCTTTCACGGTTGTTTATATACTATTTAGGATCGTGGATTTAAACAGGACGATCCAATTAGTTCGATTCAGTTACTCGGTCTTCGTGTATGCGTTAGCTGTACACGGAATTTCCATTGTGAAAATGTTGTCGACGATCGGCCGCGATCGAATCCGTACACTTCGCGTAATTTCGTTGCAGAAATTCTGACCAATTTCGAGATGAAGAATAAAGTAAATATAAATGCGATAAAATCGAAACGAGCGTATTGCTGAGATGTATATTTCCACAAACTCATATCCCGTATTTATACCGATAAATCAATATATTCTTAATTTCCTATATTATAGATTACTAGATTCTTTAATTTGTATCTAAATTTCTACATCTTTGGAATCTATATAAATCTTCAGAATTCTCAATCTGAAAATTTGGTGACTTTCAAAAT
Source organism: Megachile willughbiella (assembly GCA_945859595.2). NCBI lineage: Eukaryota > Metazoa > Arthropoda > Insecta > Hymenoptera > Megachilidae > Megachile > Megachile willughbiella. Next base: position 10,978,123 of record OX243796.1, read on the forward strand.
TAGGACTTTAGGACCTTAGGAATTTAGGAATTTACAAATTAAAGAATTGAAGAATTTAGTACTTTAGGAATGAAGGAATTTTGGAATTCAAAAATTTCAAAATTTGGGGAATTTTGGAAATTGAAGTATGAGAAATTTTGAAAATTGAAAATTAGTAAATATGGACATTTGGCAACTTGCAGATTAAGTATTTTCAAATCCCCAAACTTGAAAATTTGTAAATGAGAAGATACCCTATACAAATCTGAAAATCCTCTAAATCCAAATATGTCTCTAGGTTCCTATATCCCCCTAGATTTCTATATCCTCCTAGATTTTCAATATCCCCGAGATCCATAGATCCCTATATCCGCCAGATCCCGCATATTCCCTAGATCCCCAAAATTCCCTAGATTCCCTATATTTCCCTAGATTCCTCATATTCCATACACCCTCCAAATCCCCTAAACCTAAAAATCCCTAGATCTCAAAAATTCCCTAGATCTGAAAAATTCCCTATACTACCACAATTGCCTAAATCTCAAAAATTCCTTGTATTTCTATATTTCGTAGATCCATAGATTCTCTAGATCCTCAATATTTCCTACATTTCCTATATTCCCTAGATCCTTATATCATTATCTACCTACGTCTCTAGTTTTGTTAAAATAAACAGAACGTAAATAACGAATTATCAGTTGAATATCATAAAAATTATAACGTAGAAAGTGAGTTTTGAGAAAATACTAAAACAATGTGTTATTAATAAAATCAGCAACAGAGTTGAGAGAAATTATGATTGTCGATGGATAAGGTGAAGTAATGAATATCTGAATGGATATTATACAGAAAATTCATTAAACATTCATTATGCAAAACATTCATTATCCAGAGAAACTTCGCAGGAAGTAATTTTTTAATTTTGCCGTCGGAAAAGAGTTTCGAAAGAAAAACCTTCCACATCGAACAGAAAAAAGCAAACAGTCACGGGTTTCTGGAGCATATCTACGGAATTTGTTTCTTCGATACGCGTTCTCCGCATTCTACCCTTTTTCAAACAGATCCTAATGTTGTCAAGTTTCGTGTTTAACGATCCGATATTTGGATTCGGAGGAAATACGAGGTGCAAGCGAATAATTCGGACCACGATTTCCGATGCTTTAAATTCTGGTAAGAAACGGGGAAACAGATGTAAATGATTATCTAGCTAGATCACAGACGAACAGAAAAATAAACAGCGAAATTCCATTAATTAACCTCGTAATTTAATCCAAATGTTCGTCTACGGCATTGTAAATCAAACCCATCGCAAACTGACCGTTCGTGAGACACAAGTTCTCAAGGACAATTTATTAAAAAGAAACGCATCGTAATTTATTATTCGTTCGAACGCGTGATCGAACAAACACGACTTCTTCCAGTTTCTGAACTCGTATAGAAGCAAACGAGAAGTTCGAAAACATAAATCAAAAATATATCCTGTTCCAAGGATTTAATATCTGGTAGATCGTAAATGAAATTCGAAAAAACTGCATCGTAATTGATCAACGTCTAACATCGAAAACACGGGGCTTTAAGCGCTTTGAAATCCATCTGAATAAAAACTCGTTAATTCTGACTTATTCCTCTACGAATCGGTGGAAGAAAATGATGAGCGAGCTCCAAAATATACGTATGCAAATTGACGACACATATTTCTTTTTACGTGGATCAATTCTTTGTAACGTTCTGCGTAAGAGAGTTCGATAAGTCGATAGAATGTCAAAACAAGAGGTGGTTCGTGAGATATTGCACATTTTTTAATAACATATCTTGATTCGATTTAGTATTTTTTTGCACATAGTGTTCTGGAGACACACTGTCGATGTATGTACATATGTGTAGTCAGAAAATATATACTATTTGAAAAAATAGCACTGGAGAATATAGGATTCTATTTAAAACAAAGTAACTAACATCGAAATCTTTTGTAGAAATAACCTTGAGAAAAAATTGATTTTACCATTGTGGACTTCAACGCAGTTGCACTTTTGACCTTTCAAAAATAAAATAATATAACGGAGCAACAGTAAAATATTATACAAGAAAGTACGACAAGAAAATAGTAGAAGATTCGATAATAAAATAGTAAAATAAAAAAATAAGATAGTAGAACTGTACAATATGCAAAAAGAAACAGAATAGTAAAATACTAGAAAATAAAACGCCAAAATACTCACATGGCAAGATATTTATAAAAATAAAAAAATACAGGTGATTCCAAATTTACCCTCTCAAGACCAGATACGCGAGTCCATTAAACCCTCTTAACAGGGGTTAAAGAACTCCCTTTTCTTCTACAATCGGCAGGGTCCAGGAACAATTAGGAATCTCCAGATGGTAAAAAATGAGTTGACGTAGGGAATTTTTGATTTCCATTCTCCGGGGCGTTCTTTAGCCCCGTCGATCGTACACCTCGCACGCAAACACGCTTAACCGCGAGCGTACGCGACAATAGCGGTACCGAAGTCGTTTTATTGTCGCGGTACTTATTGTCCGAGTGGTATCACCACTCGTAAACACTGTCCCGCCGCTGAAAGCATGCTTCGTGGGCAGATTTCGTAATCGTTTTAGAGGTTACGACGAAGGTTAGACCTACAGTGAGACCAGCTTTTCCCGCTTCCACTAAAACTATCCTGCCCGTTGCGACGCATTGCGGACCTCGGGGACCAAACGAACCAATAGTAAATACATTATCAACCCTTTCACACTCGATATTTCTCCGCAAAAAATACATTAAATTGTTCCCTTTTTATTCGCCCTTAATCAGATTTCTTGCTCAATTATCTCTACACCCGAGTAAGTGAAATATTTACTTCTTTATGGTTTCAATAACTTATATTGATTATTTCATTAATGTATAGTTCAAGGACGTAAGCACGATGGGTAAATATTATTAAATATTATTAGCACGTTGTTAGTACATATTTGTACCACCATTGGTACTAATTGGTAATATTGGTGATTGGTAATATTAGTGATTGGCAATATTAGTGATTAGTAATATTAGTGATTGGTAACATTGGTAATCGGTAATATTGGCAACATTGGTTATATTGGTAATTAGTAATATTGATGATTGGTAACATTGGTAATCGGTAATATTGGCAACATTGGTTATATTGGTAATTGGTAATACTAGCAAATGGTAATATTGGCAATTGATAATCAGCAATATTAATAATTAGTACTAATCAGTAACATTGCTCCATATCATTATTACTTAGTATAAACGAATAAAGATTTCCTGAAAATTTGTTTAAAAACAATGTCAAAGGTACCTAATATTTCCTAACTTTTGAATTGGACTGTTATGATATAACCACCTTTAGAATACTGAATTTCACGGATATGTAATTCTAAGTGCACGGTTACGTATATCATTCGTAAAACTAAGTTTTACTATACAATTTTAAATTTAAAGGAAAATAAATGTCATGTATGTTATGTACACAAGACTTGAAAGAGTTAACGTAAGTTTACACGCAAATTCGAAATTTGTAAAAACTATGAATGTATAACCATCAATAACTATAACAACACTTCGATCCATCTTTGCTGACATTGACTTTCATATAAACACTTCCTATAAGCAAAGAACAATTCAACCGCCTTTTTTATTACCACTATTCAATAACAAATACTTTAATTGAATTATTAAAAGTGAATTCTAAATAGAATAAATGTAGAAAATTCAAAATATGCGTTTGATAAACAATCAGTACGTAAATAAACCCAAAAAGAAAGTAACGAATCTGCATATTTTCAAACGTCACTTTTCGCGCGTTTTTTTAAAACCGCAATTACCTCCTAAACGACCGATCATTCATAACTCAATAACACTGTCAACTGTCACAGTCAAAAGTAAGCATCTCAGAAACCACAATAAAGAAAAGAAAGACATGAAACGCTACTTTAGATCAAACTACAAATTGTAGAAATAGACATGTCATTACAGAAATTAGCCAACAAACTGTCAAATTAAAACACTCACCGGTGACGACCGTGAAGAGGTTAACCGCGAAGCATAGTCCAGGATGGTCGCAGATCGAACAAACGAAAGGCCAGGACGAATTGGCAGGGTTGAATCGTAGTCCGATGATGATTTATCAGTCTTTACTTTCGCAAGGCACAAGTGTCACCACACCGAGGCACGATTCACAAGACGTTCGCGACGCGACGTTTCGTAAAACGTGTCGCGTTTAAATTTCGTTCGCGATATGTCAACGAATCGAAAGGAAAACACCGGGAATTTTCGGGGAGTGGATGGTACGTGAGCTTCGATCGATGTCCGTGCGCAGACTGCCCGCACCTCGCTGCTTGCCGGGCGTTCGTCATGTTGCGGTCTCGCTTCGTCTCCCTCCAACGTTTAACGTTCTCTCTCTCGACCCCCACTATTTACCCTCGCGCCGTCTCACTCGTGCCTCTTCCCAATCGAAATATAACACTGAATTTCGTCGTGAGTACCGTGCCACCACCGAACATCGAACGTTTTCCCCCGTTTTCCGTAAATTCGCACTGATCCTCCGTGATTCCCGCGAGCTTTTCCATTTTTAGCGGTTTCCCGCGCCTGCGCGGACGCGCGATGCGCGCGCATGCACCACCCGGTTCAAACGACGCGCTGCGATCGAAGCATTTGATTTAATTGAAAATTAGTTTTTTGTTTTCTTTTTGAAGAGAAACGTTTATAGCTGGATGCAATATTATCGTTGACTTTTGGATATGATTAAGTGTTCGCTCTTAAATTAGCAGATTACTAATTCCCAACTTTCCAATCTACAAGTTCCTAAAATTGTAAATTTTGTAATCTTTAAATTTCCAAACTTCCAGGTTTTTAGTAGTAAAACTATCTAAATCTCCAAAACCACAATTTTTTAAATCCTCGAGTTATACAATTTCTAATTACTAAATTCGTAAATATCAAAATTTTAAAAGTTCCAAATTGTCTTTTCAAATTCCTCGATATCTAAATTGGTTTTCTTTTCATTCCTATAAAGTTTGTGTCGTCATGTAACTGGTAATCTCGAAAATCTTGAAGTTCCCTACAATTTAAAATTGCAGGAATGTAAAGGAATGATGGAAAATGAGAATCATTCTATTACATAGAGACGTCTGAATTCAAATACAGTTGTATAACGATTTCTATGCATCATAAATCATTTTTCTATCATAACTTTCTTCGAAGCAACACGTACAAAACTATTGGAACAGTTAAACTTTCCTATTAATAGACTGACCTTACTTTATTTCTTATAACGTGGCTGTATCGATTTCTGAAAGGTCGATAAACCTATTATGCAAGCACATCTATAACTTCCGAAGTGCCCTCTTACATCGCACTCTCAGTCCATAGACCTTTCATAATTGTTCATCAAACAATTAACAGATCCCAACAATCGATAAGAGATATCTTTTTAGGACATGTATTATGAAAGAACACTTTTCACGTCGATTAACATCGTTTACTGCCATTAAACCAGAAAACACCCTTTAATTGTACGATATATACATTTAATTCAATGGTATAATCAGTTTCTAACAGGAAGTGTAATGGTACCGGTGGTACTCGTAAATTATATAATAAAACAAACCGATTATTTAATGAACTACTGCATTCCTACATAGATAAATTAGTTTGATAGCAGTTTTTCTTTTTTACATACGAATTCGAAAGCTTCTTCTAATTAAAAACATATAGTGATTTGTACAAACATGCAATGCGTATATCTACTTATGATTACAGTTTTTCTTCGGAATATAATAAAAAGCAACATGCATGTAATTTTATAGCAGTACCGTAATAAATAATATGTAGTACAAGAGATAGTATAATACTGCACGTAAAATTATTACCAAATTAATATTAATAAAGTTAGGTTAATGGAAAAAATATTTATTCCCTCGAGAAAGAAAAATAAATAACATACAGTGGGGAAAAGAAATATTTTTATATTATTTTACCTTTAGAAAATTCTGCTGACTTTTTAGATGTTGCTTGCATTCATAAAACTTAGTTATTGATCCCAGAATGTTATCACTGAATAATTGAATTAAAATCGAACAATAATTTCGAATGATTATTTTTGTTCACCGCGCGCCGCACCGTTCAAATTAAAAACACAAAATTCCCCATAAACTTTCATTTCCAAATTACCATTTTACGTGTCAAAACATGCGTCACTAATTATACGCCCATGCTGAACAAACCTCCCGTTCGCTTTAACAGGTTGTACCATTAAGACGATCAAAACCTTCGCGTAAAGAATTACTCGAGCGTTTTCTCGTAATTAAACGCAAGAATGTATGCTTTAAGAAAATACATACCAGTATTGCGGCCCACGATTATCTGGCTCGTGCACCATTAAGCTCATTCTCGTTTTCTCTTATTTTGGACATAAAACGCCGAACCCCGTATTACCTTCGGAGCAACAGAGAAAAAAAGAGAACGAAACAAACGCATCATCGAAAGTTTTGGTGTCCCAGGGAGCAACAACACCTGTCGGCTAACACTTATTTCAACTTTTCGAACAGACTGAATAAACGACTGGTCCCGTACCGGACTACGCCTCGTTAATTGCCGCTTAATTTCTCGGCGAATAAGAAAGTGCCATTAGGGCTGCGATGCGTGCACGCGAGATGCTGCATGTGAAGGATGCATGCGCACTGACGAATAAATTAAAATTATCAATTTTCAAGTTTATAATTTTTATATTTTTGTATAATTAGAACAGATTTGCGAATTTCAAAATCTCAAGTCTTCCAAAGTGCAAAGACAAAAATTTTGATAATTATATAGTGTGGCACATTCACGGAGAATCTTGAAGTATGGCAGGGGCAACACTTTCTGTAAATAGTTACCATATTGAATATCTCTGAAATTAAAACGGATTGCGGGTTATATGTGTAATGAAAAGTTGTTCAGAATGAAGTCCTTGACAAAATATTTCAAGGTCATCGGAGAAGGGTGTACCATTTTGTAAATAATTACCATATTGAGAATATTTTTACGAATATCTCCGAAATTAAAGCCAAACGGCGGTTATATATACAGAGAAAAGTTGTTCAGAATGATGAGCTTGGCAACATATTTCGAGATCATCGAAATCGGTGAAGCGTGAATCCTCCTATAAACAATTACCGCACTGAGAATATTTCTGCGAATATCTCTGAAATTAAAGCCGATCGGCGGTTATATACAAGAGAGAAGTTGTTCAGAATGACGCCCTTGACAAAATATTTCAAGGACATCGGTGAAGCGTGTATTTTTTTATGAACAATTATAAAAGTTTCTTGAAATACGCGTGGCGATCAATCACGCAATTTTCCTCTGTTTTCCCGTATTCTTGACGAAGCTGAAATCGCCCGAAGGAAAGATGATTGTCGTTTAACCAAGAGCCGGGGCAATTCTTTTCTTTCAACGACCCCTTTTGTTCGTCGATTGGCAACGAACGAGGGTCGAATCGAGGGAGGCAGGTCGGTGATTATGAAAACTGGCTGGGTGGGGTCGTCATTAATCAATGAATGCACGCCACGGGCCAATTAACGAGAGCGAAGAGGAACCAGTAAACACGTGCCATTAAGTTTCACGTTGATGCGAAATGGCACACGAAGAAGAGGTGATTCCCAAGGTACGCATTATGGGGTCATTCGCGTAATCACGCCGAGAAATTCGGTAATATTCTGGATACTTTATTTTGGTTCGCGTATGCGATATATAACAGTGTCAGATTTTTGGTGTGTTACAATTTCGTGACTTGAAAGTATTGGGAAATAGCGTTTGCGGGACAAGTTGATGGTTATAGCATGAGGGAAAGGATTAGGTAGACGCACCTATATTGCTAATAGAAAATGACTTTGAGAAAATGGATGAAGTGGAGTATTTGGTGATGATCACTGCAAAATTAGGTTAATTAAGAATTAAAAATTGATGAACGTAAAGATTTGAAAATTTGGAAATTTGTCTATTTTGAGATTTGGATAATTGGAAGTGGGAGTTCGGGAATTTTAGAGTTTGAGCATTTCACAGTTTTTTGATTTCCGAATTGGAGCAGTGGTACGATTGGAAATTTTAGAATATTGGAACAAAAAAATTTGCAAATTTGTGAATGTAGAAATTTAGAAATTTCAGAACTTTGAAACATAAGAATTTACAAATATATGAATACGGAAAGGTGATTAGAAATTTGAGAATCTATGAATCCAGTAATCCATGAATCGCAAACTTTGTCAATTTTCCAAGTTAGAAGTTTAACGATTTGCTTTAATTTTTTCAGATGAGCGAATCTACCAGTTCTCCCACGCCGGATCGTGACCACATGTAAAATCTTCATCTCCAAAGGGAAGAAGAAAGATGACGATTAAAGCGAGCATGTGTCACGTTGAATTTCGAAGTCGTCTTTGTTTCCAAAGATTTGCTCTCGGTTGGGTAATTCATAAACGTCTTACGGTTGACCGTAAAACCCCGTACGATTGCGGTCGTAATTCTTTTCTGGTGGTACACGAACCACGTGGCTTGGAGACCGACCGTTTTTCAGTTTTCACCAGACAGAAGGTTATTGAACGTGTCGCAGTGTGGCAAGATAAACCGTGTGGAACGAACCACAGCGACATGTTCATTGTTACGACGAACGTGTTTCTCGTCCTCTGAACCTCGCTTTTCTCCTGTACTTTCCATTCGGAAAATCATACACCTTGCTGTATAAATCCTCAATCAGATCTCGATAGATCTAGGTCTCCAACTTTTGATTATCACTTTACGAATCCGATCTGCCATATCTCTAATCAGGTACAAAATTTCCTAATAATTATTGTGTTACACTTTAGCAAATTCATTGGAGTAATGATAAAATAATCAACTTGATGAAACTTTTCAAGTTTCAAATTTGAGAAACCAGTTGGTTGTAAAATTGTAGTTACTGGTGCAACTGATAAACAATCTCCAATTATTAATCTCTTAATTAACTATTAATCTGCTATAACAGCACTAAGATCTGTTAACAACCTAAGGATTCACAGAAAAAATCAGAACCAAGAAATAGTTAAATAATCTGAACAGCGTTGCAAATAATCTTTGACCGCACCAACGTTAAAAAAGGCAGAATTTCTTGATAAATAAATATCTACACGCATCGTGATTTAAAAATGAAGAGACGATAATTGAAGACCTTAATAAGGAAGAATCATCGCAACTGCTCCAAATTTCCCAAACAGTCCATAGAACCGAAAAAGGGGAGCTTGTATGTATATAACAGTACCTCTCGAAAAAACATGGCCAAACATCTTCTCTAACTGTACTGTTAACATCAACTGTTTCTTTTTTCCCTTTTCCCTTTTTCGAGCCACTTCGAACGCATATTAAACCCGTCCACGAGTCGTTACAGCTGTTTTTCAAGTGCGCCAACGACCCAAGCCCATTCTTCGATTGTTAAACAACACGATGGTTCGATCTGTCCACGACGACCTCGACTCGCGCCCTTTCTTCCTTTTCCCGTTTCTTCGACCAGACAAATGCACGTCGCTTTTTTTTCGGATCGGTGCACAGAATCTTAATGACGAACCTCTCCGTCTCATGTATTCACAAACGACACCGTTCGTGTCCTATGGGACAACAAAGAACGTGCCACGCTTTATGGAAAGACTGGTATCGCGTGCACCGTAACCTGAAACACGATGAGTTTATTAGTAATCGTATGTTTATCGAAGTAGAATTTTTTTTTTTGAAGAAATCCGTAAATTCACGGAGACTCGTATACATAATTCTTTTAAATTCAATATGCCTGAATACATAAATCCTTCAAATCGGGATCCCAAATTTTTGAACCTCAAAGTTACAAAAACTAGAATACTTGAACATAAAAATCTTTTAATCTCAAGATTCCTAAATTTCCAAATCCTCAAATTCTCAAATTACCAAATCCCTGAATCCCTGAATCTCAAACCCCAAACGTCGGAACAGCCCAACCCTTGAACCCAAAATTCTCAAATCCCTGAATCTCAAATCCACAACGTCCAAACCTCGAAATTTCCAAATTTCCAAATCTATAAATGTAAAAATGCCTGAACCCCTAAATTCTTAAATGCCAAATCCCAAATCCCTAAACCTCCAAATCCTCAAATTCCCAAATCTCCAAATTTTCGACTCTCCAAAGTCTTTTTCCAAGTCCCCAAATTCCCAAATCCATAAATACAAAAATGCCTGAACCCCTAAATTCCTAAATGCCAAATCCCAAATCCCTAAATCTCCAAATGTCCAAATCCTCCTACATCCCTTTTCCAAATCTGTGAACCCAAATCCTAAAATTTCCAAATCTTAAATTTTCTAATCTCAAATTAACAGAATCTCCAAATGTTCAAGATCTAAAATTTTCTAATCCCTAAATCTCTGAATTCTCAAAAGCCTCATCCACAAATTTCTGTACATAACAAATATAAAATTTTCTGTCTAACTGCCACAGTGATCACAAACCCAATTTTTGTTTGCGTAGAATTGAAAGGATTTGCCTCCTCATTTCTCCTTGACATTGAAATTACTTTAGACAGCCACCACTTGAAAAGACCATTCCTGCGGTTGTTTATAGCGATGCCAAATTGCTCCCTTGGACAGAAGTTCAAACGTTCTGGCGTATGTCCAGAAATATTGCACTTAGAATGGTGTATTTCAACAACTTCTTGGGACGTGACGCAGTTCAGCAGCACTCGAAGATACTCATTTTGAAGAAGAACATTCCTCAAAGTCCGTAAACGACCTAAACAAACTGAACGAAGTGCTGCTGCCGAGAAATGGCTGCATACGAACAATTATTATATCCTTAACCTAAATTTAAATTACAAGTTTTATTAAGGGAATCTTTGCTATATAAAACTAGTTCCTTTTATGGCTCTGAATTTATATTCTACATTAATAATATTTAAACTTATGATTATGATGATGGAATTGTGGAACTTCAAAAATTCCAAGTTATAAACTTTAAAGCTTAGGAAAGCCCAAAGTTCCAAAATTTCCAATATCTCATTTTCCCGAAATTCTAAAATACCGAATTTCCAAAATCAGTAAATTTTAAAGATCCTAAGACCTAAAGCTATAATTGTTTTAACTCGTAACTAAAAACTGTCATGGCGCCTTATTGTACACACTTCGGAAACCTGTCTAACCTCCAAAATAATACAAAAGACACTACGTTATTAATATGTTACATCGAACATTTAGAACCCTTTTTCAACAAACATAAAAAGCTTCAGTAATCTCGACATCCTCCACAGACTTTATCGTTAGCAGCGATCAATAAATTATCGAGCATGTTTTAACGATCGATTCACCATCATCCCTACGTAAAACGATTAACCAACGCACCACGACAAACTCCTTAAAACTTTGCTGCACTTATCGTTTTCAACAAGATGTCGTGGCTAAAATGTGCTTATCGTTGCAATAAATTCGTTGCTCGAGCCAAGGCATCACAATAAAAACCCGGCAACGTTGTAATTAAAGATACAAAACTTATCGGATTTGTTGTCGTCTTCACGGCGAAGTAAAAGAAGCGTAAGTAAGTAAGTAAAGTATGTATATGTTCCTCGAACCAATTAGTTGTCGGGTTGTTCCTGTTGTTTTTTCCCCCCTCGGTGCAATAACGTTTCAATAATATTTGAATAATGTCATTAACGATACGACCGGTTAATTAGGCGGCTCGTGTGCGGTTTTTCCGGAACTTTGCCGCTTCGGGGAGGCGTTTGATTTATTGCATCGTCCGGCTGAGGCCGATAAAAGCATCCTTTACGCGGTTATAAAAATTACAGGACGCTACGCCGGCCATGTATACATATTACGGGCACACGACCCACGCGTTCCTCTTTCGAATGATCATCGTGTCACGAATGCTTGTTCATAAACTTTTTACGATAATTTATGGCTTAATGTACCAACAAAACGCCGGATAGTTTACCTTTCCGCTTTCTCCTTGTTATCTTTCCTCTTTCCGTTTCCTCTTTTCACGCTATGCCCTTTACAGTTCGACAAAATTGTTCATTTAGGTCTTCAATTTTTTGTTGTTAAATCTTTTTCATTTTAGTAGTATGTAGATATTCGATGGTAGATATTGTTAGATGATCAGCATCAGTATTGACTCCCGTTATATTGCCGTTTATTTGGAACTTCGCAAACTTGTAAAGAATGCTCTTTAGCTTGAGAATGGACACTATTAAATTTAATTAATAAAGAACATGAAAATGGTAAGTTACTGTTTTCCCATATTTCCATACAGCAAAAGAAACAAACATCCGTAATAACAAACCCTAGTTAAGAATGCGATCCTATAATCCCATCTGTACGAATACAAAAAAGAAACAAACGAAAACCCGTCTTTTCCCCATAAATGTTTCGTGCATACCGAAAGTATAATCTGATTGGACCTTGAATGTCTGCATCCTATCAACGTATAATTTCCCCGCTCCAAAAAGAAGCGGGAAACGTAATTTCAAAGATAATGCAATTTAATACGCCTATATCTCAGGCAATTCCGTGGCTGTGTGACATTGAGGCACGAAACAGTCCTTCGATGTATCAGCTTTTCATTAGAGCCCTGTAATGACGTCCAGTAGATTCGCTTCTTCGTTCGGTCCTCGATTATGCTGATTTGCCATGATTATACGTTTGCGCGTCCAGCATTGGACAGGTCGATGTGTCACCGTGATTCCTCCAGGGAAAACTCTGGCTCCAGGTATCTCCCGCAGGAGCAGCCACGCTGGATAAAGGGGGCTAGGCTGTTGGCCTAACAAAAAAGCTGAGAAGGAACGTACCAGTTTTTGCGATGAAACTAGCTACCTTAGAGCAACCGGCGAACTCGAGCGAACGAACCTTTCTTGTCTAGCGTGACGACTCTAAGCGGGATCAACCGGTAACGCATCAGGTCAGATCTTGACGCTTTGACCCATTTAGCCTTGAACTTTCATGAATTTTTACGCTTACGACACTTCGATACGATTTGATACGTCGAATTTAAAATATCGACGATTCTTCATGCCTTAAATTTAGAAATTTGATGGCTCAAAGTTTGAAAATTGGTGAGGTTCGACGTTTCAAGCTATAAATTCACATCTTAACTACTTTTGGGGATCTGAGTTTATAGTAGTGAGTATTCAATGCTTCAAGGTACGAAAGTTGGCCAGGTTTGACTTGTTATCTTCTGAACTATCGAAACGTAGGGCCTCAAGCTCGAACCTGGACCAGTTGAGGCTTCCAGCTAGGAAAAATGAAGATTCGATGTCTCAAGGTAAGTTGACTAGTTTTTACTGTTCATGCTTTGAAATATGGAAATATAGTGCCTCATGCTTCGAATCTTAATTCAACTCTTTGCTGTTGTAATACTTAAAAATGCAAAAGTTTTACCTGAAGTATTTACATTTTGAACAATTTACTTGAAATGTTGATATGGTTGAATCTTCTGAGTTTTCTTCAAACTTCAAACCCCGTCACACCTGTCCAACTTGACGAATTAATCCTATGAATGAACTAGTAGAGTATCAACGTTGGTTTCTCTAAGTGGAGCAATCAGTGAGCCAATCGATGTCGATTTTGATAGAATTTTATTGCGGCGGTATTTGAAACGGCGGAAGTATGCGTGGCCGGAGGCGAAGGAACTCTGGCGAAGAGAAGAACCCGTGGATTTCCGCGAACGAAGAGAGGGAATGGAGAAGTTCTGCAACAATTACTATCGCAAGGACGATAATGCGTGGCACTTGCTGCCGACCGGTTGCATGCCAGATGGCCAACACGATTTTACCAAGAATGTTATGAACACTTTAACGGACGGCCGACCGTTTAACAACATCGCATCCGAGGATTATGATGGCAGTAAATTGAAAGATACCAAGAGGCTAATTTTTATTTCGATTCCGAAGCGAAATTGCCCCGCCGGCAATCGATAAAATTTTCGTTTTTATATCTTCCCGCGCGTAGTAGCACGTTCGAGCTTCAATTTCGTGTTTATCGCGGGAAGATTAGCGTTGCCGGACGCGAAACCAACCGAGACCGAGCCTTATTTCGATTGTTAAATCAAACTGTTGCTTCTGTGGCCGATAAAATTTTGATTTCTGTATTTCCTCGGACGTTTCATGACTTCTACAGGATTCGAACTTCGAGACTCGAACATCTTTTATGACGCTCTAAACTTCGAACTTTGCTGCTTCGCGGATACGGGCGTGGAACATTAAGAACTGTAACAATGCCACAGGCTTTCAACATATGAGAAGTCAGGCGCCATTAGATTTCAGGTTTGAGGGTTTATTATTACAAAAGTCTTTGAGGAGTTTAAATGCATGAAGATTTGAACATAAAGGAATTTAAGTGCATCAAACTGTGAACATCGAAGTGTTTCAATGTATCCAACTTTCAACTTTGAAGAATTTAAACACATTCAACTTTGAACTTGGAAGAATTAAAATGCATCAAGACTTGAACTTTAGGGACTTCAAGTGCGTCAAGCTTTGGACGTAGAAAGGTTTAAATGCATCAAACTTTGAACATCGAAGAGTTCTAATGCATCAAACTTTCACCTTCAAAAAGTTTAATATATTCAACTTTGAACTTGAAAGAATTAAAATGCATCAAGACTTGAACTTTGAGGAGCTCAAGTGCGTCAAGCTTTGGACGTAGAAAGGTTTAAATGCATCAAACTTTGAACATCGAAGAGTTCTAATGCATCAAACTTTCACCTTCAAAAAGGTTTATATATTCAACTTTGAACTTGGAAGAATTAAAATGCATCAAGACTTGAACTTTGAGGAGCTCATGTGCGTCAAGCTTTGGACGTAGAAAGGTTTAAATGCATCAAACTTTGAACATCGAAGAGTTCTAATGCATCAAACTTTCACCTTCAAAAAGTTTAATATATTCAACTTTGAACTTGAAAGAATTAAAATGCATCAAGACTTGAACTTTGAGGAGCTCAAGTGCGTCAAACTTTGAACGTAGAAAGGTTTAAATGCATCAAACTTTGAACATCGAAGAGTTCTAATGCATCAAACTTTCACCTTCAAAAAGTTTAATATATTCAACTTTGAACTTGAAAGAATTAAAATGCATCAAGACTTGAACTTTGAGGAGCTCGAGTACGTCAAGCTTTGAACGTAGAAAGGTTTAAATGCATCAAACTTTGAACATCGAAGAGTTCTAATGCATCAAACTTTCACCTTCAAAAAGATTTATATATTCAACTTTGAACCTGAAAGAATTAAAATGCATCAAGACTTGAACTTTGAGGAGCTCAAGTGCGTCAAGCTTTGAACGTAGAAAGGTTTAAATGTATCAAACTTTGAACATCGAAGAGTTCTAATGCATCAAACATTCACCTTCAAAAGGTTTAATATATTCAACTTTGAACTTGAAAGAATTAAAATGCATCAAGACTTGAACTTTGAGGAGCTCAAGTGCGTCAAGCTTTGAACGTAGAAAGGTTTAAATGCATCAAACTTTGAACATCGAAGAGTTTTAATGCATCAAACTGTCACCTTCAAAAAGTTTAATATATTCAACTTTGAACTTGAAAGAATTAAAATGCATCAAGACTTGAACTTTGAGGAGCTCAAGTGCGTCAAACTTTGAACGTAGAAAGGTTTAAATGCATCAAACTTTGAACATCGAAGAGTTCTAATGCATCAAACTTTCACCTTCAAAAAGTTTAATATATTCAACTTTGAACTTGAAAGAATTAAAATGCATCAAGACTTGAACTTGGAAGAGTTTATACGCATGAAGCTTGAATGAGTGTAAGTTCACCAATTTTCGAACTTGGACGAGTTTTAATACCTTAAGTTTTAACCTTGATGAATTGTAAAACCTTGTCTTAAACTTCACACAGATACGTCGGCTCAAGATTTAAAACCATGATGAGTTGCCTACAAATTTGAATTTTGATGATTTTTGAAGCATCAATGTTTGATCCTTCACATGGATAAAATATTCTGAATTTTGAACCTGGGCACTTAGTTCCTCAAACTTTTACAATTGACGAGCGTTGATGCTTCATGTCTCAATGACCATGATGTGAACTTATTCACATGTGAACTTCACGATGTGAACTTTGAAGCCTTAAACCTTCCTTATCCTCGATCTCCTTTGAACCCCAACAAGTTATAACAGCTGAAGATTTTAATGTTTCAAATTTTTAATCTTGACGATTAATGACCCCCAAATAAACCTTGACTCTCAACGACACCTGAAGTTTGAAATCTTGGTATCTCAACCTTCCGATATCTCAAGCTTCGAAATCCGCAGAGTTACAACAGCGTAAACTCGCACCGTGGAACCCTGTCTGCCGAAACTCCGATTCCCGTGTTGTTACAAAGGAATTAACAGTTAACATTCTTCTCAGCGGACCCGACAATAAACATTCCTGTGGAAAGAATAAAATCGCTGAAAGATCGGAGTGTGTTCCGAGGAGCAGTAATAACACGCGCAATGTTGCATCGATGGAACCGCGGTCGTTGGCGCAACAACCGACGAAAGAAAGGGGGAAAAAAAAGGAAATGAGTCCTGGTTGGCGAAAGATCGAGTTAATATTCAACCAGGTTTATACATAAACTCCGTTTAACTGCGCGTAACTGCACGTCTCAGACACAATTTGATATCTTCACGAGGCCTCAAGTCGAACCCGGTGGACCGTGCGTTTTCTACTGTTCGGGCACATTTCAAATGGGAACATTCGAGTTCACGACACGTCGACGCCAATCGCCGTTTCTCGGTATCTTCGATCGTAATGGAGCTTTACGAGATCCGTGGACCACGAAAGAAGATCCAGGAACACCTTCGGACGCGTTAATCAATCGAACGCGGGTGATAAGTTTGCGGGTGACGCGTTTTTCCCGCGCTGAGGACCCCAAGAGATTCATACCGCCAATTATCGACTTCTTTTTCACCTTCATCTACTGGGACTGCGATTCGATGGGAAATCGGTTTACCGTTAAATCTTAAAGGAATGGGAAGTGGAACCGTATCTTTACGTTTTTGAAAATTTAGAGTTGACGAGCACGATTTTCAAATTTTCGTATTACCCTCATGTTACGGATTCTCAAGTCTTATGGTTCAAAATGGTAAAAATCTGCAAACTGTTAAGTTTCTAAATTTCCAAAAGCTTAGATATTCAGGAATCTCAAGAAATTTTTTCAAGAATTGTTCCAAATCTCCAGCACTAAAAGTTTCATCTTGACAAAATATCAAATATTTCAGAAATCCTTTCTGAACCCCCAAATTTCTCTGTCAACAACAAAACACCCACTTTTCACTCTCAAGTTCGCGTTTCTCTGTTTTTCCGTGATTTTACTCCGTAACGAAGTGTCCGCGTTAAACGAGGAATATTCTAAACACGCAAAGCGTTCAAGGGGTTCAAATTGAAGATGGCGTTAGGGTAAATGTAATTATCGCGCGACGACTCGCTGCGTCGGTCGTCACGACGGAAAGTGAAGAACCAAAATGGAAGAAGACGAGGAAAACTTATAATTACCGACCTCTCATCCGCGATTAATCATACGAATAACAGGTTCGGGAATAAAAATCGCATTAACCCACCTGTCGGCCGATAAGTTTGCACAAGAAGATTAACGAGCTCCATCGTCGGTGTTCAGGCGAAAGTGCGGCTGCATTCCAATTTGTCGCGCCGTTTCGGGTCGGCCCGCCATTTCATTAGCTAACTTTACGCTTTCAATGATACGCAAAACAAAAGATAAATGGACTGAGTCGATAACACTGCTTGCTTTGAATACACTGATGTTCTTAAACTTTCACATCGGATCAATTTTGATGTCATTTAAATCTTCGCTGATTTTTATGCCTCAAGCTTCGAACTCTGACGAATCTTAGCATCTCAAGGTTTGAACTTTGGCTGAGGATGTCTCATACTTTTAATCTTCAATCATTTTAAAGCCTCAAGCACTGAAGTCTGACGAATATTAACATCTCAAGGTTTGAACTTTGGCTGAGGATGATGTCTCATACTTTAAATCTTCAGTGACTTTGAAGCCTCAAGCACTGAAGTCTGACGAATATTAACATCTCAAGGTTTGAACTTTAACTGAGGATGATGCCTCATACTTTAATCTTCAATGACTTTGAAGCCTCAAGCACTGAAGTCTGAGGAATATTAACATCTCAAGGTTTGAACTTTGGCTGAGGATGATGTCTCATACTTTAAATCTTCAGTGACTTTGAAGCCTCAAGCACTGAAGTCTGACGAATATTAACATCTCAAGGTTTGAACTTTAACTGAGGATGATGCCTCATACTTTAATCTTCAATGATTTTAAAGCCTCAAGCACTGAAGTCTGACGAATCTTAGCATCTCAAGGTTTGAACTTTGGCTGAGGATGATGCCTCATACTTTAAATCTTCAATGATTTTAAAGCCTCAAGCACTGAAGTCTGACGAATCTTAGCATCTCAAGGTTTGAACTTCAACTGAGGATGATGCCTCATACTTTAATCTTCAATGATTTTAAAACCTCAAGCTTCAAGGTCTGACGAATTTTAGCATTTCGCAGTTTGAACTTTGGCTGGGGATGATGCTTTGAACTTTAAATGCTGCAGAGTTTTAATGCTTCCAGTTTTGAATCCTGATGAGTTTTAACACTTGAGGCTGTAATCTCTAACGTGTCCTGACGTTTCAGGCTTTCAACCTAATCAAATTCTAACTACTCCGATCATCTGCTTTTACACCTTTGAACCTCAACGAGTTTTGATGCCAGACTTTTAACGTTGACGTTTTAATACCTGTAGCTTTAATCCCTGATGTGTTTTTATACGTTTCCACTTTAATCCTCCCAGCAAATTTTGTCACCTGAAACATCTTCCAAGATTCTTTGATAAGTTTTTACATTTCACGTTTTAAACCTTGAGGAATTCTAACATTTTCAGCTTTGATACTTTTGACGCTGTGAGGCAGGAGACAAATGTATCGAGTCAACAGTTGTGCATCTAACGCACAGCTGTTCCGAAGTTTGAGAGGATAAATGCAATTTTGCACCGAGCTCTGTGACGTTGACGGAAAATGCACCCGCTGCGTTTGTGCATACCGAATGAACCATGATGGAATCGAAGGATTTGGTTGGCTTAGGCGATCAAAGGCCTTCCAAGTGTACTCTGGACGCGATGGTTAAACGCGAACACACGATGTGCAATGAGTTTCCACCGCGATTCATAAGACGAAATGATTGATGGAGTAACGTGAACTTGCGTTGCATTCAGAAACGCGGATGTTACTATGGTTCATAGGCAATTATACTCTAGGGAAACTAAGATTATGAGGTACCATAAGCACCATTTGCTTGTAAATCAATATATGCAAGTAAGTATGACTCGATAGAGAGCTGCCTAACGAGTTATTCAACGCGCGCAAAAGGATACGAACAGAAATTAACGATTATGATGAATGTATCGTAATGTAACCAAATTATACAGGAATTTTTCAACTCTCATTAGCACGATCGAGCGAGTCCTAAATTCTTTTGGACAAGGACGAATTCTGAGCGCATCGCTGTGTCAACATCGCGCAATTAACCTAACAAGTACACTCCGGTGCAATGTACACTTAATTTGGACGAGGATTATGCAAATGTACCTATTCTTTAGTTCGTCAATCTTCGTATTTTTAGGTTCTTAAGTTTTAAAATTTTAATTTCAAATTTTGAAAATTTTTCATTTAGAAGTTTCTTGATTTTTTGGGGATGTCCCCAAATACCAAGTCTCAAAATCACAAGGTTCACAAATTACTACGTCTACAAATACACCCCTAAATTCCTAGATTCGCAAATACCTAAGTCCCGAATTTCTATATCCCAAAATTCCTAAATTACCATTTCTTTAGATCCCCAAATCTGAATATTTCTAAATAACCTACGTCCCCAAAATCTCAAGTCCCCAAATGATTAAATTTCCAAATTCCATACTTTTCGAAGGCAGCTTTGCTCTCGACTGTACCACGGTTAAATTATGCAGACGATGCAACAAAGCATCATTTTTTCTTCCGTCGTTGCCTAATAACGTCTACATTTTCCACCGTAACGAGTACAGAAACAAAACCATCACAGAGTCATGTAATCAGCACGAGTCTAATAATCCTGGGTGCAACTGGGACGCAAATAATTTAATGGCCGACTCGCGGGACAACGGGTCTATTTGACGAATCGTGATGAAACGTGCGGTTTCGAGAAATATGCCAAATGCTAGACAGGTAATGGGAGGCGTTCATATAAAAGGCGTTGTCGTTTTCGTTGCTTGCAAACGCGAGCTGATTATGCAGCCATTGAAATGGGTACGTAGCTTTTCTAACCCTTTGTTGCATGGTGTTTTCAATCTTTAATACAGTTTGGAACTTTTACAAATAGCAAATATTCAATAATAAGGAAATAATAGATACTGTTAAAAGATTTACTCTAAGAATGATAAAGACTGCTTGATAATATTTTGCGACATTGTTTGGTGTAAGAAGTTGTGATTATAAAAGGCAAGAAATATTTTTGACAACTTCAACTATGAAATTTGTAATTCGTATATGTTTGCGTAAATATGAGTTTCATATCGTAAAGGAAGTACATTTTTACTGTTGTAGAGATAAAGTAAAAAATGTTAAACTTATTGTTCGTCCACAAGTGTCATTAACAGTATGTGTCTATTATTTGGTATTATTCCCTTTGAACGATACCAACGTTTAGAGTGTTACCAACTTTGAACGTTAATTGGTATTTCTCAAATAAACACTTTCTTTATTATTTTTAATTTAATGGTTAATGGATCGATGTTTAGATATTTACAAATTCTGTTACTTGTATAGTGGAGAATATTGCTGATAGCCACATACGCCGCTGGGCAAAGTCTGCGGATAGTTCGGCAAGGAGGGTACAGTTACAATGTACCAAAAGTATCTTTTCCTTTGTCGAATCCACCGGCACTTAGTAATGGATATCCAGCACCTCCACCTTCGCCATCACCACGGTCTCCACCAGTAACTTACTATCCTCCATCAAGATCTTCGCTTCCAGAGCCTGCACCACCTCTGTCACCAACTTACGGTTATCCCCCATCAAGACCTCCACCAACTTACGGTTCACCTCTAAAATCTCCACCTTCGCGACCTTTACTGCCTCCGCCAGCAACAGGTCATTGTCCACCTCCACTGTCACCACCTTCAGCTTCTTCATATCCTCCATCGTCTACATATCTCTCACCTGCCCCGCCACCACCTTCGTCAACATCTACACGACAGTCTACACCTTCTACACCTGCATATCTTCCTTCTGCACAATCTCCCCCATCTCCTCCACCTGTTCCGCGTACATACCTTCCTCCTGCACCGCCATCTCCTCCAACCCCTTCACGTTCTCCACTTCCATGTCCTACACCTACATATCTTCCTCCTGCACCGCCACCTCCTTCAACTCTTTCACGTTCTCCACTTCCTCCATCTCCTACACCTACATATCTTCCTTCTGAACCGCCACTTTCTTCTCCTCCTGCACGTACGTATCTTCCTCCTGCATCGCCACCTCCTTCAACCCCTTCACGTTCTTCACTTCCTCCATCTCCTCCACCTGTATACTTTCCTCTTGCATCACCAACTCCTCTTCCTGATCCACCTCCACTTCCTCCATCTCCCCCACGTACATATCTTCCTCTTGCACTACCATCTCCTTCACCTGATCCACCCCCGCTTCCTACATCTCCTCCGTCTACATATCTTCCTCCTGCACCTCCTTCTCCAGCGTCTCCACAATCGTCCCAACCTTCATCACCGTCCCTACCTTCATCACCTACACCACATCCTCCAACATATCCTCCTGCAAGCCCACCTCCACCCACACGAATATCAACACCGGCACCACCGTACCTGCCACCTAACGATCAAGCTACTCAACAAGCTGCAAGTTCTGCATCGGCATCATCGTTACCAAACACGGTGGAAATAATCGGACCGGCTGAGAATTATTCTGCTACTTCGACGGCTACATCCGGAGCTAATGCAGTTGCACAGTCCACTGAGTCAGCATACGCCGAGGCGTATGGTTATTCAGCTTCAGCACCAACCAGCCAGACGTCTACTGTCACTTATAATTATTCGCCGGCTTCTAGGATAAGTTATCCTGCACCTGTACCCGCATCTAGTTATCCTGCACCTGCACCGAGTTATCCTGCTCCTGCTCTGCAGCCGAGTTATCTTCCTACGCTGAATTAATTAGCAATGTACCATGCGTTATTGTGTATGATGCGTAAAATGTTCTGTAGAAAGATGTTATGTGGTGGACTGTAGAAATGTAGTTCTGCGTTGCTGTTGCAATTTTTGCGGTTTTTGTGAAGTAGTCAGCACTGTTGATAGAGCTTGCGGATTGTGTTTGACTTGTTTCCGACGTTTTAGATAATACGATAGATTGTTGATGGCTAGTTGTCATTATATTTTAACGGACGAAACTGTATTAATTCGCAATATATTAGAATAATTAATTATGGAAAGTACATAAACAGTTTGATTTGGAAAAGTGGAGGTCAAGAGTATATGTCCCTATCATAACATCCGCGCACTAGCACGGATTATGCCTAATTTATAAGATTCACTTTCGGTATCAGTAAATAATAAATCTTTCGCAATTACTTGCTTAATTATAGTTAATTAAGCCAATAAAATCGATATTAATTGAATTTTCAGAAAAATTGAATTAGTGGCGCCATCTCTCCAGCGAACAGGGTGAACTACACGGTTTTGAAACTGGAGTTTCATTACTTCGCACCTGCTGCCGCTAGATAGTGCCATTTGTATTGTTTCCGGTTCAATTCAGTTCATATAGTTGATTTTATTAGCTTAATTGACTATAATATGAATTACATCGGAGTGCAAGACCAATTAACTTCGAATTGTTTGGACTTTACCAAACTATTATCAATTTTTAACCATTCTTAGGCTAATCATAATTAGCCTAATGGTTCCAGTCCTATGTGCTGCTATCTAGCAGTAGAAGCTGAGAACTAATGAAACTACAGGTTTAAAAGTGTGTAGTTCACTCTGTTCGCCGGAGAGATGGCGCCACTTGTTCTATTTTTTTTTTTTAATTCAATTAATATTGATTCTATTAATTAAAATGCTATATATATATTAATTATTTATTAATATTGATTTTATGCTCTTTGCAATATATTCGGTAGGTCCAAAAATGCGGATTATGTGTTCAGAACAGTTCGCACATTATACTGTATCTAACGGTGAAAAGTGGGAACTAATGGAACTAAGTTTCGTATACATTACCTTATAAGGCATTGTCTTCCTCAAATTATTGAGCAATGAAATGTCTCAAATTATAATAAAAAAATATTATCAAAGTGTTTGAACGGTCCCATTATGCTCATAGAACATTTTACTCGTCACTAAAAGGCGTAAAAGTCGCTAATTTTTAAGAAAAATACAACTTTCTAATTTCCTAATTCAATCATCCACTGCTAGATGACGCCAATCATGTCATTTGCGTACAAATTTATTAATAGTTTTTTTTTCGAATAAATTAACGATAACATGCTTCAAGTTACTTTAGATAGTAGTACTAAATATTAATAGCGAAAATTTTAGTATTTATATAATGCGACTGAATGCGTTTATGTTGCTAACAGAGATAGGAACTTATCCCCTTGATCATTACTTTCTTCAGCAAAGCCTTTGCTCTCGAATGTACAATATATGGTAAAGGTCGTCATGGGAAATAAATAATACTCTCGATGTTACATTCACACACCATACTTTATATTTGATACATAGCTTTAAATGTTTAGGGAATATTGAATAATCTATATACCACTTCTATTTTAGTTTCTTAAAATCATGAATAAATGTTAAGCTTAACATTTTAAAGAACCTTGTGTGTTCCCAACAACGGAGTCATTTATATATAACAATACGAATAAAATATAATTCAGTACTTATATTATACTGAACAAAACAATTTTGACAACTTGCAACAAAGAGTTCTTAAAATGTGCCTGACATATCTACATATAACTTTTGTCTGATATTTACACGTACATATCCCAGACAATAAATCAGACATTTAAAACAAGTACCCAAAATTTACATACTTTGTTAATTACCTTCGAATGTTCCTTTTGTATTTTGTGTAATGATACAGACAACATATTTCTTGTTGCATATGCAAAAAATGAACTGATTATTAGGATTCAAATGAAATTTCCATTATATATAACATAGGGAAAAGTTTGCTACTAGGCACTATCTTATTTTCGTATCTTACTGTCGTCATCAATGGAGTAGATATAATTCTACCTACAATTTTCATGAGAAAATGAAAGATACATAAGGAAGTTTAGATGTTCTATAGTTGTAACATATAGACTACTTAAAGTTTACGTGATCGATCGATAAATCTGGTGATAAAACAATGATTATTTATCTATATCTGTCAAAAATGCGTACAGGTAAAGTTTTGAATTTATAAAATCGTAATTAAAAGTGCACTCTTGTTTAAGCTAGAACTTGAAGGTTTTAAACCCCAGCTCCACTTAATATCCACTGTATCTTACTTGTCATTGTTTTATACAAGAAAAATTCACCCTTCCATTTGTTGAAGTTTGTCTTCCAGACTATCCTGGCTCTCATTAGCATCATTTAAACTAATAGTATGATTTTCATGGTCAAGTTCTATCACAGAGTCTGACAGTTGACTCTTTTGAACCTCTAACACATTGTCTGAAGGTTCAAATATATCTGTAGATTCTGAAAGATCTTGTTCATCTAAAGTTAAATTTGAATTCTGCTCAGGTTGTTCAATGACTTGTTCTTCAGGTTCAGCTTGTTCCATTTTAATATCAGATTCTTGCGTATCCAACACATCCATTGCAACAGAATTTTCCAGTTTAATATCCATTTCTTGATCTTGAGGTTCTGCTTCAACAATTTCTTCTTTTGTTACATGATCATTTGCATTGGAGGGGCCTGCTTGTGCCTTATCATCATAACTCTTTTGAGAAGATTCAGCAAGAGGAGATATTTGGGCAAGATTGTTTAAAACTGTTTCTTGCATCTTAGCTACAGTTTCAGCTGAATCTAACATATTACATAATTCTCTATTCATTTCTTCCACCTCCGATTCATTTGTTTCTTCTGCCTTTACAACAATAATTTTCTTATTTCCATAAACCTTGGAACTGGTTATCAATGGTTTTCTACCATTAGTAACTGTCGATGTTGATGTTGTTGATGCTGTAGTTACCACTTTTGGTGTTACTGGAGTCTCTTTCTGTACAGTTTCTATTTGTTTTACTTCACTTACAGTCTTAACTTTTTCCGGTTCTACTTTAGATTCAACTTGTTTCTTTGTTGTAGAAGTTGTTGTTGCAGATGTTGTTACGGACGCAGTTGTAACAATTGACATATCATGATCAGTATATTCTTTTTCTTCGTCGTACATACTTTGCTTCTTCTTTACAAATACTCTCTTCAATGGCAACTGTTGCTCATCATCAGATTCGTCGTGGCGTTCTGGTGACAACTCCTCGGTAGGTTCATATTCCTGTTGCTTACGTGCCTCCAATTCTTCTATTTTCAAGCGCTGCTGTTCCACTCTTTTCTCCAGCTGTTCTAGTTTCTCTTTCGTTTCTTGGTCACCTTGTATTAATACAGGTTTCGATACAGTAGTTACAGTTGCTTTTGATACTGCAGGTGATGCACTTGTAGATTGAGATGTTTTTAACTCAAATTTAGAAGGTTCACTTATCGAAGTTTCATTCTTTGCTGTACTAGGTGATTGCTTTAAGTCCGAGGATGATTGTAGTACAGCCTGAACAAGATTTTGATGTTTATCAAGAGGTTTCTTCACAACAACCCTTTTTACAACATTGCCAGTTGGTAGTTTAGCTAATTCTGCTGGATCTATTATGGTACCATCTGGATTCATAATAACTTCCCTCGTGGTGTCGCCTTGACGAATGATTCTACGAACGATAACTCGTTTTGTAACTTTATGTCCACTAACTGTTTGGCTGCTACTTGCTATATCTCCTTCCTTTATTGCACTTGTACTAGTTGATGTTTCGGTACTTCCACTCGGTTTTCTTACAACGATTCTCTTTATTACTTTAATAGTATTTATAGCTTTTGGTGTACCACTGGCCGATGTAGCTGATGTATCTAATTTTTCATCTTTAATAGAAACTTGATTCTGTGAGTTACTTTGACCTTGTTGAGGTTTTGCCTGATTTGTAGTAGTAGGGGATTCTTTATTTTGTTCTTGAACACTTTGATGTTTCAACGGAATTTTGTGTTCTTTAAACACAGATGCAACAATTTTTTGGACTTGTGCTTCAGTTTCGTCTACACGAGAAGGTTTCGAAGATTCTTCGTTTGGCTTAGATTGTGAAGGTTTTGCATTCGACTGAGATTGGTTACTAGTTGGACTTTGCTTTATCTTTGGATCCTGTACTTCCCTACGTTGAATAGGCATCAATGTTTTAATTGTCTTTTTGATCATATTTCCATCTTTGTGTCTTACAAACACTACTTGCTCTTTCTGATTTTCATCTTTCTCTGATCTATCTTGTTCCTCCTCACTTTCTACTGGCTTAGCTGGTTTTGGAAGTTTTTTCACAATGTATGCTGGTGGTTCATAATCATCATCTCCATCAGAGTATTGTTCCTCCTCTTCATCTTCATCAGAATCTAACTCCAGTTTGGTTTTACTGTCTGGTTGTAGTCCATCTGGTCCCATTTTTTCACCAGCTTCTATGTGTTGTTTTATATGCGTGACATAATCTGCCCTATTTCGACACGACTCTTGGCAGACATCGCATGTCAACCCCATACCTGTGCGTTTTGTGTGCGTTAGTTGATGTACCTCTAAGCTCTCCTTACGTTTAAATGCTTTTCCACAATCTTCACAAACATGACGTTTTTCTACAGAATGTGTTCGCATGTGTCTTGTTAAATGATGAGATAACAGGAATGAACGAGGACAAAGTTTACATAAATATGGTCTATGTCCGGCATGAGTTGTTAAATGACGAGCTAATTTCGTACTTGTATGGAATGCTTCCTTACAATATTCGCAATTAAACGTCTTGTCTTCATTATGTAGCACCTCATGACGTTCTAAACCCTGTTTATATGTAAAACGTTTGTTACAAATGTTGCATTGGAAGGGTTTCTCTTTTTTGTGCATGGAATCTTCATGTTTTTCCAATTCTTCTGTTGTAAAGAATTCACGATCGCAATGTTGGCAACCATAACGTAATTCATCTCTATGAACTTTCTCGTGTCGTTGTAGCAAGTTTGCTCTTGAGAATTGCTTGTTACAAACTGGACAAGTGAATGGCTTGTCCTCCGAATGTGTAGTCATGTGTTTTCCAAGATCATATTTGGAGAAGAACATGCGGTCACATTCTGTGCACTTATAATTACGATCACGATGAGCTCTTTGAGTGTGAAGAGCAAGTGCTTGGCGCAGAGGGAAAGTACGATCACATTGATCACAAGCATGTACCCTTATTTCACCTGGTTCTAACTTCTGATCATCTTTAGTGTTATTCATCTCTTGATCACCTTCGCTACCAGCATCTTGTTCCTCTTCATAGAAATCATGCTGCTCTTCGTTTTCTCTCTGTTTTTCTGCTTGTCTCTCTCTCTCCCTTCCTCTGTCTCTATCCCTATCTCTTTCTCTTTCTCTTTCCCTTTCCCTTTCCCTTTCTCTGTCACGATCTCTGTCACGTTCCCTATCCCGTTCTCTTTCTCTTTCTCTTTCTCTATCCCTGTCTCGTTCTCGTGCTTCTCGTCTTTCTCTATCACCATTATCAACTCTAGGTTTTTTAGCTCCTTCATTTTGGGACCTTTGTTCAGAAGGTCGTTTATTGTTCATATCAGGTGGATCAGTTGGAATTGGTGGAAATGGTCTAGGTAAAACACCAGACAATGGATATGCTCTTAACGCTTCATCTGCTTTTTTGCATTGAAGTTTAAATTTGTAGGAACGATCCAAATTCCAGCGACACATGTTACATATCATTTGTGGCATTCCGTCAGCAGCATACACCTTAAACACAATGTTAATGTATTAACAATCTAAAGCATTACACATAAAGAATAAAAAAGGGGAATACATATTTTAAATGAAGATATAATGTTAGAAAACAACATTTTATCTAAAACTTTTAATTATAAGAAAATGCAAGAGCAAATACAGTATTATGACATAAAGAATCTAAATCTCATATCAAGAACAAAATATCTGTTTAAAACCTGAAAATGTGAAAATCGTTTTCCCGCTAAAATCAATTATGTCAAGTTAGTATATAAAACAAATCATTTTCAAGGTAATTCGATAAGGACAATTGTTTTAAAATCATATTCATATGTATCTGAACAAATATCGATAGTAGAGAATACTATAATGATTTGAAATGTTATATTTTACCATCACAGCGTTTAAACAAAGTTATCGATGACGCACGACCTATTTCAATTTCATTTAAATAGCAACAGGAATAGAAAGTGCAGAACTTGGAATTGTTTATCATTCATTACCAAGTATATATGCCGTAAACGATTTATTTATTCTAATAATGAAAGAATAATTGCGATCGAATTTTTACACGTTGAAAGCATTTGGCTCGATCGGCAAACAAGATACCTTCGTTATCCAGATCATTAGTTTATTTGACTATTCATTTCATTCAGTGAAAGATATCAGCGATAAGAAATAGTTCCACAGAGGACCATTTCACGAATAGAAAATAAAAGTAACGTATGTCGAACACTGGCAATACAGAAAAAATTGTCTTTGTCAAGAATATGGTATGAAAGGTACAGAGAGAATGAATCGGTGGCGGTCGACGTCGTCTTCAAAGAAAATAATTACCTCTATGGCGACGCACGACATGATCTGCAGGGTAAGCGGTACTTGAAACGGTTTATTGGGATCCCTTTCATAAATGAAGTTAAGTGGTTCCGATTCTGTCAAGCAAAATCGACAGACCCGCCTGGAACGGAGCGGCGCCGGCCTATTCTCCATGTTTTCTTGACTACCGTCCGTGCAGACACCCACAAAGCACACTCAAGCGTCTCTCAGGTTGTCCTTCCTTCGAATCTCCTCGATCGTTGTTTATTTGAACACACTGTAAGAATAACAGCTTAATTTGATTCTAATGTTCGTTAATCAGAATTCTATGAAACGACGCCGAGCGTCGGTAAGCGTCGCGTCACGAACAACGAATAACCGCGAAGAAGTACACACCACTATGGCGCTATTATGGCCGTCCGAAAACTCGTTTCCTCTGCGTGGCGTCTTCGAACTTCTGTGACTCGTACAGCTTCGGCCTTTGCACATCAGCGCCACCGTCTTCCTCTTTCTTTCGCGGACAACCACCCGGATGCTTTGTCGATAAAACAGTTTCGAAAACGTGTTCGAAACTCTGTCGGTAGTTCGAACATTGTTGCAAAATAATTTCTTCGCGCTAAAAAAGTAATTTGATTCTCATATATAAGTTATATCATTTTTAATAGATTATATGTTTAATAATGTACACTCGAATATAGATCAGGATGGGAGTAGGGAAACCATTTGCTTTTGATTTTAGGAGATCAAAAATGTAAACTTAGAGATTTTCAAATTTTTATATTTCTAAATTCTCGAATTTTCAAATTTTTAAATCTCAATTCCCCAAATTTCAGAAGGTAGAAATCCCAAATCATTAAATTTCCAATTTTCTAAATTTGGAGTTGAATTTGTGGATTTTCTAAATTTGAAATATTTAAAATTTAAGCTCACCATAGTCTCAACTCGTCACCGTGTATCTTATAAAATAAGCTACTATTGCAATACTTGTAAAATATAAATTATAGCAACTGAATGACGTTACACTATTGCTCGAGTATCGATATCTCGATCGAATTTGATGCTTGAATTTTGGTTATTCCACATTTTGATAAGGAAAATCCTTTTAATTTTTATCCGATGCGAAAATGAATCGTTTATTAAACTGGAGAATACTGCGATGCTACGAGAAGCGGGGACAACAGCATGCCACCAGCAACCTGGAATCTTTGCGACGTGATATCGAAACAGACGTTCACCTACAATCTGCGGAAGATTTATTGCGAAGTCTGCAAACCAATGCAACGCGTGGCCTATCCACGGTTGCTGCACGCGATCTCCTGAACAAAAGTGGACCGAATGCACTGACACCACCGAGAAAGACTTCTAACGTGTTGAAATTCTTGAACCGTTGCTTTGGAGGATTTTCCGCGCTGATTTGGGTATACGAATAAAATTACAGACGATATTAAACTCTTCTTTCTTCTCTTAATTTAAATGAAATTCTTCCGGACAATTTTTCCTGAAGCTGTAACTACATAATTTCGATTAAATCTATTACAAGTAATTTAGTAACTATATTGCACTAAAGATGTCGTGATAGTATACAGAAAATTAAAGTGTTAAAATTAAAGAATACAGAGTGTATAAAAATTATTATGTGGATTACAGAAATGTTATGAACAAGAAATATTTTATTTAACCTTTAGAGAATTAAATTCTCTGTCATTTACAAATGTCATGTCTTTATTATTTATTTTTAGAGTCTTTTCAGGAGGTTTTTAACGTTTGAACTTCAGAGTTGTATGATTTCCTAATTTTGTTAATTGTATTGCACAAGGTTTATCGTTGTCTCCCCAGGTGAGTGCTTTGCTCTGTTTCTGCAATTACCTGCTGGAACGCGGAACATACGGCGAAGCTTCGAACGAGCATCTGGGAATCGGTATTGTGCTTGTCAGCCTAACTATAATCACGGCAGTTTTTAGCCAGTATCAGGAATCAAAGAGCTCTCGAATCATGGAGTCGTTCCAGCAAATGCTACCGCAGAAAGCGAAGGTCCTGAGGGACGGTGAAAAGAAGGAATTGAGCGTGGCCGAATTGGTTGTCGGGGACATTGTCCTTTTGGAAACCGGCGAACGAGTACCCGCTGACATTAGAGTCCTGGAATGTCAAGGTAAATTCGTATCGTTGTAGTTGCAAGCGTAACTTTCTTATTTCTCGAGAAAAAAAGTCTTCGCCTTTCTCTTCGTCGACGCTCGAGATATCGTGTTGATTTTATTGTAAACACAATTTACAGAACCATCGAGTGTTCTCGGAATCAATCATTCAACTCGAGTGACATTAATAGTAGAATCATTCCGATTGTATTTACGATCGAAAAGATACGTTTACTACAAGTTGAAGTACGATAACTACTTGTTATTTTTAATAGTCTGGTAATTTCACGTTACGAAGCTGTAGAAATGATTGCTTCGTTTAAGTTTTCACGAAGTTATTAAACGATCAAACGTTTTCAACTGCATTTACATTCGATGATTGAAACGAGAACAGACATCAACATCATTTTCACTTCTCGATCGCGTGCAATTTCGGTGTTTAAGATTATTGTACTTTTATAAAATGTAATTTTCTTTCTTTGCTAACCACTTCTGTAGATGGAATTTCTCATGAATTTTAAAAACATTGTACTAAAGTAAAAGCATATGAAAGACTTCAGATAAATATGTACCAGAAATTCCGAATTTTCAAACTTTTAAATCTTTAAATTTTTAAATATCCAAGTTCTGAAATTTTGTAATTTTAAGGTTTGAAGGTGGATAATGCTTCCATCACTGGTGAATCGCTTCCACTTTTGAGAACAGCCAATGTTCATCCAGTAGATAGCGTTCTCGAAGCGAAAAACATGGTTTTCTTTTCAACAGACATAGTGGAAGGTAACCCAGAAGCAACAAGTACTCAAATTAACCCTCCCTCGCATTGCAAATATTTACATAAAAATTACCTTCTTAAAATCGCCAAATTATAAAACTGTTCAAGAAAATCTTCTACAACGATTCCCTATTAAAATACATATAAATTCATATAATATGAATTTTTCCAATTAAAATCTTCTATAACAATTTCCTATTAAAATGCATATAAATTCATATAATATGAATTTTTCCAATTAAAATGTCTACATATTTTCTAAAAATTGTTGCACAAGGAACCGGAAAGGGGGTCGTGGTAGCCCGTGGTGACCACACCGTGATGGGAAGAGTCGCGAAGTTAACATCGAAGTTGGCACCAAGGCCAACTCCACTTTCCCGCGAGATTCATCGATTTATGAAGTTAATCTCCTGTTGGGCGATTTTCCTTGGAATCCTGTTCTTCACTTTGTCCATCGCTATGGGCTATACTTTGATCAACTCCATGGTGTTCCTGATCGGTATCATAGTAGCGAACATTCCCGAGGGACTATTAGCCACCGTCACCGTTAGTCTCACCTTAACAGCCAAAAGAATGGCAAATAAAAATTGCTTGGTAAAACGTTTAAAAGCTATCGAGACACTGGGATGCACTGCTGTTATCTGCAGCGATAAAACGGGAACACTCACTCAGAATAAAATGACCGTAAGCTTCGTTTACTATTGATGAAACTCCTTAATTATACAGGGTGATTCACGACAATATGTTTGACACTTGTACATGATTGAAGTTCTTATCTAAAGATAGCTTGCACTCGAATGTACATTGGTCAATTATACCCACAGCATATTATGCTTCTCCGCCATGTTTCTACAGAAAATTCAGACTAAAACTTGCACCGCTGTGTAAATACAAATGTATATAAACATATATATTAAAAGCTTTATTCGTAATAAGTTACGTAGAAATAGATTTTTAAAGTGATGTGAACTGATGATCTAACTCAAAAGATGGCGTTCACGTCTCTCGTAACTCCATTTATAATTTTGTTCATATGATCATACGATGATCCTTTTAGTATTAAAAGTATACAATTTTTATACTCGAAAAACTTTCATTGGTCGGAAGCTTTTATGGAAACTTTAATTTTGATCACAGTATGTTCTGCTTTCTTGTATCGCATTTGTATATGAGATGAAAAAACGGATTTTGTGTAATTAGGTGCGACACATGTGGTACGACGGTGAATTGCGAGAGGTAATGGCTTCCGACGGGTGGAGAAAATACATAAAGAATCCAGGGTTTCATAATTTAGCTAGAGTGGCTAGTCTTTGTAATCGCGCTGAATGGGCGCCCTTACCTAAAAACAAACCAATCCCGCCGCTGCACAAGAGACAAATTTTGGGGGATGCTTCTGACGCAGCTTTGCTAAAGTGCATGGAAGTGCTGGTGAAAGGAGGCGTGAATACTTACAGAAAAAGTTATCCAAAGGTGTAATATCGCAAGTGAAGCGAATCCCAAAATAACACGAATCTACCGGCGCTTCCAAAAAATCAACTTTCAAGTACTTTCTTTAATTCTCCCTTCACCCTTTCGACTCAGTTTTTCAAATATGCTGACGTTACGTACAAATGACATACTAAAAAATAATGTAGTTATACAGTAAAAAAATACAGTAAAAACAGAAGTTAATGTAAAGTTAATGGAAATGAGGGATGGACGTCTTTTAAGAATACTGATTTCTGCATTTGTGTTGTTTTGGAATTCACGATTTCCTCAATTTTAAAAATACAATAAATGTAATGAGAGGTACTAATTTACGAGATGTCTATTTATGACGTAGGTGTTCGAAATACCGTTCAACTCAACGGAGAAGTTTCAGGCCAACGTCCACGTGCACCATAAGAGGCATTTTGTTTGCTTGAAGGGTGCACCAGAAAGAGTTTTGGAACGATGCTCGACCGTAGCGTTCGGTAACGAGACAAGAGAACTGAATGACGAAATCAAGAACGCGTATACGGAATCTTGTTACATTCTTGCGAATAATGGCGAACGGGTACTTGGATTTGCAGATCTCGATCTGTCGCGTTCTGCTTTCCCGCTGGGTTTTGAGTTCCACGAAGATCCACCAAACTTCCCTCTTGAGAATTTGAGACTAGTAATGTTATTTGCTTTTATTTGCTATTATGTGACATTTTTCGGATTCTTAAGTGTATTTATAACCAGGGACGACTCTTAAACCGGAATCCTTTCCTGAATCATGTAGGAAATATGCAAATTTCGACGAGTTGGGTGTTGTTTTATTTACTGGTAAATTGGTTGAAGGACGTTTGCAGATTGTTTGTAGATCATATTAAGATTATTTTAAGGTTATTGTAAGGTTACTTCAAGGTCATTTTAAGATAATTTTAAGGTTATGAAATTTGATATAATTTTATATTTTATATGTGTAAGATTATTTCAACTTTCTAAATTTTCAAATTTCCAAATACCTAAATTCCCACATTTTCTAAACTTCCATCCAGTCCCTAAACAATCATGACGACAGTCAACTCCATATTAAAATAATAGTAATATATAAGGTATAACATCAAGTAGGAATCCAAAGAAAATAATTACTCTCATAACTCATTTGAATATTCTAATTCGCAAACAAATCGGTATATGTTATCAGATCGGATTGATATCGATGATGGACCCCCCGAGGCCAACAGTACCAGATGCAGTGTACAAATGTCGTTGTGCCGGAATCAAGGTGATCATGGTAACTGGTGATCACCCTGACACAGCGAAGGCAATCGCGAAATATGTTGGTATCTTCACCGACGATAATAACTTCCACAATGACAACGACAAAAAGCATTCGATCGTGGTAACGGGGATGGAGTTACGCGATCTACAGTCGGATCAACTGGATGGGATCATCAGACAGTATCCTGAAATCATTTTCGCGAGAACATCGCCTGTACAGAAGCTTCAGATAGTGGAAAGTTGTCAACGACTTTATTTAATCACTGCGGTCACGGGTGATGGTGTCAATGACTCACCGGCATTGAAGAAGGCCGATATTGGTATTGCCATGGGAATTGCAGGTAACTTTTTCATATAACCTGGGTATATCATTCAATTACATCGAGTTCCTTTTTATTACACCCCATTAAATATTATTATACCTCTTCTGTAAAATATCCTCGATGTTCAAGTGAACACGTTGACTGCCACAGTGGTCATACGTGAACGGAGGTACAAATTTAATTAAATTCATTAAACAGATTATTTGCAGGAAAAGCAAACTTTTGAGGGCTCATAATGTTGAGATGATGGTACACTTAAAATTTTTCAATTTTTGCAGTGAAACATGTCCCATGTCCAAAACATTAAATTCTCATTCAATAAAAGTATTTAATAAGCATTAAAAAGTCCATCAATAAGCTTCCAATCAGTTAAATTGTCTGTCAGATAACTAATAAAATTTTACCTGATAATTCTGTTTAATTGTTCAGTTGACAAAGACTGAAGCAGTGTTAACTAAGATGGGTACATTAAATGTTAGGTTCAGACGTGAGCAAAGAGGTTGCTGACTTAGTTTTATTAAACGACGACTTTGCATCGATTGTTACTGGAATCGAGGAAGGACGAAGAGTATTCGATAACTTGAAGTCGAGCATCGCGTACACCTTGGCTAGTAATGTTCCTGAAATAATACCATTCTTGGCGTTCATTGTTCTTGGGATTCCTTTGCCTGTGGGCGTGATCTGTATACTGTGCATAGATCTGGGTACGGACATATGGCCAGCCGTGTCTCTAGCTTATGAGAAATCCGAATCAGATATTATGTTGAGGTATTTTCTTCTCTTAGCTCAAACCCTAGTTACTGTAAAGAATTCTAATACTCCCCTCTTGCATATCAACATTGAGAAGTGTCCCTATTCTTTCAGAAAACCGAGAATACCTCACATAGATCACCTAGTCAGTCGTCGATTGATTTTCATGTCCTACGGTCAGATCGGCATCATCGAAACGTGTGCTGGATTTTTCACCTATTTCGTAGTGATGGCGGAACATGGTTTCTTACCCAGCAGGCTATTAAACCTGCGTCCTCAATGGGACAGCATCGTTGTAAACGACTTGCAAGACAGTTTTGGCCAAGAGTGGACATACGAACAACGCAAGGTTCTGGAGTATACCTGCCACACTGCTTTCTTCGTCAGCATAGTGATCGTCCAGGTAGCTGACGTGATGATCTGCAAAACCCGACGGAACTCTCTTTTCCATCAAGGCATGCACAACTGGGTCCTCAATGCCGGGATACTTTTCGAGCTCGTTGTGGCGTACGTTGTTTGTTACGCTCCGTACATGGATCAAATTTTGAACACGTACGCGTTGAAGCCCGAATGGTGGTTACTGGCTGTGCCGTCCGCTGTGATCATCTTGATCTACGACGAACTTAGGAAGCTTTGGATCAGGAGAAATCCGGGTGGATGGTGGGATCGAGAAACTTGTTACTAAATTTGTAGTAATGAATGTGCGGAAGATAAATATGAAGAGATGTAAGTCTAAATACGAAGGAGATGAATGCAAAGAAATATAAACGAAAAGAAGATATATGCAAATATATGGATAAGAAAGTATGAATCTGAGATGAATGTAAAGAAGCAGAAATCTGAAGAAGATGAACATAAAGAAGTATAGATCCAAAGAAGTTAAAAGAAGAAGTATAAATTTAAAGAAGTGTAGGTCTAAAGATAGTAAATGCAAAGGAGTATATATTTAAATAAAAAGAACGCAAAGAAGTATAAGTGCAAAAACGACAAATAAAGCTAAACAGTGTATCTCATCAAACTTAACCGAAACAAAATGGCCTCCCAATACTGGCAGGAAGAAATATGAGGGGAATGTAAAGGCAACGAAGAGATTGACCGTGTCTGTCGATAAAGCTTTCACGATTTTCGATACTTTATGGTGAAAAATGGTCAAAGGAGGCACGTCGTTTGATGTACAGTTAACTGGATGCATCTTTAACGGAGCACTCGTCCGACGCGAGTATGCAGAAGAGCAATGGTTCTCCTTTGGTTCTACGCGGTCATCGAGTGTTGTAACCTCATGGATGGAAAAGTGGGGGATGCATATAAGACCGTGGGACCCTCTCGATGAGGCCCAGTAGTCTCTAGTCATCAATTCCTTCACGTTCGAAGAACCGTGACTTGATTTCGAGATAACGAGGACACCGTATTCCCTTCTGGTTAATCCTGCCCTCCGTCAGGATGAAGACGGAGGTACTTTGCTTGCTAATCTGTCTCGGTGAGTAATTAAACGAGTATAACTGCATTTCGATAATTAGAGACATAACATATACTCATTTCAACTTTCTATAATATAAATGTAAGCTTTCTATGATTTCATGAAAGTAAATTATATATGAACATATTCGAAGTGATCAAGTCAAAGTGCCATCTCCTACTTTTAATGTTTTATTTCCAATTTGATACTTTGACATTAAAGGTTAAAAAAAGTGTTTGACCTATGAACGGAATGATATGTTGCATCTGTGAAGAATTCGAATCAGAAAGAATTGTAAAGAGTGACAATAAGTGATAATGCGACATCTAGTTTGACTAGTGACCTTTAGCAGAGGTATTGTTTTACTCGTTATAAGAATGATACAGATTCAGTTACTATGTCATTTTGATCAGCTGCTGCAATATTGTTGCTTCGTTCGAATCTGTTTTGCAAAGTTCTTTTTAGAATGTTTACGAAAGTCACATCTAATGTAGGAATTATGCTGTTTCATTGGTAGTTTATGTGCGTATGGTTTGAAATAGTGATGGGGGATCGAGTGCCCGCTCGAGAGTTTGTGGGCACCGGTGTGCATAGTGAATGCACTGTGACGTGAAGTGTGATGAGGTCATGGAGATGCATGGGAATTTTAAATTATCAGATTTGGAGATTTGGGAAGTTGGAGATTTGGGAATTTGGAAATTTGGGAATTTGAAAATTTGGCAATTTGGAAATTTGGGAATTTGGAGATTGGGGAATTCGAGGAAATAGCAATACTGGAGATTTGAGGATTTGGGGAATTGGGAATTGGGAATTGGAAAATTGGAGAATTTGAGAATTTGAGAATTTAGGGAATTAAAAATATGAGATATTTGAGAATTTGGAGAATTTGAAAATATGAGAATCTGAAGATTTGAAAACATTGAAACTTTGAAATTTAGAAACTTAGAAATTTAGGAATTTAGGAACTTAGAAATTTTAAAAACTCCAAATTGTCAAATCTCAAAATTAAAAAATTGACCTACCAATATATCGCCTATCAGTCACAAGCACACCATGCCCTCATAGACATAGTTGCTCATCACAGGTTAAAGTATAAAAATCATAGAATTAGAACAATTCATTTATAAATAGCTACGTTCTGCGTGTACACACGATATCTATTTGATCACGAAACAACTTACGCCATCCGTTGTTATTGAGAAATCAGTCCACCTTAAACTAATAGAAAGTTTAATTTCTCCATACCACGTGTCGGCTCGCAGCACGAGCAACAAATTAAACGAAAAGCGGTCTTCAATATTTATTAACTTGTCTATTTAATTAAACCCACTTTCCAGTCATGAAAACACTTCTAAGAACATGTACTCAGAACACGTTTACTGTGTACATTTAGGTACTTCTCAGCTATTATTCCAAACTCTTACACAAAATTAAATATATACAAATTAAAATTAAATACAGGGTTGATAAATGTATACCTATATGAAACATACAAATTATATATGAATGTTAGATGACTCATGAAGGTCGTTTTGGACATTAGTAATTTTAAAATACGCAAGATATTAACTTATCCTGGGTTCTTTTCACCTATCAAATTATATAACAATGTTACATGACTTTGATGCTGACGAAGGTCATTTGGACATTTCTAACTTCAAGGGAGACAATATTTAAAATCACTCTAACCTCTTCATTTTATCTATCGAATCATACAATAACAATCTGTATATATTTAATTGTCACCCACAGACCACCTCATTCAAGAGTGATCCCCAGAATTAAACGATGAAACCGCAGCAACAGTTTCATAATTTCAACAAGTGGTACATGGATCACAGGTTCAGACGATTTCATAAAGAAAGTCACACTTAAACACCCAGTATATTAGAAATATTATAATTAGGTCCGTAGCTTCTCTATTTCTCTAGTTATCTAGGATCTTCAAAACGCACCGAGGCCTATATAGAGTGTTGGAAAGTGAACAGGTCTGAACGATTAAACGACATTTAAGTTCTGGCGAAGCAGATACACGGCAGTCGAGCACTTTCTCGCTTTCTTCCGTTCGCGAGGTCGACCGGCGCAGAGTTTACGCATAACCGGCGTTTTGTTCAGGGACGCAAGACGTCGCGCTGCCTTGAAAATACTGCGAGACCAGTTGACCCTCTCTCGCCATTCACCGTTTTTATTTCATCTTGTTTGCGATTCTTTCCCTCTTCTTTTATTTCTATTTCATTTGTTATTCCTGCGCGCCAATGCGGATACATCCGCATTACACGCAAAGACGTAACTAGGACTTTTGTACCTTTCTACCGGCTACGCTGCCTTCCTTTCGATAAAGACATTGACACGAAGGTTTCAAAACTAAGTTTCTATATTTCAAATTTGAACTATCTTTATTTCTTTACTTGCACATTCTCAAACTTTCAAGTCCCCGAATTTCTAGGTAATTAAGTTCCTGTATTTCAAATTTTATTTGTCAAGTTTTCAGATTCCCAAACTTTTTGTTCGACTTATTTCTGAATGTGGAGTCATCTGGTTGCTTGAGCCGCAATTTTTTGCACATTATGTATATCGATTGAAATAAAAAAATATAGTGGAACCGGTGATCAGGATGCTGATAGAAAATAAATATTGCAGCAAGGTGATTGTCAATGACAAAATGTCAAGGATACTGTTCGTGTTATTGGTAACTGAAATATCGTTCGGGATAAAAGAATACATCAAAACGTAGATAACTGCTAAAAATAGATATTGTAGTTAGGTGACTGTCAATGACAAAATTTCAAGGATAGTATTGAAGTATAATTTAGACGTTATCCAAAATAAAAGAGTACATTGAAACAACCGATATGAAGGTACCAAAAATATTGTACCAAGGTGATTGTCAATGACAAAATGTTAAGGATACTGTTAGCATTATTGGTAACTGAAATATCGTTCGGGATGAAAGAATACATCAAAACGTAGATAATGAAACTGCTAAAAATAGATATTGTAGTTAGGTGACTGTCAATGACAAAATTTCAAGGATAGTATTGGTAGTATAGAAGTATCATTTAGACGTTATCCAAAATAAAAGAATACATTGAAACAACCGATATTGAGGTACCAAAAATATTGTACCAAGGTGATTGTCAATGACAAAATGTCAAGGATAGCATTAGTAGTACTGGTAACTGAAGTATCCTTTAGGCGTTGTCCAAATTAAAATCGAAACAGCTAGAAATAAATATTGTAGGTGATGGTCCAAAACAAAAAGAAAAAGTTGTCAGTATTATTAAAGTAATTGAAATATTGTTTAGGCGTTGTCACCGCTTTAACGAGAAAACAAGAGGCAGCCGAGCAGCATCGTCGGAAGGCAGATCTGCCAAGTTTGCAAAAAAAGCAACAAACCACAGCGGAGGAGCAAGAAGAGTACGAGGACGAAGACGAACTTTCGGATCAATGTCCTGAGCCGAATGGTTACTTTTCTGACGCAGAACAGTGCGACAAATACTACGACTGTCGGGACGGTAAATCCACGGAGAAACTATGCCCAGATGGTTTGGTATTCAACGACTTCAGCCCGCAACACGAAAAATGCGATCTACCCTTCGGAATTGATTGCACCAAGAGGCCGAAGTTACGTAAGTATTGATTTCTCGTGTCGATTCACGGTATCCTCGTTACTTAAATACACGGATGTTCTTTATAAAGTTCCTAGACTTCGATGTTACGGGAAATCGTAGAAACAACATTTAATTAGTCTTCGACGTGCATTCTTCATCGGTAGAAGGTTCTCAATGGTAGATGTTCAAGTTTTGCGTTGCAAACTTTAAGAGATTTGCAGATATCAGATCTTCAACTCTTTTATTCTTCAATTCACAATTTAAAGTAATAAAATCAGTATATTAGAATTGTCAGATTATGTGACAAAAATCCACAGGGAATGAAAGAGTCATTTTTTGTTTATGTAATTTATTATTTGAAAAAGTATCTTACTGTAAAAGACGTACAATAAATGAATAAAAAGATAAATAATTTTTGTGCAAAATTTTGTAGAATTATGTTGAATGTATATAAATGCACTTTGTACTTGCACAACTTATACACCGTTTGCAAATGAACTTAAAATGAACTTGAAAGGAACACAATATATTTTCAACATCCTTTCCTCTTCATACACTGCATCATCAAAAAGTATGAATATGCTGTGAAACAGCAAGGCGATGTATTTAAGAATACAAAACTAGTCTAAGTATAAAAAACTAGTCTGAGAACCTATTGTACAAAATTGACAGTGAAATTCGTTTGCAGAAAAACCACAGCCGTCACCGCATTGCCCAAGAATGCACGGTTACTTCGCCCACGAAGATCCTCGAAATTGCAACACGTTCTACTATTGCGTCGAGGGAAAGTTCAACATGATCACTTGTCCAGATGGTTTGGTCTTCTCCGAAAAGACCGGGATTTGTAACTGGCCGGATGAGGCACAGAAAAAAGGTTGTGGATCTAGAGAGCTTTTCAACTTCACTTGTCCAAAAGTTGACGATTCTGTCGCTGCGACGCATCCTCGATATCCCGATACAGAAGACTGCCAGTATTTCTACGTTTGCGTAAATGGTGAGGTACCTAGGAGAAGCGGATGCAAGCTGGGTCAAGCTTTTGATGAACGCACTGGAAAATGTGATTGGGCTAGGAAGATACCTGAGTGGTAAGCTGTGATAGTGAGAGTTTATAGTTTGTGGGTTTAAGGATTTGGGGATATAAATTTGGGGGTTTGGAGATTTGGGGGATTTGAGAGACTGGGAGGGAAAGTTGGGATTTGACAATTTGGAGACTTGGAAGTTTGGGAACTTGAGTAATTTGGGGTTTTGGAGATTGGGGGATTTAAGAATTTGGAACGATGGAAAATTAGGGATTTGAGAATTTGGGGTTTTGGAAATTTGGGGATTTGTGAATTTGGAGACTTGGAAATTTGGGAACTTGAGAAATTTGGGGTTTTGGAGATTGGGGGATTTAAGAATTTGGAACGATGGAAAATTGGGGATTTGAGAATTTGGAGATTTGAGTATTTGGAGACTTGCAAATTTGGGGATTTGTGAAAAAGGGGTTTTGGAGATTTGTAAGATTTAAGAATGTGAGAAGTCAGAAAATTGGAAATTTGAGAATTTAGGGGCGTAGGAATTTGGGGATTTCAGAATTTTGGTGTCTTAGAGATTTTGGGGTTTGAGAACTTGGTGATTTGAAAGTTTGGGGATTTAGGAACTTAGGGATTTGAGAACTTGAATATTTAGGAACTTAGCAATTTAGCAACTTGGGGACTTAAGAATTTGGGGTGTGAGAACTTGGAGTTTTAAGAATTTAGGGATTTAGAAACTTAGGGATTGAGGAATGTGGCGAATTGAGAATTTGGGGA
Organism: Megachile willughbiella; assembly: GCA_945859595.2. Classification (NCBI taxonomy): domain Eukaryota; kingdom Metazoa; phylum Arthropoda; class Insecta; order Hymenoptera; family Megachilidae; genus Megachile; species Megachile willughbiella. Next base: position 11,020,564 of record OX243796.1, read on the forward strand.
TTTGAAAACTTGAGGATTTAGAAATTCTGGATCCTAAGAATTTGGACGTTTAGGAATTCGAGGATTTGAGAATCTAGGGATTTAGGAATTTGGGAAGCTAAGAATTTGGAGAATTGGAAACCGAAAATTTAGAAATTTGTGAATTTTTCTAGTGAAAATAGAGGAATTTGTAATTTGGGAAGTTAGGTTTTTAAATATTTCTGAATTGATAATTCGCAAATTTTTATTTCTAAAAATTAAGAAATAGCGAAATCTGTATTCTTGAGAATTAAAAAAGTTTGTAATAAATATAATTGACAAGTTCATGTTAGCTAATGATAAAAAACTACTAATGTTTGTTTTACAAAATTTTAGCAAAGACTGGTACAAAGGCCAACTGACTGACGAGGAGTTGGACGCCTTGGAACATCCACCGCCAAAACCAAAACCCACTGGTGGTCCCAGCAGAAGAAAAGGCGGCAAACCAACGTAGATTTAAGACTAAACTCATGTGTATATTTTAATACTCATTGACATATTAAATACCACCTGGTGAATAAAACATTTTTAATACAATTTTTTTTTAATAAAATCGTTAAAATCAACGATCCACGAATCCTATTGCTTGTGTGTATGTATTATGAAGATCATTATGCCTTCAGGGGTTTTAATATTCTGACGCTAGTAAAATACTGTGAGTACTATAATTTACTAAAGTAAATGTACAATATTGTGACAGATGTTTCTTTTTCATCGAGTTCCTCGATTGTTGACGACAGTAATGGCAGCACAAGCTCTCTTCTTTCACTTTTATAACGAATTCTCATCGTCCGTAAATTTCCATTGTAGTGAAAGTGATTGATTCTTAACAGTTCTCTACATTTCGCATGAAACGTCTCCAAAAACTTCATCAAACTATATACTTTTATATAGCATTTTTGTAATTATTGACGTGGAGGTAACATTATGTAAGATACTAAACGCTCGATGCAGAAATAACATATCATTAAAGAAAGTATAAAAATAAAACAGCAAATGTAGAAGCGAGATTCGTAACAGTTAATAAAATAATATCTTTTTATTCGTCGGAGTTTAACTTTTTATTCATATATTCGTTTCGATGTTGAAATAATGTGGAACATTGTGCAATACCACGGTATTCTTAATATTTTGTGAATTTGTTTTTAGCGAAACAGGAGATGAAAGTTATAAGGTAAAATGGAAGCTAGAATGAGAATTGCAAGTTGAATTAGTCGGGATAAATAATTTGATAATATTTAAAAAATTACATTACTTATTTTTAAACATATATTACATATTCACAAATATTAGATATTAAAGATATGAATATTTAATTTAATTTAATTGTAACATCATGGTTGCTAATTTACAAGGTTGGTACAATCTTCAGATTGTATGAAGACAAAATTTAAACAAATTATATGAATAATATTGATGCAACGATATAACAAATTTTAACGATGTAAAAAACTAATATTAAGTATTTGATGAAATTAATTTTGTTCGATACAAATAATTATTGATAAAACTGTAACAGCTTCATCGAACCTAAACAGTTAATCATAAAATTAAAGAGTACAATAAGGTAAGGAACAATGGCGCAAAGACACGATAGTCACGACTACGTGACCAGCAAGCATCAAAATGTTAAGAAGCACATTAATACCACGTCGTTAGATGGAATCTGAGAATTCGTGTTTCGAAAGGATCGAAGTATGCGTCGATCGCCCAGAAAGATCACGGTAATAGTAATTTTTCCGTAAGGAACATCGAAGGACGCCGAGGTGAGAGTAATTTTACAAAGGAGAGGAAAAAGATGAGCAACGCTGATCGTTTCGAGAAAAGAGAAAGAAGAGTAAGAGCGCGTGGTACCTTCGATCAATCCTGGTTCTAGACGGTTATCCATCGATGAAAACGCGGCGAAAGTGGGGAAGAATCATTGGGTGTAGTGGGGCCAATGGGGTATACCCCCGTGGTGAGTTGCTGAAGAGCTGCAGTGTTTCGCGACGGAGACACCATTTCAAAGGAACAGCAAAAAATAGAGATTACGATCTCCAGTGACGTTTGTGATTCCATTTTTTTTACCAGATTCTGTGATTAGCGGATAAAGATGATCAGAGCGTCCCTTGTTACGATATTGGCTGTTGTGGCTGCAACGCGTGAGTATCCGTGCTTCCATTTTGTCGAATTCAATTTACTCAAATTTCGATCTTAATATCGCATTCAACTTGAACTGTCGCTTGTGCAATTGCTAGGTAATCGGGGTCGAAATATCAATTGTTATAATTTTTATATGGAACTTGATATGTAGTAATAATTGATGTTTTATATTTGTAAAAATTACAAGAGTCATATTGAATTCCAAGATAGACAGGTATATTTGGGAACAAAAAATTTCCCGCAACATTCCAGGTTACTAAATGGTAACAAGAACAGTGCATGCTAATTACGGGGAATAAAAAGATTGGTTTCACTGAAACAGAGATCTCAGACTTTCTCTTGATTTCTTAGCACGTACCGCGCAACACCTGAAATGCAACAGAATTTCCGGTATTGTAAACGTTGGGAACCGGTCAAATCTATTTTAAATATCTGAAACCCGTTGTCCATCCCGTGAAAAATCGCTCCGCGCATGCACAGACACATCGAAAGGTATTCATTTCGTTTGGAGAGTGCGTAAGAGACAGCCGGACTGAACTTTCTAAAGCGTAAATGTCAGATCTACTACTTGCCGGGTTGCATAAGTATCCGTCGTGGTTATCGTCTCGGTACGCCGTGTAAAACCGATAAATTACATAAAGAAATAAAACAATACCGATCAGTGGGATATTCGTGGAACGGAAAGAGAAGTTGGTCCGGTTCGACCAGTTTGCATATTCGATGTAACATTCCTCGCCAGGCTACTTTATATGCCTCTTGAAGCGTGGCATTGATTTCCGGCATATCTTGCGAAGTAAATGTCACGACGAACATTGGAGAAATTTAAGAAATTCCTTCAAACTCCTTTCTCTTTTTTGTGCCATTCATTTTCGTTGAGTGAAAACTATTCACAATCCTGCTATTGTAATGAGCATTTTTATCAGCAGTGTAGGATCCTTAGATTTGATTATGTAGGCAGGAGAATGTTACTTTCGAAAATGTGGGAATGGGGAAAATTTGAGAGAGGGAATTTGGGATTTGGGGATTTGGAGATTTGGGGATTTGGGGATTTGTGGATTTGGGAAATTAGGGATTTGGAAATATGGGGATTTGAGAATGTGGAGATTTGGGGATATAGGGATTTGGAGACATAGGGATTTGAGGATATGGGGATTTAGGGATTTGGAAATTTAGGGATATAGGTATTTGGGGATATAGGGATTTGCGATATAGGGATTTGGGAATATAGAGATTTGGGGATATAGGGATTTGGGAATATAGGGATTTGAGAATGTGGGGATTGGGGAATGTGGATATTTGGGAATTTGGGGATTTGGGAATGTGGGGATTTGGGCATGTAGGGATTTGGGGATGTAGGGATTTTGAAATTTAGGGATTTCGGGATTTAGGAATTTGGGAATTTAGAGATTGGGAAATTATGGGATTTACGAATTTAAGAATTCAGGAACTTAGGGATTTGGGAATTATGAGATTTGAGAAATTAGGGATTTGGGAATTATGAGATTTGGGAATTATGAGATTTAGGAAATTATGAGATTTGGAAATTAGGAAGTGGGATATCTGGGGATTTGGGAATTTAGGAATTTGGGAATAGACTAAACTCGGGTATGAGGGAATTCTGAATTTAGGGACTTAGGGATTTGAACATTTGGAAATTTTTAATTTCAGGACTATGGAAATTTGGAGATTTAGAGATTTTGGAGCTAAAAAATTACAAATCAGAGAATTTGAGTACACTGACGCGGAGAAATATAAAAATTTGAGAATTGAAGATTTGGAAATTAAAAAATTTGAGTATTTGAAAATTGAGAAATTAAAAATTTGAAAATTTAATAGAAACATGAAAGTTATATAATAGTTCACCACTTTACTGTCTCTACCGATTTATACACTGCATTGATTTCTTTTCTTTATCGTGCGAGTAAATCGTTGAAAAAGTAATGGCCGTGATTAGCACTTTCATCATTTTCACAACGAAGTTGCCACTTATGATTTTATCTGCATCATGCAATAGCTTTAATAACTACAATAAATTATTCTAGCAATTATAACCTTTTCAACGGTATTGCACATAAATCCAGGTTAACTTTAATTAGAAATATTATTTCTAATTATTTTGACTTCTTACATGATTTGACACTTGAATTTCTCAATGACTCTTAAATTTATGATAGATATAATTGAAGAACTCAGACATATATTCTACATGTATAACATAAATCAACATATATTATCAATTCTTTAAAATGTTCAGCTTCAATATATATTACTAATGTTTTAATACTTTCAACAAATACTGAAAATATTAGAATAAAAAAAAAATAAGAAGAAATTTCTAAGATCTCCATTAGCATTGAAAAGAATTGGAGAAAACATTGAGGTTGAATATAGATGAACAACTTTCATTCACGCGAAACTTGTTCGATGTTACAGACGGTGCATTCAATTGTCCGAATAAAGATGGCCAGTACGAAGATTCAAAGCAATGCGACAAATACTACGAATGCGTTGACGGCAGAGCGACGGAGAAACTTTGCCCAGATGGACTTGTTTTCGATCCTCTGAACCGTAAGGTGAACAAATGTGATCATGTCTTCAACGTCGATTGCGGAGATCGTCTCGAACTACGTAAGACCATCGCTTCTGTCACTATTTCGCAATTCTGACGAGTGTATTATGTTATAGAACACTTACAATTATTTTACTGTTACACTAACACGTTGTATGAGTTACATGGGATTTCTACTGTTTTAATGTACATTTTAATGAGTAAAAGTTGTGAACAGTTTTAATGAGGAAAATATTAGAATGTACATATAGAAAATATACTATATTTTATATTTTAAAATATACTTAATATATTTTATAAAATATATTTTTATTATGAAAAATATTTTTAAATATATAAAATATTGAATATTTTGATATATTGAAATACTAACATGATTGTAGGAGATTTGAAAATGGATAACTTTGTGGAATAAAAATCGGGAACTTGTAAATTTGAAAATGAAAGACACTGAAAATTTGTAAATTTGTAATCTTGAAAGTTAGAGAAATTGTAAATTTTTAATCTTGAAAATTAGGGAAGTTATTTTCTAATCTTAAAAGTTGTAATTTCATAGATTTGAAGATTTGTAATTGTGAAATTCGGAAAACTGGAAAATTCGTAAAATTGAAATTTCTGAATATTTCAATTTTGAGACTTGAAGATCTGAAAATTTGAGAATCTAAAAATCTAAAGACCTGAAACTTTGATAATCTCAAAATTTATAAATTTGTATTAAAATTTGGTACCTCCTTTGTAACACTATTACCGTCATAAAGTACCAAATCTAACTTCAAAATTAAAAATTTAACTTGAAAAATAAAACAACAGCCACACCACACATGGTCATTTTAACATCTAAGGTGTTAAATATAATAATGATACAGAATATTGTCGCCCGTTCCACATTTACCCTGAATAATAGTATCAAATACTGTAGATATACTTTTAGAAAGTCGAGATCTCGGAGTACAAAACGTTACCGGTGTCATTGGCTCTCGCGGTTTAATGTCCTTGACATACAGGATACAATGACGATAAGTAGCGAAAGTGTTTTTAATTCCCGTTACATTTTCACAGAACCACCTCAGCCAACCAAGAAGTGTCCACGAAGAAACGGCTTCTTTGCTCACCCAGATCCATCGGTCTGTAACATCTTTTATAATTGCATCGATGGCGAGGCCGTTGAAATCACTTGCACAACTGGATTGCATTTCGATGAATATAGTGGCACTTGTGTGTGGCCTGACAGCGCTGGACGTGAAGTAAATCATTTTATGTTTTTGTTACCATTAATTCATGCTCCTGGACTGATGATAATTATTAATATTTCATATTTCCAAATTTTTTACTTTTCAAATATTCTGTAATTTTTTAATTTTTAAGTTTTGACATCTTTAAATTCTCAGTTTTCTAAATTCCTGAATTTCTAAATTTTGCATTTACAAATTTCCAAAGGTATAAGTCAGTAAATTTCTAAACCCCTGAATGTCCCAATTCCCAAATTACTAATTTTTCAATTTTGTAAATTTCCTAGTATCCGAAGTCTTAAATCTTCCAATCTTCAAATTTCGTAACCTCTGAATCTTCAAATTTACAACTCCTCAAATGTCCAAATCCCCAAATCCTCAAATCTCTAAATTTCCGAATCTCTAAATCCCTAAACCTTTGAATCCCCAAATCTCCAAATCTGCAAATCCATAAACCCCTAAACCCCAAATCCCACAATCCAACATCCCTAAATTTCCAAATCCACAAATCCTCACATCCCCAAATCTTCAAATTCACAAATCCCCAAATTTCCAAATCCCCAAATCTCCAAATCCCCAAATCCCCAAATCCCCAAATCCCTAAATCCTTAAATCCTCAAATCCACAAATCCCTAAACCCCCAAATTCCCACAATCCAACATCCCTAAATCCTCACATCCCCAAATCTCCAAATCTCCAAATCCCCAAATCCCCAAATCCTCAAATTCCTAAAGACCCTAGTTCCAAAATCTCCTGAATACCTAACTCCTAAAATCCTCAAAACTCTCAAGGTTCCAACTCTAAAAATTGTCAAATACCTAAATTACCAAATGTCCAAGTTTCCACATCAGAATGTCTAAACTTGAAATTATTTATCTAGGGATGTGGTGTAGTGGGCAAGAAATTGAAAGATGGATTCGAATGTCCGAAAGAAAGTCAAGTGGATACTAGGGGAATGGCTGTCGATCATCCTAAATTTGCTCACCCAGACGACTGTCAGAAGTTCTATGTTTGCCTCAATGGTGTAACCCCACGCGAACAAGGTTGTAGCGATGGAACTGTTTATAACGAGGAACAACAAAGATGTGACGCCCCTGAGAACGTTCCTGGATGGTATGCATATAAACACGAATTTATTAAACAAGAAATTATAAACAATGCATGTTATATATTTTTTTAAGAACACTAAATTAATTTGAATAGGTGATACTGTTTCTTTTCGAGATAAACTTGTATAAATAATATTATATTTCAAGATAAAATTGTAACGTGTTATAATTAGATTACAGTAACCAGATAATGTTTAATATTATCATTTTGTTCGCAGTGAGGATTGGTACAAGGATGATGACAAGAAACCATGAAGCACTTTCTAAATTAATATGTCCCGCATCGGGATTCAAATTCATCGTAAAATCACGTCATCCTCGTTTAGTGTGTATTCATGTGTGTGCTTAGAATGTTCATAAATAATAAATTCTATTTTACCTTATTTCTCTGTGTATCATTTCATTCTGATTCCTCTGCTTATGTCCAAAATTATTAACAAACGTTGAAAAAGAAATATTATATTTGCATTTATTAAAATTGAACTCAGCTAAGAATTAACGCAAGAATACGTTTAACTCGTTCGCGAAGATATGCGTATAAAAACAAAATATCATTCACTTTTCTGTCGTAACCGACGAAGCGAATCGATGGTAACTTTCTCCTGAACGTCTTGATATTTCTTGTTTCTAAATTCACCGAGAAGACAACTTTCTTGTTGATGTACTTTTTCAAACATGCTAATAACTCGTTTTCTGTTAGCAACAAAGATCATGTGGTTACGTGTATCTTAACTTTCATTTATAATGTAAGAACAAAAGGAAAGTAGAATACAAAATTAGTCAGATATTATATCACAATTATATTCAATTTACAACCTAATTAGATATATTTAATATCGTATACACAAATTGAAACAGTTCTTTTATTTTTTTTTTTTTCAATTAATCAATTTTGGAATAAAGATGTTACCGACCGTCAATAACCAAACCTTATCCATATTTTAATGTGAAATACTAAGTCAATTTTATTCATAGTTCTACACTTTATTTATAAAAATATATTTTAATCTTTACACTAAATTTTATTTGTTAATTTTATAGAAATAATATTATAATTATGCGATCGTGTTTTCCAAAATATAATTATACAATTTCTTTAATTGTTAGAATACTGAACTGAAAGAAGAATTCTATTAATCATTGATACATTTTAATTATAATTACTTTTAGTTCAATTTTAAAATAATCGATTTTAAATAATTGAAAACTTTTATCTTCCCGCAATCCTACAGATGGCGCATACGATCGCGCTATGTTTCCGCGCGTTTTATCCGTTGAGTCTGCGCATCGATCATTCGTAAAAGTGAACATGAAACGGACGTTTGAATTTTTCTTTTGTGCATCGTGTTGTAGCTGCTGCCCAGCTTTCAAGCATTTATGCATTCAGTAAGCTCAATTTATCGTTTCATTATAATTATTCAACGTTTTGACCTATAATATTCAATTAATAAATGCGAATATTCCGAAGATTAACATTTCGATGATCCCACCTCTTTAATCGACAGTTACGCGTAGACATTTTCTTGTCGATTCCTTACGTACGTTTAGCGATGTATTAATATAAAATTATCCGTATTTCGTAATAAATATTTAAATGGTATTACTTAGTAGTACATGATAGTTTTATTTTTTGGATTATAATAACGTTTCCATAGAAAATATCAGCTTTAACGGTTTGCAAATATAAAAATGGTGGGAACTGAAATCTTTTGAACCACCATGTTAGTACTTCTTTCAAATTCTTCGCAACGCTCATGATAAAGTTATTGAACTCTAACAAAATTACATTGTTTTTGTCTTATTACCTTCTTATATATTTACTAATAATATACCTTAAAATTTATTTCTTTTTCCACATTTTCAAAGCCAACTTGCATTTATTAAAATACATTGTTATAGTTTACTTTTTTTTTTATTTAAACAGATAACGCAAGTGGATATGCATCAGTATTAACATCCAATTCCTGCAGAATAACAGGTAATGTATTTATTCAACATTTGGTATCATTTTTCATTTGCATGCTAGCTTAATTTGCAGTAAAAAATACCACTCAAGAGTTCTTGCATTTTTAATATAAATTGAAGAAACTCGCAACGAGTAACTTCTGCATGAAAATAATGTTAAATTGTTTTTTAAAATATTATGAATATGTGAATTATTTATTATATTTTATATTTGCTGAAATCACTTTTATCTTGTACATTTGTACTTTAATTTATAAATGCAGTTATTTATTAATATACTTTCATAGAGCATCTTAGTACAAAAAGGTCCATCTGTATTAAATCGCGTATTTTCTTTTTTGAACCGTTTTAATCGATTACGTCTTGTTTATGAACGGCAGATAAAAATTGAATACAATTCAGCACTTTTTACCATACAAAGTTACCTAGGTTCGTACGATAATACAGTTCGAGTTTTGTATAACTTGCCAACTGCTGGAGATATTTGTAATAATCGCGAGTAGAATACACAGATGAGTATAACCAATCTAAACTTCTCGACCACTCTCTCGATTAAACTATGTTTGCGTAACTACGGTACATTCATTTATGGTCGATTCAATCCGACCTGATATTTCTTGCTCATGGCATCGGTTGAATTCGCTCTGATTGTAAGAGTACTTTAAAGTACCGTGCAGAAACAAAGGGAAACCGAAACTCTCTGCACTTCCTTTAGGTCAAAGTCTAATTGCAATCAGGCTACTCGCTACAAATCGTTAAATACGTTACTGACACTCGATTGATTACAGAAATTGTTGCAAGAGGAGGTGAAACTAATACAAAATACCTATTTTGCCCTTTAACCTACCAAATCCTAAAATAGGGAAAATTAAATACTTAAGAAGGGAAAAGAAACCGACAAAATGGTAACATTCATTTGGTTGGGTTACACCAAGCACAATTCACTCAAATTAATTTTTTTGGATATTAAGGACAGTTTATTGCTAATACATTTTCTAAATTGTCAAAGTTATTAATTTTCTGATTTTTTTGTACTTATAGTAGAAGTCAATTACTTCTAATATTACTTCTAAGCTTGACAAAATGGAGATGTACTTATTGTTATATTATATTATATATGACCTACATATAAATGTTGTCGTATATTCCAGATATTTTTGTAACAATAAATTCATAGGAATTTTGTACAAATAAATTGCTAATTTTATAACAATAAAAACAATAATATTTTTGCAACAATAATTTTGTAACAATTCATAGCAATTTTGTAGCAATAAATTGCTAATTTTGTAGCAATAAAAACAACAATATTTTTATAAGAATAATTTTGTAACAATAAATGAGAGTTGTAGTTACACAGGGGCCCATATAAGGGTACCCTAAAACACACCCCCGTTATTTTTGTTCACTACAATAATACAAGATTAACAGATTATGTACTTCAACTGACAAGTTACGAATGATTAAATTATTACGTTCAATTGAGATTTGATAGTCTAAATTCAATCGTGCGATACAGGACTAGGATGTGTGCACGTAAGCATACGTTTACTTGCGCAAGGACACTCGAACCATTTATAGGGATAACATTCAAGAGACCAAAGAGAAGTTAGCGGAATAGTTGGGGTGTAATATTAGGAACACTTTGAAGACTAAAGTTACACCAATAAGAGAACTGCCGAGACTCGGAAAGGTCAATAGAATATGCAAATTGGCTTTCGAATGGACGACCAAACGTTACCCTCGCTTTCAATGTTCGCGTTAGATATTCTCTGTGTTTCTTTCAGTCTTACGACCAACATCAAATAGATGTACAATGGATCGGTGAACTAGACCATGGCAATTAGATTTGTCACCATTTTCCACGTCACGAATTAGTAGGATGAAATCGATTGTAGTAATTATATGAACAATTTTGCAATATGTGTTGTAGAGAAGTAACAAACTTTACCTGTTTAATGAAATTGCAGCAAGTTACTCTTCTTTTGAATCGATTTTATATTTAAGGTTCATTATTTAGTAATTTTCAAGGTTATTTTAGTACATTTCAAACGTTGAAATTTTTTAATGTGGTTCTAACTCTCAAACTAGATTTACAAGCTAAAGCTTGCAAATTCTTTAAATTCTCAAATTCCTAAATTTCCAAATCTACAAATTCTCAAGTGCTCAAGTCTGCAAATAGAATCCCCAATTCATAAGTTTCCACATCAGAAAACTTCAGGATTTCAAAATTTTCTAAGAACATAAATTTCAAAATTTTCACATCCTCAAATCTCTAGGTTCTTCAATTCCTAAACTCCCAAATCTCTAAATTTCCAAGTTCTGAAATCGCCAAATACCAAAATTCTCAAACTTCTACATCCCCAAATCCCTAAGTTCTCGAATTGCTAATCTCCTAAGTTTCTAAATTCCCAAGTCTTTAAACCCCCAAATCCCTAAATTTCCAAGTTCTGAAACCCCCAAATACCAAAATTCCCAAATCCCCACATCCCTAAATCCCTAAGTTCCAGAATTCCTAAATTCCTAAGTCTCTAAACCTACAAATCCCTAAATTTCCGAGTTCTGAAACCCCCAAAATACCAAAATTCTCGAATTTCCACATCCCCAAATCTCTAAGTTCTTAAATTCCTAAACCCCCAAATCCCTAAATTTCCAAATTCTCGAATTTCCAAATTTCCACATTCCCAAATCTCTACGTCCCCAAATTCCTAAACCCCAAAATCCCTAAATTTCCAAATCTCCATACCCCCAAATTTCTAAGTCCTCAAATTCCTAAACCCCCAAATCCCTAAATTTCCAAATTTCCATATCGCCAAATCTCTAAGTTCTCAAATTCCTAAACCCCCAAATCCCTAAATTTCCAAATTTTCACATTCCCAAATCTCTAAGTCCCCAAATCCCTAAATTTCCAAATCTCCATATCCCCAAATTTCTAAGTCCTCAAATTCCTAAACCGCCAAATCCCTAAATTTCCAAATTTCCACATCCCCAAATCCCTAAACCCCCAAATCCCTAAATTTCCAAATCTCCATATCCCCAAATTTCTAAGTCCTCAAATTCCTAAACCGCCAAATCCCTAAATTTCCAAATCCTCAATTCCCCATACCCTTAAATTACATCCCACATATACAAATTCTAAAAAATATTTAAACTTGCACCTTCCTAACTTCCCTAACAGAATAACAATCAAATTGTTAGTCCGAATTCAATACCTTTGCGATAAGAAAGATTACTATCGAGTCCGTTAATTATGCATTAAGTAGAACATCTCAGTCCGCCCCATTAAAAGTGTTCCTCCAGTTCGATTGAAAATACGTCGGAACTTTTCTTCGTATTCTTTCGGAAAGTTACTTCTCTCTCGATATCAGGGATTCTACGACGTTAGTTGGAAGCTTTCGTCGGAGCTTGCGGAAAATCTCCGGTCTATTTTTTAGCGTTAGAAGGAAACGGTAGCCGTTTCGATCGGTAATCGATATCCGCGGAGTGCACGAGAACAACGAGACGATTGGTTTAGCAATAGCAAGCGGGCTTTCAGGTGTACGATTGCTAGAGCAGGTGAGCGATTGGCTCGATCTTTCAGGTTCTTCCTGCATCCTTTCTTTCGTCAATTTTTTCTTTTCTTCTTCCTCGCAGGACCAATACAACAATTTCTAAGGTAAAACCTACGTGTCTTCTTTTCTGAATTTCAATTCTTGTAGCATTATTCAGACGGATATACGATATGACATAGGTATGCCACATCCTAAAAATATTATTAGGCGAAGTCTGTGACTCTTCAAAAATATTTTTTATACGTTACACTGCGTATAGAGTATTCTAATCAACCGATTTAAGGAAATATACTGTTCAATTTAAAAAGGCGTCAGTGAGAAATTTTAGAAGATGTTTATTTCTGTAATTTCGTTCTTGAAATTAGTAACTTACTGTGGAAGAAGTTTTTGGATTTATCATATACTATGTATGTGATATATCCCCATGCCTTCAATTTTACCCGTCCACAATACTTGTCATTATTTAATTAGATATTTTAGTTATTAAAATCGTGGAAAAGAATTAGATACTTTGGTTTGAAGTTATGGGCATTTAAAAATAACGTATCGGTTGCTCGGAGCAAATAAACGAGGGAACATCGAGTTGACTATGAAAACAAGATTACTCATTATGCCTTTCGTTAAGAATTCTGTTCGTTTCTCTTTTTCAACCCGGCGAGTTTTCCGGCGCTCCTTCATTCTCTATTTCTTCGTCGGCACGCAGTCGCAAAGTTGGACAGAACTCGTTATCGGATAGAACAGCCGATTACCGTCCCGTCTCGAGTTCGTCCTCGACTTTTAACGCGATTATACGTCGCTGAAACGCTAAATTGCAGAGCGCGACGAGAGTTAACGCCTACGAAAACTGCAAGTTCGAACGAGCGACCGGCAAACGAATAAGCGAGCATAACCAGGGCTAAAAATGTGCAACAAAAACGAATCAACTACGAATTAATTCTGTAGAATGGTCTTTTCAATTTTCAATGTTTGTTTTATGAAAGGAGCTTTCGTGTTTAAAATACACGGACATTCATATCAATACTTATTATACTTCATGAGGAATTTTTAGAAATTTAAGGAAACACGTCTAATTTTTTACACTGATGTGGCTGAATGTACTCATGCGTTGAAAATGCACTATAAAGGTTCTAGACAATTGTATTTCAGTGTCGTGTTAGAAATTATTTCATAGAGGATTGTATATTTGGCTACAATTATTAGCATAACTGGAATTTTTAAGACGAGGACTATGTGTGATTGTTGGCAGCAAGGAGCATGTGTTTATTGGTTCGTTGCTGTGGCGATGCTTTATGTTAAGTGACTTTTGGAAATTTGAAAATTAGAGAGTTAAAAAAGAAAATTAAGAATTAACATCTGGTTTATATTTTTATATTTTTCCACCTGTCTATTAATTTAATATTAAATTAGAAGGTATATCAGTATTAACCCTTAACGCACCAAGTGTGTATCTCAGACACCACCGATGTGCGGAATTACATACTCATTTATAATTAATATAAATATTGTAATCAAAATTATATTATTATTTACACGTTATTGTAGCATTTAAAACCTGACACTTAAAAACTTGCAAGTCGAAGTATGATGACATTGACAATTAAAAATCGGAGGATTAAGGGTTAATTTAACAACTCAACAGAATAATACAATAATTAATAATCCAGAATAAATGAAACAAAGATTGTCCTGTTTACAGTGAACGATGAACTTGTCATCCGAATAGAGTTAAAATTTCTGTCCGCCTATTCCATCGCCTGTTATCCCTCGGCACAATAGAATTTCAATTTTGCATTTAACAAAAGAATAACGAACAATGCACGTGCACGCGGCAATTTAACCACCTCGCAATAACCTCGTTACAGTAAATAAAACGGTGCTGTTACTATAAAACAAAAATGATCTCTGAACCATTAAGGTTGACGCGTAACCGATAAAACGGTTTAACCGAACAAAGATTCGAACGGGCTAAAAAATCGCGGCGCAGAAAGTAAAAAAGGCGGTGCGCACGTGAAAACATTTGTACCGAATCGTATATTGATGGAAACGCGTTACTGGCTGTTCGAGAGTGAAATAGAGAGAGCTCAAGAAAGCAATCGAGCCTGAATATTTCAAGCATTCGGAATCTGTAAATAGCCAAAACTGCTTTCTACCTATTTGGATAAACTATCCCCTTCGAATCCATTCGAGTAACACCCGACTTCCTAACCGTCTAACGTCGTAAAAATGCGCATACCTTCGATCAATTTACTGCAACGCTGATACCATAAACTTTCGATTGAGCATTCGCTTCTCAAGGGAAAATCTGCTCGTTCGAAAATTTGCTGACACGAGCGAAACGGAAGTAATGGCTATAACTGAACTATAGATCTTTATCCAAACATTTCCGCTGGAAATATTTTCTACTTTAATCTGCTTTGCAAATGTTGTGACTTTGCTTTTTATTCTTTTCGTGCTTTGCGCGGACTGGTTTATTATTTGAATTGAGGTATTGGGAGGACTATGTGGGGAATTGGGGCATTTAGAGATTTGGGATTTATAGAATTTTTTATATAGAAATTTAGACATAGAGGATTTACAATGTTGGGAATTTAGAAATTTAGAAAATTAGAATTGTAGAAATGTAAAAATTTAGAAATTTAGATTTGTGGAAATTTGAGAATTGAAATTTAGAAATGTGAAAATTTGGAAATTGAAAAATTGAAAAATTGAAGAATTGAAAAATTGAAAAATTGAAAAATTGAAAAATTGAAAAATTGAAGAATTGAAGAATTGGAAAATTGAAAACTAGTAGATTTAAAAATCTTTTCCCACATAAATAAAAAATACCGCAATTAATGCATCTATAAAATAATACTGAAAGTTGCACGGTACAATTTTTTCGATACGAAAGGTTCAAAGTAACGGCAAAATTAATAGGTAACTACTGTTTAACATTTAACGATGTTATCGTTCGAAATTTATATTATGGGAGAAATTACGGTAATACTCTCTAACGCAGCGATTAGATGAAAATTATACTGGTATGACTGCAATGACTACGATATTAACACGCGATGTTACTCGGTCCTTGGTTTGCTGCTACGGTGTTTCTGGTCTATTATCATTTTCACCGTACTTCGTTCGAGTAAAATTACCTTAACAGCGACTCAACGGTCACCGACTAACAGAGATAAGCGTAACTAATTACTTTCATATTATCTTAAAATTACATTTCATCGAGTTAACAAACTTTCGAAAATTTTCGTCAAACGGTATACTTGTCCGAAAGGCGGTACAGGATTTTTATTATAAGATACAATCAAAGGCACTTCATTAAACATATATTTTGTATAATAGTTTCTTATAAAACATCACGTTCATACATATTTTGATTTAAAAATCTAAGTCCTACTTAATATCTTGAGACTAAAATTGCTAGTTTAAGAACGAAGAATTTTTCTGAATTTTAAGAACTGTTTATTATAAATATTTGTTGATCAATTATTTATTTATAGATGTCATATTAATACAAAATTTGATAGATAGACATTTAAACATAGAAAAGAATTAAAAAAAAAATTATATAATGTCAAGATTTGAATTCGCCAACGTCCTGTTTTTGAGAACATGGTATTTTTCGCTCAGCCAAATTGCATCATAAGAAATGTTTTTTGGTACAGTATATATAATATACTGGTTTTATAACTTGATCTTAATGAAGTAGTCTGATTACATGTATCAAAAGAATTAATGGTTCTTATATAATTATACAAGTATTTTGTATAGCTATGCAAGTATAATTATATCACCTTGTATAACTATATTTTTTCGTAAAACTAAGCAACACAAGCATCCTAACATTTTAACCATCATTTCAATTAAACGAGCAAACAGCAGAGGCGTGTAACACGTTCACGCGAAATGTATAGAAGCTTTACCGTAAATAAAGAAAGGGTTTCTATCCGGAAACACCTCTTCGTTCGCGAACAGCGTCGAAGGATGTTTGTTGATGGAGTCGAGTACGAATTCGACGAGAATCGGGAAACAATCGCGTAGTAGTGTGTAAAGTAATATTGTACCTACGTAAGTACAGAATGCGTTCTTTCTGAAACGTGTTGCTCTCTGTTTTCTACGAGTCCCGATGATTCCTTTCCTTTCGGGTGTCCCTATGGAGGTGTACGTAGTCGGCTAGAAAGTAGGTACACGAGTGTAGCCGGTATTTCGTATAGTCGACTCTCTTAATCCCACGAGAGCAAAACATGGTACCCAGTTTCTATAGAAGCAATCATTTCCGACGGAGGTAAATCAAATTTTTTGTTCAAACACTTTTTTTTCGACGAGACTTGAGTGTAGTTTTAGACGAGAATTGAAAGATGTTTTAGGATAGAGCTGTGGAAGATTAATGTGAGACGCCGATGGTGAGAGATGTGCAAATTGGATATTTGGGTACAATGTTAGGGGAGACCAACAATTGACACTTTAAGTTGATGTAATTGTTCTTTTAAGAGAAATCTTCTAAATTTGGAGAATTCGGAATTTCAGGAAATTAAGGGATTTGGATGTTGAGAAAATTGGGGATCTCCAAACTTTGGAAATGGGAAATTAGGAAACTTAGGGAAACTTAGGAATTTGGGAATTTAGGGATTTGGGAATTTAGGGATTTGGAAATTTAGGGATTTGGGAATTTAGGGATTTGGAAATTTAGAGATTTGGGAATTTAGGGATTTGGAAATTTAGGGATTTGGGAATTTAAGAATGTGGGGATTTAGGAATTTTTGGATATAGGAATTTGGGAAATTAGGAATTTGGGAATATAGGAATTTGGAAATTTAGGGATTTGGGAATTTAGGAATTTAGGAATTTAGGAATTTAGGAATTTAGGAATTTAGGAATTTAGGAATTTAGGAATATAGGAATTGGGGAATTTGGAAATTGGGGAATTTAGGAATTGGGAAATTTGGAAATTGGGGAATTTAGGAATTGGGAAATTTGGAAATTGGGGAATTTAGGAATTGGGAAATTTGGAAATTGAGGAATTTAGGAATTGGGGAATTTGGAAATTGGGGAATTTAGGAATTTGGGAATGTAGGAATTTGGAAATTTAGGAATTTGGGGATATAAACGAATTTAGTGAGCTCTATACTTCTAGATCTCTAAATCTACATCTTTAGATCTCTAGATCTCTAGGTCCCTAAATTCCTTGATCTCTAGATCCCTAGATCCCTAAATTCCTAGATTCTTGAATTGCTATATCCCTAGGTTCCTAGGTCTTTAGGTCCCTAAATCCCTAGATTTTTAGATTCTTAGATTCCTAAATTCTTAGATACTTAAATTTCTTGATCCCAGATTTCTAAATTTCTAGATTTTTAGATTTAAAGATTTCTAATGTTTTGGATTCCTAGATTCCTAGATTCCTAAATCCTAAAATTCCAAGGTCCTTAAATATTATTATTCTGAATGTCTAATTACTGGATCTCAAACATTCCAAATTCGCAGATGTGTAGATTTCTAATACTCCAGATCACTGTTTCACTAAATCCCTACACCCCTATTATACATAGTATACCTAGATCCCTGTATTTCTACATTCCTATATTCTCATCTGATGTGGTAAGGATATCAGATCATATCCTTAGATATGCATATCACAATATCCGTAAATTCATATTTCTAGATTCCTGCATTTCCCATATTTTCATTAAATATCTAGAAATATGAAAATTTGGAGGATCGAAAAATTGAGATTTTTTAATATTCGTGAATATAGAAGTTTAAGTTTATAAGTCAGAAATGCAAAAACCTTGATTAAAGTACTTTCGTAATCGACTATTTTTTATCAAAAATCATATCGGCAAATTTTGGAGTCACCTCGTTCATCCTACGGCTACCTACATCGAATTTTGCATAAAAACATGTACAGCTGACCAAACTGCTTGCGCGGTATTAACTATCAATTAATAATATTCATGGCAATAAATTGGGTTATATCGGTTACACGATACCGTTCGTGTACCTCTGTGTACTCTACAGAGATAACAGAAACGAATATAACGATAGGTACGGAACAGTAGAAACTAAATTATCAGCAAACACGTTAGATTACACCTTTTACATTTATTGCCGAACAGTTTCATCGTTCTTCGTGTACTATCGGATTAATCTTGTGTTCGATAAAACGACCGTGGAATAACGAAGACAGGGGAAGGTTAGATAGAAATGTCGGTTAAAATGTCGAAGGGTGTGTCTCTGGTGGAAAGAGGAAATCGAATTTTGAGTGGCTACCTGGCTGGAAGGGCAAAACGATAACCGGAAATAACGAAGTAACGCCGGCATTAGGACGAAGTACCGTTTCGCTCGTTGAACCTTTACCCGACGACCTTAATGCAATTTTTATAAACGAAACGAAAAAGTTCCGCTCGAAGCTGTTGGCCTTCTACACGTCACGCGTTATAGTGTTTTACTGTTACAGTCTTGGTTCCAGTAAGTTGTCTGTACGAGTAATTTCGTTAACTAGTTATTATCATTGATAATGATTGTTTGCATTGTTGATGAACATTAAAATTTCTCACGTAGCAACATAATGGTCAAGGTTTATTTAACGCGTGTGAAATCACATGTGTGATCTTGAGAACGATTGTGTCAACAATTTTTTTATTTTATCCGACTGGAAATTATTACGAAATAATTATGTTTACTTGTTTGTTATTTTGCAAGCTAGTCTTCTAAATTATTTCATGTGGGTATTAAACTAAATTTTGTTCGCATACGTTAACCTAGAAATTATTTATCAAACAAGATTGTTACAGTATGTCACATACGTTTGTAGATACATTTATGGTCAAGTTAGGTTAGTTTTTAAAATTATTTTATATAGTTACGAAAGAAAGTGCATAAGTTAACCTAGAAATTATCAAAGTAATGATTTTACAGTATATCACACATGCTTGTAAATTTATGGTGTTCGATAATTTCATTTGGATTTAATTAATTAAATTACATGATTTTAACAATAACATTTATGGTTTCAATAATCAACTACGTAGTTACAATATATTTCTCAAAATTATTCCGAATCGAAATTTGATGCGCAGGTAGTAATAATCGATGTTCATGGAAACAATAATGTTGTGTTATTGAATCGGTGTAAAGCAGACCTTAAAATCGAATCGGATCGAGCACTCGATCGTATAATTATCCTTTAACAACCGCGAATATTAATTCGATAGAAGTCTACGTTTTGACATTCGCTATTTGTGCGATTATTTCGTATAAATTTGCCACGGTCGATTAATGAATATATTGTGGAACCTCGATAATCGTGTGAAAATAACGTTTCGTTGTATGGAACGAATTAATGGAGGTGTTGTAATAGGCTTCGTGTACACGTGATGCGTTGTTATAATATCAGACGTTGTGCTATTAGTTTGACAGAATGACACTTCAACAGTTTGAACCGCACGAATGATAGATGACTTTTACCGCGAGATGTACAGGTACGTTGATTAACGTATCGACGCGTTATTAATCAATGGAGAAAACTATCGTATACTATGAAACTGACTGAATATTTAGATCTTGAGGTTTCTAGATTTTTAGTTTAGTAGATTTCTAGATTTCTAGTTTTCTAGATTTTTAGATTTCTAGACTTCTACATTTCTAAATTTCCAAATTTCCAAATTTCCAAATTTCTAAATTTCAATATTTTTAAATTTCCAAATTCCTAAATTCTCAATTCCAAGATTTCCAATTTCTAAATTCCCCAATTCCTAATTTCTCCAATTCCTAAATTTCACAATTCCTAAATTCCCCAATTCCTAAATTCCCAATTTCTAAATTTCCAATTCCTAAATTCCCCAATTCCTAAATTCCCCAATTCCCAAATTCCCCAATTCCTAAATTCCCCAATTCCTAAATTCCCCAATTTCCAAATTTCCCAATTCCTAAATTACCAATTCCTAAATTTCCAATTCCTAAATTCCCCAATTCCTAAATTACCAATTCCTAAATTTCCAATTCCTAAATTCCCCAATTCCTAAATTCCCCAATTTCCAAATTCCTCAATTCCTAAATTTCCCAATTCCTAAATTCCCCAATTCCCTAATTACTTTCCTCAAAAATCCCTAGATTCCTAAATTCCCATCTTTCTAAATATCTTAACTCCTAAATCCCTAGATTTCTAAATTCCCGGCTAAAAAATCCCTAGATTCCTAAATCCCCATCTTCCTAAATATCTTAACTCCTAAATCCCCAAAATTTCCAAATTCCTAGAATTTAAATTAAATCCCTAAATTTTCAAATTCCTAGAATTTAAATTAAATCCCCAAATTTCCTAGATTCCCAAATCCGTAGATTCCTAAATCCCTAAATTTCCATATACCTTCACGCAAAGACTCCTTTTTCACACTTCGACCTAATTAAATGCAAAATTAAATTAGAGATGTTCATAACTTTATAATTAAATGAGACGCAAAAATCATTTGCCACGATTGCATCTCGCGAGACGCCGTATACATTTGTATTTCTCGCCGAAGGTACTCGCACAACAAGAAAATATCGATATTTATTCACAGCACGCCTCATCGTCGTGAACTTATCAATAAACGCCCTTCCAGTCGCGTAGCACGATAGTTTGGTTGAAATGTTTATCAATAACAGTTGTAACAGCGTGCATAAAGGATAACGAGCGGACAGAAACGCAGGAGAAAGATATAGCAGAGAATCGGAAATGAATAGCGTAAAAATCAAAGTGTGCGAGAATTCATCCGCGGATGCTCGTACTACAGGCGTATTTCCGCTTCATTAAACGCGATATCAGCTGCGATCTTTTCATTTCGCTGAAAAATCTATTAGCAAAATAGTCTGGATTATCCTTGCTCGACTTTTCCCATTACCGTTCGATTTCGACCCGTTTTCGTTCCGTTCCCCTTCAATGGACTCGGTTTTTTCATTATTCGCATGAATTATTTGATCATAAGCCCGGGCATAGTTGTTTCGATGCATTCTTTTAAAAGCAACCGTGCGATCGTCGAACTGCGTGCATAGCGCTTTTGAGCCCGGGATAGTTAGGGTTTTTTAAAAGGGCTCGTGGTTTTGTATATTGTGGTTTCTGCGAGAGATCGTGCTTGTGTAGAACGAGGAACTTCTATTTTCGAAATTGGAATTTTACTTAAATTCTAGTCGCGATATTATTTAAATAAAATGTTTGACAAACGATTACTCAAATAGTTTAGCACTTTGTTTGTCAGAAAATTTCAAAATAATTTTTCATCGAAATATTTCATTATGATGTACAAGTTATATGATGTATAATTTATGAACGATATAATTTATTTTTTATTTTTTTTTTTGTAGTAGTTAAGTTTATTTTAAAAATATAAAGTAAAGAATTACTTGAAGAAAATTTTGTTGTTTGATCATTATTTGTAACATACTATCAGGCAACAAATCTATAAACATAACCTAACAATTATAGGGTAGTATTATAGAATTATGCCAAGTGAAGTTGATGGAATTGCTGATTATCGTCGACTAATTTTGAAATATCAAGAAGTGCTTTGATAGTCATGCAATAATGTCCAAAGTAATGAAAATGCAATGGTTGAGAAGGTAAGGTAATCAATGTATGCCTCTTATGGTTGCGTGCATTCTTTATGCATTCAGCTCGTGTTATTTCTTCTGCCGGTTCCTCGGCTTTTTGCCATATGCAGATCGGAATTTACGAGTCGATATGCAAAGAGATCGCATAAGTGGAAAAAAGAGGATTAGGAAGCTGAAGATCGAGTGGAATTCTGAGTTTGTGGATGGAAGTGGAACAACTCAATATTTCTCCGGTATTATACAAACCGTATATCAACGTTGCATCCTATGGACAAATATTTATTAATTTATAAATGTTAACAATATTTGTCACTGAATAAATACAAATAGTATTTATTAGTTTGTAAATACAACATTTATTAGTAACATTTATCATTCTATAAATATTAAACAAGTTATTAAAATTTAATATAAATTCTAAACTTTGTGTACATTCTTCGTTTCATCCTCGATGAATATACGTCTGAATATGTTATACAATGTCATATTTGATGTAAATAAAAATTTAAGAATGCATTTTACTCGTGAAAAACCTCCAAAGAAAAAAGCAGCCCGAATTATCAAAGGAGATCTTTTGTGCAAAATCGTGTGGACCTAACCTCAATGTACAGAAAGAGTATAGGTAGCGAGCACTGTTTCCCTGTGGAAAATCAAATATAAAAATATCTCATACAAACCAGCCGCAATGCTTGCAAACTGTGGAATACCACAGCGAATCCTCTCGCCATTTTCCCAAAGGAGGTCCGATTTGTTCCCGAGTGTACTTACAAGCGGAAATCTCTCTCTCGACCATAATTTAATAGACGTCATTCGATAATTTCAACGAGTTATCACGTACACGAATCGACCTCTTCCAATGTTTCCACCGACTATTTCGTTAAGCAACTTTAAGACGAAGTCAGAGAATGAAATGATTAGAAGAGGAGAAAGAGGGCGAAGAATTCAGCGGAGAACGCGAAAACCACTTAAGAGGGAAAATTTTCGTTGAAAGTCAGCAAATAAATAATTCTTGAACGAGGCATTTCCACGGAACGAAGACCCACCTTTCTCTAGTACAAACTCAGTTCAGGTTTTCTATCCTCGTTGGTAGTTGAGTGGGTTCCAGGCGCGACTTTCCTTCTCCCGTGGGACAGCCACCCTTATCAGCCATTGATTTACATCTCGAATTGTTCCTGCGGGAACCCGCCTACCTGTCACACCTCTTCCGTTCCTGTTTTTCTTTGCCGACACTCGGACGGCTCCATCATCCGACTTTTCCTTTTATCCTCCCCTTTCTTCCCCTTCTATATAATGCACAACCTCGCGGCTATTCTAGGTTACTCCTTTCTCTTATTGTTCCATAACATTCTTAATATTTATCGCATTATTTTCCGATAGTTTTTCGCTTAAATTCATTTTTAATGCGCCGGCAAATTCTGACATTTTTCTTGCAATTTTATAGGTTCCGAAAGTTCTGAATGACCGTAAATTCAAACTTTGCTGTCGTAAATTTTCAAACTCATTTTTAGATTACCAAATTCTCAAACTTATTTTTATATCTTTAAATTGTCGGATTTTAACTCTTGAATTCTTTACACAGAAACATGGGAAATTTATGGAATAGAATTATTTTATGTTAAACACGGAACAGAAGCAGTAGTAAAGAAACAAAATTATATTTGGTTCTACATATTTAAGAAGTTACAGTAAATTCCTATTCTTATCTACAGAACTAGTTCACGGAACAAAATTATTCTACATAAAAGAAGACATAGCAAACAAAGGAATAAAATTATTGGCATATATTTGTCTTCAAATATTTAAGCACTCCAAAATTCACAGGTAAAGATACTACTTCCTTTTATCTACGGAACTACGTGGAATTATTCTGCACGAGAACGTGAACAAAGAAGTAAAATTTGCAAACGTTCCTTAAATATTGAAGAAACTACAATTTATTATAGATAAACTGCATTGTTCGCTGCAAATAGTCCCATCGGCCCAACGATGTTTATTTTGAGGTCCATAGACGAAACGGGAAAACAGTTTTTTTATTCCGTCGAAAAATCAATAATTAACTTACCGTCGCATCTGCGAAGCGTAGTCACTGCAGCGCGAAAAAAAATCGTACACTTTTTTCCCTGCGTTCTTTTTTTCGGTTTGCATGTAACAATTTCGTATCACGGCGACTCCAATCCCGGTTGTACATCTTTCACTCAAAACGTTCCGCCCGGTGGCCGTAAAATCCAGCAGCGAATTTGCTTGTAACTTATTTCGTAACGATCATAAGTCAGCCAGAAGTGAATTCATTTTTTTGAGTGATAAATTTCACGCGAAAGGTAGCTACATAATCGATATCCGATACTAACGATGCTTCTGCCTAGCCAATCGCCCTGGAGTCGCATGATACGTCATGCTACAATATCCTGGATTGAACGATTTATTGAACAGAGCCTATAGCACGCAACAGTTTCGCATACGTGGCCCGTAGGCTTCGACGAATGTCGTGCTCAGGAAAAGGCCGGGCAAAAAAATAATGGTGAAACCATCAATCTCGCGTGTTTCTGATATTTTCGTATCCCTGCACTTCAATGTAATAGTTTACAAGCCATTCTGACGCGCTACGCTATTGTTGCCCGAATGTTTTAATTTTTATTTTAGGTTACGTCACTTATCAGCTATTCACGAAAGCCTTTTGTCATTTGCTGGAAATGTTAGATGAATTTTTAATTAATTATCGCATACCTTGACTGCAACAGTACTTCGGTGAAAGCGGTTTTGTATTCTTCATTTTTTGTCATGTGATATGTTTAAGGACGTGTGGAGTTTAAAATTGTGATGATGCAAAGAATGTTCTTTACTTAATGGAAGTGAAGAAGTAATATCAGGCAAGAATACTGTAATAAATACTGTGTAACTGTGAAGATAACACACATTAAAATTGAATAATGTGAATTCAGTGTTTGGGACATGTCTCAGTTTGATGTATATCAAGCGTCTCGTACAAAAATCCAAATATATTAGATCTACCGGAAACTTACTGATAAGTCACCAAGACATAAGATAGCATAAGATAATATCGTTTCTTGAGATTTTCGTCCCCAACCCCTAGTCATTCTACAGAAATGTATTCAACAAACTTGGAAGTAGTCCTAAATTACATCAATCAATAAATATTAATAAACGTGTCAAAAATTCTCTTCTAATTCAAGAACTAAGAGCAGCACGAACGATAAAAAGTGTATTAATAAAAATCGCCTAGATTGAACAAAGAATTATTCCGCGATCGAACCAACACCCTGTGTTCCATCGAATCGAGTCTCGGCGAAGAGGGACGTTAATATCTTCATCCTTAAACGAGCGAAATCGTTGCTGATGACTCTATGGAATATCCAGGTTTCGAGCAGAGAGACATACGGTTCAGGACCGTGGAATTTCACGCGGCAGTTAACGGCTGGTAGATAGCAGGGGCGACGTGCCGGTCAGATAAAACGCAAAACATTGGGGCTGACATGCAATTAGTGGCAGCGCCGACTGCAAATCGTCGTGACGCGGTACCGCGAGATTTACTGTTCGCTCAACCCCAGCGATTTCATCCTCTCGTTTCCTACTCGTCTCTCTTTTTTCTCTCTGTCACAGCTTCTTCTTTCCTTCCTCTTACTTTTACCCTCCTTTTCATTCCACTCTAATTTTCTTTGCGCGCTGCCTCAAACGCGAACGCGCGGACCTCTTTTAACCGCGGCGGATGCATTTAATCTCTTTAGTACGAACCTGCGTCCACACCCTTTTCTTGCCGAGGATCGATACAAAGGACGGATTATTCGTTTTTGAATTTAGGTCTTCTTTATGGAACTCTATTTCAGAAATATGGCGCTTGGCTGCAGAGACCTTCATATCTCTTTGACGCATCCACCTATTAAAAACTGGTAACATGATCATCGATACCAAATTTTGACTTGATGCATTTTTTCCTGTCAGCAATAGCAGCCAAGTTATTCAGGTGGCTTTAACTTGGCTACGATGAGAGAGACTTTATATCTCCTTGACGTATCCTTGACTTATTTAAAACTGGTAACATGATCATCGATACCAAATTTTGACTTGATGCATTTTTTCCTGTCAGCAATAGCAGCCAAGTTATTCAGGTGGCTTTAACTTGGCTGCGATAAGAGACTTCATATGTCCTTGACGTATCACCTATCAAAAAACTGGTAGCATGATCATCGATACCAAATTTTGGCTTGATTATTTCCTATCAACAAGCCAAGTTATTCAAGTGGCTTCAAATGCCTCACCCTGTATACTCACCACAGGATGAGCCTTGATATTTATGCCAAAACGGACTGAACCATCACAAGTTTCAAGGTTCGCTTTAAACTTCACAAATTAAGATGCTTTCGCTGAAATCTCCGTCGATTGTAATCGAGGTTCAAATCCCAAAATTGAAAACTTCAAAAATTTTAAAAGTTTCCACCCAAGTCATACCCAGGTCTAACTTTCAGATACACAAAACTTTCGAACACTTTACTCTGCAAATGATGCCGATATAGTCAACTGTATCACATTCCAGCGTATGCATACCGACTTGCAAGTTGATTTATGGTACTATGGGCAGACTAATGGTGATGGGACAATCTACTAGTGGATACCATGGAACTATAGACGCAGAAGTTCCTGATCGTACCAACTGTGCAATATAATACACACAATCAATTACATAATTCTTCATCGACTGTACACGAAGTTCCGTAAACCTGTAGGATTTAATTTTGAGTAAATTTAGCAATCAGAATAAGATTCTTCGCGAAATAATCTGCGAAGCCACATCGTCGACGTTTCAATCTTTGTTTCCGCTTTCTCTATTCAATTAAGGCAAAGATTATCGGTCTTTCGAAAGTTGGTGTCGGGTCTCCTGACTGCAGTGAGCATCCGCAAGATACACGTATACGTATATACGGTTTAAATGCGAATATCGACCCCGAGTGGCTGACGGATCTCTAAGTTGAATGTTTCGAGAATTAATCGGCCGTTTGGATATGTTACGGTATTTGATTAATTAGCAAGCTTATATCGTTCATTGTTTGCCACCGCATGTATTACACGCGTGAATGTATTACAGTTTGCCATTAATAACCCGGGAAATACTTATTTCATTGTTCAGTCAAGATAAGGGGTCATTAACAAGATTTTCATCTGACAAATTAGGTCGAAAATGTGTGGTAAAGAGATTAGGATCGTAATTATAATTTGGTGGGAAAGTGTGAAATTATTTCATTTGAGAGATGTGGGTTTCCGGATTTTTAAATTGTTGAACGTTAACGTAATAAAATTTCTAAATCTCCCGAAATTTTGCAAATTACAAATTTCCAACTCGTTAAACGTCAAAATTAAGCTAAAGCCAATTCCTATATTCCCCAATTCCTAAATTCCTAAATTCCTAAATTCCTAAATCCCTAAATCTCCAAATTCCTATATTCCCAAATTCCTAAATTCCCAAATTCCTATATCCCAAAATTCCTAAATCCCCAAATTGCTAAATCCCCACATTCTTAAATTCCCAAATCCCTAAATTTCCAAATCCCTAAATTCCCAAATCCCTAAATTTCCAAATCCCTAAATTCCCAAATCCCTAATTAATTCGGCAAATTTTCACGTCCGAAATTTCCGAACAGAAATTTTTAAATCCGCGGAATCGTAAACTTGGAGCCGTCGAAATTTGAAAATTTTGAAAACCCACTTGACCGCAGCCGGTATCCTTGACACAATTAATGAAGCCGGAGCAGCGAAGCCAGCCCGCACAAAAGTTGTAGTTACGCCACTGATAAAATCTGCAAGTAAATTGAAGTGCGCAATCAGCCGGTCCAATAAAAGTCGATGAAAACGGTAACGAGCACTTTCGTCAATTATTCTACATCGATATATTCATTTGGTTTACAATCGTGGACCGATGTTCTTTTCATTTCACTGTTATTTTGTCGCGCGGCACGCTCTAATAACGCGGGAATAAATCCGCGGTCGTAAAGGTACAGATTGATAATTTATCGAGGAATCGATCGATTTCGCGAATCGAGAGGGAGCGGTTAAAGGGGGAGAAACCGGCGGATGGCGAAAACCGGGGAGAGGAATAAACGGGAATCGCAGATGGCATCCGTGGCAGCAATAACAATGCAAATTCCGTGCATTAAGAAACTTCTGGTTTCTTAAATAACATCGGAGGCAATTCGCGTCCGTGCTTCGATTATCGAAACGCTCGGAAATTATAACTTCGAATATAAATTCGAACGGTCCACGAGATTCCGGAAGCGATTTAATTACGCCGGTAAGAAGTTCCGTGGCTTGACAGACGCGTAATTTGCAAGATAATAGAAAAGTCGCGGATAAAAGGAGCTGCCCTCGTCGAGTGGAATCCTTGCTCGTGCTAAGAGAACGAAATAAAAAAAGGGACTATACACTTTTTACGGGATATAATTAAATTGATCCGGCTCGACGTCTTTAAAGCTCTACCATTTTCTCGAGATACGAATTATACTTCTTCCGAGACGAATGCCTCGCAAAATTCGAACTTGTTACGACTTTGATGGCTCCTGTCGTCATTCGTGATTTGGACTAGTAACTTTTTATGTCGTTACTTCGTCCGAACTGTGATTTAAAAATTAATCATTTTTTTGTGGATATTGAAGGACATTAAGTATAATTTTATCCTTTTAAATATTAATATATTTAGTTATAACAATTATAGAATAAATATATATAATTATAATTTAGCAGAGATTATGTATAATTATATTTAATTACAATTGAACTATAAGTAAATATAATTAATTAACTCGTTTGCTATCACCGTCACATGCAGTGATGTGATAAAGTACTTACAGTTTCTGTTTGTAGTATAATAGATAGAGAAATTGTACTGAGATTTGTAATGAATTTATTTATATATATTTCTGCTGATTACTGAGTATTGAAGATATTCTATAAATTTTAAAGATCTTATTTTGTAAACTTGTAAACAGAGAATATTAGAAAATTGGAATATTAGAAAATTAGAAAATTAGGGAAGTAGAAAGGTATAAAACTAGAAAATTACAAAATTATAAAATAACAAAATAACAAAATAACAAATTAACAAAATAACAAAATAACAAAATAACAAAATAACAAAATAACAAAATAACAAAATAACAAAATAACAAAATAACAAAATAACAAAATTGCAAAACACAAATTTACAAATTTGGAAATTTAGAAAATCTAGAAATAAAAATACCAGGAACCCAAAAAATTAGAAAATGAAGAAATCAGGATCCTATAAAATGAGAAAACTTGGGATTCAGAAATAAGAAATAAAAAAAATTGTAATTACCAATATTCGTTACATCTGACGTTACACGGGGGGTACCCTGGCTAGTTACGCCAATGAATTCCGCTCAAATTCGATCATCGTCCGACCGCCATTATCAAGATTGCTCGATCAAGCAACGTAACATCACTTTTAACAGGTTTGCGGTAGAGATCGTTTTATACGAAGAAATTCACGATCACTTCGCTCGGAACGAATCACTTCGAGCGAATAACTCATTGAACTGTTTAAAAAAAGCACTCGTCGAAGCAGATCTGATAATTGATTTTCAAGTGCTTCACAGAGAGATTTTAAGTTCGACATGATTATTCAAGCAGGGGGAAAATGATGTTTTTAAAGAGGAAGTTAAAAAGAATGGTTCTACGGACTCGAATGGAACAACAGCGTATTATCCTAGTTTAATTTTCTGTCCTTTCCAGACAGTAGTTCTCCTGTCTCATTTTTCATAAGAAGAGAACCGAACGGGATGAAGTTTCAGTAAGAATCCTTGTTCTACGAGGAAAGATTTCCATCTTGGTTGCTTTATGGATTCCCTCGCTAACGATATCAAGGATGCGCTTGAAAATTATCCTCCTCGCTTGGAAAATCAGATCTCGGATTTATTTCGTTCGCGTTTCATTCGGTCCGATAGGATCGATAACGATTCGCGTATTACGCGCTAACAAAACGTGCGATCTTAATCGCGAACGTATCGCTGTGGGTTATGAAATGGAATTCGAGAAATCGACGTGTATCAGGAAAACGGTATGACGGAACCGAACGGCGAAAAGGAATATTGAGTTCCATAAAACCGATTCTCCGTATTGGATTCTATTTTTACCGTATGTCATGGTAGCTTGTTCCTACACTTTATGGCTTAAATCTCGTTTGCGGTATACATTGTCAAATTTTCAATCGTATTGCAGGATTCAGCTGTTCAACGTTTAATTATATTTGTTATACATTTTAATGGATTGTAATTGACAGATTTCCAATACTTATGATTATTGTTTGCAAGGAGATTCAAAGTTTATTTATTTCATTAACCTCTTAACCCCTTGCACTATGACCTATTTGTCAGGTGCGTCAGTCAAAACTAACTAAACACAGCTACAATATTAAAACAGACAAAGAATGTTGAAATGTTATGATAACATGGTATTATGCAATCTTTGACTATGCAAATTAAAATTGGACTTGAACTCCAAATTGAAGCATACTTAAAATTCGAGTAAAATTGATCCCAACTGAAGTACCAGTGCGTCACGAGTCAGACTCGTCCAAATAGTACAAGGGGTTAACCTACAATTTTCTGGGCAGTTGCGTCGTGCACAGCTAGCTAATTTATCGTACAACGTGAAAACTGAAGAAAGGTAAAATGTTAGGTACATTATGCATACAGAGATTCTTGATTATACAGATTATCGGTAGAATTTAACTCAAAAATCAATTGCAGAGAAAATACGAAGCTAGTTTATCACATTTAGACTGTAGTGTGCGTCACGAGTGTGACACGTTATTATAGGACAAGAGGTTAATTATTATAGAGACTCTTATACTAATAAACATTTAATTTTGCGTTTCACCATGACACTTCCTTTACTTTGAGTGAACCTCACGCATTCGTGGGTTGACCTTCGTACATTCGTAAACGTTATCACCAACAATGTTCATAAAAACGAACAAACGCAATTTAACGAAGGCAACGTTTCAGTTTTCAGTTCGCCACGGTTGCACATAGAAGGTTACAACAAATTGCGATATATTTGGACGAATAATACAAGCGATTGAATTCATAAGGTTTACCGGTAATTATTTTCTCTTTCTCCACGTCTTTACGTGCACGTAAATTGAACGACTCGAATTGTCTGTCGGTAACAGGATACATTTTCCGATAGTTTGAATCGAAATTGTAGAACAACAGTCGAATTCTTTGCGAGCAATCCGTCAGAAGGTTCGTTTCGATGCACTTTCTCGTATCTATCGTTCCATTTCGTGGAAGTTAAATTGAAACAAGGTACAAAAACGAAAAAGACATTAAACAACCTCCGACCTTGTTTTTTTATCTATCCGTTTCGTCTATCGATAAAAAGTCTTGTTCTTTGTGATAAATGTGATGGTTTTATCGGCGAGGCTCTGTGATTGAACGAGGAATGTGTTAATGCTAGGATATACACAGTCGGATACGAGATTTCGATACTCTGCCTCGAAATTTAGTTTATTTCAAAGTACAGTCGGATTTATGGACTTGGGGATTCGGTGATTTAGAAATTTGTGGATTTGGGGATTTAAGGATTTAGGGTTTTAGGGATTTGGAGAATCGGAGATTCAGTAGCTGAGAAATTAGGAGATTCAGTGACTCAGAAATTGGGGAATTAGGGGATTTAGGTGTTTAGGGATTTAGGAATTCAGAGATTTGAAAATTGAGAAATTTGGGGATCTATGGATTTAGGGGTTTGGGGATTCTAATATTTAAAAATAGAGAAATTTGGGAAACTAAAAATTTGGGGATTCGAAAACTTGAAAATTTGAGAATTTTAAAACCCAAAAATTGTAGTATTTGCAAATCCGTAAATTTACAAAACCATAAATTTGCAATCTTGAGAATTTGATTTATTAATTTTAAAAATATTTAAACGTTCAAAAGTTTGCAAATCAGTAAACTCAACAATTTAAAGATCAAAAAATGTATTGATTAGGGAATTTAATTAAAAACCGTACTTCACCGATATTCGCCATTAAATGTGGTTATAAAAATATGCTCGTCAATTTTGAACAGCATTGTCGAACTTTCAATAGCATGCTCGAGTCCTTTGAAGAATTTGCCCTAGTAATATAAAATATCGGAAAATTCGAAGGATGTTAAGTTTCGTCTAGACCGAGAACGGCGCGGCCATTGTTTCTCGATAATGAGTATAATAGGAAAATATCATTTGCTCGTTCTCACCGCGTGTTTCGACGACTTTTCATCGAGCCAGTACGCGCACAATCGAGGAGATCCGATTTTCATTCGTTGTCGTGGTTTCGTCGGGCATTTCGAAACGCTTCGTCGACCGTGCACAACCGACCGTTTCCTACACTTCGAGTAATTAAGGAAAATATGTTCCCCTAATTTCCAGGCGAACTTGGAATTCGAAACTTCGAATTGCCGTTTTAAGGTTAACATTGTTCCCCGCTAAAGTGTACCATGTAAAGGAAAATTGGAAAAAGAATTTCAGAAATTTTACAAATTTACAGATTTGGGGATTTGGAGATAAGAGAAGTTTAGGGATTTAGGGGTTTTAGAAATTTGGAAACTTGAGGAGTTGGGAATATAAGGATTTGAAGAATAGGGAATTTGAAAATTTGCAGATTGGAAAATTTAGAAAATTGGTAACTTTGGAATTTAGAATCTCAGGAATTTGGGGATTTAGAGATTTTGGAATTCGAGAATTTGTAGATTCGGGGATGCAGGGATTTGGGGATGTAGAGATTTGGGGATATAGCAATTGGGGGATATAAGGGTTGGGAGTTATAGGGATTTGGGAATATAGGGATTCTGGAACATCGAAGTTTAGAAATACAGAGATTTGGATATTTAGGGATTTAGGGGTTTTGGTATTTGGGGATATAGGAATTTGGAGATTTAGGGATTTGGGGATATAGGAATTTGGAGATTTAAAGATTTAGGGGTTTAGGTATTTGGGGATATAGAAATTTGGAAATTTAGAAATTTAGGGGTTTAGGAATTTGGGGATATAGGAATTTGGAGATTTAGCCATTTAGGGGTATAGGGAATTGGGGATATAGGAATTTGAAGATTTAGGGATTCAGGGGTTTAGGGATTTGGGGATATAGGAATTTGGAGATTCAGGAATTTGCGGACATAGAATTTGGAGATTTGGAGAATTGCAGAATTAGAGGTTCAGGGATTCAGGAATTTGGCAATATAAAGATTTGGAGATTTAGAGAATAAGGCATTTAGGGATTTGCTGAGTAGGGAATTTGGAAATTATAGAAAGAGCAGTTTGAAAATTTAGAAATTGGAAAATGAATGATTCAAAAATTGAGGAATCGAACACTGAAAATAGGGTATTATAGAAATTTCAAAATCTGGAATAAGAAATTGTGGTTTAGAAAGCTTGATGCTCTAAAAATGTAAAGCTTGAAAATACCGAAGTTATAATTCAGAAAGACAACCCACTCGCGTCCCCATTAAAGTATTATCATACACCTTTTGAGTTTCACAATCTGCATGCCGGTCATAAAGCAAATAACGGATACATAAAGAAAACGTACTCGCGTAAAAACACTCGAACGTCACGCAAACAGAAAATAAAACCGACGCGCATTAATATACACATAGATTTTATCGAAAGGAGTGCTAGTACTCCGTGAAATTGTCCATCGTAAAGAAGCGTACATTATTTTTCTATCTAAACATGAAACGTCTCCGCGATTCTTCGGCCGCCATTTTAATTCCGCTCGCTTGAAAGGACCTTTTCGTTCGAATTGCGACCGCATGTTTTCGGTAGAACGCTTCAGCATCGCGGAATGGAATTTCGTTTACGAAATATCGACAGGCCCGATTTTCGTCGCCAGATAGAGCGTCCCGAAGCGTTGAAATACGGTTCGGGGTGAATTGTAATCGGGTTTTGTTCTCCCTCATTTTACGCGCGACGAGATTACACCGCGAGCAACGAAATCGCTGGCACACAGTTTCCGTACCGTTGTAATTTAAGGAGAGCCACGATCGTCAGGTGTGCTGGAATTCGTTGCATTCCGACCAGCTGAATTGGAAAGAAATGTACACAAATCTTCGAATCTATTATTTGGTTAGGTTAGAATTCTACATTTCTACATTTAGAACTCTTTTCGCTTCTGTAAATCACGATGGATGTATTTCCTTTAATTTGAGTGTTTTAAAAGATATTGAATATAAGAATGACTTATTAATTGTTGCATATCTTACTTTATCACAGCAATTTATGTTCCAAATGTATGTCCCAAGAGAAAGTTTGCAAAAATAGAATTGCAAGAAATTTTAATAATTGATTTCGTAAACGAGTTCGCAAATTTAATGTACATCACCGATGGACATGTTATTGTTGGACACAGAGAATTTATTAACTATTCGAACGAATAGCGGTTACAGCGGTGTACTGAATGCAATATAAAACTTTCGTTATTTGTCTTCTCGGCTTCTTTCAAGTTTCGGGGTAACTGGCCGTTTTGGAGAAAGTTACGCGAAAGTGGCGAGGTGATTTAGAACGAGGAGGATATTCAAGCGTTTCACTCAACTTTACGCTATTCGGAAAATCAAGAAAAATGGGGGATTATGTTTTAGGAAACACGGCTTTAGCGTTGGAGCGATTAAAAAGTTTATACGATTATCTGTTAATAAGCGTCTTACTGGATTACTTGCTTTGAAACATGGACAGGTTGTAAAGGTTCTTAGTACGGGAACTATGAAAGCAAATACTCGTGCAAGATTAATTACTTTTAGCGTGAAATGTTTTGTTACATACTAATTTAACGATTAATTTAATAAAACTTTGCAAATCGTAAATGTTCAACTCATAGCTGAGTATGTTTAATGTTTCGTTAAATATCATTGAATGTTTCTAATTTAAATATAACTACTTATGAGATAAATTGTTAAATAATATAATATGGTGTTTAATTACTGTTACATTATATATATTTTTGCGACTTAAGAGAAAATATGGTTGCAGTTTGAACTTCATATCAATATTCCATATATTTTCTATATTCATGCAGACTTATGTCGACATTTTGTTAACTTTTTCCGCCATCTTGCACACATATACAGTTAGTAAGCAGAACATCTGTTGAGAACTTCATATAATTAATCTTGCAATTTTTTTTATATTCATGCAGATTTATGCCGACATTTTGTTAACCTTTTCCGCCATCTTGCACACATGTACAATTAGTCAGGAGAACAGCTGTTGATATATTTCGAAGTCTGAACGTTTCACGCATATTTTACCCGCTTGTTGCAGAGTGATTGTTGTTAATATCATTAGGACAACAAAGTGTTTAATAACAGAGTCACAGAATATCGCAAACAATGGAAGAAACACTAAGACGACGTAAGTTTCTCTTTCTCTTTGCACGAATATCTCGAGTTGTGGTTTTACCGCAACAGGTTTCATTAACAGGAAACCAAGCCTCGCAAGCTACGGACTCGGAAAATTTAACAGCTAATCAGCAAGATGAGAAGAAACTGCAGGAAATTCCGAGGAAGACCTTCAAGTACTATTTTAATAGATTTAGGTACTATCATTACTGGTTTGCAGAAAAGGTGGATACCATACTTGGGATCGTATGTTTTGCTATAATTAAAATTTATCTTTTCCTCATGGGACGCGAACAGCTCAGCTTGCAAGGCGATGAAGGAATGGACGTGATGGGAATGGACGATGATCCGTTCGATTAAAAAAATTTCCTTTTATTCTTCATAGAATTTGTATTCTAAAATACTTGTATCATAAAAACTATACGTCTGTACATTGAGATATGTTTGCTTATACTACTGTAACCCTGTGCTATATAAATAGATCTTCAGAATTGTAATTCTCGATTTTTAGATTTTTGGATTTTTAGACTTTTAGATTTTTAGATTTTTAGATTTTTAGATTTTTAGATTTTTAGATTTTTAGATTTTTAGATTTTTAGATTTTTAGATTTTTAGATTTTTAGATTTTTAGATTTTTAGATTTTTAGATTTCTAGATTTCTAGATTTCTAGATTACTACATTTTTAGATTCTTAAATTCTTAGATTTCTAGATTTCTAGATTTCTAGATTACTACATTTTTAGATTCTTAAATTCTTAGATTTCTAGATTTCTAGATTTCTAGATTACTACATTTTTAGATTCTTAAATTCTTAGATTTCTAGATTTCTATATCACTAGATTCGTAACTTTCTAGATCCCTAGATTCCTAGATACCTAAATACCTAGATACCTAGATCCCTAGATCCCTCAATCCTTAGATTCCTAGATTTCTAGATTACTTACAATTAGTCACTAGATCCCTAGATTCCTAAATCCCAAGATCTTCATATACCAAAATCTTGACAATGACATATCTCTACATTCCCAAATTATTATATCGTCAAATTCCTATATCACCAAATTTCTGCACCCCCAATGTCTATATTCCCAAATTCCAAAATCTCTAGTTACCAATAATTCTTCAAGCACATCTTAAAGATGTATCTAAAAAGTTGGCAGTAAGTACCTAATTTAATTTCTGGATTGTGTACAAATATCATATACACCCCTATCTATCTACCCAGTTTCTCTAACGTTACCACCTTTCTCAATATTTATTTATTTACAATTATAATGTTATTACAT
Organism: Megachile willughbiella; assembly: GCA_945859595.2. Taxonomy (NCBI): domain Eukaryota; kingdom Metazoa; phylum Arthropoda; class Insecta; order Hymenoptera; family Megachilidae; genus Megachile; species Megachile willughbiella. The sequence goes on from OX243796.1 coordinate 11,057,409, forward strand.
TTCTATACTATTCAATGTTGTCTAGAATTTTCTTATACTCATTAAATATTACCTGAAACTTAAAAATATTGTAACAAAGTGCTGAATGTAGCTGCAACTGAGACATTCAAGTATTTACGGGTCGAACGAGCCCGTGTTCAGTCCGATTTAAAAGGAGAAAATACTGTCGCTAACAAGATAAAAACATCGTTCGCGAGGAACATTGATTTCCACAGAAAAGAATCGTATTCTAAATGTGGAATTGTTTCGCTTCGTTTGCAGGTGATTTAGAGCATGTCTACCGCTGGTATATTGCAGCTGTAGAGTTTAAGATATTCAAGTGTTGATCGTAAAATATACAATCCAATCTTCGCGAGGTGTAGCACGTAATAGCAACTATTTTTGAGAGATTTCTTGCTACGTAGTATGTAGACTTATTTGGCAGCAGTCGTATCGTTCGAACAGCAGTACAGGCAATCTGGAATGTTTACTAGCGGAATTTATAATACTTCTCTTCCTTTATTTCATTTTTTCGTTCAAGGAAAAAAAGGGTGTATTTCTTTCTTCTGTAGCCATACAGTGTATATTTCAGAATGTTTTGAAGATGAATTTCCTTTGCGAGATCAAGGGTGGTTTTTAGAAAATGAAAATATATGTTAAGATTCCTATTTCATTGCATGTTGTTTCGAAAATAATTTAAAGATCTCTATTTATCAGACGCTTAGAAATGATAGATGAGACAGTCTGCACTTGATCCCAATCCTCTGGATACCAGTTGTCATCATTCAAAGATCAAATAAAATATTTGTAAATGTCAAAAGATTAAATAACAAGTCGCTTAAATAAACAGAGAACCCAATTCTCCCATTTCATCGTAAATTAAAATATCACTCGAGTATCTGAATGACTAAAAAATTTAGGAAACGAAATTTAAAGACAGTCAAATTGATTCTAAACCCCCTAAATATCACGATGTTGCATATCGTCCAAAGATTAAATACAACATCCATTTTCGAACGATTAAATCATAAGTCGCTTAAATAAACAGAGAACCAAAGTACTCCATTTCATTGCACATACTTAAACTATCACTGGAACATCCAAGTAACTATAAAATGTAAAAGACAAAATTTAAAGGTAGTCTAAAATTGATTCTAAACCCCCCAAATATGACGGTATTGAACATCGTCTGAAGCTTAAATAGCGTTCATAAATTTCGTATGATTAAATCATAAATCGCTTAATAAACAAGAGAGGAGACGACATATTTCGTCGGTTCTAAAATCGGCGTACCTTTAATCATCGATCGAATTAACTTTTCATGGAGTAGTCGGATTAAATTCACAGGACGGCAATAAAGCCGAAAGAACCGTCTGAGCGAACAAAGAACGATTGAAATTCTAGATAAACGATCGCGTAGATCCCCGTTAAATAGGCGAGGCGTCGTTGCGTGAAATATTTCAGCTCGTATTATCGGCGATATAGGGGCGTAGCCGGTGAACGGCGAAGATAACAAAAATCACACAACAGGTTGACGAACGTCGGCCGACGGAATTGGAACGATGGCCCAACGATAGTCGGCCGATAGATCAATCAGAAAACGTTTTTAGAATCGGATTTACGTGCTCGATCTCTTCGACTGCTATGAAAATTTAAGCGCAGCCGACGGCGGTGCAACCCTATGCTCGATAATTTATCAGGATCATTCGGAGGGTGGTGCGCGTTAGCTAGCCAGCCAGCCAACCAACGGGCAAGAATAGGTCGCCACCGAATTTATGATAACGATAACATTGAATAATTCGCGGCAACGATTGATCGTGCACGGCCACGTCGAGATCAACCAACGCGACACGCTTACGCTGCAGCCTGGTTGGCTATCAAAATTAACGCGTGACGAATAAAAGTTATTGCTCTCGATTCGCGAGATTAATCGACCTACGTAACGAGCCCTTCAGGGCATACGTGTAACTAGGATTTTTCCGCGACCGGGATTGCCTACCTTAGATTTATCGATAGTGTCAGTGCGTCGCGTTGCCGATGACCGAGTACTTTTTTAACATTTCGGGATCGCAGTTTCAGTTTAATTAAATACATCTGCGTATTTTGGTAATATGCAAATTTCAGCATTTTTATGTTGGGAGTTTGGGAATTGTGCTCTTTTGACACTTCGGGATCTTGCAGTTTCAATTTAATTAAATCCATCTGCGTATTTTGGTATCAGGGAAATTTTAGCATTTTTAAGTTGGGAGTTTGGTAATTGTGTCTTTTTGACACTTTGGGATCTTGCAGTTTCATTATGCAGTATTTTGGTATCGGGGAAATTTCAGAATTTTGAAGTTGGGAGTTTGGGAATGTAGGTACTATGAAATTTGCAGACTTTTGAATTTTTCTAACCTCAGATGATGAAAAATGTGAATATTTGGAAACTTTGACACGTCGAAGTTTGGGACTTGGGGATTCGCAAAGTTGTGCACTCAGAAGTTTAGTAATTTTGTGATCTGAGAATCTGTGGATTTGCAAAGTTGAACATTTCAAAATAAACTTGATGTAGAAATATTAGAATTTGGAAATTTGAGAATGTAACATGTTAGAAATGTAGGAATCAGGAAATTAAGACATTCGGAATTTTTGAAACTTGAAAAGTACATATAATAATTTGGAAATCTAGAAATTTAGAAATTGTGGTACTTCCAGAATATGTAAATCTTCGATAAATTCCGAGTCGAATCGCCTTCTCGAATTTTACTGACTAAGAATATATTACATATGTGACCAAAACGAAACTGTGCAAGCTTCATTGTTATTCGAATAAAATTTGATTTAAAAGTTTACTAAATTGTTTAATATAAAAATAATAAATAAAGTTTGACATGCATTTACCTTCGTGGCTATTACATTAAAATGTCCATTTATATTTTATTTAGAAAATAAAATCGATAGCAGGTATTTTATTCATAGACCGAGCTCGATTTATTTGCACCATATCTGTTATACTATCTAGCACAGACGTCACTACAGTTGGAATATTCAATTATTTAATCGAAACAAACGTACACGATCGATCGAACGATATTTATTTATAATTCTACACTCTTCCCGCGTCCGGACGTTTAATTAATTTAACACAGTCTTTCAGCGGGGAACATTTTTGTTCGGGCATATTAATATTTTGATGAACGAAAACACACGGGATTTTAAACATTTATATATTCAAACTGACCCCATGTATGGAATCAAATTAATGTTGTTGCCGAGTGATAACTTTTCTCGGTTTTGTACGCGGTCAACGTCCATTTCCATGGTATTGCCAAATGTAATTGCGTATCATTGAATTTCAAGTTCCAATAAAATTGCCGAAATTAGTTTCACGAAAAATCATTTGCCGTTTTCGCCGAAATGTTTCGATTGCTTTACTAATTATTAAATTTTCTAAATTGATAGCGTGTAATTTAAACTCGGGAATTACACGAAAACGAAATATTAAAAAATTGAAAATATTCATTTCAATGCTGCTGTAGAAATTATATTAGCTGTGGAGTTATATTGCCATGCGTTGTATTGTCACGCATTGCATTACCACGTGTTAATATCACTACGCGTTATATCGCCACGCGTTGTATCGTAACGCATTGTATTATTACGCGTTAATATCACTACGCGTTATATCTCCATGCATTGGATTACCACGCGTTATATTGCCACATGTTATATCGCCACGCGTTATGTCACCATACATTGGATTACCACGCGTTAATGTCACGACGCGTTAAATCACTACACGTTATACCACCACGCGTTATATCGCCACGCATTATGTCACCACGAGTTGTATACCCACGCGTTGTATCGCCATGCATTGAATTACCACGCGTTAATGTCACTACGTGTTATATCGTCACGAGTTGTATACACACTCGTTGTATCGCCATGCATTGAATTACCACGCGTTAATGTCACTACGCGTCAAATCACTACACGTTATACCACCACGCGTTATATCGCCACGCATTATATCACCACGAGTTGTATACCCACGCGTTGTATCGCCATGCATTGAATTATCACGCGATAATGTCACTACGTGTTATATCGCCACGCGTTATATGGCCACGAATTGTATACCCACTCGTTGTATCGCCATGCATTGAATTACCACGCGTTAATGTCACTACGCGTCAAATCTCTACACGTTATACCACCACGCGTTATATCGCCACGCATTATATCACCACGAGTTGTATACCCACGCGTTGTATCGCCATGCATTGAATTATCACGCGTTAATGTCACTACGCGTTATATTGCCACGTGTTATATCGCCATGTGTTATATCGCCACGCGTTATATCACCCTGCGTTGTATCGGCAGGCATTGTATCACTTAGCGTTATATCACCACATGTCAATATTGTCATACTCAGCATCGTTACGCGTTCTGTTACGATCCCTTGCACATCCTCGCGTTATATTGCCATATATATGATCGCACGGTATATTACCAACTCGTTTCCTCCGAAAGTAGTAATTTACTTAGGGAATAAAAAATATGAGACGAAAATTACACGATGAATAATTACAGAAAATATGAAGAGGTCGTCAAAATAAATTACTATCTTTTTCACATATTTTCTGCTCTTCGTTTTAACGGTTCGACAATTCGAAAAAGTTCAGCATATTACATGTATAATATAAAAACGCCAGATCGGTCGTGGTTGTCAGGCATGTTTCAAGTCGTTATTTGAACGGAACGTAGTCGAGGAATGCATTCAATTTTCTTTACGTGCCATCTCGAAGCGTTTCAGCAGCAAGATTCTTCAAGGGGCTTTCGTTTTTCGGTCCACGGCGTTTCGAAGTTTATACGGCAACCGCTCTGGGATCGTTTAGAACTCGTCGATCCACTGCTAAAGCCACGCTCGAAAGCTTCAAGCCCAGAGTTTAATTACTAGAGAAATTTAATTCCTGTATTAAGCACTGCTACCTTTCAATTAGATGCAAATAAATTGGATACGTTTTTTAGTTTTACCGGAAAATAAATTCGAAGTGAATGCCACTATCCTGAATGTAACTTGTATTGAACTCGTTCGCGAATAAATCTTGAAACTTCACCCTTCATTTTTAATCGTATGTATTTCGTGGATTACAGAATTTGTTAAATTTCATAATTTGGGATTTATCAGTTTTGGAAATTGGAAAATTTGAAAATTTAGAAAGTGCGGCTATTAACTGCATGTGAATCTTACAAAATAACGCATTTTCATAAAATCGCAAAAATTCATTTACATACATTTACAACAGTTAATAAAGGCCTATATGTAATTACAAAGGTGAAACAATGGTTAAATCTTAAGTGCACTTAATATTTCCGTGTATATTCAAAACGGAAACAAGACATCTGAGAAGTTAATCAGTTTCTTTGTGCTGTAAAGACGCGTACGCAAAACAAGCGTGGTAAACATACGTATGCTTTATACAACGTTGAGAATCTATTAGTAGAACTTGTTATTAAACCCTCGAGGCAAGCAATATCGCCTGAACAGCAACCACGTATGTTCCCTTTTGCAAGTTCGCTGCGGTATAGCCTCAAGACTTAAGCGTAGAAACAAAATGATTGACATGGTTACAATGAACTGTTAAATTGCATCTAAACCGGTGCAACTACGACTGTAGTAGTTTTAATCAACGACCTGCAATATATAATGCTGGTAAAATACGCGACAAAGAAATGTGTTGGAGTGTGTGACATTTTTCTCGAAATTTGTCACAGTTTGTTATCACGAAATTTATTATATTTATCACATGTTATATATGATATAATATAGCACTATATGTATACAATTTAGTACTGTATGTATACAGTTTAGTATTTAGTTTATGCTACATACAATAGACAATGTACTGTATGAATAAATATAATCATACAATGTTATTTTACAACAACTTTTCATAGGTTTTTAATAAAATCAACAAACGGAAACAGTAAATGGTAAAATATAAAATTATTATTAAACAGAAACGATAAATGAACAAAATTTATTGTAGTTCATCGGCTAAGATAAAAATTTAAATAGAAAGCTTGCTACTATCTGTAATAATATTGTCATAAAAAATGTAAGTACTTTTAATTAACTAACGCCACTAATTCATGTGGAGAAAGAGTTAAAAAATGAAAAATACTGCCACGCAGTGGTTGTAAGCTTCGAGAGGATGTAGTTATAAACAAAATAAACACACTCTGTAGGTTTATGGCATTTTTATGTAATCCACTAAGTGTACGGTACAAATGAAATGCAAAGAAAAATATACGAGTATGTAAGGTATGTCATCACATTTTGAAATGTAATATTTCTTTAGAAAAAGATACGTCCAGCTTTTTGTATGAACCATTAGCAAATGAAACAACATTATTAAATGAAAACTCAACACTTTACATTCTTTATATTCGTTAATGGAAAATGTTCTTTAAAGGAATTTTAAATAAATTTTCAAGTTCATTGGTAGTTTAATATCGAATCTGCTTAATTAGTCTGAATTAGTCAAATTCCCAAATTTCACAAGTTATCAAATATTCTCAAGTTCTTCAAATTTACAAAATTGATAAATATCACAATATTCGAATCCCTGGGCTCTCAAATCCTCCCCTTTCCGTATATTCAAATTTTACAAATTTACAAAACTCACAAATACCACAATTTCCAAATCCCTAGACTCTTAAATACTCAAATTCTACAATTCCTAAATCTTCAGATTTCTAAATCTCCAAATCTCCAAATCTCCAAATCTCCAAATCTCCAAATCTCCAAATCTCCAAATCTCCAAATCTCCAAATCTCCAAATCTCCAAATCTCCAAATCTCCAAGTCTCCAAATCCCTAAATCCCCAAATCCTCAAATCCTCAAATTCCCAAATCCTCAAATCCCCAAATCCCCAACGCTTCAAATTTCCAAAGTTCCTAAATCTATAAATCCTCAAATCTCCAAATCCCCAAATTCCCAAATCCCCAAATCCCCAAATCCCCAAATCCCCAAATCCCCAAATCCTCAAATTCCCAGATCCTCAAATCCCCAACGCTCCAAATTTCCAAAGTCCCCAAATGACCAAAGTTCCTAAATCTCTAAATCCCCAAATCTCCAAATTTCCAAATTCTTAAATCTCCAAATCCCCAAATCCCCAAATCCTCAAATCCCCAACGCTCCAAATTTCCAAAGTTCCTAAATCTCTAAATCCTGAAATCTCCAAATCCCCAAATCTCCAAATCCCCAAATCTCCACATTTCTAAATTGCATAATCTTTAAAATTTGCGATGAGTTTCTTTCCAATTACAAGTTTCTTAAATTTCCAAGTACGTAAATTTGAAAATCTCCGCATTAAAAACTTACTAATGAAAAATCCCCAAGGGATGATTCCTACGACTCCTCGTCCCAATTTTCCCTAGGAAGACCGACGATATCTGGCGCAGAACTTCCGTTAAGTTGACATAATCCGTAACGCATTTGTTGTTGGAAATTCCACGGTACAATCAAACGCAGCGAAAGTTTAGTAGATGTCTTGTTTCAAATAAAGCCATTATTCCCGCTATAGTAATTTCGTGTGGATTCGTTCAGCGCTAGCACAGTGAGTTACTGTGGCTTTTCCTTGGTTGCCAGAAATCTCAAAGTTGCGTATATAACACAGAATAGTTGCTTCTCTCGTTTCTGCCTCAAATACTTTCCACATAGTTCCGGCGAATTACGCGGGCTTGCAGTACAGCCAACAGTGCGATTTAAATAGTTCGAAGGGATTCCCCTTGGAAAAAAAATTCCATAAGAGCTTACCGTAATCCATTTCAGGCTTCGTAATCCACCTCGCAATCTCATTTTTCACTTTACTTTATCAACCTTACATTATTCTGTTACAGTCATGCGAAATATGGTGGATCTCTTATTTTATGACACGCTGGCTGACTTTAATTTTAGAAAAGTCCAGGATTAAATTTATTTTTCCCGCGCTTTACACGCTGCTCATTTTTTATCGTGAATTTTAAGATAGTTTTGAATTAGCACAAATTTTGGGATTTAGATTATAATTTAAATTTATTTTTAATTTTGTGGAGGCATCGAGGTTTGAGAAGAGTTTGAGAAGCTGGAATGTAGGGAATTTGGGGATTTGAAAATTTTGAATGTGATGAGAAAGGTAGAAAGCTAGGATTTGGGTACTTTGGAGGATTTGGTAATTTGCAAGTTGGAGTTTGGAAATTTGCGAATTGGGGGTTTGAAGATTTGGAAATATGTAGTAATTTGGGAATGAGAAAGGGAATTTGGCTGCTTGGCACTTTGTCAACTTGGTAACTTGGTAAGTTATTAATATGGAAACTTGGTAACTTGATAACTTGTCAATTTGTCACTTTGGTAGCTTGGTAACTTGGTAATTTGAGAACATAGCAATTTGCCAATTTGTCACTTTGGTAGCTTGGTATTTTAGTAATTTGGTAACTTGATAAATTAAGAATTTGCTAACTAAGACATTACAAACTTTCAGATTGCAAAAATTTGCAAATGGGAGAATCTGGGGATTTAGAAATTTGAGAGCTTGAAATAAGGAATTTGTTAATTTGGCAGTGCAATAACTTGAAAACTTGGAAATTAAAATTTCTAATCATGCAGTATCACATACGCTAAACTGTGTCCTCTACATTACATAGTGAGCGTATATTCCGATGTAATCATCCCAACCTGGTCTCTAATTACACCTTGCCTCAAGAGACGCAGAATAACTCTCCATGCATTCACATATTACCTAAACAGCGATAACAAATAAATACAGAATTCATACTGTTCGAATATTTTCTCCCTCGTCAGCGTGTTTCCACCGAAAACACGAACTTTTATAAAGCTATCAGCTAGATAAATCCAAAGTTAGACCAGTCGGTTAAAAGTGATCAGGATCGAAACGCATGCGTGGATCGTTCATGTAACGTTACCAGCGACTGATCTTTACAGGCAGGGATCGGTTTAATGGATAAATTTTTCCCCCGAGTGATTTTAGCAGCGCAACCAATGCGGACAGCCTCGACTTTCTGCGAACGTATCCTGGATAGGTAATTTTTTCCGGCACGTCGAGCGTTTGCAGGCTGGTTCGAATTGAACTGGGAATTACGCGGCCCCCAATTAAATTTCTCCATTGGTCCGCCAGTGTGATTCGAAATCGATACTACGTAGCTCGAGTGACATCGTGTAATAATGTCGATGAGCTGACTCGTCGAGTGGTGGCGCGTGGAAAAACACTGAAAAAGAGAGAGAGAGAGCGTGTCTCTCGCGATCTGGAAAATCTTCGAACGTAGTCGAATGAAAAACGGTGTAATGATCTTGTTGTGCACGATTTCGCGGTTCATTGAGAATCCTCGATATTTCTTTCGCCCGGTGTTGGACCCTGATTTTAATATAACTGAAACTTTTTAAGGATAATTACTGTCGCGCTTCGAGAGCCAACGCGCGGTTTTAAAGGCTACAATCTAATAGAAAGTTTGCTTATCGCGTTTCCTGGTTCGCCCTCTCTTTCGTCGCCCGACGAAAGGCCGCCTCTCAATCTCTTTCCTTCGATTCGTTAATCTATTTGCTGTTGGCGAGTTTCGAGATACATCCTAAATTGTTACTTTGCAATTTGCGAACTTTTTATCCTTGCGATTTTAGGATGATGCAAATTTTACAGTTTAGAAGTTTCAAATTTTTGAGATTTGGTACTTACAAATTTTGAGAGACTCAAATTGTGAGGTGTTGGAATTTTTAGGGATTGGAGTTTTGAGGTATTAGAGCTGAGAGGTCCTGGAATTCTGAGGTATTGATGTTTCGAAGCACTGCAACTTTGAGGCATTAAAATTTTTAGGTATTAGAATTTACAGATATTGGAGTTTTAAGACACTGAAATTTTGAAGTATTGAAATTTGGAAGCATTGAAATTTTGAGGCACTGGAATTTTGAAGCATTGAAATTTTGTGGCACTGGAATTTTGAAGCATTGAAATTTTGAGGCAGTGAAATCTTGAGGCATTGGCGTTTTGAGGTATTGGAATGTAGAGATATTGGAGTTTTGAGTCACTGAAAGTTTGAGGTATTTAAATGAGGCATTGGAATTTTGAGTTATTGGAATTTGGAGATATTGGAGTTTTCAGGCACTGAAATTTTAAAGTATTGAAATTTGGAAGCATTGAAATTTTGAGGCACTGGAATTTTGAAGCATTGAAATTTTGTGGCACTGGAATTTAGAAGCATTGAAATTTTGAGGCAGTGGAATCTTGAGGCATTGGCGTTATGAGGTATTGGAATGTAGAGATATTGGAGTTTTGAGTCACTGAAAGTTTGAGGTATTTAAATGAGGCGTTGGAATTTTGAGTTATTGGAATTTGGAGATATTGGAGTTTTGAGGCACTGAAATTTTAAAGTATTGAAATTTGGAAGCATTGAAATTTTGAGGCAGTGGAATCTTGAGGCATTGGCGTTTTGAGGTATTGGAATGTAGAGATATTGGAGTTTTGAGTCACTGAAATTTTGTGGTATTTAAATGAGGCATTGGAATTTTGAGTTATTGGAATTTGGAGATATTGGAGTTTTGAGGCACTGAGATTGTGAGGTTCTGGAACTTTTACGCATTGAAATTTTGAGGTACTGGTATTTTAAAGTATTGGAATTTAAAAATATTGTAATTTTGAGGCACTGAAATTTTTAGGTATTGAAATTATGATGCATTGAAACTTTGAAGTATTGGAATATTTGAACCTTGAAATATTTGAACTTTGGAATGATTTTAACTTTGGTCCTTAAAAACAATTTCCAAAATTAAAATTTCAGAACTTTACACCTTTCAAATTTATAACATCTGAATTTTCTGCCTTCCATTATACAACTTAATTAATTCTATAAAAAGTAATTTTATATCAGTATTTTATAAAAAGTAAAATAAAAACCGCTTTGTCGGAATTCATTATCATACAATTATGCATATTCCACATCAAGTGGTGTATTCAAGCATAAAAAAGTACCAGAGAGGAAAAGTACGTTCAAATGTGTATTAATTATAAAAAGTTAACGAGTATATTCGGTTAAACACAGAACGCGAGCGTTTTACTTGAATTCATAGGGTTTGCGAAATTGGAACGTCGCTGTTTTCTAAGATAATACATTTACGCAAGTGTCCTTCCGTTTGCAAAATGAATGTTTCTCGTTAGAACATGATGCAACTCTGTCGGATGGACCTACTACTAATTTAACTTCCGGTGGTACGCCAACGGCAAAGTTAAATCGATCCCGAATAAAGGTCTTCAGCGTGTTTCTCCTGGAACGACGAGAATTCAGTCAGATCGTTAAAACGAAAGCCGCAGGATTCATTAAGGGTGCGACAAAAAATTCGTTCTGACAAACATTCTTCGCGTTTGTTTTTCTTTTAGTTACATCCAAAGCAACTAACTATCAATAACTAGTATAATAGCATTTGAAATTATATTAAAAAATTACAAGATAAAAAGATAATTTTTATGATCACTTTTCACTACTTTCAAAATTCACGTATTTAACAAAATTTTAATTATTCGAAACTTGTGTGTGTTGAAAGTAATATAATTTAATTCTGTTAGGTAGCTGTACGACATAACCTAACTTCTCTTTCAACGCCACGTGTTTTCTGAAAAATTCAGAAATTATACTTTTTTTGTTATTAAATTCATTTCATTCGATTCACAATGGAATATTCATGATACTTGTGTTCTAACTTTATTTAAATAATTACCTACATTACCAACATTCCAACCCTCTTTGTTCAGTTAGTTCCAACTGATGCACTGACAAATAAATCATAGGTCAAGGCGTTAAAAATCCACCGTTTTTTAATCTTAATAAATCCCTCACGCATAAACGGTCCTCCCATCGTAACACTTACCCCCTCGCAAACACGTTATATTCATGGGATTTCACGTAATAGAATTCGATGTTCGGATAACTGGTGTAACTTTGTGATTTATAATCTGACCAGGCTGCTATATTTCAGCAGAAAGGAGAAGGGGAGAAAATTGTTAGTCGTTACACGCGAACGCTCGCATGGCCATCGAAAAAAAAGCGCTTTTGTACAACAGGCCGGTAACTGAACAACTCGGAAAGCGATAATCTGCGCGACAAAGGGTCGTTTACCATATCTCTTTTAAATGAAAATTGAATTTTCGTCAAGGGATGCGTCGTTCCTGCACCGTGTATACTCGTAAATAACGATTTTCTTTGACACCGCTTTGAACGTCTATGCTTCTCTTTTTTCTTCTATTCTTTTGTTTCTCCTGCTACTTTCGTTACAAAAATAGCAGAAAAATGTGGTAACGCAGAAAAATGTTGATTCGTTGCGTTTAAGTACTTAATGGCAGTGCCCTAATTCTACGTTTATTAGACTCGTGAAATGTTCGTAATTGCCACTCTTTGTTGGTCGAATTATTAGTCGGAAAATTTCCTCACAATTCCTACATTTCTATTTTCCTATTGTCAATTTCAAAATTTGTTGATTACTAGATTTTGAAATTTTTTTCAATTTAAAAAATTTTTGTTGATCTTATGAATTTATTAAGCTCACTGTATTTTAAACTCGATTTATTAAACTTTATCAAACGAGTTTCCGTTATATCGCTTAACGAACGGATAGTTAAAAAATAGAACGGATAGTAAAAATAGAGTGTAAAAGAGTATAAAGGTATTAGAAAGAAGGACACGGATTCGAGGTGAAAATGAACAGGCGAGGTAGTTGTTTGTGCATACATGCAAATCGAAAACTGTACGTACAAGGTAAGTTCTCGGTAAGCGCCTCTATTGCATAGATTGCAACAACCGTTGCATTAACACCCAACAAGTCGGGGCCGCGGTAATCCAGGCATTAGTGTCATTGATTTACGAGGGAACGCTGCCAAAACTTTTTCACCCGGCTAACGATCCGTCCGAGCTGTGCCAAAATCGAAATTTCTAAAAAATTTAACACGATTTCCCCTCATTTCCCTTTGTTTCTTGTTCCTTGTAAACTTTTCAATGATGTAACAAATGTAATAAAAATCGAAAACATGACAAGGCATTCGATTGCACTTTTGGCATACGTATTATTTGTCTCCATAAAAATCAACATGGAGTTCAAGAAAATTATTCTAAAAAATTTTGTAATTTAAAATAGAACGTTATTGATCTGATTTAGTAAGGTTAATATTAAAGATCACTAAGTTGATACTTGTTAAAGGTGAAGTCGAATAAAATTCAGGTTAGGTTAAAATATTGTAGGTTAGGTAATTAAACAGAATTCATTCATGATACTTGTTGTTAAAGGTGAAGTTGAAGCTACATAAAATTCAGGTTAGGTCAACATATTTTAGGTTAGGTAATTAAACAGCATTCATTCGTGATACTTGTTGAAGGTGAAGTTGAAGCTACATAAAATTCAGGTTAGGTTAATATATTTTAGGTTAGGACATTAAACAGCATTCATTCATGGTACTTGTTGTTAAAGGTGAAGTTGAAGCTACATAAAATTCAGGTTAGGTTAAAATATTTTAGGGTAGGTAATTAAACAGCATTCATTCATGATACTTGTTGTTAAAGGTGAAGTTGAAGCTACATAAAATTCAGGTTAGGTTGACATATTTTAGGTTAGGTAATTAAACAGAATTCATTCATGATGACTTGTTGTTAAAGGTGAAGTTGAAGCTACATAAAATTCAGGTTAGGTCAACATATTTTAGGTTAGGTAATTAAACAGCATTCATTCGTGATACTTGTTGAAGGTGAAGTTGAAGCTACATAAAATTCAGGTTAGGTCAACATATTTTAGGTTAGGTAATTAAACGGCATTCATCCGTGATACTTGTTGAAGGTGAAGTTGAAGCTACATAAAATTCAGGTTAGGTCAACATATTTTAGGTTAGGTAATTAAACGCCATTCATTCGTGATACTTGTTGAAGGTGAAGTTGAAGCTACATAAAATTCAGGTTAGGTCAACATATTTTAGGTTAGGTAATTAAATGGCATTCATTCATGATACTTGTTGTTGAAGGTGAAGTTGAAGCTACATAAAATTCAGGTTAGGTTAAAATATTTTAGGTTAGGTCATTAAACAGCATTCATTCATGATATTTGTTGTTAAAGGTGAAGTTGAAGCTACTTAAAATTCAGTCTAGGTTAAAATATTTTAGGCTAGGTAATTAAACAGCATTCATACGTATTTTGAATATTTTTCTCTGTAACAATCCCTTTCGACATATTTACTTCTCTCAAAGATTGTACTCCAGTTGCCTAGGAACCTTCTAGGAACTAGGAATTTTTCTTTATAAACTGACTTAATATTTCGTGTAAAGTTCATAAACAATCGATCAATATAATTGAATACTAATAATATCTTTTCCACTGAAAGTATAATAAATAACAGCAACATGGCGCCCATGTCCTCATATTCGCGGTCATATATCTAGCTGCAAGGATAAAAGCTCTCGATTTTCATTGCGCTCAAGTCATTCGAGGGAAATAAAAAGGGCCAAAAAGCGTCTCGATCGAAGCTTTAAAACCGCTCATAAATTCTTTGTAGATAATATCGTTAAGAAGGATTTAACAAGACCCCGTGTATCGCGGAAAGCAAGGAGCAGAAAAATGGAGGATGTTATGGGGCAGAATAACGAGAGAGATCTAGGAGAATGCTTATCGTCATCTCGGCCGTGCTCGTTTTTCTCATCTTCCCCGTAGAGCCTGTTCGAAATATTTAAATTCAGACAATTCCGGGTCGACGTTTTCGCGGCTTTCTTTTCGCGGAAAGTCGTTCCTCGGGCCAGGATTAACCGACGATATTATTCTTCAATTTGGATTAAGTTCTTCCGTCGCGGGGAACGAACGAGTTTTGCGGCTCTTGACGAATCGAAGAACGGCGTACCATGTCAGCCAGATTGATCCGAGACGAGAACGTCGACTTGATTTTCAGAATCTTCCCCCGGCTCTGAATAAAATTTCACCAAGAAATTCCGCGGCTCCCGATAAATTTTGATTGAATGGTCCGAGATCATTGTTTTTTTCGCGGCGATGTTTTATGAACCGGACAGATAAGATGGAGCAGACAAATCGCTGCCATAAGACGGGCATAAATTTTTTACCGGATCATGCATTCGTAAATAACTGAAAAAGTTTATAAGTTCGTCATATTTCATCCTGCTGTGACTTCCGGTCCGTTCTTTTGATTAATCGAACTGTTTATTCAATTATTTACTGCTTCGGGTACAAGATTAAATATGAAGTGTAAAATCTTTTATGACAAGTTTAGATTACCTTTTTAAATTAACTCCTCGAATTTATTTTGTAATTGATTGTTATTATCGTTCATATAAGAACATTTCTGGTAACATTGATGATATAAACCTATGTCGTTTTATTATTATTATTATTGTAAAATTTTCAATATAATATACATGCACTTACATTTCAAAATTTTTTCAAATTATATATAATTTGTAATGATAAAATTGTTGAACTAAAAATAACATATCTTTTTATACTTAAGTAAATTTTATTAATTTCCAAATTTGCAAAATTGAGCCAAATTTGCAAATTCGGTTTTCAAAATTAAAACTTTGATAAGTTAATTAAAAAATGACCTGTATAAGTATCGCAAAGAAGTATGATTTCTTTTAAGGTTAAGTTGTATTACAAGTCGAGAAATAATAGAAATTTAAATTTCCACGTAACGACAGTATACGCCACGTGCATATATTACGAATTTTTGCAGCGTTCGCGCTTACACAGATGTTGAATCAGTTATGAGAACATTAAAGAATCACCAGACATCCTCAGAGGTGTCGTGCGCACCCTTTATCGCCCTTTAGCGAGTTATACGAGAGCGATGGCCTATAAAAAAGTGCCACGTTACTGGCTGCTATCATCAACCCTTGATCTTTGTCGGAGATTGAAACGTGCTCGATATCGGCATCAAAAGCGTTTTACCGAGACATATGAACAAGATATTAGACTATAAACCGATTTACATTATTACAAGATTGTCACCTTTCTTCTTTCTAATATATAACACATATCTATCATTCCACATACCTATTTTTTTTATTTTTATCTTAGGTGTACAGAATTTTAGCATACCGACGTTCAAATTCATATTTCCGAGTTCAGAAATAATAGATAGAAATTTTAGAACTTTTCTTGTTTCGAATTGTGAAATTTAGAAACTTCAGGTTTTCATTTTTGGAAAATTATAAATTTGAACGTTTAGAAATGTAAATATAGAAATTATAAATTAAAAAATTTGTTAAGTTAGAAATTTAGGAATGTAGAAACATCAAATTTAGATTCACTCATTTTGCAGTTTAACAACTATAAAATTTTCAAATCATCAGATTAATAAATTTCAACAATTGCTATCAATTTAAAGCCCTTTTTAGCGAAATTGAAAAACATTTCATACAGTTCGAGTTCATAATTGGACTCTGAAATAAATTAAAACTGAGAAGAACGATTTTTAATTAGTCAAGAAAAAAATAGCAAAAGGTTGCAACTCGCGAAATTACCATACACGCTGTATATAATTTCGCTATGGTATAATGAACTCGCATGCAAGATTCACTACAAACGTGCAACGAAATTATACGCTGTAAAAAAGAAAGGCGTAGTAGAAAGTCATGCAGTACCTGTTTCAATTTTTTCCGTAACTTGGTCTAGAATTGTAACAACTAGATTTAAAAAATGTCATTTTAAGTAAATTGAAGTGGACCACTAACGTGGAAAATTTCAAACTTCCAAACTTCAAAAGTCCAAATCTCTGAAGTTCCTGTATCTCACACTTCAAAAGTTTAAAAAATCCCAAAACTACCATATATTTTAATTAAAGCTTTTGGGTTAGCCTCACGCTCCAACTCATGCGCTGACGTCGGTATACATATATGTAACAATTTGAAGCATCTCAAAAGCAGTCCACAAATTTAACTAACTGCAATATGTCATCGAGAACCTAATCCAAGGTATACGTATCCGCGTTTACGAATTCACCACACGATTTTGCAACCAGTCAGCATTTGCCGTGGTAATTTTAACATTTACTGCGGTCGTGGTAATTTTATGCCGGTTCGAAGACAGTAGGGTAACAAAAGGATAGGTTTGTTCGTACACGCGATACAGCTACGGCGTATCGAGAATTGCTTCACGGCTAAGTTACAACATGTGATACGATTATACCGGCATTATTATTCTGCGCCAAACTGTTCATGGAGCTCCGGGTCCAACTATAAGTGTGGCTGGTTGTTAAACAAGTTAGGGGACACAGTTCAGGAGTCCACCGCGAATTACCAACTCGATCACAAATGTCAAGCCCGTGGAGTTCACTTCTACCTGTTGTTTTCGCGATAACGACGTTTTCCTTGGATGGTAATTTAAATTTCGATGAAATACCCGGAGCTATCTGGTCGCTCGATATTGTCGATCGGAATTTCCACTGCATTTTTCTTCCCTTATTAAAGCAGTTTCTGTAGCTGCGCAACGGAACGCAGCCAAGTATTTATTAATTTGCCGAAGTTAGATAGATTTTGGTACGAAGTGAGATTGTGCTGCACTGATTTCGGTTTATAACTCGGTTGGGAATTTGCGTTCCGGAACATTCGCCAAGTTTCTGTTAATGGAATTATAATTAATAGCTTAGATACTAGTGACGGAAGGCTATTGCACTCCACTTTCCTGATCGCACTTGGATATTTGATTTTTATTACAAATTTTCATATACCCACTGATTTGCCTTCTCAATTTTCTGCAATTTTTTTGTTTTGATCCGTTCTTTACTACTTTTACAATTTTTATGTGAGAGCATGAATCAGAGTAAGACTAGTGCAGTTCAAGAAAATATTTAATTATCCAAACGTTTTAAGCGGGGACAAATATTTGGTGTCAGTGACACATTTCATTATTTGGTTTAAATTTCACAGGTACTCTCTATCTCACTGTTTATCTACAACAACTTTGTATAATTTTTATTAACACGAACAAAATATACATACATGAACAAAATGCTAAAATAAGAGACAAGGAGACTGAAGAAAAATTCAAACAAAGAGGTCGCTGTTAATTATTCATGACAAAAAGAGATAATCCATGATGTTCTAACAAATAATTGCAAGTAAACGTCCTGTGAATAAATGAAAAACAAAATATTTATTATGGCAGTCATAATTGCACTTTAGCGAAGAGAGTTTTTCTTCCACCACTTAATCGCAAAAATTTGTCGCAACTTTCACAAAATTCCAGTAGACACCTCACATTAGTACACACATTATTTCTCGAGCAAAGTACCGTGATAAATCGGAGTTCCGCAGGGTGGTAGCCGGAGGATCGACAAAGTTGAAAACCAAAACATGTGACACAGCATTAAACGAGCTTTTCACGAGCGTGCCCACTGTTTGGATTTGTCGGGCAGCAAAAGCGCGTCTCTCCGAGACGTGCGCCGTTAATAATCGGAATTATATGGGCAAATACCAGGGACCATGGTGTGCATCTACGTTCTTCAAACTCTGGACTAGGAACAATGAGGCAGCCGGGTCAAGCGTGCGATAGTCGGCGAGAGTTATCGATTTCTGAAAAGCTCCCTCGGCTTCGAGGCAATGAAAACGCTCGCTATCGAACCGCCGCGCCGGTGAAAAAAAAATGAAGAATAGAGCATGACGGCTTCTAAATCATACCTGGTTACTTTTCTCTTTCAATTGTGCCGATACTCGAATAAATTTGAACGGACCGGTGTTTGTCCACTTTATGGTTAACCGAGATCCTCCGCAATGGAGGCTGAAAAGTAGCGAAAGATTCAAAGAAAGTATCAGTTTCGATAATTATTTTGGCAATTTTGTATTTGTGGAAGATATTTTGGAAATATAGGAGAGGTCTCAGCATAGTTTAGGGGGTAAATATTATAAGGTCTAGTTCTTATAAGGTCAAGTGGGTACAGGGTGAAGTTAGGGGTTTTACTCTAGCGAAAGTTATATGAAATTGTTTCAGAAAGAAATAATGTTGCGGAAAGCACACATTGTGTTACTTTCTATACTTATTTCAATGCCTTCAAAAATTTTACTGATTTGTTTCATTTGATTTTTTTCTCTTTGTGATTGTTTTAAGAATAATCTGTTGAACCAAGGGTCAGTTTGGAAATCTGGAGGGAGGATGTACATTCAAATTTTCTTTACATCCAACAGCAGTGAAAATAGTTTTAATAATCAATATAAGTGAGAATCTGTAATAGTACTATGTCTTAAAAAATTAGTAGTCCTATTTTACAAGCAGAAAATCATTTGAAAGATACGTGGAACATCAACAGTTTTACTAAAGCGACTCGGTGAAATTGTTTTAGGCTGTTTCATTTTGTAGTGTCAGATTAAGGTTTCTGCAACGTTAAACGATTTACAGAAACGTCATAAGCTGGCGATGCAAGTGTTTAAAGAAAGCGGCATTCCGAAAACAAGGATTCTTAACGTGCTGGTACAGTCAGGAACAAATTTAAATTCCTAGGGAAAATTGACGACGAAGACGTCCATTAGTGGACTTTGAAGATTTGAAAATTTGGAAACTAACAAATTTGAAAATAGAGAGATTAGTAATCTAAAACTACATACATTTGTTAAATAAAAAAAACTAAAAAATTTGCAAATTCCTCAAATTTGACAAAAGTTACTAAACTTGAAAATTTCCGAATGTACAGATTTGAACACACGGAAATTCCAAAATTAAGAGAATCTAGTAATTTGTAATTCTATAAATGTACAAATTTGAAAATATAGGAATTCAAAAACTTGAAAAGTCGACAGATTTGAGAATTCGAATACTCGACAGGACTCAGAAATTTGGAATTGTATACAAATTATGTTTGCATACATGTCATGCAAATAAAGTCTAAATTATTACCTAGTGTACAACCCTTGTTTATTAACATTTGTTTCTCGTTTCTCCTATCTTGTCCCGCTTTTTTCTTTCCCTTGTTCGCGCGTCGCGTGGACGGAAAGGGCTTAAGTTGCCACTTGGTGCTTTTATTATCTTAAGCAATGGCAGCCACCAAGAAATACGTCGCGGGGCATTTAAAATTGCAAAAACAGAAGAATGGTCCTTGCTGTCTGGGATCTCTGTGACAAATTATCGCCGGCTTTTCCCACTTTCAGCTGTTTCGTGGCCAGCACGTTGGGAAAGATATTTTCTTCTGTTCGTATAGGAGAACCGATGCTACAGTTACTTCAGCTGCTGCGGAAATAAATAGAATAAAGGTAACAATGGAATAAAGGTAAAACGATGAAAGGGGCTGTTACAAGTCCTCATAAATGAAACGGAACGGTTGGTTGCGAGAAACTTACTCTTTCAAAAAATATAGTCTCAATTTTTTATATTTTTTGCTGGAAAACAGTTACGTTACAAATTTCCAATTTAACTTCCTACACTTTCATATGTACTTTTTTTAAAGTTCTACACTTTCAAATGTACAATCTTGCAAATTTTTTAATTATTATTCGAACAAAATCTCTGCGATGTTCCTTAACCTACATTTTATAGGCAGTTGCGTCATTTAGAGCTAATTATTGTTACAATGTTAAGGTAACTAAAGAAAGTTGAAATGTTAGGTACATGCATGTAGCGATCCTTGATTATACAGATTATAATCAGAATTGAACTAAAAATTGAATTGCGGTGAAAATATGAGTCTATCATATTCCAACTGTAGCGTGCGTCACGAGTGACACGATATTGTAGCGCAGGAGGTTAAGTGTACTCTGTATGTTCACCACAAGATGACTCCTGACAGTACCAAAATAAATGCAGCTGCAATTTACTAAATCAACATACTAAATTACTTACTAAATCCACTCACTAAATTTTTGCTAAAAATATATCCAAAGATAATTTGAAACGCAGTAAATAATTGTTTACGTAAGTCAAACCAGTGAGTTCGAGATAGGCTTTCTCTCAATTCAGCACATGGTGAACAATTTTTTGTGTCGGTAAACATAAGTGTTTACGGAGCATAATAAAGGTAGTTATCCGTTCCGGAAGGGTTAATTCGTGTGATTAAACGTTCTCAACAAGTCCGCGCGTATCTTGAACCCAATATGTCGTCGGCAAACACGGCCATATATCACGTTTTTCGTTTTTCCCGCAAGGGTAACGGGTCTGGTCGTAAACAGAGCTCGACCACGTTCGTTCTCCCGCAGGAGCGGGAACTCGTGCGCGCGAATCCACGGGAATTATCGTAGCAACGATAAATGGCGGCGCGTCTTGCTTTTCCTCGGGCGGCGAGGCGCGAGTGTATCTCGTAAGTGATTTACATCGTTCCCCAATTTCGGGTCTTTGCAGTAAGTACACTTAGGGGCGTTATTCTATCTCTTGCTCTCCGGCTACGCGGCAGGAGGGGGTGTGTGTGTCGGGTGCATTCTGGCAGGCTGCTGTTTCGCAGGGGCGCCCAGCGTCGGGGCGTCGTCGGTTGGGTGGCGGAAACCGAAGGGCGGAGGGCGGAGGGCGCGGGCATGATAACGCCGCGGCGTTAGGGTGGAATGGGGGCAAACCAGGAGGATCGCAGGGTGGTAGATTGCTCCCACCGCCGTTGGGTTTCTTGTAAGCCGGTAATCTTCGGTAAGTAACAAAACACGCGGCTGAGCTTAGGTCCCCGACACTCGAGAAATTCTCTCGCCTTCTCTCTATGCACGTGTGTGCGTCTATATATCGGTCTGTCGTAATGCGCCATTCGACATCATTCTCGCATAAGCGAACTCGGATAACATGAGCGACGGAAAAATATAATTTATTAAACGTCTTGGGCCACTTTCACAGTGAAATGTTTAATCGGACTGTAGTTACATTAACACGTTCGTTAGCTACACTGAAGGGGTTGAAAACTTGCTCAGATAATATTTTTGTTTTTAACGAAACTTATCAGATATTTTTATGATAATCGCGTATATTTATAGTTCACGTCCGAACGAAATAATTCTTAAATCTATAACAAACAGATCGTATCTCGTTACTCGATGAATACGAATTACAGTTCCACAATCAGCGAGTCGGTTTCTCGTTCCATTTATTGAGCAAACAAGAAGCGCGTTACATCAAGTTAATTGAATCAGAATCGTTACACGAACGTGTTGCACTTCAGCATTCAAGCAAATTAGTTACACCTCAGTAATTGTAAAGTTCGGTTGTACTTTAGTCTTCAACGATATCATATTCACCAAGCAACTTCTCGTGTGTACTGACATGATTACGAAGTACGACGCCAATTAATATTGATTTATACAATGATCCGGTGTTCGACAATAAATCAGATAAAAGTGAAATTGGTCTGGGAGATTTTGTGTACTCCTTTCACTCGTGATTTGTTTGGTGATTCGATATTGGTTTCATTATTTAAATTAGATTTCAGGTTATATTCATTATTCAATTTTATTGAACTTGACTTGAATAATTTAGAATGGAATTGTTTTCCAATGAAATATATTCTCTTTTACGATGTTCAAATTCAAAGATTTGCGGATTTCTAGGTCCTCAGATATTTAGGTAATTCGTAGACCTCCTTTCTACGTTTACAAATACGTATGTTCCTGAATTTGTAGGTCCTCAAATTCCTATATCCCCAATTGTAGGTTTCAAATATCTATGTCAAAGATTCCTAGATCTCCAAATTTCTATATCCCCAAATTCCCAAGTCACAGGATCATTAGATTCCTAAATTTCAACGTTCCCAAATCTCTACATCATCAAATCTCCACACCCCAAGTCTCTATATCACTAAATATCTATATCCCCAAATCCCTATATTCCCAAATCTCTACATCCCCAAATCCCTACATCCCCAAATTCCTACGCCCCCAAATTCCTACACTCCCAAATCCCTATATTCCCAAATTTCTACATCCCCAAATCTCTACGACCCCAAATCCCTACATTCCCAAATTTCTACACCCCAAAATTCCTACATCTCCAAATCCCTATATTCCCAAATCCCTACATTCCCAAATTCCTACATTCCCAAATACCTACATCCCCAAATCCCTATATCCCCAAATCCCTATATTCCCAAATCTCTACATCCCCAAATCCCTACATCCCCAAATCCCTACATTCCCAAATTCCTACGCCCCCAAATTCCTACACCCCCAAATCCTTATATCCCCAAATCCTTATATCCCAAATCTTTACGACCCCAAATCCCTACATCCCCAAATCCCTACATTCCCAAATTCCTACACCCCCAAATCCCTACATTCCCATATCCCTATATCCCCAAATCCCTATATTCCCAAATCTCTACATCCCCAAATCCCTACATTCCCAAATTCCTACATCTCCAAATTCCTACATCCCTAAATCCCTACATTCCCAAATGCCCAACTCATCCCAAATCCTCAATAAACTCCACAAACCTCTGTCAAACTTCTTTCTCTCTATTTGTCCCACCTTTCATAGAAAATACAGAGTCGCTCTTGACTCTCATAATAGTTTCGTGCGATTAATCCGTAGCCTTGTATTTCGAAATCGGTTATCTCATACGCAAGAACGTAATATCTCGACGTTAGAGATGATCTTCCAGTGGACTGTACGTGCACCATGTTCCATCCGTCTTATCCAACGAGTAAGATGAAACAGAGGCACGGTGCAAGATAAACCCAGTCGGATTATTCTCCATTCATAATTAAAATCTTCATACACCGATTGTGAACGAAGCGATGTATAGAACGAACCACAGTCATGGTTAGGCTTCCAAGCCAGCAACGCGTTTAGAGTAGGTTTCAATTAGAAACGGATATGGAAGGAGGATAGCAGCCAACGAAGTAATCCTCGACTGTCGGTATTAAAACCGAATGTATTTATAACTTCCAAAACCGTTGTGCTTCCTAAAGGAATCCTCTATTTTGCTTTCTCTCTATTCTTCAAACGTCCTCGTCAATTTTATATGTTCTTTTCTGTTTATATTCTGAAACGTCCTCCTTCATTCATCATTATTTTATCATCTTCATATACCATACCCTGTCCCTTGTGCTCACGATTGTCATACGTGATTTTGAGGTTATTAACACATGGATGGTAAATACGAATTTTAAAATTGGATCCTTTGAAGTTTCTATTTTGTGTACATATGATATGTTCAAAATATATCTTTTTGAATAATAGAGTTCCAAAGCATATGTATATTGTGAAGAATGTTATATTAGATAGATATGTTTAGTTTCAATGCACTTTTTATTCAATCAAATGTGTGAGCTGTTCTGTGTATTCATATGTGTGTTGAAATTGACTTTTGCTATTCTCTTCAAGTTTCTTTTTTAGACGAAACTTTATTTATAACGAAGTTTACAAGTGTCATTCATTAGTTAATACAGTTAAATTAATATACTCATTATTTTATTATAATTTCAACATATTTTTTACTGGATGTTTATCTCGATTTTTAAGTGTATTACAATTGAACATTCTTGTGATTAAAAATAAATCTATAAATATTAATTTCTCTAATACATCATGTAAAATATAATAAATAATTTGACACAAAATATTATTATAAATTAATTGAAATAAAATATCAAAAACAGTAACGTGAAATAAAATGTACAGAATTTAAAATGACAGAATTCAGTAAACGTCACATTATGATGTATCGCATCAGTGATTGCCGGTGTGAAATTTTATTCGCATTGTATTGCAGGTTCCATGATATTCCTTTATCTCGAGATTTCTTGGTGTGTACGCCTTTACCTGGGTGCATTTAGGTTCTCGTACGCGCTCGTAATTAAACTCTAATTAGTGGAACGCTCGTTGTGTCGCTGCAAGCTGACAAGTGCAAGCAGTGAAAAGTGTAGAGAGGTATCACGTTCTGAAGCACGATGCACATCGTGTGTTTGCGAATGTATACTCTTTAGCTGACAATGAGTGACCATCCTAGCGTTTCTGCTAGGAGACTCTTGAACGAACTATCATACACGAGCTTCTCTCATAATATAACGCTCAGTTCTTTGTTCAAATATTAAGCTGTTGCACGTCGAATGCTATATTTCAAACGCGTAGTAACTTTGCTGTGATTTGATGTTGTGATATCACCTTCAACTTTTCACCTACCAATTTAAAATTGAAGACTCAATAATTACATAGTCATTAATTATTCGCAGCACAAGTTCAGTCATTTTTCTTTCGAATAAAGTTGGGGTTAGGTATAAAATTAGAGAAATCAGCTTGAGAAAATGACAAAAATTAAAATTTAATAATCTAATTTAATAATAGAATTGTATAAATTATATTTAGGAATTTATAGAGAATTTAGGAATAAATGGATGTAGGAATAAACTATTAAATTGTTGATAGATCAACGGTGCTTATATTTATTAATAATATATACTTGTTAGAGATATGTAACTGTAATAGTTATTGCAAACATAATTTGTAAGATGATAGATTGTGAAATTAAATGTAGTATTTTTCGTATAACAATTCACTCGTACGTTTGTTCCGAGCGAAATCAAATTTCCCTTGATGGAAAGTTACAGATCTTGCAACAAAATGGGCGCCACGTCCATTTCAATTTCCGAGCTGTATCAAATTGAAAAAGGATTATTTTGGAAATAACGAATTCCCGTTCAATGTGTTTCGACCTAAACCAACGTTTGTTAAATTGCAGCTGACAAAAATGCATGACGTTGTTTTATTTGCGCAAATACCGTGTCCCAATTCGTCAAGTATAGCGGTGAAAATTTATAACCGTGCTCGCAGTTATTTCAATGATTAAAGGAAACATGAGAAATTTAACCGTTCGTTCTGAATTCAAACTTTTGGAATTTTTTAGTTTTCAAATTTGTTCACTTTTGTGTTCCTTCACGTTCTCACGCTTATAACCGCAAACTTGTATAGTTTTATATTCTTCAAATTTTTTAAACAATTTTAAAACTTAAATGTGCTGATTTGTGAGCTTGTGAATTTTATACATAATTTGAAACTGATGAGCTGGTAAATTTAAAAATTTGATATTAGAACATTTAAAAATTCGTAAATATTAAAGTCTGCATGAACATAACTTTCATGGAAGTTTTTAAAAAATAAAAAATTAGAAACTTTACAATTTTATAAATTCGATCAAAACTTGAAACTTAGTGAAAATGTCTAAGTGAACGCAAGAATAAAATTCACTCTGTGAATGCAATAATTCAAAATGACAAATTCCTCCATTTAAAAATGCACAAATTTATAAATCCCGTATTTGAACATTTGAAATAAAAGATTTGAGAATTTGTAACATCCAAAGTTAATAATCGAAATTATTAACTTTTTACTAAATAATTCTTGTTACTAAATTTTTAAATCCCGAGATCGAATTAGGAATAAAAATTCCTAAGTTCCAGCTGATAAGAATTGGTATATCAAGGAATAAAGTAGGTATTACTATAACTCGCATTATATCGTCGACTTATACTATTTCTCGAACGGTATCTCTATTAGCCCGTTATCCCACTCTTAACTACCCCTGAAAATCATTGGAAAGCTTCGATCCCCGTGTCCGAGGGGTGTTTGCTTGCCGGAATCAATTGCATTAGAGATTATCGCGTTTGATTCAATTGGAAGTTCTGGTTGAGCTTAATTTATTATCGTTCTGCCTAACTGTTTGGCCACGGACTTTGGCGTCGCCAACGTTTATACGTGTTTCCGTAGCTACATAGTCCGCGCGATTTATAAGCGGGTAAAGCGTGTTAGCAGTCGCTGAGGATACGCGTTAGGATTCCCACGCGTCGACTGTTTAAACGAGAAATCGTGCTAATCCTTGGGAATTTCCATTGCTGCTGATTGCTTTTTGAGCGGCGAAAATGCCGCGGGAGGATGTCGGCAGAGGGTCACGCGAAATGAAACTGTACTTTAATCTACGATGTGTAATTAATTTGCACTTCTTGTCGCAGCCGCTTTGTCCCTTCGCGGTTAAAATATGAGATTCATCGAGCAAAATTTCGGAATTGCTCTATTATATTGGGATTACGTGTCCGGATTCGGCTACGGCCATATATCCGGAAGGGTGAATTTGTTACATGTCTGACTCCGATTGTTGATGAAAGTCAATCTCCAGTAAATTACAGTGTGATCATGATTTTGGTTGCTATGTCAATACTAAGGGTAGTTGAGATGTTAGGTTAGATATTAGGTATGTATTGAACTTAAGACTTAAAAATTGATCTGAGCTATGACATACGTCATAAGTCTAACTCAATGTTGTCAAGGGGTAAAATACTAATGCAACGTTGAAGTATTAATATTAAAATATTAACGATATTATACCATTAACCAAAAAAAGAAAAATACGAAAGTAAATTAAAAGTACCTTGGGGTTTAATTAAATGGGTATAAATTTTCAACCGTATTTACCTGATCCGTTAATTAAGTAGTTTCCTATAACGCGAATACTTTCACGATACAAAAATGAACGAACAATATCTACATTTTGTGCCAGTTTAAGAATAAGAAGACTGTTTGCTCATTTTATAATAATCTGATTCATCAAAGCGTTTATTCTTCAGTTCGAAAGTAAAAAAGGAAGAGTACAATTACCCTTTGTTGGAAAATAACTCCGGATAACTTGCCGGGTATCCATTGTCTGTGTCTGAACATTTTTTCAGCGTTTTTTTCGATGCCGATGGACTGCCGAATGAATCGATCGAAGTTCTTCGGTTCAGTTTTCAATAGTTACGATGAAATTCTGCTTGATCGACGTTTGTAATACATCTTTATCAAATTTCGATTGTTCTTTTGTTGGACGTTCTTCCGGGCGACCATTATTTTCAGATCGAAGTTTCAAATCGATTCTTAAATGGCTGTAACTGTTGCTCCTTCCTTGCATCTGTTGTTACACTTTTGGCAGATACATGATTTTTGCGCAATGATTGCTGTTTTTCGTAAGACAAGTCGCTAAATGTATATATAAAAAATCTTTAATAAAATGAGGTGCTGAGTACATATTTTCAAAATCATTGAAAAAGACGTATGAGCCTCTATGATAGTCCCTTTTGCAATTTTTTAATCATTTACTAAATACGTGCTACAAAAGTCATAAATATTGTTGGATAAGATGCATGAGCATGTATAATGGTTCTTTTGCAACATTTAATAAAATAAGTTACTAAATACGTATTTTCAAAATCATTAAAAAAAATGTATGAACCTATATGATAGTCTGTTATGCAGTTTTTAATAATTCACTAAAACATGCTTCCGAAATCATAAATGTCATTGAAAAAAATATATGAGTCTATATAATACATCTTTTGCAACATTTAATAAAATAAATTACTAAATACATATTTTCAAAATCATAAAAAAAAATGTATGAACCTATATGATAGTCTGTTATGCAGTTTTTAATAATTCACTAAAACATGCTTCCAAAATCATAAATGTCATTGGAAAAGATATATGTGTCTATATAATACATCTTTTGCAACATTTAATAAAATAATTTACTAAATACATATTTTTAACATCATTGAAAAAGATGTATGAACCTGTATGATAGTCTACTTTGCAATTTTGTAATAATTCACTAAAACATACTTCCAAAATCATAAATATCATTGGAAACGATATATGAGTCTATATAATACATCTTTTGCAACATTTAATAAAATAATTTACTAAATACATATTTTTAACATCATTGAAAAAGATGTATGAACCTGTATGATAGTCTACTTTGCAATTTTGTAATAATTCACTAAAACATACTTCCAAAATCATAAATATCATTGGAAACGATATATGAGTCTATATAATACATCTTTTGCAACATTTAATAAAATAATTTACTAAATACATATTTTTAACATCATTGAAAAAGGTGTATGAGCCTATATGATAGTCTACTTTGCAATTTTGAAATAATTTACTAAAACATACTTCCAAAATCATAAATGTCATTGGAAACGATACATGAGCCTATATGATAGTTTGTTCAAATTCACAGGAAACACACAATTAACAGTAATGTAACAAGAAAATATTTATTTCATGTCAGCAAATAATAAATTAGTACATACTAGAACAAATTAGTTACATAATGCGTATAATTTATATAACTTGTGTATATAATTAATATTATATAGAAAGATTTAGTATTCCTCAGGAGTCGGCCATCATTACCAGATGTGTACGCGTACCAACGTTAGCGCGCGTAATTTGAAATATGTAATTCGAACTGATCGCAAGATCAAGTTTCACATCATTCGGTTAATAAATAATATTAATTAACCTATGTACTGTTCTCCAAATACCATGATTAATATTAATAGAAAAGTACACATTATTTTACGAATAATTTTGTGAATAACGAAATTATCGGAAGATACCAGATACTCGAACGATGAAAGCATTTACGCAGAAGTAGTATCGTAATTCACGTAGGAGTACGGTATATATCTTGTAAATCGATAAGCAAGAAAAATTGATTCGGCCGTAACTAATGGTCGAGTAATCGAGATTTCGTGGAGGCGATAATTGCAGCCTCAACAATTACCGCATTTCGATTCGCGAGCGCGCGAAACAGACGTTCGACAATAAAGCGTACGGGTTCGGAAAGAGTAATAAGTGCTGACTGAAGCGTGGCTGGAACAAAGGATGATTTTATGTCTGCCGTTCCATTTCAAGCCGATGGAAAGCGGAAGTTCTTCGTGCAGCGTTCGCTAGAATGGCGCGGGTCGAGAGGTTGACGCGAAGTCCCAGCAATTAACACGAACGTTTAATTAAGCATACCCCCGGCTAGGTGCACGTAGACGCTGTTATTCTCACATACCTAAAGCCGAGATATATCGTTACTACTAACAATTATTCTAGACCCGAGAGCCAGGGTAGAAAGGGAACGGGTCTGTCTTAGGGGCGACGGAATTAATAGCGGGACGCACGTTCCATTCCGCTTTGTATTTAGCTAACCGTACTTCTTATAAGCGGCCATTCCATGTTGGTCCATCAAAAGATGCCACGCTTGCCGCAAATTCACGTTCTAATCAGTATAGTCCTGTTAATTGTATCGGAACTGGGTTGTTCGCAACTTAACTGACAGTGGACAGATGTCACCATATAGTTCATCTTATAGAGGATCTAGTTCGTTGTGAATTTTGTTATACTAGATCGAATGTGTTGTGTGCAATGGAAGGTTTTTACTTATCTTCAAGTTTCTAAAATTTCGAACTTAAAGTGGTCGAATTTTCAAGTTTTCCAATTTTTTCGAGTACCACAAATATTTCATTTGACAGATCCCTAAATTTCCTAGTGAATTTTTATATCTTCCCCAAATTACTAAGTCCCTATATTCTTCATTGCCTAAATCCCCAAATCATAGTGTTACAAATTCTAAAATTCCAAGATTCAAAATTTCAATATTCTAAATTCTAAGATCCCAAACTCCAAATCTCAAAATTTCAAAATCCCAAAATCCCAAAATTCAAAAATTCCAAAATCCTAAAATCCTAAAATCCTAAAATCCTCAAATTCCCAAAATCCTTAAATTCCAAAATCCCAAAATCCCAAAATCTCCAAATCCCCAAATCCCAAAATTCCCAAAATCCCAAAATCGCAAATTCAAAAATCCCCAAATCCCCAAATCCTAAAATTCCCAAAATCCCAAAATCTCCAAATCCCAAAATCCCCAAATTCAAAAATCCCAAAATTGCAAAATATTTGAATTCCCAAGTTCCACCACCAACTCTCTTACATCTCAACTCTCCTATATCCACTAGAAAGCTAATCGAGTAAAGTAATTAAGATTTAAGCTCGAACGATACGAATTGAGAGGTTTAATAACGAATAATTAGCGCATCCCGTGAAGTGAACGAAGAAATAAATATAATACCGTTCGAGAGATTTATTGGACCTACAGCTGTCATTAAGGTTTTCAGAATTTAATGGCCTACATGTGAGCAGTTCCGTGCTTTGCCACCCTCTGTTCCGTTGGTTAATAGGCTTTTAAACAGCACTTAATTTTTTACACCTCATAGTCGAGGATATTTCTCGAGGGAGGCGAAGTATCATTTCAGCGTGGTATCTGAGAGCCGAGTTGAAAAGCAGTTGTCACACTAATTGCACGACATGTTTCTGCTTCACGTGCTTTTCGTATAGGACACCATTACAGTTATTACAGTAACTCTATTTTTCTTATTAATATTCGAACGGGCAAACTTTTATCTGTGATAATTCATGAAAGTATTATGAGTTTTCGTATTTACATTTGTTCATTCATTCTGTTCTTTTTAATACAATAACGATGTAAATGTACTTGTATACAGGGAAAGTAATTTTTAAAGAGAAAGTTAAACATTTTTAGAATAAGGATAAAACAGAATTTATATTATCCTTGTCATTGAATAGTAATATAATAATATAAGACAATAATGTTGGGTAGCAGTAATGTTTATATATTTATGGATCTGTAGATTAACTGAAGATTATATGGTTTATTTATACTTTACAAAGTTTAATATATTATAAATACGTAAACACCCTAGTCATTAATAGCAATAGTCAAATTGCAAACATAAATTAATTAAGCAAAGTGTAATCTTAGTGCCTAAACGATATTGTAACTCATTTTACAACTATAACATATGATGATTTTCACCTAAACATATTAACTCTACATGTTTAATTGCATATTAATATTTTTATTGCAACAGGCAAATAGTTTAAGAAAATATCTCATTTATCTTAATACTGTAATCATTTATAGCGAATAAAATCTCGACCAACATTATCACTCTAACATATTTATCAAGTAATCCCAAAACATTATATCCTCCGTTTATTTCCATATTATTACATAATAAACCGGCATAAAGGCTCTCTTTACGACCACGCATTAAATCGCCAGCACATGGCGGTGTTATTGTATAATCTATCTCATTTAATCCCCCCATAAATACTGGCAGATCCCGCAGAAAAGTTTGTCATAAAATTAAATCGATTTAATGCATCAATCGCTTACGTCTTCTATCAAACATTTCACTCTCTTTCAAAATTAAAAAGGAAAATACTTCATCATAATCCAATAATTCTAGAAATTTACGAAAATAAATAACGACAGAATTTTTAGAACTTTGTGGAAGGTTTAAATTAAAAATGAGAAGATTATAATTTGAGACCAAGAAATTGGAAGATATAGAGATTTAGGGATATGGGGGTCTATGGGTATGGGTGATTTAGAGATATAGGAGATCTAGAGATATGAGGGTGTAGGGATATAGGGATTTAGAGATATGGGAATCTTAAGATAGCGGAAAATAGAGACGGTGGACTTTGTAGAGATATCGGGATCTAGAGATATAACATTATGGGGGCGTGGAGATTTGGGTATTTTTCGTAGGAATGTAGAAATATGGGAATACAGGTAATCCAGATTATGTTAGAATTTGGATTTCTAAGTATTCGTGTGTCCAGATATGTAGTTATTTAGGGAGTTAAGTGCCTAGGTCTCTAGATATATAGGTAGCTAGCTATTTAGGTGTCTAGGTATGTAGGTAGCTAGCTATTTAGGTATCTACGTGTCTAGGCATCTACGTATCTAGGTATCAACATATTTGGGTATCTACGTGTCTAGGTGACTAGGTACTTAGGTATCTACGTGTCTAGGTATTTAAGTATCTGGGTATCTACGTGTCTAGGTATCTACGTATCTACGTATCTACATATTTAGGTATCTACGTATCTCAGTATCCAGGTGTCTAAGTCTGTAGGTACCTAGATATCTAAGTATCCATGTATGTACACATCTAGAAATCCTTATATCACCAGTTCTCTGTATCTCTAAACTTTCACATCCTCAAACTCCCACATATTTATTGTATATTTCCCATACCTTTAATGTAGTTATCTATGTAACCCAGTAATTAAATACCTAACAATATAGCGATCTATAGAGCTAGAATATGAAAAGAAAAGTCAGCCTTCTATAGACCTTGCTATAAAATCCTATTTCCACTAAATTAACGTTACTTAATTTGCTCACTCGCCAAACCTTGCGAATTCATCAGAACCTTGATATAATATGAATTAGGTCGAAAAGAATAACGTCGAGTTTCATGAAGACTTATTTATTCGTAATAGAGATCAGAATGCGAGTTAGTGTAAAATCGTTTCTTGCCAATAGCAGGTAAAGGGTAATATTGGGTAAAGGGAGCGAGCGCAACTCTGATTCGGCATTTCGATCCCCTTGATCCTGGCCGATCCTTCATTCGGATACACAGCTCTGATAAGGCCGGATATCCTGTGCGCGTTATGGACAGGCTGATCCTGACACACGATGCGCATTACGCGGGGGGCTGTTAGCGTGGCTCGGTACAAGAGGCGATGGCCATTCACTCTGCTCTCTTGAACGTTCTCTCAATGAAACTGATCATTGTGAAGTTTCACACGAATTCGTGGATAGGTTCGATAAGCGTTATTGAATAAATGGCCGACGATTTTCTGACGTTACCGTAAAATTGGGTGAACAGAAACAACGCTACGAGGTGAAATACGATTTTCGACATTTTATTATTTCGCTACTTTACTGTTTCGATTTTCTATGAGTTTAATGTTCTATTCTACTATTTTTTCGTTTCTTTGTTTTATTGGTTGGTATTTTACTATTGTTCTGTTTTAGTGTTTTACTGTTTTACTATTTTAGTATTTTAGTATTTTAGTATTTTAGTATTTTAGTATTTTAGTATTTTAGTATTTTAGTATTTTAGTATTTTAGTATTTTAGTATTTTAGTATTTTAGTATTTTAGTATTTTAGTATTTTAGTATTTTAGTATTTTACTATTTCACTATTTTACTATTTTACTATTTTACTATTTTACTATTTTACTATTTTACTATTTTACTATTTTACTATTTTACTATTTTACTATTTTACTATTTTACTATTTTACTATTTTACTACTTTACTATTTTACTATTTTACTACTTTACTATTTTATTATTTTTCTACTTTTCTATTTTACTATTTTACTATTTTATTATTTTTCTACCTTTTTATTTTACTATTTTACCATTTTAACATTTGACTATCTCGTTGTCTTACTATTTCATTATTCTCTTGTTTTATTGTCCTACTGTTTTACTGTTTTCTAATTTACTAATTTACTGCCGTAGTGCTTTATTGCTTTATTACTGTATTTTTTCCAATTTTATTATTTTACTACTTTACCTCCTTACTGACTGTCTTCCTATTTCACTGTTTCACTATTGTACTGTTTCATATCTTCACTGTTTCACTATTTCATTATTTCATTGTTTCACTGTCTTATTATTTTACTGTTTTACTTCATTGCATTATTATTTGACAGTCCTACTACTTTACTCTCACATAATTCACTACACTGCCATAGTACTGTTTCGCGATATTTAAAAAATTGTTTAAGCACTATTTAAAAAATATGCAGATATAAAAAATGAATAGAATAACCGACATTAGCAGACATAAACAATCAACATTATGTCAAACATTAGCAATCATTGCAATGGCAGACATAAACATTCGATAAAATGACAGACAGAAAATTCGACATACATAACAAACATAAATAATCAACAATATGGCCATCACAGAATATCAATGAAATGGCAGACATAAACAATCAATATAATGGCAGACATAGACAACCGGTGGAACGGCAGCCATAAACAATCAATGAAGTGTCACACATAAACAATCATTTTAATGTCAGATATAATCAATGAAATCTGCTTCGTTTGTCATGCAGTTACAATTTTACCTGTAACTTTGTTAATTTATAAAATTGTTTGTGCAAATTTTATTGTATTAAATCAAATAAATGAACGAACAAAAAATTTCTTTACATTTTTAAATTAATATTTCTCTAAAATTTTTTGTTAAGCATGTATTACGAACACAGATTCTACTGTTCGAAATCTATTGTTCTCATTAATAAAATGTTGTTTTCGTGTTACTTTTCAAAATATTTACACGTCCCTTATTGTCAGTCTCGTAATCAAGTATTTGAGAACAGATGCTCGAATTTCAGTTTTAAAAGGTAACAAACAGCGAAACGAATGAGGAATGTAAGAGGAGTTCAGAACACAAGCAAACATCCAAGTGTTTTTGCTGTCGTAAATGCAAATGAGGCGCGCGGTGTTTTATTATGCAGAGGAGTGCTAACGAAGAATTATTGTCAGAATTTCAGACTACAGCGTTCCTTGAAAATAGCATTTCATGGGTTTAGGATCCTTAATTAATCGCGTTGTTACGCTGTATCATCGTTTATAAAACGCATCTTATAAACGGTTAATGTTAACACCGATATAACGGCTAACGTTGATGAATTCGTACCGAATAAATTTGCTGAATAATTATTCCTCCGTAATAAGGAAATACTTTCAAATATTTTTTATATTTTACTATTGAAACATGTATATAATACAAAAACAAAAGCAGGTCCTAATTAAGTGAGAGAATTGAACATATACTATTAAAACATATACATAATACGAAAACAAAAACTGGTCATAATTAAGTGTTTGAAGAATCAGAATACATTTGAGAAGTTATTACAATATTTCATAAAATATGAACAAAATTTGGAAGAGTGTTCATGTAACAGAGATTCGTTTAATTTCTTGTACAAAGGTCATGGTGCGTCATAACCTATCAAGTTGACGCACCTCAATTTCATTTAATTTAAGTATACTGTACAAATGTCATGGTGCGTCAAAACCTATCAAGTTGACGCACCTCAATTTCATATAATTTAGGTATACTGTACAAATGTCATGGTGCGTCATAACCTATCAAGTTGACGCACCTCAATTTCATTTAATATAAGTACACTGTACTAATGTCATGGTGCGTCAAAACCTATCAAGATGACGCACCTCAATTTCATTTAATTTAAGTATACTGTACAAATGTCATGGTGCGTCATAACCTATCAAGATGACGCACCTCAATTTCATTTAATTTAAGTATACTGTGCAACTGCTATGATGCGTCATAACCTATCAAGTTGATGCATCTCAATTTCATTTAATTTAAGTATACTGTACAAATGTCATGGTGCGTCATAACCTATGACGTCGACGCACCTCAATTTCATTTAATTTAAGTACGCTGTACAAATGTCATGGTGCGTCATAACCTATCAAGATGACGCACCTCAATTTCATTTAATTTAAGTATACTGTGCAACTGTTATGGTGCGCCATGACCTATTAAGTCGACGCACCTCACAGAAATATAAAATTAATAACCAAAAATAAATTAAAAGTAAATTTAAATTGTAATTAAAATCGCCTAACGAAAAATTAAATAACAAGTATGAATGTTTTACGGTTTTCCTTCATTCATTCGTAAATTACATTAAAATATGATGGTAATGTATAAACATGTACGCGATCGAACGCGATTTCTATTAAAAATCGATTTATTTAAATCTGTGATTAAATTGCAAGAATAATCCCGAATTTCATTAAAACGAACGTACGGTAATTTGTAAAAGGATTTCGACAGGGGTGATAATAATTTCACTGTCAAATTTGCGATACAGTTAGACACGTGTATCGTTTTCTAATATTAATGTGGTAACGTTACATCCACGTAACGTCGTCGTGTGCGATGACACTTGCGCGTAACGATATTAATACGATAATCTTATTATTGCAGCGATGCGATTAATACTGTGTTAGTGAAATCCGATCAAGATTTATTAGCTACTGGCACGAATGCCATTGTTATTAATTATATCTTAATTGCCAAAATTGGGATTTTTTGATTTTAAGGATTTGAAGATTTTCAGATTTGTGGATTTTGGCTTCAGAATTTGGAAGTTAGGGAATTTAGAGACTTAGGAAATTTGTAGATTTCGGGATTTAGGGATTCGGGGATATAGAGATTTGGTGATTTAGGAATGTGGGGATTTAAGGATTTATGGATGTAGGGATTAGGGGATATAGGGAGTTAGGGATATGGAGATTTGGGGATATAGGTATTTGGGGGTGTAGAAATTTGGAAATGTAGG
Organism: Megachile willughbiella; assembly: GCA_945859595.2. NCBI lineage: Eukaryota > Metazoa > Arthropoda > Insecta > Hymenoptera > Megachilidae > Megachile > Megachile willughbiella. The sequence continues at coordinate 11,094,394 of OX243796.1, forward strand.
GATTTGGAGATGTGGGAATATGGGAATGTCGGAATTTGGGGATGTAGAGATTTGGGGATATAGGTATTTGGGAATGTGGAAACTTGGGGATGTAGGGATTTGGGAATGTGGAAACTTGGGGATGTAGGGATTTGGAGATGTAGGAATATAGGAATGTAGAAATTTGGCAACATTGGAATTTGGGGATATAGATATTTGGGGATGTGGGGATTTGGGGTTGTAGAGATTTGGGGATGTAGAAATTTGGGGATGTAGGGATTTGGAGATGTAGGAATATAGGAATGTAGAAATTTGCCAATATTGGAATTTGGGGATATAGATATTTAGGAATGTAGGGATTTGGGGTTGTAGAGATTTGTGGATGTATGGATTTGGAGATGTAGGAATATGGAAATACAGGAATTTGGAAATATGGGATTTAGAGATTTTGAATTTCTAAATTCCTAAACTTTCAAATCCCCAAATCCCTAAAATTCCCAAATCTCCAAATTCCTCAACTTAATAATGTCCAAACCTCTAAACTACTCAAATTCGAAAATTTCCAAATTCTCGAATGTCCAAATCCTCTAAACTTCTATAAATCTTTCCACATTTCCCAACTTCCAACATCCCAAATTTCCAAATTACCATGTTATCAAATTCCTTCCAATAATTACCTCTCAACATCGCATATCAATTTCTCCTCAAATCCACAAGTAACATTATACCCACAACCCAGCTAGAAATTGTTTTCACGGAAATTCACGTATGAATCTCCCGGACGTAAAAACGTATCGAACAGAATAGAATTTCGTGGATAGATCGGTTTCTTCCCGTTTCGACAACGATCATTTGTTCCGACCTTTTCGACATTAAATCCGTGACGGGTCAAAGAAGAATCACTCCCAGGTTCGTCGTAAAACATCCTTTATTGCTCATTTATCGCTGTTTAGGCCAGAAAACCGGTGCTGCGTAGTCATAACACGGCTAAAGATCTTTCTCGCGATCCTTTTCACCGCCTCCTTTTCCCCACATTCACGAAACAATATGTAACTTCGTATAATGCTATCCCTAAGACCTTCGACGTCTTATTTATGAGCCACGGATTTATCCCTCGAGTGAAGGTGGAAGAAAAAAAAAAAGAGGAGAAAATTTATGCAATAGAAGTTCCATTCTTCGTGAAATTTCTTGTTCCTTCGCGAAATTTCTTGTTCCTCCGCGAAATTTACCGTCCGTTTATGGCGACGACATTCGAACGTCCTTAAAACACCTCAGGGCAAGAAACGAAGTTTGAGTAGACTCCGGACTTCCATTTTGTAAGATTGTTGCAATTGAATGTGACTGCAGTTTGAAGTATAATACATAGGAAAGTAGGTTACTGTGCCTTGGATATTCAACGATGCCCGGACGTTCAAGATATTGCCGGAAATATTGCATGAAGTTAACCGAAGGAATATTACTCGAAATATTTAAGGTAGTTCATGTTCAAGTAAGCATAGTGTGATTATTCTTTGGAAGAAATGGCTGAAGTTGGTTGTTGATTTTGGAAGATTTTATTCCTGCATGGAATAGCATTGAAAATAATAAAATAGTGTTATTAGTATATACAACCACGAGTTGGTGAAGAGTGACCCAGGTTAGAAGAATTATGACTTCTATTGGTCAGAATAGAAAAAGGGACACAAACGTGCAAAATCTCCGAATTTCCAAATTTTCTAAATATTATAAAATAAAATATGTGAGCCTATAATTCTTTTTTAAACGAAATAGTAGTCAATTTACTTTTGAAGTTTCAATTTATTTCTATCGTTCGTTAATGATTTAGGAAGAGCAAAAGAGATGTCGACAGAAAGAAATTCATTATAAGATGATATGATAGCGGTATGTAATAAAAGGAAAGAAGGTGGTTCTATTTCGTTAGGCAGACACAAAGGATCGTAAGGTGAGTGTTGGGTTACTAAGATTGAACGGTAAGGAAGTGGCGATATGGGGAAAAGAAAGCAAAGGGCCATCGATGGATTGCGAAGAGAGCTTATATAAAGGAAGGAAATAGATAAGGAACGGGAGGAAACGAATTTTATACGAGAAAGAGCCGGACATTAGTTCTGTGACATTGAGTTAGAGATCGTCCTTTACAGAGTACATAGTGGAGCAAATTTACCGTCGGGAATTTTTTACAGTTTGCGAATTTAGAATTCGTTAGGTTATTAGATTTTTGAGATTAATGTAGGGGTGGGAAATTTTGGAAATTATTTGGGGAGATTCTGGGTGGAAATTTTAGAAATTTTTTTAGGGGATTGGGGTGGAAATTTTAGAAATTATTTGAGGAGATTGGGGTGGAAATTTTAGAAATTATTTGAGAAGATTGGGGTGGAAATTTTAGAAATTATTTGAGGAGATTCGGGGTGGAAATTTTAGAAATTTTTTGAGGAGATTGGGGTGGAAATTTTAGAAATTGATATTTGGGGAGATTGGGGGTGGAAATTTTAGAAATTTTTTTAGGAGATTCGGGGTGGAAATTTGAGAAATTATTTGAGAAGATTGGGGTGAAAATTTTGGAAATTATTTAGGGAAATTGGGGGTGGAAATTTGAGAAATTATTTGAGAAGATTGGGGTGGAAATTTGAGAAATTTTTTGAGGAGATTGGGATGGAAATTTTGGAAATTGATATTTGGGGAGATTGGGGGTGGAAATTTTAGAAATTAATATTTGAGGAGATTGGGGGTGGAAATTTGAAAATTAATGTAACTGGAAATTTGGGAATTTAGGAAGGTGGAAATTTAGGAATTTAGGAAATTGGAAATTTGGGAATTTGGGAAGGTGGAAATTTAGGGATTTTGGAGTAGATATTTGGGAATTTTAGAATCTAAACATTTGGGAATTTGAGAATTTGACATCTGAAGATATTGAGGGGTGGAAATGTGGGCCTTTGGGGAACTGGAGATTAGGGAATTTAGGTAACTGGTAATTTGGGAATTTAGGAATTTAGGAATTTAGGAATTTAGGAGATTGGAAATTTAGGAATTGTGGAGTACACATTTGAGAATTTTAGAATCTACACATTTGGAAATTTGATAATTTGACATCTGAGGTTATTGAGGGGTGGAAATTTGTGAATTTAGCTAACTGGAACATTGGGAATTTAGGTAACTAGTAATTTAGGAATTTAGAAAACCGAACATATATGAATTAGAAAGGTGATTTGGAAATTTTTAAATTTGAAGCTTGAGAACTTGAAATTACATGACAAAACCTCCCCTATAACCAAAAAATTGTAAAATATCAGAATTTATAAACGCTGCGCCAAATAAGAACCTTGTGTAAAGCTATTTCTTCCAGGTTCTCATAAGGTGCCCTAAATAGGGTTCTCTTGCGAAGGTCGTGGAATTTTCGCGGGTTCCCGAGCATACGATTCACGAATTTAGAGAACATTTCCGCGTCGGATGTTGGGCAGAAACATTCTCATCGAAAGAGGTTTCGATCCGCAAGTGTGCTTCTTTGCCACGATACTAACAGCGCCGGAAGTGTACTCGAGCAAGGTAGTATAAAGTCGAAACAATTGCTTTTTACGAGGAGAACGTTTCTGGAATATCGGAGAGAAACGAGCTTGTTGTCGTCCATAAGGTTCGCCTACTTGTTCCACCTTCGTTATTCATTCCCTTTTTAAAAGTTGCCCCTGCCTTTCTGAATTCGTGCCTATCGAATTCACCCATATACGATGTCACGTGTCTAATCATTAATTCAGACACGTTCTGTCGACCATGCTTTCGAGAATTCTCGAAACTTTTCGCCGTTAAGATCGCTCTTTTACGGCTTGTTTTGCCGACCGGTTGCAGTTAGGTTGCAGTAGACGAGCACCGGCAGAACGTTTAACGGTTATCATCAGCCTGGACATTGGTATTTGTAGCTCTTGAAGAGGTAATCAAATAAAGAATAATTTTATGGGGGCCATAAGCGAGGAAAATGAATATTCTACTCGAATGCTGCTGCGAAGATATTTTCTCGTTTTGTTTGAGAGCAATTTAAAGTTATGGCTTTGCAAAAGGATCACTTGCCTAAAGGATTATGGCCACTAATTTCTTATTACTTTTAGCTTTACTGTTACCGTCTACAAAATCGGTATAATACTTAAGTAACGTTTATTCTTTAGGGAATTATTCAGTTTTAGTGGAAACTTATGGTCTTCCGTAGTAAAGGGAATTGCTTATGTGATCCATCATGGCGGTTCTCAACCTCTTCGTGTATCAATAGAAATATAGTTCACCCTTTGAGTGAGGCATCACATTTCTCTTGGACCTTATAAATAATTCAGATAAATAGATTGGTTCAATATATATATTCTCATTTATTTACTACTTATAATAAATGAAAAATGTATTTGTCACATACTCGCAATGTTGCAATACACTTGATTGAGGAACCTTTTCTTGATCAATTTTGTGAATTAAGGAGTTGGTGAGTAAAAGTAATAGGAGTGCAAGGGGTTACAGAGTTTTAATATTATGGTGGTAGGCTACTTTTATACATTTGAGAATACGTGGGGTTATCTGGAGAAAATTTGACAAGTTGAGAAGTGGAAAAAAAAGTTTGAGAAATTAGAAATTAAGAATTTAAGGGTTTAAGAATTTGAGAACTTAATAAATAAAAAATTGAAGAATTGAAAAATTGAAAAATTGAAAAATTGAAGAATTGAAGAATTGAAGAATTTGAGAACTTTGGGATCTATAAATTTGAACATTTGAGACCTTGTTATTTCCCTGCTTGGAAGATGTCCTCATTCCACTTATTCACTAAAAACACCCAATACGAATTACACGAATAATTTTCACATAAACTACTGAAAACCACAAAGTTGAAAATTAGGTTAATACCAATTACACAGCATTCGTAGAAAACTCAGAAAAACCTTCGCAAAGCTTTAAATTTTTCGGAAGATACTTATTTACCGAACCCGTGAACCTTATTTCGTTAACGACACCATCTCGGTTTCTCCGACGAAATCTGATCGTTCGAAAGGGAAATAGAAAAAACATTCGATCGGCTTTAAATGCGGCTTCAGAAGCGAGAACGGGTCTGGCAACGATGATGTTGGGGCCAAACGAAACCCGAAGGGAAGATAAGCAGTTAATCCATTACCGGTTAATTGAAGTGAATGTGAAGTATCTACAGTTCGCCTGCGCCTTGTCGCGAAGGTGCGGGCTCACGGAGCCAGAGTTAATTTATAAAACAAAGAGTAACTATAATTATTATCGCAGCGGCGGGTGAGCAAAAGGGCTGAGGTGAAACTGTGGCCAGAGGTACGGTGAAGGTAAAATGGTAGGAGGTCGTGGTGCTCTCTGCCAATTAAAACTTACGAACTCGAGCCAGTTTCTAGCTATCTTCCTTCCTTCCTATCTGCCTCGTCTCTTCTCTTTCCCGTTTTCTAATCGTTTTCGAGTCCGATCTAGCGCCTGGCCTATCGATGTCTCGTTATAGTAGTTTAACTTTAATTGCGCCCTTCCTCTGTTCACCGTTGGCTTATAGCCGGATGCCGTTCCCAATGTATACTTCCGCTATCGGCGGAACTACGGGAACGGTTTATCGAGGAAAGCCGATCGGATTTGCCCCGCAAAAATGAGAACGCTCGATGAACCTCGTTTGCAATTAAGAAACTATCAAATAGACGTATAACAGTAGATTTTCATACTTTTGTCGACAATTATTTTTCAATTTTTATTGCGTGTTTGCAAGATCAGATTTGGATACTTCGAGGTCTTCCTTCTTTATTTTTTGTGTAATTTGTTTATGAAATGTCGTGAATGTGTGAAAGCAGGAACGTTCTTCGCTTTAGTAATTATACGTGAATTTTTTGGTATCGTGGAACATCTTGTGGTGAGCGAATTATATCTTAGAATCTTATGAACGTTTTGGCGAGGTTAATTAGATCTTATATGGGAAGTTAATAATAGTCTACGTTAATGGCATTTTTTAGGTCTCTTATGATCATTATGGACATTTTAATATAACTTTAGAATTTAGAGATTTAGAATTCTAGAAGTTCGATAATTTAGAAATTTGGAAATTTAGAAATTTGCATATGTAGAAATTTGGAAATGTTGAAATGTGGAAATGTGGAAATTTAGAAATTTGGAAATGTAGAAATGTGGAAATGTAGAAATTTGGAAATTTAGAAATTTGCATATGTAGAAATGTGGAAATATAGAAATTTACATATGTAGAAATTTGGAAATTTAGAAATTCGGAAATTTAGAAATTTGGATATGTAGAAATTCGGGAATTTAGAAATTTGCATATGTAGAAATTTGGGAATGTAGAAATTTACATATGTAGAAATTTGGAAATTTAGAAATTTGGAAATTTAGAAATTCGGAAATTTAGAAATTTGGATATGTAGAAATTCGGGAATTTAGAAATTTGCATATGTAGAAATTCGGGAATTTAGAAATTTGGGAATGTAGAAATTTGGAAATGCAGAAATTCGAAAATTTAGAAATTCGAGAATTTAGAAATTCGATAATCCAGAAATTCAGAAATTCGCAAGTTTTGAAGCTTAAAAATTAAAAAATGTAAAAGCTTACAACTATTTCAAAACTCACAAAAAACTTCCCCTAAAATACCTATACTTCCAAACCTGCTCATAAACTATATACACCTCGCATTATCAACAGTATGTTTAGCCCCCTTTTTCCGCGCCATACAATCCAAACATAAAATACAACCGCAACGTTCCTTATTTACATGTTAATCATAGCCGACACGTAGGTCTGATCTTCCAAGATAAAAACACTGTACCCGACAAAAGTTATTGGCCAGTCGCGCAAATGCCATACAACCAGTCGCAATCAACCCGTAGATGTAGAGATAGAAACAATACTTGCGAAGTCGAAAGTTGTCGCAATCAACATTAATTTGCATTCGCAAACGTCCGTTGGGAAAGACGTAATGAAAGAAAATGCGGTACGCGTATGGAGAATTGCCGCGTTATCAGATAATGACAGTTCGTTTCTAATCGCGAAACTACCGCGGCACAGAGGATATCGTGCAGTTTAAATCACAGGTTGTTTCGTCGGTATCGTGTGGCTCGAGAGTCTTCTAGCTCGTATTGAGAATCGAATGGCACAAGGTAGTTCAAGTTATGACCTATCTGAGCGTAGGGCCGTTTTTTCCTCGAGCTTTTCTTCTGCTCAGTTGGAACTTTTATACTTGACCTTATTGCCCGTTTCTTTTCTTTCTTTCGCTCTTTCTTTCTGCTTCCGACGGAGACGAAAGCGCGAGAGAAAAAAAGCCCGCTCGAGAGAACGGAACGGGAGAGAAAGAGCTTCCGATGGGAGCTAGAAATGAAGGAAATTGTACAAGAATTTATGTAGGAAAATCTTTTGTGCTACCTCATTATACAACGCTTAGGTTCAATCGTTTTGTAACTATCGTATGACACTGGTTTATTTTACATATCTATGTTGGTTTATTTCTATTACATTTCAGTACAAATGTTTATTATACCGTTTGTGGAGTAATTTGCAGTTAAATATTGTCGTAATTATCCTTAGTTTTCGTTACATTAACTTTCGATGAGTTTATGTGCCATTACATTATCGTAGTTTCTTTTCACATTTTTACCATAAAGACATATTCTGCAGGACAATGTATAATATATGTGTTTTTATAATATATGATATATACTATAATATAAATAATGCTATAATTAGACTGCGGATATCATACTACATTCACTTCATACGTTTAATATACATATGTTATTATACATACGTTACTGTACATGAATATTTTTGTATACTATACTATATCTATCCTATAATTACAGACATATACAAAATTCAATTTGTATACGTTGTATTTAACATCGCTAACTGCTAACTACTATCATACATGAACTTCATACGTTTAATATAATACATTACTATACTATATTTCCATGCACTATATTTGTTATAATTCGTAAATTAAAAACATGTGCATAACATTGGATTTGTACATAGTACATTTAATTGTCATCACTAATCTTCAACTACATATATTCAGTACATTAAAAGTACATCAAATTCAATTGCATACGTGTAGCAAATTAAAAATGTATAAAATTTAATTTCATACGTTAAGTACATTAAACATGTACGTATAAAATTTAATGTCATACGTTAAGTACATTAAACATGTACATATAAAATTTAATGTCATACGTTGAGTACATTAAACATGTATGTATAAAATTTGTCATACGTGGAGTACGTTAAGAATATATGTAAAAAATTTAATTTCATACGTCGAGCACCTTCAAAATGGACAAAATTTAATTTATAGACAGTATGTTCAATAACAAAAGAAGAGAATAATATATTTTTCGTGATAATAGTAACGGATGCAACATAATTTGTGTTTGCAATAAATATTCAGGTTTGATTTGATACGAAGTAACAAGGATTTATCGCGCTTTAACGATAACAAGGTTGGAGCATATGCAAGCTTCCAGATACGAGTAGGGTTGGTTTTATAAGCTACTTTAATCCGGCGTATGAGCTTGTGTCATCGCGCGTGCTTGCGTCGGGTATTTCTGACTCCCTCTTCCTCATCAGCCCAGCGTCATAATCCTCTTCAGCAGCTCATGAAGCAGCTGCTACAAGCGCCGTTCCGCTGCCATTCACCGTCCTTCGTCTTTTGCATGAGTTCCTCAAGCACGACCGATGCAACACCAAATATTTCATAGTTAACCATTTTCTTCGAAACCCTGACCACCTTTCTTCTCCACTAATTTACTTTGTCATTCGTTCGGACTCATTTTAATCTTCGGTAGAGTGCAAGTTCCAGGATTTTGGATTCGAGATTTGCAGATTTTGCTATTTCGGGGGTTAGGGATACAGAATTTGCAGATTTTAATATTTTGGGAAGTATGAGAGTTTGGAGATTCTGCTATCTCAGAAGTTATGAGTATGACAGTTTGGAGATTTTGCTATTTCAGTTTTAAATAACGCACCTGTCAAATAAATCATAGTGCAAGGGGTTAAAAATATGACATTCAAAATGAGTAATTAATATATTTATTGTACTATACCTGAAATGCATTTATAAATAGTTGAAATAAATTTTAAGCAAAGTTTAAAATACTTATAAAATTATGTCTTTCATATCCAGAATTTCTCTCTCATATCACCCCAACGTAAGACAACTAACTTCCAATACCACCTACATCCAACAGCAATATTTCCACAAAATTAAGACGCCCGATCGTCCCAATATTTTTTCAAGATCGCGTGTCTCGAATCCTCCATTTTCTATCCGAGAACTACTCGTACAAAGTTCCGAGAACATACCAAAATAAAGTATCAGCCACTTTGTTCCCGCTTTTCATCGGATTTCAATCGCGTGGCTGTTAGTAATTTCAATGACGAAGAATATCGAGCGTAAATCAGAGACAAATCTGTTTTCGATTATATTCGACGGAGGTTTGGTTGATTTCTTACTTCTGTCCTCGTTTCAATTTTGTCCCGGAGATCCATCTTCGGTAGGAAGCAATTCGTAGTTTTCCAATCAGGGAACGAGACAGCCGTGCTCATTTTCCAAGGAGTACGCGACTTGCATTATATCTAGCAACCGGAAGTAGTCGATCAGAGAAGACCGCTACGAAGGAAGTCTGAAAACGGAGTAGAAGCCCCGCACGTTCTTCCTTCCCCGTTTCATTTTGCCCTGGGAACACAATTCGCGATATTGTCTCTATTGTTCCTTTGATGGACAGAATCGAGACTTTTTAACAGCACCGCATTAGCCGTGTTTGAGGAAACTTTTCCACGAATTTCGTGTCTTAACGGACTTAAAATGGCGCTTTAAGCGTGCATGAAAATATATGTCGAAATTATTTCTTTACTATTTTTAGATGTATTTGATTTTGCGGGAAGTGTGCTCGTTTGAGAATTTTGAAATTTTATAGTTTTCTGATTTTTTGATTTCTTAATTTACTAAATTTCCAAATTTCCCATTTTCCCATTTTCCAACTTTCCCATTGAGACTGTTACAATCTTAGATTGTTCCAAATTTTCAATTTTCCAATTTCCAATGTTACAATACTACATTGTTCTAATTTTCTAATTTTCCAATTTTCCCATTTTTCAATTTTTCAGTTTCCCAATTTCCAATGTTACAAAGCTACATTGTTCCAACTTTGCAATTTCGAATGTTACAATCTCTTATTTTTTCAATTTTCCAATTTTGCAATCTCTCAGTGTCTCAATGTCTCAATGTTTCAATGTTCCAATTTTCCATTTTTCTAATTTTCAAATGTATTTAATTGCCAAATTCACAAGTTGTTAGTTGCACAAACTTCCAAATCCACAGTTTCAAAATTTCCAAATATCCAAATTCCTAAATTTAAAAATTCCACAATTTACACAATTTTTCAAGGATTGATATTTACCTTTCTCGAAGATGAAGATTCAAATTTTTTCGAGACGATTATTAAAATACTGCTAATTGTAAGTATTAATACATTTGTAATAAGATAATGTGATCACTGAAATTCAATAATTATACGAAAATTTGGTGGTGAATTAATGAATTAATGTCAGGTAATGAGCCTTGACAGAATTCGGTCCTCCCTTATAGCCATTAGACATTCTCCCTTATGGCGTCCGCTTCCCATCGGTTTCACCATGAAATCCATTTTAACGCTACCCCAGAGGCTAAGTATCATCCTTGATACAACGTCTGGAATCCTTGAAGAGTAATTAAGTAATTCGGTAATTTCAGATATCAGTGAAATGTTACTCATTTAGTAAATTATTTTTTAAATTCACCCCAAACACATACAGATATATAATAATACTGATATGATTGGGATAATATCTTTATTGATCATTCGTGCGTCGACACATTTCATAATATCTTTTATGGAAGTTTAAAAATAAATTAGAAAATTATACTATGATATTGTATCACGTATATTGTACATATGTAAATTGTACACATATTGTAATATTATAATTTTTTATTATATCATACATATTATACATATGTTGTATGTATACTGTACACATTGTAATATTCTAAAAATGTATTATATGTATTGTTCATACATTCAAATACTATAATATTGTGTATCATACATATATGTATATTACTCTCATATGTATACACATATGTCTCATATGTATATTGCATATTACATTGCACCTATATGTATACAGTATGTTGCAGTACTGTAATACTGTATTACATGCTTTAGACATATATTGTATATTCCTTATAATACTGTAATATTATACATACGAGACATATATTATAATATTATGATACTGTACTGAAGAATGTTTCTGCGTTCAAGCAAAGCCAGATAGTAGAAAAATTTCTTCTCCATTGTTCAGCATCGGAACAGGAATCTTCACTGTCTTTTTTCTGTCAGCCCCTCGTCACATCGATTCTGTCAGCAGAATCGATTTCCAGCTCATTTCTGTCGATAAAGAAATTTCCGAAGGAATAATCGCAATTCCATATATAACTGTGGTATCTACGGTTTGATGGTATCTTTTTTTCTGAAGGTTACAAGACATATTGGTAGCTTTAGTCGAGGGGAAGTTTCGATCGTCTGCTCACTTATCTTCCAAAGTATTCCAACTCACGAAGTACATATTATGCAAAGTATAATATATCTTCGTTAGAAGTTCTGTTATTTTATGAAGAACATTTCACGGTAGAAGTTTCAGTTTAAGGGAAGCGATTATAAGAAAAATCGTAGAACTTTCAAATTATTCTTCCGAGTGCTCAAACGCTTGCACATAACAACTTACAAATAAAATTAGATACTTTCCAGAAATACATTTTTTTAATCTACAGCTGTAAGTTATTTTTTGTATCAATAACAAAAATGAATATTTATTACGAATAATCAGAGCTTAGTATTTGTTATCAATAATCAATAATTCATATTTATAACCAAACGTGTATATATTACTCAACGTTCTAGAATTGTAACATCTCAGGTTATTTCTCGCTAAAAAAAGAAATTCCTCTCAACGGGAGCTGTGCTGGAGACAAAGGATGTGAAGTCCGATACCTCTGCCTCTATGTAATCGATAATCAATAATCTTCTGTAACACTTATATTACAATACCTCGTAATACGCGACTTTTTTCAAACTAAATCTCGTTGGTTGCTCATTTGAGGCAAAAATACTCCACATAAGATCACTAAATTAAAATTTATCAAAATTCTGAATTTAGGAGTGGAGCTTTCTTTATTAGACGAGAATGTAGGGGGAGAAATATACAAAGTGAAGTGGGTATTCGATAAGGTAATTGCATAGATCTTAAAATACATTTCTCGGTTGCTCATTTGAGGCAAAAATCCTCCACATGTATCATGACACTAAATTAAAATTCTGAATTTGGAAGTGGAGCTTGTTAGACGAGAACGTATAGGAAGAAATATACAAAGTGAAGTAGGTATTCGATAAGGTAATTGCAGAGGTCTTAAAATACATTTCTCGGTTGCTCATTTGAGACAAAAATCCTCCACATGTATTATGACACTAAATTAAAATTCTGAATTTGGAAGTGGAGCTTGTTAGACGAGAACATATAGGAAGAAATATACAAAGTGAAGTAGGTATTCGATAAGGTAGTTGCAGAGGTCTTGACAACTGTAAATCCCATAATAGTACAGCGTCAGCACTTGGAGACCCAATAATAAGATGAATAGGGATGACAGCAGCAGTGGACAAGATCTCGAGCATAGAACAGCGATTCGATTCCCGTTGCCAGCAGTGTTCCTATTTTTCAAGGCTTCGTACAATGGGTTCGCTAAAGTGATTCGGTTGTTACCAGAACGCACAAGCAGCGGACCCGATCATTTCTCGGAGCAACCGATGAAAAGCCATAGGAGGATGCGCTAGGAAATTCCGCGTACACAGTGGATCGGTCACAATGGTTATTCGAGGAACTAGGATCAGAACACGATACACGACAATTTGGAGAATAGTCGAAAGGCAAGCCACGCATTATCTACGGAAACGAGGTTACGCTCGTTCGATGCCGCGAACTCAGCATCGAACACTTTGGATTCCAATTGCCTTCTATCTAACGCGTTTATCACCAACCTTCTGTCTATACCGTCGACTATACACCTAATACATACGGGCAAATTCGTTTCTCCTATTTCACTCTTTCGACTATTCCTCGGTTATGGACTACCCCCTACTTACGAGTTCAAACTTTACCCCTAAAAGTTTTATCCGCGACAAAGCTGAAATCGATAAATCCTTGATAAAATTTATCCTACCGACCTGGATTCGGAACGGTTCGCGATAAACTCGGCTTTGACTCTTCTTCTGGGAACTCTGATGTTGAATACGATGCCGCGCAAAATCACTGCGCTGTCCGAATGGCCGCCACTGCCGGTCAATTGTCTATCTTTTAGGTATTAATAGTTGTTTCGTGGACGAAGACTTTACCTGCCTTTCAAATTTTTAAATAACTTAATTTCCAACATTCTGACTATTTTTGGATTTTTGTTTCTGAATTTACAGATTTTTAATTCTTCAAATTCCTGCATTTTCATGGTCTTTCAAAATCTTCAGAGTTTTAGACTCGGATGAATTCAAATCATAATGCTTGCTATTTTCTGTATTTTCAATATAAAATAACTATTTAATTTTGTTTCATTTTGTTTGCGACTTCCCCAAGGTCACCTGTTTTTCGTACGTAAAAAATCCTTGACAGTTGCTAGAAGATTAGCGAAGTAATTTACCACGAAGGGTTAATAGTTTCACAATAGGGTTTAAGGGTTCTTGCCTTGTCCCGTGGCTTTCGCTGGTGTTTCGCTCGTTATCATGCAAATTAATGCGATCATACCGTCGAGCTTTACCGGGCACGACTCGACAAAAAATGGATCGCTTGCCTCAGAAAATCGGCCACTTTGTTTCTTACCACCCTGTCAATAAACATCATTAACAAACCCATCTAGCTCTCATAACGTCAGTGAACTATTTCGTCTTTATATAAAAATTCTGTCGTGATTTAACACATGCATTTATTCATAAATTCCATCACTTTTCTCTCATGCAAAAGTCTTAACAAAATCTGTTGCATCATTCAATTAGAAGCTGATATGCATTCTAGTACAATTTTTAAATATTAAAATTTAATAAATTTTTTAATATTATTAACTTGTTTTTGAAAGCTTTCTGATTGAATTGTGTAAGTTGGAACATGACGTGTAATCGCAGTTTCTGATCAAGTAAGCAAATATTTCTTCTTTCAAAATTATACAAAATTTTACAAGGGTTAATTTATAAGAAAAACTATAATAGCACTGAAAATTAAAAATCAGACAATATTGCAACAGACAGGTTGTAATCAATTTGTGGAACAACAGTTTATCACACAAATATTCACAAAAGTTTTCATTTAAATTACAGCTAACTAAAGCTACTCCTTCAGCTACAATTTAATTATTTATAATTTACTACTATGTAAATACAAATTATTCATGATTGTTCGTATGTTCATTAGAGTATAAAAGTTTAGACGATAGAGGGATATTGTTAAAATTTCAAACTAAAATGGCGGATATCGGATGATTTAGGGTTACATAATTTGATTTCGAGCGAGTTTCCTTCCGGCGACGGATAAGATTCAGATATTGAATTTCTAATTAATGGCGCATACGAGCATTAGGTTGTAATGCGTCCGACGTTGAAGTGCATTCCTCAGCTGCTATTCAAACGTGTTTCGACGGCTGCGTGGTAATTAATAAGCATAGCTTCGACTTACTCAAGCGAGACTCGGTAACGTGTTAACACCACCTACGGATATCCTCGGCGACGTGGAAAATCTTCTAGAAGCTCTGTTCCGTGTTCAAAGCGACTTGAGAATACCTTGAAAATCGTTCGCAAAGTAACGTTAATTGTAAACTCATCGGACGTATACAGAATGTATTCTTCAAGAGTATCCGCCATTTTTGTCACATTTCTACCCTTAACAAAAATATTAAACAGAATAGGAACTAAATAAATAAAGTTAGACTACCTCCATTTCGCATAACACGCTTCAACCATTTTGTACAAGACAGTTGTTCATGATTCTACTGCATTATATTATTATGTATAATAGTAAGTTAGACTACCTCCATTTCGCATAACACGCTTCAACCATTTTGTACAAGACAATTGTTCATGGTTCTACTTCATTGTATTATTATATATAATAGTATTATGCCGTTAGTTTCATAATTATATTCGTTAACCTAGAAACATAAAAAAAGAAAAGAGACAAAATGCAATTTAATTTTACAACATTGTATTTCCAGTGATTTTTGTATAACAGGAACCTGAATCCTTGGATATAAAATCCATCTTTCTATTTATTACAATCTCTCCGAACGAATTTTTTATTTTCCTTCTTTCCTTTTATTCTTTATACGCCTTCGCCATCTCCACCCTCTTGCCCAGCCATTTGCCCTCGCCCTACGTCACAACTTGCAGACACCTTAGCGAAGAATTATTTATTGGGCAAGTTTCTGTGGGGTTAACTTATGTTTGCCACAACCGAGGAAATATAAATTCTTGAAAGGG
This sequence comes from Megachile willughbiella, assembly GCA_945859595.2. NCBI lineage: Eukaryota > Metazoa > Arthropoda > Insecta > Hymenoptera > Megachilidae > Megachile > Megachile willughbiella. The sequence goes on from OX243796.1 coordinate 11,109,948, forward strand.
CCTCGAAGTCGAATGCCTACAAAGCGTGTCGAAATGCTTGTAATAACGAACGATTCCCTTGTTATTTATGGCATGACCTACAATTCGACTGGGTGGATTGTTTAGGACGTGAAAGTATTCGTGTAGCAATTCATGATATATGTGGATTGATTTGTTTAATTTTCTCAAGTTTATAAATTCTACACGGTTACAAGTTTATTAATTTTTACAAAATTTACTTTTATTAATTTATGTATATCTAAACCACCTGTTCAGTATCTAATCAAATATACGACACTGGAGAAATGCGTAAAATCGCAATGAAAGAGTTAAACAAAAATTGTACGTGGAAACCGACGAGACAGAATTGTTGTCGAGAAAGTGCATTTACCTCGAAAGAGGGGAAGGAAAGTTGAGCACGAGTTCGAGTGCAACGCGAATAAGTTGTCGAATCGTACGAGTTCGGGACAGAAGAAATCGTTTCAGGTGTAGTACACGCGAATGTTTTACATGCTGTTTCCCATGTATACATCCCGAATTCATAAAGTACATGTGTTTAAAATGCAGCCATGATTAAAAAATTGCTGCTTGATGAAGTACTCCTACAGCATGGGATTGTAAATGAAAATTCTAATTTCTCGAATATGAATAGACGCGTGCGTTGGCCGTGTAAAATTTTTCGTTGCCGAGTAAAGGAACGTCTCTCTAGCAGCGTCCATATGACAGAAAAAAATAACGCCACCGCTTTGGATTAAAACGAAACAAGAATCACCGTCAAATTATAAAGAAGATATTCAAACATTTCCATTTTCAACTTGTAATCTTATGAGAGTAAAAATAATTAGTCTGCTATCTGTGCAGTTTGTGTAGGGTGTGTTGATGGTAGAATTTAAGGTGTTCATCATAATTTCTTTGATAGTTAGTATTTTTTATATTTTTGGCAGAAATATAAATGTTACAAGCGTAGAAATTTTTTACTTCCAATTTTTTTAATTTTCAATTTTCGAGTTCACTGATTGATGTGCTTATACATGTACAAAGTGACGAATTTATAGAAGATAGAAGGAGGTTTATAAAAATAAAGGTATATAGGAATTAGAAATTTCCTGTCCGATCTTCAAATGTACAAATATACATATTTATGTACCTACAAGTTGTCAAACTAAAAAATTGATAAATGTACAAATTGACAAATTCATAAGTTGACAACGAACCCGTTTCTGTAAACACGTGAACCAGAATACAATTAAGCGACGCAACATGCCAAAGTATATTTGTTCAACGATCTCGAAGCCCTCACTAATTACCCCACGATCAATTTACCTGAAAGGTACGAAAATAAAAGCGATAGGAAAAGCCATATAGTGCAGATAGCCGGCAGCAGCACAATATCGTGATTTTCAGCAAACCGTAAGTTTCGATTTACCGTTTGATATCGACTTTATTAATAATAAAGCGGCGAGCAACGAACGATCGATGCGAGCGTATCGCATGCGTTCTGCGCGAAACAAGATTACCGGTATCGCAAATGAAACGTTCGTAGCCGGTAGAAGTCCTCTCGCTGTGAAACTTCTCTCGTTCTGGAATGAGAGTGGGCAAACAATGGAGCGTTGCGAAGCTCGACAATGCGTCGTGTATCTCCGGGCTGACAACTGTGCATTGAAGAGAACGACTAGTTTTTACGGCGGTGATTCTAGCACTCGAAACACTATGCACCACCCGCTCATCTCGCCACGTGCAAACGGAAGAACGTAGGCTGCTGTAACTCTACTACTGTCTCGACAATATTTCAAGATTTATGTCCGAGTTTATGCAGAATACTAAATTAATAGATCGCGTATTGTGAGGGTTCGTTACGGAGACAAACAACTATGGTTGCAATGTGCTTCGTCACTGGGGATCTTTGCTAAATCGCTTACGGAAGAATGCTTCATTTTTTCCAATTTTTTTGTTCGCAACTTTGGAACCTTATTTTCCTCAATTTTCTGTCAGGAATGATCTACTTATAAATTTGGAAAGTATGGAGATACGAGATTTAGGAATTTGGACATTCGAAGGGATTTCAAATTTTCATTCAAGTTTAGAAACTGTCAACTCGCAAATTAAAAAATTCTAAAGGCAGACAAGTTCAGTTTAGGCATTCAAAAGCTTTCTATTTTTCAAACTTTCAAATTTGCAAATTATAAAAATTCTACATTCACAAATATAGATTTGTTAACTTAAAAATTGAAAAACATAGAAATACTATAATACAGAAACACAAAACTACAAAAATATAGAAATTTCAAGACATGAAAGCGATAAAATTTAGAATTAAAAAATGATTGATGGTTTATATGCAAAGATGTCAAAATTTGAAAATTATGTAAGGGATAAGAAGATCAGTGTGAATGGACGAGGTATACAACAACGATGCACCGGAAACAATTCTTTCCCTGTTCCTTCCCATTCTTCCCGCTGCAGTCTCGTTTGCGACGGGAAATTCTCTTAGGGGTTCGAGAGCTTGCAACGGAAAAGTCTCGCGAAGTTGCCGATGAATAATGGATCTTCTATTTCGGCGACAAGATTCAGGAACAAAGTCCTCAAAGAAAGCATGCATCGTTGATGTCCCCCCACGAATCTATCCCTCATCGTCAAAGAAGCGCGGACTGAATCGTGATTATCAAGTATCTTCAACTGTGCGCCCTCTTCCCTATACAGCATACTCGAATAACTTCGCTATTATTTATTTTACATCTTTTGAAATTTGTACACTCGGAAGAATACGAATTGACACAGAAATTTCGGTGTTCATATATTTACAGTACGAACGATCGAAGACACAGAAATTTTGGTATACACATAATAATAATTATTATTTTACATAATTTGGGTATATTAGGAATATACACATTTGTAAAGGGGAGTAAGAAATTGGGAAGAAATATAGAAACATTTGGACGATAGAAAAATGAGGAAATATGGGAAATATAAGAGAATATAAAAATTTGTAAATATAAGCTGGGGACTCTCCGCTCTCCATATACCCCGTTAGACATCTTTCGGTATTTTTGACAATTTTCCTACGGGTTTGGGTTTAAGAAAGTTTGATACCATGACAAAAATTCGGTTCATTCTTAATTTTCTTATTTGAGAAATTAATTTAACCCTTGTCGGTCGTAAGTCACCTCTTACGCGACACCACTTTGGCGGTCGCACGTCACGTGGGAGGTGACAACGATGGAACCTGTCGAAATTCTAATTTTCGAGAAGGTGAAACTGCACGATATAGCCATTAACAATGAGGATTAGATGGAATACTACATATTTTGCTACTTGATGCTAAAGGAAAACGATTGCTTAGTATGTTCTAAGTTGCTTGAAGGAAGAAATACAGCATACTTCTGTGAAACGTGTAACAGAAAACAAGCTAAATTTCGGAAACAGGAAAAATATTTTATTCAAAGTATGCACTAGCTATATATTTATCTGCCCTTGTGTTGTTGACATTTTAAGAGAAACCAGTCATTCAGCCATTTTTGACATCATAACTTTTGAAGTGTTCCTGAAAAAGTGTATGAGCTATTGATGAAAGTGGTAGTCCGAAGGGACCAAGTATTTTGATATGCCTTCGGTGAAAAAATACGGAACCCGTTTCTCTCGAAATCGATAGGGTAATTATCAAATCGGTAAGAGAAGGAAGGAAATAATCTAATTCTGCAGCGATTTCTACGGTTACAAGCGATTCATTATAAAATCGAAGTTGAAGCGGTGTTTACAATAGCCTGATGAACGTCGGCGTGCGCTTTGGAGATCCTCCGTCGACGCTGATACAGACGGGAATAAAAGGGAGGAAACGACAGCCGGTCGGATTAAGCCTTTGAATTAAAGGGAACGACGTGGCAAGTTCGCGAGGAATTATCTAAACCTCTTTCTGTACTTGGACGAACTTGCTGGCGAAATCGTTTCCAACGTTCATCAGCTCGGCTAGAACAAACATTCCAAAGGGAGGATATAAGCGGGGCGGCGAGGGAAACTTCGTAACAGAGGATTTCCATTTAGAGAGAGATTTTCGCGAAACCTTTGGAGCTTGCATCAAACTGTAAGGGATAACACGAAATAACCTGCTCACAGGACGTTTCCTCTGCAATCGAAAATCGTCACTTTGACAAATTGTGCAAACGTTGCGAATCGTCTTCGCCTTCCAACATTTTACCGTACCGCTATTTTACCATGCTTCCATCTTCTTTTTCTGTCTCGCCATTCTGCATTCAGATTTCTTTAAAAATTTTATAAGAAAGGGACAACTGCAATGACCGTACTGATTCAAGAAATTTTTTTTTAATTGTTGGCTATTTTATATCTTACTTGTCTTAAAGAGAAAATGTTAGAAAGCTAGATTTGTTTAACCTTCTCATGAACACTAGAATGTACATGGCATCTTGTTCAGAAACGAGCGATTAAACTTATTGTACAATATGATATTCCGTGTTATTAATCTGTGAATTATTTATCTGTTTATTACATGAATGTGTTACGTGATCAGTCAGTTATATGCATATGTTATGTGATCAGCCAGTTATATGAATATGTTATGTGGCCAGTTACATGAATGTGTCATGTGGTCAGTTACCTACATGAACAATGAACAATAAGGAATTCTTATGTAGAAACCTATACATGTCAAGAAATGTTAGTAGAGAATTACTGAATGATCACATTTCCGTATCTTCAATGATATCATTTACTTAATGCCAAAAGAGAAGTTGCAGTGAAGCAAGGATTGAACAATCCAAGTAATGAGATCATCTTAAACTAAAGGAGAAGTTGCAGTAAAGCAACGATTGATCGAAATATTGATTACCGTGGAGATAGTCCAAGGAAAATTACCAGAGGCTGCATAACGTGACATTAAATTAATCATCCAACCCCAAGGGAACAAGTACCCCAGGTTTCGATAATACGGCACGTTTATGACGTCCCGTAAACCTCACCTCCACGCTCGATCTCCTCTTTCTTCACCACTTTCGCTGCACTTGTGTTTATGGGACGCGATATTCACCCCTTACGTCTACTTTTACGAGGATTCCCCTCATCGTGTTCTGGCATGAAATCCTATTCAGGAACTAACGAATTCCGACGAGAAATGAGGACACCATAATATCCTGACAATTGCAGAAACTTGCGTCGCTGCCGGAAACAGGTGAAATCGTACCGGTTGCAGGTGACGGGATTTTCAGATGCATTTCACGATTTGACTTAATCGTTTTGCGAATAATTGTGCTTCGTGGAGAATTGGTGAGTTGTTGAGTGGAATCGGGGAATTTGGATCATTGGGGCTGGAAATTTTTGGGATTAATTATGGGATGTTGAGGTTCTGTATTCGGGAAGGTTTATACAGTTTACAAATGAAAATTTTAAGAATTTCAAATTACTAAATTTTAAAATAGCAAATTTTCCAAATCTTCAAAATGTCAAATTATCAAATTTCCAAATACCGAGTCTCAAATTTAAGAAATGCCAAATTATCAAATTTCCAAATAACAGGTCTCCCAAATTTTCAAAATTCCAAATCTCAAGCTCTCAAATAAAAAATGTTCAACATCCAATTTTACAATTTAAAGTACATCTTCCACAACAAAATTGAAAGGGTTGACCCTAACCCATTAACAGTACATTTAAACCAAATTTTACGTAAAGGGTTAAATTTCCCTTAACAAAAGTAAATTACAATAACGATAAGCTATTATTTTACATTCAGACTGAACGCAATTAGAATTTTCGCAGTGATCGATAAGAAACGTGTTTCTGGATTCCATTTAAATTTCTATTTAAACGTTTCCGCTTCTTCACCGTAGCGAACCCCTTTAAATTTTCGCGGTAAGCTCAATAATTACTCACAGCAAACTACCCATTACGATTAATTCGAACGATTGAGCCCAACGTGGCAATATAGGTTGTGCTAAATGAGACGAGTACCTAGCGGTGCTTACATCATTAAAAGGAGCCAATAATTACAAAGCTCCTTGCACCCCGCATATATTTTCTTAATACCTCCTCATTTTTTATCCCGTTCTTTTTTTCTCATCTGCAACTCTTGAATAATCGTATTTAATGCACGAGCAACGAGGAACGGGTTGTTACGATATTAATGTTTCTTCGTCAAAAGTTCCGACGACGTTGTTGAGTTTCATCTTACAGTAATTTATTACAAAGTGTTGTTCAAAAGAAACATGCCATACCACGGTGTACACGACGTTCAAGTTGTTTAGCCTTGCAGCCGCAAGAAATACGTAACATGGTAGAAAAACTCGTTTACTCTACGCTCTATAGGGTGTTCCCATATCGAAAGATAACTTGTTAGAGCAAAATGAAACGTGCAATTTCGCCGCAGTGTGCTTAAGGTGGCTTGTTTGTTATTTAAGCGGAAATTCCTGATTTTTGAATCGGGAGATTTGCAAGTATTTAGAAAGGTGGAAATTTAGAAATAGAATTTGGAAGGTTGGAAATTTAGAAATATGGTGATTTGGAAAGTTAGCTTAGACATATTGAAATTTTGAATTATCGAACTTGAGAAGATTATATTTGCAAATTTTGAAATTATCAAATTATCAAATCATCAAGATACCAATTCACCACATCCCCAAATCTCTATAACCCCAAATCCCCAAATTACTAAATTACCAATTCACCAATTCACCAATTCACCAAATTACCAATTCACCAAATTACCAATTCACCAAATTACCAATTCACCAAATTACCAATTCACCAAATCACCAAATCCCCAAATCTTCAAATCCCCAAATTACCAAATTACCAAATTACAAATTTCCAAATTACCAAATTACCAATTCACCAAATCCCAAATTACCAAACTTAGGAACGTAGAAATATTAAATTTGGACATTCAAAAATTCCCAAATTTAAAAACCTGTAAAAGATATGTAAGAGAACGTAGCTGCGTATTCAACAATTTCGTTGCAGATTTTGATTAAATTCTTCATGTAAAATCACCGTCACCAATGTGTCCTTCCGATACAAATGCCATCAAAATAATTTCAATGAAAACGTTTTTTCCCTTTGTCGAAATTAAAAACCAGAACTTCGGAACAACGTATTCGATATTGATTAAAATTCACCGCCCACCGAATTGTATAAATAATCAAATCAAGTGCAATAAAATCAGTTGCTGTTATTCCTGAAAATGTTTTATTCATAACTACATACATATGTCTGTGTATAAAATGCTGCAAACATAACTGCTGAATTAACTGTATTCTTTTTATTTTTCTCAACATGTGCATAAAATTTTAATTTTCCAAATATTGCAATATTATGCAGATTTTATTATAGAAAGGAGTAGATTCTTCATTTAGATACTTCTTTTAGTTACTACAGTTAGTTTTATTCTATTATAGTTTTGTTAATGTAGTATGAAGATGTTAAGTGAAGTATAACGAGGGTTAATGTGCGACAATTTAATATAAGGGTTAGTGTGTAATAATTTAATCTAGGGGTTAGTGTGTAATAATCTAATATGACAAGGGTTAGTAGTAATAATTTAATGTAACATTTAATGACAAGGGTTACTATGTAACAACTTAATGTAAGGTTAATGTGCAACAACCTTATACATATAATGAAGGTTAGGTAACAACCTAATATAATAAGGATTAATATGCAACAACCTAATGGGACAGAGGTCAATGTGCAACATCCTAGTGTAACAGAGATTAATGCATAACCACGTAAGTTTTACTTATTTATGTTTAATAATGTACAGTAATTTTAATATAATATAGCAAGCTAATACAGCAAGAATTAATATTCAGTAATATAATGTAACAAGACGTAATAATCAAGAAACTGATACAACAGGAGTTCATATTCCACAATTTGAGATAACAAGAGCTAATATTAGGCAATCTAATATAGCAAGAGTTAATATTTAACAATCTAATATAGCAGTAATTAATATTCAACAACCTAACATAACAAGAGTTAATATTGAACAATCTAAACATGTTAAATGTTAATATTCAATGGCCTAACACAACAAGAATTAGCCACATGACATAGCAAAACTTAATATTCAACCTAACATGACAAGCTTTGACCAACTATAACTACCTTACTTATATTCCAAAAATAACAAGAGTCCATATTAAAGTACTCTACTTATACCTGAAAAATATCAAGAGTTCACATCAGAGTACCCTACTTATACCCCCAAAATATCAAGAGTCCACATTAAAGTACCTTATTTATATCCCAAAAATATCAAGAGTCCCCATCAGTGTCCCCTACTTATAACCCTAAAGATATCAAGAGTCCACATTAAAGAACCCTACTTATACTACCAAAATATCAAGAGTCCACATTAAAGTACCCTACTTATACCCCAAAATATCAAGAGTCCACATCAGAGTCCCCTACTTATACCCTAAAGATATCAAGAGTCCACATTAGAGTCCCCTACTTAAATCCTAAAAATATCGAGTCCACATCAAAGTACCCTACTTATACCCCAAAAATATCAAGAGCCCACATCAGAGTCCCCTACTTATACCCTAAAGATATCAAGAGTCCACATCAGAGTACCCTACTTAAGTCCTAAAAATATCGAGTCCACATCAAAGTACCCTACTTATACCCCAAAAATAGACACCCCATTAAACAACCTACTGTCACAATCAATTTAACAATTTTTCCAAGCCATACATATGCATGTTATCCACATAATTACCACGATGCAATTTTCCTCATAATCTCTGGACACCGTTGAGACAGTATTGTGAAAGCGTTAAAACGTGTGCACATGTATATCGATGTACACCATGGTGGTCGTTAGTTTTTCCATAGCACGTTGCCATTGTTCTTCGTCATTGTCTCTTTTTCTTGGCTCGTTCCCTTGATCCACCTTTTTTCTCTCGCCTTCTTCCCCTTGCTCGTTGTATACACGGTGGCAGAATTTAATCTCCTGTAAAATGGCTAGCCGCGAACATCGGCCTGCAACGGGCACCGTGTGCAATTATGTAAAAACTATGCTAATAGAAATTGCATAGAAAAATCCATTTATGGCGGGAACAAGGCTACCGCGATGGAGAGACGGCCTCGAGAACGAGACAACCCCCCGTACAACGGAAGGGGTATTTCGATCTAATGAAAAAAACTGGCGAAATTATGGAAATGCAATAATGCATGCAAAACGGAGTGATACAGGTTAAACTCGCTAGAATCGATATGCATCTTCTCGGCCTTTTTATTCTGTCGCCCTTGTTGCCTCTTCTTTTTTCGATCTTTAACACAGCCGTTTTATAATCGACTCTTTATTTGCCAAGTTTGTAAACTTTTTGTTCGATGCGAGATCAAAGGTCGATGTAAAGATCGTAGTTCATAATTATTTTGGTTTTGTTGGTTACATCAGAGACGTACAGGTTAAGTGCACGTAAAAGAGCTGACAACGGTGATGGTAAATTTTCTTGTAGCAGTTTGAAAATTTGGAAGTTTGGTTTTTTGAAGACTTGGAAACGAAGTTGTGAAACGTGGGATATCAAATTTTTATACGCACAAGTTTCTCAATTTTCAAACTTTAGTTTCCATAGGAACTTTTGAGGTTAGTTCTTATGTCCTTAGTACAAAAACTTATAAATGTAGTAATTTGAAAAATTGAAGATTTAGAAATATTATCAATTCTTTAAGTTGGTATCTTTCCCAAACTTCTAATCTTCAATATTCAGAAATTTTGAAGGAATCTGAAATTTGGGGATCTACTTTGGGTATTTGGCAAGTTGAGAAAACTTGCAATTCGAGGATCTAGAAATTTGGGAATGTAGACGTGTGGGGAATGTAAGAATTTAGAAATTTGAGGAATTGGGAAAATCTGAAATTTGAGGATCTAGAAATTTGGAAATTCAAAAATTTAGAATTTGGAATTGCAGAAACCTTGAAATCTTAGAATTTAGAAACTTAAAACTTTTAGAAGATTTAAGAATAGAAGAAATCTTGCAATTTGAGAATATGAAAATGATATTTTGGAATACCAAAAAAATCTGATGATTCAAAAATTTACCAACTGAAGATTCAGATCCTGTTACATTATAAATACTATTTGTTCATTTCAAAATTTAAAACTGCGGAAATCTGTTTTACCTAAATTAATAAATCTATAAATTTACCTAAATTAATAAATCTATAAATTTACCCAAATTAATAAACCTATAAATTTACCTGAATTAATAAATTAATAAATTTATAAATTCATAAATTCAGTACTTTTATAATACAAAGTACATACAGATTTCTAATTAGACCAGTAGACACGAAACAGAAGCTAATTCGCCAAGATCGGAGACAGTTAGATCCACCTAATTTCGAACGAGCAAAATTATTGGAGGATCTTTAACCTAGCCCTTACGATTTCTTCCGCAGTCGAAAGCGAAACACGAAAAGGAAAACAATGTTCGAGAGGAACTGGTAATTTCACATGATTACGTCCAGCTTGTGCTCACTCGACTTGCTTAATTAACTCCTTTATCCTTCGTAAATGTCAAGAGGACAATACTTGGAGGATCGTGTCCCCATTGTCTCGGTCGTTCTACAAGACCGCGTGTCCTTTATGACTTTGGATTTCGAAGCGTATTACACGCTGAATCTTACTCGAATTCTCGTCGTCAGATGTCTTCATCTCTGTCCACAAAAAGACGGGCTGAAATTGTGAGTCTAATTTAGATTTTGGTTATTGTAATTTTTTATTGAATTTGCGGTGTGTAATTGTAATTATAGAGTATACTCTATTTGTATGTTTGACATCTTTAATTTATTTTATAATAGTTAATATAAATATTTTAGTCTTGTCTGTAAACATTGGATTTTTATTGAAGTATACTGTGAGTAAGTCTTGTTTAACAATTATTGTAATATTAATTATATTATGTTAGAATATTTACAAGACATGCTATGTATATTATTTAGTATGATATCGATACTGTTGTCAATAATAGTATTTTATAATTAATAGCATTTTAGTGTTACGTGTAAATTTTAAATAGTATATTTACTCAAGTATCGTAAGAGTAAGTCCTGTATTGTAATATTAGTTATGTTAAAATATTAACGAGACATATTATTAAGTATGACATGGACGCAGACTATAATAGTATTTTATATAAAATACCAAATAAGATTTTTATTATTTGAGAAGAATATTGCTGATCAAAATGCACAGGTTGATTTTTAGCAGCAAGCGAATAGTAGTTCAGACATTAAAGCATAGAGAGGATATCTAGATCCAACAGAACAAGCAAATGCGTTAGGAAATATTGTATTGACAGGTGTAGTTGCCGAATCTGAATTCTGTCAAGTTACTGAAGCGTGAATTAGATAGAAAATGCACAGAATCCAACATCATATTCGACGAATACGATCTGAAATATTTTGCGAATACTAGGGTAATAAATATCTACGTGTCGAAAATGAAGCCATGCATGTATTAAAACTTTATTGCGTAACTTTCGATTTATTTCGTATTATTTTGCACTTGTGATTTTAAATTTCTGAGGTCCCTCTTTGAACACGTTCATGTTTAATATTTTTATTCTAAGTGACATGTAACAGTAGTATTAAACTTTTGAGTTCACTCCATGAACTCCTTAACATTCACTATTGTCCTTCAAAGTATAATATGTACAATAATAATATTAAATTGATTAAGTTACAGTCACAAATTGTCGATTTGCTCTGTCCGAAATGTTCCTGTTTCCTCGATTCACTTCTCCAGTCAATTTCTGGTTTAATTTGCATTTAAAACACGCATCTATGAGCGAGATAAAATATTTATTACAGGCTTTTGCATGCGTAAATCACTCCATATAATCTATCGATTGCATCGTGCTTTCAATAATCCACTTTTCAATTCACAAAATTTTCTTTTTGCCGGTAATTTTCATATTCCTTTAAACTACCAATATAAAAATTTTGCAATTTGGAAAATCAGAAGAATTTATATGATTTTGTAAATTTGCAAATCCCTTTAATCCCAGGAGAATTTACCCGGAACAGGTTAAACTCCAAATGGGAATAACCGTTTAACTCATCCCGACTTGAATCTAGGGAGATAGTGTTCGATTTACGTGTCGAGCCGCGAAGAAGTTGCAGTTTGTCCGATGGTTAACGTTGCTTGATTCTGGATGGAAAGCTGAGGCACAATGGGCAATTTTCTATCCAGACGAGAAGTTTCGTGGCCAGCCTCGAGGACGATTAGATAGGCGCCAGGGTAATGGCGGGAGGTCCAATCTGCATTCGTAATGACGAACGTGGAAGGTGACACAGTGTCTGACCCTGGTGCAGGGACATCGGCCATCTATTAACCCCCGGGGCCATACGAACCCTCCCCGAATAGTCTGCTTCTCTGTCACGCGGAACTATCCAGGGCAACCCCGAGCTGCTACCACCACATACCCTTAACGACCCCCAACTGCTAATATCCTTCACTGTTCTGCGTGTGTTAGCTCTTCTTACGGTTAAAGGTACACGATTGCTCAAAAATGATACACTGTATTTAACGGGAACTGAAAAATTGTATGAGTTTTAGGTATAATGGGTTGCATCAGTTTGACGTATGATGGGTATAATAGCTATCATGTTTGATGGGGATATATGGCCATATAGGGGGAAGAGGTAGCAGTGGTCTTGGTTGGTCAATTTTCTAATTTGGGTCTTTGGGGTGTAGAGTGTTGAAAATTTTGGAATTTGGAGAGTTGCAAGATTGGGAATTTGGGGATGTCGGGGTATGGAGATTTACGGATTTGGAAATGTAGGAATTTGAGAAATTTGGAGGCTTGGAATTTGGGTGTGTAGAAATTTGGAGATGTAGAAATTGGGGAGCATGGGAATTTGGGGATTTAGGGATTTGGAGGTTAAGGATTTGGAAATATAAGGGTTTGGTAAATTTGGAAACTGGGAATTTGGGGATTTGGACATTTGGGATTCTAAAAATTTGGGAATCTTGGGAAGTTAGGGATTTGGACATTTGTGGATTTGGAAATATAGGAATTTGGGAAATTTGGAGGCTTGCAATTTGAGAGTTTGGAAATTTGGAGATGTAGAAATTGGAGAGACCTGGGAACTTTGGGATTTTTGGAATTCGAAGATTTGTGGATTTGGAAATACAGGAATTTTGTACATTTTGAAACTTGGAATTTGAAGATTTGGACATTTGAAATTTTAGAAATTGGGGAAGCTTGGGAATTTAGAGTTTTGGAGATTTGTGGATTTGGAAATATAGGAATTTGGGAAATTTGGAGGTTTTGAATTTGGGGTTGAAAAGTTTTGGACCTGTAAATTTGAGAAACCAAAGAATTTGACGATTTAAAAATTTTACAATCCTGAAAATTTGAAAATCTGCAAGATTTGTGAATTTGAGAAATCTTTAAATTTGAGAAATCTTCAAAAATGTACAATATCAAAAACTTAGAAATTTGCAAATTAGAAGAGATGTGAGACTTACAAAGAAAAGATTTGAAAATGGATTTTTTCTACAGGTTATTTATAAGTGGTACAATACTTTTGAGTAGTACTATATTGGTTAGGTTCAGAGGAATGAAATTTGAAACCCTTTCCTTTGAATCCATCGATCTTCGTTGGAATCTTGTTCGCCTAATTGGCACGCATTTTCAACAGAAACGATACGCTACGGAATTTAACCCTCTGTGGTCTGACCTTTTTTGACTAATAACCAGCTGTCTGTTTGAACCTGTGTTCCAGCAAACCGCAGCTAGTTCAAACGACAGTTCCGATATATTCAAACTGCTAAATCCAGCTTCAAAGTATACCGCGCAATAAAAACTTAATCCAAAGATATGAACCTCGAATAAAAAGTTTGATTTATTGCTCCAGATTATTACAAAAAGTAATGAAAGAAGAAACTAAAAAAATAATGAAAAATGATGAAAGAAATGATTTTTAATAACATTTTTAATAAACTTATTTGAAAAATCGAATACCTCGTAGATGAAGTGAGAATTTTATTTATAATTCGTTATAAATATTTTAATATATTATTTACGAAATTTGTGTCGTGTACATTTGCATTGACGTTTCACGCTGATGGGTTGAACATATGTATAACCGCATATAGGGATATTGACGTAACTCTGCCTACGCCATCAGCTCCAGGTACAGTAATGAGATTTTACTGATACGGTGAACCGATATGCATCGCTCAAAAGACGATATCAATTAGTTATAAGCGTATCCTTGCAATCGGATCTGATTTCCACAAGTTTACTACTACCACGCACGATCTTCGGTTCTCGCACTTTAGTATTCACCACGGATTCGCAAGTTAATTGCAGCATTTACATCTGTTTCTCCAGCAAAGCTCATAATCGTGCGGCGATACTGTTGGATATAAGCTGAATATTCGGAAAGAGATCATTACGAGCAAAATGCCGACCTATTATGCTGTCGGCAGAATTGGGTACACCTTTTTTCTCATTCTTGATATTTCAACTCTTCCAATTTTTAAATTTTACAATTTTTAAATTTAGAATCGTAAAATTGTAGAATTGTAGAATTGTAGAATTGTAGAATTGAAGAATTGAAGAATTGAAGAATTGAAAAATTGAAGAATTGAAGAATTAAAAAATTGAAGAATTGAATTACACACCTTAACAATTGAAGCACTCTGCTGTAAAAATTTAGAAGTCCATGTTCACATATCATTCATAATAAGATGCTTATATGTACATCAAGCCGAACATATACCTTGTCTGACCACATACGTACATTTTCAGTATGACACTCGAAACATTGACAAGAAGCTATACTTAACGATGCTAGTCTTCTATCAAAACTTATTTTTATATAAATAATATTACTCCCCTTAATATCAGTATTAATTTAATTCAGACAGTCAACACGAAACAGTATGTTAACTCCTGCTGCTTGATCTGGTATTTACGATTACACAGATGTAGTCTGCAATATATCTACGTACTACTGTTCTACAATGGCACGCATAACATGAGTCGGATAGTACTGGAGTGTAAACAATCGGATTGGGAAACAATCAATTATAGCCCACTAATTATCGCTTGTAACTCTATTAACGTAACTTATTGTACCCTCGAACAATTGAAATAAGGCTGCACGTAAATTGACATGTATAAAATGTATATCAGTTTATCAATTTATTTTCCAGATTTTCATGAAATTATCGCACAATGCTTATTGCAATTCGATATTCTCTTAATTAGCCTTCTGTTTCCAATGTACGTATTTCGATTATAATCACCTATTTGATGATTAAGCAACTGATCACCGATTTCGGTAAATACAGCCATGTTATTTATGTCATGGTGAAAGCAGCGGGGTTTAATTAAATGTATACTTATTAGTTCATGTACGGTGAGAGCAAATTTGGTTGCTGTGGGGAACATTTGGGGAGAGGAAGAAATAGGTGTATTTGGTGATTTTTAGGGAATTTCGTTTGAAAATTTGGGGGAGGTGAGAGTTTGGAGGTATGGGAATTTTGGGACTTAAGGATTTGGGGATCTACAAATAGGGGAATTTAGGGATTTGGGGGTTTAGGGATTTGGCAATTTAGGGATATGGGAATTTACGAATAGAGGAATCTAGGGATTTGGCAATTTAGAGATTTGGGAATGTAGGGATTTGGCAAATTATGGATTTGGGAACGTAGGGATTTGGCAATTTAGGGATTTGGGAACTTAGGGATTTAGGAATTTAGGGATTTGGCAATTTAGAGATTTGGTAATTTAGGGATTTGGCAATTTAGAGATTTGGGAAATTAGAGATTTGGGAATTTAGGGATTTGGCAAATTAGGGATTTGGGCACGTAGGGATTTGGCAATTTATGGATTTGAGAATTTAGGGATTTGGGAATTTACTTATGTAGGAATCTAGGTACCTGGCGATATAGGGAGTTGGGGAAATGTGGGAAATTTGGGAAATTTTATACTTGAAAATTTTTTAATTTGGGACTTGAGACGTTGGAAAATTTGAAAAGTTGTAGATGATAAATTTAGAAACTTTGAGAAATCAAGAACATAGAAATTTAGAAACTTGAGAATTTACAAATTTGAAAAAAAGCATGAAAATTTAATTTATAATTTCTCGTCCCGCAGCCGATAATGTGTCCCGACACCGTATCATAAAATTGAAATTGAAGGTTCGTTTTCGTCGTCGCTTTGCATCCACGAGCCAACTCGTCCTTTTTCCGCGACGTCGCTCGCAGGAGAAGTACTTTGATTCTGTAAAGTGACACAACAACGTTTCACGGGATGAAGGCGAAACATCGAAGGCGGGGTTGAGCAGCCCTCATCAGGGCCAGTATTGCCACGATAGCGGAGTTACTTGTCAAATATTTACTCTAGGTGATGCTGGCACACAGCAACCTTCTGATCCTCCTCGATGCATCAGGTACAGGATGGGGACAGGGTTTCGTGAAAAATATTTCGTCGTTTCTCTACGTCTTCTTGTTCGTTTACGTCCCTCTGCGCTTTTTCGTTAAACGCGATAAATATTCTATTCGATGGCTGTTCTGATACTTGTGTGTGCATTCACTCACATGTCGATCTAAGCGTATAGTCCTTTCTTTATTTTAAGACAAGTTTCAAGTGGATTTTGTTCTGATGGCTGTTCTGATGCTTGTGTGTGCATTTACTCACATGTGGATCTAAGCATATAGTTCTTTCTTCGTTTTAAGACAAGTTTCAAGTGGATTTTGTTCTGATGGCTGTTCTGATACATGTGTGTGCATTTACTCACATGTGGATCTAAGCATATAGTTCTTTCTTCATTTTAAGACAAGTTTCAAGTGGATTTTGTTCTGATACTTGTGTGTGCATTTACTCACATGTGGATCTACGTATACTGTCTTCATTTTAAGACAAGTTTCAATTGGATTTTGTGTTAATATATCATGAGTAAGGTTAGATTAATACTTCACATAGAAGACATTTTTCTATTTTATTATATATTTTAATTTGATTTTATTCCATATTTTTGTATATGGTTCAAATGGATTTTATAAAGGAGTCGTATCTTGTAAATATGAATATCAATTCACTAATTTATTGGTTTCAATATTTCATTTAATTTGTATTTTATAAGAGATGATAACTGAGTTTGTTAAAAATACATCCTCAACCTGATTTATATCTTGCACATTTCAATATATGATTAACATAATATAAAATAATCTATGTATTATTTATACACATGTAAACACATACATTTACTGTTATACATTAACTTTTATCACTATATTTGCATCAGAGAGATATCTGACAGATGTTCCAACGCATAAAAGTTCATTTCTTCATCTAATCAGCTAGAAATTTCGTTTTTCTGTAGTCAAACTCTTCTTCCATATTTTACGAGTCTTCTACGTACATTTGAGTCACGAATTGTGATTCCAGTCGTGATGGAATTTTGTTTCGAGTCAAAACTAGTTTTCCCTGGGTTTATTTTACTATTTTTCAGTCACATCACGCAGAGTCTTCTATTTATTCCAATATTTTCCTCTTCGTTGCATTCCAACAAATATACACCACGTTCGATTCAAAAACTTACTTATTGAAAGAATCGATATTTCCTTATCAACATAAGTTAAAGAAACAATATTATTCATGTAACAGTATGTTAAAAAACTCATTCCACATGTGTCCAACTTTGTAACTTTTAATACAAACAATTAATTAATTTAAACAATTTTTAAACAACAATTGAGTTTTGCAGTTTGCAATTATTTAAAATATCACTGTCTGAAAAGTTTCAAATTTTCAATTGCAAATAAATATTTTATACTTCTCTATTGATGATTAAGTTCGTTCAAAGAACAGTTTTGTAAACTGAAATCATACAATTTTTTATGATTTAGTAAGTTTAAATAATGAAAGTGAAAGGAACAGAAGTCGTTGACTTTTTTCCAATATTTTTTAATTTATTTGAAAAACTACAGATTCAGTACACAATGGAGCAGAATTTGCCCTTTTCAGACATGCAAAGGGCAACATCAAGGGAAGCTACAAAATCATGTTCTGTTTTTAGTAGAGAAACGAAATATTTTGGTAAAATACACAACAGCGGCAGCGGTAGTTGAATATGTCTTCTGCATTATTTTTCCGGCTGCTTTTTCGAGCATTAAATCCTCTATCATGCTTGTGTAATTTATTTTTACGAATACCACGAATATTTTTCTACAAAAGAGTCGAGCACTTTTCAAATGAAATGTCGGAAATTCCTTCGCAATTTATTGGCACTCGTTATTAAAATTATTTAACACTTTTATACCGCTCAAAATTTTATCATATTTATATCGTTTTTATTATTGCACGTGGGTTTAATTATACAACGCAGAAATTTAATCACTTTAATTACTATAAATATGCTACAGTTGTGTTATTAATTTTTTAAATAAAATTTATTTAATTCAACTCTTTTGTGATACTGAAATACATTCTTTATATGCAATAGAATAAAAACGTAACAAAAATAATTTGTATTTTAAATTGATGACATTTTAAAAAAAAGTTTGTGAGATTTTAGGATTGAAAGGAATTCGGATATTTTGGAAATCTTCGAATTTGGGAACTTGGAAATTTGACAAGGTTTAAATTTAAAAAATTTGGAAATTTGGAATTTTGTGAAATTTTGCAATTCGAGAAGTTTACAGTTTAGAAATGTTTGAATTTGAGAATTTAGAAATTTTGACAAGTGAGAGGTCGGGAAATCTTGGAATTTCGGGATTTGAAGATTTCAGAATTTAGAAATTCAGACACTTGGAGATTTAAGAACGTAGAAAGTCTAAAAATTCAAAAGTGTCTACGTAGAAAATCTAATTTCCTAGTGCTATTAATACGGAAACTTGAAAACATCCACAATCTTGAAATTTGAGAACTTTCTTCCATCACATCAACATCACATTCATACTATCAACTGTCGAAAAGACCAAGCTTCAGCTAATTACCCAAATGATCATCGTATCTAATAACCCTCGTACCTTTCACAACAAAGCAAAAACTGCTCGCGTCAAACTCTCTCTCCTAATTTCCTCCACTTCCGACTACTTTGATCAGCCATCCGTGTCACTGTCTTAACATCTCGTCATCTTGTCCGTGACAGATGAGCGCGAAAGGACTGCAAGCAGCGGAAGGTGCGTTTAATTAGTGGTCAGGTTGTCCGCTAATTAAATAAATGGCAGACTTCAAAGCAGGGATCGAACGAAGGAAAAAAGGGAGCGTGTCGCAGAGGTTGAACGCACAGGTGTCTGAACATTAAACATTCAGAGTCCGTTCGCTCGGGGTCGTCTATGAACGTCCACAGCCGAAGGACTTTGAAGTGTACAAAGGTCGCGTAGCTTACTCGAACGTGGTACAGTGCGCTGATTGGAGGGATCAAAGCCTGCACAGCTAGCTGGTATTTAATCATCCGACCGCTGAAGAACGCATCTGCTGTCGATTGGAGCTTCTGTCAAAACCTCTGTCCAACTCGTTTTTCACGCGTTCCATTCCCCACTCATTTCTCTGCCCTCGTTCCTTCTCGTTACTACGCGTACGTTTGTTGGCTCGATTGATTGTCTTCATCTATCGGCCAGATTATTTGAAAAGAGACTCGTGCGTCAGAAGTTCGTCACGCGATGTAAAGCTTGATGGGCGGATCGGGGACCCGGAGAGCTCGCGGGCAATGTTGGCCACGTTCACTGAACGACTGCGTATCTCTGATTCTCAGATTTCAATGTTTTGGAACTTGGAAATATAGTACTTAGGTGTTATTCACTTTTCAAGTTTACACCCTTGGTAGTTTAATAATTTGAAAAATTGGAAGTTTGGAAATTTGGAAATTTAGACAGATTATGTGGAAAAGGACTGGTGCGTCACAGATTCGTCACACGCGATATATAGAACTTGATTGCAAAGATATTTGGAAATACAGTACTGAGGAATTATCTACGTTTCAAGTTTACACAATTGGTAGTTTAATAATTTGAGAAATTGGAAGTTTGGAAATTTTGAAATTTGGACAGATGGTTTGAAAGAGATTCGTGCGTCAGAGATTCGTCACACGACACATAGAACTTGATTGCAAAGATATTTGGAAATACAGTACTGAGGAATTATCTACGTTTCAAGTTCACACAATTGGTAATTTAATAATTTGAGAAATTGGAAGTTTGGAAATTTTGAAATTTAGATAGATTGTTTGAAGAGAGATTCGTGCGTCAGAGATTCGTCACACGCGATATAGAACTTGATTGCAAAGATATTTGGAAATACAGTACTGAGGAATTATCTACGTTTCAAGTTTACACAATTGGTAGTTTAATAATTTGAGAAATTGGAAGTTTGGAAATTTTAAAATTTAGACAGATTGTTTGAAGAGAGATTTGTGCGTCACGTGTGCGTCACGCTACTCAATATAGAGCTTGATAAGTGGATCGGGTATCCGGAGAACTTGCGGGCAATGTTGGCCACGTTCACTGAACGACTGCGTATCTCTGATTCTCAGATTTCAACGTTTTGGAACTTGGAAATATAGTACTTAGGAATTATCCACTTTTCAAGTTTACACCCTTGCTAATTTTGTAACTGGAGAAATTGGAAGTTCGGAAATGATGAAATTTAGACAGATTACTTGAAGAGAGATTTGTGCGTCACGTGTGCGTCACGCTATTCAATATAGAGTTTGATGAGTGGATCGGGTATCCGGAGAGCTTGCGGACAATGTTGGTCATATTCACTGAACGACTACATATCTCTGATTCTCAGATTTCAACGTTTTGTAACTTGGAAGGATAGTACTTAGGAATTTTCTTATATTCAAGTTTACACATTTGATAATTTGGTAATTTGAGAAATTGGAAGTTTGAAAATTTTGAAATTTGGACAGATTATTTGAAGAGAGATTCATGCGTCATGTGTGCGTCACACTATTCAATATAAAGCTTGATGGGCAGATCGTGGACCTGGAGAGCTAAGGAATAATGTTGGTCACATTCACTGATATTTCCTTTTGCTTGAGTATTTAGGGTCACACCCACCTTGTAAGTTATCAGTGACCACGATTGGTTTACCTAGTAGAACCAATTGTGTCTAGAGCAAACTATTTCTTGTAAGACAGTCAGTGAATGTGGTAAGTTATGTTGTATCTTCTTCATACTATATTTGAGACATGCTACCAGCATTCAATAGTATCTTCTGTGTCACAGATATTTGGTTCTGTTTTTGTGATAAGGTACAAATGTGTAACTTGAGTGTCCTATACTTAAACGTGTACATCTTAAACATCTCCAATTATTTTGGTTTTCTTAAGACATGTATTCCTTTTACATGTTTCTTGTAATTTAAACATTTTTTAAGATCAAGAGGTAAATGCGTCATTGTTAGTTGAGCTTTCTGTGGTCTGATATTTATATTATTGC
Organism: Megachile willughbiella; assembly: GCA_945859595.2. Taxonomy (NCBI): domain Eukaryota; kingdom Metazoa; phylum Arthropoda; class Insecta; order Hymenoptera; family Megachilidae; genus Megachile; species Megachile willughbiella. The sequence continues at coordinate 11,131,354 of OX243796.1, forward strand.
GAACTTTACATGTACTACATGTACCTACATGTACTTGACATCTTCGATTCACAGGTTCCAACGTTTCAGAACTTACTTTTGCAAATTGAAAAACTTGGAGAGATATTCGGAAGTATATGTAGTACTGTAGAATTGTCTAATATTCAAGTTTACACATACGACAATTTCAATTTTTAGAAAAACTCATCAGTTCACGAATGAAATAAGAAGTGATTCCGTGTTATTATGTCAACAGTGTGATTTCTGTTCTTCGTGATACCGCAGTGACGTTAATAAAAGTTTTTCTTTTTCGACCAACAGCTTCGTTCGATTTTCCACCTTTTCTCGAATGAGCACGTCATACTGTACTTAAACGTCGTTCTTACCGCGTTCGAGGAAACGATTTGAAAGATTACGATAAAACATCGATTGTCTGAAACAGTAGAGATGAGTTGTTCTTAGTCGTCGTTTTATCCTGCAATCGATTTGGAAGAATGGAATTTATACTCTTGAGGTTCTGTTCAATAACGAGTATCATAGAATTATTTTACTTTCTATATTTATTTATGTACCTTACAAATGTTATATATATTAAAAATACTCTATAAATGTATTAACACGTTTTAATTTTGTAAAGTTAATTTCATGTATTTATTTCATATGTGTTAATTTCATGTATGTATTTCATTTAATAAGTTCATGTATTAACTTTATAAATGTATTAAATGTATTGTATATATATTAACAATACTTTATAAATGTATGAACACGTTTTAATTCTGTAAAGTTAATTTCATGTATTTATTCCATATGTGTTAATTTCATGTATGTATTTCATTTAATAAGTTCATGTATTAACTTTATAAATGTATTAAATGTATTGTATATATATTAACAATACTTTATAAATGTATGAACACGTTTTAATTTTGTAAAGTTAATTTCATGTATTTATTTCATATGTGTTAATTTCATGTATGTATTTCATTTAATAAGTTCATGTATTAACTTTATAAATGTATTAAATGTATTGTATATATATTAACAATACTTTATAAATGTATGAACACGTTTTAATTCTGTAAAGTTAATTTCATGTATTTATTTCATATGTGTTAATTTCATGTATGTATTTCATTTAATAAGTTCATGTATTAACTTTATAAATGTATTAAATGTATTGTATATATATTAACAATACTTTATAAATGTATGAACACGTTTTAATTCTGTAAAGTTAATTTCATGTATTTATTCCATATGTGTTAATTTCATGTATGTATTTCATTTAATAAGTTCATGTATTAACTTTATAAATGTATTAAGTACATTTATAATGTATTGTTATATTACAATTGTGATATAATATTTATTAATTAAGTAGGTAGGCGTCAATACGTGTCAAAGAAGCCAGACCGATGGTCGGGAACAGTCACAATACGAATCGAAATGTAAATGTTTATGTTCCGAAGCCCGGCTCGCAATGTTTATGTTTGACCCGGCTATCTGTTCTCGAGCCTGGCTCGTCATACTCGTGTTTGTGCCAAAATCTTTATCACGAAGCTTTCATCATCTCGTTAAAGTACAGGAAGGAATTAATTATATTTTTTCAATTCACCCTCGTTTCAGGTATAATGTAAATTTGAAAAATAAAATAGAAAAGACTGTCCAAAAATCATGACATAAAAATGTTTTACCTAAAATCTCTTTCATTAAACAATGAAGAAAAATTCGTATCAAATTTCACGTTTGATTAATTCAATTTCCAAATGTATGTAAATGTTCTCAGTTTTACAAAGAAAATATCTGAAAAATATTTTTCTGGAAAGAAGAAACGAGATAGGATTTAATAAAATTTAATTTATTTTCGCGACGAAGACCGGAAAAATACAAACTAATTTGTCGACCACGTTCAATAAATATCATAAATATTATTTTTCTAACGGAGAGAAATCGTATCAATTTATCAAGCAATTTTTCTCGAATTAATTATCAAAGTTCTGCAATTTTAAAGGTACAGTGCTAGACATTTCCTATTTTTATTTAATAAAATCGACATAATTAAAATTAATATGAGCAAAAAGTAACCGATGGTAAATAATTCACAATTAATATTTTAGCCTTTCTGATAAAATGAAGTATGATACCTGAAACAAATGTTGAAAATGAAATATGGCTTCCTCCATTCGAATCCTGTTTTCACGTCGAATCAAGCAGCGAATTTGGCAAGCGATTTTACCGTTACATAAAATTCTCCCGTTCTGGCATCTAGATTAAGTATCATCGATCAGCAAAAGATTCCAGTCGAAATTTTTCGATCAATTTTAATATTTGTCTGCTTACATCGGCAACTGAAAGGCTTGCGCAAGCAAAGTGTGAAAAAAGCAAAACACAATTTACTGGGATATGAAAATGTTACCCAACCTACGTGACTCTTTTTGAACTTTTTTAAAATGGCTTTTGCAACGCAAGAGAATGACAGAGGGCTGTCTGGACGCGACAGAAGCCTTTCATAATATGAAAGCGAAAATGTACATGTTAAAGGATTATCGATAACGATTAACGCGCAAATTACAGGGAAATGCTTTTAAACGCTGAAAGTTATGAAGCACACGGTGAAAAATTGTGATATAATGAGATGGATGGTCCTTTGACGAGACAGGTTTTGAATTATTGTATAAAAATACCGTCTACTACTATTTATCGTCGAATAAATTTCTGCGTGTCGTTCACTCCATTGTCTGCAAGTGATTATCTTTCATGCATTTACCGAAATAAAATAACAATTTAAGTTGAACAACGACTGCAGATTCCAACTGTTTCAAATGTATGAAGTCCATGAAATTTATCTGTCGAATGAAAATCGCTTTACTGTTATTTCAAGCTTTTTACATATGCGAATGTAATCTTTAACGGACAAATCACGTACTGAATTCTAGATCGCAATTCTATCATATTAATTACCAACTATTTAATAACAAGAGAGCAAGTTATAAAAACGCGTTAAAATAACTGCCGTTGTGAAGTCGTAAACACGATTCACCACCAAATTTCTTACTTCCGTGTTTATCAGCTTTGTGCACGTGCACAGAATGTCTTACATTAGTGTATTTAGTATTTATGATGATTAAATTTCTGCTGGTTCAGAATGTAACAGCAACTCGAAGGGAAACATAATAATCAGAAGTGTGCAAAAAATAAATTTATAAATCTGTTTTCTCGGTCTGGCGATAAAATAGCAGGAAACGGTACATACTGCAGGAAACAAGGTTATTAAAGTACACGTTGTGAAAGAAAAACGCAAACCTGGGTAAATTCTATTTGGTTTTAAAACGATACTTAAAACTTCATTTTGTTTTGGACTGGTATTTAAAATTTTATTTAGTTTCAAAATTTTTTGTTCACTTTGAAATTTTAGCATACGTTTAAAAAGAAAGAACTTTTAATAAAGAAGACAGAATGTTAAAAGATTAAGATTCTTAAAGTGTTGAGATTATAGATGAAATACAAGTTCTGCAAGTTTTGATTGAAATTCGAGATTGTTAGCAGAAAAGAAAACTGTAATGATACTGTAGTCGCCTTAGATCTCAGTCCTTGTAAGGTCTTCTTATTCCCCAAGATTAAAGATCATCTTAAGGGTCGTCATTTTCATACAATTGAAAGCATTCAAAAGGTCGTGACCGACTAAGTGAATGCTCTAAAGAATGAAGACTTCTAGCATTGCCACAAGGAATGGGAAAAACGTCTGTGTCGTATCGTCCATCCTTACAATTTCTCCCCACCACATTCAGAGAGATACTAGTAGAATAGAGCTGAGCTACCAAACAAGTCAGACATCGGAGCACCTCAATGGACGTTTCAGTCCCTATACAGTAAAGCTTCGTTTATATTTCTTTAGGTATAGAACCGGTAGCCAATTTCTTAATATGAGAAATTCAAAATTTGAGAATTTTTAACTTTTAAAGCCTTTGAATTTTTATGAATCTAAGCTTCGATTTGTAAATTATTTCTGAGTTTTAGGTATCTTTCTTAGTTTTGAGATTTTCAAGTTGTCAAGTTTGTCGAGGTTTGGTACATTTGAAATTTCTAAACTTCCTATTATTCAAATTTATAAATGTACTTCTAAATAAATTTTTTTAATGTATTTCTAAATAAGTTTTTTACATTTTTTCTACAGTTCTATATTCCTATATTATGTTTCTAAGATTCTACATTTCCAAACTACCGAAATTGTACATTTACAAACTTCAAAGCTGGAAATTCAGCAAATTCAGCCTCCTTGAAATTCAATATACAGGTTGCCCTAAATAATTGCAAGTGTCAGTTCCGGTTGCTAAATTTTCAGTCCAAAATATTTCTATGAATAATGATCCATGTTCTAGAAGAGGAAACATAATAAATGTTCAGTGGTGATTAAACAATGCACTCTTACTGTGAAATTAAGTTGATTTACTGTTAAATCGATCGACTCGACTCTCGTTAGGCCCCGTAAAACAACGCGCCAAATTCAAACAGAAAAGAGAGAAAAAGCTCGCGACGAAGAAGTTCGAATTTTGAAATTAATAACGCTCAACCAAACTATCGACGAATTTCACTGTGCCACAATTTGTAATCCTGTTTAAAAAACAGTCGAACTTTTGAAGCACATAGCAATGTTAAAGCCACGATCGAGCATTATATTTGGAGCGATTAATTATCTTGTAGCGACACCACGAGCCCCGTCCATCGATCTTCGTGCGTGGTCGGTGTCGTTCGGTGGCGATCGGCCGGCTCCGCGCGTAACTTCGCAAGCGCCGAAAGGGCGGTGGGGCTCGCGAACTTTCGGCCGTGGCGCTTTCGTTCATTCGTAGTTGAGCGGCCGGTGCGCGCGTTTGGCGCGAATTTTCCCGTGTGTGCGCGCCTATTCGGTTTCCGACGTGTGTCGCGTGTTATCCTCGCTAATTAATCGCCCATGGTGAAATCGATCCGTCAGCGATACTGTTGCCGTGCAAGTGTGATACAAGTGCATATTGCGTGATTGCAAGGAAACGCGTGCCACGTAACTGGAATTGAACGTCGCACAAAGGTACGGGGAGATACTCCGATTAAATCGCCGTGTGGTGTTGAGTTTAACGCGTCGACGCGATACGAGAAGATACGAGTGCATTCAAACGAGCAAAGGTATTTCTGAAAGTAGAATAGCGCGATTTGGCCCGCGGTGCAGGGCGTAAGTTGGGTTAATCGCGGCCGGTCGTATGCTTTGAGGATCACGTGCCGAGTGTGAAACACAGGTACACGAATGGTTCCATCTAGATTTGAACACGAGCCTTTGTGCCAGTAAGCGTACTCGTGGAAGAAAAAAATCACGTTAATTAAAGGTGATACGTTACGTGTGACAAGTCGAGCGAGCGTTTTTTTCAGTGATGCAGCTCGACGCATAGCGCGACGCACAAAGCAACCGTGCAGTTCAAACGGCGCGCGTGACAGTTCATTTTAATTAATCTTTGCTCGTTATTTTCGAACTCCATACTGTCTCTATTATTAACGTTCCGGCCCGCCCTTTGGTTCGAGTGCGCTTGTTTTGTAATTTATGATTCTGCCTGAATGCCTTGTTAAAATTCAAAATATAATCTGGAGATCCTTACGCTTTCTTTTTGTCCGTTTCTTGTTGTGGTGCTTTTTAATTCGACTCGAGTGCACGTCGAGCTTAAAATACTTGAGAAAATTTTTGTTCCGAGATGTTCCGTGTAAATAATGCTAATGTTATTCGTTTGAATATTCATCTTCACGGACGAAATATTTCGAAATTTCAACGGATATTTTCTTTCACGATTCTTTGCGGAGGAAAGCAATATCGTTCGCTGAAGCTTCGGGAAGAATTGTCTTGCGTTTGATTTACATTGTTTCGTTTATAATTGATGAACGGTACAATTTTACTAATAATTCAAAAATTAACTTATAATTAAATTGATATCATGAATTTTTGAAGAGAAACTTTGAGGTTCCACATGTGACAATTTCAAGAATTAAAAATTACGGTTTAAAATTGTTTGAACAATTTGAAAAATTTATTCAGAGAAATGTAACATAACATTGGTAAGGTGGTTTAAAAATCAAATATTAAATTGCAGTTACAGAATGCATGTTTTTCATTATTTTATGTGTGACCAAATTTTTAGAATACTTCAACAAAAATTGTATAGGATTTTATTTTGTGTAGAATGTCTGTAACAATGTAACGAGTTAACAGGTTAATCGATTGATTAATTCATTGTTACATTCTGTTGTAAATATATTACATATAAATAATGTTCTATGCATTGTTTATGTTTAATCAAACATATATGCACATGTTGCGATTATTGAAATTATAAAGATTTTTTGTCTGCTTTAACATTTCTGTTTATGATAATGTTTACAAATATAAAGTATTATATAACTTTTTGTTCAATGAATTTGTTATATAGAAAATGTTTATTTAACGTTACTTTGCTGTTGCGTCCGAGAGTAAGTGAAGAGTTACGCTACTGCCACAGTGAAAAGTGACCGTATGTGGTCAGACCAAGACTGGGCGTTATCGAAACAACCTATCCGAACGATTATCGACTGAAATTTCTATTTTATTTAAATACCTATAACTTGATTCTATTATTCGATAAATGACATATTGTTATTTTATCAAATAACAAGAGTTTTTATGAAATTATAAATATAGATGTTTTTTTGTCATGTGTGGAACATATACACAAAAGTGATAGATGTACACAGTGTTTTATTAGTACTGTTTTATTGCAAATTTTTTGACGTGTCCGCTACATTTTTACCCAAAAACTATAGCTTGATTAGTATAATCAATTTAATTGACTTTGTATCACCGATAACCATGGTAACGTGTTAACGTATAAAAATTTCATAGCATATCATTGACCCATAAAAACCACTTTAATTACTCTAATAACCTTCTGCACCCGATGAAGTCAAATTATTCGATAAAATAACGGGAATTTGCAATTAAAATTCGAACAGGAGCGGAATTTCGTATCACGAATTTTCGGTTATAAATCCTGGAAATATTCGTCTGCAATATACGCCGCAAGACAAATTGAAAATTATTTCGCGCAGTCTCCTTCGTTTATTTCGTTGAAATTTCGAATGCTCGCAATTTATTTCTCCTCGATCGTTGCAATTAATAAAGCCACGTTAATAGACGCGTTCCTGAGCGTTAACGCTTTGAATCGTCGCGAAAAATAACCTCTAGAATGTACGTAAATTAACGGGACCGTGAACGTGTTGCGACGCGTGGATGCAGAACGTGAAAAGAGAAAAAAAAATTTTGAGTTGGACGCGAAGCTTGTTTGTTCTTCCTTTGCTTTGTTTCAGTGCAGCGTAACGGTACTACTGATTCTATTTGGACGGTCATAAAACAAATTTTCATCGTTGTTAATGAGAAATTTTTACTATTTATTCAATTTTATTTATTTTGTTCTTATTCGCGTAATATGGACAGTTACAATATGAGTGTAGTGCTTGAATTTTTGCAATATTTTTTTTAAATTCTACTAGTACTATTATTATTATGTTACATATTTAATTCTCACGTGTTATCACATATTATCACATATTACCACATATGTAATTTAATTACTTAGAAATAATCGTATTTGGTACTTGAAGTTATGTAGAACAGACACATTAAAGTTGTTCAAAATTTGTTAAAAATAATGCTAATTAAGTTCTGAATAGCTCCAGTGATGAACAGTGATATTTCACATAGAACATTTCATATAATAAATGAGACGTGCAGAATTAAATTCTTTTTAAAAGTATTTAAAAATGTAAGTGTTCTACAGTTAATGTCTCAGGTAGTAAAATGAATGTTCAATTTTTATACAAAGTTCTTTTAATACTGCTGAGAATTGATATATTACAGAGATACGAGTATTTCATGTGATAAAATATGGCGAGACATTTTCAAATCTAAAGTCTACAAAAAATTTCTGCATATATTTAAACGTTATAATTAACTCTGTGAGACCCACTGTTCTTTTTATAAAAATGTTCCTCTTTATCATATTCGTTATTTGGAATATTTGAAGAAGCTAATTAAACAGTACAGTGTAATAGTACAATGTTTAAAAGACTGTCATAAAAACATCATTTTCGCACTATAAATTTGAGATGTTTTTATCATGACAATGTTTCACAGAGTTAATTAAACCGTATCATCAATAATGAAGTAGCATCGAAACAATGCAGGAGACAAACAGACGATTTAAATTGCATTTAAATAATGTCCACGCGTTAAAATACGTTCCGTGTCCAAGTATTTAACGTTCTTTTTAACGTTTTAACGTTTGAATGTGCTTTCACGCAAGCCATCGCAGTAGAAGCGGACGATGCAACGTAAATAAACGTAATTTGTTAATCAGTGTATCAGTGTTATAATGTGCGATAAAGTGCGAACAAACGGATTCGCGAATTAACTGCAATCTTTGTGGAATTTGTTTGCGACGAGACAAATGTGTTATTGTGCTATGGAAAATATCGATCGAGAAGGACAAACTATCGTGCGCAAGGATCCTTCGACCCTGTTCGTAATTTCATCGGATCGTCTTTCCATCGACTAGAGATTGGTGAGTAACGAACTACTTATTTAATTGGTAATTTATTTAACGAGCTACCTGCTTAATTGGCGATTCTAACAACGGTCGATGCTGTAACGTGTACATAAGCTTTATGTCAGCTAAGTAGTCTTAACTTACTGGAAGCGTGTACAAGGTTCTTTAAAGTTTACGTCTTCGTATTTAGTACTGATTACATTTTCTAATTTCTAAGAATTTATGGTTTGACATTTCTTTAATTTCGCATTTTCGAATTGTTTAAATTTCGTGTTCTTTAATTCTTTACATTTGAAGAAATATTTACAAACTTTCGAGTTTACAAATCTCCATTTCTGAATCTACGAAACTCTAAACCTATAAATTTGCAAATTTATAAATCTACAAATTTACAAAAAATAGATCTCTGAAGATAAATATCTGAATCTCTGAATCTCTAAGTCTCTAAATCTCTAAATCTCTAAATCTCTAAATCTCTAAATCTCTAAATTTACAAATTTACAAATCTCCAAATCTCCAAATCTCCAAATCTACAAATCTACAAATCTCTGAATCTCTACATCTCTACATCTCTAAATCTCTAAATCTCTAAATTTACAAATTTACAAATTTACAAATTTACAAATTTACAAATCTACAAATCTACAAATCTACAAATCTACAAATCTACAAATCTCCAATTCACCATATCTCAAAATCTACAAATCTCCAATCTTACAACTCTTCTAATCCCAAAGTCTCAAATTTAAAAATCTCCAAATCTCCAAATTCCGAAATGCCCAGATTCCCAAATGCTCAAATCTTCAATCTCTAAACCTTCAATTCCCCAAATATCCAAATCTACAAATCTCCAAACCTTCAATTCCCCAAATCTCCAAATCTACAAATCTCCAAACCTTCAATTCCCCAAATCTCCAAATCTACAAATCTCCAAACCTTCAATTCCCCAATTCTTCAAATTCCCAAATCCCCAAATCCCCAAATCTCCAAATCCCAAATTCCCAAAATTATAAACCAAAAATTTGTCAAATATTAAAATTGCAAGCTTTCGATCACGGTGTTCCGAAACGCCGTAAAATTCTCGTTTCCTTCACCCATCGATTATATTTCGCCCCTAAATGCACGAACGGAGAAAATGTTGAAAATTAATGCGACGGAAACGGTCGGATAGCGTGAAATCAAGCTTTGACGGACATTTCAATCAAGCCGGTATCGCGGTAAAGAGAAATTCAAAAAACGCATCACCTTGATCGACGTAAAATTTATAAAAATGCAAAATTTCAAAGCGCGCTCCCGTCGCGTTATCCACGGACAAGTTGATCCCCAGGTGTTCCGGAACACAACAAACAACCGATAAAAAGGAAAAGTAAATAAAAGCGTCGAGTTTTTTTTTTTTTTATCAAATACGTTTCCGATTTGCGTCTAACGTCGATCGCGTTTTTGACACGGCTTCGAGACGATTTTCATTGCGATCGAATGCGTGAAATATTCATGACTCCGGGGACGTATAAAATCCATTTTACCATCGGCTCTGTGGAATAGGGATTTTTTCCGCTATTTTTTTCATGTCTCATTTCCACGACAATCGAACTGGAGACTGTGTTTATCCTCCGTAACGTTTCTACGTTTGTCTGTGCTCCTTTTTTAGAGGTCCTTTCAAACTGGGCTACTGTGATGTTAATTACGACAAGGTTGCATGACTGTGATGTTAATTAGGGCCGGGTTTTATGGTGTCGATGAAAATTTGTTCTCTTTCAACGTTGGTTACATAGAATACCTTTTAGAGAATTTTTAATTCTTCATCAAAAAACAAATATTCGATTTTTAAGTTTCGATGGCGGACTGTTTTGAAATTCTTCTGAATTTAATAAATTTCTATTTGTTAATTTAGAAATTTAGGTCTTCAGAAGTTTGAGAATAAAGAAATTTCCTACTTGCAAAATTTCTAATTCTTGAAGCTGATGATATTTAAATTTAGAAATTTAGTAATTTGGTGTTTAATATTAAAATTTAGAAACCTGGGAAGCCAGGAATATAGAAATTTTGGGAATTTTGGGAATTTTGGGAATTTAGGAAATTAGGAATTTAGGAATTTAAGAATTTAGGAAATTAGGAATTAAGGAATTTAGGAATTTAGGAATCTACGAATCTACGTATCTACGAATCTAGGAATCTACGAATCTAGGAATTCAGGAATCTAAGGATGTGGGAATCTAGGAATCTAAGAATCCAGGATTCTAGGAAGCTAAGAATGTAGGAATCTAGAAACTTAGGGATCTAGGAATTTGGGGACTTAGGAATTTGGGGATTTAGGGAGTCGGAGGTGTAGGTATTCGGGAACGTAGGAATTTGGGGATCTAGGGATTGGGAGATCTAGAAATTTGGGGATCTAGGGATTTTTGGGGCTTTAGAAATTCGGGCATCTAGGAAATTGTGAACGTAGGAATTTGGGGATCTAGGGATTTGGGGATGTAGAGATTTGGGAATATTGGAATTTGGGGATATAGGTATTTAGTGATATAGAGACTTGGGGGTGTAGAGATTTGATGATGTAGAGATTTAGGAACTTGGAAATTTAGGGATCTAAGGATCCTGGGAAACCTAGGAATTTGGGTATCTAGGAATTTGAGGATTTAGAAATTCGAGAATCTAGGAATTTGAAATCTAGGTATTTATGAACGTAAGAATTTAGGAATTGAAAAATTTCGAAATTAGTGGAGTTCGATATTCACAAAATTACATATACAAATATTCCCAAATTTCCCAGTTTCCAAAGGTAGTATAGAAATATGAAAATTTCCAATTTCTCAATTGACTACCCCTCAATCACCCCTTCTAGTGCACCCAACTTGTACATCTCCGCACGTTGCACAATTACGCATCACTCTCCCTTCGTCAATAAAATACAGTTCACCTCACAATTCGAATATTTCCCAAAAAATCCATGAAACAACATACATTCGAAACGAACAATACCAGCAGAGTTCTGTTTCGGAAGTATATTAGTCCGCGTAATACGATTAGGAACATGGGAGCAGGATAAATAATAGAAAGCGTTAAAAGTCTCGCGTATCCGCGGGACTTGGAAGCGTGATTCGAGAAAGGTGTAGGAAGCGAACCGTGTACTGATCGAAGTTCAGAACGTGCCAAGACTATTTCGAAAGAGTTACTGGCAACGCTAATATCAGTAATACCAAGCATGCGACCGTCGCGGTATTTCGACCTGAAAGCTGCTGTATCCGCGTACTGGAATCTGTCCAACGGATATACCTTGCGCCATCCCTGTTCTCCAGAAACCAGGCGATTGCTAAAGAGAGCTGGATTCGCGCGATATACGATTTCGAGATAAGCAGTTACGAAATTTTATTTTCTTCCGTTGCTTCTGCTAGATAACGCTGCTAAAACTACCAATTGTATGCGAGGAAACTCGATTTTAGAGTTAGAAATATATCACTGCAGTTCAACGGCGAAAAGTTCGGTGAAAATTAAACGTTTACATCCGGCCTTGTCGGACAACGATCGCAAACTCTGCTGTATTAATAAATAGAATTTATTTAAATATTTCTGCGCGTTATGTGGTCATTAATAGCTTTGGTTTCTGTGAAATCACCGTCCACATCGTTTTTAGTTCGCAGGATTATTAACCTCGACTGTTACCTTGAAAGTTGAACGCATGCGCAGTATGGAACATGCGCAGTAGAGTGCGTACATTACATTAAAGCGAGATATAACTTTACTGCGCACAATTGTTATGTTGACTACTTACTGTTTGCATTCAAAGTTATTTATAAATTAAGTTAGAAATAAATATATATTTAATTGCTTCTTTAACCCTTTCCCGTGCCATTTATTTATCAGATGCGTCAGTCAAGACTAACTATTCAGGGCTATAACATTAAAACGGGCAAAGAAAATTAAAATGTTGTGAGTATTTTATATTCAGGGATCCTTGATAATGCAACTTATAGTTGGGTCTAAATTTCAAGTTGAAGAGTATTCAAAATTTGAGTAAGGTTTGTCACATTTCAGCTGTAAGTGCGTCACGAGTGAGACTCGCCAGAGTACGGGAAAGGGTTAAGTATGGCATACACCTAATAGAATTAGCAATGCATACAAATTACGAAAGAAGAACAAATAATATCCCAAACATTCAAGTCGTAACTTGACTACATTTATGTTTCTTAATCCTATCGATTATATGCAAATCTTAAAATGCATAAGGGAAAGTTGAATTGCAAATGTTATACGTACGTTTTCGAATTCAATAAACCGTAAGCATTTTATTTGGTCGCATAATAAGAAAAGTTGCGACGAGGTGCGAATATTTTAGTTTCGTCCGGGCTCGAGTTCTGGGACCATTTCTTCTCGAGGTGAAACATTCGCGTGAGATATGGCAAAGAAGCGACACTATAGAGACGCATCCAGTATTCATTTTCACGTTCCATTTCCTCATACTCGCCGCTCAAGATGCTTTCGAGGGCCATTCAAACTTTCTGAACATTGCTCTTCTCGTCACACTTTCCTGTTGGGAGTATAATCGAATCGAATAGTTTCGTGTCACTGATGTAACCCCGTTAGAACAGAAACAGTTACGTATAAATTTCTTCTCTCTTCAATTTATGCGGACATTTCAATTTTTACTTATCCGACGTAAAGATACCACGGTTCGAAAGTTTTTACCGTGCTTATGAATTTTGTATTACGTTCAAGATAGTATGTATGCTGTTTGAGGGCATTTTAGGTTTCTTCTAGGGAAGATGGCGACGTAGGGAGGGGAAGTGCTATTTTATGAACACATGAGAATTATTATGTGTTATTAACAGTTTGAGTGAGGGAGTCGCTTTTCTTGAAATTCAATGATTTTTATTTTGTCAAGTTGAGAATTTGGGAATAGGAAAATTTTTGAGTTTAGGGATTTGGGGAGTTGGGAATAGGGGATTTGGGATAGGGGATTTGAAAATTTGGGGGTTTGGAAATGGGGGTTTTGGGATTTGGGGATTTAGGAATAGGGGATTTGGGAAGAGGGGATTTGAGAATAGGGGATTTGGGAAGAGGCGATTTGGGAATAGGGGATTTGGAAATTTGGGGTTTGGGAATAGGGAATTTGGGTATTTAGGGATGTGTAAATTTGGGGATGTGGGAATTTAGGGATGTGGGAATTTGGGGATGTGTAAATTTGGGGATATGGGAGTTTGGGGATGTGGGAATTTGGGGATGTGTAAATTTGGAGATGTGCAAATTTAGGGATGTGGGAATTTGGGGATGTGGGAATTTGGGGATGTGGGAATTTGGGGATGTGTAAATTTGGGGATATGGAAATTTGGGGATGTGTAAATTTGGGGATGTGGGAAGTTGAAGATGTGAGAATTTGGGGATGTGGGAATTTAGGGATGTGGGAATTTGGGGATGTGTAAATTTGGGGATATGGGAGTTTGGGGATGTGGGAATTTGGGGATGTGTAAATTTGGAGATGTGCAAATTTAGGGATGTGGGAATTTGGGGATGTGTAAATTTGGGGATATGGAAATTTGGGGATGTGTAAATTTGGGGATGTGGGAAGTTGAAGATGTGAGAATTTGGGGATGTGAGAATTTGGGGATATAGGAACTTGGATGTGGGATGTGAGAACTTGGGGAATGCAGGAATTTTGGAACTTATGAATTTTGAAATTTATGAAATTTTTGAATTTAGGAGTTTAAAAATTTGGAAATAGGAAATAAGAAGATTTAGAGATTTACGGTTTGAGAATTTGTTGATTTACGAATTCGAGGATTTAGGTATGTAGAAAGTTCTGAATTTGAAGATTTGAGAAACTCCAAACCATATAGTTGCACTGAACCATAATTCGTAAGAATAACTGAAAGAAGGGTGAAGAAAATAATGGAGATATAAAAGAACAGTGATTGTGCGTCACTAATGTTCATTTAACGAAGTAAAACGTGATTCACGACACGGTATGGAAAACAATGTGGCATCAGAAGTGGCGAGAGGCTTTTAAACGGGGGGTCGAGACAGATAAACAACTCGGGGCTCGTCGTCAATGAGCCGCGCTGGATTCGAAAAGCTCCGAGCTGAACAGCGAAGCGTGCTCGAGGAGCTTACTAGCATCGTTTCTCGCTCGAATGGAAACGGCAGGGAAATTCAAAAGCTCATGTTTGTCGTCCACTCTGCGACCCTTCTGGAAATTGGCCCGGTGTCACTCGAAAATTTCACGACCCTTTCGTGCGGTACGTTGACCAGCACGAGAGACACATACGGGCGAAATGAAATCAACCCGTGTTCCTCCACTTTTGTCCGACTGAAAGCCACGAAACAGCTATTACCGTCTACTTGTTACATGATGCTTGCACAGCACGACAAACACGCTCTGCTAATACAAATTCGAGACGTATCAACGGCCCTATGAAACTGTCGTTACGTCGTCTTCTAAGTGAATCCAGGCTCCTACGGTGTGGAAGCAAATCTGGCACAACTGCAGAAAATGTGCTAACTAGTCGCAAGAGGTCGAGTACTCTGTGATTTCTAGTTACTGCATTGCTGGAATTTTAGATATTTCGAGAGTTGGAGATTTGGACTACTTTTCAAATTTTTAAAGAAATTTAGAAAATTTGGAAATCTTGGATACTTGAATATTTGGGAATTTTTGAATTAAGTATTTGACTGAACTTGAGTGTTTCTGGAGTAATTTTGGAGGATGTAGGTATATAGGGGAATCTAGAGATTTTTGAGTCTAGGAACTGGGGGGTCTATGGATTTAGGGATCTATGGATTTGGGGATCCAGGGATTTGGGGATCCAGAGATTTGGGGATCTAGGGAGTTGAGGATGTAGGGATTGGGAGATGTAGGGATTTGGGGATCCAGGGATTTGGGCATCTAGGGATTTGGGTATCTAGGAATTTGGGGTTTTAGGGATTTGGATATTTAGGAATTTGGGGATCTAGGGATTTGGGGCGTCAGGGATTTGGGGATCTAGGGATTTGGGGATGTAGGAATTTGGGGATCTAGGGATTTGGGTATTTAGGGAGTTGAGGATGTAGGAATTTGGGAGTCCAGGGATTTGGGAATCTGGGGATTTGGGTATCTAGGAATTTGGGCATCTAGGGATTTGGGTATCTAGGAATTTGGGGTTTTAGGGATTTGGATATTTAGGAATTTGGGGATCTAGGGATTTGGGGCGTCAGGGATTTGGGGATCTAGGGATTTGGGGATGTAGGAATTTGGGGATCTAGGGATTTGGGTATTTAGGGAGTTGAGGATGTAGGAATTTGGGGGTCCAGGGATTTGGGAATCTGGGGATTTGGGTATCTAGGAATTTGGAGATCTAGGGATTTGGGGATGTAGGAATTTGGGGATGTAGGAGTTTGGGGATGTAGGAATTTGGGGATGTAGGAATTTGGGGGACCAGGGATTTGGGGATCTGGGGATTTGGGGATCTAGGAATTTGGGGATCTAAGGATTTGGGTATTTAGGGAGTTGAGGATGTAGGGATTTGGGGATGTAGAAATTTGGGGATATAGGAATTTGGGGGTCCAGGGATTTGGGGATTTGGGGATCTAGGAATTCGGCGATCTAGGAATTTGGAGATCTAAGAACTTGTGGTGTAGGGATTTATAGATCTAGGAATTTGTAAATCTAGGGATTTGAAGACCTTGAAATTTGTGAATCTAGTGATTTATGTGCCTAGAAATTTATGGATCTAGGAATTTGAGGATGAAGAAGTTGGAGAATTAGAAATGTGAAAATTTGGGTTCAAATTAGGATTTGAAAATTTAAGAATTTTAAAACTTTCAGAACTCACCATACAGTGAACCTCGTACAATCTCTCCTGACCTATAACTTACAAAATTTCAAATGCGCTTCTTAAATCACAAAACACAATCGTGCTGTTATAACATATTATTTACATCCAATTAAATTATTGTTCATCGCCGGAAATATAGGAAATTAGTTTGAATATTGCACTATAATTAGCGTAATTATTGCCTGGCGATTTAATGAACACGAATTCGGACGTGTTATACGTATACTGCCTCGCGTAGTTATGGTACACAGTATAAATACGAGTATGATAATTGCTTTTGCTATGAATACGAATAACAGAATGTATTTTCATTTCATTTTCACCTGCACTCGCTAATCGATACTGGTATTTGCCTATTCGCTCTCGCGATCTTTTATTGGTTATTCAGTGTACGTGTCTGGATTTCCTTTGGTGTATGCAATCGCGTGCACCTGAAGAATCAGAAATCGTTTCTCAAACTTTACTTTCGTTCAATACGTTGTTTCGTACCGTTTTATTTATATTCAGCGTTTTATTACTTGTCATGATTTATCAAGGCTATGTTACCTTTGGATAAATTGACGTTCAAACAAAAATAAATATATTTGAGTGACAAAAATATGTGTTACATTAAATAGGTTAGGTTAGAGCAGATTTAGTTAAGTTCATATTCGAACTGAAACCAAAATTCATACATTTGAATGATACAATTATTTGTAATAATAATTGTAATGGTTGTTTGTAATCAAAATATGTGTCAGATTAAATAGGTTAGGTTAGAGCAGATTTAGTTAGGTTCATATTCGAACTGAAACCAAAATTCATACATTTGAATGATACAATTATTTGTAATAATAATTGTAATGGTTGTTTGTAATCGAAATATGTGTCAGATTAAATAGGTTAAATTAAAGCAGATTAAACCAAATCTGGTTCACATTGAAACTCAAACAAAAATTCCTAGATTTGAACAATACAATTCTGTGTCATATTAGGTCATGTTAGGTTAGGTTCAATTAAGTCTAACTTTTAATACAAAATAAATAGATTTGTCTGATGAGATTGAATATATGTTAGGTTATGTAATATTCAATGAAACTTTATTGAAGTTAAATTCTATTTAGCTTTAACTTTTTAATCTTGACAATATTTTAAGATCTTGACATCATATTATCAATGTGTATATCGCTATGTGCCAATACAATATCATGTATTTATTAGTGATACAACATCATGTATTTGTTGTTAGAATTAAACAACAAAATGTTTTATATGTGTCCACTATAAAAATTTTCTATCATGTCCAACGTGCTATCATGAAGTTCCCCGAATACAATTACCACAGAATTGTTTGAAGAATGAATACAGAGCACTTCTATCACCAATACCCCAGAATATTACAACATAACAGATAAAGAATTAATACGATAATTCAGAAAAATGGCGGAAGCAGTACGTTGAATCGCGTAACGGGTCTCCGCGCAGTCGGAACAGAATGTGAAGAAGCGAAATGTGGCGAATTTCTGGGAAACTTTTCGGTTACACGAACATGTACCAACACAGAGGAGCAGGGTGGTAATGCCGGTGGATGTGTTCGAGAATAACGGAGAAAGAAGACGGGGTCTGGGGTGATATCGGGCTGACATGGGAGGAAGGATTTTAATATAAAATGCCAAGCGTTCCAAGTCCTCGGTTCCAAAGCTTCGACCGGCTCTTGACAGACGAAAGCGCTTTTCACGTTCGTCGGATCAAGTTTCGTTTACCGGTATCGTGTGTCTTCGATTCTATGCACTCTACCTTTCGTCATCCCCTACAGAGACACATTTCTTCCTTCTAATTAATCATTTACGTTTCGCAGTTTCTCTTGGAAATATATTTGGACCCCAGGGACAGATTCTGTTTTGTCTTTTAATAAAATATTTTTCATTCTTCTTGGACGGTGAAAATGTTCTGAAATATTTAGTTGATATACCGGTATCAAAGAGTTATTTCTATTTTCATAGAAATTATGTCAAGTTTATATTTTGTAGGTGTCGTGAAAGGGACATTTTGAATATTTCAAGGGTGAAATATGGGACCATCATTTTGTAGCTATATTTCTTGAGGGATGTAGTCAAATACGGAATATCGTTTTTCAAATGTCACTAAGGATCAGTCACAGAAAATTATGGTTAGGTTAGGTTGATGGTACACAAATGTTAAGGGATTTATAAGACATTTAAAGGTGAGGAACTAAAACTAACGCAAGACAATCAGAAAAATATTCTCAACACAAAATGTCCTCTAGCTTTACAACCCCAAATTTTTTGAAAAATTGCAAAATAATTATTAGATAGTGTATAGTTTCTATCGCAATAGTTCAATGTTATTTGTCAGAGTACATAAAAATAATAAAAAGAATAAAGAGAAAGTGTTGGTTTTACATGTTATCAAAATTATGCTGGATATTCAAAATAGCAAATTAAACTGAGAGATTGAAATTAATACGTAATAATCCATATATTACCGAGAGCCGTATTAAGCATCGAGATCGGAGTATTAATTTCAGCAAATGTACGTGGAACGCAGGAGGGTTATTTCCATATTACGAAATTATGTAATTTGCAGAAATTCTGGGGAAAAAGGTAGCTTCCGCTTAAATCCAGAAGTTAGAAAAAATATCTACTTACTGTAAATGAGAACTTCAGTGAAAATTGTTCACCTTGTAAATTTTTCAAATTCGTTGAAATTTAAAGATAAAAAAAAATAGTGATTTACAGTATGTATTTTGAACGTTTAAAATTTGGGTACTTTGTAGTTTTATTAATTTACAATAGTTGGTTGGAGAAAAAGCTCATCTGTGTGTATGATGTATATTACACACACATGTATACATATTGTATATGTATCTATGTATGTAATACATTATATGTTGTGTATTATATGTAGTAATTTATAGAGTAATGTATGTATGTAGCATACAATGTTATATGTTAGTATATTAATACTGTATATTGTCATTTATACAGTATTAGGAATACAGTATGTTATCATCATGTGTTATCATCATATGTTATCATTACGTGTCACCATCATATGTTATTATCATATGTTATCATCACATGTCACCATCATATGTTATTACCATATGTTATCATCATATGTTATCATCACATGTCATCATCATATGTTATTACCATATGTTATTATCATATGTACACTATGTACAAGATTAGTACAGTATATTAACATATTAAAAATTAATCTCGTAAATGAATTAACAAATCACTGACCAAAGCAAATAACGTAGTATATTAAGTATGAAAAAATCCGAAGCAAATTTTTGTAAATACAGTATTTTAGATCATAAGAAAAATTTAATTGATCTAAAAATTAAACATTTCACTTACCCGGAATGATATACCTAAATACTTAAGGTTAATAAATAATTTAATAGAGTTTAATAAACTTGATTACCAGATATTAAATAGAGTCCAAAGTATTCATAAGAAAGTTTTAAGTACAATAAAAGCACGAATGTGTTTTTGGAAATGTTCGGTTGAAATTTTGTAGGAAAACTATAAAGTTAAAGATCCGAGAATATTAATCATGGTTATACCTTGGAATAAAGGAGTAGTGACTAGTAAATCAGGTTTATGGCATGAACGTAGTGAGCCATCCTCCTTAATCTCTCTAGAGTTCATCAGGTTCTGCTATATGACAATGAGAGTTATAAATACTTGAGCTCTCTATATGGCTGACCTGTATCTGTTCGTACTACTGCGGCGCAGTGGCAATCGTAAAATTGTACCATAAAGTATATTAAAATTTCTATACGTGTTTGTGAAGTCTGAAAAATATAGTAACATTACTTAAATTCAGAAAAGACATGTGCAGAGTAAGGTGATATTTATTGCATATATCAGCTTTGGTTTTTAAAATTTTGTGTTGTAAATGTGAATATGTAATACATGTTTTAGAGAACATATATGATCAGTGAAGATGAAATGAAAATCTCGATCTTCTTACAAAGTGACAAAGTAATTAGTAAGATTTTAGCTGTAATATTATACATATGATAATATATAAGAAGATTTTAGTCTCATATGTTAGATTTGTAATTGAGTATCTCAGGTGTTAATTTTTAATCCCTTTCACATTTTGTACAAATTTTAAGCAGAATTTGTACTTCTTTTTACAGCTCTTCATGACTAATATTACAGCATACGTAAATTTGTCATGTTTTTACCATTTTTCGTGAAACGAAGGTAGTATTTAATTTTTTAACCGGAACAGCGTATTTTCCTTGCACGGATCGATTCTTTAGAGTACTCCGCGTACAATGTAAAAAATCAACAATTCATGGGATATTTGAAATTTTTATATGAGACATCTCGCAAAATATTGAATTTTTTATAATCATACGTTTTATGCAGGATGTCTCAAAGAATCGAGCCACGGAAGTGCAAATATGAAGGTTCGTTAGGAAAAAGGAATAAAAATCTACTTTGTTTTTACATGGAATAGCATATTTCGTTTTATCATACATGTATCGATTCTTGCGAACATTTAATGTTGAAAAAATACCAGCACAGTTCACGAGATGTTTTATACTTTTATGTATAATGTTTTACTTCTAAATTTAAAATATCTCTCGAATTAATTTTGTCGACGGTTTGCTTTAATATTTTTGGTTGTGTATGTTATTGGACTCGGAGGGAAATACTGCAAATATAATAAATTCATGTATTTTCCCTTGCATGGTTACATTATTTAGAAAAGGGAGGGACTGTTTTT
The DNA here is from genome assembly GCA_945859595.2 of Megachile willughbiella. Taxonomy (NCBI): domain Eukaryota; kingdom Metazoa; phylum Arthropoda; class Insecta; order Hymenoptera; family Megachilidae; genus Megachile; species Megachile willughbiella. The sequence continues at coordinate 11,152,487 of OX243796.1, forward strand.
TTCTGATTTTTCATATACTTATTTACATGAAAAGCACAGGTGTATATGTTTATTTATTCAGTATGACGATGTTCCGGAATAAATTTGTGTTTCAGTGTTGTTTCTACTGTTGCTTTTGAATTGTAGAAGATTCATTTGAAACGAGAATGTAAAGAGATGTTTGTTATGAATATTATTGTGCTTTAATTACTGCAACATGAACTTCTGAAACAGTCAAATAGTGGAATAGTGAAATCGTAGATGTGAATTAATAAAACAGCAAGTTAGAACGATAGTAACATTGTAAGGTACGAAAGTATATAAATATCAAAATAGTAAAATATAATATCACAATACGGAAATAGAAAAATATTACAAATTAAGATATTAAAATATTGAAATATTGAAATAGTAAAATAGTAAAACAGTAAAACAATAAAATGAAAAATTAAAAAAATATTAAAATTCTGATATTGTAAAATAGTTAAACAATAAAATGAAAAATTAAAAAATTAAAAAATTCTAATATAGTAAAATAATAAAACAATAAAGTAGTAAAATAAAAAATGAGAGAAAGACTAAAATTCCAATACAGTAAAATAATAAAACAGAGAAATAGCAAAGCAGTAAATCAGTAAAACAGTAAAATAACGAAATAATAAAATACTACAATAAAAAAATAGCAAATTAATAAATTAGTAATTCAATAAATCAACCTACCAAACAAGAAAAGTAATAAAACAATACCATAATCAAACAGCAACATAATAAAATAATAAATGTAACGATGAATTACGCATTTCATATACCAGACATTAATCTCTACAATCCCTATATCGAAATCACCGAACCTTAAGCCGAACCCATAGAACCCCCAGTCATAATCCTTAATCGAAATCATTCCTCCGCTCGCGTAAACTTTCTTTATTAATACTCGAGCGAGAGGGTTAAATTAATCTTAGCGATTCCCTCATCCCGGATCATTATTCTTAATTCCTGGAACGACACATCGACCCCCTTTCATTTTCCATGTTCCCTTTTCGCTTCATTTTCTTTATCCCCGTCCGGTTGTCGTCGGCTTCCACTCGCAATCGCCGCTACCTAATCCCCGATACTTTTTCACGATCCCTCTCTCTCTCGTCGTCGATCGATCTTCTCATTTTCTATTCTACTTCCGGTCGTGCTCTTCACCTTGCTTCGTTTCACCCTGGCTCGATCCTCGAGCGATTCCGCTCGACTTTTGCTATCTTCATCTCGCTTCGACGCCCCTCCTCCGGCGTTTCGACGCTAGCCACTCTGAATTACCAATGAACATTCCGATCACGTCGTTGCGAGCGTCGTGCTTTTCGTGGCGAGTGACGGAAAAACAAAGCTTTCGAGAACCGGAGGGAAAAAAAAACGGGTCGCGTCGGTTAATTCGATTCGACGCTCGTCCGTATCTGTTTTTTAATCGAACTTTTACGCTCGCGCCGAGCCGATTGCGCGACGCAATTGCACCCTCCGCTCGACTTTGTGTCCGCCATCCTGCAGAATCAGGTTTTTCTTTGTCCCATATAAAAGGATAAAATACGCGTATGGACAGATACTGCAGTTTAATGGATAAAAGCTGCGGTGATCTGGATCGTTGCTGTTGTTTAGCAATTTTCTCTCCGTTTTCGGAAAATGCCCGAGTTATGCTATTTTATCGATGTCATTTTTACGTACGATTATTTCTCTCGAAGACAATTTTTGTATATTATTCTTTTCAACGCGTTGACGCGGTTGAAATTGGGGTAGTATTTCTATTTCTAACAAATTTTGTCAATATTCATAGTTTGTTATGTTTATTTTTCATAGTTCCAGGTAATTGTTACGAGTATTTTCAGTTGGGAAGGTTAACAAATTTTTAATAATATAAATGGTAGACCTGTATCGAAATCTAAGAGTCACCCATATGTGATGTGGGAGTCAAAGTGTTAAATACCTTTACTTTAATCTCTCATTGTATCTTTCTGTTTTGAAAAAGAAATGCTAAGCTCTCATAGATATATAAATTATTCGTGGATTTTGAATTACTCGATTTAACTAGAAATTTTGTTTGGAAAATTATTGGAACAATGGCGAGCTCTGATTAGGGCAGTAGAAAGTCATGTCTGATTCAGTAGGATAATATGGATTATCAAGGATATCCTGAACGAATTGTTTAATGGCGTCATTTGCTATTCGGAATTATCGGCGTAATTTTAGCGGTAATGAGGATCTGTAATACAACACAAAGCTACACATTTCTGATATACGCGTTCGTAATGGTATTGTAAACGAAAGTTAAAGAGGAAATGTGTGGGTTCTTGTTGGTTCAAAAGCTCCAGCGAAATGAACAATTTTAACAACGGTATATCAATCCACCTTTGTATGCTTTTACCTTGATACATGTTTCATACAAAATATAGTATTACCACGCGTGTTGTACAATTTTATATTTTACCTTGATGTACGTCTTATACAATTTTATATACTTTCATCTTACTACATGCTTCATACAATTTTGTGTCCTATAATTCACCCTATTTGATGCATTAGTTCAAATTCAATTGTTTAATCTTACAGTTGAACTATTTTAATTAAACACAGTTAAATACAGTTTAGCTGTTTAAATTAGACGCAGTTAAATATAGTTTAGATGTTTAAATTAAACGCAATTAAACACGCTTTAGTTACGTTTAATACAGTTAAATTCCTTAATTGCAGTTAAATGTGGTTACATTAGTGAAATGTAATTAAACACAGTGAAGTTATTTAAGTTACCACAAAACAACAATGGTAAACTATTCAACATTTGTAACAAAATAATGCTTGTTTGAGTAATATGAACAGTACGAAGAATATTAATGATTAATTGTTTCATGTATTAATTTCATTGACCATTTTGACTGTGTGTAACATAATTTAAATAGTACGTTTCTTCTTCTCTCACTGCTTAATTAAGTAAGTGCATTAAGAATATTAATCTTAATTAGTTTTTGAAGTAGTACATCAAAAGTATTATTCGCAACAATATAATATAGCCGAGATTTCATTAAAGTCAAATACTTTCTTCCAATTTAAAAATCACTCAGAAACGTACGTACATGAATATACGTCAGCCAATATAGCGACACGAAATATTCCTCTAAATAACGTAGCGCTGTTCTACCTACAAACAGAAACTAGTAGCAGGTGTGTTTCTCTTGAAAACACAGGGATTCTATTAAAAATTCATTTTTTATCGGAAATCGAAGCTGCTAAAAATTCCTACGACCGCTTGTCTGTTACTGGAGCCTCGGAACGGTACACTCGAGAGCAACGTAGACTTTCTTTCAACATAATAAATACATGAACTGCGACATTTTTTAACTCTTTTTCACTTCTGTTTCGAAATTTTCAAATTTTAAGAATTTCGAATTTTCGAATGTTTTCGGATTTTCAAATTTTGTAAATATTTACATTTGCATATTGTTACGTTTCGAAATTTCCAAATCTTCATGTTTCTACATTTTAGTAATATTAAATAGTCTCAAATTCTCAAATCTTCAAATGTGCAAATTTTCAAATTTTCAAATTTTCGAATTTCCTAGTCCCAGTCTCTTCAAATTGCTAAATCCCTAAATCCCCACATTCTTAAATCTCCACATCTTCACACTCCAGATCATCAAGTCCCCAGGACCAAAAGGTCCCAGGTCCTCAAGACCGCAAATACACAAATTTTCAATTCCCTAAATTTTCCAAGTCTCTAAATTTCTAAGCTCCCAAATCCCAAAAATCCCAAATCACTAATGTACCAACTCCTTAACGTACCAAATCCCTTAATTTCTAAATCCCTAAGCTCCTAAATCTCTAAATTCTCCAGATTCCTAAATTTCTAACCTCAAAATTCTCAAATCTCTATATTCCCAAATTTCTAAGTTCCCAAATCCTTAAAATCCCAAATCCGTAAAGTATCAACTCCCTAAAGTACCAAATCCCTAAATTTCCAAATCTCTAAATTCCCAAGTCCTTAAATTTCTTACCTCTAAATTTTCAAATTCCTAGATTTCCAATTTCAAAACCCCCAAATCCCTAAAGTACCAAATCCTTAAATTTCCAAATCTCTAAATTCCCTTACCTCTAAACCCCCAAATCTCTAAATCGCTCAAGTCCTTAAACCTCCACATCTCTACACCTCCAAACACTCAATTCCCAAATTCACCATCTTCAAAATTCCCAAAATCCCTAAGAATCACCATCTACCTCTTCCTGCACTGTTCCTTACATTTTCCCGAGGAAAATCAGATTTGTCGTCGACTGTACGTACTCGAACCTTATTCTCTCTATTTTTTCGAGTTGCCCTATGTATCTCTTCAATTTTCCCGCCTCGAAAGTTATGCAGCTGCTTACGTGTTACCATATTCTCATTCCTACTTGATAACCGATCGTGAGAGGCTATTTTTCACCGGTAAAAATCAATGGCACATTTTCGCGCAACTGGCACGCCACCCACGTCGGCATAAAAGGCACTTTTCCCACGAAGCCCCTTGAATTCGCCTGGGTCCCATAAGACGCTTAACCTCTCGACTCTCATCGCTATTCTATGGGAGCGCATCGTCTGCCTTCTCTTCTTCGGCTCGTTTTCTTTTCACACCGTTCCGTTTCCCTTTTACAAAAGCCGCCTTTCGCGATGTCAGATCAGACGTTTCACGGTTGCCGCTTTTCGCCAGTCGAAAAACTTTCAGCTGCAATAATTCTTGATGGCTTCAGGGCCGTACCTTTAAACGGCGCACTGGCTGGAAAATTTTTAGAAAATTCGCGTAAACCATGATCCCTTTTTCCCTCTTCCGTTTTTCGATTATACTTTTTTGGTATTAAACTTATTTTCCGACTTCTTTCCCGTTTCTGATTAAAATTTTCTGCAGAACGAAATGGGGCTTATGTAGATGCGTAATTTATACTGAAATTGTAAATTTCAAAATTTGTTGACTCGCGAACTTTTAAATTTGATGATTTGGCAATTCTGAATTTGTTGTTTGGGAAATTGGAAATTTGGGAATTGAGGTTATGTTTGAATACTGGGTTCAATTTCAATTAAGTACCATTACAACTGTTATAATTGATTGAGTTATTAATCAAATATTTGTTTGTTAATCAAATTGAATTATAAATGAGAATTTATGTTACAAGGCTTAAGTTACAAAATTATATATAATTTTAGCTGGGATATTTTTTAAAATCAATATGTTTGAAGTCCTGAATTATTATTATGAACAATTATTATATATAATTATTAATTTATCACAAATATGCCGTTTCATAAAAATAGAGACGTAATATCGTATTCAATGCAAGTAAATTTGAAAATTTTTAATTTGTATCACCAGTAATAACTGTTATAATGAACAGCACGAAGAATGAGCAATGAAAATTAAATTAATAATAAGTAAATGATTAAAAAATTAATATAAACCCGTCCTGTTTGCATTTTGCCGCTTCAGCGAATTTCAAAGAAAATATTCCGAAAGTTGTCGAACACGTTTGCCACATTTGCCTAACTGCTGCGTGAACGAATGCACGTACCGCGAGATTTATTTCCCTTATCCACGTGCATTAACGTGTTTCGTTTAGCAACTTTTCAACATTTCGAAAGCTACGTTGACGTGTTCAGTTTCCGCATTAAATTAATATCAGCTTTTTCATGCAGCACGTAACATCGCCGAGTCTGAATCTGGTTCAATTACACAAGCAGTTTTTGCCCTCCTACGTGGGTGACCTACGCTTTGAACGACAGCTTTCAGCGGTTCGTTCATCTCTTAAATTACACGTCAGAACGTCCGAGCCACTTCTCATTAAATATTTTTCTTTCCCAGTCCCGTCTGCCTGGACAAGCCGGACTATTTTCGTGAAAACGTATCGCTCGTGCCAGGCCTCGTTCCGCCGCGAATTTTCCGCAAATTTGCCGGGGAATACTCTTTCTCGTCGACAAAAGGGGTGGCCAGGATGCCCGGGCTTCAATTAAATTCCTAAAAGTTCTCAAGTCCACCGCGTGGCCGCGACGTGGCCGCGGGGAAATTTAATTAAAAAAGTGCAAACGCACAATTTTTTCAAAGTTCCCGCGAATAATTGCTCCTCGACGGGATCGCAAGTTCAACCGGTATCTACGAACGTTCGAACTTTCTTATCTATCTTTCTTCTTCTTCTCATTCTGTTGTTATTCTATTAGTTACTTATTATTTAGTATTCTTCAGTAGTTATTTAATATTATTCAGTAGTTGTTAAATGAGATGTTTGTTTTAACAATTTCAACCCCTATATGACGGTTATACGTTCAATATAATGTAACTTATTCTTGCGATATAATATCCATTTTTGGGAAATTTTGGAGTTTTGGGATTTGGGGATTTGGGGATTTGAGAATAGGTGATTTGGGATTAGAGGATTTGAGAATAGGGGATTTGGGATATGGTGATTTGGGATTTGGGAATTTGGGGATTTGGGGATGTGGGATTTGGGGATTTGGGGATTTGGGAATGTGGGACTTGGGGATATGGGATTTGGGGATGTGGGATTTGTGGATGTAGGATTTGGGGATGTGGGATTTGTAGATGTGGGATTTGGGGATGTGGAATTTGGGGATGTGGGATTTGTGGATGTAGGATTTGGGGATGTGGGATTTGGGAATGTGGGACTTGGGGATATGGGATTTGGGGATGTGGGATTTGTGGATGTAGGATTTGGGGATGTGGGATTTGTAGATGTGGGATTTGGGGATGTGGAATTTGGGGATGTGGGATTTGGGGATGTGGGATTTGTAGATATGGGATTTGGGGATGTGGGATTTGTAGATGTGGGATTTGTAGATGTGGGATTTGGGGATGTGGGATTTGGGGATGTGGGATTTGGGGATGTGGGATTTGGGGATGTGGGATTTGGGAATAGGAGATTTGGGATTTGTGGATTTGAGAATAGGGGATTTGAGATTTGGAGATTTAGGAGTAGGAAATTAGCAAATAGGAGATTTGAAAATTTGGAGGTTTCGAAATTTGGGGGTTTGGGAATATGGGATTTGGGATCAGGGAATTTGGGAATTGAGGAATTGGGTAACACCACACGTCGTTTAATGAATGACTCAGCGACGCACATACAATTGCACGATATCATAAATCGAATTTTAATAATACCGAAGTAATGGTTAAACTGGAGCAAGGATGGCAATAACCGGAAGGATCGAAAAAAGGAAGTAGAGGCGGTAGTAACCGATAACTGTGTCAGAGGGAGCAGATGGGTCGGACAATTTGAAGCAGAGAAACGATAGCGTTTGGAACAGGGACGAAGTATTGAATCCGTCCGTAGCGGGAATATTTTTCTTAACCTCCTCGCGACGTCTATGAGACGGAAAGTTTGAAAGCGGAGCATGGTGGCGCTCGATCGACGAGTGCTCGTTTAAGCTTGACGAGTGCCTCGCGATATTTCCGTGAAATTGCGAGCTGGCTGGCTGCTTTCAGCCGGTCTCGCGAACTCTGACAAGTTTTATTTATTTATCCGCGCCGCAGAGCGACGACGGCTCTCTCGTCCTCCAGGAATATTATTAAAGCCGTTGGCCGTGTTTGACTTCGAAAGGATGGCGCTGGCATCCACCTCTCTGGAAGCTTTATTTGTATGCTGGCTGTGTTTCGGGGCGACACGATACGCCGAACGAGCGCGAAACAAGCCGTGTACGAATCGACAACTGGGTTAGATACACTGGCTGCTAACGAGCCATCGTAATGCACGTGCAATCGCACACGGATCCACGCGTGTACAGTTTACGCTAAATCTATCTTCTCTAGGGATAATATGGTAACTAGTGACAGACCCACTGCTCGCTAGTTCTTAGGAATTTCTTCTGGGATTGATCATTAAGTGGCTTTGGAGTCTGGAGAGCTATTTGGTTCGGTCAATATTTATTTATTCCAATTTATATTGGAATTATACTAATATATTATACTAATGTAAGTATATTAATATACAAGTTTAAATTAGAAAATATATACACATATAGATACGTATTCATATAAATTTACATGTACTAATTCAGTTAGAACTGACACTAAAAGTTCAAGAATTTAGAAGTCTATTCGGTTTAGTAATCGATCGTGCAATCTAGGAATTTGGAGTACTGTTTGGAATTTTGGTGATCTATAGATATGGGTATCTAGGAATTTTAATATTTACTTGATTTGGTGATGTATGCATATGAAAATGCAAGAATGTGGAGACTGTCATACATGATCCAATTTCAGAATATAGGAATTCATAGATTTAGATATTTAGAGATCCAGAAATTAGAAAACAGGGAAAATTTGAAAATTACAGTTTACGAATCCTCGCGCGAAGCATATATTGCAGTGGACTGTACGCGCAGTGAGTTTGTTCCGCGTCATATCGCGAGTGTCGTCGCGCCACGGCGCGCCGATCGCGACACAGAACGACCGATCGTTATTGACGCTGCTATTGTTCCTGATGGAAGAAGGCAAATTGCTCTCGCACGGGAATTACCAACGATTCGTTAAAATCAATTGTTCGTGCAAGCTTTCCACTCGGGAAGTAGCTAATTGTTCGTAAGAATTCTTTTATTCACGATTATGCGCTTAGGAAATGAAGCGTGCGGAAGTGTGAAGCATACTCGACTGAAATTCTGGCTTACTTTAGCTAAGGCTTGTACAGCGGGAAACTTTTCATCTTCTGCAAGTGATTTTTGAGATTATTTAGGAGAAGTGTTTGAAAGTTAGGGAAGATTCTAGGAAGAGCTTATGGATGGTCTAGGGGTGAGGGTGGTGCAGATTCTAGGGAGAGTTACAGAATTTGGAGAGATCTTAGGAGTTGTAGGACTTAGTCCTGGGGAGGGCTTAAAAGAGAATTCAGGGAGATCCAGAAAGAGCTAATTGAGGACTTAGGGAGATTATACGAAGGGCTAAGGGAGAACTTGAGATCCTAAGGAGAGTTAAAGAACTTAGGGAGGTCCTAGAGAGAAAGCTAGTGAAGTTAGGATCTTAGAAAGAGCTAATGGAGAACTCAGGGTCCTAGGAAGAGCTAAAGGACAGCATAGGAGATCCTAGGTAGAGCTAATGGAGGACTTAGGGAGATCTTAAGGAGAGCTAAGGGAGAACTTGAGATCCTAGGGAGAGTTAAAGAACTTAGGGAGATCCTAGAGAGAAAGCTAGTGAACTTAGGATCTTAGAAGGAGCTAATGGAGAACTCAGGGTCCTAGGAACAGCTAAAGGACAGCATAGGAGATCCTAGGTAGAGTTAATGGAGGACTTAGGGAGATCTTAAGGAGAGCTAAAGGAGAACTTAAGATCCTAAGGAGAGTTAGAGATCTTAGGGAGATCCTAGAGAGAAAGCTAGTGAACTTAGGATCTTACAAAGAGCTAATGGAGAACTCAGGGACCTAGGAAGAGCTAAAGACAGCATAGGGAGATCCTAGGTTGAGCTAATGGAGGACTTAGGGAGATGTTGAGGAGAGCTAAAGGAGAACTTGAGATCCTACGGAGAGTTAAAGATCTTAGGGAGATCCTAGAGAGAAAGCTAGTGAACTTAGGATCTTACAAAGAGCTAATGGAGAACTCTGGGACCTAAGAAGAGCTAAAGGACACCATAGGGTGATCCTAGAGCTAAAGAGGAATTTATGGAGATCTCAAGTAGACATACAGAAATCCTACAAACACTAATGTGATTCCCAAATGTCCAATTTCCAAATTTCCGAATCTTCAAAATTACAAATGCCCAAATTCCCAAATCTCTAAATCCTTGAAGTTTCATAAATCAACTTCCCAAAATATCCAGAACAAATGAACTTGTAACGATCCTACGATAAAAGTTCAGTTTGTCCAAATTAGTTCCAGCTATGATACAAAGAAACTAGAGAATATATCAATTCGTATAATTTAAATTCATGAATTGTTGCGGAGTCGATATCAAAGATCAACCAATTTGCAAACATTTTCTGCTCGCTGGATTCCAAGCAAATATCTTGGACTTAATTCCGTTCATTCTTCCCAAGAGAGATTATTCTCGTTTCTCTTATATATGATTCCGATTCAACTGCATATTTATTCGTGTATGTTATCTTCAGCTGAAGGAGAATTTATTGTACTTGCCTGAGTGTTTGTAACTCGTATAGCCGGCGATAAATCTCGTAGCATCTTATCGGTTTCTGTTTCTCATGCCAGCTGGTCTTCTTCATCCTTAACTTCGCGGCCATTGCTTTCTACGATTTTATGGGGTTTGTGACAACTTCAACGTGTTTATAACCGTTCGAACATAGGGAATGTTTAATATCTTTTTTGAGGTACGAACATTCAAAGAACTTCATTCTGAGGATTTAGCGAATTCATTTTGAGGATTTAGTTTATGGATTCACTTTGAGGATTTAGTTTGACTTATCCTTTACGGAGAAATTTAACTAAATTCAAAGAAGAGGAAGATTGGCACACGAACATTATTATTTCATCAATTACTTTTTCTGCATTCAAGTTTTACATTTTAGATAAATATAATTACCTCCTGAGGGACACTTAAATATCCTACAAGAATTTATCATAAAATTTTTGCAAATGTTTAAAAATAAATGGGCATTCCATTAATATATAATTTTTAACACAAAAATGATAATTTGTTTAATATATGATTTTTAATATAAAAACGATCGTTAGTCTCTCCCTTATAATTATCTTCAGTAATATAAATTATAAATGACTATAAAATAAATTATTTAAAAATAAATGTAATTTGCTATCACAAGTTACAAACCTAATTTAAAATGTTTATGTTCCTCACTGTTTCCAGTGAGAAATCTGAATAATTTTCAAAATCAAATTACTAGAAATCAGAGAGTGATAAATTAGGTTTCGGATACGCAATTGTATGGAACCCTATAAGAGATTCATGGCGTATATCAGAAAACTAATTAGCTTGTCGGAGTGTGGTATCTAAAATTATTGCCACCAGTCTGTCCGATCGCCATCGAGTTTCATCACTTAATCAATTTACTGTGGCATTTATTGTTTGATAATCGCAGTTCGATCACTAAAACTTATACATAGATAATTAGGTACGCAGATTAATCAAATATCAACCGGAATTGTTTTGCTGCTAGCAAACATGCAAATAGTGCGTTGCTGCAATGGTTCGGAGAAATTAATGATCGTGTTTAGAATCGCTTTGCACAATTCATTTACCCGTGTAATTGCCCTGTTAATAGCTAACACTATGCGACGAGTGAGTAAGCATCACCGACGTAAAGTGGAACGTATTGTTATTAAGTTTTTAACGGGCTAGAAAATTGAACGAGCCGATATATTCAGCAAACTATGGATGCAAGTTGGAAATTAAATGTTATTGCATACGTGATTGCGTGACACAAGGTGTGACATGCAATAACCAGGGTTTATTGCTGTAAAGGAGAGTTTTAATTCCTAATTTTGAAATTTTCTATATTTTCTAAAATTCTAAAATTTTTTATTTAAACATTTTTAGTTTATTAGATTGTAAAATGTTTGAACGAAGCTTAATAGTTTCAAATATCTGGAAATTCAAATTAAAAAATTTTTGTATTTATAAATTTTCAATTTTTCAAATGTGAAAATTTCCTAATCTCCAAATAACTCCCTAAATGTCTAAGTTCTCAAATGTTGAAATCTTTTAATTCTTAAATATCGAACCTCATAGATTCTCAAATTTCCAAAATTCCTAACTTTCAAATTCCCTAATCTCTGAATCTCCGAATTCTAAAATTTCAAAATCTCTATGTGCCTAAATTCTTAAATTTCAAACTTTCTAAAGTTACAAATTCCTCAAATTGCAAATCGCTAAATTTCCAAATTTCTCAGTTACCAAATCCCTAAATTTCGAAATCCCCAAATTTCTCAGTTTCCAAATCCCCAAATTTCTCAAATTTCCCTGTTCCCAAATCCCTAAATTTCCAAATCCCCAAATCCCCAAATTCCCAAGTTTCTCAAATTTTCCAAGTTCCCAAATTTCCCAAATTTCCCTGTTCCCAAATCCCCAAATTCCCAAGTTTCCCAAATTTCCCAAGTTCCCAAATTTCCCAAATTTCCCAAATTTCCCAAATCCCCAAATTCACAAGTTTCTCAAATTTCCCAAATTTCCCAAATTTCCCAGTTCCCAAGTCCCTAAACTACCAAATCCCCAAATCCCCATATTTCCCAAATTTCCCAAATTTCCCAAGTTTCTCAAATTTCCCAAATTTCCAATTCTTCAAACAAAACCTAGAAAAACGCACCCAAAATAAATCTAAGTAATTAAATACACGTATAATTTACATTAATCACTATAATTGCTTTCCCAACAGCCCATCTGTTTTCATTATCTACACTTTTTTAAACACGATAAATGTTAGTATTCACAGCAAACCAGTCAAGGTCCTATAAACGTTTTTAAACCGTTTAGTTTCACACGCGTTGCAAACAAATAAAAGTACATTTATCGTAGTTAACCGTTTACGATATTGCCCGCGGTTGAACAGTCCAGTGCACTTATATTTATTTATATTGCACACCGCCAAGCTCTATGGATTAAAAAAGAAAAACGTGTTTATAGATTTATTGTCGGAGATTTTTATCAATATCGAAAATTTCATTTCTGTTCGTACGAGTGGTTTAGAATATAAAGCGGCAAAGTATCTCCCCTGTATCGATTTCAATTTTAGTCTAAACCGCGTGAACCCATACAGATTAGTTTAGAATTAGAATTTTTATAGTGCTTTAACGTAATATTTTGTTATAGGATTATATGCAACAATCATTCGGTTCAAAAAATATATATATACATTTTTTCGATAGAATACCGTTTAGTTGTGGAAAAATTTAATTCAACTTTACTGTGTTATATTTGTAGTTTTTTTTTAACGAATGGACAAGATTTAAAAACTTTTGGTAGAATAGTAAATGGAAGTGAGGAAATTTATTACAAATTTATAGAATTAATTGTAGAATTAATTTAACTACCATTACATGCACAATGTCAAAAAGAATACATATATTCTCTTCAGGAGAAAACCATTTAAATTTGTAGAAAAATCTGATACAAGTTTATTGCGGTACATTTGTAGCACTAATTTAATTAGCGTTATAGAATATTAAAAAGAAGAATATATTTTTTTTTTCAGTAGAAAACCATTAAAATTCGTAGAAAAATTTCATGCAAGTTTACTACGTTGCATTTGTAGTATTTATTTAACGAGCGTTACATGAACAAATAAATTTAATCGGCGCTCACGGTTTTGACTTGGTTTTATTCGGAAACCAACGGGGTTAACATCGTTTCCATGGATCCCTGCAACTTTATTACTTTCTGTCCGTAATTTTAGTGAATCCTTTAAAGCACGATACTGCACTGCAGTCGTACACACGGAAACATCGTGTGTCTCTCTACGATTCGCTACGTTTTTGGCTGCTACGTAGAAATGCACTCTTCAAATAAGGTTAGAGATTCATAGCTTCACTGTCAACCGTAGCGAACTACCAAAGCGAATATCCTAGTATCATTTTCATTTCTATTTCTGACCAACGTCATTCCCTGTTTTATCATTATTTTCACCAATTTGCTACTTTCGCGTAACCTCTGTTTAATTACCAGCGCACATGTGTGATTTCCTATTTTAATATCACTATAAGTGACACTGTTATTTTTTGTTTTACTTCGTACTTTTATTTCAATATTTTCTACATGCTCCATATTTTTAACGTTTTCAGTATTTTCGCTATTTCCAATATTTTCGCCCATATTTTACCTTCGTTTGCAACATTTTTACATTTGTCACATCGTTTTTAAGTCTCTGCGTCAGTTTGTCGAATTGCATACACAGTTATTTAAAGTTTAAAACCGTATTAAAGTGTTTAAAGGTTTAGAAATTTTACAAATATACTTTATTTACAAAATTCCATAGAAAATCAATAAAATTATTAACTCTATCCGTGTCGAGTATGGTATCACATTTCTTTTGGATATCATAATTCAGATAGATAGATTGGTCGAACATGTATATTATCATTTATTTACTGCTTGTATCAATAGTTTTATGTTCTATTGTGTTTTCTACAGTTCCATTTATGTATTTCTTTACTAGTTCGTTTATATTTGCATATTCTCTTCTATAGAGAATTATTATGTTACAAGAAATGGAAGTCAACTCTCCTCTCCGAGTTCGAAAATTTTCCAAGCAGCTTTCACAATTTTTTTCTTTGCAATTTCACCGGATTTTTGGGTTCTTTTCTACGGTCGAACAGATATTGCCAGCGAGATTTTCGCATGCACGTATGTGGTAGCTTTCTAGTCTTGTATAATCAGTGAGGTAAGTCAAGGCCGGAATCGAGTCAGTCGATTTCCGTTATCCTAAGCTAAATTCCGAGCTGTGCCCTTTCTATTCTCTTTTTTTTCTCTATTTTTCCTGCGCACTCGGCACAATTTTCCGATTCCACGTACCCGTGACTCTCCGTTCCCTTTTTCGAACCTTCTTCGGGTTCAACCAACCGGATGAAACTCGATGTTTTTGCGCTGTTTCAGAAGCAGCAGCGTGTATTGTTAACCTTTCGAGACGCATACGGGTCAGCCACTTTAACCGTCGTTCTCGTACTCGTTTCCTTCGATGTTAAAGAGAATAATACGAGCGGTAGAATTAACCCGGGTCTCCCGTTATCGAATTACTTTCCCGCTGCTGTTGTTCTCGAAAGAGAATTAACCAGCGAATCGGATGAGTCGGTGCTTAGAATTATTATTGTTGCTAATTAGCGGAAATGCTTGCTCATTTCAATTAACTGACAATTGGGTCTTTTGAGAGAAGTTTCAGAACGCTCTTTGTTGAGAGTCTTATCTAGTTTCTCAATTACAAAATTTATAAAATTTATGATATTTGAAGTGAACACATTTTGGATATCCATATGTTGGAATAGTTCACAGGTTCGTGATGGGAGATTAATCATTTTTCTTAGAACGTATCATTGGTGGTTCAATCCGTCGTATAGGTATTAGACTTTCAGATTCTGGTATTTTCATATTTCTACGTTCTCAAGTTCTTATATAGCCAAATTCACAAATTCTCACGTCCTCAAGGTGCAAGATTCTCGACCTGACACACAACACATTCTCGCATCCTTACATTCTCATGTACTCATTTTCGCAAATCTCTAAGTTCCCACATCCCCAAATTATCACATCCCAAAATTCCCACATCGCGAAGTTCACACACCCCCAAATCTCCACATTTGCAAATGCCCACATCCTCAAATTTCCACATCCCCAAATTTCTACATGCCCAATTACCCAAATTACCGAATTCCCAAATCGAATATTTCCAAACTCCCATATTTACAAGCCCCAAATTTCCAAATCCCTCATTCCCAAATCCCCAAATACCTAAATCCCCTATTGCCAAATCGTCTCTTCCCAATTCCCCCATTTCCAAATCCCCCATTCCCGAATCCCACATTCCCAAATCCCCTATTCTCCATTCCCCCATTCCCAAATCCCCCATTTCCAAATCGCCAATTCCAAATCCCCCATTCCCAAATCCCCCATTCCCGAATCCCCCATTCCCAAATCCCAAAATTTACAAACCCCCAAATTCCCACATCCCCAAATACCCAAATCCCCTATTGCCAAATCGTCTATTCCCAATTCCCCCTATTTCTAAATCCCCCATTCCCAAATCTCCCATTCCCGAATCCCCCATTCCCAAAACCCCTATTCCCCATTCCCCCATTTCCAAATCCCCCATTTCCCAATCGCCAATTCCCAAATCCCCCATTCCCAAATCCCCCATTCCCGAATCCCCCATTCCCAAATCCCAAAATTTACAAACCCCCAAATTCCCACATCCCCAAATACCCAAATCCCCTATTGCCAAATCGTCTATTCCCAATTCCCCCATTTCTAAATCCCCCATTCCCAAATCTCCCATTCCCGAATCCCCCATTCCCAAATCCCCTATTCCCCATTCCCCCATTCCCAAATCCCCCATTTCCCAATCGCCAATTCCCAAATCCCCTATTCCCAAATCCTCAAATCCCAAATTCCGAATTTCTCAAATTTTCAAATCCCAAAACTCCCAACTGCAGCAGTCCTCAGACATCCCACGTTGCCGCAGCTATCACCCGCCACTCGAGAATAAGTAATAGAAGCGTCATTTTTCATAATGTACAAGCGCAGATCACGCACCATAGGTTTCGATTATCGTCAGTCATCGACATTGACAATCTACCACGTGTAACCGTGTGTACGAGCATGGGGGTTGTGCGGTGTGTTGTATCAATCGTCCCATAAACCTGCGCTTACCTCGGTACGCTTGTCTCCGAACCGCTACCAGCAAATTCCAGATTACCCTACGCCTCGGATAACATTTACATACGGCATACATTTACCGTTCCAAACCAGCGACCACCGGATCTCCGTCGTTGCGGGCCCGCAGCGATACACATTATGGTCGAAGCGAAATAGGACTGCTGGCTTCTGCCTGCCAACGGACGGAGTAGCCGCTCGTTTTCAACTACACGTGGACAACATGTGAGCAAAATTGCTCCACCAAACAAATCATATTAGATGAAGACGTTTATGTGCATTTTCGTTATTGTACTGCGGGCGGGAATTTTGAATCGAACAAATTACGCTTTGGGAAATTTTGGAGATATGTTAGCTTAGATTCATTAGTTTAGATTCGTAAGCAAGTTCAAGATTAAAGACTTTACTGATTTGCATGTCTTCCTTTTGGTAAGTTGGATTATTGGGGTGGTTTAATTTTAGATTTACAGAATTAGGTTCATTGGTGGGTACAGAATGTTTTAGGATGTTCTTTTTACAGAATTTAATATTTTACAGTATAATCATTCTTTTCTACAAATGGAACTAGACCTTAAAAGATTGGTTAACAATATTTCTGAAATATATCTTCAAATTACTAGGTCCTCAAGTTTTTTTAAAATGCAAATGACCAAACCCTCAAATTAAACTATTCAAATCTCCAAAAATTCAGTTCTCCAAATACCCTAATCGTAGTCACCTAGATTCCACATTTGCAATCCACAAATGTCCGAATCGCAATTTTCAAGTTTCCAAATGTACAAATTTCCAAATTGTCAAGTTTTTCTATCTCCATCTCCCAAAACTCACGAACTGGATACTCTACGAAGATGAGGAACTACTGATCACAGTAATGGCCGTCCATAATTTTAACCAATCTACAAAAAAGTACCCATCGACCTCATGCACATCTACCTATTAGTTTCTTACGCACCTTCATATACATACCGATACCAACCCACGAGTTGACGCAAGAGGCTAACCTATGTGTTTACAAGAGCTACGGCTCCAATTGGTCAGAATTGAAAAATGGACTCACACATATTTTCGGCGGTAGTCAATTAGGCGAAAAACAATGACAGGCAAACGTCTCTCAAGCGAGTGAGATATTGCGAATAGCGTTCAACAGTTATTATTGTTATTTGCCGACATGTAACTGGAAGTGTCCACGCTAGGGAACTTTTACTTCGAGTCGACTCGTGTGTTGACATATGTAGGAATATCGAAAGTTTCGAAAACACGGAAAGACCAACTCGCAGGTCAGAGTAAACGTGCAAGCAGGGTTCGAGAGTTCAAGAAACGCTAATACGCGTTATTTACTCGTCTCGGAATGTCATGCGATGGTCAGAAGTTTCGAAGCCGGCTAAGGATATTCGGTGCGAACCACCGATATACCCGTGTCTTTACTCGCGTGCTACAAACCAGTAGCAGTTTCACGATTTGCCGTCACGCGACTCCCTATTGTTCCGCCGATAAGACGCGGTGTTAAGGTGGCTGCAGCTATTGTTGCCAGAAGTCGAAGTTGCAAGCAAGCTGCCCGTTATTAGTGCGCGAACGTACGAGCCAGAGCTAACGATTTCGGAATGTTATCGCCGGGATTACCGCGGGAAGAGGGAACTTTGTCGAGGCAGTTAAAAGTTAGACGGTGAAGAGGGTTCCAGCCTCCCGAACGAGAGTCTGGGGGAAACTATAAAATCTCACGCGATGCTTACGCCCAGAAATGATTTATCCCTAACGAATTCGAAGCCTGCTCTGACGCTTCCTCTGCCCGTTAAGATAACGCGGGCTTAATTGCCTAGCTGGCACACCTTGAATCGAACAAGACGAACACCCACACTCTAACTTGCAACCCTCTTCGAATGCAATCGAGGCCTTGCTGTGCACGTATTTTTGCGCGGAAATTTGCTTTCGCTGCTGTTTGCTTGTTTCCTGACAGCCACGGAACAATATCTGTTGGCACTTTCTTGGTAATGATGTAAACTTGCTGCGGTGGCGTTTATGAGGTGCAGAGCGAGGGAGAGTTTACGGGTATTTAAATTATCGTGTTTGGTACTTTGGAAGTTTGGGTGAGGGATATGCACTCTACGAATTTGAACATTTGGAAATGTTTAGATTCTATAATTTTTAAGGTGTAAAAATAGTATTTTGCAAGTATAAAAATTGTCGAATTAACAGAATTCATGTAGGTTTCTCTAAACTCAAATGTTAAAATGTTTTTGTTCGATATTAATTTACTGTTTCTGTTCGATACATATAAAACTTGTAAGATTGAAAATATTATAATATACAAATATTTTAGCATTTAAATATTAACATTTTTTAATATTTAGATACTTGAAGAATTACATAATTTGGTATTTAAATTATTAGGAAAACATGAAGTCAATTTGTCAATTTGATAAAAAATTGTATAATTTGACTATCGAAGAAATAGAAATTTCTGAAGAAATAGCAAAAGTGTGAGATCTTCATCAAAAACCCGGTTGACACCTCTTTTTCAGTAGAGAGAATAGAAAGTGAAGTAGAAAGATGAGCGTAGAAAAGACTTTCTTCAAGTAGGAACGAAAGGGGTGAACTTTCGGATGTTTGCTCTGATACGAGTCTCTTCGCCGAAACTCTTCAGGGTTCTCGCGAACTATAAAGAAAGGGAATGGGCTGCTCTTCATTGTTTAGTGCAATGATAGTTACGAGGTTGATGGAATACAAAATAGAGACGTGATCTATGTAGCTGAATCGAACGATGGCTGGAGATAAAGGGACAGTGATGGATGGAAGGAAGAGAGAAATAAATCGACGGAACGGTAGACAATCACGATGCGAAACTTGTAAATTTCGAATTGATTAGTCCAGGATTCTAGGTATTTAGTTTTGTGAACACGTAGATTAATGAAGTTCTAGGTTTTTGAATTTTTAGGACATCGAGGACCTAGATTTGAAAATTTGAAAATTTGAAAATTCCTAGAGGTACAAATTTCTAAGAGTCCAAGTTTCTAGATTTCTAAGGTTACAGATTTCCAAGTTTCTAGATTCTTACGTTCCTAGATTTTCAAGTTTCTGGATTTTCAATTTTCTGGATTCCCAAATTTCTATATTTCCAAATTTCTATATTTTCAAATTTCTAGATTTCCAAATTTCTAGATTCCCAAATTTCTATATTCCCAAATTTCTATATTTTCAAATTTCTAGGTTTCCAAATTTCTAGATTCCCTAATTTCTAGTCTCCCAAATTTCTATATTCCCAAATTTCTAGTCTTCCAAATTTCTATATTTTCAAATTTCTAGATTTCCAAATTTCTATATTTCCAAATTTCAATATTTCCAAATTTCTAGATTTCCAAATTTCTAGATTCCCAAATTTCTATATTTCCAAATTTCTATATTTTCAAATTTCTAGGTTTCCAAATTTCTAGTCTCCCAAATTTCTATATTCCCAAATTTCTAGTCTTCCGAATTTCTATATTTTCAAATTTCTAGATTTCCAAATTTCTATATTTCCAAATTTCAATATTTCCAAATTTCTAGATTTCCAATTTCCTAGACCGTCAAATCTCTATATTACCGAATCTGTAAATACTCCAGTCCCTACATTCCCAAATTCCATGGTCCTTAAATACCTAATACCTAATACCTAATACATTTAGGTATTAGGTATTTAAGGACCATGGTTAAACCATACAATACCATAATTAGGACCATAAAATACCTAAATGTCCTCAAATTTCCACATCCCCAATTTGCTATACAATTTGCTACATTCTCTTGCTGTACATGTATGTATGTATTCCTCTAAATCCAACATAAAGTTTCATATTCCTATAAATTCCCATAAATACAGAACTCTGTTTTAAGTTACAGTTTTCTATCACTTACCCATATTAATAATAAAAATAAAATAGTATAAGAATAAAGTAGAAATATAGCCTACTATGCACCAACATTTTGTACTTGTCCAACTGCCTATTACCTTTATTGCAATTCTCTATGTACTCGGTGTATTAATGCATCGTACCTTGTCCGGCCATATACCGACCCTATTCCATTTGACTGCCTATCCATTGTGCCCATTGTACTTGTTAACCACTTGTACGTATTACGTAAATTGTTTTATCATATTCTATTCCTTGTCTGACTCTGTAATTTGCGGATTCCACTTGTCTGACTATCTGCTGACCCTGTTCCACTTTTGTTTGACTACCTCCGCTTCCAATGTCTCTGTTTACCAATTACTTTTATTTTACTTGCTGCTGCTATTCCTTTTTATATTCTTCTTTTTAATACCTCATTTATATAGCGCAATCTTCTTTTTAATACCTTAATTATGTACCACTATTTTATTTTTAATGCCTTGTGCAATTAAATATGTGACACGTTTTGAAGCTGCAATTATTCACAGTACGATTCTTTCAGATAAATTATTAATTTTTTAAATTATATTTTTCAAGTGTTTTCTGGAAGTAATGTAATATTAATGTATTTTTTTATTTTTAATTTTTGATACAAGGTTTAATGCTTTTGAATAGTTTCTTGAAATTATTCAATGCTACAATTTATGCTAAATTTGTGGTAGGTATTTGATTCTTCGATTTAGAATATTAGTGAGATAAAAATATTAACAAGGTAATTTCAAGGTTTATAATATTACATTACTGTAGTGTTGTATAATATTATAATACTATAATGTTGTAACATCTAATATCATAACATTTCTGTAGAAAAGAAATTTCGAAAATATACTTTCACATATGTCTTTGCTCTTTTCATACTTTGTATCCACATATCATATATTTTGTATCTAAACCAAACATTTAATAATGTCTAATAATGTTTCTTATTATTACAATTAATTACTTGTCACAAACTATTAGATAGTAACCAATATCCACCTGAACAATAAAAACATTCAATAAAAAAATATCCATATGTATATCATACATACAGATCTAAAAAGAAGTACAAACATTCAACACCAAACTGAAATAACACCAATAAAAACGTTCAATCCCAAAATAAATCTACCCCGGCAAAACGTTCAACCCCGAAAACAATTCCTATCAAAAAGAAACAAAAGTTGCGAACAGAAAACTCAACAAGTAATAGAATATTAAAAATCACGATAGGGAATTCAATTCACGGTTCATTTAATCCGAAAATGGGGACAGACTAATCTACCGAAGAGAACAAAGAAAAGAGACGATAAGGGGATGAGGTAAAAGATAAAAAGATTTGGCAGCGAAGAGTGTGGATAAATAAAAAGAAAAACGGGAGAAAGGAAACAGCGTCTACTACGTGTCGTGAAAGAAGATGAAGGGTGTATTATGTGTATGTGCAAGAGCTCAGTGTCTGTTCGAACGAGCGCGATGGCGGATCTAATGGCGCGAACTTCCGGTTGCATTCTCTTCACAGCGAACTTTTATCGTCGGAGCTGCGATTTTTGTGGCAATTTTTGATTTTTTGTCCCTGCGTTGCCTGCTTTGCCTACGAATCCCTTGTTTCCATTCTACTTTTCCTGCTTTAGGCCGTCGCACCTTTTTATTTATCCTTTGTGAATGCGCTCGTTGCGATTTCCTCGCTGCTTCGACAATTTTTGTCGATGTTTATTCGGGTGCATCTTCCTTTAGAGAGGTTAGACAGTTTTTAATTATTAAACTTTCTCGTTTATAAATTTACAAATTTGTAAATTCTTCTATATTTAATATATTGATGTCTGAGTTTTGTAATTTTTTAATTCTTTAGTTATTAGGTTTTCAAGTTTTATGGTTCTTGAAGGTTGAAAATTTTCGAAGTTTTCCAAATTCCTATTTTTGTATATTGTTATATTATCCAATATGGACGTTTTCAAATCTCAGTCTTCAAATTTCAAGACTTTTAAATATCTGTGTTTGAAAGTTTTAAGGATTCTAAATGCCTGTGTCCTGAAATCTCGATGTACCCAAATCCCTATGTTCCTAAATTTCAAGGTTTTTAAGTATCCTAAGTCCCCATATTACTGTATCCCCAAATCCCAATTTTTCCAAATTTTAATATTCTCAAATCTTTACATCTTTAAATCTTACAGCCCCAGGTCTCCATATTTCCAAGTTCCCATATGCCAAATTCCTATATCTCCAAATCCCTATATCCCCAAATCCTTACATCCTCAGATCTCTACATCCCCAAATCCTGACATCCCCAAATCTCTACATCCCCAAATACCTGTATCTCCAAATTCTAATATTGCCAAAATCCTACATCCCCAATTACCTATATCCCCAAATTGCAATATTCCCATATTCCTACGTCCCCAAATACCTATATCCCCAAATCGCTACATCCTCAAATCTCTACATCCCCAAATCCCTACATCCCCAAATCCCTATATCCCCAAATCCCTACGTCCCCAAATATCTATATCCCCAAATCTCTACATCCCCAAATCTCTACATCCCCAAATCTCTACATCCCCAAATCCCTATATCCCCAAATCCCTATATCCACAAATCTCTGTATCCCCAAATCCCTACATCCCAAAATCCCTATATCCCCAAATCTCTACATCCCCAAATCTCTACATGCCCAAATCTCTACATCCCCAAATCTCCACATCCCCAAATCCCTATATCCCCAAATCCCTATATCCACAAATCTCTATATCCCCAAATCCCTACATCCCATAATCCCTATATCCCCAAATTCCTACATCCACAAATCTCTATATCCCCAAATCTCCGTGTTCCCAAAATTTTTATATTCCAAATTGTCACATACCCAAACCCCAAATGTATTTTCAAATATTAATATTTCCAATTCGCTATATTCCCAAATTCCTATCTTGAAATTCCGATAATAGAAGACCTCCTCTACTTTCTATATCACCAGCTACTAACCCTATATCACCGTTCAAGTAGAACAATGTAAAATTCCACTGGGGATAGTTTGAAACTCGAGCAAGTCCATTTTAAGAACAGTTACAGTTCTGTAACTTACAAGAAGTAACTCAATAGTGTTTTCACATTGAAATATGTTGTGGAAGTTAAAATTAATTTTGTCTTATAACTCGGTGAGAGGAAAGAACATTTACGAATACCGTTACTGCCACATATCGATAATATTAATAATTCATATCTGAACATTAATAAAATTAAGGATAACAATGCAAATTACGAATATTATTAACTTTAGTGTAATTAATTACATTTTATTATTTAATATTATTAACTAATTTAATATTATTAATATCCCCAAATTCCCAGGTTTCCAAATCCCTAGTTATATAAACTCCTATGTCCCCAAATTTCTAATTCCCATCCCCTAGATTCCCACACTAGTAAATCCCCACCCCCTAAAATCCTCAAAACCCAAAAATCACCAAATCCTTCATCCATCCCCAAATATCAAAATCCTGAAAATCCTTAAAAATTCCCCCAAAAACCCTAAATGTCAGCGAGTAGTATCTCATTTTCCTGAAAATTACTATTAAAGAATTATTACTAAAAATTACTTACAAATATTCCTATCCGTAAATTCTACATAAGTATTATTATTGTGTTCAAAATCATCTCAAGCGTCCCTAATTTTTATTCGCTTAGCACGATTATTAATTGTCGCATGTTTACGACACGATTGCAAAACTTTTTGCAGAACTTATTTATGGAATATTCTGTCGAGAAAATCATTCATCCGCGTAGCACAGTAGGTCATGATAAATGAACTCCGCAACAATGTTAAATATTTGCAGCGCAAAGTGAACCGGAAGCTTGGTAGCAACGTAAACATGTATTACAAAGGTATTACTCGACACCTCTCTCATTTTCGCAACAGACATGACCTCGCCTCGCAGGTTAATTTTCTCAAGCTCCACCTCATACTTCACCCTTAACTGACCTTATTCTCAAGTACATACCGTCAGCCATTCCTCGCGAGCACGCCCCAACTTCCCCATAACATTACCGTGTCTCTCGTAACCCCTCGAAAATCGATCGAAATTAACAACCGGACTCAACCACTGTCCTATCGAATTCAGGGATTTAGAAATTTCAGAATTTGAGAATTTGGGAACGTTGGAATTTGGGAATTCAGGAACTTGGAGGCCACAAAATTTTGGTGATTTAGAGATATGGGGTCGTAGAAAATTTGGGTATTTGGAAATCTAAGAAATTGAAATTTGAAAATTTGGCAATTCTGAGAAATTAGAAATTTGTGATTTTGTGAATTTGTGAATTTGTGAATATGTGAATTCGTGAATTTGAATATTTGAAAATTTGAAAATTGAATTATTTGATAATTTGACAGATTGAAATTTTAATTATTTGACAATTTGATGAATTGTAAGTTTAATGATTTAACAATTTGATGGTTCGAAAATTTAATAATGTGATGAACTGAAAATTTAATAAGTCGACAACTAAAAAATTAAAAAGTTTGAAAACTAAAAAATTACAATATTACAGAATTTGGAAACTTGAAAATTTACAATCTTAAAGCTATGAAAATTTGTACAAGTATAAAAAGTTTAAAAAATGTTCGTTTTGCTTATATACCCTTAATAATGTGATTTTAAGCAATTTAAGGTAATAAACATTGAGCGATACATTGTAACGATACGAGTGCATTATACTTATACTAAATTGAGGAAATTGATCTCTATTTCCAAGACCTACAGTAATTTAGATACATTAACGAATAATTGTATATTACGACACTGGAAAGCAATGTTAACATGAATAAGTAGCGGAAATTTAGGAAAATGAACATGTTCAAGCAAAAGTCAAGCTTTCTTGATACATGCATGATTCTAAAGTATGTCGTGTTGCATAGAAGTTAATCATTTAAGAAGGTTGTTATTATACACACTTTATCTGGAAACACGACACTGTGCTTCTAATTTAAGTGCCGACATGGTGTTTTTTATCTGCAAGAAATCGGAGTAAATTGCACTGCAATATTTCATATGTGTCTCGAAATGTTATTCTAGAATTTAAGCACTTGCATATTTCAAACTTTTAATTTAGATATTTACAAGCTTTTACAAATTTACAAGTTCTTCATCTTAGTAATTTCATTCTTTGTAAGTTTTCTAAGGTTTTGATATTTCAAATGCATAATTTTCAAGGTTTAGAAAATTCGAATTTAAAAATTTTTACGTTTGAAAATTTCGAATGAGTGATTTATAAATTTTCAGAGTTTAGGAAATTCTAATTCTTAAATTTTTAATTTGAAAATTTCAAGTGGATAACTGACAAATTTTCAGAATTTAGAAAATTCTAATTTTGTAATTTCTAGTTTGAAAATGTTGGATGAGTGATTTATAAATTTTCAGTGTCGAAAATTTTAAGTAGTAAATTTTGGAATTTGAAAATTTCAAATGTACAAAAATACAAATGTACAAAATTCAAATGTGTATTTCAAAATTCTCAAATTTTCAAGCTTTCACATAAAAAAATAAAAAATTGCAAAACTACAAGCTTACAAATTGTTTCTTGGAGAAACAATTTTCTCCAAACAGTGCCACCTAAAAAATGTAATACTCTTTTCGTAATAAATGAATTTTAAGAATAAATATTCTTTCGTAATAAACGTATAACGATGTAATTTACTAAAATACACGTACACTTTTCTACTTAGCATGAAAGAAAGAAATTGTCGGTAGTTGCATGTCGATACGCGTTTCGATAGGAAGCAATTAGCAGCACGACAGTACGAAATAAAGGATTTTAACGACTTTCTTTTAGGCCATCATAGATCCTTTGATACGTGTCGAACACGAACGATCTCGTGCATAAGACCTTTTTTCAATTTGCGACCCAGCAGTAATTGCATTCGAATTTCAAACTGTAATTTCAGCCGTAATTGCAGCATATTAAAACCATCCCGTTGAAAAAGGAACAATATCGTTAAGGGTGCAACCATTAGCGGTAAAAGATATTCAAACAACGAATATTACGTTCGTTGAATGAAATATAGAAATAAGAAACTTTTACAAAATTTTATTTCAAAGTGCCACTATATTCAAAGTTACGTATACAAATTTCTTTATTTAAACATTTGAATGTTTGCAATTTTTCTAATTTCCAATTTATTTTATTAGTTTGAGAGAAGTATAAATTTTTCAACTTGAGGGTTCGAGAGGTTTAAGGGTTAAGGGTTAGAGATTTGAACATTTTTAAATTTACAAATTTGTGATTAGATGGTTTGAAAATGAGGTCATTTGCAAGTTTGAGAACTTGAGAAATGGGGAATTTAGGATGTGGACATTTAGGGATTCGGACATTTGGAGATTTGGATATTGAAGGATTTGGACATTTAGGTATTTGGACATTTGGGTATTTGGACAATTAGCGATTTGGACATTTAGGGGTTTGGATATGTAGGCATTTGGACATTTAGATATTTGGATATGTAGGCATGTGTGACATGTAGAGACTTGGATGTGTAGATATTTGGACATTTGGAAATTTGGATATTTGGACAATTAGAGATTTGGTCATTTAGGGATTTGGATATGTAAGGATTTGGACATTTAGATATTTGGATATGTAGGCATGTGTGACATGTAGAGACTTGGATGTGTAGATATTTGGACATTTGGAAATTTGGATATTTGGGTATTTGGACAATTAGAGATTTGAATATTTAGGGATTTGGATATGTAAGGATTTGGACATTTAGATATTTGGATATGTAGGCATGTGTGACATGTAGAGATTTGGATGTGTAGATATTTGGACATTTGGAGATTTGGATATTTGGGTATTTGGACAATTAGTGATTTGGACATTTAGGGGTTTGGATATGTAGGCATTTGGACATTTAGATATTTGAATATGTAAGCATATGTGACATGTAGAGACTTGGATGTGTAATTATTTGGACATTTGGAGATATGGATATTTAGGGATTTGAATACTTAGGTCTTTGGACATTTAAAGATTTGGGTATTGAGAGATTTGGACACTTAAGTATTTAGACATTTAGGTATTTGGACATATAGGGATTTGGACACAATTAGAGATTTGTACATTTAGGGATTTGGACGTACACATTTGGACATTTAGATAAATGGATATGTAAGCAAGTGTGGTATTCAGACATTTGAACATGTAGGTATTTGTACATTCAGGGACTGCACATTTTGGAATTTTAGTACTTGCAAATTTTAAAGTTTTCAAAATTCAAGATTAAACAATTTGCAAATTTGAACACTTTGTAATGTAGGGATATAAGGATTTGAAAAATTCAAGATTCACAAATTTTCAAACGTGAACATTTAGCGAATTAGGGATATAAAAATTGACAAATATAAAAATATTCTAAATTGAAATTACATAAAAGTGGAAATTTGGTACCTTCAAAATTTAGCGAACAAAAATTTCTTACTCCTCAGACACTTTTAATATTTCATAACTAAATAATTAAAAATTCAGCAAGTTATTTGTCCTAAAATAACCTATCCTTCTAAATCTTTTTGACATGACCAGTATAAAAAGATAATTGCAATAAGTCCAAAGAAATTCTGAAATAGTGAAAATTTTCTCAGAATTTTTGCTGGTAACACATGTTCGAACTTACTGGTTTCATACTTTCGTTCTGACCTACTAAATTATTCAATTCATTTCCTTGCTACACCCAACTAACTCAAACTCGTACAATTGTGTGTCTCTTTCCCCCTTTTCATCCACTTTTGCTCGTGACTTCATCTCACGCTCAGTCACGTCCATCTTGAATTCAAGTTTCGCTTTTTATCACGGATTTGACGTTGTTACCTACGCTGAACGTCTCAGGGGAGGGTCGCCCTCTTCGTCGCGGAAAATAGACCGCGTTATAAGTAATGCATGTCGAGTTTCGTGTTGTCCTCGCATTTTTCTTCTTCGCTTTAAGCGAATCGCTTAACCTGGCGAGGTCGTGACCTCTTTTGGTGGAAAACTTGCACGATCTGTTTCACGTAAGACAATCCTTCGCCGAGACATTCGAGGCGAAGGAATGTTTTTCATAATTTTACTGGTGTTTGTGTATTTATATTCGTTTTTGAAAATGGGAGACATTTCTTTTTATTTTGAGATATCGAGTTACTAGTTAATTAAACTATTATAGTTAATTACTGTAATAGTTGAATTAATGAATAATATTGTTCAGTTATTTTACTTTATGATAACATAATATCAACTTTGTTAATTTATGGTTGCAAATGTTATCACCACTAGCATTTGTGTTAATTTAATGTCAACTTAACCTATACGTTCCTTACGGTAATAAAGTATACATTGAATTAAGATACTCTGTGTATTATTTGTTTAATAATGTACTATATGAATTATTGTGTTGTTTATAAATTTATAAAATTATTCTCGAGATTGTAAATATTATAGGTTAGAAATAATTTTATAATATAGGTATAACATAGAGGTACATTAATTTGCAATATTACGAAGTTTGAATGATAATATGAATATTTTACTAATATTAATGCAAAATGAATTTTGAGATATTAATTATTTAACTAATGATAATTTTTATGGTTATTGCAGAAGCCTTTGACGAACAGGAGGATCTCGTACATCTGGACAATGGTGAGTCAAAAATTAAACTTGTACAATATATCATTTTAATTATTACACTTGAGACTCTATTGTCAATTACTCCTACAACAAATATACGATTGATTAGTTAAATTATAATTGGTAATTGTATACTTTTTAAATGAAAATTAAGATGTAATCATTAATCGAACGATTCTGTAACAAAAAATTGAAATTTTGTAATTCAGACTTGCCAAACAAATTTTAATTAAATCAGGTATTTAATAATAATTGAATTAATACTTAATTAAGGTTCTATAATTTCAATTCAGAGTTTCTTCAATTAACAATGAACTTTTAATCGTCATCTGAAACTGTCCCAATTGATTTACGAATTAAACTTGAATTACTAATTAGCGATCGATTAAATTCAAATCTTAATTAGACAATAAATTTTTATCTAAAGTATCAATAATCTTTCTTCCTTATTCTTCTCCCAAGAATTCAAGTTAAACTACTTTTATGAACATAATAAATAAACGTAGAAATTAAAAAATCCTAGTGAATTAAATTATGAGAAGTAAAATAAATTGTGACGCCTCCGTAAACAAATAATTACACACAGAATTGGAAGAACTAATATTTTCCAATTCATCACCCACCCGTGTAATGCGAATATTATTACGACACAAAGAGAACTGATTGATTGTACAGAGAATATTGCGAGTCTCTGAAACAAGAGATAGCTCTGCTCCCGCGATGAATCCACGAGGTAATGAAATTTCTGCTGAATTTCTGTCAATATGGCTGTTCAAAGGGGAACGTGCAGTTACCACACACGTAAGCATTGTTTTCTAGAGAAGGCTTAAAACGGTGCTGAATTAGCACGGACACAAAAGAACAACATTTCCGCGTTGGAAACGTACCAGTTACGTTATTACATTGTTCGTCTTTATGCGCTTAGAAGATGATTAATTATGTTGTGCATCCGAGCTGCAAGAGAGCTTCCGTCGAACTGAATTCGAGCAGCGTCGTCGGGGAAGAACAATGCTGTTCGTTTCTTGGATTCAATTAATAATTCTCTTGACTCTGGCCTTATTGCATCGTCACAATAGATTCATACAGTCATGGGATGTTCCTGCTATGCTTCAACTTATTGCTTTTTGTTTCACGATGCTGTTTTACCTCTGTGCTTTTCAATTTTGGACGAGTCGAGGTAGATAAAGCTCCGAAGGGTCAGGTTTCTGGATGTTCTATAGGAAAATTTCCTCGTATAATTATTTCGAGATTATACATTTTATGGTCATTTGTATATACATTTTAGGAATTCTCGAATTATTGAATATTTATGGTCTCAAATTCTAAAATTGCCAGTCCTCAAATTCTCAAATTATCGAACTATCAAACTATCAAATTATGAAATTATCAAATTCTCAAATTTTCAAATTTTCAAATTTTCAAATTCTCAAATTATCAAATACTTAAACTCTCAAATTCTCAAACTATCAAACTATCAAATTATCAAATTTTCAAATTCTAAAGACCTCAAATTCTCAAACTTGAAAATCTCTAAATCTCTAAGTCCCTAAATCTTCAAATTTTCCAATCCCCTAATTCTCACATTCCTCAAGTACCCACATTATTAAGTTTCTACATTCCGAAGTTCATACATCTTCAAATTCCTACACTCACAAATGACTACATCCCCAAATACCCACAGCTCCAAATTCCCGTATTCCCCAAATTTCCACATGCACAAGTTCCCACATCCCCAAATTTCCACATTCCTAAATTCCCACACCCCCAAATTCTCAAATTATAAAATTGTTAAATCCCCAAATTCTCAATCCCCCAATTTCTCAAATTGCAAACTTCCTACACCCCCAAATTCTCAAATTCTGAAATTTCTAAATCCCCAAATTCTCAATCTCCCAATTTCCCACATCCCAAGCTTCTTACATTCCCAAATTCTGAAATTCTAAAATTTCCAAATCCCCGAATTCCTAATCCCCCAATTTCCCACACCCCCAAATTCTGAAATTCTGAAATTTCTAAATCCTCAAATTCCCAATCTCCAATTTCCCCCATTCCAAACTTGATACATCCCCAAATTCTCAAACACCCCCAAATTTCCACATCCCTTAATTCCTACATCCCCAAATTCTGAAGTTCTGAAATTTCTAAATCCCCGAATTCCTAATCCCCCAATTTCTCCCATTCCAAACTTCATACGTCCCCAAATTCTCACACACCCCCAAATTCCCACATCCCTAAATTCCTACATCCCCAAATTCTGAAATTCTGAAATTTCTAAACCCCGAATTCCTAATCCCCAATTTCCCACATCCCCAAATTCTGAAATTCCGATATTTCTAAATCCCCCATTTCCCACATCCCAAACTTCGTACATCCTCAAATTCCCACCCACCCCTAAATTCTCACATCCCCAAATTCCTAATACCACAACCCTCAAACTACCCCAAATTTCCAACTGCCAAAATCTAGAGCCCCTCAAATATCGAAATTTAAGAAGTTTCCCTCTAAACAACCCCTATAACAAGTTCGCCTCCCGCGAGTACATCCACGATGGGTTTGCAGGTCCGTGAACGGGGTTTTTCGCTGACAAACTTCGGCACTCGCGATAGCGCTACTCTCGGCAGGCCGGTAATACAATTTCCATCGAAACGATGGCTCGAGTAAACCGTGAAAGCAAGGCGGAGGCGAGAGAGCGTTTGGTACTCGTAGTTGGTTCGTCGATTAAAGAAAACGAGCAATCGAAGGGACCGCGACTCGGCTCGGGCGTGCAACGAGCTCGAGCTGAAAAGCGGAACGGTCTCAAGAGCGTAGCGAAGGGTGCACAGAAACTAGGAGAGCGCTCGTTAGGCGCATTTTAACGCTATCAGAAATTCCTCGTGCAACGGTGGCCCCTTTTCGTCGGACCAGACACCTGCCAGCAATGAATTTACACAGTATTTCGTTCCGAGTTTTAATCTCGTTTCACTCGATTCCGCCTCTAGCCCCGGCTTCGCTTCTTAGGTCGCGGTAATGAGTGAACATGCTTCGAGAAGCAGCTACGTCTCACGGTATATATATATATACTTGTGTACGTGTATATATATATATATATATTCTAGGACCAAAGAGGAACGCTCGTCTTGCTCGTCTTTGCTAAATTACACCTTGATGCGCTCGATAAATCAGACACGGTTATTTCCAGCAGAGACAGAACGGCTTTCAGATTCTTCCGACTGAATTTCTTTCATCAACTTACGCCATTTCGGTAAACACGGAAGAGAATCGGTTTTAGAGGTTTCGACAATTTGCATTGATGCGAACGGTTTTATGCTTTGGAAAGTGAGAAGTCTTGGGTAGATGATTTTGGGAGTGATGGGTAGAATATTCGTGTTGATTTTGGAGTGATGGCTACGTAGTGCCTGTTGATTTTAGGGGAGTATTTGAATGAGAGTGTTTTAATTGTAGAAGTGGCTGAAGTTTGGGTGTTTGAAGATTTTAGATGTACTCTTCCAAACTTTTGTTGAAGTTCACTTGGTGTATTGGAAAACTGGAAATTTTGGGACGATGAAGTTGGGAATTTTGGAAATTTCTAATTGGAGAATTTGATGTAGCTACTTGAGGAGATTTGGAAGTTTATGAATTTGACTTTCAGACGTTCAAATTTAGAAATCTGGAAATTTTGGTATTTAGTTTGGAATTTGCCAATTCACAAGTTTGGGAATTTGAGAATTTGAATTCGTAAATGTGTAAATAAATGAATACATGAATATTCATATTGAAATAGCATAGAAAGTGATAGCTTCAATTTAACTAGTATAAAAAATAGTATCAAAGAATCCATTAGCTTTAAATAAAAAATATCCTTCGTATTAAAAACCCGGTATGAAAGAAATTTCACATAAACAGGGAAAAGAAACGTTTCGTACGAAGAAAGTTGCGAAAGTGAAACAATGTCGTTTCAAAGAACGTCAAATCGAGCGTTTTATTATCGAGAATAGGTATATAAAGAAACAGGAGATGTGTTACTTTAGAATGGCGGCAATTTCGAATGTCCAAGTGTAATGAAATGTGACAGAAGAGAGAAAGAAATGTCAGCTTTAAGAAAACGCGAATATACGAGTTTGGTGACGAGACAAACTGAATGTCTTCTCGAAGGATATTATTTGAAATCTTCTAGCGTAAGAAATAAAGGCTTTTCAGCGATGGAGAGATACTGATATTTCTTTCGCCACGATCTATCGCATACTTCTTATCCTCTCTTTGCTATTCTATTAAATCAGAAAATAGTACTGTTTGTCTCAATAATATTTTTTATTTAATTATGTTAACTGAATGTTTGGTATGTTATTGTTGTTTCATTTGCAATAAGTTGATGCGTTTAAAAATTTGAGTGTTAATACAATTTGGTTTAATTGGTAATTATTGAGTGATGACAAGATTGGGATAGAAGATCATAAAATATATTCAGCAAATATATAAGTATAATTCAGTAAATTCAATAAATTCAACAAAGTTCATACATGGTTTGAGTATTTTTTAAATGGGATTTATACATTCTGACAATATTTTGATGTATCTACATAAGTTTATTTGAAAATATATAAGTATAACAAAATTAAGCAAATAGCAATTTAACTCTGTTGAATTAACCCTGGAGTCAATATAAAATATGTCGAATCAACCCTTGATTGCATCGTGTTACAAATATACTACGTGAAAAGGTATGAAATTATTATACTTCATCAAACATAACTAAATTGCAAATTTCGTCATTGAATAAATCATTCGAAATATATCTTCTTCGATGAAATCACAATTTTCTATGTCAATCACAACAAACCTCAAAATATTACAGATTTGTAGCATTACATAATTTTTCAGTTAATTTTGTAAAGCTTGCTAAAGTTTAATAGAATATTTTATTAAAAACTGACAAATATAATAAACTTTATAGATGTATTCGAAGTTAATGTGAATTGTTGAAAATGTTGACATAACTGAAATGCTTTCGCGAGGAACTCGATATATAAATCTAGGAGGATATGTTCGATAGATGTGAAATGAATTTAATGAAGATAGCTAATGAACGTCGTGTACATTCCAGAAGCTCTATAACCTCAAAATCAATTAGTGGTGGACTTATAGTACCGGTTACCGGGACTCTTCGCATAAAGGGTTGTCCAAGGGTCATCGCTGGCAGATCATAAATTAATAATATTATCCCGCGTGAAATATTCGAAGAGATGGTCAGTGGTACTAACTCTACATTATTGATTGCTAAACCTTTGAAATATAGTACGTAGATATGTTCACGCTATTACTATATTCAGATTATTACTGAATTGTACGGTTAACTTGTGCAATAAAATTATATTTATCGTATAATAAAATCATGCAATAAAACTATGATTGCTATATAATAAAAATATTCGGTAAAACTATATCTATTATATAATAAAATTGAGCAGTAAAGCTATTACATATTAATTTAAATTTATTACATAGTAAAATGACAGTACAGTAATTAAACTATATTTATTCTATAATAAAATTTTCATAATTGCAAATAAAAAAAATACAAATGCCAATGAACAATGTGCAAAGTGCAATGAAACATTTCGTCGAATCTTCTTTAAAAAATAATTGCACCTTGTATAAGAATCTGAATAAACAGCGATCATTTTGCTAAATAAAATAATATTTACAAGAAAAGATTGATATTATCGATTTTTTGTAGCACATCGAAAACCGAAACTGTATTCCTTCTCATCAATCTTGTCCTTCTTCCGTTGTACATTCTCGCCTGCAAACGAGAACGAAATGCAAGAACATCGGCCATTAAACTTCAACCTTTTCCCAAGCCGAGTCACCCTCGTTACATCAGAAATTATCCGTGAAATGATCGTCGACGCCCGACGATTAATTTCCATTCGTCTCCGTTCACGCGTGCGTGAAATTTTCATGCACGGTCGCCGTGGAAAGTTGAGAAACATCAATGTGCACGCGCGTGTATACAGGGTGTTTCAAAGCGAATCAAAATTTAGAGATCCAGAAATTTATTATACACATGTAGAAAACTACAAACTTGGAAAGTTTCATAATTCAAGGGTATTTTCGAATTTGAGAAATGTGAAAATTGCAAGGTTTGAAAATACATTCTTGGAAAGTTAATTTAAAAAATTTGTGAGTACATTTATAGACGTATTTAGGAATATGAAAATTTGAATAAAACATGTGAAAGTGCGATAGTTGGAAAATTAAAAAATTTATTGAAAAAGTTAACAAGTTAATAATTTATTATTGACCCTGATGAGCTACATCAGTTAGAGCATTAAAGAACATTTTTTTTAAATATTACAAAATAAATTTATCCTTCACATACACCTATAAAGAACAATTACCATTAAAAAATACCCCTTAGAAATTTCTACTCTATTCCAAAAATCTGATAATACCTGCAATGTTGAATAAATTCAAGATTATAATGTTTGAAGGATCGTTCGAAATGTTACACCCTCTATACGTTGAATTGGACCGTGCTTGTGCTAAAAGCTCGCTGACCCGACGCTGGTAATACGTTCCGACACCTTAGATTGATTAAGCGACAGACAGGCTGCTTGAAAATGTCTCGCATCTGTCACCGAGCTTTTCCACCTCGGAGCGGTTGCACACGTTGAAAAACATACCGCGAACGAGAGAGAACACGATACGTTCGCGGACATTCTTCAGGGTGCGAACCCTATATGTTCGGTTCGAGAAAATGAACTCGCTTGGACGTGGACGCTTTTGGTAAAAAGGTAACAAGCAGCTGCTGTTCTTGGTCAAAATTTGTGTTACTGAAACGATTTAGGATAGTGAATTATAAAGAAGGGTGGAGTTGTAGATTTCTTTAAGGGTTGAAAAGTGGGGAGTGGAATTATTTTGAAGGTGTAGAGAAATTTGGGATTTTTAAGCATTTTTATTCGTGAGTTGTCCTAGGGGTGTTTTTAAGCATTTTTATTCGTGAGTTGTCCTAGGGGTGTTTTTAAATGGGTGTCTAGGAATATGGAAATTTGGAGATTTGCAAATATGAAAAGTTAGAAATTTGGAAATTTAGAGATTTACATATTTGCAAATATATGTTAGAAATTTGAAGATTTAGAGATTTACAAATTTGCAAATATATGTTAGAAATTTGAAGATTTAGAGATTAGACAATTTTGAGATTCGAAAATTTTGAGAATTGGTAATTGAGACAGTCTGTAATTTAGTGATCTGAGAATTTAGAGATTTTGCAATTTTAGGCTTGGAAAGAGATTTGGAAACTTCGAAATTTTAGAATTTAGAGATTCGAAGATTCATAGATTTGGAAAAGAGCTTTGAAAATTGAAAGATTCGTTCATTTAGAAATTTAAAAACTTTTAGAACTGTAAATACAAAAATTCGAAAATATTTAAAGAGCGTTACATTTCAGAAATACTTAACAGGCAATCGTCATAAAAGAAACTCGGTATCCTATATTTACGTATCGATTTAGGGGACACTACCATTGAAATCTCCCTCGAAGATTCTCCGAAGGTTTCGAAAATCCCTCTCACTCGGTGACAATGTGGTTTTAAATTTTCATTGCAAAGAAACTTTCGGAAACAATGTTCTCGGGTGCGGGTTTGCTAGGGGATTACCGGTGGCCCGTTTCTCTCATTGTTTTCACGACGTTAGGATGATGGAAGGGCCAGGAGTTGGGCTTCGTCGAAGAATCGTCGCCGGTCCGAAGTTTCGACCCCTCGAAAGCGATTGTTCTCGAGCATCGCCGCGAAAACCCAGCCCGGGTTTCTCCTTCCTTCTCCACTTAAGTAATGGTTCTCGCCGCTGTTGCAATTTCTGGCTAATGGAACGATATCCAGCTTCTTTTTTCATCGTTCCGTTAGCCGGCTACGCGAGCCGCCACGTCAGCATCGGTTCTCTCTCTAGGACCGCGGACCATCCGGTTTCGAGTAATTGTTTCGTCCGACTCTATGCAAATTCGAACCGCTACAGCAAACCCACGCATTTAACAAATTACGGGTCGCTTCAGAACATTATTCTTTTCCTTTTATCGCCGTTTTGTAAGAACTGTTCGGAAAAAAATTCTGTTCGTGCTATTGACTTATTTATTCTGTTATTTTACAAGTTTACAAGTTTGCTGCTGTATTCTTTTACTACTCTACTTGTGCCTCGATTATTTGCATTTTTACTATCTTGTTGTTCCAGTATTTCACTATTTTACTATTTCACTATTCCACCATTTAATTTTTCAATTATTCAAGTATTCAATTTTTCAATTTTTCAATTTTCCAATTTTTCAATTCTTCAATTTTCCAATTTTTCCATTTTTCAATTTTTCACCTATTTCGCTCTATCACTGTTCCAACATTTTACTATATCACAATTTTACTATTTCAGTATTTCACTACTTCACTATTCCACTATTCTAGTATCCCACTATTTCATTATTTTACTATTTCACAATTCAACTATCCCACTGCCTACCTATTGACCTATGCAACTATTCAACTATTTGATTATCCAACTATCATACTAATCTACCAATTTTCTAGTATAATATTGTACTATTCCATTATTCCAGTAATTTATTATTCGGAAATTAAAAATTTTTCATGGTAGCATGATATGAATACGGTTACTAGAACTAAAGAATTTTAATGACTTTTATAAATACGACCACGAAAATGACAAAATAGTAATGGTTGCAGTAGACAAACACCACAACAAGTACAGTAAAAGAAGTAATAATATAAATTATCAATACAAAATACAGTGACGCATGCAATATAAGGCATGTAATGCAAGTAGTATGTATAACATGTATGATGACAAATACACATCACTTATAAAGAAATCTATATGTAGGCGCGCGTCGGTTTAGAAGAAAACTATAAATCAGCGGTCGTCGCCCTCTATCGTCAAAATGTGCTTTCCGTGATTTGCGAGGTGATGATATGTAGCAGTGTATAGTAAGATTTAGGCCACGAAGGACTGTGTGCTCAATTTGTGAAACTTAGAAGAAAGAAAGCGAAGGACTGCTTTTTCTTTCTATTTCATTTATATATATATCTTGTTCTCTTTTTCAAATTAATACTTATTTTATATTAAATATATATATATATACACGTGTCGATCTATTTCTTATTTTTCGGAGTTATCGTCTCGCGCTTACATATATAAGAACTAAAAATCAACATACAACAATATCTATCTTAAAATTTGCTACAAATGAAAATTTTAAACTTAGAATACTTCATAACAAAAAACATGACATCTCCAGTCATACAAAATTCTGACTAAAAATTACAGTCGTTCTTAATAATTCAAGAGCTAACTAGCACCGTTTGAGCATGTACTCTTTCCGCGACACTTGGCGTATCACGTACACCGTTAAAAATTCAACAAGTTAAAATTGGCAAGCCCGTGGACGCATCCTATCTTCCAGGGAGTTGACTAAAAGTGTGACGCGGAATTAGCCATTTCGCCACGCAATTTAGCGAAAGACGCCACTCGATTCGAGCGTGAATGTAAAGCGGCCGATCGAGCGAGCACAGCGTCCACGTGAATAATAAATTAACGAAAGCTCGGATTATCGGCGGTGCTGGATTACTTCGGGTCCGTAGGATTATTGAAGTTTTATCGAGAAGACGTAGGAGGAACGGTCGAGGAGGGCGGCAAGGAAAAGCGAAACGAAACGAAGCGAACCGGTCGAAATGAACGAGCGGAGAAACGGGCAAGAATTGGAAATGAAAGAGGGTCCTTCCACCCTGAAGAGAAGAGAAGAGACGCTTGGCAATTCGCCGATCCGATAAACTCAATCAGCTTACTCATCTACCTACATACATACGTGTAGCTGCGCGTCTACTAATGATGCTTAAATCCGGCCAATCTCAATCGAGCTTCTCTTGTGTCCTGATTGCTCCCTGTACAGACGATGCGACGGATTATTCTCGAAATGCTTCTTCGTTCCGATCCTTAAGGACCGTCATTCATCCCGTGTTCGGAACGAGCTTCGACGCAATTTTCACCAAATTACCGTCAAAGCTGTGTTTTCTGACGCGAGATGACATTCTCGACGGGTATACCTTTCGACTGCGACATTAGGGAATTTTCGTTTAATGCCGGCATTTCGAGATACAAAACAAATTTCTGGGAAAATACGAATCGCTCTTTGCTGACGTTGGGTGTTGATTATACAAAGGAGGTTAATTCTGTGGGATTCAGAAAGAAATGTTGTAGATTGCGTGGAAGAAGTTGATGAGTGATTTAGGTTCAGAGGTTGCATGGAGGGAGTTGATGAGTGATTTAGGTTCGGGGATTGCGTGGAAGGAATTGATGAGCGATTTAGGAAATCATGTGGATGTTATGTGGGTAGAAATGGAAGGGTTTTGTTTATTATAGGCTGTGATTTTTGGGATTTGGAAACTTTAATTTGGGATTTGGGATTTTGGGTTCTTGGAGATTTGATCATTTTACAATTTGGAGATTTGGGAATTTTTTGATTTGCAAAATTAGGAATTTGGAGGTGAAGATATTATGGGAGTCAGAAAGTTTTGTAATTTAGGAAACTAGGAAGTTGGGAAATGGTGGATTAGGAAATTTAAACATTTAAGAATTTTGATATTTGATGATTTGTAAATTTGCAAATATGGGAAATTTGGGATTTTGAAGTTTAGATGGCAGTTTAGAAATTTTACAATTTAGAGATTTGGAAATGTAGCATCTGGTAATTTGAAAATTTATGAATTACTAATTCGTAAGTCAGAGACTTAAAATTAAAATGAGACAATATCATGATTTGATAATTAATCTAAAACGTTCAATTAAAAGTTTGATCACTACATAGCTAATAATGAATTTAATTAATCTATCAATATTTAATATATTTAATCTTCTCTACTACAAAATCATTGTCCCTTTTAAAACTTCACTAACTTCTTGTAAATTTAGAAATAAATATGTAAATTTCAAAAGACAGTACCATTTTAAGTGACAGACATACTCAAATTTTATTAGGAACACTATATTCTGAGTCCGTAAACAGTGGCTGGTCAAATATGTACATCAGAACGAATCGATCCGCGAGTAATTAGAATTGCATGCAATATTCCACGAATCAGACAGCAACGATCTGTAAGTTGAAAATCGTGCTAACCGATGTTGTATTCCAATTAATTACACGAGCGTTTTCCATAGAACCCGATAAGCTTCATGAAAACATAGCTACATGCGACTGATCCAATCGTTACTGAATCGTTCGAATAAGCAATTATTTAATCACGCGTGGTCAATGGACGCTCAACGATAATTGTGCCAGGTTTAATTAACTCGAAAACATTCAACTTACAATTAATCTACACACAATCGGCTTGTTGTATTATCGAGAGATGAATATAAAGTTCATCTTATAAAATAATTTATACCAATTTAACTCCGTGAACGGGGTGAATCAAGAGAGAATAACGAGAGTATTGATTATTGATGTGATGTGAAAATTTGGGAATTTTGGAAATTTTAAGTTTTGGAATTTGGGAAATTTGGAATTTTGAGAATTTTGGAATTCTGGAGTTTTGGAATTTCGAAAATTTGGAAATTTGAGGATTTTGGAATTTTGGAAATTGGAAATTTGGTAATTTAGAATTTTGGAAATTGGAAATTTGGTAATTTGGAAATTTGAGAATTTTGGAATTTTGGAATTTTGGAAATTTTTAGAAATTTGGGAATTTTGGAATTTTGGAATTTCGAAAATTTGGAAATTTGAGGATTTTGGAATTTTGGAAATTGGAAATTTGGTAATTTGGAATTTTGGAAATTGGAAATTTGGTAATTTGGAATTTTGGAAATTGGAAATTTGGTAATTTGGAAATTTGAGAATTTTGGAATTTTGGAAATTTGGGAATTTTGGAATTTTGGAATTTCGAAAATTTGGAATTTTGGAATTTTGGAATTTCGAAAATTTGGAATTTTGGAACTTTGGAAATTTGAGAATTTTGGAATTTTGGAAATTGGGAAATATGAGAATTTTGGAAATTTGAAAATTTGGAAATAAGAGAATTGAAAATTTTAGAATTCAGAATTTAATAAATCTAAAATTTAGGACTGTGGAGACTGAAATTTGGAAATTTACGAGATGCAAACAAGTAATGGGTATCTACAGAAAATTAGAAGATCTCATGGTGCGACATTTATGGGATTTATAGGGTCCTGCTGGAGGCGTATTACAAGCGGTGACCGTAGTGTCTCTATAAAGCCGACTGGTCATCCCTCCTAAGCCTGTAACCCCGTGATCTTATACTAGCAACGTGACAGTAGTCACCCTAGTGTGTGTCGGTGACAAACCATGCACTGATATCCGGACAATAAATTGTCCATATCAGTAGCCGACAGTAACGGGATGTCTTGTTGAACTGCTCTTAGAAACCTGCTCTTACAATTAGTCCTGTTACGCTCATGTTCCACTTACCCATTCCTAACATTTCTAAGAAACTTAGCATTTCTAGCAGCTGAAATATATTTCTAATTGCAACTTAATATTGTTACGTCTGCCTAAAATTTCTATCTAAAATTTCTATATTCACAAGTTTCTAAAACTCCACTATTGTATAATTTTATAATTTGTTGTATAATTGTCAAACGTCTGTATGCAGCTTTAGTGCTCCATGTTCTCAAATTTCCACGTCTACATTTCCAGCTTTCCACGAGTTTCTAAAACCCCAACATTCTATATTTCCGAATGTCGTTTATTTCGTAAATATTTGTCATCCTTGTAAATACAAGGTTCCATCGTCGATAAATTGAGTACCAACTTAATATTTATTTTCTTTCGCTAAACGCACCATCAAACAGGAAATTAGTCGTTTATGATTTCAGTATCTTTATTATAACTTCGTAATCAAACATTTACGATCCTACGTTTATTTCTTTTTATTTTTAACGAATTTCATCAAATGAAGCACTGCAATTGTTCCGTATAACTTCTTCAAATAACAGTTTAAAAGCAAATAATGTGAATAAAAATTGCACGTTCGATTCATTGCGAGACACTGTGTTTTATCACATACGTTGCAATAAAGCGACGGTTATAACCGTTTCATAGAAACTGTTTTATTAAATCAAGCAAAAATTGTGTCGCGAATAATATTTGACAGCCACGCCGTACAATATTAACTCGTTTTTCTATCCTTTTTATTGTTCGCTGAACAGGTAACAGGTCGTTATAGAATATTTTTTCATTTATTTAACAAACATCGATTTTAATTAAATTATCAATTTCTATATTCGAAACGTCATTGTTGACAAACTTTGGATAGAAGCAATTAATTGATATCGAATTGCTATTCGTATTTTGTCAAAAAAGGTCCTCATTACCGACATCAAATTAGCATTGCGTTACGCTGCCATTTCTGTTCGTTTTGATGCATTTGTTCAGCAATTCCACGATATGTCTGGCTTTCATTCGACGTTGTAATTAGGACTGTCTGCTTGTAGATGAATGCAAGCGTTAATGAATTCCAAGCACGAAGGGCTAAGTGTCCAGGTTCTGAGGCGCATACGTGAAAATTGTGCCAGTAAATCACATAGGTGTTTTTGATTATAGTGTCTGGTCATGATATTACTGTCCGATTTGAATTTATGCGATTCTCTTTTGTTCTACATCTATCAACTGTTCTATAGTCCCTATTTAACCTCTTTGGTGATGATCTTTTGAGGTTAGGAGAGAGGTGATTTAGGTTAAACTCTTTTGTGATGATTTTTTGAGGTTGGGGAAGAGATGATTTAGGTTAAACTCTTCTATGATGATTTTTTGAGGTTAGGAAGAGAAATGATTTAACTTAAACTGTTTGATGATGATTTTTTGAGGTTAGGAAGAGAAATGATTTAACTTAAACTGTTTGGTGATGATTTTTTGAGGTTAGGAGGAGAAATGATTTAACTTAAACTGTTTGGTGATGATTTTTTGAGGTTAGGAGGAGAAATGATTTAACTCTTCAGAGTTATTTTACATTAAATTATTTTATGTACCACCATTTTCATGTAAAATCATCTCATTTTAAATTTGTAATAATTATTTAAGTCAATTTTAGAAGAATTCATGATGTATGTTAAGGAAAGGGAATTTATATGTTAACGAAATTTTAAAAGAATTTATGATACATTTCGAGGAAATTTCTTTGAAGAGGTTTTGAAAGAATGCAATTTATTTTAAATATAATATGATAGTTAAAACTTAGAGATGTTTGATAACTTCTGAAGAATTATACAAAGTTATACATAAACGGAGATGCATTCTAGTAAGACTTGATTTTAAAGTATCCTCGTTGAATAAACTATCTCTAATATTTCTGTGTAAGAATGCAATATTATCCGTCGCATCCAATAAAAATAAAAGCCATAGAATCGGAAATCAACGTAGCCAGCATCTGAAACATGAAATTCGATTTGAATAGTGTTCCAATGTCGATAAAACGTTTGTACACAATATTCCCGGCAATGTTCCACGTCGAAAGCGTGAAACAGGAAAGCGATAAGAAAAGAACATCGCATAAGCCATCATTTGGCGAAGCTGTCCCCCGAGACAGCCGATAAACAACGAAGCTTCTTCGTAGTGGCCACAATTTCTACGCGTTGCAATACACTCGAGTAGACACGAAACGAAAGAGCCAACCACGAGATAACTGTGCTTGTTTACGAGACCGTAAAAGCTTGGTAAGTACTTTTAAAAATTATGCGTATAACAAGGCTGCACGCGCGTGCGTCCACCCGCAACCTGCAGGTTTCGTGCTGCAGTAAATAAGTGTCAGAGCAAACGAGATATCTTGCGATTTAGCGCGCTGAGAATTATGTTCATGCTGCCCTTATAACGGAACGTACTAACGTAAGATTTGTTTTAGTCCCACAAGATATATCATGCAGGCTACGGGAAAATACTATACACCCTTAACTCATAACGGGTTTGTTAGGCGGATGGATTAAACGCGTTTCAAGAATAATCTGGTGTGCAATTTGTTTCCTTAGGGGAATTAGGTATAATAACGGGATTAGCTTCTTTAGGAACACTTACAAGGACACT
This sequence comes from Megachile willughbiella, assembly GCA_945859595.2. Classification (NCBI taxonomy): domain Eukaryota; kingdom Metazoa; phylum Arthropoda; class Insecta; order Hymenoptera; family Megachilidae; genus Megachile; species Megachile willughbiella. The sequence goes on from OX243796.1 coordinate 11,196,404, forward strand.
TACGAGGACACTTATAAGGACATTTAGGAAGGGTTACAATATGTGGATGTTTAGTTTTCTTTTTTAAGATTATGTCATGTAACTCATATCTCTATATTTCTAGGGTTCTGTATAGAACACTGTCTTTAAACCAAGAAGTCTCAGATATAAACCTCCATTTTGCTAGATTTCAAACTTTAAAATTTGCAACTTCTCAAATTTCAAAATCCTCATTTGCACAACTTTTCCAAAATTCAAGATTCTCAGTTTCAAAAATTTCACGAATTTAAAAATCCCAAATTCTCAAATTTCTAAATTCCAATTTGCTACATTAAAAAATTGCTAAATTCCAAGTTTAAAATGAAATCGAACCCTTAAAGAATAAAAGTAATAATTGCACTAAAGAGCAAAAATACTTCACTCGAAATGATGTAAAAATACAGCGAAACCCGGATTAAAAATTGTTATTACTCGAAGAGCGTCAATAAACCGATTTATTTATCCGCAAAGATTTCTGGCGCAAAGGGAGGAGGAGCCGTAGAAAATACTGCATTTCCGTGCACTCAGTCAGAGGAAAAGGCTCCTTTGGGTATCAAAGAGGGAATGTAGTTCCGAAGTTACGAAATTTGTCAAAATATACTTTCTGACTTCGTTTGAAACGGTTCGGCAACGGCCGGTTGCAGCTTTGCAGTTTCAAAGCGTAAAAACGTGAAACGGCTCTTGGCTCCATTCAAGGATTCGAAATTTTCCACGCTCGTACACGAAACGACTTCCGTGCTTGGCCCGTTTGAAATTTCCAAAAAGCTTCGAGTACACCGGGTTACACGGCTGTTCCATTATGTCGCAAACAAAGTATCAAGGGTTTCACTATATTAGAAGTCACTTTGGCTACGTTTTAACCGACGGCACAGCGCTGTTTACCTTTTCCACGTCACACCAACTGCTGTAGCACGGATCTCTAGGAAAGAGACAATTTGAATCACAAATTCGCGTCCGCCCGCCGGCACTTTACCATTGTCACACGACGGCCAAGTGGCGCGTATCCATAATAATAACTCTCGAATTTCGAGAATGTAATTGTCGCTAATGTAACAAGCCGTCCGGAAAATCATTTCAACCGTAAACGCTTCTGTACATCGATAATAGATTCATTTTCATCGGAGACATCGATCAATTACCTCCATCGGATACGGTTGGGAATAAATCTGACTTCTCTAGGAAAAATATGGTGGATGATGGAAGAATTGTTGTATTGCAATGTTCGTAAATTTTCAAGCTTCGGAATTATCCAATTTTTCGATTTATACATTTTTTAATTTTCAAGCCCTCAGTTTTACAAGTCGACAAATTCCATACCCCAAATTTGCAAATTTTAAACTTCTTAAGTACTGAAATTTTCAAATTCTCTTCACTAATACCTACATTTCTAAATTTCTCATTTTTCAAATTTCCAAATGTCTCAAATTTCAAATCGCCAATTTTGCAAGTAGACAAACTCCAAACCCCAAATTGACAGAAATGCTTAATTCAAATGATCTCTCTCCAGATAAATACTTTTAACATCCTCTGAACATAGAAAATCACTCTTATCTCGAAGCACTCAATGAGAACAATAATTTAGAGCATCTACGACAATACACTATAATCAGAATAGGAATTTGGAAATGTCCGAAATTCCAAATCCCCAATTTCGCAAGTTGACAAACTCCAAACCCCAAATTGACAGAAATGCTTAATTCAAATGATCTCTCTTCAGATAAATACTTTTAACATCCTCCTCTGAACATAGAAAATCACTCTTATCTTGAAGCACTCAATTAGAACAATAATTCAGAGAATCTACGACAATACACTATAATCAGAATAGGAATTTGGAAATGTCCGAAATTCCAAATCCCCAATTTTGCAAGTTGACAAACTCCAAACCCCAAATTGACAGAAGTGCTTAATTCAAATGATCTCTCTCCAGATAAATACTTTTAACATCCTCTGAACATAGAAAATCACTCTTATCTTGAAGCAGTCAATCAGAGCAATAATTCAGAGCATCTACGTCAATACAGTGTAATCAGAATAGTTCTGTATTCTACGAATGTCAATGTTGTAACAGTGGACACGAACAATTTAAAAAACCTCGGCGTCCCTTTGTTCGAGAGGGAGGCTCGAAATCCAGGTTGGTGGCCACGAAATCGATAAGTTAGAAACATTCGACGTGCAAGGAAATTTAATTAACAGGATACAAGTCGTAATTCAGCTATTGTTCTGGCCGACAGCAACGGACGTTCCATTAAATTGTCCAATTAAGTCGGCAGCGCGGATTCGCGTAAAACAGCAACGCAAATCGCTGGCTGTACGCAACCAATTCGACGTTTGCCGACAGTTTGACGAGGTCGTTTCATTTGTGGCGAAAGTATAATTGGCTGCTCGAATGAAAACCCGTAAAGAGTTTTTGCTACGTGATTTCTAAAATCCGGCGTGGACAAACGCTCGGTCCGTGTCGTAAAACAAAAGGAACGTGATTTGAAAACGATATCGTTTTGCGGTATCTCTATTTCGCTCGATGTTATCTACAGTTTAATAGTATCCCTTCGACTTTTAATATCGTGTTATACTCGTGACGCAAATACTGTTCAAAATACAACTGATTGATGGAGACGTGATTGAGTTTGGAGTTTAATATTAATGTAATTTAAATGAAAGATCTGAATCTAAAATATACTTAACATTTCAATTCTTTTTATTTGTTTTAACATTGCAACAATAATTATTTATTATAATTATTGATTTGTACAGAAATTTAGAGATCTAAGGATTTGAAAATTCACGAATGTAGGTTATGTGTACTTGGAAACCCGGAGATTTTCGAGCCATTTTTCTCTATAAGTGAATTAACCTTTTGCTCTCGAGGGAATTAACCCTTTGCCCTTTCTGCTCAGATAAACCAGCAGCTCGAGACGATTTTCTGTATACTCATCACGTAGAACCTTTGTCAGAATTAAAAATTTACGAAATCATGTGTCTTTCCAAAACATCTTCTACGTCACAAAACATTTTTGAAGATATTTAAATGGCTCGATTTATCTTAGATGTAACCTAACCTGTATATTTTTATACGTTCACGTAGACAGGAAACTACCTTCACCAGATAAATTAAGCTATCTTTGTCAGACGAATTAAACTTTTACCTCCATAATCATGTCCTCGTCCAAAACACTTTCGAAAATATTTCAGTGGGCCAATTTAGGTTAGATATGACATAACCTAACCTGCTCTCTATTCGTTCTCATAAAAGAAAACTACAATCATAAGACAAATTTACCTTCAAATAAACTAACCTTCACCGAAACCAACCTTACCCTTCCAAAATACCTTTTGTATCACAAATCATTTTCCAAGTAATTTAAAGTCGACCCATAAACCGAAAGCACCTTCCAGAATCAGCAAGCAGGTAAAAACTGAAAAGAGTTCTGCTGATAGGAGAAATTTGAGCGATCTCTCCCTCTCGAAAGAAACCGAATTTTCCCGAACTTAGTCTTCTAGCTCACAAAGCTGACAATGTGTCCAACAAGAGCAGCCTCTTTAACCCGCCCCACCGTCGCCATAACCGTCGTGGGGGTTGATTCTCGTTTAGCCCGATGGAGAAGTCTTTCCCGTGTCCATTTCCGGTGTCCTCGAGCGTGCTCGAGAAATGCTTTTCGGGGTCAACCATCCGCTCGATCTTCCATGATCATCCAGCTCGACGAACAGAATGTTGCTGGATCTTTTTCTCTCCAACCGACTGTCTACTGGACGCCTCTTTCGCTAATGATGCCTCGAAACGGTTCGTCATACTTTACGACCACGTCGTTCACCTTATCGAACTTCCTCCAAGGAAATGCTACGAGGATCTTCGATCATGGCGAAGGACGAGAGAGCATGTACCGGAGCTACTCTACCTAACTTCTCCAGTTACTTCACGTTTACGAGAACCTGTCAGATTAACCTGTTTCTCAACTAATTTCCAGTTAAACGGTGACCCTCGCTTCACGAGAATTTTGCTTTTTTTCGGATAGCGAGTTCTTAACGATTATTCAGTTCTGGAAGGGATGTTTAGGAACTGTTCTGGAAAATTTGTTTTCATTTTTGAGGCTCTACATTTTTGAATATATAATCTTTGAAATTCTTGAATTTATGAATTTTGTTTTCAAAATTCCTAAACTGTTCAGTTACACAATTTGCTGAGTTACTTGTTAGATTTTTATTACAATGAACTACCAGGTCTTCAAATGTCTAAATCTCTAAATTATTGAATTCTAAAGTGCCCAACTCCCTAAATTGTTAAATCTCTTTTCCAAATCTTCAAATCCTCAAATTCCTAAATTTCGAAATTCTCAACTCTTCAAATTTCCAACTTCTCCCAATTTCTAAATTACCATCCCCTAAAGTCTTCTAATCCCTAAATTAAAAAATCCTTGAATCCCCAAATTCATAAATTTCTAAGTCTTCAATTCCGCAAATTGCTAAATTTTCAAGCCCCAAAGTGCCCAATTTGCTATTTCGCCAAATCCTTAAATTTCGAAGTCTACAAATCCCCAAATCCCTAAATTGCTAAATTTCTAAGTTTCCAAACCCTCAAATCCCTAAATCTCTAAATCTTAAAATCCTCAAATCACCAAACCATCAAATTTCCAAATTCTGAAATCATCAAATCCTTAAACCGTCAGATCCCCAAACCTCTAAATCCCTAAATATAAAATTCTCAAAACGCAACCAACAAATAGTCCACACTGGTATATCAAGATTTGTACGGTACCTCGAACTCATCAGAAGATTGCGAAGAAAATATGCATCTATCTCAGTCTTCCTCTTACGTCTTTTTCTCACGACACCATAGTTCGTTCGTGGAAGAAGACTGTCAACCGTCTCCATAGAATCGAAACGAGTCCCTCGGGATCCATCGAGTCGGCTCGCCAACCGCCGGAAAATATCCTTCTCGTCCATCTATGTTGGGGAAAACTTATCGTTCGTTACTGGGAAATGGGGTGCTGCCAAGATACCTGTCGTTTGCCAACACGATTGCTTTGGACATCTGACGAAATACTGGCCGAATGTCTGACGTGTCTGCCTTCTACTTTCGGTTGACATGCGATTGAAAGCAGGATCGATCGAATAACTTTATATCTACTTCAGTTTCGTTGTGTCGTTTCTTAGCGATAGATGATGCTGTCTTTATAATATTGTTTTATAATTTTATGGGGTGATCTTTTTTTAACATTTGTAATATGCTATATTATATTATGTAGGTCTATTGGAATATTCTATGGGTAATGCATTGCGTGGCGACATGAGACGTGGATATAAAATGTTTGACATGTGTGACGTAACGTAACGTGACATGTGTGTTTGTCATATGTGACAATTATCTTGCGTGGCAATTACTACGTACGATGGATGTAATGTGTGAAAATTACCACGTATGATGAATGTAATGCGTGATAATCATCACATATGACGAATATAATGCGTGAGAGTTACCACGTGTGATAATTGTAATGACAATCATTTTGCATAATAGTTACTGCGTGTGATGATTATCGCACGTTACAGTTATCATATGTGATGAATACTGCGCGGGACGATCTCACACTCCAATTAACATATGTGACGATTACACGCCTGACGATTACAACGCGTAATAATTGTCACCTGTAGTAATTATCATGTGTGACAATTACCATATGGAACAATTACAGTGCGCGACGATTATCACTTTTGGCGGTTGTCGTGTGTGACGATTACCATACGTAACAATTATCATACGTGAAGATTGCAACGTGTGACAATTACCACACATGGTAATACCACTCTGAACGGGTATAAAGTATCATAATTTTCACAACTGTTAATCACGACACATGTCAAATATCACATATGACAATCACGTCACATGACAAGTATCACATATGACAATCACAACGCGTGGCAATACATCACATGACAGTATACCGCATGGCTATACTCATCTCTTTAAAGAATCCATTCAGTAGTTATTAACTTGCATAAGCTATAGTCAGCCTGTATTATAAAAGTATGTCATGACGTAACATATGACCGAGCAGCGAGTGTAGAATACATGACGTATAACATGTAATGATGCATCACGTGACAACACGTAAAAATATGACGTGTAACGGTACAATACATGTCACTGACATGTTACACTGGTAATATGTGATAATATAATGCGTTGATATAACACACATCTTTATGTGGTGATATAAAAGAGAGCGATATGTGAGCAATTAGACACTGTTCGTTCTAATAGACCAGTAAAATGGGAAGTTATAAATTGATTTCACAAATGACTGCTGGCAGCGAATGGTCATTGTTTTAGTTGTTATAATAATTGGTTATTGCGATATGTCATGCTGCACGTTTCAGTAACGACAGTAATATTATGGTTAGCTTTGTTCGACAATTCCATATGATTGTTATCGAAATTGTTATTATATTGTACCTGTGGTTATATCAATGTAATTTAATAATCTCTTCCGGCTTTGTTAGTAATTAATTATTCGCAACGAAATGGATTTTGTTACAGGATATTGGGCATTCTGAAATATTAATACGCGAATTTCGTTGATATTTTTTTAGTAACGATGTCGCTTTCTCTCTCTTTATTTTATTGTTTGTTTATAGGATTTATTTCATTCTTTATACAAATTTCAGTTGCATTTTAGAGTACATTTATTTTAGATACGAAATAGAATTATTTAATTAAAAACATTTAAAAAGGTCAGCAAATTAACGTGAAACGTGGAAACGTGATATTGTAATAATACAATAATTAATTAAACACATAATATCATTAGTGGTAATTAAGTTGGAATTTGTTGATTATCTTCAAACGAAAGGGGCGAAATATATTTGCAAATATCCTCTGTTATAATGCTGTTCCATGTATAATTTAGCAAAGTAAATTCTGTTATGGTCAGAAACAATTTCACAGTACAGGTAAATGCATACAATACATGAAGCACTATAGGATCAATTTCGTAGAATTTATATTAGATTCGGTATCAATATTTCTTGAATCAGAATTAATCGAAATAAATGAAACCATAAAATATAGATTTCATTACTTGTAAATGAAACATACACGTATTAATATTTATATATTAAAGTTTGACAAATAACTGATGCATAAATATGCGGATTTAATACAATTTCTTAATGAAATATTTATTATGTACATTGTTTAATAGAACAAACATATCGTTGATAAAATCGTTCAATAACGTGCCACGATAAAGTTTGATTATTTATACTGATTTTGTCTGTGCAGTACTTTTACATTCTTGCATTTATTACATAATTCTGAATTAATTTTAAATATCTGCATTCGTTTTCAAATAAATTGTTAGTAATTATAAATATTTGAAATATTATTTTGAGTGAGTGAAAAATTATTTTTACTTTTCTCATTTATTTTCAAAAAAAATAGCGGAGTAACAAACTTGAATTGAACAGAAACTGCACCAAAAATTCGGAATACGGAAATCTCACAAGATCAATATAGATTGCCAACATGTCAGACTCGTCAATATTTATCGAGAACGCTGTAATATTGACAGTACCGTATTGACAATGTATATTGATCGTGCAAATCCTGAAATACTGACAGTACGTATTGATCTGAAACATCCATCAGTTTTAACTTTTTTGTAATCTCTGTACACTAAATTCACCACGAAAATGAACGACCACTATAATACATAAAGTACAAGATATTACATAGAGATACAATGTACTATTCAAAACGTCGACTTAACAAGATTACAAATTGAAATTCAAATAATAACAAGATAATAGAACAACGTAAATACTGAAATAATACTACAACAATACGACTAAATTATACCATACCAAATAAAAAAAAAAAAAAAACAGAATCCATATTTAACAAAACGATTTATCTTACGGCATAAAACATCTGTTTAAGATTCGATCAATAAATCATTGGAGTTAACGAATCAGCACGAATGCACGTGAAATGATGAATTGCCTCACTCGCTAAGTATCGCACGCAACCCATTAATACAAATCATTGCAGTATCTGTAATTATCTCTGGTAATCAACCGTCCGTCGAGGTGGATCTATTGTTTCAGCAGCTCCAATCTTGTGCCTATCTAACCGTTCCTCTGCTGTACCTTCCTCTTGTGCCGATCCCGTTGTACCCGCTATACAGGAGCCATTGATTTTCAGGATGTTGGACAATGCTCTCTCGGTGGTCAGCCGCAAATAAACCTAATCACGAGTAGGGGTGTCCGGAATTGTCAAGCCACTTTCGGCACCTGTCTCTACCCACTTTGAAATTAGATTAGCATTCCGATTGGTGATATCATACCCGTTTGCTGAGAACGATCGCTATCTTCTGCTTTCGATCAACTCCATTTCATCGATTTTATCGTTTGCCTTGTATTTCCATGCGAGGGTCAGAAACACGTCCGGTTACATTTCACATGCAGATTCAGTTTATCGATTGTTAGAGACTGTACGAGATGTGGATTTTAATACTTATACTATTTTGTAGCACCATCGTCAAATTTCTGATTCGCATTTTTGTTCTAAAATTCAACCATTCTCAACCATCTCTCAAGATTTGTAGTACAAGTACATATTGGCAAAGTTTAAATATTTCAAAATAGCAGTCATTTAGAATACGTGTACACAGACGTTGAAGTATGGTTACATATGATAGATGTGATTAGGGTGGATTATGTGACACAGGATAAATCTCAGACGTTAACAGGGATCAGATGTGGTAAAAGATTAATCTCTTAAGCTCTACCTATCTACTCCAAAATCTAATTCAATATTCTGTACTTCTTCCCAGTATAATCCGCTTAGATGCTTGTAACTGTATATACTAACATACGTATTTAATGCTTGCGGCAGTGTATCTATTCCATAAATACGGACTACAACAGATTCACCTAGACAATAAATTTATACCTGCTTTGTCTACACATGTATAAATACATCTTGTATAAGATGAACGATTTATAATTTTTTTAAAGATGATTTGTTCAAAACTAATATTCACGATGCAATACCACTTATTCAAAAGTATGCTAAAATAATGCTGAACCAGTAAAATTATGAGTTAAATAAATTATATAGTACGTACTGAAATATCTGCGATCGCAAAATGCTAAAACACTTAGCGATATTCATCAGTTTGTGGTATGTGACATGAAATGACAAATTCTATCAGTTTAGTGAAACAGTAAAGTTTATAGTCGTCATATAGTACATATTCACAGTAAGAGCATATACAGTACAGACATAATATGTCTTTCGTAGTCCAATGTTACAAACAGTATAAAGATCCTAATCTTTCCGTGCAGCTGCGCCCCTGTGTCACGTCGCGTACGTGTCGCAACTCGGATTTTGAACACAGTTCTCACGTTTACGATAAGTTTCAAAGATCGTCAGATGGTTGTGTTCGGTAGAGTTTACACGATTTCGATTAGCAATTACCGGAAGCGTAGAACCGAGTCCCCGAAGAGTCTGGTCTTATTGTTAGAACGAATCCCGTCGCAGGCGACGATGTTCGTCGACGCGTGTAACACGAAACGCGAGCAGGTGAACAGACCAAAGGGAACAACTTCTCAAACGGGAAACGTGGATTTCCTCGTTGCTCGTTCCGTATAACAATGTCTCCTCATCTCGCCGGGATCTTTACGCTTTTCCACGGTAATGAGGCTGGATGGGGACACTGGAACCCGGCTAGATTTAATTTCCCTTGGTCCTTACACCCGTCTTCCTCTTCTCTGATAGCCGTTCGCCAACCCCGCTGTTTCACGCTCTTCCTCCACTAATTGTTCCATGGATCAGGGTGAGACATTCGGAGAGGAATGAGTTTCGTTGCGCAGCCTTTTTCATTTCTTCTCTGACTTTACACGGCTTCGTCATGGTCCGTGTAATCGATAGTTCGTTAATATCCCTCATTGCAATCGTGCGCGTTTCAGGCAAATTGCTGCAATTTTGTTTACTGCAAACTTTTTGCGAAAGAACTTGATTAAATCGTCTACTGTAGATACATGAAAAACGTGGACGTACATGTGAACGTAGATCCAGTGTATATGCAAGCTAACGATTTATAAGTTAGGTTAAGTATTTGGTTATTAAAGAAAATGATGTATAACCTTGTGTATATTTTATAGAATTTACTCAATTTAATTTTGTGCGCATCACATAATTTTGTATCTAGCAAAATTGATTAATTCATCTAGTTCGTACATTACTTTATAAATAGGTTCGATTTCACAAATGGATATTCACACGGCAGTAATTTAGTTGTAATTACCAGACACCACAGACATTGATTTGCACTCATTCGAAGCCATTCACTCACTGTTTTCGCATGTGCCATGTTCTCATTCACACTTTCATTCACGCTACTCATTCATACTTGCATACTCCACATTCTCCGGAAATGAAAGTTGCGCGGATTGAAGTAACTCTTCACGGTTCCAGCCATAAAAGGCAATCGCGAAGACTCGATACTTTTGACCGATGGTGTACGTGACTGCGGTTAACAGGATCTATAAACGTGCTTTATTTACTCCGTCGATGTTTCCATCGAGTTGAAGAAGAACGATGAAACTCGCGAACGTAACTCCCTGATCAAATTGAGGGTTCGCAACGATTCGCACGGGATTTCTGAGCGTGTCCCGCCATTCTACCGGGTGAGGAATCTTCGGCCATTCGTCTGCCGAATCGTGGAAAAAAGTTTCGGCTTGCTGGACACGTGTTACCGAGTCACGGGGACTTTTTGAAAGTTTCGGTTCCCGGAATCGGACACGAGGAACGGACACTGGTCGACAAATGAAGAAACTTTTTGTTAGCAGCCTGACGGATAGGTCTTCCCTGCCAGAAGCTTATCGGACCTCTCTGCATCTGCTTCCCCTAGTTGGCTGCCTTTTTCCATCCAGTTTTTTCCACCATTTGCCGTTGCATCCAGCGACAAAATGATATTCCCTCTGTATACGTGTACATTCGCCGCGGCTTTTTCTCTTTTACACGGAATTTCCCTGGCCCCGGCGACACTCTTTTTCATCCCCGTTACGTAAGTGAATAAAACCCTGGGAAACGATGGAAAGTTTATGAACAAAAGTACTGCGTTTGCGGGAGATATACTCTCCCACGCGAACAGCTTTTAATGGAAAGATAGTATTATGTTTCGGTTTCGTGGCTGTTTTTCTTTCGGCGATAATTGCGGCTCGTGGGTGTTGGGTTATAATATTTGTGTTTGCGCGAGTGTGCTGATAGAACAGGTAAACCGCGGAAAATGCTGCGGGATGTTCGACTCCACCGATATGTGGATTTATGCGCGCTATGTAAATTCTTCATTGGAAAATATCTGGTAGTCATACTTATTGGTAGAATTGGAGACACTCGTGAATTATGTGAAATTATGTGAATTATGACAATTTTACAAGTTCATGAAAATTAAAAAATTTTGATATTTCTATGTTTTTAACTTTTATAATTATACAACTTTCTATATTTTCTTGATTGTCAATTGCAAATTTCGACATTTGAGCTTCTGCATTTTCAAGTTCGAAATTTTGTAAATTTTTAAATTTAATTTTAGAGAATTTGGAAATTTCTAAGGTGAGGGTTTGGAGATTTAAAAATTGGAAAATTTGAGAAATTTATATTTTTGTATTTTTATGTTATTAGTCTTCTAAATTTCTGTTTCTAAATTTCTATATTTCTATATTGTTTTATTTTTATATTTCTAAATGTCTATACTTCTATTTTTCTACATTTTTAAATTGAAGTTCAAATGTGATGATAAGATACTTAAAAACGTGTCCCTCCAGAATAATACCGCATAATAAAAGAATAACAATCTTTCATAACGTTCATACAGAACTTTTTATCATTTTAACGAAATTTTCCTCATTAACTTTTCATAAATGATGCAATACCCTTAATTAAAATATCTTCCGTTATCATCTATCATTTTTCCCCAGCTTGCACGTAGAAGATGAATATCATAACAAAGTAACTCTGTCCTTTCAAAAAGAACAAAACCTTCCTAAATCTCAATAAAAAAATGTTAAATATAAAATGAAGTCACGTTTATCAGTCAAATTAACTTCGTCCCTTTATACATTACCATTTTAACCAAATTTTCTTAATTTTAATTAAACTTCACTTTTTAATTTATTTGAACTTGCATGTTACACAAGTCATATATTTTTAAACGAAAAAAATCTTTGAAATAGTTTCTAAATTATCTATTTTTCTAAGCCTTTCCTAAGTTACAATTTTAATTGAACTTCACTTTTTAATTCAATCGAACATACGTCATTTTACTCAGATTTTATTAAAAAATGTACAAAATTATGAAACAGTGATTTTGATCATCACAATAATTGATTGAATAATTATTATTTAAAACATCGTACAATCGCATACAGGACTTTAAAATGAGCGTTTGAATAAGCATAGTTACGAAGAGCATAAAGTAAAGCTTCATATAAATTCGTAGGCCATAAAAGACTGATGAGGTGCAACGGAAAGGAAGACTCAATTTTAGAATCCACGCATTCAAACCCGTAAAAATAAGCACATAAAAGGTGCAGCGTCTCTTTCACTGTATTCTCGCGTAAGGTGGGCTGAATGCCAAACCGAAGGTATGAAATTTTTCTTCGTTCCGCTATAATTTCGCGTCCCTTAGCGTCCCTAACCCTTAACCAACCGCATCGTTCAGCCACAAATGTTCCTTCCGTTTGAACTCATGCCAGAAAAGTATGAAGAAACGTAACACGATCGGATTAGAATCTCGCTTAGGTTACGTTTAATAACTGGCGCTAGTGTGCCAAACCACTAACAAAATGTCTGCTTTCTTCGGCAGTAAACAGATTTTACTATTCACAAAATTCGAAAGCGGTTGTAGTATAAAAACATGTAGAGTTCATTCTCTTAGTGGATGTTTAGACGCATCCACTAAAGGAATGAACTCTACATATTTTTATCCTGCAACCTTGTGGATGCTTAAACATTAAAAGAGAAATTGTGAATTTGAAAATTAAACCTCTCGCAAATCTAAGGATTTGAAAGCTTGAAACCTTGGAAGTTTATGAAAATTTAAAAACCTGAAAGTGGTGAGTGCAAGTCACCTTTTCAAAAGGTTAAACCACATGCAGTTCATCCTGAACTCTTTGCGGTAATATTTAAAAATACAGGAGTTGGAACATCCCAGAAATACCATTTAAAAACATCTGAAATTTGCTAAAACCAAACAGTTCCTTTCACCGACTCAGTCTTTCAAATTACAAAATTTATTAAATTTTTAGATTTCTCCAAATTGTATTACTTTTATTCAAAGAACGAACGTATTATGTTTTATCGTCTATTTCGAAAATTATGTACGCATTGCACGGAAGGTTCCGTGTTAATAGAAATTGCATGGAGCCATGTTGCACCGTGGCGAACTTAGATCTCCATATTAGGAAACGTGTACTACAAACAGTGTATCTGAAGCTATTCTACGGGTGACGCTTTCCTGGTAGCCGTCGGCGATACTGGTGACAGTTCGACGAACAATTTCAACGCACCAACCGGCACTAACGTTGCGAATACATTTGCAAGTGTAAGCCCAGTTCGAATGCCAGACGAATGGTTGCACGGTGATGTTCTGCTCTAGCGTCGACTAACTGGAACGACTGGAAGTACCAGTTGGAATTCCCGACGATCGAGTCGCGAATATGTACCATTCGCGATTCGAATTCCTGCTCCACTAGGCTGCCTGTCCATTGGGACGATTACCCATCGTGGTCCGTTTAGAGGAAATCCGGTGAGTCTGCGGATACATTGTTGTCCGTGCTATCGATCAGCCTGACGATCAGATGATAACTGCCTACAATCACTGATGAACGACACTTTAGACTTTCACAGTGTGCGGAAAAATCATTGTACTACTACCAGAATTCGCTTCATTTTTACTTAATTGTTATCGGAAATGCTATTTGCAGTCTCTGAATGCAAAAAGAGCCACATGTGTGTAATGTCACATGTGTGTAGGGAGCAATTTTTATACTTGCAATGAATTGTCGCGCTTTCTGTGCAAAATTCTGCTTGTAGGTTGGATAAGTTATTTAGAAATCATTTACTTGGTTATTAATTGTGGTAGAAATTATTGTCATTTGTCTATTGCTAATCCTTGTAATTACTGCTAGTCGTTTTAATTAGATTAAGGTAAATCCCATTATCAAACACATAACAATATAATAGCAATGTTGGCTTTTGTAAATTTTTAGGTAAATTTTTAAGGATCTTGAATATTTAATAAAAAAGTACATGTGGTCTAATAAATATTAAATAATAAATGAAGATTAATGTATTCCTGTTATATCGTCATTATGATATCATCATGATTGACTACTATATCATCATAACTATCATTGTACCGTTAATAACATTTTTTCTTAACTTCAACAAATTATCAAATAGATTCATACATTTTCTTTAAGAAATTAGTAACTTCAAAAGAACATACGCATTTAGTAACTTGTAAAAGAACAACCTTCAAAATTAGAGTATTACACAGCCTGATTAAATCGATCTCTCGTTTTAAAGATATAAGAACATCATCAGAAATTTACATTATTCAGCAGCGAAATAAAATCCGCGCTTCGAATCAACCCCGAGAAATATTCGACATCGAGAAGATGTTAATGCGTCGCGGCTGATTCGCGGATATTCAGAGAATACACACGCTCGGAGAGGTCGATTCTCAATCTTATACCTTGATGAAACAATCGAAGGATTTTTAAACTCGAAACGTTTCGCAAAGATGATTCAGCACGATCGGATCGGATGATCTAGCACTTTCGCGTTGGCGGTCGCTATTTGACTGTGGGGGAATCCATTCGCTTAATGCTTTTCCATCCTCTCCTTCCTTTTGCTCGCATACATACGTACATCTCTCTCTCTCCCTCGTTCGTTCGTTTTCCCGAAGCTCGAGTTATCAGCAAGTTTCCACTTTAACTAACAACAATTCGGTAAGCAAACAATTAAGCTCGGAAAGTTGGCGCACGAGTTCCGTTTGTCAGGGCCCGGTGGCTCTGTCACAAAGGAGCCGAGTAGCACGAAATTAAAGTATTAACGAGCCACGACGTTTCCTCATGGGTCTTCTTGCCAGATAAGATACTGACAGGCAGAAACTAGTTTCGTGGCCCCACGGAGCTTCTGCAGCCCTAACCTCCTTGGCTGGCTGGACGTGAATTCTTCATGAGCTTGCGATGGCATCATGAATTCTCGTGATCTCTAGCTTGGCTACCCGGCAGTTAGGCTTATCTCTATCCGGAATTGCTAATGGCCAATCGAACTTGCCTCAGAAAATATGACCAGAATTATCTGGACGCATCACATCAGATTTTTACCTAACTTCAAATTCGACAATGTGTTCATCACAGATATTTTCAAATGTTCTACACATTTTTTTTCGGCAGCTGTTCTAATTAGAATCGTACATCAGTTTGTGTTAACGTAATTTAACCGAGTCGGTAGAAATTACGAAGCGGTCAAGTCACAATTGTTTGGCCAGAATCTTGGGCGGGATCGTAGACGCCGTTGATGCACGATTGTTATGGTATTATCGCGAGTACGACCATTAGCCGTGGATCAATTGCATTCGAGTAAGTCCTATCGGTGATTACGAGGTCGCGTGGAAACTGCGCAATCCTGGTACGATCCAACGGAATGCCGGTAATTCCCAGGATGTGCTTCCGCCGTTCCACCGTGCATACTGGCTGAGTGTTCGGTTCGCGAGTCTGCTGTTCCCGCTTTCGTTCCCTGCAGTTCTCCAGGATCGATCACTTTCGACTCGGTGCATTCGGGCCAGAACTCGCGAACGATCCCCGTTCCGACAAATACTGCCGCTATTAAAGATCGACCGACGTACAACCGCTCCGAAATACAAGGTGTGTCATTTCTCACGAATACCTCGTTTCCGCGCAAGATTGGTTGCAATAAACCGGAGATTCCGGATCCCGATTTACAATTAGGGTGACAGACAATTAGACTGACGAGGACGTTACGAGTATCGAGGCTTGCGTGTGGGCGAAGTGCAGTTAAGAGCAAATGCGGGTCTCGTAGGTAAAGTTCAGAAATTTAGAACTCTTCTGTATTACATAATTTTGAGAATCTTACAATTTGGGTATTTTGGAATTCAGGTGTTTGGAAATTTGGGAAATAGAAATTTTAACAAATTTGGAACTGGATTGGAAAGTTTCAGAAGGTTTGAAGAATTTGGATAATTGGAAAATAAAAAGTTTGGAAGTTTTTGAACTTGAGAATTTGAAGATTTGAATATTTCAGCATTTAGAAATTTGTAAAATTTGTAAATTTGGGCATTAGGGTGTAGATATGGAAACGTGGTGATTTTGAAAATTCACTATATTTACAAGAAAAGTTATTTACCACGATTTTTAATACTCTGAATTATTTAGATTATAAGATACACCTAGAATATTACTTAAATGATTAGATACGTCTGGAAGCTTTTGAACTTGAAGATTAGAATATTTCAAGATTTAGGAGTTTGTAAAATTTGGAAATTTAGGATTTGTGTGTAGGTATGCAAATATAGTGATTTTAAAAATTCACTATATTTGTAAGAAAAGCTGTTTACCACGATTTTCGATGCTCTGAATTATTTAGATTATCAGATAGCCTTGAATATTACTTAAATGATCAGATATGCCTAGGATATGCAAATTGTCAGATATGCCTGTAACATTATTCAAATTGTCAGATATATCTGTGATATTATTCAAATTGTCAGATGTCTAGAATATTCAGATCATAAGATATAAAATATAATTTAAATTACCATAAAGTTACGCCATTTTAAAATGGACACCCGTTGCAGTATCGTTCACCTCAGCACGATATTGGACGCTGGAAAGTTCGAACTGTTCCTATTTACTGAGATCCATTCCCTGCATATGAATAAACAGACGTTTCGAGGCGGGGAAATACGCTTACTCCGATCCGAGGCTATGAATTATTGAAGAGTATAATTGTGTTCGATCGACGCTCGTTCGATGCAATCGCGAACGAGTTGTTTTATCATTTAATTGTATGTGCGTTGAAATTAAAGTCCCCTTTTTATTCTTGTTTGTACCGTTCTGCGAACATTATCATTTTGCCGATATTCTCTTCAAGATATACCTATTCATAAAACTCAAGGTCCCGATGAAGCACGCTGTTCTAAATTGTTTTTTACTATCTGTTGTACACTATACTCTCGTTCTAAGCTGCTTTTTGTCAGGCGGTTGTAAGAGGGTGGAAAATCATGCGTTAGAGGTAATTCTGTATATACCGCTTTTATAGCACTTTTATGTCAGTGGATTGTGTCAAAGTACCATTTTATTGAATATGATTCACATAGGTCTTCCATTCATATTTTATACATAAGTATCTAACTAATGGAAAAGGAATTTGCACCTGGTACATACGTATCTGACTAGTAAAACAAACCTGCATCTGCCTGTATGTACGTCGCAGCAGATTAAATGACGCGAATCATTACGATTCCCAATAAGTGAATATAAGTGGACTGTATCTAAAAAATGAATTTAACTTTGGACTAGAGTTTTACAGTGTGATGACTCGAGAGTGTCTCTTCGTTTTACAAAACATCAGAGTGGACTTTTTGTGACATTGTTGAGGGAAAACAGTTTCTATTGGTTCAGCTAAAATTCGGGTGGAGATGGAAATACAAATGACGTATGACGTGGGTCTTTACCCAAAATGGCCTAAGCAAGTAATAAAACTACCTCGACATGAATAGAAAACTGTAAACAACTGTACTGCTAAGGTTAAGTTCACAACCAGATGTGACAATAAAAAAATACTCGCTAGAATGACTCCTTGGGCCTTGCAGCTATGGGTGAAGAATTGATTTGAAACTACAAATATGAAGGAACGAAAAATCGTGAAACTAATGTATCGCTAAAAACATATACTGAGGTCTAATCCTCTCTATTGGTTTAGCTAAAATTCGGATGGAAATGGAAATACAAATGACGTATAAAGTGGGTCTTTACCCAAAGTGACCGTAGCAAGTAGTAAAACCAAGCAATACCCCGACATGAATAGAAAAATGCAAACAAGACTACTGCTGGGGTTCACAACCAGATATGACTGGTGACTCTGATGATTTCTTATCAGATTTTAAAATTTAAATTTGAAAATTAAAGTTTCTTAATTATTTTTGTAACTGAAATTGAGAAATCTAAGATTTTGAAAAGTCCCGTGGATCTATAATCAATATCTATTTGCGGAACGAAAAATCGTTGAAGTATCGCTAAAAACTTGTACTGAGGTCTAAGCATATGGCTATAATAATCTACGACCTAACAGTACTTATCGTACATAAGTATCTGACAAGTAGAAAAGAAATGTGCACCTCGTGAATATAAGTATCTAACTAGCAAAAGAAATCTGGTCTATGCAGAGTGGTTGACTTAAGTATACGATGGGTGTAGTCCGTTGATGTCCCAAACTCTAATCATATGGCTATAATAATCTACGACCTAACAGTACTTATCGTACATAAGTATCTGACAAGTAGAAAAGAAATGTGCACCTCGTGAACATAAGTATCTAACTAGCAAAAGAAATCTGGTCTATGCAGAGTGGTTGAATTAAGTATACGATGGATGTAGTCCGTTGATGTCCCAAACTCTAATCATATGGCTATAATAATCTACGACCTAACAGTACTTAACGTACATAAGTATCTGACAAGTAGAAAAGAAATGTGCACCTCGTGAATATAAGTATCTAACTAGCAAAAGAAATCTGGTCTATGCAGAGTGGTTGAATTAAGTATACGATGGGTGTAGTCCGTTGATGTCCCATACAATACCCCGTTCGCGATGTTGACCTACAGAAGCTCCCGTTTCTTTGAACTTATTTACCGGGCGTATACGATTGCGCTTGTATCCGGTACAAGTGGCCTTCTCCACGGACCACGTTTGAACAAACAGCGTGCCGTAATTGAATACGAATATAATTGAAAGTCCTCCTGTTCCCTGCGATCATACTTCGGATAAAACAGGCTCGAGAGCCACTCGTCGAACACTGTGCTTTGTGAAACGGCGCAGATCTCGAGATTGTTTCCTCTTTCACTTTTCCACGACTGTCGATTCTTTTCGAGTTCACGTGGAATTCTTCGATCCTCCATCGATCCGACGAAAGATTAATTGACCTTTCTCTATCTCGACGATCTTACAGTGCGCTCGAATGCCGTTACGCTATATCGTGATCGAGGGAGACAAACGAAAGCAGAAGACCCATTTCTCAAGTTCGATTTGTTTGGTGATTTATAGGATCGGGGATTTTGGGTGTTTGCATTTATTCGAATTTTAGATTGAATAGAATAGTGACCATTCGCATTTTTGCTTGACCAATTATTTTAATCGTTTAGTATGTTGTACAAGTATAGTGATAGTTTGTAAAAGTTGAGAAAGAGCTAATGGATACTGAAAGTGAGTTTGGGAAGTTTGGAAATTGAATTTGAGAACTCAGGAATTTAGAGGTCTGGAAATTTTCGGAATTTGGGGATTTGAAGATTTGGATATTTGGGACTTTGGAGATTTAGAAATTTGAGAATGTGGAAATTTGCGGATTTCAGTATCTGGAAATCTGCAAATTGGGGGATTTGGAAATTAGGATATTTGAGACCTTGAAAGGTGAGGATTTGGAAATTTGCGAACTTGGAAGCTAGAGTGTTTAGAAAATTATGATTTAAGGGAGAAATTCGGAAATTTGTGAAATTGAAAGTTTCGGAATTGGGTGATTAAAAAATTTGCAAATATTAGAAATTGGAAGTGTGAGAATTTGTACATTTAGGAATTGGGGGATTCAAAACGTATGAAAGAGTCGAAAGTTTGTGGATTTGGTCTATAAAATTCAGAAATCTAAAAATGGGGATTGAAAAATTTAGCAAGTTGGAAATTTTCATTATTTACAAATCTATGATCTGTACTTAGAAATTCAAGAATATGAGAGTCTATTTTGAGAAATTAGAAATCTTTCTTCTAAGTTTTGGCTACTTGAAGAGAATTTGTGACGAATATAAAAATTAGATAATTGTAGAAATTCCGATATTTTTAATAAGAAAGTCTACTTTTTCATAATATTCATGATCCTTGAAATTACATCGACAGCATCCCTGATACGCCGCTGTTTAACATTATTCTTTGCTCGCCGTTTAAGCTCGACTAAAACAATTTCCATTTGCGAGACGCTCTCTCGGTACACTTTGTCGTATCAACGGTTCTGCTGTAAAGCTCTTGAAATGCCTGGTATTCGCGCAAATATATTCAAAGGCCGCGTGGAAAGGAATTAACAGCGCGATGAACAGTTAATTGTTCGTCGGCGAACAAAATGCAGTTAAAATTTTGTTCCCGGCCTGGGCAACACTTTCTGCAATGCACGCGATAAAGGAGGACGCAAATAATTCAGCCGGCTGCATAATTAGCCCGGTCCGTTAGATTTAACGAGGGCAATAACGCCACTTCGTACTACGACCACTTAGAATATTAAACGATAAAGCACCAACCAGCCAGCTTTACCGCCGATAACTGTTGGTCGTGTCCACTGGCACGAGCTCTTGTCGCTTTGATCTCTGATAAATTTTCTGGAAAATATCGTACGCAACGCAGAGAAACGGACACAGCCACGTTTTAACGACTTAATTACGCTTCGCTGTGGATAATTATCGTCCGCGTTTGCCAACCAGAAGCTCGAAAACGAGTGACTGTAATCTTATTACCCTGCGTCGTAATCTTACCGCCATTTTTTATCGTCACTTTACGCTTTTGTTTGCGAAGAAATTCATTTCTGTCGATGTCGTATCGGACATTGTCTAACAGGTTATACTTATATTGTTTGATACAATTTATGGAGAACTGTTTAAGTTAAATTATTAGGTTAGATTAGGTAACTTTTAGCTCCAATTTTTATCTTCTTTTGGCAAAGTAAAACGAGTAATTTCTTTTATACCTTGTATATACTACGTGAACTTTTCAGTTATATGGAAACAAGTTGGCGACAGTGGAATTGGTACTTGGTTCTGAGGTGACTTCTCTCACTTTATGTTTTAGCAACAGAATTTTTAGTAATATGAGATATTTGAAATGAAGAGAAGTTTACTTGTCAAAGAAGAGTGATTACAGTCAGAGAAATTGAATATTTTTATAGTCAATGAAGTTAAGTAATTATACTTGCAAAGACCTTGATGGACACTTTCAGATTTTGTGATTTTGTGATCTCTGATCTCTTAGCTAAAGAATAAAATACAACTTGTGAATCAATATTTTGAATTCATCAAGCTACCACTAAGAAAAGTGACATAAGTAACAATACTTAATTTCTACATATGTATGTGTATAGTATATTCATAGTTGAGTATTCTGTATTATGTCCGTAGTTCGGCCATTTTGTACCGCCATGTCGTGACACAGTAG
Source organism: Megachile willughbiella (assembly GCA_945859595.2). Taxonomy (NCBI): domain Eukaryota; kingdom Metazoa; phylum Arthropoda; class Insecta; order Hymenoptera; family Megachilidae; genus Megachile; species Megachile willughbiella. The sequence goes on from OX243796.1 coordinate 11,217,926, forward strand.
AGTAGAACGAAATACAATAATAAAAAGCACGTTTTTATTACAACACATTTAGAACACAGCATCGTGAACGCGTTTGTGAAAAACAGATTGATTTATATTTAAGGATAAGGCTGTTCTTTCATCAATCATGTACTATAATGACCTTTTTAACACAGCATGCAATGTTTCTTATCTGAGCGTTTACGAGGTTCCATTTTAATAATCCTTTATCGTTTCTTTCACGCCACTAGGGTTACTTATAATCTCGTGCTTTTTTCTTGTTACTACCCGTTGTAATAGTTAACGTTTGAAAGAATTTCTAGAAGTCTTGCTGCTACGTGCCTTATCTTCAAGCCGAGTTCTCTCTTTTCATTTTATCCCCCGCTTTATGGCACGAGATTTGCTTAAGTAAACCGAAGGAAAAATTCTACGAAGGAAACTCTGATAATTCAGAATTTTGCATGATAGATCATCAAGGATTCTGCTATTTTATATCGCGTTTATGTTTTTGTGCTCTAGCCTTTTTTTAAATAGTTTTTATATAGAAACTATGCAAAGAGATTTGTACACATTTCTTTTACAATGAGGTAAAAGTTTGTGGTTGTAAGTTATTGTAACTCATTTATTCTGAATTTATTCTAAGGATAGAAATAATTTTTGGAGGTATTTGTTGTAATAATCCATTATAATTGTTTATAATATATATTCGTACTAATGAGCTATTATAATTATTTGTAATGAATGTTCATTCATTACATATTCATTACAGTAACACCTTATAACAGGTAATTTATTTATTACGATAAAAAATAAATTATTTTAACTAGTATATTATAATGATTTAGTGTAACAATTTATAATAGACAGTCACTATAATAATTCATTGTAACTTGCAGTTTATTTGTTATAATAAATAACAAAATATTTCAAACAATTTCACCTAAGAAATTATTTTAACTTATTTCAAGTAAGTAAATTATTTTAAGTAACTTCAACTAATAAACTGTTTTAAGTAACTTCAACTAATAAACTACTTTAAGTAACTTCAACTAGTAAACTATTTTAAGTAACTTCAAGTAATAAATTATTTTAAGTAACTTCAACTAATAAATTGTTTTAAGTAACTGCAACTAATAAACTACTTTAAGTAACTTCAACTAATAAACTATTTTAAGTAACTTCAAGTAATACATTATTTTAAGTAACTTCAACTAATAAACTGTTTTAAGTAACTTCAACTAATAAACTACTTTAAGTAACTTCAACTAGTAAACTATTTTAAGTAACTTCAAGTAATAAATTATTTTAAGTAACTTCAACTAATAAATTGTTTTAAGTAACTGCAACTAATAAACTACTTTAAGTAACTTCAACTAGTAAACTATTTTAAGTAAGTTTAAGTAATAAATTATTTTAAGTAACTTCAACTAATAAATTGTTTTAAGTAACTGCAACTAATAAACTACTTTAAGTAACTTCAACTATAAACTACTTTAAGTAACTGCAACTAATAAACTATTTTAAGTAACTTCAAGTAATAAATTATTTTAAGTAACTTCAGCTAATAAATTGTTTTAAGTAACTTCAACTAATAAACTACTTTAAGTAACTTCAACTAATAATCTGTTTCAACAAATTTCAACTAACTTGTCATTTACAAAATAAGATTGAGAAGTTACCTTTATTCGTTTGCAAAATTCAGATCATTTTAATTTCGTCTTTGAACAAAATGGCGCATGAAGGATAGCTGAGAATGGAGACGGGCTGAGCAATCGAGAGTGATTTTTTCCGGGAATATAAGGTTGTCTTTTTGAGTAATTCCCGATCGATTTCTCCTTATTCCGAAACGAGTCCATCGAGGAAACCCGACGCGTACTCACGTATCAATTTCGAGTCGGACAAATTGAAATGACACACGCGAGACTCGGATAAACTTGCTCCATTCTTTATTAGCGGTTTGATAGCGGGTTCTGCACTCGATCATCGTAACGACGTTCTCGCGTATCAACGGCCACGCCACGTATCTCTGACGGAAACTAATTTGCACGTAACCGTGTGCTGGTCTTATCGAAGCAACCTGGCTACCAGTAAAAGGGTGATTACGTTTCCTTGAAACTGATACCAGTGCAGAGTGCATCTGCATGCTGCAATGTTTTATTCAAGACCCCTCACTTTTTCACCGGCGAAAAAGTAATATGCCTATCGTAAAGATGACCGATCGTGCTGCAATGGGCGGAAGGGAATTCACTGAGAAAAGGATGTCGGAACTCCTTGATAATATTAACGCTGAGTAGCGTTCAACGTTTGCACATTTATTTTAGCAACGTGGCAAAACATTTATTTGCATTTACCTTATTTTTGTTTCATGTACTATTTTATTCTGCTTTGATGTACTGTTTTCTTTTCATTTGATGCGTTTAACGAATATTTACTTTATGCTAACAAATATTTATTTTATTGATAATTTGACATTTATTATTCATTAGTGACCATTTGCTTATTCCTTTTATTAAAAATAACACGTTATTAAAGTTAGATGTATATTCTGTAAAGTTTAGTTTAGAAATTGTTAAATTAATAATTCCTAAATTCTTGAATTACTTTAATTTTCTAAATTACTGAATTTGTGAGTTGACCAACAAACCTTGAACGAATCGGTAAATTAATTTATAGGTACAAATTAAATCACTTTGAGCAAGTAGATAATTTATGAATACTACAGAAAAATATACCACTGATACCACTTCACGTGATTTCAATGAAAATATAGTTACAAACTAAATATTATATTAACATTTCACATTATTTCGGTAAAAATCGTATTAAAATGGTTTCATTTGATCTTGACAGAGAGGATAATTAAAACATAGAGAATGTTCCACACGATTTATATAAAACAAACAACAATTACCCAAACACAAAATTATTTTTCAATTATTAATACAATATCAGTCAGCCTGCCAAATATACCAATTAATCTTTACACTCTCGTTACAATATATTTTATAATTAATAGTCTCCAATTAAAACGATTGATTTACCTTGTTCATTTATCTCTACAAAATATGAACCAACAAAATATGTACATACAATCAGACCCTTTGAGGTACAATTTCAATTTATAAGACCAATTAATTTTCCCTGACCCATTTCGATAAAATTAACACATTGCAACAATTTCACAGACACCGTATTTTCCTTCGTTCGTAATTCGATCGTCGTTTGAGGATGTTTCGCGTATTGAATCTCCCTGGAAAAGTGCAAATTTGCCGTGACGTTTATTGATCCAGCCCAACAATCGCTCCGTTGCCAATGAAAGGCACGGTTTAATCGTAATTATCCGCCACTGACAATGGATAATAATTAGCGACAACAGAAGTTGCACGCGATCGGAACGAATTGCAGTCAACCGACGACACGCGGAGAGTTCGTTTCCACAGTTAATTCGAAACAGTCTTTTGAACTGTCGGCATTTCACGTTTTACTTTACTGTTGATTGACGTCATTTCCGATACTGCGTGCTGATAAAATAACTGCGAAATTATGTATACAGGCATTAATAAAATACATGAATATTAATATGGAACGTGGAGCTGTAAATTACGTGGGTTATGTTGATGAGGCATTTTGAATATTTGCAATTTTTGTATACAGTCATTTTATGTACCTTAACCTCCTTTTTATCTAAAAATCTGTTCATTTTATTTAAAATGTGGATACATTTGAATGTAGTTTCATACATATTCATGTGTGTAGTTTTATACATACTCATGTGTGTAAAGTTTTATACATACTCATGTGTGTAGAGTTTTATACATACTCATATATGTAGAGATTTATACATACTCATGTGTGTAAAGTTTTATACATACTCATGTGTGTAAAGTTTTATACATACTCATGTGTGTAGAGTTTTATACATACTCATGTGTGTAGAGATTTATACATACTCATATATGTAGAGTTTTATACATACTCATGTGTGTAGAGTTTTGTTCGTACTCATGTGCGTACAGTTTTATACACACTCGTACATACAACAAACTTTCATCTATTAAATTTTAACCTAACAGAACCTTGCTTGTTTCTACCAAACATATATTCCTAAATTTCAAAAGACGACTGATCGTGGAGATCACAAATTAGTACAACCAATCAAAATTGAACGATCATTTTGAAAGCAGCCATAACTAAGAAAAGTGTACCTACTACTAATTCACAAGAAATCGAGATAACTTCAGTTCCTTAATCGAAACAAACGAATCAAATTTGGTATCCATTAACGGGATAAATTTCTCGTGTTTACAATGTTGGAAGACAGTTGCTGACGAATCGAGGAAATTTCAAGTTTATCAAATCACGAAAGGTGGAAATGGCACGAAAAAGAGGAAGGTCAACGAAGAGATTATCGAGAAGAAAAGTTCGACACGTCAGACCGATGAAAATTGCAGCTCTGATCGTATCCGCTATTCAGGACCTTCGCGAGACCAAAGGATCCACCCCTAACAAGATCATAGGTTACATAAACTACGCTTCGAATATGGCCGAGAGTCGGGTTAAACGACAAGTGAGTGGTTTCAGGATGATAATTGTGACGCAGTGAAACCCTTTCAAAGCAAGCAATTTCGACGAGTAATTTTGGCCGAGTTTAAAGTCATTCGAAGCTCCGTTGCTTTCGCTACATTTGGCATTAGTTTGAGCAAAGAGAAATGGAGGTAAATGTACGTTGTGCCATGCGAAAATTAGGATGTGCTTTTCTCAGGGAAGAAAGTCTATTTTATTCGTTTTTAATAGATTTGTGATTGAATAACAGGCGTACTATTTTTCTTTTCGTTGGAGAGTTGTGCTGAATAAAATTGAAAATTTTTAAAGGTTCCTTGTATGTTTCATAAATTCTATTTATAATTCTTGGTAGTTTAGGATCATAGGTGGATTAGATTTACTAGCTTCTTTATTTCTAGATTGACAAGTTTATTTATTTCTAAATTTTCTATTGTCCAGTTTGTAAAATTTGCACTCCTGAAATTTTCAATTCTGAAGTTTCTAAATTTCCAACTTCTGTAATTTGCAAATTTTGAACTTTACAAGTTATATACAATTTTCACATTTCTTAGCTTAGAAATCGTATGCAATTTACATATTTTTTTATTTAGAAGTTATGTACAATTTGTAAATTTTTAAGTTTACAAATGCAATTTATTAAGGTTACAATGCAATTTACACATTTTTAGGTTTACAACTTCTACAATTTCGCAAGTTATACAATTCGTAAATTTCAAAATTTTCAAGTTCTATAATATACAAATTGCCAAATTTTCTAACATCCCCAATTTGTAAAACAAATGAAGCATCATTTAATGATACTGTCTACTCGAGCTAAGTTTATTATGCTTAGTCTAGTAAAGCGATAAATGTCGGCGATCGGTAATTACAGGTAAAAGCAGCGTTAAGAAGAGGAGTAGAGTACGGCATACTAAGAAGGTACCGAGGTCACTATTTCCTTCCAACCGGCGATGAATTAGATCGTGCGAACCGTATTGCCTTGAGATTCGCCAAATTACCTTTACCCTCTTCCAACCCCTTCAAGTCAAACACGACCCCATCCCGCAAAATCACGTCGCTGAAAAGTCAAAGGAAGTCGGCTAAGTCCAACGTAGGGTCACGGAAGACGAAACGACTCGTGAAACCTCGTTCACCTTTAATTTCACCCACCGTTAGTTTGGCGAACGCGGTTTGCGTCGGCGATCATTTGTAATTTGATCGATCCTAATTTTATTTGCCGAGGTCTTCATGCGGCCCTAACGAAAACCTCGTATCATTCTGTATCGTTAATTGTCTTCTAAATCTTTGTTTTACTACTCGCAGATAACTTTCACTCTCTTAGCCAAAAATTATCTGCTACTTTGTGTCTGTTGGTTTTCTCTATTTAAATCTGAAAATTGTATCGATGCTGTGGATGTATTAATAAATTGTCACGAGTATGCAATATAATAAAATAATATATTATGGAGTTGTATAAATGTCTACGTGTTTTTAAACGAACGTGTACATATATTGTCTTAAAAATACAGGACTCAGAAAAATCACTAAAAAATATTAGTCATTCAATCATATCATTATCATTAAAATCATATCGTTAAAATTATCTTATAAAGTAAACCCTTGAATTTTTCAACCTCTTCAAAGACACTAAAATTGATACAAACTATTTCTGATTCGAAAATAATAAAAACCTCGAATGAAGCATCACCTAATAGAACGCGTATGGTAATTGGTGATTGAAAGTATCGAATAAAATTCGAATGTTCGGTAGCTGAATGGAGAGCAGAGGTTCAGGTCTGAGCATTTAAACGACCCCATTGTCTGAATGATTTCAATAGCTTTCGAGGCTAAATAGAGTAGGTTGGTTATCTTAAATGGAAGTGGACGTTAAGACGAACGGATCGTTTTCTATTACGATATATCAATCGTTCTGGTACTTGGTAAGAATCCTTTTGTTCTTCCGTTCGGCACACGGCCACCGGAATTAAGTGAAATGAGGGACGAGCTTCTTTCGCAGATTGCATCGAGGACGGTGGTTGCGGCCATTTATAAAACTTAGCAGCTTCTTACGGTGCACCGATAAACTTAATAGCTTTCGAAATTTACGGGATTTGGCACGACACAAAATTTCGCGATATTCCTCTTACATTCATATACACTGTACGAAATCCCGTTATAACGTAGCTTTACGGGAAAATATAAATTCTAAGGATGACCTCACAACATTTGACACTTCGATTTCATACTTCCTGTAATTATAAAGTAACAATTCTGGAAAACTACAGAGTACAACTCTCTAAAATGAGGAAGTTACGTTTGATGATATTCGATTTTTCCAAAATTTTCTGTAATTACTCTGGGTCATTCCACGCCAAATCGATCACTTTTGGAAGTTACCATCTCCGATTTTGCTCTAATCGAAATATGTTGTAGTCCATGTGAAATTAAGGGGGGTTTAAGTCATCATTTTACCGGTTTCGAATTTGTTAAGGAATGACAAGCCTTCAAAGTTTGCAATTTTGGCCCATTTTTGCAAAAATAGGGTTCACTTACGAATTTTTTTCTCAGAAACTGCTCAACCGATTTAGCTACATTTTTTTTTTGTTTTATTCGGGAAGGATCGGGCTATTTTAACATGTTTTTTTTTAACTTCGTCAATTTGTTATAAATTACGAAAAAATTAAACAAATTCTTTTTTTGCGTTTTTCTCTATGAGGGGCGTAAGGGGTTAAATTTTGAAAATGTAGAGCTACATTTTAGTTCATACTCTAAATTATAAATGTTAAGGAACGAAAAACCGTGTATCGCTCAAAATTTATACCGAGTCTTAATATGCATTGTAAAGTTTGAAAGCAGTTTATACAATCGAATTGAAATCTATAAATTGAGCCGTGTTACTTATGTATCTTACTTAACGAAAAGCTGGCGAATGTATTCAGGAAAGCAATTACTTGGTACATATTCGATTTGAAACTAAAATAGATTATTTAGTCCGAGGTAACCGGCGTCGCTTTCCATTAAATTCGAGGGAAACAACGCAGTCGGTGTCGGCCTATAATCCGTGAAAACATAGTCGAACTATGAACAACGGATAGCCAGGAACAATTCGAATCCGTTTAAATGGTAATTCGGAAAGCTAGTTGGCACCTAAAGGCCTCACGATATCGATACTGTTTCCGGTTACATCGTATTTAAACGAAGCAGCACTGAATCACCATGTATCTCTATATGAATAGCAATTTTTCCCCTTCGTGCGCCGTTTTTTGTATACGTGATACTACGAAACAAATGTTTTCGATAAAGCATCGAAGAAACGTGTAAAAAAAGAACGTATCGTGTTATTCCATATTTACATTCCATTTACATTATTTTCTTAGTTATTCACAAAATCCTATATTTTACAAAATTCTTCCTTGTAAAATTTCAGTCAAGTCATCTTTACTTATTCATAAAATTCTATTGTTCCCTGGTAAACAATTTTCATTAGTATATCTTCGTTATCTGTAAAAATTCAGAGAAGTATTTTTAAAAATTTTTAAATCCTTTCACAATTTACATCATCATCAAATAATTTTATTCGTAATTCGAATAGAATGGTATCGAATTGCAGTATCGTGAATTAAAAATGTAGAACCATTTTTCAGGAAACTGTAGCTGAACATTGCAATTTCGTCGAACACAGAGCAGAAATATAAGGTTACATGAAAAAAGGTAACCTCAAACGCAGTCTTCGAATGTCAAAGGTTGGTCGCAGGTTATTCTTTTATTGGAGAACGAATCGCGATAAAATTTCAAAGCAACGTAAATAAATAGCTGTCGCGAGCGCGGAAACGTGAACAAACGTATTGTTCGTGAATTGATAAAGCGATAGGCAACATCAGAGACACGGCAAAATTAAAGCCCGTGATTTCGCGTTGTTCGAAATAAAAACAAGACACCTGTACAAAAGTTCAATTATAATTTGACTGTTGTCAATATTCATTTTGTGTTTCCTGCTTTTATTTCATTCGAAATATGAAACCTACGGTACAATGCATTGAAATGTTTCGGTTCATTTTATATTACTTTCGCTGGAAGAATAATTTTGATACAAAAGTGCAATTTTATCTTGAATCGCGTTATTAACGCAAAATTTTAAATGTTAAAATTTTGAAGCTCGATGCAGAAATATTAAAATCCGCAAGAAATGCAGCATTATATTTTCACCGACCAAAATTTTCAAAATCGAAGTGAAGCCTGTTTAACAAGTAGAATCCTCGCCATGGAGGATCTCAATTTGTGACGAAGATGGAACGATGAAACATTTCTACAAATGTTACTGTTTTTCTTTCCCCGCTAAAAGTACCTGTGAGGATATCTTGCATCAGGTGTTTCGAGAGAGTAATGGTAGTATTTATCATTAGTCCTGCAGGGACGTGAGATTCTCTGGGGTAAGGTTTTCATGTCTTTTTTCTTGGAATGAATAAATATGTCTATTCCCTCGAGAACGAGGGTTATATACGATAAAGAAATCGGCAAAATATAACGCTTTCATTTTTCCGTCGTGCAACGTGCCGCAAGATATGGATATCCACTGTTTTGTAATTTCAATGTGGACCTTCCTGATGATACAGTTTATACATCTAATTTTTCTTCTGCTCCGATCTTTCCCTCTACATTTCCCTTTTATTTCATTACGACAACAATAACAGAAATAACAGGTCAAAGATATCAACCCACGAGGCGAGTGACTCTTTACTAACCTAACCTTTTTCCTGCTAGCCCTTTGCACTGATTTTGCAAACAGCAACTTTAAAACTGACACTTAAAAAGTTAAACGAATTCTTTTGAATTTATCTCTCTACTATGTTCATGCATCATATGTGTATTATAGAATTTGTTAAAGAATGTTTATTTCAAATTATTGTATTAAAGGCGACGGAGAGTCTCGAGCGCAAAGGGTTAGAAATATTTTGCCCTAAACTACGATACAATATTATTTTGCGTGGTTATTATTATATCGATAGAAGCTTGGAGTTCGCTATTGTATTTTATTCCATTCCGACATATTAGAATGGCGTGGATATTTGTGTACGGTATCGATACATCTCCGTCGAGTAAAATCGGCGCATGTTCCCGAGGATTTTCGGGTTCGGCTCTTGAAAGCATATTGCAGGCAGAAAATGACCAATGGCGAGCCACTATGACTGCTAGTTGCAAGGGACTGCAGGCTATCAGACTAGCGAAGTGAATGGCATTAGTGCGAATTCCACGATGGTGGTCGGCGGTTTCGCAACTGCTATTGCGTGGCCATACTAGTTTCAGGATTCAGCCAGCTTTTGTCGCGAACCTGAAGACGATTGTCCCGTTCGCTGCTTCAGCCTCGAAACGCGTCGAAAACAGTCGCGTTTCACCCCATTGTGCGAAAAGTTGAGAGAACCGCGTTTGAACCGGTTACTTTACTCGTGCAGAGCCTGCGTTTTCAACTACTTTCGTTTTGTCTCTGTTTGCTTTCGTTCACAATCAGTTGTTAGCGCAGTCAACGGATCTGGCTTTCCTAGAGAGAATACAACTGTGGGAGAGAAGCATCACTCGTTGATTTTCGGGGGTTTTTAGAGTGGAAATTTGGGGGTGGATTTAGAGTTTGGTGACGTGGGAATTTAGAGATATTGGAATTTGGGAGTGTACGGTTATAGGAATGTAGTTAGATGTTAAGTTATGAGAATATATAGATATAGTTATGGGCGTGTACAGATATAGTTAGGTTATGTGGACATATGGATGTAGGTTATAGGGTGTAGTTAGGTTAGGTTATAATTAGGTTATGAGAGGATATAGATATAGTTATGGGAGTATACAGATATTGTTAGGTCATGTGGACATATGGATGTAGGTTATAGGGTGTAGTTAGGTTAGGTTATAATAGATTATGAGAGGATATAGATATAGTTATGGGAGTATACAGATATTGTTAGGTCATGTGGACATATGGATGTAGGTTATAGGGTGTAGTTAGGTTAGGTTATAATAGGTTATGAGAATATATAGATATAGTTATGGGAGTATACAGATATTGTTAGGTCATGTGGACATATGGATGTAGGTTATAGGGTGTAGTTAAGTTAGGTTATAATTAGGATATGAGAATATATAGATAGTTATGGGAGTATACAGATATAGTTAGGTTATGTGGACATATAGATGTATGTTACAGTAGTTAGGTTATGTTATAGGTTAAATAGACATAATTAGAATATGTCTATTGACATGTGAATGATAATTTGAGACTTCAAGACTGAGAATTTGAAAACCAGAAGATTTCTACTTGTCCTTCTTAAAATAATAAAATCACTAAATATATTTCAATAACGCTACATAATTGACCATTCTCACAATCTCCCAGAATAAAAATGAAAATTAATATTAAAACTCTCTGTGTTCGCTACAATCGTTCTACTCATTACTCACACAGATAATTTTTCTCTCCGCTAAAACTACAAGGAAATCACCGAAGAAAAATGTCAGCGATAACTTCTTGCGAGTCCGCATTAATCACTAAAACCTTACGTCACTCTTTCGTCAATTACTCAAGTTGTACAGAAAATCCTCATATTCCGGGCACACGTGCATGAAAACCCTTTCATTTATCTCAAGATAAACGTGTTTCGTGAATAATTGTGAGCACGCCGAACCTGATACCCGGGATTAATTAATTACACAATATTAATTCAGGGATGCATTGTCGGAAAATCGATAGCTTGCTCAAGAAACTGGTATCGAAGAAACGGTTAATCATAGAAATTGAAGACGGGAGCATGAACTATTAGGTCTTAGAATGCGTATTACAGAGAGGATTTCAGTACAAGTTTCCAGCGATAGTTCACGGTTTCTTCAGACACGTAGCTCCAAATCAATAGTTACCCGTAGCAGCAATATCTAAATTCATTTCTTAGATACACTTAGATTGTAAGAGCGAGCGAACAATAGTTACAGTCGTTTTAGGGCCATCATTAATCAGCGTGGATTGGGACCAACTTGATAGTTTCGGCCCACAGTACCAACGAGATTGTTTTTCTTGAAAATGCAAAGTGGATATGCGTTGCCCATAAAAACCTATAGGAAAGCCCGAGAACGACACATTTTTCTTAGCGACTTGTTAGAAAGAACGCGAAGAGAGGGGCGATAATAATTTTTATAAAAGTTCTGTGTGAAGTATAGGCATCCTTACAATATTTACTTATCGGAAATCCTAATAATTCCAGGCGTCGTTTAATCGTCACTGACGACGCACATTCGCGGTAGAAAATTGCCGAGCTTAGTAATTTGACCGTGTAAATTAATAAATTTTCGAATGGAGTTCATGAAGCTTCCAGTGAGGTTGTTTCTCGTGGAACTCTCGCAAATGCAACGATATGGCTCGCGCAAAGTAATGGAATCATAACCAGCTACGAGCCGGTTGCACACAGAAGACGATTGTCTCGCATTTCATAAAAGCTTACCGTTGCAGAATGCAAATTGGCACTTTGGACGTTGATGAGGTTGAAACCTTACAACGTATTAGGTGCACCGGTAAGTAATTCACTGTTTCTTTAATAACTTTCAAACGACCCTATTTTAAACGTCAAATTATCGAAGCTGTGCTTTTCGTACCATGTCGTTTCTTTTGATGTGTCGACGTTTTTTGATGATTGCAGTTCGGAGATTTCAGAATTTTTTTATCATAGGTGTATGGAATTTTCAGAATTTTTTTATCATAAGTGTATGGAATTTTCAGAATTTTTTTATCATAGGTGTATGGAATTTTCAGAAGTTTTCAATTATAGTTTGATCAATTATATTATTGACATTATTGGTCCAATTTACGTTTTCTGTTTAACTTGTCCTACAATAATATCTCAATCGTGACGCACACCAGAATGTGATAAACCCGACTCTTTCACTGCAATTGGGTTTCTAATTCAATTCTAATTAAAATAAGTACAATCAAGGATCGCTTAACATTTTAACTTTCTTCGGTTGCCTTAAAGTTGTATGACGCAAATATCTAAAAAATTTTAAGTTAATCCTTTAACTTATAATTTTATCTACGTCTAACAGAACAATTTATTCTTGCAATGTTAGACAAAGAATGTTAAAATATCAGAGATATTTTAGATATGGAACATTGTTGGACAGGAATTAAAATTAAACTCGAAAATATGAAAGTCCCATTTTAACAGTTATTTGTGGTAGATGTAAAGCAAGTTTATTGATCAACGAAAAACTACACCAATTTACGTATAAATTGACAGCGACGTCTTTTTGCTCGGTATTTTATTACTTAATTAGCATTTTGAGCAAGAAAAGGGACATCATAGAATTTCCCTTTTAGTTCTGCTGTGATTTAAGTTTCGCAATTTCCCGTAAACAAGATTGAAAGCTCGCGAGCCAGAATAATTTGATTCGACCTTCATATACGTTGCTTATTAAAACTACTTTGTTCATACAGAATGTGTTTTGCGTAACATGAAGCGCGTACCATGCGTAAAATTGTTGATTAAAATCGGCGCACGAATTTTGCTTGTTGCGAGCATAGTTTGTGTTCCTTATATTACGAACAAATATTCTTTGAAGAATTTGGTACAGAAGAAATACTTGCAGTGCATAATTGCAAGATTGTCAGCTTTAACTGAGTTTTTGGACATGTATTTATAAAATGAGAGAAAAAATAAAAGAATACAAAAACAAGCAATATTTGGTAAGTAATAAATTTCGTGTAATTCAATATTCTACATTTCACATTACAATTTCGTATTTCAAATTGAAATTTCACGCTTTGTATCGAAATATCACATTTTGCATTGCAATGTCGCATTTCAAATTGAAATTTCATATTTTATTTTAATATGTCATATTTTCTATTAAAATATCACATTTTATATGGAAATTACGCATGTTACATTGAAATAGTACACAAAGGGATATTAGCTGAGACAAATGGTACTCCAGTTACCTGCACAGACGCAATTAAATCACAGCAAATACGATCGTGTTTATTCGACAAGTTCGATCGCAAGGAATGTAATCAAGGTAACGGAATGATATGACATTAAATCAGATTCCATGGTGCGTTAGTTGGTGAGCTACAAGCAACGCGATTAAGCTCTAAGTCCCCTTTTGTTGTGCACGAGAAACGCTACCACCGTGCTTTGAACGTAGAGAAGCACCGCGACAGAACAGAATGGAACACCGGTACCATTTATAATCGATAATTGTGCTACTTTGATCAGAAGCTACTGCTCCGATCTCTGAGTAATTCCACCGGATAATTTTGTCCGCCGTAATTAATCAAACGGATATTGCATTAATTATAATATTGCAACGTTACCTAATCAATTAGGCGAAGGAAGGTACAATCGATGCATGTTTGAAAGCTTAGTTTTATTTTAAAAAGTGGATTATTACGAAATTAAGTTTAATATTTTATGAATTTTCGAATTCTGTAATTGTCGAGTATTTAGATTCTGAAACTTTTTAATTCGTACATTCTCTAGTTTTTATATTATCGAAAGTTTAGGTTTTCAAATTTTGGTCATCAAGGGATTGATTTTACAAATTTTTCATTTTCATGTTTCAAACTTCCAAATTTCTTGAATTAGGAATTTTTAAATCACTAGATTTCCAAAGTTGTTAAATTGTCAAATTTTCACATTGTCACATTGTCAAATTGTCAAATTGTCAAATTTTTACATTGTCAAATTTTCACATTGTCAAATTGTCAAATTGTCAAATTTTTACATTGTCAAATTTTCACATTGTCAAATTGTCAAATTGTCGAATTTTTACATTGTTAAATTTTCACATTGCCAAATTGTCAAATTGTCAAATTGTCAAATTGTCAAATTTTTACATTGTCAAATTTTCACATTGTCAAATTGTCAAATTGTCAAATTTTTACATTGTCAAATTTTCACATTGTCAAATTGTCAAATTGTCAAATTTGTATATTGTCAAATTGTCGAATTTTTACATTGTCAGATTTTCACATTGTCAAATTGTCAAATTTTTACATTGTCAAATTTTCACATTGTCAAATTGTCAAGTTCTCAAATTGTCAAGTTCTGCAAATTCTCAAATTCTGAAATTTTCAAATTTCCATAGATCAGAATTTCATTTTCAAATGACCTAAATTCCAAATTCCCAGATGAACAGCCACTAAAATCTCCCATTCTCCGAACCCTCCTAAAATTTCCAAATTCCCTAAGTTTACAAATCCCGAAGCTCAAACGTTCCGCCAACAGCAAAGTACGTGTAATCGAATGATCGTAAAAGCAGCAGAAAAGCGAACGCTCTTTGTATCCGCACATATTGCCGTTCCCAGATGTTGTACGCTTAAAAAAAGAATTTACATGCGTTCTATCGTATCCCGGTCGAAACTTGTTTTTTAATTAAAAATTTCATTAACTTCGTAACCGTAGCTGAAGCGCGTAGAATTATTCGAAACGTAATTGCGGAAAGTAAAGCCTGTGTTTTACCTCGCGTTTCCTTAGCTCACGGTTCGGATTAGTTGTTTATCGTGATTCATTAAAGGTGGAAAAATGCGTTACTGTTCGCGAAGCAAAAATTGCGTGGGCAAGAAAATTGCATAGAGAAAATCGAGTCACGTTTTCTTGCGAGATTCCCAGACGTAGTAAACTGAACGACTTTATTGGCAGCTTAAGAATAGCGATTGTTAACGGTCTCTGAACTTGTTGAAAACCGAGCGAACTTTTAACGGGAACACGCAGAAACCAAAGACCGAGTGTTTTTTCCTTTCGTAATAAAATTAAATGTTTGTACAAGATTAGACGTTATGAATACGCGATGCTCTGCTTGGTATACATATTAAATGAAAATAAGTTTCGTAACAACCTTTGTTTTCTCGTTTAATTTTCCGTTCCTTCTTTAAAAATTCGCTCGTTATTCTTTCGACATTGTTTCCTTTTAAATTTTAGATTCGACGAAGTTTCCAATTAACAACTTCACTCTGCTTCTTGGACAAACTGTGCTGCTTAAATTATATTCACCGATTCATAAATTATTTGCCTCCACGGTTTATCAATTAGTTTTCTTCATTCTCCTGATTCATATATTATTTTCGTTTATTTCCCTTTCGGGTTTATACATTATCTTTCATTTATTTTCGTTCGTGATTTATACGTTATTTTCGTTTCGGATTTATACATTACTTTCATTTATATTCGTTTCTGCTTTATGAATCGGTATCTGATTTATAAATCATTTTCGTTAATTTTTATTTCTCGTTTATAAACCATTCGTCGTTTATTTTCGTTTCTATTTCATAAATCGTTATCGTTTCCGAGTTATTAATTATTCGCGTTTATTTTCGCTTTGTACAAATTATTTTCCGTTTTACCCGTTTCCGTTTCACGAATTATTTTCATTTCTGAATCATAAATTACGTTCGTTTCTCCTTCGTCAAATAGCGCGATCGTTTAATAAATGTCGATAATTACCTCGGACGCGTTGAATTTGTTGAAAGTTTTATACCGTTTATCCGAGCAGTTATTCTCGGACGGACAAAAGATTCTTCTGATTAACGAGCTCGCAGTAATTAAAGGCCGGTCTTATTTATTCAATTTCTCGTCTGTGCACTGCCATGATTTATCTTCGAAATTAGAATGCACTGTACGGTCTGACACGCGGAGTCTTTTCAAAGACAAAAAGGCCCGCCCTACGACCGAGCATATTTCTCGGTTGCACACGTACCTCGTCTCTCCGTGATGCTAACCTGAACCTATATGTATACGTGCGTCATGGATTATGCAATACGTGAGATATTTCTGTAGGAGGATCTCTTGTTATATCAGAGGAAGAATGCTACCAGATCTCCCATTGCATTCGCATGACTCTCTTGATGTATCCAGGCAAAAATACAACGTTTACTTCATTGATTCCGGTCTTGTTAAAACACGACATTTTTCTTCGTTGTATATCATTAATTTGCTCCCAATACTTTTTTTTAATGAATTTTCATTAGTATTTTTTATTGGAAGCATTAAAAGTTTAATGCAGCTTTGTGATATTTGCATTTGATGATGCACTTGATGACGCACTTCATGACACACTTGATAATGCACTTGATAATGCACTTGATAATGCACTTGATAATGCACTTGATGATTCACTTGATGTTGCACTTAATGACGCACTTGATGACGCACTTGATGACGCACTTGATGATGCACTTATTGATGCACTTAATGATGCACTGGATGACGCATTTGATAATTCACTTGATGTTGCTCTTGATGACGCATTTGATAATTCACTTGATGTTGCACTTGATGATGCACTTGATGATTCACTTGATGTTGCACTTAATGACGCACTTGATGACGCACTTGATGCACTTAATGATGCACTGGATGACGCATTTGATAATTCACTTGATGTTGCACTTGATGACGCATTTGATAATTCACTTGATGTTGCACTTGATGATGCACTTAATGATGCACTGAATGATGCACTTAACGATGCACTTGATGATGAACTTGATGATGGACTTAATGATGCACTTGACGATATACTTACTAATAAACTTGCTAATAAACTCGATGATGTATTTACTAATAAACTTGCTAATTATTATAAAACAATTTTAAATAGTACTTAAAGCAGTATAATAATAATAGTAATTTTAATAACACTAATGGTAATAGTATAATAGTAATTTCTTAAACAATATTAATTGTTGAAACGATAATGATTGATTAGAACAATAAAAATCATGAAAAATAATATGATAGTAAATTAAAACAGTATTAAAGAAGAAAATAATAACTCCTCGACGAAAGAAGATGAATGAGACGTCAATTCCGACGTTCATAAATGAAAATAAAATGTTTAAACAATTCTCTAGTTGGTTCTATAGAAACAGCTTCGTCGGTCGGTAAAAATCTCCCATCTGGAGATGAAGTTTGATCATTTTAATTGCAAATCGGAGGAACTTAAACAAGCACCTCATGGCATAGAATTTTTTTGCTTTGCTAAAACGGTCTGAAAGATTTTATTTTTTGGAATTTTAACTTTAAATTGGACTTGTGCAAATTTGCTCGTGTCTTTTATCTTTTGCCTGACTGAATATGAAAGATTACTTGTTTTGTGATGGATAAAATACGAATAACATTTGCATTACTGTTGAACATACGTTTATAAATTCCATTCGTATTTACAAATGACAAGTTTAAATTAAATATTCAAAATTGTTCAAAATTTTATTTCAATTATCCAATTTATACTTACATTTTCATTGTAGGAAATTACTTCTATCAAAAAAAAAATTTATAATTTATTTTTTCAAAAGCAGAGGTTCAATATATTGAAACAATAATCAAATTGAGTCATGATAACAGCAGATAATCAACGAACAATATGTACCCCCCAAAAAAAACGTATAATTTGAAGTATAAATTATAAAGTTTATACAAAAAAAATATAATACAGCTTGTTATAAAATTTAGAAAATATATAAATTTTTCCAAATGTGCAACATAAGTCCCACAATTACCCCGATTACTCTGGTACTTAATATCATGAGAATTGCAATGAAATGAAGATATTCGAATGTCCGCAATTTTTCTAAGAATATCACATTCCCTTAAGCGTAATTTCAACATTTTAGTTCATCAAGGAGAGAGCTCGTTTAAGGACGGCCATTTCCCGTTGAAAAATGCACGTTTGAAAAACGGTAGCCAGGTAATTCGAATTTCACTTCCATTTCTGGTCAGCAAGCTGGTTTTGTACGCAACAATACTCGTTACCGCGGTATACTCGTGTTTCGTCCTTATTTCTCGACTTTCATCCTGTTGGTTCCTCGTCCAACGCTGGCTGTTAAAATTAAAACAGCTCCTGGTATAATGAAGTTAAGGTTTCGGCACATTTCCGTGTTCCTCTCTCACTGTATAGCCGCAAAATGAACGGTAGAAAGAAGGAAAGAAAGAAAAAGAAAGTTGTAGGTAAAGAAGCGAGAGCAGGGGAGAAAAAAAGGTTCAGATTCCTCTGACCCGGGTATATCTGCTATATCTAACCGTGTTCTGGATGTTCAACGGTTGCTATACTTCGACTTGAGCACCGGTTACCATCGTTAGCTTGTTTCTTTTCTCATTCACGAAGATGTGTACGTTCTGAATTCCTGCAAAAGTTCCTTCTCGAACCTGAACTTCTTTTATACTCAGAAATTCATTGAACATTTATTTATCCTTTCAGAAAATCCTTCATTTAAAATTTTAATATTTTATGTTCATTTTTAAATTTATAATTACACATGATACATCATAATAGAAATATAACATCGCAGTTTTGTATAAATTACATATAAGTAACCTGGCATAAATACTTCAAATTGTTTAATTTTATTGCTGTGGAATTTTAAAACCTTTACTGAATGTCTTCAAATATTTTATGTTGGTTGAATACATATAATATTTAACTCTCCAGAAGTTTTTATAGAATGTAGAATATTTACTTCTTCAGAAGTTTGAAATGTTAAGAGAATATATTATTTTGAAAAGTAGCAATGTTCTGCAGTTCTGTATCGTATGAATAATATCTTGCATAAATTGTTTTTGCATATTCCGCTTTTTGTTGATTGTAAGATCGCTCTGTTTGACTTTGAAGGATGCGTATTCTCATTGTCTGAGTGATGTATGTATTCTGCTTGTCTGACAATGTAATACGGGTATTCCACTTGTCTGATTCTCAATTGCTCTGATTCTACTTGTCTGACTACATACACCTCCTGCATTGTTTGTCTATCCATCAACTGGTCTTTTATTCTACTTTCAAGACTAAACACTTCTAGTCATTTAATTCTACATTAATTTAGAATGAACTCAAACTTAATTATTCTATTTTGTACCAGTTCATAATAAGGGCAGTGATTTCACAATGAACAAGTGATTAATGGAGCAGTAATGTGTCTGGTTACATACATATTTGTACTGTACATATCACATATTCATTATGTAGTACTTAATGTATTAAATTAATGTGACATATTAATCGTCAAACAAGATCAATTATCAGTGATCAATTATCAAAGATTAAGTCTCAATGAACAATCACAAATGACCAATAACAAATAATCAATTGCAAATGCAATTATGAAAAATCAATTTAAATGATCAATAATAAATTATGAACTAAAACTGATCAATTATCAGTGACAAATTAAAAGTAATCAATTATTAATGGTGAATTACAGTTGATGAATGTAAAATAATTAATTATCAGTTATCAAGGACCAATAATCAATTACCAATTACCAATAACTAATAATTTATAACCAATAACCAGTTACCAATTACCAATTAATAATGACCAATGACCAATGACTAATGACCAAAAGCTAATAATTTATAACCAATGACCAATTACCAATAGCTAATAATTTATAAGCAATAACCAATAACCAGTTACCAATTACCAATGACCAATGACCAATAACCAGTGAGCAATTACCAAGTCCCAATTACCAACGACCAATGACCAGTGACCAACGACCAATGGCCAATGACCAATAACCAATGACCAATTACTAATGAGTAATTACCAATGACCAATAACCTGTCACTAAGGACCTATAATCAATGACCTATTACCAATGACCAATTACCAATAATCAGTTATCAATTACCAATTATAAATTACCAATTACCAATTATCAATAGAAAATGATGAGTTCTCAGTAACCAATCAACAAAAATCATATCTATTCCCTACAACTAACTCTCAACACTAACTCCACTCGTGTTTGTCGAAAACAGGTAACGGTGACCAAACGTGGATGTCAAACGGAAACCACGTGGAAGAAAAGAGTATAAAAATGTTGGGAAGAAATCGGTGAACGAGCACGAGGAGCAAGGCAGACCTACCAAAGAGAGAAAACAATCGCAGCGTGAAAGGTTAGTAACATATAGTTAAGCGTCCCTAGGAACACGGAATGACGTCGAGCAGTTCCTAAATTCTCTTAAGCCCGTTGAGTGAAAAAGGGAAGACCGAGAAAGTGCTTCCCTGATTTGTTAATACCCACTGGATTTTATGGTGGATTTAGTCGGCGGATGTTTCTCAGTGATTTATTTTCGATCGCGCGGTACCGGGTTAATGGATTTTTCGTACCGTCCTACCAGCTGTAATGAGATAAAATGCTTTTAATGTCCGTTCGGATACCGGTCCGGATAGTTTTCGTTCCACCGAATTCACGTTTCTGCGTACACCCTCGCGTGTAGACGCTTTTCGTTACATCTGTTCCTGCGTTTATTTCGCAATTTTTCTTTCAAATTAAATATTTTGCTATCGCGCATTCGATGTTCGTCCATTTTAATCGGGTTCATTTTACACGGAACAATTTTCATATTTTCTTTTTACATCGGTCTCAAAATAAATGGCGTATTTTACGACATTACTAAAGTCACGGTGTGTGGTTTCATTTGCAAAGAAGATGGAGAAGATTCAATTAACAAATTTTAATTAGTAAAATACAAGGTATATCTTTCTAATAACTTCTTCTGTTAAGGACAGGGTTTGTTATATGTATGATAATGTTGTGTTATTTTATATTCATACCACAAATCGCCTCAATTTCACGGAATCATAACACTAGAACTACCAAACTAGCTATTTAACATTGTAAGAGCGAGCGGACAACGGTTAGAATAGGTTTAGAGCACCATAAATTAAGGAGTCCCTCAGAGCGTTTAGGGACCAGGTTTGAACAAGACTCGGTTGATATTTTCCAGGCCCCTAGTAACAGTAAGAGTTTGTTTGTCCCAAAATGCAAAGTGGGGATGCGTTCCCCATAAAACCTTCGGGAAAGCTTGAGAACGATGCATTTTGTTAGAGACCGTGAAGAGAGAAATCGAACGATAAAGTTATTTAAAACATTTCTGTGTGAAGTTTAGGCATCCTTACAAATTTCAGAAGTGGGATAAAGATCCGAATAATTGTGTAATTATCGTTCGTGTTCTGTGTGACTCTCTTCGCGAATTTCTGTGTGACGTTATTAGTGAACTTTCTGTGTGAACTGCGTATTATTCTGTGTGACATTATTTATAACATTCTGTGTGACTTTATTCATAACATTCTGTGTGACTTTATTTGTAATATTCTTTGTGACATTTTGTGCATTTGTTATTTTCTGTGTGACTTTGACGTTTTTATTTATTTTTGAAGTGGTAACTCGCGATGTCTTTATTAACGGAAACAGACCAGCGTGAATTTCTATCGTCCGAGCTGAAAGAAATGCTGCGCCAACATGGTTTGTCGACAGTGGGTAATAAAGCCGATTTAATACAACGGCTTGATGAACATTTCCCCAATAGAACATGGGAAGATGCCGTAGTGTTACGTTCAAGGATAGGAAAGAATCCAGGTCTCGAAGAAAGTGATATTCCTGATCGGTTCCTGCGTATGGAGATGGAACTCATGCGTCGGGAACGAGAATTGATGCAACGTGAGATAGAATTATTGCAGCGGGAAAATGACATCTTACGACGTTCCCCTGGTCCGAGACAAGAATCGGAGAGAGTGACAAGTTCAAATATTAAGGCTATTAGCGAATTGTTGCCAGAGTTCAGTGGCACGCAGCAATGTTTCCAAATTTGGAAGAAACAACTACAATTGCTAGTGTCAACCTACAACCTGAATGATAATGCAGCAAGGATCCTCATTGGCTCAAAATTGAGAGGAAAAGCTCTGTGTTGGTTTCAGTCCAGGACAGAGTATTTAGAAATCAGCACAGCTGAGTTGTTGGACCATATGGAGACGATGTTTGACCATCGAGAGAGTAGGTTAGAGGCCCGCCGGAAATTCGAGTTAAGAAGATGGATAAATAGCGAAAATTTCAGCGAATATTTTCACGATAAAATTATTTTGGCAAACAGGGTGCCAGTTGCGGACGAAGAATTAGTGGATTCCATAATTGACGGAATCCCTGATCTCAATTTACGTAATCAGGCACGTTTATGTAATTTTGCTACAACACCGGCGTTATTACAAGCGTTCAGCAAAATTAGGCTGAGCCCAGTCTTCAGGAATCAATCGACGCCGGGAACATCAACGGGTCGACCGAGGATGACGGAACTGCCTACAGCGAAAGGGTTAGCGCAACCAGCAGTACCCTCGATGCGCTGTTACAATTGCAACAGGATGGGTCATCGTTCTCAGGAGTGCCGCCTGCCGAAAAGGGAAAAAGGTTCCTGTTTTCATTGCGGAGAGATGGGCCACCTACTACGTACCTGTCCCAAAAGGGCGAAGCCGCAGGTCACTTGTGTCGAAACGTGGGCACCGCTAAACAATGAGATACTTGAGATTTTAAATATTGATACCGGTCCCTTTAACAAAAACGTAGTTTCATTAAGTAGCGACCCCATGATAGTTCAAAATGAATGTGCAGAGTTTAAAAACATATTTTCAGAAAGACACTTGCAACCGCCGCGTCCATCGTTACTACAGACAAATGAGCAGGTAGAGCCCGTTAATAAAGTTTTAAAACCGATATTTGCGGAGAGAATTAAAAATCAGTCGGGTAAACGAGTCAATAGTTTTATTAATAAGGTTAGTGTTGAAAACTTGTGCCGACAAAATTATAATAAAATATATTACGATAGGAGACCTAAAAAACCCCATAAATACCAAGTTCGGAAATATGAATATACCGTTAAGAAACTACAGAATCACACCAGTGATATCCCAAAAATTAATTCTTCAGTCCGAAATGTTTTTCCAACTCATAAAAAACTACGAAATCATAAATATATTGTAGCTGATATTGTAGAGACCCAAAATGCGCAGAAACCCTACCAAGGTATTTGGTCACCGGCGTATATGAGACCTTGGCGTTCAAATTAGTTTAGGTTTTTATTTCGTAGGAAAATTTAGGCTTAGATTTATTAGTAAATTGTATTTTGTGCGCGTGTGAATGAGCAAGTCCGAGGCCGGACTTAAAGGTCAGGAATGGCCGAGATTGTAAGAGCGAGCGGACAACGGTTAGAATAGGTTTAGAGCACCATAAATTAAGGAGTCCCTCAGAGCGTTTAGGGACCAGGTTTGAACAAGACTCGGTTGATATTTTCCAGGCCCCTAGTAACAGTAAGAGTTTGTTTGTCCCAAAATGCAAAGTGGGGATGCGTTCCCCATAAAACCTTCGGGAAAGCTTGAGAACGATGCATTTTGTTAGAGACCGTGAAGAGAGAAATCGAACGATAAAGTTATTTAAAACATTTCTGTGTGAAGTTTAGGCATCCTTACAACATCAAGTCTACAAATTATTTTAAGTTAAGAAGTTTTTTAAGACGGTTCTTGAAGTCTCTTAAATCTTACCCAGACAAAGAATCATCGTGTATATTCAATTATACTTGATCCTCTATTTATCCAGCTGTCGACGCCATCTTTGATTACCAATTATGTATGCATTATACTCTGAAGTTAATATTAACACAACTCATTTGATCATTGATCATATAATTTTCATTGATCATATAAGATTTTAATATACCAGGAGTATAATTTTTAATCTAACCAAAAAATTTCCCAGCAAATCAGAACGCATAAAAATGCCGGGTTTAACAATCCCATTGTGATTTCCGTATAAACGATCAGCGTTGGAGATCATGAAAGGATCTTAATAGGAAAAAAGTCGCATCCGTCTCCGTTGAAACGGTCGATTCGTTGCCCGAAGCCGTAACCTGACAGGGAAACGGAAACGTCCCGACAAAAACACGAATAATCGGCGTGCAACGTCGGTCGGAAACGGAAGAGCCGTGGAAACGCGGTCGACGATGCGATGCGACGCGATGCGAGCTACCGAGAGAACGCAGAAATCGAAAATATAAACCGGCTTCATAAGTCAAGCATCCGCCACGTCGATGCATTACGTGGGCCATTCCCGAGGGAGGATCGATGCTGCGGCTCACTCTCAAGGGGTTGGTAGTTAGTGGCGTAATTTTGCCGGAAACGGCTGCGTCGTTTACCGTGGTGAAACACATTCGTCACTCTCCCCGCTTTCGTTGCTCCATTTTTCCTCCACTTTAGCCCGCTCGACCCTTCGCGTCCGAAAACCTGGTCAATTTTCTTTCCCTATCATCGTTTAACCCTTACCTTTTTTTTATCGATACAGTCGGTTTTTTCTCGTTCGTTCGGATATAGCGACTGTGTTAACTATTTAAATTTTTATTGATATTTTTTTGCAGACATATAGTATGTAGTGAAACGTCATCGGCTGGTTTGTGGAGGCTTTTAACGTAAAGCTATTGAAAAAAAAGTCCGGAGTTAAATGTATTTATTATACAGGGTGTGTCATAACTAGTAACTGACGAAAGGGGTTGTAGCTGAGGATTCTGAACAACTTTTTCCTTCGCGAAAATGGGGTTTGAAGCTTCGTTTTTGAATTATTAACAAAAAACATCGACCTCGTATCTAAAAACACCCCAGTATCTCTCGCGTGTGGGCGCGTGCTCTTCGCGCGCACTGATTGGCTGTTTTCAGTTAATAATTCAAAAGCGAAGCTTCAAACCCCGTTCTCGCACAGGAAAGTGTTTAGAATCACCTCAGCTACAACCCCTTTCCGGGAGTTATTAGTTGAGGGACACCATAGGTGATGTGGTTCTGAGAAAAGCTTGAAACTAATTGCCTTTTCGATTGCTTTCCAAAAAGGAAAGCTCCTCAGTTGTGGACGTATGTGACCCAGGTTAGGGTAGTCTGTTAGTCACGCATATTTCGAACATGTTATATAAAATGAGACTTTATTATAAGAGCGAACCTAACCCCTTGCTCTATATCATGACGCACTCGTGACGCATTGGTGTTACATTCATGACACACGCGTGACGCATTTGCGACGAACTCGTGACGCACTCGTGACACATTGGAGTCACATTCGTGACGCATTTGTGATGAAATCGTGACGCACTCGAGACGCACCCGTGACGCATTTGTGACGCACTCGTGACGAACATGTGATACATTTGTGCAGTATTCGTGACACACTCGTGACGCACTATCGTATTCGTGACACACTCATGACGCACTATCGTATTCGTGACACACTCGTGACGCACATTACAGTTTAAGTGTGATAGGACTCGTATTTTCATTGTAATTGAATTTTGGGTTCAATTCTAATTATTATACAATCTGCATAATCAAAGATCGTTGAAATTGTGCCTAATATTTCAACTTCCTTTAATTGCTTCAACGTTGTAGCAATAATTAGTATAGCTGTGACTCCTCGAAAATTGTAGGTTAAGAGGTTAAATCGCGAATATATGAAAATAATATGAAATAAAAATATGAAAATAATATTAAATAAAAATGTGAAAATAATATCAAATAAAAATGTGAAAATAATATCAAATAAAAATGTGAAAATAGTACCAGATCTTAAGAATTAAGATTTATATAAAACCGGGAATTTGACTCCGTTTTACAATATAAGCCGTACACTTTCATTCGACGAGGATGATTCGTTTCTTCGTCCTTACAGTTTTGATTTAAGAGGAGAAGCTCGAAGATGTTACAGGACTTTGTTAATTCAATATGTACGTTCGCGATATAAATCATGCGATCGTGGAAATATTTTCTTCGGCGGCAGGAGAACGAAATACATCCCGTAAATGAGATACCGGGCGAACTGCAGCGGAAATCCACGGATCGTTGACAGAGATTCATGACCGCGTTGAAAAGAACGAACAATTAGTCAGCGACATTTCACGATAAATATCTACCGGCGAACTGATACATTTTCTACCAATTAATTCGCCGATATCTGATTATTTATTGCGTCGGGTTCCAGCTTTCAAGTAGCAACAATAAATTTCGTTGCGGCCACACTGTATTCCCACGAACGTGATTAACATTTTTGGCCAGAGTTCTACCGTTGTCGAGTGAAATATTTTTATGCTTTTTCCTATGACTTGCGTCGATAAAAATATTAATCATTTAAATTTGTCGCGGAACTATTCCGAGTTAGAAATAGAAATTTCGTGAATCTATGGTGCACAGGTGATTTGTGAGGAAGTTCAAATTTTTATTGACAGCAAATAAATATCTTATATTTATTAGAATAATCGTAACATAGTTTATAGTCCGAATGTTTTACTTTGTTGTGCAGATGTATGAAGGTATATATTCGTACTGTAAATGTTTTATATATTATTGTTTATATTAGACTTCATTATATAAATACATTGAGATATGTAACCACATGTATTCACAGTGTAAATGTTTCACATATTATTACACGTATTTTACAATATTATATAAACACATTGATAATAAAGCATTTTATGTATCGCCATAAATATTCGACAGTATTATACAATATATAAATACATGTATAACGTAAATAGTTGTCTTTGCAAACACGATATAAAAATGCAAAATAATAATTCAGTATACAATACGTCTTGCAAAATATGTTAAAATTGTTTGTTGAATGTATGATTTATTAACGAGACGTATAATTGTCATTTTGCAAATAATTTGATTTGGATAAGATTGGTAAAAGAAGCGTGATGTATGTGCATAAATATCAGCAGATGCTGATTGGGGATCGGATAGTTTGCAGTTACTTTCTGCTTTCTGTTCGTCGTGACGTATCATAATTGACGGATCACGAATGATGTATTGTGATCGACGTGCCATAAGTCCATGAGAACGTCGAACGCTGAACTGAAACCCGTAATTGCGGATTTCGGAATTAAAAGTGGACGCCTGAAGGGAGATTTCTAATAAACTTCTGACAGATTGATAGGAGCTGAAATCGACTCAGTCATAATATTATCATAGTTAAACACTCTAGAAATGTTGATAAAAATATTAATAAAATGGATCATATCGTTAATTTATATTAGGGAGATATTTTTGGGTGAACGATTTTTGTAAGAAAATAAAGCGAGCGAAATCAAACGATATCTGTGAAGGTACAAGAATTTGCTCTGTAAGAAGTATTGATTAGGAAACTGTTCAAACAACAATCTTCCATGTCACCTCGATATCAAGTGGCCTGACGAATCATCAGAAACTCGAATGCTTTTCCAACGGACTGAACAAAAATAATTGGACTTTAATAAACGAAGCTCACAGTCTGTTTGTAATTGTCCTATTTGAGCTTCGCAAACAAAGAAATTTCGAACGTTGGATAAATTCCTGTCAGTTTTATCATTTATTGTAAAATTTCTTATCAGTCATTTGTTAAACACTGTTTTATTGTTTTCATGCTTTACTATTTTACTAGTCTACTATTTTGCTAGTTTGCTATTTTATTATTTTACTATTTCACTATTTCACTGTTTCATTATTTTACTATTTTACTATTTTGCTATTTTATTATTTTACCTTTTCACTCTTTCACTGTTTCATTATTTTACTATTTCGATATTTCTCTATTTTACTATTCTACTACTCTACTATTCTACTGTTCTACCATTTTACTATTCTACTATTGTACTATTGTACTATTCTACTATTCTACAGTTTTACAATTTTACAATTTCACTGTTATGTTATTTTAGTATTTAGTTACTTTTCTATTCCAACATTTCACCAGTCTTTCACAATATTATAAATTGTCATCATAAAATTTACGTTCAAATAATATTTCAAGTGGAAAATATTCATTTCCTATTACTTCCTTAATATTGTCACTTGTGAGAAATGAAAAATCTAGTTCCTTTCAAGCTTGACAAATTGTTTTGCAACAAGGCTTGCAAATTGATCTAGATGCCTGCACATAACTTGCTTATATTTGTTATTTAAGTTGCAATTTAATTAATAAAATTATTAATAGTATTATCGAAATGTCACAAACGAACGTTGTAAAATTTGTCCTTAAACAAACTCCTTAAACATTATTTTAATTAAACATAATTAAAAGAAAACGATTGTCGTTATCATTATTACTTGCAAAAGTTTAAAAACGTCTGTTTTAAAATTGAAACATTCATGTATCAGTGTATTGATATTGATACAGATATATTCTCGTAATATTCTGTTCACAAGTGACGATCGAGTAACTGACGACTAATTAAATTACAAAATATTGATGCAAGGCGGAATAACGTAATATTCTCTGTCGATGCGAGTACACGGTCATAATTTTCTGTTCACAAGTGACAATCGAATAACTGGCAACGGCTAATTAAATTACAAAATATTGATGCAAAGCGGAAAAACGTAATTTTCTCTGTTGATTCTGTCAGCATCGAAGAATTCATCGACGGTTCACGCAAATATAAAGTGCAATATCGGTTCGTCGACCCTTTTTGTTTATCTTCTTCGCGCAAATGAACGTAAATAAACTAGGCTGGCCTATATTTGCCCAACTGAATTATTCGAAATACGGCAGAGGCACGTATTTAAACCGCTTGACGGTATAAACATTCAAATGAAATAATTAAGGGCGATGTAAATCCAACGGCGTTTTTCCCTCGGGATACGCGTGCAATTGAAATTGTGTTCCGCCAGCTTTGCAGATTGAAATACTGCAACTGGGTTCTTTCATTGCTTTTTACGTAGACGTTTTCATGCGTGCATTGACGGTTAATTAGTAATTAACGTGTAATTTTATCTGCGGTTTCGATGCTGTTCAATCGTAAATCTGTACATTAAACACTCACGGACAAATGAACTCGAATAACATATTGAATAATTAAGAACTGGATTATAACAAATATACCACGTTCTTTCAATCTTCATTGTATTCAAAAGAATATTTATTTACTCATCTTTTGTTGATTATTACTCTCTGTTAATTTTTCTTTAAAAGAATAATTGTGTCCTCAAATAATTTTTATATAATAAAATTTATTTTTTCATAGTACATGTTTACCGTAGCTATATGTGTAACATGTATCTATAGATTTGTACATCTGTAAATATTAGTACATTCTTTTACGTACACATGTAATGTTTACATATCCGAAAAATTGTCGCGGAAGTAGCAATTCAGCAGGGATACGAGTCGCGGGGTTTATGATGGCGTCGAGGAACCACAGCAAGCATCGACATCTTGAATCCGAAGATAAAGGCCGTTGCGATCGCAGCAACGTGCTACCGCGAAGCGATGAACGCGATTTACGAGGCTATTGCCGCAAGGTGCTGCACCCTTTTCGATGGAAGGCATTGATACGGTCGGTGAAAAAATACGAGCTACTTTGGAACTATACTGTCGCAGACTACTAACTCGTTCGACATAAAGCAACTGTTCGTTTCGGCCGCGTTTCCGAATTTAAATGCGACATTGCTGAATACCAATTAAAACAGAATGATAAAGCGCACCTGTAACACCCTTTCGAATCTTTACGACAGGATATCCTCTATGAACATTTCACTACCAACTATGGCCAATTAACTCCGAACGTTTTCATTTACTGCAGCTTTAAAAGTTGTGATTTGTTGACAAACCTGATTCATTTATAACGTGACGATTATAAGGGAAGTTTGAAAATATACTTTTGTAGCAGGGACAAATATCTGCAATATGGAAACAAATGGCACAATATTTTCTGTTATCTTTTTTATGTGAAAGTTGTTTCAGATGTATTTTATTCGGATGGATAATATACAAGGTGTACCGGTTAATTCTTCATTTTCTTTTGTAAGAAAATTTTTGGGAACAAGGAAAAATTTTTTATTCAAAGTATACTAATTTTTCCCATGTATCCTTCAAGTTGTGGACGCATTTGCATCTTGCGCAATTCAGAAATTAAGAATTATTAACCGGTACACTTGGTATACTTCTACATATTTATAACATAAACATATGTTCTTACAATGTTATACATCAAACTTTACGTACAATTAATTCCGAAACGTTCTGCCATTTAAAATTCACAATTTAACATCTCTAAAACTTCCAAAATAGTTACCCAATAAAATAGCCCAAAATAGAATAGATTTCTAAAATTGCTTATTTCCAAAATAAACAATAAACGCTTTCCAGCGTGAACGTTCAGCCCGTTGAACAAATGAATCGCTCATCAAAAGTTCGTTAATCAATTTTCGGTCGATAAGTGGAGGCGTCCGAAAGTTTGTTAATAAGCTTCCGGTTGGTAAACCGTTAAGCGAGATGTTGTAGTACACGAATCGCGAGAAGTTAAGAGTTCTGGATGGATTGATGCATAAACCATCGCGAATCTCTGGCGAAAGTTGAGCCGATAGTTTTCGATTAAATCATCGGCGGCGAGATGTACGTGGATTTCAGCAGGTGTTTCTCTCCTGGCGGCGATGTAACGATGTTACAGCGGCGGAAAGTCGGTTCAGATGACGAATCGTGGCATGGAAACGGACAGGAATACGTTTCGGTGGTGTTCGTTTATGCAAATTGCCACTTACCAGGGAAATCGTTTGCGAGTTCCACCACCGTGGAATAAAATACATAACGAGGCAGCGGGGAAAAGCGAACAGGCTGGGGAACAGCGCGAATACGCCTCGCTAAAATACACGGAATTTTCTCTTCTATACTTTGGCTCGAAATCAGCTTCTTCCTTCTTCTGTATACGTTTTTTTCATCGGAAAATCAGATATGGATGTATTTAAATTTCTGATTGGCTAGCCTTTTATCGATGAGAGGTGTGTAGATTTTTATTCTTGGTTTTTTAGGAGTATAGGATTGTGAAGCTTTGTTAATGGATTTTACATGATTATGTGCATTGATAGTATTTCTGGTTTCGTGTGTACTAGTGATACAGTATTGGTATTTTAGTATCGTCAATGTTTTATTCGCAATTTCTACATGTATGAATTCTACAAATATAATATTACTCAAGTAACTAAATTACTGAATTTCTAAATTTCGAAACTACTGGATTAGTGTCTAAATTAGCAAACTTCGAAATTTTCCTATATTTCTAACTAGTTTTACAATTTTGTGTTCAAGTAGGCAGACAGTTTAGTGCACGTATAGCCTTTGAAATCAGATAACAATCACACTAACGACATATGGTTCCTCTCCTTGAGACAATTAGTCGCATAATTGTTTCATTAACACAGTTACATTAGAACACGCTGCACGTACGCGGACTATTGTTTTTCATGTACTAGTTGGAAACATATAATTGGGAAAATGTGGATGTTTAACAGTGAAACTTAACAATTCAGAAATTTGGAAATTTGCAGATTTGGATATTTGAAATTTTACAAATTTGGGAATTTGGGAATTTAGAAATTTGGATATTTGCAGATTTAAAATTTGGAAATTTGGAAATTTGGGAATTTGGGAATTTGGAGATTTGGAGAATTGGAAATGAGGAATTTTGGAAATTTGAAAATTTGGGAATTTGGAGATTTGAAGAATTGGAAATGAGGAATTTTGGAAATTTGGGAATTTGGAGATTTGGAGAATTGGAAATGAGGAATTTTGGAAATTTGGAAATTTGGGAATTTGGAAATTTGGAGATTCGGAGAATTGGATATGAGGAATTTTGGAAATTTGGAAATTTGGAAATTTGAATATTTGAAATTTGGAATTTGGAATTTTAGAAATTTGGAAATTTGGAAATTTGGAAATTTGGAAATTTGGGAATTTGGAAATTTGGAGATTTGAAGATTTGGAGAATTGGAAATGAGGAATTTTGGAAATTTGGAAATTTGGAAATTTGGAAATTTGGAAATTTGGAAATTTGGAAATTTGGAAATTTGGAAATTTGGGAATTTGGAAATTTGGAGATTTGAAGATTTGGAGAATTGGAAATGAGGAATTTTGGAAATTTGGAATTTTGGTAATTTGGAAGTGCATAAATTTGGAAAATTTAGAAATTTGGAAATTTGAAAATTTGAAAATTTGAAAATTTGGAAATATAGATATGTAGCAATTAAAAATTTTTCAACTCACAAATTTTTTACCATCTAAATTTGGCGATAAGCAAATTAAAAAATTCCGAAACTTCAAAATTGAAAAAAAACAATTTCAAATTTTTGACATCAAAATTTTGCAACCTAAAAATTTAGTAATTTACAAATATCAAACTGTCAAATTTAGTAATTTACAAATATCGAAAATTGAAAAAATTTCAAACGTTTAAATATCGAACGTGTGAACTGTAGGTAGCAGTATCTAAACTTAGGGATAATTAATCGACACCAGACACTCCGGCATTGTGGACAGAAACGGATGAGCTTGGGAGAGAGGCTAATAAGCCGCGAACGGTTTGGTACAGGGACATTCGAGATTCCTCTTACTATTTCAGTCACTGACGGATGCTGCGCATGGCACTTCCGTTCTACCGTTCCGGGTCACGAGCGTCCCATCCTTTCTCTGCTGCCACCAGAAAATAGCTTAACCCTTTCATTACAAAGCCTTTTTTTACTCGACCTTTGTCTGCCTCCCTACTGTTACACTGCAACATTGAAAATTGTTCAAATTATTATATGCAGGCAAATTGAATTCGTTCGTTAATATAAAAATTCATATAAAACATTCGTCAAAATTCATAAAAATTCGTATTACAACTCGTATGAAGATTCATAAAAATTCATATAAAAATTTATATAAAAATTGATATACAATATACAAGAATATTCAGAAGTACATATTCACATTTGCGAAAAAATGACACATCATAGATTCCTCATTTTAAATTACAGAAATTATTGAAATGCCTTTGTCAAAATTTATGTTAACCCTCTGCACTCAAAAAATGACTCACTCTCACCATTCGGTTTAATATCACAATTTAAAGTCAGTATATTGTAATTATATTTGTGTTATACATAAACATAGTGTAATAGACAACAGTGATAATCAATGATACAAAAATAATAACTTTAAGTAAATTCATCAAATTTTTCAACTAAAAGTTAAAGTTGCAATTTGCTAAGAAATTCCTCCGAATGCAAGGGGAAAGAAAGTTGAGACGAAGAATTGTGTAAATTAATTTAAATTTCGTCCCTTGTTCTTGTATTTTGCACTCATTTAAAATTGTGCATAAACCTAACATCGATAATGTTATTTGATGCGTTTAGATTAGTAAAAGTACTTGAACGGTTAAACCGCGAAATAGAAAAGAGACAGTAGTCGTTTATTCAGTGAGGGCGACAGTGAGAAAATAGTCGGGACGAAATAATGTTAGAAAATAAATTCTACTCCCGTTTATTGTCCAAAGCGGAAAAAGTATGTGGCACGTGGCACATTCCAGTCGTGGCTATCTCCCTGGGAAGAGATCTCGAGCGTTATCCCTCTCATAATTTCGTAGGCAGCTTACACGAGCTTAACTCTCCTCCGGTCTCCGCGTCTACGCGTTTTTCCCTCAAGCTTGCTAGCTATTTTCCAAGCTTGCAGTCTGCCCCCTCATAAACTTAACATAAGGGTTAAGTCTTAGCAGTCTTTTACCCCTCTCTCGTTCGCTTTGGTCTTTTCATTCCTTTTGTGGCCTGGATACCTCTTGGCTCGCGCTATTCCGCTCACATCAAAGCCTCTTTACTACTTTCTGCTCGTTACACGAAATTATGCGGGAACTCGTGTGTAATTTCGCTTTTCTGAACGAGCGTCTCGTAGATACCGGTCGAATCCGCGTTTCCTCCCAATTTTACAACGTATGGAAAAGGGGCAAACGATGTCAAATATTGTACCTAGCAGTAATGATTAAACGACGCGAATCATTTGGATTCCCAATGTGTGAATATAAGTGGATCTAAGAAACGAATTTCACTTTGGACTAGAGTTTTGCAGTGTGATGACTCGAGAGTGTCTCTTCGTTTTACAAAACATCAGAGTGGACTTTTTGTGACATTGTGGAGGGAAAACAGTTTCTATTGGTTCAGCTAAAATTCGAGTGGAGATGGAAATACAAATGACGTATGAAGTGGGTCTTTAACCAAAGTGACCTAAGCAAGTAATAAAACTACCTCGACATGAATAGAAAACTGCAAACAACTGTACTGCTAAGGTTAAGTTCACAACTAGATGTGACAATAAAAAAATACTCGCTAGAATGACTCCTCGGGTCTTGCTGCTATGGGTGGAGAATTGATTTGAAACTACAAATGTGAAGGAACGAAAAATCGTGAAACTAATGTATCGCTAAAAACATATACTAAAGTCTAATCCTCTCTATTGGTTTAGCTAAAATTCGGATGGAAATGGAAATACAAATGACGTATGAAGTGGGTCTTTACCCAAAGTGACCGTAGCAAGTAGTAAAACCAAGCAATACTCCGACATGAATAGAAAAATGCAAACAAGACTACTGCTGGGGTTCACAACCAGATGTGACTGGTGACTCTGATGATTTCTTATCAGATTTTAAAATTGAAATTTGAAAATTAAAATTTCTTAATTATTTTTGTAACCGAAATTGAGAAATCTAAGATTTTTAAAAGTCCCGTGGATCTATAATCAATATCTATTTGCGGAACGTGCCAATAAAGTATGTGCAGATGTAAATATCACATGTGAAAATGGTGGCAAAAATTGTAGGTGACTTTTATATTGATGATGGTCATTTGGACATTTGTAATTTCAAAACATGATAGTGATACAAGTTAATCAAGTAATCCTTACTTTTTTATTTATTGAATCATACACTAATTTTATTGGCGCATGCTGTGTTTAATGAATTTTCATATACTTCATATACATATATTTAATTATTACGAATAATTAATTAATATTATTAATATATGTAATTTTGTCATGTTCCTGAGGTACGTAATTTAATGTCTCAAATAGATTAATATTAAGAACGAGATTTATAATCATTATGAAGCAACAGTAATAAAGAGCTAAAATCAACAAAATTGTCATAAATGTACATAATTTTGCCACGATATAAGAAACTTGTCCGTAAAATGCGCTGCAAACTTGTTAATTATACTTGCAAATCATACGCTACATAAAAGATGTTGCTGTAAAATGCATAAAATACATTTCGAATGCAGAATGGAATTGTAAATTGTAAATTATACTTTCAAATTGTACTTCATATAAAACGTCTGTAATAAAACATCAACAATTTATAATTATGTTTACACTTTGACAGACAAAATAAATAATTTTTAACACTTAATTTGACATGACGATTTTGTGTTAAAAATTGAACTGTAATTTTGAGCTACAAAATCATTAAATTTTCGATTAAAATTTAGTTCTTAATCAAGAGAATTTAATTATGAACGAAACACTGATTTTTAATTTGTGATCTCTAATATTAAAAACTTAATTGAATATTGGAATCGCTGTTCTACATTGATATAATATTTGACCACAGGATTTGAGTAACTTCTACATTCAGAATTATATTAAATCTACCCATTTCTATTATGTAACAGAGACGATGTAAAGTGTGATAAGACATTTATTACGACTGCTCAAGTCAATAGTACTACCACCGATAATTTGGAATCTTCTGAATTTGCAACTTTTCGAATTTGAAATCTTCTAAATTTGAAATCGTCCGAATTTAGAATTTTTCGAGTTTGCAATCTCCCGAATTTGAAATCTTCCGAATTTGCAATCTTCCGAATTTGAAATCTTCCGAATTTGCAATCTCCCGAATTTGCAATCTCCCGAATTTGAAATCTTCCGAATTTACAATTATTCGAAATCTTCCGAAGTTGCAATCTCCCGAATTTGAAATCTTCCGAATTTGCAATCTTCCGAATTTGAAATCGTCCGAATTTACAATTTTTCGAGTTTGCAATCTCCCGAATTTGAAATCTTCCGAATTTGCAATCTCCCGAATTTGAAATCTTCCGAATTTGCAATCTCCCGAATTTGAAATCTTCCGAATTTACAAGTTTTCGAATTTGCAATCTCCCGAATTCGAAATCTTCCGAATTTGAAATCTTCTGAATTTGCAATCTCCCGAATTTGAAATCTTCCGAATTTGCAATCTCCCGAATTTGAAATCTTCCGAATTTGCAATCTTCCAAATTTGAAATCGTCCGAATTTACAATTTTTCGAGTTTGCAATCTTCCGAATTTGAAATCTTCTGAATTTGCAATCTTCCGAATTTGAAATCTTCCGAATTTGCAATCTCCCGAATTTGAAATCGCCCGAATTTACAAGTTTTCGAATTTGCAATCTCCCGAATTCGAAATTTTCCGAATTTCCAAAGATACGTATCCTAGGCGTCCATTCTTCTGTTCTGACCAATTGGAGCCGTAGCTCTTCCACACACCTGGGTCAACCTCACGCGCCAACTCTCAGGTTAA
This sequence comes from Megachile willughbiella, assembly GCA_945859595.2. Classification (NCBI taxonomy): domain Eukaryota; kingdom Metazoa; phylum Arthropoda; class Insecta; order Hymenoptera; family Megachilidae; genus Megachile; species Megachile willughbiella. Next base: position 11,254,617 of record OX243796.1, read on the forward strand.
TATCGGCAATTTCCTCTGTTACAAATACAGTAAATTACATTACAAACATAAAGTACTATCAAACCTATACTTACACTCGAAACCGTCAATTAACAAAATGAATCATCCAAAACATTTAAGCGACGTCGTGAACTTTCTGTCAAATACCCACAAAAGTATCAAATCACAAGATTAGACCTGGAATTAGAGTTCGAAAATTACAAGTTTGTAATCTGCAAACTAGTGTTCGTCGCGCGTAGAATCGAAATAGAAAACCTGTCTCGATTTGTTGGGCGACCTGTTCTTTTTCGTTCCAACACGGAACGAACCACTTTTTTCTTTATCGAACACCGGAAAGATATAAATTTCCATTTTACGGAGTTGAAGCGCGATTTAAATGGAAATGGCACGGTATCGCGTTTGAAAGCGACAGTAGAACCGCGTAATCCCACGATTCGTTCGCGATTTTCTGCCACTCGTGTGTTCCTTTTCAGCGAACATTCGGCGAACAGTGAACAGTCAAAGTGTGTTTTCAAAGAAACCGCGGGGAGAAACGTGTTTCATGACGTTACAACCGCTGTTCGTTGAATTTTATTGCGCCTCCATTACCATACACCCTCGTCCCGGAACTTTTCGTCGCGAAACGACGTTTCAGCGGAGCGTCGTTTTTCAATAAAATTATCTCACCCCAAAATACACCGCGAAAATCACGTCCTTCGAGAGCACTTTACCATTATAAAAGATTTTACTTTCAAACAGTGTCTTGGAACATATATTTCCTCTAAAAGGAAAAAGGGAACGGTACATTTCGACGAATAACGTGTCGCAGATGGAAACTATTGGGTTATTCAAAATATTTTATATTTTAAGGATACTCGGTTACAAATTCAACGAACACAAAATCTTTGTATGTAGTATATTCTTTTTTTTTCAGTGTGAAACGAGAATTAATCAGAATTAATAACAAGTGTTTAAATTATCATTTTTCTTTTTTGCTACAAATATATTGGACAATTTTCAGATTCAACTTTTTCATTAATGAAAGTGGAATATATTATTCGTTTTTACTGACTTATTTTTTTATGTGGAAATACTTCTGCCACTATTTTTGGGACGACCTGTATCAAGGCATTGGGATCTAGGGATATCAGGAAATTGGGGATACTATGGAAATACAGGCATCTTAGGGATGTAGAAATTTGAGCATATTAAAATTTGAATATGTGACAATTTGGGGATATAGAGATCTGGGGTATTTGGAAATATTGAAATCTGAAATTATAAAAATTTAGGCATACATGGAGATGTAGAGATGTAGGCACATTAGAGTTTGAAAATATAAAAATATGGTAACATAGTTATGTGTTAATCCAGGCACCCGGATGTTTAGAATTTAGAGATTGAAAAATTCAATCTAGGAATGTAAAAGGACATCTAAATTTAGGGATATTGATCTAAGGATATGGGAATCTGGGATATAGTAACCTATAGATAAACAGTTCAATCATCTAACATAAAACATCAACATTTCAAAATGGGTTAAAATATATTCCATCACGCATAAAAGCAAAAGGTGGGATGTTTGAACCTATCTAACCCTAAAACGAAAAGGTTAGGTCTTATCTACGTCACGTATTTTGTCATAGTCAAATCTGTAGAGACAAGTTTCGCAATACACCGGACCGGAATGTTTCTCATGACGAATACCATCGTCGTTTGCAATTTTTCCAAAACTACATCCAGCTGTTTCCTGAAATGAAGGACGGGTGTATGTAGGAGTTCGCCTCATCCGTTTCCACCTGGAACACGTGGACGCGGCCGGACGTCAGATAAAATACCGGAACTCCATTTCGTCGACGGAATTGCAATTTCGCGAGACTCGTCCCGCCTTCACATTTCTTTCCACCGTCAACCAGATGCATGCGCACACGCGCGACAAGTTATTCGGTAAACAATACACGGTTTGATGAATTCCGCAGCGAGGAAACTACGTTGGACCGATTCGATCCGGAGTTTACGAGGAAATCATTCTTCGAAAACAGAGTTATTCCCGCGGACTGCGACAATCTCGATGGGATTGCAGCGTCGTATGTGAACGCCGTTCCGAATATTGCCGTGTATGCTTTTTCATTTTTTAATCGTTTTCGACAGCTTTCGGGCGGCGAGAGGGATTGCGCTTTTTGGGTAACGACATACATATTTGACTGCGAGGATTGGATACTAGAATTTCAAATTTCGAAGCTTACCATAACAAAATGGACGCACCCTGGGACTTTCTGTTGAGTCTCTAGGATTTGAGGTTAGGTCTCTAGATTCTTGCTGCATTTATGCACGGTGTTCATTATAGACTTGTTGATATTTGTGTGGTTGGAGAATCACAAATGATTGTACTTGCATTATATGTATCATATAATGATATTTATATTAGATATACAATATGACTATATTTATACCAAACATGTGTGATTAGATTTATACTGGACATACAATGAAATTATATTTATACTAAGTGTATAGTATAATTACATTTTTATTAGATCTGTAATATCACTATGTTTATACTAAATATTCAGTGTAAGTATATTTGTATAAAATGTACTGTAAGATTATATTTATATTAAACAATGTAATTATATTTTTACTAGATATACAGCATAGTTATATTTACAGCATAGTTATATTAAACATACAGTATAATCTATATTCAACACAATTTTATGTATTAATTCATATCCAACCATTTTAATTGTACATATTTATATATCCATACTTACGTATCATTACATATTTATTACGTACTGAAAATCAGTACCATGTGCTCTATAAACCACATAGAAATTTAATCATTTTTTTTCAACATATCTTGTTTATTAATTATATCTACAGTTGGTGCCCAAAAACTGACATACTCAACAGAAATATTAAAATAATAAATAAATAAATGCAATCAAGTAATAGATACAAAAAAGTATCTACATCAAATAAGAAACAAACTGAGTTAACTTTCTTCATGAAACATAACCTAAAATTTTTGATTTACTAATCACTATTCGTTTCTGTAAAAAGTTTAATGGATCATGGTAATTTGAGTCATTGTCCAATCGTTATTAGTGTTTGCTCTTATTATCAAAAAAAAATCGTGGTGTCTAATTTTCTCGCGATCGATGCTCGACTACTTTCGAATCATCATCGAGGAAGCTTTTTCGTTTCGAACGACGAGCATAACGTGGTTGAATCACCGGCAATTAGTGCCGGTGAATAGAACTATGGAAACAGAGACAACGGATTTTCGGTATAATGATAATTAGATCGTTTTGCACGTTTCGCCCGGCATATTCGTCCCATTGATCGCGAAACTTAATTACTCGAAAAAAAATTTCCCTCGAGCACCGTGCAATTACGATTCAGACTAATCACGGGACAATTACGTTACTGCGCGATCTGAAAATTCGGGAAGATCGCGATTCACTTGTGGACGAACGTGTGTGGGGGATAACTTGAAATGTGTGATAAAATGGAAGATAGGATATTATTTTGTAATTTAAAATACGCAAATTCCTAGATTTTTACATTTTTGTATTCCCAGATTTTTACATTTTTATATTTATTGTTTCTTAGATATTTAGATCTTTGTATTTCTAGAGAGTTATGTTTGTGGATTTCTATATTTCTAGATTTCTAGATATCTAGATCCTTACATTCTTAGATCTCTAGATTTCTAGATTCACAGATTCCTACATCCACAGATTCCTAGGTCCACAGATTCCTATAACCATAAATTTCTAGGTCTACAGATTTTTAGATCCATAAATTCCTAGGTCTACAGATTTCTAGATCCACAGATTCCTAGGTCCACAGATTCCTATAACCATAAATTTCTGGGTCTACAGATTTCTAGATCCATAAATTCCTAGGTCTACAGATTTCTAGATCCATAGATTCCTAGGTCCACAGATTTCTAGATCCATAGATTCTAGATTTACAGATTCCTAGATCCATAAGTTCCCCTTCTACAGATTTCTAGATCCATAGGTTCCTAGATCCACAGATTCCTAGATCCCCATATCTCTAATTCCTGTATCCCCAAAATCTGCATTCCAAGCCCCAACATCTTCAGATCCCAATATTCCAAGATCCCTAAATCCTCAAATCTCAACATAGATCCCGAGGATTTCCATAATCTTAGATCTCTACACCCCTAGATTTCTAAATCTGTAGATCTCTACATCCCTAAATTCCTACAATTCCATATTTGTATACTTACAGATTTTTACATACTCAAACTCTTACATCCCCAAATTCCCAGATCTCCAAATTAAATAAGTAAATCCCTAAATTCAAAATATGAAAAGAAATATTTCCATTCAGCTTGCGAGCAGTGTAAGTATTTTACGATAATAATTCTAAAGTACTTTAAACGCATTCTAGGACAGCATACTGTAATGTCTTCTGAGAGTCGTTAGGAAAAATATGTGGTTCCATTTGAAGGAATATTTATGAAATCTCGGAAATAATAATGATGAGTAAATTTTGATTCTGTTGATATCTTTCCCCCTCGAACGCATATCTCTTCCCTTGACGATATTTTCATGTATCTCGAAGGAACAGGAGACGAATGTATTCTTTCAGATGACTTATGCCGTATAAATTTATGAGCCCTCTGCCACATCATACGTCACGAGTTTCGGTTTATTCCTGCGTTTATAAACGTGTCCAACCTTTATTAACTTCTTGTTGCAAAGCATAAAGCTTTGAAGCTTTATATGAAACGTTATATTAAATTTATGTTATAACGTTACGTCATGTTGCATCGATTTAACTGTTTGAATAATGAAATAGATACGTCGTTAAAATTACTCTACATAATTTCAGTTTGCAAATAATAATACCAACATGAGAGGATTGTTGCGAAACATTGGTTGATGTTAAATACTCATTTATTCCTTTGTTCGTATTTAAAATAAATTTTAGCAAAGTGGTATTGGGAAAATTATTCGGTAACGTTGAAATGGTTTAATATATAATTTTGCTTTCCAATCGTGATGCAAAGTGTGGTTCTGATTTATTTCTATTTTACGATACCAGTCTCAATTATACGTGAAACCTTTTACATTTTAGTTTATCATTTAAAACCTTATTTTAGTTTATTATTTATGGAAAAAGCAATGACATGTTAATTCCTTAAGAAGACTATAACAGTGTGCAAAGTTACTTATTTTCAGCGAGTTCTAAAATCATGAAAGTCATGGTACATATCCCTTTAAAATAACGGAGAATTTCCAAAGTTTTTTAATACTTTCTTAACTGTTTAAATTGTACTGAATGCAAGACCACCAACATCCTGGTATCAGGGTATTAGCTGTGCCACATAAACCCATAAATGCTTGCTTTAGTACAGCTATCATTTTACTACCAGCTTATGGTGGATTTCTCGTTTAATACGCTTCAAACAGTTCACTGGGCAGTAAAAAACTTTCATCGCGAATATTCCCTTCAATTTTGGAACGTTCTATGATTTCGCAGAAGTACTTTGGGGTCTGCATTAATTATTCAACGTTTTGGACCTCATTAGAGGAAGCATCCTTTGTTCGTGACTACTCTGTATTATGTGGATAATTCTTGATTTTACATTGTAATCAACAACCTGTGTTTTCGTAAATTAATCAATTTTATGTGCTACTAATATGTAACATATTTTGTAGAATACAATTTAGTAATTAATGTAATGAAAGCCTGAAGAGAACACATGTATGAATGAACATATGTGTATAAACATATGTGAAATAGCACATGTACATGAAGTACATACATGATTGACCATATATAGGTAAAATACATGTATGACTGATCACGCATGTATGAAACATATGAATGAATACATGCATATGAGACATGTACATATGACAGAACACATGTGTATGAATCACATATAGGAATGAACACGTGTGTGCGAAACATATATATGAATAAACACGTGTATATGAAATACATATGTGAACAAACACATGTATGTGAATAAACATATGTATGTAAAACACATGTATGCATGAATACATGCATTATAAAACACATAGATGAATAAAAACTACATGTAGAATATATTCAGAATATGATATGTAGAATATATATTCTGCAACAGAGTATAACAAAGGTATAATAAGTAAAGTAATATTTAAATATCATCGATCACGCCCAAGGTAATAAGCCATTAGAGTGATGCAAAACGAAGAAAGTACAAGTACAGCGACAGAGTTAGTATAATGCCGAAGGCAAGGATAACGAGGCGAAGGAATTAGGCTTGGCAGAAATTAGAGGTAGGATTGGTACAAGGGAGAGCAACATCTGGCGCTGACGCCTCGTCAATGAAGCACCGGAAGCTGGGTTCCGTTCGTTTCCGGTGGAGAAAGTGAGAAGGATCCAGGTGACAACGGGATGGAGGGAACGGGAGAAGGGTAACGGAACATCGAGAGGAGCAATCCGTAAATCGAATCGCAGCACGAGAAGGGGTGGTACACACATATACACGGTCAACGATTTCCTAGGGGCCGATTTCGACTGAGGTTGTCGCGTGATTTATATGAGAACGATTTCGCGGCTGACGGCACGGCTAATCGCGCGATGATCACCGCTTGTAATTGATTGCCGATTGCTTCTGTCACTTAATCCTCCCTGCCTCCTATAAAATTGACGAGACCGCTGAAACCTCGATGATATCGAAAATATCGACGCTCCTTGGATGCACAGGATGAAATACTCGTCGTTACGGACAGACGTCTTATGCGAACCAATCAACGTACGAGCACTCCAGTGCTAATCTGGATTCCTCTGCAGAGGATTTTAGATGTGTAATAATTTTTATGTTAGATTTTTGAATTTTAGAACTTTGGAATATTTTATTTTGAGAATTTCAAATTTGTTATTCGGACATTTGCAGATTGGGAAACTTAGGAATTTGGGGACTTGAGGGTCTGTGAATTTGTGGATTTAGGGATTTTGGAATTTTCGGATTTAGGGATCTAGGGATTTTGGGATTTTGGGATTTTGGGATTTTGGGATTTCGGGATTTTGGGATTTTGGGATTTAGGGATTGAGGGATTTATGGATTTAGGGATTTAGGGATCTAGGAATTTAGGCTTCTAGAGATTTAGGGACTTAGGGATTTTGGCATTTTGGGATTTTAGGATCTAGGGATCTAGGGATCTAGGGATTTAGGGATCTAGGAATTTAGGCTTCTAGGGATTTAGGGATTTTGGAGTTTAGGGATCTAGGGATCTAGGGATCCAGGAATTTAAGCGTCTAGGGATTTAGGAATTTAGGGATTTGGCAATTTTGAAATTTTTAATTTTGGAATTTTGGAATTCTTATATTTTAATATTTTGGTATTTTGGAATTTTGAAACTAGGGAATTTCAAAATTACAGAATTTAGTAATTTCCGGATTATGAACTAAGCAAACTTGGAAAAGTAATTTAGGGATTCAAGTATTTCGAAATTTAGGAATTTTGAGACCTAGGAACTTGGTAATTTTGGAAAATTAGAACTAAGGAATTTCAGAATTTCCGAATTTAGCAATTTCTGGATTTTCAAACTGAAAAATTTGGGAATCTCGAAATGTAAATGTTGAAATAATAAAATTTTTTGCTTTCCAAAATTTCTAAATTCCCAAATTTTCAATCTTCCATATATGTTTCCCCAAATTGCAAGTTCCTAGCCTACGTTGCACCCTATACACACTCGCTTAGCGACAGTTTGTGCAAGAAAATTGATTGTTTTCTTGAAAGGAGGTGGTCGAAACTCGGGCATACCAAAGCCGAAACCGTGGCAGTTATAGTTGCTCATTAAAATAGTTAAGCTCTATTACGAGGCGATTAGGTTCGCGAGACTCTGAAGCAACACGCCCTATTGTACATCAACGCTGTCGCTGAGGTAGCTGATAATAATGGCTGGATGTCGTCCTGGAAGTTTAGCGATGCTGCAGCTGCGAGCTATATTACGTCGGATCTGTTGATGGATCTTTACTGCAGATTACTCGGCTCGTTCATTACGTTCGAGAAAAACTCGAGCCACCTAAATTTCCAGAGTGTCAAGTTTCTGTCGATAGTTTTACCTTCAAACACTCGAGACAACATCAGACACCATCACTCTTTTTCTAAATCATCTCGTTCTAGCCTTCTATGCTCTCAAAATAACCTGTAATTATTCAATTAATGATAATTTGATTGAGATGGAATTTAGGAGAGGTAAAAATTTAAGTGTTTAAGAATTTCAAAACTTGTTTTCAAGTTTTTATGGTTTGGATATTTTTTAAGGTTCATTTAAAAAATTTTTAATCAGTTGAAATTTGTAAGTTTATAGACTGTAGACGTTGACTTCAAATTTTCCAAATACTCATATCCCAAATTTCTACGTCCTCAAATATCTGCACCCTCAAATTCCTACATCACCGAATTCCTACGTTCTTAAATTGCCAAGTTTCCAAACTCCAGGATTTGATACCTTTTAATCTCCAGATCCACAAATTTCTATTGTCGACTGTTAATTTATGACCTCCTCTATTGGCCTCTTTGGTACGTTGGAAACAGTCCAACTTCGACAGTCCTAAGGTCTGAGAGAAATAAACAAAGGATCTTCGACTTGGCCCACCTCGACGATTACGTACTCTTAAGTGAGCTTTGACTTTTCTTCGACTGGCTAAAAAATCGGTCAAAATTCAGCCATTTTAGGGAACAATTCTCCAAGCACTTAGTGAATTCAATTCTTATATATTGTAATAGATTTTATTTAGATTTCACTTTCGTATCAAAATGACAGGTTATGTATAAAATATGCTGATCAATTATGTTATCCCGAGAGTATTTGGACTATATTATATTTTCACATTTCTGTATCTCCATATCCCTAGATTCTCAATTTCTGGTTTCTATACCCCTAGATCCTCAAATTTCTACATCTCCATATTTCGAGACAACATTATATTTTCACATTTCTGTATCTTCATATCCCTACATTTTCAATTTCTGGTTTCTATACCCCTAGATCCTCAAATTTTTACATCTCCATATTTCAAGATCCTCAATTTTCCAAATCCCTAAGGTCATAAATCTCTAAATTCCCAAGTCCTTAAATTTCTAACCTCTAAATACTCAAATCTCTAAATTCTCAAATTTCTAAGCTCCCAAATCCCTAAAATCTCAAATTCCCTAAAGTACCAAATCTCTAAGGTCCAACATATCTAAATTCCCAAATCCCTAAATTTCTAACCTCTAAATTCTCAAATCCCTAAATTCTCAAATTTCTAAGCTCTCAAATCCCTAAACTCTCAAATTCCTAAAGTATCAGTTCCCTAAATTTTCAAATCCCTAAGGTCCTAAATTCCTAAATACCCAAGTCCCTAAATTTCTAACCTCTAAATTCTCAAATTTCTAAGCTCTCAAATCCCTAAAATCTAAAATTCCTAAAGTATCAATTCCCTAAAGTACCAAATCCCTAAGGTCCAACATCTCTAAATTCCCAAATTCCTAAATTTCTAACCTCACAATTCTCAAATCTCTAAATTCTCAAATTTCTAAGCTCTCAAATCCCTAAACTCTCAAATTCCTAAAGTATCAATTCCCTAAATTTTCAAACCCCTAAGGTCCTAAATTCCTAAATTCCTAAATCCCTAAATTTCTAACCTCTAAATTCTCAAATCTCTAAATTCCCAAATTTCTCAGCTCTCAAATTCCTAAATTATCAATTCCCTAAATTTTCAAATCCCTAAGGTCCTAAATTCCTAAATACCCAAGTCCCTAAATTTCTAACCTCTAAATTCTCAAATCCCTAAATTCTCAAATTTCTAAGCTCTCAAATCTCTAAAATCTCAAATCCCTAAAGTATCAATTCCCTGAAGTACCAAATCCCTAAGGTCAAAAATCTCTAAATTCTCAAGTCCCAAAATTTCCCTGAAAACGCCATATTTTCCCTGAGAAAACGAAATTTGCCGTTGACTGTACGTACACGGTGCGTCAAATTAAACCGACAAACAGTGGTTAACATTCGGCATAGTTGCTCTGCGGCATAGCTCGACCGCAGTCTTTTAAGATTCAACACGCAACTGGCAACGTTTGACTCGGTGAATTTGCAACTGGCCTGTTTATACCATTCCTTCATACCGGCGTTGTAGCTGTTTGTTAATTATACGCCGGGCTACCGAGAGAACAACCGGTGGAATAACTTAAAGATAATAAAGACGGCCCGCAGTTGAAGTTTCAGTTACGCGTCGAGCGGAGGATTCCATCGTGTGAATTAAACGCTGGGTCTACGATTGAAATTAAACGTCTGCATTTCCCGTGGAATATAATAATAATTGTTGAGGAATTATATGCAATTATTCATTGGACGAGATGTGGTGAAACTTGGGCTGCGGAAATTTTGAGAGAGTAACTGGTATAAATATTGAACTCAGCTGCTGAGTGTGGAAGGAAGCATGACTGACAGGGAAATGTAGTGAGTAGGGTGAGTTTTTTATATAAATTCAAGTGTATGTGTTTAGTTAATATAAGTCAAATGTATGTAGTATAAATTACTTTGGTGGAAATTTAACGTGACAGAAAGAATAAGTGTCAACCCTTTACAACTACGTGTCACACACATGACACTGCAGGAATGTGATAAACCAGACTCGTATGTTCACTGTATCATTGTATCATGATAATCTGTATCAAGGATTTTTGAAGGCAGACAAGCCTAACATTTTAACATTCTTCCGTTGTTTAACGTTTTAGCAATAATTATGTAGCTATGAACTGCCTAGAAAATCATAGGTTAAGGAGTTAAGTTATAAAATACATATTACAGCAAATAGACCTCAGTACAAGAAGGAATCAAAGTATAAGAATCTAACTACTATTCAGAGTGAATATAAAGAATCTAGAAAGTATTCGAACCGAATGTAAAAGTCTAGGAATATTTTAAAGCTTCGCTGTTATTTGAAGTAAAAATATTGCAGCGACTGTATAAACGTATAAAATACCTCGATTAATATTTTATAAACTGGTATTCTGAAAAGTGCTTTAACGTTTAGGGCGATCAGGTTTCTCGATATCTCGATTGTACTCCGTAACAATGTCAATATTTGCAATTAGAGCCAATGGTAGAAACATCGATACAAACCGATTGCACTCGAGCGATGCACAAACACCATTCAAACTATTTGAATAATTGATTTCGATCGTTGTCAAGCTAACTTCCGTCTGCTTTAAACTAATCAACGATGAGATCCCCGGTTACCAAGAATATCCCCGAGAAAATTCGACCGAATTCGTTTTACCTGCTACGGGTTTCAAGTGCTTCGAAATTTCATTCGAGAATTACGAGACAAATTCAAACTGTGTCACGGTAAACAGTTGCGAAGTTTAATATCGCGTGCAAGATGCAAATTTCTTGTCATTTTCGCGGGGATTTGCCAAGTTGTAACTTTCTAAGAATAGCGTTCGAAGTTTCTACAAGCAGTATTACACGGTTTATTTAAATTTTTAGCATTTAATTCAATTCTGTATCGAACACGATGTATCGGGGACAAAATTCTTCTACCTCTGAAACGTTAAATATTCAATAGTTAAGAGTGGCTTGATCCATAAAAAAAAATTGTTAACCAATCTCATAGTAAAAGAATATATCCTCCTCAAAAGGTAGGAACTTTCATGTATTTAATAATCGAAGAACAGTATAATACTACAATCCTAAATCAGAAATTTCTATATCTAAAAATATTAAAATTCGTAAACTTGTCAATTTTTAAACTTGTAAGTTTGCAAATATCAAATTTTACTAGATTTGAAATTTGTAAATTTATTTGAAAATGTCTACTTTTGAATTTTTAAAAATCTCTAAATTTGATTTCGCAAAACTCCAAACTTGACGATTCGATCCCGATTTTCTCCGACTTCACCCGAACGTAAACGGGTATATCTCGTTATATGGCCCCGCAAAAAAACGAACAAAACCGTGAATTGTCCGAGACAACAGATTTTTGTTCCTTCCAAAAAATTTGTCTTGTTTCATTGCGGAATATCGAGCAGATTCATATCGAATGCCGAGCGCAACACGAAATTGCCGAACAAAAGACGGGATTCTCTGTCGAATGCAGCCGGGAAGGTGCATTCGAGAGCGATAAACGAATCGTAGAAAATGCGATGTAATTTGATTTTTCTCGTGCTCGATGAAGCGGTTTTCTCGTCTTTCTATTGGACCGTGTTTCCTGTACAACGATCTGTGTACACACCGATATCGACGCTCTCGTAACTCATCGTTACGACCTTCGAGAGAGGAGATAATAACTCTAAAACTCTCGTTTATGCTTACGCGACCGATTTGCCTGGTGAATCATGGGTAATTTTGATAAACACTCGGTGAGTGTATTTTCGCGATAACAGCTTTGATTGGTGTACTTTTATTGTCCTGATTGATCACGTTTGCGTTCGCCATTTGTTAAACGCGCGATACAGCTGAAAAGGATGGGAATTTTAAAAATTACATTCATCAAGAAGAAACTGTGTATCAACAAATATAAAACGAACTTTGCGTCTGTATTTTCAGATATTTCTCTTTGTGATTATTTTATATGGACTACTTAATGGTTTACTTGTACTACTTACAGCATTGTGCTATTTACAGTGGTGATATTTATGAGTAAATTAAATTCTTTGCAAACAGTATATTCTTGTTTATCAAAATTCATCAATTTTTAGATTTTTAATTATTGAACACTCAATAAATATAAATATAGTTGTCATTTTTTGTTGGAAAAGATACGTATGATATACGTATGTATATGAATATATATGAATGATATTAGGTATATGAATATATGAAGGACGCATGTACATATTAGTGACACATGTTGATGAACATATTAATGACATATGCACATGAACACATAAATGACAAATGTAGATGAACATATAAGTGACATATACATATGAACATATTAATATCATATGTAGATGAACTTATAAGTGACATATGCATATAAACATATCAATAGCATATGTAGATGAACATATAAGTGACATATGCATATGAACATATCAATATCATATGTAGATGAACTTATTAATAACATATACATATGAACATATGAATGCTGGTACGTACATGAATATATGTTTTTTTTTACTATGAGACGTATGAATGATGCATGTACGTGAACACATCAGTAACATTCATATGTGTACATATGAATGATATTACGTACATGAATATATTGATTCTTTTACTATGAGCTGTATTAATCGTACATGTATATGAACACATTAGTAACATCCCTATATGAACATATGAATGATATTACATACATATATGAATATATTGATTCTTTTACCATGAAATGTATGAATGACTTCTCAATGATTTACTAAGACTACTTACCAATTAAATTTCATGTTGCTAAGTATCTCAGCAAGAATGTTGGAACAACAGTTTTCCGATCATTGAAGAATACAAAGAGTTCACGGATGCGGATACAAGAACCATAACAGAAGAACAGAGAGCTTTTGATATTTTCCGTTTCATTGTATCGGTGCACACGAATTGAAAGAAGGCTTACGACTTGTTAGTGTCTTCTGCTGCTCTGAATAGCACAGAAGAACTCGGAATGAAGAGTCGTGACATGTCGCTGATATGTTCATAATGTGACAACAATACGGAACAGCGGTATCGATGAAACTTTTCATTTCTATCTTCGACAGTTCCCTCGTCGATTTATTTCACTTGCTCCACTTCCTTCGAAGATGCGGAGAAACTAGCGATGTTTCGAATGATTTAGCACGTTCTGCCACGATACGTGACACACATGCTCTACTAAAAATTATTGCGGTTAAACTAATTTATCAGTGTTAGTTATTAAAGAATGTTTCGTGCTATTCAGAATTATCTTGCAGTTTCTATAATTATTCGATGAAAATACGATGACGTTGATAATAATTGGGGTAATCAATGTGTACTATAAAATATGTATCAGTAAGTTAATTTACTGTGGCTTTTCAACAAATGTTGCAACACATGTAGATATGTGTATTTGCAAAAAAAGCTTGCAAGAAAAGTACCCTTGTTCTATATAAAATAATCTATATTCCAATATGTCTGACAAACCTCAGTTTTCAAAGTGTCCGTCACCACGTTAATTTTTGCCAAAAATTTCACTTACACCTCTATAAAAAAGACCCATATAAAAATCTAACACCATAAAATTCTCCCTGTCGAAGTGCAGAAAATCCGAACGATTTTCGTTGCAGCTCTTCATCCAATTAATAAGCCAGCATCGTGAGAACAGTGATATACGGTAAGCAAGAGAACGAAATCGTTGCGTACCGTGAAAATGAGTTTTCGTTTGGCGAAATAAAGCGTTCTCCGTTCGCGAACCGACGGAAAAACATAAATTTCATGGCAATTTATACAAATTACGTAGAACCATTAACAACGGCAGGGAACAGCGTCCGTTCTACTGGGCTATTTTATAAATCAGCGTATCTCTGAGCTTTCAATCCTCGGTGTACAACCCCCGCCACTTTCATCCCCCTTGCACACCTCTACACGTTTCCGCGTTCAATTTACTTTTTGTTTTCCCTTTCGCCCTCCCCTGCGCCCCCTCTGTTACCGAACTTTTACCAGTTGTAGCTGAATTTTACCGTGAATCCTGTTTATAACAATAACCAACGCGTGTAACGAATTACACGACGGCTGCAGGGAAAAGTTCATCGAGTTTGACGTTGGACGATTTTTTTTTTCGGTCGCGAAAGCTGCGATGATTCCGATTTGCAGTTATGGAGGTAAACCAATTTTTACGGTGACCGAAATACAGCGGACCATGAGATTCAAGCATTATGACGAGATTCGAACAGTATGGCGCGATTCAGGAACCCGTCAAGTTATTGTATAATGTCTACGAGTTGGGAAAAGGGAATGTGTAATAAATGGTACGATTGTATAGGAATGCATGAAGATTTTTTATGAATATACGGTGTTAATCAAAAGCTACTTCTGCTATTATAAGGTTAGAAAATTTGATTTCTCCAACTTACCGTTTTCTGCTTTTTCAAACCACATTTAACCGATGATATGAATTTTTGTCAAAATGATTATTAAGTAAATGTATTGTCTCGACAACTTCACAAATTTAAAGATCTAAAGATTTTTAAAATAAAAAACTCGGATTCATCGGTATCTGTTAGGTCGTAGAATATTACAGTAAGAGTTATATTCACTTATTGGGAATCCGGACTCCACGCGTCGTTTAATCATCGCACCGGTAAAATGAACGCGGGGAAACGAGGTTAGGCAGACACTTAACGCGATCAAACACGGCGAAGGTTTATATCGAAACAGCATAATTGTCCGAGAAAATTCTATTCTTTCAGTTCGGGGCAAACTTGTTTCTAGCCTCGCTAATGGCAGCCGTTATCTTATACAATTCGCGCCTTCCATCAGCCGCTCTTTTATACGATGCAAATCGCTTTTTTGTTCAGCTTCGCTGAAGGACGAGCCGGGAAATTGCTCGTGACCTCTTGAAAGGATTCCTCGGCGAAACGGAGGACAAAGGTACCCACGGCGAGATCTAACCCTTTGTCGTGGCCCGATAATAATTGTCCCTCCGTAACTCGTGAGATGCATTCAGGAGTGCGTTAAAGTGTATCACGGTGTCCCAGTGTTTTACGTAAACCTTCGGCTGTGTAACGTCGAGATACCGACCCAGAGGGAATTTATTATACGGCACTGCCTTTCCCTTTGAACGGAAATTAAGATCACGATGGCACAGAACAGCGCGCCGAGCGAAACTCAGATTCGATTTCGCGAGATACCAACCCGACGGATGTAAATCTTCCGAATAACTTTATGAGCATCGCCAACAAACCCAGATGCAAAAGTTATCGAGTCTTTTCCTTGTATCTCGCATTTCTCGGAAGCGAGAAATTATATCAGCCTTGTTACGCTGCGTGAACTTCGTTCTGTCCGATGAGATACGCCGATTTTTATTGAACCCTGGAATTTTCAAGTACTTCATTTTTCTATGGAATTCCGCAAATTTTCAAATTTTTAAATACTTGGACTTTACGAAGGACTCAAATTACAGCTGTCAAAGTTGTGGATCTCTCGGAGTTGGATTTCTGAACTCAGGAAGCTTTAAAAATTTCAAATTTATTCAATTCCAAAGCAAATTCTGTATCTCCAAATGCCCACAGTTTTAGAACACTAAATTTTCAGAAGACCCAAATTTTCGGAACACAGAATTTCCACATCCCCAATTCTCCGAAACAAAACCAAATTATAAAAATTTCTAACATTTTACCCAAATAAATTGCGGAATTTCCAAATTTATTCGCATGGAACAAAGTGCCGAACATCCTGCATCCACGTTATGAACATGCACCGTGAAGAGTTTACTGGAAACTCCACGGTGCGTCTTATTGGAATTGTTTATACAGGCAGTCGATCGAAAATTCTTGCTGTCGACGGAATGCCTGGATATCAAATTTTATCGAGTGGTCAGCTGGCCGGCTGGAAAAATACTTGGACTCGTAAAGATTCCTGGTATGTTAGCAAACTGCCATAGTTTTACCCGGCGAGCTGCGCCGGCCCGCGGCTCACCCTATACACTTCTTTACTGCTTCAAAGTCCGTCCAACACACTTCCCGACTCCTTAACTATGAAAAACGATTCAAACTTGCATACCGTGTTTAAAGTTTCGCCAAAGCAATTGAGAATTCTCCGTAAAACTCCGTAGACGTGTACTGTTAGACGGGGACGGCGCATTTTTCGATTTCAACGACGGGAGAGATTCCTTTCTACGTTCAAGGATTAAGGATACTATGGAAATTGACACTTTTGGAAACAAAGTACTTTGTGTTATACTTTGTTTCACTGTACTTGGTATTGTTGCAGAATTAATATGGAAGCTCTATATTTTTTTTTTTTCAGAATAATTTCAGTCGAATATTATTCGTATTTGAGTATCTTTATACACCAGATTTTTATTTTTGGTAGTAGAATTTGTAGTAGAAAAGTGTTATTGTCAGGATTATGTTTTTAGGAGAAGAAAGTAGGTTTGAGATTTGGGAATTTTAAAAATTAGAAATTTGAGAAGTTTAATAATTTGTAGATTTGAGAGCTTGAAAACATAAGTTTGGGAATTTGAGAATTTTTAAGTTTGAAAATTTCGAAATTTGAGGACCTTAAAATTTAGAAATTTAGCAACTCGAAAATTTGAGAATTTACAGAATCATAAACTCTTAAATCTAAAAATCACTCATAACGCCTTAAAAAAATTTAACTGAAAGATAAATCGCTGCATCAATTGACTTCGTTAAAAAAACGTATTAGTTCGAAAAGTCTGCTTGAGTAAACTATCTCCATCAGGATCAGTTTTCTCGCTGTTAAAACAGGATAGATATTAAAAACGGTCTACTTGAACTTTATCTTCCTGGTCGATCAGGCAATCGAGCATCCTCGGCTTTTCGTCCTGCTGAATAAGCCGAAGGCGAAGTTAAATAATGATTCCAGGAACAGGACACGCTCACATCTAAGCCACACCTTCGAATAATATAACGGCTCTGCCATTGAGCGATCACCCAATAATTTCGGATCGCTGTTCCCTGCAAGATGAGCATCTTTTACTGCGAACGATCCTTCGTTGAACCGTGACGGTAGTTCCCTTTAAAAACCTGTCCTCAGGAATTTTATTCTGCTCCTTTTTCCACGAGTTTCGTATCTCCTGTTCGTTCGCTTGTTTCGATTGAACAAGATTCCTGCCTTGTTACGGAACACGGCGAAAAAGAAAGCTGACCAACGTGAAGAATGGCTTCGCCAAGGACAGTTTAACCATTTCTCTTCTGCCAATGAAATTGAATGCTTTCATACCGTCGAATAATAAATTCTCTGCTAAATGGTGCTTTAAGAAACGCATAAATACATTATCGCGTTACGGTTTCTTGTCACATTTGAATTTTAGATTATGGATTTTGTGTTCTTTTAGTTTCTACACCCTCTCGTTTATTTTTGTCAAATTTTCAATTTCTTAAATTTCTCAATGTTCAAATATCTAAATTTCCAATTTTCCACATTTCTTAGTTTCTAATTTCTAGGTTTTAACATTATAAATTTCAAAGTATTCTAATTTTCTATTTTCATATTTTTCGATTTCCCAATTTTCCAGTTTCCCAATTTCCCAATTTTCTAATTTTCTAATTTTCTGATGTTCCTATTTCCCAAGTTACAATTTCCCAATTTTCCAATTGTCCCATTTCCCAATTTCCCAATTTTCCAAATATCCCATTGCCCAATTTCTCAATTTCCCAATTTCCCAATTTCCAATTTTCTAATTTCCAATTCTTAACATCCTAAATTTCTAAATTTTCTAATTCATAAATTTCCAGACCTACTAATTTCCAATCTCTTAAATTTTTTAATTTTCTAATTCCCAATTTCTCAAGTTTTTCAACTTCCAATATTTCAGAAATTTTCCTCTAGTTTCCAATATTTTAAATTCCCTCAATATCAGGTGTTTTATAACTCTTCATCACGATAAAGCTACCGCTCGTTCAACTCCGCTAATAGAAAATTATTTCATTTTACATTGTAACCACATATTACTTATTGTAAAATAAAGTTATTGGTTCCCTAAAAAACGAACTGTATCTCGAGTACGTGAAAGGCGAACAGAAAAGTGCAATACACGAAAGAAGGTAATTGCAAATTGCGGAGCGAACTATTCGATAGGTAATTAACTTTTGATACAAAATCAGTGAGCTTTGTACACAAAGCAAAAGTATTTTAATCTCGCGAGTCAATTAAAAATCTATAATCGTTTGTTCCGCTCGTAACCCCGTCGTTCACCCTTCAATCGGGGAATAAATTCATCGTCGACAAACACGAGAGTCGACAGAGCGCGGTCGACAAAGTGCGAAAATCGATTTTCCATAGCCCTCTCTTCCTGCGGACGAAAACTTCCGCCCTTTAAAGAGTCTCATTATTTTCCTGCCAGGAACGATCGTTCCTAGTCGAATTCGACCACCCCCCGGCTCGTTTCTCTCGCCCGTCTTCCACCCCCTTTTGGTCCAAGGGGATGGTGATCGAGGGACGAGAGTCGAGGGTGGACGAGATTGATAAATTATCGGCTTGAAAAATGCAAAACCGATACTCCAACAACCCACCACTTGGCTTGCCTATATATAGGGTGTTCGGAAAGCTTGTGGTTACATTGATACTGCGTCGTTATGTTGTTTACCATGTGAATGCTTTCTATGAATCTACTAATATTGACAACTTATGCTGGTGCAATCTCCCTTCAAATATTTTACACCTTTCGTTTGGACATTTGTATATTAAATGATTTACAGTTTCTATGTTTCTTGTGGGTTTCAATTTTACTTGAAAACTATACTCGTGTATATACTACACTGATATGCTGACGTATTATGCGCACGAGGTTAAAATTGAAGCTGGAAAATAAACAATGTGACATAAATTAATATATACACACCTATCATTCATCTTGAGAGTCAACAGATTTCAAAATAACCTCAAGAAATTTTATAACTTGAAAAAGAAAATTTTTAAAGCAGTCATTTTAGTGTTAAAAAAGAAGGGTGCACTAGTATTCTAATTTCAAATATGAACCTCCTTAATCTCACACGATCACACATGGTCACATGTATGAAGCGCCATGTAAGTACCCCTAAGGTGTTGTATACGAGTCAATGCCATATATCGCGAATATAAGCTGAATATACGCGATGAATTCAGGCGGACTCGTGTCCTCCACATAAATTTCGACGCATGCCACGTCGGCTGTCATACAGAGGATTTGAAAAACTGCAGGCTGCATCACGAGTGCATATCCTTCATTTTCGCGCAGCTAGTCGCCATGTTGGCGTGGTTAAAATGTCGACGAACGGGAGCGTAGCGACAGCCCCGTGTCCGTGCACCGTGAATTAAAATGTTATTGCCGAATTTTCACCAGGCGAGGCGAAGCGTACTCGAAAACTTGCTACGTTTCACTGACGCTGCTCGCTTTGATGTTTCAACGTTGCTTTTCAAATTCGCTGTTCCTTCGCGTCCGCTGTTGTTTTATGTCTTTCGCGGCACTTCGAAACGTCCGAACAATCGATACTGTCGATACAACGAGCAATGTCTGGCATTTTAACGGCTTCCGCTTATCTGTTAATTCGACGGTTCTTAGATTCATTCTGAAAATCTTGATGTTCTTTTACTTCTCCGAACATCTTGATGACCTTGTAATGTCAAGATTTATAATTTTAGTACCTTGTTGCACTGTTTAATCCATGTATATTCTATGTTTTTAATGGTATTTGTAATTTTGAAACGAGGCATGACACTTTATTTAATATTTGTTTCTTGTTTTGTTTGTTGCAAAATTCTTGTACAACACAGATTCTAATTTCACGTACTATTCCAAGGTCCAAAAAATGAAATTTGTCCCATTCACGCTATTTGCATCGCAATTTCATCAAATTCGGTGGGTTAGAAGTTCCTAACGTCCGACGGGAAAGTAACTGAGGTGACGTTACGCGGCGCGAAGTAATCCGGCGGGGAATTAAGCGGCGCGATTAGTCGCGATGTGAAGTTCTCGTAGCAGGTTCTATGGAGCGAATCGCCACAATTGACAGAGTTTTTGCGGGTGAGGGCCGTTGGTCGACGAGTAGACAACACCTCCGGTTCCCAACAAAAACGAGGAAAATGAGGGAAACGTAACTGTTGGTGTTCGCGCACGGTGTCAGGCCGCAACAAAACCGGTGCCTCGAAAACAGTCTCGCCTAAAGTGAGCGATGAAACGAACACAGAGAGCAGTTTCCGTTGATAACGACCGTCCCGAAACAAAATACTCCGTAGCGCGGGAATACCGCAGACCACTTTCAGCTGTCTCCGCCATCCGACGACTCTATTCACTCCTCTCTTTTCTCTCTTCTTCGTTCACCTGTAATTTCTGAACGTTCACGGCGCTTCAACGTGCTGAATTTACGCTCTGCGCTCGTCGACCGGAGAAAGTTCAGCGATTTGCTCGACGCTTTTACCGCTCTGGCTAGTTTTCTTGCGGTTTTCTTTCTTTGATAGTATGAAAACGATCGTGGAACTTTGATGTACTTTATTTTGTCGTATAGTTCGCGGACGGGAACAAATCTGGCTTTCTTGGGGAAAAATGTGGTAAACAGGAAGGGAGACTTATTGCTCGTTGATTTTTAGGGAGTTCTGAGGATTCGAACAATTTGGGGATGTCGAGATTGGAGAACCTTGGGATTTGGGGATCTGTGGGTGCGGGAATTTATGGACTTGGGGGTCTTGGAATTTGGGGGAACAAGAATTTGTAGTCTAGAGATTTGGGGATCTTGTAGTTTTGGCGTGTAAGGATTTTGAGATACTGAAATTTGGAGAGTTTGGAAATTGATGATTTATGGATGTGGAAATCTAGGAACCTGGGGGTCTACAAATTTGGGAATCTAGGGATTTGGGTTCTTTGGAATTTAGGGGAACAAAAATTTGTAATTGTAGGAATTTGGCGACTTTGAAATTTTGGGTCATAGGTACTTTAGGATATTGAGATTTGGAGACTTAGGAGTTGGATGATTTACGGATGTGGAAATGTAGGAATCTGGGGGTCTACAAATTTGGGAATCTAGGGATTTGGGTTCTTTGGAATTTGGGGGAACAAAAATTTGTAATTGTAGGAATTTGGCGACTTTGAAATTTTGGGTCATAGGTACTTTAGGATATTGAGATTTGGAGACTTAGGAGTTGGATGATTTACGGATGTGGAAATGTAGGAATCTGGGGGTCTACAAATTTGGGAATCTAGGGATTTGGGTTCTTTGGAATTTAGGGGAACAAAAATTTGTAATTGTAGGAATTTGGCGACTTTGAAATTTTGGGTCATAGGTACTTTAGGATATTGAGATTTGGAGACTTAGGAGTTGGGTGATTTACGGATGTGGAAATGTAGGAATCTGGGGGTCTACAAATTTGGGAATTTAGGGATTTGGGGGAACAAGAATTTATAGATATAGGAATTTGGGGACCTTGAAATTTGGGGATATAGAAGTTTTGGGATATTGAGATTTGGAGACTTTGGAACTTGATGATCTGTGGATGCGGAAACCTAGAAATCTGGGGGGTCTACAAATTTGGGAATCTAGGGATTTGGAGGTCCTGGAATTTGTGGAAACAGGAATTTATAGATCCAGGAGTTTGGAGACCTAGAAATTTGGGGATATTGAGATTTGGAGACTTTGGAACTTGATGATCTATTAATGTGGAAATCTAGGAATCTGGGGATCTACAAATTTGGGAATCTAGAGATTTGGGGGTTTTGGAATTTGGGGGAACAAGAACTTGTAGATCTAGGAATTTGGGGACTTTGAAATTTTGGAACATAGGTACTTTAAAATATTGAGATTTGGAGACTTTGGCACTTGATGAACTATGGATACGTACATCTTCAAATTTGAATGTTTAGAACTTTAGGTATATAGAAATTAAAAAATCTAGGTATTTAGGGATTTTGGAATTTGGTTACAATTAGGTGTATAGCCATTTGGAATCCTTAGAATTTAAGAATGAAATCTAAAAATTTAGAAATCTAGGAAACCTTGAAATTTTATGTTTAATGTACATGGAAATCTAGATCCAGATCTTTAGAAAATCTTAAGAATTTGTAATTAGGTAAATGACAAATTTTCAAAATGTTTTCTTTTCTCATTAAATTTGTCATTTCGATGGGAGTAAGTGAATCCACAGTCGATTTTTAAGACAACTACATTGTTGATAGTTGAAAGTTTAAGCATTATGATTTAAGTTGTTTTGATACAAACCAGTGAAGTTTGAGGGATGAAGTGGAAAGTGGGAAAATGCAAATGGTAGGACAAGTTCAGAGTTCTAGTATTATTGTCTTAGGAGTACAGGAGTAGTAAAGTTTCTAATTAAATTGTGGGTTTTTGGAAAATGACTGTAGACAGGACGTTACAAGAGGTTGTAATAGTTTATTATGAACTTGGATCTCTTAAAGCATCTTTGTCGAAGTGGCATTTTAATCGTTATAATTGCTTTTGTTAATCTGTTGATGCAAAAGTATAGATTACACAAGATCAATAGTTAATATTAGATACTTAATTATTTATTATATTACTAGTTTGTTCGAATCGTTTATTCAATATGAAGCAACCTGATATCTTTAGTTTTGAAACTACTAGGTTTGAGTGTCGTCAAATTATAATAATTTCATCTAATTTTAAATAAGAAATAAATAACAGAACATGTAATATTTTCTTGTAATGTGGAATATTCTCTTTTAGTTTCATACAAGTGTATTTTTGCAAAAGAGAATATTTTTTATTATTTAAAAATAGATATCTTAAATGAGAATCTGATTCTTACAAGATATGGATCTGACAATTATGATAATATTCTGATCAACTTATTATAACATACTGTTCAAAAATAAAAAGGAATCAGTTTTGCCCTCAGAGTACGACATTATTACCGGAAGTGAAAACTGTAGTCTGAACGCATATGAAATAAACAGAAGCTAAAACTACTACCAGATATTTTCCAGTGTGCAGTATGTTCCTACAATTTTAATTAAAATTGAAGGTCCCAGTTGTGTTGTACGGAACTTAATTGAAAATGTTTTTGAAACACTAGCATTAGCTGTATTAGCGGCCAACCAACTTTAATGTTTTCGAGTTGTAGAAATATTTTCCTAAGCAAAGTTCGCTATTTAACGCAGGCAAAGTGCTGCACATTTCAACATCGTCAGACGCTTATCATAACCGTTTCAACTATACTTGAAAATCATTAACGTCCTATTGACTTTAATTATTATTGCGTGCTTCTCGCTTTGTGCGAATTTGTACATTTCACTCCATGTACATTTACTTTCATTTTCATTTTCTATAATCAAAAATTATAAAATTAAAATTATTGTCTGAATGATTTATTGTAAGATTATTAGAGATGTAGTTATTTTTGGTGTAAATTCTTCTACTTGTTTTAGAATTTTTATTAAATATTACGTGATAATATTTATCAATTTTTTTTTTCAATAAAAAGTACATTTACAGTTTTACAAAATATATTTTTACAAATATAGAATTTCTACAATAAATATTATTATAAATGTAAATTCATGTTAGAGTTCATTCTGTAAATACAGAATATAAAATTACAATTTTACCAAAATATTTCAACCAGTATAAAGTTACATCGTTCGTAAAATACGGTCCACCGAAATATTTTATGTAAAATTGATCGTCGAAGTAAAAAAGTTTCCCCAATTTTCGAAAGGGACGCAAATCTTTTTAGAAGGAAACGTCGTTTCGAAATATGTCCGAGATTTGTGGAGTTGCGCGGGTTTCTTTAGAATTGTTTGAACGAAAGCTACCGCTGTTCATCAGTTGGCATGTTCTTTCAGGGAACTGCTTTTCAGATATTTCTGGCTCTGCAGGATTTAAGGTAGCCCAAGCTTGTCGAGTGTGTCCTTACGATTGTTATTTCACGACCGTCCAAAGCAATCGTATTCTTGTTATTTCAGGACCTTGGCTCTTCCTAGCTTTGTCTTCGCAGAAAATCTCGCGATATTCCAACCAGGGAAATCTTTGCCCCCGTCACGGATATTTTCCTTTTAAAATTAGACCAAAACGAAACAAGATTCTCTCGTCCCATGAATAATTTTTGCTATACCCTTCTTTTGATTTTCGTTTGATTCCTTCAAATAATATTGATCAATGTATTATGATAATATTTATTCGTTTGTAACACACAAAGTATGCTTTGACCTGCTAGAATTATTCTAATTTTCGTGTTTTATATTCTGTACCTCGTTTTGATTTACAGAAAAATTATTTCTATAAAACCACTCTATAAATATATTTAATTTGTATGATCATATAATATGTCTTTCATTTATATAATAATGTAGTACATTCAATTTTTATGAGAATGTAATATATTCAATTCCTATGATATTGTAATACATTTACATTTAACTAATACAAATACATTTTTTATATTTGAAAATACAGAATATATTTGTTGGAATGACTGTAACTTTCAATTTTGTATTCTGTATCTTGTTTCAACAAGTTGTACAGAAATTGTTTATATGAATCCACTAGTTAAATGTAGTTGATTTGTATGATCATATAATATGCTTAATTTGAATACTAATATAATATATTTAATTTGTATAATAATATAATATACTCAATTTTTATAATAATGTAATATACTCAATTTGTATAATAATATAGTACATTCAACTTGTACAAAACATTAATTATTAACAATTACAAATTCGTCAATGAAAGATAAATTTATTTATGCAATCTATTAGAAAAATAATATGTTCATGAAGTACAGCGAAAATATTGAAAATCATGAAAGAAACATTTGGGAAGATCTGTAATATATTTCTTTGATTCGTTGAATCCCAGTTTGAACGCATGATGATCTGTATTCCGTAATCAAATTCCGATTATTCTGTTAATTACTAAAGTCCGCTTAACACGTGCGTAGTGCATACAGGATCGAACGTGGTACACGCTTTAATCCTTCGTAGCATGGCTTCAAACACATCAGATCATTTAGCAGGGTGTATTTCGCACGTGATCACATTGATCTTACAGGATCACTTACATGGGCGTGAATTTCATCAGCCCTTTGAAAATTGCCTTTTGTGTCCAAACATGCTTCCCTTCAAACGATCGTTTAAGGACCTTTTGTATTCTCTTGCGTATCGATGCATCTTGTTTATACATGATTTAATTACATTTCATACTTTTGGGTCAATGATCGTATCAGAAAAGGGTTCTAACAAAATTCTAATAAGGATGACAATAATACTTTATCGATACAGTTCATACTACTTTGTTAAATATATTAGCTCTTCATTTTCATAATTTAGTGTTAGTTTGAAATTGAAGATTTAGTGAAAATTATTTATTTGAACAGGTACAGTAATGTGCTTGATATTCACATGTGTGAATGTGAGAAGAAAGAACTTTTAAGGTTAAGTCGTACATTTTCATGTTTATCTTCAAAGTAAGATTTCATTAATATCTTGTCTTTATTGTGTTAATTCTGACTTGCTCTATAATAATCTATATTAACATTGTGCTAATCAGTGTTCAATGTTATGTCTTTATACATATCATCAAATCGTAATATATGTAACAGTTACGTTTGATGTATGTGTATAGTAAATTTAACTGGTATAAAGATTGTCATACATTCACTTTGTATATGTATGTATGAACTTCTATAAATAAATATATGTATGAACTTCTATCATGTATATACTTAAATTTTGTAGAATTTATGTAATTTATATTTAGCCTCCTCACAATTTATTTTTGAAATATACAAGTTACGTAAATACTACACTGTAAAACTGACACCATTATTCTCACTCATCTTTTTCCTCGAATACCAAACAACAAACCAAAGTTAATGAAGTAAACAAGGAACGAAGATAAACAATAACATCAGCTAAACTCGAAACCAAAAGTAAGGAAGTAAACGAGGAACAAAGATAAACAATAATAGACGTTAGGGGTTAAGGATCATAAGTTGCACAAGATACTGGTTTCCCTTCATAAGACTTACAAATTAATATTGCTTTTGTTTTACTTTCACATTCGTTTTACTTTAGTTATAAAATTATTACTATCTCATATAAAAACAAAATTACGACTAAGTGTACGACTTTTCGAAATCGTAAATTAACCTAAAAATTGGAAATTGCATAAAATGAAATTTTGAGGCAGAACTTAATAATCCATTGTTCACGAATTCATACACTATTAATAATATTGGTTACGGAGTATTATTAATCAGGATAATAAACTGCGCCGCAGGTTTGCGGTTGAATTATCAATTATTAATGGTAATTGCGATAATTAACGACACGTGATACAATCAGTAATTAGGATTTATTCCGTCGAATGATTAAGTCCTCGCCTGTATTCGTTAATTTTAACGCAATCAATTTCCCAAAGAAATTACAAATTTCTTGTATACGAGAAGTTTCACCCTAATTTTCTAATTATACCGTAGATTTTAAGTAGCTGCGAATTCGTGACGGTATTCGAAATAATCTCGTGTTTTTATATTCAAAGAAAAGTTTCCTCGATCGATATTACGTAGAAGTTAATCAAAAAGTAATCGTGGAACGGGAACAGAAAGTTTTGAAATTCTTTCGCAAAGGTAAGCAAAAATTGCCGGCTGAAGTCTCTGATGTTCGCGGAACTTTAGATTACTGCTTCGGAAACATAAGCTCGATATATTGGATAAAGTTGAGTCAGCGTTAAGCCTTAAACATTCAAATTTTTTAAAGCTGTTTATCGCTGTGATAACTGCAAAATTATACCGCTAATGTTCTACCCGCAAAATTATTGCGATAATTCAAACTATTCTGACGTTTCTGAATTTCGAACGAAATTGTTTAACTTTGGAAACTATTTTCACACCTCGGTTATTCGATAATTTGTTCGAGCTAATAGTCTCCTTTTATACATGGAAGAATTTTGTGTCATTAATTCTTTTAGACATGTAATAATTTT
Source organism: Megachile willughbiella (assembly GCA_945859595.2). Lineage (NCBI taxonomy): Eukaryota > Metazoa > Arthropoda > Insecta > Hymenoptera > Megachilidae > Megachile > Megachile willughbiella. Next base: position 11,282,197 of record OX243796.1, read on the forward strand.
CTATCATTAATACTTTTAGATATACGATAATTATTAGATATTTGAGTGGTTTTGTACATAGCTGAAAGATAAAGGATAAAATGTTTTAAAGATACAATTTACAAGATAAAATATTAAAATAGAAAAATAGTAAAGTAAATAATTATAGTAAAATAATTTCTGCTATTTTAAATGAATATACAGATTGACAATTTAAAAATATTTATTTAAATAAAAAAAATGGAATAGTTTTTCATAAAATTTGAATTTGTTTCTACGTGTGTAAATATTGTCATAGATTATGATAATAATGACAAGTAAACCACACTGCATAATACAGTGGAAATGCAAGTTCTCTGTTCTCTGACTGTAAGCCATCTTTCACTCTTGTACGTTCCACTCTTCCAACACCTCACTCTGTACTTTACCATCATTTTGTTTCTGAATTACTTTACCAGACTCTACAACTTTCTCAACTAATATATTCTTACACCTGTACTTGTTCTTTCTTTCCTACACTCTGAATTATGCACCTGTTCTCCACTCTAACGAGTCTTTCGCTTTTATACGGTTGAAAAGTAACTGATTCTTTTTTTTAAACTTTTTTGTAATGACGCTATTAAAAATACGTTTACTGTTTTCAACGATGAATAAAGTTTTTAAATATAATCTCATTTTTCAAGGGAAATTTATTATATCCAAAGGTGATTTTTCGTTTGCAGGATCTTGTTCTATTAAAATCTGTTAAATAATTTGTTAAATAAAATTCTCCACTCCATCATCTCTTTTGGTTAGGAATTTTATCCTCAAATTCCAATTTCTGTTCTCAGTATTTCGAGGACTTCTAATTTGATTAAAAGGGTTTATTACGAATTGTTACAGACGAATGTTTTAAATTTTTCCTGGAATACCAGTTGCCATTTTGAATGTTTCAATACAGTTTTAATTTGATTAAAAGTCTCTGTTATAGATAGCTACTGTTACACAGGGTTTGATTTTTATCTCTTTTGAAGGTAAAATAAAAATTCGTGATGTGAGAAATCAGGAATGTCACATGTCTGTATCAAAAGTGATTTTTATCTCTTGATAGGTAAAACACGTAATCTTGATTTAATGGAAAGGCTTGAATATATCACATATGTATGTATATGTACTAAACTTGAATTTCATCTTTTTTGAAAATGAAGCAAAAAATCATGATCCAATATGAAGAATGGAAAATGTCACATATAGGTATGTACCAAAAGAGATTTTTATCTCTTGATAGATAAAACAGCTAATTCTAACATAGTGGAAAGACTTGAAAATATCACATGTGTGTATGTACCAAACTTGATTTCTATCTTTTTTAAAGATGAAGCAAAAAATCATGATCTAATATGAAAAATGGGAAATGTAACATGTACATATGTACCAGAAATGATTATTGTCTCTTGATGGACAAAACAACTAACCATGAGGTAATGGAAAAAATTAAAAATTTCACATATGTGTATATACGATGATTGTAACGTGATTATCCTGGATGTAATGTGATTTCATTTTCTTTTAAAAACGAAGCAGAAATTCATGATCCAACATGAAAATCCGAAAATGTCACATATCTATATATACCAGAAATGGTACAGAAATCTGTATGTACCACGAAGCAAATAACTATAACATGTCAAATTAAAAATATCACCCATGTATCAATCTTGTCACCTTCATCCTCCTTTGTCTAAAACATCCAAAACTGTTCCACAAAACAACACCATAAAATTTGAACGGCGACTTAACAAGGAATATCAAAGACGTCGATCGTTCTAATTTCATCGAAAGAGAAATGTCGCGAAACGACATCGCAGAACAAGCATAATGGAAAAGAGTGTCGTTGCACTTGTCACAGGCGTACAAATAAGGAGTAATGTATGGATGGCAGCGGTTGAACCCGGGGATTAGCGTGTACCATTTCACGCTTTCTCCAACGTCCGCACGGGCTGGAATGCAAAGTACATTGACGCATAAATCATGCGATAGAAATGGACGGTGGTAATTCATCGGTCTCGGTGTCGTGCGACGTAAATCGAGGAAGATTGTGACAATGATTCAGCGCAGCTTTATGGCTACCAGTGTAATTAAGTCACATCCGACGGCTATTACGCATGCAAACGCCGAACGAATCCATGTTTAACGTTGGATACTCGTAATTGGATCCTTCTATAAATTCACTTCTACCCTTTATCAATTCATCCTTTTTATCTTCCTTTCTCCTGCGACATTCTCCTCATCTGGTTACTAGCGGAAATATTGAAGGACTATTATTTCACACGTTCCGAATCGGTTTTACTGACAACTTTTAGTTTACCTCTGTACTACATTTTTTATATCTCATTCTTTTGGAAGGAATATATTGTACAGTCTTCAACTTGTTAGCGAATAAATATGGCAGTACTGATACATTGCCTGTTAATTGCAATTACATTAACATCGATAATAGTAGTCGATGTGGACTTACCCTACAATGTCACACTCGTGATGCACACTTCAGATATAACAAATCAAAATTACATTCGCAGCATTGAGTCTGGAGTTGAACACCAATTTGCATAATCAAGGATCTCTTTTAAATTATACCTAACACTTCAATTTCCTTATTTGGCTTAACATTGAAGCAATAATTATTTAGCTTTGGCAACTGCCAAAAAAATCGTAGGTTAAGGAGTTAAAATAACGTGGATCTTTTCTCATATTGATCTCGATATTGGAAAAGAGCTTCTCACAAAAGAAAATTAGCAATATCTACACAAATTGCTATCAGTGATTTTTCTGAATCTTCCGCCTGATTTTTCAGGAAATCATATCCGCGGATCAGTATTAATAGACTCGCGGAATGGTAAGTGTCCAAGGTTTTTAATTTCACGAAGTAACGAGGCTTTAATTCATAAAGGGTCGGCCCCAACTGGCTGGGACTTTAACGAGGACATTAAAGTGGTTTCGAGCCACGCCGGAACTGTTAGTACGCGTTACCTCCTTCGGAAACCCTGTCGCCCGTTAAACTTTGCGTGAAGGAATTTTTTTTTACCCTTTCAACCATCACCCGCGGACTTCTTTAATTTCGCATAATGAAACGCGTGGACTGTCGCTTCAAATTAAAACCGTTTCCGCGTTATTTCACGAATCGTTAACGAATTTGCTCGCTTTTGAATTCCTGCTGCTCGCGAAAAAACTGCCTCCGTCGGAAAAATTCAGAAATTTTGTCAAACTTTCGAACTGTGCACTGAATGCGTTAGGTCCATGGAAGGATTAACATGTCGGAGTGTGTTCATGTTCCGGATCGTTGCATGGTCAAGGGTGATCGACTGGTTTTAAATGATTAATCGAATAAAAAATCGGGTAATCGTATAGAAAGAAGGTTAACCCCAATGAACTTAACCTTGGGATATTGGGTTAAGAGATTTGGTAAATAGGGTATAAACTCTGTTCAACTTTTTTTTATTATATTTAACATTATAAAATAGGAAATCAAAGACAAAATTTTATTAACAACGTAACCACTTACATTATTATACGTACAAGACTTATATTACATGTTATGGTACAAGACTTATATTAGTATGTAATAAAGAAATCATTCTGGGTGTATACAAATTTCACCAATTATTTTCTCGTAGCACTTTTAGGAATTATTGTAATCGTGTAATGTCATAATCAATGAATGAAATAATTTGAAATTTTTAGACATGTCATCCTCTCGCTGTAACATTCTACTACCTAACATGAAATAATTTGAAATTTTTAGACACTGTCCCTCAATATACTATCAGTTTGTTTAAATGAGACTTCTCGAGGGACAGTGTCTAAAAATTTGTTATTATTTGGGGTTGATGATTATATATAATATTAATGCATTATATTGGTAAAATGAATATAATGTCGTGACAGGAAGTTCGATGAAAGCTGTCCGAGGGTCGTTGCAAGTTGAGGGTAACTCCGGGGCCAAAACCGTCCAGAAATTAACCTACTTAAAACTACTAACGACGGATCGTAATTCTTGCTTTCTCAAAGTAACGCCGTTCCTAGTGAATATAAATTTCTTCATTAATGCGCGTCATGCTTCCGCATACATTGATTAACGCGAGCGTAACGCTGAAAGAATGGCCCTGTGTGCAATTTTTCAAACTGAGTACCTTCGCGACACTGGGAAAATTGTTTGAATATTTTAACCAGACGGCAAAAATTGTTCAGGATTGTTGCGCAAATTGTTACAATTTGCCATTTGCGGATTTTACAATTTTTAAATTTTGCAAATTTGGAATATTGAGATATCAGGGCTTTGAAATTTTAAACTTTGAAATTTAGGTATTATTGAATTTTCGTACCTTCAATTGATCATTGAAATTTATAATATTATTAATTTTAAGAATTGAAATTCAAACTAATATTACCAACAATTCTAAATACAAATATATTCAGCATGAAATTTATAGTATTATTAATTTTACGAATTATTATTTGAACAGTGATAATTAATATTACCAATAATTCTAAATATAAATATATTCAGTTTGAAATTTATAGTATTATTAATTTTAAGAATTGAAATTCAAACTAATATTACCAACAATTCTAAATACAAATATATTCAGCTTGAAATTTATAGTATTATTAATTTTAAGAATTATAATTTGAACAGTGATAATTAATATTTCCAATAATTCTAAATATAAATATATTCAGTTTGAAATTTATAATATTATTAATTTTAAGAATTGAAATTCAAACTAATATTACCAACAGTTCTAAATATAAATATATTCAGTAGAGAATATAAGAAACGTAGACTTGTCTATATTTATAATTTAATATATCCTAACTTGTTTACCTTGTCGATTTTTCACTGTTAAAGCATTCTACAGCATCTCAAAGAAAAATTGCAGATAAGTTTTCTCCGAAATTAAGATGTTCTGCCGGCGTTGTACCCGAAACAAAGACCCGGCTTTCAACGCTTAGCGATTGTAAATTTTCCGCTTTGAACCTAGCAAAGCTTTTAACTCGAGTTTAATCGCAAACAATATTTCTTTGACAGAGTCTTGTAGACGTAACGAACCTCGTTGCTTCTGCTAAAAGCATCATGTTTATGCATATTATCGGTGTCACGTTGATATAATGTTCATATTTTCCATCGAATCGTTCTCTACCTTCATATTTTTATGAAAAAAGATGAAATTTCATTCTCACAAAAAATCTTCATTTTCGTTTAATATTTCTTTAACAAACTAAATTTTAGTTATGAATTGTTCTTTGTGGACGCAAGGTTCTTTCGGTTTAATTTTTGACAAAAATATGAAAAACGTATTGCTTATAAAACAATTACTGTAGCTATTACTCCATTATTTTGTCGTGATGCAGCAAGAATTTAGCTTTCCTTTAATATCTTCGGAATTTTCCATCGAATCGTTCTCTACCTTCATATTTTTATGAAAAAAGATGAAATTTCATTCTCACAAAAAATCTTCATTTTCGTTTAATATTTCTTTAGCAAACTAAATTTTAGTTATGAATTGTTCTTTGTGGACACAAGGTTCTTTCGGTTTAATTTCTGATAAAAATATGAAAAACGTATTGCTTATAAAACAATTACTGTAGCTATTACTCCATTATTTTCTCGTGATGCAGCAAGAATTTAGCTTTCCTTTAATATCTTCGGAAGAAAATATGAAGCTATTATTTCCAAGTTGTGATTAATGGCACACGATATTGCAACATGAGGTTTCAGTTAACGTTCACTCATATACATACGTACACTGAAATCCACGTGTACGATATTGAACTTTTACAAATATTAAGACTTCACTTTTTAAATGCCTCTTATATTCTTTTTATTTATTTTCAGCAATATTCACAATCCTTTTTTCCCCTGCTTTGTATCTTCTACATATTTCTACATTTCTTTCTGAATATTTATAACTTCATAAAATTTTCAAGTAATGGAGTCAACTGTTTTATATTGTTCTTCGAAGTAAAATCAAAAGAATTTTTTTAAGTTAAAATACTCTATATTTTCTATTTATGAATTCATAAAATTTTCAAGCTGTGCAGTTAACTTTTTTAAATTCTTCAAAACTGAAGTCAAAGGAATTTTTTTTATAAATTAAATAATACTGTATATTCTACCTTTATAAATTCATAAAATTTTCAAGTTGTGTAGTCAACTTTTATAGTTCTTCAAAACAAAGACGTCGAAAGAATCCTTTTTAAATAAAATTATACTTCATATACTTTATTTATTATTTCATAAAATTGTCAAGTTGTGTAGTCAACTTTTATAGTTCTTCAAAACAAAGACGTCGAAAGAATCTTCTTTAAATAAAATTATACTTCATATACTTTATTTATTATTTCATAAAATTGTCAAGTTGTGTAGTCAACTTTTATAGTGCTTCAAAACAAAGACGTCGAAAGAATCTTTTTTAAATAAAATTATACTCCATGTACTTTATTTATAAATTCATTAAAAATTGTCAAGTAGTGCAATTAACTTTTTTGTATAGTTCTTAGAGGTACATTCTTCAAAACATAAACGCAAAAGAATTTGTTTTATATAAAATTGTACTCCATATAATTTATCTATGGATAAATATATTTTGGGTTCAGCAAGATTTGAAAAAAAAATTGAAAAATGAGGATAGAATCGAAAATCGTGATATTCGCCAAAGCGAGTAGGAGTTTAATGATTATCGTCATTAGCTATGTCGTAACTTGATATTCCCAAATGGTGGTGTTCCTCTAAATTACCAATTGTTACACATTAGCGACGTTAACTTCTCCCGAGGGTAGATGAGAACGTTCCCGTTTCCACGATTGGTAACCAGATCAATGGATGTTATAGTATCTTCCTGTCGATGAATTTCTGTTCCCATTATTTACCCCCTGTTTGCGTACGCGATCATCGGAACAGAGAATCACCCTATATTTTCATCTTTGAAATATACAGATTGAGAAACATTCGTGTTCGTTCTTCTAACGTTGTAAATTTTTGTTATTGCCCGAAGCGTATAGGATCCTGTTTATTTTAAAGCCAGACAAATGTTAGAAAAATTGGGGAAACGGAAATAAATGGGTATTAGGAGTTATGGTTACAGGGGAAGTACGGAAATTGTTTACGGTTTATTGCTCGATAACTTCTTCATTAATTTAACGAGTTATGGTATGGTTAGGTTAGGTTGTTATATTAAAGGGTGGAAATTGGAGGATTAGAAGTTTGAAAGTTTACTATTTAGAAATTTGGAAGTTTGGACATATAGAAATTTAGAAGTTAAGAAATTTGGAAATTCACAAACGAAATTTGGAAATTTAGAAATTTGGGAATTTAGAAATTGGGAAATTTAGATATTCGGGAATTTAGAAATTAGGAAATTTAGAAATTGGGAAATTTAGAAATTCGGGAATTTAGAAATTGGGAAATTTAGAAATTGGGAAATTTAGAAATTCGGGAATTTAGAAATTGGGAAATTTAGAAATTGGGAAATTTAGAAATTCGGGAATTTAGAAATTGGGAAATTTAGAAATTCGGGAATTTAGAAATTGGGAATTTTAGATATTCGGGAATTTAGAAATTGGGAAATTCAGAAATTAGGAAGTTTAGAAATTGGGAAATGTAGATATTCGGAAATTTAGAAATTGGGAAATTTAGATATTCGGGAATTTAGAAATTGGGAAATTCGGATATTTAGAAATTCGGAAAGTTAGAAATTCGTAAATTGAAAAATTCGGGAATTTAGAAATTGGGAAAATTAGAAATTTAGAAATTTAGAAATTTAAAAATTAGAAAATTTAGAAACCTAGATATCCAGAAATCTAGAGATCTAGAAATTTAGGAATTTAGAAAAAGTGTAGAAAAATTAAAAAATTTGGGAAATTAGAAATTTAAAAATTTGCCAATGTAAATACAATTCTAGTCTGTCACATTCAACCTGTATTGTTCAACACAAGCATAACAGTATTATAAGTAAAGAGTCAAATGAGAACAAGTAAAACACAGCTCTTCTTAAATACCTCCTGCAATCTTAAGTCATACAACCTTAAACCTCATTCATAATTAAAAACTACCTCTCTCTATCTCGCAATGAAGAGATTTCATCGAGCAAGATAATACGAAGGTTTTATCTGGCAGAAACAGGCGCACTGGCAGCGATAAAGGCGAACGAACATTGACAGACGAAAGGGGTTGAAAATTTAAGAAACGCCGCAGGAGGAACAGCTAAAGGACGCAGTTCCTCCTCGGTTCCTGACTCACGTCCCGAATCCTGGTGATCATTTCACGGGGACGTGCTTCCGGTCTCTGGAATTCCGCCTGGCGGCAGGAACAATTCTGCACACGGAATGTCGTTGCCTCTTCGACTGCAGTGCCAGCAGCATATCGAACTCGCAACAACCTCTACTCCCTCTTTTCAGCATTTTCCACTTTTTACGACTAGATTTCGAGCTGACTCTACGAACAGTCTCGGCTCGTTTACAGTTAAAAGCTTAATTAGATTGACACCGAACCGTTCACTGCCTGACGTATTTTTTCCCATTCTGAACGCACTCTGTGGAAACTTGCGATCTGTGCTTCGTGTAATTTTGTGTTATTCATGGGGGATGTAGATTGACGAGAATTTAATATCTGTTTATCGACCATTTTAATTTTTAATTTGTTGTAGCTTGATTGGAACGCGAAAATGAGATTTTTTTATTTGGGGGTGTGTAGTTCAGTGGACATTTTGTATTTAATTTTTTATTTGGTAGAGTTCGATAGACATTTTGTATTTAATTTTTAACTTGTTATGATGTAAGTCGATGAATATTTTCTATTTAATTTTTAACTTGTTATGATGTTGTTCGATGGATATTTCCTATTTAATTTTTAACTTGTGGTGTAGCTCGACGGACACTTATATTTAATTTTTTATTTGGTAGAGTTCGATAGATATTTTGTATTTAATTTTTAACTTGTTATGATGTAGGTCGATGGATATTTCTTATTTAATTTTTAACTTGTTGTGATGTTGTTCGATGGATATTTTCTATTTAATTTTTAACTTGTTATGATGTTGTTCGATAGACACTTTCTATTTAATTTTTCATTTGTCATAGTATAGTTTAATGAGAAGTTTGTTCTTCATTTTTAATTTGTTAACTTGGGTAAAATTTAGATTTCAGTTTTTAATTTATTGTAGGATAACACAATAAGATTTTAGATCTTAATTTTTGGTTTGTTATGGTGAAGTTTAATTAGAATTTAGTCTTCTATTCAATTTATTATAGTATAATTTAAGAAATTAGACTTTGATGTTTGAATTCTAATTGATAACATTTGTAACAATGTATATAAGTATTATAATATTACATATTTATAATAATTTTTAATATTTATTGATTAATATGTAACTTATTGTAATGCAGCTCAATAAGAACTTTCTCTTCAATTTTTAATGTGTTGCAATGTAATTTAATGGTTAATAATAATATTTTGTCTTTCAAAAAGACATCGCATTAATTTTTATAAACTGCGATTATTTGTAATGAATTAAAGCATTAAATTTTTCTCCATTCAGAAAGCAATGACAATACAAATATTTAAGCTCCTTTCCCATGTAATAAAGAGCTCTTCAAAGCTTCTTTTCCGAAAGGAATATTAAAATAATTTCATATGCATTTTCCTCCTGTTTCATGTATGTGAACTAGTTTCAAGTACAAAGCTTTTTGCATTCAAAGTTCCTACAAGTTAAATACGAAACTGTATTAATATGGTCCGAATTTCACGTAATGAACGCACAATTTCCGTTTTTTAGGTGCGACTCAAAAAGAATATTATAATTTGAATGGGGAGTTACAATGTCTGTCTGCAGTAAATGTTAAACTTTGTAACGAGTAGATATTGTTATAATGAATGGAGCGAAATTAAAATCGTTTTATCATACTAGTTTATTAATTTTCTTATTTATTATTTTACTATGTTAACATTTTTATCATTTTTACATGATTTATATTGTTACTATATATTATTTTTTGCAATTTTAGTACTTTTGCTATTTTTACTATTTTTACTATTTTCACTATTTCTACTATTTTTATTATTTTTACTATCTCTACTATATTTAGTGATTTTACTGTTTTTGCTATTCTTACTATTTTTACTATTTTACTATTTTACTATTTTTACTATTTTTTCTATTTTTTCTATTTTTAGTATTTTTAGTATTTTTAGTATTTTTACTATTTCTACTATATTTATTGATCCTACTACTTTTACTGTTTTTAATGTTTGTAATATGTTCACTATTTTTATCATTTTCATAATTTTATAATTTCACTATGCTACTAACATCTATCATCATTTCACAATTCTATCATTACACTGTGTTACCATTTTACTAGATCACTATCCCACTACCACATTATTTCGTTAATCCACCATACTTAATTGGCTATGCTACCACATTCAAATCACCAAGTACCCATAGTAGGGCACAAGAATAAATATGACATATATGAACATCATATACGAACATCATAATCCACTTTCAATATTTAAAAAAGAATGATTTCCTCTCCTTTTAATTACTCGACGTTACGTTCAATATTCGGAAACAATCTCAATAGATCCCCATCGTAACAGTGTTAACGAGAACGTGAAAAATCCTCTCGAAATATCGTAATTATAAATCGAGGGATCCGAGATAAATCTGGAGGCAGTTACATCGATAACGAGCGGGATCGCGGATATAGTCAGCCGACAAATTCACTGGGAATAATTTAGAAGTGGACGTGTCAGCCACGGGCGGCACGGTGGTGTGACGTTATCGCGGCGAAATTAAATGTCAAATTAATGGAATGATAAATTCACGTCGTCGAACGAACGCGTAGAATGAACGGAGGCCCAATTTACGGTGAAGTAGCTGAAATTTCATTTGACGACATTCGAAGAAGAGCACCGAGTTGCGTCACCGCTGCATCCAACAACGAAATCGTGTATGCTTTATGAGAAAACGAAGTTCTTACTGCACTTCTGATAAAATCTGAGACGAGAGTACTCTTCTAAACATCTGGGTCTCTTTACGCGCCAACTCGTGGGACATCAGTGTCAATTTTATAAACAAAAATTACATATCGCCGAACATTAACACTTTAATGGCCGCATGTCTACTCAGTCAAATGTCGCCAGGGGCCGGCATTATTTTTGAAGAATTAATTTAAAGAAACTTTATGTAAATTCACGAAATAATTCAACACAAAACGAAAGCAACAACAACAAATTTAATATTTTAAGTTTGTGTGATAGTTATTAATCATCACACAAAGGTACCGGCCAATGACCTTTGGTAGCATCACACACGTGTGTGAGCGGCCATTAAAGTGTTAAAATGTTCCACATTTATAAATCATACAACACTGGGTATATCTTTCGCGACCGAAACACTTGGTTGATTGCGTTTTACGACCACCTCGAATTGTTTCGAAAATTATGAACTCGTCCGGATGGAGCGTAATAAATGTTAATTGAAATATCATATTTTCAATGGTACATAATACGTATGTACATACGAAGCATGGCTTCGCAGGCCGGTAAACGTTTAATCAAAATTTAAATTTCAGGGATGAAGCTTCTGTTGGATTTGCAATGCGCAGCTACGCACCGATGCACCCTAAAATCGGTAAATTTCCGAATTTTCTCGGTGCCGTGGAAATATTTACGTCCGTGGGAAAATTCTCCGGGAACAAAACTGTTTGCTGTTTGCAACGATAGATGCTCTACGAAAAATTCCTCGCTAATTAAACCGGTTATTTTCATTATTTTCTATCGAACGGGTAATTATGCGTCGATTTCTGCTCTTTATATATTCGACAAAACTTGTTTACTTTATGCTTTGTTTCGTTTATTTTTACTTTCCAATTATGTTGTTCACTGGGTTTATGAAGTGAGGAAGAAAATTCGAATTTTTGCTGTTTTTCGACGCGCACGGTTTATTGTTAATTTCGAACGAATACCCGCCGTGTTTAATTTTCATTTCGGTCTATTTTTTCGATTAATTCTTCTATAAATAAGGTTTAACTATACTAACGAATTTTATGAGAATATTGCGACGAGCGAATTGCGTGATGCTTCAGAATAATTCATCTTCTCTACGCTCGATTTAATGTAAACCGCTGCAGAAGATTGATATATTAAAGGATTGTGAGAACTGTGGGATCAATGATTATTTCAAAATATGGTTATATAATAATTCAACGGAATTCGATTAAAAGTAGGTGCAGTTATAACATAACCTCTAAAATTCTTCTCGTAACAACGTCACGTTTCTACAAAATACTGTATATCAAACTCTACACTTTGTATTTTATATTTTAAGAATACTCTTAATTAATCAATCACAATATGTCGTTTACCAGCAGACATCTTTAGCCCCTCATTATGGAAGTAATAGTTCAAGAAGCTCTAATCGTTACTATTTAAATTATGACTTCAAATTAACCACAATCATTTGATGAAAAATATCAACTGTTACACCATAGTCTATTTTTCCCATAATGTCACTAACTTGTACAAAATGAATACTGTGTTACGGTGTCAAACGAATGTCCATTTTACACGTTGAATTAACTGTTCCTAATTAATTCCAATCAACGTTCACAATACAAGGTCGTTTATCAGCAGACATAGCCTCTCATCATGGAACTAGTAGTTCAAAAGAAATTTTAATCGTAACTATTTATATTATTACTTCAAAGTATAGTTACCTAACGACAATCATTTAATGAAAACTAACTGTTACACCATAGCCTATTTTTCCCATAATGTCCGTAACTTGTACAAAATACCGTTACGATGTCAAACGAATGTCCTTTGGATTTTACACGTTGAATTAACTGTTCCTAATTAATTCCAATCAACGTTCACAATACAAGGTCGTTTATCAGCAGACATAGCCCCTCATCATGGAACTAGTAGTTCAAAAGAAGTTTTAATCGTAACTATTTAAATTATTACTTCAAAGTATAGTTACTTAACGACAATCATGTAATGAAAACTAATTGTTATACCATAGCCTATTTTTCCCATAATGTCCGTAACTTGTACAAAATACCGTTACGGTGTCAAACGAATGTTCTTTGCATTTTACACGTTGAATTAACTGTTCCTAATTAATTCCAATCAACGTTCACAATACAAGGTCGTTTATCAGCAGACGTTATCTTCAACCTCTCATCATGGAAGTAGCAGTTCAAATTACACGCAGGTCGGCAATTACAAGGGTTAAGACGTTTCCCCTAACGGAATTCCTCCGGTTCGAGTTGTTCGGTAGGAAGCAACCCCTTAAAGCCGATGAGCGACGACTTTCAGTCCTTCCGGTGTTGACTCGACGTTATCTGTTCCCTCTTTCTTCTATTCTCACCCTTATCTATGTTTCTTTCCTTTTTTTCCCCCTCCGTTACCTTCGTCCTTTCCATCCCACGTTTTATTCGACTACTCTTTCTCCTTCCAGCTACACCGGAAGTACGGTCCGGGTTGACCCACATTCGGCAACAATGGGCGCACTCGACTGGCCGCGTGGTTGCGGCAGAAGTTGTTTCGTTTCGGCCTCGATTTTTCAAACTACCTTCCTTTTATTCGCGTCCGGCCCTTTTTTCTCCCCAGTCGTTCACCGTTATTTTCAATAATTGTATTTAATTTCGATTAACTCGATTGGAAAGGCTATAGAATTCGTTGCGCCTCCGCTTTAAACTCGTTCGTACTGCGGGGAAATTTAACCCCATGGAGACTGCCACGGGGGAAATGATACACTTGGAATTAGAGGAATTTGACCCTCGTTAAACTTCTCGGATGGCGTCCTATATTTATGTTAATACGTTTGTAGCGAAAATTGCTGGCGGTAACGAAATTAATTTTGTTGGGGCATAGAATAAATACAGGAGGAGAATTTATGCGTCGTTTATTTTAAATTAACTTTCGTCGTATAATATCAACATGAATATTAAATCATCATTTCTTCTGTATTATTCTATAGAGCGTTGCTATAAGTAATGCAGTCAAATAATTATAAGCAAGCAGTTAAGTAATTCTATATGCAAGAGTATATCAAACGTGTGTCGTTAATATTACATAACCTTTCGTCGTATAATATCAACATTAATATTAAACCACAATTTTTGTGTATTATTGTATAGAGCGTTGCTATAAGTAATACAGTCAAGTAATTATAAGCAAGCAGTTAAGTAATTCTACGTACAGAAATATATAAAACAAAGATAACAATTTTTTAATGTAATTTTCTTCGTTCTCGAGAAAATTAATTTAAAAAAGTTTTCAATGTATTTGTGTAGAAATCTGTTTACGACAAGATGAGTGGTAGTTTCAACAATCTTTTCATCAGTTAAATGATTGCAGGTTCAGAATAAATTTTTTATAACGATCTTTTAGAATGAAATAACCAGAGATTATTTAAAATAAATTAATCAAAAATTGTTCAGAATGAATTACAGATCTCATAGAATGAGATTCTTTATAATGAAGCAAAAACTATTTTAAAAATAAAATAAAGATCTCTTAAAGCGAAATAAATAAAGATCTTCCAGAAGGAAAGAAAGAAATTTCTACAGCGAAAAGCAACTGTTATTCAAATGTTCAGTAAGATAAAAATAGAGAGAAGTTCAATGTTTAGAAGTTCGCGAATGTTTAGCATAACCCGAACAGCGTAAACTGGTTTATCTTTCACAGTAGAATTCATAAGCTTCGAGTTTATAAGACATTTCGTGCAGCTACTTGTTACATTCTGTAATAAGCATTGTCTGGTGCGCAGTTTTTCTCCCTTATCTCGGTGCTAAGAACGTTTATGTCTAATGAAAGCTAACACGGTAGTGGGAACGATGGTAGCCGTTTAATAAAACAAGGAAATCGACGATACAACTTCATACCTTACCATTAAACTTCTAGAGAATCTAGAAGGAAATCACGAGGATTTCATGGTTATACATCAGCACGTCAGGCACTTAACATCTCTGCGCTCTGAATTACCCTACTCTTCTCTTCGTCTCGCGTTTTTCCTCTCGCTATTCAATTTCTCCACGTTTCTCTTTGCTCGCTTCTTGTTTTCCTTTTCTTTTACCTCTATATATCTTCTTTTTTACTTCGTTCCATCCTACGTTCTCGACCGTTTCGGTTTTTCGCTTATGCACTTTATTTGTTTCTTGATCTTGCTGGTTGATTTTTGCAACGCGAAGAAATATAGGTTAGTTTAGATCGATGGCGGACAGAATTGCCCTATGGGCGGCTCGTGGCCATTGGTGTGCGAACGTTTCTTTTTTCTGGCATTTCGAATTTTTGGACTTGAAATTTTGCAAGGTTGGATGTTTGAAATTTTCAAATTTATGAATTCACAAATTTCAGATTTTTCAATATACAAATTTATAAATTCGCAAGATTCAGATTTTTCAACATACAAATTTATAAATTCTATATTTTTCAACCTTCAAATTTAGAAATATACAAATTTCGGATTTTCGAATTTTCAAGTTTTCGATTTTAAACTTGTCTGATAATCAAATTTTCCAAAATGTCAACTTTTCAATTTACAAAGCATTATAAACAGTTGATCTCCTTTGATCTTTGTGTTGAGAATAAATAAGAAGCACCTTTTTAACGTTTTCGTAGGAAAAGTCTGCTGCATTACACAGCATAATTAAATTCTAGTCAAGATGATTAAATTACAACTAAGGATTTTAATCAACTTTTTCTTACACAAAATTCAATTATAAAATTAATTGCAATCCTTGACCGGTAATTACATTTTCATTTATAGTTACGCGAAGTTTCAATTAACGAATGAAAATAAATCATTAATTAACAGACCCATAATTGAAATTAATATTCAATCTTGATAAGTTCGAGTTCAATTAATTTTCTATAATAAAATTATTCAATTACTGACAAATTCTTGATTAAAGAGAATTTTACTACGAATCAATCGTAAATTGTTAATTACGAATCAAAGGTTAATTGTTAATACCGGCTCGTTTAAATGAAGTACGTCATTAATTATTTGAAACCCTACTCATTAAATAAACGTAACCCTTTGAAACAGGGTTTTGGTTTAAAGTGTTAATCATTGACAACATCTGGCACCAGTGTAAAATAATTAAATCGAAAATAAAATTTTGTCCGCTGTATAACTTGAATATATTTAAATTTCTGACTATTCGAATGAAATTGATCAATTACTCCAATAAAATATAAAAATTAAAATATCCAGTTGCAGTAAAAGAAAATTAGAAAATTTAGATACCTCTGTTCAATTTTGATTACCTATATCTATAATAGAACCCTATAATGGTACATCATTTAATCAGCGATCGATAATGCATTAATTATGTCCGACACTGTGATACGTCAGAAATAAAAATTTAGTTCTCGAACGCATCGCGATTGAACGAATTGAACCAATTATTTTCATGGATCATCGAGAAAACGAAGTGCATGAATTGTGGAATAACGACCTCTGCTTCTTCGAGAATTAATTTATTTCTCACGCTACGAATCCAATTAATTCGTTAACGTTTCTCATGCTAATTGGGTCACCGGTATATTTTATGAAAGGGTGTTCGATTATAAAAAGCTAACGATCTTTCTTCTGAAGTCTTGTACGTGCGAGAAAATCATCGGAATAAGATAGCTTTGCTATCTACTTCTTCCTTAATTTAAATTCACGTTAGGAAAGATTATTAAGCTTTCAGTAAATCGAGTTAATTACCTATCCGCGAAAATATTTCATGCTATATTTTATAATAAGAATTCGTTTTAATGTTTGGTTGGCGGGCTAAGTTAGTAATTTTATTCGATTTGGGGACTTTTGAGATTTTGAGGTTTGGGGATTTGGAATTTGGGATTTGGGGTTTGGAGATTTGGGGATTTGGGAATTTGGGAATTTGAAAAATTAGAGATTTGGTGATTTGGAGATTTGGAGATTTGGAGATTTGGAGATTTGGAGATTTGGAGATTTGGACATTTGGAGATATGGGGATTTGGGGTTTGGAGATTTGGGAATTTGGAAGTTTTGAAGATTTTGGGATTTGGGAATTTGGGAATTTGGATATTTTGAGATTTAAGGATTTGGAGATTTGGAGAATTTGAGAATTGGAGATTTGGACATTTGGGGATTTAGAGATTTGGGGATTTGAAGATTCGGAGATTTGGAGATTTGGACATATGGACATATGGACATGTGGACATTTGGACATTTGGAAATTTGGAGATTTCAAGATTTGGACATTTGGAAATTTGGAGATTTCAAGATTTGGACATTTGGACATTTGGAGATATTGGGATTTTGGAATTTCTCAACTTTGCAGTCTTTAATTTGATACCAATTAGATACTGAAATTTTAGAAATGTAGAGTTTTGAAGATTTACGGATCTTGGGATTTTGAATTTGTTGAACTTTGAAACACTGAATTCTAACAATTTTGTAAATTTCGTACACTGGAATTTTGATATTTTTTATTAAACTTCGACAGTTAGTAATTTTGAACTTTCTAGTGCTAAAACCTTAGAAGTTCAGCGAAACCTTGAAATTTTAAGAATTCCAGTGACCATACATTTCAAGAAATGCTTCCTTAATTAAGCAAGTTTCCCAAATTTCCCGGCGAAATAAACTCTCTTAATATTCCGAGTGCGTTGTTCGCCTTATGTGGGCTTCTTCCGTGCAGGGCCCTTTTGTAAAGATCATAAGCGTCGTATAGTTGTCCTGGCTCGGGCATAAAGGGTAGCTGAGCGCGTTTTCAACGGTATGGTAAAATAAGCGTTTTCTTTTGTATCGAATAGTGAACGTTTCAAACGAAAAGGAATAGTATAATAGATTCAAAAGAACAACTGCGGCCAAGGAATACGAAAGAAGCTGGGTATAGTACCTACAAAGCCGTCTTCAAAGCATTTTCCAAAACTGGGTCGTGCTTGTTACACGTTCGATTGATTTACAGCCATTCGCTTATTCGCTGCTGTTTTTCTCTTTCTAAGCTCGTCGCTTTGTTGCTTTCACCTTGTGCGGGGAACATGATATATTCAAACGTATTTGCGTAATATCTTGGAAACTATTCGTTATCGAAGCAGGCTATAAATTAGGGAATTGTCTGCCTTTATATCCTGCATTTCGATTATTTACATATGGTTTACATTTTTCTTGCCTTTGGGTTTCTTTAAATCTCGATTTTTCTGCATACCGATTCTTTTATTCTATGTTCATTTAAATATGGATTTTAATGGGTTCACATTTCTCTAGATTTGTATATTTTAATTTTTTCTAAATTTCCTAGGAATTTTTTTCGTTTAGGTTTCTTTAGATCTAAGGATTTCTAGATCTAATTTTCTGGAGATACAGTTTTTCTAGGTCTACTGATTTCAGAATTACCTAGGAATTTTTTTGGTTTAGGTTTCTTTAGATATAGGGATTCCTAGATCTAATTTTCTGGAGATACAGTTTTTCTAGGTCTACTGATTTCAGAATTACCTAGGAATTTTCTAGGTTTAGTTTTTTTTAGATATAAGGATTTCTAGATCTAATTTTCTGGAGATACAGTTTTTCTAGGTCTACGGATTTCTGGGTGTAAATTTGTTCTAGACCTAAATTTCATTAGGTCCACATATTCCTATGTCCATTTCCCTAAACTCTATTTTTAGGTATATTTTGACCCTACATTAAGTTTCTCAGGGTGCAGTTTTTTCCTAGATCTAAGTTTCTCTAGATCTACATCTCCATACTGGCACAGTGACATATGTACATACGTGTATACGTTACTGTGCCAGTATGTACCCCAATATAGTAACTGTACATATAATAATCACATTAATGTTTCTCAACTCCAAATCTAAATTATTAATCCTTTGCACTCGGAGATTTTGCCATGTAAAATGTCCCTTCAAAGAGGACTCACGTGAGTGCACAGAATTAATATACAAAATCACAGCAAGTTTAATTTTTTTTACCATACTATTCCAAATCGTACTAAAATGTTCCTCTCTCGCATCAGATCAGCAACAAAAATTCATAAACTGCTATATTCACCACCAACATCATTTTCTACATTTATATCATATTTATCTACCTAAAATTCTTCTTTGAAATATTCTACAAAACGTTGCACTTATAAAAATGTCAAATAGCCTCGAGTGACATCCTAAGTAAAATGTCCATTGTCATTCTTTCAGGGTCATTATTTCTTGCACCTGTCCTTTTGTTCCTCAATTCACGGATACGTCCTCTGCGTCTCCTCTTTCAAGAGAAAGTCCCTGTTCATTTTTCTTGTTACACACGCTATCACCACGTCCCTCTTTTCTTATCTGCCGATGAAAAAAAATTCGCCAGGAGTTGAACGTGCGTTCTGTCCGCTATCCGGTTTCCAGGACACCGATGTGGAAAAAACTTGACGCTGTCGCGACTTCGCGTTTTTCCCCTAGAACGACGCTTTGGCACCGGCTACGTACATTTTCATCCATCGCCGATTATCTGAATTTGTTCCACCTCGTCGATCGAATCACCCGGCTGAATTTTTCTCTAATCGATGAAATTTGATTTTAAGCTGGGAATAATCACCACTTTCCACCATCACCATTTCTCTACTTCGGAAAGATTCGCGGTCTTTCCATTTCAATTTTTCAATTCCTCAATTTTTCAATTTTTCAATTTTTCAATTCTTCAATTTTTCAATTTTTCAATTCTTCAATTTTTCAATTTTTCAATTTTTCAATTCCTCCATTTAACAATTACTCAATTTTTCAATTCTTCGGACATTCAATTCTTCAATTTGCAAACTTCCAAATTTGTAAATTTCTTAATATTCAAATTTCCAATTTCCTGCATCCTGAAATTCCTATACTCCGAAATCACTATATCCCCTTATTCTAATATTCCCAAGTTCTTGAATCCCCAAATCTCAATATCCCCAGATACCTACATCCCCAATATCCCCAGATACCTACATCCCCAAATCCCAATATCCCTAGATACTACATCCCCAAATCCCTGTATGATCCCTATATCACTATATCTCCCAATCTCTGTATTCTCAAATTCTTGGATCCCCAAATTCGAATATTTCCAGATACCTATGTCCCCAAATCCCTATATGACGCCATCTAAATCCCAAAATCCTTACATTTCCATACTCTTAATTCTGCAAATCTAAAATTCCCCAAAACCCAGATGAATGTACCGCAAAACATTACCCAAAAGCATCGAAGCATACATTCCATCAAAATCCCGTGTTTGCACGATTGTTAATTTTCGACAATTACGTAACAGAGGGAGGTTAAAAAAGAAGCGACCGCGGAAAATGTCGTTAAAATAGGGTGAAGAAAAACGGGTGGAGAAAATCTTGAAAAATACCTGAGCCTCCTTGGTAGCTGGCTTCCAGGGACAATGGAATAGTTGAGTCACGGGATTCCCGGCGTACCGCAATGCCTCCAGTTATTTTTCAAAAGCTCCGCTTCCCATTTCCTGCTAGCCCGTCTGGAAAGATACGAAGGAAAATTTGTTGTCTTCAAGCTTGGCTTTCATACACGCAATAACTCGTGCAATAAAAACGCGGCCAATAACTCGACCGTGGTGTTCGTACAAAGGAGGTTCAAGCCGAAGGAGCACCCGGAGGAAACGAGACTAGGCATTAAGCCTGATACGTATTAGAGCGACAACGGGACGGACGAAACGTCGCTCGAAAATGAAATACCCCGACGAACATGGTAATCGCCGTGATCGAATATCCAGTGATAACGGAAACGGTTATCAAGTTTCTGCGAAATTGATGTTTTAGCCAATTTTTTCACGCGGAGAGCTTTTTGAGAGGGGGTCTGAGATTGGAAGTGGAGAGCTTTGTGTGAGGGTAGCGTAGGACAGTGGACGTTTTGGATTTGTTTTATTTAGTTTTGATTTTGGGAAATTTAGGAAATTTATTTTAGTTGGTCTAAGAAATTTCTGTAATTTATTTCAGGTGGTTTGGCAGATTTTAGAAACTTTTTTATTTATTTTAGTTAATTTGGTAAATTTGGGAGATTTCCGAATTTAAAGCGATGAAGTTTGAAGGTTTAGAAATTTTTGAAGATTCCGATAGTTTCAGTTTTGAAATTTTTATTTCCAACTTCTTAAATACTTTGAATTTCTAAATTTTTCGAAATTTCATAACTTCCAAATTTACTAATTCTGAAATTATTGTTAGTCATAATTATTACCTAATCTGCGAATCCCAGAATACTTGAAATTTCGTATAATATTAAAATTGATTAGCTTAGCATTGAATCTGATCAATATAACTTTGATTACCTTAATATTGGATTTGATTAATGTAATATTAAATTCGATTACCATAATATTAAGTTTAATTAACATAACATTAACTTTGATTACAATATTAGAATAATGTTTCTACCAAAAAAAAAATTGATTTGTTTATATTTCAAAGTAAAGAGTAGACACAGCAGGTATTTTTCCGACAAATACATTTGAATACCAAATCGAAAACCATTAATCGGAATTTAAATTGACGTTCGGGTCTGTTCGTATAAACGGTAACGCTGATTCCAGCGTGCACATACTTCTATTACGATTACAATCAACGTTACAACGCGGTAGCGAAAAATTCAAGGAAATATTCAATAAACGGGCTGCGCGAAAAAATATGTACGTCACGAGCACAGAATTCACTTCGTTCCAACCGACGAACAATACTCACGAATTTGTAAACAATTTTTAACGTTCGCCTGCACCCATTCCGTCGTGAAAATAAAACGAATTGCGGTGAACACGATTTGCATCTCAGTTGCGGGTTAAAACAGAAAGCAGAAGTAGACTGACATGTCCGAGCAATGAAAAAAACACCGTTTGAAATTCATTGTTTGCTCGTCAAATGAAACTTAAAAGTGTTCATCGAAAGTGATTTTTAAATAAAAATCTCAATTTTTCTGCTAATTCGTACAAGAAATTTCTTCCAGATAAAAACATTTATTTTATTCTTGATTTATTGAATATGTTTAAAGTAACAACATCTTCAGACCATTTTTAATCGATTACGTTAATTTTAAATTTACCGCCTTTCGAGTCGACGTAACCTCAAAATGAAATGCCTGGTATTAAAATTTATGGAGTGTGGTGAATTAATTATTGATACAGAACTGGTAAGCTAATTATGAAGTACTGAATGGGAACAAACATCTAATTCCGCGATAAAATGTTTTCGTACATTGTTTGTCGAAAATGGTGAACGTAAATTGTGTATGGCAATTAAACAAGGTCGCGGAACAGCAAGAGCGTACGATACAGAATAAATATGAAATATTAAAGTGAATTTTACGAAGCTTCGTGACAACATATATCGTTGAGCGTTGATTTAATTCCGTGAATTAAGTCAACATGCACGCGGGCAAGGAAGATTTGTGAATCGTACGTTTAGCGGCGTAACCTACAACGATATTTTTGCGAACGGTTGTATTAAAGCTAGCAAATGGAATTGCAGTATTATTCAACTTATGTAACAGATCACCAGAACCACCCTGTCGTGTCCTCAATCCTTTCGGATTTATGTTAAAATGATTACTCTTCGTTCGCGAACGTTCCGTTTAAAATCCCTTTTTGATAACGTTAAATGGCTGCTGCGATTATTGCGAATGTGTAAATTTTCGTTACGAACGGGTAATTAGTTTTCTGATGGAATTTTGCATTTTGGATGTTTATCAAGCGATTATTACATATTATGGTTAAATAAGGTTTAATATCGCTACAAGGGTATTTTAGCGTTTGTTTAGTACATGTTTATTAAGTTCCGTGAAGAGAATACGTTTTCAATTTATTATATAAATTTTGTATTTGAGTGCAAAATGGTGGAGCTAAAATTTTAGTTTAATTTTAGTGGAATTCCCTTGCCTTCACATAATGTTTCTGAATTTTCAAAAACACCTTCATCATTAAAATTCCTATAAATAAACCTGCACCCAGAAAAAAATGTTACATCCACCTACCTCCACATAATGTATCTTAATCTTCAAAAACACCCCCATCATTAAAATTCCTATAAATAAATTTATACCTAGCAAAAAAGTGGACATCCACCTACCTCCACATATCTGAATCTTGAAAAACACCCCCATCATTAAAATTCCTGTAAATAAATCTGCACCCAGCAAAAATGTTACATCCACCTACCTCCACATAATGGATCTGAATCTTCAAAAACACCCTATCATTAAAATTCCTATAAATAAATCTGCACCCAGCAAAAATGTTACATCCACCTACCTCCACATAATGTATCTTAATCTTCAAAAACACCCTCATCATTAAAATTCCTATAAATAAATTTATACCTAGCAAAAAAGTGGACATCCACCTACCTCCACATATCTGAATCTTGAAAAACACCCCATCATTAAAATTTCTACAAATAAACCTCCACCCAGAAAAAATGTTACATGCACCTACCTCCACATAATATATCTTAATCTTCAAAAACACACTATCATTAAAATTCCTATAAATAAACCTGCACCCATTAAAAAAGTCATCCACCTCCACATAATGTTCCTAAATCTTCAAAAATGTTTTCTCATAACCGTTCATCCAGAAGATCATAAAACTTCAGCTGCAATTACTCGTTGAAGCAAAGTTGCCAACAATATCGGAAGAATTTTCCGAAAAATAAACGGTTGAAAGCGATGCACGTGTAAGCAACGCCGAGGAAGCAAAAGAGGATGTAGTAAGCGAACTTCCTGAAAAGGAGTCTGAAACGCGGCTCTCAAAGGGCGTAGGTTTGGACGGTGCTAATAAAGAAACACCGGGGAGAAGAAAGTATCGTCGAAAAAGCTGAGAGAAGACTCCTAAAAAAAACGTGGAGAATGAAAACAGTTCGGGCCACAAACGTTTCCGCGTTCATCATGTCGAATAATAGGGAGCTAGGAGCCGACTAAGACTTTCTTGAATGTGTGTTTCAAGAACTTCTTCCGAAAGAACTTCACCGGAAGAAAGCTTATTCCTCGGCAGGCCACATATTCCTCGAAGAAACGGGACTTCCGTTCGGGAGTAGGTTAAGGTAGGCACTTGAAACGGGCTGCATCGTTATTACGGATTTAGCGAACGACTAAAGAAAGGGAAGCTGAAAAGAGGCTGGAGAAGAAGGGGTTGGCTGAAGGATCCAAAAATAAACGTTCGAGAAAACTGGTCTGGCTGTGCCAGCAGAACTTTCTGCTGCAACGCCCCTGCAGAATTAAGGAGACGCAGCAACTTGGAAAGATATCGGGTTGCAGAGGGGTGCGGAAGATGGGATGGATTCAGAATGATCATCAGAAATCGGATTTCGCCTTGTATACGTGGATATTTGATGAAGATGCACGAGAATTTGCTGTCGGAGCAGCTTGAGACTTCTCTGCTTACAGTTGACGCTGATTTCGTTTCTTGGAAACGTTTGGTTAGGAAAATGGTGGGTTAGGACTGAGTGTCTGAATATGAATTTTAATCAACTTCATCGTTACAATCATTTGAGCTTAATCGGAAAGTTCGAAAGAACCATTTGAGGTTAATCAGAAAGTTCAAAACTTTGCTACTAATAACGAGTGTTTTAGGAAATGAAAGGATATCAAATTAAATTTATGTTAATTTTATGGGCTGGTGATTCTGAAAGTGACCTAAGGCAAAATTCTTGAAGAATTTAACTTTTCAGTAGTTTTTACTATATTCAATAATATTACTTGGATAAATATGAAAGATAACAGTGTACTATATACAAAATAAAATTGGACATAATTTTATAATAATATGAATATAAAATGAACGTAGATAACAATATGGATAAATTTAATAATATATTGAAGATAAATTGAGAAATATAAAATTATTTTATTAAGTTGTTAATCAATGTTTTTTGTGATGTTATTATTTATTTGTGCGTTTTACTTTTGTTTTATTATACAAACTATGTTCAGTCTTATTAATTTATAAAATGCAGTTGTTTAGTATTTGTGCGTTCACAGAAGACTGCATTGTGTTTATGTATAGATATTGGAACAGTATATCCAACAGCTTGCATTGTCACTGCTCTTCAAATATTTAGGTACTTCACCTTTTATAGCTGTATCTAGGTCAGTTCGTCATTTCAATACCGTGGTACAGAAAATATTAAGGTTATTTGAGAGATTGTAGTTGGAATTAAAATTATTTGAAAAATATTTCAAATGAAAATTATTTAAGACACATTAATTTAAACTAAAGTGATGTTCTCTGCTTTGTACTTTTAATTAAAACATCATATAAATATTCATCAATTTATACAACATAATTTAGCCATTTTAAGTAGATAACTGTAGCCAAACGCAGCACATAAGTGAACAAATTATTCTCTAAATACTGAATTTTTCGAGCATGTACAGAACGAATGCATTCACTATATTTCTCAAGTACCAAGTCATAATTGAAATATCATAATACATAGAAGTATATGCAATTAAACTTATGTTATAATATCCATTACGTATTAATTTGAAAAAATAATTCTTAAAAATCCTAATTCAATTGATCTAACTTGTAAGGTGATGTTAAGTAACGAACCTCTGAGCACATGAGTGAACGACCATTGTCTAAATCCTAAACAAATCGTGTACATAACGAATGCGTTCAGTATAGGTAATTTCTCAAGTTCGGCCACTATAGCCCCAACAACGTGCGAACCATCAACGAACACAAATCTCCGCAACAGCCCACGAGATCCATTAAAGTAACCATCATCGCTCTCCACGGATGTTGCAGTCGCTCGAAATGGATTCGCGTTGTGCCTCTCCGATCTCGACGGCGTCCCGCAAAACTAGCCTTACAATTAGTCGCGACAAAAGCACGAGCTTTATGTATCGCGAGTCGAACCCGTAGCTGCATCCAGGATCCCGGGATTTCCGTGTAATTGCGTTTGCGTTATCCCAACGGAATCGTGTATCTGGAACGCCATTATCCTAGCTGAACTTGCACGAACCCGCGTCCACTGAACGAATCTCGAGGTAGACCAGGACTTTCTGCAACAATGCGTTGATCTCGTCCGAAATGCATCCTCGAGACAGCCATTTGATAATTCTGATTTGAATCGTATCAGTTGCGATATGCAACGTTGTTTTAGAGGAGTCTTTGATTCTCTGAGCTGGGATTTCATCGAAGGATTTAATTATAGAAATATTTTGTGATAATGTGGTTAGATTGATATTTATTACTCAAGGGATGTTGATTCCCTTTGTTGCTTGTACAATTTCTAGATTCCCAAATCTCGACCTTTGAAGATTCCGAAAATTTCCCAAATTTCAACATCCACAAATTTCCACATCCCCCAATCTGAACGTAATCAAATCTCAACGTCCACAAGTCTCAACATCCCCAAATTTCAACATCCACAAATCTCAACGTCCTCAAATCTCAATGTCTCTAAATCTCAGCATCCACAAATCTCAACGTCCTCAAATCTCAATGTCCCCAAATCTCAGCATCCACAAATCTCAACATCCCCAAATTTCAACAACCCCAAATTTCAACATCCACAAATCTCAACGTCCCCAAATCTCAACAACCCTAAATTTCAACATCCACAAATCTCAACGTCCTCAAATCTTAATGTCTCCAAATCTCAGCATCCACAAATCTCAACGTCCCCAAATCTCAACAACCCCAAATTTCAAGGTCCCCAAATCTCAGCGTCCACCAATCTCAACGTCCACAAATCTGAACATCCCCAAATCTCAACATCCCAAAATTTCAACGTCCAATTTCTAGACTCCCAAATCTTTAGACTTTTGAACTTCGAATCTTTGAGTCTCCGAACTTCACATTTTCAGATCTTTCAAATTTCCTAAATTCAGAACCTTGGTTGCTCAAAAACTTGCAAGATTAAATTTGTAAAATTATTATAACTAAAAAATTTCAAGACTGAAATTAATCATTTTGAGGCTAACCTCAGAGTTTAATAAATAATCTTATACCCTTAAAAATAAATAAAGAATCTAACCTTTAAATCTAAAATAAGACAAAAACAAAGTAAATTGTAAAATGTTATTTAAAATGTTAATACCATTCTCAAAAATTTATGAGAGTACACAAGAGTTCGAAATACAGTATGCGATGTAACAATAATAAGCGTATGATGCATGATCGTTCCCGTTGGAGCCATATCGACGATCTTTACACGATTACACGTGGTTTACATACTTGGTGTCATTAGCGTGTCCGTAACTAAGCATCGACATGGATTAGGTGTCGCTTGGAAACAGGGACGATTCATCAAAACGAGTATTGTCATTATTGGCCTTCTCATCATGACGCGATTGTGATAGCTCATCGAATACCGAACTTGTCGACATACGATTCGATTCAATTTTTGCGTATTCACGATCTTCACGTGACCGATGACACGGAAACTCGCCGTGACAAATTATCGGTTGATTGACTTTCGACGGAAAGACCGATTAAATTGTCATCCACGATACCGTTGTTACTATTTCACGATCAATTTAACGACCTTCGAAGTCCATTTCACCGTCACGAACATGCTTTTCGCTTCAGAGATGATTCGGCCCCGTAAAAATTCATTTAAAAATTAGGTCGTTGATATTCCGCTCGAGATGGGGCATAGAATTTTGAAATATCGAAAGTTAGTAATTTAGTCAAAGTTGTAAAGATAGTAAAAGTAGTAAAAGTTTACTAAAGGTTAAGAGGCATTAAAATTTTTATTAGTATCTGGTTTTTAGAAAATTCTTCAATCGATCTTATATTACCAGGTGTACCGGTTAATAATTCATTTTTTTTTTCAAGAAAATAATTTAAATTTGGGAACAAGACAAAAATGTTTTGAAAATGTGAAAAATTTTATTAATCTTCGAACATTCTCTTGAATTCGTCAAACAATATTCTTCAAAAATTCTATCAAGGTTATAAATTTTTTTAAACAAATCTTTGCCTCGAATTGCGAAGTACATCGTATTGCAGAGATATTTTATAAAAGATACGTATTTATATAAGTAATATTCGCAGCATAATTGAACGTGCCACTTTTATACGCGACAAATCTGAAAGGGGTTCGTTAAAGCTGCATCTGCAAAAGCTATATGGAAGGAAAAAGATTACAGGCAGTGGAACGATACCACAAAGAAATTACATTTCTCGAAGAAATGTCGCAGAGATCTGTAACACGATTTCAATCACGACTATGAATCAGATTCTGAATAAAAAGCTGCCTACTGCGATCGAGATTGGACTGATACTCTTTTTTTCTCGGAGGGGTACTTCTTTGGTTTATTAAGGATCTTATGACAGCAATATTCAATTTCACCTTGTACTCCCTTTTCCTGCACAATTTATCCAAAGCCTTTCAGATCTTGTTTCATTAATTTTCCACGATGTACGTGAAGATTTTATCATTTATTTCGTATTAAACGTACGTTTAAATATACCTTTTAACTTAGAAAAGGAATTTTCTGTTTCGAGTTTCGTATTTGGAGTTTACTGCTTGAAGTATACTATTTGGAATGTGCTATATGGGATTTACTATTTGGGGTTTGCTATATAGAGTTTGGCATTTGGAATTTGCAATTTGCAGTTTGTCACGTGGAATTTGCTATTTGAAATTTGCTATATGGAGTTTGGTATTTAGAATTTGTCATTTGGGGTTTGCTACTTGGATTATGCTATTTGAAATGTACTACTTCAAATTTGCTATTTGGAGTTTGCTAGTTAGGTTTTGCTATTTGGAGTTTGCTAGTTAGGTTTTGCTATTTGGAGTTTGCTAGTTAGGTTTTGCTATTTGGAGTTCGCTATTTGGAGCTTGCTATTTGGAATTTGCAATTTGCAGTTTGTCACGTGGAATTTGCTATTTGAAATTTGCTATATGGAGTTTGGTATTTAGAATTTGTCATTTGGGGTTTGCTACTTGGATTATGCTATTTGAAATGTACTACTTCAAATTTGCTATTTGGAGTTTGCTAGTTAGGTCTTGCTATATGCAGTTTGCTATTTGGAGTTTCCTATTTGGAATTTGCAATTTGGAGTTTGTCATGTGGAGTTTGCTATTTGAAGCTTGCTATATGGAGTTTGCTATTTGGAATTTGTTATTTGGGGTTTGCTACTTGGATTATGCTATTTGAAATGTACTACTTCAAATTTGCTATTTGGAGTTTGCTATTTGGAATTTGCAATTTGGAGTTTGTCATGTGGAGTTTGCTATTTGAAGCTTGCTATATGGAGTTTGGTATTTGGAATTTGTTATTTGGGGTTTGCTACTTGGATTATGCTATTTGAAATGTACTACTTCAACTTTGCTATTTGGAGCTTGCTATTTGGAATTTGCAATTTGGAGTTCGTCATGTGGAGTTTGCTATTTGAAGCTTGCTATATGGAGTTTGGTATTTGGAATTTGTTATTTGGGGTTTGCTACTTGGATTATGTTATTTCAAATGTACTATTTGTAATTTGCTATTTGGAACTTGCTACTTGGTACTTGCTACATGGAGTTTGCTATGTGGAATGTGGTCTTTGAGACTTGTTAAATGGAACTTGCTATTTGGAACTTGCAATTGAAAATTTGTTATTTAGTATTTGCTCTTTACAAGCATATCTTTGTAACTTTCTATGTCTGCAAGTATAACTATGTTCTTAAACCACCCATATGATCAAAAACAGTGATCTTGCTCTGTACTCGTCAAAAAGTTTCATCAAAATCGCCGAGTGCCCATGATCAAAATTTCGAAACACGTTTAGAGAAGTTGATGGTGAAGCGTGAACGACGTCAAAACGGAAAGCGGTTAAGAATGGCCGTGGGCAGAAGTTGGTCCGGTTGTTTCCGAGTCCTGTCTGATCCTCAGGGATAGCAATTTGCATGAAGATTGGCTGGCTGAATCCTCGGGCTCTAACCTGAACCGGTATACGTCCTAACGTTCTAGCAAGCCACTTCGGTAATTGCGACGTTATTAAATCATACAGCCTCTTAATTAATATATCCTTTAAAACGGCGCCGCTGATAAAGAGAGGAAAGAGAGCCCGTGCTTCTTTATGACGCTCGTCTTCTTTGGCTAGCTTTAATTCTGCTTCCAGGTTCTTCCCTTTTACCTTTCTCTTCGTCCCTTCACGATCTCTCTTTCTCATCCAACTTAAATAACTCGTTTGGCAGACCACGCTGAAGGTTCTCTAATAAGATCGTCGACGCGATATCCGTTCATCTTCTGCTTCGTTCTTGCGTTTTCTTTCGACCGCGGCATTCCTTGCCTCCAGCTCTCGTCCTCTTCGTCTTGCATAGTAATTCCTCCTCTTTCTCTACCTTCTCGGAGTTTTCGATCTATCCTTCCATCTACTTCACCATCCCATTACCGCGAGACTCGGCTAGTCAAAGCTCGATTAAATTCTTCGCTCCATGATTCTTCCAAAGACTGCGTTCGTTGCGTCAAACCTGACCGGCTACGTTACATCTCGTTAACCCTATTTCAGCTGATAAATGAATTACACCTCTGCTAGTTCGTGGCAAAATTAAGTTCTGGACCTTCGAGTAGAATAAACTAACCTAACCATTTTTGATAGACACTCGATGTTACGTTTGGAAGTTGATTTACTGGGGTTATGGGACTTATTTGCTTAGTGGCAGCAGCATTATCAAGCTACTTCTGAGATCTAAATTCTAAGGGTCTTATTGTATACATTTTGTGGTACGTCAGAAAGTTATTGTTCAGTTAATTTCTTTACAAGGAAAATTGTTGTTCAAATATTTCTTTAGAAGGCACATTGTTATGCAGGTATTTTGTCAGAATTCTTATTCAATTATTTTTCTGAGAAGCAAAATTGTTCAGTTACTTGCTTAGGAGGTACGTTATTGTACAAGTATTTTATTAGAAGAAAAATTGTTACATTTAAAATATATTATCTTCTACTTCAGAATGAGATAGAACTATCTGGCAGACCTCCTGTATTCAAGAATAATATTAACTTTGAAAAGAATGTTTCGCGTAATAAAACTATACACACAGAGTAAGACCAAGATCCTGAACAATGATTCGACTGTTGGAGACGAGGAAGCAAAGCGAAGGTTTGCAAGTGAAGCAGCACAGATCAAACAGAAGCCGGTGCACCAAACTGTAACCGTCTCGAGCAAACCCGCGGCCCCGGCTCTCGCAGTAGCGAAGTAAATCACCCAGGTCTTAAACGAATTGCGGTCGAGGAGGCACTGGATGAAGTTAGCCAAGAAAAGACAAACCGTCGTCATTTCGGCCAGCAAACTGTAGAGATCCATGGATTAACCTGACCCAGACTTTCCCCACCTTTCGAAGCAGTGCTTTCTTATCCGCCGTACTAATATTGCCGCAGCAGACTGTTTGGTCCACGAGAGCTGCCTAGTCTCTCCCGCAGGACCTTCGCAGGAGTCTCGCAACCGCTTTTCTCCTCTCCGCTTACGGTTCTTCGTAACTTGCCTGCGACTACAACTATCCAACCTCTTCGGCAACGTTCTTCCATCCCAGACGCCCTTAAGTTCCGCAAAGTGAAATTTACAGCGCCGATGGTTCCGCGCGTTCAGGTACTCGGGGACCGTTAGAATCTTGCTTAATATTCAGCTGGTTCTCAGGAGATACCCTGGGATCTCCCACACGATACGTGACTCAATAGAGAACTGAATCCTTCCGAAGCTTTACGGCGCTTGGGGATTTTTTTAGAGTGCAGATTTTCGGCTTGGGTTCTCTTTCGCGGTTACGTTTCAGAGTTTACCGAATGAGTGATTTTGGGTCGGGATACTGGAGGGATCTTGGGATTGTAGAATGACCTATTCTACTTTTGGATTTGCAATTTTTAAAATTCTTTTCTAAATTTCTGAATTGCTAAATTGCTATGTCAAATCATTAGATCACCGAACTCGTGAGTACCCAGATTTCAAGTGGAATTCCCATTTTCCAAACTGCCATCAATGTCTTGAAATCTTAACGTCTCCCAAGTCTAATCCCAAAATTGCACAAATTGCAATGTTCCAAATTCTAACATCCTCAAATCTCAATGTCCACAAATCACAACATCCACAAATTTCAACGTCCTCAAATCTCAACGTCCACAAATCTCAAGGTCCCCAAACCTCAGCGTCCACAAATCTCAAGATCTCCAAGTCTCAACCTCCATAAATATCAACATCTCCAAATTTCAACGTCTACAAATCTCAACGTCCCAAAATCTCGACATCTCGAAGTCTCAACGTCCCCAAATATCAACATCCCCAAATTTCAACGTCCACAAATCTCAATGTCCACAAATCTCAACGTCTCCAAATCTCACCATCCCCAAATCTCAACGTCCGCAAATCTCAACGTCCACAAATCTCAACGTCCCCAAATCTCAACATCACCAAATCTCAACATTCCCAAATTTCACCGTCCCCATATCTCAACATCCCCAAATTTCACCGACCTCAAACCCAAAAAGTTTCAAAATTCCTATATCCCCCAATTCTGAGATCCTCAAAAATCCCTAAAAATCATGAAGTGAAAGACCTCTCTTGGTTGCCATATTTCTCGTAGAAAAGCAATCTTTACTCTTACATATATACAATATTTGTATATTATTTCCATTTCAATCTTTCCTATTTGCAAATCCTTTTATCGTCGTGCCTTTACCGAATATTCAAGAATTCTTTCCTCCTCGCTATTTCTCAGTGCAAATTGCACAATTTCTCTTGAAGAGTCATCGATCGAAAATCCAGGCATTCTTCTTCGACAAAAAGCAAACAGTCAAGCTGAAACACGCCGATGAATGTGAGAGCAAAAATATTGAAAAAAAAATACGAAACAATAGAGATATTGTACGACAGAAATATTTTTACTTCTTTGTTTGAGCGGAAGATTATAAAAGGTTCCCGCAGCTCTTTGCACGAAGTTCGAGAATTCATGGTGGAGGGTTATAAATAAAACTGTTGTAACGGCGCGATTTCCTCGGGGATTCGGAAGAAGTATTTGCTGGTGTCGGGATAATAGACGACGATATAACGAAAGTAGTTTTATTAAGACGTCGAAGCGGTTCGATTCGATTTATGGAGCAATTCAAACTCCTTTCGCTGCGGTTTGTTCGATGACAATTGATTTAAGGAGATTTTTAATGGCTTCGGCAACGAACAACCCTTCTGAATTTATGTGCGGTTTTAGACTGAAATTACAATTGGACTCTATAAGCTTGTACGGTTAATTCGAATTCGCAGTGAAACGGATATTTTCTCTATGCAAATCTTAAACGGGGAATATGGTCCTTTACCTTTTATCGTGGAAACCTTCTCAATATTTTATGGCTTGGAACTAATCAGTACTTTATAGGTATATTTTCATCTTGTCGTTTGCCCATTTTATTATTCCTTGGTAATATCATAACACGTATGTACGTTATGTAATTCATTCTCTAATTTCAAATGTAGTGTATCATGTAATTTATTTCCAAACTTCAAATGTAGTTCATTATGTAACTTCAAACGTAATGCATTATTACTCCCAGATTTTAATACCGAAATTTTTCAAAAGTTCTCTATACGGCTACCATTAATGAGATGTGAATTAGGAAGTAAAAAATTGCACGAAAATGTACTGCCAGAAAAAAATTCGGTACCTGACGTTACGAAGCTGGATAAAAAGTCTCCACGTATTCCACATATCACATATGCGGCGCAATGAAAATCGTTATTAATCCTTGAAATACAGAGTCATCCCTACAGCATACCTCCAGGTGAAAATTCGCGAAAGAATTTACCTAAATACCTCGGTTAACTCATCGAAGACATTTTCGAAAGTCTTAGTTTGCTCTCGCGACGTCTTCCGCAAGGAGGTCTGAATTCCGTGGCTCGTGTGGCTGGGATCCGAGCACGAATAATCCCGAAATAATTAACGGCGTGGAATTCGATGAGAGGGCTTTGATCGAACGAGCTTACGTGCGTGGAGTATGCGCCGGGTACAAGGTCGATAAAAAAAAAGGAGGCCGATAAAGGCGCATAAAGGGAAGAGAAGCTTCAGCCCCGTTCAATCTCCTCGTATGGAAACTGATATTCTATAAAGCGTCCTGCTGCAGTACGCTTCCTTTTTTCTCCGGCCTTTTCGACTATGCATCTGTAACGCATGATGACAAAGAAAGAGGATTACCGCCGACGAGAAAGAGGATAAAACGAAACGAATAACGATAGCTGCCGAAGCGATAGCGGACCGTCACGCGCCATTTTTCTTATTTTCACCGGGTTAACTTCGCAACCTATTTTTGTCCCTGTACTGTCTGTGTACTATTTGCATGTATCCTCGACAGGTTTACCCCCTTCTTAACCCTTCTGCAAATTTAGCTGCCTCTCTTTACACTTCGCTGCTGCGCCGTTGCTTTTCGCGATCCTCTCGTTCCTCTTTGTTTCCCTCCCTTTTTTTTCGGTACCGTGTTTATCTTGCGCTCATATTCACGCAGCGACGTGTTTTCCTGATTGTATGTACTCCTTCAGAAAACTGAGAGGGAAAATCGGATAATCAGAAGTTTATGCGGACCCTGAGAGTGGATGAGTAATTGAAAAGTGGAGGGTTGGACTGAAAATATTTCTACCACGGTTTTGTTGTTTGTAATTAGTATCCTTGTAGTTCATACAGGTTTTATACTTATTTGAAACGCGAAAATTTATAATAATATTCTGCGATAAATATTCTATGCACATCTTTGTGATAGTTTTTGTATTTAACCATACGTGACATATGTTTTAAACGTATGAAAAATTTATTTTCTCACAAAACTTTAGATATTGATAGACTACATTAAGCTATTGTCCTTGATGTTTTGTAATATTCCTCTTGAAGAGTGATGTATGATTGGGATTGAAAGGGTTAAGAAACTTTATACGTATCCATCTCTAATCGTGCATTTTAAACGAAGTCAGTCGCTGTCGCTTTCAGTTGCAGCTGCATGTATATTTGTGCATCGTCGGTGACATTATATTCAGTATCGAGTAAATACATGCTGCTGTGGCACGCCTTGTTCGATGTACAACTCGTCGATGCACCGTTGGGAGTTATTACATGGCTCGTACAAACGGGTACCGGTGCAATATGCGTATAGTAATGCGTGCACGTGTGTGTTACATATTCGAAATTTGGGAATACTCGCAGTTGCATCTGACGGTGCAACCCTTGAGACGAGCTCCGCTATTGTGTCGGTGCCGGGGTGAATTTGAATACATGCGAACCGAATTTCATCCCGAATATCTTGTAACGTAGATTAATGCTGCTAATGAGTGTCCGTTGGTAACAACTGCATTTGCTAACTTCAAAATTACCATTTTCATTCTAGTCTCTTTGAATGGGATACTCTCGAGAATATAATTTATGTGAAAATAATATGCTGCTTAAAGTATAAATTAATCCAGGTGAAAAATATGCGATAATATTTGAAGCATATGTAGTTAACGTATGTGAAAAACATATACCATTTAAAGTACATGTAATTAATTTATTTGAAAAATGCATACCATTTGAAGTATATGTAATTAATTTATGTATGAAATATGTTCCATTTAACAATTTTAATGTAGCAATATTATATCATAGAGTTAAATAGACAAGAATGTTGCATGCACTTTTTAAGGTCAAATGGACAAGAAAGTTTTGTGCAGTCTGTAATTATTAATTAATTCATGGATAATATTAACTATGCATGTTTTGTTTAAAATGTTTGAAAATACTGTTTAGGTACTGTGAAATATTTGGATGTATTGATACATTTGTATTGTATATTGATAGTGTACAGAGTGATTTATAAACTGTTCGCAAGTGTATCAAGTCATATCTCTTTTTTGATTGAAATGAAAAAAGTTATACGATAAAGATGAATGGTTCGCAGAGATCTATTCACCTGACAAGGCAGTTTATATAGTGGAACAAAACAATGACAGAAAGCAGTACAATAGCAAAATACTGAAATGGAAAAATAATAAAATGGTAAAGTAATAAAATACCAGAATATCAAATCAGCAAAACAGACAAAAACAAAGTAGCAAAATTGCAAAATATGCAACTAGCAAAAATAGAAAAAACAAAGTAGCAAATTAGTAAAATATCAAATCAGCAAAATAGACAAAAACAAAGTAGCAAAATTGCAAAATATGCAACTAGCAAAAATAGAAAAAACAAGGTAGCAAATTAGCAAAATATGAAACCAGCAAAAATAGAAAAAAAAAGTAGCAAATTAGTAAAATATCAAATCAGCAAAATAGACAAAAACAAAGTAGCAAAATTGCAAAATATGCAACTAGCAAAAATATAAAAAACAAAGTAGCAAAATAGCAAAATATCAAAACAGCAAAATAGATCAAAACAGAATAGTAAAATAACAAAATAGCAAATAAATTAGTAAAACAATCGAACACTAAAGTGCTAACATAAACGTTCATCCCAGCACATAATCTTAATTAATCGACAAAACAGCACTACAAAAAATATAGCAGTTGAAAAACCACACGAAAAGCTTGCAGGTTAAAGATTTCTACCGGAGAGTTAACGATCGTTAAAGAGTTAACGACGTATGTAATTGGAAAGAGATTACAAGAAATTTGAAGGAAGAGTAAAGGTAGCAACAAATTAAGGATTTTTCTGACTTGTTAGCTAGGAAATATCACGAATCAACGTGAAAACCGTTGCAAGTGGTATCCAGGTCTTTACGAAGTTGCCAACCCTCGTCAGTTTTCCCCTATTTCACTCGATCTTTCTCCCGCAACGATCATCCCTTACCTTCTATTCGCAAGATTTCCTTCCCGCACGTCCTAGCAAATGCGGATTTACTCGATTCGCAACCTCGATCTCGCCATCCAGATGGATGGAAGCGGCTAAGAGGTCCTATGATAAACGATCCTGCCACGGATGTTAAAAACGAAACGTTCCTTCGCAGTTTGTCCGCACATTTTTACCCTTCGATTCCTTTCAGCGCTCGCCCCGCTTTCGTGTTACTTTTTTCACGCCCCGTTTGCATCGAATGGATGCACGAATTTCACAAAAGCAGATATGCATAGATGTACTTATTTTCAGAACGAGAATATTTAACAATAGGATCACATTTTTTCACTTTGCTAGATTTATTGGCGCAGTTTATATTTTTGGTGTTTTATTAAATGGTCAATGTCTGATAAGTCTTCGATTTTTGGAATCGTGTGTACACTTCCACATTTCTCGAATTCATAAATTCTTGGATTTCCCAGATATGCAAATTCCTAATTCAATTTTTGGGGATCAGCTGTACATCCAAATATCTCAGTTTCTCGAATTCTTAAATTCTCAGATCGACAAATCAAACCCTCGAATTTCTTATTCAATTTCTAGGGATCAAGGGTGCAAACTCCTAAATCTCTTAACTTTCCTAATTTAAAAATTCCTACATTACCAAATGTTCAAATCCTCGAATTCGTAATATGGAATTACAGCGACGAAGAGAGACTGTCAAGTACTTTTATCGAACAGAGAACACCCAACTACAGATGTCAACCCACGAGTAGTCGCGTGAAGAGGCTGACCCACGAGTCACATGTTAACCCACATATGTACCCACGAGTCAGCCTCTTCCAACTCGTTGACATCGTCGAGTCTCCACATATCTTCGAAATATCCAGTTCATTCTTAATGAACATCAAGTAACCAGAATGAAATCCCTAAACTATGAATAGAGTTGGCGAAGTTCGATGATAGAAGGGTAGCGAGACATCAGTATTCATCGTTGAGCACGTACTGGGGGTAGGATTGACCTCCTGAGAAAAATCACAGTCCTTCTTCGTGACTATATTCGAGCAGGTTTCCGTTCTATCGTGTTCGAGGCAGCACTCGTCGAAGGTCACGATCCGTCGTGACTCCCTTAGCGATTCAGTTTTCCTAGGGTGGTGATACGTGACGTCTAGAATGGCTCGAATAAAAGTATACTCGTCGAGAAAGCAGCGAGACGAAAGCTTCGGATAGGCTCTTGGCGAGTATCGTTCGTGATTCTTGCGCGGGAATCGGTCACGAAACCATCCTGGAATTTACCGCTTACTCGACCGTTTTAAATCCTCGACCGGTCAACCGTTACGACACCCTACCTTCGTCAGCCGTTTTTCACACTCTTCGATTCCTCTTCGGTTCGGACCGATTCTTTAACTCGACGACGTCCGTGTGTGGAGTCTAACGAGGAAATCTTCGGAACTGGTCTTTGTTTATGGTGGAGAGGAATTCTGGTTTGTCTGATTCTGGGTTTTAGGTAATGTAGGAGTCATATAGGTAACATATGTAGTATATGTAATATATGTAATGTAGGTTATGTAGGAGTGAGGGGATGAACGGTATGATTGTTTACCTTTTGCAGATCTCGACGTTTAGAAGCTTTGCGATTTTGCGATTTGGAAGATAAGAAGTTTGTGTGTAGGAATTCGAGAATTTAGAAATTTGAGAAGTGTAAAAAATTTAGAAGTTTGAGACATTTAAGAATTTGCGAAATTTGGAAAATGTAGGAAAAGGAAGTATAGGCAACTTTGGAAATGTAGAAAATTTAGAAATTTAGTAGTTGAAAAATTTAGGAATGTCGAAATCTGTCGAAATTTAAAAATCGAAGAATTTGAAGATACTTTAGAAACTTGAAAATTTGAAAATTTCAACTAATTAGGGATTTAAAAATTTTTTAATTTAGGAACTTGAACATTTGAATTACGAAAATTTAGAAATCATTTTCACAATAAATTTGAGAAATTCGGTGATTTGCAAGATACAGTAAACCTAATAAACTATTAACCTTTTATATACCACATAAATAATAAATAGTTTCCTTGAACACCCTGTATTTATTATAACGAACCTAACAAAGTAATCAAATGTTCGCCATCGTAAATAAAAAAAGGGGAAAATAATTGTGGAACAGTGCGACAGAAATATCTTGCGCGTTGATTCGCGTTCAATTAATATTCCTTCGGGGCGTCTGGAACGCCAGCTCTTTTTGCTTCGCGACAATTCTGGATGCGGGATGAAATCCTGGATGAAATTCTGGCCTCGTTACTAATCGGTGTCGTGAAAGTCGGTAATGGATTCAAGGGTCGTGGCAAGACGCGGCACTGGTATGAATATTAAGTCTCAGATTTTCACGAGACATACCGTGCCTCTGTGAAGGGGTAGCTCGATCATGGGAGTTGAATAATTTTGTGGTCGGGATCATTTCTCATAGAAATTCCTTTCCAATTTTCGTCTCTCGACTATCTCTCGCTGTCGATTCTCTAAATTTAAACAATACATTCAACATTTATAAAAATTATTTTTTAAAAAGTAGTATATAAAGAAAGTAATTATTTCATTTAAAAGTACACATAAATAATGAACCTTACAGTGCATTGTTATATACATAATAATAAATCTTAGATTATTACCTAATTTGCAGTGAATTATGATAAAAGTGAAATATTAGTTAATAATAAAATGCGTGTTTTATGACAAAATGTATTTCACTGATTACTATGTAACATGAAGTATTCAATATGAATGAACAATATGTATGTTATAATAGAATAACTTGTTTAAATTTATTATAATTACTAATGTTGTGTAACATGATATACAGTTTTAAATAATGTATCTGAATAATTATTTAGCTTTTGACAATATATCTCAACGATAACAAATCAACAATACAACATAGTAGTAATATGGTTCATAAGATATTTACACTTTTCATATGAAATATTTCAATAAACATTATTTTGTTAATATTGTATATAAACAATAACATATCAATATTGTACAACATGTCAATAGTACAGTTCATAAAATATCTGCATTTCTTTTGATATAAAAATACTTGAATAACTATTAGTTTCTTAACATCATGCCTCAACATACCCTTAAAAATAATTGTTTCGCAAAATGAAGTCGATACATGAAAATATCTGGAAAAACATTTTTAGAGGAAGGAAAGGTGTGTTTATTATTAAGTACAAAGTAACAAATCATTCAATAGTATTACAGTCCAATTAACGATTATCTGAATAATAACGTTTTGATAAACGGCGACAGGGGAGAGCCAAATACGCGCTGCAGAGTGCATTATACCAGCACCAATTTATGCTTAACTATGGTCGATTGATAAAGCGCTCGAAGCAATCGTAAATCAGCATTAAAATTCTGCTGTATCGGTATTTCGAAATCAAGCAATTTTCGGATTAAGTGAGTCGGTTGTTCCTCTCTAAATTGAAATTTCATATTCTTTGCAACGTTTCGTCGACGTTATGCGGATTTATTAATAAGAAATTTGTGAAACAATGTAGATGTTACATATTTCATTTTCGGAATTGTTTATCGAGCGGTTATGGATATTGGTGTAATTGGAACTCGGTAAATTTGAGAAATTAGTAAATTTATTAATAAGAAATTTATGAAATAATGCAAGCATATTTTTATGCATTTCTGAATTGTTTATTGATTGGAAATTGATATTGGTGTAATTAGAATATAGTCAATTTGGGAATTTGGGAATTTGCAGAGATTGGGATTTGGAAATTTAGGAATTTGAGATTCGGGGAATTTGGGATTTGGGGACTTTGGGATTTGGACAATTTGGGATTTGGGGATTTGGGATTTGGGAATTCGAGAAATTTGGTATTTTGAGATATTGGGATTTGAGGGATTTGGGGGATTTGGGGGATTTGGGGGATTTGGGGAGTTTGGGATTTGGGGAATTTGGGATTTTGGGATTTTGGGATTTTGGGATTTTGGAATTTGGGGAATTTGGGATTTGGGAAATTTGGGATTTGGGGAGTTTGGAATTTGGGGAATTGGAGATTCGGGGAATTTAGGATTTGTGAAATTTGGGATTTGGGGAGTTTGGGATTTTGAGATATTGGGATTTGGAAAATTTGGGAATTTGCGAATTTGGGAATTTAGAAATTTAGAACCTTAGAAATTTGAAAAATGTAGGAATTTAAAATCTTGGAAATTTGGAACCTCAGAATTTAAAAAAATTTTTAAATTTAGAATCTTGAAAATTTGAAACCTTACTAATTTAAAAAAGGAAATCCAAAATCTTAGAAATTTAGAAAATTGAGAGATCTGAAGATTCAAAAACTTGAAAGTTAATAAACCTTAAAATCTAGAAATACGACAACCTGGAAATTTGAAATTTTCACTTGAGAATTTTCGAACATACTTGCACAAAAAACGGAATTATTCATTACCGTCGAATATCTTCGTTTCATTTAAAATTTATGTTTGCGGATTATTTGAATAATACCGAATTCTATCGGCAGTTAAGCTCCATTCAGGTATAAACGTATTAATACGAAATTTATGAAATGTTATGAGAAATTTAACGTAAATCCCTGCTGAATTATTGCGAGCATTATACATGCAAGAATCCATCAATATGAAAATTGTGAAATATTGTATTCCACTATAGAAGGGTTATGAAATAATTATATTGAACTGTCCTTTGTACCACGATGTTCCGTACGGACATATTCATTAATAATACCTTAAAAACATATTTAAAATTGTTGGTACATTACGGTTAAATCGACAATTATATACGAAATATCGATACAAAATTATTAATTCACCGTGTTAAATTTTATATAATTCCAGTTAAGCCATCAATCCTATCTGAAATTGTATAAAATTCGTACCTCTATTTAAGGACTTATAAAATATATCTTATATGTATCTTCTAACTTAATATAATTTACATATTTTATTTAATAAGTACAATACATATACATCTAATAATAACTATAAGTACTAATAGTAGCTGTATACAGTTTGTTCATATAATAATAATTGTGTACAGTTAATTTGTGAATTTCTTTACTGTTCAAAAGTAGTACCAATATTAACCAACACTAATTATTACAAAATGTATCAATAAACTATGAAAAATTTATCTTTTGGTATCAGAAGATCGTATCTTATTCTTATTCTTGAAACGATAAACGTTTAATTTTTCACTGTATTTTACATACAAAAAAAATTACTAAAAAGTAGAAGAATTATCCCCGACATCACATATTTCATCCTTAAAATATTTGAAACGTCACTTACAATTCTCCTCTGCAAACGTTTAATAAAACGGATTAAGATTTACAGTGTATATCGATCGAGCAATTAACAAGCTTTTTGTTAATTACGACGGTCCACGAGGTTGGTGACCGTTGTGTGAGGGTGAGATTTAAAAAATTAACGAGTTGGCTGGCAACGTGGCCTCGTAAAACGGAGGTCCGCGTGCCAAATTAATCTTCCGTGACTAATTCCACGAGGAAGAAGACAACCGGGGACTTCGACTTCCGCATTTGTGTCACGTTACTTTTCGTACATGAGCTGGCATTTAAATGAGAACACCTAATTATAAATATCTCTGTACCGTCGAAGCGCAACGGGGCTACTAATGTACGAGGAAAACCTTTCTTCCATGTGAAGTTCCATGATTTCGTGTAAACACGTCGCAAACGCAACATTGAACTTGCAATGTTATTTACTTTGAGGGACAAAAATAAGGTAAACGAACTGGAATAATTAGAACTGGGAAAAATATTAAAACTGTACATTGTAAGTCGTAAAAATACAAAAGTTAAACCGTGATGGATGCACATTTCTTTGTGGGTGCGCAGTCGATGGCCAACGGTAGTGGCGCCGCCATTAATTTTCTTCGTACACTAGACCTTAAAACTAGACATACATTAGAAAGTCACCTCAAGTTTATATTAAGATACTTCTCTAAGGTATACTTCTAGTATTTCTCTAAGTACTATTTTCTAATGTATTTCTTTAAGTACTAATTTCTAAGGTACTTCTCCAAGCACCTCCTATAAGGTACTACTCTACTAGACCACTTATCAATAACAAAAGTACCAAATAGCTGACGCTGCGACACACATACAGTTAACCCTTTGCACTCATATGTCGAGTGTGGCTCGACAGTACATTTCTCTTGAATCTTATGAATAATTCAGATAAATAGATCAGTTGAATTATATTTTCATTATAATAAAGAAAATATATATTTATCACATACTGCACTCTGTTGCAATACATTTAGTTCAGAACCCCTTTCTTGGTCTATTCTGTAAATGAAGGAGTTGGTAGGTAATAGATATCAAGGAGTACAAAGGGTTGATGTATCAGATATTAAAGATACATATGTTTACCACCAACATGACAGAGGCTAAATAAATTCACCATCTAACAAATAGGTAATAGAAATTAATGGGTACACA
This sequence comes from Megachile willughbiella, assembly GCA_945859595.2. NCBI lineage: Eukaryota > Metazoa > Arthropoda > Insecta > Hymenoptera > Megachilidae > Megachile > Megachile willughbiella. The sequence continues at coordinate 11,325,418 of OX243796.1, forward strand.
GGGTTAATGTATCAGATGTTAAAGATACATGTGTTTACCACCAACTTGACAAAACCTAAATAAATTGACCTAACAAATAGCGAATAAAAAATCAAATGTAAGTTAAAAAATGTAAAAAATGTTAACAATAATAAGTTTAAAAAATGCGACTAAAGATGTAGAAAGGGTATTGGCGGTGAAATTTTCGAACGATGTGGACGATGTATTAAGACTCGAGATTTCAGGACGTTTGCCAAAAGGAACTTCTCCATTCAGCTCGGTCGCCCGCTCGTTTTGCTCGTTCACCAGAAACGGCCAAAGACACTGTTGGCATTCTGGATTTCGTTCCAACCCTCTTCCGTCCGAGTATCGTTAGCATCGTCGCAGCGACGGCACGTTCGTCTCACACCCTGTTTAGGCTTACTTCCCGAGAGCGCCGGCTGTCGCCTCGAAAACACAAACCTCGCAGACCACCACCAAGATACGAGTATCCGCTTCCTGTCAACTTCCATCGTCAACCTGTGTCGTCACTTTTCGTTTCGAAGTTGCTAGCATCCGTTCGAGAACTCGCCTAAACTATTATTAAATGTGTATCGAGTTGAAAGTGGAGAGTTTGAACGTTTGATTTCGTGAGAGACGTTCGATGCTTAACTGCTAAACACGGTATTAATGGAAATTTATTATGACTAAATTAGAGTCGTGTTCTGGACTAGAGGAAGTTGTGGGTGTAGAATTCTAGAAATTTGGGGATTGAGGGATTCGGAGACTGAGATAAGGGGTCGAGAGATATTTTGGGATATAGAGAGTTTGGAATATTGCAAGTTTGGGATCTACGGACTTTGGGATGTAGGGATATAGACATTTCGGTTTGTAGGAATTTCGGGACATAGAGATTTTGGGATATGATGATTCCAAGATATAGGAATATTGGGACGCAGAGATCTGGGGATATAGGAATTTGGGGACGTAGAAATCTCCGGATATAGGAATTTGGGGACGTAGAGATCTCGGGATATAGAAATTTCGGGATGTAGAGATCTCGGGATATAGGGATTTCGGGATGTAGGAATTTGGGGGCGTAGAGATCTCGGGATATAGAAATTTCGGGCTATAGGAATTTCGGGATGTAGAGATCTCGGGCTATAGGAATTTGGGGACGTAGAGATCTCGGGATATAGGAATTTGGGGACATAGAGATCTCGGGATATAAGAATTTTGGGGCGTAGAGATCTCGGGATATAGAAATTTCGGGCTATAGGAATTTCGAGATATAGAAATCTCGGGATATAGGGATTTGAGGACGTAGAAATCTCGGGCTATAGGAATTTCGGGATGTAGAAATTTCGGGCTATAGGAATTTGGGGACGTAGTGATCTCGGAAAATAGCAATTTGAGAACGTAGAGATATCGAGCTACAGAAATTTCGGGACATAGAGATTTCGAGACGGTAAAAAATATACAGATCTCAACAACAATAAAAACGTTTCTCGCAAACCTATTTCTTGCGAACCTTATTTTTTTCACAGTCGTCGCCACCGTTTCCGTAATCGTCGCAGCTTATCCAATTAAGTCACCCTTAAAAATTAGATTCCAGTACGAAATTTCCCGAGGGTAACGATTGTTAAAAAAGTTCACGAAGCGACAAAATGGAAGGTGCAAAATGGAAGTTTGCGGGACGTAAGAACAGCTCCCGTCGATGCTTTCACGGGTCCTCCGTTTCCCCGGCAGCTTGTTTGTCGCGACGTCGCGTCGGCCAGATTTGTAAACCAGCCTGTTCGAATCGGTCGAATTATTCGTGGAACTGCGGGATAATTAAGGAAGTTTCGCCAGGGACAATCAGTCTTGACTCCCGCGGACATCCTTCGGGAACGAGGGACCAGGGTACAGATTGATCCGTGGCGATCTACGATCAACGGCTTCGGGGTAGGAGGAATCGTTCGATGCGTCTTCCGGTCTGGCTTCGATCTGCGAAGGGTGGAAACGCCGAGACGTGTCCGCGTTAGAAACTTGTTGAGATCTGTCTCGAACAATAGCGACTTACCACTTGCTCGCGTACCTTGCAATTTCGTCTTCTAACTCGATCGTGTGAATGGAATGGCGAGAAATCGACGAGTTCAACGATGGCGGAACGTTCGAACTTCGGGAGATTGAAACGGCGCGAAACGGGGGATGAAATGTCCACAGAAAATTGGAATAGCGTACAAAAAATATGATAATCTAGGGGAGAGAGGCTTTACGTTTCTTAATTTTTAGGGATTTTTGGGGATTTGGAGGTGGGTTTGGGGTCAGTTAATAGTTAGGTTAGGATTTCGTTTTTAGGGACTTTGGGGATGAGTATGGGGATCTAGGAATTTGGAAACGTAAGAATTTGTGGATTTAGAGATTTCGGGGTCAGAGACTTAGGTATTTGGTGATATGGATATTTGGAGGTTTGGGAATTTGGGGATATAGGTATTTGGGGATATATGAAGATTTAAGGATCTAGAAATTTGGGTATTTAGGGATTTGAGAGCATAGTAATTTGGGAACCTTGAAATTTGGGAAATTGGGAATGGAGACCAGGTGTTTGAAGTCCTAGGAATTTGGGGATGTGGACATTTGGAGATTTGGGAATTTGGGAATATGGAGATTTGAAGACTTGGGAATTTGGGGATATAGGTATTTGGGGATATATGAAGATTTAAGGATCTAGAAATTTGGGTATTTAGGGATCTGAGAGCATAGTAATTTGGGAACCTTGACATTTGGGAAATTGGGAATGGAGACCAGGTGTTTGAAGACCTGGGAATTTGGGGATGTGAAAATTTGGAGATTTGGGAATTTGGGGATATGGAGATTTGAAAACTTGGGAATTTGGGGATATAGGTAGAGATGAATTTGGAGATTTGAAGATCTAGAAATTTGGATATCTAGGGATTTGGGAGTATAGTAATTTAGGGACCTTCAAATTTTGTAAACTAGGAATTGGGACTAGGTGTTTGGGTATTTAGGAATTTAGAGATATGGAGATTTGAGATTTGGGAATTTGAAGATATAGCTACAGGGGAATCTGGAGATTTGGGTATGTAGAGATTTGAGAACCTAGTAATTTGGAGATGTTGAAATTTAGGGATGTAAATGTGAATTCAAGGACTTTGGGATGTTATTAAATTAGGGATACGGAAATGTGAAAAATTTGATTTCCTAGGAATTTGGTGATCTACGGATCTGTAGACGCGCAAACTTGGAAATTTTTGAATTTGAGGGTTTAGGAAGTTAGGAAGTTGAAAAGTTGGGAGTTTGGAAAGTTAGGAAGTTGGAAAATTTAGGAAATTGAAAATGTTCGAATTTCAGGATTTCACTTCTGCTCCTAACATGATTGCGAAGTTTGAAAACTAAAATTACAGAACTTAAATCAATAAAGTAACTTCTGACTTCACATCCCCGAAACTGAGATTTAGAGACGAGAGGCTCGACCATCGAAAACTCTACTATGTTTTCAATCAGTCATCTCAAACTCTTCAAGGTTCTGCACAACTTTGTCAAAAATACGAACATTGTGTAAATTGAAAATACGAACATCACGTTCTCCAAAATGACATTAGAATTAACTTTCATTAACCAGCCCAATAATGAAGCAGAAGTCCCCCATAAATACAAGGAATCCTATTTATGCCTTTCGAATAAATCCCCGGCAATTACAAAATTCTCCATACTGCAGCCGTCGGAATTAAACTGTAGACCGAATCCTTCATCTCCGTAAAATCCGGCAAATTAATGCGAACTTTATCAGCGACCTTTTCTATACACGATTTCTCGAAAGCTCGTACAAAATCCAATTCCAATGATGCCTTCAGCTAATACCATTGCCTGGACCGACAGAATGTTAACGCCTCAACGAGTTCCTGTCTCTCTCTCTCTCTGCCACGGTTTCTACGTTAAGAGACTTAGCAACGTTGAACGGTAGCGCTGGACAGAGGTGAATTCCGTGGCTGATTAAGGGAATTAGGTGTTCCGTTCCAGCACGGTACTGTGGACCGCGTTTAACTGGAACTCCTGCCGTGTCACTATTCATCGTCTGCCAGCGTGGCTCTCCAACTATTCCCGAAGCGACAGGTGCCAGTCGGTGGATAAGCCTCGCAGTTTCACCCATCGTCCACGAATGGACCATAATTCTCGCGAGGTTCATCCACGTTGCAGACGTCCACGGAGATCCTTATGGGTTCCAGGGTTTCGCCATCAGCTCGCGGTGTTCGTGCGGAGTTTATCAGACGCGGCTGAACTTTAACGACGACTACGTGTCGATGCCAAGTTACCTTCGTCAACGACGCTCTTTATGAACCGACGCCCGCTTCAAAAGTGGAACCATCGTTTCACGCCCTCGTTTCGTTCCTCCAGACGAGGGATGAGCGATGGCTTCGTCGTTACTGGTTTTATCGGGGTCGATACGGGTTTTATTTGAGGACGCGGTAAATTGCAGGGGTCTTTCTTTCAGGAGTCCTTTCTTTTAGGGCTCCTGCAGATTTGGATAATTCTGGGCCTATGGTTGGAGGGGTATAGGAATTTGTGGGTGTAGGGATTGGGGAAGTCAGGAATTTGGGGACAGGGATTTGAGATCCTGGAATTTTGGGGTATTGAAATTTTAAAAGTATTTGAAATTTGCAGTAGATATTTGGAAATTTGTGGATTTCGGGGTCTACGGTTGTGAGAGCTTGGGAATTTGGGGTCTAGGAATATGTGGATGTAGGGATTGGAGGAATCAGAATTTGGGATCCTGGAATTTTGGGTTATTGCATCTTCTACATATTGGGATTTGGTGATCTCCGGATATAGGAATCTGGGAATTTGGCAATGTACAATGTGGATATATGAATTGGAGGAACTAGGAATTTGCAGACGTAGATATTTGGAAATTTGTGGATTTCGGGGTCTATGGTTGTGAGAGCTTGGGAATTTGGGGTCTAGGAATATGTGGATGTAGGGTTTGGAGAAATCAGAAATTGGGATCTTGGAATTTTGGGTTATTGCATCTTCTACATATTGGGATTTGGTGATCTCCGGATATAGGAATCTGGGAATTTGGCAATGTACAATGTGGATATATGAATTGGAGGAACTAGGAATTTGCAGACGTAGATATTTGGAAATTTGTGGATTTCGGGGTCTATGGTTGTGAGAGCTTGGGAATTTGGGGTCTAGGAATATGTGGATGTAGGGATTGGAGAAATCAGAATTTGGGATCCTGGAATTTTGGGTTATTGCATCTTCTACATATTGGGATTTGGCGATCTCCAGATATCGGAATCTAGGAATTTGGCAATGTAGAAAGAGAACATATAAATTGGGGGAACTAGGAATTTGTAGACATAGAAATTTGGTGATCCCGGCATTCGGCAATCTTGGAATATTGGGGTACGAATACAAGGCTAGGAGTTTGAAGACATAGGAATTTGAAGATCTAGAGATTTGGGAGTCTAGGAGTTTATAGAACTAGGAGTATAGAGAAACCTTGAGATCTGGAAATTTTGAGATTTAGAAGACTAGAAATATGGAAGTCCAGAAATTAAGAAATATAGGAATCTGAGAATCTAGAAATTCGGAGATCTAGAAATTTTGGGACATTTGGAGACCTAGAGAAACGGAAATCTAGGGACTTGACACTCTAAGAGGAACTAAGAGGACAATCTAGGGACTTGATACTCTTGAAAATATAGAAATTTGAGGACATAGGAATTTTATGACATAAAAGTGCAAAAACCCTAAGAATATCTAATCACGTCCCTAAAATTTAATGTAAAATTTCACGTCCCATTTCCGATATTAAACAATGACAAATTATTAAAAGAGAAAAAAATGAATTGAACAACACCATCAAAATATACAAGTACATCCATAAAAACAAATAAGAAAATAAAAAGAAGATATAAACACAGAAAAAGAGTTTACTGCGATGCAATAAAGGAAGAGAAAAATGGCAGAGAATTTTTAAGAGATTCATATATTCTGTAGTTCATAAATTTAATCTAGTTCTCCTTTTGTAAATTCGTGTCACGGTCGATAAAGTAAAACTGTTTAGATTGTTCTCAGGAGAAAAACACGTTAAAAGGGTAGCGAAAAGGAGACGACGTTGTTCAATTATTGTGCATCGTGAAACCAAAATGACCGTGTACGAGATAAAGGAAACAATAGCACGGTAATAGAATAATACTGTTTCTCGGTACGAAGTAATCTCAGATTAATCTCAAGCTCAGGTACGAGTTAAGTGGTTTTGTAATTTAATTACGTTGAGTGTATATTTGTTAGTTACCTGAGGGAGAAATTTTTTCACGTTTACACGTGTCTTCGAGCCACGTACAAGGTTTTACGGTTAGGTTATACATAATGTTTAGCGAAATCTTTTTTGAATCAACTAGAATTCACTTTTCATTGACTTCTAAGTGCTTCATGATATATATTATTTAAATGAATATCGTTTTTATAGTAATTAAGCTTGTGATGCATTAACTTGCAAATTAGCTACAAGTTATAAAATAATCTTTTATAAAGTTTTGATGTTTTGCCAGACATAAATTGTTTATTACCTTTTGAATCTGCAATTTTTTGTTTGTCATACAATTTTGTTAATTTGTAGTAGTATGTTATTTTTGTTTAAGTAGATATTTTTGATTGAACTTATTTCTTAGAAGTAAAAGTATATTGTAGAATAGTAAAATGGTAAATAATGTGAAAAAATATTGAAATGTCCAAACAGTGGAATAATAAAATAATAAATTAATAAAACCAGTAAAAATGTTAGGAGTAGTAAAATGGTACAATAAGAAAAATACCAAATTAATAAAATAATAAACCAGTAACAGAATAATGAAATAATAAAAATGATAAAAGTGCTGGAGCAGTGAAATGGTGAAACGATAAATAAAATAATGAAACGGTGAAGTAGTAAAAATGTCAATCTAGTAAAATAGTACACCAGTAGCAGAATAACAAAATAATACAAATGATGAAAATACTAGAGCAATAAAATAACAAAATGGAAAAGTAGTAAAAGTGTCAAACAATTAAAATAGTGTATCAATAGTACAATAAAAGAACGCTAAACTCGTGTTATATTACCAAATACAGAAAGCTCACCCTTCCAGGGGTAGGTCAAATCTACCATGACCTATATTTCACAATTAACTATGGGATACGCAATAATTTGACACTCGAAGTTATCAACACAACCTTGATAATACTAAAAATTGTATCAGTTGAAATCTTTTTAGACCCGTGACCGAAACGAACGCAGAGTGTTGTGGCGTTAAAAGAAAAATGTTACACAGATAATAAACTCGTGTGTCCCGGTGCGAAAGGGAATCGCAAGGGTCCACTCGGCAATTCGCCGATATATTTATCATCCTGCAGTCCCTGTTTCGCACATCGTCCTGACCGTATACACGACAATGACGAATAGCGAGCTTTTACAGACGATAAATGAACTCTGCCTACCGACTGTCTCGTTCATATTAATTCCAATGACACTTCTGCTATCCCACCACTGTTCCGCGACTGTGCCAATGAATTTTTTAGGGATATTATAACGGTCAATAGATTGCATTCAGAAAACACCAACTGTCAAACGAATTTCATCGGCATTGTAGGAAACCCGAAAAATATCACCATTCATCTCCCCTAACCCCCTCCGCTTCGGCCCCCTAGATTGATCATGAACTTTATTGATACGGACATCCGGTGTTAATTGACAAGTTTTTTCGTCCAAGTCGAGATATTGCGATTGTGTTTTAATTGCGATGCGAAAAATTTAACGACGAGGTTGATTAGACTAGTTCTCGTGAATTTCAAGGTGTCCGGATTACGCTTCAAGTTGAATCGAACACTTCGTAAGGCACTTAACTAATTGTAAGCACTTGGTCATCGATTTAGTGTTTCCACACGATGCGTTTAACGGCGATTAAACGTTAGGCTACTTATTGAATTCACGCGGAATTTGCTACCGTAAGCTTCGGATAACCGTTGTTTGCTCTCAGGTGATGATAGGTGTATCGAACGTGTTGCAAACGATGCATCATACCTGACATAAATACAAGCATTACTTGAGAATCATGAAACATGACGGATTTATAAATTACTTTGATAAATTGTGAAGGATCTTAAAGTCAAGTAAATTGTAAAATTCTGTTGTTATAAATTCTGTCGTAATAGAATCACATGCTTGGTTTCATATGGGAGGAAGTTTCTGTTAGATAGTTACTTGTTGGATAATTGTCTGCTAGCTAAATACTCGACGTTGCCTGTTTGATAGTTCGATGATTGTCGAGTGATCGATCATTACCTGTTATACTACTCCCTGCCAAATAATTATATGCTCTATAATTGTATCTTGTATACAACATGGTTATCTACTCTGTCATTACCTGCTAAATAATTATTTATTGAAGATAATTATCTTTCACTTGGCTGTTATATAATTATCTGCTCTATTATTGCCCGTTAAATAATCATCCGTTCTGACATTGCCTGCTGAATAATTATCCACAGTATCATTGCATCTGGATAATTTTTAATTGAATAATTATGTGCTCGATAACTTTCTTATACTTAACCCTCTGCTAGATACTTGCTGCCAGATAACTGCCTTGTACATAACTCTCTGCTAGATACTTGCTACATAATTGCCTCCTCGATAACATCTTACTATATAATTACCCTAATTTTAACTTACACTATGAAATAGTTAAAGAACATCAAAGAGATAAGTTTAACGAATATAATTAATTAAATATCCCTCATATTCGGTACGCTTTACTGTCTATTGTCTCTGCGACGAGAAAAGAGAAGCGGAGTTGAAAAGAAAGGGGGGTAACAGCGTAATTAATGCCGCAAACGGAGAACGAGGCGTTTACGAGAATGAGAAACGAGGAAAGAACAATCTTCGTCTGAGCTGATTAGTCCCTCAGACAACATCGTCCGTCTATCTTTTCTCCTCTGTTCGAGTCACTCGGTTTCTTTCGTTTCTCCTTTCCTTTGAACATACCTTACGACCCTCTTAAACTTGGTTTTTCGGTGGAATTAAGAATCGTCTGCGAGGATAAACTTCCAACTAGTTCAGCGAAATTCTTACCGTATATTCTACACTCAAGCGATTGCAATCTTCTTTGGCCACTTTATTTTGAGACAGTGTACGGCGAGGAAGAAACGATAGGTTCTGGTACACGGAAGATAGGTATACACTTTTTATACCGTTTGCTTTCCATTTTAGAGACGTAAAATATAGTAAGTGTAGTTTTAAACAAAATTGTCTCGAATTCTCAATTTCTGAAATTATTTAATTTGGAAATTTTCAAACTTTAGTTCTTATATTTTCAAATTTTCGGATCTTTGTTTCTACTTTTTGAAACCTGCAAATTTACTAATTTTCAAATGTGCAAGTTTCTATATATATTAATTTACATGGTACATAAAGGTGAAAAACCGAAAATTTTTTAAGTAAAAATTGAAAGTCTAAGAATAGAGAAAATTCTGTATTTCCAAATTTGTTATTATATAAATTTAAGTAAACGATTATTATTTAATTCGTAATTAGGTAATGTTTAATCAAACTAGATGTAACAATTCAATTTAATCATATAAACGTAATTATTCAATTTAGTCAAACTGAATGTAATAATTCAATTTAATCAAATGCAACGTAATAATTCAATTTAATTAAACTAAATGTAATAATTCAATTTAATTAAACTGTACGTAATAATTCAATGTAATCAAACCAAATGTAATAATTCAATTTAATCAGACTGAACGTAATAATTCAATGTAATCAAAGTAAATGTAATAATTCAATTTAATTAGACTGAACGTAATAATTCAATGTAATCAAACTAAATGTAATAATTCAATTTAATTAGACTGAACGTAATAATTCAATGTAATCAAACTGAACGTAATAATTCAATGTAATCAAACCAAATGTAATAATTCAATTTAATTAGACTGAACATAATAATTCAATGTAATCAAACTAAATGTAATAATTCAATTTAATTAGACTGAACGTAATAATTCAATGTAATCAAACTGAGCGTAATAATTCAATGTAATCAAACCAAATGTAATAATTCAATTTAATTAGACTGAACGTAATAATTCAATGTAATCAAACTAAATGTGATAATTCAATTTAATTAGACTGAACGTAATAATTCAATGTAATCAAAGTAAATGTAATAATTCAATTTAGTTAGACTGAACGTAATAATTCAATGTAATCAAACTGAGCGTAATAATTCAATGTAATGAAACCAAATGTAATAATTCAATTTAATTAGACTGAGCGTAATAATTCAATGTAATCAAACTAAATGTAATAATTCAATTTAGTTAGACTGAACGTAATATTTCAATGTAATCAAACAGAGCGTAATAATTCAATTTAATTAAACCGAACGTAATAACTGAATTTAATGAAACCGATCGTAATAATTCAACTTAATGAAACGTAAGTCGTTAATTACCGTTTAATGAGATTACGAAGTTAATCGCGCGAAATTGTATCGAGGAACGTGTTAGCCGAAGTAGAAAGTTCCGAGTGTTAAGATCGAGGGGGACTGTTGTCGATTCTGCAGGAAGCGCCGTAACAAGATCGAACAAGAATATAAAGAAGCGAGAGAAACGACGCGGAGAATTCGATTATTCCACGGTTTTAGCACTTTTTCGTGTGCAGTCGGGTTGGTAAGAAAACAGGAAGAAGCTAGACAAGCAGTGTCGACCGTGAGAAATAAGGAAGTTCCGCCTCGCGAGCTGTAAGACGTGGAAAAACGTGTACATAGGCGGATTTCTGGACCGCCTCCAGTGACTGGCGGATCCAGACTATAGCTAATGAATCCCCTAGAGTTTCTACGGAAGATTAACGACGAAGATAACACCGCCGCTAAGACGCCGAAGAAATTGCTATAGTGAATCTTCTAATGGTCCGAAGCTCATGTGATTCCTTTTTAAAATAGAAAAGATTCTGTCACCAAGATTTATCGCTATTTTTCGGTCGTCGAGTTTCATACAAATTTTTCTGATTAATGCTAAGGGTGAAATATTTGTCTGATTTTTTTAAAATATTTATTATCATGAAAGATAGTTAGATTTCAATAAATATTATATTAACGAAGAATCATTATTTGGTTATAAAAATGAAGCCATTTATTCTATTTTTAAATCAATTTTTATTGAAATAACTGGTTAGGTTCAAATAAAATGAAAGAAAAATTTTTTTTTAAATAATTCTTGATGTACTTTATTGTATTTAAATAATTGTGCAGGTATTTTTAAGTACCTCAAATAGTATATAAAATACGATATATCAATATCAGTCTGGTATCCAACAAAATAAGTAAGATATTGTACAAATTTTCCATCGAATTCTTTCCACGGTTTACTTTATTGACATGCTTTATTTATAAAGAGAAGGTACCTTCGTTTTGCAGAACGTATTTAAGGGTTAAGTACAGGAAAATAATAGATTTAGCTAACAACTTCTACCAAGATTTAACCGATATCTTATATCGAACAGTTCTTTATATTTCTCCGGTTTTCTTCTCCAGTACGAGCGATTGATAAATCTATCAGCACAAAAGAAAACGTTCACAATCCTGTTTCAGCCCTCGATTCGATGGAAACCGTTTGCAGCCAGCCGGAATGCGTGATAAGAACAGAAAATGCGGTCTTTCGGTAAGCGGGGTTCGCTTATCATCTAGATAGAATTGTAAAAAGGTGGTCGTTTGGAATTTAGCATCTAATAAACAATAACAGATTCAATTTTGATATCGAATACATACACGAGACATATATTGTTCAGAACACCGTACAGCTCGAAAAACATATTATCTTCAGGAAATATGTTGCATACAATGCTAGACTTCTCTTTTTGACTTTCTCAACAAACAGTATTAAAATACTTCCCCAGTTCAAATCCCAGTCGAAATTAACGAAGCTTCAACACGACGCAGGTATAATTTTACCTAGCATTGTGTGATTATAATTAACGGACTGCTAATGTTTATGTATTTATGGTAAAGTGAAGTCTGCAAAGTTTTCACGAGTCATGTAATCTGTACATCGAGGATCTACATAAATTACATTATTTATGTATACATTTTGGACTTTGATATGTACTGAATGCGGTCTAACCTTAAAAATGTATGCTTTTTAATTGCAGAGAGATAAAAGTACGATTCTTCTGTTGTTTTGCAAGTTTTCAAAATATATCTTCAATTTTTCATATTCTAATATTGTGTCAGAAGGTGTGGGTATTTGAATGTGATATAAAAACACCCTAAGAGAAAGAATTCCCCTAGGAAGAATATGAGGTCTAACAGTTATTGATTTTTAGGGATTTGTGAAGATAAGCACGGTTTTTATAGAGTATACATGATGAGAAGCTATGAGAAAATTCCCCTAGGAAGAATGTGAGCTCTAACACTTATTGATTTTTAGGGATTTTTTAGGATAAACACATTTTTCATACAGTATAAATGATGAGAGGTTATGAGAAAATTCCCCTAGGAAGGATATGAGGACTAACACTCATTGCTTTTTAGGGATTTTTTAGGATAAACATGTTTTTCATACAGTATAAATGATGAGAGGTTATGAGAAAATTCCCCTAGGAACGATATGAGCTCTAACACTTATGGATTTTTAGGGATTTTTTAGGATAAACACATTTTTCATACAGTATAAATTATAAATGATGAGAGGTTATGAGAAAATTCCCCTAGGAAAAATATGAGGCAACTCACTGATTTTTAGGGATTTTTGAGGATTTGAACATTTCAAGGGTTAGAACTTTGTATCATAGGAATTTGTTTTCAGATGTCAAAATCTAGGGATTTGGGGGTCTAGAAATATTGGAGATTTAGAAATTTGGGGATCTGGAAATTTGATGCTGTAGGTATTTGAAGATGGAATAGAACTTTGTATCATAGAAATGTTAGGATCGATCGATGTCGAGATCTAGGGATTTGGGGACGTACAAGAACTGGAGATCTTTAAATTTGAGGATTTAGAAATTTGGTGATGTAGGTATGTGAAGATGGAATAGAACTTTGTATTACAGAAATGTTAGGATCGATCGATGTCGAGATCTAGGGATTTGGGGACGTACAAGAACTGGAGATCTAGAAATTTGGTGATGTACGTATTTGAAGACCTTGAAATTTGGTGTCTTATGGATTTGGAAATCTATGAATTTGGAAATCTAAAAACCTTGGAATTGATGAATCTGTGGATCTAGAGATTTAGGTATCTAAAGATTCGAAAAATCTTAAAATTCAATGGTCTAGTAATTTAAATACGTGAAAATTTAGAAATTTGAATATTTGCGACTTTACACAATTAAAAAGTGCAAGAATGAAAAAACTCTAAACATTTAAACGCATGAAAGGAATAAATGTCAAACAATTTTATGTGTGCATTCGTTTCAACGTAGTATTAATCTGCACGATACGCATCGGTAATTATTAAGTTTGTAGGCGCTGTCCACTCGACGAACCGGAAATACGCCGTTGTGACCACAAAATTTATCTGTCGACGGTGCAGTCAATCAGAAATAATCCATGACCTATCTACAGTTCTTTGACCCAGAGAAACTAAATGCTTTTACCGATGTACGGGATTCGTTCAACAGTGAACAATAAACTTGTAATAGAGCTTCTTTTATTTTGGGTCATGCGACTCGTGGGTTGACATCTGTATACGTTTACCTGTGTATAGAAATTTTAATATAATAAATATTGCGAATATATAAATATAAACGATATCGATTGTATACGGATATGTAAATGTAAGTGTATTGAAGAGAACATGACAGAATGTTCGTAGAATTAAACGAGGAACATAAAACGGAAAGGCAGACAACTTTATAATCCAGAACAATCGTATTCTTTCGCGCTTGTACAGAACCGTCTGCGACGAAGAACCGGGGATAAGAAACTTGTTCGAACGCAAACGAGAAGTTAGTAAGTTTACTTCCCAAGACACGAATAATTTTCGTTCAAGTTCCAGCACCATGGAAATTCAAATTCGGATGCGTCCCCCTTGAAAATTTATTTGCACCAATTCTGCGTCTCTGCCTCTTGTTCTTATCAAGACGTATTGATTCGTTAATTTGGAACGTAGTTAGTCTTAATCGTTGCAAACTTTTAATGCGTTTTGTTACAGAGTAACTTTTGTTACGAGGTGACGGAAAAATTTATTCTAAATGAAAGTTTATTGTTACAAAGTTTGATCGTAGGTACCAATTGTTTGAAGTTTGTTGAAAATTAAGGAAATTTGGAAAATAGTGAAATATCGAAATGGTAAATGATAAAATTGAATGATAAAATAGGAGAATAATGATGTGGTTGTATGATTGTATAACAGAATTAATGAAACAGTAGTAATATAGTGGAAGAGTGAAACAACCAAACAATAAATTAGCAAAAGAGTAATATAATTAAATATTAAAATAATAAAATAGTAACACAGTCAAATAGTACAATAGTAAAATTTGAAATAGTAAAATAGTGAAATAGTGAAATAGTAAAATAGTAAAATAGTAAAATAGTAAAATAGTAAAATAGTAAAATGGTAAAATAGTAAAATAGTAAAATAGTAAAATAGTAAAATAGCAAAATAGTAAAATAGTAAAATAGTAAAATAGTAAAACAGTAAAACAGTAAAATAGTAAAATATCAAACTAGTAAAATAGTAAAATTGTAAAATATTGAAGTATTAAAATAGTAAAGTAGTAAAATTAATTACCAAACTAGCAATTACGAATAAACAGTTATTTTTCGTTGAATATTTACTTCTAAATAGTGGCATAAAAATGCAGGAAGGTTCTTAGAAGTTCTAACCAGGGTATAATTTCGTAAAAGTTGAAATTAATTATTCCCTTTGTCCCTCGCTGTTACGTAGAACATGTCTCAGCGTTATCAGAAAAATTTATAGTCCAGCTTTGCCGAGTACAGTGAAATTTAACAAGGAGAGATAACCACGAAAGAAGTTCCTGAGAAAAAGAGTAATTCGGGCACAGTTTCCTACATTAACGATTTCACCGCAACTCGTAAAAAGAAAGTTCATCGTGGAACAGGGTTGCATCCCCAAACGATGATAAATCGATCCAGGAGAAGCAGAAAGACTCGTGTAATTATCGCCTGGCAGCTGGATGGAACGAAATTCACCGGTTTCCGAAACCTGATATACGTGCTAATTAATTAATCCTCTAAACTTTACTGACATCTCAATGCTCATTATGCTAACGAAGAAACTGAACGTATCATGCTCATTTATTTTTCATATATTTTCACAGATTTTTCAAGTGTTACAATTTTACAATTTTTCAATTTTTCAACTTTCATGGTCTCCAGTTTTACAATTTTTCAATTTTTCTTCAAATTTTCTCTAATTTTATAATTTTCAAAATTCCAAATTTTCAGAGATTTAGATTTCCAAATTTCCAGAGTTTTAGATTTCCAAATTTCCAGAATTTCAGATTCCAAATTTCCAGATTTCTAGATTTCCAAATTTTCCAATTTTCCAATTTCTCGTTTTCCAAATTTTGCAATCCTCCAATCTCACAGTTTTCAAATTATCTTATTTCCCAATTTTTCAATTTTCCCATTTCTCATATTCAACTTCGCAATTTTTTATTTTCTAATTTTCTTATATAACTTTTCCCAATATCTGAACTACCAGTTTTTTTATATTTTCCAATTTTTAAAATTCCAGATTTCTATCTTTACAAATTTTCGAATTAATATCTGCGTTGTCAAATTGTTTAAATTTCCCAATTCTGAAAATTCAAAATTTTTACATGTCTATACTTACTTTCTCAATTATTCAATTTTCGAATTTTTATTATTTTAACACTCGATCATCCTACTCCATATAGTAATTTTTCCTGAAACTTCTCAAAACTTCCGCTAAACTTCAAGCTTCAAATGTACGTGTCATAGTACTAAAAGTATAATTATGACAATACCTTTACATCATCGAACCAAACGACAGATATCGTTCACTCTTAAATTAAGTATTAACTTAACAAGGACAACTGAAAAGTGCCGATCGATCTTGTTAAAAACTTCTAACAGCTGAAACGGTGAAAAGTTGTGAATAATATAGAAATAGCCGTTCGAAGCACTCGTTTTCCCACGGAATTCTCTCGTTTCAGCTCGTTTAATATAAAGCGGGAAGAAGTTAACATTCGAGGAAATTAAATTAAACACAGGTTTCGAAGGATGTTCGTTGCAGAGAGAACTACGTTATTTGTGCGAAAAGGAAGTAAGAAACTTCGTCTTATTAATTAAGAAACTTGAAAGGCATTGTCGAGATTATTAAACAGTAGTTTTCGTAGCCTTTGCTTATTAAATTCAGACAAGAGGAAGAGATAATTACTTGTTTTCATCCGATACAGCTTATGAACGGTTTCTCCGATCCTTCGCAGCTGCAAAGACATTTCAAACGATTACCAGGGCGATCGTGAGTTAATTAAATAACTTGCTTTTTAATATTTTTCACGTTTGCACATTAACTTTGTGCTAAAAACATAGTTCAGTCAGACAAATTAATTTTTGCGGAAGGTATACATATTAAATATAATGCGAAATAGCATAATTCAATATTAAATGTATTTCAGAATAATGAACAAAATATATTTAGTATAATATAGCTCAATATTAATTATGATATAGAACAACATATGTTAATTGTAATATAGTACAACACATATTATAATATGGATGAACATATGTGAATCTTAATATAACCCAACATATATTAATTATAATACAGAACAACACATATTAATCATAATACATAACATATATATATCAGTACATTAATATAGTACAACATATATTACTTGTAATGTGAATGCACATATGTGAATCTTAATATAACCCAACATATATTAATTATAATACAAAACAACGCATATTAATCATATTAGATAACATACATATATCAGTACAGTAATATAGTATAACATATGTATATTACTTGCAATATGAATGAACATATGTGAATCTTAATATAACCCAACATACATTAATTATAATACAGAACAACACATATTAATCATAATACATAACATATATATATCAGTGCAGTAATATAGTATAACATATGTATATTGCTTATAATATGAATGAACATATGTGAATCTCAATATACCCCAACATATATAAATTATAATACAGAACAACACATATTAATCGTAATACATAACATACGTCCATACCAAATACATTGCAAAATGTTACCTAAAGAACAAATTTAACCGAATGAATTAACTTCACAACCTAACCAATTATCCTCACGACACTTGCTGTCCAAAGTTATTCGAATGAAGAGATTAGTTCATGCGTGAGGTTAGGTGAACCAAAATGGTTGGCAAGTGAAATTTTCGAGCCGATTTACGAAACGGCCGTAGTTCCCGAACGAAACGATCGCGAAAAGCATGGATAACATTCTATCACGGTCGTGTAGCCGCGATAGTTCGAAAAGTGAACGAGACTTTGCTGCTACTTCACCGGATAAGTGGCATTCCGCACGTTTCTTCGGCAAACCTCTTCCAGTAATGCCGGAACCCTGCGAGATGCCTTTAAAGTTTCGACGTTAGCCACGATTTATTTATTCGGACCGGCGAAATCTGTTGGGATTGAAAACGGACGATTCTCCTATTTCTTCCTTCGGTCTTCACATTTTTCCTTGAGCGATCTTCGCAGATGCCAACTCGTTAGCCACGAACATTCATTTTTACACTTGACTTATTTGAGAATGTTCAAATTTGTCACTGTTTTTGTTTAGTTTGTTGAAAGGTTGCGGGATGTTCTTGTAATCAGTGATTTTTATTTGGGGATTTTTGGGAATTTAGGTTTGAGGGAAGTTGGAGATTTGGGGACTTCGGAGTTTGAATATTGAGACGTTTAAAAATTTGCTAATTTTGGATTTGATGATTTGAGGGTTTGGAGATTTGAAGATTTGGGGGTTGAAAAATTTGGGAATTTCGGGATCTGGGGATTTCGAATTTGAATATTTAAACGATTGAAAATTTATAAATTTTGAATTTGGTGATTTGGGGGCTTGGTGGTTTAAGAATTTGAGGACTTAAGAGTTTGCAAATTTGAAAATTGGGGTATTTGAGAATTCGAGAATTTAGGGGTTGAAAAATTTGAGAATTTAGATTTTTGGGTTTTTGAGATCTGGTGACTTCGGAGTTTGAACATTTAAACGATTAAAAATTTGCAAATTTTGAATTTGGTGATCTGGAGGTTTGGATATTTCAATGTTTAAAAATTTGTAAAATTACAGATTTTTGAATTTGTCGCTTTAAAACCTTGAGAATCTAAAACTTTCAGCAATTTCTTTTATTGCATACACGGAAATTTAATAATAAATTCCGACTTTTCCTTCATTTGCACCCAGTTCATCAAAAAGCAGTAGCAATTCGGAATAACAGATATCTGCAAATGAATTTAGAATTCAATTACCGAAACAATTTCACCGACGATACGTGATTACTACGCAACAATTTCCCTCTATATTTAATTGATTTTACGTATATTCGGTAGTCGTCGAATCGAGCAAATAGTGAAGATTTTTATTTATTACTAGCCGAGGGCCATTGTTGGAATTTGTTTGAATCGGTTCGCCAGCGGCCTGACTTCCGGCGGAGTTTCGACAAAGCTTTCACGAGCGCAAACCGAATTCCCTTGTAACAAATCCATCGACATCGACGGTTCCAACGGCACGTATACTGTTGGTCGGTTTCGAACTTAGTTTCGAGCACGTTTCGCGTATAACTTTAAAGTAGCCGCTATTAATATAGGGTTCGCTCGTTTTTCAAATGGTTTCTACGCTCATGAAAACCGCGTGGAACGTTTCGATGCGTGGAAATGAGAGTTTTCGGATGTTCACGAATTATTTGTCACGTTACTCGACGTGCGGTTTCCGGTATAAATATCTAGCGTTATTTTACACCCGCACGCCATCCCAGATATTTCCATTTGTTATTTCAACGTTGAATGTTAAACCGAGCATAAAGTTCCTCCGAATATTTTGCTCTGACATTTTATTACATAACGTAATATAATACAACGTTGTCCAATAATGTATGCATTATATGCGTCTGACAATATAAAAATTGTCATTGTAAATTAGAAACGTGTTGCATGAAAAAGTATCGATTTTGCTAAAATAAATGTGTGACCGTCATAAATCGACACGTATACGCATATGTGCATGTGCATATTTAAATTTATTTATCAAAATTCATTGAAATAAATACGCATTTATTTATGAAAATAAAAACATACATAAATTTCCTTTATTTGTTAAAATAATAGCGTGTGCATACTTTAAGCTGACTCGTGTACATACACATGTGCATACATACATATGTGTACATATGTGTATATACATTAAACTTGTAGCACCTAAATAATAAATAAATATATATGTTATGAAATATAATGAAAGTAGCATAACATGAAAGGTAATACATAAAATATCAGTCACATATGAATACGAAAATATAACATAAGTAAGAACTCAAGAAAGTAAATATCTGAGAAATTAATTTACTAGAAACTTAAAGGTTTCACACAACAACGAATATTTTGCATAAATATCTTTATACGTTCTAAAAAGTAAAAGATCACGTTCTTACAATGGGATCATAACTTGTTTAAACAACGCAATTCGAAAGTTGCAATTAATTGGACCGAGCAGAAATTTGAACGGTGACTGATCGAAAGCGTCAAATTTTTCACGGAGTTGGCGCGACAAAAAGAAAAGTACGAAAAGCCATCAGTCCGTTTTGGAATCGGCCGCCTTAACGATCGAATGGCCGAATAAAAGAAGCGCCAACGATCAAAAGGTTCGAATTTATTCCACTCTGTGGAGCGTGTCATCCACGCTTCGCTCTACTTTCGTCGCGGCCGAATCTCACTTTGTTTCGACGAACAATAAACGGTCACATGACCTGTGATCAATCTACCGAAGGAACGGTCTAATAAAATTTCATTCATCGCCTCTCTCTACCGATACTTTCTCCGCTCCAGATACGAATCGTCAAGTAAATGCTGTCCGAATTTTTCAATTTTCCCTGATTAAAGTCTTTTCGCATTTATTTCGATGCATTGTCAATTGGACGATATGTGACCTCATTTGTGTATTTATCCTATGAGATCATATTTAAGAAGTTTTATTTTAATTCTTAAACTTGCTTCAATAAAATGAATTCATATATATAAAAACACCCTATGAACATATATTTAGAACACACAGAACACACAGAAATCAAGAATTTCTACATTACTTTTTAAACTAGTTTTAATAAAATGAATTCATATGTCAGAAACAACATGTATGTGCATATCTAAGACACAGCCTATAAGCTCATGCTGAAGATACGATCTCCTATTTAAAGATTTCTGTTACTCTTCGAACTTGCTTCAATAAAATGAATTCATATGTAGGAAAAACATTACGAATTCATATTTAAGAAATTCTATATTGATTGCTTGCTTCGATAAGAGTTCATTTAAGGAACTCCCTGTTGACTTCTATTAAAGAAACCCGGTGTTAATTTTTGAACTTACCCCAATAAAATGTTGCAATTATATTTAATCAAATTCTACTATTAAAAACAACCTGCTTCCAGTAGTTTGATAAGTATTGGTAAATTGTTATCAGACAAGAGCCTAGCACGGTTACAAACGGTCGATGAATTTGCATGGAGCTAATTGATTGAAAGAACGTGTGAAAGGGAGGGAAAGTTACGAGATCGTTCACAAGTTTCGACTTCGTGAGAGGGTAAAAATTTTGGTGCGGTAATGCGATAGAAATTCCATTGGGCAGCGTGGTCGGATACCGAGATGGTAACGGAACGTGCACAACGTATCGACGCATATCTTGGACAGGTTCTATTTGTATTCATGGCCGATATGTTTCTTTTCCTTCTATTCGCGTTCAATAGACTCCGAGCGGGAAAATAGGACCGCGTGAAACTCAACCGACATTTCGAGGCATTGTAGCCGAACGAGCACGACGCAAACTGAATACCGTTCTAATGCCTACTCGAAAGCTTGATACTGGTATTTACATGGATCCTGCGAGGGCCCCGGAGTCGATTCGATAGACATTCATGGCCGTGGCAATCGAACGTGTAACTATTCACGGGGACTGGCTACGCTTCGGTATTATCTTGACTGGCTCGACCCTAGCCGAACGATCCGAATATTTGATGCCGAAGGGGACGGAATTTCCCTAAAACTCTTTCCCACCTTTTCTTGCTCGTGTTATAGGATTTCGTACGACAAGTTTAAACGTCCTCGTGTTTTTGTAACAGTGACGGACGACTGCGGGGGTGCGACGCATGCGCGTGTATGTTATGTACACTTGTGGATGCTGAGTTATCTGTTTGAAAAGTTGGAGATTTCAGACACTTTATTTTTATATTTGTCAACATTCACACTGTAGTATTTATACATTGAAGAAATGAAAAATTGAAGAATTGAAAAATTGAGGAATTGAAGAATTGAAGAATTGAAGAATTGAAGAATTGAAAAATTGAAGAATTGAAGAATCGAAGAATTGAAGAATCGAAGAATTGAAGAATCGAAGAATTGAAGAATTGAAGAATTGAAGAATTGAAGAATTGAAGAATTGAAGAATTGCAGAATTGAAGAATTGAAGAGTTGCAGAATTGAACAATTGGACAGTTGGACAATTGAACAACTGAAAAATCGAAAAGTTGAAAATTTGAAATCCCACAATACTGTAATATTGAAAATTCGAAAAATCAATAATTAAAAACTTGAAAAATCAAATGGACAAATTGAACAGCTGGAAAATTAGAACACCAAAAATTAGGAAAAATGGAAAATACGGAAATTGGAGAACATTGAAGTAGGAGAATTAGAAAGTTAAAAAATCAGAAAATTCCAAATGCAATAATCTCAAAATTCAGGGTTTCAAGAACTCAGTACCTTCAGATTTTATTCTTCGCGATCTAAAAATGGAAGAATCAAGAGAAGCGGCAAATTACACATTCTAAAAATTAGAAGTAAAAAATTTGAATGAGAAGTCAGTCGGTATTATACCTACCCCGTCACACTGCGATATTAAACGCTGTACAAATTCGCAGAATTACTGGTCCCTTTTTTATCATAATTTTCTTCACGATCTCGTCAACCCGTTGACTGGTATCGTAACTCGAAGAACGGGTTCGTAATAAACGAAAAAAAGTAGAAGGAAATGTTTTATGCCCTGCACACGAGAGCGGAAACTGGATTCTCCCTGGTGTTCTTTTTGTTCGTGCATCCGCGCTGACTTTTTACGAGGCCCGCGAAGAATGGTTTCCGCCGCGATAAAATTCACGCGTCTAGTTGTCCGTCTTTGTTTGCCAGAATAGGCATGGGTATTATCATTTTTAAATCTTCGCCTTTGTTTTCCACCGAGATTCTTGCTAATTTTACTGGCTCCAACAGCTTCGCGAACGACTTCCTTGGAGAATCGTAATCGACGATACTGTACCTTTCCTTCCGGTAATAATACTTGTGCGTTGATGTTTCCTGAAACTGTTATCTTTTCTCTACTCTCAAGCACCGCCATCTTGAATGATTCATGCTTTAACGGGTTTTAGTAGTTTCCAACTACCGAGTTCTGTAAATAGCACAACTGACCACTAAACTTCTGAATTTCCGATTCAAACTATCAATCGTTCAAATCAATTTCAAAATTAACAAATTTTTAAACTTGAGATTTTTACGTTGCTGCAATAAATTCCAATGATCTCAAGTTTCTAAATTTGAAGATATAAAAACATATTAACAGTAATCTGGCAGTATTATTTAAACAAGAAACACTGTTAAAGAATCAGTATTTTATTTTAAATTGAAAGTTTCTCAAAAACTAAAGTCATCGATGGAAAATTTTAATATTGAGAATAACTGGATAAAAATGTATAATTCATTAAAATTTATAAAAATTGATAAATATGAATTATTCAGATACGAATAATGTAAAAGTGTAGAAATTGTATTTAAACGAATCTCTAAGTTTACATGAAAAGTAAGATTTTACATAAATGGGGTTGCTTAATATTTCATTTGTGTACATATGGTGCAGTGTAACAATGTATTTCTTAGATAAAATCATGTTTGTTGTCCATTAAATCGTAGAACCGTAGGAATCGGAATGATCGAACGAATTTGAGGGATCTCACGAAGCATAAACCACAACTAGTGATCGAAACCACGGCAGTCGGTAGTTTTCGTTCGTTCCGCGACTCGTTAGCCGTACGCGGTTATCCGGAGGGCGAACTTGCTAATTAGTTGCCCGACGTTTTTGCTTGCGAACATTGGAGTCGAACTAGATGCTGCTATCGCATTTATTCACGGCTGAAACTCTATAAACTGCTTTGTCACGCATGTCGTTAATATTTCCGGAGGTGGCAACGATGTCAGAACTCGGCCAATTTAACAAAATTAACCCTCTAATGTTTCGAATAAACGTACACTTATGTTCTTCGTATTAAATTCCATCTGCAATATGCATCTAGTCTTACTCGATACTCTTTACTCTTTCCAAATTCACGTTTCTAAATTGACACGAAACTTTGAAATTTAATAATTTAGGAATATAGAAATTTAAAATGGGGGTTGGAAATTTGAAAACTTCGAAATTGAAAAATTGAGAAATTTAGGTATGTGGAAATTCAGCAAGTTAAATGCTCAGGTATTGAAAAATTAAACAATTTAGGAGATTTTGGAAATTTAAAAACTTATAAATTTTGAAATTATTTAATTTGCGAGCGTAGGAATTTAGAAGTTGAAAAACATAAGAATTTAAAAATGTTTCAATTTCAAAACGTAGAAATTCAGAAATAAATCCAATTACCAAATTTTCAAACTTCCAAATTTCTAAAATGTATTGAATATCAATCTCTACCCCATCTACACTACCGAAATCCCCATATCTACCTACGTGCCCACGGGCAGTAAATCTGCCCGTCACTCTCGCATCACGCTGTACAAATATTTCAAATCACTGTACCGAAGTAAATACACGAAACGGTGAGCAGCAGATAAAATAAATAAATAGTGTTCGTAAACAGAAAATTTCGAAGACTGCCACGTCATACGAAAAGCCGGAGGTACATTTTTGAATACGCGCAGCTGGGTATCTAGGTTTCGTCCAAAGTGTACGCATTTCTTTCACGGGAAACAGAACAGAGAAAAACTGACACGATGTATGCACACGAAAGGGAAAACCACGGGGACGGAGAGAGGTAAGGGAAGTTTTACTGTCTGGATGGTACTTCCTTTTGCAAACGTAATCCACGTTCGTGCAGTATATAAATTTCATCGCCGGTAAAAATTCTTCGTCCCTTCTGGAAGCTTTTTCCTTCCTTACTACGAACGTGACGGAAAAAGAATTAAATTTTACGACACTTTTGGACCTTTCTAAACGATTCTTAAACACCATTGAAGCTTCACTCGTAACTGGTCCGTTTGATCATCGAATGTATCGTACTTTGTATTAAACGTTCTTTCAGTTCCTTTATTTTGTTTTTGACTGGAGAATTTGAGAATATGAAGTCTGACATCATTTGGAATTTAGGTTTATCAATTTAGAGGTTCGATAAAGACGAGATGTTTGAATGGTTTTGTAAATATTTTTTCACGAAAAATATTTAGCTTGCAAAAATAACTATGCTTGATTTTTGTATAATTTCATTAAGAAAAACAGAATCGAGATTGACACGAGCGCCCTCTCGAGAGATGCGAATAAATTGAACGAAGAGGGACACGAAAATACGTAGCTAGCTCAAAAGATTATTTCATACCACTAATGCCAGGATTTGTTGGCTACCACCACACCGAGAGGGCAAGCTGTGTAACAACCATAATAAAATGACCAAGTGACCACCGTGAGAGGGTCGTACAGCAGGATTTCCGGATGTGCTTACGGTTAATCTAGAAAATGGCTTTGCGCCACTTGTGCTACCTTGTGAACAATTCGATTTTCGTCTGAGCTTGTTTTACACCTCTTTCAGAAACACTTGACGTTTATTCTCGACAGGTGAATTTTCACGTTCTTTTTTTTCACCGTTTTTAAGTCTTGGAACCTGATGCTTTTGTAGGAAACGAAGATAAAATTTTTATTATGGAATAAATTAAAAAATATTGAAATTCTTGT
Source organism: Megachile willughbiella (assembly GCA_945859595.2). Taxonomy (NCBI): domain Eukaryota; kingdom Metazoa; phylum Arthropoda; class Insecta; order Hymenoptera; family Megachilidae; genus Megachile; species Megachile willughbiella. Next base: position 11,350,612 of record OX243796.1, read on the forward strand.
ATGTGCACAAATATTTATAGGAAAACTGCGTTTTAACCGTGCTGATTATTTCATTATTTCTTCTAACACAAGATATTTGTGCTTAGTGTTTGCTCTTGTTGCAACCTCTACAATTTTCAACCGTTTCTTTCAGATTTTTATAATTTTTATTATGTATATATTTTATCAGTTATAAGATATTATCCAGTTGCTTTTACATATCGATTCATATAATTTTATTATAAATGTAGCCAGTTAGATATTACACAAGTTGTAAATTTCTCTTAAATTTCTCACGCAAGGAATTCATACTATTGTAATTATGAGTGAGATTTTTTCACCCTGTTCCATTAAACAGCATATCATAATAAATTGAGAGGGTGATATAATGAACAAGAGCATAATTGAAACGTTCACATTGATTGTTCACATCTCGGACGCAATTAACGTCAAGCATTACCTACCCTCAACAATGTGTTTCTTCGACATACACAAGGCAACACGAACAAAACTTTACGAATGAATTATGTTAATTGCACGACTGCTTGTCTAAACTAAATTACGTATTCCAAGTTTCCGTAAATTCGTTAATTAAAGGGCAACCGTAAGCGCAAACACGTAGCCTACAACGTGTACCCTTGGGTGGAACTGTAACAGTAAATCTTAAGTTAAGATAAGTGAAACTTGTATGCATTAATAAAACAAGTCTTTAGCTGAATGATTACTCGGCTGAGTAAAATGTTGCTGCACGATACGTGCATTCGTTTTGTGGTGCGATTTTTCATACCATATCTACAAGATTGTGTTAATAAACAAGTCTACTCTAAATTTAAAAATTAGGTTATTTAGGGAAACAAAATCAGTATTTCATTTGCTTCAATATAACAGTAAATAATTATTAATAAACATCTATTATATCATAAAGTTAGTAGAATAGTAGAGAAAACTACTGCTGCAGCTACAGAGGCACTAGAATAAAATAAACATGGCGGATACAAAGGTACTTTTAATTAGTATTGAAAGAAAATTGGTCAATAAAGCTTGTAAAGAACATTAAAATGTTGTACGATCTTCTTGGAAACACTTTATTTTCTTTATTACAATAAATAAATAGTGCATATATATAACATTATAATAAATAGTTATACTGTTTGTTAGAGCATCAGACAAGCGTCAGCCATTTTGATTAGTTCTGAGACTAATCATGCCTCACGTTAAATTCCCGTTTCTAATAATTTTCTAATACCTAAATTAAGAATTGCTTGATTAGTTCACAAACTAACCATTAGTATATCATGTTAAATTCATGTTCCCCATTTCCTAATTTCTAAATAAAAAATTGCTTGTATATCGAACGTAAACACGCGTCCGCCATTTTGATTAGTTCACAGATTGACCACCAGTGTCGTAAAATTCACGTTGCTGCTAATTTTTCAACTTCCAAATAAAAACGCCAGGATAATATACAAGAAATATGATCACCCAAGAGAATGTAGAGTTTGTTGTTAGTTTGCCACGGTGAGAGAATATTTGAATACCTTATCGTCAAATTTAGCTTCGTTATATTGCCAAGGGGTAGGAAGAGGAAAAATCGTGGGCGAAGATGGACAACCGAGCAGATTTATGGGGACCGATTTGTCCCCGGAAAAGTTGCTCGTCTCTTGGCACCAACCCTTGCGTGCGTTCACCCTGGACGCCTCTAATGGACGCTTTTTGAAATAACGAGCAAACAAAAGCGGCACGGTGCATTCACTTTTATGACCACCATCTGTCGTCTACGCAGACAATTTTTATTGAAAATCCCTACCCTTACTCAAGAATTTCACACCGTTATACGGTTAATAAATACCGATCGGAACCTTACCCTCCCGCGACTGTCAACCGTATATTCAGGGGATAATTAAAATGACTTTGAAAACTTAATTAATGTATTCAGGAATGTGGGTTAACTAATGGTCCGTTTACAAATTTTTATGAATCACCATATCGGTGATACGTAGTTTGACAATTTGAAATTTCTGTATTAGAGAAATAATATTTCTAAATGTTTAAATTTGTAAAATTGTTAATTTGAAATTTCTGTATCGTAGATGTTAAATTTCTGAGTTTCAAAATTTGTTCATTTTTTAATTTGATGATTTATGTATATGATACTACTATATACAACAATACTAAAGTTTAAAAATTTGCAAATTTTGAATTTTGAAAATGAAAAATTCCTCAAAATATTGTACATCTTCAACTTTCCAAATGTCTAAACTTATAAATTTAATAATTAAGAAATTCGATATTTTTATGTTCGAATATTTAAAATTTTGTAAACACCCAAACTTCTAAATTACAATAATTAAAAATATGTAAACCTTTCAATTACTAGCAGTAAGATGAAGAATTGTTGAATGTCTTAAGCTAATCGTCATGCAAGGATTAATCCGTTAAATGCAAATATGTCTTCAGGAAACATAATTAGATTCTTCATTCTTCTTCGCACTTGCAATTTAAATTTCATTAGCACGGCGGAAGGCAAGTGTAGATGAATATTAATTACTCGGGAACGTTGTTTTAGTGATAAAATTCGAAATTCCTTATCTGAACGTGACGTCTGACGGACTGGCTAAGGTAATACGCTGGTAAACTGGGGTTAGGTTAACCAGGAAATTGCCTCTCGACCTGCAGACAGGTGTTTCCTGCCAGTCAGTAATGTCTCTGATGATTTCTAATCCTGTCGCCGACATTTCCGATTAAGTTTACGTACTATCGACTAACCAATATCGATTTTATACTCGATATTATGTTGCATAATCTGTTTATAATTTAACGTGCCTTAATACTATGTATACATATAGATTTACTCATTTCACATTAATTTCACTGCCATTATATTTCTTCAAACCTCGGTCGATTATTTCCTTAAATACTTTCGTTATTTTTTTACGGTAAAATTACTAGTTTCTTTTCGACAATTTTTAAATTGTAATAAAGTGTAGATCTATGTAGAGACAATATGGTAACCAAGTTGGTGTCGATTTTTAGGGATTTTTAAGATTTGATACTTTGGGGTTAGGTTAAAAATTTGGGGACATAGAAAATTGGGGGATGTAGGAATTTGGGGACATAAGAATTTAGGGATTTACGAATATGAGAATCTAGGGATTTGGCTGTCTGAATTTTGAAGATTTGGTAATTTGAAGGATTAAAAATTTGCAAATTCTTGAACCTTTAGAAATTTGCAAATTTATAAATTCTACAATCTTAAATTTAGTAAATTTGAAAGTTTAAAGTTCTCAAACTTCCAAATTCTCAAATTCTCAAAATCAGTAACTTAACCCCTTGCACTATGATTTATTTGTCAGGTGCGTCAGTCACAACTGACTAACCTCGGCTACAATATGAAAACAGACAAAGAACGTTGAAATGTTATGTGAATTTGGTATTATGCAATCGTTGACTATACAAATTATAATCGGACTTAAACTTCAGATTGAACGTATTCAAAATTCGATTAAAATCAGTCACAGCTGAAGTACAAGTGCGTCACGAGTCAGACTCGTCAAAATAGTGCAAGGGGTTAAAAATATAAAAATTACCAAGTTAAGAAATCATTCGTAGTAAGTCTTTCGTTGCATCTCAATTTAAGGGCTGCACGACCAGCATTACACAGGCGGTATAAAGTGATATCGAAATGAAGTATGCTCCATTTATGTGACAAATGTCTATTACTGGCCTATTCGTACGCGTTGAGACGTCGCTAATCGACCGATCGAGCGTACTCGAGCGTGCATCGTTCACACCGATACTCCTCGAATTAAACCATCCCCGAGATCAAATTCTTTCGAGAACAAGATCAACGAGAAGCAAATGCTAATTGAAACGCTGCAGACAGGTGGAAACGTTCCAATTTAAGCTCGTACCTTAATTACCTGCATCTACAAATAGAAACCCGTGAAATTTTAATCGAGAAGAAAATATCCTCGCGTGAAATTATTCTCACGCCTCCATTCACACTCCTCGTTTACGTCGCGCATTTTTCGAAAATTTTAATCGTACGCTTCGTTTTAATTAAATTTCTGCTTCCCCTTCTTTGATCTATATATTTTTATCTACATCTAAAATAACCCTGCTGCTGGAAAATGTAACAAAATGGTTGCTAGATTGAAGTTGTAGCTTCATCAAATTTTTATTGATTGTAAAACTTTAGGGATAATAAAGAAACTTAATCTACTTCATCAAAGTGAACCTAATATCAAATTAAAGTATTCCATTTTTGTCGACTGATAGAGAGCAAACTTTAAATAGGGTCGTAAGAAAAATTGTGATATAAAATCTTTACCCTCTATAATTATAAAATGGCATCTTCATTTTCTACAAATCTCAAAATATTTAAATAAAAGATACCAGTCTTGATGTCCTATAATTCAACAAACTGTAATGTGACTATTAGTGCTTAAAAATATTCCTATGAATATTCGTGAGTCATCAAGGTTCAAAATTTAAGAACACATAATCTAAAATAAAGTAAATAGGTAAGTTAGATAAAATCGGTGATTTTCCGAGGAAAATTTGAAACCCTGTATAAATTATGATAGTCCCGAGTGGCTATGGTGCTATGTCAAAGAGCAGCAGCATTAATAACTACTATTATCGAGTTTGCATGTCAAGATAAGCTAAGGATAAGAGAGCAGCTTCGATGGCGACTCTTCGGCTTATGGCAGATCACCATAGCTCAAGTAGTTTGAGTAAGTCACTCACAGCCAGTGGCCTTTGTGAACCTAAGTAGCCATAACTCAGGCTGCGGACTATATCACTCGGTAATATCCTGGTAATAAATTAAATCAACGAAGATAATTCAGATGGAGCCGCTTCAGGGCCCATAGGTTTGGCTACCGGCCGATATCACAATAGACCATGGGTTCAGTGTTTAGATGTGGTCTACCATGACTTTCTGTTCGCCGTTTACACAACGGTGCGTTCTACAAAGGATCAACCTCTCGGCCATTATCAGACAGCTTTGACGGTGTTGCTATTTTTCCTTGCAATTTTGTTGCTGAATATAAAATAGTACATTTATAATAAAGATGCGTAAAATAATGTTCGAGGAGTGAAGATGAAATTTGACTGCATAAAATGTACGTAGAATGAAGATCAAATTTGACTGTGTAAAATGTACGAAGATGAAATTCATTCTAGATAAAATAATGTACGTAGAGAGAAGATGATATTCGATAAAATGTGTAGAGTGAAGATCGAATTTGGTTTTCCGTAAAATAATGTATGAGTCAAGATCAAATTTCATTGTAGGTAAAATAATGTGGGGCAGGATCGAATTTGACTCTACCTAAAGTAACGTAGGTAGTCGATATTTGATTCTAGCTAAAACAATGTACGTAGAGTGAAGATCAAATTCCATGAAATAATGTATGCATTAAATTTGATTCTAGATAAAGTACTGCACCTAAAGACGAGATCAAATTTGATCCTGTATAAAATAACATACATAGGGTTGATATTAAATTTGATCAAATAATTTCAAATATACTATAATTAATAGACTAATTTTTATAAAATTAAATTCGCATCTAAGCTAAATTATTTCTTAGCAATAAAATGTATATTAAATGAAAATGTAGGTAATGTAATGTATGTTTATAAATATTTATATCTAGTTAGTAACAAAAATGGTGTAAATACTTATACGACTTACTGTACCTACAGAACAATAGAACCGTCTAGTATGATGCCATATAAGCTGATATATGCATACACGAACGTGAGGATATGCATAGTATACGTACACTTCCCTAACAATGCGTACACAATAGATACGTGCATATCTACAGATCCGTAAATCTTACGCGTACATTTACGGAGGCAATAGCATGCGAATAGACAGGGCTGCAGGTTGCGAACGTTTTACATTATTCTATCATAGCATATCTCATTCATTCTCCTATTACTATGCCATTTCCAGATTACCTATTGATCGCATCGTATCGCATTGCTATAACCGACATGCCAAATAACATTCGTGTATTGTTTTGAATTATTACACGTTTGGTTATAGGTCAACTTTCTTAACCTCTAAAATTGTCGACCATTTTGAATAACATATTTTCATCACTTTACTATATGAATTTCATTGCTGCGATGTGGATTATTAGGATAGTATTAACATTTTTGTACGGTTTAGAACTACTAAAAGTTTCGTTATAGGTCAACTTTCTTAACCTCTAAAATTGTCGGCCATTTTGAGCACAATATAAACTTCGTCAGAAATTTACTATATAAATTTCATGGACACTAAATGAATTATTACGTTGAAATACATGCAAAAAAGATGACTTTCTGTTCAATAATTCAGAATTCACAAAAACTGAACTTCCGCCATATTAATAATTAATCAGCCAATTTATTAAACTTTATATACAAAGTTTCTTAACAGAGATTCCTATCATCAATTATATAAATATTTAAAATTCTATTAATTCAACTAAATACGTAACTCCATTCAATGTACGTATCTTATTAAATAAATTCGAAAAGATTGAATACGTTAGAGAGAGGTATTGAAATACCTTTTGAATGACACAGCAGCGTTGATCAAATAGAAAGTAGAAAAGAGATCGATACGTGCATTGGGTTACAAAGAGATTATTTAAATGGACGAAAGAAGAAGCAAAGGAGGTGAGAGAAACGGAAATGAGGAGAAGAAGCATCGACATAAAAAGAGCAAAAGACACATCAGAGATAAAAAGCTCACGAGTTATTGTTCCGATTCTTTCATTGGAGGATTTAGCATTTCGATGCTTTCAGAGTCGTGGCAGGCATTAAGGTTCGCGGTGAACCGCGAGATTTTAACGATGATATTGTAGTGTTGCCCTTTTTGTTGGTTTAGCGAGGGCTAAGTGTTCATAGCTGGCCAAGATCCTCTTATTCGTTCTACTTAGAAAATCCATTGAAAGCGACAATTCGGTGGCTGCTTACTTTCTTCTTAACGAACGAACTGTACGGTGGCATTGTCAGAATTTAAAAGAGTACCGAATCGTGTTTCGATTTTAACCCACTTATTTTATGATATTGCGTTTCGTGTAACGTGTCAGTTGACGATTTTGTACAAATACTTTGTGCGAGTTAGGGGAAAGTTGAGGACTTTGAAATTTTGCACGATTTTAAATTTTGGAATTTTAGGATTTGGGGAATTTGGGATTTTGGGATTTGACGAATATAGAGAATTTGGGGAATTTGGGATTTGAGAAGTTTCGGATTTGGGGAATTTGGGATTTAGGGAATTTGGAATTTGAGGAATTTGGAATTTGGAGAATTTGGGATTCGGGGAATTTGGTATTTGGGGAATTTGGGATTTTGGGATTTTGCGATTCGAGGAATTTGGTATTTGGGGAATTTGGGATTTGGGGACTTTGTGATTTGGGGAATTGTGAATTTCGGGAATTTGGGATTTGGGAAATTTGGTATTTGGAGTATTTGAGATTTGGGGACTTTGTGATTTGGGGAATTGTGAATTTCGGGAATTTGGGATTTGGGAAATTTGGTATTTGGAGTATTTGAGATTTGGGAAATTTGGTATTTGGGGAATTTGAGATTTGGAGAATTCGGGATTTGGGGAATTTGGTATTTGGCGCATTTGGGATTTAGGGAATTTGGTATTTGAGGCGTTTTGGATTTGGGGAATTCGAGATTTGAGGAATTTGGGATTTGGGGAATTTGGTATTTGGCGCATTTGGGATTTAGGGAATTTGGTATTTGAGGCGTTTTGGATTTGGGGAATTTGAGATTTGGAGAATTCGGGATTTGGGGAATTTGGTATTTGGCGCATTTGGGATTTAGGGAATTTGGTATTTGAGGCGTTTTGGATTTGGGGAATTCGAGATTTGAGGAATTTGGGATTTGGGAAATTTAGGATCTGGTGAATTTGGGATTTACGGAATTTGTGATTTGGGAATTTGGTATTTGAGGCATTTGGTATTTGTGGAATTTGGGATTTGAGAAATTTGGTATTTTGATATTTTTGAATTTTTATATTGTGGCACTTTCGAATACAATTTTGGGAATATGGAATTTTGAAAATTTGTAACTGAAACTTTAGAATTTGAAAATTTTTATATTGTTGAACTTTGGAAATGTTGGGATTTTGGAATTTGTTAATTTGTTAATTTGTAAATTTATAATTTATAATCTACAAACTAAAATAAAATAAAATAAAGAAGTTAAATAAATTGAAATAATATGAAATAAATAAATGAAATAAAAATATGTAAATAAATAAATAGTGAATTAAATGTATTTTCAATTAAATTAATGCGTAAATAAATTCAAAAAATTGAAGAAACTAATATAAATAAATAAACCAATACACATAAATCAAATAGAACAAATAAATAAATTTAAATAGAATAAATCAAACAAATTTTAAATAGAACAAATCAAATAAACAAGTTTTTAACAGAATAAAAACAAATAAATAAAAATTGTCGAAATAACCGTGGCGTATTAGGCAACTTTGCCGAAGCTCGGAGGCTAGAAATTAGTGGGTCGTGAAAAAGAGCCGCGTTGAAAAGTGAGTCTTGACCCATAAAAGTTGGCGAAGCCCTGCGCTAACCTAACCAACGCAACGGCACGAATATTCTTCGACTTTTGAAAGATCTTTTTCGGTAAATGGTCGGCCGATTGAAATGAAATTGAACGCTGTATAAGAGGCCATCAAACGTTCGCAATTTCCGTGGATGTTTTTTCACGGCTTCGTTTCCACCGATTTTTCCACATCGTTTCGTAGTTTCCTGTACGGCGTGACTACGGAAGGGGTCTCCAAGTAAACCGGAAGTCGACATTCCGCGTTATACGAAGTCAGGATTACCTGCACGGCCACCGGAGATAACTATCGTAGTATCTCGCTAGTACGTCCAATAAAAACTTTCTCTCAAAGCCTCTCTTCATCTCTATATAGATCTCGTTTCGTTTCCAGTAAAAAGGATATTCCGCCTTCCTCTTCCATTTACGTCCTGCACGAACTTTTTAATTTGACCTAGCGCAAGAAATCACCTCGTCCCTTGCTCCGCACGGTCCTTCGTATTTCCTCTTTGACGTCGTTTCCGGTTACCGGAGGACAAACGCTACACTATATCTCGATCCACGACCCTTTGACATTTCTTCGCTGAAACTGTTATCTACCTTACCGAGTAATTACTGCTTCCCCTTCGCAATATTTCATTTCTGAATACGCAACGTCAAATTCATCACTTTCATCATTTTCACAAGATTATTTGTAAATGAACGCCATGAGCACACATAACCTAATTTTGATTATTTCTTTCATACTTAATTTCCATTATTTTTTATTCTAGTTATTTAAGTCTTAAATATAATTTTTTCTTTATTATTTATTTAATACTTAATTATAATTATTTATTTTGAGAGGCTTATTAATATTACAGAATTTACGAGATGAGCAAACCTAACCTCTAATTTCAATTGTTTCTTTAATACTCAAGTATAATTATTTCTTTACTATTTTTTTATCTCATCTATTTAAGTTTGTTGTATACGATAAATAATTATAACATTGAATTGTATACAATTAATAATTGTTACATAATTACAGCTGTAACACTGAATTCTGTACAGTTAGTATTATAATCATTTAATATTGAATTATGTACAATTGTATTCTTTTCATAGAATAAATTATATTGAACCTGTAATAAATTAATATCCTATATTAATATTTATTTTAAATTAATGTCCTCTACTAATTTTTATATTGCATAAAGAATATATCAAAGGCTAATAATAAAAATATGACCTTTTGATTCAGTGACTGAAATAATATAATTACAGTTATAACAATATAATTAACTGTATCGTATAAAATAAAATTGTTACTACTTTATATTCAATAAACAATCAAAAAATCTGAAATTTCCAGATCTTCAAATTTAAAAAAATATAAAATACAAAATAATAATAATTTTACATATCACAATTTAATACCTAAGAGAATAGAACCCCTGATGAATATAATCACAATTAATCATCGTCTGAAAGTATTTTGTCGGCCATTTGAAATAACAATAATATCCGGTGGTGACTGAAAACACTTGTACCTATCGCTATGAATCGATACTTGAAAATTGATGATCGTATTCCACTAAAGACGAACGAAACACATCGCCGGGAAAAGGTACACTTTCGTTGCACGGACTGTTACGAGCAAAGAACTTTTTGACATGGAAATATTACAGTGGTTGTCGAGAAAAATGAGAAAGGTGTGTAGGACGCGTCATTGAAATCGCATTTATTTATTGAAACCACCGGTGTCGACCTCCTTCTTTTTCCACTCATTTTCAGACCAAGAATGTCATGATGTCGCCTTTTTACTGCTACACCTACACACACATACAGATACAGGGGTTATTGTATTTCTGTCGTTCGTGTCTTTCGGATGCCTGCAAAGATATGCAAGGTTAAAGTGACACGAAGACTGCCACCGTTTCTTGCGATTATAAAACGTATTCTGAAATTGAAATTCCGAATGTGCAATTGCAAATAATAAATATTATTATTTTATGCGGATAATGCCCTGAACATGTGACGGAGATATTGAAGGCGATATAGAGAAAGGTGTTCAAGGGAATAGTTGGAAATTTGAAGATTTCAAAATTTCAGTGTCAGAGAAGTTTTAATTATATCTTTTTAGAGATTGTTTTAAAAAGTTGTCAGTTTTAGGATTTTTATGTGAATAATACTTACTTATTAATTATAATAGTTTAAGGATTTTGAAGTTTGAAAATCTACATGTCTGCAGATTTGAAAGTTTGTGGGGATTAATGTGCAAATTTGAGGATCAAAAATTTTGAAAATGTGAGAACTCAGTTTGCAAATTCAAACATTTAGAAATTTGAAAATCTTTGAAAGACAAAAAAGTAAGAATTTTTCAGTCTGCAAATTTGACCTTTGGAAAATTTGAAAATTTGAAACTTTAAGTATTAAGAAATTTAAAAATTAAAAAATTTGAAAAGTAAGAACATTGAAATTTAAAAAATGTAAAAGTTAAGAAATTAAAAATTTCGAAAATGTAATAATTAAAAAACTTGAAAATTTTAAAGTTCAAAAACTTGAAACTGTGAAATCTAGAATAAGTAAAAAAGTGTGTAAACTTGAAAGTCAGCGTTAAAATATTAACTGCCATAATATCACATTAATTACTATCAAAATGAGGAAGAAAAAGTACTTCTAAAACCAGCAAGGAATTAATTAACGCTAATAAAGTTCGCGTTACGAATTTAAATATTTCACTTATCGGTCTAACGAAAATAAGAAAAGTAGTTGCTCGAGAAAAGTTGCTATTATTAACATAATTTGTTAATTGTAATAACCTCGTTCCGGCAGTCTCTCGCGCAAATTAATTGGCTCTTGTACCTCAACGTTCTTCGGTGAAATTATTTAAATAAGATTTAATTTTCTGAATGTTAACGCGAGTTTCTCCGTCTTCCAGTTTCTCCCGGCGTTTTATTAAAACTGAGATTAGCGTTCATCAGCGACCAACATCTATTTCTGGGGATACATTAAGGCTTTCAATTAGGAAGTTTTAATGACCAATTAAGTATGACAATGCTAACGTCGGTTCGGTATAATTTCTTTGTTAGATTTATCTACCTAATTGGTAGGGAACGTTAAGATGAAATAATTGCGTTTTAATCTTCCCTTTCCTGTTTTTTAATATCCGATTTTTGAAGCTAATAGAATGGAGAAATTGAGGAAGATAAGAAACGTAATTTGTGATAGCAGTTTCATTATTAAACAGTTGCATCTAAATTAGTAAGAGTTAATTGTTATGATTAATTCTCCGTAGTTGAACGATTATATCTGTGTTATGTATTTTGTACGATTTCTTTTTAATTCCTTGCTTGATGATTATTTGATGGAAGATTATTGCAGTTGTACAAATTTAATTAGTGATATTATGTATTCACTTTCGAGTGAAGTATGTTTGTTAGATACCAAGATTCGAAAATTCCTATTTCCTAAATTCCCAAATTCCTAAATCTCCAGATCCCAAATTTCCCAGATCCCAAAATCACCAGATTCCAAATTCCCCAAATCCCAAATTCCCCAAATCCCAAATTCCCCAAATCCCAAATTTCCCAAATCCCAAATTACCCAAATCCCAAATTCCCCAAATCCTAAACTCCCCAAATCCCAAATTCCCCAAATCCCAAATTACCCAACTCCTAAATTCCCCAAATCCCAAATTACCCAACTCCTAAATTCCCCAAATCCCAAATTCTCCAAATCCCAAATTACCCAACTCCTAAATTCCCCAAATCCTAAATTCCCCAAATTCCAAATTCCCCAAATTCCGAATTCCCCAAATCCCAAATTCCCCAAATTCCAAATCACAGATCCCAAATCCCAAATCCCAAATTTCCCAAATCTCCAAATTCCCCAAAACCCAAATTTCCCAAATCTCCAAATTCCCAAATAACCAAATCCTGAAATCCCCAAATTTGTAAAATCTCCAAATTTACAAATGTCTAAATTTCTAAATTCTCAAAAGATCAAATTCTCGAATTGTCACGATACAAATTTCATAACACTAAGAGATCATTTTTGTAATCAGTGAGAAATATTATTTGTAAACTGTATTAATGGCTTAAGTGCTTTTGAATCAACACAATCGGAATTTCCAATTATCCAGATAAACACCTGTGTAGATTAATAAACAGTGAACCCTCTGAACGGAGTAGTCTGCTCTATTGACTGGGTAAATTGATTTGATAAATCAGCATTGATCTTCAGTAATATCAAATCGATTTTCAGTTATTAAAATATAGATTAAATTAATAAATAAAGCATCAAATTAAAAGAATAAGTTAACTTCAAATTTAACCATGCTATATACAAATTTCAATATATGTACATATATGTATATCATTCACAGTGTTAATAAATATGAGTATAATATTAAAATAACGAGTAACACCATTTTGCAATTAAATGAATAAGAATGAGAAAATGTCGAAGGAAAATTTCAGAAACAATTAAGAATATAATCAGAATAGCGATTAAGCTTAATCAATATTGAGACAGCAACATCTGGCGCACAAACGATTGCCTGTAGTTGTCTTCCTAAGAAATAGATCTTACGTTCTTCTGCTCGAGATATCCTTTTAATTATGGAGCACCATTTAAAACTCGTACTTTAATTACGAAGCATTATTCTCGACTCCCTTTTTATCTACTTCCCCGATTATCTGCATGTCCGATCCATTCACCCTTTATTCTGCCTCTTCGATCGTTATCTATTTCTCTTTTCTTTTTTGTTGCAAAAGACACCGAGAAAAGTGATAACTCAACAAAGAAATCGATTTCAAATTATTTTGCAAGAATATGACGTCATGAGATGTACTGAGATATTTTTAGAGCAGAAATTTTGAAAGTGAATTTGGAGATTTGGAGTTCTGTGGATTTGGGGATCTGGAATTTCGGGAATTTTGGGAATTTGGAATTTTGAGAATTTAGAATTTTTAGAATTTGGAGATTTTGGGAATTTGAGAATTTGGAAATTTGGAGATTTGGGAATTAGGGGATTTGGAGTTCTGTGGATTTGGGGATTTGGGGATTTGGGGATCTGGAATTTGGGGAATTTTGGGAATTTGGAATTTTGGAAATTTGGAATTTTGAGAATTTGGAGATTTTGTGAATTTGGAGATTTTGTGAATTTGAAAATTTGGGAATTTGGGGATTTGGAGATTTGGGGATTTGGGGATTTGGAGTTTTGGGGATTTGGGGATTTGGAGTTTTGGGGATTTGGGGATTTGGAATTTTTGAATATTTGGAATTTTGGGAATTTGGAGACTAGAACTTGAAAATTTGGGAATTTGGGGATTTGGAATTTTGGGAATTTAGGAATTTGGAATTTTGAGAATTTGGAGATTTTGGTAATTTGGGGATTTGGGGATTTGGAGTTTTGAGGATTTGGGGATTTGGAATTTTTGGAAATTTGGAATTTTGGGAATTTGGAGATTTAAGAACTTGAAAATTTGGGAATTTGGGGATTTGGAATTTTGGGAATTTAGGAATTTGGAATTTTGGGAATTTGAAAATTTGGGTATTTGGAATTTTGGAAATTTGGAATTTTGAGAATTTGGGAATTTCACAATTAGGAAATATAGAAATTCAAAAAATTCAAAATTGGCTATTTGAGAATTTGGAGATATAGGAAATTGGGAATTTTTAGATCTAATCATTCAAAAATTTACAAAATTAAAAATTATTAAGTTTACATATTTCTCTTGATGCAAAGTTACATCGTACTATACACACACCTATGATCTATACTTGGAACATTGCGTAAGCACATTTGAGATGATGGTGATTGAAGCCTATGTAAAAGCTCGGCAGAAAATTGTCTACAAGCTGCGACATCGTTTTAGGAGACCGTACGAGATATTCTACATGTAAATCGCAATGGGATTCTCTTTATCGCGAACGATGTATCGAGAATTTTATCCGGCTTCGTTCGCGAGAAAATACTGTCGTGATGTCAGGACGGCTTCAAGCAGAATATTCATCTCATTTTCCATTTGCAGGTTAAATGTTTGTAGATGAATTCTATCTCTTCTTTTTTATGTGTGCTAGAGACTATGTTTTAAATGATTGAATTAATTTATTACATTTCAAAACATGAAGGCATATTACCTTTACCAAATTCCCCGTTTCCCTATTTCTCTAACCCCCAGATTTCCAAATTCCCCAACACCCAAATTTTATAGTTGTTAAATTTTCTAAATCCCTAAATTTCTAAAACCTTCCTAATATCCAAATGTCAACATCTCCCCAATTGTCAAACCCCTAAATCCCCAACTTCTCAAACCTTGAAATCCCCAAATTCTCAACATCTCAATCTCCCAAAAAATGATCACTACTTTCCTCCCTATACAAATATTACCGCATCAATATTGTCAACCCTGATAAAAATATCTCTCTTTTGTTTATGTATAAAAAATTCAACGACGTAATCCATACAGCAACGTAACATTAGAATAAATATCTTTCGTTACAGGACTCCGACCACTCTCGTTTCGCGAAGTGGACCCAAAGGACCCGGACTAACGTCGTTTGACCAATTACACCGAAACGGAAACAGAACTTCCCGCCGGTAATGTAATTCTCCTTCCATTGTCGTTTGACGTTTGAGTTTCCTCGTAAGCCGACGAGTAATTATCACGCTGGCAAGCCAGTTAGGTTTTCGTCGTTGAAACTCTGTCGCATGGCTATCGACATCGGTTTGATTAATAATCAAGTAATGGGAAATCGATTTCTTCCCACTCTGACTATCCGATGGAACAGACAGATTAAATATCGACTTTATTAGCATGTTACCTCGCCTTTTTAATAATCTTGAGTGAGAAATCTTAATTGGCATTTGTATTTCTGAAATGGTGCTGCCACCATTTTGTGAACCGTTGATTTTGATTTTTTTTTCAGGGAGATTTATTTGTTTTTAACAGATAAATTAAATAGCGACTTCGTTAGCGTGGGACTTCGCGTTTTTAATACTCTTGAGTGAGAAATCTTAATTGGCATTTGTACTTCTGAATGGGGTACTGCCACCATTTTGTGAACTATTGCTTTTTATGTTTTACAGAGAGGTTTATTTGTTTTTAACAGACAAATATCGACTTTATTAGCAAGTTACCTCGCCTTTTTAATACCCTTGAGTGAGAAATCTTAATTGGCGTTTGTATTTCTGAATGGGGTACTGCCACCATTTTGTGAACCATTGCTTTTTATGTTCTTCAGGGAGATTTATCTTTGTTTAAGGTGGAGATTTATTTTGTAGAAGTTTTTATAGTATATTAATTGCACATTTTGCAGAAATAATATTGGAAGTTTAAAGATTTATTTGTTTATGAACATTACATTTACAAATTGATAGATATCAATTTGTATTGATATGATTGTTCAATGTATTGATTGACATTGAGGATTATTTTGTAGAAGTTTTTATAATATATAAAGTGGACATTTTGTAGGAATTTATATTGGAAACTTGCAGATTTGTTTATTTGTTAATTCACTAGTTTATGGATATTAAGTTTCCAAAGGGTATTTACAGATATTAAAACATATTTTCTAATATTAAATTTATGGATATGTCAAATATTACCAGTAGTACCAAAGTTTCAAAATACGAAAATTCTAATATCCCAAGATTCTATAGTACCAGAGTTCTAAAATTCCAAAATTTCAAAGTCCCAAAATTTTTAAATCCTAAGATCTTATAGACCCAAAGTCCTGACACCCAAAATCTTCAAAATCTAAATTCTGTAGTCCCAAACTTCTAAAACCCCAAAGTTTCAAAGTCCCAAAATTCTCAAATCCTAAGATCATATAGACCCAAAGTCCTAACACCCCAAACCTTCAAAGTAAATTCTGTAGTCCCAAACTTCTAAAACCCCAGTTTCAAAGTCCCAAAATTCTCAAATCCTAAGATCTTATAGACCCAAAGTCCTAACTCCCTAAATCTTCATAGTCTAAATTCTGTAGTCCCAAACTTCTGAAACCGCAAAGTTTCAAAGTCCCAAAATTCTAAAATCCTAAGATCTTATAGACCCAAAGTCCTAACACCCCAAAATCTTCAAAGTCTAAATACTCTACAGCCTCAATCTTCTAAAATTCCATACTTTCAAAGTCCCAAAATCCTAAAACCCCAAGACTCTACAGTCCCAAAATTCCAAACTCCCTAAAGTTAATATCTGACAACAGCAAAAATACCATCTGCTACAAAGTTCTCGAAGTACGAAGTACACATGCACCCATCTCCAATTAACCCTAACGTTCAAAACATTACCCGATCCCGTTCCATTAAAATCCCCGAAAGGAAATAGTCCACATTGTCCATTGAATCTGGCAATTCAACCATATGAAACGATCGAATGGTTGGCCCATAGAGGATGGTATCCCGTAACGGCACCTAAGAATCAGTTTCCCCTGCTGCAACCTCGATATAATGGGATTAATTTCAGCCATGTGGTGGATTCAATTACACCCAAAGGAAGATTACAAGCGTTTTCGGATAGCTCCTTGAATTTCAACCGGTTCGTGGTCTCCATACTTTCCTCCCATCTCCTGCATCATTCTCGACCCACGTCTTCCGTTGAATATCGAGGCTCTTTTTCCCTCTTACGAACCGCTCTGAACGATAACGTTGATGCTATCGTGCGCAACGTTTTCCAAAACGTTGAACATTCGCTGCAATTTGTACGGTACAAGGCGAGATCCGCTTAAGGCTATATGACTGTAACCATAGTTGCTTTGTACGTTTCTTTTCCCCTTTGTTGTGCACGGTGCTCGAATTCGTGTTGCTCGCTCGCTACTCCGGGCTACCGGTTTCGCAGCCCGACGACGTTTACGTACATGCAAGTTGACAGAGCAAAGAGGAAGGTCGAGAGTGCACGGCCAGCAATTCGAAAGCGGATTAAATAACGAAATCCTGGGGACGGATTTACGAGGAACTCTGTAAGTACGTGGACCGTGGCCGTTCGAGAGTCACGCGACGTTTCGTGCTCTCCTTCGAATGGCCGACACAGTTGCGAGAGCTTGTTGCCGAATAGCTACGCGACGCTGCCAGCGGGGATCAGACGCTGCCAACATAGTTTAAGATGAGAGATTGAACAACGGAACCAGTTTAATTCGAAGATTATTCGAGTTCGAGACAATTTCGAATTTTTTGTCGGCTAGTGGCATTTTTAGAGTCTTTGGAACTTTGGGAACTTTGGGAACTGTAGAGGTTTGTAATTTTAAGATCTTGAGAGATTGCAAAGTTTGGAATTTTGGACTTTGGGGATTTTAGGTGGTTGCAGTTTTAAGGTTTTGGGAGTTGGCAAAGTTTGGAATTTTGGAATTTTAGGACTTGGGAGTTTTGGAAGTTTCGAAGTTTAGAACTTGGGGGTTTTAGAAAGTTGGGAAATTTAGAAGTTATAATTTTAAGATCTTCAGAGATTGCAAAGTTTGGAATTTTGGGACTTTGGGGATTTTAGGTGGTTGCAGTTTTAAGATCTTGGGAGTTGGCAAAGTTTAGAATTTTGGAATTTTGGGACTTAGTAGATTTTGAAGTTTTGAAGTTTAGAATTT
This sequence comes from Megachile willughbiella, assembly GCA_945859595.2. Classification (NCBI taxonomy): domain Eukaryota; kingdom Metazoa; phylum Arthropoda; class Insecta; order Hymenoptera; family Megachilidae; genus Megachile; species Megachile willughbiella. The sequence continues at coordinate 11,368,741 of OX243796.1, forward strand.
GGGGGTTTTAGAAAGGTGGGAAATTTAGAAGTTTGTAATTTTAAGATCTTGGGAGATTGCAAAGTTTGGAATTTTGGACTTTGGAGATTTTAGGTGGTTGCAGTTTTAAGATCTTGGGAGTTGGCAAAGTTTAGAATTTTGGAATTTTAGGACTTAGTAGATTTTGAAGTTTTGAAGTTTAGAATTTGGGGGTTTTAGAAAGGTGGGAAATTTAGAAGTTTGTAATTTTAAGATCTTCAGAGATTGCAAAGTTTGGAATTTTGGGACTTTGGGAATTTTAGGTAGTTGCAGTTTTAAGATCTTGGGAGTTGGCAAAGTTTGGAATTTTGAGACTTAGTAGATTTTAAAGTTTTGAAGTTTAGAATTTGGGGGTTTCCAGAAAGTGGGAAATTTAGATAATTTCAATTTTATGATCTTGAGAGATTGCAAAATTTGGAATTTTGGGACTTTGGGACTTGGTAGTTTTGGTGATTTTGAAGCTTAGAATTTGGGGATTTTAGGAACTTTGAAATTTTAGAATTTTCGGGACCGTGGAATGTTGGAAATTTAGGACATTGCAATTTGTAAACTTTGAAATTATAGAATTTGAGAATTATGTACGTTTGAAACTTTTTAATTTTAGGGATTTTAAGAATTGGAAAATTTTGTACCATTGAAATTGTGTAATTTTACGTAATTTTAGGAATTTGAGTACTTTTTAACTATATAACTTTTTAATTTTATGAATTGAAAATTTAGTAACTTTGCAATTTTTGGTAAACGATCACCGTACGTTACTTATTACACCAACTCTTCTAACTTCTTAAAAAAGTTCCAACTATAATAATAAACTTGAATGTAGAAAAAAAATGACTATATTTTTAATGGTGACTGCATATTTTTATAATGTAGGGTGTGTCTAATGTAAATCATGTAAATATAGGCACATTGTAGGTGGTACTCATTCAAATCTCCTCATTTTAATTTTTCTTAAACGCGGACCATTCTCTGTAACACAAAAATAATGGCATAATTGAAATGGCTTTTCTGGACACGTGCCAGTTCCAGATCTGAGAAATTTCTTTTCCTGCCACTGTAACTTTCATATACCATAAACGTACGTTCCTAGAAATAGGAAAGATAATTCTAGTTCTAGAATAGAATCAATAATGTAATAAAGAATTAGCCACTTGTAAACAAATTTTTTCATTTTTTAATTAATCAATACTTAATCCAAATCCCGATATATTTGTTCTTTTATACTTTTGAATTTTTCTTTATATAAAGTGTGGATGTATAATTAGTATAAAATATAATACAATTTTAATATAAATGGAGTTAATATTTTATTAGGGATAAGATTTTTGTTGCTACTTAAATTTGTTTTATATTGACTTTTGTCAGAAACAAGAATAATATTTTCAGATTCTAACATTACTAAAATTTCAAGTTCACAAAGTTCGAAATTCCTAATTTTCCAAATTCTCATATTACAAAACATCTAAATTCTCGAATTTCCAAATCCCCAAAATTTATAATTCTCAAGTTTTCAAATTCCTAAATTTCGAAATCCCTAAAATCCCAAATTTTCAAATTTCCAAATCCCTGAAGTCCCAAATTTTTATATTTCCAAATCCCTAAAGTCCCAACTTCTCAATGTCCCAAATTCCTAAATTTTCAAGTCCATAAAGTCCAAAATCCTCATGTTTTCAAATCTCTAAATTTCCAAATCACTAAAGACTCAAATTCTCTAATTTCTAAATCTCTAAAATCCCTACTTCTAAATTTTCAAACTCCTAAATCCACAATTCTCACGTTTCCAAATCCTTAAATTTCCAAATCCCTGAAGTCCCGAATTCCCATGTATCCAAATTTCTAAATTTCCGTATCCTTAAAATTCAAAATTCTGAGTGTCCCAAATTTGTCTATTTCCAAATCCCTAAAATCGCAACTTCTAAATTTCCAAATTCCTAAAATCCCAACTTCTAAATTTCCAAACCCCTAAATCCACAATTCTCACGTTTCCAAATCCTTAAATTTCCAAATCCCTGAAGTCCCGAATTCCCATGTATCCAAATTTCTAAATTTCCGAATCCTTAAAATTCCAAATTCTCAGTGTCCCAAATTTGTCTATTTCCAAATCCCTAAAATCCCAACTTCTAAATTTCCAAATCCCTAAAATCTCAACTTCTAAATTTCCAAATCCCTAAAATCCACAATTCTTACGTTTCCAAATCCTTAAATTTCCAAATCCCTAAAGTCCCGATTTCCCATGTATTCAAATTTCTAAATTTCCGATTCCATAAAATTCCAAATTCTGAGTGTCCCAAATTTGTCTATTTCTAAATCGCAAAAATCGCAACGTCTCAATGTCCCAACCTCCAAATCCCTAAAATCCAAAATTCTCAAATTTCTTCATACACCGTTAACCTAAATTAACAAATGATCCTTAAAGACAAAATAACCGATTTCGAAAACGAATCTTACGACGCATAATTAACAAAAGGCGCAGTACTTGACCCTGTATAAATTCGAAACTACCTGTTCATATTTGAAACACAAACACTCGTCGAGAATGGTTAGGCAAGCTCGCAACGTCTGAATGACGCGATTCGATTTGACGTTCTCTTTAGGCGTGAAGTAATTAACCGGAAGCGTCAGAATCTGACTGCAAATTATGCCAATCACTCTGTTTCGTAACTACGTTGATGTTTCCCGTTTCCTTTGCACACCACGCAGTCTCTCTCGCGCGGATAATTTGATTTCAGACTGAACGCGAATTCGTTAGGTTCCTTCTTCTTGGTCGACGATGAATTCCATGAAATCATGGGACAAAGGGAAACGCTTCTGTCTACCTTGCTGGAATTTTATGTTTTTCTTTCCACGCTTGGAAAATGTGCACGAATTCTCCAATCAGTTCGCGAAAGTAAATTCGTGGCTGGTAAAGGAAACCCAACTTTCAATGAATGGAAATTCTCTTTGATTTCCAGTTATATTTTCGACAAATTTTTAACTGCCGCGATGGTCTGACAATTTTTATGGTATTGAGCTTTTACATATTGTTTTTATTCGTGCGAAAATTCGAGCTGATCTTTTTTAAAATGTTCATTTAGGATTTACTCTTGATGGCATACAGAACTTTTTTCACAATATTCGTCCAATTTTTACACATTTTCTATAAAGATAAAATTGTGCAATTTGTTTCTACATATTTTTTACAGAAATTAATGTTTTTTTACATGTTCGTTTAGTTTTTATATGATGCGTATTTTTCTCTCAGTTTATATTCATTTTTGACAAGGGCAAATCTTTTAAAAAATTTCCAATTTGTTTCTGCACAATTTCTATGAAAACAAATCTTTTAAAAAGTATTCTTTTAGGATTTATTGTTGGTAAAAAGCTGAACTGTTTTACAATATTCGTCCAATTTTTACACATTTTCGGTAAAGATAAATGTTTGCTAAAATGTACAATTTGTTTCTACATAAATTCGACAGAAAGTAATACTTTTTAAAATGTTCGTTTAGTTTCTACACGTGTTCGATGAAAACAAACTTTCATAATATTCATCCAAGTTTTACACATTTTCGACAAAAACCCTCTTGCAAAATGTTCAATTTCTGTTTTTACGTTGTCGACAGAGATTAATCTTTTTCAAAATATGCGTCTAGTTTTTACACATTCTCAATGGAAACAAACCTCTTTCAGCATGTTCATCTTGTTTTTACACAATGTTGGAAAACAAATCTCTTTCGCAATGTTTATTTAGCTTTTACACGTTCTCGACGGAAACAACCTCTTTTCAGATTGTTTGTTCAATTTTTACACGTTCTCGACAACAGTATACATTTCTCAACATTTGGTAAAAAGTTAAAAACTGAAAGTTAGAATTATCTGGAAAAATTGTTGGAATGGTCCGAAAAATTATTCGAAAGGAAATTTTTAAGTTGTAACTATAGATTCAACAAATTTAATTGAATTCAACTAATTAATTTTATAATAAAATTGTAATAATATTAATGGAAATAATAACAATTTCAATAATGAAGATAGTAATAATAATGGAAATAATAGTTTAGTTAGATTCAATTAATTTAGTTGAATTTATCAATCAATGATAACAAATTAACATTTATCGATCAACGAAAATGAATCATGATTGTTCAGTCAGTTACAAAAAAATTATTTTTATCAATTAAAGAGTATCAATATTTTAAAAAAAAATTATATTTATCATTTAACGAATATCAATATTCTACAAAAAAATTATCTTGATAAATTAACAAATATCAGTATTCTACAACAAAATTATTTGTACTAGTATTATCACTCTATAAATAAAAATTACAATTTCTCTCTTCATAATTCGATCACCGGCAACGTTTCATCCCTCTCAGAAATTGCGAGAGAGGTTATGTTGTTAAGAATACACCGCCACAAAAAAACATATTCAAACAGATTCGATTCAGTTCACGAATCTCGTTATAACGTGTGAAATTTGCTGTTTCAACGCCACAAAGCAGAAGACTATGTCTGAAGATAGATTCGAAAAGTGTATGGGGTGGAACGGCAAACTACTTTCTCTCGTTAGAAGAACAAAAACCATAACGGCGGAATAACGAAGGCATCATTCTTGCTACACAACGCTACTTCGACGGATCTTGTTACCGAGACTGGCTTTACAACCTCGTTATCCCGAAAATCAGCCAGTTGCTCGATAACACACATACATAAAAGATAAATAAATAAATGACACCTGATAGATTTGTTGGATTCTAGCTGAATGTCTCTTGGGATCGATTCCGTTTTTATTGCGAATGATTGATTGCCTTTGATGAGCTATACTTATTGATCTTGTTACTCTGACTCGTCACGTGTTATGTAATTTAATTATTCAGGATAATGGTTTTACTTAAAGTTGACTTCTTTATTTTAACAGAGAAATAATGATTCTTTTAACAAGAATGTTCATGTTATTCGTTGACGAATTAATATTAAGTTTAACGAATTAGAATTTGTTTTTATAGGGGTAGTTTAATGTTAATTTTCAAATTAACTAATTTCCCAATTTCCTAACTCAAAGTTGTGATATGACAAAATATCTAGATTCTCAAATTTGTAGATTTCTAAATTACAGATTGCCAAATTTTTTAATTTTTGCATTACAAAATTTGTATGTTTAAAAATTTGAAAATGTGTAAATTTTTCAAATTTCTAAATTCTCAAATCCTCACATTCTGAAATGACCAAATCACTAAATTTCCAAATTCTCAACTAACCATATCCCCAAATTCTCAAGTGACCAAACTCCTAAATTCTCAAATGACCAAATTCCTAAATTTCCAAATTCATAACTAACCATATCCCCAAATTCTCAAATGACCAAACTCCTAAATTCTCAAATGACCAAACTAAATTCTGAAATTCTCAAATTTCCAAATACTAGACTTCTGAATTAGCAAATGTGAAAATTTCAAAAGTTCACAAGTCCCTTAACACCCTATTACTTCAACACCGCAGAGAAGATGCCTAAACAATTCAACCTAATTAAAATCTGCTGACACGACACTTCACAATTACGTCCTTAATAACACGTGTCAATTTTAATGAGTTACGCCAGCTACTAAATTATGTCAGATCAGGTACCACGCAGTCACACATTCATCCACGTGATGTAATTTTGCAAGGTAGAAATCCCTTAAGCTTAATGCAAGGTGAATATATTTAAACAGAGAAGAAGAATATACAACTTGAACATTATAGATTTAACTGAAACCTCTTTAGCAAAGAAACTATACTCCACAACTTCGAACAAAAAAAATGGTATTTGCACTCGTCAAAAGTTATGTCAATAATTACAAATTGAATTTACCACTAAACCATAACGCCAAAATTCGAGTAACCATCCCCAAAAATGGCTGAACCTCGGCTTATAAAAAATGTCGGCGTGATTAACGATAAATAGTTCCCATAAGCTTCAGATCCAACCGAGTTAGACTTTCTATGGAGTATTACAAATTTGAAAAGTTCGATGGGGATCAGGAAAGTTTTGAGGGGATGAAGTTTGTACAAGCATCACGGCTTGTAATCTTATGGTTAATCTTCTGATGTGATGTTTATTCATGAAAAGCCACGGTGTGAAATATTCTTGTAATTTGAACTTAATAAAACGATCCGGATTAGGATGATGGGGTGCGGATTACATAATGTGTTTAACGATGTGTTTAGAGCCTCTTCAAATAATTATAGCTATAACAGGGCAAAAATTTGTGAACAATATTGGAGTTTGAGAGATGGAGGCATAATTCAAAAATTAATGTTCACAATTTATTTGATAAATTTATTCGAACAGATACTGAAAATCTACATGGAAAATTACATACATATATTGATATATACAAATAAATTTTATATGTTCCATATATTTGTACATACGTTGTAAATTGTACATGTATTGTATTACATACAATATTTCATTTTATACAATGTTTATATTGTACATATAAATTACATATAATATTATACAAATGAATATATTTATTTGTATTTATTGAATTAAAATAATAATAGTATAATATCACGTATGTATACAAAGAATAATTCATTATTAATTATGCAATTTGTTGTGCATGATACAAAATCTACAGCAATTTTGTGGTAGCTTTGTACCAATTGTGGTAATTGTGGGTGTTTTGTATTTTTCAAGCTGATGTTTGGTATGTAAGAAACCGCTACAAAGACGGAGAACATTTAATGGCGTATTAGAGACCCTTTTAGGACTTTCTTCCTTTTAGAATGAATTCGTAACGCGGTATCGTTCGTTTTCCACCCCGCTCGACGTAAACCCCGGGGAAATCGAATTTGTCGTTCATGGTCGCGCGTATTTCGAACCCGAAGAAGGATTAAGAGTCGTAGCTTGCAGTCTCGAAAAGTAAACGACCCCGTGTCCTCGAGGAAGGATGGAAAAAGTTTACCTTCGCTGGTACACCGAGTGAAAATTCGGTTTCGTGTAACGTATTTAAGGAATCCCTCGACCGAGTTCTTGCTTTCCTTTACAACATCGGCAAGTTTTCCTTCCCAGAGCGAAACGTATTCTATTACCCGTTTAATTGTTTCATGAATACGTAATTGATTGCGACAGTCAATGAATTAAACGGTCTGTAAAAGACAATGTTACATCCGTTGCATCCATTTTACAAATTTCATCTAAGTACATAATTTGCTGATAAATAAATGGAACGTGACCAGGGTTTCAATTTGACGGCTTCATTAACCAATACGTGCTGACACTGTTGGAACTAATTAGTCTTGCTAATTGATTTCGCAACAATTATTCTCAATATAATTGTATCGTTAACGAGCGATATTGGCAACTCGGTGGAAAAACAATGAAAGATAGAAAGCATCGTTTGTTCAGGTTCAGAATAATTTTTCAGCATAATTAGGTCGTAGAATATTACAGCGAGGATTTCAGTACTTTCCATCGATAGTTTAAGGGTTTTTCGTTTTTTCATATTTGTAGTTTCAAATCAATTATTCACCCATAGCAGCAAGACCCAAGGAGTTACTCTAGCGAGTATTTTTTTATTGTCACATCTTGTTGTGAATTTAACCTTAGCAGTAGAGTTGTTTGCAATTTTCTATTCATGTCGGGGTATTGCTTGGTTTTACTACTTACTACGGTCACTTTCGGTAAACACCCACTTTATACGTCATTTGTATTTCCATCTCCACCCGAATTTTAGCTAAACCAATAGAGAGGATTAGACCTCAGTACAATTTTTTAGCGATACAATAGTTTCACGATTTTTCGTTCCTCATATTTGTAGTTTCAAATCTATTCTTCACCCATAGCAGCAAGACCCAAGGAGTCATTCTAGCGAGTATTTTTTATCGTCACATCTGTTTGTGAACTTAACCTTAGCAGTACAGTTATTTGCAGTTTTCTATTCATGTCGAGGTAGTTATTACTTGCTTAGGTCACTTTGGGTAAAGACCCACTTCATACGTCGTTTGTATTTCCATCCCACTCGAATTTTAGCTGAACCTATATCAAAGAAACTGTTTTCCCTCAGCAATGTCACAAAAAGCCCACTCTTTTGTAAAACGTAAAACAAAAAGACTCTCGAGTACACTACAAAATAAACTAGCCCAAAGTCAAATTCTTCAGTCCACTTATATTCACTTATTGGGAATCCTAATCGTCGTTTAATACAGAATAGATTATTTTAAAAAAGGTATAGTCAAATATTATTAACAATGTAACCGATAGTTGAAGAACATTTTTTGAAGTGTTTCGTTTTAATTTTTGTGAATTCAGTATTCCTTTGATATGCAGAATCTCAAATCGAATTAACCAGCGGCATGGTTTTCGTCGAGAGAATAAAATTCAGTTGATTCTCTTTGAAAAATTCAAACGATAACGATCCTAGCGTCATTGACATTTTAACTGTATTTCAATTTTAAATTTCACCCACCACCCTTCGAATGTTCCTTTTCGCTGCTTCGAATCAATTTACGTAACGCGTCCATTTCAATTCCTTCTGTATGTAGATTTTTCGTGTACCTACACAATTTCGTTAAAGTCATTTATATTTTTCACTCAAATTTCCCTTACTTCTTACGGAAAATGGGAATGCGATTCCCTTCGCAATCTTTTCAATTTCAACTTCTACGTTTTGTTAGATTACTGTAAGGGTCGCGGACAATTTTTCAACTTGGAAATCGAAAATTTATGTGTTTCTATTGAAATACTGAAATGAGAAATTTGGACATTTTTTCTTGATAAGTTTACAAATCACAAAATTTATAAATATAAAGGTCTTTTCAGTCTCTCAAATTTTCACATTTCGTATTTCATATTTTGAACTTTTAGAAATGTTGAAACGGAGACAATCTACTGCAACAAATTATCAAAATTAAAATTTTTATTTATTATCCTAAATAATTTTTATGTTCTTAAAGTTACAAATTTCTGAAAATGATATATTTTAATTAATCACAGCTCATTATTAATTAGAACCAGGTTAATGATATAGTTACCTTAAACTTAGTTAAATTTTTATTATTCTTAGATACATTCTTTCAAGACCCATATATTTCATATTTCAACCCCGATATTTCAATGATTAAAATAAAACTTTAACAAATAACAAAAATTCTCATACATTTTATATACTTCACAAATTGAAACCATGAAAATATCCCTTAAACCCCATTGTATCAAACCCATAAAACCGCGTAATTTTTCTGAATTGTTCCCGTATTATGCGAAAAATTAATTGCTCTTCTGTTCAGTAGAATGAAATTTGTGAGAAATTAACCGGACAAATTTCCACTTCATTATGTTTCTCGTTTGCAGAACGCTGAATTATTTCGCAACGTTGGGGGTGTAAAAGTTCAGGGACCTTTTCCGGCTTGAACAGACAACCGTTCTCGTTTATGGAAAAAACTTTAAAGTGACTTTTTGTGTAGGCGGTCAAATGGCAGAGAGTTACACGTTCACACCCTTGTTTTACTTCCTTCCTTCCTATATTTTCAACCCCCTTCCGACGCTTGTACCGAACCCTTCCTCGACTTTATGTAAATAATCTGTACATCCCTTTTCATATAAGTACATTCTCCTCCTCGAGCACTGCATTTTTGCATCTTTATGTTGGCATTTACTACCTTTGCTTTCGTGTTGAAATTCCGCATACCTGAATACCAATGGCACCCTGCTGTTTCCGGTTTTACGGGAAATTAATTGTTAGCTATGATTCTGGGTAATTAAATATTAGCAAGAATTTTAGTGCAAGTATACAAATTTTAACGAAAGCCTGACATTTGCGTATGTTTGTACAGATTGAAATTTTTCGATGCAGCTAATGTTTGCGAAATAAATTTTATTGCACGTTTTAATAAAAATCTGACGTTTACTTGTTTACATCGAATTATGTACGTTTATATTCGTTGCAATTGATGTTGTCGAAATAAAAAATTTTACTGCGCGTTTTAATGAAAAGCTAATTCAAACACTGACCTGCGTCAGATAATGTCAATCTTGATGTACAAACATGAATTATTCAATGTATGTTAGCATTCAAGTCAGATTTTTATAAATGTATATTTGCGTATTAAGATTGATTATTTTATGTATGTCAATGTTTACGTCAGATTTTCATGAAAGACGTAAAATTTTTTATTTTAAAAATTTTGTCAAATTTGTTTGTCTTGTTAATTTTGTCAAAGAAACAGAAATTAAGGTTAGAGAATTAAAGAGTTTCAAATGAATGATTACATCGTATATCGAGATAATATTGAAAGTGAAATATAATGTTAATGAAATGTAATGTTTGCGAGCTTTGATTGATCCAGCACGTCAGCGGAAATATTAAATCAGGCTGTTCGCGCAGATTGATCAAAGTCAACAAGAACTTTCCGTCAATAGCCGAAGCAAACAGAATACAGCTGCCACATTTTTGCCACGTCGTACATTTCGAACGTTGCAGAAAGTTTCTCCCTTTTTCAGCGAAGGAAAAGGGACGAAAAGTTGCGCAGACATCTATTTATACACCGTACGTATTCTCCGGTAAGAAGTATCGGGTGTCTGGCCGATAGTCGTACGTCGTGAAACCGTGTTTCTTTATTTTTCGGCCAAACTTGCCCTGGAAAAGTGGAAGAGCTCAGCCGCAGCAACAGATAAATCAAAACTGGCCGGCAAACTTTTCAAGTACCTCAAATCCGTGTCCAGAGAAGCATTTCTTAAGGAAGAACCTCGTGAACCGATTTCGACGGAACTTTATGGGGTCGGCGGGTTACTTGAAACACGAACGATCGTGTATTCTGATCGTATATTCTTCTTTTTTTGACTATTCTACTTGGGATTGTTGGTACGGTAACTGGAATTTTTATTTGCATGGAATTGGTTTTGGATTGAAATACTACGCGCTAAATTCCTGCGTGTTGGATTCCTACGCGTTAATTTCCCACGCGGTAAATTCCAGTGCGTTAAATTCCTACGCGTTAGATTTCTACGCGTTAGATTTCCACGCGTTAGATTTCCACGCGTCAGATTTCCACGCGTTAGATTCCCACGCGATAAATTCCTACGCGTTAGATCCCCACGCGTTGAATTCCTACGCGTTAGATCTCCACGCGTTGAATTCCTACGCGTTGGATTTCCACGCGTTAAATTCCTGCGCGTTAGATTTCCACGCGTCAGATTTCCACGCGTTAGATTCCCACGCGATAAATTCCTACGCGTTAAATCCCCACGCGTTAGATCTCCACGCGTTGAATTCCTACGCGTTGGATTTCCACGTGTTAGATCTCCACGCGTTAAATTCCTACGCGTTAGATCTCCAAGCGTTGAATTCCTACGCGTTGAATTCCCACGCGTTGAATTTCCACGCGTTAGATCTCCGCGTGTTGAATTCCCACGCGTTAAATTCCTATGCGCCGAATCCTCACGCGTTAAATTCTCACGCGCTAGTTTCCAACGCGCTTAATTCTCACGCATTAAATTTCTACGCACTAGATCTCCACTCGTTAAATTCCCATATATTAGACTCCCACGCGTTAGATTCCTACGTGTTTAATCACCATGCCTTGAGTTTCTACAAGTTAAATTACGACACGTTGAAATATTACGTGTTAGATCTCCACGCGTTAAATTCCCATGCGTTAGATTCCGACGCGCTAAATTGCCACGCATTAAATTACTGCGCGTTAGACCTCGAAACGTTAATTTACCACGTGTTGGATTACTGTGCGTTAAATCTCCACGCATCAAATTACCACACGTTAGATTACCGCGCATTCAATTTCTACGCATTAGATACCTACATGTTGAATTACTATGCGTTAGATCGCCATGCGTTGTGTAACTGTGAGTTAAGTTTGTGTGTACTGAATTTGTGCGCATTAGATATCTACACGTTAAATTAATCCGCGTTAGATGACCACACGTTGTATAACTGTAAGTTAGATTTGTATGCATTGAATTTCTACGCATCAGATATCTACACGTTAAATTAATCCTCGTTATATCACTACGTATTGTATAACTATGTTAGATTTGTATGCATTGAATTTCTACACATCAGATATTTACACGTTAAATTAATCCTCGTTATATAACTACATAGTGTATAACTGTAAGTTAGGTTTGTATGTATTGAATTTCTACGTATTACTATGCATCACCACCGCGTTGAATGATTACAAATTAAATTACCACTCATTAAATCGCCACTCGTTAAATACCTACGCATTAAAATTCCGCGCGTTACATCGTCATGAATTGATTAATTACAATCAGTACCAGTGACAATTACTCACGCATTAAATTACCATGAGTTAGATCGTCACACATTGAAATTCTACGCGTTACGTCGCCACGAATTGACGATCGATTACAACTACTATTAATGACAATTACTTACGCATTAAATCACCGTTAGATTGTCAAGCGTTGAATTTCTACGCGTTAGATCGCCATGTATTGAAATTCTACGCGTTCAATCACCACGCGTTGAAATTTAGCGCTTTAAATTACTATGCGTTACATCGCCACGAATTGGTGATCAATTACAACTACTATTAGCGACAATTACTTACGCATTAAATCTCCATGGGTTGGGTTGTCACGAGTTGAATTTCTACAAGGTAGATATCTACGCGTGAAATTATTACATGTTAAATTACCGTGAGTTGAATACGCACTGAATTATCATGTGTTAGATAATCACGTTTAATACCTGCGCATTAAATTTATACGTTTAAATTTCCACGTGTTAAATGACCACTCGTTGAACATCCACCTCCGCGTGTTTTATAGTTAGCTGTTAAATTTAATATTCAAGAGATTTTCGTTATTTTTATTATACATTTTTAAACCTTCTAAAATTTAATTGAAAACTTTTTCAATTTTTGAAAAAGAAAAGAACCCTTTGCAATACCATGAGTTCCCACGCGTTGAATTCCCATGCGTTGAATTTCCACGCGTTAAATTCCTACGTGTTAAATTCTTACGCGTTGAATTCCCTTGCGTTAGATCACCACGCGTTGAATTCCCACGCGTTAAATTCATACGAGTTGCATTCCCACGCGTTGAATTCCCATGTGTTGAATTCCCATGCGTTGAATTCCTACGCGTTGATTTCCCACGCGTTAGATTTCCACGCGTTGAGTTGCCATGCGTTGAATTTCCCCGCGTTAAATTCCTACGCGTTGAATTCCCACGCGTTGAATTCCCACGCGTTAGATCTCCACGCGTTGAATTCCCACGCGTTAAATTCATACGAGTTGCATTCCCACGCGTTGAATTCCCATGTGTTGAATTCCCATGCGTTGAATTCCTACGCGTTGATTTCCCACGCGTTAGATCTCCACGCGTTGAGTTGCCATGCGTTGAATTTCCCCGCGTTAAATTCCTACGCGTTGAATTCCCACGCGTTGAATTCCCACGCGTTTACTTCCCACGCGTTGAATTCCCATGTGTTGAATTCCCATGCGTTGAATTCCTACGCGTTGATTTCCCACGTGTTAGATCTCCACGCGTTGAGTTGCCATGCGTTGAATTTCCCCGCGTTAAATTCCTACGCGTTGAATTCCCACGCGTTGAATTCCCATGTGTTGAATTCCCATGCGTTGAATTCCTACGCGTTGATTTCCCACGTGTTAGATCTCCACGCGTTGAGTTCCCATGCGTTGAATTCCCATGCGTTAAATTCCTACTCATTGAATTCCCACGCGTTAAATTCCTGGGCGCTGGATCTCCACACGTTAAATTCTCACGCGTTAGTTTTCCACGCGTTGAATTCCCACGCATTAAATTTCTAAGCACTAGATCTCCATGCGTTAAAATTCCACGTGTTAGACTCCCACGCGTTAGATTCCTACATGTTAAGGGATTAAGATCTTTCAAAACCTTGATTTGTCTAACTATTTACTTCGCGTTAACCTTCAAGCAATAAATTTGTGGAATTATAATAACTGTGTTGCAGTTCTAATGATTAATAGTCTTATCTTACTTTTTACTAAATATGTACGACGGAAGCTCATTTAAGAATTTCTTCACACACATAATCTCGTGAACCATTCTGCTAAATGTTCCATGAGTCTCGTGTTTCACGGAACACAGCAACTTACTTTTCACACCTCGTAATAAAAGTTTCACGAATCTTTTGTTACAGTTAACCGCAAAATTATTTCCCGGCTGGTAGAAGAAGCCTTCTCTCGCTTTCAAATGCACCGCCCAGCCTCTATCTGCTTCGCGAAACGAAACAAAGGGTCGAGATCTTGTCAGTTTCTTTATTTTTCCGAGAACCTGAAGGTTCTTTGAAAGCGAGAGAACTTTCTCGAGAATACGGGAGAAGATTCGCAGAAATGATTGCGAAGGAAAGATGGTTCAATTACGAGAATGCACACGACGATGGTATAACCTTTTATTTAACACTCTGACTTACGTAATTGCGGAAATACGTGGTTAAATGGTAAAACATTTATCATAAATGATGTTAAAAATTCAACATATTATAAATGATTATACAAATTTAACCAGTTGTATGTGCATAAAATGTCGAATTTTGAAAATTGAATGTCAGACTTAATTTCAGAATGTGAGGTTAGGGATGAATCATAATTTGTACCAAAGACATTTCTGATAAAATTTGTATGTATAGTTATTTTTATGAAATTTATATCTTTAAATTCATGAGAAACTGTGACAATATCATAAATAAATTTTATAGTATTTATACATAAATAAATTTTATGTTTATTTTAAATAAGTTTTACATTTATTATACAAAAATTGTACCTCCATTTTATAGTACTTTCTATATTTATCATTTTAAAGTACTTTTGATGTAATGAAATTGCATAAAATATTTCACAATTTAATGTATCATATAAAGCAATTTAATACGTTAATTGAGTACGTTTATTAGAAGATTACCGTAACTGATGAGAAATATGGAGTTAGCATTGTCGAGAAGTTACGTCGAAATGGTAATTTTTCAAGTTTGGAAAGGAACGTTCGAACTCGGATTGGCAATTAGTTTACAGACTAATCAAATATCGGGGTGTGAGGTATACCATGGCTGGCCAACTTCCCTAATAATCCCCATGGACGTAATTGTGTTTGCGAAACTCAGCATTCCGACACTCGACTGTTCTCTCTCGACGAATCAGCTGGATGCCGATGAATTAAGCAAACAGCCTAAGCCTGGATTGCGATGCTCGTCGAAAAATCTTATTTCAAGCTGATCGCAGAAATCATGCATCCTGTAATGCACATCAAACGCTAGATATAGACGTTTATTTCTCAAGATGTGATCAATCGAATGTGATAGATCAAAGTAACATTTAAACACATACGAATGATAACATTTCGAGAGACTTATTTGTAGAAGTACGAAGACTTTTTGAACTTTTTAGTTTTTCAAAAGTAAAATTAATAATGTGAAATATATTAAAAGGATACTTGAGTACGGAAACTATAATTTGGCATAGAGTTCAAATTGAAGGGTGTTCACATTTTAAGTAAGATTTGTTGTGTTTAAGTGCGTCTGGGTGCGTCATGAAGCAGCCTCGTCGAAATACAGTCAGTGGATAAAGTATCAAGTATCAAGTATCAAATATTAAGTATAAAGTATCCTATATCAAGTATCAAGTATCAGACATCAGGTAACTAGTATCAAGTATCCTATATCAGGTATCAGGTATCAAGTATCAACTACCAATATCAAGTATCAAGTACCAAGTATCAGATATCAGGTAACAAGTATCAAGTATCCTATATCAGGTATCAGGTATCAAGTATCAACTACCAATATCAAGAATCAAGTATCCTATATCAGATATCAGGTATCAAGTATCAACTACCAATATCAAGTACCAAGTATCAAGTACCAAATATCAAGTAAAAAGTATAAAGTATAAAGTTTAACCCTTTGCATCCGATTTATTTTCAAAGTTGTTGGGTGTTGTCACCTCCAGTGTGACATACGAGTGCAAAGGGTTAAAGTATACAATATATAAACTATATAACTTAGAATTGAATGTTGGAAAATGAAAACCTTTTCGTACGAACATAACGTTTGAATATCACGGATGACAAAAATGGCGTCCGATAACGTTGGGATTATTCACAGACGAGAGGCTCGGAAAATAATAAAACTTCCCGAAAGCAAGCCGGTACACAATCCCTTCGGTACAAACGCGAGCACGTATCCGGCCGAAGATTCTTAGATATCCGGTGTCCACTCGATCACCGGTGAACTTTTCACGGTTTCTATTTTCCGTGAAACTTTCCATCTCTTCTCTGGACTTGGCTGAAACTTTCACCGGAAGAAAAGACCAGAGGTTGGTATCCGCAAGCAGGACAAACGTAAGCAGAAAACGCGAAGGGGAAGTCGAACGTTGCTGCATCGAATCAAGGCAAGTTTGTTCCACGAGAATGCGAAAAAATATTGCGAAATTCGACTGTGGAGATTGCCTATATCGTTACGATTGCATAATCGATGAGGTACTGCGCGGAGAGGAGGTTATTGCGATGGGGGGTGTGGGGAATTTGGGAGTTTGGAGATTTGGGGATTTGGGGGATTCTAGGTTTCGAAATTTAGGGATTTAGGGGATGGGGAAGTTTGGGATCTGGAATTTGGAAATTTGGGAATTGGAGAATTTGAGAACTTGGGAATTTGGGAATTTGTGACTTTGGAAATTTGGAAATTTCGGAATTTGGGGATTTGGGGATTTGGGGATTTGGGAATTTGGGAATTTGGAAACTTGGGAACTTGGGAACTTGGGAACTTGGGAACTTGGGAATTTGGGAATTTGGGAATTTGGGAATTTGTGAATTTGGAAATTTGGGAATTTCGGAATTTGGGGATTTGGGGATTTGGGGATTTGGGAATTTGGAAATTTGGAACCTTGAGAACGTGAGAACTTGGAAAATTTGGGAATTTGAAAATTTTAGAACTTGGGAATTTGGAACCTTGAGAACGTGGGAACTTGGGAAATTTGGGAATTTGAAAATTTTAGAACTTGGGAATTTGGAACCTTGAGAACGTGGAAACTTGGGAAATTTCGAAATTTGAAAATTTAACAATTAAGAAAACTTTAATATTAAAACGTTCCAAAATTAAAAGATTTGAAAATTCGAATAATGTGAAATATGAAAATTTGAAAAATTGAAAATGTAACTATTATAAAGATAAAAAATTTGCAAATTTTATAATTTTAAAACTTGAAAATGTGAATAATACCTATTTTCCCATAAAACGTGTCAGCTACATCAATATCACGTTTATATCACCACATATTTCACCATGAAATACAAGAATGTTATTACACATTTTATACCAGTTGTAACTTTCCACTAAAAAATTTATAGACTTCTTATTGTATGATATTTAAGCTTTACACTGTATATCTATGAAACACAATGATAAAGTTTATGTGGAAATCTCTGCCATATTGTATACATGATTTTCAGCGTACATGGTTAATTGCTGATTATCCAGACACACGATCAGTTTCGTTCACAATAAAGACATAACTACTGAAAATGGACCATGTAGCATATTAGTTTAAAGCTTATAGTCTGATGAAAATGATGATATAAACTAAACCGTTGTTGGTATCTTTAATCTTTATTCAGATAGTTTATGTAATGTGCGCGGGGAAAATTTGTTGAAGTAAACATATGTTTATTAAGTGGTGATGTTGAACATTTTGATTTATTTTTATGGAAGGGTTTTGTTTTTATTAGAAAGTTTGTCGAATTGAGCAAATTTGGCAAATTCGTCAAATTCATAAAATTTAGCAGTTTATATCTGATTTATCAGATTTATCATACTTATCAGATTTATCAGATTTATCAGATTTATGAAATTTATCAAATTTATCGGATTTATGAAATTTATCAAATATATCAAATTTATAAAATTTATCAAATTTATTAAATTTATCCAATTTATCCAATTTATCAAAGTTATCAAATCCATCGAATTCATCAAATTGATCAAATCATGAAATTATGAAATTTTCAAATTCTCAAACTTTCTAAATTTCCAAAATAAATTTTTTCCATTGAAATTCCTATGTTTCTAAGTTCCCAAGCAACTTCTCTTTCTCAATTTCCCACCCTTCGTATTCGCATCTCCCCAAATACTAAAACTCCCTAATTTCCAAGTTAACTCCCTTCGAACCCCCGATACACTGCGTTAATCTTAATACCTCTCATAACCTCTCAAAAAACCCAAGACTCTCTTCAACATCGACCTAAAAGCGAGTATCGAAGAAAAAAAGATTTCCTATAAAAGTTCCGCTGTAAGCATTTTGGAACGTTTAATTATCAGGAGGCGAAGATTCTTTCGTCCGAAGATCTTCCATAAGTCAAGCCGGCCCGTTATCATAGTTCTTCGTGTCTCAATGAGACGATAAATTAATCCAGGAGCCGATGACGCTCTGGAAGTTGGAGATTAGCAAGTTTCTAGGGAGTACACGGAAAGCACCTTAAAGCGTCGAGCAAGTAACCCATAAGAGGCGAGCAATTCCCCGGAAATTTTGACGGAGTGACCTCTTCCCCTTCCTTTTTTCTCCCCCGTCATCTCCCTCACTCCTGCCATAATCGTGAGCTGGTTCTTTTCCACTTCTATGGAAAAGTTCGTATGCCGAGGTTTCAGCCACGCCGGGCGTTCGGCTATAATGAGATTTCAGCCGAACAATAGTGTCGCCATTTCCCTAATGCGATTCGCTACTTAAATATTTTAATAAAATTCCGTCTTCTTTCAGCAAGCTCCTTACTTAACTTTACCCTCTGCTCTCCGCTTCCCACCATTTTGCATTCCCCGTGCTTTTAATCTTTCTCTTTTTTTCCACTCCTCCTTTGACGACCTTCTTTCCCCATTTGGCTAAGCGAACCGGAGTTATCGAAACGTCGCGGCTTTATTTTCCCGTTTTCTTTTCAACGCGCCCGTTTTCACGGAAACTTATTCTTTTACCGAACTTTCTAAGGGGCTGGATACGTTTTGTATCGAAACATTCGCCGTTTCTTTGCAAATTTCACGTGGATCGGGTTTTGTCGGCTCGAGGGTGGATCGATCGTGAGAATTTCGACGGATGCTTCGTTAAGAGGGGTGTTTGTTGTCGAGGATTTTTGGTGAGATCAATGTATTTTTGCGGTGACTGGGGTTTTGAAGGGGTTCATTGCAGGATGGGTGTATTGTTATCGATTTTATTGGGATTAAGAGGGTTGTCGTATCGTGCGTTCTTGTGTTGAATTTTATTTACAATTGAATTTTATAAGTGTATTGTGTAACGTGGTAGACTCTCGTTATATTGCACGGTTTATTTTTTAATGAATTTTATTTCCGGTGGTCCGTTGTTGAAGGTGACAAAAATGTTGGTATGTAACTTTGGGGGATTTATTTGGAAATGGAAGAATTTAGGAATTTTGGGATTTTGAATGGTTAGGAAATTTGGAATATTTGGTATTTGGGAATTTTGATATTGGGGGTTGTAGAAATTTAGGAAATTTGAAGATTCAGAAATATAGGGATTTGGGGTCCTGAAGTTGAGGATCTACGAGTTTGGGGTTGGAAGAATCTAGTTGTGGATGTACTCAAATTTTGATATTGGTATGTGGGTTCAATTAAAGGAGGGACATGAGTATTTGTGGATTTGAGGATTTAGGGTAGTGGAGTTGAGGATTTAGCAGTTTTGGGATTGAAAGAATCTCTCACTCCAAGGATTTGGGGGATCTAGGGATTTGGGGATTGAAATCATCATTCCATAAAAGGATTTGGGGACCTGTAGATCTAGGTATCTGTGTGGATTTAGAATTAGATGAATCTGAAAATGTAGGACTCATCCAATCTAATCTGTGGGATTACATGAATAGGGGATACTTGGACACCTGGGGTTCTAGAGATCTGGTGATCTGGAGATGTGGAGATCTAGGAATCTAGGAATTTAGGAATATAGTAATCTAGGAACTAGTGACAACAGTAGTTGATGCCAATAATACTAAGAAATCAATCAATCAATCACACAGTCAATCAATCAGTTAATCTATAGTAGTAAACTAGTAATCTAGTAATCTAGTAATCTAGTAATTTAGTAATCCAGCTATCTAGAAATCTAAAAATCTGAGAAATTGAGAAATTGAGAAATATAGAAATCTTGCAATTCACCTAACCTAACGACCTAGAAATTTAGAGACCAAATTCAGAAAATGAATTGCAGATAATAAAAGGTATAATAAAACCTGAGTAAGTAGGTTAATTATAGATTTCACCATCAAATATTAGATGGATATGCAGATGGGAGAAGAAAATGAAAGACCAATCAAAGATGAGGAATCTTTTATGGAATCGATCGAGTTTGAAGTTGATAGTGAATCACTAAACCGGATGGAATTAGTTAGAATAAAAGTAATTCTAGGTGAATTTTTCGTGCGGAAAGAGATCTTACCTTTCTCGGTATTTGAAAATTTTATCAAGCTCCCAGCAGCTCACGGAAAATTGAGATTTCTAAGCTGGAGCGTTACAATTTATTTTCTCCGATAGTAAGATTTTACCCGCTGCTTTCAACCGATTCTCCTACAAATTGAAATCTCTAATTCAATGCAATTTATTCTGCAGTAAATTTCCACGGGATTATTATATATTCTTATTAGCACAGTAACTTTCTCTATTTGTTAAATATATTTGTTCAACTTACAAATTTGAAGTGTATAAAATTGAGATACATGAACATGAGATACATAAATAACAACCAATACCAATAACAAAATTGGATCACACCCACAACTAGATCCAACTCCACCACCCTAAATCCCCAAATCCACGAATCTTCGCATTCCCATTTTAATTCAACTCATATCCCAACGTCAGAATTTGGTCGCACCCATAACAAAGGTTATCGAATCACATATCGGAAATTTCGGCCATACCATAAAACCGCAAAGCAATTCCGTAAAATCACCAGCATAAAGGGTTGATTAACGCTGAAATCAAGCGTCCGAGTAATCGGACGAAATAGTATTCAGGTTGAGCAGCCATCGCGGTCGTGGGCTAGCTTGTATGTTCATAATCAAGGAGGCCAGGTACGTAATCCTGCGGCACCGGTGCCCGGCACCGTTTGGTGCGGCCAGCTTTCCCATCGAACAAAGCATAAATCACAAAGCGCCGAACATTCGTTATGCGGTATGCGGACCATGAAATACGTGGACTCGCAGTTTCCCATTGCGTTTGCGTCTACACGACTATACTACAGCCATCCGTGTACACACAGCGTGCGTCACGCTCGACAAAGCAAATTCATCCGATTGGATTCAGAGTTATTCGCACGGGCTGAAGGAACGACGGGAGAGGAACCAACAGAAGAATGCTACGTCGATTTTTCAGCATTTCCAGGCTACGTGAAAAATGGCCAAGGTCTTTCGTATAAACAAAAGTAAATTGAAAACGGGAGGAACCGTTGCTCTTCGGCTTTCTTCTGATTTTAACCCTTCGGCGCCGCGTTTCAATTTTATGTCGTTTTATTATTTTTCTTGTATATTTACCTACAATGTACCTACTAATATAGGTTTTGTGTACTAGATTCTACTTGAATTAACCTTGCAGATATTTCAATGATTATGTACAATGTAGCTCAGATATGTATGTATGTACATACTCACGTATCTACGTACTTCATGTATAGATGTTACACATGAGATATATGAATGTTATATGTGTATCAATACTACACATGTGCAAATATACATGTACAAATGTTATGTGTTCAAATATTATACATGTACAAATATACATACAAATATGTATATGTGCAAATATCACACATGTTCACATATTGTACATGCTCAGATATTATACATGTACAACTATGTGTACAAATATTATGAATGCGCAAACATATATGTACAAATGTTATATGTGTCCAAATATTATACGTGTACAAATATACATACAAATATGTATATGTGCAAATATCACACATGTTCACATATTGTACATGCTCAGATATTATACATGTACAACTATGTGTACAAATATTATGAATGCGCAAACATATACAAAATGTTATATGTGTCCAAATATACATGTACAAATATACGTACAAATATGTATACATCCATGTATGTATGTATGTATAAATATCATACATGTGCACATATACATGCACACATGATGTATATGTCCAACTACACGTATAATGTCCCTATCATTGGTCCACCCTCGTGTACAAATATGAAGGTGCAAAAATATGTATAAATATATCTACAAGTATGTGTAGAAATATAATACAAAGAATTTCCTATGTGTACTTAATTAATTTACACAAAATAAAATGAATTGTTTTGCACAGAAAGTAATCGTACATTAAAGATAGGAATTCGAATGGAAAACAAGGTGGAGGTAAGAGGTTGAATCGTTATTAAATTGGACACCGTCCACGTAGATCAAAGCCAGGGGTGACTGGCAATAAACCGAAATTAATGCGTTCAAGTGTAAATCCAAGGTTGTCTTTGCTGTTGGCCGTCTTGAACCAATTATACATTTCCAAGCAGAGAAATCGTTGTACCGCAACACCTTCAACAAGCCGATCCTTTGTGCTCGAAACAATAACAACTAGCCGCAGTTATCCAATTCTCTGTTGGATGAGCAAATAATCGAATTACAACGTTATTTGGATTTCCTTGTTTCTGACCGCAGTCTAGACAAAACTTCTTCGTTATTCGGTTAAACGTTAATTAATATTCAATGCAACGTTTGTATCGTTTGATCGGGAATTTGGAACGTTTGAAATTTGGTGACTTTGGGAATTATCGAATTGGGATTTTTTGCAATTACACGTTGGGAAATTTTCAAATTTTGGAATTTAGATATGTTCAAAGTTAGAAATTTAGAAATTGTCAGATTTTGGAATTTAGATATCTTCAAATTTGGAAATTTGGAAATTTGGTAATTTTGAAATTTTGAAATTGTGAAATTTACATATTGGCAAATTTTCAGATTTGGAAATTTTTGAATTTTGGAATTTTGGAATTTAGATATGTTGAAATTTAGAAATTTGGTAATTTTGGGAATTGTGAAATTTACACATAGGCAAATTTTCAAATTTTGGAATTTAAAAATGTTCAAATTCGGAAATTTAGAAATTTGGTGACTGGTAGTTGTCAAATTTTTACTTCCAAATTTTCAAGTTTCCAAAATTGCAAATTTACAAATTTAGAATGTCGAAATTTCTAAATTCACAAACTTTCGTATCTCAAATTTAGGAAATTTATTTCCAAAATTCCAAGCGAATTTTCAAATTTTCCAGTTAAAAATTAAAAAATTAAGGGCTACAGAAATTTTTCAATTAATTTTATTTGATTCTTCAAAGGTAATTTTCTTCAAAAACTAGTTTTTATCCTGAAATAATTATTGAGCTAAAATATTATCAACTGTTACACACACTAAATGTTCTACATTAGCTTATATATTTAATTAATTAAATTAATTTCCCTATACACACATATACATATAAAGTGTATCCCATGAGAGTAGATATATATTTCGCCTGATTTAATTGAACAAATCAATTTGTAACGCTCGTAGCTGTTTTCCAATATGAATTAAAATGTATCGTTAACGTAGTAATCATTCTACCTGTACTTCTCGAAAAAAAAAAAATGATGTGCTGTTTCGTATAAGCAATTTGTTGGTGGTAAACATGCGAAACAAGAAAAAATCGCTTAAAATATCACAGTTGATATCAAAATTCGAGCTCCGTGAAACGAGTTGCATTTTTTATAAATCCAGCTTAATCCAAGCATAAAATTGCCTGTCACAGCACGTTCTTGTCAATGTACCTTTTCAATATTTTCGTTCTACTGATTTTGATAAAATACTGACGTTCACCGTCATGTAATAAATCTTGTTGAATTAAATATTATTTATGTAAATTGTTAAACGCACAATATTTTATTGATTTATTTTCATTCTTCTTGAGGATTTCAAATTATTATGTTTACTTTAAAAAGTTTTAAGTTGAGACATTTTTTATTTTGGAATTTAGACGTCTTCCAATGAATAAAATGAAGTTAGGGATTTTTAAATATAAACATTTTTAGATTTTTATATTTAGAAATTTTCAAATTTCACAATTTTTATATTTTTAATTTTGCAAACATTCAAATTTTCAAGTTTCAATTGAAAGATTTAGAAATTGTCAAATTTACAAGTTTGAAAGTTTTCGTATGTTAAAATATACATACTTTTGAATATTCGAATTAAAAAATTTAGTTCTCAAATGTTTCAAACTTTTTAAGATTTCAAATCTCTGAGTTGTTAAGATTTTAATTTTCCAAGCTTAGAAATTCTCAAATTTTTATATTTACAAATTTTTGAACTTGCAAATGTCCAGATTTACAAATTTTCTGATTTGCAAATTTATCTTAAAAAAAAAATTAAAATTAAATATAACTATGAAGATACGACCCTGAGACAACCTTCAGCCCACATATTAATTACCTCCCCAAATTACAATGACATCCTTCTAGTTTTTGTATTTTTACAAATAATAAACAATGAAGAGCTCCAAAATTAAATGATTCACCCTATACATTACCATTTCGAACGACTCGTTATTATCGTTGTCACTGAAAGTTTCCCAAACGAACTTCTCATTTTAGTTGCAACAACTTAATGCAAGCAAGACGCTACGTTGTAACAATCAGTCTCTTCTATGTTATTCTTTAAAATATTTTACTCGTCGACTTCGTTAAAAGTTGCATTTCAGAAGAAAGCTGGTTGAAGTTTCCTGTGCAGTTGAGAGCTCTCAAGCGTTAGCTTGAACGGAGTGTTCATTGTCCGCCGATGCCTGAAGGCTTTTTTAAAAAATAAAACGATCGCGTGTGCAGTCTTCCACTTACTCGTTAATTATTCCTTTGTATCGTGGATCTGACGGACACTAAATTTCATTTTTTGACGAAACATCAATTTCGCCTGAAACTTTCGT
The DNA here is from genome assembly GCA_945859595.2 of Megachile willughbiella. Lineage (NCBI taxonomy): Eukaryota > Metazoa > Arthropoda > Insecta > Hymenoptera > Megachilidae > Megachile > Megachile willughbiella. Next base: position 11,393,719 of record OX243796.1, read on the forward strand.
TTAATCGCAGCGAGAGGATAGACAGTTTATTTTAAGGCAATTGATTAATTGGGAAATATGTGGTGATGGGGATTTGGGGATTATTTGGGAATTAGGGATGTGGAAATTTGGATTTTTAAGAGATTGAGAATTTGGAGATTTGAGGAGGTAGGGACTTGGAAATAGGGAAATTTGAGGATTTGGGGATGTGGGATGTGGGGTTTAGGGATGTAGAGATGTAGGAATGTAGGGATTTGGGGATTTGGGGATTTGGGAATTTGGGGATGTGAGAATTTGGGGATTTGGGAATTTGGGAATTTGAGATTTTGGGGATGTAAGAATTTGGGGATTTGGAGATTTGGGAATTTGACAATTTGGGGATGTGAGAATTTGGAGATGTGAAAATTTGGGGTTGTGAAAATTTGGGGATGTAGGAATTTGGGGACATAGAAATTGGGGGATATGGGAATTGGAGCATGTGGAAATTTGGGGATGTCGGAATTTGGAGATGTAAGTATTTGGGGATGTGAGAATTTGGGGATGTGAAAATTGGAGCATGTAGAAATTTGGGGATGTAGGAATTGGGGGATATGGAAATTGGAAGATGTTGGAATTTGAAGATGTAAGTATTTGGGAATGTGGGTATTTGGGGATGTATCAATTTGAGCATGTGGGAATTTGGGGATGTAGCAATTGGGGGATGTGGAAATTTTGAGATGTAAGTATTTGGGTATGTGGGTATTTGGGGATGTAGAAATTTGGGGATATGAGCATTAAGAAATGTGTGCATTTAGGGATGTGGAAATTTGGAGATTTGAAAATTTGTCAGTTTGTTAATTTGTTAGTTTGTCAATTCGTCAATTTGTCAATTTGTCAATTTGTCAATTTGTCAATTTGTCAATTTGTTAATTTGTCAGTTTGTCAGTTTGTCAGTTTGTCAATTTGTCAATTCTCCAACTTGTCAATTTAAAGATTTAGACATTTGAAAATTTGAGAAATTGAGAACTTTAGTATTTAAGATTTTTAATATTTGAAGTTTAAATATACAGCAACTAAACAATTAGAAAATGCATAAATTAATTCGTAATATCATAAACAAGAAACTTGAAACTCTGAAATAATAAAAGACATTATTACTCACAAGTTCCCTCTACTTTTACCATCCGTGTACCGCCGTGTTGTGCATCGTTGGTTAAACCGACCCGCGAGAATAATTACATTACAGTAAGTTATTTACCACGTATTCTTCGTTAAAGCTACAAGGGGACACTCTTTTCGAAATTACGGTATCTCGTTTCAAGCATTTTTCATGCTTTGTCCACGAATCGAGATAATGGACTTCCCGGCTGCGTGAAACGAGGAGAAACCAGCTACCCTTCTTTTCCTGCGCCTTCTTTGTCTCATTAGCATTCTTAACGTAATATTTCTGGCTAGTCTCACTCATTTCTCTTGCTTTTCACCCTCCGCTCTTTCTCTTTTAACTTGCACGCTTGGCCGACCTTCTCGCCGAAGGATTCGCGTCAATTAAGAGAAAATTCGATGCCGCGCTACTTTTTTCTCTTACCGACGTTCTACGAAACGGCGAATTATTTAAAAACTTCTCGTCTCCGATCGCGGGGATGTATTTCCATCGTAGGTTGGATGGAATACGCGTTCGCGTGGAAACGCTGAATGAAATGTGCAATTATACCCGGCGGATCGTGTGAATATTAAATTGTTTAATTAAGTTTCTCATGAATATTAAGCCGGGTCGAATCGTATTGAAACACGACCGAATTCTAACGCTTCGCATTTGTGATCAGATGTGTTCGTCTTCTGATATGGTCATTCTTCTCTATTCTGATAAAATGCACATTTTAATTGGTATGAATAAGGAAGACGGAATGTACAAATATTTTATAGTAATCTCATTTGAAAAGAAATTATATTGCAATATTATTAGAATGATGTTGATTATAGAAGTTTAATTATTTAAACGATACATTTATTAGTTAATGATAATTTAATTTAGATATTAAATTAAATGGTAATTTGAATATTAATGGAGATATTCATTTAGACGTTGATTTAGATATTAATCTTTTTAAATCAATTTAAAGTCACTGAAACCAGATATGTTTATCGGCCAACAAATTTGTTTGTTGTTACAAATAAAAGAGAAATTGATATTTCCTTATACAATTTGCATACTGATCTTCTGCTTCAGCAAAGTTTCAGACAATTTCACTGTATTAAGTCTAACAAGAAATTCTCATTTCATATTTTTCCATCCTCAAAGAAATTAAAAATAATTCTTTAATAATGCTCCTATCATTTGTGCACCCCCATGTATGATGCACCCTAACGCCTTGCATTAGTTACCCAGTGCGTTCTGATTGTAGAAATAGTAGGAAACAAGAAATTACTTCAGGATGGTTCTTATTTCATATTTTTCCATCGTCAAAAAAAATTAAAATAATTCTTTTTGAATCATGGGGCCTCTATCATTGGTCCACCCCCATGTATGATGCACCCTAACACCTTGCATTAGTTACTCAGTGCGTTCTAACTGTAGAAATAAGAAGAAACATGAAATTATTTCAAGAAGGTTCTCATTTCATATTCTTCCATCGTCAGAGAAAATTAAAATAATTATTTTTGTACCACAATGCCCCTATCATTGGTCCCACCCCAGTACATCATGCACCCTAACGCCTTGCATTAATTACTCAGCGCGTTCTAACTGTAAAAATAAGAAGAATCAAAAAATTCTCATTTCATATTTTTCCTATGTCAAAGAAAATAAAAAGGAATTTTTGAGTCAGGTGCCCCTATCATTGGTGCACCCCATGCACGATGCACCCTTACACCTTGCATTATATTACCCAGCACATTCTGATTGTAGAAATAAGAAGAAATAAGAAACCCTCATTTCACATGTTTCCTATGTCAAAGGAAAATAAAAAGGAATTTTTGTATCAGGGTGCCCCTATCACTGGTCCACCCCTTTGCACCCTAAAGCCTTGCATTAGTTGCCCAGCACGATTTAATTGTAGGAATAAAAAGAAACAAAAAACCCTCATTTCACATTTTTCCTATGTCAAAGAAAATAAAAAGAAATTTTTGAGTCAGGTGCCCCTATCATTGGTGCACCCCATGCACGATGCACCCTTACACCTTGCATTAGTTACCCAGCACATTCTGATTGTAGAAATAAGAAGAAATAAGAAACCCTCATTTCACATGTTTCCTATGTCAAAGGAAAATAAAAAGGAATTTTTGTATCAGGGTGCCCCTATCACTGGTCCACCCCTTTGCACCCTAAAGCCTTGCATTAGTTGCCCAGCACGATTTAATTGTAGGAATAAAAAGGAACAAAAAACCCTCATTTCACATTTTTCCTATGTCAAAGAAAATAAAAAGGAATTTTTGAGTCAGGTGCCCCTATCATTGGTGCACCCCCCTGCACCCTAAATCCTTGCATTAGTTGCCCAACACGGTAGAAATAAGAAACAACAAAAAATTCTCATTTCATATTTTTCCTCCATCGAATAAAATAAAAAGAAATTTTTGAGTCAGGGTGCCCCTATCATTGGTGCACCCCCGTGCACCCTAACGCCTTGCATTAGTTGCCCAGCGCGTTCTGATTGTACACGGGTCCGAGTTCGACGACGCTGACAGTCGCATGCAAATTATCGCGGCGCGAAATGACAAATTAACGGCGCCGGCCTATTCATACGGACACTGATTAATTGCCATTTACTTGCAAATTTCCAGGGTGCGCGGGTTTACACGTTGCGCGGCTAACCCTCAACCTACTCGCCCTCTTCTCCCTCGCCAGCATCCAAACCCCCACCTACACCTGTGAGCCGACCACCCCCGTGGCGGCAAATTTCGACCCTGTGGCTGCTACGCCGTGTTGACGCAGCTTGTTGTTTGTCATTTGTTGCGGACTGCATTAACACCGACCGCATGGGAGCGTAACCGGGACTCGGGGGACCAAAACGCGGCGCACATTGAAAATTCTACCTTCAAATCCACCCCCGACATCGCCCACCTCGCACACGGACGGGGGAGGAACGAATCTATGGCGCCAATTTTGTGAAATCACCACGCTTCCCTTGGTTATCGTTTACTTTAAATTGCACCGTTGTTTGGCGCAAAAAATAGTTCCTTTGTGGCGATGGAAATGTGCAAAATTCAAATTTTTTGGTTGGGAAGTTCATTTTTTTTTTTTTTTTTGTTGGAAACTTCGTACTTTTTGTTTTAGTTAGAAACTTCATGTTTTTTAACTTGGGGGCTGCAAAATATTTTTATTCGGAAACTTCGCTTCTTTTTATTTCGGTAATTTATATTTTTTAACTCGGAGACTACAAATTTTTTAATTTGGAATTTTCACGTTTTTTAATTTGGTGCCTTTACGTTTTTTAATTTGGAAACTTTGCATATTTTAATTTGGAAACTCACTTTCTTTATTGAGAGACTACATATTTTTTTAGTTAGTAAGTTCATGACTTGGGGACTTCAAATTTTTGAGGTTAGAATCTGAGGAGCAGTAAACTTTGAAATACAGAAATTTAGAAATTTCTGACCACTAAATATCGAAATTTAGGAACTGTAATTTTGTTATGTAGGAATTTAAAAAGTGTAGAAATTATAATTTTGTTATGCAGAAATTTAGAAATTTACAAATCATAATTTTTCAAGTATGGAAATGTAAAAACAGTAAATTTTAAATATAGGTATTAAAAAATTTCAAATACCAAATTCAGAAACTCTAAGTCCTAACTCTAACTCTCCTTCAAACTTGGAAATAATCAATTTCCAAATTCAGATATTAAAATTCAAATCTCAAAAATTTTTTAAATGTGAGAAGCACAATTTCACAGTCTTCGAACTGTAATTTCAATACTTCCCATTTATAAACTGAAATGTTGAAGAATATTAAAATTACCCATATCACGTTCGGGATAAAAATGACTAGGTTACAACGTAACAAAAACCATCGGTTTATATTTTTTTGAAACGGAGATATTCCGTGCAAAAATGTACGATATTTCGGTGTCCAATTTAAACCATCATAAAACAGTAAGTAAAAACTAAAGAAGTTAATGCATCCTTAATATAAATCCGAAAATAAATAAAGCACCATTAAAACTGCAAAGAAATAAAAACAGCAATAACGAACAATGAAAAAAACCTGGAAAGTCCGTACAAAGCGGACGCAGCTTTTTATACAATTATTAAATAAAAGTAGTATATTCCATGTCGTCTCCGTGAACGCCTTTTATAACTTTCTTTTGAAAGCAACAACGATTCACACTGTTCTCTTCTAATTTCTCTACTTCTCACTTCCCTTGAAACTTGTCCCCCTATTTTTCTCTCGATTCTCACCGTTCTTTCTTCTCTTTTTTCCCCTCTCTCTGTATTTTTGCGCCACTCTCGGCCGGTAGTACGACAAAATGAAAGTTTCGCAGCGTGAAATCGTTCAAGTGTCTCATACAACGGTTTTCCCGCTTCGAGCGAACGGAAAAGCCTCGATAATGTTTCGAGATATTTCGAAATCGTTCCCACCTATCGTGCAGACGCTGAAAGTGAAGTAGCAGGGAAAATGGAGAACATTACTCTTCCTGTTCGAGGAAGTAAAAGTGTATCGTTATCGACGGTTACGGATATAGTAACTTTTACAAGTTCGCTTCAAGATAACAACTATATATCGAATCTACTGTTCGTTAATGTTATTTGTGTGCCGAGCGTTTTAGTCGGTTTTATTGCTGTTTTATTTCTTTATTTAACGTTTCGACGTTTTACTTCTTACTGGACACATTTATCGTAATCGTGGTACTATACACATTTATTTTAATTATGGTACTATACACATTTATCATGATCATGGTACTATAAATATTTATTGTAATCATGGAACTATACATGTTTGTCATAACAATTACATATGTATAACATATTACGTATGTATGACGATACATATCAATATATACATATATAGAATAACAATTTTTTACATGTATTATAATATTAACCATGAATATAGGAATCATAAGGACTATATGTATACGTATACATACATGTAGTAATATATTTACACAACATTATTTTGCTCGCAATTTATTTAATAAGACTGACAGTTATATTACTGTATTTGAACAAATAAATTTCTTCAAGTATTACAAAAGTATGTGTATATGTCAAGAATTATAAAAGTATGTATAATTCTAATGAAACAAAAATGGACGTCAATCGATGAAGAACTTGTTGAAGAATATACAAGACATAGTTAGACACATCTTTATTATCAAAAAGAGTAATAGTTTTTGAGATAGTCTTACTACACCAAAGCAAAGAAATTAATATTAAACTAAAACCAACTATTTGTACAACCGTTCTATATATTTTTTGTTTTCATTTTTGAAATTACTTAAATATTACAGGGACTGTTCTCGAGTTCACGACTCTAATAAAATGGCGTTGAAGTAGAGTGAATGAAAATGGTGCTTCAGTAGAATGATTCATTAAAAAATAAATATATTGCACAGTTGATGAATGAAATAAATTGTAGGATAATTTAAATATATTTTGAACAGAAACGTAAAGATTAATTTGAAGTTTCGTGCTGTTGAATATTACCAACGTGGTAGTAATTCACGAACAGTCTACCAGACGTTGATTAGAATACTCGATATGCTTAATACCGTTATTCAGACTAGCTTGAATACATGTTAACAACGCCACCAACCATAAATTGAATCCGATTTAGTCACCGTCTATCGTTAGCACGTTCCCGTGCTCCTCAATCACCGCCACCGATTTTCCGTGATACAGGAAAATCTGATTAACTCCCGTTTTGTAACGGTGAATTAACGAATTTCTCCTGATAACTCGGCTTACTTCGCTAATGAAAGAGACCCGTACCAGCGGGTCCACAAATTATTAATGAACCTTTCACCACTGTTTCCTATAAACAACACTTGTATGTGCAATGAGCGTGAGTAAGTAGAATTCAGTTTTATGTGTGATAAGAGGATTGAGATCGGGTCAGTATTTAGGAGTTTTGTGATTTTTGGTATTTGGGTATTTGGAGAATTCGGAATTTTTGAATTTGGGGATTTGAGGTGTTCAAGAGTTAGAAATTTGGGAGTTTGAGGACTTGGAGATTTGGGGATTTGTGGAACTTGGAGATTTGGAGATTTGGAGATTTGAAGAATTGGAGAATTAAAAATTTGGGGATTTGAGAATTTGAGGATTTGAGGATTTGGAGATTTGAGGATTTGGAGATTTAAGGATTTGGAGATTTGGGAATTTAGAGATTTGTGGATTTGGAGATTTGAGAATTTAGAGATTTATGGATTTGGAGATTTGAAGAATTGGAGATTTCAGAATTTGGAGATTTGGGAATCTGGAAATTTGAGGATTTAGAGATTTGAGGATTTGGAAATTTGAGAATTTGAAGATTTGGAGATTTAGGGATTTAAATATTTGTAACTTTGGAGATTTGGAGATATGGAAGTTTGGAGATTTGGAGATATTGTGAAACTTGTACATTAGAAGGTTGGAAATGATAAGACTTGTCGTATCTAGTAACTTATAAATTTGGGAATTTGAGAATTTGGAACTTGAAAAACTTTGGAATTTGGAACTTGAAAACTTGACAATTTAAGAACTTGAAAACCTTAAAAATCTGAGGACGGTTTTTCAAAATCTTATGTACTTACAAAAATAAAAACTCGAAAATTGCCTACATCCAATAACTCGAAAGTTCAAATCCAGAAATCTTCCCATCTAAACCAAACCAAGTGCACCAGTAGACCGACACAAAGCTGTAGTGACTAGAATTGGAGCAACAGATACACACAGACCTATTGAAAGTGAGAGAAGGGCTCGAAATCGATTGACGTACCGTGCAATTCGAATTCCTTCGGTTAATTCCACTGGCTGATTCGGGAGGTTCACGCGGCTAGCAGCGGCTCCTGCAAACGAGAGCAAATTATTATCATACCGGCGATAATTGAGCATGGCCGGCTAATAAACTGAACCGAATTGCCGACTCTTCGTGAACGGCGAGGATTCGGAGCAATAGCGTACGCTATACCTTGGCAATTCGTCCAATAACGCTGTCGGCCTGGTTATACTAACGCAGTGTATTACCTTTAAGTCAGAAATTACCGTGCGAATTGTCCGCGCCATAAACGGAAAATACCACTTAAGTGGAAAAACCGGGTATCGAGCCCGACACCCCCTTGTTATTTCTGATAGCGTTCGTTACTCGACTGCAAAACGGATTAATTGATTGGATTCGGCTGTTAATTGGCGCTCCTGGTCGTTCTGTTTACTGTAATCAACGCTATAGTTCTTCAAATTTCGCGTTGATTACGTTGGGAAAATTTCATGCTTCTACAAATATTTTCTTTTGAGATTAAAGAAGGGTTAGTTACACATTGAGTGGATGTTTCGATTATTTGGGTATCGAGGTTCTGCTTGAATTTGGATTTCATCGGATAATTATCCTGTTCAAACATTTTATGCAGCTAAGTTAAATTCTTAGTTTGAATAATAACATAATTTTGTGTACCATTGTAACAAATCAATAAGTTGGGAAACAGCTCTGACATCTTGTGATGACAGAATTTAATGTACTACTTTAAAATGAATCAATCAACTGAACAATTAACATCCACATCTCATTTTGATCAGATGACATACAATGGTAATATGATTTATACTACTTTATACGAATCAATGAATTCAGAAGTGAACATCCACATCTCATTTTGATCAGAGAACGACATGGAGTAGGAACATAATTTCATATACTTCTTTAACATGAACCAGTAAATTCAATAATGAACATCTTCATCTCATTTTGATCAGAGGACGACATGGAGTAGTATCATAATTTTATATACTCCTTTAACATGAACCTGTAAATTCAATAATGAACATCTTCATCTCATTTTGATCAAAGGACGACATGGAGTAGTATCATAATTTTATATACTCCTTTAACATGAACCTGTAAATTCAATAATGAACATCTTCATCTCATTTTGATCAAAGGACGACATGGAGTAGTATCATAATTTTATATACTCCTTTAACATGAACCAGTAAATTCAATAATGAACATCTACATCTCATTTTGATCAGAGGACAACATGGAGTAGTAACATAATTTAATGTACTCCTTCGACATGAACCTCTAAATTCAAAAATGAACATCTACATCTGATTTTTATCAGAGACAACGTGCAACAGTAACATAATTTTGTATACTTCTTTAACATGAACCAATAAATTAACATCTTCATCTCATTTTGATCAGAGGACAACATGGAGTAGTAACATAATTTAATACACTGCTTCAACATGAACCAATAAATTCAATAACGAACATCTTCATCCTATTTTGATCAGAGGATGACATGGAGTAGTATCATAATTTTATACACTCCTTTAAAATGAACCTGTAAATTCAATAATGAACATCTTCATCTCATTTTGATCAAAGGACGACATGGAGTAGTATCATAATTTTATATACTCCTTTAACATGAACCAGTAAATTCAATAATGAACATCTACATCTCATTTTGATCAGAGGACAACATGGAGTAGTAACATAATTTAATGTACTCCTTCGACATGAACCTATAAATTCAAAAATGAACATCTACATCTGATTTTGATCAGAAGACAACGTGCAACAGTAACATAATTTTGTATACTTCTTTAACATGAACCAATAAATTAACATCTTCATCTCATTTTGATCAGAGGACAACATGGAGTAGTAACATAATTTAATACACTGCTTCGACATGAACCAATAAATTCAAAAATGAACATCAACACTTGATTCTGTTCAGAAGACAACATGCAACAGTAACATAATTTTATGTATTACTTTAACATCAATAAGCTATCAATAAATCAATAAACTGAACAAAAAAAGTCTATACCCCATTCTGATCAAAAAACAACATACAATAGTCAAATAATTTCTAGTACCTGAACACGAATAATTGAAAGGAAAAATGAACAGCTATCTCGTTGGAATCAGAGCACGACATGTTGAATTATAAGCACCTTTAGAACAGCTTGATCACGAGGCTGCTAAGTGGTTTTGACTGCATGCTGTCCGATACTCAAATAATCCGTTGAAACGTTTATCAACAGAATTCAGTTACCGGCTATATCGATGGAAATAGAGGTAACGTGGACGATAAACCGGCGTGGTTTGGCAACTCTTTGTAATAGAACTAATAGCGATGGCCGGCGTCGCTTGACAAGATCCCGCGTGCATTAATGTCACATCGGCGAGTGGTCGGCCAATAATATCGCGTTTACACGGCGCAGCCCTAACACCCGTGTGTAATGCACCGCGTCGATGGTAAATAGTATAACATTTATACCGGCAATTAACTTCTAATTAGTCCGATGCTGTACATGTACCAGCCCGGCACTGCCACTTGCGTCGATGTTGCACAGAAATCGACATCTTGCTTGTTAACGTTCGACCATTCTATTGGGGTGCTTGTCCCTGTCGCGAGGTCAACGCTAATTCTACTCGAATTAACGTTCTACTTGAGAGAATCATCCTTTGTTATGGTTACGTTGTTATAGGCAATAATTTATATTATTTTTGTCGTTTCTGTAAATTTCTTAAAAGTGATTTGAAGATGTGGAGATTTAGATGTGGAGATTTAGAGATTTGGAGATTTGGAGATTTGGAGATTTGGAGGTTTGGAGATTTGGAGATTTGGAGATTTGTGGATTTGGAGATTTGCAGATTTGCAGATTTGGAGATTTGGAGATTTGGAGATTTGAAGATTTGTGGATTTGGAGATTTAAAGAATTGGAGATTTGAGGATGTGGAGATTTGAAGATCTGGAGATTTGAGAATGTGGAGATTTGAAGATCTGGAGATTTGAGGATTTGGAGATTAAAAGATTTGGAGGTTTGAGGATTTGGGAATTTGATGATTTGGAGATTTAAGGATTTGGAGATTTGTAGATTTGGAGGTTTCAGGACTTGAAGATTTGAAGAATTGGAGATTTGAGATTTGGGGATTTGGAGATTTGAACATTCGGACATTGGAACATTGGAACATTTGAACATTTGAACATTTGAACATTTGAACATTTGAACATTTGAACATTTGAACGATTTGAGGATTTGGCTATTTAGGAATTTAGAGATTTAAGAACATAGACATTACAATTATCAATTAAAAATACCTAACAAATACATTTCTCCCAGCATCTAAATAATTTTTACCCACAAACTCCTTTGATTCGAAAAGAAAAGCGAAAGTCCGCACCTAATTACGAAGCAAATTTCCACAGTGTTTCTTCAGTTACGAGCGTTTCTTGACGGCTTATAACCGTGTTGCTCGAGAATTGACGCGAAGGTGAATGGCGAGCAGAGGAAAAACCGTGTAACGAATTTTCACGAGGAAGTTAGATTCCTTGTGTCGTTAATTCTGGAAAATACGGACGCTCGAGCACTGTAGCCACCGCGTAACCACATTCTCTAACAAGCTGAATTGCGAAAGGACTCTCTCCCTCGAACGGATACGTATGTACGTTCTGGCGAATATCGTGTGCCATGTACAGAGAGAATTTCATCTCGGGGCACAAATTTCAGCCTCGTTCCATTTCGCAACGCTACACATCGGCCCGTTGTATACCGGGATGTGCGCCAGGCGACTCTCAGACACGACATCCTCCAAGAATATCATATGTCGTTCACTATTTTTTATTCCTTGCTCGGCAACCACCTTCTCCTATCTCCCGTCGTTATCTCTTGTTCTCCTATTTTACCACTTTTTATCAACTTTTCTCTACACCGTTTCCCTCCACTTACCACTCATCCCCTTTTTCCTGCCTGAAAAAGATCTTTTCCTCTCGAAACCTTTCTAAAGAGTTCCACTCTTTTCTTCTACCTCTCTTTCTATACATTTGCACCTATTCTTAATATTTCTCTGATCATTCCATCTGAAAACCTTTTTATTAAATTATTTAATATTGAGTTATTGTGTATTTGTTATGTTACCTTATTGTTACTTTATTAGGTTACGTTATTGTGTATTAAATTTGTTACTATACATTGATGTGTTCATATGTGTCATATGTGATACGTTATCACATACGTTAACTTACTGTTAAGTATGTATATTCAACGATTAGGTTAGGTTACGTTATTGTGTACTATTTGTTACTATATGTATACTTGATGTATTCATATGTGTCATATGTGATGCGTTATCACATACGTTAACATACTATTAAGTATGTATATTCAACAATTAGGTTACATTATTGTGTACTAAATTTGTTACTACATGTATTATACTTGATGTGTTCATATGTGTCATATGTGATACGTTATCAAATACATTAACATACTGTTAAGTATGTATATCAACAGTTAGGTTACGTTATTGTGTATTTAATTTGTTACTATATGTATACATATATACTTGATGTGTTCATATGTGTCGTATATGATACGTTATCACATACGTTAACATACTGTTAAGCATGTATATTCAACAATTAGGTGTTAGTACGACATTAAATATGTAATTCTTCAAACTCGTGTCAACCTAAAGTTTCAAGTCTCATGAAAATTACTTACGCAAACTTCTCTCTACTTCTACCTTGACGAACGGGAAATTAAGATGACTGCTTCATTAACGTCTCGAGACAGTTTCGATAGTGTTTCCATAAATGTCCGGCACAGTTTCGATAGTATTTCAATAATGTCCGACACAGTTTCGATAGTGTTTCAATAATGTTTCAAGGCAATTTCAATACTGTTTCAATAATGTTTTGAGACAGTTTCGATGTTGTTTCAATAATGCTTCCAGACAGTTTCGATAGTATTTCAATACGGTCTAGAGATAGTTTAGAGACAGTTTTGAGGTAATTTCGAGACAGCATCAAAAAATTGTATTCAGCCATAATACTGTGGATTTTAAAACTAGTATTTTCCAACATTATACACATAATACCAAAACTTGATAATTGTTTAAAAAATTGCTGAAAGAAAACCTTGATAATTATTTAAAGAATTATTCGAAGACTTCAATAATTGTTTAAAGAATTTTTTGAAGAAGATCTCAATAATTGTTTAAAGAATTGTGTGAAGAAGTGAATAATTCTTTAAAGAATCGTTTGAAGAAGACCCTGATAATTGTTCAAAGAAGACATCAGAGACCACAAACAATCAATACACGTACACTGTCAATACATTATCAATAAGAATGAAGAAGTCTGAAATATCGGCGATGCATTATATTGTCAATAATATCGAACGTGTGAGGTAAGATATTGACATGTCGTCAATACTCGACCACTGACGATGTGATGAAAAGCAAAATATTCTTTTTTCCTTTGAACGCACTCTCGAACGTATTGTCAATAAATATTGAACGTGTGAGATACGTGTAATTTGTCGATAAATGGTGAATGCGTGGAACAAATGTAATTTGTCGATAAACGTTCGTGGTATTGGCAATATATCGACCGTTCGCGGTCATCTCAACACGTACATGTGACGTTGCAATATAAAAAAGGGGAATAAACGCGTAGAGAAACGTGAAGGTGGTCGCGTGAGGAGAAATGATGGTGATAAAGTTTGGTGAACAGCTGCGAGGAACGTATCGTAGTTATTTGTCCGAGCATGCTTCCTTTTTGCTTCCAACTACGCTTAACGAAATGCTCGCAGGATTAACCGAAGTTTTATAAAAAGTTACGGATGCGCCTCGAAATAACGAGGTGATTTCGTTTAGTCTCGCGAAGCTCGAAGGAAGCTTAATTGACATCGAATTCGCTTCTCGTTCCGATTTTTGCACGATTTTCGTTGTCTTGCGGTCTTCAATATCTTCCGCGTTTAATGGACCAATTGTTTGCGACGGTAGAAACGGTTTAAAAATGTGAGGTTAGGTTCATACTTTCTGTTTATTCAGCTTACTATGCACTCTTTAAAATTGCATTTATTAACAAATAATTTAATTCTAATTGAATTGTAATTTAAATTATATTAAATTTAAATGTAGAAGTATGTTTTTTTTTTAAACATTTGAGTGTACATTTTGTGCATCAAAATGGCTGTCTGTTTACGCGCAAGACGAATAAAAATTAAAATATCACAGCAACGAGATAACAGGAGATTTATTGGAATAATAAAATGCCAGATAACGTTTTTTAAACACGTAAATAAAAGCGGGAACAACGGTGTACATAAATCTAAGGTTTGATGAGAATTTCAAAAATATTGCATCTGTTAACCGCTAAAAAAGCGTCAGCCCATAAAACATGGTAACTGATTCAAATTCAGGACTAAAAATGGGCTGCAATCGCGATACTATGTTTCATCGATTCAGAACGATTTTGAATATCATATCGCGTCCAGCTTAATGAAAGCTTCGATGCCGTTGACACTGCCATAAATTTCGTGTCATGGACCGTGATCTCGTTTACTGATATACAAAATCGTACGAACTCGGGAGGAAATCGAGAACTTCGTACCTTCATTTTCTGTTCTGCTTCGATCCGTGTTTGTACTTACTTTGTACTTTTTAAAAATTCGTCAGCTTTCAAATTGAATTATCGGAGAAACGACACGTGGACGATCAAACAATTAATCTCTACAAACATAAGTTTATACGATTGTAAATCCGTTACATTTCTTCGACTTGCATTTCTTACATTTATTTATAACTTTGTCATGCAAATGTATAAACACTTTTTGTACAAAAATGATATCGAAATGTAAATGCAAAGGTCGATTCAGAATTTAACCGCAAATTTTTCATCCAAGTCTTTCGCTACCATAAAATCTCGCTGGTACTAAGATAAATATTTCCCATGATACATGTTTATTCCGAAGCATCTATACATCTCTATGCATTTATACGATACACGATAATGTGGATTATTAGCGCATGCATTATTCAATGTATGGATTATTGACTATCACGGGATCATCGGTGATGTTATAATTTTAATTTACAATTTAGGAAATAATTGACAGATAAATAACGAGACATTTGAACATGTAAATTGCACTCGTGATTGGTAATATTGGATTTGAAACGGAATTATACTTACGATTCGAAATGTTGCGTCTGTAACATGTGTTGTAATTGACTATATAATGATAATTTGTCCAAATTACGGAGACATAGATGAGATGCAAGAAAATACAATAGAACGAAGGGTTGATAATTGATTGAACTATGTTAACTCTTTGACCTGATAAGACACACTAATTGATTTAACAACAATCTATCAAGATTTTTTAACTAAGTATGTGGTATGAAACAGGCAATAATGATAATTAACCTCTTATTCTACAATAACACAGTGTGCCACACTAGTGACGCATATTACAGTTCGAATGTGACAAACTAGACTCATATTTTTACTGCAATTAAATTTTGGGTTCAATTCCAATCCTGCGTACTCAAGGATTGTTGAATGTCTAACGTACCTAATATTTTAACTTTCTTCAGTCATTTTCCATTGTAGTATAATCAGCTAGCTGTGCATGTCCAGAAAATTGTAGGTTAAGGGGTTAAGAGAAACTTCAAAAGGGTTCATAAAATTTCTCAACTAGTTCAGAATTGCTGCCTACCAACAATAAAAATATTTGAGTGCATAGTTAACAATCAATCAGGAAAGTCCTCGTAAAATAATCAACTGTCCAGCCGTGCTCGCAGAGTAGTTCAATTTACGTTGGCGAGTACGTGGCTGTATTACCAAGGGAAAATTGCTAGACCCAATATGAAATCAGCGTCGTCAGCAAACAGGGGTTTAAAAAGTCGTATCGTGCCCTCATAAAGCAAAACCATTTTAACACTTACCTGCCGGTGCTCTATTTACCGGAAAATTTGTTCCACTTTGCATAGCGAGAATCTCTCTCTCTCTCTATACTCCACCCCCGAGCAACCAGCATCCAGCTCGCATCTCGGCCCCATCCAATTCCCATTGGTTGTAGTGGTGCGACGGGGCTATTCGAGCAAAAGCGACCGGGTGAATATCTTGCAGTGATGGTAAACGGAATTGAATAAACATTTTTCAGCAAATAGAGCCGACAATGGTACGAATTTAAAAGTCGCTGAGACGAGCACAGGTGGTTCTCCCGCCAGCGACGAAAGCGCCGAACGGAAAAATTGCATTTCGCCTGCCCTGGCCCTTCACCACCTTCGCCACCCTACGTCTTTGCGCTCCCCATCCACCATCAACGTCACATTTCTTTCGTTCTTGCACCCTCTCGCGAACGCGAGCGCTCCGCTCCGCGAATAACCACCGCCATAAACTTGCGACGAGATGGGTATGTGGTTCGGTACACTCCCGCACAATTATCTAACGATTCTTCCCCGGAAAATCGTTATAAATGCTAATTTGTGAAGTTGGAGAGATGCAATCTGAGAGGAGATGCCGTTTGCGGCGAAATTATGACTGCTGGTGAGATAGGTACGTGGGTTCACCCATGAAATGGGTGCTGGAGGAACCTGGGGTGTGGGACACTTTGAGTAACTCGTAGATGTTTTTAAGATTGTATTGGAATTTTTTAATTCTTCAGTTTTAGTATTGGAACTCTTGAATTTTTAGTGGACGTGGTTTTCGACATTTTTGAAGGCGGAATTTTTGGATTTGTAAATTAGCGGGTTAGGAAATGAGCAAATTAGAAAATTAGTAAACTGTCAACTTCTAATTCTCAGATTTCTAAATTTCCAAATTATAGTATCTAAATCTGCTAATTTCAAAAATATTCAAATTACCAAATCTACAACCCTCGAAATGTCTAAATTATCAAATATCCTATTCCGAAATTCCCCAATTCTCAGTTCTCAAACATCCTAGCTTCCAAACATTTCCCTCCACAAAATTTATTTCAACAAAGACTATATCCATTCCTACATTCTTTAATATTACTCCTACCAATTGAAAACTACTTCGAAATATTTTCACCCTCAAATCTATACTCGTCCAACAAGTTTTAAATTGTCCCAAAAAGTACTTTGTCCGACAAATCTGCAATCCAGCGATAACTCTGACAATCAAAAGCAACCGATAGCTTCATTCGGCAATCGAAGTTTCCTGCAAGAGTCGAATATTTCCCAAAACGCAGCCATGAATTTGAAAGTGGCGCGTTTGTTCGGCTGTTTACAATAAAAGAAAAAAAAAGCACGTAGGTCGAAACTGTCGGTCGTTTACGAGGAAATACGCTCGAGCTCGTAAACGAGCTGTAAAGGGATAGGGTGGAAAACAAGGGTTGAAAATTGGAACGGAAGTGGAAGAGGTCAGATCCAAGACGGCGCCACCCGTCGCTGAAACCGATTTACGATCTCGAACCCAGTTGGCCAGTTTGTTCGTAAAGAAGATCGTTTTCTCTGCCGTGAAAAGGAGGATCGAGAACGGCGATCGATCAGGACAGACAATAAATTAGCATCAAGTTAGTATTCGACGTGCTCAAATCCATTGTTCTCCTTTATGTTTGTGAATCCGCCTTGGTGTAGGTATGTGAAAAGAAGTCTTGCGAAACCATAAATCCTTGGAAACGTTATTCTTCGATCGGACACGAAGGAAAACGATGAAAAGAATTTTATTGGTGGAAATCGGTTTTTAGCGGGCTGACCTCGATCAGACGGTATAATTATGGCTCTGGTTTAGACATTTCTAATTATCTGCATTTTAATAATTATACATTGTAAATTATGAATTTGGAATTATTAATTATGAATTCTAAATTGTGAACTTTAAATTATAAATTATAAATTATGAATTATGAATTATAAATTATAAATTTGGAAATTTGCGAATTTGGAGAACTAGGAATTTGAGAAATGAAGATTCAGATGTGTACAAATTTAGGAATCTGAGCCTACGAATATTTTAGCACCTGGAAATTTGAAATTCTAAAATTGAGACTTCAAGACCTAAAAAATTTAAGAAATCGAAAAATCCAGGAATCTGTAAATTAAAGTATTTGGATAATTGTTGACACAGAACTTGAAGATTTAGAAGCGTGAAAACCTTAAGGAAAACCCTAGATCTCTGATTTCAGTAAATCTGCCAACATCATATTACATATGTCATCATTACATGTGGCACCAGATATGTCGAAACGCAGGTCACCTAAATGAAATTTCGAATTCCGTCGATCATTAAAAAAAGAACCAAAGGAAATCTAGCACATAATTCTTGCCTCTATTCGAAACGTCTGCCGTTCTGGCTTGCAGGGGAATTTCAATAGCCTCGTGTTACGGCGATATTAAAAATACCATAGGAGCGTTTTCAGTTTTCAACTGTGACGTGGTCGAGTGTCGTGGTGCACGTTCGTTTCCCGTGTGTATGGTACAAAATCTCCCGGTTGGAATCTTTCGAATTTAAATATCAGCGAACATCCGGGCCGGGCACACGCGATTCTGAATCGCAGCCAGGATATAGGGGTACTCTCTCACGGCTTTAGACCGGTTGATCTTGCTATGCATTTATGGATGTCGAAAAGGACCAGCTATACCTTGCGCTTTCCTTTCGCGACGAATTCGACATTTTCGATCCCTTTTCCTACCTTTTATCCAATGGACGCGTTGCATTTCCTTTTGTACGATTTCGTGGCTTCTGTATTAGCGGATTCGAGGATGATCGTCGATTATGGGCCTCCCTGCTGGAAGCTTCCGAAGCTGGGGAACAGAACTCCGTGGAACTTCTCCAGACGATTTCCCAAAGGACCTTGCTCGATAATTCAACGTCCTTCGTCCACATACAATTCAGCTGTCTTTCTTCGGGACATCGGGGCCATTGTGGTTTCTCTCCTCTTGGATCTTTGATTCTTTTCGAAATTTCAAGGGACGAGACAACGTCAAATATGAAATCATCTCGTAATTTACTTCTACTTATGCTTCATTTATCTATTAATCTGATACCTTCTACGTTGAGAAGGTTAATTGACCTCTTCAAAATGAAGCATTCCATTAATTGACGTTAATATTTTATCTTTATCTATTAGGTCTTTTGATTTATATGTATACTTATTACATTTAGATATTTGATGTGAATCTTTCTGAAACGAAGTATTTCTAAAATAGACATTGAATACGCTGAGTTTTATCTTTATCTAGAAATTTTGAGTTAGTATTTACATTCGTGAACATATAGTAAATAATATGTATAACGTATAAATTTATTTATAATTTACAAATTCCCAAAGTCCAGATGTCTAAATTAACATAAAAGCAAAGAACAAAGAACGTAAAAGCGCGAGCATAAAAGTTGCAGCGTTTTCTTTGTTAAAGTATAACCAGCTATCGAATAAAATAAGAGCGAGCACCAATCCTCCTCTCTTGTTTCTGTTTACAGATTACCTATAGCAAGCGTAAGAGAAACGGCGCATTTCGAAGCTGTTGATTCATTCGCGAGTCTCCGTAACGAAAACACGAGGCAGCCGTGTGTGGAGGATCCGAGTAAATTACTGTGTATCCAGGCTGACCGCGTTAATCGGCTTTCCCGGTGCGAACGTGAGCCAGTTCGATCGACGAGAAATGAGAAGAAGACGAAGCAGCAACAGCGAACGGAACAGAACAGGGTTCGAGTGGATCGTCGAAGCACGCAGCCGCGGTTTGCATCGGGAACATTTATTCCGGAAATCCTGTTTGTTGGAATGAAGCCTTGAAGTTGCCATCCACTTGCACACCGCCCGCGTTTCCGTCTGCATCCCGCGGCTCCACTCGCGGCTACATTTCTTCTTTTCTTTCTTTCGTCGCGAGGTCGCTGGCTTAGCATTCAACCGGCACGGAAGAAAGTTTAAGTGACTCATGGAGACACTCTTGAAATTCACTCCGCGCCGTTACTTAAGTTTCTATTTTCCCGCTAACGTGGAGGAAGGCGTCGTCGCGTAGCGGATGTGGCGTCTCAGTGCCGTACTCTTCTGGACACCTCGATCGATGGATCGAGCATGAAAGTTTAACCGGAGTTCAACATCCGCGGCGAAATTACCCCCGGACCACAAATCACCACGGAATATTTTCGAATTGGTTCCTGCAACGGCGAAGTTACGGTTAACGTAATGTCCCGGAATCGTTTAATAAGAGCGAGTTACTCGCGCCTATAAATAACTTATGCGAGGCTAATATCCTCGAGAATCGAGGATTTCGATCGTTCGGGGAGAGGCCGGCTACGAGGGACGATCTAATATCCGAGGAAATATCTCGAGCATCGATTTTTCCGATAAAATTCCAAGCCACGTTCCGGTCAACACGAGTGGCCTTTAGAAAAATGAGCCAAATGTCGATCGAACGTTCGAGCGATCCCGGAGCGTCCTTCGGCAATCTGCTTCCGTCTGGCGAGCATTTTCCGAAAGGATAATCAGAATCGGCCGGTGATCCTGTAGCCCCGTGTGCCGATTACGTGACGGAGGTCCTTTATCCGCGGATAAGAAAGCTTGCAGCGTGTCACTACGGAGGGTAACCAGTGACACGGGACTTTCGGCCTGTAAATCGTTCGACCGTCCAATGGAGTGTTCAAGACGTTGGAAATTGGACGTCTCAAGGATTCGCGTGTTCGCGATGCGGTTGACCGATGCGCAGAGATCCCGAAGACGATCGCGAAGAAGATTATTCGCGATCGTTGCTGAACAGATGATCAGATCGAAGTGATTTTGGTTGTTCGCCGTTAGACGGGTCGTTGAAATCCAGCAGGGAACCGTATTACTTTCGGGCATGAAAATCGACGTTGGTAGCTGGAGGTCAGAGGGAGGTCGAAGAATATCGAAGATACGCTCGTTGATCTTCCAATTTCTCTCGCTGGAAGGCTGCTAACAGATACGACGGTCTCGTGTCGGAAGACGAAATCGAGTGATCCGGCAACAAGGATAAAAAAAGAGGAAGGATGGAGAAAGAGAACGCGAGACATTATAGAGCTTACGAGGGCTTCAAGCCCGCCAACAATGGGAATACTTCGTCCTTGAAGAGGTCCACCTCGGATCGCTCTAAAACGCATCCCTCGAGACAAGTGAGGTGCCTCTGCTTCGGCGGTGTGCCGGACAAGGCTAGCCAGCACTCCTTCTTGAAGGGTTTTGTTATAAACCTCGGGATATGTGCTCTCCTCGTGGCTTATACTTTGCTCGGT
Organism: Megachile willughbiella; assembly: GCA_945859595.2. Classification (NCBI taxonomy): domain Eukaryota; kingdom Metazoa; phylum Arthropoda; class Insecta; order Hymenoptera; family Megachilidae; genus Megachile; species Megachile willughbiella. Next base: position 11,414,832 of record OX243796.1, read on the forward strand.
AGCTTCATCTTCCTTGCGATCGAGAGCGGCGCCGATGTCGGGATGCAACAAAGGACGCTTGCCACCACAATAGCTGGAAATCAGCCTACCAGACGGAACACCACCGCTTGGATGAAACAGGTGAGCGAGTTTGCATTGATTTCTGCCCGTAGAGACTCTTCTTCCCTCCTTTATCTCCCATTGTTGCATCTTTCTGCTCCACATATGATCTGAATAACGAACACTTGTGAGCATCTTCCCGCTTTCAAGAACATTTCGGTGGAGTTTCATGGACAACGGCACGAAAAGTAGAGTAATAAGCGTGAGATAAAATGCGGGGAAGAGTGTACTATACTTTCTTAGTTTGCTGTTTTCGTTGCAGCGACACTGTGGATGTTGATATGTTATATTTTTGCTATATGAAAATGTGCGAGTTTATGTATCAACATAACTTCTTTTTACTTTACAAACATTGATATGCCATAATTACACAAATATCCATAGTTCTGTTAAAATATTAATAGACCACATAACAATGGAAACGTCGATTTCGCTCAAAAACACGAGTACAAAAGACACCGAAAGTAATCATTTTGCAAAACCCCAACATGCAATTCTTCAAAGTAACAGAAAAATTCACGTTTAAAATTTTTATAATTTCTATTTAACTGTTTGAGAATAATGAAAAATGTATTGTAATCTGAGAGCACCATATTTCACAATATAATTTGAAATAGTAGAATCATAACCCATATATGTGTCTTCGAACTTAACTTGCTTTCCATATCTTGTAAAGTATCGCAAATGTTTCGAGTAACATAGCTCACAATTTAAGGGGTTGTTTTTACACCATCGCCCATTTTACTGACCAAACAAAAAATGTCATCGCTTCAACTACGTTTCTGCCAAGTTTACTTTTCGAGTTTCCAAATCGACGAACTTCTCTCGCGAGTAAAACGCGTGTTTGCTCGATATATGACCGGGCAGTTTTGTCACTCCGGCGAAATTGCTATCCACGCTAAACGCGTCCAGGTGTTTGACTTTTTTTCCGTCGACTAAGAGGAACGAATGGTATCGTTCGAAGCAAATCTCGATTTATCGTCGCATCTCTGGCTTGATCCCGGTTTCCTTTAGCTGAGATGACCTCAGTGAACCCGAAGTCAATCGAATTATCGGTGCGTTCTGGCGTTGGCGCTCGTTTCAACGAAGTTTTATCGATCGAACGTCCCATCTAGTTTCCCCTTTTCTTTAAAGTGAAACCCGTTCCACAGACTCCTCTGCGCGGAAAAGATATTTCTGGTTCCTCGATTTTATTCGCGGTTACTCTTCGCGTGCCGCGTCCTATGATGCTGACGGTAATTTACAATGAAAGCTTCTCTTTTTTTCTTCGACTCGTCAGCACACGGAATAGAAAGAAATCGATAAACGCAAAGTAAAGCTAAGTGAATTGTCCACGGTCGTTTCATATATAATGCATATATACAGATACCTTAATACCTAGATTCCTTAAGCTCTTCAAACCTCGCTTAAATTTTTACTGCTATACGAGTTTACATTTAGTGACGATCAAAATTTGTCCTATTATAGCATCTATAAGTAATTAAATGTTTAGATGAGATATTCTCTGTAATTATTCTGCGATAAACCCTGTAAATGGATGCCGAAAGGACTTTTGCTTAAATTCACTCTATCCGTAAAGGTGTGTATTTAACCTACTAACAAAGTGTTCACGTGACGTTAAGGTTAATCACGAGGCTCGAGCGAAGACCGTAGAGAATATATGGATAATCACGGAGAGTTTGAACATCCTCTACCGTGAGAACTGGACGAGGCTGGCCGCCCAGGAGATCGCACGTTTTCAGGATCAACTGGTGAAGAGGATCACCGAGGATATGATGGCGACCCAGAACGCCGGAACATACGTCGGAAGTTCCTCGAGCGATCCTGTAACTGAACGACGAGTGCCGGAATACGAGTGGAACTTCGCCAAAGCGTTCCTCTACTCCCTCACCGTGCTCACTACCATCGGTGAGTGATTAATCAACATTTTATAATCATTATTATCCAACTTTACTATGCCTTCTATGTATATCGTGTTGAATTTTTTAAAAACTTGTAGAATTCGATGCAGGAAGAAAAGAAATTCTTGTTCTTTGATATTGATGAAATTATTGGAGTTATATTGTAGACAGTTTTTATATGTAAAGGGACGCGCCATTGTGCGCAGGAGAGCTGCGCAGTATACTATGCGTAGTACTTTATGCGCAGACGAGTTGATGAAAGTTTAGACCCTAAACTTTATAAACAATTTTTGCTTAGAAAATCACTAGTTTGATGGTACATTAGTGATCATAATTATGAATTATGAGTTATTATAGTAGTATTGTTGCGTTTTATGTTTGCAGTATTACATAAGAATGCAAGAAAATCAATACTATGAAAAGAGATTTAACATTCTTTTACGTAAGTGCGTAAATAATAGCTCTTTTCATAGAGAAGTGCTATTTGTACGTTGGACAAAAGTCCAAAAAGTCCATAATTTACAACAGTTTTTAATAATAATCTTTCACAAAAGTTTTCAAGTAGAAACTTGTAACATGTACATATTTTATAAAAATTTTGTAGTAAAATGTTATAAACGTTATGAAAATTGGAAATTTTGTAATTAATCATTGAAGATCTAATTTGTTGCTCGAAGTAATTAGTTTCTATGGATGCAAACATAAATCCTCTGATTATTAATTTTATATTGATTCGATATTGTACGGTCAATAATTAAATCTAGAAACTGCGAATATACGAACGAGCGATTTAAAATTACTTGAAAGCGGTATGTCGAACGCAATCAATTTCAGCTTTGAAACAGCATAGAAGGATTCCTTTATTGAGACAAAGTGGAAAGAGCAAAATGAAATTTGATCCGTGGAAATCAATTAAAAAGAGCGAATCACGTTGGAAAAGTTGAAGTTCTTAATTAGAGGGAAATGCAGAGGTGGAAGACTGTAGAAACTTAAAGCAAATTAATTCTTATTGGGTTTCATTTCATTTTTTGTTTCTTTAAACAGTTATAATGATCATAACTTTTATTGCTAATTTTATTACTGTTATAATTTTATATTGCTAATTATTGTTATTGAAATTATTTTTGCTGGTATCATTCTTGGTATAATTTTTTAATATTCGATCATTCGTTAATGTAGTATTTAATTATTTATGTTTGATCGTACTGGCAGTCATTTTTAGAGGATCATTCTAATTGTTGGTACCAACAGTAAATTGTTATATAAACATTTTGGAATTTGAGAATGTAGAACCGTAAGGTTTTGGGGATTTAGAAATTTAAGAATTTAAGAATTTGTAAAAGGGAACTTTTAAATTCGAGAATTAAATTTGAGACTCTTAAATTTAAAACTCTTAAATTTGAGAATCAGGAAACTTTTAAATTTGAAACTCACGAAATTGTAAAATTAAAAAATTGAAACGAAATCTAAAACATCGAAAATTCGCCGAATCAAAGAGTTGAAAACCACAAGAATTTATTCGGCGGAAAATTTCTAATATCCAGCAGCATTCGTAGCGGTAATCGTAAATCCACCCACAGTACCTTTCCCGAAAGCCGCAAGGTTGCACACCAAGCAAGATTACACGGGATCGTGCAGATAAACGAACGAGTGTTTCCCGTTAAATGCTAAACAGAATTCCCTTTCGTGAATTCCGGGAAGAGTAACATCAGGGTCCGGACACCATCTCGGCGATCAGGCCTGCGGACCTTCAGAACCCGCGTCCGTTAATCGAAACGGCAAACATTGAAATTCCGAGCGGTGCCAAGGCATCACTGCACGATCTCGCCGGTAAATGCAAAACGAAACGAGGGAGAATTTTACGTTCGAACGATACCTGATAAAACGTACAACACGCGACAGATACGCGTCCGAAAGGGTAGAAAAAAAAAAAATATCGTAGCGTCGAGGCAACAAGAGTCGGTGGTTGCGAGGTCGAAAGGGGTGAAACCAGGGGCGTAAAGGGAGGGCGCTAGTATAGCGGGCATCAATTTTCAAGGCAAACAAAGTCCAACATTAACGTGTAATGGCTGCGGCGTCGACCGGCTTCCTATTGTCCGTTTTACATGCCGATACGATACGCTCTGCGTGCACGAAACCCTGACAATATCAACGCTCCCGGCTTACCGGCGTTCGAACCGAGTGACGTCACGTTCGATCGTTTACTCTGGTTATTACTGAAACAGATTGGAAGTCTATGAGTTTTGTGGATATTACAGAAAAAAGGATAAATAACAGCGACGAGAAACGAACAGGAGTTCGAACGTACGGGAACAACGAGGGAATACGAAGCAGCTTATCGAATTATCGTTGCAATATACCTTTTATCTTCCTATTTTTTTTTTTTTTTTATAGTCTCTTTGTCTTCCTTTCTTTCTAATGCATCGACAAATTCTCTGTTCCTGCCGTGGAAATAGCACGCAACTTTAGAGCTCTTAATGCTACTTCGCGTGTGTCGAACACGTGGAAAATGTGATGTACAACTTAATCTGAACGAGACGGTCGATTGAATTAACCGATTTGCGACCGTTTTGGAAACGTAAATCGACGTAATTCTTTGATAAAGCTTGATGGAGAAATGGCGGATTATTCGAAGAAATGATAACTGCTTCGATGATTTGAGTGCTATGTTTCGAGAGGTTCAATTGCTTTTTCTGTGGTGGACTGTGAGTGGCAGAATTATATTTACGAGGAGATTTTATTTAAGTGCAGTTTTTATTATGTACTTAACATTTGTTGCACTGTTTTATTTTTTACGGTATGCGGTTTTTATCTGCAAATATAAAGTGATGGACTTTCTGCGGAAATAATATAATTAGATGAGCTATTTAGTTTAAGAATTTGGTTGGAACATTTGAAAGACGGAAGATTTGGTAATATGAAAATTTGCAGCTTGAAATGTTTCTAAATTTTATAAATTTTCAAATTTGATGTTTCTGAATTTTGCAAATTTCTAAGTCCTTAAGTTTCTAAATTCTCAAATTTCTAATTTTCCTAGTTCCTAAATTTCTAAATGCTATGTCCCAAATTTCCAAATCACCATATTACAAATCCCCAAATTTCTAAGTCTTCCAGTGTCCACACCCCCAAATTTCTGTATTCCCCAATTTCCAAATTCCCCAATTTCTAAATTCCCTAATTCCTATATTCCCCAATTTCTAAATCCCCCAATTACTAAATTTGCCAATTTCTACAGTCCCCAATTTCTAAATTCCCCAATTTCTAAATCCCCCATTTTCTAAATTCCCTCATTACTAAATTTCCCAATTTCTACATTCCCCAATTTCTATATTCCCCAATTTCTAAATTCCCCAATTCCTATATTCCCCAATTTCTAAATCCCCCAATTTCTAAATCCCCCAATTTCTAAATCCCCCAATTTCTAAATTCCCTAATTACTAAATTTCCCAATTTCTACATTCCCCAATTTCTATATTCCCCAATTTCTAAATTCCCCAATTTCTATATTCCCCAATTTCTAAATCCCCCAATTTCTAAATTCCCCAATTTCTAAATTCCCCAATTACTATATTCCCCAATTTCTAAATATCCCAATTCCTATATTCCCCAATTTCTAAATATCCCAATTTCCGAATTCCCCAATTCCTAAATCCCCCAACTTCCAAATTCCTAAACATCACATCCAAAGTCCCAAATTTCCAAATCTAATTAAAAACATCCAAACCAAACATTCTTGGTCAATTTCCTGAAACAAGCAACTTTATATCTGATAGGTTAATTCGCGTGACATACAACTATCAGTCAATTAATCCCCAGCTCGCTTTTAATTATGGTAGAAATGATACAACGCAACGATACTGCAAGAATACAAGAGAAAGAAGTTGGAAAAGAATATCAGAGAAGAAAAGGAAGTGGTGTAGGAAATTAATCCGTTCCCAGAATTCTCAAACTCACTGTTTTCTTCCTTGTTTCTCATCCCCTTGCCTTTCTTTGGGAAATGCCACTCAAGTTCTTGTCAGCAAACGACGAACATGTCCGACCATTTCTTCCTCTTCTTTTCCTACTTTTTACAACGGCTTCCACTTAATTACGAAAAGCATCGTCACGCCTTTCATCCGCTTGTTTAATCCGTGGTATATTGCTTGCAATTTTGTTTTCTTCGAACGTTCAATTGAAACGTGATATGGTTAAAAAGTCTGAATTAAAACTTCAACTAATCAACTATCATCTGGTTAATATATTCAAAACATGTATCTAAAAATTTATTTTAATACTGACAGATACATTCATATAGTATATTAATAAATATATTGAAAAACATTGATAGATATGTAAATATTCATATGTGTTTGAAACTGTATTCAAATATTGACGAATATATTCATAACATATGTTCATATGTGTAATACACACATGATGATGTAATATGAAAAGTAAAGTAGAAAAATAAATAAACAACATATAATTGTTTGTATACATTAATTCCTTATTTTAATGAACATCAACAAATATTTTAAAAAATCTTAACAAATTTTGTAATTTAAAATAAGCTTGTGAGTTGGTCAAGTTACCAGTTTGGTTTGCTGTTAAAAATATATTTAAATATCGATAGACATTTGAAAAAAATATGTTAAATATTTACAAGTATATTCAATTGTGATATTTAAAAATGTATTAAAATGTTGACAAATACATATATTTAAACAATATAATATGTATTCAGGAATATGTGTATATTGAAATATTGACAGATATATTCAAGCAATATATGTATTCAGGAATATATTCAAATATTGACAGATATATTGAAGCAACATATCCAGAAATATATTCAAACAATATATTCAAAAAAATATTTAAAAAGATTGACATCCTTTTATAAAAATAATAATTTGAACAGTTTTCTGATTTTTCCTAAGGAGTTGAAGAATTGTATTTCACGTCGTTGTCGCACTTTTAACATGTATTGCACAATGTACCCTACAAATTTTGTATACGTACGTACAATTATTCACCAAGTTTAAGTTGAGGCTGAAGTTTGTCCCATTTCACGTCTGGCTACTTTCAATCTCGAAAAGCAAGCAACGGAAACTGAAGCGAGCGCTAGAGAAAGGATTAAAGTAAAGGTAGGTTTGACAGAAAGTTGAAAAAGGAGTTAGGGAGAGGATTGGACGAAATAAACGAAAAGAAAATTGAGAGAACGAAAAGGAGGATTCGAAGAGACGGTTGAAGCAAAAATTCAGAAAGAAACTGCGACACAAATGAAAATAACAAGGACTACTTGTGATACGAACTAACGAAATGATCGACTTATTGAACCGTTTATAATGAAGAGGAACTCCACTTTTTTCTTTCGTTTTCTGTACTTTTCTAGCTTTTCTGCTGGTGCAAATTCTTAAACAATTGCGTTGTAAATGAAATTTATAAACACAGTTGAATTGTAAATGAAATTCGTAACACACACGTGGATTATAAATAAAATTTAGAATAATCACACCTTGCATTACAAATGCAATTTATAAGTTAAAATCATACTTGCATTTTAAATGAAATTTATAAGTTACAGTCACACGTGGATTATAAATAAAATTTAGAATAATCACACTTGCACACACAATGACATATGTATCATAAATGAAATTTATAACTTACAATCACACTTATATTATAAATAAAATTTTATAGCTTACTACCACACTTGTATAATAAATAAAATTTAGAACAGTCACACATGCACACACAATCACATATGTATCATAAATGAAATTTATAACTTACAATCACACTTATATTATAAATAAAATTTTGTAGCTTACTACCACACTTGTATAATAAATAAAATTTAGAACAATCACACATGCACACACAATCACATATGCATCATGAATGAAATTTATAACTTACAACCCTTGTACTATAAATAAAATCTATAACAACCACACATGCATAATTAAAATTGATAACTTAAAATCACACTTGAGATATAAATTTTATTTAGAACAATCATGCTAGAATTATGAATAAAATTTTATAACAACCAGACTTGCATAATGAACGAAAGGACTCAATAAATGAACTAATCGATAAAAATAATTAATTTCTACAAAAAAAGTAACTCATTTTAAAAGCTCATTCCTTTATTACCCTTGCAAGTTTACTCAAAGGTAGAAAGTAAAATGCAGTTAAAAAAAAATATTTAAACATGAGCAATATGCAAGGTTCAATTTTTAATGTTCGAATTATCGGATTGCTTTTAGTCCAGCGTTGAAAGCAACGCGAGAGCGCGTAAAAAGAACAGCCTTAAAAACCATGTGAAAAAATTCGGAAAACAAAAAACTCGGCACGCTTTCAATGACTGAATATTCGCCATTACTACAAAAACGATAGTTCTCGTCCGAGCATTGCAGAGCAAAGAACCAATTCAGCTTCGACCATTTCTCTGTACAACAAAAATCTACTCTGCGCTTTTTTTTCCAACCGTGGATCATTCAGCGTGAACATTGTGCGTGCGTGTTTCATAGTCGATCGAGCACCACACACTTTCATGTACAATACACGATACCAATTTGTGTGCCTGAAAAACACCATCCCCTAACTCTGTCTGAAATCGTTTTGGTATAAATGCTATTCGGGATGATTGTTATTTTATTGGATGACGAGTTGGCTAAACTTATTTACTTTGCAGATTTTTAGAAAAATAATTGCAGTAGTATTTCTGAATGATATTCATTCGAGTTTATTAATAATTTAATGTGAAGGTTATTTATAGTTTTGGTTATGTTAACGAATATTAGTAATTTTATACTGGACATAAGCTACTATTAATAGGTTATGTTTAACTTGCCATTATAGCATGTCATTAGGTTATGTATATAGGTTAGGTTAGTTTTGGTTATATACCGTTATTTCATTAAATGACGTGTTTAACAAATTTATTTTATTACTTGTTTACTTTACAGATTTTAGACAAATAGTTGTAGTAGTATTGTTAAGTGATATTCATTCAAGTTTATTAATAATTTAATGTGAAGATCATTAATAGTTCCGAATATATAAACGAAGGGTGAATCGAGTTAGTTTTGGTTATATAAATGAATAGTGTATTGTAAGGGAGATCGATATTGCAGCTACGTTAAGGTTAGGAATAGTAGGGTGCGGTTAGGTTGCTGAGGATTCAAATTTTCCAGTTTGAAATGTTTATAAATATTGTAAGAAATTTAGAAACTTGTCAGTTTGCCATATAATATTCCAAATATCAAATTTAAGAAATATCAAATATAGAAATATGAAATATAGAAGTATTGTGATGACAAAATCTAGAAATCTAGAAATCTAAAAATCTAAAAATCTAAAAATCTAAAAATCTAGAAATCTAGAAATCTAAAAATCTAAAAATCTAAAAATCTACAAATCTAGAAATGTAGAAATCTAAAAATCTAAAAATCTAGAAATGTAGAAATCTAGAAATCCAGAAATCAAAAAATCTAAAAACCTAGAAATCTAAAAAACTAAAAACCTGAAAATCCAAAAATCTCGAAATTTAGTAATTTGGAAATTATCCACTTTACCTATTCTCCAATTGACAAATAAAAAATTTTTAGAACACAAAAATTTCAAATTTTCAAACTAAAATCTTGTAACCATTAACTTGCAAACCACTCATACTATATATCTTACTCTTCCGCCAAAATTCCCCGTAAAATTTTATCTTGAAATATCAATTTCACAAGCAACGACCACTCAAAAAGATCTTGCAAGTCTTTCAAAAAGAGTCGAGTAATTACAGAAGTTGTCAAGTTACGACGGATAGCATAACTTCGTTTATTAAAAATAATTACGCTGCGCGACTTTTTGTCCACTCGTCGCCGATGCACGAAAAACGATAAAATTTTTCAAGTACAGTGGCGACCAATTAAAAAGTTTGTCTTCTTCGGCAACGAATAAGACGATACCCGGTCGTTCTTGTCGACGGGAAGTTTCTGTTCCAAAACTAGAGAAGTTAATTTTAACAGTGCGGTTACAAGGAGTACGCTACAATCAACAGCGACGATACTCGTATTCTTTGAGGACATAATTAACTGCTATACACGCGAATGCTAATTGCTTTGTACCGTTAATTGCGCGCTGCTTGTTTGCCCGATCGTTTGACTCGCTGTAATTTTCTCTTGAACGAAGCAAAAAATAATTAAAACACTGATTTCGAGTTTCGTTTATTGTTAATGATCGGAAAAACAGTAAGAGAGAGAATACAAATAATATGACGTTAATTCGTAGTGACAAATTGAAGCGTTATATGGAAAATTAATCCCTAATAACTTCTATTATTATAATAATCCTCTGATCCTATTATATTATAATGCCGAGTGATTTAATAAAATTGTTTGGCCACGGAGATTATTGAAGAATATTAAGATTTTTAGTAATATTAAAACATTTGCTAAGGGTAATTCCAATTTCATTTTCAGGATGCTACTTTACATTATTCATAATTCTGTTCGTTTTGTTTGATTTCCCCGTTTTATTTAGTTGCCATTACCATTGCACTATCTTGACGAGTCTCGTGACTCTTCGGCTGTGACCTACCACAGCTATGAATTTTAGTCGAATTTTTAATACGTTTCAATTTGGAGTTCAATTATTTGCATAGTCGACGATTGTATATTGACAGAATATTGACATAACATTTCAACCTTCTTTGTCTGTTTTAATATTGTAGCTATTCTCGCTGACGCACTTGAATGCAAGGGGTTGAAAACCTGGTCATTGAACCTTACAGCTATCGATGCGATTATAAGAACTTTTTGTAAGAAACCATTTACGATTGTGATAATAATATACAGGTTAAAGTCAAACATCTAAATCTGCATTGCTATTAAAAATAAAAAAAACTGATTTATGTTTACACGTTTTGTGATAATACGAAATTTTTAAACAACACAATCCCATAATTTAATTGTTCCTATTTTTAGTGTGAAGATAAATTGTGTGTTGAACTTGAATCCTGTATACAGTACATTAATTTATTTGAAGAACCCACCACAATATTTTTATAATAATTCTAAGTACCTACCGAAGATCGAAGACTAGAAGTGTTTAACAACAGAATTGTGTAACGTCACTGATTACCAATCAATCATCGGGTATAAAGTGTACGCGAGAACAACGTAAACAACGTAAACAAGGTTCCGTCGCGCTATTTCCTGTGACGGGTTTCATTCAGACAGCTTATCGATCCGCAAAATGCAAGACGAGCCGCGCCCACAATGCGTCCACGAAACGAAACGTTTCGTTTCTTGTCGCATTTCTTGAATTTCCCGTAATTATTCGAGACACGGGCGAACAGAGGAGTCCTGTCTACCTGACAAAAAAGAATTCGGCGACAGGACGTTGACATTCCATTAAAGGCGCACCGACATGCAAACAACCCTCTGACGCGTAGACGACTTTCTTCATTAGACACGTCTCCCGGTCTACATGTTGGAATTTCTTGCCTTAGTCTTTCAGCCAATTTCATCTTCGAATCTTTCAAATAACTGGTTCAAATCTTTTAAATGTATAAACAGTTTTCGGTACATAAACATTTATTGGATATATTGGGTTTATTGAAGGGTTACGTTGATGAATTGGAAATGATTGCCTGAAGTTGGTGGGATAGGTAAATATTTTTTATTTAATTTGCTTGCTTTTATTGGGAGATGATGGTAATTGCATTCATTAGCTATTTAACATTTGAATATTTTTTATTCGAGATAGTAAACCTTGATTTTAATTATTATGTTGAATGTTTGAATTTTCTGTATTTATACATTTCTATTTGTAAAATTTTGGGCTCTTAGATATTTTAGTGTGCAATGTACAATAGAAATTTACTAACTATTTGGAAATTTAAATATTTAGAAGTATGTAAATATAGGAACTTTGGAAGTATGAAATTTTGAAAATTTGAAGAAATGGTAAATTTGGAATACTTGAACATTTAGGAACGTACTAAGTTTAAAAATATAGAGGTTTGACAACATAACTTCATAATGATCAAGCTCAGAAATTTAAAAATTCAACAAATTTACAAATGTACAGGTTTAGACGTTTAATACCACAAAAAGTTCAAACTTGAAGAATTAAAAAATTTACAAACATAATCAATTTAGAAACAAAGAAATGTAGGAGCATAGAAAATTGATATTTTCACATTGTCCAAGAAATAAACTCTAATTGTCTCACCCTTGTATCTCAGTTTTCTCCTTGTATCTCCCCCACTCTCACCCCTACTCACGTGAATTTGCACTGGAATAAAAGAATATGAACTTGTCCATACATTTCCCAAAGTATCCCAAACATTTTCATAAACTACACGCCACAATCATCGATGTTCCCGAATTTCACACATTTCCCCGCGATACCCGCTATTTCTCGATCACCTAATCCACTTCGCTGTATCGCAAGACACGAATCGTCCTTTTGTATTCGCTGAAACGAGGTCGCATGAATATTTCGCCCTATTGCTTCTCCACAGACCGAAGTTACGTATTCAGAAAATGGACCATGAACGTGATCGCTGGACGAGTACCAAAACCGGCCAAATATAGAAAAGGATCCGAAAGATCGAGCCCGATTTCAATCCCCTCGCATAATATTGTTCGCGTATCACGTGGACCGTTCTTAGTTCGTTTTATAGGGCGAGCTTTCTCAGATGCGAAATTACGCAGGATCAACTATTTTATCCCTTTCGACGACAAAGTATACCGTGTTTATCTGCAAGATACTGATGGCGACCCGTGAGGTGGCGCGTGAAGATGACGTGTTTAGAAGAGGACACACTGGTCAGAATGGAAAAATGGACGCCTAGACTCAGATGTGACTTTGGAAATTCGGAAGATTTCAAATTGGGGAGATTGCGAATTTGGGGGATTGCAAATTCGGGGGATTTCAAATTTGGGGGATTGAGAAATCGGAAGATTGCAAATTCGGGAGGTGGCAAATTCGGAAGATTTCAGATTCGGGAAATTTCAAATTCGGGAGATTTCAAATTCAGGAGATTCCAAATTCGGAAGATTCCAAATTCGGAAGATTGCAAATTCGGGAGATTGCAAATTCGGATGATTTCAAATTCGGGAGATCTCAAATTCGGGAGATTGCAAATTCGGGAGATTGCAAATTCGGGGGATTGCAAATTCGGAAGATTTCAAATTGGGGAGATTGCGAATTTGGGAGATTGCAAATTCGGGGGATTTCAAATTTGGGGGATTGAGAATTCGGAAGATTGCAAATTCGGGAGGTGGCAAATTCGGAAGATTTCAGATTCGGGAAATTTCAAATTCGGGAGATTTCAAATTCGGGAGATTCCAAATTCGGAAGATTCCAAATTCGGAAGATTGCAAATTCGGGAGATTGCAAATTCGGATGATTTCAAATTCGGGAGATCTCAAATTCGGGAGATTTCAAATTCGGAAAATTTCAAATTAGGAAGATTGCAAATTCGGGAGATTTCAAATTCGGGAGATTCCAAATTCGGGAGATCTCAAATTCGAAAGATTTCAAATTCGGGAGATCTCAAATTCAGGAGATTGCAAATTCGGGAGATTGCAAATTCGGAAGATTCCAAATTCGGAAAATCTCAAATTCGGGAGATTCCAAATTCGGAAAATTTCAAATTCGGAAGATTGCAAATTCGGGAGATTTCAAATTCGGGAGATTTCAAATTCGGAAGATTGCAAATTCGGAAGATTCCAAATTCGGAAAATTCCAAATTCGGAAAATTCCAAATTCGGAATATTTCAAATTCGAAAGATTTCGGCGGTAAATTGTCTCCCACGCACACCAATTAGGCCAAGAACAATGACAACAACCTCTCTCAAGTGAGTGAGATACTACTACGTACATTCAGCAGTTATTCTTATTTACCGAAATGTAATTAGAAGTGTTCACGGTGGGGATCTTTGAGTCAACGCGCCAACTCATGGGTTGACATCGGTTCATGGGAATTATCGATGGATTTGGCGTACTCGCATCCACTGCCGGTGAAATTCTTTTTATCTGTATCGTTTGAAGATGACTCTGTTGGGATAAAGAGACGGACTTCAAAGAGAAGCGAGTATTTCGGTGACGGGAAACAAAGAAGGAATAATTAAGAGGGATTCAAGGAGGAATCATTTGTGTACTGTTACGCTCGTGGGCAATTCTTTTGCCCTTCAAAGGCCTCACGGGCATCGAAGTGCTGTGTGATTGCAACGATGAATTGCGAAATTTTGAATTGTTTAATTTTTTCATTCGGAGTTTTAGAAATTTCTAATTTAGGCTTGGAAGTTTGAAATGTAAATTTTAAGTTTTCATATTTGGAAATTTAGTAATTTGCAGAGTTGTACGTAGGAGAGTTATAAATTCGCAGATTTTTAAATTTTGTCTTGCAAATTTACTATTTTCCTTGTTTTGAATTTTGAAGTTTAGAGATGTGAGTATTAATTCACTTGAGAAATTAATTTGGAAGTTTTGATATTCAGTTATTTGAACATTTGAAGATTGCAAAATTACTTTTGATAAATTCAAAATTTGAAAGAGAAGAATATAGAAACACAAGAATATTGAAAGTACAAATTTCTGGAGATATATATCTAAAAATATAGAACAATGAACAAACCTGACACGATGAAAGATCGTGGTAAACATTACACGAGACACTTTTTACAACCCATGCGATATCGGAAATTTCAAAATGGAGAAGCTTGAAATTTTATGTAGGAGAATGTGCAAGTTAAGAGGATACAGTAGAATAACTACATGAATAGGTGATTCGGGAGCTTAGAGAAGATAAAATCCAGCTTGATCCTCAAAAGCCATGGTATTTCATGCTTTGGTTCCCTTGGGCGGTCTGATATTCGATCTATTTTTAACCAGCTTCTAGTAATTTACTACCGTCTTGGGAAACTACTAATATTTTAGATATATTGAAAATTTTTCTTATTTTCAGACTGTATAAACTCCGGTCAGAATATCTATCTTTCTTAGAATCTGTTATAATGTCTTCCAATTTTTATTCTAGCTTGTGAATTCTCTAAATTCTTCAAATTCTAAAAATTTGAAAAATTGAAAATTTTCAAATATTGACATTTCTAAGATCACCAAACTGACAGGTCCCAAAATTCTCAATTTTTCATATTGATAAATTACCAGACAGATATGTTCAAAAATTCTCAATTTTTTATATTGATAAGTTACTAGATTGATTTGCCCCAAAATTCTCAATGTCCCATACTGACAAATTTTCAAATGGACATATCCCAAAATACTCAATTTCCCATACTGACAAATCCCCAAATTGACATGTTCGAAAATTCTCAATTTCCCAAATAATCAAATTTACAAATTCCCAAATTGATAAATCCCCAAATTGACAAGTACCGAAATTCTCAATTTCCTAAATTGACAGATCTCCAAATCGACATATTCCAAAAGTCTCACTTTCCCAAATTGACAGATCCCCAGATTGGCATCTCCTAAAATTCTAAATTTCCCAAATTGACATATCCCAAAATTCTCAGTTTCCCAAATTGATAAATCCCCAAATCGACATATTCCAAAATTCTCAATTTCCCAAATAGTCAAATACCCAAATTGGCATCTCCCAAAATCCTCAGTTTCCCAAATTAACAAATCCCCAAATCCACATATTCCAAAATTCTCAATTTCCCAAATAGTCAAATACCCAAATTGACATGACCCAAAATTCTCGATTTCCCAAATAGTAAAATCCAAAATTGGCATCTCCCGAAATTCTAAATTTCTCAAATTGACATGTCCCAAAATTCTCAATTTCCCAAATAGTCAAATACCCAAATTGACATGACCCAAAATTCTCGATTTCCCAAATAGTAAAATCCAAAATTGGCATCTCCCGAAATTCTAAATTTCTCAAATTGACATGTCCCAAAATTCTCAATTTCCCAAATAGTCAAATACCCAAATTGACATGACCCAAAATTCTCGATTTCCCAAATAGTAAAATCCAAAATTGGCATCTCCCAAAATTCTAAATTTCTCAAATTGACATGTCCCAAAATTCTGAATTTCCCAAAGTGGCAAATCCCCAAATTGACATGTCCCGAAATTCTCGATTTTCCCAAATAGTAAAATCCCCAAATTGGCATCTGCCAAATTTCTCAATTTCCCATACTGTAAAATCCCTAAATGAACATATCCCAAAATTCTCAATTTCTCAACCAGCCAAATCTCCAAATTCTCAAATTTCCCACATTACCGAGCCCCGAATCCTCAACTAACCAAACGTCCACATCCCCAGCTCTTATCTCTTTATTCAATAAATTGAGTATCTCTCACGTCACGAATACAACGAACACTCTGATGCCCAAACGGTCTTACCGTGGTCAAAGGCGAACTTCGAACAACGATAGCCTTCTAAAGAATCCATTAATCATCTCGCGTGGTTACTTACATGTCGTCGTAATCTCCGTTCTTTCCACAGTTCTGTAACCATTAAGGTAGTCTCACGTTCTCGCGTCTTCTTCTCGTGTCAGCTTCTTCTCCTTCTTCTTCTCCTTCTTCTGCGTTCCCGTTCTTTTTTGCCGTGGAACATTGTGCCCTTTCGTACCGGCACTATAATTTCTTCCGCCGCGCCATTTTCAGTCGACTCGTGCCTCGCACTTCGAGGAACGCGAAGGGAATGAAGAAACTGGAGGTTCGTGTTCCTGAATCCAAAGCCGGTCTTTCATTCTCGCCGGTTTCGCGAATTTTAATCAGAGGATTCAGGACGTTCTAAGACGACCAGCAGAGACATTCGACCTTTTCACTGGTCGCTAATGGATTGCTAGGCGAGAACGACTCGCGAACTGATCGCAATTTTGTTCCCTGTTTCGCGCCTTCTCCGATTCTTTCCCTTTGCTTCGGTTGCTTTTACACGATCGATCGCGTTTTACGATTAATCACGTTATTGTGTGGGGTGATTCAGGGGAATTTAAACGTGCATTACTGTATTTCATTACTATATGTTTTTACTGTATCGTATAATCTGGATCAGACGGGTCGCCGTTGAGGTTATGTACTGGCGTGCACGGTTAACAAAATGGTACCCAAGATTACGGTCTTCAAATTTTGCAGATTTATATGTTCAGAAAGGCGGTAATTTGGGTTCTTTCGAACAGTTGGACAGTTTTGAAGTTTAGGGATTTGAAGATTTGGTTAATTAGATGTTTAAGAGCTTGGGAATTTCAGTATTTTGCAAGATGGTGGCTGAAGAATTTGGGGAGTTTTTTAATTCGAAGATTATTTGAGTATTTGGCTACTTGATTATGTGACTATTTGATTACCTTTTTGAGTACTTAATTATTCGACTACGTAATCATTTGATTATTTGACTACTTGAGTTGACTATTTGAGTATTTGATTATTTGATAACTCTCTAACTTGATAATTTACTAACTTGCTAACTTAATAACTAGATAATTCCAACTATGAAACTACAAGAACTACAAAAGTCATAAAATGGAGGACAGTTGCATCTCTACGGTTTTATTTGCACACGAATCGATTTTATACATCACTTTGCACATTAAATTTGTTGGATAAGCTTATCGACAAGTTAATACTTTATGACATATTCCATCTTTAATTTTGAGCGATGTTATTACAGATAAAGTCATAAATATCAGATTTCACCGTTACGTTGTAAACATTTCTGCTTTGTTTGTCTATTTAATAATTCCATCGGGAGAATTAATTGCCGCTCTTTCATTTGGTTCTTCGTTGAAACAAAAAGAAGGCAAATACAGCTGAGTCATTTGACGTTAAATCGATCATCTTCTGACATCGATGTCAGAGATTTTATTCTAAATGAAATATGATGCACTACAAAGCATCATTCAACTTTGAATCTTATTTAACTTATGTACGCATTTTAGTTTGTAATTTCTGCTGAGTGGTTCTCTTATAAAATTATAATAATTTTTATACTATTTAAAGGAAGACGAATATAAGATACTCATAAATATTGCAATAAACATTTATTCTTTCACAAATACCATAACCTAAATTATAAATATTTATTAATAAATAATACGTAAAAGAAGAAATTTTGTATCATATTAATTATTTAACTGGATTTTAAATTAAGAAAGCTTGCGAGTAACAAAAAATTAGCTTCTCCACTCTTTCTTTTATTATACATATTTAAAGTGGTGTATTTAAGTTAAAAATTAACCCAATGTTAAAATTAACAGGGTGAACGTATCAAAATTCAAAATTCATTAATCCTGCTAAAAAAGCTTAATTATTACCACTAAACCGCTCATATAAATATACATTTTTATTAAATATTTTCAGCCTCCGGGCGATTAAAAGTATTACCTTAATTACCACATTTTCCCATTTTGTACGTTCCAAAATTTGTTTTCATTTTCACATACGTATCACGTAATTTATATCTCGCAAAAATTTCATTCGCTTCTCCATTCCACTGATAACAATTCCAGAGCTGTTTAATACAAAGAGCTATTGTACCTCGTCAAACAATTTCTGATCGTAGTGTGCCACGTTTCCAGTGGATCGCGTTAATCAAATTCAATAAAAACGTAGTAAAGAAAAGGGAAAAAAGTTTGAAGGGGGGTCGTTGAGAAGTTTCGAAATGTTAAAGAGGTTAGCTCTTTCTTTTCGTATTTCGTTGGATTCGAATCACGCCTGTCTTCTTTTCTTCTCGTCTCTTTTTCTTTCGCTCTTCTTTCGCGTTACTCGGCCCGCTTTCCCCGTCTTTCAGACGTTGCGGCACGTCAACCTCCTCAGACATTCTCCGCCATTTTCTCTTCCGCGTCTCGTTTCGCCACCGTAAAATTACTACTTTCCTTTTCTACTTTCTACGACCCTCGAAACAGACCGACGCAACCGCAAATTTTAACCGGATGAAATTTCAAGCAATCCCAATTGTTTCCTGACTGGGAAACAAAATGCAGGATTCCATGATTTTTACTCTTCGTTACAGGAACCTGTTTCTTTCAAATATAATAATAGACAATACATTATTAATATTATTATTACTGCATTAATTAATTATTAATGTATTATATTTACAAGGAGACGTCGTAGGGTCATTTTTGGTCAAACTTTTTCTGCATCTCCAGTAAAAGTAAGACAATTCAGCCATTTTGGTTGATACTTATTTAGAAGGATATCGTTTGAAGAAATAGCGATGTTGAAGATAAGACATTTTCATATATAATTAGTATACTAAATTGAATAATTAGATAACTGAATAAGTAATTGCTAAATTGAATAGTTAAATAGTTACTAAATAAGTTACTATTAATTTTAGTGAGTATGTAGTGAGTATGTAGTGTAGTTACTAAATAAGCATTTGCTACATAATTATATTCTTATTAAGTAGTTACTTAAGGCAATAATGTAGTAATTATTAAAAATTATTTTTAAAGTCCAAGAGTTCAAAAAATTGAAAATTTCCAAATTGTAGAATACCTAAAATGTGAGAATGGAAAATAGAAAAAATTTGACTAGGCAGTTGAAACATTGCGAAACACGGACCTACGTTACGCGCAAGACAGGGAAGATTAGAAGAAATATATTTTCCAGACATTCGTTTCAGCTATTCAATGTACAATTTATGAGGCACGATTCTCACAGGAGGAAACGCAATCGAAAAGTTATCTACAGCCCGAAATGTCGTAAAGAACGAAGAGAAACGTTAAGACGCGTGCAGAGAAAGGATGGGACAAGGAAACGAGATTAAAAAATATATCCTGCGAGGTGCACAATTCCGCTCGAGCGACGATCGATCATTCGTATGTATCAGCATTCCCATGGCCGAAGTACGAAAGAACAGAGAGAGAGGAAGAAAGAAAAAGAGGAGAAATCCATCTTATGGTGGCGTTTGACGTCGACATAGACGTCGAAAGAGAAGAGGGATCTTGAAATTCTTCGCGACCGTTCGAATAAAAAATAAAAATGTCGGGTCCTTTCGATTCAACTGCGTATCCGCTTTCCTATCGTTCCACGATTATCTCCGTTTTCAGTTCCAATAAGTTTATATTGCAGATAAAAGTGGAGGAGCTAGTATTTTCGGATCAGACTCTCGCGTATTACAAATACATTTGAATTTCCCGCCGTTTCGAGGATGCGGAGGAGCTGCGTTATTCTGTATTATTTATCGATTTGCAATTGAAGGATTAAGAAAGATTTATGTTATGAAAATTAGATACTATTATAAGTTATTTATTTGCTGTTTAAACTTTATTTTGTTGAGGATTAATAAATTACGATTTTTGCTGGATGTAATAGATCGATACAATATTTAGAGGTTATGTTCATGTTTGTGAGATGATATATTTTAACATTATTATTTAAAAATTACGTTAATTGTTCTTACGTTACATTCAAGTAGGAGTTGGTGATTTAACCATCGTTTAATAAATATATAAATGTTGAAATACATAAAATACACTGGTGCAGTAAAAAGAATATAATATACCAACTATTCTACATTTTAAGAAAAATTCTGTTTATGAAACAGATATTGTTAATTTCCTAAATATTTACAATCTTTACAAATGAAAAATTTTAGTTTAATAAAATTTGAATTTTAAGAGTGTTAAAACTTTGCAGAAGTAAATTATTATTTCAACATTTTGAAGAAAGATAAATAATTTGTCGAAAGAAGATTATTTTAAACGTCCCTTCCGAGTACATTTCAGCAGAGTTCACAATTAAAACGCTCGATGGTCTTTTGTCGGAGCTCCACTTTAAGAAATCGGCTTAGCGAAACACTAAGAACAATAATTTTGTCCGAGGAGAAATTTCCCGAAAATAAAACGACGAATTACGAATTCGTGAACTTGGAAGAAGTTGATTTTACCGTTGTATATAAAACGATGAATGAACGATGTTATCTGAACGTTTTAGCTGGCGGATATGGTCTTTGAGAAATAGGCTGACCATTCGTCGGTTTATTCTACTTGACTGACTACCCACCGTTAAATCCACTTCCCCGAATTTCCTCTGGACGATTTAATCTCTTTTAACGTTTTGACAGCTGCGCATTTCGCGGAATTTGTGATTCTAGTCGTTTCGTGTTCCTTTTTATACACAGAAGGAGATTATGAAGAGGATTATACTTGAAAGCTTCTCCGAGGCTCGAAATTATAATTAACACGCGACTTCCTTGTTGCGCGATTAGTCACAATCAACGCTTTTCGAAACTTACTTATTGCAGATTTATAATGTTGACATAGTTTATAACATTCACAAATTAAAAAATTGTTAAACTCAACAATTTTTTTATTCTCAAATTCCGAGGTACAGAAGGCATCAATTTTTTAAAACTACAAATTCTCAAAGGTAAAAAATTCTGCTATTTTAAAATTCTAAAATGTCCATAACTTTACGAAATTTCAAGATTCATAAATTCCTAGATTTAAAAATGACCAGATTTCTAAATTCTTAGATTACTAGATTACTAGATTACTAGATTACTAGATTACTAGATTACTAGATTCCTAGATACCCAGATTCTTAGGTTCCTAGATTTCTATTTCCTCAAATTTCTATTTCCCTAGATGTATATTTCTCTACATTTTTATTTCCCCAAATTTCTATTTCCCCAGATTTCTGTTTCCCCAGATTTCTATTTATCCAGATTTCTATTTCCCCAGATTTCTATTTCTCCATATTTCTATTTCCCCAGATTTCTATTTCTCCAAATTTCAATTTCCCCAAATTTCTATTTTTCCAAATTTCAATTTCCCCAAATTTCTATTTCTCTAAATTTCTATTTCCCCAAATTTCTATTTCTCTAGATTTCTAATTCCCCAATTTCTAAAATTCCCAAATTTTTCAATTCCCATATTCGCAAATTCCTAAATTCCCAAATTCCCAAATTCCCAAATTCCCAAATTCAAATATTCAAAAATTCTCAATTTCTTAAATTTCTAGATCCCTATATCCCCAGATTCTTGGATCCCTACCTCCCTAAGTCCCCAAATCCCTAAATCCCTATATTCCTAAATCCCTAAATCCCTAAATCCCTAACTCCCAAAATCCAAAAAATCACGAAATTCCTAAACTCGAAAAATTCCATAACAAAAATTTTCCTAAATTAATTTCCAAACTGCAATTCCAAATAAACTCTAAACAAATTGCGAATCAAATCGTGTTTACTCGAGCACATAACGAGGTCACTAGCGCAAATTCCGTGAAATATTCTAACTTAAAACACGTTTCACATTTTTCCAATAGAACGTGTATCGCTAAACAAACATGAGCACGATGAACACGAATATATTGTACGTGTTTCTTTTCATCTCGTGTATTCCATATTGAACGGAACGTGAAGTATCGTGAAAATAAAAATTGCAGAAACAAAGGACTTCGTACGTCCGTTTCGCGAGGTAAAACTATTCGAAGACAGACGACATTTTGTGGCCAGATGCTTCACGTCGCTAGTTTTTCCTCCGAGGGCGTATCGGCTCATTGTTTATGAATTTATACGGCCATCCTTCGACAAAATGTTCGAGAAAAAGCCATGGAGGAGGTTCACGCCGTCTGTGCGAAACGTTAAGCTGAACACGGCAGATTACACGCGAAAGTTTTTATGGGGGAAAAGATTATATGAAGAAATAAAGCATTCAGATGGATGGTTAATGTGTTTGGTAGGAAGCCGCTGCATGTGCGAGTCTGACTATTTTTCTGGATATATTGAGGTATTAAGCGAAACCTGCCGGATTTAGTCGTAATAATTTTTACCGAATAATGGCGGCTTCCGTAATGAGCCGCTGTATTTATGTTGATATTAGGAAACTTGTGTACTTACCGTGATAGTAAATCTATCGCTATTTAAAACAAAACAGGGTTTCACTTTTTAACTCAATTAAACTCTTGTATTTCTGATTTGCTAGGTTCCTAAATTCAATAATTTCTAATTTTTATTTTATTATATTTTCGAATTCAATTTCACTTGTCCATGTTTCTACACTAATAGTTTTCAGAATTTAAGATTAATAAATTTCTGAGAGCCTAAATTCCCTAATTACAAAATTGAAGAATTTCTAAATTGCCAAATCTTCAAGTTATTAAATTATCATATTACCAAATTTTAACATTGTCAAATTGCTTCTAAGAGTTAATTTCCCAATTTCGAAATTATCAAATTTTCATACAGTGAAAAAAAATTCACAAGTCCATCATTTAAATCTCAAAATTTTGAAACTGTCCAAATTCCCAAATTTCCAGCCTACTAATTCAAAAATTGTAATTTCCGAAATTAAACTATATCGCCCCATATTTCATCAGTGTACACGCTGTACACACCCTTGCTCGTAAGTTGCTATTTGCACATAGTGCTTTGACGCACTTATGCACCCTAGGAGAATATTAGACAGTGTACGTGTAATTAAAATCAGTTTAGAACAATTTCGAATACGTAAACTATCATATAATTAAACTTAACAACTTATCGACTGGCTGCCTGTGAGTACACTCTTTGATGGTAACGTTTATTGATTGAAAACCAATTTCAAAACCTTTGTTCATTAATAACTTATCTATAACTTGATCGAAATGATAAATTTCAGCCGTACTAGAATCGAGTGAACCTTAATCACATGAATTGCTCGTTGAACGTTTTTAATTACTGTCGTATTAAATTACTGAGATATTTACAAACTTCTTTATACCGTTAAATAGACACCAAATGCAATTTTATGGTCGCAGGAATGTGGAAGTTATTTTAGTCGTTTAATATGAATTTTCATCAAATATTTTCTTTGTTGTATAGTTACTGTGTTGTTGTATACTAAATTATGAATTTTATAATATAAAAAGGTTAATATATGCCACAGTATACTATATTAATTTGCAATTGTATAAAAATTGCTATGTAAAGATAACCTAAGACTACATCACATACTACATACACTGCACACATCCACATTACATAACCTATAATACACACTACATATATGTATACACATATATTACATATTTTAGACACATTATAGTTATAATTATTCTTCCAAATCTGACCTAACCTAACTTATTAAAGCTATACAAACATAACCTAATATCATCCACATCACATAACCTATAATACACACTGCACATATGTATACACATATATTACATATTTATGGCACAATATACTTATAATTATTCTTCCTAATCTGATCTAACCTAACCTATTAACGCTATATAAACATAACCTAATATCATCCACATCACATAACCTATAATACACACTACACATATGTATACATGTACATATATTATACATATATTTATTGCACGCTATAATTATAATTATTCTTCGAAATCTTCGTTCAAAAATCTGTAAATATATTTCAAAAAAGAAAATCTTTCTACTATTCTAAAAAACTTGTTTCATCGTCAAGTTTTTCGTGAATATGAACAATTTTATTTTGAACTCAAAGATTACTCGAAAAATGCCTCACCTTGTTTTATAATATAATTTTCGTTCACAATTAAACAAATATATCTCGAATTGTATTCTTGCAATTTATAAAGAATATATTCTATGCTGATTGTTAAATAATTCAATTAAATCTGATATCACATGGTAACAAATATACACAAGAAACACGAGAACGAAATTTTGTGGAATAGAATTTGGAATTTATTATTGTCGGGACGCATAGTGTTTTCACCTGAAACGTGGTCTTATGTTTCCCCACGAAAAGTATACCGCATTAATCAAAGACACCTATCCCGGTTTTCCTTTCTCACGTAGATATCATTCAACCCCCTGCAATTTTTCTGCTAAGCAATACTCGCTCCTTCTACCATCTGTTTTAAAGTACTTGTTTGCCCAGAATCGTTATTTCCCTGCTATATATTGTCCTACCCTGCCACTTGCTTTTGGGTGCTGATATTAACTCTATTACTCTCTGAATCTTCAACTTACTCGACATTTTATTTTCATATTTTTATTTTATTATTTCGTTACTTTAGATTGGCAAATTTTATTCTATTTTTTCGTTACTTTAGATTGGCAGATTTTATTTTATCATTTCGTCAGATTGGCACATTTTCTTTATTTCATTATTTCATTACATCAGATACATTTATGGTACACTTATATTGGTTACACTGTAAGCACTTTATGTTTACTTACAGAGGTAAAATTATACTTTTAACCCCTTAGCCTACAAGTTTTTCAACAGGTGCGTCAGAGCTACTTAATTATTACTGCAGTGTAAATAAAGAATGTTGAAATGTTAGGTATATTTACGATTTAGAAATCATTAATTATACAAACTGTAATTGGTATCATACTCAAAACTCGATCTTCATGCAAATACTCATTTCTGCAGATTTAGTTTTGTCACATTTGAACCGTAACGTGCGTCACAAGTCTGATGTTATAGGCCAAGGGGTTAATACACTTTAATATACAGTCGCATGAGTGACAAATGTGTATTTTCAAGACCTAAAAATCTGACAATCTGGAAACCTAACAACCTGAATATTATACATAAAAATTTGAAAATCCAGAAATTTCTTCTTCATAGGCGTTTTACGTCGCGTCGCCTGCAAGGTCATTGGCTTCCAAAGAATTGTATATAAGTGTCACTTATGTGGTCCCGGGCTATAAGGACTGCGTCCGCTTTTATATCATACTTCTGTCTTAGGGATATGGTTCTTCTACACTGGTATAAGATGTATTCTACTGTGAGAATTTCAATGGGATAGTATCTGCAGTAGGGTTAACCACTTGCACTATGATTTATTTGTGCGTCAGTCAGAACTAGCTAATCGCAGCTACAACATTAAAACGTCAAAGAAAGTTGAAATGATATGTCAGTCCTGTAAGCAATTCTTGACTATGCAAATTATAACTGGACATCAGATTGAAGTTCATTCAAAATTCGAGTAAGATTTATCGCAATTGAAGTGCGAGTGCGTCACGAGTCACTCGTCAAAATAGTGCAAGGGGTTAATCGGTGTTTTTTATTAGATGTTTGTTAACTTAGTGTACCCTTAGTCGAAACATTATGGATTCTCCTGTTTTGCAAGTAGGAATTGTTTGATAGAAATTTTGTATTATATATTTTTGTTCTTTTTGTTGTGGTCCAGATTCTACTCCATTCTTCTTGATTTGTTAAATAAAAAATTGTCTCAACGTACATTTGCAAAGCCGTGGAGTTTCTATGAATGTACCAAGCGATCATTAGTTTCCGCAACTTCCTACGCCCGGTTATCGAGGTAAACCAATTCCTCGGTCTGTTTTCGTCGACCCGAAGGGCCAATTTGAATTTCGTCCATCGGCAAAGGCTATCGTCGCGAACTACCATAGAAACGGAACCGTAGCGTAACGTGATTCGGCTAGAATTTCACATCACACGTAAAATTGAGCCGCGCAAAGGGTTTCCATCGGTCATCGTAGCAGTCCTTCGAGGCGCGATAATGACTATCGTCGGTGTAAAACTTCTCTCAACGAACCGTGAAAATCGTCCCGGTTGCGTCTCGTCAAGACGTGTTTGCCACGTGCAAATATCTCGCAAGTTCTTGACGTGTCATCGCTTCGAGGAATCCCGTGGAGAGCCGCGAAACGCAAAGAAAGAATCAAACTGAAACGAGAGTGAACTGTTCGTTCTCTTTGCGACTGGTAATATTATCCATCTACCGGGAAATGTAAATTCTGGGAAATTTCCACGCTCGGAACGTTCGTTCCCTCGTAACTGAATGCGAGCTTTGTTTCGTCTTGCTAACGACGCGTTAAGGGTAATTAAAGTCGACCGAATCTGAATACGTCGCTCCAACGAACCTTTACTTCATTTATTGCCGAATAAATAATTAACTGCATTTGCGTTTGTTTGGACGATCGAGATTTTTGAGGCAAATAATTTTATTTATTTTGTAGTGATTTTAAAGGATGCATTTTGAATCGTGGTTCAAGAGTAGGTGGTGATTGCATGTTAAAATATAAGAATAGAAGTATTTTTTCATTTTTGAGAATATTAAATTTGGGTAGTACTAATAGGTTTGTAAGAAAGGTTTATGTCTAGTTGGAAGTTAGGGATTTGTATACTTAAGGTTAAGTATTTAATTTGGAAATATGTGGTTTTTGGTGATTTGGAAATTGAGGGATTTTGAAATTTAATAATTTGGGAATTTGGGAGTTTGGGGATTTGAATTTAGAAATTTTAGAATTAGGGAACTTGAAAATTTGGAAATTCGAGAAATTGGGAAATATGTGAATTTGAAAATTTAAGGGTTTGCAGAATTTGGGAATATTAGATTTGGGGACTTTGGGATTTGGGGGATTTGGGGATTTGGGATTTGGAAAATTTGGGGACTTTGGGATTTGGGGAATTTGGGGACTTTGGGGTTTGGGGAATTTAGGAATTTAGGAATTTAGAAATTTAGAAATTTAGAAATTTAGAAATTTGGAAATTTAGGAATTTGGAAATTTAGGAATTTGGAAATTTAGGAATTTGGAAATTTAGGAATTTGGCAATTTAGAAATTTGGAAATTTAGGAATTTGGCAATTTAGGAATTTGGCAATTTAGGAATTTGGAAATTTAGGAATTTGGAAATTTAGGAATTTGGAAATTTAGGAATTTGGAAATGTAGGAATTTGGAGAGTTGAAAATTTGAAAATTGATATACTGAAGAACTTGAAGATCTAGGGTTTTAGAAATTAACAAATTCAGAAGTTGAAAAATTTAGAAATTTAA
The DNA here is from genome assembly GCA_945859595.2 of Megachile willughbiella. Lineage (NCBI taxonomy): Eukaryota > Metazoa > Arthropoda > Insecta > Hymenoptera > Megachilidae > Megachile > Megachile willughbiella. The sequence goes on from OX243796.1 coordinate 11,442,533, forward strand.
GAATTTAGAAATCGTAGTATTTAAAAATTTTATAATTTCGAGATTCGAAATTTTGTTACTTGCAAATCTTAAAATTTAAGTACTAAAAAATTTGTAGGTTGTGAAATTTGAAAATTTCTACATTAAAAAATTAAAGAATCCAGCACTATTTAATTTTGCTGGATAATATTTGATATTATACATACTCTCAAAATTTTGCAATTTCATCAATATCTTAAATTTTCTATAAAACTTGCACAGTAGACATACACTGTATGTATACCCTTCACACCACAAGCAAATAAACACATTAACAACCAATTAACTCAATATTTGCTTCACACACCTAAATGTATTTGATTAAATACATCAATTAAATGAACGTAAACATTTAGTACATCATTTAACAGCTACATTATATTAATTTCGATCGAGACTAGATATAAGAGATAGCTTTATCCCGATTGTAATGGATGCATAATCTGTATGGGCAGACAAGTAGAATAGGGTTGGTGCATTGTCAGACAAGTGGAATAGAAGCAATAGATGATCGGACAGGCGAGTTAGGCACAGCACATGATCAAATAGGTGCAGCAACTCGCTATAGGGTTAGGCAAGCAGAATGGAGGTAATACGATCAATTCAATATTTATGCATTGCTATGGAAAGAAGTCCATTTAATGGAAGAACTACCGGTATTGTGCATTCGTCTGATTTTATCCCGTTCAATTTACTGACGGATGGAAAAGTATTCACGTTTTGGAAATTTTATATGGAAATCCAATATTCTTTTTCGACTATTGAATAATTTTCCTGTTCGAAATTTTTCCTTTCTATTTATTATTTATTTTGTTTATATCGATTTTTAAAATTTATTCAATATTTGGGAGAATTGGAAATATAATAACATTTATTATTTATTGTATTTATGTTGATATTTAAAATTTATTTAGTAATTGAGAGAAATGTAAATATAATGAAATTTATTATTTATTGTATTTATGTTGATATTTAAAATTTATTTAATGATTGGGAAAATGTAAATATAATAAAATTTATTCTTTATTGTATTTATGTTGATATTCAAAATTCATTTAATAATTGAGAGAAATGTGAATATAATAAAATTTATTATTTAGTGTGTTTATGTTGATATTTAAAATTCATTTAATAATTGGGAAAATGTAAATATAATGAAATTTATTATTTATTGTATTTATGTTGATATTTAAAATTTATTTAGTAATTGTGAGAAATATGCAATAATATATTTTATTTATTAAACGTTTAATATTGAACTTAAATGCATCGTTATATTATGTTAAATATAGTATTGCATTTAGAGTGTCATATTATCATTTAATATTTAATTAAATTTCTCTTATCATATTGAATTATTTATTTTCAATATCTTATTATTTTATATTTAATTAAATTGAATCTATCATATTAAATTATTTATTTTCAGTGCCTCATTATTTAATATTTAAAATAAGCATTAATTAAATACAGGCATTTGTGTTATTACTTAAATGATAAATAATGGTAATCACTTAATTAGCAATCGATGAACCAATCAAGGTGATAAAAATGATAAGCAATGATGTAAACGTATGCAATTTTGAAAAGAATTCAACTGTTCGTAAATTTCACATTTTCTGATAACATCGACGTAATTAAAATTTTAAACACGTTAACAGATACTCAATAAATGCAAAGTATATGTACACAAGTTATTAAGCTCCAGTCAGATCTGTGTTCAACTAGCGGATACAATCGCAACAGTAAACATGCAGCTCCCTATATAATTTTAGTCCTAAGACACTCATATTTGTAGCTGGAACTCAGTAAATATACAGGTTTCAAAGACGCTAATTAAGGGAATAATCGTTACAAGCATGTAGACTTTATTTACTCTAGTTTCGTAGCTAGCAGTTAATATACAACAAATATTTGAACGTTGACAGAGAACTCGCTTTGTGTGATCAAAGGTAAAAGACAAATTAACTTTCGTTTACTATATTCTTCTTTGAAAAGTATGATATAATTATTACATTAAAAATAAGTGGAATAAATGATATTATAATAGGTGAAATATAAATAAACATTTTTTATTGCAACACGAATATATTTTATATAGTATACATTATATGAATCGTACTTATCCATCACATAAATAATGAATATACATATGTATTAATAAATTATTTAAATTTTTCCACATATGTAACTCGATACTATAATAAAGAGTACCGTGTCAATCCACGAGTTGGCACGTGATCGAGTCAAAGTAAAAGAAGCATATACCCACCGTGAACACTTCCAGCGTTGCATACATGTATACAAGAAAATTTGAAATCTTCCGAATTTGAAATTTTCTGAATTTGAAATTTTCCGAATTTGAAATATTCCGAGTTTGGAAACTTCCGAATTTGGAATCTTCCGAATTTGAAATTTTCCGAATTTGAAAACTCAAATTTGAAATTGCCCGAATTTGAAATTTTCCGGATTTGTAATCTTCCCAATTTGAAATTTTCTAAATTTGAAATCTTCCGAATTTGGAATCTTCCGAATTTGAAATATTCCGAATTTGGAAACTTCCAAATTTGAAATTTTCCGAATTTGTAATCTTCCCAATTTGAAATCTTCCGAATTTGGAATCTTCCGAATTTGAAATATTCCGAATTTGGAAACTTCCAAATTTGAAATTTTCCGAATTTGTAATCTTCCCAATTTGAAATCTTCCGAATTTGAAATTTTCCAAATTTGAAATCGTCCGAATTTGAAATTTTCCAAATTTGAAATCGTCCGAATTTGTAATCTTCCCAATTTGAAATCTTTCAAATTTGAAATCTTCCCAATTTGAAATTTTCCGAATTTGAAATTTTCCAAATTTGTAATCTTCCGAATTTGAAATTTTCCAAATTTGAAATTTTCCGAATTTGAAAACTCAAATTTGAAATCGTCCAAATTTGTAATCTTCCCAATTTGAAATCTTCCGAATTTGAAATCTTCCGAATTTGAAAAGTGCCCACATTAAAAAAAATATTTCTACAGAACTTGATACTATAAAAAACAGTATGTATTGCTACATAATTTCCAGTTTCCTAATAATATTATTAATTAAGAAACCGTACTTTCGTACACATATCACTTCTGATTCGAACGCCTTGATCTCCGATCAGAACAGAATTAATAGAATATCGTATAGAATCGATAATCCGATTTATAATATGACCGATACAGGTGTGATCAATAGTAGGTTTCAGCAGCCATGAGATTTGAATAGTTCGATAATTCCGAATGGACGGGATTGGTGTAAATCAATCAGTGTTTAGCGACCAGTCCGACGAGCAAATCTCATTATGAATTTCTACAGAACAATTAATGCAATTATAACGTAATTACCAGAGTTCAAAGCACAGCTCGTTCATTAATTATTATCACGCACGGGCCACACTGCTATCCGCGACACGGAATAAAACAATCCGTGACCGTAATCCCGCGAGATCGTGTTCGAAATTCATCGACAAATTGTAACTGTCAACAGGGCGTCGTCGATATTCGACAGCACGGAATCGTTCCAATTAACGAGATCTGTTTGAACACCGTATACATTCGTTCGTGGATCTTTGTCACCTGTTTTTCTTTGTTCGGCAAAACATGTCTTGCAACATGATTAGCTATCTAATAGTAGGGATTAGACTAAGAATATGACGATATGGGACTCTAGTAGTATTGTGATGTAGGATTAGAGTGATCTAGAAACATATGTAAGATTTGACTGAATATTTAATGAAGATCTTTTAGAACGATTTAACAAATTTTTTAATATTTGTGAATGAAACTTTTATATACTTTACTGAAACTGCTCTTTGTGTTGTCTTCAAAGAAGCTGCCAATTTCAAGCATTTTTTTTCACTCGGATCGTCAGTCGGGCATCAACAAAAGATATCCACTCGAGCAGATCTATAGTTGCAGAGGTCTAGAAATGGAGGAAGCTAGAAATGTAGAGATCTATAAATGTAGGCGGTCTAGGACCACAAGGATTTAAGCTAATAGGAATCTAGATATGTAGAGATTTAGAAATGTAGGAATCTGGAAATGTAGGGATCTAGAAATGCAGGGATCTGGAAATGTAGGGATCCAGAAGTGTAGAGGTGTAGAAATGTAGGAATCTGAGTCTACAGAGATTTAGGCTAATAGGTATCTAGAAATGTGGGGATCTGGAAATGTAGGGATCTAGAAATGCAGGGATCTAGAAATGTAGAGATCTGGGACCACAAGGATTTAAGCTAATAGGAATCTAGATATGTAGAGATCTAAAAATGTAGGGATCTGGAAATGTAGGGATCTAAAAATGCAGAGATCTGGAAATGTAGGGATCTAGAAGTGTAGAGGTGTAGAAATGTAGGAATCTGGGTCTACAGAGATTTAGGCTAATAGGTATCTAGAAATGTAGGGATCTAAAAATGTGGGGATCTGGAAATGTAGGGATCTAGAAATGCAGGGATCTAGAAATGTAGGGGTTTAGAAATGCAGAGATCTAGAAATCTAGGGATCTGGGACTACAAGGACTTAGGCTAATAGGAATCTAGAAATGTAGGGATCTAGAAATGCAGAGATCTAGAAATGTAGAGATGTGGGTCTACAAGGACTTAGGTTAATAGGAAACTAGAAATGTAGAGATCTGGAAATGTAGGGATCTAGAAATGTAGAGATCTGGGACTACAAGGACTTAGGCTAACTACAAGTATTTAGGCTAATAGAGATCTAGGTCAATAGAGATTTTGGCGAACAGAGATCTAGGAATCTAAGGATGTTACAAGTATTTAGACTAATAAGACCCCACAAATATCGAAATCTACAATTGTAGAAGGCCAGAAATATGAAGATCCAGTTGTACAGAGACCTAGCCATAATAGACACCTAATTCTACAAGAATCTGAAATGACAAAAATCTTGACATCTACAGATCTATAGATCAAGAAACCATGAATGTACAAATCTACTTCATTCAATATCATCCTAACAAACTAACGACATTTGTCAAAAAGTTGAAATGCAAAAAAAAAACATAACAACACAAAGAGGTGATAGACATAATCGAATGAATCCCATAAACAAAAAGGCGACGAAAGGTAAGGGAAGAAATGTCCGGTCCAAGACAGAAAGGTTTAATCTCGTTGTCGGTACAGTAATCGATAGCACCAATTGAAGTTTCTTTGCTGCGTGGCGAAATGAAAAAGAAAAGGGAAACCGGAAGATCCGTGGGAAAGATAGTCGAATCCAACAGCTATAGAAAAGGATGCCAAAGGGAGTCTTCATCCTTTAACGTCCGAAACGGATTACCGTGATAGATATAACGAAATTGAACGCTTCTTCCGTGCTATTTCATCTTTGATCTTAGCTCGAAGATCAACGACACGATTATTTAAAGTTATTTTGTATTTCCACTTGACGTAATAATGTTATTCTGATATATTCTCAAAATGGTACCAACTTCCGATGGAAGTGGAGGGGTAGATAGTGGCGTGAATTCTTGAAAATTTCAAGTTTCTGCAATTTTGGAATGGGGGAAGTGGGTGATTTTAGGAATTTCAACATTTGAGTATTAAGTGGAGAGTGTGTAGTTTAATTGGTTGGAAGTTTGAGGATTTGGAGATTAGGATATACCAAAATCTCTACGTCCCCAGAGCTCTATGTTCCGATATCTTTACGTCTCCCAATCCATATGTTCCGAGATTCCTATGTCTCCAAATGTCTACGTTCCCAGATATCTATGTCCCGAAATTGCTACGTTTTGAGATACCTATGTCCCAAAGTCACTACGTCCCCAGATACCTATGTCCCGAAATTGCTACGTTCTGAGATACCTATGTCCCGAAGTCTCTACGTCCCCAGATACCTATGTCCCGATATTGCTACGTTCTGAGATACCTGTGCCCCGAAGTCTCTACGTCCCCAGATTCCTATGTCCCGAAATCTCTACGACCCCACATACCTATGTCCCGAAATCTCTACGACCCCAGATCCCTATGTCCCGAAGTCTCTACGTCCCTAGATCTCTATGTCTCGATATGTCTACATCCCCAAATCTCTATGTCCCGAAATTTCTACATCCCCAGATCTCTATGTCCCGAAATTTCTACATCCCCAGATCTCTATGTCCCGAAATCTCTACGTCCCCATATCCCTATATCCCAAGATCCTTATGTCTCAAAATTCTTATGTCCCGAAATCCCTATATCCCAAAAATCTTGTGTCCCAAAATTCTTATATCCCGAAGTCTCAACGTCCCGAAAACCCTCATATCCCTTCATCCCTACATCCCCCAACCCCTGCATCATGAAATTCCTATATCTCAAAATACCCACATCCCTCAATCTCTATATTTCGAAATTGCTATACCTCCAAATACCTACATCTCCCTATCCCTATATTCAAAAATTCCCACATCCCTCCACCCTTATACCCCCAGTATTTTCCAAAATTATAAATATAATAATTCTAAAGGAATCCTACGAATAGTACCGTGCTGTATACTGACCGACTGATTGTTCTGAACTTTACGATTGTCCGAATTGCACTATGGCTGATTGTCCATCATGTATTTTCTCTCGAAATTCGATTGCTCGAACCCTTTCGTCGCAGCGGATTGACCGGTATAGCGAACGTCCTTGCAGCGGTAGACCCAATTGGACAATTTAGCTTTTAAGAGAGAAAAGTGAAGGAAAGTATTGTGGTGATACAGAAGGCGAAATTGTCGTAAAAATGTTTATGGGGGAGAAGCTGCGATCGACATGGATAAGAGAGTGAGGTACTTAAACCAGACTGATTTATGACGAACTGCAGTTGTCCGTCGAAATTTATTGATAGCCCGTTTAATCGGGAGTGATGTTTCGTGTTTTACGACTGAGAGAATTAATGACAAAACAAGGAGTTCGTTGTCTGAAGACGGTAAAACTAGTTTTTTTAGTTTTATCACAGTCAGATGCTAATCCAGATTTTGTAGGAAAAATGGCTAAAGGTTGTACTCATATAACTAAACAAATAAAACATTCTATAATTATATTTATCTTGTCGCTCATTGTGTACTACCATTAAATGAATTATTTGTTCGTAGTTTGATTTGTTCAATTTGTTTGCGTAACAAATATTATTTAATAAACAGAGTGACACAAATGAAATAGAGTATGGTTATTGTTTACTATTATTATTACATACGTTGAGTGCAACGTGATTTGATTGATTGATTGATTTGATGAATTTTCCGATTCATCGAATGTCAATTAATAAACGTACCTTTATTGATAAACGTTGTCCTTTATTGTTACAGAACTTTGCTGTTACATTAATATTTACTGTTAGTGCTTGACATGTTGATTTCTGTTATTCAACAAATATTATTTAACAAACATACGATTCAAGCTTTGCGTTCCTCACTGTGGAATCATTTTAATGTTGCTTTATTATTTAACGTCGTTAAATGGTTTGTTACTATGTCGATTAATTTAATTTGATATTAACAAAAATAATCTGGAAGATTAAATTGTGCATTAAAAAATAACTTGGATATTGTTATATTTTTTGACAAGTTAAATTCTTGTCTTTCATATTTTCCTCCGATAGGTTCACGAAACGCGTCAAAATGGCGGCTCTCAGATACCTCGCTATAAATTACTAAGATATCATAATATGTATTAACTTTTGCCAAGCCAAGCTTCATCCTTTATGTATCTATCGTGCGTGATTTTTGAAAGTAACAGTAAATTTCCGAAAATAGCACGAACGTAAACCTAGCGTCCTAACCTCAAATTCTTAGCGAGATTCACGAGAAATAATTTCGTCGATCGTTTCCCTTAAACAGTGAACGTAACGTGATCAATTCTATCACGCGAAGGTGCATCACCCATTCAAAGTGGTTGAATAATCCCTCGACGAAAAAATCTGTATGGTCGTGAAAGCACGCCGATGCTCGACTGTCGGAATAGCAAATCACGTATCCTCTCGTCCGGCGTTTGTTTTCGATCACGTTCGCTTCGCGTTGCCAGTCTTTTCGCTTTGACATCGATTTTGTATCGGACAGGTAATTACAGATTTCGAGTTATCTATGCGAATCCATCGGCAGAACGTGCCCGGAATTATTAGCACGCGTTTCGTCCACCCTCCTCTGCCTCCTCTTCGTATTTGGCCAATCTCCTGTCCGTGTGTACGTTCGTGTCCACTTTATTCCTTGACGCGGACCACGTTTACTTCGTGCACCGTTTCTCTGCTCATTTATCGAAAGACATACAACTCGGCCTCGTTCGATGGAGACATTCGGCCACCAAAACGGTTTCCTTCTTCTATTTCTGCCGAACCACTTTCCGGAATTATTGGCTTGCGTAACACGCGAGCACGAACCATCCGGCGAAATATATTGAAACCCATTTGGAAAGTAACTCTCTAATCAATAGTACACACGGTGTATTTTACTCTGGACGTCGTTTTTGTTCACCGGGAATATTTCATCTTTTATCGTTTTACCCCTCTTGAGATTTTACAAATACCGCTCGGATACCGATCATTTACCTCGCTAATAATTTCTCCGCTATCTTAAATAATTTTTAAAATCTCACGAACAATCGATAGAAACCAAATTCCCGAAATTACCTCGAAATAATTTAAATTGTTTTAATAATTTAAAATAAAACTACTTGGTGTTTGATATCTGTATCCTTTCATTATGAATCTGTTGAATAATTTGCTTATTCGTTAAATATTTAATAAACGTGAAACACCTGGAGGAATGTAAGGATTCTCCTCGTTAATTACAAATAATTCAATTTGCTCAATTATACCAGTAAAATTGTGAGACTTTATTACAGAACTTTAATATCAGTTCATTATCCATGCTGTTAAATTCGTTTGTTCGTTGATTGATCAATTTTCCTCCGTTCGACAAATATTTAACAGAAGTGATCAAGCAACGGAACCAGTGAAAAAGAAACAATTTAAACAAACAAGCCCGATAGATCACCGTGAACGAGACAATGTTGGTAGCTTGGTCCACAAAAGGGGTGAGTGACCGATCCAGTGAGAGTCGGGTGGGCAGAGGGGGTTGGGCGCCATGGGTGCGGCTGCGAGTCACGGTAAAGGGGTGAGTTTATTTTCTCAAATCCGTGATATACGTAACTTCCAGCCCCACGTTGTATCTCAAGCATTAAGGGAGCATTCGACGTGGAAGTTTATCGGATTCTGGCATCGATTCCTTCGATCCCTTTAGCCTGTTTCTAGATCGTGACCCCTTCGTGAACGGAATGGGAAACAGACAACATATTCCTGCGGGTCGACTCTTCCTCCCTTTTACATGAACATTTATTCTCAGCTGTATGGGTTTGTTGAGAAACGTTTATCAATATGACGTTTATCAAGAGGATAATTGGAAATGCTAGAGTAGTTGTGTTGCAAGCAGTGATGTGAAAGGACCATGCAGTGATTAATTTGTACATTGAGATATTTGGGAAAATGGGGATTTGTATATTTGGGGATTTAGAGGTTTGATGTGGGGTTTGAAGATTTGGGGATGTGAGGTTTTGGATATTTGAGAATTTAAGAATTTAGGAATTGGGAAATTAGGGAATTGAGGAATTAGGGAATTGGGAAATTAGGGAATTGGGAAATTAGGGAATTGGGAAATTAGGGAATTGGGAAATTAGGGAATTGGGAAATTAGGGAATTGGGAAATTAGGGAATTGGGAAATTAGGGAATTGGGAAATTAGGGAATTGGGAAATTAGGGAATTGGGAAATTACGGAATTGGGAAATTAGGGAATTGGGAAATTAGGGATTTGGGAAATTAGAGAATTGGGAAAATAGGGAATTGGGAAATTAGGGAATTGGGACATTAGGAAATTGGGAAATTAGGGATTTGGGAAATTAGGATATTGGGAAATTAGGATATTGGGAAATTAGGAAATTGGGAAATTAGGGAATTGGGGAATTAGGGAATTGGGGAATTAAGGAATTGGGAAATTAGGGAATTGGGAAATTAGGGAATTGAGAAATCAGGGAATTGGAAAATAAAGGAGTTAGGAAATTAGGGAATTAAGGAATTGGGAAATTAAGGAATTGGGGAATTAGAAAATTGGGGAATGAGGGAATTGGAGCATTAGAGAATTAGGAAATTAGGGAATTGGGGAATAAGGGAATTGGGGAATAAGGGAATTGGGAAATAAGAGAATTGGGGAATAAGGGAGTTGAAGAATAAGGAAATTAGGGAAATAGAGAATTGGAGGATTAGGGAATTGGAGAATAAGGGAATTTGGGAAATTTGGAAATTGAAAGATTTGAAAGTTTGGAATTTGAGAACTGATGTATTTAGGAAGTGGGGAATTAAGGAATTGTGAAATTAGAGAATTGGGGAAATAAGGAATTGGGAAATTAAGGGATTAAATATTTGAAAATTTGAGAGTTTAGAAATTTGAGTATCAGTTCTACGTCAATTTTTAAACTTGAAAATCTAGAAATTAAGAATTTTTTAATTTGAGAATTTCATAATTTACAAACACTGAACTTGCAAATTTAGGAATTTGAAGGTTTGATAATTTACCAATTTCGAATCTGAAATTGTGACAAATCTCTAAACTGAACAATTTCCTATTCAAAACTTCTATTCCTTCCTTCACTTCAATAATTTCTAAACTTCTCAACTTGAAGCTTAAAAAAACTAAAAATTTGATGTTTAAAACACCAACATTAAAATCCTTATGATCCCCGTAAATCCAAGACCATAAGACTCGCATAAACCAAAAGAATTAAAAATCTTCATGACATTTCAAAACTTTCGCTCTTCCAGCGCCAACGCCGAAACTTCGTTCATACCTAACGAAGCATGATACGCAAGCATGTTAACCGAATTATTCTTCTAGACAGTCGTTGACACCATCATTAACAAACTCCCCAGAAGCTTAACATTTCATCTGGAGTAGCAACGTCCGTAAAGTTTGACAAACAGACCGCTCGTCTAGAATTACACCGTTACTTCGAGTCAAACAAGTTAACGTTTCATCAAACAATGTCCCGTTTGCTTCCTGTCGAATCAAAGCTTCCGGTAGCTTAGCAACACGACGGACAGGAATAATTCACGGCCGATCTTGGATGTTTAACCAGCCTTTGCGGACAAATTCGTGACAACTGTACCTTCTTCTCGAGTCATCCACTGTGTTCGAGCGACGAGATATCTCGTCGATACGTTTCGCGGGGAAAACGAGCGAAGACGAACGAAGGTGGATCTCGTTTTAATTCCAGGCTTTGGGCACAGGCTGTTGCATATTCAAAAGTTTTGCACCGAATGCCAGGCCGTTGTTATGCTAAGACCGCGAGGACGGTCTGGTCGGCTCTTAGCATATTTCGACGATATTTCCGGCAGTGCCGTATCTAGGGACTTCCGGTCCCGCTATTGCTTACACTGTCTCACGAGCCTGCTTCCTTCTTTCACCAGTTTCACGCGCATTTGCATTATCAGCTTTAATTACCGCTTGACTTTGGTGCTGCTTCTAATTGCGAGGCTTCAACCGTCTTATCTTTTGGAGAGATTTCTCTGAGACGTTCAATGTTTGGTATATTGCAGAGTTATTAATGATTTGGTCGTTAGGAAGAAGTTTTGGATAGAGTTTAGACTTCGCGAAGTGTGAGTCGTGTGAGGAACCGTATGGAGGCTACTGTAAGCTGTAAGACGTGTAATGACCTGTGTGAAGGTAATTGTAAGCTGTGTGAGTGTGAAGGCAACTCGATATGAAGACTCGCTATCTAAACCCCGTGTGCAGGCAACTGTAAGCTGTAATACGTGTGATGACCTGTATGAAGGCAATTGTGTGCCGTGAGAATGTGTGAAGGCAATTGTGAGCCGTGTGAATGTGTGAAGGCAACTCGATATGAAGACTCGCTATCTAAACCCCGTGTGGAGGCAACTGTAAGCTGTAATACGTGTGATGACCTGTGTGAAGGCAATTGTGTGCCGTGTGAATGTGTGAAGGCAACTCAAAATGAAGACTCACTATCTGAACTAGCAAATCCCCAGATCAACAAATTCTTATGTTCCCTAAATCGCCAAATCCTGGGACTCTTATATCTCTGGATCGTAAAATTCTAAGGTCCAAAAATTACTAGGACTGCAAATACCTACACCGCCAAATCCTAACATCCCCATATTCCTAGATCTCAGATTTTTAAAGTCCCAAAATTCCTAGGTCCCCAAATTCCTATATTCCGGAATTCCTAGATCCCCAGAATCGTACGTTCCGAAATTCCAAGGTCCCCAAGATTGTACATTCCGAAATTGCTACGTCCCCAAATTCTTACGTTCCGAAATTCCTAGATCCCAAATTCCTACGTTCCGAAATTCCTAGGTCCCCAAATTCCTAGGTCCCCAATTCCCTACGATCCGAAATTGCTACGTCCTCAAATTCCTACGTTCCGAAATTCCTAGATCCCCAAATTCCTACGTTCCGAAATTCCTAGGTTCTCAAATTTCTAGGTCCCCAATTTCCTACGTTCCGAAATTCCTAGGTCCCCAAATTCCTAGGTCCCCAATTCCCTACGTTCCGAAATTGCTACGTCCCCAAATTCCTACGTTCCGAAATTCCTAGATCCCCAATTCCTACGTTCCGAAATTCCTAGATCCCCAAATTCCTACGTTCCGAAATTCCTAGGTCCCCCAAATTCCTATATTCCGAAATTCCCAGATCCCCAAATTCCTACGTTCCGAAATTCCTAGGTCCCCAAATTCCTATATTCCGAAATTCCTAGGTCCCCAATTCCATACGTTCCGAAATTCATAGATCCCCAAATTCCTACGTTCCAAAATTCCTAGGTCTCCAAATTCCTACGCCCCGAAATTTCTAGGTCCCCAAATTCCTACGTTCCAAAATTCCTAGAACACTAAATTCCTGCGTCCCAAACTTGCTAGATCCCTAAATTCCTAAAGACTCAAATCCCTAAATCCCCAAATCCTCATCTCCTAAAATTTCTAGACCATTAATTCCTTAAATTTCTATATTCCTATACCCCCAAATTCCTACGTCCTCAAATTCTTACGTTCTTAAATTCCGGAATCCCCAAATTCTCAACATATTCAACAATATCCAAATCTGCAGAAATTACTCAAAATCGACGAAGTGGACCTTGAAGGTAAACCTTTTCCTTCGTTATATCCTAATGAAACGAAATCTTCCTGTATACCATACAAAAATTTATTCCTTCTCCATTCCACTTTCCGTAAAGAACAAAATGACGTCCATACTCCACATACAAAACTCACAAGTGCTTAAACAAAGGTCATAAATTAAATAACTAATTGTTCATAAAAAAACTATCATTATCAACAGCTTCTGCAAACGTACACAAATTACTAGATTAAAAGAGTGTTAGAATTTACAAAAATTTTTTCGTCCGAACAAAGAAACCCCGGTTTCGCGCATAATTGAGCCTGACGTCGCCACGGCTAGAGTAAAGGCGGCATTTTCTAGGACGAGGGTAGAGATTATCGTTAATGTATTCCCCGGGGTGTACAAGTTCTTCGTGTTCGCAACCACAGCCGTCGACGAGAACAAAGTTGTCGTTCGACCATGCCGACGAACCGGCGCGCCGTAACAATCGCCATTGCCATGTTAATGGCCACAAACTTACGGTGTGGCTTCCACCTAGCCTCGTTCGACTTCTTCCTCCGCTATGTGAAACTTCTTCGTCTTATACTGCTTTCTTCTGTACGGTCGAAAGCTATTGAGAAGGTTCGACTGGTTCCATTGCAAATTTTATTGAAAATTGCACTGGAAAGGTTAGGAAATTTTTTTGTATTTCTATTTCTCTATATTCTGTATATTCTATAGCTACTCTATGTATATTCTTAAGTATACATTCTTATGTTAATATATGTCCGTTTATATTCTATTACATTTTTCTTTATTCTATATCCTACTTTTCTGTATTCTATATATCTCATATTTATATCGGTTAATAATTTTGACATCGTACAAGTTCTGTATTTAGGCTTGACACTGAATATATCGTGTGAGATCATCTTATTTGATATATTTTATTAGAATAAGTAGGACATCGTTTCATTTTGCTTGAATATATCTATATTGTTACTTTTAGTTTGAATTATATCCTCTTTGTTGGAGTCTACACACATGTGTTAATGGTACACACGTAATAAGAATATTGTTACTTAATAGTAGTTGGAATATGTAGACGCCATTTTGTCCAGCTACCGTATCAAGATGGCTGCCATATCCGAAGAAGGACATTATCGGACATCAGCACTGTCCTTGTTAAAAACTTAATAGTAGTTGGAATGTGTAGACGCCATTTTGTCCAGCTACCTTATCAAGATGGCTGCCATATCTGAAGGACATTATCGGAAATTAGCAATGTCTATATTTATTTATTTCGAAGAATAGGTTAAAAGCTTGATCCGATTTTATCTGAACACCTTGTACATACAGCAGAAATCGGAACGGTATATGGAAATGACATATCGAATAGAAATCGGTTCAGTTCGTGGAATCGCGATCGAAATGAGGCAATCTGGCAATGACACAATTCTATGGCGACGTTGACGTACAACCACAGACTGAAAACGCATTCTTTCCGCGAGTTCGTTTCGACGATTAAAAAATTTTTTATCGTCGTCCATAGAATACACCTGACGGGAAGTGCATTACGCGGAACATCGATTGTCAGGATTCGAAATAACCCCCTTGATATATCTAGCGTTTATTTTTTGTTCACGATTTCGCGTTTCAGAAATTATTAAACAGGACGAAATGCTTTCTTATATACGTATCCCGGGTGTTTCTGCTTCATGAAAAATTCCAACGAATAATATTGTCGTTCCATTTCCGTTCCTTCTTTAATGTTTCTTTAATGCTTCTATGGTACAGTTTTGAATGTATTTTTGATGCGCGGTATGGTAAACACGAATGGGGAACGGTGAAATTTCGCGAGCCGTATTCGTGAAATATTTCTCATTCGAAATAATGCTTTTCCGATTTTAAAACGCAACCGGCCGTACGGGAAATTTTAACTTTTGGTTTAATAACGTTGTTGTTTTATTAACGGTACGGCTTTGAACGGAATAACTTGTTTCTCGCGGGCTAAATTAATCACGACGCATATTGTCGAATGAAAACGCTTTTCAATGTTAGTGCCGAAGTATACTCGACGGTTTCATAATAATACTGTCATGGAAAAACATTGATCAAAGAGCTGGAATTTTGAGAGTGATATTTTTCAACCTGTTTTCACTTATTTGTCACAACGAATACGCCGAGATTGACGTGTTTTTAAATGTTTTATGTGATTTCGTTTATTAAAGCGAATATGGTATTGGAACGTTCTGCTCGTTGGGGTAACGAATTCCTACGTTATCGCGTTTTCGAATTTTTTCATTTTCAAATCTATAGGTTTAGGAATTTATAAATCTTCTTGTGGATTTATTAGTTTTCGTAAAATTAGAGTTTGTAGATTTTTGGATTTTTAGATTTCTAGATTTCTAGATTTCTATTTCCCCAAATTTCTGTTTGCCCGAATTTCTATTTCTCCAAATTTCTATTTCCCCAAAATTCTCTTTGCCCGGATTTCTATTTCCCCAGATTTTTATTTCCCTAGATTTCTATTCCCCCAGATTTCTATTTCCACAAATTTATGTTCCCCTAGATTTCTATTTCTCCAAATTTCAATTTCCCCAAATTTCAGTTTCCCTAAATTTTTATTTCTCCCAATTTCTATTACCCTAGATTTCTATTTCCCCAGATTTCTATTTCCCCAATTTCTAAAATTCCCAAATGCCCAAATCCTTAAATTCCTAAATTCTCAATTCTTACATTCTCAAATTTCCAAATTTGTAATCCTGAAATTCTTATGTTCTCAAAATCCCAACATTCCAAATTTCGAAACCTCCCAATTTTGAAATACGAAATGATTTTAACAAAATTATAATTTACAAATGCAAAAAGTTCAAAAATTAGAAATTCTGAAAGATACAAAATTAAAAATGATAAAAATATCAAATTTACTTGCATCAAAGCTGCAAAGTACACCACAACGTAGAAATGACGATCCACGTGTCAGAAGTTCGTTTGCAATTCGTGTCGTTTTAAAACTGCCAGGAACAAAAGAAAATTCCGTAAGGATGGGCTTAATTATCCGAAGCTCATTATCTTGGCAAAGATTCACGCACGCGCATATATGACAGAACCATTCTTATTTCCTCTTCCCATTTATGAAGACCGTGTCACGTAATCAGGCCTCGAAAGATACTTCTGCGTATCGACGTTAACCTAGTTTTCGTTTTACTATGAGATTATCTCCTTAGCCGCGAATATTCATATATACATTCTCATAAAGTAGCCATTTATTTCTCATCGGCGTTTTACGCAGGAATATTTATACAGCCTTACGTGTCATGAATGTTATGAATATAGTAAACTTAAAATTAAAATGAGTTATTAACTTAAAATATGATCTATGTGTATAAACTTCGTATGTAATGCAAAATAATCTCAATGGAGATTAATATTTTTTTAAACATAACATAATATTTTTTTCAAAAAAATGTTTATAATGAAAGTCGAAATTTATCTTTGTAAATAATTTTAATTTGCTATTTTCTTTTAATTTTTACATTTGACACTGGGAAATGTATGAAGTGAATTTTTTTTTTAAATGTAGACACTTTAAGCATTTAAGAATTTTATTACATTAATAATAGAACATTATCTTAAGTATTTAAGAATTTTATTATAATTGTATGTGAAGATATTGATTAATTGAATTATGTAAAATGATTTCATACCCAAATACAGAATCCGTAGGTATTGAGTACATATGAACTTGTATCTTGTAAATTTTCAATCTGAATTTTGAACATTTCTAGTTCGAGCACGCTGTAGTTAAAAGATTGAACATCGAATGTTTAAACATAAGCATGTTTGCACGTGAAACGAGCTATTGATCCGGAAATTAAACGTTCACGGTAAAAACCGGCGAACTCTTCACGTGTTGACACGCTATTTCATGATTATTTATGGAGCGGATAAATACGCGCGACCGGAAAAATTGAATAACTGGGGAAAGCCTTTTGACACGTGTCGTGAAAGAATAAATGGCATCGCGTTAATTATTCAACGCATGGACAATCAACCTTGTTTCCAACTATTAAGTTATTCATATCGATAATTACACGTCTCAACGTTGTTAATAACGTTTATTACTTTGTTATCCGTATAATCGCATCAAGTACTCTGTTAATTTTTATTTAATTGTTTTTTGTGTTAATTGTATAGTACAAATTGTTTCACGATAATCTTATTGTATTTAATTTTTACAATTTTATAGATATTTAAATTTCACAAGTTTTATAAATATTTTATAAGTTTTAGAAATATTTGATTTCACAAGTTAATTTCACAAGTTTTAGAAATAATTAATTTGAAAAATTTTAAACATATTTAGTTTAATAAGTTTTATAAATATTACTTTTACAAGTTTTATAAATATAGAATTTTTTAATTTTTACAAATATTAAATTTAAAAACTTGTAGAATTAATATATGTCAACAGTTTCAACCTTAATTTTCCGCAAAACAAAGTTTCTACATAAAAATATTTTCCTCTACGCTTCCATTTAATTCGTTCATAACAAAATCTAAGTCTACTCACGCTTAAATTAATTTTTATTAAACAAAACTAAAGAATCTTTTTATAATGTAAATACATTCCCATTATGTATTTTCTTTGATCGTATCGCGTAACCTCTCCATCCAGTACATTTACTCTTGCAAATATAAAACATGAACGGCTTTTATACTAAACAAAATTATTTACATGAATTTCACGAAAGTGCACTTTCTATAGGTTTAAAACCTACGTACACTTTGTACCGCATCATTTAATATTAAGCATGAGCGTCACGTTGCACGACACTGCTTTAATGGCGGCTAAAAATATTCCAACAGTTAAGAAATTTTCCAAGGAAGGAGAAATTCGTTCTTTTTCGAATACGTGGTCCGAACGAATATTTCGATCTTTTCACTGGTGAAATGGGTTAAAGAGGAGGAAGATGATAAGGTTAGTACAGGTTGTTCCAGATTCGCTCGTTTTACGCGATTACAACGCGGGCTGTTGCCACGAATGAAAAGAGACCAGCCACCAAGCCCGCTGGGGGTTTTTCTGGAACGACCACCGTGGATTGACATTAATTTTTATGGAAATTCACGTACGACCCTCGGTTAGCTAGAAACCGGAGCGTGACGCGGTTGGAAAAGCGAGAAACATGTAGCCCTTGTTAGCGTGTCTCTCTTCTGATCGTGTGTTGGTAACCATCCTTTTAACTTTTAGAATGGATACACAACTGACGGAATAAATCGAAGTTGCAAAATCACATTTTTCGAAAAACCTGTTTGAGAAATTGACGAGATTGAAGAGAATCGGATTATGGCGGCCATTGTTATGTCGCCGTTATTACAAAAGCTCCGACGCGCAGTTGCTGTTCATTCGCAGTATTTAGACCCTTGTTATATTGCCGTGGAATCACAATTGACAATACATTCCCCTCACACAACGTTTGTGAAAAATTGCAAGTTTAATTTAATTCTTTTGCTAAAAAAATTTGTAACGTGGAGAGATTGCAATTTTAATTTGTCATTCTTTAAGTTCTAAATTGAAGAGTTTGTGTTTTTGACCATTTCTGGTAAAAATTTGAAGATTTAAGACTTTTTTAAATTCTTGTACTTGAAGTTTTGTTTCTTTTCTACATTTGAACATTTTTAAATTTCTACATTTGAAAATTTCAAAATTTCTATATACAAAAATTCGTACAATAAAATGATGCAAACTTCTAAATCCCTAGATTAGAAGAATCGATTTTTCTACGAATTTGACGCACATACCCGTATCAAATATTTCTAAATGAAATTTCGTGCGATGAATTATGGTAATACTATGATCGAATATCGTATTACCAATAACGTGAACCAATGGTTTTCCAGAAGCCATGTATGCATTTTGCTCGTAGCAAATATGAATTTACACAGCCATGACGTGTTCCCTCTGTCAGTGGAACATTTTGCAATCTACTGCACCCACGGCTACCAATGCAACGTTCACGGTCGAAAACCATCGGCAGATGAAACGAGAGACGGCGTACTCAGTTCGAAAATAAATAATATCACCCAGCCGATTCGTGATCTATTTTCTTTGAACCCGGCTACATTCAATGCTTCTGTAAAAGATGGTCGCTTTGGTTTCGGTTTATATCCCGTATGCGGTGTTGCCCATTAATTTCGATGGCTGTGTCGACACACTCGTTATGATTTCAAACTTTTCGTTTAATTGTTTGCTTATCGAGTTGCGATTCTCGGATATTTCGATCAATTTCTGTTTTTGTGTAAACGTGGAGATTGCATGTATAAATGATTTAGTATGAAATGTATAAAATATTATTTATGTCATATAAACGACCTTTTTAACCCTGCATTATATCATTTCATAGTAATGGATTTATTCTCTCATATATTAAAAACGTTATAAAGGAAGGTTATGTTATACTGGTAACTTGCAACAATGAGGTAAACGTGAAGTACGAAATTGTATTTGTAGAAAACATAAAATATTTTTGATAATTTTATGCATAATCAGATGTGTAGTTCTTTTATCATAAAATACAACGTATCGCAGAATGTTATTTTATAAATATGATACCATAATATACGCGTGTATTGATAAAGATCAATTAGTGAAGTGTACGTTTAAAATTGGAATGTAAATATTTAGTAAGAGTTGTATTAGTATTATGTCGGTAAAAATGCAAAATTTAATCAGCGCCATCTAGCGGATGGCGTTTTCAAGCTGCTCCTGGTAGCAGGATCGCAGAAAAGCGAGGAGGTATTCGAAGTATCAGGAGGTTGCTGCTGCGCGCATGCGCGTCCAGGCAAATTAAACATGGCGTCCAACATGGAATCTCCAACATGGCGTCCAACATGGAGTCTCCAACATGGCGTCCAACATGGAACCTCCAACATGGCGTCTCATACAGTGACAGACACTCACAGTAAAGAATCATCAAATACTCCTTTATTAAATACAATTTATACACATTTGTAACTGAAGAACAGTCCCTAATTCATAATCTACCTTTTCGTGCAACAATTGTTACGATATTATTTGGAAATAATTAAGTTTAAATATTGTTAATAACAGTAATATCATTGCAAGATTATGTGAATAAATTCTATACCAGAAGGTTGCAAATAAATTGAAGTTCATTTATCAATCATAAAAGTACACAAATTATGCTTAGAAAAGTAATTAATAAATACGATTAATCGTCGCTTCATTGCATTTCGTGAGACGCCATGTTGGAGAGGTGGCGCAAGTAGCGTTCCACTGCGCATGCGCATAGCGGGACACCTCCTGATACTCCGGATACCTCCTCGCTTTTCTGCGATCCTGCTACCAGGAGCAGGGTAAAAACGCCATCCGCTAGATGGCGCTGATCGAACTTTCATTTTTACCGACAGATTTTTCTCGAATAAATAACACTATACAAAATACAATTACAGTAAACTCTTGTTCTGTTCAATTTCCTCCCGAAAGACTTGCTTTACTGTATTTAGAAAATATCTTGCTTCATTTCATACGAATTCTATTTAAAATAAGAATACGCGTTATAAAAATGGATACAATTTTTAAAACTTCTCTGTTTCGTATCGTTAGAGCTTATATCGTTCATCCTGGTTCCATATCTGCCCCATATTTGATTTTACGAATCGAGCGGCACTCAATTGATTGCAATTTACGAACAGCACTTGGCTCAATTTCATTTGTAGACTGTGCACTTGGTACGACAGGCAGTTCATAATACTATAAGCGGAAATCTCCGATGGAGGTGTACACCAATCGTACTTCATATTTTGTCATATTTTTTTCAGAAATTTCAAACTGTTACTCTTTTCTGTACTTGAAGTAGATATTGGTGCATTCGATTCATTGTTCTCTTATTTCATACCCAAACTTTTTGCAAATTTCAGATTTTACTTGTTATAGTTTGTACTGTTAAAAATTGAAGCTACAATCTATTTTTAGATATAACTTACACTGAATATTCTAGTTACTTTATAAAATAATTCTAGTCACACAGAAATGTATGTCAAAGTACACAGAAGAAATATGAAGAATTGGGGATAATTTTTGACAGAAAATTTTGACTGTAAAATATAGAAAGTTTGGATAGGACAAGTGAAGTATAATGTCGAAAATTTACTTCTTTTATTATAATAAGTAATAGAACGTTTGTTCAGATCGCCAAAAGTACTCTCAGTCAGCCATTTTTACTAGTGTGCTATTAATGTCGCAGGTTAAACTCATACTCCCAATATAATCTACACGAAATCACAGTGTCTCACAGTTCATCAGTCGTCATTTCAAAATGACCCAACAAGCACACTTTATTCTCTCTTCTTTTATATTCTTTGTCGGTATCACCCGATCGAACGTATCTCGTTAGTCCATTCTTCCTTCACGGATCGCGTAATTCTTTCAACTCGATACGAATATACCCGCAACAGTTTCGTTGGCAAAACAGTGGCTCAATAGAAAACCGTGTGACCAAACGAGAAAGAAAAGGAGCTTTTCGAAATAGAAGATGCCTGAGACACAGCGCTTTGTGCAAATAAACAGTGCAAAATCCAAAGGTCCGAGGGTTTAAATGTACATATACACAATAAAGTTTCTCAACACGAGTTATATCGCTCTGTGCCTTTCATTCGAACGGATCTCTTTCAAAATTGGCATCAAAGTTAATGATTTCCGTTACTTTCTGCCCTTCTATTGAATGCGGCGTGGTTCGCGGATTCTAAGGATGCACAGGCCACACGTTCGCGTTCCCCAAAGCTTTAGAATCGGAAAGGAGGCGTCTGGCTTTGATAGCTGTTAAGGTGAAAAATATTTCTCTTGGCAACAGCATTTGGAAGAGGGATGCGTTCCCTTCGTCCGTGTACCTCGTATATCTCTCGCCATTTTCATTTCTTTCATTCGCACCACGCCGAGAAAATTTCATGAAATCACAGAATACATTTCCGATAATTCATCTTTACTTCGTTTACATTTTCAGTCAATTACAATTTACCAAACGTTTTGTACAAAAATTCGTAACTTTCGGAATATTGATGAACAGTTTCATTAACAGACAAAGATGGACTCGGCAGCTAGGATCAAAGATGGAATATTATTTTGCTTTTATAACTTGTAATAACGTGCTGCTTTCACTGTTTGACTAGTAACCTTACAGTAATAATATTTAGTCAGTTTGCAAATGACTGTCTGTTTAATATTATAATAAATGTTTCTGAGTTATCAATGTTTGAAAACATTTTTTTTAACTTTTACAGGGACATTTTGATTTTAAACCATTGATCTGATCATTGATTTTGAAACCATTATAAGCAATTTTTATATTACTTTTAACATACTGTTACATTATGTACAGTTACATTATTTTCTGTCTAAAAATTCACAAACGTAATACAGAAAATAATCTCAAATCTTGTATTGTTCGAAAAAAGACATTTTTACCCTACAAGTAATTCTATAGTGCTTCAAAATTAATTCTAGTTAAAGATTTAAAAAAGAAATTAAGAATATCCAAAGGGGGTAGCAGTATGCATATCACAATTTGAGTTGCATGATAATTTCGAGACAGATACACTTTGAAGGTGTAGCACATACGTTGGCCACAAGTAATAATTCGTACGTAGGAAGATTAAACTCACGTATCATTCGTTGATTATATCCGTTAGTGTATCACAGAAACTGCAAGTTAGCCGAACAGTCGAATTCGGAGGACTATGCGGTCATTATTGCAGACCAGAATTTATGTAGGCAATCGAATCGAAACGACGAGGAAGGGGAATACGAAGCAATAATTAATATATGCTGAGGGTCGCTTGTTGAACCTACCGACCAGTTGATTATGCTTGCCACTGTCGCAACATAGAACAATGTTAGGTGTATAGAACTGGCTCTAGTGTACATGCTTTGCACGTTGAAGTTCATTATAGGCTATATTGCTGAAACAAGAAACAGTGACCAATAGCGACCATTGTGCTTTGAAAAATCTGGGAAAATAAAGTTTAATCGTCAAATGAAAATATCGCACACCATCCAGAGCTAATGGTTCTTGTTAAAAATCATTAAACAATTAAATCAGTCGATAATATCTGAATTACGCCATTTTGGATCCCTGCCAGCGCAAATTCACACGAAAAAAGATTTGTAAGCTTGATTTGAGGAAGACTGAAAGATTTAAACAGTAGAGTTTCTAAATTAATTCTGAAACTTCTGAATTTTTTAATCAAAAATTTGAAAACTTATAAGTGTGTATGACATATGCGTAACTCGACATTTATAAATTCGAAAATTGATTTGAATACATCAAAATTTCTACCTTCCTAAATTCAAGAATTTTTTAATTTAAAGTTTCTGAATTCCTAAATCTGAGAATTGAAAGATCTGCAAACATGGAAATCTGTTTTGCAAAAGAATAATTGTAATCGGTAGTTTCATTACCCTTTCCGAGCACTAAAAACAATAAAAGTAACTGTACCCAGCACAATAACTTAAGAAAGATGGTGCATATAGAATGAAGCACTCTTCAGGGAAATCAAATACTATTCATAAGGGACTCATTTCGCAGCAAAGCGCGAATGTAATATTTAGAAAGCTTGTTTTCAGGGTGTACATGTGTATCTTTCACGCATACAACAAATACCCTATTTGCACCTCTTTCTATAATCGAAACGACAGTACTTAAGGGTGAATGCTGTAACGTGTGGCAGAGTTTAGCAAGAGAAGTCATTAAGGGGAAAGTTTGGGAAGAGACTGAAGGGAGTTGAGTAAGAGGATGTGGCGAAGAGGGTAAAGGGTGAAGAAGTTGATAGTGTGAGTTTAGTATCGTGTAGTAAAGAGCTCTTTTGCACTGCTCAATTGCAATTATCTTCAGTTTATATGTACAGAAATGGGAGCTAGTAATGCTAACCCTAGTTTTCTTTGGGTTATGCGTGTCTTCAACCCTTTAACCCTTGAATAGAGGTTTGGACACTTTGCGGATTCTGTTTTATCTTCTATTTTGAACACAGTTTTTAATAAACATTCTTGTCTTATTTAAACAGAAATTTTTGGTAGACGTCGCAATTAAATTATTCAACACTTAATGAGTTATTGTATGTTTCTTTTCATTTTTTTATAGCTAATAAAAGATGGAGAATTAAAATAAATACTTTAAGACTAGTAAAAATTAATGAAATATTTGTCACAAGTATTTATCGTACATATAATATGTCACATACATGTAACATACATACATATACCATGATCGTACATGTTTACAGAAATTTTACAATTTAAATTAAAAATAAAAAATGACCTTTATACAGAAAGATAATTAAAGTGTAAGAATAGAAAAAATTGTAAAAGACTTGTACACTTAAACATAAATTATACAAAGAAAAGTGAATATACTGTACCAACATTACGAAAAATTTTGCACGATCTTGTTGGTCAAACAGAATATAAAATTACAGATAATTAGTGTTTGAGTTACGCTAAATTTTCGGTGGTTCGCGATGTTCCAACATTTCTCTGCTGCACTTTTAAATTTTGTCTCTGGTTCATTAGCCTAATTAGGGAGTAGGAGTGCATGAGACCTCAACAAGAGAGGGGTGGACAGATGCAAAGTACTTGGTTGACTTATGAAATTTTCCCAGGTCTCTTAAGATGTTGAAGATTCTTGATGAAGGTCAAGACGCTGGGTTCTTTAAACAAAACTTACGTTGTCCATGCTGCTTTCTTAAGAAAAATCATATTCAAGATTTCATTATCTTCAACAACTCTAATAACTGATTATTAATTAACTTATTAACTGATTTGTAATTGATTATTAAAATAAACGCACGAAATGGATGTTGTAATTCTAACACGTTCAAACTTTATTTTCCATGTGCAGAAGTTACATTTATATATTTTTGAAAGAAGTTATGTTTATATGCTTTTGTTTATATAAAATAGGGTAACTAAGTCAAGTTTTTGAAAGCTTTATTATGTAAATATTTGTATTATTACAAACAAATACAAATGATACGTCAAAAAGATTGGAGAACTGCTTCAGACACTCCATTTTGTGACAGTGGCCGCCATTATGCGTTGACCACTGTTACCCATTCTTCTATGATTATCTAATTTCTTTCTTATTTTGTATAAAGCAATGCAACTATTTCTTACCATGCATTTCATACGAATACTATTTAACTATTTCTTTCTAATATCACATAAGAGAATAATTTATCGCATTCAAATAAAAAGATGAACAGATTAAAGTATGTACAGGTTAGTACATTCTAAATTGAAGACCACCCTCATTTCTTAAGAAACAATGCAAATGTAAAAAATTGATATAGTAAAATATAGCACATACTCTTCTATTTTTTTTCGACTTCCTTCCTACATAATACAGGTGCAGATTACTGTGAACAAGCTGTTCGTATAGCATCGTTCGACAAAAGGTACGGAAATGGGTATATCAGACACAGATGGAGAATGTAAAGGCGCTAATAGAAACGAGGAGAAATTAATTTATCACGGTCTGACAAACTCTGGAATCAAATATCACGAAATAAGGATTATACATATAGGTACATACCGTGGGAATGGAGGCCAGAGAGGAAATTAATCCGGTAAATCAAAGTGAGAGTCAAAGAGACACCGGTGTGACAAGAGTGGGTGAAGTTGGGCGTCGAGAAGGGGCGGGAAGAGGGTTAAAACAGGAAAGACAAAGGGTTTGAGTAGGTTCGGTAGAAGAGGTTATTGATATTATAGGTCCCTTTGGTTCTCCATTACTCCGGCAAAAGGTTATAAAACTTATTGGATGATAAAACGGGGGCATGCCTATTGCTCGTTGAAAATGCATTTTCAGTGAATCGCGTTTGTGTTCGCGTAGATACCACCACCTGCATAATGTATCTCGTATACGTGTTGGTAATATCGATTTTACGACGTGTTAAATTCAGCGCGATCCGTGAGTTAAAGTGCTGGTAGTTTGAAACAATGAAAAGGTAAAAGAATGATGGAATTATTGTATTCGTATCTTCGTGAAATTAAAACCCTGACGTGTACAATTTTATATACGCTCGAATAATTGACGTGCAGCATTTCGTTTTAACGCTTATATCGTTTTTTTGTGATGCTATTACTGTCTTTGCTTGGAAAGGGTGTTAATAAATCTTAAATAACGTGTATAATATACGAATATGGTAGTAAGGAAAATGACGACGTAGGAAAAAATGGATACAATGGGGGGATTTTAGTAGAAGCGTTTTATAATTTATAAGGTTTCGTATTTGAAACACTTGGTTTTTGGGAAAGTAAAAAATTTGGATTTTGAGGATTTGGAAAATTTTTAATTTGGGCATTTGGGGATTTGGGGATTTGAGAATTTGGGGATTTTGGGATTTGGGGATTTGAGGATTTGGGGATTTAGGGATTCGGGGCTTTAAGAATTTGGGGATGTGGGGATTTGAACATATAGGAATTTGGGTATTTAGAAATTTGGGGATTTGGGGGTTAGATCATTTAGGAATTTGGAGATTTGGAGGTTTGGAGTTTTAGGAATTTGGGGCTTTAGAAATTTGGGGATGTGGGGATTTGAACATATAGGAATTTGGGTATTTAGAAATTTGGGGATTTGGGGATTACATCATTTAGGAATTTGGAGATTTGGAGGTTTGGAGTTTTAGGAATTTGGGGCTTTAGAAATTTGGGGATGTGGGGATTTGAACATATAGGAATTTGGGTATTTAGAAATTTGGGGATTTGGGGATTACATCATTTAGGAATTTGGAGATTTGGAGGTTTGGAGTTTTAGGAATTTGGGGCTTTAGAAATTTGGGGATGTGGGGATTTGAACATATAGGAATTTGGGTATTTAGAAATTTGGGGATTTGGGGATTACATCATTTAGGAATTTGGAGATTTGGAGGTTTGGAGTTTTAGGAATTTGGGGATTTAAGGATTTGGGGCTTTAGAAATTTGGGGATGTGGGGATTTGAACATATAGGAATTTGGGTATTCAGAAATTTGGGGATTTGGAGATTTGGGAATTTGAGATTTTGGAGATTTGGGAATTTAGGGATTTGGGGTTTTAGGGATTTGAGGATTTGGAGATTTGGAAATTTGTTAATGTAGAAATCTGAAAATTTGGAGATTTACAAATTTAGGGATTTAGAAACTTTGAAACTTAGAAACTCAGAAATTCCGAGATTTGGACTTTAAAAATTTTGTAATTTAAGAAATACAATAAATTTTATTAACCACTAACATAACACGAGCAGATATAAATTTAATAAACGAAACAAAGACCAACAAAATATCTGAGTTCCAAAAAAATATACTTAAAACAAGACAGCCTCTCAGAAAAATAACTAACACCCGCAATAGCAATTTGCTCGGTTTAATCCTTTCGTTGAAACGTAATATTCATATATAATGTAACAGGTGGTGTGCGCTTCGAACGATGCAGCAGTTTCAATAGCGTCAAACAAGAATTCGGTTGATCAAATTTATCGAGTTAATATCATAAGCTTGAATCCTGTTTCTTCGTTAGATTCACGCTGGTAGCAAGATGCTAGAACATCGTCGAACAGCTGGCTCTCAAAACGTTTTCCTGTCACATATTTTAAAAAGAAACAAAGTGACAGGAACATGGAACGCGAACAACCGGACGCAGATTTAAGGTGTTACAGGGGTTGGAGATGTTGCGTAGTAACCGTGTGTTGTGTGTTATTTGGACAGTGGAACACGTACTAGCTGCGCAAGCTTTTTGGGCAAAGGGAAAAAGAAACCCTTTGCACGGAGTCTATGCAGAACAGGTGGCATTTAGTTCCTTTACTATTTTTAGTTTGTTCTTTTTAGTTAATATTCACATAATAGTTTTTTTTTTATTTAAGAATGTAGATATTCGGAAATATGGAAGTATTGTAACTTTCAAACTTTTTAATTTACGAATTTGAGAATTTGGAGGTTTACACTTTTGAACGTTTGGAAGAAATGAACGATTTTCAAGCTTAATTTATAAATTTTCAAATTTAGGAAGTTTAGACTTTTTAATGTTTAGGAGTATGGAAATGAAAAATTGTTATGTTTAAGAATTAAAAATTTAGAAATGTCAAATTTTCGAATTTGAGAATGTAGAAGTTTTGAACAGTGATAACTGTGAATTGATAACTTGAAGTTTAAAATTGGGTTTGAATTCGTTACAGACCAATATCTCAGTAAATATTAATTTTTGAGCGAACACATCCTAATACTTTTTTACTCAGAATTCAACACTCCTTCAATTGCAATAAATTTTACCAGTTAAAACTGAAAATCTTCGTATCCTAATAAAAGAATGAAATAGCAATGAACGAATTACTCTTCGACTTCAGATGAATCAACCTATATCGCATATTTTTCCATAAACAGGAGTTTCAGTATGAATAGATGATTCTTTTGAATTTGTCGAAGATACCAGAAGACAGGCTTTGACATTCCAATCGATTCGTCCATGTTCGCTTAGGAAAACGGCGTCGATGTCCGATACGATTGTCTTTCGTCCAATGCAAACGTTCAGCGAATCCATCGCGTGATCCTTGATCCTTACCATCGTTCTTCTACCTACGGGATCTCAAAAATACCTTGCTCTCACGAAGCCAATTCGGAGACCGAGCGGAACATCGATAAATCAAGCGCGAAGGCAAACGGAAACGATACGATCGAGGCGTCGACGACGGACGCCTTTCTCCATTATTCGGACACGCTGACATGCGAAGCGTCGGAGAAAGAGAGAAATAGAGAAAGATTTGCCAGCTTTCACATCTAGCATGCGATGTTAAAACCTTTTTCCACCCAGAAATACACGGAGTTTATTGACTGTCGCAAATCGCGTATCCGAACAACACCCCTCCGTCGTTGCTGCTTGTCTCCGGCAACTTATTGAACCATTCGAACCGTTCTCGCGAACGCGCGTATTTCATACAGTAATGTTGATGTACGTATGCTAGAGAGATACGTATACTAGAGGGATGTGCATGTACCAGAAAGATGTACTAGTTGCTGAGAAAGTTATTATTTACTACTGGAAGTTAAGAGTGTGATTTAGCGAGGATGTGCATTATGGAGGGGTAGTAGTTCGAGAGATTTGGGGATTTTGAGATTTGGAAATTTTGAGGTTAGGGAGTTTGAGACTTTAACTATTTTAGGGTTCGGGGATTTGGAGATTTGGAGATTTATGGATTTTGATATGTGGGAATTGTGAGATTTGAGGATTTGGAAATTTAGGGGTTAGGGAGTTTGAGATTTTAACAATTTTAGAGTTCGGGGATTTGGAGATTTAGAGATTTAGAGATTCAAAGATTTCGAGCTTTGGAGATTTAGAGATTTAGAGATTTAGGGATTTAGAGATTTGGAACTTTAGGGATTTGGAGATTTAGGGATTTTGAAATGTGGAAATTGTGAAATTTAAGCATTTGGAAATTTGAGGTTGCAAAGTCTGCAATTGCAGCAATGTTAGAGTTTGTGGATTTAAAAATTTGGAAATATGGCTACTTGATGATTTGAAGATTTACAGATTTGGGTACCTAGAGATTTGGAAATTTGAAAGTTTCGAGATCACTTATATCAAATTTCTATATTTCTGAACTAGTAGTGTGTATTACCCATTGCAGTACATCTACATATATTTATTATACAATATTTAATATGTTTCACTTGTATCAAATTTCCAAGTTTGTGAACTAGTATGTACTGCTACTCATTGCACTGCATCTACAGATACTAACTATACAATATTCAATATGTTTCACTTATATGAAATTTCCAAAAATACCAGTATCCACTATTACTCACAGCTGTACATTTACAGATACTTATTATACAATATTAAATGTGTTTCACTTATATGAAATTTCCAAAAGTACCAGTATCCACTATTACTCACAGCTGTACATTTACAGATACTCATTATACAATATTAAATATGTTTCACTTATATGAAATTTCCAAAAGTACCAGTCTCCACTATTACTCACAGCTGTACATTTACAGATACTTATTATACAATATTAAATATGTTTCACTTATATGAAATTTCCAAAAGTACCAGTATCCACTATTACTCACAGCTGTACATTTACAGATACTTATTATACAATATTAAATATGTTTCACTTATATGAAATTTCCAAAAGTACCAGTATCCACTATTACTCACAGCTGTACATTTACAGATACTTATTATACAATATTAAATATGTTTCACTTATATGAAATTTCCAAAAGTACCAGTCTCCACTATTACTCACAGCTGTACATTTACAGATACTTATTATACAATATTAAATATGTTTCACTTATATGAAATTTCCAAAAGTACCAGTCTCCACTATTACTCACAGCTGTACATTTACAGATACTTATTATACAATATTAAATATGTTTCACTTATATGAAATTTCCAAAACTACCAGTATCCACTATTACTCACAGCTGTACATTTACAGATACTTATTATACAATATTAAATATGTTTCACTTATATGAAATTTCCAAAAGTACCAGTCTCCACTATTACTCAATATTCAATACGTTTCACTTATATCAAATTTAAAAATCTCCAAACTAGCAGTATACACTACTCACAGCTCTACATCTACAAACACCATAAAATATTGAACACTCTTCACTAATATCAAACTTCACAAATACCAAAATTTCCAAAATCCCAAATTCTAATATGCAGAAATTACCAAAGTTAAAAATTAAAAATGTCCCTGAATCTTCGCACTCTGTCGAACATGCACCCGTATGCTCTCCGGCGGGCACAGTATCTGCCCACCGCTCTAGAACAATGCACACCAAATTACTCTCACTCAACCGCGTAATGTCTTCTCTGATAACGCGGCACCGAAATCATTTTCATAGCGCAACAATGCGGTCCGCCCACGCACGACGCTTTGCCGTATTATAAATCACCGTCCACGAGTAATTTCCTTTCAAATTCCTCGGCTGCCGCTTGTACACGTGGAAGATCGCAATATTTCTCCGTTTTCCGACGGAAACTTCACCGGACCGAACGCAAAAGCTCGGCCGATTATTCTTCATCCTGGCGACCAGGGGCATTGGCAAAGAAGGGAGGAAAGGGTGGAGTAGGAACTTATTATGCCACGTTGCTTTCTGTCGTGGTTTATTTGAATATTGCTACGTGACCGTAATGCATGTCAGCCGGTGCGCGCGGCCGCGTTCCTATAATGTTTGCACCACCATAAACTCGACATGCACACGGTGATAGAAAAGTACGGTGTTGCATATACCGGGTGATACCATAAGTAACTTATGAACAAAATTCCACAAAATTTACACAGAAATTTTATACAAAATAGACAGGTTTTTCATACAAGTTTCATGATTGGAGACATTACATACTATACTATTTTCTTAATGAGACTTCAAGGTCAATTTAAATATGTTGTATTTTCGTGTTGAATTCTGAGTAGAAAAGGACTTTTAATAGACATGCACGTAATAGCTGACAATTCGTTATCAAGCTTGAAATATAGAAATGTAGGGATTTCAAATTTTGAAATCTAAAGACAACTTCTACTTGAAGACCTAAAAGTTTTAAAAGTTTCAAGTTTGCAAATGTTCAGTATTTAAAACTCACTGGTTTAAGTTGGTCCCTCGAAAATTTGAAGAATTGTAAACTTGCAATTTTAGGAATATATTAATTTAAAATTTGCATATTTAGAAATTTATGAATACATTGATTTGATATTTGCAAATGTATGTTAATTTGAGATTTGCAATATGAGAGACTTGTAAACATAGAAACATACTAATTTGAGATTTAATATATGAATTTATAATTTGAACTATTTAACTAATTTGCAACTCAAAGCTCTAAATATGCAGGAACACTAAATTTTTAGCATCCCAATTTTGCAAACTCCCAATAAAAAAGTACAAATTCTAAAGTCTATGAATAAAATAAATAACAAATAAAAAATTAAAAAATAATAAGTAAATAAAAAAATATACAAACCATGAATTTCCTCCAAGTGTCTCCAAATATTATACCTTGAAAAATCGTATAAGTCTCCTTCCTGTCTTCTACGCACCTCTCTGCCGAAATTAAACGTGGGTTCCATCGATATTTTAACATGATCAGACCGACGCAATGAATAAATTACCCGCTTGTGAAATGAGTGTGTCTGGGCGAGAAGAAACAATCGGCGAAAAAAGCGAGCAGGGGAGAACTGGTAGAGTCGTTGGTTGTTCCGGAAGTACACAACAGAGTTACGAGACAAACGCGACATCGTTCGTTCAAATCATTTTGGCCAGACCGGAAATTCGATTTGATCCGAAGCGTTGTTTGTTTGTTTTTAGTTTTATTGCTTGCCTTCGCGTATACGCCGACAGTGTATTTGACACTGGCTGAGAAATGTGCACATCGCGCTACGAATTTTCCAATCTGCGTCGAGGGACCTGGTTGCCGTTTAATTCGTTGAATTGAACGAGCCAGTTTTTCTTTTTCGATGTTGTATGCAATTGACCGCGCGATTTCCTACAACAATCGGCCATCCATCCTCGGACGCGGGCAAAGTAAAATCCTGTCAGGATTTCAGAAATAATTTCACGATTTCGATGAAATGGCCGACCTATGGCCATGCTAGGTTCAATAAAACTTGTTCGAACATTGCTTCTATTTTAGATGGCGACCTGGTCAGTGCTGGGGAATGTGAATGCTGCTGAGACGTTGCAGGAATTTGGAAATTTGGGGCTTTAGATTTGGAAATTTAGGAAGAGAGATGTGGAAGATTGGGGGATGTAGATTTTTGGGAATTTGAGAATTATAGAAATGTGGAGTTTTGGGACTTGAAAATTTGGAGAATGTGGATTTCTGGGGATTTGAAAATTTGACAAGTGTAGAAATTTGGGGTTTAAAAATTTGGGCAATGTGGAAATTTGGGGATTTGAAATTTTGAGAAGTGTAGAAATTTGGGGAATGTGGAGTTTTGGGACTTGACAATTTGGGGAATGTGAGAATTTGGAGAATGTGGATTTCTGGGGGTTTGAAAATTTGACAAGTATAGAAATTTGGAGTCTAGAAATTTGAGAAGTGTGATTTCTGGGGATTTGAGAATTTGACAAGTGTAGATATTTGGGGATTTAAAAATTTGGGGAATGTGGCTATTTGGGGTTCAAAAATTTGGGGAATGTGAGATTTAGGAGAATGTAAATTTCTGGAGGCTTGAAAATTTGACAACTATAAAAATTTAGAAAATACATTTAGGGTTTAAAAATTTAAGAAATGTGGGAACTTGAAAAAAGTAGAAATTTAGCTACTTCAAAAATTTGCCAATCTTTCTGAAAATTTGAAGTGAATATAAAAATACGAACAGTTTTATGTCACTTGCAGAGTACATTCGTAGTAAATGAAGAACAAATCAGATACATTAGATACATGCATATGTATTAGCATTATAATGCAACATGGTGCTTGCTGTTTGATCAATAGTACAAATAATGCAAATGAAGTAAATGTTGTTATATGAGTTCGTGAATATGTTGTAGCATGTTCTCAAATTCGCCATTTCTATGTATGATCGTCTATCCAACAATAACATGAGGCATTATTGTCCCACGGGAATGTTACGTACGCTACATTCTGATTACCTTCAGGTAATTTAGTTGGCAAAGTAAGTTGTTACTCGTGACATTAGTTCATAACGATACATATCACATATGTGTGCTTTCGTGATAAATCTACGACCTATTTATAGATATTCTCAATTATAATTACCTTCAAAACATAAATTTCTAGATTCTCATATCACTTGTTTTTATTGTAAATCTCCTCGAAATGTATATTAATTTTGATCATTTTTAAATAATTTTTGTTATCATAGATCACTGAATACTATTTATATTATTGTCAATTTTTGAATAATGTATTGCATATTTTTAAAGTTTTAATTTCTCATTTTTTTATATTTAATTTTTAATTTTTCGATATATTTACTTTAAAATAATTATGCTTGTGCAAATTTAAGAAATTGAAAGAATTGTACGAATATTTCCTTCCACTTATTTATTATTTATTATACAATATTTTTGTGAAAAAAAACAATTGTATGAAAATTTTTCGTTAGTAAAATTTGTAAAAAAAAAGTTGGTTTAGAAGCTGTATCGAACACGTGCATTGCAAATTGCAAAGTTGGAAACTTATTCTTGAGTGAAGAATGAATCGCTAATGAATGCCCCTGCATTTTCCGTGCAACGATTAAATATTACACAGCTTAAGGAGCGGCAGTTTCTGTGTCATTAAATATTTATGTGACAGAATCACTTTGGCTACCTCTGCCATGTTCATTTTTAAAAATGTCACTGTATTATTAAAGGCGGTACAAACTCCGTTTCCGGACCTCTTATTCATCGCTGCGTGTCAAAAAATTAATTAAGAGTGTTCCTCGGTACGAAAGAAATTATATTTAATTATTCACGTTCTCAATATTTCTGCAGCTTTCGTGGAAAGCCATCTTTTTTATAGTTAACTCTTCGTTAATGAACGAAGAACTCGACTTTTTTAGTTCCATAAAAGAAGTAGATTATTTTTGATTCTTAAAAATAATGATAATAATAAATTATAATATTATAGTCATTACGAAATAATAACAAATTCTAATATTATAAAGATAAAATAATAACAGATGTTTTATTTGGAATAATATAAATTTATTCAAAAATATTAAGTGCATAATTTATTTAAATTAAAAAAAATTCGACAATACTGAGAATCTGAAATATCATAAGTGACATTTTTTTATAATTTTAATAATTGTACACATATGCAGTTTTTTTTATAATTTTCTCAATAGTAAGCATATGCAGTTTTTCTCTAATTTTAATAATAATAAAAATATGCAATTTCTTTATAATTTTGATAATAGTAAATGTATTTTTTTTATAAATTTAGTAGTAGTGAAAAAGTGTTTGACAAAATACAAAAATTGCATTGATTATTATTTTTATGCAATACGTTTGCAACGCAACTTTTGTATCTCTTACTTTTGAATCGTATTTCGATCTATCCCTCAGGAAAGGGGATAAGTAAACTTTTGGTGAAGGAAGGTTGTTGCCACGTGGTTAGAAGACGGGCTTGAATAGAGAAAACTTGGTTCCGCAGAAGGCAAGGAGATTTCCTTCTGTATATTCGTATTATCTCAAGCTTGGCGACACTTCAACCAAGTTCTAGGTATCGATCAGCGTCACGTGGTTTCCTTAGAAAATCATATTGCGTCGGCTTTTGTGGTTTTCCATTAAAGTTTTACGCCAACTTCCGGATCAAAGACAACGAACTTAGGTTAATGTTGTTAACGCTCGAGGCAGTAAGAAGCGAATCTCTTAAAAAAATTTGTATGCGGTATCCAAAAGAAAGACTATCACCTTTAAAATTAATATTACAAAATATAAAAATAATTTAATTACGCTTAGTCGTTTGAAAATACACTTTTTTGCTGAACAAATTTACCACTATTTTTTCAAAAAACAAGAGTTCATCTTAGAATATTAAAAATGATGAATATAATTTGTCTTGTAGATAGACAAGATAATTTGTTTTATAGATATACAAGGCAATTTGTCTAGTAGATAGATAAAACAAATGTGCAGTAAATTTCATTAGTTAGAAATATTAGGTATCAGATTTTTGGTGTTACATGTTTCATATATCGCACAGATATTTCACTTTACTAAATTGAAATCGTACAAACAGTTTTCACGTGCGGATTACTCATCATTGATTTAAAAGCTGTCAGGGATAAAAGAAGGCTTTTCTCTGTTCAATAACAGAAATGGATTGTTCCAAAATAAATTAAAACTTGTTCGGCCTGTCGCGGTCTAACCTAACCTAACACAAGCTGAATTAACTTGCACTTTTTACATAAAAAAAAACTAATTTAATTTGAGCTTGTTAGTAATATATATACTAGTAGATTTGGTTACCTATACATACATGTTATACAGGTTATACATATAGGTTGTACTTAACAAAAACATGGCCTAACCTATTACACTTAAGTCTAGTTAGGTTACATTCAAGGAAAATATGATTTAACCTTACTCAAGTAAACTGCACAATTTACAGTTTGTCACATCATTCCTATAAGGAATTATTATTTTTAATAAATTGTATATATTGCATGACTGTTTTTAATAATAAATAATGTGCACTTTATCTTCACCCTCACACATTGTCCATAATACACAAATAGCGCACCCATGGAAAAAAATTGTTCGAATAATAAAATGTTAAAAATGACAAATTAATTAGAATATTCAAAGATGTAAGAAGAACAAATATCGTAATGAAAGAAACTTGAATATCCGAAGATTAAGAAAACAATGAATATTCAAAGATCAAAATATACCAACTTCGCGTTAAACCATTGTTTATAACGACAAAGGAAAATAAAATTTGAAGGAGGGTTAAAGACAAGTGAAAATCGTGGACGTGGTCATTAGAAGGAGCACAGGGAAAATATTACGGCTTGCAATTTCGAGGTAGCCATTAGGATCTCGAAGGGGATGGTTCAATCACGAAATAATTAGGCAGTAAAGCGGCTTGCTTATTACACGCGGAGTGATATAATTAATGCCGATATTATACCTCGCACCCGTTCGCTGGTGCCTCGACGTCACCCTACCCCATATTCCCGGGAGATTCTGAAAATAAAATCCCCGGGATCATCCGGCCAGCCTCGTATGTACAGAGAGAGAGGACGGCCAGGACAGCGGGGCAAGCTTTTCCTGGATTTACGAGTGGATATTATGCAGATGGTACTTGCATTAAACGTACTGACAGTACAGTGCTGCACGGATGAAAAAACAGGGCTTGGGGTGAGAACTAATTGGTAAATGGCTCACCTTATACAGCCGTCCGCAAATTAGCGCTTTTTCCCCTGGAAAATCTATGAAATAGATGCTGCCCGGTATTTTATACGGTTGGGAAAAGGATGGGAAATTACGTGCACTTGCCACGTGACAGAATCGATAAACGCTCCCAGTGAAAATATGTGCTCGAATAGGTGAAGCGTTATTTACTGTTATCATTAGGATGTGGATGTTGACTCGCAAGTTTAGTATTCCAACGTTTAATAGCGCGAATATTGATCATTTGGTCATTTCCGAATTTCTAGTTTCAGGTTGGAACATTTAATATTTGGTTACATTTGATAATTTGGGGGTTTGTAAATCTGTAAAATTGATAGTTTAACAATTTCTTGAATCAAACATTTCTAACGAAATTTGGGATTTGGGGAATTTGGGAATTTGAGATTTGGGGAATTTGAGATTTGGGGAATTTGGGATTTGGGGAATTCGGGATTTGAGGGATTTGGGATTTGAGGGATTTGGGATTTGGGGAATTTGGAATTTGGGGGATTTGGAATTTGGGGAATTTGGAATTTGGGAATATGGGAATTTGGAAATTTGGGAATCTGGAAATTTGGGAATTTGGAAATTTGGAAATTTGGAAATTTGGAAAATTTTGAATTTGAGGAATATGGAATTTGGGGAATTTGGGGATTTGGAAATTTGGGATTTGAGGGATTTGGAGTATTCGGGATTTGAGGGATTTGGGGAATTTGGGATTTGGGGAGTTTGGGATTTGGGGAGTTTGGGATTTGGGGAATTTGGGATTTGGGGAATTTGGAATTTGGGAATTTGGAAATTTGGAAATTTAGAAAATTTGGAATTTGAGGAATATGGAATTTGGGGAATTTGGGGAATTTGAGATGTGGGGAATGTGGGATTTGGAGAATTTGGGATTTGAAGAATTTGAGATTTGGGGAATTTGGGATTTGGAGAATCTGGTGTTTGGAGAATTTGGAATTTAGGGAATTTGGGGAATTTGGGGATTTGGGAATTTGGGAATTTAGCAATTTGGATATTTGGAAATTTGGGAATGTGTGAATTTGGGAATCTGGAAATTTTCTAATTTGCTAATTGAAAAATGACTGAATTTCTAAGTACTCCCATTTGAGAAACTATTACGCAATTTATCAATAAATTATTATAATTAAGAACAACGAATATTAAGTACCTAATAATCATTCACCAATTCCATAAATATCGCGTCATTTTAATAACTGTATAAACCGGATCGATATTCATTTTCACGTGAACCAAAAACGTGGTAATGCGAATGCATATGTCTTGTCCCGTGTCACTTTTTATGCAGATTGGCCGGCATTTACATAAAAAAACAGAACACGTGTGTCCCAAGTGTATCGCAAATACAAATACAAAACAGTTCAATAGCCCTTCGGGAAAAACGATTTGTCAGCAAATGAAAATCAACCAGCATTGGACATTGCCCAACGTTTCCCCTCGAAATTGCAGCTTTTGAGTTTCTCGGCTATTTCATTTTCACATGTGTTCCGCTAACTTGTTCAAAAAGCTTCGCAGTCAGTCAAATGGAATACCAACTATTTATTTATTCATTAGTTTCTATTTAGTTGCCTTCAAAGCAGTTCCCGTTGCTTATAATACGTGTTTACCAATACTTTTTCCATTTTTCTGAACTCGGTTGAGACCTGGTTTCCGGATTTCATTTTACTCTTTGAATCGATTCAAAGGGATGTTCTCGCAAGGGGAAATTACATCGCTTGATTAGAGGAGCGATATTTGTATAATAGGTTTAATAAATTTTTGTGATATTTTCAGGACTACTTTGTCAGGATTAAAAGTTTAGGAAGTTTCAAACATTTTCTGACGTTTTAGACGCCTCTAGAACATTCTGTGACGTTCTAGTTACTTTCCGTTAACTTTTCGAACTTAATCAATCAGTCGAATTTTTTACCACATTGTATTAATAATAAAAAATATTAGAACTAGTGAATTTTGACTAACTAAACAAATTCTAATTTATGTACTTTATTACTGATTTCAATAAATAAACCCCCTTCTTAGGTATAATTTTCTACCCTTTAAAAAATATTATAATGAGTGTAATAATCAGTAGCTAATTTTGGGCAATATGTCAAGTTATAATTTTCAAATCTTGACTATTAGAATGCGAAAATGATTGAGAACATTTATTAGTTCAAAGTTTCTAGGGAATGGTATCGATTACCATGTCACGCTACGAAGAGGTAACTGAGAAAATGACCTACCATAATCACCAAATCCCAACCATCAGATGTCAAACTATTACCAACTTCTGAAACGAGTTTTGACTCTACTTAACCTGTGGGTTTGCGCAACGAGAGGACTTACGGTTACGTCTATTCATCATGTATGTAGAGTGAAGTTATACCATTCACATATTCCAATTTGTATAGTTTCAAGTTTTCAAATATTTACCCTTTCGTATTTTCATATCTTGCAATATTAAAAGTTTCACTTATCAAGTTTTTATAATTGGAGTTTCAAGTTTTCAAATTTAAAAATTTTTGAGTTTTCAAATATTTCAGCTTTCATGTGTGTGATATATCGAATCTTAAGAATTTTAAGATTAGAGATTGTAATAATTATCCTGCTATATCTGATCGCTCGTATTCAATTTAATTAAATGATTAAGCAAAATTATCTGATTAAACACAAATAAAAGTGAAATTATCTGAGTAAGTACAAATAAAAGTAAAATTATCTGACTGAATACAAATAAAAGCAAAATTATCTGAATAAATACAAATTAAATTAAAATTATCTGCATAAATACCAATAAAAATAAAATTACCTAAATAAATACAAAAAGTAAACGTATCTGAACAAATACCAAATAAAAATAAAATTATTTGAATAAATACTAAATAAAAGTAAAATCATCTGAATAAATCTCAAGCAAAAGTGAAATTATCTAACCAAATACCAAATAAAATTAGAATTCCACACCTAAGAGTACAGATACAATTATTTATCTCAAAAAAGTGTTGTGGAGTGCACAATGAACCCAACAGCCCTTCAATAAGCATCGTCTGAGCAAAGTGGCGGTAACGCTTTTGGATCAAAGGATAGTCGAATCGCGATTTACTAAGGACACGAGACAGAGTCAAACCAAGAATATCGACAGGCACGAGCAGTGCATCTCAGTGTCCTTGCGATAGGATCCATTAACTGGCCTGTCCTTGTTGAAAGGGATCTAACCGTATACTAGCATCCACAGTACAGGTCTCTACCGAATTCGCGTAGCCGTGGCTACCAATTGACCCATGCCGCAGTTACTATAGTACCAACCATTTCGATCCACAACCATTTCGTGTCCACTTCACTTTCAAGTGTCTTCGGCCACGAACTCCAAAACATATTAACACTGGAATAGAATTTTCCGTACTTTTGTAATTTCTATGTTTATTAATATAAACGTTGGTTTAATAAATTTGAACATTAATTTAGTAAAAATTATCTTTACTATATGTATTTACAAATGTGGTAATTTTCAATAATATAATAATTTCTTTTTTAAAATAAAATTTATAGTTATCAAGCACAAATTTTACAAAAACGATCTTATTGTTAATATTAGGCTGTGATGGTCTGCTAGAAGTTATAAATTTAAATGGAGTCACATTATAGAATTATTATATCTTCAAATTATATAATTTGTACAAAATGCAAAATCTAAAAGCAGTAATTACCAACGCTAACTGTCAACAATATCTATCAAAGAAATAATTTCACGGTGATACGAGTGAACAATGGTTATTTTACAGCTGTCACGCGCATTCCGTTCGAGCAAAATAATTTTCATCGATTCGAACAGAGGATTAACAGTTGACAGCGTGAATTGAAACTTGTTATTTGAAGTGTCAATCATCAGTTTCCTTTTTCCGAACGAATATTATCAAGATTTAATGAGCTTAAAGGAAGCACGAAATTAAATGTCCCGTTGAAATTCACATCGTCGCGCTTGTCTTTCGCGAATGATTGAAACGCGATACAAAATACGTCCTTTGTTAATAATACGTCATTTATAATTCAGAATTTATGAAATTCGTGACCGAAAAATGATCGGAACGGTAGCTGATAATTTCATTCGTCTGTATTTCGCATGGCTAATGACGATTGAAGGCAGCATTTATGCTACAGGAATTTCATTATTGTTATCATACCGTGGACGTTTGGAACGTTAAAAACTAGCAAATTGGACGGGAGATCGAGTTTGTTGTCGAATTAATCCGATATTGCGTGCAATTAACCGACGGTATATCGGCGGGTAACACCGATTTGTATACCGAAATTAAATTATTCTTAAATACGATTATTGTCTTTGCCTTTAAACGCGTTGGCTCGCCCGACTAATTTCAGACCGAAATTAAACGAAATTACACGATGGGAAATTTGAAACCGTCGATAATTTTTATACGCGGGATTAAAGATTCCAATGGTCCATGCGTTTTAATAAAATCATTTAACTGGATCGCGTATGAAACAGCCATTCGATACGATCAATAAAGTTACAGTATTCCCAATCATTTTCAAATAAAACCTGTTCCATTAAATAGTAGAGCAAATAGGATCTAAATATGAACCAACTGAAATAAAGAATTATTGCAGTACAAAATTTAACTCATTTTGTTACTGTCCAACTGTACAAAATTACTGCTACATTGACCCTTTACACTCCTTAATTTTTACCCAGCAACTCCTTAATTTACGAAATAGATCAAGTTTCCCAATCAAGTGTATTGCAACAGTGCGAATATGTGACAAATACATTTTGCATTTATTATAGATAATAAATTAATGAGAATGTTTTGTACCGATCTATTCATCTAAATTATTTATAAGATCCCAGAGAAAGTGGGTTAGGGACACAAGTGTGTCGAGCCACACTCGACAAAGGAGTGCAAAGAGGTAAATAATCAATTAGAGTTTGCGATGAGAATTGGTAAACGATTTTCGTAGCCGTAGAAAAGGAGGCAGATATAGAGGTTATAAATCACTAATAAATATATAATTTGTGATTTTGTAGATACGGTATGACGTGAAATGTTTTTACGAAAGCCAATTCGCGATCGTTCTCAGGCAATAGAAGACCGGTATCGCGCACACGACAGTTTCCGACGCGAGGCGATTTCCGCATTTTCTGCACGGATGCTTTCTGCTATTGCAATTTTGCAACGTCACGTTCTACGGTACGGATTATAAATGTGTTTTCACGAACAGCACGGTGACGCCATCTTTGTGCTCGCGGCATTGTTTTTATCGCGCATTTTTAGCCCTCATACAACGTACCCTCCGTCCACTGCCCCTGCTCGGTTTTACCGACAATTTTTATTGAAAAGCACGGTTATATTTTGCGCCGGGAAGGCGAATTCGTACGGACGGACCGCCATTTTAGATATTAAACGGGATGTACTCGAAGGAAGCAGGATGTTAAAGGGTGGCCATCTTTGATTCCCTTTGCCAACGGAAAATTCTTGCATTTTAATGTATTTTTCGTTTAAGAAGACGTTTAAGAGCACTTTTGTGTTTCAAGGGATATTTAAGAACATACTTTAGCGTTTAAGTGGACGTTTAAGAGCATTTGAGAGGACTTTTAAGAGTATTTTTGTATGTTAGAGTACTTTTAAGAGTATTTTTGTACTTGAGAGGACATTTTAGAGTATTTTTGTATTTACAAGAATTTTTTAAGAAAATTTTTGTATTTAAGAAGACATTTAAATATACTTCTTAGGTAAAGCTGTAATGTTAATATTTATTTGTGATGAGGAAATTATAAAAATTGAATGAGAATGTAACAGAATGCGATTGAATGCATTTGTGTTACATGTAATGAAAGGAAGTAATTGATTTAACGTAAAGGAGTTTAGTCGAATTCTTGTATTGTGATTCTGTAATTCCCATGTATCTTGCAAGCAGTAAATATACTACAAGAGGTAGTAACGATCGTTTGTCGGTTGCCACGATTTCGCAACCAATAAATACCGTCCTGAACGTTTCTACGTCGGTAATCGTTGATCTGGATCGTTCTAACCGACTTCAATTCATTCTTTAACGATCGAGAAGCAATCGTAGAAACTAACTCGCCATTAGTGGTCTATTCGATTACATGAATGAATCTAACGCAAAATAAATTCGTAATCTTGGTACTATTCTCAAATATCGTAATTCTAAATTCTCGACCACAAAAGCTTGTATGTTTTGAATACATAATAAAGAAATAAAATTTTCTATTAATTTATATTTATAAATTCTTGTCTTGCTGATGATGTCAAACGCAATTCAGGAATATTTAATAATAAATAATGACCTGATAAGCGTCACTTATAAAAATTAAATCTGCAACGTCTTGTGTATTGATATTACATATAAAAATTAAAGAACTCTGAATAAGTTATTTATGCAACCATCATCTTGCAATAATACAAGCTTTCAGGCACCAAAATGTATTTGTTTCGTTTTTATTTCTTTTCAGTTTTTTCTCTTTAGTTCAAATTTTATCCCGTTTCGACCTAACTCTTCTTCTCACGTTTTCATTTACACGCCACCTTGTCCGCCTCCTGCTCCTTTTATCTTTATGTATCGTTTTCTCGCCTGATTCGATTTCCTCGTTTTTCTGCTCTCGAAACGAGCGACGGGCTTCTAACCGGCTGTGCACACACTCCCGATAACGAAAAGCTCCGACACACACGTACACACACGTGTGAAGACCCGCGTACCTCGAACACAAAGCAAATATTAAGCCTCTCTAAAACCATCGGCTGACGTTAACCGATACCACGAAGAAAATCGCTTGTCAAAGTTGATGGAAAGAATGGAGCGAAATTATGGTACACGTTGCGAGTGAAATCAAATTTGATATTACGCGGAACATCGTATAAATCATCGACAACCTAGCATAACGCCACGTAAATTTCAGATTATGCGTCTATAAATTTGTGTCTTTATTGGACATTGCAGTCTTTTGATACGACTATGTGTAATACTTTATCGTTACGGTATTTTTTCGCTGTTGGAGTTCTATTTTTGAGGGATTTTATTTTTGTAGCTGGAAATTTACGAACTTTCAGATTCAAGAATTTGATATTAAAATTAAAAATTGCTGATGTTGATAATTTTAGGAGTTTAACATATTCAGATAGTCAAATTATAAATTTGTAAATTTACAAGCTTTGAAATGTATAAATTTACAAATCTAGAAATTTTTTATTTCATTAATTAAAAAGTTCACAAATGTTCAAAATTAAGTCTCAA
Source organism: Megachile willughbiella (assembly GCA_945859595.2). Lineage (NCBI taxonomy): Eukaryota > Metazoa > Arthropoda > Insecta > Hymenoptera > Megachilidae > Megachile > Megachile willughbiella. Next base: position 11,486,840 of record OX243796.1, read on the forward strand.
ATTTAGAAATGTAAAATTATTTGTTTATATAAATATATAAAAACTATTAAACTGTTTATTAAACTCTTAAATTTACGAATCTAGAAATGTTCAAATCACAAAATCTTTTAACCTGTTTTCAATTTTACATATTTTCCCCATTGCAAATAACTTAGATGTATAAATTAATTCGCTGAAGTTAAAAAAAATTAAATATTTCATTGTCATATCTTCAATAATTCAAATAATTATTATTAATAATGCTCTGGCAGCACGTAGATCGTATTGCATAAAAAAGGCGGGAAAATATCAAAATTCGAAACGAGTAATTAAAAACGCGTTGTCGTACTAAATGTCGTACTAATTGTATACCTGTGCTTAAAATACGAGTGTAAGCATATACCAAAGTACCTAGTCCTATAAACATTCTGATCCGAAGTGAAAAGCGTAAAAAGTGGCAGACACGGTCTTCCGTGTAACTATCCCAGTGATGGCGGTGCAGGTGTTAAACGACAGCGATGAATTCCAACTTTATTTTGCTGAGCGTCGACATTTCGTGAATTGGTACAAGCGACCGGTCCGTGTAATAAGAACCGTCACAGAATGTCGACAAGGATCTCGAAGAGCGCACGAAAATTCCATGAGATCCAGCAAAAATTTATGGTCTGCGATGTTTACCGACGTGGAATGCTCTCAAGCCTCTTTCGCACAGGGACAGAATAGGGTGGTTCCACTTCGTCTCATTCCTTCAACTCCCATGGGATGGCTATTAGTAGTAATTACTGGAACAATAAGTCTCTGCTTAATACTTCCTTCGTGCACCCTTTCATCTTTCACCCCAGCCAAGATGATATTCTCTTACCACCCTGTAAACTATCTTACACTTGTGAGCCTGCTTCATCGTTTCATTCGAACAGCCTCACGCGAATGGCTTGCATTCTTGTTTGCTTCAAATTAAACTGTTACATGGAATTATCGCGAGAAGTTCAATATCGAGTTGGCAGATCGTGTTTATGGAAGTGCTCGAAGGGTGGGTACGTTATGTGTGGAGAGAGTTTACCCTTGGCAAAATTCTGCGGGTACACAAGGGGTACTTATTACATTATTTTAACGCTACCAAATCGGTTATTTGACCGGTTAGGTTAGATTCATAAGTTTCTTATTTTAAATTACAAAATTTACAAAGATACTTTTTTCGAAATTTATGCTCATTTTTATCGAGTTAAGGAATTAATGTGTATATTTAAATTGAATTCATATTTAATTACATTTAATCGTTTGATCATTTATTTTTCTACTCCATTTTTAATACGCTGATACAGTTAAATCATTTTTGTTACGAACATATTAAAATTACAGAAATATTCTCTGTTTTTTAAAATAATACGTATTGATTTTTAATTTGTATTCGATATTTTTGTCTTGTAATCGTAAACAATTATAATAAAGATTGATGCATAATGAAAAATTGTTTTGTTCACTGAATATTATTCTCAACTTCATTTTGAGACCTAATTTTTGTTTGTTATTCTTGAGGTTATTTTTATAAAATTTTAAAAGTTCTTTAGTTTGAAATATTTATGTTTCAGTAGAAATTTCTTTGGCGTTTACTAATCTTTGTATCCGCTTTGATCGACATCTGAATATACCAATCGATACTGCACCATGGCGGAACAAGTTTTGGTGGCAATAAGATTAAATCAACACTTTGAAACTTTCAGTTCATCTTCTTCCCTTGATGTTCATTAGTCTCCGTCAGAAGCTGCTGTAGATGCAGCTGAGGTCATGCATCGATATTATTAATAATAATGTCGATACGATATCATACCTCATTAAAAAATCATGAAATTATGCATAATTCTAAAATAATTATAATATGTATATTATTATCCACCTAACAAACCAATCATTTTGCCAGTTATTTGAAGAATCAAATTTTGCTATGTATTTCAAACAATTTTTTATCATAAAAGAATTTAAATGTTCGATTTGTGTTCCATCTATGAATGTTCATCATAAATCTCCAAAAAGGTAATTCGTTTCATAAAATTGCTTTTTGCGAATTCCTCTCATAAAATGTTAAATAATTTTCGTGGAAATTTGTACATATAAATTGGAGTTGTAATAAAGTTGCAAAAAGTGACGCTGCTTCAATGCAATTTTTTCGCTCGTCGAAAACAGGTCATCTCGTAATCCATATAGCTTTTCAAAAAGCTCAAAACATTTGCTTTTATTTTGAGAAAATTACTAAAACATGATGCAAGTGTTGCAAAAACATTGCAAGTATATTTATGAATGAATAATATATTGCTGGATTCTTTGTTCCAATGAAAGGTCAGCCATTTTGTATTCAGATAATGAAATTTCTGTAGGTCAGACTTGAACATTATTTCAAAAAAACTTTTAAAAGTAATTGATTATTTATTCTAATAGACAATGAACTTTGAATTACAAATTATTCCTTATATTTAAATATTTATCGTCCGAAATTTGTATACGAAGGTTTGTGAATAAAATCTCATTCGAAGAATAAATTATTCTTGATTGTCAACTAACTAAAATAGAAAGTAGTCATGTACATTATTGTCTTAAAAATTATTTCAAATAATACTCTTCTATATGCATAGAGTGATTTTGATTCAATCTTAAGCTTCCGATATACCATAACTGCTATTTCACAGAATTTTTAAGCAAATCATATTAAACTACACTTAAAAATCCACCATCTGTACGTAAACATATGTCGTACTAAAACGATAAATGTTTGGTTACATCATGGACACTTGTTTATAGATACTTTAAGACCAGGATAAATATTTTTATTACTTTCCAGTCTGTAACGCTTCTATCGTTCCCCAACTTTTATTAGGAATTTTATCGTTGCCCTTTGTGCCGCCATTTCGAGCACGTGTGACACACGTAATGGAAACAGTTCGGAATAATGCGTCACTTTAGCCGATGTGTTCTCGTTAAGCATCAAAGCGTAACTGTTTCAGAGGTTAACAAAGTTTCTCACTTTCACCCGTCGTTTCGAACTTTGCTGTAAGATCGCGCTCGATACACATCCCCTTATTAAACTGCATGTTAACTAATCCTGGACAGGGTCCAACTTTGAATCTGATAAACGATTCGGCCCCGCGCAAGTTTCAATATAGGATAGAGAGTATAACACGATATCTTTCGGCCAACTTTCTTGGTCGGCTTCCAAATTTTCACGACACACTCACGATGTCTCCAGAATTATTACCTAACCGATTCCAGGATGATCGTACAGATACACTCACACCCCCTTTCGAACCGTGAATTACGTAATATCCGGCGTTTACGTTCTTACACGACTTACCGTGAATGTCGTAGACCCTATTTGAAATCTGGGGTTCGCTGGATTTCAGTTTTGCGAAAGGGGTGGTGGAAATTTGGGGTTGCGACATTTGGGAATTTCGGGTTTTCAGAATTGAGACAGATGGGGATTGGAACTTTTGAGATTTGGAAATTTGGGAATGTAGAGTTTGAGAATTTAAGAACTTCTATTTTTCAGAGTTAGGAGATTTGGAAATGTAGAAATTTGCTAGTTTGGGGATTTGAAAATTTGAAGAGTGTGGAAACTAGAAGATTTGATAGTCTGAGAATTTGGAAATTTAGGGTTTCGACAAGTTTTTAGCGCAGAAATTTCTAGCTTGAAAATTTGGAAACTCGAGACCTTGAAATTTTGACAACTTATCAACTTGAAAACTGTGAAAACTTGAATACTCAAAATCCCTTCATCGACCGCGTTATCTCCAAATGTCACCCGAACCACACCCCATCAAATGCAATAATTGACATCATGTTGCTCGCTCTTTATCTAGCACCGAAATCTTATCTACCGCAGCCATAATTCCGTGTAACATAAATAATCACGAACAAAGGGTGTAGTTACGCGTCGACGTCGAGATTCCGTCAATAATTTCCGGCAACGATAATCCCAGGCACAGAAGCTGCGAAACGTAGCCAAGCATCGAACAACCCCCGAGTGGTTTATACTCCAACCCTATCGTCGACCTTATCCCTCGTCGTGTCACCTTCAACACGTTCAGCCAGAAGATGTGCGTTTCCATGAAGTAGAAACATCTTGCTTGCCTGCCTGGCTGCCTTGCTTCCGTGCAACATAAGCCAACATGCGAGATATATTTTATAGGGAAACATCTCCCTGACGGTGTGGCGTATACAGACAACCCTCGGAGAAGTATCTCATACATCAGAGACATACATCGTCTCTGCGAAGCCTCAAAACATTCTCTCCATCCCTTCCACGTCTTTTCTATTTCATTTTACCTCACGGTATCTCTACATCTTTTCATACGTTTCTCTTATTTTTGCGGCTTCTGCTTTTTACTTACCATTTTTCTCCATTTCATCGTCCCTTAGTTTTACTGCACGCCAAATATTGTCGATCTTTCTCCATTTTATACTGTTCTTTCCGCTTGGGTTAATTTAGCTTCGTTTGCGGAGTTTTTGTTGGTGGACTCGAGTTTTGTTATGTGGTTGAAGAGGAGGTTTTGAAATTTAGGATTTTGGGTATTTGGGGAGTTTGAGGGTAGGATTTTGGAGATTTTGGGGGTTGGAATTTAGGAATTGAGATATTTCGTGAGTTTAGTATTTAAACTTTTAATTACCCTTTTCAAACTTTAAGAAATAAAATTTCCAAATTATATTCCGAAAAAGTTGTCCATTAAATTACCGTATTTTACACGATAATTAATACGTCATCCATACAAAACATGAGATAATCTTAATATTTCGCTCCAAAAGCGGTGAATGTTTAAAATTGGTGGTGGCCATTATGGAAGATGATGATACTGTAGATTCCTGAGGTTGTGGTTTCGCTTCCTAAAGGTAATACCACTTTATTGCGGTAAGAATGTGACCTTTAGTATCCGGTTCACCTTTCCTTTAATGCCCTTTAATGTCCACGAAACCCTCTGGTTTTCTCCCTGATTGGCCTGAATGGTAATGCAGTGGAGTCGCTACCCGAGAATCAGTTCAACCCTCAAAGGAGGAACTTTTAATCCGTTTGATATTCTGCTTATGAATAGCTAGTGCTTATTAACGTCCCAAAAAGAATTAATCAGACGTTTTCACTACTGTCCATTCACTTACTGATGTAAACGTGCACATTGATCTTAAATATCTTTCAAATTGGATATAAGATATTAAATTTTTAGCATGAAATGTGAAGTATAAAGTGACTTCAGACCTTAATTTCTGTACAAATATGCAATGTCGTCTGTTTACAAGTAACCTTAACCTCTTTACGGACGATTTTTTTAGGTTAGCAATTAGGTAAAATGAATTCTGAAAGTATTAATGACATATGAGAAAGAAAATGTCCACATATGTAGTCACTGGTTGTTAAATTTTTAAAAAATGCTGTATATGTACATATGTCAATATGCTTGAAAATAATACATTTAAATATTACAAACTCTCAGAATAAAATTAATTTGTACGTTCACTTGAATCATACAATTAAACAAATAATAAAAATGCAACAATTAAGATTGCAAAACCTTGTACTATATTTTTCAGTAAATCGTATCGAATCACGATATTGAACATCATAAAGTATGAACTACACAAGCCACGCATCAACTATGTATAGATTAAGCTACATATAAAGTATAACCATAAACTCTGGATTATAAACCATAATCATAAACTATGTATAAAGTCTACATTCGTTGTTTTCAAACCAGAATAATCTATGCAAATCGCTTACTTTGTAAATAGCTTGGACCGAAGTGGTATTTGAGGATTCGCAGTATGAACCGTGTGCTCTATAAAACTTTCCCCAACGATTCATCAATATTGTAATAAATTTTATTAGGGGTCTGAGAACGAGCTCAACGCTGATACACGTCAGAATGCTTTATCTATTTATGATGCTGTAAAAATCCGTGAAAAATGGAGACTCGGTTATCAAAAGTCGAACCTGTATATCTACTGTGAACCCACTGATATCGTTACCCTCAGATCTCTCTTATTGGTATTTCAGTATCCCATCATTTCTGTGTTCGCCTTTCTGATTAGACTGCCAAAGTTATTCAGATACGTCAAAATTGGGTGTCGAAATAATTCAGTTGGAAATTTTAATAATTAGTTCAAAAATTTTCATAATATGAACTCGAATATTTTTAAGTTTAATTTGTAAGTCCATCCCTTCTGCCAATACTATCTAAAGTTTTTGAGTAGGTCCATAAAGAAAGATTCTAAATGCACCAGGAGACGTAACATGTTCGCAAACAGAGAAGGTATTAAAAATGATGATCGAATCTCCGCTCGTCTCCGCTTCAATCGCGCGGCAAACAAGGCTCGCAGCTAAATAACATCGAGAACCGGCGCCAGCCGGCTGCTAGACGATACAGCCTGCTGTCCCAGATCGTAATATCGCTTTAATTATGTGCGCCGTATTTGCGCCAGGCCGCGTTATTAATTTCAGGTCCTCTCGCAGAGAGACTTACCATTACGACCTCGGGGGTTACGTCGGGGATCCGGACAAGCCTGCACCGTAGAACGACGTCGACAGGCCTGGGGTGAAAACAGCCCGGATGGGGTGCGTGGGTGATGATGGCGAGAGTAGGGGTTTGTTCGCTTCTCTCCCAGGATACCAGTCATGGTAGCGCACGATAGAATGCATTCGCCCTAACGTGGAGCACGGCTCATCTTCGAGATGTTATTGCGCGACTAAAGCACCCCCTTTACTCGTACCGGACGTATATGTAAATTATTTCGAGCGGTAAATTAAATGGCTGACGCTACGAGGCTGTAAATGTTGCCCGCGAGATAAAGTGCCAGTCAAAAGTCTGAATCCACTTGATTCGTTGCTATGCTGCATCTACCCCATATTGTTCCACTAAAGTTAATTGGCAAACGAATTTCGTGTACAGGTTTTACCCTCGCTGCTGCATCGCTTTTGATTGCTGCGGATATTTTCATGCTCGGGTCTTTAGAGGCTTTGGACATGAAGGAGGTTTTGATGTCGTTACGTTGCATGATATAATGGAACCTAACCTAACCATGAATTAACAAGAATAATGTAATCTAACTATAAACTAACAATCATAACCTAACCTAACCATGAGCTATCAAGCATAATGTAACCTAACTATAAACTAACAATCATAATCTAACCTAACCATGAGTTAACAAGCATAATGTAACCTAACTATAAACTAGCAATCATAATCTAACCTAACCATGAGCTATCAAGCATAATGTAACCTAACTATAAACTAACAATTATAATCTAATCTAACCCTAACCTAACATGAATAGACCTAACTTAATATAACATTATCTGTATAGTGTTATGCTAACCCTACTCACAGTAGGTTAAGTTAGTTTATATTAACCTTATCCATTGTGGGTTAGGTTAGATTAAGACTAACTCATATAAGGTTAGGGTAGATTAGACCTACTGATAATAGATTAGGTTACATCAAGTTGCGCATATTCCTATTAAGTTCAGATAAACATTAGCTTAGGTTAGGTCAGATTAGCATCAAATATCTTATGCTAGGTTATGTACAATATTTCTATGAGCACATTAATAAAATAGTAAATGTGTCCAAAAAAATTATATGAATTAATGAACATATGAAGTCATATTTTTCATAGTCCATAAAGTACTACAACTTTTAACCGTTATTTTTCAGAAACTAATTTAACGTATCCATAACTTCCCAAATGAAAAAAGTCACAAAAGGTATCTCTTGATTGGCACGATTTGTTTGCACCTGAAATGTCCATCGTGCCCACCGTGTGACGTCTACATATTTCTGTGATTGCTGTTTCCATCCTACAACGTCGTCCATATTCGTAAATCATCGAACGCGAGTGGATTTTGATTGCGAACAACCGAGTATATCTACCGATTTCGGGTGTATCGTAGCAAATGAGTTTTCCGGTCCTCCATTGTTTCGTCGGCCAATGAACGTCAACGAGGACCACGATCACGAAAAGATTCTCGAGTACCTTGTTGTCCAACAAGATTTATAGACCCACGATACAGACATCGCCGAAGCGAAACCTTTTCTTGGACGTTCAGCTATTTACGAATGAAAGTATAATGTAATCGCGTGTATTCACGCGATAAAACAACACACTTACAGTTTTTCTACACATAAATTTCAAGGATGTTTTATTCAGAACCGACTGGGATAAATGTTCCGGTAGTCGACATTATACCACTTGTTTGTCATTGTAACTGTTATCACACTTTTGGTTGCAGTTTTTCTTGATGGATTTCGTTCATTAGCTTTTTAAACGAACTCAATTTGTTACAACTTGTCACAATCTTGTCATAAAGTTTTATCAAATAGTAGCTGAAAATAGCTGAACCAAGGAGTAGCTGACACGTGTAAAATATAATACATTGAACGTTGAAATGATAAAATGATCAGATAGAGTTGTACAAATAGATGCAGTGTATTATTTAGCCATACAAGCTATTCAAAATAGAATGAAAGAAGGTAAGTAAATCTTCACGGCTTTCAAATTCATTTTTCTTACTGTTTGAAGAGTTTCCTTCTGATGGCTTGCGCCGTCTGGCATCAGGATTCATCAGTTAAGGCATTATTCCTCGCGCCAAACTTTTCCTCCCTAGTGTAATCTCGACTGCGTGAAACACGAAATGACTTCTCTCAACGACACTTTCCCTTTTCCTCGCATACAACACGATGGGACTGTAATCCTAATTTATTCGACTTGCTCCGCGAAACATGAAAGGTAATAAAAAACACAGAAATATAAATATCAACTCATTTTCTCACCACAATTATTATGAGACCAATTTTATTATTGCTTATTTCTCAAGATGCACTGTCGACACTTTAACATAACTGAAGGTAGACATTTTGGTGTATTGGGTAGACAAACTTGACCACTATTCTTGTACAAGTTTGAATCGTTTTCAATATTTTTAAAGGATTTGCAAGTTTTCGAAATGTTTTCAATTTGTCTTTTTTTGGAAACATTGTGGTACATCTGACGCAATGATTTTACAAAAAATCGCAATTTTCTAAGATGAACGAGTAACCTAACCTCTTCAAGGACACACATGGACCATACACAATTAATCAATCAAATATCACCACTTTTATATATTATAAATTCGTTCGGCATGTATTTGCAATTGTAACAGACTGACAGTTGCATAAAACCAGAAAATTAAATAATTTTTTTCCTAACCTCAAATCCCTGAAAAGCTTGAAGCATCGAAATTTCATGATTGCATCTCTTCGAATATTATACTAAAACTAATCGAAAAATGAGTGATTTTGGATTCTAAAAGAGCCGAAAATGGAAAATATGGAGAATCTTGTGGTCCTTTATGGCGTAAAACAAGAACATCCTTATCGCATCGCTGCTCATCGCGTTGGCGTTAAATCGGTTACAGCTCCGACCAATGGTGGCCACGGTCTATTATTTTTACCGATGTAATTTCTCCTCGTTTTCCAGACAGTTTGGTCGGTCGTCCCGTGGAAAATGCAGCCGCGGATTGCGGTCACCGTGCAAAATAAATAATCCCCGGAAGTCTCTTCCGTTTCTCGTTTCGTTCCGCTTCGCGTGTCTCCTGTCTGTTACTCTGTTACCTTTTTTATCACGGCACTGTCATCTCGTTACATCGTCCTGGCTTATCCTCCTCCCCTTGCCCCAACATCGTGTTCCCTTTTTCCATTCATACGTGCTGTCTTTGAAAAGCGACGGATGAAAAGTTGTTTGTCCATTTATCGAGAGCGAAGCAAGGAGAGCTATTTTGATAACCAACAGGCTCTGTGTGCTTTCTGCTCAGAATGAGGAGGCAATTATCTACCTCCATTGTTACAAGATTAGCTAGTTGTGTTTGCACGGATTTTTAGAAGCTGTTTGTTAACTTTTTTAAGTAATGTGTGTCAGAGATTGCGATACTCGGAACTGATGTGTGCTGAATATATGTTAGATTTGAAGGTTTTTGATTTGATGGTACAGTGGTTTAACTTGTGGTTTGAGGGAGAGATATGTGACTCTAATTTTCAAGTTTTTTTGTTCTCAAATTTTTAAACTTCTAAATTTCCTATATACCTAATTCTAAAATTTGCAAATACCTACGTTTCAAAATTTCTATATTTCCAAATCCTCAAAGTGCCAAGTCCCTACATTTCCAAATTTATATTCCAAATTCTTATATTTGCAAATACTGAAATTTCTAGATTCTCACGTTTCCAAATCCCTATGTTCCCAAATACCTAAATTTCTAAATCTTAAAATTTCCAAATCACCAAATTTCCAAATTTCTATGAACCAGATCCTCAAATATCCAAATCTCCAAAGTTCCAAATCCTATAATTTCCAAATCTCTAAATCCAAATTTCTTAATCCCCAAATCTCCAAATTTCCAAATCCTATAATTTCCAAATCCTATAATTTCTAAATCTCCAAATTTCCAACTTCCTAAAAGTCCAAATCTCCAAATCTCAAATCTAAAAATTCCCAAATTTCTCCAACTAGAACCACATGGCTTGTGTAAGAGCGTATTTAATAACCCTTAATTAGAGTTCGATATCGCTGACATATGATGAGGATATAGTAATTAGCACATTAAAACGTAACATTTATCGACATTTTATTGGCCCTTAGACTGGGATCGAGCGTAGTAACGACACACGTAATTCATAATTATGGCGTTAGTCATCAATTAGCTTAATAGCTTCTATTACGAGCAATTATGAATCTATCTTACCTATACCGTTAAATCGAGTAGTAATATTCATAGACACTCGATAATTACCTTTATTGCACATCCATTTTACTACTACTTTTTGTTCATCTCACAAAAATTTTCGTTTTGACAAATTTTCATTTTAAAGATTTTTGTGGATGCAACAAAAAATTAGTCTCCTAACAAACAACTCAAATTTCAAGTTTAATACCTTAGTTAGGTTAGGTTTAGGTTAGGTTAGGTCATATGTGGTCAGACATATATAATGCAAATTACTAAGAATACAGATAATTATTTGTTTAGTATTATATTTTAATTTATTATTGAAAGTATCAAAACGTTCCTGTTTTTTGTTCATTCTTTGAATAATTAATTTAATTGTACTCATAAATATTTATTATACGTGAGTGATCTTTCAGATAATTAGTTTTATAGAATTTGTATATTTATAATTTATCAAATATGAATAATAATTTTAGAAATTGAAAATATCTCTACCAAATAAATGCCATGACTTAAAAGTGCTTAAAGTATATGAAGTTCTCAAGAGGATTAATCAAAGCATTATGAATTTCTAATAACTATAACAATTTGCTTTCGAAAGGTGGTTAAACTTTCAAAACTATTCACTGCATGTTATAGAGATGCGATAACATCATGAACAGTTGTTTGAAACTTTAACTCGCAACATCACGTCGTCCTATGCTTTCCACCATGTTGTTGGAGTTCGAGTATCAAAACGCGTTCTCCAGTCTAACATAAAGACGTTTAATTGATTTCTCATCGTAAGTTGTTACCATCGAACAGATTTCGATAACACGGCCAAAACTATGTAGCTCGAACGTTAAACTGGTTTAAAACTTGTTTATTAATACATCAATCGAGTGCGTTATCGTATGAATGGCTACGCTTTAGCTGGCGACAGCTTATTACGTTTAAAAGTGACTTTTAATTGGACGCAAATGCAATTGAGGGAAGCTTTCAAAGCAAAAATTGATAAGACGACATATGGTATTTTACTTTTTAATTTGAAAATTTGAAAATAACAATTTCAAGATAAGATTTGATTTCAAGAATTATTTATTTCATAAAAAAAAAATTAGAATCCTCTCTGCAATAAAATTTCAAATATAATTCTACAATGCAATAACAAATAAATTAATCTCTAAAATTTTGTCAGTCATATTTTATTTTATCTACATAGCTAATACTGCAATGTCATCCTATTTTAAATAAGTCATGACCTGAATTAATTGAATGTCTTAAAATGAAATCAATGAAACTGTTCGATATGTAAATAAGTTCGGAACTAAACGGTATTTTAGTTTTAATTTATCGTGAAGAAGTATTCGGCTATATTTCGTTTCTTCCTTAAACTTAACACTAAGCGATTCATTTCGAATGTTGAAAAGTTGAAGAGGGATCGTTGAAAGTTTCATGGACCAGCACTTTTCCAATAATCACAGGTAGTTATACTTAAAACCGAAAGTAGACGGCCAGCTTAGCTAAGTAGCACGTCTTAAACTTTCCCCGTACTTTTGGAAATCCTGCAGGATGCCCCGAAATCCAATCAGCGTACTTCCTTCGAATACTTTTCCATTTATGGGCTAAAACGTTCTCGTCAAAGACGCTCTCTTTTTTCCTTTAATGCCCAACATTTCAGGCATGAAAAATTTCTGAAATCGTACAACTTTCAAAGTAATTAAAATCGTAATTTCAGAACTTGAAATTCGTTTTTTTGCCCGGAATAAAAAAGATGGAGAGTTCTCAATGGTTATTAAACAGTGCATTAGTACTGAAATGAAAATGGAAGTGGTGTACGTGTCTGTGTGGAATACTTTGCAGTTATATTATGTTGGCGAGTGTTGAACGACACGCGATTTAATGAAAAGAGAATAAAACCAGAGTATGGAAAGAATTAAGAGTCAAGAGCGAACGTTGAATAGAAGGGAACGTAATGAGCAACATGATATTTATAAACCCAACGGTACGCTATTTTTACTACCTTTAGAAAAAAGGCTATTTTGTACAATTTCACGACTAACCCGAATAATTTTATACTGCTATACCACTTTGTTTTCAATGTGAAATTTATTGTGTTTTGTCTCAAATGTATTGATAATTTAAATACAATAGGAAATTTTAAAAGGAAGGAAGTAAAAGAAAAGAGGAAAGTTGTATTGTTTTAGAAATGTTTCATAAAATATTTTAATTATAGAGCTTCTGATAACACTTTATGATAGGACTTATGTAATTGAAATTTTTGATTTGAAACTAACTCTCCTTATTTTTAAGAAAATATTTTCGTAGAATTTAACTTCTCGTTAACTTCATACTTATTGTACTGTAATATCTGTAGTGTTTTTATACCGCAATTAATTAAACATATTTGAAACCTTAAAAGATCAACATAATCTCAGAGATCTAGAAATATTCTTTCATTGAAGTTTCCACATCAAGTTAATACTTTCAGTAATTTATTTTATTCAATCTTTTTAACCCATCATAAAGTAACGGAAACCATAATTAAGCAATATATGAAATACGTGTGAAATTCGTATGATTAAATGATTTTTGCGTTTCAATTAAAACTTGATTACCATGAAATTAAATAAATTCGATATAAATGATTTACTACGATAATGTAATTTAATTGGAATAATACTTTTCAAAGTATTCTGTTTATAAAAGTAATAAATAATGCAACAAATTTACAATAATTATTAACCTAATGATTTTAAGGAACAAGTAATAGTAATAGTTTTAAGTAGTTTTAGTACACTTTTATGAAGATTAAAAAACTAGATCGATTAGTACCTTCAAAATAGTAGCCATTTTATGTTAAACATAAAATGAAAATAAAGTTAAAGATAGTTGCAAGTAGATTATAAAAATTAGAAAATAAAGTCGCAGGTGGTAAAACACCGACAGTAGTAACGCTCAACGACAAGTCGACCACCATTTTGTTTAGCATGTTCCTCATGGCCTTGATTACCACTGTCGGTATCTCACCAAACATCGATCTGCTCCACTTTATAGTCTCAAAAATGCTGCAATTTTTTTGAGAAATTTTCCTTAAAAAAATTGTCCTCTATCTTACGATGTAGTTCAATTTCAATTACAACGTGCACATACTTAAATTTCTATAATATATTAAAAATGAACCAGGTGCATTTATGAAAATCTACGTAACAGTTTTACCTAAACAAAAATATCTTAGTTATAAGTACCATCCCAAAAATAATTAAGAAAAGTAACGTGAGATGTAAATTATGTAATTTTTAATTTTTCCTTTCACTTCGTATTATAAAACATTAACATTATATAAAAAAATAATGAGGCTCTGTAAAATTACTGGTATCCTGCACGTAAGTAGTTACCTTGGTAATGTTTAAACGAACGTTTCAATCATTTTTAGTGATGTTTAAGTAGTAGTATAACAAACGTATCTGACAATTTTGCACTTGGCGTACGGGAAGTCTTCATTATCTTGAAACGGGTGAGAGTTCAACTCGGGCATAACGAGGTCATTGTGGACAAGTTTCTTGGTCTAAGACAGCTTGTCAAACTTGGACATGTTCCCAATGAGTTTGCCAAGTCTCACTTCAAGCGAATTCGAATCCGCAAGTCTCGCGTTAACGCCTGATTCTGTTAAGTGTAAACGATCGTGCAGCAAACTTCATGTTTGGCGATAGTATCGTTACAATACGTTTCAATACAAAGTATATCGTCTATCCTAAGATTAAACACCATATCAGAATTATTACGAAATTGAAACTATTATAATTAATTTTCTTTTACTTTACACTATTTCGTTTTAAAAATATTCAAAAGTTAAAAAATGTAGAGATACTCAGATCAATATTCTTAACAGTATTTCGAAAATACGAGGCTCTTTCTGTATTGCACAGTTCCATAGTTCTTAAAGTAAAGAAAAGTTGATTCTTTTAACAGAAGGCACCGTTTTCTTAACCTGTGATTTATTACGAAAGTTCGGTGAAGAAAATTTATGAACAAACACGTATGTCAGTACAGAATCGATCGTATTACAAGAGTTTTCATAACTTTTACAAGCTTCTTGCAGCGGCATACTTGTGAAGTCTGTTGCTCGAATATAATTCAAGAATCTGCATAAATATGCATGGTATCTCGTATGCATCGAGTTTGCATTAAGAAATTCAGATATGAATATGCGCCGCTCAACAAACTTCAAGTTTCTTCGGTATTTCTGATTAGCCTACGATTACTTTAGATCTCTGGTAATGGATACGCTGGGAGCAGAAGCGAAAATATAATTATTATGACAACGTTAATTTTACTTAACTACGTTCATCTTCCCAACTAAATTTTAAACTGTCTAAATTTTTAGAAAGTCATTTTTTAATTACTAACTTACTGTTAAAATTCTAAATGGAATTACCATAAACATGTAAATGAATTATTAAAAATTATTAAAGATAAAAAAGAATTATCAAGATTTTAAGTTATCAGAAAAGTGCTAAAAGTATGTCAAGAATATCTAATTGTTCAGAGAGTGTTTGTAAAATTATTTGTTAAAAAAGTGTGAGGATTATAAGTTTAGTCAATAATCTCAACGAGAGTTTTATTGCTGTTAAATGTCACAGATTGTTTTTAATATCTTTTCAAACGATTCCGTCGAGTTCCTATAAAGAAGCAATAATCGAGCACGTTAATAAAAGATGGCCGTCTTCTGTCAGAACCTTCAGGATTTGAATGACACATAATGCAATCCGCTAAGAGAAAGTTAGAAATGGAGGAATATTCACAATCAGATTATATAGAGACAAGTTTTATATTCTTCATTCTTCTAGTTTGTTTATAATAATAGGCACGATATGGACATTCTTAGTAATAAATGCAATATTTGTGATAAATGCAACTGATTTGTAATAAATGTAACCTCTTTTTCACAGAAAATTTCCCAAGTTGAAGGGACTACGGTTTAAGAACACTTTTAAAACTCCTCGATTTAAAATTGAAACTTTCAGCAATTTAACTTGGAGAGTTTACTGAAAGAAGTCTTCTTATAGTAGCTAGAACTGCTGGTAAATATATTCTAATTGCTTAAACTTCCCGGAGCAGTATTTTGTAGACAAAATTAGATTCAATAGACGTTAAAATGTGATCGTACACAACACAGATTACAGTTTCTAGCTTCTGTGATTAACATATTTAGACCATTTTTTTCAAAGTTACAGTAACTTTGTTATTTATACATTTTTCTTAATCAACAGTTCTTAAATAAAATTCGGGAAGTAATTCAGGAATGTAAGAAAATACGTACTTATGTTTCACAAGTATCTTTGAAGTTACTGTACCTTTGATAAAAACATACTCTTCAGAATTTTATGCTCTTTAGATAATCTATTTCGACTTTCTGGATATCACTTATACAAGAATATTCAAAGAAAGTATAATACATAACAAAATACATAAATTTCAAATAACTCGGTTTAAATCTCCCGCGCATCAATCACGTACTCCATATTGTTTCCACTCGCGTCTTCATCTACACATGGTACATTAGTACCATTTTTCATTCGTTAATGGCCTGCCACGTGCTATAATACAGCATTTCATGTATTAAATTTCTTAAAGACATTAATTACAGTATCTTTTTATTTAAAGTCGTTAAAGAATAATAAAAATTTCGCGTCAAGCGATAAAAGACGAGATGACAATCTGCCACAGCTTTTAACGTATAGCGATAAATAACGGATAGAAAATCGCACGGTCGTAAACGATAAGACGGAACGACAGTGACGAATAGGCTTCCGCGAAGAAAACGCGAGATTTCCGGTCGTGCAATTCCATCGGAAATGCACTCGAAACCGCTATCATGCACAGTCCAAAGCAATTCCAATAGACGATCCATTATCTTAAGCGATGTCGACCCGATCGATTCGCACCTTCACTTTTTTCTACCACCGTTTCTCGACTATCGGAAAATACCACCCACTTCACCCTCGACTCTTCATTTATGCAAAATGCTTAGTCTTCTTTTTGGCGAGACGCTTATAGAATGCTAACCAACTTCCGTTTAGAACTAGGCTTCTCAAATATGCAGGAGTCACGATCCATTTTTATAAATAGCTCGCAGTTTTTTATTTATTCGGATGCAATTTACCAGATTCCTTATCGTCTCGCTTATAATGCATTTGACAGAATTCTAAAATTAAAGAATTATAAAGTTGTTCCTTAATTTTTTATTGCGAGGTTTTAAATGTAAAAATGTTAGAATTTAGAAAAATCTAAAAAGTCTTATAATTTTGAGGTTCCAAAACATACCAAAAGCTAAACTTATGAAAATTCAAAACCATGTATACCCTAAACTTCAAAGTTCCAAAATCCCTAAGTTCCAACTTTTTAAATCTCCAAATTTGAAAGTCACAAAATTCGAAAAATGTCCAAAATTGTACCAAATCTGGCAGTTGAGAATCCCTGATTTATAAGAATATTGCATCCCGTGCGTAAATTGTTAGTCGATTCGTCGATATCACGATTAATTGTCATTGGAAACTGCTATGAGTTTATAGCCGGCGGATTTCCACCAACTGCTCGTCGATACTTTGTTCTCTCCATTTATTGGAAAGGGGAGATGCCGTTCTGAAGAGGAACTGATAATAATGCAGGTCCGAAGGCAAGGGAATCGGAAATAATGAAAGTTGCGATGGTCAATAAGGAATTTTTCATTTTCTCCGGATGCTATGTATATATCAATCACTTATAATTCTATTTATTATAATTCAATGATTCACGGTTCATTGGCAATTTTTTCCTGCGAAATTATTCCTTAATTCAACAAGTCATCATTTGTATAATGCAACCCCCAATTGGAATTATTAGGTAGTTAAAAAGATATTTTTGCAACATAAAAGTTACTTAAATTACGTACAATAAATTATATGTTATTACATATATTATGTATTGTATGCAAGATAAAAATACCTTAACCCCTTGCACTATTTTGACGAGTCTGACTCGTGACGCACTGGTACTTCAGTTGTGATCAATTTTACTCGAATTTTGAATATGCTTCAATTTGGAGTTCAAGTCCAATTATAATTTGCATAATCAACGATTGCATAATACCATGTTATCATAACATTTCAACATTCTTTGTCTGTTTTAATATTGTAGCTCTGTTTAGTTAGTTCTGACTGACGCACCTGACAAATAGGTCATAGTGCAAGGGATTAAAGTAGTGGGTCACTCGAAGTTTTGGGTTTGACAAAAATGATTACTTAAACATTTCGTCAATATTCTTAATACAAAATGGCAGACTTGTATTTAGAAGAAACAATATCCGTAAATACTATCATATGTTATTCCAGTTTTAATGAATGATCACAAAGACTGTAAATGATACTTTGTCACGATTAAAGGGTGAAGTTTTGAGTGGTTGATGATACTTTGCAGGTTGTGGCAGTGTAACACCAAAGTCTACATGGGGGAAGATCGCAACCATGGGTTACGCCAGTCTGGGAATCCCCTTGACCCTAGTTTACCTGTCAAGTGCCGGAGGCCTCTTGTCCAGGTGTGCTAGGGGTGTTTTCACGCGTGCCCTTTGCTGTTGCCTTTGTTCGAACTGCGGTTACTGTTGCTACGACGAAAGACGAATGGAGGTGAGTAAATAATATACTCGGTCGACCAAAAAGTTATATCATTTTTAACATTTATTCAATTTATGAGTAAAAATTTTCTTTTTATTCAACAAATGCATGTATGTCCTTGAATCGTACATTTTAGGATATCTTATTAAACAGCAGTGTCAAGTATAATGGAGTTTTTCATTAATATATTAATTGAAAAGTAGATTAAAAATGGAAGGTACTAAAAATGATGAAATAAATGTTCAGCGTGATATTTATCATAATTACCTCTTAATTTTAACCAATTTCGCTGTAGGCTAATAATTATATTTATATCTACATTATCGAGAAACGATGAAACACGATATTTACACACAATGTATTTCATTACCATCGAAACTGTTGAAAATTCTGTCGAATACACGATTTTGCTCTTCATTTCAATTTCTGGGAATTTCTGCTCGACACTGATATGAATATAGACAGGTTATCGGTCAGGTGGGAGGCAAAATTTAATTCGAAATAGATTTCATTACCTACATTAAATTCTAGATTCATTTAAACGAATTTTCAATTTATTTTTGTACTGAAATATTAATTGATACAATTGTGGTTTTTATTTTGTTTAAAGGGGAGGTGAAATTCAATGTGTTTAACTGAGGGGTAGTTTTAACCAGCAGAGTAGATTCTGGACTACTAGATACCATAGACCTAAGTTCCCAAATTTCGAAACCCTCAAATTTCCTTATCTTCACACTCCCAAATTGCTGAAGTAGTTAATTCCAAATCCCAATATTCCTAAATCCCCAAATTTCCAAATTCTGCAATCCCCATATCTCCAATCCCAAATTTTTGAAGTAGTTAATTCCCAAATTTCCAAATCCCAAAATTCCCAAAGCCCCAAGTTCTCAAATCCCTAAATTCCCAAATCCTCAAATCCCCATATCTCCACTCCCAAATTGTTAAAATAGACAATTTCTAAATTCTCGAATCCCAAATTCCCCAAACCTCCAAATCCCCATATTTCCACTCCCAAATTGCTAAAGTAGTTATTTTTCAAATTTGAAAAACCCGAAATCCCCAAATTCCTAAAGTAATTTTCTATTCCCCGAATCCCCAATAAGACTATACATTCCTTTCTAGATATAATCACCATACATACACTAAACATATCACCATACTCCTATAGAGATAAAGTTTCTAAATCCCTGCTTTCAAAACCCAATACACGAGAGAAAGCTTGTGTCATTCTCTCAACCCATGATCGATCTTAAAAATTGCTTTGAAATTGGTACAAACGCAGGAGAAGGAAAGACGAATGAGAAAGAAGAGACAGCAGGAGGAATTGGCGCAGCAGCAACAGCAATTGCAGTTGCAGGAGCCATTTTACGTCCGCGCGAACGCGTCAACGTTTACCAGCACTGTGGAAATTAAGGCCAGCCCGAAGGACGAAGTGTCAAGTCTTGGTTCCGGTGACAGACCTAATGTCACCATACTCGCACCAATCAGCATTTGTTTGGGCACAATGCTCTGTTACATCGTGGCAGGAGCTTTTACTTTGTACAAGTTTGACGGCTGGTCCTTTGTGGGTAAGTGCGAAAGAGATTTGCTCTGAAAGACCCGCATCACATCCACACTCTCCATCACGGTTCAAATGTTTAACACGTTCTGTGTCCTAATTGTGTGTACACACTTTATTGTACGTGTATAATACATGTTATACATGAATAATTATTGCAATGTATAATCACTAATTTTATATACACTTTTTATTTTATGTCAGTAATACGTGTTATGATACATGAATATTTATTGCAATGCATAATGACTTATTTGAGATACACATTTTAGTTTATGTCAGTAATACATGTTATAATACATGAATAGTTATTGCAATGTATAGTCACTAATTTTATATGCACATTTTATTTTACGTCAGTAATACATGTTATCGCTTTTTTAATTCTAGGTCAGTGCACAAAGTACATGTCTGTCGATATAAATTGGTCTTAGCATAACCTCAAAATTGTATGCAAAGATAAATACAATATAAATTCTTTTATGTAAGCGTAATCAGAAAATCACGTGTGAGTCTCATATCTTCAAATTTTCAAATTCTTGTCTTAAATCTTCAAATCATTAAATCTGGTTCCCAGGTCTCCATATTCTGGGGTCTCCAAGTTCCTAGATTCCTGAGATTTGTACTTCTGCAAATATTGACATTTCTGTGTTGGTGAATTCTCACATCCCGAATTTCAGAAATTTTAAAAGTATCTACTATTTAAGTTCTTATGTCTCCACATTCTTATTGTGTCTAACTTTCAAATACCGAAATTCTCAGTTACTTAACCCAAATTTCTTCAGTTGCATATATTCCACCAGCACCACATAGACTTAACCTAACCAATGTATGATATTGCCTAAGCTACCTATGACACAATCAAGAAATATGAAAGATTTGTTACTGAATGTGTGACGTCCCAAGATCTAACAGTATCGTTCTCAGTTAATATCAATGTAACCGAACTAATGTTGGTATTTCGTGTGCCTACAGACGCGAGCTACTTCTGCTTCATGAGCCTGAGTACAATCGGATTCGGCGATATGGTACCCGGTTCCTATCCACGGCAAAGCCTGTACGAATCTCGGAACGAGACCATTTGGTTCTGCTCGTGCTACATAATGTCCGGAATGGCGCTCACGGCTATGTGTTTCAACATCCTCCACGACGAGATCGTCCACAGGCTGAGCCATCAAACAGAGAAGCAGGAACCAGTTAAATCCAGCCCGAGCGTGGACGAGCTGTCTACAGATCCCTTCGCGTTGACCTCGTGACAATTTCCGTCTGGCAACCTGTGCCACAGGAACGGCACCGACGAGAACGATATTTGTGGAACGGAACCGCCGACCAGCCTGTTCGCCCACGAGAACGAAATCAATATCCTGAAGGACTCTTTCAATCAAGTGGACGTCACCAGAGACTGCAAGCCGATCTTGAAACTCGAGGATCACGTACCGCCGATTCCTGGTGTCTACATGTTGCCGAAGGTCGACGAAGAGGCCGAGGAGAACACTGAAATGTAAAACTCTAGCCATTTTATTTCTATCCGGGCAAATTGCATGCCCGATAAAGGTAACCAAGTGAAGAGACCTGTTGAATGGGTTCGTTCGAGGACGTTCTTTGAGGAATATGATACGGTGTTCCTGATCGATTAGGTACACTCGATGAATATGTATGTGTCGCGAACGGGAATGTAATTATTCTAACGCAGTGACATAGTGTACACCTTCGGCTAACGAGAATAATCGGAGGACATTTTTATTCGGTTCGTCGTCGATGTTAGTTCAGGGGATTGTGGACTGACCGTTTTTTTATATCCTTTCGTAAAGTGTCTTTTTTTCTAAGCGGAACTGATGTTTCGTTGTATCGTGTCCTTCGTGAATACGTGCACCGTTAATGGACGGCTTTCGCGTAGTTCTCGGGATTAACCGGTGCGATTTAGGATGTTTAAAGGATACGATATTCTCGTCGAAGAGAGGCAGGAAATTTTGAAGAAAGTATATTTGAAAATTGTTGGAATGTCATTTCCGAACGTGGAAGAATGCTTTTGTTTTGTAGTTCTGAAACGAGATCACGTTTTTTGATGTATCGCGTTTGAATTGGCAGGTATTTAATTAGAACGAACGTTGTACGAAAAAGTATTTTTGCAGTTCATGGATTCGAATTGTTGACCGTGTGAAACACGTTACGAGACAATTAACGGTACTTGTTTGCTCCGAGTAAATCAATTAAAATGGAATAATGGTGATGCAACACAAACTTAACCCGTTTCAGCGAATATCGCCTTTGATTAAGACATAATGGCATTACGCAACTTCTGAGTAAGATGTTCCCAGGATATACGAAGTGTCTCTAAAATGTCCTGAACTTCCTGCAGACATTTCCACGCTAATCCTGCGCAACTCTTAATGAACACCATATCACGAGAACGTAAAATCTATGTCTTTAGTGGAGTAGTCAAATGCCGGGGGAAATTGCAAAATATAAGACGGATTTCGTGCTTCTGGTTTGCGGATGTTAGGGGTGTGTTGAACTTTTGTAAATTGATGCGGGATTGATACGAGTTGAAAGATAGAATCCTTCAAATTTACAAACTTTGCAAGTTTACGGATTTGGACGTTTTTAAATTTGCAGTTTGTGAATTGATGTGTTGTCGATTTCTAAATTCTCAACTTTTTTAATTTTTGGTGAAGTGAGTTGGAACTTAAGAATTTTGGGATTTCGGAATTTGGAAATTTAGAAGTTTGGAGATGTAGGAATTTGGGGGTTTAAGAATTTGGAGATTTAGGAATTTGGAGATATAGGAATTTGGATATCTAAGAATTTGGAGATTTAGGAATTTGGAGATTTGCAGAAATTTGGAGACATAAAACTTTCACAATTCAGGAATTCTACGGTTTAAAACTTTGAGAATATTGAAATTTGAGATTTTGAAGATTTGGGAAATCTGAAATTCTGCAATTTAGTAATTTGAAAAATTTGAGAATTTGGGAATCTAGAAACACTTCATTCTGCAATCTTGATAATTCAGAAAGAATATTTGAAGACTTAAGACCTAAGAAATTTTCTCAAGAATTAAAAAATGTCTAAATCTCTAAATCTATACAAAAGTCCTACCAAATATCAGTAATCGTATAAACAACTAAAATAATCGCAATCATAAATTAACCAATAAAAATTAATTTATTTTAAAGATTAAATTAATCTGCAAATATCGGAAATGACATTCTAACTCACGACGAGACCGACTCAATGTTTCTACACGCCTATTTAGATAGAAACTTGTAATAGTTTTTATATTTCTGCATTTAAGCACTCACGTGGTAAAACACATTCTTGTCTATAATCTAATTAAGTCGATTATTGCGTCTAGTTGATAAGATGGAAGGTACATTAATTAAACATTCCTTTTATACATTTACGAATGAATTATTCAATTATATTATATTAATAATCGTTTGAAATATATAAACACTGCCGTGATGGATGCATCCTGTGAAAACGATCAATTTTAATATACAAACATTTGTACGGATATTTTGTAACGGGTGAATTTTTCTAGAATGAAAATATTTACAACGTTTTAATATAACTTTAACTTTTGTACACATCTATCTTTACCGTCGATTAATATTAAAATTGTTCTTGTATTTCATACAATTTATGAGAATGATTTTGTACAACAATGTCGGTGTATGACTTCGATTATTTGCAATATATGATGTACATCCATTGACTAGACGCAAAAATCAGTGAAACAAAAATCACATTCGAATTCTATGCTCAAGAACAATAACTAAACTACTGTTGCGACTAGGCACTAATCTTTAAGAGTGTTGCATATAAAATTATCCACATTGTTTAATATCGGTATTTCGTGATAACACGAGATCACGAGGTGCATAATATATAGTCGTGAATTAGCTGTAAAATAATGATCTCGTCAGTATAGAGCAGACAAAACAGCATTTCTTTAATAATTCAGGAATTATTAATACTTGCTTACTATGTATATAAAATAAATGTTCATAACGAGCTCATTTTTCAAAAGAACTCAATTTCGTTTTATTTTTACACATAGAATCGTACTGTATTCAATTGTACCGCCGTGCTGTCTAATCTTGTAAATTTTATCACTTATGTTTACTTATTATACGACGTATTATCTTAATAAAATGAAAAATAAAAAGATAACTCGTTAAATTTCTATATTCGTTTATACAAAATGGCGTGTAACTGATGGTATAAATAGGAACAAACTTTTACATCATAGAATATAAAATATGTAGAAAACCACATAAGTTTGAAAACCATCTTATTAGTATAATTTAAGAGCCTAAAAAGCGATTTATTACCATTAATTATACCTTGAAGAATCCACGTCTAACGAAAAGAAATGTTATTCTACATTTTGAAGCTAGCTATCATGTATAAAATTATTGTATTTCCTTTTGTACCAGCTATTACGCAACATTGTGTATACCAATTGTAAAAAAAATGATCGTCCATCAACTTCGTTCTGAAGAAACTAAAATATAGCCAAGCTCGGTCTGCTCTGTTCTGAACGACGAAGAAACCTCGATCAGTAGCGACATAACAAGAAAAGTGTCCCTTTTTTCTGTTTCTTGTAACATATCATAAGATATAAGGGAACGTGAAAGGCTGAAGTCCTTCTGCGCTGAGAAAGAAACAAAACGATCGACGAACAACACGTTGCTCTAACCTAACCCGTGCATTGGTTTGGTCCTGACGGTGGCGCGAATAGACAAACGAATTTCCTACGGTGTCTAATGACAATCGATATTAGCTCGAGCATTTACTAGAGTTATCGTTATCACTCGGTTGGCGATCCGATGGAGGCTCGTGGCTGCTGGCCAAAACAAACTTTACTTTTCCTGCTTGCAATCCGACCATCGATCCAACCTGGCTGACCGAGCAAACTTCCTCACACTCGTTCGATTCATTTTATGAGGCGTTTCTTCAAGCTGACGCTTGGACAATTTGTTGTGGAAAACTGACTGTAACTTTCCTTCGATTCGCGGTAAACCTTTCATATCGTCAACATTATCCGTTATTCTTCCAAAAATACCACTGTTTTCAGAAATTGTTTGCAAGTTTCATGTTGATTGATCAGACAATGGTTCCTCGTGAAGAAAATACTACAGCGATACTTCAAAATTTTCAAATGATCGAATCATCAGATTATCAGATAAATTGCTATATTACATTTCTGAAACTTTTATTTTCTAAATGTATTGTACGTTTCAAAATTGTTCAGTTTGTAAATCTTCTAAATTTCGAAACTTGGTAGTTGTGCATTTCAAAGTTTATACATTTGCAAATTTATCTGTGTCGAGATAAAAGTACAGACATATAAGATACTAAATTTCTTGAAAAACTTGATTACCTGATTTGATGAAAGAGTGAATGTAATATAATAGCCCGAAGGAAGCCTTTCCATATAACGTTAGATTTAGCTTCAATATGAATTCCCATTGCAGAAACTTCGAGACTTGGACTTTTCTTATTTCCTAAGATTTTCCCTTCCTGCTTGTCTCCTGGTTTCTCCTCTGGTTCCTCAGGGAAATATCACAGAGTTAAAAACACTCGTCGGCTACAAGGAAACTTTAGTGCGACAGTTTTGCAAGAAAAGCGTCCTCTGAATTTCTGATCAATAAATCAGTATGTCACGTTGAAAGGAAGAAAATGATCCTCCATCGATTAATTTTACCAAATCAATTTCTTTTGCCATATCCTTGAAATAAAATAATACCATCGTTAATTTGTTAAAAATTCGATGTATCTTTAAAAATATTCTTTTGAACGCTTAATGAACGTGGAACGAAATTTAATAACATGTCGATAAATAAAATGTCAATTATATCGCGGAATACTTTCGAGTGATAACAGAGGACTTTATACAAAATCGTTTTGTCGATTAGAATTAAGCTTACAGCTAATCTACATCTTTGTATCAACGAGTGGTAAACTTGTCGATACAGGAGTAACTATTATAAATTGTTGCAAGTGAAATGAACTGATTATCTAAACTTCTCGATTACTACTCTTGTTTAAAATAATTTGAAAGACTTAATAAAAAGAATTCTACACATTTTGAAGCGAATTCTTCAAAGTTACTGTACTCACTATTTTCAAATTGTTAATTACCCTATTAGCAATTGAACGATTAAATTACAATCATTAATTAAATGATTTTTAATTGTGAATTAAAATATAATCATTGTATAATTTTCTTAACTGAAAATTTTTAAATTTGTCAAATTTAAGATTAAAAATTAATCGTGGTCAAATGCGTTTTTAATTAATAATTAACTTGTAAATATTAATTGAAACTTACGATTCAGACCAAAAGTCTAATTTATTTCAATCAGATTAAAATGTATTCTTTAATCGAATCTCGTACGAATAAAAATGAATAATCCTTAATATTGTCTTTAAATTAAAAATTAGATCTTAATAATCAATTGCGAGAATTTACAATGAAGGATTAAAATTAAACTTTCTTATACGAGGTTCAATTACGAAATAAATTTTAATCTCCGATGAGAAATTTTAAATAAGATTTTATTGTGAACGAAGCGTTAATCGATAATTAGTGCTCAATGAAATAAAAATTGAATTAATCATATGAAACCCTGAATATGTCCTGTGCTTGTTTTAACGGACAACCAAGTGTCTTATATTGAAACAATTGAATGATTTATACAGCAATTTTCATTAAATATTGAACTTCAAATGGACTGTACATACTTCCTAAAGAAATTCGACGGTTACCAGATCTAACATTCGATGTACAGCAAGCTAACAATTCATAAATTTCGTCGGAATTGAATTTGAAAAGAAATCAGATCCGAAGGAGAACGTTCGTCGATTGCCCGAGCAACCAGTTTGACTAAATCATTAGACAGAGAAGAAAAATAGCTTAGCGCTGATTCAATATTCACAGTTGTCGAATCGGCGGGATTTGCTTCTGCCGTCCTTCCGTTTCAGCGAATCCTATACGAAATTGCAACGTAATGTAATTCGAGCGTAATTTTTGCGGATGTAACTCAATCTCCGAGCATACAGTGTAATATTAAGTTAGAACAGGTCATCGAACGAGTAATGAATGATTAACGCGTTGCGAATAGACACTGATGACCGCGAGAACGAGGACGTTAGCTGAACTTAAATTTTCTATATTATATTGTACATAGAATTGAACGTTGTATGATATTAACGACGATTCACGTTTAATGTTAGAGGAATATTATTCGAATTATTAGTCTGAATTTTGTATTTTCGATTTCAATCGATTTTGTTCCGGAGAATGTTCGACGAAGGCAATAAAATACGAACGCAAATGATAAATGCAAGAAAATATGACATGAAATGATTTCTTGTACATCTGTTGCTGTTCTGTATGTCTTGTATGTGGAAAATAGTTCGTACACTTTGTAGAATTCCCTACATCAGTGATGGGCAACTGGGGTCCCCCTTGACCTCTACTGGGCACTGATGGGTAGTCATTTCAGAAATTTCTCAATTTTCCAATTACCAAATTCCTAAATTTTTTAATTTCCAAGTTTCTTACTTTCTAAATTTCTACATTTTTTAATTTCTACGTTTTTAAATTTCTAAATTTCTAAATTTCTAATTTTCTAATTTTCCAATTTCCTAATTTCCTAATTTTCCAAATTTTCAAGTTGTAAACGACAATGTAAACGACAAACACTGTCCTTCATCTCATTGTTACACAGACTGCGCCCATGTGCCCATCACTGTTCTACACCATCTGTGAAATGTAAATCTTTGTACAAGAAGATCGATATGTTGCATTAACATTACGTTTCAATCTGCACTATAATCATATAGGAAATTTGTTAACTTTAATTTATAAAATTTCTGTATCACCTGCGTTTATATTTGTTCATTCCTTTATTTTTTTTTATTAAAAAAGGTACATTTAAATTAAATGTATATGTCAAATTTTCATTTTGACATACTTATACATTGATGTATATTGTTTATAATTCTAGGTCTTTTTAATTCTAAATTCAAAGTCTTTTGACAAAGGTGTCTGAAAAATGGTAGAAAATCGAAAAAACCTTTGACTTTCCAGAATAAACGCATCTGAGCGATTGAAATCAAGTTTTTATATATTTGCAATTTCCCTTTACTGAAAAATTAAATTACAGTGCATGACTGTTTATAAAAATTAACATTTTACTTTCGTTAACACTAAAGATACTTTGATCTTATTCTGAAAAATCATCTCATATCATAACTTCGCCAATTATTTATATTAAAACTTGATTTTTGTTAAAATAATAATGTAAAAACGAAATGGGAATAAGAATGTGTGTAAATTAGGGGAAAAAGTTGGAATAAAATTACGAGCGAAAAGAAGCAAGAAGGAGAAAGAGAACAAAGGAGTACCATAAAACCATTGTTTGAATTGGTGTCATGTAACAAATATAAGAATCAATTAATACTTTGTAAATAGCTGAAAAAAGTGAACGATGTGGGGGTGAATTCTGCGTCACTGTAAAATACGAGGAGAAACGAATTACTGGGTATTGTACGTCTGTATAATCGTTTGTCAAACAATGTATCTTATATTACAGAATAATAAAACGAAAACGACTTATCAAATATTAATATTGCCTTTTACATCCATACTATTTTACAATAATTACTCATTAAGTTATTATTTTATCTAATGGAATTTATATTTTTATTGATACATTATTTTCTTTCGATAATTATACTTTGCTATAAATACTGGTACATATATTCAACTTCAAAATTATTTTTAATTTTATGATTATTCCTAAATTGTTACTATATCTATTGAAACTTCTTATAACTTTCGCTTTTTTTTATATGAAAAAGGATTCGCCTTCTTCGCTGTTTCAAATAACAAACGTATTTTAATATTTTTAATTTCAATGTCAACCGCCTAAGGCGCTGTGATATAGAACCAGTCCCTGTTGATATGGTAGAATGTGACACAAAGATGGTAACTGGATTCTAAAATCTTGTAGAATGTGCAATGAAAAAATAAGCATTGCATCATCGAGTTATCCTGTAAAAAAGAGCATTACATCAGTGATTCGTCCTATACATATACCTTACCTAGATTAAAAATACTTATCGATAAGAAAAAAGTATTTACGACCTGGAATGCTTGCAAAATATCCAGCAGAGAGCGTAGGTGCTCGATCAGACCGGCGCACAGGAGAGACGGAAGAACATATGTTTAAGCAGTGACGCATGCGCAATCATTGCTTCCGCGACGTACCTAGCCATCTTTCCAGTCAAGCAAAAGTGATTGTTTTCAGCTTTAGTCTTATTTAACGGAACTTTTATTAATGTCAGAGCCACAGTCCGCGCTTCTACTACGAAAACAATTAGCAGGTACCCAGTTAAAAACAGTCTAAGTGCTAAGTGTGATTCGTGCCGCAATTTCGAGCTCGACGAAAAGCCGGAACCGTTCTTGTACTCCAAACTCGTGCGATCTCGTCATCGTCGTGCTTCGACCCTCGGGATTGTCTTTGTGAACATTTTTTCTCCCGAGATATCAGTTTCTCGAGACCTCTATAACCTTATGTGAGCACCGATTAAACCTACCGTTATCTCACGTTGGCCCTGCGCCTGATTAGGGCGTGAAAATCAATACGGCTACGGAACCGTTGTGTGCCTCCCATGAATAACTTTAACCTAGCATCCAGTATCGCGTTTATCCGTTCGTATACTCGAGTTAAATCGTAATAGTCCCGCGAGTGGTTTTCATGTATAGCGAAGGCCGTTTTCGCTGTTACCGAAAATAATTGCAGGCAATGTTATTTATAGCATTTCGCGCGTCACCGTATACGACGCGGTTTGGACTGAAAAAAAGAGACAGAGAAAACCATGCCGTGCAACGACCACCGAAGGTCAACCGTCCTCGGGCCACCAACTTTTGTATTACTTTTGTCTAGAGAACCGAAGCGATGATATGCTTCGAAATTTTCCTCCGCAGGCTTCCAGATTTTGTCCTTTTGTTTCGTAATCGAACTACGTGTTCGATTTTACGCGAAATAATATGCTAGCGCTTGCCCATTAACCTGTCGGTGCTTGACGGTTAACGAATGATTTGATTTAACCTAACCTGTAAACATCGAATGATAAAAGTTTCGGTATAACGTATAACCTTGTGTTAACGATTTTCTTCGACTGTTTTCATTGTCACTGGGTCAAAGTATGACTGATTATATACATTCAAACGGTTCTGTGTTTTTTAATGCGAGCAATATATTAAGTGTTCTTATACTGTATTATTTTATTTGCTGTATATACTCATAAAGTAATTTAATTTAATATGAAAATATATGTGAAATAGTTATTGATAGAAAGAAATGAATTTTATTTAAATACATTTGTTGATAAGAAAGTTGTTTTGAAATATAAGTGATATACTGAAATTTTTTTTTATTCTATAGAATTAAATAAAAACCCAGTAGAAGGGTTTTCAGCAGGCCTTATAGATGACAATGACATATATCAGTGGGAAGTACTCATTATTGGACCTCCAGACACATTATAGTAAGAAATTAATCAATTTCATTACTTACATAATTAGTTATCAATTCTTAATGTAAGAATTAATTTTATACATTTGCAAGTGTTTTTACAAACATTCTTTTGCATTTTAGTGAAGGTGGGTTTTTCAAAGCACACTTACAGTTTCCAAAAGAATATCCACTTAGGCCACCAAGAATGAAATTTATAACAGAAATATGGCATCCAAACAGTAAGTATTTTGTTCCCAGGAATTTTTATGCAGATTAAATGAAATGAACTTAAGCATAATATTATGTTGTATTTGTAGTTGAGAAGAATGGTAATGTATGCATATCGATTTTGCATGAACCTGGAGATGATAAGTGGGGTTATGAAAAAGCATCGGAACGATGGTTACCAGTTCACACAGTTGAGACCATTCTTATAAGTGTTATTAGTATGCTTGCAGATCCTAATGATGAAAGTCCTGCTAATGTGGATGCTGCCGTAAGTAAAATTTTACTTGTATGAACTTAAAAAAATAGAAATTAATTACTTTTCAAGTGTAATTTACATATTAAATCTTATTACTATAGAAAGAGTGGAGGGAAAGTTATACAGAATTTAAAAGAAAGGTGGCAAGGTGTGTCAGAAAAAGCCAAGAGGAGTGTTTGTAGGAGATGAACAATTATTCAAATGGAAAGACTTATTTAATTCTGGTAAATTTTATATTTACATGAAATCAAATTAGATGTTTATTTTCTGAAATTTAAAAAACATTCCAATTCTTATAGGGATGCCGTAAGCACTGTAAGAAAGAAACCAATGCTCAGCATTAAGCTAATGGATAACAGTGCCACTAAAAACGGATAAAGCCTGACCCATTCTTAAACAGAACAAGGGAGGCAAAGTGTGTGTAAAAAGAAAAGATAAAACCACACGCTTCTATCAAGTTTATACCACCGCCACTGACGTACCATCCATTGATACGAAAAACATAAAGGAAATACATGCAGCTCACCTTTTACATAATAAACTAAAAAACTAATTTACACGTATACATAATGCAAAAAAATTATCTGTACGATTATTACCTTAATATTGATAGTTATGAACTTAACTTCCCAGTTCCTCCTGCTCAAAAGCTAGCCCCACCCTTTATACCTAAAACCTTGTAATTTAAAATGTTTATGTTTATCATTGAACAATAATTCCTTAGTGGCGTTTCGTATTTTCTTACTTTCGTAAATACATATAAATAAATTTTTGTAAAGTCAAGTTAAATGTAATGCCAGTAAAAATAGAAACGAAATATATGTGAATCAACTGTGACACTGCGGCAAACATAATGTCGAATAAGCTGTACAATCGCGGCTATGTAAAGATATGTGAAATTTCCGTTGAACCGTAAGTTGCCAAAATAACGAATTCTAATTAAAGTGATAATAATACTAATAACGATACTATTATTAGAAATATACTATTAATTACATTAGTAAACGTAACGTGAAATTGCGTACACTGCTACAAAGACTTTATGAACATTTTAAACCAGTGCCAGTTTGTGAAGTGATTGTTCAAGTGATTTTTTTTTTTTTTTTATTAATATGTAAACGCGGTTCTGAACTATAAGATACGTTCAAATTTGAAAAATTTTTTTGTCCAACTAGGTATAATTTCATATTGTCAATTAAATTCTACAATATGACAAATGACTGTCTTGACATTGAACCTACTTTCACACAATTGTAAAATACTGCTTACTAAACCTTACGTAATGATCTTCAAAATTATTGGAACAGATTAATCATTTTTTTATACTGTGATTTAATTATTTACTCATATATAACTAAGTAATGATATTTTATGTTTAATAGATAAAACGTAATTAGTAATTGAATAAAATTTGTTTTCTTTCACATTTTTTTTTTTTCTTTTTTTTTAATTGCTGTTCACAAATATTGGTATTATTAACATTTTTCCTAGTGTAATTCATAGTGTATTTGTAATATGAACATTATGATTATCAAAGAATTTAAATACTTTTATATCACATGCAAGTAAAAATTCTGTATGATATATTGATAGTAAACAAAGTAATCCTATATTTACATTTAAATCATTCATTTACACGGTTTTTTTTAACAATACGTTAATTTTATGTAATGCTATTGATACTTAGTAACTATATTCGAGATTAATAAACATTCATTTGTTGGTAATGTCTTATGAAAATCAAATTAAAATTTTCTTTCATAATTTCTTTAACTGAATTTTTGATATTCATTGTACAGAAGAAATTAATGGTACTGAATAGAATTATTATTATGAAAAATTTGCTAATATATAGCAGAATAATATAACAATTATTTTCTTTCAAATTTATATTATGATAAATATAAACATACATGAAATTACGTAGTATTGTTCATACGAAAAAATTCTATTCGTGAAAATAACGTTATTTGAAATTACTTTATAACTTCATATAAATTTGACAATTTACATTTCTAAATTTTCTTTGGAAAATTTCACCTCTTCGTATTATTCGTATATTTTGTCCACCGTGTATATAACTGATGAAATACGAAATAATCTTATGCGATGAGGTGGGGGGCTTTTAAACTCAGTTGAGCTGCGTGAACAACCAAATCATGTCGGCCTATCGGCAATATGTATTTGAAATTTCTTTCGACTAACTTGGTTACGCATTCTGAAGATTTGTTTACATTAGCAAATACATATATACGTTATAAAGTCGTACAACAATAATTAAATTTTTTTTATATACTTGACGCAAATCTTGTAAGAAGTTCAAGAAGTATTACAAAAATTGGACTTCTTTAAATTAGATTTCTGCATATATTCTTAACAAAAATTTATTATGTGTTAAAACAGTATCTTAAGTTAGAAACAATAGTAAAATAGTATTGCTATGGTTAGTATGGTTTATGTTTCGTTTTGCAATTATTATTATTACGTGTTATTGCAAATTATAACGTGTTTTCAAGACGTTTGGTTTGTTTTGAACCAATTAAGTTGTAATCATGAATGATGATCAAATTATTTCGACGTTACCGGATACACAAAATGCGGATTCAGTGTGTTTGACTCAGTCACAAGAGTTATCACAGAAAAAAGTTTTGTCAGTATGGGGAAGATTGTGCCCACTTAAATTTCCCTTTAAAACAATGGGTAAGGATATACATTTATTTAATGTTTCTCTTATATTAACTTTATAAAAACAAAAAAAATTATTTTTAACAAATTTATAAAATAGATGTAAATATGATTTTTATTTATTATAAAGAGATAGTTAAGAAATATTTGTTGCATGTGAAAACTTAAACTTTATTTAAATAATTACTTTTACAGAAATGACCAAGGATGTTTATACACTTGGTCGGCTAGACTCTTGTGATATTTGTGTAACGGAAAATGAGTTGAAACCAAAGTGGCTTCTTGTAATGAGTAAAATACACTTTAAAATAACTAGAGAATATATTGATGGTAATACTGATGATGCTGTTGTGTATTTAGAAGATTTAAGTCATAATGGAACTTTTATTAATAAGAAAAGAGTAGGTCGAGGAAATAAAGTAGTACTTGAAAGTAATGACATTATATCTTTAGCTCAACCAGTAGTTACTGGTAAATATATTTTTATGAATATTTAAATAATTTATTCACAGTACATTTTCTAATTATATTTGTTTTTGTTTACAACAGTATATGTATTTATGAGTACTATAGCATTTGAAAATAATGACTTACCTTCTGAACTTAAAAATAAGTACGCAGTTTCACGCACATTAGGATCTGGTGCTTGTGGAGAAGTGAAGCTAGTTTTCTCTAAAGTTGGTTGTAAAAAATTTGCTATGAAAACCATTACGAAAATAAGTACCGTAACAAATGGACAAAGATATTCAGTAAATGATCCTGATAAGATTATGAATGAAGTTAAAATACTAAAAGCTTTAAAACATGTAAGTTCATACATATATGTCATTATAATTATTTATGTTAATAAATGTTTTATATTTTCAGCCTTGTATAATTAGAATGGAAGAAATTGTAGATACTCCTAGGGCAGTATATATAGTTCTGGAATTAATGGAAGGTGGTGAACTTTTTGAAAGAATAAAAAGCAGGGGAAAATTATTAGAGAAATATGCAAAACTAATTTTTTATCAAGTTGTATTAGCCGTAAATTATCTTCATGACTGTGGTATAACTCATAGGGATTTAAAGGTATCTATCAAAATATGTTTTATATAAAGTTTTCTTACATAATAAAAATAATTAATTATAATTTAAATATAGCCAGAAAACATATTATTAGCCAGTAATTCTGATATAACATTAGCAAAAGTATCTGACTTTGGTTTGTCAAAATTAGTTGATGCACAAACTATGATGAAAACTTTCTGTGGAACACCTATGTATGTTGCACCTGAAATATTAAGTAGTATTGGACACGGTTCTTACACGAGTCAAGTATGTTTGTACAATAATAATCTACATAACCATACAGAAAAATGAGGAGATTTATTTTTCAAAACAATGTTTTTGATTTCATTAGGTAGATGTATGGAGCTTAGGAGTAATATTATATGCTTGTCTAAGTGGTGCAGTTCCCTTTAACTGCCAGAATAAAAACATTAGTTTGCAAGAGCAAATAAAGAGAGGATATTATAGTTTTCCTCCTTCTAGATTTGGACATGTTACAAATAAAGCTACAGATCTGGTATGAACTGACATTATTAAATTTTACAATATTAAATATTTTTAATTTCTAACAAGATTGTCTTTTAGATTAGGAAAATGATGACTGTTAATCCCAAGAAACGTATTACCATAAAACAAGTGTTGTTACACCCTTGGTTACAGGATCGTGAACTAAGGGACACTGTGGATATGTTATTTTCGAATGAAAATAATGAAAATATAGCACCGCAAACTAATTCAAATAACATCCAATATAAGAGCGAACAGCGTCCGAATTTAATAAAACGAGCACGCTTCGAACTATAGCTGAAACAAAAAACATAGAATTAATTAGTATACAACTGACTCACTGCCTTCTGAAATTAGCTATTAATGATTTTTTCTTTATTAAATAAAATCATTAAGTTCTTATTTCTTTGAAGGACTATATTTATCTTTTCTGGATAATGTTTATTAAACAAACAGAAAATTCTACTGTATTTTTAAGTACAATATTTTTTATTACAAAATTATTTATTTGATAAAAGCATAATTTACCATCATTCTTTACATTAATTGATAGTGATATGTAAAGTAATTACACTTTAAACTGATTTAACTTACCAATTCAGTTACAGTATTAGTATGACAAACATATTTATTAAAAAAATATACAGTAGCAGAGATATATACCAAAATGTTATTCAAATAACTATATAAATAAAATTATTTTTGTATTTCATATTCTGAATCGTTGGCAGTAGTAAAAATTTGTTAAATATATACTATATATATGTATGCGTGTTACGTTTTTGCTACACAAATTTATATATATGTATATCAGTATGATAAAATTAATAGTCTGCATATCAGGAAAATTGTTAGCCTGATAATTTTTTAGTTTAAAACAAGCAACACTTTGTACATAACAAGAAAAACCGGTTTATATACAATTACAAATCATTTCAAGAATAATGTTTTATTAATCAAGTATTTTCTCTTCCTTTGAGTTCACTCTTTTCTACATGGAAATATTTCATCACCTCTGCATGGATTTGGAAGCGGAGTTTCCATTTCCGGTTGTTTTTTCTTAGTTAGTCCTGCTAACAATCGTTTTATCTGAGCGATTGCCTTCCCCGGATTTAGACCCTTAAAAAATAATTAATACAGTATTCAAATATGACCTATTGAAAACATCATGACTTTTAGTATTTAAATAATGCTTTAAATCTTTCACCTTCGGACACGTCTTAGTACAATTAAAGATGGTATGACAACGATATACCGAATAATAATCTCGCAATTTACTAAGTCTTTCTCTATGCCCCATATCTCGTGAGTCCATAATCCACCTGTATGCCTATATGAAATTTTCAAGAATTAGTCCCTAATTATTAGTTCTATTTTTATATTCTTTTATGTTATACCTGCAGAAGAGTTGCGGGACCTAAAAATTTATCGCCAAGCCACCAATACGGTGGACAAGCATATGTGCAACATCCGCAAAGTATACAATCATACAATCCATTAAGTTTATTCCTATCTTTTGGACTCTGTAAAATTTGTCGTAAACCAAGGAAATTTTCTTCTCCGGGACGCTTTAAAAATGGATCGATTTCTTCATATTGTTTCAAAAAGTGCGACATGTCCGGTATTAAGTCTCTAATTATATATGTATGTGGCAGAGGATACACGATTATAGGCTTCGATGATTCCTTCACCTTTCTAACATCAGAGAAACAATGTATTCGATTTTATAATAATATTATATAGTTTCTATTTTGTTTTAATATAATTGCTTTTAATAACGTTAATAAAACATTATTAAAGGACTTAGAAGCGCTGTTAGAATGTGCGAGGTCCAAAACCAAAATTGTTATTATCGAAAGCATTACAATAATCTTTCATTACTTATATTGTCACACGTTTGATAGTCAAATATTACGTGAAATTTGCAAGTTTAAAGTCTGGACCTCTGAAAATGGTCAGAGCAAATGCCTCCCGTTTTCAACGACAACTCAGTGGCGCAAAAAGAACATTGTTTATTTCTTAATAAAAAAATGAAATAATGCTTTGCGCCACCTCTAGTTACGCTACTGAAGCAACTAAAAATTAACTACTACGCTACTGAAAAAGTATTTTCCCGCTTTACGTGATGCAAGCCAAGGTATTGACACCATTTATATTCATCGCGCAAGTTCCGCAAATTCCCTCTCGACAGGATTTTCGAAAGGATAACGTAGGATCATGTTCTGCTTTTATCAATGCTAGTACGTCTAACACCATTGTGCCACATTTATTTAAATCCACACTGAATTGTTGCATGTGTGGTTTCACATTTGGCTTTTCTGGGCTCCAACGGTATACACGAATAGTTTGAAGTCTTGGTTTCTCCTTCTTTACTCGTTGCTAAAAATTAACCAATCATGAGAATATTAAGTTTTCTAATTTAAAAGTCTGAAATTTTAAAATTGGAACAAGGATTTAATATCATTTCCTTTATCCTATGTCACGATATTTATTGACACTAACTTCTGGAGGTAGCTTGCATTCTTTCATGCTCATCTTCTCGGCTTCAAGGAGGCTTTCTTTTTCGGATGGCTGTTTGTCAGATCCTTTCTTTGCACTGGACAAGAATCGACAATTTTGATAACCATTGCTTCGACACGTGCCTCGACGAAGAGACGCGATCGTACAGGACCAAAATTGGTTTGCATTACTGACGATATTGCGGGTAAACATATTTGTAAAAAAGTATTTTATAAGATGCCTTTCATAAATGTTACGCAAGGCTACAACGGTATATTTCGTTTTTTCAATAGTTCAATCATTTCATTTTACGATGACTTTTCGTTAAGATGGAAACAAAATATCATCGTTTCGAAAGAACTTCATAGTTATTCACAGCGATTTTATTGCCCAAAAATGAAAGTATAGGGTGTACTAGAAAATAAGTATGTAGCGTAGAACTTAATAACTAGAAAAATTAATTATAAAAATAAAAAGTTTGTATTTATTTTTTATCGACACTTTCTACTTAAACTTGATTATTTTACTAAAATACGTGAATGAACCGTGAGCTGTTTAGAACAAACGCGAGTAGTAAATTTCTCAATTTTTAATAACATTCGAATGCGCAAATTACAAAATTATAAAGGAATTTTCCATTTGTTTTCACGCGAAGAATTTGCACTTTTCGGATTGCATACTGTTCTTGGATACTCTATAAAATTCATTTAAAATATCTAAATATATACATTAAAGCTTGACTGACGTAAATAACTTGATACGCGAGCACAACATTGAAGTTTTGCAATAATAACAAATATTTACTACTATCTTTTCTTTTAAACAGTTTGTTATATTTATCTTCGCGTTTGTGCCATCTATTTTTTCATATTACAATTTTGTAAATTGTATTTCCGTTTCTTATGAATCTCTCTAATCATTAGTTCTATTAATTTGTACAATATTATGAAAGATTACTGAAATAATTATATCATGATTGGTTCCAGAAATAATTATATCATGATTGGTTCCAATATCAATGTGTAAAAATAAATTTTATTATAAAAGTCATGGAACAGTATTAACCAATTTTTCTGTATCTTGTTTTCAGTGTTAACTTTTTATAAATATTTGTCCTATTGTCAAACTGTTTTGCGATAAAGAACATTTTGCACATCGTACTATATTTAAAGGTCAAATGTTATCTCTCTGTGTACTGGATATAATGAATTAACCCCCGCGAAGAAGTAGTCTTTCGTTTACGCGCATCGAGATACTCTAATCGAGCATTAAAAATCATACGTTTTTACTCATAAATATATAAAGAATTAGTGAATAGTAAAAAGTATTTAACATCTCAATTTAACTTGAGTAACACCTGTTGCTTCAGGTAATATATATATATATCGTTCAAGTACCGCTTATTTAACTGTACGAAATTTTGAATCATGTACGATTTGTTAAAATAAAAAAAAATTAATTAAAAATATGTATATTAATCAATTACGATTGATTCATCTTAGTATCAAGAAAATATATGCAAAAAATTTATGAGACACCATAAACACAGAGGTTATAGATTTATGTAATTGATATATTTATATGTAATATTAATGGAAATATATTTATTTTTATGTGTTTTATGTGTATAAGAATATTGAAATGATTTATAAATGTTGTTGTATCTTTTTATGTAATATATATGATTTATTAAATTTTTATATAAATTGTACAACAGATTCAATAGTTTTTATTTTGTTATGATTTATAATATTCTATTATAATGAATATAAAGTATTGTATTCTTTAGACACTATGCAGGATACTGTTTTGATTATTGGTGGTGGAGGTAGAGAACATGTTATCGCTTGGAAACTTTCACAGTCTCCACATGTAAGTAAATTAAATAAGATAATAAATGTTATTTAAGCAAAGAGTAATTTTAATAGTAATTAAATTATTCATCATAATATTATTCTCATGTAATATTTTATTGCAAAGTATATCTTTTTCAGATAAATAAGATTTATGTTTCTCCTGGAAACAGTGGGATCGCATTACTCAATAAGGTTTCTTTGATAAAATTAAATGTGAAAGATAATAAGGTATATTATATGAACTTTCAAATTAAAATATGAATTATATTGAAGTTTGACTAAAGTCATAAAGTTTATTTTATAGGAGATAGCACAATGGAGTAAAGAAAATGGTGTAAATTTGGTAGTTGTTGGCCCAGAAGAATATTTAGCAAATGGACTAGCAGATGAATTAAAAAATGTGGGAATTAGTTGTTTTGGTCCACAAAAGGCAGCCTCTAAAATTGAAGCAGACAAATATTGGGCAAAAGAGTTTATGGACAGGCACAATATTCCTACTGCAAGGTGGAAAGGATTTATGGATGCTGAAGAAGCAAAGAAATTTGTTATAAAGTAAATGCAAAATTTTATATAAAGATGTATTATAAGAACAAACTGTTACGTGTGTAATAATTTATTATAGTGCACCATTTCCAGCACTGGTAATAAAGGCTTCAGGTTTAGCAGCTGGAAAAGGTGTTATAGTAGCGAAAGATCAACAAGAAGCATGTAAGGCAATAGATGAAATCTTGACAGATAAAAAATTTGGATCTGCTGGGGAATCAGTAGTTGTAGAGGAACTACTAGAAGGAGAAGAAGTTTCTGTGCTTGCATTTACAGATGGTATAATATTAAGAACTTTTAATAAATAAAATTCGACTTAGATACAATAAAATATACTTTATTTATAGGAAAAACTGTTGTACCAATGGCACCTGCACAAGATCATAAAAGAATATTTAATGGAGATAAGGGACCAAATACTGGTGGCATGGGTGCTTATTGTCCATGTTCATTATTAAATAAAACAGATTATGATGCAGTGAAATCAAATGTTCTTCAAAAAACAATTGATGGTCTTAGAGATGAACAAATTCCATTTATTGGTTTGTAATATATAATATAATTTACATTTATAGTTCATAAAAAGTAATAAAATTGTAACAAATTTGTGTCATAAAATATAGGTGTATTATATGCTGGACTAATGTTAACAAAAGATGGACCAAAAGTTCTAGAGTTTAATTGTAGGTTTGGTGATCCAGAAACACAAGTAGTACTACCACTACTAAAGTCAGATTTGTTTACAATTATGAAGGTAATGTAACTACAAAATAGAACACTTTAGCTAAAATTAATTTGATGTACATTCGTATAGGCTTGTTGTGAGGGTACTTTAGTTGAATCTCAAGTTACATGGCAAGAAGGTGTATTTGCTGTTGGTGTTATTTTGGCTTCTCGAGGATATCCAGCATCGTCGTCGAAAGGCCAAGTTATAACAGGTGTCGATAACATTCTGAATAAACCAAATCATTTCGTTTTTCACAGTGGAACAAGTATTTCACCTGAAGGAGAATTACTAACTAATGGTATATTTTTATTTCGCCAATTTTATATGTAAATATGTTCAATATTACTTTAATTCAAGAATATTATTTTTGTTAGGAGGAAGAGTTTTAATTACTGTAAGTTTAGCACCTTCTTTAGCTTTGGCTGCTGCTAAAGCAACATATGCTGCACAAAGCATATCATTTGAAGGGAAGCAATTTAGAACAGATATAGCACACAAAGGAATTGCAAGGTATTTTGTAGATGTGATATATGAAACAAAAAGCAATACTAAATAAACAATGCTTTCAGATCTATTTTACATCACGGAAAATTAACATATAAAAGTAGCGGTGTTGATATAGCAGCTGGGGATTCATTAGTTTCAGCTATAAAACCAGTGACTTCTTCAACTCGACGTTTGGGTACATTGGGGTCAATTGGTAGTTTTGGTGGTTTATTTGATGTAAAAGCTGCTGGCTATAAAGATCCAATTTTAGTATCTGGTACTGATGGTGTTGGTACCAAATTAAAGGTAATTTTATATTTATGGTAAATATCGCTACAGTAACGATAAATAAAAAGTATATTAATTTGTAGCTAGCATTTGACTGCAATAAACATGATACAATAGGAATAGATTTAGTAGCGATGTGTGTAAACGATGTTCTTGCACACAATGCCGAACCATTATTCTTTCTCGATTACTTTGCTTGTGGCAAACTAAATGTTGATGTTGCGCGAAATGTTATAAGTGGAGTTAGCGAAGGATGTAAGAGAGCTGGATGTTCATTGGTAAGTAAACATAATTTCTTTATTTTTATTGGTCCTTTACTCAAGTACGTAAATAATATTTTAGATCGGCGGCGAAACAGCCGAAATGCCTGACATGTATTCTAGCGGAGAATACGATTTGGCAGGATTTGCTGTAGGCGCAGTTGAAAGAAATGATCTACTTCCGCGCACTGATGATATCGAAGAAGGTGATGTCGTAATTGGTCTTCCATCAAGTGGAGTGCACAGTAATGGATTTAGTCTTGTGCGGAAAATACTAAAGTTAGCGAATAAAAAGTACTCGGACATAGCACCTTTTTCAAAAAATAATCGCACGATTGGTACTTGCTTTTTGTTTATAGTATATGTTAAAATACGTATTTATGAAATTAATTTATTTATATTTATTATACAATAAAGGCGATGAATTGTTAGAACCAACAAAAGTTTATGTAAAAGGAGTAATACCAGCTTTACGAACAAATTTAGTAAAAGCGTTTGCGCATATTACTGGAGGAGGTCTCACAGAAAATATACCAAGAGTTTTACCAGAAAATATGGGTGTTGTGTTAGACGCAACAACATGGGAAATTCAACCAATTTTTGGTTGGCTAGCAGCTGTTGGTAAGAAGTTAATTCAAATGTCCATTAAATTATTTAATTTTCATTTAATTTATACGTATTTCTTCCAAAAATATTTTTCTTTAGGCGGAATTAGTAAAGAAGAAATGTTGAAAACATTCAATTGCGGTATTGGGGCCATCTTAATTTGTTCAAGTAAATATAAAAATGAAGTTTTACTTAAGCTACAAGCAGAAAATCCCAAAGTTATTGGATATACAAGTAGTTATAAAGGTAAGATTCATTTGACACGATTGCAATATAATTTTATTTATGTGCTATATGTATTGAAATATTTCAGATAGTAAAATTAGGGTAAATGTTAAGAACTTTGAAGAAGCATTAGAATTAGAAATGAAACAGTATGTACCAGATATCGTTTCAAGCTTAAGTAAACCTTTAAAGAGAGTAGGTGTTCTCATATCTGGTAGCGGAACCAATTTACAAGCGTTAATTGATGCGACTCAAGATCCATCGCAACATATTGGCGCTGAAATTGTGATAGTAATATCCAATAAACCGAATGTGGAAGGACTTAAACGAGCTGAAAGAGCTGGCATTAAGACAGTGGTAATTAGCATTCTTTTAACTATTTAATCCTTGTTGTGCTATAAAAGTATCCATCATATATTTAATGTATAATAACAGGTCATCAAACATACTGATTATCCTACCAGAGAAGCTTTCGATGCAGCAATGAATGTAGAACTTGACGCTGTCGGAGTTGAGATAGTTTGTCTTGCTGGTTTTATGCGTATTCTGTCAGATAATTTTGTTACTCGGTGGCGTGGTAGTTTAATAAACGTACACCCTTCATTGTTACCATCATTTAAAGGGGCTCAAGCACATAAAGATGCTCTAGCAGCCGGAGTACGTG
Source organism: Megachile willughbiella (assembly GCA_945859595.2). Taxonomy (NCBI): domain Eukaryota; kingdom Metazoa; phylum Arthropoda; class Insecta; order Hymenoptera; family Megachilidae; genus Megachile; species Megachile willughbiella. The sequence continues at coordinate 11,530,167 of OX243796.1, forward strand.
TTTCAGGGTGTACAGTACATTTTGTCGAGGTGTGGAAAAATTTTAATAGAATTAACATGAACATACGATATCAGGTAAAAGAATTTCTTTATATTTTTAAAAATGTTTCTTACAGATTGACATAGATTCTGGAGCAATTATTGAACAAGCAGCAGTACCTGTATTACCAAACGATACCGTAGAATCTCTTCAGGAACGAGTGAAAACGGCGGAGCATCGTATTTTTCCTCTTGCTTTGAAACATTTGGCTACCGGAAGAATACAACTGAAAGAAGATAATTCAATCGTGTGGAATTTTTGAACTCAAAGCGTGGTTTCATTATTTCAGAAGAAATGATTCTTACTCATTTATTATTATTTATCTCTTTGTATTAAGATTCCTAATTGTAGAAGATAAATTGCTAACACAATTCTGAAAAGTACATATGACTGTTCATGGAAGTTTTCTATTGAAAATCGAAAATATCATGTCAAGTATACTATTGTCACGTTTGTTAACAATAAAATTAGAATCTTTATTTTTTGAATGAGAATATTTTTTCATTATTTTCGGGGGCATAGCGAGTGCTTCATTTGCAAAATCATCTAATTTAACATGAAACATTTGTTTCTGTAGCACAGGCACCAATAAATTGTATTTATCAATTTTATTATTTATTTGTTTTGTCGTAGATTTAAAATCATCCAAAATATTTTGCCAAATTACTTCTTCTCCAGGACTTAATGGGATAGGTCCTACATTATTCCGTGCTTCTGCTAGTTTTTTTTGTAAATCTTGTTTTTGTTCTCTAATTTCTTTAGATAATTGTATCCACTCAGGGGTAAATCCATTTTCTATTAATATCTGTAATTTATATCTGTAGATTATTTCCTGCAAATTTTTTAAACTAAACGATTTTCCATACCTCATTTAATTTATAAGTAACAAAATCAACATATGGATTTCGAGTATTTGTATTCTCTTTTAATGGTTTACCCATTCCTGGTAAATCATTGAATTCACCTTTATTCATGGCTTCTTGAATTAAATCTTCCACTAGACGATCCATACCAAAACGTGTTTTAATATCTTTTGCACGTTGTTTATCCATTCCAACTAATGTGTTACGCTCTTCAGCTTGCAATCTTTTTAATCTATGCTCCATTACATTATCAACAGCTTTTTGAGCCTTTTCTATACTATACAGCTTTTGTCTTTTACTAGGTGTCCCAATTCCTATATTGTATGCTAAGTAATGACGATGTTGTGGTGCTGTATGCTGATAATATGTAAATGTTTAGGTCAGTAAAAGTCACCAAATAATAAAATAATATATAAGCGTTAATATAAGATAGCATACTTTAATATCAAATTCTTGAACTTCAGGTAACTCTGTAGTATTTTCTCTCTGTTCCATTCTTGCTTTACGAATTTGTCTATAGGCATTTTCAATCTGTGGATCACAATGTTATGGCTATATAATATGCAATGCTACATAATTTTCAAATATAGAATACTATACCTCAGAAAATTTGACTGCACTAGCTTCTGCTGTACCACTGTCTGGATGAAACCTTTTTGCCAAATAAACAAATGCTAATCTTAGTGTCTCATCTTCACAGTCTTCAGGAACCTCCAATGCCTGATACCATTTCTTAACATACAAAATTTAATCACTATTCATGCATGTGTATTAATGTATCACAATGATATTTAAAGTAACAAACGAGCAATATAATAATACAAATTGTACCTTCATATTAAGTTTATGTGAGTGCCTTTTTATGAACATAAAATCCACATATGGATTACAAAGAGAATGTCTAAATGACTTCCCATTTAAACAATGAAATTTTAACATGATTTTTAAAAAATGTAATACCTTTTTTTATATAATTACGTAATTAATTGGGCTATAAGTATTATATATGTATATGTTAACTAACGTTATTAAAAAATTGATTAAATACACAACCAAGTAACCTATGCAATTTTACATTAACTACAACTTGCAAATTATACATTATATGTGATAATGTCTTAAAATGTAGATTCTTAAAGAACCTACGTGTTACTATAATGTTACAAATTATTAAATTATAATAAATTTGTATACTGTTTCACAACATTTACAACGCAAAATGTCAACATGACATTGACGTTTCAAAATATATACATGTGGACGTAGACAGAGCCGCCGATGAAGTTTGTGGAACCCGGGTAAAGTCGATATTATTTTCAACAAATGCAATTGACTTTCGTTATATTATTATGGACAACAATTAAATGATAAAAGAACTTTTTATACAGCGTCTGAAAGCTTCAAATAAAAGATTTGAATCTTTATAATTTTGAAAATTTAAGTTCAAGTGTGAGGATGCTATATTTACAGAGATCTAATCAAGTACTTTGTTACAGTATACAGAATTCAATACGTTTATCATAAAATTAGCTGTTTATTATATAATCATTAATTCATAAATAATATAAAGTTATAAATAGTGTCTTTTATCATTGATGACCTACTTCATACATGTTATTTTTAAATTGACAAATATTCGCACAATCTAGTAATAACAGGTGTGCGTTTCTAGGGAAGAGTGTTAAGCTTTTGTTATTCGTATTATTTCTGAAAGTGTCAAAATGTCGTTTGTATTACATTCGTGTTTAGGTGTAAAATAGAGAGAACAGATGCAAATTTGAAATTAAATTATAAATTAATATGACAAAGAATTACTGTGAATGAGTATAATTCTGAGAATAGTGAATTTATTAGTTTTAAAGTTTATTCTTATAGAATTTCGTGTTATTACTCAGACGTTTATCACGATAGGTATAAGATTTCATTTCTTTGCCTATATTTGATTTTAAAAGATTACTCCAAATTAAGCTACTACCTCAGTAATTTTATTATGTTACATGATTTGTAAGATAAAGAATCTGTGATAATTTCGTTATTCACACATTGATACAAACAATACATGCTACACATGTGAATGAAACCGGATGTGTACATTTTGTAGGCATGCGTATTACCATATTGTGTCTTTTTTCGCTTTCCGTTGACGTCAGTTTTCCATGTACTTGCATAAAAAAGCGTTACGAGAGAATCTAGAATTTATAATTCGATTGTTTTAAAGGCACAATTATATTTATTTTCTGTTATATGAGTTGATGTTGTAAATGTTCGGTGAAATATAACATTTGTATGGTGTGTTTGATGCACTAAACTTCATCGTGATTCTTGCGAGTTTGCGATATAAACATGCAAATGCAAGAAACGGAAGGAGCTGATGGTACGTAAATGTACATTATTTCTAACACGTGTATTTTACTTTTTATTCTCATAGTATTCAATGAAAAGATGAAATATTACAATATTCAGTTATGATCATTGTGATATACTTAACCTCTACTGCCCGATTGGACATTAGAGTTTATATGTATATCAGTACTGCATAGTGGTTACAAATAAATGAAATTACCCACTTTTATTTAGGCTCACCATGGAACAACTCCAGTGGCTGCGATGAAGAACGTCGACCAACCCAAAAGGAGGGTAAAAAGTCGAATATATTACCTCTTTGGGGAAATGAAAGGACTATGAACTTAAATCCATTAATTTTAACAAATATACAGTCGTCTCACTATTTTAAAGTTAATTTGTACGAATTAAAGACATACCACGAGGTTATTGATGAAATTTATTACAAAGTGTCTCATTTGGAACCATGGGAGAAGGGAAGCAGAAAAACGGCGGGCCAGACTGGCATGTGTGGAGGCGTGAGTATGTTTTCTAATACACTATTAATTCTTAATTTTTATTTATTGACTTAAAACTAAGGAGACCACAGAATTGTTACCATACGCAAGAAAGAACTCCAAATTTATAGCACTTTAAAGGACCTGGACACTCAGTGAAATGAGAACTACCAATAAAAATAAGAAAGGTGAAAACATTTAAAAATAAATTGTACAAAGTGGAAGTTTTAAGTATTTTAGACTTCCACTAATAATGTACAATCAGGGATCAGTATCAAAATATTGGCCTCGAACCAGTCTGAATTCAGACACTGAGCAAACAGTCTCACTTAACAGCACACTTACTTATTGCAGAGTAGCATGTTCTCGGTCAATATATTATAATAAAATATGAATGAGAATAATTGACATAGGGGGGTGTAAATTTAGCGGTTCATGCAGGTTAGAGGCGTTGGCGCTGGAGGAATTGTCTCGACGGCTTATTGTCTGCTGTACAAACTCTTCACCTTGAGGTTAACACGGAAACAGTTAAATGGTCTTATCAATCATCCTGACTCACCATATATTCGAGCATTAGGGTTTATGTATATTAGGTAGGAATAATAACAATGTAATATTACAGTTCTTATTAATTCATTTGCAACAGTGCCAGTCACATAAACATAGATATTTAGATCATGGATGGTTTTGTAGTTTTGATGTACCAGACCTTTATCTGTTGTGAATGAGTTAATAATTGTCTAATTTAATATATTATACATAAAATTGTTGTTAATGTTGTTAGATACACACAACCACCAGCTGATTTATTTAGTTGGTATAGCGATTATCTAGAAGACGAAGAAGAGTTAGATGTTAAAGCTGGAGGAGGACAAGTAATGAAAATGGGTGATATTCTCAAACAATTTCTTACTAAATTAGAGTGGTTCTCAACACTATTCCCAAGAATACCAGTGCCTATACAAAAAGAACTTGAGCATCGATTAGCAGAACGGTTTCCCCAACAATCCATGAATGCTCGGAACGCGAAACCACCTATAACATTGAATAGTCATGGAAAATATAGTAACAGTGGTAACAGAAAAGATAATGGCAACCTTACATCTCGCAATCAACCACGACATATCCCGGATAGCGAAGCTCAATGGGGTGAGGCCGAAAGAACAAGCCAGTGGCGAGCCAGGTGCGTCCACGTGGTATGAATACAATCACGTTACTAATTTATATAAGTTAATAATATTCTATGAACTTGTCAGGGAAGTGGGGTGAAGATTAAAGACGTACCATCTCCAGGAAAATACTCTTGATCTCAATGTATCATCGTTCAGTTTTCTTTAGTACATGTGTATGTTTTCTTTTGAGTCTTGTACAGTTATTCGCTCGCTTTTGTAAACTTAATTTAATCAACTTGTTTCTGGGTACATTATCTACTTTTTACTGTTATCTACTTTGAATTTTATTGAATTTTTTCGCATTAGTGAAGCCATCTCGATATTCATAATAACTGTACACTGATCTTTTTTACGCATTCGATATCAAGGATTATACAAATTGTTGTGTAATATCGAGGTGTTTGAAATCAATCATTTTGTTGTATTTTGCATTACAAATAATTGCATCGTACATATGTATTTTATATAAATTGATATTTTAAATACGAAATTCATCATTCGGCGTTACTTCCCTTCGAATAATGTTTTCTTCTAGATCTGATGAGGAACGTAAAGATAAGTACAGAGACCGGGAACGTGAACGAGACCGTATCAGAGAAAGAGAACGAGAACGAGCACGGGAAAGAGATCGAGAAAGGGATCGTCATTTTAGGCGATCAAGTAGTCGCGATCGAAGTCGAAGGCAAAGAGATAATAGAAGTCGTAGCAGGGACAGATCGCATAGAGATAGGAGTAGAGACCGTTACCGTGACAAAGATCGTCATCGAGATAGGTAATTTGTTCTTTTGATATCTTATTAATAAAAGGAATTCTGAATTTTTATCAATTGCAGGAGAGGGTCGCCTTACGATTATGCCACAGAACTTGCTCGGGAAAGGGAGAGACAACGAAGAGAATAAAAACATGTACTGATATGTATATATCGACATAAATGTTTGTACGAGTGTAACTATAGAGATAAAAATGATTTAGAACCGAGCCATTCGAACACCACCGCGTTTTAAAGAAACTCCTACTCCATTTGGAGTAATAGCCTAAATTTAATTCGATTATATTCACCATGTAGTTTACATGTTTTTATAAAATAAATTCATGATTATAATTATTGTGTCTCCTTGCTTCTTTATTCCATAAAGCAAAATTCCTTCATAAAGTATGTATAAACTATATTGCGAAAAGCAGTTTTTTTATATTAAACAATGTCAATTAAATTCTGTCGAAAATTTAGTTAATCTGTAGTACGAATTCATTGTACCATGGCGCGTGAGTACTTTGGATCGAAGTTAAAAATGGCGACGGATTGTTGCCTCTCTACCGTAGTTGAACGCAACTGAGCAGAAGTTTTACCGAAACATGAGAAAAATATTTATTATCAGGTGACAGCAACCGCGTGGCCAATTTTCAAAGGTGATATCTATAGACGTTTTCTTTTTACAAAGGAATTTATCAATGTTAAGTTCGATTTAACGTACATATCAATACAACAGTATTGCTATATTATTTCTCCGTATTACACGTGTACAATAATACTTGTTTCATGGAGCCGCTAATTCGATCAAAATTATTGTGACTGATTTGACAATGAACTATCTTTTATTATTAATAATGTAAATTTATCTAATTTTTATAAAACCTTCCAGTGTATGTATGTATGTGCTGAATACTTGACTGTATTTTTTCAAATTATATTAAACAAGGAGTTTAAAAAGAACAAAAAAGTGGCATGACCCTGAATCTTTAAGACTACAGTCAGCTACTTATAGTTTCGTTAGTATTCTAATATCTGAAGTGAAATAATTGCGCGCCATCTACAATCTTACGCTAACATATGTTCTAACTTGCGTTTTTTCTCACTTATGTTGCTGTTGGCAACGCGATTGGCAACAAGCCATATTATACCATATTATTATATACATATTATAGTTGTAACAGTTGTATATATACAATTTTATATTAAATTAAGTATTTTAGTTATGAATTTACTATATGAGAGCCACTCATTTACTAAAATAATTAACTCTACAATGACGTTAACGTTCCTTATTGTTTTACTTCTATCAAGTGCTTTGGCGCTAAAATTTAAACACAATTCAAAAAGTGGAGGCCACGTTAGCTAACGAATGGTTCATATGAATAAATATATATGTGTATTATGCATATAGGAGAAGGTACCACCTCCCACTACTCATTAGATTTTTGGATGCTAAATTTTCAAATTTTTCTATTCACAAATTTTCAAGTTTAGAACTCCAGAAATTTGAAGATTTGAAACTTGGAAATTTCTGGAATTTTGAATAAGGAAATAATTAAATTTGAAAATTTATAAATATGAAAATATGTAACTGGTTCTATTTTAGAATTATTATATAAGTACGAGATACACCAGTTCTTCATCTTCTTCATATAAGAATCTTCAATTTTTCAGATGATTGGCCGACGCTGTGCTCTCGTTGCTTTGGGCGGACTTTTGATTCTTGTCCTTAGTGTCAATGTATATTTCATACGAATGATCGTAGAGAGCTCGTCGCACAAAGCCTCCTCTAAAGGTATGCCAGCCTCACAATTGAAGCCCGAACAGGAAGAACTAATATCTCAGGCAGAACAAAATTTACAAGTTCTGCAAAAGTCGGTCGCAAAAAATATGGCGAAGAAGATTATGGATGAGATTCAAATATTACCATCAAGATACTTCAAGCAAAATACCAGTTACATGATAGTATTGGATCGATTGTTAACTGAACTGAGAATAATGCCTAATGTTCGTGAAAATATATGGAATATTCCTAATAATAACGTTAGTAGTGTACTGAATATTTAGGTAATACAGAATAAGTAATATTGTATTTATATTAATATTATATTTTTAGTGGCCTGATGCTCATCAATTAATTCCACCGGTTGCACCTGAACTGGGAACAATACTGGACACTCTACGCAAATCAAGAGTGATACGAGCGGATAACGCGCCACTTGGTACGCAACTGAAATTAATGTTAACATTGGAACACGGGACGAAAGCGATGTTCAAGCCTCAGTGGTATTCTAGGGACGCTATTATTCGAGGGCCTGTTTACCACGGTAAAGACAGGCACAATGCCGAAGTTGTAGCATTCCACTTATCTTCCTTACTGGCCTTAAGAAGAGTACCCCTTACTGTTATCAGAAAACGTATGTACGTTTCATTTACATTTCAGTTATATTCTATCCACGTGTCTCATCCGAGACATACAGGATATAAGGACAATCTGAAAATGGTGATTCTCCACGAAAAAATAAGCGCAGTTTCTTCATCAGTTTACAACTTCTCCAACTATCAGATAGAAATTTTTTACTTATTTTTGCATGGAGAATCTAAAGTTTTCAGTTTTGAAACATCTTATAGAGAGTGGTCCACGAAAATCTGATCCACATAATGTTATCTAGAAAGATATTTAAGAGAGATTGTTATCTAGAAAGATAATAACAGTTTTCGTGGATCTCTGATTATAGATTTAATTTAAAATCAGATATATTTGCAGTGGATTTAAGGAACGAGATTCGACCACGAGCGACTCCCGAGCTTTATGCTACCATGTACCAAGACGGTAACGATACTTGTCTCTACGGAATCTGCCATTACTGTTCGCCTGCAGATCCAGTTTGCGGATCGGGAGACATTTTGGAGGGTGCTTTAATTTCTTGGCTACCGCGATACTTAAAACTTGTCAAGCACCGTCATCCGTGGCAGAGAACGTACAAAAGAAACAAATTTGCTATGTGGGAGACGGATGACAATTACTGCGAAAAAGTATAAATATATTGTACTTCTTCGTGAGTTAAAAATAGTATCAATACACGTATGTTGTTTTCAGGTGAAAGACTCCAAAGCATATTCACCACAGTCATCGAGTAGACTCTTAGATTTAATCGACACAGCAATTTTCGATTTTTTAATGGATAATGGTGATCGCCATCATTACGAATTGGCGCAGAATAATTTTCATAACCCCGCTGTTTTATTAATTGATAATGGAAAAAGCCTGGGAAATCCTGACGTTGATCACTTTGATATTTTAGCTCCATTGTATCAGTGTTGCATGTATGTATTTATGCAATTATTAACACTTTATTCACAACTTGTGAAACATTAATATTTCCTGTTTATCTTAGGATTCATAAAACTACTTGGGATCGTTTAAAACTGTTCAGTGGTGGAACTTTGAGCATAGCTCTTGGAAGACTCGTTGATCATGAGTCTGTGATGGCCGGTGTTCAACCGCTTGTCACAGATGCCCACTTAAGTGCCATGGATAGGAGATTGCTTACTATTTATGCGGTTGTAGAATATTGTTTAAAAAGTAAAAAGTATGCTTCGAATGTTATTCTGGATCACCGGTAGTCCATCTTTCACAAGCTCTAGTGCATTTACCAAATTTGAATGTCTGAACTACATGTTAGGAAAATGTTCCTGCTGTGAGCTATGAACTGTATCCTTAAGTACCAATTCAAAGTGTTGGGTTAATTTAAGATTTCTAAAAATCTTATTGGATTGTTATTAGCGCGAAAATAATGTACATAGTAGAAACAAATAAAATAGCTTTATACGGTCTATGTAATGAGCTTGTTTCCTTTAAATACCTGACCCTGAAATTATTGATAAAATAGCGGCGTTTAGGATTTCATATTGGATCGCGTACTTATACGCTGCTGTACTGCGCACATTACGCTTCAGAAAGGTGATTAGGAATTACATCAGAACGTAACTTAACGTTTGTTATAAATGAATTGAGGAGAGCATAAGTAGTAGGAAGGTAGCATGACTGCTTTGCAAAATTCCTGAATCTGAAATTCGGTATCAGGAGAATACGAATCAGAGGAGTGCAGCACGAAAGATTTAAAAAAATTCTTGAATTTGAAACTTGGCGTTAGGGGAGTATGAATAGCTAGGAGATAGCAAGAGTGCCACTTCTTGAAATTTCAATAACGTCATTTCCAGAAATTCTCGAGAACTACTTGTCAATCCAAGATACTCATTTCGGAAATTGGTACTGAAGAAACACGAGTCGCTAGAAGGTGGCACTAGAGTTTTAGAAATTCTCGATTTTGAAATATGGTATCAGGAGAATATGAGTTGCAATTTCTAAATTCTCGAAACAATTGTGTAACATATTTATGGCTTTCGACTTATTAGCACATAGAAGACGTTTTAGAGTTACTTAATACTGCTATTTGAAGCTTTTTGTTGCCTAATAAGTGGAAAATGCCAATATTTTAGAATGTATGGTATGTCAAATTTAGTTCCATTAGTTTGCAACATTCATCGCTAGATGGCTAAGCAATTTGAGCATAAAATGTAATTTAAAAAATTTTCGAATATAGCCTATTGTAAAGACATTTCAGCGAAACTTCTGATATCAACCAAATTTTGCAAATAAGATTTTTTTGTAAAAGAAGATATCGATAACAGCGATGATAACAGTAGATACAAATACTACGCCGATAAAATAGGGAGTGACATCCAAATGATAAAAAATTGTTTCTCTTTTGTCAAAAATCCTTTTCGGAATCATCATTTTTATTAAAAAGAAACCCATTCCCGAAATTTCAGTCAATTTGGAGCATGGAGGTTTTCGGAAGTCTAGCTAAATTAACTATCGTACAAAATTTGAACATACATTTCATTAATTTTGAATAAGTTATATATCCGATAGCTCAAGAGATATAGTCAGAATTAAATGTAATTTCATCGTAATGATTCGTAGCTCTTAGCTCGATATCATTTTCTAAAGATTACTTTTTAAGAGATCTTTAGAAAACAATATCGATTACCAGGTCACACCACGTGGAGGTGGCTACGACAGTGACCCACCCTAACTCCAAATCCCAACCACCCTCCAATTGCAACTACCTCATTTATCGGAAGGATAAATGAGTTCTAACTCTACTTAGCCCGCTGGCTCGCGAAAATATACAAGTTCTTTACCATAAAATAGCAAAGAACTTGTATCGCACGCAAGTTTCTTAAAAGTAACACACAGGCACACCATACAATTCCAAACTTAACGCTCGCATTCTAAGATTGCACCCGTGTTATCTAAAACGGTATAAAAAGCAAAGGGTGAAGGGAAGAAAGTTAGAAGAACTTTCTACTAGAAAGAAAGAAAGTTAGAAGAACTTTCTATTAGAAAGATAGAAAGTTAGAAGAACTTTCGCAAAAAGGTGGACCAGCATTCTCTATCGAGTGAACCTCGCCTTCATGGATCAAATGGTAGTCGAATAGTGACTTACGTGAACCACGAGACCGAATTGAACCAAAAATGACTGGTAAGAACGAGTGACACATCCGCGAAGGGTTTCCCATTTCTCCCCGCTCCCGTTGAAAGGGAGGCTAACAGCAGAGAGGATACCCACGCCGTGAAGCGGCAGATCGAGATGGACCATCAATCAAAATGCCTCGCAGAGATGTGTCCCTGGCGCTACACCAGCATTTGCAGCTCAAGACTGCCGCGTGTTCACAGCACTACCAACCCCAAATGTCCCACTCAGGTTCGGACCAATCGACAGAGAATCACCGAATAATACTACACTCTAACGCGCAAAAAATTCACGTATCGTGAAAATGGGTGCAAGTTAGAATTGTAAGCGCTCAACTCACTTATAAACTTAATACTAATTTCGTGGGATCCCACACACTCTGTTCTAAAATTGCACTCGCATTACGTAAAATGAAACGCTAAACGAGAGGGAAAGAAAGGAAGAGAGGAACTAATACTATTAACGCGGAAAAAGTTAAAGAATAAAAATGAGTGCAATTTAAAACAGTACTCGCATACGCACACGCTTAACATACTTATTCTAAACGCCGCACGCGTACCTCTTATTCTAAGCTTGCACTCGTATGATCTATAACGAGGTAAAAAAGCAAGGGGAAGGGAAGAAAGTTAGAAGAACTTTCTGCTAGAAGGAAAGAAAGTTAGAAGAACTTTCTGCTAAAAGGTGGATCAGCATTTCCTGCCAAGTGAACCTCACCCTCATGGGTCAAAGGGTAGTCGCATCGTGACTTACGTGAACCACGAGACCGAATTGAACCGAAAATACTGGTAAGAACGAGTGACACATCCGCGAAGGGTTTCCCATTTCTCCCCGCTCCCGTTGAAAGGGAGGCTAACAGCAGAGAGGATACCCACGCCGTGAAGCGGCAGATCGAGATGGACCATCAATCAAAATGCCTCGCAGAGATGTGTCCCTGGCGCTACACCAGCACTTGCAGCTCAAAACTGCCGCGTGTTCACTGCATTATGTACCCCCAATGATCCACTTGGGTTCGGAGCAATTGACAAAAAATAACTGGGTATACTACAAACTAACGCGTAAAAAGTTCACCAATTGTGAAGATGAGTGCAAGATAGAATAAGAGGCACTTACATGGACCCACCCACCCTCCCACGAGATTACAATTAACTTAATACTAACGCACGCATCCCTCGATGATCCCTCGATGATATCTTCAAGTTTCGTATACACGCATTTCACATATGCATTCATCCACACTACAATGTATTACAATATGTTGGACGCAACTTAAAATTAACTTGAAATTAGCGCATCCGTCGATGAAATCCCTCCAAGGCAGTCTTCAATGATTACCTATAGATTACCTATGCAATAATTATCTGGAACAATAAAAAACATGCACAGAGAAGCAAATGTAAGATTAGTAACGTTATAATGTAAGTTCATTTAGGCATGCATAATTCATACTTTCCGTTCTTGTGGGAAGATTGTAGATTTGCTTCAGTTGTAGCTTCTTCTTTCTTCATGTATAACACTCACAACACTCACTCGCGAAACATTCGATAAATAAGTCGAATGTTTAAAATTTTCGGAAAAAGTAAAATAAAACTCGAGTCGACTCGAAAAAATATGCGCAAATGAAATAACAATATATGTGTGAAATATTCAATTACTTACTTAAAATCAAAACCTGAAACATACAAATGTAATTAAGAGAAATATAAACCTTGAAATTAAAACCTGAAACATAGAAATGTAATTAAAACACATTTGAAATATTGAATTACTTACTTAAATAAAATCTGAAACATACAAGTGTAATTAAGACACATATGAAGCATTGAATTACTTACTTCAAATAAAAGCCTGAAACATACAAGTATAATTAAGACACATATGAAACATTAAATTACTTACTTCAAATAAAAGCCTGAAACATACAAGTATAATTAAGACACATATGAAATATTAAATTACTTACTTCAAATAAAAGCCTGAAACATACAAGTATAATTAAGACACATATGAAACATTAAATTACTTACTTCAAATAAAAGCCTGAAACATACAAGTATAATTAAGACACATATGAAATATTAAATTACTTACTTGAAATAAAAGCCTGAAACATACAAGTATAATTAAGACACATATGAAATATTAAATTACTTACTTGAAATAAAAGCCTGAAACATACAAGTATAATTAAGACACATATGAAACATTTAATTACTTACGTGAAATAAAAATCTGAAACATACAAATATAATTAAGACATATGAAACATTTAATTACTTACTTAAATAAAATCTGAAACATACAAATGTAATTAAGACACATATGAAATATTAAATTACTTACTTCAAATAAAAGCCTGAAACATACAAGTATAATTAAGACACATATGAAACATTGAATTACTTACGTGAAATACAAATCTGAAACCTACAAATATAATTAAGACAAATATTTAACACTTAATTACTTACTTGATATTAAAACCTGAAACATAGAAATGTAATCAGGATAGAAAATTGAAGGACCACGAATGAAATTTTTCTTAATTCGAAACAAAACTTGAGAAATCGAAATCGAGTTTGAAATTCTGAAGGTCCGAAATGAAAGTACGAGAAGATTCATTAAGCTCAAAACCGCGAATAAAATGACGATGAGGTTTGAAACCCGAAATAAAATCATTGAGAGATTAAAAACCTCAAAACCGAATTAAAGTAACGAGAAGATCCGAAGCTCCAACTAAAATGAAATGGAATGATGAAATGAAGGTACAACACATATTAAAAATCAAATAATAAAATAGTACAGAAAAAGAAATAAAACAGCGAGGAGGCTTGAAAACTTCGAACCTAAAAATAAAATCATGTGGAGTTTGAAAAATCCTACGATCCCGCGATGTGAATGTGAGTACAGGATACAGGATACCTTTCATTCACACACTCACGCATACTGCAATACATATTATAAATGCCCTACGTGTACCTCTTATTCTAAAATTGCACTTGTATAATCTAAAGATTTATAAAAAAAGCAAGGGGATAGAGAAGAAAGTTAGAAGAACTTTCTTTTAAGTTTGGAGAAATTGAGAAGAAAATTACAAGCTACTACTACAATCTAATATGCAAGAAGTTAAAAAATTGTCACAGAGATAAGTGCAAGATAGAATAAGAGGTACTTACAATTTGCGCAAGCTTTTCGCCACGTAACGTGACGAAAAACTTGCGCCCGAGCCCACCCATCCTCCCACAAGCTCGGATTAATGCACTAAACATAACTTACCAAAAATGAAATCCTGAAACATACAAAATCTTATTAACATAGGAAGTTGTAGGAGAAGGAGTAAAATTTTATTTTATTTGGTACAAAACTTTCGAAACATAGAAAACGCAATGACAATTGCGGATTTGAGAAGAGAGAACAACATAACAACTTACCAAAAATCAAAAGCTGAAACATACAAAACTTTATTAACATAGAAAATTGTGGGAGGAGGAGCAAAATTTTTCTTTATTTCATACAAAAATTTCGAAAAATACAAAACGCAATGACAATTGCGGATTTGAGATGAGAGAACAACGTAATAACTTACCAAAAATCAAAAGCTGAAACATACAAAACTTTATTAAAGTACGAAATTGAACAGAAGCGAAATATTTCTTTATTTCATACAAAACGCAATGAGAATTGCAAATTTGAGAAGAGAGAACAACACAATAACCAAAAACCAAATACTGAAACATACAAAATTTTATTAACATGTAAAATTGTGAAAAATAGAAAATGCAAAGAAAAGACCTGAAATAAAATCGAGGACAGATCGTGAGCTCGTCAAAATTCGAGCAAAACGCGTTAAACGATACTTTTCGTACCGTAAAGAAACACATGTAAAATAGAAAAAAATAATAGCGAGCACAGTGACAAAATGACTCTCCATCCTAAGATGGACAGCCATTAATAGTTCCCCTCTTCTTTGGCAACTTTTGCCGGGGCTCTTCGGCATATAGCCTCTTCTTTCTTCGGCACAGCCTCACAAAAATCACTCGCGAAATTTTACGGTAACTCGGACATTCTTAGCTTTTATATTAAATACTTTCAATTTTGCTATCGATCTCCACAAACAGATAGCAGACAATTTTATAAAAATAAAACTGAACCACTCTCCATTTATTTCGATCGATAACGAAATTGAAATTTTGTATAATATATATCATAAAAATTGTAACTTTAAAAATTCTACTTTAGTAAGAAAAAGAAATTCTACAAATCAAAAGGTGTACGACCAGCGATTCTCAGAATGCGCTGTCCGTAAAAGAATGTCCGAGTAAAATTTTTATTTAAAGCACTGCACTTCACTTCACTTCACTGTATACTTCATTTTTGCAATCGGGTCTAATACCGCGACTGCGACTTACAAACTAAAAGGCCTGGCCTTACGAACAATCGAGTTCAAGAGAATATTAAATAGAATAAATTCAGATTTAGATTTTCTCTTCTCGATTTTTCGTTTTAATCCCCCCAGATGCAAGCATCTCACGTGTGTTTTACCGGAGGACAGAGAAACATGAAAGCTTGCTCTGGCCCTACCTACTTAAAACTAACTCAATCACACCAGAAGTAAGCTACCTGCCTGCCTATCGCTATATTTAAAAAATTGCAAAGTCCATTCTCACAAAAACACACTCCACGATTCTCACACACGCCACCCGGGTGCAAAAAAGCCTACTCCTAGGGAGTACGTCCCGGGACGTCTCCGACACCCGAGTTCAATACAACATTCACACTCTAAGTTCATACCTTTTTTGCTGAAATCGATCGACAATCGACAGTGAACATTGAACATTTACATATTTCATTTTCTAATTCTTTCGAATATTCAATGTAATATGTGCATGTTGTAATTTTAACTCTATTTTTATAAATTTCTAATTCGATCTTAATGCATCTTGAAATTTTGAAAATTGTTTCTACAATAAATTAATATGGTTTGTGATCGACACAAGGTCCACGACCTAACCACACACACACACGTGTAACTTGTGTCGATAATTCACTGTCAAATTGTCGATCGCCGAAACATCTTAAAACTAAACCGTGTCCACCTGCCCTAACTCATGCGAGTAGCATCTAAGCACGCGTATGAGTATAGAGCATAAAAATGAACACGGCCAACAATATTTTCACCTACCAGTTTTCTTCATGTGTGCTGAAAATCCTGATCTAAGAAACATGATTAATAACATGCTAATAAAGTGTCTCTTCCAACAAAAATTTACTCTAAATTTTCAAAATAGAAAATGGAAGAACACTTTGCAAAAATCTAAGCATATCGATTGTTTCATTTTCAACAGATTTTCGATATCAAAGTAAATTTACTAAATGATCAAGAACATTCATAATTAACTTTGATATCGAAATCTGTTTCTCGCGAAACTTTCTTGTACATATGTGTATATTTAAAAGAGTTCACGACACGCGTACAAAAAGATTAAAGTACTGTGAAATCGGAGGGTCATCCGACTTCTATGTAATTTTAAATTCGTTATATCGGTTCGTAATTAAAACGCGATGTACAAGAAGACCCTATCCTGAGCTAATAAATAAAATACACAGTTTGTACGAATTTGGCACGATCGTACAGTCGTGGTCACTATGCTCGCTTCAAATAATAAAAATACAACCAGTTCCCGTGTCGCTTCGGACCATTCGTCCTACGACATGATGGGAACCGGAGGAACCGTAAAGCATGCGACTCACCGATCGCTGACTTGCATCACTGCGATCGTTTTACCGGCAAAGCATCTGAGAGACAGCACGTCTGATTGACTGGCTGCTTGATTGGCTGCTTTCGTCAGATCTGGATTTGGCGGTTCGTCAGTTGGTGACCTTCTGTAATCATAAAAGGATCATAACGGTTAATTAACTGTGTTTATCGATTTGCATTTTGATTAACATACACGTTTTTTCGACATATACTTGTGCAAACATTTAATAAGCTTTTGAGGTAGAGACATGCATGAACTAGATACAATAACTACATTACAGAATTCGGTTATAAATTTGCAAACGTTTAATAATAAGTCACACAGTGGAATATTGTAAAATATTTGAAAATGTATGTTAAAACACTTGGCTAATTACTTTGTAATGTTAGAACGTTTGCAAAAATATATCGGAACACGTAGGTAACTACACCGTAAAACTCACTAAATGTGCACAAAAATTTGTGAAAACACGTAGGTAAAAACACCACAAAACCCAGTAAAATATTTGTAAAATAACGGTAAAGCACTTGTACAACTACAGTGTAAATTACACTAAAACACTTGCACAAGTATGTCAAAACACGTAGGTAAAAACACCATAAAACCCAGTAAAATATTTGTAAAATAACGGTAAAACACTTGTACAACTACACTGTAAATTACACTAAAACACTTGCACAAGTATGTCAATACACGTAGGTAATAACACCACAAAACCCAGTAAAATATTTGTAAAATAACGGTAAAGCACTTGTACAACTACACTGTAAATTACACTAAAACACTTGCACAAGTATGTCAAAACACGTAGGTAACCACACCATAAAACTCACTAATAGTTCACAAAAGTTTGTAAAAACTTGTAGGTAAAAACACCATAAAACCCAGTAAAATATTTGTAAAATAACAGTAAAACACTTGTACAACTACACTGTAAATTACACTAAAACACTTGCACAAGTATGTCAAAACACGTATGTAACCACACCATAAAACTCATGAAATGTTCACAAAAATTTGTAAAAACACGTAGGTAATAACACCACAAAACCCAGTAAAATATTTGTAAAATAACGGTAAAACACTTGTATAACAACACTATAAAACACACTAATGTATTTGTATACACATGCACAATTATAAATTAAAACACTTCGGTAAGCACTTTGACACATGAAGAACCACACCATAAATCGTGTTAATACACCCCCGTATTTGTTATAAAACACTTGGTAAAACACACTAGACACTTGCACTAGCACACTAGGTAACACAGAGATGAACACATAATCCATTAATTGAATCGTTGACTCGTACCGGTAAGTGATGAAGGGGTAGATCCGACCTCCTTGGCAGCTGCGATAAAACTGATTACATGTGACCTCTTGGATTTGCAAACCGATAACAATAATAGGTGTTTCGGGATCCAATCAGCTGATGTCCAATCAGCTATCATCTAATGCACCAATACCGTGCTACCTCGACTCGAATTCGTGATTGGCGTAATAATTTAATAATTTTTAAATAATTTTTAATTTTATAATTGTTTATTAATTAATATATTGTTATAACTGTTAAAATTTATTATTTTCCTTACACTTACTCTTGCGGATATGTTGCAAAATGATTGATAATTAATATGTTACGATATATTTTATTGTAATTAATAATTTTTTAATTATTTATTTATAAAGCCATCTAGCGGCAGTATGTGGAAACTAATGAAGGTACAGTTTCAAAAGTGTGTAGTTCACCCTGTTCGCAGGAGAGATGGCGCCACATGTTCCGTTTTTTTTTAAATTTAATTAATATTGATTTTATTGGCTTAATTTACTATAATATGCATCAAATTACATCGGGATGCAAGACTAATTATCTTCGGAAAGTTTTGACTTTACCAAACTTTATCAATTTTTAATCATTCTTAGACTAATCCTAATTATCCTGAGAGTTTCTGTTTTATGTGCCGCCATCTAACGGTAGAAGATGAGAACTAATTAAACTGCAGTTTCAAAAGTGTGTAGTTCACCCTGTTCGCCCGAGAGATGGCGCCACATGTTCCATTTTTTTTAAAATTCAATTAATATTGATTTTATTGGCTTAATTAACTATAATATGCGTAAAATTACATCGTATTGGAAGATTAATTAACTTCGGAATGTTTTGACTTTACCAAAATTACAACAACTTTGCAGAAACTGTCATGCTCTAAATCACTATTTCGTAACAAAAGGCTTCCACAATGCTTGCAATGTTCTAAATTACTTAATAAATAACTATGAATTTTATATCATTTTTATATATTTCATTCTTTTCAAATTTTAATGTAATACTTGTTTCAAATGGTAGAATTCTTATGTTCTTCTTCTTGATATGATTTTGCTTCATGTTTCGCATAAGATTACTTACCTTTGCCCCACGCAGACTTGACAAAAAATATCGGTCAAAGTTCTTCGGACTTTTTCAACGTAATTTGACGAGAATGACTAAATAAATATCACGAACCGTTTAAAGTTTTAGTGTGATTTATTTGATGACACAATAATTATTGTTATTTGAATAAAGTTCGAGTGCAGCGTCGTACAGCGTATAAATACGTTACAAACGTAAAAAACCTGTAAATGCGACTGTATAATTATTATTACGTTACATGCACATCTCGTATTCACCACGTACCACCGATCGAAGTTCGAGGATCGGTTTGAAAACCTGTTGAACATGTACAATATGTATAGTCTGCATAGCCTGTCTTCTGTCTTTCTGACATGTTGCACGTAAGGGATCAATTCCTTTGCCTTCCATCGTTTTTTTTTTTTTACACTTTACATCGTTATCAAAAAAAAAAGAACTCGCTGGCTAGCAACTGAGACCTCAAACCGATTTGCATCTAGTGCCATCGTAATGTCTCGCTCGATATTTACAATGTTACATGACCAGAATTACTCACGTATCTTAATTATAAATTTAATCCGTAACATACATTTAGCGCCGTCATTGTTAAGTTGTGTACGTGTGTGTATGTGTGTATGTACGCGTGTGTACGTGTATATATTATTATTATATTAACATTTTTTTTTAATTAAATATAGTTCTCGTAGCAAAGTATGTATAAATAGACTATTTTTGCACGCACACCCACCATCCAGTATTCGCTTCGAACTGCGCTGCATTCCTAAAGGCGAGACAAATACACTTCGTTTGAGCGTGTTCCGTCCATGAGATCTGTCTATCGATTAAGATTAGCTCTATTACCTGAAGATAATGGACGAGAGGAATGACGGTTTCTCGATCCCTAAAATCATGGCTCAGTTCGAAGACCTCTTTTTTTTTTGTTGTATTACACGACTTACACGATAATACTGTATATTCCATCCAAATTTCTCGAGTAGAAGATTCGCGTCAAGTTACATCTTAATCGTACTTGATTTGATCGTAGAAATGTATCTGTTTAAAATAGATTCGTACTTCCGTAACGGCAGCGTGAATTATTGCATCGCGTACACTAGTTGCTGTACACGTTTACGTCCGAACGTTCCAAGACATGCTCGTCTCTTACTTAAGTTTTAATTACATATCACACCGAGGTGCTTTACGCACATAAAAAATCTAGAATAAATATAGGCCAGTTGTAGGCATTCGAAAAATTCTTGACATTTATCATTCTTTTCTTTTGTTTTCATTTATAATGCACATCGCTCCACACCTTACGCAAGAGCAAATAGAAGGACGTATTTTATAAAGAGCATCGATAATATCACGTACTGTCGAAAACTCGTCTCGGTTTTCGCTTTAATAGTTCCATAATTCGCCGTTCGTTTGATATATGTAACTTCATTGTAAAAAGTTAAAAAAAGGAAAGATCTGTATCCTAAAGATATCCAAAATTTATTTTTGATTCTTTTTATTTCTTTTGGCTTTTTTTTCGTTTTTTTTTTTGTGTCACTCTTTTTTTTGCGCATTTTACGTCTCGAATAGTATAAATCGTTTTTGAGAAACTGCTTGTTACAAACTGGCCCGATGCACATGATCGTCTTTAAAAGTACTGCCTTGCTCTCGTCGCTGGCAGTAAGAACTATCAAATTAAAGCGCTGATTCTACGCCCCTCGACGAAGACGTTGATGAACTCAAATCTTCAGAGTGTCGAGTGTGCGACGAGTCAAGGGAGGTAATCGAGTCACTGTCGTTGCTGTGAGGACTCGAATAATTGGCTGCTTCCTGTAACCTCATCAGCATGTTCAGCTGCAACAACGGGAAATGCGAATTAATTATCATATTGTGAGATTCATGCAAATGTGCTTTATGAATATTGTACTTTGATAGTGGACAGTAAACAGGAAGTCTTGCAGTTCCATTAACACTTTGTGGTCCGCCAATATGTACAGATTATTTTAGTATATTAATCAGTATTGAGTTTTATCTTTCAGCTGGTATAATTAGCACTTTACAAATTCGCATTATTAGCTAAGGATTCGACCCACCCACATTAAAATCTTAGCTACATCAATCTTTTTAGTATGTACATACACCCGCAATATTAATAAACAAGTCTGTATTATTTGCAATGAGAACTAAATTAAGAAGATAATAAAGTATTAGAGTATGTACCACTTTCAGACACAGATAGAATTAAAGTTCAATGCGGTCGGCGAATCTCAAAGTGTTATAATAAAAATAAATTGAAACAAGAATTAACAGCAACATCAGCGGTAACAGTAAGAAGTATCGTTTTGATAGAAATTAATAGCAGTAAAAAGAGATATTAACCAGCGGATCTCCTTCAGTGTCGCTGTGCGTGCTGCCGAGGCTTTTTACGCTGGACGCACCGACCCCGGAAGTGTGTCCCGAAGTAACGACATCATAACCAACGTCTTCAGGCCGTAAACGAAGAAGAGCATCGCTGCCGCCGTGCACCGCGTGCGTAGAAATCCACGGATAGCTCGAAGTGATAAATTGAGCTGGATCTTCCCAGGAAGAGTCGCCGTTTCCATTGCCACTCACACGTCTGCCGTAAAGTGTTAATCCTTCCCTAACCGCTTCGACCAGATATGGTATTACGGAGTAGTTCCACAGGTCCGTGAACCATACTTGAGAACCCGTTACTTCCATCGGACAGGACAGAAATAGCCGTGGACCTGAAAATCGAGCATTCAGTGATCGATGTTTCGCTGGCAACGTACAGAAACGAGATAAAGGAAACGACTTTCAGCGATTTACCTATAGTCACGTCAGAGCTGCTATGCGTTTCTAGGAACTTGTTGAGATGTAGCCAAACCCGTGGTAACCATTCGACCACCGCTGCCATTTCTGCGTTCCTGGTACCGCCGCATTCGCGTAACTCGTGCTCCAATAATTTTCGTCTGAGGTAACGGCCCAAGAAACCTTTAACCGGCTCCATGTGATTGGCGCACAGCACCCACCTAAAACGGTACAAAGTTAGACTGTTTTATCAGAAGGAAATAAACATAATAACTTTGAAAGTTTTAACTCTCAAGATTATGTTAACATTGCATAGTTAAATGTTATATAACATATTTTGTAATTGGACATTATATCTTTAGTATTCAATTACATTGCACGATTGTACTGTTGTCATTATCAGCAATTTATGATAGAGTTAGGGGTCTAATTCACATTCTAAAAGATCAGTTATTATACATGGAGTTGGACCATAGCTCTTGTACCGGTGATAAAATATAGATAAGCAACAGAGAACTAAAGTTCTAAAACGAAGCGAAACGTGCCTAAAGTTGTGATGTAACTGAAGATTCGTGGTGCTACAGGTAGCCTGACTCATGGTTCCGATGATGGCTGGACAGGACGAGTGTCTGGTGCCGAGAAGGCCGCTGAACAACTCTCCTAATGACGCAGCGTGTTGCAGATTTTCAAGAATGATCACTCTCGGTAGTTCATCGGCTGCGTTGGAGTCGCATCTTTCAGCGATGTGCGCGAGATACTGTCTGAGTTCTTTGCTGGATTTGTGATCGACGTTGAATGTAGCCACCGCGGTCGCATCCTTCGTATCGTTATCTGCATCTACCAAGGCATGAGCCAATTTTCCGGCTAAATAGCTCTTGCCGGTGCCACTCGGTCCGCATAGAATAACCCGACGATGCTCGGTCAGCAGAGATATCAATCGCTGCACAATGGATCGCGGTATTAGAGTGTCCACGGCGAGCCACGAGTAACCGGAAAGCACCAAATAAATAGTCTTCACGTGGCCAATCAGGTAGCCGCAGGGAAGCAATTCTGGATGCTGAGAGTCTGTCGTACATCTGAAACATCGGTGCAACCGTGAACTTCAATTCTGCGAAAGTTCACTCTAATAACGACTAAAAAATTGCAAAGGTAATCACCTAGAAGCTTCGCCAAGGTGATAAGCGGAGACGCATTCAACGCCCAGACCCAAATTCGTCACAGGATCTACTCTGGAAACGTATTCCTTGAAACAACGTCTCACGGTTGAATCCAGCGAGTCCCACGTTGTTTTATTGCTGATGCACACGTTCGCGATCACACAGTGAGGAGGTTCACCCATGCTACCATCCGAAGTACTCCCAGTCACAAGGTTGTAATTGAAATTCTTCTCGCTGCCCAGATAGATGGCCACATTGATCCTTTTCCCGTCCGTGTCCTGTTCCAACGTTGGCTCTCCGACAGTGGAGGTGTTTGATGGCACCACTGTATGTTCTGGCACATTCAAGTCTTCCAACTGATCTGTGGTTGCGCTGCTGTCGCCGTTTGCAAGTGCAGCGACGGTGGAAGCCACTTCTGTCATGCTGAAACGTCTGTCTGGATCACTGGGCAACGACGACTGCGAGGATGTTAGAGACTTTGATGTTACTAGTCTCTGCAAACGTTCGTTGTTCTGCTTCAGATTGAGCATCTCGTTCTGTAAATAGAAGTATTGCAAGATATAGAATGTTTGTCGAGGTTGTTAAGAGGAAACTGGATGAACGCTGTTTTTAGGGAAAAAATTGGGACATGTTCTATGTCCAGATACTGTTACTGTTGTTAAGCAGATTCAATAGGTATAGACATACAGATATACATGGAGTGTACTTTTTTTAAGGGTTGGAAATATGGCAATGGTTCAAAATTAGTTTACATACATCACATACCAATCATATATTTTTAGGAGGTCTCTAAAAGTTAATAATACCGATTAACGTTCACAATTAGATCACTATTGATGTCATTGAAAGACGTAACAAAACACACCCTCATTTTGATGACGGTGTCCTTCAAGGACTCCAACTGATGGGCCGAGGAGAGAGCTTCGAGTCTGATGTCGGTCAACACGAGATCCTTCTCCCTCAGCTGTTTCTTCAGCTCGACAACATCTTCGTCCTCTTTCGTGTACAACGCAGAGCTGCTCTTGCTTCCGGTCAGAGGGTTCTCTACTTCCGGAGACTTTTGCCCGTTGCTTCTAGCACCCTGTCCCTTGGAGGAGTCGTGTTTGGCAGCGGTGGGTAACCTGGGACTGTTGGGTGCACTGAGATCTCCGCTGGTGGTTTCTTTGCAGTCTTCAGCATCGGAAACGGAGCCGTGTCTGTTCTTTCGCGACCTCGAGAAAGCCTTCGAGAAAGAGCTACGAAGCCAGCCCTTTTTCTTCTGGTGGCTGCTCGCCGAACATGCACTGCTCAACGAATTCAACGACGTGACACTATCCGCGGACAGCTGCCTCGCCATCGAAGCACCCTGGTGATTACTGTTCCCGGTGCACCCGGTGGTCCCGGAATCAGAATCGCCGAGAGTGTGACGGCGACCGTTGTTCGCGGACGGTCCGTTGTTCAGGCCGGCTTCGGCGCTCTGTTTTCGAAGCCTTTCGATCGTCTCTCGAAGCTCCTGCAGCTCGGAATCCTGGAAATTAGAAGGACACTCAATTCCGACTTTTCTGCGAGCGTAAGGAACTGAATTTGTTCTTAGGGACATTTAGGTTGGGGAGAATGGGGTAAGGTAGATTTGGATAAGGTAGATTTGGGGATGGTATGTTAATTATTGAAGTCTGTAATTCTGTATATTGTATACAGGTTTGTATGGGGTTTAAGTATGATTTTTATCAGGTGATTAGAGATGGTTGTTATTAGTTACAGCGATATAGGATACTCATAGCAAATATTTCTTGCTGTAAACTGTAAACAAATGTAGTTTCCCTGGTTTTGTGATTAATACGAAGTTTTGGAAAAGCGAAGCTTAGAGTTTTTGGAATCATTTAGAGGTTTTGTAATTCTTCCTTTTAAGGAAGTAAGAGGTTCAAGTTTTTGTCGGATTATTCGAGATTAATGGGCGCCCTTATACGAGTTAAGGAAGCTGTGAATAATTGCTTGCATCATTAACGACTATATACTCGGTGATTTATCTTGTAAGACAGTAAAAACTAGCTTGGAGAAACTTTTCTTTCCCTGTACACGGTTCGCGAGCGAAGACGAAATTGTAATGATAGCGAGCAAACAGCAGTTTTGCTGTGCAAAAATGAGTGGAATAAATTGATTTTGTATGGGATCTTGTTTTTGAGCAATATAACACCTCATGCGTTGTACGAGTGGTTCGCACTATGTGTATTATATACATTTTTAAATTTAAATATAATATCAAATTTTTAAACTTTCAAATATTTTTAGTTCCCAATTTTCAGATATAGAAATTTTAAGTTTTTAATTTTCCAATTTTCAAATATTCAACTTTTCAACATTTTTAAATTTCCAATTCTCTAATCTTCCAGTTTCCCAATTTCTAAATTTAGAAATTTCCAATTTTCTAGTGTTCCAGTTTTCAATGTCTAATTTCTGGTTTTTTCAATTCTTCAATTTTTCAATTCTTCAATTTTTCAATTTTTCAATTTTTCAATTCTTCAATTCTTCAATTCTACAAATCTTCAATTCTTCAATTTTTCAATTTTTCAATTCTTCAATTCTTCAATTCTTCAATTCTTCAATTCTACAAATCTTCAATTCTTCAATTCTTCAATTCGTCAATTCGTCAATTCGTCAATTCTTCAGTTCTTCAATTCTTCAATTCTTCAGTTCTTCAATTTTTCAATTCTTCAATTCGTCAATTCGTCAATTCGTCAATTCTTCAGTTCTTCAATTCTTCAATTCTTCAGTTCTTCAATTCTTCAATTTTTCAATTCTTCAATTCGTCAATTCTTCAATTCTTCAATTCTTCAATTCTTCAATTCTTCAATTCTTCAATTCTTCAATTTTTCAATTCTTCAATTCTTCAATTCTTCAATTCTTCGACTCTTCAATTCTTTATTTCTTCGATTCTTCATTTCTAGGACTCTTCAAATTTCCATTCTTCAATTATTAAACTTTCGAATTTTTCAGTTTACAAATTTGTTTACGAATTTTTAATTACAGAAATGCCTCCACTATAATAATGGTAATGGTAATCCCTTCAAATTTGTTTGAAAGTATGCAAATTTGTATTCCATTCGCAATGCACTTTCGTTCAGGATACAAATGGCTACAGTGCAATCTCGTAAGTGAAAATGAAGGAAAGTAAGATACTGAAGGCCGATTTATCATTTCACCATAACTAATCCAGCACTTAGGTTATGTGCTGAGTAAGTCTCTCATTTCTCCTGTTTACAAATATAAGCACGAACAAAAATAGCAATAACTTTAGAAACGATGAATCATATTCGAGTTCAGTAATGTTGGTATATCAACCTACTACATAGTTGAACTCAATTTTCCTCCTTAAAATAGAATTCAATTTATTTCCCTCCCATCAAGAAACTCATCGTTATTTTAGAAAATTTACGAAACGACAGCAAATATAAATTTTTATCTTGCAGAAGTTATAATTAAGAATTCAAATTAATTTTTATTTATACAAAAACGAATTAAAAATATAAATCCATCATTGAATGATGTAGTAACAGCTACATTTTTATTCCTAATCAGATGTTTCAATTAACGATTGAAAATGAATTATAAATTAACAATTTCCTCGACTAAAATTACAATTAATATTTAATCACTTTAGTTGAAATCAAGATTCAATGAATGTAACAAGGTAGAATTAAAATTCAATGAACTTGATTAATTAAGATTAGGATTTAATCAGTGTGCCCAACTAAAATCTAGATTTAATCAATATCACCAATTAAAATTAAGATTTAATCAACACGAGCAACTAAAATTAAAATTTAATCAATACGACCAATTAAACTAAGGATTTAATCAATTTAATTGATTAAAATTAACTCGAGTCTCAATTAAAATTCGAAATGTTCAACTAGAAGCACATTCGACTAACGATTACAATTTAATCCTCACCTAAAGAAATAATCACTAATTAACCCAATTATTAATTACAGCTCCATCGAATAAATATATTAACACGAAACTAGTGTACCTACAAGATCTCCAACCTCGTCCACCAATCTTCACAAAATTTCAAGCTCCTTTTCCAAAATTTTCTCAAAACAGAACCATCTCCCATCATCATCTCCCATCGAAGAAGAAGTTACCATGAAGAGGACAAGGCTCCTTCGTATGGCAACAGGAACAATTATCCGAATCGCTGACCACAGAGTCGCTGCTCCAGGACTCCGCCGTGCTGAACAATTGTTTCATAGTCATCGATTCTTTCTTTAATTCATCAGACTTCTCCTGACCGTTCACCTTAAATCGTCCTGTTCGATTCCCATTTTCCGGGCGAATTTTCTGACGAGGTCTCGCCCTGTCGGAGATACTCTTTAATCCTCGCCCCAGTTTCGCATGAAAGTTGCTCAGCCTCTCCAACGTGGCTGTTCTCTGAGCATTTCGATCCTGACCCTTTCTCGATCCCCTTGCGTCCACCACGTTTTTCTGACGTTTAATATCCTTGCCATCCTCGTTGGTCGACCTCTTCAGGGATTTGCTGCTGGACAGAGCAGAACCCTTCGACGAAGTCGAATTCGATTCGATCGAGTAGCTGTCGGAATCAGATCCCCGATGAGATCTCGAGGCAGGAATTGTTTTACCGTTCGCCGATTGAATTTGTTTGTCGGAAAAGAGCGACAGTTTCCTTTGATCGCTCGGCCGTCGACCTCGACTAGACGTTGAAGACAAATCACCGGTCTTGTTCGAATTTTTATTCCCTTGCATCACGTGAAGATTTACAAGCTTTCGGGCTTCGAGAGGTTATGTGGGATCATTGGGAGAGTAACCGAGCGATATTCATGTTCGATTTTGCAGCGCTTCAGGTACGTGTGGCACCTGACATCTTGGAACGAGGATGGGATTGGTAGGATTTTCTTGGGAAAATTTGGAAACTTTGACACTTGGAATTTTCGACTGAAGATGTCTGCGGTTGCTGCGGGAAGAGATTCGAGTTTCGAGAGTGAAACGATGAGATATTGTTTTTGGAGATTATGGAGGAAGTAACTCGTTGGCGATGGGATATGGAGGCGACGAGCGTATGGGCACGTTGAAAGGCTTATGGGACATGCATGTTGCGGAGTTGTGAAGAGATCTCAAGGATACATGAAGATTTAAAATCTTTTCATTTAGAAAATGAGCAGTGTAGACATATAAAAATTCTGTATTTATAAACCTATCAATTTGCACATTTTGGAATTTAGAAATATGACATTTTCGAAGTTATGTATCTTGGATTTCTAACTTTCAAATGTTCAAGTTTAGAAATATGGTAATTTGGAAATTCGGAGATGAGGAAAGAAATTTCGACGATTTTTAAGTTGGAAATTTGGAAATTTAGAATTCCGACAATTTTCAAGTTGGAAATTAAAAAATTTAGAAGTTATAACGATTAAGTTTGAAATTTGAGAAAATAGAAATATAGAAATTTCAACGTTCGAGTTGAAAATTTGCAGATTTTAAAATTCAGAAATCAGAAAATTTATATTCCACACAAATTTTAATTGGACTGATAATCAAAACCTGAATTATAATCAAGAAATGAAATCCTAATTCTCTATTCACAATATTATAATTCATACAATCATTAATCATAAATTAAATTGAGATTAATTACCAATTACAATTAATTAAATTGCAATTAAAATACACTTTTACTTGTACGTGATTTCATCAAGAACCATATGTTAATCCTTACTGCACGCGTTCAAAGTAAGAATTAACTTTCTGTTTTCCTAATTAGGAGAAGTAACAATTAACTCAAGTTTAACCATCAATTGAAAGAGCTTCCAACTAAAATTACCGTTCAATAAATAATTTTACAAGATTAAATTACAAATGTTCAAATTTCAATTACAAGATCATTCGATTAACAACTAAATTTTGATTCTCAATCGTTTACAACTGAATTTTCTAATTAACATTAATAAGCCAATTAAAAATTCTAAAACGTTGAATTAAAGAGACGTTTTCTAATGAAACAACAATTAAAACAAAGTTTGAATAAATTGATTATTCAGAGATTATATAAATAAAGCTCGATAAAATATATGTATAACTTACTTTCTTTTCGGCTGTTGCAGTGAGTTGTTGCAAACGTTGTGTCATGTTAGACAGCGACTGCTCGAAAGCCGACACCACGTGCGCCTATAACATAAAAGAGAACGAAGAAAGTTAGAAACGATGAAGATGTTTCGAATGAATTGCACGATATATTAACTTGTAAACTTGTCATACATGTGCAAGTACATTTGAAATTTAATGAAGCATTAATAATAGGTTTTTCTTTTTAATTTCACCGTAACATTTCAATAAAGAGAAAGGTCCATTACATTGATACGTGTGTGATACATGTGACATCGATTTTTTTTTCTTTGTGGGAAAACAGCTTTTTTGCGATTGAAAAATTATTTGATTAATATGCTGTTATGATGATAATTACTATTCTGCATTTTTAATTTTGCTTTTTGGAATTTTTGGATTTTTTAAGTTTGAGACGTTGGAATTTTGGAATAGGGAAATTTTGGAATTGGGGGGTTTTGGAATAGGGGAATTTTGGAATTGGGGAATTTTGGAATAGGGAAATTTTGGAATTGGGGGGTTTTGGAATAGGGGAATTTTGGAATTGGGGAATTTTGGAATTGGGGAATTTTGGAATTGGGAAATTTTGGAATTGGGAATTTTTGGAATTGGGGAATTTTGGAATTGGGGAATATTGGAATTGGGGAATATTGGAATTGGGGAATATTGGAATTGGGGAATTTTGGAATTGGGGAATTTTGGAATTGGGGAATTTTGGAACTGGGGAATATTGGAATTGGGGGGTTTTGGAATAGGAGAATTTTGGAATTGGGGAATTTTGGAATTGGGGAATTTTGGAATTGGGGAATTTTGGAATTGGGAAATTTTGGAATTGGGAATTTTTGGAATTGGGGAATTTTGGAATTGGGGAATATTGGAATTGGGGAATATTGGAATTGGGGAATTTTGGAATTGGGGAATTTTGGAATTGGGGAATTTTAGAATTAGGGGATTTTGGAATTGGGGAATTTTGGAACTGGGAAATTTTGGAATTGGGGAATTTTGGAACTGGGGAATATTGGAATTGGGGGGTTTTGGAATAGGGGAATTTTGGAATTGGGGAATTTTAGAATTGGGGAATTTTGGAATTGGGGAATTTTGGAATTGGGAAATATTGGAATTGGGGAATATTGGAATTGGGGAATTTTGGAATTGGGAAATTTTGGAATTGGGAAATTTTGGAATTGGGGAATTTTAGAATTGGGGGATTTTAGAATTTTGGAGTTTGGAAATTTTTGAATGCTGACACCTTTGAAATTTTGAAACTTTTAGACTTGGAATTTTCGAATCTTATGACTATTACTTTGTCACATTAAAAGGTTGAAATATTGGAATTTTTGAGCCTTGTACTTTGGGACTTAAGGACTCTAGAACTTCAAGACTTTGAGACTTCAGAATCCTCTAATTTTGTGATCCTGAGACCTTGACATATTGCAACAGTGTAATCTTTAAAATATCTTGAACATGTTACAACTTAAATCTTAGAAAATATGAAAACTTGAATTTTCAAGATTTGAGACATTCTTAACCATGAAATCTCCAAATATCTACGACTTCAAAATTATTGTACCTTGTACCACCTATCTTTCATTTAAACAAGCAATAAATGATTCATTCGTGACTATCAAGTACGTAATGAATTACGTCAAAGGCAGTATCGTTACCAGTTCACAGATACGCACATAAATTCTATCTAATTCCGTATAATTATCTATGCCCGAGCCGGATGGATGATATCAAGTAGGAAACTATACCCAGAAATATTCGATGATACCACTACATCCTTTTTTTATCAAAAAGCTCTCGAGAACAGAACACGGATGGCAGATAAGGTCGAGTGGTGATGTCAGTCTGCTATCGCGCACGTATCGATCCTGGCCATCTAATTTTCGTTGCTGTGTTCTGTAGCGAAACGATAATTCAGGTCTTTCCACTTCCTGTCGAGTGGCCATCAACCAGTTACAACACCAGTTACAATTTAACTAAAATAAAAACGAACGGAGATTTAACTATCACTTGTTGCATCTCGATCACAAGTACCTTCGAGAGCAGAGCCTAAGTTGCTGGTCTTAACTATCTTCCGTTAAATTATACAAGGTGTTATAATACAGAATTCTAGACAATAAAAATTTCACGAAAAATTAAAGGATAAGATACTGTCCTTCGTTAGACGAGGACCTGTATTTTCTACATTTGCGTTATTTAAAAAAACAGTGACTTTTAAATGCGATATTATTTTTCATATGTATGTTATTTTTCATATATGCCATATGATGTTTTCAGAATTGAAAATACTGTATTTATTACAATATTGAAATTTTTTATGTATCAGTATGTTGTCATATGAATGTCCACATGTGGATCTGACACATAGTACCTGTATTTTCTACATTTGCGTTATTTAAAAAAACAGTGACTTTTAAATGCGATATTATTTTTCATATTTATGTTATTTTTCATACATGTCATATGATGTTTTCAGAATTGAAAATACTGTATTTATTACAATATTGAAATTTTTTATGTATCAGTATGTTGTCATATGAATGTCCACATGTGGATCTGACACATAGTACGTACACTAGTGGATAAAGTTATGACTAATATTATAATTTTGTTAAATTGTATACACAGGATGTGGCAATAGAATACACAACAGAGGTTAATATTATTTCTTGTGATTTAAAAGAAAATTAGTTATCTTTCCTATAGAACCTCTATAATATATGAAAATGTTGCGAGCAATCTTTATGTTCTTTTTCTCATAGTTGTCTATTCAGATCTATCATGTATCTGGCAAAATAACATCGTCGAATGAGAGACCAATTTCATCTGGAGGATACGTAGGCGAGCTGACCTACAATGCGACCCACACGTTCGTCGTTGAATTTTTCTTTTCACTTTTCGTAAGAACCATGAGAATAATAATAAGGGAAGGAGACCGCTCGTAGAAGGAGAAAATTCCGTGTGTCTCAACACGTAAATATCACGGAATATTCTTCTGTCATTCGTGCTTCATGGGTTGAATTTTTAACGGAGAACTATTATCTGTCTTCACATCATAAAACGGCACTTAGAAAGTCGAACGATGATTATGGGAAGAATTTTCAAATGAAAATGAATCTTTTCAGTTGTATGTATTAAGAGATCATAAAAGAGCACTTAAACAGTCGAATGGTGAAGACAATCAGAAAGATCTTTATGTAAAAATGAATATTTAAAATTATTTGAATAAAAGGATCATAAAAGAGCACTTAAATAGTTGAATGGTGAAGACAATCAGAAAGATCTTTACGTAAAAATGAATATTTTAAATTATTTGAATAAAAGGATCATAAAAGAGCACTTAAAAAGTTGAATGACGAAGAGAATCAGGAGGATCATTAAATAGAAACGAACATTTTAAATTATTTGTATAAGAAGATCATAAAACAGCACTTACAAAGTCGAATGGTGACGATAATTAGAAGAATTTTTAAATATAAATAAATATTTTGAATTAGAATATTGAAATACTTGCTTAAAAAATGTTTTAGTTCAAACATTTTGTACTATGTAGGTGAAAAATGAATATACAGATAAAAAATTAAAGACTAGTCAGATCAAGAGCCAAGTATTAGTCAGACAAAGACTCAACGAGCTATAACATGAACCAAGAACTAATCAGACCAACAATTAGCTAGATCAAAATCTAAGAACTAGCCAGACTAAAAACCATGAATCAGACCAAACATCAGAATCTGGCCAGATTACAAACCAAATACTAGTCAGACCAAAATTTAAAATATAGCTAGACCAAAATCCAAATATTAGCCAAACCAAAACCCAAAAACCTAGCTGACTAAAAACCAAATACTAGCCAAACCAAAACCCCAAAACTAGGTAGGGTAATAGTCAAGAATTAGTTAGACGAAAGAAGCAAATACTAGCCAGACTAGAATCCAAAACCCCAAACCTAGCTGACCAACAACCAAATACTAGCCAAGCCAAAACCCCAAAACTAGATAGGGTAGTAGTCAAGAACCAGCTAGACCAAAAACCAAATACTAGTTAGACCAAAGCCTAAAATCTAACCTAACCAGATCAAATACTATCCAAACCAAAATCCAAGAACTAGCTGGAGCAAAAGTCAGAAAGTAGCCAAACCAAAACCCAAAACCTAGCTAAGCCAAAAACCAAAACCTAGCCAAGCCAAAACCCCCAAACTAGGTAGGTAATAGTCAAGAACCAGCTAGACCAAAGCCCAAAATCTAACCTAACCAAATTAAATACTGTCCAAACCAAAACCCAGAAACTAGCTAGAGCAAAAGTCGGAAACTAGCCAAACCAAAACCCAAATAGCCAAACCGAAACCCAAAACCTAGCTAAGTCAAAAACCAAAACCCAGCCAGACCAAAGACCACAAGTTAGCCAAAGATTCGAAAGCTAGCCAGACCAAAGACCCAAAACTAGCCAGACCAACTAAAATTCAAACCGCGAAAGAATAACGAAACAAAGAAAATGACTTCATCAACATAATTGAGATTCAGGTGGAGCGATTATGGTGAATAGAAGTTTGCCGACGAACGAATGGGGAAGAAAGGTTAAAGGATACGTGGGTGAGCAACGTTTCCACGCGTAATACCAGAGAAATTATTCCGCTTGTAAAGCGGCAAACGATAATTTTCTTCAGTACTATCTCAGGACTTCGTCATTGTCGTAGCTTTTCTCTTCGTATCCATAAGGACGTGGAATGAACCTTGGCGCTTGTAACGATGATTGCAGGTTGTGGAACATGCTAGCTTCCCCCCTTTTGTCGGAATGTCAACCTGAAATCGCATTGTTCGAGTCGGTGCTCTCGAGGTTCACTGACTTTCAATGCAACGCTAAAACACTTCTTCAAACATCCTCTTCAACTGAGCTATCAAGGTTCGTGGTTTATTTCGAACGGGGACATTTGCTCTTCGGGCAAACTTCGTGGACGGAGAAACGATTTGTTGATAATTTTTGTGTAGTTTGCTTTTTATATATTTGTGTCGTCATAGAAGGTATTATTAGGATTATAGATGATATCAGTGAACAATTTTTAACAAATATAATAATTATAGCAAATATAATTTATAAGTAAAATATGCGAAATTTAGTGCTAGTGTAGTTCAAGGTAGTATATCCTCATGTGGTAGGCTCAATATTTAATTTTTCTATTTTATTATGATGTGGAAGGATCAATATTCAATTTTTTTTACTTTATCATGATGTGGGAGGCTCAATATTTAATATTTCTATTTTATCATGATATGCAAGGTTCAATGTTTAATTTTTCTATTTTATCATCATGTGGAAGGCTCAGTATTTAATTTTTTTGCTTTATCATGATGTGGGGGGCTCAATATTTAATATTTCTATTTTATCATGATGTGCAAAGTTCAATGTTTAATTTTTCTATTTTATCATCAAGTGGAAGGCTCAGTATTTAATTTTTTTACTTTATCATGATGTGGGAGGCTCAATGTTCAATTTTTCTATTTTATCATCATATGGAAGGGTGAATGTTTAATTTTTTTATTTTATAACGTTTCCAATATTTCATATATAAAAGTATAATACATCATCATTAAACAGAACAATTACAAAAGCAATATTAGACAACACTGTTCCTCCAACACTAAAAACGAATGCGATGACAAAATGGCGGCCATGTCTAACACCTTATCTCACAGTAAATATCACCTGATAAATAACCTATGTAGATAAGGTTAACCTTGTTACATCTGTCTTTAAATGTCCCTCTGTAATTATTCAGATGCACGACATAGATACTGATGCACGACAAATTTTATAAATAGAAATAAAACGATAATGTCGAAAGTGTCTGAGCGGCGTGAAGAATTAACATCGAAGTGGATAAGTTTCTGGTTCGACCGGTTAAAGTGACAAGTGTACTACGATGGCATCGTTAAGCACTTTAACGTGCTTCCTTCGCGATCTCTAAAACACCTACGTTTAATAAAAACAACCCACGATCGATCGTCGATTCCACCGGCAACGATTTACGAGCTTACGTTCAAAAGCAACGCGCGACACCTACGCGAACGCATCCACCATAAATGTGGGTGGCATGGTGTTGCGATGGATTTGGTAAGCTTGCTGTTATGGCTTCCGCGGTGATCTAACACTATTACTGTTGTTGGAAATCTCCATCAATTTTATTCAATTTTGGTATGTCTATTTTAATATTTATCTTGATGAAATTCTTCGTAAATACGAAACGCGTTTTCCTGATGTTCGATTTCACATTTTGGGAGTCGTAGAATTTAGGAAGTTTGAAATTTTGTTAAATTAAGAAATCTGTCAGTTTTCAAACTTTGGGAATTTGGAGATTTTCAAACTAGAGAAATCTGGAAATTTCAATATTTTTACAATTTAGAAATTTGGAAGCTTGATAATTTGGAAATTTAGAAATACAGAAATACTAAATTCTGGAATTTTTAAATTGAAAATTTGAGAAGTGGAAAATGTTCGAAATTTACAAGCACAGAAATGAAAAATTTTTCAACTTTCAAATCTTTGAATTAAAAAATTTCTAATTTTTACGCATGGAAATATATGGAAATACAGAAATAACAAATTTTGAGATATTAACATATAGCAGGCATAATAATCAATAACAAATTGAGAATAATTTTCGATCTTCCAAGTTTTCACCCACATTTCTGAATGTTTCTTAAATTGGACTGCTGGTTTCCATATGCAACAATAAATGCGTTTCTAGTTCTATTGTGTGTAGTGAAGCAACAGCTAACAAGATAGTAATATTTAATATACTTCATTGTATCCTATTGTGTATGGTGAAGCAACTTCTAACAAGGTAGCTTGTTTGTTACCAGGCTGAAAATATATGACCGAAAACGAACGATTTTATAGAAAAAAATCAAATGCGGAATAGAGCTTCATTAATGAAATACTGAGGTAATCAGTTTCATTGTACCTGAAAAGAAGAAAAATTGCTTTGCACGTATATTATAAAATATGGGTTGTTGACTAATTATATAAACAAGAAATGTATTTTTGATTAATGGTATTGATTCATGATTTGTTCAGATACTTGATACTGACTGAACTAGTTGATGAATAAAAATATATTCATAGTTGATTTGATAAATAAAAATATATTTATGTTTTATTAGAAAAATAAAAATATATTCATATTTAATAAATTAAAACTATTAAGTCAAATTCAGTAAATTGAATAGAAATATTTATATTTGATAAAATATAATCTATTGTAAACTTGAAGAAATCAGTACAAAAAATTAAGTTGAGAACCTAGCTGAAAAAATATATTTCTTTTCCACTTTTGTTAACCAAAATGGAATAATTTATAGTGCAAGCATATACTATTTATCACTGACCTCAATCATATTAAATTTTTAAACAAGTCATGTACAGATTTCACGCGCGAATAACGAAGATTGTATATTAAATAAACAATTACAAAGACTTGTATAACATATAATTTTCTTCCATTAAATGTAGATTCTACATTCTGTACAAATTGTCCACAAGTTTTATACAGTTCAAATTAACCCAAAAAGTATAATGTTGAAATAAAGGACTCAAAGAGGTTATGTTCCATAAACAAGACAGATATCCGACGATATCTGATCTAATTAATTGCATAAAATTTTAATTGAAGTATCTCGTTTATTGCTATTTGCATTCGTAAGTAGAATGATTATATTAAAAAATAGTAATTTATCGGTCTGGAAACGTTGATCGCATTTTATTCAGCTTCCCACCGTCTCGTCTTCCCAGATATAATACACCCTGTGAACGGGTCTACTCGTAGATCATCTTTCGCCACTCTCTTCTGCGGTTTTATTTCGTTTTCGATCCACGAAGCGAGTGTCGCGTGCTTTGCTCTTAATTGTACCGACTAAATCAACACCAGTTTCTAATCAGAACTCGCTGCGTAGGATTTTCTACCACCATAGTTCTGTTATGGAAAAACAAGAGGAAAAAAGTGTAGTTATATGGAGAAACCAGACGCATCATGATATCGTTATCGGTTCTTTCCAAATAAAAATTCCGTGTCTGGATCGTGATGATCTATTTTTATTATCCTCACGAGTGTTCTAAGTTAAATGATATGTAACCTAACCTAACCCTTTAGCTCATAATATTGTGTCACACTTGTGACGCACATTACGGTTCACATACAAGAAACAAAAATCATATTTACTGCACGACTGAGCCTGGAATTTAATACCAATTATAATTTGCACAACTAAGAATTCCTCGGTGCAAAATATACCTGACATTTCAACTTTTTATGTTTGTTTTAATATTGCAACAATAATTACCTCTGACGCACTTGCAGAAAAATCGTAGGTAAAGAGGTTAATTGTGGAATTCAGGAATTTAAATAGGAATATACTTCAAATTTAGGAATTTGAAAATTGTGAACTTGGGAATTTTTACGAAGTTTATGTATTTTTGAAAATATGGAAATTGGGAAATTTGAAAAATTAGGAATTTAGAAACTTAATAATTTATTACTTATAAAATTTTCTAATTTGGGATGTAGGCATATCGGAATTTAGGGATTTTGGGATCTAGGGATTATGGGAGTTAGGGATTTTGGGAACTAGGAATTTCGGGATCTAGGGATTTCGGGATCTAGGAATTTTGGGATCTATGGATTATGGGAGCTATGGATTTTGGGAACTAGGAATTTTGGGATCTAGGGATTTCGGGATCTAGGGATTTTGAAATCTAGAGATTTCTGGATCTAGGGATTTTGTGATCTAGGTATTTCGGGATGTAGGGATTTTGGGGTCTAGGGATTTCGGAATCTAGGAATTTGGGATCTAGGGACTTTAGAATCTAAGAATTTTAGGGTCTAGGGATTTCGGGATCTACAGATTTCGGAATGTAGAGATTTCGGGAGAAATTAAAAAATTGGAAACTTGAAAATTTCAAATCTTCAAACTTGAGAATTTTTAACATAAATTATCTCCATACTTTTGAACTATAAAAATTCAAAGATCCACAGAAAGATTAAATAAAAAATATGGAAATGTAAAAATTAATCGGCTAAGTTACCCATCATTGTGTGGGGTTAATAATCACATCATAAGTATGAATCACGATAAAGAAACATTTTCTCTTCTAATAATAGCCGGACCGCAGCGAGTGAATATTAATTGAATAAAAAATCCTCACGCAACGCGTTGCACCTGAATGCTGAAAACGTTTCGTACGAATCTACAGGTAATCGTCAGCTCACACATGAGTCATATGCAAGTGTGCGTTGCAATTCGTAATTAAAAGCTTGCTATAATCGATATTCGAAACACGTGTTCTCTCGGAACGAGGCATCGTGATTTAAACACGATAATATTCCTATCAACGGTTCTCGCTGAAAATGAAAGCCACGAATACAGCAGAAATTAACTGGAATTTCTCGATCTGCCATTAACATAGTTGGCCATTTTTCGTCAACATTTTTCTCGTACATCGCTGCTCTCTATTTAATACCATAATAATATGCAACGACGTAATAAGAAATTTCACATCTAATTACATCGTCGATAAATCTGCCATCTTGAGGTTAATTATACTCTTTATCTGTTCAAGATTTCCACGGTACTTCCTTATGAACTATTTTGTTATATGAAACCAATATTTCTTGTATTTATGCGAAACCTTCTTTCATCCTGTTTCAAGTTTTCTGAATTGAACAAATCTTTTAATTTCTTTTCCATATCTTTTAAATTATGCTATAGTATGGTGTTTTGAAAATGCTAAAAAATTAATCTGACAATCGTGTAGATAATATTTTAATAATTTGGTCAAATTGTTAAAAAAATTGTAAATTAAAAATTGTAACCAAATTTACAATTTTCAAAATTGTATTCAAATTGAAAATTAAATGTACAATTTAAATTTGGTTAAATGAAATTTATGTTAACTTCGAGATTTATTATATTGTTTCGAATAAAAATTTTTATGAGGTGGATTTTTCAGAAGGAAATTGAGATTTTTAATTTTCGATGAGTCTTTCATCAAACTGCTTATCACAGAAGATTAACTGCTTAATTCTGACTAGTTAAAATGATAGAAATACATATCTTGCGATACAGTTCGTTTCATTCTGATAAAACCCTATCATGTAGCATATGTGAACGCTGTGTAATCACTTTGGTACTTTGATAGCCGTACATTTTATGGGAACCATCGGACATTTCAAAACAGACATCGCTATAAAAATTATAGACATATCAAAGAAGTATTATAAAATCTCATGTGTCGTTCTAGTCTGTGATAATTAAATATTTTTTGGTAATTAAAACTGGTTTATTAATTAAATCCTGTTTAGAAACCCGTTTAATGTATATCTCAAACTGTAATCAATACGTGACATTTTTATTACAAGTATCATAAAAACAATTAGCTAAAGAACTAGTCCAATAAATACCAATGTTATGAATAATTTTATTATACAAAATTTATTAAATATTAAATTGTATGTTACTGTAAACATGTATAAATATCTACATATATATGTAAATATTAAAAATCATGCTAAACATTAATAGTAAATTAAAAAAAATTCGTGTAACAAATATTTAAGTATTTATTAATATATGAATAATATTTCAATATAGAAATATTACACAATTCATTACACAATATATTACATAAGCACATCATTGTTCATAGTCAAAAAAATTTGTTTACTTACATAATACATAAACGAGCAACAAGTCGGTGAAAGTGTTACAGAAAGAAAAAACAATTGCCTCGAACTAATTCTGTTTACAAAACCTTTGGAAGCTCACGACA
The DNA here is from genome assembly GCA_945859595.2 of Megachile willughbiella. NCBI lineage: Eukaryota > Metazoa > Arthropoda > Insecta > Hymenoptera > Megachilidae > Megachile > Megachile willughbiella. Next base: position 11,570,407 of record OX243796.1, read on the forward strand.
AGAGGGTTCACTCGCAAAAACTCGCGAACGTGTACCATGAACGTAATTTATTAAAGAAAAAACGTTTGGATTTACCTCGTTGTGTGTCGGCCTTAACGAAGGGTCAAACGAGTCGGGATAAAGCTACATGACTAAAAACTGGACCGGAAGTGTTGCAAAAACGTACGTACCGACGATGCGCGTAAAACGCATCGTTCTGCACAGTGACGTGCCTTGTTTTCCTTAATAAGAACCGCGATGCTGCTGTTGCATCGGGTTTCTGCATTTCACGAGCTAAATTTATTGGTACAAATACAGAAATCCACGTTTCAATGTATCTTCGCAGAAAATTTTAATTGCTTGAAATTTCAGGATCATTTCGTAATTTGGAAAGTTGAGTAGCAAATTTTTATGTTTGATTTGTGTAGTTAGGATTTGGGGATTTAAAGATTTAGCGATTTAAGAATTTGAGAATTTGAGGAATTTAAGAATTTAGAGATTTCCGGACTTAGGGAAGTAGGGATTTTGGAAATTTAGGAATTTAGAAACTTGAAAATTTTGGCATTCTGGGATTTTAGAATCTAGGGATTTCGAGATCTAGGAATTTCGAGATCTAGGAATTTCGAAATCGTGGGATTCTGGGATCTAGGGATTTCGAGGTGTATGAATTTCGGGATCTAGGGATTTCTGGGTCTACGGGTTTTCGGGGACAAGGGATTTCGGGATCTAGGGATATCGGGGCCTACGGATTTCTGGCTCTAGGGATTTCGGGATCTAGGTATTTCGGGGTCTAGGGATTTCGGGAACTAGGGATTTTGGGATTTCGGAGTTTAGGGATTTCGGGATCTAGGGATTTCTGCATTTAGAGACTTCATGATCGACAATTCTGTGTTCCAGGGATTTTCCGATCTAAAATTCTGGAATCTAGGAATTTTGGGATCTAGAAATTTCACTGGGGATCTGGGGATTTAAGAATATAGGAATTTCAGAATTAGAAAAATTGAAAATTTTGTAGTTGGAAAATTTCTAAATTTCGTCAATTTCTAAACTTGAATGTTCAAAAATTAATAACAGTGAAATTCAAAACTTTTCGCCAACCAATCAAAATCCGTAATGTGCAGCTGATCAACCGTGATTTTGTTAATATAATTTTTGAATGAATTCGTAGAAATCCAGGAAATACGAAAGACGCAAGTAACCGTTGCACAGGTGGCCTCTCGGAAGAGTTTCGCGTGTCATAAATCTGTGTCGGGATCGCTGGCGCAGGTTCACCTGTATCTGAAATTCCGCCGTTACTCCAGTAGGAAGCGTGTCTAAATTATTGCTTCGGTATAGAATCACGGAAGAAAAATGAAAGCACTCTCGATTCTCGGGTACACGGAAAAAGAGTCGCGAGCAATGACCCGTGGAAAAGATATCTTTGCGGTTCTGCAAAATTATTATGGCCAATTTTCTTCAATTAATTTTACACAAATTACCTACACCGGCTGTAAGAACAGAAATATAATAACGTACGGTTACGCTCTCTAACTTTTATCTTTATATTTGCTTAGAGGTCGATCTTCTCATTTTTTCAATTTCTCTTCCCTTTTTACTCGATTTAATTAATGTAACCTATATCTTTGTTACAAACCCACAATCTTCTTTACTCCTTTTCACCGTTAAACTGATCTTAATCTCTTCTCTCTTTGGAAACAATTTTCTTGCACGTTGCTTAACGTGTAATTTGTGAGGTGGAATATATAAAAACTGTAATTTTAATTTTGTTATGTTTTAATAGTAGTTTCGTTGAAAAGAAGGTATATTTTTATTTGGAAGTTTTTATATGAGGAGTTGTACGACTGACTCTTGATAAATACCCGCTTTTGGGGCTCTAGGGCGGAGCGTATGGACCTAGAGGAGGAGCCACAGTAGACATGTACTTTGATAATTGCTCAAGATTGTTTTAAACAATAACAACCATTATTACATGATGTTCATAACATACCTCATGAAAAAACAATCTTTCTCAGTAATATACTGGTATTAGCAAAATTTAAGACATGTTCTTAAGCTCTCGGTTCAACAAAATAAAAAGAAATTAAGTTAATAAATTCTAATTAAGGAAATAAAATAGATACATGTGTTCAATTCTTGAAGACGTTAAAACAAGTAAAATTGCACTAAATCTAAGCGTCTCTTCAATATTTTTTCCTGAACCATAGTTTCATTTCCACTAGGATGAAACCCCTGATTCTACACTTCAAGTACCCCAAATTTAGACTCCAGCTTCAAATCACTTCCTCAAAGTACATACAGGATTCAAAGGTAAAGTTGGAAGCTGCTTGAAAGATACTTGATCCCATCACTATAGATAACGCTCGATGTGAACACAGCATAATCTTCGAAGCGTTACGAAGCGAGCTAACTGGGCTAACAGTTCCCAGGCTGTAGTAGAGCGATCCTACATCGAGAAACAGTATACCCTGAAGCATAAGTGTGCGAAAGGAGTAGGTGGATATCGGAGCACATGTGGAAGACTCAGCTAAAGATACGCAGATTTTTTCAGACCGTTCCATGAATCTTTAAGCGATCACTTTTTGTAAAAAAGAATCGCTACGCCCTTGCTTTTTTTGCGGTGCTGCATAGCTGTTACGCGATTATTTTCAAAGATGCTTTGGGTGATGAGTTAAACAATGTCTCAAAATGTTCATTGGTGAGGAAAGTGACATGTGATCGTATTAGATTTTAGGATGCTTCACAAGTTTTGTTAAATTTTGTACATTTGAATATTCGGAAACTTGAATTAGTCAAATTTTACCTCAAGTTTGAAATTTTTTTAACTTGTCCTCACTTTCTTAAATTTTTCAATCACCAAATTACATTTTTGAATCTTTTATTTCCTACAGTTCTAAATCATCAAATTATGGTTTCCAAATCTACAAATCCCTAAATTTTTAAATTTCTAAATTCTTATATTACCGAATCCTAAATTTCCAAATTCGTACATTACCAGATCTCTGAACTTCCAAATTTCTGTATATCCCTACATCCTACATTTCAAAATTTGTAGATTCCCAAATTCTCAAATCTACAATCCATCAAGTTACTGAATTCACCTAGTTACCAATTCCCCAAGTTTCTAATTCACCAAGTCACCAACTCCCCAAATTTCTAATTCGCTAAGTCACCAACTTCCCAAATTTCTAAATCACCAAGTTACAATCTCCCCAAATTTCTAATTCACCAAGTCACCAACTCCCCAAATTTCTAAATCAGTAAGTTACCAATTCCCCAAATTTCTAATTCACCAAGTTACAATCTCCCCAAATTTCTAATTCACCAAGTCACCAACTCCCCAAATTTCTAATTCACTAAGTTACCAATTCCCCAAATTTCTAATTCACCAAGTTACAATCTCCCCAAATTTCTAATTCACCAAGTCACCAACTCCCCAAATTTCTAATTCGCCAAGTCACCAACTCCCCAAATTTTTAATTTATCAAGTTACAATCTCCCCAAATTTCTAATTCACCAAGTCACCAACTCCCCAAATTTCTAATTCGCCAAGTCACCAACTCCCCAAATTTCTTATTTCACCAAGTTACCAACTCCCCAAATTTCTAATTCACCAAATCCCAAATTTCTCCATCACCAAATCCCCAGACATTCATTTCCCAAGTCACCAAATCCCCAAAATTTTCAAATCTAATTCGCAGAGTCCAAAATGATCAACTTAGAAAATCTCCATAAACAATATCGACAGGCTTTCCTCAGATCGCCATCGCAGTGTGAGTCACGCGATTTCCTAGACGATTTCCTAGTAATTTCTTCACCATATAGACTTACAGTCGTGTTCCGAATCTTTAAGCCGGATTTTCACTTCCTTTAGCGATCCAATGGCCAAGATAATTTTAGAATTTATCCAATAGCACGTATTAAACGCCCGTCTCAACGTTCCATTAACCTCGACGTACCATTACAATCCTCTTACAAGCTTTTCGAGATTCTATTGCAACTTTCTCTAGGCGTGCTAATGTGCCTGCTTCAGCTTCTAATGTATCTATGAGATCATCTCGTCGATGGTTCAGAGTGCAATTAAAATTAAACCATCAAATTCTTGCGCCATTTTGAAGCATAACTCGCTTATCAAAGGTATTTATCCATTTCGGTGCAATGAAACGGTGAAAGTTAATTGTAACACATAAATTGCATTATGAGTGCAGCCTTGAGGTTATACATTATATTCTGGCGGGAAATTTGAATCGTTGTTATTACTTTACTTGTGAGAATCATTAAGAATAAATCATTAAATAAAGGAATATGGAAAATGGAAAATTGTACGCTTTGCAATTTGTGAATTTTTGAATTTGAAAATTGTTGAACTGTTAAATTTTTTAAATTGATAGTTTATGGCTTTAAAAATTGATGAACTTAAGGATTTCTTAATTTGACAATTTCTAAATTCTAAATTAGGGAGATAGCTAATTATCAAATTTTTATTGTTTAAATTATAGAATTAGAATGTTCACATATTTTAAATTATTACATTACCAAATTTTTATATTTTAAATTAATTACTAAATTTGTATATTTTAAATTACTAAGGATCCACAGTATTAATACAAAAATGACCAAATTAGCAAATTACAAAAATCAAAATCACAAAATTACAAAAATTAAAATTACCAAATTTCCAAATCCTGAATTATCAAATTTGCAAATTTTTTAATCCTAAAGTACCAAATTTGCAAATTTTCAAATCCTAAATTACAAAATTACCAAATCTGAAAAATAGAAAATTTCTAAATTTAAAAATTTGGTCCTCATTAATGTCCCCCCATTATTAAACTACCCTAACATTTCACACACGCCAACCTTCTACCAAAACCTAAATCTTTCCCACTTTCCCCATAAATTATAGCAAATCATTCTCTCTACGTGTGAAAATTTTACTTCAACAAGAATTGGATAGCAATTTCATCTCATTGAAAGAGCAAGCAACTGTAATAATAAACGTAATCTTTTATTCTTCATTGCTACATGTGCCACTTTGTTTTTTCCAAGTAGGCGTAAAAACCCGAGAAATGACTTGAAATTGTTGGTAATATCAAGAAATTGTCCTGAAAGTGTTGCCACTTACATTAAAGTGTGCAAGAATGAATGGAAAGAGGTGTAACCATAACGCTGTTCGATATGATGCAGTGTAATAATACTGGCAGAAACGGAGGCAACACGGTACTTATTAGAGACAAGCACGATACGAGTACAAAAACTAAATGAGTGTTTATTAATCGTTTGCTACTGTAGAACATGTATACTTTATAGCCGTAAAGTGTACATTTATAAACGTTATATGAAAGTACTATTTCCCGGATGATACTGAGTCAGATATTATATGTGGAGAAACTTTGACAATGCAATAAAATTTGCAATATTTTAAAAAAATGCATGTATGAATTTGAAGAATGAATATATGAAATACTGCGTTATGATAGTTATTTTATATATTATATTTTTTCATGGAAATACATAATAATGTGATAATGATAAATATACTGGTATTGCTGAAAGTTGATATGTGAGAATATTTGATAAGATACTTTTTAGGATACTGTAAAAAAATGCAAAATGGTACAATAAGAAATAATCATTAGAAATGTACATATTTACTATATTCTGTAGAATTCAAGAAATTATTGAATTCATATAGAAATATGCAAAATTAATAATATGAGAATTTTACAATAGCTTTTACAATGAAATAGTTTATAGAGTAATAGGTGCAGGACAAAATAATTTGCAGTCATAATTTTAAAATAAAATAATTTGTAAAATAATAGTTTTGGAGTAAAATAATTTGCAGTCATAATTTTACAATAAAATAATTTGCAGAGTAATAGTTTTGGAGTAAAATAATTTACAGAGTAATAGTTTTAAAATAAAATAATTTGCAGAGTAATAATTTTAGAATAAAATAATTTACAAAATAATAGTTTCACTATATAAAAATTTACAAAATTATAGTTTCAGTATAAAATAATTCACAAAATAATAGTTTCAGAGTAAACTAACTAACATAATAATAGTTCCAAAATAAAATAGTTTACATAGAGTAGTTTCAGAATAAAATAATAAATAATTACAAATTTTTATAATGATTATTTCCCAAATATATGTTAATATTATCTTTCATGAACAAAACGAAATATTTGACAAGGACTGCCTGGTTATAAAAGATCATTTTTATTCAACCACGATAAACAAAAGCAATTGAATGCAGATTCAGAGTTTCTATCAAACCGCTCAGTGATTTAATGTTTATTACCTACTCGACACTTTATCACTGTCAGCCTATAAAAAGGGACATAATAACAATGTAAATTTGCTTTATTGTCTTTCAGCAAGACGATGTATGCTATTCGAAAGACATTTTGCACGACGATCAGCAAGTAGGTCAAATGTGAAATGGACCTCGATAACGAGAGTTATTCGTACTTTTTTCGTATTGTGGTATGTACACTTAGAATTTATACACTTAGGATGTGCATGAACTTGTTTAGCATTCGAGTTACTAGCTGATTTTGGAGGTTTAGAAATTTTGGGAGATAGGGAGATTTAGGAAGTTGGGTATTTAGGTGGTTAGGAAGTTCTTCAATTTGGGGATTTGGTAATTTTGGAATTTTGGAATTGGGAAATATAGAAATTAGGAAATTTCGGAGTTTGGAATTTTGAGAATTTGGAAATTGGAGAATTCGGAATTTTGAGAATTTGAAAATTTGAGAATTTGGAATTCTGAGAATTCGGAATTTTGAGAATTTGGAATTTTGAGAATTCGGGATTTTGAGAATTTGGAAATATGATAACTCGGAATTTTGGAATTGGGAAATATAGAAATTAGAATTTTGAGAATTTGGAATTTTGAGAATTTGGAAATTTGAGAATTCGGAATTTTGAGAATTCGGAAATGTGAGAATTCGGAATTTTGAGAATTTGGAAATTTAAGAATTTGGAAATTTGAGAATTTGGAATTTTGAGAATTTGGAATTTTGAGAATTCGGGATTTTGAGAATTTGGAAATATGAGAATTCGGAATTTTGGAATTGGGAAATATAGAAATTAGAATTTTGAGAATTTGGAAATTTGAGAATTCGGAAATGTGAGAATTCGGAAATTTGAAAACTTGAGATTTTGGAAATTGTGAAGTTTGGGAAATTAGAGATTACAGAATTTGAAGATTACCAATTTAAAAAAATTTGTAAGTCTAAAAATTTAAAAACGCACCTTAATAGTGTATAAATCTAGAAATAACAAACACAGAAACCCAAAAATTTAAAAAAAAAACCAAATATGTAAATTTGAAAGTGGACTAAATCCAATGCAATACAAAGGAAGTGGGATGAATAAAAATTCTTCCGCTTCCTGCGAGTAAATAAGCAGTTGACTCAAGCCTACGAAAAAGGCACGTATCTTTTTTCCATTTACTTTCAATGGTAGGCGAACGTAATTCGCATGCATTCGACAGGGTAATAACACGTTTTCCTGAATGCATTTTATCGACTGGGAAAAAAGTATCTTATGGCGCAACGAGCATCGAATTCAGCATCTTTTTACCGAATCACGTGGAAACTTGTTGTTTGTTTCGGTTGCATTGTGGTCTAACGTGATCGCAATGCGTGCGATGCATTCGTTAACGCGATAAATGTTGCATTGCACGTATGACCTTCTCTGTTGATCTGACCGTGCATATTTTAATCGTACGTATGCACCTACTGTTTCAGATAATGACTTCACTTTTCACGTTTCACGTACTTTTGTACCTTTTTGCGGTTTTATGTTTCTCGTTCTTTGCACTTTATGTACTTTTAACAATTATTATGTACTTTTTGCGTTTACTCAAGTTTGTGTACTGGTACACTAAATACTTGATTAGTATTTGGATTATTTATACTTAATACTTTGACTTTAGATTATTATTTACACACGGAAGGTATTCACAACCTTATTTTTTTAATTAAACGATTTTTACATTATGTACACAATAACCTAACACTCTGAATCACTAATTTTTATATTACAATGCAGTTATAAACTTTCTAAAACAACATCCACACGAGGACACCGTAAAACCCCGTAAATTCGAGAGGCAAACACGTGGCGGCCATTTTGGTTTTCGACTAACAGTCGACGCAACGCACAAAAAGAAAAGAACGAGAGGAATTTCGAGTTAAATACGCAGGATAAAGTTTTTCGGTTTCGAGTGGCGTACGATGCAGTTCAAGCAATTTATGCGAGCACCGCGTTTTTTTGCGTTAGCGTGCGAATCGTGAGTGAAAACGCCGCTTTACATGCAGATGCAGTCGAGCTGTTGCGAGCGTGAAGGTGCTGGAGACATGGGAACAACGGAAAACAGGGCAACCAGAGAATAATTAAAATTATTCAAAGGATAATTAACCCGTTTCGGAAACGCTTTGCTATATACGGTACACTTTAATTGAATTACGTGTACACGACATCAAACGGGAATCAGATATTTTTCTTTCACTTAATGACCGAAAGGGACAAGATTAACCTTCTCTGTGTATATATTTACCTTATCTGTGCAAATATATTTTAACAATGTTTTAGAATAATATTCTAAGTAATATTGAATTCACTACAAATATTTTGTAATTGAATTTAATTTTGAATATCGCAGAAGAAATTTTTCTATAATTTCTGTAGCTATAATAGGTTTTTTAATAATATTTATAGCTTCAATAATTTTCTTTAATTCAGTTATTCATTATTAATATTTATTTTAATTTTATTTTATGTGAATTCAGTAATTTGAGTTCGTTGAATTTTATCTCGAATTTGTTGAATGATGAATTATTATTATGTTGAAAGAAACTTTTATTAATTGCTAGAATGTATTTATATTTAATATATACAATATGTTACATTTCTTGTAACAATATTTTAGAAACATTTGATAATAATTAAAGACATTGTTTCATTAATATGGTAAAAGTTTTCTAAGGAAGTAATAAGAAAAAACATCTTCATAAGAGAGTTAATTGAAGTTTATGTTACGATGTTCGTAGAATTTAATTGCTACAAATGTACATAAATCATTATTAAAAGTCAATTGCAACTGAAATATGTTCAATTTAGTATATTTATTTAATTAAAGTATTTTTAATCGTATTTCATTGTGCTCAAAATCAATTAAAATATCTTTTATTACATTCGATTTAATATTTTAATCCAATGAAAATATTTGTTATTACATTCAATATACTAATCCGATTAAAACATTTTTCATCGTATTCATGTAATATTATAATCCAATAAAAACCTCGCTAATAGGATTTAAATGAAATTTCAAATCGCCAAAAATATTTCCATTTCCATCGATTAAAATACGCACATTTATCTAAAGTACTTTCAACTGCAATGTAAATTACAGACACACGAAACTGAAGATCGTTTAAAAGATAAATGAAGCATTAATTTTCATACAACCGTTACCCAAAATAACACACGAAATATAAAATGATCATCGAGTCGTGAATCCGTATAACAGGTTAATTAACAAATTATTTTGCGATGCTCGTTGATTACAGCTTCTCGTGTAAGCTACCAATTAAAAGATAGCTTAACGCTAGCAATCGTCAGACCGTACATTTTGATCACACACGCCGTTTATTATTCGCTTTAACCTTTAATTGCTTCGAGATCTTGTATCTTGATCTCATTTTCATTTCACCCGGTGCATTCGTACCTTGCATATTTTTCGATGGGAGGAAACGTATTATTTGTTTAAATAAAACTCGTAAATAAACATGAATAATGTTGTTATTCGTTTCCGTTAGATTGATTAACAAGTTTAATGCAATTTGGGGGTATAGGGGTTCGGGGATATAGAAGATTTTGATATAGGGATTTGGGGATGTAGGAATTCGAAGATATTGACATTTGGGGATATAGAGATTTGGGGATGTAGCAATTTCAGAATATAGAGATTTGGGGATATAGGGATTTGGGGGTATAGAATTTTGGGGATATAGAAATTTAGGGACGTAGCAATTTAAGAATATAGAGAATTGGGGATATAGGGATTTGGGGGTATAGGGATTGGGGGGTATATAAATTTGGGGATATAGAAATTTAGGGATGTAGCAATTTCAGAATATAGAGAATTGGGAATATAGGGATTTGGGGGTATGGGGATTGGGGGATATAGGGGGGATATAGGGATTTGGGGGTGTAGAAATTTGGGGATATAGAAATTTAGGGATGTAGCAATTTCAGAATATAGAGAATTGGGGGTATAGGGATTGGGGGATATAGGGATTTGGGGATATAGAAAATTTCGAGATATAGGGATTTGGTGATGTAGGAATTCGAAGATACAGAAATTTGGGGATATAGAGATTTAGGGATGCAGCAATTTAAGAATATAGAGATTTGGGGGTATAGGGATTTGGGGGTGTAGGAATTTGGGGGTATAGGTACTCGGGAATGTAGGTACTCGGGGATGTAGGTATTCGGGGATATAGGGATTCGGGAATGTAGGTATTTGAGGACATAGGTACTCGGGGATATAGGGATTCGGGAATATAGGTATTTGGGAATGTAAATCGGGGATATAGATATTCGAGTATATAGGTATTCAGGGATCTAGAGATTCGGGGATATAGACATTCAGGAGTGTAGTTATTTAGAAACGTAGAAACCTTACAATTTAGAAATCTACAAACTTAGAACTCTAGAAATTTAGAAATACACGAATTCACAAAATTTATGAATGTACCTATGATGTAGTACCTGCGGTTCCATAAATTATGAGATAGTAGGGATTTACGAATATTCGGTTCTGACGCAAGTGTATTAAAGGCTCCCATCAACACGTAAATCAGAATAATACCGAAAGTTCAGAGAACGTTTCTACGCCATTGTACAGCTCTTACGCACAATGTCCAGCCGAAACATTTTAGTGGACCATGAAACGATAAATCCTTGTCTTGTGGGGGAGTGAAGGGTATTTACAGCAGGACCCAATGTTCAGCGTGTTCTAAACGAGTGAAATGGCTCACCACAAAACCCACGGACAGTTTTATATGTTCTTGACTTTCTTTCGTTCATGACGGTGAATATTTTGACCTGCGGGCCCTTGGGGGAAATAGGTTGAACGTTTAGGTCCGAACACGTGTACCTGAGTGACGCAGGACAATGACTTACTCGGAAACTGTTTATCTGATTCTTCATTTGTAAGAGTTTTCAAGTTGTGGACTTCTAAATTTATAAGTATTGAAATTGTCAAATTTTTGTGCTGTTGAAACTTCAGATTTTCACATTTTTAAATTAACTTTAACAAGCATGTAAATTATACAGGATTACAAAATTTTAATATTCACTTGTTCAGAAATGCACTTGTAAATGAATTTTAAGAATACTCACTTTATTAACACAAAATGTACATTCACGTTATTAATTAAATAAATAAAGGTTGATTTTATGTTAGTTGCTGTAAGAATTATAAATTGTTCCAATAAACACTATTAGTATCAATCTCTCTAATAATATTTACACATATGTGAACATTCAATGTGTTTTTAAATTCACCAACCAAAGATCACATATGTGGATATTACCACTATTATCATACGTTACAAACTCTTTCACAATTTATTTATACAATTGTTGCGTATTTGAGTAACATTAACTTTTGTATTAAAACGAGGAAAACATTGTACCAAAAATTAGATCATTTCCTAACCTCAAAAAAATTATCCTTGAAGAGGTAAATATGATTGAATATCCTTGCAATTATTTCTAATATTGAGGTTAAAAATCAAGTCTAAAGTACTAAATTTAAGTTACTTATTAAAAGAAGGAAAGCATAATTGCACCAAACAATTAGATCATTTCCTACCCTCAAAGAAATTATCCCTGAAGTAATATCATTTAATATCCTTGCTATCATTTCTAATGTTGAAATTCAAAATAAAATTTCGAACTTGAAGAAGTTAATATCATTTAATACACTTGTTACCATTTCTAAAATTGCATATTATTGTCTAAACACGAATTTTACAGGAACACCCTGTTCTAACGTTTCCAGTAATTTTCAGTCATTCTTTCCCAAACGGAAAACATTAAAAAATGCAAGGAAGAAACAAGACGGATGCATTCTAGCCCGATCTTTCCAGAAGCAAGCTGAAAATAATAGAGTAGCAAGAGTTGGAAAAAGTGAAGGAAAGGTCGTTTCTCGGAGAAGAAGCTCGAGTGCTCGGTAGAATGCACTCGGTGGCAGAGTTACAAGTGGAACTAAAGAGGTTTCGAGTGTACGTGGATAATTGAATAGGTTGTTTTAGAGGGAGTTCTTTGCTCGAGCCCATTTTTGGCCCAGTGTCTCCACTAAAAGATTTATTTATACAACCTGCAACGCGATTAACCTCATCTCGAACACCCTGTTATTCTTCGTCTTCTTTAGAATTTTCTGGGGGTAAATTAACCCTTACTTTGTTACGTTCATATAACACTTTTTTTATATTATAATATTTATTATTTTATTTAATGTAATTCACATTTGTTTTGAGACATGTATAGGATGCTCTTTTTATTTAATGTTATTATTATTTTATAAAAAGCAGCTTTTAACTGGGAGATATGAAATGTACAGAGAAATAGTTCTTATCACAATAAATATTTTATTTAATACTGTATTTAAGAAGTTATTTTCTGTAAATAATATAACTGTATTGCCCTGGGTAATTTTTCAAAAATTTGTGAATAAATGAATTCTCTGTAACTTATAAAACTTTCTTGTAAAAATATAAAAGTATGAATTATCAAACTTTTTATACTTGCAAAAGTATAAAATTATAATATTATTAGACATTTCATACCTGTAAAAAATTAAATAAATCTACCAAAATATCAAAACATCAACATTACAATATCAAAGTTACTGAAATATCAAGGATGCTGAAATATTAATAAATTACAAAAATATTGAATTATTTTACAATATAAATGTAAATTGCTCAAGTACACAAAGAACATATGCAAATTGCTATACATAAATTTGCAAATCTCTGTATCGTTAAATGAAAAAATACAATCTCCTCAATCTGAAAGTAAAAACAATAATATAATATATATATCTAGATTAAACTTTCTCTGCGAAACAGAATTCTTGAATCTCAAGAATCAACTAGCGAATGAAAATAATTACTTTCTATAACACGGTCAAAATTACAAATAAGTATCAAGTTTCAACAACAAACTCACAATGATCAATTCTAACAACAGAAACATCATCTTTCTTACAAGTTTTAACACGCGTTCTTCGAAAACTACGTCTTAATAAACAAAACCTTTCTTATCGTTCACAAGAAATTTGACCGATGAACGAAAATATTTGTACTGATAAAAAAAAAAAAGGTGGAAACATCTGCGAGAGTATTATCGGTGTTCGATTATCGGTGAATGCATTTGGAGTAAACGTCGAATGTTTTCTTAGGACTGCTACCTGTTGAAGATGGATGGGATTTCTTTTTAAGGATAAAATTTGAGCAGGGTTCAGCTACCGGGTGAGCCAACATTATGCGAGGCGTTGATTTACTGCCTCCAGGTCGGTCGAGGAAACGGTCAGACTTTTTTTGCAGATAAATAATAATCGTATTCCGTAAAAGGGAAGTCACGTTTCAAAAAGGACACCGTGACGTGAATCATAACGGTGATGCTCAAGTTTCAGCTCTAATGCATAACATGTGTTCGGGGAAGTTTTCATATTTTTGTTGGAGTAACGTTACTATTTTTTTGTGCTATAAAACAGGGATGATGGGTGTTTACGGTAGAATGTGGATTTTTAGGGAAAATAGAGATGCAGGGAAAGAGGATTGTGTTAGCTGACTAAGGGTAAAATAAATATTTGTAGTTTTAGATTTGGAGATTGTATCTGGAAATTTTTTGGTTTAAATTTTGAATTGATGAGTTTAGTATTTTGGAAATTTTCAAGATTACGTATTTTCGAATTGGGAAATTGGAAAATTTGGAAAGGGGGAAAGTTGGAAATATTGGTGATTTGGGAAATGGGGAAGTGGGGATTTAGTAATTTGGAAAATTGTGAATTTGGGGTTTTAGGAATTTGGCAAATTGGGAGATTGGGGTATTAGTGATTTGGAAAACTGGGAATTTGGGGATTTGTTAATTTGGAAAAATGGGAATTTGGGAAATTGAGAATTTGGGGATTTAGTAATTTGGAAAATTGAGAATTTGGAGATATAGTAATTTGGAAATTTGAGAATTTGGGGATATAGTAATTTGGAAAATTGAGAATTTGGGGTTTTAGTAATTTGGCAAATTGAGAATTTGGGGATTTGTTAATTTGGAAAAATGGGAAATTGAGAATTTGGGGATTTAGTAATTTGGAAAATTGAGAATTTGGAGATATAGTAATTTGGAAATTTGAGAATTTGGGGATATAGTAATTTGGAAAATTGAGAATTTGGGGATATAGTAATTTGGAAATTTGAGAATTTGGGGATATAGTAATTTGGAAAATTGAGAATTTGGGGATTTAATAATTTGGAAAATTGGAAATTTAGAAAATTGGAAATCTGAGGGCCCAACATTCCTACATAATAATACATTCATCCCTAATACTATACTTGTACATAATTTCCGTATAATACACAAATATTACATATTACACAATACCCCCTAATATACATTCTCAAATCTATTATATACTGTGCATACACTACAACAATATCTATAACACTTACATATGATACCATACAATTACATACTACTATCATATGTAATACCATTTCCAAAACTAGATATATTAGTAATAATATACATACTAAAATAATTTTTCAAAATAATTTTTTCAAATAATTCTTCTAAATAATTTTTTCAAATAATTTTTTTATATATATGTAAGAGTATTGTTTGTATATGTCCAGAAATGTCTAAAACAACAGAACGAGTTATATGGAACGAAGCAGTAAAAGCAAGCAGTAAATGCGAAGAGAAGAGCAGGGTTAAAGAGGATACAGAAGAGGCTCAGAATACGAGCACATAATTATTCAATCGGGACCACGAGTGGCATTGTCAACCTACGCTTTATTACACATCGTCTTTCTAATGGTTCAATGGTATGCATTCGCTTTAATTTCGTTTGACGGCTCCACCCGTGACGTCTTATTATCGAATTTATTATTCGACTGCCTTTCCACCTACCCGCACCACTTTAAACCACTGACACAAGGCGAAATAAATCAGGTAGATCGCCTTCACGACCGAGAGTGGCCGCGTTCGAATTTATTCATTTCCTTTTTACCTCGAATATACTATTTCGTTTCTTTTTCATAACATTTCTGAAGAAAGAGTAGCGATAGTTTTTGGGGATGTAAGGACACCCCTATTTTTCAATTTTGAGTCTATTTATAAATTTTTACTTTTGATGATTGATATTTTTGAGTGACTATGTTTGGGGAGTTTGAAATTTTGGAAATTTAAATATTTGAAGATCTAACAATCTTTTAATTTGAAATTTCTGCATTGTGAAAATTGATGTTTGTAAATTTGAAGATGTAAAATTCCTAGATTTGGAAATGTCGAAGTGTAAGATTTCTAGATTTAGAAATGTAAAATTCATAGATTTGGAAATTTTTAGACTTCTAAATTTTTAGATTCTTAAATCCCTAATTCCTACATTTCCAAATCCCTAAATTCTCAATTACCTTAATTCCCAATTCCCTAAATTCCCAATTCCCTAAATTCCCAATTCCCTATATTCCCAATTCCCTACATTCCCAATTCCCAAAATTCCCAATTCCCTAAATTTCCAATTCCCTAAATTCCCAATTCCCTAAATTCCCAATTTCCTAAATTTCCAATTCCCTAAATTTCCAATTCCCTAAATTCCCAATTCCCTAAATTCCCAATTCCCTATATTCCCAATTCCTTACATTCACAATTCCCTAAATTCCCAATTCCCTATATTCCCAATTCCCTATATTCCCAATTCCCTATATTCCCAATTCCTTACATTCACAATTCCCTACATTCCCAATTCCCTACATTCCCAATTCCCTACATTCCCAATTCCCAAAATTCCCAATTCCCTAAATTTCCAATTCCCTAAATTCCCAATTCCCTAAATTCCCAATTTCCTAAATTTCCAATTCCCTAAATTTCCAATTTCCTAAATTCCCAATTCCCCAAAATTCCCAATTCCCTAAATTCCTAATTCCCTAAATTCCCAATTCCCTATATTCCCAATTCCCTACATTCCCAATTCCCTACATTCCCAATTCCCTACATTCCCATTTCCCTAAATTCCCAATTCCCTAAATTCCCAATTCCCTACATTCCCAATTCCCTAAATTCCCAATTCCCTAAATTCCCGATTCCCTAAATTCCCAATTCCCTACATTCCTAATTCCCTAAATTCCCAATTCCCTATATTCCCAATTCCCTACATTCCCAATTCCCTACATTCCCATTTCCCTAAATTCCCAATTCCCTAAATTCCCAATTCCCTACATTCCCAATTTCCTAAATTCCCAATTCCCTAAATTCCCAATTCCCTAAATTCCCAATTCCCTAAATTCCCAATTCCCTAAATTCTGAAATTCCTAAGCTTGTAAACTCTTAAATTCCCAATTTCTGTTTCGAACTTCTATATTTCTAAATGTCTAAATCTCCAAATTTCCAAATCTCTGAATCTCTAAATCTCCATATTTCTAAGTCTCTCCAAACTCTCTAACTCTCTAAATTTCTATATTTCTAAATTTCTAAATCTCTAAATCCCCATATCTCCATATCTCCACACCTCTAAACCTCTAAATCCCCATATCTCTAAATCTCTAAACCTCAAATCAACAAAATTTGAAAGCCTAATCGCCAATATTAAAATTTCTCCGCCAGTAAATTTGAAAATTAATAATTGCGATCATGAATATTTAGTCGGAATTTTTATGTAAATTTCACGCAACTGAAACGGTAAAATGCGTATCGCGTGCATTCACTTTTCGAATTAATAGCCGAAAGTACTTCAAAATACGCAAGGTGTTATGTAAATTTATATTCACCTTCTTTGTATATATTCAAATTTATTCCGTTGCTTTGTATCGATTTCGCACAACGTATCTTCGTTTGCGTAACGAATGGTAATTATTTGATGACACGTCACGCTGCAAGAGATATTTCGAAAACGAACTGAAATCGTTACGTCAATACGAAATTAGCATTGTATATTCGCTATCTTTCAAAATTTTATTATACACTTTTTGTTTCATATATAAACAAAAACTAGTTTTATAATTTTAACAACAATATTATAAATATTTTATTATTTACAAGATATAATTAAATAGAATTCAAGATTAATTCCTGTTTAAATATAATTCAAGAATAAATCAAGTACAACTCAACAATCATTTAAATAAAAATGAAATAAAATTCTCAATTAAGAATGCGGAAAGATATGAATCATTAATTACTTCATTAATATTCTACAGTAAACAAATATAAAAAATTAAACCACTCTCTTCAAATTCCGATCACTTCGAGCGTAATATATTATTCCTTATTTTTCATAAATATACATCTAGCTTTCACCCGACTCGAATTAATATACTAATTAAAATAATCCGTAATTTCATTTTTTTCATCGAACATTACCGGTTGAATCAAGAAGGTACAATCGCTGTGACGAATTCGCGGTTTAAACTCGGTTCACCGTAATTCATCAAAAGCAGTCCTATAATTAGCTGTGGTGTAGATGTATGCCGTCGCGTGAAAGGCGCGAAGATCGATGAACTCGATCGAATAGACATAAATGACACGGTGGATCGAATGAACCTAACTTTGCATCCCGTGAACGTAAAAATATTCAGGCACAATAGAGGACCTTTGCATTTTCTTGGTCCTCTTACGTGTGAGTCATCAAAAATTCAGGATTCATAACAACCAATTTACGTACACTGATTAGGGTGCTCATTGTTCAGTCACCATTGACATTTTCTTATGCTATGAATCGATGATATAGTTATATTATTTTGGTATAAATCCATGATCACTTGATTTACCATAACTAGTTTACTGGGCCATAATGAAGCCAAGGAACAACAAACTTTTCCCTTCATTTCTGAAAAGTGCGAGCTATAACTTTGCAAACTTATTATTTTTAACATTCTCTACGAGTATACAAACTTTGAACCTGATCCGAGTTTCAACTGTCGTGTTCCCTTTATAGAGGGAAGGGGTATAAAGTGTTGTATCCCCCTTAAATATCGCAGTGCGATTTAAAGAAGGTTCTAAAGAATTCACAGTCGTAATATGAACTAATATCAGATTATTGCAAGGTCAAGAAATAACGAAGGTTAATTAACGATGCTATCTGTTTCGAATTCTACGGAATAGAACAGAGAATTGAACAACGCGGTTGAATACGTGTAAGAAGCGTCGTAAACCGAGCAATAAAGTGATGGCTGCTTTAATTGCTGTTCCATCGACGCAACGAATGAAAGAGGCTTTTCAAGTAGCTCTAAGGAAATCCTTGATCGGTTTACTACGCGTCGAAGACTTGTGCATCATCATCGACAAACTTGTGTTCTGACACAATTGCTTACGAGTTTTTAATGAACAGTCGCGAACAGCGTTAAACCGTAAACGAGATCGTCAACTAACCAGACTTAAGAAACCAAGTATGCTTCAAACATTTTTATAATTATTACACCATGTTGTATGGTCATCCCAGTTTCCGTGCAGAGACTTCAGAAAAAATTTTAATCGAAGAAAGTATTTCTTACACTCCTAAAATCGCAACATTTGTAAATTCCTCGGTAATCAAACCCATCGGCTGCATACCGTGTGTTAACGCAACGTTATTAACGAAATATTTACTGGGTAACGGCTGGAAAAAAAGTAAAATCTCCATAGAATTACCTGGAGAGACGGGCAGCTTCTATGTCTGTACTTCCTAGTGGCGAGTTCCCACCACGGGATGATGCTCTCTGTGCTCCTAGGTTTCACCGGATCGCTGACCGCGTGCTCATAAAGCGGCTCGAGGAGCGGCACGTTGCCGGACAAGCGTCTGTGAGGATCGTTAGATGCCTGATCCTTCGAGAGATTCCCTCTTCTGGGCAAAGTAGCGAAGCCAGCGTGTCTACAATTATCATCTTGCCTTTTATCCTCCGTATCCTCCGATTCCAGCGAATTGTGCCTAGTCCTGCCATAGGACGACCTCTGGAAATGATCCTGCCTCTGAAAAGCCCGACTGGTCCTGTCGAGCTGTCCGCGCAGAATCACGTCGGTGGCGTCCATCAAATAAAACGGTAGTATTCTTTGGCTGTCGAACAACTTGTCGAAATTCTGTCCCTTGTCGAAGGACTCGTCGATCCTGTCGCTGACGTCGATGTTGCTAGCGCAGGCCCTGTCCAGGGACGAGGAGCATCTGGTACGGACGGGTCGTTCACCGTCGAGGACATCTTCGCTGGACTTGTGAAGAGGCCTCGAGGAGACCCTACACCTCCTGTAGGGCAACGTGTCGTACCTTCTTTCGGGACAGTTACCGGGGGACTTCAGACTCTGACTAAGTTGCAGATTCACGAAGTTGTTTCTGTTGATGGCAGCGTTCGATCGTCGGACGCCCTCGTATTTCGACAGGGACAGAATCCTGTCCTTCTTCGGACAGGCTGGGTCAACTCTAGAACGGTTCTTCCGAATCGTACTGGTGACTGGTAATCGATCCACGGATCGAACGGTGGCCGGTCTGTCGTCGTCCGTCGAGGACATCTCGTCCTTGGACTCCACCTCGTCGGATCCTTCGGTGCTCGTCGGGTCCTTGGTCGAGTTCGACACACCGTTCGCAAGGATGATCCCTGATCCTCCGTTTTGCTCGGTGTCGTTCGACAAGGACTCGCTGATTGCATAGAGAGACTCGGTGGACTTCGTGGAGGATGTGGTCGTGGAGCCTGTCGAGTGTCTGCACGTGTTCTCGATGGACGACGACCTTGGAAGCAGCTTCGGCGGCATTTTGCCGAAGGAGTTCGGTCTGCTCTTAAATACGACCGCGCTGTTGTCCACATTTTGCGTATCTTCGGTATCCGGTTGTTTCTCCGCTTTCTCGTCGAGGTTCTCACAAAAATCGGAAGATATAGGTGGCATGGGCGCCATGTCCCTCTTCCTGGCGTAGCCATAAAGGTTGCAGGATCGATCCAGCAGTTCCCCTTTGGCTATCTTGTTGATCACGCCATAAGCAGAGCCCTTCGAGCCGGAGGACTTCAGCTCCTCGTAACTCTTGTCGATCTCCGCTATGTTTCTATTGATGTCCTCGATGTATTTGGCCGTGGTGAGGTACAGATCGCCGCTGGGCACGTAATTGCCGTCCACGACAGCGATTCGACGATCTCTCCGCGACTTTGACAAGTTATTCGGAACCGCGTAGATCGGCTGTCTGTCTTTGGTACAATTAATCCTTTTGTCGACTTTCACGGTTTCGAAGGTTGCGTCATTCTTCGTCACTTGATCCACATTGTTCAACAGATTCTTCTCCTTCAGCTTCCTCAGACTCTGAGTAGCTTGACCGATCGATTTGGAGGACTGATTGACTCGGTTGTTCCTCTCGAAGGGGTTGTTGAAGGTACGCAATGTAGTGCGATCGGTTTGCCAACAATCTTCCACCGGGACGGTGTCGTAAACGCGATCCTCTGACGCACCGTTTCGCATACAAACATCCTGTTTCCTCTCCTTCGATTCACTCCTACTCGAGAACGTGTTCAGTTGTCCTTGACCGTTCACTCGGCCGTCATCCGTAACGTAACCGTTCTGCAGACCATCGCCGCGTCCTTGCTCGACCTTGCTGAACGTGTTCAAGGTTACCGGTTTTCGATCCTCCGCTTTTCGCGAGCCTCTCAGCGTCCCGTAATTCTCGATCAGTGGACAATCGTGTCCCAGATCGGACCACCTGGGCACCTGGTGCAGATCGTTCGAGACTATCGGGAAGTTGGACAGCTGAGGAAGAGTGTAAGGACCTCCGGATTCCTTCAGCAACTCCTCCGAGTCGGACCTGTAGACGGCTCGGGGTCTGCTGCGACCTCTCGACCTTATGGTCGCGTAGCCGTCGTGAACTCGACGGGAACACACGTTCAGATCCATCGTCGATCGTTCAAGGTGCATCGGACACGTTTGGCATCCTAAGTGCCGCGGGATCTCCGACACTCTTCTTAATCGTCAGACATTCGCGCGAAATGTGTCGGGATGCGGGATATGCATCTTCGTTTAGGGTCTTCTGCGGATCTGATGTGCGACTCTGGAAATAATGTTAGCTGTTTGGCACGGTCGGTTGGCCTGGTTTGAAATTGAAGAATAACGCTCGTGACACTTATGTATCTATCTTGCATATCGATTTAATATCTTGAATATCAAGGTAAATATATAAATATATGGTCAAAATAGGATAACAAATATTTCTCGTTAAGGATGAGGTCTCTTCAGATATTTTAATTTTATATTGAAACTTCAAGATGCTATTTATACCCTGACTGTAATATTCACACGTTAAATATATGCAAAAATATTTAAAGCTATACATTCCTAAGTATTGAAGATCAGTCAAATTTCAGCATAAAATTTTAATAAATAATAAGCACTTCAGTACTAGTAAAAGAACACTTCTGATGTTTTAATAAGTGGGACAACGTGATGGGGGACATAAACAAAAGTTAGTCAGCATTCGGTAATGTATAGGATTCTTCGAAGATACTCTTCAATATATTTAACGATTCGTTTCAATCGAATGGAGCTCAAACACGATGATCAAGACACAGTCTCGTGCAACTCCAATTCATCGTTTAACGAACAAACGAAAATGTGCCGCACGAGCCGCTTTATATAACGATGAAAAAGCACGTTGCGAAACGAAAGAGTAATAACATCACTGTCGTAACGAGAGTATTATCAGTAGCGTACGGTATTTACAATCACATAGTTTAAAGAAGATTACAAATAGGAGGTCGTGACTGGAAGCAGCTGTTGTAACAGTATCATTGATAAGGAAATTAGGTCTCGTGCTAAGTGACATAACGAGGTGAACAGCTCTTCCCGGATAACATTACGACGATAGAAAAATGATCGTGATCTACTGGTTATCGAGTGGAATCTGAGGATCTAGGGATTTGGGGATTTGGATTTGCAAAACTGGGATTTTGAATTTGGAGATTTTTAAGAGTTGGAGAATATGGGGAATTTGGGGGATTTTAGGGATTTGGAGAATATGGAAATTTGGGGAATTTAGGAAACTTAGGGAGTTGGAACTTTGGGATTTGGGAATTAGATATATGGAGATTTGGGATTTGCAGATATAGGATTTGGAGATTTGGGATTTGGAGATTTGGGATTTGGAGATTTGGGATTTGGAGATATGGGATTTGGAGATTTAGGAATTTGAAGGTTTGAGAATTTGGAGATTTGGGATTTGGAGATATGGAATTTGGAGATTTAGGAATTTGAAGATATGAAAATTTGGAGATTTGTAACTTTGGGATTTGGGGATTTGATGTATAGGGATTTGGGAATTTGGGATTTGAAGATTTGATAATTTGGAGATTTGGTAATTTGGAAATTTGGGAATTTGGAGATTTGGAAATTTGGAGATTTGGAAATTTGGAGATTTGGGGATTTGATGTATGGGGATTTGAAGATTTGGGAATTTGGAGATTTGGGTTTTGGAGATTTAGGAATTTGGAGATTTGGGAATTTGAGGATTTGGTAATTTGAGCATTTGAGAATTTGGAACATTGGGATTTGGGGATTTGAAGTATGGGGATTTAGGGATTTAAAAATTTGGGGAATTTGGGGATTTGGAATTGGAGATTTGGAATTTGGGGATTTGGGATTTGAGATTTGGAATTTGGTAACTTGAAGATTTTGAGCTTTGAGAATTTTGCGATTTAGAAATTCGGGATTTGAGGATTTGGGAATTTGGGACTTTGAGAACTTGGTAATTAAAAAATTACAGAACTTGATGTCTTAGGACTTGGAACTTTTTATTTAGAAATTAACGAATTTGAAAAATTTATAGAGTTTGAAAAATTTGAGATACTTGTTAATTTGGGAATGTAAAAACTGGTGTATTTTTAGTTTCAAATTCCAGCAATATAAAAATATGACTAATCTGTAAATTTTGAAACTTGTGAACATAATTTAAGAGTTTGAAAACCTTGAAAAAATCCGAGAACTTCGCAAAACGAGAAGCTAGGAACCTTGCTTTCTACTGAAAACCGTACGTGCTTCAAACCTCGTTTAAATTCTCCTCGGTACAGTTTATGTTAAAAATCGTGGGATTGATTGATGCGGCAACAATTCTTGGAATTGCTGTGACTTACTTTCGAGATACAGTTTGGTGGCATTTAGATCGTGAAAATGGTGCCTCGAACGAAAAATACAAAGTAAATGTTTATTAATAGGAAGAGAAAAGTCTCTTATCATTACAATAATCATATCATTCAGCACCGTACTTAGCACCGCTAAAAACCATATCCTTATTAATGTCTAAAACAAGACTATTATTCATGAGAAATAATTAACTACCGTTTAAACTATAAATTAGAATTTCAGATCGAAATAGCAAATATTTCTGTACACAGCTTATTTTTTCGTGCGGTTATCTGATTCGGTAGGTAACCGTGGTGAAATTATGGTGCGCACAGTTACCTTAAAGGAATCTCGAATTTTTTCTCAAATCTTAATATATCTGCTTTCTAATTGCTTGTTTCGTATCGTTCCATTTCTGACCGTCCTATTGGAAGAAATTGCACTCATGCGGCTAGATAAATGATTAGTTGGTGATTCAAAGCCTCTTCTCGGTTGATCTGGGTCACTGACTATCGTTGCTGCTTGTAGCTCGAGCGTGTAGCCCATGAACTCCATACCGGTAACCCCATAAACATGCGTTTCTAATTATCGGCAATTATTTTTCGAAAAGAAAACCATTATGTACTCGAATTGCTGTTACCGTTAAAACAATGATATTTTTATTTCTGTTTTTATCGTGTCGAAAGAAAATGATGTCATCGGACAAATATCTGATATATCGTATGGATTTAATACCAAAAGGTAAATAGTATAATATCAAATTTATATTGTTCATGTTTATTGTTCAAAAATATTCAGATGTTTATTGCAATCTTCGTTAGCTACTATGTATATATCAGTATTATGTACTGCACGTATACATATAGTATACATATGTGTACTATATGTATATGATATGTACTATATCAGCAATCAGTCTCAAAATGAATTTAAACCTCTTAAAAATAAAGTATTGAATGTGATATATAATTTGGTAGGTGTAATTGATGGTCTTTTATTTGAGTTGCATTGAAGTCATTTTGAGTGTGAATTGTTGATTGAATTAATTAATGTCTGATGTTCTGACTGTTTTAATTAGTATACACTGTAGATAAATTCATTACGGCGACTTATCTGTTTAAATATTAATCCTTAGCATAACACCATATCGATGATTATGATGTAATAAATAAACATCCGATAAATCGAAAAATTGCATAAAAAAGCAGGAGTTGACTTTCTACGACCCTGAAGAACTATAAAGATGTATATCCTCTGGCCTCTACAACAGGATATCTATTAGATCA
Organism: Megachile willughbiella; assembly: GCA_945859595.2. Lineage (NCBI taxonomy): Eukaryota > Metazoa > Arthropoda > Insecta > Hymenoptera > Megachilidae > Megachile > Megachile willughbiella. The sequence continues at coordinate 11,595,033 of OX243796.1, forward strand.
TTAATTAAACTTCAAATTAATCGATATCGGATCAGTAATTACACTCAGAATTAATCAATAATTCGATCAGAAATTAAACTGCAAACAATTAATATACTTTTCATATTTTTAAAATATAAACTTCTAAAAGTACTACTATCATTTATCTACATTCTTCTACTTTTTTTTTTATGCGAATTAAATGATAATTAATGTTTGCCTTGAGGATCTGTGGCTGGTTATTATTAGACCGCGGATGTTTATGCATTTATGATATATCGAGGTCTACAAAGTATAAGTAAATCTTATAATATAGGATAACCATAGTCTACAGATTTATGCTAACTCGACAGACTTTGATATATTATAAATGCATAAGCAATCGCGGTCTAGTTACTGCGTACAGAGGTTGGGTAAATTAAAGCCATTTGTAACAGTCAGAATTTTGTAGTAAAACGATTAATTTGCATGTGAACATTTTTTATGAATTTTTGCTGCTTTGTTAGAAAGTAATTTGTAAGATGATGTGTATTTAGCAATACCGTAGATATTATTATTTATCACAAATACTAGTAGTTTTGCAATATTATTTATCACAAATACAAATACTTTTAAAAATATTATTTGTCACAAATACAAGGATTTTTACAATTATTATTTGTCACAAATACTAGTACTTTAGCAATATTATTTATCACAAATACAAATACTTTTAAAAATATTATTTGTCACAAATACAAGGATTTTTACAATTATTATTTGTCACAAATACTAGTACTTTAGCAATATTATTTATCACAAATACAAATACTTTTAAAAATATTATTTGTCATAAATACATTTTTAATGTTGTGATTCTGAATTCTAAATAATTTATTAAATTCTAACTTGATCATGCACTAATTTAATATTTTCTCAATTTTACAAGCTAGATATGAAAAGTGTTCTTTACATTTGAAACATACTTTTATCTTTAATGTTAACATTATTTTTAAAAAGATGATTTTTACCTTCCTAAACCTAACCTAAAAATATTTCAAAAGTAGCTCCATTAGCTTGTAATTAAAGTTCATGATTCATAGGGTTGATGTTATCTTTCCTGCAAAGTACATAGTCCAGGGGACAAAACATTCGCACTAACGATCCGTTTCATTAATTAGATGAAGTGTCACGTCAGAAGTAACTCGAGAGTTTTAGGACAAAGTACTGTTGTCACGTCAGAACGGTGACCTCATGGTGTAAAGGGTTAATGCATGAAAAGGTGCGGGTTAATGCACGAAATAGTAATTCACATGACTATGTATTCATAGAAAATGTTGAGTATCATCGAATTCTTTAAAAAGATTTGATAATAAATCTTTATACAAGTATCTTCGTATTATCAAGAATTATTATTCATATCGATTAGATATGATTGTAGAATGATTCAATATCTTATCGATTTAAATACATTCATATACTGAGATAACATGAATCATTTTTTTAAATTCTTGCTGTTTATAAAATTGTGTATTCATCTGATCAATGAACAATAAATAATATATTATCCTTGTACAAATTTTCAAATGCAATTAAAAATTGCATGGGGTGCAATTTTGAAATTAAATTTTGAAATGAAATATTAAAATAAACTATTGAAATGAAATAATCAATTAAAACATTGAATGAAACACTCAGACGAAAGACTGAAATAAAATACTAAATGAAAATATGAAATGAAATACTGAATAAAATACTCAAATGAATGATTTAATCAAATCGAACGAAATACTGAAATGAAACGTTGAAATAAAATACTGAACCAAACTAAAATATTCAGTGAAATATTAAACGAAATATTCGATTGAATATCAAATGTATCGAATAAAATATCAAACTGAAATATTGAACTAAAAAATAGAATCAAACTAATTAAAAACCGATATTGAAACGAGTTAAAATACTGAAATAAACATTGAAACATTGAACGAAATACCAAATTAGAAAATTAAATATTCGAAAAAAAAAAAAAAAAATTAATTTCAAAAATCGAATTAACAAAACCCATTGTCCAACGCTGAATTTTTGAAAATGTACGAAAATATCCTAAAAAATAAATTTTCTAATCTACCAACTAAATACAAAAATATAATTTTCAAATAAATTTATAATTTATAATTTTCAAACGAATATAAATTTCAAATCGAGAGTCTTAGTAAACAATGGTCATAAACCGTTGTACACGTTCGAGTGTTTGAAAAAAATGTTCGCGTGTTCCTTTGACACCGTAGCTTTGTAGCGGCACGCATGTACACGCATACATAACAAGCAGGTGCATTTTCTTTACAGGAAGAGAGGCTCATACATATTAATATTTCGAAGACGTCGATACAACACGCTCATCGTACGCAACTTTGTATCGTTAGGGCCTTTTCGTTCCTCGTTTCGTCTTTATCCGTTCCCGGTTAACCCTTTCACACAATTTAGTCCGGGAAAAACTCTGACAAGGAAGTATCTATATACTCCGCTGTAGATATCTGTATGAACAGATGAAATTTATTATTCCGTTCAGAGGTTGCTTTATCTACTAAGTGCCATTCTCACTGTCTCTATTATGTACGATACGTACTCAATTTTTCTCCTTTAATAGTGCTGTGCTTGTTTGACGAACAGGAAGGAAAAGATTTTATGTGGAACAATCGCAGAGGATTTTTGACGATGTTCGATTAGAAATGTGGAGTAATAAATTAAGTGATATTTTACATTTCCGAATTCTTGAATTTCCTAATTTTTATATTTAGGAACTCTCAAATTTTCAAATTTCTATATTTCAGAATTCTCAAATTTCAAAATACCTACATTGCCGAATTCTCAAATTTCGGAATTCCTAAGGTCCCGAATTCTCAAATTTCCAAATTCCAAAAGTCCCGAACTCTCAAATTTCCGATTTCCTAAAGTCCTGAATTTTCAAATTTCCGAGTACCTAAATTTCCAAATTTCTATATTTCCGAATTCTCAAATTTTCGAATCCTACATGCCCGAATTTTCAAATTTCCGAATTCCTAAACCCCGAATTCGGAAATTTCCAAATCGCTAAAGTCCCGAATTCTCGAATTTCCAAATCCCTAAATACCAAATTCCTATATTTCTTCCACACCCCCCAATTTCTGTATTCTTCAATTTCTACACACCCCAATTTCTAAATCCCCCAATTTCTGTATTCCCCAATTTCTACACTCCCCAATTTCTACATTCCCCAATTTCTAAATTTCCAAATACCTAAATTCCGAATTCTAAAATTTCCAATTTGCTATATCTCCCAATTCTCAAATTCCCGAATTCATAAATTCCCGAATTCCCAAATTACCAAATCCCTAACTTCCCAACTTCCGAAATCTAAAATTTCTAAATTTGCAATTTCATCACAAGTGACAAACTTGATTGAATAAAAGTCAGCAACAAATTTAAAGGAAGCAAAGTTTCTTGTTTCACAGACATTTACAAAGAGACGATGTTATCTCGCAATTTTGAAGACTTCTTCAGCATCATGGTGAACGTGAAGACCTTGATGGGACGTCTTCTAAATGAAAATTAATTGATGCCAAGTCTCGCGACTATTTTATATCACAAATGGTGTTGCGTAACAGTTAACAGATGTTGAAGCTACACTATCTACAAGTATCAAAGCAACATTCTTTTAAAAAAAAATAACTAGTCATAAGATGTCATCAATTTCTCAACATTTTGCACAAAGTCAATCCTGACTTTGAACTATCGGATAAAGAATTAATTTCTTTACTATAACAACACTTTTATATTCAATCTTATATTTTTATGTTTAATCTTACATTTTTATATTCAATTTTATATTTTTATGTGCAATTTTATAATTTTATGTTTAATCTTTTATTTTTATGTTCAATCTTATATTTTTATATACGAACTTTTATTGTTATGTTCAATTTTATAATTTTATGTTTAATCTTATATTTTTATATTTGATCTTTCATTTTAATTTTCAGTTTTTTGTACTTTAATGTTCAATCTCGTATTTTTATATTCAGCCTTATATTTTTACGTTCAATTTCATATTTCTAAATTTAATCTTACAATTTTACATTCAATTCCATATTTTTATATAGACACACAGATTTAAAAGGAAAGAATATTATATTTAAAAAAATTTTAGATTCATCTTATTTTTAGAAAGAATATTTTTAAAGAATTAAATTTGACGTTGAATTCTCTTGGATTGTTCCACCTAGTCAACACTGTTTAATACCACATTCCTCGTAAAATATTTTCCATCGCCTCTCATTCAATGACGGAAATATTATTCGCATTTTTGCTGCGATCGCGCTTCGAATTCCAGAGGCTCGTTGCAGCTGCCCCGAAGAGCTTCCTCCACTTAATAACAAGTTCCAAAGAAGTAACAGAGATAAAAACCGAACACTGTACGTACTGCGTATACACACGACAAATTATCTTATCCGTAGAACGTCTGATAAAGACAAGAAAAATGAGAGAAACACGGGGAACTACATGCGTGACTAATTATAATTAAAATCGCGAAGCCGGAAGCGGTACGCGACAGAGGTATCCGTGCGAAAACTGAAAGTAAAAAGAGATCGGTGAGAATTCACCGGAAATCGTGCCTTCTGTCGCAAGGATTTCAACATTACACTTGTCTATGACATAACGTACAATAACATGAAATTTTTATCAGTTTTTAACGTTTTTTTTTTTAATATTTCTCAAATTTGTGGAGCTGGATTCACATATGGGTGGAACAGTATTTATCGATTATTTTTAACGTGTCATTCATCAGGTGATAGAATTGTTTAGGATTGTTAATATTTTTGAGTAATAATATTAAGGAAATTTAATATCTTTATTGTAAGGTGATAATTCATTCACATGTGCAGATATTCGCACATATGTGAAATTTAAGCATATGTGGGCATATGACTTGTTATTATTTATTGTTGAATAAATAATTTCTTCTTTATAATCTACATATAAAAATATATTTAACATAGAATTTAATATAATGTTCAAAATTCAATAACTTTATAATATTTAAATCTTTCACATGTGACGTCCACATGTGTACACAAGAACATATATGAAATGTTTAAAATTTAACATATGAATCTTCATAATGTCCAAATCTTTCAAGTTACCGCGAATGCATCTAAATGTAAAGGCAATTGTTAATTAAAAATTTGCAATTCTAAATTGAATACATAATATGTTTGACGCAGATGTTCCTGCAACAATATCATTACCGAGCAATCAACGTCAAGTTACACCACACACAAATCCCACCTGTCTTTTAACAAGAATGCATCTTAAGGTCATCATAAAGATATTTCATGGACATTCTTCCTACTATATTTCTAAGAATTTTCATTGTAAACGAGAGATACAAGACCTGAAAGCTGTCTGGGCAGTTACGTGTTCAAACCCATTCAACGTTGAAAATATTACGAATCCCACACTATCTCATTAACTAATTAATACCAAGATCAGTATTAACTAATCTTGTTACACTTGTACGTCTTTGAAAAAAGTACAGTTTAAATGATGATGTAACGAAACTATGATTGATGGACCAAATTGCTTTAACCTCTTCAAGGACACCACATGTGAGCATCTATGTAAATTCAAGTGACCACATGTGATTTTACATTCATACGTTGTCATTCTAATGTACGTTATTAATACCTTAGCAATTTGTTCACTTAATTTCTACAGAATTGAATGAATATAGAACTATGATTAGTCCATACCTAACTATTTCGTTCACTTTCTCAAATCTTATATTATAAAATACGTATCATCTTAAAAATTAATTTTTTAAAAATATATAACTTCATGAATGGTCTTCCCAGATACATCTAAACATGAACAAGCTTTAATAATAATCTCCATAAAATATTATAGAGTACATCTCATCTTATTTAAAAATTAAAAATCTACTTCATGAATGATCCTTACAGACACATATAAAAGTGAATATCTTTAACAATATACCTTCATAAAATATAAAATACATCTCATCCTGCTTAAAATTTAAAAATAACTTCCTGAATGAATCTTATAAATACATCCAAACATGAATAGTTTCACAATGCATCTCCATAAATAAACTCTCGAGTAAAAAAGTATATTGTGAATTGTAAGAAGCTCGCTTTCAAAGAGGTTAACGACAATGGAAATTTTTGTGCGGCCATAAAAGGACTAATTATCATTTCTCTTCGTCAAAGAGAACTGTTAGATGGTTCAATGTGGATCGCGTAGTTTTTCTAAAATTTTCTTGCAAGGAAAACGATCAGTGTTTAAGTATGTAACAATATTTCGTGTATCTCCTAAGATGAATCGCTATGATAAGCATCGTAGAGCAGAGATCATCGATTCGCCATGGAGAACACGCGTGGAATCTACGTGCAACAAAATCCGAGCAAAGAACTCGACTATCTTGTTGTCCCTGTTCCTCTTCTGTTCCTTCTATCTCATCGTCGTGCCTACCACTTTTTCTTCTGATGATAGTCGTCTTCAGGTAAAAACAACTTGCGGCTAAACTGAGTGTATTTCTCTTCGTTGGAGAAACTGTATGGATGCAGGCTCGAGTGCAATGTTCACTTTTTTGGTTAGAGTGTAGGGGGAAGAATATGTATTTTAAAGTTTCGATTTTGGAAAAATTAATTCTTCGATTTTGGGGAATTTTTATTGCAGAAATGTACAATTTCAGACATTGAAATTTGTAGTTCTTATCTGTTGAAAATTGAAAATTCATATCTGTGAGTTGGAAAGTTCGTAAATTTGAAAATTCGATGCTCCGAAAATTTGAAATTTGAATATATGAAAATTTGAAAACTTTATACTTTTATATTTGTAGATTTGTAAAATTCTAAATTTCTATTTATCCAAATCTTGAAATTCCTAAGTTCCTATCTTTACAAGAATACAAGTATCCAAATTCCACAACTCCCAAATTCCCAAGTTCCCCAGTTCTCAAACTTCCCAATTAACCAATTTCAAAATTCCCCAATTCCAAAATCCCGCAATTCCAAAATTCCCCAATTCCAAAATCCCCCAATTCCGAAACACCCCAATACCAAACTTCCCCACTTCCAAATTTCCCAATTCCAAAATTCCCAATTCCCAAATTTCCCAATTCCAAAATTTTCCAATTCCAGAATTCCTAATTTCCAAATTTCCCAATTCCAAACTTCCCCACTTCCAAATTTCCCAATTCCCAATTCCCCAATTCCAAAATTCCCCAATTCCAAAATTGCCCAATTCCAAAATTCCCAATTCCAAAATCCCCCAATTCCAAAATCCCCCAATTCCAAAATCCCCCAATTCCAAAATTCCCCAATTCCAAAATCCCCCAATTCCGAAACACCCCAATACCAAACTTCCCCACTTCCAAATTTCCCAATTCTAAATTTCCCAATTCCAAAATTCCCAATTCCCAAATTTCCCAATTCCAAAATTTTCCAATTCCAGAATTCCTAATTTCCAAATTTCCCAATTCCAAACTTCCCCACTTCCAAATTTCCCAATTCCAAAATTCCCCAATTCCAAAATTCCCCAATTCCCAAATTGTCCAATTCCAAATTCCCACAATTCCAAAATTACAAATTTGATATTTCTATACTAGCAAATTTCGAATCCTCCAAATATCTATTTTTCCAAAACACCAAACTCTAAAACTTCAAAATTCCAAAAATAAAAATTCCCCTCCTTCCGAATCTTCAAATTTCCTAAACAACCAAATTCTACATTTCTACGTCAAAGATTCATCGAGTCTCCACAGGTGTGGTTTCTGTTAGAATTTAAGTGCATCATGTTGCATAAATGTTTACATAATCGATTCAGCGGAATTTTACAGCACCAGTCACACCAAAGGCGCGCAAAATAGAATCGTCATCGGCGGAAGAAAAGAATTGCAACAACGTAAACATTTACGCAATTCTAGGTCGATACTTATTCCCCTTGCATTCGTCCTATGAATTGAATCTCTAGTTTGCATAATTGAAATCGATTATCATGGATTCGATATCGTTATGATTGTCCTTCCTACACGTTTTATGCCCATACCATTGAGATTCCTTCGGCATTTTGAAGAAACGATTTTCAATAACAAAATCATTGTATCTTGCATACAAACAATTTTTGCGGACGAAGAATTTTTATTGTTCGACAACGTATGACGCATAATGACAAACGGTATAATAAATTCATAAGGCAAAACGATTGAAATTACAGCACTGCTTTTTTCCGTCAGTCAAAAGGAATTTTATAAAATATTCTTCCTCATACCAAGCATGTTATGATATCATTATAATATAATAGAACTTTCTCATATGATAGAATTTCCTGATAAAGAGCCAATATTTACTGACGTTATCTATCTATTTTATCGAACATTATAATTACCAAGCGAATATGCATGCAATTTCCACGATCTAGGTTAACACGAAAAAACAAGAAACGCGAAATACACGTTAATACGATATTCGAGCACTTAAAGACGTAACACATCACTCAATAAGTCCCCGGTCTAACACATATATGGCAACATTGTTGACAGACCCACGTGATTTCCGGGTAGTACTAACCTTCAAACAGTAGGTGTCAAAATTTCATGGCATTCTGACCGTTAGTTTAGAGGTTACAATTGTTTTAGTGACCCCAGTTTTGTAATTTTCAAGACAATGGATAGAAAGGAATTTCGTGTGTAAACAAAAAAACAATGGTTAAATTGGATGGACTACGCTTTGAATTGCTTCCCCATCCAACGTACTCTCAAGATTTGGCCCCCAGCGACTACTGGCTGTTTGCAGATATGAAAAAAATACTCCAGGGAAAGAAATTTGGCTCAAATGAAGAAGTGATTGCCGAAACTGTGGCTTATTTTGAGAGCAAAGACAAATCGTTTATATAAAGGGCATCGAAAAGTTAGAGGAGCGTTGGAATGAATGTATCACTCTTGAAGGAGAGTATGTTGATGAGTAAAGTGGAATTTCTAAAAAAAAATTTGTTTTTCTTAGTTAGACCGGAGACTTATTGAGTGATGTGTTAATTAATTATACATTTAATTTCGACGTCCGCTGTTTACCGTGGCTGTAATTTGACGTTCATGCTCTGTTTGCCGCTATTTATCATGTTTTATTTGATTCCGTTATAAGCATAATAATCGTGTAAACACAGAAGCGCGGATTAATGAAGATGTAACTATAGTATCCTAGTTATTCTTATAGCAGTCTCCGCCGCTTAATAAGATATTCAGTGGTTGGATCACGAAAGATGTTTCGTCGATGTTCTCCTCCGACTTTTTCTCTCAGATATCAGTAACATCTTAATTAAGACGTGACTACGGTACAGGGTTATTGGCTTCGTAGTGACCAATGAAAAAATCCCCTTTCTTGTTGAATCAGCACACTGTACGCCTCTTAATCATAGGGTGTTCAAGTTTTACATATTGCATATTTTATTTCGGGGAACACGTCTCGAATTCGTTACGTTTCATGGAAATCTAGGGATTTCCCGGTTTAGGAATTTTGGGATCTAGGGACTTTGGTAATCTTAAGTTTTCTGGAAAGAGTGATATTTAGATGTAGAGATTTGGCGATTTAGGAATTTGAGGTCTAGGGACTTTTGTATCGAGAAATTTTTAGAATCTAGAGATTTTGGGATGTAGTTGTTTTGATATTTGTTGTCTAGGGATTTCGCAATCTAGGGATTTTCGGTCCAGGGACTTTTGTATCGAGAAATTTTTAGAATCTAGTGATTTTTGGATGTAGTGGCGTTGATATTTGTGGTCCAGGGATTTCGCAATCTAAGGATTTTTCGGTCTAGGGATTTTTATATCTTGGAATTCTTTGCTTTAGGGATTTTGCGATCTGGAGATTTCACAATGTAGAGATTTGGGAATCTTGATTTAGCTATATAAGGATTTGATGATCTAGGGATTTATGGATCAGGGATCTAGAGATCTACTATTCTAGAAATATAGGGATCTAAAAATATAGGAATTTGGAGATTTGAAAATTATGAATTAGGAAATCAAGAGATTTACTGACCTACGAATTTGAGAATCTAGGGATTTGAAAATGGGCAAACTGAAATGCGGAACAATTAAAAATCTAAGAATTCGTTGCCTTTAAAATTGGAAAATTTGAGAAATAGGGAATTTCGAAGTTTAAGAGATTTAAAATTTAGATACTAAACCTGGGAATACTAAAGTTTAGTAATCTAGAAGTTGATCATTCTTCCAAGAGTTAGAAGTTTCTGAATTTGGGGATCTAGAGATTTGCGAATTTCAAAAAGCATGGAATTTAAATATTTTAAACTTCCCGCGACTAACACGCGTCGTCCATGAGTATCGTATTTCGATAGCATCCCAAAGTGTACCCACATGTTAAAGTTTGAAAATACGCTTCTAAAATAACTGTAACGATATCACATAAATATAAGAAACATATTCAAGAATATATTTTCTCGAGACGATAAGTAGTTCCGATTTGGCCGCGACCCTCATCGAGATTCAAATCGTGGTCCTCTCTGTCAGCGGTAACAATAAGTGTGACAATAATAATAATAATAACTCATCGTCCCCCGTGGTCATTGTCGTTCGTGGGTTTAATTCGTCGACTTGCGAGGAACGGGCAAAGGGCCCCGTGATGGGCAAAGGCGCACAGAAGAAGACCCCGGCTCTTGATTGAAGCCAACTGCCCGGCCAATCCCGTACTCCGTCTTATTAAAACTCGTGCCGTTGTTTTGTCTTTCGTCTCTCCTTTTAATGCCGGCCATTAACTAGCCGCCTCGAAGCTGTACGTTCGTCTTTGTAACCATTTCTTTCGACCTCTCCTTTTACCTCGCTTCCCTCACCTTCTTTCGCCTTTGCGTCTAACGCGAACATACTCGAGACCTGCTTCGTTGTTAGCCTATGCAAATCGTATTCGTTGCGAATTGTCTGCGTGCAGAATCGTGAAATTTTACGGAGGTTGTGTTTAACCATGCACGCATCATGGATGCAAAAAGAATGCGGCTCTGGTACACGGGTTTTGGGACAGGAAGTACAGGGAATTAGAACAGTGCTTTATAGTAGGTGCTGATCCTTCGGGATAAACTCTAGGTGGGGTGCAAAGTAGGAACGCTTTGGATACGGAGTTATTACGTAAATTTGATAAATTTTTAATTCTTATAGTTTTGTATTTATGAAGTTTTTGAATATTCAAGTTTTGGAATTTATAAATTTCTAAATTCGCAGGTATTTTGAATTTTTAAATTTTCAGATTTCCCAAGTCCCTCAATTCCTAAATTCTAAAATTTCCAAAATCATAAATTTAAAAATTTCAAGTTCTCGAATTCCCATATTCATAAATTCTCAAATCCCCAAATTAAAAAATTTGAAAATTAAAAAATTTCTAAACCCCAAAATTCTCAAATACGTAAATTATAAAGTTCAGAAGTTTCAAAATTACCAAATCCCCAGATTTCGATATTACTATGAACATATGAATATGAGCTTATCAGAATTAAGAGTTGAAAATGAGTTCCGTTAGGATTCAAATGGGATCCTACGATAAATCTAAATAAGACATCGGTAGTATTTTTCCAAGTGTATGATGAAGTTAAGCCACGAACACACATCGATGGCGGTGGTACATACGGCAGAAGCGGCGCCACGCATAACGAGCGTTTCCATGGGCTTTATTGATATTCCATTGACAAGCTATTGGCAGCCAGGGGCGTATCGTTCGTAGAACATCATTTGATGAACTTGCCTCGAAAGATGGCATCGCGTTTACAGACCGCGTGGGAGTTCCGTTAATCCCGAACAACCAAAAGAGTCCTCCACTGACACAGGAAGTCATAAACTCTAATTGTTACCATTGTTCCTTGTTCAACGGACGATTGTTCATGGTTTTCACTTCTCCTTTTAATGACCAAGCCTTAATGACCCACAAGTTCGATCATTTTCAAGGTTTCGAGAAATCAATACTCAAAATTTTCCCGTTCGAAATCTTCAGGTTACTGTATTATCAGAAACTTTCTAATTTACAAGTACTTAAAGTACTAAGTATGTAGTACTCAAAGTACTCAGTTTTAAATATTCTCAAATACAAAATTTCCAAAGTTCTAAATCGTCTAAATGTTTGACATTTTTTAATTCCCCAAAATTTACAAATTTTCAAATTCTTAAATTCCCCAGAATTTGCAATCTTATATATTCCTAAATTCCCTAGATCTGGCAAATTTCCAAATTCCTAACTTCCCTAGAATTGGAAAATTTCCCAATTCCTATATTCCCTAGATTTGGCAAATTTCCACATTCCTAAATTCCCTAAAATTGCAATAATGTCCAAATTCCTAAATTCCCTAGTTCTAGTAAATTTCCAACTTCTCAAATTGCCTAGAATTGGAAAATTTCCAAATGCCTAAATTCCCTAGATCTGGCAAACTTCCAATTTCCTAAATTTCTAGAATTGGAAAATTTCTAAATTCCCTAGAATGTGTAAATTTCGAAATTCCTTCAACTTGGAAAATTTCCAAATTCCTAAATTCCCTACAATTGATTAATTTCCAAATTCCTAAATTCCCTAGACCTGCCACATTACCACATTTCAAAATTCCCTAAATTTCGAAAATTTGCAAAAGTTAAAACTTGGAAATTTTCTAATTTCAATTTCGCAAAGTCGAAAGATTTAAATATGTGTATTTATCTGAAGGAAGTCCATTGTGCGAGTATATTCAAGAAACCCCCCATTACCGACGTATAAATCCGTCACTGTCTTCGAAAGCTATCCGGGTACGATACTCTATACCTTTTGCCTCCTCTAAATCGCGTCTTGCAATTACTCGAAGGACCGACAAAGAATTCTTCGGTTTTTCGCGGTGCTGATTCTTCGTTAATTCGCGGGAACAGCGAATGAAAGCATGAAAGATATTCTTCGAACATGCTTCGAGATGGACGCGAATGGGACGTTAATCGGTCGTCGGACATTCTTGGAATTTTTCGAGATTCTTTCGGCAAGGAAAATTGCTTTCCTGAAATTTATATTATGGGACAGCTTGAGGAATTGTATGTGTTCGCGTAATTTGATGTCGTGTACGTAAAAGCGACGTAAATGATGGTGCTACTGTCACCGGTTATTGAAAATAGTAAAATAGTATGCCAACAAAATAGTAACACAGAAAAACAGTGAGATAGTAAAGTAGTAAGATAGTAAAATAGTATGATAGTCAAATAGTAAATTAGTCAATTAATAGTAAACCAGTAACTACCAAAATATTAAAATTAAAAGATAGAAAAATAGTAAACTAGTACACTAATAAATTAATAAAGTAGCATAATGGTAAAATAGTAATCTAGCAAAATATTAAAATTAAAAAAAAAAGAAAAATAGTAACACAGTAAAATGTTAAACTAGGTAATTAGTAAACTAATAAACTAGTAATTTGTAAAACAGTAAGCTAGTAAAGTAGTAAACTAGTAAAATAGTAAAATAGTAAATCCGTCAAAAAAATAATGTACTCAACTAAAATTTACAGCAAATTTTGGTAAACCCTCATATTAATTTCAAATCTCAACATCACCACAGCGAAACAAAGGAAACCGCGAATCGAGGCCATAAAGCGAGCAACATCCCGTGCAGAAATTAAGTTCCATAAAAGCATGTGCTACTTAAACAATATTTCTCGTATAGAACAGACATTTAATTTATTCCAGCAACGAGGACGTAGAAAAATCCAAGACTCACCCTCCGTCAGATACAAACGACTTCCCATTAATATTTAATAGCAGCTAATAATTTTTAATAAGGTGCAATAACGGTAATAAATATTAATTGTATCACCCGGTGGGACGCACACTTTGAAAATCGTCTTTGAAACATTCACAAACGTAATCGAGTGATCATCGTGTTTAAAATGAAATGATAAAAAAAGAGTTTAGAAAAAAGAATATTAGAGAACAAGTGTGAAAAAAATGATAAAGGCGTAATCGAGAAAAATAACCCTCTACTTTGCATGCTGTTGTTTTTCGTTACTTCGCATATCAGGCGCGGTTAATAACTGCAAATATATGCGTTACATAATTACGCAAGAAAAATAGGTGGCTAGGAAAAAAATACGGGACACGTAACTAGGATTAGCAACACCGTTCACGAACATGGGGACATGTTTATCCACGGATGGAGGATGATGGTACTGACGCAAATAACGAGAGACTTTATTATCGTTCTAATAAAAACGATTCGTTTATGTTTCAGCTGTCGAAATGGGACAAGTAACCGAACTTGAGTAGTAATGGAATGTTAATGGAACGTTAGAGAAGATTTTTAGTTAGAAACATTAGTGGAGTTTTATGATCTTTAATGTAACATAGGTAAGATTATTGTATCTGGAATAAACTTGAGTCGATAATTTTTACAATAAATTTTCAAATGACCAATTCCTAGAACAATTAGATTTTTAAATTATCAAAGCTTCAAATTTCTAGATTCCCAAATTTCTCAATTTCAAAATTCCCAATTCCAAATTTCCCAATTTCAAAATTCCTCAATTCCAAATTTCCCAATTCCAAAATTCCCCAATTCCGAAATTCCTAATTCCAAATTTCCCAATTCCAAATTTCGCAATTCCAAAATTCTCCAATTCTAAAATTCCCCAATTCCAAAATTCCCCAATTCCAGAATTCCTAATTTCCAAATTTCCCAATTCCAAAATACCCAAATTCCAAACTTCCCCATTTCCAAATTTCCCAATTCCAAAATTCCCCAATTCCCAAATTTCCCAATTCCAAAATTTCCAATTCCCAAATTTTCCAATTCCAATATTCCCCAATTCCAGAATTCCTAATTTCCAAATTTCCCAATTCCAAACATCCCCACTTCTACATTTCCCAATTCCAAAATTCTCAATTCCCAAATTTCCCAATTCCAAAATTCCCCAATTCCAGAATTCCTAATTTCCAAATTTCCCAATTCCAAAATACCCCACTTCCAAATTTCCCAATTCCAAAATTCCCAATTCCCATATGCCTAAACTCCTAAATTCCCAAGTCCCAAACTTGTCAACTTCCTAAATCCCCAAAATACCTAAATCTCCAAGTTTTCCCCCTGTCGATAAAAACAGTAATTTGAATGAAATTTTTTCAAATAAAAATTTCGCAAAATTCTCAGAATATCACTGAAGCCTCCACCTTTCAAGTAGCAGAAATGAAGTTCTCGGAAGAGGAGGCGATTCTCGCTAGACACACCGGAAATTGGTTGCAATCCACGGCTACCGATACATCGTCGATTAATTACAAATGACAAGTATGCGCGTTGGACGACACCGTGTGTTGTATAAACATCGCAAGAAAAATGCCGTCATATACTAGAATTGCTAATATGGAACGAGGCTGTATCTGGGTCAGCAATATATTCAGTAACGTTACTGTTTATCGTTCATCTAGAAACTCTTCTGGCAATTAACGAAGCAGTATAAACAATTTTCTGTTTGAATCGCGATAAAGGAACACTCCTGGCCATAACTTAAAACTGATTGCAGACACGAACGAGATCCTTCAATTTCGAATCACACCTTCAACTCTTAATTTAATTACTCGTAAAGTTTCCTTTTATCCTAATTATTTATTCGATAGCGAATTAAGAATTCAACGATTAAAAACAACACCGTTTTGAATCATCTTTTTGCATTTATCTTGATATACCTTGCGGTAATTACGTTTTTGTGCAAATTTATGAAAATACCATTTATCTGCTTAAGTACGAAAGGTTGTAACATGAAACTAACATTTAGTTGTGCATTTTGTTTAATAAATTATGTGAAGTGTGTGTTGTCACATTTTGTGTATATTTTAAACGAATCTCATTTATCTGGTTAATTTTAAATTAAATAAGAATCTGATTTTTATCGATTTTAACATTTTTTTGTTTAATTTTGTTCGCGTCTACGAAAAGTAAAGGATAGTAAAGTTGAAACTTAAAACAATAGGTTTCTCGGTTATCGGGAAAATTAACGTCCACGAAGTTTCCAAGGTCACAGACATAGCTGTATATCGTGTGAGCGACAGTATTTTAAAAGAGTTTCCAATGGCAGAAAACAGTTGTCGATTTACGAGCGACCCGATAGAGAAATCCGGCTGTGAAGGAAGCAAATGTGCACACCGAGGAATAATAAAAGTTACTTTTCGTGCAGCGAACAAAGTACAATGTTGTTAAGGGTCGAATCGATTATTCGAGCCGAAGTTGTAAAACCGAAGTTGTAGGGTCTGTTAAGGCAATAAATCTTCAACCCCAGGTACCTGCGGAAAGAAAACAGACACCCCATGCGCCCCAGACACCCTTCTACAAAATGTTCCTTCTTAGAAAAACTACTCACGCTCGGAGAAGTCAATAGATTTCCTCTCGAAAGTCTTCTAGTTTCTTTTAGAAATTTTCGGAACCTTTTTCGAAACAGTGGAAGATTGAGATTTGATAGTTTAGGGGAGATTTACTGACTAAGAAGGCAATTTCTCAGTGTTCAAAGTGTTGAAGTCTCAATTTTTTTTGTAGAAAAGCAACTCAATTATTTATAATTAATTATGGCATTCTTTAGCTTGGGAATTTTGAAATTTTTCAATCCTCGAATTTAAAAATTTTTGCATATTTAAACTTGCAAATTTTCTAACTATTTTAATTCTAAAATTCTAATTATATATTTATTAAATATATTATATGTTTTCATGTTGAAAATATTCCTATCTATAATTACTCCATATTCTAAAATACCGATCATACAGATGTTTAATGAAAATTAAACCAAGATCAATAACCCCAAGACCCCAAATCAATATTCTCACACATTGTAAAAATACATTATACAAGACTATAAGTTAAATTTGTAATTGAGTAACAGCCGAAAGAAGTATAAATCGACCAATTGATTGCTGCACTAATTGTTCGTCAAAATGTGTGCCATCATTCGGCAATATATCGTATTTGAGCGAATAAAGCATAGGTCCGCAAATCGCGGTACGATCGACATAACTAGACCCGTAGAAGGCATCAATAACTATAAATGGACATGATGGAAGGAAAGATCGTGAGTTCCGTGTCGTCGGTAGAGTTCTTTCTCGCTGGCGAGAGTCATCGTCGAACGACCGGTCGCGAGTGTGACGAACGATCGACCTGGTCGAGCCGCGCTCTCGATCACAGAAACGGAAATGCGAGAAAAAGACAAAGAGGACGAAATAAGGTAGAAACGACGATGCTGGACGAAGGTGTACGCGCCGAGAATGTCGGATACTGGTTGCATATAGTAGCGCAAAAATGATCCTCTCGAGTAGAGATCCCTTCACGTTTCCTAGGAAAGATCCTCGATCCTTCTTTCTTGCCATATATAGCGAGCGTGTTACTTGTAGACGACGTGTAAATTAAACTTTTATACGTCGCTACTTTTTTTTGGTGGTATAACACTTATAAGTATTATATATTACATATTACATACTCAATATTGTATTGTATATTGTACATTGCACATACATCTTGTATATTGTATCCTGTACACGTATCTTGTACATTGTATCTTGCACATTGCATCTTGTACATTGTATATTGCATATTGTATCTTGAACATTATATCTTGAACATTGCATCTCGTACATTGTATCTTGAACATTGTATCTTGTACATTTTATCTTGCACATTGCATCTTGTACATTATATCTTGTACATTATATCTTGTACATTGTATATTGCATATTGTATCTTGAACATTATATCTTGTACATTTAATCTTGTACATTTTATTTTGAACAATGTATCTTGTACATTGAATCTTGAACATTGCATCTTGAACATTGTATCCTGTACATTGTATCATGTACATTGTATCCTGTACATTGTATCTTGTACATTGCATCTTGTACATTATATCTTGCACATTGTATCTTGAACATTATATCTTGAACAATGTATCTTGTACATTGTATCTTGAACATTGTATCTTGTACAATGTATCTTGCACATTGTATCTTGAACAATGTATCTTGCACATTGAATCTTGAACATTGTATCTTGAACAATGTATCTTGTACATTGTATCTTGAACATTGTATCTTGTACATTATATCTTGTACATTGTATCATGTATATTGTACATTGTATCTTGTACATTGAATATTGAATATTGTATATTGCATAAAGTATATTATATCTTGTATCTTGTATACTGAATATTGAGTATTGTACATTGTATATGGTATAAAAGTTATACAAAATTACTAGGATAAGTAATATATTGCCAGAAGGAGATTTTGTTAAGGAAAATGGCAATATATGGAAAATTGTATACCTGCAGGGTGTGATGAGTTTTTTGATTAAAATATTTGAAAATTGTTTATAAAATTTCTGTTCCGACATTTATAAATCCTGAGATCTATGAATTGCTAAATTTTTGCATTTTTAAAGTAAGCTTTACATAAATTTTGTATAAAAATATTTGAATTTTTTAAATTTCTGAACTTGATGTTTCTAAACTTGTAAATTATTAAATTTCATGTAGTTTATTGCAATACATAGTATTCCTGCTATTAGAAAACCTTATTTACTATTTTCATATTTCATTATTTCTACATATCTACGTTTTCAAGTATCAAACACGAATATGCCAAAGCAAGAAAGTAAATAATATTATGTATAATATAATGCATTTCTATGTAAATTCAAATATCACCCACGCGTGGGTGACAAGCCACCCACAATATTACATGACCATTATACTTGAAAAGTAGAAAATGCCCATTTAAGATCGAAGTTACTTTTAACACTTTTAAAGATGCATCGTGCACGAATGAGGCATACTGTTATTTCCGTCCTGGATCACTCTATAAACCCACAAAGTTTCATTTAAACCGATGAGTAAGGGTTCGTTTCCCTGTTAGCTATCGTCGAATCGTGCCACCAATAAAAAGTCGTTTCTTACGTATTCTACACACAACTTCCAAAGGATTCGTTGCATGTCGAGCCACGAGACTAGTGTAAATCGTTTGTTTGTATCGTCTTGTAGACGCACGTGATCATTGTTCTTAATAAGCTTTATACAGGGTGACACGAAAAGTGCGGTATTAATTTAATAACTCAATTTTTCCTTATAAACTTATTTACTACAGAAGGAATAATACTTATTTCGATACACGTTCGAATTAATAATTTATTGTAACACTTTTAGTAATGCAATGGACTGATATTGTTTATAGTACTAAATGATGCTTTAAAAAAATTTACAATGTAGCCTGTTGTACCATTTAAACCGTATCGGTGTTTATAAACAGATAGATGCAATCAGTAATGTAATGACATGATAGACTAGTTGTGCTTATCTAATCAATCTTCAAACTCGATATTCGTCTAAACAAGATGTGGGACGAACAAATTTTATATCTGTCAAATATTGTTTTAGATAAAACAATATTTTGATAACAGATATAATTAATTTCTACGATGAATTGTAGACATTCCTAGTATTTGAAAAATTGTGTACTATATTCGTAAAGTACTTATGTGAGTTAAACTCAATTTGTCTGCATAAAGGTTAACATTTTTTATTATTTTTATTATTATTACACCTTGAGTTCAATGTTGAAATAATACTCAAGAAATCTGTCTAACATTGATCAAATTAACAATTTCATTTTTACTAAATAAGCTTGATATTCTATATTAAAATGATTTCGAATGGCGCGAAAATTTAAAAATAAACGATCAAGAATAATAAGATTTACTCCAGTGTGGACGGTACGTGTTAAAATCACGCCGTAATTAATTCCCTCGTAAATCGTCGTTAACACGCTACTATAATTTTTCAAACGTATCGCGCTAGAATATCTAAAAAAATCCTTATCTGACCACTGTTTTGACATAAAACAGATAAGGATAAAAATTGTAAACAAATCTACTTGTATCACAAAGTGTCACGAGCGCTAAGCATAATATAGTGATCGATAAAACGCTTACCACCGGAGTAAAGAACGACATGGACGGCGATAAGTTATCGATAGAATACTTATCGAGTCACCGTTCGTATTGGTAAAAATCAAACCAGACAAACCACTCCATGTCGATTGCTTCTCTTTCGAACCACTTTGCCGCGTTGGATGATTCGGTTACAGGCACATCGATCGAGTCACACGACGATCGAAAACACGAATCAATATTTCGCGGTAACTGATTTGCTCACACTTTGTCACACGATATTTTGTTGTCGATTGACGATCGCGTCAATGTGCGATGCGTTTCTACACGAAACGCGTATCGAGAAACACGTGACGTTTAAAGCATCGCGTCTCGACACAAACTGAATGTAAACTGACTACCGATCCACGCCGTAGCGATACAAGATGCCCGAACGGCGGCCTCGCGTCTGATTGGCCGACGCCACTTAGCTTCCCCGTTAAACGGCCAATCAGATTTATGGTCTCTTACGGGGGACTACGCGCGTCGTTCGAATTTAAATTTGAACGCCAACGCGGCACTTGTAATTGTTTATACATTGCGTTTGATATAACACATATAGTTATAACTTATTGATTACTAATCTGTTTGTATCGCATCGCATTGACCGTGAGTTTGTTACTGTTATTATTTCGTATTACTGTAACTTAAAATTTTAAAAGACCTATGTTTCTTTAATATTTCTTTCTAATTTCGACTCATAGAATATACAAACGTTTGATGATTAAAATCTGGGATGTATATGTATAACAAAGAACTAAATTATTTGGTGGGATTTTTTAAATTAAATTAATAGACCATGGTGCGAACGCTACATACAGAACGCTAAATACAGAAATAGATTTTGGTATTTTTAAACTTCTAAATTTTTGGAGAGAATTAAAAAATTTAGAAACATGGAAAAGAGTGCAAAAATTCTACAATTTCAAAATTTGAGAACTTATAAAATTTTAAGTGTACATATCAAATTTTTCAATATGGCATACCCCCCCTCATGTGTTTTATGCTGCACTCAGCTATCAAAAAGATACCCACACCCAATCTGGTTAGTTGACGATGTTCAATAAATCTCTGACATACAGCGTTTAATTACCTCCGCAAATCAATAAATAAATCAATAATAAACTTACGTTTTATCTCTCCGTATAGATAACGATTTTTCATTGCAATTCGCAACGCAAACAGTCTTACCGCACGCGAAAACGCGTTTACTAATTGAATAACAAAAAACCGATAATAGAATCGGTTTGCCACGCACGCTACAAGGATGATGTATCGACATAGTAGAGCGAAAATTGTACCAACAGGTTTGGTCGGATCCAGCTTGTTAAAGCAAATCAACGAGCACGAACTGGTAACAGTTCGCTAACCGTTGTCTCGTTCGATTAATTATGATTAATCATCTGCACCAATTCGCCGGTTGCAACGAGAACGAGTCGACCTGTCTCACTTTCCAGTAGGACAGATCCGCTTGAAGCAATTGTATATCAACGTGACGTCAGTTTAATAGACTGCCGCATAAATAACGTAACGTGAACGTTTGACTTAAAGCGAACAGTAGCAGGTAGTTAATACACGTCGAGGTAACTTTATCTCTATAGTAATCGACATCTAATGTGTACTCACGTTTGTAGATAACTGGCTGGTCAAGGAGTGGACCTTTTCCTGAGCGTCCATTAACTCTCGTCGCAGTTTTCTCAGCTCGTGTGCCTGTTTCTCCTCGGCTGAACTGTACAGACTGCTCGCTGTCGATACCAAAGACACAGAAGAACCGTGGACTGAAGGCAAAAGAAGGGAAATTTTTCTTACTTTTTTCGTTTCGATTCAGAAAACATAGTTGCCACACTGACAAATTCGATAGGTGAAAAGTATTTCCTTCTGACAGTTGAATCGAAGTTTTCTTTGAAAATGTGTTATAATTCTCGTATAGAGATTGATTAAATATAAAAATGCGGGTGGATATGGGTCAGTGTGGCTCTTAAGTACAGATTCAGTAACGTAGTACCACAGAATAGTATTTATAGTCAATTAGTAACACCAATTTGATTTTTAAGCTTTTAAATTTCAAGGTTAATACATTTGTACGGTCCTATATAAATAAACAAAAATCCTAAAATTTCTGAATGTTACAATTTCTACACTTCCAAACGTTCAATCAGTGAAATTAGCAATAACGTAGTCACAAATAGTATTAGCATTTCTAAAGAGAAACTTACTGTCATCATCCTTGTGCACGTGTTGATAAAGGTTAGGTGGTTGCCGCGAGGTATGCGTAGGCGTCGGGGACGTCGGTTGAGACCAGTGTTGTCCTGTACACCCGGTAGATCCTACAGGAACACTGTAATAAGGTTCAACGCCCACTCCCATTCCTATCCCGACCCCGACTTCCTCACCAACGGAAGATGAAGCTCCACTTCCTCTAGCTAACATCGACGGATACATTTTTTCGCTTTTCGTGGATCTGCGAAAACACAGGTACAGCAATCTAAATCGCCAACAGAACACTATAGAAAAATACATCGTGAATGCCTCCGAACAAACAATCCCTTAAGCGAATCTACTTATTCTGGCAACTTCTATTAATATTATTAGAATATACTAATATTTAAGGAACTGTTTGCAACGTCGGAGAATAATAAGCGCGTAACGTGCACCGATAGAAAAATAATGTCGAGGTTCAACAAAGAGGAGTCGAAATGATCGAAAAACCTTGTTGAGAATTCTAAAGAGTGTTCCTGTATCCCTTACGCAAATCACCTAAGTAGATTTCTTTGAACGACAGTAAGCACAGATACTCAATGTAGATAATCATACTCCATTGTATCCAGGAACAAAGATTGTGAACATCGATAGTTCGTGAATACAAAAGAGCCACGTGTGCGTGTATTCGTGTCCTCAAGATGAGAACCTCGAGATGCGAAGAAATTGGAGGAGAGTTTAATCTTGTTCGATGAAAACTTGTCTGGGTCGATCGATCAAAATGGAGCCGTCGCATCTAAGGGTGCTCGGTTTACTTAGGACGACGAATGAGAACGCGTCTGTCTACCTGACGAGTGTATACGTAATTAACCGATCTGGAGGAGCCTTCTAATTAGAACATTCTCCGTTTGTACGTCGAGTACTGATTCTCTGGAACTGCGTATACACTCGTGCGATTCTTTACCAGCGAAAGGAAACGTGCTGCGGACAAAAGGGTGAATATTTTTAGAACTACTAAAATTTATTAATAATACAATTGACAGATTAATAAGTATAAAAATACTGTGAGTATCAAATTTAAAAAAGTTTAGGTACATTTTAATATTTGATGTTGGGTGGCGAAGATAAAAGAGGCCCTCCGTACAGTATGATTTCAGGCCTATTTCTTGGCCACCCAGTGATGTACAAACTGTATATTAATATATGACGTAAAGAAACGTTTCGTTTCGCTGTCTAATAATAAATCCATAAAAAAGCTTTGAAACATGCATTCGCAGAAGCATAGGTCAGAAATGCAAAATGCGAAGGAAGTCGAAGACGAATCAGCGAACGATAACTAATATTACTGTTCAACTGGTAAGATACAGGTATAAATGTTCGTAGAGAAGAATAAAAATACACATGAACGTGTGTGTATGTTTCTGGTGCGGATAATTTTGTCACTCGTGTGTACGTATAACAAGGTGTTGCAACCCTATTAGGTGCTGTTCTTTTTAATACTTATGCATGGAAAACAGGCTGGACGAATGTGTATTCTAGATTGTCTCACTACCTTGGGAATGTCCTGTCCCGCAGATGGCTAGAACGGTATCAAATGATGTGCGTTATTTCACCGTAAACGGGTAATCGTTGTCATAGGGTGGTTTTAATTATAAAGAATCAGAAAAAAAGAACGAAGCTGATGAAACTGATCGTTTTGATAAATGTGGTGAGATATTTGCATCCTCTAGTCATGCATCTATACAATATGAACGTATGCAAATGATGTTCTAATGATTTCATATAAAGTCGTAGAAACTAATGCACGAAAGATAGAACGGGTTATTATCGTACACTTACCTGATCGAGTTACTTCGATTGAGTCTGGGTGGAGCTGGAGATCCTGTAGAGTCTCTTTGATGCATCAGTAAACGGGCATGGGTCAAACTTGCTCGATGCGATCCCAATGATTCGACACTGTCTGCCTCGCACAAACCCATTCCTGAAATTTAAACAATTAACTTTAATAATTCTTACTTGGATTCAAATATTTTATACTATTGTTGGAATGTACTGTAATCTGGTAAGTTCAGCAACGTGAATCATATTGGTTCGTCTGCAAACTCACTTGATGTGCTTTTTGAAGGTAAATGATTCAAGTTTTCTCATTGAGATAAACTAAACATTCATACATTTGATTTTAATAATAAAGACTTGTCTTTTAACTACGCCATCTTGTGGTTGTTGTAACATATAAATTATGTGTATAATTCATCTTTGTATTTGGTACCGACATATGTGGACGTGTAGGTTTGTTAATAATGGCTACGTATGTGGATAACATAATCTTTTTGTTCATTACAATATAACAACACAAACAAATAACATTATAATAACATTCGTACACGTAATTTCATAACGCAGCAATTTAACATTAATTATTTCTAGCTGAAAACTTGCCTTGAGAGCGTCCACTAGGTGTATAGGTGTTACTGTGTCTCATCCAGGACGTGGTGTACGGACTATTAGACGTGTAATAACCTTGAAGATCAGGTGCTGCATAATTGCTGCACGTATCGCTGAGGCTTCCATCGGAAGGTTTGAGTACTCTCGGTGAAAAGGACGTGCCAGTTGGTCCACCACCGGATCCTCTTTCTCGATGATGCGCGGACGCAAACAGTGCCGTAAATTCTGGGCTACCAGGTTTCGGCAAACTCTGCGATCCGAGCATAAGGCGATCTCGTACCGACTGAGAAAGTTGACTGGCACTTGGTCCTGTGAGACTGTAACTCTTGTAGTGATGGCCTTGACTTGACCCTGAAGAATTAGCCTGCAGCTCTGTGGTACACGTTTGAGTTCCACCAGACACCTTAACCTGCAATTAAGTCACATAATTTAGGTAATTTCTATTAATTTTTTTTTATTAATTTCTAAGTAATTTCTATTCATTTCTGGTTCAGTTTGTAGAATCACTTTAATTTATATTTCATCTTTAATTATAATGATGGCAGTTAGGAGAACGGTAAAATGGTTTGAGTAATGAATTTACCTTCGTTCGCGGAACGGCGCTGACTTGAGCAGTTCGAGCACCATCCTTCCCATTCTGGACCCCATTAGGGCTGGGACTAGTGCCGGCACTGTGTCTCTTAACGTATCCAAAACTTTGAGGTACACCCCTGACTTTGCTGCTGCCACTGGTCGATGTCCCCGACGAAATTTTTTGCGGTTTCTCGCCATTCGCATATTCAGCCATGGCCTGTTTACGGTGTTTATCCTGTGGAAATGACATATTGTAAGCATGTGATTTAATCTGCTTCCATAGAGTAATGAAGTACTAGGATTTTCGACGTCGAGAATTTTTAAATATTGGAATTTGGGTCTTTAAGATTTCAGGATGTTGGAACTTCAGAATATTGCCAAATACATGCTACCATTTCGAACAGGAATATAGATCCTAAAGGACCACTGAACAAAAAATGTCTGAACAATCTATAACACACGTACTCCTTTCATTGTCCCCTGAATGTCCCATACAGCAATTAACGAGTTCCATCAACCCGTCCATCTCGAAGATCAATATTGTCTAGCCCACATACATATACTGTCACGTAGCAATGTTTTATAAAGAGAGAAAAAAGATATATGAATGTTTACCTGGGATCGCCTGGAGGGACTAGGACTCGGGGGTGCGCCCTCCTTGTCTCTTTCCCGATCCCTGGCAGCTCCAGCCTCGATGTACTTTTTCCATTGCTGGCTATTCGAGCTACTGTTTCCTGAGCTGTTCGAGCCTTGCTGTTGTTGCTGGTGCTTGAACGCCGAGCTGTCCGTTTGCTGAGAACTGTCCGACTTCTTCACGTGGGGATGATGACCACCAGGATGCCTGGAGCTCACCACCCGGTACACCAGGTTGCTGCCCTGTTGCCCACCTTGGGGGGTGGCCGAACTACTGCCACCCCCCACAATCACGCCGCCACCACCCGGCACTCTCTGTTCACGAAAAACAGATTATTTAGTTATGGTTCAAATTGTTTAATTATAATTTATTATTCTAGACATTTTCTATAGATCTTTAGATTTGTAGATTGCTAGGTATTTAGATCACTCGGTTCCTACATTCCTAGATTTCTAGATATCTGGGTTTCGGAATTTCAAGGTTTCTAGAACCCTAGATTTCTAAATTTTTCTAGGACACTAGGTTCCTAGATTTTTAAGTTTCTACATTACTAGATTTCTAGATTCCTAGATTTCCGGACAGGAATCTAGGAAGATTTTTAGATATTAAGATTGCTAGATTCCTAATTCGTAGGTTCCTAGATTTATATATCTCTAGGTTTTTTAATTTCTATATTTTTGTATAGGAATATTCCTGTATTCCTATATTTCCAAATCACTATCCTCAAATATTCCTATGATCCAAGATTCCTATATTTCCAAGTCCCTAGGTTCCTACATTCTTACATTCCCGAATCCCTACATTCTCACATCCATATATTCCTAGATTACCATCGCTATATTACCATATCTCATGTACTTATATCTCTGTATTTCTAAACTCTTAAATCCCTATATCTCTAAATCAAAATACTCTTATATTCCTATGCCCCTATATCCCTAAACTCCAATATTCTTATATTCCTATGTTACTATATCTCTACATCTCAAAATTCGTGCATCCTTAGATTCCCAAAAGAACTACCCCTAAACAAAATTCTATAAAAATGATACAAACTATTAAAAAAAACTAACAAAAAGCAGTAATTAACGAGGTCTTTAACCTCAGCAACATGATAGTCAACTTGTTAATAGACTCAATCTTTATTAAATTTCATTGACTCATATAACGATGCGTCAGTTGATTTAAAACTGAACCCTCGAATCGTCCACAATGGAATTGACGATCAACAGAAACTTAATGCGATGCTATGCACGTTTTATTCCTAGAAATTCTTATCAGCACTGAATGCATTACGAGGATATCAATGTCGGTGTAATCGGACGTGAGACCTGGGTCAAGGACTTCCGGCGAGGTTGATATCACTATTATCGATTGACGAACACCAGTTCGCAGGAGTCAGAACCCCCATGGTATGATTCAGAACAGGGCGCCATGACGGCGGCTGTTCAATGGGGTACAAGCAACACCACTTCTCCGATATTAGTAAGCCTTGATCGTTCGAAATAGAAAAGAATTTAATATCGATCTGTTGTTTTCCCTTTATTTTGGTGATTTATATTTTGTATAAATTTTTGTTATACGTTTCAGTAGTTTATTACATTCAATTTTTTTTTATAATATATTTCATTGGTATATTATATCTAATTTTTCTTTTTTAAATATTTCACTGTATTCTATTTAATATGTTGACATATATCTCATTGATAATTTTTATCGTATTCAGTTATAGAAATAAAATTCATCGTATTAAATTTTTAAATGAAGTATGTATTTCATAGGTAGGACTTTTTGCAAATCATCCTTGAGTGGAACCTAATAATAACTGCTTCGTGACTGCATAATCATTTGCATATTTTAATCATCTGACCTATGATTTCGAGTTACAGATTATAATTTAAATGGGTTAAAGTGGAAATTAATGATGCAGAGAACTAAAAATGGGATTTGGAAATTTGGTGATATGAAGATTTACAAATTTTTTAAATTGAGTATTCGAAAATTTGGGGTTTTGGGAATTTTTAAATTTGGGACTTAGGAATTTGGGGAATTAGGGACTTAGGAATTTGGAAACTTGAAATTTTTGAAATTTGAAAATTTGGGGATTTAGATATTTCGAAACGTGGGACTTTGGAACTTGGAGAATTTGGGAATTTTAAGACTTGAGATTTGGGGAATTTTGGAACATAGAGAATTTGGAAACTTGAAATTTTTTAAATTTGAAAATTTGGGGATTTAGATATTTCGAAACGTGGGACTTTGGAACTTGGAGAATTTGGGAATTTTAAGATTTGAGGTTTTGGGAATTCTGGAACATAGGGGATTTGGAAACTTGAAATTTTGGAAATTTGAAAATTTGAGAATTTAGATATTTTAAAACGTAGGACTTTGAAAATTTAGAAATATGAAATTTTGGGATTTAGAAATTTAAGGACTTGAGATTTTAAGAATATTGGAAAATTTGAGAATTTGGGGATAAAGAATTTTAGTTATTTATAAATTGAGAAATATGAGAATTTGGGGATACAGAATTTTGGGTATTTAGAAATTAAAAAATATGAGAATTTGAAAATTGTATTCTACATAACGTATACGTACATGTAACTGACAAAAACATAAAATGACCTAAATAACCATTTCAAAAAATCACACCATTTCAATCCAAAAATCCTCTGAAAACAACCTTTAAACGATCAATCATTCTAAACGGACTAACAAGTGAACGAAGAAAAATTCTCCACTTTTGTTTGATTTCTAGTAAACCGATGTCCTTTCACCGCATAAAGTTAAGGCACGTGAAGTGACTCACGAGGGTAGAAACGCTTCTTCAGGTTTTTACTGACCAGGTCGTAAAGGTACGCTGAAAAGGCCATAAGCCGGACAAAAGATCCCTATGGGTCGAGCAGAGCTTTTTTACTCCTCCCTTGTACTTTAACGACATGTTCACCGATCGAATTGACGATAATCCCTGAGCTTGCATCTCCAACGAAAAGAACGATCGAGAAACAATAAACTTTGTCTTTGAACGAAAACCGCCACCGCGAAAATGCAAATAAACCGGCTTCTCTTTCGAGTTACAGTTTCGTGGATGCCTTTCGGTTCTTTCCTTTTTTAACGCGTTTATTTTCAGTTTTCAGGAATGTCTTTGAGATAGCACACCTTTTTTTCGTGGCAGAATAAATGTTAGTGTTGTGACAGGATGCGGTGGAAAAGTAGGAAAAATATAGGCGGAGGAAAATATTTGGAAAAATTATTTGAGAATACTGAGAATGTTTGAAACTTGTGGTTGGGAATTAGTTTGAAAGAAGATTAGTATAATTTGGTGAGGAATATTAAATTTCTTTAGTGTGTGCATTTTCAATGTGTATTAATATCACACATGTTACATATATTCGATATTTATTAAAAGTAGTTATGATTATATTGTTCCGATTTCAGCAAGGTTATGTTTGAGAATAATTTTTAAGAATATTTAAATCAATATTCTGAAAATTTTAGAATGGAGTTTGGGAAATACAATATGCAATATCAAAAGATACAAATTTAGAAATTTAAGAATTCCCACATACTTAACATTTAATTTTCAAAATTAAAATATTTTTCCTCCCCTTATAATTTAACTCTTAAAACTAAATCTCAACATTCATATATTTCAAGCATTTACTAAAATTATATTCGTATCCAAATTTTATAAAATTTGCGAGTGGTTATCGTACTAATTAGTGAACGTTGCGAATAAAATGTCTGCTGAATAAATATCTACCATATTAATAACTGATTTATTTTAAAATCACCCTCGATGTAGATAAATATAAAACGTCAATTTTCTAAAAAAAGTGATTGTTGCTATTTTTTGTAAATGAGCGCGTTGTGAAATAGTTGTTGAAAATTGCTATTCAATTTGCTCTTAATTTCATCGACACGGAAAACTACCCTCGTCAAAACTGCGAAAGTTCACCGATACACGTGTCCATGAGTTTGGATGGATCGATAACGGCGAAATACCTGTGTGAACATCGAATGCGTCATTGCACGGGATAATTAAGGGATAGCCCTCGAACAGAACCACCCTTGTTACCCTCGACGACTAGTGCAATTTCAATGGGGGGTGCCTATTTGTTTCAGACACTTCTCATTCAAAGCGTATTTCAAATACCTTCTCGACATTCATTTAGTTAAAGCAATTTATCTCCCTTGATTTTACACTAAATCCCTTCATTTTTTATGCTAAACTCTGCCTTAATTATTTACAATTCTACCCTGATTTTTGCACTCAATTTTGGTTTAGTTATTTGTACTGAATTCTGTTTTGATGTTTTGTAGTAAATTTTGTTTTAATTATTTTCGTTTTGATTATTTGCATTAAATTCTGGTCTGATTTACACTACACTGTGTCTTCAATTTTATACTAAATTCTGAGTTAATTGTTTACAATAAATTTCATCTTAATTATTCATATTAAATTCTGAGTTAATTATTTATATTAAATTTTGCCTTGGTTTTTTAAATTAAATTCTGCTTTAATTATTTATATTAAATTCTCTTATTATTTGCTACATTAAATTCTGAATTAATTATTAGCATTAAATTATATCATGATTTTTCACACCAAATTCTGCTTCGACTACTAACAAAAAATTCTGCCCCTTTTACATTAAACGAATTTCATAAATTGCATACACACTTTATTTCGCCACTCAATACCAAATTTGTAATTTAAATTTGGAGTAAAACTGTTAAGCCTCTCATGAATACATTAATTAGATATTCATTTCATTAAAGCAAGCCACAGTCCCTAATTTTACATTAGGTATCACGAAATGCATAAACTATGTGCCTACATTTATATTTATAGTTATGTTCAACTGTAAATGTAGAATTAAAATTGAAAGAAAAATATGTATTAATCTTTTTATAAATAATTAATTATTCACCATGAGACCTGACAAGAAGATACCAATGACAACCTTCAATTTTTAACATTTAAATGACGATTAATTATAAACCTATATTCAAAATCGACTCACCATATTTTGCTGTAACCAGTATATTGCATATTCCTCTATTTATTACATATACTGAAAAATGGTATCAGACACTAAACCAAACTTTTATATTGTCAACAATGTCACTTTTAACACAGTCTTCCAACAGCAATACAACTTTTACTACTCCATTTACTGCATCAACACAAATTATAAACAGTACTCAAACATCAACCACAATGTTCCAACTACATTTCCCCCATTAAAAATTCCCTTTGCCTTCATCTAACACTGAATTCTGATAAAGTCCAAAAAAATCACACAACGAACGTCGTAACTTCCTGCGTCTCTTTAAACCACGAATTACTTAGCGAAGAAAACATAGTAAGGCGCGAAGCCTGTCTTAAGCACAAAACATCGATAAATATTCGTTATAGTAACGCGATAACTGCTCCAGAAAAATATAGGCTGGATTTTATAGTTTCGATCCCACGGTTGGCGGAGTCGTTCGATAAACATTCGAGGGTTGTTCGCGGTCGAACGGATTCGAGGTGAACTGTTTTTTAGGGGAAAAATTAAGGAACAGTTTTGAAGGAATCACCATTATCGATATATTCAGCACCACCATCGAACATCACGTTTTCACGGGGCAGACGAACGTTAACTGCCGACTACGAGGGTCGACGATCCATCGCTCACCGGCCCTCCCCACTTTATTCCACGATACTATTATACTTACTAACGAACGCTACCGAATGCTCCGTGTACAGCCAGTCACAAAAAAGAAAAATACCCTGAACGAAACACGATGACCCCGTGTCGGCGTTAGTACCGCAGTTTTGCATGGGGTAGACCAGGAACAATCGATTTACGGGGATGGTTAAGTGGCTTTTAGAAATTGACGAGTTTAGGGATTTAGGACGGTTTCTGGAAAGTGGGGAATTTACGAACTACGGAATTTTACGAGAATTTTGGGATTTTGGGAAATTATTGGGATGGTAAATTTAATCTGGGGAATTTGAGGATGTGCTTCTACAAGCATGTCAAAATTTGGAGCTAGGGAGTTTAACGAGAATTTAGAATTTTGGGTATTTGGGAATTTACTGGGGTGATTAAATGGTTTTTGAAAATTTGGAGATTAAGAAATTTGGAAATTAGGGGATTTGCTAGGTTGGTTTTAAAGAACTGAAAAATTTGGTGATTAAGAAATTTGGAAGTTAGGGGATTTACTGGGGTGGTTTTAAAGAAATGAAAAATTTAAAGATTCCAAAATTTGAAAGTAGAGAATTTTGTATTTTAATGAGAATTTTGAAACTTGAAATATATTGGGAATTAAGGGATTTGGACTTAGGGTAATTTGACCACATGAATATTAGGGAACTTATTGAAAATTTCACAATTTGAAAATAAGGAAATTGTGAAATATTTACATTTGAAAATATGGAAGTTTTCATCGCTTTTATCACTTGATCTGTCATAAATGAAATAATATCTCCTAATAACACATGAATCTTAAGATTATAAAAGTAATTTATTAAAAAAGAATATTATTTCAGTAATCCTAATCCAAGAGCTACTAAAAATGAATGAAAGAAGAACTTCTTTTCTTCAATTTACTTTTCTCGAGAAAGTTAGTTCTTTACAGCCGATAATCCCCGAAGGATGATCCTCGATTCTATTGGTTCGAACTGAAAATCCTTGAGTAGCTCGAAATGCAATCAGTTTTCAAGTAAAATTTTCTTCCGCTTTTTGAACTCAGCAACCCTTTCGACGGATATGCTGGAGAAGGGTGAAAAGCAACGGGGTGTGGCTCGCATGGTACCTTATCGTTTGCAAAACAATGCTCTTTCTTTCATTCTCCTCTAAACGCTATCTGAGTCGGCTGAATACTGATTTTCAGTTGGAATTCACTATGAAAGAAAGCAGAGTTCTTTTATCTTTTATTTTTTTTATGGAAATTATATTCATAGTTGTTTTAAGCATTTTTTGTGGTATATGTTATTAGAGTATGTTTGAGAAGCAATTAGGTATTATCTTGTAAGGTGTCAATTTGGATTGAAGTTATTTGAGGGATGATTATAAAATAATTATTCTTGTTTGTGAGTTAAATCAAAACTTCAAATTTTTGTTTCTTTAAATTTTTTGGTTTTCAAATCTTCAAGATTTCTAGTCCCAAAATTTTTTAAAATTTTGAAATTCCAAAATTCCATAATTCTCAAATTCCCCAATTCCCAAACTTTCTAATTCCAAAATTTCCTAATTCCCAACTTCCCCAATTCCAAATTTCCCCAATTTCCAAATTTCCCAATTCCCAAATTCCCCAATTTCCAAATTCCCCAATTCGCAAATTCCCCAATTCCCCAATTCCCAAATTCCCCAATTCCAAAATTCCCCAATTCCAAAATTCCCCAATTCCCAAATTTCCCAATTCCCAAATTCCCCAATTCCCAAATTCCCCAATTCCCAAATTCCCCAATTCCCAAATTTCCCAATTCCCAAATTCCCCAATTCCAAATTCCCCAATTCCCAAATTTCCCAATTCCCAAATTCCCCAATTCCAAATTCCCCAATTTCCAAATTTCCCAAATTCCCCAATTCCAAATTTCCCAATTTCCCAATTCCCCAATTCCCCAATTCCAAAATTTCCCAATTCCCAAATTCCCCAATTCCAAATTCCCCAATTTCCAAATTTCCCAAATTCCCCAATTCCAAATTCCCCAATTCCCAAATTTCCCAATTTCCCAATTCCCCAATTCCAAAATTTCCCAATTCCCCAATTCCAAAATTCAAAAATGCAAAAATGCAAAAGTTTCCAAATTCCCAAATATCTAATTCCCCGAATGTTCAATCTTCACAAAAAATCACCAGTCATAAAAATTTAACAATCTGACAACTTGGTAATTTCGAGAATAAAAAATTATAAATTGTGGCTCGAAAATTTCTAAACGTTCAGATTACCATAACATTCAAAAGCAGTCGAAATTTGTTTTAGATAGACGATCTCTTCGCGGATGATTTTTCTTGCGTCGTTTTGGTTCATCTTTGGCTGCGTATTCGAGACGAGCCCCGAGTAAAGAGTGTACGTTTCTCTTTTCCGCAATTACTCGGTCTTCCTATGAATACCTATTCAGCGAACATCTCGTTTACTTTTTGTTGCCGGTATTTTCACGGTAATACAAGGCTCTCGAGCAAATAAATACTGCTCATTACTCGAATTACAATCGCCACTAACGAGCGGTAATTTCGACTAAAATGCTGAAAATGTTTTCCCCTTAAATGCAAACAAATTATTCCTCTTTTCGGGCTGATAATTCACGAGTATTAACCGTACCACGTTAACGACCATTTTCTACA
Organism: Megachile willughbiella; assembly: GCA_945859595.2. NCBI lineage: Eukaryota > Metazoa > Arthropoda > Insecta > Hymenoptera > Megachilidae > Megachile > Megachile willughbiella. The sequence goes on from OX243796.1 coordinate 11,629,196, forward strand.
AATTACCTAACCTTCCAGTTCGAACTTATCATTCGAAATGATTAATCGCTAATGGAAATGCATTACTGCTTTGTAAATGTGTTTGCTTGTATATGTGTAACCACTTTACTCGAAAACGTTCAGTAATATTATTCAGAATCTGTTAGATTGGACAACATTCAATTTCTCTAGTTTAGACATTTGTGTGTTTAAATTTGGGAATTTGCAGAATTTGTGAATTATGGGACAGTTGAGAAATTTGGAGATTTGGGGAGTTTTAGATTGGGGGTGACTGTGATTTGTGAAATTTTTTAATTTGAGGTGGTTGAGAGGTATAACATTTGGAGATTTGGGGATTTTTAGAATTGGGATAGTTGAGATTTGGAAATTTTTTAATTTGGGGTGGTTGAGAGGTATAACATTTGGAGATTTGGGGATTCTCAGATTTGGGATATGTCAGATTTGGAAATTTTTTAATTTGGAGTGGTTGACAGGTATAACATTTGGAGATTTGGGGATTTTTAGAATTGGGATAGTTGAGATTTGGAAATTTTTTAATTTGGGGTGGTTGAAAGGTATAACATTTGGAGATTTGGCAATTATAGAGTTGGAATGATTGTGATTTTTGAGATTCGTAGATTCGGAAATTTTTCAATTTGGAACAATTCAGATTTCTGAAATTTAGAGGTTTGGAAATTTTTCAATTTGGGGATTTGGGAATTTGGGGTTGAAGAGATAGAAATTTCTCAAATTCTCAATTTTCCTCATCTCTAACTCTGTATACTCTCAACTTCCCTTTCCCAAATTTCCAAAATATCAAACCCTAAAATTCTAAAACCCAAATATTCAAATCCCCAAGTTCCCAAATTTCAATAATATCTCCTTTCATCACTGTCAAACTTGCAAATCTAAACATCGACAAACAACCTCCCTCCAGATTTTCTCTAGAGAAGTCAAATTCGTTCTCAACTTAAGACGTATCAATCACGTACAATTGCACAATAAAAATGATAATTTCATCCTAACCGATCTACATATACCCAGTGTCCATAAAATGTCACTGCACCAACCCCAGTATCAATCACTGGAGTCTCCCCTACTATAAACGCGTTTACACGATGAGGATTAATTTTCTGCGGATTGAAACCATCAATAAAAAAACCTACCGTGGGTATAGTTAGTTCCCAGCAACTGTTGCCTACGAACCAAGAACAGTGCGAGACAGGCAAAAGAGTACGGTTATTATTTTACCCGGCAGATATCGATTCTATTCGACGACCTGCCGCGACCCGCCTGCATAACTCACGGCGACGCGTACACTAATCCCTCTTTCCTCTCTTTCTTTTCAATCTGTGCACAACATACGCGTACAGGGTGTTCCGGGAAAAATACCTTGGGAGTATGGATTATTTCCAGGACAAATTTTTATGTAGACATGTGCCCAGTTATCAACTTTTGTGGAGTTATAAACACACGAGGGATGATTGAGAGGTATAATATTTAGAGATTTGGGGATTTTTAGATTTGGGATGGTTCAGATTTGGAAATTTTTTAATTTAGGGTGGTTGAGAGGTGTAACATTTGGAGATTTAGGGATTTCTAGATTTGGGATGGTTCAGATTTGGATATTTTTTAATTTGGGATAATTGAGAAGTATAATATTTGGAGGTTTGGGGATTTTTAGATTTGGGATAGTTCAGATTTGGATATTTTTTAATTTTGAATGATTGAGAGGTATAACCTTTGGAGGTTTAGGAATTTTTAGATTGGGGATAGTTCAGACTTGGAAATTTTTTAATGTAGGGTGGTTGAAAGGTGTAACATTTGGAGATTTGGGGATTTTTAGATTGGGGATAGTTCAGATTTGGAAATTTTTTAATTTGGGGTGGTTGAAAGGTGTAACATTTTGAGATTTGGGGATTTCTAGATTTAGGATAGTTCAGATTTGGAAATTTTTTAATTTGGGGTGGCTGAGAGGTGTAACATTTGAAGATTTGGGGATTTTTAGATTTGGTATAGTTCAGATTTGGAAATTTTTTAATTAGGGATAATTGAGAAGTATAACATTTGGAGGTTGGGGCATTTTTAGATTTGGGATAGTTCAGATTTGGATATTTTTTAATTTGGGGTGGTTGAGAGGTATATCATTTGGAGATTTGGCAAGTTTTAGAGTTGGGATGATTGAGATTTTTGGGATTCGTAGATTTGAAAATTTTCCAATTTGGGACGATTGAGATTTCTGAATTTTAGAGATTTGGAAATTTTTCAATCTGATGATTTGGTAATAGTCACCAATACTCAACTACGTCTGGACATTAGTCATCTAGGTCTCCACATGTGATTCAGATTTCCATGGAGATGCAGCAATTTTGAAATTTATAAAGCAATTGTGGTTACTTTTAGTAATGAGGTCGTTTGTCAGTTGTGGATAATGTTAATTTAATAAAAGAATGCAAAGATAACTTCAAAAGAGAAGGGAGATGTGTATCGAAGTTGACGTGTTCTGAACAATTTCATCTGCTGGGAATTCTGTACCTGAGAGTCCAACTCAAGTCTGTTTTCTTATTTAATCGATTGTTATAAGAGATATAAGTGTTCTTGTCATTTTATCATTTTGAACAAGCAACAAAAATGATATTGAAAGAATTATTCCTATGATTCCTATCATTTAACCCCTTAACCTATGAGTTCCTCAGCAGCGCGTTAGTTGAAGCTAACTAATTATTATTGCAGTTTTAAAATGAATAAAGAACCTTGAAATGTTAAGTATATTTTGGATTTAGCAATGACTAATTGTATTATACAAATCATGTGTAGTATTAAACTCAAAGCTCAATGTTTGCACAAATATGATTTACGTTTGCCACATACGAATTATTATGTGCGTCACGATTGGATAACCAAGGGGTAAGAATTCGATAAACGCAATCAATTTGTTATTTGTATTTTACTCTTTTTTGAATAACATTCAAGCAACTGTAATAGAAGATCGAATATATGTTTGTTTAAAAATTTGCAACGGAGACAGTAGAAATATTGTCACTTTTAGGTTAGGTTTGCTGAGACACTCGGTATATTCTTTCGAGGATGCATCAGGGACCAACTCGTCTCAGCAGCGACGTTGTTTTTACGGCTCTGGCAAAATTTGACAAATCTCTCTGTCTTGAGAGAACGGAAGAGGATATCGCCGAGGGATGCATGAAAAAAAGTGAATCAAGAAGCACCGAGGCGGATGGTAAAGGATAAAATATGAACGAGACTTGCAATCGATAGCGATCCTTGAAGCCGTTCCTTCTTATGGTTTCCAGATAGAATGTTGACTGAATCGGTGTAAAATTACGGTTTTTTATGGGTTTTTTGGGAATGTTGGAGGGAAGAAAGTTCCGTGAATAATAGTACTACTATTTGTATAAAAAGAAATGTTTAAATGGAGTAATTGTTATGATTCATAATTTAAAGTGTCGACGATTGAAACTTGAGTATTAGGGAACGATTTGGAATTTTCTTCTTAAAATTGTAAAAATTTTAAAAAATTTACTACAACTGAGAAATGGTTTCCTATATAAAAAAAAAACATGTCAATTAATAATATAACTCTATAAACAGCAATCATTAAATTGAAGCTAATATTTCTTATACTTTCATTTCGAACGAACTGAAATTTGCCTAATTCAATTCGAAATCTCCTTATTTTTCCAAGATATATGTATATATAATAAAAGAAAGTTCAATGGTCTCTTCTTGATTATGAGATTTCTTGGCATACTTTGCATGAAAACTTTCGGAACGACATCCACGAAATTTCCAAAAATTTATTAGAACGGAGCAAGCTGTCGCGTCCAATCCAATTTAGACTCGAAAAACTTCATTCTGGAGAGAAACGTGCTTTACTCTGCATTTCCTTCAACCGCTGACAGAGCACCGGAAGTGCCGTCTTCTTCAAACCGTTGCAGAGGAAACTGGTACTCCTTTCTTAAGGAATATCATGCATATTATACATAAATATGCATAAAATTCCAATAAGTTCAAATTCTCTCATTTACAAGTTTTCAAAATTACAAATAGTTAGATTTGTAAATTAAACAATTTAAATGTGGCTATATAACGCGCGGTGATCGAATACGTGCTGCTTTAATGACAATGGAGATTCAATAAGTAGAGACTTCATACGTGGTGACTTAAAATACTGCAATTCAGCACGTAGTAATATAGCGCGTGGCAATATAACGCGTGGCGATTCAATGCGTGATGATTTAACTCGTAGAGAATGTAACGCGTGGCAATTTAGCACGTGATAACATAACGCGTAGTAATATAGCGAATTGTAATTCAACGCGTGGGAAATCTAACACGTGGTGATATAGCGCGAGGCAATGTGGAGAATCCTACGCGTGGAGAACATAATATGTGGGAATATAGCGAGTGGTGATCTAGCGCGAGACGGTATAATGCGTGGTAATTCAGCGCGTGGTGATACAATGCGTGGTGATATAGCGCGAGGCGATATAACGCGTGGAGAATTTAATGCGTGGTAATTCAGCGCGTGGAGAATCTAATGCGTGGTAATTCAGCGCATGGAGAATCTAATGCGTAGTAACTCAGCGCGTGGTGATATAACGCGAGGCGATATAACGCGTGGAGAATCTAATACGTGGTAATTCAGCGCGTGGAGAATCTAATGCATGGTAATTCAGCGCGTGGAGAATCTAATGCGTGGTAATTCAGCGCGTGGTGATATAACGCGAGGCGATAAAACACGTGGTGATATAACGCGAGGCGATAAAACACGTGGTGATATAACGCGAGGCGATAAAACACGTGGAGAATCTAAGGCGTGGTAATTCAGCGCGTGGAGAATCTAATGCATGGTAATTCAGCGCGTGGAAAATCTAATGCATGGTAATTCAGCGCGTGGAAAATCTAATGCATGGTAATTCAGCGCGTGGTGATATAACGCGAGGCGATATAACACGTGGAGAATCTAATGCGTGGTAATTCAGCGCGTGGAGAATCTAATGTGTGGTAATTCAGCGCGTGGTGATATAGCGCGAGGCGATATAACGCGTCGAGAATCTCATGCATGGTAATTCAGCGCGTGGTAATATAATGCGTGGGGATACAGCGCGAGGCGATATAACATGTGAAGAATCTACTGCGTGGTATGTATAACGTGTAGTGGTCTAACGCGTGATAATATAGCAAGTTGCAATGCAACGCGTGGAGAATATAACTCGTTGGTGATATAGTACGTGACGATCTAACACGTGACTATTCAATCCGTGACGATTTACCATCAACCCCTGCGCAACGATATAACGCATCACAACATAAAACCTCCCAACTAAAAGCTCTCCTTACGCCAATAAAAAAGTCACCCAAAAAAACCCTCGATATATCAACGAGAACAAATAGAAAGTTCTAAGGTAAAAAAGAGAATTTCGTAAAAGATCGAAAGGACGACAACAATTACGACACGAAATCGAACGACGTAGCCATCCAGCAAGGTAACCTGTTCCACCGAGTTTCTTTTCTTTTTCCATTTTACTCGCGACGATAAGAGCCGGCACGGTAGCAGATATCCCAGGGGTCCTTTAAGCCCCTTAGCCGAGGGAGGATGGGCAAGATGCACGAGACATCGAAACTCTCGGCGCAACATACGGCGCTGCATCGACTCGACCGAGTAAAAAAGGGAGGACACACGGAGTGAATGGGGCTATTAGGGGAAAAGGGGGTCAAATGCAACATGCAGCGTTACAGCGATGCAACGCCGAGCTGGCTCGTATATTAAAGGGGAAATAAAAGGGGGAGAAAATAAACGCGCGAGGCACACACGAGGAGCGAAGTTAAATTGGAACGGGTGGAGGAAGAAACAGGGGACCGATTGACTAGCGAACTGGGAGAGAGAAAAAAAAAGAGTTCCTAGCGAAGGAGAATGGCCGACAAGGGATAGTCTCGGTTTGAAAGGGCACAGATCACCTAGAAGATTGGCCTCGGTGATCAAAGAGACTTTGATTCGCTTCTTGTGACGGTACACCGGTTTAAGTGCACGCTTCAGGCTGGAATTTACCGACGGAAATGTCGAAGCTCAATCACATGAGACGTTTTTGATGTTGATCGTGTGAATGTGATGTTTACCCAAACCTTATTTTAGGCTTACTTTGTTATATGTGGCAGTGACGCGTTTAGTGGGGCAATTAGTCCGTAAATAAAAAAGAAGGGTACTGGGAGATCTTGTAAAAATATCTTCATTACTAAAAATTCATTTTTTTTCACTACATTCTTCTAATTCATTTTTTTCATTGCTACTTTCATTTTCATACTCACGAGTACTTATAAGTACTCATGAAATATTTAAGGAGTTTTGTAAAGTTTAAATATTGTTAGATGAATTGATCATGTAATGTACTTATTTTCTATGTAGGTGTTATTGGTGACATTTTGTAGATTGTTATGTTTTGTTTGGATGTGCCTGATTAGACTTACTTGTGATTCTAAATGAGCTGAGATTACGTAAACTACAAAAATTTATAATTTTTAATTGTTTAACATTTAAATATGAATTTAGGTAGGCTATTGCATTAATATCGAGAAAAATTGTGCATTGTGAATATAAAAATTTGAAGTACAAATATACAAGTTAGCATAGGGACTTCAAAATGTATCTTTATAGTAATAGATGTGAAGGATAAAATTACTTGAAAGTATACAAAATAGCAAATAATTCAATAAACATGAATCCAGGATACCCCAAACCAGTGACACTACTTGAGTGTCATGCTATATCATAAAGTCTATCAAATTAAAGTTTGATTAAAATTAAAATAAATTAAAAATGTTTTTTCACACGTAAATGTTCGCCAATATCGAGAGTCCCAGTATAAAAATGAAAATGAACCACCCAGTACATAGCAGCTGCAGGATGCAACAGCTGACGCAAAAGTACGCCTGGTAATTTCATTGTTTGCACTTGAACTGTGCGTCCTCGACGAACGTTCATGCGGCATCGAATAATTAGGCAAGAAGCACGTAACGCGCCTTGAATAATAATTATTTAGCCTCGAGTGGTCCTCGTGACGTTTACAATTCGTCGACCATTATCAACCGTTCGTCAATTATCGAACGAGATTCGGGTTCAAGAAACCGCGATCGTTCCCTAATCAAACGTTTCACCCTCCCGACGTGTAATTCGCATTGTTTCACCTCGTTACCGTTTGTTTCGAGCGGACCGATTGTACCGCAGCCTCGGTTTAAGCTTAATTAATTCTCGCCCGTGTTTACCGCGTAATGCGATGTCAATTGATTAATAAAATCTGTGCCGATACGTCGACCGAACTGGATAGGCCGTTCGTGCTTTATCGTTGCGTGCTCAGTGAACAACTGAGGATTGATTAAAAACGACGGAGAATAAACGGAGGAGGTTTACGAGCTTCTGGGTACCCTGATCACTTTACAGTTACGTACGAAAAAATGATTAATGTTACTTGATGAGGTATTCAAGTTTCGATGGGTTTTGTGACTGTGGAAGCTAATTTGAAGGATGACAAGTGGGGTTTTATTTGGACAAAGCTTTTGTGGGGGAGATGATTGATTCGAAAATGCCTCATCAAAAATTGTAAATTATTTGCACGTTACGTTTTAAATGCATCAACCCTTTGCACTCGAAAAGTAACTCCTCACTATTCGGTTTAATACATCAAGTTAAAATAAATGTTTCACTCATGTGACATATAAACATAGCGAAACAATAAAATTAATAGATACAGACATCAAAATAATAATAGAAAATGATTAAAAAATAATAAAAGAAACATTTCAGAACAGAGAAAACTTTGCAAACTTTTCAACCACAATATTTCTGAATTCACTTGGTAACCGTAGAAGTACGAGTGCAAAGGGTTATATTCGTCCACCGGCAATAAAGTGCACGGAGCAGCTACCACTCCGGTGGTAAAACGACGAAGTCGGTTAACGAATATTTCGGAGTGCACGTTTAAACGATGGACACAGACCGGAGAACGAAATATCGATTTAGCCAAGTTCGCTGACCTTGTGATGAGAGGAATGGCCCGTGTGATTGGCGGAGGTGTGATTTCCGGCGGGAATAGATGCCAGGTCCTCGATGGTTAACTCCGCCAAGGCGTCGTTGCCACCGCTGCAACCGCCTAGCAAACCACCCCCGATGATGCCGCCACTTCCTGGACTGCCCCCGATGCAACCTCCATCCGACCTTACTACGGTAGCTGAGGGTCTCTTCTGCACCCTCCTCGAGGTCACCAGTTCCTTCACCCCCGACAGCTCTCGCCTCGAGCCACCCACGTATCTAAAAAAAGCACGTGCGAGTTGTCTCGTTACTGTTTACCGATCTTACCGCTCCTCTCTTCTCGACACTATTTCATTTAAAATTTTACTCTATTTCATTATTTCGTGTTAACCTTTTAGGTCTGGATTTCCCGTAGTGTGGACACATATGGAAATACTAGGATGATTCTCATGAAATTTGCTTAAATTAACATCTAAATAAATTAACGTAACTTTGACTTAAACATATATGGTATAAAGCTTGATTTGCGATGACTTTAGGCACTGCAACTCTTATGGAGGAGTATATGACTATAGTCGTCTCATGGATTTAAAAGGTTACATAGAGTAATCACATATGTGTATCACTAGTGTACCTCACATGTGTACCTCTAGGGTGACAGTCCATTTGGTTTGATACAAGTTGAAATAGATATTTTTGGACCAAGTGTGTAAACATATTGAAATAATAATTGCAATTAATAACTTCGAAAGAATTCATCAAACTTTTCAACTAAAAGATTTCAAAGTTTTATTGCCAGCTTTTAACAGCAAAAATACCTGGAGTGTAAAAAGCAATTTTAAAAATTCAAGTATTAATTTATTTGCATGTACACTGGCTTACTTGTTATGAACCCCACGTTTCCATGAAACAATAGCACTAAATTAATAATTCACCAAGTACAAATACCGCAGTATTTAACAGTCAACAGCATGCGAACAAACATCGAAATTACTGCAAATCGCTGTAATTACCGTAGACATTGTAACCAGTTACTGCAAATTATAATTTGAAAGCTTCAGATTTGCAACAGAGAGTTGATTAACATCGAAAGCAAAACCACACAATATGTCAATAAAACATTTCACAAACATCGAATTAGCATAAGCTAATGACGTTAATTACCCACTAATTTGTCAGCTGATAAACAAATTAATTTAGCATGTACTACACTGCTCCTACATATTTTAATAAATTATCTGTAATTCACAAAGCTGGATAATAATATCAAATTCGATGTTAATTTAAACAATTCTTGTTGCAGAATTAAAAATCGTACAAGTGGTCTCATGATTTTGAAGTCTCTAAAAGAGTACGTTTTATTTATGCAAAGTATTCTACAGAATTATCGCATCAGCTAAATTGATTTAAATGACCGTTGGCGCACACAGATCTTTGGAGCAACATCTAGTATGCAGGTTACAGTAGCAGAGCTTTTCTATTTAGAGTCACTTGGACGAGGTAACGTGCAGAATATAAAACCTGGATGTACTAGACAATGGCGACGTGGTACTAGCTTTTTTTGTAAGGAATCTCTGACAGAACGCCGCAGGCGTCTCAAAAAAGAGACACACAGCGCGCGTTTGCCTTGGGCTTATGAACTATGCCAAATGAGGCCGGATACGAATCGTATAGGAATTGCTCTATTAGTCAAATTAGATCCAGCAGTCGATCCAGATTACGTACACCGACTATCCGACAGTGATCTGTCCTAAATCGAAAAATTACTGCCTGTCCGCGTCTGTCCATTCACATTTCCGGACAGCCTTCCGTGCTTCTCGACAATTAAAACGCCACGAAAACACACGTATCTTTCCCTTTTAACCTGCTTCAAATTCCACTCGCGTTGCGTTCTTCTTTTATGGAATTTTAATTCACTGTTTAAGTTACTTCGCGGTCGTAATATTTAAAAATACAGAGGTTTCGCCGAGAATATCTCGGACTTTGCGAACAGTTGAAATATTTCGCAATTAAAATTTCTAGATGGGTGCATTGTGGCGAGGCTATTATTAATTGTAATAATGTAGAGAACACTCGTTTTTAGTTTTAAATTGAAGTAATAATATAAAATGTTATATTTATGGTACATTATTGAATACCTGTACTTATTTTTTTCATTTTACAATTTTTATTTATAATTTACAATGTATATTTTAAAATGTAAAAATTGAACAGCGTATCGCATTGCAGATTTGCGAAAAATGCAACGAAACGTTAAATGTGTGGAACCCTTTACAAGAATGGCTAATTGGCTGGCAAGTAGTGTAAGTCAACGCCTGAATCGACGATTGCAGGTGGATACGTTTACTCTGCGTTTAGGTAAAGCCTGTAGCAACAAATTCGCTGACGCAAATCCCATGAAGTCTCGTGAATTCGTGCGATTAATAATTCACGAATCACGCGCGTAGGATTAGGATTACTGCGCTTACGTGAGCACCTCGACAGTGCAAGACTTTGCTAGATAATGCGATTAACGAGCTACACACCTAACAATGCTTTTTCGACACTTCTACGCAACTTTCCTTCGCTATCTTAATTTCTTACTTCATTGCATTCGACATTATTTATTAACTTCTGTTCTCATTGTCTTCGGACGATCTTACTTCACGTCTACTTTACATTTTTCTGACCGGTAATAAATAATAAATTGTTTTTAATTATTATATTATTAATATATATTATTATTAATTATACGATATTATTACCAATAAAAAAATGTCATTTATTAAATAATATTGTATATTAATATTGATTGGTCAATTTAATATACATAGATGTAATATTCACACCTTGACGTAATTCTTAAACCTGGCAATAATTTGATAAATAATAAATAATAAATTACATATGTCTTCATTTTAACAATGTTTCAACCTGTTTTGACATCCTTTCAAACTTCCACATAAATTAAATTATACATACATATTAGTGTTTCGTGTGCGAGAGAATCGACACATATGTCAGTCAAATTATCACACATATGAGTAACACATGCAATATTTACTTCTACCAAAATGAATAATTTAATACATATTTGTATTTCCATGTTACTGAGACAATTTTTAAATTATCTGATTATACTTTTATGACAATCTTTAACATATGCTGTGTATGTCATGTGCATATGAGTTGTATTTATAACAAAAAATTGAAGACGTGAAAACAGGTTCAAATGCTGCTATAATAAAAACATATGTAATTTATTATACTGTTATAATTAAAACACGTACTTTGTATTTTATAAATACAACATTGTTACATAATTGTAATTACAACATTTCTTACATAATTGTAATTACATATTATGTACGTATTTTATAATTACAACACTGTGTTTAATTCAGAAACATAATTTACCATTTTATTGCGTTATATGTTAATGATGAAACAAGTACATTGAAATTTTTGCAATCTTCTATCAAAATTAACGATAATCCGAACAACCTAAGAATTTATTCGAATATTAACTGACCATTTCAGGTCTGTTGAACAATTTATTTCGCAACGTCATTGAATCGAATACTTAATACGTTCATCCGGTTCGTGGAACTTTAATTCGCGGACGTTATGAAGTTTTAAATGATAATTGAACACGAAACGAAATTGCGCGATGCATGAATCTCTGGTTAAATCCAAATGAAAGTGCTCGCGGTCGTGTATAAATTGTAATGCGATTTCATTTGTGCGCGCCGGAAGAAAATTAAGAAAACCGTAGAAGAATATAGGAGGGATATTGAAAGCGAGAGCGAATTGCAGCTGAATGTGAATGACCTCAAACTTTCGAAAATACCATGATATTTTCTCATTTGTGGTCACTTCATATTTCATATCATTTCAATAATTATTAAAAAATATGCTATTATATACTATCTATTTATGATCTTAAAGGTAAAACTTGTTAAAAATTGGTATAATAATTTGAAAACAATTTTAAAATAATTTTAGAATCAAGCTACTTATTTAATTTGTCATGGTATCATATTGAAGATATGTGAATAGAAATGAATAAAAGTTATGTGTAAAATTTTTTTCAAAATTGAATTGTTTGATATGGTAATACTCGTGAAAAAACAGTATGCTTCTACTATTTTTGTTGTAAAACAATTTTCGAATTGTGTAATTTTCAATAAGAGTTTATTTGTTTAATCTATTGACAATGTAATTATAGTTCATTATGATTTAAGATATGTGTAACAATGTGTGATATATTTAAAATTGTTGGCATAACAAGTAGTACTAAATCTTTCTAATATTTTATTACAACAATTTTCCGAAAGAATATCCTTTTATTTCAAAAAGCAAATTTCTGAATAACAATTTTACAGTTCAATTACCGCAAAAAATACGAGCAATGAAATGCTCAGAAAAATGAATAGCGACGCTAAAATAAATCGCGAAAGCAGAACGCATATGAATTTAGCATAAAAACATTTCTAGCAAAAGAACTAAACCTGTATACATTCCGTAAACAAATAAGAGTTCCAGTCGAAGATCTCTAAATCCACTTTGCTCCAAATAACGAATCCGTGACACGACACCATAATCCACTCGCGTCCACAATTTCGAACCTTGGGTCGATTAAAAGAAAGTAAAACAAACGCAAGAAAACGATCTCGTACATTTTCGTTTCATCGGCGAAACTTTGTCTCGAATACTTTTCGATGCGATCGTACAATAGAGGTGGCTCTTATTATCGGAAAAATTTCTTCCCTTATGTTTACTTCTTCGCCGAGTACCGCACGATTCCCTAGACGGTGAGGGTCCAAAATGTAGGTGACAGGACTGTTCGAGGAACTATCGAAAGGAATGGACATCAAAGAAGTCCACTCGTTTCAAATTTCTTTCTCTAGTTCTACTCTTTTACTGATCGATAATCTCCCGATAGCACGGCAAGTAATTTCTGACGCGATAATTATTTTTTAATACCAACGCTACCAGTGAGATGCCGGCAAATGCGTACGTGCGTGTCATTCATCCCCCGAAAAGTTGGCCTAACCTTGACACCCGGCGCACTAGCTTCGATGGAAAGCGGTATGTGACGAAGAATTACCGTGAACCCGCTAGTCGAAATCGGACTTCTCTCCAGCTTGTTCGCACAGGACGTCACTCGGACGAGGTTCTTAACACTGACAGAACGGTCGAAACATATCACAGTGCAGAAATTCGGATTGTTACGTTCGGAGGAGCGGCGGAGGAGGTGGAGGATCGTGGATCGAGCAGCATGGACGGGAAACACGACGAATAGTAGCCGGTTCCTCCGTTCCCGGACAACTATCGTTCTAACCCACGACTTCCCGGTCGTTCGTGCAGCTACGTTTCGTTCGTTCTCGACGATGTTGAATCCCCACCCTCGGGAGTACGCGCTACAACACCGGCTCAACTTCTCCCCCTACCCCCGGAGGAGAGCAACCCTCCGCCACCTTCGCGCAAGAACCACCCTCGGTGGCGCCTTAAGCCGCCCTCGCAAGTTGCACCACGTCGCCGGCAGATCGCACCAGCGGAACCAACGCCGACGGATCGATCGTCGTGACGTCACGCGACCACGCAAGCGTCGTCGACGCGATATTACCGCGACGTATCGTTACGACCACGACACCGCGTCGCCGTCTTCCTTTCAAGATACCGCCGAGGGGGCTGCCGCCTATCGATCATCGATGTCTTATCGATGATTTTATTAATACTCGAACGCAGCGGTCGATTTTCGGTTGATCAAGATTTGAATTTTTAGAAGATTTTTTATTCGTGCTACGAAAATTTTACTTTACGGTTTATTAACCCTTTGTACTTGGAAGGTCGTTTGGTTTGAAGCTTAACTTGGTTTAAGCTTGCTAAATGCACTTTGAATCTCGTGGCGCAGTCGCGGTTTACCGTGGGAAATCTTGCTAGAATTTTTCCTACTTCAATTTGAAGTGTGATTATAATACTGGTTCGTTGAAGACAAAGTAGACGTAATATTTCGTTTTATTTTTCTTGCTTTTATTATTTGTTTTCATATTGTAGGACTGGTTAGTTCGGACTCACGCGTCTGATAAATTATATGGCAAGGGATTAACGTAACCATTTTTTTACTAAATTTACAGTGTTGTGTGTTACACAGTTAAGAACAAATGCAGCATTTCTAGAGAATGTGGCAATAGAGGACTTACATTTTTATGGCAACCACGAACTCGTAAATTTTTAGGGATTTTTGGGAAACTGCAAATTTGAGGAAGGGATTAAGAACTTGGTGCACGAGGATTTGGTACCCTTGGGATTTGAGATCTACGGGTAGGAAAATTTGGGTAATTAGTGATCTAGGAATTTGATACAGGAATTTGTAGATCTAAGGATTTGGGGCGTGGGAATTTGCGTATGTAGGAATTTGGGGATGTAGGTATCTGAGGATGTTGAATTTGGGGGATCTAAGGATTTGGTGATCCAGAAATTTAGCGACTCGAGGAAGCTGGACATCTAGGGATTTGAGGATGGGGAAATTTGGGAAGATGGATATTTAGAAATCTACAAATCTAACAAGGGTGCAAATATGTAATAAATATGTCCAAGCTTGTAAATGTTTAATAAATATACTCAAGGGTGAAAATATTTAATAAATATATCCAAGCTAATAAATACAAAAGAAATATACCCAAGCGTTTAAATATCTAATAAATATATCCAAGCTTGCAAAAATATATAATAAACATACTCAAGGGTGCACATATCTAATAAACGCATCCAAGCTTATAAGCACGTAATAAATACCCTAAAAATGGTAAATATCCAACAAAAATTATTCATGGATGTAAATATATAAAACACCCAAGGGTACAAACAGTATTTATCTAACACCTCACGTAAATCGATGTTACCCGTTTCAAAACTGAAGAGTTCCAACTGGAGAAGTTACATTTAGAAAAGCAAACACTTGGATGCAAACGCGTCGAAAGGGACACGAATCCTTCAGTGATCTGGTTACTATTGCGACAAGTCGAAAGGACAATACGAAGCACTGTTGACTAAGGACAATGGCGCTTATCTTTCTGCATACGACCACGCCGAGAACCGACGTCTCCACTCTGGCTTAAATTGATTTCGCGCCCTGCTGCTTGCGCGCTTACAATTGTTTCATACTGAGGACCAATGCACCGAGACACTATCCCTTCGAGTTAACGTATATTGTCTTCAGAATTTTACTTTTACAGTTTATGCTTAAATTCTATGCAATATATGTTGTCTTCAGAATTTTATTTTTACAGTGATATGTTTAGACTGTGTACATTATATACATGTTGCATCGAGAATTTTATTTTTATAGTTTGTATCTACTATGTCAGCAAAGAATTCTTTTGAAGTATGATGGATGAAAGCAAAAGTGAGGGGAAGGATATTCGATCA
The DNA here is from genome assembly GCA_945859595.2 of Megachile willughbiella. Lineage (NCBI taxonomy): Eukaryota > Metazoa > Arthropoda > Insecta > Hymenoptera > Megachilidae > Megachile > Megachile willughbiella. Next base: position 11,644,629 of record OX243796.1, read on the forward strand.
GTTTTTAGAAGTTTGAAATTTTATCAAACGTGATTTGGATCTTTCAAATCAACAAAATGTCAAATCTCTCAAATCTCAATTTTCAAAGTGCAAATTTTTCAAATCTCAATCTCTTAAATCTCAAACTTATCAAATTTCAAATCCCCCAAACTGAAGTCTCCCAAGTCTCAAATCTCCTAAATCTCAAATCTCCTAAATCTCAAGTCTCCCAAATCTCAAATCTCCCAAGTCTCAAATCTCCTAAATTTCAAGTCTCCCAAATCTCAAATTTTGCAGATCTCAAATCTCCCAAATCTCAAATTTCCTAGATCTCAAATATCCCAAATTCCAAATCTTCTAGATCTCAAATCTCCCAAATTCCAAATCTTCTAGATCTCAAATCTCCCAAATTCCAAATCTCCCAAATTCCAAATCTTCTAGATCTCAAATCTCCCAAATCTCAAATCTCCCAAATCTCAAATCTCCCAAATCTCAAATCTCCCAAATCTCAAATCTCCCAAATTCCAAATCTCCCAAATCTCATATCTCCCAAATCTCAAATCTCCCAAATCTCACATCTCCCAAATTCCAAATCTCCCAAATCTCATATCTCCCCAATTTAAAATCTCCCAAATCTCAAATCTCCTAAATCTTAAATCTCCCAAATCTCAACTCTCCCAAATCTCAAATCTCCTAAATCTTAAATCTCCCAAATCTCAACTCTCCCAAATCTCAAATCCTCCAAACCTCAAGTCCTCCAAATCTCAAACCTCCAAATCCTCGTGCTAAAAATTTCCCAATCCACATATCCACCCCCACTAAAACAACCCATATGTCTTCTACCCAAAATCCCTCATAAACTCCATACCATCAATCCCGCTAAAAAATCCTCTCACATACACTTTTTTTCTCACCGTCGTAACCTTCCATTAAATCATTGGTCACTTCCAAAGCCTACATTATTCATCCGACAGAGGAAGAAAAAAGGGAGCAACTATGCAGCAAAAGTAAAAGTGCTCGACAGATCGAGGAGGATTAAAAGCGCGGATAAGATAGAGCAAGCGAGAAGATAAGTTTCTCTGGTGTTGCTGGAGGATTCGTAATCGTCGGAATATGCTTTCAGAGTTCGCCTTCTTTGTTGGTGCCCTCGGGCTGTTTTATGGGGTCCTCGATGACGAAGTGGAAGGATGCAGAAGGGTCGTACTAACTGACGGGGGTGAGTATATTGAATTTCCGAAAAGCGCGTCGGGTTTCAAGCGGATGATACGCGGCTTGCTTATGCCAAACGAGTTAGCGATGCTGGAGAGGGTCCAGGATCCTCCTCCGACTGTTTTCTACGGGTACGAAAACACGTTGTGTGTGTGGTCTAACAACGGCTGTTTTGGACCAACACCAACGCAAGATTAGGGTTACTGGATCTTTGGTTCGCTGAAGATGGGACAACGTTTTACAATAATTTTTTAATTTTATAATATACGACTTCTGGAATTTTTTAATTATTCTCAAGTTTCTTTTTCAAGGTAAATTATGAAAGTCTAATTTATCAATGTACTAAATTATCAGAATTTCTCATTTCTAAATACACAAATTTGCAAACTTCTTACTTCTTCATATGTGTAAGTATGTAAATTCCTAAATCGTCCCAAATTCTTGATTTCAAGGTACTACAAACTCTCTCACATTCAAATTCCCAAATTTGCAAATACATCATTTACCAACTTTTATTAGTTCCCCAAATTTCTCAACCAGACATTGGATATTCAAATGCCCATTTATCGTAAAAGAAAAAATACAGCGATGAAACTTAACCTAAAACGTATAGCACTTCTACATACAAATCATCTACTTAGACATATATCTGCACAAGTTAATAAGAAAATTCCCTGAAATTATTCAGAGTCGAACCTTTAAAATTTTCGCGAAACTTTCTTTTCGCGAAACTTCAAGATTATTCAAGCTAAGTACATAACACGTGTTTCGCATACAGAGTTGCAGCTGGCTCGAATCCTGCCGATATTTATTCCCATCGCACGGAACGCATTAGAATCGTTAAGTAGTCGTTTTCTCTAAATTATTGTGATTGGTTGTACCTACAGAACGTCCCTGCGAACTATCGTGTTCTATATTCCGGCGAAAATTGCAGTACACTTTCTTATCTGTTGGACTGTTCGGGGAATTATTGTCGTTCGTCCAATAGAATTTACATGGACGACACGTACGAAGGAAATCAAATGAGACTGAATGGTTGAACGAGGCGAACTGGACACGCTTCAACGGGATTCTATTCGACCGAGACGAATCCAAACTCAATGCGGTGAATCTAATCGAAATGATCACCACTGACCCATTTCTCGCTTTTTCTCCGCCATTTTCTACCGTCCCTCCCTCTTCTCTCATTTTGCCAACCTTTTAATCTCCCGTATCGATACTGCCTCGACGTTATTAAATTCTACGTTCTCGTTTTATCTTCGTCTCCGTCAAATATACAGATCGTCTCAAAATGTGTGTCAGTGGTTCTACTGTATTAACCAATTTGGGCTGAGCAATCACATAGTAATTCTACGTCAATAAGTTGGAAAAAGTCTTTTCATATTTCACTTCATTTTCGACAAATTTAGTTTTGCCAAATGCTCGATGTATTTGTACAAGAATTTATAAGAGTCATTTCAGTAATTTCAGCAACTTTTTCATTAGTAAATATAAATTAATAAATGTAAGTATTAAAATCGTTGAAATTTTGGCAATTTTGTAGCTGAGCATATATAATTATTTAAATATAGATTTTGTGAGAAAAAGATGTTGGAAGAAGTATGTATGTGAACTGAAGACAAAAGGTTTCTTGAAATAACTAACATTTTTTATCTTGTTTTTATATCTACTTCAGATTGACTTATGTAATAACAAAATCAATTTTTCTACCAAAATCTTCCAAAAATATTTAAATAAAGAATGAAGCTCTCGTTAATTATTGTGACACAATCAGCAGACAAACAATTAAACAAAGATTTGAAGAATGAAATGAAAAGCCAGGGAAATTTGAGATCCACCGAAAGAAAAGCAGCAGAAATATAAAATGAAATGAGGTATAGAGAGGATTAATTAAGCAGCATCTGTAAGGTTAGTTTATTCAATCGAAGTAATCCGCGTAACCAAAGATAACCACGCTAAGCTGAGTTCGAGCTGAGTAATTGGAGGCCCGTACGAAATTAGCCCTGCAAATTTCGTCTAATTAAAGGCCATTAGTAAGTGCTGGCACGACTACTCTTCACTGCATGCCGTATTAAGTCTGATTCAAACGTTGCATCGCAGACTTCGCGAAGTGATTCACGCCAGACTGACTTAAACGTCAACCAACGATGCGTGTATCGCTATTTTCAAAGCTAATTTAATCACTCACTTTCGTCATCTTCATCTACTTTTTAGTTTTAATTAATAGCTCACATTTATTTTCGTTCGACTTTTTTTTCGTGCAAAGTTTAAAAATGTAAACTTGATCATTTTTTTGTGATTATAAACTTCTTCTTGTAAATGAAACATTAAGTTCTTTTTTTTTATTGTATTAAAAATTAATTAATAGTATGGTAGATCGACGTTGTTTGTAACTGTAAATAGAGTATATTTCATTTTTAAAAGCATTTTCAAAATGAATAGTTAAAAATTTTTAATATTTTTATTTTAACAATGATTATAATTAATATTTTTACTTTAACAATGATTTTAAATAATATTTTTACATGGACAAGAACACTGAATAATATTTTAATTCTACAATATTAACCAATTTAATATTACATTTCTTCTTGAATCCAAATTTGAAATTGTACTCTTTTAAAAAATTAAAAATTACGTTTTGATAAAATTGATACGATAATAGTTATTTTAAAATCACAAATGTTTAATATGTTTGTTGTCAATATTAATCATCTAACATTTTTGCTGTTATTTTTATGTCTGATACTAATATTCATATATGTATACGTTTGTATGATATGATATTCATTTTTGAATATTATAAAACGTTGATCTAATATTCATTTATAATATCATACATATATAATATTTGTATGTGCATATTTTATATATTATATAATATGTTCATGTACATATACATGTATTATTAGCACTGTTTGTATATCATATGTGCATATGTTAAAAACAAAATTGATGAACAATAATTTTTTTAACAGCTATATATATAATTTTTAATTAAAGAGGTTAGATTAATAAACGTTTGTAAATAGTGTTCGTGTATTTTGAAAGGGTAAAAATATGAACGTCTGGTCGGAGTATTAGATATCACAATGGAGTCCACGTGCGCAGACAAATCTGGCGACTTACATTTCATGTTCACGTGGGGATTGTGACTCGTACAACGTGCCACCGAAACCCGTGTTATATACCAAGAGGTAACGAGATACACTTGTCGAAATAAACGGTAGGAAACGTGTATAATGAAGTGTGCTTTAACTTCGATCTCTGCACACACAGGAGCTTGAAACCTCATCAAGATAATTGAATTAATTTGCTTCCATCAATTTGTACATTCGAGAGTGTCGTGTTAGAGTAGTAAACATTTCTCGAGTTGTTCCATTCGAAGATGTAATCGTTCGAATGTACGTTTGTCTCAGAAATTTAATGTCACGTGGACAAAGATATTTTAAAATATGGAACAAGATTGATAATACGCGTTCTTGCGCAAAGGCGTAAATGAATTACCGAGCGAAAGACGGATGAGAGGACAAAGTATTGATTAGCGAAGCATGTTCGTACTTAAAGTTTACAAGCTTCTGGTCGGTAATTCGCAGTGAAACTCGCTTTTACAGTTTTTTTATTTTAACTAGTGTATTATATTTTTTTTTTGTTCAAGGGAAACTTTTGATATTTGCTAATTTTCAGATTTTTAGATTTTTAGGTTTTCAAGTTTTTAGATTTTCAAATCTTCAAATTTCCAAATTCGTGAGTTCTCAATCTCCCAAATTTCAAAACTTACAAATTTTTAACTTCTCAAATTCTCAGTTGTCCAAATTTCTAAATTTTCAACTCCCCAAATTCATAAATTCTCAAATACCAGACTCCCAGATTCCTAAATCCCTAAATCCAAAATTTACAAATTCAAATTGCTTAATCCCCCAATCTCCAAACTTCCAAACTTCCAAATTCCCAAGCTCCCAAACTCCCAAACTCCCAAACTCTAAAATTTCAAAATCCGCAAAATTGTGTCAAATCCCAAAATCCCCAACCTCCCAAATAGTAATTCCTAATATTTCAACCCTACTAAATCTAAAATGTCCCTGAGATTCCCGTATCTGATATTCGCACACGTCACATGGTGTCCGTGAACCTCACCGTATGCCCTCACTCGTTATACGTCGACTTTAAACGTTTCCCACCGTTCTACATAAACGTGGACTTACCTCTCGTGATCGTGGCCATAAGACGGATTGATTCTACGAGCGTACAAGGAAGCACCACCCTCGGACATGTAACCGTCGCATAAATCGGACAGAGTTCTGCTGCCGACGGTCATACCACCGCGAAGAACTTCTCCGTCGCTCAGATAACCGGAGGCGACGTCGATGTCCGCGTAATCGTGACCGACATGATGATGAGAGGAAGAATGAAGAATCGTATATTGTCGAGCGGTCGTTCTGCTGGGCAAAGTCTGCAGGGCTCTCGCGCCCGGTGTGTAACCGCGGAGCAGGGGTTGCATGGGTTTCACCGTCATTTCTGCTTCGTCGTCCCCCATTGAACCCCCTCCGCAACTCGAACTTTCGGACAATACCTGCAACATAGGCTGAATTAACGCTTTTTTTTTTCAATATTTACAAGTACACATATTCAAAATTTATTACTAAACTTATGTATTTGAACTTTTGGATGATGTCTGTAATATAGGGAGAATGAACTTCTTTTTCAATTTTTATAAGTACATTAAAATTGTTATGGATTAACGCTAAGTTTATGTATTTGAACTTTTGGATGATGTCTGTAATATAGGGAGAATGAACTTCTTTTTCAATTTTTATAAGTACATTAAAATTGTTATGGATTAACGCTAAATTTATGTATTTGAACTTTTGGATGATGTCTGCAATATAGCCTGAATTAATTTTTTTTTCAATATTCATAAGTAAATACAAATGGAAAGATTAATTACATTTATGTATTTGAGCTTTTGTATGATGTCTACAACATAGGGTGAATTAACTTCTTCTTCAATATATATAAGTAAACACAAGTTAAAGTAGACTAATACTACATGTGCAGAATACATCAAAATGGTGGATCTCAGATTTTTTATTTTAAGAAATCTTGGTCAACATGTATGTTAGCGGTGAGATAAAGAATCATTGTGTAAACTAGTTCATGTAATATCCACTATTTATTTATTCTTATAGTTTAGTTTCAATTTAGGTATAAGTAGTCGTTAAACGTCTAGATCTACTGTTTTAACCTAAAACCCTATTTCAGGTCAGTATTTACATTTTAACTCCTTGAAGTAGATGACTTTGAAGAAAATAAAAATTTGTACAGAATGAAGCTGTGAATAAAGTATACTGACTAGTTTTATTAAAGTGTATGACTATTCTGTATAAATCTATATGACAATTTCAACTTTTGTAGGTGGGTTAAAATTCCACTTCCAAAGAGTTATACAATGTATAAATAAGGTATATTAAAGTTGAACCTGAATATTTGTAACCTAAGTTCAGAAACTGTAGTCAGAAACGAGTGTCCATAAACGTGAGCTCAATATATCTAAATTTCCATAATTATCCCTCAAAATGAAAGGGGAAAATGGTAGTTCCAAAGCATATTAATCTCCTCCAAATCAAGTGTCCTTCACACTTCACCCGACACTTCATAAAGTACTTCACGTTAGATCTATACATCCCCATCACTGGTATATGATACCGTCGTACTGATCTCTAGTCATCTAACATCATAATTTCACGGTGACATCGTTCATTAAAAAATTGCTCGCAAGTGACACAAAGCGTGGAAGTCACCATATCCACGAAACTACTAACCTTCTCCATTTGCTCGAAGGTCGTGTCGATCTTTCTATTAGGTATTGTCTTGATCTCGCTGCCGCTCTCGCTGCTTGGCCTATAAATAACGCTGCTATCGCTGGAGTTGCTCTGTCCGGTGCTGTTCGAGTTGCTGTGCGAGCTCTCGGACATGAGATCCGAAATACTCGGCATCGGTGACACCATTGCTACGGTGTTCGGGTCGAGTTTGCGATGCAAAGCGTCTGCCTTCAATTTCGTGGGCGTCCCAACGCCGGCTATGCTGTTTTCCTTCGGCGGTTTCGAGGTGCCTTTCACCAAGGCCGTGGGCTTCGGAATGCTGGATCCGGGGCTCCCGGAAGCGTTCAGCGCGGAGCCCTGAAGCGGGCTGCCGAGAACCGGAAGCTGCTGCTTATTCTGCCCGAAATTCAGCGCATTCGAGAGCTGTTCCTGAGACGGCGCATTGTTCGCCTGAGTCGAGCCGTTTTCTTGAATGGTCGCCATTTTCGCGTCTATCGTTGCTTCCGGGTTGTGACGAGGGGACGAGGGCGGTGTTTGCTTTCTGTTCGCGCGTTCCACTTCGTGCGACTCATTCGGGGCTTTAACTTTCGCGGGTAAGCTCGCGTTCTGTTGTTTGGACGGGCTACCGGTATTGTCCAACGTCACCGAATGATTATTCGTCGCCACATTCTCGACGATCTCCTTCTGCCTCTCGATCGCGGACTTCTCCTCCGACAAATTAGCCTGATTCATCATGGACAACGAGTGATCGTTATCCTCGGCCATACGCGTCTCCTCCTGATCGGGTTGCTTGATCATCCCGTTGGAGTTGCTCATCAACCCCTTCTGCATCAGGACATCCTTGTTCAGGCCGTTAGGCGGCACCTTCACGCTCTGCAGCTGTATCTTCGCGTCCGGTATCTTCGGTAGCTCCATCTTCGGCCTGGGTGATTGCTTCACGGCCTCGTTCTTCGCGATGTTCTTCGTGTCCTGCGCATTGATCTGCTTGCCAGCCAGCATCGAAGGATTCGGCTTCTGCAGCTGGCTGACCGGCTGCTGCTTCAACAGATCCTGCAGATTCGGGGACTTCTTGTCGGCAGCCAACTTCGTACCCACCCCACCGATCTTGCTGCTAGGTTTGACATCTTCCAGAGGCGGATTATAACCCAGTAATTTGTCAGCCGCACATTTCGTTCGGGCGATCTTGCTTTGCCCTTTGCTCTGCTCCTTTCTGACGGTCTTCGGGCTGGCTTGTTTAGTCGGCTTCGTGGATTGCAACTTCGATTTCAGGGCACGGTTCTTCGGAGACTCTACCTGCACCCTGCTCTGGTCGCACAGGGACGTTGAACTGTCGGAGTGTTCTGATCTCGCCGAAGAGAAACCGGAGGAACTCGAAGTACGTTTCGATACTCCGGACGAAGCTTTACCGCGGTCTTGATTCTTTTCTTTGTTGTTGAAGAGTTTGAATTTGTCCAGGACGGAGTTCTTGTTCTGTTGGGTAGGCGGCCCTGATGAGGCGTACGGAGACTGCTGGCCGCCCCTCGTGCCCGTTGGTTTGCCCACCGTCGACGTGCGAGGACTGAAATGTTTTAATCTTTGGTTAAACAACGAACATTGGTCAAACATTTTCAATTTGGGTAAACAATTACGGAAGGTACTTAGTGTTTTTTATTTATCAAACGTGTGTTTGACGATGTTTGACAAATATCAAAGATAAAAATGTCAATAAATATGTATAAAAATGTGATTAAAAAGTGCAATAAAAAACAGACTAAATGGGAAAGTTATGTATAGATGTGTTTTAAGAATGTTTACCTCGGTGTAGTAGCTGCAGTTTGTCTGTTGGTCGAATTTTGATTTCTGGGTTGAGGAATGAACGAGAGTCCACCTTGAGGTGGTTGCTGTTGACTTGGACTTGTGCTTCTGGAACTGCTAGCACTTCCGATGCCACCGTTTCCGTGTTTCAATCCACCTAGAACACCAAACAATTTGTGTAACTTAGTTTGCTATTCGTACAGAATGTTGTGACAAGATATTAATTTAATTGGTCACATCTCTGCAAACCTTACATTTGGTCATTATTTAATCATCAAATATAGAAGTATTTAATTTAAAAAAATATGTGGGTGAATAAATTGAAAAGGCAGATTTTCACTTTGACGATCAATTTGAAACAAAAAGCAATTTACAAAAATATCACAATTAATTATTCTCTAAATTTGACCTGTGGGAAGCTCAGTTACTCCTACATAATTATGTTAATTAGTAATTATATGGAGTATGTACATATATAGGAGTAATTTCTTAATTATAGGCGTTTCATAACATTTTTTAGTCACCCTTTCACTTTCGTACCTTTCTCTCCAATAAAAGTCTCAGCTTTGATTAAAAGAAACTTCCTTGCAATTTCATGATTTAAATAAAAGTAAAACACCTGCGGCTGCGCCACAAACGTAGACAGGAAACTCAAAGTGCTTCAATAAAAATAGAAACAGTTCGTTTTAACAGAAAGGCAAAGGTACTAAAAAACACTACAAAAATAAAGAAAATAAAAAGCCTACCAATTAAGATGAAATATTAATAATAACAACTAAATCCAGTAAAATAACGATAACAGTGAACAAGTAATCCAAGATTCAGAAGTTTAATAATAGTTCAGGAGAGTAAAGTCATTCTTCTAATTAATACCAGAAACTTTTTTAAACGGAGAAAAATGTGTCCATTCATTTCATATTATGGAGCATGACTAAGAACGAAGATAGAGAGCTAAGAACAATGATAGAACAAAGCGCGGCTAATCCCAGCGAATACTCTAAGAAACAGTGGAAAAGGAGTTCCACAATGGACGAAGAACAATCGACGACGTTTAATAGCAATGAAAGTACCGATACTCTGCAAAATGCCCATTATAAGCCAGCTCATAATATTTCATTAAACGATTCACGATAAATGCTCGCCGATTTCGTCGTCCTTCTCTATCGTGTTCGCTCTGTCATTGGCCGCAACTCAATAAAACGATCATCGGTCGCCTCATTAAGCGGCCATAGTTATAATATTGTCAACAGTGACGTCCATAGTGGGGGCGAATGGGGGATTTGTATTGGACAAACTTTTAAGCTAACAAATTTTCATATTTAAGGATTATTTCATATTGCATCGTTTAAAAATTCTGTAATTTTCATATCTTCAAATTTATAAATTTTCAAGTCGGTAAATTATGAAATTGATAAATTTTCAAAGTGAAAAATTGTAAAGTTGACAAGTTTCTAAAAGTCTAAAGTTTCAAGTTTCTAAACTTTCAAGTTTTCAAGTGATAAAATTCGAAAATTTCTAAATTTCACAATATTACAATTTTCAACTCAAACTTTCTTCTAAAATTTTTTACTTTTTGAACCCCAAATCCACAAGTCTCCAAATTCTCAAATTTCAACATCAATTCTCAAATTTTTAAATTTCAAAATTAATATAGTTCCAAATCCACAAACGCTCATATTCTAAAATTTCTAAATTTTTTAACCCCAAATCCTCAAGTCTCCAGATTCCCAAATTTCAACATCAATTCCCATATTTTCAAATCTCAAAATTAAAATATTTTCAAATCCTCAAACGCTCATATTTTCAAATTTCTCAATTTTTTAACCCCAAATCCTCAAATCCCTAAATTCCCAAATTTCAACATTAATTCCCAAATTTCCAAATTTCAAAATTAATATAGTTCCAAATCCACAAACGCTCATATTCTAAAATTTCTAAATTTCTAAACCCCAAATCCATAAATCTCCAAATGCTCAAATCCTCAAATGCAAAAATTTCCAAATTACCAAATCTTGAAATCAGATCCCCAATCCCAAAGATCTCCAAATCTTAAAATCCTCAAATTCCAAAATCCCCAAATCCCCAAATCCCCAAATCCTCAAATGCAAAAATTTCCAAATTACCAAATCTTGAAATCAAATCCCTAATCCCAAAAATCTCCAAATCTTAAAATTCTCAAATCCCCAAATCCCAAAATCCCCAAGTCCCAAAATCCTGAAGTCCCAAAATCCCCAAATCCTCAAACGCAAAAATTTCCAAATTACCAAATCTTGAAATCAAATCCCCAGTCCCAAAAATCTCCAAATCTTAAAATTCTCAAATCCCCAAATCCCAAAATCCCCAAGTCCCAAAATCCTGAAATCCCAAAATCCCCAAATCCTCAAACGCAAAAATTTCCAAATTACCAAATCGTGAAATCAAATCCCCAATTCCAAAAATCTCCAAATCTTAAAATTCTCAAATCCCTAAACCCAAAAATTTCAAATCCTAAAATTCCCAAATCTCTGCATCCACGAACGCAAAAAATCCCCAAATCTCTCAATTCCCAAACGCAAGAAAATCCGAATCAAATATAAAAATATGTAAACTCCAAATACCCAAATCAGCAAATATTCAAACGTAGCACAAGCTCTTCAAATATCGCCCACATCTCCGTCCACAGGAATAAAACCGTAGTGAAAATTGTATCCAACCGTAGCTCATCAGTAATTTAACCGAACGTCCAATACTATCGAAACAAATGTCAACTTTGTCTCGGGGCTCTCCAAACTCTGTCGACGTGCTTTGAGCACGCTCGTAAATAAGTACGCGAACTCTTTGACTGTGTCTGGGAAGTATGAGCTGTTCGCAGATAAAATAAACCGCAGACCGAGTGCAGAACATTCACGTGACAGCATGCGTTTACCGTGCATCGTGATTAATCCGCTAACCCTCTGCTCGTTGCTCAATCTGTCACCACGGCAATCACAGACATTGTTCCCACCGAGTAATTTGCGAGTTATCGTTAGGCAAGTTTACAATGTGCTTAACTTAACCGATAATCTCTCAGCGAGTCATGTTTATAAGTATTACAATTTAACGAACGGGTAATGTATATATGACGTCGCTTACTGTATATTTAACCCTTCAAGGTATTTTTGCAAATGACAGATAGTAATTTTAGAAATTTGAAAGTGTCATGAATTTTTTTGAAGTTATTTATTGATACTATTGCCTACTATTATACAGATGTCAAACCACGAATTGAAGGGGCTGACGTGTTTAGAGGAGCTACGGCTCCTATTGGTCAGGATTTTCATTTTATTCGATCTCGCTTTTTCATAAAAACTTTGTAAGTCACATACTCCAATCCCTAAGTCTCCAAATTAGTAAATTCGCAAATCTGTAAATCTCCAAATTATTATATCTCCAAATCTCCAAATCTCCAAATCTCCAAATCTCCAATTATTAAATTCCTAAATTCTGTAATCTCTAAATCCCTAAATTAGGAAATTCCCAAATCTCTAAATCTCCAAATTATAAAATCCCCAAATTCTCAAATCTCCAAATCCCCAAATCTCCAAATTATTAAATTTCAAAATCTTCTAATCCCTAAATCCCTAAATTAGGAAATTCCCAAATCTCTAAATCTCCAAATTATAAAATCCCCAAATCTCCAAATTATTAAATTTCAAAATCTTCTAATCCCTAAATCCCTAAATTAGGAAATTCCCAAATCTCTAAATCTCCAAATTATAAAATCTCCAAATCTCCAAATCTCCAAATTTCCAAATCTCCAAATGTTTGAGCAAAAAAAACAACTCTTCCAAAAGAAAATTCGTCGAACTCGGTTACTAAGTCTGAGTAGTATGAAAATGGTTAGAAAGAAAAATAACCGATTAGTTCGCCTAGATAGTTGACTTATTATTACACTAAGGAGATAGAATTGCGGAATAGACTGTACAGCACATCTAAATTGCTGGAATGAAGATCCCTTGATAAATTTTAATCTAGAATCTAGATCATGAGCAGCTGCTTTATCCTGATCCACGTTACCAGCCAGCTGGCTCAAGTTATGTAATTTATTGCTCGTGTCGTTGCATTGTTTTATGTCTATAATTAACAGGAAAACAGAGAATAACTCATTCGCGACTGACAATTCTAATCCCTCGTTTGATCGTGTCTATCACAACGGGGCTGATCATTTTACTTCATAGAACTAGCTAATACTCTTTTCCTGTTTGTATATATTAATGTATGTTCTCTTTCTCTTTTTAATTTAATTTTTAACTAAACTAAATTACCTTTATAACTAAGTTACCTTTATAGTTTTTATTTATTTTTTAATTGTTACATTTATAGTTCTGATTTATTTTTTAATTGTTACATTTATAGTTTTGATTTATTTTATTTGGAAATTGATGTGTATTTAATATTCGTTGCTTTAACTCAGATAAATATGTAAAAGAGATTATCTGATTAATAACTCCAGAACGAAACCGTTAATTATAATGAAAGACATGTAGGATCAGTTTTAATGAACACTGATAGCGAATGTATTAAATCAATTCGTTAATGCCGCTCTCACATTCGATCGTCGTTGTAATCTCGACGTTCGCGATCATTCTTCATTGGCACCGGTGCTGACACTGATTCGCCGTAATAACGGAGCCTAATTCGGATCAACTCAATTGTCCCTACGTGATACACAAATCGACCAGATACGAGATAAACGACCGATCGTTGGGAACGAAGAAATCTTAATATCTTGCGGTTCGCTTGCTAGGGTCCTTTATTAGTTTAACCCTTTACGCATCTAAATTCCAAATTTCCGCACATCAAAAGGCAAAGAGGATCTGCTGAATTATCGAGTTTCCATATTAAATTTCCAATGGTCTACAGTTCTACATTATTTCAATTTTAAATTTGATATTTTTTAAATTTCCAACATTCTAAATTTCTAAATTTGTAAATTCCAGATTTGTAAATGTTAAAATTTGCAAGCCTCAGGGGTCAAATTTTTAAATTCTTAAATTTCCAAGATTTCAAATTTTTGAAATTATCACACTGAATTTCTTAAATTTTCAAATTCTTAAATTCTCAACGTTACAAATTCTTAAATTCTCAAGTTTACAAGTTCTTAAAATTTCAAACTCTCAAACTTAAAAACCTTCAAATTTTCAAACTTTCAAACTACTAACCTCCAAAACTCTCAAATTTCCAAAATCCTAAATTACCAACTTTCTAAATTCCCAAATATTTAGATCTCTAAATCCCTAAATCCCTATATCCCTATATCCCTATATCCCTATATCTCTAAATTCCTAAATCCGCAAATCCCTAAATCCTAATTTTCCAAAGTTTCAAAAATCCTAAATTTCCAAATTTCCAAACCCCAACTTTCTAAATTCCTAAATATCTAGATCTCTAAATCCCTAAATCCCTATATCCCTATATCTCTAAATTCCTAAATCCCTAAATCCCCAAATCCCTAAATCCTAATTTTCCAAAATTTCAAAAATCCCAAATTTGCAAATTTCCAAATTTCCAAACCCCAACTTTCTAAATTCCCAAATATCTAGATCCCTAAATCCCTAAATCCCTATATCCCTAAATTCCTAAATTCCTAAGTCCCCAAATCCCCAAATCCCTAAATCCAAATTTTCCAGTTTCAGAAATCCCAAATTTGCAAATTTCCAAATTCCCAAATATCTAGATCCCTAAGTTCCTAAACTCCTAAATCCCTAAATCCCTAATTCCCTAAACCTGTAAATCCCAAAATCCAAAAATTCCAAATTTCCAAATTCTCCAACAACCCCCCAAGAAACCACAGAAACAAATCATAGCAATCAACACCCGCAAGCGACCATAAACCTCAACATAAAATATCAATGCACCCCACCCCTAAAATAAAATATTAAGCCCTCGATAAAACACAAGAACAGAACATAACAATCAATATCCGCGAAACACAGAACCAAAACATAGTATATCACGAACCGATAAATCACAGAAACAGACTATAACACTATAGTCCAATGAAGTATAGAAATAAAACATAAATCAATAATCTATCAATTGGATCTACACGAGGACTTATGGAATCGTAGCCGTAACTTTGCCGCCCAATCGAAAGCTCGAGTCACGTGGGTGTCGTAATAAATTCGATTCCTTTTTTATCACTGGATTCTGCGGGGATGCTGACAAAGAGATAAAGGAAGAAGAGGGAGAGACGGGATAACGTTAAAACGTGACCAAGCATTAGAGGCTGCCTGTCACGAGAATGATTCATCGAAAGTCAGATCACGAACGATCGATCTTGCAAGATTATTAACGACATCTTCGCTCACAGAATTCTCAAACGATCGTCGAAAACCGAGATGCACAGAAACCACCTGCACCAACGCGCTTTCACGAGCGATTATTTCTTTCTTTGCGATTCGTCAAACGACTCCAGGTGTTTCCGCGACCGTGTATGGTTAGGTTGGGTTAGGTGATGTGCATCAAGTATTCGAGCTCTTGCAAAAAGTTTGCATATATTTGTAAACGAAATGCAACGAGGTAGACAGGACGCGGTTAGGTTGCGCTGCGTTCATTTCCGTTTGGAGGTTATGTTTTGCATTCGGTGATCAAGTTTGATTTGGTATTATTGTATAATTATAACATTTACGATTTTGCTCATTTTTTTATCTGCAGGACAAATTTTAGAATTATCTAGATTTTATTTTTAATCAAATTTTGAAGAATGAAAATTTCTAAGTACCTTTTAATAATATATAAATGCTCAAATTTGGTATTGTTATATTTCCAGATTCTTAAATCAGTAACTCTTTAAGTCCTTATATTACCAAATTGCTGAATATCCAGATCCCTAAATTTTCGAAATTATGAACTACCAAAATTCAAAATTTTCAAATTATGAAATGCTCACATGTCTAAATTACCAAATTCTGAAATGTCAAAGGTACCATGTTTTCAAATATTAAAATTTCTAGATCCCTAAATCCATAAATTCCTACATTTTAAAATAATTATATTCCCAGATCTCTAAATCCCCACATTTTCAAATATCTAAATACCTAAATTTCTAAATTCTTAAATTCCTAATTTTCAAGATTCCAAATTCTCAAACTCCTAAAACCTTAGATTCCTGAATTCCTAAATTCCTAAATTTTCAAACTACCCTATTTCTACCTTTCTAGATCCCTAAATTCCTAAATCTTTAAATCTCTAAATCCTTATATTTCCTAATCTCAAAATTCCCAAATCTCTAAATCGCCAAATTCCAAAATTTCCAAACCCACAAATCCACAAATCCCCAAATCCCAAAATTCCCAAATCTCTAAATCGCCAAGTCCCAAAATTTCTAAATCCACAAATCCACAAATCCCCAAATCTCCAAATCCCAAAATTTCCAAATCTCTAAATCGCCAAATCCCAAAATTTCCAAATCCACACATCCCCAAATCCCAAAATTCCCAAATCTCTAAATCCCTAAATCTCAAAATTTCCAAATCCACAAATCCCAAAATTCCCAAATCTCTAAATCCCTAAATCCCAAAATCCCCAAATCCCTAAATTCCTTAAATCTCCAAATCCCCAAATCCCCATATCCCAAAATTCTCAAATCCCTAAATCCCCAAATCACTAAATTCTCAAACCCCGAAATTCCAAAATCTCAAAGTTCCCAAATTTCAAATCCTAAAATCCCAAAATTGCAAAATTTCCAAAATCCCCAAAATACCCAAACCCAAAACCCCAAAACCTCAAATTTATTGAATCCCTAACTCTCCAACTCCCCAAATCCCCAAATCTCCAAATTTCTAAATTTTCCACCTTCTACCTTCCCATCACCAAAAATATCGACAAAGTGTTCCTATAATTATATCAACCAAACTTCAAACGTCAAATTACCATCCAATAATTGTGATCAAAGTCGATGCATCAACCGTTCGATCACTCAATTTTCGACCGTGTCGGTAGAAGTTTGCTTTACGAAGCTTGTTACTTTCTATCTTTAGGAAGGTACACACTCGTTGTGCAACATGTTTCAAGGGTAACTGAAATAGCGATTCTCTCCGTGAAACATTGCCATGTCCGTTCATCGATCAAGTCCGCTATCGAGTGCTTCCCAAACATTAGCTAGGGAATCGTATTCATAGTTGGCCTAGTTGCGGTCCACGCTGTTTAATTACAACCCTGTGAATCTAGTTGCCAGACATTTCACGGCGGTACACAGGAATGTTGCTATTCAAATCTCTCCTCAATATTATGCATTCCGATCTATATACACATATTCTCAATTTTCAAAATAATTTATCTTAAAGTATCCCAAACAAACATATGATCGATTAATCGGATCGATTATATTATAAATTGCAAGACTTAATAATAAACGTAAACTATGAAAACATTCTGAATATAGTTTATATGGAAACTATTATACGAAACAGTTAAGTGAACCATTAGATTACTAATTAATTAGCTGTACTTGACATAACTGTTCCAACAATGCCAGTCAACGCGTTGTGAATAATCAAACAAGTAACTGAAACGATCAGAACGGTATCGGCACAAAATTGTTCTATGATCTTCAAGCTTGTATATCAAATTTTATTAACAAGATATTTGCGGTAAAATGAATAGAAATGTACCTGTATATTGTTTATTGGTTATTCATTATATGTGTATGCACATGTATATGTACATGTATATATATATATGTGTGCACATGTGTATGTATATACACATGTATGCATATGTATATGTAGGCACATAAGTATCTATGCATATGTATATGTAGGCAAATGTATATGTATGTATATGCACATGTGTGCACATGTACATGTAGGCACATGAGTATGTATGCATATGTATATGTAGCAACATGTGTATGTACACATATGTATATGTATACACACGTATAGGTATTTGTATATGCATATACATATGTATATGTAGGCAAATGTATATGTATGTATATGCACATGTGTGCACATGTACATGTAGGCACATGAGTATGTATGCATATGTATATGTAGCAACATGTGTATGTACACAGATGTATATGTATACACACGTATAGGTATTTGTATATGCATATACACATGTATATGTGTGCATACATACATGCATATATATTAATAAAATGTAAAAGACTTGCAGCGTTGATTGTTGAATAAACAATTTTTAATAAAGCCAGCAGCTAATTGCTAGTTAAGAGCCAGCACCGTCAAAAGGTGAGTTTTAATTAACAAGGGAAATGTTAAAGAGTTAACAAGGTGCACGTAAAACACGGTATCACATAGAAGAGTCACAAACTTTAATAACACACGTATTAGGCGAAACTTGTTGCGCATTCATGTCAGTGAACGCGTGCGAAAAACGTGCTTGCACTTCCTCCGAGTACACTGTTTCAAACTTTACTTTGTTCTAATTTCACCCTCTCGTCCCGCCTAACCTAACACTCGCCCGGCTACTTGCAAATGATTCTCTAACAAGCATGCAAATATTTTCCGTGTTTTATGAAAATCCTTGGTTAAATTTTCTACGCTGCTGTGAGAAAACTGCTCTTGGAACTAACGGATTCGGTATTAGCAAGTATTACAATTTTAAATCGAGACAATTCTATAGTGATTGTCGAGCAATGTGAACGGGTGGATAAAGTTTATTTAAATTCAGATAAGAGATTTTGACATTCCCACACTTTCACATCCTTGCATTTCGCATTTCTCTAATTTTATACTTTTTAAATTTCTAAGTAATTAATTTTTGTGATATTTGGATTTTGTAAAATTCTGTATTTTGGATTTGTAATTTTGTAGATATGAATATTGTTAGATTTCATTTTCGGACATCCAGAATCAACTTTAATTTTTGAGTAATTAATTTATGATATTTGGATTTTGTAAAATTCTGTATTTTGGATTTGTAATTTTGTAGATATGAATATTGTTAGATTTCATTTTCGGATATCTAGAATCAACTCCAACCTTATTCACTAAAATAATTGACTAGAATTACCTATTACCTATATCCTGGCTAGAAATCTCTGTTCTAAATAGACCCAGAGAAATTTTAGTCCATGAATCATTAAATTCGAAAGTCATTAACGGCACTAATTACCATTAGTGCAACGGATTGCACCATTCGATGAACAGCAAAGGTGATTCCTTAATAGCCCCACATGTTTTATCTCTTACTAAATCACACGTAAACACTGTTACCGTAAAGTTGAACTACCCGTGTGAAATTAAAGAAAATATCCTTGTGAAATTAAGTAAAGTGTCTGCGTGACATTTAACGACGATATATCTCCGTGAAGTTAAACAAAATATCTGCGTGACATTAAACAAAACACCACTGTGAAATTGGAAAAATATCTGTGTAAAGATAAACAAAACATATGCATGAAATTAAACAAAATGTCTGCGTGACATTAAACAAAATATTTCTGTGTAATTGAACAAAATATCTGTGCTAAAATAAATAAAATATATGCATAAAATTAATCAAAATAACTACGTGAAATTCTGCAAAATATCTGAGCAAAATTAAACAAAATGTTACGGTGTATTGAATAGGTTTTCACAGGATGATGATCACAACCACATAACTACTTATGCTTTCATGCTAACGTCACCATGAAATCTAGCAAGTCAATGAAATGATAGTATAAGAATAACAATTTTGAATCGATTTTCGAATCTCGCTACCTTCAAATTTCCAGATCCCTAAATGCCCAAACCCTTATGTCATCAAATCCTCAAATCTCCGAACTCCTAAATATCGGAATCCCTAAATGTCCAAATATTCGAATACCCAAATTTCTAGATTCCAGAATCCTTAAATTCCTAAATTTCCAAAGTCTCAAATTCTGAAACCCTTGAAATCCTAGATTCCTAAATTCCCAAATTTCTAACTGTCATGACTCCCTATATCCAAATTTCTAAATCTCCAAATCCTTGTATTTCCAAGTCTCTAAATCTCTGAATCCCTAAATTACCGAATCTCTAAACCTCTAAATTATTTAACCTCCAAATCCCCAAATCATCAAATTATTAAATTTCCAAATTCCCAAATCTCCAAATTATTAAACCCCTAATCCCTAAATCTCCAAATTAGTAAATTCGCAAAACCCTATATCTCGAAATTATTAAATCTCCAAATCCCCAAATCTCCAAATTTCTAAATCTCCAAATCCCCAAATGCACAAATCTCTAAATCTCCAAATTATTAAATTCTCAAATCTCCAAATCCTTAAATCTCCAAATCTCCAAATCTCCAATTTTCCAAATTTCCAAATCTCTAAATCTCCAAATCCCTAAATCTCCAAATCTCTAAATCTCCAAATTATCAAATCCCCAAATCTTCGAATTATTAAATTCCCAAATCTCCTAATCCCTGAATCCCCAAATTAGTAAATACCCAAATCTCTAAATCTCCAAATCCCCAAATCACCAAATTATCCCCAAATCCCCAAATCTTCAAATTAATAAATTCCCAAATCCCCAAATCTCCAAATTATTACCCACACAATCACAATTCCACACCCACTCATTCTCCTCCTAACGTCACCGCCAAAACGTCCGCGCGAAGTATAAAATAAATTACCGTGTATTAAACAGATTTTCGCAAGAGGACGAAGTACGAGTGACACTTTTGAACCGATTCGCAAGCAATCGCAACCGCACGTCCACTCGTGCTCTCGTTCTAACGTAAACTCGTGCTTGCATTTTGTGCGAGTGCACTAGCCGCTTCGTACCACACTCCACACCACGCTTCTCCTTTCCTCCCTCCTTTTGTTTCGCTCGTGTACCGAGACTGCATCGAGGGAACAACCGGCAGCGGTTTGCATTAGTGCGTCTTTAACGGTGTACGAACTCATAAGGGCATTGCATCGCACGCGAGTATGTGCGAGTGCATATCGCGAGACATCGAACATGTGCGTGTGTGTACCGCGCGATTGACAGGCCAAGGTGATTAACTTCACCGGTGATGCTGACTTCAGTTTTCTCGCGAATAACACTCATCTTTCCCAGACAAAATAACGATTGCTTTGCGAATTTTTTGACAAAATGTTTTTTGAGACACGTACCGAAACGGTCAAATGTTTTACTAGTTTCTTATTGCAAATTGCATAATTTGTTGAGGTTTCTTGAAATTTCGTCTTCAATGAAATATAGTAATCTGTTATTTTTTCGCGAAATTAATAACTATTGTGTATGTTAACTTAGGTTTTGTCGTTTGTTTATTTATTTTGTGATTTCTTTATTATAATTAAGTATACGCTGGTAGGTTTGGTGTTTTCTTGAGAAATCTTTTATCACCGTTTATCAATTTCGTAGTTGCAATTTCTCGGAACAAGTCGTATTTAAAAAACAATGCGAAGATTTATGTATAGTCCGATATGAAAACACAATTGAATAAACCATGTCCGATAACAATTCTTTGTTATTACTGTTACGTATTAAGATTATCAAATGTGAAGCTTTTCAATTGATAAATACTCAATTTTCAAATGACAATTAAAAATTAATATAATTTGTATCTGTATAATGCGTTATAACATATTGAATACACTATGTGTAAGTAAATATAAAACACAGGTTAAAAATTTATGAAATAAAAATATTTTTTGACGTAGAATTTAAATAGTAATGGTAGAATAAATCTGATATATATTTTACGTTATAATGGTAATATACCTGACAAACCGATACAATTACATATACTCATATGTGTAGTGTAACTCATATGTCATAGTATAACTTCATATGTTATAATACAATATCCAAAGTTACAAATAATACTGTAATATTGATTCAGATACTGCAAGTTAAATATAGCACACGCTAAAGTTACAAATATTATTAAAATTAAAAATTAAAAATATTTAATAGTCAGGCAATTTAAGTATTAACATCAATATGAATACAATATGCATTTTACGTTATAGTGGCTATATATTAAAAAAAAAATACATTTCATATTATATATACCACAAATGTGTATACCATATGTGTATACATATATGTATATACATATATGTACCTATATGTATATGCTATATGAAATATATATTTTTTTGTAAAAAGAATGTGTCATAAATGATATATTACATAAAATCCGAAACCTTTTAACCCGCACTATATTTATAGTAGAAGCTCTGAAGACAGCGTTTTAATCAAGCATTGACTCCTGCCTAAGAAATAAAGTTTATCTGTTACGAGCAAAGACCCAGGGGTCAAAGCTGTCTTTGAAGCGAACACGATGGAAGAACACGCCGAAGAAGAAAGCTAAAATGATCAGGTTCAGGAGTCGAATTACGGGTCAAATCACCCCGTGTGTCTAAGTTAGGGATTAGGAGAGCCCTTAGAATTTTTGTTGGCCCACCTCCTGCAACAGCCACGTGATTGGACTCTTTTACGATGACTAAGCAACCTCTTTTCAAAGAAAAACTTCAGAAGAGATACAAAGAGAATAACCGCAATACCTTTTTCAAAGCCTCTGTTCTCGGTTACGTGATAAACCTGAATTCCAGGATTAGGGTGGAGTGAGTCATACTTTTCTAGCTTTGAAGAATATTCTCTTTTAGAGAGATAGATACGGAGTATTTTTGGAGGAATATATGCAGGATTTTTGAAGGAGTTTCGTTATATGGCACTGGGTGAAGAAATGGGATATATGAGTGGTTTTGATTTTTTTATGATTTTAGTGATGGCTCAGGGGTTTTGGTAAAGTGTTGTGTTTCTGAATTACTAAATTACTACATTAGTAAGTTAATAAGTTACTAAGTTACTAAGTTACTAGACTATCAAATCATTCAATTATTAAATGACTAAATTTGACAATTTGACAATTTGAAAACTTAACAATTTGGGAATTTGACAATTTGACAATTTGACAATTTGAGAACTTGACAATTTGGGAATTTGACAATTTGACAATTTGAGAACTTGACAATTTGGGAATTTGACAATTTGACAATTTGAGAACTTGACAATTTGGGAATTTGAGAAATTGGGATTCTAAGAATTTCTGAATGTGAAAATTTAGGAATTTCATGCATAAAAAATTTCAAAATTTGGAAAGTTAGCTTCTCGATTTAGAAATTTCTGCATTTGAGAATTTCTAAATCTCTCAATGTGAAAATATCTAAATTATAAAATTTCTAAATTTCTCAATTCGAAAACTGACCAATCTCATTCAAATTTCCTCTTTCAGTAATTTATAATTTTCCAGGATATCAAATTCGAAAAACATCAAGCTTTCAAAACCAAACTACAATTTTCCCATCTACAAATTTCCTAATGTTTTAATTTCCTAAATTTTCTAAATTTAAATTTGTAAATTTGAAAATAGCTAACATGTTCAAAAATGTTCAAAGAATGTCGGTGTCAGATCAACGCATCAAAGCGATTCGAGAATCAGCAGTGATTGAGTTCCTGAAATTTCGCAGGGGTATTGAATGGTGATTAGTAGAGGTATTAGGGTCTTTATTCGGTGGCATTGAGCTTTTACGCGATTGGTATGGACAACGATGAGTGAGTACTGTGAGGGTCCGCATGTCGATTAGGAGATTAGATTGCAATTAGCTGGTCGTGTCAGCTGACCGTATTCAGGACAACGAGCTGCTGGGAATGGTCCAAAATGCACCGACTAATTTGCTACTCTTTGTATTTTCTGATGGCCAACTTTTTTCTTCTGTGTCAGTTGATGAGTTGACATAGGTAACATTTTATTTGGTATTCTCTTAACAACTTCGTTAAAATATTAAATACTGATATTCTTTTAATACATACAGTACTAACTGGTATTCTTTTAACACCTTCAGTATTATATTCATTAGTGGTACTCGTCTAACACCTTCACTATTATACTAATTCCTAGGATAGGACATTTGGACATTTGGAAAGTTGCAAATTGATAAGTTAGAATATTTAGAAATTTGGAAAAGTGGAAATTTGAGAGGTGGAAAATTGAAAATTCGAAAATAGGAAAATCTGGAAAATGGAAAATTTGCAAGTTGGAAAGCGTGGAAATGGAAATTTGAAAATTTACAAGTCAGAACATTTAGAAATTTGGAAAAGTGGAAATTTGAGAGGTCGAAAAATGAAAACTTGAAAATAGGAAAATCTGGAAAATGGAAAATTGAAAATTTGCAAGTTGGAACATGTGGAAATTTGGAAAGCAAGAAATTTGTAAGGTGGAAAATTTCAAAATTTGGAAAATTGAAAATTGTCAAGTTGGAAAGTCTGGAAAATTTGGCAAATTGGATAGTTGGAAAGCTAGAAAAATAAAAAATTTGCAAATTGCAAAATTCGAAAATCTAAAAAGTTAAAATTCCGAAAACTAAACAATACCCAAATAAAAAAATAAAAAAAAAAGAAACATCAAATCTCTCAAATATCTCTACCCACAATTTTTCAATCAAATCTATACCAATCGAATCCATCAATTTTCCCGAATTTCCCAAAACTGAATAACACAAATCAAACAATCCAAAGCCCCAAAATATCACAGAATATAAAAACTATTTCTGTTCGTATAACCTTCCTCGCGCTAGAGGAACATCAAACACAAAGTTCCTCCAGGTGAAGGAAATTGAGGGTGAAAATAAAACGATGAAAGCTCGCGAGCGCTTTTCTGATCGGTCGAACGATCGAAATTTCCAGTCATTTCAATTTCGCAATCGGTACCGATCGACTCGTGACAGTGCACGTGTTTTTTTCTCTCTTCTTCGGGGAGTTCACGCACGTGCGGCCGTCGATACGAATTAGAGTCAGGGGTGAATTGAACAAAGCGGGTGCACAGTAGTCTCTTCTAGCTATGTCCCGTGGGATCGGCTTAAGTCCTGAAGGCTATTGGGAAGCGGTTGACTCATAAGTCCACACGCGAATTTTAGCCTCCTTTCCTGTCAATCTTTCTTTGCTTCCGCGGATTAATTAGTCATCCTTTTAATGGAGTAATTGGAGATTTACCGATGATATTGAGAACACTGGTCAACCAAAATTTGTCACTGGTAAACCATGCAGTATCGCAAGTTTTAAATTTGACAATTTATAAATTTTAGGTTCCTGTTTTGCTAAATTTATAAAGAACAATATTTTTCAATTATTAGTACAGAATAACTTTAAATTTCTGTATCATAAATTAGGAAGTTTCTAAATTTCTAAATTATTAAATTAACTGTTTAAAATTATGTAGACATACGTCTGTATTAGGCGTATATTATATAGACGATTTTATATTGGACGTATAAAATTATATAGATATATGTGTATATTAGATGTATCAAATTGTATACACACATGTATAAAATTATATAGACATACGTTATAACATATGTATACACACACGTATAAAATTATATAGACATACGTTATAACATATGTATACACGCACGTATAAACTTATATAAACATACGTTATATGTATACACACACGTATAAAATTATATAGACATACGTTATAATATATGCATACACACTCGTATAAAATTATATACACATACGTTATAACATATGTATACACACACATATAAAGTTATACAAGCATACGTACAAATTATATACATATACGCATAAATTATATACACCCTCATAGGTGTAAATTATACGTATGCATATACATGCAAAATTATAATAACATACGTATAAATTATATGGACCTACGTATTAAAATTACATACATGACTTTTTCAATACCTATTAAAAAAAAAATCTTGCAACTGTAGAGAACTACTACATATGTAAGTATACATATTTCATATCCACCAATTTCAATGAAAAATTGTATAATTTATGAAAGGAATGAAATTTATGTTCACTGTCTAGCGACCGTAATTAACTTGATTAGTCATCAATGAATTTACGACTAATACACGGTAATAACGTATGATTTATTAATCATAAAGCATGAAATGATAAAATAATACGGAGGAATAAACACAATCGATTTTTAAAATATTTTTCCTTTAATTTATTTAATTAGTTCCTGATTTCAGTGAACGAACGTGATGTTATATTGAGATACGGGAATGGTTCAATTGATCAGCGAATACGATTGAAAGCGCGGTTGATAACCGAGAAATTAAATGATGCACACCTGCATTCGTCGAATTTCGAAATTTTTGCGAGGTTCGACTCGCTTTGGGACCAGTCGAGCTTGTATTAAACGCTTTGAATCGATTGCTCTACCCTCACAGAGCTAAATTAAAGAGATCGAAATTAAACCCGTTGCACACGTGAATTATACAATGCGAGCCTTTTAATTTGATGGAACGGTCGGGTGTTAACGGTACCTACATACCGAAAAAATAAAAGATTTATCAAAATATGAATTCAACCGAGCAATTTCCACGGATTATAATTTTAATTATCCAATTAAAATTGTTGGATATTGTATTACAAAGTTTCGAATAATTCTATGAATTTGTTAATGCAAGTTGTAGAGTGCTGAATTTAAGAGAGTGATGGGAAAAGAAACATTTTAATTCTCCAATTAAAAAGGATACATTTAAATTCATTTTGATGAGCGAAATAATTTTTATGAAATTTTTAATATGGGTTTCAGAGTGCTATTACGTAAATTACGTGTTCAAGGATACTTTAAAAAAGTATCAATTTTAATTATTTAGTTGGAAATGTTCAATTTAAATTGGCATTCATAAACGTAATAATTAAGTGAATTTGTTAATACGGGACTTGCAGCGTTATGTAAATTACATTAATTTAAGCAAGTAATAAAAAAGACACAAATTTTAATTACTCGTTCAAAAATTTTAAATGTGACTTATGATTATTATATTATTACACAATACATTATACAATTATTTTATGCTATGTAACATGATAATAAAATTAAATAATAACAGTACTATTGTTACTAGTTATAATAAATATAATTATAAGTATAATTGTAAGAATTATTATAAATATAATAGTAATATAACAACATTATAATAATAATAGTAATGCTGGCAACATAGATATACTATTACAACCACATATTTTATAATCAACATAATTGCACTATAACAATTTCCACTTCAACAAAGACCAATATTATTGTTAATTTTCAAGGATAATATTTAACGATCGTAACCTTCCCAACAGGTTCGTTGAATCACTTTTTTTGCATGTCCCCGGTTAGAGTATCGGGCATGATGCGATAAGAGCGCAAAGCGGTTCTGAAAGTCTTATCACACCCTGTCCACGACGTTCGTCGGTGCAATATTTTTGTAACACACTCGCAACAGTTCCCCACCGAATTAATCCTACAGATCGCGAGTTACGATAATACACTCGCGGCAAATGGATTTCGTGGCGAACAGAAAACACTCGATCCACGCTCTTCACCCGGTATGTCGTCGGAATGCAATTTCGTTGCGATAACCGCCAGGGAATTGAAAATGTAATGTCCGTCAGATATCGTTGCTTGTGATCTTGTTACATGGAGACACCCTAAAAGGGACCACGAATCACGAGAAAAGGGATTGATCTGCAAATATTCAATACCGTGGAGGGATTCGAGGGTTATGGATAGGTTATGGCAGATTATTTCTTGGCCAAGATAATCGCTTTCGATGACTAGTTGGAGATGTAAGCATAGCTGATAAGAATGAGATATAAATCATAAAAATAGTAAATAATATTGGTATGTAGGGATATATGCAATATATGCAGTACATAGTAGCGTGTGGATTATTAACCTAACCTCCAAATTTGTTCAGTTATCAATTTTTTAATCTTCAGAGTTGAAAACGTTTCACAGTACATAAAGTTGGGAATAATATATTATCCCTTAATAAACAAGAATTTTAAAATATAAGCTTGAGAATATTTTTAAATATTAAGGGTGTATACCACCCCCGATGGAACAAGCTGTATAACAAGTTTTTTGGAGTCTAAATTGATTTTCACCCCCGAATTCCACGTCTCACGGCACTGACAACGAGGCATCCAATATCGAAACGAAGAAACATCCCCTAAGTTTTTGATTTCGGCCCACTGATCGTCATTCTGTGGAGCGGCGATAAAAGGGAGGCAGAGAAGAAACAAGACGGAGTTAACGTCGCTAACAGCTGTCGGTACCCGCGGTGCAAATAAAGGGGTTCAATCTACCAGAATTGTTCACCCTCTTGTCTATGAATTGACAAGTCGAAAGATGAGAAAATTGCCTTCGAGAAAAATTGCCTCGTTATCCGGACCATTGTGACGTCTTTGGAAAATGTGACAACGATCGATTAGGGGGTGAATGATTTAAACTGAACTATGAAAAGTAACATTTCTTTCAACAAGGAGGATACTGTAATATTTTGACACTTATTATAGAATATCCTTCCTGCTTTCTTCTGTAATATTCAACATTGAATGTATACGCTAATGTATGTTCAAAATTTTAATTAAATAAAAAGAAGTTCTAAATCAAGTAATACATTAATTATAAATATTGAACATGATGAAGAGACAATCTTCGTATTAACATCTTTAATATAAAATAGCTAGTTAACAATTACAAACAAGCATTCATGAAGTATGTATGTACAAACATGACATGTGTCAATCAATTAGAAGCTCAATTACAGCAATACATATACATAATTATTATAAAAATAACTACAGAGACATCTCACAAATACTGTCAAGGGTAGTTCCTTTATTAAAACTTACGTTGTTTATTAAAATAATAAATCAATCGTTATCATGACATTTTCCTTTATACGCATATGAAAATTCATCCACCTTAATTATCAAAAAAGCGACCATTTTGTTAACATAGACTGCACATGTAAATAAAATTTATTTTTCCAAGAAATGAGACTCTCCATGTTCTTGTAATATTGTAATACCTACACAATTTTTGTAACTATCGAATTTTCAATTTGCGCATTCGACTTGATATTCGCAGCATGCACCTCCCGAAGAATGGAGGTTTCGATCGAAATTTTGATAAGGTTCTCAGTATGCAATTTTATGGAAAATTCAAAGTTCGCGTCTCGTTTATGGTCCGTCGAGCGTATTCCGTATAAAAATATGCCGGAAGAATACGTAGAGAAGCCCGATAGGGGATGCTGTTGAAAAAAGAGAGCTTTTTGGAATAGCACCCTTGCATCGTTGCTTAGGCGCGGATTATACGGTTAGGGGAGAACATCCTGGCTACTAACCGTATCGGAAATATCGCTCTGTGGATTTTCGAGCTCGTGCTACTCCGGAGTCCCCTAAAATTCGGATGGGTGCAGAAATAATGGCAGAAAGCTCGAGGAAACACGCGGCCGAGGGTGGAAAACGGGAAATCCGGATCAAAGTTACGCGAGGCTCTTTACTCGCACCACAATGATAATATCTCCAAGCGGCAAATAAATATTCTTGGTCCTGAAGAAACGAGATAACGCGAATTTAAGTGATTGATTACGATATACTTTGAAAAAAGTATTGTGCGGTCAAATTATTTTGATCTTGATGATTGTTCGTTCGACGTAAAACGCTGACAGAATATCAGATGTACCGGTTAATAATTCTGAATTTCTTTTTTAAGAAAATAATTTAAACATATACAGGATGTATATAGCTTCCAGGCTATACAGGATGTCTCACAACTAGTGCAGGTCCCTGAAATGGGGGGTAGCTGATTCTGAATAAGATTTCCCTGTGCAAAAATTGGGTTTGAAGCTTCGTTTTTGAATTATTAAGGAAAAACACCGGTCAAGCAAAGTCGCTTTCGTATCTGCGCGCAATTTTCGTGTTATTCCTTAATAATTCAAAAACAAAGCTTCAAACCCCATTTTTGCAAAGGGAAATCTTATTCAGAATCACGTCAGCTACCCCCCATTTCAGAGACCTACACCAGTTGTGAGACACTCTGTACATGTTTCCATCTGTCCTTCAAATTGTGGATGCCCTCCCCAAAAAATTGTTCACACTTTAAGAGAAACCAGACATCCAGCCATTTTTCGACTAAGAGTTTACTGTGAATACACCTTTACGTCTACTGCAATTCAGCATAGAAAACAAAAATTATTAACCGGTGGCAATGAAACAAAATGGGGTTGTGTGATTTTTCAAAGCAAGAACTTGGCTCTCCGTGTATTTTTGAATTGAAGAAATTCATAATAGTTAACCATTACATGTAATATATTAAAACAAAAGAAGTTTTTCTGAATTTGCAGAATTCATCTTGTGGCCATCGCACAATGGACAGCAGAGAAATTGCGAGTGGTGGAAAGTGATGAATGTGCCAGCAATTTTGTCTGTAATTTCTTTTTGCGATTTGCCCGTGCCAATGCGGAAAAAGGGTTTAAAAGCCACGTGGGTCTCTATAAAACGCTGAATTAGTAATGCATATTCATGTAGAGCAGCGGTTCTCAGACTGGTTTATAAAATGATAATGGTCGAAAAAGTCCCGAACTAAAACGAGCGAAAAAAAGAAGTACTCGATCCACTTTCGAGTTCCGAGACTCGATCGATTCTTTTCGAAAGAATCGTTTCGTTCCTTTTTAATCGGCCGTTGTACACTCTTTTGGCAGTTTAAAGAGGCTCGATTCGTTCCCGCTGGTCTTGTTCGGACCTCGTACCTTTTTCGATTGTTCGAACCGGCAAACTTCTTTTCTACCGAGTCGCAGCCACCGGTGAAAATAAAACTTCAGATAAAGAAGACTTCTCGAACGAGTAGAGAAAGGAGTTTTTATTTCCCTTCCTTCTTTTTTCCTTCGGCCCGCCAACGTATCCTGGACATTCATTTCTGATTTCAATGCGATCCTTCGCCACTCGTGCTTCCTTTCAGTTCACCTCGACCGGATATTCCTTTTCTTCGACTTATCGATTCGCGAGTTCCTTCGAGTGCGAAATAGACGATAATGATCCACGTTTCTGGCTTTATGGAGAATTATGTGATCGGAACGGTGGCTCGCGATCGTTTGCTGAATTGATTTGCAAGTCAATTCGTAAAGATTCGCGGGATCGCTGTAACAATTGCACGAATGCTATTTCAAAGACACTGTAAAACTATGCTCTCTGTGGAAATCGAAGATAAACAACTTGTTAGAGCTTGTTACCCGATGTTCCGTTTGCATGGATTCGAATAAATTGTGGATGACGGAGTCGATATTCGCTCTCTTATCGATTACTGTAATGGGACTTTGATATTTCGATGTGTTTGGAATTCTGAAATTTTTCAACTTTGGAATTGGGGAGTTTTGGTACTTTGGGTCTTGCATTTGGATCTTTGAAAAATTATTTTCATACCTTCTTAATTTTTTTTAACAATTTTTTATAGAGGGACCTTACCTATTTTGCACTTGGATGACGATTAAATAAAGCAATTCCAGAAACATTATAAATGTAGGACAAGAAAATGAATAATCTTCACAAAGAATAGATGTATCAATTACAGAGCTCTTTATATTATATTTGTGATCGAAGAAACTGAACAGCCTCATATGTATATTTCAATATTAATGTAGATGAATTTTGCACAGGGTAGATGTACCAATTATAGAGCCCTCCTATTAATATCTCCCTTGTGATTAAAAAGAACAGAACATCCTCAGATTTATATTTCAATATCATCAATTAATTTATTATATTATACATACAAAATTTGCTTTAGAATTGAATCAACAGCAGTAATATTATTTTTAACCATGTAGGGTAGATGCATCAATTACTCTTGCATTAATAATATTTGTGATTATACACTTCAGTATCACCAAGTAAATATTATATTGTTACTACACTATAAATCAACAATTTGCTTCAGAATTAAATCAGCAACTCGACCACGATTTCCTCAAAATATTCAAGCATGCACCATCAAGTGATTCACGAATAATTATTCAAATTATCGTTCGCATTAATAAAACGACGGAGGTCGAACGGTATCGAAAGAGTGGTAGAAAGAAAAGACGAAGAAAGAAAAAGAACGTACTTTCATCAACGTACTGACGTAATACAGACATGCAGCGATTTTTTTCCCCAACCTCGACGAGTTTCGCCGTCACTCGGCTGTCTCGTTTCGCAGCGAGGTTCAGCAAATTGCGATCTCTCCCTTTTTTCCCTAGATTCCCTTATTTGTCCTCCCTTTGCTCTTCCCTCCCCCTCCCTTTGGGTTACCCTCTTCGTAGCTCCTGCTTTTCAACGATCAACCCCTCTCTCTGCTCTGTCGTACACATGTCGACGGTACCCGTCCTTTTCGGGACACTTCTTGACGCACGTACACTCGCGTGTGCCCGCACGTGAGCACAGGTGAGGATAAAGGAAAATGAAATACGGAAGCGAGGGAAACCAGCGACTGCGGTTCCGATGAAAACGTACGTTGATAAATTGTTCGAGTTTTGGAACTGCGTACTTGTTTGGAATATACGATTGTTCCGTTTCTTATATGTTACTCTTTTGTGTGGTATCTTGTTAGCGATACGTATATCTCTTCATGTATGACCGCGACTTTGTGTACGTGATCGTGCATTTTTACGTTGATATGACCGTGAATTTTTGCACTTATATAACCGTGAATTTTTACACTGATATGACCGTGAATTTTTGTACCGATATGAGCATGAATTTCAGCACTTATATGACCACGAACAGTCGCTAGAAATTGGTAGAATTATTTATGTTCCAAATTCTTAAATTAAAAAATTTTTAATTCAATAATTTTCAAATTTCCAAATTCTTAAACTCTCGAATGTACAAATTTCCAAATTCTTTCATTTCTATTTTTAAAGTATGATATCATCAAATTTCTGAATCTTCCAATTTCCAAAATTCTAAATTTCTAAATCTTCCAATTCCTAAATTTCCAAATTTTTAAATTTTTACATTTCCCAATTTCCAAAATTTCTAAATCTCCCAATTCCCAAATTTCTAAATTTCTAAATCTCCCAATTCCTAAATTTCCAAATTTCTAAATCTTCCAATTCCCAAATTTCCAAATTTCTAAATCTTCCAATTCCTAAATTTCCAAATTTCTAAAACGTCCAATTCTCAAATTTCTAAATTTCTAAATCTCCCAATTCCTAAATTCCCAAATATCTAAATCTTCCAATTCCTAAATTTCCAAATTTCTAAATCTCCCAATTCCTAAATTTCCAAATTTCTAAATTTTCCAATTCCTAAATTTCTAAATTACTAAATCTCCCAAATCCCAAATTTCCAAATTTCTAAATCTCCCAATTCCCAAAATTATAAATTTCTAAATCTTCCAATACCCAAATTCTCAAATTTCTAAATCTCCCAATTCTCAAAACTGTAATTTCCGTCCTCCCATCACCAAATTTCTACATCTGAAAATTCCCTACATACAAGACGATCCAAACTTTCGCAATAACATCTTTTAAGCGAATTACTTCATAATTATGCTATATTATATTTTTATCCCATCACGAAAAAACTGAAAAGTACTTGAAAGTATATCTTTAAAAAATTTCGAAGCCCAAAAACGAAACAATAACATAAGTCCGTTCCACCATATGACCTTGAAAGGTGAACGACCTCAATCCTCAGCTCGTATTGCGATACACAATCATTCAAACAAATCACATCAAAATTCATAAACTAACCGTCTAACACTGTCGTCCACACGAACCGTGCATAAAGTAGTTCTACAAAACAACACTTATCGCGGGACAGTCCGTATTGTACGTCCTACTAAAATAAAAGAGCCACGCGGGCACAAAAGATCAGCACGGGCAGGGATCTCCTCGAGACGAGTCGAAAACAACGGGGGACAAAGGACACGTTCAGGAGCGTGAACGGGATGAAGTAGGATAACGCGGGAAGACAGGTTAATTGAAATAAACACAGAGTGGTATCGGCGAAAAAAAAAAAGAAGAGGACGAGGGTCGAAATAAAAGAAGCACTCGAGAGGCAGGTCCCTACCTTCGAACTCGTTTCGATGACAAGCACAGCTATCCTCGTGGCTCCGCTCGCGGATAAATCTTACGCAGAACATGTCACCCTCTGGTGCGACCATAAACGACCGTGGGCGACGAACGACTGCCAGGAATTCGATAATGGAAATGCAGCACGACGGCGTCGTCGGTTGCTGCTGGTGTATAACCGGTGAAACCGTGGAGACGCTCGAGAACTAGCGGAGAGAGGAGGAGAAAGAGAACCGGCAACGAAAAACAAGGAAGAGGAGAGAACCGGAGAGCGAGGAGAGCCGGCGAAGAAGCGAGAGAAAGACCGCCAGGGAAAATACAGCCAGAGGGTTCAAAGAGTTCTGGCCCTCGCCCTGCAGTATTTTCTCTATGTGTCTACCTTTTCATCCGCTTCGACCATCCTTGGACGGTTCCTGTACACCTAACGTACCTTGCATACACCTATCTCGCTGTTGGTAAACGTTGCCGAGTGAAAACTTTTTCGAATATTTCGGCCAACTTTAATTTACTGATAACGACAGACCTTTCGGACCACTCGCTTTTTTACTCACTGTCGCACTTATTACGAATATTCTTGTGACAGATTCTTCTGAGAGATATTTCGTGTTTGTGGTTTGGAGAGGATCGCGGAGAAATTAGGGAGAGACTGGGGAGAGACTAGGCAGAAATTGGGGAGAGCCCGAGGGTCCGTTCTGGGATTTCTAAAAGAATACCTAGGTTCTAGGACTATTCTAAGACTAGTTCTAGGACTATAGATCTTAGGGATATAAGGTCAAATGAAGATGGTTGAAGGCTCAAGGTCCCAGGATTTGTAAAAGCTTACCCAGTCCTAGGACTAGTTTGGGAACATTAGGTCAAATGGTGTTAAGGTCCTAGGTTAAAGAATTAAGGTCTCTAAGTTAAAGAATTCCTAGAGATTTAGTCCACAGATCCTAAAATTTGTAGATTATAATATAAGTTCATATAGCCATTTACATCGTAATGCAGTTAATACGCAGCTATACTTATCAGAACATTTCAAACTCTCTACGTTACAAAGTCTGTTTGATTTGTGCCTACCTACATGGATCTGCAATATGCATGGACCTGAATATGCACTTGAAGTAATCGAGAAGCATGAATGACATGTTTCTTATATGGCATTGAAGGGAACATAGAATTCTACGAACACTCGAAGCGTTCGAGGAACTCTCACGAACAGATGACACTGTTTCTTATCGCAGCGAGAAAGAACTGACAACCGCATTGATGTTTTTGTTCGTCTGCAATTTTTTTCATTTTCAAGTTCATTTTCAAATCCCTCAATTTTCAAGAACACAAATTTCCAAACTCTTCAAATTCTTCAATTCCTTTTCAAACTCTAAAATCGTCCACCTGTTATTAAAAAACATAAATTCGATTACTTACAACCACGTAATAACCAGAGTACCGCAATAATTTTCCTATCTTAACCAAGTACAAATACCCACAGCAAAATGCACATAAATCAAAAATAACACGTGTTCAGACTGTATAAGCAGTCCAAATAGCTGTACAAACGTATCTGGAGGCTAAAATAAGACACAACTGACACACGGAAAAACTTAGTTAACATTTCACTCTTGTTGCAAGCGCAACTTCCGACGTCCTGAATAATATTATTGATAAAGTTGAGACTGCATATTCAGAGTCACGTAAAAGTTTGCAGAAACATCGAGCGTGTAGTCGCGAGACGGACAATTCTATTCACGCTCGTGGAATCGAGTTTGTTATCCGATGAAAGAGAACGCGCATCGCGGAACACGACACCTTTTCCTATCTGTCCCTTTGAATAGCAACTGATTTTTATTTCCGACGTTTCATTCGAACGTCGTGTTGTCGGACTGGACGTATTGTACGAGAAATTCTCGTGCCTCTGGTGGATGCAACAAATAAATGTTCGCGCGCGTTGCGGACATCGAACATGTATCCCTTTGCATTGCTAAACGCTCGGACAAACGCGACCTTTGAGACCGGGAAAAAATTGCGTCTCGGAAAAATTTCCGGAAATAACGCTGAAAGGGGACATTTTTGATACTGTTCCATTTTATAGTTATTTGTATTGTTGTATTGCATGATTTTATTTTTTTTTTATTAAAGCAACATTTTGTAAATTATAGATAAGTTTAGAAATTTTTGAATTAACTAATATTGTAGTTTGCACATTTACAAATTCTGAAATTAATTAAGCAAAAGTACACCAATAGTATTTAGTGCAAACTTACCCTAATAATACTGGGTGCAAAAATACTTTATGTGTGAAAAAACAGCTCGACGGTATTTAGTGTAAACTTACCCTAAATCTACTCAGTGCAAGAGAACCCCAATAGTATTTAGTGCAAACTTACCCTAATAATACTGTGTGCAAAAATACTTTATGTGTGAAAAAACAGCTTGACGGTATTTAGTGTAAACTTACCCTAAATCTACCTAGTGCAAGAGAACCCCAATAGTATTTAGTGCAAACTTACCCTAATAATACTGTGTGCAAAAATACTTTATGTGTGAAAAAACAGCTCGACGGTATTTAGTGTAAACTTACCCTAAACCTACCTAGTGCAAGAGAATCCCAATAGTATTTATTATAAACGTACCTTAAGACTACCCCACGCAAAAGTACCCCAACAGTATTTAATCCAAACTTACCCTAATATACTTTATGCAAGAGAACCCCAATAGTATTTATTACAAATGTACCTTAATACTTTCGCGCAAAAGTACCCTACCTGTATTTAACATAAACATATAAAGCTACATAACGCAAAAGTACCCCAAAACTGTGAAATGCAAACGTACCCTCAAGATCGTATGAATCTGATTGTACCTTCCGCAAATACAAGAACAAACGTTCGTGATGCTCGGTAATATCTCCATTTAGGTATAATTCGAATATTTCGACACAGGCACGTAAAGCGTTAATTCTCGCGTGTTGACGCGAGCTGCACCAGCGTTAAACTGATTTCCGCTTCTGACGTTTCATTTGCCCTCGAACCCCTGGCGACAGTTCCGATTCGCGGCGCGTCTTTGTTCGGATGCAATAAATGCAGCCGGGATTGCACGTCGTCTCGAAGGGTGCGAGGATCAGCGCGACGCGACACCAGCCTTTACACGAATACGAATGTTTCTGTACAGGTGGAAATCTATACGGATGCGTCGAGACACTGAAGAGCAGGGTAGAATTGAAGGTGGGAAAAATACGAAAGCGCGGAGAGACGGTGAACAAATTTACACGGAACCTTAATTCCAACGAATAACGAACGTATAACGCGTCAAATGCGTTTCTTCGTTAACGGTGGTGGATTAGCAAGGGGGTAATTTTATGAGAAGGTGAAATATTTGTAGAGTCGTTTATATGTCGTTAGTATTTATTTTTGTTAGGGTGATATGGGTGTAATTGGTGCTGGTAGTCGAATTTTTGCGTTTCTTGATTAGTCTGTAGGACTGTTGGTGGAAATAGAAGACAAGAAAGAGATAGTTTCTTTCTAAAATCCCCAAATTCTTACATTACCAAATACACACATCACTAAATATCTAGAGACCTGCAAATCGCTAAATTCCAAAATTCACAGCCTCCCAAATTCCATAATCGCAAGTCTACAAATCGCTACATCCTCAAATTCCTACATTTTCAAATCTTTACATCTCCAAATCTCCACATCCTCAAATCCTCACATCACCAAATATCTAAACTCCACAATTCCCAGGTTTCCAAATTCCAAAATATTAAAATGTCTACGTGTACAAATCGTTACATCCCTAAATTCCTACACCCCCAAATCCCTACATCCTCAAATCCTCACATCCCCAAATTCTCACATCTCCAAATCCCCACATCATCAAATATCTAAACTTCCAAATTCCCAGATTTCCAAATTCCAAGATCCTAAAATCTCTACGTTTACAAATCACTACATCCCCAAATTCCTATATCCCCAAATCCCTACATCCCCAAATCCCTACATCCTCAAATCCTCACATCCCCAAATTCTCACATCTTCAATTCCCCACATCATCAAATAACTGAACTTCCAAATTCCCAGGTTTCCAAATTCCAAGATCCTAAAATCTCTACGTTTACAAATCACTACATCCCCAAATTCCTATATCCCCAAATCCCTACATCCCCAAATCCCTACATCCTCAAATCCTCACATCCCCAAATTCTCACATCTCCAAATCCCCACATCATCAAATATCTGAACTTCCAAATTCCCAGGTTTCCAAATTCCAAGATCCTAAAATCTCTACATTTACAAATCACTACATCCCCAAATTCCTATATCCCCAAATCCGTACATCCCCAAATCCCTACATCCTCAAATCCTCACATCCCCAAATTCTCACATCTCCAAATCCCCACATCATCAAATATCTGAACTTCCAAATTCCCAGGTTTCCAAATTCCAAGATCCTAAAATCTCTACGTTTACAAATCACTACATCCCCAAATTTCTACATCCTCAAATCGCCACATCCCCAAATTCTCACATCTCCAAATCCCCACATCATCAAATATCTGAACTTCCAAATTCCCAGGTTTCCAAATTCCAAGATCCTAAAATCTCTACATTTACAAATCACTACATCCCCAAATTCCTATATCCCCAAATCCGTACATCCCCAAATCCCTACATCCTCAAATCCTCACATCCCCAAATTCTCACATCTCCAAATCCCCACATCATCAAATATCTGAACTTCCAAATTCCCAGGTTTCCAAATTCCAAGATCCTAAAATCTCTACGTTTACAAATCACTACATCTCCAAATTTCTACATCCTCAAATCGCCACATCCCCAAATCCTCACATCTCCAATTCCCCACATCCCCAAATGATTACATCATCAAATATCTAAACTCCCAAATTCCCAGTTTTCTAAATTCCAAATTTCTAGAATCCCTACGTCCCCAAGTCGCAACATCCCCATCCCTACATCCCGAAATCACTATATCCCCAAATTCCTACATCCCCAAATTCCCAGGTTCCCAAATTCCAAAAATCTGAAATCCTTATATTGCCAAATTCCCAAATTCCCAAATCCCCAAAATTCCGCACCTCCAAATTTTAGAAATTCCCCAAAATCCCTAAAACTGCAATACGTAAAATGCACAAATAAAAATCGCAATTTCTTTTAAAGTATATGGCACGATTTTTTGAAATGATATTCGACAATACGGGCTCGTGAGACGAACACCCATCAAGACTTTGCAACGATAAAAAATGGAAGAGTCTGTTTGCATAACAAACGACCCGCAGGGGGCTAGCGTGTCGATTATTGCAAAGGGCTGTTAGCAAAGGGAGCGAAATCTGCGTCAGCAGAGAGACCCGTGCATGCATTACGAATGGGAAAACTCATTCTTATTCAAACAAATTGCTGAACGTACAAGTAAAGAATAATTTCGAACTTCCAAGAAATATGTATCTTTGCAATATTATTTTTATTTTCGCTCATTTTTATTTCTCATTTGTATTCATGTATCCAACACTTCACTTTTCATATTTAATACTGCATTCATGG
The DNA here is from genome assembly GCA_945859595.2 of Megachile willughbiella. NCBI lineage: Eukaryota > Metazoa > Arthropoda > Insecta > Hymenoptera > Megachilidae > Megachile > Megachile willughbiella. The sequence continues at coordinate 11,683,829 of OX243796.1, forward strand.
AAATAATGGGGTTTGGATTTCTTATTTTTAATTGCAGAAATTATATTAAGGAGAAGAGTATTGTTCAGATTATTAAGATTTTTGTTAAGATGTATATTAACTTCTGTTGGAAGAAATAAGTTTATCTTACCTTATTTATTTTTGTCAGGTCATTTCAAGAGTTCTAATATTAAACTCTTGATACAAAAATAAATTCAGTTAAAAAACACATTATTTCATATTTATTATTACTATTTAAATAGAGTAATAGTAATAAGAATAGATACACCATATATTGAAAGTCTGATTTTTACAGCGAATTTTTTATCGCAACTTCACTCTGTGTATGCATTTTGCATTATAGTCTTCCTTCAAAGTCAATTTATTAATAATAAAAGATCTTTAAATATTTTCAGATATCTTCAAATATCTTTAAATATCTCTCATTTATGACCCACTTCCAATATTTTTTCTACTTGAGTTTCAATTTAAAAAGAGGTCATAAATGTGCATACAAGTGTTAAGAAGCATCAGCAACCCCATCGGTTAATTATTAACTACCTTATATACCACCCTCTACACAACAGACACCCGCAGCTGAAGTACGGTAATCGAAGAGTGGTAACCGAGAAATTTTTACGGTGTACTTTCACGTAATATTCAAGAAAATAAAGAGCTCTCTTGCGATCGGGATGCGGGCGCCATTCGCTTAGAACTTGTGCCACTTCATTTCTCGTCCATCTCCTCTATAACAAGCTCTCCGTTATAATACATCTCCTCTTATAATACGTTTTCGTTATGTATTGTGCCCATGCTGTCTATTCACCACGTTCACGTGGTTGCATACCCACATTGTATGCGCTCAGGATAATAAGGACGTGAAATTACGCGATTTACGAGCAATTGCCACCAGATAATAAAGTGGAAGTAAATTGAAGTAGCTGAAACGCGGCTCTGACTGAAATAGCAAAGCGTTATATCGTTGGTCTAATTACGTTTACACTCGGCGAAATTTCAGTTTCATGCACTCAAATGGTTCCGACGTTGTTATGTAAGAGGAATTGTAGGTGGGTTAATGGAGAATATTTGGGTAGTTAATTAGGGGCATTTTATATTTTCGTTTTCTCATCATCCTGGTTTAATTAGAAGAACTTGCTGAACTGTGGAACATTTTTCGAGTTTTAAAATTGATGATATGGTTCTCAAATTTTTTAATTTTTATGTTACGAAATTTTTGTATTTGGATGTTGTAAAAATATGAAGTCTTCAATTCCCAGAATTGTGAGATTTGGAAATTCAGAAAGTTTCAAGTTTGAAAGGTTTATAAGGTCACAAATTCCACGATTCTAAAAACTTCAAATTTTTCAATTTTTCAATTTTTCAATTTTTCAATTTTTCAATTTTTCAATTTTTCAATTCTTCAATTCTTCAATTCTTCAATTCTTCAATTCTTCAATTTTTCAATTTTTCAATTTTTCAATTTTTCATTTCTACAACTCTTTAATTTTCAAATTCTCAAATTCCTAAATTCCCAAATTCTGAAGTGCTGTAAACCTCAAATTTCTAAATTCCCCAAACTGCCAAAATTTCTCAAATTTCTTTTTTCTTTACATTTCTCAAATTTCTTTTCCTTTCTATATTTCGCCGTCAACTTATCTTCATCTAAAAAACCACCCTTATCAAATCATACAACTCGCAATTATCGCAACACCCTGACAACCAACAAAAACGTTAACGGTACCGAAAGATTAATTCAATAGCATACATAACGAATACCGAATATATTAATTTACTTCCTACTTCAGATGTTCCTATAAGATTCTCGTATGATAATAGCATTCTTGATGAGCGTATCTGCATCGACCGAACGTACAATTCCGCGAAAATACTGATAGAAATTCCCATTGAATGGCGGATGTACCGCAACTCTTTTCTATGCAAATCAATTGCGGTATTAGCGATATTAAATAACATATGATGCACCGTAAAGCGAAAAACGAGCATACAGGTATACATGTAGAGAAGGAATAACGTATCGTCGACGTGTAGGCAGATGCTGCGATAAGAAAATGTGTTCCTCACGCGCTAGAAGCGAACAGTATTCTTGCAATATTTTACGAAAAATCGCGATTAACTGCGACAAGGATAAACGCGAGGAAAAAATGTACAGGTGAAAGGATACTACGAACGTTCATAATGCGTTTGTATGCACATGCACGTACACGCGTGGTAGGAAGTGCTGCACGAACTTATTTATGTTAACTAATGTGGTAGTTACTTGTGTTGGTTTACTCTCTGTTAATTAATTGCGATAGTAGGAAGTTAGGGATTTGTAGATTTATTAACCCTATTGGAATAGGGATTTGCTTTAGGGAGATAAATGTAAGTGAAATTTGGAAATGTGGTGTGGTGGATATTTAGATGTTTCGAATTTTGATTTTGAATTAAATTGGAATTTTTCATATTTTTGATAATTTGAGAATTTTTGTAGCTTTCAATTTTTATATTTCTGGATTCGATAATATGAGTAGTGTCATATTTTTGAAACGTTACGTTTTGAATACTTTTGAGTTCATAAATTTGCAAATTTCAGAATTCTCATATTTTCAAATCCTACAATCATTAAATTATACAATTTTCAAATTAAAAAATTTCTGAATTCTCAAATTGTCCAAACTCTCAAAGTTTCGAATTCCTAAATTTCCGAATTTTTCCATCGCCAAATTCTAATATTCTCAAATTCTCAAATCCCAAATTACAATATCATCAAACTTTCACATCTGCAAACTCTCAATTTTTATAAATTTTCAAATTTTCGATATTTTCATTTCCCAAATTATTAAATTTCCGAACTCTCAACTTTTACACATTTTGTTTTAAATTCCCCAAATCTTAAAACCAAATTAAAGAAAAAACGTAGGAATAAAAAGTTTTCAAATTTCTACTTAAAACACGAACAATTGATATATTAACAAAAATGACAATTAGTGTACCTAAAGTACCAAAAATTTGATATGACAACTTCGTATCGAGTACAAAAACTAGAATTTCAAAAGAAAGAAGAAAAGTAATAATCACAAAAGATAAGCAGGCAATATTTTCCTACTAATCTAACTCAGAAAGGAAACTGTACAGGCTAGTGCACGGGTTAAAGATCATTTGCATGGGATCATACGGTATTATCGTGATGCGTGTACCGTATCACGGGAAGGATAAAACGGTTTACTCAGGAGTAAAGGAGCATAAAACAAAGACAGTTACTCGGAGAAGGATCGAAGACCTGACTTTCGCAAAGAAACTGTGCTAATTATAAGCACTAGCTTTTCCACGGTGTGAAGCTCGTTATTTATACGTTTTGAATCATCCTGTGAAACATCAAGGACCTGTGCTTTTTTCTATTTTTTTAGCACAAATAATAATAGATTCTTTTAATGTTTTTGGTTAGTCAGAAATTGTAATTTTTTTACAAATATTATTATTATTTGTAGATATTGAATTTGAAAGTTTCTTTTCTCAATTCTTCAGGTTCTAATTGTTCAATGTACGAATTTGTTGAAATTCCAAATTGTGGAATTCTTAAATTTATGAATTTTTCAATTTTTCAATTTTTCAATTTTTCAATTTTTCAATTTTCAAATTTTCAAATTTTCAATTTTTCAATTTTTCAATTTTTCAATTTTTCAATTTTTCAATTCGTCAATTCTTCAATTCTTCAATTCTTCAATTCTTCAAATCTTCAATTCTTCAGTCTTTCAAACTTCCGAAATTCCCTAAATTTTCTGAATTTTATAAATTCCCTAAATTTTCAAGGTTCCAAATATTCAGATATCCAACTTTGCAAATTTGTCACAATTCAAAATATTTAGATTGTAAAGTTTCAATTAACAAATCCCAAAAATTTCCAAATTTGCTAAAATCTCACACTTCCAAGATGTTAATGATCAAATTTCTAAATTGTCAACTATATTTCTGAAATTCGTAAACTTCCCAAATTTCAACAATCATCAAATTCACAATTCGTGTAATGCACAAACCTACAAATATCTAAACATACGAATTTCTGAACTTGCTTAATCCGAATTTATTTTAATTTCCAAAGTCTCAATTACCAAATTACCAAACTTCAAATTTCGCAAAAGTCCCAAATTTCTCAAATTCTACCTTCCTCAAAATCTCCAAATCTTAGCAAACATAGTAAAAAGACATTAAAAGAATGAAGAAGACAACATATTAAAAAAGATAACGTCAATAACAAAAATAATCTGTGAAGAGTAAAAAATCTCTAAAAGAATAGTATATGCTAAAAACATGTTAAAAATGTTAAAGATATAACACCTATGAAAAATACATTTGTTTCGGTAAAGAGATAAAATTCGTATGACAAAGGGTGTAACGAGGACAAAGGATTCCTCGTGATCGTTAAAAAACTTGGTCACGAACCTGACACCGTTTCACCCCCGTCTCAAATGGTGGTTATGGCGTTATCGAGGGGCAATTCCTGAAACCTGTGCCGAACCGGTACACACATACGCGCGCACGCACACACGAGTTAAGTATAGTATTTTTAACTGGAACGAGCAAGGGAGATGCAAAAGAGAAAGAGAAAAAGATTTAAGGGTCTTGAAGCATCCAGTCAGTAGTTCTCTGTTTGAAGGTTCGTAGCTTGAGAGGAGCAAGGTGAGCTGTACGACAAACATTTTTCTTTTACTTTTTCTTCTCCTTTTTTCTTTTCCGAGCGCATAATGCACCTACAACAAGGTACATACAGTTTAGCGCGCAGACGGAAGCAGGAAAAAGAGAATGAAGAATGAAACGGAGAAAACAAGAGAAAGAAATATTAAAGACTTTTGAATAATGCAAACAGATTCACAAATGAAAAGGCAAATGTACTTTTGGCTGGTGTGCTTGGGTTAGAACCCGAGTCTTGATCTTATCTTGGGAGAGCACGAGTACTTTGTAACAGAAACTTCGACTTTTAGATGATGTACGAGTATATTTTTAGTATTTGATATATTTTATTGTATTTCTGACTAGTTCTACGATTTCTGACTAGTTCTGACTAGTTCTAGAAATTCGAGAATTCTGGACTAGTCTAATAGTCATAGTCATATGGCTTTTGGCTGTTTTAGTATGTTTTATGCGGAGTACTTTTTCTGCTGACAAATATTGAAATTTCAAGTAGGTGTTTAGTGTGAGTTGTGCAATCCATTTCATTGTTTAAGTTTTAATTTAGTAGTACTTTCTCACTGAATAATTTGTAGGGAAGTTTTGTATTTGTTGAGGGTGGTAATTAGAAACGAAGAAATTTGTAGGGTTAGAAATTGGAATTTTTGGAATCTGAAAAATTTGAAATGAGAAATATGAAAATTTGTGAGGTTAGAAATTGGAATATTTGGAATTTGAGAAATTTGAAATTGGATAATTGGAAATTTTTGAGGTTAGAAATTGGAATTAATGGAATTTGACAAATTTGAAATTAAATAATTGGAAATTTCAGAGGTTTGAAATTACAATTTTTGAAAATTTGAAATTGGGGTGTTTGAAAGTTTCTAACTTAGAAAATTCCTAAGCTTAGAAATTGGAATATTTGAAAAATTTGTAATTTGCAAGATTGAAAACAGTAAATACAAATTAACTTTGTATGTTGTGTAAGATAGACAATTTGAAAACTTAAACACATAATAATTTCAAAACTTAATAATTAAAAAATTTGAGAACTTGAAAACTTGAGTACTCGAACCATCGGTTCAAAACTTGATAATTAAAAAATCCGAGTACTTGAAACCTTAAGTCCCCTAATACCTCAAATCTTGATAATATAAAAACCTAGGCCCTTGAAACCTAAAAAATGAAAAAACTTAATATTTCTCTATCACATCTCTACATTTACAAATTCCAAAATAGCTAACTTTTTATATTTCATAAAAATGAACCCAAAATCCTACAATATGCAAGAATAAACTGCATAATGAATGTAATAATCATCCAACTAATCCTCATTTAAAGTCAATTGAGAACCACTGAATCCTCGGGTGCTTCGGGGTTAAAGACCGGGTGCAAGTCTTACGTGTACTCCGTGACTTCAATTTTCTCTCGTTGTCTTTCCTGGCGAATCTCTCCTGTTTTCTTTCTCCTTCTTCTTTCACCGACCTTTCTGCCATCATCTCCCTTCCTTCAGCACCATCCCTGTATCCCTTCGCTTTCATCTCTTTCTCGTCGCGTTACGTACGAAAAAGACACTGTCCATATCTGCGCTGACGAATGCGGCAAGGGTTCTTTTACAGTTTCGTTTTTTTTCTTTCCTCTTTTCGTTCACGAAGATGTCTCTTCGGGAGATTCCTACAGGATTACGGAGCTTACGCTAAGCTCCAAGTCCAGCCAGCGATTCGTTTGCTCGGTAAAAACGACTCACCTCTTAATTCCCTTTTAATTGAAACAAATATCCGCGTATGCACTTTTAGATCACGTGCAACTGATTCGTTTGTTTGATGAGTCTGTAAATATGAGATATTGTATCCCGAGTGTGTTTTCACGTGGTTCGAATTTTAGGGGAAATCTGGCGAATATGGAACCCATACGGACGTCAAACGATGGGTTGGCGATGAAGAGGATGACCCAGGTGTTTAGGAGAACTCTAATTGGTCACGATAGGAAAATGGACGCTTAGACGCATAGGTATCTTTGGAAATTCTGAAGATTTCAAATTGGGGAGATGGCAAATTCGGAAGATTTAAAATTCGGGAGACTGTAAATTCGGGAGATTGCAAATTTGGGAAATTGCAAATTTGGGAAATTGCAAATTCGGGAGATTTCAAATTCGGAAGATTCCAAATTCGGAAGATTGCAAATTCGGGAGATTGCAAATTCGAGAGATAGCAAATTCGGGAGATAGCAAATTTGGGAGATTGCAAATTCGGGAGATTTAAAATTCGGAAGATTTCGAATTCGGTAGATTCCAAATTCGGGAGATTTCAAATTCGGAAGATTGCAAATTCCGGAGATTTCAAATTCGGGAGATTTCGAATTCGGAAGATTCCAAATTCTGAAGATGGCAAATTCGGAAGATTGCAAATTCGGGAGATTGCAAATTCGAAAGATTCCAAATTCGAAAGATGGCAAATTCGGCAGATTGCAAATTCGAAAGATTCCAAATTCGGAAGATTGCAAATTCGGAAGATAGCAAATTCGGAAGATAGCACATTCGAAAGATTCCAAATTCGGAAGATTGCAAATTCGGGAGATTGCAAATTCGGCAGATTGCAAATTCGAAAGATTCCAAATTCGGAAGATTGCAAATTCGGAAGATAGCAAATTCGAAAGATTTCAAATTCGGAAGATTGCAATTTCAGAAAATTGAGTAAAGGCAGAAAATATTATTCAATGTTTGTCTTATACAATTTTGAAAATTTAATTAGTTAAATAATTATCAAGAAGAATTAGAATTCATTAAAATTGTAATTCATGAATTCGAATTCATTTCATTATATTTTCCCTCTTATCGAAAATATTTTGTTATAGATGTTTGTATCTTGGTAAATACTTTCTATGTAGTTTCTGTATGTGCTATGTATACACGCTGCTTAATTATAAGTGGATAAATGAGGGGAGAAGATACACGCGTGCTCAGTTCGTTGACAACCGCAGACACGTTTTCGTTTCTTCCCTTTCCAGCCAAGTTCTTATGAGATTCCTCTGGGATTAGCTGTCATGGGATGAGATCACACCATACCGGAAGATCGTACAATGATCTTTCATCTACATATCCTGTGGCTCTTTTCTTAATATTTCAATTCTTTCGAAATGTAACAAAATGGAAAAAATTGTCAACTGTAAATTTGTTATTTTATGGATTCGTAAATTTGTTATTTCATGGATTTGTAAATTTGTTATTTTATAGATTTGAAAATATACAGATATGTAAATTTGTAAATATGGGAACTTGAGGGTTTGACATTTATTACTTTATAAGTTTTCCAATTTTAAATTTGCAAATCTGACTACTTAACTATTTGATGATTTTGCAATTTGGTAATTTAATAATTCACAAACTTGACAATTTCACAATTTCTCAATTTCACAATATCATAATTGAAAAATTTCACAATTTGTTAATTTGACAATTTCACAATTTGACAATTTAATAATTTGACAATTTGACAATCTGACAATCTGACAATTTTACAATTTGACAATGTTACATATAAATTCCATAAAAATAATGCGGTTATCTACACTTACAAATCAGAAGGGTTAAAGAATTAATTTAATTAAACATCTTACAATAATTGTAGTAAGAAATTTGACGATGGTCATGTTTAAAGGGTAATATAAATTCTCTACCAAAATAACGAAAATGAAAAATATTCTGACAAACAGTAGCAACAGCTGTAGCATCGGCTACCCTAGGAAAAACGGAAGAGGGTTGCAGGGGATGTTGGTAGGGTTCCGGTATTCGGAAACAGAACGACCATAAAATTTATCGAGCTTTCACTGTGGTGGAAGTTAAGCTGTCACTGCACGCAATTTCCCGACCGAAAGTTCTCTTTATGAAAACGATGAATTCTAGGAAAAGATTTCCCTGTGGTGTTATGCTACAGAACTTTTATATTGTCGAATTGTCAAATTGTCAAATTTTTAAATTTTTTGAACGTGGAATTGCTATATTGTCAAATTATCGAATTGTCAAATTGTTAAAATGTTAAATTGTAAAATTGTCAAATTGTCAAATTGTAAAATTATAAAATTATCAAGTTGTCAAGTTGACAAACTGTCAAATTTCCAAATTTCCAAATGGTCAAATGGCCAAATTGTCGAATTCCCAAATTGTCAAAACTCAAACTGACAAATTCCCAAGTTGTCAAATCCCCAAATTACCAAATTGCGAAATTCTTAAATTGACAAATGCCCAAGTTATCAAATGTCCAAATTGTCAAATTCCCCAATTTCTAATATCCCCAATTCCTAATTTCCCCAATTCTCAATTGCCCCAATTCCTAATTTCCCCAATTCCCAATTTCCCCAATTCTCAATTTCCCCAATTCCTAATTTCCCCAATTCCCAATTTCCCCAATTCCCAATTTCCCCAATTCCCAATTTCTCCAATTCCCAATTTCTCCAATTCCCAAATTTCCCCAATTCCCAATTTCCCCAATTCTCAATTTCCCCAATTCTCAATTGCCCCAATTCCTAATTTCCCCAATTCCCAATTTCCCCAATTCCCAATTTCCCCAATTCCCAATTTCCCCAATTCCCAATTTCCCCACTTTCTAATTTCCCCAATTCCCAATTTCCCCACTTTCCAATTTCCCCAATTCCCAATTTCTCCAATTCCCAAATTTCCCCAATTCCCAATTTCCCCAATTCCCAATTTCCCCAATTCCTAATTTCCCCAATTCCCAATTTCCCCAATTCCCAATTTCCCCAATTCCTAATTTCCCCAATTCCCAATTTCCCCAATTCCCAATTTCCCCAATTCCCAATTTCCCCAATTCCCAATTTCCCCAATACCCAATTTCCCCAATTCCCAATTTCCCCAATTCCCAATTTCCCCAATTCTAAATTTCCCAACTCTCAATTTCCCCAATTCCTAATTTCCCCAATTCCCAATTTCCCCAATTCTCAATTTCCCCAATTCCCACTTTCCCCAATTCCCACTTTCCGCAATTCCAAAATTTCCAAATTCCAAATTCCCAATTCCCCAATTCCCAAATGTCCAAATTCCCCAATACCCCAATTCCCAAATTTCCCAATTCCTAATTCCCAAAGATTCAACTATAAACCCAAATGTACCTAATTCGCAATCTCCCCAAAGTCTCTCCAAAATCCTCATCATCCTACCAATGAAATTACCCGTAAAAGAGGAGTACAAGCGGAAATACAACGCGCGGCAATATAAAGTATCCACGAAAACAGGTGAAATTAAATCGCCGAACTCATAAAAGCACATATGTTCCATATGTGTCCATACATATGAAAATACAACGCACGCACCATCATACAATGCGCTATACAACAAAAAGTAATAAAACAGCTTAGCTGCCGTCCGAAAGAAATACTGTAAACAGCTCCCACATTTCACGGCGTTCCTTTTACATATTTACGATGAAACGTCATCCTAGAACGACATAAATCAGAACCATGACCTAGTCTCGCGGAGGCTGTCGCCTAGACCGTCCACTAAACGGCGAAAAAGGATGAAAAAATAGTTCGAAGGGCTCCTAAAATAATATCGTAAACCACGAACCGAGGCACGTCTTGTCTATGCACGTATGCTGGCTTTATACGTGCTCGTACATATATTATGAACACGTTATAGGACGTGGAAGTCTATTTCCAACTGAAACACATTCTGTACCCAGCCGCTCGCAACACGCTGGCTTTGATACAGCTACGATATATATGACAGAGAACTCAGCATCCCCTTGGTACATTGCAGTGACTCTCAACCGTGTAAATAATGCGGGCTGATAAGCGTATTAGGTTTAATTCAAAGATTAGTCAAATTATATGCACGGGAAATTATTCGATGTTGCACAACGAGAGGTTTCATCTGAGACATGTGAACGTTTTCAGAATTTTTTTATTGTAGGGATTATAGAGATACAGTTTTATTATATTGTAGATTTTATAGATTTAGTCATAAATTTATTGTGGTTTTAAATATTTTGTGATGGTTTTATTACGGTTTTGTTCTAGATTCAGTTATAGATTCATGACATATTTTATTTTAGTTTTTCGTTTATTATAAATTCATTGCTTTTGTTAATATCTTATAAGAGTTTCATTATAGCTTAATTATAGACTTTGTTATAAAATTAATCATAGATTCATTGGAAGTTTTATTTTCGTTGAGATTTATTATAAATTTATCACTTGTCTCAATATCTTATAATAGTTTCATTATACCTTTATTATAGATTTTGTTATAAAATCAATCATAGTTTCATTGTAAATTTTATTTTAGATCTTCGTTGAGATTTATTACAAATTTATAATTGTCTCAATATCTTATAATAGTTTTATTATAGATTCATTGTAGACCTTATTATAAATTCAATTAGAGACTTATTACAAATTTTATTTAAAATTTTTTGACAGAATCGATTATAGATTTATTATAAATTTTATATTAGATTTCAGTTCAGATTTACTACGAATTTATTGTTTCTCCTTTGTAATAAAAAATGTTTCACGTTTTGTAATAATTTTATTGTAGACCTTGTTGCAGTTTTATTATAGATTTATTGCAGTTTTAACACATTATGTATTCTCTTACAGTCTTGTTCTAGATTTTCATACTTCATCACAGATTTACCACAGTTTTCAATACTCGTGAAGAAAGACAACAACAAAGTTCTTTCTTTTAACATAATTGAATTCTTCCAGAAATGAAATTGTATCTACACAGTTAAATTCACACCAAGATCATTTTAAATCCAGAAGCACTTCAAGTGAGAACCACTCGAGAGAAGCAAGGAACAGTTATCTGACATTTTAATATATATTTTTGTATTAAGTGTTCAATGGTTTGACAGGATGATCGTATATAACGTTTCTTATTCGAAGAAAAGATTAACGGCGTCTCTTGGAGGACATTTACTCCCAGTCTTTGCAGGGAAAATATTTATGCTCGTGTAGGTAGATGACTAATAAACACTCCTTACTGTCGCTCCTATTTAGAAACTCAAAACCAGAAACTGACGTAATGATGCAATCGTAACACTCGTATTATTTGTATCATAATCATCTGTGATCACTTTCCAAGACCAGTAACAATAACACTAATCAAATACTAAAATGATGATATTATTCCTATTCAAATTTTAGTGTTTCATATTTACTTCACATTCATATTACAATGTATCATATTTACTTGATATTTACATTACAATTTTAATATATCATATTTACTTCACATTCGTATTAAAATTTTAATGTATGATATTTAATTGATATTCATATTATAGTTTCAATGTATCAATATTCATAGTGATATTAAAACACAATATATTTAGTTCACAATCATAATAAAATCTCAATCTATAACTTGACATTACAATACAGAGTATATAACATATTAAAGAAATTATATTAAGAACGACACATATAAAAACCCTAATGTATGCCTGTATTATTGATTAAATTAGTAGGTAATTAAAATTAACCTGAGTTGATTAAAACGATAAAGTAATTCTTGTAAAATTGCAACGAATTATAGCTAACTGTCAAATAATTATCATATGTGACATTTAGTGAACACAGAAAAAAAATTATATCACATGTATCAAAACAGATATAAACATTATTTGCATGACAACAATGTATCCAATCAATGCATCACAACTTCAAACCACAGTGATCAAGGTCCAATAAAATGATTAGAATACATCTGCGACGCAAAGTGAAAGTAAACTAGTTACTAATTCCAAACAAAACAGAATCAACTAAATTCCGAACACCAGAGAAGCACCTAAATTCCGAACAAAAGAGAAGCAACTAAATTCCAAACAAAAGAGAGTCCACTAAATTCCAAACAAAGGAGAATCTAGTGAATTCCGAACAAAACAGAAAGCTAGTAAATCGAGAAGAAAGTAGAAGCAACAAAATTCAGGATAGTAGTTTTACGGGGTGATAGGTTTCGCTAACGGGAATCGAACCGGTCCTGTTTCACTTTCGTTTGAGGGACGAGTGATCAGAGTATCGATTGGGAACCGCTGTAAATCGGTGTGCACATCTGGCCGTGGCTGCCCTGGAAACGTGGGAGTCGAGAGTAAAGTATAAACTATGGGGTGCCACCCCATCTCATAGCTACCCCCTCGACCACCATGGATGTATGTAGGTAATTATGGTCGACGTGTGCTCGTGCGCGCTCGAGAGCCGCGTTATCGGCGTTTCGCGACGAGTATATACGCGGAGATTCAAAACACCGGCTCTCTCGATCGAATTCGGATGAGATCTATGTATGACTAGACAAATATTCATATGGTAGAGGATTATGCATATTAGAAACGAAGACGAACATTGGAACAAAATTTAATTCGGATATTCTTGGGAAGAATTTAAATTATTCGTGGTAACAGTTCGGTGTGGAGATATCATGATAGAGAGTTACTGATTCGGAATTTTTTACATTTAGGAATTTGGGAACTTGGGGATTTGGGGATGTAGAGATAGGGGAATATACGAATTTTGGGACATAGGAACTTGGGGGTATAGGGACTTTTGGAGATACTAATTTGGAGATGTAGGTATTTCAGGTTATAAGAATTTAGAGATACAGAGATTTGGGAATATTGGGATTTGAGGATATAGGGATCTGGGGATGTGGGGATTTCGCAATATAGGGATTTGGGGATGTGGGGATTTGGGGACATAGTAACTTGGGGATATAGGGACTTTTAGAGATAGTAATTTGTAGATATAGGTATTTCAGGTTATAAGAATTTAGAGATATAGAGATTTGGGAATATTGGGATTTGGGGATGTAGGGATTTGGGAATGTGGGGATTTGGCAATATACGGGGTTCGGGACATAGTAACTTGGGGATATAGGGACTTTTAAAGATAGTAATTTGGGGCTATAGGAATTTTTGAATATTAGAGTTCGGGGAATAGAAAAATTTGGTAATACACAAATTTCGGTATATAGAGATTTGCAGATATAGGTATTGTGGCATATAGAGATTTGGAGATATAAAAGTTTCAGAAAATAGAGATTTGGGGAACATAAATTTGGAGTTTTGTAAATTTGAAAAATTTGAAAAATTTGTAAAAGTTGAAAATTTGAATAAATTCAAGAATTTATAAAATTTAGTAACATTTAGTAACAAGAATGTTCTTGAAACATTCGAGAAACAAAGAAAACCAGAATATTAACAAATTAAAAAATGTGCAAATTTGTAAAATGACAAAATTTGCGATTTGGGATCTTGGTAATTCAGAAATTTGGAAAATTAGAAAAATTTAAGAGACCTGAAAATTTCTGAATTTGAACAGAAACAAATTTATAAAGAATGAAAATTATTAAAATGGAGAAGCAAACTGTTAAAGAATGGAATTTAAAAAAAAACCTTTCAAAGAATGGAAATGATTAAAACAAAGGAAGAAACTTTCAACGAATGAAAATTATTAAAACAAAGAAACAATGTCTGAAGCATGCGCGCAAGAAGCGTAAAGCCACGAAGGAGCAAGGAGAGAAAGGTCGATGCTCGTAGAAGAGAAGTCATACTATATATTTAAAAGGGACACAGGGTCGTCGTAACCCCATGGAACATGGAGGCTAGTTTCCATGGTGGTCCAGATCTCTCGCGGCAACCAGAAATGCGCAAAGGGTTGCTAAAAGCCATTCACAGGACTAATGGCTAATGGGGTGTTCTTAACGCGGCAGAGAATCTGCCATCTTCGTCGGAGCTTTGTGTCTTAAAGAGCGAGTCTCACAACAAGACCATCCAGCGCCTACATACTGCTTTCAAGATGCAGACGTGTTCAATTATTAACATAATCCACAAACTCTGTAAGATTTCTACTTAAGATGTCTATTAAAATTTTACTCTTTCATAACACAATAAAAATTGATAATAATTATACGAATTGCTTCATTTTTAAATGATTAAGTACACTTTTCTTTACTTTAATTTTTCAGTATTTTATGATTTGTTATATTTGTTTGGATATATTCAATATTTTACAGTTTGTTCTATTTGTTCTAATATATTTAATATTTTATGTACTATTTTATTCATTTTAATATGGTCAATGTTACACCGTTTTATCCTATTTAAAATTATCACACGTTAACAAGACTTTAAGACTTTAAAATGTCAGAGATTTTTAACTTTGTCAGTGACTACAAAAATATTGGGAACAGATGTAAAAATGATACTGTACGAAATTCTTGCATTTCCAACGCAAACGAAATCGAATATTTCTCGTCTCTCGCAATTATAATTTACCCTTGCGCCTTCTCAACGTTACAAAATGGCGACATAGCGTAACTGTCGCTAGTTCTCCACATAAACAGAAACATTTGTCTCTCATTACTCGTAAGAGATTAAAAATTCTCTCAATGTCAAAAAATGTAAATATTAGTTCATTTTTACAAAAGTTTAATTTTTGTATTGATCGAATAGTTTCTCATCAATTTATGGTTAATTTAAGGTTAGTTTAATGCATCACGAGTACCAAAATACAGCAAGGTCAAAATGGCATCTTTTCTAAGAGAAAAAATTACAGACACAAAGTGGAAAAAAAGAAAAGATAGTGGTAAAATCGATCAGGAGAGAAATCACAAAGGAAGAAGCG
The DNA here is from genome assembly GCA_945859595.2 of Megachile willughbiella. Classification (NCBI taxonomy): domain Eukaryota; kingdom Metazoa; phylum Arthropoda; class Insecta; order Hymenoptera; family Megachilidae; genus Megachile; species Megachile willughbiella. Next base: position 11,699,108 of record OX243796.1, read on the forward strand.
TGAAACATTGCAGAGGGGAAACTGACGCTTGCGTGGAGGGAATAAAAGCAAATGTCAGAAACAGATAGACTGCAGGCACTAAAAGATCATGGCTGAATATTACTTCGTGGTTGCCGTTCAGACTACCCACTCGCTAATGACTTTCCATTAAAAGCAGTTCGTGCAAAGGAAAGGGGGAGAAACTGGAAAAAAAATAATCGAATTTCTTTCCACGCCCCTTATTCTCCCCGAACGATTTTCTTGGCTTTTCACTTTCCACCCTAGTTATTTTTCCCATTGTGTTCGATACTCTTGCTATCATTTTTATCTTGTATTCGGGGACGTAATTACGTTATCATTTTAGGTGTTAACAAACTTGTGTTACAATTTTATTGTATTACTTTAAATAATTTGAGATTTGGGATTTATTTTTACGTAGAAATTATTAGTACTATAATTGCAACTTTATTCTAGATTTATTTTTATGTGTAAAATTAGTTAAAATTGATTAATTATAATGGTTATCACAATTGTGATAAAATTCTCTCCTTTGTAGAAGGGAAACATTTTTCTCGTTAAGTATAATGAAGAATTTCAAGTTTTGGGAATTTAAGAATTTTGGGACATTTGGGAAATATGGGGAACTTGGAAAGTTTGGAAACTGGAGATAACAGGAAATTTGGGAAATTCGGTAATTTGAGGAATTTCGAGATTTCGAAATGCGGGAATGTAGAAATCTTGGAAAATCGAGAATTTGGAAAATTTGAGAATTTGAAAAATTTGCAAAAATTTGGAAATTTGAAGATTATGAGAATTTGAAAGATTTGGAAATTTGGAAAATTTGGGAATTTAAAAATCTGGAAAATTTGGGAAAACTAGGAACGTGAAAAATTTGCGAAAATTTGGAAATTTAGAAAATTTTAAAACTTGGCAATGTGGAAACTTGATAAATTTGAAAATTTGTGATGTTCGAAAATAATAATTAATACAATTCTAATTCAAGATTACAGTAATTTGAATATACAAAATTTTAATCAATTGTAATTTAATTTCTGATTAATATTTTCACATAAAATATGAGTGAATTCTACTTAATGTAAAATTTAATCCGTTTTACTTTGACAAAAGAGCAAAATGCAATTTTCCTCGTAGAATGGAACAAAGCGCAATTTTTTTTTTTCACGGGGTGAGTATCCCTTTTCCACCCTTTCCCTATCTACACTCATGGCTTCACTTTTCTCTTTTCACATTTTCTTTCATTACATTTTACCTTGCATGTGAATTTAATACTAGTTTTAATACAATTATTATCTTACATTTTATTCAACTTTTTGACGTATGTAATTCCAACAGAATACGTTTCTTTCATTTTTTTGGAAAGCACGGAAGCACGTTTCCATTTTCGACTTCTTTAAAATTGTACTACTGCACATTTAAATATAAATGTACGCGTTTCTGTCTGATATTTTTAGTTATTCCAAAAAAACGAGGAACTCAGACTAGACACAGTTTCTCTGTCAACCCCTCGTATTTGAATTTTTAAAAATACTTTTTGTACATAATATATAGGAATTTTTTAATAAACCTGCAGTCTCTATGGATTTACAACTTTCAGATCAATTATGAGTTACAATTGAAGAGTTGTGAAACAAATCAGGCAGAAATTAATTTAGAATAACATTATTATTAAATATTAATGATGAATATTGTCATTGTAATCACTATTATTAATATGCAATATTGTTCAACATTTTTGACTAAAAATTAATCTGCAAGAACTCTAAGAATAATATTCCAAATAAAATTTAAATCAAATACTGAAACTAAGTATCAGAAATTTGTGATATTACAAACTATGACAAATTCAATATCATGAAATTAAAAATTATTCTTCATTTCCACTAGATTCAAATATCTCAATTTACTAATTCTCTACTATGCAATGTGCCAAAATTTTGAAGCTTAGATATTGCACAATTTATATGTACCTAATAATACAATATACAATTGCACAAACACGTCAACATTACACAAACTATCACAATAAAAATTATCCATTTGCAATGCCCTATAACTTATTTAATTATATTCAACAATATCCCACCCGAAAAGAATAATTATTTTTCCGAAAGAATTTATAAATCTGTAACTGAATATTTTCACGAAAGCATTCGAGAATACCCGCTCGTTCGTTTCCTCGCAACTGCAGCTGATCGATACTTTCTCAGACGTTAAATGGAGGGAAAATTATGTGGAAAACTTACCAAGTTGTGATTGATGCGTGGGTGTTGGAGCAGGTCTAACTTTATCCGGAGGGCACCTTCTGGTGGCTGCTACGGTGGCAGGTAAGGGTATACTCGTTCCACCCCCAGGACCGCCACCTGCACCCCCGACAGCCGATTGCTTATTGTATGGAGACGGCAATCTGGAACAAAGAGACCAATTTAGAGAGCAATCTCCCAATAGAGTCGTTACCCTGATTCGAAACCGTTCCTCTCGTACGTTTTCCAACAAATTGAAACTATAACATCTCTCCCACTATTTTTCACTACCTCGTTTCTATTTGTTTTATTGAGTTCGATCGCTACTTCTCTTATATCGTGTTCCCGTGTCTCTTTGGAAATACAGGTGCTTTGGAGTAAAATTTTGTTAAATAATTATTATGCAAAATTAGAATACAATTATTATTTGAAACTTTACTGCGATGGATGTATACAGTTTTACTTTTAATTATAAAATCATGCTTTATATTATGATTTTAGTTATTATTAATTGTATTTTAAATTATAAGTTTGATTGCAATTAATCATACTTTAAATTATAGTTTTAGTTACAATTAATTATAATTTTGATCACAATTATTTATACTTTAAATTATAGTTTTAGTTACAATTAATTATAATTTTGATCACAATTCATTACAATTTTAATTATACATAATTTCATTGAATTATGATTAAAATTATAGCTGTCGTGAAAAATTGTATTAAATTATTTTATTACAATTATATTGAATTGTAATTGTATAAAATTATAGTACGATTATACAAAATTATAATACAATTAGATAACAATTTAAATAAAATGAAAATGCAATTGCTAAAAACTGAATAAAGATTATTTCAAGCATCGAACGAACATATGAGTGGTGATTATTCTCCGGTCACGGCCATTGACCGTGTGTGTGTTATTGTTCCACGATTGCAACGAACCTCTCTTTCCAAGAACTGTTTGCTTTCAAAACGCCATACTGGTGTTTATAGTTTTTGGACGTGCAGCCTAAATCAAATCGCAAGCCACGCGTAGCGCAACCAAGCGATGAAATTTCACGCGCCTGACTCGAAACGGAAACACAGATCGAAATCTAGTAATTACAGCACTTAATTACTCATTGTATTTGCTGAATAATCTCGACAACATCGCCTCCACGAATAATACGTACGTGTTAATAGATCGGTTTACCATATATGCAGATTTGCTGTGTATCATACGGTTTTTTTCTTAGAAGGCGTTATTATTTTGTTCTTTCGCACCTATTGTTACTTTATTACCCAATCAAAATTTGTATTGTTTGCTTGATCAATGCTGAACTTATTTTCAATGGGAGAGTTCACATGTATATCTTCTTCTTTTCAAAATAGAACAAATTGTACAAGACATTATAACAATTATTGCAATATTTCGTTGTTTTGTAATATTTGTTATCAATTACAAATTATATAGATAGATAACTTACTGATCAATTTATGTACATCATTATTATGTATCATGTGCATTAAATATGCACAAAGTATGTAAACATTATATTTAATAAATGTTATTGATATACAGGTTGCTTTAATAAAAACATACGTTATGTAAATGTACACATACAGATGTATGTTGAATAAAAATATTCATTACAAACATAAAAAATAGATGTGAACATATATATAAACATATGTACATATATAAACATATACATATGTATGTGAACATATGTATAAAATAAACGAATAGAAATGATAAAGTCCGCATTTTTATTTGGCGACGAACGAGTTATAAGTCAGTTGGAACATGAAGTAAGATCAGTAGGGATGCAACAATGCGTTGTTCAAAAGATCATTTCTGCAGCTTCGCCGAGCGTGTAGGAGCGGCTCGCGTGCCAAAAACGCGCGCTTCCGCTCGAAAACGAGAGTGAAGAGGGGTTGGTGTACGCAATGTAGCGGGTCCAGTAGAAAGAAAACAGCGAACGCGGATAAAAAAGAAAGAAACTTCACGAAGGCGTTGACGTTGCCCAAAGAAAACACGCTGGTAAACGAGAACACGAGCGAGGGAGAGAAACTCGTTGGTGGTCGTTCGGTGCTCTCGTGCCACACACCGCTTCCCTTGCACAGGATTCTTTTCCTTTTCTTTTTCAGTCCAACTTTCCCTCGTCGTGAAGGGTGCCGTGAAATTCCTCCCCTTTCAATCCGACACTCGGAGATGTACAAAATTGATACAAACTTTCGTGTACATCTCCCATTACGAAGCGAATGATGTCGCATACTTGTTTTTATAATATTCTGCTAGTTTTGTAGTTAGGTTAAATTATCGACAATTATAGAAAGATAAAGAATTAGTATTTGATAATTATTATCGAATAAACTGTATAATTAATAAATAGCCGACATATAAATTGTATAAGTAATACTCGTTTTTATAATACCTTGCTAGTTGTATGGTTATCAAATAAACTGATAATGTGTTATCAAGTAAACTGTATAATTAATAGTCATCAAATAAATTGAAGAATTAATAGATAATTATGAAATGAAAGAAATAGAATGTCTCGTTTCCACAAGAACATAATATTGACTGCAATGTACGCGTATCTTAAGTTATGTAATCTACCTAATTTGAATAGATTCGCGGTGTAAGGACAATGTGCGCTACTGCGCATGTCTGCGTAATCCGACCAATCAGGTAACGAACTGTGATCACGTGATAAGGCGCCAAGTACAAGCTATAGAGTTATTCCGTGTCCATTCAAAAAACTATGAAACACTAATCGAATTAATAAATATATTTCAATATTCGTTTAAGAATTACATACAGATATTAAAAAATAATTAATTTAATATAGTAACGTACAATTATATAATATTTAATTTAAAGAGTATATGAACTATAATATTTAGCATATGTCCGTGCAAAACATTTAAAATATAAAAATTGTGTAAAACCTTGTTCTGTATCCGAAGTAAAATTGAGTAATTAATTAATAACTACTTCGCTGAAATGTACGTACCGTTTCAGAGAAATATAAAAGGAAAACGAATGAAAGATCACATTTGTCTGGGCAAATAAGTAGCATCGATCGAGAAGATGATGAGGAAACGTTCGGGACAAGTAATTCTGTTCTACAAAGAAAGAAGTCTCCCACGAGAGTGAAAATGAAACGAAAACACGGAAGAAAAGAAAAAGAACGAGATTGTCGGGGGCAAAACCCATGAGACGCGTAGCAAGAACATTTAAGAGAAACGAAGAAACGTGGAAGTTGTAGGACGAAAACGTTAAATATGCGGTTGGCTCGTATCGGGTTTACAGCCCCGTTCTTGTATCGTAGTCGAGTCACCAGCGAAGGGTAAATATTTGACCGAAACGATGACGTGTAGGTATATACTCGAAAAAGACTCTCTTTTTTCCTCGATTCTCCTATATGCACCATTATTTAACCGAGACTCGCATCCCCTTTGTTGACGAATCAACCGTCGAAAGCGAGGTCGTCTTCTTGGAAGTGGAACTAACAGAATTTAGCTCATTCTTCTTTTTCTACGTAAGAACATCGCTACGATATGTTGAATGTCTTCCGTTTAAATTCAACACTGTACACAATTCCATTGTTTGCAAAGTGAGGATTTGCGAATTTTAGATTTTTATTCTTTAAAATTTCTGAACCGAATGAACAGATTATTGAAGAAATAAATTTTTAAATTATAGAAGTCGAACATTTTTTATTTCCAAATCTTCAAATTCTCTAATTCCTAAATTTCCAAATTAATATTCCTCCAAGAGTGATTTATAAAGGAGATGTTAGACACGTTCACGAATGAGTAAAATCTGTCTCTTAATAGGTTAACGTTCTGTCAAATACGAAAATATATCACGGACGCAAATACATACATGTCATTTGATATAAGGACAGTTTTCAAATCATTCGTATTTCCATCGAGACAAATAGCGGTCGTTGAGGATTTATGGACGTTCTCCCGTCGTGGAGCCTCTCGATGTATCACCGTACACTCGGCTGCAACGTAATCTTTTGGATAAAAACAGATATGTAAACTTGGAACATTCTAAATTCTCCAAATCTTCAAACTATCTACACTGACAAATTTTTAGATTCCTTTTACATTTTCAAATTTATATATTCTGAGACTCTTTAATATCCAAACTTACAAATCTGCAAATTCCTAAATTTATAAAATCACAAATTTGTAAACTTCGAACTTGTAAAGTAAATTAGGAGATCAATCAACTAAAGTTCGATGACTCATAGACTTTCCCGGCATTGATTACCATATTTTCCCTAGGAAAGTCTGATTTGCCGTTGACTGTACAAGATTCGGAACGCGATACATCGTCGGTGAGCTGATTCAATAAAAAATTGCGATCTTTTCTGCGCGATAGTGGAGTTCACCGTTCGCGTCGGGGAAATGCAGGAAAAAGCGTTTCAATCTCTCGCGAAACACCGCCAGGATAGTGTGTTTCACGAATATTTACGAGGGTAATATCGAAAATTAATGTCGTTGCTCCTGTTTGTCGCAAACCAAGCGTTACCTCGTGTTCGGTAATTTCTCTTCACTTCTAATAATAGACTCGGTAGATGTACTGTACATGTTAACACGCTGTTGATCGATCATGAATATCACTCGAGTTTCCATCATCTAACGTTTTCGGTAACCTGACTCAACCTGGACTCACTGTAACGTGAGCTAACTCAAGTTTGATATAACGTATCTTAATTTAACATAAATTCAAAATAATTTAAGCAAACCGACTTTAAAATGAATATGACTTAACTCGACTTAAAATTAAATATAACATAACCCAACTTTAATTGGATAAAAGCTAACGTAACTTAAATTAAATATAACCTGACGCAACTTAAATTAAACATAACCTAACGCAATTTTAATTGAATATATGATAGCTCAATTGAAATTGAACATAACCTAACGCAACTTTAATTGAATATATGATAGCTCAACTTAAATTGAACATAACCTAACGCAACTTTAATTGAATATATGATAGCTCAACTTAAATTGAACATAACCTAACGCAACTTTAATTGAATATAATATAGCTCAACTTAAATTGAACATAACCTAACGCAACTTTAATTGAATATATGATAGCTCAACCTAAATTGAACATAACCTAACCCAACTTACATTGAATATAATAAAATCCAAATTAAATTGAACGGAATCAAATCTAGCTTGATTTGAACTGAATATAATGTAACATAACTCGATTCAAATTAAATGTAACCCAACTTAACTCAATCTAAATTGAACGTAAAGTAGTCAAATCTAAAAAGGAAAAAATTTAACCTAACACAATACAAAGTAAGCACACCTTATCATAATTCATGTATAACCCAAACTGAATGAATCATAACTCAGTATAACCTAACCTGCCATAACCTAAATTGAGTGTAACCGAGTTTCACCCAACTCATATTCAATGTAACTGAATCTAATTCAACTGAAATTCAATGTAACTTAATGTAACTCAACTGACATTCAATGTAACTTAATGTAACTCAACTGAAATTCAATATAACTTAATCTGACTCAACTAAAATTTAATGTAACCTAATCTAACTCAAATTGAATACAACATAATCTAACTTGAGTAAAATTCAAAGTAACCTAACTCAGTGTAACTCATACATTATCTGACCCAGCTCAATTTTAACTTAACATGACCTAACAGAAATAGAACTTACGTTAGTAGCAAAATGATAGTCAAGTACTTACTCCATATTAAGTATCCATACGTACACACATTACTTAAACCATATGTAAATCTGCATATGTTATACATACTATATGTGCTACATACCCTAACTAAAAATACGTACACATATTAGTTAACTAGCATTAAGCTCATTAAACGGCCGAATAAAAATAGTTAATTAACAAAGTTCGTTATACAATCGATACGTCGTACTTTTATCTGAGCATATGTCATTAAACGAGGATGATTGATCACGTTGCACGGAGATAAGAGTTTCATCTGCAGCAACGCATCGTTGATTACGTTGCATGCATTCAAGCGATGTGGCCACATCGTGAAGACAATTAATGCAGATACCTGTACGTATACATATACGTAGCTCTGGCAAAGGGGAAGGAGATTCTGTTAATTACTCAAGCTCCCATATCCGATGGGAGGCCCTCAAGGATCAATATCCAATTTCTCATCCTATGCTATTTCGAGCATCCTGTACGTCATACCTGATCGTACACTCAAACTTTCGAAAAAATGTTGTATTATCGAAAAGGGGAATGTGACTTTGAAAATAATAGATTGAAGGGTACAAGTAATTGTATGATTATTTGCTAATTTCTGAATGCTTGAAAATTAATTTCAGTTTATTGCTGGATGGATTTAGAGGTAGTTGGATTTTGGTATTATGAAATATTGAAATTTTTGAGGGTTGATTTTGGGGATTTTGGGATTTGAGAAGATTGGAGTTTGGGAATATTGGGATTTGGGAATTTTGGGATTTGAGAAGTTTGGGGTTTGAGAAGATTGGGGTTTAGGAAGATTGGGATTTGGGAATTTTGGGACTTGGGAATTGAGGGATTTGAGAAGTTTGGGGTTTGGGAATATTGGAGTTTGGGAATATTGGGATTTGAGGAGATTGGGATTTGGGAATTTGGGATTTGAGAATTTTGGGATTTGAGAATTTTGGGATTTGAGAATTTTGGGATTTGGGAATTTTGGGATTTGGAAATTTTGGGACTTGGGAATATTGGGATTTGAGAAGATTGGGATTTGGAAATATTGGGATTTGGGAATATTGGGATTTGGGAATATTGGGATTTGGGAATATTGGGATTTGGGAATATTGGGATTTGGGAATATTGGGATTTGGGAATATTGGGATTTGGGAATATTGGGATTTGGGAATATTGGATTTTGGGAATATTGGGATTTGGGAATATTGGGATTTGGGAATATTGGATTTTGGGAATATTGGGATTTGAGAATATTGGGATTTGGGAATATTGGGATTTGGAAATATTGGGATTTGGGAATATTGGGATTTGGGAATATTGGGATTTGGGAATATTGGGATTTGGGAATATTGGGATTTGGGAATATTGGGATTTGGGAATATTGGGATTTGAGAATATTGGGATTTGGGAATATTGGGATTTGGGAATATTGGGATTTGGGAATCTGAAAATCTGGAAATTCAAAAATTTTTGAATTTAGGAATTGGGGAATGTGGAAATTTGGAAATTTGAGAATTGGAAGATTTGAAAATTTAGAAATTTAGGAATTTGGGATTCTGAGAATTGGAGATTTTAGAAATTTTGGGATTTAGAAAGTTGGAATATTTGAAAAATTTGGAAACTGAGATTTAGAAATTGTTTAATTCACGAATCCAGAAATATAGAAATCTGGAAATCAATTTTCAGCAATTTCAGGAACAGAATTTAATAAATTACATCTTCCATATTTATTTCAGTATGTTCATAAAAGTTTCAAGCAATCTTCGTTCATTGTTTCTAATCTCGTAGCAGACACATTTGTCACAATCCACAGAATAAAATACTTAGACAATAGCTTCTCTGGTAACAAGAGTGCACCAAAGAAAGAAAGCAGAGAAAAACGGTCCTCTGCCTCTTTCATGGTAATTTCATTCGGAAGAAAGATCTCTATGCTTGTTCCAAACGTCCACGAATATTTTTGTCGAGAAACATCTTAACCGAATTTCCATATTGAGGTATTTTGTTTCAATGCTTTCTCATGCAAATCTTCGAACAAGGACTACGTTGCACGCTCCATCTTCGCCTTTTTCAAAAGCAACTCTAAAGAGAGTAAGATAAATGTTACCGTGTACATTTCTGTTCAAACGGTTAACAAGAATCAAATGTTTATTTCTGTACTCAAGTGGTGAAGGAATCTTTACTTTTCTCCAATAAAACAAGTCTATTTTAGTTAATTTTTAATAAGAAAGGACAATAACATTCGCACTTAAAATTTACATATTAAAATAATTTAAATAAAATTTGCATATTAAAGTAATTTAAATAAATTTGAATTTTGTACACAATTTGAATGCTGAAATAATTTAAATAAATCTAAATTTTATGTAAAATTTACATGTTGGGATAATTTAAATAAATTTAAATTTTATATCAAATTTACATATATAATATTATTAAGTACTTATTAAGGATGATATTATATATAATCTTTAAAATTATTCAAGAGAATGGAAGAATTATTCTGAACATTTTATAATATTGTGTTTATTCACATGCTGTCAATATGAACTGATAGCATAGCTTTTCATAATTTAGATCAATTTAAAACATTAAGAATAAAATGTTCAAATGCAATTTAGAATAATCTAAGAAGAAATCAAGAACAAAATGTTCAAATGCAATTAAGAACAATTTAAGAAGAAATCAAGAACAAAATGTCCAAATATAGTTCAGGACAATTTAAGAAGAAATTAAGAACAAAATGTTCAAATATAGTTCAGGACAATTTAAGAAGAAATTATGGACGAAATGTTGAAATATAATTCAGAATAATTTAAGAAGAAATCGAGAACGAAATGTTCAAATATAATTCAGGACAATTTAAGAAGAAATTAAGAACAAAATGTCCAAATATAGTTCAGAACAATTTAAGAAGAAATTAAGAACAAAATTTGTAAATAAAATTCAGAACAAACATTTGAGGGAGAAATTATTAACAACATACTCCTCGATCCATTTCATACTAAAACTGTAAACAACAAATGCTTAAAATTTCTAAATAATGAGTTGGAACATTATTGGGAATCACTGCCACTGTTTCTCATACAAGACTCGTGTACGCGTATGCAAATTATCGTTTCTATTCGGTTTGAAAAATCGTCTGTCTAAAGGTCTGGCTTCTCTCGGGTGGTTTTCGCTGTCGTTGAGAACTGGTCCTCCAAAGAACTGGCTCGGCGTGCAATTACTCTTAGTACAGTCACCAGCAAATATGACTTACCTAGGGGGAACAAGCCTCCCAGTAATTGATTTTTATCATCTTTTTAAAATTTGAAAATTCCGAGGTGAGTTACAAATTGGGGGGGTGTAAAAATTTGAGGGTATTTAGATTATTGGATTGGGGAATATTGGATTTGGGAGCTTTGTGATTTGGGGATTTAGGAATTAGGGGACGTAGATATTTGGGGAAATAGGTATTTGGGAGTGCAGAAATTTGGGGAAATTGGTATTGGAGACGTAGAAATTTGGGGAAATAGGTATTTGGGGACGTAGAAATTGGGGGGCATTGAAATTTGGGGGCGTAGAAATTTGGAGACATAGATATTTGGAGACGTAGGTATTTGGGGGCATAGAAATTTTGGGGCGTAGAAATTTGGGGAAATTGGTATTTGGGGACGTAGGAGTTTAGGGGCATAGAAATTTTGGGGCGTAGAAATTTGGGGAAATTGGTATTTGGGGACGTAGGTATTTGGGGCCATAGAAATTTGGGGGCGTAGAAATTTGGGGAAATTGGTATTTGGGGACGTAGGTATTTGGAGGCATAGAAATTTGGGGGCGTAGAAATTTGGGGAAATTGGTATTTGGGGACGTAGGTATTTGGGGGCATAGAAATTTGGGGACGTAGAAATTTGGGGAAATTGGTATTTGGGGACGTAGGTATTTGGGGACGTAGGTATTTGGGGACGTAGGTATTTGGGGGCATAGAAATTTGGGGGCGTAGAAATTTAGGGACATAGGTATTTGGGGACATAGAAATTTGGGGACGTAGGTATTTGGGGATATAGAAATTTGGGGACGCAGAGATTTGGGGAAATAGGTATTTGGGGACATATGTATTTGGGAGCGTAGAAATTTGGGGAAATAGGTATTTGGGGGCACAGAAATTTGGGGACGTAGAAATTTGGGGAAATAGACATTTGGAGACATAGGTATTTGGGGAAATACGATTTTGGGGACATAGATATTTGAGGATGTAGGTATTTGGGAACGTAGATATTTAGAAAGGTAGGTATTTGGCGATACACAAATTTTGAAAAATAAGAATATGAGGACGTTGCAATTTAGGTATGTATTCTAAGAAATTTGGGAATCTAGAGATTTGGTATTCTAGAAATTCGGGAATCTCTAAATTATTCTAGAAATTTGAAAATCTAGAATCTTGAAACCCGTGAAATCTAAAAAATTGTAATATTTGCAAGACTAGAAATTTGCAAATTTAAAATTGTGGTAATTGAAAAATGAAAAAATTTGTACGTGTTATCGAAATTAAACGTATGTTACAGCCGAGTGTACCGCGAATAAATAGTCAGACTCATTCGTGCGAAATATTCAAGCGAGTCTGCTGTTCGCTAGGTATACTTGAACATGGGAACGGTTCGTTGCATGTATAGTATTTATACCTATGCTTTCCTACCATGTCTCACAAGTACTTCCTTCAGATTTTCAATTAGCTGCCACTTTACTTATACCGTATTGAATTTAGTTCAGAATGCCGGGGGATATTACTTAATACTAGATTTAACCAACTCGACAAAATGAATTACATCCCTTACTTGAAATTGTAAGAACCCTTTATTTCTGAACGAGACTAACCTAAATTTTTCTCTTTTCAATTTTTATAAAGAAATGTGTTATGATACAGTGTACAATGATACAGTCTACACTTCATTCGTATGAACAATCTTTTCAGAAAAATTTAATTACCCACAATCAGAAATTGAATATAAACTAACCTAGCTTAAATTAAATATAACCTAACCCATCTTAAATAGAACATAACCTAATGCAACATTAAATAAATATAAGATAACTCAATTTAAATTGAATATAACTAAAACCCAACTTAAATAGAATGTAACCAAACTCAACTTAATTTGAATTGAATATAATGTAACATAACTCGATTGAAATTAAATGAACCTACCATAACTCAATCTAACCTGAATGTAAACTATTTCAATTTAAACTGAAGATAATTTGACCTAGCAGAATGTAAACTGAATACACTCTAACATAATTCGTGCACATAAATAATTGACTCCTATTAACAACTATGGCAAAAATGATATAGTATACACTTCACTCGTATGAACAATCTTTTCAGCGAGCTTCAATTACTCACAACCGGAAAGCACAGTATACGTTGCACGTTTCACTTCGAGTAATTTGCACGAATACAAAGAAAGCACAGTATTCAATCGCAGTTCAAATGGAACGTGTATGTAGATACACACATACGCGTATGTAGATACATGCATACGTATATCGGACAGTAATAGCGTGGATGTAAAGCGAATAGAGGATCGCAAGAGGTGAAGGGTCTAAAGTAAGCTCGAAAGTACGGCAATTAGCAGAATCGTTTGACCAGTTTGCTGCTATCCACGGTTATCTATGAGAAGTGCAGAACTATGCACGTAAACCATGTTCTATAGTCTATTAAGCACCGGAGAGAGGAGAGAGTTCATAACGAGCGTGTTCGTTTATTCTATGCACTATAGATAAAGTCTACATACTCGTAGTATCACCACTAGTACCATTGATAGAAATAATATTTGGAAAATATATTTATTTTAGTATATTTACTTTAGAAATTTGAGATGCCAAAATGTATTACAATTGGGTTGTAATGCTGTGGTTTTAGAAGTTGTTGATGTAAATAAAAAATTATGTACGTTAGTCGAAGTGAATGGTATAGTTAATATTTGTTTGAAGAAGGATGTGGATTGTGTGAGAAACCTTTCACTACTTTGGGATTTTTAGAAAAATAATATGTGAACTTGTAAGTTTTCAGATATAAGTCTAGTGTTAGTTTTCTAGTTTCTCTAATTTTCTAACTTTTTAAATTTAAGTTTTCAAATTTTCAAATTGTCAAATTCCTAAATTGTCAAGCCTTCAAATTCCCAAATTATCAAACTCCCGAATTGCCAAATTCCTGAATTGACAAATGCCCAAATTCTCGAATTCCCAAATTCCCAAATTCCCAAATTTGCAAATTCTCATATTTCCAAATTCCCAATTCCCAAACTTCCAAATTCCTCAATACCCCAATTCCCAAATTTCCAAATTCCAAATTCCTAATTCCTAATATCCCCAATTTTCAATTTCCCCAATTTCTAATTACCCCAATTCTCAATTTCCTCAATTCTGAATTTCGCCACTTCTGAATTTCCCAAATTCTCAATTTCCCCAATTCTAAATTTCCCCAATTCCCACTCTCCCCAATTCCCCAATTCCCCAATTCCCAAATTCCCCAATTCCCCAATTCCCAAATTCCAAATTCTCCAATTCCCCAATTCCCAAATTCTTATATTTCCAAATTCCCCAATTCCCCAATTCCCCAATTCCCAAATTCTCCAATTACCCAATTCCCCAATTCCCAAATTCTTATATTTCCAAATTCCCCAATTCCCCAAATCCCAAATTTACAAATTCCAAATTCCCAATTCCTAATATCCCCAATTCTAAATTTCCCCAATTCCCACTCTCCCCAATTCCCCAATTCCCCAATTCCCAAATTCCAAATTCTCCAATTCCCCAATTCCCAAATTCCCCAATTCCCCAATTCCCCAATTCCCAAATTTCCAAATTTCCAAATTTCCAAATTCCCAATTCCTAATATCCCCAATTCTCAATTTCCCCAATTCCTAATTTCCCCAATTCTCAATTTCCCCAATTCCCACTCTCCCCAATTCCCAAATTTCCAAATTCCAAATTGCCCAATTCCCAATTTCCCCAATTCCCCAACTCCCTAATTCCCCAATTCCCAAATGACCCATCTCCCAAAAATCCACATTTTCAAATCAACAGATCCTCCCACATTTTCAAATCATCAGATCCTCCCACACTTTCAAATTGTCCAAATTCCTGAAACTCCCAAAATACCTTTCGCCTCACAAATTTTCTCCTAAAATTATGTTTGCATTGTAGGCTAGAACGTTCGCATTGAACAGTCGAAAGGTATTGGATCAATCTCATCGTTAAGTTCGACCAGGCCAGGTAAAAGCAACGCCAGATGCATATCAGCGACGTTGCACCCACCGACATTCCTTCTAATTGCTTCGAAACTACCGGGCGCGGGATTTTTTGAATCCGTCGTCCAATTAGATCCAAAGATACCACGAGATCTCTCGTGAACGTATACATTCACGCTGTATCTTCTATCGTTGGATATCGTTCTATAACAAACATTTCTATGCTTCTTCTTTAATTAACACGTTGATTGCCTTACTGGAGCAGATGAAAATCAGATTGGGAAGTCATTTTGTTTCTAACAAATTTCACCGAATATTTTTACAATATTTTATTGAAATTATTATGCACAGTTTGAAGTAGTTATTATAGGTATCTTTAAGTAGGTAGACGAAGAAATTGTTAGTGATATATGTGATAGATTCGTATGAGAAAGTGTCACCTTGTATGTGGGTGACGTGGCAGACAAAGTGTTAAGGTAAGTTCGAATATTGCCACATTATATGCACACAATTAGGGAGTGTCCACATTATGTTCATAAGTGGAGGTAGTAGACTTGCTAGTAGGTAGATAAAGTTTTGAGATTCTTAGTTTGACTGTACCAGGTATGTTGTTGGAAAAAGAAAGTAAGAAAGGAAAGAAATCGTTTTCTTTACAAAAACTTCCAAATCCCTACATCCCCAAATCACTATATTCTCAAATCTTTACATCCTCAAATCCACATAACCCCAAATCGCTACATTCTCAAATTCCCAGGTTCCCAAATTTCAAAATCCTGAAATCCACACATCTCCAAATCCCTACATCCCCAAATCCTTACATCCCCTAATCACTATATCCTTAAATCCCTACATTCCAAAATCCACACATCCCCAAATCTTTAAACCCACATATCGCTACATTCCCAAATTCCCAGTTTCCCAAATTTTTAAATCCTGAAATCTCCACATCTCCAAATCCCTACATCCCTAAATCTTCACACTCCCAAATTTCTAGACCCCCAAATGATTAAATCCCCAAATTCCGAAATCTTGAAATCGCTACATCTCCAAATCTTTACGTCCCTAAATTCCTACATTACCAAATCTCTATATCCTTGAATCTCTATATTCCCAAAACTCTACATCTCCAAATCACAATAGTCTCAAATCCCTACATCCCCAAATCTATAGGTCCACAAATCGCTACATTCCCAAATTCCCAGTTTCCCAAATTTCAAAATCCTGAATTCTCCACATCTCCAAATCCCTACATCCCTAAATCTTCACACTCCCAAATCTCTAGACCCCCAAATAATTAAATCCCCAAATTCCAAAATCTTGAAATCTCTGCATCCCCAAATCTTCCCCATCCCAAATCCCTACATTCCCAAATTACTATATCCTTGAATTCCTACACTCCCAAACCCCTACATCCCCAAATCACTATGTTCTCAAATCTTCACATCCCCAAATCTCTACATTCTCAAATTTCTATACCTTCAAATAATTAAATCCCCAAATTCCAAAATCTTGAAATCTCTACATCCCCAAATCTCTACATTCCCAAATTACTATATCCTTGAATTCCTACATTCCCAAAACCCTACATCCCCGAATCACTATGTTCTCAAATCTTCACATCCCCAAATCTCTACATTCTCAAATTTCTAGACCTTCAAATAATTAAATCCCCAAATTCCAAAATCTTGAAATCTCTACATCCCCAAATCTCTACATTCCCAAATTACTATATCCTTGAATCCCTACATTCCCAAAACTCTACAACCCCAAATCACTACGTTCTCAAATCTTCACATCCCCAAATCTCAAGACCCCCAAATAATTAAATCCCCAAATTCCAAAATCTTGAAATCTCTACATCCCCAAATCTCTACATTCCCAAATTACTATATCCTTGAATTCCTACATTCCCAAATCACTATGTTCTCAAATCTTCACATCCCCAAATCTCTACATTCTCAAATCTCAAGACCCCCAAATAATTAAATCCCCAAATTCCAAAATCTAGAAATTTCTACATCTCCAAATCTTCACGATCCCAAATCTCTACATTCCCAAATTATTATATCCTTGAATCCCTACATGCCCAAAACCCTACAACCCCAAATCACTACATCCCCAAATCACTATATCCCCAAATCCACATCCCCAAATCTATAAATTCGTCACATCTGAACTGTGAGTGCGTCACGTGTCAGAATCGTTAAAGTACGACAAAGAGTTAACGCGTTAAATGTCCTTTTGAAAGATTTACGTGTAAAAATTTAATAGCAGCAAATAATTAAAGATCCGAATGTAACACTATCGCTAAAGTAAAACTATAATTTTGCACGTTGCTTCGAAGCCTGTCATTTATTGCCGTTAACTCGTTAATTACGGCCGAGTACAATTGTCTACCAACGAGCGGTTTTACGATCGTAGCCAAGGGATACAGCAACGTTCGTACAGGAATTGAAGGTACCGTTTATTTGGCAAGTTTTCCTTCGGGAAAATTGATAGCGCTTATACTGTTTTCTTTTTGCGGGTTGTTTAAACGATCACGCTATTTTTGGAACCGAATGTGCTTTCACTAGTCTAGCTATGAGTTTATGGCTCGCGATGCGCAATGATGGAGAGTAGGAGATTTGTACTTTTGGAGCCTGGAGTTGTGACGTTTGGAAAAATTAAAGTTTACATTTTTGGGAATTTGGAAATTTGGCAATTTTGCAGTTTGGATTCTTGGGAATTCGTAGAATTGAAGGTTTTAGAATTTGAAGATGTGGGGGTTTAGATTTTCGGAAATTTCAGAATTATGGGTTTTGGAAATTTGGGAAATATGAGAAATTCGAAATTTGGGAATTTGGAAATATGAGAAATTGGAAATTTGAGAAATGGGAAATTTGAGAATTTGGGAAATATGAGAAATTGGAAATTTGAGAATTTGGGAAATATGAGAAATTAGTATTTGAGAATTTGGGAAATGTGAGAAATTGGAAATTTGGGAATTTGGAAATATGAGAAATTGGAAATTATGAGAAATTGGAAATTCGAGAATTTGGGAAATATGAGAAATTAGAATTTGAGAATTTGGGAAATGTGAGAAATTGGAATTTGAGAATTTGGGAAATGTGAGAAATTAGAATTTGAGAATTTGGGAAATATGAGAAATTAGAATTTGAGAATTTGGGAAATGTGAGAAATTCTAAATTTGAGAATCTGGGAAATTGAGAAATTGGAAATTTGAGAATCTGGGAAATCTGAGAACTAGGAAATTTGAAAATTTGGAAAATTCAGAATTTACGAAATTATGAACTCGGAAAATTAAGAGTTAAGGAACTTCAAATTTCACAAACATTTAGAAATTTGGAAATGTATAAAATTGTAGAATTCAGTTCAAAAATTTCGACATTTTCAAATATCCCAAAAATAAATATCGTTGTAAATATCCATGTGCAAAAATCGTCGAGCAAACTGTTAAAAATAACCGGTAAACGTTTCTGAGTACCATCTGTTAGAATGATTCATTTAAAATTAGATAAACGCAAGGTGGATAGGGTTTAATGGCAAGGCATAAATTAAAACAAAGTGGCGGCGTAATTACGAAAATGATCGTATAACGAGCGTGTTACTTGAATACTTCGCATGAATGGCTAATTCATTCGCGGTATTAGAAAATATTGTGTGTCATTCGTGGATACGAGCCAAATCCAGAGCTATCTCAAAACGCACCGGGGATCTTATGAATCTTGTTACAGAGAATTATGTGTTATTTGAGTTATGAAGGATATTTGATACCGCTGCAACATCGCTCCTTTATTATGCACGCTTTTTAACCATTTTGAGACCGAACTGTTTTTGTCAACACGAAAAATCTATTTTATTATTTAACAATATCTAATTTTGATGATACGAAACTTTCAAATTTAAAAATTTTAGAAGTATTTGAACTTTGAGATTTTGCCGATTTGAGATTTGGGATCTAGGGATTTGACGATCTAGGGAATTGGGGATGTAGGGATGATTTGGGGATCTAGGTATATGGGGATCTAGGGATATGAGTCATGGGGATATGGGGATTTAGGGATATGGGGATCTAGGGATATGAGTCATAGGGATATGGGGATTTAGGGATATGGGGATCTAGAGATATGAGTCATGGGGATATGGGAATCTAGGTATATGGGGAGCTAGTGATATGAGGCTTTAGGGATATGGGAATCTAGGGATATGGGGATCTAGGTATATGGGGATCTAGGTATATGGGGATCTAGGTATATGGAGATCTAGGGATATGGGGATCTAGAGACGTGGGGATCTAGAGATATGGGATCTAGCGATATAATATGGCGATTTGGAGGATATGAGGGATCTAGGGATATTGAGGTCTAGAGATAGTTAATTACAGGGATATTGGGGTCTATGAATATTAGGAACCATCGATATATTGGGATGTAAGGAATTGGGGGTCTAGGAAATTGGAGTTTAGGAATACTATGATCTAGAAATGAAGGTATCTAGAAGATCTAGGGAGGGTTTCCACAAATTTAAGGATAGGCACAGTTGCAGACTGCAAAGTTTGGAAATATAACAATTCTGGATCCCAAAATTTGTAAATATGAAAATTTAAACAAATTTTGCATTTGAAACTTCGATAATTTTTAAATTGAAACTTCAACAATGTTTAATTTGAAAAATCAATAATTTTGAATTTGAAACTTCAAAAATTTCGAGAATTCGAAAGTGCGCAAATTCGAAAAGTCAAACGCTAGAAGATTTCGCCGTATGAGAAATTCAAAGTTTGCACACGTGTGTCGTTAGCCAAAGGAAGCGTACGTTGCCGGCGAGTGTACGTGTGTTCATGGCACTCGATAATTCACGCGAAGAGGGTCGATAATTAATTCGAGGTAGCACACGATTGCTCTGTTCAGGATCGAGCAGGCACCGACAGATTGGCCGAGTGGCTGAAAGAGTCGAGGCACGAAGGAGAAAGCTCGAAGCCGTAGAAGCAGGAGCGGTTGCACGTTGTTCCAGAGCATGGGATAAATTTAGATAATCTCGTGAAAAAGGACGGTGTTGTACCAGGAAGGCCGACGCCACTATTCCACGCGGACGATATTATTATCGTACAGAACGTCGCTTATTATTCCAGCATGCAGAAGCGCAAGGACGCGGGACAAGCGTTTTATTACTTATTGTACAGTTCTATTCAAAAGCGGACAATTTATAGCTTGTATACGCTCTGACACAAGTCTTTACAGTCCTTCCTTAAATCAATATGGCGGAACAATTTTTCCCTGTCCGCTAAACAATGGCGCCGTGGCGCCAACTTTAAAAGCCGCTCGATCGAATAAACATCGCACTCGTAATTCAACCAAATTGCACAGCAACGCGCACGCGAACTACGTGTCAAAATTAGATATTTAAAAAAGAGTGATAGAAGCGATGATTTAACCAGGCGATAAAGAGAAGAGCAACAGCAAGAAACGTGCTCGAGGATCTATTTTTGCGGCCATTCACATCGAAAACATTGACTCACCACTCGTCTCTCGGATGTCTTTGAACTCGTTCGCTAAATAAAGAGAATTTTAGGTAGCGGTTCGAAGGGAAAGGCAGCCGGCGAAGGAACGAAGGGAGAAACGGCAGGACCGCACAAAATAATCGCACGAGTCGCGAATAATAAATCAAACCGAGTCAACTTACGAGCTGGTTGGAAGAAAACGAAGAAAGAAACGGAGAGAGAGGAAAGGATGCAGGAAAAGGAAAGGCGGATGGAAGGGAGAAAAAGTATCTCTTCGAAACCGTGTCCCGTGTCATGGCACGTGCTTCCATTTTTTCCACCCCTTTTTACCCTTACTCGGTTTTCTTTTGCTTTCGTTACCCTTCGCCCTTTAATGGGCTAAAGTACAGTTCAATACTTCTCTTCCTTCTTATTTGCCAACCTGATTAATCAATGTTTCACGGTTTCAAACCCTTTGACACTTTTTCTGAACCTGACGTTACTGAAAAAAATTTTAAATGTATTTCACAAGTTTTTAATTTCACTTTTGTACTTTTTGATTGGTTTCTTTGTAAGGTCATGAAAATTGAAGATTATATACATGCAAGTTATAAGAGATAATATATGTATAATTTGTAATTGTATATGTATATATACACATGTGGGGTGTTTGGTTTAAATTGGACATTAAAATTATTTCCACTGTAATTTAAAATAGGAAAAAGCTACAAAATGCTGTCAAATAATTGCAGGATCTTTTTGGTATCTATACGTACATCTTTAAACTACATAATCTCCCAACAATTATCTGTTTTTAATTTAATAGCAGATGATATTGATGTTCAGCGTAGGACACCTTGTACACATATAACGTATGTAATTATAAATATTTGGTATTAATATATAAATTCTTATTTTATGAATAAATTACATTAAATATTTATTTACTGTGGTACAACTGCATATATCAATATTTAATTGTGTATAAATAACAATTGTAAGAATAACTTCTATCTTAATTTATTATTTTGTACAATGAGGTGTGAAATCCAAAATGAACTTGTCTGAAAATATTATATACGGTCCTAATTATTCTGTAAAATTATTACTTGTCATAAATGACAACTTATCACTATAAAAAATGTACCATAATACCCGAGAAAAATATAAATTGAATCTTACATTTAACGGAATGAAATTTAAAATTTGTCGATCAGAGCAATAATAGTGATTCGATATAAGTTACAATAAGTTGAGAACCTCCATCATGTATAAGTTTCGCTCAATTTAAAATACCACAATAAGTGCATGCATCGCAATGACAGTAGTTGAATTTTAAAACAAAATATAATTCCTTCATTATTTTAATGACCAAACAACGTAGCAATCAGCTACATATAAGGTTAGGTACAACCGGCTCACGGTTTCATAAAAATAGCAAAATTACTGGCCACGAGCTATAATATAAAAACAAGCAATCTGTAATTTGACTCCGTCAGCTTATTCTCGTGTTAAAAATTGATTACCCATTCCGATTAATCGATATATCAAAATACCCACCATTGTTTCGTGTCCGATCCGACTAGGAACACGACTCGTTGAAAATGCATCGGAGCAAACAAACCCCGTTGTACAAAACACCGTACACAAAGCAACACTTTTCTCGTGTCAACAAAAATATCGAGGGTCTACGTATACGAATTGATCCGTTATCACCGTTATCACAGATTCGTCGGTCGGCGACAAAGGTCGCGTGTTGCACCACGTATGTATGTATATAAAACTCCGGCGATACCGTGCGGACGCATGAAGCAGAACAAAGGCGGCCATTTAATAGAAACCTGGATGCATTTGAATTGCACGGAAATCGAGTCGATTCGCGTCGGGCGAAGTTTATTCGAAAGGCGTCGTGCCGAGAGACCGGTTCTCCCACGGAGCAGACACTCTGCTCCCTTCGTTTGCGACAGAATTTCGCAAAACAGATTTTTTTCTTGCTTTTCATCGTTCGCGATAGACTGCGGGGAACGCTGCCATCGAAAACGCTTGAGATATAGAAGATGGTAGCGCCGGAACGGTGGTACTTCTTCTTGCACGTGGGAATCAAGCATTTTTGATTTTGATCATTTGGTAATTTGGGAAATTTGAAGTTTAGTGTGAAAATTGAAGATTTGGAAATTTGGGAATCCGGGAAATTTATGGATTTGAGGATTTAGAGATTTGAACGTTTATACATTTGAGGATTTAGGAATTGGACAATTTAGAAATTTGGATTTTTAAGAGATTTGGGACATTTAGATATTTGGGGAATTGGGAATTTGGGAAATGTAGGAATTTGAAATTTGAGAATTTGGGAAATATGGGAAATTGGAAAATTGAGAATTTGGGGAAGTGGGAATTAGGGATATTGAGAGTTTGGAAATTTAGAATTTTTGAAATTTGGATATTTGGGAGATATAAGAATTTGGGGATTTGAGAATATGGGAAATATGAGAAACTGGAAACTGAGAATTTACAAAATTAAGAATTTGGGAACGTAGAATCTTGCAAACTCGAATACTGGAGATATGAGAATTTTGAAATGTGAAAATTTAGAGATTTGGAAATGTAAAAAATTAGAAAGTTACAAAGTATATTGTCACATAACCTAACCTCTAGTACATCAAAAAGCATCGTATCGTCCATATTTTTCGTTCCTCGAAAATAAACTTCTGTTTTCGTCGATCGAATGCCAGGTGCGTGGAATTTGAGGGGTCGTCTGTCTAAAAATTATTAGAGGGGTCTCCCTAACTCAGCCCCCTAATACCATCTAAGCTGTTCCTACTCGTGAATTCAGCTCACATTAGACTTCCTTCTATATGGACTCTCAACGATTTTATTATGAGATATACATTTTAATATCGGAACAAAAAAAATCTATATCCATAATCTACAACAATAGTCATTTAACACAGCTACCTTTTTCGATAAATTAATATACTGTCTTCAAGTTACAGCCAAGATTTTATATTTGTGTTGAGATTTGTAATTCCTTTAATAATTCTTAGAATTTGTAAATAATGTGATTTGTTAAATATTGTTAAATACTATGTTAAGAATTGTCAAATGTTATTAAATCAGATTGCTGCAAATTTTTATACACTGCTTGCATAAGTTCTTTGCTGTAATTTTATTGTCATTGAAACACTCAGTATATTTAATATTTAACTACTTACATATTAATTACGTTTAACTATCTACATGTTCGTATTTTGTTATTTACATAATCATGCATGTATAATGTATCATTATTTATATAATCATTTTCGTATTGGTTCTATTTTATGATTTATATGTTATTTACACATATCTGTAAATTACATTTCATTATATGTTTACATGTTCACATGTACGTGAATATTCTCTTATTTACATGTCATACATTCACATCTACTAATAATATTCTATTAATGTATCCATAAATTCACATTAATAAATAATATTCTACTACCAATTTATAAGTTCACATTTATGTGTACAATATATTCTACAATTTACACGAACTACCTTCATTACTCATTGTAACACCACACATTGCGGTACACCCTATATATTCATCGAAAGGCGCCTCTAAAAAATATTAACACCCTGCAAAAAGGACGATATATTGCAAACTGTTAGAATAATGTTACTTCAATTATCCTAACGGTATAAACGCTCGAGAAAGTTAGGTTATGGACGAAGAAATGACTGTTGGATACATGGAGGTTAAACGCGTATCAGGATAAAGAAAGTTGTCCGATTGAGAAGTTTAATAATGTTTTTTGTTAAGCTCGTTGATCGACTATTCAAAAGACGTTCGCGACAAGATGTTCTCATCGAATCGCGTGTTCGATGAGAAGGTTCGAGTGCAGAAGGTGTCGAGGTGCGACCTGCAGTCAAGGTCTAACCGGTCTTCGGGGCCCCGTGGCGATGGCCAGTTGGAGGAGCACTCAAAGCGGGGGATCTGGTTTTCAATTTTTCTTTTCTCAATATAGATCGTGACCGAGCACGTCTTATTCGTCTGCTTCGTGTAATTATACGAGACTCCGTGATTCTCGCGTTTACGGTGCTTCGTTTGCATCCTCTTCGCCAAATTGCTTCACCTTCAGCAAATTTTATTCTTCGTACTTATGCTGTATCGTGTCATTCGTGCGCTTTCGACATCTTCCACTTTAATTTCACGGAACTACTACTCGACATTCACTCGGTGTTACCGGGAATTTACTAATTTGATAGTTTGGATATTTTTACGTTTATATACTCTCGAGCTCAGCAATTTTTTCATTTACTAATTTTCTTGTTTAAGAATTTTTAAACTTAGAACCTCGAGTTTAGCAGTTCGCGAATTTACGGATTTTTTAGTGACGGCATTTTTTAATTTATATGCTCTCAATGTGAGGAGTTTTTAAATTACAAATTTACAGTTTTGGAATTTTTTAATTCACAACTTCTCGAGTTCAGCAATTTTTAAATTTATGGATTTTTAAGTTTAGGCATTTTTAAATTTATATGCTCTCAACGTGAGGAGTTTTTAAATTACAAATTTACAGTTTTGGAATTTTTTAATTCGCAACTTCTCGAGTTTAGCAATTTTTGAATTTATGGATTTTTAAGTTTAGGCATTTTTAAATTTAGATGGTCTCAAGCTTAGGAATTTTTAGATCTACAAATTTTTCAGTTTTGGAATTTTTTAATTCGCAACTTCTCGAGTTTAGCAATTTTTGAATTTATGGATTTTTAAGTTTAGGCATTTTTAAATTTAGATGTTCTCAAGCTTATGAATTTTTAGATCTACAAATTTTCTAGTTTAGGAATTTTTTAATTCGCAACTTCTCGAGTTCAAAAATTCTCAAATTTACAAATTTTCCAGTTACAAAATTTTTCAACTTATAAATTCACGAGTTTGAAAATTCTTCACAAATTTTCAGATACACAAATATTTAAATTAGTAT
The DNA here is from genome assembly GCA_945859595.2 of Megachile willughbiella. Classification (NCBI taxonomy): domain Eukaryota; kingdom Metazoa; phylum Arthropoda; class Insecta; order Hymenoptera; family Megachilidae; genus Megachile; species Megachile willughbiella. The sequence goes on from OX243796.1 coordinate 11,724,756, forward strand.
ATTTTCCCATATAGAATTTGTACATTGTCAACTGTAGTAGTTCTATCTGTGGCAATATAACGAGGGTCTAATATGATCACCACTGACCGAATATGTCATCCAACAGCGCCGAAAGTAATATAATTAGATATACTATTATAATGTATCCAAATAGTTTGAATAGTGGAATAATAAAGTAGTCAAACAAAAATAGTCAAACAATAAAATAAAATGCAATATAGTAACAGAGAATGAAAATTCATCTAAAAATATGAAGAAAGACATAAAATACGAAATAGGTTTATCATTCATACTAAATATACGTATCTGAAAAGTTGACAACTAATGCATTGTCAATCCTATTAATTCGCATGCCAAGTTACCAGACACTTTCTGCTCCAAATACCCAAATTTAAAAAAAACCTAAAAACTTCCAGTCAAACGCAAAAAAATCAAAGTTCCACAACTGACAACCACATTTATATAACCCTAGTTTTACCACTTATATTTAAATTAAAACTAAATTACAAAAATAAAGAAATGCCTAAACTAGCTCATGATTCTTTATCTCGGTCAATAGACATTTCGACAAAAGCTTGATCAGAAAAAAGAAATTTCAAATGATTTTGACGGGTTCCATAAATCACCTGTCAAATTCTGTTGAAAAACCCGTCGAAAAAGAGTTGATATCTGGAATCGACGTTTCGTGAGAAACGTTCGAAACACGCAGACAGCGAACAGAGCAAACAACGATACCTGTGCGCTTCCGGCGAATTTGGCAGACTCCGCGCCTTCCTGCTCGCTCCGCTGCTACTTCCGCTGTTTCCCATTTTGCTGCGATTTCGTTATTTCCCTCCCTTCTCGTCCAGCACCGTTCGAAATAGTATCACTTCGCCCGTGCACTGACACTTTTGAACGGGTCGAAAGCGTCCCGATGAATCAACCGGTCGACGCGACGCACTCGCGCTTGTAAATAAACAATCAAACAACCAGACTGCGTGTTTCAACCCCGTCAAAAGGCGAAACCTAGCTTGTTGGCCGCAGCTTTGTTGCTCGCCGGGATCACGATGGACACGCGGAGCTAAGATTTAGCCAAACACCACTTTTGTCACTGATTCACTACCTCTGGCATTCTACCTTACTCGCGATATCCTCCGCTTTTATTAGCATCAAACTCTTTTTACTATTTTCATATTGTTCGTTGCGAATGGTGCATCAGATTAGAACAATGATGCGGTTAGATCGCTTACTCGTTTGGATCAGAGGTCTTTTCTTTAGGTCATCTCAGGTCATTTCATTCGGATAATTAGATTATTTATTTCGGATATGGTTGATTGTTTTAGATTATTTATTTCGGATTTGGCTGATTCTTTCAGACTACTTCTTTTAGAAACATTTGGTCCTTTTAGGTTATTCTTTTCAGATACGTTTATTTAGATTTCTTTCAGATACATACAGTCATTTTAGATTATTTCATTTAGGTACATTTGGTCATTTCAGATTATTTCTTTCAGATACATTCGGTCATTTCAGATTATTTTCGTTTTAGATACGTTTGATCATTTCTTTCAGTATTTGATCGTTTCAGACAACTTGTCTCGGAAACATTTGATTATTTCATTCAACGTCTGATCATTTTAGATCATATCCTTCAAAAACATGTTATTTTAGATAATGTCCTTCAGAAACATTTGGACATTTATAGACTATTTCGTCAGAAAAGTTTGATCAAGACAGATTATTTCCTTCCAGAATGGTTGAATATTTCAGAGCATGTCCTTCAAAAATGTTTGAACATTTCAGACTATGTTCTTGAAAAACATTTAAGACAATGTCCTTTGAAATCATTCAGTTAATAAATTATTTTATCATAAGTACTTGGTCATTTCAGATTATGTTCTTCAAAAACATAATTATTTCAATATCCTTCAAAAAGGCTATGTCATGTACAGATCCTTCGATCAGGAACATTTGGTCAAGTCAGATAATTTCCTTGAAAAACATTTGAACATTTCAGTCCATGTTCTTCAAAAATATATAATTATTTCAGACAATATCCTTCAGAAAGGTTATGTCATGTGCAGATCCTTCGATTAGAAACATTTGATCAGATAATTTCTTTAAAAAACATTTGAACATTTCAGTCCATGTTCTTCAAAAATATTACATCGTTTCAGACATCCTTCAAAAATACTTGGTCATTGACAGATCCTTCGATCAGAAACATTTGGTTAAGTCAAGTGATTCCCTTCAAAAACGTTTGAAGATAATGTCCTCCAAAACCCTTCGTTCAATCTACATGTCCTTCGTAAACATTCGTTCATTTCATCGTATCGAGTAGTATAAGATCAAATCCTTTACCCAAATTCTGAACGGACCAACCGATGGTTCGTTAAGTGTTTGTCCTCGCACTCGGTATCAAGTAACAGATTCTGCTTTCTATCGTAAAACGATAAAACCTCTCAGTTGTCCACGAATATCGGTTTTGGAAACAAGGAGATATCCTAGGAGTTCGACTTATGTCGCGAACGTTCCAGGCGTCTAGAGCTGGTGATTTTTCGAGATGCAATCACGTTTTCCAGATCACATTCTAGCAGCGTTGGCACTCGGAGGCGTCGACACGATGTGGATCCAATCACGGAAACCGCGACGGAATCTTCTCTGGACGATCAACGCAACATCCTCGGAAGGAATCGATCGGTCGATCGTTCCCGAGCCGAGCATATTTTCCATCGAGCTCTTTGTTTTCGCGTGGACCAGTCCTAGCTCCGAGAAGACCAACAAGAATACAGAGGAGGCAAATAAACGTGCAACGTTGTAGCCAAACGTTGTTCACTATCCGAGCGTGTTGTGCGTCTGGTGAAACCTTTTTTCACTACACTGTACCGACCCGACGACGACGATGCCTTATGGCGAGCTGTTCCACGGTCATGGTGTGGCCATGGTGTGTAGGCATCGTTGATGGCCCGTTTCGAACTGAGGCCCGCCGAGAGAGAACCATTCCCCTGTTCCCATAGCACGTGGCTTCTCTCTTTCGCCTCTCTCCCTCCCTCGCATCTCTAACCCCCCCACCATTCGATCCCCCGACTATCCCTCCTTGTCACTGTTTCTCCCTTTCTCCAGTGGATCCCCATGCAGATGCAATACCTTCCCTTCGGACCAGCCTCTCTTATACAGGGTGACGGGAAAGTAATGGTCATGGCCATGGAAGGTGATTCCGCGTACAGTCGTGAACAATGCGGAATTTGTGAGCGGAGACCACATCGCTTGATTTGGTCTTTCAATGCACAATTTGCTGGGTTAGTTGCGGACAGACTCTTGATGCGGTTGTTCGGAGATTTGGACACTTTGGGATTTTTACAGATTTAGATACTTTGGGATAGTTAGAGATTTGGTAGGTTAGATATTTCGGTGCTTTGGGAATTTTGGGGACTTGATAGATTAGATATTTGGGTACTTTGGGATTTGGAGACTTAGTAGTTTGGATATTTGGGAACTTTAAGATTTTTGGAGATTTGGTAGTTTAGAGATTTAGATACTTTGGGATAGTTAGAGATTTGGTAAGTTAGATATTTCGGTGCTTTGAGACTTTTGGAGACTTGATAGATTAGATATTTGGGTACTTTGGGATTTGGAGACTTAGTAGTTTGGATATTTGGGAACTTTAAGATTTTTGGAGATTTGGTAGTTTAGAGATTTAGATACTTTGGGATATTTAGAGATTTGGTAAGTTAGATATTTCGGTGCTTTGGGAATTTTGGAGACTTGATAGATTAGATATTTGGGTACTTTGGGATTTGGGGATTTGGAGACTTGGTAGTTTGGATATTTGGGAACTTTAAGATTTTTGGAGATTTGGTAGTTTAGAGATTTAGATACTTTGGGATAGTTAGAGATTTGGTAAGTTAGATATTTCGGTGCTTTGAGACTTTTGGAGACTTGATAGATTAGATATTTGGGTACTTTGGGATTTGGAGACTTAGTAGTTTGGATGTTTGGGAACTTTAAGATTTTTGGAGATTTGGTAGTTTAGAGATTTCGAAACCTTCGGATATTTGGAGATGTGGTAGGTTAGATACTTGGGTACTTTGGGACGTTTGGAGATTTGATAGATTAGATATTTGGGTCCTTTGGAATTTGGGGATTTGGAGATATGATGGCTTAGATATTTGACAACTTTGGGATTTCGAGATTTGATAGGTTAGAGATTTAGAAACCTTGAGATATTTAGAGATGTGGTAGGATAAGTACTTGGGAACTTTGAGACTTGTGAAGATTTGATAGGTTAGGTACTTGAGAACTTTGGGGTTTGGAGATTTGAACATTTGGATATTTGGAAATTTAGTAGATTAGATATTAGGGAACATTAGGATTTGAAGACATAGTTTGCATATTTTTGAATTTCAGGATTTGGAAATCTGGGAGTTTGGGAAACTAGAGAACTTAGAGAAGTCATTTCGAAATCTTGGGAACTTCAGGAAATTATAAATCTGAGAATTTAGGAAAGTTGAATATCTGGGAGCTTATGTTTCAAAAGTTAGGCACCTTGAAAATTTGTAGATTTGAATTTTGTGATCAAATACTTAAATTTGTGAACGTGATAAATTTATGAAATGTTAGAAATTTGATGATTTCAAAATTAAAAAATTTGAAATTGTAGAAACTGGTAAATCTAAGTATTTGAAAATTTAGTAACACCCCGTACATACAAACTGTCACCACTCCTCTTTATTTCTCCTTATCTCCCACATTTTTAGAATTCAATTTAACTTTAGAATTAATTAAGACTTCAAAGTTTCTGTTACATAACTTTGCGTATTTCACTGGTCGGTTCTAAAGCAACCGTTCTGTTGGAATAAGGGATGTATTAAACTTTTCGTCGGATTTTGACGGTTCTAAGTTACGAGGTGCCCTTATTCCAGACCTGCAGTGAGAACCTCATCTGCAAGGAATACTGCAATCACTGACCCAGAAACTAGGGAGAAAGACATGCAGGTAAAACTGTATTTAGGAAGACATAGCATAGACATTACACAGCTCTTGCTTTAGAAGGTTCTCAAGGATTTTACTGCTATACCTGTTCAAAACCCTTTGTAGGTGGATTGAATAGCTATCTAGGATAAATTAAGCCGTATACCTAGTCTTTGGACAATTTGGACAGTTGGGGTTTTGGACTGGGATTTGAGGATGAACCTGATCTTCATCTTAAAATTTGAAGTACAAATTATGGAAGTAAGTATATAAGTATAGTAACGAGATTGGAAGGCTTCCCTAGGGGAAAATGATGATGTAGACTGGGATAACATTATAATGCTGTATATTAGAATATATTATTTAATGTAACGTTCAAGGGTTATGTTATCACAAATATCGTGAAATACACCTACTTGTAATATAATTCGGAAATTTGAAAATTTAAGTGAGGATTTTAGTATGCACTTTTGAGCTTATGGAAACTTGAAGAATTGAAAGTTTGGGGTTTATGAAATTTGAGAGTTTTGGAATTCTCGGAGTCAGAAAGTTAGAGATTTAGGTATTTAATAGTTTGGTAATATGAAACTAGGGATCGGGGAATTTCGAGATATTAGGGACTTGAGAATTTTGAGATTTGCAAATTTGAGGACTTGGCAATATGGGGCTTTAGAATTTAGAAATTTTAGAAGTTACGAATGTGGAAATTTTAGGATCTTGGATTTGGGGATTTTGGAATTTGGAGATTTGAGAATTTGGGGACTTAAGAATTTAGGAATCTTAAAATTTGGGGACTCGAAAATTTGAAGACATAAATTTAGAGACCTGAGAATTTAGGGATACGGAAATTACAAGATCTTGAAATTTGGAGATTTAAGAACTTAAGAATCTTAAAATTTGGAGATTTGAGAATTTGGGGACTTAAGAATTTAGAGATCTCACAATTTGGGGTCCTTGGACTTGGAGATCTATGAATTTGTCCATCTTGGAATTTGGGGATTTGGACAACTTGGAATTTTGGCAAATTTGCTAATTTAAATAATTCGGAACCTTGAAAACTCATAAATCTAGAAATTCAAAAATTCATAAACTCACAAACCCATAAACCTGATAACTCAGAAACCTGAAGACTTGAAAATTTACTACATCAAAAATGATACAAACTACCAAATTTTTCAACACTTCTCATTTCTCTCTAATCTAACCCCCAACTCTCAAAAACCACCCTCAAATCTCACCCCTCAAAAATTACCCCATAAAAGCACCGAATTTCTCAATATCACTAAAACACCTTAAACAACATCCAGAAATTGTCATAGATATTCAAGGTCACCCTATAGAGAGTATGCAGATAGGTTGTGTACCGTTTACACGATTTGTGCACACGCTCTCGGGCAGAGCGGAGCAGAAGAGACACGCGCTTGTCTCCGCGTCTGCAGCGAGCGTATTGTTGCGTCTCGGCACAATACTTGGCACGTGCACGTGCACGAGAAATGCGCGCATTACCATAAAAATCATTTAAAAATCCACAATAGCCGGCGTTTACCTACGATTGGTCGGCTCTTAGGGAAGGCTTGTGTCGCGATTGGTCGAATTCGGTTCAGGGGGGAAGTGTACGGAGGCTGTGCGTACAGGTTACGATAAAGAGAGAGAGAGAAAGACAGAAGAAGAGAAGGAGAAAGGAGAGAGAGACAGAGGTAGAGGGAGAGAGACAGAGGAAGAGAGAGAGATAAGGGAGAGACAGAGAAAGATAGAGAAAGAGAAGAGAACACAGAGAGAGAGAAGAGGAGAGAAAGAGAGAGAGATGGAGGAAGAGAAGAAAAGAGAGAGAGAGAAGAAAGAGAGTGAGAGAGAAAAGAAGAGCAAAGGAGAGAGATAGAGAAAGAAGAAAGAGAGAGAAGAAAAGAAGAGAGAGTGAGATAGAGACGAGAGAGAGAAAGAGAGAGAAGAAGAGAAGAGAGAGTGAGATAGAGAGAAGAGAGAAAGAGTGAGATGGAGAGAAGAGAGAGAAAGAGAGAGAGAGAGGGAGAAATGCGTGTATCACAGGAGAAAGCAGAACGAATAGAAGCAACACGATTGGATACCGAGGGTGAGCAACGAAGAGACCTCCATGGGGGTGAATACAAGCAGACGAGGAGGGATGAAACCGGGTGTTCAATATCGAGGTAGAAAGGGAGAACAGAGAACGTGATGCGTAAGAAAGAAAAGAAGAGATACACACACGAATATTGCGGAGGAGAGATGAAAGGTACAGGGTGGTGAGAAAATTTAATCGTAGATTGCGTTACGAGCGATTTATTCTAGGGGAAAGTTTTCAAAATCATACTACTTAAGGAGCTTCTTGTTACGGGGAGAATTGGTATGGTTATTTCGAATATTTTTTACGAACGATGAAGGGATATTTTTTTTTATGCATTTTGTTTGTATATACATGTATAAAGATGTTGCTGTTTTGTGTTTTGAATGTGATTGAGAGCTGGGGAAATTAGGGGAAATTTGTAGTGTTGTTTCTGTTGGATATTGTGAAAAGATCTGAGTTTTTGAATTTTTTGATTTTTAAGTTGACAAATTTGCAAATATCCGAATATCTACATTCATAAATTTTTTAATTTCTGAATTATTAAATTACTAAATTAATAAATTTCTAAATTTTTCAATTCCGAAATTCCCAAGTTACCAACTCTTCAAATCCCTAAATTTTTAGATTGCTAGATTTAAAAATTTCCAAATCCCAAATTCGAAAATTCCAAAATTCCAAAATGCCTAAATTCCCAAATTCCAAAATTCCCAAATTCCTGGATTCCCAGGTACCAAAATCCCCAAATTCCTAGATTCCTGAATTTCTAAAACCCCAAATTCCTAGATTCCCAAGTACCTAAATCCCCAAATTCCTAGATTCCTAAATTTCTAAAGCCCCAAATCCCTAGATCCCCAAATTCCTACGTTCCCAAATTCCTAGATCCCCAAATCCCTAGATCCCAAATTCCCAAATTCTCAAAATTCCAAATTCCCAAATTCTCATATTCCCGAAATCCCAAATTTGCACCTTACCAAGCTTCTATCATAACTACAAAAGTGCTTACAAGCGATTACAAAATAAATTCAAAAAACAACTAGCAATGAAAACTTATTTTCAAATAATATTTCCAAAAAATATTTAAACCAATATTTTAAACTTCTCAAAATATAGCAGAGAAAGTTAAAAATCAAATGAATGATCTTCCACCATAAACGCAATCATCCAGCTGCAAAAATAAACTCACATTTTTTACTCCAACCCACCTTGCTTTTCACTCACTATTTACTATATAATAATAATAACATAGCCATATTATGTATCATAATATAATTCAAATGCATCATAAAGAAACAAGTTTCTTACAAAAGAGCTATGATAAAAAGGATCTATACTACTTGAGAGCAATTCGATCGTGACTTCGGGGCTACCCGTGAAGTTCTCGCAATACGAGCATAGTTATGGTACACCCACGCTCTGGTATGTTTGTGTTGCAAGAAGGTTCCAATGTGTGTGTACGTATTGTGCGACCACGAACACAACGTTACGACCACAAGTCCACACACGGTCGTGGGCATAATGGAGCATTGTTAATATGTTAATGTTGAAACGTTCCTAAAGGTTCCGACGGTTTACGTTTCTCCGTTCCAACGAAGAATCGTTACACGCTCCATTAGACGACGAACCTTGAATTCTACTCGCCACAAATGTCTCCGCGGAATTCTTCTTCTGTTGGCTCGACTTTTTACTATTTATCGATCTTCTATTGTCGCGAATGAATAGGGACGATTTACAAATTAGGGGTACGTAAAAATATTTGTACACAAAATTATTTAATTTCGAGAAGGTTGTTCAAGTATTTGTGCATTGGGTTGTTTGGAGGTCAATTTGAGACTGTATAAAAAAAAATTGTCCTTCAAACAAATCCTATTATTTCGGCAGTAATAATAAATTCTGTTAATCCTATTATTCTCAAAGTCCACTCTGTCGATATTAAATAAAAAGTTACATTGAATAAAATGTATATTATATACGTATTGAATAAAAATATCTTCAGAATGGTTTAAAAAAACGGATGCATCATTATGTTTTAACTTTGCTCAAATTTACTGAACTGTCACATAGTTAGCTCAAATCTATTTTGAACCACAATGTACATTTTGATCGAATTTACTAGACCGTAATATTACTTAGCTCAAATCTACTGGACCATAATGTACAATATTTTGCTGAAATTTATTTTGAACCATAATATGCAATTACTTTACTCAAATCTATTTTGGACCACAATATACAATACTTTTCTTGAATTTACTGTACCATAATATATGTACAATACTTTGCTGAAATTTATTTTGAACCATAATATGCAATTACTTTACTCAAATCTATTTTGCACCACAATATACAATACTTTTCTTGAATTTACTGTACCATAATATACGTACAATATTTTGCTGAAATTTATTTTGAACCATAATATGCAATTACTTTGCTTAAATCTATTTTGGACCACAATATACAATACTTTTCTTGAATTTACTGTACCATAATATACGTACAATATTTTACTGAAATTTATTTTGAACCATAATATGCAATTACTTTGCTCAAATCTATTTTGGACCATAATATAAAGTACCTAGCTCATATCTACTGGATCATAATATACAATACTTTGCTCAAATCAATTTTAAAATACCTTATACCAATCTACTAGCAATATACAATACTCTGCTCAAATCTTAGACCACACAAAGTGTTTCCATAATTTTGTCGAACCGCAGTAAACGAGTGACTTGGTTAGAGAAGGAACCTCTTGACGAAACCGTTCTGGCGTGGGTATAAAAATAACGACCTTGACAGTCGTGAATGAAGAAAAAGCGGAAGTCAATGGCTTCTTAATGCCCTACCGACTCGCTAAAGCAATTAACCGCGGAACGTGCGAGAGTAATTAAAATATTTGAGACTCCTGCACGCGGTTGCGTTACTGTAATCATCACGGTGTAATGAAACAGGGTCCCGTGCAATTCGTGCCGCGTCCACATACACCGTGATATTCATGACCGTTCGACGGTGTGAGCGTGCGTACAGCTTGATTAACGCGAACGTTAATGAGCACACCGTTCCAGCACCGACATCGCGTCGGTATCGATTCGAGTGCAGGGAAAATAAAAGTGTCACGAGCGAAGAAAAGTGATCGAAAATTTCTGTGGCACCGTGGAAACGGTGCAGACGTTCGTTGCCGGCGATATATCGATCGGGGTATTAATAAAATCGAGAGGAAATTAAGAGGACGTGATTCGCGTCGTGTTCGGAGACCACCTTCGAGATAAATGTTTTACGTCAGACTTTTGCGTGGATTTATAATTGACCTTGAGAGGCTTTTAAGGAAAGTTGTGCCGACTTTCTTCGTTTTTTTTATGGGAGACTCATTAGCATTTGTCGTGGTAGATTTTATTTGTTTCTTGTAGTTGGAGAGGAATGTTAAGATTATATCGATCTTCTGATTTGAGGTATACTAGTATTTGAGTGATTAGGACTCGAATATATTCAAATAAAAAATCATAGATCATTTTGTTAGAATTTGATTAGGATTCAGAGTTGTGTGTAATCGAATTTAATCAGAGTTGTGTACAATCGAATTTTATTAGAATTTATATAATTTATATTCAAGTATTCAAACTGCCGATTTTCAGATAACAATTATATTCGTATTCGAATGACTCATACATTCAAATATATAAATTGTTGAATTTCAAATAAAAATTCTACTTGTGTTCAAATAATTTCAATATTCGAATTTCGAATCGAAATTCTACAAGAATTCAATTATTCGAATACGAAGAATTATTTCCTCCTACAACACACTGATTAATAATTAAAAAATGTCAAGTGTATGAAAATCAACAATTACAGTATTAATTAAAAACTTCGGATAAGGTAGGAAACATTTTTGCCACACCCGATAACATCGCTACCTACATTTCAACCATATCAACAGTCGACAAAGTAAAAGTTTACTTGACCCACTGACAGTATCAGGATTTTTATTATCGTGTGTCGATAAAAAAGAAAACTGCAGTTCTACTTACCTAGGCATGTCTTGAAGCTGTTTAGCTCTCTGCTTGTATCGTGAGAGGGCAAAAAGGAGGGCAAGGACTGGCCAGAGGGTTGATCCTGCAGCCAATTCCCCAGGATTCACGGAACCCACGTCTGCCCCGAGAGCTCGGAGCGCCCCTACGCAAAGGCTCACGTTCTCGACCTGCGCAACATAAACGTAAAAGTTCATCATCGATTATAGTAGATATGTATATCGTCATATTAGGTCATTAAGCAACAGAGCTGACAAACACGGACATGTTTCATCTCTTGATCATCCAAATTCCCAATTTTTAGAAACTTTCAAATTTTTTAATTCTGTGCTCCTGAAATTCGCAAATTCCTAATTTTCCAAATTGATAATTTCATGAATTGCCAAAGACCTATGCAAATTTGTACATTCTCAATTTCCCAAATTACCAATTATCAATTATCAATTTTTTAATTTCCCAAATTTTCAATTTCCAAATTTTACTAATTTCTTAATTTCCCAAATTCCTAAATTTCCAGATTTCATACTTGCCAAATTCTAAAATTCCCGATTTCCATATTCACCAAATTCTTAAATTACTAATTTCTCAAATTCCTAATTCTTGAACTCCCCTAATTACCAAATTTCCAATTTCCCAAATTTCCCAAATTCCTAATTTCCAAATTCCCAAATTTCAAAATTCCACATTTCTCAAATTCTCAAATTCCTAGTTTCCATATTCACCAAATTCTAAAATTCCTAATTTCTAAATTTCCCAAATTCCTAATTTCAAAACTCCACATTTCTCAAAATCTCAAATTCCTAGTTTCCATATTCACCAAATTCTAAAATTCCCAATTCCTAAATTTCCGAAATTCCTAATTTTTCCGAGCGTCCCAAATTGTCCACATTCCGAATTTTCAAGTTTCCCAAATATCCCAATTCTCAATTTCCTAAATTCCCCAATTTTCTCAAATTTCCCAATTTCACACATTCCTAATTTCCCTGCCATACAAATTTCCAATTTTCCCAAGTCTCCAAATAAATGACCAAACGCAAGTTCCCAAATAATCCGAACTTCCAGATTTCCCAACATTCCCACGACAAAGCAGAAATCCAAGTGTGCTCCGTGACCGCAGCGGCAAGCATCCGCGAGCCAGTTATGACAAATGATATGTAACGAGACTCGGTATGACGCGGAGTAGCCTATGGGGGTCAAAGGGGTTAACGAACAGTCCAGGATCCACGACCCGGTGGTATCGAGGTGACTGGTACATATGGGTGTACATAGATAGCCGCGGAGGATAGAGGAAGAGGAGGAAGGCACGGAGAAGAGGGAAATGCAGGGTGTAGGTGTACATAAAGGACGCGGCAGACCGGTGTACATATACGACACGACATTCTGCGAAACGTGACCGCCGTGACCATGGCTACCTTGTGCTAGCACGCGTGCCGGCGTGCCTCTTTTGTTTCCCATTGTTCCTAAGAGCCACGCCGGCTCCGGCTTTTACCCAGAAAACAAACCGTGCTCTACGTACTACTCTCTGCGCACGCTGCACACAGGGTGGTGAGAGGTGCACGAGCAACGGGAGAAAGAGATGACTCACCCGACAATACACCCAACGCGGGTGCCCACGCGTTCCTAACAACTAGAATCGTCCGTGTGTTCGTTCGATGGAAACGTTCGCGGCGACACGATCCGGGGAAAACCCTGGATATAAGACCTCGCGTCTTTTCACCTTCTTTCGATGGGGTTGCGACATTCCACTCAGTTCGCTTTGGACATTTGAACATTTCTGGGTCCTTTGGGTATTTCACAAACTTCGTGGATTTTTCGTTAATTCTGTTCGAGTAATTAACCCCTTTAAATTCTTAAACATCAATCGAGGGAAGATCTAGGGGTGAAAATGTGAAGATCAAGGAGACACCGTTTGGTACAGTTTTTGGAGGCTTTTGAGAGCTTGAAGATTTGGGTGAGCTGAGAATTTGGGGGTAAAGAAATTTTTAGGGGTGGTTGGATCTAGAAATATGGAAATCTTGGAAATTGGAGGTGTAGTATGTTACTCTAGAGGTTAGAAGAGATAGGGATATGAAAGATTTAGGTGGGTTGAGAATTTGGAGGTAAAGAAATTTTTGGGGGAGGTTTCCTTAGGGATCTAGGCATGTGGTAATCTTGGAATGTAGAAGTCTAGGGGTTACTCTAAAGGGATATGGAAATGTAGGTTCACATATCCTACTCTTTCCTTCATATATTATTATCATTATGATTATTAATATTATTATGGATTTGAGAATGTAAAATGAAAATCATCATGCATCTATATTATGAATTTATTCGCTAACCTAGAAATATTCATATATGTCATCATTAACACTTGTCTACCACATGGTACATATGAGTGACACTTAAATTTTCATCCTAATCATCTGCATTATAATTTCCCTAACCTAACTGTAAATATTCGTATCAACTTGAAACTGTCTGACCTAACTGTAAATACTCGTATCAACCACCTGAAATGTCTGATCTCATTGCAAATATTCGTATCCTAACATCTAACAAATCTAACAGAGCACTAAAACTATTCTATCAGATTTGATAAAAATTTGTTGAAAAATATTACTCAAAATTCCTTAAAATTTGTTAAAAATTTGTTAAAAATATTAGTAATCTTCTAGTCCGGTATATTCGTTAAAAAATAATCCGCTGATTTCTCACGCGAACCATTTATTTCTATTCATTAACCGTTGACACAGTTCGTAACCCAAGAAGAGATCGTCTGAAAGGAACTCCCTTTATCGAGGTCCATTAACGGCGAGCCTTTGAAACGAAATCTTGCCGAGAAATAAGACGAGGAGTGATAAAGGGTTACAAGCTTTTGTGTAAGCTGCAAGGGTTACAAGCGTTTGTGGATCTCTCTGAAGGCATCGGTGTTCAGTTGGCGTCGATGCAACGCCACTCGAGCGACTCTGTTCGAGCACTCGCGGGTTATCCGCACGAGATGACAGCCGTAAATGGCGATGTCGCTTTTTAATGCATTCCTCTGTCTACCCCGTCTACGTTCCCTCCTCTCCTGCACTTAGGTGTATCCAACAGCGGCGAAAAAAGTGGATCTTGGACTTAAGGGAGACATTGTGCTTTCCTAATAAAGGGTCGAAGGTACATCCAACAGGTTGTTCTATTCTCGACACTGGTCGCCATGCTTTTTCGCTCGAATACTCTCGATTACATGCCAGGACCTTCTTTCATCGGCTGCGTGTAGTGGATCGATACATATCAAGATTTTATTATAGTATTTTCAAGATTGATGAGATTTTTTTCAGGTGTAGAAGAGTACTTTGGTGTTTAACTATTTGATGACAATAGGACATATGCTGGAACATATGGCTTGAGATCAGATTTAGGTACTTTAGGACAAATGTGACTAAGGTAGAGTGTCTAGTTTTATCGATCTGGAAGTTTGAGGACGTGGGAAGTTAAAAAAATTTAAGAAATTTGCAAATCTGTAACCTTACAAAATTTGAGAATATTAAGGATCTTGAATATTTGAAGAATTCAGGAAATTTGTGAATTTATGAGCTACATTTGAACATACAAGGAATTTGGACAATTTTAAGAACTCAGAAAGTGAAAATTTATAAACTTCAGAATATGAAAAATATCAAAATTGTATTAAAGTAATTTAGAAGTCCAGAAACTATGAAATTTGAAAACCTTCTAACAATGTTTCTCTCCAATCTTCAACATCCAAATTTGATAATAAATTATTTTCCACCGATTTCTCTAAAAAGAACCCAGTACATAAAAATGACTTAACTAAGCTTCACAGAATAAATTAATCGAACGTATTAACCGATACCATTTGCAAAGATAAAGTTCGAAAATATCTGATAAGAGTATCCGGAGAAAGGAGGAAACGAAAAGTTGAAATTCCCATCAAATCACGAGGGTCCAATTAACGCGGTCCATTTGTAGATCTGATCAACAAGTCCGAAGATACCTGACGTTCGTATTCGTCGGTTCGGGTTTGTAATTCAGAAACTGTGGTCGTGGTAGGAGAACGACGGAAAGCCAAACATGGCAAGAGATGTCCTCTTATGGTAACGTCCTCGCTTCTCCGGCTCTAGAGCGTGGAAATGAAAAAGAAGAAGCGTACGAAGCGCCTCTGAACCTCCTATTTGTCTCTTTCCAACATTCCACTTCGGTGTACTATACACGTATATTATTTATAATTAAACTTCTAAATACGAAATGTTATATACACACCTTTTTATTACTTTTATGTTACTTCTTTATTACTTTTTATGTTAGACCGTGTCTATTCTACATTTCGAAATTTGTTATTTGGTACGCAAGATTATTTACAAAATTTAACTTTATAATTTTAAGTGTATTTTAATGTTTTTATAATAATTTACAATATTTTTATTGTGCTGTGAAGTTGAACTTTCTTGTATTTTTATAATATTATAAGATTTTATTTTCTTATATTTTTAAAATATTGTAAGACTTCACTTTCTTATTTTATTTTTAAAATATTATAAAATTTCTCTTTCTCATATTTTTAAGATATTACAAAATTTGTCTTTCTCATATTGTAAAAATATTATAAAATTTAACTTTCGTATATTTTAAAAATGTGAGGAAGATACATTTTATAATATTTTCACAAAATTTAATTTATTTATAAAATTTAACTTTGTTATATTTCTTATATTGTGTCAAGTTTAACTTCATTAATTTATTATAATACATTTTACTATATCTGTACTGTAAATAATTTGTGCACTTCCCGTTTATTATTAGACAGTAACTAATTATATTTTACGTATTAATGATTGATGTTGACAGCGGCATGACACAACAAATTTTCAACTAGAATAAAAAAAGTGTTACCGAGGTATAATATCCATATATTATCCAACAAGAATAATAATACCCATGATATTAATATTATTTCTTATTGCGATAGTCTGAAAAGGTTATGTAATCAGTTTACGAGTATCTTACAATGGACACCGTAACGAAAGGGTTAAACGCCCGAAGCGAACGTGTCGAGAAACGCAGACACATGTTCAACTGTTGAACAACGAATTTTTCGCACGACCACGATTTTAACGCTTTCCATCAGTAATACGATTTCAGCAATGACCAACTAACAGAAATTGTTCGTTCAAGTGGAACATAGAAGTTTCTTTTACTGTGGAGGCCAAATTCCATATTTCCTTATTACCAAATCTTCAAACTGAGGTATTGTCAAATTTTCAAGTTTCAAAATTTCTAAATAAGAAAATTCATGTCGAATCTTCGTATTCTTAAATTCTTAAATTTTCAAATCTTTACATTCTCAAATTTTCGAATTCCCAATTCTTCATATTCTTAAATTTTTTAATTATCACATTTCCAAACTCACATATTCGCAAAATTCCATATTCTCACATTCCCAATTCTTCGCATGCCTATAGTGCAAAATTCTTAAATTGACATTTCCAAATTATAAAATTTTCAACTTCTCAAATGATCATATTTCCAAATGCCCAAATCTTCAACTTCACAAATCCCAAATTCTTCAAATTCCCAAATGATTATATTTCCAAATTATAAAATTATGGAATTCCCAAATACTGAAGTCTCCAAATCCTCAAACCCCACAAATCCCCCAAATCCCCAAATCCCCAAATCCTCAAATCTCTAAATTCTCAAATTCTCAAATCCCCAAATTCACAGATCTTCAAACCCTCAAATTCCCCAAATCCCTAAATTCTCAAATTCTCAAATTCCCAAGTTTCCAGATCTCCAAATCCTCAAATCCCCCAAACCCTCAAATTCCCCAAATCCCTAAATTCTCAAATTCCCAAGTTTCGAGATCTCCAAATCCTCAAATCCCCCAAACCCTTAAATCCTCCAATCCCTAAATTCCCAAATTCTCAAGTTCCCAGATCTCCAAGTCCTCAACTCCCCCAAATCCCCCAAACCCCCCAAATCCCCAAATTCTCAAATTCCCAATTTCCCAGATCTCCAAATTTTCAAGTTCCCCAAATCCTCAAATCCTCAAATCTCTAAATTCCCAAATTCTCAAATTCCCAAGTTCCCAGATCTCCAAATTCTCAACTCCCCCAAATTCCCCAAATCCCCAAATTGTCAAATTCCCAATTTCCCAGATCTCCAAATCCTCAAATCCCCCAAATCCTCAAATCCCCAAATTCTCAAATTCTCAATTACCCAGATCTCCAAATTTTCAAATCTCCAAATACCCAAATCACTAAATTTCTAAATCCCCAAATTCCCAAATCTCCAAATTCCAAATTTCTAAATATTTCCCCTCGAAAGGAATCACATTTGTTCTCGGAGTGTACGTGTGATCTCTCTTCTCGCTATATCGCCCGAAGGTACACGTCACTTTCGAGGTCTCCAGTTCCGGATCAGAACCACCATCACTGCTAGATTAATGACTTTCGACATTCAATTACTCTACGCTATTTGCTAAAATGGTGCGAACATTGCTTTCTTTTCTACATTTTTGCTATTTACTATTTAAACCTTGGTTTAAGTGGTCATGATGTTTAAACCTTGAGGATCAAATTTGAACAAAACAATATCATCAAATTTAAATACATATCATATCATAATATATAATATCATCATAATATGTACCATAATTTTCATATATATGTGTGTATATAAATTTGAGTGCACAATATAAAATTAGATGTATATTTTCTACTCACAGACACACAATGATATACGTTAATCAAAAAAATGATTGACTGTTTCACATAAAGGCTATCTTAACGAACAGTATCTTTAAACGAACTAAATACCACACGTGCAATTGCGAAAACATTTTTCGTGTCCAAACAAGCACATTCTCGGACCGTTTGCAAAGTGGTTGAGTCACAATAACGCGAAACACAACACTCGCGAAATTCGAGTTACTACTGTTTTAAACGGAAACACGACCACAGAATGTTCCGCTACGAATTAGAATATTTAAATGGCCGTTATAACGAACTGAGTCAAGATCCAGTTTCGTACGAAGAAATTAAAACTTGTGATGGTGGTACAAAGTCAAAAATATATAAATAAATAAGGGAAAGTTTAAATACTTTTACGAAATACGAGTTTGTGAAGAGTATGTTAATACTTGTTTGCACAAAGGGGGTTGAAAGAAGAATAGAATATTCAATATTATAAAATACGTAATATTATGTAATAAAATACGTAATATAATGTATTATAAGATGACTGTATTAACACTAGATTTACGGAACCCGTCAAAATGACGGATCATAGATCTCTTATTTTAAATGACAAAACTTATTAAGAAATTTTTGTAAAAATGTATGTCAACTTTCGTCAAGCTAAAGAATCAATGTCTGAGGCAGTTCACATATCATCCCCAATTTATTTATTTTTCTACTTTAGTTTAAACTTAAATATAAGTAACCATCAAACGTCCGTAAACCTAGTGTTAATGTATTAATATGTTATTTTTAATGTGAAAGCTGCATGTAGTAATATGTCCATTACTGACAGATGTGAGAATGACTCTACTTGGCTGTTTTTCGTTAATAATTTAAGAACGAAGCTTCAAATCCCATTTTTGCAAAGGAAAAAGTTGTTCAGAATCACCTCAAACCCTTCCTATAATCTACAACCCCTTTCAGGAAGTAACACTAGTTGTGAAACACCCTGATTACTATTATATATATATATTACAATAAATGTATTATATTTTTTTATTAACGTACAAATACTGTAATAATATATTTATTTTAATAACATACATTAACAATAATATGTTCATACAATATCTTTCACTTGATGCACAACATACAGTACATATATTAATTAATTTTATTCGCATAACCTACAAATGATATTCAAATTAAAGAAACTTGAGAATGTCGCGTGCATCAAGGTCAGTAAATTAATAGCACACGTTCTACTCTTTTCTGCAAAATAGCAAGTAGGTTACAATCTATGTAAATGAATAACTCGCAACATGTATCATAATGTTTCATCAACTAACTTCCAATTTAACGAGAATACTAATTTCGTGACAGTAGGTTGCGTGCAAAAAATGAATATCTCTAGCGTCATCTCCAGTCTAAACATGGAAATATTATTTATTTATGGATTTAGAGACAGCTGCATGATTGCACACTTTTTATGGACGTTCGTGATTGCTAATCTGAGCTGCTGATTTAATGTGGAAATGTAATAAATGAATGGAATCTTACTTTGTATAACCTGTCTGTTGTGACATTACTCTTGCAAGGAATCATTTTATGTTACATTATACTGTGTTATATAAAGTTATATTATATTATAAAATTAATCGAGTGTAAGTTTCACAAACTTGATTTTACAAAAATCAGTACATTATTTTTTGTTACGATGTAACAGATAATTTTTGAAACAATATCAAGAATTTATTCTAAAAATGAATTATACCTACCTTCTACTAAAATCGTGTAATAATATTTATACACATGTTTGTAAAGGAAATATTGTAAAGGTAAGTCAAGTTTTCCTCCATCATAATAAAATATTTATGAATCGTAATTTTCGGTTCGACAAAAATGTTCTGCAAAAAATTTCTGTTCAATAGAATCTAAAGTATGAAATCAAATTTTGCTGAAAAATGTAGTAACATCATAATGAACGACTCAAGAATTATAACCTCATCAAATCATGAAAAATATCAACCATATGGTAAATAAATATGACAATAATTGATAAGCAGTGCGTTTAACCTTGAAATCTAATGGAAGTACATAAACGAGAGCAGAAGGTTCGATTGGTAGAGAAGGACAAGCCCTAATCTCGGTTCGTTCGCGGTTAGGTTAGAAAAACCGATAGAACGATTATTTTTAGAGATGGCTCGTGCCTACGGGTCTTTCCATAGTGTTAAACAGTCATCGCATTTATCTGTCGAATATAGACCGGCTTTTCTTGTCACGGGCCATGTGCTTCTTTAACTCTATGTTACATATAGACCTTGTTTCATAATTATCGCGGTAGCGAGGAAGTGAAAAACAGCGGAAGAGGAAACGTCGGAACATCTTCGTTACTTTAAAATTATTGAACGTGTAACCTTGAATGTTAGTCACACATTGGATCATGGGATATTGTAACTTTTGGGGGATTTTGCATCTTGAAATTTTTAGAGACTCGAGATGTTGGCATTTTGGGGAATTTCGGAATTTTTGGATTTTGAAATTTTGGGGGATTTGGAACCTTGAAATTTTGGGAATTTTGGGGAATTTTATGACTATGCAATTTCTGAGAATTTGGGGATTTGTAGTCTTGGAATTCTATAATTTGGGGATTTTGGGGAATTTTATAATTTGAGAATTTCAGACTTTGGGGAATTTAGGGATTCGAAATCTTAGAATTTTGGGAATTGTAGAATTTGGAAATTTTGGGGAATTTTAAGACTATGCAATTTCTGGGAATTTGGGGATTTTGAGTCTTGGAATTTTATAATTTGGGGATTTTGGGGAATTTTAAGACTATGCAGTTTCTGGGAATTTGAGGATTTGGAGTCTTGGAATTTTATAATTTGGGGATTTGGGGAATTTTAGAATTTGAGAATTTTAGACTTTGGGGAATTTAGAGATTCGAAATCTTAGAATTTTGGGAATTGTAGAATTTGGAAATTTTGGGGAATTTTAAGACTATGCAGTTTCTGGGAATTTGAGGATTTTGAGTCTTGGAATTCTATAATTTGGGGATTTGGGGAATTTTAGAATTTGAGAATTTTAGACTTTGGGGAATTTAGGGATTTGAAATCTTAGAATTTTGGGGACTTTAGAATTTGGGAATTTCTGGGAAATTTAGAAGTGTGTAATTTCTGGGGATTTGAAATGGAATTTTGGGAATTTTAAATTTTGGAAATTTTGGGGATTTTTATGACTATGCATTGCTGGTAATTTAAGGATTTAGAATCTTAGAATTGTAGAATTTGAAAATTTATAGATTTGCAATCTTGAAATTTTGGGAATTTTAGAATTTGAAATTTTTTTAGGAATTTTAAGACAGTTTAATTTATGGGGATTTAGGAATTTATCCCAGAATTCATATATTCTCTTGGATTTGAAATGTTTCACTTATTTCACAATAATCAGACAATTAACAATATTTAATCATTTAATAGTAATTAATAACAACTAATAT
Source organism: Megachile willughbiella (assembly GCA_945859595.2). Taxonomy (NCBI): domain Eukaryota; kingdom Metazoa; phylum Arthropoda; class Insecta; order Hymenoptera; family Megachilidae; genus Megachile; species Megachile willughbiella. The sequence continues at coordinate 11,745,978 of OX243796.1, forward strand.
TTAACTACATAATCCTACTTAATAACTAGTATTTAATTATTGTACACAGCAATAAAAAAATAATCTACTCAGTGATACTAAACAGTGTATCTATATATCATTACCAATTATTTAATTAATAATTTTCTTCTTTAACAGTAATTAGAAAATATTTAATCTAACCATACGAAGTATACAAATAACAAGCTCCGGGAGACATTTTCAACAATTATCGAGGGTCTTAAATACCGTAGACGAAATTTAGGATTCGATTAAGAGGGTTCGAAGAGACGGTAATTAAAGTCGCAAATAATTAAGCATCCATTATCCTGGTAGGTGTTGGCGTGTTAGAATTCAGAGCGAGTTTCCACGAAAGCTTTGCCAGACGATTGCAAACGAGTCGCATTCGTGCGACCAGAAGATTCCTGGCAAGTTTAACCTGATTTCCTTCGAGAACGTTTATGCTTGAACGCTTTCAGCACGGGAAACAAGAACATTAAACAATTATCTCTCGGTTTGTTGGTTAATTATGGTTAATGGTCACCTCGAGCTCTGACGAAACGCATCAAGTACGGAGAACATGATTGTCTTAATTCATCGGTTTAGCAAAGTCATCGAGGAATCGAATTTCATCGACTTAAACACAATTTACGACGAAAACATGTCAAGTGGATAATCGTTTTTAGTATTGTTACTGTAATTTGTATTAATACTTTAATAATGTAATACCGTAATTTTTATTAATCTTTATTAAGCTAGGTATAATAACACATTTTGCTATTGCTGATAATTTAGTTAACAATTTTGTTATTTTTATCATTTTAATTTTATAAGTTAATTTTGTTATTTTTATAATTTGGATTTTATAAGATAACAATTTTGTTATTTTTGTAATTCCAATTTTATAAATGCACATTTCTTTATTTTCATTCTTGTAATAAAAATAAGAAGAAAGATTTTAATTTCATCTATGTGAAATTAACAATGTGTACATGTATGTATAAATATATTTTAAAAATATTTTTCTGTGTAAATTTTTAAAATATGTAAGTACATGTACGTATAAATATATTTAAAAAATATTTTTCTATGTAAAATTAAAAATATGTACATGTACATATAAATATATTTAAAAAATATTTGTCTATGTGGACATTAACAATGTGTACATGTACATATAAGTACATTAAACAAAATGTTTTTCTGTGTGAACATAAAAATGTGTACACATATGTAAAAAAAATTGTACGTATGTAAATATAAATAACGTGTGAATGGATAAATAATGTAAAGGATATAAAAATCTCATTTTTATGAAGCTTGTCCCAAGTGTTTCATGCAATGATGCAACGCGAAACTCAACTTGCAAAATTTCTGTGCTGCATTAAATTACTCAAGAACGATTTTTTCGAGGTTGTTTCAACCGCAAGTGTCACTGTCACAAGTCACAAGTTACTGGAGTTCGCTACTTCACTTAACCGCAACTAGCCGCGGTTTTAATTCAAAATATCTATGAATATACTTATTTCGTCAATCGACTAGGTAATATTATGTTGTTACGTATTAAATGACTTATTTCGAAATATAGAAAGGCTGACACAATTTGATAACATAATAGCGTTGCACAATAACGTTACAAATGAATTTCAGGCTCGGACATTTTAGAAATGTAGAACATTTGGAAATTAAAATTCGAACTTTGTAATTTAAAAATTAACAACATTTGAATGTTATCAAATTGAGGAGTTTAGGAATTTGTAAACGTGAAAATTTGTGTAATCTAAAGTTTGGGAGTTCAGAAATTTGAGAATGTGTAAACTAGGTCTAGGAACATGTTCAATTTTAACACTAGATGTACGAAACTCGTCAAAATGACATAGATCTATTTTCAATGACAAAACTTATTAAGAAATTTTTGTAAAAATATATGTCAACTTTCGTCAAGCTAAAAAATCAATGTCTTAGGCACGTGACATCCTCAATTTATTTATTTTTCTACTTCAGTTTAATTTTAAATATAAGTGACCATCAAACGTCTGTAAACCTAGTGTTAATATACTTGTTCAACATTAGAAATAATTTCAGAAACTTAAAATTGAAAAAATTTATTTCTAATTTTATTTAAAAACATACTTTTGAATAATCAATATATAATATATATAATCAATGGAATAAGCAATAAATAATACGAATCTGTAAAATGATCTAAAAATCACTTTCAAGAACAAAGTTTGATAACTAAAGAGTTATACTTTCAAGGTGTATTTACCGACATATTGCAGATCGAAAACAAAACTAAAGAACCAAACATCATTGAGAATAAATGATTTCTCTTTGTGCAAACGTGAGAAATAACACGCATGCAATAGAATATTGAACAAAGACTGTCTCTTGCACTATTAACGCTCACCATTCAATGTGCGTATACAATTCTCCGCAAAGAATATTACAAAGGATCATTGCGTCAATTTTAGCCTGCAACAATGCCAATTTATACGATTTATACGCGCTATTGTGCACTACGATGGACTAAAAGCTTCATTAGTATCACTATCTTATTTCATGGGTATGTCTACGCTATTGGGTACAAACTCGATGATTCACATTTCAGAATAAAATAGGTTATTTGTTATGAGAGGGTTTGGGGATTTGGAGAATTAAATATTTGAGAATTTGGGGATTTGGGGAATTTGAAATTTGGAAATTTAGAAGAGTTGAGAATTTGGGGATTTGGGGAATTAAATATTTGAGAATTTGGGGATTTGAGGTATTAAATATTTGAGAATTTGGGAATTTGGGGAATTAAATATTTCAGAATTTGGGGATTTGTAGAATTAAATATTTGAGAATTTAGAAGAATTGAGAATTAGGAATTTCAGAATTTGGGGATTTAGAAATTTGAAATTTGGAAATTTAGAAGAGTTGAGAATCTGGGGATTTATAGAGTTAAAAATCTGAGAAATTGAAAGAGTTGAAAATTTTGAGATTTGGGGACTAGAAATTTGGTAATTTTGAAGATTGAGAATTTGGGGATTTTGAAGAATTAAATATTTGAAAATTTTTAGATTTGAATTAGAAATATGGCAATTTAGAATTGAGAATTTGAAATTTATAAAATCAAAAATTTGAGAGATTCGAAAAGGTTGAAAATTTGATGACATTGTAACTTCACGAATTCATAATATTCCAAAGAATCAAGTTTGAAAAATCAAACAACGTATCATTTGAAAATTCAAAACTTCAGAAATTCAACATTTGCAAAATCATAAATTTATTATACACACAGATTTTTTTATACATCAATGGAGCCTAACTATAAACTGGAAAACCGAAATAAATTCATGAAAATTTACGTCGAAAAAAAATTGCGAAATCTGCACGCGAGTCCTCATGCAAATAAAGGCTTGCAGAAGTGTACAAAGGCTAGCGAATCAGCGTACAAGACGAAGGTGAAGAGAAATCATCCTTAATGGTCCCAACGAGGCAAGGAATTCGCGGAACGTGCATAACGGTGATGGTGTAATCCCCGAGAAAAAAAGAATCGGTGGCATGGTCTTGATAAAAAGGAAAACAAGAAGAGAAGAATATATCGAACGGCAGCTAATAATCGCCTTGAGCCCCGGTTGGACCTTCTCGAACGGCTCGCGTTACTTTATCGGGTTCTCTTCGAGTTACCAGAACACACTCTTGAAAGTATGCGAATTCAATTCACCTTGGACGGTTCAACGATACCGAGAAAAGATTGCAATGCTAAGTCGTCGGATTATAAAGTTCTCTTTGATGTGGAACTGCGAAATTGTGCTGAGTCTTGTTATATCCGATTGGGAGCTAATTGTATGTTGCATGTGTGTACATTGGCGTAGAGGTAGAAGTGTAGAGCTAGAGTGTATGAGCTAGGTAGAATCTCGAAGACTAGGATTGCAAACTAATCGGCTAGGATGTAAACACATCTCAAAACGTGATGATGTGTTGTTATATCCCATTCGGAGATAATTGTATGTTACATATGTGTACATTGACGTGGAGGTAGAGTGTATGAGCTAGATAGGATGTGGAAGGCTAGGATAGCAACCTAATCAGCTAGGATGTAAACTAATCGACTAGGATGCTACCGAACACGTCTCAAAATGTGGATGATTACTTTGAGCATCGTGAGAAGTTAGTGACATGAGTATATGTAGTTAGAGAATAGTTCTGTGGACATAATGACGATATGAGAGATGAAGTGTATAATCTTTTGTTAAAGCGCAATAGTTATGTCAAGTTTGAATGAGAGATCAGAGTTTTTTGATTATTACTTGAGTACTTGACTATTTCTGAATTTATGTATTTGGGGATTTGGAAATTGGGGATTTAGAAATTGGGGATTTGGAAATTGGGGATTTTGTAATTGGGGATTTAGAAATTGGGGATTTGGAAATTTGTGAGATTTAGAAATTTAGAAATTTGGTAATTCAGGTAATTGGAAATTTAAATATTTGTGAGATTTGGAAATTGGGGATTTAGAATTTTGTGAGATTTGGAAATTTGGAAATTTAGAAATATAGAAATTTGGTAATTCAGATAATTGGAAATTTGGAAACTTGGAAATTTAGATATTTGTGAGATTTGGAAATTGGGGATTTAGAAATTTGTGAGATTTGGAAATTTAGAAATTTGGTAATTCAGATAATTGGAAATTAAAAAATTTGGAAATTTGGGAACTTGAAAATTTAGATATTTGTAAGATTTGGAAATTTGAAAGCTTAAAAACTTGGAAACTTAGATATTTCAAAATACATTAATTTATAAATTTATAAATTGAGAAGTTCCAAATTCTACAAACATGCAAACTTGGAACTTTTAAAACAAGAAAATTTATAAATCTAGAAATTTGAAAATCTAAAAATTTGTAAATACAAAAACTCAATAAATCTGAAACTATATAAAAACTATATAAAATCCACATGAATAAGTCTTTTACTTAAAAGATATTCACAAACGACAGAACTGCACGCAAATAATATCGCGTCTGTCGAAATGAAAATTATTGCGAAGCGTTTGATCGTTCGTCAGTGAGATTTCTGTACACATATCATATTGACCCTGCAAAGGTGCTGTGGTTGCATACACGGGCTCTCGAAACCGCTCGATTTGCGCGAGATATGCAAACGTTCGTACGATCGTTCGCACAATGAAATTACGTAATCAGATGTTGAATCATATCGAACACGTTTCGTGCTGATTAAACTTTCACGTTTCCATGAATGAAAAACGAAGCGGTACTGCGTCGAAATATATCATTTCTTTGATGACATTATCTCGATTATCATCGTTATTAGCCCTTTGCACGGTGGCTCGTTCGGTTTAATAATTGGAAATAATTTTTCAGAAAATACTTATAATATATAGTATTATAGTGATATAGTATTTTATAGTATTATGGTATTCTATAATAATTTATAGCAATCCGTAGTATTATACATATCATCATATGCATATGTATAATATACCATATGTATATCATGTACATCGTACGTATATCGTATGTATATGTATTCATATGTATTTCATATGTATACATATACACAATGATATGTATATCACATGTATTCATATGCATTCATATGTATTTCATATGTATACATATTTGTGTACGTGTATATGATATGTATATCATATGTATATCACGTACATCATATGCATTCATATGTATATGTATTTATGTATCTATAATGAAGCAGCCAATAGTAGCAATTAATAATAACAGAGAAAAATTTTTAATGAATTCAGCAAACTTTTCAACTAAACTATTTTAATATCAATATCTGACATCAGTAAAAATTTGAGTGCAAGAAGTTACCTTTCAAAACATACATTACACATTCAAAGAATAAGTTAAAATAAAAAATCAACAAAGGACGAAATTAACAAACACACTAATATCCATGAAACAAAAATTTCAAGTACCTCGATAAAATTTGGGATTTAAAGAAGAAGACCCGTGGATGTGGATGAACTATCGGTAGTTTCGTTGTTTAAGAAGAAGAAAATATTCCGTAGAGTAGGCAGACGATGGTTTTACAGGGCATTTGAACGCGTTAACCAGTCGCGCAACATTGTCGGGAAAAACTGCCATGTCTGGAGGTAAAACTACTTGTGTCTGTTTTCTACGTTGCATTGTTGTGTGTCGACACGCGTTGAAAGCGTTAGAGGAAAAACGCGGTGACATACAGGTTGACGAATGAGGAAGAAAGGCCGCACGCGGCTGAACGAAAAAAAAAGAAAAATGTAATGAAACAGCAGAAATACGCTTCTCTATTATTCTGCGTTGAACAGGGGTTTTAAACCTCGATGTGTGAAAAATATCGCGTGAGAAACATTAATAGGTGTCACATTGACAATCGTGGGTGAAATAGGTGAAAAAAAAAGAAATTTATAAAATTTATGTAGCAGAAATTGAATTTAATGATGGACTTACTACTGCTGCCGCTGAGATGCACATACATTGTTAACACTTTAATGACCGCTCACACGACATGTGTGTGATTGATGAACGTAGGTGGTTGCTACATACGGTTTTTTTAAATTAATTTTTCAAAAATATTGCCGACTCCTGGCGACATTTGACTGGCGGCCATTAAAGTGTTAATTGTAATCAATTAGTTGTATAATGGTATAGTGGTATGATGGCAAAATAGTAAGAAATAGTGACGAGAAATAATGAAATAGCAGAATTGTAATGTAATAGTAGATTAAAGTAGTAGAACAGTATTATAGTGGACAAGTGAAATAGTCAAATAATAATATAGTGAAATAAAATAAGTAAAATGGTAAAATAATAGAATTGTAGTGCTGTATCGTTGAATGAAAGAATAAGTGAAATGGTAAAAAAATAAAACAACAGTACATTGAAATAATAGAATAATAATATAATGGTATATTGAAATAGTAGAACTATTCTAGAGAAATCTGTTACCATTGTAAAGAAACTACTATTGCAAAGAAATTGAATACTGAAATATTACAATATTAAAATATAAAAATGATAAAATAATAGTAGGGTAGGAAAAGAAAATAATAGTATAGCAGAATCAATGAAACAGTATAATAGTAATAGTAAAATAGGACAATAATCTAGAAAAATAATAGTAGAATAGTGAAACAGTAAGATGGTAAAAACAATGGAGTATAATAGTACAGTAATAGTAGTATAACGTTACAGTGAAGCAGCAATACATATAATAAAATCAACAAAATATAAGAGCAATAAACTAATACTATAATAAAGCAGTGGAACATCAGTATAATAAACCAAATCACTCCACATGATTTTCAATTTCAAATATTTAGATATCAAAATGAAATAAATAACAAGTAACAAGAAATAAAATAACAATTTTTCAAATGTATTTCATTGTTGAACATTTCGTCCATAAAACTGCGAAGAATATTTCACTCCAAAGTGATTCTCTCGCAAGCATTTCCCAGAGTATCGTATTAAAACGATATTTCAACCCGATACCAACAATCCCATACAATATTTTTTCAGGCTTCGGTACAAATGTTCCAACCGCGAACAATGCATCAGGTGCAACAGAATAACTGCGCGCCGTGTTAACCAGATACTAATTCGTTCGAAATACGAGCGTACACTCCGATAAAGTGTAAGCTTCTTTCGGATAGATACGCACACGTAAACGTGACAAGCTTCATTTCGGAAATTTTCGTATTTATAAATCATTTTTCAGCTTTCAAATTTTACGAATTTTTCATGTACTCAAATTTTTCAATTTTAAGATTCTTTATGTTCGTAAATTTTTCAAATGTTCACGCTTATATTATTATTAATAGCTCTGTATTTTCAAATTTTTCAATTTTAATATTTAAGAATTTCTTACATTTACAAACTTCAAAATGTTAAACTTCATAAATTTTCCAAATTCGCAAATCTGAAAATGAATTCCTAAATTTCTAAATATTCCAATTAGTCAATTTTCTGAAATGCTAGATCACTGTATTTCTGGACTCCTTAGATTTCCTCTAGATTTTCTAATTTTTAAATCTCCAAATTTTTAAATTCCCAAATCTCTAGATCTCCAATTTCCGGATCTCCAAATTTCTAGATCTCCAAATTCAAAAATCCCAAATCTCTAGATCTCCAAATTCCAAATTCCCAAATTTCTAGACCTCCAAATTCCAAAATCCCAAATCTCTAGATCTTCAAATTCCCAAATCTCTAGATCTCCAATTTCCTGATCTCCAAATTCCAAATTCCCAAATTTCTGGACCTCCAAATTCCAAAATCCCAAATTTCAAGATCTCCAAATTCCAAAATCCCAAGTCTCTAGATCTCCAATTCTCTGGATTCCCCAATCTGTAGATCTCCAAATTCCACATTTCCCAAATTTCTACACTACTGTATCAGCAAATCTCAAAATCTCTGTGTTCCTATAACCACAAATCTTCAAATTTCAAGGTTCTCAAATACTTGTGCCCCGAAATCCCAACGTCCCCAAATACCTATGTCTTCAAATTCTTCCACCCCCAAATATTCAAGTCCATAAGTCCTAAATTCTCATATTCACAAATCTCCAAATTTCAAGTATCCTAAATACCTATGTTCCAAAATTCTGAAGCTATCCGAAAGTACTCAAATGCCCATATTCCTACATTCCCATATCCATAGATCTTCCAATCCCCAAATACCTATGTTCCGAAATTTTGAATCCATCTGAAAGTCCACAATCCTAAATTCGCGTATTCGTACATCTCCAGATCTCAAATCCCGCAAATACACATGTCCCGAAATTCTGAATCCATCTGAAAGTCCACAATCCTAAATTCCCGTATCCACAAACCTCCAAATCCCCTGAATATCTACATCCCAGAATTCTGAATCCATCTGAAAGTCCATAATCCTAAATTCCCGTATTCATAGACCTCCAAATCTCAAATCCCGCAAATACCCATGTCCCGAAATTCTGAATCCATCTGAAAGTCCACAATCCTAAATTCCCGTATCCACAAACTTTCAAATCCCCTAAATACCTACATCCCAAAATTCTGAATACATCTGAAAGTCCATAATCCTAAATTCCCGTATTCATAGACCTCCAAATCCCAAATCCCCCAAACACTAAAATCGTCCTGAAAATCCCAGCCGCCGTAAGTTTCTCGTAGAATAAAAAGTCCCATAAGATGCACGAATCGATCGACAGATATTTCCCGTAGGGAAAGTATATTTGCCGAAGACTGTACGTACATATGTTCGTTACCGGTGAAAACACAGCCAGGTTCGAGTGAAACGGACAGAGAGAACATTCAACGATCACGGATCGTTGCACGTGGCTGCGGCAATTCCGCGTGCGTGCACACGCGCGTGAAATACCGCGAGTCGATGAGCCATAGTCTGACTAATTGCATTCGAGCGTTCGTTTCGCTTTTGGTGCTCGCGATTCCGCAACGCGCCGATCCGACGAAAAATTTGCAACCGACCCCGTCGACAAATTTCAATGAAATTGCCACGACACGCCCTCGAGTAAAACGCAAACACGTTTAATACCGACCCCCGCGAAATAACGTTCGCCTCGCGGAAATAAACGTACCGGTGAGTTACGTTTAATCGTAGCGTTGTTATACAAGCTCTTTTTGTCCGCCGCGTCGCACCGATCGTAAAAGGTGCCATTACGCTGCCATTTTGAATGCGGTTTTTGGTTCGCTAATGGGACGACAGGCTGGCCAGGAAATTAAATTCAATTCCGTTACGGGGCTTCGCGGACACTAATCGCACATTTTTCTTAATATGTGACAATTTATTTCTTTTCGAAAAGCTTTCTTTCTTGCACTATTTTGATGAGTTTGACGTAGTTGTACTTACTTGATTTATACGCTTCAATTTGGAGTACAAGTATAATTTTTTTAGTCAACGATTGTGTAGTAACAAATTAATATGACATTTCGACTTCCTTGGTTTTCACATTGTAGCTGTGATTAGTTAGTTATATCTGTATATAAATATTATTATATTTCGTGAAAATCTATGTCTCGCGTAAAATAAAATCTGCAACTAAATATTATATTTTGTGAAAATCTATGTCTTCCTTAAAATAAAATATGCAGCTAAATATTATTATATTTCATGAAACCCTATGTGTCTCCCTTAAAATAAAATCTGTAATTAAATATTATATTTCATGGAAAACCTATGTATCTCCCTTAAAATAAAATCTGCAATTAAATATTATATTTCGTGAAAATCTATGTCTCCCGTAAAATAAGATCTGCAACTAAATATTATATTTTATGAAAATCTATGTCTCCCTTAAAATAAAATATGCAGCTAAATATTATTATATTTCGTGAAACCCTATGTGTCTCCCTTAAAATAAAATCTGTAATTAAATATTATATTTCATGGAAACCCTATGTGTCTCCCTTAAAATAAAATCTGTAATTAAATATTATATTTCGTGAAAATCTATGTCTCCCGTAAAATAAGATCTGCAACTAAATATTATATTTTGTGAAAATCTGTCTCCCTTAAAATAAAATATGCAGCTAAATATTATTATATTTCATGAAACCCTATGTGTCTCCCTTAAAATAAAATCTGTAATTAAATATTATGTTTCATGGAAAACCTATGTATCTCCCTTAAAATAAAATCTGCAATTAAATATTATATTTCGTGAAAATCTATGTCTCCCGTAAAATAAGATCTGCAACTAAATATTATATTTTATGAAAATCTATGTCTCCCTTAAAATAAAATATGCAGCTAAATATTATTATATTTCGTGAAACCCTATGTGTCTCCCTTAAAATAAAATCTGTAATTAAATATTATATTTCATGGAAACCCTATGTGTCTCCCTTAAAATAAAATCTGTAATTAAATATTATATTTCGTGAAAATCTATGTCTCCCGTAAAATAAGATCTGCAACTAAATATTATATTTTGTGAAAATCTGTCTCCCTTAAAATAAAATATGCAGCTAAATATTATTATATTTCATGAAACCCTATGTGTCTCCCTTAAAATAAAATCTGTAATTAAATATTATGTTTCATGGAAAACCTATGTATCTCCCTTAAAATAAAATCTGCAATTAAATATTATATTTCGTGAAAATCTGTGTCTCCCTTAAAATAAAATGTGCAACTAAATATTATATTTCGTGAAACCCTATATCCCTTAAAATAAAATCATGGCGCCCAGAGCAAAACAGCATAAACTGACAGTGAATGAATTAATAATAAAAATGTTCCTATTCAAAATAAATCCAAAGATGTAAATGATTATCAAATTAAAATTGTGAAAATTCGAAGCTAAAGCAGATAACTGTGTTTTAAATAACGAAAAGGGTTATACCGAGATAAAATGTCGGCAGAATAAATCATGTAGGCCATGCAACGAATGCAGCTTCCAGAATTCATAAAATCACATTCCAGCTTCCCTCACCTGAACCCGTATGAAAATTGGACGACGGCTGTGTGAATACGCAAATATTCCGGGATATATGAATAACACGTTACATATGTATAATACGGAGGCCGCGTAGAGAACCGATTCATATGAACGTGACTGTTTTTCAGACGACTCTTTTGCTTCGTGGTTTACTGCGTTTCCCGACCGAGAACACCGGAAATGCTGGAATTTCTTTCGACGCGACTCTGAAGGACGTTTTCTTTCTTGCTGTCGCATGTAAACGGTCACACTTTTCTTGTCGATATTAAATCCACGGTAAATGTCATTCGTACAACCCCTTCGGATATACGGATAATTGAATATTCGAACGAGTAAAATGAATTTTATAGATTGTATAGATTATTAATTACGAGATTGTTTGAAAGAATGGAGGTTTAAATGTGTGGAAGAGGGATGTTTTTAAAATGATCTTAATGATGAACTTCATGGATGAACTATTAACCCTTTGCACTCCTATGTCGAGTGTGACATCACATTTCTATTGGATCTTGTAAATAATTCAGATAAATAGATTGGTTGAATATGTATATTATCATTTATTTACTACCTTTAATAAAAGAAATGTATTTGTCGCATACTCCATTCTATTGCAATACATTTTATTGAGAACCCTTTTCTTGATACATTTTGTAAATTAAGGAGTCGGTAGGTAAAAGAAATTAAGGAGTGCAAAGGGTTAACTATTATTATACTGAACTATTAACTATTAACTGTTATTATTATATTACTAGATTTTAATAAATGAACTTCACTTGAAAACTCTGCAATTTATATTCGAGTATATTTATTCTATCAGAAAAGAAGCTTAGGAGCTTGAAAGTTCACGTCACGTTAACAGCACAGTTTCGCAAGTTTCGTCATTTCGCTAGAAAAGCATTAAGGAAGTTATTTTCTGTGGAATTTTACTTCCGCTAAGTTTCGAAAGTGGAACACTGTCTGATTAATAAGTTGACGGCATATTTTAATTACAAAAAGTGACTGCCGTTGTGTAAGACTGAAATTACTGGTAATTGAAAATATAATATCAATTTAATAACATAGTGCGTTATGATAAAAATTGCATAATATATGTAAAATATAAATTATGTTGTGGTATGTCGATAATTGGCGTATGATCATAAACTTGATTTAGTATCGGGGTTATATACTGGGTATGAATGAATGAATTTTGGTGATTTGGAAAGTTGAAAATTTTGAGAGTTGCAAACTTGAGAATTTGGGGCATTTGGAAATTGGGAAATTGGATTTTGGAATTTTGTAAATTTGAGAATTGAGGAATTGGGGAAATTGAGTATTTGCAAATTTGAAAAATTCAGAAAATTGAGAATTGAGGAAATTGAGAGTTGGGAAAATTGAGAATTAGGGAAATTGGGAATTAGGGAAATTGGAAATTGGGGAAATTGAGAATTGAGGAAATTGGGAATTGGGGAAATTGGGAATTGGGGAAATTAGGAATTGGGGAAATTTAGAATTGGGAAAATTGGAAATTCGGGAAATTGGGAATTGGGGAAATTGAGAATTGGGGATATTGAGAATTGGGGAAATTGGGAATTGGGGAAATTGGTAATTGGGGAAATTCGGAATTGGGGAAATTGGTAATTGGGGAAATTGGAAATTGGAGAAATTGGAAATTGGAGAAATTGGGAATTGTAGAAATTGGGAATTGTAGAAATTGGAAAATTTGAGATTGCAGGAATTTAGGATTCTGTAACACTGAGATTTAGTACTTTGGAAATTTGAGAATTTAAAAATTTAGAAACTTGAAAAAATAATCTTCTAGAATAAAAACCCGAAAATTCGTATTGTTAATAATCGTAACTTAAGAACCGCAAACATTTTTCCAAATTAAAAAATTAGAGATTTGAAATCCCAGAACTTCGAAAATGAAAATTAAAAAATGTAAAAATCTATAAATCTGATAATTGTTCATTCGAAATTCTTGAAACCTGACAATTGCTCCTACATCATAAATAATTTCTCCATTGACAATTTCAAGGTTCTCCATTGATAATTCCCCCGACCTAATGAGATCCTTACACAGCGTTAAATCCTTGGCACGACGGAAGTGGGATCACTTACATAAGCTCGTACAAGTGCAACAGGTATGCGAGTCCTTCGACAAGAATTACAAACACCCGCACTAACCTGTGATACGCGTGTGTGCACACACGCTTCAGGTTAGGCTGCCGTGCAATTTATTTTATGTTCGTTTTAAGAGGCAATTCGACGGTACGTGTATACACAACCGGTGGTTACCGATGTTCATCTACGTGCTTTTATGATTTTACGATTATCCACCACGATCTTGCTAAACGATGCTAATAATTTAATAAACCGAAAATGAAACAGGCAAATTGCTGGTTATTTATTGTCATAGGATAACATTTTATTAGCTTTCGAGTCAAAGGATTATTAAAGAGAAACGAATGGAGGAAGAGTTGTCTTCGATTTATATTCTTGTAGGATAATATGTTTCTTATGTTTGCATAGTTTCAAGTTGAATATTTTTATGGAGAAAAATGCATATGATAATAAATATAAGAAGGATGATGATCTTTCGGGTGATGGAAAATATATTGAGATATTTATTGTTCAAAAATTTGGGACATTCTTTACTTCTTTTGAGTACAATCACTTTTTTGATGCAAATTAAGTAATTTTATTAATAGTATTTAATAATTGCTGTTCAAAAATTTGGGACACTCTTTGCTTGCTTTGAATAAAATCAGCTTTTTCATATACATAGTATAATTTGTTAATAATATTAGTTATTACTGTTCAAAAATTTTCGACACTCTTTGCTAGCTCTAAATAAAATCATTTTATTATTTCACGAATAAATTCATTTTATTAATAATATTAATAATGTTAAAATAAACGAATCTTTAAAAGCAACGTAATTAAAAAGTTTAATAAATTCTTTTGATGTTATCATTTCTTTGTTATAAATTTCCAGCATGTTTATTAAATCTTGAATAAAGAAATATATATAATAAATAAATATAATAAGTAAAGACTTCGTTCAGACAAAGATAATAACAGCAAGAAAATATTCATTCGGTAGAATTCAGTCGAAGCAGAGAAACCAGAATCTGTTGACTCGAGCCATTCTCCTCGGTATACAGTATAGAGATTTAAATTGAAATTACAGTCTCGACGTCGCTAATTACTTCTATCACGAGTGGAATTAAAATTGCACGAGCTGCTCAATAGGGCAGTGCATGCACTTTCCTGACTGTGGACTGTTGCACATGTGATCGTGTCGGATCTGCTTAAGGTCGAGGCAGAAGCAGAGAACTTCGTTTAGTCTCATACATTTACATCATTGTCGTCGAGTAACGCTTTATTCGACGCGTTGCTATCGCTTCAACTAATATCGCACGAATTTCATAAACTTAACCCTGATGCACCTTCAAATGATTGCGATACCGATGCTGGTTATGTCTGACAAACGACAATGGCGCTCGTCTTATTTGAGATGTACATGTGTTAATGTATAAAGTGCTTTTGATTACATAAAAAGTAAAAATTACGGGGAAAATATTTGTAATATATTGTAACATAATTTTATGAAAAATATTGAGTAATGTTGTTATTTTAGTTATAAAAAATTTTTCTACGTTAATTAGATAATATGTGAAGGAAGAGTTTAATTATAAAATGGATTAATTTATATATTCATTAGACACGTAAAAAATGTCCATATGTTCAAATTTTCAAGTACTAATTTTCCATATTTTCAAATGCTCAAATTTCCAAGACCACAAAACCTAAATTGCAAAAGAAATTTCTCTTCAAATTTCCAGCTGCCCAAATCTCTATATCCATTTTTCAAAAACTGTTCCAAATTACGCATCCTGGCAACAATAGCGATATTTTCGAAGATCCGTCTATTTCGATCCGGCGATTCCATGAAACCGTTCTTGAATCACCGTCGTCCGATTCGCGAACGAGAAAAGTTACATTGTCAAAACAGTGATACAACTTTCCTCACAAAATATCCTATTTTCATCCGACGTAGGTAGTTTCAAGTTCTCGATAACATTTTGTGTACCATGTATCAACATGTTATTATATCAGTTTCTATAAAGGGATCCAGGTACAAAACATATTTGTAATTGATATTATTGAACATATATATGATGGACATATATATATATATTATACAGGATGATTCATATATGTGTGACTGCTCTTTTTCTTTTAATATGGAAACACAAAATATTTCTCGTGTATTAGTTACGTGTGGAACAGTGTTAGTTCTCCTAAGTAACAGAGAAATTAAGAATGTCATATTTGAAAGGAACATACTGTATGATTCTATGGTCCACATATCATTATGCATTTGATTCTATAGCTGACATATTCTGTATGATTCTATGGTCCACATATCATTATACATATGATTTTATAGTTATCACATTATTCTACATATGATTCTGTAGCTGACATATTATTAATACATATGATTCTATAGCTGATATATTATTCTACATATGATTCTATAGCTAACATATTATTCTACATATGATTTTATAGCTGACACATTATTACACATATTCTATTGTTAATATATTATTCTACACATGATTCTATAATTGATACATTTTACATATGATACTATGACATAAGCTTATGTATCATTGTACATATAATTCTACAGTTACCACATACTATTGTCTGATTTTACATATGAATCTTTAATTGATATATTATTCTACATATGATACTATAACATAAGCTGACGTATCACTGTACACATAATTCTACAGGTACCACATTCCACATATAATTCGATACTTGACATATTCTACATACGATCCTATAGTCGATATGCAATTACACATACGTGAATAATCGCACATATTCTCTTACCGATATATTATTATTCTAACAAGTGACCTAAATAGAACCTACTGTCAGAAAGAAAGAATAGTTCCATGTAGTTGTAAGGTAAAATCAGTTTGATCGAAGGATAGCCGAATGAATCTCGTTAAAGAAATGTCATGAAGGGCATTTGTCGTCATGTTGGTCGTGACCAATTCATTGTCGCTTCAACGAGAGAGCGAAAATATCGCTTCGACTGACCATGTCTATTTATAAACCTTCTTAAGGAGATTCTCGGATGTTTCGTTTATTCCTCTCGTTCTTTTTTGCAACAATAACGCCTGCTGCTTTGTGGATACCGAAAATCGAGAGAGCAAGGTGGAGAGTATAGCGTGTACCAAGGAACAGAACGATTAATCGTCGTATCGTTTTCAACGTATCCTTTACCATGGGATCCTCCCGAGTCGCCTGAAACTTCGATCGTATTTTCTTCTCGAGTTTTCAGAGTTTTATAGGAACTAGTGATAGACAACCGCGAGGGCGTGATGGGCAAATACGGTGCAGTGTGTAGTCGCGAGTATAAATTTGAACTTTTCCAGGAATAATTTTCTTTTAATTTCTTTTAGTTTCTTTTTATGAATATTCAATTTCTTAGTTTGGAAGATTTCGACGTCTGAAAATTCTCATATGATAAATTATATTGAACTCGATTTCAAAGTTTGTAAATATTTAAAAATTTTTGAATTTTCATGTCTGAAAATTAGAGAAGCTGGAAACCTATGATTGTGGAGATCTAACGTGCTTATATTTCTGAGTTGTGGACATTTATAGCTTTGATATTTGCATATTTCTACAGTTTTTTATTTTTGGATTTGTAACTTTCCATGTGTCTAAATTTCTACATTTCTACAATTTTGCATTTTGACAATTTTATATTTTGACAATTCTACATTTTTACAATTTTACATTTTGACAATTCTACATTTTTACAATTTTACATTTTGACAATTCTACACTTTGACAATTTTATATTTTGACAATTCTACATTTTGACAATTCTACATTTTGACAATTCTACATTTTTACAATTTTACATTTTGACAATTCTACATTTTTACAATTTTACATTTTGACAATTCTACATTTCTACAATTTTACATTTTGACAATTCTACATTTCTGCAATTTTACATTTTAACAATTCTACACTTCTAAACTTCTATACTTTTACATTTCTACACTTCTACACTTCTACATTTCTATAATTTGACATTTTGACAATTCTACACTTCTACACATCTACACTCCTATACTTCTATACTTCTACATTCCTATATTTTTACATTTCTATACTTTGAAATTTCTACACTTCTGCATTTCTATATTTCAACATCTCTAAATTTCTACATTTACAAGTTTTTAAATTACCACTTCTACATTTAAAAATTAGGAATTTCTTTATTTTCAATCAGATGTCAAATACAATTCAGTTTGCAAACCGTATCTTTACGACTTTACATAACAGTCCGAAACTCAGTACAGTTAAAGACCTATATTTTCGCCTCAAACTTCACGTAACGTGAGACAGATATTATAAAATTCACAAAAATTCCAACATTATTCACACAGTTATTATTTCATTACAAAATACAGGTATAAAAAATGTTAGTTATTAGTACCATCATTAAGTTTAACGAATTTTTTCCGCGAAGTCTTAACTGGTGATTTATGAGGACGAGTATCGAATGTTGGTCGAACCAGTGACTATTTGTCACTGGTTTCAGCTTCAAACGAAAAGCCACCATTTGTCTTGGTTGTCTCGTCAAAAATTTTAAATCGTAGCTCGCTGCGCCGCCTTTGAAACCGAGCATCATTTGTATCGCAAAGATCACGATAAAACGATCCACTTTTTTATTCGCGTCTTTCATCCATTTGTTTCAAATTCTCGAAAATTAGGGCATCAATGATTCTTCGAAACTTGCAGATTTTTATTTAGAAATTTAAAAATTTGCAAGTCTTTAAATCGGTAGTTTCAATAATGATAAGATTAGCGTTTGAATGATTCGTTAAGGCGAAACTGGTTTTATATGTAGAGTTTCGATTAATCGATTCATCCTGTACAATATCCGGTGTTTACTGGAATCGGCGGGAAAATATAATTAGAGAAACTGTTGCTGCATTTGAAGCAACAGGCCAAACTCGTCGAGCACTGATGATAGATATAGACCACAGACGTTCGTTTCCGAGTATGTCTCTCTTCGATTAAACAATTTTGTCTCGGAGATAGATCGTAAAAATTTGTAATTTTTTAACATTTTGTGAACAATTTTTGATCGACTGACTTTGCTGAACCAGCTAAAAATTGCGCAGCGAAGAATTTTAGTAAATTTTAAAAAATGTTTATAAAATTGACTAACTATTGAAAATAGACACTTATTGAAAAATATAAAATTTTATACGATAAATAGTAGTTACTGTGTCGATAAATTTTGTTGAGTTTTTCAACTCTCGAACCTCTTCTAATTTACATCAAAGTATGTGGAAATGGTTTTGTTAATTATATACAATGAAGATTACGATTCACTCATTTATTATTACTTGATGAATTAAAAGTGTTAAAGTACGAAATTTTTTTATAAACATCAAGAAGTAACATTATTTTTAAGCTTGTTTGTCTTATTGAAATAAATTGTTCATTGTGTAACAGCTTATGCAATTTTGATTCTATACAATTGCAGTTTTAATCTTATCTTTTTTTATGCAATTTTACTTATTATGTACTATAACATATATACGTATGTGTCATAACTAAAAAAGTAAAAACTGAAGTTGTATCCTGTCGTGCACTCCTTCACGAGTTTCTTTAAACAAACTCAAGTAATCTCGCAAAAATATTGTCCTACTTTTATCTTATCTTGGTAACAAATATATTAGCTCTTTGTTCAAATTATCAGTGTTTGATCATCGATTAAGAGAATTTTTGTCTTGTTCAAACCGTCATAACAAGTTTTTTTATGGCTTTATTTATAACATTTTTGAGATTGCAATGAACTTCATTCGTGAATTTGTCTGGAACTGAATAGTTAAGTTAATAGTTAAATAATTTTGTGGAATCATATTTCAAGATTTATCGATATATTACTGAACAGCCAAACTTAAAGACTATATTTTACATCGAAAATATACTGGAATTTGACAGTTTAAATATGCTTTGTACTAGCAAGAATATTAATCTTCTTCGTTTAACAATTTCAAAAACATACGTAAATTAAACAATTTAAATTTAATAATTTATCACACATGAAGGTTTGAATAATTACCAGTGTGTCAAACTCTTGTCATCTTCGTCCACGAACTGTCCACAAAAATCATTGCAATAGTCAATATAGTTAGTGACATTCTAATTGCAATGATTATGCACTATTACACTCTCTGATAATCACAAATCGATCACTAAAACTTGTCGAATAATTTCACAGTCATTTCAATGAATTCCAAAATGTCTCACATGCCACAGTCATTTCGATATTTACGAGTATATGTACGATGACCATATTTCTTTAGACAAAATAAAAAACTAGTCATTCGATGATAACAGAGAAGTAGGCTGTGTTTATTTACAAATTCATTTCTAAAACTATATTTTAACTAAATTTTTACTAAAAGTTACTGTCACACTCATAATAAAATATGAACATATACATTTTGAACAATTATATTTAAGTTTGACCTTCTTTACAGGAATGAACTTTTATAAATCAGGTACGTGTATACTTCACTTTAAGGAACTAAAAATGACTTTTATAATTATTTTGCATTTTCGATATGTTTGAAAAATTTATATGCAATGTATGTGATGCATTTGATATCAGCATATACTTCCAATTTTTTTTATTTTCAATTATATTTTTTCAATGATGCTCACATTGATCACTATAGACTACTTCAGTATTAAGTAAAAAAAAAAACACAACAAAAATTCAGTACTTAAAATATTTAAAAGTCTCAACCCCTCTACATCAACAGCCAACATCTGACAGTGTCGTGTCCCTGCCTCACGTGTTCTGCTACTCGACTCGCACGTACAATTTACAAAATAACGGACCAAATACTCGCTCAAAAAAAGGAAATATCGGTACAGTAAAATAAACAAAAGACAAAAAGACACAAAAGACAGATCGATAAAGTAAAGTAAACTATCCTTATGAATGAATCTATTAAATAAATGTCATATGATCACCGTAAATATACGTCTCTAGAGATAATTGTCTAAGGGTGGTTTTCGCGGTCACATTTCGCGTTGATGGTAAAGTTCATGTGGTCAAATATCGATCGAACTTTTTCTGCGATAAAACACGAAGTCAATGGAGAATCAATAACCAGATCACTCGTAAGACAGTAATAAATAAGAGATAAAATGCACAAATATAACGTTGGAGTGATTTTCAATATGTGACATATGATCACCGTCACATACAATGATATATAATATGACCACAAATATACATGTCGATAGACAATCGTCTAAAATTGACAGTTATCGTGGTCACATTTCGCGACGGGGGTTCACGTGGTCAGATATCGATCGAACCTTATCGGCGATAAAACACGAAGTCTATGTAGGAGGATCGATCGCATCCGCGCTCGATCACTTGTAAGACACTAATCAATAAGAGATAAAAAATACAAACAAGTCAAAGGAATAGGATCAAATCTAACATCCACGAATCGATCTAACATCCGATCACCCATAATACACCAACCAATAATAAATAAAAACCACAAACACAAGATTGAAGTAATGTCAAATAAATATATGATCACCACAAATATACATGCCGACAGACAATCACCTAAAACTGTCAGTCAGTTACCGCATTTCGACCAGGGTAAAGTTCACGTGGTCAGATCGAACGATTTCGATAAAACGCGAAGTCGATGGAGGATCGACAGCAGCATCCGCGCTACCGGATCACCCGTGAGACACTAACCGACGAGAGACAGAGAACGCAGACACGAGGTTGAGGTAAGCTACACCGCAATTGGTCCGGTCGGTAGGTGGAGGAGAGTATGCTAGCAGAAAAGAGACGGAGTACAGAAAAGTGGATATGGTATGGGAAGCAGAAAGTAAGCAGGTAGTGGGAGTCGAGTAGTAGTCGGTTGCGTGTACCAGCTTTTAAAAGCAGGTATCCACCACGTGGCTGCTGCTGCTCGTACACGCGGAATCTGTTTGTGGATTGGTTCACTTTGCTGGATGAATCGGTGTCTGTGTATTAGATCGTTATGATTCGACATGCACTACTTTCTTGGGCGAAATTATTTTTTGATGTGGGTGTTTGAGTTGAAATGTGGAGTTGAGGTGGAGACGTAGCAAATTGGTCTGAAATGTGGCGTTGGGGTATTTAGAATTTTAGGAAATTTGGGTTTGGATGTTTAGGGATTTAAGAATTTGGGAATTTGAGAAGTGACAAATTTTGGGGTTGGGGATTTTGGAATTTTGGAATTTGGAGATTTGGGGATTTGGTAATTTGGAGATTTGGGGATTTGGGGATTTAGGGAATGTTGGAGATTTGGGGACTTGGAGAATGGGATATTTAGGAATTTGGAGATATAGGGATTTGTGAATTTGTGAGTTTGGAAAATTAGTAAGTTGAGAGTCCTGAAATTTGGCAATTTGAAAATTTGGGAGTTTGAGGATTTGGGAATTTGAAGATTTGACAATTTTAGGATTTGGCAATTTGTGGATTTGGGGGTGTGAGTATTTGGGGATTTAGAGATTTCCAAATTTGGAGAATTGGAAATTTAGGAATTTCGAGGTTTGAGAATTAGTAAATTTGTGAGTTAGGTAAACTAGTAATTTGGCAATTTGCAGATTTGGCAATTTGAGGATCTGGGGACTTAGGGATTGGCAAATTTGGAAAGTTGGAAATTTGAGAATTTGGAGATTTAGGGATTTATGCATTTTTGAATTTGAGAACCTTGAAATTTGAGAATTCGCGAATTTAGGGATTCAGTGATATGAGGACTTGAGGAACTTCTAAATTTGTGAATTCGGAAGCCTAGAAATTTAAGAATTTGTAACCTAGAAATTTGAGAATTTGGGAGATTCGACATTCGATAAATGTAGAAATTAAAAAATTTGTTAATATACGAAGAAAGATTCATATACTCAAAAACTTAAGAATGTAAAAATACAGAACTTAGCCCTTCAAATTACCAAATAAAGTGATCACTGCCCGAAAGCTTGCACGTCGTGCCCTTTAGGGAAGAAAGTTGTCCATCGTCTCAGAAAAGTCTACGATAGCTACACAGAAAGTTCACTCACGTCCATATAAGCAATAAAACCTGCGAGTTATACACTGTCCACAAGAAAGAATCTCTTCTTGCCGGATACTAATTAATGACAGAACGAGGGGTAGAATTATAGTCGATAGAGAAGAACCGTTCAGAAATTGCACGCTGTGTAGGTGCATTGCCGCCTTCTTCTAGACATTTTTTTTCTATTACCACGTTCTTTCCTAATGATTAGCCAGCTAGCTGGCTGTCGGCAATATACCTCGTACATGGGTCTCGGTTAACTATAATAATTAACCACGAATGTTGCAGGCGGTAACGAAAGATACTACAAATAGATTGCTTTGAACAAAAAGTTTTGTCGTTTTTTAAAAAAGATATTCAATTATTAATCCAACATCTCAGATCTGCTTAACGTGACAAATCTATGTAACTAAAATGTTATTATGCGACACATTAATATATTAATGTAACATGTGAAATCACCTAACATACAAAACCACATAAAATTCATCGAACAAAACAGTATAGTATTAACAATTTATAAAATTGCACAGTATGAACAATTTGTAAAATTGCAGAGTATTAACAATTTGTAATATTGCACAGTATGAACAATTTGTAAAATTGCAGAGTATTAACAATTTGTAATATTGCACAGTATGAACAATTTGTAAAATTGCATAGTATTAACAATTTATAAAATTGCATAGTATTAACAATTTATAGAATTGCATAGTATTAACAATTTATAAAATTGCATAGTATTAACAATTTATAGAATTGCATAGTATTAACAATTTATAAAATTGCATGGTATTAACAATTTATAAAATTGCATGGTATTAACAATTTATAAAACTGCATCCGACTGCAGAAATTACAACAAGAAAGAAAAATTTCGCAACTCTGACAAACGTCGTCGAATTTTCTGTCCAGTATTAAAGTCTTTGCGATAAAAATGTTGCTTAATTATACGAGTCAACTAAAATTCCAAAGGCTGTGAAGACAGCAGCTGCCACGTCAACGTGAACGTGTTAATAGTCGCTAAATACGTTACCGAATCATCGGAACTATTATGTGGAACTATTAAGGGTGTTTCATTTTCTCGAGAAAAATGAGTCGAGTATTTTCCACAAAGGTTTCTTACGGGGAAACCATAGCCATGTTTCCCGACTATTCACACGATCCCTCTTTCAACCTGCTGCGCAAACATTCTGTCCAGGTACATATCTGGGACACCTGTAGCGAACCTTTTCGTCAACTGAAGGACTCGCCGGTATAACAGAGTGTTTACACTCGTCTCGAACCTCCTGTGATCGCTATATCTAACGAATAATCGCGAACAATACTCGTTTTTCTTTATTTCTATTCTATTTTGGTAAATACGGAAACGTAGAAATGTAGGAACCTTGAAATCTTCAGAAAGGATGTTAACAGATTGCTACTCTCTGAAGTTTGTGAAGGATACTTAGAGATTGTTTCAAGGGGAATTTTTCTGGGGAATTATTTATTTTTGAGAATATTTGTCAGGGAACAATGGAGGTTAGTAGATTTTAACTGAACGATGATGAGAACATTTGGAAATTTGGGGATGGAGAAATTAGCAAATAATTAATTTCACTGATTTTGTGGAGCTGGTTACATATGTCACACATGACATAAGAACAAGGGTACTTAACCTTTCAATTTCATCTTTTAATTTATTAATGTGTACTACTTTCTTAATATTAAGAAACCTCAAATGTACTTTTCATTTGCTTTTCTTATAAATAATTAATACAACTGAATTTGCAGTGCTGGTCACATATGTCACATATGACATAAGAACAAGGGTACTTGACCTTTCAATTTCATCTTTTAATTTATTATTCTGTATCATTTTCTTAATATTAAGAACCCTCAGATGTACTTTTTGGTTGCTTTTCCTATGACTAATTAATATAACAGTATCTGTAGTGCTGATCACATATGTCACATATGACAAGAACAACAGTGCTCAATTTTTAAATCTCATCTTTCAATTTATTAGTGTACATCATTTTCTTAATATTGAGAGCCCTTAAATGTTCCTTTCCTTTGTTTTTCCTATAAACCATTAATATACTTCAATTTGTAATGTTGGTCACATATGTCACATATGATATAAGAACAAGAGTACCTGATCTTTCAAGTAAATAAGATTTTTCATTTGCAATCGGATGATATATAAAACTTGTCGAGTAACACAATGTAATATATGAATAAAATATAAAATATATATAAATTTCAACATAATTTAAATAAAAGTACCAGATCCAAGAAGCAAACGAAGCAAGTCAGAATCTTATCAGTAAGAATAAATACACAGAAAGGGATAGTTGGCCAAGTTTAAAAGGAGCGTTGTTTATAAAATAGTTGGTAACTTGATTTATTATTTCAAGCGTTTTTTTCCGGGAAACTAACATTTGGGTGTTTTTAAAAGAGTCATCGACTAAACCGGAACCGGTGGCCGGCGTCGCATCTCTGACCGTCCGAGCCGGTCCATCGCGATCTATTTCTATTTCACCAAGAGTCCACTGCCGTGAGTGTGACTCATTGGGTGTATACATTATTAGTCAACCGACCGTCTTTTAACGATCCTATTCCAATAAATTATAAATAAAAGGGAATATCTAGAATTAAATGCGGTGCGCCATATTCGATATGGTAGAGGTTTGTTCCTTTTAGGACTCGGGATACTCTTCACTGTACAAATTTCTCTGTTTACAAATTTCACTTTCGTAAATATCAAAATATATTTCTAAATTACTAAATCCTATGTTCTCAAATATTAAAATTTGCATATTTTTAAATTACAAAATTCCATGCTCTCAGATTCAAAAGTTTTATCATGAAAGATCAACATGTTAAAGTGTAACATTTTTCTGGAACACCCTATATATATTGCCACAGATTAGAAAAAATTGTACAGCTATTTTAAAAAATGTGCGATGAACAATTCGCAAACGTAAAATTCTTTGCAATAACGAAAGGCTTCAGCGACGTGTTAAAATGTGACATTTTCTAAGACACTCTGTATGTGCAATGAGTTACAAGAAATAGTGTGGGTATTTTAAAAAATGTGCAACGAAAAATATGCAAACGTAAAATTCTTAGCAATAACGAAAAACCTTAGCGACATATTAAAGTGTGATCTTTGGAACACTCTGTAAGTGCAATGAGTTACAAGAAATTGTGTGGGTATTTTAAAAAATGTGCAACGAAAAATATGCAAACGTAAAATTCTTAGCAATAACGAAAAATTTTAGCGACATATTAAAGTGTGACCTTTGGAACACTCTGTATGTGCAATGAGTTACAAGAAATTGTGTGGGTATTTTAAAGAATGTGTAACGAAAAATTTGCAAACGTAAAATTCTTAGCAATAACGAAAAACCTTAGCGACATATTAAAGTGTGACCTTTGGAACACTCTGTATGTGCAATGAGTTACAAGAAATAGTATGGGTATTTTAAAGAATGTGCAACGAAAAATTTGCAAACGTAAAATTCTTAGCAATAACGAAAAACCTTAGCGACATATTAAAGTGTGATCTTTGGAACACTCTGTATGTGCAATGAGTTCCAAGAAATTGTGTGGGTATTTTAAAGAATGTGCAACGAATAATTTGCAAAAGTAAAATTGATTGCAACAACAAAAGGATTCAACGACAAGGAAAGAAGTTTAGAGAAGGCGTTTCGCTACCCTAAGCAACGAGAAACAAGCATCGAGACGTTGCTTTCCAATTTCGCGGTGTCGAGGGTGGACGAAGAAAAGAAGAAGGGCTCTGGTCTATAATTAAAGCAACGCGGCTGCCACGGGCGAGAACGTGCCCAAATGTACGTGGTTGTATACGGTAAAACGCGAAACTTGGATCACGTGTTTTCCTTCAACGCTCGAACACGCGACTTGCACGTCAGTTTACGGTTCCTGTCTACTCCTGCGACACGTCCAACTCGTAAACCCGAGAAAACTTGCTGTTCGCCCTCAATTTCTGCTGGATTTATCATGCGGTTGCCGTTTCTCGACTTTTTTCGCGCCGTGACTTACGATGCTAAACGCGAGCTTGTAAATTGAAAATAAAGCGAATAAATCTGTAAATATTGAAGGATAATTTACTTCGATAAGCAAATATTGGAAAGTCGATAAATAAGTATATATTGAACGATGATTAATGATAATAAATAATAATAATGATAGAAAATGTGAGACAATTTTGTAAACTCCCAAGTTTTCAAATTTCGAAATTCTACAACTTCACAAATTTCCAAATTCTCAAGATTCCAAGTTTCTAAATTCCCCAATTTCACAAATGTCCAAATTTCTAAATTCCCCAAATTCACAAATTTCCAAATTCTCAAGTTTTTAAATTACTAAATTCCTAAATTGCTAGATTCCTAGATTCCTAAATCTCTAGATTCCCAGGTACCTAAATCCCTAGATTCCTAAATTTCCAAATTCCTAAATTCCCCAATTTCACAAATTTCCTAATTTCTAAATTTCTAAATTCCTAAATTCCTAGATTCCTAGATTCCTAGATTCCTAGATTCCTAGATTCCTAGATTCCTAGATTCCTAGATTCCTAGATTCCTAGATTCCTAGATTCCTAGATCCCTAAATCCCTAGCTCCCTAAATCCCTAGATTCAAAAATTTCCCAATTTCACAAATTTCCAAATTCTCAAGTTTCCAAATTTCTAAATTCCATAAATTCCTACATTCCTATATTCCTAGATTACTAGATCTCTAAATCCCTAGATTCCCAGATCCCTAGATCTCTAGATCCCTAAATCCCTAGATTCCTAAATTTCTAAGTTCCTAAATTCCCCAATTTCACAAATTTCCAAATTCTCAAGTTTCCAAATTTCTAAATTCCTAGATTCCTAGAATTCGAAATTCCTAGATTCCTAGATTCATAGGTTCCTAGATCCCTAATCCCTAGATTCTCAGGTCCCTAGATCTCTAGATCCCTAGATTCCTAAATTTCCAAATTCTTAAATTCCTACATCTACAACTTCCTAACTACCCAAATCTACATATCTCCAATTTTTTAAACTTCCAAATCCCTAAATTCCCCAAATCCCTACATTCCCCAATTCCCAAAATTCGCACATTTATACATTTCTATATTCCCAAACATTTACTTACCCTAATTCCCCAAATTCCCAAATTTATAACTTTCCAAGTCCCCAAACTCTCACTTACCCTAATTCCCAAATCCCCAAAATTCCTTACATTTAAAAAATTCCTAAGATCCCTAAATTTCCAAATTCCCCTGTAATATCATACCTCTATATCCTTTATAATGTCATTCCCCTGTTCATTTTTTATCAAAATATTTACTTGTTCAAATAGTAGAATATATGTTACACAAGAAATGTCCGCATACAAACACACGTAATTTCCTAGCATCGTATCAGTTGACGAATCGTCGTCTGGTCAAGGGAAATCCGCTTTAGAAGTAACCTTTCAAGATACACGATTACTGCTTTGCATTATAAATGTTATCTAAGCTCATCTTCGATCCTCACCGTGCTCACTCAAGATTATGCAAATAGAGAACACGAGAAGGCGTTATCCTGCGAAATGTAACTCAACTTCGTCGATCTATCCGGATGTGACGCAGCTCGTTTTCACCATGCAGTTGTCATCCGTAAAACACCATCTTATACTGGGTGTTTCCGAAATGGTGGTACAACCGTAAAATAGGGTGAATTCACATAAAGAAATATAGAATACAATTTTCTCATATGACACTACATTTTTGGGAAAAAATTGAGTTTGAACAGGTTCGAAGTGTTTATAAGAATTTCTTCATTATTTAATGTGTGACAATGTATGTTATTAAACGAACAAATTTAATCATTAATGCTACTACAGTTAGGTTAGTCTGTCATTTTTCATAACATTATTGATGTAAATACTAATTTTAGTCGACGATAAGAACACATACAGATGTTAACCCACGAGTTGACACGTGAGGAGGTACACTTTCTTCTCACCCTATACATTTCGTTAACATTTCCTCCTTTCCTTAGTTCTTTTGTTGCAACCTGGATATTAGAATTGGAAAGCGGATAGACAGAGGATGCAACAAAGATTCATAGTCTTAGAAAGGATCACGGGTATCTTAATGGAGTTTTTAGTTTGTACTTGTTGCCAGTCATGTGTATTGGACAAACTGATAGTAACACTTATGGATACAAATTGCAACAGGTATATAGGATGTTTCATATACGACTTTTCAAGTACTTGCGATTGGTTTGCGATTGACTGTACATTGCAGAAAAAAAAACATTTTTCTATAATTGTCAAGGTTCCCTTCCTTTTTCTTTAAATGACATTTTGTATTTTTTACTTAACAGTATTAAAACCTGTATTAAAACGAATTCAACGACCTAGTATGACCTTCGAATGACCATGAAGGGGAAGAAGTAAAAATTTCAACAAAAAATGATAATAACTTGTAAATTCGTAATTATAATTATAATTAGAAAACAAAACGAACATAAACGCATCTGAGGCCAAAACACATCATTCTCAGACAGAGTAATCATAAAAAATAATAAAAATATAATGTATATAAAATATTGAATATGTTATTGAACAAATACTATTACATAGAATATTTTTCATTATAAAATAAAATAAAAACGAAAATTAATATCATTAAACGAACAGTTTCATTTAATCCCGTCCACGTTAAAAATGAAATGAAAACAAAATATATGTTCATATTTTATTACTTCCGATTTTGAACGAAGATAGTCAACAATAATTTATGACACTTCAGTATAATGCAGTTGAACAGACGAGTGCCACACTCGTCCAGACTTAATCTACCTACCCTAAATCGTGAGCCTTCTATTTTTAAAAAGACAACTTGTAAAGCTCTGCAACCTACGGTGATCGACTTTCATCACCTCGGGCCGAACTTCTTAAACTTTCTAGACTTTCACCAATTTTATTTACCATTTGACATTTTGCTTTTTTGTTTCTGATATTTCTTAACGATTTAAAATTTTCTGATTTTGCGGGAAAAAGTAAGTACTTGGCAAATATAAAACTTGTTATTTATTTCACTGAGTAAATAGATCATTGGTTAGATAACTTATTCGTTGCACTGAATACTTATGTAACTGATTGAATAACTTATTATTTGTTACACTGAATAATTGGGGATTTGGGGAAATTTGGGGATCTAGTTAGAAAATCAGCAGTTTGAAAATTTAAGAGTTCGAGAATTTGAGAATTTGGCAATTCAGAAATTTAACAATTTAGAAATTTGGCAATTCAGAAATTTAACAATTTAGAAACTTGACAATTCAGAAATTTAACAATTTAGAAATTTGACAATTTAAAAATTTGACAATTCAGAAATTTAACAATTTAAAAATTTGACAATTCAGAAATTTAACAATTTAGAAATTTGACAATTCAGAAATTTAACAATTTAGAAATTTGACAATTCAGAAATTTAACAATTTAGAAATTTGACAATTCAGAAATTTAACAATTTAGAAACTTGACAATTCAGAAATTTAACAATTTAAAAACTTGACAATTCAGAAATTTAACAATTTAGAAATCTGACAATTTGAGAATTTTTAAATATTAGAACTTGGGAATTTGAAAATTCAATATCTGAAGATTTGAAAATGTAAGAATTTAGGAAAATCGAAATGCCAACGTAGAAATTCATAAATTAAAAAACTAAAAACATTGGAAGCCCGAGAAAAGTGTAAAAAGTCAACTAAAAAATTTGACACTCGACATAAAAATATAAAAATTTCAAAATGGCTCACAAACTATGAACCTTGAAATAACTCTAAACTAACATACCATCACAACCGGTATTCGTGTCATCAAATCATGTCAATATAATCGATCAAAGTCACCTACAACCCCATTCACGATATTAAAATCCTATTGCTCACTCGTTTCTCATTAACATTTTATGCACCGTCATTGAACATCATATTTGCAAATTACAGAGAAATAGGTCTCCAAACGTTTTCTGATTAATCGTCACATAGAAACATTTCCAAAGCTAAAAACTCACCATTTGTTGAGCGTTTCTCGGCTTCCTGTTAACGTCGATCACCTTTTGGTTGGCTGTAACGAGAAACATGCAATAATTAATCGAGAGGTGACATGTCACGCTGGCTAACGGGCTAACCGTGAATTTAGCGAGGCGCATCGAATATGGCGTACGCGTGTAACACGTGACCGCGTTGCCCTAACGACTTTATCGTCAATTTATGTGTTATGGCTAACTGTCCAACACCATAAACGTTTCGGCCATTCAGTACTGTTACCTGCCAATTGATCATTGACGTTTGTTTCATTCACTTCGAAACGTATGGTTACCGATATAATTGTCACTCGCGAATCGATTCGTAATTTCTAGCTGAATAGGCATTCTAACAGTTACATGCGGCTTTGGAAATTTCCGTTCGTTGGACTAAATTTTCGATGGAATACATCTTTACAGTAATTATTTACGGAAATAAAATATGGAGATTATCATGATGCATTTTGCAACTTCTCATTTTTACAATTTTGATTGAAATTAATTATTTCACAAATCTTTAGAGTAATTGTTTACAGAAATAAAATAGGGAGATTTTTGTCATGATGCATTTTGCAACTTCTCATTTTTACAATTTTGATTGAAATTAATTATTTCACAAATCTTTAGAGTAATTGTTTACAGAAATAAAATAGGGAGATTTTTGTCATGATGCATTTTGCAACTTCTCATTTTTACAATTTTTATTGAAATTAATTATTTCACAAATCTTTAGAGTAATTGTTTACGGAAATAAAATATGGAGATTTTTGTCATGATGCATTTTGCAACTTCTCATTTTTACAATTTTTATTGAAATTAATTATTTCACAAATCTTTAGAGTAATTGTTTACAGAAATAAAATAGGGAGATTTTTGTCATGATGCATTTTATAGCTTTCCATTTTTACAATTTTGTTCAAATTAACTATTTTACAAATATAATAAAATATACATATATAGAATACATATATTTCTTTTACATTTTTATCATATTTATTATCATATCTATTAATACATTTATTAAATAATTAATTTGAACTGAAATTGTAAAAATAAAATATATACAGAAAAGTTCAAAATGTATTTCATCACATTTATTAAATAATTAACTTGAAAAATTGTAAAAATTATAATATTTCCCTGCAATGTAACTATAAACGAAAATCTAAGAACAAATACATAAAAAATTACTATTCTTTAATTAGAGTGTTTACATGATGAAATTAAAATGTATCAAAAGATCTCACCTACATTTTATTCGATATTTGTGTTTATAGAATGGTGCAGCAAAAATTAATGGGTTGTTAGGAATTTTCTAGTGGTTATGCAAGTTGTAACGTCTATAGTAGTTAAGGGTTAACACAGGAAGAAAGTAGTATGATAATATTGAGTTACTCACTGACTGCCTCAACTAGGTCAGCTAGAAGAACACCGTCGCAGAGATCAGTCTGAAGATCCGTCACTCTTCTCTTACAGCCACCTCTTTCTAAGTAATAATTCGCCCAATCCGTGTAGATCTGTTAACAAAAGAAACATTTTAACGTTATTAGATATTTGTCAAATATTCTGATGAATTCTGTTATTTCAGCATGTGGTGATTTTCAGAACTGGGTGATTTGGGTAGTTGAGAATTTGGTGATTTGATCATTTGGCAAGTTAGGAATTTGGCGGTTTTAAAATATGATTTGGGAATTTGGTAATCTGAGAATAGGGTAGTTTGAGAATACCGTCATTTAGAGATTTGGTGAGTTTAGAATTTGATAATTAGGTAACTATGGTGATTTGAAAATTTAGTGATTTGGGAATTTAGTAATTTGAGAATACCATCATTTAGAAATTTGGTGAGTTCAGAATTTGACAATTAGGTAACTATGGTGATTTGAAAATTTGGTGATTTGGGAATTTGGTAATTTGAGAATACTGTCATTTAGAAATTTGATGAGTTCAGAATTTGGTAATTTCAAAACTATGATGATTTGGTAATTCAATGATTTCAACCCCCTAAAGCTACCTAAATCCCGATACTTTCAATCTTCCAAAACACCCAGCCTCAGAAATTGCGTTAAATTGAAATAAAGTTAAAAATCTGAAAAGTTACAATTTACAAAATCTCACGACATCAATTTAAACATAACAATCTCTCCACTTAAAATTCAGCAAATTCACGCGCCTAAAGTATCCTTCAGACACGTGTTCGCGTGTCACCGAGTGGTTCTTTCGTCCCCAAGGATTCACCGTTATCCCCATTCCCAGATTTCAACGCATACAGTTTATCGCTGATTAAACCCACAAAGTTTCCCTCCGTGGCTTAGTTAATAATGAAAATTAGAATCTGCGTGCTGACCCGAAATTATGAAGGAAGTTCATCCTGTTTCTCTCTTTGCCGCGCTCAAAAATAGTACAGTGTCTCGACTGGTCCGCGTGGCCGATATACACATGTGTGTGTATTTCCACATACAGCGAGAAAACACCAACACCTTCTCGTTCGTGTACGTACACAGAGACAAGAAGGTGGAAACGGAGACGCGTACGTGGTCAAACGGGTAGATGAATCGCGTATGTAAATATACGCGTGTCTCCGTGGAATACGAATGCACGCACACGCACACGTGCATCATCTTCTTCCCATAGGTGCAAATAGAAAAACAGAACCCCCTGGCTGTGTGTACAGGCTGTTCCTAAATTGAACGATCAAACTGTGTATTTTATAAACACGGTCAATTTTAAACGCTCAATTTTTGTAAACACCTTGGACGTTTAATATTGGGGTTGATACTGGTTTTTTAGTATACGCATGCAGCAAGCTGCTTTGGATGAGGACACATATGTAAATTTTAATTTGTGGACATATTGTGTATATGAGTAAACTTGATATTATGTACATATAATTATGTGCAAGCTTGAAATTGTACATGTGTACACATATGTGGAAACTTGATATTAAGGACATGTAATTATGTACATATGTAGAAACTTGAAATTGTATACATGTAACTGTATATACATATGTGGAAACTTGATATTAAGGACATGTAATTATGTACATATGTAGAAACTTGAAATTGTATACATGTAACTGTGTATACATGTGTGGAAACTTGAAATTAAGTGCATATAATTGTGTACATATGTGCAAACTTGAAATTATGTACATGTAACTGTGTATACATATGTGGAAAATTGATATTAAGGACATGTAATTGTGTACATATGTAGAAACTTGAAATAGTATACATGTAACTGTGTATACATGTGTGGAAACTTAAAATTAAGGACATGTTGTTGTATACATATCTAAACTTGAAATGATATATATGTAACTGTATATACATATGTGTGAGAATATTTTGTGAGAATATTTGACAGTATCTGTTAAAAATAAAAATGCCAAATGAATTTTTCAACCGTACCAATGACAACCAACGTGTACGTGTTAGAGCGTATATGTGAAACACATGCGACATTAAGAGAAATGTTGCGTAAAACAATCGTATCAAAGTGTTAATTTCGAAACAGCCTGTATGCAGATGTATGTAACCACTGGCCAAGAGAAAGATCGCGCGTGTATAAACGTGCACGTATGATTCGGTGACTAATTCTCTTTTCCTCCATCGAGGTTCTATCCTCGTTGTCCGCTGATCACCGTTCTATTCTTCGGCTTCTTTCTCTGGCGCGTTCGAAATCGACTCTATGCCTTTTCGAGCCGAAGCCTTCGTGGACCCGACACGAGCGAAAAATATTGGCCGCCATCCAAAACAATAAACTTTGCCGGATCCGTTCTTGCGACGATCTGAACAGCCCTTTCGAGACTTCTTTAGGTTTCCTGCGGCGAGTATAGAGAACCTCGAACGCTATACCGAGTTTCTCTTTATACGCCATAGAGCTTTCGTCGACGAAGGCGTCTTCCGGTCGCTCTGCGGTTGATTAGGAGGACACTTCTTGGGAGCGAACGTGTCGCTTGAAGGAAGTCTTAATTGACTGTTTCTTGTGTGCTTTTTCAGACGTCGTTCGTTAAGGTAATAGTGAAATAATGGACGGTATAATTGGAAAAGCGAAAATGTTAAGAATGGACGAATCTTGTTATGATGCAAATACAAAACCAGTTGAAGTACTGTTATTTTGGAAGAACTGAAATACTGTCGGTATTTTGAAAGAACTTGAGGACTATTATTTTGTAGTGACTAATTGAATGAGAAAGAGAACTACAAAATACTATAAAACCTCATCTGACCATTCACTGACGTATACAAATGTGGCGACCAAATCGTGCCAAATACAACTTTTTGTCACAGAACTTTCATAACCTCTTGCCCTACAATATCGTGTCACACTCGTGACATATTTATGAAAATGATCAGAATCATTGATGATTTGTAATCTATTTTTTGACTATAGCAACATTTCGTGAAAATCACGAGCACCTATTATCAGAGCCATTTCAGAAAACTGTGTTATACTCCCTGTGTATTCAGCGAATAATATCTGTGTTATTCCACTCGAGGATTAAATAACTTCAAGACATAATCGTAAAAGGATCATAAAGCAAGGTTATCAATCGTTTCGATGATCATAAATATGCAATTCACGCATAGGGATACGTCGATCGCGAAAACAGAGCCATACCTGTATGACATTCCGAGTCGAATCAGCTTTGATGTCGTCACTCGATCCGCAAACGGATCTCGGTGCTCTGATACAAGCCATGACGTCGATGCCCGTTGCCGTTAACGTCATCCGAATCCCATCAATTCACGCACACAACCGACAATCGCTAATTATCGTTTCCACTCGAGCCACACAAACGTAACCCGACGCAGGAACACCGGCGTAATTACACTCAGCATTCGACATTCGTGTTGATCTGTTTATCACGACATATAATTTCCCGCGGATTAACGGAACACTCGTATCGAGTTCGTAAGCAAATGATTGATTTGCGTTAATTCGATCGTAAAACGTTTCGGTAAGTAATAGATGCTAATTGCACGGGGATTAAGCTTCTTCTTTCGTTAATTGAATACGCTGCTGCATATGCAACGGGTTGGATTGATATTCCTCTCGCGATACACCTTTTGTTTCGTTGCCTGATGTAACCGGCACAAGTAACGTTTCGCTCGATGCAACTGCTCGTTAACCGTGTTACATAGATTCAAGTACCGTCAAATGACTGGTATCGCTTGTGATATCGGACTGAAATTTGACCACAAAAATTAGAGACAGATCAAAGTTTTCTGACTTCAAATTCTGTTGTTCTATTGGGAACTAGGTCAGT
The DNA here is from genome assembly GCA_945859595.2 of Megachile willughbiella. Lineage (NCBI taxonomy): Eukaryota > Metazoa > Arthropoda > Insecta > Hymenoptera > Megachilidae > Megachile > Megachile willughbiella. The sequence continues at coordinate 11,781,913 of OX243796.1, forward strand.
TCGGTTGCTAATAGGTAGGATAAGAAATTCAATAATTTTAGATAGAAGCATATACTCATGAATTAATATCCTTAGAAAATCTTTAGGTCTTTAGATACTCAGATTCGTAGGTACTCTTGGATCTGAGGTCCTTAGGTACTCTTAGGTACTCTTGAGCTTGGGTTAGGTACTCCTTAGGTACCCAGATCTGTAGGTATTTAGCTTCTTAGGTAGTCAAATCCTTAGATACTTAGCTTTCTAGGTGGTCAAATCTTTAGATATTCAGATCTTTAAATATTCAGCTTCTTAGGTGGTCAAATGTTTAGGTATTCAGATCATTAAATATTCAGCTTCTTAGATAATCAAATCTTTAGGTACCTAGCTTCTTAGATGGTGAAACCTTCAGGTAATCAGATCTGTAAGTATTTAGCTTCTTATGTGGTCAAATGTTTAGGTATTTAACTTCTTAGGTGGTCAAATCTTCAGGTATTCAGATCTTTAAGTATTTAGCTTCTGAGATGGTCTTGAGGTATTCAGATCTTTAAGTATTTAGCTTGTTAGATGGTTAAATCTTCAGGTATTTTGCTTTTTAGGTGGTCAAATCTTCAGGTGTTCAGATCTTTAAGTATTTAGCTTGTTAGATGGTCAAATCTTCAGGTATTTGGCTACTTGGATGGTCAGATCTTTAAGTATTTAGTAGGTGCTCAAATTTGTAGATACTCAGTTTCTTAGATACTTAGTTCTTCAGGTGTTCCTAATACTCAGATACTCAGATTCTTAAACACTCAGGTCCTTGAGTACTCAGGTTCTTAGACACTCAGGTCTTTAAGTGCTTCCAATACTTAGATACTCAGATTCTCAAGTAGCAAAATCTTTTCAACATTCCTCACATATGAAGACCACACACATACACAGTACCTGCTTGTCTTTTAAAATATACAGTATCCGATCATGAAGTATGTAAAATAATTTGACCGAATCCAAGAAAGTGGAAAGAAAGTGAAGATAAAACAGTCGACGATAGTTTTATAAGAATGATTGTTGAGTTAGGTATGTCCGACCGTACACGATCAATCGAGCGTGTTCCTAGATAGTTACAAGAACGATCTTGTTATCCCTTGATGCACGTGGTCTCGCGAGGCGTGTCGTCACGTTCGTTTTCTACCTCGTGTACTCAGAAGCGCATCAGCGGTGCATCAGACGTGCATCGAGCAACATGCAACAACGCGAACAAATATGAGCCCCGAGAAGCTGTTGACATTCGAGGAAATGAACGTGTTCTCACATTCTTCTTTCTTCGCGAAAGCGAACGGAGTACGATTAATGATTTCGATTCGACTGCGTATCCTTTCATTCAAGTATACCGTGCGATACCTTGGGACGTGCTTCAATTTATGCGGGAAAATATCTCGATAATTATGTTGCTGATTTTTTTGTATGCAATTTGCAGATTTACTGTCGAAGGTTTTTTGTTAAATATTTCTTGAAGGTTTTCTTATTAATTTTTTTATTTTCTGTGGAAGACTTTTTAATAATTGTGTTTTGACCTTTGCTGTTCAAGTTTTTGTATTAATTTGGATATTTTTTGTCGAAGATTTATCTTCTATCTTTGATGTGCAAGTTTTTGTACTAGTTGTGTTTGTATATTTACTGTTGCAGATTTTTTATTGATTGCGCTTCTATCTTCGCTGCTCAAGTTTTTGTATTAACTGGACTTTATTATTGAAGTTTCTTTAATAATTGTAGCTAATTGCTGTGTTTGATAATTCGAGATTTTATGCTGGTTTCAAATTATTCTTTTTGTTTACAGAATGAGAACAGATGATATAAAAAACTTGCAGTTATTCTTCACTTCTGAAGACTGTAGTCAAACTACCTAGTATCTTCTTTTTTCTTTTGTGAATAATAAAATTACTATAAGTGTCACTTATTCTCTAATTTTTGAGAATACAGAAGTATTTCAAGATTTCTAATTAAGTAAAATATGGAAGAACTACAATGTCACTATTCTTCAGTATACAAGATTAGAAAGTATTTCAAGATCTCTGAACGAGAAAATGAAAAAGGACTGTCATTTATTCAATGGATGAAATTCAAGGGTTTTCTCGTTAATCTCCAGTGTCGAATAAAACCATTCGCCGATCGAAATTGAAAGACAATCGACGACACTCGAGAAGAAGAGACAACCGAGTTGCGCGCCCGTTTCAAGAGCACCGAAGAAAGCCTTCAATCTCTTCAACTTATCCTATTCGATATATTATCCAATTATTCAATTTCGCAGCCGATGCTCTCGCTACCCCTTATGTGTAAACATAAACTGCGATCCACTTGTGTCTTTTTCACTGCTATATTATTATCCAATCACCTTTCGGACCAACAAAAGAAGAAAGCAACGTAGCACTCATTAAACACTTGTCTACTCTGACACTTGTTCTTGCACTTCTACACTGTTCAAATTCTTTGGACTCTACACTGTTTACTTCATCATTTCTCTGACTTTACACTGTTCATTTTACATTTCTTCTTATCATACGTTTATTTTACGATTCTTCTGAATCTACATTGTTTATTTTATGATTCTTCTTATTGGACACTGTTCGTTTTAGAATTCTTCTAATTCTGCACTGCTCTTTTTAAAATTCTTCTAACTCTACACTGTTCATTTTAGAATTCTTATTCTGCACTATTCAGTTTTTACATTTTTTCCTATTCTACACTGTTTCGTTTACGATTCTTCTGAATCTGCACTGTTTATTTTATAAGTTTTCTTATTCGACACTGTTCATCTTACAATTTTTCTAATTCTACACTGTTCATCTTACATTTCTTCTGACTCTACACTGCTCATTTTTAAATTCTTCTGAAGCTACACTGTTCATCTTACAATTTTTCTAATTCTACACTGTTCATCTTACATTTCTTCTTATTCTACACTGCTCATTTTTAAATTCTTCTGAAGCTACACTGTTCATTTTACAATTTTTCTAACTCTACACTGTTCATCTTACATTTCTTCTTATTCTACACTGTTCATTTTTAAATTCTTCTGAAGCTTCACTGTTCATCTTACAATTTTTCTAATTCTACACTGTTCATCTTACAATCCTTCTCACTCCACCCACCTCACTTTACAATTCTTCTCATTCTACATCAACTCTTCTTGTTTCAACCATCTCGAAAATTTCACTGGTGTAACGTGTCATTTCACTGATACTTAATTAATAATCCAATGGTCAATTCATATCGATAATCGAAGAAGCTTACTACAAACGAAAGACAGAACTCTCATCCACATATGTCGTTTAATTAATCAACGATTATCCAATTCGATTCTGGTGGACAGTGATCCAAAGATCAAATTGATTAGAACTCTTTTTCGTACGAAACGAACCAAGTATCTGAACAAATGAAATTCGCTAACAATAAGACAATGTCACAACTGATTCTCATTTATCAACTATTAAATTTGTATATTTGTATTCAAAGTATCATATAAATTATTTATGACGAAAGTGGGACAACTTTTAGAAAAGAAAGTTTAGTCCACTTTCTAACTGTGAAGAGTGTAAAAACGGAAAGAAACGTAGAAAATTAAATTTTTATTAAAAATACAGTTGTCACAGTTTCATCATAGATGACTCATATGTGAAAAATTTTAATATTCCAAAAGACAATAAGTTTCTTTAAAATGTAAAAGTTTAGTGGAATCTGAAAAAAAAATCGAGACGTGTTTTTCTTTTTAAACAAAAAGTTCACTTGTAACTAAAATATTCAAAAACGGTTTCTTTAAAAAATAAAAATTTCCAGGACAATTGAAATGTTTTCCTTTTTTGAACAAAAACCACTTATAACTTTAATATTCTAAGAAATGTTATTTCTTTAAAAACTAAAAATTTTTAGGAGAATCTTAATGTTTTTTTTTTTCAAGTTCAAAAGTTCACACGTAAACTAATATTCCAGAAAATGTTTTTCTAAAAAGTCAAATTTCCGAAGAAAATCTTATTTTTTTTAAATCAAAAACTTCACTAACAACTTTAATATTTCAAGAAATGTTATTTCTTTTAAAAGAAGTAAAAAATTTTATGAGGATCTCAATGTTTTTTTTTTCACATGTAACTTTAATATTCCAAAAAATATTTCCATAAAAAGTAAAATTTCTAAAAAGAATCTTAATGTCTTTTTTAACCAAAAACTGCACTTATAACTTTAATACCCCAGAAAATGCTTCTCTAAAAAATAAGGTTTCTCAAAAGAATTTTAATAATTTTTTTCAAACCGAAGAGTTCACTTATTTACCCAAACCGATAATCGTATTGGATAATGATCAAGAAATGTGTGCGAATAAAGGTGGATTCACAGTGTATTATCGATCGTATTTCCTTTCTTCTGAAAGAGGTTTGGAGACAACGTGTAGACGCGTGTAAAATCATCGCGAACGAAACTTGTTACCGAAACAGCGCGTCTCGACGGCGCGACGCACCGGACGTAACTGAATACGCGCGATGCGCACACTTCTCTATGCGTACATACTCTCGCTCCTTCTCCTCCCATCTTCCTCTCACACCCTTTTTCCCTGTCGCTTCTTCCTTTTCCCTTTATTTTTTTATGTTTTCCGATTCTATACCGTTGCTTTGCCTTCAATTTTACTCTCGCCGATGCTCCGCTGCGACACGAGCTGCCTTTTTGTGCAGCTTCTCAATGCGACACGGGAATCCCTGATTAATTCTACGACGATTAACGCTGAACTACCGAATCAGTCAATTGACCAATTCACAAGTTTCTTGTGTCAAATTGCTTAATTTGTTGATTTGTTAATTTCCTCTTTGGATGTACGTCGATTTTTATCAAGATAAGAAATTGTGTTTCATCGATTATTTATTTATTTACATTATTCGAGATTTAGAAATACGGGATATTTAAATGTAGGTTTAGTGTTGATTGATTACCTGACAATTGGAAATTCGGAAACTTGACAAGTTTGAAAAACTGGAGAAATATAAGAGATCTGGGAAACCTGAGAAATTGGAGAAATTTGAAAAACTTGAAACATGCAAGAAATTCGAGGAGTATAAGAAATGTAAGAAAGTTGACAAATCTGAGAAATTCGAGAAGCTTGCAAAATTTTCGAAACTTAAGAAATTTGAGAAATTTTAAAAAACTGGAGAAATGTGAGAAGTGTACAAAACTTAAGAAATTCAAATAATTTGAGAAATACGAGAAATTTGAGGAGTTTGGGGAATCTGAGAAAGTTGAGAAACTTGACAGATTTGAGAAATTTGAAAAGCCTGGGGAATCTGAGAAATTTAATAATCTTTGAAAACTTGAGAAATCTGAGAAACTTGGAAAATTTGAGAAACGTGAGAAATACGAGAAATATGAGAAATCTGAGAAATTTAAGAAATTTAAGAAATTTGAGAAATTTGAGAAATTTGAGAAATTTAAGAAATTTGAGAAATTTGAGAAATTTAAGAAATTTAAGAAATTTGAGAAATTTGAGAAATTTGAGAAATTTAAGAAATTTGAAAAATTGAGAAATTTGAGAGGCTTGAAAAATTTGAGAACCTTGAAAATTTAAAAAATTTGAGAAATTTGTGAAACGACAGATTTGTGAAATCTGAGAAGCTTGGAAAATTAAAAAAATTTGCGAAATTTAAGAAATAAAAAATTTATTACTTATCTAACTACTATTACACTATTAGAATATCATAACATTAAAAAAATGAACATATTTTATCCAAATTGCAAAACTCACACAACAAAAGATCCCTTGCCATACTTGACAAGTACACCAAAAAGAGCCCGTGCTTCAATTTTGGCACGCTATCAAAATCACGTGTTCCATACAGTACATTACCCTATTGTAATGCCACTTTTCGGAAATTAGTCACCGTGACAGGGCAAAGGGCAGAAGGTATAAAGTTGAAGTGAAAGTTAATAAGATAAGGAGAAATTGATCGAGTAAGAGCAGAAGGACGACGTAATAAAAATTGCTGCGGGCCCCATAGTCTTCTAAGAAGATAATATCTTTTATCTTCGGGCGAAAATAACGCGACGTGGCCGAGGGATGAAAATAGGAACGAAAGTGGCTAGAGAGAAAAAAAAAGGGAGAAGAAGAAGAAGAGCATCTTGAGACGAGAGCTCGATTATAAGTCGTTTTAATTCAGCTTAACTGGAAACAGAGTGCACAATGAGTAAACTGAGCCTGGCCGTGGTTATTGTTCCGTAAATTAACAGAATCGAGGAAAGGCTATAAATTCGTCGATAAACGATTTTAGATTGTCGATTAGTTTACTCCACCGTCAGACTATCAAATACGACTTAATTTTCTAATCTGTGGCGATGCTCTTTCCTTTGCATTTCTTTATAAATAGATTAACTTGGTAAACGGGAAAATAAATCGCTGTTATGATTAATCTGAACAGGAAGTGTGAGGAATTTTCGCAGAATTTTGTACCTTTTAATCTTTTCGTTTGTAATCTAGAAACCTTGAGGAACACGTTACACTCATATATTGATGCATGGAACATATGTGTCATATATGTATACATTTGTACATATGTGAACATATGTGTAATATGGCAAATATGTACATTGTGATATTTAACCACGTTTACGAATATCATAACAATGTAGAATCACGTGATTTCACATGACGTGATATTAATGTTTCCATGTGTCATATGTGGTATATTGATATGATCAACAATATTTTCTATATTTCTTTTTTTTAAATGTATATGAGGTATGTATATATTTTAATAGGTGATATAGATATTTTTAATACATATGTGGTCTAGAATTTCCTTTCTTTTGATACATATGTGGTCATACATATTTTATAAGCTGATATGTATTTCAGGTACATATGTGATTTAGGATTTCCTTCTTTTTAGATATACACGTGATGTGTGTATGTGTATGTGATCAAATACATACACATACGATCATATGTATACGGGTGCATACGTATGTATTTTGAGTACATACACATGTATGCACATGTATGTATTTTGGGTGCATACGTGGTATAGAATTTTCTTTTTCTTAAATACATATGTGGTATATAGAAACATTGAATAAGTATTAGAATGATGACATCGACACAAATAGAATCAGCTGTTCATTCAACAAATCCGTGAAAAGCGAGAAGAGGAGAGCTTGGGAACCGTGTACGCAGAGCTGATCGATATTCGACTTGGCATCGATTATTGTGCAGGTTGCCACTGGCTAGGCGGTGGTATAGGTGCGTTAAAAGGCAACACGATGACCGGCATTACAATTAACGATTGTGCTCGTACGTGAATCGGCCGGAATAGTAATCGATAGTACAGCACCTGCGAAGAATGCTCATGATTGTTACCCTCGTCTCATAGTCAGTGTCCACGAACGAAATTCCCTTCGAGCCTCTGACGGTCCTTCGCTTTTTCAATCGCTCCGCCGACACAACGACCGACTCCTCATTTGCATGTAATGGATTTCCTAGATTGGAAATTAAAATTAGCCATTCCAGGGACATCGTTTAAGTAACCTCGAAATAACGTTCGCGTTATTTTTTTAACACCGGCGGGTCTGACGATCGTAAAACATTATGACAACCTATTCAATGTTAATATGTATGCATAAAAATCACTTTAATAGCATACATGAAAATGATGTTAATAGCGTGTACGTGTGAAAATGACATTGATAATGTACATGTATGAAACTGAGAATAACATATGCATATGAAGATATTAATCATATGTATATATGAAAATGACATTAATAATATACACATATGAAAATGATATTAATAATATACACATATGAAAATGATATTAATAACATACATATATGAAAATGATGTTAATAACATACATATATGAAAATGATATTAATAACGTACACATATGAAAATGATATTAATAACATACACATATGAAAATGATATTAATAACATACATATATGAAAATGATATTAATAACGTACACATATGAAAATGACATTAATAACATACATATATGAAAATGATATTAATAACATACACATATGAAAATGACATTAATAACATGCACATATGAAACTGCACTAGTAACATGTATATATATCAAGGTCAGTAAGAACATGTGCATCTATAAGTGACCTCACTAGCATATACGTATGCAAATGACGTTATTAATATATACATATATGTATGTCATTACTAATGTGTACGTATGTAAATGAGGTTCATGACATGAACATACATAAATGACGTTATTCCCACATACATTTAGAAATAATAGTAATAATATGTACATTTTTACATAACATTAAGGACATGTACATACACAAGTGACATTGAGGACATGTATGTACATAAGTGATATTAAAGATGACATTAAATGTACATATATGAGTGACATTAAAATATACGTACATATACAGTGTATAAAAAATATGGATCACTTTAGACATGACGAAGTAACATTGCACATGTATGTAATATAGGACGTATTTACCTAATTGTCGAAAATAATTGTTAAAAGAGCGTACGAGGTACGAGAGATTTATTGAAATACGGGTTAAAGTGGCTACGTTTCGGCAGACGAATCAGGTTTCTGTCCGTGAGATTTCGTTCTCCCCTCGTCGTACCAATTCAACCGGAATTTCCGCAGAGTTTCCACTTTGAAACGTCATCCTCGGCGATACAAATAAATTTCTGGCCCGTTTCGAAACGTATGAAATCGAGACTTCGAATATCGTCGTCTGTCTCCACCCTCCGGAGAATCATAGCAGAATTCGTAAATGAAGTCGTTAAAGGGTAGCAATTCATTTACCCGCCACATTTCGTTACGTTACACGTCAAATTTTACTTTTCACCGGTTACCACTAAATTTAGAGGGTGGTTTCGGTCGGTACGACGATTCGCCGAGATGGAAAGAGAGAGGGAAAAAGAGATAGAGAGCGAAAGTCGGAAAAGGGGTGGCTGCGCCTTTGTCGTCCGATTATGAAGGGGCTACTCGATGGACGCCAAGAGAATGGGGCGATGAAATTAGGTTTGCCTTGGCCACGATATCGAGACGGGACAGTCAGTCGAAATGAAAAAGACGTCCAAAAGAGACTACCAGAGGGATCGAGTGTAACGATCGTGAGCAAATAATCCGTCCAACGGGAGAAAATTATCCTCTTTGTTCGATAGCTGATCGATCGGATGAGAAAATGTTTCGAAACAGTCGAACATGGAAGCAATTTTGTATCGATGGATGAGAAAGTAACGGTATGGCAAAGAAATTAAGTGTAGAAAGGATAGAAAGTGTAGAAATTAGGGAATGTTATAGTTTGTCTGTGTTAGAGTGTTATGTTAGTGAAACACATAAGGGTAGTACAATATACATATAGGAGTGATCTCAAATATTTTAATTTTCAAATTTACAATTTTTTAATTCACGAATTCCTCAATGTTCAATTTTTCATGTACAAAAATTGTGAATTCAAAAATTTAGAAATTGAAATATTGAAATCATGTGTAGCAAAATTTCCAAATTTTTGTTTGGAAGTTTGCAAAATTTAGAAATATACAAACTTGAAATTTCTTATACTTTTCATCTATAAAATTTTCAAACATACAAAATTAAGAATTTTTTAATGTTACTATAGAAATTGCAAGTCTCAAAATTTGAAAGTTTGCAAATTAACAATGAGAAAACTTTAAAAATGGATGTTCCAATAGTTTCGAAACAGAATCATCGAATATACTTTACAAGTTTTCAAGCCGAATAATTGATTACCCATCAATGCCTACTGGTGCACGTCACATGCACGTCGATGCAACTCCCCCTCATGAATGCAGTTGTCCATCAGTGACGTGCAATAGATACTCAATTGTTCACGATACAAAATACATCCATTAAATATAAATAAAAATAACACATAGTACAAATCATGAAAAACAAATATTTAAAGTCACAGTACAAATCCGATGTGTTAGCTCTACATTAAATATATGCACACATAAACAAAACAATTAATACTCTTCGTATTTTAAATAATGATAAATTAATACTCTTCAAATATAAAAGCCAGAATCAGAAAAAAAGAGAAAAGACTGATGAAGGTGGGTGCATTAATAATTCTAAAACCTCTATTTGCGTGATAAATGCGCAGGGTGCTGGTGCAGACCTTAAAATTTATGCACATACGAAAGATGTGCACTTGTGCCATGTCCTCTTTATTTCTCGACGGTCATTGCCCCGAATTTCTCTTTCTCTGTCCCTTTCGTTCGGCCACTCGTTGCAAATGAACCCATGTGCTGACCCACCCCCTTTCTGACTACCTATTTTTCCCTTTCGACGTATCTTTTACTCCAGCGTTTACTAACTTGCGTACATTACACATACACGGGATGAACAAAATGGTAATTATAAGTAATTTTAATAATGGGCCGGAAAACAACCCCTTAATATGAACATCAATAATGTAGATATTATTCTGGTCAGTTATAAGTAACATTTTTTGAGGTTAGGAAAAGGGATGATTTCTTGAAGGTTATAAAAGATGGTTTCTTTAAGATTTGAGAAGGGATGATTTTCTTAAGATTAAGAAAAGAGATGATTTCTTTAAGATTAGATACAGAATGAGTTTTCAAGGTTAACAAAGGGGATGGTTTCTTTAAGATTAGAGAGGGAACGATTTTTTTAAAGTTAGGAAGGGGATGATCATAAAGTTTAATTTCTTGGTGTAATTTTTTTCATTTTAAACCTGTAACAGTCAAATAAATAAATCCTGGAAGAACTTATACAAAAGCAACATATGCACATATGTGAAAAATTAAACCACACATGTGTAAGTATCCTTCAGGTTACAATATTCTTTACAGTTTAGTCCTTTACTAAATATTTAACAACTTTTCTTTACTAAAAATTTAACCTAGCAAAAGAAACTTAAATTTTCCCCCGGTATCCAAATATTTCAACTTGAACAATAGAGGGGTAATAACACCCCCTTTCAATATAAAATATAAAAAGAAGAAATTATTATTAGTAAAGTAATTTTGTTGGTAATTTCTAAGAAAGTGGTTGTAACATTTTACTGACTTTAAAGTAATTTAACCCTTTGATAAATTTGCACCCCTTTGCATATTACGGTACTAATTTAATCCGCAATAAGACTGAAATACCTAAATGAAAGTATGAAATTTCAAAAACACCTGCAAAGTGTATACTATAAAAGGTAAACTGGTGAACAAGAAACACGACAATAAATAGTCTTAGCCGTTAAGGGCTTCTTACGGGGGGTGTTGAGGAGGACCATGGGGTCTCGAACGCGGACCAAGCGGATTCGGATACGGGTTTCATGGGACTTGTCGCGTAAAAATAACTTGTTCCTTCCGGATTTTCGTAGTCATGACAACGAGTTTCCTCGAATCTCGAGAGGGTACGATACGTTTTGTGCCGCATGCTGCAGGACACGTACGCTTCTCATCCAGAGGGAAGAGGGTGCATCCTCCGTTCGTTCGTTCTTGGGGGACGATAACTCGGTTACGAAGGTTCTCAACTTCGACTCACTTTTGGCAAGTCAAAGCGAAATGTTCTGATCAATTTCCGTCCATGTGAAAATATCGTGGCATTTTGCCAAAATCGTCAATGAAAAAACGAAAGCAATATTCAACTTTCACGATTTTTAAACTCCAGGGAGCCCACTTTAAAAAAATTCTATTTGTGTGTTAAATAATACTGCAAATTTCATTGACGAAAGATGATTCATCTTCTGTCGATCTTTCGACAAATATTGAAATAAGGAGGTACAGAAAAAAAGACTAGAGTAAGCAAAAAATGAAAACATTAAAACTGTAAAATTAGGAAAATGTGTGGTAGATGTACTTTAAAAAAATCATGAATTTGTGATATTTCAAATTCTATTATAAAAAATTATTTAGTACTTTTATTTAGAATATATTATAGAAGGGATATATGAAAAGACAGTCACTTCAGTTCCATTTGAAACATTCCTTCGAATAATAAGCACTTTAGGAGATAGTTGAAGGGTGGAAATAAACAGGTCTGTAGTGCATTTTTTTAAAATTGCTTCTTATCTATAAAAGGTATTTGTTATGATTGTTTATAGTTTAGAGGAGCAACAAGTTAAAATATTTTTGTATGAAACTTTGAAATCTTCCTATTCTTGTTCCTATTTGTATTTTCCTCCATGTTTCTCCACTTCCATCCTTCAATTATTTGAAACAGAAGTACACTGACGATTTTGGTCTTCAATTATGTTAATTATCCGGAATGGGATCTTTGTGTACCGACGATTCTACTCTTTAATTACCTAAATAATTTGAAAGGGGAAGTGTGTATCTGTTTTACTATGTATTTGAAACGAAAACTGTATATCTCTCCAACTAATAAATTATTCGAAATGCAACTCCGGAAACTCTTAAACCGCGTGAATTATTCGAAACGTGAACCCTATTTCCAAAGTTCCAAGGATTTTGCATGTTTAATGCACCGTAAAGTTTGAGAAGTGTGACATTAAGGGTGCATAAACGTGGTTAAATGAAAATTTCCTGCTCAGTGGGTTAATCATTTGGCATTCTTCGAACAGAAGCAGATGTCAGTCGCTTCTCCACTTTCTCGTGGCTCGAACGGCGCCACGTGGGTTATGTTTTATGAATGAGTTACACCTACGCGTCATTAAGATGCGCTCCAGCTAAATATACCTGGATCGCAGTCGGTAACACAACGATGCAACCGGGCCCTACCCTTCCATTGTACATTGTGAGACGTCGTGCGGGCATCCTGTGCGAGAAAACTGGCCCACACGAGACGATCTTAACGATCCTTAAGCTGTTTCACCGGTGCACGTGTACATGCGAGTTTCACGCGAAAACGAGCGACGATACTTTCGCTCGTGGGACGCGGTTAGTCCGATGCGTGTAACCTTTTCACCGCTTCTGTTAGATCCTGTTCCTATTATTCATTTCTCGAAACTTCTTTCGAACCGAGGGAGTGGATACCGCCTCTCTGAAAGAGTATGCTAATCAGACGGTTCGGGGAAGGAAGTAATAAGATGTAGCACAGGAAATCAAGGGGGAGTGATTTAGGTTTGTTTAGAAATTTTTTTCATTTTTCGATATTTTACTCTAGAATGGTTGTACTTATGTGAGCAACAATAAATCTTGGTCATGTAAATTATATAATCTTGGAAATTCAAAATGGTGAAGGAGTGGAAACTTCTTTTAGGGAGGAATAAATAGTATTGAGGTTTGCAATAGCTTTTATAATTATGTTGATTATTGAATATTAGAAATGTTCCAGCATGAGTGGAACTATACTAGTTTTCTAAATCCTGAAAAACAATATTCGATTATAATTACTTCATCCACGGTAACAAGTACCTGAAACTTTTCATTATGGTACAATACGTAGAGTTATCACATATTTATGTGATATGTTTATTTATGAATATTTGTGTTTATTATTAAGTATTAATGGTACTCTAATATAATTAGTACTCCACTTGTTCAAATTTCGAAGAATACTCGATAAATTATAATTACTGGTTTGAAAGGTACTCACGCCATCATTCAAAATGGCGCCATATTGAAGAGTAACTCGCTCCAGTTCTAATTTAGATCTAAATAGGTTGTATTAGTGTAAAATAGTATAAAGTTAATGTAGAAATATTTATAATTGATTGAACTACTTAGTAAATAACTAATTTTAACAACATCGATTTGTTTTTTATCACTGAATGATATAGAATTTCTGAATACGAAATTTCATAAATATAATACTAATTTAGTAATTTAGAAATTTGGAAAATTAGAATTGTAGAAACTCAAAAAACTTGTAACTTGTAGTCCAGAAATTTTGTATATTATAAAACATAAAAGTATTAAACTTTGAAAAGTATTTAAGAAAATTTTAATTTATAAATCTAAACAATTAACTTTTCGATTTAGAAATTTAGAAACGTAATTAAAGAGTAAAATTAAAAATACAAAAATCTACAACCTAGATCTCAATCCAAATACATAAATATATTAAAATAAATTTTTAAATAGAGTACCACCAATTAATTATAGTGATTAACAAGTATTAGTCCATTACCTCAATCGTAAACACACAAGTTCGTCTCAATTTCGTTCCCCAAAAAATACCTTTCGAAACGCGTATTTGCATGTAAACGTGCCATTCGAGTCGTTCGATTTCACACGTCCGAAAAATTGCCATAAATTCCGTCGAAGCAGCTGAAAATCTCGCAACAGAAGAGAGGATCTACTATTTTATACGAATCTGTAGGACAGACGCGTGCCGTTCGCGGAAACAAACCGACCGTTCGCATTACGGATTCGACAGGCGTCACTTCGAAATTGCAATAATTCTTTCGACTCACGTATCCGTGAGTCGTATGGAAGACGGAACAGACACGCTCGCTAACTTACTTCAAAAAGCTTTAACGAGCTTCGACGTTTGTTGAGGGTCGCCACGCTCCGGGGACGTGGTCTGATATGATCGTGTCTGATTCAGGAGTAGCTTTTTTCCTCGCTCGTTTTTGCCCTCGGGATACTTGCACGAAAAGGGAAAGGTTCTTCCATTTTGCATGGTCGAATAAACAAATCCATCGTTTTAGTGACTTCTACATGTTATTGTTATTCCAACTGGTTACGGTTTTATGATTCGTTAACGATCGGTTAACTGATGTCTCACATTTGGGATTTCAGGATAAACTGTTCTTTGATTCGTGCTTTTTGACTCGTTTGATTTTGATGATTAAATAATAGGCTACTTTTATGACTGTTTTTGAAAGTACATGTAATATGTGACTTGAGTTGTTTCATATATGAATAACGAAGTTAAACAAATTTATCAATAAAGCTAATGGAGATAGAAACAAAATTAAAAACAAAGTTAATAAAATTAAACAAAATTGAAGTTGAAGAAAAAATTGAATTAAAATTAAAGACAAAATGGGTGAATGTTAAGGAACAAATTAAATTAAAATTAAATAAAGAATGTGAATGCCTAGAAAAGAAGTAAACTATAAAATTCATGATAAAAGCTATTCGAGAGTGACTGTAAGGGTGAACAAATCATCTTATAATAATCATGAATTTATAAAGAATATACATGGAGAAATTATATGCAACAAATTATTAAAACAAATAAATAATTGTACCTTTCATAACCTATTTTGCTTTGAAATAATAATGACCCACATTACTACCCCAAATTAACAACTCTTGTTTTTTCGTACACTCCATCAATTTTGCACACATAATAGAATTTATTTTAAATTTTAAAGGCTTGCATCTTACCTGAATCGCAGTATTATGTTGCAAATGTAAATCCAACGTGTGTATTTCATTTGTCAAAAGGTTTTGAAGTAAAATTTCCAACGCTTCCATAAATAATCTTAATTTAACTACGATTCACGAGTGTCAATAAGACCAGTAAAATCACGCCATAAATTAACTGGTAAAATTAAGAACTAAAAGCAAAATCCCAAGTTTTCTATGAAAGAAAAGAAGGTGTTCTAAGCACAGAGTAGCACTATTCAGCGCGATGACGTTCTTCTAACCCTAATCAGGAAGAGAAGAAGCTCCCCTTTTCTACGTAAACGTAAACGAAAAGAGTACCGTGACACGAAACGAGCGTCGTATTCTCATCACACGACTCTCTTAAACTACGTGCCTTCGCTTTTCCAGTAACATACAATAGCCTCAAAGGACAACCGCGAAAGTACAAAGTG
Organism: Megachile willughbiella; assembly: GCA_945859595.2. Taxonomy (NCBI): domain Eukaryota; kingdom Metazoa; phylum Arthropoda; class Insecta; order Hymenoptera; family Megachilidae; genus Megachile; species Megachile willughbiella. The sequence continues at coordinate 11,797,607 of OX243796.1, forward strand.
AAAGCATTGCTAGAAAGAAAAAAGGGGTGCTAAAGTAATCGGCGGTGACAACGCGTATACAGCATAATCATCTTCAGAACGTTTCTTACTGATCTGTCGCGGTGGGAGAACAAATATTGTATTCGAAAAAAACAGTCAAACGTATTTTAACGATGACGTACCTCTCATTTTTTTTTCTTTCGAATTATTTGATGGGAAATTAGATGTTTGTGGGATAATGTGTGCATGTAGAGGTGGTTCAGAATATTTGGGAAATAATTTCGAAATTTGGAATTTGGGGACTTGGGAATTTGGAGATTGGGGGTTTGGATTTTTGCGAATTTGGGTACTTGAAAATTTAGGAATTTGGGAATTTAGGAATTAGAAAATTTAGAGATTCGGTAATTTAGCGATTCGGAAATTTAGAGATTTGGTACTTTGGGAATTCGGAAATTTAGAAATTTGGTCCTTTAGGAATTCGGAAATTTAGAGATTTGGTAATTTCGCGATTCGGAAATTTAGGGATTTGGTACTTTAGGAATTTGGGAATTTAGGAATTAGAAAATTTAGAGATTTGGTAATTTAACGATTCGGAAATTTAGGGATTTGGTACTTTGGGAAATCGGAAATTTAGGTATTTGGTCCTTTAGGAATTCGGAAATTTAGAGATTTGGTAATTTAGCGATTCGGAAATTTAGGGATTTGGTACTTTAGGAATTCGGAAATTTAGAGATTTGGTACTTTGGGAATTCGGAAATTTAGAGATTTGGTACTTTAGGAATTCGGAAATTTAGATATTTGGTACTTTCTGAATTCGGAAATGTATAAATTTGGAAATTTTGGGATATTGGAAATGTAGGAGTTCGAAAATACAGGGATTCGGAAATTTAGAAATTTGGGCTTTTGCAGATTTGGAAGTTTAGGAATTTGGAAATGCAGAGATTGGAAATTTAGAGATTTGAAACTATAAGAATTTCGAAATGTATATGATTTGAGTTTCTAGAAATTTTAAAATTATTCACACTGTAGATTTAGACTGTCACAAATTTAAAAACGTAGAAATTAATAAACTTTTCAAATTAGAAATTTGATACTACAGTGGTTCGTACACGTGAAGTGTAAAAATTATACACTGATAAATCAGTGATATACCAATCTGAAGATTTAAAAGTCCAAAAATTTGAAAATTTTTAAATTTGATATCTGAATGCTTGGCATCGTTCAGAGTAGAAATATTCGCAGCCGTTAAAAGGGAAGAACGTAAAATTCCACGGAAGGGAAAGAAAAGTAAAAGGAAGGTAGAAGAGGGGTGGATACCCTAACGACAGAGCAATTTTCTCGGGGCTGCAAATTGCCAATTGGACGATAAATGATTTAGGTCGTGTAAGCACATAGCTACATGTTAGTTCGCAGAATTCGATGGGGACGAACCTACCCCAAGGCAAACCACGTATCTATCTCCGCCTGTTCGACTATCTTACCGACAAAATAGATCTTTAATTCAATCGTAGTCTCTCACGGTGACTCACGGTTCTTTACACTTCTCTTAATTTAATATCACGATATGGAGAAATCACTTGGAAATGCTAGATTTATTTATCTTGGGGGGAGATGATCAATTTTTGGCAATATGCTGTTGGGAAATATTTAGATATTAGCTATCCCATTCTATTATTTAGGTTCATACAAATTTACTTAGAAGATTAATAGTATTATTCTGTAGGTTAATAAGATATTTAGAAATTATTCAGCAATTTATATTAGCTTCCTGCAAATTTATTTAGAAGATCAATGGTATTACTCTATAGAGGGTTAATAAGAGGGTTAATTTGTTAAGTACTGAATTTATTTGTTCGATATTGATTTTGTGAAGAAATACTTTAGATGAATTATATTTGAAGAAACTTCAGAGGACTGTTTTATTTTTCTGTTATGTTTATTGAAATATGGGGGTGAATTATTTTAGCTGGGTGCCTGAATATGTGACTTTATTCGAAGATTAATAAATTTAAAAACTTCTATATTTTCAAGTACTTAAATTTGGAAATATGACAATATAGAAACTTAATCTAAAAAATTAGGGAACATGCAAACCCTCAAATTCAAATTCCATACAAATCGAAATTAAATAGCTGTAGTCTCCTCCTTCATTTTCCTTCTTCAGAAAACTCCCCTAACCCAACCTCCATTTTCTTCCAAGAAACCTTCAATAAAATTCAGTTCAAATTCCATAAAAATCGAAATTGAATGGCTATAGTGTCCTCCATTTTCCTTCTTCAGAAACCACTTCTTATCCAAGAACCATCCCCCATTTTCGTCCAAGAAACCTTGCAATATTTTCCAAAACTCGTTCCTTTTTTTGGGGTAAATTCGAAAGGTTCCTCTCGAAGGGTAGATCTGCCAGGTTATCAAATATGCTGCCCGAGGGTGTGAAGGTACTTTGATCAAACCCAAGAAGGCTTCGTTTCTACCGTGGCTCCTCTCGGTTCTCTCAGGATGTTTACTTTAAGGGATGCCACTGGCTACCAGCATCTTCCAGGAAGGACTGCACTTCTCTTCCTTATATATATTGCACGGGAATTGCTCTTTGTTCGTCTCTTTGGTTCGAGAATGAAGCCGCTTTCATTACCGAACAGTTTCACAGCCGGATCGTTCGCACGATCAAAGGAGAGATTGACTTTGTTTATTAACCGTCACAACTCTGCTCTTTGCTTTAAACTAATTAACCGGGATATGTGCGAAGCGGGATTAGAGGGCAATTTCGGTGCCAACGGAATTGAGGCGTACATTCTATATCCTATCCTCCCTCTTGTCAAAAAACAAGATATGACTAAATATACAACTTCATAAAAATTTATAAAATATACAACTTCATAAAAATTGAGTGAATATACAACTTCATAAAAATGTATAAAATATACTTCATAAAAATTGATGAAATATGCAACTTCATACAATTTTATAAAATATGTAACTTCATAAAAATTTACAAAATATATAACTTCATAAAAATTTATAAAATATGCAACTTCATAAAAATTAAGTCAATATGCAACTTCATAAAAAATAAGTCAATATGCAACTTCATATAAATTAAGTAAATATGCAACTTCATAAAAATTTAGAAAATATACAACTTCATAAAAATTTAGATAATATGCAACTTCATAAAAATTAAGTCAATATGCAACTTCATATAAATTAAGTAAATATGCAACTTCATTAAAATTTCTAAAATATGTAACTTCATAAAAATTTCTAAAATATAGAACTTCATAACAATTTATAAAATATGCAACTGCATAAAAATGAAGTAAATATATAACTTCACAAAAATTTAGAAAATATACAACCTCATAAAAATGAAGTAAATATACAACTTCATAAAAGTAAAGTAAATATGCAACTTCATAAAAATTAAGTAAATAACTTCGGAAATGAAAAATCGGAAAAAATGAACAAGAGCGATTTGAGCAAAATAGCTGACGAATCCAGTGAATCCGGCGAAATATCCCGAGCGTGCAAGTGGCTAATATCACAGCCGGCCGTTGTCTCGTTATTCTCTCGTTCTGTTTCCACGTTCGTCTTTCTGTTGATTTTTGCTTGTTGATTGTACGTGTCCGTCTCTGTTTCTCTCGGGTTTCATTCGCTGTCTCTACCGCGTTTCATCCCTCGAGGCGGATTCGAGGCAAGAGCCGATTTTCGCGTCCCTCATCGAGCTAATTTCGGAAACCGAGCTGCAAATTTGCGGTACGACGCTATCGAGTTTTACTTCATTTCACCGGTTACCGCGGGCGATTTGCACGACCACAGTTACTTTGTTCTCGTCGTTTTCCACCCTGGAACTGATAAAAACCATCGCTCCACTCGATTCCCGTGATTTACCGCGGAGATTGCACTTCGATTACCGATATTTAAGCGCGGATCAAACGGGAATCAAACTCTTTTCCTCTGTGATACTCTACATTGATTATTCAGATTAATCATCGAGTTTAATAGACGCGTAGAAACGTATGCAAATTTTTTTATGGATTATTTAATTTTCGTTTTTTCAAGCTTCGGAATAATTTAAAAAACTTAAAAATTTGAAACATTGGAAAATTTAAAAATTTGGGACATTTGGAAAATTTAAAAATTGGGGAAACCTAGAAATTCGATAATTGGAGAAATCTGAAAATTTGAAATTTTTGATGATCCAGAAATTAAGAAGTTCGAATATTTGGAAAATTTTGAGATTTAGAAAATCTGAAAATTTGTGAAATTTTATTTGGGAAAACTGGAAATTGGAAAATGTAGGAATCCTAAAAATTTGAAAATTTGGGAGTGAAATTTTATAGAAAAGGGTGAAATGTATTCGAGTAGAGAATTGAACGGGAAGCTTCGATGAAATTGCTTCTGTTTTTCAATTAATTCGAAACGCGTTTTCAACGAGGAGACAAACGACGATGCGTGTTCCTGACAGCTCATTTTCAATTCGAGAATCCTCGTAACCACATCAATTCCGTGTTTCAACTTTACCGACGTTTTCGCAGAGTTTTGTGAATGAAATAACGCGCACCATTTCACCCTCCAACGTGTACTTTGACAGTATACTGACAAACGACATAGAACTGCAAATTGCATGACCTATTGATCTACTTTCAACGTTACCTATTATTATAACAAAATTTACAAACTTATGAATTTTCAAATTCTAATATTTCTGTCGCAACATTTCTAAATTTCCAACTTGAAAATTTTTAAAATTGATCTCTTGGATATATACAAATTTTGTATTTTAGAAGAACCTTGGAAATTCAAAAATGTAGCAGAAGGTACTTAGAAATTTACAAACGTAGCAAAAGGAACTTAGAAATGAAGAAATTGAGAAATTCATAAATATAGAAATAAGGAAATGAATAATTATCAAATGGAAAAATTAACGATCACGTTGTAGCACTCCTTGAAGAAGACTGCAAGAGTAAATTACGACTAATTGTGACCCATTCATGACTTCTAACATCCTCTGCTACCAGTCTCTCTTTGCACAAGTGCCTACAAATTCCCTAACTTCCAAAAAATCTACCTGCTGCGTAGTTTTCCCCCGATGTTGCCACTGATAAAAATGCTCCACGTTCAAGGACCATCCAGGTGCGAAGCTAAATCCCTCGGTAGGTACTTGTGACGAGTTGGCAGCCGCGGCGATCGCCTGTTGGTACACGGGATCAGGCAATTCCGTGTAAAGTCCTTTTCTCCCGAACCATCCACCGAACACGCACTTATCTTCCACTTGTCCAGCATCTATCCGCGATTGCATCAACTCCTTCTCCATCGTGTACAACGACTCGAACTCCAGAAACGACATTTCCGCTTCGTTTCCGCCGCTACTGGCGGAGACCCTTAATCCGAGACCCATCTCGCTCTGCAGAAACTCTTCCTCGAACACCGACACGTATCTTCTCGGCGAACGTTTCGGAGAACCTTTCGGACAATGCGTCTGCAACATCTGTTGTCTTTGATCCTCCTGACAATGCTTCTTCGCTGATTTCTTACACGCTTCCGTGGTCTGAGACAAGCGGCGAGAGGACGTGGACGAAACGGACGAGTGCGACTTGGCTGGACTCGACGACGGAGAATCCGAGTTCGAATCCTGCGACTTTTTCATCGGACTTCCGGGTATCAACGATTTTGTGGAAGTTAGCTTGCAGATCTTGCTCTTTGGTTTTGCACCGTTGCCTCTGGGGAATATGGGCGACGATTTGAGTCCTGATGCAGACATCGTAGCCACATCTTTTGCCAAACACGGTGTTCTTATTCATGGATCATCCAAATGTTAAGCTCCAGGTTGACTTTATCCTTCTTATCGCTACTTCCGGATGCAAATAATAACAAAGTGTTGATTCGAAATACGTTATTTTATCCTTGAGGAGGATCTCGGAAGATAAGCCGGCTTACATTCGATCACTATCACTTTCACACCACTCACATGTCACACATGTGCACACCGAAGTCACCGGAATGATACTTGAACGTTTAACTGGATACGTTTAACAACTTCGAAACACCTTTCAAATTTAATCCGACAACTTTACTACCTTTCAACCTTAACATGACCTTAACCTTAATATGACTAATATTGAATACTTCTCTTAATATCGAACCTATTATACGCACCTTTTAATCCTAACATGACTAATGACATAATTACCTAACTTGAATATTAAACGATTTTCAACCTGAAGATTCGAATGACCGGAGATTATGGAATGTAGGTGAATTAGCACTGCACTGATTGGTAGCATAAGAGATATTGGAAAAAATCGCGAACCGATAGCATGATCGTCCGGATGAATGGAGACGAGCACCCTTAGAAGGATCCTCGGCAGGACTGACGGTGTTTCGAAGCATCCGATGCGCCGCAGGACGACGTAGTTGAGCTGCAATTGTGCGCGGGCGCACGCCAACTCGTCGAACGCGTACAACAACAACGTTCGCGTGTCTCCATGCGAAAGATGAAAAGAGAAACAAACAGAGAAGCCACAATTATTTCACTCGCGGCAACGCCTGCAAATTTCGAGCGTTCCGGCTGTTACGTAAAAAGCGTCAAGAGATGCTCCAAATTTTCAAACTGACATTTTCAAGATTTTTATACTTCTTGGTCAATGACTTCTAGATTTTCGTATTTTGAGATTGGCTGTTTTTAAATTTTTATATTTTTGGTGGTTGGGATTTTGTATTTATTTAGGGATGGTTAGGTTTTCGTATTTTCAAAGGGATGGTTTGTAAATTTTTATATTTAGGGGATGGTTTGCAGGTTTTGGATAGTTTGTAAATTTTTGTATTTTCAAAATTATTATATTTAAATTTTAATATTTCCAAGTGGACATTTGGTAAATTTTAATATTTCCAAGTGGAGATTTGGTAAATTTAAATATTTACAAATCAATAATTTCTGAACTTTAATATTTACAAATTGACATTTGGTAAATTTTAATATTTACAAATTGACATTTGGTAAATTTTAATATTTCCATGTGGGCATTTGGTAAATTTTAATATTTCCAATTGGCATTTGGTAAATTTTAATATTTCCATGTGGACATTTGGTAAATTTTAATATTTCCATGTGGGCATTTGGTAAATTTTAATATTTCCAATTGGCATTTGGTAAATTTTAATATTTCCATGTGGACATTTGGTAAATTTTAAAATTTCCAAGTGGACATTTGGTAAATTTTAATATTTTCAAATCGACAATTTCTAAACTATAATATTTCCAAATGGACACTTGTTAAATTTAAATATTTACAAATTGATAATTTCTAAATTTTAATATTTCCAAATGGACACTTGCTAAATTTTAATATTTTCAAATCGACAATTTCTGAACTTTAATATTTCCAAATGGACACTTGCTAAATTTAAATATTTTCAAATCGACAATTTCTAAATTTATACTTTCGCATCGGCAATTTAGAATTTTCAAATTAGTTTATAAATCTTCAGTTCCCATATTTTGTGAGAATTGATCATATCGATGAAACACTTATACTCAACATATTATTCTATCATTTATTTATTATTTCGCAACAACTTATATTTTCTCAAATCAGATACAAAGTGCAACTAGAAACGTGTAATCAAAATACTTCTGAAAAAATATTTGCAAAAAATACTTATAAAAAATACTTGCAAAAGAACATACTTGTAAAAGAATATTTATGAAAAAAATACTTTTAAGAAAATATTTGCAAAAAAAGGCTTGTAAGGAAATATTTCAGTTCAACACCTAAACGTAGAACCCCAAAGTAAAGTTCATAGCGTAGGTGTTATTTGGTGAGGTGTACGGTCCTCATTTTTGTCGGCGAACGAAAACGAAAAGCCGCGATAAGGACGACAACAAAAGTGTCGAGAAGCGTCGGTATCGAAAGGAGCTCTCCAGCGATCTCCGATCATCCGGACCATTTTCAAGAGGGGTTCGAACAGGAAAAATCACGAGCCAGTATGTGTACACGGGGGGTGAATATTATAAAAGCACTCGAGAAACGAGTGAAAGCTGCCCGGTTCTTGTTCGCGATTGTAGAATCGTTGCCGACGATGGTGGTTGTAGCGCAAAAGGTACACGAAAAACGTTCCACCCTCGAGAAAAAAAGAGCACCCCCCTTGCTTCCTGATAGGACAACGTGACGAGTGCCAGCACACTGCGAGCGCGACCATAACCCCCATAATCATCTACATATTTATAGCGAATGTTCAGCACACCAGAAGATTTTGGATGCATGCTAAACAACCCTGACTGACGGACTTTAACGAGATTTTCGAAGTTTGGCCGGGGATAAAATTGAACGGCGTGTAATGAGCCACGGACATGGTTATGCTGTTTGGATATGAACGAAGGAATGTTTTAATGTAAGCTTGGTGGGATTCTAGAGGTTGGGGGAAATTATGGTGGTAATTGGAAATTGAAATTGATGAGGATTATTAGTGTAACTGGTTAGGGGGTAAGTTAAGGGGTGAGTTTTAGCTGGTTGTACATGGAGATTAGTTATAGGGATGAGTTTTAGATAGTTATGACTGGTGACTAGTTGTAGGGATAAGTTATACATAAGTGGGGACTAGTTATAGGAATAATTGAGAAATTAGAGAATTTTTTAATTTGCCAATTTGTAGATTTTTAGATTAATAAATTCTTGAGTTTACGAACTTTTGGATGAACAAATTCACAAGTTTGAAAAGTACAAAATTTCTGAATCTCCAGGTTTTTTAATTTTCAAATTTGTTGATTTCTAGGAACTTAAACTTCCAAATACTCATATCCCTACATTCCTAAACTCTTAAATTTGTAATGATTCAAAACCTCAAGTTCCCAAATTCTCAAACATCCAAATTCACAAAACCCTAAATTGATAAAGATACAAATCTTCTAATTTTCAAATTCTCATATTCCCAAATTCCCTAAATCCAAAATTCTCAAATTTCCAAGTTTCTAAAGATCTAAGTCTCCAAATCCACAAATCCTCAAAATTCCTAAATTCCCAAATCCCTAAATTTCCAAATCCCAAAATTTCCAAATCCCAAAATTCCCAAATTCCCAAAACAATAAATTCCCAAATCCCTAAATTTCCAAATCCCAAAATTCCCAAATCCCTAAATTTCCAAATCCCAAAATTCCCAAATCCTAAAAATTCCCAAATTCCCAAAACAATAAATTCCCAAATCCCTAAATTTCCAAATCCCTAAATTTCCAAATCCCTAAATTCCCAAATTCCGAAATTCCCAAATTCCTAAATCCCTAAATTCCCAAAACCCTAAACTGAAAATCCATCTGAAAAATTCCCAAATTTCAAAAAATCTAATTTGCCAAATCCCTAAAAATAATATTAAAATCCCCCAAAAAACATCAAATATGAAATACACAGTAACAAAGTCATGTAATTGGAAAAACAATAAAACGGTGTCGAAATCGTAGATAACGAACAGAAATCACGTAGCTTATGCTAAAGTTAGCAAAACATTAGAAAGGAAATACGAATCCATCATTGGGGGGACACGCACATGTCAGTCAAATCATAAGCTTGACAGGTCAGTTGCTCGTGCTATTCCTATGGGCTTTTAATTTGATCCCACTCAGCAGATAGGACTGTATCCACTCGTTTCTACGTGACGATTTTTTAGGGGATAATTTCCACGTGACACGTGCCGACTATGATTTTCCCTCCCTCTAGTATGGACAAGGAAATACTAACAGTTTCTTTCCGTACAAACATTTATTTTGCAAGACAAAATCATTCCTTTCACAATTTATTTCCAAAAATATATAGTTTCTTGGTTACTTTTGAAAATAAATTTCTCAAAATCAATTCAACTATATCAATTTTCTTAAATCAGATCAATTTTACAAATTTTCGTGAATATTTTTAATGTTCATTGTTTTCATAACAATACAGCAAAACAGTGAGGCAAAAATAATTTGCTATTTTGATTTTAGTTAAATATAGTAAACCAGCAGGATAAAAATAGTTCACTATTTTGATAATAGTCTAATATAATAAAATACCAGAGAAGAAATAGTTAATTATTTGAATAATAATTCAGTGAAGTAAAACAGTATATAAAAATGAATTATCGTGATAATAAATAATAATTGACACAAATTGCAACCAAAAGTATAAAATATTCAAAGATTTCATTAGAACGAAACTCACATAGGGTGGATCTCTTTTTTTCATTAACGAACAAATAGAATCGATGCAGGCTTTCAAGCGCGAACACATCCACACACGAGCGACGAAAGGGTGACTGGAGGGTCGTCAAAATAATTAATAAAGCCACACCGAGCTTATGCTCGTCTGCTTCCCGATTTCTCGTTTCCCATTCGACGGCCTTCCTGACGACTTACTTTTCCGTTTCCACGAATTCAATATAATAATGCAGAGACCGACGAGCCAGCGGCTTAGTCCTTTGCATCAGTGACTCTCAATTACGCCCGGAGAGCAAACAACCCTCGTACAGACGAAGAAACATCGAAATCACGAAGAAAACGATGACAACCCCTTGGAACTTCGTATTACGCAAAGGGTGGATTACGGAAACCGTTATTGCCGTGTCACTGGCTTCGGGATTATTGCGAATCATTTTTTCCGCATGAAACTGAACCCCACTGTGCACGAAAAACCCTCGTGCACGTTAATATTTCGATTTTCTATGATCGGCAGCTTCGTTGATCAATTGATCGATCAGTACATCGATTTTGTTTGTTAAGAAATGGTGAGTTTTTTTTTAGAGTTGAAGTTTGACAACCCTTTATTTGAAAATGTAGGATTTAAGCAAATTTTGTGTAAATTTTTAATAAATACATTGTAGGTTGTACATTGAACTATTTTATTACTTTTGAAATAATTTTAAAATACAGTAGTGATTCGATATAAGTGAAAGTGAGTTATACGATATAAACGAAAGATCAGGTGCGAGAGTTTCGCTTATATCGGTTCATTACTGTAGTTGTATTAGATATTTTATAAATTTTCTTATAAAAATCTGAAAGTATGCTATTAATTATGCAATGTGTATTGGAGCTTGTATTTTCCTTATTTAAGAAATAAATTATTTACTTTGTCTATTTAGTTATTAGTAGCTTGGACGAACTTGATATGTTTATAAAATTTAATTTTATCAAGTTTTATGAATAATCAAACTTTGGGAGCTGAGGACTGATGTATTTAAATATTGAAAATCACAAATTTTCAAATTTCCTAATTTGAAGATCGCTAAATTCTCTAATTCCCCAATTTCCAAATAATTCCCTAAATCCTGAAATATCCAAACTTTCGAATTATCGAATTTAAAATCTCAAAAATTTTAAAATTGCCAAGTTTCCTGTGAGGGTCTCTAAATTCACAAATTCCCAAATTTTCAAGCTTCCAAATATGCAAACTCCTATTTCTATAAGTTGAGGAAAATTCCCAAATTCTCAAATTCCAAAATACCGAAATTCCAAATTCTCAGATTCCTAAATTCCTAAATTCCCAAATCCCTAAATTCTCAAATTTCAAAATTTCCCAAATCCCTAAATTCCCAAATCCCTATATTCCAAAATCCCTAAATTCCCAAATCCCTAAATTTCCAAATCCTAAAATTCCCAAATCCCTAATTTCCCAAATCCCTAAATTCCCAAATCCCTAAATTCCCAAATCCTTAAATTTCCAAATCCCTAATTTCACAAATCCCTATATTCCCAAATCCCAAAATACCCAAAATTTCCAAAATTCCAAAATCCCGAAATTCCCAAATCCCAAAATTCCCAAATCCCTAAATTTCCAAATCCCTAATTTCACAAATCCCTATATTCCCAAATCCCAAAATACCAAAAATTCCCAAAATTCCAAAATCCCTAAATTCCCAAATCCCTAAATTCCCAAATCCCTAAATTCCAAAATCCCAAAATTCCCAAATCCCAAAATCCCAAAATTCCCAAATTCAAAAATCAAGAAATTACCAAATATCTAAATTTGAAAGCACGTAATTTAAAAAATCTAGCAACCATAAACAAATGTATTTCTTGACACATACACTAAATTTTCACCCACCCTTCAACTCAAAAATATTCAAATACCGAATACAAATCAAAACCTTGTTACGACTGTATCTACTACATCCACCCCAATTTACGTTCGCGTACTTCGTGCACACTTTCTCCTGTACAAAGAACTGAAATCTCGTATGGTTTCTCACGAAATTAATATCTCGAAAATGGAACGTAGGTCTTCGAACGCGATTGAGCGGAGATTGCTTTTTGTCGGGCAAAAAGAAAAAACCCTTGAAAAAATCTTGCCGAGTTGGTAAGGAATTCGAATATCCTTTTTAAGTGTCCCGAGCTCATCGGCCACTTATTCCGCGTGGTTCACCACCCTTCGACACACCGAAACCACATATAGGGGATTTTTATGGTTGGCCAAAAGACTTTATCGTTTTTTAAGAAGATATTAAATTACTACTCTAAAATTGTATTATATTAACAAGATATTAATTGTTTTTTCAAGCTTTGAGGAGGATTATTGTTGATCGACATCTTCGTTTAATCGTCACTGATAATTTATGTATAATTATTTTGAATTGAATACAATTTTACTCTGTATACATATTTTTTCGAGTTTGAATAATATTCTTACCATTATAAAAATGATGTAATACATTGCCAAAAGTACTTTTTATATCCTCCATTTTTACTCATTTACAATATCTGATAAAATAATAACAGTGTCATTATACTTGACACTGCTTCCTAAAAAGATATCTTAAAATTTAAGTTTCAATATGTATTTGTTGAAAAAAGAACGAAGTACTGATACATAAATGCAATAAATTTTGTCATCCATTGAGAAAAACGTAATAATAAAGCGTAACAATTAAACGTAATAATAAAACGTAATAACTATTTCAACAACCCAATAACATAGTTCTATAATTTGCACTGTTTCATCGTTTGTCGATTGTTTTTCTCCTTTCGAATGATATCGACCACTTAGGTCAGGTGAATCTGCTTCCTTGTCTCATCCCCTGCTTCGTACTCGAGAAGCTCGATAATAACGAAAGCTTCGTGCAGTAAAGCAAAGTAAGATTGACGAGTCACGAGAGCTTCCTGTCTGCGGAAAATAGATACCACTTTTTATCCGTCAACTTTCGAGCTGCACACGAACATTTAAGAGCACTTTTAAACGATGTTTATTGCCGGAGATATTATTGGAGACAAGTGTTGAATTTTAGAAATCTTTTATTTTCGGATTTAAAGATTTTAAATTGAGTTCTCCGGATTTGAAGATTTTAAATTGAGTTCTCCGGATTTGAAGATTTTAAATTAAGTTCTCCGGATTTGAAGATTTTAAATTCAGTTTGGAAATTTCTAAAATTAAAAAATTTTCTAAAAATTATAAAATATTCTATTTTATTTAATTCAACTTCAGACAAATTATCTTCTACTTTCATGTATAAAAATTTGATTATGTATATTTAAAAAAATTACATAAGTACATCAATTGCTATGGCGTAGTACAAAGTGTCGCCATCTTACGGGGAAACACGAAAACACGAATGATCTTTTGGCCCATTGAGTATAAGTTTGAATGATACATAAGATACGTAATTAACAACTCAATATACTGACCACTAAATAATTAGCCGTTAAATAAATAGCTACTCTCTCGCTATATGTTGTTGTATACTACTACAACATAAAAGTGTATATTATATTACGTATAAAATGTGTATAATTAAACTAGTATATAAAAATATAATATATGTGAAATAAAAGACTTAAATTGTTATATAACATATTATTAAATTGTTAATAGCAACATGATAAATTGCTATATGATAATTTTTCTCGTATGCATTACATAGATACGTAACAAAATATATAGAATTATGACATATATAATTTTTATAAATATTCTACACATGTATAACTCATACACGAGTCTAATAAGAACAGAGACGACCATGGTGACCATAAAAGTCAGTAACCACGTTAAATAAACAAGTGAAGTACATAAGTACATAGGCAGTTAAAGGACATATATGCAAATGCATGCATAAAGTATGGTCTATTAAAGACCACTGTATAAATGACTGCTAGATAAGTAGCCATTTTAGCAAAAGTTCAGCTCTAGAGGCGAGGACGCGGGCATTTATCGAATGGTAACTGTGGCACCCTCATGAATGAGAAGCACGCGCGTCTCTACGCATACCACACACCACACTGTGTGTAGAAACGAGGGTTGAACGTAATTCCTTTGCACCACGTGGTTGCTCACCCATGGGGCTTGCTTTACCCTCAGAACGTGACTCACAAGATTTATAGCTTTCTCCTTATAGCTAGTCCTTCCAATCTTTCGTCAATGTAGAGTGCATGCTTCAGTGGAACTTTCATTTTGAAATGCAACATTCACAAGTTCGGAGTTTGAACATTTCTGATTTAGTAAATTTACGAATTTTCGAATATTCATATTGTTGAATTTCTGTGAGGTGAATTTTGTAAGATTCTATAATTATGAATTTTTGAATTTTCAAATTTCCAAATTCCTGAATTCCAGAATTTCTAAATTACGAAATTTCCAAATTCTCAAACTCCCAAATTCCCAAAATCTCAAATTCCTAATTGCCCAAATTTCTACGCTCCCGAATTCCTAGATCTCCAAATCCCTAGATCCCAAACTCCTAGATCCCCAAATTCCTAGATCTCCGAATCCCTGGATCCCAAATTCCAAAATTAGCAAATTTCCAAATTCTCAAAATCCTAAATTTCCATATTTCTGAACTGCCAAATTCCCATATCCCCAAATTCCCAAATTTCCAAATTCCCATATCCCCAAATTCCCAAATTTCAAATTTCCAAATTCCCATATCCCCAAATTCCCATATCCCCAAATTCTCATATCCCCAAATTCCCATATCTCCAAATTCTCATATCCCCAAATTCCCATATCCCCAAATTCCCATATCTCCAAATTCCCATATCCCCAAATTCCCAAATCCCCAAATTCCCATATCCCCAAATTCTCATATCCCCAAATTCCCATATCTCCCAATTCCCATATCCCCAAATTCCCATATCCCCAAATTCCCATATCCCCAAATTCCCAAAATCCCAAATTTCCAAATTTCCAAATTTCCAAATTCCCAAAATTACTAAATCTCTAAATCCCTAAATTGCTAAACCAAATTCCCAAATTTCCACCTCCACACCCTTAAAAAGTCTCCTCCCCAACTTCTCAAACTTCAAAATCCCAAAATCCCCAAACATTAACATTATCCAAATCTAGATACTAACTCCAAACGTCCCCAAGTCTCTCCAAAATTTCACAAAAATTCAAAACCCTTGAAATAATCCTAATCAAACAAATTTCCGAATAACCGCATCAAAATTTTCTGTGAATACCACATTTTGAATATTTTGAATACCACGTCAATTTACCTGAGCCTGTCGTTTCTCGCACGTGCAGTTCCTCAACTTCTCCAGCTGTTGCTCTATCAAATAAAAAGCCGTGTATCTCTGACTTTCCGGAGACAATGGCGAATCGGGTGAAGCGAAACCAGAACTTTTGCTGCTGCTAGTTTTAATCGATCCTTCCGTTGTCTCTCTCACGTTATTCGACGCGTCCTTCTGAGGCGATAATGGCGACAGAGGTGAACCAATACCCGAACTCTCGGAACTAGAATTCACTAAACCCCGACCTTTCGAACATTTCTTTACTTTCGCTTTCGGTATCAAACTCTTTCTTGTTGTATCCAATTTCCGCACTCCCTCGGGGATCTTCGTGATTCTCGATGTTTTTGATCTCCATTCGAAAGGATCTCGAGATAACTTCAAGCCAAACTCCTTCTTTAAACTCTTCTTTGATATTTTCTCCTTCGAATTTGCACTCTCATTTGAGGTGGAATCTCGAGGAGACGAATCAATCGATACTTCAGCATTGGTTATTCCAGTACTTGTGTCTTTAAATGTATTCTTTATTTGGTTGTTTCTGAATGCAGTAGATTCGTTTTGTTTACTTTTTATCATTTTAGAAGATACATCAATTGACTCTTCGACAGGGGTTGTTATTTCAGTACTAGTATCTTTAGTTATAGTTTTAGTTACAGTAAACTCATGTGTGATTACAATAGACTCATAGTTCTGTTCATTTTCTGCCATTCGAGAAGACAAATCAATCGACTCTTCAGCATCGTTTACTGTTTCAGTACTAATATTTTTAACAATATTTCTAACTTGATTGCCCGTAATATTAGTAAATTCATAGTTCTGTTTATTCCTCATCATCCGAGAAAACAAATCAATCGATTCTTCAGCACTGTTTATTATTTCGCTATCTTCAATTTTTACATAATTTTCTGCAACATCAGTAAATTCATAATTCTGTCCATTCCTCATCGTTGGACAAGAAAAATCACTCACTGCAACATCATTTATTATTTCACTACCAATCGCATTCTGTACACAATTTTCCCTAACATCAAATTCATAGTTCTGTGTATTTTGTTTCTCCACAACGATAAAATCCGGATGGCACGAATTAGGAGATATTGTGTCGATCGAATTTCTAGGAACAGTACTATGAGACAAATCCTTGAATTTTTCAGGATCTTCGTTGTACGCGTCCTTTTTACGAGGGGTCGCGCGAGATCGAGGGTGCTTTAAACCGTTTCCATTATCTTTAATGGCGCCACCTTCCATTCCGTTCGCTCTGTGTTTGCTCGCGAGGAATTCTGGAACGATATCCGGGGATCGCTCGAATCGGCCATCGTACGATTTCAAAAGCCTTAACCCATAACCGCCGATACAATCCTTCACTTCGTAATACTCCACGTTCTCGAAGCAATTATTCGAAATCGAGAGGGACGCGTTCAAAGAGGCGGGTCTTCTTTTTACGGTGCCCGTTTCGTGGCTCGGGGAATCCCAGTCCACGTGAAATGTCCTTCTTTTTGACATGTTTGTCATTCTTTGCTTAATTCGATTTATTAGGAACGATAACATTTAGCTGGGGTAGATTTTCTAGGTTATACATACACGAGGACATGTTCTTAATCAACTGCAATTTACTATCGGTCTTTTATTTTGATATTCATGTTTTTGATGTGTTAGGTATTTGCACATTTATTCAATTTGTTAGAAATTATAATATTTAGTGGAGATGATAGCAGATTTTCTAGGTTAAACATACATGAGTACATGAGTTTCTGTGCTTTCTCAAAATGTTCTGCAACATTACATCATTTGTGTTTGAGTGAGCTTTTTTAACAGAAAATGATCGCTTTGTGTTATTTGTGGGAATTTAAAAATGTTTTTTAAAATTGAAATCAACGTAATATTGGTTAATATGTAAAACATGCTTGTATGCGACTAGAATCTCTAATAACAAAAACATTCATTTACACTTTACACATATGCAATTCACCACATAAATGCACTGTAAATAAGTGCCAACTGCAATAGTGACAACTACGTATGTCACTGCACATCACTGAACTGATACATCACTTCATTACCAAGTAGAATAATATAAACATTAAACATTCCAAATGAATAATATTTATAAAACTAAATTAAAAAATTCAAACTTTCACAAATCACTTCAACAATTTCCTAGCAACGTCACTTTCTTAACAAATCCTCAAATTCTTTCTCTAACAAATAATTTTCGTTTTAACAGAATAAATTAATTTTGATTTAATAAACGAAATCAATAGAAATTGCATGATAGAATTTTGTTTGAGGTGTCGAAAGAAATTATAAAGGTTAGCTCGTGAATGAGACCGATAAGCGTATTTTCAGGTTCTTGCACTGAGACAATAGATGCACTTGCCGAGGGTGCCCCGGGCAAACTGAAACCACCCTTAGGCGTTGGATCGCGCTACGAGCAAGTGTGTGTATACAGAAAAGTACAGGGGACCCTAGATGCCTAGGTCAGCCCCCTATCATAGCTCTGGGGCTAAAAACTAATTACATTCGGCTACGGGGTTGGTGTATGATCGAACCATATTGCATCGAGCAACACTCGTTCTTGCCAATGTGGTATTAGGAATTCCGCAAGACACGTTCGACGATCGATATGCAATCTCGAATCTGACTTTCTTTATTAATATTATATTATCATCTATTCAAACTAACAAAATTATTTACTAACACACTTTACAAATTATTTACTAATTATTTACTAACAAAATTATTACTTTGGTTAATGATTGTGAAGTCAGTTTAATTTAATATTTCAGTATTTCACTATTTTATTATTCTACTATTCTAAAATTTATTTCTCAAGTTTATTTTACAATTTGTTATCACTTCGATTTCACCCATCATACTTTATCATTTCATTGTTTTATTTTTACAATTTTTCTGTTTTGTTTTACCATTGTACTATTTTACCCCTTCTGTAATTTTACTATTTTAACGTTTCACTATTTTATTTCATCAGTTTACTAATTTAATATTCTATTTTACTATGCTATATACCACTAGGACATAGTACAACCAGTCCAAATTTGTTTCAGCTTCCATTTCACATTACAAAACTTTGTCACAGTGCTTTTGTCAAGCTCTCTCTCATTTTGTTCACACTGTAAACATAGGTCCTTGTAAGTGTCCCATATATTTTTTATAAGTACCGTATTGCATTATAGAGTGTTATTTTATTTGTAAATCTATGCGTGCCTGCATTGAGTTTTATAACGACCATCATAAAAATATAAATTGTCAAAAAGTCTTACACAAAGAATGGCAAAATACTTCAGTATTTGCTTATTTAAGTCTTTACTTTATTTTCAGTTTAAAAGCATGCATTCAACGTTAGTTCCACCGTTAAGAAAGGAGAAAGAGGAAATGCAAGAGTCCTTAGAAACAATTTGAAGACTCTATTTTATCAGTTGTTCTCTGTGATAATAGAAATCTCTGGTTATCTGACAGGCTCGATCTCGGTGTTCTCCTAGTGACTAGAAGGCGAGTTTCTCATGAATAGCATTTGGATAAAATCTCATAGGTTCAGCCAACAGTCTGAAACGGGGTCTTGGATCCCCATACCATGAACCAGTTACCACAGGGCACATCAACCCCTGCTTTTCTCGACCATGAAAATAGAAGGGTGGTACAAGTACGTTTTTGTCGGTGTTGGCGAAATTTCGATGCCGTATAAACGCACCCATTCTTATTATTTAACTTTAAAATCAGCTAGGTACTAAAATAATATTACCGGCTCAATTTTACTCATTATTTAATCACTTAATTTATTTATATTTATATTTATTAATGATTATGATGAAGTCCACTTTTTGTTAAATGATCACATTATAACTATCATCTGCAATACTATAATTTCTCATCGTTCGGTCAGCATCATAATACTATAATTTATTATTGTACATCAATAATGTCACAGTATCAATATAATACTATGACCTGTCACTTCGCGATCAGTGAAATATGAAAAACACATCAAAATGTAAATGTTATTATAATTTTACAAATGTATACCGCCTAATTAAAATGTATCAAAGTTGACAGTGTTTGGGTACATTATCATCGACAAGTTCATCCATGTGACACAAAGCGTCACGAGAAATATTTATAAAGCCTGTATGCATTGTTAAGCTTGGAAAATAAAGGGTTCATGGTGCGGTCCGCGTTGGATTTATTTTGACGTCGATTTCGCGGGGGATCGCATAATGGACCCTCAACGTGCCGTCATCATGGTGTGTTCCATCAAGTTGCACCGATTGTCATTCTCCGATCAAACGAACAAAAAAAGACGGCCATAAAACATCGTTCAACGCAAATATTAAAAACCACGAGAATTTCGCAGTTGCAGAAACCGAAACATGCTAATATTTTTTATTGTTGAAATACTGCAAATTTGCTTCTTGTTAACGAAAATTATTTTTGTTTTGATAGATGTTTATGATACAAGTTTATAATAAATATATGGCAAGTACGTACGTATATGATAGATATGAATATGAGTGACACAGGTAATGAATATGTGAGAAATATACATATATGTATAATATATGCATATGATAGGTACATGATATGTCATACTATGAAAAAATACATATATGTATAATGAATATTTGACAAATATAATATATGTGTATGATAGGTACTAATATGTCTAATACAAGTATATGTATAATAGATGCATGAGTACACATATGTATCTAACATTAATACGTCCTCCATGCTACCGTAGCCAAATATTTCTTATTTCATATTTTATTTGTGATATTGAACAAAGTCAAATACATTCCATATCTTCTTGAAATATTATATTTATTGATGAAAAATTTGTATAATTATCTAAATATACAACATGTTACATCTAATGTGAAGCACCCCTTTTTCACTTACAGCCACCTGGCAAAAATAGTTTAGAACTAGAATTTGTAGGGAGTATAATCAGTAAAAAAACAATTTGTGATATAAAATATTATTGTGATACGTAACATTCCCTCTCCAAATACGAATTATTACCAGTAAATCCCGAAAATTCACGCTCAGAACGTTGGCGCCGCAGGAAAAATTCAAATCCACTTACGGGCTGACCGCAAGCTCACGTATTAACGAATGGGATTTCGCGGGTCGAAGCTTACAACTTATAATCCCGACACATCCCGTTATAGGTTACCCGCTCGGCTCGTTCCGAAGATTAAGCTTGCAACCCCTGTGTTGCACACAGAGCTAAGCATCACCCTCGAATCGGTTTAAGCTGTGCACGCGTGCACGCGTCATTTAGTCCAGCGTGAACGCACGGAATATTATGCAATTCCGAGTAGAATATTGCCGTGATCGGACAAGTAAATTGAATCTGTGAGTCGAACGAGTCTTGACAGAAATTCGAATACCCTCTCGAATAGGAACCCTCTGTGCGTTTGCGCTGCCCGTCTACGTGATGCGAATAAATATGTCATGATGGTAAATGGAATAATTAGGGTGACAGGGTTTAAAGCGCAACGAAATTGAAATCGTTCATCGAGGTACATGTAAAGTGATCTTTTTAATGCTTCAGATATAGCAGTTATTAAATTCAGAATAATTTTAAGGGTTGTAATAGTGGTGTTGCTTGTACATTACCGATATAGTAATTTTTATGCGGATAAAATTGGTGAAGTAAAATATTAATGAAAATTCAAATAATTGAAATAATGAACATTGTGAAAATTCAAGTAAGGAAAATTTAAAATAGTGAAATTTTACTGGAAACCACGAAATTTTGTCTTGTACAAAATATTGTGCATTATGTACTTCATATTATACAAGATCTTAATATAAAATCTAAAACTACCCTAAAATAATGTCTTAATTCTATCATGTATATGTATAAGACCACAAAATTTCATCTTGTATAAAATATAATAAATTACGTACTTGTATCATATTACACGAGACTGACATTCAAGACTACCCTAAAATATCACACTTCTATCATATTGCTTATACATATAAGATATGTGTACACATCTCACAGAATCTCAATATGAAAAATAAAACTACCCTAAAATAATCAGTTCCAGCTACCCTCCTATAAAATTGCACTATTTCACATACCTCATATAACAAACATAGATATATTCACCCTTAGATATATTCACATATACATATATTCATTTGAAGGCATTTTTGCTGTTGCCAGATATCAAACTTAAAACTGTTTAGTTAACAAGTTTACTGAATTCATTTAAAATTACTATTTCTCTATTATTAATTGCTATTATTTGCTTCACTATGTTTATACACCATAATAATATTATAGATCCAATTAAAAGAATCTACATTACTAATCTATACATTATTAGATAAGTACAGTATCAAGTAAGTATAAGTTAATATATAGTGTAGTATTAAATTACAATAAAGATTATAATACTATAGATTCGGTAAAAAAATATTTATCCGAAATTTTTGTATTAAACTGAATGGTGCGTGAGTCATCTTTCAAGTGCAAAGGGTTAGACCTTTGTACTCGACCATCCCCTCTGAGTGAACATTCTGAATATCAAAATAAAATCTCCAAGTTCAAAGTGTTAATAAAGACTGAACAAAGTGCCTCACAATTCTGCACAGCAAACATAACCATAAGTTCCTAACAAAATTGTATTTGTTTCTTGCAAGTGACACTACCAACCATCGTCAAATGCTCACCGGGTAAAGCAAGTTCAAGAAGATGGCTCCCAAGTGTCGTTTACCAATTCACGTCGAGAGATGGAGCTCCGAGGCGTTGAACGCGAGCGGAGGGTTGCGAGAGGGTAGCTCGAGCGGAGTTTACGCGCGCTCTGCTCCCACTATGGATTTGCCATTAATTCGAAGCCCGGGGAAACTTTTGTCCTACACGCGTGCACCCTCCACATTGGAACTACCTGCGGCTTTTCGAAAACGAAAAAAAAGGAGGACATCGCTGGATGCCATCTGGCAAACAGTAATTTCTGACACGGCTTCGAGTACTTGTCTTATCGATAAAATATGGGTCGAAATATACCCAAATATGTAGAAACCGTACACGTTAATGTAATTTGGACAATGATCGCGAATCTCAAAGATTAAATACTTGGGAGAGTCATAAGTTGCAGATGTTTGTATATGCACATGTGGGTGATACTTTTATATCATACATGTGTGGGATATTTCATATCAGCACATGTGTAAGACATTTTCGTATCGTTCGTGTGTAGGATATTTTTATATCATACATGTGTAGGATATATCATATCAGCACATGTGTAGGATATTTCATATCAGCACATGTGTAGGATATTTCATACCAGCATATGTGTAGAATATTTTCATATGCACATATGAATAAAAAAGGATATCTTGTATGGAAATTGCTTTATACAAATGTTTTAAATATTCAGTTATTTTGTGCATTTTATACAATTTCTGTTTAATGCACCATTCGTATACATGAGTATATATATTTCGTATAAGAATAAAAAATGGTTACTACACGTCCCAGTGTCGTATTAGACTATCAACCCTTATCCTAACAAATAAGTTAAATTGACTGGATTTTTATTATAAATAAAAATATTGTAATTAAATGACTGAAATAGAGTGATCCCAAATAATAGTTTGATATTAAACGAATAACACAGTGTATTACATCATAAAGATACCGTGTGTACATTTTGTAAAAACCGCATTGATCAACCCTTGAGCTGCGGAAGAAGTAGACATACATTCTTCAAATTTGTCTTAATATAAAAAATACACAGTTTTACTAAAGTGACCTAACATTTCAGTCTAACATTTCCACTTACATCATAATCTATCAACTGCAAAAATATCGACAAGCGTCAATCTTTTACGATCGCAAACATTTCAGTATATCGATCTTGCAAAAAACTAGTCAAGGTGTGAAGTCTTTCAAAATGTGAGCTTCAGAAAGAAAATAAGATTTGTCCTTTTAAATCAAATTCGCCCCTGTGACAATTTCGCGTATCATTAAAAGTAACGTAAATATCTTGTAACGCGTTTAGCGCGACCCCCGCAGTGATTTAGCCCCTGTCGATCCTATTTGCTTTATTTCGTGAGCATAATCGAATGTCCATTTGGCAGCATCGACAATCAGGGAAGAGAAGAGATGTTGTTGGAGGAAAGGACAGGAGATGCACTGTATACCCCCAGAAATATCGCATTTTCACGTCGACAAAACACCACGAAGCAAGGGGGTGGATTTTCCCACGTGGCCGTTAGATCATGCGCGTCCCGAACCGGGGAAAGTTTTGTCGCTGAGCCGCGTTTATTGCGACCGAGTATTACCTTGACTCGTGGAGATAGGGGAATGGAGAACGGCAGGTCGGATCGACGTTGGAAAAGCGAAAGTTGACTTTAAACTTTCAAGGGGAGATCGCTCTTCAACCTGCTTCTTCTTTTCGACCTTTTTCCCTATTTTTGGACTTCTGTAATTCTTGAATCTCTAGTTTGATGTTTCTAAGTCAAGCTTGCAAACTTGATTAAATTAAGTTTGCAAACTTTTATGTGTTCACGTTTTCAGAGCAAAGTTTGCAACTTCTCGAATTTCAAGTATTCGCAAATTCTTGAATTTATGAATTTTTAAGTTTGTGTTTTTTAAAGTTTTCAAATTCACAATGACGAATTCCTGAAGATACAAACTGCAAATATTTAACAAATTTAGAAATGTATGAACCAGTATACTCTCAAGTCTTTATTTCTCTCAATTTTCAAATGACACTATTTCTAAGTGTACAAATTCCCAAATTCTCAAATTTCAAACATTTTCCAGATTCCAAACTTCTATTTCTGTACATTAATAAATCTTCACATTTCAGAGCTTCAAATGTCCAATATTCAAAAATTCTTAAATTCCTACAGTCCTAAATTTCCTAAATTCCTAATTTTCTATTCTCATCAATTTTCAAATCATCAAATTCCAAAATTCACACTTTGTAAATTGCTAATTTTCAAATTTCCAAAATTCCCAAAGCCCAATTTCTAAAGTCACAAAAGTCTATAATCTTCAAACCACAAAACCGCAAATTCCTATCCCTTTAATTTCCAAAATCCCCAAATTTTCTAAAACCCAATTCAAAAATCGCCAAATCCTAAAATTCTTCAATTCCACATACTCACTGTTTCGAAACTGAAAAATTACAAAATCTAAAAATTTAAAAGTCTTAAAATTTCAAAGCCTTAAAGTTTCAAATATCTCAAAATCTCCAAATTTTCAAATTTCCAAATTTCGGAATTTCCAAATATCTAAATCTCGAAATCTCTGAATCTCTAAATCTCCAAATCTTCAAATTTCCAGATTTCTTAATATCCGAATTTCCAAATTTCCAAGCTCCCAAATTCCAAAATTTCTAAATTTCCAAATCTCCGAATTTCCAAATCTCCAAATTTTCAAATCTCCAAATTTTCAAATCTCCAAATCTTCAAATTTCCAGATTTCTTAATTTCCAAATTTCCAAGCTCCCAAATTCCAAAATTTCTACATTTCCAAATCTCCAAATCTCCAAATCTCCAAATCTTCAAATCTTCAAATTTCCAGATTTCTTAATTTCCAAATTTCCAAGCTCCCAATTCCAAAATTTCCAAATTTCCAAATCTCCAAATCTCCAAATCTCCAAATTTCCAAATCTCCAAATCCCCAAATCCCCAAATCTCCAAATCTCCAAATCCCCAAATCCCCAAATCTCCAAATCTCAAAACCTGAAAATCTCCAAATCCCAAAACCTGAAAAACTCCAAATCTCAAAAATCGTCACAAATATCCGAACAAATTGCACGATTAGCATGACACCGCGGAAACCTGATTACAACGCAACAAGCCGCTAAAAAGAATCTAAAGAAGATTAAGAAGCATAAATACGCAACGCAGCGAACAACCCCTTATCGCTTTATTACACTTTTATCTAAATTTCAAATAAAATAAACTTAACTCCACGAAAACGCGTTATCAACCTGAACATGCGTACACCGTTTCTTTTTTTTTTTTTACGAGCATTACCAAGGTATCGCGAACTTTAATGTCCGGCAAAAAGACTAATTGTTTGAACAAGATTGCGCTCACGCGCATGTACGTCAGAAGTCGAGTCAATTAATCACGATCCTTAATTCCCTACGGTGTT
Organism: Megachile willughbiella; assembly: GCA_945859595.2. NCBI lineage: Eukaryota > Metazoa > Arthropoda > Insecta > Hymenoptera > Megachilidae > Megachile > Megachile willughbiella. The sequence continues at coordinate 11,823,196 of OX243796.1, forward strand.
TATCTGCCGTTATAATATTCAATTTTTCATTCCGTGTATTTCGATGGTCATTAACACGCGCACGTCCGGGGAAAAAAACACGAATATCGAAGACTGACTTTTTAGGGTCACAGGTTAGAATAAGAGAAACAGTTTGGTTTTGCGGACTTTGTTAATGCTTCGCTATCTTTCCCTTTTACCTGCAACCCTTAATGCTACATAGCATCACGCATGCCACTTTTAATACTCCCTTCGTTATCCTTTCGAGAGCTCGCATGCAGACCACTTTTTGCCTCTTTATCACTTTGATACAGTGGTTCTCAAAATTTGGTGATTTTTGCGTTGATCTACTAAAATTTTCCTGACGATTACGTATTTCGGCGAAAATATCCGGTTAGACTTCGTATGAAGTATTTATGAAGACAGAAATTTTATAGAAATTTGATATGAGCAGGAAGATACTATAACCTAACAAGGTGTTGTTAAAAATATCATTCTTTTTTAAACATACTTGAATTGCATTATTGTTTGCTCGTTGAATAAATGAATGAATTTTTAATAAATTTTTTAATGAATCAAACTAACAAATTCTGTAATGATAACGCAAGATTGAAATGTCAGTGATGAAAAAGTTGTATCTGTTAAAAAAAAACATACAAATAATGCAAATAACATAAATTATCCATAAGTTATCAAATCACATAATTTAAAAATTCTGAATTAGTTTTTAGATGCAATTAAAGCACTTATCTACTGAGTCTCTCCAATATTGGAGAGATTAATTAAAATTATAGATGGAAGAATTTTTTATTATCTAATAATATTTTATGGAGACTGACACAATTAGACAGAGAAAGTTTGTTGTCTGACCATAGATTGATTTGTACTACTTGCGTTCTATATTCCTCGATACACGTACCTATTAACACAAAACAGTCACTATAATTGTTTAAAAATAATATAAAAACTGCCACCCTATTTTTAAATGTATATTATTGTATATATAATTTGTGAAACTACCTTCTAGTTTCATATGATAAAAATTTACATTGATGAATAATTGCTGACAGTAACTAGCAATTATTTGTGTAAATAACTAAATTATTTAATATTATTTACGCAAATAATTGAATAAATAAAAATAATACTGAATGTCATTAATATTATATTGAAGATATTAACTGAACATAAAATTTTATGATGCATAGTCAAAATGCAGTAATAATTATTCAAAGTGCATTGATTATTCAAAGAACGTAATGAAATATTACGTAAACTGTAATAAAAAGTAATTTTGAAATCAAGCTAAATAAATCTCTTACAGCACAGGTTTCCAGGTAAAACCTCGTAATACCTTCGTCACAATATAATGTGTAGGAATACATGGAATCGCCATTACCTTGCTAATTATTTTTAATTGAAAATTACGGGCAGTCGTACTTTCACATAAAATCTTTATGCTATTCTCTAATACACGATGCATGTAATACTTGTATGTGCTCGTAGAGTTTTATATTTTGAAATTGATAACGTGTTCATAATTCTTATAAACTATCATAAAAACTATTATATAAATTGTTATATAAACTATAATTCTTATGAACTATGAGAAGTATATATGTATAACAAGATATAAGAATTATGTATAAAAGTAAGCTATAAGAATATAATAAGCTTTAAGAATTGTATTAAAACATAAGCTATACGAATATAAATAACAAGATATAAAAATAATATCATATACAAAACTGAGCTATAGAAATATAAATAATAACCTATAAAAATTATATATAAAAATATGTTATACAAATACAAATAATAAGGTATAATAATTATATTATATCCAAAAGCTGTAGGAATATAAATAATAACCTATAAGAATTGTACAAAAATATAATCTATAAATAAGCATAATAACCTATAAAAATTATATATAAAAATATGTTATACGAATACAAATAATAAGGTATAATAATTATATTATATCCAAAAGCTGTAGGAATATAAATAATAACCTATAAGAATTATATAAAAATATAATCTATAAATAAGCATAATAATAGACTATAAAAATGATAAAAAATGACCTATACAAATATAAATAACAAGGTATAAAAATTATATAAAAAAGTGAGCTATAAGAATATAAATAATAAGCTACAAGAGTCAAAAATAAACTATAAATAAAAATAAGCTAGCTGAACACGAAGCGAAGTAATTTTGAGCCTCAAAGTAAAAAACGTTAGAAAACCACAAGAAAACTGATGCGCCCAGGGTAGTGATTTAGTGACACCGTTCCGCAAGGAGAAAAAGTGAGATTCCCCGATAGATTCCTGACAAAATGATGTCGTGCTGGGGTCGAACAGCACGTGGAATCTTGGTTCTTTTCTTCGGTGGCTCGCGATACTTGCCGGCATTCTCGAAAGAAGTAACCGGTATCGGGGCTTAGAATTTGAAACGACCTGAGCCAGTCGGCCAACTTACCCTCGGCTTGGAACGCTACAGCTGCTGTCACATAAATATCCCGAAACCCCCTGAATTCTGGAAGCACGGCTGGTCCCACCACCTCCATAGTCCTCGCAGAAAGTTGCAGAAACTCCGGGCGGTATTGATTCTCAATTCTTACGGTGAAAGTGAGAACACAGAGCGACCGGAAGACGGTTAAAAGACCTTTCGACTTTACTTCAAATCTGTACAATTAGTTTTTTGTAACAGACTTGTATTTTGTTAGTGGTATGCGTGTTGTAGGGATAGTGCCATATAGCGGGATTGACCGAGAGCATCGTGAGCCATATTTTGATACAGATCAATTTTCATGGATCTACTTTCGTAAATTCTAAAATTTAAAAATTAGCAGTCTTTGAATAGATAAAATGTATTTCTGGATGCAGTTCTGTAGTTACTGAATTTTTACATTTGAGGATATGGAATTTTTAAACTGCTGTTTTTTGAAAATTTTTGAATCACTAAATCTTTAGATTTCTGATAATTTCAAACTTTCAGATTTCCAAATTTCCAATCACTATAGTAATTCACTAAATTTTTTAATTCCCCAAGTATTAAATCACAAAATTTCTCAATCCCCAAATCACCAAATTACTAAATAATGAATCACCTAATTTCTGAAATTTCCAAATTCCCAAAGTATCAAATTTCCCATTTGTCAAATCCCTAAATCCCTAAAGTCCCTAATTCTCCAAATTTCCACATACTAAATTCCCTAATTCCCCAAATTTCCAAATATCGAAATTCCCCAATTTTCAAATCTCTGTCGATCGAAATTCCTAAATCCCCAAATTCCCTAAATTTCTGTATTGCTAAATCCCCAAATTCCAAAAATCCCAAAATTTCCAAATCACTAAATCCCCAAATGCGCAACATTCCCCAATGTCGACATCACGAATTCCCCATTTTCCCAAGTTCCTACATTTCCAAAATTTCCCAAATATAAAAATTCCCAAATAATTATTTTTCCTTAATTTTCAAACATATACATATGCATATTCACAACGATACTAAACTAAATTGAATCGACAAACATGTACCTAGGTAATAATCAAGAACGTGACTTTCATTCTTGTTAAGCAAACTTCAAAGTTGTAAGTATATCCTACTTTCATGTATTATGCATAATAGTGTCATTTTAGAATATTACGGTAGTTGTAATAACATTAAAGTTGTCGCGTGGCAATGCATAATAATGTTTCGCATACAAGTGAAACTGGTTTAGAAGACTCGATAGGGAGTTCAAAACTTTCCAACCCCGTACCGGGACCCGGCATTTCCGGAAGATACAACACAAGATTATCACATTCAAAACATCCCAGTTTCCAAAAAGAAAAAATAACATTTGTGAATACCAAATGCTTTAATTCTTACATTCTCAAAATTCTATATTTCTATTTTTTCAAATTCATAAATTTATAAATTCCTAGATTCCTAAATTCCTATATCCCCAAATTTCTACGTTCTCGAATTCCTAAATCTCCGAATCCCTAGATCCCAAATACCCAGATCCCCAAATTCCTACGTTCCCAAACTCCTAGACCCCAAAATCCCTAAATCCCAATTTCCAAGATCCCCAAATTCCTACTTTCCCAAATTCCTAGATCCCCAAATGCCTACGTTCCCAAATTCCTACATCCCCAAACCCCTAGATCCCCAAATTCCTACGTTCCCAAATTCCTAGATCCCCAAATCCCTAGATCCCCAAATTCCTACGTTCCCAAATTCCTAGATCCCCAAATCCCTAGATCCCCAAATTCCTACGTTCCCAAACTCCTAGATCCCCAAATCCCTAGATCCCCAAATCCCTAAATCCCAATTTCCAAGATCCCCAAATTCCTACTTTCCCAAATTCCTAGATCCCCAAATCCCTAGATCCCCAAATTCCTACGTTCCCAAACTCCTAGATCCCCAAATCCCTAGATCCCCAAATTCCTAGATCCCCAAATCCCTAAATCCCAATTTCCAAGATCCCCAAATTCCTACTTTCCCAAATTCCTAGATCCCCAAATCCCTAGATCCCAAATTCCAAGATTCCCAAATTCCTACGTTCCCAAATCCCTAAATCCCAATTTCCAAGATCCCCAAATTCCTACGTTCCCAAATCCCTAAATCCCAATTTCCAAGATCCCCAAATTCCTACGTTCCCAAATCCCGAGATCCCAAATTCCTACATTCCCAAATTCCTACCTCCCCAAATTCCTACTTTCCCAAATCCCTAGATTCTCAAAATCCTACATTTCCAAATCTGTAGATCCCCAAATATCTATATCCCCAAATCCCTAGATCCCCAAATCCCTACATCCCAAACTCCTAGATTCCTAAGCACCTAAATCCCCAAATTCCTAGATTCTCAAATTCCTAAAGCCCCAAATCCCTAGAGTCCCAAATTCCTACATCCTAATATCCCCAAATCTCAAAATTCTCATCGCAACCATTCTTCATCTCACATAATTTCAATCGTATCTCAAATAATGTTACATTAAATCCCGTCCTATAATTTGTATTCTAAATCATCATATCAACACAATACTCTTCGCAATTAGTTTAAACAAATAGTAAAAGACCAGTTGGAAAAAGAGAGGGTGTGTACGGTGAAAAGTTCCCTTACAATTTCATCAGTTACTTAGCAATATCGAGTTTCACATGAGCCACACACAAGATTCTCGTGCATGACACTTGGCCGTAACTTAACCGCCAGGTCGATCAGTTCAATTTCCTCGCTGTGTGCCCTTCGGCCCTCGACTAGGTAATACGATAACGAATGACAGATCATTAGAGACACGGAAAGCCTTCTGATCGAAATACGATGAATCTTCCCGCTAATTACAATAATGTCGTTATACACCCACCACGGTGTCCCGTTTCGCGTGAGTATGACTTACAATTACGCGTTCACCACTAATTGCGATGATTTATGTGACGTTTAAAGAGGGAATAATTAATAAGTTTCCTGGGGTGCATGTGTAAACTGTTCCTCCCCAGTGTTGATACAGCAATTTATAACGACTTTTGATTTATGACCACCTTTGTTCGACTATCGCGACACCCGAACTTTCTTATTTTATCTCTGGTTTCTACGAAATTGATAATCGTCTCGAGAAAGGTGTAGGATTTATTATTCTGCTTGACGTAGGGTGTATGTACGTGTGAAAGATTTTAGTAACTTGTTTGGTGAACAAGCAACTATGTATGTTATTCAAGTTGGATTAACAAGCAACTTGTTTGATGAACAAGCAACTATGTATCTCGTTCAATGTGGATTAACAAGCAACATGTTTGGTGAACAAGCAACTATGTATATTCTTCAAGTTGGATTAACAAGCAACTTGTTTGGTGAATAAGCAACTATGTATCTCGTTCAATGTGGATTAACAAGCAACATGTTTGGTGATCAAGCAAGCATGTACATTCTTCAAGTTGGATTAACAAGCAACTTGTTTGGTGAATAAGCAACTATGTATCTCGTTCAATGTGGATTAACAAGCAACATGTTTGGTGATCAAGCAAGCATGTACATTCTTCAAGTTGGATTAACATGCAACTTGTTTGGTGAATAAGCAACTATGTATCTCGTTCAATGTGGATTAACAAGCAACATGTTTGGTGAACAAGCAAATATGTATCTCGTTCAATGTGGATTAACAAGCAACATGTTTGGTGAACAAGCAACTATGTATCTCGTTCAATGTGGATTAACAAGCAACATGTTTGGATAAACAAGCAACTATATATACTCTTCAAGTTGGATTAACAAGCAACATGTTTGATGAACAAACAATTATGTATGTCGTTCAATGTGGATTAACAAGCAACATATTTGGTGAACAAGCAACTATGTATCTCGTGGAATGTGTATGAACAAGCAACTTGTTTAGATAAACAAGCAACTATGTATATTCTTCAAATGGGATTAACAAACAACTTGTTTAGATAAACAAGTATGATATGAACAAGATGTATATTCCTCAAGTTGGATTAACAAGTAACTTGTTTAAAAAATAAGCAACTATGTATATTCTTCAAGTGGGACTAACGAGCAGCTTGTTTGGATGAACAAGCAACCGTGTACGTCACAAAAATAATTCACTATAAATGTAGACACACAGTGAACAGAATATCGAGTATAAAATAGGATTCGATATTTATGATGCAGCTAAGGAATACACAATGGAGAAAGGTAAATATGTTATGGAGAAAGGTGAAGAAGGAAGAAGAAGAAGAAGAAGGGTAGGAGTTGCTTGAGGCACGTAAGGTTTGGCCTTAATCGCGATGCGTGACAGAAGGGCCTTACCAAACAACCCCCGTAATATTAATCTTCGATTAAAGGCTTATCGTGCCACGTGGCCATGGACGTGGAAAATTCGGCTACGCGAAAAACTTGGGGAGCCACCTTATCTTGACGTTCCTTCACTTCCTTGCTACTGTGTACACAGTTCGAAAAAAGCACCCTTCCAATATCTGTCGAAGATTCTTCTCAATGCATTTTATACTTTTCCGTATTTGATGCAGGTTCGAAAGTGACACAAAATATATTACTTAGGAATAATAAATATATTTTAATGATATTTTATTCATTTCTGTGGGATTGTTAAGAAACTGCAAATTTTATAAAATTCAATGTTTATAAATTTTCTACAATCCAAAATTTGTGAAGGTGAAATACTAAAATTTTCTAATTTCTCAGTGTCCAAAATTTTCAAATACCTAAATCCCTAAATTTCCAGAATTCCTAAGTTCTTAAATCCTTAAATTCATAAATTCGTACTTTTCCAGATTCCTAGGTTCTGAAATTCGTAAATACCCAAACTTAAAGTCCACAAATCCCTAAAGGCCTATACTCCTAAATCCACAAGTCCCTAAATCTTCAACTCCCTAAATCCACAAATCCCTAAATCCACAAACCTCTAAATCCACAAACACCTACATCCACAAATCCCTAAATCCACCAATCCCTAAAAGTTCAAAACCCTAAATTCCCAAATGTCTACATTCTTAGAGCTCAAAATCCCTAACTCCCCAAATCCTAAATATTATCTACAAAACCCAACATTGCCAAATTCAAAAATTCCCAAAAGTAATAATTGCATTTTAAAATTCATTCCTAAATTTACACCCAGCTGTTCATAAACTATATTACACGAATAATCTCCTACGTAGATCAATTCTCAGGATTAAATTCGTCTTCGTAGATCTTACCCAGCATCTTCTGTTTAATCCAAATCCTACTAGTTAATAATTTCGGTAAGAGGCCTATAAACCCTGGCTCGATAGTTACAAAGTTTCGTATTTCAGGGAAACTCTACATGTAAGCCTACGCAGCAGTTAGATATCCTTCTGGGCTTAATGAATGTCGAAATTAAGCAAATTTGTGTAGCATTTAAAACTTCTAATTTCCAATCTTGCAAATTTACAAATTTACAAATTTCCAATTTTCTGATTTTCAAATTCGAAAATTTACAAATTTCCAATTTTCTGATTTTCAAATTCGAAAATGTAAAATTTACAATTTTCAAATCTTCTAATCTTCAAATTCAAAAATTTTCTATTTTCAAATTCTCAAATTCCCAAATTTGCAATTTAAAATTTCCAAATCTTCAAATCTTCAGATTTCCAAACCACCAAATCTTCAAATTTCCAAATCTCAAAATCCCCAAATCCCTAAACCTCCAAATCTCTAAATTTCCAAATCTTCAATTTTCCAGATTTCTTAATTTTCAAATCTCCAAATCCCCAAATCCCTAAACCTCCAAATCTCCAAATCCCCAAACCTCCAAGCCCTCAGATTCCAAAATTTCCAAATCTCAAAATCCCCAAATCCCTAAACCTTCAAATCTCCAAGCTCTCAGATTCCAAAATTTCCAAATCTCCAAATCTCCAAATCTTCAAATCTCCAAATCTCCAAATCCGTAAACCTCCAAATCCCTAAATCTCCAAATCCTTAAATCTCCATATTTCTAAATTTCCAAATCCCAAATCTCCAAATTCGAAAATTTTCAATTTCCAAGTCTCCAAATCCTCAAATTCCTAAATTTCCAATTTCAAAATCCAAAAATCTGCCATCGAAATGACATCGAAATCGTTACAAGACCTGCGAGAGCAATATTTGGAATCAGATTGTTCGATATCGATGATAGTAGCGATAAGCAGGCTCCCTTTGGTGCGTACTCAATATGTTGGCCGGAACGCGAGTCGAGGGCAGAGTGGCGTTCGCAGAGATACCGAGGCAATTCCGGAACGATGGTTAGGTCGATCCTCGAATGGCTAATCGATGCCTGACCGCGCAAATACGCTTCAAGGGCGTTCACACGAGACAACCTACGCACCCTCAAGTAGGCTTTCTACCCTAACTTCTTCTCCCCCGTGCAATAACTTTTACGTCGACGCCCGCGAGATCTTACCGCGTGTTGCTTCGCTACCTATCCCTAAACTCTTCCTTCCGGGCTGCAAAACGTACAATCGAGTCAAGATACTTAACTCGTTCTTTCAAATTACCTCTCTGTGAAATTCAATTAGGTTTGGTAATCTTGTTATGACGTGTACTTTAAGAGATAAACTGAAAAATATGAAAGAATGTTGAGGAACATAAATTACAGATAGAAAAAAATACAGTGTTAAAATGAGGGGATGAAGCGGTATTGTTGAGGAGGGTTATATAGTTTATATTTGCAACTATATGTATTTAATATTTAAAACATTTATGATTTTCTATTTTCGACAATTATGTTCTTCAAAATCACAAATTTTAAATTCCTAAATTCTCAAATCCCAAGATTTCAAAATTCTATTCTTAAATTTCTATTTTTCCATATTCTCAAACGTCGTATCTTACAAACATGCAATATTTCCTATTCTCAACTTTCCAAATTCCTAAATTGAACTTCTTGGAAACCCGTGGGTTGACATCAGTATAAGGCTTGGAACATTTGATCTAATCAAATTCTAATCAACTTCCGATGGTCCAACAATATAAATCTACTCGATATACGGAAATGCATAAACATTAGCCTGACAATAAATTCTATCTTCTGCGTAAACATTCACGCTATAATTAGCTGATTTTAGACGCTTTTACATAAACATCGATAGAAGCATTGAATAGAAATGATTTCAGTACTTTGTCATCGGCACGAGGCACACTCGAGCCGCGGAACTCCTCGACACCCTGACGATGTCGGAAACAGGGGCTGGAAAAAAGGCGACGAACGTTCAACGGCGGGTTGGGTTAGGTTAAAGGACGAGGTTAGAGCATTCGCGCGGAAAATTATCCTTAGAACGACGGCAAAGAGGGAACGACAGGCTCGTGTTCGGGCAGAGTTCTCGATGCGAACCACGAGATATTAATTAAGACAGTCATTAAGAAAAAGCGACGAGCCGACGATGCATTCACGTGGAAAATTATGCTTGGTAGCTGTTGCGGGGAATTCCCCACTTGCTTCGCCATATGCAGTTAGGAAGCAATAAAAGCCTCGTCACATCCCGCAACCTCTTGTTGTGACCCGACGATAAACGTTTACCTTGCGATTCTTTGGTACGCTTTATCGTTTGCTATTTTTGTACAGAGTTTTAATGATTAAAATTTCTTTCGTTGATTATGAGTTGCAGATGAAATTATAGCTTCATATGTTTTTTGTAAAGGTTCTTTAACTTTGTTGCATTCGGTCGTAAATATGATGCATGAGGTGTATTATGAAACTTTTGTTATTTGTTAGACATACATTGCTAAGTACAAATTTTTGTAAGGTGTGTAATATTAACACATGTGAATGTTATAGCATTCATCTTCATTGTGATGCAAACTGACGTGTATGCTACAGTGTTCGAATGTTGAAGTCAATTCATTTAATTTCATATAACAAGTTTCTTGTGAAAATTATGCATTTCAAAGTGATGACCAACTGATTCATTAGGTATTTTCATATTTTTTTCACTGAAATATTTACTGTACGTATTCACTGTTCCATTTGAACATGTTTAGTACTGAAAATTGCATGATTACGTGATAGCAGTGAATTTCTTACACTAATACAACAAAATTAAGGGGTAACTTACTCTAGAATTTTGAAAAAATCAATTTTTTTTTTGGTTCAATGACGCTTTAACAAGTGATGCTTTATTATGTGTAAAACATGAGGAAAAAGTTTTAAGTAGTACAAAAGTTGGGATCACGACATTTTTTTAAGGAAAGTCACAATTTAAATGTGATACTTAAAAACCACTGCTAAATTAGAAAGTCTCGACTTGAATATATTCAAAAATTTACCAATACTTACCACAGTTAGAACTGCAAATTGCAAGCGTAATTTAGAAAATGTACCAGTAAAAATACAGGTAGATAAATAGGGATTTTGATAACCGTAAAAGCATTGGACATTCTTTATCAGCGAAATACAGACGAACGTTTTTCGGTGCAGTTCCATGCGGGATTAAAACCAGCTGGTCTTCGGATTAACGCGAAGGGAAAGGGTGGAACTATAGTTAACGGGTTGACATTATCGCTAAAGAATATCCCTCTGTTAATTGCGTTACAGCTGTACAAAAGAAGAAACGTAATTCCAGCAAATTCTACTTTCTCCCGGTACGTGACAGGCACAAACTAAATATTGTGCTCTGAAATTAAATGAACGGGGTCCAGGAACACGGTACACTTAATCAGTGCTCGCAGAAAATTTATTAATTAGATCATTGTCTTTTGCAGTGCTGGTCGAGGTATAAACTCATATATTTGTAACACATATAGCAATTAATAACGCGGAGAAGAATTATAAATTTCATTAATATTTTACTGCAATTTTACTGTTGCGTCATTCACAGCTAATTATTGCTACAACATTAAGGCAACAAAAGTTAAAATGTTAAGCACGCTTTTCCTTCAGTGATCCTTGATTATACTGATTATAATTAGAATTGGACCAAAAATTCAATCGTTGTGAAAATACGAGTCTGGTTTGTCAGATGTGAACTGTAATGTGCGTCACGAGTGTGTCACGTTATTATAGGACAAGGGGTTAATCATGTGAAGTACATCTTTTAACTCCTTCCCGTACAATTTATTCGTCAAATGCGTCAGTCAAAACTAACTATTCATACCTATAATATTAAAACAAACAAAGAAAATTAAACTGTGATATTTTATATTCAGCGATCCTTGACTATACAAATTATAGTTGGACCTCTCAAGTTGAAAAGTATTCAAAATTTGAGCAAGGTTTGTCACATTTGAGCGGTGAGTGCGTCACGATTGAGAGTCGTCAAAGCACGGCAAGGGGTTAAATGTTACTTCAGCATTTTAGATTTTGTTACTTTTGTACAGTATCGACATGATATATGTTTGTTAATAAATTAAGCTTACTGCAATCCAAATTTCATGTTGACTTTTTTTCACTCCACTAAATATTACATTTAAGAAAGCAGTTGCCTATAATTTTAATATCTTGTTCCTAACTTCCAAACAAAGCTAACCAGATAATACCTCGTTCATGTAACTTCCTTCTCATCTTTCGTCATCGAATATTCCGTCCAGAAAATACAATATAAAACTGAAACACCGTTTCATACACCGTGTAAATATATGATATACAACTGAAACAAATAAATATAATAAGTATAGTATATAATAAATATAGTAACTGGAATAATATCTAAGATCATAACAAAGCAGAGAAATTAAGGAAAGAAACGAAAGGAGCAGTTTTTCCGAGCGTTCTCTCTAAGACGAAAGCTGTTAGCGAGATTTAGTTGCCGCTAAACGGCCAAGCTTTTTCGCCAGCGGTTTCTCTGGCTACCCCTCTTTCGGACGTTAAGTCAGATAGACGAAGATGAAGAGATTTTGGGTGTCGAGAGAGCCACGCCCCGGCCATGAGGACGAGATGATACCATTTTGCAACCCTCCTGGTAGCTGGCAAAATCCCTCGGGCCCACCTCCGTCCCTCTGTTGCGTAGATAATTAAAGATACAACGCCTACCTCTCACGGCAGAAGCGAGGAAGGCATTCTCTCCTCTGTTCTCTTGCGGGATCTCGTAACACAGGAGGGGTGAGGGCCCGTTAAATTGGCTTACGCGTGCAGAATCTTACCTCGCGTCCCGTACAACGCGTTTCTAGTCTATCTGCTCGAACTTACAAGCTTTCGACGTAATCTCCGAGAAGTGAGATGAAATTTAACGTGATTATAGTTATGTGCTGAATTAGGAGATTATTGAAATGGAGATTATTTTGGTGTAAGATAGGTGTGGATAGTTTTGAACTCGGTGGTGGACACAGATGGGAATATTGGTAGTTTGGGATTTGGGTATTTAGGTGATTAGGATATTGGGGAATTGGGTTTTGCACGTTGGGGAGTTTGAGAGGTTGAGGAGTTGGAGATTTTGGGATTTGGGAGTTTGGGGATTTCGGGAATTAGGAATACTGAGAATTTTGAGATTTGGAGATTTGGGTATTTTGAGAATTGAGAATTTTTGAATTTTAAATTCGGAAGATTTCAAATTCGGAAGATTGCAAATTCGGAAAATTCCAAATTCGGAAAACTCCAAATTCGGAAGATTTCCAATTCGGAAAATACCAAATTTGGAAGATTTCAAATTCGGAAAATTGCAAATTCGGAAAATTCCAAATTCGGAAAACTCCAAATTCGGAAAACTCCAAATTCGGAAAACTCCAAATTCGGAAGATTTCAAATTCGGAAAACTCCAAATTCGGAAGATTTCCAATTCGGAAAATATCAAATTTGGAAGATTTCAAATTCAGAAGATTGCAAATTCGGAAAATTCCAAATTCGGAAAACTCCAAATTCGGAAGATAGCAAATTCGGAAAATTCCAAATTCGGAAGATTTCCAATTCGGAAAATACCAAATTTGGAAGATTTCAAATTCAGAAGATTGCAAATTCGGAAAATTCCAAATTCGGAAAACTCCAAATTCGGAAGATAGCAAATTCGGAAAATTCCAAATTCGGAAGATTTCCAATTCGGAAAATACCAAATTTGGAAGATTTCAAATTCGGAAGATTGCAAATTCGGAAAACTCCAAATTCGGAAGATTTCCAATTCGGAAAATACCAAATTTGAAAAATTCCAAATTCGAAAAATCCCAAATTCGGGAAATTTTCACGGAGGAAACAGACCTTCTTTTACTTTGAGTCGACGCGCCAACTCATAGGTGGACATCTACACATGTACATTTTTGGTGAAAGATTAGTTCGGAGAATGAAAGATTATATCAATTGTTAATTGCAATTAATTTGAAAGTTTGAAAACTTCCAACTGAAGGATTCAGTTCATTCCTGAGGATTCAGGAAAAGGTGTATAGAAACTTGAGGAAGATAAAAAGTAAAATATTGAGAATTAGTAGAAAATTAAAAAATGACTATTTGTTAACTGATATATCCACCACTAGAATTTACCTAACGCATTTGCAAAAGTAATAAGTACGAGATACCAAACATTAAGAGGTCGTTCACTCGTGGCTGTGATAATGCCTCAAACGTTTGCGCAAATAATCTTTTACTGTTCGATAATGTTTGCTATGTTTGTAAACGTATCTAGGAGCGTTGTTAGCGTGATTATAGGTATCTGTGACCTCGTAATCACTTATTCGCTCGTTACAAGTTCCACAAACGTAATTTCTGTAATAATATTCTGAAGTACTTAACTGAATCTATAAATTGAAAATTATATAAAAAAAAGTATAAATTTTTAATATTTCTGTTTTATTATATTTTGTATTGTTTTAGAACAATAATTTGTGTGATAAGAAGATATGATAGAATTGTATGTTCAGGTGCAGCAATAATATATAAAAAGAATGGAATTTCATTGTTGTATGTGTAATTACAAGCGAGAAGTTGTGTACTCTTTTCCCCCAAGTCACCCTAAAACTGGAATTCGGAGTACGCAGGAAGTAATACAAGGTCGTGTACATCGGAACACGTATGGGATTAACCCCAATGATGAATGGGAAGAGGAGTGAATTATAGCCAACGTAGTGAAGGTATCGTTGAAGAGTACTCGCGTTAATTATGTTAAACTTGTCACGTTTCAACTTCAAACTGGGGAAGTTTCAAATTTTCAAGCTCTCAAATTTCCAAACTTCTGAATTAAAAAGATTCAAATTTCTCAAATTCTTAAATAGAAGTACCGAAATTTCTACATTCTTCAATTTGTAAATACTCAAATCCCTAAATCCACAAATTCCTAAGTTTATAAGTGCCTAAATTCACAAATTTCAAAGTCCGTAAATTTTTAAATTCCTAAACTCCAGAATTCCTAAATTCCTAAATTCCCAAATTCCCACGCTTCCGAATTCTCAAATCCCAAATTCCTAAACTCCCGAATTCTCAAATCTTCGAATACCTAAATCCCCAAAAAATTAAATTTCCAAATTTCCAAATTCCTAAATTCCCAAATTCCCACGCTTCCGAATTCTCAAATCCCAAATTCCTAAATTTCTAAATTCCTACAGTCCCAAATTCTAAAATCCCCAAATTCCTAAATTTCTAAATTATCGAACTTCCGAATTCTCAAATCCCCAAATCTCTAAATGCCCAAATTCTTACAGTCCCAAATTCTAAAATCCCGAAATTCTTAACCTTCCGAATTCTCAAATCCCCAAATCCCCAAATCAGTAAATCCCTAAATCCCTAAGTCCCTAAATCCCTAAATCTCTAAATGCCCAAATTCCTAAATCCCTACAGTCCTAAATTCTAAAATCCCCAAATTCTCAACTTCCCAAACCCTCCAATACCAAACCCCTAAATTCCCTAGACCCCGAACTCTAACGTTCAACCTCCTAAACTTCATACAAGTTAAAATAGTTCACATGTACCCTAAATTGTATACGTATAAATTACACATCCTTCTATAACCATAATAACCACCGTTATTATTAAAACTCCAACGAAGTACGAATAAAATATAAAACTAGGGTGTGTTTGTGACATAATCAGCTCAAGGTGGATTACCATAGTTGAATAAGTAAAATTTATGACAGACATACGTCAACATTAACATGTTCTCTTACCTTGACGGTCTCCTGAGGGGAGTACCTCGATGGGCGTTGGGCTTGAGCCTGTGCCTGCAGGCTCATCGCTGTACCATAACTGCTATACCAAAAACTCTGGAAACAAGCAAAATTTATATTTAAATTTTTCATATATTCGTATATAAAATATACGTTCGTATATGATGACTTTAACCTCTTCAGAGAGGATATTTTTCAGGTTAGAGAAAGTAACTATTTAATTTTTTCTTATAATCACATATGAGTATATAATGTCCTACCTGTTAGTATAATATCCTCCTTCTTTTAAATCTGCAGCAACTACATAAATAAATCGTAGAAGTATTTATAATATTCAAGAATATATCCACATTGTGTCCACATATTGTGAATTTGAAAAGCAACTAAACATATTAATATTTATTAATATTTGGACACGGTGGAATTTTGATCAATCACTACTCTATATATATTATATTAAATTAATGTATTTTTTGTTTCAATATCATAAAAGGTATATTCGTATTAACGATATGGTGAATTTTATTTATTTAAACTAATTTGTCGTACAACAGGTATAAATCGTGATAGATGTAATTCTGTATATTAACACATGTGTGTCCTTGAAGATGTTATACATATGGTTTGACAATATACTAAAAGTACAATATATATTATTTTTCCTAGATGCACTTCCTAATACCAATTCAAGTACAATTTCAAGACTTCATAAATTTATAAATTTACAAACTTCAAAAACAGATAAATCACCGATATCAAATATCAAAAACACCGAAAAACTGTAAAGTGTCAATTTTTGTAAAGAAGTAAACTTCCTATACCTACACGTGGCTCTAAATATACAGAAAACATAAAAGTTAAACTATTATCGCGTCGATTAGCGTTAATAATTTTGCAGAAAATAATGAAAAAAACGAAAATGCGATCGTTACAAAAGATTCGGAGAAAGTTCGAGGTGGAAGAAGAGCCACAGCACAGAGAAGCACAGAGGGTGCGTGGCTGGCTGGTTGGCCTGTCAATACGAACAGCTACGTGACCCAGGTACCAAGTGACACATCCGCTCGAAGGGACGAACTTTCTCGTCCTTCCCGAGAACCATCTTGTTTTTCCGACATTCTCCACCACAGCGTGTCCACAGAACCGCTCGATATTTCGCCTGTTCGATAAATCACGAATATCTATCTCCTGATATTGGGATCTGTCTGGGTTACAGTAAGTTGGTAGCGATGGTTGCGTTCTTTGATTCAAGGTTCTTTTTGTTCAAGGACTCTAACTATTTTATCCGTTAAATGTATAATATTTAGTAATATTTTTTCGTGATAAATTTTGTTTATTAACATTAATATGTAGCTTTGTCAGTATATAACCTAACTGTTTATATTTATACAAGTTTCTTGGTGACTCAGTATAGACAAAATCAATAAGAGGTTGAGTTTGTGATGTAAAAATTTATTTGCAGTTTTAGGATTTTGGAAGTAACTTTATGAACGTAACAAAAATTAATTAAGTTAGATGAGAATTAATATTGATGAATACTAGGTAAAAAATGTAAATGAAAATTGAATGGTAGTGATGGAAATGAGAATTGATATGTGATAGATGGTAGTTGAGGAAATTGAGATTTCAGGAATTTGGAGATTTGGGGGTTTAAATATTTGAAAATTGAGAATTTGTGTATTTGGGAAAATAGGGGCTTGGAGATTTTGTAATTTGGAAATATAGGATTTTGGAGATTTGGTAATTTGGGAAAGTAGAAATTTGGAAACTTGGGAATTTGGGAGAATAGGAATTTGGAAATTTGGGAATTTGGGAAAATAGAGATTTGGAAATTTGGGAATTTGGGAAAATAGAAATTTGAAAATTTGGGAATTTGGGAAAATAGAGATTTGGAAATTTGAGAATTTGGGGAAATAGGAATTTGGAAACTTGGGAATTTGCAAATTTGTGAATTTGGGAAAATAGAGATTTGGAAATTTGAGAATTTGGGGAAATAGAAATTTGAAAACTTGAGAATTTGGAAAAATAGGAATTTGCAAATTTGGGAATTTGGGAGAATAGAGATTTGGAAATTTGAGAATTTGGGGAAATAGGAATTTCTAAATTTGGAAATTTGGAAAAATAAAAATTCGAAAATTGTGGAATTTAAAAATTTAGAAAAATAAAAATTTGGATATTTTGAAATTTAATTATTTTTAAATACCAAATCCTTCAAATTAAAAATGAAGAAATCTGTAAATCTGCAAATTTAATAAATACCTATTTTGTAAATTTGTGAGTTAATAAATTTCAAAACCTGATAAACAAAAACATCGCCCAAAAACTATAACACTCCAAAATCTAAAAAATTTGAAAAACTGAAAGATTTAAAAACCTCTCAGCCTAAAGTGACAAATTTCCATGAAACTTGAATGGTACCCCCAATTGTCCAATATCAGGTTAATAACGAAAGCAATTGTCTTTGGAAGAATCGTTTGTGAAGTTTCAAAGAAAGCCGCGCTTTTCACGGTGCTCGAAGACTCCTTTCAACTCGGCTAAAATATACCGAAGGTGAATCGCGAGTGTGGAGGGTTTGATCGACGACAAAACATGCGGTTCGTCGATTATTCGTTGACAAAAGAGGGAAAACAGGGGTTGACGAGGAAGACAGGGTTCAGAGTGGAGGAAAGGAAAAAGGTAAAGCATCGTAAACGAGTGAATTCGACGACAGAAGGAGACAGAGGGTGCACTCTCGCGATACGGGAAAGCTAATCGAGCGAAAAGCATAATTAATCACGGTGAATTTGTCGTGATTAACGACGATCGTGTTGTCCCTGGTGGCTGTGAGTCTAAACATTGTTAATGCGCGACAAATCAACTCGCCTATCGCTGTTTCATCTGTTCGACAATTTCCGTGCATTGACGTAACTAGAATTTTTTAGGGTGATAAATGGAACCATTCAGACTTACTGGTAGCGTGAAAAATTCATGTTAGTATTGATTAAGAGGCTTTTGGACGTTGTAATGTCTGATTGTTTTGAAATTGAGATATTTGAGGATTTAGGATATTTCGAAATTTGGGATGTTTAGGATTTTGGAAGTTAGAAATTTGAGTATTTGAAGGATTGGGAATTTCGAAAAGGAATTGAGGACTTGGAAGAGTGATTCAGGAATTTATAAAAATATTGACAAATTTCACAAGTTTCGTATTGATAAATTTTGTTGGAATTGGAGAATGAGTGATTTAGGAATTTGGAAAAATTAGAAATTTGGTTATTGGGGAATTTGGATTTAGATAATTGGATAACTGGGGAATTAGCCAATTGGTAATGTTGGTATGTAAAAATCTTGAAACTTGAAATTTGGTAAATTTGGGAATTTGGATTTACGTAAATAAAGAATTAGGAAATTCACAATTTAAAAATTTGGAAACGTTGATATGTGAAAATTAGAGAACTAGGTAATTTAGAAACCTGGGATCTGGGGAAGTAGGAACCTAGGGAAATAGAGAAGTAGGTAATTAAGAAAGTGGAGAATTATGATGCTAGGGAGTTAGAAAATTGAAATCCCTGGGAAACTACGAGATTAGGTAACTAGTTGCCTAGGTAACTAGGGAATTATGAAACTAGGAAATTAGAAAACCAAAAAACTAGAAAACTAGACAACTAGAGAAATAGAAAACTAGAAAACTAGATTAGGAAATTCGTGAATATAAAAATTTAGAAATCTAGAAATTCTAGAAATTTGGTTTGAAAATTGAGTAATATGATCCTAGACCTTACCTAGTTACGCCAATGGTTCCACATCACCCTATGAACCTGTTACATGTTATTCGTAAGCGTTATAATACCTTGTCTCGTCAATACTCATTATCGCATACAATATTATTGCCAAATCCAAACACGAAATCACGAGCTGGAAATTCCACCCGAGTACCCACTCCAACGCTCAATTGCGATAAATAATTAAACAAAATTGATATCCCAATACTGTAGGTACACATGGTTCTTACTAATCATCCTTTCATTCGCACACAACTAACCATTATTCGTACATTCTAACTAAAAAATTATACATACAAAGCTTTTAGATATTACATATTTGAAAAATTGAAGAATTTTAAAATTAGTCAATTTGATGACTCGAGAAATTTAGGTATTTGACAATTCGAAAACTTGAGCTATCCAAAAGTTGGGAATTTAGATATTCGAAAATTTCAGGATTTTTAAATTTATATTGTTCTCAGCCACACATGAGACAACACTCAAGTTAATTCGTAAACTTGAACCATCTAAAAGTTGGGAATTTAGATATTTATAAATTTCAAGATTCACAAATTTATATTGTTCTCAGCCACGTATGAGGCAACACTCACATAAATTATTATGTATTACTCTAACACACCATGCGTCAAAAATATCATAAATACTATTTAATGAAATGTTGAACAATAGTATAATGTTCAACTGTATTCAACTATATGTCAACTTCATGTTATGATAAAAACTGAAGTTATCAGAAAATGTAATGAACCTTGCAGATAAAACACCTATGAAATCTCCCATATGATCTCCCATCGCTTCATTTTTACTGTCCATAATAGAACCCAACAATTACTCGTGTCTCATAATTCGTCCTTTAACCCATAACCCACGGGAGCGTAAAACCGATGCCGTAACTAATCTTTCGACATGCCATTAATCCATTTATGGCGTTATAATATGTATCCGGACCCACGCTGCGCTTTTAGGGGATGAGACACGGTAGGACCGTCCGCTAAACGAACAGGAGAGCCGCAAACCTGCAGACAACGTGTTCTCACGCGTCTACAGGAAACCGTACAAGGATGCATTAAATTAGGAGTGAAGATTGACATCCTGTTCGCAATTTGGGGATTTTGATCATTAGAGCAATTGTTCAGGGACAAGTTAGGAAGTTTCGAAACGTAGAAATTTAGAGATTTGAAAAGTTGAGGAAATAGGAATTTCAACATTTCTTAATTTTTTAAGGTAGGAATTTTGGGATTTGAGAATTGGTGGATTTGGAAATTTGGGAAAATGGGGATTTGGGAATTGGTCGATTTGAGAATTTTGGAAATAGGGATTTGAGAATTTTGGAAAACAGGGACTTGAGAATTTGGGAAAATAGGGATTTGAGAATTGGTAGATTTGGGAATTTTTGAGAATAGGGATTTGAGAATTTTGGAAAATAGGGATTTGAGAATTTGGGAAAATAGGGATTTGAGAGTTGGTAGATTTGGGAATTTTGGAAAATGGGGATTTGGGAATTGGTAGATTTGAGAATTTTGGAAAATAGGGATTTGTGAATTTTGGAAAATAGGGATTTGAGAATTCGGGAAAATAGGGATTTGAGAATTGGTAGATTTGGGAATTTTTGAGAATAGGGATTTGAGAATTTTGGAAAATAGGGATTTGAGAATTTGGGAAAATAGGGATTTGAGAGTTGGTAGATTTGGGAATTTTGGAAAATAGGGATTTAAGAATTGGTAGATTTGGGAATTTTGGAATATAGGGATTTGAGAATTGATGGATTTGGGAATTTTGGAATATAGGGATTTAAGAATTGGTAGATTTGGGAAATTTGAGAAAATAGGGATTTGAAAACTTGGAAACTTGAAAAATGGAAGATGTGGGAATTTTGGAATACAGAAACTTAGAAATTTGTGAATATTGAGAATTTGTAGTTTTTGGAATTTGGGAACTTGGAAATTTGAAAATTTAAAGATTTAGAAATATGGGAATAATTTTCTAAAAATAAGAATTTGACAATTTATGAATCTCAGAATATAAGCATTTGGAAATTTTAGAGTATAAGAATTTGGAAACTTGTGAATCTTGAAATTCAAAAATATTTTAATTCATGGAAGAAGAGTTTCCACAAAGCTACAGTAAGTAATAATCTTTTGTTCCTTTCTACATTCTTTTTCACTTCTTCTACATTTACCAAAGTAAATTTATTATACATACATATTGTCGTCCGTCCATGTCACGAGATATTCACTAACACCTAATATTCATCCCAGTTCAATTTTACTATTTTGACAAAATCCTTGACAAAGAGTATGTATACATGTAGTAACTCTGATTTTTTGACGTAGGCACCCTGAGCACCCCTACTGTTAATATCTAGCACTATAACTAATACAAGATATTAAAACAGAAGTGCTCTTGGACACCGTGTATAGAGACGGTGGTTCGACAGTTCGAACATCGGAGTTTATGGTGTGGAGTATCATGGGAGGCAGGGTAGTCGGGTGTCGAGCCTCATTAGACAGCATGGGAGACCGTGCATCGTGAGGGGTTGCCGCTTGGGACTCGATGGAAGTGCGTACGGCCAACCGGAAACTAACGACCTTACCCCTACACCTCTCATCGACCTCTGTCGACCTTTCTTTTGCGCCCACAATTCCGATTCTTCTGTTCGATCGACAGATGTACAGGATACGAGAGGAAAACGTTTGTTTTAAGGCATTATCGCTCGATTGATGACCGCTCTAAAATAACCTAACCTATACGGATAATGGACTCGGCTTCTTGTTCCTTTCGGGCTAGTGAATTTTAATGGTGTCGTTGGAATGACAATTACCACTGCTTATGCGTCTCGCTATTTCGATGTGTTTGGGATACTTTAACGCGGGGTCAACAAACTTTTAGGAACTGATTGAAATTTTTTGTACTAAAGAGTATTTATGCTTTCCACGTTTTAACTGCGGGTTTGTTAAATGAAAATAAGTCTTAATTTAATCTTAATATTCTAGGATATTCTAGGTTTATTTTTGGATTTATTTCATTTTTAGGTATAAACCACAGCCGTAGTTATGGGGTTAAATCTCCAAGTCCCTCAATTCCTACATTCCTAATTTGACAAATTTTCCAAATTCTGGGATTATTCTAAATGTTTCAAACTTTTAAATTTCCAACTATCCAAATCCTCAATTCCTAACCTCTCGAATTGTCAAACTTCCAAATCTTCAAAATTCTTCAAATTTTCCAAACTCTTAAGTTTCTAAACTTCCCAAATTTCAAAATCTCCAAATCCCCAATTTCTAACTTCTCAAATTGTAAAATTCCCTAAATCCTCAGAACACTTCAAGTGTTCCAAACTCTTAAGTTTTCAACCATCCAAATTTCAAAATCTCCAAATCCCCAATTTCTAACTTCTCAAATTGTAAAATTCCCCAAATCCTCAGAATACTCAAAATGTTACAAACTCTTAAATTTCCAACCTTCCAAATTTTAATATCTCCAAATCCCCAATTTCTAACTTTTCAAATTATCAAATTTCTAAAACCCAAAAATAAAAAATTTTCCAAAGACTTAAATTTCCAAATTTTTAAATCTCCAAATCCCATATCCCCAAATTATCAAAATCTTTCAATTTCCCAATTACCAAAATCCTCATATTCCCAAATTTCCCAACTACCAATTTCCAAATTTTCAATTCCCTAATACCCAAATATTTCTCTTTCATAAAATACTATTACAGTAGTCGTTCATATCAAACGAGTCGTATATAATGTAATGCAATTAATCGCAACAGAAACCAGAAAGTATCGTTGCGCACAATTTACCAGAGTACCGACAAAGCTATAAGTTAAATATTCCGTCTCGAGTGTCATTCTCATTAAACCGCGTTGATCAAGGCACCCAGTACGTTAATTACTCATCTATACATGCATATCACGCGAAACAGTGCAACTTCGACTGCAGCATACAGGTTCACCTCTCTGCTCGAAAGCACGGTGTACCCTGTGCATTTACATTATTTCGTCGAAAGTCAACGAAGCAATTAGCAGAAATTTCAGTAATGCTACATTTTCCAACGCTTTCAATACTCAAACAATTAAAATTCCCATTTCACAGTCAATAGCAATGGAACAGAATATTCGAGCCACAGTTTGTTCTGATCGATTTGCACGCAACTTTGCATACAATCGAAATATCGTTCAGTATTATAAAGCGAAATCGTAAAATTACATTATCGCGCAATATATATGCGTAAAGTAAAAATATGATCAAGTTCTATTTCATTCTCCATAACGTATAAATATTATCTTTAAAAATTCTCTTTAAAATAAAAGATCAACAATGAAGTGTTTGTTTCATATTGCAAGATGCAACTCTTAGATGTCCAGAAAAATAATTTTTAACAAATGAATATTATAATATATGATATGAATTTTCAGTACAATGAATGATTTGTGCAGAAAAGGATTTTGAAAAAAAATTGTTACATTAAATATTTTGTGTGTAAATGCCTCATTTTACCATTTATTAAAATCATACTTATATAGATGCATGAATACATGATTAAATATTGAATAACCACATACGAAATGAAAATATGAATATGCAAATGTAAATATAAAAAAAATTTCGTTTAGTTTTTGTGTCTTACATTTAAAATGAAATTGTCAAAGAAGTCAAAATGAAAGTTTCGAATAAAATAATTACCAATCGCTTCAATGAATCTTCTACAGCAATAAAATTTGCGTAGATGCATATAACAAGTATTATAAGGAAAAAAGGTTTCGAAGAAGAAAGAGAGAATTAAAGTTACAAAGGAGATCGGGTAAAATAATGTCGGAGAAAGTAAGGTGTCTCAGCATTTAATTGGAAAGAGGAGCAACGCGGAAGCGGTAAAGTGAAGAAGACAAGGTTGGAAATCGCGAAACTTCGTATCGCGGTAGTATGTATACATACATTAAGCACATAGTTGTGCGGTTAGTGTGCGTTGCTGGAAAGAAGTTCAACGGGACGGCACAACATCGGTATGGGGTTTTCTGGTATGGTGTCGAGGGTTCGCGACTTGACAGTGATCGAGAACCGCGATGCTATCTTCGCGGCTCGATAACGACCAGCGGAAGTATCGCTTTAATCACTATATCCGAACCCCGTTCCCCTAGCACGCCATTGGATACCAGATCGTTTCTCATGTAACCTTGCAGTGACTCCCATGGAATCGGTCGCACTGTGATTCTCCAAATACCATGTGTACATACACTGTGTACGCATTATCGCTGTTTGCGCCGGACAAATCGGGTACTTGCCTTGGGCAACACGTTCAGGGAGCCCGTGCACAAACTTACGTGTTTCCAAAGCAAACATTTTCAAATTTTCAATACCAAGATGTTCAAATTTTCAAATCTTTCAATCTTCCAATTTTCCCAATTTTCAAACTTCAATTTTTAAATCTTCAAATGGTCAGATATTTAAATTCGCAAATTTTCAATTATTTTAATCTTCGGTTATTCAAATTTTCAATTTGCAAGTTTCAATTATTCAAATTTTCAATTATACCAGTTTTCAATTATTTAAGTTTTCAATTATACAAGTTTTCAATTATACAAATTTTCAATTACTCCGGTTTTCAATTATTCCAGTTTCAATTAATCAAGTTTTCAGTTATTCAAGTTTTCAATTATTCTAGTTTCAACTAATCAAGTTTTCAATTATTCAAGTCTCAATTACTCAAGTTTTCAATTATCGCAATTTTCAATCACTCAACACTTCAAATATTCAAATTTTTAATTATCCCAATTTTCAATTATTACAATAATCAATTATTCAAATTTTCAATCATGCAAATTGTCAATTCTTCAATTCTCAAATTCTTAAATATTCAAATATCCAAATTTACAAACATTTTAGGAATCTTTTGTTTAAGTAATTTCAAAGTTTCTAATATCAAAATTTTGAAACCTTATAATTTCTAAAAATAGTAGAATCAACGTACGATGTACAAATACTATAGCAATATAATAGTAAAGAGGAAGACTGGAACAGTAGTACAATAGTATACTGTATGTACAACAAAAATAATAAAATTGAAAGTAGCAGTATAATGTAGAAACAGAATAATAGAATAGCAAAGTAGAGAAACAGTGAAATAATAAAATAAAATAATATAATATTATAATAGTACAGTATAGTAGTACAATGAATAGCTGGAATAGTACAATAGTAAAATAATAAACCAGTAATAAAATAAAAATAATAAATAAGTAATAAAATAAAAATAATAAATAAGTAATAAAATAATAAAACAGTAAATGATCTGATAAAATAGCACAATACTTGTATATTAAAATAATGAAATAGTTATATAGTACAAAAAAGTAATAACCATTTCATTTATACAAAAATAATAAGAACACTAAAGTTCGAACACGATGACAACGCGAAGTGTAGATAATTTGCATAAACAAATAAGGGAGGTAATAATGGGGAACAGCATGTTCCTAATAGGAGAATCGAACACGATTCACAACCCTTACAAAAGAAGGGTCGATCTACGATGCAAAAACTGAGATACAAACGCGTGTTAATTTCATAGAACGGAACAAGGTAGAGTGAACAGGAAGAGAAGGAGAAACAGGAGGTGGAGGAGGCACCATAAGGTCTGGAAGGCCTCTTATGCTATCGATCTGTCCCTACCTCGACGATGCCACGCTCTGTGCCACACCATGCACCCCCATGGAACACTATATTGTTCCCACTCGCTACCTCCTCACGGTATTGGTGAACGTGTTTCGTTCCTCTATGTTTACGCGTTTCGACGCACGTGTGCGAGTATATACGCGTTTCACCCACTACGATGGCTACGCGATACTGTCTACGTGTATATACGTATATTAACGTAGCGCGTTTATTTCCACGCGTAAAGAGACCATGGACCTCCTCGCACCTGCCCTCAACGACACCGTTGCGTCACCGGTTACGCAACACACGTGCTACCGTAATAACCATACACCGGACACATATGTATACCGCTAACTCAAGAATATACCTTTTCGAATTTCTCTTTTTATTTATTTAATCCCTAATATGAAACGTACGAATTTCGTAAGTCGCTAACAATCTTCGAACTTTATAAACTTTGAATACCTACATCAAAAATTAAATTTATATAGTAAATTATACTAAACTCGTAAATTTCCATTGGATATTTTTAAATTTTTTAATCGTGTTTGAAAAAATGAATTTTTCTAAGTTATAGAATATATCTTTAAACTCCCTAAAATTACGAAATTTTCAAATTACCAAATTCTTTCCTCGTTAAATTCCAACGTTGTCAAATCAATTACCGAAATTCACAAAATATTAGGTTTTCAAATTTTCTTATTCAAAATGTCTAAATTATCAAATTTTCATACTAAAAATTTCTGGAATGTTAAATTTTCTAGTTCAATATCTCCTAATTATCAGATTTCCATACCAGAAGTGAAAAATTAAAAATTCCTAAATTACAAAATTTTCAAAATTTCGAACTACCCTAACTACCCCTAATATCTCAAAAAATATAAATGATACGAATAAATTTTTTAGACAAAAGTAGTATGATACCTAGAGATATATTTACAACAATATAATATATTTGAACAATATACAATACATGTATATAAACTACTGCATACGATTTAACAACATCATATAAGTACTTCATTCATCAATCGAAGATTTTGAATATCCGCTTAAAAAATACATTGCGACCCATTTAAGTCACTGTAAAGTTATGTAATAAAACACATCAAACAAGCTTTCGAAAAGATCAACGCCACAAAAGGAGATCGTTACATCACAGTAAAGTATAATCATGTTGTGTATGCAACGTGCAAAATACGTTGCGTAACTACATTTTCGGTTTCCTTGAAAACACGTATGAAAAGATTCAAATTTAATCTTTCGTTCCATTCGAAACCCAAGTTCCGTATTATACGACGACCTTGCGATTCCGATTTTTTTGCTATCCTAATTAATATAGTATACACACGTATGTATACATGTATACATGTATGTATAGAGACACACCTTTACAAATTTAGAAACGATCATTTGCTAGATCCATTTATTTACAATGTTTAAAAATCTGAAAATAAATTTGATGTTTTTGAGCTTTAAAAAATAATTAATTTTAATATTGGAAATCTTGAAAGTTTCAATAGCTCAAAAATTTAGAAAGTTAACCTTGAGACTACAATTTTTGAATTATTGAAAATTTCAAGATTTTAAATATTAAAATTTTTAAAGTCCAAAATGCAAGGGTACCAAAATTGAAGAATATCAATATTTTTATGTCCCAAAGTTCAACAATTTCAAAATTCCAAAGTCCTAAAATTCAAGAATTCTATATTCCTATGTTCCAATATTCACGTGACCTAATATCCCTACATCCTAATATTCGAATGTCCCAATACATTCCACTATTAAAAATTCGATAAATTTCCGTCCAAAGCAAAAATTTGCAGCGAACAAGCCTACCTGCGTTAATTTGTTACTACCTACTTTGTAAATCAATAAATAAGGAGGCAAGTAAAAAATAAAAATGTTCAGTAAACAGAAGTAATTCGCACGAGAAAGTAGTGGGTTGACTTTCAGGAACAAGGTTGCTCGATCCCGTCTGTCGTGTCCCGGGTTCCTTCCCCTTTGACGTGGACATATGGTATTCCACTTTTCATAGCGTTGAACCCTGTGAGAACCGGAAAGAGACAGGCAGCGAGAGATCAGAATATTCGAAGGAAGGAAAGAAAAAGGGGAGTGCGGATAATCATAGTCAGAGGAAGACGGCGAACGATAACGTAGGTAAGAGAAAAGGACGAGAATATCGGTCAACGGCGAAGAACGAAGAGCAACGACATAACGGAGGAGAGGATCCCTGAGAAAGATTAATATCTCTATCAGAGAAGTTCAGCAGAACGGGCCATTTATCTACCTACGAAGCCTACAAACACCGCCCTATTCCAAACTCGCTCTCCTTCGACCGCCATTTTCTCGACAAATCTTGCCAACAGTTCGCCCTTTGAAGAAGTTTATTTAACTCGCCACCCCAGCGAACCGTGGCGAAGAAAATCTGTGAGGCTGGTTCGCAGAAAAAAGGAAGGGTGCACGGAGGGTGCAAGGAAAACGAACTACAGTGTCCAGATAGCGGTGATTCGCAAGCCGGATGTGACCGGGGAAATTCGATTTGACGCTCGACGCAGTTTGGAAACAGCGGGGAGGAGGCTCCTAATAAATTCTGATTGATCTCATCTGTACCATGTGTCATCGAAATACCGAACGACAGGCTCGTACAGTCGATCACGTTCGATTTGTCCACGAGATTTATTGTCCCGGGAATGAGATCGGAAAACGCGTAACTTCATATGGGTACGTTCGGAAAAGTATTGGGGCATTTCAGAGATCTTTGTACATTTCTCTGATGGCGAATAATTATTAAAACCTTGTGTTAAAAATTCTATAATGACAAGTTCACAGGTATCTCTTCTTCACATTAAGAAGACAATCTCAACTGTGTCTAAATCCTCATCTTCATAAATATTAAAAATTTGTAATTTCCTAATTTCTAGACTTAAAAATTTGAAAACCCAATAGTTAAAAATAAAAAGGGTCTTGAATCTAAAATTTCTGAAAATGGTACCTTCAAAGGTGTACGGTAAGATCATATTGGGAAAAGGGGATCGCAAAAGTGATACATAAACTATAATTTGCGATAACGTTAACAATCTAAAATATGCCGCAATAAGCAATGACAAAGTCGATTAAGCGCGAACGTAGGGAGTAAATTAAACTCTATCTCTATCTCGACTAGTCTTTGTGGTCGTAGCAGTCTACGATTATGTCGCGACACACGCGATGCACAAGTCCCACAAACTTAGCTGGCACCCCCACGGAGATACTCGGAAATGCAAAACATCGATAATACGTAGCATCGTGCGAAATTACTTTGATCTTAACTAATAACGATGCCTACGCTCGGGTTATTGTTCAACTTATGGCCATTTCTGTGTCGTATGATCTCAGATACGCAAATTGCCTCGACTTAATATTTCAACAGACACGAATCCTACGTCTGTTCCGGTAAATAGGTATTATTCTGCCGACGAAACTACCGGTATACGATTTATCGTTATCTTAAGCGTTTGTTCGTACGATTTCGACGTTGCGTTTAGTAAATGCATACAAATGGTCATGATAAGTGAACAAAATGGTTCGCGGTGAGCCGATCATTAATAACTGGGAACGACACCGGGACCACCAACGAAGGAATCTTTTATTGTGCGATTTAATGGCAAGGTCAAGCGAGCCAGGCTCGTTGACTTCGTATGTACATAACGAGTTGACGTCGCTTTACAGTTTCAAACTTTTATTTATTTCTTTCGTTACACGTTTACAATTCTTCTTTAGTGTACCTCTATAGTCCAACATTTCCAGGTTCAATATTCTTCATATTCCTAATATCCTCATAGCATCCTCATATTTCCTAAAAATCAATACCCCTAAATTTCACTATTTTAATATTCATATCCTTAGTTCTCAATATCCTTAGATTCCTATACCTCTTGATTCAAATATCCATAAACTCAAATATTCTTAGACCTTTATATGTCCAAATAGCAATATCTGATCTCGATAACTTTAGATCGCAATATCTTTGTATTCTAATATTCCAATGTCCCTAGATTCTAGATACCAAGCTTGAAGCTTAAAACCCTAGGTCCCTATATTATAATATTCATGAATCTTCCTGTCCCTAGATTTTCATGTTCCTAAGTATCAATATCCTAAGACCTCATTAATTTTAGATTGCAATATACCTATACTCCAATATTTCTATTATATTTCAATATCCATGAACTTACATATTCCTAGATCCTCTTGTGTCAAATTACGAATTTATAAAGACCTCGATAATCTCAGATTGTAATATTCCTATATCCCAATATTTGAATGTCCCGATATCCTTATGTCTCCATATTTCTATATCACAATATTTAAATATCCGACTATCCCTATGTTCCAATATCCCCATGTTCCAATATGCCCACGTTCTAATATACCTACGTCGAAATATCCCTAGGTCTCAATATCCTTATATCCTAATATCCCTAGGTTCCAGTACTCGAATGTCCCAATATCTCTATATCCCTACGTCCTAGTATCCGTACGTTCCAATATCCCTACGTTCCAGTATCCCTACGTGCCAATATCCGTAGGTTCCAGTATTCGAATGTCCCAATATCCCTACGTCCCAAAATACCTACGTCCCAAAATACCTACGTCTCACTACCCCTACGTCCCAGTATCCCTACGTCCCAATATCGCTACGTCCCAATATCCGTACGTCCCATTATCCCTACGTCCCAGTATCCCTACGACCCAATATCCCTACGTCCCAATATACCTATGTCCCAATATCCCTACGTCCCAAAATACCTACGTCCCACTATCCCTACGTCCCAGTATCCCTACGTCCCAATATCTCTACGTCCCAATATCCCTACGTCCCAATATTCCTACGTCCCAATATCCCTACGTCCCAAAATACCTACGTCCCAATATCCCTACGTCCCAATATCTCTACGTCCCAAAATCCCTATGTCTCAAAATACCTACGTCCCAATATCACTATATCCCAATATCCCTATGTCCCAATATCCCTATGTCCCAATATCCCTATGTCCCAATATCCCTATGTCCCAATATCCCCAGTTAGAAGTTCACCAACCTCGTTTAACAGTGATCATAATTTCCCCATGCATTTCCAGCACATACTAAAAAACGAAAATATTCCTGAAAAAAAAATTCACTGAAAGAATAAAGTGCATGTAAATTTTCGACCGTGAAAGAATTCGATCGAATTTCTCTATCGAGAGATTGGCAGGCAATCTGAAAACACCAAAAGCACCTTTCCTCTTACGAAAACGTTTCTCCTCAGGTGAGATAGCACGGAAGTGCACACCGTGAAACCGAGTACATTTGTACGGATGTCTTTATCGCTTTATGAGCCCCATAAAGTGCTGTTGTCGGTCGTGCTACCTTTGTATCTGAACTGGTGCCAGTGAAAAGGGAGCGAGAACGAGAGAAAGGAGCATTTAGCCATTGTTTATGCGCCTCATTATGTATACCGTTTGTCGTCGATGTTGACTCTTAATGCGTGTACACGCGTAGAACGCGGGGAGGAGTGCAACGAGAAGAAGAAAGAGAAAGGAGAAGAAAAAAAATGAAGAAAGGTGATTTATGAAGGTGCGTGAGGGAAAACGGTTCGATAACGAGAGCGATTTAAGTCGATTCAAGCGCGTCCACTTCCCTAACGGAGTCCCAACGGAGATTATTAACGATAGTTCCATGCTAGCTGCGATCATAATGGACTGCTAGATCGAGATCGACGTGCTTCGACAATTATCTCGCGACACTGACATCGGTAATCAATCTAACTGGAAATATTCTACCCTTTATCGCTACGGTGGAAACGGGCTGCTTTTACCGTATACCTCTTTGGAACGCACATTCTGTTCTTATCTATGAAATATTACAAATTCATGCTTTCAATGTTTTTTATTTCTTCTTTTTATGTATACAAATTTCTAAATTCTTAATGTACCAATTGCAAAATCTTTAAATATTTTTAAATATATTTTGATAAACACAAATTTACAGCTTTCAGAATTGCAAACTTTGTGAATATTTTAGTTTTCGGAATATTTTACTTTTTGAATATTTTAGATAGAGAAATATATTTTATGGAATGTCTAAATGACCAAATTTCAGGTTCATAACATTTTCAAATTTCTGAATACCAAAATCCTTATATTCTGAATTTTCCACATCTCAACATTCCTAAATATCCAAATTCCACAATTATCAATTCCTATTTGAACCTCTAAATTCCTAAATCGCCAAATTCTCAAATATCCATAATCCCTAAACTTTTTATATTAAAAATTCCTATGTCCTTAAATCTCTAAATTACCAATTCCTATTTTCCTTAATCCACAAATTTCCAAATTTCCATAATTCCTAAATTCCTAAATTCCCAAATTCCAAAATTACCGATTCCTATTTTCTTAAATCCCAAAATGCAAATTTTCAATATCCCAAATACTTAAGTCCCTAAATCTCTCAATTCCCACACTTTAAAATTATCAGTTCTATTTTCCTAAATCCCTAAATCCCCATATTCCTATACCCCTAAATCCCTAAATTCTAAAATTACCACCATCTTTTCCCCAAATCCCTAAATTCCCAAATTTAAATATAACCAATTCCTACTTTCCTAAATCCCTAAATTCCCAAATTCTAAAATGACCACTATCTTTTCCCCAAATCCCTAAATTCCCAAATTTAAATATAACCAATTCCTACTTTCCTAAATCCCTAAATTCTCAAATTCTAAAATTACCACCATTTATTCCCCAAATCCCTAAATTCCCCAATTTAAATATAACCAATTCCTACTTTCCCAAATCCCTAAATTCCCAAATTTAAAAGTGACCAATTCCTATTTCCCTAAACCCCCAAATTCCTGAGTCCACATAATCCCTAAACTCCTCAACATCTCAAATCCTCAATCCCTAAATCTCTCAATTCCCAAATTCTAAAATTATCAATTCTATTTTCCTAAATCCCTAAATCCCCATATTTCTGCGTCCCTAAATCCCTAGACCCCATAGTCCTGTATCCCCAAATCCCTACTTCCCCATATTCCTATACCCCTAAATCCCTAAATTCCCAATTCTAAAATTACCACCATTTATTCCCCAAATCCCTAAATTCCCAAATTTAAATATAACCAATTCCTACTTTCCCAAATCCCTAAATTCCCAAATTTAAAAGTGACCAATTCCTATTTCCCAAAACCCCCAAATTCCTGAGTCCACATAATCCCTAAACTCCTCAACATCACAAATCCCTCAATCCCTAAATCCTCAAGTTCTAAAATTACCAATATCCTCTTAAACTCCCAACTCCAAATCTCCAAATCCCCCAATTCCCATAGTAACAAAATCCCAAACTTCTCAACATTGTCAAAATCCCCTGTTTCCCGAAATGTCGAAAGCCCTAGCGGAGAGTATACGTAACGGTATTCGTATTTTATAGGATTCGCGATATGGATGGTTAAAGGTTATGATGATTTATCCGGTTAAGGATCTTTGTGAAGCTCGTTCCCGTGCTCGTATTCATTGTTCCGGGCCGTAGTGTACCTTATCTTTTCAATATCCGAAAAAATTGCGACGCTTGGACTTGCCTAAACGACATATAACGGCGAGTGCACGGAAACTGTCGTGCCAACGATCCGTACTGCCGATAGCCAGAGAACACGGCCAATAACATCGTTAGTTCGGTCAACCTGGTAAAATGTCCCTGAGTTATCCTGACCAACGTGCTGATTCGAGCTTTCGATCTTCGATTGTTAACAGCTTTCGCTACGGAAGCCTGGGATTCCTGCGCAACGAACATCTTAAGGGTCAACTCTGGTCACTTATTAAATACTCCCACTATTATTTTCAGGGATTTTTAGGACCTCTATCGAAAGATTGAAATTGATACGTTTAGGGTCTTGTTTATTTTGTATAAAATAATGTGCACAAAAATATGCAAAAATGCGATATAATAATTCTAATGTTTTGAAGCCTAGGAGCAATATTTGGTCATACAGTCTGTCTAGAGATATTATTTAAGTTGTAGTTAAAAGTATAGAGCTGAATTTTGCGATTTTGCCTTTAAAAGTTTTTAAAACTTCGTAATGAACGGAAGTATATGGAAACTTTTTTTAAAAGGTCTTTAAAGATACTGTCTCATGATATTTTTAACTACTTGAATGGTAGTTAACGTGTTAAGGAGGAACAGGAATGAGGTATTTTTTTTCAGAAAGTTCTGAACATATGTATATTTATATTCATAACTGTGAATGATTTTTGTGAATTTCTGTGAACTGTTTTCTTTCACAAAAATATTGTTTCATCTAATAATAAATTTACAAACCCAGAATTTCCAAAAATGTACATATTTATAAATGCTCCAATTTGTAAATTTAAATTTGTGAAATTTCTAAATTTGAAAGTTGGTAATGAAACTAATTAATTGCAATAGGAATTCACTAATTAATTCCTGTTAAATATAATAATTAGAGCACGATTAATAAATTGCATGTCACTTCAAATTTATTGATTACACAAGTAGGAGAATATTAGGATAAATAAACTTGAGAGTCATAGTTTATTAGAGTACATGAAAAGTTGCATGTTACGTTAGAGAATACGTTGATTACGTGCGGAGTATTATAAATGAACCTAGCATGCATCGATTAGATTCAAACGCGCTTGTTAAAGCCTGGATTTTGCCGCTAATTAACCAACAGCCAGTATCACGCACGAAGATTCTTGACAGGCCTAACGTATCTGGTACAAGTTCAACGATGCAAATTAATTCTGCTTAGTTTACATTATCTAAATATGGAAATTCGGAAACCTATAAACTTATGAAGCCGAGAATTTCAATACTTGGAATTTTTTATATTCGAAAGAAATTGGAATGTAGATTTCATTTGGAAATTTTTAGAACTTGGAGGTTTCAGATTCAACAATTTGGAAAATTGAGAATTGGAAAATTTGAGGAATTTGAAAAAATTGAGAAACTTGAGGAAATTGAGAAAATTGAGAAAATTGAAAAAATTGAAAAAATTGATAAAATTGATAAAAATGATAAAAATGATAAAAATGATAAACTTGATAAAATTGATAAAATTGAGAAAATGAAAAAATTGAGAAAATTGAAAAATTTAAGAAATATAAGAAATTTCAGAAAATTGATAAATTGAGAAAATTGAGGACATTTGGACACTTGATTATTTGGGAAATTGAGAAATTTAAGAATTTGAGAAATTGAGAAATTTAAGAATTCGTATATGTGAGGATTTGGAAATTGGAGAATTTGGGAATATGAAGATTAGGAAAAAATGAGAACTTGAAAGTTTGACAATTTTGGAATATGAGAATTTGGAGATTTGGGAATTAGAAAATATGAGAATATGGAAGTTTGAGAA
Source organism: Megachile willughbiella (assembly GCA_945859595.2). Lineage (NCBI taxonomy): Eukaryota > Metazoa > Arthropoda > Insecta > Hymenoptera > Megachilidae > Megachile > Megachile willughbiella. The sequence continues at coordinate 11,858,513 of OX243796.1, forward strand.
TCTGGAAATTTGAGAACTTGGAAATTGAAGAATTTGCAAGTTTCAGAATCTGGAAATGTAAGAATTCGGGAACTTGAGAATTTGCAAAATATAATTTCGATTTCTGCGAATTTGAAAAATGTTAGAATTTAAGATAAGACTTAAAAAATTTAAGAATTTAGAAACTTGTCAATTTAGAAATTTGAAAATTTGAAGAAACAGTAGCTGACACCTATAATAATCATTTACTCTAACATCTCCCTCAAAAATCCCCAAAACAGAACCTACACTAAATACACAACACCCCTATACCAAAAATCAATCTGTACACCACGAACGCGGAAAAAAAGAAGAAATTTACCCGACGAAAGGATGACTGACAGGGTGCTAACATCCCTGTCCCGTCAGATAAGATGAAAAACAAAATGGTTTGCGTCGGTACGAGGCAAAGTGGTCGCGGAAAAGGAGAAAGCATGAACAGGGAGAAGTTACTCTTGTAATTATACTGCAGACGAATGCCAGGACATTCATCACTTCCAACGTATTTAATGTGTGTGAGTTAAATACGAACGACAGGCACGCTAGCGGAGCTCGACTAACAGTCACGCTAACAAATTAACGCTGATGCGTTAAATGTTCGCGCCGAGTGCCAAGCCGGAAGATCGTGCTTGTTTCCTCTTCAAGTGGACGAGATCGGGCTCGGTGCTTTGATCTCTTTGAGCATCGGTGTAAAATCTCTTCCCTCTCGTTATAACGTTATTAACACGTACGTTACTAACGACGCACCGCATGCGTCTTATCTTATCTACTCAACGCAGCTGACCGCTCACTCCACATGCGTATTCTACGTGGACTCGCATGAAATAAGTGGATAGAAACAAGCATTGAATTTACCATGAGCTTAGTTTCTTATGTAAGTGTATAAGGAAATTCAAGGTTAATCGCGATAGGAGGAATGACCTTGACCTCGTCCTTGATATATGTTCTCAAGGTCAACGGTCTTTCGCACTTTCGAATACGTGATGTGTGATGATAGACAGGTTATTAGAGATACTTATAGAGAGAAAAATTGAGATTATAAGACTTTTGCGATTTATTCTATTTGTAAATTAAAAAATTTGAAAATATGGACACGCTGGATTTAGGAACTTGCAAATTTGGAAGAATGCGAATTTAGAAAATTTAGTATTTGGGAAATTGAGAATTTAGGAAATTTAGGATCTGGGAAATTGAGAATTTGGGAAATTGAAAATTTGGGAATTTTAGAATCTGGGGAATTTAGAATCTGGAAAATTTAGAATCGGGGAAATTTAGAATCTGGGGAATTTAGAAGCGGGGAAATGTAGAATTTGGGGAATTTAGAATCTGGTAAATGTAAAATCTGGGGAATTTAGAATCGGGGAAATGTCGAATCTGGGGAATTTAGAATCTGGAAAATTTAGAATCCGGGAAATTTAGAATCGGGGAAGTATATAATCTGGGGAATTTAGAATCGGGGAAGTGTAGAATCTGGGGAATTTAGAATCGGGGAGATGTAGAATCTGGGGAATTTAGAACCTGGGAAATTTAGAATTTGGGGAATTTAGAATCCGGCAAATGTAGAGTCTAGGGAATTTAGAATCTGGGGAATTTGAGAATTTGGGATATTAAAAATTTTGGAAATTTAGAGTACCCTAATCTAAGAATTTAAATTTTGAAAATTGGGAATTTCCTAATTTGGAAGATTGGAAAATCGAAAATTTAGAAATGGAGAATATTTTCTTAACTTGACAGGCGGTAAAATTTTTAAATTTTCATCTAAACACTTTCCTAATGAAAAAAAAAACGTAATTAAACTGATACCTCACTTACTGCAATAATCTCATAATCATAAAACTAGAAAGCATAAGAAAGCTCGAATCCTACGTAATCGTTAAAGCTGACCCAACGAAACATTATGAAACAGAGTTGAACGGGGCCATCAACTGTGGGAGAAAACATAAAAAATATGTAATCCCAGTCTCTGTACGTAAATACGTATAAACTTTTACGACGGCACGAAAAAAAAGGAAATGAAAATACCCGTACAAGGGAGAATCGCCAAATTTGGTCAGATCAATCGGTTACGTAGTTCGATAAAAATGAAGATGTACACATCAAGCGAAAAGGAAATATCACGATCAATGAATGTCACGGGTCTTCGCTTTCAAACCGTAAAGTAAAATGAAGGGTTGATGGACAACGTGTTTCGTAAGGTTAGGGATAAAACTTTATAACTGTTAATCCGGCACGAAATAAGTATCGCATTACAGTTTCTGGGTAAATAGCTTCTTCAGTTTCGCTAAATTATCGCCTAAAATACCTTTTAACCAATTTACTTCAGCTCATAAATTTGTAAAGGTTGTGAAAATTTCAAACTTTCTAAATTTAAATATTCGAAACCTTGTCAATTTTTACTTGTTTTATGATTATTTTTAAATATCCACATATTAAAAAATCTTGAAATAAATTAATATGAAAAAGAATAAGTTCTAACTTACATTCGTACATTCGTTACATGTACTTTTATTCGATACAAAATATTGTATGAATTTGTAGGGTAATATTTCATATCGCGACCATCAACGTTGATCGATATTGCACGGTAATCGAAGCGTGACCGTAGTTTACGTATAATAAACCGATATCGAGTACTTAGCTCGACTTTAATATCCAAACGTAAAATAAATTGCGTCATATTAACTGCAGTTACTCAAATATATCTTACAAAATAAATAAAACAAAATCTTTCGTTTTAAATGTATCCTATGGTCACTACTCCATAACGCGTCTTACTACCGAACTGCGCGTCAAAGTTGGAGCGTAATTTAAATTTAAAATTCAACTAACGCGATCAATCGATTGGCAATCTTAAGTATTACTTGTCCCAGATTTTCGCTTATTTTTCACTGACTCATTAATTTTTACTCGAATTATAATTTAATGCTTACTGCACAACTGAACAATTCTGTCAGACACAATTAAATATAATTTTATTTCGCTAAGATATAAAATTAAAAGTGCTCACCTGATTATAGGAGCATGTTATGCTAATCACCACGCAGTGGTCCTCGTGTCGTCGGTTATCGTTGATATGTTTAATTTCCTTGGACACACATACACGCACCCACCCACGCACTTGTCACGATATGTATCATTTGCAGTTTAGGCGAAATTTGAAATCGCGAGAAAACACGATACAGGACGGTTCGCGGTCAAGAATAAATGAAAATGAGAGTGACGAAAGCAGAGGGAAGCACAAAAGAGGTGAGCGGCGAGCTGCGTGGTAAGCAGCCACCCTCACGGCAGGCGCGCGAGTCTACGACTGAACCTATTCTACTCTGTACTCGTTACCGGCGACGTGCGCCGACATCACTCGAAACGACTCGTCCTTTGAGAACTCTGTATACACTCTCGATCGTTCGATCGGGATCCTTTCATCACTCTCTCATTAATCCTCCAACTTCTATTCTGAAAACACATTATAAACAAATGATATCAAAATACTTAAACGGAATTATTCTTCGAAAATAAAACGTATCGAACTTAATATCGATTTGAACAAAATACTCCTTACGCGTAATTAAATTATGACCAATATTTCAAGTACACTTTGCACGTTTAATATCTTTCCGATAAATAAATCGCTAATGCTAAATTTAATAGAGTGTTCGGACAAAAATTATCATCGCTGAGTCATCGATATTACGGCTTGTATTCTAGAAAATATATTCAAAATAAGTAATATAAAAACGAAAAGAAATTATAGATAATAACGAGAACAAAAATATTTGATAAATATTCATAATTAGAATACACTTTTAATTTCTATAATTTTTTAGTATGTTGTCAAGGACAACTGAGTAAAGTTGTAAAAGTTTTAGTTGTGCGAATACCGTTTATTAAAAAGTTTACATAAAAGTACATAATTTTCCGATCACCATTTGCATTTAAAATGTACTTAATCCACATCTAATATTAATTTAATAATCACTAATGAGTTAACTTGGAACGAGTTAACTCGGATTTATTGGATGGTGATGATGCGTCGTCACATTCAATTTAGTAAACATACCATCTCCCCGTTAAAATTTTCACAAAACTGTTTAAAGTGACCTTGATAACATATTAAAGAATTATCAAAATCGTAAATGCGTCTCATTTTGTGAACATTTACCAAATATTTCAATGTTATAATACTGAATATTTAAACCATCAATTTTTTTATGTGTAATTAAATAATTCTCAATAGTTTATTTCGAAATTCAGTTTAATATAACTTGCACGTTTAATACTTTTCCAATGAATTGCGTTGAATTTAATGTAGCGTAGGAATTTGTGTTTACAAACATTGTTGATCAATGGAAGATTTATAGAAGTAATATATTTTATGGATACCTCAAACAGTCAATGTACATATATTCTCAATATTTCAAAGAACAATGGTATATTATCATATTTCATTAATTTAGACAGTATTGAGGACAAACATTGATATGTTATAAAAACTGATAGACATTTGCTTTTACGCACAAAGAAAATTATTTTGTTTTCATTAATAAATATTGACAATACATATGTACATATTGATTGTCTGAAGTCTCCATTAGGGCTTAGAAATCAACATTTCTTAAGAGCTTCGTATTTCTGTTTTACTGAATTTTTTGACAGAAATAAAGTGAGTACAATTTTTAGTCGGGTCGAATACGCGCGTATATAGCGACACGCTTACATCGAAGACAGTTGAAAGATAAGTGAAATAGAAGGAAAATTGCAACGAATATGAATGTAGGATGTACGGTATATGTAAATACATGTACAGGTATATAATAATATAAATAGTAAATAGTTTTCAATATTTGGCGTAAATCACTTTTAAAATTTCTATAACTTATAGTAATATCATGTATACATTTACAAATTAATTGTGCTTACGATAGAAAAAGTATAATCATGATCTATTTTTATATACGACCTCAATCTAGTGTAAAAGTTTTATGATAAATTAACGTTTCACGTGTAAATGACGAGTTACGAAAATGTTTAGCGACGATAAATAATATTTTACGAATCTCTTATATATATCTATGTATATATATGTATATATATATGTACACAGTTATAGTAAATAGTAATAATCGCATTAAAAAATATGGAAATTATAGCGGGGTAACCATGAAAGTACGTTCAAGCGACAAAGGGAGAAAGACGCGCAAGAAGTGTATATCTACGCAATTTCTACAAAAATATGAAAAGCGTTTATGTATTAAATTCTTCGCTCGCCAATTCATTACGTTCCCTAAAAGTTCTCTCATCTAATAATTACCATCACCATCATTATCATTTTATTGCTCTTACATTACCGCCGTCAATATTTTACAAAAATATTTAATCTTGCATTAGTCGAATTTTTCTTGAGCAAGCATATATGCAACAAGTTAAGCAAATACATATAATCGTTCGCACTGTCGCCCTCTGTCACTTGCCACAAGGACCTCTGGCATCATTAATACAGTTTCTTATCTCGTACCTACAATTGCGTCTTGCTATTCGCTTGCGTCTCGGTGAAAACGAAGCAATCTCTACCATCTAATTTAATTCGACACTTGTACTACGTACAATGATAGAATATCAAGTATAAAATAAACTACTTAAATGCATTTGGCATGTTTCGTTTATGTGTGAGTCCCACTTGTCCTAATTTGAATTATTGATTAGCATCAAAGCCTTCAAAAATCTGGGAACAAATGACATCACTTCCTTGGTTAAACAACTTTGCACTTAGATAAATATAATTAATACAACTTTGGATTTTTGTTGCAGGTTAATCCCACGTCGGTCATTTTCAATGTATAAATATATCTACTTATATTTATTTTGTTCTACCGGGCGTTAGAGTCGAATTTACAATTTCAGATCTGATATGAACACTCTGCTTGTTTGTTCTGCTTCTACTGGCAGCTGTTGTATTATCTACAATTGATCGGCGATTTTTTACATTTTTCTTTTCATCTAATTCCGAAACATCATCTTTCCTTCTACTTGTGTCCGATGATTTTCCATTACTCTGTTGATCAGTTTTACACGTATTCTTCCCAATCTTTGTTTCACCTTCGTAATTCTTTCTCAAAGGTTGGGGAGTGTAATATAAACTGAACCTCTTTGATTTTGTGCTTTGTTTCTGCTTTTCGTCTCGCAATTCATCGGTGGAACTGAATTTTCTGCCTACTCTGGGAGTGACAGAAAGTGATTTATCACCTACTAGAACAGATTCAGAATCCTTTTTTGCAGAGCACGTTGAAAAACAACTAAATCTTTTATTTCTTACTACTGTCTTAACATCTGCATCAATTTTTGGTGTGCATTTTTCTCGCCTGAATTTTACGGTTTCATTCTTCGTACATTTGGATTCGTCTCCTGTTCTTACGCAACTTTTCCTGTTGCTTAAAACATGTATTTTGGAAGGTTTTGATGCATTTATTTTTAACGTGGTTGGAGTTTGCAATATTTTTGTCGCCGATTTTTCTTGATTTGTTAAAGGAGAACTTTTTACGCAGTTTAATTTCAATATTTCGGTTGCACAACCATTTTCATTCGGATCGCACATGTTTGAAGTTTTGAGTTCTTGATTATAAGAAAAGCAAACGTTCTCAAAACTATCCGTTGACTCCATGCTTTGCGTGGAACTCGATCTTTGATCTTGCGTTAACTGTGCAAATTGAATATTTACAAAACTGTCTGACGTTTCAATGTCATTACTTGAACTGCCAGTTAAACTATCAGTTGAGGAAAACATTGTATTACAATTTTTCATATCCTCATTTTCAAATTTCGAAGTAATTTTCTCCGAAACCATTGCACTTTGATAAAGATGTTTTCTTCTATATTTCGGTTTATTTATCCCAGAACGAACAGATGTGGGTGTTTTAAACACATTTATATTGCTATTATTTGATACATGTGAACTAATAGGTGTAGTACAATTAACGTCACTAGAGAAATTTTCATCTCTCCTTTCGAAGAAGGATGCATTCTCTTCGGCTGGATTGTTTTCGCATTTATTAAGGTTTATTGAAGGAACATTCTCAAAACTACTTATTAACACTGAATTATCCATCTGAACTGATAAATTAACATTTTCATGAATACTGTTTAAAGACGAGGCTTTACTATGCGATGATTTTAAACCATGTTGATGAACTTGGCCATCATTCAAATTGTTTATAAGATTGTTCATAGAGTGACTAAGATCTTGTATATCTTGTAAACAATCTGCACTAAGAGACACGGGTTCATCGTCTCTAGGATTTCCATTATTAAAGTCGTTTTCATCATAACTTAATTTTTCTTCGTCCTGATCTGCATTATGGAACAAATCAATGTTATTTGATTCTATTGTTGATAAAACTTCGATCCATTTGTTTCTAATACTTGATTTGCTATCAGGGACACTATCAACTTCATCCTGTGAACTGCTACTCTCAACTGAATTCTTGAAGTCAAACTCGAATGTTGCTAATCTTATCGGCTTACGCTGCTGATTCCAGTATTGCTCCGGCGGGTTGGTAGGAGTTGTTGCTGTGGTCTGCTCGCCTCCTAGAAAGCTCTGTTGATATACAGAGGCGGGACAAAAGAAAAAAAGAAGCATCGCTACAGATACAGCAAATCACTACAGAAGCTTTCCTAGCATTGTATTTAAAAAGCGAGGGTGAAGCTGTTTACGCCAGCGGTGGTAGTAAATTTAAACTACTTTCATAATAAATAATGATAATTGATAAGCGTATAGATAAAAAAATACGTGTAATCAAAATATAATACCTAAATATAATTAAACTAAAGGAAGAAATTCATTGCAGCTTACTATGCAAATTTTATGGTTATTTTCGGTAGAAAAAAAATAGATCCAAGTAAACCATGCAGGATAATGAAAAGAGGTTTTCTATCAAGAAATTAGCATATAATGACAGTTACCGCGAGCCACGGATGATCAAGTACATCTTCTGCACTGAATCTTAGTTCTGGTTGTGCTTGAAGCATATTTGAGATCAATTGTTTAGCCGAATCCGACACACTATCCCAGTATGGAGGTGTGAATTCATACTGGCCACTTAAAATGCGTTCAAATAATTCTTCTTGCTCATTTTCGGGCGAAACAAATGGTGGGAAACCACAAAGTAAAATATACAGTATCACGCCAGCTGCCCACACATCGATCTGAAACAATTTTGTTTAAATTTGTATTTTTTTAAACTTTATTAAATCAAACAATGCTATCTTTATAAATGAATATACTTTTAAACCATATCCAGTTTCTGCCAGAATCTCTGGTGCTACATATGTAGGTGTGCCACAAACTGTGTACAAAGGTTCTCTTACAATTTGAGCAAGTCCAAAATCACCTAATTTTAAACACCTAACATGATTTCCATCCATTTCCACCAAAAGATTTTCGGGTTTAACATCACGATGTACAATATGGTGTGAATGCAAATAAGCTAATGCAGATGTTAAATGCCCAATCATTACACTAGCTTCTGCTTCTGAGAACTTTGTTGCTGCAGCAATTGCATCAAACAAATCTCCACCCTTAAGTGACATAAACATATTTTTAACATTTACTTTAATTTTATGAAATCACAGGAAAATGTTAAGTAAACATACTTTTACAAGTTCCATAACTAAAAACAGTTGATCAGTGGTCTCTTGTTCAGCAACCAAACTAATAATATTTGGATGACAGACTTGTCGCAAAATTGCCACTTCACTTGCTAACATTGTTTCTTTACCTTGACATTTGTACTTATCTACAATTTTCATTGCATATTCCTCACCTGTAGATCTACAAAATATTGTTAATAAATTTTGTATATTTTGTTTAACTTATAAACATTTAATTTAAAGCACTTACTTATGAATGCAATGTCTGACAACAGCAAAGTTGCCATCTCCAATTACACGACCAACTGTGTAATGTAAACGTAATGGTTGAGGCAACATTAAAGATGAAGGGCTAGGTGTTCGCACTAGATGTGGTGTAGTAAGCACTTTCTTTCCAGATTTGCGTGGCATTTTAGGCATTGGACCACTTTGCCTCTTTGATATCCATGGACATCTTTTAAAACTCTGAATACTTTTAACTTCTTCAAAATCTAATTCAAAATCTTCTTGACTCGATTTCTCAGATCCATAAGCAATAAAGATATCATCATCTTCAAAAAACTGTTCCAAACAGGTAACCTGTTGCCCTGAGCGGGTATAAACTTTTCTTACTGCTCCAGAATCTAATTTAACTGCCTCTGTGATTGCTTCCATTGCATGTTCTAAATTTGGCGCATTTCTTTTATTCAATAAAAGCCGTACAACTTTACGAGGTTTTGTACCATGACGAATTAAAGTAATTATTTTAGCTTTTACACATAATGGTATTGCACTTATTTGTCTACCAGTACTAGCTGGAAATTGAGGCAATCCAGATAATGAACTGCCTCTTCTTACTTTTGTAGATGAATATTCCACTTTCTTAAACATTTCTCCTTGTCCAGAAACAACATAGCATTTACCATCTTCCAAATCATTGATACTTTGAACCTTTTTTCCATCCATAGTATAAATTGCTCTAACTCCATTAGGTAAAGTAACACTGGATATCAAAGCTCTTGTTAAATCTGAAGCTAAACTATCAAAACTGCGATATCTTTCTGCAGTCACAGCCATCACAATACCGGTATAAAACTTATCTCCATTTCTGTAAAACCTCACTCTTTTTGCTTTTTTAGTTGATGGTGGTCGAAGAGCATTTAAAGAATGTCGTGAACTAATGTCCAATATTCTTTCGTCTAAACTGACAATAGTAGCCGAGTTTATATCCTCGCTTCCAGAGAAGTTACTGTCACCAGATGGTGAAGCACCTTGACTAAATGGTTCTTCCATCATCCTAGATATAAACCATGTTCTTCGTATAAAAAATATAGTACATATGGAATGATACAGAGAATAAAAATATTCAAATTGCTTGATATATTACAAATCAAGGGAAACTGATATAAATAAAGTCATCTGCTACCAAGTTAGATATTGAGTAAACAATTAGAAGTTTTGTGTAACAAATTACAAATAAGAATTAATTGTCAACACCATCAAATTTTTCTTTGTTTCGATTATACGTTCAAAAATTTGTAAACGTAAGAGTAAGACAACAAAATATTTGTTCACCTTCCTAACCTATTTAACCTTCTCTAACCGCATTCATATGTATACAAATACAATACATAAATAAACAATAATAAACAGCCATTTGTTAGCAACCCAAGTTTATTAACGATTAACAAGTTTATATGAACCTACCTACTCAATTAGCAGAATGTGCTACTAAAAAACAGATGAAAAGCCAAGTAATGAACGAATGAATCACCACAGAGCTGACATTTTCATAGCTACCATGACGCAAATAAGATAATAAAAGCGAGGACTCTCGCTTTCGAATTGCACTAAAATAATTTTCCTTTCTATTACTTCTAACTCGTATACAATTGTTAGAGTTTACGTTTCTATCGCGACACACTGATTTTTGTTTTCTATGCGCAGAATAGTTTGACCTGCCAAACTCTATAAATAAAGTGGCTTGTCACAGAGAAACTGAAAGACCAGAACCGGAAGTAGAAACAAATTAAAGGGTGGGACGAAAACCAAATGCTTAGCGGGCTATTTCCTTCAAATTTAATCATAATTAAAAATATATCCTTTTATGGTAATTACTTTATCCCTTAAATAGATAGCTCAATTTGAATATATCATCAGATATTAACGTATTATGAATTATTATAAAAAATATTTTTGCAAATTTCTTTTATGAAATATATTCACGAAAAAAAATTTGTCCGAGTTAACTAAAAATATTCTAAGAATTATCATGTATTACCATATTAAAAACTAAATAACCAAGTAAAGAAATTAGAAGTTAAAGAGAAATAAATATGTAATCGAATTAAATTATTTTTCCAACAATTCGCAAATCTAAATTTTAAAGTCGATTCAAAATCACAAAAAATTCAAAAATCGATCGGTAAAATATACTAACTGTCACTGACGGTAGAGGGCAATATGATCTTTAATAGTTACTTAGCTGCCAATTTAGTAGCTTATATTCGTCAGTTTATCATTTTTAATCAGAAAATATAAATTATATTTAATAATGTGCAATACAGACATGAAAAAGAGAAATCAGTTAAAATTATAGTAGCGTAATAGCTATAAAACACTGTAGAAATGCAACGTTGTACAACTCCTCTGATAGCCGTGATCGTCTAGTGGTTAGGACCCTACGTTGTGGCCGTAGTAACCCAGGTTCGAATCCTGGTCACGGCAATGTCATGACATGACATTGTCACGGCAGAGGTATATTTTTTTTTTCCTTTTATTTTCTTTAATTATATTTATTACAATCTTTTAAATACTTAAATACTAATATCACACCATACGTTTCTGTTTCATCGTGAACTTCTAAAATCTGGAACTTTGAAATTTTGAGATCTGGAGACTTCAACATTTGAGGACTTAGAAATTTACAGGTGTATGATTTAAAAATTTGGACTTTTGAAAATTCGGGTACTTACAGATTAGTTAGGACTTTGAGGAATTAGAAATTTGGGAGGTTGGAGATATAAGAATTTGGATACCTTAAAATTTGGAGTTTTAAAAATTTAGAAAACTTCAAACACGTTTAATTCTCTAAAACTGAAGGATAGTAATGTTCCTACCCCTTTTATTCTCGTATTTATCAAAAGGGTGTCTATTTCACAAGTGCGGTTGTAAATGTTTAAAAGTTATATCGAAGAAAAATGATATTTTACAATGAACATTTAACTTGGAGGATATAATTTCGTTCGAAATACGTTTCTGGAGTGCAATTGGTTGGTCCGTACCTGGCGTTACGATCGAGAGAGAGAGAGATAAAAGCGATCCAGCCAGTGTCGGTAACCAGACAGGGCCGACACAGCAGTGTCGAAGCAAAGGTGCTTTGAGTGGGTGGGGGCGAGACTTCACAATAGCGGAGCGACGTTCTCCAGAGGAGCCGCAGTCTCGCTCGGTGTGTGTTTATCGGCGGTCGTAGTAGCGCGGGCGGATGTGTCGCGTTGAAGGAAACGAACAGAGTCGTTCTACAGTGTGTGAAAAGCAAAAGCGAGCGTTTTTCTTGGTTGAAACATAAATTAAGAGAAAAAGTGACGTGCGGTGATTTAGGATGTCTGGTCGCGAGTGAATGGGCAACAAGAGACGCCGTAAGTGCGCGGGTGTCCTCCAGTTCAACTTTGAAAATCTCGAGACCGGTCGACAAAAATGCGGGCGCGATACGTCGTGGCAGGTGAGTAAGACCCCGGGCATGTTCGCCATTCGTGCGGCGTTCTTGGTTCGTGTTTCTCTCCGCCAGCGCCACAGGCCCCGAGATCCTTTCGCGATCCATGATCCAAGACGCAAGCGCGAATCCTTTCGACTCTCTTAACCGTTGCCATTGAACGATATCCACGAAACGCGTTCGATTCTCGATCGAAATTATTTACTAAATGTTTCTGTGACACGTAATTCGCAGAGCATCGACGTTCGAATTTTTGCGTAAAACGATGGAAGCGTCGTGACAAGTGGGGATGCCGCCCTGCCAAACCGTTCCGCACACCTGATCGTGTCTACCTGAAGTACTGTTATATCTTCGTGTTATACTAGGATAGACTAAAATATACGACGTTCTGCTCCATGGAGCCGGGTATAACCTTGGTAGTCTTTCCGTTGACGTTAACATTTCCTTACCCGGTTTCTCATGTTTTCTAACTGTTTGTCCGAGTTTTATTATAAAATAACATTCGTACCAGTTGTACAGTGTATCAGATCCGCCTCGAGAGTTTATGGAGCCCTGGGCATGAGAACTTTTGTACAACAAATTTTTCATTGAATTACACGTTATGTTAGATTAACTTGTCAAAGTTTAAGTCAACAGTAACACGAACTCGACAATTGCAACTGAATTCTGTACAATGGGTGATACAATTCGTGGCAATATAGTGCGAAACAATTTAACGCGTGGTAATCCTTTTTAGCCCTCGCCTATAATTATATTTACCATATTTTTAATTCATAAACTCTAATAAATCTTACTTTACGACATAATGTACGTATCAATGCATTTATTGAAACAGAAGATGATATTGGTATACATCAATAATCTACAGACCGAAATTTATTATTATTAATCTGCTTGTGATACGTACAATTTAAGGTCTCTCTATAATTGTGAAAGAAATTGATTCTAGAGATATTAACATAACGTATGACAATATAATATAGCAGAATAACGTAGAAATATATCTCATTGCAATATAACACGTGGCTATATAACGCGTGGCAATATAACGCGTAGTCATGAAACACGTTTCAATAAACGGAGTAGTAATATAACGCATGGTAATGTAATGCGTGATAATGCAAATCGTGGCAATATAACACATGGCTATATAGCATGTGGCAATATAACGCGAGGCAATATAATGTGTAGTTATAAAATACATCGCAATATCCTGCGTTGTAATCAAGGAGTAATTGTACAACTCGTAGCAATATAACACGTGGCAATATAACGCGTGGCAATATAACGCGTAGTCATAAAACACGTCTCAATAAACGGAGTAGTAATATAACGCATGGTAATGTAATGCGTGATAATACAACTTGTGGCAATATAACACATAGCTATATAGCATGTGGCAATATAACGCGAGGCAATATAATGTGTAGTTATAAAATACATCACAATATCCTGCGTTGTAATCAAGGAGCAATTGTACAACTCGTAGCAATATAACACGTGGCAATATAACGCGTGGCAATATAACGCGTAGTCATAAAACACGTCTCAATAAACGGAGTAGTAATATAACGCATGGTAATGCAATGCGTGATAATGCAAATCGTGGCAATATAACACATGGCTATATGGCATGTGGCAGTATAACACGTAGTTATACATCGCGTTGCAATATATAGTACATAGTAATCCAATGCGTAGTAGTACAACTCATGGCAATATAATGCGTGAAAATTCAACGTTTGACCATATAATGCGTGGCAATATGAATAAGCACATAACGCATGACAATATAACAATACCTGAACCAAAAGAAAAAATTTTAAACGTTTTGAAAGATTTTTAAAACGAAAGTCCCTAAACGCAGGGCCCAAAATAAGTGCTCCGTTTGCCCGACACTAACGGCAATACCGCAGTGCACTATATCGCTGTTTCCACCGAGTTTCTCTGTTCGTACAATACAGGTTCGTAGACCGTGAACGGGGAACGCACTGCGTAAAATAATGATCGCGCCCGATGTTGGTTCGCATTCGTGTTGAAGTCTCCGCGTTTGAGTTGCTCCGCCAATTCTTGGCCCCGGGGCATTATTTTTGATTCACGCGATCGTTTGGCGTTATACTACGCGGATAAAGGAATTGAACTGAGAATTGTAAGTGGCTGATCGATAACGCTGGTGCAATGACCGGCGTAGCTTCTTAACAACTGAAATAATCGTAAAAGAACGTAACCATCGCGTTGTATATCCTTTGAGGGATAAAGTATCGACCGGACTGTTAACGCTTATCCAATCACGAACTTTTTCAAGCTACCGGTTATTGATACGTTTGTAGCTCGAAAAGTGCATAAATTTAAATGCGGCGCGATGGAGGGAAAGTTAATGATATACCGGGTGTCCCACAATCAGTACCACAGTAACATGATTTTATTCATGAAAAATAACGGAAAGTGTGAAATAAATTATTCTCTATACAAAGCAGTTTCCATAATATTTCAATTTAAATCGTGCGAAACGATGTATGTTTCTATTATCATTTGTATGTTTGTTACTTCCTTATATGGCCAGCAATATGATAATTATCAGTGCGATATGCAGCACCTGATAGGTAACTGTATTAATACATTTTAATTATAAAAGAAATATCTCATTAAGATGTTTATTTCATTCGCGTTTTATTACAAACGTAAGAAAAGGTTGATTCTGGTTGAGAAAATGGTTTCGTTAAAAGGCGATGCAATTAAAACGAATGAAACTCCGTTGTCTATATAAAATTGAACAATATTGTTGAATATAATAAGTGTTTGAAGACTATCAAGCGGTACCTGTACGTAATACTTGGACTCGCAAAGTAGACCAGTAGAAATATCGATCGTCTTAAATCGCATTGTGATATCTTGCATTGTTTCCCCTTTCGTTGTTCCCCTTAACGCGTAAAAACGAACGCGTGCTCACCTCACATAAAACTCTATTAAAATAACTCATAATCGTGCTTCGTAGCTACTTTTGTTTGATGCCTTCTCCCGAACGCATAATTTCATTCGTGAAAGTTCATAAACCGCGTCCAGTCGCGAGAAAGCAGTCAATTTTTATATATGGCGTCATGTAATTTGCGGTTCAAGTTGAAAGGTGGCGTTTACCGATGTGAAAACGGATCCGCTTCCTGAAAAAATTTTTCGAATTTGCATGATGTACGTTCATTGAAATATATGTACTTTCACGGATTTAGCTTTCGAGTGGCATTACAAATTATTTCGACATTTTAATTTATTATGTATAATACGGAAATCAATTATGCACATTCGATCGATTATGTAGTGGATCGTATGAATTATGATGTAGTAGATAATCTGTTGTTATTAATTGTGTATTGAATTCAATTTATTACATAATGCAAGATATTAATTAGAATGCACATAAAATAATGTATGGACACGTATACAATAACGTATGTATCATATACGTATATGTATAATAACGTACAGCGATGATAGTGCAAAGATATTTCAGTGCTAGTTCTGCACAAATTTATTTAAACATCCGTTTTTATCGGAGAGAATCGATTCTTGAGTAATGCTTCATTAATGCAATATGTACATTTATTAATTAGCATATCACAATATTTATTTCGAACCGAGTAAACACCCCTAGCTAATGATTTGTTTTTTCCCAACTTCTCGTTTTCTTCGCATTCGGCAATTTTTCGAATTTTGCTTCTCGAGACTTAGTATTCTTCTTCAGAAATTTCCGAGAATTTTTAGATTCTATAAAAGAAAATTAGTTGAAGAGAGACCTGTTTTAATAGGCAAAAAACAAAAGATCAAGTGCACTACTAGTAAAGGTCAATGAGCTACTTGCTTTTGGTTTTAGAGGGGATTTGCTATGACGTATGTGTAATAAAAAAATAATATAATAAGGTCGGATCGTGATGACCTTGAGAATGAAGAAGTAGGCTGTTCTGTATTTTTCTATTTGGTCTTTTAATCATACTGCAGAAATAGTTCATATTTCAGTTATTTTGCTAATATGTAATTACTGACAAGTTTTGTTAATTATTTTCAAATTGCCATATTTTTGAACTTGAGAGTTTAAAATTTTCAAATTTCAAATTTTCAAGTTCTAAATTTCAGAATTTCTGAATGAATTTTATATGAATATTGGTCAAATTTTAAATTGACCAATTACTAAATTTTTTAATTTCGATAATTACAATTTAAAATTCTGTAATTACTAATTATTTAAATTTCGATGATAGAAGTATTGGGACATCGAATTTTCAATTTTCCAATTTATCTAATCTTCAAATTATCAAATTTAAAAATTATCATCTTTCAAATTATTCAAATTTAAGGCTTGAACACTTAGAATTCTAAAATTTGCAAAATTCCTCGATACTAAATTTACAGTTTAAGACCTGCTTATCCATTATTGACGAGTATGAAGGTAAAAAGGTCCACACAATGGTACGCCCCTGCAGCCGCCCACCCGATTAACCAACATTAATAATTAACAACTCGATACACGAACAGGCAAACTTCCAGATCTTTTATTTCCACATTCCGGAATATTAATCGAAAATTTATACCGTAGAAGAAACGGTAGCCGAATCTGTGCAGTCAGAAAACGGAGTGTTCGGACGGGATAAAATTTCGTATACGTCGGATAAAACGAGGCACCTGTTACGGAATCTAGTCGAGTCTTTTTTCGCTGACGATAAGGAGAAAGGAAAAAATGATTAAGGCTGGCAACGTCCAGCAGGTATAAAACGACGGACGTAGGGATCCCCTCTGTTCCCGCACGTTCGCGTGTGTTGAACGATGCATGTGTCGTTCAAGCCGCGCACCTGAGCGTGAAGCGAGGGACCAACCTTAATGCACCAACCTGGCTTCCACCTGCGCTAGACGACCAGCCGAAATGTGTATACTTTTTCCTTCACACTGAAATTCTTACCAACCGTTGACCGTTTTACCTCCCTGACTCAACGCTCTCCACGTGGATTTTCCTTATGGATCCTCTTCACGTAATACCGAAGATATGGCTAGCCATAAAGTTATCGCTGGGAATGATGATATCGAAATGCTTAGGGACGTCTCGATGTATCGATAATATCGTTTCGATATCGTTGAGGAGATAGGTGGTGATTTAAATTGTATTTTCAAGTTGTTAGATTTAAATTTCTCAAACAAATAACTCCAGTTTCTAGATTATGTAATTCTTAAATTATCCGATTTTCAAGATATCACATTTCTTTATTCCTAAATTGTCGAATCTCTTTTACAAATACTGAAATGTCATAACTTTAAAAATTCAAGTATTTAAATTTAAAATTTCGAGTCTTTGAATTCTCAAATCCGTGAATTTCCAATTTTCAAATCTTGAATTCCAATTTCCAGATTTTCAAATTTTTAAATTATCAGATCTTCAAGATATCAAATTTCTTAATTTCTAAATGGTTAAATCTCTAAATCCTGAAATCTCCTAATTTTCAAATTTTTAAACTTCCAAGTCTTTGAATTCCCAAATCCACAAATTTCCAATTTTCCTAATTTCTAAATTACTAAATCTCAAAATTTATAAATTTTTAATTTCGTAAATTCTTAACTTTCAAAACTTCTAAATTCTTAAATCTCAAAATCCCTAAATTTTCAAGTTCTTTATTTCTTAAATCTCAAAATTTCCAAATTTTCAAGTTCCTAAATTTCTAAATCTCAAAATTTCCAAATTTCCAAATTTCCAAGTTCTTCAATCCCTAAATCTCAAAATTTATAAATTTATAAATTCCTAAATTCTCAGTTCTTCAGTTCTCAAATTTTCAAACCTACAAAATCAATTTTCCACATTTCCAAATTAGAAATTCAGAGGTTTTAGAATTGTAAGAAATTTGTAAAATTTAGCAATCCAAGAGCGTGTAATGTTCAACTTTCTGCCACTGATTATACCGTCTCTAATAATTGTCGAATACACGGTATACGTTAATATAAATGGCAAACTGACTGCACCATTTTAACTTTAAGCAGCTGTGACGACATATATATACATATACACGTATGTACAATTCATGTACATACGTGTTTCACTTCGACTGTTCATACAATCTCTATTTATACAGCTGTTTGTTTCCTTACAATATAAAATATCACTTTATGCAATTTATAATATGATTGTAATTAGTAAACACATATTCGTCTTTATTTTCGTATTCTCATATCCCATATTTTCTCTCTGTTTTCATGCTTCTTTTCGAATACTTCCTGTGGGATTCTTCGTTCTCGAATATTGCATTTTTCGCATGCCAGTTAATACGTTCGAGACCGACAACGTACTTTGTGCGTCATGCATTATTTATCCAATGCACCGACGACGCACTGTGTGCGTCCTGCAATTATGAAGTTATTCACGTGCAGAGTGCGGTGAACTTCCCTAGGGAAAATGGCGATATAGGGGAACGGAATCACTGTTTGTTCAAAACAACATCATATAATATTACAGAAATTATTTAGCCTGGAAAACAATATTTAATAATATAATTCATATGAGGAAAATTTTACATTATTAATGCTTTTATTGTTAATAGGTATTGGTACAGTTTTATATATTAAATTTTATGCTATTTACAAAATTAAAAATTATACTAACTTTTACTAAATTAACCTATTGAGGTTAGGTTAGAGCATTAGCTCTGAAAATTTTACATATTTAATAAATATTACGTATTGTACGTATGTTGTAAGCTAACTACGTTTCAGTAGCTACCAGTAGAGTTTGAATATTTGAATATTAATTCAATTGGTATTCCATTATTTGAATATTTATTGAATTCATGTCTGAATATTCGAATAGCATACTAAAATTAGTACTAAGGTTAGTTTTATTAATTTTACTAGACATAATCAAATTAAAAACTATTACTATTTACTCGAAATAGTAAAATTAGTATGTAAAATTTGTTGCGTACTAAATAAGATATGTAATTGTAAATGACGATCCAAAACGGTACTGCAAATTTGCGAGTCTCGTATATTTAATAATATCGCTATTTGTTTAAAATTGATTATACTAATATACCACGATTAGCATTAACGCAAGATGTAAAATGTCGTTGAACAGTGTAATTACATTCCATTAACGGTAAATACGATTAACTCTGGCTTAACTGTATTAGCCATTACTTCTTCGATTCTCTGTTTTCCTTACGTGCTTAGTACGAGGTAAACCATTTTCTTGTTATTACTGTATCCCAAACTGCTTCTATTATATCTCATTTCATGCTCCATTAACGTTGAAGACGTTGGAAATAATGAATCATTAGTCCATCGTACTATGGTAATAAACTGTTACACCTTCAAAGTTATAAATTTATATAAAATTTAAACATTGCAAATTCTTAAATATACTCATTTTTTAATTTACCAATTTTACGTGTTTTCTAGTTTAATAATTTTATGCAATTTACAAAATTCTCAAATCAAAAATTTTTAATTAATTTTAAACTGACCAAATTTTAGCTAAATTCACAGGAACAATAAATCTCGCAAATTCAATCGATATAATCAATTGAAAAAGGTATGATTACAATTATATTTTCAACGGTCCATAAAAAATTGCACATGTAATCCGTGATTCAATGAGACTTTTGGGAATTTGATAATTTAGAAATTTGGATGATGGAAATTTGATAATTTAGAAATTTCGGGTGATGGGAATTTGATAATTTAGGAATTTGGGGATGTGGGAATTTGATAATTTAGAAATTTGGGGTGATGGGAATTTGATAATTTAGGAATTTGGGGATGTGGGAATTTGATAATTTAGGAATTTGGAGATTTGGCAATTTGGGATATGAGAAGTTGGAAATTTGAAAATTGGATATGTAGAAATTTGGAGATTTGAGAATTGGGGATATGGAACTTTGAACTATTGAGAATTTGGGGATATGGGAATTTGATCATTTAGAAATTTCGGGATATTGGAATTTGATAATTTAGAAATTTGGGGATGTGGGAATTTGATAATTTAAGAATTTGGTCATTTGGAAATTCTTAAATTTAGTAATCTGGAGATTTGGAATATTTAAACTTAGAAATGTGGAGATCTGGTGACTTGAAAATTTAGGAATTGGGAATATAGGAATTTTTGAGGAATTTGGAAGTGTAGCAATATGGTAATCTATAAATTATACACTATTGCATAATTCAATCGACATAATCAATTGAAAAAGGTATGATTTCAATCATATTTTCGATCTTCCAAGGTGAAGTGTAAAAAATTGCACATGTAATCCGTGATCCTATGACACATACACATTACAGTGTGTACATTCATACATTTTTATTGGCAACAGTTATGATTAGAAACTCGTTTATCAACGTTTTTTACACTACCATACCAGCTCCGTGATTAATAGCGCAGATGACGCAAGTATTGATATCAAAATACATTCTTTTTCGTCAAGAACGGCAAACGTGTCGTTGCTGCGCGTCGACACCTTTAATAAATTATTTTTCTTTCACTACACTGAAGTATAAAATCCCATAAAAGTAAGAAAATATGTACAATTAATTTAACACGACACGCTTTAATTTTAAAGGGCATAAGTATACAGGAATAGAAAGAAATAAAAATCATTTTACATTATCAATTTGTTAATTCTTTTTTGAAGAAGCTAATTTTAATTTCTTTTTATAAATCTATTCTCCATTTTGTAAATATATAAGGTTCGTATGAACACTGTAAGTAAATTATTACAATTATTGTATTATTACAATAAAGACTAATTTTTACAATTATTTATATTCGTAAGAAACAAGGACTTAACATAATTTATCAACAAAATAAATAAATGTTTATATCTTCGAAATTAAATAATTCTTCGAAATAATTCTGTTAAACAAAAACTTATTTTGATTCACATCTGCATATCTGTTCAGTGATTCAATTATTTGTAAAAAAATAATTATTTCAACACATGATTGGTTTATTCACGATAGACCAAGCAGATGAATAATGCGACAGAATCATAAAGGAATTCAGTAAATTGTATGCAGCCGTTTAAACGTTCCCTGAATTGAAAAACACACCATAAATGGAGGGTCTGGTTATTATCACAATCAAGTGGTGGAAAATGCTTGGAGAGTGCTCGAGATGGTTGAAAAGTTTTTCCTTTCCTTTTCTCAAAAAATCCACAGGGTTCAGGACACAAGTATAATTCTCAAAGGGCCATGTGCCGCCTTTAGAGTCATTGTCTTCTCTTCTTTCTCATGTCTGTTTAGGATTATTCCTAATCCTGTTTTTCTACGACCCCAGACAGAAACCAGCTTTCAATCCCCACTGAAATCTTACCAATCACGTACGATTTTCCTGTACAATTACTTATTCTATACTTTACTATCAGAATACAAATTAATTTTATTCAAGTACAGTGTTTATAGAAATCTTAATGTACCTTTTACGGAAAATATCTTCTTTTATATTTAATAATTGAAACAGAGAATGTGTATACATATAATATGAATATACTTTGGACCAATAAACATAGCAATAGAGGACTAATGGTCATAAAATCAATCAAAGTGGATGTACTATATGTTTCAAATAAACGATACATTATTTACAATAATAGAAAAATATAATTTGAAGTGATTACAAGTTAAAAGTAACATTACAAGTTAAATAAAAATTGCTCAATCCTTGATAGTAATCAATACCAGATTATAATTGCTAAAATAATTATCAAATACTAAAATAGAATTTCAAAATGTTACATTTTTTTTAATAGATTGAAAAGAAACACAGAGGTATTTCTGCTGATAATTATGTTAATTTTGACATTAATTAAATAACTAATACATCAAACACTTATTGAAATATTACATACATATGTATACATATATCTATACATATCATATCTAATATGTGTAATATTTGTATATGTGTAATATGTGTATATTTGTAATATGTGTAATATGTGCAATATGTGTATATGTGTATATGTGTAATAAAAACAAGATTATCCTCAATAAATCAAACAGTATTACATATACAGTAAACAGTAAAAATAATATAATCGGCTAATTATTAAATTAAGTATTAAATTCGTTTCGACCAAAGTTGCACAAAAATTTCCTCTCCATAAATCGCGTGCAGCATTCATTTCATGCAATGTTCAATTTTTTACTTGTTTTTTAATGATAATTTTCAGAAGATTGACATCGCAGTAGAATTTCTAACACGGAACGAACGCATCGAAACGCTATTCCGGATTCGCTTGGTAGCTCCTTCTGTAATTTAACACGAATCACACATACACGAGTGCACGTACATATTCGCGCAGTGATCCAATGACTAACTATCGCGTTTGACATAAATTTTTGCTCGATTCATTCCGTTCTAAGAACAACTTTCTTCGTGTCGTCAATTAAGAAAAAATTTATTGGAGAATTTTTAATGTATTTTCATGAACGTGGCGTAATTCATGATGGAGAATAACGGATGTTCGGTACATCATGAATCACTGGATATGTAAAGTACAACTCTATTTGAATCTCAACTGAGCCTATTTTGAGCTCTTAGTGCTAGAAGTATACCGTAAACTGTACATTAGTTATAGCAGATTAAGTGGAGTAATAGAATTGTGTGGTAATGAAGTAATAAAATTGTGAAATACTGCAGTGATGGAATATTAACATAAAAATATGGGAAAATGGTGGAAATAGAATACTAAAGAGGTAATATGGTAAAACGGCGGAATGATTAAAGAAATGCATAGTGTAATAGTAAAGTAGGAAGATAGGAAGATAATCAAATAATCAAATAGTAAAACAATAAAATAATAAAGGAGTAGGATAGTAAAATAATCAAATAGTAAAACAATAAAATAGTAAAATAGTAAAATAGTAAAGTAATAAAATAATCAAATAGTAAAATAATAAAATAGTAAAACAGTAGATAAGTAAATTAGTAAATTAGTAAATTAGCAAATTGGTAAATTGGTAAATTAGTAAAGTAGTAAACTAGCAAATTAGTAAAATAGTAAAACAGAAAAATAGTGTAATAGTATAACAGTGAAACAGTAAAATATTAATCTAGTAAAACAATAAAATAAAAAACCATCAACCACTAAAGCAGCAACATACCAAAATATAAAATACCAAAATAAAATATCCAAATATTCAAACACCATAGGACAAATTCCCATACCCCTAAATTTCTAACAGTTCAGTTTATATGTCCTATTAAAATTATACAGTATATGTATGCATGTCTACATACATGTATACATACATATACATACACTGCATACAATAGTAAAATCACAAGGATCTCCTACTTTAATATGCGAGAATTAATTACACATAACGATCATCCACCTTCAGTAATTAAAGAAGGAATTTTTTCAAATTATTCCTGTCGCAATTATTTGCGTAACCAGACGTTCGCACGTTGCAGTTCCTCCGACTCGATTAATTAAATAATTAACTCGTAACGGTAATTATTTGCACCGTGCACGAATTGCAGGACTGAAACAGTGTCGTGTAACTTGTGCACGTACAGCAGTTGCACCGTGCACGTGCAGTACACGCAGAACAATGTTCATCGATCCGGATCATCTGATTGTTATCGTTATAGATTCGTTCTGCATGAAATTCGATTGAAAGTCACGCTGTCAAAATGATGTTTGCTTTATTTTTGCACGCCTTTTCTCTTTTCTCTTTTAGAGGAAATTCGGTTCGTTATCGATCTTTATAATTAGGGGATTTTAATATTTTAATATATGGAAATTTATACTTTTGGGGATGTGGGAATTTGGAAATTTGGGATTTTGGGTATTGGGGATTTTAGGATTCGGGAATGTGAAATTTGGGGTTTTGGAATTTGGAAATTTGGAAATTTGAAAATTTGGGTATTGAGGATTTTAGGATTCGGGAATGTGAAATTTGGAGTTTTGGAATTTGGAAATTTGGAAATTTGAAAATTTGGGTATTGGGGATTTTAGGACTCGGGAATGTGAAATTTGGGGTTTTGGAATTTGGAAATTTGGAAATTTGAAAATTTGGGTATTGAGGATTTTAGGATTCGGGAATGTGAAATTTGGAGTTTTGGAATTTGGAAATTTGGAAATTTGAAAATTTGGGTATTGGGGATTTTAGGACTCGGGAATGTGAAATTTGGGTATTGGGAATTATTTAATTTAGGAATTAGGGATATTGAAATTTGGATTTTTAGGAGTTTGGGAATTTAGGAATTTTTTAATTTATAACTAGGGATATTGGAATTTGGATTTTTAGGAATTTGGGAATTTAGGAATTTTTTAATTTATAACTAGGGATATTAGAATTTGGATTTTTAGGAGTTTAGGAATTTAGGAATTGGAAAGTTGAAAATTGTGATTATCGAAATTTAATAATTTAGGAATTAGGGAATTTGAAAACCAGAAATAGGAAATTTGGTTATTTAAAAAATTTAACTGTAGGAAATTTGACAATTTAACAATTTAGTAACTTGTAAATTTTCGAATTTAGAAAATTGAATACATAAAAATACAGAAATGATAAAATCTTATATTTCTAAACTTTGAGAAATGTAGAAGTGAACAAATTTCTATAACACATCAAATATTCCATACATGCCATTGAACAAATATTCTCAGGGTGAATGTCCTTACATGTAGTTTCCACGTTGGAACATATTCTACAGGAACTAGTGGAGCACACTCAGTGTTATCAGTTCCGAGGAGCGTAGGTTTTAGATTACCCTGGAACACCCTTTTCAGATGTAAATGGTTTCATGTGCATTTAAATAAACAACACCATACTTACCCAGGCATTTCGTGTCGTGACTCATTGCGGCTTCAATTTTTTCCAACAATGGAAAAACTGGTTTCGAGGTTGAACCATAGTTAACTGGGCCAATAGTGTGCCTCGCCTAACCAGGTATCTTTGTCGCTCATTAACGTGACGTGCAAAATCGAGCTATATTTGCGACTACCGTATCTCCTTGATGAATCAGTTTAATCAAAGAACAGATTATCGAGGAGAGAGAACTTTGCACTTTTCATATAAAAATGCTTTGTCACGTTAACTTTTTATTAGCCTTTCTCGACGAACTTTCATCTGAAAGCGACGAACTGTTGCGGAGAAGAATTGCATTAGATGTGTGCGGTTTGACGGTGGGAAAAGTTGCTGTCAGTAATGTGAATGGAGTGAGATTTAATTCATATTAAGGGTTTAAAATTTGCAAAATTAGTGCATTTTTGGAGTCTGTGAATTTGGGATGTGTAAATTTAGGGGTTGGGAAATTTGATGACTGGATGTTGGAGAGTTGAAATATTTGGGAGGAGGGATGGGGAAATTTCAGAGTTTGGGAATTTGGGGATATGAGAGTTGGTAATTTAGGAATTTGGAGATATGAGAATTAGGGATATGGAAATATGGGGATATTGGGATATGGGGACATGGAGATATGGGGATATGGGGATATTGGGATATGGGGACATGGAGATATGGGGATATGGGGATATGGGGATATTGGGATATGGGGACATGGAGATATGGGGATATGGGGATATGGGGATATGGGGATATGGGGATATTGGGATATGGGGATATGGGGATATGGGGATATGAGGATATTGGGATATTGGGATATGAGGATATTGGGATATGGGAACATGGGCATATGGGGATATGGGAACATGGGGATATGGGGATATGGGGATATTGGGATATGGGGATATGGGGATATGAACTATTGAGAATTTGGGTATATGGGAATATGGGGATATTAACTATTGAGAATTTAGGGATATGGGGATATGGGGATATGGGGATATGAACTCTTGAGAATTTAGGGATATAGGGATATGGGGATATGAACTATTTAGAAATGTGGGATATGAAAATTTGGAAATTTAGAAATTTGGTAATTGAGAAATTTGAAAATTTGGTGGTTTAGAAATTTAGACATTTGAAGATTAGGTGATTCAGAAATTTTGAAATTATGAAATTGTCGAATTGTCAAATTGTCAAATTGTCAAATTGTCAGATTGTGAAATTGTGAAATTGTGAAATTGTAAAATTGTACTTTTGGAAATCTAGAAATTTGATAATATGTAGTTTTAAAAACTTTGAAAAATACCACACTTCAACAGACTTTGCTCTTGAAATCCAGTACAAAAATATCATCATTTAAGAATTTAGTGTTCTCAATTAACTCACCATCTTCTTGTCACTCATATCTACATCTACAACTACAAACTTTATAATACAAAACTAAAACTTGATAATACAAAACTAAAACTTGATAACATCAAACTAAAACTTCATAAAATAAAACTAAAACTTGATATAACATAAAACGTAGAAATACGAAGAAGAGTAAAGAAGGAGCGTCCTCCGCCATTTTTCCATCGATAGAAAAACAGGTTTTAACATTAAACCATATAAAAGTGGGCCAATAGTGTGTTCCAACGCAGCAAGTATCTTCTTCTGCAGTAACGTCGCGTGGAAAATCAAGTTACATTTGCAACTGTGGCTATTTAACGTAAAAGCAGACACACGAATGCGAAAAAAAAAGAAAAAGAAGAAGCGTTCCGCGTATCCTTGTACCACTTTTCCTGTTGCCAACCCTGTGCCAGATTTTATCGGACCAAGTTGCAGCTAGGACTGGAAAAATGTGAGACGTGAGCAAACTATTAAATTTTCCGACCAAATATCATATTTTAATTCCTCGTTAAAATACGGAGATATTAGCTGCGGATTTTATTTCTCTCATGTTTGCTTGTGGTTGTATATACGTATCGTTGATGCGATTTTTGTTCGAGGTCGCTTAGATCAGGACATTTTTAGATATTGTAGATTTTATAGGGGCAGTGAGTTGGGGTTGGAATGAGTGATTTTTGAAAATTTAAGAATTTGGAAATTTGAGGAGTGGATTGGAGAGTGGGAGGGTTGGGGAGAGTTTGGGGATGTGGCAATTTGGGGATTTAGGCGTTTTAGAAATTGGCGACTGGAAATTGGTGATACAGATATTTGGGAATTTAGGGTATAGACGTTTGGAGATTTGCGAATTGGAAATGTGGAAATTTGGGAATTTGAGAATTGGGGATATAAGAATTTTAGGATTTGAGAATTTGGGAATGTGGGAGTTTAATAATTTAGGAATTTGGAGATTTGAAAATTTGGGATATGGAAACTTGAACTATTGGGAATTTGGGGATGTGGGAATTTGATAATTTAGGAATTTAGGGAATGTAGGAATTGGGGAATGTTGGAATTGGGGAATGTTGGAATTGGGGAATGTAGAAATTTGGGAATGTAGGAATTGGGGAATGTTGGAATTGAGGAATGTAGAAATTTAAGAATGTAGAAATATGGTAATGTAGGAACTGGGGAATGTTGGAATTGGGGAATGTAGGAATTGGGGAATGTAGGAATTGGGGAATGTTGGAATTGAGGAATGTAGAAATTTAAGAATGTAGAAATATGCTAATGTAGGAACTGGGAAATGTTGGAATTGGGGAATGTAGGAATTGGGGAATGTAGGAATTGGGGAATGTAGGAATTGGGGAATGTAGGAATTGGGGAATGTAGGAATTGGCGAATGTAGAAATTTGGAAATTTAGGAATTTGGTGATGTGGAAATTTGATAATTTAGAAATTTACTAATTTAGGAATTTGGACATTTAGAAATTTGTTAATTTAGAAATCTGGAGATCGGAATATTTAAACTTAGAACTCTGGAGATCTGGTGATTTGAAAATTTAAGAATTGAGAATCTAGAAATTGTATCTTTGCGGAATTTGGAAGTGTAATAATATGGGAATCTATAAATCATACAATATAGTATATGTAATGTGTTTACATATGCACTGTACAATAAAAATGGTGGAACCCATAAATTGATTTACTTTATTTAATCTTTCAAAAATTAATAAATTTGAAAGTCCTGTAATATGAAAGTTTAAAAGTTTGCAAGTAACTTTCTAACTAGATATATTCCAATTTCTAAAATTTTTAAATTTCCGTCACAAAATTCCTGTGTTCCACATCCCTTCCATGCAAAAAGTGAATTGATATTTTAGGTGGGTCAATTTCAATCTGGCCCCCATCTAGTTACGCCAATGGTTATGTTATGTTAGCATCCAATGGAAGAGTTCCATTCAAACCGAAGCCTTACGCGAACTTTCCGCAACGATCGTTGAGAAGCATTGTTATTCGCTATAAACCTACACATGTAGACCCTCATTTACATACACCCACGTCCACGTATATCGAAATGTTTCACTTACAAAACCGATAGTTTCAAAATAGAAATTCTTGATAAATTCCATCGAATGCTACGGTATTTCAACGGATTTGTAATATAACCGTGCAAACGTTTCATCTATAAATCCATTTAAATACATTATGTACCAAAGATTTACTTATATTTCTATTTTCATATTTATATGAATTCTTTTGTAAATTAAATTTATATACACATTAATACACACTTAACTAAATATTGTAATAATAATAAAAAAACAATGTTGTCTTCAAAAATTTTAATTTCAACGTTTAACATATTTTTTTAATCTCGTTATAAATTGAAATATGGATTGGTTACAGACTTCTTTCACAAGAATTATTATTTATATAATTATATTTAATTACTTATGGGAAATACTATATCACAAGTTCAAATCACGGAGCACAAGTATAAATATTTAATAAAATCTTTGGGAACTTGCCTATGGTATTTTCAGTGAAAACTAGATCTACATGTACTCATACTCATATGTTTCGTCGTATCCATGTTTAACAAGAGGAACGATGTTTCTTCAGTCTAATTCATTATTAGCTTTTCATCGTACTAAAGTTCGTACTTCGCATTGAATAATGTTAAACTTTAGTTTCACATTGAAACAGTACTTTGTTTCTCGTTTTTCGGTGCATAACTACATATCAGTAATTCGTAAATTAATTCGAATTAAGGTTTAATTAATTAGGACAAGATTTTAATTTATTAGAATTAATATGAAATTAGTTAGTCAAAATTTGTAAGAAATTAATTAATATTAGCAAGAAATTAATTTTCAGAATTAGCAAGAAATTAATTAATCAGGCTTAGTAAGAAATTCAATCAAAATGAACAAAGAAAGTTAATCAAGATGAACAAGAAATCAATTGACTAGCATTAGCAAGGTATAAATCTGAACTAGCAAGAAATTAATTAATAATAATTAGCAAAAAATGTATCGGTATTAGCAAGAAATTAATTAATCAGAATTAGAAAAAATTTAATTAATCACAATATAATAAAGTAATTAACTACAATCGGTCAATAATTCTTTAACTACTAAACTAATAAAAAATACAGAAAATATAAGAATGTTCCAAATTCAGATCATGTCGATAACCTAACAAAGCACATTATGAAGAAAATACGTTAACTTGTACCAAAATTCCATGAAATTTGATTATTATCCCGCAAACGAATTCACCGAAACAAGAAAATTATCATTCGTACAACAATTCCGAAGCGTTGTCATCAGCTCCATGAAAGTATTTGCCATGCAAGCGATTTTATTCGGCCGAGAAAGTAGAAAAACGCTAACGATCGTGAAACAGTGTCCGTTCAGATGTACGAAGTTTGAACGGTGATTTTTTCATTTTTATTCGAATCGTACACCGTGGATATTAGTTTGGTAACGTGCCAGATAATTTTAACGAAGGAGCATGGAAGAGAACCCAACGGACCGATGCCGAGGAGATTGGAGAGATGGCCGGTTAAGTCGCGAGCGTATTGAAATAATACATTCGATATACATATGCATACGTGTACGTACGCCACGCTCCATTGTCTCCGGCCTCACCTTTGAAAACGACACGCTCCACGAAATGGAACTGAAGGAGAGAAAAAAATATAATACCAGCTACGAGAGGCGTGATGGTGATTTCTTTTGTGTTTCGGACGACGAGAGTACCAAACGCCTCCGTAGAACAAGCGTCGCCCTGCAGGAAGAAGGATACTCTCTGGAGAAAAGAGGATGCTGTACACTCGACCAAGTTCCCCTTCTATAACGGCGATATGTACTCCTTTTTTTCTTGTGAATTTCACGAGTTATATAAAAGTTTTATAGGAATTTGGTAATTTATTTTATAATAATTTTACTATATTCGGAGTCTCAAATTTTTTCATTCCCAAATACCAAGATCACCAAACTGGGTTCCAAATTTCAAGATCATTCCCTAAATTTTCATATTCCTGGATCTGCATGAATCCACATATTCCTGGATCCAATATGTGTAGATCCCTCACATCCTTAGGTGTGTATATTACTGGATCCATCATATCTCTGCATCACCCATATCTGTAGCTTCACATACCCTTACCACCTATTCCTAGGTAAATTATATCCCTAGGTCTACATATCCCTAGATCACCCATACCACCGGATCTCCCATATACTGCTATCCTTCATATACCTGGATCTCCCATATTCTTGTATTACCCACATCCCTGGATCCTCCATATTCTGAGTCCCCAATTTCCATAAATCCACATATCTCTGGATCTCCCATATCCTTATATCCTCCACATTTCTGGATCTCCCATATTCTTGAATCCCCCACATCGCTGGATCCTCCATATTCTGGGTCCCCAATTTCTGTAGATCCACATATCTTTGGATCTCACATATGCTTGTATTCCCCACATACCGGCATCCCCCTTACCCCTAAATCCACATATTCCTGAATCACCCATATCCCTGGATCCCCCATATTCTTGTATTCCACATCTCCCTGGATCCTCCATATTCTGAGTCCCCAATTTCCATAAATCCACATATCTCTGGATCTCCCATATCCTTATATCCTCCACATTTCTGGATCTCCCATATTCTTGAATCCCCCACATCGCTGGATCCTCCATATTCTGGGTCCCCAATTTCTGTAGATCCACATATCTTTGGATCTCACATATGCTTGTATTCCCCACATACCGGCATCCCCCTTTCCCCTAAATCCACATATTCCTGAATCACCCATATCCCTGGATCCCCCATATTCTTGTATTCCACATCTCCCTGGATCCTCCACATTCTGGGTCCCCAATTTTCATAAATCCACATATCTCTGGATCTCCCATATGCTGGGACCCCAATTTTCGTAGACCCACATATCTCTGGATCTCATATATGCTTGTATTCCCCATATACCTGCATTCCCCTTGTCGCTAAATCCACATATTCCTAAATCCATGTTTCCTTAAATCTACCCCTAATATCCCCAAATCCTATGACCCTATGTCCTTATATCCCTAAATCCGTATATCTCTATATCTCGAAATCCTCCTACTAAAACCTCGAAAACCTTTATATCTCCAAATCGTCCCACTTTGAAACCTCGAACGTTCTGAAATTCTTCAACCGTCCCAAAGTGTTGAAATCCCTAGAGAAGTCAGATTTGTTGTCGACTGTACCGGATTGACTGTACCACGGTGAAGTGCGGCACTCCAACCGAAGGATGACACGAGAACTAAAGCTGAAAGAGAGTCGCCTCTCGCATACGAGCGACACGCTTTTCGGACGATAACAGCTGCTTTGCATCGTTTCCACGCGAAATTGCTTAACGACGAACCGCGTTAGAGCGTATCATCGATCGTCCTGTACATTCGTCTCCGTTTAACTATTTCTAACATTTACAGATAGCAACTGATAACGAGAACCACTTTACCGAGATAAATACACGTGACTCCACCATATTTAGAGCGTATATAATCATATTTAGAGTGTATTTTTATATTTTTTTTCTGAATGAGTGAGATAGTGACACGTTCGAATGTATGATTCAGTTTGAACTTTTATTTAGCAAACCGAGATGAATTGCTCGGTACATTTCTTTCTGCGTATCTAATCTCAACTCGCTAGTTTGCTTTTCACCAATAGCACTGCACGGTACCTAAGCACACGTTAGACAATTCACACTTCTCTCGGAAATTATCTTCTGTAATCTCGGTTATATGTATGCACTTACATACTAGAGTAGAATCTGTTTACCTAGCCGTCAGAGATCGTGTACACACCTTCAGCAATCTTCCTTGCCCAGTTTCAGACTACAGTCTGACCCCATTATCGTCAATTCTGATGTACTTGCACGCTTTATTTGATAAACCTGGGAAACGTTGTTAAAATGGCCCGAAAATCGCGATGTTCGCTCGTAATTTACAATGTTCAAATTTTTGTAAAGGTAGAGAGTAATTATTTTTATATCGAATACTTCTGTTGAGTTCTGAGCTCACGAAGGAAATTCTTTAGGTCATAATTTCAAGAATCGTCTTAAACACATTCAGGGTCGTCTTTATGTAACTTCACGTAAACAAGCTGGATCTTATAGATTTATTTTGTCTTAATTAAAGAAATTTAATTTGTTAATAAACTCTATTAGGGTACGGTAAATATGTGGTTTGCTCGGCAACAATTTTCGTGATATTTATGACATGTGGTCACCGAAGCGGAAGCGATTGGGATAGGTAATAACATATGTTGGAAAATTAGCAGAAAACGTGCCAAAATGGTTCCAAGCCATAATCGATAACAGGGGAGATTGAAACAAATGTTAAGTGAGAGCGTAATAATGTTTTGCATGTACTCTCCATTTAAATTTTTAAAATAGGGTATTCATTGGTTAATAAATAAATTTGATTAATATAATAAATAAATATAATGTAGGTAATATGTTTGTAACAAATTTGTAGTAGATAGCTGTTATTTATCTTTCATTTAATTATTTTATTTCAAGTAACTCATTGTTATAGAAGCATATAATTAATATTAAATCAAACGTCTTTGTACTATTGTTTATAAGAAGTACATACATTTAGAAAATTATAATCAACGTAAAAATGTTCAAAGAATCTTTCGAGTGATTCTTAAATATTCCAAGAGATAAATATTAAATTCTTCCGCGTTGATGTGGAAACGGTGCTCCGCTACCGAGTTATTGACACAAGGATTAATCAGTTTAATAATTCTCGGATAAAAATAACATTATCTTGAGTGACTGCGTCAGGAAAATGATACATCTGTTCGCACTGCATTATCATAAATGAGTTTCGAACTGGAAACCCATAGGATTCCTCTTTGTTCTCCAAAATTAAAAATCATCATTACATACTTTCAAATTTTTTATTTGCAAATGTAGAAATTTTAAATTATTTTAGATATGATATCTCAAATATTTCAATTTACAAAATTGATCATTTCACTTTAGAAATCTGGTATTCTAGAATACGGTAACTTGGAAAAATTTTTGGAATTTTCTTTTATTCAAAATTTAAGTGCAAAAATTTCTTTCATAATAAATTAACATACACATTAATTATCTCGACGAAAAATCGACACTTTAGAAAAAGTCTTTTAAACAATTTCGTAATTCAAAAAAGAACTTGTGAACACGTCACATGACCAGTATGGTACTTTCAGTGTTAAACCCAGCGTTTTCCATGAAACACATTCTTGATGAACTTTACAATTCCACATTTTAAACAATTACTACAATTTTACAAACTCCACTCCATCTGAACTCGATGTTCCGAAGGTCTTGCCTTTAGCCAGTTTATCTGAACGTGTTACCTGCGGAAATCTTACCATCTCCCAAACCGAAGGTCTGCAATCGAGACGCAGAAACGTATGAGTCTTCACGGTCACGAAATCTTCTAATTTTGTCAAACCGAAAGGATGCAATCAGGATGCAGAAATCGTAACTCGATGGGCACAACGTCGTCGAGTAAATACTTAAACGATAGCGTTGTCGGTGTGGCTTCGACCAGGCAACGATTTCACGGGTCGTTGTCGTGGCTTCGGGTCGGTCACTGATCCACACCGATGTTCCTGAGAAGCCGTGGTAAAAGTTTATACCGTTACGAAAGGGAGATGTCATGCAGCGAATATACGCAGCGTTGGCCAAAACGTGCTCTCGGAACATCACAGAGAACCGGAAGCTCTAGCAACGCGGCTCTCGTTCAGGCTTACAACGATGGACAGTAAATTATTCCAAGGCCTTTGTTCCTGTTTCCTTTTTTTCCAATGAGATGCTACTCGTTTCTATTTCTGATCACGTACGCACAAAGGACTTCCTTTTTCTGAATTTTCTCTTCCGATGGAAAATTGTGACATATGGATCCTCTTAAGGAGGTTTCTGGGGGGACACGGGGTAATTGTGGTCTCGTAAACTGACTAAGAGCATACGGTATCTAAAAGATACTGTTTTATACTGTCCATGTTTGGGTAATTTTGGGTGTGTTAAATTTGATTAAATTTAAATTCAATTTTATGTCGGGGTGAGACACGTTTTGCAAGGCAGATATTTTATCACTTCATTTTATTATTTTAACATTTTCTACATTTCTAATTTACTGCTCTACTGCTCCGATATTTTTAGCATTTTATCGCTTCACCATTTTATTAATTTACCAGTTTCCTATTTTTCTGATTTATTGCTTTACTGCTATGTCGTCAGCGTTATATCACTTCTCCATTTTATTATTTTACCGTTTCCTACTTTTCTAATTTACTGCTCTACTGCTCTGTCACTTTTAGCATTTTATCACTTTAGTATAATTATGTTTTACTGTTTTAGTATTTTACTATTCTATTACTTTCCCGTTTTTTCATTTTCTTGTTTCACTGTGTCACTCTTCTATTTTGTCATCATTTTATTATTTTCGGTTATAGAATCAATGTACTATATCATTACGTATGTTGTTGTTTATGTTATGTTACATATTTATTTCAATATACTTCTTTAGGACTATACTAAAATGGTGAATAGGTTAATATATGATGATAATAAGCAACGTTGATTAAACATAATTTAGGCATAATTCATATCATTCATATTATAAGAAAATTAGACAAATAATTTAATATATGATCACAATGATTAAACAAAATTCATACTGTATATACTCGGTAATTTAATTAAACGTATAAAATTGAATATATTATATATTTACTATAATATCAATTTCTTGTTGAAAATGATAATTTTATCGATCATCCTATTACATAATCCGGCGCAGTATTAAAGTAGATATATTAAAAAAGCTTTTCGACGCCATTAGCCGCCACGACCCTAACGTTGTTAACAAGTCCCTATTCACTTCGCATAATGCATCGTACCTGACATACAAAAGGGAAGGGAACAATTGCATAAAAATTGCAGATACTCCATCGCAATTAGAGGCTGCTTTTAATGTTAAGTATCTCGGTATTATGCGTCCGATTTTCATATGAATTATGTAAAATATGTACCTGTGCACCTTAATGGAAGAGGAAATCGCGTGGAAAATACGTTACACAGATATTCTATCGGTGCTTTGGAAACAGATGGGACTAGTTAACCCATTAGGTATTATATCCTTAATGTAAGTGATAATATCATTAACATCGTTACCTTCGCTGGAGTTATCCTTCGAAAAACATCATGGCGCGGTCGTTAGTTGGTACATCCACCGATGGACAAAAATTGCGCATTTCCTGCAATTATCGCTTCTCCTAATTAACCACTAAGTTAACCTGCAATTTAGAGAAGTATATTCCACTGTAGATTCAGCTTTACCGAACTGGTTTCTACGGATAACTTTGCTTTAAACGATATCACACGGTTATACTATTTAAGCGAATACGGAATACATTTATACAGGATATATTTCTTAATCATTTATATAGTTTATATAGATTTAAACATTAATGTAATTGTCATGCATTTGTACAATATTTATTATAGAATACTGACAGAGTTATAATATATTAAAAATATATTTATTTTTTTATAATAGTCGAGTTCAAAGTATTTTCCCCTTTTTTTAATGGAGGACTTGGGCAATCCATATGTGCATATGATTAATATAAAATACATATGCATATGATGCATATACAAATGCATATGATATAACAATACACTATTCATGTCTATAATACACTATTTGCATTATACAAAATTTACAAGTAACTGTATTATACAAATTTACAAAAACAAATAGAATTATTATCAAATTTAATTTATGAAAATTAAAAATATAACATTTCTTACAAACTTACGAATTTGTAAAACAAAATGTCTAATAACATTTCATTAGATTTTTACCTGCTTTATCTTTGTACAGTATCAAGGAATTTATTAAGGACGTAACGAAATGTTAAATGAAAAAATTTCTATTCCTTATTTCTTGCGCAACGCATACCGCGTTTACAATTAGTAAAAGCTTTTCAAAATTTCTAATCGATGTAATAGCACATGAAAAGTTTTTATGCCCTTTGATAGCATCGATGATACAAATCTTATCTTAATTTGCGTTCTTTCATCATTTCCTGTTATTATTCTAGTAATAATCACGCGATGTAACAATAACCGGATAATTTGTTTTAAATTTTTATAGAAAGTCTGAATATTAGGCGGAAACCGGAGTTATGTTCTTCAAAAAATTTGTTAATTTAATTAAATAATTACATATATTTTTTTAGAGAATTAGACAAATTTTTTAGAGAAATTGCGAATTTCTGGTTGCAAGTGGTATAAATTGCGAAAAGGTAATAATTCAAGTCCAAATACTTTTGAAATTCACTGCAATGAAATATAAATTTGTTAAAAATATAAATTAATTTTTAACGACGCGCTTTTTTCAAAAATCTGTTGAGGGTACCTCTGCTTCGTAATTATAAGGATTTCCTAATTATACGTAATTTCCATTTTATCTGTAGATATAATCGTCAGACAAAGTTAATTGAATGCTAACTAACATGCTTTCGGTGAAAGTTTCATTACGATTTCGAAATGTTCATTGAACGGAAATATTAGTCATACAATAATTCGGAAAAGAAAATCGGAGCTGATTTTTATAGTTTCAGATACTTATTCTCAATATTCTTATTCCTGTAATTTTATGTCTTTGCTTTTAATAACTTTTAATTCTGAGACGGTTAAATTTATAAATTTTCAAACTCGCAGTGAGTTCTAAAATTAAAAATTTTTAATTTTCAAGTTTTTAGGTTCTTAAATTCCTAAATTTCTAAATTCGTGAATTGCTATTTTGAGAAGTTCCTAAATTCCCTTTCAAAATTTCTAATTTCCCAAATCGCTATATTCCGAAATTCCTAAATCCCCAAATCCACATTTTTAAGATTCCTAAATCCCTAAATCCCTATTTTCCGAAATTCCTAATTTCCCAAATCGCTATATTTCGAAATTTCTAAATCCCCAAATTCCTATTATTCCAAATTTCCCTTCTCCCAAATTCCTAAATCCCCAAATCCCTATGCCCCAACTTCTACACATTCAGATCCCTATTTTCCCAAATTCCCAGATTTCCAACTTCTAAATTCCCATCTCACTATTTTCAAAATTTCTAAATCCCTAAATCCCTATTTCCCCAAATTCTTCTTATCCCAAATTCCTGTATCCCCAAAGTCTTGAAATCCTCACATCATCAATTTCCTAAATTCCTCTTTTCCTAAACCTTTATCCCCAACTCCCTAAATCTCCCAATCCTCAAATTCCCAAATATCCCCAATATTCTATCTCTCACCATTTCCTATTTCACCGCTTCAAATCGCACCGCCTCCACAATTACCCTCTCACGAACCAAATTAAAACCCTCTATGCATCCACAACGCGAGTGCACAGCAAACAGCGAAAACTTGAAAAGTGTGTCTAAATCTACCTACCTCTGTAGCGCAGGTATGATTTGAAATATCGCATCATCGAGTTACTCAGGCATGGATATCTTTTTCCTTTTTTCTTTTAACAAGGCTCTCTGGCACGTCGATGCATGTCCATCCGCTGTGTTATGCAATCGATGCATGTCAATCAAGGTTCGTTCGCAGCGAAATCGTGTACGCAGAGTAAAGTTCATCGCACGCGATCGCAAGCACTTTTCTGCGAGAGAATGCGATTGGAAATGTAGTTAGCCGTCATTATGTTCGTAGAATCGAGTTGCGGTGTTCTCTCGATTCGATCTACCGAACAACGTTTCTTTTGTCTCTTTCTATATCACCGGTTCTCTGTTTTTGTTAACGATCTTATACTTCGTCCTTCAACGTTCCACACAATTCTCTTTCCGTTTCTTAACTCTTTTCTTTAACTATTAATTATTGTCTCTGGGTGATCTGATCTTAAAGCGGTGTTTTTTTATCTTTATTATTTGTTTGTTACACTTTGTTGTATGTATGATATACGAGTAATATGATATATTTTTTGGATATTGACAAATATAAATGAATGGCAAAAAGAAATGATGAAATTATTTAGAACGGGTCTAATATTATTATTGCTGTAATACAATAAATACAGTATGCAATATATACAATATAATAATATTGTATAGCTATAATAGGAACATTTTTGTTGGACGTCTTCAGTGTTGCTTTTCAATGTTATTTTAAATTTTA
This sequence comes from Megachile willughbiella, assembly GCA_945859595.2. NCBI lineage: Eukaryota > Metazoa > Arthropoda > Insecta > Hymenoptera > Megachilidae > Megachile > Megachile willughbiella. The sequence continues at coordinate 11,897,282 of OX243796.1, forward strand.
TTAAAAGATTTCTGTTATACAAAGTATTTATTTATCATTCCTTTATTTGTGTTACTTATATTCGAAAATGTGTTTTCTTCGAAGCTAAAAGATTTTATATAACCACATGTATAATCAAGATTTGTGTACACAAAAAAAAGTCATAATGTATGTAACTACAAATTGCTGCAGTGTAGATGTATATGTATAATCATATTATATAAATCTCATTGTTTTATTTCTATTTTTCCTCCATTACACTTTATCATGAAAATGTTACATAAAATACACCACGAAATTTTTGTATCTTCTCAAACATCATTAAATGCAAAATTTCGTAATTAATTATTGTAAACTTAAAGAACGAAATAAATAAAATGATTGATATTATTTTTACCTATGGTCAGCTACCATTTTGCCAGTAAACTATTAGAGTAAAATAAAATACTGCACAGCACTGAATTAGTGTGCTCCGACGATAAAATATGAGAACCAGGTAGTAATATTTTTCTGTAGGGGCCTTGGCCGAAAATTCTTTCTTTTGTTAGAAACGGTTCCGCTTTATTATGCCGGTCAGTCGTTTTAGGGATCTTTGAAGCTGTGAGAACCACTGCCGAAGTGAATGAGACTCATTCAACGATCCGCACAGCCGATCCTGGCAACCGGTATTATACGTTGGCGTAATTCGATAGGAATGCATTTTCTTACGGCGAAATAGGCGTAACCCGGAAGGTGAAATCGAACGTTCTACCTGGCAGCTGGTTTCCTTGAAAATTCGTGACTTCGGTCAATGCCGATGACCAAGGTTATTTTCTACTACTGATATTGTGCGAAATTACGTAATTCGCGGGTTGCGTCGACAGTCAGATGCAATTTCAGATTTTTTCTGTTGGTATACGAAGCCTAGAGATTGTAGTTCGTGTTAAATCAAAAGGAAGGAACTATCATATATTAGAGGTTAAATTTTTGAATACTGAACAATTATGATACTGATTTTTATGTGGAGTCATATGTGGACTTTGAAACTTGAGGATGTTATAACGAGATACATTTTCTAAATTTCAGAATCGCTCTCTTCAAAATTTTCAAAATTTTTAAATATCTAATTTTACTTACAAATTAAGAAGTTTGTAAGTCCTGAAATTTCCAAAATTTATAATTTTGCAAATTCTGAAACTAGTAGACTGTAAATTTCCAAATTGTATAACTAAATTTCCAAGTTCCTAAATATTGTAAGCGCTAAATTCTCAAATTGCATATTTTAAATTCTCCAAATTCCCAAATTTCCACGACTCGAAATTTCCAAATGTTGGATTCCTTGAATTCCCAACTTTGCACAATTTAAAATTCCCAAATGTTATCCCTGAACTCCCAAATTTCCAGAATTTTAAATTTCCAAATGTTGGATTCCTTGAATTCCCAAATTTCCACATCCCAGAATTCCCAAATTTCCAAAACTTGAAATTTCCAAATTTTTAAATTCCCCAATCCCCAAATTTCCGAACTTAAAATCCCCAATTTTCAATTTTGAATTCTCAAAACCCTATCTCTTCAAATTTCTAAATTTCCCAAATAATAATACACTATAAATTAAAATATACAACAAACAAGATAACAAAATAAATTACATTTTACAATAACAACAAACAAACAGACTTAAATAATTATTTATGAAGATGAATCGCATATGATAATAAATATCGAATTTCTCGTTCGTTCAACGAAATCAGCGATTAAAAATGTTCATTTACCGTTTTCAATCAATTATACATCGTATGCATTCGAACCGTGTCAGGTGTGAATTGATCATTAATTCCGCGATTAAATGGTGGAAATGGAAAAGATAGAGGAAAGTGAGTACGAGAACGAAAATTCGTGGCATGGAAAAGAGTACATTCTTAGTGCATTGTACATAGATGAACGATTTTCCCGCGGAACAGCCTGAAGGCGAGGAGCAGCCAGGCGTGAGAACTGTTTACGCTGAGTCGGCAAAACCGGCTTCATTTCCATCACAACTACTTGTCCTACTATCGCTCATCTTTTTAACGTTGTTTACATAGAAACAATCGATTAACTACGTCACGATCACGGTATCGTTTACAGCCGACATCAAAGTTTGTAGTACCTGAGGCAATGCTTCGAAATTCACGTTCATGGCTCGAACGTTTTTGCATTTTTCTACTTGAGAAATAGTAAATTTGAAATTTTTGGATTTGGGGATTTCGGAAATTTGGATTTTTGGGAATTTTGGGATTTGGTGATTTGGGGTTTTGGGAATTTTGGGATTTGGGAATTTTGGGATTTGGGAATTTTGGGATTTAGGAATTTTAGGACTTGAGGATTTGGGAATTTGGGGATTTAAGGATTTGAGGATTTAGGGATTTGAAGATCTAGGGATTTGGGAATTTGGGGATTTGGGGGTTTGAAGATTTGGGGATTTAAGGATTTAGGAATTTGGAGATTTGGAGACTAGAAGATTTAGGGATTTAGGGACTAGGGGATTTAGGGGTTTGGGGATTTGAGAACTAGGGAATTTAGGGTTTTGAAGATTCGGGAATTTGGGGATTTAAGGATTTAGGGATTTGGGGATTTGGAATTTTGGAGTTTCAGAAATTTGGAACATTGAAAATGTAAAATTCGGAATTTTCAAATTTTGGGATTTTGGAATTTGGAAATTTGGTATTCTAAAATTTAGAATTTTTGAATTTGGAAATTTGAAATTTTGCAATTTAGGAGTTTTAGAACTTGTGAATACCGGAATTTACATCTTTTGGAGTTTGTGAATTCTGGGACTTGTAAATTTTGAAATCTGCTAATTTTGGAACTTGTGAGTTTTGGAATTTACTAGTTTTGGAACTTGATAGTATTGAAATTTGTAACTTATAGAATTAGTAAAGCATGGAAGTTCTGAATTTGTAAATTTTTTAAGTTTGAAACTTCTCAATCTAAATTTTCTTGCACTTTCCAAAATTTGTTAGGTAAAAAATTTGTAATTTAAGAAATTTGAAAATTTCTAAAGTCCTCATGTTTTTAAGTATCTTTCGAATATTTCTAAACAATATTTCTTTCCTTTTGCAACTTTCTAAACTTCCAAATTCTTAAATTCAAGAATTCTCCCTCTTCAACATCTGCAACCCAAAAAATGAGAAAATTATAAGCAGAAAAGCATAAAATTATACAAATTTCTAAATTTAAACACGACTCATTCCCAGCGTTTAAATTTCACACCAGTATAACCAGCATGAAGATAAGTATTATTAACACCTTTACGACCGCAGACGTAATATTACGTATCTCCACGATATATCTGCCGTCTGTATTTAAAAGATTTATCACATCGTTTATATTCTAAGCAGTGACGTGATACATCTCAACAAGAATTTTTCTGTTAAATAATTTTATTAAGAAATTTTTTCAAAGCAAAACTATTCTCTTTATTACTACAAAATTTATTGTTTGATCATTAAGTTAAGATATTTGGCAAATGGACACTTCAGGACGTACATATATGTACATCGTTCAGACATGAAAGGCTACATTTTACCATGTACATGGACCATCTTTCGAAGCGAAAGGGTTAAATTCTATGGTAGACGGGTAAAGCAAGAGATTGCATCAAACAGAAAGTGCATATATCGAATAGTGGGCGTAAATGGACGGGACTATATCGAAACACGCTCGTAAAGTGAACACGTTTGAACCAAGATGAAACGCTTGTCTGAATCTTTGGAAATATCGAAGATTTGTATGGAAGATCAAAAATCTACTTTATCGTAGGAACGTGTATTTTGTTCAGTTATCACAGAAATAATTGTTACTAATCGAATGAACAATTTTTTCAGTTATGGTTGTAACGTGTTATTGGCAAGACTTTAGGCAGTGGTTCTCAAACTTTTTTTACTGGGCTTTTAGTATCTTTTTATGGAGGTCATTTTTCGTGGTATACTTGTTTGAGATATTATTTGTTTGTAGAAATTTATTTGTACTATTTAATTGTACTGTTTATTTGTACTATTTATTTGTACTATTTAATTGTACTATTTAATTGTACTGTTTATTAGTACTATTTATTTGTACTATTTAATTGTACTATTTAATTGTACTATTTATTTATACTATTTATTTGTACCATTTAATTGTACTATTTGTTTGTACTATTTAATTGTACTATTTAATTCTATTATTTATTTGTACTATTTATTTGTACTATTTATTTGTACTATTTATTTGTACTATTCAAAAATTCTAATTTATTAATTCTATTTTTAAAAATTCTAAAATTCTGAAGTCTTACAATTTGAATATCAGTATTTCAAAGTTGCAAAGTAGTAAAATTCTAAAATTAAAATAACCACAATTCTACAGTTTAATAACTCTAGTGTCCCAAAATTCTAAAGTTGCAAAATCCCAAAATTCTAAAATTTCAGAAATTAAAAATTCCACAGTTCAAAAATTGTAGTGTCCCAAAATTCTGAAGATCCAAAGCTCCAAAACCCCAAAACTTCAAATTTCTAATATCCTAAATATCAATAGTCTTAAATTCAAAAAGTCTCAAAATTGCAAAGTCTTCCCCTAATTCCGAAGATCTAATATTCAAAAATTTCCAAATTTAAAGCTCCCAAAATTATGAAATTAAAATCCTAAAATCCCCAAATCTCAAAATCCCAGAATTCGAAAATTGCAAGTACACAAAGTCAAAAATTACGAAATTGCAAATTCAGAAAGATAAAAATGTTAAAAATTGAAAATTCTCAGATAAAAATTTAAAAAATTGCAAATTCACAAAGTTAAAAATGTCAGAAATTGAAAATTTCCAAAATTGTATTATAATACTTACAAAACACATCGATCTTGCTCCTTGAGTCATACAATTAAAGACTGTGAAATAAAAAGACGATGTGTTGTAATAATTTTCTATTAAACACGCTCGAGAGATCTCTTCTAATTACCTCTTTAAAATCTTCCTTACGCTGTTACGTTACGAATCTTCATAAATAAATAATATTACACATTTCGCAGAATTGAAGTGGTAATTGAAACGATTTCAAAGCTTCGAACTCGAATGAAACATACTTGTATAGGTATATGTAAGCACCTACGTACATGAACATTAAAGTTGTCAAAAAGCTGGAACGTTTTTGTTCGCTGACTCGATCGAGTGTTTCGTGCACGTGACAGCCGTTTTACATTCCAATAAGCACGAATTCAAAAACAGAAATCGTTTGGAAAGATGTCGTCGCGCGTGTGAACTCGATGACCAATCGACGACGAACAAGCAACTTTCAAATATTTCAATATTTTCTTTTCTTTTTAATTTCATGTTTATTCGTTTAGTTATACGGATAAAAATATATCGTTTGATATACACAAATAATATAAAATATGTAAATATAATTTAATAAGTAATTTAGCAATTTGGTAGGTACATATAATGCAAGTCATACTTCATTTGATATAATTTTAAAAAAGACAAATAAATACAAACAATTAACCAGAAACAGTGTTTCGTTAAGTTTTAAGGTTCAAGTGAATGTATACTTCATAACTAATTTTATAGTCAACTAACGATTATAGTGATCTTTATTTGTATAGTACCCACGAGTTGGTGAGGTTGACCCAAAGTAAAATTAAATTTTCAAAACAATAAATGTAAAATTGCAAGTTACTTTGCTTCTTGCAATATTTAATTTGTAATTTCTTGACGTTTAAGTAGAAGAAAATTAAAAATTTTTTTAAATTAAAATTAAAAATTTCAAGTTCAGTTTGAACTTTAATTCCTTTAATGAATTTTGATAGAAATGAAGAACTATAAAAGGGAAAGTAAGTTCTTTTACTTCGCGAAGGTAATCATTTTAGCAAATGAATGGGTCATATAACATTCAGAAGCTTGAGCATATCGCGTGATGACATGATTTTCATAGACAAGGATATAATTCCTTTATTTGGTGTGCCAGCTTTCACGTAACACAATGCCAATTGTACAAAGACAATTTGTCAATAGCGTTTCCATTTCATTCTCACCGATGCAAATGCGTTACTGTGGTTTTATGTCCTCGTAAACGTAAAAACTGTGCTGCTTTCGAACAATAACGAGCGTGCATTCGCGGACACACTTGGTCTTCTGAGGAAAATGCTGATGTAGGAAAAGGTGCATTAACGAATTAGCAAATTGCAGAAGTTTTCAAATTTTTTAGATTGCATGAGTTGAGAATTTTTTGATTTAGAGATTAGGAGTTTGGGAATTTCAAAATTTGGAGGTTTAGGAATTTGGAATGTTTCAAATTTGGGGATTTAGAAATTTAGGGATTTTCAAATTGGTAAATTCAGAAATTTGGGTATGTAGAAGTTCTTTAATTTTGGTATTGGGGAATCTTCAGATTTGCAAATATAGGAATTAGGGGATTATCAGAAATTTGGAAATTTTCAAATTAGCAGATTTAGAAATTTGGAATTTTCTAAATTTGGATATTTAGAAATTTTTTAATTTTGGAATTGGGGAATTTCCAGATTTGCAAATTTAGGAGTTAGGGAATTTTCATGTTTGGAAATATAGGAATTGGGTAATTTTAAATTTGGAAATTTAGGAATTGCACAATTTTTAATTTGGAAATTCAGAAACTGATAATTTTGATTTTTGACAATTTATACATTTGGTCATTTCCAACTTAAAAAATTTAGAAATCTGATCATTTTCAAATTTGGAACTTTAGAAACTGGGTAATTTCCAAACTAAAATGGGTAATTTCCAAAATAATCAAATATAGAAATTAAAAAATGTTGATATTCTCAAACTTCCAATTTCCAATTTTTCAAATTTGGGTATTAAAAAATTATGAAATTATTAACTTGAAAAATGAACTATCCCTCGCAGCAACCCATCACTACTTCCATTATCAATACATGAATAAAACCCGATAATAAATAAAATCTACATAATTTCTCATCAAAGATGTACTCTCTAATAATAAATATTGCGCGAAAAAACGTAAAGGGGTTTCAGGTTGTTGCCTCAGAAGGAGATCCGGTGTGGAATAAGTTGTGCAAGTAAACTAGAGGGAACCTTGATTCGATTGCTCCTCCAGTAATTTCCAAAGGAAAGCGGTCGAATTGTTTTGCGCATCTGAATGCATGGTACACCGTAATCAAAGAATGCTTTTCGGTTCAGCGACACGTGGGAATTCGTCGACTACATTCAGACTATAAATGGCTGGAAACTAGCTACGAGAATTCTTTGCATCTATTGCAAAACTTAGAACGTGAGTCATCGTAGCTATAACTCGTTTCTCGATGATAACCCGTCGCGACGTTTTCTGTGATCGTTTGATTCGCGTAAACATCGCTTTACTTTCATTTCCAACTTCTTTCTCTAATTATTATCCTTCTTCAATCAAATCAAAGTTTCTTTCTAATTTTAAAAATTTCGTGAGGTACTCATAATGGGTGACATGATAAAAATTTATTGACAAGATGTATTAAAACTTGTCAAGTTATAAAAATTTTTAAACAATGTTAATAACATTATTCACTATGTTGATAATAATTGTAAGAGTTTGAACATTGATATTTTGTACAAACACATCTTTTATAAACACGAAGAGTTTTTTCAAAAAATGTTCAGCCATTTTATTTTTACACTCTTCGATTGTTTTACAATATTCGACTTACAGAAATGTATTTTATAGAATTTATGTTCAAAGGAAGGTAAACTATCATTAGTATCAGTGATACAACTTTTTTAATTCGTTTAAGTATTAACATTAGTGAATTATTAAAAAATGTGTACCTCTTTTTCAGTTACATTAATGAGTTACATATTACATAGTCATATTTTGTATTCTTATTAAAAAATGTTCTGTAGTGATTTTTAAAATTGTCAGCTTGTTTAATTTATAAAAATAAAGAAAAATATTAATTGTTTGGATGTGGAGTATGTGGGAATACATGTATATGAGAGTCACTATATGTCCTGCACTGTATTCATGCTCTTAGAAGTTATATTTACTTCCATAACGAAGCTGTTATAATAAAATTAATACCGTACGTGTTTAACTGTTGTGAGTAAGTACGATGACTAAACCTTTCGGACAGCAGAGACAAATTGTGAGGGAGAGACACGAGCAAAAAGTAAGACTAGATAAGGTAGTGGTTTGTTAGTCAAACAACGCACGCGACTACCGTATGCATTGTAGGATCGAGTGTGTGCTGGCGATAAACTGTGTTTGTTAGAATTCTCAGCAGGATGTTCGTGCTTCTTAATAAAATTAACAGCCGTGTTACGCAACGATAACCAGAACTGGCCGTACTTGTTCCGTAAATTCGTTAATTACGTGCTGAAATCGAAAATTTTACTCTTCTGTAATTTTACGAAATCGCTGTTTTGTGATTTTGTAAAGTCACAAGTTTGCGATTTTATTTTTTGCAAACTTTACAGCATCACAACTTCACAATTTCATAATTTTGTAATTTTGCAATTTTATAATTTTATAATTTTATAATTTTACAATTTTACCATTTTTCAATTTCATAATTTTACAATTGTACAATGACACAATTGTGTATTATTACAAGTTACATATATTGTAACAAGTGAATTATACAATATTAGTTAATTATTGTGTATTAGATTATCAGCATTGAATAATAAAATGTTATTTAACTATTGTGTCTTAAAATATCAGAATTATTCCCTTTTGCAGATATAAAAAGTTCAGATCATACAATGTTAACACATACTTTTCTTATCTGTATGTTTACATATTGCGTCAGATTATTTTGGTTGCATCAGATATCGTTACATCTAAATTACTATGCATCTATTACTTTACAAGTGTCGGTATCTCGAGCAAACAGCTTCTCAACGAAGCAACAAAGAATCTTATACCGAGCTAGCAAAGGCGTGGCAAGAATCACGAAGCTGTTGAGTCATATTATCGAAGTCATAGGTGAATGTATACATGTAATCTCCATGTGAAAGAAGTCTATTAATCCATTTTCATATTCGGAATACCTTACCGTATTTCAATTAACCTTTAAACGTTAACCTGTGTCACAGCTTGGTTGCTCCGCCATTTTGAATGACACCACGCGAACTGTTCTTCCTTTGTATATTTACGACATGCACGTATTAATTAATTTAGTATATTTAATGTGTAATTTAATTGAATACTAGAAGATACTTTTGTTAGTTGTAAAATGTTTTAACAAACTTTATTTATTTTCTTTTAACAAACTTTAATTTTCTTTATTTTCCTTATCCTTATCCTTCGTCACATTTTATTACAAATATGTTACATAAAATAATATACTATGAAATTCTTGTCGAAAAATTAATCTTGTCATTAATAAACAAATTTTATAACTAAGAAAATAAGTGAAAACATTTCTTATTTCTCGTAATTGCAAATGTTTCTATGTCTTTCCAAAGTGTTGTAATTTTGTAATATTATATTATATTGAATAGATCTGTTTAGTAGAAAATATTTATGTTATTATTATCCACTAATATTAGTTAGTAATATTAATTTGAAAAATGCAAATGTTCGAAAATGCATTTACAGAATTGAAAAATACTACATTAAGGTATTAATGATGCTGATAATTTTTAAAAATTATTGTATATCGAAATAGTCATCTTATAGAATCTATACAATATCGAATGTCGTGTTTTGTCGTCAGTATGCTTTCATAAATAATTCCGAGGATCTGCAACGCGGTCTTTCCTAACAACGAGGAATTCCTCTAAAGATCGACGTAGCAAACGAATCGTGAAATTTTACACAGTCTGTCTGACCGTTATGCTTTCTAACAGTAAACTCCTTTCTAATGTACCATGTGCATACATCATTTTCTTTTTTATCGTTTGAATATGATGTATGAATCGCAAATAAATTAATGTAAATAACATGCTGCTTAATAAGTTCAGTCTGAGACACGATCGTTACTCTGCAATTGCTATTCAAGAATTCAGTTAAAAATTGTCCAATTAACAGGTAAATTATTGCGTAATTTTTCAAGAATATCAGATTGAGATAGCTGTAAGGAACTGTCAAATTAGTATGCCGAGACTTGCTGCATGTGATATGGTTCTTATACGTTTTGTACGTGATGGTTCAATATTCTTTTAATAGATTTAAGTAGAATATATATTATTAGTTTAAAAATATTTTTAATTTTCGTATTCTGAAATTTTTAAGATTCTATGTTTCTAAATTGTATTGCTACTAAATTTTTGGGGGTCTAATTTGGCAAGTCTGTAGGTTTTCAAATTTTTAGATTAGTAAATTTTTATATTTCCAAATTTTTGCATTAACAGATTTCTATATTTTCACATTTCTACAATACCAAGTTTCCACATTTTCAATTTGTACATTACCAAATTTCCATATTTCCAAGTTTCTACATTTCCAAACTTTGAAATTTCCAAATTACTAAATTATTAAATTTCTAAATCTCCCAATGACCAAACTTCTAAATTTTCAAATAACCATATTACTAAATTACCGAGTTTCTGAACGTCTGAATTTTCAAATTTCCTCGACACTAAATCATCAAGTTTCTATATTTGCAAATTCTCACGTTATCAAATTTCTATATTTCTAAGTTCCCACATTACCAAATTTCTATGCTTGAAAATTCTCTACATTATCAAAATACATTTCCAAATTATTTAATTTCCAAGTTACCAAATTACTAAATTATCAAATTATCAAATTAAATTATTTGAAATTCCATTATGTTCGTAATTCACTAATTTCAAAAAGAGCGCAAAAAATATTTAAAAAGGTCTGCAAAGAACGGAATAAATTTGACGCTATTCTTTCGCGATCAAAGGAGACTTCAATGCCTGCACAGCGATGAGACACTCCGTCTTTCTATCGACTCATCGCTGGTCTCGAACCTGAGAAACCAGACACGTCACCATATTGGTCGTACGAAGAAGAAGGAGCTAGAACTTCCGGTTGTTCCGTTTGTTGTCTGAAAGCAATCTTTTATAAACCGTTTCCACTTATACGCGCAGCATACAATCGGATCAACGTATACTTCAGCATATCACATAATTATGTTAACGATAATTAAAACTTCCGTTAAATTACATAGAAATATTTAGCACACAATAAGAAAGAGCAAAGCAAAGTATGAGAAGTAATAATATTAAAGGTTTAAAACTGAAATTAATTCTTATTAAGTACCTGTAACGATCAATTTTGTTTCATCATAAATTCTTATTTTTTTTTAAAGAGCGTTATTAATTGATTGTAAGAATATGATTTTTTATGCTTCCACAGGAAGATTTTAGTATCTTTTCTTTAACACTAGTCAAAATGACTGGTTTCAAATTTCATATTTAAGATCATAAAATTAATTTCTTTTAATATTACAAATTCACTTTTATTGCTCATACTTTTATTGAAATGTTTGTCATATTTTGTTGAAATAAAAAACAGTATATGTTAATTAATACTTTAGTATTTTTTTATTTTTGCACCTTATTGTCAATTTAAAAGTAAGTGTGCAGATAACGCAGGTGGTTCTAGCGTTAAACAGCCGTCATTCTGATAATTGTATAACACGACGTAAAAGCTTGTCAACGTTTAGTTTACGTGTTTGATTTATTTTCATCCGAAATCGTCATATTTCAGCTTGTACTAACAGTTATGATGCATGAATCAGCTGAATACTTTACTTTATCTTGCTTGTTGATATCGGTCAGAAAATATGGGTTAGTTTAGCTGACCCATATAATTGTATACTACAACACACTATGTACAATTCACTATCGTTAGTTATTGTGTAAGTATATCACCTTATTTTGGTTGATATGTATTTTGTGCAACTTTCTGAGAACACCTTTAGAAATAGTACACAACTGCACTTGATAAATGTACGAACAAATATAGTTAGAAAAATCACAGTTATGGTATCAGTACGAAATATTCCTTAAATCAATTCTTGCGTATTGAAATTTTATTTTTAATATACTTGTAATTTTGTAGCATACTAGTTATTAATAAATGAAAACAAGTTGTTGATATTTTTAACTTTAGTTTTTTTAATAGACATATGTATATTTATACATATTTTTATACATAGAACAATATATTTATATTGTTACCAGTACTATGATCATTACTCACACTCTCATTATGATTATAGTGACATGCAGAAGATGCAAAAGATTAAAACTTTTCCATCCTTCAAGTTTCCACATTTAGAAATTCAGTTAAATACAAATTTGGAAATTTAAAATTTAAAGATTTGATCATTCGAAAATATAGAAGTTTAGAAACCTAGAAAATTGGAGATTCAGGAATACAAATATATCAAATCTCAAATTTCCAAATCGAGAAACCAATTATTTTTACGATACGCTGCAAATTATTGCATTAACGATTCATGCAAAGTTTATTTATAATTTGACCTGTAGGATTACGTGAATAATTTCTAATATCCGAGAATAGCTTCTGCCGATATAAACCAGTTAAATTATACAATTTCGTGAGATTTTCGCCAATATATAACCGTAATGTCTACTTTAAGCGACAGTCTATTTTGACCATACAGCCTTACGAGAGTATGCAGATGCATCTCATGCATTATTTATTGGCCACCATCGATCCTGGTGTAGGTGCACTGCACTTCATCAACCGGTCTAAAAGTCAATGATTATTATTATCAGAGTATTTATACTCAGAAGAAACACAATTTTTTTAAATACAAAACCAATCTTCTTTCTCGAACAAAATGAAATATAATGTTTGAATCACATTTTATGTTATTATAGTGATATACTCATTACATAATACACTTTGCACATAAAATTTTTGTCTCGTGCAAAAATAAAATTATTTCATTCAAAGTTTAGTTTTTAATAAAGAATGAAAGATGTGACTTTGGTTCTGAAATAAAAATATTTAAGCAGATACTGCTTGGACGAATTTATACCTAATAAACAGTTGATTACTTTACTGGTAGGCCGTATTGATATAATTTGAAGGTTTTTGACGAGTACATGAACTAAATCTCTGACACGTGTCAGTTGCAATACGAACATTATCTCCCCGAAGTTGCAAGCTACTAATGATAACAGAAATTAGGACAGACATGTATGTGTGTACATATCGATTATAGTGTCTTCTATTTCCTGCTCTGAATCAATATCCGTGCTGTTTGAACACTTGAAAAATTACTCGCACGTACACATAATCACCGTTTACATATTTTATATTACAAATGACCAAAATGTAAGATTTCTATAATTTCAAAATTGTATGTTTGCATAAATCTATTTACAATAATAAATTCTGGTTCCCCAAAATTTGAACACAAACCTAGCAAGAAAGCTTCCTAACGAGTTAAAAGTTTAAGATATTTATAGTGTGTTTGGATATGATTAACGAAAGATGATTTAAATTTCTGTTTCAGTACTTACTAGCTTGTTAGTAGTCACTGACGAAGCGCCGCAAGACATCAGACACAAAGAGTACGATGAACATCCTCGAGAAGCATACTTCGATGGCTCTGCTTTCCTCAAATTAAGCTCGTTCGTGTCGGTGCATAGGCACAGTGGTTTAAGTTTTCGAACTTGCGAAGGTGGACGTCTTTTCATGCAGAAATACAACGACGATTCGATCAGTCTCGAAGTGACTCCGGAAGGACTACTTTTCGTGGCTATCGTTGACCAACAACGTTACAAAGCGAGACTTAATGCTAGGTTACTCAACAACGCTTGGAACAATGTTAATCTCTTTTTTAGACTCGGGAATCTTACTTTGAACGCTGCTGGTCATACACAGGTAAAATAAACACCAAGATATTTTCAGGATAAGTAACTATTAATTTGTATTCAGCCTGCTGTTATATTTTTTAGTTATTTAGGTATTGTGTTTTTATGTTGAGAAGCTGTTATGTTCTTAATTTATATCGAGTAATTGTTAGTAAATATTGCAATTTTTAAATTATATTGCAAAGCTGTTATTTTATTAATTTAGAAGCTATTCGTAATTCAGTAGCTGTTGGTATGTTTTTAATTTATATCGAGTATTATTACATGATTAATTTATATTGAATTAAAGTTGACACACAGTTCCTCACATGTATACAATGTACACATGTCAATGTGCATATGTAGAATTTATACATATAATTTGCACATGTAGATTTAAAAATGTATAAAACCAAGAATTTGTGATTTTACAAGTTCGAAAATGTGCAAATTTAAAAATCAGAGATTTATTTGAAAGATGTAAATTTGAAAATTCAAATTGTACAGATCAAGTTTCTAATTTCTAACTAAATTATCAAGCAAAATTCATATTTAAACAACAAAAATAAGAATAAATTAAATATATAAATAATGTTTACATGAAACTCAGTCCCATAAAAGATTGAAATATAAAAGCATCTTAAAAAAATTTGTCAATATCCCAAAAATTGTACGTGTTTTAAATGACATAACAGCATCTTGTAAATAATAAAAAGGAGAAGTGAATAGTTATCTTTTAATCTACGACACGAAACGACGTTGATCTAACGCCTAACGCTATTATGTTTAGGTAATTGCTAATGCCACGTACAACGCTGCGATTCTTACGCTTCCTGACTACGATATGAATGGCTCTCTCATTGTGGGAGAAGGATTCAGAGGATGCATTCTCCAAGGTCCTGGAATTCTTTTTAACGACACTATCAATAACGGAGCCATCTTTGGTCCGTGCCCTGCGGACAACAAAGGATGTAAGAATTTTCATTTTCCTATCATAAATACCGTACGAGTTTATTAAAAAACGGAAATTATAGAGAAATAAAATTCACTTCTCAAATATTGCAACTACATATTCAAAACCATCTCTTTATGCAACCTCAAACTCTTATTTTTACTTCGTTTTGAAATATGATTGATTAAAGTTTCATAAAAACATGTGCTGTTGTGACCTTGAAGAATGGTCTTTAAAATAAAATTAATTAATGAGTATTAGAAAGATTGTTGGTAGTACATATACGATTACATATAATGGTAGTACATACATACGTATAATGGTTGTATACTGATTAGGTGGTTCATTAATAAGTTAGGTTGTTTTGACTGGTAGTGTAACAATATCAGAAAAATAGAATAAAGTATATAATACTTCGTTGAATTCATCCTGGTCTAAATTATACTTATATCAAGTATAGTGGCATTTATAGAAAACAAAATACCCCTTCATTAAAGAAACAAATTTAACAAACGTTGTACCCAAATTGAAGCTGTTTAATTTTTATAAGGTTATTCAAAGATATTTTTGTGAGATTTCAAACCTGTTTTTGCGAGACTATTTAAGCACGTTTCTGCGAAATTATTCAAATAAGTTGTGAGGTTATAAATGCCACAAAATGGCGGACAGTATACCCCGTATAATTAATCGTATATCAAAGTAAAGCGTAGCTTCTACAACGTAGAACTTGAACCATAGCACAATATGCGAGTGAAGATCCACGTATAATTGGTTTGTTGCTGCATAGACACGTGTGATCGTTTTGTGATCACGTATATAAGCAGTAGATTGCATGCTAGATTCTCGTACGAAACTTTCAGGTAGTACAGGCGGACTCGGCAACGTAGGACCGAGCTCGATCACCACCATGGATTTCTGCAATCATGAGCCATGCATGATGCATGGTAAATGCGTGTCACGGCAGGATCGTTACGAGTGCCACTGTTACGCCCGATATTCCGGCAACAACTGTCAAATTGACAATGGTAGACACCGACGTTGAATATGGAGTTTTGGGCAAAGGGATTACGGCTGCAAATAGATCCGTGGCTTTCTGACACCATAAATCGAACAGCGATATAAGGCTGCGAGTGTCACTTTTCTTTAGTATTTAAATACTTCACACTTCTTCGCTATTTTAAATAATTCAAATCTTTTATAAATTATTTGAGGAATTTATATCAAGGTCTGTATTTATATTCAACAAGTCTAAGGGTACTTTACATAATGTTACTATCTTACAGTTATTTTATTTGTTGATATTATTATTTTTAAAGTGTCACAGTATTTGGATATCAGTATTAAATTTATTAGGTCAGTTTTTAAAAAAGGTTTACAATTAAATGTTTATGATACAATCACATAAGATGTGATATTTGTAAAGAAAAATTGTAAATTAGCCACGGATTCTATTTCTGCTGTCATTGTTAGTAATTGGTTCTCGCATGGCATTCATTTTCTTTTTTAATCATTTCCTTCCATCAACAGTTCCATGAAAATACTTGTAGTTTGCATATTGCAAACGAATCTTACGATGCGTGGATAATTATGCAATTGACCTTTCGAATGTCTATAAGAAACATTTGCAAGAGTGCTCGATTGAATCGATCAGCTGCAAGTAAATACTCCGAGGAAAACTAACACGCTAACAAAGATGGATGCGTAGTAGTAGAATTTTGAGATTATTTAGTAAGATTCATATGAAGAGGAAACAGTTTCGGATGAAATTTCTAACAACAGAACTTTGGTTGTTACTTGGCTGAATAAATTAGCACGGTAGCCTGACTCGTTACCTGCTTTTGCAAGCTTTATAACTTTATAATAATCCTTTGTGATAATCGTAAATCTTAAACCAAGTAAATTTAATATTTCTTAGATAAATGCTGCTAATTGCTGGTAGACGAGTAAAAAAAAGTTGTGTATATTCGATATCTTGAGAGTATATTTATTATAATATGAAAATATATTTCTGTAATAATAAGTGAACTTTTGTATTTTTACAAATAATGACATTCTTTAGATGCAATTTTTCTTGCGACTAATTAAGTACATATTTTTTTATCATGAATATGTATTTACAAGTAATACAATAGTACAATAAAATTCATCTTATTTTACTCTTTAATTTTATGCTTCTTAAGTATAGATTTCATACCATCACATCATATTTTCGCATTTTTCCTTTGGAAGCTTATTTCAATTAGTAAATAGGTGTTGGACTTTGGGCATACTGGTATTATTTTTTCACAATTGATTGGTTCTTTTTCTTTCTAATTTAACAAATCACCAAATTCCGAAGTTTTCCAAACTTCCCAAATTTGTATTTTCCAAATTCCGAACCCCCAAATTTGTAATTTTCCAAATTACAAATTTCCCAAATTTCTAAATTTCTAAATTCCAATATCCCCAAATTCCCAAATTTCCAAATTCGAATCTCCCCAAATTCCCAAATTTTCAAATTCGAATCTGCCCAAATTCCAAACTCCCCAAATTTTAAATTTCCAAATTCCAATCTCCCCAAATTCCCAAATTTCCAAATTCGAATCTCCCCAAATTCCACTCTCCCAAAATTCCAAACTCCCCAAATTTCTAAATTTTCAAATTCCAATCTCCCCAAATTCGTATCTCCCCAAATTCTCAAATTTCCAAATTCGAATCTCTCCAAATTCCAATCTCCCCAAATTCCAAACTCCCCAAATTTCTAAATTTCCAAATTCCAAACTCCCCAAATTCCAAATTCCCCAAATTTCTAAATTTCAAAATTCCAAACTCCCCAAATTCCCAAATTTCCAAATTCGAATCTCCCCAAATTCCAATCTCCCCAAATTCCAAACTCCCCAAATTCCCAAATTCCAAACTCCCCAAATTCCCAAATTCCAAACTCCCCAAATTCCCAAATTTCCATATTCCAAACTCCCCAAATTCCTAATTTTCCAGATTCCACATTTTCAATTCATCTCCAAACTCCCAACCCCAAATTCTCAACTCTCCACATAACAAATTGTCCCAATAACATCTGGGTAATATTTCAGCACAAGATTCTTGAATGTTACGCTTCCTATCGCTTCTCACCGATCAATTTCTCGAGCATTTAATCAGCTTATAAAATTCGGTTTGTTAGGTTCGCCATGTTTAACCGGTCCTTGCCGAAATGGCGGCACCTGTAACGAGGATGCGAAAGGAGATTACAGTTGCGCGTGCAAACCGGGATTCACCGGGACATTTTGCGAATCTCAACTGGGAGTACGACTTTGCGAGCAAAGTCCTTGCAGAAACGACGGTATCTGTTTAGCCCTCACCGAAACCGATTACAGATGCGAATGTTTACCCGGATGGACTGGTAAAAACTGCGAAACGAACATCAACGAGTGTGCCTCGAATCCCTGCAAACACGGTGGACTTTGCATCGACGGTATCAATAACTATACTTGCATGTGCGATAGAACAGGGTATGTTTGTTCATTAAACTTCATATTGTTATCGACCCTTTGCACTCCTCTGCGTTGATGAAACGCAAATAGATTGTTGCCTTTTAAATTATAACAAATCAAAAGACGTCGAAAATATTTAATAAAAACTTAACAATGATCAATAATTGATAACCGGTTAAATTATAAAATGAGCATAAAATGAAAAATAATAAAATTGAATTACAAAATAATAGAATTGAATTACAGAATAATAAATGACAGTTATGGAGTATTAAGATAACCAATGAAAATTCGTACTTAGTTGTAAGAAATTATTAAGGATGAATTTTGCAGGTACGAAGGTGCAAATTGCGAGATTGATATCGACGAGTGCCTAGCAGACCCGTGTTTGAACAACGGTATATGCTACGACAATTATGGTGGTTATATCTGCCATTGTCCGAACGGTTTCGAAGGGCAGAATTGTGAATTGAACTTAAACGAGTGCATGTCAGATCCGTGCAAACACGGTGGCGACTGCGTGGACGATGTAGGTTCATATCATTGCAATTGTCCGCCTGGATACGCGGGTCGTCACTGCGAGCTCAGAAGTTTATGCGAAAACGCAGCATGCCCGGCGAATAGCATTTGCGTGGAAGACGCCCATGGCCCGCAATGTGTCTGTAATCCTGGATTCATGGGCAATCCTCCGAATTGCACTATCAATTATTGCGCCAACAACCCGTGTGCTAATGGAGGAACGTGCACCAGCAACAAAGACGGCTTCAATTGTACCTGTCCGCCGGAGTGGAAAGGTAAAGGATGGATTATAATATATGTTCGGAGAAAGTTCGGACACGTTTAATCGGACCACGAAAATTCCGAGTCATCCAAGTGCCATTATAACTACAGATGTTGGAGATGCTTCAACATTCACGAAATGTGGATATTAGAAACAGATCCATTTCCAAATTTTCGAGATCTCGACCTTGCATCAGACGAATACTTTTTACAAATTTTCAAGATATGACCATATTTCGAAATTTTTGAGATTGATCATTTATTTCCTATACTGCATCCCCAAATGCACAAATACTTCTATTTCCAAATTTTCAAATTACCAAGTCACTAACTCGTTACTGAAATTTCCAAATCCCGAAACTTGCAATTTCAGGTTTCACAATTTTCCTACCTTGTAGTCTCTAATACCAAATTATCACTACCAAGGTTCCAAATTCTTCTGATCCAAATTTCCAAATTTTTTAATTACCAGGTTACTAATTCATCAGTTACTGAAATTTCCAAATCCCAAAGTTTGCAAATTTCCGATTTCACAATTTTCCTACTTTCTAAATTCTCTAATTACCAAATTAGCACTACCAAGATTCCAACTTCTAAATCTTCAACTTCTCTAGACCAAAATTTCCAAATTTTCAAATCACCAAATTACTAACTCAGTAATTACTCAAATCTCCAAATCCCAATGTACAAATTTTCAATTTCACAACTTTCCTACCTTCTAAACTCCCAAATTACCAAATTAGCACTACCAAGATTCCAACTTCTAAATCTTCAACTTCTCTAGACCAAAATTTCCAAATTTTCAAATCACCAAATTACTAACTCACCAATTACTCAAATTTCCAAATCCCAATTTTCAATTTCACAATTTTCCTACCTTCTAAACTCCCAAATTACCAAATTAGCACTATCAAGATTCCATCTTCTAAATCTTCAAATTCTCAAGTCCAAATTTCCAAATTTTCAAATCACCAAATTACTAACTCAGTAATTACTCATATCTCCAAACCCCAATTTGCAAATTTCCAATTTCACAAATTTCTATAAACCAAATTACCAAATGATCTACCAAGATTCCAAATTCTAAATCCCCAAATTCCCAGTCCGAATTTCTAAATTTTCAAGTTAAGCTACGAAATCCCTAAATCCCTAAATTACCAAATTCCAAAATTCGCAAACTGAACTTTCCAGTCCGTAATCAGTGTACGATATCGATCCGCATGTGTGGTACTGAAACATTAACAATGCATCTTAATCACCTAAGTTCTGCAGCCGAATATTCGCGTCGAACAAACAAAATTCATCCGTTCTAACTAACATGTCATTCGTCAAATATTCCTAATCTTAAATGTTTCTCGTTTGTCTTCATGTGGCGTGTGCGTGTGACGTATTTCGTACGATTAGGAACAACATGTTTGTCACCCGCTTCGGATTGGTGTTCCGCCTGTTACAACGGTGGTGTTTGTCAGGAAACACCTTATGGTGTTTCTTGTAAATGCCCGAAGTTTTGGAGAGGACCGCAATGCAAGGAACCGATCACCTGTCGTGATCTACCTTGCAAGCAGGCTTCTGCCTGTCACGACTACGTGAGTGAATCACAGCTAGCTTTCGCATGCACATCCGAATCTAGCCTAATTAATCGACCGTGTCGAACATATTCTCTGTGTTGTATCTCCTGTTGCTTTGTTTGTTGCGTGTTTGTCGCTGCGAGCAGCCAGGAGGCTTTTATTGCACCTGCGAGCCAGGATGGACGGGCCCTGATTGTTCCATCGATGATGACGAGTGTGTCAGCAATCCTTGCCGCAACGGTGGCATCTGCATCGATCAACAAATTAGCTACTACTGTCAATGTCTTCCGGGATATTCCGGTAATCACACAATTCACGGATCTACTCGTGACAAACCATCCACTGTTCTCTGCTCTATTCTATCTGTGACCTTACGCTTATTCATTTGTCTGACTAACATCTGTCTATTTCGTTAAACGTTCTAACATGTTTATTATATCTGGTAAGGAATTATTTGAGATCCAAGAGTATCGACATAAAGTCCAAACTCAACTTCATTTTTCGATGAAATTTATTTTTTTTAAATATCCATTTCATGTAGAACATATAAGTAAGCTTGTTACAATTTGTTCAAAACTACCCAGAATTCGTTTGAAAAAAATTACGTATCAATAAAGCAATCGAAGCTAAAATGATGTCGAATAACACAAGTACAATACCACTAGGTAAAAACTGTCAAATAAACGTGGACGAGTGTCTGTCACAACCCTGTCAAAACGGTGCTACGTGTATCGATCGAATCAACGGGTACACGTGTAACTGCACCAAGGATTTCATGGGCGAAAACTGCGAACTGGAATACAATGCATGCGCGGTAAATCCGTGCCAGAACAATGGAAACTGCACCCTGATAGCGAGATCGCGGCGGGAGTTCGTTTGCGAATGCCCGCAGGGTTTCGAGGGGAAGATATGCAACATCAACGTCGACGATTGCGTCGATGTCGTGTGTCCTGACGGCAAGATTTGCGTGGATGGTATCGCCGGTTACGAATGCAAATGCCGAGAGGGTTACAGGGATCCTAATTGTACCCTAATCGTCGACCATTGCGCGACGAAACCCTGCAACAGCGGCACTTGCATCGACCTTGGGGAACACGGTTTCGAGTGCAAATGCAAGGACGGCTATCAAGGTAAATTTCACGGGAAACGGGCTAAAGTAACATTTTACCGTAGTTAAACTGTAACTGCTATTTTTCTCCCGTTTCTCTAAGCATTCTGTTCGAGATGCAAAATGCGCTAGCTTTTAGGCTAGAGAAATGACACTTCCGTCGCGAGGATGTGCTTATTTATCCATGTTTCGTGTAGCACCATGCACTGTTAATATTGCAATGTTACGAGTATTTTTCTGAACTGTTGCATAACTTCCAAATTTTCAAACTTACCTTTCCCAAATTTCTAGATTTCTAAGATCCTACATTTTCAAAACTTTCTTCTCGAATTCTAAAGGTCTCTATCTTTTCCAATGTACAAATGCAAATCCTCCTTCAAATGTACAAATCCTCGAAGTTTATCAATCTTCCAAACTCCTTGCATTCCCAAATGTCCACTAAATTTGAAAATTTGAAAATGGAGCCAACCGGCAATGCAAAGTCACTTTAACGTAGAGTATATCAATGAGTAACTTCGTGTCTAATTACAACTAACTTTAAATATATTTTAAGACTATATCCAAGAGAACTCATAAAGACATTAATTATACATAATAATAATGAATAATACCACAATTATGATTCAGAATCTCAACATCTTAAGTACCGTGTGCACCTAATAAGTTGGTAGAAGATATCCGCATTGCTTGCAACTGCCAACTTAGCAGACGTGCATAATACATACTTGAGAAGTCCTTGTTAATACCTCGACTGTCTAATTAATTCACAGGGCAATTCTGTGAAGAAGACGTGGACGAATGCAAAGTGGAAGGCATTTCTCTCTGCAATAACGGGATCTGTTTGAACACGGAGGGCAGCTACAATTGTTTCTGCAGACCAGGATTCTCCGGGGACCACTGCGACATAGACATCGACGAATGTCTGTGGGCACCGTGCAAGAACAACGCCACGTGTATCGACCGTATCAACACGTTCGAGTGCCAGTGTCCACCCGGTTATTCCGGGAAAACCTGCGACATGGACGTGAACGAGTGCGAGAGCGATCCTTGCCAGAACGGTGCCACGTGCGTCAATGAAATCGCCAGCTACATGTGCATTTGCTCACTGGGCTTCCGTGGGATTAATTGCGAGATCAATATCGATGATTGCGACCCGCCACCTTGCTTGAATCACGGCCAATGCATCGACGGTATTAACAATTATACCTGTGACTGCAGCGACACGGGTTTCGAAGGTGCACACTGTGAACAGAATATCGACGATTGCCGTTCGGAACCGTGTGTGAACGGTGCTATCTGCATAGATGATATCAAGAATTATAAATGCCAATGTTATGCTGGCTACACTGGAAAGAATTGCGAAGTCGACGTGAACGAATGCGACAGTTCACCTTGCAAATACAATGGAACTTGTTTAGAGAGATCAAAGATTGAATTGTACAAGAGCGACGCGTTGACCTTACCTGCAATATTCAATCAAGAATTTAGCTACGCCAATGCGAGTGGGCAAGTATCGGGAGGGTTGGAAGTGGATTAACACTTTGCGGTCTTTGTTAGTGCTTTGATCGTTGAGTTCAGTAAATTTCCAAAAGAGCTATGTCTGGTTAATTTCTTGAAGTTACAAGACCCACATCATGTTACATCGATATACTACAAATTACTTAAGCTACCACATAACTTATTAGGTCCAAAATATTACGGTTATTCAAAAATGTAATACATGTGATATATTTTATATTAATTTTTAACGTAAAATTGCACTCCTTCAAATAACACTAAATACTTGTCTGAATAACGTATGCCATTATCTGCTAACTAGAAAAAGTAAAGATTTAACTTTGACAAATTCAGATCTACTTGTGAATTAAAAGTACCGCAAAGTGCTAATAGAAGTCGATAAGAAAATTATTTTACCCTCGTACATTTCAGGTACGAATGTTTATGCGTGCAAGGTTTGACGGGTAAAAATTGCGAAATAAATATCAACGAGTGCGACAGCAACCCATGCTTAGCCGGAAATTGTCTGGACCGCATCGGAGGTTACACTTGCGAGTGTGAGAACGGCTACGAAGGAGATCTCTGTCAACACGACATCGACGAATGTAAACGATATACACCATGCGAGCATGGTGTCTGCACCGATGGAAGAGCAGATTATACATGTACCTGTGAACCAGAGTACGGAGGGAAAAATTGTTCGGTGGAGTTGACCGGCTGTCAGGGAAATGCTTGTCAAAATGGCGGAACCTGCTGGCCATACCTCGTCGACGAAACGATACATAAATTCAATTGCACCTGTCCGAATGGTTTCCATGGAGAAATCTGTGATTATGTAAGTGATGGTTAATAAGTTAAAATAATTGTATAATAGTACAGCACGGTGTACACATAATAGTTTATGTAATTTGCACTTGTTATTTCTTGCACAAAATACAGAAGAAGGTGCGTAGAACTAATGGTACAACGTTTTCACCGGGTTTCAGGAATGTATAATTATTCTCTGTTCACAGGTAACAACAATGTCCTTGAGTGGCAGATCATACGTCCTGGTAAATACTACTCGCGATGAAGGATACGATATACAGTTCCGCTTCCGGACGACTCTTCCGAATGGGCTACTAGCCATTGGAAAGGGATCCACGTTTTATATTCTTGAACTCGTAAATGGCAAATTGAATCTGCACTCGAGTCTTCTGAATAAGTGGGAGGGTGTATTTATTGGTAGTGGCTTGAACGACTCCCATTGGCAAAAAGTGTTTGTTGCTATCAATGCCACGCACTTAGTGCTCTCAGCTAATGAAGAACAAACGATTTATCCTATTAGTCTGAACGAAGGTTCCAATTCTAACCACACATCTTTCCCGATGACTTATGTGGGTGGTACCACCAACTACCTGCAAAGGTTGACTCATGGCCCGTCATTCTTTGTGGGTTGCACCGAGGATCTTGTTATTAATGGGGAATGGGTAAGTTGTAAGATTTTAACAACAATTGTTTTTGTGGACAAATTCTAAGTCAGTATGTGTTTAGGTATACTCCGGTACCTCATCGATGACAGTGTACATGGAAGATGTTGAATCAGGTTGTCCACGAGAGGCTCAGTGTTCGCCAAATCCTTGTAAAAATGATGGACATTGCACTGACAGGTGGCGAGATTTTTCTTGCAAGTGTGAGCGACCGTATCTTGGACATACCTGTCAATACAACATGACAGCAGCCACATTTGGATACGAGAATATTACAAACGGATATGTAACCGTGAGAGTGTCAGATATGGCTAGGAGAGCGGTCAGATCTATCGTTGATATATCCATGTTCATTCGCACGAGACAAGACAGAGGCGATATATTTTATCTGGGATCAGAGCCGAATCCGCAAACTGAGTTAAGACCTCAGGAGAAAACTTACATAGCGGCTCAGATGGAAGGAGGTGAACTGCTCGTCAGAATTCAGTTTAACGACACAGAAGCTTACACGGTGGGAGGTGTAAAACTGAACGACGGAAACAATCACCTGATACAAATAGTCAGAAATGTAACGCTGGTTCAAGTAAAGATCAACGGTACCGAATACTTTAGAAAAACTATCAGCGCTTCTGGTCAGTTGAACGTGACCGTCTTGTATTTGGGTGGTTTGCCACAAGCATCCAGATACATACGACAAGTTGATAATCGTCAGATAGAAGTGTCGCAAGCACCTCAAGTTAATTTCAAAGGAGTTATTCAAGATGTTCAAATATCCAACGGCTCTGAAATTATGGTTGTTGAATTCTTCCCTCTAAAGGTAAAATTCTGTCCAGGACTATATGTACATATGTACATTTAAATCTGTTGCACTGAATGTACATTTACCTTCAAATTTAATGGGGACCTCAGACAGTCAATCGTATATTATCAGTATTTCAGAATATCGTATTACCAAGATGATCTGAAGTCTCCATTAATATTTGAACGTCAATATTGTTGAATATAAATGATACGTATTTATTTCACTTTCATAGGCAAATGACATTCCAACCCCAATCCAATTTGGTAACGTAACTTTCGATTACGAAAAAGTTCTTAAGGGTGTAATATCCGACAACGTCTGTATAAGCAATCCATGCAATCACAATGGTACATGCCATGTCACGTGGAATGATTTCTGGTGTCAATGTCCACGTGGGTACACCGGAAAGACCTGTCAAGAAATGGAATTCTGTCAGCTGCAAGATTGTCCAGCTGGATCAAAATGCCAGAACTTGGACGATGGTTACGAGTGTATTGCTAATACCACTTTTAACGGAGTGAACACCTCCTTCAGTTATATCTACAATCAAGTAGAAGAAAGGAACGTGACAGAGTCGACGATTGATAGCATCGAAATTACTTATCGATCGAATACAGGCGGTATTCTGATGCATATTGCTCCTCGTGTAGGCGATTTGCATTTCACTGTCTCCGTTTACAAGGACAAAGTCACGGTATCTTGGCGTTTAGATGCGCAAAACCAAGGGATATTGACCTTCGGTAAAACTGAACCTGATGGAAATTGGACGTCGATAATTCTGAGATTGAACAACAATTCTATGGAGTGTGATTATGCGAACTCTAATGACGAAAACGAACCACCCGTTAGTCCGAATTTTAGTTTCTCCTTGTGGTATGATTTATTAGTTACTGGAACGGTTACGCTCGGCGGACTTGGTTCGAGTTTATCTAACAGCCACAGTTATACAACTGTAGGCTCTAGTAGACACAATTTAGAAACTAGGAATGGTATTAATGAAAACTCGATAGATTTTACTGAACGTACATTGACCACTACATCTTCGCCTCATGATGCAATGTCGGGTAATCAAATTAACGTCACAATTTTTATTTTGTTTGTGAATATTAATATTATCGGTGAACTGTAAGATATATTTGATTGTGTAGGTGAAGCTTTTAAAGGATGCCTGGGAGAAGTAAGAATTGGCGGCATGCTGCTGCATTATTTCACGTATGAAGAGGTTTATCAAAACGCTAATTTTACGCCATTGGAGTATCTAGCGTTGCAAGAAGATAACGATACACATCACAATAATATTGGTTGTCAGCTCTGCTTCGATTCAGATTGTAAGAACGATGGTTACTGTCAGGATAAAGCGAATAGTTATATTTGTGAATGTCCTGCCGGTTACACGGAGAACGATTGTTCTTTCAACATTGACGAATGCATCGATAACAAGTGTAAAAATGAAGCTACCTGTGTTGATGGAATTGCTAATTACACCTGCGTGTGCAATAGTGGTTGGCAAGGATGGCTGTAAGTATAAAACATCAGTTATTTACAGAAGGCTACGCTTCGTGTGAAAGAATTAAAGTGTAAACAATCATTACATAATTTATGTTATTTCTATTATAGGTGTGATAATGATATAAACGAATGTGTATCACTGAATCCTTGTCAACATGATGGCATATGCATAAATTATCCTGGTTATTTTCGCTGTGAATGTCCGGATCAGTTCACTGGCAATCTCTGCCAGCACTTCCGTTTAATCACTTGCGAGAATCAACCTTGTAAAAATGGCGGTGTTTGTGCGGACGTACCAAATCCGCAAACCGGCAATAATTTCACCTGTACATGTATGACTGGTTACGAGGGCGCAGTTTGTGACGTTCCTTATTGCATCGGTGGAAAGTGTCAAAATGGTGGCAAATGCGACTCCTTATACCAAGTACGTATATCGTTTTACTACTAAAAATTGACCCTTCGAAAATATACAGTATCTATTAAAACCATAATATTTTATTGTTGAATTGTACGATACTCAATCAACGTGATTCCTAGGATATTTACTTTTTGTCTGCACTGATACTTCTTTACCGACATATTAACTGGATTATACTTTACATAATCATTTTCACAATAATTCAGTATTTATATAATTATGTCTATCTACTTGTTATTGTGATGACTTGTCTGCTATTATTGACAATTTACTACCTTGAATTAGCAGACCCCTCGATGTACATGTTTACCTGGTTATTCTGGATTGTACTGTGAAATTAACATCGATGACTGCGCACCGGATGCAGAAGGAAATGTACCATGTAAAAACGATGGAAAATGTTACGACGGAGTGAACAATTTCACCTGTGACTGTAGTGAAACAGGTTACACAGGGTCTGATTGTTCCATGGATATAAATGAATGTCAAGATCCAGCGACAGACTGTGGTCATGGACAGTGTGAGAATTTACCAGGAACCTATCAATGCATTTGTGAACCAGGTTACTGTGGATACAATTGTGGAATGGTGGATCCTTGCAAAGAGGTATTACTTCTTTGCTTCAACTTTATTATGTATTATTCACGTTATATATTACATTGTTTTCTTCTTTTAAACAGGATTATTGTCAAAATGGAGGTACTTGCAAGTGTGGAGATGACGGCGGTTATAGGTGTCAGTGTACACCAGAGTATACCGGTCAAAATTGCACAGAGGTAGATTTTAACGTTTTGAAATGAAAATATATCGTGAATCGCTTTTATTATGAATTTTGTTCTTTTTAGACGGAACACTTTTTGAGTAGCCAAGCACTGGACATAGCAGTAATAGTTGGACCTATTGTTGGATGTCTTTTCTTGATCGCGGCGGGCTCTTTAGTCGCATTATTTATGATGGCCAGGAAGAAGCGAGCAACTAGGGGTACATACAGTCCAAGTGCTCAAGAATTCAGTAATCCACGAGTGGAAATGGACAATGTAATGAAACCACCGCCGGAAGAGAGATTGATCTAAAAACATTCTTACGACGAAGGAACATGAGTAATAAATGTTCTGCGTCGATAAATCCTAGTCTGCCAAGAATATGCATCGTTATTGCGGTATCTATCGATTAAAAGGGACTAAACTGTTCTCTCGATAGAACTGCTCATAACGAAGTTCGAGAAGAAAAGAAAATGTCAAGTTTCATCGCGCGTTTTCTAGTCCACGCTACCTTATGTTGATCTAAGGATTTAAGCGAACTGTACGAAAAATAATGATCTATGTTAAAGCATCTGAAAACGTCGCTGAAGATGAGACACGACAAAAATGTGGTGATGAGAATTTCGTTAAAAAACGAAAGCCAGAAACGTGGTAAAAATTGATTATTTGGGAGCTTTATTGAAAGAATATAGCACTGAAGGATGTGTTACCAAATTTGCATGTTAATCATGCTGTTGATTTTCACGAATCACGCAACTACACAAAGTGTACTTAAAACTTCGTTAAGTGTCCTTAACTTGCAAGCAATACTCAAGAAAAGCTCCTATGCAACGAGACCCGTCCATTTTAGTGCCTAATCAACCCTATGTGAAGATGTTATTTATAAGCAATGAATATAAAGAGTTTCAAGTGTGCATTTTAAAAAACGCGCTGAACATAGATGTGTATGTCGAGATCTCTAAAGCATAATGGTATTCGTTACTCTTATTTTACTTGTTAGCTATCAGGTAACTATGATTACAGATATCATTATGAAATCGTAGTAACGTTACGGCCTGTTACAAAGATATCGGGACTTTGTAAAAATGTCGTAGAGGGTAGTTTATCGCGACTTACGCATTAAGGTCAGTTTATACTTCCCTCCCTCCGTGTCCACATACATATTTATATGTATATGTAATCTACGGTGATGCGAAATATTATTCACCTTTTTCGGGTACGGTGATTAGCATAGAGCTTCTCAAACTTTCATGGACCTACTTTGGAAATCTCTTATCTAGTATAAATTGACCTCTAATTGTCGTTTGTGCGTTTGTACATGTCTTACAAAGAAATCACCCCAAGTGTTTCTCTCACAGTTACATGTTTTCCCCTCCATATATGTATGTGTTCAGACATAGACGGTCAATAGTTAAAAATTTAAGAAGTGTTCAAGGATAACAATTTATTCGCGCTGTTATAAAAACTAATTTGAAAAGAAGAGATGTTCTATCTCTGGATTCCAATTATCGTAGGATAATTTCAATCATTCCTTTGTTTTTATAATTATATAGTTATGTACATAAGTTGTGTGTGATACACTCGGGTACACTTGGGATGGTATCCTTGTCAGTACCAACGTGCTTGTTAATTTTGTACATAAATTAGAGTATAAGTTGAAATTATTAATGATTTTACCATTAGCATTTTATATGGATATAGTATTTAATAACGAATATTATTTGGTACGTAATCACTTACTACCACGACCAAAGTAATAACGAGAGTTTTTCTCGTCCACTAATCGTAAACAATAAACAATATATTTACGGATAAAAAAATATTGTTCTTCTCTGGTAGGAAAAATAACTGTTCTTTACAAAAATGACGAAACTGATGTATGGTCTGTCTTAAATATATTTATTTTGATGTACCAATGTTCTCTCTTACAGAATTTAAATGAATCTGAATCTGTACTCGCGATGTCGAATTTTAATATCATACGACAAAGTTTTTAATTAAGAAACACATCTTGGTACGAATACACGGTACCAAACGATTAATTTTGAAAGAATCAGCGTACGTAACATGCAAATATTTTACCCAAGTTAGCAAACGATATACGGTATAACGAGGTATCAATCAAAGAAATAAGTTCGAACTTTATAATGTGAATAATTTATACTTGAAAAAATAAAAATGACTGTATTGCATTATCATAAGTTATTAAAAAAATAATTCTTGTTAAACATCTAATATAAATTAAATATCATAAATGTTTTATTCAAGACTGAAATTTTGGATATTAAGAAAAATACGTAAATAAGAGTGCATGCGCTTTTCATGTGAATACTTATTTTATGACAAGATGTGACAACATGCAATATTGTATGTAAATAATTACTGAATGTACAAAAATAATAAAAATTTAAATATTTCACTTCAGCATTACTTGTTTATAACATGATAGAAAATAGTGGCTGAACTAACTAAAGTACTTACAATGATAAAAATATTTCACTGTCATTTCGTAATATTATAAATTAATAATTAACATATTATAGAAATATTCAGAATGAGTATCACTCTGTATATATCAGATACAAAATTTGGAACTCTGTGCCCAAAAATAAGCTTTATCTATAAAACTTGCTTAGTCTTATTTATGTAAAGGTCCTCTCTATATGTTCCTGGAAGAAAAACTTACATAATCAAATTTAAACACGAAATTTTTATATGTTCTTATATTTTACATAGTTTATTTAAAAAAATACAACAATTAATTTTCAACAAAAAATCAGTTTTTTTTAATAAAACAGATTCTGTATACCAGCATATACATGTATATACCGCTTAAAAATTATTTACTTTTTAAAATTGACTAGATAAATCTAATTTGTACATTTAGAAAAATTCTATTACAATTAAAATCTGAATTTATTACAATATTTTAACTTTGCATTACATTTATCTAACATTTCTTCCCGTTTATTTTGTGTAATTTATCCCGTGAGATTTTATCAAAAAATAAAAGTCCAGCAGCACGTTCTACACTCTCTGGAGGTACCTATCATAGAATTTTAACATTATTTCTGACAATGTATATAATAATTACTTTTATGATTAACCTATTCACAATGGTACTCTGAGGTTCTGGTATGTAAAAGATCTAATTAATATCCTAAAAGTATAAAAAGAATTAAATAAGAGCATCACATTTCTTCTATTTGAATTTCTTCTTCTATCTACATGTGTGAGATTGGTACCATTGCAAATGGGTTAATGAATAAAATATACCTGGAAATTTGTTAAAGGAGTATTATCATCTATAGGTGCATTTGGCATTACAAATGCTTCCATTTCCAATTTTGAATCATGTGTTTCTCCAACAACTATTTTATAAAAATGAGTTGGAACTGCTACATGATTAGCACCTATAACTTCGTATCTCACATATTTTTTTCCATCAGATTCTATTCTATATTAACAATATATTTCCATTACTTAATACTGTGGTGAAAGAAGTATATAGCAAATCAAAAAGTCTTACTTACTTTGGTAAATACAAAGGACCAGTACAAACATATACATCCTTATAAACTTTAGTTAAATGCCTAACATATTTTTCCAGTCTATTCCAAGAATCTCTATTAAAACCTGCACCTACTTGAGGTGCCATATTTGTTAAAAAGAATGTCTGTTCTATGTGACGCTGATGACATTTATGATTTCCTGCAGCTGCCAAATGTCCACGATCATATCCACTACGTTTGTAATCACTGTTATCAGATCTAATTTCCAAAGAATGCATTACAATATTAGTTAAAGATGTATATACTTTACATACTATAATATATTTGAAATACACAAATATCACCAATCTAGTTGTAATTACCTAAAAAATGGATGTATGCTTGGATCAGGTTTAAATTCACATTTACTACGTGATACCTCATTGTTAGATTGTAATCTCTCTCTAGTTAAATGTTCAAACACCCAATGTGCTACCCTATTCCTTCTATCATATGAAAGAACAAAATCTTCATATGATCTGACATGATCTAATCCAGGAAAACCATATTTCATAATCTATTGCACATCAAATAATAAGGAAAATATACATCTTACTAATACCACATTTCCATGTGTTAATAAAATTAAATCAATTTATTGCTCCATAAAAATTTCATGATACAAAATGTGGATATAAAAGATTTTATAATTAATAATATTTATATAATGTTGAGGTTAAGAATAATTTAAATATTACAAACTTACTTCAGACACCCTTTTACTTGTTGCTGATAAATTTGAGCCCATATTTGTTTCAGTTTCCGTGGGAACAAATGCTGTTGCCGCAGAAACTGTTCCAAATAAAGGCAAACCAGGCATTTTTTTAATATTTGTCGCAGAAGAAGTATATAATTCATTAACATCTTTATCTGCATTTAAATGCCGTTTCCGTTCCGAATATTTACCCAGGTACCAACCACCAACTCCTATGGTGGATATGGCACTCATATTAAAAATCATTCTTGTTAACTTCGTCATTTTTTTAATCGTTACGTTATTAATTCGTAAAAATTTGTTCAATTTCTAACCTCTTACAGTACACACAATATTATGTGCAAACACACCGATCCATGGTGCGCAACTACATTATATGTATAGCAGTAGCACAAATGTACATTCAAGTGCAAGTTTGGCTTCTCTCAGAAAACAGTAGCCAAAGGGAACAGCTCCCTACCACCCACAATAATACTTTGCATGATTGAACTCGATAAATAATATAATTTGTGGAAGTATATACATACTATGCATTTATATATGCATTTTAGTTTTCAGGAAACTAATTCTAGAAACGACATTAGAACGTAACGCAACGATTTTACATTGAAATTTACATTCATAACGGATGTACCGTAGTGGTTTAACATATAAGGAAGATATAAAAGATTACAGATTGTTGTACAGTAATTAATTTAAGAAGTTGAAAGCATTTTGGAAGCTTGATTTTTTAAATTTATATTTTCACGCATGCTATCTGAAAATGTATACAGCTAACGCTACCTCGCAGAGAACGGTGGAATTAGGAAAATAGAAAATTGAGTAGCAATTTTTTCGTCGTTTTGAAACATAAAATTGCGCAATAAAGCAGCATGCAAAAGTTGTATTATTTATCAGTTTTGAAAATGCCCTTTGTAAATGAAACATAGTGCGTATAAATGCATGGGTACTATTGCAAGATCTCGTTTTCCATGGCTTACATTTTTCCTAGGGAAACCAAATTTGAGTAATTCTCTAATTGTAAAACCACACACAAATTGAAATGACATTATGGCTAACTTCAGTAGATTTCTAAGTACCATTTGTTTGACAATTCCACGTCATATTGTCGAGAAAATACATACATGAATAAAGGAAATGGGCATAAATTAAGTATGATCAAATCTGCAAATTTAAATTTTTAGCGTTTTGTATAGAAATTTATATTATTCACATACATGCTGTGCATTAGAAACATCATAAAGACAGATGTGCGTTGCTTTTGGTTATAGGGGAATATAAAATGTCATTTTATGTAACACATCTAGTGTACATTTTGTCCATGGAGTTACGTTGGACGCAGTTACTCCCGCGTGTTTGATGTCGCTTAGGTTCTGAAGTGCACGTGTTACTCCTACTTACATAAAAATGGCAGAAAGCGGTAATTGTTAATAATTTTTTCATATATTTCACTATTCATTATGATGTATAATATTTTGCATTTATTAATATCAATAAAAAAGTTCTCGTTTTTACATTAAAGTCAATGAAAACGTTTATGTTCTGTTATAAATATTAGCTATCTGTATTTCGATAAACACGTGTTTATTAGTTTCAATCAAAATACCGATTAAAGATATTACTTTAAATACGTATTGTATACGTATTATATGCGCCGATTTTGTACAAAATTATGTTCTTAAATATGTGTACGAATGTTATATACTGTTATCGTAATGTTGATAACATGAATGGATGGAAATATATAGGTTAACTTTTATTCTTTATGTTTAGATCAAAGTAAGACGAAAAATAAGAAGTCGCTTGGAGAAATTCAAGCGACAATGAAGTGTCAACTTGAACCTTCTGCAGAAATTGTAAAGCTTGAATATAAAGATTGGCCACTTTTATTTAAGGTAAATAATATATAGATAATCTACCTTAGAATTAAGAGGATAGTTTTAACACACTTGTAATTAAAACTGAATTTTTTCAGAATTTTGATAAAATGCTTACCCGTACAAAACATTTTACTCCTTTAACGAGTGGTTCAACCCCCTTGCATCGTAGTTTATCTGAGTACATAAAATCAGGATGTATTAATTTGGATAAACCTTGCAATCCTTCTTCACATGAGGTTGTAGCATGGATAAAGAGAATTTTAAAAGTAGAGAAAACTGGTCATTCTGGTACTTTGGATCCTAAAGTATCTGGTTGTTTAATAGTATGTATTGATAGAGCAACCCGATTAGCTAAGTCACAACAATCTGCTGGAAAAGAATATGTTGCAGTTTTTAAATTACATTCTGCTCCTGAAAGCCTTCAAAAGGTAAATATAACATGGTTTCCACTGGAATTATTTTATAATTTGCATAATAAATTGTTTATAATTAAATAATGTAGGTAAGTCAAGCTTTGGAAAAACTGCGTGGTGCACTTTTTCAACGACCCCCACTTATATCTGCTGTGAAGCGTCAGCTTCGTGTCAGAACAGTCTATGACAGTTGGTTCCTTGATTATGATAATGAACGCAATATGGGAGTCTTCAGAGTTAGTTGTGAAGCTGGGTCTTATATTAGAACTATTTGTGTTCATCTTGGCCTTTTCTTAGGCACGGGTTGCCAAATGCAAGAATTACGTAGAAATCGATCCGGTGTTCAGTCTGAAAAAGATGGAATGGTTACTATGCATGATATACTTGATGCTCAATGGTTATATGAAAATCATGGAGATGAATCTTACTTAAGAAGAGTAATCAAACCATTGGAAGCCCTCCTTGTAAATCACAAAAGAATTATTGTGAAAGATAGTGCAGTATGTAGTTATTATTTATATGTGAAATTAATCTTTGTAATGAAAAGATATATGTTTAATGCTGCATATTTTATTAACAGGTAAATGCTATCTGTTATGGAGCTAAAATTATGTTGCCAGGTATTTTAATGTATGATGATGGTATTGAATTAAATCAAGAAATTGTAATAGTTACTACTAAAGGTGAAGCTATAGCTCTTGGTAAGTAAATTTTTTAAGAAATATAAAATTATCTATGTTATACTTAAATTTATTTGTACAGTATAACTGTATATAACATAGAACATTTAATTATCTTTTTAGAACTTTAAGCATTACTGTATTCATTGCTTTTCATACTGTCACAGGTGTAGCATTAATGACATCCCCTACAATGACAGCCTGTGATCATGGTGTAGCTGCAAAAATTAAAAGGGTTATCATGGAAAGGGATGCATATCCAAGAAAATGGGGTCTAGGTCCAAAAGCTTCTATTAAAAAGCGTATGATTGTTGAAGGAAAATTAGATAAATATGGCAAACCAAATGAAAACACACCTTCTGATTGGTTAGCTAATTATACAGATTACTCTGCAACTGCAGTTAAGGTAAACTTCCAATTTTTATATATTTTTTTTTTTTTTTTATAAATGCGTACATTTTTAATACATTTTAATACTTTTTTACATTAAATAGACTGAGGAAAATGGTGTAACTGAAACTGCTAAAAAACGCAAGTGGGAAGAAACAGTTCCACAACCTTCAGGAGATGTTTCAATAAAAGAAGAACGTATTGAAGATCCTGAAACAGCATCGCCAAAAGAAAAGAAGAAGGACAAGAAAGACAAAAAGAAGAAGAAGAAGAAGGAAAAGGGAGAAAAAGAACAAGAAACGGAAGATTCAGTAGTTATGGAAAGTGAAACTGTGGTAAGATATCTACATACAAATTTACTTCTTTTTTCTTTATTTTTTTAATAAAAAGATATATTAATATTATCATTTTAGGAATCGCCAGTGAAGGAAGAAAAAGAAAAGAAAAAGAAGAAAAAAAATAAAGATCAAGAAGCACCAACTTCAAGTTAAGAAAGTTTTTTTAAATATATGCATATCGAAAGGAATTTTTTCTTATGAATCCGAAGGAAAATCACTGAGTTTATAAAAAGGAAAACATCTTTTCTATATAAAGACGATTTTTAATAGATATATGCATTTTATAGTTTCTAATTTTTTATTTGTAAAAAGGATATTCACCTGCAATTTATATTATATAATGTTTTAAATTAAACAAAAATTTGTTATACGTTCTGTAAACTTGTACAGATCAAAATTCAAATCAGATATACTTGATAGGCACTTCGATTGTGTTCTCAAATTTTGAGAGTACTATATTAATAATCCTTACGAATACTAAAATGAGTATAAAACAGTGTCACTGTTAATTGAGACTTATAAATTTTACAGGAAATTAGCATATATATATGTGTGTGTGTATTGATACGTTGATATCAACAAAATGTACATAGTAAATGAATTCCATTTGCAGATACAACAAAATATTCCATTATGATTCACTTACTATACAAATATTTTTAATTATATATGTATATCTAATAATTTTCAGCAAAGCGCAGTATTTTATTTCCTGTATTACAAGCAGTGTCATTTTATATTATTTCATTTTTTTGTAAGACATGTACATATTCAATACAGATTGTATTAAAGAATAACATTTTATTATTGTTTTCATATGTGTGAAAGATGGGTCAGAGCTATCTATAAAAATATGGTAGCCATTCGATAGAGAAGATGAAAGCAGTGCATATTTTCGAAAGAAGAAAGTGCATAACAAGGACAGATGAGGTTTCCATGTCTGACATTGATTAAATACTATTATATACTACCAGTCTCTATGTAAAACCGGGGTCAGGTAAATGGGCCTGAAAGGGTCTGGGTCCGTCAGTAAGTGGTGTAAATAAATGCGCTGACTTCCCGCTAGGGGCATCGCGTCGTAAATGCATATCTCGCCGACATTGCTTTTTATTTCAAAATGAGTGGTTTTTAAATTTTATTGGAACAAGTAGAGTACGCGTTCGTTTCATGCACGATTTCGGGTTTTGTTTAGACATTGGAGTTTCCAGGTAAATATATGTGAAAATACGAATTATAATTTTTAGATTCATCGCTCTTTCTTATAGAAGGCACACAAAAAACCCCGATTTTTTGCACGATCAGTGTTTCACTACACAGGACACAAAATCCCATAAGATGTTAGGTCTATTTATACCTCGTCTGTGGTAGATAAACCTTACGTAGCGACACAAATGCACATTATCAGTCGTTCAATTTCAGTCAGTTTCGGTTAGGTTCAGTTTGATTTCAATGCCGCCATTGATTCCAACCGTTCAATTCGTAGTCACTAATATTATTTCATATGTACTGTGCTACCGGGCGTGTAATTAATGTTTTCCGTGTTTTATAAATGTTTTTATTTGCAACACAATATTTATGAATTTTTAATGAAAACTACACTTTTTGTTTAGTGTAGTTTTTCCTAATAGTAGCAGGGTATGTTTTGAAACTATGTTCTTGTGTTGTTTTATGTATTTATAACCTCGAAAATAGTTTACCCCATTATCCTAAGTATAATTATATCTGCATTGCAGATATGAAGCGAAGCACATCAAGTCATTCACATCGCGATGAAAAATTGAAACCACGCAGTGAAGATGAGGTCGCATCACGTTCAAGAACAGAAGAAGAAAAATTGCGTCGTAGACGTGAATGGCTCTGGCAGCAAGAACGAGAACGGGAACATGAACGATTGAAGAAGAAAATGATTTTAGAATATGAAATGCGGAGAGCTCGTGAAAAAGAAGTACGGGAATCTAAAGGAAGATCTCATCATAGCCATAGTAGTAGTAAGAGTAAATCTCCACAGAGTCGACATCGAAGAACTTCTATGTCAGATACACCCAAAGCTTCTACATTATGTGAAAAGTAAGTATCAGATATAGTACTGTGTAAGAAATCACCTATATTATTATTATACTTTATCTTTAGTTGTTGAATAATAATATAATTATCAATCAAATTGGTAAGTGATATATTGTTCTATGCTACAGATTAGAACCATCAAATGGCACAACACCAATATTTAAAGGACCTGAAGGTACACAAATTAGTGTCACAGAATTGCGGAGAATCAAAGTAGATATTCATAGAAATATTCCTGGGAAGTCAACTGGAGATGATCTTCATCGAGATATTGTTAATCCTGAAGATGTGGTGATCCAAAGAAGAGAGGGTAACGTGCTGTTTTATATTATGATTATTTAAC
The DNA here is from genome assembly GCA_945859595.2 of Megachile willughbiella. Classification (NCBI taxonomy): domain Eukaryota; kingdom Metazoa; phylum Arthropoda; class Insecta; order Hymenoptera; family Megachilidae; genus Megachile; species Megachile willughbiella. The sequence continues at coordinate 11,935,731 of OX243796.1, forward strand.
AGTTTTTAGTCATTCAGTGAAGAAATGCCATGAATGGATATAAATTCATCACGGAAGATAATTATTTATGGAGATTTCCACAAATCACAACTTCTCAATTGAAGATTGTATGCTTTTTAATGTACAATTGTCAGCTCTAGATTATAAATCATTCTCTACTTTTTGAAAGTATTCAGTATCAAATTTTTGCTGACTTAATATATTGGTAGAGTTTAATCAAAGATATACAAATTTTCACTTTGTTAAATGCAACGTATAAAGAATGATGACTTTGTCTACCAGCTTCTACAGACATGAAGATTATGGGTTTTGTCACCATGTTACATTCAAGAATTAATTCAACTATAGACATAATTTACATATTGTTGATTCATCCGGGATAAAACCCCTTTTGGAATACAACGCTGGATCAGTATATTGATTGTACAGTGTGCACTGTGTAAGCACAAACTTCATTATTTTGAGTGTTTTAAGATTAATATATTGTTTAGCACATATTTTGCTTTCTGCTTAATGCTTCTTTGTTTGCTGAGTTTGCACAAAGAGTATTGCTTTTGATAAATCAATTATATAGATGTAAAATTTCTTTTATAAATTTTTTATAAAAGAAATAGAATCCATATTTCTTTTTATTATATTTTGTGCACTCTCTTAACATTTTATTTTTGGCTGCTTGCATGTTTGAGAACTTTGCTTCCTCAATGCTTTATTTTATAAAAAGGATCGACTGGAAGATTAAAAGTTTTAACACTCATCAACTGAAGAGGCAAAATTTAATATTAATTCTGCAATGGAAGATACAAAAGCAAGTCCTGAAGCTTAGAATTCTGCAATGAAATAAAGATATTTTAGAAAACTACATTGGAAGAAACAAAATAATTCTGATGTTTCACATTTTACAGTTTATCTCGATTTATTATATTTAGAGTTAAAGATTTGTAATAGTTTTGCTGCAAAATATTATCTACACGAGTCTAAAAGATGAAATTTTTGTTTAGTGTTTATTTTTGAGATATATATTGGTAGAGTTAGTATAGATATATATTTTTGGGGCAAAAATGTGATAAAATTATAAGGTTTTAAGTCAGTGAAGAACAAGATTTTATCAACCTGGAAGATAAAAAACAACTTGGAAGATTTTAATGTTTGACTATGAAACTACTATACACATATTCTATTGATTAAATTTATCTATTATTAATTTGAACTATAATATCTTTTAAGTTCATGTATACATGAATATTCATGTGTATAGGATAATATATTATAGGCAGTCAAGAAAATTGTAAGCCGATTTAGTTTTCATTATCGATAAATTATAAGGAAAAATTCAATTAATAGAAATTATTTTTGAAACATACATCAAGTTAAATATTACAAACAAATTAATATATCTAACTATAATTTTCTACAATAATTATATTTTGATAAATAACTATTACAAAATTAGCATTGTATTGTGTTATTAAGAACAATTTTGGACTTCTACTTCATTCTGTATTGTTAAAATTCTATTTAAATGATGAAGTTGCAATAAAGTGATCAGGCTTACAATTGTTCGTAGCTAGCCAATTAGTTTCAATACAAACGTTACTATCTTCAAGGTCTGTCACACTTTTTAGTATTGCTTAATTGCTTTTTCCTACATATGTTCTAATATATTTTATACATTTTTCTTATTTATTACTTTTAAAACTATAGGAGAAGGATCCAAGCCAATATTTGAAAGGGATGAAATAAAAAATGCAGTAAGCAAAACAGAAGAAGTTGGAGAACGTCGTACAGTTGTAGCTATAAATAATGAAAATTTAGGTATGTCTGATAGTTAAAATCAATAAATTTCAATATATTTCCACTGATTTGTTCGGTGAATTATAGAAACAATTGTTTGCTAAATTAGACCATATTACTCTGTGAATTCTATAAGTGGTCTTATAAAACCTGCAAGTACCAAAATATTATTTCTATTTTTGCTAGTTACAAGTTTTTAATTTTTAGACAACAAATCAAAAACATGTAAAAAATATACGACGTCTCCGACTTGTGTAACATCTCGAAGTCACAGTCCTCCACGTACATCACCTCGTCATTTCAGGTTTGTGCCTGTACTGGTAACTGTAATCTTCACAGAGAAAGCAAAGCTATTTTTAAAAATTTATTTATAAGATTATACTATATGTATATGGATATGGTATCAGTGTACAGCTAATTTGTGAGCGAATGAAAGAAATGTATTGCTAAATGAACACTGAATTCGTTCATGAGTTAGAATCTGTATACTAGAGTATTGTATTTATGCAGAGTATTCGCTGATCTTAAAAAGAATATTGTGCTACAATTTATGGATGGTTTCAACAAGTTATTGACTAAGATACATATAAATTCTTATCTTCAGGACTATTTGTGATAGAGTCATGCTTCTTCCATTATTTAGTTTTGGTCAGAATGATTTAAACTTCATCAAACTTTTTTTTATTATAATTTATTTTTACACAAATATCGCAAATTTCAGTTGATTTTACATTTAATAACATTAGAATTGTGTATGATTAACTGCTTTTTAGAAATGTTATATATTCTGTATTGTATGGTGTTATGGTTTTATATGACTCATTAATGTACATATTAATACACAAAATATGGAAAAGGTGAAAAATTCACATGTATTTCAGGTTTTTAGTAAATGTGTCGATACGTTGTACACGTTTCACAATGTAATTGCAATTATGGATGTAATTGTGCTTTTAAATTGTTGTTTTAGGCATGTGTTGTTTTATGTTACTACAGTCTGTTTTGTTCTAGCTTTACTAATGCTTCTCAAGGATGATCATAAATGGCACAAAATGGAACAAGGATGCACCTAACTGTATGCATATGCTTGCTTATGTTAATACCAATGCTTATGCTTTATTTTTTAGTGTATTAGTTCATACATACTTTTTAAGGAAAATGCAAAGATTTTAAAAATTGTTTAAATGATATTGCAATTGCTATTTATTTTTGTTATTTCAATTTAGATTTATTAGTTATTTTATTAAGAAAGCATTGGTATATTGTTATTATTATGCACAGTTTTTGATTCAGGTAATATAATATCAACATAATAATTGATAGTCGTCGTGGAAGGTGAGTAAGTTAGATTGTTAATAGTAATTAGATATCATTATTTATAACAAATTATAATCTTTTTTACTTTGCATAATCCTTCTTAGTAATTTAATTAGCAATTAATATATACAGCTGTTAGCTGTATTTCAATATTTCTTTTACAATGCATCTTACGACATACATTGCTTTGAGCAATTTAATTTTCTGCTGTGTTTACCCCTATTGCAAATTGTTTATTGTATATACACATCCTTTCTAATGAATATGCTTACTGTATATTGCTTAACTACTTCTTTATAGTTTAGTAGAGAACAAATAAAACTGTATTCAATTTAAATATTTAAAAAACAAAATATAAGAAATATTACTTTTTATTCATGAAAGTCCGTGAATTACGTTGTATAATTTATATTGCTATTAATTTTTGCTTTTGTTCATTTATTTACATAAATGAATGATTTTATTATATGTATATGTTGGGAGCTAAGATGCTACTTAATTATGGTATGACAAGTATAAGTGATATGATACAGAGTATTGCTTTAGAAGTTAAGATTAAACATAATACTAACATTTTATCCAGATTTCAGGATAAACAAAATGTTTAAAAATGAAGGTTTTTATTAAGTACTTCTCTTTCAGGCATGAAGACTCAAAAAATGATAATAAAGAGAGTTACAAAAGTGATAGGTAAAAGCCATTTTCTTATATTATGTATATCCCTTTAGTTTTATTTTAGCAACTCATACAATATGTTTAGGGAAAGAGATCGCAGCAGAGATAAAAGTAGAGAGCATAGAGAATGTTATACTGAAAAAGACAAAGTACATACTCACCCACATAGTGTAGAGAAAGATCGGTCACGAGAAAAGAGAAGTCGTCGCGAACATTCGCGTTCAAGGGACAGAGAGGAAAGAAAATGGGATAGAGATTCTCATCACAGGTATATATCATGTAATGTTTCGAATATTGTATCGAGAACTAAATTTCAAAAATATTATCTGAACATTAGATCAGTAAGAGATGAGAGACTTTATCAAGGGTATCGGAAAAGATCAAGGGAACGTTCTAGAGAGAGAAGAAAAAGAGATAGATCTAGAGAATTAAGGGTTCCTCCACCACATTATATTGAGCAAATTCCTGTTCCTATTTATTGTGGGGTAAGGATTCAATTTTTATATAAGGCCTTGCGATTTTGTAATGTTAAACTTCATTTATTATTTGCACAGAATTTTCCACCAAGACCTATAATGGTTGGACCTTTAGTCCCTATTCGTACACCAGTTCCTTTTGGAAGCGTTAGACATGCTATGGTAGGTCCCCTAAGACCATTCCCACCACGATTTATTCCACCAGATATGTATAGAATGCGTCCACCTCCAAATCCTAGTAAGTACAGTATTTATAAATTTGCTACAATGATATTCACGAAAAGTATTATATCAATCATCTATTTTTTGTACAGGATTTGGATCGATGTATTGACACAATTGTCTGTGATAAAATTATATATTAAGCTAAAAATTGATAATGGTATTGAATGCACGATACGAAAGTGCACAATACTTTGTACACCAAATACTAATTGGGATTTTATATAATTTGCAATGGAATTGCATTTGGATATCATGCTCAATTCGGAATACGTTTTAGTAATATTTAAACTATATAATTATTATATAACTTTTGAATTGTCTTGTTAAATTATTATAATCATTTTATGTAATTTTAAAGCTGTATAAAATGTATACAAATTATTTGCGTGATTTTAGGATGATGTGAATTCATTTCACTGATATTTGTAAATTTTGATTGCCATTTTACATACATATTTTTACTTATATATAGTCGATATCGATTTAGCTTTTAAAATCTGCCTGGAATAAATTTGTGATGTTTACAGTATATTAGAATTGTTTTAGACTGAAATTTGATCATGTAATGTAAGAGAATAAAAATAATTGTTGTATGTTTTATTACATAATAAACATGAATCATTAAATATAACAAATATTTCCAACAAATATACTGTATTTATTTTAAGCACCTTTAGTTTAATAATAAAATTTCATGAAAATGTTATATTTACTCATTTTTAAATTTATTAAATTTTAAATTTATATTTATAAATTTTTTGTAAAGAATTATTTTTTTATTTAAAAAGAAAATATGTTATCTCCGATTAAAAACTATAAGAATTAAACACTAATCATCAATAGTGTGCTACGCTACTGTAGATTAGAGGTATTAATTTTCTTTCAAATAGATGCGCCAAATTATACAAATTCGCAAGACAAATTTCCCGCGCGATTGTGTACGGTGTGTCAGTCGACCTTCGGCCACCGGTACAAGCGGGTCGTGGAGGTACATGCCTCTTTCATTTTATCGCGGAAATATTCGAAAATTCAGTGTTACTTGTGAATCGTTGTGTAAACACCAGCTGATTGCGAGAACTATATAACAGGTACGAATTTTAATTACTTGAAGTATATTGTATGTTCATTCAAATACGTTTCAGTTATCCTTAGCTTTTTGAACAATTTAAATTATGTGCTATTAGTTCATTAATTTCCTCGCGATCTAACGTTTCATCGTAGATGTATTAAATTAACAGGATAATAAACTTTCTTCTTCTTTATTATAATATTTATGTATGGAACTGACACAGACAAATTCAACATGATATACGAAAAATATGATTATGTATGGTTATTTAATACCATGATAACCAACGTTTTAACTGTATCTACTATTTAGAAATATCGTCTTATTTGCATCGAATGTTCGATAACATTATACACTTTACTCTTCAAAAATTCAGGGTTTAACAATATATTATTTGTAATTGTGTTCTATTTTTAACGTTTTAATTACTATAATTATTATTAATATTTGTTTGGAACGTTTTACAAATGTACATTACAGTACGTATACTTTCATTATTTTTTTGAATGACGCTTAAGTTCAACATAATGTCTCGATAACATAACATAAAATATAAAAAGTTTTGGGCCTAACGCCGTGTTCTCGTACGTAGTTCTGATTTTTGTATTTCTCTGATGCGTAGTATACCTGTCAATGAACCTGTGTGCGATGCTGAACCTGTTATTCGTCATAGATCAAACCGAATTCATAAAACTTAATTGTATATTGTCAATAATCCATTTAACTTAATCATACGTACATAATACATCTTAAATCTGCATTCTGTACCAGTTCTTTTTTTAAATTAACGTTAATGAAAGCGTTGAAGAAGTACAAGTAAAATAAATTATTAATTTGAAAAGATTGTTTATATTTAACAAAGACTATATGTCAAATTATCGATGTCAAGGATTTCTTGTAAAAAAAGATACATAGTATACGTAACAAATTAATGTGACATTCCATTTGTCATTTTTGCTTTTTTTTATCTCTAAATCTATCGATAGTATCGCTCGCAGGAAAAATGGCTTCTTGCACTGCGCATCGGGAATCGTAGATAAATATCCGTCAAAATGCAAACACAAAATTCGCATTTTTTCTTTCTATTTCCTCATTCCATTCTTTATCGATTTTCTTTTATTAGTCGCACGTTCCCTGTCAATGTCATTTCAAGTTCGTAAACGATGAATTTATTTACCGCTTTTAAACTTATAATCAGTACTTCTTATTGCGAGTATGTTAATACTTCTCGCTACCGTACTGTAATCAGTAAACGTTAAATAAATTAATTTGTTGTTCAAAAATTATGGGGTCAGATGGAGTAATTATAAACTCCGGGGTAAATGTAAATGCATATTTAGAATTTATTTCAGTTACAAATTGTTGATTAGACCTTTAGAATTATAATACTTTTACTTTGAGAAAAATATTGTTGATCTCTCGTTCGCTTCCACTATATTTTATTACTCGTATCACGCGTTTACGTTTACAATTGACGTATTACAGCTATTTTAATTACAAGAAAATTATTAGAATGTTTTGAAATACTAATTAGATCGCATGAATGTATTACGAAACTTCCACGTGAGCATTGACGAATACTATGGTGATATTTAATTTGTAAAAAAGAAGAAAAGTACTTAATAATGTAAACTATCGACCTGCTCAACTGACCTCGTGTTACTATTCATGGTATACTTGCATACGTTATAGTGTACGATATTTAGAATAGTGTTTTTAAACTAATTCTGAAAGGTGCTTCGTCACGTACGTGGTAGTTTTGCGAGTGTTTTGTAATTTTATAAACACAGTAAGGAGTACAATCCTAGTGCGGCGTAGTAAGGTCAATGTCACGGATAAGAAAACATTTATACAGTGAATCAAAACAGTATTGGCACATCTTGTTTTATTACAATAATAGTAATTTAAGCTGGAAATATTATGTTATGCTGTTTTAATAGGTAGTATAACGTAGTATAACGCAACATATCTGCTTTGTTTAATTAAAAATATTGAAGGACAGAAATGTGTGCTACTACCTATTTGATCCTCCCTGTATATACTCTATTTTCGGGTTATTTTTGAACGTCGAGTCAAGGCAAAATTCACAATGAACAATATAAACTTAGTTGTTCTATTCGCTCAGATAGAACACGGTTCAACATAGCACCGACCTACTATTCAAGCATTAATAACAGTTATTTTAACGATATAGTGCGTATCTGATTCGTGCTAGCGATTCTATGTTAATGGCACGTGTGCACATGGTCACATAAAAATATCAACATTTGAGACTTGGGATTTTGAAATTAGGAAATCTGAGATTTGGATTTTGGAAATTTGGGATTTTGAGAGCTGGGTTTTCGAGATTTGGGATTTCGAAACTTGAAATTTTGAAACTAGGAAATTTGAGATTTGGGTTTTTGGGATATTTCGATTTTGAGATTCGGGATTTTGAGATTTGGGATTTTGAGATTCGGGATTTTGAGATTTGGGATTTTAAAGTTAGGAAATTTGTGATTTGGATTTTTGAGATTCGGGATTTTGAGATTTGGGATTTTGAGATTTAGAATTTTGAGATTATGAGATTTTGAGACTGAGATTTTGAGTTTCAAGATTTGGGAATTTCAAGATTTTGAAACTTGGGCTTCAGAGATTTTGAAATTTCGAAATTTTGAGATTTAGCAATTCTCCCATTTGAATATTTAAGAATCTAGAAATTTGAGCATTTAGATATTTGTGAATGTTAGAATTATACTATTGGAAATTTCATAATTAAACTTCAAAAATTTTGAATCGTACAAGCTTCAAAATTGGTAAATCCAAAAACTTGGTAATTTCGGAAGTTTAGGATTTGTAAATACAAACATTTACAAATCTTTATTACCACGAGGTAACCGGTAAGTGATAACCAACCACGTTAAGAATATCGATGAACCGTTTATCTAGTCATTATCATGAAACCAAGTTTCGAATTGGTGTGCCATAAATGCTATTTCCATCGAACCTTGTTAGACTTTTGACATTACGAAATGCATCATTTGTAAGTTCCAGCATTTTATACTAATTTTCATCGATCTCATTTACATATTATCTTTATCTGTTGAAATTCTTTGTTAACCACTTTAACATTCTTCGTTGATCGCTTTAACATTCTTCGATAACCACCATTCTTTGTTCAACCATTCTTTGTTCGTTATTGTATTAGTCTGACACGTGTAAGTAAAACGGTAATACAATTGTAGTTTCTTTCGTTTTCAGGTGCTTGTAATAATTCGGTGCTGCAAGGTCGACTCACATCGTATTTTCGTGACTATGGAGAGCGGTTTGACGGAATTCGAGGAAAACGTGGCCTTCGACATCGACGACCCGGACTTCGCCCCTTCGAATCCTCATACTGTTACCAACAATGTCCTTCGGAACGTGCAATTCGCCGATTTCGCGTTCGGTGTCAACAAACGTGAGTACATTCACTTCTGATACAATTAACGTATTCACAGCCGCCACGCTTTGTTTTTTTCCTTTCCGAAGCTCGAGCGCAGGTAGCGTTCATTTATACCTGGATGTGAAAAGTTTTTATTACCGAAAAAATAAATCACATCACATTTGTTACCAAACGCAGTTAGAGATTTATTTATTATACAACAAAAATTATACAGAAAGGACACGCTATTCGTACACATTATTTTTATATTATTTTATAATTTCCTAACAGACTAACAGTAAAAAATGTGTAGAAAATAGTAGTATAAAATAGATGGGCAATATATAAATATAAATTGTGCGTACAGATTTAGAAGTGATCTAAGATAAATGTTTAAATTTGGTAACACAATTGTCGCGTGTTAAACACATCCTGTTTGATAATGTACAATTTTCTTCGGCACGTTCACAACGCGTTGCAGCTTCGGAGAGGAAGATTAGCAAAAGTTGATAATCGTACATAGAAATAAAGTCGAGTATTTCGAAGGAACCTTGTCAAAATGTTCTCGTAAGAATCGTTACGTTGATTCTAGAACGATCTATTTTCGCGATTGAACGTAACATTCGCGATTTAATTCAATTGGGTGCTGAATAAGGAAAACCTTGAATTGCCTATAAATAATTGATCGCAGAAATATCGGATCTGTTACGTCGATGATGAACATACGTATTTATATACGTCGGGAAGTTTTCAATCTGTTACGATTTTATTCCTCCCGAACAAACGCGGAAGGGACACGGAAAGTATATATATGCTGATCCGCAGAATTTCGTGAGTTTTGTACGTGGACGATGTACGTATAAACTCGAAAGCTTATCGTATTGCTGGTTGCCAGCTGACATTTTATCACGTATGAAACGATCTTATTACATTAGATGACCACACGTCTTGTGTGTACGGACACTGACGTCAGAGCGTATCTTTCTCGTCACTTTTTCTTTATTTCGTTTTTTTGGACGAACACCTTACCATGCGAACGACGTTACGTAATAATTTAATGATCGATGAATATGTACAAGAGTTCGCGATAAGGTGGTAATTTAAAAGTTATCGATTCGAGCCTTGATCGGTATTGAATTTTGCATTTCGACGTGTACAAAACCTGACACAATTTTACGACTGCAAACCGACACGTACTTATGACAATTTGAAACTTGAAAGTTGATAACGAGTGCATAATTGTTTTTTGCATAACGTATTCTGAGCAATCGGTAATGACATTAGTTTTCAAAATGGTAAAACAGAAATTATCAATCGAGCCACGTGGTTTAAATACTCAGTATTCTGTTAATTAAGCAACTTTATAACAGAATCTGTCCCACGGCGATTCCACCAGACAGAAATCTTATTTTTAGCGTTTTGAAGACAGATGTCACGATATTCCTCGGCATTGTAGTTTCGCTGTTCCAGATCTAATTATATACAATGCTAAACTCCAAGATAGACTTCATTCCGTATATTTTTACTTCACAATCAGTTCATGAACATGGACTCGAATTTCTACCCTAGATAAAGTAATATACAAGGTCTCCAGTAATACTTGACGCAAACAGATGGTAGCGATGGTTTTACATAAGGAAGTTTACATAATATATACAAATAAAAATTATTGAACGCATATATCCGACATTAAGGTGTACCAAACGACTCAGTTTAAGGGTTAAAGATAATTCTAACCACGTATGAATATTATTGGAGATCTAGGGATATAGGGATCTAGGGATCTAAGGATACAGCAATATGGAAACATAGGGACATAGAAACATACTGATGCAGGGATTTAGAAATAAAAGGGTATAGGGATTTAAGGATATAGCAATCTAGAGATGTAGGGATGTTGGGGCCGATGTATATCATGATCTAGGGATATTGGGATCTACTGATATTTACCTCCAGTAGTATTTGGATGTAGAAATACTGGACTCTAGGGATACTGGGATCTAGTGATACTGTAAGCTAGGGATTTTTTAAATCTAGGGATACGTGAATTCGGGGACGTTCGGATCTAGGTATAATGGGATCTAGAGATACTGAGGTCTAGGGATATTCCGATCTAGGGATATTTGTGTCTGCGGGCATACTGGTCTAGGGATATTTGTGTCCGGGTCATTCCGGTCTAGGGATATTCGTGTCTGGGGTATTCCGATCTAGGGATGTTTGCATCTAGGGATATTACGATCTAGGGATTTTGGGGTATTGGGTCCTAGGAATATTCGGTTTTAGAAACACCACTCTAGGGATATTGGGATCTAGGGATATTCGGATCTGGTGACATTGGAATCTAGGGGTAATGGGATTTAGGCACGTTAGGATATTGAGGTTTGTGAATACTGCGGTCTAGGGATATTGTGATCTAGGGTTATAGAAATCTAGGAATATTTGGATCTAGGGATATTCTGATCTAGTAATAGTGAAATAATTAGTCATTAAGATCTAGGAATACTGTGATGTAGAATATTCGGATACAAGGTGTACGGAAAATCCTCTAGTGATATCTGATGGTTTCTTGAGATAACTGTAAATATATAGATACTTTACAATATCTAGGGACAGTTCGGAGTATTTAGCGATATTTGGAAATATAGGAATATCGGAATTTGAGTAAATGGAAATGTAAGGATATAGCGATCTAGGGACTCGTACCTTTAGAGGTATGAAGATCTAGGGATAGTGTACATCTCGATATAGCAGAAACACATACGTTGCGCTTTTAAGGTAGAGATTTTAAAGATATCAGTTTCATAAGATACCGACAGGAAAGATTAAATTGTAAAATGATACGATCGTGTTCCGAATAATTACAGTTGCAGCGTTCTATATTACACGTGGCAATTTTAACTACCTCGTTTAACGTGTTAAATAAGAATACACCGTTGTTTCCGTACTTTTATCGTGCACACGTTGTTCCGCGTGTACAACGCTTTGCAACGCTTATCTCGCGGCGTACAGCTCTATTATTATATTAGACGCGAAACATGCAGTTCGCGAGGCGGGAACTCGATCCGCGGACAAAATTGGATCCACTCGGATATCAGCTTTCTTCCTGAGAAATCAGTCTCGTTCGAGTAGGTGTCCTGCACACAGCCTCGATCGAATGCGTACGGTATATCGACTTTGACACGTGCACTCGATTCGCTTTTTATCGTTCGATAAAATGATTCGCCTTTTGTTCACTTCGATATCTCGTTGCACCGTTCGTTGCGCACCGCTGCGATATTGATTTTCTTACCTCTTTTTCTTTGTTGCACACTCCAGTGCACCGTAGTCTTCTTTTAATTACAGGTAAGAGTTGATAAAGACGTTATTTCAGCGGCATTAGACGAACAATTATCCCTTTCACGCTCGACGGCACGTGTACGCAGTAATTAATTCGCGGAAGACTTATGATAAATGCATTTTTCTATGGCACTAATTTTGTCAAATGTAAGGCACCAGGTACAGAAACTTCACGTAAATAGATCACTGTTAATGACCGGTACAAAAAATGTACTGCCCCAAAAAGTGTGATTCTGAAATATTTGAGACATGTTATAGCTAAGAAATGTTATCTTGAAAATGTTTTGATTTTACATGAAAAATTTCTTAAGCAAGTTTCAAGAATTTTTATAAACGAGTAATGATGTCTTTCGTGGCGTTCGAATAATTGCGGTGCATTTTTCTTTTTATCCGTCATCCATACAGCAGTATTCTTCATTATCAACCATCCGGTTTCTGCGAGAAATTACTAGATGGAGATTCAATAAACTTCAAAGAAAATTCTTTTATAATAAACGTAAAAGGAGAGACATTTATTACATATGTAATAATTTTATAAAAAAAGATATATATTTAAAACTGTTACAGTATATCCCTTCCTCTTACATGTAAAATATTTCCTTTACAATTTAACTTAATTTTTGTACATAATAGTATAATTCAATTTTAAACTAAAGAGATCTAAAAATTATCATAAACAAAAAATATTAATTCTAACGGTGTGCATGTCGATAAAAAATTATGTGAAATAATTTACCTATATGAAATAATTTTTATGAAAAAGTTCTTCAATGTTAAATAATGGAATTATAAAAACGTTGACCTACAACTCTATCTCCTCGACTAATAATATTTTCATGTTCGATATCTCCTGGTTTTTTCATCCGCTATCGCATTGAAAACGCAGTAGTTTCGAAATTTTCCTCGATAGATGCTTGCGGGGTTATCAGGACCCCCTGCGTACAGCAACAACACATTTTTAAGTATCGCGTGTATGTTTAGGCCAGCACATACATACTGGCGATAATGAGAATAATTTTTAACCGGTGCAGACGATTTTACTTATCAGTGTCGATACAGAGTTTAACCCTTTGCCATGTAATATCGAGTCACGTTGGTGGTGCAGGATACCATGATATAGTTCAGATGAGAGGAACACGAGTCACCCTCGTGCTGTGATTAATAATCTGCTATTTAATTATCTAGCTATTTGGTTATCGTCACTTTTTTAATTTAGATAACGACCAAATATATTTTGTTAGAAATTACGTTTTGTTAGACAAATTTATTTTATTATATTTATGTTGTTTTAGGTGGAGGTAAACAGGGGTGTCCAGGGTATTTTCTGGGGAAATAGGATTTGTTACGAGTGTTTTTGAAAGTAAATTGCCAAAGGAGGTTTATAATTTTAGGAATTTGGGGTCTAGGGGATTTCAAGATATGGCAACTTGAAAATTAGGGCATTGGGATATTTAGGGATTTAGAAATTTGGGAATTTATAGATTTGAAAATTTAGAAATTTAGGAAATTGGAAATTTAGAGACTTGAAAGTTTGGGAATTTGATCTGAATAGTTGGGAATTAGGAAATTTAGGAATTTGGGGATTTTAATATTTGGGAATATGGAGATTTAGAACTATAGTAATTTGGGGATCTAGAGATTTGGAAATTTGGAGATCTGGTAATTTTGAGAATTTGAAAAGTTAGAAATTTGGGGATTTGATCATTTAGAAATTTAGGGATTTGAAAATTTGAGAAATTGAAAATTGGAAAATTTGGGAATTTGGAAATTAAAAAATTTAGAAATTTGGAAACTTGCAAAGGGAGTTTAGTGACCTGGCAATTTTGAGATTAGGAAATTTAGAAATTTGTGCATTTGAAAACTTGAAAAGCAAGAAATTTAGAAAATTTGGAAATTTGATAATTTGAGAATCTACAAATTTGCCAAGTAGAAAATTAAAAAATGTGATAATTCAACAATCTGAAAATTGTAAAATATAATTTAAAAATACAAAAATCCGAAAATGAAAAGCTTTACAATTTTTTAATATTAAAATTTGAAAATCTCATTGTACCAAACCCTAAGTACGTATCCGCTGGAACACCTGAATCTTGTTGGTAAATAGAGTGAACACGTGCGTTTCAGGAAAGAAAAACAATGCCGTGTCTAAAATAAGTGTTAGTTTTGAGAATATGCGTCGTTGTACCGTGCAATTGAACAGAAATATAGTGTGACTTGATTAAGGAAGTCGCGTCGCAAAATGTGGCGACGACCTTTAAACGGCTAGTCTCGTTTGCACAATTCCTTTCCCGGCTTCAAAGTCTGTCGAGATACCAGGAATTTTGTAAGAAGTTGGTTTTTATTATTATCATTCTTTGTGACGAGCGACGCGAAATTCTTTTGCGCTTCTAAAGAGACTAAAATACCCTTCATTTTTCTAAAAATTATTTAGTACAACAAATGGCATCAAATATTGTATCTCGTTGTGGATTATAAAATATAAAGATCTGTTAGTATATTTACTACCCTTATTTTTATTTTATTTTCATTACTTTTCGATTCGTGGTCAATCATGTGAGAAAGTTTTCTATTCACGTTGGGGTAGCTTCTTTTATTTTAGGTGGAGCTCATGCGCCAACTCGTGGGTTGGCATCTGTACCTACATCAGAACATACAACAGTTTGCTGTATTTGATACAAACAGCTTTTTTGTGCATATTAACCATTTGCACTCGAACGTACTTTTGCTACTGGCAGACAGCAACTTGAAACATGTTAGTTGAAAAGTTAAATCAATTCTTTTGAAGTTATCCTTTTAATATTAATTATTACCATTGTCTGTTTCGTTATGTTTACATACATAGAGTATAACATTATATATTTAGGTAAAAAATACCCATTCGAAACTGTTACATTAAACAGGATGGTGAGTATGACTCTTCTTTCAAATGCAAAGGGTTAAGAATGAATTTACATTTTCGGAATAAAAAAAGAAGGTTAAAATACAAATTGAATAATCAAACAAGATTATCATTGTAAATATTATTCTTTCTTTCGAATGACTATAATGTATTTCACGAAAGAATACATTTGCATGCTGATTCCATTGTACTAATTCTTGTTTGAAATCTTTCAGTCTCCGGAAAAAATTTTGTTTTCCGTTCCAATAGCGCATTATTTTTCTACGAGCTCTCATCGTTAGTACGTAAACAAAATCATGCATTATTAATCAGCGAGTAGGTTATGCTTCAATACCTTGCATAATTTTGTGTTCATTCGAGGTATCACTCGTGATCCACGTGATATTTTAAAATTGCAGTATCACCACTGCAGTTGTCCCCTTTACGACGATATCCCTAAACTTAATCGCAAAAAATGTCAATAACCTTTTAGATACTCTTTCCTTTCGTTGTTGATATCTCGTCGCACTTCTTTTTTTAACATTTGGACATTCAGGTTATCGCTCGTCGCGTTGATTATTAAAAATGATGTAATTTCTTGCTGCGTTCGAGATTCATAAATCTTCGGAAACACAATCTTTCGACTGTCGTATTGGACAATTTCAATGAATAATTTATTTCGCGAAACTCAACGATGCTTTAATCAAGTTCTGTACATCTTTGATCATTTAACAAAAAATTGGGAAGATGAATTCAATACAGTTTATTCGATTTGCATTAATCGACAGCTTATCTTGTGATAAGATTTCTATCTATTTTTGGATCATTAAATTTCTTAAATTTTTAATTTATAGATTGTCAAATATTTTCAGCGAGTTATGAATTTAAAAATTGTCAAGTACTCAAACTCACAAATTTTTTAATTCCGAAGTTCAACATTTTTCAAACTAAAATTTTCAAATTTTTTAAATCTCAAATTTCGAAATACCAAATTTTTGAATTCTCAAATTTACAAAACCCAAATTTCCAAAACCCAAACTTGCAAAAGCCAAGTTTCCAAAATCCAAAATTTCCAAATCCAAATTTTCAAAACCCAAATTTTCAAATTCCAAATTTCCAAAACCCAAATTTTGAAATTTCCAAAATTCCAAATTTCCAATTTTTGAAATTTCCAAAATTTCAAATTACAAATTTCCGAATTTTGAAATTTCCAAAACCCAAATTTAGAAAATAAAAAATTTTCAAAATCCAAAATTTTCAAAACCCAAATTTCCAAAATTCCAAATTTCCAAATTTTGTAATTTTCAAATTTCCAAAACTCAATTTTTCAAATTTTGACATTTCCAAAATCCCAAGTTTCCAAAACCCGAATTTTCACAATCCAAATTTCCCAATCCTCAAATTCCTAAATTCCCAAAATCCCAAAACAAAATTTGAGAATAGCAACTCAGAACAGAATCGAGATTACGTTGAACCGTGAACAAGTCTGTTCGTACCTTTTCTTCTTGACATTATCTACGAGAAATTCTTCGCGGAATATGCAATGAAATCATCATTTTTTCGTTTTCTTTCTTGTCGAACATGGTTTCTAAATTGGTTGATACGCTTTTACTTCTTGCACTATTAAATCTGCTTCGAGTTCGTTTCTTGCTATAATTTCACGAACAGAAATTCACGCTTTTGATTCCGTCCTTTCAATATTCGATGCATTCTTCGAGCATGCCAGGTGGAAAGATTCGAATTGTTATTGGCGTTTTTCTTCTGCATTCTTTTATTCATGAATATGCGTCACTCCTGACTGACGTAATAGATTACAATTTACACCTGACCAGACATCTGTTTACATCTGTTTTACAAATCGACAGCATGCGTCCATTCGTGAAATTATACGTTTTTAAACGAGATATTTACTATCAACAACTCGATTCCTGCACGCGCCGTCGAATCTGCGAATTTTGCAATTTTATGTCTCTCTTTTTATGCTCAACAGGATGTTATTATTAAAATTTTGCATTTGCGCGCTTACAGGATGTTTGAAGAGATTGTAAAGTTCATTTAGTATGTGAATTTTTTGGAAAAATGACTCAGTTTTCAAATTCTCGAATTTCAGCTTTCGAATTTAAAAAGTGTTTAAATACTTAACTGCTCGAATGTTTATTTTTCAAATCCGAGAATTTCTAAATCCTAAAATACCCCAAATTTCAAAATCCCAAAATCTCCCATATCCTAAAATCCCCCAAATCTCCAAATCCAAAAATCCTTCAAATCTAAAAAATTTCCAAAACCCCCATATTCCAAAATTCTCCAAATCTCCCAAATCTTAAAACCCCCCAAATCAAAAAATTCCACCAATCTAAAAATCCCCCAAATTCCTCAAAGCCCCAAATTCCCCAAATCCTTAAATCCCCAAAATCCCCCAAATCGAAAAATCCCTTACAACCCCAAACCTCTCAAATTCCAAAATCCCTAAATCCAAAATTCCCCAAATCCAAATACAACAAAATTTCCCAAATCCCTAAATGCCCAAAATCCCCCAAATCGAAAAATCCCCAAAACGCCCTACAACCCCAAACCCCTCAAATTCCTCAATCCCAAAATCCTCAAATATAAAAATTTACAAATTTCCACATTTCCAAATCAACAAATTTTCTAACAATCTAAACTTCTAATTTTATAAATCCAAAAATTCACGTACAACACCGGCTTTTTTCCTACGTGCTATTTTCTCTACGAAACTCTACCGTGCTCGTGTGTACGTTAACTCGTCGAGATACGTACGAACTCCAGTTCAGTCGTGGTACATTATTTACTTGTCAATGAACATAAACGATACCTTGAGGATATTAAATTCGGTGAACATGTGGTCCCCTCTTCGTTAAATCGAAATTAGCACGCATACGCGTACGGGAATAGGTAATTTCCTTGAACGAAGGAAGTGAGCAAGTGCCTAACCTTCCCTGCATCGAGGGTCACAACCTGAATGCTATGCTATGGAACGCGAACATGACACGAATTCACGTGATTGACACGTGCTATTTCTTAAGTGAACCGATCAAACTATGTGAATCTAACTGTGACGGATCAGTCCTCGAACTTGCTACCAGTTTAACCCTTTAACACCGCCTCTACGCCTAGAACTATTACAAACAGTCATTCTATTGTAATTGCTGTTTTATTCCTCCTGGACAAATTACTCTTCGTCGTGTACAACGATTTGCGTGAAGATACTAAAGTGATCTAGAAGTAGAACTAGATCTAGAACTAGAAGATCACTTTGAGCAAAAAGTTATTATTTTTAGTAAAATAATTTTATCACTGGTTTCATGTTAGCTTTTGGATGATTTCCTTCGCCAAGCAATTCTATCGTTTGTAATATTTTGTTATATGATCCCTTTGGAATAATATTTAGGTAGTTTGAAACAGAATATATGAAGAGGTAAAAAATTGAATAAAATATGAAAAGGTAGGAAATTTGATTAAGTGCTATTAATTGATTCAATATACCCAAACATTTTATCGACGTTTCAAAATGAAAATAACAGGAGACTTCAATAATTGTATAACAGTGATTTAATAATCGTATAAGAGATTAAATATAACTCGTTCGGAACGAGTGCACAAAAATGATCCCAATAACCGTTCGTAACTATATTGATTAAGTATCGTCATTTTAAAGCGATAGGTACAGAATATCGTTTAACTTTATTGATACAGCTATTGAATTATATAGATTGTTCGAATCGAAACGAAAAGCAATAATGATTTCGATGATCATTTATTAGCACGGTGATTAAGACATGGAACGTATTTATCTTGAATAAGCATTGATATTGAGGTAACCTCTTTTCGTGGTATTTTATCGCAATCAATTTTTGAAATCTGCATTTGCACACTTTTTTTACATAAATATTTTTCTTTTATATTCTTGAAATCCAGCATGTTCATTCTTTCAGTGTTAATCATTACAATCGATTATTATTTCATTGCGTGTTAATTTATATTTGCATAGATTAATTTTATTTTACATGTCTTCTATTTAGACGATTTTTATTTTTTTTAGTTGTGGAAAGTTTTACTTGTATGATTATTTAACAACACCATTAATAATTAATAAAATAATTAGCATTAATAATGTAATCGTGTAATACATGTGTATGTAGATTCAATATGAAGTATAAATACATATACATATATGTATACAATGAAATTGTACTATAAATCATAAATATGTGGTACGTAATATATTGTATTGTATTAATAATACTTTACACATATAATTCATTATATTAATAACACATTACACATATAATACATTGTATTAATAAATACTACAATATACATGCTACAATACCAAATTATAGCACAATATCATATATTATTAATACAAAAATGACCAAAATAAAAATATAACAGTAACTACAATAAATTAAAATTAATATTTAACATTGAACCTAATATACGATAACAATATTGTAAAATTCTCAACGTTTCTATAAATAAATAATTGTTTGATAGCAGGTAAAACGTTGAGATCTAAAAGTGGAGCATGATACACTGTTTAAAAGCAGATTTCCATTGTGCTTCCATATGCAGACATTAATAACACGCTAATAAATTAAACTTATATTTAGCCACTGTGCCGACTGTCGCGGTTATAAATAGCTAAGACACCCGGATTGTTTTCAGTTTGCCAAACAAATTACCATCGTGCCACAACATCGTCAAACAAGTTCTTGAACTCCTTTTCGAAAATCCTGTCTGCTCTCACGTTATGTTAAACCAAACACTCTTGTTTGAAATATGACTTGGATGGTTCGATCGCGTCGGATTTTCTTTTTTCTCGATCTTCAACTGTTCGTCTGTCTTTTTAACAACAGACTTGACTTTCCCTGTCGGTCGTCGCGACAGATAAAAAACATCGAATACAAATAATTGTATTTTATACCGTACGCAAAGCGTTCCTTTGTCTTCTATAAATTCTAATTTCCAAATATAATCCGTTCATGGACCATCATTATATCGGCATTACCGAACAACACATTTCATTAATTCGCGCTGATATGGTCGTTATTTAAATTTATTACTATCAGTTTTATCTTTCAAGTACATTTTCACTAATTCTACTTTTTGTATATAATTTACGTCATATTCTTCTAATAAATTTTTGTTCGTTATTTTAATAGTTTCGTTGTGTTTTGTTTAATACTTGAATTGTCTGGTATAGTTCAATATTTTAATTGCTATGTTCTGTTTGATACATTAGAAATTTTAGATACATTCGTTATATTTTGTTTAATATTTTAATCATTGCATTTTAATTATTTAAAAATAATTCTAAATACTTCTTAAAAAATTTGAAACAGCTAAGTTCAAATAACGACCTGCAAATTTTTAATGTAATAAGTCATATTTTTATACCTCATACATTTCATTCCTCGTCGAATTAATAAAAAATTCTCAAGTTCTAATATTAGCACACAGAAATGACGTAGCAAGTTTATCGGTAATCTTTGCTACTATTGTTTACAATATTTTTTATAATTGATCTGAATCTGATAAGAACCGATAAGGATCTAAAACAAATCCACCATATTTTAATAGCTGATAATTGTGTTTCCTCGAGATCGTAGCACATTTATCCAATTTCTCGTATAAAATCTGTTTGGGTGCACCTCTGTCGTTTTCATCGGAAGAAACGTTTGCCGTCGATTGAACTTTCTCGCACGAATAGATTAGCATAAACAATTGTTGACGTCAAGGAACGCGTGTGGTTCACTGAACTGAATTTTCGTGGCGCGTCAAGACTCGCTGATTGTGATCGACCCGCGAATCCTCGACTTATTAAGGCGTCCATCTTATCTGGAGACACTTGTTAGATAAACTGAATATCATTTTTGGCAGCGCAGAGTAAACAATATTTATCTGTGTAGTTTAATATTCGGACAGAGTACTATTATTAATAGTACTGTTGTCGATTATTTCTTCACCACCTTGCACTTATCCTTATCGAACCTTAGCTACTAGATCACTTTCTGCATAAAAATTTCTGCATATTGTTAGGAAATCTCAAATTACACTACAATGCATCAGGAACAGGAGGTACATAGCTGCTACGACCACCATGATGATGAAGAACGACGCTGGAACGCCATAAACAACCCTGAGGCCCTCGAGTTTCGCGAAAAACCAGGAAACCTCTCGGAACTGAAAAGCATTCTCTGAAAAATTGAACACACCCGACCACAAATTTGGTTTAAACCTGACATATTTGAATTTTACACGAAGTATTCAGTCTTTCGCATCTTTCATTGTTACTTTTATCTTACACAATATATGTATCCGTCCTCTGTTTTTAATCTAGTACAATCAGGTCCATCTGCCTGTGACCCTATTTCCCAGATACTTATCTGATGAGTTATCCTAATCATAACCCTAAAATTCACAGGAGTACCCTAAGTAAAAGATAGGCAGTTCTTGACCCACCTAACTACCCCTTAACTAAACCTATTCTTCACCTAACCTCACAGAGTTAATTTGTAAAATTTATTTATGTGGTGTTCTTGAAACATGCATTGATCTTCATCAAGATAAATCAACGTGTACATCAATTTATGTCTTATCTGCTTACGTATTATTTAATTTTATTTTTAATTTGACTCTCATCGAGATAAAGAATAAACGTGTACATCAATTTATGCCTTATCGTTTGTTTACTTATTATTTAATTTTATATTTAATTTCGTAGTATGCGTGCATTTTTAATGTTAATTTAGATATCACTACAGAAAGATGATTCATTGTAAATTAAAAGTACGCTGCTGTAATATTTAGTTGAACAAATTATTTTAAACAAAATTTTCACAATTTACTGATATTCTTTAAAGTTAGCAATTACTTAGAATACATATTAACTACAAGTTTGTTTTGTATAATATATGTACAAAAGATTCGTGATATTATTTCGAGATTTGGAAATTTCTAATTTTAGAAAAGTTTGGATTTCGAGGATCTGAAAATTCGATACGAATCCTCGACTTATTAAGGCGTCGATCTTATCTCGAGACACTTGTCAGATAACGGCGCCAAAGCAAATATCATTTTTGGCAGAGGTGTTTGTATGTCTGTGATGACAGTAATCTACTCCTCCTTGTTCTCTGTACTGTCTCAGTGTGAAATCCCCGAAAATAGTATTACCTTGGACAGAATTGTTACTAAAGTTTGTGGCACTCGAGGCAGAAATATTATAAAATTGAATGTTTGTTCAAACTGTGTGATTATTTCTGTATCAGAAATGCTATGAAATGTTTCAATATAATATGATAAATTTCAATATAATATAAAACAAAAATTATATGATAAGGAGGACATATCATACTTTTGACTTTACAACCTTGAACAGATTTGTTCATGTATGAATTTTTAAATGTATCTTCTTTTACATAGATTCTTTGAAGCATTCTGTGCGACGAAGCATACTTTATAAGAGAGATTAATAATACGTGGAAGATTTCAGTTTTCTTTTGCGTAAAATATCAAATTTTTTGAATCTGAAATGCCTCACGAATTAATGATTCTTTTTGTGTACTTTTACGTAGAATATTTTAACGAGTCAACACATGAAAAAGAAGATTTGCCACTATATTACAAACATTTAGGAACTTCAAAAAACTTTTCGTAGACATCGCAAGGTCAAAGACAATGAAAATTTAAAAATATCTAAATTTGAAAATTTTTGAGTTTCACAATTTGTAAATGTGAAAACTATTAAATTTGAAAATTGAGCAATTTAAAAATTTCTGCACTTGAGAATTGGTAAATGTAAAAATTTTAACTTGTAAAATTTGTAAACTTGAGAATTTGTAAATTTGTAAAATTTCTGTACTTGAGAAATTACAAATTTGTAAAATTTCTAAACTTGAGAAATTACAAATTTGTAAATTTTGAAAAAAACTTGAGAAATTACAAATTTGTAAAATATCTAAACTTGAGAATTTGAAAATTTGTAAAATTTCTGTACTTGAGAAATTATAAATTTGTAAAATTTTCAAACTTGAGAAATTATAAATTTGTAAAATTTCTAAACTTGAAATTACAAATTTGTAAAATTTCTAAACTTGAAAATTTCAAAATTTGTAAAATGTCTAAACTTGAGAATTTGTAAATTTACAAAATATTTAAACTTGAGAATTTCAAAATTTGTAAAATATCTAAACTAGAAAATTTGTAAATTTGTAAAATTTCTAAATTTAACAATTCCTAACCTCCGCCAATTTAAAATAAAAGAATAGAAACTCACGTAGTCTCGCAAAAAAGAATTAAAAATCAATTTTACCTTGAGACATGATCTCCTGTCTCTGAACTACGATAATTTTTCACTGTCAGTGCGGATGTGACGTTGTTTAGACAGGACGTTACTTCAGCGATGAATTTCGGTAGACAATAGGCCTTTCTGTTCATTACGTAAGGTAGATATCGGTTCTAAAGACGAGCTGTCGCGTTTAACATTCAAAACTTTCCGTGGGAAATGTTGATTCGAGCTGTCCTCTAGATTACGTAAATTAAACAACGATCTAAGAAATGCACTTTATTATTGCAGCATTTCGCCCCCGGGTACTTTGTATGCACAACTTCATAAATGCTAGTTTGTTCGTTACATAAGCAAAAAATTAATGAGACGTAACCTTTCATTTGTAAAGTTATATTTCAATCGTTTATCTGTGATGTTTATAATTATCGTTATAAATAGTTTGGACTTAATAAATTTATCTATAATTTCTTCCTAATTACAATAAAAATGGAGTTATGAATTATATCGAGCGAAACTGGAGTTGTCATATTATTCAACAGTTGATTAATGAAATTACATAATTAACATAACAAATAGAATAATTCATAATTATAATAATATAATTAGCTATAATATTAAAATTACAGTAACAATAATTAATAGTAACTTTTTTAAGTCAATAATAATACATATAATAACATATTTTTAATTCGTAAAATTATAGAAATAAAATTGTAAGTAAACAAAATAAGTAAAATTGTAAATAAACAAAAATTGTAAGTAACGTTTTTTAAATAAATTTATTGACCGCAAGTTTCGACATGATATTAATAGAAATTAAGTAATGGTAAACAGAGTCAAAATTGGGTCAGATAATTGATTTTCGATCATTCGTTAATTAGAAGCCTGCCCGATGTTTGTTTATTTGCGAAGCAACTCGCTTTATAAAGAAGATACAGCAAACTTATGATAAACCGATCGAGCAAACTCATCACGATATAAACAGTGTCAGCAATGATTATTATTGATCATTCACTCAAGTAGAATAATGCGATGCTAGTTGTAATATCTGCAAAAACGGAATCTGCACAGTTAGTTGCATCATTTTGCGCAACGAGACTATTAATATTAATCTTCTCGATATGCAGTTTTACTTTATTTTAATTTAGTCGTTTTTAATCGGTCACGTGTCGGAGAAAATATTCGAGCATTTTCTGAAACAAGTTGCAGTAAATTCTGAGAAGTTGAGAATTGAGAATTTGAGAATTTGGGAATTTGAGAATTTGGGGATTTGAGAATTTGGGGGTTTAAGAATTTGGGGGTTTAGGAATTTGGGGATTTAGGAATTTGAGAGTTTAGGAATTTGGGGGTTTAGAAATTTGGGGGTTTAAGAATTTGGGGATTTAGGAAGTTGGGAGTTTAGGAATTTGGGGGTTTAGGAATTTGGGGGTTTAGGAATTTGGGAATGTGAGAATTGGGGAATGTAGGAATTGGGGAATGCAGGGATTGGAGAATAAGGGAATTGGGGAATGTAGGAATTGGGGAATTCAGGAATTGGGGAATGTGGGAATTGGGGAATGTAGGAATTGGGGAATGCAGAAATTGGAGAATAAGGGAATTGGGGAATGTGGGAATTGGGGAATGTAGGAATTGGGAAATGTAGGAATTGGGGAATGTGGGAATTGGGGAATGTAGGAATTGGGGAATGTAGGAATTGGGGAATGTGGGAATTGGGGAATGTAGGAATTGGGGAATGCAGGAATTGGAGAATAAGGGAATTGGAGAATAAGGGAATTGGGGAATGTAGGAATTGGGGAATGTTGGAATTGGGGAATGTGGGAATTGGGGAATGTTGGAATTGGGGAATGTAGGAATTGGGGAATGTGGGAATTGGGGAATGTAGAAATTCGGGAATGTAGGAATTGGGGAATTTAGGAATTGGGGAATGTAGAAATTGGGGAATGTACATATAACATAATGTAGACTCTATATAAGATCTCTACAGAAAATTAATTACAAATCAATAAAGAACTCGAACTACTAATTAAGCACATACACTCGCAATATACAAAAGGTAACAACCAGAATACTAATAATAAATTCTTGATCAATTAAACCATAACATTGAACTCGCAATTATATTTTATCTATCTCTCTCGACACGTCCATATTTTTATCTTCCTGTTCTTCTGTTTTCTTTTTTAACGAAACACTTTTGTGCCGGATGATTAATGTAATTACAGTTACTCGTGTCTCACACCAGTTCGATGCAGTTTCATTCCGATAATGTCATAAGAAATATTCCGACGAACGCGAACGACTCGGGTGACGAACGATAAAATGTCGCCTCACATGATTCCATAGTCCAAACAGCCTTTTGTTCTTCGTAACATTTCGAGCGATGCGCTTTGTGCGATGGCTTCGTGACCGCATGCAAATGGAAGATTATGATTCTCTATATTATTCCGAGCACCGGTTCTTGTACCATTAATCTGTTATTCGAAGAACTGGGACTATTTGACATTGATATCTAGGTTCAGATTTGGATTAAGTTTAGGTCGGGTTTAAAGTTCGATTTAATTTTGGTTTGCTTTAAGTTCAAATTTTGGTTAGGTTTACATTTAGGTTAAGTTATGTTCAATTTTGAATTAGGGTACATTTTAATTTAGGGTTAGATTAAGTTTAGGTTTACGTTTGAGTTAAGTTTAAGTTATGTTAGCTTAAGGTTTATATTTTGGGTTCAGTTTAGAATTAGGATTAGGCTAGATTCAGATTTGGTTAAGTTTAGGTTTAAGGTTAGACTAGGTTTAGGATTAGATTTAGTTAAGTTTAGGTTTAGGGTTAGACTAGGTTTAGGTTCAGATTTAGTTAAGTTCAGGTTTAGGTTTGAATTAAACTTGGTCAGATTAAATATTATTAATCAATATATTAATCTTTATTTCAGACATCAGTTAATTTATTAGCAGACTTTCTAAGTATTTATTATCTCTGTAGATATTGATGAATATTTATTCTTGAAATGCATCACAACTTGAAGGAGATAAAGATTAAGTGCTACATGTATACAAATATTAACACGTTCGAATAGCTTTGAATTAATTACTTCATCGTTTTATTGCATTTAATGATATACTTAGTATACATACATGTTATTTAGATTCGTGTCAATGCTTCTCTAGCATTAACATTCATACATGCTTAGTTTACTTACGTACTTAATGTACATACATGGTTAGTATACACACATGCATGGTATATACATACGCTTAATATACATGCACGTTTAATATACACACACGCTTATTATACACACAAGCTTAATGTACACACATGCTTAATGTACACATATGCTTAATATACTCGCACGTTTAATGTACACATATGCTTAATATACTCACACGTTTAATATACACACAAGTTTAGTGTGCACACAAGTTTAATGTATACACAAGCTTAATGTACACATATGCTTAATATACTTACACGTTTAATATATATACAAGCTTGATATGTACACAAGCTTAATATATTCATATACTTAATATACATACGCGTTTAATGTAGAGACACGTTTAATATATACTCTTAACATACATACACGTATAATATACATACGCGCTTAATATACCTACCGATTTTGTACACCTCAACTGCATTTCTTGCAATTCGCATACTGTGCAGTGTTGTAAGATTCGATCCGCGATTTCCATTCGTGATGATACAGCGGGAATGTTTCGAGTTTGCCTGAGCTATCACTGCAAAAGGAAAGAGTTGAAGAATCACGTGAGGCAGATGATTATTTCACAAACACGTTACGATCACGCGGTCTCATCGACGAGAAGATGATCGCGACATCGCATATAGTCAGTTCGGAGAACATAGTGAGGACGTAAATCTCAAAGTTCCACGATTGAAATATTTCAAAGTTCAATTAAAAATTCCAGAATCTTCAGATTCCGAAGTCCAGGATTCCAAAAATACTAATTCAAGGTTCCAAAATACTAAACAATCCTAAAATTCAAGGGTTCCAAAGTATGTACTAAAAAATCTCGAAGTTCAATGTTCTAAAGTAATAAAAAATCCCAAAGTTCAAAAATTCTAGAATCTTAAAATTTCACTTTCAAATTTATACTCATAGTTTTCTCTCAAATTTAAAATCCCAAAGTCAAAACATTCCAAAGTTCAATTCGAAATCTAAACTTCAGAAGATGACACAGATATCAAAATACTATATAACCCCAATCCGAACACTCACTCACATGTACAAGTATACTTGCCAAACCGTATAAGATACGAGTTTTTGTCACAGAATCAAACTTTCTTAAAATGGGCCAAAACCCCTAGAAAAATGGTCAAAAATACAGAAAGATGGATAATTAAGGGTTTGAGGGCAGAGAGCACCCTGGTGAGCGAAAACGAGTGTCATATTGCTCAAAGGACTATACAGATTACATTTTCCCTCGAAATTTTGGTGCTCAATTCTAAACTCTTACTTTCGCATACTTCGTCACACGCCTCGTATTAATTCACGACCACGCTATATCCCCCGAACCGACTATAGAAACGAGTTTCACGAACCGACTCCGCAGGAACTCGAAGAGAACGAGAGAGCCCGCGTTTCGCCCTCCTTTCACCATCGGCCATCTCGTGAACATACGCGATTTCAGATCGAATTAAATCGACCCACCACGGAGCCAATTAGATCGATACATTGCTGTAATGTTACCGGCAATTAAGCTTTTCCCTGTGCTAATTAATCGCTACGGGAGAATCACACGTGACGTACTTTATGCTGAATACATACAAGGTGTCCCGTTTGTGTCTTACTTTCATTTCCTTTTTTTAATTAACTGGTCGGTATCTGGCCGATGCTGAGCATTCAATGCCATTGAAATTACGTATGAAACAGTTTTTGCGTTTTCATTTGTATAATATTGGGAATATTGAACAAATTCAATATTCAATTTTATTTTGGAAGATTTAAAATATACAAATTGGAAGATTTATTGATGCAGAGATTTGGGAGAAATTGGGGAATTTGAAGATGCGACAATTCGGAGATTTAAAAATTCTGAAACTTGAAAATTGTTGACGTTGCAAAATATTAACACTGGGGAAATTGAAAGTGTAGAGATTTAGAAATCTAAAAATTCAGGAATATATAAATTCAAAAATTCGGACACCTAAAAATCCAAGAAGGGAATTTATGAAGATCAGTGTTGGAAAATTTGGAAATGTGGAGATTTATAATTCTAAAAATTCTAAAAATTAGAGAATTCGAAAATTCAGTCTTAAAAATCCAGAAATTTGGGAATTTAAAAAATTAAAAAATATCAACGTCGAAAATCTTCAAATGTAGAGATGTAGAAGTCTAAAAATTTGGGAATCAAAAAAATAAAAAATTATCAGCATCAGAAAATTTGCAAAGTGGAGATGTAAAAATGTAAAAATTTGGGAATCAAAAAAATTAAAAAATATCAGCATCAGAAAATTTGCAACTGTAAAAATCTAAAAAATTAAAAAACTTGAAGATCAGAAAATGAGTAAACTTGAAAATTCAAAAATTTGAGAATAGGCTAATTTACTCTAAAACATCCTATGAGATGCACATGTGTGAATATGTCTCCGATGACTTTTCTGAATACAGCGAACTGTGAAATATGAATTGACGCGATTCATTGAAAGTCTGTAGTCATCAATTCGAGAGAATTATGGAACTATCGACTCTCGTGATTTATTTACGTATACGGTAGCATTTAGCGTCAGTCGGAGAAAGCCAATTCGCGTTTCCAACGCGTTTTCACAACCAAACGACGTCGAGAGTGTACTGAATGTCTCGATGAGTTTGAATCGAATGCGGTGACCTCTTTTCGCGTTCTATCATTTTCTTTCGAACAGCTACCATTCAAACAACCATTGAATGCCTTTTCTGGTTTATTAAATCGTTCACAGTCGAATAAATTCTCTACCAGTCTTTTCATTACGACGAACATAACGGGTACCCGCTCGGTATATCGCCAGATACGTAGTCCTGATTGAATTTATTCGAAGCTTTTATCTATGTAACAATAGATCAGAAATAATATTCATTATATCTGAATTTGTAATTTCTTGTATGATTTGTAAAAATTATAAATCAAATACAATTGATAAAAAGCTTAATTTAACAATTAACTTATCCGTGATCAGCGATCGACGATTAACAATTCATATTCTAATTTCATTTAATCGCAAACATTAATCAAACGATCGCATTGAAAATGTTGATTTATGCTCAACTCGGGTAGCAGATGATGAGAACGCAGAAGCAAGATATAAATTTTCAACTTCTTCTTTTCATAATTATAGTCACGACTACTATCATAGTAGTCACAGTCTGCTACGCTCTAACGAGGCAGTTTACGAGTATCGTCTAATTTATATTGAAATATTGAAAGTAGATAACAAACAGTTACGCTTTACTTTAAGTCGAGTGACATCGTTGCTTGCGGAATGACTCGGTAGTTTCTTCCGCAGCCTCGTCGACAATCTGCCAAGTATCCTCGTCGAGTATCGAAACCTATTATTATGGAGCCGACTTGAATGTTGGTAAAAAATTGAAAGTAAAAAAAAAAAAAGGAGCATTAAACTGGAACCCGAGCTGAAACCCGGAAGTCTCGAGCGAATTTAACCGCAACAGCCCAGACCGTGAAAGTCTGAAGGATTTTGCGGAAGCGAAGTCCGGCAGCAATCGTACAGTCAATAACAAATCTGAATTTCCTAGGAAACAGACGGCGCCCGATTGCAAACTGGCTACCCACTTGATTTTAGGGATTTTTTGTTAGGAACTTAGGGATTTGTGAGTTTAACATTTCTTTAGTTTAGGAATTTGGCAATCTTGGGATTTGAAATTTAGGATCTAGGGATTTGGGGATCTAGGGATTTTGGATGTAGGGATTTGAGGATCTTGGGATTTGGGGGTCACGGGATTTGGGGATCTAGGGGTTTGAGGATCTAGGGATTTGGGGATCTAGGGATTTGAGGATCTAGGGATTTGGGGGTCACGGGATTTGGGGATCTAGGGATTTGGGGGTCTAGGGATTTGGGGATCTAGGGATTTGCGGATCCAGGAATTTGGGGTTCTAGAGATTTGAGGATTTAGGGATTTTGGGGGTCACGGAATTTGGGGATCTAGGGATTTGGGTGTCTAGGAATTTGGGGATCTAGGGATTTGGGGATCCAGGAATTTGGGGATCTAGGGATTTGGGGATCCAGGAATTTGGAGGTCTAGGGATTTGAGGATTTAGGGATTTTGGGGGTCTAGGGATTTTGGGATCTAGGGATATTGGTATCTGGGTGTTTGGGATCTAGGGATATTGGTATCTGGGGACTTGGGATCTAGGGATTTGGAAATCTAGGAGTTTCAAGACCGTGAGATTTTGAGATCTTGTAATATAGGTATCTACGGTTTTGAGAACCTAGGGAAATTACAGTCATGTAAATACTGAATACAGAAATACGGAGCGTAGGGAATATTGGAATCTATGGATATGCGAATATATGGAGACTGAAATCCAGAGATTTAGGAATATAGAGATTTGACGAAATATAGGGTCTGAGATCTAGGGATGTGGTGAACTATAGAACTACCGATAGAGAAATTCACTGCTTTTGATGTTTGGATATTTCGAAAACAAGAAGATTTTATAAATTTGTTGATTTACGTGTCGGAAAAAAAGAATTCGCCACTGAAATTCATAATATCGAGGTTCTCCGAACGGAGAAGCGTTTCGAAGAAGATAAGCACGTTGCTGCTTACATGACGAAATTTTACAAACTCGCGAAGTAAACGAACGATATATGATAGGGAGATTTTTCAGCGGAGATAGGTCAAACGATGGCGGCAACTCGAAAGTGGAAATTTCCATTTGTTCAGGATCGATTCAGTCGGGGCTTAGACCTTCTGACCTTCGCGCTCACGACCTCACTATTAAAGCGATTTTAGTCACGAGCCAACTTTACAGGCTTCCGCCACGCTTACGTTGTCCTCTGTTTACTTCCGTTTCGCTTGTTGACATTCTACGTACCAAGCTTTTCGCGAACTTTTATCAGCTTGCGATCATCGAACGGCTTTTGGTAGGTGGGTCACTTCATACGTGTATGCATAAAATCATTTTTGGTCGATGTTGGGGTTGGTATTATAGATGTCGATAATAGTTGAGCAATTATATATTTAATTGATCTGTGGTGAAGGTGAAGTCTTAGGTACTTGTATAGCTCTTACGTGAGATATTTTTACATGACACAGTTCGTGGAAATGTGTAGAACTTACGAGATGTTGATAATCTACAAAGGTTTGAATTTTTTAAATATTCGAGCTTTGAAATTTAAAAATTATGATATTGATGATTGGATGTGTGGAATTTGGGTAATTAAGAAATTGTAAGATTTATTATTATTATAAATGGGGAAATGGAGGATTTTCAAGATTCTATATGTTCGAATTGAGAAATGAGGTAATTTGATAATTTAGTAATTTGTTAATTTGCTAATTCGATAACTTGGTGATATCGAATGATTTGGTAAGTTGGTATTTGGGAATTTTTGAAATTTTGGAATTTGGGAATGTGGGAATGGGCAGATGTGGGAATTGGGGAATGTGGGAATTGGGGGATGTGGGAATTGGGTAATGTAGGAATTAGGGAATGTTGGAATTGGGGTATGTGGGAATTGGGGTATGTGGGAATTGGGGTATGTGGGAATTGGGGTATGTGGGAATTGGAGTATGTGGGAATTGGGGTATGTGGGAATTGTGGGATGTGGGAATTGGGGAATGTGGGAATTGGGGAATGTAGGAATTGGGGAATGTGGGAATTGGGGGATGTAGGAATTGGGTAATGTAGGAATTAGGGAATGTAGGAATTTGGGAATACAGGAATTGGAGAATATAGGAATTGGGGGATGTGGGAATTGGGGAATGTAGGAATTTGGGAATGTAGCAATAGGGGAATGTAGAAATTGGGGAATCTGGAAATTAGGGGATGCAGGATTTGGGTAAAGTAGGAATTGAGAAATTTAGGAATTTGGTAATTTGATAATTTAGTAATGTGGTTATTTAACGATTTATTAATTTTGCAATTTGCTAATTTTGCAGTTTGGAAATTTCACAATTTAGTATTTTGATAATCTAGTAATTTAATAATTTAATAACTTGGAAATACAGTAGTTTACTAATATAATTATTTATGAATTTGCTATTTTACTAATTTAATAACATAGTAATTCGAAAATTCTTTTTATTAATTTTCCAAAATCTAAAGAGTGAAATATTGAAATAGTGAACTAGCGAAGTAGCGAAATCGGTGATACAGCAAAACAGCAAAATTATAAGATAGTAAAGTAAATGCTGGTATCCTATTACTTATGCTGCTTGTTTCGCACCAGTTTCACGAACGTCTCCTTGAAATCTTTTCACGCGAAATTACGCGTTCGTTGTACAAATTTCACGGCTGTTTCTCGAAACGAAGCATTATAGCGAGTTAAGCCGTGACTGCGAATCGCGAGTTTCTTCTGCGTGTAATAAACTCACCGTGAAGTCGTAACAGCGCCGACGAAATCATCCATAAAAATGTTTCACGTGTCATTTGCGGGAAATGCTTTTTCCGATCTGTATTAATAGTTCTTCTTCGCAGCGTCCTTTTTCCTTGTCACGATGAAAAACGCGAACGATGAACTTGACCTGACTAGACGCAGACTGAAAAGATTGCTAGAATATAGTGTCTAGAGTTTATTCTTTTTCACAGTTTTCTAGTAATATCGCGTTTCTCATAGAAGGTGGGTTAACTTCTTTTTAGTAGTGCTTTTTAATAGCTTCGTTTAATACAGGTCGTTTATTACGAAAGTGAGATAGGTTCATTTTCTTCATTGTGGTAAGACTTTCATATTCAATAAATGTAAACACCATGTAAACTCACATCCTTCTGATAGCTTGTTTCAATTTCGTAACAAACGATGCATGTGGCTTTTAAATGCCATTTAAAGTTCATTAAAATAATTTCTTTAAGATTAATTCTCAAATTGTGTATCTATTTCTAACTCCTCGAATGAAAGGGTCAATCGTGACCCTTTGAACAAAATTATACACCTAAAATTTCTAACAAAAGAATTTTGTATAATATCTTAAAATTTGAAAAACAATAATGAAAAAGTTTGTAAAGTTAGAATTAAAATTCGTTGTGTCAGTGACTCGAGAATTAATAGATGACTTAATAGATAAATAAGAATGTGTTCGAGTTATTTTGACGAAAAAAGTGTGTATGTTGTAATTGAGAAGGAAATTACAAGTAGCGATAAAGCTGAACGACGAATACATTCTCTGGCACCGTTTGGTACGCGAAAAGAAAGATACGCGTGTTATGAAAACGACTAATCACTAAAAGTTTATTATACCGAATCATGCCATCGTCGAATGTTTACATATACTAATAAGAGCGAGAAGAGTGAATCGTAATCGCGTTTGTTAATCATAAAAACGTGCTCAGCATTGTAAATTAGCACAAGCAGATGCGTGCAAATTACATCTTTTTGCGAAACCATTTTACGGTAACTCTCGTATCTTCTTTGCAACGAAATATAGGAATTTGTGAAACTAGCGATTTAAGGATTTAGGCATACAGGGATATAGGGATCTAGAAATTTAGGGATATAGGAATTTAGGGAGCTAGGGGTTTTGAAAGTAAGGAATTACAAAAATACAATTTTGGGTGATTTGGAAATTTAGGAATTGCGGAATTGGGGAATGTGAGAATTGGGGAATGTAGGATTTGGGGAATGTGAGAATTAGGAAATGTAAGAATTGGGGAATGTGGGAATTGGGAAACGTAGGAATTGGGGAATGTGAGAATGGGAGAATGTAGGATTTGGGGAATGTAAGAATTAGGAAATGTAAGAATTGGGGAATGTGAGAATTGGGGAATGTGGGAATTGGGAAACGTAGGAATTGGGGAATGTGAGAGTTGGAGAATGTAGGATTTGGGGAATGTGAGAATTAGGGAATGTAGGAATTGGGGAATGTGAGAATTGGGGAATGTAGGAATTGGGGAATGTGAGAATTATGGAATGTAGGAATTGGGGAATGTGAGAATTGGGGAATGTAGGAATTGGGGAATGTGGGAATTGGGAAACGTAGGAATTAGGGAATGTAGGATTTGAGGAATGTGAAAATTGGGGAATGTAGGATTTGAGGAATGTGAAAATTGGGGAATGTAGGAATTGGGGAATGTGAGAATTAGGGAATGTGATAATTGGGGAATGTGAGAATTGGGAAATGTGAGAATTGGGGAATGTGAGAATTGGGGAATAAGGGAATTGGGGAATGTAGGAATTGGGGAATGTAGGAATTGGGGAATGTAGGAATTGGGGAATGTAGGAATTTGGAAATGTAGGTATTTGGGAATGTAGGAATTGGGAAATGTAGAAATTGTAGAAATTTAGAAATTTTGAATACTTAAAGTTTTTTAAATTTAGAATTTGAGTAATTGGTCAATAAAAAGTTTGGAATAAATAAAATTTGAGCATACAGAATTTTAGAAATTTACTAATCTATAACTTCAGAAATTTCAAAGTTTCCGGAAGGTCCTGCTTCATATAGAAATGTATACAATTATCCCAATTACATGAGATGCAAATGATATGCTACTTTTTGCATTAGTATCATAAATAATATTAATTATTAATTATATGTTGATGATTGCTGTAGTTATGTTAATCGATTAATTGTCTGAATTAATTTGTAGTTTATACTAATTTCCTATGTACATTAATATTTATAATCGAGATAAACACTCACGGTTGCGGTTAACGTGATGTAATATCTAATATGAATATTATTCGGACATTGATTAACATTTCTTCGTAATAAAATTCGATTGATTTGTTCAATTTATGTGTATTGCGTAACTGGTAAAACACAATGAATTATTCTTAGGAAATGGTAAATCATGCGTATTTGTACAAGGTGTTCGCAAATTACTCAATCACGTCGTGTCTGCATGACAGTTGACGTAAAGTAATTAGTCATCGGCATTGTGCTCAAAAAACCTCAAGTAGAATATTATTTATATATCATTGACAATTATTTGATTTTGTTTGCAAAATATGGACAATTAATTAAAACAAGATCTCTTGTGTCTCTTACTCGATTTTATTTTATGCGACGTGCACAAATGAAAAGTCATTAATGATATTCTTATTTCAATAATTTATATATTACTTTTTTATATGGTTAATGTAATATAATTTATTTATTATTCACTTCCTTCTATATGATTGGAATTTTTACCTTTTCTATGTAAACAGAAAAGAAATTTAATTAATGAAACTTAGTGGACCATCATTGAAGCCGAAAAAACAAATCTATTATCACATTATATATTATATGTGTAGTTACAGAATAGACAAAGATCCTTATGTAATTTGTAACGATACAGCGTATTTTCGACGTATTAATTATCCAATTAAACTCGGATAATTTTGGAGTGATAGTAATTAAACCAGATAAGTCGAACAAAATAGAATCGTATGTATGTGTCCACTTCTGTGTAATACATAGAGCAAAAATTGTAGCGATTAATATAGAAATGCTCGGGTTTATCGGGATGACGATGATATAATATAACATAATTAGATAAAGGAACATCGTAGTAAGTTGACTATAAAATACGTATGTATCGTGTACATTATGTCATAGGAATTCTGTAACACGCGAGGTCAGAGGAGAACTCATTGGATTAAAAACTCAAAGTCAAGGCGATCTTTTCTGGAACTAAACTTATTTCCTTGTAATTCCTTGTGCTTGAACATGCAAATAATATTCAGACGCTGGAGAAACACGGGTTTTTGGAATTACAAACTGGGGAATTTATCATTTTTTTCAGTTATGAGAATTTATGTATTTTAGGAAATTATTTATGTTTCTGTAGTGAAAGCAAAGGAAATTTCAAGTTATCAAATCATCATATTTTTCAATATTCTAATTGACGAAGTGGCATGTTGTCAAATTGTCAGATTGCTTAATTATTAAAATATCAAATTACTAAAGTTAGAAAGCTGAATTTCTTAAATATTCTAAATTTTCAATTATTCAATTACTGCATTTCTTAATTATTCAATACTCCACATTTTTCAATTTTTCAATTTTTCAATTCTTCCATTTTTCAATTTTTCAATTTTTCAATTTTCAAATTTTTTAATTTCCAACTTTTCAGTTTTCCCATTTTACAATTTTTTGGTTTTTCAATTTCTCACACTACCAAATTTTCAAATTTTAATATACAAAACTCTCCTTCCATAAGAAATATATTAGAACACCATTTATCATACTTCCATATACAAACATGATAATTAACCTTTATATTTTAAAGTAACAATTGTTAATTCAACAGTTCAAGAAATGTCATATGCACACGTTGTTTGTTCGTCAAATACATGGTCATGTGTACAATATTGTATATACAATAGCTTCAGAGAGTTTTCGTTATACTTTTGTTCCATGTTGTTGCCCATAACGTGCAATTATTGCCAATTGTATCTCTTTGTGAATTGCATGCAATTCCGAAGGAACGCAATAATTGCAGGCGTCGGTCGAAATTGGTTAATAACATTTCGACCAACCTACTTTGAGCAGATCAAAAGTGTTGTCATTCTACTTACATTGTACAAGCATCAAAATAAGTATATTCGTGTACCAAATAATTCAAGGCTACAAATTGATATCCATTGCTCTTTATTTCAATAACAGAGGCAAGGATTGATTTAGTAACGTAACAAGAGGTAATAGTAATTCAAGGTTAAATGTATCTTCAACAATAATAACAATACTTACATGAAAAGTAGAATTAACAAAAAGGATATAATTTATTATTAACAGAAAACGGTTATAAAATATTTTCCGTGTACTAAAAAGTATTATTGCATTAACCAATAAAAATAAGACATTGATTTCTTAAGATATTTATACAAGTACACAAGTTCTAGTATAAAGTTTATTTCTTCTGCGTTATCCTTGAAATTTTTTGTTCCTTAACAGTCCACACTTTTTAAATTACCTAATCAACCAATATACTTTAAAAGAAATTAACGAGAACAGCTTAATGTGTTCATCGAATTAGTTACTCAAGATTTTGTACTAAAAATGGTGATGATAAAAATGTAAAGAGTAAGGTTCCTCGCGTCGAATTCATTATCCACGCTATAACCATCCCGGAAATGTTTGCCACTACTCGAAAATTCATCGAATAAATGATTAGCAAATATTTAAAACCAACGGGAAGTCTTTTGATGGTTAATTGAAACAAGGAATTGTACTATCATAAAGTGTTTACCGTTCGCGAAGCAGTGAGGTGAACGAGAGAGACATCGGTTCCAGACATATTTTCTAGGAAACTGCATCAAACTTCTTCACGACAAAAAGCATCGTAAATTGTTCGTTGATAAATGAAACGATGTTCAAGGTGTTATACACATGTAGCAGTGTTTCGATCTTTGTTAATACAATTCACAAATACCTAGATTCTTAAATTTGTAGATTTTTTAATTTTTGAGTTGTAAAATGTAGACTTTCCAATTTTTAAATTCTCACATTTGTAGATCATAAAAATTCTTGGACCTTTAAATTTCTAGACATTCGAATTTCTAGATCGAATCCCTATATATCCCTATATCCCCAAATCTTAAATCTGCAAATCCCTACATCCCCAAATCTCTATTTCTGCAAATCCTTACATCTCCAAATCTTTATGTCTCCAAATCCCTATATTCCCAGATCCCTATATTCTCAAATCCTTGCATCCCCAAATCTTTATATTTCCAAATACTTGAGACCCCAAATCCCTAAGTCTCCAAATACCTATATGCCCAAATCCCTATATCCCCTACACCCTATACCCCAAATCTCTATATTTCCAACACCCTATATCCCCAAATTTCTATATCCCCAAATCTCTACATCCCCAACTCTACATACCCCCAAATCTCTATATCCCCAAGGCCTATATCCCCAAATCTCTATATCCCCAAATCTCCATACCCTCAACTCTCTACATCCCCAAATCTTCATACCCCCAAATCTCTATATCCCCAACAACCTATATCTCCAAATCTCCATACCTCCAAATCTCTATATCCCCAAATCTCTATACCCCCAAATTTCTACATCCCAAATTCTATACCCCCAAATTTCTATATCCCCAAAATCCTATACCCTCAACAGCCTATATCCCCAAATCTCTATACTCCCAAATTTCTATATCCCCAAATTCTATACCCCCACATTTCTATATACCCAAATACCAAATTTTCCAAAGCCTACAATTTCGAAATTTCCAAATATCGTTTTCTATTTAAATGAAAATACTGTTTGTGTAATATGTGTTATAACAGAGTTAGCTGGGTAAAAGTTGTGTGTGCAATTTGAAAGGTTCCAAGTCAGTTGTTCATTCGTTAATAAATAATAGATTTGCAAAAAGTGCATCGACACTGCGCGTGTCAGCTTCAAACAACGTCTTCGCGCTCTTATCGTGGCTGCTTGTTAATCCAATAACCTTTAATCAAGTTAACCGAGTTCTGACTCGACAGGAAAATCGTTTCAAGGTTCTACGACTTATTTGTTAGATCGCAGACAGACGGGTTGCACATATATCATTCAGGAAAACGATCTAATGCAATGCAAATGCATACTGCTCCGTGAACCGGCAGTAATTATATTATTTATGGCGCGTTTATCATTCATCTTTGAGAATCAAGCGGAGTTTGAATTTGAGAACTACTTATTGTCCAAATAATGTTATTGCATTTGCAATTTAGGTATTTGCGAACTTGCAGGTTTGCAAATTTTCTGATGCTGAAGTTTGAATATTACTAAATTTTTAGATCTCTAAATCTTTACATTATCACATTTCTAGATTTCCAAATTTCTACGTCCCCAAATTTCTAGATTCCCGAATTCCTACACCCCCAAATTTCTGCTTTCTCGAATTCCTACACCCCCAAATTTCTAGATCCCCAAATTCGTACACCCTCAAATTTCTAGTTTCCCGAATTTCTATACCCCCAAATTTCTGCTTTCTCGAATTCCTACACCCCCAAATTTCTAGATCCCCAAATTCCTACATCCTCAAATTTCTAGTTTCCCAAATTTCTATACCCCCAAATTTCTACACCCCCAAATTTCTAGATTTCCAAATTCCTACACCCCCAAATTTCTAGATCCCCAAATTCCTACACCCCCAAATTTCTAGATTCCCGAATTCCTAAACCCCCAAATTTCTAGTTTCCCGAATTTCTATATCCCCAAATTTCCACATCCCCAAATTTTTACACCCCCACATTTCTAGTTTCTCAAGTTTCTATACCCCCAAATTTCTAGTTTCCCAAGTTTCTATACCCCCAAATTTCTACACCCCCAAATTTCTAGATTTCCAAATTCCTACACCCCCAAATTTCTAGATTCCCGAATTTCTACACCCCCAAATTTTTAGTACCCGAATTCTCAGATTTCCAAATGCGGGCATTTTCAACTTCTTGATCCCCCAAATTCTGACATGGCCAAATTGTCAAATTGCCAAATTATCATATCTCCATTTTCCTTACCGTTTTTCCACAAATATTTGAACCAGTTAACTGATATTACTCACTGTTAATACTTAGTCCTTTTTTATCACCTATCTCCGTCACAGATCTATGATACAACTCGTATTAATACACGACCTTATATAAACGATGTGGTAAATCCGTCAATAACAGTGTAAGTGTGACACGAATGGATTTTGAGAACGTTATCATTTGCATATCACACCACTGCTATTTTTATAGTCATAGAACAGTTATGTATTAACTAATCATTGACGTGTACGTTTTAAAGTCGGTTTAAAGTTAAAATTGTAAATCATTTAAAGTAATATGCAGCGTATCGGCATTCAGTCGTTTATAATTTGAATAAATTACTCTCCTACTCCACTCATACGAAGTTAATTTACTGAATACAAAGTTAATTTTCATTATAATCTTGTCCGCGTTTTTTAACGTGTTCATTTGCGCGTTAAAAAAGACTTGAAAAAAATCTGGATAATTGTTCGAACATTGTTAAAGTACAGAAACAATGTGATTCCATAAACACATTAATTAAACATAATCGTAAAAAACGAATTATAAACTTAATGCAATTCAATTTAACGGATAATACTACTCTCGTGAGAAATCAATGTCTGCGAATAAAAATAATTTCCACGCACTTTTTACTCGCATAATTAAAAAGGAAATCGTGCAACCATATGCACAATATTTCAGGGCTCTCAATATTTATTAACAATATTGAAATCTTGAGAATCCTGAAACATCGACAATACACATTGTTCGTCTCGTTTGCATACGTTTCCAATTTCCATGAAAATTTTAACGAGCCTGTCCCCGTTCTCGATCTTATTCAAATAAATCCAGCATCGATCCTCGGTTGTCGACGGAAGTCGCGAAAAGCCTTCGCGAGATTTCCATAATCCTTGCGTGCTTTGTTACGAACTTAATGATCGTACCCTTGAGCCGAGATCCTCTATATTGTTTTCTGCGGAAGAAGGCTGCGAAGGGAGTAATGGAGACCTGGTGAACGTCCTTCGAGGGTCGGGGTCTCGGTCGTCGGACTCGTCTCAGAGAAACGAGTTCGTAGTTCCTCTATATAGCCTTCTTCAACTTCTATTTCCTTATGGGATATGTCGACGTGCTGTACTGTCGTACTGAACTTGAACAAATATTTCATTGCAAAACAAAACTAATTGTAAAATTTACTTGTTCATTCTTGATTAATTCTCATATTAAATTTACAATTTTCTTTATGATCAAACGATATTTACTTGTTCGTTGGTACTAAATTAATTCATTCATATTAAATTTAAAACTTTCTTTATGAACAAACGATATTTACTTGTTCGTTGGTACTAAATTAATTCATTCATATTAAATTTAAAATTTTCTTTATGAACAAACGATAATATTTATTTGTTGATTGGTACTGAATTAATTCACTCATATTAAATTTATAATTTTCTTTATAATCGAACAAATCTACTGTTGATTTAATATATTTCAGTTAGACATATAGCAGAATTTCATGCCCATTTATTTGGAGATGTTAGTACTATAATATAGTGTAAGTTATAGAACAGTGTAATAGTAGTATAGGAACATAGTTGATTGATAGTAGAATGATACAGTGAAATAGTAGTATAGTTGTACAATAAAATTAATGAGAAGATACAAAGGTAGTGTAGTAGTACACTAGTATAGAAGCATAGTAATATAGTAGTGGAACAGTATTAGTATAGTAGTATAGTCATGCAACAACATATGAATATAGTAGTACAGTGATATAGTAGTATAGTGGTATGGTGGTATAGTAGTATAGTAGTGTAGTAGCGTAGTAGTATAGTAGTATAGTAGCGTAGTAGTATAGTAGAGTAGTAGTGTAGTAATATAGTTGTATAGTAGTGTAGTAGTATAGTGGTAAAGTGATATAGTAGTGTAGTAGTACAATGGTATAGTAGTACAGTGGTATAGTAATACATTGGTATAGTAGTACAGTGGTGGTGTAGTATAGTAGTACAGTGGTATAGTAATACATTGGTATAGTAATACATTGGTATAGTAGTACAACGGTATAGTAGTGAACTAGCATAGTAGTATAACAGTACAGTTGTATAGTAGATGACTGGGGATAGTAAAACAGTGAAATAGAATAGTAATATAGTAACACAATAATA
The DNA here is from genome assembly GCA_945859595.2 of Megachile willughbiella. Lineage (NCBI taxonomy): Eukaryota > Metazoa > Arthropoda > Insecta > Hymenoptera > Megachilidae > Megachile > Megachile willughbiella. Next base: position 11,977,973 of record OX243796.1, read on the forward strand.
TAGTAGTAGAGTGATAAAATAATACAGTAAAGTAGTACAGTGGAATAATAGATTAGTCTAATACTAAATAATTTTAAATTGAAGGAAGATAAGATTTTAGACCACAACCTCCAATTCAATGCAGTGAAATTTAATCAATAATTTTGCTCGCTCAACGCAGCGCATGTATCGTGTATCTTTATGTGAAACAGTTTCAGCGAAACATTCAGTGTTCCGTTTCTGCGTCAAACGCCTGGTTTTTCGCTCCAAAAATACGATTCGAAGCAATGGAACGTTTCCCTCATATAATGGTGCATTAAAGCGCGAATAAGATACTACGGAGTTTTCAGAGAAGCATCAATTGTCTGGTTTTCCGCGGAAACGCAAAGTGCACGAGGCAAATAACTTCCATTGTGTTTACTCGTGCAAACTCTGGGAATCATACTTCGGTACAACCTTGTTGCCGAGCAAACACACCAGAAGATCAAAAAAATACTGCGAAAAAGGGAAATGGGAAGGAAAATTGTCCATAACTAGGACCATTAAAACATGCTTATGAAAGTTGTAGTCATTTTTGAGAGTAGGTACATTTCAAAGGCTTTGATGTATGTAGACATTTTATTTTAACCCGAAGGAAGCGTGGTACCTTGACGAGAGGCTTTTGCAAGAAGTTAGCTAAGATCTGTTGGAATACATTTCGTACATCATGAAATACGCGCGATCACGAATTTCTTTACTGTAAGAACAGGTTCTAATACATATTTGGAACCCTTCCAAGAACTTTCTTCGTCTTCTTCCTTGCTTCGATCTTCTTCTCTAACTTCTGCAGACCAGGGTTATATACCTAGCCTCTTTGTTCGAGCCACCAAGGTACCCTTATTTATTCATTTGCTTCTTATTTCCTTCGACGAAGATCTTCTACCTCTTCTTCTTCTTCTGCTTCGCGCGCTCACGAAAAGGTTCTTCCACCTTGATCACGAAGTAGCATTCGATTCTCTTCGATCGCAAAAATTATATTCAATCATGATAGACTGACCTTACAATGGTAAGAAGTTTTATACTTTTGTGGTTTCAAGTAGATTGATAACGGAAATGAGTTTATCGATGACTGTACCCTTGTAATATTTGATCAAAGTAACTATTGATGTTATAGCAAATACTAGAATTCTCAAATTTAAAAATTTTAAGGTCCCGAAATTCTAAGTTTCAAAAATTCTAAAATCCCCAAATTCTCAGATTCCAAAATTCTAAATTTAAAAAATTGTAGAATTCAAAAATTCCAAAATCCCGAATTCCTCAGCTTCTAAAACTCTAAAAGTCCCAGATTCTGGAATTCTAAAATTCCAAAACTCAAAAATTCTAAAATTCCAGAATTCCAAGATTCCAATATTCAAAAATTCCTAAATTCCAAATTTGCAAAATCCTAAAATTCCAAGATTCCGATATTCAAAAATTCCTAAATTCCAAATTTGCAAAAGCCTAAAAGTCCAAAATTCTAATATTCCAAAACTCTCAGATTCCAAAATTCTAAAATCCCGAATTCCACAGATTCTAAAACTCCAAAAGTCCCAGATTCTGGGATTCTAAAGTTCAAAAATTCCGAAATTTCAAAATTCCAAATTTGCAAAATCCTAAAATTCTCAGATTCCAAAGTTCAAACTTCCCAAAATCCCAAAATCCTAAAATTCTAAAACTAGAAATTCTACAAAAGTTGCAAAGTCTTCAATTTGCCTTCGAAATAGCAGCAATGCAAAGAAACGGAAAGAAGTGTACGTAGAATGTGGTTGTTGCTATCGGCAAATGTTATCTTTGTTTCAGGCTCTTCTTGTTAGTTCGGTCTGGTCTTTTCTGCTTTGCTTTGCTCCCCGTGCAACTGCACTTCTGAGGTTGTTGGCTGCGCCATGGAATGCAGACGGGGAGACTCACAAAACCACCATCCTCTTATATCCCGTCCTTCCTTTCTTCCCTCCTTGGGATCTTCTTTTATTTTCTTTTCTTTTACCCGTCCACGTCCCGTGGCCTGATCTATGACCATTTACGCTCCTGTTCTCGCCGGTTTTCGGCGACTAACACGCATGCCGACAACAGTAAATTTCTTTCCATTTCTTTTGCCCGAATAATTACGGACGATTTGTAGAATATTACAGCAAATTGTTGCATTGGAATGTGTGATCGAACCACTAAAGCTCTTTTTTGTAATCTTAAGGATCCGCGGAGGAACATAACAGTTGACAAATTTTTACTATGAATGCAGAATGAAATTCGCTGAAGTTTTAATTACGTAAGCGTGTATAATCCATTTGGGACATATAGTGTGATCGTAAATTAACCCGTTATATGCAAAAACACTTAAACCCGATGGAATTTCGTAATTGATTAATACGCACGAATAGCAACAATAAAAACGCAGTTAAGAGAAAAATCTAAAACGGGAAATCCCCGATGGTCGATTCGATAGCTGACTCGTGATAAAAGATTGATAGTATTTCACGTTGCCGCGACCTAAGTCCTTTTCATTCCGTAGTAATTTATTGAGCGGCTCCTTCGATAACAGCTTCTTATCGATCACAATCCAGCTGGTATGCGATATCTCGATATTGTGATAAGTTGTAACGATAACGGGTGTGGAAATTTTTCAGTCGTATACCAGTGGCGTAACTAGGTAAGGTGGATCTACTTACTCTTTCGTAATGTAGCGATATAACGCGTGGGGATCTAAAGCGTAGCTTGATTTATAATATGTCGGAATTTAACACATGACAGTTTCTAGTGTGTGGTGATACAACGTGTGGCAATATAACGCATGATTCTCTAATAACACATGACGATATAACATGTGACAATTTCTAACGTGTAGTGATATAACGCGTAACAACCTCTGATATGTGGTGATATAACATGCGGCAATATAACGCGTGCCGATCTAATGCGTAGCAATTTGTAAGGAATGGTGATATAACGCATGGGGATCTAATATATCGTGATCTCTATGGTGTGGCAATATAACGCGCGGCGATATAACGCGTGGCAATATAACGCGCGGTGAGGTAACACGTAATGAACTAACGCGTAATAATCTATAAAATATGGTGATATAACGAGCGGCGATGTAACGCGCGGTAATATAACGCGTAGCGATCTAACGTGTAGTGATGTCTAATCTGTGAAGGTACAACGAATGGCGATATAAAGCGACATAGTGCTTAAAAATCTAATATGTGGCAATATAATGCGAAATAATTACGCAGCTATGCAGCGCGTGGCAATTTAACGTATAGCGAATACAACGAGCGGCAATATAAAGCGTAATAATTCACAGCGTGATGAATTAATACGTAGCAATCTATTATTGGTTCTTGTACAAAAATTCTGATTACGCCAATGCCATGTACGAAGTTTCTAGAACCTATGAGACTTCGATCCTATCGCGTGTAAAATTTATTTCCCTTTTTATCATTGGTCCGAGCGACAACAGTTGACGTTTTGATGCTTTCAAGGAAAACGCTGACACATTTTCCTAACTTATCTTTATTTTACTTTCTAACGGGACGTTATTCGGCAATAATTAAGTCTTCGTCATTCGAAGGTTAGAGAGTATGGAATAAACATCATCATTATATCGGTAGTCGTAAGTTTACAAATTCCGTTATTTAAATATTACGGTTTACGCCATAATGTAATAAAATATCAGGAAACAATAGAGTATTAAAAAACTGTACGATTGTAATTGATATAGAATTAGTTTTAACCGGTTTATATGAACATGTTAGTAAGGTTAAGGACACACTTTATTGTGCGTTCAGCGAAGCAGGTTGCATCGTAAAGTCCCCGGAGTTTCAATGTCCGCGTAACGGCGAATGAAAAAGAAAAAAAATAACACTGAAATTGAATTCCGGGTCCGTTTCGCGCGTTAACCTCTAACGAGGAATCGTTAACCTTGTTCCAGCGACAAGTGCAAACTCTCAGGGACAACTCTACTCCACCGTAAACCTTGGTGAATCATAATATCGGTCCGCGAGTTTACCTGCGAACACCTTGAAAAATAGATTGTGCAAAGTTGCTAATATTTTCAGAGATACCAGCTTTTGTGTCATGGTTCGACCAACTTTGCGCATTTTACGTTCTTAGCCGTTGTTTATCTTGCCGTCGACAAGTTGACGCTTCCCCTTTTGATGAAATCACTCGAGGTTGTTTGTTACTTTATTACTTAGTTTGTAACGGGAAAAAAGAAAAGAACAGAATGGTATAACACGATTATGGTATAATAGCCTCAAGGATTGTTGTTAGGTTGCAGAGTGAATCATTTGTTTATACTCGCTAATGATGTTTACGTTTCAGGACACGTCATTATGGTTTTAAATTTACATTATCTGGGGTGGTGAGGGGCTTCAAATTTGGAATTTGGGGACTTTTGGATTTGACAATTTCGGATTTAGGGAATTTTTGATTGGGAGCTTTTGGATCTAGGGACTTTTTGATCAGGACTCTTTTGGGTCTGAGGACTTTTGAATTTGGGGATTTTTGATCTGGGGTCTTTTGGGTCTGGGGACTTTTGGATCTGGGGATTTTCAGATTTGGGGATTTTTGAATCTGGGGAATTTCGGATTTGGGGACTTTGAACTTGAGTTTGGAGATTTTTGAATTTTGGGACTTTTAGGTTTGGGGAATTTGTGATTTTGAAATTTTGGTCTTGCAATTTGATGTTAAGGGATTTTAGGGTTTTGAATTTTTGGAATTTGAAGCTTTTGGGACTAATTAATTTGGGAATTTAATACCACGGGTACTTTTCAACTGTTTAGTCTTCGGTAACTTTTGAAAAGTCATTTTGCGACTTTAAACTATTTGAACTTTTGGAATTTTATAAGTTGGGAATTTTAGAATCTAAAAATTTTTTACATATTACTAACTAGTGATGGATCTTGAAAAATGACTACTTTCGAAAATGAATCTTGACCCAACAAAAAAAAGTCCCTACATTAAATAGTGCAATTAAGAGCAAAATCATATAAGTAGAATAAATTAAATCAAACAAAATAGCAGCAGTACAACAAATAACATATGAAAATTTTTAAAATATAAAATTAAACGTTGCAATACTCTAAAATAAATATTTCACTAGAACATTTATTCGTTTAAATTCTTTCATTCTACCAATATATTAAATATTGAAATATTATCGAGATAATGTATCAGTCCAGAAAAATACCCCTTACCCTCTCTATGTACTTAGTTACATCGACGTAAAGATAGAAGTCTGTTCGAAAGTGCATTCTATCGATTATCATTGCCCTATCATCCGTAGTGTCGGAAATTTAATCGACCTTCAAATCTCACGGTATTTCGCACAAAAGCAACATTCCGTGCGTAATTAATTTTTCTTACGTCATAATGTACCAGAGTGCTGTCGTCATCAACACCCTCTCTTCATTCAGTGATTCTGTTCTTAATGAAAGACTGATTACGTAGAAAAACGAAGGACAACAAGAATCAATATGGTGGTACACTGCACGATGCTTAAGTAATTTATATTCCGTTTTATTATTAACACTTTTAACCCCTTGCATTATAATATCGTGCCACACTTGTGACGCACCTACAGTTCACATGTGTCAAACGTGATTCATATTATTAGTATAACTGAATTTTAAGTTTGATTCTGATTAACTTCGAAACAGTACGCAGTTACATTCTTCAACTTCTACGTTTATCAATTTATTTCTTCATTTTTTTTTTTTTTTATTCATGAAAAAGTTAGAACTTTAGAACTTTGATATTTGAAGAATTATAGATTTTTATTTTGTAGTAGAGGAGAATGATTATTATTGGTATTATTATAAATTTAATTGTTCAAGTTTGTAAATAATAATAAATTTTTTCATCTATTATCTGCATATTTAACAAATTGTGGGTTAAATAAATTTATTCATGTATCATTTGCTCATTTAACAAGTTATGAATTAAATAAATCTGTTCATCTATCATCTGCTCATCTAACAAATTACAAGATAGTGATAGTGAGTAGGTGGAACTCATGCAATAAAATTATTTAAATTTTTCTGTATTAACTATGTGAAATAAACTGAAGGACGAACACCGAAGACATCATAAATTGATATAAATTTAATACTTGAAACTTGTATATTGTATCAACATATACCTAACTAAATACAAGTTTGTTCAAAAATAAACGTCTCAGAATAAATTTCCGACAAAACTACAGTTATAATTGTATTAACATAACATCGTTTATCTCTCCTTAAGAACATGCAGTTGCTAGTATACTTAACCTCCAGCAAGAATTAATATACCTAATCTAAATCGAATTTTATTTTTCATTTAAATTAAAACAGTTCTTACTAAAAAGTGCCATGTACATCATCAAATTTTTGAATAAATTACAACAGAATAAAGCTTCCGTGCTATAAATTAATAAGATTGGTTACCTAACCTAAGACGTTGAATTATAGTGTCTTGCAGATTTTCGAATATAATCAAAGAAATTTGTATTTACACACATTCTTCAAAAAATTTGCACAATCGTCCAATATAACGTGATAGGTTAGACATCTTACCGACCATATATTTTCAAAATGGCCTCCCAAGAGCTGCGTGCCAAGATTCATATAAATAATCACCGAAAAATTCGTACGGAACGCCAGATATCTCAGCTGGAAAAATCTCGTGGTCGAAATGGTAACACATTCGTAACTTTTTTACCGAAAGTAAATATCTTTTCTGCATTTTTTTGCGACAAGACCTTGAATGCTTCCTCGTTGCTTGAGTTTACCATTATCACAAACAGCCTGTCTCGACCGAGAGATTTCGTCTCGGTCACGCGTTATTCTTCGGACCTCAGGAAGTTCCATTCGTTAATATTCAACGCTCGATTTACGCGAATATCTTTCTTCGCATATTTTCTTCTTTTTATTTTGTTCATTCTCCTTATGGAAGCTTGATTCATGCGCACATTCAGAAGGCATATCCGCGAATTATTTACCACGAATCTGCAAGGTGAAGATTTACGTCCACGGAGAATTATGTACACGAAATAATTCATTTTGTCTTTTATAATACAAGATTATAATTATAGAAACGAAATATCTTTGTAAATAATTGTTTAAAACGGGGTACTTACCCTTTCCCTTCGATATTTCACGCGCTCGAACTGGGCGACGCACCAGTTGCGTCCTGTGCTATTTTATCTATTAGTGTTTTTAATAAAACTACATATTTTTTACATAAATTCTTATTTGTTTTTACGTCAATTCTTAGGAGAATTGTATGTAAAAATGTGTTTAAAAATGTATTTAAAATTGAAAGTCGAGAAAATTCATAAAAATTATAATGAATTTGAAATGCCTCACGAATTGTTGCTTTTTTAATATTGCACTTAATGCTTTTGTCATTTAGACTACTTTAGAATCTGTTCTGTTGGGAAAATAATATACAGCGCGATAGAGAAAAAGAAAATGTAACTGCATTTTGAAGAGTTGAAATTTTTCGGTGTATAAATAATTTCTAAATCGGTTGTATAACTGAAAACTACAGATCCACGATGACATTACAAAAAGTTCATTGCTATTTTGGGACATAAACGACTGGGAATTGAATATTCTTCGACGAACAATGCCATGCTATGAACAGATCGACCTATTGTTTGCCCCAACAAAGGATCAGCAGATTTGTACGAAGAATATACATAAAGCGTTTATCTAATCAGTTTGAGCAGAGCTTGAGCTTCAAATTAATATATCATAGTCATAAGTGCCGTTTTGTGGGAGATTTTCTCATTGAATTATTTCGGACTTTCTACGTTTCGATATCATTTTATGTAATATTGCTTGATAGAAGTGAAGTTCGTAGCTTCTATATTGCGTATCTTTTGTATATGGTTATTACGGTAGCTAGGATTTCTGTAAGGTGCAATAGGATCCCTAGATTTTGTATTTAGGGACTTAGGGATTCGAGGATATCAGGATTTTGAGACTTGAGAATTTGGAGTATGAAGATTTGTGCAGTTACGAATTTCGGAATTTATTCAACATAATATTAAATGGAATTTCTAATACAAATGCACATACCGTTGTCAACCCACGAGTTGGCGCGTGAGAGGCTGACCCAGATGATTAGAAGAGCTCCAATTGGTCAGAATAGAAAAATGGACGCACACGTATTTTCGGCGGTATATTGGCTCGAGCGGTCGCACGGTTAGGCCAAAAACAATGACAGGCAAACGTCTCAAGAGTGAGTGAGATAGTGCGAATTTCAGCAGTTGTTATTGTCATTATTATTCTTATTTGCCGAAATGTAACGCCGGAAGTGCCCACGGTGGGGATAGAGCTTCTTTTACTTTGGGTCGATCACGCGCCAACTCGTGGTTTGACATCTGTACAGTAAGCAATACATCAAAATCGATATAGAACACATAAAATAAAGTTTGCATGATTTCTTGAAACCTGCACATCCAGCATTAATGATATATCTCTTAGCTCACGAATTAGCATTAATTTTCTTATACACATACGAAACGTTCGCCTTCGAACACAAAATGCTTGCACAAATGAGTTAGCGAAATCTAACAGAAAATCGTGCATGTGCTTTCGCATCTCGAGTCACGAGATCATCAACGTTCACGTGATGTTATCATATACTAATACGAAGTAAATAATTATGTCACGTTATCTCGGTCAGGAATATAGCAAACACAAAATTTTGTTGCATCCAACGTTTGAACATCGAGCATGTGATGTTTGCGTAGGAATTAGGTGCTTCAAGGTGTGCAAACGTTTTTAGTAAGACGGTTCGTCGAAAACTTACGGAATTGTTGCACTTTTTGTCGTGGCTATTCAACTGTGTAAATGATTGTTTATTACCACCTCGTGATTCATTTTTACGATCGGAGAGATGGTTAATTAGTTAGATCTGAGATGATGAATTATTTACATTTCATACTTTAATGATTCTTAAATTTCCAACTTTCAAAATCCCTGTCTCAAAATTTTTGGGGTTATATCTTCAAATTGTTAAGACGCCAGTCTCTTGTATTACTTAATTTTTAAATTTATAAATTATATAATTCCAAAATTATTAAATCCCTGAAGTCCCAAATGCCAAAATTGTCAAACCTCAAATTCTTGAATCGCCAAATTCTTAAATTTCCAAATTCTCAAACGCCTAATTCTGAGATATCCAAATTGTCAAATTTCCAGATTCTCAAACTTCAAACTTTGAAATCTCCAAATTGTCAAATTTACAACTTTCCAAATCCCCAAATTCTCAAATCTCTAATTTCTCGAATCTTCAAATTCTTATATTTACAAATTCTCAAATCCCAAAATTCTCAAACTTCAAATTTTCAAATCTCCAATTTGTCAAATTTACAACATTTCAAATCCCCAAATTCTCAAATCTCTAATTTTTCGAATCTTCAAATTCTTATATTTACAAATTCTCAAATCCCAAAATTCTCAAACTCCAAATTCTCAAATTTCGAATTTGCCAAATTTATAACATTTCAAATCCCGAAATTCTCAAATCTCTAATTCCCCAAATCCCCAAAATCTTACATTTCTAAACTCTCCAATCCCCAAATTCTCAAGTCCAAAATTCTCAAATTTCCATAATCTCAAATATAAAAATTCCTATATTTTCAAATCCCTAAATCTCCAAATCCCTAAATTTCTGAATCCCTAAACCCCCAAATTTCCAAATTCCAAAATCCGCAACTTCCTCAATTCTCAAATAACAAAATTTCTCCATTCTAAAGTCCTCAAATTGCCAAAATAACTTCAGAAATTCGTAAATTAACAGATCTCGAAATACTCGAATGAAAATTCTGGAAACCCATCGATATCACGTGGCAACCTAAATCGAAAACAGAGTTAATCGATTCGAGTTCATAGCACTTGAAATAAACGTCACAGGTCAGGGGATCACCGACTTGCGTCACCTGAAAAGTTCAGCCTTTTAAAATATCACGTGATCGGTTAACATTATAAGCAGATTTATCAGGTTCGCATGTTGCTACAAATTATCTGCGCAGATCGTGCGTTTTGCATTAAGTTGTTCGATGACGAAGGAGTTGAAAAATAGAAAGAAAATCGTCGGGGATCGTTTCTATGTACGACCCGAGTGTCTCGAACGGGTTAAACGATCATACGATGGTTGTTTCCTTGGCCGGGTCTTCTGAACTGATCGGTTCGGGACCTGGCCTGATTGATTAACGTCACCAAGCTACGATTCGACTCCTTACGACTGGCTCGAACTGGTTCCACTTAACAATCTCGTCGACGAAGACGACTCCATATTATACCCCGAAGACACGTGCACGTTTTACGGCCGGACAATTGTTTGTAATGCTGTTTAGAAAAGTAACGATCCTTGATAGCACCTTTTATCTGACCCCGCTCTCCTACGAGACCATTCCCCGCGGAGAATTGACCGTAAAGACTTTGTATTTATGGCATGATTGCACCACGCTATTGAAACGCGAGTTTTATTTATGGTCTAATCTCGTACTGCAGGCCTGGAGCCACAATGAGAGGCTAAAATCGTCGGAATTACGCATGATACTGTTTCTGTATCTGTATTGTTTGTCTAATTGCATGGATATTTTTGGAAAAATTTCAGCAACGAACTGGTTTTAATTTCCTTCCGTTCCGTGCATATTGTGCTGTATAGACTTGGTGAAATACGTTTCGGAAATTCTTGAAATTCCACTTTCTCAAATTTTGTAAGCTTTTGATTGCTACGTGCTCAGATTTACCGATTCTCGAATGTATAGATTTAAATTTTGCAAATTTCCAGAAGTTCAAATATTTAATTTGCTAAATTGACAAATTTTCAAACTTGTAAATTTATAATTTCCAAATTCTCAAATCCCGGAATCTCTACATTCCGAAATACCTATATCCCTTTTCTATATCTCCAGATCACTGTCCCAAAATCTCTACCAAAATCACTATGTCCCGAGAACCTTATGTCCCTAAATTACTAGAACCCCAAAATCCTATATTCCGAGATCTCTGTATCCGGAAATACCTAGACCTACAAATTTCCTAGATTCCAAAATCCCTATATCCCAAAAATCCCTAGATCCCCAAATACCAATATTTCTACATCCATAGATCCCAAAATCCCTATATCCCAAAAAATCCCTAGACCCCAAATTCCCTAGATCTCCAAATCCCTAGATCTCCAAATCTCTAGATCCCAAAATCTCTAGACCCCCAAATCCCTAAATCCCAAAATCTCTAGGCCCCCCAATTCCCTAGATTGCCAAATCCCTATATTACTAAATCCCTAGACCTCCAAATCCGTATATTCCCAACTCTATGTATATAACCCAAATCCCTATATCTCCAAGTCGCCATATACTCAAGTGTATAAATTCCCTATTTCAGTAATTATGCAGAAAAAAAGTGGCAGATGTTTAATTATTAATATAAATTGTTTTTGTCGGTAATATATAAATGACACATCTGTTTCGAAAGTAGAGAAGCACTTTAGAATATCTGTCCGCGATGCAATCAAGTTGTTCAACAAGCTCCATTGTAGTTACACAAAGGATTATTAAACACTATGCAAACTGCACGGTGTGCACGATATTTAATGAACGCAATTCTTGCGTCGTCACGATTAATCAGTTTTCCGGCACAATGTGTGATTTCCGTGTGATACGCGCGATTCGTGGGCCCCACGTCGCAGTATCAAAAATAAAGCGAGTCTGACGTCAATAACGCGCGTACACTGAAATTATTTGAACTTGTACGTGACTCTCGTTTCGAAAGAGCGGGAAATCGATTTTCGCGTTCATTTTATTGTTGACCGGAATTAAACTGTGAGATGGTTGAGTCGGTGTTAAAATTAGAATAGAAACTTTTCTTGATAAATTCAAGAAAATGTATTTTATGGAATTTATTTGTTGTTGTAATTATTCACTCATAGCTCTTAACTGGCTCTGTGTACCGTATAAGAGTCACATTTATACTTATTTTATAAATTGGTTCAAAGTAACAGGTCTAAATTATTCTGAATGTATGTATAATTTGTTCAATTCTACCACATATTGCTAATTGAGTGCTTGCACTTACATACATGATACAAGTAAATACATGATGATGTAAAATGCTTGAAATACATACGTCAAATAACTAGAAAATCAGTGCATAAATTCGTGCGTATTTTTATAAAATTTTGAAACAGTCCTTCAATAATATTTTTTTCATCAACAACCGATCGTCATCTTACAAACAATTCGATTTTATTTCTGCAGCAGAAGTTCTTATGTTCAGAAATAAAAATAAAGTGGACTGAATTGGTAACAGTGCTCATTTAATACAACACAAAGTATCATAAAATCTTGAAACCTACTTTTCTCGTAAACACTGAAAGTACAATGAGCCATCATCCTCGTTCATATCGAACCAGTTACAATCGGATCTCCTTCGTGATTCCAATTTTCCGGCCAGCGAAACGTAATCGGTTAACAGGAAAACAAGCTAGAACCGTAATAAATAACCGGAACGAACACGTTCTCGTCGAACAATTAGTCGATAATTGTCCGAGAAATACTATCGCGTCATGTAACCACCAGGTTACTGACTTATGCAAATTTCGCGAATAACACAAACACAGTCTGCTCGCGTAAAAGCGCACACGCGGAGTCTAACGGCCACTGTTTATGCTCGTTCGAGAAGCTGCGAAGCAATTACAACGAGTGCTTGACACTTATTGACTTCTTACGTCAATTTACGCGAGACTTCTTATTGTAACGCGACTTAATTCCGAGAAACTAACGACGCAGTCGCATTATTAATGACCAACTTACCTATCAGGTAGCGATTAATCGATGAACCTAATCAGTTTCTCGAATGATCAGTCTTTTATATGAACGTGCACTGCGTAACGAAGAAACATGTCGAAGTGATTTTCAATTAAATTTAAACAGAGTGTGGACGTAAGAACGTATGTACTATTTTTATTTTAACTACGTTTTGGATATATTTCGGTCTTCTTCGACTGTTCTGTCTGATATTATCGAAGGTACAATTATTTTGTTTGGTATTAAAGTATTTTGTCTGATATTAAACGAACCATTCGTGTATATTTATATGTCATTTTTACGTTGAAAATAGGTACAACGATTTTGGAGATGATAACTAAATTCATATTCAAGAACAAGAAAATTAACACACATTGATGACCGACTTATTTCTCGGGTAGCGATTAATCGATGATCCTGATCGGTTTCTCGAATGTTCAGAATCTCTTGTATGAACGTGTTTTGTATAACAAAGAAACATATCGAGGTGATCTTTTTCAATCGAATTTCATTGAAGTAAAAATAAACTGATGTGAATATAAGAACGCCTACTTTTTTTATTTTAACTACATTTTCAACATACTTTGGTCCTCTTCTTTTTTACCTGATAGTAAATGACCAGTTCTTGCATTGGTTTGGTCAAAAAGTTATTTCAACTCAATTTATGAATCAATTTTCTTTTGTTCAACTGCATACACGGCCTTGAAGCTTTCATTTTATGGTATTTTATAAAAAAAAACAATGTCAAGTATAATGGAGTCTTTTATCTGTTATGGTACAAATGGAACGAAGACTGATTCTGGCAATGATATATCACATAAAAGGTAAGGATGTTTTTCAAACTCAAGGAAGACGTGTATAAAGTGAGATTGCACTAAATGATTGTTCTAACGTGTCAGCTTCGGTTTATGAAATTTGCGTTGGAAATATTCCTATGAATAGTGATTCATGTCGTAGAAGAGGATATATGGTTAGATGGTCAGTGATGATTAAATGAAGATCTGAATAATTCTCCTTATTCGTTGAGGAAACATTTATGTAATATGCTGCGTAATCAGATTTTAATTAAATTTAACTGACATATGTTAAATCTAGCACATATTAAATCCAACATATGTTAAATCTATCACATATTGAACCTAACTTACGTTAAATCTGACACATATCAAATCTAAACATGTGTTAAATCTAGCACATATTAAGTGTAACATATATTGCATCTAACATAGATTATGTTTAACATATGTTAAATTTAACATATATTAAATCTAACACATGTTGAATCTGACACATATCAAATCTGACATGTCCTAAATCTAGCATATATTATGTCTAACATATGTTATATCTAACATAGCTTGTGTGTAAATCTAACATATATTGAATCTAATACATATTGAATCTAACATATGTTAAATCTACCACATATTAAACCTAACATATACTAAATTTAACATATGTTAAATCCAACACATATCAAATCTGAAATATGTTAAATCCAACACACATTAAATGGAACATATATCAGATGAGTGACCCAATATCTCCTGAAGCAAAAACCAAATTTCGTGTTCAATTCAGTAGTGTGACTGGGGTCATAAACTGGCTTCAATCGAAATTGCGACAGCTCGTGTACGGCACGTGTTAAACTGGAATGCATATATAGGTATATAAAGTGATTCGAATCCACGTGCGCTCGATTTTCTCCGCGACCTTTCATTTTCCATGCCCGAAATGCGAGCACGTTGCAAATTGCCCGTACACGTGCGCTTGTTTCTCTCGATCCATATAGTCGTCCACCCACGTGTCGGTGAATCACAACCGTGAATATAACGCTCGGTCGAGAAAGCATGTAAAACGGTAAAATCAGTTGAAACCGACTGTAAGAATCCCTGGGACGTTCCTTTGTCGTCAGAAGTTGGGTGGGCTTCGCATGATGGGTTATTAGTCTTAACTTCGCAACGATGAAATTTTGCTGAAAAGCACGCGCGTTGGAGAACCTGTACGATTTAGAAATAAAACGAGTGGGAGACGGAGACTCGGGAATGTAGGGATGTGGGGAAAGTAGAAAGTAAACGATATGGAATTTTGGATATACTGAAATTTGCGAGTGTAGATACTTTAGAACAAATTGAGAAATATAGGAAATTTGAGAGAATATTGGAAAATATTGAGAAATTTTAAATATAATAATTTCGGTAAGTAGTACTTTAGGTGTTTAATAATTTGAGTGTATAGTAATTTGGATATAGCCCAATTTGGGTGTATAGTAATTTGGGTATAACCCAATTTAAACGTACAGTAATTTTGATGCATAAGAATAGAGGTGTATAGTAATTTGGGTATATAGTAATTTAAGTGTATAATAATTTGGCCACATATAGTAATATGTGTGTACCGTAATTTGGATGTAGAGTGATTTACGTATATAATTTGGATGTGTAGTGATTTGGTACGTGTACAACAATTCCTGTTTATTTCTGTCCCATGTTATGATCAACGACTGTCCTCAGCGTATAGCTACCTGTTATAGTTCATTACACTTTGTCTACAGACAGTCTAAAGTTACTAACCTAAAAATAATCCGAGTCGAACGCTTGGTGACTAATACTTGGTACAGTAATATCCAGATATATGACCACCACTCAAATGTGCGTGGCCATATATTCAAAGATGTGTATTTCCGAGGATTGACCAATATTATCTGGCTCTAATTATGTTTATAGCTTCGTTTCTATTAAAAGAGTCGTCCAAAGTGGCTGTAAATATACTTGGTCAACTTGAAACCGCATAATTAATTGAAACCAGTTTATTCTGAGATAGCAGTATTTTTTAAAACGCACATTATATTGCCATCCGTAAATAACTCAAGACTGTCGATGGGTATCTCGATATTTACGCAGAAACACGCTTTTGCGGATACGATTTCTTGTTACAGGGATATCTGATTTCTGAAAAGTACAGGAAAGAAGAGAAAATGGCAAAAGGGATATCACCGTTGAATAGATTAACATTTTTTCCTGGATGTACAAGTCGACACCTGAGATTCGTGTCACGTAGGTGAAAAAGTCACGAATCATGGGAACATCAATGGGGAAAAACTCATTCACTCACTAGACTATTCTTAGATTCGTCATATAGCCCAGAAGAATATGCTTTATGCGTGTAGGAAGAAGGTCAACTAGGTGTACGATGTACAGTCGCCTACGATTTTAGGTTAAATTTTAAGAGAGATGTCGTATCGATTGCCTTTCAAAATTTAGATTTGCAAATTCACGTGTTTGGAGATTTAGAGATTTAGGTACTTGGAAATTTAGGGATTTAGGAATTTGGAGGTGTAGTGATTTGGGGATTTGAAATTTGGAAAATTTGGAACTTGGGGATTTAGAAATTTGGAGATTTAGGGATTTGGAGATTTAGGGATTTGGAGATTTAGGGATTTGGAGATTTAGGGATTTGGAGATTTAGGGATTTGGAGATTTAGGAATTTGGAGATTTAGGGATTTGAAAATTTAGGAATTTGGAGATTTAGGGATTTAGAGATGTAGAGATTTGGGGATTTAGGGATTTGGAGATTTGGGGATTTGAAGATTTGGGGATTTGAAGATTTGGGGATTTGAAGATTTGGAGATTTAGGGTTTTGGAGATTTAGGGATTTGGAGATTTAGAGATTTGGAGATTTAGGGATTTGGAGATTTAGGGATTTGGAGATTTAGGGATTTGGAGATTTAGAGATTTGGAGATTTAGAGATTTGGAGATTTAGGGATTTGGAGATTTAGGGATTTGGAGATTTGGGGATTTGAAGATTTGGAGATTTAGGGATTTGAAAATTTAGGGATTTGGAGACTTAAGGATTTGGAGATTTAAGGATTTGGAGATTTAGGGATTTGGAGATTTAGGGATTTGGAGATTTAGGTATTGCGGGATTTGGAAATTTAGAGATCTGGAAATTTGAGGATTTGGAGAGTTGGAGATTTGGAAATTTGGAGATTTGGATAATTAGGACTTTGGGTATTTAAAGATTTGTAAATGTTGTGATTTATGGATTTGATTTGAGGATTTAGGAATTTGGAAATTTTGAGATTTGAGAATTTGAGTCTTCAGGATTTAGAGATTTGTAAATGTTGTGATTTGTGGTTTTGAGATTTAGAATTTTGTATATCTGGGAATAAGGGGATTTATAAAATTGAGAATTTATGAACTTGAAAATCTGGAATTTAAAAAATTTAGGAATTCAAAAAGTTACATTTTTCGTAATTCAAAAATTTAAGAATCTAGGAATAACTCTAAAATATGGAAATTCTGTGAATTTGCAGATTTGAATCTTTAAAAACTCGGAAGTATGGAAAATACTCTTCCTGAAAAAAGCCTACGTTATACCTGAGTGTACCGGTCTAAATTTAAACCAAAACTATGTAAGAACAATTCTCTACGTCAGGAAACTGACATATAACAAATAACTTGAAGTATGATTTGATAGATAAACTTGGAGTTGCAATTATATTCTCGAGTGAAGACACTCTTTCGCTCACTTTGTGAAAACAAGCGTAGGCGAAGCATGTAGATGAGTTCCAAGAGCACTAACGGAGAAAGTTTATCGGTTTTCCGTCCGCTTCTAAGTTTATCTTATAAATCAAGGAAGCATATCTTGCTCGAATAGGAAGAAGATTGTTAATCTGTGAATTGGATTCTAAATTCGATTGTGGGATCTCTTGTAATTTACTATACGGCACAAACCATAAAATTATAAGTTAAATGCAAGGAATGAATTTTTACATGAATAAATGAATAAAATAAATAAATGTAACAACGAGCGAATAAATAGACGACTGCATATCACGAAACTTTTTTTCCTTTCGAATTTAACAATAATGAGTTCCTTCAGGAAATGATTTACATTTAACGTTCTATATATTATCAGTAATACGGATACTACAGTGGTATTAATTTTGTAGTAATTTAGTTACATTTTATATTTGTTATTTTACCTTTTTTTATGGTTACTATTATTTGTCATAGTTTGTCCATGAATAATAACTCGGTTAAACGGAACTTTTATTAGATATAAAGTTTAAGTAATGTAACATATGTACCGATGTCAACCCATGAGTTGGCGCGTGAGAGGCTGACGTGTTAAGAGCTACGGCTCCAATTGCAAATTTGGGAGATTTCAAATTCGAGAGATTGCAAATTTGGGAGATTGCAAATTCGGACGATTTCAAATTCGGAAAATTTCAAATTCGGAATATTGCAAATTCGGATGATTTCAATTTCGGAATATTTCAGATTCGGAAGATTTCAAATTCGAAAGGTTTCAAATTCGGATGATTGTAAATTCGGAAGATTTCAATTTCGGAAGATTGCAAATTCGGAAGATTGCAAATTCGGAAGATTGCAAATTCGGGCGATAGCAATTTCGGACGATTTCAAATTCGGGAGATTGCAAATTCGGAAGATTGCAAATTCGGGCGATAGCAATTTCGGACGATTTCAAATTCGGTAGATTGAAAATTCGGACGATAGCAAATTCGGAAGATTTCAAATTCGGGAGATTGCAAATTCGGACGATTGCAAATTCGGGCGATAGCAATTTCGGACGATTTCAAATTCGGGAGATTGCAAATTCGGGGGATTGCAAATTCGGACGATTCCAAACTCGGAAAATTCCAAATTCGGAAGATTGCAAATTCGGAAGATTGCAAATTCGGGCGATAGCAATTTCGGACGATTTCAAATTCGGGAGATTGCAAATTCGGACGATTCCAAACTCGGAAAATTCCAAATTCGGGAGATTGCAAATTTTGAAGATTGCAAATTCGGACGATTCCAATTTCGAAAGATTGCAAATTCGGGCGATAGCAAATTCGGACGATTTCAAATTCGAAAGATTGCAAATTCAGAAGATTTCAAAATTTCGGCGATAGAACGGCTCTCACGGTCACGCCAATTAGGCCAAAACCGACAGTCAGCAAACATCTCTCAAGAGAGTGCCACTTGCATTCAGCTTGCATTCAGTTATTATTATCATTATTATTCTTATTAGCCTATATGTAACGCTGGAAGTGTTCATAGTGGGGTAGGCTTTTACTTTGAGACCTGACGCGCCAACTCATGGGTTGACATCTGTACATCATTAAAAACTTCAACCAAATATAAAACGCTAAAAATTGACGAGTATAAATTAACTAAAAATAACCTTGTGACTATGTAACTATGTGTCATTGTTACAAAAGTGGATAATCCGTTTCATCGTATATTTGACCATACGTCGACACGTTATCAAACGCTATTATCATGTCATCATTTAATTTATCGAATATCTGTTCCCCGGTGTTCCAGTCGTTCATTGCATTGATTAAAGACATTCATTCGTCAGGAATTGTTTCAAGTTTGATCCGATACCTATCACGACAGATCATCGGTCGTGAATCAGAGTAAAGCAATTCATTTCTATTAAATCAGCTCGTCTTTCTTCCGATGCTCTTATATGTATACCAATAATTCCAAGGCTTCTAGTATATCGGATTATTCGAAATCGTTGTGTCACGCAGAATATTTGCATCGATTATTCAGAAGAAATATATCTCAACAAACATATAAATAAACCGCGCGTATAATGTTCCGGTTCAAATTTAGCGACTTCTATCATACTTTCCGTGAAATCGTTTTCTGGATTCGAACGGGGGACGATGTTATACTTTAATCTTTATACTAACATTCTAGGGTCACTTTGACCGGGGTGCAGACATAACATATGGCAAGTATACGAAGTTTATTTGTACAGTTCAGACATATGAGGAATATAATATTTATACAGGAAAGTGTAGCTTAATTTTGTTATATAATTTAATATTGTGTAAATATTATATATATTACGTCTTTTATATAATTCAACTGTGTGTAAATGTATATTATAGTTTTTATATAATTCAACTCAGATATAATTTATATAATTCAATTCAGATATCGTTTCGATTTATATCGACCAAAATCATATGATAAATCATAAGAATTCGTTTTTAGTGTCTCATTATGAAATTGATCAATCATAGCATCTTTTGTAAGTAAAAAAATGTTTAAACATATATAAATAATTATAATTGCTCATTTGGAAGGATAAACATATATGAAGACTTAAATTGTTTAATAAATAATTAAATTTAATAATTACTTAATATTATGTACAAAATATTTATTTTTTCTTGAAGATTAATATAGACGTTCAGTTAATTAAATATACAAGAAATATTTGAAATTTATTTTGTATTAATATAATTAATAATACATGATCAAACCAATGAAAATGAAATCAACCACTGTAATATTTGGTGTTACTCGAACATTTTTTAACCGAATTGTACATTATGTAAGAGAGGAATCTTCGAAAGACGATGATCTAACAGTGTTACTTAAGAAAAACGCATAAAAATTAATATTATTCCGTTTTGCTGTTACGAGCAGGTTTACATGTAACAGTAAAAGGCATTAACGATGCATTGTCTGCACTTTCACGTTCATCGTGGTTGGTAGCATTGTTCCAAACTTTTTCTGCCTGAAGCAGAGAATGATCGATTCTCGGAATCTTGACCCACCCGAAAGTCCCTTTGAAAACTGCTTTTCAGGAAAAAATGCAGTCAGGAGAATGGTTGTCCAAAATAAATAAGGCTTTCGCTTCGAAACCGAGCGAAAGCGCCGTTCTGTAAAATTATTTTCACCCGAGGACTTTGTAGCTTTGAAATTTTTTGTTTTTGCGACTTATGAAATTTTTGCGATTTGGAACTTTGAGGATTTTGGGGTTTTGGGATTCTGCGGTTTTAGAATTTTGGGGATTTAGAAGATTTGTGTTATGGAATTTTTGAGAGATAAAATTTTGTAATTTTGGGATTATGGGGATTTAGGACTTTGCAGTTTTGGAATTTTGGGATTTTTAAATTATGGGGATTTAGAACTTTGCAGTTTTGGAAATTTTTAATTTTGGAATTTTTGAAATTTGGGAATTAATCCTTAGGAGATTTTTAATTTTTAAATTTGTGAAGTTTAGGAATTTGGAATTTTTAAGTTTGGACGTTTAGAAATTTTATAACATTGGAATGTGAGAATTTGCAATCTTTAAATTTTTAATTCTCAAAAATCAACCTTGAACCTTACAAATTTTTGAATGTCTAATTTTGTAACTTTACGACTCTGAAAAATATTAATAATGTATCGATCGCAAAAAAATATTTTCCAAAAGTATTATCCCATAAAAATTTAAGCAATTCTGCTACAAAATTAATTACAAAAAATAACTTTTATTTAACCACTGACTCAGATATCCTTCTCAGAACTAGTAATACGTTTTCAATCAAATCCGACCGTATTACGACGTTGCAAATTAACCGATATTGATCTTCTGTTCATTGGTTTCGACATAGAGTGCATAAAGGCAGCAGGAAATCGATAGATAGAGCGTAATATGTAGATCGTAATGTTGAACTGAGAATCCCTGTTGTTCTCTAATCTCGAGAGGTGTCTCTCGACATTATACCCGGTTATGAATGTAACACCGAGGGCGGTGACTGACATTTTTACGTTAAAGATAAGCCTACGTGTTTCTTTCTTTTTTCCGCATAATTTGGCGGGGTGTGTACACACGTGACAACCGCCTTTCATTTCCTGGGCTTCTTGTACCCTGCTGCGTGGGAGATGAATCGGTATTCAGTTGCACATAGTTTCTTCGCATACGACTGCGAAAGACTTCATGAAAGACTTTTCATTCAGTTGCACACGCAAATACCTTTCGAATAAACTCGTCATACTGCTGGGATGACAAAAATGTTCTACCACGACTGGCAGATATGTATGTTAAACGTTTTTGATTATACTCGTTCAACCCTCTTTTCATTTTTCAATATGGCGTTAGCATAAAGGCGATTGAAATTTTCTTATTCGCTTCTTTGTCAAAGCTTCCATACTTTTAAATATTTCTTATTCACAGTTTTCTAAATTTATAAACTGTCATACTTCTAAATCTTTCTGAATTCACAGATTTACAGAATTCCAAACTTTCAAATTATCAAATTGTTAAATCAGAAATTGCCTTAGCAGTATTACCATCCTCGCCCCGCCATTTTCTCCAATACAATCCACCATGTTCCACACTATACATCAAGTAACTTACACTTCCTCGATTTTACAAAAAAGTCAATTTCAATCTCCGGGTGACAGTAAAAAATACACTTTCCCGTTCTGCTTATCAGAAAGAATTATATAACACCGCGAATTAGCGGTATTACACCAATCTGTAATCACAGATAGTAATCAGAAAAGTTACTTTCAGTAATAGTAAAATATACAGTTTACGGGGTGTTACAAAATACAGCGATTGCATAGTGCATATGTACCATATTTGCAAGAGGATGCAGCGAACGGTTAACGAGTATAATTAACAGTATGTATAAAATTTTATGATTTTACTGAAACATGTATATAGGGGGATCCATTGGAGATACGATTCGTTATCGTAGCCAGGCGGTCATTATTTATTTATCAACATGCGTTCGTACACGCCGGCGCCACGCGCGGAGAATCCCTGCTCCTGTGTCACTCGTGTGTACTCGCACACGCGTATATACACGTATATATACACAGACAACAAAATGGCTCTCACACAGTCGCGCTCGGTTGCGCAGAAGGGGATTTTCTGTCTCCTCCCCTCTCCTCCTCCCTCTCTGCCCCGCCCCCTCCTCGTCGTCCGCCACGCTGCCCAACCCACACCGCGGTTATAAAAAGACCGCGCGCAGCCGCGGGTACTTTCAGTAAGGCTCGAGACCTCGTAGCGGTTTGTTTTGAATTTCTATTCGACTCAAACAACGAAACCTGTAAACCGTATTTCTCGTTGAAATTCGGCACCTCGAAAGTTCGAAAACCAGTGAAAGACAGTGCGTCCGCTCTATTTGTGCTTTCGTCTGTCGTCCAGTTTTCGGAGATCCCAGCGAAATGTAAGTTGAAAAACTTGTACATAACTTGTCGTAAACGTTGGTTACATCGCGTGAACGGTAATGCATGTACGAGAGGTGTGCGCGAATGATGTATGAGTTTTGTCGCGAGGAATGTGAACGGTACAAAAGTGATTTCCAATAGGACGTGGATTTCTTTGGTTCTCGGTGTTCGCTCTCTTCGTTGCAACGTTCTCGTGTTCATGCTTTCACCGTGTTTTTCTTTCAAGAAAGTACATCGAAGCGGGAAGATCGACTTTTTCGTTAGACCATAATTGTTTGGTAAACACACGGAGTAAGAAGGTGACGTTCGCGAGAGCGGTCGAGGAATTTTTGCTTTTTTGAAGGGGATAAATGAAGGTAGCGTGGGAATCAATACTCTCTACGGCGCGTCGTTGAGTCGTGCAACTAACTTCAGATTGGTTCTTCCTTCTGACGCCCCAACGGCCCTAAGGGTGCGTTTAGAACGAATGACCAACATTGAAAATGTTCATTCCGACTCGTTAAATATAAACGATCGAACTACATGCTCGGTCACAAGTCACATTAAATTAACTCGTTAATACTCGAAGCTGCGTATGTGCAACAGTATGCCTCTTGTACTTACAAAGATTTGTTTTTTTTTTTTATTATCTATTTACTTTTAGTAAATATTTATACAATTTATTTATCTTACCCGATGACTTATTCCATGAATATTGTATGAATTAATTCATATATACGTTAATTTTAATTAAAACGCGTCGAATTGAACGAAGTCGAATTCAAACGCGTGAAAGTAAATTGTTTGGAATCGAATCACGACGAATCGAAAACGCGCCAAATCGAATCGCATCGAAATAAATCACGTTAAATTGAATTGCGTTCAGTAGAACCTCGCGAAATTGAAATTCGTTCAATCGATTCGACGAACGAGCATTTTTGCTGTACAACGATTCGCTCAGTATAAACACACCTTAAGAACCGTGCATCGACCGAAGTTTTGACCGTTGGGTGCCGACGATCAAAACACTGTAGACACGAAAACCTGTTTGCAGCGCGTCTCGTCGAAAATTAAAAATTTCAAGGTGAAATTTTTCCGATCGACAAACGGAAATGCGGACGATAGTTGATTTTTTTGAAAGATATCTTCGATTCGCGATAAACGAGGTCACATTTCGATGTTTGTTTGTGTAAAGTACGTACTCGTTGGAAACCCGTTACACCAGTCGTGTGACGGTGACTTCCAGAGACGGAATTTTAATTTCTCAATCCTGTTAACGCTTCGTTGCATTCCTGACCGTTTCACTCATGCGTGTCGCCTGCAAACATTTTGTCGGTCTAGTGTGGACACCATAAGCAAAACACCGAAAAAGGGAGTTAATACTCCGTGTAGCAATGTTTCTTTTCGAAGTACTTTTAAATGTATCTTAAGATCTACGTTCTACGAATGTCACCTTAATTAGAAAATAAATGATTATTGAAATATTCAAACGAAAGCAGATTTTTTCGTGTAGCGCAATTTAGCATTACAATTAGCTATTTAAAGGCGGCGATAATTTATTCAATATCTCATAAATGAGCATTAACGTTTCCGCTAATTTTCCACTGCTTTCCTTTTACCAATATTCACATACTATTTTCATAGTTTTGCATATTATGAATAAATTAAATTTTTTCGTTGTTCTGAACATTTTAATATATATTTAAATAGAAGCGTTAATAAGTAATTTCATTTTTCTTATACTACGCAACCTGTCTGCAATTCAAATTTCCCGCGCGATCACTTTCTTACGATAGATTTATCGAAGCACTTTGAAAATACTTTTTTTTTTCATTTTAATATAAATGAAAGATCATATATAATAATATTAATTACGTTTTAAACATTTTGTACTATAATTATGGATTTTATTATAATAATTGTTTTAAATAACATTGTTAATTTTTTGCGGGAATTTGTCAATTTTTTCACATGTACTGCAACTTTGTTACCCTTGGCGCATTTAGCGATGATGCCTTAAAAAGGAAACCGCGATCCACTGTCATTCCATACATAACTCGAGACATTATGCAATCGAAGGTCCTCACAATGTCGTCGCTCCGCAGCAATTTAAATATTGCAATTACATAAAGTCACCAGAACCATAACTCGTGCGATTTTCTTGTTCCGTGACGACCAAGGATATTCCTCGTTTCGTTGCAATTTTCTTTCGTTCACGATCCTCCGATCGCGCAACTGCCAATTCGATAATTTTCTTATCTTCATAGATTATGCTCCTCTTGAAATATTCATTAACAGATATAACTACGCATTTTAATAAAGTCAAGTAAAATACATATACTTATATTAATCTCCATAGATTATTTTTCGTTAAATATTACACATTTTAATAAAGTAAAAAATTCCTTAGCAAAAATGTGTAATAGTCGTAAATTGAACGTTTTGAGCGTGAGTCGCGATTGACCCATCGTTCGCGATACAATATCACGGTCACGTAAACCGGAAAAACGAGCAAATCCCACGAAGGTGAATCGAATTTCGCATATTTCTGTTCGTATCCTGCAGCAGAAGCGACCTGATTCCACTTTCGTTCTGTAGCTACGCATCCGCGTGGGAGTTTAGCCAGAATAGCTAGCGAGGTCGATCGATATCTCGAATTCAGCCCCCTCCCTGTATCTCGAGAGATCGTCACGACCTCGAGGGTTGTTGGCCTCGTTTCAACCCCCTCGTGGGATCGGTTACGTACAGGGTGTTCCAAGTGGCCGTTTGAGACAGCGCATAAATTAATCATTTTCTGAGACTGCTAATGAGGGACAAGACAAAGATTGTGCTTCTTAAATTAAAGTACGGCTACATGGTCCAACAGGTGAAATGTGAATATCGTTGTTAGTGATATAACACTATTGTGTACATGGTATAATAGACAATATAATCGACTGATCTATTATAATTAATTATTTGTATGGAATGAAGGAATGTGGTTTAAATATTTACGATCACTAATTACATGTTTGATGTTACTTAATCTCCAGTTACTTATATTATCTAATACGTTCTTTATTTGCATATATATCTAAATTTCGTGCGTCAGAGCTAAGTGTTGTAGATACCTCGTTAATGGACTTTTTGTAACTGATACTTCTCCAAAGGAAGTATTGTTAAGAGTGTAGTAACTGAGCATAGTTAACTGCAAACGAAGTAATCTAATGTTCAAAAGTCAAGATTCTATTTAAAATTGATATACTTGCTGGAATGCTTGTTAGCTTATGGGTTATTTCGGGGTGGCTTTGAGTCACCCCATATGCGGGGGCAACGACTAGGGTGGAGAGCTCCTTTACGGGTCATGCAATTGGGTTATCCCGGTTCGCACCCGAGGGAAGTGGGAGCAGCTACGCAAAACACACATCCGTTTCCGCTTGTCGGTCTGAACTTTCCTGGAGGAAAATTTTTCTGTCAACTCCGTGTCACTGTCTGTGAATACTAACGTCTTACAGGGAAAAAACGTGAGGAATACGTCTAATTACTTCATATTAATTTAACTTATTAAAATTAAACTTCGTTTATTAATAATTTATGAACGATTAATACCTCATTAGTGAATATTACAAAATTGAATGCATTATAGTTTTGATATATTGTCAGTTTTATGCGAACTTATGCCAGTTTTTTGCATACTAATCACACCAGTGACCGTCGTAAAAACCGTCAGAATAAATTATTGGTACAGTTACATTGCGATATAAATTCAGTGTAATGTGTGGCAGCTTCTTGTTCATACTTCCATTCAATTTTATTTTATTTAATTATATGAGGGTAAACACCCCTTTAGTGCATAGGGAAGAGTATGGTGTTTAATACTGTACTAAATGTGCACTAGGGATTTTCAGTCAAAAATGACAACAGACTACACGCTCTACTTTAAAGCTCATTGTGTGAACCTTAAAATACATCGGAATTGTAGATGCACACGAATTGGGATCGCATAATATAAATATACACGTACCGTTCACGTGCATAAAGGTTACGTATAAATATCGCGGTCGTTTTCAAATGTCACGTTAAATCGCTATAAATCGACAGCAGGAAAATCGAGAGGAGTGTTTCACAGTTTTTAATTTAGAAATTTTAGGGTTCTGAGAACTCGGAAATATGAAAATTTGGAGATTTAGGAATTTGGGAATTTAGAAATTTGAAAATTTAGGGATTGGAGATTTAGGAATTTGGGGATTTAGGGATTTGGAAATTTAGGAATTTGGAGATTTAGGGATTTGGAGATTTAGGGATTTGGAGATTTAGGGATTTGGGGATTTAGGGGTATGAAAATTTAGGAATTTGAAGATTTAGGGATATGGAGATTTAGGGATTGAGAGATTTAGAAATTTGGAGATTTAGGGATTTGGAAATTTAGAAATTTGTAGGTCTAGGGATTTGGAATTTAGAAATCTGAAAATTTGAGAATTTGAAAATTTAGAAATTTAACAATTTAAGAATTCAGAGTGTCGAGTACAAGAAAAAGAAGGCATGTTATCCACTACAAGAAATTTTGTAAAAGTTAGATTTTTCTTCTTGACCCAGAATTTATTTTTTAGTTCGTTTAAAGATGCTCTGGCATTAAGTTATAAAAGCAGTTCACTAAAGTAGATCCAATTAATTAACTCGTGAAAGTACATTATTAAATTGTAGAAGGACTTGTAAACTATTCGGAATTTCTAGATCGCTTATTTCTTTTGCCCTTTCTACTTTATAAATTATTGAATTGAAGAGTAAAAAATAATACGAACCATGAAATAATCATCCTCTAAAAACATAACTTCTTTAATTGTTCTTATTGCTATAATTACCATTAAACGGTCAATAATTCCAACAAGTGTCTTGAATTCCAAGAAGTAAAAAAATATAAAAAATTTAAGATATACTAAATAAATAATGAATATTTTTCTATTTCTCGCTCTCCGATTACGTAAAAAATTAACAGAACCTTGGAAAATTGAAATATTCTCACGTGTCGAATATCATTTTTTAATTAACATTGAATTCAATTCCTCGTTCAAAAATACATGAGAAGCTACGTATCCATTATTCATCCAAATGTTTAAGAAACTAGATGAAATCAGAAAAGAAGCATTAATTGCACCGAAAAGAATTAACAGTTTGACCCCTTTTTAAATCGAAGCTTCAAAAACTCCCAGAGTCGAGGAGTTCAAAAGTTCTTTTCTGATTGAACATTGAAAGTATCGATTATTCACGCGCACAACAGAACAAAGAATATCAAACGCGTGCTCAGCCGGATAAGAAAGGTTAAATAGAATCATGTGGTACATAGTTCGTTCTTTGTATTCCGCGAATACAAAATCGAAATTCGAAGTTAAACAGCAAGGAGTGCGAGGAAAGTCTATTTTTATGCATATAGCGTGGTATTGCACGTGTACCACCGTACACGTTATGTTTATCTAGGGAAAATGACGTCTTTGGGGGAAAACGTAGAGACATTTGTTTAGACGTTGACAAATTTATTGGTTTACGAATTTGTTAAGTTACGTAATTTTGGAATTGAAATTTTAGGAATTTGAAGATTTGTGGTTTAATATTTTTTAAGTTTAGGGACTTGAGGATTTAGAAATTTAGAAATTTGGGGATGTTGGAAATTTATGAATTTCGGGGATGAAAATTAAGGTAGTTGAGGATTTTTAAAATTTAGGAATTTGGGGATTTGGGAAATATAGGAATTTGGGGGATTAAAATTAGAGAATTTGAGGATTTGGGGAATTTATGAATTTGGGGGATTAAAATTGTGGAATTTGGGGATTTAGGAAATTTATGAACTTTGGGGATTAAAATTAGAAAATTTGGAGATTCGGGGAATTTATGAATTTGGGGGATTAAAATTGTGGAATTTGTGGATTTGGGAAATTTATGAACTTTGGGGATTAAAATTAGAAAATTTTGAGATTTGGGGTATTTATGAATTTGGGGGATTAAAATTGTGGAATTTGGGGATTTGGGAAATTTATGAATTTGGGGGATTAAAATTAAGGTAATTGGGGATCTTGAAAATTTAGGAATTTGGGGATTTAGGGTATTTATGAATTTGAGGATTGGGAAATTTCAGAATTTGGAGAATTTGGTAACATAGGAACTTGTAAATTTAGAAATTTAGGTAAATGTAAAATATTTTAAAATTTGGGTACCTGGGCTTTAAAACTTCATAAATCTGAAAATCCGAAAATTTTAGATTTAATAAATTTTCCAATTCGAAGTACTAAAATTTCCGAAATCTAGTACTTTGAAATACTGAAAATTCAGAAATCTGAAAATGTAAAAATAATATTATATTGTTTCTCGAGACAGAAATCTTCCTCTCCCAGCTCCACAAACCACAAAACCTTCACCGTTAGAAAAACGCGACGGTTTCTATTTTCGCAACGGAAGGTTGCAACAAAGCACCGATGAAATTGTTACTTTTGCAATCGGCGAACGCCTTGATTACTATACCTGTATCAATTAACTCCAGCTCTAAAACTGCGCAAGCTCAGTGCAGCAGGTAGATAGATTTCCGATGACTACACGTGAAAGCGTTCAGTCGTGGGTGAAATTTTCAATGAAACACGAATACGTGGTAAAATTACTCGGTGACGTAGTTGCAGGTTGCACAGAATGAACGACAAAATAATGACGTAGCAACTAAAGTGTCTATAGAAGACATATGACGTAGCGAGCGATATTCTTAGACAAGAATAATATGCAACATGATCGCGTTTGGTTCGAAAACTTTTTTTGTACGAACGATTACAGTTAACCAGTTGCTAACAACTTTGGTATATTTATACCACAGGTAGTAATCTTTGCAATCGGGACAGGCTATGTCTTCGAAACTGTTGGAGGTAGAACAAGGTTATAAGGAGTTTTACAACGACGCAGTACTTTTCTTAACCCCTTGCACTATTTTGAGGGTGACTCGTACTTCGTGATTAATTTTACTCGAATTTTGAATAAGCTTCAATTTCGAGTTCAAGTCCATCAGCATAGTCAACGTAACACCAAATTGGCATAACGTTTCAATTTACTTCATCTGTTTTAATATTATAGCTGTGTTAGTTCTGACGCACCTGACAAGTCATAGTGTAAGGGGTTGCACGAAAAATTTCGTGGAGTGAAAAATTTTCGTGGTTTTTTTATTCTTTCTGGCCTTTGTCGAAGAGAAAAATCTCGGTCGATCTGCGCTACATCTGCTTTCGAAATTAATTTCACCCCTTGCGCTATTTTGACGAATCTCGTGACTCGTGATCAATTTCACTCGAATACGCTTCTATTTGGAGTTCAAGTCCAAAATTTGCGTAGTCAACGATTGATACCAAATTGACATAACGTTTCAACTTTCTTTGGCTTAATATTGTAGCTGTTAGTTCTGACGCACCCGACAAGTCATAATGCAAGTGTCCAGATTGTGGACAGAATGCTTCCAACGTGATTTTTTGGAGACTTTTTAAGTCCCCGGAGGAAAATTGATATATTCCTTGTTTATCGTATGTTGTTTTGGTCAGGAGAGACTTGATTTCCAAAAATATGCAAATATGCGACTTTGTAATTTCAGTATTTCGAAGCAAACAAATATTTTGTTATACTTTTTCTCACAAATATTCTTTAGACTTGAGAGTCGTACAAACTCCAATTCAACAATTTTGCTTTAAAAACTTTTTAAAAAATATTTCTATATTCTTTTGTTTGTTATGAGGTTTTAATACCTGATTGCGCGATCAGTATGATAAATGTACACGGCTAATACTAGCAGCCACGTCATCCACATATGGCTTAAATTTCCATACGAATGTATCACCTATTTTGTTTAAGAGTTTGTTTACTTACGTAACTGAAAATACTTGTATTACTACTTGGAATTATGAATAATAAGTATAGTAAATATCGCGAAAATACTTGGTAATAATTGTTACAAATAAGAAGACTACCTCACGAAATGTTCTCAGTATTGTTAGCGTTAAAAATGTTTCTTAGCGTGACAGTCAACGTGTTAATTTTAATTTTATATTCGTCTATTTATTGAAATATCGTGACTTGTAGAGTGCATTTGAAAATAAACGAAATATCAGAAGCATCTGGCCGTTCTAAGTCCAGAAACATTCACTTTTAAGGTTAGCTACCGTTGGATTAACCCCTTGAGCACCTTTTAACTCCTTTCACGTGACGAGCTTCTAAGATTAGCTCCAAGAACGCTTTCGCCTCTTTTGACCCGTTAGTTTACGAGTAAAACGGGTTCGCGAACTGTTGGCAAGAATCCCGAGACGATAGTTGGAGGAGTTCACCACGTGATTCAGTATTTTTATTTTCTTAGGCTAGTCCGAGAATAGAAGAGCTTTTAGAAAAGAGTGGATACGTGAGTACAGCGACGAGTAGGCTTCCATAGGGAAAATGGCGATGGAACGCGAACTTATCGCCAATTTATTTACCTAAACTTTGATTTCCCCAAATACTAAAATTTCAAAATCACTAAATTTCACAATTCTCAAATTTAAAAATTTTGAAATTTCGAAATTTTTTATTCGTCAAACACTCAAACTTCCAAATCTCTAAATTTTGAAATTTTCAATCTCCCAAGTCCCTAGAGTGCCAAATTCTCAAATCCCCAGATTCCTACATTTCCACATTGTTAAATTCCCAAATTTTCAATCTCCCAAATTCTCAAATTTCCAAATCTCTAAATTTCGAAATTTTCAATCTCCCAAGTCTCTAAAGTCCCAAAGTTTCAAATTTCCAAATTTCTATATTGTCAAATCACTAAATTCCCAAATTTTCAATCTCCCAAATTCCCAAATTTCCAAATTTTCAATCTCCCAAATTCCTAAACTTCCAAATCTCTAATCCCCAAATTCCTAAATTTCCAAATCACTAAAATCCCAAATTTTCAATCTCCCAAATTTCGAAATTTTGAAATTTTCAATCTCCCAAGTCTCTAAAGTCCCAAAATTTCAAATCCCCAAATTCCTAAATTTCCAAATCACTAAGTTCCCAAATTTCAACCTGCCAAAATTTCTAAATCCCAAAATTCTTAAATTTCAAAATTTTGAATTCTTTAATTTCTTAAATTCTCCATTTCCGAAATTTCCAAAACCCCACAATTTGTTAATTCTTCAAATATCCAAATCCCAAACATTTTTTAATTTTTCAAATTTGCAAATTCCAAAAATTCCTAATTTTTCAAATCCTCAACTGCTCAAATTTCCACCTCTCTAAAATCCAAATTTTCAATCTCCCATTTCTCAATTTTCCAACTCCCCAAACGAAAATTTTCAAATTTCCCAAATTTCTAAATATTATTTTCTAACATTCAAGTACTGTAACAGAAGCTTGAACATGTATTTGTATAACGCACAAGGGATATTCTATAAAAAGCAGTGTTTTTATCGATTTCCAGTTCTCTTATGTACATAAATCGAAAATGTAGCACGCGCAGCTATAGAACGATACTTCGTTTTGTATTCTTAGCGTTAAAAATAATCCCGTTATTTTTAGAAGCAACTATTTTTACAATTGTATTACTGTTGCGTTTAGAAACGTCGCAGTGACACGTGACAATACCCCTCGTTACCGATTTTCATCCTTTTTCGTTCGTTTTTGTACTTTCATTTCGAACCATAAGTTTTTAGGTTACGATCAGTGGACTGTGCAACTTTATACGAATGATTAACATATTTTTTATGTTGTATTTTCTCTTTTAGAGACCAATTATTTCCGTGATTCTTTAATGAAAAGATTTCACTTGATTCGTTAATTATACATGATGATATTTAATTATGCGTGTGATCAAATTATACTTGATAATTTCATTTCGGGGCTTTTAATGTAATTCGATAAAAAATCGCCTGACATTTATCAATCGTTCATTTCGTAATTTATTAATTAAACTTTGAACCATTTCTGAAACATAAGATTACGTCGTTTGTATAAAATTAAGTTTAAAGTTTCATCAGTCTAATGCGATAATTATTTATAATAATAAACGTGTAATTCTAGAAACTCAAGTTTGAAAAGAAACAAATTTTTCTTTTAACAAATTAGAAAAAAATTAACAAATTTTCATTATAATTAAATTTTAACAAAAAAGAAAAAATAACAAATTTTTTCTTGTTAAAACGTGAACGTATAACAAAGTCAATTGACTTGATTGATGAAGCAAATTAATTATATTTAATGTGATTGATATTTAATACACGTGTTTCATTTATTTAAAAAAATCTTACAATCGATTTATCACAAATGAATATTTATATAATAATTAACGTGAAATTATCAGCGTTTTAATTTTAAAACTGTATTGCCAGTTGCAAATAAACTAATAGAATAATGATCGAAAGCTGATCAAACAGTGGACCCCGATAGACCTTGTTCATCTCGTTTTACGTAAAATACGGAAACGTTGTTGGCGTTTCGTAAACACGAGTGTCACTGTTAGATAATGAATCGATTTCGAGTTCATCGATCGGCGAGTGCGTACACAAAACGGTGTTTGAGGAAATTACGTCTATGTAATTATTTTACAGAGTTGCGTACATTTGCGTTCAGCTGTGCAAATTCGAACTGCGTTCTATCTTTTTCAACCCCTTGTACGATTTATTCGTCAGGTGCGTCATTTGAAAGTGACTCTTGCTTCAATATTGAAACTAGTACAGAAAGTTGAAATGTTTTGATTATTTTATGATCAGTGATTATTTTTGGTTGTGTAAAATATATTTCGATTTGAACTTCAAATTGAAAAGTATTCAAAATTTGATACAGGATTTAAAATATTTGGACTCTGAGTGCGTCACGAGTTAGAATATGGTATGGACTTAATGCGATTTTCAAACAATTGCAAATAATTGCTCTCCTTACATAAATCTGATTTAATGTGATTTAAATAATCTGACTTAACGATATTAATGAATGTTTTATATCGTCGTTACATTACACAATATTGTACATAGAATTAATCAAACGACCTCGTGAATACACAAACAGTTCAATCATCGGTAATTTCCTTTCGAACACTGTTAATGGAATCCCCGTTTATCTTAATGAACGCAGGCAAATTAACACGGGATTTCCCAAAACTCCGATTGGTATTTTCATTTTAACGAATTAATAATGAGTTTGGATATTCGGCGTGAATATATTGGTTTTGATTAAAGTTGGACATTGACCGAATAATTTTTAATCGAAATTTATCGGAGATATAGAAATTTGTACGTTTGCAAATTGACAGAAGGATTTTTAATTTTGGAAAAATTTTATTTAGTAATTTGTAAAATTTAAAAATGTGAAGATACAGAAATTTCAAACCCAAAAATTAAACAAATATCGAAACAAAATATCAATAATCCCAAATACCAAATATCCAATAAACCTCTAAAATTGAAAACAAATATTTTCTGCTACAAATAGTAATCTGACGCAGCCCACGGAATTCAAATACAAGTTGCGCGCGCAGTTCAGGCACAAGCTGCGCGCGCAATTCAGACAGAAGTTGCGCGCGCAACTCAAACACAAATTACGCGCGAAGTTCGGAACACTATCAATCCGTGCAGTAAAGTATTTCGCATACATGATTAAATTCTCCGCCATTCGATTGATCTCGCATTTCGTAACGTCGATTTCATAAACCAGTAAAACGGCAAGTTAAATAAAAATTTCATAAGCGACACGTTTCTTTCGTCTGTTTTCCATTTGACGCGTCAACGGGACGCGTCTTGTTTCATAATAACCGTGTAATCGGCTTAATAATTACGAACATCGTGCTGAACACAGCCGATAAATACTTTATCCTTGACGTCATCCAGTGTTTGCAACAGTAAGCATTTCTTATTGAATTCTCTGGAATAAATACGCGTAATGAGTCAAGGAAAATATTTGTGCATTCTTAACTTCCGATCGAGAAGGCAATGACACAGAAACATGTACATATGTGCACCACTACGTTCATTTTGCTGAATGTTTGATCTTCTGACACCAAGATACTTCGTATATTACATGTATGGAACGAGTCAAGGCGCATAAAACAACGCTTCGCACGATTTATTTGCAACCCATAAATAATTCATGTACTCTTCCCATAACATTACCCGATGATAAATTTAATTGTACTTTATTGCCGTCACTGGCACTCAAAATTACCAAAAATTACCGGACTACAAATTTCATAACCCACATATTTCATAATCGACTAAAAAGCAGAGTGAAAGGTCTTTCCTCGATATCATTTCCCTAGACGGTTTACCTCACAGCTGACTGTGCAAACCGACAAATAACTGTTTGAAGTTTTCATCGCGATATTGGCCCGAAACGGTTCATTTCACAGAGTGCTTTCTCCCTTCATAGTTCCCTTTCGTTCTTCGATTATACAATCTGTTACGAGAAGGGAGCTCTTCAGTTGGTCAAAATAAAGGATTCAGAGCATGTCTCGCAATCGCATTGGGCTTTCTTTCTACGGAGAAAGTAAAAGTTGTGTGTTCCGTGCCAAGGCGAGATCCGCTGGTGAAACTTATCGCGGTTGTCCTTCGCGGTTTGCGTTCGTGTGCCACATTTCTGTAGTCAAGTACAAATCTGGCTTCCCTAGGGAAAATATCGCAATCGAGGGGCAAAATATTGTGATATAGGAATTTAGGGATCTTAGGATGTGGAGATTTTGGGATGAGGAAATCTAGGGGTTTCTAGGTTTAGAAATTTGAGGAATTGAGGATATGGACATCTTGGGATTTTTGGGGGTTTGGAAATTTTAGAGTCTAGGGAGAATTTTGGAATCTTGGAATTTGGGGATTTAGGAATTGGGGCGCCTAGAAATTAGGTTATATAGGGATTTGGGGATCTAGGAATTGGGAATGTTGGAATTTGGAGATCTAGGGATTGGGACGTCTAGAAATTAGATGATATAGGGATTTGGGGATCTAGGAAATGGGGATGTTGGAATTGGGGGATTTAGGAATTGGGGCGCCCAGAAATTAGATGATATAGGGATTTGGGGTTCTAGGAATTGGGAATATTGGGATTGGGACATCTAGGAATTGGGTGATATAGGGATTTGGGGATTTAGGAATACGGGAATGTTGAATTTTGGACGTCCAGAATTTTGATAATCTAGGGATTTGGGGATGTAGGAATTTGGGCGTATAGAAATTTGGTAATCTAAGGATTTGGGGATCTAGGAATACGGGAAACTTGGAATTGGCGCGCCCAGAATTTTGGTAATTTTGGGATTTGGGAATCTAGGAATTTGGGCGCCTAGAAATTTGGTAATCTAGGGATTTGGGGATCTAGGAATACGGGAATTTTGGAATTGGAGCGCCCAGAGTTTTGGTAATTTTGGAATTTGGGCGTATAGACATTTAGTAATCTAGGGATTTTTACGCCTAGAAATTTGGTAATCTAGGGATTTGATGTTCTAGAAATTTGAGAAGCTACAAATTTAGAAATTGAGAAGTTTCAAAATGCAGAAATCCTGTATAATTAAAGAAATTTTTGGTTTCGAAATTTTAGATTCATTTCGAATTTAAAAATATTCAAGTTTACTCATGGATAGTTGTTTTCGAGTTTAAGGTTCGTCTAACCACGCGTCCTTCAAGTCTTGCAGTGACTTGCATTGTCTTTATGATTATTTATTTTTTGTTTCAGTTCTAACTCATCAAAACAGTAACAACAACAACAACAACATGTCTGTAACTACGTCTGTACAACCCGCTACTGAGAGTCTCTCTCGCCATGGGTAAGTTGCTTTTTCAAATTTATTTCCCATTTTTTTTTTCAATAAATTATAACAATATTATTTACTTAACCCTTCGTTGCATCGTATTAAAACTATTTTACATAAAAAATATGATATCAAATTTTTATATTTTGCAAACAAATGAAGTGCAAACTTTTTCATTATACTATCAATAATCATTTTTATCACAACTACAATTCTTTGTTTTAAAGTAACTTTTTAAAATATATCATACGAGTTTTTATTTCAATAAATTATTTAAGTAGAATATATTTATTCATTGTTAATAAATTTTCTTAAATTTTCTATTATTAATTAATTTTTCCGTGATAAGAAATTAGATTTTAGAATGTAAGGACCCTCTTTCCATAAATAAACGGAAAGCAAAGCTAGGTAATCTTTTAAGTCCCCCAACTATTTCTGACCCCGTTTATTCGATTGATCTACTTTTTCCCCTCGCCAATTTGTCGCTGCGAAATGCGTTAGAGGCGCCCAATGGTAATACCTAACTCACAAAACGGTACATATATGACAGTAGAAGCGGAGACATAGCGAGGTCGATTTGCGGAATTATATTATTAGAGCTGTATTATTCGTGGAAGTCGCTTTTGCATAATGCAGCCACTTTGACGATGTGGCGCCTGTACTTGTTACGTCACTGTGCCTGAGAAACCACGAAGGACATTGTTCACATTCTCCATTCTCATAAATCCTGGATTTGCTAAATTTTATACGTATTCTCTCTTTCCTGTACAATTTTTCCTTAATCGTTTAACCACGGATGTGGTTCATATACCACACGCTAAAATTAGTATATAAACAAACTAATTTTAATATCAAATAGTGATTGTTTTATACCATTAAAAATAAAGTAACTACAACAGAAATTTTGTTAAATAGAATATTCAGTAAGAAGATTAGATTAAATTAATCAGCAGTGAAAGGGTTAATATCTGCAACCCTTCCGCTTATAATATCATGACACACCCGTGACGCACATTATAATTCAAACACAACAAACTAAAATATTTGCAACATGATTGACTCTGGAATACTAATTATAATTTGCACAATCATGAATCCTTGAATCGAAAATGTGCCTAACATTTCGACTTTCCTTATTTGTCTTAACATTATGTGAATAATTAAGTAGCTCTGACGCACCTGCCAAAAAAACATAGGTCAAGGGGTTAATTGTCACATATTTTACCTTCTGATGAAATCTGGCTACCAATGCTTACAGAATTATATTTAATGTTATATAATAGTCATTATAGGATATTTAAATTTGTATGATATTCAACATTATATCATAGTTATATCACTAGATTACATCACTAGTTACAATTATACCAAGCTGTATTTTAATAACAAAAAATTTTGGAAATTTTGACTATTTAAAAGAAAATATTGCAAAGTAATAGAGGTGAAATTGATAGTTGGTTTAGAGGGTTGTGTATTGTAATATTTTTGATTTTATTGGTCCATAAATTGATTACAAGTGGCTGCAGATTTTTCCTCCAGCAGGAATCGTGATATTGCATTATGCTAACGTAGGGAGAGAAACCTCGACCGAGATTCGAACCCGGATCTGTTTTGCTCGTTGACCAACAATTAAATTATTCGGGTCATCGTTGATTTCTTTTTCTCGAGCCTCGTATTCGTGGTGGTGGTTGCCGTTTTATAGGTGCCAAGTAAAGACTCACAATCGATTACGTTTATATTGCAGACTGGACAAAAAATTGTGGTATATAGAACTTTTATTAGTATTATTTCGATTTTGGGTCAATCTTTTCATTTTTTATTTGTCGAGTAAAGCTTTAGATGCATTTTGAAGTTCCTGTATTTTTAAACTTATATATTTTCAAGTTTCTATATTTTTAAATTTTCATATTTTCAACTTTCTGTATCTTCAAGTCACTATGTTTTTAATTCTATATATTTTCGAATTTCTGTATATTCAAATTTCTATAAATTCAATTTTCTACGCCTTTAAATTTTTTAAATTTTCTATCTTTACATTCTTTAATTTCTAACTCCCACTATTCCCAAATTCCAAATCTCTATAATTCCATATATCTATATTTTCTATAATTTCCATATTTCTACAGTTTTTTACAGTTTCCATATCTTTACAATTTTCTATAATTTTCATTTTTTCATAATTTTCTACAATTTCCATATTTCTACAATTTTTTACAATTTCTATATATGTACAGTTTTCTAGAATTTCTATATTTTTGCAATTTTTTACAATTTCTATATATGAAACAATTTTTTACAATTTCCATATATGAAACAATTTTCTAGAGTTTCTATATTTCCACAATTTTTTACAATTTCTATACATGTACAATTTTCTAGAATTTCTATATTTCTACAATTTTTTACAATTACTACATATGTACAATTTTCTAGAATTTCTATATTTCTACAATTTTTTACAATTTGTACATATGTACAATTTTCTACAATGTCCATATATCTACAACTTTCCATGCTATTTTTCCTTCTATTTCAAAATACTCTCTCATCAACTCCGTACACAGCCTTACGTAAATACCGTAACACGGACGTCACACAAAATTTTCCTCGCTATAACACTAAATTCATAACATCGACCGGCAGTAATGAACACAGCGACAAACGCGGTAATTAAAATACATCCGTGTCGATCAAAATAATTCGCGGAATGAAATTTTTCCGTCGATTGAAATTTATTCGCTCGCGAAGTCCGCGTTTTTCTCACGGTTCGAAGCGCGAAGAACCTTTGTCCGCTCCATCGCGGTTAATTAACGCTTAATGTAAGCCGGAAATTCTGGAAATTGCTGCGTGCCAGGGATAGAACAGGAGAGAGAAGAAATAGAGAAAGAAAGGAGGGAACGATTTAATCCTTTAGTCTATCTATCTACTACCTACACGGTCACGTTGTTTCCCGGCTAATGATGTGCGCGCTGCGTAAGTTAATTCCACGTGCGGAGCGTACAAAGGGCACTCGTACACGATCATATACGTAACCTGGCCTTCTTCGATAAAACTCGAATCGTACTTAAATGTTACCGTTTTCCTTCTTTAATTACTGCCTTCGGGTAAATGTACCCGTCGTTCATCGATTCTCTGTCGATTACTTAATATGAGTCTGAATCTTATTATCTATTTTTTTAAATTAGCTATTTATCTTATTTATTTTTTAGCCTATTTCTTATCTTACTTATTTACTATCTGTATTATCTTATTTTATGGAAATTATGGATTTTTGGAAATTTTTGTTTCATTTTTTTATTTTTTAAAATTTGAGATTTTTTAAATTTTGCAATTTTTGAATTTTTTGAAATTTGGAATTATGGAATTTTGGGATTTTAAAAAAGTTGAGATCTTTGAATATTTTTGGATCTTTAGAAATTTAGGATTGAAGAATTGAGATTTTTCAAAATTTGGGTTTTAGAACTTTTTGATGTTTGGAAATTTAGGATTGAAGAATTGTGAGATTTTTCAAAATCTGGGTTTTAGAATTTTTTGAGATTTTTCAAAATTTGGAATTGTGGAATTTTGGGATTTTTTTAAATTTGAGATCTTTGAATATTTTTGGATCTTTAGAAATTTAGAATTGAAAAATTGTGAGATTTTTGAAAATTTGAAATTGTGGAATTTTTAGGTTTTTCAAAATTGGAGATTTTACAATTTTTTGAAATCTCTGAAAGTTTGGAGATTTTTGAAAATTTGAGATTTAAAATTATTTTAGAATCATTGAAAATTTGGAGATTTTTGAAAACTTGCGATTTCAAAATTTTGGAAAATTTGCAGTTTTAGTGTTTTTTGAGATCATTGAATATGTATAATTTCTAAAAATGCTAGATGTCACAATTATTTGAGATCATTGAATTTTGCATTTTTAAAATCTTAGAATTTAAAAATTTCTTTGACTTAAAAAATTTGAAATTCTAGATAATTATGAAATTTCAGAATTCAAAAATTCCTGGCAATTAAGGTTTTACAATTTTGGGATTTTTGAAAAATTTGAGATTCAAAAGTTTTGAAATTTTATGACTAACACATGTGAATGTTTGCAATTGAATTTTTGAACGAACTTTTGAAATTTGAAACTATGTAAAAATCTGGAAATTTCCAAGTTGCTAAGAGGAAATATTGATTTGTTTAAGGATTTCCATTTTGTCTCTTTGTAACGTGAAATTGTTGTTCGTTGAAAGGTGGTCAGCAAAAACGAGCGTGTAGTCCGCTAATTCTCGTCGATTCCAAGATTTGCGCGTCATTCCGCTTCACACGCGCGCGTAAAACTACGCAAACCATTTATTACGTTCCTGTTCACGTTACTATCACGTGAAACGAACGTTTTTCTTCCTGATTTCCATATCTGCATATGTTGACACAACGTATTTTACATGTACGTGGTGATGCGTTGGGTTTAATTGATTACTTGCATCATTTGAAAAACTGATAATTCGAAATTCGACATTTTCTTGATGATTCTAGAAGAATAGAGAGATATTTGAAAGCCTTGGAAATCTTGATCTTTCACAACTCTTTGTATCATTGTTTGATAAGTAAGTGGTAGATAACGTTATTTGATGGGATTTAACTATCATGAAATCAAAATTTCAGACGTCATTTGATTTATTTGTATATACAGACTTATCTGCAGACACTTATGTTTTATGCATAAAAATTTATCTGTAAAGACTTGTAATTTATATGTAAAAATTTATTTGAAAAAATTTACAATTTATGTATGAAGATTTATATATAAAAACTTGTAATTTATATGTAAAAATTTATCTATAAATATTTATAATTTGTCTATGAAAATTTGGGCATAATAACTTGCAATTTATATGTAAAAATATATCTATAAAGATTCACAATTTATATATAGAAATTTAAATACATATAAATATTTATTTGACTTCTCCATTTTCTTGATACAGATTATTTGACAATTTATGGAAAAATAGTATTGATATTGTGTCAACTGCATAGTGATTGAAATCCTAAGTGAACTTAGAAATTTGAAATCTTAAACTAATGTGAAAATTTACAAATTTAGAGGTGTAGAAATTGTGTAATTGTCAAATTTAGAATGTGGAAATTTGATAATTTGGAAATTGAGAAGTTTACAAATTTAGAAATTTGGAACAGTGAGAGTATAGAAATATAAAAATTAAAAAATTTATTGATATAGAAATATGGAAATTTGTAAATTTAGAGAAGTAAAAATAAAAATTTGAAAATTAAGAAATATAAAAATTCCAAAACATAGAAATTGAGAAAGTTAAAAATACAGAAATTTGTAAATATAAGAATTTGGAATTTGAAAATGTGAAAATTAAGAAATATAGAAATTTAGAAATTTATAAATATAATAATTTGGAAATTTA
Organism: Megachile willughbiella; assembly: GCA_945859595.2. Classification (NCBI taxonomy): domain Eukaryota; kingdom Metazoa; phylum Arthropoda; class Insecta; order Hymenoptera; family Megachilidae; genus Megachile; species Megachile willughbiella. The sequence continues at coordinate 12,019,876 of OX243796.1, forward strand.
TAAAAATAGAAATTTGAAAATTTATAAATATAAAAATTTGGAAATTCGAAAATTTAGAAATGTAACAATTCGAAAATTTATAAATATAAAAATTCGATTATAAACAAAGAAATGATACTATATATCTAGAAATGATCACCTCGTCATAGTCGATTACCACATCTCCCTCCCCTCTGTGCAAAGTTCCCACCGACGGACACTAAACGTTCGAAACAGCGTAAATATACTTATAGTGTTAGAAACGCGCTAACAAGACGTCAAAAGTGAAATCTTGAAGACGTTCTTCATAGTCCAAACATAAGTTTGAAAGCAAGATATGTGTATTTACCGTAAGCCTCAACCGATTGAGAGTCATAACGGTAAGAATTCATCACACGGACGAAACTTGTGCATAAACAGATGTGTGTAACGGTCAGCTAAAAAAAAAAAGAGTATAAAAAAAGAACCTTGGTACCTCTTATTTCTTCCGGGTTTAACGTTCGAAACTGTTCAAGGTTATTATCTCGAGACACAATCTTCTGTAACAGCTCGATCAGATTTTGTATCTTTGATTACTTTTGCAAATTATTAATCGAACCTCGTCGATAAGATCTTTTAATTATCGAACATTGTACGCTTACGCACGTACCTATCTATCTCTCTTATATTTCTGCTTGGAATTTTACAGAATCTCTGTTATCCGTTCTCTGTTGACTTTGAACCTTTCTGTAGGAAGATTACTGGATGTGAGACTGGAATTTTGAGATATTGAGGATTTGGAAATTTTTGGATTTTGGGGTTCAAGGATTTGGGAATTTAGGGATTTGATCATTTGGAAAGGGGATTTAGGGATTTAGAGGATTTTGGATATAGGGATTTAGGGATTTTTAAATTTGGAAATTTGGGGATTTTTGGATCCAAGGACTTAGAGGTTTGTGGATGTAGGGATTTGATAATTAAGAAATTTGGGGATTTAAAGGTTTTTGGATATAGAGATTTAGGGATTTTTGGATACAAGAACTTAGAGGTTTGATACATAGGGATTTTAGAATTTGGAAATTTAGGGATATGATATTTGGGATTTGAAGGTTTTGGGATATAGGGATTTTAGAATTTAGAAATTTTGGGATTTGTGAATAGTTTAGGGATTTAGATTTGGATTTGTGGATATAGGGATTTGGAGATTTAAGTATTTGAAAATTTAGGGATTTGATAATTTAGAAATTTGGAGACGAGACTTAGAGAATTGAGAATTTAGGAGTTTAGTAATTTGCTCTTTTAGAAATTTTGGAATTTAGTGACTGAAAGTTTAGAATTTTGGGGATATAGTGATGTGGTGGTTTATGAATTTGGGAATATAGTAATGTGATAATTTAAGAAGTTGAGAATTTACTAATTTGATGGTTTCAATTTTAAGAATATAGTAATTTGCTGATTTAGAAATTTGATAATTTAGTAACCTGATGTTTTGAGGATTTGAGGATTAAATCTGGTGGGTCGAAACTTCGAGAATTTAATAACTTGAGTCTTAAAATTTAATAACTGGGGAGAAGTTTTGTAATATAGTAACCCATGAGTTTGAAAATTAACTTGCAAATTTAGGAATTATTTAGTAACAAGTTCACAAATCCTTACTTGAAAAATTCATTAATCTAATATTTCCAAATACATAAACAATATAATTCTTACTACCACCATTGAACATCCACAATATAAAAAAAAGAAACCAACAGTATATTAATTGGTACGGTATTCGTTGTCATTTTCAGGAGCAACATCTCTCTGTCCTGCTATAGTTCATGCGGGAGCGTTGACGATGGCCTCCAAGGATCTCACCCTCAGTACCAGGACACGATCCTTACGATCGAGGAACTTCGCGCTCAACTGAACTCTTGTTTCACGTGAGTTTCGCGATTCCTAACCTCCTCGTCTCTATCTGTTCAATCTCAATTGAGTAAACGGAAATGCGATAACGTTAGCTTAACTAGTTAACGATAGTCGTAACACTCCGTGAAATTTCATACGTTCCTTGTTTTTTATCGCGTCACGTGATACGCACTTGTTCGACGCGTTTCGCGAGATGGCCCGATAAAAGTGTCGCGACAGCTTCAACGTCGGTTATCAGAAACAATTAACCCGGCTGGGCCTTCCCTTTATGTAATTTTTAATATAGGCCATTAAGTACGCGATTTGCCTTGGGCTGTTGACTCCTAATTGCTTCGCAGTCCTATGCGAATTTTCTGCCGTCCCAGTTGTCTCATCTCGATATACGACTCCATCTTGACCCAGACCTATGAAATTTATAGAGAGGTAATTCGATCAAGGTTATGGACACTTTCGTGCGTTCGAAAATAAATTATTCAATAATTCTTCTGAAGTATCTAAAATACTTTGTTATTTAGAAAATGATGTGGTTGTATTTAAATTATTACAAAATTGAGAAGTCTATAGGCCCCTTCCGAAGTCCCTAGTTCTCAAATTTCTAGAATTTCTATAGTCCAAATTCCAAAATCACCCGATTTTAAATTCTCAAAATTCTAAATTCCCTAGGTCCCAAAATTTCAGAACGCCAAAATCCTTAGAGTCCGAAGTTCCACGGTTCTATTTCCGAATTTCAAATTCCCTAGACCCCAAATTTTTAAAGACCCCAGAACTCACATTATTAAAATTCTAAAGTCCCTAGTTCCTAAAATGTAAAAATTCCTAAGCCTCTAGTTTCTAAAATTAAAAAATTCCAAAGTCCCTAGTTACTAAAATTAAAAAATTCCAAAGTCCCTAATTACTAAAATTTAAACATTCCAAAGCCCCTAGTTACTAAAATTAAAAAGTTCCAAAGCCCCTAATTCCAAAATTCCTCTTTCCCAAAATTCCAAAATTCCTAGATGCAAAATCCCCAAATCTCAAAGTCCAAATTCTCACAAAATAAAAATGAAGAAAATATATAGACATAAAATTAAATTTAAAAAAGTTAATAAATAATGTATCGACGATATCGATTAAAACCCCGGCAACGAGTTTGCCTATTGAACCAGAAAATTTATTAATGATATTCATTAATCCTTTATAAAAAAATAATGCAACGCAAAATCTCGCATGAGATACACTGAACTTGCGGTCGATGTTGAACTTAAAGACATTTTAAGACGTAACCTATCGGCTTTACGATTACTTCTGCATCATAGCTTTATGATAATACATAAAAATAGTATATTAAAGGGCTACATTCTTCATTGATCCCGCGCCTCGTTACTTAAACTTTATTTTATGTATAAAGTACATAAAGTACATATAGTACTTCATGTATGAGTGACACGATATCGAACGTTGTTAATTTCCTTCGTTACCATATTCTTCTAATCGATCTCTGACTAAAGACCTTTAAGTTCAGCAGGAAAGTTTTATTCCAATGTGGGTGGGTTGCGTAACAATTTTACATAAATTATACAATATTGAAATATGGCGCTACTAGAAAGAAAGAGTTAATGTGATTATGGCGGTTAACACGTTGAATGTCACGTCAATCATCGGTAATTGACTAAATTTAAAAAATTTACCTTTACATTATCACATTATTAATGTACTGAAATATTACTTTTAAAAAAATGTTAAAACAGCGCGCGTGGTCTGAGTTCTTTAGAAATTCGCGTGTCACTCAACGTGTTAAGGTTGGGATTTCTGCCAAGCACTGGTATTCCATATCTCAATTCTGCGTATTCTATGGTCGACGCAGGTGCGTTCGGTACAATAGTCTTGACCAAAGACCTTTCTTTTTATTACAGATGCGGTGTCTCGTGGAGCGAAGAACACGTCTCTCTTGATTGCAGCGAGTGTGGTGGTTATTCCCTTCAGCGGCCGTGCCCACTTTGCGACGGACGTTGCCGCACCTCGTGGAAACGCGACCTTACCATGGTAAACATCTATTTATTTTCTCGTTAACGGGGCTGTGCACGCCTTCGTAAACACACGAGCTCAAAAATCGCAAAATCGTTGGTTCGTTCACATATTTACCGTGGAAGATGCATATTCGCGTCACTTTCGATTAATATCGATAATCTATCAACAAGTATAAAGTATTGTAATGTTAATAATACATTGATATATCTATGTCGACGTGTAATTGCGATCGATGTTTGTTCAAAAACAAAAAAATCATTAATCGTTGGATGAAAGGTTCTGCGTAAGTCGCGACATGGAACAGTTGTGCTTATCGATTTCGCAAATGACTTCACAACAGCTTCGTGTTACCACGAAGGTCATATTAAACAACTGCTTTGTTCGTGATAAGTTCGATCGTGTGCAAGTTGTCGATAAGAGTAAGCTTTTAATGTCAACTCGCGATAGAGTTTTTATCGTTCCCTCCCCTTAATCGATAAATTCTGCAGATTAAATAGAGAGGTTGCAGTCGTATTCCGTTGTAAAAATGAATGTCAAGACCACGAGCAAAATTTGAAAAGAACGAACACACGATATTGTGTGAATGAGCCTTTAAACTGCAATTTACCAGAACAAATAAATAAATTTCTTTGTTAAATTTCAGTCCCACGCCAGTGGCAAAGCAAGATGGATCGGCGAATGTGGACTGAGTTGTGGTCCCTCCCTCGAGGAACCCCTGGTGCCTGCATTGGAAAAATTACGAGCCACCTCGTGAACGGTGTTCAACGACGAATGTATTATAGAAAGACGTCGTTGTGATGCACCGTCAACCATGCACAAGACTTAATCCATCACCATCCATATAGCGTCACCCCAACACCACCACCACTACCACCACCACCATGAGCGAGTCGGAAAACGTGTGAATGTGGATTCTGGATGCATAAATGATACATTATGTTCCTGCGGAGCAAGGACGGACGAACACGACATCTGACAATGAAACAAAACCGTTCTTCTCTCCGGTAGCTTCCATTCGACGATGCATTATGTGTCACGAACGGTCGATTGGCAAGAGGATCTTCAATAGAGCTGAAACGAACGTCGCCGATTTCATCGTCATCATTTGAATTAAAGCGCCATCTTGAATTGACAGCGGAACGTCGGGTAATTGGAAAATACTGATTTCGTTTTGACTCGTCGCTGGAGTTATGGAGCAGCTTTAACCGAGCGACATTTTCCTGTCTTTTTTATTATTAACGGAGATTGGGACGCGTTGATTTATCATCAACTATAAGGAATATTGATCTCTAGAAGCCAGCAGTTTCGAAGAAATCGGGATATTCGAGATGTCCAAGTTTCCGTGGAAAGCGAAGAGCGTGTGATAAAAATACCACATGAATTTTGCGCTGTAAATCATAGTTTCTTTGTAAATTGTAATCGAGAAACATCGATGCAATATCGCATTTCGGTCTCGTTGTATTATTGTAAATTTTGGATTCTATTTTGATTGAAATGTACACCCGGGCACAATGGCTTCCTTTGGGTAACGACGACTGTAGAGGAACGAATCTCTCTCTTTAATTAAATTTTATAAATTTATATTTAATTCTGAGAATTAAGTTTATGAATCTGGAAATGCCAAAATTTATAAATCTCTAAATTTGTAAGTTAATAAATTGAAAATTGTGTCAGCAAAATGAACGAATATTAAAGCCTCATTCCTCTACATCGCCATTTTTTCTAAAGAAGTCTATCATGCTTGCTATTGTACAAAGCTCTGCGGCAAAGTTAAGACATGCAATCTGGTTCCTAGAACATAATTCTTTACGAAACGTTAATCTGGTTAGTAAAATGATTTTTCATTTTAAACAGCTGACCAGTAAATTGGTAGAACTGTATACTGTTAAGAAAGTTAGTAATCAGGGTTGTAGTCGTGTTTCGTTATTGGTGCAAGGTACCTAAACCGATTTGGTATTATGCGTTTTGCTGAAGTGTTGCGGATACTTCTATAAAAGAGTCGTAGAATTTCAACAAAAATAGTTTGAAAAATATACACATACACGTCACTGCATTTTGTGAATTCATAACACGTATCTTGTTTTTTTCACATTTAGCTTGTAATGAATTAAGTTATGAACTTCTTATTTTATAACGAATGTAACTTTGGTCTCGACGAAATGCACAAGAACATTCAAATTTTAAGTAATATTTTATGCGATTGAAAGGGGAAGCGAGTTTCTCTTATCCGGTTCAATGAACACTTTAATATAAACTACTTCTCCCAGTATTTCAAAGATAGATAGATTTTTAAAGGATATTAACATCTATACAGAAATGTGTATGTAATTATCCATGCAATGTAAATTATTATTAAATCAAAATCGAAAGCTAAACTTTAATATTAGACTGACTAGAAAAAATATGTAATTGAAAATATAAAAAACTTGCGTAAAACAATTAATTTGTTAAATTTTCAACTTAAATGAAATTGTAAATGGGAACCTTTTTATTTAAAGTATAGTGAATGATCGTTATATAGGCCTGGATTGAATCTGCAGGAGTGAACAAAAATTATAGAAAATTCCATGTAAATGGAATTCTTTCTATGCAGTGATTTTAAATTTGGAAATTTGGAAATTACTTATGTCGATATGTATATAAAAACCCCTGCCTCAGCGGGCCATATAACGAGACGACACTGTATCGAAGTACACGTGTAAAGTAATTAGCAATTTATTTCGTTCTTATACAAAATTTGTATGCTAAGTTGTACACGTATATTAAGAACGACGTATGTCTTCGACTGGGATTGCATTTCTGAGAGTTGGTGCTAAGTGCCAAGAGACACAAAATTAGCCTAAGAAACAGAACTAGGTGAAAATATCGGTCAAAGTGAAAGCTAGTAAATTGAACTCCTTTTTACAAGTTCTGCAAACAATAATTCCGGATAATCGTATAAGAAGTAATTTTATTGTAAACTAGATTTTAAACTTACCGAGTAAAGAATAGCAAAAACATGTCACTCTATATTTAATGTTCATCACGAATGTATTTTTACTCAGTTTTTTTAGCTAAGCAACGCGCGTACACGTAGAGCTCACGCGAGAGGAACGATCAAAGAGAAGCATTTATGTTGGTGCGAATAATATCGTCGAATTTAATTCACTTCATTTTTCTAAACGTTATTCGGACGTTTGCGTTCATTTTTATAAACGAGTGTACATTTGTACGCGATTCATTCGAACATATATGTGTATTCTTTGATGATGTAGCGTTTCGTATGTGAACACATCTTTATCAAGTCCATACTCATTTTAAATTAAAATGTAATTTGTAACATTTTCCGAAGTATTAGCCCAGCGATAAGCTTATGTTCGATGCTTTAGGAAATACGTTTGGTAGCAATTTTTATTTAATCCATAAAAGTCTTATTTATGATCGATACGTTAAAATTACTATGGGTTTAATAAACAATGTTCGTCAAAACTTCAATGTGTTGTTTATTTTAAAAAATATCCTCATAAATAAATACATGAACACTCCAGCGCAACAGAATTTTCGAAATCTATAAACAATAAACTTTTCACAAGTACGTACGAGCCTACTTTTGAAAGCAGACTATTTTACTACAAACTTTACGTGTCAGAGGGATGCTTACAAGAACTACATCAGAAGGTAAGTTATTATTTATTATTACTAAAAATTATATTAAAGCTCATAGTCATTATAGTTTGTTGCATAATAATAAATTTAAAAAGTTAAAATCATTTTGGAAGCCACTCTTTAAAATTCATATTTTCGCGTTTTCTTTTATTATTGCGTTTCATGGACCAAAAAAAGTGTAGCCATCTAGCGGTGAAAGCTGGAACTACAAAAATAAAAAAAAAAACGATTTTCAGCAAAATTAGCGAACTTGAAGTATTTTGGGAGCTTAAATGCTGCTATATGATCACATTAGATGTGAAATAAAGTCATAAAAGCTTGCTCAAAGTTCTGGAAACGAAAATAAAAAAAAGGTCATTTAATGGACAAAAAGTGCAGCGCCATCTAGCGGCGAAACAGGTGAACTAATCGCAACAAAATGCATGCCCGAGTACGCATAATCGAGAAATAAAAAAGTCAGATTTCATGACTTCTTGGACATATTATATTTCCTGACACATTCTAAAGTAAATTTTTATTAACATTTGATGCATTTTATTGCCGATTAAGCCCAAAAATCAATATTTATTTAATTCGGTTCAAAACAGTACGTGTGGCGCCATCTAGCGGCCAAAGGTGGAACTACAAAAATAAAGAAACGCGATTTTCAGTAAAATTAACGAACTTTAAGTCTTTTAGGAGCTTAAATGCTGCTATATGATCACATTAGAAGTCAAATAATGTCATAAAAGCTTGCTCAAAGTTCTGGAAACGAAAATAAAAAAAAGGTCATTTTATGGACGAAAAGTGCAGCGCCATCTAGCGGCGAAATAGGCGAACTAATCGAGAAAAATGGCGCCATCTAGCGGCATAAGCCGGAACTACTAAAATTAAGAAATGCGATTTTCGTAAAATTAGCTAATTATTAAGGGACACTTTTTAACAGATACTTAAAAACTAATTACGTCATCATTGAAAGTACGTCATTTGACCTTTTCTTGTTAAGGGTCTTTGTAAAAAATTTACTGCGCATGTCTATCTCCAACGGTTTAGCACTGCGCAGGGGTCAAGCAAGGTTTTCAGGAGATGATTGCGGATCCTGGGCAACAAATTTTCGAAAAATCAAAACTGCTCCAATTCAAAAACTAATGACGTCACCGTGAAAAGTGCCACATTTGACCTTTTCTCGTTAAAGGTCTTTGTAAAAAATTTACTGCGCATGTCTATCTCTAACGGTTTAGGACTGCGCAGGGGTCAAGCAAGGTTTACAGAAGATGATTGCGGATCCTGTGCAACGAATTTTCGAAAAATCAAAACTGCTCCAATTCAAAAACTAATGACGTCACCGTGAAAAGTGCCTCATTTGACCTTTTCTCGTTAAGGGTCTTTGTAAAAAATTTACTGCGCATGTCTATCTCCAACGGTTTAGGACTGCGCAGGGGTCAAGCAATGTTTTCAGGAGATGATTGCGGATCCTGGGCAACAAATTTTCGAAAAATCAAAACTGCTCCAATTCAAAAACTAATGACGTCACCGTGAAAAGTGCCACATTTGACCTTTTCTCGTTAAAGGTCTTTGTAAAAAATTTACTGCGCATGTCTATCTCTAACGGTTTAGGACTGCGCAGGGGTCAAGCAAGGTTTACAGAAGATGATTGCGGATCCTGTGCAACGAATTTTCGAAAAATCAAAACTGCTCCAATTCAAAAACTAATGACGTCACCGTGAAAAGTGCCTCATTTGACCTTTTCTCGTTAAGGGTCTTTGTAAAAAATTTACTGCGCATGTCCATCTCCAACGGTTTAGGACTGCGCAGGGGTCAAGCAAGGTTTACAGAAGATGATTGCGGATCCTGTGCAACGAATTTTCGAAAAATCAAAACTGCTCCAATTCAAAAACTAATGACGTCACCGTGAAAAGTGCCTCATTTGACCTTTTCTCGTTAAGGGTCTTTGTAAAAAATTTACTGCGCATGTCTATCTCCAACGGTTTAGGACTGCGCAGGGGTCAAGCAATGTTTTCAGGAGATGATTGCGGATCCTGGGCAACAAATTTTCGAAAAATCAAAACTGCTCCAATTCAAAAACTAATGACGTCACCGTGAAAAGTGCCTCATTTGACCTTTTCTTGTTAAGGGTCTTTGTAAAAAATTTACTGCGCATGTCTATCTCCAACGGTTTAGGACTGCGCAGGGGTCAAGCAAGGTATTCAGGAGATGATTGCGGATCCTGGGCAACAAATTTTCGAAAAATCAAAACTGCTCCAATTCAAAAACTAATGACGTCACCGTGAAAAGTGCCTCATTTGACCTTTTCTCGTTAAGGGTCTTTGTAAAAAATTTACTGCGCATGTCCATCTCCAACGGTTTAGGACTGCGCAGGGGTCAAGCAAGGTTTTCAGGAGATGATTGCGGATCCTGGGCAACAAATTTTCGAAAAATCAAAACTGCTCCAATTCAAAAACTAATGACGTCATCATGAAAAGTGCCTCCTTTGACCTTTTCTCGTTAAGGGTCTTTGTAAAAAATTTACTGCGCATGTCTATCTCCAACGGTTTAGGACTGCGCAGGGGTCAAGCAAGGTTTTCAGGAGATGATTGCGGATCCTGGGCAACGAATTTTCGAAAAATCAAAATTGCTCCAATTCAAAAATTAATTATGTCATCATTAAGAGTGCCTTATTTGGCGTTTCTAGCCTCAGCCTCTTTGTAAAAAATGTACTGTGCATATGTATCTCTTACGGTTTGGACTGCGCAGGGGGTCAAGGTTTCCATAAGATAATAGCGGATCCCACGCAACAAATTTTCCAACAAATCAAATTGATGCATTTTTAGAACGACGGAAGTGGAGCTTGGGGTGGATGGTGGATGAAGTCAAATTTATATTTTTAACTGATTAATTTCCCGTGCATAGCATGGGGCGTTCCACTAGTCAAGTTAGAAGTGAAATAATGTCATAAAAGCTTGCTCAAAGCTCTGGAAACGAAAATAAAAAAAGGTCAATTTTTGGATAAAAGGTGCAGCGCCATCTAGCGGTCAAACAAGTGAACTAATCGAAATAATGCATGTCCGAGTACGCATATTGGAGAAATATAAAAAGCCAGATTTCATAACTTTTTGGACATATTATGATTCCTGAGACATTCTAAAGTAAATTTTTATTAACATTTGATGCATTTTATTGCTGATTAAGCCCAAAAATCAATATTTATTTAATTCGGTTCAAAGCAGTACGCGTGGCGCCATCTATCGGTAGAAGATGAGTACTAATTCAACTACAGTTTCAAAAGTGTGTAGTTCACCGGAGAGATGGCGCCACTTGTTCCATTTTCATAAAAATTCAATTAATATTGATTTTATTGATTAAGACGTTATCAATCGTATCATATATTTATTAATATTGATATTAAGTTGTTTGCAGTATATTCCGCTGATCCGAAGATCCGTATTATATGTTCAGATCAGTTCGTAAACTATACTGTGTCGTTGATTATATAGAGAATAACATTGGAATGGTAAAAATTTTTTATTCCGGTCGCCAAAAACCGTTTCCACAGATGTTTCTTTTTGTAAAAAGGAGTAACACGTTTCATAAATCGATTTCGGTAATTCTTGGAAATGACGTCATCGAAATACCAAGAAGTGGGACGAAGGATACCTTCTCTTAACTCATGTTCTGATACAAATTTTCAAAAATCGGCAATTTCAAAAATAATCTTATCAAATTTTTACTCGAGTGCATACGGAACACAAGTATACAAGTCGGTATAAAAAACAGAAAGACTTCTATGTGAGACAAGGAATATTTCACGTGAATAAAAGAATGTATGAATGCTTTTTTTTATTGACAATCGTATTTACATTTTTTTAATCATCCTGCATAGCATGTCCACTTGAGTTGATTGATTCTAACGTACAAGATTTCATCGATGTACATTGGCTTCACGATTATTTATTGTATGAAACGTAGCATTGTGGTAAATTATTAATATAGTACTGACAATACAGAAACAGATTCATCACAAAATGAAACAATATTGGAGGTTGTGATAGGTACTGAAACTTTGAAATAAAAAGAAAATATTATTGCATTATAACACTTTAAACATTAGAAAAACAATTAATTATTTTTGAGTGATTGAATAAAATCTAAAAGCTTTTACTAGAAAAACAATTGTTATTGTTGTATCACGCTGTTTCTATATTGTCCTGTTAACTTTAAGTATTAAGCCGCGTAAAGTGGCATGCTCTTGCTGCACAACCTTTTAGGGAGTACTAGCTCTTGAATTATCGTATAAAATATTTCTTTCATAAATAACTCTTAACATTATTGCATACGTTATTTCACAAACTGCTTATGTGAGAATTACAAACAGAAATACTGAGTACATTGTATAAGAGGTAGGGAGAACGTTCCTCCTTAAAAGATGTGTGCGTGAGAAATTACTTGCTGCTTGGATCACACTAATATTTTACTATTAGTTTACAATAAACATAGCATTGATTTGCTAAGAGATCGGTCAAATTCTTCTTTGAAGTAATGAAGATAATCTCAGCACCATTATCCTACAAGGACAACTAATCTTGCTCGCAACGCGTACGAGTATTGACAAGAATTAAACTTTGGTGCACGGCGTAATTCATGTGCAATAATAAATAAAGTTGCTGCAATGTAGTGATAAATATCGGTAACTTTTCCTCATCGATTGTGTTCGTTCCTGTTCAAAAAAAAAAACAAAAAATTTTTCACAAATAGGCCTATTTTTAAATACATTGAAACGAAAACTAATGAAACTAAATGATATTTACTTTAAAAAAAGATCTAATAGGAACGAATTGCGGGTGGAACCGTTGCACATTCTTGTTTATCTAGCGTGTTATCTATGACTGGTCTGAAATCAATCGAAACCTGTAAAATAGTTTTAATTAGTCGAGTTACACGAAGTAGAAAAATGTACGTGTCATATATTATACAGAAGTTATTGTTCTCTTACCTCTCCTGTTCTGGGTTCGATCTTTGTAAGCGTGTGTTTTCGCCAGTGTTGATCCAGTGGTTTTGGTTGTTGGCCTTTTAATGGTTTACTGTAATCGTACTCATCAATTCTGTCTTTGAAATCTTCGCGTGCATGAGCTCCACGACTTTCTTTCCTATTTTCAGCAGCTACTATTGTTTGCATAGCATTAAGCATTAAATTTTGTAATTCTAGTGTTTCCACAAGGTCAGAGTTCCATATCATGGATCTGTCCGACACTTTCAAATCATTTAACTTTTTGTAAAGAGTAGACATCTTTTGACAGCCTGACAAAAATTTTGATTATTTTATTAATTAACTCGTAACTACGTATTTCTGGAGATATTTTATATTCTTATTGTAATTATACCTTCTTGTAAAGTTTCAGCTGTCCTAAATACAGCTGCGTGCGTTTGCATGGTTTTCTGCATCGTTAATCTTAACTCCGCGGTAGAAATACTACCGTTTGCATTTCTAACCTTGTCTAAATTGGCTACACTTTCCTCTCCGGCATTCTGAAACATATTTATGTCATGATACCTAGTTTCCATATTGCATTGCACTATAGTTATCGCAAAAAAAGAATACTAACAGAGCTTAGAGGTCCAATTTTTTCGCTTGGCTTATTCTCTTGTGCAATTGTTTTAGCGCATGCACGTCCAAACACAACTAAATCTAACAAAGAATTCGCACCGAGACGATTAGCACCATGAACAGATGCACAAGCTGCCTCTCCACAAGCATAAAGCCCAGGGACAACGGTGTCCTCGTTATTTTTCCTAGTTAGAACCTGTCCTTTATAATTTGTAGGTACTCCTCCTGTACATTTAATATGTAATAGATTATATTAAATTACTACCTAGTAATATTTTCACAAAATAAAAAATTACATACCCATATTATAATGTACTGTTGGTATGACAGGAATAGGTTCTCTTGTTACATCAACTCCTGCAAATATCATTGCTGTTTCCGAAATTCCAGGTAATCTAGCAGCCAGTTGTTCAGGTGGTAAGTGGTGAAGTTGCAAATAAATGTGATCTTTTTCGGGACCAACGCCTCTAAATAATTTTAAATTATAAATATAGATACATATTTATTAGCCTACATAATGCTTATATAAGGCCTTTTATTTAGTAATGAATTACACAATATTCAAACATCTCGTATACACCAATTAATAAAACTTACCTGCCTTCCCGGATTTCAATGGTCATAGACCTAGATACAACATCCCTAGAGGCTAGATCCTTTGCGACTGGGGCATAACGTTCCATAAACCTTTCACCTTCACTATTTACAAGATAGCCTCCTTCACCGCGGCTGCCTTCTGTGATAAGACAACCAGCGCCATATATTCCTAAAATTCAAAATGAACTCGATGAATATCAAGTTATGTGCACAATCAATGGTTCAGATAAAAGTTGTATCAATGGTTGAGTATTATTTCATACCAGTAGGATGGAACTGTACAAACTCCAGATCTTGATTAGGTAAATTAGCTCTAGATACCATTGCAGTACCATCACCAGTGCATGTATGAGCAGATGTGCAGGAGAAATATGCACGTCCATATCCTCCAGTTGCTAATACAGTATTTTTAGCGTGGAAACGATGGAGCGACCCATCTTCTAAACAAAGAGCGATGACTCCACGACATTCTCCATCTTCCATGAGCAAATCCAGAGCAAAGTATTCAACAAAATAGTTGCAGTCATAGCTCAATGATTGACCATACAACGTATGCAGTAAGGAATGACCTGTTCTGTCAGCCACACAACAACACCTATGAGCTTGACCACCTTTTCCGAATTTCAGTGATTGTCCACCAAAGGCACGCTGGTATATTTTACCTAGAATGATAACAATTATTTCAATGTAAATTTTAAGTTTAACCAGACAAAAATGTATATATATTAATACTTCTGTAACAAGAAAACTATATGGTATATAAGAAACATTCACATCATCAGCAAATGTGCAACAATATTTTAGATACATGGCAACCACAAGCAGTAATTTGTTATTTTTTAAATGTCATTTATAAATTTGTAATAAATTTTTGATACTGTAATAAATTTTAACAATATAAATATTTGTTATTCAAAGTAATATGTTTTGTGTAACAAAAATGCAGAAACATTATTTTTGTAATTAATAAACTAAAAGATATTATGAATTTCAGTTATGGAGAAGAATACAGAACAAACCTATGAAGATTCTAATGAAGGAAATCAAAAAAACAAGACAAGTAATGAATATGAAGCAGATTTTATGAATCAACCACAAAGAATCGACGAATCTGGCTCAAATTATAAATCCAAACAAAATAAGTAATTTATTTATTTCAATTATTCGTTTCCACAATTGTTTTATCTAAATAAATAATTATCTAATTATCTTTTTGTTTTAAGGGCAATTTCGCATTATACGTCACAACACAATCAACGGGGACGTACGCATTCCCGTTCTCGTTCACCGAACAATATTAAAAGTCCAAAAAAATGGATAAGCTCAAATGCTTTTATCAATTTTGTACAAGACTTGAGACATGTAAATAGAGAGATTAAATGTTCATCTACATAGCTATTAATAAACGAAAAGCATTTATCATTTACCATGTATCATTTACAGAAGTCTTCGGGTGAAAAGAATACAAAACTATTTCAAATAGCTGGAGAAAAATGGCGAAAAATGTCTTTTGAAGAAAAACAACCATATGTAAATGCAGCTCTCAGCATTAGAAATCGGAAAAATGAGCAGAGTCAACAATTAAGTAGATCTGACATAAATATAGAATCTACGAAGAATGAAAATACACCAAAACAAGAAAATGTCAATAAGAAATCGGCAAAGAATAAACAGGTCAATTTTTTCATTTTGTGAAAACATTTCAAGTGTTCTAATGTTTATAAAGAACATGCATCATTATAAAAATATGTTTACATTGTAGAAATCCAAAAAAAGCACTAAAAATGAAAGTAATACTGAATCAGATGATGCTTCAGTCACCTCGGGCACAACAGCATCAGTAACAAGCGAGGATACATCGGATTCAAGTTAAAAAACAAACAGCAACCAATTATATAAATCCTAATGTTACTTCCATCAATTTGTACTTCCATTTGTAATTTGTTATTTGGTAAATGAAATTGTTAAATGAATATACACTTATACATCATATAATACTGACAAAAATGCATTTTTCATATAAAATACAAAGTAACAGTTGTACTTTACAATAACATTACCATCAGAAGTTCTACTGAAAGGCATGCCACAGTTTTCCAATTCAATGACAGCTTTCGGAGCTTCACGCGTCATGTAATGAATGGCATCCTGATCACCCAGCCAGTCAGAGCCCTTAACAGTATCATACATATGCCACTGCCAGTTATCTTCTTCCATATTACCCAAAGCAGCATTGATACCTCCTTGGGCCGCAACAGTATGTGACCTTGTAGGAAACAATTTAGTGACCACCGCTGTTTTAAATCCCTCTGCAACCAAGCCATAAGCTGCACGTAATCCTGCTCCACCAGCACCCACCACAACAGCATCATAAGTATGATCTACCAATGGATACTGTTTAGAAACGGCATCAGAAATTTTTGCAGCTTTGCCATCTGGTGTGTAATGAAATTTACGATTTGTAATCACAGATAATCCCAGCTTATTCTGAAATAATAGAAGAAAATTGTGAAATTATAGATGGCTTTTATTTATAGCATACATCTATGCTTAGTACATATATAGTAATGTTACTGCATTGCATTAATGATCTATTTATAAAACGCTGAACAGGTTTAGAAACCAACTTGAAAAAAGTAACATGACACTGTTTCATTCATTGTAAAATTGATCTTGTTTCATTCGTGATATATCAAATAATTTCTTTTTAGAACACGTGTTTCACAATAAGATCATAAACATGTTCTAAATTATTGAAATTGTTTAGAATACTAAAAATGACTGCTGGGAACAATTAATACTGTTATTGTTGAAATATAACAATGATATCTTAGTGAAACATATTATTTGATTAGTTACGACATCGTAAGCGAGGTTAGTAAAGTTTCAATTTTATCGAAATACAGTACAGATGCATTAAGTATCCATTAATTATTAAATACATTAGTTAACGTTCGAGAACCGATTACATGTGTTAGAGCAATTATTTATACTAAATGAAAAATGAAGATTACACAGTGCAAGCGCAGTGATGCAGCTTATGTACACCCACGTGCAAGGATAGCTTTCATATTTTTATTTTTTGCGCGTCATATATCATTTTCATAATATTTCCTTATCACCTGCAACCGCAAGTGATTAACATATATTTTCGACTAAATATATAAGAGAATTTTGCGTAATACGGACAATAGATTTTAATGCAAACTTAAGTGTCATTCATACATGAGCGACGTAGATAGCGAATGTACTGAAAACGCATAACAGAACCTTCCACCACTATCAAAATTCATCCTGGATCTGTATACAAGAGAACAGGAGGGATATCCTACAAAACATTTGAAATCGATCAACACGAGTGCACCATGTGCGTGGTGGGAGGTCATCTTCCCCTACACTTTCCCTTAACCGAGAAAAACCATCTATGCACGCGGTCATACATGATTCGCCATATGGAGACCAACAGAAATACGCAATCAATGAAAAGTTATTCCTTTCGTAATATATTTAAATTTGAATCGTTTACATTTAACTAACATGCCAAGAAAACGTGTAACTATATTACAATATATTTATATTTAGAATGTTTCGTTAGATACCGCTACATACAGGATAAATTAACGGGATCCATATTTAGTACTTATCTAAAACGATCGAATTGCGCATATATTCATAACGAATTTAAGAATTCAAAATTGAAGTCAGCAAGTTCATAATAAACGTAATCATAACTTAAAGAGTGCAATTTCCCGCTAATGTCAGCTTCCCGTGCCGGGTGGCTCATCCGCAATTATAATTAAACTCCTAAAGCACAATATCGTGGCCGGTTTCAATATCATGTTTGTACCCGATATCGAAACGGGGAGAAAATAAACTACCGTCCGTTTAAGGTAGATAACGGAAAATAGAATCATTGCTACGTACTTTGCAATGAAAAAATAGTGTTATTGTGCAGACCGGTTACACCTGCGGGGTGGCGCGTACGAAACGGGGGAAGGTCCAGTAATAAATGATACTCGATGGGGGAATCGTCTGCTATACAGTCCTTTCTCATTCCTCATCCCGGTGATATCATTGTCAGTTTAATCTTTAAATTTCTGTGATCTACTCGTTAACGTTTTTTAGATGATTCGAAAACATTACGAAACCTTCGTAACCAGCAGAATTTTCCACGATAATCAATACGATTGTTCGTTGATATGCGTTTGGCAAACTTACGTAATTAATTGGCGGCGAGTATTATAAAGCAAAGGTGCATCATTGTCGAAATAAAAATTATGTAACTTAAAGAAAATCGTCTTACCAACGTAGTCGTGGGAGGATTTCTTGCTAGCAAAGACGGTAGCTTCAATAGACCACTCATTTTGTGGCGATGTCACCCTTTTTAATCAAGATTTTAATTTAAACAATGACACATACACGTCGTCGTTAAATTTATGATTCGATTGTGCCGTCTAACTAATTCTAATTTTTGTTAACTTCACTCCCGCACTTCTTGCACGGCGACGTGAAGCGTTCGAGTCGCAGTGTTGTGAGACACCGGGTTTTTTCGCGCATGCGCAGCGAAAGTAGCATCAGTGAAGTAAATGTATGAATAAAAAGGTGTACTTTGATCGCCCATGAGAAATTTTGTCTAAATTTTTGTGATGTAAAGAAGAATGCACAATATGTGTGTGTATAAATATTAATATTAACTTATTAAAACTTTGTAATTCACTGGATTTGTCTTGAATTTATCTGTTAAAGCATTCACACTTGTAACACTACTCGACTATCTTTGCCACACGATAGATACACCGCTGCAATTGGCCATTGCGGCCGCGCGTGCGCGAAATAATCCGACCCGTCTCACAACACTGTCGAGTCGGTTGAGTACCGACTACTGGTGGAAGCTCCCTGATGAATGCTCACCTTTAAGGTACTCGCGAACTTTTTAGTTCGATCTCATCAATCAGTCCTTCGTATTCGTTGTTCGATTTAGATACTGACAACATATACTCGCTCCAATATTGCTCTTTACTTTGCTCAAATTTCAAAGCTAACATCTTGAACAGTAGCTAACTGTAAGCGGGAAAATTAAACGATACCGCGAAAAAATCAAGCGGTTCTCATTTCACGTTGTATACGATGGGGTGTTAACGGTATTTCGAATTATATGTTCATCTGCGTGTATTGGTTTAGAGGAAAAGCACTTGTTATAGATCGTACGATATGTTCTATGTTTAACCTGTGCTCTAAGTGATGAATATTAAACGAAAGGACATAGGTAGTCCTAATGCAATTGATGTATCTGTGTGGTTAATGCTATGAACAGTGAAAGGTAACCGTGTAGCCAAAACTTGATTTACATTTGATAACCGCAATTCTCTGCGGGTCAAATATAATTATTTGTAATTTGACAGAATTCTAAACTTTTAGATTTATAAGTTTTCAAATTTTCAAATTTGAAAATATATTGTGTACCCTCTCCTTATATTGCCATTTTCCAGATCGGCTATCGTGTAAGCGTGAGTTATACGGAAAATTGTAAAATATATGCTGTTGTTTTATGGTAGGAAACATGAAACCTTCCACCGACTACAAAATCTAATACTTTATGAGGTTGTTAACACGATTTATGCCGGCGCTCGCGCTTAACCAAACTCTATTTCCTGCAGCATGGGAAAAAAGAGAAAAAGAATAAAAATGATTTGTCGCATCACGGGGTTGACGGCACAGCGCGTGTCTTGTTACTCTATTGGTCGACTCGTTGTAGGCTCGTCTTCTACACACATAGGTAAAGCTCGTACCATATGGTGGGATATTGTACGCACAGATTTTACTAAGCCTAGCATGATTCAAGTGTTAGCGAGCGTAGGAGTATTTCATGAACAGGTTTGCTTGTATTCGTACACGTATAACCAACTCTATTCGTGCTTACATATACATTTAACAAATTTGTTCAAGGTATGCCATACGCCGTTTAGCCTTAAAATTATGTAATGATAATAGTAATTCGCAAGATCTTGCTATGTTACTAATAACTAGTAGTCACAGATGCAGATGTTTTCCTTTGGGAGACGACACATACAAAAGTATATCTTAATCTTTTTAAGCATGTTTTGAAATCTAATCGCACTTTCTTGATAACAGTACAATGACTATCCAAATAAGTTTGGAAATTATTTGTACTAATTTTGTTGAATAATTTATTGAAAGTGCCGGTTCTTATTAATTACAAATCATATACAATATATGTATCGTTAAATAAATTTTTCACATCTGCTTTTAAAAATACTTTGCAACATTTTAAACGTCTGCCAAATGATAGTGCAATATTATTTTTTGTTTTGATTTCACGAAACGTTCTTGTTTTGTTTATTTTCAAGATGAGTTGAAGGTTACTCTGTTCGAACAGACGAGCAGATATCACAGAAGTTTCAGTTTCACTATCATCCATTTTGATTTTGATTTGCTTCGATCTTGTGAACAATAATTTACAGTGTGCAACCTGCCTCAACATCAAATTCTAATTAAACAACAAAAAACTCGCGAAGGCATTCGATCTTAAAACCCGTTCAACAACCATTTCGCACACCGTTTATCGCATTTAATTCCACACGAGGTACGCACACCATATGCATTACGTAACATCATTTTTATTTCTGCAATGGCCTAAATGATTAGACTCGTTCAACAGCCACATATTTCGCTATCGGTAGATTCGAACGACGGTTACAAATGTATCAAATTACTACGAACACGCATAAAATTTTCGTTCGAGGCAAACGTGAGGTGGGTCGAAATCGGCCATAAAAACCGAGGAAATAGTTGCTGCATGTGGGTCCCACTGATTAAAAGCGATGCGTTTCGTTGCATGAATTATGCAGATGAAGTAGCAGACAGGTCTACGTCTCCGGTCTGAATTAATTGTCAACGACGTACCGTGTCGAGCGTAGTAAATAAAATACGCACGAAGGTCCAAATTCGACATACGACGAGATACTTGTACTTGTCGCGCGTTCACGGTTTCGAGATAACGTGGCAGACAATGACGATATATCGTTGAATATATAACATGGAAATAAAAAAAAAAAAGAAAAAATACAGTTTTTTATTTGGTTGTCAGTACACTCGAACGGATGGTGGAACGTGCTGGGCCTCTGATTCGTCCAATGTCGTGTCGATGACGGGGCGATAGGAAATACTGATCTGAAAGAGAAGGACGTATCATTGACGTATTGCAGGATCAAAAGAAGTGTAATTAACACTACTCGAATCATTTAGTTACTCATTTGCGTCAAACGCATTGGCGTAACTAGCATTTTGTTTTGTGTAATTTCAGTAAGAGTGAAAATTGACATTACAGTGCAGTCTCGCTATATGGCCTATTGAGTGAGTTCTCATTCGCAGTGGACTTCCATGCTTATTAGTGGCGCTTTTTATTATAGAAGTATTTTTTTAATGTTCATACTGTAAAATTCAGAAATTTTCAAATGTTATATTGTGTGATTTAAAAGATTGTTACATGCAGAATTTTCAAATTGGCAGACTACACCACTGGCGACGGACCTTGTTAAAGCGCTGTAATAGAAGGAAATCCATACATGACCTATCGCATAATTTTGTACGCTCGTACAATCTCATTCAGGGCCATATAGTGCAACTTCACTATACTTGCACATTAAGGAAAATTTTCTCTTAGTGAAACCTGTTCGACTTATCATGAAACTGCAACATGACTCGATGTGCGTATGCGGTTTAATTAACGATAAGGAAAAGTGTCAAGCTCGATAACTCACCGATCCATCTTGTTGAACCCACGTGAGCGTGTGTTTGCGCCAGTGTTCGCTGTACTTACGTTTCTTTTGGCCTTCGAGCGGTTGCGAGTAATCGTATTCATCGATTCTTTCCTGAAAAATAACGTTCTCTTCCTGCAATTTTTCCATGTCATTTTGATCTTTTGACGAAAGAGACGAAATATAATGCAAATACCTTATGATCGTCTCGAGCATGCGATCCTCTGGATTCTTTCCTGTTTTCTGCCGCGTAAACTGTGTGCATGCTAGCCAGCAACATGTTTTGTAATTCAAGAGCTTCCACTAGTTCCGTGTTCCAAATTAGGGATTGATCTTGAACCTGAAATGATATCATTTTCTTTATTAGATTATATTCGGTTATGGAGAAATAAAACAGTTCGAATTGCAGTACGGGTAACAGGTTTCGCCGCTGATCATTTGTGTCGGAGAGATAAAGTTTAATGAACTATATACAATGCTGCGAGATAGTGGATCTTGGGCGTTATGAACAGACATTAATTAACAATTACATAACCAGGTTGTATCAGAAGATAAGGAAGATAAATGATATTGAAGCAGAGAAGCATAACTCTATTTGCATTATTCATTACTTCAGAGCTCGTAGAAAGATAGGAATCACGCGTTATGAAAATGTAGGGACATGGAGACTTAGGGGTATAGGAATTTCTAGGAACATAGAAATTTGGAGGTATAGAGATATAAAGATCTACATAGATCTAGAGGTATAGGGTTTTAGGGGTGTAGGGATTAAGGGATATAGGGATTTAGGAGTATAGGGAATTAGGAATATAGGGGTTTAGGGATATAGAGATTTAGGTGTATAGGGATATAGGGATATAAAGGTTTGTGGGTATAAGAATATGTAAATATAAGGATTTAAAAATATAGAGATGTAACTATCTAGGGATTTAAGAGTATAGAAATCTGCAAGTATACTGACCTAGGGATATAGAGATCTAAGAGTAGGTATTCAGGGATATTATTCAGAGTCATAAAAATGAATCTTGATTAAATGCATTATCGTGTTTTTAAATTGTTACATACTTTGTGTAATAGATAACTAGCAATATCGTTTGGTATAAAGTATTACAGATGAAATTAAATACCATGGAAAATTTCAATAGCGTTATGTCGATTTTTATATAACGTTTCGTTCGTGTCACGTGCCTTATTGATGGTCATCGTGCGCTCTTACAATTGTACATGTCAAAATAATTGAAACATATTATTCCTGTCTATAGAAAGCAAAAAGTACCTATTGAAGCTCGGCTGATTTCACTATAACTTCCGGACGTGTTACAATTTTTATCTGAGTTACCAACGACAGTCTAAAGTGCGATACAGAATCGGAAACCCTGTTCCATTGTGAAATCATGTTTAAAACATTGCATTGGTAAACTTGTGATTACAAACTGATGAATAAAATTAATTAGAAATGCTAAATACCTTTGCAAATGAAGATATTTTTAGATGAGGAAATTTCCCAATTCGAAATTTTGTAATTTGGGAATTTGGGAGTTTGGGAATTTGGGAATTGGGAAATTTGGGAATTTAGGAGTTGGGGAATTTGGGAATTTGGAAGTTGGGCAGTTGGGGAATTTGGGAGTTGGGGAGTTGGGGAATTTGGGAGTTGGGCAGTTGGGGAATTTGGGAATTTGGAAGTTGGGCAGTTGGGGAATTTGGGAGTTTGGGAATTTAGGAGTTGGGGAATTTGGAAATTTTGGAGTTGGGGAGTTGGGGAATTTGGGAGTTGGGCAGTTGGGGAATTTGGGAGTTTGGGAATTTAGGAGTTGGGGAATTTGGGAATTTTGGAGTTGGGGAGTTGGGGAATTAGGGAATTTGGGAGTTGGGCAGTTGGGGAATTTGGAAATTTGGAAATTTGGAAATTTCGAGATATACGAAATTTCGAAGTTTTGAGATTTCTAAATTTTCAGGTTACCAAATTGCCAAATTCCCAGATTTTTAAGCTACTAAATTCTCAAATTTCCAATTCTCCAATTCCTACACTCCCAAGTTTTCAAATTCCAAAATCTACAAAATTTCAAATCCCTAAATTTCCAGTTTCCATATTCTGTAATATCTAAACTCCCAATCTTTCAAATCTCCAAATATCCAAGTTCTCAAATTTCTAAATACCTAAATTCCCAAATTCCTAAATCCCTTAATTCCTAAGTTCCCTAAATTCCCAAATAACCTTCCCAAACGCAAGGTAGTTTACTATTACGTAAAAGGTACATTTTGATCAATTCACCTACACATATGTCCGGCAGGTCGCAGGTGAAGAGTCGAGTAATCTCGCGACATCCTCGCTGCAATATATCACATGTTCTGAAGACCGAGCAGTATCTCTGCATAGTATGCTGCATGTCGTCTCGTAACTCGGCGACAGGAATGCAACCTTTTGCGAAACGAGTCGCATCAAATCGACAAATGGATTCTTCGCCAACCTCCTGCATACAAACAAAAATCTTTGAACATTTACACTAAGCTTTTTTAAATCATCATTAACAAAATTTGATCTTAAATAAAATTTCAAGTAAATTTCATTCATTACTATTACGTCTGTCTTTCTTAATAGCTTATCATTTTCCTTACAACCGCTTTTTCATATCACTAAGCACATAACTTAAGTGTAGCACTTATGTTAATTGTTTTACATAAATAGATATACGGGGTACTTCAGTTATATCTGTAACATGCTTTGTATTATTATGACAAGAGCGATCAATTTGCATTAAACGTTGCATAAAGTCAACTGGTTATTTAGACTTTTAGTTTGCTTGAAAATGAAATTAACGTAAAACATTTAATGTAAATGTCTTAATGCAAAACAGATACTAATATGGCTATAATTTATTACGCACTAATTTGTGCCACAAATAATTTAAAAATAAGAATAATAATTATTTGTGACTTTTTGTGAACGGAAGATGATTAAATATTTTATTAAAATATTTTATTGTAAAATATGATAAATATTGGTTTAAAAGGATCGATTTGTATACTTCTAATAAAATACATATACATACAATGACTGTAGGGAAATATTATGGCGGTCGGTAGAGTCCGATAATAGTAATGGAATGTTCTTGTATCTGTTTAATTTTCAATGTTGACGAACGGTGTTCGAATGCTTACAGTTTACCGTCTGCTTATAGTCTACAGTTTGTTTGAGAGTATCTGAATCGAACACGTATCTGAATAGCGATTAAGAAATATTATTGTGTTTAGAATCGATAATTTTTTCATAGAGACAATTCTAGACCGTTGTGTCTGGAATATTAAATATTGGGTTTTAAACTGTATCTACTCTTTGGTAAGGAGCATTTCCAATTGGACATTCAGTTTCGTCACTCTGATACATGGGTCATCTGATACATCGAAAAAGAAAAAGATAATTTAAATAACTTATGCTACTCATGCTTGTGTCATTCATAATTTTATTTTAAATTGAATTTTTTATCATTCAGATTATGGCAGACAAATTAAAAATAAGAATGATCGTATTAGCTTATTTTATTTTTTTGTTATTTCAAATGCTTTATACTTTTTGACACTTGAAATTCTTAGTATTATTTCTCATTTAAAATTATCTTTTAAAATTAGTACTTTTTGTTATTTGAAATTAATATTTTTTGTCCCTTTATGTTGGAGGACAATTTTATGTTATAAAACATTAAAAATTACTAAAGGAGATTATAGGTATCTTCAAGGTTCCTTGTACAGATTATTAATGTTTTGAGAGTCGTGAAGAATTTTAAATGTCCCGCCAATTGCACGCAAATCAAGTTCTTTACACACATTTGTCCCCCTCTAGCGATTGCTAGAGGTACATATGTAGAAATCGATGTACCAGTTGAACCCAATTTATATGTACACGTTTCAAGCGTTATTTTCGCAAACTAAGAATACTAATCAAAAACCATACAACAGTTTGATATACCAATTTCAATCAAAATGTGGAGTTACAGAGTTTAACTCTAACATTTAAACTAATAAATACCTTTTCATACTCATAATCACTGAAACATTAATTGAAACAAACTGACGAGTACAAGTGACACGTATCCACTAGTTATATGCTAGACTTAAAGATATAATTTATTTCTGCATTTAACATATCACCATCTGGTGATATACATAAGCAAATGTCTAACGATGCTAACGAAATATAATTTGCATGATCTTACAGTTGCCAGATCATCATGACGTTCACCAGGTCTGGTCATACAGTCGATCTGATCGGCTATCGCTTTTCCAAAAACAACCAGTTCCAGCAGGCTGTTGGCTCCTAATCGATTAGCACCGTGTACAGATGCACATGCAGTTTCGCCTGCTGCCCATAGTCCTTCGATCACGCTGTCCTCTTCTTTTTCTCGTGTTAGAACCTTATTCATAAAATTTACGATTCGATTAACCACAAATCGTCAGTGGTCATGACACAGTCGTTAAATTAATTTTATTATCGTCTTTCCGTTCACAGTTTTATTTCTGACAATCTTACATGTATCAACTCTACGCTTATGATAGCAAACTATCATAAGTAACTAGGTTATGTAATTGAACTCTAATATGGTACACTATATGGAACTATGTACTATGGTACTATGCAAGTAGTGGGTAGTCACTAATGGTAGAGTGATTTTTAAACAATACAATCAGAATATAGTATACATAGCATCCTCCATTATTACATTCTCTCTGCATCATATATTCATCTTTTTAATTTATTGATAACAAAAAGTAAAATAATTATATTCAAATTTTCCTCCATCTTTACAGTCATAGGCTTTCATATAAACTTGTTATAAACAAATAGAGATATTTTAAAAAATACTGACAATTCCACTGTTCAGTTTATCAAAGTATCAAGAACCAGTAATCGCAACTATCAATATTTCTTCAACATTGTTACCAGCTATAACCACATAAGTTACGTGTGCAGTAATGCTAACGAGGTACGTATTTATTTCCAGAGCATTTCAAAGTTGCCTTTTTCGCGATAAAATAGTGCCGCCACTTAATCCCTTAATTTACGGCCGTGTTATGCAGTTTCCGCCGGTATTATCTGATCTTTCTTATACAATACCTGTGCTCGCCAGTTTGTGGGTATGCCACCCATGTTGTAGTGTACTGTAGGTATAACAGGAATTGGATCTGTTTTCACATCCACACCAGAGAACACCCAAGCTAAATGAGAAATCCCTGGCAGTCGCGTTTCGAGTATCTCGACCGGTAAATGATGCAGTTGAAGGTGTATGTGATCCTTCTTAGCACCTACGCCCCTGGATCATTAAGGATAAATGAGCTTGTCGTTAGTTCATATGTTACTGCTTTTTATCCTCTCCATATGAGAAGCTTTCATTTACACATTTTAACATGTTGAGAATCTTATTTATATCAATAACGTTTTACACTTACAAATTTCTAAGTTTTTCTATCTTTCTAATTTATCTAAGTTACAAATTCCAAAATTCTCAGTTTCGCAAGTTTCTAGATTAGGTAATATTTTTAAATTTCTCCATACCAAAGATCTTTACACACCTAGGTACATATACCTAGGTCCCTACATTTCTAAACCCTAAAATCTGTATATTTCTAAATCCTCAAATTTCTAGATTTCCCTATATTGCCAAATTCTGTGATGTCCAAATCTTTAAATTTCCAAATCCCTATATCCCCGAATTCCCATACTTCCTAATTATAATTTTGCCATATGCTTACATCCCCAAATCTCTACATACCGGAATCCCTATATCCCTAAATCTCTATGTCCCCGAATTCCTATATTTCCTAATTATAATTTTGCCAAATGCTTACATCCCCAAATCTCTACATCCCCAAATTCCTATATCTCCAAATCCCTATATCGCCGAATCCCTATATCGCCGAATTTCTACATCCCCGAATCCCTATATCCCTGAATCCCTATAACCCCAAATCCCTATATCCCCAAATCCCTAAATCCCCAAATTCCTACATCTCCAAATCCTTATATCTGTAGAACACTATAACAAGTCCCTAGATCCAAGAATCCTTTGATCAAAAGAATCCTTAAATCTCTAAATTTAAAATCCCTAGCTCTTCAAATCCCAAAAATCTTTCCTAAATACGTCCCTGAATAGGTGAAATTCTTAACGAGTGAAAGTTTTTTTCCTTTGACTCTCAGTTTCCGCAGAATAGCTATTTCTTCTGGAATGTACTTGATAAGTTTATATAAGTAGCGCTCAAGTTGAATTCTATCGTAGATTCCTATAAGGTGACCAAAGTCATAGATATGTGACATTCATGCCGTTGAATATCTCGTAAAATTGCTTCACCTTCCTTCCAATATTTCAATAGTCATCGCTCTTGAGACCACGTCACGAGAAGCGAGATCCTTGGCATTTGGCGCGTAGCGTTCCATAAAAAATTCCCCTTGAGAGTTCACTAATTTTCCCCCTTCTCCACGGCTGCCTTCCGTTATTAAAATACCGCTTCCGTATATTCCTGACGTGAAAAATCAACCGGTTAGACCGACAAGGTATACACCAGAGATGATACTTATCCTTTTTGTAATGGGAATACCGGTTGGATGGAACTGGATGAACTCCATGTCTTGGAGTGGCAATCCCGCTCTAGAAGCCATCGCCATACCATCACCGGTACAGGCATGTGCCCCGGTACAGGACTGGTAACATCTTCCTGCTCCACCTGTGGCTATCACCTGAAAAACGTGACAAAATGCTTGTCATGTAGACGTTTATAGTCCATGTTGTATGTCAATCTTCTCTTTTCTCGAATTATGTTGTTAACATTGTTTCGTACGTATTGGTGAGGATAACTAGTAGGTGGGGAGTAACTAGGGACTGATTCATTTAAATGTGAACTGCTTATTGTTGGATACTAGAAGGACATGGGTATCTTGTATTTGAAATTTGTAAACTTTTTAACTTGTTTTTTAAATCCTTAAATTCTTAAATTAGCAAGGTTCCAAATTTCTAAATTCTTAGATTCCTATATTTTCAAATTTCTGAGTTCACAAGTTTGCATATTTCTAAATTTCTAATTTTCAAAGTCAGCATTAACGGATCAGTAAATCCTTAGACCCCTGACCTCGAGATTGCTAGATCCCTAGATCCCCAGATTTTTAGATCTTTAAATCCCTGGATTTCTAGATCCCTAGATTCCTAGATTTCTAGATCTCTAAATCCCTAGATCTCTAGAACCTTGGATTTCTAGATCCCTAGATCCCTGGATTTCTAGATCCCTAAATCCCTAGATTTCTAGATTCCTAGATCTCTGGATTTCTAGATCCCTAGATCTCTAGATTCTTAGATTTCTAAATTCCAAATTTCCTAAATTCCTAAATACCTAAATTTCTAAATTCCTAAATCCCTATATCCTTAACTCCTGAAATCGCAGATCTAAAAATTTCTAATTCTCATTCCGCAAATCACCAAATCTCCCAATCCTCAAATCCCCAAATCCCTAAGTCCCCAAATTCTATATTCAAAAAATTAGTAAAACTACCTCGGACAAAAGTCTTTGACGATTTACCGTATGGTGAGCCCTGAATCGATGCAAAAGACCAGTCTCCAGTTCCCACGCCAACACGCCCTTGCAGCAACGTCCAACCATCAGAAGATCAAGGGCGAAATACTCCACGTAATAATGGACATCGTAACGCAGACTTTGTCCATACAACGTGTGCAATATCGCATGTCCGGTTCTATCAGCAGCTGCACAAGTTCTTTTAGCTTGACCACCCTTACCAAATTTCAACGACTGTCCACCGAACGGACGCTGATAGATCTTTCCCTCATCCGTGCGACTAAAAGGGCAACCTAATTGCAGGAAAATGCAAATGTAAAATATGCTTATCGAGCCGAGTTATTTGATCGCACCGTAATTCTCAAGTTCGAAAATAGCTCGCGGTGCTTCTCTGGTTAAAAAGTGTATGGCGTCTTGATCACCCAACCAGTCGGATCCTTTGACGGTGTCGTACATGTGGTACAGCCAATTATCGTCTTTGTCCGCGTCGATTACGGCGTTTATGCCACCTTGGGCCGCCACCGTGTGAGATCTCGTCGGAAATAATTTTGTCACCACTGCCACGCGATACCCTTTGCTTCCTGTTTGATATACCAGAGATGTCAATGGTATGTTTCGTGGGAACAATAGGGTGGTTTGATGTATTTGTAAATTTTGAAATTTTTGGCTCATGAAATTTCGGCAATTTTATATTCTTATGTTCGCAAGTTTGGAACTTAGGGATTTAGAACTCTGGTTGGAAAAATTGAAGATTTGGAAGTTTAAGATTTCTGTATACCTAGAGCTGTACACTTTGTAATTCCTAAACCCCCAAATCTGTACATTTTGTAATTTTTATATATCTTTTCTACATTTTTTAATTCATAAATTTCCAAATCTTCTAAATCCAAAATTCGAAAATTCTACATTTTGCAAACTTGGAAGTTTCAAATCCACAAATGTAATAATTCTTAAATTTATAAAATTACAAATTTGGGGATTTAGAAGTCCAGGAATATAATTACACAATTTACAAATGTAGAAATTTGTTACAGAAATGAAAAAATTGAGAAATTTGTTAATTGCAAAATTTACCAAGTTCGGATAAGTGTAATTACCTAAACCAAACGCTGCTCTTAATCCTGCACCACCGGCACCAATAATCACGACATCATAACAGTGATCTATCATTGGATAGGTCTGTAAATAGTGTTCAAAATTGTCAAGTCACAATCATCCATAGCCATATACTTCACAAAAATTCTCTACCATAAAATTTTTATTAGAGATCGCTTACATTTTTACTGTTGTCTGTAGCACATTTTGACTTCTCGCCTGGACTGATATTTACGTGAAAACTTCTATGATCTTTCTTACTCAAATGTTGAGGTTGTAAAACAGATCGCTGTAAAAGTTGAAATAAACACGGTTGAACTACGGTGGAAATGATTTTGGGTAATCATTGTTTATTACCAAAATTCGTGGCAGTCGATGTATGGATCGTAACATTTCTTGAAATTTGTGCCGAATTTGAAATACATTGCACGATATACGTGCGAACTGCCATTCAATCGTTTGTCATCTGATAAAAGAAGCAAGAAAATGCACTAGCATTGGCGTAACTAGGATTTTTCGTTCAGGTGGAATTCGCAAATTCTAAATCTCTAAATTTAAAATTTGAGAATTTGGGGAATTGGGAATTTCAGAATTAGAAAATTTAGATATTTGAAAACTCAATGATTTGTCAATTTTTAAATTTAATAAATTAAAAATCTAGAAATTTGAACAATTAGACATTCAGAAATTTAAAAAATTTGGAAATTAGGAGAAATTTCTGTAAAATCCGTGGATATCAGAAAGCACCGCGAGGGTGTAAAATGTTGATCGTATTTTTTACAAGCATGACTTTATTGTACTTGCAAAAATACAGTTCAAAACATAGACAATTTATCGTTATATATCATGACAATGTACAATAATTAGTCCTATTATAGTTCCTCTTTGGTATTCTTTGGACACCAGAGAGCGAATGGCAACAACGAATCGTTTTTACTAAAATATTAAAATTAATTCGGCAGATCGGCAGCAATTAGTACTATTTCTTTTTGTTGTAGAATAAGAAAAAACTAAAGATTGTTCGTTAAACTTGTTAGAAACGTTGATCGTGCGTTTCGCTATACGTCCATGATTTCTAAACGTTAATGTCCGATTTTATTAATTAACAATAGTTTGTTATTCGAGCAACAAACTGGTACCAGTGATTCGTTATTTCTATTTCTAACAGATGTTCTTACACTTACGCTAAGCTTACTTCGTTACACACTGTATACACACGAAAAATGCTTGATGAATTTTATTTTTCTCCCGTTTCACATTGTGCTGATTCGTATAAAAGCTTGTAGAAAAATGTAGGTACATAAGTGAAAAAGAAGACGGATTTCAACAAAGTTGAATCGGCAAGTTAAAGTCTTAACGATGAACAAAGTAACCGTGAACACTGGCTGTGAAATTATTTTCATACAAGCGTGTTAACAAAAAGCATATGTAACGCTCTTATGATAACTTATATGGAATTTATATTAAATAGATCCGTCCATTTTTTTTTTCAATCGAATGTACAATACGTATCGTATCGTTCATAATTAAACGACAGAAAATTGTTTTTAATTTTTGTAATATATATCACATTGACTGAATTAATTTACGTGTACAAAATTTCAATTTTATTATTTAGTCTTAGTAAGTAGATGGGAAGTTTCATAGAGATCAAAGTTAGCCACTATTCATTTTTTTTATATCTTAAATAAAAAGTGCATTATACAGAAAAAATGAATAGTGCTTAATTTGTATGTCTTACAAAACCATAAATTTTACAGCAGTCGAATAATTATGAACGATATTACATTAAATATAATTGTTTTTATACTACTCTTTTTGTACAATGATTGAATTCGATGATCGCAGGGTTGAACCTAAACTAACGGAATTTTCAAGACCGGATTCTCGTGCTAACTACAGTACAATGAAAATTCTACATGTCTAATATTTTACTCGACTATCGTTTATTCGTTATTTCGTTTCTGTCTTTTACGATTATTGACTTTCATTGATCTCCTGTTCCTCGATACCGAGAATTTAATTCTCTCCGTTTCTTTCAATTTCTCAAGTGATTGGAATTAATGACTAGAGTACATAAGTAGCTTTAACTCTGAACTGCAAGAATAAAATCTTCTTTTCTACCGATACTTTACGAATATTTAAAATAGCTTTCAATTCCTTCGTATTGCTATTCATATCTCTAAACCACCTGTTCAACGCAGATGTACAGAATGAATCAGCAGCTGTTAGCACCTCGACCACTTTCAAAACTACAGAAAATGTAGTTAACAATTGCAGAAGATAAATATAGAAGGAACACCTCGCAGTTGAAAGTTACTCAGAAAATTTACGTGAAATCCCTGTTACTTTCTATGGTAAACAAGTATCTACATAAATTATTGAAAGAGAAACATTGTGTACGTACAACTTTCATATTCCATAACCGACTACATGAAAATCATTGTTACCATATTATCATGGTGGTTACTAACAGACAATCTATTAAAGTTAACTACAATTTGATTAAAGTTATTCTAACTACAATTTCAATCTAATAACGTTATTCTAACCATAACTTTAATCAATCAATTTTATCTGTATCTCTGAAAGAGGCGACAGTTACTAATCCACTCTGTACATTATTTTTCTAGAAAAGGTGTATCCATAGAATTTTGCAACTTCTGTTTCTGAGGCGTTGAGAATCATCCGTCGAGATGTGCTTTCTTCCACGCTGTGCTCAGATTAAATCAGAAGGTTCAAAGAACCAGTCTCTTGAGACCACACTCGCAGCAGAACTTTGCGGTTTCCGGGAACTTGAAGCCGCACCGGTGACAGAAGTTGGACATCTTATGTTTCGTATTGTTAATCCCGTCGCCGTCTCGACGATTGCATCTCGGCAGATCCTCCTCGAGTCGTCCTGCCACGTCATTGGTGCTGCGTCCATGGTGCGAATATTTGCGATTTAAACTAGGATCAACATAAATCGAACGGGACTTTAAGCATGCAGGATGTTGCACGGTTAAATTACTGTAACATTCACAGAATAATTTCTGATTTCTATATCGGACTGACTACCGTAAAATTTCAAGCTTTCTGCACGATAATTGGAGAAATCTGTGTGCTGGGATATTTTAACGTAGTTGTAACTTGATATGGTAATGCTGGATGTATATTCACTACATTACAGTTTAACTGGATAAATCAGTTATAATTAAAGAACAAAATTAAATTTTACTTGCAAAAACACAATTTTATACGAGGATAATAATGCACGAGGATAAAATTTTATGCAGAAGGATAAGAATAACATTTATGTACGAGGCTTACAAGAAGATATCACAATCGTTGAATTTTGATAAAATATTTATGAACGAATCTAGAGCAGAAATAAGGCAGCCATATTTGATCGTTTAAAGCAATTGAGTAGATGTTTAATATTCTTTGATTTCAAGAAATAAGAAATTAGCTAATATTTGCTCTTTCACCGTAAAGTTTAATCAGAGATCCAACAATCGTAATGCTCTCTCGTCAGAAAATAGAAATGAACGTATATTAACCTGCTATAAGCGGAATCTGCGCTCATCTTGCTGTGGTCCTGTCTTTTGTAGCTCTCCGGCGAAGACAATTCATCGTCGCTGATTTGACCATTCCGTTGTCTGCCATGGACAGGGCTGGACATGGACAAGGAATCGTTTTTCAGGAGGGATTTCAGAGAGGAGAAAGAACCGTTTTCGTCCTCGAACGAGGTCATCAATTCGTCGAACAAGGAGTTCGATCGTTTGATGTCCATGTCCGAGGACACTATGGAGCTCAGACTAAGGTTGCTGCTCGACAAATTCGCGTAATTGTTGTTTCGGTTGTTCAAACTGCTATTGGAGCATCTCTGAGCGTCGTTGCTCTTACGAGACTTCTTCGAGTCCGTGCTTTTTCTGTCGGGGGTGGTTTTGGGCGCGGACGAAGCTCGGACGGAAAGGGAACGATTGACGGAAGGTCGAATGACTTTCGGAGAAACTTTGTCGAGGATTTTGCGAGCTTTCTCCGAATTGCCAACGAAACTTCTGCTACCGCGATTCCCGTCGTCGACCACCTCGCCGCCCAAAGCCTTCGACTTGTCGATGATCACTCGTCTACCTAACTCTCTAACGGGCGACTTCTTGTCTACGTCCGACTTCGAGATCGATTCCTTAAGCTCTCTGCTGTCTTTCAGATCTTTCAGGAAAATCTCGCGAGACAACGAGTTAGTCTCGGTAGAGTCGCTCGAGAAATCTGAAACGAGGTCGTCGAATTCTGTGGGTGGAGCTATCAAGGATGATCGTTTCTCCGGGCTCGAGAGAGACGATTGACAAGGATATTTAACGAACGCGGAGGAATGAGATAGGGGAAATGAGGTTTCGCGGTTTTGCTCGATAGAAGGACTGTCCGTTACGGATTGCTCGCTGGTGTCCGACAGCAGGTCGTTCATCTGCTGCTCTGCCAGCAAAAACGGATTGTAATCCTTGCCACTGAAAACACCAACGAGATTTTAACGTGATTGCGTGTCAACCGAGATGTTTCTTTTACGAACTTTCTGCACTTTTATTGTAAAAATTCCTTTGGAATGACTTTAGGGCTGGTGAAAGAAATGATGTAACTCGGTGTATTGTGTTCATTTTAAATCTGTTGCGATTAAATCAACAAAATGCAAAAGCATTGATAACTTATCTTCTTCAAGGATTTCTTTGAGACAGAAACTATATTTTGTTCATATTGTAGTAATGAAATAAACATGTTTCAAGAGGATTAATATACTACATTTGTCAGTGTCCTTGAAGAAGGATAATTTGACGAAGTGTTCTTAATTATGTGTAATGCAATACGAAATATGGGTACAATTTTGATAGGTAAATCCAGAGATGAATTTTAGTTCTAGGTCTGTTTAGGTTTGTTTTCAATTAGCTAGTTTCATTTGATCTAAGTCTGAGATATCATGTACGTCCACATATGTCTATGTATAAAGAGCATGTATGAATTGTATGAATGAACATAGACAATTTATTCATATTCCTTGTGATTTTATCAAATTTATTTACAGTACTATCTATACACATATTTATCTAGAAGCACTGAGTTCATCTAAAATTGTGCCCTTATAATTACATAATATAAAACGCTTGATTAAAAAAAAATAAGTGCAGTGGTGTGTGGCTCGTTCCTTTGCCGATAAAATATCGCAAAAGTGCTCTGACGATTGATGAATCGAGAATAAATGAAAATTTGTAAAAATTTCTTGTCTTTTTAAATTATAACGTTGAACTTTTTTGGATGTTCTATTCTAAAAGCGATATCGATCCATCTACGATGAATGGAATGTACACAAGAAAATCGAAGAAGCCTTTCAGCTTCGAGCAAACATATAAAGCATGTTCTTTGACCAGTTTCCAAAGCAAATCTTTGTACGACGTGGCAGGTAAACTCACATGGCGATGCACATGCGATGCAGAATACACCGAGGAACGTGCCAAGATTAAATTTGAGGTTTGAATAGAGGATAATGTTTTAACGAGGTTCCACTTTTAACACTTTATCGTCGGGTAATTCGATTCTTGAGGAGAGTAGCTCATTCGTGTTGCTTTCATTACTTTAAATAAATTCAAAAGTTTGATAAATATCAATATAAAATTTGAAGGTCTGACAATTACATATTGACGAAATTTTAAGATCTGACAAATGTCAATGTGAAATTTGAAAATCTGACAATTAAATATTTGTATTAACATTGAAAATTGCAAGTATAAAAAATTAAAAAATTTAATATCGAAAGTCCAAGATGATGAGTAGTGTCTGACTAAAATTTTATGACATAAAAATATTATAAAATAGTACATATAAGATTGGATAAATATTTTATAAATATTCTTAACTATACTTTTTGCAATGTTTTTATCTTGTTAAATCATGTAAAACATTTCGTATATTTAATATGCAATTATCTAATAATTCTTTATATTTTATATTATGGTATTGGTAAATTATTGTTCACTGTTCTAACAATTCTAACTTGCACTGTTACAATTCTTACTTGCACTGTTTAACAAATTTGTAAATTAATAATATTGTCATACATTTACTAAATTAATGACGAAGTTACAATTATGTAAGAGAGTAAATTTTGCTTGCAAAAAAAAAAATTGTAAAAATCAGAAGATTAAAATGTAACTCTTCTTTGTATAAAAAAAGTAATGTTCATGAATGGAACTAACAAGCAAGAAAACATTGACCCGTGGATAAGGTGTTAATTTCTCGTCAAAATGGAGTATTTCGTGGAATGAATTGCATCCGTAATTGAAACTAATTCTATGAAAAACCAGAAATCTGTCTTGGCAATTAAATTATCCACCTGAAACTTACGTTCTACCGCTAAGTACGAGATTAAAGTCCGGTCGTCTGCGTACGTAATTGCTCCAAACGGGACGTAATGGCAGTTTAAAATTCCTATAATTATCGTACGTATGTGTTAAAAGTCGAGGAACATAATAATCGTACCCTTGACGTATGCACTGTATAATTAAATTTAAAAATAGAAACGTTGAAAATAATGAATGCAACGATGTACCGTAAAATGAGCATGCACTCAATACTCTGTAGTCTTCAAAGAGCAAAAGACTCTCGCTTTCGATTTAACAAACTTTACTGTTGATTAAATTAATATTAAAGTAAATGATTAAAATTACTCAAATGAAAACTTTATCTTCCCTATCTATCAGTTTCTTCTAATATAACAAGATTTGGTGATTAAGAATCATTCGTTGTATGGAATTGGAAAATTTTGATAAAAATAAGTACGACATTATAAATTTATTATGAGGATCATTTGAATCTATTTGCAAAATTATGCGAAGGTTTAGTAATTGTGTTAAAAATCGTAATTTATATTGGAAATATGGTTATGTCTGAATGTCTTAACATAATTAGTATGTTGAGTTATGTAACATTATTGGAATAGTGGTTTTAAATAGTATAAACTTTATACTATTCTATTTATTTATCTATTTATTTATTTATCTAGAAATTTATCTATTTATTTCACTGTTGAACTTTTCACTCTTAATATATCAAAGTTGTAAATTTTTAATATAGCAAAGTCCCGAATTTTTAATATATCGAAGTCCTAAATTTCCAATATAGCAAAGTCCCAAATTTTCAATACAGCAATGTCCCAAATTTCCAGTACATCAAGGTCTTAAATTTCCAATATTCCAAAGTCCCAAATTTCCAATATATCAAAGTCCCAAATTTCCAATATATCGAAGTCCCAAATTTTCAATATAGCAAAGTCCCAAATTTCCAATATATCAAAGTCCTAAATTTCCAATATTCCAAGGTCCCAAATTTCCAATATATTAAAGTCCCAAATTTCCAATATAGCGAAGTCCCAAATTTTCAATATATCAAAGTCCCAAATTTCCAATATATCAAAGTCCCAAATTTCCAATATATCAAAGTCCTAAATTTCCAATACAGTAAAGTCCCAAATTTCCAATATAGCAAAGTCCTAAATTTCCAATATAGCAAAGTCCCAAATTCCCAATATTCCAAAGTCTCAAACTTCCACTATTAAAAAATCCCAAACTTCCAATATCCCAAATTTCAAATTTCCCCTATTCAAAAGTCCCAAACTTCCAAAATACCAAAGTTCACAACTCCCTACCATTTCTCCAAAATAATCGCAGATAAGTACATTTCTGTCCAAAAACAGCAATAACAAGTCCCATTCGTACCTGTGATCTATCAAGGACGAGCCACTGGGAACAGGTGGAAGGATACGAACTTTAGGATTTCGTTTAAAGAACCTGCTCGCCCCCTGATAAGGTGGGTCAAGATTAATCAATCGATTCTTCATAGTCCTCGTCGCCTTATCCCAATAAGACTGAGGGTCAATTTTCTCCCTTTCACAATTTTTCTTCACCACCACCGTGGTTCCTTTGATTTCCGGCAATATTCGAAACTTAATGCTCCTGTTTCTCGTACCGATCTCTTCGATCGTCTCAACCTCGACGGACTCTACTCGTCTCACGTCCGCAAAATCTACTTCGTTCATCGAAGACAAACTATCGCTACTTTCGTTCAAAATGTCCATATTCTCATGAATCTTGCTGTGCGTCTCCAGAACCTTCGATCGATACGATTTCGAGGTAGATCGACTAGTCTTTTTCTTCACGCGAGACTCGGAAAGAATTATCGAACGCATACCTTGCGGATATGGCCGATTATGCTTGTTAGAA
This sequence comes from Megachile willughbiella, assembly GCA_945859595.2. Taxonomy (NCBI): domain Eukaryota; kingdom Metazoa; phylum Arthropoda; class Insecta; order Hymenoptera; family Megachilidae; genus Megachile; species Megachile willughbiella. Next base: position 12,058,242 of record OX243796.1, read on the forward strand.
GCTTTCAAATTATTTATCGCTTCTCTCATATGTTGCTCGACACTGTTATCGCTGTCCTCGTCGAAATCCTTCGCTGTACAACTTTTGTAGATCTCCTGAATCTCTTCGTTGGATTCTTTATCCTCATCGATTTTATCCTTCGCATCAATTTCTCCTTTACTGCTTTCTTCCAATTTTTCGTTCGACTTCAATTCGACTTTTGACTCGCCTTTCAGTGAACTAACTCCATTTAAATTTGCAGTGCTTTGTATGTTGCAAAGTTCAGCTTCAGATTCAACGATGTATCCAGACAAATCACTGCAGTCGATCCCTTTATCATATTTGGGGATCGAAAACACGCTCGATGAACAGTTACACATGTTTATCTGACTGGCAATCTCCTTTCTGCAGGTTTTCTGAGAATCGAATTCCTTGTTTCTCGGTGTTGGAGTATAGGGTGAATAGCTTTCTGCTCCTCGTCCATGTATTCTTATAGACGGAAGACTCGAGAAACTTTTATTGCCTGTTCTAATTTCGCGAGGACTCGAACAGTTCGACTGCAACGTGTTCTCAGAATTCCTTCTTTTGGATTTTCTTGTCGTACCATGAGAAGATCTTCTCGAGCTGTTCGAATCTCCGCTTTCGACACGATACAACATCTCTGATCCTGTTCTTACGTTCACAGCCATTTTCCATTCAGAATTTTCTGCACGGAGAGGGTTTGGCTCTAAATATTCATCGACGTTCTCGAATGGCGTGCTTGATCTAGTCGGTAGTATGTCTTTTGAGATTTGATCATTGTCCATTTCAATACAATTCGTTTCCATGTTACAAGATTTTGCGTCTTCGTCCATGTAGTTTATCGTAGAACATTCTGTTTCGTTTTGCAAAGATTGATCATCTATGCTTTGAACATCAGAACGAATTTCGTTTTCTTCTATGTCTTCAGTGTTTATCTTGATCTGATCAGAAGAATGTTTATCTGATGTATCTTGTAATGTTAATGGGTTCATTTCCGATGGCTCATTGATTTCATCCGTGTTACACGGTTCAGAAAAAGTAACGAATTCGTTACATTCTAATTTCTGTTCCATACGTTTTAAAGTTTCTGTCCAATCTTCAACCTCCTGTGTACTTTCAGCTTCTTCACCATCGGAATTTCTTCTTAATTCAACATTCACATTTTCCTGTGTATTCGGCGAATCTCCATCGTTCACACTGTTCACGTCGTAATCATTTCGAAGAGATAAATCAGAAGTCGTCGGCGTCAGTCGTTTCTTCTCCAAAATTTTGGTCCTCGTCGAATCAAAACATTCGAGAGATTTCGTATCAAGGTTCAAGTCCTCCATTTTATTTTCGGCGGTATCTTTCGAACTTCTCTTTCTCGAAGAAATGCTTGGTTCGGGACAAGTAAAGCTGAACGACGCACGAAGGCGATTCGCCTTCTCCAGATCCCCCAAACAAAATTCCACCCTTGGACTATGTTTCACCGGCTTCCATTTACCCTTGGAGATCTTCAGATTCTCTACCTCATTCAAATCCTTGAACGAATACGTTTGATTTAGACTAACCGTTGACCAATTCAGATTTTTGGAGCTCGATTTGTCATCATATTTCGACGCGACCTCGAACGATTCCTTACTCGAAGAAAATTCCGTGTCTCCATCCAGGTCGCAGAGATTCTTAATCTTCCGAGCCGTCACACTTTTCTGGCTAGGTTCACGTTTTTTCTCTTGACTGATCTGTTTCCACGTGACGAACGCGTCCTCTTTGTATATATTGCAGGGTTTCACAGTTATGCCCACGATGTCGGCGTTGATCGACACGTCGTTCAACTTCGGGTTACCCTGACTCCTTGCGGAAACGATATTTGTCTTCGGAGACCTTGCCGAGTGCTGTTTCTCCTCTTGCTTGCTCCTGTGACTGATCTCCTCTCGCTTCGATCTTTCTTGCACCTTCGACCGTCTTTTTGCCGAAGGGATGCTTTCGCACTCCTCGAGAATTTCTTTGGTGTGCCTCAAGGGAGGTACAGGGAGGTAGGAGGTTCTTTTAACAGGGGGCGCAGGTCGGAAGGACAGTGGTCCAGGCTTTTCTTCCGGTGGCCTGAGGATGAGGAAACAGGATCAAGGATGTATGCCTGACATCAGGAGAAGGTCATCAGGCTTTTTGCAATCGAGATCCGCGATTTACGGTTTTCTGTTTCGTTCAAATGTCTCGCGAGCGGAAACAACCTTGTCCCTTTTCCTTCTCCTCATGCACGCTACTCGGGTGTACTTAAACTAAACTATTCTCCGGCCGAGAATTGGCATTTGCCACGCGAACACGTGATCCAAAGAAGATTACCTGTTTGGGCGATCGATTGGTCGAGACTTCATCGGGACAGGGGCTGCGGATGACTCTTTTGGCTGTCCAGAACGTCTGCTGCAATAACAAAACTGTTTAAAACGGTTGCTTATAGTAACAGAGAGCTTTTAACCTTTGCTCGTTTAAGAGACAAAATTAACTCTTAATTGCATCGTTCACTACTTGGTGACATAGTTATAATACATTCTTAATATAATGTACACGTAAATACATGGAAATATAATCAATTTATGCTCTGTTGCTACAGGGTGTTTCATTTAAGTGTATCCCTTGAATATCTTTTTTAATTATGAAAAATTATTTCATATGTAATTCCACTTGTATTAAGTAATCAATATGTTGACCATGAAAGTTATATATGAAATTATATAGAATAACTGCCATTGAAGCTTGTTACGGATAAGTTGTTTGAAACAAAAATTATACCCTAAGACACACAGCACGATATTTAGTTTCTTCTAGCAACACGCTTTCTGTTACAAAACTAACGTATGATATGAAATACAGTGATAACGATAAGTATACTTAAAGATTACATAGGGGGACTAGTTTAGATACTATCACCGAATGGAGTGCAATCTAAGTAGAATTTCCAAAGAACTAGAGAATTTAAAAAATTTAAAGAAATTTTACAAAAAGCATTGATTATAATTTTTGAAGTTAACAATAGCACTTTTATTTTTGAAACAGATACTGCTTATTATGTTACACCCTGTACAATTATGAAACCACTACAAAATTATGGTAAAAGAGCAGTAAAATGTCAGGTTACAAGATAGGGAGTCACAGCTGAAACCTTTTTTCTGGCACGAGGCCAGCGAGACAGGGTTTAACATAAGGAAGCAATCGTTTCCATAATTATTTCTCTAAATTTAAGAAGCTTTGCACGTCTGCGTTTAACATGCTACGTGTACTTTTATCCACTTCGATATTCAGTATTATGTATTCGTAGTCCTCAAAGTTACTTAAGAAATTAATTACAAAATTTTACATTGAGCAATCTACTGTGCATTCATTACAATATCAAATGTTACATTACTTTTAATTTACATCATAAAGTTTGTAATGAAATTTAGAATTTAATATCTTCGGATAGCCAAACTAGTTACTTTGGTTATGCAAATATTTCAGATTTAGAGTTCCACCTCATTTACAAGCAGGATTTTCAGGTGAAAATCATTTCAAGGTCATGTTAAGCTAAATGTGTATCGATATCACCTTTTTAATTAAAAAGTCAACCATTTCATGAAACATTCCATTACTGTCAGTAAAATCTTCAAAAAGATGTTCCTAAAATAACTTCTCTACTCAATTCCTCTCTTAAAATTCTTTCTGACAACATTCTTATACTTTCCATACCCACATTAATTAAAAAAATAACGAATGGGAGTAATAGAAAATAATGAACATATAGAATTGCTGAAAGCGTGAACGATCCACATTTTGCTGTTTCTTCTTGTCGTCTCGGTTGAAATCGCATCAACTTACACGAACGACTTCTGTTTAACAGGAGTGTCGGCGTTCTTGTTGCAGTTGGGTGCCGATGCACTCTCCTTGGCCTTAACGGTGGCGATAGTTGGCGAGGTTTTGCTCGCGGAATTGAGGGTGATCGCCGAACCCGGTGAATATTTCTCACGGGTGGCTTGTCGACGACTTTTTACGGCCGGAGCACGATACTTCATCCGTGCTTCGAGACGTTCCTTGGCGATGTTCGTTGCTGGACTAACCGGCACATGAGTAACCCTGTCCTTGCACCAGGCCACGTGTCTGTCGTAAGCCTTGACGCCGAAATGTCTGTTGCAGGTGGGACACACACCCTGCTCGTTAGAGCGCGTCGGCGCGCTCGGTGTGACTGTCGTTCCACATTGTTTTTGCATCGTGAAATCCGTCTGAAATCGCATCACATAGTTATTATATATCATACAACCCTTTATCCTAAAATAATTTTGTTGTTTTTTAACCATATTTTGATTGCTTATGTCGATGGAACTTTATTGCAGTACCGTTAGCAAAGGGAACTTATAAATTTACGGACTTGATTTGGAGATGTGGAGATTCGAGAATCTAAGGATTTGCAAATTTAGGAATTTGGAAATTTGATCTAAGAGTTTGGGAATTTGAAAAAGCAAGAAGTCTGGAGATACTATAAGCTATGATGTATGATTATTTGAGTTAGGTCAGTGTTGATGAGCATCAACCTTATTTTTTTACGAAATGAACAGAAATATGTGGCGATGTTGCTACAAAGTGAATTCATCTCACGCTCGAATGCACTTACATCATCCGAGATGCAACTGGGTTAAACGCTCTATCTGCAATTGTAACTATTAATCTTTCCTTTTTAATTCATCTGGACAGCCTTAAGTTTTCTATTCGTTTCACTTAAGATATAAGTTACAATGTTGCTACGCTTCTACATTTTCTGAGTTTCCAAACTTCTGGTTCTCCAACTTTCCAAAATCCTAAATTTTACAATACTATATTTTAATTTCTTAAATTCCTAAATTCCCAAATTCACTAGATTTTCGAGTATTTTGTTTTTCTGAACCCTCCAATCCCTAGCTTTCCATATCCCTAGACCCTGCAATCCATATATCCAAATCCTTCAATCCCCTTTTTCATGTACCTAGATCCTCCAATCCCTAGATTTCCATATTCATAAATCCCCAAATCCCTATGTCCACAAATTCCTAAACTCTCAACATCCCTAGATCCTCAAATCCTAGATTCCCACGTTACAAAGTCCGTAAATTCCTATCGATGTTCCCCAATCCTCAAATCCCCAAATAAACCTTACAAATCGACGAGGGACCTTCTTTCTTAGCTAAGGATTTGTTATATTTTCCCCAGGAAAACCAGAGCTGCTCTGGATTATATTCTGAAATGAAAGTAAAAACTTACGACTTCTTCACGAGCAGCGCGAATTGTTCGCAGAAAGTCGTCGTGGTTCTGTTTCCAGGTGGTGCTGGGTTTGGACAATCTATCATCCGGCACGTATCGCTTCTTCTCCTGTTTGGGGAGAAATTCGGCCAACTCGGTGCCCTGGATCCTCTGTTTAGCGGAGTCGAAAGGCTTCCTCTTCTTGTTCGCAGCTCGTTCACATATTTTCGCGTGTTTCTCCAGCGACTGTGGCTTAAAGGTCCGTGCGCAGATCGCGCACGGCAGAAGGATGTCCTGTGCATCTGTGTCCATTTACCGTGAATTAGTTCGTTGCTGTCGCTTCGATTTTACCGTTTACAGAATGAGTCAGAAGCTAGAGTTTATAACTCCGGTTGCTAGATATAGATATCGGTTTTAGTTATCGGTCTCAAGGCAGCGATCTTTGGATCCATTTCTGAGGACCGATCCGAGGAGCCATAATCGACGAGATCCAGAGTTCTGACTCAGACTGCGTATCCGTTGATCGGAATTCACTTGGAACTGCGTCTGAACGCGTCGAGAGATGACGAGTTAAGTAGAACGAGATTTATTCAGAACGAAAGCACACCATTTTTGGTTGTGGAAGTTTTTGAAGGTACATTCATAATGTGGATAGACCACGATATAATTCACTCAAGGTTCTGGAAACACTTTGAGTTTAAGGGTGAAGTGTACTATATGCAAATCTAGAAATTTAGTAGGTTGGGCAAAGTTTATATTGTTAATTCAAGAGTCTAAATTTTAGTTTTCTTCAATGACTTAAGGTTGTAAAGAGGTAACATGTAATAGATCATCTAATATTTCAAGTATATCGATGTTACACTATAACAATAATTAATTCATGGAACTAATACAATTTAAGCTTCTTCGGCAAGATATTTGGATCTAAGATTATGAAGAAATAAGGTACAATAAACTGATGCTATTTAATAGTGTACCCATGCAACAATTGTCTAATTTTCGGTTGTATTAGAACGTCGAACCCAAGGTTGAAGAGGTATTATAAATTAGAAGTAACATATAGTAAATTATTTAATAGTACAAACTGATCAATATGACACTACTGCAACAGATAATCCACGAATCTAATGCAACAATTTCAGTCGATTTAAGAACCACGTTGAATCTAAGAAGTAGCTAACAGTAAATGGACATCACCTATTACTACAAATTGATCAATATGACACTACTGCCACAGATAATCCAATTATGAAAGTTAACACAATCTCTTGAATAACCACATAAACCATGAAAATGCGACGTCCAATGGACACCATCTGACAAATCGATCACTATCATACAGCAATAGTCTCTTCCGCAATAATCTCTCCTAAACTTCCACCATTAATCTCCTAATCGTGCACTCGCTAAAGATGCAGACACACAATAGAATGTAAACGAGACAAACGGTATCTATCGAGTTTCACTATAAACGATCCAATTAATCCATCGGATCCGCGATCGATCGATTGTTTAGCTGGCGCGAATCGCGGCCACCTGCGAGACTCTCCTAATAAAAACAACTTCCACGAAGAGGAGGACGAAGACGAGGTGTCGCCCCCGCGACTCAATCGCCTACGGATAAGCAAGTTTCCTTTTTTGGAGCTACGAGTTAACCAGCTCGAACATTGTATCTGGACGTGTGCTCTCCTGTCGACGATTCCTTCCGTCCTCGCTTTTCCGACGATGGTATGGATACGTTATGGTGTAACGCCTTTCCAAAGTGTCACCTTCATGGACAGATTCGTAATCCTACCGACGTAACCATCGGGACACGTTAATCGTTCTTGATTAATCGCGACGGACATTTTTTTCTTTGCGATTGAAAATATTACCTTAATTAGTATGCTTCGGATGTTTTATGCATGCGGTAGCGGTACCGTTTTATGGGAGCCTTGATAGGTTAGGGAGATTCCGGAGATTTGTGGGCGGAGAGCTATTTTTGGATATAGAGAATAGAGAGAGAAGGGAAGCAGGTAATTGTAATTAGGTAATTTTTAGATTATTGCAATTAGGTAGTTGGAAACAAATAATTGCATTAGGTCATTGCAACTTGATGATTGCGATTAGGGAACTGCAACCGGATAATTGCAATTAGGTAGTTGTAAATAGATAACTGCAGCTAGGTAATTGTAATGTTTCAATGATTCTATAATTTTAAAGTTTCATAATTGTGATATTTCAAGAGTCTCACAAGTTTGTACAGATTCAAAGTTCTAAAATTTCAAATTCCAGAATTTCCAATTCTAAAATTACGAAAATCTAAAAATGCCAAAGTACCAAAATAGCCAAATTCTGACATTTTTAAATCTTGAAGTTCCAAAATCCTAAAGATCTAACATTCTCATGTTCCAAAGTTCCAAAAACTCAAAGCTTGAAAATTTCATAAATCTAAACTTCCAAACCCCTAAATTACAAGGTTCAAAAATTAAAAATTGTCAAAGTTTCGAAATTCCGAAATTTCGAAACCCCAAAACTCCGAACTTTCCAACATGTGAAAATCGTAAAGTTGCAAGTCCCAAACTTACAAAACTATCAAATCAATAAAAGATAAAAATTCATAATACATCCGACAGGAATTACGAAAATAGCTACGTGTGAATTGATGTGAAAACAATTTTGAAGGAACAGTCAAACAAGCATGCTATCATCGATATATTTTAAAATGTCATCCTTATATCTGATTTATCTCTTTTACTATATTCAGAATCATTTTTCTCAAGTTTATTATTTGACAAATCATCATAATTATTATATAACTAGTACGTTATCATTATTTTTTATACTTTAACATTTTGACTCAAAAAGCAATTTCATTGTATCTAGCGTGACTCAATCTTAGAAATAACTTCGTTAATTTTAATTAATCTTGACGACGAAGAAGTAGTAAAATTACTTCATTGTACAGAGTAAACTTTTACTATACTCGATTTAGCACGTGCTGTTTTTCTCACTGATAAAGTCGAGAAGATTGAATTGTGTACACGGATAATACTAACACAGCTAACTAATGAGGCGAGGAGGTGTGAAGCGAGTAACGAAGGTTGCGAAAGACGGAGTAACGAGTTTAGAAATCTGTTTCATTGCTAATTGGCAGCATCCAGTAAATATTGCATTACTCCTATCGCCATTTCCACGAAGGATTAACACATGCATTAAGTTAATGGATTTAATTAAATTCAACACGGTGAGAATTAAAACGGTATCACTAGGCGATGAGAAAGTCTCATAATTGAGTTCTATAATCTTTATTAATTGGATTTGGAAATTAAAAAATTTTGAAATTTCAAGATTTGAGGATTTTAGGATTTGGGGATTTGGAAATTTAGGGATTTGAAAATTAAGGAATTTTGGAATTTAGCGATTTGAAAATTGGGGAATTTTGAAATTTAGGGATTTGAAAATTAGGGAATTTTGGAATTTGGGGAGTTGAAAACTTGGAGATTGAAAAATTTTAGAATTTGGGAATTAGGAAATTTAGGGATTTAGGGAGTTAGAAATTGAGAAATCTGGGGATTTGGAAGCTTTCAAACTTGGAAATTTAGGAATTTTGGAATTTGGGAATTTGGGAGATCTAGGGATTTGGAAACTTTCAAACTTCAAAATTTTAGCATTTTAGAATTTAGTAATTTGGGAAGTTAGAAATCTGGGGATTTGGGGAATTAAAAATTAGATCTGAAGATTTGGAAACTTTCAAACTTTGAAATTTAGGAATTCTGGAATTTGGGAATTTTTAGATTTGAAAATTGAGGATTTTGAAAATTTAGATATTTTTAATCCTAGATATTTACCAATATAATAATTTAGGAATTGAGAAAAATAACTTGAAAGTTTGTGAATTTAGAGCTTGCCAATTTAACTTGAGAATTTATAAATATAATAATCTGAGAATTTAATAATTCAGAAATTTGAGATCCAAGAGAGTCAAAGAGATTTCGAGATTCAAAAGTTTAATAATAATTTGTAAACTTGAAACTCTGGAAATGTTAGAATCCAGAAATGTAAAAAATCGATAAGAAAATCGATGAATAATTGACTTCAGATTTCGAGACACGAATTTCTCACCTGGCTGGGTATATTGCTCGACTTGCACTACTTTTTCCGATTCGACAGGTTGCACTTTAAACTTGTGATCATAGGGGGGCCCTAGGTCCGCCCCTGCGACAGCTCTTCTAGAAACACAGCACAACATCGAACAACAGAGTGGAAACACACCGACTGAACTGTTCTATAGAGATCAGGCTGTTCTACGCAACGTGCACGCAGTCTTGTTCTCCTCTTATAAAGAGAGTTTATTTTAGGTGTTACTGCGAGAGCATCAGGAGCGAACGCTGCTTTTCTAGCGATGGAAACGAAACCGTTGCTCAAAGAACCAGAAACTACGTTAACACTTCGAGCGTTAAATTCGATACAAATACTGAAGAATTGTAATTTTTTCGACAAATCGTACCTGTTTCTTTCTTTATTCACCTAATTCTAAAATACCGCGTGAAATAAAAAATAACTGTTACTTACTATAACTGTAAGAGTCAATAAATCGTAAGAAAGATTAATCCTGCTGTGGTATCGATTTTTTATTTCGATACATTTATAAAGATTTTATCGTAATAAATTTTTATACTAATACGTAATACGAAACTAAGTAATAAATTTTTGTCAATGTCGATGAAACAGAATTATTATTGTTGATCATAAAAAAATATTATTAAATGTTGTTTATTATTTAATTAAAAATATTATTGTTAATTATGAAATTTGCCATTCATTTGTGTTTGAAAAAGTATAAGAATTTTATAGTACGCCATTTTATGTACTAAAAAACTAGTTCTTCTATTACTGTATATAAAACATGAATATCGCAAAATTGTTACCTAAAGTACCATTTACTTGCAACTATCGATTACGTTTAAGCTCACGTGCTCATGTCACTTTTCGCGAGTTCCGCTTCCGGTAAATATCGTGGTCACCCACGCAACGTATACCACGATTAACTATAATGATTTAACATGTCCATAGTACATATACAATTTATAAATTTGATCAATACTCCAGGGAATGCATTAAATAATGTAGGTACCATAGAAAAGTATATAGGAATAAATATAAATTCTAGCAACTGTTCAATATTCAAGCAATTGCATGAAATATGAAAGATAGTAGCTATATATGCAGTTAGGGTACATGTACCAGCAGTTGATATAAGAACTATTTCTTATTGTAATTGTAGCTACCTTTTTTCTCAAAAAAGAATGATGCAAATGGATTTGATTTATTAGATGCCTCTAAAGTTTTCTAATATCCACATTTTCAACTTTCCAAATTCCTGAATGTCCAAATTTGTTATTTCTAAATTTACATGCGATCCTGAAGCTGGATCGCGCGATCAATCGATTTACCGATCATCGATTCCGACTTTTCGCACAATAGAAAGTATAACCTTACCTTCTGTCACATTATTGGTTTCTCTTTCGAAAGACATCGATCTAGTCGATTGAAGATCGGAAATATTATCTTGCACCCATCACTAGCTTCTCTCTTTTCCACTCGAGCATTCGAACACCTTCGCGTCCGCGTGGTTCTCGTATATATTATTAGAAAACAGTCCCGGCCGCGAAACTGGAACCGGACGGAAGTGCAACGCGTGAAAAACACTCGCGACAATCGTTAAGATCTCTCGACGCGTTATTTGTGGCAGACAGAACCACCGTGGTTTCGTAAATAACAGCTGAGACAATTTGACGTATGCAAACTTACCCTCAACCTCCGCCATGTTAGTTGTTAGGAGAAACAATGGTTACCATGGTAACCGATGATAGATTCTCCGATATAGAAGCCGGTGTCTCTTTTTCATTATATTTATTTGTACTTTATACAATACGATAATATATATTTCGTTGATATGATACATTCAAACATACAACTTTCAAACGATACAATTTCATTGCGAAAATGAATACTGACAAACTTAAAACATAGGAATTGGATAGAAGTTTTTAATTTCTGATGAAATAAAATAGACTTTTCTAAGAATTTAGACGATGAATTCATGAAAATATTCGTGATACATATATAAGTACATCGTAAAAATATTTAATAACATTAGAGGTAACAATAATTTGAATTATGGAAGAGCTGTTCTTGTAAGTTAAAATAAGCGCGTCGCCGATAGATGTAGAGAGTAGTATCATTCTTAAAGCGCGCATTGCCGCTGTTTTCAATTATAATTCCAACCGTTTTAATGGCGCTGTTGTCTAATTCTAACATAAATCGATAATATCGCATGTGATGCAAAAATGATAAGGGGATTAACCCGCAAATCGCGTGAAAGAAATTTGCATTGCATGATATATGTATCAAGTACATTCACAATAGTTTGATAAAAATTTGGATTCAACAGAAAATTTGTAGTTTGCAAATAATTGATATTAAAAATAATATACAATGTCAGGATTTATGAAGAAGAACATCCTTAGTAATCTACAGGTAGTTTATCTATAAATAATTGATATTAATAAGTACCATACGGAATGAAGGTTATATAAACCGAGTTGTAATAAAAATATTACAAAATTATTTTACATTAACTTTATTTTATTTGATTATTGCAGGTGGGAAGATATGTTACAAGAACATTCTCTACAAATAGGATGTTATTATCGGAAGAAAAATATGTAGATGTCCAGGAAACTAATGGAGTAAGAAAATTTTAAATGCTAAAGTTACTTATAGTTTTATTCATATATTTTCTTTTTCATAACTAGGTAAGAGTAATATCATTAAACCATCCTTCTACACGGAATTCTTTATCTCTGGGAATGCTTAAATCTCTATTATTCAATATCAAGAAGGATGAAAATAATAAGAATTTAAGATCGATAGTTCTTAGATCCCAGCTGCCAAATATGTTTTCTGCCGGGCATAACATAAAAGAATTGGTTTGTAAATGGAATAAAATGTAAAAGTGGCAGAAGTTTTTTTAATATAAGGATTCACATTCATCGCAGAGAAATGATTGGCTTGCGTGGTTTAGACTCCTAACAATGGGAAGCTTCATAAGGACATATTTGAAACATGTTCTGAGTTAATGCGAGCAATTATTCAAAGTCCAGTGCCTGTAATTGCTGCTGTGGACGGTGTAGCAGTTGCAGCAGGTTGTCAATTGGTTACTACATGTGATATTGCCATTTGTACTGAAAGGAGTTCATTTGCTACACCAGGGTAAGTAAATTCATTAAATGAAATAGATGTAAATAAATTTATATTTTATACACAGAAATTATATTCCCATTATAGAGCCAATTTTGGGATATTTTGTTCTACACCAGGTATTCCTTTGGTTCGGAATGTACCTAAGAAAACAGCCATATATATGTTGTTTACTGGCATAAGCATTACTGGAAAAGAGGCATATGAAGTAGGTCTTGTGAGTAAAGTAGTGCCAGTTAATAACTTTGGTAAGTTAGTAAAGGATATATAAAAATACAAATTTCTTTGACTAAGAATGTTGTTTAGAAAAAGAAACTAATTCAATGTCTTGGATTAAGTTATATCAGGCCCTCAGAAAATATACACTAATAGTTTAATTATTGCATACTATATTCATAGTTGGATTTATTTCGTTTCCAGAACAAGAAATCGAAAAAATTACTGCTGCTATAAATGCAAAAAGTCGTTCAATTATACATGTGGGGAAGACATTTTTATATGAACAATTAGACCTTGATCTGGCAACCGCATATTTCTTGGGATCTGAAAAAATGATTAATAATTTAAAAATGAAAGATGCGCAAGAAGGAATTAAGAGTTTCATCGAAAAAAGAAAACCCGTTTGGAGTCACGATTATGCGAAAATTTAATACATACTGTTACGTACATAATGCTGCCAATAAACAACTAAATGATATAATTGTTGTAAAAAATATTGTAGGCTATTTTTTCTACTGTTATTTTTTAAATAAAATATTGTTACACAACTATATACGCAGTGTTTATTTAAGTCTTTATTTTTATTACATGCTATTAGGGAAAATGATCAAAATCATATTACTATAATCGGGTTAATAAGCCCATCATCGCATAACAGAACTTTATTAATTGAGGCCTATATGATAACCTCTAGAAATCAAGATGTATGCGTAACAGACGTTATGCATAATACGAAGTTCAAACCATTGTAAAAATTCAGAGTTTAAAATAATCAATTAATTAGAAAACTGTATACACAATATTTTTAAATCCGTACTTTAAAACGTTAATATAAAACTGTACATAATTTCTTTGATTGCTTATCAAAAAGATGAATGAATCATCTATCTTATATCAGTTTACAAAAGATGTACAGATTCAATATAGACAGAAAAAAGGGTTAAAAAAGATATTTTGCTTCACAATTTTGGGACTGAAATTTTGTAAATTTAAGATTTTGCAATTTTGCTTTAGGAATTTAACAAATTTTAGACCTTGAGATCTTAGACAATTCTAATATCTGGGACTTCAAGAAAGTAGATCGTTGAGTCTCTGAGAATTTCAAACTCTTGGACTTCAGTGTTTTCAAAAATTACATTACAGGTAAGCGGGTTACAAAAGGTTGCTATGTCAGATAGTGCTTATCCTTTTCACAAAAGTTTGGGAGTCCCCGATGTAAGTAATTAATTATAAATATCTTAAATAATACTTTATCCACATTAAAGAGATATAACGAGTTTAAACACCGTTTTGTTTTGAATAACGCGTGAATCGGTCAGTAATTCAACAGTAGTCCCATTTAGTTTGGAACAATGCGCTGCACATTATCAATAAATAGTAGGAAAGCTGTAAGCTCATCATTCTAGACCGACGATAGTCATAATAGGTCACATACTGCAGGGCAAAAGGCGTGATCCGTCGTTTCCAGAACCAAGGAGGTTTAACGAGATAAAGAAGTCGTGGTGGTCGAGTCGTCAGCGTTGATCTCGAAGGACGCCGATATCTCGACTCGTCATACAAACTCGTTCTTTTCTTTTTACAATTTTGTCATGTTCCTCCCCACTTATCCAGGACCAGACGAGCTCATAAATCGACTCCAATGTTCATACGTGATGCTAGTACAACGATCACTTCTGACAAAGTTGGTCGAGCGTTCATTGGATTTTTCTTCAGCGACACGTACGACGAATCGAAATAAAGTGCGATCGTTTAAACTAGTTGTTTCGTTCGGTAAGAACAATCGAATCGGTCGATGAGAATTTTTAAGTGTCTCGATAGTGGCTGCATGAGGTTGCGAACGATTTTGCGTGAAAATCGAAAGTTGCGGAAGGCCAAGGGTATTCACCCAGAAACTAAGAAGGTAGCCGAAGAAAACCTGGCAAAGATTGTTCAGAGAAAAGTCGCCGAGCTGTTGTTTGAAAATTGCTTTGGTACGTTTTTCATGTTACCATATAAACAAGTTGAGAGTGCAAGATGTAATTGTTACTGCAAGTTGACATCGTTACCGCAACTTGGCGCGTTATAGTTACTGCAATTAGTTTATTTTGAATAATGGCATGCTCGTTGTTCCAGATTGTGAAAGAATGGCCATTATTCCGCAGGGTGCATTTGCTGCGTGCAAAGTCCGTCGCAATCTTGAACGCAATTCTATGATAACACCGATAGAAGAGAACGAGAAGGTTGGCAAAGAAAATGTCTTCAGCGAGAGACCTCCATTGGAAGGTACTTATCAGATGCTTTATCAGGCGTGTACCGTTGTATCTTTATTTTATGACTGCGTCTTAGAATTCGTTTCTGTCAAACGAGCAGACACTTTTTACTTTTTTATTGATATTCGTGTATTATCGGTATTTAATTAAGTTGATTGAGAAATGCTTACTAAAAATACTCGTTATAATGAGCGTTAATTCTGGATTAATTCAAGTGATTGACGAACTGAAGATTTGAAAGTATATGTAACCGTAATTTAATAGAAGATGCAGAGAATCTGGTTTATGTTCTCGATGCAGTTAGAAATGACTTTTATCAAATTTGTTTGGAATTCAAGAACACTAATTTAATATTCCGAATGAATTACATTTTTCATTTCACTTCTCACTTATCATGAGAATTTATAGAAATAGGGGTAACTAAATTACAAATTAAGTGACAAAGTGAAAATAAGTATTTTATGTAGTATAATAGGCTTGTAAAATGTTTATGGGTCCAAATTCCTAAATTTCACAACCCCATAGTCCCAAAGATACAACCTTACAAAATTTTAAAATTCTAAAATTTACAAATTGCAAATTTTAAAGTCCTAGAGTCCCAAATCTTAACTAATTATACCAACGACGAAATGACTTAAAAAACTGAGTAAAAATGAAACCTGAAATGATTTCGTTTTCATTTTGCAGGTTGGGAGCTCACCCCCTTGAAATACAATAGTAAATTAATGAACAGCATCTGGGGACTTTACAATCGTTATTCTGTGCACAATTTCAAGAAAAACAATGATTCGATTGAAGGGGTGTTTGGGTCGTTCGTGGCGGTTTGGGGGGCGATTTACCAAAGCCACGCACCCGCCGCGAACTCGGTGGCTGCAACCGCAGTCGCCAAAAACAATTCATAAAACAATGGGTCCAATATCAAAACAAAGTTCCATTTATTCTCTTCTCCAACGAACGACTTCCTATTAGTTCGAGAATAATCGTGACAATTGGAACCAAGCACTAATGACAACAATTATTGCGAAGAAATTGACGTTCGATGATTTTCAGACTTACGAAATGAGAATCGTGTGTAAATTGCAGTTATAGAGAATTTTACGGCAGTATTTTTAATTGTATTTTCTAAAAGACTGTTGTCAATTGTACATATGTAATCATTTTAATTCGATATCAAAAACGATGGAGACGAAATAAATGTATTTTATTTAACTTGTAAAAGACTGT
Organism: Megachile willughbiella; assembly: GCA_945859595.2. NCBI lineage: Eukaryota > Metazoa > Arthropoda > Insecta > Hymenoptera > Megachilidae > Megachile > Megachile willughbiella. The sequence continues at coordinate 12,074,402 of OX243796.1, forward strand.
AACGATATTGGTGTATTAGAATGATTAACCAACAGTTATATATATGATATGTAATAAATATAACGATATAAATAAAATGAAATAAAAATACAGTCTCACTAAATATTATATCATTTTGTTATTTAAAACTGAAATCAAACTTATAGAAAGTAAACTGGACTTAATATTGTTTGGGCTCTGAACAAGATACGGGTTTAATATCATTTTCACGGTGTTATATTAAAAACTAAACGATTTGAAAATATTTACCACCGTGAAGTGAAAGTATTTGTACAAGAAATATGCAAAATCACTTTAATTCAAAAAACTGTCTGAAGAGAGAGTCAAATCAGAAGTAGGTCCAACATAGATAACACTCTTCTCGAAATGATTCCAATCTTCTCCACGTTTCTGGGACTTTTTACGTATCACGTAGGTTCTTGGTTTCCTACGTTCCGTGAATTCATCGATTTTATTCGAACTATCAGAAATATTGAGTTCTAGATCCACGGACACTGACGAACAAGAGGACCTTTGCTCTTGCGCACTATCGTCATTCGTGTACGAAACATCTTTCAATCTTTCCATAATTTTATCCATAGAAAGTTTATCGTCGATATTATCGGGATCGATCGTTTCGGTGTAATTATGTTGTCTCTTTTTATCGTACGGACGTTCCTTGAACTTTTTCTTCGGATAATCGTTACTGCAAACTGTAAACGTACTTTCGTTCGAGTTTCTAATAATTTTCTTGGTAATTACAGCATTCTTGATCTTGGACAAGTAGAGATTCGGATGTTTGGACTGAAATTTCATAGTTTTGCGGTTTCTCCTCAATTTAGGTAAAGTGGTTTGAGTGGACGCAGCTTGTTTATCGATACCATTTAATGCTTCCATATTTTGCGAAGATCGTTTAGATTCATTCTGAGTCGTCGATAAATTAGAGGGAAGATTGATATTCGAAGAAAATGGAGTTTCCACTCGAGAATCTAATTCGCAGCTGATGTCTGAACATTGCGGAGTTATGTATTTCTTCGGGAATATTTTATCTTTTGTTGTTCCATATTTTGTGAATTGTTCTCGGCTTTTTGGATTTTCTGCGTGATCCTCGAGTTTCCCGTCTGTTTGATTACCTTCGTTTTTTAAATATTTCACTCGAGTTGGTATTTGCCACATGTCTCCTCGTTTCCCAATTCGAAAAATATAATTTAACAACGAAGGCACTGGAGGATCCGAAGTAGAGCAAGGATAGTATGCCTAGTAGAAATATGCATATTTAATAATGATTCATAATCATGATTACTATTACTGCTTACTATTAGCTTATATTTTTAAAACAATAAATTTCAACTAAGTAAAGTATACTTTAACCGAGTAAGACCCGCTTAATTTAATGGTAAATAATTTTAAAGAGTTTTATTTTTAATACAAGTTCATTAATTTGCCACGATAATGTTAATTTAAAAATTCGTCAATATCATCTTACGTATTATTAATTACTGATACTTTATTATTTTAACGAAAATTTGTTTACCTCTTGACTGTCCGGCTTTCGTCCGTTCTTCATCGAGTTCATGCTCGTGACTTTCCTCACGTACCTCTTAAATTTTTTGAACATATTTTTCGTGTTATCAGTTTGTTCTATAGAGTCACTATCCTTCTTCAGATAATTAATTTTTAATGCGTCGATTTCGGAACGTAACTCATCCAGATTGTTCGCGAGCATTTTAACCTGATCGATCACTTGTCCCATTTTGCGTTGATCCCGGCAACAAGTTTGCACCGACATGTTGACCCCATCAAACTAATTAAACTTTTATCAGATACTGCTTCCAACGAAACAAATTGCACAATCGTATTTATCTACAGTGCACGTGGATCAACGATTTAAAATGCGATCCATTATAAAAATTATATCTTGTTCGTCAAGAATCGAAATTGTTTCTTTTATAAAAGAAAAATCGAAAATGACAGAATCATTCGTACGATATAACCAAGACAGTACAAAGAATTTATAGTATTATATATATGTAATAGGGAACAAGAACAATTCACGATCAGACACATACTGGTTTTATAAGTAGTACAACATCACTAAAGAAAATTTCTAAAATTTATACACTGTTTATTTATCTATTATTTCGAATTTAAAAATTCTTAAATTTAGAGATTGAAAAGTTTTAAAATATACAATTTTGAGAATGTTTAAACTTGTAATAGTATTTCCAATATTAACACACTTTGCTAAGCCATTTGAGCTACATTTTGATTGTGGACCTGTATGATGGTTCAAACATTCTGGAGGTAATCAGGATTTTCGGGATTCGTATTAAATATCATTTATTTGATTCGTCGTATGTCCTAGGTACATTGGTCTTCAGTCGGTGTCGTTTGTCCGTAGTGGACTGGCTATCGACGTGTGAAAAGTTTGGTAATACAAAAGAACGAATTTTATCTTCCTCCCTAGTACGTACATCGACACGTAATACTATGCTTGGACTTCGATTTCTATGTACAACTTTAGCGTTTGTTAAAACATAATGTTCGTATCTCGAGGGACCTCGCGAGGACCTATCGTCGTGTCCCTTCGAAAGCGTCTATCACAACAGCTCTAACCGTTAAGATGCAAAAATAACCATAAAAACGAATAAAAATGATCAACGCGACGATTACGCGCGCACGCGTTCATAAGAAATTTATTTGCAATTTCGTTTCATCTATACAATTCGTTGTTCGCGAATTATCGCTGACTCACAAATTTGAGCTGTGAAATGGCATCGTAGTAAACGTATTTCAATAAATTAATCGTACAAAAAGAATTGTTCAGTGCGACAATCGCGTAGTGATGTCGTGGTTCCCTTTTCTTCCCTTGCGCACAGGCGTTTTCTCTGGAATGCTGTTGTTCGAATATCGTCTCGTTCGACCCCCTTGCATCGACACAAATCGCAGGGCGAACCGTGTACTTTTGTTCTAGCGAGTTCTACACATCGAGGTAATCGGGTTGCACGTTATCATCGTCCACGAATTTCGTTCTAACAATACCTTGGGCACGAGTTCTCGGCCAAGAAGCGAATCTGCTTGATCATCGAGCGCATTTGGTGTACATGATCTTTTGTGACATTCAACAATAGCGATAGTCAAATGCTCCTTCACAAGTTTATGACACGGGCGTGTATGGTGTGTACAAGGGTACGAGAAAGAACAGTAATCTCCTAAAGATTGTAAACATTGGAAATTTTCAAATTTAGAAATACAGAAATAACAAATGAAACTTTAAATACTTGAATTTCACAATTTCTAAATCTCTAAACCTTCAAATTTCCAAACATCTAAATTCCCGAACTTGTAAACTCTAAATTTTGAACTCTTTGGAGACACAAATTTCTAAATGCCCAATGTATGGCAGGGCCACCGTACTCGCCAGTGCACGTACATCGCGATGTCACGTTTAAAAGCGACCCTTCAACCGCTCTTACCTATTAATACTGATAACCGTTAATAAAACGAGACCGTTAACATGACTCGATAAATCTGATCGCTTCTTGCCGGAGAACTCTCTATTATCGCGGACACGGATTAATCAACGTTCCTCCAGAGCGAATCGGACGCATCGAGCGTACCGACTTCTAATACTTAGCAGCTAACACGTAACCTAACGCGTCTAACGGTACATAAATAACATAGAAGACGAAATATCAGAGAAAGAAGAAGTAAAAGTGACCGATCGAGTCTCGGACTGTCGAGCAACGGATAAGATCTTCGTTTCGTTGGTCTCTTCGATTCTTGGTCCCTCTTTCTCTTCCGTTCTTGTGGCACAGCCTTGTTCCTCCTGCTCCACGTGTGCCTCCTTACGAGTTGTTCTCTTCGAGCACCACGGTGATTTCGATGAAGACCATTTTGTAGCGTCGAGGTCGAAGGAGGACAGCACGGAAATGGACGCGTCCCGGTCCTGGAGAGGATTCTCACCCGGATTCACCCACATGGCTTTGGGTCACGTCTCCCAGCTTGAGCTGTCGTTCTCGTGTCCCGGCCATCGGCTCGTTTCACAATGAAATTCTTCGAGTACTCTCGGGCGTGGATACGCACAGGTGTCGTGTGCACTCCATGGACTAGCTCAGTTTAATCGGCCATAGTACGGTCTGTCGGGAATTCGGGGAGGAATATTGGGGACGGGACGCCTATAACACAGACAGTGATTAAGTATTCGATGATGTTACCCGACGCGTACGAGACGCGGACATTAGGTTGCTTTAGAACGAGTAAAGCCATGATGAAAATCAACCCTTTGAATGTCAGCTTAAATTATTTCGAGTCAGAATGGAACTTGGAATTCCTTTCTTTCAGACCATGTAACACTTCGTGCTATCCTTTCCCTTATTATGGAGGTTGAACTAGGACTTGATGAGTTTACTTAAAGTTTAAAGAACCATTTCTTTTGGACTTTTTATACTTACAAATTAGAACTTTTCTAAAGTGTTCAACTACAAGATGAAAGAGATATATCTGGGGTCTAAGAGGTTTCCTGTCTGATACAGTAATAAAAATAGAAACTGCACAAAACCTTCGTATAATGTAAAAAAAGTTATCATGTACTGAACATTAATTTTCTCGCATTCAAAGGGTTGAACATAACTGCTCGATGACCAACTAAATTTCCCTTCGAAACTTTGAAGAATGTGAGAAACGTTCGACAAGTTCGAACTAAACAAATTTAATTGGAGATCGTACACATTTATCGATACTAAGCAATGATGTGCGAATGATCATATCACTCAATGTAAAGAAGTTGAATATTTTTATATGCTAATGAAAACCAACGATGAAGAAAGTAACAGTATAATCGAATATATGTCAGAACGTTATCGTCTCCAATACAAGTAGAACATATAAATAACGATGTAAACACGCAGTAGATGATTATGCAATATGAAAGTACATAAATAGATTACGTGTGAATAAAGAAACAATACAATTAAAGCGATGCCGATGAGTATGATCTGCCTAAACGAAAAATAAAATAGAAAAAAAAAACAACTCGTGATTTGCACAACATGCGTAAGCAATAGCAAAAACCCATGCAAACATGAAGAGACGAAAAAAAGGACGTTCGTGATACATTTTTTGGAATATAATTCTTTTCGTCCAATTTGGATCTATGTAGATCTTACAAACGTCCTTTGAATATGAACAGATATAATTGAATATATTGATATTACTTCACGAGATAAAATCCTGGACTGCTTAAGAGTAAAATATAGTTAAAAAGGTAGCAGACGTGTGTGCGAGGGAAGTTTGGGGAAATGGTTCGATCAAAGAAAAAGAACGCAGAACGCGAATACGCATTCCAGCGTGCGGGGATATTTAGGATTCTTTACATTTTCTGTTAAAAATAATCTTTGTTATTGCACGCAGTAGTATGCGAGTACGAAGCGAAACCAGAGGAATTAGTGGTATATGTACACTTACAGTGTCGAGCATGGTGGAATTTCTTAGGGATAATGGCGAGAAGAAAGAGATATATTATCGACTTTAGAGAAATTTATGTTTAGGAGGTTGAAAATTTCTAAATTTCTAAGTTACATTTGGAAACCTTCAGATTAAAATTTGGAAATCTTCAGATTTATAAATTAATAAATGTTTGCATTTTCCAGATTGTTAAACTTAAAAATTTCTAATTTTCCAAATGCAAAACTTTCAAATTTCCAATATTTCAAATCTCAAATTTTCAATTTACAATTTTATAAGTTTCAAACCTTTAAATTTACAATTTTCGAAATCTCAAGCTTTCAAATTTATAATTTTCCAAACCCCAAAAGCTCTCAAATTCACAATTCTCCAGATTCCCAAATTTCCAACTATTAAATTTTCTAAATTCTCAAATTTTTAAATCTGTGAAATATGCAAATTCCAAATTTTCAATTCCCCAAATTAAATCCCCAGGAATACAGTTTTTAAGATGATAAATTCCCCAATTTCCCAAATTTCTAAATCTCCAAGTTCCCAAATTCTCTACATCGCCATTTTCCTTAGATCCATGCTCGGTACTGTAATTGAAGAAGAAAAAAACAACATATCAGTGATTAATAATTAATAATTGATTAGTGGTCAATTAACATTACACGGCCAACAACAATAGTTATTTATAATAAAAATATTCAGCCGCAAAGATTGTTGCACGAATTCAAAGGGGTATATATATCCCCGGCGGAAATGCGTTTCCGGTCGACGGATATCTATAAATTTCTCTCGAATTCTCGTTCTTTTATATATATATATAGATATATACATAGGTATATATAGATATATATATATAAATATTTATATATTTATAATCTATAACATGTTATAACCTATATACACATTTATATTGCAATAAAACAGTGTATGTATATCGCGCACGCGTACCGCGCAATATTACAACATGAATCGTGGGTGAGGTGCACAATTCGAAAGGAAATATTCTCCATATAACCTTTTCGTCAATGTTTCCCTTGCTCGTTACACGAATTTCCCGACAACAACGATCGAGAATGAGTCAATACACGGTCGGGCGAGCGATCGAACTCTTGTCGGATGTAGAAAAGAATTATGTCTATAAAAATCAGTATAACAGGTATCAAAATGATGATCAAGGTTTACTAGCCACAAAATGGCGAACAACGTTCTCGTGAAACACGATACGGAGTCGTGTCGATTTGTTCGCGTTACTTTTCTCGAAGGCTCACCAATGATGGCGCATTCGTACATTTCTTATGACACGATCTTAATATATAAATATTTCAGAGTTCTCGGTATTTATGGATAATACTGAATTATTGATAACATATGTTGATTACGAGAATCCTGAAATATTGACGATCTTAGACGCTTATTAAACTAAATATTTTTGACTCGGATTACTCGTAAAATTATTTTTTATCTTTTATTGTTATAAGTCACAATTTAAAATATACTGTAAGTCATTTAGGGGTTTAACAATTTTATAAAGTACATTTCTGTACAAGCTGCTTAAGAAATATAATCATAGATAAGTTTTATATTAGAACAGTATCTTGCAAAATATTTGTTTCATAAAGGAAAAATGTGTGACGTGAAACTCTTTCATAAACAAATATAGCAAGAAAAGTTCTAACTTTCCTCAAGTTATACTGCGACGTAAGCATAATACGTTCTGTCTCCTACTCTAAGAGTTAAAAGTTAACACTGATGATATCATTGAGGATTAATTCTTTTTTAATCTAACGCTTCAGTTGTTTCTATTTAGTCGTTTAATTGAAATCATTAGCGCCGATCATTGGTGACTCTCATAGCAGTCAATATGTTAATGCTTTCGTGGCCGATAATTCTGACGCGAATTCGAAGTTGAAAATCACAAAATTATGCAACGAAAATAAGAAAAAAAAATTAAAATTTCATCTCTATTATAAATATTAAGGAACGACTGCAGAATTTATTTGGTTTTGAATCACGGAACTCTGGTTATTACAGTGGGTATTCATTGAAAATATATATATGTTCTAAAACCAAGTTTTATGAAAGACATTGTGGTCGTTGTAGTAACTAGGATCTTTGTCTAGAGTGGATCGACGTCCCTAGTTTTCTGATAGTGTCATTGTTTCATACGGATTTGTGGAATTGGACACTTTGGAATTTGTAAATTAAGTTTGAATTTGCATGTTTTGAGAATTTGGAAATCTAGGATTTTGGAGACTTGGAAATTTAGGGATTTAGGATTTGAGGATTGAAAACTTAGGAAGTAGAAATTGGAAGTTTAATATTTTGGAAATTTGGGGACTCTTACAGTAGAGAAGTTGAAGACTTGAAATATGCAATATGAAATTTGGAATATGACAATTTGAAAATTTAGGAAACTGAAAATTAACAAATTTATAACTCTGAGAAGTTGTAGATTCTCACTATCCAATATCCCACATCCGTCACATTCCCTAAAGATGGTCAATTCATATTTAAGGGAAACTAGACCCCCTAGTCACAACCTAGTTACCCCAACGACAGTAATACGTCAGCAGCCGCGAACGCGTTAACAACCCCCATAAGAACAACGTCGGCGAGTCTGGCACGAGAATCTTCATGGTCAGTGTTCCGCTTCTTCCTCGTTCGATCGAAATGCATCAAATTTATCGTGAATACATATTACATGCTCGGCCCACGGTGTACAACAGTTTAGTCGATGTTTCGTGTCGCGCAAGGAAATCTTGTAACTAGAATTTCGCTACGTATCTTAAGGCTCTTAGATGGAAGCATATGTAACAATTTGTCGCGTGAAAGGATGCTCGCGTTTCTCTCGGCATTTTTTTTTTTTATCTCTTCTCTTCTCTTCCTCTCTCTGTCCCGAGAGAAGCGGCCTGAACGCAACCGATCAAGAACGACGAACATGCGAACTAAATGTAAATAGAAAAATAGAAAACATACTCTAAGTAAACGAACTCTTCGCGAGTCGGGAAGTGCAAATTGTTGGTACAGAGAGACGTTCAAATGAATCAGTTGGGAAAACGCGTTCAGATTCGCTTCTCAAAGTGAACGACTAAATGCTAGGTACGATAACGTTATCGTTTGAGTGTTCGCAAAAGAGGGTCAACGATTCCCTGGTTCCTTCGCATCCATCTGTTAATGCGGCCTCTATATGACGATATCGCTAAACATTATCGACGCTAGTTTCGCTGGATCTAGTCACGAAAGCCGAGGGTTTTGTTTCAATGTTCGAGGGCCTTCTTTAGGCTCGATACGCAACGGTCTTCAGGGTTCGCAGATCGCACGATACAAGGTGAAACCGAACAGCATGAAAGATTTGTTTGTCGCGTTCGAACGAAAGAATCGGTTGAATCGGTTTAATTGACGGTGCGAGCGTGAAGAAACTTCAGAAACGGTCGCGAAGGTCGGAGAACCTTCGCGAATCGATGATACAGTTTCTTCACCTGTCGCCTTTCGTTGTAACATTTGTATCGAACATTCCACCCAATCGAGAATCGCTAACGAAATTCTTCTCTAATCTCTTCAAAGATATCTAATTTTTCATTTTACCATAACACATATTTGGGTCACAGATTACATCTTTCTACATATTATTAGTTCAGACTTCTGTTCTATTTGGTTCCTATCCATATACAAGTAAAATATAATTACATAATTTCTCCGATTCGAACAAAAATCATCCTTGAAGAGATTAAAACGAACAAACTGGAGTGTTTACAGGAACGACTCTTCGATATATCAGATAAACTTATTTCATAAATAAGAAAGTATGGATATATTTCGATAAAGCAATATACAGGGTACTGAAATGTTTAACTTTAAGAAATTAAAATACAGTAACGAATTAAATATTGAATTCGTAAATGAAACTTAATTGAATAATTTTCTAACTGAAAATTAAAGTTTGGAACTTTGGTAATATAAAAAAGAGCGAAGAATGTAAGGTATTTTGGAGGGTGGAACCGTCCAAATAGCGTCGACGAACATCGAAGAACCTGGACACGCTGAAGAACGATCTTTCTGCACGTTTGCTACTTGATATGCCAAGTTATTGTAAACGCTACGCCTCGTATCGAGGCACGTGCATCTACTTACATCTCTATCGTCTCCTTAGACCTCGTAACAAGAATCCGTCTTGAAAATAATGATACTAAAGCATTGACGTAACTAGGATTTTTCTCTGGGGTGGGTTAGATCTCCTAGCTTCACTAATTAGTGTTTATGCCCACTAGACGTGGTCAAATGGGTTTTGGAAATTTGGGAACTGAGAATTTGGAAAATGGACAATTAGGGGTTGAAAATTTGGAGGTCCAGAAATTTGGAAATTTAGGTATTTGGGCACTTGCTAATTTGGAATTTTAGGTATTTGGAGACGTGGTGATTTGTGAATGTAAGAATTTGGAAATTTAGGTACTTGGAGACTTGGTAATTTAGTACTTTAAAAATTTGGAAATTTAGGTACCTACTAATTTAGTAATTTGAAAATTTGCAACTTTAAAAATTTATAAACTTTTTATCCGAAATACGCTACATTCTACATCCATATAAGGATCCCATCCTGGCCCCCAGCTAGTTACGTCAATGCGCTAAAATGTACCCTTACGAAAATAAAAGGCTTCACAATCTACCGTACACGGAACGTGACGCTCTACCGAAACGAACAACGTCTTTCTCTAAACCTTATACAGTGTACAATACAGTGCGACTTCGGTCACAATGATCGTAATATCGTGTAATCGCAATTTACTCTGTAATTTCAACGCACGATCTATGTATTTAATTCGTGTTTTACGATGCACAAAATGATCGGTAGTAGACATATGTATACGTACATACGTATCTGTACAATAACATTACAGTAATACCACTTGTGGTTGCTCATGAAAGTGTCCTCTCTGCATTTCATTAATAACTCTTTCTGTTTCTTAACGTACACCGAACTATCCCTTTAACCTTTCGTGGTCCTTGTATTCTCTGCTTTAGACACAAGGAATGTAATTTATTCTGAATCAATATAGTACTGTAACTTCTTTCGAGTACAAAATAATATACAATCAAGAATGAAAGATTTTTAAATTTTTCGTTTCGCTATGATTATCGAATTTTGAGAGAACATTTTTGCTACTGCTCGTAGCAAACATATTTGGATCGCAAAAGGTTAACAACCAGGTATACAGTAGTAATCTGAAAATCACGGACCAGAGCTGTTCACTGTCGATAAACGATCAATCTTGTTTTAGTTCACGAGTGCGACGTGCTTTCGATGAGAGAGTGACTTCGAACAATTAGTTTTTCATATATTCAAGAATATTTATCTGTAAAACTCCATCTATCTGATCGTATTGACGAATATTTTCAACAAAATTTTCTTCTCTATCAATTTCATATTTAAATAAGTAAAAATAATAGACTAGATTTGTTACAAATACTTGATGTGTTCTATATTATTATGACAATTTATATATTATTAACCAACGTAGTCAATGTACTAATAATTACTTATATTACCAAATATATTTCTGCTCCTGGCAACAATTCAACCAAGAGTAGTGAATTCATTGAACTCATTACACACATTACTTAATTCATTCAATTGCTAAAGAATATTTCCTCAATTAATAAATTTAAACAATAATAACAAACATTCCATAAAATTTAATTATGATAAAATTCAGATAAACAGACTTTTACAGAAACATTCTTTGATCAACATCAACTACAATCCTCAAAATATAAGCCACAATGAATTTAGATCAAAATAAATGCATCTAGTAAAGGCTCGTAACTGAGTATCATTAGGCCCATTAATATCGAAACGAATGTAGTAGAGCAGGTCTCGCTGAGTTTCTTCGAACAGAAGAGTGAAAAGAATGTGTTTGAATGTGCTATTGGAACAAGCACGAAAAGGTGCAGTGACGCGAGGAACTTTTCTCTAAATTTATCATCTAACCGGGCAGAGCTTTGCTGTAACGAAAAATAATATTCTCTCTCTCTGGTTTTGTAATTGCACTTTGATCATCGTCCTCGATCTCATATTTTCCGCACGTCACTGCACAAAAAGATCAGCTATGTCATTCGAAGGTTCGAAATCGCTCTGATTGCGTAGAACCGCTATATACGATGACGATAACACGTTTAAATAGTGCGTCAAACCGTTCGTCGCTAATATTTATGCTTAAATATAAGTATCTTTAATGAGAAACTGTTGGTGAAACGGAACAACCCAAGAAAATGAAACTAATGTGTTGTGTCGCTGTCACAAGCTTTGACAAAAATTGTATATAAAAGATAATTTTGTATAGAAAGTACATTTTACAATTGTTTTTAACACACTGAATGTAAATAAATGATTGTTTTGCAAAATATTTATGTATCACAGATGATAGCTTAAACTTTTGATCAGCAGAAACTCTGTTACAGATAAGATATCATGTATTTAAAAATATCAGTAATTTTTTCCTACAGATTTAAAACAATTTTGCGAATTAGACTCAAAATAGCAGTATCAGGTCGAAGAAATTAAAACATCTCTTTAAATTTCTCGCATACAATGTATTGATAACAATTTTCTAAACAAGCCTGACTCATTTTTAACAGTGTACAGATTATGCATATAATTAGAAATTCTTGAAGTACTTCATATTAGATATTTGAAATCTTAAATAATAAAAATAACGAAATATAAATATAATAAGTTTAAAATCAGAAAGTATTACATAAATTTTCAACGTTCCGTTTCCCCGTGCGCTTCCCTTCCACACAATCTTATGTAAAAATATACATTGAATATATGCATATAAATATTACGAATATCGTATAATCAAATATGCGCTATTTATCGAACGCAGTGATGGTTACGCAAACTCGAAAGCACGCCACACCGTTAGTCATAAATGTGTCTAACTACAAGAAACGTGTTAATACATTGTGTGTTTCATTTTTATGTATGTACATGAACAGTCAATTGGGTTTTGTCAAAGCACGATCGAGGAGCGTTAGGAAACAACAAATACCATTCGAAACAAAACGCAGCTCCCGAACATGCTTGCTTAACGTGATATACATTCAATTATACATTAGAACGATATACGACCGCTATTATACGCATATATGTATATTATATGTATTAATCTGATCCGGTATCGTTAGTGTCAGTTTTAGGTTTCATTTAGAGAGAGAGGGATTCGCAACTCAGGATTTTCATGCAAAATCCTCGAAGCACTCTACGCTATATCACATCCTATGTCTGAGCACGTTTCTTTTTTTCTCATTAATATTTCGTAGGGATTAGCTAATGTGTATGTATATATACATACATATATTTATAATCTTCATACGGTTTATGTTTTATACTGATATAGATAAGAATGAAACTAATCATGGTGAACATGTTAAGAGGTAGAGAAACAGTGTGGTGACATATTTTTTTTTTTTTGTTTTAGTCGCGCAATTAATATAATTACTGATTGCTTAAACTTATAGTCGGTGTTAATACAATCGTCGCCGATAGAAATCGATCGAATACGATAAAACGAACCGTCAACGTTATTCGACCTTCACACCAACAGCATGACATTTTTCATCCGCAAATACGAGAACGAATTTGTTCGCGAATGATCGACGACGACTTCCTTCTCCGTGGAATTCCGCCTAATCGAAACTACCTTTTGATCACATTATAGGGTTCTGGTAGACTTTCCAGGATAGACTCACTGGAGATACTAGTAATATCGATATCTAACGAGCTTAATGTCCGCCCTTCTTTTAACATACGTCTCTATCGGCAAAAAGATCACCGGTCTTTCGTGTGACCCGTGTTCCAGCGAAATTTCGAAAGCAAAAAACGACAGCTACTAAAAGTTACACGCTACTGTTACATCTCGGATTCATCGACGAATCTCTCAAGATTTGACTACTTTATTCGAGTGTTTTCTCCTCGCTTTTTCCCGCTGACGGAGGATTATATCATAACGTACACGCGCGGTTACTCTACGGTTCGAAGCACATTTATTTCCTTTCAACGGCTAACCACATTACGAGGCGTGAACGATACACATGGAATGTTTCGAAGAAAGTTTACGCGACTTACAAATATACAGAAGTACTCTTTTAATCGTATTCCCTACACTCTGCGTGCTATACAGCACATATATTACGAGCATAACGTTCTCTTTCTGTGTATAATCGCGTGTCTACTTAACGACATACAGCTTCGACGGCATCATCATCGTCATCGTCGCGGTGAATCCAATTTCTCGGATCATGCAAGAGAGAAAGAGAGAGCGGGTGGTGGGACAAATATGTGTATGTATATATATATCAAGAGAGAGACAGACAGAGAGCAAAAAAGATTAAAAAAAGTATAGCTGGTTACGCGCAAAACTGTTATTGGTATCACTCTATCGAGAGAAAAACAGCGAGACATCGAATTAGTAGTGTTCATTCTCAACCCTGAACAGTCTACCATCTACTTGCGCAACTTAAATAAGGTGTACCCATGTAATCGTGGTTAAAGGGGCAAGATCATCGATAATAGAAAATTATGGACTGCGAGTCTATTTACTTGATCTTGAATGCGTCCATCAGCTCGTTCACAGCGGCATTAGCAGCGGCCTGCGTCGCAGCTTGCGTCACCCTCTGTTGTAGACCACCCCCACGACTAAACATACACCACGGACACTCAGCTTTTACTACTGATCTCATATTATAGAGCTTGTTGCAATTACTTAATATTTATTAGTACTATACAAATGTCGATTATACTAGAGTACTAGTACATCGCGTACACTACAATATCTCAAGTCAGGCATGACCAAGCACCTCCTCTTCTACGACCGCACAGCCTCTAATCTGCTTCTTCACAATAATGTATATGGAATCTATGGATCTGGGAAATTGAACATATAGTAATCCGAGCGAACTTGAGGATATGAGATAAATAGATGAAGCTTCCCTTCAGAAAGTAGGGGATGTAGCCAAACGTGATTCAAGAACCACAACTTGGTCATGCCTGTCTTAAGCGATTTCAAACGTTTTCATCATTAAAAGAAGAAAGTTCGTGTAAGAACTTGGCCATGCCTGTCTTAAGTGATCTCAACGTTTTCATTATCAGATAAAGGAAAACTCGTGTAAGAACGAGAGTTCACGTTCGAATCGAGCACGCGATACTTTGTCTAATGATAAATGCTTTTCAATGCAGGCACCGACACGTCCGTTCCTAATTGATAATTGACTACATTCGATTTGATTTTCTATGCGGACGTTCGATCGAACGAACGAATGAACGAACACTAGCAAGAAAGCGATGATAATAATAGGGAGACTTGAAAGCTGTTGGGCATGTAACACGTTGCTTGCGAAACACATTAATCGTGTGTTACATTTTCAAATAGTTTCTTCTTTTACGGCGAGTGAAACGATTACTTCTATAAACGCATGGAAAATGCGACCTCGACGAAATGCGGCGCTTCCGTAGTAAAAATGTCATGCTGTTAGTAAGCGAATGAATACTTGTCCGTCTGGTGATCAACCCAAGACCATTTATTTTACAACGTTTTTGTAGTTGTATATACAGGCATCATGTACAATTCCATCGAACTAATTTACAATGAAACAAACGTCGCTCTACCTACGATTTCATTCGTCACGAACGAACGTGATTTAATTCTAAGTTGTTTTTCTTCTTTTTTACTAATACCGATTAAATGTATCGTAAACACTTCGGAATTTTAATTAGAGTTGTGCGAAACAGTGTATATATTCTTTCAGAATGATCGTGAAAACGAGCATAATATTTTGTCTATCGTTCGAACAAAAAGAACAAACGATTGAAAATACGAGTAATGATTTCTTGGTCGTTCTTACGAAATTGGACCGCTCGAAAATAAATGCAGATTACTGATTAGTGGTAGGAGACAAACGATTCATCGAAATTCTTGGAAGCTCTTCTCAATCGTTAACTAATACAAATGTGGTTCGCTCGTTCTCGTAACGCACATCTCTAATTAAATAATAAATCCGTAATCTGTAATGTTTGCAGACAAAACATGTAGCATTAGGAAATTGTATCTCGTGTAAAATGTACACTGACTAGATGCAATCGATATATATATAATGATTAGTAGCGATTAGGCGAGTTAGTGCGAAGACTTATTGTCGGCGCCTGCAATAGAAAGTGAAGTTAGCACCAAAGCCCCAATCACACAAAGCTAACAGAGACAAGCAATTGCAAGTTTCTGTTTTTATTTCTTAACGATATTTTAGTGAATATTATTGAATGAAGATTAAATTGAAAAAGGACCTTCACCGTGTTGATAAGTCACAGGTCTACCTTAACACAAAACCGACAAAACGTTGTTGTGCAAAATTCGTCACGTGAGGAAGTCAGTGATTGAAAAGTACTTGGTAGTACAAAGCATCTCAACTGAACTTTAAGTCCTTTCAAAATTCTCTGTACTACTTCACGAGTTATCTATATTTTCGATAAATTGCTTATCAACATAAATTAACGGGTACTTACGATGGTACCATAGGAGGAGGTAGGCCAGGGGTAGAACGGGCCGGTGGTGGTCCACCAGGTCCAGGTCTGTTAGGAATAGCCGGTGCTGGACGGCCCCCTGTTGGCACCGGCGGTGGAGCACGAGAACTAGAAAGAGGTGGTGGCTGTGTCACTCCACGTCTTGGCCCACCAGGTGATGGTGGTGATAACCTGAAAATATTTGTTCCAAAGGTAAATCATAATTATCTAACTTGATGAGTACATAATTTAGATGAAAGACGAAATGAATATTAAATTTACATCGAACTCTACAGAGATACTAAGAGTTTTAGCGCTTGATCTCGCTACTGCTTTCTGAATTCGATATTAAAATAACCGGGAACACTACTTGTACTTCATATTCTGGCCTTCGAACGTTCTATATCGAAAACATAATATTTCGAAGAATTGGGCTTGAGTAGAACATACCGGAAAACGTATTAAAATTACCGGAAAGAACATATTCTGATAATCCGTACAAAACATAACAAATATATAAGGTTTAACATAAGTTTGGAAGTAAACAAATACAAAGTATACAGATAAAAATATATACACTCGTGAGCAACGAACTTCTAGTTAAAAATAAATGTAGAGGGAGGAGCCTAGAGGAATTGCGAAGAGAGCATAAGATACACTTGCTTGTAATGCATGTTTTCCAAAATTCTAAAACTTTCAAATGCCACAATCAGGGAGAGTCTAGAGAGCCTAGGGATATTCTAAATGAACCCAGGAAGAACTTAGACGGAATCTAGGTAAAATCTAATCTAAACATTCCTCTTACATTTCTTCTTAACTAAAGGAAGCATATATTGCACTCGAGTATATAAATAATAGGGGTACAATTGTTCGCATCTATAATTTCCGAATATACACAGAACCAAAGAAAAACGGAAAGATAATTAATAGAAACGTAATAGCTCTTACCCAAGACTGTTTCAACGGTGTTCAAGTGTATGGGGCAAAAGCAGGCAGTACAAGATTGAAAGATACCAAATTAGTTGAATGCATAAGCGACAATGAAAATAATATCATAATTGTTACCTTGGATTCTCGCCAGACGCCAACCAATCGTTTTTCACTGGCGGTGGTACTGGAGTGGACACCGTCGCCATTGAGACATCTCCGATGATACGAAGTGCCTCCTTGCATGCGTGATACATGCGTAACATTTCTTCCCGTTTTTGTGCTTCTTCAGGCGATTCTTCCATCATCGAAGCCTGCGACGTACACGAACACATTAATCTCCAAATTAATCGAGGAGGTTGAATCACAAAATAAGTTAGGAAGAAGCGCAGTGATAAATAAAAGAACAGAACGAAACTTACAGTTATGGAATTAAGGAAATTCTTCAAATAATGTTTATCAACCTTGATACACTGAGTGGGGAAAGGACATCTTAGGACACCATTATAATTTTATTAGGTGAGGTGTGTAATACTGGATTAACAAATTGCAGGTACGTAAAACTGTGGTACTTTAAATTCAGATCAATTTTTACCTGATCACCACTTGCGTACAAATGTGCCAACAGCTCTCCATTGATGAAATCTTTCGCGTTATTGATGATCAGGTGCATAATTGTCTTTGGAACGAGATCGCGAGTAGTTTTCGTAACAATCTTCATGTACGAATCCACAAGATTTCTGATGGTCTCCACTTGTCGCTCCAACTGAGGATCCATCGATGACTGAGCTTCTGATCCACCCTATAAGATATCAACAATAAATCTAATGCACCAATAATTAATAATGCAAGTTAAAAACAGTATTCAAAATAGTTATATAAAATTAAAAAAAAGTTAATAATAGGAGTGTTATTGATTAATAATAAAAGTGTAATTGCTTCTATGTCCAAACGGAAATACTGCCAGCAGGTAATACATTAGAAAAAGCAGAGCTGGGTGGAGGTGTTTTATATTCGTGTACGTGTTGTGTGTTCATATGTCTGTCTATGAAACTTCTATAATTGTACCAACCTCATATCCTTCCTTTAGTTGATTAGAAGCAAGAAAATTTAATCACAATCGTGAATGCAAAATCTAATTAATTGTTGAAAAATGTTGCAAATTTATACTTGGATTAACAAGATTATTTAAATGCAAGCGTTTTTCCAAAATAGGGACGTTATTTAAAATTTTGTACTTTCTTTAACAATGCAAAACAAATTTTAGAATCGTATTACATATTATGAACGATTTTATGATAATCAAAAATAGGTTAAACGATTTATTACAACGAAGTATTCATGAAATGCTCTTATCACACCACCACACAGTTAAAAATTTAATGTTGAACAAAACAATCTAGTTATCCCGTACTAACTCACCCGCTGCTTATCCTAAAATAAATGAAAATAATCTGTCGCTAGTAAACATAATAAAATGTGTCTATTACTAACAATAAAGAAAGAAAAAATCTAGTCATCTCGCTCTTTAGTTAATAGAACATATAACATAGTAACATTTAAATTCTTTTAAACATCTATAATGTCTCAATACTTACTTAAACATACACGTACGTAAGATATTTAATTTTATAACTGAATAAAGAAGAAATTACCTCTCCTTCGCCATTCGCTTGTTCCGTCGACTTTTCAGGATATACGCCAGCTCTGAGGAAAGAAGCTTTCCAAGAGTCAACATCGTCCTGTGTTTCACAACTTAATTCAAGCTGCTTGGAATCCTTGTAAACGTTTCTGCCCTCAGGATTAAACAAAGCAAACAAGTGACGTCGGGACATGAAACCTTGTTCCAAATCGCGTAATTTTAATCCATCTAAAGGTAACATGTACTTCTTCTCGCGTTCCTAAACAAAACACACAATACATGGCTTATGGCTTATACGATTTTCACTTTACTAATTACAGCAATCACTGCTTAATGTTCGCTTATTTGGATTTACATAAAAAATTCGTAGCGAAAATGTATAATTCACGATTATTTGAATATAGTCAATTTATAATGTCAGCAGTTTAATTCAAATAGCCGCATAATTATAAGGTAGAATACATGAGAAATTTGTTTTCCTTATTTTGATGACTCATTGTTAAGCTAAGATCGTCAATCACGATTGTACGGGTGTTCACTTCACGTAATCTGTTATAGCTATTTTGGTGAGAATAACTTCGAGAACAATAACTGAGATAAAAGGCGAACATTAAACGTGTAATACCAGATATTATAATTGTAAAGATATTTACTTCTTCGTCCTTGTACCAGGAAATACTCTCCGATGTTAGGACAAACCAATAATCTTTCGAGCCACCTTTCATTATACCGAGATTATGGATACACATGTACCCCTTGCGTATTACTTGATTGCCCAACGTATGACGCCCGGATTTGACTGCATTTTCCGAGGACTGTTGCGCACTGTAACATAAGTGCGATGTAAAATGAAATGTTAAATAGAAAAAAGTGTTTGAATACCCATGTACAAAGTGTATTGTAACAACTTGCCACAAAAAAATTTGTTGTTTATCTTGTTTATTTTGTAAAAAATCTAGCAGGGCAAAATCCTAGCAACAACTTTTTTCTTAACTTACACAAACGTTCACACAAGTTCAAATTTAATCTTATAATATAAATAAATTGTTGAATCATACTGAACAATGAAGTTCTCTAAAGTATGTGCTTTTATGGTACCAAAATATTGAAAAACAAGACGTGATAAAGAACAACATAGAAAGGATCATTACTTTGGCTGTATATCATTGATTTGAAATGGTAATTGATAATTTACAATTTCGTTAGAATAAAAGATTCACTGGATTAAGAAAAATGAAAAATTAATTTTACCTCACAAATTATTTTAGCTTACATAGAAAAACTATATAACATACAGCCACAACAATTCCATGCATATACTCCCATACAGTTTTAAATATTACAATTTATATATTTTTGAATGTACATTCAAACACTGTAACATGTAAGTACACAAAATGTTATTGCTACTTAATCAACACTTGAATAATTTTGTAGATGACAATGCATAAAGAATTGGCAGAAGCACATATATATATATTACATTCATTATGAAACAATGTGAAAAGTGATGAAACCAAGATTTGATGCTGCTGTATGAAATATACGATTTGGAGCATCTATGCATGACTTTAGTGAATGATTCATTCGAATGGTACATTTGAATTGTGCGAACATGTACAAAAGACTAAAATTAAACCCATTTAATTTTTAATTAATTATAAGTGTATTTTCTAGTATGTAAAATGATATAAAAAGTAAGAGAATAAATTAAAATAAATGGTAAATGCATAAGAGTATCTAATATTTCATAAAATTTAACTTCATTTCCTCATTTTCATAACATATAGTATTGTTATTACATTAATTAGAATAATACTGAATAGTTGTTGATAAAATTAAGAAGAAATACATTAACTATTACTCATAATTTTAAATAACAAAAAATTATACATTCTGACTTAATTAAAAGAGGAAAAAGGAAAACCTAATACGCTAGAAAAATATGTAATTTTCCATTTTATATTGTAGAGGACACAAGTAGGGGTATTGCTTTTTATGGATTATATCTTCTGTTAAGAAAATGATAAAAATTGGAAGCTAGGGGGAATCAACTAAAAATAAGCATAAAAGATTAAGAGCGTGAAAATGGAAAAGGAAGAAAAATGTAGTGTAAATCTTTGTTCCAATGTACTTTATAATTCTTACCTTGCATTATGGCTACTGGCTGCCGCGCTGCCGATATAATTAAATAATTTCTTTAATTGTGAAGTATAAAGTTTTGATGAATGGAAACAAATGTCAGGAAATGTGTAAAATGCTATGTAATTTAAGGAAAGACATACATTTTGAAAAATCTTAATTATATAAAGCTTGTTTGCACAAGATTAAAATTTACAAATATAAAACCTAAGCAACTGCTGCTTTCAAGTGATTATAATACATTTCTGCGGTATTTTCTGTGCAGAGGTATGCCTTGCCTTTAATGACATAAAAGATTTTGTTAGACAAGCTACAGTATTATAATTCAATTATCCGTAATCATCGTATAAAAGAAAATGCTATTATATATTTTTCTACTATTCATACATGTTTTAAGAAACCAAATAATATTTTTTAAATAGTAACTAATCTTAGAATAAAAATTAAACTGAGTAGCAGTATATGTATCCATTTTCAAATTGTTCATCATGTTCATCATTTATTTCATAACAATTTGAATTTTTTATGATATTTTAAGTGTTGAATAAGTAAAATAGAAAAACCAACAAAAATTATGTTAATCACATAAAAGTAAAGTATTAAAATGTTAAAAGTATGCATATCTCGAATAGGAAAAATGTAAGTGGGATACAATTTAATATGACAATACATATGACACAGAGTGTCATACACACGTACATTAAATAGAAAGAATAGCATAAGTTCTACTATTTTTAACGATACTGACAATGTGTGCCTCTGCTTTGAAAAACAAAATGAGCTAATAGTACTTGCTAGTTTAAAGCTTGCAATATGAATTGATTTTAGCGAGACATGCACTGATTATGAAATATACCGTATAAACCTGATTACAACAATTACATGAATGTAATTAAATGTACATTGCAAAATTTATTTTATATTATGAACGATTACGTTTTCACTTTTAATATTTTAATTTCAGGGAAATACGGTATAAGCGTATATTATATACTTTAATACGTATTTAATACATAATCAAATATGTATCAACGCATATAATCCGTAATTTGCGTACAAAAATGTTGCAAGCAAACTAATATAACTAACTATTTATCTAGCCCGTGAATTTATTTATCACGTTCTTTTTATTTTATATGTAACTTAAAATATAGCTTTTAATAATGGTAATAAAAATAATGAAACTAATTTAAAAAAATATCCTGTTTGCTATATAGTAAAGCACATTATCATTATGTGGTCTATACTATGTGTTGAATTTACATTATTCATGCAATATAGAAATTCATTACTGCAAGTATGAAAATGTTCTTCAAAGATATTGATAACGTGTAAAGTAATTTACTGGAAACAGTATATAATATAATATCTTAGTGTATAAAAAAATATTTAATACATAAATGCTGAGTTTTCAGTTATTAAAATAAAAGTAGTTAATAAAATTATATTTGTATCTTATTCGTTCAATAATTAATGGCAACGAATAGTTTGTTCAATGAAATAAGGTTTTTTTTTTGTTAAACATTTTGAAGGTATACGACATACTTTTTTGGAATCGGGATAGTAAAACTTATACATATAATTACATTAAAAACTGTAACTGCAGTTATGAATATAAGAACAACATAAAGCGCTAGATGTGCGGTGGTTAAAAATCAAGATTTTCTATTATATTATTTACGTTTTTGATTTTATTGATTCGCTACGATAACACATAATAAAATGCAGGCAACTTACTTGGCGAAACCAATAAAATCTTCATGATTCGTATTCATGTACGCCAGTTCACAATCAACCAGAAGTATCAACTGCTCCTTGCACATCTGTTCACGTTGCCTAACATAAGTAGTTATAATACGTTCCGTTTCTTCCCTCAATCTAGGATAACGTGACATCTGCGATACAAAATATAAGTTATGTCAATGATCATATGATACTTGAAATTTAAGAGACAGGACACAAAAAAATTTACTTACTCTATCGGTACAAATGCGTACAACGTTACTGAGTTCTTGCACAACTAAATCCACGCATTTTAGACTAGGTTCCTTGAGTCTATTGATCTGTTTTTTAACTATTGCCTCAAAGGCCATATCAGGAGTAAACAATCCTACCCTGATACCTATAACATTATGCTATTGTTAGTACTTTATTTTTAAAATCAATACTATATAGCATTGTCTTTCATTGTTCGCGTCAGGACAAAATGAAAGATTGGAATATTTTCATTTCTGACCTGGTTTTGTCGTATTAAAATAAACAAAACCCGTCATTACGGTGAATGATGAAAGACAATATTATATTCATTCGTTATTATGTATAGCATTCTCTCCAAAAGAAATAGAAAAAATAAGAAACATCCAAGTTTTTATGTTCCACTGACTCACTGGTCTGATCATCGATAATCGATTGCGAACGATAGATAAACTCGAAGCGAATTCCAATGGAATAACGTTAGGCAATAATAGAGATGACAACAACATTTTCTGAAAGATTTCTTACTATACTTTTCGAGAGAATACTATATTTACGTAACAGTAGTGTAATAGTAGAAATATTAAAATTAAAATAATTATTCACCGTGAATATTCCTAATGGCAAAAGCAATTTCTCTCCTCAATTCTTTTTCATCAAATTCCATTTTAACTATTTCAAACGGAAAACGTTCATGGAATAGTCTATTTATCTTAGCACCTCCGCTAAGCTCGTTTGTATTGATTTGTGCAGATCCTGAACCTTCTATAGTCCTTTCAAAATCTGACTGAAGCTGTTGTATCATCCTTAAAAATGTTTTTCTTTCAATCAATGCATAGACAAGCACTAAACTTTAATACTGGTTATATGGGTAGAGAGTCGTGATATTTAGGGTTAAAAAACTATATATAAATTTAATCTTTAATTAGTATACTAGAATGCTTAGTGTTAATTGGTTATTTTTCACACTTGATTGAGTCAAAAGAAAAATGTATGATGCATTAAAATTTTCATGCAAATGATATACATACACATGAAGACAATATGATACCTACATAAACATTTGAATTGATCTGAAAAATAAGAATAAAATGCGCTAAAATATCGAGACCCTCCACCCATAATGTATTTTAAGAGAAGACTGCAAAGGATAAGTTTAGTTTGTAAACAAATCTATTATAGGAGGCAAAACATCTTACACAACTTAATATATATTGGACTTCTCCTTTAATAAAATTGTTATACCATATGGTGTAACATCAATTACCAATATAAGAAGAAAGCAGAAAGAAATACTTACTGTAACATAGCTTTTGTTTTTATGGCAGGATCATCGGGTCTGAAATGTTTGTACTGTTCTACATCTTTTTCCAATGTAAGTAACTGTTTTTGCAATCTATCTCTTAATGCTGGTAAAGTATCCCTGATATGATTTGTCAATTGTTGGTTCAAAACACGTTGCAAATATGGTGTTCCTAACCTATCTGCTATGTGCCGATAAGATGGGTGGCTAATACAAAAAAATATAATGAATATTTTATCAATTAGGAATTTATACCGTTATTTGTTATTACTCATATGTACCTTAAGAAAAACTTCCTTTCAGCTGCTAAAGCATTTTTAATATCTTTCCGACCTTCTATATCTTTTTGACTTCTATTAACAACACCTATATAACCTCGTCTCAGAGGTAACAGCTTATTTTCCAGAATATCTCTTGCATCAGTACCATCATCCATAAGATCCAGTTTTGTAATAACACCAATGGTACGTACACCTATCCAAACAATTTAAAGTGTAAAAATGTGTTTGGAATTATTAGTTTGAAATCTTAAAAAAATATATATACCTTGAGGATCTACTTCTTTGGCAAGTTTAAGAGCATCACTGTTAGCCAAATCAGTATTTGCAGGAGTTACTGCCAAGATAAGACAATTTTCCCTTTTGATAAATTGAAAAATCATAGCTTTGATTTGAGCTTCTATATCTGCAGGTTGATCTCCAATTGGTACTTTTGTAAGGCCAGGTAAGTCAATCAATGTTAAATTTAAAACTATCAAAAACAGACATGTTAATCAAAACAATAATGCACACTCATACAGGATGCAATGTGAAAATATATTTACCATTGGGTGAATACACTCTTAAATTTATAGGTATATTGGAAATACCCTTATTACTGCCTGTAATTCTGTCTGTTTCTGCTTCGATTTCCTTCCGTACTTCATCAAAATCCACAAACTTTTTACCTTTGCAATGTAGAAACTCAGCATATTCTATAATAAAAATATATTTCATTTTCATAGCTTATAGAATTTTATAGTACCCTTTTATACACATATTTCTATACAATATTAGTCAATTAATCTTAATTTTTTAGCTTCAGAATGAAAGTGATAATGCACTCAATTTCCTGCTTATCAAAAGTTCATTGTCACAGGAAATATGATAAGTTGATAAAGAACAATTAAGAAGATTCTATGCTAAATTCATATGTTCAGTTATAACAAATTTTATACTAAAACTAATTATAATCAAATATTATTTTAATGTTATTAAAGAAACAGGAAAATTCTGGCTGTTTTAATCTATAGAAATAAATGATTTTAATTCATAAAGTAGATCAAATAATATTTTAGAACTTTCTCAACTACAGTTTAATATTTTACATTTTGTTGGTTCTTACTTTCTTTTAGAATATATGCATGTACAATACAATAACTAGAAAACCTAAAAACAGCACAAACTTTCTAAGTTACCTAACATCAAGACTACAAAATAAAGTTGCAATTAATTTTATGTTTAATACAATGGCATTGTGAAAGACTTCTAATTAAAAATTTTACTTTTATATTCACAACATGAAACATGTTATAATCTATTTATCTATGATGACTCACCAGTTGTACTATTAATCAGTTGTAAGATAAGTGGTCTTCTGGTTACTATGCCCGATCCTCTAGGTAAGAAATCTCTGAAAATGAAAAACATTATATTTTGTTATTATTCTAATAATATTAAAGCATGTAACATTAAAACACAATAAATAGTATGAATAAAGTATTCTGTATTTACTTAGTAGCACGAATAATAAAACCGGTTGATGTATAAAGCAAACATATGTTTTTTTTTTTAAACAAAATCACCATAAAATAATATGTTCTACATTTCAATTATGTCCTAGTGATCAACAGCAATTGATATTTCTCACTCATAAGAACTATTACATGAGGACATATAAATGAAACTGGTACATATATCTTTCCTAGCATTTTAGCAATATCTAAGCATAAAAAGTTTTCAAAATCCTTGTCTGTTTGTCTGTCTGTTGGTCCAGATTCAAGTCAAAAACTATTGAACCAATTTCATTGAAATTTGCACAACTGGTAGATGACATTCTTGGTCACAATCCGCTTTTCATGTCATCTCGACATCTCAAGCAGTTTTAAAGTTGTAAGATTGTATTCTAAAATTGTTGAGTAAGATATATGTTCTTGAATTGATGATTCTTAATAATTATAATCAGATCCAATATAATAATCTCAGTTCCACAATCCTATCTTTATGAATAATCCAAGCAATGATTGGTGAATCTGCTAATCTAAAATAAAGTTATAAACAATTGTATATGATGATAATTAATTTCTGATCAAATTAATACAAGATTTAAAGATTTCCAATAATCTATAGTAAATCAAGAAGGGCTATATGAACTGAATGCAATACTAAACGGTCCACATCAGGAACAATTAAATTAATAATTCTCGTCGTTGTACATGTACACTTGAGGCAATTTAGTAGAAGGTTAACTGTTATATCAGCGAGAAAGAATAACCGTTTGACAGGTCGCCGTGTAGGCGGCCTCAAATCGCAAAGATATAGTAGATTTTGATGTCATGATCGATAGATTAAAATAGTTAACCTGTCAAGGTATAGAAAAGGGGAATAGTTCAATTAAAATAACCAAGGATGAACATTAAAATTATAACGTGGCGTAGTTCGCCACGCCTTTAATCAAACGTTTGGAATATTCTCCCAATCGTTGTAAGTTTTTCAAGATATGTCAGCAACGAAAGACAACGAAACAACAGGAAACGACATACTCACTTTCCGACAAAGTTCTCGAGAACAGAACTTTTTCCTGCACTCTGACCACCCACCACCGCGATCTGTGGCAGATCCAGTTGCATGTGCACCCCAAGTTGCGTGAATGCATCTTGCAGCTTGTTCACAATTGGGATCAACTGTTCCATACCCGTGTTTCCTGCCATTTTGTCAAAGGCTGTTCGCTCACTGGCACAGGAACACGATCGTTTTCAACTTTACGGCTGTGTCCTGTGGGCGACACCGAGCTGCCACCACTTCCACGCACAACCGTCGAGGGTAGCTGCCAGAAGTGATTCTATCGCACTAAACACGCACTACCAAAATGGCCGATTTTACGAAGGCACGTCGTTTCACGCGAAATTTCACCGCATTTTTTCCGAAAACCGTGCTCGCGGCACGGTACCACAAACGGAAGATGTCAGCCACTGGCCTACTGCGAGAAAGCTACGCCACGAACCTCCACAACCACTGCGTTCACGTAAATGAGATCCAGTGGTACGAACTCGAGGCACGTAACGTGTTTCAATCGATAATCGAAGCGTGCGCACAGGCGCCTTCGTTGTGACCCACTTTTTATCGTGAGATAAAATCCATATCGTCCTCCTGCTGCTGACCTTTTTCCACGTCCCACGATGATCTGATAACGAAGGAAGCTGTAACGACACCTTTTGTCCTCTGTTGATCCTGTTCACGGCGTATAATCATTTTCTTGGTTCACCGATTTTGAACGATTACGCGGCAAATATTTTTATTGGCGCGGAACTTTTGTAATCATTGAGAAAGCTGATGACGACCAATGAGAACATTTATTTCCTGGTTATCGTATTGCGTCAGAACGATGATTCCATTCATTTCAGACCTTTATTCATTAAACTGATGAATCTTTCATTAACCGAGTGTTAATGTATGATTTTGCTTAGCAAAATTATACATAAAACATCATCATTTTCTATTACAATAATTTTTGCATAAATAATCGACCTCCAATTACTGGTTATTATAATCGCTGTTATCTCATAACAAATATTTAAATAGAAGTAAATACAAAACTTTTACTTGAAAATATAATAATATTTAACTAAAAACTCAAAACTTAATTGCTTATAAACATTTTGAATATTAATAATTATTTTATATTAAACTGAACTTTGTATTAAATCAAACTTCGTTGATAAAATTTTCAATGATTCATTCAATGAAAGTAAGATATACGATTTTGAAAAATATTACGAGTTCAAAAAATTTCGAATCTTTTTTTTATAAAGTATCAAAATGAAATAAAAGTTACTAGGAATTAAATGATATTACTGGTTAATTCACTTTATGCATTCGAAACTAGCATGACGTGTTAAATAACACGTATTATCAATAATTGATGAAAAAATGATAAGATACTGTCATTTGTGTGTGACAAAATTTTTAGTTCTACGTATGTATTGTCACTTTCGTAAGGGAGTATGCTCATTCTGCGCTTAGGGAGATTCATAAGTACTAGTGTGAGATCTCTCTATAGTCTACTTCTGTCTTCATGGTCATATACCTGGTGGAAAAAATAAATGATTTAGAGTTTCGGAAATTGGAAAATTTTAATATTTGGGTTTTCCAAAACCGAAGGCAAATGTAAAATGCTTCTCCCGTTATACTTGATTGTTATCCAATGGAAAACTAAGTTATACCTAAAAATACAAAGTAAGATCAACAAGAATTAGAAATTATGAAACATTCTGCACGTTGGATATATTTTCGATATCACATTCATTGTAAGAGCGCATGTGTATTACTATAAAGTACAAAGTGTGTAGAACGGAACAGAGGAGATGCGCAGAATGAACGAAATCTCGTTACCTAGTTAGTATAATTTCTCGTGAAACAGAGTACACTTTCATTCTGTAAAGTGAAAATCCTGAGCCAATGGGGTGAAAGGTTTAAAGAGAATGAAAGTTGGTCTTGTTTAATCTTCTCTCACAGCAGATTATCTGTGTTTGCGTCTAACACGATGAGGAGGAATTCTTTGTTAAATAAAACGTTTAAAATTTTGAGTGTAAAATGAACAAACTTCGTAAAATTAGTTTAAATTAAATGTTCAGTGTAATCTTTAAAAATACAAATCAACTATAAATTCAGCGTATCTATATGTAGTGAGTGAGGGCGCGATCGGTATTTTCCTACGATACGAGTCCAAAATGTCAGACATCGATAAATGGATAGAGATTGCAAAAGAGTGCAAATACCTTCCTGAAAATGACCTTAAGGTAAATAACGTATACGAAATATTATTTTTTACTATTTTAATCGTAATGTATTTTGTCGACACATTTGACAAGATGTTCACAAGTCACTTCTGTTCGTTGTATTTCTTTTGATAATTAACTTTGTTTAGAAACTTTGTGACATGGTATGTGACTTACTGTTGGAAGAGTCTAATATTCAACCAGTTTCCACTCCCGTAACCGTATGCGGAGACATTCATGGCCAGGTAAATTTCATATCATTGTTCTAACCTCAATATAACATCGATATCTGTAGAGCTACTGATAACTACTTCGATAGTAAAAGTTACAGATGCTTTTATATAGTTTACTAAACGTTATAATTGTTTCTTGTTTTTCAGTTTTACGATCTAGAGGAATTATTTCGTAATGGAGGTCCTGTGCCCGATACAAATTACATATTTATGGGAGATTTTGTAGATAGAGGGTATTACAGTTTAGAAACGTTTACTCGCTTACTTACACTTAAAGCTAAATGGTCTGATAGAATAACATTGCTTCGAGGGAATCACGAATCCAGACAAATTACACATGTTTATGGTTTTTATGGTTAGTGTGCATTGTATGATATATCATATAAAATATTAAAAATTTATCATTTATACATGTGTTAAGTTTGTTACTTCTTTCTTTGCAGATGAATGTCAAAATAAATATGGCAATGCTAATGCATGGAAATACTGCTGTAGGGTATTTGACTTGCTCACCGTTGCTGCCGTAAGTGTTAATAAATATTGACCAAATTTCATGTAGTCATATGTACATACATTAAACATAAACATTTTGATTTAGTTAATCGATGAACAAGTACTTTGCGTGCATGGAGGATTGTCCCCGGCCATTAGAACATTAGATCAAATTAGGACGATTGAAAGAAATCAAGAAATTCCACATAAAGGCATGTATATCATTGTGTTGCAATTATACATCCCTTACTGATTTACACTAATGAACTTTTATTTCTCACTTCAGGTGCTTTCTGTGATTTGGTCTGGTCTGATCCAGAAGATGTTGACTCATGGACCGTCAGTCCACGTGGAGCAGGGTGGTTATTTGGAAGTAAAATAACATATAAATTCATGGAGATCAATGCTCTTAAGCTCATCTGTAGAGCTCATCAATTAGTTCATGAAGGTATACATTTTTTTAGGCATACACTTGTTTAATAATATATTAACCTTTTACAGTCAAAAGTCATTTGTTCATACAATTTTATTAGAGAAAGAAAATAAATTTAATATATTTTGCAGTAAAAAATTGCTGGATATATGTCACTTTTTGATCAAATAGCTTTTGACCACAAGAGGTTATTGGCAAAACACAGTATGTAAAATTTTTCTTTCTATTTTATTTTCAGGTTATAGGTACATGTTTAATGATAAACTTGTAACAGTATGGTCAGCTCCAAATTATTGTTATCGTTGTGGTAATATAGCTAGTATTTTACAGTTCACAACTGTCGATCAAAGATGCCCAGTGCTATTCCAGGCAGTGCCTGATTCTGAAAGAGTAATTCCGCCTTTAACAACTACACCATACTTTTTGTGATCTAACTTAGTGCTCCATTTGTTTGGATGCAGAAGGGTGGTATCTGCGTCTAGACTTTACGGAATTACATGACTGTTTCTTCACGTTGATAGATACAGGCTGGTACTCTGACGGAGCATAATATTTTTCGGTGACGTATCGAAAGACGGTACATTATTTAGAATTTCAGTTTTTAACAGGTTATTTTTTTATGTTTTGTAAAAGAAAAAAAATTTGTCATTTAAAATAAAAAAGAAGCAGAATTATCGCGTGATTATCTATTCAGGGAATATTCTTACGCGTTTTTTAAAGAGATTTACCCATTTTTGTATGTTGAAGAATTAACTTTTATACATAGTACGTCTGCCATTGCATCAGCCTGATTTCTTTAGTTCAAAGAACGTTTCGAATTGGAACGTGAACACTCTGTGGTCTAGACGCTTTTGCTGTCTACTGTGTACATTCTGAGCATTCGCATCTCAGAGCAGTATTGTGAACGTATTGTTTCAGAGGTTAAGAGCTTTTAAGTAAGTTGCGAACGCGAACAACAAACGGTTCAGTACTATAAGAATGAATAAATGAAGAAAAACATTTAAACATTCCGCGGTGGGAGAGTCTCTGAGTATAGTGAATGCTTAACTGATATTATGATCGTTGTGCGTAGAATTCAGGTTTATTAAAGCGTGAGCATATATACTACTGTTAAGGTCTTCCTGAGTATGTAATTGATCTGTTTCTGGTTTAGATACTGTGTGTGCTGCGTGCAATTCTTTTAATACTACTAGATGCGCAATCAGTGTTCTTAGCAGCATAAATTCGGCATCCCGCCGAGGTACAAATAGTATGTAGCCAGTAGCCAAAGTTTTCCTGCCTAGGTAAGGAAATTCAGTAGAAAAAATTGTATTATATAATAGGGTTTTTGTTAATATTTGTATGCACACGATAAACTTTATATTCCATTCTTTCTTTCTTCTTTATTACAAGCTCAACGTACCGTTTGCAAAATATTTGAAAAAAAAATATATATATATAAAATATATATTGTTGCGATGGTATAAAGTTGTCCGTCGCATTCAATATATATACATTGAAATTCTTTCCTAGTATCGGCCTTTCCAGCCACATTTCACTTCTGTGTACACAGAGCAATAGTTTGAGTACTTTATCGTTATTCTCGGAAGCTTTGTACAGTTTCCATATTATATGCCAAATCGCTGTCGTACTGAATAATTATAATAGCTAGATTGTCATAAGTTCATTAATGTAGGGAGCAATTTTTAAGAACCGAGACCCTTAGCAATGTGCCTCTAAATTAATAAGCGTTTGTGTAATATAATGGTATGATGATATTGATACATAATTAATAGAACGCACCGGCCATTGCGTATCATAAGCCTGAATTCTGACCATCGATTTGCTAGCTCATGATAATTCCTAACCGATCACAGACCCGACATATATGGCATTGGCATTGGCACTGGATGTCAAGTTGAAACTACTCTATTTTGAATTTTGTGATATAGTTCAAGTGAGGCGTGTGAAAATTGCGTCGATGTTTGTAACGATTTTCCATGTCGAGTCGTTCGGGGATGTTTTGAAGACTTGTTATTTCAAGAAGTATAATCAACTTTTGAACAGTGCCTTCAGAACTATAACATTGACGGTCTACTAGAAGTAAACACTTTCTACTGACAGAGATAATCATAGACGAACTAGGACGGATTCATAATAAATAACAGAGAGCTTAATGAAAAAAAAAAAAAAGGGCGTGTATTAAGGAATTCTCTTCATCTTTTTTATATTCCAGGAAGTATTATTAACAATCCCTTTATGATAATTCGTCGTTTATTATTATTATTATTATTATTATCTCTCATAAGATATTTCGGCGTCCATTTCGATTGCTTTTACATGCGAGATACTTTTTACATTTTACAATATTATCGATAAAAATATTTATATATATATTCAGATTGTTAACGATATGCAATTGCACGATTTTACATTTAATCAATGCTTTATATTTACATTATCGATATTGTATTAGATAGATTATTATACAAGTTAAGACACGGAGTTTACGTTACAAACTCGACCCGTCGATTTTTCAGCCTCTAATATATATCGTGAAACGGAGGTGATGCATGAAAATGCCTATGTAGTACGGACATCCTAGGAATCGTAAAAGTATTAGCCTCTGTGTCTACTTAGGTATTCGCAGTATTCACCTTTGAATGCCTCTGTCTGTGATCGCTTTAATCTTATCGAAGTGTCCAAGCGCTTGCGACGATTGTACATCGGGTAAGCTCCACGTTAATTAAAGACAATTACATTAAATAAACGAGACTAAATAATTTAGCTTAAAATAATATGTTCTGTGCAGGAGCTTGAACACTGCGCATAATTCTTAAAGATCTCACAGGTAGACAACATTTTAACGATCATGTACCTTGAAAGTATAGACTTTGTTATGTTAATGTAATGAAACGTCTGTAATAAAAATGCGGAAAAATTGCAACTGACATTATCAATAATACTCCCGTTATTATTGTGATAAATAAAGTACAAATATATACACACATATCTATATAACTATATAATATCGTGAGGTGTTGAAGGAAAAAAAAAAGTTATCATTATGTAGGCATGGGTGTGGAACAATAAAGATATCATCAAATCTGTTCATCTTTAATTAGTTTATTTACTTGTAATAATATTATTTTCATCGCATATGTATATATATATCATTCTATTATGATATATATATATCATTCTATTTACTCCTTACTATTTATATATAATAATATAGTGTATTTATGTTCATTATGTATAATATATTATCTACATTTATAATCCCTATGAAAGGCATCTCCAAACAGACTTCAGATTTACTTTTTTTTTTAAAATATCTTATTTATTCATAAAAATACAGGGGGTTTACGCGCCACCTGTGAAATCTAGCCTGTTTTGCCCGGAACCGATAGCTTCCGATTATTGGTCGGACGAATAACATTATTATATCTTACAAATCTTTCATTCTTGCAATAACAACGAATTTATTATGTTTCTCAACATCATCTATATGTACACATCCTTACGCAAACAAGTTAAAGGATTTTTCCGTTCAGCTACGAGTCTGTAAGCGCATACGCGTCTTTTTTTTTTACTTCTTGCGTTTATTATTCAATCACGTAATTAATATCATTCACCATTGGGTTAGACGACGAAAAAGAAAAAGATCAAACGATTTCAAGAGCTCACGATACGATACGGAGAACGAAATGCAGTAAAAATGCAACGGGATAAGCTAGACGAATATTAACAAAATCGTTAGCTAGACGAAAAATAAATAAAAACTAAAACGTAAATCTTTAAAATAAACGCATATATTCTCTTCTCCACCGACTAGACTGTTTAATTCGAGACGTGCATCGACGTGATAAAAGGAAAGCACAAGAGAAGATCTCCGCTCAGTCTCTCGATAATTTAAAAGAAATAAAAGACGTTTCCATAATGCTTCGATTAAAAAGTAAAATTTCAAATAAAATTGCAAGTGTTCAGAGTAAAGTGATTATAAGTACAATCTCGTTAACGATTCATCGAAGACCTACAAAATGTATAAAAACTATAAAAAAATGCATAGAACCATGTTCGAACGCTTCCCAGGGTGTAATAATAATGATCATTTTAAAAGTACGCTCAAAGCTCGACAATACGAACAATTATTAACAATCGAATCAAGCGTAAACTTGCAAAACGTTGAATGAAAATTTCGTAGCGATCAACGGGAATTTGTAATTTCGCGCGGAAAAGATCGATTTGAAAAAACTTGTTTAGTGGCAACGCAGCATCCGGTTCCCGGCAGAGCGGCGATTCACACGGCGCTCAAATCTCAGTTACAAAAGGAATAGTCGAAGGTAAACGAGACGATAAAAATGTACTTCCTAAACGTAGGTAGAAATTGGTAACTTTGACTCACTCATTGAAAAAGTATTTCCTCTTGCCAATCCGGCATTCGTGCTTTCTTTCTGCCCGTCGTTTTTGGGTTAACGTTTGTATTGCGCGCGCCTTCGGCTATCACGTGACAAGCAGCATACTTCAGTGTTCGCCAATCCGTTCAAAGTGACAGTCCGCGTTAATGATTTCGAAATGAGTTTTTACAGATTTAACAATGAAATCAACGACTGAATTGGGAAAATGATTTAATATTGATAACTGATTAAATGCAACGCTTTAATATATGAGAGTATATAAGCATGATTATTAGGGACGTACGAGTGATCGAATGTTTCAAACGTTCCAAATTTTCTAAATTACAAATTCTTTAATTTCTCGTCTTTCATGTTTTAAATCTTCAATTTTTTGAGTCCCTAAATTCTGAAATTTCCAAATCTCGTTTTTAAATTCCCAATTTTACAATTTTGAAAGTTTCCGAATTTTTAATTAAGACCGAGGATATATTTATTTCGGATATTAGTCCGAGTTCGTCCGACTTTTCCCGACAGTAACCGAGTCCGACATAAACTACTTGTACATCCCTAATAATTATAAATCAGTAATTATTATCAAGTTTTTCGCAAAAAGAGATATAAACATTTCGATCGATTTAACATATTTCGACGATCAAGAACGAAACTAGAGTCCGTGTTATTCCGTTACAAAATCTTGAACGATATTATACATTATCCTGCGTGAGCAATCATCTTGCTCGGAGATCACCGAACTTTATACACGCGATTAGAAACACTGCGCGGCCGCTTGACACCGTATATAATATATATATAGAACAGGTATAACACGGAATTATACAAAGAGACAGGACTAGTACTTTCAACGTAGTTATTATTAAACCTTTCGTACAATATGTACAAAGTTAAACCCACAAACGAGAGGCATATGTTTTTTTTTTATACTTTTAAATTTCTTCTTTCTTTCTTTCTTTCTTTCTCTCTCTTTTTTTTCGTTTTTTGTTGTTTCTTTTTTTACTTTTTTGCTCAATAGACTCTCACTCGCACTTAAATATTAAAGGTTGGGCATGATAATACTCGCGGTAGTATAATGCCCTAAGTCTTGCTGATCCAACGCGTAGCTCTCCCGTAAGCAGCTACTGTACTCCCAGACATCGATGCACATTTTCATTTTTATACAATATACATATTTATATTTATATTTATATTTATATACTTATATGTATATATATATAACGTAATATTAAAGACAGTCCAACTCGGCGCTTTAATCATTTCTCACGCGGTGTTCATTAACCTCCCCTCCCTCACCCCTCGTCCTTCCGTATCCGACACTGCCACTCTATGTACATGCTAACAATAAATAGAACGCGACAAGAAAACGAGTTCTCCGCGGGGAAGTACGTAACGTTTAATCGATCTAACGAGAATAAAAAGATTGATAGGCGATTGGGGAGGCGGTTATGATCGGGGTTGGAAAATTCAAGGGAGCAAGGGATGGAACGTGAAACATCTACAAAGAAGGGTGGAGATGAAAAGGAACGAGCCCGTGTCGTCACTTTCACTCCCGGTATATTGCACTATTTATAAGAACGGTAACTTCGAAGCAAATTGTTTTTCGCGCGTCGACACTCAACATTCTCGAAGGAAGAAGCCTAAAAAAGATCCATTCCTGGCCAATGTTATCGAGACTCTTAAACTAAACTCAGCGAGGTTCTTTGCTTATTAATTTCGTATCTCGCGGGGTGCGACCTCATCGACCGTCCAATTGAACACAGAGACAAGTGTACGATGATGTCCGGGGAATACAGGAACCGTTACCCCCAGTTCCTTAACCGCAAATAATATACATTGTTTACCGTATTGAAGTATCCCATCGTTAGTTAAGTCTTATAGTATGGACAAGTATCCTTAGGCTAGTAGGCCCAAGGTTTTTTGCGTGTACAGTTCTCGTGTTGATTTTTTTTTTTTTTTTCGTACGTAAGCTCGCGACCACGAGTCCGGCGAAAATACTTTTCGACGAATTAAAGATACGATCGTTGACAATGAACAATGTTACGCAAAAGTTTTGAGCATGAATTCGGCTGGTAACGCTACGGTAACTGTCGTTCCGATCCAGAATCATTCGTAGATCGATATGCGAAATCGATTGAAACGGGCTCGAGGGTAAATGCAAACACGACCAAAGACATCGAAAACACGACACGGATCTTTGGGAGTGAAAAAAAGGGCATTCATTTTCATCGTACTCGTGATCGTACGGCGTACAGGTGATTTAGCGCGTGTTTACGATAACTTCTATGGAGGCAAGATGAAATAATCACGTCGTGATAGAACGTGCGCTGATTAATCGTTACATGCGTATACAGGGAGCGTTACTTTTTTATTTCTTTCATTGCCTCTGCCAAGACACCGAACGACGTTTCGAATGGCGTCAACCACCGGTTTTCAGCTTGTCTTTCGTGAAGATTTTCTCCTACAATGAATGGGTTTCGATATCCTAAATAATTGAGCCAATCCCGAGCTCCTGGAATTTCTGCACAGCGAGGAAATTCAATATCACACGTTTCGATGATATATGTGTAGGTGTAATCTCGCTATGTGACACTATTTCGTGTCTTTCAACAATTTACTAGATCGACACGTACAGATTTAGAAATTTTTCGTTTATAAAATTTGCGGACCATCAAATTTCTTAATGTAGAAAATTCTGAATTAAAAACTTAAAATTTCACGAATTTTTGACAAGTTTTTAAATTGGGAAATACAGGAATTTTCAAATTGGAAAATCTAGAAATTTTCAGATTCAGAAATCTAGGAATTTTCAAATCAGGGATCTAGGAATATTCAAATTAGGAAATCTAAAAATTGTAAAATTAAGAAATCTAGTAAGTTTTTAAATTCAGAAATTAAAAATTCGTCTACTCTTCTGACGTCAGAACTTCAATATTTAAACATGCATAGAACTTCCTCTTATAAGGCCAAATCCGTCATGTGTCCCGCTACAACCGCACCCAGGGCCATATAGCGAGATTGCACTGTATATCTACGCTAATAAAATCATGGAACACATTTGTTCGAATTGACTCAAAGGGAAAAGAATATCAGAATTGTTTCCTCGCGAAACAGAAATACCAAGTATCTGTTCATCTTTCGTTCTACGCGTTTATATCTTTCTTTTTCCTATCATTGACATGTATGTACATGTATAATACTATGAAATTATCGCAGTCGTTTGAACGAGGAATCACAAAAAAAAAGAATCTACGATGAACACCCGACAACGAGAAACGGAAGCGCGCTCATTCGAACGATCCGATCCTCGTCCCACCGTTTTGCAGAATAAATTGCATCACGATAACAAGCTACGAATTACACTGGAACAATATAAAAAATCGTTAAAAAATCCACGTCAGTCGAAAATCAGCGAGTTCGAACGTTTCGTATCGCAAGGCGAGTTGTCCAGCAAAAAGCGACGAAGATTCTTCGAAAGCGTTTGAAAAGCAATGCTCGAAAATCTCGGTACGCGGTACCATTTTTTTTTTTTTCGTTTCTTTTTTTATTTTATACTATCTGTAAGCTTCTCCGTGAATCTAGGAAGAGGATCAGTTGGTTCGATTGACGAGATAAAAGGATGAACATCTTCGACCGGTGAATGATGCACGTGTTACGCGTAAACGTTACGTCGATGGTGATCGAATGTAAATGAACAAAAACAGTGAATATATGTATATATATAATATAATATAGTCTTCTGTGTTGCGCGCTTGGACCATGATTCGGAGCCGTGAACGACGACGAGGACGACGATAACGACGAGGATGATAATTAGATTCCCTTACGATTTCCGTTCAATGGCAGCCTTCGAAATGATATTCCTTTCCCAGAATGACGATCCCTGTATCTTCTCTCGTATCGAATGATAATGTCGCACTTACATTTACCGCAGGGGACGAGGGTCGACGAAAGTGTGCAGGCGTTTTTTGGAGTCCGTTTTGCGTATCGATTTGTCCGATGATACGCAAAGTGGCGGCAGTCGAAGTTTACCGATCGATTGTTTTATTTTGTTGTGTTTGCTGGTTCGTCGTCGATCATCATCATCGTCATCGGCGTTATCATTACAGTCAGGGGATGGATCATCAACATCGGTCGATGGATCTTTCGGTCGTTTTGGTAGCCTGCTATTTTTATCTGATAGTGATGGAGAGTAGTAGTAACAGTAGCAGTAGTAGTAGTAGTAATAGTAGTAGTAGTAGGTGGTAGTAGGTGGCCTACAAGTGAGCGTACGTAACGAGAGTCTTATTATCGATCGGATTATGCAACGTGAACACACAATGACGTAGTTGCGTGGTACTGCGTACAGAAATATATTATTATAGTCTTTTAGTTTCGATAAAAAAGTTCAGTTCCCTCCTCGATTGATTTTCCATCTCGAGGTGGCGCTCTCTCTCTCTCTTTGTCTCATTCATTCGTTTCTTCTTTCTCTCTCGCATTTTCACCCTCATTCGTTCACTCCTCTCATGCGAATTCTTTTATATTCTTTCATTATTTCTTTGTTTCTCTTATCTAACGCATTCTCTCCGTTTTCGTTTCCATCACGATCTTATTTATTTCTCTCTTATTCTCGTTTTCCTTTCTTTTTTTTTCTTTCGATTTAATTTTCGTTATCTCTTTCGCTCTCTTGTATTGTTTTTTATCACGTTTGTTCACGGGTTTCCCGTTCCCTTTTACGTTCCCTCTTCGTTTGTACAACGCAACGAACACACACATTTATATTATTTATATTATTTATATGTATATATATATGTATATATATATACTTTTTATATAATTATTATACATACGCAAACAAAGCCTTTCCCCTTTCTTTTTTTCATCTGCACGAGACCCAGCTTCTCGGTCTGTCCTTTGTTTGCTGTTACGCTCCTTTTGTTCGATTCTATCTTTCATACATACATATATATATAGATTTCTTTTTCGTATATATATGTATATATATTTATATGCGTAGTATGCGTATAGGTATTCAGCTTCGTTTATCGTCAGTTTATTTTTTATTTACTATCTTTGAATTGTTGAGTTCAATAGGAAAGGAACGTAGAACATTTTACTCTCGAGTAGAAGAGCTGCCGCCGATTGTACCTGGAATTCAGGAGAAACAAACAAGGATCGAGATAAATTAAAGGCTTTCTTTCATTGGTCTGTCTGTCAAAGTTAATTCAAATTATTCCGCAGAATTTCGTATCGGTAATTAACTATAACAATGGCGCTTACATATTGCTTGCCTGTTGCGTATCAAATGGCTGATAGGGTAGCATACGAAGTATGATATTCGACATTGTATCATTTCACGCACTTTAAGGTTTAAATTGATGTGATAGAAACACTTTTTCACGATACTTAATGTCATGAAATTTTGTTAGACTTTATATGTTTCAAAATGACTGATTGTTTAGTGTAAATTGTAATCAGCTATTTTTTATAAAAAGAGAATCAATAAGACGTTTATGTAGTCATTTTCTCTGAACTTTAAGCTTTAAATTGATATATCATAAGTGCTATTTAGTGATACTTTTATTTCATGAAATTTTGTTAGACTTTATATGTTTCAAAATGGCTGATTGTTAAACGTAAATTACAATCAGCTATGTTTTATAAAAAAGCAATCAATGAGATGATTATACAGTTATTTTCTTTGAACTTCAAGCTTTGAATTGATATATCATAAGAGTTGTTTAGCGACACTTTTATGTCATCAAACTGCGTCGGACTTTCTACGTTTCAAAATTTGCTATTTGATATGCAACCAGCAAATGCTTCAGTACGCATCGGATCGAAAGTTTGAATCGTTCACGAGTGAGAAATCTGGATAATTTTTCCGTGTTTCGTTGAACTTACTTCAGGCAACCTGACGAGAAGATCGTGAAATCGATTCGGCTGTTGAGGCGCGCTGTGTTCGACAAAACTTCGCAGACAGCTCATGTACCGTTCTTGTAGATGCTCTAATTCCATTGTACCTCCACGTGCTAAGAGAGGACAAATACAAGAGAAAGTGTCGTGAATATGGTGTCGTTAGAAATTTGCGTACACTTATGATTCTCTTGGTCACGCTTTTGTGTCTAATGTTCAACTTCATTAATTATTCTTCTATTGTGGATGAACTTGCACGCAATCACAAACATGGTTGAACAGCTACGTCATACTTGTTGCTCGCAATTAATCGAACGTATTAATGTTAAATGAGTTAAGGAGATTTATTATACTGGAGAAGAACAAATATTTAATTAACATATTCTCTTGAATCAATCTTTTTGATGTATCAACTTTCACATTTACAAGTATTCAATATATTTTGTATGTATAATTGTAGCATCTATCAGTGTTATAATTATAGTATATTGTCACATATGTATTATAGGAACTCAGTAGTATGTGCAATATAATTGTAGTTACATATGTAATATGTTACATACTATATATGTTATATATGTAATATGGTACATATGTAACAACAATTATATTTGTAAATTATAATTATAACATATTACATATGTAACATATGCAATATTATAACAGATATATTTATAGAAAGAATTTATAAGCTTGCTCGAACGCAATAAAAATGTCATGAAAGATTTATTTATTTTAGCACATTAATATAGCATTTTAATTCTCCATCTTTCTTAACAACTATATTTTACATCGAAGTAATTGATTTTAAGATTTATGTTCATCAGACATTTTTTACTTCTCTCACTGCAATGATTCATAAAGTCTCAGGTTATTTTCAAATCTCCCCATATTTTAAGCAAATCATGATTAATTAGTACACATATTGTACATACATAGATTTTCATCGAATTATAAAAAAAATGAATGATCGTTCGAATGATCGCAAGCAACTCTACACGCTAATTCGTTAAACTTACATTTTGCTTCGCCAATTGCAGCATTAGCAAAAAGGATGCATTTCTTTATATTTTAAGTATCTCAATGGAGCGTCGGAAATTATAGCAAGTTTTCCGATCGTTCGTTACGGTAATATAAATTAATCGAGGATACTTACCTTGCGAGAGCATGGTGATTACTTTCAGACAGACATACTCTTCCATCCGTAGCCTCACCCTCCTGAACATTAACGTGACGTACGTGATTTTTTCCACCATGAGCCCTACGTCTTGCTGTAATTGGTCCATGGTTATCGGTCGGCCCATCATGTTCGTTAGGCACGTTTGTAACGTATACATGTTGTTCGAAACCTGCACACCAATACGTATCTTTAATAATTTATCACTTAAGGTTTCGTTAAAATTAACAACTAAAGCAATAACTATAATCACTTATTATAACTATTATTTTAAAGAACCTAACCAATATCCAAAATATAAATTTAAAACACGTTACTATAAAAATAATTTCTTCCATCGCTCCATACATTATCGATTGAAGTCTCGAAAAAGTTCAACGTAAAAAACTGTCAAATCGAATCCGTTCAGAAGTGAAAGTTCAGTATCGAATTGATTAGTTCGATTGGTACCAAGCAGAGCAAAGAAATGAAAAAAGTGAATTACTTCTTGCATAAAATCCGCTCCCATCACGTCGGAACCGACATTGGAGAACTTGTGCTGACCATGTATCGCTTGATAGGCGGAGGTGGTCAGCACCAGGATTTCGTGCCACTTGTGGGTGAGCAACGTCGTGTGAACTTCGACCGGTAGCTCAAGGTAAAAGGGTAACCTTTTGGTCCACTGCACCAACTTGTACACTATACTGTCTCCTATCTGACACAGCTTGTCGCTCAGGTTTGATTTATGGTCCAGCAGCTCGTCCAAGTTCTATAGGTACATGCGAGAAAATCCGTTTTATTCAAATTTATTTCAAAGAAAATGCACCTAAAATTTCTATACTACTTCCTATTTTTATGTCAACAGATTGTAGTCGGATTAAGATTTTGTAAGACTAGAGAGCAATAACAGTTGCTTAAAAAATTGATACTGGAAATTTTGAAATTTTTCTGAAATTTGATAGACCGCAGTCTGAGTTTGGTTCCAAACGATTATGATATAAAATTACTGTTAATAAATATCAGTTCAATAATTTGTAAGTCGTCTGAAGGCCTATGTGAAGGCACTTGTATGAACGTTTGTAATTTGCAAGCATTGAAAACTGTGATCAGCTCTAACGGTTAAGATATAAAAGAATACCGAATTAATCATGAACAAAGAATAGTTGTTAAGTTCTTGAATTAATTTCTGTGTTAAATTTGAGCCAGGTTATTGAGAATATAAAATGAAAACATACCCTTAACGTGGCGATATCTTGGAACTCGTCGCAGTCTATGAGGGACTGGATCATGGCGACGGTTGCATCGAAAGGGAACGATCGATCCCTCGAACTGCTCACTGTGTTGTCTAGCCTCTGTCTTAAATGTACCACCTTAAACAACAGAGATTGACCAGTTAGATTCGATACCCTTCGTTATTTACGTTCGGAGGAGTTGTACCAGGTAGATTATAAATAAGCGTAATTAACACGTGTTCCTTGACTCGTGTATGGGTCAGCATAATCCCTATTTGTACTACGTCTCGTATGTGGGTCAGGAGAGTCGTGATTCTAAGGTTATACACTTTTGATAAAGAAGGCAATTTATTAAAGGCATACATTACCTTCTATGAAGTATATACAATTATACAGAATGTCCCACTTAAGTCATTTAAATTATTTTCATCGTTAGTTTAATGAAAAATAGCATATTCGGTTTTGATATGCTGACAATAAAAATATATCAGAACGATGTAAGATATTATAGGTTAATTATTATTTTTATCGGATAAGTGAATATTATTTACATGCAATTTAACTAAATATAAATAGTTAACCTCGGATTGAAGAAAAAGAACGAGCAAATGATACTTGAACAGTGTAAACACTTAAAGCTTAATAGTTATGCTAAACTAGACTTCAGAACTAATTAAAGCTAACGCGGAACTGAAAATGTAGAATGTGATTTGTTTATAGAACACGCTTATTCCTTTTTAGAAAGTGAAATTGAAGAGTATCGCTGCGTTCGAAATCAGTTAGAAACGTGCGAAGGCATGGTTTTGCATATGAAAGTGTTTAAAAAATGGCAGTAG
This sequence comes from Megachile willughbiella, assembly GCA_945859595.2. Taxonomy (NCBI): domain Eukaryota; kingdom Metazoa; phylum Arthropoda; class Insecta; order Hymenoptera; family Megachilidae; genus Megachile; species Megachile willughbiella. The sequence goes on from OX243796.1 coordinate 12,118,081, forward strand.
TTAAGAATAATATTATTACGTAATGCATTCGTTAACGGAAAATTATTAGAGTTCCAGTTTGAATGAATACTTTCTATCAAAGATCTATCTGATATTTCGCGTGATTCGTTGGTTTTGCTGACTTTTATAGGCGAAATGGAAAATACGTTCTATGGTTTCACTTTTTAGTGTCTGTCGTAAAACAAATGATTTACTATCGTGTTTACTGCCTGTCACTCCTGTACCCGTACAACAGATTTTAGAGTATCATTAACACGTCATGATAGTTTTATATATTCTTTGATATTTATAAATATTTCAGGATTCCAATTTTTACATTGCAAGTTTCTACAACTCAAATTTCTAAATTTCTGAAGTTCACATTTCTAAATCTCAAAATTCTCAAATTCCTAAACTTCAAATTTTAATTTCTGAAATTTCCAAATCTTAAATTCCTACATCCCAAATTCCTAAACTCCGAATCCCTAAATATCCAAATCTCTAAATACCAAATTCCAATTTCTCAAATTCTGAAATCACAAATTCCTAAATTGTAAATTTCTACACCCCAAATTTCTAGAGTTCATATTCCTACATACCCAAATCTTCAAATCCTCTAATTCCTACATCCCAAATTCCAATTGCTCAAATTCCTAAATCCCAAATTCGAATTACTCAAATTCCTAAATCACACATAACTTAAACCGCCCGATTCTTAAATCCAATATTCCTAAATTCCAAATCCCTACACCCGAAGTCCTAAATTCATAAGCTGATATTTTCTAAATTTCCAAATGTAACATCTTCGACATGATATTCATCTAAGTTGACCCAGTCATATCTTTAAGTCTTGCTAAGATTAATATCGTCATCTTTATCCAAGTTCAACGAAACCACACCGATAAAGAGCCAAAATTCGTCTCTCCAAATCGCTGCTGAAACTCATCGAACAGAGACATCATGGAGTAAAGTTGTTCGAGTCCGATCACTCCCGGTAGTTGAATAATTTCGATCGATCGATCGAAGAATCGCGAAGCGGTGCTTCCTACGTCAATCCGATCCGGCCTTTCACTGACCTTTCGGACCCGGTGGTACTTCCTCGAGGTCGATATTCGTCGTAGCAGACGAAGAGGGAGAGCGGCCTCGGTCGGCGATACCTTCGGGGAAAGCTGCGATCCTCACCTCCGCGGATATACCCTTAAGTTTTCTACACACGGTCGCGAACCGTGGGACACGTTCTCGTCGCTGAAGGCGATCGAGTTGGAGGTGGAGAGACGAAGGTGTTGGAGGAGGAAGAAAAGGAGGTAGGGTGAGGTCAGTGTCCCTTGTGTGCAGACTTTCACGAGTTACGAAACCGCCGGAGAACTGCCCGTCCTTGGCACCGGCTGTCGCTGATTTTCTATTGTCCCTACCTCGCAGTCCTCGTCATCGTCGCCGTGTTTCACCTGGTGATGCCTCCGTTCCTCCGCAATTAACCCTAATCTAACCCATCACTACCCTTTCTTGTCTCTCTAGTTTTCGTACTTATTCCTTGTAACCTCTTTCGTCTTTCTTCTATTCGCGGATTTTCTGAATAATATTGGGCTAGTGATTAATAGACTCGTGTCAAGCTAATAATAATATCAATGAACTGATGTCAAGCTAATATCAAGCTAATAATAATATCAATGAACTGATGTCCAGGTAATATCAAACTAGTGTGCAAGATGTGGAAAAAGTAACTGATGGAGGATACATGAAGAGTGAACATTTCAGAAATGTATATTTAGGGACGATAAGAAATGTTGAAACAATGTAACCTTCTATCTATAATCTTATTCTGCAGAAAACATAATCTTATTCTTCAGCAGTGAAAATAATTTAGATATTCAACATAGGTGAGACACCCTCTACATCAAGTGTGTACTAAAGTATCTATTATAAAGTATATAGTGTATATCATATGTCAAACTTTATATGACAAGTTATAAAATGTATGGAATGTATATCATATTGCAAACTTTTGTACTAATTTTTAAAATTAATATGTACAAGTCCTGGTAGTTTCCTTGCAATGTATTGTGCACGTGACACAAGATGAAATTAGGTCTAGTAGTGAGTCTGAAGCTTATTTTTAAGAGAGAGTTTACTTTCCCTATGTGAAAGGTCTAAATTCCCTGTGAATGTGATTGTTCCAAATTGATTGTCTTGCCAAAAATATGTGTGAGGCATGGAATATAATTTTTGATTTAGTCAGTCGCATTTCTTTCTACTTGGTAATTTGTGGTGAACAAACACGTGTTCTGGTGAAGAGTTTCAAGAACCTTTCGTGCATTTAACTTTGTAACAGATTTATGATACATAATTTCAATCTTGAACATGAAAGAATCTCAGACGTGCTTCATATGCATACAAATACTCCGATAAGATGAATAAAATCACAATAATTCAGTAAAAGTAGTTATTTTATATTGTAAATTAGAATTAGATAGTGATCATGTTAGCACGAAGAGGTGTAAGCAAAGTTTTTCCTCGAAATTCTAGCGCAAAAGTTCATGTTTTGAAATTGAACAGAGTATCCGCGTTTTGCAGCGACATGCAATGATTCGGCCGGAGATGGAAAGTGACCTCCTTAATGGAGCTCCACCGGCAATATTTATCCGGTCCTCGAGTCATCGATTTCACTTTTGGCAATGGCCTCTAGCGGGCCGACTGTTCCCGGTAATTCTTCTCGTTGTTTGCATACCTCACGTGCTCGACGCGCATAACAACATCGATTAACCTTTATTATCGCCGGCGATAATACCACGCACAGCAATCCGCGTTTAACATCGGCGTGATCTTTCGTGCAACGAGTTGCAACTAGAGATCGAATACTGGTATGGTGCAATAAATTAGAATCTGAGTGGAGATTTCCAGATTTCTGTACTTGGCGAATTCGGGAATTAGGAGTTTTGGGAATTTGAGGATTTGGGGAGTTGGGAATGGGAAGATTATTTTTGCATTTGGGGATTTGGACATTTAAGGAGTTAGGGATTTAGAGATTTCGGGGTTTAAAGTTAGGGGGTTTGGGATAGGGAGATTTAGGGATTTAGGGATTTAGAGATTTCGGGGTTTAGAGATTTAGGAATTTAGAGATTTCGGGGTTTAAAGTTAGGGGGTTAGGGATAGGGAGATTTAGGGATTTAGGGATTTAGAGATTTAGGAATTTAGAGATTTCGGGGTTTAGGGTTAGGAAGTTAGGGATAGGGTGATTTAAGGTTTTAAGGAGTTGGGATGGGGAGATTTAGGGATTTAGGGATTTAGGGATTTAGAGATTTAGGAATTTAGAGATTTCGGGGTTTAGGGTTAGGGAGTTAGGGATAGGGAGATTTAAGGATTGAAGGAGTTAGGGATAGGAAGATTTAGGGATTTAGGGATATAGAGATTTCGGGGTTTAGATATTTAGAAATTTAGAGATTTCGAGGTTTAGAGACTTAGCTGTGTAGTGATTCAGGGATGTACGAATTTAGGGATCTAGGAATTTGGAGATTTGGGAATTGGGTTATTTTACGATTTAAAGATTTGGGGATTTGGGGTTTTGGAGATTTGGAGATTTAGGAATTTAGAGATTTAAAGATTTGATGATTTGGTGGTTTCGAGACTTGAAGATTTGGAAATTTGCAGATTTGGAGATTTGGAGATTTAGGAATTTAGAGATTTAAAGATTTGATGATTTGGTGGTTTGGAGACTTGAAGATTTAGAAATCAAGGATTTGACAATTTAATGATTCAAGACTTAGAAGATCTAAATATGTGGAATATTTAGAATTGAAGAATTTAAGAATATCGAATCTTTGGGGTCTGTAACAGCATAAAAATCTGGAAACTTGAGAATTTAAGAATAAATTTGAAAATATACGAAAAAATCGAAAACTTCAAAATCGAACAACATAAAGATCCGTAATCTTAAAAGATTTCAATGTAAGTGCATTAAACAAGGTACCTCTACCTGATTTTACCTCATAAGACGTAAATTTAAATAAAAATGTTTCATACTTATCACGTTGTGAAAGTATAAGAAGGTTGCGTATACCACTCGAAGAGTAAAAAGGCTAAAAAATGTGATACATGTAGAAAAACGACGCGATAAAGAAAAGCGGTCAGATTCGGGTAACTTCAATCTGTTTTCAGCAAAACGATCCTGAAATGAATGAACTCTCCGTTGCAATTTCACTTTCTTACGAGTCCGCTTGCGCAAGCTTCAAGGTTTCCCACATTACGAAAGCCGATAGATACAACGAGCAAGCAGTTCGAGAGCCGACTGGTCGTCGTCGTCTCGCATGCTTTTTCGTGCTCTTCTAAATCTGCATTATATTATCTTTAATACCATGGAAGTGTTTGCTATATGGTCGCAAAAGTAACGTTTCGACGACTAAAGTTAACCCTAAATTAAATCTAACCGCTAGCAGAACTACCTTCTCATGAATTCTGAAGGATGATTGAATTATTTTGGATAAATTTGCAAATATTTAGTTTGGGTTTGGTAGATGGTAATGATACGGGATGAATTTTTGACGGCATTTTTATAATTTTTTTAATTGGTTTATTTAGATCTATCAAATTCTGCAGATCCTAAAGTAATCGAATCTCTAAATCTCTCAATTCTTGAATTCTTAAATGCTTAAGCTTACAAATCTTCAAATCCTCCAAGTACCTAAATTCCCAAATCCTTACATTTCCCACATTTTTAAATTCATCGCATTCCCTGAATAAATCAAATCTCAAAATAATCAAATCTATAAAAGACCAAATCCTCAGATCCCTTAAATAACCAAATTCTTCAAATATCTAATTTCTCAAATCTTCAGATCCTCCAAATACTTAAATTTCCAAATCCTCAAATTCTCAAATACCTAAATTCCCAAATCCTCAAAGTCTCCAAATTCTTAATAACTAAAATACCAAAGTAATCAAATCTTTAAGTTCCAAAATTTCAAAATCTACAAATGACAAAATCCCCAAATCCCCAAATCCTCAAATCCTCAAATCCTCAAATCCCCAAATCTCCAAATCCCTAAATCCCCTAATTCTTAAAACCCCAAATCCCAAAATTCTCAAACCGTTAAATTCCCCAAATACCTAAATCCCCAAATTTCCAAAACCCCAAATCCCAAAATTCCCAAATCTTTAAATTCTCCAAATACCTAAATTCCAAAATCCTCAAATTCTCCAAATCCCCAAATCCTCAAATTCCTAAAACCCCAAATAGCCAAATCCCCAAATTCTCACATCTTTAAATTCCCCAAATCCCCAAATTCTCAAATCTTTAAATTCCCCGAATACCTAAATCCCCAAATTTCCAAAATCCCAAATCCCAAAATTCCCAAATCTTTAAATTCTCCAAATACCTAAATTCCCAAATCCTCAAATTCTCCAAATCCCCAAATCCCCAAATTCCTAAAACCCCAAATAGCCAAATCCCCAAATTCTCACATCTTTAAATTCCCCAAATCCCCAAATTCTCAAATCTTTAAATTCCCCAAATACCTAAATTCCCAGATCCTCAAATTCTCCAAATCCCCAAATTCTCAAATCTTTAAATTCCCCAAATACCTAAATTCCCAAATCCTCAAATTCTTCAAATCCCCAAATCACCAAATTTCCAAAACCCCAAACCCACAATTCTCAAATCTTTAAATTCCCCAAATTCCCCAAATTTCCCAAATCCCCCAAATCCCCCAAATCTTCCAAATTCTCCAAATTTCCCAAATTCTTCAAATTCCTCAAATATGACCCCAAAGAGAACGTCAATTGCGTCAACCGCAAACAACAGAAAATTCTGCGATTTCATAAGGAAATCACTTTTCCCGCAATAGTTATTCATCTCCTGGAATTCCCTGTGTCCCACTTGTTTTTTCTCGAAACAACGACGCGCAGAAAATCGTATCCTTTCCGTTTATGAATGTAATCTCACGTACGAACTCTTAATCGCGTTTTAACCCAGCCAACGTAAATTTCTCGCTGTTTCTTACCTCTCTGTAATGCAACCGTAAATGCTCGCGATGCTTTTGTAACCGTTCACATCCATTTCCTGTACGATTTCAATTCTGAACGTATCTTTCAGACTAGAATAAAGTATTTATTGAATAACGCTTCGTGGAGGATCAGATTCTTTTACAGAATATCGTATAAGTTACATTATACAATACATACTTGTAATATTCGACGTAGGTACACATTCGTTAATTTGATATGAAGAAATCAGAAAGGTTATATATCTTGAATCAAAAAATACAAATCCGTATGGTAATTCAGATTTCAGAATTTCTAGTATTGTTCTAAAATCATGAAAATTTCGTTCTGGCTGGATATTCTGTTTTTAAATATATTTCATATACAATTATGATACATAATCGCTTTCTCTTGAACAAACCTACATTTAACAGAATTATCTATAATTTTAATGTAAATTCGACGTCTGATACGAGGAACGTACTGCAACGTGAATATATGTTATTAACGATATCACGTAAGGGGTACAATATTGTTTGCATCTGTTGAAACGATTTTCGATAAAGTGAGTGAAAAACTCATACGTGTTTCACAAATTCGGCACCGAAGTGTTAATTTCACCGAGTGAAATGATCAGCCAGCAAAGGCGATCATTTAGATCGATTTGCGAGATTAAACGATGGAGATAAATAGCGGGTACTCGAGAGAAAGAGCGTGTATTTACGGGGTCTCGCGAATCTGTAGCGAATCCAGAGGGAAGAAAGATTTCGACGAAGCATGTGATCCTCGATCGCGTGCAGCTGCTCCGAAAGTGAAAGTAAAGATGCCTTCGGGACGTTCTCATCGACGCTGAATTCTCTCGCGAAGAGATCAACTTTTGTCGACCCGAGCTCGATTTCTAGCGAGCCGACACGAATAAATCACTGGAATCGTTGTTACGTCGCGGACGTTGATCTATATGCGCTCCGACCAAAGAAGAGGCAGTAAAAAAAGAGAGACACACACATACAGAGGGAAATATGTTTCGCACGTAGAATCGGCTCGTTAGATAATCGGTTTGATGGAGCTGATAGAGAAATCCCGTGGAATCTGTTGATGCAACGCGAGCTTGTACGAGTTATCACGCAGGAACATCGCGTGAAATCGAATGTGTTGCGTCATTCGCCGCGAAGAAATGATCAAACCGGTAGAAAAACAAGTGGAAATTACTGTACTCGTTTCGGAGTTTCACTGGATACGGTTCCCTAGGGAAATTCGCGGTGGAGGAGGAACTCCGCGGTCGATGTTGACGGAGAATTATGAATGTTTGTAACGATAATTAAATACATTTACATGTCTTCAAATTTACACACTTTTTTACTTTATGATTTTTCAAAGTTCTTAATTTTTCGAATTTAGTGTGTTTAGAAAATTACAAATTTTCAAGTTTGATAATTTTGTATTTTTCAAATTTTATATCTTTTTGTCTAAACGTTCATATTTTCAAATTCTTCATCGTTCAGAGTTTTTAATTTTTTATTGTGCAAATTTTCAAATTTTTCATCGAGCAAATTTGTAAATGTTGAACGTTAATTTTCGAAGTTAAAAATCTAGGAATTTACAAATTTTTGAAATTACATATTTTTGATTTAGAAATTATTAAATTTAAATACTTCACTTCTAAAATTTGAAAATAAGTGGTATGCTTTTCCTATCTTATCGAAAAGAAACCTACATCAGAATGTACATTCTACACATATGTACACATATGTACACGTTTCCGTCAATATATAATGGAGAATGTACAACTTCAAAATAAATCTCGATTACAAAACAAATTCAATTATTAATATCTCCTGATGTATTGGAAATAATTTTGTATTTATGCAATAATAATAAGTCTAACTAGTATTCAAATATCCTGTATAATAACATTTCATCATGACACTCAAAGCTTCCAAATTATGCTGATAAAATAATCACGTGTATTGAAATCGAATATACTGGCAGCGCCAATAAAATAAATAAACTCTTTATTATTATGTAATTCAATGATCGAAACGAGCGGGGGTTAAATTGATATAATATAACGTATTTCAAAATTACAAATATTGAAAATGAAAAATCCAAGTATATTAATTCTATTATTTTTGTGCTTGATATCTTCGTGTATTTTATAGCACATTCTATTAAGAAACGTATCAAGAAATATTAAAGAAATTCAATTTAAATTGACAAAAATTCGTCATTTTATATTCATAAAATCTGTAAATTTATATCCATAAAATTCATTAACTTATATTCATAAAACGCATCGATTTATATTGATAAAATTCATTAACTAATATTTATAAAGTTCATCAATTTACACCGATAAAATTCAACTTACACCCATAAAATTATTCAATTCATATACAACAAAATTTATCAATTCCTATAATCTTATAACCACCCCTTTAATCACGATCGCCCTAACGGAATATCTTCACGAGCAAAAAGGCGACATAATAATCAAGAATTACAAAATTAGACCTAACCCGAAGAACAAGACAAGAAAATAATTAAAAGGAGTAATCAACAAAATTGTTAAAAATGTACTTAAAGTACTTACTTCGGAGGGGTTGGTAAGCGCCGTCTTCAGGATCGTACCGTTAACAAGGTGGCCCGAATGTGCAGGGTGACTCGAGTGACTGGTGGTAGATTGTGAGTTGAGCGGGTCGCCCGACGAAATTTTATGATGGTGGAGAAAACCACTGGCTAACTGAGCATGTTGCTGTTGGCTATGGTGTGCGACTGCAGCCACAGCCATATGCTTTTCGAGCATCGTCGAGCCCATGGTGTTTTTATTACCACCAAGGGATCCCGACCCGTTAACGCCACCAACGTTACCGCCGCTACTCATGCCACCCATATTTCCACCCACTCCGCTTGCTTTGTTACTTTTCTTGTGCTTTTTGTACTTCACCTAAACAAATATTTGCTTTGTTACATTATTACATATAGCAACATCAAATTACACATATGTGTGTAACATTAAATTAGATATAATATTAGATAGCGATTGAAATTTGTTTTCATAAACAATAACAAGACTTTTCGAGGGTGGTTTTCTGGTCTTTGATACTTTATGGAACTTTTGTCGTATTTTATGGTTATAGTAAAATTGAAGAATACTAGAGAGCAATGAAGGATCCTTTTGTTCGAGGATTATAGGGAGTTATAGAAAATTTGAACCTTGAGGAACGAGATTGAGTGTAAATTTGAGAATTTGAGAAACATATATTAATTTTGGAAATTACTAAATTTCCCATCGAATTTTCTATTTTGGAAATTCTCAAATTCCCTAATTTGCAAGTTCCCCATTTCTCAAATTCCCGAATTTGAATCCCTCCAAATCAAAGTTCCAAATATCCAAATATCTAAATAGTCAAATTCTCAAATTCTCAAATTCTCTAAGTCTCAAATACCCAAATATCTAAAGAGACAAATATCAAAATTCTCAAAGTCCCAAATACCCAAATATCTAAAGAGACAAATATCAAAATTCTCAAAGTCCCAAATACCCAAATATCTAAATAGATAAATATCAAAATTCTCAAACTCTCGAGTTCTAAAATTTCTCCCCAAACTCTCAAGTTCTAAAATCCACAAAATCCTAAAATCTCAAATTCTTCAATTTTCAACCCCCAAAATTTCAAATCTCCCAAAATCATCCCTTAAATTTCTAAACTCTTTAATTTGAAAATCTATCACCAAAAAATAAAAGAACAGTCCCCTTCCTCCACGTTTCAAATTCCCCTAGATAATGCCACCATGCTGCCAATATACGTATTCTAACTATCAAGTGCTTCAAGTGTTCAGAATTCCATTGATTATCGCACGTAACGTGTCGTTTCAATAAAAATAATAAAAAGTAGCAAGTAAATGTGAAGTGAGGTTAATACATACCTTGTAAAGGTTATACACAGCACCAGAATTTCTTCCTCCAGGCATTCGATCCTCTCGAACGGCCTGAAGAACCATACCCTGTTCAATGCACTTTTTGAAGCGACAGTACTGACACCTGTTCCTTTGGGCTTTCGTGATTTCGCAGCCACCTTCTGCCACGCACGTGTACACCCGCCTATTTTGCACGGTTCTCTTGAAGAAACCTTTACACCTGCGCACAAATAATTCATACCTTTTACACTTCATCCCCATGAATTTCTTCACCAAAATTTTTACCTTTCAAACGCATTTTCATTGATACATTGAACCACTAGATACTTTAATATTCTGTTACATTCGGTTGCGTACCATTTCTCATTTATTTGCAAATATTTTGTGTAAAATAATACTCCATGAATTTCTGTATTTTGTCAAATATTATTAGTAGAATTGTCGGAAATTTTCTGTATTTCGTAATTGCAACTTTGTCATCTTTGTATTCTCTTGAAAATTAGCAGTGTTCATTTTTCGTGTAATTTTTATAATAGAATTAAAAGGTTTATGGATCTAGATATCTAGGGATAAAGGTACCTAACAAGTATCGAGAGATGTGAAAATCAAGGGATCTAAGGAACTAGATATTTAGAGATAAAGAACTCAATGTAGAAAAATATAAAAGGTGACTATGATATTACTATGACCATAATGATACCACGATACCAATTTTTCTTTCATGAAAGCTTTATACTATTTGCAGAATATGCAACAAATTTTTCAACAATATCTCCAACCTAATCGCGAGACCCCTGAAAAGATCTCTTTCCTACATCGTTAATTCAATCGAAGTTCGATAATCAAATTAGTAATCTACGGATTTAGTTCCGTTACATATCTCGAAATACCCAAGCCGGTTAGCACGTCTTCCGGAAACACGACAGAGATTCAGACGATCCGCTTAATTAGAGATAATTACACAGAACTATGTAAGGAAAGTTAGTATTACACGACCCTAAAGGGAGGATCACGGCGAACTATGACCTTTGGCTATCCTCGAGTTGCACCTGCGTGATAGCATTGAACTGTATCGTTCGGGCAATATATTGTTTCGAGTGTCTTCGAGGTTAATGCGTCACAGTTCAACTATGAATGTAGATACATAGATATCCTCCCACGACGGAAAACAACTCTCTCTCTGTGTCATCGTTTTCTCTTTCAAGATACTCGTAACACGATACGCTATCTTTTTTATTCTATCGTTGCTTTGTGCTTTGTACGAGTTCCACCCTCAAACGAATTCGATCGTACTCGTCAATCTCTCGACGCTGAATTTTTCATCGGTGTACAAAAGTATCTTTGAAATAGACTTTCGGAAATGATTACTTTGATAAACCTTTTTCACAAATCAAAATATAGTCTCGACAATTTTCTGCGGTACTCATATTTTAGCCGGCAAATTCGAAATAATAAATCTTCTTAGAGATTATATCAAGTGGTATTAGATGTTAATACCACAAGTGATCAAAGTTGACGAAAGCTATTTATTGATAATTTATTGACTAGTACAATGTCATAAGATTTCCATGTCAAGTTATGTCAAGTTTTCTGAAATCTGATTCGACATAAATTCGTCATCAAAGTTAAATACTAATAAAAAGTTAACATCGTTATATCAAATTTCCCGGTGGATAAAAATGTAACACTTCGCTAAGCTAATAATAGCGATACAGTATTTCAACAAGGTGAACTAAAAAGCGTATTTCAAGGTGTATCTCGTTCTAATATATCCAGCGACACGGTTGATTAGTTTCTAAAGTCACAAGAGGGTATCGTTATACTGTTCTGCGTCAGTTTATCCAATGTGTATCGTATCCAACAAATCCGGCAAATTAGTTGAGAAAAGTCGACGACGAGTTTCTCTATGCATCCCAGCGTAGCCGTAATTCTGCTAGTATGAATGTTTAATCTGTTTCTAGTACCGACCCGGTCTCCCGAGAAGCGGAAGCAAACTTTCAAACTTAATTCGTCCGACAAAAAACTCGTAATGACTAATCGCATCGTATCGCTTCGTTTCGTCTCAAAATTGTGTTCAACGTTAAATTCGCAAACATAAGCTTTGTTTCAATCTTAATACACAATAATTTGACTGTGTTTAATATTGAAGCTAAATGAGCTAATTATTAATTCTATACTTATGTCCTTAGATTCCTAGATTAATATATATTTAGATTTTTAAAACTATGTTCAAGACTGTTGTTTCTCTAGAGTGCTGTATACAACATTCTAAGTTGTCAAGATTGCTTAATCCCTAGATATCTACATACATATCTGGATTCAGAAGTATTCCTACAATTTTAAAGTTGTTAAATCCCTAGGTATCTACATTCATATATCTAGATCCAGATTTTGGAATTCTATATTCAAGATTATTGTATTCCTAGATCCTTACGTATCCACATTCTCAGATCACAAGATCTATGTATCATTAAATATGTACATACATTCCTACATATCTAGTATGCTCAGACCCCAAATCTTTCAATCCTCATATTTCTGATTACAAATCTGAATAACTTCAATTCCTACAAACATATTCTGACCTATCGACATTTTAACAAACATTTAACCATTCTAAAATTGTATAAGTAGAATAAAGACTTACCCTTCGCACGTGATGATACCATAATGCAAACCGGTAGCCTTGTCCTCGCAGATCATGCATATCATAGGCGTCTCGTCCTCCTCGTGTTCCTGAGGTGGCATAGGTGGTGCAGGGGGTGCGACCGACAGCGACTGCGACGCCGACTCGGACTTGACAACACCTCCGTTCCTCGCCCACGTTTGACCGGAACCGGAAGCCGTCAGGTTCAATGCCTGCATCTGTTGCGCAGCCGGTAGCTGCGTGAGCTCGCTGGCCCATAACCTCTCCATGTTGAGCGGAGGGCCGGACGAGTAGGAAACAGAGGGTGGTTTGCCCCTGGACTCTTGCCCGAGGTTCAGGAGCAGCTGAGCAGCCGACTCCTCCGACGAGGAACAGGATGCTGCCGCGGCCGTGGTGGTCCACGATGCCGCTGGCGGTGGTACAGGATCCAAAGGTGGCGCCGACCATATCATCGTTCTGACGCCACCGATTTCGCCCATGATCACCGTCGGTGGTGGTCGCGGGGGTGCCGGCGCGGGCCTCTGCGCCGGTGGTTTCATCGTTTCGCCTGAAATCGTATATTCGTGAAATACCACTATTTTCATAATATTTAGCCGATGTCCTCCGGCAGTGACACAGTCAAATATTTAAAGATAGTCTTCTTTCGAATCGTGCAATTCGATCTGGTTAGGAACGTGGGGTTCAATGAACCACAGCTACCTTTAGACCCGACGCACACAAGCGACTTCTTGCGATCGGATTTTGCTTTTGACTAATAGAAAGATCGTGTAAAAAGTCGCTCGTGTGCATCGCATAGGCTGAAGCATACAGCGATCTAGATTAGAAGATTGATTTCCTAAATATCGTTAGTATGATTTGAAAATGAACTTACACGAGGAGGCAGTGCTAGTCGACCCAGTGCTGGTGGAAGTAGCTCCGCTGCCCGTGCTGGTGCTCAAACTCGTGCTGCTACTTGTGGACGCGACAGCAACGTTCTGCCCGTAGGACACTGCGCTGTTGATCACCCCGTTGAGTAGCCTCTGCGTGGCGAATCCTTGAACACCGTTGTTTTGCGACCAAAATTGATGATGAGCCAGAAGATGAGGCGGTACCGAGGGTACCCGGGGTCTGGGCGGCGTCGGGGGTGTCTGCGGTTGTTGCTGCTGCTGTTGTTGTGAGCCGTGCGTGGTGCTCGCGCTCGGGCTCATGCTCTGGCTAGGGCTGTACTGGGAAGATGGACTGCTCCGGTGACTAGGTTGACTGGAGGTCTCCGAACGACCACCACCGCCGCTACCACCGCCGCCTCCTCCATCGAAAACCGAGTTATCGGACTCCTCCTTGGTCTGGGCCGACGAAAGGTCACCCTTGTCGGGGCTGTCGCTCCTCGAGGTCGGTTCCTGGGGCATGGGAGTCGTGGAGACCGCTTGCATCGGCGAGTAAGGCGACATTCTGGTTGGTATCGGGGTACCAGCACGCTGTTGTTGATGCTGCTGCTGCTGCTGTTGTTGCTGCTGCTGCTGTTGTTGTTGCTGCTGCTGCTGTTGCTGCTGCTGATGTTGGTGCTGATGGTGCTGTTGTTGCTCTTCGACCACCCTGAAGCCCACCATCGAAGTGGCATCCGGGAAGACTGAATCGGGCGACGCACGGTCCGAGCAGGATGTGTCGCGAGCTTCCATGCCACTTGCCAGCCCAGTTCCGCGGAGAGGATCTCGCGGTGTCCCTGGACTCGGGATGCCTAGCAGATACTCGCTTTTCACTTTGACCACGGGGCAGCCCGGCGAGCCCGGCATGTTAGCCTCCGGCGACAGGGTCGAGGTGTCAGCCATGCTCTCCCCTGGAGCAGGAAAGTTTATGGGTGAAGGAGCGTCCGCCGGCTGGATCCCGAGCGGCGAGCCTGCTGATCCGAGGGATACCGGGGAGTCTGAGAAATAAGGCGTTGGTCTCACGTTTATACTCGGTGGAACATTTGCACACGTTTACCTCGGGAAGGCCGCGATTACGGGCGTGGATGAAGCGCGATTAGTCCTGACACGCGTGTCGTGTGCATATGATTATGGACTGCCTTTTTATTTTCGTGATGATGGGCGTGGTGATGGTGGTGGTAGGACGATTTTTTTTTTTTTTAGAGAATATTCAGCGAACGATAGGTTTGCCGGTTTTGTGGTGAGTTAGTGACGGACGCATCGATGATCAAGGTTCAGCGCTGATCATCTTTGGAGCAGATGAACTGGTTCGTGAACAGTTTATGATTGTTACCTTAGATAAGCTTGATTGTCATGCGGCGAGAATGATGATGGGTATTGCGAATATAATTTGCGAACTTTGTGAGATGGATGGTGTCCCTGGCAATTAGGCTTCTTCGGACCACGTAGCATTAATCTGAGAGGGTCAAGTGTAGTTATAAATTTGAAAATATTTAAACTTTTCGATTTCTGGGTTTCCAAGTTCAAATTCCTAAATCAATCCTCTCTGATTTCCGAATTCTATACAAGTTTTAACTTCCTAAGTTTTTAAAATTTCCTAATTTGTAAATCTGCAAGTTTCCTTAATCTCCGATTTCTCAAATCCCAAAATTCCTAAATCCTCAAATTCTCAAACAGATTCCTAAATCCCCAAAATGTCGAACATTCCAAATTTCTATAAAATCAGAAGTGTGACAAATCTGATAGCTTCCCAAATTTTCATATAATAAGTGTTAAAAAATATCTCCAGAAAATCCTACGAATAGCAGGTTCCTTTCACCAAAATCATAACTCTCCCTGAACCTACATATCTCACCAGCGTACAATGCACATACAAGATTCACGTCTGTTGATTATAATCTGTATCGATCAGATTGTCCCAACAGAGATGAACACGTTAGCTTGCGTTGTGTTTTGACACCTCGCTACGTAACACTCAACGAGTATTGTTCATTACTATTCTTCGTAGATTGGGCAACCACGTTTCACCGTGCATTAATAACAATTATTGCGAGCCAACGATTCCATCGTTCCTTATATCTGATTCGCACGAGATTATGAAAGTTACATGGCATGAAATTCTTCTTCGTTTGAGAGTTAAACTATTCGGTTCAATGATCTCGTAACCATCTCGAACTGCTATATTCACGTTAATGGGTTTGGTCTTTCGTGTTCTAGCCGTTATGAAAATGTTATTAATCATCGCGCATAAGCATGCCCGGTGGTCTATCCCGATGATGAATAACATTTATCATGGTATGCAGTCGATCTGCTTTATGATGTTGATAGACGCATTTCGAAAGAAACGTATTTTCTTCTTCCTGTTCGGGGATCGAAGTGCATATCAATAACACGTGAAAGTAAAAATAAAAGCCCTGAGAATAATATATATTAACAAAGTAGGTGCGAACTCTGAAATAGTTGGTAACGATGCAAGTCGATGTTCAGGATTTTTTTTGCGGATGTCGAAGATAAAATAAGTCAGTATAGTGTTCCATACTTGTTATAGCAGTAAATGGAAGTACATAGATGTGATCGACAACGTAAATAAAATTTTTATATTTCCATCGTTTGTATTAAATATACATTACTGGTACTTGCATCGTAATTAAATTACATCTGGTACTTGCATATCATTTCAATTCGTCAATCTCGTTATTCATCCATAATGAAATTAGAGTAACTTGATGTGAAGAAGAAGACGAGCAAAAGTGTTTTCATCCTACCGTTAGTTTTGCTAACCATGTGGAGTCTGACTTGGACTTGCTTTTACGCCATATCCAAGGGTGCGAGATTACATGTGCGGCAACAAGGATATTTCACAGCCAGAGTAATTTACGCGACCGAAACGAAACTGTAATACTCGTTCGAGGCGTTTAGATGGCGAAAAGGATGTGGGACTATGGCTGTTCGTGTAGGTCAAGGAAGGAATGCAGTTGACAAGGCCGAGCTATGATTGTAGGTACCTAGGTACCAGTTTCCAAGCTATTAATAGCTCGATCACCGTGAATATCGGTTCCCGCGGATTATTCATTTACCGACTCTTATCGTCCTCCTCTCGTTTTGATTTTCTCGCGAGATGGAATCGATTCCCCGGGTTATTCAATCTTATTTTCAACCATTCCCATTCCGATCGCGCGTAACCGTACGATTATTCATTCATCGATGTCACAGTCCATCGACGAGTCACGAACAATGCATGATTGATGAAATTAGAGCTTCAATTCTCAGATATTCTGGGATTCGCTATTGTTGGGGCTGTTTGGCTCTTTCGGGCGTGAATAGAGTCATGTTTTAATAGTCGATGATATGATGTGATACGGTAGATGCAATTTTGGGTTCTTGGACTATTGGGATGTTAGGATTTTTAACTTTGCATGTTTGGGACTTTGGGATTTTTTATTTTGAGTGTTTGGGAGTTTGGGATCTTGCGAATTTGCTACTTTTATTTCGTATTTGGTGATTTTGGGATTTTGAGGTTTTGAGATTTTGGAAGTTTGGGACTTGGAGATCGTGGGACATTTGGAATGTTTAATTTGAGGACTTGGGTTTTGTGGAATATTTGGGACATTTGGATGTTGGAACTTTGGGCTTTAGGACATTTGAACTTTGGGACATTTGAACTCTGAGACATTTGAACTTTGGGACATTTGGACTCTGAGACATTTAAACTTTAGGACATTTGGACTTTCCAACATTCATATTTCGAGACATTGTGACTGTGAAAGTTTTTAACTTTGGAACTTCGGAATTTTTTAACTCTGAGACTTTGGAATTTCGTAATTTTGAAACGTGGAGTGTTCAGAACTTCATTGGAATTTTATAATATAGGAATTTTTGAACTTTCGAAATTTGACACTCTGAGCGTTAGAATTGTTTGAATTTTCGGATTATCAAACTTTGGGACTTTGAGACCTAAATATTTTGAAGCGTTAGTCTTCCATTAACGAACCAGTGTTAATCCATTAACTGACTGATATACAGATCAAAGTTATCCATTAATCATTAATATATATCTCAGCATTGTGTTATGAATTAATCATTAATACACCCAACGATGTTATTCTCCCATGAATTAATCAGAAATATACACATCAATATTATCCTCCATGAATTATGAATATACACATCAATGTTATCCCTTCTTTAATAAATCTACACTCTGCTTGGTTTACAAGTAACTTGATCCATAACTAACAACATGACAAATGAAACTGAAAAAATTCTCCATGTATTTCCAAATACATCCCCATCAATCCACATTCAGACATATAAACGTTCACACGTGACGTTTCCTATTTACCGAATATCGAAGAGCAACAGTTCTTCGAATCGTAGTAGCAGTATCGATGATCGAAGATCGAGTGGACACCCATGGGTCCCGATCTAAGGTACCGATGGAAATCGAGGCTCTGATAAGACGGCACGTGGAAACCGTAGTAAGGATGATAGAGATACGGGTTAAAGGGAGGGAAATTATTTAACGGTGTTCGTTGAAGCGCTCTCAAATCCATGTTTAACGAGTTCCAGTATTCCAGCCAATGGAGATTAGACACCAGGAACATGTTGCCTTTCAATGGAGAGTTCATTGTGCCGGTAGCGTAGGTAGCATTATCCTTGGTACTTCTCTATATATCGTCGAATATTCGTTGAACCGTGAGAACGTGTGTACTTGTTGCGTGTCGTTAGAATATCGAGTTCTTCGTTAAGCTCGGTACCTTTCATCGATTGTCTTCGGTGACTCGGAAATCGTTGCACTTTTCCACTGTCGATATTGATTGTCTTCGTGTTTCGTTATTTTCTTGAGAAATGTTTCGATACAAAACGAGCATGTAACTCTTTTAGTATTTAAATTTGGGATTAATATTTGAAGCGATATTAGAGTCACAATTTGTACATAAGAGTATGACAGCTTGTGTATAAGAACAGTAGTTTATTTGTCAATATGTTTTAAAGCAGATCTCAGTGATACGAGGGAAATATCTGTAGATAACGGTACATGACTGCAATATACAGTGTCATGTATACTATTTTATACATTTTCTAATCAACTTGAAAGATTTTAGAGACGTTGTAGAAAAGGCTATTATACTTTTCATACAAGGCTATTTTTTTTAAGGCTATTATATTATTTTTTGTATTTGGACATATTTATGTAAAGCAGTAGTGCTATAAGAAGATACACAACAAAGCTTGAGTTACCGCATTTAAATTTAAAATTAGATTACACCAAGAGAAACTGGTTTTCAGCAAGCAGAAATAAGTAATTTTGTTCATTAATATTCAAAATGTTTGTTAATTATACTCATTTCATTTTTCTTGCATAATAACTCTATTATCAATAAATTAACAAATGTAATTAGGTGTATAAATCTTTCTCAAGTTTCTATATGTATAAGATATTGGTGCTACAATTAAAATATTCTGATTTTGATGTTGCGAGTTTACAGACAGGAAAACCAGTGTTTTAAATTAAATATAGGTATTTCAGTCAATATATAAATACGTAGTCTCTATGATAATATAGAAATATTTCTGTAAACTGAACTGTGTTCGTTTATGTAGCGCTGCATGCAGAGCGTTAAGTAGAACGAACATAGCACTGGTCAGACATACCGAAAAATATCACAGTTTTCCTTGTATGAGCACAATTCGTCATTTTAACAGGTAAATAGAGGCCAAAGATTCAATTATTTTCAGAAGTGATACGAAAAAGTTTGAGGTTTAAGCTCAAAGTTTAACCTTGCTTAGGTCGTAGTCCTAAAACTTTTCAAGATGTCAAAAATATTTATAAAAAGATTTAGCACGTATCTACACTACAACTGCCAAAAGATTAGATATAATTAAATACATAATTAATTTGTGGTATAATTAAATACAGACTACACTGTATAGAATTAATTGAAAGTTACATAGAGGTCAAAGATCTCAACCCTCAAAAAATGTTCAACTCTATTAAAATCGTAGTTCTGAAACTTTACAAGCTGTCTACTTTAAAACATTCATGAAAAGATTTAGCATGTACTTGTCGAATATTCTGCCAGAGGTTTATAATTGAAGAGAGGAAATAAAAAGGCTTTTGAAAAAACTTTGTAGGTTAATATAAAATCTAATGTGGATGTAAATGTTAGTTAGTTTTTAAGCAACAAGTTTTAACCCTTTGTAGACAATCTGGGTCGTTGACACAAGTGTTTTTATAATTTTGTTTATTAATAATACTATTGAATATTTGATACAACGAACGATTGCATAACTCTGATTATCCCAGAATATTGTCAAGGATTTCTAAAACTTTAAAATAGTAAACCTTGCCCACAGATCAAAAATGTGGCCGATTTTATCAATAAATAATTTTGATAGAGTCTCGTTGGCACGTATAACCTTATTTATTTGCACTCTTCAATAAAATCGCAGACAGTTTGTTATCGACAAAACGAACCACAGGCAGGAAAACGAACAAAACATTTATCAAACACGATTTCCCGCGTGCGAGTATCACTTTGAACTATTCTCCGTTCGGAGCCTTTTCATATTGTTGCATTTGTCTCACGGTTCCGCGTAATTACTCCGTCGATTTTTTCGCGTGTGACGTCGTTCGCGTGTCGTCGCGAAAGATCAATGATTCCCCGAGAAAAAGCCCATTCATGTCGCTTCCGCGTAAACCTCCGAGAAGATACGACGCTCCGGAGCGGGAAACGCGAAGCGCGAGAAACTGCGCGGCTTTCTTCAGCGCTGATCCTCGTCCCGACATCGCTGTCCGCGTAACAACAATCCAGGTTCAGCATCGATTCCGCTTCCCGCCAACGGCGATCTCTGACCTTTAATCGCCGGTAGGTCGAGGGTCATTGGTATCGCTCGAAAAATCGATACAGCCTAACGCACAGCTGCTCGCACAGCCTCTTCGGTGACGGATGAACAGCCTCTTCGAGTAGGCAGCTGGTCGAGGTTGCGTTGCGACGCGAAAAAATCCCGCGGACGAAACGTTACGCGTGTTGACGCGAGTTCAGGCGAAGCCGAACTAGCACCGGGAAACCGCGTGGGTTGATATTCAACCCTGCACCGACGCCAGCAACCACCCCCTCTATTCCTGGACTTACCTTCCCCATTCGCTCGACACCAACGTCTCAACACCCCCATGGTAACCAATCTCTTCCTAACTGATAAATCGAAAACAGAATCGGGATAATGGCACGTATGTTGCTTCTGGGAGGTGGACATGTATGGTGCAAACGTGGATGACGCACAAGTGGAATTTATGTGGGGTTCAGAGGGTTTAAGGTATACGTGTACTGTTATGCCGTTGACTGTACGAGGATAAGTTATTTCATCGTGTTGCTTATATGAGCTGAATATGTGTAAGATATTTTATATTGACTGTATGAAGTGATATGCATAAGGTACATTGTGTGGACTGTATAAGGTGATAAGGTATTTTATGGCATTGGCTGTGACAACTGATATGCATGAGATTTCATAGTATTGATAGTATGAGATGATATGTATAAGGTATTTCATAGTGTTGGTTATAGCTGATATGTATAAGGTTACATGGTGTCGAACATATGAGGTGATATGCGTAAGATATTTCATGATAACTGGAGCTGTCGGAGGAACCTTATAGTGCCACGGATTATACTGCCATGTATGGTATGACCACATTAGACTGTTATTGAATGGCTACATGTTAAAACTCCACGCATGCTATCATCGCATGTTAAGTCTTCACATGTGGTACCGTCATATATTAGGTCTTTACTGGTGGTATCATCATATGTTAGATCTTCATGTATCGCTATGTTAGGTCTTCATGTATCGCTATGTTAAGCTTCCATACGTGATATCGTCACATGTTATGTCTCTGTACATATCATCACATGTTATGATTCCTTACGTGGTGTTGTCAAAGATTAAATCTCCATGTGTTATATCATCATATGTTACATTTTTACACGAGTTATCATCACATGCTAGATCTTCACGCATTGCATCGTCACATGTTATATTTCTTTGCGTGGTATTGTCACATGTTAGGTCTCCACGCATGATGTCATAGGTCAAACCTCCATGACTTGTTACATACGTTTTCACACGTGGTATCGTTACATGTTAGATCTCCATAGTATCACTATGCGTTAAGTCTCCATATGAGGTATTGTCTCATGTTAGATTTCCATGCGTGGTATTTCCACGTGTTAGGTCTACACGTATAGTATTATCATATGTGATGTCCATGCGTAATGTATTCATAGGTTAGGTCTCCATATGTATTCACGCATTAGGTTTCAACTCGTAGTATTACCACTCGTATGTGTTACATTTTCACGTGTAATATAGTCACGCGTTATATCTCACATGCTACCACGTGTTGTACATCCACCCGTTAGATCGTCATATGTAGTATGATTATGCGCTATATCGCCACGTTACGTCATACCGTCCATTCAGATTCTTAACTTGTTACGCTAACGTCTGTAATATTTTCTTAACCCTACTGTAGCCCTTTATAAATCATTTTCTCGCATTTAGTTTTAATTTCTTTTTTTTAATAAATTGCTACTGATGAATTCCTATGCTTCAAGATTAATCCTTTAGATTTTCTAATTTAGCTCCATAATTATTATCTTAAAGTTAGGATCGCCAACAGTACGTTTCAAAAAACCCTTTTTAACACAATTTTCCTGCTTTTCATCTTTTCTTTAATCTATACAGATTGTTCTCCTTTTCAAACTACTTAGAGCTTAATTTTCAAACGAAAACTTATCACCGGTAAAAGTTTAAATAAAAATATATTGCCCCAAGAATTTCATAAAGTAATGAAAAAGAAATTGAGAAACTTTTACATGCTCCTTGCAAAGTATATAAATACAACAAAGCCAATGAAGATGATCAAATTGAAGCAACTATTTCTAAGAACAACTTGTCCCAAGGAAAATTGTCTCGACTAAACAATTTTTGCCTGCATATCTCGATAAAATGAAACTAAAATAGAAGTAGATATCCCCGAACGATCCTCGACCGATCGAAACCGGGTAACTGGAGGGTCCAAGTTTAACGGAAACTCGGCTACATTGTTGACACCATTATGCAAATAAACTCGTATATATTTTGTTGCAGCAGCATTGGAGAAGATCCAGAGATCCATCGAGTCGAAAGAGATAATAAATTCGTGGCTCGAACTAGCCTGCCCGTAAAAGTTGCGCTCGCGTAATGATACGTTTATGGCGTTCAAAGCGGAACAGATGAAGCATGATTGATGTTACACGCGAGTTCCATGCGCTGTACAGTGTAATGTACGCGGCTTATGAAAATCGGGCCAATAAAGGATATCAAATGTGGCATTATGGGCGGTAACTAATCATTACAGTTGCGCTGACCAGTCTCACAACTCGTTCCCAGTATTCTCAATAAGAAAAGATTGCCTGCGTGTTTTACTTTGCACGGACAATGATATACGATCTTTCTCGAACGCACGATTACGCCTCCTGTTGTTGAAATCTCCATACGCATTGTTTGCCTGCCGGGTTTTACAAACAACCATTACATGGGGGACAATTAAAGATTTATGACCGATTAAGATGATAATTAGAGGGGACAGTTTATAGGGGATTCAATTCTCTGTGGTTGATTGTCAAACTTTTTTATTTTTAAGTCCTCAGATATTCAGGTATTTAAAAATTTGTGTGCTCGTTTATTTTTAGGTTTGCAAATCTTCGAGTATTTAAATTTTCAAGCTTTCAGGTTCTTTAATTTACTAGGTTTCTGCATTAAACGAAGGTCTTAAATTTTTAATTCCACAGTTTTCTGCATTTTTAGATTTTTGAATTTCCGAGTTACCAAATGTTTCTGGGTTTAAATTGTTAAATTTATACATTTTCAAATGAGTAAATTTTGATATTTCTAGATTTTTAAGTGACCAAGTTCCCAAATTTCAAAATTTATAAATTTCCAAGAGACCAAATTCCTAAATTCCCAAATTTTGAAATGATCATATTTCTAAATTTCTATATTTCCACATGACTAAATGTCCAAATGATCAAACTTCTAAATTTTCTAAATAGTCCAAATTTCCAATCATCTTCTAACTTCCCAAATTGTCCAAATTGTTCAAATTTCCAATTACATGTCCAAATTTCCAACTTCCCAAACTCGTCCTAACCTCAAAAATTCCCAAATATAACTTGAAAATTTAAAACTGCTCAAACACCCCAAAACCCGTTATGAAGCATTGAATTTACCCACCATCTGCCAAAGTACCTAAACAAAAAAAGTTTGTACACGAAATCTACCCAAACACGAATACCTGTCGTTATAATTACGAGAACCACTGCAACGCGCAATGGAAGCTGAAATTACATCGTTAGACACTTGGACGTTGATCGCAGGAGCGTTGACGATGGAATATTAGTTTCGTGACGACAGCGAAGATGTAGATGATGCATAAATGAGGTAAATTTTGCACACGATCGTATAGGGATATTCTGGTAAAACAGAGCAAAGAAGGAAACAGAATTTCTTACCGTCGCTACTACATCGGGAGTCGACCTTTCTCCTTTTCAACTTGAGGTCTTGAAACAAGCTCATGTTGTCTAGCTCACACGGGCTGCTCGTAAGGGTCATAATTCCTGTAAACAGAACGATACACAAATGTTAGAAAATTTACAGTTTGTATAAATGCAAACGGCTGTAAATACAAACAGCTAGAGCCATGTGCTTTTTATTAGAATGCTTTCCTGGGAAAAGTTCGTGGCCAAAAGGACAATAGTCGAGGGCCACGCAGCCAATGTTTCCCGAGGCATTCTTGTTCTGACTGTCCATACACAGAATAAATATTATATCGAGTCAATTTCGTGTATTAAATTCATACCGCTCTGTTTTTCCCAATTTTCTTACGCAAAGATCAGTCTAGCTTCGATAAGGAGATATTCTGGCGCGGAATAAATAGTCGAAGGTAATCAACGATGACGGGTTCAAAGGATCGCGCAAATCAAAGTCGCGATAGACACGTCTCGCTGGTGTCTGCTGCGAAAAACATCTCCGTTAATCACGAAATGTCTAGTCACGTTTCTCTTTCATTATACAAACTGCGATACACAACGAAGCTTTCGCGGATATTAAGTTTCAACTATTCATGAATGAAGATCTCGGACGTTTAGTACTGTTTTATTGTTGTGGGTATGTTAGAAAAGTTGACATTCTGTCGAATAAATTGTATCGAGTAATTGTCAGGAATTTTAGAATGTATACTCTCAACATTTATTTGCAGTGACTCTCATTAGTATTTGAACAGAATAGTCACTGCTATATTAGTTACTGATATGTTATATTCTATTTTATATATTATTGTATTCTATCAGTTACTGGTACATTACAGTATTCTATCAACTACTACTCTGTTTGTCCATAAATAAATTAATATTTTTTATTTTTTATAGTCATAAAATATGTGAAACATATTCTCAAAGATGCTACAAGCTTTAATTTTATTCATTCAAATTAATTTGTCGTGCAACAAATGTTAAGTGTTCTTAACTCTACGCATGGTATCATCACATGTTAAGTCTTCACATGTGGTATCGTCATATATTAGGTCTTTGCTGGTGGTATCATCATATGTTAGGACTTTGCTGGTGGTATAATATCATATGTTAGGTCTTCACATAGAGTATCGCTATGTTAGGTTTCCATATGTGATATCGTCACATGTTATGTTATCTTAGCAAGAGTATTTGCATCCATATTACATATATCATTGTTTGGTACTGATACTAAAAGAGGCCTTAGAAGCGGACTTTCGAAATTTTTTAATTTTCATATTACTTTTAGAAATTCTTTGCATTGTATTACAAACGATGTGTCAATAGTGATATGTGACATATCTTGACACGTCAAGATACGTGAAAATTATTCTGGACACTGATAACTCAAGTACCGATATTCACAATTAAACACATGAGTCTACTCACCTTGACCGTATTAATATACCTCGCAAGAAGAGTCTAAAAGTAAATTAATAACCTTGTTATTAGCCAACGTGTTTCATAAAATGCGACGTATTTTGGTCAAATCTTACTGATGATGCTACGTGACGTACATCCAAGTTAATTCTTGTTTGAGGAAGCTTCTCTCTGAAACGATTGTTAGTCATTCGGTTTCGTCGAGAATATCGGCTATCGCAAAGAGAATGGACTGAATGTGAAAGTACATACGTGTATTGGACGCACGCGTTCGCGATTACGGCGAACGCATAGTTCGCCATTAACCCCTCTTTAGCCAATAGCATACAATTGGATCGTTTCATGGCAGTGTTTTTCAACGGTGCAGCGCGAAACCCTGCGATTTTATAGCGAGAGCAAATCTTGGAATCTTTATTACGATGTACGATCAATGGTGCATCCCTAGGGCAAATCTGGTAACGCTACCGGGACATTCACATATGGTGGTAGTCTTCATACGAGTCACTTTTGTTATTAAGAATTTGTGCACTTAATTGGAGATATTTGTGTTAAGTCCTTGGTACGAATAATAAATGTAACAATTGTGGAAATATTTTTGGGATTTAGCGAAAAAAAATTGAATCGCTGTGACAGTCGATGTTAAGAGGGAAGCATTCTTATTTCAGGATGGTAGTTCAGTTTTGCAAATTTGGAACTCCAGAAATTGGAAAGTTTGGGAACTTGATAACGTGAGAACTTGGGATATGAAAAGTGTAGGAACATGGGGAGTTGGGATTTGGGAACTTTGAGAATTTCGGAATGTTAACATTCGAGGCGTTTGAAACTCAGGAACTTGAGAGGTTGGAGACATAGAAATTTGAAAGTCGAGTTTGGAACTTTGGAATTTTAGAAACCTGGAGAATATAGAAATCTACGAATGTACAGATTTAGACATGATTGAATCTTCAAATTCGGACATAGAAACCTAAAAATTTGAGAATTTGAATCTTGAGAATTTATGAACCCAAAAAATTCAGTGTCACAATAAGCGAATCGAAAGAACCTAAAGACTGCAAAATAAATAATGCAAGATAAAAATCCTAGCCATAAAATTTTTGAGGGTCATTATTCTCGAGTAAAGATTTCCAACGTGATCCACAAACTGAGCCATAATTTTCCGCCCTTCTCGCGAGGAATCAAAAGTAGTTAAACAATCGTAACGAAGAACTTTATAGAATCGCTCTGAAAGCTCAACAAACGGTGCACTCTAATGGAATAATTAAGGACGTCGTTCAATGGACCCAGTTCACAAAATCGTCTTCAGATGAGTCTTAGGAACGGGAACGCGACGATTGCCACACCGGGTCAGTCAGTTAAATAATGTCTGTCCGGTTCTTCTGATAATGACAGATCGCGACCGATCGCCGAC
Organism: Megachile willughbiella; assembly: GCA_945859595.2. Lineage (NCBI taxonomy): Eukaryota > Metazoa > Arthropoda > Insecta > Hymenoptera > Megachilidae > Megachile > Megachile willughbiella. Next base: position 12,144,901 of record OX243796.1, read on the forward strand.
TCTCGGTTCGTTGTAATTAATAACGTAGCAAGAGCAACAATGGTTTTACAAGCCGTTACCGCAGAAACGGTCCATGACACACGCCATGAGCCGTTTCAATAAACGGCGAACATGCCGTGAACAATGCAGGCCAATTGTATGCGATCGCTCGCATGCAACTATGTTCTCCGTTACGCGAACAGCGCCGTTGGATAATCGATGTTACATTGTGTTAACACCTTGACAATCGCTCGAGCGTTAAACGGAGGGACGTTAGCAGAACGATGTAGAATTAAAAAAATATGTCGTGACTTAACTCCTCATCAATTTTTTAACTTTGTACTGTATTGAAATCGTAGCTCTTGATTTTATTTATTTTTGTGGCTACTAAGCATCTGGATAGGGATTTTGGAATATGGGGATAAGGATTTACGGATCTAGGGATTTTGGAATATAAGGATTTGGAGATATTGGGATTTTGGAATATAAGGATTTGGAGATCTAGGGATTTTGGAATATAAGGGTTTGGAGATGTAGGGATTTATATGGGGATTTAGGAGCTTAAGAATTTTTGAATATAGCAAACTTTAGTTTAGAATTTCCTGAATGTAGGGACTTGAGGATTTAGAAATTTTTATATGTAGGGATTGGGAGATCTAGGGATTTTTGTATATTAGAATCTGGGATATAGGGATATTTGGGGCAATGGTTACTGGGGTCTAGGGATATTGGACACTTAGGATATCGAGATGTAGAAATATTAAGATTTGAGGAAATCTGAATGAAGAAATCTGGGGATTTAGGGATCCAAGAATCCAGAGATCTAGGGATTTAGGGGTCCAAGAATCCAGAGATCTAGGGATTTAGGGGTCCAAGAATCCAGAGATCTAGGGATTTAGGGGTCCAAGAATCCAGAGATCTAGGGACTTAGGGGTCCAAGAATCCAGAGATCTAGGGATTTAGGGGTCCAAGAATCCAGAGATCTAGGGATTTAGGGATCCAAGAATCCAGAAATCTAGGGATTTAGGGATCCAAGAATCTAGAGATCTAGGGATTTTGGGATCCAAAAATCCAGGGGTCTAGCATCTAGAGAACTACAAATCTAGGGATATATGAATCTTGGAATCTAAGGATCCTGGAATCTGGAAATGGATATAATAATTTAGAAGTATGAGAATTTCATGTTATAGGAAATTGAGAATTTGGAAATATGGGAGTATGTGAATCTGGAAATATGCGAATATGTGATGTAGCAATATTAGAATATAAATATACTCATGTATATATCAAGATTTGAGAATATAGGAACTTGAGATGTAGGGATTTAGGGATGTAGATCAGCATAAAAGTGTAGAGACTTTTGATAATTTAGAAACCTTCAATTTGGTGATTCATAACCAAAAATTGCTAGGTGTGCAACAATGTTGTGCTCACTAAATAGACCTTGAACAATTGTAACTTATCGTTATTTTATCATTATCTTATGTATTTATCGATATTTATCACTATTTTATGTATCTATGTCAATTACTATTTTATGTATCTGTGCTTATGCCATTGAAAAGAAAAGAAAAACAGCAATTGAAAACATGTATACAAGGCTGCAATTAGCATGAATCGTTTCATTTGCAACTTTGTGCAGGTTTCAATTTAAAGAACCGTTCACATACCGGTCAGTCGTGACTGCCGATTTATAACCAAGACAAGCTTCCTGTTCCGAAGTTTAAGTAAATATTCGCGGCTCGTAAAATCGTGGGGGAACTTTCTCTGTCACGTCGACTGCTCTTAATTCCAACGATTTCTCTTATCCGCGGCTCTACACGTTAAATGATTTCTCTTATGTTCCTGCTTACACACGGTTCGTGCTATAACCACTTTCTTCTCTCTTCTGTTTCCCCTTTCGAACACGCCAACTCCGTTCACCGGGACGATCTACGATCTACAACTTTGGACGACCTCTAAAGGTGCGTCTCCACCGGTGACCAATTATTAACCTACTGTTTCTAACTTTATCTACTAATCAGCTATGAGCCCTTATAAACTATCCACGAGAGAACAATTTATGTTTCGTTTAACTTGTCGTTGAATTAAAGGTAAGGATACAATGCAAACATAAAAAAGTCACCGAATTTTGTGAAGGAAAGGTGCTGAAATACGAGAGGAGATTAAAGGATTAAATCCTTACAGTTCCCCGTGCTGACAGTAAAATTGTATAGAAGAGTCGTACGAAATGAAAATTATGAAGCGAATTTGGAAAAATGAGACGAGGAAACGATTGAAAAGGGAAGTAATTCGATTAGGACGAAACACGTGTAGATGAGAGGGGAAGGCGTGCAAGTGCCGCTAATCTCGTTCTCGCCTAGATAGAATACCGTCGGCGTTAAATAGCGCAGCAATTTAACGCAAACTATCGATCCTCACCCTCCGTCCACCCTATATTTATCGAAACACGCCTTCCACCTTGCAACGTCCCACTCGATCGCAAGAATTACACCGCACCGGGCCATTCTCGATAACCGCGAAGCCACTTGAACGCGTAGCGGCTGGAGCCGCGTGCTCGTCGACCTCTCGAAAGAAAATAGCGACTAGCAGCAACCACTCCGGGAACCTGAAGAAACCGAGCCCCTTGGCCGCGATCGAAAACATCGCAGGGCGAAACGTTCGTCGCCCTGGGCTCCGATAGCCGGTCAAGTACACATTGGCGTCGCTAACATTCTACTCTAAAGTACACTAGTTTTACACCGCCGCGCGTTATATTGCAACTCGTTGAATTGTTATGCGATAGATTAATACGTGTTCTGTAGCAACACATATTGCTACGAGTTTTATTACCACACGTTTACTGTATGTATTGCTACGTTCTATTGCCTCGCGTTATATTGCAATTTCTTGTATGGTTACGCGGTAGAGTGATATGTATTCTGTAGATATATGTTAAATTGCTATGAGTTTTGTTGCTACACGTTTACTGTATGTATTGCTACGTTCTATTGCCTCGCGTTATATTGCAATTTCGTGTATGGTTACATGGTAGAGTGATATGTATTCTGTAGATATATGTTAAATTGTTATGAGTTTTATTTCTGCACGTTTATTATAGGTATTGCTATGCGATCAATAGCCTCGCATTATATTGCAATTCCCTTGGTTACGCGGTAGAATGATATGTTCTGTAGATACATGTGGAATTGCTATGAGTTTTATTGCTACACGTTTGTTATAAGTATTGCTATAGATTCGATTGCCTCGCGTTATATTGCCGCTTTATATTGTCATGCGTTGTATAACCACGTATTTTACTACGATTACCACGCGTTCGACTATAACGTATTACTACATGCAATATTACCACACGCCATGTGAACATGCGCTATATCACCACGCTTTATATGAACATATGTTATATTATCTATCATTCTATTATTAAGCGGCAGCACCGGTACTACCACGCGTTATGTTAGCATATGTAATAGAAAGACATGTTACATACGAGTTGCATGTGTTATATCGCCACTCGTTATATTGCCAACTATTGTACTGTAGTGCGGCATATTGCCACGCTTTGTACTATCATAGGTTCAAACAATACGCGATTAATTGCCATTATATTGCCGCGCGTTAAAAAATTGGAGAATCTGAAAATTTGGAAATGAGGAATTTTGGAATTTGAGGATTTTAAGAATCGAAAATTCGTGGATTTAGAAACTAGAGAATTTGAAATTTAACAATTTAAAAATGTGAAGTTTGAAAGATTAAAAATCCCTGCCCAGGGTGTCCAATAATCGTTTCAAAATAACTCACAAACCCCTAAAATACAAAAATGAAGAAACTACAACCCGAAGAGAACACAAAGTTGAGAACCTATCGCCAACGAATAACGGCCTAACGAAAATTACTGTAATCCGAGAGTGTTAAGTGAAACGAAAAGAAAAGTGTGAACTAGCGGTACAGGTACCCTATCGAGATACGCCAATGAAAGTGCAGAGAACCTTCGAGAAAAGGAGGGCGCTTGTGCCGTTGCGAACGGCGCTTAATCGTTCTTCACAACCACGTGGGCGAGTGTGTGCACGGTAATCGCGTGCAACGCCAGATGGCGGCTACGTGCACCAACACAGGTACAAGGCGCATCCACGACCGAGCTGTCACACGCGCTTGCGCGGGCAAACACTCGCACTCACACATGCAAGCTCGCACTCGAGTCGGCACTGAGCGGGTATATACGTGGTGCAGCGGGGTCCTTGCTCCCTGACGTATGTGGGTCAGCAGTCTCACACACGTTACTATTCTTGCGTAACCAATGCATGCATACAACCGAGAGCTGCCGCCACTGCGGCGTGCACATGCACACACCGAGACGGAAAGTGCAGCCAATGCACTAACCTACGGTCTCTTCTTGAGAGGCCGCCGGCGATCTTGCTCTATGTATATACACGTATATGTACATATGTGCACACGTGTCCGTGTGTGCAATCGCGCTCGTGAGCGTTCTTCTGTGCCGGGCTCAAAGCCACGCAAGCCGCTATATCTCGGCCAAGCTTTTTCGAGGTTCAAGCTTTACCCTGATACTCTCCGTGGTATTTGCTTCATTAAACGCGACGCTGTCGCGAGAACGAAGAGGGTTCACAGGCTTTTCAGATATCACTTTTTCCCCTGCCATCGTCCCGTTGCACGTTCGCCTGGCTACGCGGTTTCTAATTCAGCGTCGCGACCGCTGCTCGATAATTGGAAAGTTGTGTAACGCGTTATTATCGCGTTTTAGGCGTGTTCTCGACGCTCATTCGGGATCTACGAGATTCACCGCTCAATTTGTTCAGCTGCTTTCGGGTCTACGCTTTCGAAACGTGCTACGAACTTTTGTTGCGGATTTGGTTAAGCTGATGCAACGGTTTTTGTTAGTTTCATCTTGCGAAAATCCCACGTTTAATAGATACGTTTATTCTTGATATTTACGAGTTTAGTATCTGTTGACAATATGGCGATATCACGGTATGTTATTTGTAAATTTTGAAATTCGGTACTTTGGACTGTGGAAAATTTAGAAATTGGAAGGTTAAAAACAGGGTGTTTGATTTGGGGATCGAGGGATTTGGTATTTAGGAATTTGGGGAACTACAGATTTAGAATTTAGGGGTTTGGGTATTTAGGAATTTGGAAGTCTGAGGATTTGATAATCTAGGGAATTTTATGTCTAGAAATTTGGGAGTTCAGGGAGTCTGGGAGTCAATGAATTTTTGAATCTAGGGATTTCAAATTTGGGGATTTGTAAATCTAGGGATTTCGAATTTGGGGATTTGTGAATCTATGAATTTGCAATCTGGGGATTTTTGAATTTGAAGGTCCAGGGATTTGGATATTAATCGATTTGGGTATCTAGGGATTTGAAACGTTTAGAAATTCGAAAACTCATTGAATTTGAACTCCAGGATTTTGGGTATCTAGGGACTTAAGTTAGAAATTTGGGTGAGAGTGGAAATTGATAAATTTTCGAGAATTCTGTAAATGTGTCTTATAGTTCTGCATATGTGTCATTTACATCAATTCTCATTAAGAATTCTTGATTTCACCCATAATATCAATCTCATTGATTACTAATAAAAGTTTAACTATTAAAATTATTAAAAATAATTTCCTGAGCACTCAAACAAAATTTAATAATTTTCTAAAACTGCCTCAGTACTCCAAAAATTGAATCTATCCTAATAAATTTAATAAATCTATCCTAACATATATGTTATGACAGTAAAAATCGATACTGTAATAACAGAACCAACACGAATGGCAACTCTAACATAATCGCAAGACATTCGTAGAAAAATACTTTCCCGTGCACGAGCGTACACGAAAATTGTTCATGCCTGCAATGTTTAGTACCATCGAGTCCGGTGTTTATGTAACCAAACGAAAGGTTAGAGATTTTGTTTTACATAACGAAGAAAGTAAAAATGCCTGATCGATCGGCGCTCCGGGCGATCGGCTGCCACCTCTTTTCGCCTCATCAACCAATATTTGTTCACGTACCGTGCAATCGTATAATTATTTTCGTACATTTATTTTCAGATCATCGCCGCCATGATAATCATCGCGACAGGAAGCACGTTGCATAATTCATCGCTCGGTAAGCGAACCTGAAGCATCGATTATCAACTTCGATATTCCATTTAACATTCTGAAGTGAAATCAACAGGGATCGTTTGTTAAACCGTTCGTTGCATTTTTTCAATTTTGTGAAAAGATATAATGTCTGAAGAGATAATAAATAATATTTTTTTAGATTCACTTATATTCATTTTTTTTACGGAGATGTTTGTAATAATGATAGACGAAATGTAACTAAAAATAATTAGGAATTTTTCTGATAATTTTAGTTGTAGAATGTTTATTTATGATAAGAATTATACAGTGTATTTTATAACAGCAACACATTGCAACGAAGGGTTGAGACGTAGATCTTTATTTCTATTTTTTGACTTCAAATGTATTATCATATTGTAACAAATATTTAATATTAATACTGAAACAATTTACCTATTCGGAAGTCTACATTTTTCGATTACAAAAATTATTAATATATATTTCTTGAAATTCTTGAAGTACTACTTCGTTACGTTATGTTTAATCTTAAATTGTTATGTGCGTTGAAGTATACAAATTTTTATTGTATACTTAAACCTAAATATTTACACATAATGTTCAAGTATGTAATAAAAGTTTGTATTAAAAAATACAGATAAAAAGTATTAAATTTGAGGAAGTTACGGATTGTTCATAGTAATGTGAGAGTAGAAAATCTCGTAATTACTGTGGGTGACATATTTTCGGTCAAGTTGGTACCATCATCGCGAATCTAGTGGCACAGAGCGTAATTTTATGTAGCACGGTAGATTTTACCGCTATAGGGGCCGACGATGGTGAAAGTGACTCTCCCACGCCATGACATCCTAGATCTACAACTCCCCACTCTACTGTCTGACTCTAACTGTCTGTTTCTCCTAGCCGGAGCCTCTCTTCCTTTTTCTGTCCTCGGTTAACTCCGGTTCAAGTACCCTGCCTCGCGATTGGTTCTTGCAACAAGGAAACGAATTCTTGACAATGGTAATGAGTCGCGGATAAAATAATGTTGACTCGAGCAACCAGGAAATAGCCGAGATTAATTAGCGATGGTCCGATATGCGCCATGCAAAATTCAATTCGAGTCGATCGTATCGTTCGTGCTTCGAAACTGGGATATTGAACATATTTACTTTGTTGATTATTGGATGGTTAGCGAGGGGAATTTTGGAATTTCGGGATTTAGGGATTTACGGATTTAGGGATTTAGGAATTTAGGATTTGGGGATTTAGGGATGAGAATGTTAGGATGTGGGGATATAAGGAGTTGGGAATTTAGGAGTTGGGCATTTAGGAGCTGGGAATTTAGGAATTGGGAATTTAGGAATTGGGAATTTAGGAATTGGGAATTTAGGAATTGGGGATTTAGGAATTGGAAATTTAGGAATTGGGAATTTAGGAATTGGGGATTTAGGAATTGGGAATTTAGGAATTGGGAATTTAGGAATTGGGAATTTAGGAATTGGGAATTTAGGAATTAGGAATTTAGGAATTGGGAATTTACGTATTTGGGAGTTTAGGGATTTGGGAAAATAGAGATTTGGGAATATAGGATTTGGGAAAATAGAGATTTGGGAAAATAGAAAATTGGGAAAATAGAGATTTGGGAATTTAGGATTTGGGAACATAGGGATTCGAAAATTTAGGAATGTGGAAATATAGAATTTGAGAATGTAGAATTTGGGAATGTAGGATGTTGGAATATAGGGATTTGGGAATCTAGAATTTGTAAATTTGGAGATTTGAAAATTTAGAATTCGGGAATTAAGGAATTGGTAATTTAGTTCTTTGTAAACTTAAAAATTTGAAAATTTGTTGATTCGAAAATTTTGATTCTGACAATTTTAGGGCACAGGAATCCTAAAACTTGAAAATTTAGGAATTCAGAAAAGTTCGACTACGTTGAAATTTCATAATTGAGAACCTGTCAATTTCACGATTTGATATTTATGAATTTAACTAAATAAAAATTTGAAAAAAAATAAGACTATAAAATGTGAAGAAAAAAGTTTGTTGTATCTTGAAATACTTGTATAAAAAGAGAGAATATTTCTTTAATAGTAGAAATTGAAGACATGAAAAATTGAGCTGGCCTGCATTATCGCTGCTCGAGTAGTACCGTTATTTGAAAAAGCGATATGTCGCTTATCGGAGCGAGTCCTCGCGGATGTGCAACCTGGTTTTCAGCCACCTTCGAAATCAGTCGACTTATCGGAAGGGACGATATATTTCGTGTAACGGTACACCACGTGGGAATACTAATTTGGGAATGAATCACTTCTCACGTTACTGTTGTAAAAGACTCTTATCACTGTTATCGTCTTTAAGGAACATTTCCCGTTTCGTGATTGAATATTTTTCTAACAAGACTTGTTTCTATATATGTTTCTTGCAAAAGAGCATTCGGAAATTTTGGGAATTTGGGAATTTTTGAATTTGGGAATTTTTAGATTTGGGGATTTGAGAACTTTTGGACTTCGAGATTTGGGGATCAAAGAATTTGGGGATTTAGGGATTTTGGGAATTGAGGATTTGGTAAATTGGGAATTTGAGAGTTTGAAAATTTGGGATCTTGCTAATATATCATTTGTGAATTTAAAAGTTTTGAAATCTGGGAATTATGGAGATTTGATCATTAGGAAATTTGAGAATTGGAAGATGTGAGAAATTGGAAATTTGAGAATTTGTGGATGTGAGAAATTAGAAATGTGAGAAATTGGGTAAATGAGAATTTGGAGACATAAGAAAATAGGAATGTGAGAAATCAGAAAATTTGAGAATTTGGATTTGTAAGAAATTTGCAAATAGAATTGTAAATTTAGGAATTTCCAAATATAGTAATCTATAAATTCTCCAATTTATTTACCGAAATTTAGAAATTTCATAATTCAGTTCACATTCATTACCGAATACCATAATTCAGAAATTAGAAACTAGAAAGCTTAGAAATACACAAATACAAATATCTCAACAAGTATTACAATTTGAGGCTAAAAATGAAAAATCTGCAAATTTCAGAGATCACAAACACAAAGATTTCAGAACTATTCAAAAATCCGAATAAAAAGTTAGATCTGGTAACGGTTAGCATCGATCCCGTTACGGGTAGCACAGAATCGGAGCGAAAGAAGGGTCGCGTTAACCCACGCAGCGTATATCGAGAAATTTCACCGGCGGTTAGCACCGATGTTATAAATATCCCCCTTCTCTCCGTGAACTTTTCTTACGCGTTTTTCGAGGGAGAAAGGAGAAGGAAGAGGGAAACAGAGGAACAGGAATGGTGTCTGTTGGATGGTCGTGAGTCGGGCAAGCAGTGAGAACGGCCAGTGAGAGTCAGAGCTCGGTACGTTGAACCTCTGCAGTGAAAGTTTCTATTATACCACTGGCCTTACCTTACTTTTCCTACGGCAAGCTGTGCCGTGTTGTGTCATAAGTCGACGAGCAGCGTGGAAACATCGAAATTCGCTTCGTCGATCCCTCTTATCGTTTATTTTCAGTACCGACACAATACCCACGCCTAACATATGTACTAATACCGCTTTTCCTTCGGACCTTATCCGCTTGGGAGGTATTCCTGATATTTAAACGTATTCTATTTCGCTTTCTTCAATCGAACGAATTTTATTCGATTACGGTGATTCAAATCGATTCTGTTTAATTTTGGATGATTTTAATTGGTTCGAATGAGTTTTATTTGATTTTGACGGATTTGTGTGATTTGGAGGAATTTGGTTTAATTTTGATGCATTTTATTTAAGTCGGACGAGTTTTATTTGATTCCAGTGAAATTCATTTGATTCGTTTAATTTAATTTAAGTTAACTTAGCATCGGAAATTTTTATAACATTTTTGTGTTTCGAGAATAAAGATAAATTGTACAGTTAAAAATTTTAGGTTCTCTTTTGATATTTTATATTTAATTATGGAATTCTGGGAAATAGAAGGATTTAGGGACTTTTGTATGTGGGAATTTAGAAATTGGAGGATATTAGAATTTAGGTATTTTGGGGATTTTGGGGAATATTAAGAAGTTGGGGAATGTGAGGATTTAGGAATTTAGGCATTTGGAGGGTCTGCAAATTTAGGAATTTAGGTGTTTGGAGAATTTGAAGATTTGAGGATTTGAGAATTTGGGGATTTGGGGATTTGAGTATTTAGAGATTTTATTATTTTGAAATTTGGGTTATTTGAGGTATTTGAAGTGTTTGGAGCATTTGGGGTGTTTGGGGAATTTTGGGAATTTGGGGACATTTGAAATTGGGAAATTTAGAAATTAAGGAAGCCATTATTTGATTTAGAAATTGATGAATTTTGGGAATTTAGTGAATTCTCAAAATTGAGAAATTTAGGAATTTTGGGATCTAGAAGTTGTATAATCAAGGAATTTGAAAATTTGAAGACATGAAAATTTAAGAATTATAAAATCAAATATATAAAAATTTGAGAATTTAAAAAATCGAAGATATGGAAATTTGAGGATTTGCAAAGCTAAAAACATGGAAATTGAAAAATTTCAGAATTTGAAAATTATGAGACCGTGAAATGACTAATTGTGCATATGTGATTCTGTAACATGAACCCATCAGTATTTAAAATTTCACAAACTTCACCCTCGAAAATACCGAAACACACTCGGAACGCAATAAATTAAAAAAAGACTTGCAAATTTTACATGCTTGCACTTTTCGCGTCACTCTCCATTGTCATACCACTCCCAAAGATTCCTCAGCAAAATCCATAAATCAACCACAAGTCAGCAAAGATTTAAAACCCTACTCAATTCTCCAGAAAGATATCCCACTTTTTCCAAGGCTAATTGACATAATAACAGAAGTTGTACTTGGTCAAGCATTCCGCGATACGAATTTCGACGGATCAGCGCATAGCTGTTTCTGACGGTTGCAACACGCTTTGGCCGCGTGACGAAACAGCAGGAAGCCCGTAGAAACATTCTCGTTCGCGTTCTACGAAAAATCTCGCTAGCTCGATGTTGCTCGAGCAACGCTCGCGAACTTCGCTTCGTTACGACACACGGTGCAAACGAAGTTGCCGATAGAGCCTCGAAACTGTTGCAATCTGGAGCAAAAGTCCCTCTTGTTGCGAAGCGACCAAGAAACCCCATGGTTTCAGATTTCTGTTTGCGCAATTCGCTATGATTCATAGTTAATAATCGACTGGACAAACGATTATTTATATCGTCCGTTTAACCCTTAACTCTGGGGTTTCAAACGATCCCAGACAATTTTGCTTCAATTTTAAACATATTCTGTACATCCTTTTTGAAATTTTGCCATTTTTACTATTTTTCCAAACTGTTATGTCTTCAGCTAAAATTTAGGTCTTTATATTGAAATCGAAACTGTTCTCAATTTTTCTGTGAAGACTCAATTTCTTCGCGTTCTTAAATTTTTTTCATGTTCAAGTTTACTGAAATCAAAAATATCTTTCAAAGATAATATAACTTGAAGGTTAAAACAACTTTCAAAGATTGTTCATATAATTTTTCGCAAGTTAAAATAAGTTTTTGTAAAAAATAGTTTTAGTGGCTGCTGTCTTCAATGTTCCAGTATGTCATATTATTCTAATCAAATGTGGTTAAGAATTAAATAAATCATAAGCGAATTTTGTGGATGGATTTTACGCACGAATCAAAGATGGCGGCGTTTAAATGGCGGTTTCGGTTAGATTTTGGTGCACGTTTCGTCGACGCGATTTCTAATCGATTCCTTGAAGTTGGAAAGGGAATAATAATTCTGGTTGTATTCCCACCGCCACACGCGGTCGCGTCGCTGAGTCGCAATTGTGATTTGCAATTAGCGAAGCGTGCAATTGTGAAATCGCGTCGCGCGGTGTTATTGACCTGGAGGACGCTGGCTAACTGACACCCGGTTGCACCACGGGAACCGTTTCCATGTAACTTCCTCGGAATTCAACTTCGATGTCTACTTATAGCGTTTCGAGATAGAAACATTCATTGGGAATGAAATTGTAGGTTCAATGGAATTATGTGTTGTTTGGGGTTGGAAGATTTGAGTATTTGCAGATTTAGAGGTTTCGAGTAATTGGGGTGTTGTGAACAGGGGAGTAAGAAATTTGGGAATTTATGGACTTGGGGGTTTGAGATTTGAGAAGGGGATTAGGGAGTTTGGGGACTTGGAGATTAGGGGATTGTGAACTGGGAAGTTTGCAAATTTAGGTGTGACAATTTAGGAGTCGAGGTTTGAAAATTTGGGGATTTGAGAATTTGGAAATTCAGGGATTTGGCAGTTCTAGAATTAAGAGTTGGAGGATTTGGAAAATTAGGGGCTTGGAATTTGGAGGATTGGGAACTGGAAAATTTAGATATGACAATTTAGAAACCGACGATTGCAGATTTGGGAATTTGGAGAGTTATACTTCTCAAAATTGATAAATTTGAACAAACAGAATTTGCAAAGTTGGAAATTCCAAAATTTGTAAACTAAAAAAATTCAGGAGTTAGAATTCTACAATTCCCAAATTTAATAGTCTGTATTTGTAAATTTGTAGATATGAAAGATGTGGGACTTCGGAATCTAGAAATCTAGGCACGTGTAAACTTGAATTAGAAAGTAGAATTGCAAATTTAGAAATTCGCAAATTCGTGAATTTGAACTTTTACATCTGAGAATTTAATTGATTCAGTAATCGAACCGCTATTTAAAATTCGCAAATTTGTAACCTAAAAATATCTAACTTTCTAATAGGAAGTTTCACACGGTCTAATACGAATCTATCTAATCTCTATAATCACCTATTCCAACATTCGTTTAATTTTCGCGACAAAATGTGCACTTCATCCAAAAGTTAAATATTCATCACCAGAAGCTTCTTACTGCGATCATTCTAGAACCTTGGCTCATTCGAACGCGCGTCTCTTAATACATTTCCTTGTCTTTATACCTATTCCTATCTAGTCACTTCCTTCTCAATTGTCTCCACATTCGTTTATACTTCAGAAACCTTTCATCGACGAATATGGACATCATAAAACCCATATCCTACCTCACCACTTAACAGACACAAAATTATCGATCATCAAAATCATCCAGTCTACATCTATTTGCTAACTTATTCCAAAAAAATAGCTAGATCAAGCGATTTTTCCTCACAGTGATCATCAGAATAACCCAGGTCTCAATCTATTCGCACCCATTCCAAAAAATAGTCAGATCATTTGTCCTCAGTGATCATCAGACTCACCAGGTCTCAAACTATTCGCACTCATTCCAAAAAAATATCCAGATCATTTGTCCTCAGTGATCATCAGAATCACCCAGGTCTCAGACTATTCGCACCCATCCCAAAAAATAGCCAGATTTGTCCTCAGATCGAATTCAAATGTTGCACCAACGTCGGATGCCAAAGCGTATAGACCGTTAAATATAGAACTCGTACCTATGTGACGACCTTGCAGAACACTCATCTTCGCGCACATGGTATGTCACAGATGGAGAACAGATTATCCAAAATCGCCGTCACACCGTGATTGGCCGTAAATCGATCACCGATCGTTCGCCCATGCGACACCGGGTACAGGCTCGCGACATAGATCAGCTGGTCTATAATTAAACACACGTTGCTTCGTGCACCGATCGTTCTCGCGAATTCGATTCATTCTTCGGGATTCACATCGGCCAGGTCACTGTTTCAGATCCTGGTGAAAAATCACAACACGGTTCATCGCGAGCTCGGAGGTGAGCAGTCACGAGACACTTTCGCGATAACACGAACGATAAACTTGTGGACGGTAAACTTGTAGATGATAGTCTTGTGGATGATAGACTTGTAGACGATAGACTTGTAAACGACAGACTTGTGGACGATAGTCTTGCGAAGAGACTTGTGGAAGTCCGGAAGAGACCTGGGCACAGAGGAGCCGAAGTGAACGGCTCGCACGGCCTAAAGTTTTTGGGGCAGCCAGTGGTGCGGGCCACGCGATCCACCGAACTCGTGGATCCACGATGGGTGGTGGTGGCACCAGTGACCTCGATACCAACCGAGGCCCTCCAATCCCAACGCCCAATGCCAAAAACTCGACACGCGTACACAACGGAACTTTCACTCTCTCCGAGTTCCCTGTGTCGGCTGGAGGAACACGGGGAACGGAAACCGAGGATGCGCTCGAGACCAATCAGCCGATAATTTAGGAACTGCTCAAGTTTTATTCAGGTACCTCCGAATTTTTCAATTTACCTGGAAAGTGGGGAATATTCGATTTTACTAGTCGCGAATCGGGAACTTGTAGAAAGTTGAGGTTCTCAGAATTTTCGAATATGGAAAGTAGGAATTTGAGAATTTGGTACGTGGAAAGTTGGGATGTTGAATTTGAAATTTCGGAAGTTGATGTAGAAAGTTGCGAATGAGAATTTTAGATTTTTACTTGGGAATTTAGGGATGGTTGCGATTTTACGAATTTGGAGATATGGAGATATGATGATTTATTTTGTAGATGTGTACATTTGATATTTTTAGTTTGAGCAAATTTAGAAATCTAAAAAGCTGACAACCTTCTGAATTTCATCGTAAGTTGCAAAGGAGAACTACCCTAAATTCTAAGTGCAAGGACCTAACTGTGCACCCTCACAAGATTACCTCTAAGAATTCAACAAATGTTCTTCCATCGAAGTAGTATGTATGCTATAGTTCACACATGTGGACATATGCAAAGCGAAGAAGTTTCTCCCTTCAATTGTTGCTCGAGCAACATCTTGTATCATAAACATCCTAAACGCCCGACATTTCTCCCTCGAATAAAAAAGGTAATGAAAATGGCGTTATACCGATTGCGAAATGTATCGTTGTCGATGCGGAAGCGTAAATCGTCGATTAACCCCGTGGTTACATAAGCGTGTGCTCTCGGGATTATGCACGAAATGGTCGGGAAAAAAGGAAAGAAGTCGAGGACCAAATAAGGAACGGAGAAGGCGACGTTACTCTCTCGCGTCACCTTTTCTTCTCGTTGCGATTTCACTTTCGATGATCGTCCGGGAGAGCATCTTCGGAGTGAAAGAGCGTCAATCGGTCCGGTGTTTCGCCGGTAACCGATAAGAAAGTAACACGAAAGTCTGGCAGCGGATGAAAGTTGTCGATGCAACGTTCGCTCGATTTCGGACTGGACCTGTTGTTTTGCTCGGCCGTGCCGTATATATTCGACGAAAGTAAAAGTACCAAGAGGACCTTGCGGCGAAACGTCGTCATCGTACATGACATCGAATCCTCCTTCTGCCTCTTCTTCCTCCCCTCTCTCCTCGCCGGGCTGCTCCACCTGGCCGGCTATATACCGGTTTTTCGGACGAAACGATACCATCTTACAGGAAGATCGGACCTGGTGAAAACCGCGTCCTCGATGGAACAGGGTTACATTACGTCACGCGTGTCACGCTGTTGCGATTCTTGAGACGATCATCGTCGATCCATTTCACTCGGAGATGATCTTGGTGTAAAGGGCGCATCTTGTTTCAGGGCGCAGGGATGGTTTTAATAGTGGATAGATATGTTCTGTTTTTGGGAAATTTGGGAATTTTTAGACTTTGGGATATGGAAACGGGTGTTTAAAGAATTTAAATTTGTATTTGAGAATTTGGGGATTGAGGAATTTGGGTGTTTGAGAATGTAGGGTCTAGGGATATTAGAAGTTTGCACTTTCAGGAATGTGGCAGTTTGAGGGTTTGAGCAGTTTGGAAGTTAGGAAATTTAGGAACTAGGGAATTTGGGAATTTGGGTATTTGGGAACTATGGAATTTCGGAATTTCAGAATTTCAGAATTTGGGAATTTAGGAAGTAGGAAACTAGGGGATTTGGGAATTTGAGAATTTGAGAATTTGAGAATTCGGGAATTTAGGAACTAGGGAATTTGGGAATTTGGGTGATTGAGAATGCAGGGTCTGGGGATATTAGAAATTTGCACTTTCAGAAATATGACAATGTGTGGATTTGAACAGATTGAAAGTTAGGAAATTTAGGAACTAGGGAATTTGGGAATTTAAGAACTAGGGAATTTGGGAATATGGGAATTTGAGAATTTGGGAATTTGAGAATTCGGGAATTTAGGAACTAGGGAATTTGGGAATTTGGGGATTTAGGGACTTGGGAATTGTTAAATATAGGAAATAGGAAATTTGACCTTTCAAAACTTTGACAATTCAGAAATTTGATGATTTGAAAACTTGAAAATTTAAGAACTAACAATCTGAAAATTTGAAAATTTAAGAATTAACAATCTAAAAACTTGGAAATTTGAAAACTTGAAAATTCAATTTGTCACCTTAAAAATAAGAAAATGCAAAATCGTGAAAATTACAAAGTTAGCAAACTTGAAAATGTAAAAACATGCAAATATAAAGGATCAGGTGATAATGTACAGTTACTACTCCCTCTCCGTTCTTAAACAATTTACTCCAAATTGATCATCGCGATCACGAATGAATGGTACCACTTTTCGGTTACGTAACAAAGCGAATGATGAACTTTTACATTTAAACAACGGTGTAGCAAGATTGTGCGTAGGAATGCCGGCTAGGTAAACCGGCTTACGGTCTCGACGAGCGTAAAGGAATTTAAATTTCCTACAATGTTGACTAGGCTTTACGCGAAGTGAACGGCGACCAAGATCGACGTGCACATATCGATATCGACAATACACCGAGCTTCTGTTTATCGAGAGAAACACGTCTCTCTTATAGATGAATACCCCTTCTTGACATCGTGTTTTCTGCTTCTGAAGCTCTATTAATTCTTTTCTAGTTTTCATTCTTTTTTCTAATATTCTGAGATCAGTGGAAATTCTTTGAGGAATTGACATACCTTGAAAATACAGTCATTTTGTATAAATAACTAAAATAATTTTTATTTTCATATGGATGAAAGGATTTTATACAGACAAGGGCAAAATTGGTGAAATGAAATGATTATAAGTAAGTATTAGTTTAACAATTCACTGGTCTTCGAAAATTAGTGGTCTTTAGAATAATTTATAAAACTGTCATTGATAGTAGTATTGAATCAGAGTACAATTTGAATCAATACGAGTATAATTTGAGGCTCAACACTTCTACCCTTACTGCACTAAATGATCCATCTTCTTACAGTGAAACCTTGGGTGATTTCCAAGCAAGAAGACAGCGAATTTAATTGTGAGACTTAGACAATAGAACAACGTATAAATTCGATAATTCTTTTTTTGAGAACGAGGTTACCTCGCTAAAAATCATTGAGAAATCTAACAAATTGTCCTGTCCTCTTAGACGCAATAAAATTCTACATACCACATCGCGCAGTCAGACATCCGAATCTGTTCTATGAAGCATCTTACACACCTAAATACAGTCACCCAGATACAATAGTTAAAATCTGAAACGTAGCCAAGAAATTCCATAATGAAATCTTGCGCATTTTATCATGCGATCATACTGTTAATAGTTACACACGGTATATTAGTCATGTGTAACGGTTACATTCTTCTTTGTGAACAAATAATACAAGAATTAATGTGACAAGTAAGACCACATTAGTATGCCTTTTATGTCAACATACATAACTTGCGTTACGAGACCTTCGGAACTTGAAGACAGTTTTATTTCTAGTAGAATATTGCTATTGGAAACATAGTAAGACATCATCTGAATCAATTTTAGCAAATTTTTAAATAATTATGAATTTTTGGGTTTCATTTATTATCTGGGTATTTGGTTTTTTATATCTCGTCCACATATCAATAATATTGTAGCTAATTTGTGTTTACGTTTACCATGATGAACAAGTGTTGTTCATTGATGGTGACAATCAATGATGTTCATCAGATGTTGATGTAAGGATCGGACATATTTTTATACAAATTTAATGCAAATGGATTTCACCATTTCTACCATTCCACCTCATGATTAACGAATTATGTTAAATTAAATACAAAACAGTAGTCATCTAATAGTGTCACATCTGACAGTGTTTTAAGTCAGATTAAGTTAAATGAAATACAAAACAGTAGTCATCTAATAGTAACCCATCTAACAGCATTTTAAGTCAGATTAAGTTAAATTAAATACAAAAGAGTAGTCATCGAATAGTGACACTTCTCACAATATTCTAAGTCAAATTAAGTTAAATTAAATACAAAAGAGTAGTCATGCAATAGTAACTCATCTAACAGCATTTTAAGTCAGATTAAGTTAAATTAAATAAAACAGTAGTAACCTAATATTATTCTTCCCGAGTAGTTTCTAAATTACTAGTAGCTCAGTGAATGCCATCCCTATATCACGCTTGCAGTTGTAACCGAAAGCACCCCAAAAGCTTAGGTCCACTTAAGAAATACGTTATTCGGGAAAATCCTCTTGATCCAGAGAACAAAACAGTTTCTCGTGTCGCGTGCCGTCCCACTACCACCTGTTACTCTCGGTTCACCGGTTGCGTAACCGGTTCGACGATTCATCGTTCTGCGAAAGTGTTCCACAAAAACAACGAAAAGGTCTCTGAGACATAGCGTTTCCATTTCTATATTGAAATCATTGCGATTCTCGTCAAGTAGCACACTAGACCTTACGGAAAATGTAGGTGAAAGGTAAGACTTGTTAACTTTTACGTTTGCAATATTTCAAATTTTTCAATTTTCATACTTTTAACTCTTACATCTGGAAATTTTCAAACTTTTATATTTGCAATATCTCAAGTTTTTTAATATTCACATTTTCAATTCTTATATCTGGAAACTTTCAAACTGCAAATGGATACATTTGCAATATTTTAAATTTTTAAATTTTCACATTTTTAACTCTTACGTCTGGAAATTTTCAAACTGTTACATTTGCAATATTTTAAATTTTCGAATACTCATATTTTTAATTTTTACATGTGGAAATTTTCAAATCTTCACATTTGCAACATTTCAAATTTTCAACTCCTTGTACTTTTACATTTTCAAATGATTAAATCTAGAAATTTTTAAACTTTCAGGAATGGAGCAGAATGTGGACTACCTCTAAAAAAACGAGGACGTGGCGCAAGATTTTTATTAACCAATGTCCATAAAAAACATGACCAGGAAAGATAGAATCACCTTAGAAAGACTCCTAACAGGCCACTGCAGACTCACGCATGACTATTTGCTTAAAAAGACCGACCCTCCATCATGTAATCTATGTAATCAACCACTATCAACCATCTCCTATTCGAATGCGAATCACTGTGGATACAAAGAAGAAAGTACAAGATAGAATCAGTCACAGCTTTAACATCACCAGAACACATTGCAGCAACCCAAGTACCTGAAAAAGATAAGATACAGAGAAATTTGAAGAAGGCATCTAAATATCGTCGTCGCTAACTTTCAGGTTGTTAAAAATAATTTCAAATTTTTAACTTTGCAAATTTAGAAATATAGAATTTTAGAAAACTTGAGAATTGAATAGTTTGCAAATTATTATTTGGAAAATTTGTAAAATTCTTTTCGTGTTTCTCAAGGTTTCAAATTTCCCACACTTTCAATATCCTTAAATTTCCAAAATTTGCAAACTTTTCGAATTTTTCGAAGTTTTTTTCATATTCCAAATTTTGCAAGTATATAAATTTTACATTCCCAGATTTTCAAGTTCTCAAATTTCCACATTCCTGAATTTCTAGGTTCATTTTTACAACTTCTAAATTTCCTGGATCTCAAGTTTCTACATTCACAAGTTTTCAGAACCCTAGATTTTCAAAACTAGACCCCAAATTTTTCTAATTTCTAAATTTAAAAATTTAACTTCCCTATTCTCTAACCCCTGAATTTCTTCGAATCAAGTTACTAAATAATATCAAAGAATCGTTCGCAAGGTACAAAATAAGATTTCTCAGCAGTATAGAAACGATTTTGAGATCATTTTTGCTCGATGGCGCTCGCGGATCTGTTCGTCCTTCGCGATCTTTCGCGAGGCACGTTGATCGGTTCGATGGTCACGGTTCAGAGACGGCCAGCGAAATCATTTTTCCGCAAGAGGGGCTCGCCAAGTTCAGATCTAGATCGTCGCATCGGCGCAGCTGCGACCCGATATCAATGGTCGAGGTAATTGCACGGGTTAAAGGCCAAAAGGCTACGAGATTCGATGGCGAGAAGCGACTTCTCTCGGTGTGTGTGCGCGCCTCTCTGTGTGTTCGATCGCGCGTGTGTGCACACACACACACGTACGTCCAGTGCATGCCTGCCGGTGTGATTGACATCGGTAAGTATGCCATGGCCGACCGCTCACAACGTGCTGGTACGAACGACTGTAGCACTGCCCACACTGCCACGTACGAACACATCGATCGACACTCTAACACCGCCATCCGTCTACGCTGCCTAGAAAAACCAGCCGAGAAAATCCTGATCGGCCAACGCGTTTCCGTCCGTTCAGCCATCTTCGTCACTTTTTTAATAACGCTTTTTCGGAATCGTGTTAACGCTGCTTTTACGAAATTACGAGGTTTTTTCGATTATGGGAAGTATGTAGCTTTTGTCGAAATGACATGTTCATGGTGGTCATGGTGCAGATTAGATTAGTTAGACTCAGAAAAGCAAACGGAAGGTACTTTTCAGGGTTATTAAGGTAATGATATACGATAGGGGATTGAAAGATGAAATGGTTAGATTAAGTACCCTTGTTCTTATATCATATGTGGTATATGTGACGGGTGCTGCAAATTCGGTTAAATTATTTATAGAAAAAGCAAACGAACTTTTGTTGAATTCTTTATGTTGAGACAATGATATACGCTGACAGATTAAAAGATGAAGTCGAAAGATTCAGTACCCTTGTCCTTATGTCATATGTGGTATGTGTGACCGACAAGTGGCATATGTGGCCGACGCTGAAAATTCGGTCAAATTATTAATAGGAAAAGTAAATGAACTTTTGCTGAATTTTTAGTGTTGAGACAATGATATACAGTAATAGATTAAGAGATGAAATTGAAAGATTAAGTATTCTCGTTCTTATGTCATATGTGGTATATGTGACGGACATGTGTCATATATGACCGACGCTGAAAATTCGGTCAAATTATTAATAGGAAAAGTAAATGAACTTTTGCTGAATTTTTAGTGTTGAGACAATGATATACAGTAATAGATTAAGAGATGAAATTGAAAGATTAAGTATCCTCGTTCTTATGTCATATGTGGTATATGTGACGGACATGTGTCATATGTGGCCCACGCTGAAAATTCGGTCAAATTATTAATGGGAAATGTAAATGAACTTTTGTTGAATTTTTAGTGTTGAGACAATGATATACAGTAATAAATTAAAAGATGACGTATACATATACATATGTGATATATGTGACCAATGCTGCAAATTAAATTATTTATCGATACGAAGCAAACGGAAAGAACTTCTAAAGATTATTCATATAATGATATACGATATAAGAACATACATCAGTTAGTATAAAAATACTGTATGTGCACTTTTGGTAACAGACTTGTAACCTTATACGTGTGATACGTCGATAACTCAGTGTTCAATTAACGACATAAGTTATGGACTATAAAATTGTAAATTTTGCTGCCAGAATTTGCACACCGAAAAAATTTAGAGACACAGAATAAAATACACTTGATATAATTATGACTTTTATAAAGCATAAAAGCTATTCCTGCACAAAAACTAGTACAAAAAATTTCGCAAAAAATGGACACTAATAAGCCATCGATCATGCAGTGACCTTGACAAGTCCTGTGAAGATCGTGTATAAACTAAATACAATTACTTATCTTTTTTACATGAATTCCTCGTGCACAAAAAATCGTAACAAAAAGTATTAAAAAGTCAATAGTTTGTGAGATAATTCAAGTTGAAAAAAATGCTTCCTTTAAAATGTTAAAACACTTCGCACCGATATTCAAAATCATTCAGTCAATATCATTATTAGTCATAATCATTATTTTTAAGTATAATACCAGTGGATAATACATGTGTAGAAAGATTTGGAACGACGTTTCTTGTTTTATTTCGCTCTCATTCAGAAACATTAAACGACGCTCATTAAAAGCCTGTCGTTAATCGACGAACGGGAGTCCGTGATCTTGATGGAATTTCCTTTGATCGAAGACGATTCGTCCCGCTTGATCGTCGTGTCTATCACGAGATGTCGGAACGACGAGCTATAACGAGTTAGAAGCTATAAGGCCAGCCAACGTCCATGAGAATCGACCTCAAGAGTTGTTGCTGCACTGTGTGTCATCGTGATCGGTCTGTGTACACAGCTTCTGTTAAACGTGACAATTAACAAATGCTCTTTTAATACTTCTATCCGAAAATCAGGGACAATTATTTGTATTGTTTACGGTAGGTTAGGTTAATTTGTTATTATACAATTTTTAGAATATTCTCTTAAAGGTAGGTAATATTAGCTGAATCAGTATTTAGGTTCATGTAAGTATTAGTTATGTTTAGGTATATAAAGACTAGCTATGTAATACTACTAGTATGTAATTACTAGCTACGCCAGTATTTGGGTATAAACCTAATTTGTATTATGCAGTTCTCAGACTACTCTTCTAAAAATATAAAATAAATAATATTAGCTAAATCAGTATTTAGGTGTACATACTACCTATGTCAGTATTTAGGTATACAAATACCAGCTAAGTATGTAATACTACTAGTATGTAATTACTAGCTAACTCAGTATTTAGGTATATACCTAATAGATATTATGCAGTTTTCAGAAATCTCTTAAAAATATAAGATAGTCCTTTCTGAGTCAGTATTTAGGTACATAACCTAACACGTACACTAGCTAAGTATTCAGGTATACTAACCTAATACGTAAATACTATCATCCTTATAATGGAGAGGTCGCTCAAAAGCAATACCATAATTATACTAAATTCCCAAACTCACCTAATATTAGGAAGATAAAAAGCTTCATATCAAAGCATATCATAAATTGTCCTTAACTAAATATTTTGTTAACATCAGTATTTGACCTTCACACATTTCTTCAGAACAGTAAAATAATTTTTGTAAATCATACGAAGAGGTGATTTGGGATTTGATGGAATTATGGATTGGGGTTGGAGAAAATGAAAATGAGAATAGTTAGGCGCTATCAACAGCTATTTGCCGAAACAGACGGTCTTGTTTACATAGGGTTCTGCCAACTCGCGGCGATTATGGCGCCGAGTGTCAGCGGGGAACGTGACCGAACCAACGATATTGTTCGCTTTTCCTGAAAGGAATAAGCTCGGCTAGAAAACAAAGTTGCCGAGAAACGTGCAATGGGAACAGAGTCTAAACTGCTATTTATATACCGTGTACACCCGGGTGCAACGTAGGCTTTCGTCTCGATATGGATAGAGTAAACGTGGATGTTTTGAAATTTTCAAAAATTAGTATTTTTATATATTTATATTTTTTCAAGTCTTTTAAGTTTTTGGGATTTGAAAATTGGAAATTTGATAAGCTTTTGGAAGTTTTGAAAATTGGAGATTTGTAAATTTAGAAATTTCGGCATTTGGAGATTTAGGAATTTAATCTTTAGGGATTGAAAAATGTCAGAATTGAAGGATTTAAAAATTTGGAAATTGGGCAAGTTGCGCTGTTGGAAATTTGAGAGTTCGGAAACTTGTGCACTTAGTGAATTTGGAGATTTGAGGGTTTCGAGATTTATGGATTGGAAAAATTGGACTTTTGGAAATTTAAGAGTTTATAGATTTGAAGATTTAGGAATTTGGAGACTTGAAAACTTGAGAATTTACAAGATTGAAAATTTGCAAACCCTAATTCTAGAATTAGGAACGAAGCTTCAAACCCCATTTTTGCAAAGGAAAGTCTTGTTCAGAATAATGTCCCCTGCCACCCCTTTCAGGGAGTAACACTAGTTACGAGACACCCTGTATATAAAAAAAGTTACAATAAAAGATCGCTTTTCTAACTATGCAACCTATTGAAACTACATAATAAAATACATGTATATTTTACTCTACCCATCTTTTCGCTATAACCATTCATACTTCCCTTAAAATACAAAATAAAACATAAACATCGATGTATTTAAACAGACCAAGTGAATGAATCACCATAAACGTGCAAAGTAGCCCAGATTTTCCAGCGGATTAGAATAATGTGTCATTCGAATAACGGTTTTAAAATAATTCGATTGAAATAACAAGTCTAGGTCAGCACGTTTCGATCTGGTTCCAAGAATGACGAGCATCGATCGTGGTTTCTTTTCTTATCCGTGAGACTGAAAAGTGCAATCGCTTCCAGTCCCCGATATGATATCGTGGCTCGAGCGTTTATAACATATTTGTCTTACGCACGTATCGCCTACCAATTGAACACGCTGTTCCCATCATTTTTCTAGTCTATTGATACGACTAAACAACTAACTTCTGTCTAGCTTCACAGTTATTCATACGCTGATTTCTTACTTTAACATTTTCTTATTTTCTTCTAACTTTAATACTTTCTTATTCTTATTTAGACTTTATAATTTTCTTATTTTCTTCTAACTTTACAATTTTATTATTCTTGCTTTGTGTTAGGTTAGGTTAGGTTTGACTTTATACTTTTCTTACTTTCTTCTAACTTTACAATTTTATTATTCTTGCTTTGTGTTGATATTTTTTTAGCGTAGGGCAGCAAAAATGTTTGTCAGGACGAGGGTAAATTTTTTCTTGGGGAAAATGTGACCGTCTAGGGGAAATTTAGATATTTAGGAACGTAGATAGGGATTTGGATATTGAAGACTTAAATTCCCAAATCTCAAAATCCTTGAACCTCCAAATTCCCACATTTTCAAATCTGAAATTTACCCAATTTCCAAATGTTCAAATCCTGAAATTGTAAAATTTGTCAAGCCATAAATTCCAGAACTTCCCAACCACCAAATCTCCAAAACTCCAAACTTCTAAATTTTCAAATTTCCATTTGCAATCTTTAAAACATCCAAAAGTCCAACTTACCAAATTTCCAATTTCCAAATCCCCAAATTCCTGAGTCCCCAAATTCTCAAATCCCCCAATCTCCAAATCTTTAAATCTCCAAGTCACTAAATCTCCAAATCTCCAAATCTCCAAATCTCTAAATCTCCAAATTTTCAAATCTCTAAATTTCTAAATCTCCAAATCTCCATATTTCCAAATTTCCAAACCTCTAAATTTCCAAATCTCCAAATCTCCAAATCTCTAGATCTCTAAATCACCAAATTTTCAAATCTCTAAATTTCTAAATCTCCAAATTCCCAAATTCCTAAATCCCCAAATCCCCAAATCCCCAAATTCCCAGACCTCTAAATCCCCAAATCCCCAAATCCCCAACCCCTTAAATCCCCAAATTTACAAATCTGTAAATCCAATTTAAAATTTCTAAATCCCAAAATTCTCAAACTTCTCAATCCTGAAATCCCAAATTCTAAAATCTCTAAATCAGTAAATCAATCAATAAATTCGTACATTCCCAAGTCCAAAAATGTCCAAAAGTCCTATTTCCCCAAATTTCCAATTTTCCAACTACCACGCAATTACCAACAAAGGAAGAACATAATTGTTCTTCAGAGAATTACAACAGCTTGGTGTCGAATTCCGTAATTGCACAATGGAAAAATATATTCGCACGCAGATGTAGATGGTAGCTCTCGTCCATATACGCGATTCGCGATGCATGAAAGAACGACGTTCTCGCTCGCACAGGTTCTTCGTTACCGAGCGAAAAAATGAAGAGTCGATTTTGCAAGCGTGTTCCCATAGATCGTTAGATCGATTTCGATTCGTTGACGGGTTTGTTGCATCTAACGACGAAGGTGCAGTGTCATGCACCTCTCGAGAGCGTGTTTCTCTCTGTAAGAGGCCCGAATGGAGCTATGGGTATTCGAATACCGGTACTCGCTGACTGCACGTGTCAGGGTCAAATGACATCATTCGGACGCAAGGATCTTCGCGATGGAGTGCCGACGTTTCTGTCGTCGTAATTCATCCCGTCGATCGTTCGTGCTTCTGGTAACGTTCAGAGGAACAACGCCGTTAAATCGATCGACAACTCTTAAGCGGTGATAAAAAATTACTTTAGAGTCACGTCTCTCTCGATTAGTCTACGATAACACTGTTTTATAACATTTCGTTCCGTTGCTACTATATCAATTTATGCGAACAGAACTGTGTTGTGTTGCATTTCATGTTTGATTCAGTAAATATAATCACTGTAGGATAGCAACACTGTTCCCGGACATTTTTTAAGAAATGATTTCGATTTGTTAATTAAGGAAGTATAATTGTATGGAAGTATGTTACTGTAATTAGTAGCAAGATATTGTTATTAACTACACGAGTGTAATGTAGGCTTCATCTGGGTAAGGACACATAGGTAAACTTGAAAATTTTGAAATTTGCAGAATTGCAATCTTAAAATTTTTAGAAAATGTTTAGACTGCTACACTACCTTCCGAAAGTTAATTTCTTGAATTTCAGAAATTTTCAAATCTACAAAACTCTTACATTTCTGAATATCTAAATTACTGAACCTATCGATCTTCAAACTAGAACTTATGTTAGATTTCCAGATACTTAGTTAGATGTCCAAATCCCTATATTCCTAAATTTTTAAATGCTCACATCCTTAGATCCTTAAATTTCTAAGTTCCAAAATTTCTAAACCTATGAATTGCTATATCGTCAAATCCTGAAATGCCCAAATCCCTAAATCCTGAAATTGCTGAACTCTGAATCTCTAGATTGTTAAATCCTAAGATCACCAAATCCCTAAATTCCTAAATCCCTAAATTTCCAAATTTCTAAATTCTCAACCCCTAAATTCTCAACTCCTAAATTCCCAACTCCTAAATTCCCAATTCCTAAATTCCCAACTCCTAAATTCCAAATTCCTAAATTCCCAAATCCTCAAATTCCCAAAATTTCAAATCCCCAATTTTCAAATTTAGAATTCTCAAATCGTCAAATTCTCAAATCCCTAATTTGGCAAAGTCCCAAAATTTCAAATCCCCAATTCTCAAATTTAAAATTCTGAAATCCCCAAATTCTCAAATTCCCAACTCTAAAATTTCCAAATTTCCAAATTTCCAATTTCCAATTTCCCATATTTAAAAATTCCAAAGTTCCAAAATTCTTACTCCATTCACAAATTCTCAGATCCCCAAAAGTAGAGTACACTTGCTCTTGACTATGTATGAACGCAACTAATTTATGATTAAATTTGCTAATTATTAATCGAAGCAAAATCTGCTAGCTATTGCTCGAAAGAAAATTTCCTAATTACTGATTGAAATAAAATCAGCTAACAAATAATAGAAAAAAAAATGTCCTAATTATTAAATGAAACAAAACTTGCATATAATCAAGTGAAAAATAATGATGAAGTATTAATACTTGCTAAATAATTGATCGATTTCTAAAATAAAAATGTACAAACGCATATTTGCAACGGTATGAAAGTAGTCCTCCGTTCGGATTGGTTTAAACGTCGAAAGAAACAATCGGTACAGAGAGAAACTAGAACAGAGCTTGGAAAGTATACCTTGTAATTGTTTTGTTCAGCAATTAGAACACCGTTTTATCGTAAAGGATGCTTTTAAGCACGGCGTATCTCCCGGTTCTATTCTGGTCCCTGTGTCAGATCGTATTATAAAGCCTTTAGTTTTAATCCACTGCAACGGCAACATAACGAAGCTCGCACTCCTGCTTGCATTCGTTAATGAGTCACAATAAGGTCGACCACTCGTTAAGTCATTTTTCTTCAATGCGTAAAAGCGACACTATCGTCGACATTATAGTACGAACAAGTTGCATTATTCACAAGACGTATCTCTTTCATGGTGTACACGACAGTTTCACTTTTCTCGTTCGTTGTGGATTTTATTCCTTTTTTAATGGGACACTTTGGAATTTTTTAGATACGTTCCATGGAGAAATTTGTTTAGTTTTAGGATTATAGAGTTTCTAATTTGCAAGTTTGCAAATTTTTTGATTTTCAAATTATAAAATGACCAAGTTGTCAAGTTTCTAATAAATCAAGTTTTCAAATCTTCGAGCACTAAAATTACCAAATTTGTGAATTTACAAATTTCTGGAATTATCAAATCCATAATTTCTTAAATTTCTAAATTTCTCAAATTACCAACTCCTAAATTTCCAATTCCTAAATTTCCAATTCCTAAGTTCCCAATTCCTAAATTCCTAACTTCTAAATTCTCGACTCCTAAATTCCCAACTCCTAAATTCCCAACTCCTAAATTCCCAATTCCTAAATTTCCAATTCCTATATTCCCAATTCCTAAGTTTCCAAATTTCTAAATTTCCAAATCCCTAAATTACCAAATTCCTAAATTTCTAAATCTCAAAATTTCCAAATTTCTAAATTCCCAAAATTCCTAAATTCCCAACTCCTAAATTCCCAATTCCTATATTCCCAACTTCTAAATTCCCGACTCCTAAATTCTCAACTCCTAAATTCCCAATTCTTCTATTCCCAATTCCTAAATTTCCAAATCCCCAAATTCCTAAATCTCTAAATTTTCAAGTTCTCAAAATTCCCCAACTCAAATTCCTACAATTCAATTTCCAAATTCTTGCGTTTATTCTCTGTATTCACAAACTTTTTCTAAAAGCTCATTTTGAAACTTTTAATAGTCCATACTTACAAATTTCAAAACTCCTAGAAGCACAAAATCCCAAAAGTTCCAATATCGTCAAATTCTTATATTCACAAACTGCCTAATTCACAAACTTATATACACAAATTGTAAAATGTGGAAAGTTTTAGAAGGAATCGAAAATTGTCGTTTAGATCGTAACGACATAAGTTTAGTTTCACTAGTAAACGTAAGATGATGATGAAACATGTCCCGTGTACTCCGTAAGCCCGTCTGTTTTTCTCGTGAGAACCACGAGAGATTTGCTGAATGGTAATCGTGCACGAGAAATCAGAATGAGAACACATCCATTCGCATCACGGAAGCGAGTTTCCCGCTCGAAGGTCGATTTTTCAAGCAGCTATCGATATCATTGGCAACGATTCGTCCATCGATCGCTATATAACGACATAATGTTGCTTTGGCTTTTGTTCGCAACACCTGACAATGTTAGCTCTCTAGTGAAAAGCTGGGTTTATAAATATCTGGTGCACTTTCGATTTCAACATTTAGAAATTATAGATTTTTACATTAGAAATATTTTTATTTTTAAACTGGCAATTTCTGCATTTTTAAACTAGAAATTTTTGTATTTTTAAACTTGAAATTTCTGTATTTTTAGACTAGAAATTTTTGTATTTCTAAATTTACAATTTCTACATTTTTAAATCAAATTCAATAATTTTCAAATTTTTATTAATTCTTAAACTTCTAAAAGCGTAAATTTTCAAACTCTAAAATTCTCAAATTAGTAAATCTTCAGCTTTTCAAATATCCAGATTTATAAATTTTTCACTTATCAAAGGAATTAATTCCTATATCCCTAGATCACTAAATCCCTAAATCTCTATATCCTAAATCCCTAAAATTCCCAAATTTTCAAATTTCCAAATTACTAAATTTCTGACTTACCAAATATATCAATTCCTAAATCCCAAAATACCTAAATTTCTAAATCCCTAGTCCTCCACAGCCCCAAATTCTCAAATTTCTAAATTCCCAATTCCTAAATTCCCAATTCCTAAATTCCCAATTCCTAAATTCCCAATTCCTAAATTCCAAATTCCTAAATTCCCAATTCCTAAATTTCTAAATCTCTAAATTTCCAAATCCCTAAATTACCAAATTTCTAAATTTCTAAATATTTAAATCCCTAGACCTCCACATCCACAAATTCACAAATTCCTAAATTCTAAAATTTCCAAATTCCAAAATTCCAAAATTCTCAAATTCCCAAATTCTCAAATCCCTAAATCCTTATATCCCTATATCCCTATATCCCTATATTCCTATATCCCTAAATCCCTATATCTCTAAATCTTGAAATCCCTAAATCCCTAAATCTCCACATCCCCAAATCCTAAAATCCCAACTCCTCAAATACCAAAAACATTTCTTCCAAATCCCCAAACACCTTCAAAAAAATTATAAATTCCAAACGTGCAAATCAGTTAATGAAATAGCCGAGTTTCGCAAGCGCTCGCCCGTGGCGCGATCACCGGGCATCCGATCTGCCCACGAGCGCGTTAAACCACGTCAGTTTTGCGTTAGAACGACACCAGAGGTACGACAAGCATGGCGGACGTTCGTGTACGTAATGCCGCGATTACTGGCCGGTATATTTAGTTTGCGATTGGCATAGGTCGCGAAGTGTCTGCTGGTTGTTATCTATTTTCTACGCACGTGGCCTCTATAGGCCGAGATCTAGCCGGTTATAATCGGTGACACAGTATGGTCGCGACGCAGAGGAACGCCTTGGTGACATTTTCGGGATAAGGTTTCTTCTCTGGCCACACCGAAAACTCGGAGTCCCTGAGATCGGTTCATCGGATAAGGTCGATCGACACCTTCTATCACGCTCGAATTATCGACAATCTATGTTTACGATGAGACTTATTTAATCGACGCAGGAATCCGTTTCTATATTGATCTATTCGTTATGTTGCATTTATCTTTTCCACTACGAATGTGTTTTGATCTCGAATGGCTTTCAGATTGACTTTTCATCGTGGCCGATAGAAAAGCACAATAGGATTAAGTGGATAATATGCAGTATTTCCTTATCGTTGCTCTGTTCGGAGTGTTCAATATTCTGGAGTTTCAGTGTAGATTTTAGTTTAATATTTATGCAACAGTTTTTTAGAACTTATTTGTTGTATGTATGAACGACTTTGGGAAACCTAGAATAATTGAAACGGTTTTTATCTTTATGAAAAATACAATTCTTTTGTATGCTCTAGAAAACATTTTACTATTTTTAATATTTCTCTGTAGGAGTATGATACATACAGTGACGAAGAAATCAGAAGTGCCTCTATGGTGTATCGAAAGAATTTGCTGACGCGGTTGATAAAATAATCGCAATATCAAATGAATCGGACAACTCATTTGTAAATCATTTATTAGAATTAAACAGAAAATTCAATAATAAAGTATTTGAAATAATTAGTTATTTCATATAATGTAAATTACATATGTTATACCACATTTTAAATCACGTAGTTTATTATTTTGAATAATTTGATTACTCATATTAAATTATTCAATTTGACTGCTACGTCACATATGTACATGTGTGTGACCCTTAAATCTGCATACAAATCTCATATTATTGAGAATTTATTAAGTCAATTTAAAATACTTATATTACTTGAAACTCTAAATAGGAAATAGAACGAGATATTGTAAAAATATTTGCTAAGATTTGTTAACAATTAAAATACCTAACGAAAGCTTCACATGTGACGTTTAAATCTTCATATGATCACATTATTGAGTATTTACTCATTTATTGAAATTCACTCACTTAATTGAAATTGTTCATACAAATTACTTAGAACTGCCAGTAATAAATGTAACAAAATATTATGAAAATATTTGTTAAGACTTATCAATAAATAATAGTATCAATGAATAAGTAAATAATAGTACTTAAACTTGCAACCACCATATCAGTCAGCGTGTTGAATAACATAATTCATCATCCTAAATAACATATTCAAATAGTAATTCATCGTATCAACTAACATAATTCATCATATCAACTAGCATAATTCATCATATTAACTAACAAAATTCATCATATTAACTATCATAATTCATCATATTAACTAACAAACTGCATCATATCAACTAGCATAATTCATCATATCAACTAACATAATTCATCATAATAATCAATAAAATGTACCACGTTAACTCATCATATCAGAAAAATACTTTCAAACGATAATTATGTTTCCAATAAAATAGCTTGTCCCGTAATTACATCGAATTCGGTAGTAATCGATCGAGGCCCGATCGATAGGTAGATTAGATGGAGAGTGAAATAACGGCAGAAAAGTATGAGGAAAGTGCAATGAATAATTGCAGCAGCGAGGCGGATCGTAGTACGCTGGTACGACTATAGTGGAGCAGGCAAGCTGCACGTATAGATATAACGTGCATTCGTACGAACGTTTGTACCCGACCTATCCCAAGCTCCGTCATCGGGAGAGGGCGCCCGTCGAGCAGCGGAGGTTAGGATAGGTTAGGGACGTCACCGGCTACTGCGCTCATCCGCCAGAATAACTTGAAGCGGGGTTGCACAACTCTAGTTCCCGCCATGTGCCGCGTGCTCCTTACTTATCGTGCCTTTAACGCGTTCAACGTCGTGCTACTAACGCACTTTTCTATCAACATCCTAATTACTCATCAATTTATTATTATTTTCAATTACAATATTTTATTCGCTAATTTTGTATTCTTTATTTATATTACGGATATAGTTGATATAAACATTAGCGATTCATTCATTATCAAACTAATGTTTAGAATTTATTGTTATTTTTAGTAGCAACAAATTTTATATTGTTTATGTATGTTATTGATATACGTTTATGTACATTAATGATGTAAATTTATAGTGTATATAAATTTAGTACTGATATATTGATACATACTGATTATTGTTATAAACGAACCAAGAGTAATTAAAGAACGAAAATAACAGTTGAAAGTGTCATTTCTACAAAACCAAATCCAACATCAAGAGATAAAGGTGTAACAAAAATTAGATTTTCTATAAAAAAAAACAAGTTTCTTACGCAAACAGTTATTTTCCCCGAGACAATTTTGGCACTTATTTCCACCCTTCAATTAGGTGAATAACAATGTAACGAGAGGTGTGACATTTAACAAGTCCCGTTACTCGGAGCGTCGTCATCCTTCAAGAAACCGTCATCATCCTGTCGCCATCTGACAAGCTAACTTCTGATGCATTTACATGTGCCAAAGTTTGTTAACTTGAGGTAGCTCGCAGATTATCGGGGCAAGCTAGCCCCAAAAGTGGGGCAATTGGATCGCACGTAAATCACGTTACGGACACGAGTTTCGATAGAATTTCATTTTCACCGGAGAATTCGCTTTTAATCGGGTTAAACGTTTCCGTATCGTATCCGTTAACGTTCTACGATTGTTTGCCGACAATTTCGCAAACGTAGAACACTCGTGACGCATATGTCATACACGTTTATGCAACGCCACCGCGAACGGTGTTTAAAAAGTAATTTACCGAAGGGCGATGCGTCTTGCACTTGTTTTCGTGACGCAATCGAGAGAGCTGGATCCTTACGTAATTAGCTGAATAGCTCTCTTGAACGAGGCATTCTTCAACTACCTATGAACATTCGTGCATACGTGCATTTGACTAACAATCGTACGTACGTACATATAGACGAGTATTTATAGATTACAGAGAAACCGTTCCGCCCTACCGTGAACGATCGTGCAAACTGAACCACGATGATCCTGAGAATAGATAGCGACCAATTAAACGGAAACAATAGCCTTAGGCTAAGAGAACGTGTCGCCTGTAAATCAATGAAATCGAACAAAGAGAAAAACATTATCAGTGTATTCTTTTCTTTTGTGGAACATATGGCGATTAGATACACGTGTTTTGGGTATCAATGATACTCTATCGAAAACGAGTGTCATGATTTCTACATGAGTCCCAAATTTTTCAAATTGATTAAATTTAGTTTCAATGTTACCAACATCCAATTTAGCTAAAGAAATTTCAATGTTCTAATGTTCCATAGACTTAACTTAATGAAATTTTGAAATATCCAATGTCTTAAAGTTCCAAATTCTCAAATTGAATAAATTCTGAAGACCCAATGTTCAAATGTACCAAAGTCCCAAGTTAGTGAAATACCGAAGTCCCAATGTCCTAACATCCCATTATCCCAAAGTCCAAAAGACCTCATATCCCAAAGTTTAAAAATCCCAAAGTCTCAAATAATAAAAATTTCAAATCCCCAAATTCGAAACTCTCAAATCAAGAAAATTGCAAATTCCAAAGTCCCAGAATTCCAAATAATTAATATTTCAAATCTCCAAATCCGAAATACCAAAATCAATAAAACTGCCAATTTTTAAATCCTAAAATTCCAAATAATTGATATTTCAAATCCCCAAATCCGAAACTCCCAAATCACTAAAATTGCAAATCCCTAAATCCCAAAATCCCCAATAATTAAAATTTCAAATCCCCAAATCCAAAACTCCCAAATCAATAAAATTACAAATTCCTAAATCCCTAAACTGCAAATCCCAAAGACCCAAATAATTAAAATATCAAATCGCCAAATCCAAAACCCCCAAAGCAATAAAACTGCAAATCCCAAAGTCCCAAACTCGTGAAACAAAATCTAAAGCCCCTATCAAAAAATAAATTTTACTCAATTGTTCCCCATCTCAAAAGTAATCCAACCATAAATGTAACGAGCTCAGTGAAAAGATTTTAAGTGAAGAGTTTTAATTCCGCAACGTAACAGTTACGTTAGCACGTGTTCATACTGCACGCGAATCATCCCATAATTTAATGGCACCTTCAAGGTTTCCGGAATTCGTTAAAAAATTATTTTTGTATATTTGACGCTTGCATCAGCGTTGTATGGCCGACGTTTGCCTTCCATGTCTCATCTCTTCCTGATCTACTCAGACGAAGCGTATTTAGAGAGACGGGGAAAGGAAAGAGGAAGGTTTTATCCTGCGGCAAAATTTGTACAAGAAATTCTCACGAATTTCGGTGAGCCGGAAGGCAAGCATCTGTCAACCAGCGAACGACCTAGACCTTTCGACTTGCACGAAACTTGTACGGTAGATTTGCATCCGTCATTATTGTTCTTTCCTTCCTGTTACTTACATTTGATAATTTCGGTAATCAAACCAAATATTTCATTCCTTAACCTTTCTTTATTTACAGATTCTAAGATCTGCTCTTGGTAATCAGTGTATTTAAGAATTTGGAAATTTAGAAATTTAGAGATTCAGAAATTTGAGAAATATAAAAATTTGAAAATTTGGATATGTAACAATATGGGTGCATACAATATCTCACGAAGCCCGCGAAAACGACCCTCTCACAGTTAGTCCGAAGGTGTTCAAATATCCGAAGATCAATACAAATCAAACATCCAAGTTTCTTACGTCGACCGGAATAAAATCGAGGATGAATTTCACGCAAACGGAAATGAAGTATATGACGTTAACTTACATCTTTTTCCAGTTAAGACATCCAAAATACGAAAATCGGTGGCACAGGCAAAGTCTTCCCGAAATTCTGGCGACGATACCGTCGGGACCGGTATTAGCAGGGTCACCGACGTGTCTACGATGTATATCGTCGATCAGGTGTCAAGGGGAGGTTCGTCGTGTTACGTCAGCGTTTATACACTGTCGACACCCACATGTATCTATATCCCTGCGTACACAGGCACACATACACGTATACACGGGTCACAAACGTCGCGTCGATTCTACCAAAAAATCCGTGGTGCTCGATGGACAACGTGTTTCCGGCGTCTCGTCCGTTTTCTCAGATGTTTGCACGTGCACTTGCTCTTCATTTGTTCCACGATCACCCAGAAAGTTCAGTTCACCGATTCGAGGGAATAAACAAGCTCGATCGATCAGTCTATCGGTTCAATAAAATCGACGATTCAATCAGACCTGGCTAAACGAAGTCGAGAAAAAATGCATAAAGAAATTGAGCGAGCAAAGTATCGAACAACCCTTCTGAGATGGTTCGATATCGACCCTGTTTCTTAAGTATCGTTCAAGCAGCGTGTCCAGTTGTACGACCCAGTTGCACGTGCGAGCTCGTCCACAAAAGTGGGTTATCCTTTGTCCTGCGAGGAAACGCTCGTTTACGCGTCCTCGTCTTTCCGTTTCCCTCTCGTTACCACCGATATCCTCCCGGTTTACCTCCTGTTTTCTTCGCGGACTCTCTTTGTCATCCGTTAAAAATCCACGAACGTATGCACGACGAAATCCCGATAATCCCGGTAAATAAGGGTTCATCGATCGTTCGCGATCCTCCTAACGCGGCGGTTCTGTAGTCCAGAGGATTCGGGTCCGCACACGTTTCCCCGCGAAGCACAGGCTACGAACTACGAAGCTTCGTGATCGGTTAACGAAACCGACGTCGCCCGTAACTCGTTCGTCCACGTTTTTCTTCACTGTCCATTTCACTGGACGCTGCCTGGTGCACCACGCGACCGCGTTCACCTTTCGAAACGGCGTGCAAAGTCCAACTCCCTTTCCCGCAATTTCTTCGCTCGGCCGTTGGTCTAGGCACGAAAAAGTGTCCGCCGGTGACCAGCTCTCCACTCTTCACGGTGGCGTATATTTTCGAAAATAGCCGGACGAAATTCCCTCGGAGTTCGTTGCACCCTCGGCCGGTCTCGTATTCAGACTCGAATCGGGTTTATCCGAGCGTGGTGGTAACCCTGTCGTCGTAACATTATCGGGCGAGAGCGTGCTTATCGCCGGGTCACCGTTCGCGCGTCCGCTTTCACGGAGACGAGACGCGTGCGGTG
Organism: Megachile willughbiella; assembly: GCA_945859595.2. Taxonomy (NCBI): domain Eukaryota; kingdom Metazoa; phylum Arthropoda; class Insecta; order Hymenoptera; family Megachilidae; genus Megachile; species Megachile willughbiella. The sequence continues at coordinate 12,181,476 of OX243796.1, forward strand.
CGTGTGCGTGGACCAAAATGGCAGCCATGCAACGGTTACGTAACGAGGCTCGTTCTTTTTTTCCCTCCCACTCCCGCGGATCGTTGCACGACTCGTTTAGCAGGAAGCCACGAGGTACACCCGCGACCGGGTTCCGCGGAAAACGATCAATCGACGCGTAACGACGGAGAGCGTCGACGATGATTCGATCGGAACGCGGCTCGGACAAAGAAGCGCGTCGATATCGATCGGCAGTGTGGTCGAGTCGCGATTTCGGATCGTTCGAGTAACGACCTGTTCTAGCGAAATTTCGCTTTTTACCCCGTCACGTGATCAGTCGAGTCTCCCTCTGGCAGTGCGATTATACGAAGGTCTCGTGTACGAGCTAGTTGGCAGTGTAATGAAAACGAAGTCGATCGATTGTTCCGCGCTCGAGATCCTTTCCCCGTTTCTTCAAGGGTTGCGCCTTTCGAACGGCTGATCGCGAACTTCCTTTCAGGACAGCGCATGCCCGCCGCTGCCGCACGAATCAGAAGACATACGGTGACTTTGGCCGTGGGACCAGAGAATTCCGGTCGTTCCGTTAGAAAAGAAAAACACGATAAAACGAATAAAAATCACAGCAAAGAAGTAAGGTGCGCCACCGATCAGGCGGCGATATTAGTCGCTATTGGCAGTGCTGGTTACGAGATCAGACAAACGGGTGGAAGGTTGATCAGTCGCGTTCCATCGGTCGTTTCTGTGCCACTGGGCTGACCAGCTGGCCCGTCGACGACCTTTTCGGGTTAAGGACAACCCTTTTCGCGAAGGGACGAGGCAAGCTTCGGCTCGATCATCGATGCGGGACCGCGTGTACGGAACGCAGAAGCGAGAGAAAGGGACAGGACGCTGGTGCGTTGAATATTCTCGCTCGATGGCACTTCCGGTTCGTGAGCCCCATGCACTTTCTCCCGAACGGCGATCGTTTCCCGGTTTAGCTACTCGATTTCTCGGCGCGTTGCGCGGTCCGATCGTCGAATTCGGCGAAACTATTCCGAATCGATTCGGCGGCGTGCCGCATCGGAGTGCAACGTCCGGCACCGATAATTCTAGAAATCGCGGCGCGCGCGTGACGGCCGCTCGTTAATTCTCTGTGGCGATCGCGTCACCGATGGAAACGATCGCGACTGGCCCGTCGCGAGAGGGTTGCACCGGACGAGCGTCGAGCACCGGCCAGCAGCAGGTTGTCGTAGGTCGCAGGACGGTCCGTTTCGTCGGTTGGAACTGGTGCTTCCGGTCGAGGCACGTGGCTCCACGCTTCGGACCGTGTCAAGCAAGGGACGGCTCGAGTTTTCGCGCGGGACACTTCCGGTTTCTGATAAAACGACGACGTCCATCACCATCACCATCACACCCACCACCATCGGCACCACCTCCACCGTCGCGCGTGTCTTCCTTCTCGCCCCGACTTCTCCCGTGTACACGCGCGTATACCTGGCCCACCGTAACGCGTACCCGCGTATGCGTGCCTGCGTACGTGCCCGCTCGCGTGCACGTGTGCGCGTGTAAGTGGACGTGTTTCTCTCTCGTCGTAGCGAGGTGTAAACCGAGTGTCGAGCTGAGTTGGCTTCGACAAAGTAGGGCGACGACTGGGACAGCGGCCACGGGCACCAGCGCTCACCGACGAGGAACCCGTGCGCCGTGCGGTGGAGGAACTGTGGAAGTGGAAGAGAGAACCCTCCTCGTAAAACGGCAGCGTAGCTCTACTACGTTCTCCAGTAGGGGAACCTCTAACACCGCTGCAACCAGCCTAGTCGATCGCTTAGCGTTACGCGAGCCGCTCCGCTCGCGGAACGACTCTATCTGCATCCTATCTACCGAACCGTTACCGAGATCGAACCGAAGAGCTTTTACCTACGATCTCTTATCAACCTACCTTCTCCGCGCCATTTCATCCTGCTTCCACGAACTTGCACTTTCGTTTCGACCGATTTCTACTACGCTACCCGATACTTTGACTCGTTAACGATCGATTCTTTGAACTACTTTCACACAATATTCTTCTTAGGATCTTTTGCAAATTTTCATCCCGTTCTGACTTTATGTTTGAGAGAATCCAAATCCTCGAGAGAACCGTGTTCTTCTATTTATATTTTTAGTGCATAACGTCTTTTTAATAAGTAATCTATATCGACATTATAGCCTTTGTACGTTCCGAACCCTTGGGATAATTATTCGTCACGGTAACTAAGAGAAATTTGTGACTTTTGATCTACGTTTGATTTACGGCTCAGTTTTATCATCAAAATCTTGTACCTTGCAAACCTACTTTTACCTGCAACAGAGCGTTTCTATCGATTGAACGACTTGTTACGTATCGATTATACGGCGGTTACTTATCGAGCGTGTATCGCGGCGCGAGGCGCGCGAACAGACATCTAATTAAATGGCTAACAGGCTTATTGTATCGTTTTATAAATGAGAACGCTTGTTACGTAACCGGCTGGTCGCATTGTTGACAGAAGCGTGGTTATTGTGCGGCAGGGAAACGCGAACAGCTATCGCATCGAGGTTTATCGTTGAAATTTACCGCGGCTAATGGCCGGTATTGTAGGATTTTAGCGAGGCCTGGCTAGGCCGCTCGGCATCGATATCTTGATTGAAACGCGAATTTCAAGTGTCGAACGTGCGAATTTCGCGTGATCGCGTGACAACGACACTTGCGAAACAACGGGAACTAGTGCGGACCTTATCTTAAACAGTATGCATCGTTCTGGAATGTTGCGTCGAATACTTTCCATGGGAATATCTTGTTCGGACGCCATATGCAAATTTCCTTTCTTCGGGGATTACAGGATTTGGACATTTTGACATTTACACTGTTGGAAATCTGGAAATTTGGAATTATGGGAAATTTGAAATGTTAGATCGAATATTTCTGTAATTTACATGACAGTATTTAATTAAGGTGCCACATGCAAATTTTATTTCCTTGTGGACTTGATATGAAAATTTAGGGATTCACACTATTAGGAATTTGTGAATTTGGAATTATAGAAAATTTGAAATTTTATCTTGAATATCTCTCTATGTTACCTGAGAATACCCTGTTAAGGCACGACGTGCAAATTTTATTCCGACCGGTGTTAGATTACAGGTACTAAAAGTTCCTGTCGATTATCGATATTTTATCATACTGATACTTAACGATATGCAGATAATATCCTTAGGTAATGATATAAAACAGGTAACGATAGTATCGTAATAACTGTTTATAATAAACTGCAAATCTGATCTATCTTAATACAACTGTTAATCATATCATGCAAATTTTGAATGTAGGTCAATCTAATTTGACGCATAATTTTCTTAAATCTTATCATTTTTGCTTAAAGCTTTGCTAAATACTTGATGCTTAAGATGTGAGAATAATTAGATCTGAATAAGGAAACCATCAGGTTAAATTTGCACTTTTCTCCTGTCATTGTGCAATATTTAGATTAGCAAACTGACGCGTTAACCTTTTCAGGTCTAATCTTTCCTGCAATTACAGGAATACATTATACTCGTATGACAAGATCAATACCCGTTGAATTTCAGACCGAGGATTATTGCAACACTCCAATTTGTCGATTTTAGAACTGACACGTGTGTCACATCATATTTACCATAATAAAATCAGCTCAAAAATATGACGTTTCTAAATTTGAAACAAACTAAAGTTTCGAAAGTGTCCGATGTGAATTGCAAGTAATTATTTTGGAAAAGAAACGCTTAACAGTTTTAGGAAGACTTTCATTCGGTAGGCAGTGATACTTTACGATGATTTGGCTGGGAGGAAACAATAGATTGTCAGAGAGAAGCCGAGACAAAAGCAGACCAGGAAAACAGCTCGAAGGGAAGTGTTTAGAATCAAAAGAGAAAGCAGCAGCGGTATAAACTGCTTACGAGAACTCTCGTCAGGCTGTATACGCGTTCCTGTTATTCTTTTACGGTCTAGGCCACGATGTTCGATAACCGAAAAACTTTCACCTTCCGAACCAAGTTACACTCGCGAGTCCATGACCAAAAGGATCGTATCGTGTGTTTTAGCACAGCTGCGAGCAAGCCCTGTCCACGATATAGCCTCGGTTCTCTTGATCTTGATCTCTCAATCGGCCCGTTACATAAAAACGCGTCCGAAATATCTTGGTTAAAACGGCTCGTGAAAAGGTTACGAGCGAATTCCTCCTCGTCTTTGGCGCGAGAAACGGTCGACCTGACCTTAGCGTAATTAGATCTATACAGATGTGATTCATTTTTCTTTCTTTGGATCAGAAATTTTAATGTTACTGGCCCATGCAATCCGTGGAATATTGGTGGGCATGGTAGGTTTTTGGGGAAATTTTGAAATTTTAGCATTTGGGAATTTTGGGAATTTGGGGAGTTTGGGATTTTGAGTTTTGGGGATTTGGGATTTTGGAAAATGGGGATTTAGGGATTTGGGGATTTTGAAATTTTAATATTTGAGAATTTGGGGAGTTTGGGATTTGGGATTTTTAGGATTTGGGAATTTGGGATTTGTGGATTTGCTGACTTTGGGATTTGGAGCTTTTGAAATTTTAATATTTGAGAATTTAGGGAGTTTGGGATTCGGAGATTTAGGGATTTGGGATTTTTAGGATTTGGGGATTTGAGATTTGGGACTTTGAGAATTGGGATTTGTGGATTTGCTGACTTTGGGATTTGGGGATTTAGGGATTTGGGGCTTTTAAAATTTTAATATTTGAGAATTTGGGAAGTTTGGGATTTGGAGATTTAGGGATTTGGGATTTTTAGGATTTGGGGATTTGAGATTTGGGACTTTGATAATTGGGATTTGTGGATTTGGTGATTTTGGGCTTTTGGGATTTAGGGATTTGGGGCTTCTGAAATTTTACCATTTGGGAATTTGGGGATTTTGGGATTTGGAGTTTTGATGATTTGGTGATTTGGGGTTTCTGGGATTTCGGATTTTGGGAATTGGGGAATTGGGGAATTGGGGATTTGTTGATTTTGGGATTGGAAAGTTTGGAAATTACAAATTTGGGGATTTGGAAATTTGAGGTCTTAGAAATTTAAGAAATTTAAGAATTGGAAAATTTCTAAATTTGGTGATAAGGAAATTTTGGGATTTGGAAATTCGAGGATTGGAAAATTTGACGATATAGAATAGTGAGAATTTGGGAATCCCTAATTGTAGAAAAATTGGAACTTGACAATTTGGGGGTCTTGAACTTTGGAAATTTAAGAAATTTGGAATTTTGGGAGTTTGGGAATTTAGGAAGTTAGGAATTTAGGAATTTGGAGATTTGGGAATTTGGAAGTATAGAGAACTTTAAAAATTGGTAACTAGAGAATTTGAGGATGTGATTTTAACATGTATGTGGTAATATACAAATTTAAATCATGAAAATTTAATTATATACAAATTTGAGATTTTACAAATCTACGATTGTAAGAATTTGTGAATTTACAAATTTGAGAACTTGAAACTTACAATTCTCCATATTTGAGAGTCTAAGTGTATGAACATGGCAATTCGTAAACTTGATACCGTGGACCAACAATTCCACCAAAGTTCGCAAACGATCTTCGAACTCTAAAACCCACTTCCCTGCCAAAAGAACCTTGTCTTGATCTTCCATTCGCAGAAAATTGAATCACTCTAATTATTCGTTTAACGAGCATCAGAGTAGCGATTATTTGTGAAGAATCGTAGCGTCATTTAATTTTAAATACAAGACGGAGCATAACCCAGTTATTTTTCATAGAAATTGAAGGGAATCCTTGCTGTAAGGACATTCGAGGAACAGAATTGCAGTAGGAAGAATAGTCCTGTGAAAAGGAGTACCGCGAGTGGGGGATCGTTCAGGTCGAAGGCCAACCGGAGCGCTCCTTGGAGCACTGCACGTCACAAGGATCCTCCACGTCGTTGCCCTGACCTCAAAACTAGCTGACTCTCGCTATCGCCGTTACAATTACGTTCTCGCTATGTTCAACCAGATAGAACTTTGAACGATATTGCTCAACACTGTCGTTTCGTTTTCTTAAAATTCTCTCAAAACTTTGTAATTACATGTCTCGTTACGGGTTAAATCAGCGCTTGAACCTTTTAAGAGACATTCGCTTCTCTTTTTATCGTCTTGTATCTCGCAGGATGGCTAATGAAATTTGTGGTTTCTAGTGAGATTTAGTTACGAGTGAGACATTCCTTCACTTCCCTTTTATAGTTGTAGCTTGCAGGTTATCGGTTAGGATTTGCGGTTAGGTAAGATTTCTAGTTACAAAGCTAGGAAGATTTCTGATAAGATTTGTACTTATGGAACTTGCAAGATTTCTAAGAAGATTTGCAGTTGCTGGTTTTCTAGTTACAAAATTTGTAAGACGTTTCATTTCTTTTACTACCATCTTTGTAGCTTGCAGATTATTTGCTAAGATTTGAGGTTAGGTTTTCTAGTTACAAAACTAGTAAGGTTTTTAGTAAGATTTGTAGTTACAAAGCTAGGAAGATTTCTGATAAGATTTGTACTTATGGAACTTGCAAGATTTCTAAGAAGATTTGCAGTTGCTGGTTTTCTAGTTACAAAATTTGTAAGACGTTTCACTTCTTTTACCACCATCTTTGTAGCTTGCAGATTATTTGCTAAGATTTGAGGTTAGGTTTTCTAGTTATAAACCTAGTAAGGTTTTTAGTAAGATTTGTAGTTACAAAGCTAGTAAGATTTCTAATAAGATTTGTAGTCAGGTTATTTGCTAAGTTTTGAGACTAGGTTACTTTTCTTCATAGTTACAAAACCAGTAAGATTTCTATTTATAAAATTAGTAACATTACCACTAGGATTGCTAGTTATAAAACTAGTAAGGTTACTAGTAACATTTCCAGCTGCAAACTTAGTAAAATTTGAACTTCTTCCATACCTCGTACATATAAATATCATAATTTGTCACTTTCAGTAAGCCGAACTAAAAATTTCTCACAAACAAACAGAAACATACTTAATTTTTTAAAAATATGAATACATTAAAAGTACAGTACGTGTAATAAAAATACAGTAGGGTTAAAAAACGACAGTGAAGATTAGAAACGCACGTGTGTGGTACAAACGATCACACACGAGGGAGCCATAAAATATGGCGCGCAGCTAAAGGAGACAGAAATATCTTGGCCTTTTTTGTCGTGATTTAAAAAAACGATTAACCATTGTAGTATGTTTGTACCTCGCGGACGATTAATCTTGCGGTATTTTAATAGTACAGTTTCGAGTCGTAAAATGTGGGAAACAGGAAATTTTAGCGCGATGAAACTTTTCGACGCTGCAATAAAAGTCTGTTTGACGGGAAAACCGTGTATCCGGTAAAATTCTTGCAATCCATTTCGAGGGTTCTATATTCCGAAAAGTAATTTTGATTGTTAACGAGGTTATCTTGACCCGGGGCATTGAATCGATAATTTGTAACGGTCAGTCAAATTACTCGGTTAAAGTTGTTTACCCTTCGACTCAACATTCACGGCACAGGAGGAAGCGTTCTACAATGAAGCTCTCGCAAAAAACAAGATTCAGGTTAAACAAATATGTTGTTCAAGGTAGAACATTGCCTGTTCAAATGACGTTGTTTGCTCGGGTATTTAATACGCTGAAAGCTCCAATCTGACCTCTGAATTAGAGTCAAACTCGTATGAAAGGAATGGGTATAACGTGTTCAGTTCAATGCATCGGTAGCGCATTTATATAGATAATAATTTTGTTAGAAAAATTATTTAAGTAATATTATTGGGAAGATTCGGTAGTTATTTTTACTAGGTTAATGAAAATAAGTATCATGATATCGGTAATTTGTGAATTTGAAGATTGAAAATTTGTAAAATCCTTCATTTCTAAACCCCCAAATGTGAATATCTCCAGCTCAAAAAATGTATAAAGGACACTTGAAATTTGTCTAAGTCTTGCAGTAAAATTAAAAAATTTGAGTACTAAAATTTTAATCGCAGAATTTATCTAATCCACTTACGCTGAGAGTATTCGAAAGGTGACTTCGTCGGATAGGTACATTTCGAAATTTCATCTAAATCTACAGTATCACACCCACAGTAAACGCAATGAAAGAAACAATACTGACAAACAACAACAAAATTCATCAAACTTAACATAACATAACCAAAAGTACCTGATTCAGTACCTGACCAAAAGCACCTTCGGCGTAAAGAGTCACCTTGCCATCTAAAGGTTTCCTTTCAATTTTGAATTGTCCAGTTTTTGAATAGTTCCGAAATAAAAAGAGACGAGTCTTAAGAATAGTGGAGGTAAAGAGTCGAACGTAGAAGGTTATAGGAGAGGTTTTTTAGGTGGGCTGAACGGTCACGTTGTTCCGTGGGAAGGCTGAGTTCGGTATACAAACGTTTCACTCTCGACGAGCCGGCTGGATAACGGGGCTCTGTTCACGATGGAGGTAGAAGGTAGCTCGTCGAGAAAGAAGGGAAAGTAGTTCTGTGAGTCAGTGGGGCTTGCGGTACCCCGCGACGTTCAACGGTTAAGCAGCCTCGAGTCTTGGAACGGGAAACGGTAATCCAGATGAGCCACATCGTTTATCCTTTTCGAAACGCGATGCTCCTCTCTGCCGAAACTTTCCTTCCTTTTTTTTCAATCAACCGTACGTGAACTTTCTTTGCCTCTATATTCCTTCTCATAAATATTCCTAGTCGAGTTTGTCTTTAATAATTCACGTTTAGGAAACTACCCTCGTGCGACATGCAGCGCAAGTCCTTATGTGGATGAAATTTTAGCGACGTTTGTACAAAGGGGATTCTGGCAATGTTTGTGTAAATAAGATTTTAGCAATTGTTTGGGTAAATGAAATTTTAGTAATGTTTGTATAAATGAAGTCATAGCAACGTTTGTAGGAATAAGATTTTAGTAATTGTTTGTGTAAATGAAATTTTAGCAACGTTGTATAAACGAAATTTCAGCAACATTTGTATAAACGAAATTTTAGTAACGTTTGTGTAAATGAAATTTTAGTAATTGTTAGTATAAAGGAAAGTTCAGCAACGTTTGTATGAATTAAATTTTAGCAACAAGCCATTCATATGATCAAGTGTATGAAAGACCATATGTGGTGGACAGGTAGACTTCAACTATACGAACGATCTATGGATCATGACATATGTTCTTAGCTTTTCTTGAAGTAAAATGTTCCTGATTGCATGTTAAATTTGATATATGACTGAATTCATATTCTTTTCTGCAATATCTCTTGTTGACGTTAAAATTAGAGATCCTCAAGTTGTAGTTGAAAAATCCGGTTCTCTTTAGCTACGAATTTATGTTGAGTGAACTAATTTGTTCCCTAACATCACTGCATCTAAAAATAGGAGAGGTATAAGGTTGAAACATAGCAAGACATAAGGTTGTCCACTTAACAGCACCGGTTCGATTCTTCGTAATTACATGTCTCTACAAATAAAGTATTATCGACACTGCTACGAGTGAATACGAATAGCATCGATAATGTCTCGATACTGATTTGTATCCGTAAACTTATTACAAGTAGAATACATTCTGTAAAAGTAGTCGAACTAAACTGTTATCTTGTAGCTTTCTCAGTTCGGACTGTTCGATCTAGCACATTAAAGATTCGTGAAGGTACAATTTGTAGCAGAGCAAATAGAGCGGCAAAATTCGTTCTACCTGCAGCAAGTTAGCTAACGACTTAGTGCAAAAAGACTTTTCTATTTATTCTTTGTCAATTGCGTTGACTACTATGTCAAGGATACGCTGCCACTTTGCTGTTGCTACCAGCGTTGCTTGCATTCAATCGGTCAAACACAATCGCTGCTAAAGCATCGTGTAATAAATCAACGAACCTATTGAAACGATAAATCGATATTTCGATCGGTTAGAAATCGATGCGTGAATACGGTTGCTTTTTTCGTTCCTTATATAACGCGCACGCTTGCGAAACTGTTACGCGATATTGGAAGAGCAAAACGATCATTACAACACGACGATAGCAGGAAAATGAAATTGTCGTGCAGTCGGCCAAGAGAAACTGCTACCTTCTCGTAATCTTTCCTTCCTGTCTCTCCACTTAATACTATGGTGGTTATTTTACGATTAGATACCGTGTGTACCGGTTCAAACTTATGGTACAATGTCCCGGTTCTAAATCATGACAATTACCATTCTAGAAACTTTAATGCGTTTACTGGAACGGTAGAAACACTGTCCGGTATGCCACATCACGATATGGATTATTCAGGACGCAAGGATTCATTTTCTTTGAGAGTACTGTAAATTCGGTGAAAGAGAGTTGTTGATTCTAGTTATAGTAGACGTTTATAAACGTAGATGAAAATAAATGATTGTAGATAGACATAGATGTAGACACACTGTAGATAGACATACATGTAAATAGATAAGCGCAGAATATTCGAACGCTTGTTAATAAAGTTGATAGAAAGTTAATCTCCCGGCGAAACTAGTCGAGTAAATCATCCTGTGCAGCCTCTTATCTTAGACTTTCGCTGGAAAAGGACCTCACATGACAATAGATGCAAGATTCAGAGTTAATCTCGAATCACATGTACATCGAGATCGATCCACTCTAGTCTCTACGTAGCAAGAGCAACGATGATTGTAGTCCATCGTAGATGTGACCGCAACTCGGCGGACGATTCATGGTAGACAATAAATAGAACGGTTTGGAGGAACCAGAGCTTGCATCGCGAATTTCATTTTCCATAGTGCGAAACGCAATTCGACACGCTTTCCTTTGCTCGGTCACACCGGATGCAAGAATAGCGAACCGAAGTGAACGATCTGACGTTGGTCGGAAGAAACGACGAAGACGACGATGGTCGTGCGAACCGTGGCTCTGCTCAGCACGCCGTCACGTTCCATTTAGGCGGGAGCCTGCAGAAGAAGCCACGGTTTCACGAGCCCCTCTCGACAACGTGTAAGTAGAAAGTGTTCCTTTGCTTATTATCGCGCCAGCATGCAGCGGCCACTTCCTCGTCGGCCTGACCTTTCCCTCCGCTTCTATTTTTTCACCGCGAAAAAGGAGGAGCGCGGCGCTCAAACGAGAGGAGGAGAACGCCACTGCATCCGCGATCGTTAACTGTTAACCAGTTCAACTTCTCGTAGGCTTTCTGCCAGATGGAAAACATGGTCCACATATTTTACTAACATTTTCAGAACGAGTTTGGGACTTGGAAAATTTTGGGTTTCTGGTTTTGTATCTGAAAATTTAGGAACTCGAGGATTTAAGGACCGCTAACATTATTTGATCTCTATAGACAGCTTTTTCACCTTATTACCATCTTCACCTTATTTCACATTATTCAAAGAAAATGTACACTGACAACTACACAATGTAATGTACGAGAGAAACTATTATCACACATAAATTGATAAATAATCAGAAATGACTCTAGTCCCCTTTTTTCGCGAAGCACCTCAGTATCCGCGCAAGGTCCCGATCCGCGGAAGTTCCCTATATTCCGCGGATACGGGATTCTTACCCGTGAACTGGTTAATCTCGTATCTTGTCCTGGCACAATTTTCTGTTCTATCGGCTGACGGAATCGATGCTGGCTGGTCGTCGACGCGTTGCTCTAGACAACCGGGCACCGAGATGCTTAGGTCAATCTACGTCGGCGGATCGTCCTTCGGTTTTGTTTATTCGCCAAAGGGGATTCGTTGCGTTGCGACACGAACGGTTTCTCGACGAGGTGGTATCGTTCCACGGTGTTTACGAGTTGCGAATAAGCTTTTTCGCGGGCGAACGCGGTGGAGCGAAAGAGAGCGAAGAAACCATGGGAACGAGGAGAAGTCGAAACTGGAACGTGGCCGGAGTAATCGGGGAAATCAAGGAGGAGCATCCTTGAGGCTCTCTCTTCTTCGGTTTCTCCCGCGATACAACATTCGTACAATCAACAATTTCCCTAGGGAAAATATGGCGGAAAGGATTCGTTACTGAGACGATTTTTTGGAAAGTCTGACTTGAAAGTCTGTGGGTGCGTTGAGATTTTGAGGGTGTAAACATTTGGCGACCTTGGAATTTAGAGACTTTAGAATTTTACAATTTGGGATTTTACAATATGGATATTTACGGATTTTATGGTTTAGATATTTATGGATTTTACGATATAGATGTGTGAGAATGTAGGAATTTGTGGATTGAAGGATTTGAGGGTTTAAAGATTATGGGACTGTTGGATTTAGGAATTTAGAGATATGGGAATATGAGGATTTGAGGACTTAATTTAGGGATCTAGAGGGATTTGAGATCTAGAAATTTACTAGATCTATATTTAGACTCTAGGATTTTGGTTGTCTAGGAATATTCGAATCTACAAATTTTTTGAATTTTGGAAATTTAGATAAAAACGTAAAAATTTGGAAAAATGGAAGATTGAAATGTAAGACGAAGATGAAGGATGAAGTTCGGTAATTTCGAGATTTTGCGATCCGGAAAATTTGAAGTCCAGAAATTCGGAAATTTCTGACCCCATGAGAAGTCAGCTAGAACTCCATAAATAATAACTTTACGACTTAGATAGCTCTCTAAGTAGCAACCTTACGATTTATAATTAACGCAAACAAATCTACCAGATGTATCTCTTCCATAAACGTAAAACTATGTCAAAATTTTCAGGAACTTGCCTAACTCCACTTAAACTTGACTTTCATAGCCAAGTATGTTACAAGAGTTCTAACCGACCGAACTAAACCTAATCGAATAACTTGAAACATCAAACTTTTTGAAACATCAAAAATTTTGTCACTAGGAGGATCGATATCTATCGCTGAATGAACGGAACCGTTTGAAACGGTGAACTCGTACAGGTTGAACGACCTGTTCAAAACGCAATTGTTCGGATCGGTTGAACGACCTCGGGACGGCCGCGACTTTATTTTTTTTAAACAATGGGGAAAGTGTTGCGAAAGCAACAAAGCCGGCGTGTAACGTTGGCCTCACGTGCGAACCCGAAGCAGACAGACTTCATAAAACCGCCACGGTGCCGAGGGAATCCTTTCGTTTTCGCGTGTCACCGGTCGCTTTCAAGCTCGTTCTCTTGCTTCTAGCGAAATATTTAAGCCTTTCACCGCGGTCAACGTGAAACTCAGACTTAATGGACGGTGTGTTCTACTCGTTACGAAACGAGTCCTCGACGGTTCGGCTGGAATTCGGACGAGGGAAGGTCAAGGGCTGCCGGGCACCGGCTTTCACCAGAAACTCGATCGGTGCCCAGGACATCTTGTACAATTTCCAATTTACACGAACCTTCTAGCTTCACTAATTTCGACACGTTTTTTCAGTCATCTTCTATGTTGTTGCAAACGTGAAGTATGTCACTTTCGAGATTTGTTGATAACATTTATGGAATGTCTATTGGGGTCATTTTTATACTTGTTCAGGATTTGTAGGATGTCTAGCTTTTATTTTATGCTTTGTTAACATTGATTTACTGGGGGTACTGAACTGATTCTTCGCTTTGAATACGATACTTAAATATCAATTTTTTGGTCGTGACTATACATTTCACTGAACTGACTGTATTATTAGCAAAGAGCTTATAAGGGGTTGATATTTAAAATACATAGATTAATTTTTCTTAGAAATTTTGTGAATACCTTGCTAAAGTAGGATTTAAGTATCAAGCTCTTATTGCATGATTATCTCTTCATAAAGAAATGAAATAAGGGGTTGATGTTTAAAAATATACCATTTAATTTTGCTAACCAATTTTGTCAATATTTTTTCTATAAAAGACGTATGTATACCCTTATGTACGTGTTTATTATTACGTTTGTATAACCCCTTGTTGCATGACTATATATCAAAGAGAGGGTCATGCAACAAGGGGTTGATATACAAAACACGCCATTTAATTTTGCCATTAAACTTTCTCATAAAAGATATCCTTACAATTCTCAAATATCAACCCCTTACTACATGGCTATAAATACCGTCATAAAATCGAAGTAATAAAATAAAACTTATCAGTACATTTCCCAAAGAAGATATACGTTCTCACAATTTTTATCAACCCCTTGCATGACTTTTAATATGTACATTAATGCAGTAAAATGTTGATATTTAAAGGAGCTAAATCTCTAATGAGAAATGTATCGAAGCAATTTGTTAGCAGAATTAAATGTTGCTTCCTTACCCTTACTACCCCTACAACTCTACAATGCTCGCACTATAAATTATTCTAAGAATATTTACTAGAGCTTATCTGATGCTCAGTCACGCGATGGATAACGACTGATTTCCGTAACTTACCCTTAATTCCTTACCTACCTTGAACGTAACATTTTTACAAACGCACCCCCTTTGTGTACAGAAAGTAATCAATTAAAAGAAAATTGAAACATTTTATGAAATCGTGTTTTTTACAAATAAATGAATACGTAAACTTAGAACTTTTTGTTCTAATTAAAATATACTTTAATTCATTAAAATTCGTAACAACTATGAATTAGTATAACAAAACTATTAGAAACTGTCTTATTAGAAAAATAATTTTCTGTTAGTCATACCTAAATATTATTTTTATCATAGGTACCAGTGTTATTATTTACATAAACACCCTTTTAATAAAAAAAAAGCAATTTCAAAAGTGATTTCGTTATTTACAACTTTACAACCCTGTATTTACACTAATCGAGTGTAAAATGTTCTACTATAAAATACGGTTACAAATTATCGGAGAACGTGTGGAAAATCGATGGAGTGGTTGCAGAACATCATGTAGAAGGATTGTGGACAAAGTTCGCAGCTGATTTTCATTACCGGCGAATTCCCGTTCGATTTTGCCTTCGAGCAGGTCCCGGTTCGTTTTAGCGAAACTAAACCGCCCCTTCATTCACGCTTATTGTCTTCGGCACACTGAATGAGAGTGCGTTGCCCCGTGGATCCATGAGAAACGATTATTTCCACGTTCGTGTTCGCACGATATCGCGATGCCTTCGCTCGTGTAAGGCGACCGACTCGCGAGCGCGTATGCCAGCTTGTCGATTCCTACGTGCGAACCACGTTCGAGGAATCGATTGCGTAAATGTAGGAAGCGACGATGCATTCACCTTTTGCGAGCTGTAGCCTTGTTCGAGCAGCGGTTCTCAGCTCGGCGGTTTCGTTCTTGTACGATGAAAATACAACGAGATTTCCTGCGCTGATCAATTCATTCATTCGGAAGGACCTTAGTATTTGGATGTCTGCTAAATTACCCCAAGAAAAATATATTCCATGTAATTTTGGATATTATTTTGGTGGTTTGGTGAAATTAACACGAGTTAGGTAGAATGGTTTGGTGGAATGGTGAGTTCACTTATTTTAATTAGCTTAATGGTGGAATGATTTGACGTTAACTTGACTTATATAGAAAATAGAGGTTGAGCAAATGTGTCATCTAGGCACCTTTTCGCTGCTTCATTTTTCAATTTTGCAATTTTTCAATTTTTCAATTTTTCAATTTTTCAATTATTCAATTTTTTAATTATTCAATTATTCAATTTTTCAATTTTTCAATTACTCAATTTTTCAATTGTTCCATTTTTCAATTTTTCAATATGTCAACCTCCCAATTTCTCAATTTCTGAATGTTTCAAATTTCTAAATTTGCAATATTCAAAATTTTGAAAATGTAAAAATTTGATACATGTAAATTTTCTAATTTTAATCTGTGCAATTCGTAAATCCCCAAATTCTCGAATCTATAGCTCTGAATTCCTAGGTCCCTAGATCCCTAAATCTCTAGATCCCTAGATACCTAGATCCCTAAATCCCTAGAACCCTAAATCCCTAAATCCCCGGAACCCTAAATTCCTAGAACCCTAAATCCCTAGAGGCCCAAATCCCTAGAACCCTAAGTCCCCAGAATCCTAAAGTCCTAAATCCCTAGATCCCTAAAATTTAGGATTCCTACATTTCCAAATCTAGTAACCTAAAATTTAAAAAATTTGAAAATTCAGAAGCATGAAACATCTGAATTTCCAATTTTCCAAATTTTCAACTTCCCAAGTTGCTAAATTCGTAAATAATTGAGTTTCATTAATTTCGAGTAAAACGTTCACTGTGTGTCGAATAAAAATTCGCGAACAAAAACGAGTGTTACGCTTTCGAACGATTTAACGAGGTCCAAGGATCTGATTACGAATATCGTCAATTAAAATTGCTAAAACGTTACAATGAAACAATTTCCACGACGAAGATCAAGATCCTAATGCGACTTTATATAATCTGAAGCCACGAAACATGCGAATAAAACGCGGATAAGATTTCTTCGTACGATCTATATTCTTCGATAAAATTGACTTTAAAATCATGTGTTACGCATTCTCGTTTAATTAAGTTACATGGATCATTCTGATGCTCTTTCGACTGTTTCCGTACGATGTGTGTACAATGTTGTGGATAAGGAAGTAACGTTTCTTTATGAACAAACACTATGTAACACTGCGTGCGAACGTGATAACGCTTTAATTAAACACGGACGTAACTATCTCCAAAACGAATTTTTACGCAAACGTATTATTTCGTGAAAGGAGTGCGATTTCCCATTTTTATCTTCCTTAAGAAACTTCTTTCGAAATTTAGAATAAATTGTATATTTGTTTAAAGTGTAGATCAAATTGTAGTAGTCTTCGTTTTTAGTTCTAACAAATTATTAAATTAAGTATCAAGGAATAGTCTTGTTTAATTAATAAATTAATTATCAAGAGATCAATGTTGCTAATTTTTAATCTTCGTCTGCAAATACATTTGTTTACACTTCGTACATGAATTACATATGTATACTCACATATGTTTGACTGTTTTCATGTTTCTCAAAAGTGGGACAAAATTCTAAAATATAGAAGACTATCATACGTTTCTGAAAAATCTGTAAAAATTCTAAAATATCGAAGACTACCATAGGTTTCTGAAAACGTGAAAAAATGTTAAAATAGTGAAGATCATCACAGGTTTCTAAAAAACGTGACAAAATTTTTAAATAGTGAAGACTACCATATCATTCTAGAAAATCTGACAAAATTCTAAAATACGGAAGACCATCAAAGGTTTCTGAAAAACGTGACAAAATTTTTAAATACTGAAGACTATCATAGATATTTAAGAAGTTTGACAAAATTCCAAAATATCGAAGACTATATCATAAATTAATCATACCTTTTTCAATAAAAATAAAAATTTGAGAGAAGAGCAAATTTCGTTTATGAAAGTTTTCGGAGGGTTAATGTAACATAAATAAAAAATAATTGCAAGAATGATGGAATATTACTATATTTTCTTGTAGGAAAAGTCGATTTTCAGAGAAATCTTTTTACCGACTGAAACGTGATTTTTTCGGGGGACGTATATGTAACCTGTCGCAAAATCGATACGTCTCCGTTAAAATCAGTCACGATACGGTTTTGTAACACCGCAGCTTTTTTCCAGTATGCACCCCGGAAGAACGGTGAACTTTGATACTCGAAGCAGGTCAACGTAGCCGATCGGTTCGCGTGGAAACTCGAAACGAACGGCGAAATGCTGGAACACGATACGACGCGGAAGCGATCGCAGTCGATTTTCGAAATCGAGCTACGATGCCGCAATACTCTTAGTATTAATCCGCGAACTTACTGGATTAGCAATTTGATTGCCACAGACCTAAATTACCGAGGATTTCTGATCGAAAACTCTAATCGACACGAGTATTATCTACAGGGAGACATCTTTGAATGATATTGAAACAGTAATTCAAAATGGCTGACATAGATTTCTAATCGAAAAGTATCGTCAGTTTTATGTATGTTAATTAATGGGGACACATTTTTGAATTGCATTAAAATTACATGGTTAATTGAAAGTGGCTAAAATATATTTTAAATTGAAAATTCTAAACATCGCCAGTTTTGTGTATATTTATTAATAGAGAGACATTTTTGAATTTCGTTAATAATAGTAGTTCAAAATGGCTGACATAGATTTCAAAGTGAAAATTCTGAACATGACCAGTTTTATGTATGTTAATTGGTTGGGAGACATTTTTGAATTGCATTAAAATTATACTGTTAATTGAAAATGGTTATAATATATTTTAAGTGAAAATTCTAAATATCACTTGTTTTGTGTATATTAATTGATGGACATCGTTATATTCACACATTTTTTAATTCGATTAAAATTATAATGGGTCGAAAATGGCTACCATAGATTTCAACTGGAAAATTCTAATCACCACCAATATCATGTATATTAAAAAATAATCTCTATAACAAAAATAAAAGATAAATAGTGTATGTATTTATGTATGTATTCTACACATTTTACTATTAATTAATAGATAAACAATTTTCAATACAGTTAAAATTATAGAATAAATTGAGAACAGTTAATGGCCACTTAGAAAGAATTCTACAATAAATATCAGTGACATTTTACAACATACTACCATGAAATTATTAACAGTATAATTCTATTAATAAATCATCAGGATAAGAAGGAAATTCAGTACCATTAAACCGCAGTAAATGGAAGTATCGAATAATTATACTTAACAATCTTGATAATTAATGTTATTGTGCGTCTTACGTGTTTCTGCTGCGTCACTGAAAATTCATTATACCGTAATACTTAATTACAGAAAAGTTCAATCATGAGAAACTTATAGCACTCTCCAAGTCCCTCGAGCTATCACAATTTTAACTTAACGAAAAAGGTAATGGTACAAAATTACAACCCCGTTTAATCGACATATTCCAGTGGTAATTTTTTGAGGAATTAAATTTTTACTTTTGACGATCCCAAGGGTTCTGACCCACATTTATTCGCGTTCCCGGACCCGGCTTGATTTTCTACGAGAAAATTGAATTTCTCACGAGATCTATGATAATCGAGTAGATAAAACGTTATAAAATAGAAGCGCATCTTGCTGGTGGGTTCTCCCGTGTCGGCAACTTTCTCCTCGCTTCTTCGTTGTCAAACACCGTACAAATCCCATCGTTCACAGTGCATAGAACGTGGATAATAGTTGTTCTACCCACTATTTATGAGTCAGCCGTGCTTCAATGACTGTCAGATAGCCTCGTCATCGACGAGCCAGCGTGTGAATATCTATATACGGACTAATAAACTGAGGCTACCTTATAACAAATATAAAAGATACTTATTGTCATTTATTGTTTCGTATCGTTTCATTCAGTTCACGCATTTTTATATCCATAGACAATGGATGTTGGATTATTCTAATTTTTTTAGGTATTTGAATTTGGAAATATATAAATTTGAGAACTTCAGGTTTCTATATTGGAGGACTCTTTTTAATCGAGTGTTTGAGGTTAGGTATACTTTTTTAGGTTATGGTGATCAGTTTAGGTTATTATATTACTTTTGATAAAATTGGAGGATTTGAATGATTGGAAGAATTGTAATTTAGAAGTTTGGGAATTTGGGTATTTGAGAATTGGGAGATTTAGAAATTTGGGAATTGGAGAGTTGGAGATTAAGAAATTTGGGGTTTGAGAATTTGGGAATGTGAGAATTGGGGATTAATAGATTTGGGGTTTGAGAATTTGGGAATTTAGAAATTTGGGAATATGAGAATTGGAGATTAATAGATTTGGGGTTTGAGAATTTGGGAATTTTGAAATTTGGAAACGTGAGAATTAGAGATCAATAGATTTGGGGTTTGAGAATTTGGGAATTTAGAAATTTGGGAACGTGAGAATTGGGGATTAATAGATTTGGGGTTTGAGAATTTGGGAATTTAGAAATTTGGGAATGTGGGAATTGGGGATTAACAGATTTGGCGTTTGAAAATTTGGGAATTTAGGAATTTAGAAATTTGAAAATTGGGGATGAAAATATTTGGGGTTTGAGAATTTGGATGCTTGATAATTGGGGAGTAGAATATTTGCAAATTTTAGAATTGGTAGATTCAGAAATCTGGAAACTTGAGAATTCGGTAGTTATCAAAACTGGAGATTTGAGAATTTGGAAAATTAGAAATTTATAAACTTGAGAATTGGGAATTAAATTTTGTAATGTGAGAATCAAGAATTAAAACTCATAAAACCTGAAAATATCTAAATTTCTAAATTCAAAGAACCTTCCCTATAGAACAATTTTCCCAAAATCAACTTCACGAATCGTATAAACAAAATAAAGTGCTACAAGATAGTATTTAATGTAAAATGCTTATACATTCTACCGTTCGACGTGGGTGGTAAGCACAGCACGAAAGTGAAATGATAAGACGGGAAAGTCGGGAGTAGACTCAGGAGAAAGGAGCCACGACTCCGGATAGTGGCATTAGCATAATCGAATGATAATGAGGATAGAGTTTTATGCTATGGTCATTGGTTATTTCCGTAAATTGATCCCAAGAACGAGGTGAACTCCGCGAAACGAGTGTTACGAAGATTTACGTGCCGATTAGGAAATCGAAAGTCGAAGCGTAGGATCTTTCAGTGAGTTCGAACGGTCGGTGAAATTCTTGCGGGTCAATTTTGCACGCTCGTGGATGCAAGTAAAAAACGTTTCGTTATTTCACACCATTATAGATAAAGGTGCTAAATAGAATGATGGTTTGGCATTCGGTGCTTTGTAAATGTCAGATTCTTTTTTTAGAAAGCAATCCTAAGAGAAATTTAGGAGGTCGATTTTGTTGCAATAATGATTGTTCGAACAATGACAGGAAAATTACAGTGAATGATTAATTGACATTCGTATTTTGTAACAAATTTTTATCGATTCATATTTTGTAAAAAATCTTTTTCATAATTATAAGATTTGTATTTTGTAAATAATATTTTTTATAGTCATTTATATTTTTTCACAATCACTTGTTTCATGTTTTGCAAATTTTTTTTACAGTTATAATAATATTTTTCATAATCATATGATTTAAATTTTTTTACGATCGAGAAGTATTCGAGAATATTTATATTTTTTGATCATTGTAAAAATATTTACGAAATATTTGATGATGTATAAGTATCGTACAACAAAAGTTATACAATAAATAGTACCACTTTGTTTTAATATTTGTGGATAACATATTCCATTAATATCTTCGCTACAAAATGGCTGACTTTCAGTTACAGCAAACAATGGGCCAAACGTTGCTTTACGTATTTCGATCAGCACATTTCATAACGAACGTTGCTGTTAATTCAATGCAATGTTTATGAACTTTAATTAAAGGATATGATGAAAAATGATTTTCTTTGTATCGATACTAACACTTTCACTTAAGACACATAATTGAACAACATAATTAATCAAAAAATATAATTAAATATAAATAAAAAATTATTTTGTCAATATTCTGTCAAAAATTTGTTCAGTGATCTTGTCCAAAAATAATTAAAATATATAATAACCGGAGCCGAGTAAAATTACAATTTGAACTTTTTAATTATTTCCATAATAATTTATTTATAGTCAGGTTACAGTTTCACCCCATTTTACAATATTAGAAATTTTTATTGCTAGTTTCCAATCGTCTGAGACTATCAAGTCATTGTACCTCGTAGCTTTACTTTTAATTTTTAGAAATAATTTACATTCATATGAATATCCACATGTTTCGATTTAAACTTGTATAGTAATACAAGCAATAGCATTTTATTTGACAATAATTTCGTAAATTACCTCCATCGAAGAAATTCAGTATAGGAATGTTAACATAAATAATAGTAATGGAAGCTAATAAAATCTCACCTCGAATTTCCAAGCACAAGATCACCGACACGTCCCCATCGGACGCGAATCTTTAAATTCGATGCACCCCTTGATCCTACGCCACTGTTGATGTTCCCTCTTCGTCGAATCCACCCTCTCGCTCCGTCAACGTCACATCCTGCGCTCTCGGTGTATCATAGAGGGAGGGTTTCGCCCCGTTCGGTGGGGACCACTTGAATGACGTCACCGAGCGAATAGGGGTGGAAGTGGATGCGAGAAGAGGGGCGTCAGTTGCGCGCGAAGGGTGGTGGAAGATCGTAGGGGTTCGGTAGGGGTTGCTGGGTAATGTTGGGGACGGTGACGGGGTGAATGACCGACCTAGACTCGAAGTCAGGGGTGTGCAATGTATGAAACCATCCGTAATAGCAACCCTCCTTCAAAGCAATCTACAAGGGTAGGCTTTACACCCTCTTTCTTCGTGTTTGTGTTCTTCTTGTTGCCTATGCCTGTGACCGTTGTATGGAGAGATGCTAGCGCGTTACTCGCGAGGGTTGGAGTGCTTTAACGAACGGAACAGTGTACCGAGAACACATTTTTTTTTCTCAAATTATATTATTCATTTTCAGATTAATGACTGCTGGCGAAATTTTTGCAAGAGCTTTCGAACACGGATAATTACGCGAATGCCGCTGCAAGGTTTAAGTACCTCCATCGGTTTATGAAACAATTTTTATTGCAAGAATCAATTTTTATTGGAATAAGAAACAATTTTGATTAAGATGAAACTGTCTCATTTATTTATTCTAGTACAGACACTACGCAAACACTAGAATAAAATTCGTTCGAAAAATATATTTTTTCAAAAATTGTACGACGTGTCTCCTAGTTAGTCACATTAGGAATTTATAGATTACAGGAAAGTGTGATGCAGCACTGATATCGAAATGTTAAATCGATCACTGTTTTTACCTGGAAGTATTGTAGGACAGTATCATGTCAATCGTCATCGGATCTGTCGTTTATTTACCTTTTCAGATGCAATCGCGAGGATTCTCTCGTATCATCTCTGCCCGATCGACGCCAACGTAGTCGCGTGTCGATCCGTTTCCATCGAAAACTTCGTTTCGATGTTCGCGAAATGGTATTTATAAACAGAAATCGAGCTTCCTCGTCCGGGGATCGCGATTAGGCTGATTTGAAAATTCAACGAGACCCCGTGACTGTAGTGTTCGGGGTCAGAAGATCATCGATGCAGATCGGCTTCTGTGCACCGATGACTCGGTGTCCCAGAAAGATAAAGGCCGTTCCCGTGGTCGGTAAACTGACTTAAGCGGGACTTAAGCCCCGGGGTGAATCGAGTACACGAACACAGAGTAACACGATCGATGAACGAACGAAAATAGGATCGCGGATCCGCGAGTTCGTGAAAGCTTCATCAGAGAACGACGAGTTCTCATTAAAGCTCACCAAACGGTCAAAACAACCGCCAGATTGGAACTCCGCTGAATTATTCAACGAGCATCAATCGACTTTTTAGTGTTTCACAAATCTTTTAAATTTTTTTAGTCACTTTTTAGTAACTTATAGAAGTCGCTATTTACAGAGTTACCCTTAAGTAATTTTATCGAATTGTTAGAATGTGATTATTAGGGTTGTGCATAACCCACCATTTTATCTTTTCTTTAAATCCCATTGGACACATAAGCTAACGAGAGAGATCTTCGAGTAAATAAAATGTAACTATGTTATAAAAAATTAGACAAATTAGGATGTGTTTACAGACAGGTACATCAGCACTGGTTCAATTACAAATGTACGACTCATATGTGAAAATACGATTGAAAGATGACGAGTAAATCGGAGGGTGAAATGTTTGAGATTTTGAAAAAAAGAAGGTGCACAATGTGATTGTCCCGTCGGTTTTAGGTTGTTGCATGCACGAGGGTTAGACTGGTCGTTCTTCGTGGCGTTACTGCTACACCACGTGGTTCGTATTGATCCTCTTCGGTGGGCACGATGAAGGAGAGCGAAAGAGGGATGGAGAAAGAGGGGTGAGGGGGTGAGAGAGCAGGTCGATGTATTCTCTCTCTATCGAAGCTTCCCTCGTTCCTTCTCGCTCGTTCGGTGTCTTTCTCTGAACAACGCGTCACCGACATATTTCGTTCTCTCTCGTCGCAGAGGGTAGCAGCCTAGTGCCCCTGCCTCTCGGTCGTTCACCCTTCGTACACACTCGATTCCGATTCTACGTTCTCGTTCCCGTTCCCGCTATCACTTCCTCTCTTTTCCTGTCTTCTGTACACCAACGATCTTAGAACTTGTCCCGGACTGTACTTGACCCCACCGAGACGCGTGAGGAATTAACAAAGCGAACTTATGGAAAAAGAAGGAATTGAGTCCTCGTTATCCTCGAGCTAAATACTTCTTTAAACTGTCATTGATACTTGGAAGTATTGATACTTTAGACTTGAAGTATGTTTTATTTCCTTTTTTAATTTCTGTCATTTTCTGGGAAGAGGAAAATGCTCGATATGTTTATTTTGGAGTTTATAGAAATCTTAACTCGTTCGAGTGTTACGAATATATTGCATACATTGTAACATGTGTAGATAGTAATGAACATACAGAGTATGTTTGTATAGTACGTGATGAGCATATGGAACATACATGATAAGCATATAGAATATACTCAAATGGTACATAAGTACATAGAATATACTTACATGGTACATAATGAACATATAGTATATACTTAGCGTATAAGTGTATAGAGTACATTTATACAGTATATACTTATATTAACGAGTTAATTAATATTAATGAGTATACAAAATGTAAAGTACATTATAATATGTATAGCGAACCATGAAGGTAGTCACGTGCCTCCTTTCTGAATCCCAGAATAATAAATTAGTTCTATCATAAATGAAAGAAAAATTGTATAATATTAAGTAAAATGATACGAATGTACCTTGTAATTAATAAATGGAAATGCTAATATTTGTCGAAGGATTTACTCACGATTATTCGGAGAAATTAACGCGAGTCGATGCGATAGAGTCGAAGAGCAAATGACGTGGGCTTACCTGAAACAAAAAAAAGACGAAACATTACGTAAATCTCTTGGTCAACAACTCTCCGCGAAACCGAGCACTAATTTATCGTTTTGTCCTCCCGTGCATCGCAACCTCGCCCTCCGAAAAAGGTTAAGGTCGTTAAAGAACCGTCAAGATATTGCGACAGGTAGTCGAACACGCACGCGCTCGCACGTGTCCTCGCTAGGTGCGTACATGTAAAATAACATCGCTTCGAAAGCGGTATTCTTTGACCTTGTTTTGCAGGAACTTAGGGCAAACATTGTACAGTGTCTGCTGATATAACGTTTAACGTGATTTCACTCCCGAGTCGCATTTTATTTCTGACATTTAACTACCGGCTGTTTGTTTTCTTTCTAAATCTAGATCTACCTATACGCTTATGCAAGTTCTACGTATCGACTCGTACGGGTAGATCGGTACTGCGATTAGTTTCAGGTTTATGCAGCCCAATCTGGTTCGAGTGTAGTCCATTGTAATTGCAATATTCAGCTTCTCAAGAAAATTTGATCCTA
The DNA here is from genome assembly GCA_945859595.2 of Megachile willughbiella. NCBI lineage: Eukaryota > Metazoa > Arthropoda > Insecta > Hymenoptera > Megachilidae > Megachile > Megachile willughbiella. Next base: position 12,206,737 of record OX243796.1, read on the forward strand.
TATTTTACAGAATTTTTTCAATTAAACATTTTTTAATATGTGTGCAAATGAAGTATATGTTTTAAACACTTTGCAATATGAAGCTTCTCAAGAAACATTTTTGACATTATACAGCTGCTTCATAATTATGATGCTTCTTAATATTAATGTACATATACATATGTTTGGAATATTATCTGTTCTAAACACTTTGCTAGTCAAGCTCGTCAATCTTTGAATTTGTCAAAAAATATTTTTGATGCTATATTTTATTGGTATTTTAGAACTTTTTAACATTTGTGCAAATCAACATATATTAATGTCAATATACGTAAACATATGTCCATATTAACACATTACTGGTATAAAATTCAATAAACAGATATTCATGTCAATACGTTGCAAATAAACATATATTATCAATATGTTGCAAATAAATATGTATGTCCCCATTCACATGTGGCAAAGAGCATATATGAACATGTGTGTATACAATTCATATGTCAATATCAATATGTTGCAAATAAAAATATGTTTCCTGTACACAAAATCTAGTTGTATATCTGTTTTGTATAATTTATTAACCAACTCGAAAATGTCAAGTATCATGAAATTAAAATGCAGAGTTAAAAAGTGAAACTAAAATAAAATATTTGAACAGGAGAATAAAATGAAAAATTTTAAATGATTCTCTTGCAAAATTCGATGTATTCAGAAATAATTTAAATGTAAACGAAATTTGTGAAGGGTAAGTGCAACTTTAACCGTTTTCATGACATTCGTGTCACAGTATAAAATCGAGCCATTTCCTATGCGTTTGCTGCGTCTGGCATGGGTTGAAAAGAGGCTCACCCCAGGAAAACTTACACGCAGAGGATAAAAGGTTTCACCACAGCCTCCTAGTATTAGAAAACTTTCGGAGAAATGCGAGCAAGCGACAGAATGTAACAAACCTCGAAAGAGCTTATAATGATTTTCCATGTTGCACTCTTAAGAAATCATCCCCTACGTTTCTACAATTCGAACAAGGTTAATTAACCCTTTAAGGGTTACGTATTTTAATAAAAGTTATTTGAGTTTTAAATTATATATCAAAAACGAAAGATAGAGAAATAAGTTTAACCCTTTGCACCCGTATCTTTGAGAAATCATTTTGACTACCAAAAAAAATTCTCGAGTATGGTCTGCAGATAAATTCTACAGTTTCCGTATCGAAAAATCGAATGATAGAATTTTTGTTCGGTTACGCACCGTGTATCGATGTCAACGATATCCCGCAGCGGGTTTTATAATTTTGGTATCGATTAATTCACACGGTGTTGTTAGTCAAACCAGATGTCAGTGAACCGACCCTAAAGAGCATCCTGATTCATAGCTTGCGAACGAATGGAGGGATTCGACCCCAATGGGAGAACCGATCAAGGTCATTGACCTTCGAAGGGGATATCCTTTCGTTGCCATCGACCTGATGAAAACGTTGCGGGTTAAACGTGGCCTCGCGAATTTTACTCTTTTGTTAGAACACTACTCCCCTGATTAACCATATCCCACCATTTACAATATACCCTGATCAGTCATATCCAGTCATTTCCGTATACAATTTATATTAATTCATATATTTATTTATATGCTTACAAATTTTTTAAATATGTAATCACATATGTTTTTCATTTATAAACTGTGTACTTCATTTTTACACTTAAAATATGTATATTTCTTTTCTAAACTTAAAATATTCATGTTTTATTTGTAAATTTAAAATATGCGTGTTTATAAATTTAACATATGTGTGCTTCATTTTTGCATTTGATATACGATCATACACATTTCATTTTTATACTCGAAATACGATCACATACATATTTCATTTTTAAACTCGAAATTTGACCATATTTCATATCTTAACTTGAAACGTGAATACGAGCACTTTTTATTCTTCGAGATTATATATCTTCTCCCATCGAGCACAATAGAATACTATTCTTGATACAGTTTGTTAATCCGAATTAGTATTTTACAGGGGTGCAACAGAGTCATGTCTTTCAACTTGACTTCAAAAGTTAATTTAACTTCTTAAAAAAAAATAGCTGTAATCTAGTCATATGAATGTATAATCAGTTACATATAATGCAAAATAATTCTGAACAGTATTATGTATGAAAATAAATAAATGGAGATAGATGTGAACATACATCGATGTGGATAAATAAATGTAGATAAATAGATGTGGATAAATACACGTGTAAAAATAAATAAGGACAAATACATAAATACACACATACAAGTAAACATGAACATATGAACAAATTCTAAAGATGCTTCTGTCAAGCATATATCTTCGCGACTGCATATCAAATGTGATAGTTAATTCCAGTTGACAGCTATAGCGTTATCTAATGTTCAATGAATCATCCCCTTATCGATCGTACAAGAATAAAACCCTTCGCGAAATGAAAAATCCTTCGTTATTTTAAAACGAATTATTTAACTGTCCTCGACGGGGGTTGCGTGAACGTTCGTTTTAATGATTCGATTAAGTATCGGAGATTCGCAATTAGGCCACGCCTAGCCTACTTTCGTAGAGTGCGTTCACCTCGCCGGGAGGGGGTGACTCGCCCCCACGAAGTCTTTTCCTGGGTTTGCACTTGCGCGGTGTGTAAAAGCCATCCACGTGGCCGCCACGTGGTCGCCGAAGAAAAGCAACGGACGTTGCCAGAGGGTGGCGTTCACGCCGGAAAAAAATACTCGCTTCGAGGGGATGAGTATCGACCAAGGGCAAGGACGAGGGCATGCGTACACCACGCACTCACTTTCCCGAAACTTCAACCCTAAAGATCGTCAGTCCGATTATTCGAAAGGGAAGTTTGCTCAAAAACCTTTTAGAACTGGGGTATCCGTGGCAAAGGGTTGCGGGAAACGGTTGAGCACTTTAGGTGATAGTTTGATACCACTGATCATCTTATATCACTCCAATTCTACAAATCTTTCCAAATTTGCAAAAGTACATTGAATAGAATATTTTTTTCTACAGTTGAAATTTAGAAAAACTCTATGTAACAAGGAAGGTGGACATTCAAATCATGAGAGTGTCCATTTCATTGCCTCTGTTCAATTCATGAGAAAAGTAAATATAAGTGATCACATGTTATTCTTGTAAATATTGCACTTATCAGCAGATAGAAATCATTCAAGAATGTACCCTTTACCTTGCATATATCTTTATATCTTGCTATGAAAATAATTGAGCTTCAAAGTAATATAGAAAATGTAATCATTAAACTTAACCGACAATATTTAAAAAACCTCGTATCAAAAAGACACCCTCCGTTAAGTCTCTAAAAGAAGAATTCGTCCAGATAAAAATTTTGAAGTATCGAAAAAATCTTGCATGACCCGAATCGTTTTTAAATCTCTAGAAGCAAAGTTTGAAGAAAGTCCAGATTGAAATTTAATGGACAGACTTAATTGACGAAATTCGAGGAACTTTGAACGAAAGTGGAAGCAACGTATGATCGATGACCGTATCCTTCTTTTCTGCCCCGTTGAAAGACAGAAAAGTGTGACGTGGTCGGTCGCGGAAACGACAATCGTGCCGCTTGGTAGAGAAACGGAAATTGATGTCCTCTTTCCAGCTCATTTCCGGCAGGCATTCGTGCGCGAGGCTTACGCGCACGTTAAATTGCCTCGGCACCGTTTTGGACAGCCCTGACTATTCGTATCGAGCGGCAATGCCAAGGGCAAGGGCGCCCTTCTCCCACCCTTCCAACGGCCCTCTAAACCCCCATTTCTCTTCCTCATTCTCTTCCTCTTCCGTCGACACACACGCACAACAGGAGGCCAGGGCCACGCACTTCGTGTTCCTTCCTTTCCGACATCCGCAGACGCCGCTGAATTAACCAATCAACGAAACCACTTGCTTAAGACGGCAGAGAAATGGGGGGGCACCGTACACATTTTTCGGGAACTTTACTCGATTTTTTTGTTTTTCGTACGATTTAGCGCGGAAATTGTTTTGATATTTGTTGGGATGATGTTGAAGAGGTTAAATATACTTGAGCACAGTGGAGGTCTTTTGGATAAGGATGCATGTCCTTACCTTTTGGTAAGGAATTCTTAAATTTTGGGGTCTTTTAATTTTCAACTTGTTGAAGTCTCAGATTATCACATTTTTTAATTTCTCAATTTTTAAATTGCCAAATTTTCAAATTAAATTCCTGAATTTATGAATATGATGGTTCCTAAACTTTTGCATTGCCAAGTTTTCAAAGTTCTCAGATTTTCAAATTTTCTAATTTTCACATTTTTTAATTTCTTAAAGTCTTGCAAATCTTTCAATTCTCTAGCATCAGATTCTCAAAATCTTCAAATTTCAAGGTCACAAAATTTTTACCTTGCCTGCATCCTTAGATTCCTGTGTGTCTAGATCTGTAAATCTCAAGGTCTTCAAATACATATATCTCTAAATTCCTGGATCTCAAAATCCCAAGGTGTCTGAATATCTATGTTCCTAAATTCCTAGATCTCTAAATCTCAGGATCTCCAAATAGCTATGTCCCTAAATTCTTATATCTCTCAATCCCAAAATCTACAAATACCTATATCCCTAAATTCCTGGATCTCAAAATCCCAAGATCTACAAACACCTATGTCTCTAAATTCCTAAATCTCCAAATCCCCAAGTCTCCAAATACCGATATCCCTAAATTCCTAGATCTGAAAGTGCCAACATTTCCAAATTCCTAGGTTACTACACTCCCTCCCCAAGTAGCTCCCCAAATCTCTAAATCTCTAAATTTCTCTCTCCCCAATTTCTAAACTAATCCTCTAATCCTCAAATCTTCAAAAATCCCTAGAAATCTAGAGAGAAGTCTCCTTTATTATAAATACCTACTAGAAGATCATCTCGTAAGTAAAGTTACAAAGAAATCTCAAAATATCTGAAGTGTTTGAGGTGTTTAAAGATCTTAATCCGTCACTGGTCCACAATCGTATTCGCTTTCGGTACCGAACACCCTTTCTTACGGGGGAGTGACTCGATTCTTGACGATCAAACCGATTGGTTCGGTATAAAAGACCGTGGGGTGTAGAGCGGTGTTGTAAAGTACACTACGAACGCTTTAATCTCGTTGAATTTCGACCGAACATTTGCAGATTACTGGGGGAACACGGGATTAGGGCTGATATTGATAGTCGTGAGCATTTGATTGCTGTTGATACTCGGATAACTGGTGATAATTGAAGGGTGAATGTAGAAAATAAATGTCATTTTTAAAAATATTGCTTTTCGTTTATAAAAGGGGTGTTCTTATAAGAGGGATGTTTTTATAAAAGGCAATAATTAAAAATATTATCACAATTATTCGTAGTTTTTGTTAGCATTCCTTGTGAATAAATAGAAAGTTTTTTTAATTTGGACAATTATTTATTTTCACTCCTCGTTATGGAGATATGAGTGAAATCTTGTCGATTTAATATTTGGAGCAAAGTTAAATTAAAAATTTTTAATTGGAACGTTCGTACGTAATCCATTTATCCAATTAACCATTAATCGTTACATAAATATATGTGAAACTGTATAATCATCAATGATAATAATAGTACGCATCTTTTAACCCTTCATTGCACTCTGTCGCAAATATGGAACATCAAGCTATGAAATCCTTGTACGTCAAAAATAAATAAACGACAAAGGTAACAAGATTACCAAATATATTTCTTGTCTTTCATAGTTAATATGAATTATAATATCGCGACGCACTCGTGACGCACATTCTACCATAAATCGTATACCACCACTGAGTTTGAAATTTAATTACCAATTATAATTTGCATGAACAAGTATCCTTAAATCCAGAATATACCTAACACATCAAATTCTCTTATTTGTCACAAAATTATAGTAATAACAAGTCAGCTCCAAGTGACGTAAAAATCATATATTGAGTTTAATTTATTGTCAACCCTCAAAATGCACCCGGTATAAGATGTACAAATAACAATGTACACAACGTACATAACGTAAATAACAATACACCAGTCTGAATCTACAAAACATGTACCGAATCGTATCAATCCCCGAACCGTTTCGAATTTCAATTCCCAGTTCCATGATAGTATTAATACAAAATGGTCGATACAGGAGCAACCGTAACGGATCACCGTCGTTTCGGCTCACAATTTCCGTCTCAAACTTTCCTGCGTCGATCGAGTGTCTTATAAATCCCGGCTGGAACTTCTCTCAGCATTCGATACCGCCACCACCCCATAAATCAGCGCCTCTCGCTTCCGTGTACACGGAAATAACCTGATCGTTCAGGTGACAGCGGGAACGGTCGAATTAAAAACGCGCGGGTATAAATAGAGGCAAGGGAGAACGAAAAATTGAAGAACCATGACAACGAAAGTGGGGTTATGTTGTTCCGTGTGGGGTTACGGACGAGGTAGGGGACAAGGAGAAGGTGAATTTAATCGAGCAGCGCGCAAGAGGAAAGGGGAAAGTGTTGGTCGAGGAAGGCGAAGCAGGGAAGGCAACATTCGCCAACGGAGAAAGCCGCGTTCGGCTTCAACGGGGTTAACGCACTTGACGTTATACTGTCTCTTGCGACTAACGATGATGTTTCTACCATTACGTAAAAGCAATGGCGAACCGGCTCCCGGACTCTCTTCTTTGCACGCGCAGACGGGATCGGAATAGCTGTTTCCTAGTATCGAGGAGAGAGCTGAGAAAGAGGGAACGGCCGACACCGCCGTGTTTTGTCGCGATTTCGCGTACGTACCTTCTCCAAACAAAAACCTACGTTCTTGTCGCGGTCGCTATGTGAAAGCACCATTTTCTTTTGTATAGGTTCTTTGGTAGTCGCAAGGTGCTTTGGTAGTACTTTTGGATCTTTTGGTAGGGGTGGTTCTGATCAGTGGGGTTTGGAAATTTTTGGATTTTGGGATTTGGAAATTTTTGAATGTGGGAAATAGGGATGTAGGAATTTAGGGATTTGTGGATTTAGGAATATGGTAAATTGGAAATTTTGGAATTTGGAAGTTTGGGGATTTGAGAATTTGGGGATTTAAGAATTCTAAATTTGAGAATTGGGGATTTGAAATTTTGGGAATTTGAGAATTTGGGATTTGAAAATTTAGGAATTTGAGAATTTTAAATTTGAGAATTTGGGGATTTGATAATTTTAAATTTGAGAATTGGGGATTTGAAAATTTAGGAACTTGAGAATTTGGGGATTTGAGAATTTTAAATTTGAGAATTCGGGGATTTGAGAATTCTAAATTTCAGAATTGGGGATTTGAAATTTTGTGAATTTGAAAATTCGGGAATTTGCGAATTTGGGGATTTGAGAATTGGGGCTTTGAAAATTTGGGTAGTTGAGAATTTTGAAATTTAGGAACTAGGGAATTTGAGAAATTTATAATTGTGAATCTAGGGAATTTGAGAATTTTATAATTTAGGAACTAGGGAATTTGAAAGTTTTGAAATTTAGGAGCTATGGAATTTGAGAAGTTTATAATTGTGAATCTAGGGAATTTGAGAATTTTATAATTTAGGAACTAGGGAATTTGAAAGTTTTGAAATTTAGGAGCTATGGAATTTGAGAAGTTTATAATTGTGAATCTAGGGAATTTGAGAAGTTTATAATTGCAAATCTAGGGAAATTGAAACTTAATTTACAAACTTAGAAACTTGAGAGTTAGGGATGGTAGAATTTAGAAAATTTTTGAATCCTAAATTTAAAAATTTGAAAAATTAAGAATTAGGGATTTGAAAATTTTTGGACCTCGAAATTTTAAACATAAAATTTGAAAATGTGTAACTTTGTTACTTTTGGCACCCTAAATGTAAAACAATCCTTATTTTAGGATGTCAGACTCACCCTAATCCGTATCTAATACTATAGCAATTAACTTGATTTCTTCGATTTCATGTTCAAAGAAGGAACACTTGTACCAAGCATCCATTAGTAGAGTAATATTGGTACGATGTTAGCAAGTAGTAGATTATGTACTTCTAAGTAGTTATGTCTTGTTGCTTCATGGAAAGCTTGTAGGAAGTGGATCAAGACTCTTGGAAAACGTCAGTGTCGTAATCAGACTTGGCATTAAATTAATCCTCTATAATCCAAATATTTTTCCGTGATTAAAAGAAAACGTACGTTACGTGAAACCAGATACCGAGTTTCTAATGTGAACTCATTACTAATTTACAATTTAAAAAATTAGTTATTAAGAGGAAGGTATAATATTTGTATTTAATATACATCTAACTGAATTTTACAGTATTCTACAACTTATATTAAAAATTATAATTTCTGTTATAAATTACACTGAAATTTTATACTATTCCTTAGTGACTTATTTTAAAAAATATTATGTATAATCGCTTCATTAAGCAATTTTATAAATAGACGAGTAAAATTTATAAAATTCTCAAAATATTTTTGAAAAAATTAGATTTGTCGAATTGATAGATTTATTGAAACTTTATTACTAACACATCGAGGCTTTTCAAGTAAAAGATTTGTTAAATTCGGTAGCGAATTGAGTTAAGGTATCGCAGGTGATGAAGTGGCTTTTTCGTAAATTGACTTCGAGTTTCCAGGGAATTTATGTCTGTTTCCCACCGAATCGAAGATGTATATCGAACCGAATTTTTCCACGGAAAAAAGAATTCTACGTCGAAAGTAAAAAGAGGTACATTCAGGCTGTCAGGTTGCGAAAGTGGAACCTTCTATTTACGGTGTATCCAGCAGCCAGGTAGATTCCTAATATGATAAGCTATAAAACGAATACGGAATCCTAATTTCCACTCGAAAACACAAATTGTAAAACAGTGAACTCTGAAGATCCTCCAAACACTGTTTCCCTGACTACGCAACGATTAATTTGTTTACTGTACTTGAGGACGTAGAAAATTCATGTGTGTAACAAATTAATCTGACATGTATATGTATAATAAATTAGGGTAATATTTATATAATAAATTACTGTAATATGTATATAATAAATTACTGTAATTTGTATACAGATGTCTCACACTGTAGGTCCCAGAAATGGGTGCTACGGGACGTGATTCTGAACAACCCCTTTGCAAAAATGGGGTTTGAAATTTTTGTGCTATGAATGTAATAAAATAAAGTAATTTTTGTATAATAAATTTAAATAAGTTTGTATAATAAGCGATCTTGTAACTGTACCACCCATATTATTGTCACTTATTATTGACCAATAAATTGTTTTAATAAAAAAGTAGAAAATGTGCAGTTTCTTGTCATTCTTCTGTGGTACGAAAATGCAACGACGTTAAATTTCATTGGTAGTATACGTCTTAGTAAATATTGCAGGTGTGCTAAGTTGGAAAGTAGCATGTCTGACCTTCCGGAGATTAATTATTAAACCCATTTCCAAATACACTAAGAGTTATGTCTAACCATAACTTCGACTTCCCGAACTATTTGAAACGGTTAATAGATAGCAACAAGTTTGCCACAGATTACTGAAGATATCACGCTCAACTCATTCATCAGAAATATTCTGATGAAGATGTAGGAAGTTGGGGACGTTGGAATTTCAGGATGGAGAAATTTGGGGATTTTGATATTTGGAAATGTAGGGATTTGGGGATTGCGACATCTGGGAATTTGAGAATTGGAGAAATTAGAGAAATTGGAGAAATTTTAGAATTTTTGGAAATTTGGGAAATTTAAGAAATTTAGGAAAATTTAGGAAATTTAGAAAATTTGAGAAATTTAGAAAACGAGAAAAATGAGAAATTTAAGAAATTACAAAATTTCTAAATTTAAATCTATAAATTTGAAAAACTTGCAAACTAAATAATTTGCAAATTTATAAATGTATAAATATAGTACTTCAATAATCCAAAAATTTATGTCTTCGAGTAATTACAATTTCAGGAACCTACAAATTTTAAAAGTTCAAAGACACCCCACAAAGTTCAACTACACAAGTTCACCAAATTCAAAAACAATTAAACCATGAAACTTGAAAATTTCACAGCGCACGCTAAAAAAACTGGTAAAACTAGAAATTCGAAAAATGGTCAAGTTCACCGCCTCCATCAAAGTACGCCATAGTACCCGACTACATTCATACCACACATAATTTCCCAACAAATCCGTCAAAACCGAACGGCGCGCGTGCACTCGAAAGTTTGTAAATAACTGTACACTTTGTATATAGCCGTTTCGCGTAGAGAAACGTTCGCAAAAGCAGGAAGCATGTCTGAGAACCGCTGAGCAAAGAGAAAGTTGCGACCGACATATTTTGCGTTCGCGCAACCGTGCGATGTGTACGTTAGTTGGCCCGTTAACATGGAAGACACCCGACAGAGAGATGAAACGAACGAACGAACGGTCTGGACGTACACCAGGAGAAAAAAGGAACGAGCCGGCGGCGCTAATAGCTTCATTCGTTGCCGTGGAAAGCAGCCCTGCTAAAGCATCAATTAAGGTGTTACGAGCGAGCCGCGTTCGCGCCATTTGCGGCGATCGAGTGGAATTCCTTTTTGCGTGACCGCACGAAACGGACGCTTCCTTCTGACTTCTCCGTTGCGACGACAAACCTCGTTTGCTCCCTTAAATGTACACGTACAGGGTGTTAAGCCTTAACCGGCTAATAAGGACAACAAATCTCGTAGAACATAACTAACTGCAGTACACTTTTACTCGAATGTCACTCGACGCTTGTTACCGATTCTTTATTGCGATTTCATACTGATATGGGGTTGGAGAAATTTTAGGATATGTGCATTTGGGGTTGGAGAAATTTTGGGATATGCGGATTTGTGGATGTGGGAACTTGGGGATGGAGAAATTTGGCACGTAGGGGTTTGGTGATGTAGAGATTTGGGGTACATACAAATTTGGGATATGGGGATTTGGGGTTGAAGAAATTTTGGGATATGTGGATTTGGGGATGTGGGAATTTTGGAATATAGGAATTTGGGGATGGAGAAATTTGGCACGTAGGGGTTTGGTGATGTAGAGATTTGGGGACATACAAATTTGGGGTTGAAGAAATTTTGGGATATGTGGATTTGGGGATGTGGGAATTTTGGAATATAGGAATTTGGGGATGGAGAAATTTGGCACGTAGGGGTTTGGTGATGTAGAGATTTGAGGACATACAAATTTGGGATATGGGGATTTGGGGTTGAAGAAATTTTGGGATATGTGGATTTGGGGATGTGGGAATTTTGGAATATAGGAATTTGGGGGTATGAGAATTTAGGGATGGAGAAATTTGGCATATAGGGGTTTGGTGATGTAGAGATTTGGGGGACATATGAATTTGGGATATGGGAATTTGGGGATGGAGAAATTTCGGGACATGTGGAGTTAGGGATGTGGGAATTTTGGAATATAGGAATTTGTGGATATGAGACTTCGGGGATAGAGAAATTTGGCACATAGGGGTGTGGTGATGTAGAAATTTGGGGATATCCGAATTTGGAAATGTAGGGACTTGGAAATGTAGAAATTTAAGGATATGTGAGTTTGGATATGTAGGATTCCTCACATATGGAAATTTCAGGACATATGGATTTGGGAATATGGAGATTTGGAAATGTAGAAATTTAAAGATATGTGAGTTTGGGGATATAGGAGTTTGGATATGTATAACTCTTCATATGTAGAAATTTGGGGACGTATGGATTTGGGTATACAAGGATGTGAAGGTATATATTGAATTTGGTGATAAAGGGATTTCAGAATATACAGATTTGGAGATAGAGGAATTTAGAGAGATAGAACTGTGGAATTGCAGAAAGGAGATGTAGGGATTCAATGATATTTGAGATGAAGGTATTCATACAGGGGATACAGAGATATGAAGATTTAAGTAGTTGGGAAATATACACAAAAATTTTGGGATATAAGAATTTATTGATGTACGAATTTAGGAAATTTGATACATATAATTTTAGGAATGTATAAATTTAAGAGTTTTGATGTAGCACTTTAAGAATATTAATATATGAATTTAGGAATATTGATGTAAGAATTTAGATATATATAAATTTGGAAATATAAGGAGTTGTAATACAAAGATTTGGAATAATATCAATTGAATTTGTGTTCCTATAAACTTTCTTGTTTACACAGAAATAAATGTATAAAACTATTAATGAGTTGAATCGTTCATTGATAACAGTTGCGGAAGCCAGTGTTTCGTTTCAATAGAACTTTCACGTGTGCAAACACATGCAAAGATAACTCACGTTTCAGAATGATTTACAATCGAGCAGGTAGGGGATAATGTATTATAAAGGGGAGAGATAGGGAGAAATGTCGTAAATTAGAAAAGTTAGAGAATGGTGTGTGGAATATTGCAAGTAACAGAATGAAACGTTTCATGTGCATAGGGGGCACATAAGAACTGATATGCACATTATCGAATAGACCTAGAGAAAATGGCGATATAGGTAGAGGACTGCTCATGCTCACTTTACTTACAAAAAATTTATTTTTTGTTGATATATTTTAGTTGTATATATGTCAAATTGTATAATATTTAGTAATTGTATATATTTTTTACAATTTAATTGAATATTATATATAATATTATACATCATTTGTATAATATTTAATAACTGATTATTAATATTATATGCAAGATTGCAATTGTGTAACTGTTAAGAAGAGAAGAAATCACATCGTGCACCGTGAAATTTTAACGGCGAGTTAAAATAACGAATCAGTTTAGAAATGATTACAATTGCAAAGTAAATAGCTCGAAGGAAGATTTAAATTTGCATTTTTGTAATTTAAACGATTGTAATGGTAATTGTGAACTGTTAACAAAGTATTCTATTTAAATTAGGGCCAGATATGGGCACTTTAGTTCAGAAATGAAGAAACTTCAATGATAAGTGACATGGAACACGTATGGTTAGATATGGGTACGTTCATATGTGCAATAGATTTGTTCAATTGAAGAACTTCAAATTTCAGTTCTTTATGTTCAAAACTTACAAAATTAAAAATTTAAGAAATTTTTTAAATTTACTTATAAAATATGTAGGCCTCAAATTTTAAATTTTCAGAGTTCCATAATTACGAAATTCTAGTTCCAAAGTTTCAAAATTCCAAATTCCAAAATTCCAAATGCCCTAAATTTCAAATTTCCAAAATTCAAAAATTCAAAAATTGTTAAATTCTAAAATTTCAAAATTCCAAATGCCTTAAATTTCTAGAATTCCAAATTTCCAAATTTCAAAAATTCCAAATTACCAAATTTCCATATTTCCATATTTCCAAATTTCCAAATCTCCAAATTTCCAAATCTCCAAATATCCAAAATTCCAAATCTCCAAATCTCCAAAATTTCAAATTTCCAAAATTCCAAATGTCCAAATTTCCAAAATTCCAAAATTCTACCCGACCAGAACTCTGCTAACAATCCACCAACATACCAAGCAACCGATTTTAAATCACTATTCCGATCGACCAGACCTGAAGAAATCGAGTAAATCAACGAATAGGAAATAGGAATAGGAAATTGGCTATTTCTATAAGCTGAAACGCAAGTGTTGGTGAGGTAGAACGGTACTCTAATAAGTCTTGCAAGTCTGCCCTCACTTTCGCTGCGCTTCAGCCCGCCGCGCGCGTACCTACATGCTGAAGCGCGTGACGAGCATACGGGGTCGTCATTAAACGTTCCGAAGAAATAATTTGCTTCGGACGTATATGGAGCAGCCACATGTGTTCCGTGCTTAACCACGTGCCACACAGATATGAGATCTTCGTTTGAAATTAAAAGACCCGCTAAACTCTTGTCATTCCGCTCCCTATTACATCCTAACTACATCCTATATTCAGTGTTATTGGAATTTTCTGACTAAAAATTTTAGGTACCTTACATTTTTAAATCAAGAAATTTAAGATAAGAAAGTTCAAAACTTGGAAAATGTTAAAGTTCAAAAATAATTGACTCTATAGAAACTGAAAAATGATTAATTCATTAGAAATTTAAAAAATGATAAATTCACTAGAAATTGAAAAATGATTAATTCGTTAAAAATTAAAAAATGATAAATTCAATGGAAATTAAAAATGACTAATTCATTAGAAATTAGAAAATGTTTAACCCATTAAAAATTAAAAAATGATTAACACATTGGAAATCAAAAAATGTAAAGATTTAGAAATTAAAAAATACAAATATTTAAAAATTGCCAAGACTAAAGAATGTAAAAGACTCAAAATCTAAAAATTTCCAAACATTTTCGAAATAATTTGAAGTCGTCTAAAGTTCGCGTATTCGATTCAAGAAAATTAGGAGTGAACGATGCTGTTCGTTGCACACCTATCTTTCCGAAAGGAAGCGAGCGTTGCAGCCGAGTGAGCATCGTTTAGTCCGGCAATAAAATGGTGTCGAAGATGCTTCGATGTCATTATCAATCGGTGGCGTTAACGAGTGCTGGCCCTGACTTGTCCGGCGCGAATCACCGAGTCATGAACTCGGCTGCACGGTGCATATCTCGGCGTGCACTCTTATTCGTGCGTTGCATAGCCTACTAGCGAATGCAAGTGCAAGGTAGTGCGACGGCTGGTAACCGATAGAGGTGAGCGAAAGTTTCTTACGTCACCCGTACGCGGCTACGAGCAAAGCGCATGGTCGTTGGTTGCGAACTCAACTTCAGTTTCAACGACGTACATACGCGTCGCATTTCTGTGTGCGTTCACAGTCGCGCGATCTATAACTACTTTTCACGTTACCGTCTAGAAAACCGTTTTGCTTTTCTTCCAGATCGTTACCTTCATCCTGTTACTCAATCCTGGTACAAGAAAAACTATAATTCATCTTCAAAAGCAATAAATAAATAGAAACAAACTTTTAGATTTCAATCATTTTTTAAAGGTTTAGGGTAGTTCGAACTTTTCTGTCGTATGTATACGTCAAGATCAAATATATTTGCTTGACCCTGTCGTATATATACGTCATGATACATTTACTTGATCCTGTCGTATATATATGTTATGATACATTTGCTTGGCCCTGTCGTATATATACGTCACGATCAAAGATATTTGCTTGACCTGTCGTATATATACGTCATGGTCAAATATATTTGCTTGACCCTGTCGTATATATAAGTTATGAGAGCTAGTTTATAGATATATGTACATATGAATATTTTGATCGGTATAATTAAACTTCACTATCAAATCACATTTGCCTAACATAATTATCTAATAAATTTCATTTTTTTTTAATAAAGAAAAAAGCAGTACACAATATGGAAATTTTGCAGCTATGCAAAAAATCTCTTGTATAATTTACTAACTTAATAAACCACTTACAAATTGCATACCAGTGGCATAATAAATAGAATTACAATATTGAACCGACAGAACAAGTTGTTTAAGAACGTGTCTTTTGACAGGTTCGTAGAAAGCGAGGCAGGTTAGAGATTTTTCGTTAATTCTGACCGGTAATTCGAGTCCGACACGTTTTGATTAACGAGGGACATGTTAGCCAGACTCGATAAGAATGAAAATTGTCGATCGCGACGGAGCGTGGCGGAAGCGTTGTGAATCGCGCTTAAAATGACCCGTCACGAAGCAACGACCCGGAAGCGATAACCGCGCGCGAGGTCGAAACCATGGTCGATAAGGAGGTCGGTCGCACACCAGCTCGTCACTTTTCCAGGGTGGGATCAGTCCGTGTGGACACGGCTAATCGAAAGCAATCTGAGACAACACCGATGCGTTTCTGACATATTGCGATCGTGCCGACAACGCGCCACCGGATTTGATATATTGTTATTTTTCACGCGACCCACGGAGGACTGTCGTGCTATTTGATCGAATATTTCATGGGTACGGTCGATACTCGTTCGAGAGTGCTCTTGGCTTTTCTAGGAAAAATCGCGATACAGAAATGACCCGGTGCTTTTAAAATAGAAAGTATCGAATTTAGAGGTGTGTTGGTTTTAAATTTGGGAATTGTGAATTTGGAGATGTAGAGAGTCAAATTTGGAAGTCTAGGGAATTTCGGGAATTTGGGAACTGGCAATTGTGAGATGCGGAAGTTAGAGAATTGGTAATTTTTGAATTTGGGGACTTTGGGTATTCGGGGATTTGAAATTTGGTAATTTTAGGATTTGGGGATTTAGAAATGGAGGATTCAGGGATTTAGGAGTTTAGGAATTTGGGGAATTTAGAAATTGGTAATTGTGAGATGTGGAAGTTCTAGATTTGGAAATTTTTTAATTTGGGGACTTTGGAAATTTGGGGGTTTGGGATTTGGTAATTTAGGAATTTTTGAATTTTAGGACTTGGGGATTTTAGAACTGGAGGATTTACGGATTTAGGAGTTTAGGAATTTGGGGAATTTAGAAATTGGTAATTGTGAGATGTGGAAGTTCCAGATTTGGAAATTTTTTAATTTGGGGACTTTGGAAATTCGGGGGTTGGAATTTGGTAATTTAGACATTTTTAAATTTAGGACTTGGAAATTTTGAAATTGGGGGATTTAGGGATTTAGGAGTTCAGGAATTTGGGGAATATAGAAATTGGAGAATTTTGAAATTTCAAAAATTTGAGAATTTGGGGTTCAGGGAATTGTAGATTTAGGGACTTCGGAAACTAGGAATTGGAGAACTTAGAAATTAGGGAATTTAGGGATTTGGAATCTGAGGAATTTGGAAGTCTAGTAATTTTGGGGAATTTAGAATTTTGAGAGTTTTGGTATTTCAAGAATTTAAGAATGCAGGGTCTAGTAAGGTAGAGATTTAGGGACTTGGAAAATTTGATGATCAGAGGAAAATATAAAAATTTAGAAGCTGTGAAAGTTTGGATATACAAAAAATCTAGTTTCCAAATAAAAAAAGCCATCAAATATTCGAATTTGAGAATTTCCGAGTATACATTCCACCCCCTATAATTCAAGACAAGTGATGCAAGGGAACTTACTTTTATTTCATTATTAATTAATGAAGTAACCCAACAAAAAATTCTCTCGCAAACTAATACATAATTTAAATAAAATAACAAATATTAAATAGAATTATCTAATAGTATAATGCAATATTCGAGAAATATTGGAATAAAATGCAAAGTCGATCTCCCTGCATCATGCTCGACTATACCGCCGGAAACCGAGTCCGTTTCTCTAGCTCCGTGAATTTATCCAGACGAAGTTTTCTTCCTTTTGCGTTCTTCCGCCCCCGTTGGTAGACAATCGTGGCCGAATGAAAATTCGCGTGCGACGCGAACCGAGAACATTGCGACACAGGCATGTCGCAGCGTGAATATCACTTAACAGGTACCCGCGATATGTTGCAATGGCCTAGAAGCGGTAACTAGGCGGAGGGTGAGAAACATCGAACAATGTAATGTATACGACCCTACATCCTTGGAAATTGCTCAACGAGTCCATTAAAACGAGCGAAGGAAACGAAGGAATTCGCGCCTCGTTCGGATTCAACGTGCCTCGGCGTCCTTTCTTCTTCCTCTTCTTCTTCGCTCTTTTTGTGCCAACGAACATTTAGAAGCAGCGAAGATAACTCGGTCGTTTGTAATTTACTACCGGGGCAAAAATAACCCTGGAACGAGAAAGGACAGTATCGGGAGTGCGGAATTCACCTTCTTTCGTCGTGATTGCCCGCTGAGGGATGAAACTTCCCCTTGCATGCCACGCTTTTTGCTCGCCATTCTTCCTGAGATACGTTCAACCGTTGCAGTTCATTCGCGACTTCATTGAAGTTCTCCATTCACGGGAAAGAAAGAAGTTGTGCACTGTTGACAATATGGAAGACATTTTGAGAGCATACCGTAAATGCTAGACCAAAGTAGACTTTGGAAGACTGAATTAATAACTGCTCACGGACTAGACTTTATCTTATATTAACTCGCTTAAATTATTGATATTTGGATATTTAAATTTAGTGCACGTGAATTAAGAAAGGGAGGGATATTTCGAGAAGTCTTTTTTAATTATTACGCTAAAACTTAGTCATGAATAATTATATTTAAGACTGAATCTTGTCTTAATATCTTGCAATGATGAATAAGTAAGAACTATATGTAAGAATGTCTTAGATTTCTATCTTTCTAAGGTAAACAAGAATTGTAGAGGATATCTTAGATTTTTATCTTCTTAAGATGATTAAATAAAAATTGTATCTAACAGAGAATATCTTAAATTTTCTTCTTCTTAAGATAATTAAATAAGACTTGTATCTAAGAGATGGCGTCTTAAGTTCTCATCTTCCTGAGATAATTAAACAACAATTAAATGCTAACAACTGCATCTGAAAGCAAATGTCTTAGATTTTTATCCTCTTAAGATAATTGAATGACTGTATCCAAGAGTATGTCCTACGTTTTCATCCTACGATAAGTAAATAAAAATTGTATCTAAAAGAGGGTGTCTTATATTTCCTCTTCCTAATAATTAAATCCTCAGAATTATATTTAAAACCGAATCATATGTTCTATCTTCCTGAGACAAATATAACAAGGATTCTAAGATTGAACGTCTTAAATTTATCTTAAGATAAAAAATTAATGTTCCTAAGATAAAAAGTTGGTACGTTCCTAAGAATAAAAATGAAAGGTTCACTGTCGCTTTCGAGATATAACAAAATGCATCGAGGGTGAATACCATCCCCATGGTTGGTTCCCATTCCCATGGTTGGCTCCCATCCTCAGGTTGGTTCCAAGTGACCATATCCGTACGAAAGCTGGTTGTGGACGCGGCTTAACGAGCATGAGCGTCGTGTTGCAATGGCCCAGAAGCGGTAGCTAGGCGAAGGGTCAAAAACACCGAGCAGCACGGTTTCTAGGCCATGCGCTGCTATCTATAAACCCCTGCGAGCTTCACTCTTGCCCTCCCTCTCGTCTCTTCCTCCTCCCCTGTAACAGCTCGATCCTCTACCTACACCACCTACGGAGCTGCACCTACACTTCCATACCTAGGTCACCTTCTCTCTCGCGCTCTCTCCCTTTCTCTGCTTCTAGTTCTTTCTCTCTCTGTCACTCTCTCTCTCGTCGCGTAGATCTCGCTTTCGCTTCGTTCGTTTGTTCGTAGGCCGAGCCATCCGAGGCGATACCGCGTTCAGGAGTTCGAGATACACGCTGAGAGAGAAAGAGAAACGGCACTATAAGACGAACTCGAAATAGAGGGAGCTGCGAAATTTTACGGTTCCACGAAACGCAAAAGGACAATCAAATTTTATAAATTAATGGTCATGGATTCTGTTATTCGAACAAATAATTTGTCAAAAATTTCGAGTGTGTAGTACAGACAGTTGAATTTTTGTCGCGCACATTTATCAAACTTTCAAGTACCCAGCCTTTCTGGTATATGGCTTTCAAATATCGAACCTTTCAAATATACGTGATTTAAAGGTATCAGCATAACGGGTACCTGTTCAGTTTGTTACGAAGAATATGGCATATTGTAGAATGGTAGAGTACTAGTATAGTAAAATAGAGGAATAGTAACATAGTACAGTGAATCTAATAGAAGAGCAAAGTTGAAGAATAAGATAGTAGTAAAATTATGTGATGTAACTGTGAAACAGTTGTATAGTAGAACTGATGAAGGAGTAAAATATTTGAAGAGCAATATAGTAATCTAACGGAGGAATATATCAGCAAAATAATAGTATAGTAAAATAGTAATATAGTAGTATAGTGAAGTAGTGAAATAATGAAATTGTAGTATAGGATAATGGTATTGTGAAATAATACATTTATGATATAGTGGTATAATGGTATAATAATATAGTAGAATAGTATAGTGGTATTATAGTGTAGTAGTATAGTAATATAGTAGAACGGTATACTAGTATATTAATATAGTTGAGTAGTATAGTGGTATAATAGTATGGTAGTATAATAGTATAGTAGTACAGCAATATATTAGAACAGTATAATAGTATAGTAGAATAATATAATAGTATATTAATATAGACTAGTAGTATAGTGATATAATAGTATAGTGGAACAGTATACTAGTATAAAATATAGTCGAGTTCTATAGTGGTATAATAATATAATAGAATCGTGGTAAAACAGAATACTATAGTAGTATAATAATATAATAGAATCGTAGTAACGCAGAATACTATAGTCGTATAATAGTATAGTAAAACAGTATAATAATATAGTCGAATACTACAGTAGTATAATAATATAATAAAATAGTATTATAGCAGAATACTATAATAGTATAATAGTATAGCACACCAGTATAGTAATATAATAGAATAGTAACCTGATACTGCACTAAAAAAACAAAATGACAGCACAGCAGCGTAGCAGAATAATAAAATAGTATCACAGTAGAATATCAATAAATCACCAGAACGAAATGATGGAATAATGTCTAAATCTGTCCTCGAAGAGAGAAATCGTGGGTCGACACATCCCGAAGTAAACAAAGGTAAAATGTGGGTTCAAGCGAATAATTTGAAGCAGTAACCCTCTTATGTCAGGGAATACCTTTTTGATATCGAACCTGTAGATCGGCCTCGAGTAATTCGGTGCTTAAACTTGACAATGGACAGACGAATGGTTGGACTTGAACGGGGGAAATAATGCGATACGCGTGCACGCACATTATACGAGCTTCTTATGCGGTTATACAACCGATCACGTATGTATATCTGCGAACCGGGTTCGCACGAAAGTGCCACGCGGACCCGATCGCTCTCTCTTCCGCCAGTGGTGCTCATCTATTTACAATTTTCTATAAAATTTTCTATACAATTTTCTATTTAGAACTGTTTTTTATTTATTAATATAGAATTACCGCTTTGTTAGAAGTGTTTTATCGGAAATTTTTTTGAGAGAATTTATTCTTAGTTTTCTCTTTTATTTTTGGTTCTTTAGGGTTGGTTTATGCATTGATTCAGTATTTTGTCGTATTTTTGTTAGGGAGTGATTTGGTAGAGTTTTTGGTTAGTTTCTTGGGATTTGGGGATAATTTGGGTATTTAGGGATTTGGACATTGGAGACTTTGGGCACTTGAGAATTTGGGGATATAGGGATTTGGAAGTTTGAGAATTTGGGGAGTTAGAGAGTTGGAAATTTGAGAATTTGAGGGATTAGGAATTTGGGGCAACAGGAATTTGGAAATTTGAGAATTGGGGAATTTAGAGATTTGGGAATTTAGGGATTTGGAAATTGGGGATTTTGGGAACGTGAAAATTTAGGGATACAAGGATTTGGAAGTTTGAGAATTTGGGGAGTTAAAGAGATGGAAATTTAAGAATTTGGGGAGTTAGGAATTTGGAAATTTGAGAATTTGGGGATTTAGAAATTTCATAGTTTAACAAATTAGAAATATAGCGAGTTGGAAATGTGAGAAGTTGTTGAATTAAGAATTTAGAAATTTCAGAATTCGATTTCTAAATTAATTGATTTGAAAATTTCTAATGACGGATTTCTAAACTTGAGAATTTGAAGATATACGAGTTTGAACGCAAGTCTCAGAAATTCTAAAATAAAGAAATTTGAAAATTTAGAAATGTAGGAATGTACCCCTCTAAAAATTTCAGAATCTGAAATTTTGAAAATTGCGGAATCCGTAAATTTCGAGATCCGAAAATTTGAGAACTGCTTGCAGTTTCATGATCGCATCCGATTACCATCGGCAGGCCCCTCGAAATTCCGCTCGAAAGCGTGCTCCTTAATGGCTTAATTCCAAGTAGCGTCTCTATCGTGCAAAGACAATCGATTCTATTACCGTACCAATAATCCATCCGCGATCCAGCAGAAACATAAACCCGTTGCGCGATACTCGGCAAACAGGACGTTGTCGGCCCACGTAGTCGTATCGATTTCCGTGGCGAACTCTACTCGTTAACCGATTAACAACCAGTATTATAATTCATGCATCCGTCTCAACGGATGATGCAACGATTACGAAACGCTGACAGCCGCGTCAGAAAGGGGGACTCTAAAGAGAAGAAAAAGAAAAGAAATGAACGTAATCGAACGACTGGGGAAAGTTGCGAGTGAAATTCAACGATTTTTCTCCTTCTTCTTCTTCGTCTTCTTTTTCATCAGAATCCGGTCTCATGATTCGGGATGCAGTCTGCAACACGCGTTCTCCCTTCCCCACGGTTCTCCGCGCTCTTTTGTAGCCGCGGTTCAACTAACTTTCACTTAAACGGCGAACACTCGCTTCCTGATCGTGCGACGAACCAGTCGCATGATCGAACTAGGAAAACGTGATTATGTAAACGCTCGAATCGCTCAGGTTAACCAGCTGGGGATTTTTTTCGGTCGGCCAATTGCGCAGCTTGAACCTTTGCTTTGTTCAAGGACGACCGTGGGCCGCAACCGTTTTCAACGTACTAATCGCGAAAGTGAAACCTAGTTTGTCGGAGCCTCGTAGTGGAAGAGCAACGACCGTGTTATATACTTAAAATCGGGACAATCGAGCTCTCTACGATGGCTTCGCTAACGTAATGCGATTTCTTCCTTCTCGTGTTTTGACATATCGGGACGGGAATATTTATTTACGTTCAAGTTCAATTCAGTATGGAACTTAGAATACTTTTATTCACGTTCAAGTTCAGTAAAATCATTCGCTGATATTAGCTAAATCACTTATGGAATGTGATACTCTTCTTTATTTGAAGATATCTCATTTATATGGGGTTCAGAATATTGCTACTTTTATTTGCATTCGAGTTTAGCAAAATAATACGATAATTTGTTAGATAAGTCACTTATGGGATGTAATACTCTCCTTCATTTGAAGATATCTTGTTCATATGGGGTTCAGAATATTGCTACTTTTATTTGCATTCGAGTTTAGCAAAATAATACGATAATTTGTTAGATAAGTCACTTATGGGATGTAATACTCTCCTTCATTTGAAGATATCTTGTTCATATGGGGTTCAGAATATTGCTACTTTTATTTGCATTCGAGTTTAGCAAAATAATACGATAATCTATTAGCTAAGTCACTTTGGGACGTGATACTTTCTTTCATTTGTAGATATTTCATTTATATTGGGTTCAGAATATTGCTACTTTTATTTGCATTCGAGTTTAGCAAAATAATACGATAATCTATTAGCTAAGACACTCATGGGATGTAATACTCTCCTTCATTTGAAAATATCTGACTCGTATGGGACTCAGAATACTCCTACTTTCAGTTACGTTCAAGTTCAGAAAAATAATATGATAATCTATTAGCTAAATCACTCCTCATGTGTGATATTCTACTTGCTTCGAAAATATCTGATTTGTGTGAGGTTCAAAATATTCCTCTTTTATTCAAATTAGACTTTTAGAAAATAGAATATTAATTTGTTGACCAGATCGTTTGTAAAGCCCAATTTCTTTTCATCTGGAAATATGTTATTCATACGTGATTCAGAATATCGATACACATCTTTAAATTAAAGTTTGCAAAATGGTATATGAATTTCTCGGTCAAGAAGTTTTTTAGAGGTGATATTTCCTTTGATTTGAGAAAGTCTGATACATTTACAAATTAGAATATTGCTTTCATTTAAATCAGCGTTTGAATGATTAATTGAACAAAATGATGAATTTGTTATTGAAGTCACTTCGTATGGAAATTTGAAAGTTTCATCAATACAGGATTTATATAGAAACATCGAATTATCAGAAGGCTCGGGATAATCAACGAAAGGTGATGCACGTATCATAGTCCTCTTTTGGTATTGTGGCTAGAACCTTTGTTTCGCGTTTTCTAGGTGCGATGATTCAAACGGAACAGAGTAGGCGTAACCGTAGGAGTCGCAAGCAAGCGAGTCGTGGTTTATCACTTTGAAAACGAGCGAAATCGAGGGTGAAAACTTTGAAAAAAGATTATGCAAACTTAACGATTCCCTCTAATTTCCCGATTCGATTTGGAACCCGAGAGAAAACAACGCTGCTACGTTTCGCTGTAGCGATCATGTCACTCCGCTTCCTGTTGCGTAACCTAATTAACCACTTATTTAATACCGACCCATCGACCGCAAACCATAGAGTAATAGAAATGCGGCATGGAAGAATCGAGAAAAATGTGATGGAAAGCTGCGGAGGATCACGTTATCAAACTATCGATATCTTTATTTATTGTCGTTTCTGTCGCTGTTCACATTTTGTCGTTTTTTATGAAGCAAAGAATAACAGTTTTTTTAATCATACCTATTTATCTATTTAGCATTGTATTTGGTTAAAATGAGACACTCTGTACATTTGCATTACGAGTAAGGATCATATTTGCATTATGTATTTATGAATGAAAACAACGAAGATGAATAGGTGACTATAAAGGTGAAAACTAAGTGAAGGCTGCACTAAATCTATACCGATTTTTAACTAGACAAGGGTAAAACTTGTATTTTTGAACTATTTGTAAGTCAAAACAACGAAGAGATGAAGGCAAACAGTGGTTCCACTATTCATACTGTCACTGAAACTCAAATGTTCATCCATAATTAATTCTGCGAAAACAATTTAACAGATGTCACTGAAATTTTGCAAATATTCGAGGTTAGAGAACTATATGTAAAAAATATTTGGCAAATTTTGTTTATTTAATGTTTCATTTCTTACATCGAATAATAGAGTTCGTACAAAATAGATATATCTCATCAACAGCGTTCGAAATCGTTCGCAGTGACTGCTGAACAAAATATCGCAGATTATCAAATTTCAAACGTACTTCTAGAATGTACTTGATCCGAATATAAAATGTAGTAAATGTAACAAAGCGATGTTGTACACGGGTCGAAACACTCGAAAATTTGAAAGCGTCGAATCATTAACGATATCGAATGGTTGAATCGGTTTGTCCGATGGATTGGCTGGTTGTTGGAAGCGCGCTCTCGTGGTCGAAGCTTTGAAAGCCCCCCACGGCTCTAGAGCGTAAGTTTATTGCCAAAGTTTTTGGACACAACGACCGCGGGTAACCCTGGGCACGGGGAATAGGCCATTGCGCACTCGCGTTGCGAACCTTTCGACGTGCATGCACGAAACGACGTAATCTCGCCCAGGGTTACCCCTCGTCCCCCTTTTCCCGTCTCTTACGTGTCCTTCCCCACCCTCTAGCCCCCTTACTGCTCCATCGTTTCGATCGACACCTCGACTTTTCTCTCGCGGGATAGAACTTGATTTATTAGCTTTGTCGCGCTAAGCCACGCGACCGATTGCGTAACTCGCGAACCTAATATCCGAATCGCTATTTTTCGCGTCGTCGATCTTTTCCAGGGCGATCGTTAACCCTTTACATGCCATACTCTTCGTTACATTCTGGTGTAGGACGAAAATAGGATCGTTTGAAAATAGTCATTGGATAATGGGATCGTTTGTAAATAGTTATCGGATATAGGATCGTTCAAAAATACTTATCGCACAAGAGGATCGTTTGAAAATAGTTATCGCATAATGGGATCGTTCGAAAATAGTCAGCGGATAGAAGGTCAAAAATAGTCATTTCTTGTAATGATGTATAGATTTTGGTCGAGATGTGGTCATCGAATGTGATCGCATAAGATCGTTTGAAAATAGTTATCGCATAATGGGATCGTTCGAAAATAGTCATCAGGATCGTTAGAAAATGATCTTTCTAATAATATACAGGGAATTTGCATGAGATGTGGTTCATCGAGTGTTGGTCCCTCTAAATTGGTCCCTTTAGGTTGATCCCTCAATAAATTTTGGTTTGTACAATTTTTAAGTGCAACATCAAGTATTTATAAAGATATTAATGTCAGCTGCAGTTGCTCTAATGTCTCCTATATTAACTACATACATTTTGTAATTATATGTACGTGGTGTTCTAATAACACTGTTAATGCCTGAAGACATTAATCATGACAGATACATTTTTCTTTTTTGACAACTCTAAAATTATGTACAAGTATACTTTAAAATCACGTATGTAATTTACAAGAGTTGTTAATTATACTAGTGAACGAGGGTCAACGATCAGTGGCCCTAAGAAAATAACTAGTCAATGTCTGCTTTTCTGGTAAATTTTGCATTAAATGTGACAGAAAAGCAATATATCTTGCTACATTTGCTTATTTTACTCCCCGTCATTTATCGAACAATATTCATTATTGATCAAGATAAAATAGTGGTAGTGATCAAGATCGACTCTTTTGTCCATTTATCCGTCGTGAAAAGCCAGCGTGAAAATAGGTGAGAAGGTGATCACGACGAAAGAGAGAGTGAGGAAAGTGGGAGGGGAGCAGCAGGTACTACGAGAGCGTTAAATAATAGTTTTAATTAGGTTATGCACGAGGAAGTGACCTATGCGAGAGGCTGAACCTCGAGACTCGAGACCTTCTGCTGCCTTGTCTTCTCTCCACTGCCAAAACTGCTGAATAACACCATCCCCTCTCGCCCTCTTTGATTCTTCGATCTACTGTAATGACGTGGACGGGAATTTGTCTGCTTCGAACAGTGATTCTCAATTGTGCTTGCGAAAATGCATTAACAGCTGGTGCAAATGGACTTTGCAAATTGAACGTGTTTTCTTACATTTCTAGTAATTAGAGGGGCGTTGCTAACAATTCTGTAAGGATTGTGTAATGGAAATTGTTAGGAAAGTATTTTAGCTATTTAGAGAAGTATTTAGCGTGTTTTATAATTGCGGAGAAATAACGAGGAATTCAGTTGCGAGTTATGATGTCTCAATTTCACGTGTTAATGGTATTCAGATATTTTGGGTATTTTCGTATTTATAGAATTTATTTATTTTGGGTATTTTATGGTATTTATATATTTAGAGTATTTTTGTATTTATGAACTTTACATATTTAGGTTTTTTTTGTATTTATGGAATTCAGTTGTGGTATTTGTATAAATATTACATACACGTGTTTATGATATTAGAATATTTATCGAACGCACATGATATTTCAATATTTACCGAATTTCTATATTTGGGGTATTTTTATAATTGTCGAATACATTTAAAACAATTCTATATTTATCGAATACGTGTATTTTTGATATTTGTAAAATCGATATATTAACGATATTTGCACACTTATCGAATGTGTGTAATTACAGTAAGTATATATTTATATAATTGATATATTTATTAATAGAATATTAGATATATCGTGACGGGACGAACAGTGTCTGACTAGTTGGCTGACCGGCACTGGTGCTGTCGGGATAGTTTCACTAGTTGCGTAATTCTACTAGGCTGCTCACTGCTGGCTGCTACTACTGTCACCGTGACCGACTCGCTGCGTCTGTTTTGCGATTCTTCTGTTTCCTTTCAAAAACTTATTCATACTTATTTCAAAACATTGACCATCATAAAAATCGATGTATATGGTCAAACACATCGTAACACAAATTATTATAATTTTTCTGCTTCATCTTTCAATTCGTTTAATATTCACCATTGGCGATTTGGGTTGAATTTAACGAGATGTTAAATGAGATACGTGTTTTAAAGATCTCGATTTATTTTCATGGAACTAATAATTATTGCAAATAATTATGTATATGTGAAAATAGAGATCGAACATGAAAATATTAAAAATGAGGAATTAAGTATCATGAGTCAGAGCAATACAGTCGAATGGGAATTATTTTGATTTATAGTCAAGACGTGCTAATGTGAAGTTGATAAATCTATTATACATGTGTGAAAATCACATATGTATACATACGATAGATTCTATTATGATTCAGGCAAAAATAAACATTACAAGCTAAATATACATATACTTATGTATATTACAGAAAATACAAATATATCACATACATATAATGTATTTTAAATATGTTACATATTAATATGTGAACATTACGTACGTAATCAATTCAGAATGGTTGAATCTGCAAGGAATTAATTATCTACACGTAATAAACTTGTCAAATTGGTAATTAGCGAGTTATGCAGTTTTATCGTAATATCGATAGCCATCTCAGTTCCTAGAAAAATGATTGATTGGTAGAATTAAAACACATCCATGTAAGAAAGCTAATTAAGTCAGCTGATTCTTAGGATAATTTAGTCGAAAGGAACGCTATATATTTAATACCATGCTATTTCTGCAACAGCGATAAAATTAATTAGTTTCAACGATGTATATTTGCGTAAGCTGTGCATTGCATCCTTTATGAAAATTTTCGGGTTCGCGGTAAGCTTGTTAACTGGGTCATTTCGTGTCTAGAAACACCGCCGGCAATTAAAGCCGAATTAATGACGGTTAATGCGACATAATTTGTGTCAATCGAAGATCGGCTTCTTGAGACAAACCGCAAGGATAATTTTCGCATCTTGCATCGGTGAGAAGACATTTTCGTATAAGATAAATGTATTGTTATTAGAGAACGATTTTACTTATGTGATCTACTGAAAAAATTCTTTAAAATAGTGAAGTTGGAAGTATGTTATTTAACATTAAGGTCTCTATTAACAAGTGTAAGATTTCATGAAATATTTGAGGTTACATATGTATTCGATCATTTCGAATTAGCCAACTCGACGAATTTTTAAGTCAGGTACTCTCGAAATTATTAAAATCCAAATTATTAAAATTTCTAAATTTGCAAAGCTGCAAATTTTCACATTCCGAAGTTGTAAAAGTCCTGAACTCCAAATTATTCAATTTTGAGGTAGACTTTCAGATATTTAGGTCTCTAGATCTCTAGATTTTCAAATATTTATATTCTCAAATTCCTAGATCCCTCAATCTCTAGATCTCTAGATCCCTAGACCCCCCAATCTCTAGATTCCCAGATCCACAAACCTTCAGATCGTTAAAATTTGAGATATTAATGTCCTAAAATACCTAGATTCCTAGATTCTTAAATTTCGAAGTCCCTATATCCCAAAATCCCTATGTACTGAAGTCCCTATATTCCCTAGTCCCTATATCCCGAAATTCCTATGTACCAAAGTTCCTATATTCCCAAGTTCCTATATCCGAAAATTTTTATATTCCGAAATTCCTATATAGCAAAGTTTCTATATTTCTAAGTTCCTACATCCCGAATTCCCTATGTACCGAAGTCCCTATATCCCGAAATTCCTATATTCACTAGTCCCTATATCCCGAAATTTCTATATCCCGAAGTCCCTAGTCCCTGAAGTTTATAGATTCTAGATTTACAAATCTCAATACCAAAATTCCTCTAACCCGAAACTCTATATCCCAAAATTTCTAGTTCCGAATTTCCTAGTCCCCAAATCCTTTAACTCCCCTATTATTATCCCAAAATCCGAAATTTTTGAAACGCAAAATACCCAACTTTCTAAATTCCTCGTAAGGTAAATTTCCAAAATTGCGAATTCCCAAATTTTGAAATATCTAGAACACTTTGTGTTCTACAAATACTTCGTGAACACGTTTGAAATAATCATTTAGAAACGGCGCGTCCCCGAAGGGTTAACGACCACGAGTCTCCCCAGTGTAGTCGTTCGTCCGGAAAGCGTAAATCGACCTAGGAAGATTTATTTTTCGTGAACGTTCGCCGCCAGGTAGTTTCACCAGTTGCGTAACCGCGATAGGCTGTCTACTAACTAGCACCGCTACTGTCGCCGCGACCGACTTGCAATCGAGACGGTCGAGATCGTTGCCAGTTAATTCGAGAAAGTTGCAACCGGCCGTAGATCCTGCCTCGAAAAGAAAAGCGAACTCGGTCCACGGATACGCTTCTTTTCCTTCGGTCTCTCCATTTTTTTGTTTTCCTTTCTTTTCTTTTCTTTCTCCCCGCCGTCTGTTTTTTTTTATGTAACTGGTTATCGGCCGTCGACCTCGGTCACGGTGTATACCGCCGTAACTCCCGTAATCGATGTTCTCTAGGAAATCGACAATCGGTGCCTTCGACGCGTTTCGTAACGCTCAACTACACGCGAGAAAGAGAAATTGTTCGTGTCAAACGATACTCGACACGTTTACTCGGATCTAGGGACAACAATTTCATAATCGGACTCGATTTTGCCTCGACGTCATCCGACAACTCGCGATATTGACAATTTTACTGTGCAAGTATTTATACGCTCTCGTATATTTAGTAATTTTGTGTGTTGATATTACTCGGCCAATTTTTATACATTTATTATTATATTGTATTGATATACTCACAAATCGTATATTCGTTAATTTGTATAAACTTTGTATAAATTCGGCCAATTTTTTAAAATATATTTGCTGTCTTTACTATATTGATATAAATATACTTTTACAAATCGTGTATTCATTAATTTTTACAAACGATATACATACTCGTCTATTTTATTTAAAGACTATTTTATCGTATTGATATAGATATACTTTTACACAGATGTAGTATTTTTTTAATCATTCAAATCAATACCTGCATCGATCAGCAATCAATTATTTAAAAACTGATTGTATGCTTTCAAATTTTTAACAGCACACACTTTCAATTTTAGAAATATTTCACCCAAAAATATAGATGCAGTACACTTTCTCTTTAAAAATCACTCAAAGGGTCAAGAATGTGATAGTTTATTTATCTTTGCAAAATTCGTATTTTTTAGAATAAACATTTTGCTTTCACAGATAATGTAGATGTACACGTCGCGATTGTAACGGTAATTGAACATGAATCTTGCAAATTAGAAATTAAATATTAAATTTGCAAAAGTGTAGTCATTGAATGCGAACAAAGAAGGACCTTCAATAACATTGCACAGCTTCCTGGATATTGCAATTTTATTACCGATTTGTGTATACGCTGTGGAAACTACATAAACGATTCATAAAATTGATTCAACCTCGGACGTACGCATCTGAATTCGTGGAACGATTATTTTGACAGAAACAAATTTTTATTTCGTGCAGAACACTCTGAATTATAACTACCCTTTGTTATTTACTACTTTTATTATAACATACGTGTTTTATAAACGTGAAATTTGCGACCGTGTATTTTTTATCCTGTGGACGAACATTTTCAATATTTTTCCTTACAGTACACTTGATTTTTTATGTTTTTTTTTATGTATGTTATATACTCTGTTATTATTTCTTATATATTATAGATTATTTTTTATATTATTTTCTTCATATTTTTTTTTTCATTTTCTTTATACTTTTTAATATTATTTTTTATGTATATTTTGTATATTTGTATATTATTCCTTATATTATCAATATAATCAATATAAATTCATTATATCATGAAATCAATATAATCAATATAAAGATATTATCAATATATGAATCAATATATGAAAGTATTATATATGAAGGTTTAATAACAATATCAATATATGTCACATGTCACACATACGTTAATCAGTTTACACCTCTGCACTGTTTATTTTACTCTTATACCTCCTTATCAATATCCTACTAAATACTCACTTATGAATAATTATGAGCATCTATAAATATCATGAAACTATAAATAATTTATTTAAACTATATCCTACATAATTTCGTTGTTACATCATCATGTACCAAATCTATTAAAAATGTTACATACACACATCTTTTGTTCCCTTATTAATCACCTCATTAATAATTAATGACCAAAATATTCTTAAATTTTCTATCTCGTAACATCGTTCATTATATCGTTACACCGTGTTACGCTATTTGCTAACGATGTAATACGTCACGTTATTAATACGAATCGATCGAATAAGAATATGTTGTTGAATTTTGCAGAGAAACGGAACGAGAGAAAAAATTAGAGCAACGATGCGAGACGGGGGTATCGACCGATCGATTTTCTCGACTGTACCTCGTGCATCCACGATCGACAGGTAACCGATAGTTTCACTAGTTGCATAACGAACAGCCGTGCTACACGGTGTCAAACAGCCGGAGCGTGTTGTAATACAACAAGAAGCGAACTTCCCACACCATCGCAAGGTGTAAGCCTTTAAACGAACCGAAGCATTTCATTTCGAGCTGGGAATTGAATCGAGTATCTACCGCCTAAGTCCAGCAAACGAGCATTTCTTTCTCTACTTTTCCGTTCTCGCTCTCTTTCACTTTTCTTCGTTTGCGAGAAAACGAGAAATTTTAGAGAGATGCTGTTTTTAGATGGAAATAGGCTGTTAGGTGATCGAGCAAGTATAAATTAGTAATTTAATAGAGAATTTGGTAATTTGGGATGTTTAGGAATTTGGGAATTTTTTGTTTTGGAATTTGGGAATTTCTAATATTTAGGAATTTGGGAAATTTAATTTCAGTATATCTACTGAAAGCATATACCATCTCTATACATAAAATCTAAAATCCCGTTTGACACATGACACATATGACATATGATAAAACGACATAATAAATTCCTCTCCCTTCTATAAATTCTCCATTACCCAAATACACATAAAACACACAGACCAATCTAAAATTCAAAATGAACCAAATTTAAAAAATTAAAAATTAACTAATACCACAAAGATTGAACCTAGAGAGTATATTAAGAGTACATCAGTATAGAAGAAAGTGATTTCGAAAGAAAATTGAGAACCACGGCATATAAGACGGCAACGTACTCGCGTTATCTCGCCGATGAACGAACGCAGTAGAAGTGCATCGCAAGCGGTGCAACAGTTGCAGGCTTAGTTTGCGCTCGGCTGATAGGGTTGCGCAAACGTCATCGAAAAGTTCATGATACAAAGTCACGTTACGAAAACGGCGAATGACGCGAGCGCCTCGTTATACATCGACAGCGAGAGCGAGAGGAACGAACGAGGGAGTGCATCGGTGAATGTTAATGCCAATTCGAACACGGCTGTAATAATAATACCGGCGCCATGGCGATCGAGCACACGCTCGCTTGCACGCGCCCACCGCGGCAGCCTCTCGATTTCAATCAGAACCAGAAGACTCGCTGTCTCTTCACTTCGCGGGGTCCTGAAACCCGTTTCGTTTCGATCGATTATTTATTTGTACTCGTCACTTTTCAATTCATTCTAAGGTACTTTTACAGGTACTCTGGACTTACTAGTTGAAAAGTTTTATTCAGGAGAAATTATTATTTTTCTATTATTCATTTCAACTATTGTCTTTTACTAGGTCCATCACATTTATGACACTACAGATCTATTTTTGCAGGTTGCAACTCTGGAACTTATTAGTTGAATAGTTTATTCGATTTATGGGGAATTATTATTTTTCTATTATTCATTTCAACTATTGTCTTTTACTAGGTTCATCACATTTATGACACTACAGTTCTATTTTTGCAGGTTGCAACTCTGGAACTTATTAGTTGAATAGTTTCTTGAATTTATGGGAAATTATTATTTTTCTATTATTCATTTCAACTATTGTCTTTTACTAGGTTCATCACATTTATGGCACTACAGATCTATTTTTGCAGGTTGCAACTCTGGGACTTACTAGTTGAAAAGTTTATTGAATTTATGGGAAATTATTATTTTTCTGTTATTCATTGTTACTATTGTCTTTTACTAGGTTCATCATATTTATGATACTACAGATCTATTTTTGCAGGTTGCAACTCTGGAACTTATTAGTTGAATAGTTTCTTGAATTTATGGGAAATTATTATTTTTCTATTATTCATTTCAACTATTGTCTTTTACTAGGTTCATCACATTTATGACACTACAGATCTATTTTTGCAGGTTGCAACTCTGGAACTTACTAGTTGAAAAGCTTAACGACTTCATTTGAAGTTATTATTTCTCCATTATTAACACGTTTATATCACACACATCATGACATATCACCCATGTTAGGATGATACATGAATTCATATTTGAGCTAATCATTCGTCTCATGCAAAACAATTCTAATAAACCAACGATAAATGACATTATTAAACATTGTAAGGTATATTCAGTACATATAATTAATATCTAATACATATAATTAAGTATTGTCAGAGTAACTAATCAGGTTTGTTGAGAATAAGATACTATTAATTAGCGTTTTTAACAAATTTAACGTGAGCGTTCAAAGTGTTGATTGTCACTACTACGTGTTTCACTGTCCTCGTCACATGTATAGCATTACAGATCTAGTTTTGTAGCAACTTTAAAACTTACTGTTTGAAAAATGTAACGAATTATTTCTCTATTATTAATTGTTATTATTGTCCGTTTCGCTATGTTCATCGCACGTGTAACAATACAGATGTGGTTAAAAAAGACTTATTTCAAAGAAAGATAGGTGCTACATTTCGCGAAGAACCAGAAATCTCGTAGAACTGACATCCACTTAAAATCGCGAAATTTCCATGAAATTGATTGAACTCGTGCCAGCTCGGGTGTTCCCGATTTTATATGCCACTTTTGGCAAAACTTCCGTTTTGCAGCACCGAATGCTTCCAATTACGAAGATACCATTTGGAAAATTGATGGGTGAATGATTGACTAACTTTAATCCTAAATCTAAAAGTCAAAGGATGAAAAATATAGGGTTCTGTGATGTGAAGATATAGGAATCTGAAAATCAAGTGATCTGGACATATAGAAATCTGGATATCAAGTGTTCTGAAGATGCAGTGATTTTGGAAGAATACCTAGAGTTCTAGAGATTTAGGGATTCAGGGATTTGAGAATATGGGTGCTTGAGGATATACTTGTGGATCTATGGGTTGGAGGATCTTGGAATCTGAGGGTACATGTATCTGAGGATTTAGAGACTTGGAGATCTAGAAATCTGGGAATCTAGGAACCAACTAATGTCAGAATGTAGAGATCTAAATATTCGAATGTCAAAGGATCTAGGATATAAGAATTTGGAGATGTGGGTATCTGAGGGTATAGGGGTCTCAGGATTTAAAAATTTGGAGATATAGGAATCTGGGAATCTAGGAACCGACGAATGTCAGAATGTAGAGATCTAAATATTCGAATGTCAAAGAATCTAGGATCTAAGGATTTGGAGATGTAGGTATCTGAGGGTATAGGGGTCTCAGGATTTAAAAATTTGGAGATATAGGAATCTGGGAATCTAGGAACCGACTAATGTCAGAAAGTAGAGATCTAAATATTCGAATGTCAAAGGATCTAGGATCTAAGGATTTGGAGATATAGGTATCTGAGGGTATGGGGGTCTCAGGATTTAAAAATTTGGAGATATAGGAATCTGGGAATATAGGAACCGACGAATGTCAGAATGTAGAGATCTAAATATTCGAATGTCAAAGAATCTAGGATCTACCGATTTGGGAATCTAGATAGCTGAGAGTATAGGGGTCTGAGAATGTAGGGACTTGGAAATCTAGGAACCTGGGAATCTAGAAACCGAAAAATGTCAGAATCTCTGTTTAGATATTGAGGGTCTAAGGATCTAGGCATCTAAGCATTTGAAGACTCAGGAATCTAGGAATGTAGGAATCTACAGATCAAAGTATCTAATGATCTAAAGACCTAGAGATCAGAAGTCTAAGAATCCAAAAACCTAGAATTCTAGGGAGATGGAGATTTAGAATCCCTAATTCTAGGAATCTAAAAACACCCCGAGGGTTGTAGAAATCTGTAAATGTAAGAATAAGTACCCTCAAAATTAAGTAAACATTTGATATTTCACCTAAAAAAGAGCAATAAAATAATTGAATAAACAAAATGAAGCTATCCATAAACTTTTGATCCCAAAAGTTGCAGACATTGATAAAGGCACTCTTCTGACTCGAACATCGATAACAATAAAAGTAACAACGGTTACCAGCATTGTTTCCCTTTTACCCGAAATGGTGGAACGCAACCGATGAACATTTACCGTTTCTAGGTTAAACCGGTTCGCTTTCGCGATTTCTGAAAACTAGGCGAACTTTTCACGTGCAACCCCTAACCTACATTCCGTTTTATCTGTTACATTTCGTGAATGTAGCGTGGTTGAAACAAGAAAAAAATCTCCATCGCCGATAAGAGATATTAGTTGCTCACTAAAATTTCACGAAAGTTTAACCGTGATTACCGAAACGCAACCCTCTTTGGGGAACGTAACCACGTTATCGAAACGAGCTGCATTTTTCTCCTCTTTTTTTATCCGATGCAGCTACAGCCTGTGCAGAAATTGTGAACAACCCTTATAATAAGATAATACCGAAAGTGGGACGAAAGTGACATTCATATTTGATGCGGTATTTGTTTTTAGCAATCGATACGTTGCTATTTAAATTCATAATTCAATATAAACGTTAAATGAATTCGCAATTCAAGATAGACGTTGAATACATTCATAATTTAAGATAGACGTTGAATAAATTTATAATTCACCATAAACTTTAAATAAATTTATAATTCAAAATAAACGTCTCGGATACAAACTTTTGTATATTTACATAAATTTAGGTATTTAATTATTTATACTTCGTATAAGTAGAATTGCAATGTTTTTTTACGATGTTAATAAAGCAAAAGTTACAACAAAATGTGACTTTAAAAACGTTAACGTATTCATTGAAAATTCTTAATATTTTTTAGCAATCGATAATAAATTCCATGTTCAGTTAAATCGACATATTCTCTCTTTTACATCATACAATTAATAATTTATCATTCGATATCTTTACTGAAAATCTCAAAGTAAAAGCTTGATAATGAATATTATTTATTTAAATAGTTCTAAAAATACAGTACTATATACTCGACAGATATTTTCCTCAAAAAATACCTAACCTTGTCATAATCACCGAGTCGAATAACTGATAATTTATCACGAAGCATTTTACTTTACGGTTAGTTTACCGAGTATTCCCCGAAATATTCGCGTATTTACGAAAGCAATTGAGTAAATCGTCTCTTTGGAGGCGATAAAACAGCCGTTAAACGCAAACGAATTGCGCGAAGAGGAAGCGCAAGCTCAAAGAGGGTGGCATAAACCGAAAAATAGAGCAACGAGGTTGCAAGGAAGTTGCTTCGTTTTTTCGCCGTACACTCGAGAAGAAAAACTCCCTGGATCTTTTGATGTTCGGCCCGACTAAATGACGATAATGCAACGGCCGAGATCCATTATCGTTTTAGAGGGGTCGCGTTTTTCGCGGCTCGACATTTCGCCGCGTACATTTCCGCTCAGACATCGAGCAGCGAACGATTCACCTCGCCTGGCCTAAATAAACAACCGAGAATACACCGACTCGCTAGCTAGCCGCTGTTCTCGGTACATGCTGCCGACATCGTGCTGTTTATACAACTAGACTCGATGGATCGCTTTTGAGACACCGGAAACGACGCGGTACAACAGTCCGAAACCGATTATGTCTATGGGTATTTCTAACGTTTGCCGCTTTAGGGCCTATGTTTTATATTTTCTTGGTATTCAAGTTTACTAATATTTGCATTTTTATATTTGTAAATATTCAAGTACCACATTTTTATATTGTCAAGGACTAAATTTTTAAATTGTCAAGCACTAAATTTTTAAATTTTCAAGTACCAAATTTGTAAATTGTCAAGCACTAAATTTTTAAATTGTTAAGCGTTAAATATTGTAAATTGTCAAGCATTAAATTTTTAAATTGTTAGGCGTTAAATTTGTAAATTGTCAAGCGCTAAATTTTTAAATTTTCAAGTACCAAATTTGTAAATTGTCAAGTACCAAATTTTTAAATTGTTAAGCGTTAAATTTTTAAATTGTCAAGCATTAAATTTTTAAATTGTCAAGTACCAAATTTGTAAATTGTCAAGCACTAAAATTTTAAATTGTCAAGTACCAAATTTGTAAATTGTCAAGCACTAAATTTTCAAATTGTCAAGTACAAAATTCCCAAACTTTTTAACTCGTGATTTACTGAATAATTAAGTTCCTAATTTCTAAATATTTAATTTAGTGCTCGATTCTTCAAGTTCACTAATTTCCCTAATTTCACTTATTCTCAAGATAATGTACTACTTGTTAAATTTACAAATTTACACACTAATTTGTGAATTTTGAAATTCCCAGTCTCGTAAATCCATGCATTCTCAAATTTACAAATTTCTAATTGTCTAAGCCTGCAAATCTGAATTTAAAAATTTTCCTAATTTCACAGATTCTCAAGTTATTAAATTTCCAAATTCCTGAATTATTCAAAATTAGATAAACTGAATTAAATTCAAGATTCAATATTTTCAAACATCCATATATTTAAAACCCTTAAACTTCCAATAACCTGTACATAAAATTTTAAATTTCTATGTTTAACCTATACCTAACCTATACATCTATACATAACCTATACTTAACCTAAACTTAACCTATTATTAAAATTGAAAAATTAAAAAATGATGTGAATTTGAAAGTGTACAACACTGAAATACCGAAATAATAACAATGAATCTAACCCTGAAATATGTGCAGCAAATACCGATGATCTCGACAATCGAAACGCGAGCACAGCGTGAGATTAGAAAACAGGAAGTGCGTGATAGCAGTTGGAACAAAGAAACATAAAATTGCAAGGGTCACGATACTCGGAGAACACGATACGTCAAAGCGTTAACAGTAGAACCACGTCTAGCCGCGATAATCCCGAAATAGAGCATGGAACTCGTCTCGAGCAATTGTGGCAAGATCCAACTCCTACGATCGTTAGATCGCGAGTACAGCACGATCCAGCCGACCGTGGTGTCTTCTCGGTGGAAGGTCGAGTCGCGCGATGGAAATATCCATCGGGCAATTAAGGCGAGGAAGAAACAACGCGAGCTTTCAGCCGAGTGTTACATAAGCGTTGGCCCTTACGTTTACTAGTGTCCGCCGCTATCGCACCGCCATTTTTCCACCTACTTACCGAGGTATCGGCGAATTTTTCACCGACCTACTTCTCCTTATCGTCTCGCAGCCTTAACGCAACACGAACGTTCCACGAATTGCCGCGAAGAGTCGCGCCTTGTCATTGAAAACGTTCAAGATCTAGTGCAGAACAAACGTCTGATAGACCGCCATTTTTCAGCTTAGGGAAATCTATGCTAAACATCGGCTCGATTAAAGTGGTCTAAGAACCGGTTTTTCAATCTTGCATTCATCCTCGGTTATAGTTTTATGTAGATTTAAAGACAAACCTTGCAGGTGAATCAAATACCGCAAGTTCTTGAGAACATAGAAGTAGCATTGTAGCAATGATCGTTTTTGAAGTAACATTGACTGAATTATTATAATATGTACATGAATAACGAATCGTGTAGATACATTAACCCCTTGCCATACCATTCAGGTGCGTCAGTCAGAACTAGACATTCACAGCTACAATATTAAACATATAAAGTGAAAATGTCAAACCTTTATATTTAACAACCCTCAATGTAAATTATAATCGGACTTAAACTCGGAATTGAGGAGAATTAACCCTTTGTTCTACAATACCGTGTCGCACTCGTGACGTACATTATTCGGATGTGATCAGCTAGACTCATTTTCACTGTAGTTGAATGTTGCGTTTAGTTCTGATTGCCATCTGCATGATCAAACATCTCTGCATGCAGGTACATTTTAACTTTCTTCATTTGTCTTCACGTTGTGAATAAGTAGGCAACACTGAACGCAACTATTCAGAAAAGTGTAGGTAAAGGGGTTGAAACATATTTGAATTGTGAGTACCTCACTCTTGCCAAAGTACGGCAAGTAATGGTCAGTCATTACCTGGTAAAAAGCACCGGTTAAAAAACTGGTCTTCATCATAGTGTCGAACTTAAAGTTTCATTGAAGAATTCTCAAAACTTTCAGCGCGAGTCTCCCACAATCAGTGGACACGCGACCCCGGTTTTTTCTTCGCAACGCGATAGGAAAAGAGTAAAGTGCATCTTGACTGTGACCTAGCCCAAGAGTAGCAAGTACGCGAGGAATTCTTATTCTGTGCGTTCCACGGTTGGAAGAAACAGAGCAACATCGGTGGCTGTAAGCTTCGTAACCGACCTCAGACAACGCGAGCCGCCGAGGTCAACGCGACTTGGTCTCTCCTATGAGCTAGGTGAACGTTTTTTTTTTCTTTCCCTCTCGTTCCGTGAGATTCAAGGATTCCAAACATCACTTGACCCAGATCTTCGTTAAACTTCGACCGCGCAAAGACGTAAACAGACCGGTAGCTAAGACAAGGGAATGCGAGACGAGAATCGGCGGAATGCTGGGAACTCGTTGGATTATTGCATGTACACACACACATGTACATCGACAGTAATATATTCATGGATCAGATAGATAACAACTTACACGGTGTATTAATTATCTTTATGAACTGGTGTAAATTGCGTGGGGGACATGTTCCATGACGGAACGTAAATGTAGTTCAAATTGAAGTACACGTATTCAGGGTAATTGAGGTTGAATGGTGTAATGTGCAAAAATCGAACTACTTTTATTATTAAGTATTGAGGAATATAGGAATGTTGGGATATGAGGGTTTTGGAAGGTAGGGATATTGGGATATGACGATCTAGGGATATAGGGACTTTGAGATACAAGAGTTTTGGGATATATGGATTTTGAAATATAGGAAATTTGAGGTACAAGAATTTTGGGATATAGGAAATTTGGAATATAGTGATTCTGAGATATTGAGATTTTGGGGTATACAGAATTTGGAATATAGGAATTTTGGGATATAGAAATTTTGGGGTATAGAGAATTTGGGATATAGGAATTTTGGGATATAGAAACTTTGGGGTATAGAGATTTTGGGATATAGAAATTTTGGGATATAGAGATTTTGGGATATAGGAATTTTGGAATATAGGAAATTTGGGGTACAGGAATTTTGGGATATAGGAAAATTTGGAGTATAGTAATTCTGAGATATAAAGATTTTGGGGTATAAAAATTCTGGAACATAGAAATTTTGAGGTATAGGAATTTTGGGATATAGGGTTTATGGGATATAGGAAATTTGGGGTTCATGAATTTTAGGATATAGGAAATTTGGAATGTAGTGATACTGAGTTACAAAGATTTTTGAATATAGGGATTTTGGGGTATTGAAATTTTGGGATATAAAATTTGTGGGATGTAGGGATTTGAAGTACAGTACACTACAGATCTAAAGACATTTACAGATCTTAAAGTCTAATTAGATACAGTCCATTTTCAGAATCTACGAATATCATAAATTCTATACAACCAACAAATTATTAAAAAAATATAAAAACAAATATGTGACTAAGGTAATAATATAGCAATAAAAGGGCAATGTATTAAAATTACATTAATAATAGTGATACATTTAAAACTCGATCCCTATCACATGTAACACAAGATTGTATGTGGTACAGCACGTTGCACAGGATGTTTGTATCCGCATCGCACAAAATGTTAATTAATTCTACATAACGAGTCTACCTATTCGCAATGAAATTTTTATTTATCATCAAGTTTTGAATAAAGCACAGAAGCATTTATCGCAGTCACGTGAATAATAGCCAGGACGGCGAGCGTTATAGCAGGTTTATTGTCACGCAAGCCAAGCGCGATCCGCAGTAGATTAAGCCTCGGTGGCGCACGTCGTCAGACGTACTCGGTTCGAGATACCGCGAACGCTTTACAGTAAATAATAAATTAATGAGCACCAAGTCCCCGTTCAACGGGCAAACTATATCCTCGAACGAAGCATTCACCGTGCGTTTAAAACGAGTCACGAGTTGATTTGCTGCGAACAATAACTGTATTTAATAACTTTTAATAACTGTTAAATAGAATGCATATTGCAGAGGATTTTCAGTTTTTTAGTAATTAGTAAGAAGTTTTTTGTAACACATTAGTTTGACGGTTATTCGTTCCTTCATTTGTAGTTTCAAATCAATTCTTTTCAATAAGAAAAATTCTTTCAATGAGACCCGGTCATTATATTCTAGCGAGTATTTTTTGATTTATCGTTACATCTGTTAGAACCCTTAAGCAGTAGAGTCTTTTGTTAGCAGCTTTCTATTCATATCGAGGTACTGAGTTTTATTGCTTGCTTAGGTCACTTTGGGGAAATAGACCCATACGTCATTTGTATTTCCATCTTCACTCGAATTTTAGCTAAACCAATAGAAAGTTAGAAATTGTTTTCCCTCAGCAATGTCACTTTGTACACCCACTCCGAGGTTTTGTAAAATGTAAAACATCGAGGAGACATTTTCGAACAGTCATCATAAGAACATAAATTCTACATAGCAAAATAAATTCTAGTCCGCAGTCAAATTTAGATACAGTCCACTAATATTCACTGGAAATCTAATGATACCGTTTAATGACTTAATATCCCTGACGCTGTGACGCACATTATAATACCGAACTCTTACTTGTTACCATCGCACGATCACATTTTATCACTAAAATATCGATATAGGAGCAAAAAACAGGAAGTTTTTAATTTAATCGGTAAGTAGACGGAGGAGGAAAAATAGGTGCCGATCGTATTTGCATATTACAAATCGTTCAAAGTACAGATCATAATTATTTGCACGGATACAGTAATTTATTCATTTATCCGATCAGAAAGGAATTTATAGTTCAGCGTTAAAATTAACCGCAGGCTACTGACACGTCGCACGTACGATTGTCAAGTTCATAAGGATCTCGATAAGAGGAAATTAAAAATAACCGTGCATGGATTCCATTGTTCTCCTAATTTTTCGCATTATCCTGTGGTCGAGGCTGCGCTTTTTACACGGCTGAATGAACCGCGAGCCGAAGACTGGCTCTCTACCTTGCACGAGCAATGATTTTTTTTTCCTTGCATGCGATTATGAATCACTGCATAATATCCTCTCGACGGCCTTAACCGACAGAAGGAAAACGAAAGGACGCGAACACTTCGAGTTTATCTATTTGTTCCATGGATTTATTTTATCGCGAAGCACGCGCGTTTTTGTTCGCGAAGAAACAAGTACGATATCAGGACTCGAGGTACGAAGAGATCCAGGTACGAAGTTAGATTCCTGAAGTCACGTTCTTAATATTTTATTTCTGGTGTCTAAATTTACAGATTCTCGAATTTGGAAGTTTCTTCGAATTTGTAAGTTCTTCTAATTTTCAAGTTTTCACATTTTTCAAATTGTATAACTTCTGTATTTGTAAATTTATATTACCTAATTTCTGTTTCTCAAATTCTCCAAATTTCCCAAATTCTCAAATTCCTAAAAATTTCCAAATTGTCAAGTTCCTCAAGTTCCTCAAATTCACCAAATTCTCCAAATTCTCCAAATTCTTC
Source organism: Megachile willughbiella (assembly GCA_945859595.2). Classification (NCBI taxonomy): domain Eukaryota; kingdom Metazoa; phylum Arthropoda; class Insecta; order Hymenoptera; family Megachilidae; genus Megachile; species Megachile willughbiella. Next base: position 12,249,762 of record OX243796.1, read on the forward strand.
AAATTCCTCAAATTTCTCAAGTTCCCTAAATTCCCCAAATTCCCCGATTCCTCAATTCCCCCAAATTTCCCAAATTTTCCAAATTCCTCAAATTTCTCAAATTCCCCGAATTCCCCAAATCCCCGGAATTCCTCAAATTCCCCAAATCCCTCAAATCCCCTGAATTCCCCAAATTCTCAAATTTCTCAAATTCCCAAAATTTTCCAAACTCGCCAACCCCCCAAATTTTCAAATTCCCACCTTCCTAAATTTCTCAATCCGCCGTTTAAAAATCACCAAACAAATTTTCTTCTCAGCTATCATATTTTTCCTAGATCTCCAAATATGCTCCCATAAACAATAAAATCTTGTAGCAACAGTATCGACACCATATACCGTTCTCAACGAAAGGGTTAAACAGTCGCTCGTTAACACTTACGAAACAGATCTTGGCGAAGAAATTTCTTGCAGGAGGATGACGAAGAGAGGAGAAACATCGGCAGAGTTGCTGTCATCCGCATCATCGAGTTTCTCCATCGGGCCACGAAGAGGAGAGCCCTCCGTCAATTGGATCGCAAGTAGAGCGTGCACATCGTGTGTACACGAGCAGACCCTTTAGCGGTGAACTCGTGTTCGGAAAGCTCATTCGCGTGAACTTTATGCCCTGAACGCTGGAGCTTCATGCTCGCGAAGGAAAATGTTGCTCTGCGACTTGGCATTTTGATTTGTTTTGGCTAATCTATGTTTTCTTCCACCCTTAATACATTATGAGGTAAACCACCAATTTACAACAATCAGAATATAAACCATCTATTATACTAAATTAAATTTTATAATTAAAAAATGTAAGCATTTAGATAATTGAGTATTGGTAGAATTAGATTAATGGGGTGAAAGAGTAGATACAATGTATTAAGAAATTTGGAATATCTTTAAGAATTTGTTCTGTCTTGCTGGACAGGGTTGTTTGTATCGTGGCATTTATTGTGTTAACTACGGTGTATGTACATATGTAATATATAAGTACATATAATTGCAGTCTCTGCATATCAATGTGATCTCATGTTCGAGCAATGATGGATACATAGATGTATGAATGTAGATGTAGATATACATAGATATAACATATCTCTATATAACATAGATATATGAATATACTACAAGAATTTATATTAATAAAGACATATGTCTAGAACATATATTTTATATAGAAATTAAAAGGAAGTATCAAAAGACAAACGTCCTGGTATGACACAATAGTATTTTTATTATTGTATCAGTGTTAGTACAATATTTTTATTATACTCAAAGATGGTACGAGGCTGACTTTTCATTGCAATTTCTACTGTCCGACGCTTTTCAGAATCCCACTTAAATGCGTATTCTTAAAATTTCGTACATATCTCATTAGTTCACACACTGAAATTCTAAATCCTGAATCATAAGCGAATGGTAAAACGCCGACAATCTTTCGAGCGATATTCGGAATGATCGAAAGCGATCGGATGTCGTCATTCGCGAATTAAACGAAGCGGATAAGAAAAAGAGAAGACGCGCGAACGTCGCGTCGCGTGAAAAATGAATACCGATATGAATAGAGAATGAACTGGCGCGTGATCTCGAACCAACGGCGCTCCTGAAGGCGAAGGAAAGTGCATTGCATAACATAATAAAAACTTCAATAACTTCGTCCTATATTCCAAAGTAATTGGCCTTCCTCTAATATGCACGACACCTTCTTGCCGCGGTGGTAATTCATGCTGTGCGCGAGTTGTTACATATTCTAAAAAATCGCGTCCCCTCTCGACGATGGAACGCCGCGTTGCGTACAGCCTTGCGCAAAATACGCGATCTATGTTCCTCTCCTCGCGTCGCATCGTGGAAACCGCGTATTTCTCATGGATACGTGGCACTTTTTGCTAATTTACCACTTTCAAGAATGCAAATATTTATGGGCATCAAAAACATTTTACGTCTGAATTCAACGAAGACGAGAATTACGTTCTCTTTATCTTCGGGATTTGGATAATCCTTCATAGGAATTGGGACAAAATATTTTGAGATAACGGTGTGTACCTTTCGTAGTAATCTACAAAATTCTTGACATCTTGACCTCATTTAATTTTCTACTTTTAGGTACGTAGTTTCGACGGAGTATCGTAAGTAGTTTCGTCACTTCTTGGGTACAGAAATCCAGATAAGTAGTCGAGTAAATAATTCGTTTCAAATTTGTTTTATATTTTAATATTCATAGTAAGAGTGCGATTATTAAACCATGCACATGTTTTCTATTGTAAAAATTTCCGAACATAACCTACAAAAATCTTGTATACTTTTTACTACTTTTGTTCATTACTGCATTTACTTATTTTAAGTATGTCAATTTCTACAAAAGGTGGGTTTTTAAATAGAAAATAATAAAGAAAATTTCTATCAAAATTTTCTTATAAATAAAATATGTTCCGTGCATGTAATATTAAAAATAATAGTAAATGTTTTCAAAATGTATTATCTTCTCCAGTATCAAAGTGACATAAATCATACATGTTTTTTTTAAATATGTACTTGGAATGTATTTTTCTAATTACGAAACTTATCTATCATTATGAAATTTTACGAGTGGGTAATTTGTATAAAAATAGGTTGTTTAGATGTTTCAGCTATTAATATTAAGTATAAGCTTTGTACAATAACATGTTATTTATAGTATTTCTGGTACGCAATAAATAATAAAAAATCCCGATTATTTGGCGGGAAGTTGCAGTTCATGCCAGTATCAAAATGAAGATGAAAGTTGTGGTTGCAATATAATATAGTTTCTTATGGTTCATGAAGCTGATCATGTTATTGTTGATCTTGACATTTTTTATACTATCACATCATTTTTATTACCATCATGTCACTTTTCATACCACCATAGTGATACCATTCGTGTCATTTTTGATACCATCACATTTTTCCTACCATCATGTAATTTTTTGTACCATCACATTCATGTCATCTTTTATACCACGATGCCAGTGTCAATACCACCGTTCATCTCACTATTCAGCAATTTCCTACAACATTAAAACAGTTCAGTTCGTTAGGTACATTCATACAGTACTTTTCGAAATACCGTGGCATTTATGGAGTAACCTAACAGCTCCAAGTTAGCGCCTACGAGTGCATCTGTATCCCAGATTCCTCGGACGAGCGTACATTTGAACTTCATCCCAAGTTCAAGCTCCCCGTACACAACCCCATGATCGAGCGACCTAGATCGAGCTTGGCCACCCCCTCGAAAGCCACCCACTGCGCTAGAAAGCATGCGTCGAACGAATTTCGACCTCCAATTTACAATTCTGACAAAACATCCCTAAACACTCCCCTCTCGATTGCAACGGTGAAAATTTCGAGTGATCGCGACGGCCAAACAATTAGCGATCGGTCATCGGTGACGGCAGAGTGTAGGGGGTTCGAGGAGGGAAAATCAGGGTGCTTAGATGAACGAATCCATCCCTGAAGGTATCGGCGTGTGTGTGTTGCATGCGGCAGCCACGCAGACACGCACACGATGTGGCTCGATGCACCGAGGAGAACGAGCGAGTATATACGTGTAGTTGCAAGAGGTGGAGAGGGGTTGGAGCTCGACGGGGCGGAAGGGAGGAGGGTTAGGTGTAGTATCGGTCATTACCTCCGGCGAGTAACTGGGTCAGTCGTCACAGCGCCTCGGTTCGCTCACTGGCTGCTCGTTTTGCATCGTTCTCCCACCCTCTCTCTCTCTCTCTTTCTCCTTTCTGTTTCTCTCGTACCGTCCCTTCCATCAGCCTCTCTCTTTCCGTCTCCCGGTTCCTCTTCGTCGCTCTGTTCGACCGTATCCCCGCTTCGAAACCTTCCACACGATTCTCGAAGCGGCCACAGGAGGTTAGACCTTGGATCTGAACCGCGGCTGTACAGAAAACATCCGCCTTTTTTTCTCTCTTTCTTTCTGCTCCCCGTTTTCGCAGCGGGAGAGACGTTTCACGGCTGCGAGATCCAGCCTCGGTTTGCTCGCTTTTCAGGGAACAACGACCACCTCTGTTCCCCGGAACAGGGTGGCTGCTTCGACGGACTTGTTTTCTGGCGGCTGAATAACGTTCCTTGATGATTATTAACTCTCCCTCGCCAGGATATTCTGCTGCTAGGGGAGCGCGTGAAGAGAAATTTTAATTTTGGTCCGTGTCGAAAGTTCTTACTCCTTTTTTCGAGATTATGCGTGCTTCCGATGCACCTCCGTTTTGAAGTTCAAAGGTGACGTAACTTGATGGTGGTCGTGCATATGGTGGTCTCGCTGGTAACCAACGGTTAATTCAGTTATTTTGACTGAAATATCTTTGCGAAATTTGTACTGCGTCACAAGAGAAGGGAATTCAGATATTTACAATGATAATGTAATTAAAATTATCTATTTTACCTCATCAAAGATTGATGAGATAGTTTGCATATAATCGTTCTTTTCTTTTTTTTTTTAAACAGTGACATAAAACTCTTTACCAGTTGTGTAAATATTGTTCACGTTTGATTAGAGCAGCTGGGATTACACGATTTAAATAGGTGATTTGCAAACTTGTTTTAATTACAGAATATTAATGGTGTTCGAAATTTCATTTTGATTAGAGTACAAGGGCATTCGACGTGCTAGCACGTATTGTACACAGTGCATAGACGTCATTCATGACCTACGACGTATCACTGGGAAACTTCATTTACAAGATAAACATGTGTTTTCGCTTAATCGCTACGTAAAAGTAGGATGAAACTGTAATGAAGTCAATACAGAATTGCTTTTACGTAATTGCATACTATTAGACGTGTAAAATAATTCACTGATCATTTCAAAGCCTTTTCTGATGATTGTTGAAACAATGTTTGTTACGTTATTTTCAATGTAATTTTTTCTCCGTTAACTGAAATGCAATAATAATATACATTTTTAGAAGTTATCACAAAATAGTAGCTGTGATTAGTGTCATTTATTTTGCTGAATGGACATTCAGCTAAAGAAAATGTCAATAAATTTGTTACAAATACAGCAGCATTATCTATATAAATTGATATTATTCTAAGTGCTTCATTAAACAAGATGTATATCATAAATGTAATTATATCTCAAACTCGATAATTCTTACAGATATTCAATTTAATAAAACCGAGTCATCAGATACCAGCTGCAATTATTTCTATTATTTAAATTCGCAAGAAAAATCAGATGTCTCGGAAATAACACGCGAGCGCATCGATTTTCTAAAAATAGAAAATTATTAGCTCCCCGATCCCAACCGAACATAAAATAATAAAAAAATAGATTCCATCGATAATCTAAAAATATAAGCAACAACTTATTAAACTATTTTTATCATCTTTCTAACCCTTTTCATCCCCTTTTCTTTCGCGTCGGTTTAACTTTCAATCGACACGAAAAGAAGGCGCTACCTGTTGGGAATAAAACCTGTCCACGTGAAACCCAGTGTTCCACGTGACGCGTTCATTGTGGCGGCGAAAGAAAGAACGCTTGATGTGTTTCGTTATGCAACCGAAGGACAGGTCGTTGTGCGACAGCAATTACCCGCTGCAAGCGGAAGAAGCGGGATCAAGAGGGTGACAAAATCTACTAAACGAAGGGCTGTGAATTCGTTGCCACATTAGTTCCATCCCTCATTCAAGTTTTGTTAATAGAACGAATTATAAAATTCACATTATTTGTTCATAATTATCGATAAAAATACAGATTAAATGTGTATTTTAAAACAAGATCAGCATCGTTACTTTTATCAGTTACAAAGTTACTATGTGTTTCAGAACCTATGTTCTAAACCTAGAATGAGAACTAAAATAAATTAAATTCGTTTGAAATTCGTTTGAAAATGTCCCAAATTTTAAGGAGCAATAGAGAACAAAACTGGTCTTCATTTGCTGACCTAAGACATCAAGTATGAATGTTCCTCGTTAATAAAAAAAAGCATATTCCTATTCCAAGAATCCCATCAAAGTAGGCCAACTTCCTAAAACCCGAATCTTGTTCAAAGGCATCGGCTGCGTCTTCAAAGGGGTAGCCTCTGTTTTCTCCTCGCCGAGCTCCGACAACGGAATTTCTGGTGAAAAGGGAGCAAGAAGAAACGGCAAAAGAAAGAAAGGGTTCGAAGTGAGCAAAGTATCCCGGAACAGTTTACACGCACAGAGGGAGTAGACGGCGACGAACGTTAGCGAAGAAGAAAGAAAGCGAGGCGGAAGGAGAGACTCATCGGATACATCCGTGAGCAGAAGAGAAAGGGAGGGAAAACGAGTCGATGGGACGAGAGACGGCCCGTACGGGCAGAGGGGCACCCTTGGCACAACGAGAGAGCGGGAGAAAGAGAGAGAGAACCAGGCGGAAGAGTGAAAAGGGGCAGACAAGGTAGGAGGGAGGAAGAGAGAGAGAAAGCAAAAGGGATATTGGGGTAGGTCGGACGAAAGCACGAACAGAGTATTGCCTGAGTGACGCCAAGGTGGGGAGGATCACGGAGGAGGTGGAACACGACTGAAACGGGGATACAGCGAGAGAGACGAAAGGAAAGAGGGAGTCGACAGGGAGTCGAAGGGGGAAAAGGAAAGAGGGTAGGGTTCGGGGCACCTCGGCGGAGGGTTGGAGCTCGAGGGGAGCCAGCGTTCCTCAACCTTTGCCCCAGAATGCCCCTCATAATACTGATATGCAACGCTTCGAACCCGTTAATCGCACCGCTCGCAATTTCGACGTGACCGTGCCCGACGACGCTTCGACTGGCCACGCTGCCATTGCAATTTACCTCGTTCCTAGAATATTTATGCCCACAAACCGAGCTGCGAACTTCTTGCTACGCGCTTCCTACCACTTCCGGTTAAAGTAACGACGCTTCTACGTTGTACATCTCTTTTTAGAGACATGCCACCACTATGCCTCGTTTGGAAAATTTACGAGACTTGTGTAATTGTTCGCTGAACGCTTATATTTGTTCAATTTGAAGTCTCGTGGAAATTAAGGGAATCCTACGTACTCTTCGCATTTACTCTTTGCTATGTGACCTGCATAAATATTGCAGATCATGAATTGACTATTACTGTAATTTCAATATTACAATTTTTAACTTCTGTTCTATCTTGTTCCTGTATCACATTTTCAAAGCTGTTCCAAAGTCATGATGACAATTATGAAATTTAAAAAATTATGATATCTAGATTGCATTATGTTCCTCATATTTACAAAGCTGATGAAGAGTAATATGGTGTAGAGTATTTCGAGTTTGGTTATATTTGGGAGTAAAATGACAATATGTACAATGAATTCCGCATAGTTGGTCAAAGCGATGATAGTGACTGTTAAAATATGAATTAATAAATTATTAGAGAACGTTATCGCCCCCCCGGAGAGATGAAATTTCGCGTAGAGTTCAAAGGATTCGCAAAGCGTAATCTTCGCGTTGATGATAAGCTGTTTATCAACGATGACGTACGGCTCGCTGGTATTTCGAATCGATAAAACTCGAGCACAGTGAACACACGTAAAAATAGATGCCGACCTACCCTAACCGGCTCTAGACGCACCCCCTCCTCTCCTTCTTTCTGACGGTCTTTTATCGAAGATCTCACGGAGCTTTTTCTTTTGCGCTTTCCTTGTCCTTTGCAACCCCTTGCTATACCGCTCCTCGAATACTTTATACCCTCTCAACCCCTTCTGTTAGTATCTTCTCTCGAATACCAAGACTTAACTTCTTCCACGAAGAATTTTCTCGAGAATTGAATATGGGTCGTGGGTCAGTAAAATCGACCACAAAGATATATAGTCCTTTTAAGCATTGTTGGCATGTGGGGGAAAAAGCGTCGTTAATAATTCATGAGCGCTTTTCCCTAATTAAGGCTGAACTAATTAAACTGCAGGTTCCGAGGACATTTTGTTTCGATAGTTGAATTCACTGTTTACTGCGAATGGTTCTTTTACACCACGTTTTCGTACAAACGCGTCGCTGTTTCTTTTCAAATTTGTGGTACCAACAAATTTTTACGAAAAATCTATTTCTGTAAATTTTACATAAAAAAATAAAATTACAGTATTATGTGTTAAAAAGGTTCAAAAGCAACACACGATAACGTCACAAAATATCAAATGTCGCATCTGATTAAAATCTTTGTAACGAGTGTGGAAAACATTTGTTTTGTTGCATCAAAAGATTATTAAATTCAAGCTCGCATTCAACGTTCATTTAATTATTATACATTCATAGCTCCGATCGAAATATTTCGTGTGTAGTGTATTATCATCAGACTCGTTTCATATTCTTTGAATTGAATGCTGCATACAAACAGTTTAATCGAAACAAAGTTTTAACGGTAAGCATTAATTAAACTCGATAATCAATACAGAATTAAACCACGTTGAAGTAGGTCGTGCACTATTACCGTCGATTATTTTCATACTAATTGTTCGATCCCATAAGAAACGTATTGAAATAATTCTCGATTAATAAATCATCAAAATTCACCGTTGTAATAGAATATTTTGCGACCTAGTTCGATCGCGTTCAACACACACTTTCTCGTACGTCTCGTCTTTTCATTCCTTTGCCGCGTTGATCCTCTTTCATTTCACTTCTTTTTTTTCTCTGCTACGCGTTTCACGGTGTGTCGCTGCTTTTAAAGAGTCTTTAATACGAGAGAATGCATGCGATTTGCTGCGTCGACGAGCAGCTTCCGGGTCAAAAGAACGTGGGGACGAATGACTCTCTGCAAAGAATCCGCTGTGTTCGCGAACTGCCTTAATTTTTTGTTTCGACGCATTGTTTAACGAAACACTTATAGCGGCCCCTTCAAAGGGGAACAGAAGCGGAGAATTTTTTTAATTAATTTAGTATTCATCGATTGTCGGATACAAAAGAAATTAATACAATAGAACATAAATGTAACAGAACCTCTTTACTTTCTCTTTATTACACATTTCGTATGCGATGCATAAAATTTAAATTTATTATTTATTACACACGTGTATGTGTATGCTATGAACGAGTGCTGTGACAAGGTTTTGAAACGAATGGTGAATATTCACTATTGATGAATAAGTGAATTGATAGAACTGTATTTTGGTGTAAAAAGAAATTGTATTCAAATATACTGTACTGGATTATCATTTTACAAATAGCACAATCACAATATAGCACAACATAGAATATAATAGATAGTATATTATAGTATAATATTATAGTATGTTACTATTGTAATTTTATAAGATTACAATAGGCAAAGAGTATCATGATATGATAAATAGCATCAGCCTGACAGTACTCGTAATAAGTTATAGTTATAAGAAAATATTATGCTACTCTGTTGCTGTCATTTTGATACAATAATATTGTGAGACATGTTACATAATATATGTATAATAGTATATTATAATACAATATTATAGCTTGTATTATAATTTAATCGAATTACAACATAGAATACTATAACATTATCACAAATCTACATAATTTCACGGAAATCATAATTCGTAAAAATTCTTGGTACAATAAAAATCTAATACTATAATAACAGCGTTGCAGTAAAAAGCAAAAGTCATTGCAATCGATCGATTAAGTTTGCAAAGTATAATCATTAGGAGTAGTAGTTAGAAATGTTAGGTAGAATATCGCGATTAGAAAATGAGAAATTAGATGTTGATGAGAAGGCTTGATTCGAGGCGATCGTCGCGATGCGCTGAGCCGCCTAGAGCGAGTCTGATAAAGCGTCTATTTTTGCGAGCGTAAAAGCCGGCTGTGCGCGGTGCAGCGGCGCTCTGCGTGAAGAGGGTCGTGCCACAATGCATGCTGACCCATATTCGGGTCGTTGCTATTTCAGATCCATCCTTTCCATAGAGGAAGGTCGTCGGACTACGCGGCGAGCGCTGTTATGTAACCAGCGCGGCTTGTTTTTAACGCCCGCCTCGAAAACACGCGATCCTACGTGCCAGTCGATAACGAAAAAAATAATAACGATCAGATTTGTCCTTTTTTCGGAGAAGATTTACGCATCGTGACATTTTTACACCTTCGTGGGCACAGTAATTAAAATACTAGTGAAATACGTTGCACAAAAACTGCAGGAGGTTCTGTAATTGACTTTGTACTCGTTAAAGCGTTTTTCTTTTGGTTTGAAATCGTATAGAAATTCTAGTATTTTTTACCGATACTCTTAGAATAAGGTAACTTTATTACCCTTGGAAAATGGTAGCTTTGATACCCTTAAAGCATAAGTAGCTTTATTAACACCTTTAATTATTATTGAAAAAATACTGTAAAATATTGTATTAATATCGATCACACAATCCAGTAACATGTCAGCACATGAATTCGCTTTGCAGATATTTTCCCACTGGTTCTTCCATTTGATTTATTCTACACATGTATAGCGAGCGATAAGTCTAGAGGCTACAGTGGCCATGTCGTCAATAGCAGACACACCTCTTCTTCTTTTTCAGTTGAAAACTCCTTGCACAATAGCGAGGTGTGCTTAGGGTCATTGTCTCGTGAAATGAAAGTCTCTGTGGTTTCTATTCTAGAAACAATTTCGTTGTGCGACCTGCTTATTTATATATCTGTACATGAAACTTAATGGTGGGTCTCACAAAACCAAATTCACCAAACGTTCTACAATCTAAAACTAAAACAATATAATTCAGTTCGTATAGACGTTATTAATAATTATTTGACATTTGTCAAAAAAAAAACAGAAGACCCTTGATACAAATTTTTTTGTTTATTTTTGTTTATATTTGTTTATTTCACAGTTATGGGATTAATGAATTCGTCAATATGCAATCAATTGTATAACATACTTTTAATATTTATTTATTTAATTACTATCTGTGAATCTATTTCATTTGCTGGCGTTATAAAATGTAACGTATGAAATTTAACGAAACATATCGAACGAACGCAATAGTAGTTAATTTCTCGTAGATGCAAAATTGATTCGAGCACAATTGAAACCGTTTATTATTATTTATTGTCTCCATCCACTTGCCATAGACGTAGTTACGTAACAGGCTCATTGAAAACCATCGCATTTATTATAGCGTGATTCTACACGCTAGTCATGAGAACATGTCCTTATCTTCGACGGATAGTATGCTTATCGAATAGAATCAGATAATTCCGCCAGCTATTCGACTATTATCGATCGAGAAATTTACTTTAATCCGCTATCGACTCCGCGTCTGACCAATGACTGACCTACACTACTGCCAGTGTTTTTTTTTCCGTCCTTCGAACGTAAAAAGCACGCTCTTTTGTTTCCGCCGGAAATTAAATTAACGGAGATTGATTAATTAATAAATTACCCGATTCTCTCGCTGGAATTTTAACGCGGAAATGAAATATTCGCTAAAACGTATGAAACTACGTTCTTCGACATTGTGTAATTTCGTACGAAATTGTGAATAATATTTCAATCGATGCGAAAAACGGGATTAATTTATTACTTTTTCGAGATTCACTAGTTACTCGAATGACGTTCAGGTTATTTTAACATTATTCTATATTTATATTTTGTTATACACTGAAAACGTGTTAAGGCGTTCAGACATCATCAATTATTGAAGAGGCTACTGTTAAAAGTTGCATGTACATTTTGGTATTCCTTTAATATAAAAATAATCGACATCGAATATTAATCTGTCTCGAAGAAAAAATAAGTTAGTAACGTATAACTATTTCTGCTTTTCGGAAACAATTACCGCAAATCGAGACGAGAACACCTATTATTATAATTATATTCGGAGTTCTGTTATTTCAGTAAGAACAGAAATAAATTGTTTATTTCATACATTTTTCCCCGAGAAATTCATATAAGTATACCACGTATCAAAATAGAACTGAACCGATAAGATAAAAGTACTACTCATCACGATTATATATAGCATGACACAGCGTGTCGAAACCCTACTGCAATCGACTTTGCGCGTCTCTTAAAATCCAAGGAAATGATAAGTCTCGTTAAAGTCATCAGAACGTATTTACTCGTTTAGCGTGGAAAGATTTCCAAGTAGTGGTCACTTCGCTGGACGATGAAGTCACTCCAATGATATCCCCTAATCGTCCTAAATAGCGCTGTTTCAACCGCAATCGTGCCTTATGTTCTGATTTCGATGAAATTTATGGGCGATGAAAAAAGACGGCTGAATTCAATTGAAGGCTGAGGAAAGGATTAGAGATATTTCAAAGTTGAGAGAGAAATGTACAAATTGGGAATTTGGAAATTAGGGAATTGGGGGACTAGGGAATTTGGGAAATTTTCAGGTGTTAAAATGTGAAAATTTGAAAACTGGAAAATAGGGAAATTAGAAATATTTCAAACTGCAGAGAGAAATTTTAAAAATGAGAAATTTGGAAATTAGGAAATTTGGGGAATTGAGAATTGGGGAAAATTTCAGACCTCGCAATTGAAAAATTTGAAAATAGGGAAATAGGGAAATTAGAAATATTTCAAATTGAGAAATTTGGAAATTAGGGAATTTGGGGGATTTGAGGATTGGGGAATTGAGAATTTGGGGAATTTTCAGACGTTCCAATTAAAAAATTTGAAAATAGGGAAATAGGGAAATTAGAAATATTTCAAATTGAGAAATTTGGAAATTAGGGAATTTGGGGAATTGGGGGATTGGGGGACTGGGGAATTAGGGGATTGGAGATTTGACAATTTGGGAAATTTTCAGACGTCCAAAATTTAAAATTTTAAAAATGGGGAAATTGGAAATATTTCAAACTTGAGAGAGAAATTTTCAAACTGAGACCTCTGGAAATTAGGGAATTGGGGAATTGGGAATTTGGGAAAATTTCAGACTTTCCAACTTGAAAATTTGAAAATAGGGAAATAGGGAAATTTAGGTATTGGAAAATTGGTACACTGAAAAATTGACAAATTGAAGAATTGATAAATTTGTATATTGGGAAATTGACAAATTGAAGTATTGGTAAATTGGTATATCAGAAAATTGATACATTCGAAAATTGGTACGTTGGGTAATTGATACACTGACAAATTAGTAGATTGGAAAATTAGTACATTGCAAAATTAATGCATTAGAAAATTGATACATTGGAAAATTGATATATTAGGAAATTGATACATTAGAAAATTATTACATTGAGTAATGTAGGAAATTGAGATCTTGGAAATCGAGCATTACAGAAATTGGAAATTACAGAAAATGAGAAGTGTAGTTGAGAAATATAAAAATTGAAGAATGTTGAAATTAAGAAATACATCAATTAGGAACCGTGCAAGTTGGGTAAATCACAAAATGTACAAAATGATCCTTAAGAAATTAGAAACCGTAAAAAATAAAATACACAGATTTTCAGAAATTAATCCAGAAATATAGAAACTTGTAAACGTATAAATATATAAACATAGAAAATTGAAAATTTTAGAATACGAGATCTACAAATTTTACCATGAAGTTAAAAATTCGAAAAATTTGGTCCTGCACGAATTCCAACTTAGACAATAGAACCCATCACTATAACATCCCCAACGATTACAGATGATTTATCGATTAATACCGCTGATAATCGCTTCAATAATTTTCCTCGAATAAACTTCGAATAAAAAGAGCGGAAAATCCTGGAGGATCGTGCACAGGTAGCGAATTTCCTGGAATGTTAGATCGTTTTCCCTCGCATCCAGCCTCCCCTCGATTCACTTTCGCTCTCGTTCCCGTTCCCTCTCGCCTTATCCCTTTATTTAGCCGGGTTAACGCGAGCGTGCGAGGCTAGATCGCGCGGACACTCGTGCTTTCGTCGACAATTTCACGCCTGGCCGAACAGGCGTGTACCATGCATTATGCCGATGCACGGGAACGATAAGATACGCCCAGGTTGCTCTCACCTTGAACGCGGAACCTTAAAGACCATAATCGAGGAAAACCCGTTCCCGAGCACTCGATTCCGCTCCTAACGGAGATCCATGGACGAGCGTGGACTAACCTCGACGACAGTCCTCGAGACTTTTAACCCGGCATATGAAATGCTGTTTGCTTTTTGCTCGCTGACGTAACCGCTGGAACTGGAGCAAAAAACGAATTGTGTTTTAATTGCGTAATTAGCATGCGACCGTTGGGACTGTCGTGCGAACTTTGTGCTGCCTATAGAAATGTGTTTCGTATTGGGTTAGGTTAGGCATTAGGTCCTTTGTTTCCGTACAAAAAATTGACATACATCGTTCTTGTATTTTGAACGTTCGTGATTCTGATGAGGTTTTGTTCAAGCTTCTGTTTGATGCTGTTGTTTTGAAAATGAATTACTGAATGGATTTTGGAACAAATTTTTTTTAGAAAAGTGGAGATTTAGAATGTTTGCGACGCTGTTTATTCATTCGATCTTGTATTCTTGGAGCAATATTTGTTATGATTAAAGAATTGTCTTATTTGACATATGAAGGGGTGATCTTTTTAAGGTTAGGTGAAGAAATGACTTTCTTCAGATTTTCTGATACATCAAACGTTGCACTGATACGTACATCTACATATAATAGCTCTGACGAATTTAACTTATTCCGACTTTTATTCTAAATATTCTATGTATAGATATACTAGATGTATTAGTTATATTAGACATATTTGATATATTAGATATACGAGTCATACTAAATATATTACATATACAAGATATACTAAAAATGCTAGGTATACTACATATACCAAATATATCACATATGTTAGACATACCAAATGTATTTAATATACCAGACATACTACATATTCTAAATATACTAAATACCAGATGTACTAGATCATCAAATATCCCTAAATACACCTCATGTTTCCTACATATACCTTGAAATACACAAAATGATTTATCATCAAACGTTCCCCCAAAACGAGTAATCAGTCCAAATACCAATTCTCCGAAACGAAGAAGAGATCCGCTGTAGAAATCTCATCAACGCTTTCATCCCCGAGCATAAATAAAAATTTCCAGTCACCGAACGGTCAGTTCCCCGAAGTGCCATCATCGCGTTCGTCATCGCTCGTATCTTCAAAACTCCCAGATCGTGAAAAAAAGCCATTGAACAAATCCCCGCGGGTTATCCAAAACCGTAGGGCGAAGAGAGCTGAGAAAAAAGGAGACGGAAAAACGGATAGGTGGAGGAGGGGGTTAAGCGATCGAGGAGGGGTACAGCGATCATTAATCGTTGGACCGTCGCGGGGGTCCAGTGTCGTCGCATCCGCTGCACTTTCTCTCCCGCCGCTGCCGCTGCAGCGGTGCACTAGCAGGGTGTAGGTTACGCGGCGTGAAACGTCGCCGGAGAATCCCCACCTGGAATGCACCTCGTCGTCGAATGCCCCACCACGTGCCTGTTCTCACTCTCCGTGTATCCCCACCGACGCGGTGGTTGCACCTCTGTGTCCCACCACCATGGTGTTTCCCCTCGTGTCCCTCCTTAGACGGCTCACTGCATCCCTGCCACTGCACCGACAACCACCACCATACGAACCGTCCCCACTTGCCTCCACTGTACAGTCGGGTGCAACGGAGCCTTCTCGAACTGTCGAATGGTTCATGACTACTGGTTGATTTCGAAAATTTGGGAATTTTACAGGCAAATTCGTAAATAAGATATTTATAGAAAACGAAAGGAGCCTTCGAGGGTTAATTTTGAGATGATATACACTGACAGATCAAAAGATGCAACTGAATTGAGTATGAATGTTTTTAATAATCTGTACAGTAATGGAATTGATGGTCAATATAGGGGTGCAGGATCTCAGTATAGTAGTGATGGTCAATGTGTTCAGGATTTGCAAGTCTAATATACTAGGATGACTTGAATGCTACTTTAATCTGTTGTCGGGGACGTGGTTTGAAGTATTTTTTTTCTTATGCATAATAGGGAAAATTCAGTTTACGAAATATTTGTAAAGTATTATTATTGTGAAGTATTATTCATATTTCTGATCTAATGTAAGTGTGTAAAGATTTGAGAATGTAGGATTTGGTCTAGCTCCTACGGATAACCCAAGCACCTAAAAGTAACCTAGGCACTTCTCATACTAGAAAGCCTATGAAATTTTGAAAATGTGAATATTACTAAATTACTGAATTTGGATTTGTCTTAACTTCTAGAGACAACCTGGTGAAATACTACAGTGAACGTAATCTAGACACCTCCTTCGTACCTATAAACTAACGTGAACAAGAAAATTTGGAAATTTAGAAAAGTGAAGACTTGTAAATTTTCGGATTTGACCCAGCTGCTAGGGACAACCTGATGCAACGCAACATTCATCGTAACCTAGACACTCCTATGCTCCCGAGGAAATGCAAGCGTATGTTGCACCCGAGTGTACCTCGCGCAGTGATGAATCAGGGGGCGAGGAGGGGTGACGGTGCGTCGCGCATGCGCGAAAATAGTAAACACTCCCCGACTGCGCAATGCGACTCGCGTTGAGGCAGGCCCGGGACGAACAGACAGCATCAGCAACAGCGGTGCACCAACAACCTCGACCACCAGCGGATAGGTGCACGAGTAGGAGAACGAGGACAGGTATACGCGAAGGAAAGGGGTGGTCTGGGTGGGTGGGCAGCTCGATACCGGTCTGGGTTCAATGCACACCGTTCACCCACCCCACGCGACAGCTCACCCCTTCCTTCCTACCTGCTTCTCTCGTTCAACCCCTTCTCGGGCATCCCGCGGATCATGCACTACTCCCACCCCTCTCGGTCTCTACCCCTACGGTTGCCAACACACTTCGAGGGCTTTTACTCGATCCGTCCTTGCCTGACGTGCGACTTAACCGCTTCCATCTCGTTCTCACGAAAGACGAACGTCGGAAAGAGGTGGGAACGGGTAGATGTTTTCTATCGGGGAGAAAAGAGGACAGCTTGAGGATGGTCAGGGTACGCTAGCCTCCTCTCCGGATGCAGAAACGAGAGACGAGCTTTTTGCGAGTTACGGATCTCCAGCTAAAGACAATTGTTTGCGATATGGGGTATCAGATGGGCTTTCTCGTTTTAACGGATTTGGGGATTGCTGATGGGGCGGTACCAGGTGCTTTTTATTAATATACCAGTTTTGCTTGTATTTAGGTTCTAATTTGAGTGGTTGACTGTTGGAATAATTTATCGGTGATCGAATTAAATTCTTAGCATTTTTTAGGTTCATGACATGGCGAATTTGGTAGTTTACGAAATGTTAATACTATTTAGAGTTTTCATTTGTTGTGATGCGTACGCGATTTAAAGCGTGGCGATGTAATGCGAGGACGATAACATGCATAGCAATGCAACCCATGGCAATTTAGCACCTAGCAATTCAACATATGCCTACAGAACACGTAACTGTAATACATGGCTGTACAACATTGTGGCAATACCATGCGTGACACTGTATGCCATGATAAATAATCAGATACACCCTTCTCAGTACTGACAAACATCATTCGCTCAAACAGGACAATAAAATAGGTTCCGAGAACATTACCAAATTGCAAATCTATTTACAAGCATATTAATTAGCAAATTTACTATCAAAGTATACTAGTATACTATTAAATTTCTCCACCCAATTTTTCATCACCAAAAAATGAGCACCATTTCATTCTACCAAATGAATGATACATATAAACTATACATATTACAAACTATAAGCGTAATATTTATTACAAATTCATAACAGCATAAATTAAATATCTGTAACGTTCGTGAACAAACAACTGTCCCCTACAAAAATGTTTTCGTAAGAAACCTGCTGTCAACGTAATTCAACAACAGGATTGGAGCGCGTAAGAAGAGCAATTTCCTGGATAGCAAAACGCATTACGTCAAAGTTTACCAGAATATTTGGTGTTCTCCAACGTTTCGAGGTGCTTTCCTCAAATTCGCGAATGACAGTCGTTGACGATTTCTCCTGACCACGAGGAAAACCGTCTATCGGTTCTTGACTGCGTGAAATCTTGTTTCACGGTAGATGACGTAATGGGGCTCCCATAGAAAGGGAACGAGTTCGAGTGTTTCATGCAGCGTCGTTGTTGAATCGGAAGCAAATAAGGATGAAGTTTCTGGAGGCGGAAACCCTGCTGGTCGCCGATGCTTGTCACAATTTCTGGATGAGAAGCTACGGGACTCGTACATCGTGACTGAAAGCGTGAGTTGCTTGACGCGTTTTAAACAGCAGTTTGCGAGGAATGTCTCTTCTTTGCAAATGGAAATATGACTCAAGTATATCTTCTCTGAAAATTTGCTAGTCGTAGAATCGTAAAAAGGTACGATTACAGTGTTCCAAAATTTGAATTCTTTCAAAGTTCTTTTTAAGATTCTTTCATATGTTACAATGATGTGATAGCGAAGAATAGTGTGATGTGGACTCTGAAGAACATGGTGTTAGAACAATGTGATAGCAGAGAATAGTATGATGTAGAGTTTGAAGAATATGTCAAATATGATGATCAAGGATAGGATGTAGATTTCGAAGAATAATATGATGTCAGAATATGATGATCAAGTATGATGTAGACTTCAAAGAATAATATGACGTCATGCTATGATGATCAAGAACAGTATGATGTAGACTTCAAAGAATAATATGACGTCATACTATGATGATCAAGAATCACCGTAGATTTTGAAGAATATGATGTTCTAAAAAATGTTGAGATTCGTTGCCAAATAATATAAAATCATAAAAGATGAACTAAAATATCATGTAACACAGGATAGCAATATTTTGTTATAGGTTGTAAAATGGCGATATAGTAAGGGAAACGTTGAGCATTTATTCTTTGAGCAAGTTCGTGTTCCGGTCACATATCTCCGCGTTCATATTAAATTACACGCAATGTTAGAATCCTGTGAGCGTAGCCACTCTGTTTCGTTATCACTAGCTGGTTGGCAAGCGATCCAACGGCTCTTTGCCTTATCGGTTGACAAAGGCAAGCTGGCATCGTCACCTAGTCGCGACCATTGCCAAAGATATCAAGGGTTAAAGACCTGTCCGCACGTTACAAACTATCGTAATATACAGTTAACTCGAGGATAAAGATGTAGGGAGCGACGAAAAATTATTTTCTTTTGATAATATTTTGCTTTGTCCACTTGGGTAGCGTTTCTTGAAGTTTGTCTCGTCGTTGGATTTGTTCAAATATAATTATTTATATGTAGAGATAGCTATCTTAATTCTACTATTCAACTATTATACTGTTCCAGTATTCCACTATTTCATTATCTCATTATTACTGTTCTACTATTCCAACGTGACGATGCAACATGTGGTAACATAATGTGTGAGGATGCAACGTGTAATATGTGTGGAGATGCAACGTATGTTAGTACAATGTGTGAAGGTGCTACATGTAATCTAACACGTGACAATATAACGTAGGAAGAGTATGCGTGTGGAACATGTGGCAATATAACGCGTGACGATATAGCGCACAGTGCACAATAGAACCTGTGACAATAACAGAACGCCTTACGGTTCACCTCTAATTAACA
Organism: Megachile willughbiella; assembly: GCA_945859595.2. NCBI lineage: Eukaryota > Metazoa > Arthropoda > Insecta > Hymenoptera > Megachilidae > Megachile > Megachile willughbiella. The sequence goes on from OX243796.1 coordinate 12,269,237, forward strand.
GTACAGTCATAAATCAGAAAAGAACATTCAACTTCCACTATCGTGATGACAACACTGTCATGTTGAATGGTTATACAGAAAATATTCTATCGAAAAGACCTTATAAAAGTGTCAATATAACGAGAGTGCACATAAAAGTAGAATGTCTGTTTAAGAGAAATGCAATCTTGTCCCATCACAATCCTTCCTAATTTTAATTACCGTCCGTTTCCGTTCCTTTGATCGCGATACGTGCACTGCCGAATGCGGAAATAATTCATTCGAGAGGTCGAAGCACACCGTTCCGCTGTCGCGTTTCGATCGCGGTCTAGCAAACGACCAGCCGAAAGAAAGAGAGAAGGAGGCCGGGGGCGAAGGAGAGGGCTCAGGCCAAGGGAAGACATCGAAATTGACATGTCCTCCGGGAATACCTCTGCTGGCATCAATCGAGCTTTCCCAGCGTAGTCGACGCCCTCAGCTACTATTTCGATGTTCAGGAACGAAAGGAAAAAAGGAGACACAAAGAGCCACGCGAACGAGAATAGTCCGTCACCGGGGCTGTTTTGACGAACCGCCATATTTACGATACACTCTTTTTCTAGAATCGCGAGTCCGGGGACGCAACAAACGGTTCCACGCCGTTTTATCGCCGTCTCCGCTCGCTCGTTCCGGAAACAAATGAACACTTTTAAGAAATTGACGGCGGTCTACAGGCTCGAGTTTTTCCTTCGACTCGAGACCGGTAACCCCGCGGACGTTTCACTTTTATCCCCTCGTTTTAATGTCTCCAACGTTGTCTCTTTCTTTATCTCTCTCTCTTTAAACTTTTCTTTCTTTGTGTTGTCGCGTTAAACGTCTGCGCGATGGACGGAGTATTTCCTTTGTTCTGTTGGACCGTGATGGGTCGTTTGCTGGAGAAGACGCGAGGAATTTAATTTTTGGATGCTGAACGCAACGGTAATCGAGTACGGGATTCTGAACAATTTACGAATTAGCTGCACTTTTTCATCAGAGAAATATCTTTGTAGCGAGTTCCCCGATTTTAACCGAATAAATTATTTCATTGCTTCAAACTGGAGGACCTCGGCGACCTCGCGCAACTTTAATTTGAATATGCTTTATCATTTCTGTAATATGTACTTCATTATCTCATTAATAAACCTTTTTCATATTATCTTATTAATTATAAGTGGAGAATGGTGTACATATTATATAGTTATGGACTAAACTATTTTTTCTTCGTTACATTTTGAAAACTCACAGCGCAAGAAACTAAATGTCAACGTACATGTGCCATATGTAGTCTTTCTTTAGTTCGATTAACTTGAAATTGCCTAATGCTTTTAACTTAATAAAAATATACTTTTATTTTTCTCTACATGCCATGTCAAATTCTGATTTTACCCATTTATGATATAATTAAACATGATCAGTTTATAAACCTTGTGTTGTATAATTTTACCAAATTCAAAAAGAAATTCTCGCAAGTAACAATTAGAAAATACTGTTAAGTATGTTCAATTTCACAGAAATATTCCAGGAAGAGTTATGATATTGCAACTTTGCAAAATTTTGAGAAGATATAAGAAACAGTTGTAGTGACAAGAGATAATATTTTCGACAATTTTACAAGCAACAGCCAGGCTAACACAAGTGGATTTTAGTTATTTTCCAAAAGAAGCAGAGAAACAAGACATCTTGCATAAAAATGGATTAAACATAAAAAAATAGAAAATGAACTTGTCTGAGTCCGGACTCTTGGATCAAAAATTTCATTAATTATCTGAAATTCATCGACGTTAAAAACACAGGAACGAAAGAATCGAAGATTCAGGATGGAAGAGTTTCATGGTCTATCATTTCCCGCAGAATATTTGCAAAGCGATGCAGCGAAGGGTTAAAAGGAAAGTCGTAAAGTTCGAATTCGCCTAAAGGAGTTTCGAAGCTGAGCGAGCGAAATGACGTTAATCTCCGATACCGCATGCAGACAATCATCCCCCGATCTAAAGTTGCCGGGGCAAACGATACGAGAAAATCGATCAATCCCTGAAATCGCAATAACTTCTCTCCATACCTCGGAGCGCAAGGATGCGGTACCCGACCGAAGGAGAGCGTCTCGGCGAACTAGAACTTCGAGAAGGGACGCATTGACCCTGGCAGCCGGAAGATCCCGGCTCGTCCGGTCGTCTGGTCCCGGCGTGGCGTCTCCCTAGGGTCGCCGTCCGGAAGACGGAAATCGAGGTGACATCGATAATTGGCCGATCCAGGCCGAGCAACCGTTCGTGGCGGTCGTCGTACGCGAATTCCAGTGACGATGGCGCGAATCGATCGCGATTAAAAGTCCAGCAGCGATGTAAACAAACTGCGGAGCTCCGAGAGCAGCAGCGAAGAGGGCGGAGGGAGGATGCTGGCAGGTGGCGGGAGAGAGACGAATCGAGAAAGAGAGCAACAGAGAATGGGAGTCATTGGTGCGTTACCTCGCGGAGGTCATTGACCGAGGGTGGCAGAGAGAGAATGGAGGGGTAGCAAGAGGGGTGCGCAGTTGGAAGGGGTTTCGACTAGGAGCGAGAGGGCTATATATCGAGAGAGGTGGAAGGACAGAGAGGGACAGTTTGCACGGGATGTTGGAGGGGTTCGCGTGCAGTTGCATCGACCGACGGCTCAGCTGTGCATCTCGATCCCCCTCGTGCTCGCACCCCGCACCAACAAACCCTTGCTTTTGCAGTTCGTTCTCCTCTGCCCGCCCCCGGCGCTCCCCTCGGCCCCTGGCCTAACCTAGCGCCAACAAGTTCGCGATGCGAGTTCCTCTCACACCCCTTGCGGCCCGGACCTCGCGCAACCACCGAATCGACGACGCCGTCACGGGGGATGCTGCGCTGTGAACGTGACCCTCAAAACGGCACAGCGTGTACACACCCCGCCCACGGGGCCGCGGTGCTGCTCCGCTCCGCTCTGCTCCGATCCGCTCCGAGACACGTATGAACGGTGCTGGCTGCCGCTAATGAATCGGGACTATGCTCTCGCCCGGCTCCGTGAACTTCGGTCCTCCCTTAAGACACGGGGTTCAACGAACCCTGCCCACCTTCCCAACGACTTCAGCCCTCCTACCGGGTATCGATGGGGTACTCCTCTTCTTCTTCTTCTTCTTCTTATTTTATGGTGTTTCTTGTTCGAACGGATTTCGGTTCGGGAACTATCGATTTGGGATATTGCATTCGTGCCACGCTTTTATGGGATTCGTTAACTTCCTCGGGGATGCGTGTTAATTTCTTCGGGGATATATCGTTTTGGTGCATGTAAATCTACACGGTTGTTCCTTTTGATGGATCGAACAGAGAAATTTTAACCTATGATTTTTTCGACAGCTCAGTCAGAAATAATCACTGTTGTAATATTAAAATAAATGACAAAACTTGATGTTCTGTATGTTAGACATCCTTTGAATTATTAAGTTAGTTACTATAGAATCAACTAGCTAATTAGACATCTAGATCTTTAATTGTACAAATTGTAACTGGTATTGAATTCGAAACTCAGTTGCAATGCAAATATGATTTATATTTGTTATATTTGAACTGTGTGTCACGTGTGTGACTTAATGTGAGCCAGGGCATTAAAAGAGAATTTTTTCTACTTTCAATTTTGTTCACTTATGTATATCTCATCGTTTTATCTATAACTATTTTTTGGATAGTTTTATTGTTCCATCTTCGCAGAATTTCGATAGGCTCTTTCGAGTATTCCTTTCTGAACAAATACTCTTTTATATGCTTTTCACGGTAGTTCGGAGAACGAAACGCATTTTCTGTTCAATATCAGAAAATGATGTTTTACATATTACATACGTCGCTGCATGATATTGATTGTGATGCATCAAAATTTGAAATCTGCTTTTATTGAATACTTTGCGTTTCTATTTTACCGTGTAGAGAAATATATTTGTAATTAATTATTTTTAATAGACTTAATACTTATAATGTGAATAAATTATAATAAGAAAAATTAATACTGCTTAATTAATTCAGGCAGTGGTAGGTGCATCTGTCAGGATGAAATGATGTTAATTGAATTACTGTGCAAATTTGATTATTTACTTTCAACTGTATGAATAATTATTTTGATGTATGATGTTGTTATTATATAGATTAAAGTGATCATTTGTATTGATGATGAGCTTAGCATACAAATTAAGGTTAATTATAAAGAAACTTCCAACCAATTTTTATGTGAAGCTCCTAAGTACAGTTGTGAGACAAAACCTCAATTTTGTGTCCAGTTAAATATCCTAATAAAAATATTTTATTTAAATGTCTCATTGAAAATAAACAATTTTAACAAATTTCAGAGAGAAACAAAAAGTCAACAAATAAAAATAACGAAATTTTATAAAGAAATTACAGTAGTTGCAGATTCCTTATATATGTATGTTCACATTAAAAACTGTAATAATTATAAAAATAATTACAACAGACAAATACATAGTAGAGAGAATGTGTATATCTAAATCTTACATCGTCTCTTAAAAAAAAAAAAATGATAGTACCAAAAATGTTTACCCGTTCAAACTTTTATTGAAGGTAGCTGAAACTCGTTTTCGAAAAGGGACAAAAGCTACAAACGTTGAAGTGTAATAACAGCGAACGGTTTCGATGGATAAAAATAATTAAGAGCAGATCGAATATGAAGCCGAACGAACGAGTTACTGAAACGAACAAAGAAAACAGTATCTGTAATCAAAGTCTGTCCCTCGGTGATTGTAAACGTTCTCCACAGACAGGAATCAGCATATGTGATACGCAACAAGTCGGTACACCGTGAAAACATGGGGGTGATGTTATTGTTCCATTCAATTTGATCGTGCTGCGTTATTAAAAGCACAGACTAAAGGTATTTGAAGCAGCCGTTTACCGTAAAAACTCAACATTTAACCTCGGAGAATAATTTTCCTTTATACACTTCCCGTCTAAAGAAATTTTCTTCGGTAATTATTGTATCGCTTCTTTTTCTATTCGCTGTAAGCAATTTTCCAACGGTATTGAATACCCGCTACGGTGAGTGACATTTACAAAAAAAAATTTTCTTCTAACTTATTCGCTCCTTGCAAGCGTTTCAATTACGTATGAAACCTGGTGCATTCGATAGACCCGAGTCCACTTTCAGTCCCTTTTCTATTTAATGAACTTTTGCATGGGAAATTTGAGAGCACTTGTGCTTTTTAAAAAATAAGGTTCTTTCATTGATCTCAGGTATGAAATGTTCATAAATTTCAAGAAAAAGTAATACGATAACAAATGAAGATAACCAAGATGAGGAGTAATAATAAACAGTAGTAATAAATTATAATCAATAAGCTTGACAATAAATTTTCTAACTAATTTCTATGTATCTAAACCTAACTTTCTTTTTATTCTCGATCTCTCGAACATGTTCGCATTCTCCTCGTAAAAAAGAACCATAATACTCCAAAGACGATTTACCAAAATTAACCCTCAGTACCGAAAGAATGATCTCGCATTGTAAATCAAGAATCAACAACGTCGAAACGACCAGCACCCTCCTCCCGCATTTTGCACCACCCTCTACGCTGGTGGCATAACCAACACTGCCGGCACTCAGAGTGCCGTTGCACTCGTTTTATGACCGGCAGACCGGTAGTCTGCTGCATTATAGGATATACGACCGGAGGCTATATCCACGTGTCTGGCTTGCTGGGGAGGGGGTTTCCACCGTGGCGAGGGGTGGTTCAGGTGGGGAGTCGAAAAGACTTTGAAAAGTCGGGCCACGAACGACTTCTAGACGAGGTTATTGGCCAAGGGAAATGTTACGTCTGCCAGGGAATGTCACTGCGCGTCCACATACGTGTAATTGTACAAAATGTATCGAATCGCGGTCGAGACATCGAATTTCAGCAAATATATTCTTGTCTAAAGGGTTGCGTATGTCGTAGGAATAATTTTATTTAAATTTTGTAGATTTTTAAGTAATAAAATTTTGGAGAAATTATAACGTACTCTGACATGAGAGAAAATTTGACGAGCTTAGTAATTTAGATTAGTAGGCCGCAAGTTTTCAAGATATTTTCGTTTTTAATTTTTCAATTTTCAAGTACAAAAATTTCTAGATTGTCAACTTTCTAATTATTGCAATTTTTATATTTCTAAGTCTAAATCCTCAAGTTCGGGTGTTACCAAATCCCTAAATTCTTGAGTCTGAAAATGTTCAAATTTCAAATTCTCTAAATTCGAAATTCTTCAGACCTTAAATTTCTGAGATTCCAAACTTGCCAAATTTCAAATTCCTCAAGTTCCTACTTCTCCAATTCCTTAATTCCCCAAATTCCCCAAATTCTCCAAATTCTCCAATTCCCCAATTCCCCAAATTCCCAATTCCCCAAATCCCCAATTCCCCAAATTCCCAATTCCCTAAATTCCCAATTCCCCAAATTCCCAATTCCCAAAATTCCCAACTCCCCAATTCCTTAAATTTTCAACTCCCTAACCCTTAAATTTCCAAATTTCCGAATCCCTAATCCTTAAATCCCAAATTTGAAAATCAACTCCTAAACAAATTATCAAATCCCTTTCCCCAAATTACCAAATCCTCAACCCTCACTAGATTACTACATAAAATACAATAAAAGTTCCATAATGTAACAAAGATCGAAAGATTTCTTGATCCTCTCCGGAAGAATCTCCGCAACTCGAGCAGGGGATGATTCTATCAAGTGCCCTCCCATTCTTGCACAGCCCTTACGCGAGAATTTAAAATCACTCGAACGGGACTCCATATCGAAGAAGATGATTTCCAGTTATGGGGATACGAAGTATCCATGACAACGTTTGCCACACGCTGATGTACACGTTACACTCGGCCAGAATGATGGGGTAGGTCAACGTACGGTTTGTCGCTTGGCAACCTAACAACCTACCCTGCAACCAACTGCATCCAAGGACTAAACCCTCCTTTTTCTTTTTTCTTTTTCTTCTTTTTTTTTTTAATCAGCGCCTTTGTTCCGCGGTTCGATTGTCTCCGCGTTCGAAGAGCTCGAGAACGCGACGGTGAAAAAATGGAAGGGGCGAATCCGTGGAAGTTTGATCGACGACGAGGGTAGCCTTTGCTTTTTCTACAAATTCGCGGATGAATGACCGTCATTGGTTGTTTCGAAAACGACCCCCTGAGAACGTAACCCACATTCCAACCTGGAGGTGCCTGACCGGGGGTCAACGTACAATTTTCTTCCATATTGACTTTTCTATGTATTTGTTATTTGCTAGTTTCATCCGACATTTGTTAGCTTCAGTTGACGTTTGTTATTTGCGTTCGACGTTTGTTTCGGTTGACATTCGTTATTTTCGTTTGCTAGTCTTCTCGGATTGCAGGGGGATGATTTCAAACGCTTCGTTTTTGTTTTTAGGGAAGTTTGGGAAAAGTTTGAAACTGGGGACTTTGGAATAATATTTTAATTTTCAGAACGGAAATTTACGACTTTGCTACTGTGAGAATTTAGTACTTTTACATTGGAGTTTTAGTACTTTGCAACTTTGAGACTTGGGCATTTCGGAATTTAGGAATCTGTCAATTATGTCTGTATTTACTATTAAGGGTCTGAGTGAAAGGACATATGCAACTTTTTTGACTGTTAATTGTAACATGAGACGTCTCTAACAGTCTATCGAATGATAACCTAGATGTTTATATATCATTCTTGATATACTTAACATTTTTAATATACCTAACATTTTAATATACTTAACGTGTTTCATTTTCATGTCTATATGTCTGAATAAAAATAAATGAGTTTGTAATTCATATAAAACTAGATAGCACGTGAAAGTGAGCTAATACCTCTTTCATCCCCCAATACAAACTTATATAAATAAAAGTAAAAATAAATACAAATGAGTTTGTAATTCATATAAAAATAGGTAGTATGTGAAAGTGAGCTAATACCTCCTTCATCCCCCAATACAAACTTGCACAAATAAAAGTAATATAATAAAAGTAACTGATATATAAATAAAAGTAAAAATAAAAATAAATACAAATGAGTTTGTAATTCATATAAAACTAGATAGCACGTGAAAGTAAGCTAATACCACCTTCATCCCCCAATACAAACTTACATAAATAATAATAATATAATAAAAGTAACTGATATATAAATAAAAATAGAAATAAAAATAAATACAAATGAGTTTGTAATTCATATAAAACTAGATAGCACGTGAAAATGAGCTAATACCACCTTCATCCCCCAATACAAACTTACACAAATAAAAATAATATAATAAAAGTAACTGATATATAAATAAAAGTAAAAATAAATATAAATGAGTTCACAATTCATATAAAAATGAATAGCATGTGAAAATGAGTCAACTCCATCTTCATCCCCCAATACAAATTTCTTGAAAATGTGTTGCATTGTTTGCATCTCCACTTAATCGATCCATCGAAGAAGATAAGAATCGTACAATTGCAACCTTCAGCCGTTAAAGGAGTTATCACGGCAATTGAATTACGATAGAATTTTTTCAAAGCATCCTGTTCATGAACGCGATAGCACGAGCTATCGAGAAATACGTGTCAGAGGCCGTCCCTGACCGGTAGTACAGTGGCGTGCGGACAACCGTTGGCGTGTGCACACAGCAGAAATTGATGGTTAAGAAAGTCAGGCTAAATCATATCCTGTCATAATTGCTGGTAGTTTAACCTAATTCCTACTAGACGACTTACGCGGCCACCTACCGAGCAGTCGATTTCTCAACCGACCAGGAATCCTTTCTTTAACCCTTAATCATCGGATGCTGGGTCAATTTAGACTTTGAATTCATTCTTAGCGTCATCTTGAGATTTAGACTTAGAATTCATTCTCAGCATCATCTCGTCGTAATTTTATTATAATAATTCGATATCGTTAATATATTTAACATGTATTTTTATTTCTAACAAATCTTATCGAATATTTTCACGATATTTTGTTTTATTTATTTTTTACAGATCTAAGGAATTAGTGCGAGTATTTTTAGTTGGAAAGTGAAGAAATTTTTGGTGGATCTGTATAGAAATTTAAGTGTGACTCAAATATGGGAGACATGGCAGTTAACAAGTCAGAGTGTTAAACCTGGCATATTTAAATATTTCTGAGGTTAGAAATTTGTAAGTTTCAAGATTATGACGTAGTTTCTAGTTTTGGGCACGGAAAAGTTTCGAAAATACTCTTCATTAAAATCTTAGAAAATTTAGTGAATTTTATAAATGTCCTCAAAAGCGATGTATATTTGTCTCAAATATTAGATGATATTTTTCGTACCCTATTAAATTATTAATCACAAGTAATATTAGTACAAGTTCTCCAAAAATTCGAAATGAAAACTATACCTAAAAGCAGTGGTGAAATTGAAAATAATTTACAACACAACAGAACGAAATAATTTACAGTAGGTAAATCGGGAAAGTTGAAAATTGAAAGCCAACAGTTCACTTACATAGCATAAACACTGAAACTTCTCGTTTTCTCAGAGGTTTGTTTTATATGCTTCCACGCAATTTCCGTTCTCGTATTTCAGAGTTTGTAAATTTGTTTGAGCAATGTTTGCACGTGAATTACGGGTAACGTAAATGTCTTCCACGTTTAGAAGCCTATTCTTCAAGCGAATAGTTAAAACCGTGATTACTGTAACAAAAAAGCTAGAAGAATTGTAATCTTGTTTGGTTTTAAAGTTTGTAGAAAGTTTTTAGAATCAAATTCCGTGCGTTATGAATCGAAGAGAACAGTTTATCGTTCGTACGATGGAAGATAACGATTTCAAGGTATATTCCGCTTTGTACAATGCAACACCGATTATCTGAAGCAATAAGGGGATAAATCGCTTCCGATAGCTGGGTTTTTCGTATCGAACTGGGATAACAATGCTTTGAAATATTTGATATAGGAAACTGTTTGCGGAGATAAAAATATTTTATTGCTTGCTAAATTAACAGTTAAGTCACCAAATCCGAGGATTAATAAAAATTATGCTACACTAAGTTGAGCTGAAATTTCAAATCTTAAACTGAATTTTTGCTGAACCATATATTTTATAAATTGACGGTAATTTCACAAATTATTGACCTATTCAAAATTTCATTTATGATATTTCACTTTCACCTAAAGTGAAATTTTGTAAATTTAAGAAATTTTATTTTGTTAATTAAAAAATTTTCTTTCAATATTTTTATCGAATAAATATCAATTATTTTTCCTTAATACATTTCGATAATTTATAATACTTTAAGTAGTCGATTATTGAGTACAGTATATTTAAGGAAATATACAAACAATAATCGCGTGGAGGTGTTGAAATTTGATGTACCATACTATTGATTAAACGATATGTTGATTTCTGGTTAAATTCGACAATTAGTAAGCGGAAGTTGGTTGGAGATATTGGAAATAGATTAGGACAGCTACGAATATGGGAAATGGTCAATTCGATATCGAACAGAACCACACAATACACTTCCAACTTACCTACACAATTTCTCTCGTTTTTCTCCGATACTATTCCACCGATTATTTACTGATATTTGTTTAAAATTAATCGTAACACAATATAGAAATTATGACTTACACAAATTTATTTGCAATTTGTTAAAAAGAATTATTCTTTAATTTCATTTTTTTATTATAATGAAATTTTAATTTTACTTTTTATTTTACTAAAATGAATATCTTCTAACTTTACTTTTTCATTTAAATAAAACATCCTTTAATTGTATTTTTTTCGTTAAAATAAAATATCCTTTAATTTTATTTTTTTTTAAATGAAGTAATCTATAATCAATAAACAGACCTATAAGTCTATAAACAAATACCCAAAGAAATGTTCATTACGCAAGATTTTTTATCACAGAAAATTGGCTGTTCGAACGAAGTACCTTTGGCACACGTTCAAATGCCTGTTTACCGATTACTAACTGCTGATATTAGAAACTAATACACATCCCGGGTTGTATCGTTCGATCGTATTTTACACTGCAAATATCGTTACGGGAACAACCTGGTCGTGTGATATTTATGAGTTCGATAAACGTTTATTAAAATTACCCATGCATGTACGCCTACTTCAAACAACTACAAACTATTTGTGATATCTCATCGGTTAAGATTTAAAATACATTCTTCAAACTTTCTCAAAAATAGCCTCTCAAAAATAGACTCAAAAATAGCCTCTTTAAAATTATAAGAACACTTTGAATGTCATGTAAAATTCTTTTAAAACCTTACAAACAATCTTTTGTTAATGACAAGTAAAATTGCAAATGTCGAATTGTACGAATTCTACAACCATCACTTAGAAATTTATAAAACTGAACTTTTACAAAGAAAAAGAAAAAAACTTGCAAAAGTGAGCTTCTGAGAATGTGGGAATTTGGAATCTTAGATATATTCAAATTTGAAATGTAGAACTTATGAAGCTCATAATTCTGTCAAAGTAAAAAGCAAATGATAAAATGTTACCACCTCAGCACTTAGTCAAGGAAATCCTACTTTGTACCCGACTATACGTGATTATCCATGCTATACTGTTATCTGTAAGTACGTTCAATCAAAATAATGTATCGAAGTTGATTCAATACAGGTGTCGCGTTATTAAATGTGCAACCCTAACACCACCCATGGGTCCACGTTCTCAGGCGTCACCTGAGCGATCAAAACTACGCAAGATAACCGCAATTGTCCTATCTCAACACTATCTCTGTAAACATCAAATGCAAGAAGAAATCATTCCCTGATCGGAGTGTCCAAATTGACAAATTCGTGATGGAAGTTGATTCAATACCATTCAGGTGTTATTAACACTGTTACGGAACCCGTCAAAATGGCGGATCATCTCTTATTTTAAATGACAAAACTTATTAAGAAATTGTAAAAATGTCAACTTTCGTCAAGCTAAAGAATATTATATACAATATTCTCTGCCAATGTCTTAAGCAGTTCACATCCCCAATTTATTTATTTTTCTACTTCAGTTCAGATTTAAATATAAGGGACCATCAGACGTTCGTAGGGTTCATACCTAAAACCACCCTTAATGTTTTGATCACATTAGATGAAAAGTGATAACCGGAATTTTAAGGGTAGTATCCGTGTAAACAGCATCCGAGCAAGCAGGCCTCAATCTATTCCCCGATCGGAAGTGTCGGTATTGAGAAATTGGTGGTCAGCGTGAACCAAAGTCGCATCTGCCGAACCCAAAGCATCGAATCCCGCAATATCTTACCGGTTGCTTTTGTAACCGATCGATCGTCTCTCTCTCGGGCCTCGCGTCTTAAATCTCTTTTTTTCTCTCTCTCTCCGTTTCTCCGGTCGCCCTTTAGACACCGCTAGACAAGCGTGTTTCGCCGTCGCGATTGCGCATGCACACCGCACCAGCGTCAGATTAAATTCGAAACGGCCTGTAAAGCGTTACCGAGACACGTTGTGTTTTGTGTAGTTTGGAATACGTGTAGCGCAGAGTGCGCCGTGGGGTCAACGACCCGTCTACGCTGTGGAACGCACACACACCGTCCTCCATCGGCGTGTACACACGGCACACACGCGTGCCACGTACGTCCGTGTAACCGTGTACACGCACACACGCTCGAGGGATATCGCCATGCACCTCCACCAGATGGAGCTGAATCTCCCTCCTCACCGTACCGCGAGCGTGAAGCTAGCGGTGCGCTTCTCTCGTTTTGCTCCGCGCAAGAATCTAGCCTAGACCATAGACGCTATAGAGGGCATAGAACAACGGACAGCCATGCAATATTCCTAACGAATTTTAGAGGGTGTACAGCCGGCAACACGTGCACGCGTGTCGAGCCGATACACGCGGCGCCACGCTCTCTACGCCACATGTTTTCACGGCGATACAGACTTTTTTCCGAGCCGTGTTCGATTCCGGACACGACGACAACGGTGGTGGGATATATTTTTAGGGGAAGGTACACCGGATACGTGACGTTCGCTTCAACGTTCGACTCTACTTTTGGTCGATGCCGGCTATTTTAGAGCAGGATCTTGCTTCTTACTTCCGACTCTAGGCTACACCGTCACGATTCTTTTCGACGGAGAAAATGGAATTGAAAGATAGAAGGTTGAAAGAGGGTATTGTCAAGTTGGATTTACTGTACCGCGACAATGGCTGTAGGGTTCTTTGGGATTGCTATTGTAGAGTTCGTAATTGTGGTAACGACGTTTATAGATTGCAGGGGTGGAATTTGGAAAATTGGAAATTTAGGGACTTAAACGTTTGGATACTTGGTGATTAGGAATTTGGGAATTTGGAAATTTGTACTGTTAGAAATTTGAGAAGTTGGGGTGAAAATTGGGGAAAAATTAGAGATCTGGGAGATTGGGAATTGGGGATTTGGAAGTTTGGATATTTAGTAATTTAGGGATTTACAGGTGTGGATATTGAGTGATTACAAATTTGGAAATTTGAGAATTTGAACGTTTTGAAACTTGAAAAGTTAGGGGGTGAAAATTTGGGGAAGTGAAACTTGAAAATTTAGGGACTTGGGAGATTAAGAATTAGGGAATTGGAAATCTGGAAATTTAGTAATTTAGGAATTTGCAAGTGGAATATTAGGGAGTCAGGAATTTGGAAATTTAAAAATTAAAAAATTTGGAAATTTGAACTTTTGGAAACGGGAAGTCGAGTGAAAATTTGGGAAGGTGAAAGGTTGAAAATTTCAGGATTTAGGAGATTGGGAATGAAGAGTTGGAAAACTCAGAATTTGGAAATAGGGTACTGAAAAATTTGAAGATCAAGAATATTAAATATTCACAAAATAGTGATCTGAAAATGTGGATAAACTGAGAAATTGAATATTTGAAAATTACAGATCTGAAAATAGGGTGGTTTGGAAATAGAAGATTTGAAAATTTAGGGATTAGAGTGATTAGAAATTTGAAAATTTGTAAATTTCGAAGTTAAAAGTTTGGAAACTCAGAAACTAGTAAATTGAAAGTTTGAAAATTTGAAAATTTGATATTCTATACATTAGAGGTTCGAAAATTTGATAACTTTAAAAAATTCGAGATTTATAAATTTGAGAATTGAAAAAGTTAAGCAAAGTACAACATCCAAAAATTAAAAAGCGTCTAAAATTTCTAAATTTCTAGATTTCTAATACCATATAACTTAGGTTCTACACAATGATAGATCTCCCTGACAGAAATCCGGAACATGTACGAATCTAGTCCCTAATTTGGGGTATCGGGGCCCAAGTTCCCCACCTAGCTACGCCAATGCATCGCGGATGCAGCCGGACAGTAATTATTCGTGGCTGCATATGAGCACTTATGTCAGGCCGATAGAAAGTAGCCGTGTATCGTGGTCCCTCGTGCAAACTCCCCTTTTAGCGTTGCGAAGAATTATCGGGGTCGAGTGGCTGCACAATCGAGCAATTATAAACATTATTCGCATTGTGCTGCCCTGACCCATCGCGGAAGCTCAGAAAGCGGAAAGGAAACAAACACGTAAAAAATAGAACATCTAAACGCAGAGCTAATTACATCTAAACGAGTCCATCAGCTTCACCATACACCACGTGTTCAAAGAAACAGACATAGAATATAGTCCAGGAGCAAGGATCATAGGATATATATTTTATTAACATCGCCAAAGGTACAGACTTACAGAAAAGTATACAGAATACAGAAAAATAGAAGGTTTAATCTCGCAGAGAAGGTCCCTAGACGTCTGCACAAGCAGGGACTCGACGTCGCTATTACGGATTCCCGGAAAAACAACCCTTTCGAGCAAACGTCAATTACACAACGGTCGTTCCCGTCGACTCATTAGAGCGTAAGATTTGCTCTCGTATCGTTGGAGTCCAGGTCCTTGACCTGTCCCAGTCCACCTCTGGTTGTCTACCGTGTCCCGTCAACACACTGTCCGCACTGTCTCCCCCTCGCACTCTGCCGAACCTCTTCAACGTCGTCGATAATTCGGCGAAATAAGAAAACACCTTGGCAGAGGGTGAAATTTCGTTTGACACTCGCGGAAGCCACGCTGCACCCACGACGTCACACCTCATGCACCGGGGGCGAAAAGCGACGAGGAAGGTCGGAGATGGCCGAGCGGGCGTGGAACACGGCGCACGTGCGAGCGAAATAACGAGAGACGAAACCGAGAAGGGCGAACGATGAAGAGAGAGGAGAGAGGAGAGCCGCGTGCGAGAGGGAACGAGGAAGGGCGGTGTAGAAAGAGGGGGTCCTGAAAATCGACTGGACGTCGTCGTGCACATTCGTCGCGTTTTCACGGTCAGGCTTTATCGATCGTGGAAGGAGAGGGCGAAGGAGCGGAAGGAAAGGAGTTTCGGAGTGCATCGAAAGGGCGTTGAACCCGGCCTTTCGGCAGTCGCGGCGCCCATAATGCAACGATTGTCGTCCTGCCCGACCGTCCCGACAGCTGCCGATCTCCTAACGTTCTTTCTACGCTAACGACCTTTACAATGCTCCGCCAAATTTTTTAACCCGAACCAGTTAATGAACCTTTCTTACCGTTTATGCAGTCGTGGACGCAGCGGAGTATCTCGTTGCCGTAGGTCCGAAACGTCGTGTTCCTGAGCCACACGATTCTTTTGTAAACCAACTGCACCGAGCAGAGGTGCGACTATTTCTATGCGGAAGTGACACAGTGTTATCGGTAATTTCGTGCACTGACATCGCTCGGGTATCGTTAAGACGAATTTTGAGGTGATTACGGTACAGTGTATTATGTAATTTTAGTCTGGATATATTTACTTTTGAACTAATTGCAGACATTTTTGATTTTCTGTGATTTACTTTTTTCAGAAAAAAAAGGGTTTTTATAGTTTTAGGAATCTATTGATATCCGGATTTTGTGATCATTGGATTTAAAAAATTTTTTTGAATTGTCTAGTTTTTAGGTTTTCTTATTTTTCTAGTTAGCAGTTTTCTAATTTTATGATTTTTCAATTTGGAGAATTTTCAGTTTCAAGATTTTCCAATTCCCAAATTTTCTGATTATCGAATTTTTAAATTTCTTGTATTTCTAATTAATTAATTTCCTAGTTCTTTAGTTAAAAAATATCATAGTTACCAAATTTTCTAATATTCCAATTTCTAAATTTCCCAATTCTCCAATTTTTCAATTCCCTAATTTCCTAATTTCTGATATTCAAAATTTACCAATTCCTCAATTTTGCAATTTACCATTTTTAAAATTTTGCAATTTTCAAATTCTCTAAGTTCTCAAATCCCCAGGTATCTACTTCTCAATTTCCAATTTTTAAAATTTTCCTACTGTCAATCTTCACATTTTCCAATTTCTCTATACTCAAATTTCCTGATTTTGCTTCTATATATTCAAATTTCATAATTTCTTAGAACATACTAGTTAATTATTTATGAGTCCACACACATAAAATAACAATACATAACTATGTAAATAAGAATATGAATGCTAACATACATATTAATTATAATTAGAAACTATAAATTCCCGAGTATAATTCTACTGATAAAATTCTTAATAAAATATTAATTATATCGAAAGACACAGCATGTACACGCACGTTGTATTCGTTCACATAATTTGCAACATATGAATGTATAATGACAAATTTATCACGCGTTGCATTCTATTTCAATCAGTTTCAATGACTTCACTGTTCACCTTAACAATGAGCGTCTTTCAAAAAGTTTACCACTCATGAGCACTCATTGTTACCCTTCAAAACCCAATCAAAGTTATTTCAACACCTAATCATTGATCATAAATCGCATTTACCCACGAACATTCACGATTCGTGATTAATGATCAGAGTTTAATCTTCAAGTTCCGTGATGAGGTCAGATCTGACTGTCCAAGATAAATCTTTTCTGTATTCGGAAGGTAACAGTTCACTAGCTTAAAGATAACTAGTAAAATATCAATCAATTAATTATTATTAATTCACTATAAATCGTACAAAATGGATTAGTCAAGAGAATACTTATATGTTAAAAAACATGAATTTATACTGTCACTTATTAAGGATTAAAACCTAACATACCTCTAAGTGATACTAATTATTAAATGATAAAATTAAGTCTTAATTTATCGTTCAATATATCTTGAAAGATAAACCAGAGTTCAGATTTTGACAGTGATTTTGAAAGACGTCCTTAACAATACCATCGATCGATATCGCAAAATTACCGATAATTTCGACACACCTCCGTCACCAATGTAAACGTCATAACAATGTATCATAACGTATCACCAAATGATCACCAGTGCACATTTTCGCGCGTAACACTCACCCCCGTTATATGGCCGGAAACCTTTCGTCGGCCCTCAGGCAGACGCAAGGGCTAGTTTCCTCGCGGCTTATCATCACGAGTTTCGAAGATTAAAATAAGAAAAAAAAGTCGAAAGGTGAGCGCAGCTCCGCTTCCGAAGCACCCGAACCCGCCACTATTATTATTAGTAGTAGTCCCTTTTCGGCATGTTCACGCCCTTCGTGGTTTTTCCATGCATCCATGGGTAGCGTGAGCGGGGGGGGACAGGAACACAGGGTGGTCGAAAGAACGAACGATGCTGTGTGTGCGTGGCTGTGTTAAAGGGAGAAAGAGAGCGAGAGAGAGAGAGGGAGCGAGAAAGGGTGAGATAGAGAGAGAAGCAGAGAGGGGAGACGCATGTGCGAGCAACAACGATGTATTTCGGTGCAGCGCTCCATACACCGCGTGGAGGTCAATGCCCGTCCTTACTCCGGCCCAAGGAACGGGCGGGAGGGCATTCAGGGAGGGAATCAGCGGCGTAGAGGTCGGGGTAGGGAGACAGAGGGCAAGCACTGAGCGGAAAAAATGAACAAACATTCAGAAAGACCAGAAAAGGGACGCTTCGAGTGTGCTCGTACGCCGCTACAACCCCCCACCCTTTCACGTATTACGTTTCGCGTTAACTTTCCTGTTAATTGACGGGCTAAGATTTCTGCGCGATTCGAACCATCCCGATTTACTCATACCCTTTCGCGCATCGGAAATCAAAGTATACGAAAATCTTTTAGGGTGGCTTCTGCTACTTAGGGTAGGCTCAAAATTAGATACTTAGAGATTGTGGAGGTACAATTCGGAATTTGATTTTTAGAGGAGATTATATGGTGGGACAATTCGAAATTAGATGTTTAGAGAAGGTTAACTATTTCTTAGATTCGAAATTAGATTTTGAGGGAAGGTTATATGGTAGTTCAATTTGAAATAAGGTTTTCAGGGAAGGTTATGTGGTGGTCGGATTTGAAATAAAATGTTTAGAGAAAATTACATAGTGGTACAATTCGAAATTAAATTTTTAGAGAAGGTTATATGGTAGGACAATTCGAAAAATATTTTTAAGGAGGGTTATGTGGTGGCTGGATTTGAAATGGAATGTTCAGCGAAGATTAGATGATGCAATTCGAAATTAGATGTTTAAAGAAGGTTAGATGTTGGTTAAATTCGGCAATAGAATTTTTAGTGAATGTTACATGGTGGTACAATTCGAAATTAAATTTTTGGAGAAAGTTAGATGTCACTCAGATTTGAAATTAGATTTTTAAGGAAGGTTACATGGTGGTGAAGGTTATAGACAGTTCAAAATTAAATTTTGAGGGTAGATTATATGTTAACTCAATTTAAAATTAAACGTTTAGGGAAGCTTTCTTGTTGGTTCCACTCGAATTTAATTTTTTGAAAAACTTTGGTAGATTTGAAATAAAATTTGTAGGGTAGGTAATATGTAGGTTCAATTCAAAATTAAATTCTTGGGGAAGGTAATATTTAGAATTAAACTTGAATTGAACTCATTTTAATGAAACTCTAAATTAAATATTAATTCGAAGTGAAAAGTGAATAAATATTGAAAGAAAATAGAAAAGGAATACTTCGAGTGCTGTTCGCAACCCTCACCCCTCACTTTTACGTACTACTTTTCGCTTTAACTTTGAACCACCGCAATTTAATCACACCTTTTTCCTTGATTGGATAGCAACATTAGGGGAGTTCTAAAACGTCTTCTAAATTAACTAATAATGTCCTCACCGCATATCTGGCAGGACTAAGTGACTTGTATTTCGTAAATGTGAGAATTTAGAAATATTAAAACTTAAAAATTATAAATCAGAAAATTTGAGAATTAGGATTCCAATTTTCCAATCACCCAAATCTTCAAATTTCCAAATTTCTAAACCCTCAAATTCCCAAATTCCCAATTTTCCAATCACCCAAATCTCTAAATCCCCAAATTCCCAAATTTCCAATTTTCCAATCACCCAAATCTCTAATTCACCAAATCCACAAATTTCCAATATTCTAATCACCCAAAACTCTAAATCCCCAAATCTACAAATCCACAAATCCCCAAATTCCCAATTTTTCAATTTCCCAATTTTTCAACCACCTAAATGTCCAAATCTCCAAATCCCGAAATTCCCAATCTTCCAAATCCCCAAATCCCCAAATTCCCAATTTTCCAAACTTCCAAATTTCCAAATCTGTAAAATTTGGTACTCTGTATCCAAGATTAATGATATTATCCCTAGAAGACCATTTCTCCTCCAAAAGCCAACCCCACTCGTCACTATACAAAGTGCGTGATTACCTCTAATTCCATAAAAAACTACTACACGTATTCCGCGATTCTATATCCAGTATCCAGTGACGTTGGTCGTAATGTCTAATCAATGTTGCAAAAGCAACCCTGTCTGCTACGTGTTTCCCCTTTTCGTTTTACCCGGAGGACCACGACATTTTGGTGCATCTCCTTTGACAACACTGGCTCTCGCAAGAAGTTACAACGACCTCAGGCCATAAAATGGCAGCAAAAATCGTCGTCGAAGAAACGCGGGGAATCGTAATCGGATCTGCGCTCGGGTTCAGAACGAAAATCGCGTAAACGGGACAAACATTTGTGGGATTCTCGTTAATTCGCGAGCAACACGTGCATCGAACAGATTTCCGGCCAACTAGAATAATTTCTGAGCCTCGGTGAATCATCGCGGCCGATTGGCAATGCGTCAAAATGTTTGCATAATCAACACCAATAATAAACGAAGTACTAGTAGACAAGTAGCGGGATGCGGAAACTCGTTTGCAAGAAATTAATACCGCCTCGTAAATGTGGCTGTTCGGAGTTTTAAATAAATATTGTTGTTGGAGAGAATTGGAGCACGAGGAGTGTGAAGAAAATTCGCAACTTAGTATCAATTATTTATTTCGAATGTTCAGGGGACTGAAGTATTGGCGTGTTTTCATTTCTTGTTATTAATTTGCTTTTAGTAATGCAGATATTATTGTACATGTATGTTTCCTTGCGTTTTGTGGCGATATGGTTTTGTGGTCAGGTTCAGATGTGGCAGGCGATAGCGTTGTTAAGAGCGTATTTTATTTTTGAAAGAAAATTTGGAAATTTAGCAATTTTTTACATGTTTGTAAATTTTTTAATTCTGAAGCTTAAAAATTTGTCAAATTTTTTAATTTTTAAGTTCTCAAACTCTGAAGGTTTTAAGTTTTCCAGATTTTAAATTTTCAAATTCTGGAGATTTCAAGTTTTCGAGTTTTCATGTTTGAAGTTTGCAAATTCTTAAACGTTCAATTTTTTAAACATAAAAATGATCAAATATTTGTAAATTTTCAACCCTCTGAATTCCCAGGTTTTCAGTTTTGTTAGTTTCTGAATTTTTAAATTTACGAACTTGAGAATTAGCGAATTTGAAAACAAAAATATAACATTTCGAGAATAAGGTAAGTAAAATCTGAGAAATTTAGCACCCCAGAACTTGTAAAATGTAAATATCAATAAAATGGAAAATTGAAAACCGTGAGAATTGGATGTAGAATAAATCAGCTCGTATCGAAAGAACAAAGAAAGAAATGGTTTTAAAGGAAGGATTACTTTCAATTGTTTGAAATCGGTTTGACGTAACGCAAGCGAATGTATGGAACAACTCGGAATTAATTGGAACAAATATGTAAAGGGAGATTGTTTTCGGGGATTATCAAAATCGCTTGAAAGCTGTTTTTAGTTACTGCATGGTGCGCGGACTCTCCAAAGCTTGGAATTGTTATTGCAGTGAAGAGCTTTCAAGCAGTTCGAGAATTGTTCCTCTTTGTCCTGGTTTTACGCTCATTTGGAGCAATGGTATTTGAACACGGACACAGAATACGTCCGGAGGATTGTGACAGTCTAACGGATGTTAAAACCGGTGTTAAACTGCATTTTATTATTCTGGAGAAACGACATTGTAATTTAGTTTCGTTCATTTACTGCAATTTTTATTACAAAACACTTTCTCATTATTAGCTCTCAATTTTCCTCAAATTAAACTTTGCAACCTCAAACTAAATTTATATCGATTATTAACTGAACCAGTAATTATTTCATACTAGTACATTTATTTTGAAGTTCTATAAAATTGTTCTTTCTTTAACTTTCGTGGTTTTAAATTTCTAGACATTTGTGTAAATTTGAAAATAGGATAACAAAAAGTTTAAATATTCTAATTCTGAATATTAATTTATTTTGAAATATACAATACTAGTTTCAGTGCTTTCAGAATAGAAAATAATGAAACCTAAATAGGATCAGTGGGAAGATTCCGGTGCGTAAACCAAGACGAAGATATTCCATCAGCCACGTTAAACACAGCACCATAGATTTCCCATAATAGCGCGCAAATCCTGCAGAAATGGAGCGAAGACAATTGTGATTATTGTAGAGACAACGATAACCGGTGCATCGTGAAAATGAAATCGGAACTGGGTACGGGACTGTTTGCACTGGTGGATTCAATTCGCGGCAGATAGAGAGAGAAGGGTAGAAAAGGGGTTGGAAAGGAAAACAGAGAGCGTAGGGGGTTTGATATTGCTACACACGGTGGATTATAAAGAAAGCGGAAACGTCAGGGTAGCAGGGTGCGCAAATGGAAATAGAAACGGGCATATTTAAGCGGTTACATACCGTGTGACACCGGTCATATACACGGATATCGGATACGCTCTCATTTATCATCGCCATTAACCCGGTGACACGGTGAACCTTGCTAACCTCACGAGTTCAAATATAAATTCCGCTTTGACCTTCCATTTTACTACTTTCCGTCGTTAACAATACTCTTTTCATTCTTTCATTTTCTACCCTCTGATGTACGCGTTTCAACCCCTTCTTTCTCTACATTATCATGTACTTTTCTTTTGTTTCATATTCGAACGTTTATTTTACATGTTTATTTTATATATAACATTTTTCACATTCGTATACGCATACACTTCACATTCACATTCATATACGCTTCAATAATATATATTAATGAATTTTCATATATACTAATGAACTAATGAATTTAATATATATATATTAATATGTATTAATGAATTTTAATATATAATAAATTATATTTCATTCATATGTGAATGAACGAAAATTATATTCCATTCGTATAAATTCATATAACAAAAACATATAGTGAAATTTATTTTTGCAACGTAATATACTGATATTGAGAAATAATAAAAAATCATAAAAAATCATAAAATTGTCAAATTGTCAAATGGTAAACTAGTAAAAATTGAGCAGTTAAATACAGTGGTAGAATAACGAACCTACTACTTAGGTTGTGTAATACAAAAACTGATCAAAGTGGCAAATTAAGTGAGATAGCAAAATAATGAAATAGTAGAATAGTAAAGCGAAGAAAATGATAAAATTATAATTTAATAAAATAACAATGTAGCAACATAATAATATAATAAGATAGAAATACAGTGCCATAGTAGCATAGCAATATAGCCGTATGGTAGTATAGTAAAGTAACAGAACATTAAAATAATAAAATAGTAGAATATTAGAACAGTAAAATTATATTTGAAAATTCTTCATATTCCTCGATCATAGCTGAAGCATGAGTGCGTCACGAATGCTTTACGATTGCGTCACGAATGCGTCACGAGTGCGTCACGAATGCTTCATAAGTGCATCACGAATGCATCACGAGTGCGTCACGAATGCTTCACGAGTGCGTCACGAGTTTGACGACTCGTCAAAATAGTGTAAGAAGTTAATAAGAAGTAAGGTGAGTAAATAAAGGTAATAATAACGGAGCGACGTTGATTCATTAAGAAAGAGAAAAGGAATGGAAAAAGATTAGTGGAAAGTCGATCGTTCGATTGGTCGAACCGTTCAACGACCCGTTCTCGAGGTGGACGGTATCGGAAGGAACGTTTAGAAACCAATTTCCCGGACAAAGAAACGGTGATTATCCGAGAGTAATCGCGGCATGCCGGTAGCTAGTCGACACCAGGAAGCGAGCCGCTAAACTCCCCCGGTTGCGGTGCAATTGCAATCATCTCGCTGCCTAGCCACTTTCACTGGTGACCTACTGTTACGACGTCCTGGCTTGCCAGTGACGCGGCACCTTCCACACTCTATGTGGCTATGTGCCTATGTATGTTTGTATCCGTGTATCTGCACACACACACACACACACCCATGTGTTTGCGTGCGCGTTCGTTTCACCCTACGCGTGCAGCCTATTCACGATTCGTACGCAGAACCGTTGGCTGAAGAGAACACCACGAAGATCGAGACAGAGAGAAACGACCCGGTGTTTGCTTACTTTCATTTATTCTCAGGTGCTTTATGGCGGCAATGAAATTCATCGAAAATGGCCGCTGTTTAGTTTACGGGTGTCTGGATACGCTGGGGGCTTGGTCTTTTTCTGGGATGATAGATGATTGCGAGATTTATACGTGGATGATGAAGTTTGGGGCTCGAAACCATCTATGGGATTTGGAAGAGTTTAGAGCTTATTGTGAGTTTGGAGCTGTAGGTTTGGATTCGTTCTGTGATAATTTGTTAGTTATGTGTCAACCTTTCTTGCGTGACGATAATGAGATATTCAATTTTAGAGTTGAGAAAAATTTGTCAAAACTAATGAACTTTTACTATTTGGAACTGGATATTTGAGGTATGGCATTCGAATGCTTTGTATGTTATGAGGGATGTAATTCTGTAAAAAGTCAACTAACTAATTTTATATTTACATTGTCATCCGATTAATATGTCATAGCTACCACAAAAGCCTGAGATTTAACCTAAAACGAAATCGGTCATTTCAAAATAATTATTTGCACAATAAAGGCACATTAAAATTGTATGTTATACTTTATATACTGTACTACAGTGTACTCCATTGATCGAAGTCAATTGAACATAACCTCAAACGAAATCAACTTCTATTTGCTCCTTAAGGAAGTTCATAAGAAATAGCAACAGATAGCCGTAGCAAAAACATAATTGCCCGAAGATGAACACATATTAGAATTACATGTTACACTATACTCCATTTACGAAGATTAAAACCAACGGAAGAAGTGCAAACGCTGGAAGCATCCACCGTTTGTCTTCTTGTGCTTCAACTTCCGCGTCACGAGTGTCATGATCCGCATGGTGGCTGCTGGATCACGAAACATTCCAACGAAGAAGATCAATCCTCAACTCCGCAATATTCTCAACGCGAAGAACGGAAGCAAAATAAAACACAGTAAAAATTTTGGTTAATTTAGATTTGAGATTATATATAAATGATTCCTCAAGATGGCGATCACAATTAATATACAAAATATAGAAATATAGAGTTACAATATAAACTTTATACAAAAATAGTAAACTTTACCAATACAAACAATAAAATTTGTCAATGTAAATAAATTTTATGAATATAAATAATAAGCGTTGTCAACACAAATAATAAACGCGAATGTTTGAAAGTGAAACGAATGTTATTTGCTTCCTCCTTTCGTCTACCGTATTTTTCAACTCCAACAACGAAGATTTGGAATCTAGATATTCATCCGGCAATTCATCATCTCCCTCCCTTTTTTTAATGTCCCCCGAGACACGGGCACGTTGAGCATGGTCATGGATTCAGAAACCAGTTCTCGCGATCAAAGTTGTGCACCATAGTCACTTGAACAGCTAACCTATCTCGTCTTCTACAGCCTCGCCAATTATCCTGGCAGTGCTCAGGACTTCGTCGAACTGCAAACTATCGGATTAGAGAGATCCACGAAGCCCGACCACTCGATTCGATAGGTTAAGTTCGAGCTTTCCATGTAAATAATTGTTATAATTATGGGAGGAAATTAATTTTCTAGCGGGAAACTCCGGTGGTACGTGAACTGGTCGCGATGACGTGGAATTAACCCCATCTACGATCTAAATGAGTTGGTCGTTTAATTCATTGAACCCCTGATTTTTATTTAACTTCCCTTTAAAATGTACCTAATCGACTTACAATTTCATATTTATCGAAAGACGTGAATGAAAGCGTATAACATTAATAAAAATATTGATATACACATTAATATAAAACATTGACAAAAATTACACATATTGAGTTCTTTTAAGGGAGTTCATTATAGCTTTTCATAATTAACTATAGCAACCTAAAAAATGAGGTTTGATAAAAGCTGTTACATAAGTTCATCAATATTCTGATAATTATTTGTTCAATTATAAACAGTCCCTAATTATCATCTTTAAATTACTTTCACCAGAAAAATGAGTAATAAACACCATCTTAATTATCCACTGAACTTTAAACTCATTTAATATACATTTATTTTTAATTATTCCATTAATACACACTATAAAAATTAGTGGTAAATACTGTCTTAATAATGAGCCGTATATCAAATTCATTTTATTTAAATTTATGTTTAATCACTTAATTAATGATTACTATAAAAATGACTGGCAAATGCTGTCTTAATAATGTACTGAATTTCAATATTCATTCAATTCAAATTTATTTTTAATTAGTTCATTAATTAGTACTATAAAAGCGACTGGTAAATGCTGTCTTAATTAGTTGAATATCAAATTCATTTTATTTAAATTTAATTTTAATTATTTAATTAATGACTATTATAAAAATGAGTAATAATGAACTAAATATCGAATTAATTTAATTTGAATTTCTCTTAAATAATTTCATTAATGAGCGCTACAAAAATGATTAATAACGAATTAAAATTTAAATTATTTAACAAATGAATATATTTAGAAAATGCAAGATAAAATAGTAGTGGTTGAAGAAATCTTAGAGCTTACGTGATTCAAGTATCGAATCGTGAGCATCAAGACAAGAAACAAAAGAAACGTCGACTACGATAATCGTGTAGAATGGTTGTCGGTAGCAACCCCGTCTGAAAATCATTCATAGAATCAATGATCGTTCGTGCTGGCATCGTGAACGTCCTCGACAGCATTCTTCGTTTGTTCCTGGTTGCTCGTCGAGCGGGAAAACGCGGAAGAGAAACGCAACGGGCAGGCCGTTGCCTCGAGAG
The DNA here is from genome assembly GCA_945859595.2 of Megachile willughbiella. Lineage (NCBI taxonomy): Eukaryota > Metazoa > Arthropoda > Insecta > Hymenoptera > Megachilidae > Megachile > Megachile willughbiella. The sequence continues at coordinate 12,295,578 of OX243796.1, forward strand.
GGCAAGGTGCATGAACCGTGGGTGGTTGCGCAAACCGTAACCTCCTCCTCGTCGTTGTCGTCGTGTACCTGACCATGCAGGCGGGTCTCGGTTCTACTGAGACCATGATCGCACGCAATATGCATAAATTACACGCGTGTATGGGCATGGGGGCAACCTGGTGGCCCCGCGGCGGTGAAAGTTGCCCGAGGTCAACAATTACCGGTAATTCTTTCGCGTGGAACACCGATGGGCTACTGCCCACTGGTCAGTTCGTGTGCATGCTATATTATCAAACATTCGTAAGTTTATTTATTTATATCTTCTTCGAGGATTGGAAGTGTTCAAATTTTGAAATTGTAGAATTTAAGGATTTAGGGGTTTGAAGATACTTGGAAAAGATATAAATAAATAGAAACTTACGAATGTTTGACAATATAGCATGCACACGTTTGGAAAAAAAGTTACAAGTTCTGGAAGTTATAGAAATGTAAGAATTTTGTAGTTGTGGAATTTTTGAATTTTGGACTGTAAGAATGTAAAAATTACAAATTTGAGAAATTTTGGAATTTTGGAATTTTCGATCGAAGGAATTTGGCAATAAAGGAATTTTGGAATGAAGGAAGAATTAAGGAATTTAGAAATATCAGAATCTACAATAGAAATCTAGGAATCCAGAAATCTAGAAATCTTGAGATGTAGAAATCTAGGAATCTAGGGATATAGGAATCTAGAAATCTAGGAATCTAAGAATCTAGGAACCAAAAAATGTAAGAATCTAGGAATCTAGAAATCTAGATATCTAGGGACCTAGAAATCTAGTAATCTAGTAATCTAGCAATTTAGGAATTTAGAAATCTAGGAACCTAGAAATCTAATAATCTAGTAATCTAGTGATCTAGTGATCTAGTGATCTAGTGGTCTAGTGATCTAGTGATCTAGTAATCTATTATCTAGTAATCTAGTAATCTAGTAATCTAGTATTCTAGAATTTTAGGAATATAGTAATCTAGTAATCTAGGAATTTAAAAATCCAGGAACCTAGAAATCTGGGAGTATATAAATCTAGAAATCCAGAAATCAAAAAATTTAAACAACTACGAATTTAGGCCGCGACTGATTTACTAATCTAGGGATTTAGGAATTTAGAAATCTAAAGATTTAAGAATCTAGGGATTTATGAATCTAGATTTGAAGATTTAGAAATCTAGGGATTTCAGAATTAATAAAAAACGTTTGCAAATTTCTAAGTTTGAAAATCATTTCGAATAGTAAAATAGCATAGAAATGTAACTAGAATGGAAATCACGTTTCTCAGCTTTTGAAGCAAAGTTATTTTCTTCGAACGATAAATGCAAAGTAGATCTCCTATATTTTTCTTCCAGGATAATCGTCCGTCCTCGAGTATTGTTACGCAAGAAATATCTAGCCAGACGGATTGAGGAGGCGTACGCCTTGAAAATTCGAAAAGTACAATGAAAACAGCGGCTGTCCATCGGTGCTTTACGAGCTTGAAAGCTCTTGCGTGGCTTCCGAAGTGCAATGACACTACGTTTCCAACCACCGCGACCTCTTTTTCTCTTTTATACGTCACGAAACTTCTTTCGATGACTCCTATGCCAGGAACAATCGTTATTTAATACGAAGCGCGTGTCGAAACGTCGAGGCGTGAAATAATCGATACTTCGTATTTGTGTAGAATTATTGAATTGTATTAAAATTAACGCGCGATACGTATTCGTTCAGTAAACGTTATCGATGCGGAAAACGTCGCAATTTTTATTTTTAGATTGAAAGTGGAACAAAATTCTTGATTAAAAATAACTTTTCCATGTGACAAAAATTGTCATATAAAAATTTAGAATCTCTGTAAGTTGTTTTACTAACAGTATATGAGACAAGAGTTAATTTGAAAACTATTGCACAAGGTTTATCAAAATCACCTAATCTTTTTATAGAAATCTATTTCATATCGCAGATATGAATAAGTGAAAGCGAATTGTGCGGAAGTAAAACGTGCACTTAAATTGACGAGCGAATAAACACTGAAAACGAAGCCACAATCTTCGCTCGGAGGTTCAGAGTTCAACAAGATGTATGCAAATTGCAAGGAAACGAAAGGTACGTTCCTTTTAGTACGCGACACTCTTAAGAAATTCAAATGTTACGTTCGACTTTTCGAATACTAAGCGTACCGTGCTGAATGCGACAATGACACTTAGACAAACAAAATAGTAATGAGAAGCTGTCTATAAATAGACGTTACCGTTAACACTTTCTTTACTATGAGTCAATTCCTTTTGCTTAACTGCTAAATTGCAGAATCGACTGTCGACGGTGATCTTAGTAAGATGGATCAGAGCTATTTGCTGCTGCGTTGATGAAAGAATATTTTTTGCAAATATATTATTTATTATTTATATTATTTTGCTATTTTTATATTTCACTATACAGCGTGTACTTTATTACTATGGCGCTATTTTATGATTTACAGTGTATTTTTAATGCTAAATATTCAGTTTGTACATTTAAGGGATGATTTTTTGTGGTTAGAAGAAGACATGATTTAAAGTCTTAGAGTAATTATATTTGACTAATTTTAAGTTTGTAACAATTATATAATTCCTAAATGGTTTTAGAATATACAAGATCATATGTGGTAAGGCCACATATGTGACATTCCAGAAGCAAAGTAAATGTCCACATATGTGTACGTATCTTTGAAGAGGTTATGTTCGGTTGCAGCAAAAATGTTCGAATACTACATATCCAATGGTTTAGTAACTATTACAATTGATTTTAATTCTAACAATAAATGAACATCAATTTATATTATACATCGAAATTTGTAATAAATAAATTCGATTTAAGTAACATCTACTCTGGTACCTATCACAAATCAAAATGGTAACTACATTATAAATACTGAAGCTAAAGCAGTCATAATCTTCTTTCATAAGCTTCTTATTTTAAGTTACTAACTTGTAGTTTCCTTAAAATTGACTTACATCGAAATAAAGATTAATTTATACTTTATCATTCGTTTTATTTTTCAACTTCGTTTTCAATTTCGAAAAGTAACTGTGCATATCAGTAAGTTTAATGTTAAACCCTTGCTCGAAGGTATTAATGTTAGCAATTCTAAGACTCCTCTGAAAAGTTTGATGAATCATCCTGAAGTTATTACTTTTGCATAAATAATTGTCACTACTGTCTATTTAAACCTCTTCACACCCTTGGCCACATATGTGGACGTTTTTTATAATTATAGTCACTGTCAATAATAAATAGAACAAAAATTTGATAACAATTTATTCACTACAGAATCCCTCAATCAGAGAAGTAAAATTGGCTGTACTGGTAATGGTTATTTCCGATGTATAGTTAGAGATATGAAAAAGGCCATAAAAAAATCGTCCCCGAAGGGGTTAATGTGTGCATCACATGTATATTCATAAAAGTGTCTATTATTAAGCAGTCACGTTTCGAGGAGGATTAACGAAGAGACGTAATAGTACGTCAAGACAGGGTTGCTCATCGTTACAGGAGGCAAGAAATGCGAACAATCTCCCTTCCTCGTCGGGGTTGTCCCGCGATCGCCACGGAACGTTACATATCACTCGGCCCGGATAAAAATACACCGTGGGAGCGATGACTCGGGCATAAAAATACATCGAAATGCAACTGCGGGAGGAGACTTGCATTCGCGCGTATCTCGAGACGGGCCTCGGCTCGAAAACACGCGCGCACCAGCGAGGAGGATTCGTGAACGCGCGCGCCGACTGAATGGGACGTAACAGAATTTACGAGCTGGGGGAGACTGCAAGGAAACTGCATTGACCGATACGAGGGAAATTTCCATGGGGTCGTTCACGGTGTAGGAGACATCTTCCATGTTACACTGATTTCTAAACAGATTCGAGAACAATCGATTTTCTTTCAAGTATTCAAATAGATTATAAAAAACAGAAAGTTGTAACAGAAAGTACAAACGGACAGTTAAAGAATTATATTCTTCGTTGGGTATGTTGTTCGCAATTTTCAAATGCGACGTTCAAACTTTATTAATTTTAGAATGAAACTAGTTAACTAAACAAATAAGTATATCAAGTTTTATACAAACATTGAAGTAATAAACAAATATACACATATGTGGCTACGTTAGGAGTTAAGAATGTTCAAACTTTATATCAGAATGAAATGAATTAACTAAAGGAATAAAAATAAATAAATACATCATGTTCATACAAACATTGAAGTAATTATACATATTTATTTTTATTCATATGTATACATATATGAACATGAATATTGCACATGAATACATGTACAAACTAATCAAGCTATAGAAGCAAACGTAAAATAAAATCATAAAAGTAAATAAATTTACAATTTATGTACTGTCAATATACAGTTATTCATTAATACAAATATACCAGAAAAAAAGTAAAACCTTGAAGGTATTCATGAACCAATAAAATTATAAAGGATGACCTTGATACACCTGTTCAGCGTCGAAATACCTAACGCAAGTTAATTTTCCGGCTGTATCCGGTGGAAGCGACAGATAAGGCGTTGTTAATCATCGCGGCAGTTAGTGGAAGTAAACGACAGCTTCCCCGAAACAACGTTCCAATTATTCCAGTCGAATTCGAGGAAGGAAACACCCCGACTGTCGGTTGGCTGTTCGTCGCAAGAATACAGGTTCTTCGAGGGCCTGTAAAAGGCAGCTTCGTGTTTAGACATTGAATCCCCGCGACACCCTCCAGAAAAGATGGCCAACGATTCGGCTCCTTTTTTAAGCCTGTCGCTTTTTCTCGCCGGTTCGTTCGGCTTTTAATAACTCCCACGCGTAAAAGCGGGTCCCTCATCCGCGGTCGTGTGCGTGCCTGGATGTTGTATTAACCACCGCACCAGTCAATGACCCTGCCATGCCGCTTCAACGCCACACGCCCATTTGCTCTTTGCAACGCGACGAAAGTCAGCCTGTTACGCATTGCCCATCCTCCGGCGTTCTTTTCCGTGAATTTTCGTGCGGGTTCAATGAAAGGATCGAATATGCACGCCCCGAGAGCGGATCACGTTTCCCTAGGGACAATGTGATCGGATAGGGACCTTGCACTTGTCGGTTTCCGGGTGCTGCTTTGGATGATTTGCGAGGGTGGACTATTTGGGATATTGAGAATTTGGGGAGTTGGAGATTTTGACATTCAGAGATATAGGACTTTGGAGATTTAGGAATATAGAAGATTTAGGGTTTGAGAATTTTGGAGAATTTAGGAGAATTTGGAGAGTTAAGGATTTGGAGATGTAGGGATTAGGAATATAAGGATTTGAGAGTGTAAGAATTCGGGGGTATACAGATTTGGGGGTATAGGAATATGGGGACATAAGGATTTGAGGGAGTAGAGATTTGGGAATGTAGAAATTTGGGGACATAGAAATTTGGGGATATGGGAATTTGGGGACCTAGGAATTTGGGGACATAGTGATTTGGGAGTGTAGACATTCGGGAATGTAGAAATTTGGGGATATAGGGATTTGGGGACGTAGAAATTTAGGGATATAGGAATTCGGGGACGTAGGAATTTGGGGACATAGGGATTTGGGAATGTAGAAATCCGGGAATGTAGAAATTTGGGGATATAGGGATTTGGGGACGTAGAAATTTGGGGATATGGGAATTCAGGGACGTAGGAATTTGGGGATCTAGGGATTGGGGGGCGTAGAGATTTGGGAATGTAGTAATTTGGAGATATAGGAATTTGGGGACATAGGAATTTGGGAGCATAGAGATTTGGGAGTGCAGAGATTCGGGAATGTAGAAATATGGGGATATAGGGATTTGGGGATGTAGGAATTTGGGGACGTAGAAATTTGGGGATGTAGATATTTGGGAATGTAGGAATTTGAAAGTGTAGAAATTTGGAAAGTTCAGGATTTTTGAATGTAAGTATTCAGTAACGTAGAAATTAGGAAATGTAGAGTTTGGGGAAATAGGGATTTAGGGATTCAGAGACTTAAATAATTAGTTCCTAATGAACTAAAACTGTATAATTTCATTTCAAACTCTTCGAAAGTGAGATAAGTGATCTCATCCTATACATTTCGCTATATAAAATTCTCTTAAAAAATACCATGTATCCTTCATTCGTAACATCCTTGCCTGCTTTATAGCTCTGGGTCACAAGTGACCCAGAATTGTGTATTCAGGTTGTCTTTAACGACGTGTAAACCAAAAAGGAATGAAAATCTCCTGAAATTAGCAATGTCGGAATTCATAGATGGTCGCAATGCGTTCATTTCATCGAGACAAGTGGCCGGTAACCGGTTGTCAACAATTCTGCTCGTGAAATTGGGCAAACCTTAACCTTCGGACGGAGCTGCTGCGAATGCGGAGAATGTGGCGCAACAACCTAAACCTTGCCAATGGAGGGAATTTAATCTCGACCACGCTTTCCTTCCTGTCGGATAACAAACACGAGAGAAACAGAGATAGGGACAGGGAGGAAGAGCAACAGAGAAACTTGACAATAGGTCTCGCTGTTGCGGTCAGCTGACTGTTTGATAAAAAAAAGAGGCAAGATAATCCCGCAACGACGATGATAACCGAATCAGCCTCGCTCGACTGTTTGCACGCGATGAATTTTATTTCGACTGGCCTCGATTGAATATTATTAACGCTTTAATTGCACAGAGATGTTAATTACTCTTGCAATTTTACGACAACGTGACGTGTTCTCTTAAATCTTTCTATAGTAAATAATTATTTCATTGCAAATTCAGTGATTAAAATATTAATATGTTTTGATGGTAGTTGCTTGTTTAGTAATATAGGGAAAGAGTGTATTAAGTGAACAGTAGGATTCTAAAGTAGTAAAACAATAGAATAATATAGTAATAGAATTGTGAAATTGTAGAATCATGAAATAGTAGTACAGCAGACAAGTAATATAGCAACAAATATATATAATAACAAATTAGATTATTGTATAGTAACAAATTAGATTACTAGTATAGTAGCATAGTAACACAGTAAAATAATAATATAATATGCAATATGGCAGTACAATAAAATAATCAAAAAGCAAAGAGCAAATCTGACTCTCCTAGTAAAAGTAGGACAATCAAAATGAAGGAGACCTCTAATTCGTTGAATTTTAGGGACTTTTGAGGACCTAACGATTTAGGGATAAATTAAGAATTTTGAGATCTTGGGATTTGGAGATCTATGGCCATTGTGGTGTAGAAACTTCGGAACCTACTTTTAAGATTTAAGAATTTGAGGACGCTAGAGAATTTAAGGATTTATCTAACAATTTGAGAATAGGACTATAGAATCTCATTTGAAAATCAAGGATTGCAGAATTTAGTTTAGGGATGGAAATTTAGGAATATAAATATTGAGGACTAAAAAGTTATCAAGTTTTCATACAAGTCAAAAGTGTACTCTATTAGAGCAGTAAAATAATAAATAATAGTATTGTGAAATGTACAACAGTAAACTACTAGAATACTATAATGGTGAATCATAAAGTAAAATAAAATAGTGAAATACTAAATCAAGGTACTAAAATAAAACAGTGAGCACTGAATCATAAAGTAATAAAATCTCAAAATAGCAAAATATTTTTAACAACTTTCTATTAGCAAAGGAGCCTTACAGCATCAAATGTCCACGTCTTAAAGTCACATCGCAGCGATCGTAATGTTTATTTACACATGCTGACGTAGTCGTGTGCCGATTTATATTTCATTAATAATAAAGATACGATGAATGAGAGAGTAACTGGAGGACCTTATGTAATGGCGCGGTCACTGACTCCGATACACTTTCTCCAACGAGAAGTTATCCGCCGTAGATACAGATAAATGCCCGGTATCGTTTGACGAACATAGACAACGAATTTTTTTTCTCCAATGGAATTATACCCATTGAATTCAAGAAAGGACCATTCTTGCTTTCATCGTGGAATTTACTCGCTGTTTCTTACGATCATTTTGATATATAGCCTCGTAACACGCTAGAATCTTAATGGACTGGTCAAATTATGTTACTTTCTACATTCTGAAATCATTTAATACATCGTAAATTAACTCTGCCGATTAAGTCGGATTTTATTCATATTTGATTATCAAAATATAAATGATTGAAAATAGAGATTATCAGAATGAGGTTCATAAAAATTGCAGGTTATGTGATTAATATAATGTCTGTCTAAAATTTTCATATTAATCCAATAACAAGTTATCAAAGCAATTAAAGAAATGAAATTATGCGATTCTGTAACGACCCAATGCACTTTGTCTGCACTTCCGATGACCGCGTTTAAAGAATCGCAGGTGGCAGACCTCGCCGCGTTTTCGCGCGTTTGTGCGTTTTCATCCGTCCACCTCGAGCACGAACTCGCTCCTCTTTTTTCTCGTTTCCTACGCTGCCGTGAAACTAATTTAGCTACCGAGACGATGACTCGAGGAAAAAAGACTCTGCCAATCAGTTTCCCCTGGGACGAAATTGCGACGGCAAAGCCGGAGTTTTAACGCGACGAAATCCGCGTCGAAAAATTTTTCAACCACTCGTAAACGACCTCCACGTGGCTAAAAATGACGTCAATGAAACGGAGAATAGCTTTTCTTCATTATACTCTTCTTTCGAAACTTTCGTTGCTAATGCTACTACTTAACGTTCTTGGTATTCCGACAAGAGTTATTGCTTCTAATCGATGAACTATTAAATTGGAAACAATGGGACCGGATGAATTAGGAGAAGCATTATTAAGAGGCTCTGGGTAAAATCGAATTAAGTATATTAGAAACCTTCTTAGGATGTTAGACTTTAATTAACAATTACTGTTCTGATTTGACAATTTAAATCAAAATAAATTATGGTGCACTTGAAATCGGGGATTGTTAATAATTGAGTCAAAATTATTGGACTGATAAAAATTTGTTAAATTTTATCTGTTAATTTTACTGTTAATATTAATCACAAAGTAATTGATATGAATTATTATATAACTGTACACCAAATAAAAATATCAAATTTAATTTTTCACGGTGATCATTCAAACATGGCGGTCTCTGACTCCATGTGAGTTCCTCGAAGATCCACTTCGGTGCTTAAAGATTAAATTACAATGAAATCTGATTCCTGAGAAATAGTTATACAAAATTTTCAATAACTACAAACAAGTCTGCAAAAGGAAGATTTGATGCTGTTTCCATTTGAGGACAGCTACTAAATCGATTAAGAGCATCCTAAGAAACGAAACAAAAAAGGAGTCATATTTTGAGGGATTAAGAGCTTAAAAGTTGCAGCAGAAATCCGGGGAAAGTTGGTAAGTAAAAATTCGAAGGCTGACTCGAAACTCTTTGCACTTCGTTAAACGCGTCGAAGTTCGCGGCGCTGCCACGTTCCAGAGCATGGTAGACTTCATGCCGGAATCGTTTCAGACTTCATAGAAAGCTATTTCGGTGCCAACGATAGAACTATTCAGACCTGGACGCTTCCGCGTCAAAGCTACTTAACGCGACTGGTTGACTTCATTAATCGTTACATTAAAGCGAGCGACGAGAATAGAAGACAACGACTAAAGTTTTGTCTTTGAGATTCTATCTACCGAACTGCACAACCTGAATACCGTTCGTCGATTCGTCGCGATCCGCTCTTAGATATTCCATCAAATTGACAGCTGCGAGCGGTTCGAGCATTTCCCAATGAAACTATTAAACTGCACCGTATCAAATGGCGAATTTCGAAACATCGAAAGTCTGCCGATGAGATGATTAGATGACGTGAAAATAGACGCGAGGCAATTATGTTATATCAATTCGTAACATTTGATAGAGGATTGTGCAAACCTTTCGTCATTTATAATTTATCTTTTACTTGAAACATGTCAATTGCTTTGATGGAGGAAATCTGATGATAGTGAATGATTAGGTTAACTGTATTGTAGCAAATCAAAATTCACAACAGAAGCTTAGGATCATGTTTCAAGACGTTCTCCATATGTATAATTATCATGTTTGATCAAATTTAGTCAAGAATGTTCAAGTGCTAAAGGGTACGTTAACCTAAAATTTCACATGTACCTCGAATGGAAGATGTAATATTGAATCTGTCCACTCAAATTAACAAGTACTGTTAAAAATTGGGAAAATTGTTAAAAGAACTTCATCCATATGCATAATTATCATATTTGATCAAATTGAGTCAAGAATGGTCATCAAGTGTTAAAGGGTACGTTAACCTAAAACTTCACATGTACCTCGAATGAAAGATGTAATATTGAATCTGTCCACCCAAAGTAACAAGTACTGTTAAAAATTGGAAAAATTGTTAAAAGAACTTCATCCATATGCATAATTATCATATTTGATCAAATTGAGTCAAGAATGGTCATCAAGGGTACGTTAACCTAAAACTTCACGTGTACCTCGAATGGAAGATGTAATATTGAATCTGTCCACCCAAATTAACAAGTACTGTTAAAAATTGGAGAAATTATTAAAAGAACTTTTGGCAACTTGAGTGAATATCTGCAGATCGTGCAATATCGATCGATGCGGATGAATCTGGTTTCGCTTTTCGTGTCTCGGAAGAGTTCGTTCGAGATGGTTGCAACCAGGTTGCACAACCGTTCCTCATAGGCGGTCGAGCGTATCTCGAAGCAAGATCCAATCCTAGCCAATCTTATCCTAGGCCTAGGCTACCACTAGATCGTCTGTCTGTCGGGTTAGGTTGGGATAGATCGCGTATTACGCCGCTGCAGCAAACTTTCTCCCTGAGGACGATGCACCTGGCCCCACCAGACACCACGGTGGATCAACCACGCGATATAAAGCGTCGACTTGACCGACGAGACTCTCTCGATGCCGTGGAATCGATAGCGTTAGAATTTAGACGGGGATTGCGGTTGTTCTTGCTCTTACGTTATGAGGGATTTCGAACGGCTCGAGCCTACATCTACGATTTATTTTGTGGTTGGAAAGATTGCAGGATTGTTGTAAATCCTTATGTTGTTTGTTCTTTTTGGACGAACGTTGTCTATACTATATGAAATTTTTAGTAATTTCTGTAATGATTATTTTTGTGGATTAATACCTGAAATCTTTTAACCATGATTGTGGACAAAAGACTCCGGACGATATTTGTATTTCATAAAAATATGCTTTTTTTATTGTGCATTACAAAATTTTTTGGTGCACGAAATCTCTTAACTACGATTGTGGACAAATGATACCGAACGATGTCGGTTTTTACATTTCATGAAAATATGCTTCTGACAAATTTTTGTATCATGAAACTCCAAATAAAACGACTCTTGTAACTTGTAACGCCAGATGAAAGATATGAGATATAATGCGAAAATTGATATCGTTAAAAAATTTTTGTCAGCAGCAAATAAAATTGCGCCACGCGTTAAAAATGTAGTTTATCGAATACTTTGCACAATGTATTTGCTGACAGATACTGTCACCGTGGATTAAAAATGAAAGAATATTGATTAAATTATTTACTAACGACTAACTTTTATTTTTTTTTAAATTTATTAAGAGAGAAAGTTATACAAACGGAAGTTAACTTATGTAAAAAAATGAGTATTTTGATGTGTGTACGGAGATTAATATTAATTTATTTTGATGGTAATAAATAATACGATAGGTAACAGTATTGTAGAAGTCGAAATAAATTGTATCGAGTGAATGGAACAGAATTAATATTTAAGAGAAAACGAGTGAAATCGAAATTTTTGAAACATTTATTCGACAAAAAAGAGAGGAAAGAAATGTATCGATAATTAATCGATATTGGTGTAATTATAAAAAGCGTTTAATACGGAACGCCTGCGAACATGTTTTTCAGCGTTAATATCCGAAATAATCCGTCGAAGTGTGTACTAATAGCCGTCAATAATAAATTAAAATCGGTAGTGCATGACGTTGAACGCGATTTCGGCCGTAATTAGCAATGGAAATGATGCCCAATCAAGTGGTGTCAATAGTACCGATGAAAATATTTATACCTTCGACAAATATCCACTCTATTCATATTAAATATTAATCGAATTAAGATGTACACACGATAGAATTACATTCTGCCGTTTCAAGTTTTGCAATTTTTAATTTTTTTTATTTTTATATTTTTAATTTGGAGATTTGGAAATTTTGAAATTTGGAGATTTAGAGATTTAGAGATTTGGAGATTTATAGATTTACAAATTTACAAATTTACAAATTTACAAACTGGCAAACATAAAAAATTGTCAAGTAGAAAATTTAAAAAGCTAAAATTTTGAACTACTGAAGTTCTCAAATTTTCCAATACCCAAACTTGAAATCTCGAATTTTTCAATTTTCTAATTTACAAATCTTCCTACACACAAATATCCAAATATACAAACCTGAAAATCAAAAATGTAAAAACTTGAGCATATAAAAATTTGACAACCTGAAACTAAATACAAAAATGTCGAATATTTTAATGAACCACTAAATCACCATACACCATAATTGTACTTGAATGAATGAACGACCGAAAAAAATTCGTTCCCGAAATTGAAGGTATTATCTAAAACTAGGCAGACATTCGCGAATCTCTCCCTGACAAAGGAGTTCCTTAAGAATATCCTTCCTCGCGCGAGAAGACGTGACTTTTAGGGATCCTGGTAAACGATTACCTAGATGGAACGCGGTAAACGAACGTCTAGCAGTCACAGAAAAATCCTGATCGATAGAACGAAGCTTCGGTGACAGGTGTAAGACAAGCGAGTGATTTATGACTCGCTTTTAGATCGCGAAGATTTCCCTGGAGATGCATCCAAATTGGACTTTAGAAAGTGAGATGAGCTCATAGACTCTGATTTTTACCGATTCGACAGATTACAATGAGGCTCACGTGCTGTTTAAAAATAACCCCATATTGAAAACTAGCTTCGTTTCAATCTCATAAACAATTTCTACGAAGATTCATTTCTGTACTCAATTTTAGAACGATCAAATCATTCGTTAGACGGAATGCAAAATCACTTGTGAATATTTCATCAACCTATGGATAATCCAAATTTCCTGCGCTTCTGAGCTCGTTAAATATTCATTTAATTTTCTCCTTGTCTTTCCTGTCACTGATATACAAATTTAAACATTATAAAAACTGTTATAAATAATTCGTCCGATTTTTAAAAACCGAAGGTGGAGTAAAGTGGAGTACAATAAACCTACTCACCCACAACTTGCTCTCAAGTATTGGATGACAAAGATATTAAATTATATTTATCTCAATCAGTATCGATTCAATGAAGAATAAAGTACCAATAAATCGTCGCTTATTTGCAGGAGCTCTAAAAAATTCATCCTGTGGAACTCCGTTGAGGCTATGTTCGACGCTTACAGGTAGACAGGCAAAAGCGAAATGGAAGGTGAGAGTCGTAACCAGTTGCTCGAAAGAGGTGAAAGTCCATAGGCACACCATAAACGAGTTGCACCGCCATTCAGCCCGTGGGCACCGTCGTTCACGGAGCGGAGTCCAATCGCGAGCGGACTCGCTCCACTGACTCGCGAAGCGTAGACGAGGATTCCGCTAACTTTACTCATGGTACCGCTAGTCCACGGTATCTGTTCACGGACCACCATAATGCCTTTACAACCGTGGCTTCCGGGTTTTCCCTTTCCGCTCGTGACTCACAGCCACGTTGAGTCTTATCCTTGTATTTATTATTGCAAAAAATCGTTCAAACTTCGGAATCTTTCTGAATCATTTATTGACGATGGGAAAAGAACGACGAGTTCAGAAGTTGTTTGGTAAGTAGGTTTATGGAGAATGGGACATGTCCTATAGGGCTGGAGATTTCAATGCGCGGATATGCAGCTATCTCAGGTTGCAAAGCTTTTAGATATCTTTTATTTATATTCGCTGTGATACAGTACATACTTATTTTTCATCGAGTAGATATATAAACATTATTTAATTTTTTTGGCTTGCATGAATAGTGTCGGGATTAAAATAAATAGAATAAAGTATCTTTGTTTTAGTGAAGTTCTAACCAAATTATCTTTGGCAAGTTTTATTCTATATTTCCATACTTCTACATTTTTTCTAATTTAAATTCCACTGGAAATTTACAATGTGAATAACAATAAAAACAGTAATTAAGAGGTACAATAAATACTTGCTCTTGATTGGTTATACATATAATACTGCTTACGAGATATTTATTAAATTATGACTTGTTTAATAGATTCATTTAATTACGACTTTTATGATGAGTTGATTTCATGATAAAGTTTATAACAGGTTGATTTAAGTATGATTTTTATGAGTAGGTATGAGTAGGTTTGATTATGATTTTTATGATGAGTGGATTTAATTACAGTTTATATGATGAGACAATTAAATTATTATTTTTATAATAGCTTTATTAATGACTTTTTATAACAGATTGATTTAATTACGATTTTTATAATGGGTTGATTTGATTATGATTTTTATGATGAGCGGATTTCATTACAGATTTTATGATTGGAGTTTATAATTTTTATGATGGATTAATTGAATTATAGAAATTGTAAAAACCTGATATAACAAGTCTAAAAATTCTAAAGAAATTAAAAGCCAGAGTTGAGAAAGATAAGTCGTAAAACTAGCTATGGTTATTAATGACGTGGCTAGTCCAAGGTTATTCGCATCCCCTATGACGCATGCGGGATCGTCATGGTGCCCCATGTTCCACGGGAACCCTGTTTTCCCTTTTATCGTCCCCTTCGTGGGATCCCACGAGGGTGAAAGTGGTATCACGTTATTGAAACTAGGAAAGTGACACGCTATTTTCTTCATCCCTTTTCTCTTGGCCAGCGTTTTTTTTCCTTCGTTTTTCTTTTTTCTTCCTTTTTTTTGTTACGAACTTACGTGTGTCGAGTTTAATGGTTCGTGGGGCGAAAGGGTGACACTGTTCGATCAACAAGGGGTGAAAATCGATTCCTGCCTTTCTGTATAAACGATGAAAGTTAAGGGATAATATATATTATTTGTAATTGTATAAAAATTAAAGATCTCACTGACAATTGTTTGTTGAATAGTAAGTTAAATTTTTGTTGTTGAAGTTTAACTAAAATATGAAGAATGTTTGTAATTATAGACATAGATTTTTATGTAACAAAATATATATTTTGTTGATATGAATTATAACATATGTAAATATATATTCTTTACTTATGTACATTGTCATACTTTTATAATAGCTTTCAAGCATTAATGTAATTCTAACAGGCAATTTAAATTTTAAAGAGAGTACGAACGGTTCTTTTTTAATTCTCGTGCATCGTTCAAGTTAAATTGATCCAAGACAGAACGTCAATATCCAATCTCTTCTTAATGACACATTCTATTTATGAGAAATGCACCATCTTTCATTAAAGATATTCAAAAGATCCATCTACTAAAATATCAATTACTTCCACTTTTTATACCACCAAAATAAAAATTAAATACTGTACTAAAAACGTGAATAACACAAAGATTGAAAAATAAATACAATTATCAAGGCAAGTGCATACAAAATGACATAAGAAGCATTATAAATGTTCCAAGTTTGAAAGAAAAGCAATAAAACATGATATTCAATAAAACGATACAAAAGATTACAAAGAGAAGTAAGCGAAACAACTGTACGAAACTCGATAATAAACTATAATTCCGGCAACCGAGTATCCCCGCCCGAGAAAAGAAGATAAAGTTCTCCGGTCACGACTCGTCTCCTTCATCCTCGGCAACGGTTTTCGAGTTCGTAATTACAAAAGACACTCTCGTCGAGTGCAGAGAGTGCGGGAAGGAGAGACGTGTGGAACGTATAAATCGTCTGCACGCGGTGGATGAACCATAGAGGAAGACAATGGCGAGGCACCGATAGAGCGCTGATGACACGACGTAATCAGAAGTCACGAATTATAGAGCATGCATAATGCAGGATCACAGCTACTGCAACATTCATGTAAAGCCACACGAGCCGAATTTTCGCGATTCTGAATTTCAATACGGGCCTAACAGTACTCTGGCTGAGCACGAACCTGTGAACGCGTTCTGTCCTCGAGATTTTGAGGGGTTTGGGATTAAACGCGTCGTCGAAATGCATAGCACGTGATCCACTTTTGCTCGCGCTGGTGGACCCATTCGAATCTACATTTTATCAGATGCACGTTAATTTTAATAAATTAAATTAAGGGTTTTGCATGCACCTTTAATCTCCTGGATGAAATATCGCTTAACATTTTACCTTCAAATGTGTAATCATTTTTTTATACCTCGGATTTATTCACCCTGACTGATAATAGGTTCGTTATAGGTCTATACTGTCGATCTCTTCGGTGACGATTTTTTGGGGAATGAAATAACTTATTGTATGCAACCATATTTTACTTTTGAACCGATAAAAATTACACGTTACAATTGGAACAATTATTAACAATTTAAAAACAGATACAAAGATATCTACATACGTGACCATTTCAAAAATAAAATAAACATATACCTTCATAAATTGTCTTCCCAAAATATACTAATCGGAGTATCCATTCCTCACCATTTTAAATGAAGATAAACCTCATCTTCATGCTCGACATTCAGTTTTTCAATTTCGGAATGCAAATATGAAAACTTCCCGAAAATCCGAACTTCGCGTCTGCACTCCATTTTAAAATCCGGCAAACTTCAGCTGGGTTCAACCCCCTTGCTATAAAACTTCGACAAATTGCAATCCCTACGACCGTCAAATAGCGACAATTCAAGATATTCGTTCTTCGAGTACTCAGACCTTCGTCAGAACTTCGCGTCATCCCCGAAGAAAAATCCGCGTTTCAATCTTTTCGTCGACTGCGGAGCTGACCAATCGACACCTCGTCGTCGATTCTTTCGTGCATTTCCATGAAATTCGTATGTGTCCACGAGGAAGGGACTTTAAGTGCGGTATATTGACGCGCTGTTACCAGATTGAAGTTCTTGAAGGGTTCTCGAAGGCGGACAGGAACGATTTCGTGCATTCCAGCAGCTGGAGGGGGTGAACAGGCGAGGAACACCATGGGGTAGAAAGGCAGACGAAAGTGTTTTTACACGCGGGAGGTCCTGAGAGCTTAAAAAAGAGCGAGGTACGAGAGAAAGGCGACTGTGTCTTACGAATTTCCATCCGAAGAGCTGGGAGATCGATCGTAAGATTTGGCTTCGCTGACTTGAATTTTACTGACACATTCTGAAATACTAGTGTTTCGAGGTTGAATAAATTACTAAATACTACAATATTACTTATTACACTGCATAAATAATATGAAGAATTTAAGAAAATAACGAATGGGCTATGGAGTTTCTTCTGTAGATGGAGGTTCAAAGATCTCGAGGTCAACTTAAATAAAATGATGTAGATCTCAGTCTTTTTAAGTAAAATGACATATTTTCTTATACATAGATTGTTAGAATATTCAACATAAAAATTATTGAAGCATGATAAAAATTATCTACGATATTATTTTTCAAAATTTTCTTCTTGCTTCTAAATTGGAAATATTTCATGAACTATTCACTTCTTTACTATTACACGTCAATTACTTTATGCGGAATGCTTAGAAAAATCAATCTACAGAAAAATATTTGATTTAAATAAACGTATTTGATCTTTGAAACCTCTGAAAATCATTATTATAATAGAGATCAGATCTAGAACTCAAAATTAAATTACTCATGAACAAACTTCTTTCACATTTTAACAAATAATGAAAATATTTCAGTATGTATACTACTTGTGACTATACAGCTAATAATCATAGCGTTCATTTGTCTTTCCCAAGGGTGATGTGAACGGTTTGATCTATTGTCAAGCAACTAGTTTTAGAACGATTTCGTTCATCAACGTTTCAAACTCTTCCCGATGTCGTAAACTTCATCTACATTTCATCTTACACGACCTATTGGCCAACCGACGCTCAAACCCTGCTTTTGATATTTAGTCTGCACGAGTTTCGCAACGCGGAATTGTGAAGTATCGTCTTGCTGTTGCGATGTATCGAATCGAATTAATTGCCGGCTAATCGATTCTTTTCGGACACCGGGCCACTCTTTCAACTAACCGTGTATTGCTTAATCAGAGATTCGCTTAGCAGATAAAACCTGTTTAATTTGCACCATTCACGATAACGAGTAACCACTCGTTAATTAACCTTTTCGCGAGAAAACTGATACCAGAAACTTTTCTCTGCAAATATTTAATAATTCGTAAAATGTGAACATATTGATTAACTTGCAATCACAATTTTCGAATGGAGAAGCTATTAGAAATCAAAGAAATTAATCAACTTTGCTGCTAACGCTGCTGTTAAATCAAGGTTTCTATATGAATTTCATCAATTAGGTTTTTGTATTAATTTTACAAATACATTAGGTTCAATTATATACTCAGTTTGTTCTAAATTAAGATTTCAATTATTCAGAATTCATAATTGTTAGTAGGTGAGTTAATGTTAAAATATGCCGAGCTTTGTCACACATATTAATGATCATAAGTGTGGATGTAGTATGACTTCTTTGAACACCGAGTTATCAATGATGTATTTTGTCATTGAAAATAAATGGAGTTCGTATTGATTACTCATTGAATATTCGTCTGTAGTATTCTCGTGCAAAATTTGTCAATGACAATGCTATTTTCACTAGAAGATTCGTGTGTGTCACATCTCGTCACCCGATGACCTCACATATTGATATAACACGTGCGTTAAAACGCGCAGCGTGCCGATCCTAAGGGGACCAATTCTGAATACGAGGTCGACAACCGCGATGTGTCTCGTTGAACATGTCACTCGGTGATCCTAAGTCAACGAAAGTATTATCAGCCACGTAATAAGGTGTGATATCCCCGTAAAATGTAACATGTCAGAGACAGCTTTCCGTATTCGATAAACGATCATTTTCGTAACATTTCATTCGGTTAAACTCGAAGGAAGAAGAAATTTCTCTCCTCTGAAAATATTGAATGAAATCTTCACGCTGTTTGAGTTTCCACTCTCGAACAGAGAATACTTCCTGATCAAACGCTAGGAAATTAATTCTACTTTTGTTTGATACCGTTTACTTTAGGAATGTAGAACTGCCGCTTAATTCTTCTTGCAGTGTAGAGCAATGAATTATAGTAATAGATTTGTACAGAGTAGAAAGGAGCGAAGTAAATTTTGCTATTTACAAATTCTGAGTCTCAATTTTTTGAATGTTCGAATTGTGAAATTGTTCAAAAGTTGTATTTTAAGATTTTAAAATAGCAAACTTGAAAATTACTGAATTAGTAAAACATCAAGGTTTAGGTCAAAGTATCGTTTTTAAACTTCAAAGTATAAAAGTTCTCAAATTTCCAAATTATGAAACTGTGAAATCTTCAAATTCATAAATTCTTAAATTTGCAAATTCATATAGCTAAAAAATTTCAAATACTCAATCTTCAAATTTGTAAATTTTCAAACATCAAATTTCATACTGCCTATTATCCAAATTTTGAAACTTAAAGTCTAAAATCGTAAAGTTCCTACATTCCCAAATTTCCAAATCCTCTATCTCCAAATTCATAAATTTTCAAATTTCCAAACCACAAATGTTCATACTCCCAATTCTCATATTTTCAAAGTTCCAAATCCCCAAAGCAATATATTCAAAACTGTAAGACATTCTAGTTTCGAAGTTTGAGTTATCGACGTTCGATTGTACTACACTTGGCCCCGTCACAAATATTTCGAGTGAAGCTTCATTTCAACTTATAAAGATTTTCGCGTCAGAAAAGAAATGAACAAACTTTAATTTTACAGAGACTCTCCATTTATACAAGTTTAATCGATCGAAGTTCAACTGCAACACATTTGATCAAGTCTCAAATAATTCGAGTTGAGTCTTATTCCGATTTACACAGATTTTCGCAGCGAAATCGAAAGAATGAAAATTTGAATTTCATAGAAATTTTCAAGTTTTAGAAGTTCGAGTCATAAAAATTCGACTGCAACAAATTTAAACATTCGCCGAATAATTATAGTCAAGCTTTATTCTGATTTACAGAGATTTTTGCAGTGACAAAGAATGAAAAAATTGTGATTTCATAAAAATGTACAAGTTTCAAAAACTCGAGTCAAGTTCGACTGCAACAAATTTGACCATGCATTAATTCAAACTAAATCAAGTCTTATACCGATTAACAATTTTCGAAGCAAAAAAAAAGGGAATATCATCCTGAAAATTTTCAAGTTTCCAAGGTTCGAGTTATCGAGATTGTAGTATATGGTCTGGACGAGGACGCGAGGGAGTGCATCGCGAGCGCTCGCGAATGCGGGGGCGCTGTTAGCTGTTCGAGCGTTCGTTGGTGGGGGTTTGTAGTTAGGGAGGGGCGAAAGGGGTGGCGAGTAGGTGGTGGGGGAAGGTTGGTCTCGGAGTGGGGATCGTTCGGTGGCAGCAGCGGCGTGCTCGGTGTCATTGCCTCGACGCTCGGGGCGGCCAGTGACTCCATCACTGACCTAGTGCCGAGGCTTGCCGAGCGGCGGCGTAAACGGCCGAGCCGGAGGCCGTCGACCTCGGCCGGCCTCCAGCGCGACACACACCGACATTACGAGTAGCGCCCCGCTGCCGTACACATCGCGCCTTGTCCTTCTCTTTCTTCTCCTGCCCCTCCCTTTCCACGCCTCTCTCTCTCTCTCTCTCTCTCGATCTCCGTCGCGTCTCCTTCGAGCTTCTCTACCGTGGGCTTTCGAACCAGCTGGCCCGGTTGGTCCTGAAAATCGCGGAAATGCGCGAGTTACGCTTATGCGTCAACTTCGCGGCCGCAGCAGAAAACGGAACGCCGCCTCCGATTTCTATTTTTTCCTCGGCAGATCATTCGGGAAAACGATCACCCGTCGACGTGAAAACGGAACACGTCCAGACCGTCGGTCTCCAGCTCGACTCGATGCTTGACGAGTCTGGACGTACGTACATATCGGTTTTATGACGGGGATCTGGCGATTCTGCTGTGCCGAGAGCGGCTTGTTGTTCTCGATGACGGAATTTTTAACGGGGCGTAGATTCGTTGAATCGATCCTTCGCCGAGAATCGTTATTACTTATTTTGATAAACGGCGGTATGGATGTTTTATTCTGGAAAGTCATCGTTCGCTGCATGCTTAGTTTCATCGATCGTGACTCGCACGGACACGGATTCAATTTCTGGACGAATCATCGTGGCTGAGTAACTTCTTCGGATCTTGTGTTAATGCACCGATGGGGAAACGGAGATTTAGCAGGGCATTTATTGATTTATGTATTTAAAGATGGAGCTGAGTGATTTCATTATTGAACGTATAGAAACATTTGGAAGTAATTATTTTTTAAATGCAAAAAGTATACAAGATATGACAAGTATAACAATTTATGGCAGGTATAAAGGATATGTTAATAAAACATATTTTTTGTTAGGCAGTAATTTTGATTCAGAATAGAAATACGCAACATTTCACAAAGTACTGCAGCATGACTAATCTCCTATTAATCCCAAAATTCTAGCAATTGAAATTACTCATCCTAGCCTAGCATTACTCATCGTTGTGCCAACCTTGTGACAACTAAAGGCTAAGGTCAATCTCAAATAATCTGAAGCGTACAGCTCCCCACGCCTATTTTAAATTCTTTAACTAATTTCACGTCCAAATCTGACTGTACCATAATTATATTTTTTAATTGAACTTCTAATTATAAGTTCTAATTATAAACTCTCTCTCTTTTACAATGTTTCATTAGAGGAAGTCGAGTACAAATTAATTTTTTTTTTCGTTATTAATTTTGTTTTGGAATATAACTTTTGGTGGTATAATAAAATACCATTATGAGGAAAAATATTAGAATTGATTGTATAAGGAAAACTTGTGTTTGAAGCTACAGTTTAAAAATATATCAAACGAGTAACTCGTCAGTAGGAGGAACCACAATCTTTCAGTTATGAAATCTCTCCCTATTTCTCGTTGCAGGAACACGCGAACTAAAGACGCCCGACGAACCAACTTCCGGAACACCTTGCACACACTGGCGGCCCGAACATCCGCGACAAACACAATGAGATTGTAAATCAAGTCGACCAGGGCAGCTATTGAACGTAGGAAGTATCGTTGACGCGCGTATGAATCATTACGAAAGCGGGCGAGTACGTTTCTACGGGTTTGAAGAAGAGAAATGGCGGAAAAATTGAAAAGTGTCACTCGTAGAAGAAGAACGCGATTAGAACAGTAACGAATGGGAGAAACTGCTTTCATCGATCGATGAAAATGACAGAAAACTTTAATAAAGAAAATTAGCAATTAAAATAAATAAATTTACGATTTTATTTTGCAAACATTTGTTCGTACAAATTTAACATTTATTCTATTACTAATATTCTTTGGTTATGTATTAAATTTGACTTAATGATTAAAAACTAGATGAACGTTTTAGGAATTATTCTTAGACAAATACCATTATGGGCTTGTGTTTGACTTTGTCAAAGTTAAATGAAGACCGTTGCTTAAAGTCACATTTAGATAAAGTGGCTCACCTTAAATCTTGTTCAAACAATTAATTACTATTTTTTATTCTATAGTCTTGTATTTATTCTATAAATGAAAGTGATAGTACATTAGAAGCACAGACAAAATTGAGTTACAATTGCAACAATACGATCAAGGGGTTATGTTCAAGGATTAACACGTTCAAAATTAGGATTTTGAAAATTATCATTTCAGTACATAATAATAAAATAAGTATAAATGCACAATAACTATATATATTACAAGAATCCAATTTTTCTTTAAGAAACGTAATCGACGTTGAAGTTAATTATCGTCAAAGAATAAGAAACAGTTACCAGCTAAAACTGAAAAAACTTGATACTTTCTATCTACAACGTAACAAATCGTATCAGTAAATAGTCTTACAATTAGAAAGGATACACTTACTGTTCCATAATAGGCGTGACCAAAGCTTCCGGATCGATAGAGGAAGAGGAAGTTGTATCGTTTAGATTCTGACAAATTGGGAATGTCGAAGAGGGTAGCAATCTCCGACAATTATAGACACAATTATAAATGTATTAATTTGATTAGTCCTCGTTTACTGTACTTTATTAGCACAAAGTATGTCAAATACGACTGCCTAAATCCCCAGATCACTTACACTTAAGCATTCTACATAGAAAAAAACAGGATCAACCCCTTCAAACTTAAAGTTTTTAGTTCATCTACAAATATTTTTGATTATTTTTATATTAACCTTTTCTAAATACTCGCATTGAGTTACCCAAATCCCCAAATCCCAAGTTACATTTAAATACTCTACATAGCCATAGAACCAACCCCCTCAAACTTCAATCTTTCACTATATCTACAAATATTTTTGATTATTTGTATATTAACCTTTTCTAAATACTCGCATTGAGTTACCCAAATCCCCAAATCCCAAGTTACAATTAAATACTCTACATAGCCATAGAACCACCCCCCTCAAACTTCAATCTTTCACTACATCAACAAATATTTTTGATTATTTTTATATTAACCGTTTCTAAATACTCTCATTGAATTACCTAAATCCCCAAATACCAAGTTACTCTACATAACTCAAAAACCAACCCCTTCAAACTTCCATCTTACTTCATCTACAACTTCGATTATTTTTCCACTCTCGTTGTCTAAGTGCTCCCCTTCAATTCACCCATAATTTCTATCACTCTTCCCCATAATCATCCATCTTCGAATAGTAATTGTATGTAGCATAAACAATTGTAAATCTTTCGGTAGCATCAAGTTCGAGAGCAATTCAGAATGTCCAGTTGTTTCTTTCGACGGCCTCGAAGTTACTGTTATTAGAACGATATCGTTGCGTGGAAGTAACGGTCTTGAAGGGAAAATTATGGTAAGATATACGGGATGCGTTCGCGGCGCGTTTTGTGTGTTCGGATACGCGGTGTGAGACCGGAAGCGAGATAAATGGGCCGCTCTGTTACGCTCGCGAGCGAACGTTTCAACGTGGCGCGAACACTTTCCAATGTTAACCGATAGCAAGAAATGGAATGGCTTGTTTGAATCATCCGTTGTAACTGTGTATCGTTCTTGTTCAAACGCGGAATACTAATGGCCTGTAAACATTACGGCACGCGATAGCGGTAACGAACATTTTGGAATAGCTCGTCCTGGCTTTTTGCAAGTTTCTTCGTAACAGACTAAGCAAACGGCCAGATCGAATTTCTTCGACTTTATATTTGGCTTGGTGAGTATGTAAATGCAGATTGAATTCGAGTTTAGTTCTGTGCAATTTAGGATTCTTGTAAGTAGTCGAAGAGAGGATAAAGGAGAAAGTAAGGAAAGTTTTCAAAATTTTAATTTTAAATTTCCATATTTTCATATTTTTGGGTCCTTGAGTCTCTAATTCTAAGTTTCCGAATTTTCAAAGTTTCAAACTCTAGAATCTAGAAATTGGTCAAATTTCAGTCTTCATAATTTTTCCAAATCACCAAGCAGTTGAGTTCTTAGATCTCCAAAAACTTAGACTTGGAAATCTTAGATCCTAAATCCCTAGATCCCTAAATAATTAAATTTCTAAATTCTCAGATCCTCACGTTCTTAGACCCACAAATTTAAAAATCTCTAGATCTCCAAATTTCTAAATCCCTAAAATCCTAGATCCTCCAGTTTCAAAATCCCTAGATCCACAAATACTTGAAACCCTAAATCTCCAAATTCCAAACTCTCCAAATACCAAACTTTCCAAATTCCATAATCCTTAAATTACAAACTCCCCAAACTACAAACTCCCCAAATTCCAAGCTTCTCAAATTAGAAACTCCCCAAATTCCAAGCTCCGCAAATTACAAACTCCCCAAATTCCAAGTTTCCCAAATTACAAACTCCCCAAATTCCAAGTTTACCAAATTAGAAATTCCCCAAATACAAGCTTCCTAAATTCCAAGCTCCCCAAATTACAAATTCCCCAAATTCCAAGTTCCGCAAATTCCAAGTTTCCCAAATTACAAATTCCCCAAATTACAAATTCCCCAAATTACAAGTTCCCCAAATTCCAAGCTCCCCAAATCCTTAGATTTCTAAATCCCTGCGCCCTCAAATTCTCAAATTCCCAAGTTTCTTCATACTTAAAAATCCCCAAATTCTCCGACCACCAAATGTCTAAATACCTAAAAATCCCCAAATCCCTAGATTCTTGCCCAAATACCACTCAGATTGTCAAACTTTCAAACTTTCCCCATTTCAAGAATTAAAATCAACCCTTTATAACACTGTATCGTGGTCGATTATTCGAGGGTTGACCCATCCTCCTATATTCGTCATGGCATAATCGCAACACCTATTTCCAACCCCTTCGCGTGTCGGCCGTTAAAAAGAGTAGCCGCGAGGACGAAACGCGAACGAAAGAGAAGGAAAGAAAGAAAGGAAGAGAGAAAGACAGCAGGTACTGGAGCCACGTGCGCCGAGATTGGCACGATCCTAACCTACCCCATTCGTTAACCTGACCCGTGTCGCGATTCCTCCGCAGGTCGATTCCCATCGAGCGCGGATTAACCTACATACGCGGGGGCATTTCTGCGGGGTCGACACACCACCACGCGTAGCTGCTCGTCGATACAAAATTAACCAACCCTCACCCTTCGATCGGTAACGAGCATATCAGTCGATACGCAGCCTCTTCCCTCCTCCCTTTTTTTTTCATTCCTCTTCTTCTCACCCTCCAAAGTGATCCTCTCGCGCGGATAATCGAACAGTGCGATGAACATTTTTAACGACGGGGACATTTTCAATGGACTTTGAATCCCCGTGTCGCAATTGGAACACGGGGGTGAACTCGAAGCCTTTCTGATCGCTCGGACGTGAGAATTTTGTATCGTCGTTTTACCGATGGAAATTTTCGAGAGAAATTGGTGATAAAGTGGGTTAGTGATTTATTTCGCAGAGAGTTCGAATTACGAACTGTCGAACGCTATTTGGATATTTATAGAGATAAAAATTCCATTTTATTTGTCGAATCTAACCTGAACGTACGTTTTATGTATATAATAAACGTTTGTGAAAATTAATTAACAGATGACTCATGATTATTAACAGCAATTTATATTTTAACGTACAGAAACGAATTGTTCTTTACAGAAATTAATTATCCACATAAATTCGTAATTAAATAATACACCGTTCAGCATCGTACGGTTTCTGCTGGAAATAACTTTCGAGGCACCGTGCCTCCCAATTATCACCTTCCAGATAAAAACTTTTGCCATTAAAGAAATTCGAAGAAAATTCTTCGAGCACGTATAAAAAGTTGAGATATACTTGATTACTATATCGTACACAGTACTTGATTATTAAATTACATACTTGTTTATTAAATTATACACAATAACTGATTACTAAATTATGCACAATATTCGATCATTGCCGAGTCTACAGCTAGTTGAGGCAATTTACGCGAGCACCCCTAGCAGAAAGTCGTGATTGCTCGAGCGAAGTGGTCAAAAGATCCTTCGCAGAGTTACATATTTCAAATATAATATCACGCCATCGTTGTCCTGGGGTTAATAGAAATTCTTGCACCTCAACAGCTCGAGAAATTCTCTCGAAAATGAATAACGCTGACGAGCGTTCCAATTCTTCCGTTCAAACCCGACGCGTTTTCGAGACGAAACGAGTCGCATTGAAATGTAACCAGATGAACGTCGGCGACGTTTTATTCAAGAATCTCGGCCAAGCACATATTTTACCTTCCAATCCGGTCAAGTCCACTCGCTTTTGTACTCTGCGCATCGGATTTCGACGAAATCGGTTGAATTCGAAACGGAATTACGTTTTGCCCTTTGGTGCCCGACGTTTCGTCCTACATTCTTCGATTTCAACCACACCTATCTACACTGATATTACAATTATCTATCTACTTGAATTATTCTAGCAGATATAATAAGAATACATGTGTATATGGTTCATAGATGGCTATAAGGGGTTGGAGGATATATGCATACATGGAGTACACATATGAAGTTCGCATATGTGTACTCAAGAGCAGCATGTAATAGAAATATATTACTTTATCATAGATTATTCTAGAAAATATTACAAGAAGAAATACACGTGTATATGATCCATACATGGCTACAAGAGGTTGATAAATATATACATACATGGAGTACACATATGAAGTTCACATATGTGTACTCAAGAGCAGCATGTAATTGAAATGTATTACTTTATCATAGATTATTATAGCAAGTATTATAAGAAGAAATACACGTGTATATGATCCATACATGTCTACAAGGAGTTGATAAATATATGTACACACATGGAGTACACATATGAAGTTCACATTTGTGTACTCAAGAGCAGCATGTAATAGAAATATATTACTTTATCATAGATTATTCTAGCAAATATTGCAAGAAGAAATATATGTGTATATGATACATGGCTATAAGGGGTTGAAAAATATATGCATACATAGAGTACACATATGTGAACTTCATATGTGTACTCCACAGCAGCATGTAAGAGAACATATTATCTTATCGTGTTTAGTTTAAATAAAGTAATCCTCACAAATGTTTATATAAATAAAGTACAACTGCAGTGCATTTGCAAATTACAGGAAAGATATTTCAAGTATACATGTTTATGGTATAATGAAAGCATGAGATTATCAAACAGTCCCTAATATAAATGTAACCCGTTATGAACCCATTAAGGGATAAGTAAATCGATACGATAATGATTCGAAGGCAACGAAGGAAGTTTTCAGTTAACAAAGAGGAGAAAAAGTTTCTCTTAATTTCTCAGGACAGGTTGTTAATTACGAAAAATGTTAGGCAAGAGCAAGGAAACGAGCGGCTTTGAGGAGTTTACTGAGCCGCGGACAATGATTTCGCGGCGCGAATTCCCTTTTTAACGGGAAGGGAAACGCTTCCTCCTCGAGCACGCGAAAACGAGTCGCGGAAAGAGACAGTGAAGAAGTGAAACTCGATCCAGCGTCACAAACCTAGAGCTCGTTTCTATCCGCTTCCTTTCCTTTCTACCGCGAGAGTAGAAGTTCCATTCTTGCGTTCTTTTCTTGCGACTCGCAACGGTATAGCAGAATCGCGAACACTCTTTCCCTCGAAAGGGAAACGAAATCCTTTCAGATCGTGATCTTAATTGCTCCTCACGGGGATTATCGAACGGATCTCGAACGAAATTGCCGTGGAAATTAATTCACGCTGTACACGATTATATAAGACGGTGATCTACGAATTCATATTCTGTGCATTACTTCCGAGTAAAATTTATGCGATCGAAGATAAGGCAGGTGGAAAGTAATAAATAGAATAGTGGCTCTAAGTGCCAGTTTTTAGAAATGGGTTTCTTGTTTGCGAAAGGGCTGCTTATGCAATGGTCAATAACGGTATGCATAGAAATTTTAGGACTATTTTTATGAGCAACAAATTTGCATACATTTTGATAAGATTAACTTTCTACTTTGGACATCCATAATTAATGAGAATTTAATGAGGGAATTACGTGTGTCATTGAACTCTTAAGACATATTTTGAATCACAGATAAGGACATTATAAACAATGGACATATAAATAAACTAAAACTTCAAGATTGGTAGTTTTCGCTCCAACCTTCTCTACTGTATAGAGACATTGTATTATTAAAAAAGTCATTTCTTTCAAGGTTCAATTACAAATTACCCTCGACACTGTTGCACCCTCGGGAATAGTCCCGGAAGAACTACCAGTGCTAAGTTATCCAGACTCCTACGTCTTATAACACAATCAACCCCTCAAATCTTGCAGCGCAGTGGCTCCATATTTTCCTGCGCCGGGACTCAAGGGGCGGGGCTAGGAAATTAACCAATGTCACATTCGCTTACAGCTCTATTTTCTTCCTCTCGAAGGTCATCGTACGACACTAATTCAGACTTGCAAGAGCAGTTCGCAGGAATCTGCCTACGTGTCAAAAGTATCGAGGTTCTACAGAGATAACAAGTTGGCGAGCAAAATAGAAACGCAACAGTTCACGTTGCACTTTAAGTATCAGGAGTTTATTATTACCTAGAATTCGACAAACGAAAACATATGTTACATGTCTATAATCGTGTCGTAAAGCGGTGGACATCGGTTAGTTAGATACACCTTTAGCCAGCCAACGAGTCATAGCACTGTAATCCTTTCTGTTGGATCGAAGGGTGAAACTGTACGAGACATACGGTTGTTGCGGGTTGTTTGACTTACATTTTTGGTTCGTCGATGATCGGCCATCAACGTGAGCGCCAGCTGTCAGCGTAGCCTCAGCTCCCCACCGCGTGTTCCGGAAGTGCGAGCCTGTAACGCGACCGGGCAGAGGCCGGTTTCAGCTGCTTCTCGGCTCGCACCTGCGTGCCATTCTCGCGGATGATCCTCCGGTACCTGTTGTCGAGCGAGCCGAAGGGGATCGCTAGTCGGGAAAATCGTAATGTCGATCACTTTCACTGGCCGTTGCTTCCCTTCCGCGTGACGGACGAGGAGAGGGCGGGAAGGAGGCCGAGGAAACGGGACAAAGACGGGAACGAGACGGAGAGGGAGTGAAAGAGAGAGACGAAGAAAAGAGAGCGAAAGAAAGAGAAAGGGAGAGAAGACGATGACGTCGAGGCGGTAGAACGGTAGCAAATAGGAGAAGGGGGAAACGCGTGGAGTGCCGGTGGATCGTCACAGTTTCACTTTTAAATTCCTCGAGGCGGTCGCTCGCTAGCCGACTCTCCACTTGCTCCGCTCCGCGCCGCTCCGCACCGCTGCGCCGACTAGGTCGCGTGCGTGTTGTGTACGAGGGTTACCGTTACCGTTAACGTGACGTAGACAGCCACGGTAACGTCATAGACCGCTCTCTTGGCTGCGGCTCTTCCTGCCCGTCCTCTAGCTCGACTTCTACCGACCAACCTCCAACTTGCGTGATCCTCGTTGTTTTCACCGAAAATCCTGATGCGATATCACCCACCCAGTTTCGTTAACCTCTGTCCAGGCGTTAGGACGATGTTTCGTGGTCGAACCACGCCTAAACATCGCGTACGACGGTCGACGACCGACCTGGAGACTTCATGGTTCTCCGGGTGAACGGTCCGGTCGTGACAAATGGAAACAACGGGGTCTCAGTTGCGCGTCAATCTGGTCTGTGCACCGGTACACGAGCAAGCGGAATCACGCCGATTTCGACCACTTTCCGCCGCTGACTCGCCGCGGTCATCACAGTTCAACATCGAGCCGCTCGCCCACCCGACTGTCCTCGTGCGTACGTCCGGCTGGCTGGTTGGCCGACCGGCTCTATCTTCCGGGAAGGGACAGAAGTGTCCGTTGTGGAGCCGCTGCAAGACGCAGTCCGCGAGGATCCCTCTCTAAATTCGCTGTATGGAAGGGAAATCGTGGCACACGTCCATCTTCGGCTACTCTGACGACCAGCGACGCGAGCGTGAGCCTTCGTTCTTTTTCGGATTTCGACTCGACGGTTCAACAGTTCGTGGAAGTTTCAGTTTATAATTCGAATTGAACTTCATCAAACTGACGAATAATTTACTGAAGCGGTTTTGTTCGTCTTATTTTCCTGGTCGATTTTCCTCGTCGCCAGATTCTCTCTTTAATTTTGAAGTCTGATTCACGCGTGGCTCACGCGCGTACACCGGCTCGTCACGAGGCCCATTTTCGAACCGGGCACGAGACGAGGACGCCTCACGGTGGCGACGAACCAGCAACGTCGAAGATTTCCGTCACCCTATCGCGACGATCGATCGACGGATTTGCGTTCGCTGCTGTATCGGAAATGAGACTCTAGCGAGATCTATCGAACTGTTCGAGGATGGTGGAACGATTGTTTTGCCGGATAATTCTGTTTCTTTTTAGGGACTTGCTCGAGCGTCCGGGAGCACTGGTTACGATAAGGTTCAATCGATAATTGACTCGTTATCGAGCACAGCCGGTCTACGGCACAGGACCGCCAACCGTGCACGACAGCCTCGAATTATTGCTGGATAACGAGATCAATTCGGTTAATCGCCGTTAGGTGAGCGAGTTTAGAGCCGATTTCAAAGGTCGAGTCGATCGAGCTTCCGACAAATCTCTTGTCACGAAAGATTATTTTCTAGGAAACGATATCGTTCACGAAACTCGACACTAAAACCTAACTGTAAGCTAGTCTAAAATCGTTATCGAAAACTCGGATGAATAAACTATATTAAACTAAACGATTTATTTTGCAATTTTAATTAAGATTTTACACATGTTTGGATAAAGCAAACGATTATTTTTAAGTAGTAAATTAGAGTTAACGATTAATTATTAATTATCAATTAGAGTGAACGATCAATTATGAATTGTTAATTATTTTAATTACTTGTACATCGATGGAAAATGGAACGATCGTTTTCGTGAAAGCTTAAAACAAGTGAACGAACTAATTAACAACACGTTGTGTAGTTAGCATTCACACGCTGCGAAATTCTGTTAATTAAAGCGTTTGCCGTGTCGCGAACAATGCGATTATCATCGATCTGATTAGCGCAATTACGGATCGATTAGACTACGCATACTTTACGGGTCAATATGGAAAGTATCAATGACTGTTTTATCGATGACCTTTCATCGATTACAATGATTTATTGCCATACGCTGCGTCATGGAGCGTAAATCTAAATCCACGGATTAGCTAAGCTTAAACTGTGAGAACAATTTATCTTACAATACAAGATGACCAACACAAACGCTAAAAAACAATATACAAATTGCGAAATTTTCTTTTAATAATCTGATAACGATTTTATAGCTGTCTAAAGGAAATATTTCTTAAACATTGATTCAAGCAATCGGACAGAAATTGAAGTTGCTAATAACCCTAGGTAAACTTGACGACTCAAGTTCGACGACTTGACGAGTTACAGTTACTGATTACAATCTAATCAGTGAAGTAGTCATACGGTGAAACGCTAATGACTAAAACTAGAATCTTTCAGCAAAACAATTTGAGAAATTTGTCAGACTTCACTCGAATTAAAGTCATCCAAGCTGCTACAAATGAATAAACCAAAAACCTATTTCCTGTCTATAAAGTCCTGCAGAAGTCTGTGCTCGGAAGTACAAAGTGGACTTAATTGCCAAAGAATCGAAGCTGTATCTTTAACCCCTTCGTGCAAGATTCCTCGTTTGAAATTGAAACATTGGTATTTTCCTTGGACGCGGTAAAAACGTCTCTCGAGAATGATCAACAAGCCGAAGAGTCACGGCATCGAGTTCAGTTTCCACGGGTAGTAGACAGGCCGTCTCTATTTTCATTGACACGTTGTTACACCGGCACGAAAGAGGCTCGAGCGTAATGCGGTGCCGCGGTGCCACGACGCGGGTTTTATTTATAAACCGCGTCGGTCAGAAACGGGCTGCGGTGCGTCGTGACGCGCGTGTCGAATATTACGCACGCGTACTGTGGACGCCCGCTCGCGTGCACACACGCGGCCGGAAAGGTGGTTACGGGATCGAAAAAGATCCAGCAGAATGATCCCAGCGGCAACGGCCAATCGGGACGTGAAACGCTGTTATTATATCGCCGGCTATTCTAATCCGGAGCGAATCCAAGTCGCTTCGAAACGGGAAGAGAATTGCTCGATACCGAACGACCCGATGATACTTCTTAAAATAACGCGCTAAAACGCCGTGGATTATATTTAGAGACCGTTTGGAAGCTTTTCGAGGATTTTCAAGATCGTCGGACACGCGTGTTTCCTTCTTCGAGATTCTACGTTAACGATTGGTCGAGTACCGACAAGGGTTAAGATTACTAACAAGAATTGTTGACAGTCAAGAAATATTACAGCTTGCCGATAACTCTGAGAATCTTTCTCCTTTCGAAGTCTGTTAAAACGATTTTGGTTACAATTATCAACTTTTAGCAAGGTTCAGATGTTTGTCAAAATTTTCGAAAAATCATTAAATCAGAACTGGAAGAATATGATTTGAATTTCGTATTCGCGTGCTGTACATTCCTACAGAGGGTTAGGGAATGAGAGGTTAAAGAATTGAAAAATCGACGAAGAGGATGATCGATGTTCATCGAAACTCATCGGGATGATCAGTTGCCAGGCGTGTAATCTGTTCACGCGCGAGGTGATAAGATGCGTTATCAGTGACGGTTCGATAGATCGACGCAGTCGAATCGCAAAGATGTCTCGCACGAGCAGGTAGTTGTAACGAGTCATGTGCAGCAGATAAATTGTGTTCGAGCATGGAAGACGATCGGCGTATCGATCATCGCGACAGATCCTGTTGGTACGCGAGAATTTGTCAAAGCAGACACGGTCCTTTCCTCATGGGGAAAGAAGGAATTTGACGGGTCGAAATTGTTCGAGCACGAGGAAGCTGACGGCACCGTCGACGTCACTGGCTCGAGAATCACGGGAAGGGAAAGAGTGCGCGAAACCGGTGGCGCGAACGCGTCGAAAGAAACGGTCGAACAGGCCGCGTGGACGATGGAACACGTGTACTAGGTTGATGAAGGAACAAAGATCGGCTTGGAAAGAAGCTTGGATGAGCGAAGCGTGCGTTGTTGGCCGACGAGAGAGAGAGTGACGCGTGGAACGCGAACGAAAGAGAGAGTGGTTCGAGGGTGAAGGCGAGACGATCGCGATCGGTCTGGGAGGACAACGAAAAACACGAAAGCACGGGGTTAAAAAGGAAACACGCGAAAGATCGAAACTGAATTACACGCGTGGACGGGCGACGATATCGCGACGAACGTCATGCGTGTTATATATTATGCATCTATTTATATATGTAATGTGCATGTATGCGTGTGTAATGCATGATGAGTATATCCGGGGAGTCTCTCTCGCTCTCCGACTGATCGCAACGTGACAGATTTCCCTTCCTGTTCCTTTATCTTTCCTTTCGCTTATTTATTTCGTCCGTTCCCCGTTCTCTATCGGTTATTATCCCGCCTCTCGTGTTTCTCCCCCTTTTTCTCGTTTTACTGCATCACCGCAGGTGATCCACCGGGGCTAAGGTTCCTCTTCGCTGTGCCTCTCGGTCCGGGCCCACTGCCCGCGACGACGGACAACGAACAGGACCACGTATTTTCGTTTCGAAACCGGCCGCGATAACGCAACGTGACGTGTATATTACATCGGCAGAGTACGAAACTATCCAGCAGTAAACGGCACACACTCGATTACGTTAACACTCGCGGTAACTCTACTAGATTACTCCTCCTACGCCTCCGTTTCTTGTTCCCGTTTCAACGTTCGCGCTCTTCCGCTTCGGTCGCGCGGACCGAAAACCGGCCAACGAAACAACAAACGGCGCACACTATTGTGGCCCGGTCGTCGCACTCGCGGCTCTCTTCTTCCTTCTTCTCCGCCACCACCTCCGCCACTTCTGTGTTCTTTTCCGTTCTTCTTCCACCACCACCACCACCACCACCACCTCTCTCTCGTTTCTTCTCGTACGTCGGCCGTTCGGTAACGAGTAATCCTCGCGGGCCGGCTGTCACCGACGAAACGTCACGAGGTGGTAGCCGCGACGTAACCGGCGATGTTTACGCGAGCGACGACCAGATCGAAAACAACCGACACCGTCACCGACACCTCGATTGTCCCGCGAACAACGTGGACACCACACTCGTGGCCGATCAGCACTCTGCTCGAGCACGTAGGAGGATGCAGAGGAGACTCCGTAGAAAGCGTTCGGCACGCTCGTTCGCGATAAGCCGACTCTCCGCGCGTGCACGCGTGGAGCCTCGAAGCGCGACAGACGTCTCTCCTCCCTCGTGGAGAAGGGAACGGACGCGCGCGGTCAGAAAAGCCGGGGAAAAAGACACGCGGGGAGTGAGAGAGAGAAAGAGAGAGGACAGAGAGAGCAGAGAGCGACTGACAGAGACGGAAACAGGGACAGAGAGAATAAGAAAGACGTTCGTGGAGAAAAGAAGATGGACAAAGATCCGAAGAGAGAGAGAGAGAGAGGGAGAGAGAGAGATCGTCGCGGTGACGGGGACGATACGGCACTAACGAGGGAGAGAGAATTCTCTCCGCGCCGAAAATGCCCGATACGATTTTCCGCGCGACCAAAAATCCACGGAGCGTGTTCGGCCACGCGGGGGTTCCCACACGCGCGAAAGAAGAAAACAGAGAACACGCGACGATGTGCAACGCGGAAAACACGCGCTCTCCGCGGCAGTCGGCGCGATCTCTCGCTCGTAACGCAACGTCGTAGGGAAACGCGCGCGCACTCTCTCTCTGTTTCTCGTTGCTTGCGCCCTGCCGGAATCGCGGCGACGAACAGAGGCGAGAGAAGGTATAGGGACACGGAGGAACGGAGCGGCCGAGAGAGAAACAGAAAACGCGGGGCGGAGGGAGGACGAGGAACGACGGAGCGAGAGAAACCGGGAGACTCCACGGCCCAGACAAAGACGACGTTACGAGAAAGAGAGAGAGAGAGAAACGAGAGAGTGTACGGGCCTCTTTCTCTCTCTGTCGCGCGCGCACAGCACACACGAGGTTACGAACAAACGCGGAACAGACGAGGAGAGGCCAGGGCAGCGCGCGAGCGACGTAGCTCTCTAGCAGCCGGCAGCCTGCCGCTCGGGTCAATGACCTCTCCGAGCCGTCGTCGAGCTCTCCTCCGCTCGCGTTTTCTCCCTACCAGTCGACCTTCTCCCCACCCGACACCCGACGATCCCCTCCATTTATCGCCGCCCCCCACCAAACGCTCCGTACCCCACCGTCGCGCTCGCACCCTCGAGTCAACGCGTCGACGACGGCCGACGTCGCTCGAAAGCGTAACGACGTTTCGGAGGGGTGAGTTTTCGGAAGGGGTGCCTGCACCTTGGTGGGGTCACCCCTCCATCGGGAGAAGACACAGGTGGGGAGAGCCGCGAGTGGGGCGAAGGGGTGGCAGATCCGTTACTCCGAGTTCTTTCTCCTTCTCGACAACCCCTTCTTTCTCTGTCCCCGTAAACGGGGGTGGGGATCGGCAACCTCCACTCGCGGCAACCGCACACCGGGTTCACTGGTACAGTGTACCCTCTCGAACGGTGCAATGCTCTCTCTTCCTGATTCCGCTTCTAACCCTCCCTCCGACGCTTCGCCTCGAGGAGATCGACGCGGATCGCGGCCGACGAAGAAGGGAGAGAGAACACGCCCGAACAAGGAGGAGGGTCAGTGATGACCGATTCTGGCGGTAATGGGATACGAGCCAGGGTCAGATTCGGTGTGCGTGGGTAACAGAGGGTGGGATTCGAGTCGCCCTCACGCTCGCGGAATGGGTGTCACGATCGTCGATGCTTTCGAGTATGCTTTTTCCTGATATAAGCTTCCGTGGCAGACGTTCGTTCGTGTTTATGAATTAACCTCGACGTTTTATCGGGAATTAATGGCCGCCTATCGATTAGGCCGCTTTTTATTTCAAAATTATTATGACGTTCTTTGTTTTTAACACACAAACTGCCACACTGAAACGACTGAAAATTGCATTAGGTAGCATTTTAATTTTTAACAAATCTTACCAAATATTTTCACAATATCTCGTTATATTCATTTTTCATGGTTACAGTTAATACGAGTATTTTCGATTAGGTAAAAGGACATATTTTTATTAATAGGTGGTAGATCTGTATGATAATTCAAGTGCCACCCACATATGGGTGACATGGCAGCCAAAGTGTTAAACAAATTTTTCTTTTTTATAGCTTTTATCGTGTTGATCGTCATAAATATGTTCTGAGATATACGGGGTTTCGCTTAAGATGAATGTTTAAAATAGATTGTCTCCATCGTTACTAAATAATAAAGGAATAAGTGGCAGAAACTTCTATTATTTATAGCGATGAAAATAATTTAGATCTCCAACTTGAGATATCCTGTAACAAAATAGACTATAAGATTATTAATAAAAAGTCAGGTTGAGAAGTTTGTATTAAACTAAAAAATAAGAGGTAAAAGTATAGAAAGTTATATTTGAGAACAACTATCCGTATCCTTAATAAGTAATCTTAATCTTGATTGTGTGAGCAAACAGATAGGCGGGGATATTTGATTAAAACGTTTTTAGTAATGTTCTTTGAAACGGTATTAACACTATCGTTTTCTGTTCGACAATTACCTTGTTCTTCGTAATATCTTATCATAGCAAAATGACATAATCAATTTTTATACGAAGTCTTGACCATCGATTAGAGTAATGGCCGTGAAACCCCAGAATGTTATCCACGAAAAATTTGGAACAAGACTTACGAGGTTTCAGCGAATTTAGGAATTTGAAATATTTTGAGATTGTAGATTGTGCAGCTTAGGAAGTTTAGATTTCACTTGCAAGTTAGATGTAGAAATGGATTTGGAAATTTTAGGATTTTAACCTTTTGAGCTTGAAAAGTGACTCTCGGTCGCCGTTTGATTTAACACAATTTGGAATAAGCATTATTTAACAAATTCTATAATATTACACATGTGATGTGTAAACATAGCGAAACAGAGAGTAGTGCAAATTATTAGTAGAGAGATAATAAGATCAAAAGAATTTATTTAAGTATAAGTTTCAAAGTTGCTGTTTGCGAATAGTAAAAATACGTTCGAGTGCTAAAGGTTAAAATTATAGAATTCGAGAACTTGAAAGGTTTAAAAAGATTTTAAGACTTTTATGTAGAAATATGGGAATGCAGAAAGTTGAAGACGTAATAATTTGGAAATACAGAAATTTCAAACTGAAGAAATTTGATAATACAGAAATTTGAAAATATAGAAATTTGTAGATGTACTAATGTGGAAATATAGAAATTTGGAACTAAAAAAATGTGGAAATATAAAAATTTCTTGATGCACTAATTTAGAAATATAGAAATTCGAAATTGAAGAAATTTGAAAATATAGAAATTTATAAATGAACTAATTTGGAAATATAGAAATTTGAAAATGCACTAATTTGAAAATATATAAACTTGAAGATGCAGTAATTTGGAGAAACAGAAATTTGAAAATATAGAAATTTGAAAATGTAGAAACTTGGGAATATACAAATTGGAAAATATAGAAATTTAGAAGTTTGAAATATAAGAAGTTTCAAAAATGTCTTTAAATTAATCAAACATAATTACTTAGATATCGCACAACTTGCAACACCTGTAATTCCCAAATTCCATATCTTACTCACGCGTTGTTCAAACATTCCGCTACTTCACTACATGGCGAGTTATCGAAGGTCAAATTTTCACTGTCGGACCTCCATTAATAGATTAGTCCTCGTTATTTCCTGTTATCGATGTTTCGAACTCTCTCGATAATCTTCGACTCGTGGCACCAAAAATGATCCGTAAGTTTCCTAAGTGTTCTGTATCATTGGATCATAGATCGAAGATTAGATCCACAAAATATGACCGGCAACAAGTGAATGCCCATGTTGTTTATTCCATCATCGTAGCATAGAACACACCTCAGGAAAATTTCCGCAAAACAATTTATCATCGACAAGATCAATTGCTATAATTTTAAGAAAGTGTTCTCTGCAGTTCAAGACTTTAAACAAATTCAAAGAAATTTCTAAAATTTGAAGAGAATCTCCTCTGCAGTTCAAAGACTTTAAACAAATCAAGATAGTTTAATTAAATTCAAAACACTTCTATTAACATGTATATTCAGGGGTCACCCGTGTCCTACAAGGTTAATCAAAACGAATAAGATGTAGAAATGTAAAACACTAACGTTACAACAAACTGTTAATGAAATAATTCAATACGACGTATCAGTACTTTTTACATAGTCAAATAATTTATTAAAAAAAAGATGTTACATAGTAGTTGTAGTTTCTGAATAACTTAAATATCCACAAGGTTAGGTTGTTCAAACCATACCTTGGCACTCATTTTCAAATTCAAAGTTCTTTAAAATTTGTTTTACCTTTCAAGGGAGAGCCATATCAATGACGTTAATGAAACGTTTACGTAGACACTTTTATGGCACTTCAAACATTAGATGGAGCTTTATTTCAGTTACCAAATCTTGTTAGACATTCTACATGTCGAAATCCGCCATTTGGAATACTTAACAATAAATTTATCATATATATCGCTTGCATATTCATCAATTCGTGGAGTCATATGATTGCGATGTTGTAACAAACTCGTAGAATATTTTTATTACGCAAACGTGTCTCTGAACAGACTCTAACGGCGTGCTTACATTAACAGAAAACCGGAGGCGATGATAAAACACCGTATCTAAGAGCCGCGATAAGAACATGGAAATCCGACTCTGACCTT
Organism: Megachile willughbiella; assembly: GCA_945859595.2. Classification (NCBI taxonomy): domain Eukaryota; kingdom Metazoa; phylum Arthropoda; class Insecta; order Hymenoptera; family Megachilidae; genus Megachile; species Megachile willughbiella. The sequence goes on from OX243796.1 coordinate 12,334,857, forward strand.
AAACTTCAAACGCATGAATCTTGAGAAAGAAGAACGACACTTGTCGCGTTGGCCTATCTCCGTCTGACCATTAGACGATCAACTTAACTAATTAAGCCGAAATAACGAGCCTGTCCGGTTTTAACACTCACGCACAACACGTTGAATAAATGAATGTATATGAGATTTTAATTGCCGGGTCGTTTTAATTCTCAGCATTTTTGCGAGCTACGTCCGGTCTCAGATATTTCGTTTCTTTCTACTTGCAGATCTTCACGCACGGAATCGTCGCTCGAGATAAAAATTTCGAACATTATTCGCTACGGTTTTAGAGTAATTTCGTGGGACAGTAGTTTTAGACTTGTACTGAAATTAGGGAAATAATTTTTACGGTAAGCTGGGGATATATTGTGGTTATGAGGACTTTTATATGTGTTAGAAGTAAATTTTAGAATTCTGAAATTTGGGATGGTGGAAATTGGAAAATTGAAATTTGAAGTTTAGGAATTTGAGAATTTGAAAATTTGAAAATTTAGGAAATGTAGGAAATTTAGGAAATTTAGGAAATTGGAAATTTAGAAATTTGGGGAAATTAAAAATTTCAAAATTTGGAAGTTGAGAAATTTTGCTACCGTAAAATTTAGAAATTCGGAAATTCAAGGATTTGGAAATTTAGAAATTTGGAAAATTGCGAATTTGGAAATTTGGAAGTTGGGAAATTTTGGAATTCGGAAATTTAGGGATTTGGAAATTTAGAAATTTGGAAATTTAGAAATTTGGAAAATTGCCAATTTGGAAATTTGGAAGTTGGGAAATTTTGCTACCTTAAAATTTAGAAATTCCGAAATTTAGGGATTTGGAAATTTAGAAATTTGGAAATTTAGAGATTTGGAAATTTAGGAATTTGGGAAATTTAGGGATTTGGAAATTTGGAAGTTAGGAAATTTCGAAATCCAAAAATTTAGGAATTCGAAAATTCCGAAATGTGGGGAATCTACAGTTTGAAAATTTAGAAATCTCGAAATATAGTAATTTGAAAATTTTGAAATTTTGAAAACTCCAAATGTGAAGTTTTCGTGTAAATTTTTCTCTTGTACATCATTGACAACGTAAAAATATTTAATTCTATTAAAATCTTATTTTCAATTTTTATTTCCATACTCTTATACAATTTGTTCGACGCCTTCGTTTATCATATTTTTAATTTTCCCCTGAATTCACCAAATTATCAAATCTTATCAACTGTGAAATTCCTATTTTGCCAGCTAAGAGTACTATTATCTCCAAACAACGAACAAACACATAATCTTGCTCCACAAAGTAATGTATTTCTTTTTCATAGCGTAACCTTTGCTAAACGTTTTGACAGATTAATAACCATCAGTCTTTATGGCACTACGTCGAGTTTGCAGTAGTTAGAACAAACACGAGCACGAAATATCAAGAATATGATTACGAAGATAAAAAGACTCGCGCTAAAAATATGTCCACATTTAGATTAGGTAACGCGTGCTCTTTTGAATTCGAATATATGAAATTCTATGTAAGATAACTACGAACAAAGATAGCACGAATTATGGATATGGTTTTATATATTGCTTGAACTTTGGTTAAACCGATCAAGCTTTGTCATTTTCGTAATTTAATTAAATTTTTCTTAATAATCTTTTATTTAATTTGTGTATTTATAAATCGCGTTTCGCGAAGTAATCTAATTGCAATAAACTGAAGTGACATTTTACGGTAGAAGCATTTCGGTGCTAAAAATTAGAGTCATAAATATACCATGTATTTCGTAATATCAATAACATATCAATAACCCTTTAAATCCGGGTACTTTTTGTAAAATCAAAATAAGTTTTAATTGCCTGCTTCAACCAAGAATCTGTTTGTATTGAGAATATCGAGGGAACATTAATATAACAGTTTTCTATAAACTTTAAGCTTGAAATTGATGTATCATAAGTGCCATTTCGTGGAACTTTTATGTCATCAAATCGTGTTAGACGTCATCGATATCGGTTAGAGGTTTCGAAATTGGTCATTGTTAACTGTAATTCAGAATCGGCCATTTTGTTCGAAAAATCTTAACAAATCATTTATATACTTATTTTGTACAAAGTTCAACCTTTAAACTGATATATTATAAGTGCTCTTTCGTGGCACTTTTATGTCATCAAATTGCATTAGACTTTCTAACTATTGAAGTTGATCATTATTTACTGTAAGTGATAGTTTTATATTAAGAATATCAGCAAAACGTTCAGGTGGTCATTTCGTACAAACTTCAAATCGATGTATTATACCTATCACTTTGTGTTACTTTTGTCATCAAATTATACCAGACATCAACTACCAAAATTATTTATTCTAACCAACGTACAATGAATATTAATAAAAAATTTACACAGTTATTTTCATCGAGCCTTAATCTTCAAATCGATACCCCACAACCACTTGATATTTCCCTATCGAATGTCAGACCTCCCGTATTTAAAAATCGGCAATACATTTAGTAAATCTATTCAATCAACGATAAACAAAGCTGTTCGAATTTAATACTATACACTTAGCCGATCAATCAATCTTTCAAGCATAATCGAAGGATTAAACGTCTGTCAGTAAAGGGGCGAAAGTTGGTGAGACTCGCATCGATGTCTCCCGATCGGAGCCGATCGAAACGACACGTGGCATCGTGAGAGCAACGAGAATGCAGCCAGTGTGTGGCTGTAATCAGAAAACCGTGCGTACGGTGGTTCGAGTGTTAACAGCAGTCCTTCATAGGACATTGACTTGAGATATCGTCGACTCGCTGCGACGACGCTATCTCGTTTTGGCCTATCGCACTTGTTTCGCTGTACCTTATCTGTCCGCCTCCGTCTTAAGACACTTTCTCGCAGCCAGCGTGAAATCGTCATCGACGCGAAAAGTCGCGCGAAAAAATCATGCGGTGACGAGACCCGCAGACCGAGAAAACCTTTGCTCTGTCTGGTTTCACCTGGAACCGGTAATGTTCCATCCACCGGAATCTTCGAGCCATTTTTATTCCGTTATTGGATCGATACTCGAGAAATTTTCGGGATTTCGAACTTTTCGAGGTGAACTTTGGCAATTTTGGGACGGTTTGGGGTTGAAATTTGAGATTTTTTATTTGGAGTTGTGGAAATTTAGAGGTTTGCAGTTGTGCAAATTTGGGAGCTTGGGACTTTTGGTTCGGAGTTGTGATAATTTGAGTTTCTTGGTTCGAGGTTGTGGAAATTTGGTATTTTTGGTTCGGAGCTGTGGAAATTTGGGGGTTTTGGTTTGGAGTTGTGCAAATTTGGGATTTTGAGATTTTTGGTTTGCAATTGAACTTTGGCATTTTGGGACTTTTGGTTTCGGGTTGAAATTTGGGATTTTTGGTGCGGAGTTGTGGAAATTTAAAGGTTTTGGTTTGCAGTTATGCAAATTTGGGATTTTGGGACTTTTGGTTCAGAGTTGTGAAAATTTGAGTTTCTTGGTTTGGGGTTGTGGAAATTTGGCATTTTGGGATTTTCGGTTTAGGGTTGAAATTTGGGATTTTTGGTTCGGAATTGTGGAAATTTAAAGGTTTTGGTTTGCAGTTGTGCAAATTTGGGATTTTGGGACTTTTGGTTCAGAGTTGTGAAAATTTGAGTTTCTTGGTTTGGGGTTATGGAAATTTAGGTTTTTGGGACTTTTGGTTTGAAATTGAACTGCAAGGTTTTGGGACTTCTGCTTCGGAATTGTGGATTTTTGGAACTTTGAGACCTTGAAATTTTGTGGACTAATTTGAAATTTTGAGATTTAGGATATTTTGATTTTAAGATTCTGGAAATTTGAACTGTTGTAACCTCATACTTAATTATGCGATTTTGAGACCTTGAAATATTCTGTAAGTTGGATCCTAATAACTTTTGTAATTTATCCCAGAAGAGGCTTTTGAAAATTGTTGATCTGAAAATTTGAGAACCTTGTACACAGTTTGAAAACATTTGTTGTTAAAAATTTGCAATTTATCATCTGTAAAATTTCAGAATTTCACAACATAGTAAAAAATGATGCAGTTACAATATTTTTTACAATTACTACTTTCTACAAATCGCTTCCACTAAAGTAAATATCTCTTTATCGATAAAACGTGAAGTGCTCGTCATAAAATGTCCATACTAATTAAATAGATAAAAATTAGTAAATTCTCCGTGTTATCTTTTACACGATCATTTGTAAAATACCAGGTGACGTACATAAGATATAATTTATGTAATCAATATTTCAAACTCGAAAAGTTTCTGCAATATTCAGAAGTTTAATGGACGATTGAATGGTTAATTATATATTTTAATTGAGTGTATCGATTGCTGTACGCAGATTTGTTCATTCATTCTGTTTATTTAATTCTGATTTCTTTGAACGACGATGATACATGTTTTTTCTGCTGTAAGAAAATTAGCGTTCCATTTATAAGACCGTGGTGGGAAGTGTTTATCGAAAGGTCGTTGACACGTGACGTATACTGGAATTATTTAATTTTTATCGGAGTCTGTTTCGAAAATAGTATCGTAAACGAGTGTTACAGTACGAGAAACATTTTACTGTCGTTTTGTGTATCGTCATTTACCATCATGTTATTTAAACTTTTTACTATTTTTATTTTTAACGTTGCACTGTAATTGCACTGTGTGACAATTCGCTATTTAACGCTCACTTTTGTGAGCATAAATTGTTATAGTATTCTGCAATTGAATCACTTATGCTAATCTAATGTAACTTACTAACAATTGATGCAATAATTTACTAATTAATACAGTAATACAATACAATAATTATTAGCAATTTATAAAAATAATAGTGACAGAGTATATTACAAAATTACAAAATAAATGACATAATGGAAAATGATTTATCAATTAGTAAATTATAATTTTAAAATAAATAATAGAATTCTTAGAAAATACACTAAATATTAGTAAATATGTACATATACAGCACGCTCATTTTATGGAGCACACAACGAAATATATTTACACCCTTGAAAATATATTTTATTGTATATACACCCTTCAAATATTAATTCATAAAATAGAAATATTAATAAAAATGTTAGATTATGATTATTCTGATATTTATCTATAACATGTCAACATGTGCAAATACACCCTAAAGTACACCCTCTCAAAAAATATTAATCAAACCTGTTAACAAAAATATTAGGTTATGACTATACTGAAATACATTTTGAACATCTCAACATGTGCAAATAAGTCCTAAAATACACCCTTCGGATATTAATTCGTAATAAAATAAAAATATTAATAAAATGTTATGTTACGATTATACTAATAATCAATTTGAACATCCCAACATACGCAAACATTAATATAAACTTCACCTGCGATCGTTTCATCTGCTGAATAATACGATAACGAAGCGTGTATGCAGTTATTGGGAGAAAAATGGAAATTCAATTGATTTGGTCCGTGAAATGATCGTGTAATCCGCGAGCGTGTCGAACGAGCGAAACAACGCAGTGACAACGCTTCTAATTATAAAGCGAACTTCATGAGGCTTATCACACCGAGGCAGGTGGCCCTTGCGATGTGTTATTAATAAACATGCTCTGAACGATCGGTGAACCGCGAAGCTGTACTCGTTGCTTCGCAAAAGATCGGTTAAAAACCTTGACACCGATCGACGATGCTGACGATAAGACGTTTTTGGGGGAAAAAATTTTGTGGCTCGACAACGACGCGTTAGAAGTGAAAAATTTGCAGTTATTGATGAACTTGGGGATTTAGCAATTTACAATTTTGGGAATTTGAAGATTTGGGGACTTTGGGAACTTTGGAGATTTTAGGGATTTGGGGACTTTGGGAATTTGAAGGCTTTGGGGATTTTAAAACTTTGGAGATTTGGGGATTTTGGGGATTTGAAGACTTTGGAGATTTGGGGACTTTGGGGATTTCAAGATTTTGGACATTTGGGGAATTTAGGGATTTGAAGACTTCGGAGATTTGGGGACTTTGGGGATTTGGGGACTGTGGGGATTTGAAGACTTTGGGGATTTGGGGACTTTGGGGATTTGAAGACTTTGGAGATTTGGGGATTTGGGGGATTTCAAGATTTTGGACATTTGGGGATTTTGGGGATTTGAAGACTTTGGAGATTTGGGGACTTTGGGGGTTTCAAGATTTTGGACATTTGGGGAATTTAGGGATTTGAAGACTTCGGAGATTTGGGGACTTTGGGGATTTGAAGACTTTGGAAATTTGGAGACTTTGGGGATTTCAAGACTTTGGAGATTTGGGGACTTTGGGGATTTCAAGATTTTGGACATTTGGGGAATTTAGGGATTTGAAGATTTCGGAGATTTGGGGACTTTGGGGATTTGAAGACTTTGGAAATTTGGAGACTTTAGGGATTTCAAGACTTTGGAGATTTGGGGACTTTTGGGAATTTTGAGATTCTGAGAATTAAGAGAGTTTAAGGATTTTGGAATTTTAGATTTTCGAGAATTTGAACTTTAGATATTTGGAAATTTTAGGGTTCGTGATTTTTGAAGTTGATAATTTGGGAATTTGGAGATTTGGAAATTTTGAAACTTGGGGAATGTGTAATTTGGAATTATTAATAAACTTAGGGATTTGGGAGTTAATGATTTTGAGAATTTAAAAACTTTAGAGATTTAGAAACTTTGAGGATTTGAGGATCTCAAGAATTTAAGAAATGGAGAACTTAGGAATTTGAGAATTTGTGAATTTGGATATTTGGAAATTTGAGAATTTGATAATTCAGAAATGGTCAAATTTGGAAACCTACAACTTTGAGAATTCGAAAAATTAAAAATTTAGAATTCTTTTATTTTTCAATCTCCATATCTTCATTTGCAATAATAAAAAAAATATTAATCCTAGTAACTATTATCCCAAAAAACACGTTCCCCATTAAATAATCCAAATCTAATACTTCACTTCCTAAAGTAATAGTAAAAAATATTGATCACAAACAATACTCTTTTATTATAGTAATTATTAATTCCCCATAATTACCACAAAAACTCCAACAGTTACAAATGTGCAAGAAAATGATTTATATTAGACACACATACTGAAATCAATTGTTCTATTGCTTATCATAGAGGGTCTCCAATAGTCGATAAATCAGTACCAATTTTTATCGACAATTTTCCGGAATCGTTAATTACGGCGTCCTTGGTGGAAAAGAATGTCGTTGCTCTCCGAGACGACTCGATACGATTCGAGGATCGTTAATCTCGTTCTTCTCGGTTTACAGCTTCGCGGAAGAAACGGATCTGAAGAAGATATTTCGTTATCGGGGCCACGGTGTCATTATCACGCGATACACCGTCACTACGAATGATTAATCGCGAGGCAAGGTCACACCAACGACCTGTCCTCCATTTTTCGACTGTTTGCCGAATTTTACGATACAATCGAAGGAAAATATGTTCCAACCCCTAAAAATTATTGTTAACATTCTTTCTCAAAATAAATAATTACAATCAAGTATAATAAAATAATAAGTACTATAAAATATACAGCTGATCACTATTAAATGAAAGGTATAATAATTTTCGTTTACAGCAAATACAAATAATTTGTCTAGATAGAAATTATAACAGTAACTCTTAACCCTTTCCCGTGCTATTTATTTATCAAATGCGTCAGTCAAGACCAACTATTCAGGGCTATAACATTAAAACGAACAAAGAAAATTAAAATGTTGTGAGTATTTTATATTCAGGGATCCTTGATAATGCAACTTCTAGTTGTGTACAAATTTTTAAAACGCGTAACTTGTTTGCTATTTGTATTTTCTGTAAAATGAATATAAAATAAAGAATATGTAAAATTGAGTTTGTAAAATGTATTTAATGTACAATGATCATCTTTATATCTTCCTGTATTTCTACCGATGTCAACCCACGAGTTGGCACGTGAGGTGTTTAGAAGAGCTACGATTGGTCAGAATAGAAAAATGGACGCCTCGTATTTTAGCAGTGGGGAGCTTTGGATCTCACGCGCCAATTCATGGGTTGACATCTGTACGTTTCATCTTGTCCCTATCTGATCATCCCTAACCCCTTGCACTATGACCTATTTGTCAGGTGCGTCAGTCAGAACTAACTAAACACAGCTACAATATTAAAACAGACAAAGAATGTTGAAATGTTAGGACAACATGGTATTATGCAATCGTTGACTATGCAAATTATAATTGGACTTGAACTCCAAATTGAAGCATATTCAAAATTCGAGTAAAATTGATCCCAACTGAAGTACCAGTGCGTCACGAGTCAGACTCGTCAAAATAGTGCAAGGTTCTAATCATCCTTAATCTGAGGATCACAGGTCCAGATCTAAAGCTCGTTATCGCGTAAGAAACGAAATATGTGTCAAGGTTCGAGTACAAGAAGTACCAAAGTGTGGAACGTGACGAAGTTGACCAGCTCGAAGAGGATGAAGTTGTATAAAAAGAGAAAGGAGAAAGGAAGAGTGAGTGACCGACAGGAATAATTCGAAGAGATGAGACAGGGACCGGGAGAGCGTGGAATCACGTGGTCGTAAATCTGTCAGAACTCTTTAAGCGTTTATGATAGCACGAACGAATGCTCTCCTTTTTTCTCTCTCGCATCTTGCGTTTCCTCGACGATCGGCTCTCCCTGTCTCTCTTCGCCCCCCGAGAACGGCCGATACTCTTTCTCTTGCCGTTTTTACCACGCTCGTCTCTTTCCGTTCGTCCTCGTTCAGACACGCTCTAGCTCTCCTTTCTTTCTTTCTTCTTCCTTCTTTCTTTTTATTTTTTTCTCCTCGCCGCGATTGCACTTTCTCCGCCGTTTGAACCTCGACGACCCTCGCCCGGGAATATTATCGACACTGCCAAGTTCACTTCTGTTTACATTCGCCATGCTCAACGACCCCGCGACACGGCGAGAATACGCCTCGCGGTTTCTTCTCACGCGGATACCGATCGGAAATCACCAATCCACGGATTTTTGGGAAAAAATGACAGTCAGAGGTATGGTGAGGCGGTGGAGTGATCAACAAAGAGCTCATGAGCACGCGGGGGTGTAGCACTGAGGTGACTTTTCGAATTTCTTGATTTTTTAATCGGGGGATATGGGAACTTGGAGATCTGAAAATTTAGAAACTTGCCAACGAAATGTGACAAATATAGAAAGTGAAATTTTTGGGATTTTTTAATGTTGGAGATTTAAGTATTTGGAAATTTGAGAATCCAAGGACTTGGAAATTTGAGAATCTAAGAACTTGTGTAATTTAAAAATCTAGAATTATGGGCCTGTGAGAATTCAGAGATTTGAAAGTTTAGGAGTTCGAGTTGTGAAATTTAAGAATTTGCAAATGTTAAAAATTAGAAACTTGCCAATGAAATGTGACAAATGTGGAAAGTGAAAGTTTGGGGACTTTTGAATGTTGGAGATTTGAGAATCTAAGAACTTGTGTAATTTAAAAATCTAGAATTATGGGCCTGTGAGAATTCAGAGATTTGAAAGTTTAGGAGTTCGAGTTTTGAAATTTAAGAATTTGCAATTGTTAAAAATTAGAAATTTGCCAGTGAAATTTGACAATTGCAAAAAGTGAAATTTTTGGGAATGTTGAAATTTGGAAATTTGAGAATCCAAGGACTTGTAAATTTGAGAATCTAAGAACTTCCATAATTTAGAAATCTAAAATTATAAAACTGTGAGAAATCAGAGATTTGAAAGTTTGGGAAGTCTCGAGATTAGAAACATAAAAATTTACAAATGGAAACTAGAAATTAACAACTTAATGTGTTAATAAAGAAGAACGAAAAGTATTCGAAAACCAAACACTATTGCAAGTTCATATGTATTATATAATAGCATTCAGATGTGCTCCTCTATGCTACGAAGCTCTCAATACAACGCACAAAAGAAAGCATCGGGCGATAGATCTATTATCTGAATCGTTCATGGTGAAACATACTACCAGTGCCATCTAATCACAACTTGCTGAACTTTAGAATGCATATTGCTACATCGATAAAATATCAGCGGAGTTGGATTATTTACCGTGGGATGGTAGCAGCAAAATGGATTTTCGGCGAAACTTTGGAAAACCGTCATGCTCCGATATCGACTAAATTGTGCAAATATGTTCTTTTTTGCAAAAGAAGATAGCTGTGATAATAACTTTTGGCGACTCGAAAGAAAATTTTTTCCCATTTTTATGACATTCCCTATATCACCGACGAAATACAGTATAGTGTGCAAATTGTTCTGAATCCGCATTTTCGGACCCACGGAATATATTGCAAACAATATAAAATCAATATTAATAAATATATAATAAATATATAGCATAGTAATCAATAAAATTAATATTGAATTTTTATGACAATGGAACAGGTGGCGTCATCTCTCCGGCAAACAGGGTGAACTACAAGTTTTTGAAACTGTAGTTTCATTAGTTCCCGCATTCTACCGCTAATTAACGCCATACATATCGTTTTCGGTTCAATTCAATTAATCTCTTTTAACAAGGAACAAGATCGTTGGCAGAAGACTTTGGCATCAAGCGCCTATAAGACACTAAGCGAATCACTGCATATAATATAGGAATTGCTCCTATCCTTATTGGCCAAATGAACCGCCATAAGATTTCCATGACATTCAGCGAAAAGTATTGATGTTTACTACGCGTGCGCGCTTCTTACGCAAGCGCATTGCGTGTGTCCCTACTTTTTTTTTTTTACAGAAGAGGGAAATGCTTTATGCACACCGATCGACCGTCATACTCGAAGCTATCGCTCTCGCGTCTGGCCGCGCGCTATTCTCGCGCTCTGATTGGTCAGTGTTTTTCCTTAATAACTCAAAAACGAAGCTTCAAACCCCATTTTTGCAAAGGGAAATCTTGTTCAGAATAACGTCAGCTACCCCCAATTTCCGGGACCTACACTAGTTGTGAAACACCCTGTATACTACTATATTACTATACTACTATATTGGTATACTACTACCCGCCACTGGGGACACGCGCGCCCATTGGGAGTGCTGCGGGCGGATCGTGGGTTGCGGACGGCGGGCGAACTGCGGACTAGGTCACCTGCGGATCGCGAATTGCGGACCGGGCGCAGATCGCGGACCTGGTGCGGATTACGGAGTGGATCGGGCGCGGACGGACTGCGGACCGAATGCGGACGATCGGCGGAGCGGGCGTGGACGACCCGTGGAGCGGGCGCGGACGATACATGGAGCGGGCGTGGATGATCTGCGGAGCGGGCGTGGATAATCTGCGGAGCGGGTGCGGACGATTTGCGGAGCGGGTGCGGATGGCGGGCGGACTGCGGGGCGGGCGTGGATCGCAAATGGACCGGACGCAGGCCCACTGCGGACCCGACGCGCATCCACCACGCACCCACCATCTACGTGTGTTCCCACCAAAACTGCTCCAATTCAAAAACTAATTACGTCATCATGAAAAGTGCCTCATTTGACCTTTTCTGGTTAAGGGTCTTTGTAAAAAACTTACTGCGCATGTCTATCTCTAACGGTTTAGGACTGCGCAGGGGTCAAGCAAGGTTTTCTGGAGATGATTGCGGATCCTGGGCAACGAATTTTCGAAAAATCAAAATTGCTCCAATTCAAAAACTAATTACGTCATCATGAAAAGTGCCTCATTTGACCTTTTCTCGTTAAGGGTCTTTGTAAAAAATTTACTGCGCATGTCTATCTCTAACGGTTTAGCACTGCGCAGGGGTCAAGCAAGGTTTTCTGGAGATGATTGCGGATCCTAGGCAACAGATTTTCGAAAAATCAAAACTGCTCCAATTCAAAAACTAATTACGTCATCATTGAAAGTACATCATTTGACCTTTTCTCGTTAAGGGTCTTTGTAAAAAATTTACTGCGCATGTCTATCTCTAACGGTTTAGCACTGCGCAGGGGTCAAGCAAGGTTTTCTGGAGATGATTGCGGATCCTAGGCAACAGATTTTCGAAAAATCAAAACTGCTCCAATTCAAAAACTAATTACGTCATCATTGAAAGTACATCATTTGACCTTTTCTAGTTAAGGGTCTTTGTAAAAAATTTACTGCGCATATCTATCTCTAACGGTTTTGGACTGCGCAGGGGTCAAGCAAGGTTTTCAGGAGCTGATTGAGGATCCTGGGCAACGAATTTTCGAAAAATCAAAATTGCTCCAATTCAAAAACTAATGACGTCACTGTGGAAAGTGCCTCATTTGACCTTTTCTCGTTAAGGGTCTTTGTAAAAAATTTACTGCGCATGTCTATCTCTAACGGTTTAGGACTGCGCAGGGGTCAAGCAAGGTTTTCTGGAGATGATTGCGGATCCTGGGCAACAAATTTTCGAAAAATCAAAACTGCTCCAATTCAAAAACTAATTACGTCATCATTGAAAGTACGTCATTTGACCTTTTCTCGTTAAGGGTCTTTGTAAAAAATTTACTGCGCATGTCTATCTCTAACGGTTTAGGACTGCGCAGGGGTCAAGCAAGGTTTTCTGGAGATGATTGCGGATCCTGGGCAACGAATTTTCGAAAAATCAAAATTGCTCCAATTCAAAAACTAATTACGTCATCATGAAAAGTGCCTCATTTGACCTTTTCTCGTTAAGGGTCTTTGTAAAAAATTTACTGCGCATGTCTATCTCTAACGGTTTAGCACTGCGCAGGGGTCAAGCAAGGTTTTCTGGAGATGATTGCGGATCCTAGGCAACAGATTTTCGAAAAATCAAAACTGCTCCAATTCAAAAACTAATTACGTCATCATTGAAAGTACATCATTTGACCTTTTCTCGTTAAGGGTCTTTGTAAAAAATTTACTGCGCATATCTATCTCTAACGGTTTTGGACTGCGCAGGGGTCAAGCAAGGTTTTCAGGAGCTGATTGAGGATCCTGGGCAACGAATTTTCGAAAAATCAAAATTGCTCCAATTCAAAAACTAATGACGTCACTGTGGAAAGTGCCTCATTTGACCTTTTCTCGTTAAGGGTCTTTGTAAAAAATTTACTGCGCATGTCTATCTCTAACGGTTTAGGACTGCGCAGGGGTCAAGCAAGGTTTTCTGGAGATGATTGCGGATCCTGGGCAACAAATTTTCGAAAAATCAAAACTGCTCCAATTCAAAAACTAATTACGTCATCATTGAAAGTACGTCATTTGACCTTTTCTCGTTAAGGGTCTTTGTAAAAAATTTACTGCGCATGTCTATCTCTAACGGTTTAGGACTGCGCAGGGGTCAAGCAAGGTTTTCTGGAGATGATTGCGGATCCTGGGCAACGAATTTTCGAAAAATCAAAATTGCTCCAATTCAAAAACTAATTACGTCATCATGAAAAGTGCCTCATTTGACCTTTTCTCGTTAAGGGTCTTTGTAAAAAATTTACTGCGCATGTCTATCTCTAACGGTTTAGCACTGCGCAGGGGTCAAGCAAGGTTTTCTGGAGATGATTGCGGATCCTAGGCAACAGATTTTCGAAAAATCAAAACTGCTCCAATTCAAAAACTAATTACGTCATCATTGAAAGTACATCATTTGACCTTTTCTCGTTAAGGGTCTTTGTAAAAAATTTACTGCGCATATCTATCTCTAACGGTTTTGGACTGCGCAGGGGTCAAGCAAGGTTTTCAGGAGCTGATTGAGGATCCTGGGCAACGAATTTTCGAAAAATCAAAATTGCTCCAATTCAAAAACTAATGACGTCACTGTGGAAAGTGCCTCATTTGACCTTTTCTCGTTAAGGGTCTTTGTAAAAAATTTACTGCGCATGTCTATCTCTAACGGTTTAGGACTGCGCAGGGGTCAAGCAAGGTTTTCTGGAGATGATTGCGGATCCTGGGCAACAAATTTTCGAAAAATCAAAACTGCTCCAATTCAAAAACTAATTACGTCATCATTGAAAGTACGTCATTTGACCTTTTCTCGTTAAGGGTCTTTGTAAAAAATTTACTGCGCATGTCTATCTCTAACGGTTTAGGACTGCGCAGGGGTCAAGCAAGGTTTTCTGGAGATGATTGCGGATCCTGGGCAACGAATTTTCGAAAAATCAAAATTGCTCCAATTCAAAAACTAATTACGTCATCATGAAAAGTGCCTCATTTGACCTTTTCTCGTTAAGGGTCTTTGTAAAAAATTTACTGCGCATGTCTATCTCTAACGGTTTAGCACTGCGCAGGGGTCAAGCAAGGTTTTCTGGAGATGATTGCGGATCCTAGGCAACAGATTTTCGAAAAATCAAAACTGCTCCAATTCAAAAACTAATTACGTCATCATTGAAAGTACATCATTTGACCTTTTCTCGTTAAGGGTCTTTGTAAAAAATTTACTGCGCATGTCTATCTCTAACGGTTTAGCACTGCGCAGGGGTCAAGCAAGGTTTTCTGGAGATGATTGCGGATCCTAGGCAACAGATTTTCGAAAAATCAAAACTGCTCCAATTCAAAAACTAATTACGTCATCATTGAAAGTACATCATTTGACCTTTTCTCGTTAAGGGTCTTTGTAAAAAATTTACTGCGCATGTCTATCTCTAACGGTTTAGCACTGCGCAGGGGTCAAGCAAGGTTTTCTGGAGATGATTACGGATCCTAGGCAACGAATTTTCGAAAAATCAAAACTGCTCCAATTCAAAAACTAATTACGTCATCATGAAAAGTGCCTCATTTGACCTTTTCTCGTTAAGGGTCTTTGTAAAAAATTTACTGCGCATGTCTATCTCTAACGGTTTAGGACTGCGCAGGGGTCAAGCAAGGTTTTCTGGAGATGATTGCGGATCCTGGGCAACAAATTTTCGAAAAATCAAAACTGCTCCAATTCAAAAACTAATTACGTCATCATTGAAAGTACGTCATTTGACCTTTTCTCGTTAAGGGTCTTTGTAAAAAATTTACTGCGCATGTCTATCTCTAACGGTTTAGGACTGCGCAGGGGTCAAGCAAGGTTTTCTGGAGATGATTACGGATCCTAGGCAACGAATTTTCGAAAAATCAAAACTGCTCCAATTCAAAAACTAATTACGTCATCATGAAAAGTGCCTCATTTGACCTTTTCTCGTTAAGGGTCTTTGTAAAAAATTTACTGCGCATGTCTATCTCTAACGGTTTAGGACTGCGCAGGGGTCAAGCAAGGTTTTCTGGAGATGATTGCGGATCCTGGGCAACAAATTTTCGAAAAATCAAAACTGCTCCAATTCAAAAACTAATTACGTCATCATTGAAAGTACATCATTTGACCTTTTCTCGTTAAGGGTCTTTGTAAAAAATTTACTGCGCATGTCTATCTCTAACGGTTTAGGACTGCGCAGGGGGTCAAGGTTTTCATGAGATAATCATGGATCCTGCACAATAAATTTTCCAACAAATTAAATTGATGCATTTTTAAAACGATATTATGGAATTGGAGTTTGGGGTGGATGGTTGGCAAAGTAAAAAATAATGCATTTTTTTCTTTTTTTTTTTTTCTTTTATTAAAATAATAAAGATATTAGGCCACAGCTGGCCCATAAGTCCATATACAATGTTTTATATATACATATGTATAAAATATACAAAAAGAGAAAAAATAAAACTCTTAAGGCCTAAAATAGTAAGTATACAGAAAGAATAAGAAAAAATCTTTGTATTCTCTATCACAACCTTATGTAAACTTGTACTGCGATCAACAAGAGCAAGTACATAAAACTAGTTCCTTATATCCTAAGATTATTAATTACTAAAAACTTAGAAATAGCTTTGATGGCTCTCATGTCAGGCCCAATCAGAAACGTTTCCGTTTTAAACGGGGCCTTCCATCCTAGCATCCGAAGTTCAGTGGTCAAGATAGTTCTATTTGCATTAAATCTAGGACAATGCCACAGTATGTGGCACAGATCTTGACGCTCAAATCCACATTCGCAAGAACTGCTACGAGTTATGCCCACTCGAGCTAGAGACGCAGCCAGGTTGTAGTGATTGACTCTGTATCTACTGACCCAAATTGCAGTATGCCTTAACAGATTTTGGTTATAAAACCACGGCTTCCTGTTGTGCTCGAAATATATGTTGAAATACGCTGAACCCTTGGACGCAGCTTCACCAAGCCATGTATTTACGGAATCTTTCCACATAATCTCCCTTAAGATAGGAGAAAAATCAGTACATGGAACCTTAAAATTGAAATCCTCGCTTAAACTCGAAACTAACTTACCTGCTGCATTAGCTCGTTCATTGCCCAAAATACGATGTCGGGATGACAGGATGTCGGTGCTACACCCCGTACGTATGAGCTAATTTGAAATTGTTAGTTACACATTTTCTAAATGTAATTTATACATTTTCATTGTTAAAGAATGTTCAGTGATTCCTTAGCTACTTTCCCATATCATACTTGTTCCGCTTTTTATTGAAAATTATTAGTTATTAACAAATATCCTGAGGCTAGCCACGGCGCCAAGCGGTATCTATAAGCTCATTTAGACATGAGCATGTACATCGGCGCTTCGATCGATTCGGAGGTAAACAAAAACGGGATCTTACCCTTAATATAGTTTATTAGCTGAATTGACTACAATATGAATCGAATTACATCGGAGTGCAAGTCAAATTAACTTCGACTTGTTCTGACTTTACCAAACTATTATCAATTTTTAACCAGAAGAGTTGCCACTAGAAGAGTTGGCACTATAGATCTCTGTACTTTCGTTATGTGTGCAGATTTAAATGTAAAGTTGAATAAAAGAAAATTAACTTATCTTCTGATGTTATCCTTAGAATCATTTTTCTTGAAGCACAAAATGCGTAATGAAAAGTTTACATGTAAAAGTAAGCTTGTACTTACGAAAGTTTTGTCTATCAATAAAACGGCCGACGAATAAAATATTCGGAAATTAATTACTACTAAACACGTAATATGTCTAATCATATTTATTTGCTCATGTACTGTTACTAATAGATGCTATACGCTTAAATACAGATGATGTATTGCAGAAACGAATATACCAAAACACTTAGCAATGTACACGCTATTCGAGTCACTTTTAAATAGATTATTTATCATCGATTACATCGTCCAACAAGGGGGGAGGTGATGGTGTACCATTAAATATATATATATATATTAATTTCATGATGTCAACGCTTGACAATTGAAAATAGTTTCGCAACAGATCGATGCCTCTACAAAAGATTGCGTTACAGAAAGTACAAAAAGGGGGTTACAAGAATGGGGAATACTTTAAGGGTGCGAATCACGGGGTTGGGAGACAAAAGAAACGGTGACGGTAGATATTTCTATACAAAATTAATCGACGAAAGGCGAGAAAATAAAACGCTCTCACGTTCGATAATGAACTATGATACAAGTCGACGAGATAATACTTTTTTTTGTTTCCTTAATAAGATTAGACTGAATTGTGATCTCTTCTCGCAGACGCATTCACACACGCATACTCTCCCTCTCTTTCACTCACGATTTTACACGCGTGCATCTCACTACACAATGGCTACGATAATATATCATATTGTTTTCTCTGTGATGTAAAACATAATACACGCAAACGTTTGCGAACAAACAAGAATTTCCGTTAGCGTCTAATTACCATGCATCGCGTGCACAACTAACGTTTAAAATACAGAACGAATAATAAAGGAAGGGTGATTCCTTCGACCGCCTGATCGATTTTCAATGAAAATCTTTGTGTGTGTTTTGTTGCGCAACCGGCTATTCGCTTATGATCATCGACGAAACGAAAATGAAACTATCTTACACAGAAATTCCTCTCTTTTTACAATGAAAACCTCTTCATCTTTGGTAGAAACTACGAAATAAATATTGTCGCTTACAATAAGAATCGGTGCTCGAATCGAAGCTTCCCTAAATGAGACACACTGACTTCCTCGAACTTTTTACAGATCGAAAAACGAGTCGAAGTTTATTTAAGACGCATCGATGGAAGCTTTGAGACTTTTGCGAATCGACGGCCATGTTCACCATTCTCGAATACAACGCTTTAAGACGTGAACTAGAAAAATATACACGCATGTACAGGGTTCTGAAGTACGACTCGGTGCTCGAGGATGTTGGTTCCCGCCTATGTTCGACGAACGATGTTAAAAATACCATTCACACAGCGAATATGAGATTCTGTCACAACTTTTAACGTAATTTACAACCATCGCAGTGAAATTCATAAACCAAAAGTACTTTGAGAATGGATATTTTTAAATTTAACACATATCCATTGAATATTATTTCATTTATATCAAAAACTTAAGAAGTTATTTTTTTAAACGTACACTTATATAAATTTATAAGCTGTTACAATGTACTTTCAATTTACATTTACAAGTTAACACATTTTTTAATTTTACAATTCTCAATTTATTTAACTTTTTAAACTTCCATATCCCAAATTCCCATACTGTCTAAGTCCTAAGAACCCCATGTCCCTGAATTTCAAAATCCCCAAACCCACATAACCCTAAACATTAAAATTTTTCAGTTAAATGTAGAACTATGATGCAAACTTTCCCACAAACTGCATAAATCTGAGATCATAATAAAATAAATATGCCTTGAGATTCAGAAATGTCTTGTTAAAATCTTACTAACCTATAAAACAGATCCAAAAATCTGTGACAGAATCTCAAACCTTGCCTGCAAAGTACACTACCAGTCAAAATTTAAGAACACTGTTTTCTTATACATTGAATCATATCCTTATCACAATTAATTAACCACGAAAGGTTAGTGACGTCATTACGCTGTTTAAAGAGGAAAGTGGACATTAAGTATATTGAACGCAGAACTTTAGAAATCGAATACTAGAACAAATTTGTCAAAATGACATAGTTCAAATTTCACATAATTACTCTTTACTAAAATAGAATAATTGTAAGAAAAGAAGTGTCCACAATACTTTCACTTACTGTATATTTATTTCTATAGAGATGAAGAAAGATTTTAAACTTAGATAAATGCTCCTCGACGTTGATTATTCTACTATTGAACACCAATTTCTCAACTTTCAAAAAGTATAGATTCTGAGTATATTAGATACTTGGTACGATTTCTTCATCATAAAATGATTAATACTCTTGCTAGCCACAGTGCGAACGACCGTGTCTAATATAATACATATAAGAATTTTTCAATGTACAAACAATTCGATATCGTCGATCTCAGTATGAACACAAATTAAATAACTTAGAATTCATATAACATAACAATTATCTCTCGAACGTTGGAGCCGAGTTTTTACTTCGCTTACATGTACTTTTAGAATTTCCTAAATTTTATCCTTCTAATATACGAAGGATAGTGGTTCAAAAATTCGAGCGCTTAATGACGAACGTGAAATTTCACGATTAACCTGGATTCGCCATTCGAGAATCAAGTGGTCTCAAACTTTTGACCGATAGCGTTATTTCTCAACACTTTGCTAAAAGTCATGGTGCAAATCGTGCGTCAAGGTACATATATGACGCTGAAGAACGGAATAAACGATGATAATTATTGGAAATAGGGAGCTCCAATGATCTTAACATATCTTCTCAAGGTCAACGTTTGGAGTAACATTTTCCTACACATATATTTTCATTTGATTTCATTTTAAATATATGCAAACATATTTTTAACATATCATATTTTAAAGATTTAGAATAAGTTTGGGCTAGATGTGGGTTTTTGACGTTTATTTAATTGAGGTTAAGTCTGTCATTTGTAAGATGGCCAATAATCAATTAAGTTTGGGTTTTAGGTTGGTATTAAGTTAATGTATCTAATACTACAAGGCAATATATTTGGTATGTTAAATAACTTAATAAAGAAAATAATGCAATTGTTGGACAGAAATACATATATAAGATGTATGTACAAGTTATAAATATAAACCAGTCTTAAAAATCATTCAACAGGTATCTAGACAGAAATTACAGCCTTAAAAATGAACACCTCATTGCAAGATTGTAAACGTTTTACGGTTCTACCATTAAGTAAAATTCAAAGGTAAAGTTGCTTCAGAAACTGAATTTGATAAAACGTATCTGGGTAACTTGCATATAAAATAAATTTGTATATGATCTGCTGCTATGGCTAACATAAATAGACATTTTCGCGTATATCTCAAAAGCTAAAGCTGAATGACAAAGTATAGGAAAAAGTAATCAAGAACGTTGTCCTTGACAAGATATTTCGAGGTCATCCGAATCGACGTGATATTTCCAATAATCACCGAAACGAAATAACAGACGTTCACCGATCTCGTTTCGCCGTTCAACTGGATTGGAGATCCACAAGAAGGGAAGCATCGATCCCTTCTTCAGCTTCTCTAGGACCTCGACTTTCCGTCTCGTTCGCGTTCGAACGAAGGAAAGCTGCCTAGAGAAACGTCGGGCGTATCATCATCACGATCAAATCTAACGTGTCACACTCGAACGAGAGGTTATTTCGATCGTGAACGACTATTAACGGTACAAATAATCCTAACGCTACGTGTCACATTAAATCATCTACTTAAACCGTTTTGCCTATTCACTAAGTAGCCTCTATTTTCGCACGCCTTTCACTCGTTCTCTCTTTCGCTCGGTTTCTCTTTTTCGTATTCAACCTGGCTCGATCGAGATACAGATTGTGCTTACTGTAGAAACGGTCTACAGTCCTTGGGGCGAGGAAAGGAAGATCTAGGTTGTTGTATCTCGTCGAGGGAACACGTTCTCCGTGAAAACTCGTCCGGAACGAGATCCAGATCCCTCTCGAGAGCATCTTTTCCTGGATGCACGAGACACGTTCCCGTTTCCTCGGCGGTTGTCCACTTCTTAACAGGACGAGCTCTTCAGCTCTCCGATGTCGACGATGTTCTGCAGCAACGCGGCGGCCTCACTGCTCGACTGGCTCTTCGCGTTGTAGCGTTGCTTCAGGGTGCTCAATGCGGACAACAGTCTTGTGTTGGACGTCATCAGACGAGAGTTCGCGGCGTCCAACGCGGCTATTTGCTGTTCCTGCGCGTCGATCACGCGCTGCTTGTACGACAACGCAGCGGACATCTTGAGTTGTTCTCGCCGTAGCTCCTCCTCCACAGAGATTAACCTAGAATCGAGCAGACACGATGTGATTCAGTCAGATTTCGCGCTGTCTCAGACCGACTTTCGCTACGAAACAATCTCTGTTCCCAACCAATTTAATTTACCAAACTCAAACCTTTTACTCAAGAGGAACACAAAGACTGCTTCGACGCTCAGCACACGTGGAATTCACCTCCGACCGTGAATTCTCTTCGAACCTCGTCCTCGATACTTTATTTATGAATCTTCTATTTCAATTTTTTCAGACAAAGTTCGGAAGAGATTTCACGGGGAGACTCCGAGAGGATCCAAGCGCACCACGATGCATAATACCGAAGAAAAGAACACCAATCGAAATGTTTGAAAATGAAAGTCAAAAAGGAAGCAGCAGTGTCTGGTGCAAAGTATCATACGCTTTGGATGAACGAAACAAAACGAGAAATAAAGAACGATCAATGCAATGGGCTGGGGTGGCGTTCGTTTTCGATCAATGAAGCCAGGGATTTGCTTCTGCTGTGTCGTGTAAATGATTTTAATCATGAAAGAAACGTTCAGGATTAAATACATTCATATAGTATCTTCAAGCAGACATAGGTGTTTCAAACTTTAATTCTAATCGTGACTATTTATGCAGGTAAATTTTGTGGGCCTCGTAGTATCATATGTATATAAGTATCATACATGTACATAATGACTATCATACATATATATCATACAATAAAATTTATAAGCGTTTCGTGACTTAAATTCTCTTTAACAATTCACAATTTCAAATTTGAAGTGTTGCAATCTCGAAAACCTTGAAAACTCGAGTGTACCAAACTTGAAGATCGATATGAAACATTTGGAGCTTGAAACGATCTGTGCTTGAAGTGTTTTTTTGAAGAGTTTCGAGGTTAAAGCTTTTCGAAATTGCAGAGTTCAGTTTGAAGCGTTCCGACGTTCCAAATTTGAAATATTCCAAGTTTCAAGTGTCTCGAGCTTCGAGTGGCACTCGAAGCGTCCTAAACTTTTAGTGTCCTAAACTTGAAGTATCCTAAACTCGAAGTGTCCCAAACTGGAAATATGTCAAGCTTAAACCACTTCAAGTCTAAAACGTTTCAAACTGGAAAATACGTATTGGCTCTACATTTTGAAATCTGGCTCCACAAATGTTACCCTGAAATTATCTTGAACCAGGGTGAAATCCTGAACGTTTCTTTGAGCACCGCTGCAACACGCTACACAGACCTGACACACAAAAAAAAAACGAAATCAGTGGTTTGCAGAGTAACCCGTGCACACGTGAACAGAATGAACGTGTAATGTGAAAACTGTCGGGGGTGTTAATTATTGTCGGTGGAGTACTGATATGTGGCCGACCGAGAGAATGTTTCTTTTTTGGACGGTGATGTAAGTATACACACGCAGGGTGAATAATGCTGGTTAGTCGAGCACTGGTTCAGAATAGAGATACACAACTGATCGTGAGTGAAACAACAGACTCTAGTAATCGACACGCGAACGCGAATGAACGTTTTGGCGCGTGTTTATTGTCGCGCAAATCAAGAAACAGGGTGAGTCAGTCGAAGCTTTGATCTGATATATCTTCGAAATTGTCGATTATGTCATGTACAAATATTTTAGACAGATGTTAAACGATGTCGAAGAAAACATAAGGACACAATTAGATTTTTCTTTTGGGTCGAATTTTTGTCAAATTTGTTCTTTAAATGGAATGATACATTTTTAGTACATTGTTAGGTTTGCAATTTATAAAAAAGTTACCTTGATTTTAATTTTGCATATAGTACAAAGAGAAGTATAGTGTGCTCGTAAGTATTTGTGATATGAACATTTGCATCTACGTCTTTTTGGTGTCTTTTTCTACAAGTGGTAATGTGTCAAATTAAACTATACTATTTTGTGTATTAATTATATGTAGATCTTTACATGATTGAAAAATGTGCGTGCTTGCTAATATGGGAGTATACTGAAATTAAAATATCCCCTAAACTTATGGTTTTTATGTAAAGATATACCCTTTTTATGAAAAATGGAAAGTACCGATGAATTTCTAAAAAATGTATGATTCTATTTAAGATGACAAATTAGATCTTCGCATGTTCTTTAAATTTTAATCCGTTGCTATTTAAAAGATTAATCACACTCAATTATCCTTCGATATCATCTGACTTTCGTTTAAAATATATTTTAATATAATTGACAGTTTGGAAGATATTTCAGGTTAAAATCTGAAATGACTTACCCTGTATATTTGTACACAGGGTGTCCTGCAATGATTAGTAGAAGCAGAAATGTGGTAATTTTACATTGGACAACAAATCAAAAATATAAAACAAATATTTTTTATAAAAGTTTTATTATCGCGAAGAGTTTGAAAATTCAAAATATTCTTCTGCAAGTTAAACAATTTTTATATCTTCATTAATTCAACATTTAATAGATAGGATAAATTAATAAATGCAATTAAGCTAAAATATATTGATTCCTAAAAAATATCTAAATCTTTCTAATCATAAAAGTTATTTTATATTTTTGACTTATTCTCATATGCAAAATTATCTTCCCAGACCTGCATCCCTATGAAGTTACGCGATTAAAAATAACGTCTACTTATAAAATTAATTTCGAGAATAATTTTCTTGTATATAAATTAATAAAATAAAGAAATATCTACTCATGCAATAAATTGTCAAGATTAAACAACATCATTATGTTTTTTGCCAAATTTGAAATAAAGAAACAATAGAATCATTCGTTATTTGAAATAAAATATTTATTATTTCAATTAAATTTATATTTTACATATTTTTAAACAATTTCCGGAATAATCGAGATATTATTTTCCATTCGATTTCAAACAAAATCCGCCCAGGTCTGCGTCTTACTACCTGTACTACGTACTGCAGGACACCTTGTATGTATGTAAAAAGAGAAATATACATATGAGATTAAAAAACGCTAAGATACGTGATGTAAAAATGTAAAGAAGCTTAGAAATATAATTGACTCTTACACCAAGGTCCAGATCAAGCCAGAGTATACCAAATGCAGCGGATAGAATGCACAGGAACACACAATCAATTAAACATACATTATTTCGAGAAACAGTAACCGTGTTTCGAGTTACGGGGTCAGTGGGTCACTTTTTATCTTATTTCTTATTTCTCGCTAATCTGTTACTTAGTTTATAGCTGTACAACCGAGGCAGAGAACTACTCGCTTTCGTTCTAGTTCGCTTTTCTTCTTCTTCTTTCACTTTCCTTATTTACATGTTATTTATTAATAGTCTCGGGTAGACAGAGCTGCATTATAAACTACAAACTATATTAAATACTTCAGACATTCAGAAGTTTTACCTTCGACTAACCTGGAATCTGCTTTCCATGAAATTATTACAATAGAAAGAGGGTTAAAAATACAAATTAACATTTATGTAACAGAGAAATGTAGAAAAAAATGAGTTACTTCTTGACATGATCGTCAAAAAAATGTAACCTAGAATTTTAACACGAATATGATATTAATTTTGCAAAGTCAAATGATGAAAATTAAGATTTTACGATTATAAATCACTCACAATCTCCTACATTAATCTCATCACACATTTCTTAAAAAGCACCTTCTAACACCGTTAATAAACAGTATCGCAGCTCTGTCTTCCGTTTTAAGACCTTGCAGACCCATGGTGTCTAAACGCAATCACGGTCGATCAACTGTCGTGTTCGAGGGTTGTCGAAGTCGATAACCCCTCCACGGACACCTTCTTCTCTTTCCGACGAACAAAAGAAGACATTTTCACCAAGAATCACGACGTGGTAAGAGGCGAGGAGAGGACGGAACAGAAGAAGAAAGTATCGAGGTGATTGATTCATGAACACGGAAGGGGTTTCGAGTGAAACGCAAGAGAAAAGTGGTAGTCGTCATGGCGGGGTGATCACACTCAGGCAAAGAGAATCAATCGATGTGTGGGTTAGTCGTCGCGTGAATGAGGATTAAGTACCTGGAAATGATGCTCTTCATCTTGGTATCCGGTGCAACGCCGTCTATATCGGTATCCTCGGTTGCGCCTAACCGGGCCCTCAGTCGATCTACGCTACTCTGCAGCCTCTCGATTTCCACTTCGTACTGGAAACGAAGAGACGTGGCGTTGTTAGTTACAAGACACATACAGACAGAGGCAAACGAACAGCCGTTCCGTTAGGCGATAGATCAGAAAGGACATATAGGAGACGGCTTCGTAGAAAGAGGAACTTGTTATTCACAACGATAATGTTATCACGGATTTATATACAGTCGGAGTTAGGATAGAATTGAAAATGACAGAATCGAAGTTCCTCTTTGGTTCGAGGACGTCTGGCTGGAGGAATCTTCTGATCGCTGCTGAAAGTTTAGAATCGAGGATGATCTTAGTTCGCTTGGTTTCGTTAATAACAAATACATTTCAAGATGAATAGTAAGTTCTCGATCTTCTTTAAGAAGGTCAAACCGTTATCCGAATCAACGTTAAGAAACGTGGGAAATGTAAATGTTCCGCAGCTTCATTCGTCATCGAGGAAACCAAGTAATCCATAGGACGACGCTATAGATATCGGATGCACTACCTGATCAATGCTTCGATGACTTCGAGATTTGCTCCTCCTGGTCGTGCAACTCTCTTCTTCGCTGGTGTCAGACAGGTCCCGTGTCGAGTCTAACGACAATCTTCTCCTCAGCTTCGTGCAGCATACGTTCTGATTCTGTTCCGAGTTATTTCTGTGCGTCTGATTGTTCTGCCTCCACTGATTATGATTGTTCCTCTGCAGGTTCCTCACGTTGTTCTGTGGCGGAGGTGACGGGCTCAGATCGACGCCTCTGACACCCTCGACGCCACCGCCGCTTCCCTCTCTCTCCTCTGAACTACTGCTACCCCTCCTCCCGTTCCTCCCGTGGTTCGATTCCATGTGATAAACGGGATTCGCGAACGCGAGGGGCGCAGCGTTCAGTATGTGCGCGTTCGCGTTGTTGCTGCTGAGATCCACCGGGCTGGAGCTCTGGCTATAAGCGGCGAAACTTTGATAACCGGATGAGGCTACGTTACTTAGCTGAGAGATCGATATCTGCGATCCCTTCTGCGATTTAGACTCGGACACTTCGTCATCGGCGTACCTCAACAGGTCGGACAGCTCGTCCAGGTTACCGTTGGCGGTCGTGTTATTCGTCTTGCTGTTGTTGTAATTGTTGTTCGGCTGATGATTGATCGACAGTGTCAGATTCGGCGACGGGTTCACCACCACGTTCGCGTTCACCGTGGTTTTCGAGACGTTGTTGTAGTTCTGATGCTGGGTCTGATTCGCGTTCTCCTCCTTGTTGCAGTGATTCCTGCTAGTCGATCTCGAGACGTTGTAGTTGTTGTGGTTGTAATTGTCCTCCCTGTCGTGGATGTCCAGGTTCTGTAGCCGGGCGATGTTGTGTCTGTGGTTCTGTTGCTGTTGCTGCTGCTGACTCATAACGGGGCAGTTGTTCGACTGGTTGTTTTGAGGAACGGTGATGTTGTAGTTGGAGTCCTTTAAGTTATTGTGACTTTCCGATCTGGTTGGGCTGGTGGGATGTGTCTGGCAGTGATTCACGTTCGCCAGACTAGCACTGGCGGTTAATCTGTATCCCGCGCCTGTCCTATTGGATCCGATCGCCCTGTGCTGTCGCACTATCGGCGTGGGTGAACGTGACACGAAAGCTGGGGGCTCCAGCGGATAGTCGTCGGTGGTAATTTGCAGTTGGAGCTTCCCGTTAGTCGGCAAATAAGCGTTTCGAGGAAGAGTGGCAGCTCTGGCGACGTTAGGACTCCGAGAACTGTTGTGACCCAGGGTGTTCGATTGCAGTACCTCGTTACTGTCTCTGATGGTACCGTTCAGCGTGCTGTGATTGCTCAGAGTGGAAGTTGCCGATACGGAGAGATTCGTGTTGCTGTTTGCGATCGTCGGATCGTTATAACGAAAAATGTTGTTCTGAAGGTTTGGATAGCGGTGCGAAGCTGACACTGGACTTGGACCCGATTGATCAAGGGCTATGGAGATCCTCTCCAGGATCTCCGGTAGTCGAGATGGAGGCAGTGATGGCGACGATGAAGATATTGTGACTAAACTTTCGCGCAGAAGAGCGTGAAGAAGAGACAATTGCTTTCCCAGGTCTATGTAGCCGTCGAATTCCAGGGAATTGTTGGCTGGAGCATCCTTTGGCAGAGGGCTCTGTTAAAAATAAATTTGATTTTACAGATAAGTTCTCTACACAGGTGAATTATAACAAAATAATAGGAGTACGTACACTGATCATCTGAAGGAAATTCTTCATGGACGGAGCTTCTCGCTCTAGGAAATCGTTCATAAATTCCATGAAGTTCTCTTTTCCTTGGAATCTCGTGAAGTTCGCGAGAGTTTGGAGCGTTTTCGCTACGAGAGTGAGATTCCTCGCTGCCTTTTCATTCGGATATTCTGCAAAGACACACAAATTCCAATAAAAAATTTGCCAATTAAACTTAATCGATCGGTACACGATTTCTAAACTTCATTTCGAAGCAACGACGGAATCGGACGAAATATTACAGCTGATAAAAGTCTGCCATTTCCGCAGCACTCATCAAAACAGAGCTTATCTTATCTCCCGTGAAACATGCATAATATGGTGTTTATGTCAGTTGCTATAAATATTTGTTTACAAGTCCCTAATCATAACACATTTGAATTGCATAAAAGGTGTTTAATCTGTATAGATTTTTTTATCATCTTCTACGATTCTAGCTATCTAATGTATGGCAAAGGTTACTCATCTCCGGGCACAAATGCTAGTTACGCGGACTCGATATCTTGATCTCGTGAACGAAATAACGAGACGAAGACATCGCGAGCGTTTGACTTACCGTGTGTAATGTTGAAGAGAGAGGGGCTGAGTATGGCGGGACACAGGAATCTCAGGAATATAGACGCAGAGATCAGATTGTCAGCAATGTCCTCCCGGCCCATGTCAGCCAGTCGCTCGCGGAATATACGGAAGCACTCCCGTAATTCGAGAGGAAAGTGAGCGTGGCTAGATAGTATCCTGCTCCAGGCGAGCTCCACGGCGTTCCGTAGATTCTGCTGTTGTTTGTGAAGGGCCGCCACCGAGGCGACCTTCAGTGGGTCCACCTCGCAATCACCACCTTCCACCGCGCCCCTCACAACCGCCCCCAAGGTCTCCTGCAGGTACCTGTCGCCCGTCAACTTCAGGTAGGCCTCCATCGCCTTCGTGGCTAAGGAATTTCCTCGAAAGGTGAGCCTCTCGTCGTCTGAAATTTGATATCTTCCGTTAATATTCGACAGATCGGTTTCTTTAGCTCTTCAGTTTCGACCATCACGAACTACCGTGGATGGTTCGGGGTAAACGCGAATTTTATTTCTTCTGGAAATGATATCTGATATGACTGGGAATGAAAGATATTTTCTGTTATTTGACTTTCAAGATCTGATACATCTGGACTTAACTTTTGTCATTCAGGGGACTATTAACCCTAATTATAGGACGTGTAATCAAAGTGTTTACATTATACGTGCAAGTATACATTTTTTCTGGTTTTAAGACATTCTAAAATGTTGCTATATATTTGTTCAAACAGGAAGGTTAGATTTGTTAGACTAATTAAGTAACTTGGAGGAAGATCACTTGCTTGCTCAAACAGTGATACTTATAGTACAAACATTTCTTAACATATCAATTTTTGTATTTCATCTCATGTCTTTCCACGATAATTCAGCAAAGCGTCTTAGTACGAAATATGAATGTGAAAGTGTTATTTCTAAGAATACAAGAAAGTAATGTATAAGTCAAGGAACTAACAAGCTCGATGAAAAGTAGTATCTGATAATAGTTTCTTCGAGATGGAAGGTACCAATACTTACCTATTCTATGGATGTCCATCATCACCAAATCAGCAAGAAACTGTGGTGCCTTTTTCTCGCGTTGCATGACTGCCACCAAGGCCGTGGCGATGTCCTCCTTCGCTTTAACGCCGATCACCGGCTCCAATTTCTCGCATAGAGATGCGTAGTCCGTCTTCAGGTACTCCAGAAACTCCTGGTACACCTGAACCGGAAGTATGTCTACGGATTGGAAGCGACATTTCACCCTGAGTGCCGGAGGTTCCTTCAACGGACCTTTATCGCCCACCACAGGGTACCATTTCTCAGTCAGGTAACGAGATGTGACGTTGTGCACGGGTATACTGACGGAACCTAAATCAAATACCAAACATCATTAATCCAATTCTCCTCAGAGTAAAGTGCATAATATTTATAGAAATAGACTCTACTATTTGAAATTTTAACTCACCGATCAAAACATTTTTATCCCTCTTCTTCTTTCGATCAGCCTCTCTGTACAGGTTCACTTGAATAGTGTTGACAGAGGGCAGATGATGGAAGTCGAAGTGTTCACCCCAGAAGCAAAGGTCGGCCTTCAGCTTCGCGGTGGTTCGCGCGTATAACGTGCTGTCCAGACAAACCTCGCAGAAATATCGCTTCTTTGCCGGTACGCCTTTAGCCTCGAGCAGCCAAATCTGCAGAGAGTTGTCCGTTCGTCTTGTCTGCTCCGCGTCCGGTTGTACTGATTTCCTCAAGCTACAAATTTTAACAACAAATTACAGCGGCTATACATCATTGCGTCGTGGCACATTTTTCTAACACTTTAACGACCATTTTGTTTCATTTAATACATGACAGACAATTCTGACAGCAGATACTGTTTTATTTAAAAAGACCTGTTATTATATTTATGAGTTTGATTCATCAATGTTCAAATTCATCCACATCCTAATACCTGCACATCCACATTCTTAACCAAATACATGTATATCCACATTCGTATCCAAATACCTGTTTAACCACATTCACAACCAAGTACCTGTACATCCACATTCACATCCAAATACCTGTATATCCACATTCGCAACGAAATATCCGTACATCCACATCCATATTCACAGTCATCTCTCGTTAGAAAAAACGGGCCACCGCGACTATTTCAAATGGAAGATGATATACCAGAGTGGGTAAACACATTCCGAAAGATCATCACCAAAAACAGTACCGTTCAGCAGGTAGCCGTTGTAAGGATGACTCGACACGTGGATCATTGAGCACGTTCGGATTCGTGAGTGGCACGACGCGGCGTAAGAAAAAGAGGCGAAAGAAGCAAGAGAGAAACGGTACCAACCTGTGTAACCACTGGTCCCGTTCGTGAGCGGTCCTGCAACTGAAATACTTGGGTCCACCGGTGCTGGGTGTCACCTGGAAGCAGTGAGGTCTACCGAGCAGGCTCGGATGCAGCGGTGTCACGGCTGCGAGGTCCATCGAGGTCACTGCCTGTCCACAGAGCAGGGACTCGTGTGAACGACAACCACGAAGTCCGGCACCGCGTTGTTTCTGTCGCTCGAGTTTCGTCACGCTTTTCGTCCTCTTCAGCGGATTCGAGCGGAAGGACCTCTTCGAGAAGAAGTTCTAGCAACAGAAAACAGGACGGTGTTTTAACCACATAAACGAGGCAACTGGTAACTGGTCTAGATAGAAATATTTTAGACGAAATGAGGTAATTTTGTCAAAATTGGGGTTAGACGCATGTTTCTCTAAATCTCTTAGTAAGGATAGAAACATACTATGTATACAATTATTTTTAATTTTTAGAAATACCATAGTTGGATATTTGGTTGTTTCTGATGAGTATATAAAACATAATTTAACTGGAATATTAAATATATATAAATCCATTACCTAACAAGAGGTGTTTACGATATTTCAATTTCTATGGGGTGTAAGTATAAATGAAGTGGTATCCTCTTACAAAAGAATGAAGTTTCAATGAATTGTAAATTTATTTGTTATTAAATACACTTTCTTTGGGAACGCAGTGAGCCTTTTCAAGGTTCCATAACGAATCGTATTCTTCGATATGCCGCGATCGATAATAAATCAAAGTTGTGCGATTCCCTTGGAGCGCAAATACTAGTCTCATCAAATTAATTACGAGAAGATTAATCGACCAGCAATGATGCAATGAGACGTGTGACGTGACTGTAACTTGATGTACGATATAACTGTACGATCTGTTCTCCTCGATGATTAAACGTGTTTTGCTCGTAAAGTTAAGCGAGTCCCGACAATCGGCCTCGCGTGTTGTTGAAAGACAGGAAAGCACTTACCGATCAGAAGAACCGTTTTGTCGTCCTTCTGATCAACTTCTGTATATAGCAGTGAGAAACATTTAAAGAGTAATGGGTGGATTTATGGTGTGGTCAGATAGTGTTCGTTTGAACCCGTTAAAACTGTAATTAAACGGTGCACGGAGCTCATTAATGGGTTTTCTAGGGAAAACGGCGATGCAGGGGTAGGTCAGAGCGTTGGTCTTCTGGTAAGTTTTCAAGCTTGGGAATTTTAGAAATATGGAGATTTGGGGATTTAGAAATTTTGGGATTGGAAGAGTTGGAGATTTAGGGGTTTGGAAATTTAGAGATTTGGGGATTTGAGGTTTTGGCGATTTAGAGATTTGAGGATTTGGAGATTTAGAGGTTTGGACATGTGGAGATTTTTAGATTTGGAGATTTTAGGATTTATGGATTTGGCGATTTAGGAATTTTGGAACTTGAAGAATTGGACATTTAGAGATTTTGGGACTAGAAGATTTAGAGATTTAAGGATTTGTGGTTTTGACGATTTAGAGATTTGGTGATTTAGAGATTTATGATTTTGGCGATTTAGAGATTTGAGGATTTGGGGATTTGAAGATGTGAAGATTTTAGGATTTGTAGATCTGCGAGTTAGAGATTAGGGATTTGCGAGATATGGAGATTTGGAGATTGTAAAATTTAAGGGTTTGCAGATGAAATTTGGAAACTTAAGATTCGAAAACCTAGACATTTAGAAATGTGAGGATTTGAAGAATTGAGGACTTAGGAATTCATGAATTTGGGAATTTAGTAGTTTTGGGAGTTTAAGGATTTGGAGACTACAGGACTCAGTGCTCTGTAAACTTGAAGTGTTAGGAATGAAAAAATTTCCGAATCTTATAATTTGAATTAAGAAATTTAAAGATATGGAATTCGATAATTCACATATCTCCCATCACTCGCATAACACCCAGAAATAAATATCCCTCACATAAAAATATAAAAATACACATATGAGTATAAGTACATTTCCATCGCCATTTCCCCAGCCAGAGTGAAATTTTCAAAAATGATCGAAAACTAGATACCTATTTCACATTTCCATACTTTATTCACAATAATTCACTAGCTTCCACAAACATAAACCAAAAATTATCCATAATTTCATCACCTCGCATCGCGTTTAATACATTCACATTTCTCGCAGGAATATCATTACATAAATTACACGAAACGACCGAATCACCAATTCTCTGACTTGTCAACACTTTGAACATTCGCAAACGAATTCTCAAACGACAGCTCCCTATTAGACACAAAATGAACGAGCAATTCGTGAAACGGCAGATTGTTTCAGTAGCTAAAGCTGTCTACACCACGAGTGAAAATCATCGACTGACTCGACGAGCGATATCGAGAATCTTTCGTGACATTGCCCAGGTGAAAGGTATTCCTGTGTTTGATACCAGCAGTATTTAGCCCGTGTATCCGGTACAACGATGTACCAATCGATCCTTGGGCCCGAAAACTATTCCTAAATTAACGTGGAAAAAGATCCATCGGCTCCTTCGTGCATTTTCAATTAGAAACTCGAACTAACCGAACTGTGTCAATGTTGGGTGAGATGTTACGTAAACGTTAATCTAGCGTGTCGAGAAAGCTGGAACAGTGGAAAAGGAGATTTTTTATTTCAATGAAGCGTAAATATATTGTACTTGAAATTAAAGACAAAATGGGAGAATTGAAACTAATTTTTTTATTATTATAGAATGTTTGTAATTTTTATTTATATATTTATTTAATTGTAAATTTGTCCTTTCTGGAATATTATCTATTTTGGGGTTTAGGGATTTTATGTTCGTTCATTATTTATTTAGATACGAATTTGTCCCTAGTAGTACATTACCTATTTTGGGGGTTTAGGGATTTTTGGGAGAATTAATTTTATAATCGTTCAATATTTATTTAATTGCAAATTTGTCCTTCGAGGAATATTAACTATTTTGGGGGTTTAGGGACTTTTTGAAGAATTGATTTTATATGAGTTCACTATTTGTTTACTTATAAATTTGTCTCTTGTAGAACATTATTTATTTTTAAACAAGAGAACGTAAGATAATATAAAAAGTTTATAGAGCACAATAATAATTTTCATATTTATACTACTTTTTAGATTGTGCACATCATGTAACATGTCATATTACACCTAGGTTTATTTAGAATATAATTTTTATTTATTTTAGAATTCAATTCTTATTTATTTTAACTTGAGTTCAGAACCTTAATTCCATTAAACTATACAACCCTGTATCTGTAGTATACCTATATCGATAAGTGACCTGTATCGAAAGTGTATCACTTTCATTTCCACTAAAAAAATTAACTTTCCCTCGAAAAGAATTTCGTCTGAAAGATTATGTGGGAGTGCATAATCATTATGGTAATACTATAAAGATTTCACTTTGAACGAACGTGCGATCAATAAATCTGTAAAAATAGTTTGGTTCCTACAGAAATCGCTTGTTCATCAAAGGAACAATGATACTTTCACGTCCCTGAACGAGATGGAACAGCCTCTCCTTTTGTTCGCCGCAGATTTTTCAACGAGATCGCTGAAACGACGACTCCACGAACGTTAAATCCTTCGTTCCACTTTCCTCGACTTTTGAACGAGGTTCATGCCTGTTTCGGGTCATCGGATAAAGACAAGTTGGACGAATGCCAGTGAAACTCGGAAGGATTCCAAATGTTTTGCGGGAAATACGCTCGCCAATGCGACGGATCATCAAATTATCGAGCGAATTTGCCAAGAATTTTTAAAAACCTAGGAGTTCGAACAAAGTCACCTTTAATGGGACTTAGAGTGCTTAGGGTGGCGCGCGAGGTACACTGATGGTGCCAAATCTTTAAATTGACAATTTGAAAGTTTCAAATTTTTATAGTTTTGAAATTCCTAAATTTCTAAATTCTGAAATTATTAAATTTCTATACTTCTGAAATTCTAAATTTCTATATTTCAAAATTTTCAAATGGCCGAATCACAATTTCTAAATTTGGGAATAGAGAATTTAGAAGTTGGAGATTTGGGAATTTGAGGAAATGGTACTTGGGATTGTGTGAAGTTGGATATTTGAGAACTTGGGAAGTTGAGGATTTGAGGATTTTGGAATTTGGGGGTTTAACAATTTGGGGACCTGTGAATTTGGGGATTTGAGAATTCGGAAAGTTGGAAATTTGAGAATTCGAAAAGATAGAAATTTGGAAATTTTTGAGGGTTGGAAATTTTCACCCTTATATCTTATACAAAAGAAATCGAATAGTTCCCCCTATACATATACACTATCTTGACCAACTTCTATCGATTTTCCCCACAGCAGACATAGATAAACACCCTCATAATTTATGCAAAAGAAATCGAGCAGCCACCCCTACACGTATATTTACCCTCGCGGTGAAGTAGTTGATGATCATGCTGACAACCCTGTCCTCCTCGTTCTCCTCCATCGGTTTCACGCACATTTTTCTCCTGGTCATGCGAACATGCGTGAGAAACAACAGCAGATGTTCCCAGGTCCACAAATTCCAACAAGGAAAAAGAACACACCACTTTGTCACTTTGTGTTCTTTCATCTGCTCGAGGACGCTAAATCCAAACACATTCTGTGCGAATTCATTGCTTCACGAACTTGTCTCTCAATTTTTAGATCACACTTTTTGATACCAACTTCACCACCAACTTCTACCACTTCACTTCAATTTTGAATTTGGTTCGACTTTTTAAGATTATTTTGGTTTCAAGGTGACTTGTCTTCGAATGGGAAATTAATGATAAATTATTCGTGATTTTTTAAATATCTAGTTTCATAGAGTTTAAAATGGTAGAAGGTAGCAGATTTGATTGTTTGATTGAAAGTAAGAACATACAAAATACTACCATTAGAAAATTAAAGTAGCAGTTTAAAGTATTGCAAACCAAAGATGTTAATATTGGAAGTTATTGTTAATAACTTATAGTTCCTTCCGATAGTAACTTCCTATAGTATATATGTTAATATGGAAGTTATACCCTAACTCTTCAGGTATTATTCATAAAGTTTACCTTCCCAACTTATCTCGTATAGCTACAAGTGGAATTACCACGATTGACCGACGAATTATCACAGTTAAGTCACCGATAACGTTCGGTATTTCCATGGAAATGATGATCAATACACTCAGTCACGATTTCTTCATGCAAGTTATTACAACGATTTCTCTCGCAGATCTTCGACAAGGTTGCATCAAACAGCAATGCCAAGCTTTTTCGCTAGTAATCCACACGTTTTCACCATGACTGGATACTTCTGGTCACTGTTTCACCTATCACTTGCTTTTATATCTCGAGAACTACTTGTGCGTGGATTTTCTGACTTTTAGCTTTCTTGCTGCGTTTAAAGTTGCTTCGGGAAACAAGGTTACCGAACGGTGGCAGTCAAATTGTGGGTCAATGTTGATGCTTCACTTGACTGGTTTAGTTTGATCCACTTTAATCACTGTGCACTCGATATCGTTTGGATTATTGATTTTCTATTCAAATTAGATCCTGGTGTTCTGGGAAAAATTAGACCCTAATGAGTTCACTTCTTGAGTTTACTTTATTATGTCTTATTTTTTGATTTACTTCAGTCTTCTGCTTTATTGTTTTATTTTATTCTTCACTTCATTCTTTTGCTTTATTCTTTATTTTATTCTGCTGTTTCATTCTTCAATTTACTTCTCTTCTGCTTTAGTCTTTAATTTACTTTATTCTTCTGCTTTGTTCTTTAATTTAGTTCACTCTTTTGTTTTATTCTGTACTTTATTTCGTTCCTCTGCTTTATTCTTCACTTTAGCTCACTCTTCTGTTTTATTCTTTAATTTATTTCACTCTTCTGCTTTATTCTTCACTTTAGCTCGCTCTTCAGCTTTATTCTTTAATTTATTTCACTCTTCAGCTTTATTCTTCAGTTTATTTCACTCTTCTGCTTCATTCTTCGGTTTACTTCAATCTTTCAGTTTATTTATTAGTTTCCTTCACTCTTCTATTTTATTATTCAATTTACTTTACTCTTCTATTTTCCTTTTCAGTTTACTTCACTCTCCTACTATAGTCTTTTACTTCATAAAATTGTTCGAGTTGCTCCCTCGGTTTATAGCTGAATTTCTTTGCATTTGAATCAAATAACTCTCAATTAACAATTATAGACTTGCTCTTTTAAATTAGATATATATCTAAGCTTCAACCCATTTTCTTCACTAGTGTCATAAACCCTTGCAACATACACTTTCTCAATTCTCAATACAATTTTTAATTTCACAAATTATCCTTTCTTCAACTATAAAACTTGAAATCAACAGTTCACTTATTGTCTACTAAGTGTCATCAACACCCACTTCAACTTTTAAAATTCCACAAATTTCATTTATGCTAAACAACCATTTGCTGTTGCTTCACTTAACAATATCCTTGCAACAAGACAACTTTATTAATCAACATTTCAACGTCACTTTCTGCTCGGTTCACCACGTTATTACTGTCAACCACTTTAAACTCCCAAATGTAGCAAACTCTTCTTTTTTGTTAAACTACAAACTATTTGTTATTATTTAATTTCACTGTATCTTCAAAAAACAGGTGAGTTTTATCAATCAACATTTGAGACCACTTTCTTCTCAGTTATAATTACTATCAACAGCCAAAAACAAACTCTTTTCTGTTAAACCAAAAACTTCAAATTTCCAAACCTTGTAAACAGTTTTATTTCTCTTCACTATCCAAATTCAACAATACCTCAACAACGATTCAAAATCAACAAATCTCGATAATTCCTCAAGATCTCCTTTTTCGTCAAAATTTGTTTCTTTTCTAAACTTAAAAAAACAAAGCAATTCCAATTTACGTATTTCAACAGTACACTTTTTAGCATAACTTCAGCGTGAATTCTCTCGTAAACTAAAGTTTAGTTCTCGTGGAAAGCGTCTCTTGTCACTGAACGTACTCCACCAACGCGTACAAATGTTATCGTGCACGTGTGAGTATGATAAGCTCGCCCAATGTCAGGATGCAGCGTAATCGGTGGACTGCGTTACACGTTTTGTCGTTCGAGCTTTAGGTAAGAACTCCCTAGCGGGAATTTCACTTCCCCACTCTCTTCCTCTTTCCGGATCGATCGCAAAATGTTGACAGTGCGATTAACTCGATTCCTTCGACAACGTTGGGCAATAGGGCCTTTTTTCAATCGTGTTAAATTTGTGGAACGTGGCGATTATCTCCAGATTCTTTTCACTCGCTGAACTGTGGATATTCATGAAAATGTTAACCACTTGCACTCGAATGGTAACCACATCTTATTACATGTTATTAACTACATTTTATTATTATTGTACATGTGATATTAAATACAATTTTATTATTATTGTACATGTGATATTAACCACATGTTATCTTCACAACGATAATAAAATAAATGAAGACTGATAAATAATAAAATTGTTTTTAAGACGTAGTAATGGACATGTCGAGTGCAAACGGTTAACTGTGCATGATCTTTCAAATTACTATGATTATTTCAACCAGTGCTGGATGTAAGTTCTATCCTTTAATCTAGTTTGCTTATTAATACGCTACTTTTGTTTTATAGTATAGTATCATTTATTTTGTAGTATAATACCATATATTATAGTGATGTGATATACCATATATTATAGTATCATTTATTTTGTAGTATAATACCATATATTATAGTGATGCAAACATAATATTGAACTGATCGCTGATCTGGTGGATGTTGAAACATATACGTTTCTACTATATTAGGTTCACATTAGGTCATATACGGTTCTACCATATTCTCAGATATATTGTACATTCTTAATATAGGAGCCACTCTGTGTTGTCATTAACAACCATTTTATATTAAGTAACTAATGGATCTCTCATGTAGTCATTTGCGTCAAATTTTAAACATTAAGCTGACATGTCGTAAGTGCTATTTTACAACACTTTCATGTTATCAAATCATGTCATTGACACACAATAACAAACATAAAAATTTGTAAATTACTTGCAATTGTAATTTATTGATTTATTGCAACATACTATAGTGACGTGTTCCAGTCAGCCATTTTATACTACATACGTAATGAATCTGTTATCAAATCATGTCATTGACATCCAATAACAAAAATAAAAATTTTTTAATTACAACTTGTTGATTTATTGTAACATACTGTACGAGTTTCAATCGGCCATTTTTTATTAACTACATAATGAATCTCTCCTGCGATTTCTTAAAATTTTATACCTGAATGTGTCACTTCACAATAATATGACATAAGTGCTCTTTTACATTTTCATGTTATCAAATCATATTATTGACACACCTAACATCATAACAATTTATAATTACATTTCGTTAATTTACTATAATTACGACTTTCAACGAAATCGATAAACCAAATCTCTCCATCAGTTCCCCATTTCTAAACCAAACGATTACATCAGCGTAGAATAAAAGAATGATTGACAGCAACGCATAATCGTTGAACCGTTCTCACACGAATCTCGCTCCCAATTTCTATCGAACAACCATCGAAGCGAATCGTTCGAGTTTCTTATTCGAGACAATGTTCCTCGAGCAGTTTCTATTCGCACGCGGAAGCACAAGCTGAGAATTCCAGCTGGCCTCTCTCAGGTATCCCTAAAAACGGGATCAGCGTTTCTAGATACGACCAGGTAGTCCAACTACTCCCTTGTGTTTGCCCTGGAGGGATTTAAATCGTCAGAGACAGGGGCACTTTAAACGGTCCCTGGCTTGGTTCGTTGAAATTCACGCGTCTGTACATTTTCGTAATACCTTGACTGCAAGTTGGGGTCATCCGCTGACGTCATTGGGTGACCTGGGTAGAATTTGCGTTCTATGTGTGGAATTGTAGATTTTCTATGTAGTTTGGGAAATGTAGGAAATTTAGAGTTGGAAGTTGAGAAATTTTTAGTTATAAATTTATAAATTTGTACATTTACAATTTTGTAATTTTGTAAATTTGTAAATTCTAAGATTTTAGATCCTCAAATTTACAGCTTTCTCAATTCTAAAATCCTCAAGTTCTTAAATTCCCAAAATCTTAAATCCCCAAGTTCTCAAAGGAGCAAATTCTTAAATACAATAAGTTCCTGAATGCTCAAATTCTCAAATATCCAAGTTCCTAAATAATCAAATTCTCAAATTCCTAAATTCACAAATCCCCAAGTTCCAACCCTTCAAATTCTCAAATTTCCAAATTTCCAACGCCTCGAATTCTCAAATCCCCAAATTTTCAGGTCCGCAAATTCTGAAATCCCCAAATTCCTAAATTCCCAAAATTCTCAAACCCCCAAGTTCCTAAATTCCCAAATTCTCAAACTCCCAAATCCACAAATCTCCAATTTTCAGAATTCTCAAATCCCCAAAATCTCAGATTCCCAAATTCTCAAGTCCCCAAATTCCTAAATTTCCAAATTCTGAAAACCCTAAATTCCTAAATGCCCAAATTCTCAAACTCCCAAATCCACAAATCCCAAGTTCCAACGCCCCAAATTCTCAAATTTCGAAATTTCTACCTTTCGAATTCTCAAATTTCCAAATTTCTAACTTCTCGAATTCTCAAATCCCCAAATTCTTAAACCCCCAAATTCCTAAATCCCCAAATCCTCAGCTTCCCAAGTTCTCAAATAACCAACTTCACACAATCCCAAGTACCATCTCCCCAAATTCTCAAATTCCCCTATTCCTAACTTCTGAAATCCCCAAAATCCATCTCACCTCCCCAAATTCCCAACTTTCTAAATTTCCAAACCTTCAATTCCCAATCTCCTCAATTCCCTAATTTGCAAATTTCCCGAATAATCCCATCATCCCATACATTTATATCTCCATATTTCCAACATTCGCAAATGCTCGAATCATCAAACCGTTAAACAAGAGATGTCGGAAAACGAGTAGAGAGTTTAAGCCAACAATCGTTTTTGTGTTGATTCTCGTCAGCGATTACAGAGCAGACGAGAAAACGCAGCTACGATATTTTCAGCAACAGCCGTTGCTCGTCGCTTTTCGTCGATCGCGAGGTTGTCGACCCTCGAGGTAGTTCCGAGCTGTCTCGTCTTTGATCTTGCTTTATTTGGCCACGAGTCTCTTATTTACTAGCTACTGTCCGTCGATAAATTATTGTTCGACTGCAGTTCTCATCGAGCACTCGCTTTGACGCTTTGATCATTCTTGCTGCCTTTTTATCTCGATCCAACGAATGTTACTGATATTTGATTAACAAGTTCGGTATTGTATACAATAAAGCATACCATGAACAGTTATAACAATACAATTATTCAAAACCTAAGCTAAGACGATTTTTTCTTATAAAATTTGTTAACTTTTCAATATTTCATGCGATGAAAAATATTTTTATGAATTATTTCAATTTTTTAAATTATTTCAAGAAATGACTTTTAATATTTCATCAAATGAACTTTACAATTATATTTTAAAGTGGTTTAAATAGTTACTATTCCTTGAAGTATACTTTCATAATTTTAATTAGTAGGTAATTACATTTGGACACTTGATATGAACAATACTGTACTTTTTATGTTAATATAACAATTTTGTTTATATTAGTGTCCACTTATTATTTAAAAATTTATGTTTTGATTAGTATATGATAGAGTAGATACAAGTAGAGTGAATAACATGGAATTTTAAGTTTGAACTTCATGAACACTCTCGTTATATTGCCGGTTGCATTCCTCTTCATATCAGTAATATGAAATTACTATTATATAGCATTGTAATACTGTTGTAATTACTATTATAATACATATTGATAAAGATTCTCTAACTGAAAAATAAAATTTTGTCCACTATTAATAAACTATTCCACCTCATTAAATCTCGACAAAATCAGTGTTGGTTAAATTTCAAACTTTCATCAAATTAAATATTTCAACATCCGATCGACCGATCCCGAAGCAAAATACCTTGTCCTAATTTGCTACCTTGCATCATTTACTTTCGCTGTATCTAATCAATTAATGACTTCAGATTCTTTATATCAAAGCAGTTCCAGACATCCAGCATTGGTTGAAACCAAAATCACGTAACCGTAATTTCACCTTTCCGATTTAGTTTCTTGTTTCAGCTCTAATTACCGTATCACTTCAATGTTCAACATCCGGCAAAACACCTTCAAGCAACTCCCTCTGGTTGCAAAACACGAAACCTTTTTAAATCTACGCACTTGGAGCACTTCAAACGTCGTTTCTGCCCACTTCAAACATCAGTTTTGTTTCGAACCTCTTCAAAATCTCGACGTCAGTTTTAATTGAAAGAACTTGTTCAAAATCTCAACTATCACTTTTGATTCAATGAACCTGTTCAAAACCTCAACAATATTTAGCAGTTTTACTTCAGAGTACCTGTTCGAAATCTCAACATTTACTAATTTTACTTCAGAGAACCTCTTCAAAACCTCAATAGTATTCACCAATTTTACTTCGAAGAACTTGTTAGAAATCTCGGCAATATTTACCAATTTTATTTCAAAGAACCTGTTCAAAATCTCAATATCTAGTTTAAATTCAAAGAACCTCAGAGTCTCAACACCTATCATTTTATCAATCTGACAAGTCGACGCAATCACGAAGCCGGAAGAGTCACTGTCTCGAACGCTTCAAATGTCCGTGGTTTCATCGAGATCTCGACGAGTACTCGAAATCAGCGAGATTTCGCGGGAGCAGATGATTTCGCGGCAAAATCTCGTCGTCGACTGGCGCAGATGTTGCTCATCCGGGTAGGCGAAGTCAAGGGATCCTTGGGGCGCACCTTTGTGCCTCGACCAAAAACCCTGCCCCTGCATTCAGGTGAGGCAAAACGGGTCACCCCTTGGCCTCTCAGCCCCTCTGGTCCGTCGTTGCCACCGGTAAGAAGGACAAAAACGTCTTCGAGGGGTTCTCAATCTTCTCCATTACGCAGCTGGGGATCCACTACTACCCAGATGCAACAAATCACCAGATTCTCTGTCTCGCCTTTCTAATTCTTTATTTACTCGGAGATTTTCCTCCCTTTTCTAATTTTACGAATGTCAGTGTAATGGATGTTAATCTTTTTTTGCACTTTCTGGTATTTGCATACGAATATTGGAGTTCAGTACTGTGATTGTGGTGCTATCTGTAGGATCATCTAAATCTTTGACTTGTGTATTTTGGTCGTGATGCTATTGGGTGGTTCATATTTGAGTTCATATGCATTGATTGTAGAGATACTTGTAGGGTGGTTTATCTAAATATCTGACTTGGTATTTTATATGTTGGACGTGGATCTACAGAGTTGTGGATCTTTGAGTTGGTACTTACTTTTGGACATGGACCTATCTATAAAATTGTTACACTAAATCTTTCAGTTGGTACTTAATATTTTGGACGTGGACCTATAGAGTTGTAGATCTAGATCCTTGAGTTGGCACTTAATATTTTGGACATACACCTATCTATAAAATTGTTACTCTAGATCTTTGTGTTAGCATTTAATGTTTCGAACATGGACGTATCTATAGAGTTTTTGGTCTAGATCTTAGGGTTGACATTTAATATTTTGAACATGAAGCTACCTATATGTATAGTTGTTCGTCTAAATACCTCTTTGGGTTAATATTTAAAAATTCTGATTGTGGAGTTACCTATAGACTGGTTCATCTAAATATCTGATTTAGTATTTTATATTTTGGAAATGGATCTACATCTTTGAGTTGGTACTTAATATTTTGGACATGGACCTATTGAATTGTGACTCTAGATCTTTAGGTTGGAATTTAATTGAACATGGACATATCTATAGAATTTTTGGTCTAGGTCTTTGAGTTAAGATTTAATATTTTGAACATGAAGCTACCTGTATGTACAGTTGTTCGTCTAAATACCTCCTTGGGTTAATATTTAATATTCTGATTGTGGAGTTACCTATAGAGTGGTTCATCTAAATATCTGATTTAGTATTTTATATTTTGGATATGGATCTAAAGTTGCTGATCTACATCTTTGAGTTGGTACTTTATATTTTGGACATGGGCCTATTGAATTGTTACTCTACGTCTTTGGGTTGGCATTTAATATTTTGAACATGAAGCCACCTGTACAGTGGTTCGTCTAAATACCTCTTTGAGTTAATGTTTAACATTCTGATTGTGGAGCTACCTGTAGGATAATGCATCTAAATACCTGACACGATATTTCGAACACAGCTACCTATAGAAGCTGCTGGTCTAGATGTCTCTTTAAATTGCCATTTAATATTTTAAACGTGGAACTACCTACATGTGGAGCTATTGGTCTAGATGTCTCTTCAAGTTGATATTTAATAATTTAGACTGTGGTGCTACATGGTAGCATGGTTCATATAAACTCTTTGAGTTGGCATTTAATATTTAGATCGTGAAGCTACCTCAGGTTCATATAAATGTCTCTTTGACATGATATTTGATATTTTTATTGTGAAGCTACCTTTGAGACAGTCTATTTAAGTTTCTTCACGTGTCTGTTAACATATAAGTGTATGTTATTTTCCCTCATATTGTAGCTAATAAAATACATTCAGAAGTAACATGATATTAAAATCATCAATGATTACTAAAATTATATCTAAATATGAAGTTCGCTATGTACTGCAAAAAACCTGTGCAAGTCAGTGGCAATGAAGAAGAAATGAGAAACTTGAAAATTCAGAAACAATCATCTTCGTACAAAAATATTATTTGCAAAAATTATCATGAGTAATTGAAGGATAAACTACTTTTATGGACCATCCTGTCAAAACATCAGCTATTTAATTTAAAAAATATGGCTTATCTAACAACCACCTATCTAAATAATGTTTACAAACACTTGGAAGTATACCTATTTAAGGTTAACCCAATAACAGATAAAAAACTGCATCCACAAATGATTAAGAAATTTTTGAAATTCACTACAAATAAAATTCAAAACATCCACTTGGCGTATCATATCGAGATTGATTCAATTAACAGTTAATTACATGAAATTCCTCTTTCGTTCCATAGTAGACACAGAATGAAAGC
The DNA here is from genome assembly GCA_945859595.2 of Megachile willughbiella. NCBI lineage: Eukaryota > Metazoa > Arthropoda > Insecta > Hymenoptera > Megachilidae > Megachile > Megachile willughbiella. Next base: position 12,379,188 of record OX243796.1, read on the forward strand.
GATTCTCCTCAGTTTTTCTATGGAAATCTATTATAGCATACATCAAGAAATTACAAGAGTCACGGTATTTTTTGTCCCGTTCTCATTCATCGGCAACAGGAATTTCGTAAACGATTCGTGATAGTACGGCGTATTTTAACCGGATCCTTCCGTGAAGTTGTCAGTGTACCCGGTTCGAAAACCAGTCCGTTCTTTTTCTTTGTTCCCTCAAAGGGTGTCGACTAACTTATACTCGACAAAGAGCAAAGGTATCCTTGTACCTCGAGCACCCTATTCACGGGGACATTTTCAAATTTTACAAACGTGATTGTAAAGAGACAAAGGGAACACAAAGTTCCAAAAGTTTGGTACTTACAAACGAGGACGATCCGTGCTTTCTATAGAGTACTGAAAAAATACTTAATGAAATGTATGAAGTGTCAGAGGAACTCGTGTTCTGAAATTGGAGAGAGTTTCTGATAATGAGATATCGCGAGGTTGTAAAGAAGATATTTCATGTTGAAGTTTCAAGTGTGGTCTGGGTTCTGGCGAAAATCTAGGGAGAATTTAGGAATTTTTGAATTTTGGGATTTTGGAAATTTTAAGCTTTCGGAGTTTGGAATTTTGGAATATTTATTTGGGACTTTGGGGTTTCGGCATTTTAGAAATTTGGTACTTTGGAATTTCGGAATTTTAGAAATTTGGTATTTTGGAATTTCGGAATTTTGAAATTTGGTACTTTGGAATTTCAGAATTTTAGAAACTTGGTACTTTGGAATTTCGGAATTTTAGAAACTTGGTACTTTGGAATTTCGGAATTTTAGAAATTTGGTAATTTGGAATTTCGAAATTTTAGAAACTTAGTACATTGGAATTTCGGAACTTTAGAAATTTGACATTTTGGAATTTCGGTATTATTTTAATTTGGTATTTTGAAATTTCGAAATTTTTGGAATTTGGTACTTTCGAATTCCGAAATGTGATTCTGTAGGATTTTGGAATTTTTGAGATTTGATTTTAGAACCCTAACTTCGGAACCCTAACACTTTGGGACCTAGGAAGTGTTGATCTTTTAGATTTCGAAATTTCGGGACATCAAATTTTACCACACTGAGATGTTTGAATTTTTTGAATTTTAACTTTAACTTTAATTTTTTGAATTTTAACTTTAAAAACTTGTAACTTTGTAATTTTGTAATAACTTTGTAATAACGTTGTAATGACTGTATAACTTTGTGAAACTCTTGTAACTTCGTCTTCGACTTAACAAATTTTAAAAACGTCGAACCTTGGTATTTTGAAATGTCAAAACGAGCGAAATTAATCAATAATATTGAGCAAACAAAATTACTGCTAGACACCTGTCGGGAATCTTATCAAAATTTAATTAACCAAAATTTCTCGTCCAACTCCAATTCGCGTTGTAAATCGTTATCTCGTGTTGTGATTAAATATGTCCTGCAGTTAAACTCCCCGGAATAACGATATTCCCTTATCTTATCCTCGCTAGACTCCAACTAGAAGCCGATAATAGCAAGTCAAACTTTCCCCTGGTGAGCTAAAAAAATTGCCGTACAAAATTCAATCAAATTGCATTATATAATTTGCAATAATTAAAAAATTTTTAGTTATTTAACTTTCTTTCTAAGTTTATTTTTAATTCTAAGTTTATCACGTTTTTTTTGACAGGGAACGCGATAACGAGGAAGTATCCCAGTTTCGAAAAGCACCAGTCAAGTGACATCCACGAGCTGGTAACTTTATACACCTCTCCCACGTCGTTTCCACGTTAATCGAGAGTTTGCCCGAGTAAATCGACACACGTCCCAGAAAGCAATCCACCGCGTGAGATTTGAGAACACCTGCAGCCACGACACCGGATCGATATTTTCCATACTGCGTCGTTCGCTTTTGCATCCACCCTTGGAAAGGAACGTGTCGGTTTACGCAACGAAATTGAAGCTAAGGGCAAAGGTGACGTCCATCGTTAGAACAGAGGAGGATCGTCTACGAGACCCGAGGAGAAACTGTGGACAACGTGGCTCGTTCAAATGTTAACGCGACCTCCGCTTGATGGAAAGTTGGATAGATTGAATGGTTAGCCATGTACATTCCAATCTGAATGGGTAATTTCGAGTAATTCGTACTTGAAGAAAGGAAGGTGATATGAGTATACTCGAGATCATATGGGAATACTGCAAAGTGGTACTTGTGACGTATCATTTTGAAGCTTGCAAGGTGATGAAAATGACAGAAGACGTATTTTATGTTACTTGTGACATAAAAGCATGTATGTATGTGGAGACGTATATCCCTACGTACTAATATCCTAACTCTAATATTCCTGTATTCATAGTTGACCTTAGATATCCTAGACACCCTGCAATATCCCTATATTCAGAGATACCTATAGATAGCACAAGATCCTTAGTTGTCCTTAGATATTTCTAGGTACTTCAGTGTCCCTAAATAGTCTGTATATCTATGGAGATACTCATATGGAGAGATTCCTTTATCTCTGTATCTTTAGACCTCTATACTCATACATTCCATTGTTGCAGACTTCTACTTCAAAAACCTCAATATTTCTAAACTCTAGAAATCCTTAGAACTCTCAGATCTTGGTATTCCTAGATCCCTATATCTTTCGATATCACTAGGTCTTCATATCTTTAAATCCTGATATCACTTAACCACCATATCTCTAAACTTTTATATCATTGCATTCTCATGTTCTGACATTTACATATCACTAAATCCTCGTATCCCTAAATCACCATATTCCTATATCCCAATTTCCCTAGATCTAAATATCCATAGATTCTAATATCCCTAGATCCAAATATCTGAAGATCCCAATACTGCTAGATTCAAATATCCACAGAATATCTCTAAATCTTAGTGTCTCTGGACCCCAATATTCCCAGTCACATTCTTACATCCCAATATCCCTATATCTTTATATCCTCATATCTTGAGATATCCCTGAATGTTCCTAGAATCCTATATTTCCAGATCTCCATATCCCTATAGATATCCACATATATACATCCCTATAGATATCCACATATGCACATCTCTATAGATGTCCACATATTCATATCTCTAACACCTACATTGCTCGATTTTTATACATGTACCTACATCTTAAACATATACCTATACGTAAGAACATATGTACTAGTATTTAGTCGTGTTAACATAACTTTAAAAACTAACTAGAATATCATACCTTAAAAACCTCTGAAAAATATCACAAAACTTCGTACAGCAAGCTGCGTTTGCATCGTGACCGAAATGGTATAAAGCGATCGTTAGAAGTTGCTCGGGAAAAAGCGTCGGTAACCGATCGCAGGAGTTTGATAAAAGTTTCCAGCGTCGTACGAGCAAGTCGCAAGTTCGAGGAACGAAAGAAAAACACAATAAACGTGACACGTTCGACGGTACGTAGCAGTGGCTGTTTGCTGGAAATAAAAGGAAAGGCAACTCCCGACTTAACGACTCAATGCACCGAAAGATTCGTAAGATCGAAGCTACGTGATCGGCAAGCTGGAGTTTTCGTTTCTCGTGCCTCGAAAACGAAATACCACTCGACGCGTCGTACATAGCAGCTTGGTGTTTTAAACCGGAAGCGTGGGATGTAAGCCGCAACAATGAACTCAACTACGACGATTTATCTTGCGAGCTTCCAGAGATCTTTCGGCGTACGTGAGGCGAGTAAACAACGTCGTTACTCCATTGATTCTTTTCGACCAAATGATTTTATTTCGATAACGGTTACGAAGATCAATTGCATCCACGATTTTGATCGTTTACCTGCTATTAGATACATTTTCAGAGTAATAGTCTGATAAAATACGGAGTTCTGTAAGAGACATCGATAATGAAACTCTCTGTCGAGTTTAAGTAACTAGGAGATTAATAGTCGCTGTGTATGGACATATGTGGACATGTATGAGAGTGTGTGTATATTTGTTAATGTATGGATCGTGAATAAATAACATGTATAATATACATACATATGTACAATGTAACGTACACATGTATAACATACATACATGTATAACATGTGCACCATACAGTACTATACATATATACGTCATACAGTACCATACACGTCTAACATGTGCATCTTGCAGTACTATACATGTACCACATGTACATCATACAGTACCATACGTATATGACATGTACACCCTACAGTACCATATATGTATAACATGCATAACATGTACATCATACAGTACTATACGTATATCACATGTACATCCTATAGTACCATATATGTACAACATGTGTACCATGCAGTACTATACGTGTATAATAAGTACACCATACAATACTACACATGTGTAACATACACATCCTACGTATATGATACATATCCTACGTATCATACATTTATAAAAACCTTTAATACACATAAACACATTCAAAACGTTAAAATATACAGAATATCTATCGGATTAGAAAGTTTTGTATCTGCAAGTATGTTGAACACAAAGCAATGAAAGGAGGTGAATATATTAACGACCCGCGGTAATTTGCTTTTAAAAGATAGCGAAGAAATGTAACAAAATGCTATCGTGTCTGGATGCATATTGCAACGTAGCGGAAACGATGAATTCCGAAGAAAGTCAGTCCCCTATCGTCAGCTCGAGGCTCGAGTCAGATCTAATCTGCAAGTCTAATGCAGTTTCGCGTAGCGCTGACAGATTCGTTGAAAGTATTTCCCGTGATAAGGATCTGCCTTCAGATTGCATGCCTGAGATCTCTTCTTCGCCGCGCGAACAACAGAGGCTTAACGTTAATTGCGAGCCAGACACGCGATAAAATAATTACTCAGCCAAGATTGTTCATCAATTAACGCCTATTTTGCCGAGCCGCTCGAAAATTCCTTACGATCGATCGCGTAAGCGGATGAAATTGTTTAAGCGGAACACTTTATGCAAATTGCTATTCAATTATCAACCTTGTTATTTGCAAAATTTATTTTGTTTGTATGCAAATAATGTGAAATAACTGATACGTATGGAAAGATTAATATTTTAGTGTGTATGATTAAGACACTTATATATATTTTATATATGCTTTTTACGTAAAATATTCTGTAAGCAAAAATTTTTGGAATATACCCTTTTTGATAAAATTATATTATTTTGTAAGAAGTTTGAGATTTTTTAAAACATTAGTTTCGAAAGTTTGTTATAGTCATAGTTTATTATAATTTCAAATTTTGTTAAATAGCAACGTTAATTAAAATTAGGAAAATTGAAAAGAAATATAAAATAAATTACATATGCGAAGAATTTTTACATCCCCATATGTGAACAAAATAAGATACATACATAAATAAGAATATATTATATGTAAGTAGAATAAATTAAGCGTAGATATAATTTAACGGCAAATCAAATAACCCCAATCGAAACTTTCGCAAAAAAAAAAAAAATAAAAAGAGAAATGACTATTGTTGAACAGCCCCTTAAAACGGTTTCGTTTTCGAACAATAGTCGCAGGCTGCATTAGGAGAGATCGCAAATTACAGTCGAATGAAAATTACAGGGAGCCATAGGGTTACAAATGAAATCTACTTACGACGATTCTGTTGGGGGTGACGTCCAAGGGTCGTGCTCCGAGGACAGGGGTGGCCGGTGCGCTACCCCTTCGACAGGCCTTCTCGTAGGACGTGTCTGAAACATACATTTGGAACATTTGCAATTTAGCACACGGTAATTCGATGAGTGGGCGTTTCCGGCCCGTCACTGGGGCGGAGGGGAACAAATGATTGCGATAATTATTGTATCTCGTTTCGGGTTCGGATGGTAATTGGCAACGGGCCAGGTAAACTGAAACCTTGCTGCTGAAATGATCGTCTGCTTATACCTCTTTCTGCATATTACCTTCCGTTGAAATGGTTTACGTACGCTTTCGGGTACGTTTATGCAATTTACGTATCATTTTAATTAAATTGTAATAATTTCTGCACGATTTTAATTAAGCTGAAATGATTTGATTATGATTTTAATTAAGTTCAGATGATTTGATTATGATTTTTATTAACATGAAATGATTTGATTGTAATTTTAATTAAGTTGAAATAATTTGTATATGATTTTTATTAATTTGAGATGATTTGACTATAATTAACTTGAAATAGTTTGATCATAATTTTAATTAAGTAGAAATGATTTGTATATAATTATAGTAATATTTAATTGACTCAAAATTGAGAAATTACAAACTTAATGCAGTGCAACTAAAATTTGAATTATGTATATACTTATAATTTAAAAAATTATTTTCACTGGAAATGAACCCTAGACTCTAGTAAACTGTACATTCAAATAAAAATAATAAATGACTAATTTTAATGATAGTTGCTTCGACAATAAGGGAAAAAATGAAAAAGCAAATAAAAATTTGTCAAGCAAAGTACCCATCCATTCACTTAAAAAGCACCTGTAAGTAGCTTAACAGGAAGCCAGAGACCAGAACACCCTTATCGATACTCGAGGAAGAAAAGAGCTCGGAGATTCTTATGCGAGATTAAAAAAGGGATTTCCGTTTTGCCTGTTCGCATGATTCAAACTCGGTCACGGCATAGTTGACGGAACCTTGTAATTTCAGGAACGACGACGGGTCATTGTGTGGTCCTATGGGCTATTCAGCACACCATAATGACGATGTTCTAACGAAAACGCGATGGAGATGTTCACAATGTGCAGGTAGCGAGACGGTCAGCTTTATTCTGCTTTGGAATCCGTGAACAGAGGAACTGATTGTTATAGTATAATTGTTATAGTACGAGTATTATGGTACCAGTATTATAATACGAGTGTAGCGGTACAAGTAACACGACACCTGTTACGCTTTTATGTTAACCAATTTGGGGGTTGACCAGTTAAATTAGTATAATTCAGGAAAATTTTGGGAACTGGAAATGGATTATAATAAATGCAGTTACATAGTTATTCATGTTTATAAATATAGTTTATATTATATAATTAAATTAGTTCAATGGCTTGACTGAGTTATTGACTTCAAGTATGACTTAATTTAATTGAAACCTTCAAGACAGCAAAAATCAGCTACCATTTCATAGAAAATTTGTAGAATATGTACTTTCATGATTGTAGACGCTGTAATTTTGTGATCAATTTTTATCATCACTGATTTTATACCAAAAAATGTATACTCTTATTTCTTCGGCATCTGACTACATGTAAATTAAGTTTACCTTAAAAACTTGACATGTATTATTAAATTGCTTGAATGTAATTTCTATGCAATGAATATTTCATAGGAAAAATTCTAATATCCGAACTTCAAAAACCATCACTGTCTGCGCTTCTGAATGTAATGTATTCATAGAGTTTTCGATTCCACCCTCCAAGATGAAAACACTATTAATATTCTAACCCTACTGTCTGGGGCGTTTGATTTCTTATGTATTTGATTGATTTGTTACTTATTGTGTGTATGATTGACTTGTTATTTATTATGTGTTTGATTTGTTATGTATTTGATTTATTATATGTTTGATTTATTATATGTCTGATATGTTAAATGTATGTTGAAGTGTTTGGATGCATTGTGCTGCGATTTCGTTTTAAGAGCTCGATCTGCAAAAATCTTCTTCACAGCACTTTACCTTTCACATACTGTATATCCTTTTATACTTATAAAACTTCTACATTCTTTTTTTCTTCTCGTACAGTACTATTCTGTGTTTTCTTCAATTAACAGTCACCTCTAAATCTAACAAATATGAACTGGTTTCATTATTTTTCCTTAATTCAACACTTATGAACTTGGTTGAAAATATACACAGATCCAGAGCTACTAATGATCATATTTCACCTGAAAAGTCCTTGAACATGTATCATTCTATAAAGAAGTTCTTAAAATCGAAATGCAACGCAGTCAAGTTTAAATCTTGGAAATCGACAATCGTTAATTTTAGACACGAAGAATCAGTCACAACTGTAACGTAAACCTCGTGCACTCTAACATTACCAAAAAATCATTTCAGCTTCTCGACACAATGAGTTCTCGAATCACAGTATCGCGCAGGGAACACACACCGAGGCTTCGCCCCTCGAACTCGAATGGAAACAACAATCGTTCGTAAACGTTTCGACCAGAGTTCCATTACTGTTTGATTAATTGAAAAAGTCATTCACGGAGTACCTTTAACATAGTTCTTTCCATTTAACTCGGGCTAACCACTCGACACGAGCAGCGTTTCAAGCTCTCTCTCCCGCCACGGACGTTTCCGGCAACGGAAATCAACCGAGGGGGAGAAGAAACGAAAGCAGCCCTGTAATTAACGCCCTTGCAAAGTCAACGGGATCCCCAAGACCTTTACTCCCGACCTCTCCTGTTTATGGTCAGCGATTTAAACGCTTCTCTCGGCACAACACAGTCTCGAGTTACTCCGGACCTTCCTTCGTTGTTACATGCTTTCTGACCGGGACAACGGAGATTCCTGGCTTTCTTCCTTGCTAACGATCTTTAGCAGAGTCTTTTCTGCACGAGATTCATTTAAGCTTGCTTCACTTTTCTGCACGAGGTGTATTTAATGCTGCTCCGATTAATTTCAAGCTGGGAAAGCAGCGGGAGAACGTTTACTGGTCATGGGATAGCTGTGCTTGCAATTTGGTCTCTTGCTTTGATACGGCCAGACAAATTGGTATTTCTTTGTGAAATTCGAGGTGGCGCGTTTTTTTTGAGCAATTATGGTTTTGAATGATGGTCAGTGGATGGCTGTGATCGTGTGGTGTATGCATGTGGAGGTTGGTTTTGAGGGAATGCAAACCGTTATTTGATTTGAAAATTTTATATTTATGGATGTGAGAAATATTTGTCATTTTTCGGACTTTATATATTTTACAAACAACGAGTTTTTAAGTGCAAGATTTTAAATTCTTAAATTATCAAATCTCGAAATTTTAGAGATTCCAACTTCTCAACTTCCTAATTTCCTAATTTCCCAAGATCCTAATTTCTCAAGCTCCTAATTTCCTAATTTCTTAACTTCCTAATTTCTCAACCTCCTAACTTCATAACTTCCTAACTTCCTAATTTCCTACCGCCCTAATTTCCTAACTTCCTAATTTCCCAACCTCCTAATTTATATTAATAATTCCCAACGTCCCAAATTCTCAATTTCTTAAGTTGTCAAATCTGCAAATCCTCAAACCCCCAATTCTCAAGTTCCCAAAATCTTATATTCCCAAGTTCCTAAATTCCCAAGATCTCAAATCTCCAAATTCCTAAATTATCAAGTTTTCAAGTTCCCAAGTACCTTAATGCCCAAATTCTCAAATCTTCTACTTCACAAATTCCCAAATTCATAAATCCTCCAAGTTCACAAATCTTTAAATTCTCACATTCCCAAATTCTCACGTATCCAAGTTTCTATGTCCCCAAATTTTGAAATCCCCAAGTTTCAAAATGCCTGAATTCTCAAATCTCCAATCTCTCAAAACTTCAATTTCTCAAGTCCCAATCTCTCAAATCTCCAATCTCCCAAATCTTAAATTCCAAATCCCCAAATCCACAAATCCCAAATTCCAAATCCCCAAATCCCCAAATCCCTAAATCCCTAAATCTCCAAACCCCCAAATCCCCAAATATAAAAACTAATTTTAAAAACCCATAAGAAAGTGAATATACAACAAAATTTCACAAAGTTTGCAACGATCCATCTCGTTAATTAAGTGCGACCAACCAGCTGACAGTCTGTTTGAGCGGAAATCAGGAGTATAATACCGTTAAACGAAAAAACGTTGCCGGTCGCAACCGGCCGATCCAAATGCATGGAAACTAGTCTCTGAACATGTCTCGTACCACGAAACACGAGCGGAAAAAGAAAGACGCACGTGTCGCGACTGAATAGACGCATTCTTCGACGACGACCTGTGACACAAATTCAATGGAGTTCGAGGAAAAATAGCGAACAAAGGGGGCACGACTTCTTGAAACTGTTAACAAGAAGGGAGACGAACAGGAAGTCCTCTTGCTGCTTTTTCTCTCGTTTCTGAATTAAGGACGGTCTCGGGTCACGTGTTATATTCAATTTCGACTTAATCCTGTTTCATACGTGTTTAAATCAATTTTATTCGAATCGCGAGTGAAATCGATCGCATTTAGTCTTCGGTCACTTTACCGATAATCTTCGATACCTCGCTGTATTGATACATGATCGAATCACGAGTGAATTTAATCGTGTTCTTCCTGATTCACTGTATCGTTAATACTTCCATTGGCAGTCCGAATAAATTTTAACGAGTATACCATCAGATTCCTTTGGTTTGATTTACTGTATAATACTCTGCTGATCGATTCCTGTATCGATAGACTCGAATAAATAACAAGTTTAACCATATTCTTCAATTTTAATTCACTGTATCGATAATACTCTCAATCAATTCCTGTATGGATGCTGTAGATTTTAACAAGTGACTTCAGATTCCACAGTTTTGATTCACTCTTCTATCAAACATTAATTATAACTGCTGCAGTTGTTACCTCCAAAACTTCGAAATCCCAGAGTTACAAATTTGTTAGCCATCTCAATACGTTCAGTTACAAGACCGTTACAGTCCCACTGACAGAACTATAGTCAGAGGCACTTATCGGTGTCTAATCACCGACTGCAGCTCGCAATGTTTGCCCAGGGGTTTGCAAACTCCAGGGACAATTCTGACCCCGATCGAGCAGTATCATTAATAAACGGCGAGGTTACGTGGTCGCATCGTTAGCGAGAAATGCAACGAGCTCCGTCTCGTTTCAATTTCAATTTCAATTCATTCCACCGCGAGGTAGTCCGAGCGGAGAGCTCTTTGTGAGCCGCCTTCGTGCTACACTCTCCAAGACCCGGGACAAAAGATGCGTTTTCTCGCTGCACGGGGTACCGGTGCAGCTGCAACCCGGCGCGTGTATCCGTCACGATGGAAAAGGGTCCACGACCCGCGAACCGGTGCCCTTTCTGCCCGGTCAATTAGCTATTCATGCCCGATTCGCGACGATGTGTTTTCGAGCTGCGAGGGCGTGGCGTGTGTGCCACTCTTTTAGACTTCTTGCTCTTTACGGCCATCTATCTGCTCTTTTGCCACACGAACCTCTATCAAACCCTCTAAATCAGCGCTTTTTAACGCTTAACGGTTTACTTTTTCACGAGTGAGAGATGTGTCGGACGAAAAGTACAATCTCCTTAGAAGTGCAGGATTGATGGGCATGATCCTGATATTTGAGAACTATTGTCTATTCATAGTATCGTTAATGTCACAGAATATTCTCATCTTAATCCCTAGGATGATTTATCGATACCTCTCGGCACTCGAGTGCAAAATCTATAATTAGAGTTAGGAGGTATTTTTGTTAGAAGTCGATTTTTGCATTTCATGAATTGAAATTTGTTGGTTCCTACGATTTTTAGACATACAAGGCTTGTATTTATCAAATTTTTGAATTTTTAGATTTCTCAATTTTTGAATTTCTGAATTTCTAGATTTCTAGGTTTCTAAATTTTTCAAATTTCAAAATCCTTGAATTTCTAGAATTCTACATTCCACAAATTTATATCGTAATACAACGCGTGCAGATATTCAACGTGTGGCAATACAAGAAGTGGTGATATAACGCGTGGATATTCAATACGTGGCGATATAACGCGTGGGGATATTCAATACATGGCGATATAACGCGTGGTGATCTAACGCATAGGGATATTCAACGCGTGGGGATATTCAATACATGGCGATATAACGCGTGGGGATATTCAATATATGGCGATATAACGCGTGGTGATTTAACGCATAGTGATATTCAACGCGTTGAGATATTCAATACATGGCGATATAACGCGTGGTGATCTAACGCATAGGGATATTCAACGCGTGGAGATATTCAATATATGGCGATATAACGCGTGGTGATCTAATGCATAGAAATATTTAACGCGTAGCGATATAACGCGTGGAGATACTCAATACGTGGCGATATAACGCGTGGAGATATACAACGCGTCAATGTTCTCTTTATCTTATCCCTAGGTAGATTTATCCATACCCCTCTGTACTCGAGTGCAAAATATAGTTAGAGTTAGGAGGTATTTTTACTATCAGCTAGCTGCTCTGAAATTTTCTAGCTAAAAACTCTAATAAATTTGAAGTTATTCTCTTTTACTATTCTTTTACTATTATTATACATGTATGCATTATGACAGGTATATTATGTATATTATGAGGCAGTTATGTACATGTGATGTATAAACATAGAATAAATGTACATGTGAGGATATCTGAAGACGACTGATGATCAAGTTAATTTGATATTTTAAGAGAACCCTGAATTTCAAGAGAATTGATACATAAGAGAATATATAAGAGAAAAAGAAAAGAAGTTAAAAATGTAAAAATGGAGGGGTAAAGCCAGGAGCAATTTCTCTGTTGGTCCAACGCTGAGGGGCGGTGATCGATGTACGTCAATGATCGCAGGACCCCAGATTCGATCGATCGGATTTCTTTCATTCCACGTTACATTTCCGTTTCCGTTGTTGGAGGTACAATAGGGAGAGAAAGGGTTCGATTGTCGGCGTTCTACTGTGACCCATTAGCGGGGCGGGTAATAGGAACGGTGGAGAACCTTTTAAAAGAAAATGAAACGGTTGGTGGTCGGGAATTGATACGTCTTGATTGTTCATTGAGCGATTTTTTGTAACTAGTTAGATCGACGGGTTGTCGGTGGTTGAATACTAGAGATTGATGGCTGTGTTACGATTATGATACTCGATGACTGTCACAGGCACATGATGACTTGCAATCAGCAATCAATTTAGGCTTAATTTGTTTTTGCCAGAGGGATTTCGTAAATAAAAAATACAATTTAGATACAATATTTTATGGGTGACTAGTAAATCTTGTTCAAGGATTAATAAAAATAAAAGGAACAAAGATTGCATAAATTAGTAGTCGGTTTAGATTTATCAATCTATTCGGAATTAATCAAACTTCATGAATTACCTCAAAATATTATGGTCAATTTTATGAAAGATGGAAATGAATCTTGCAGATCTACGCTAATTAGATCACAAGATATTGATATAGAAGAACAAGATATTGTGAATGAAATTCGAGTGCAATTTTATGTTCGCTTGATGGTGACTGATGAATGTAGATGTTACGCGAATATGAAGATGACTGATGATCAATTTAAACTTATTTGTTCATTTGATACAGAGAGTATGTCAGTCTTTGTGATTTAATTTAAACTGCAAGTTTATCTCTTCTGTCCTGAACGTGATACCTGTCGGATGATTGATAAACGTTATGAGCATGTGGACTAAAGATCAATTTAGACTTATTAGTTCAGTTGACGCTGAGAATAGGTCAGTCTTTGTGATTTAATTCGGAATGCAAGTTGAATTCTTGTATTCTGAATGCCTGTCGAGTGATTGATTACGTTGTAAGCAGATGTGTTAGCAATACGATCAATGATTGAATTGTACAAATTCTTCAGCCGATCTAAACTGCGATACTGTACATTACTGAATTTATGCAATAAATCATAGTGCACATTTTTAAATACTTCAACCACGATTAGAAATACACAGTGTATTTTGAAAGTGTTTTACGTGTCACATATGTGGATTATAAATATAGTTGAAAATAGTAGACAGGGTAATTTGCTGTGGCGAGTGTGGAATCGAAGGAGAGGCGAGACTCGTGGAATCGTGAACCATTCAGCGTCCACAATGCGCGATTGTGCGGTTTGCAAGGTCGACCTCTTGCATTCCGTCGCATGACGTAACGATACGTTTAGACGCTACCGACGTCGATTCGATTTTCGTTTGGAACTAGCTCTTGTTAGGTTGTTCATAAACGATACGATTGAATGGGATCACCCAACGCGAGTCATGCGCTTTCGACAAACCAGCTATTCAAGCGCCACAAGTACCATAAGTCCTTGATGTGCCTACATGGTAAATTGGGACCATGTAACACGATACATTTTATCAAGAGTAATAATTTCTTATTAAAATACTTTACTGTTATACGAATTAACTTTAAGCTCAAATATGCTGGACAATCGAAAGAATAAATACAATGAAAGTGTATAGAAAAAAGAGATGAACATGGTCCAGAAACTGAAAGTGATAGAATTGTATTAAAATATAGCCTTAAATAAAAGAATGTATTTTTTTAATTTGATTAAAGTTCTCAAATAATGGAATAGTTTGATTAACACAATAAAAATGCAGTTACATGTCTAACTTATATTACCAATAATCGATTATCACTAAAGTAGCTTCTGGAAATGCGTTTTTGGGAAAAATAATTTGATATATTAGAAAAGAGTAATACCACAGAGAAGCAGCAACAGAAATTGTAATTCGCTAAATGAATCAAATTATCTCATTCTTAAAACTCCCATTTAACGTTCAATGTGCTAATTAAACTGATACAGGAGCGAATAAAATAGCAATTTACAAGGCATCGAATGTACCTCAGATAAAAAAAAGGTTTATAATTTCTTATCTGACTGTTACGCTCGAGAAGCGTGAATAAACCTGCTACTCGTTGACTTCACACATTTACCATCGCATTCTTCGACTTTCCCATAATCCATCCTGTTATCTTTAGCCGACAAAGATGATTCCTAAGACTTCGTTGTTACATTAAACGTGTTGAACACGTCATCACATAATACACTATGAGATCGCACACGAACAGCGTCTACTGTGTTCACGGTGATTGATAAGACCGTTAAAAACTAGCGCGATGACCGTGACAAGAAAGTCACTAATAAGACGCGTGGCGATATAATGAGCGCTGATATTCAACGCATCGAGACATTAGTGCGTGTAGATGTTTATGGAAATGTTTATCGCGATATTAATTCATGGCAATATAACACGTGGCGATATAACGCGCGGCAAGGTGGCACATAGAAGTATTTAACGCGTGAAAATGTAACGCGTAGAGATATTCAACGCGTGGCAATACAACGCGTGGTGATATAACGCGTGGCGAGGTGGTGCATAGAAATATTTAACGCGTAGAGATATTCAACACGTAGCGATACAACGCGTGGTGATATAACGCGTGGTCATATAACACGTGGCGATATAACGCGTGGTGATATAACGCATGGCAAGGTGGCACATAGAAATATTTAACGCGTAGAGATATTCAACACGTAGCGATACAACGCGTGGCGATATAACGCTTGGCGATATAATGCGTGGCGATATAACGCGTGACCAGGTGGCACATAGAAGTATTTAACGCGTGGAAATGTAACGCGTAAAAATATTCAACACGTGGCAATACAACGCATGGCGATATAACGCATGAAGATATTCAACTCGTGGCGATATAACGCATAAAAATATACAACGCTTGACGTATGCCAATTTTAACGCATAGCCATAGAATGCATACTGATATAATACGTGATCATTCATGGCACATAATAAAATATCCACTAAATACAATTTTAATCAATCCTCTACTTTAATCTCCAAAATCAAAAGATGGCAAAGTATCAAAACTTTTCTGAAACGAGAATCTAGTTCTACCGCAACGTAATTTTTTACGAGAAAAATCATAAAGAACCGAGACGATGGCGTCCAAAAATTTAATGGCAGAATTTTCCTTCCACATTCCGTGAATGTTTGGCGAACAACCAAGAATTTCTTTTCTCCATTAAAGAGACACTAGTGTTCCTCGAGACCCGAGGGACAATGCACCAACCGAGGAGCAACTCCAGTCTCTCGTAGAATTTCTTTTAATAGATCATCCGGACCCGTCTCCCGACGAGACTCGAGAAAATTTTCTTCTTCTACGGGAAACTCGGAAGGGAAGATTAATGGAACGACGGAAATTCGATAAGAGAACCTCTTCGAAGAAACTTCGGGGAAAACTTTGATCATCCCTCGCTATAAGGCGCAACTTTGAAATACTGTTATTTGATAAGTTGTTTCACGGTGTTTCACAGTCGGGTTATTTGATTTGTGAAATATGCTCGAGTTGGTCCACTTTAAACTACGGCTTTATAAGGTTACTAGTATAAAATAATTTAAGAATCCTTTATTTTAACTATAGAAAGTAAACATTCATTTGATAAATATTTTATTTTGAAAAGGAATTCATTGATGTTCTTTCGGATTTCTAAATTTCCACGTTTTTCAAGTTTTTCAAATTCTCTGATTTTCAAATTGAAGAAAATGCAATTTCTTTTCGCACAGTTTGCTCCTTTCATTTTAATTCAAACGTGAACTTTTTAATTACAAAATTGAATCAAGAAACCTATTTACCCAAAATACCGGTTCAACATTTTCTGCAAGTTGCACCCACAATTTTTCATTCGTGATTCATCAAAGAACAAAGAACAGAGAATGTCAACGCAAGTTGTACGAGTTCTAATTACGAGTGTACGAGTTCTAAGCTCTCCGGATTTATCGTCAGCCATCCAGACGCTCGTTATTTAGAAACACCGTGTTGTTTGTGATTGGAGAACCTGCTTCCTGGATAAAATAACACGAAAACCGCAACTTGCTTTTTGTTTCTAGATACTCTTTTATCCGCTTCTTTTTTCCCCGCTATCGTTATTTTCGCGGGTCACACTGCGGGTCTTGCTTTCAGCAGCAAAGGATTAATTACGCTTTTGATGTCAGCTTGGGGTCAAAGGTGAGCCCCGCTTTTGCGGTATTTTGCGAAAAAGCTCAGCGCGAGCAAACAACTGACGTTGACGTTGATATTTCAAAAAAAAAAATAACGAGAGCGATTTTTAATTAGAAATTTATTTGATAGTTATTTTCGTTATGCTCGAATGTAGAGATAATACTTAAAGAAATATATTTTAAGATTTTATTTGGTATTTTGATATTCTCGAGTTCGTTTAGATCATTTTCACTTAGAGCATTTTTTCTTTTAATTATTTTGATACTCTTCGTGTAAAACTATACTGTGCGATGTTTGGTCCTCACACGTCGATCAATTTACAGGACAGTAACCTAAAACTGGACTCGAATGTCCCTTCAGTTCAGACGAAGGATTTCCGTTCGTTATATAACTGTTCGTTGTTTTTCTGCTCTGGGAACCAGAAGGGATGAAAGGGTTACGTTGCTCCGTCAGGTTATTTGAGAAGCGTTTAACTTTTTACCTTTTTTGCATACGTACATATGGATCCTTTACGGAGACTCCAAATTTCCAAATTTAGGAATTTAGGAACTCGATACTTCAGGAATTCGATAGCTAAGAAATCTGGCAACTTAGTAGACCACTTATTAAATTGACAATTTAAAAATTTGAAAATTCCACAAATTTAAATATATGGAAATTTAAAATTATTTTATTAAAAAGTTGATTGTCCACGTCCGGAAAATACTTCGACAAGAAATAAAATTGATCAATCACCAACTACAAGCAAACTGTTTAATAGTAGATTTGCCAATAGATCTACAATGAAGGGTTTAAAGAAGTGCTTCGATTATAAGAAACAGTATTATTTGCTAATCAAGTTAACACGCCTTAAAATGGAACATCAATATCAGCATGGTATTTGTTCACCCCCCATGTAGAAAGTTCTCTCGCGCGACAGCTCGATGAAACACGAGCGAGTAAAAGCGGACGTTTACGTCGCTCGTGGACAATGCGTGCAGCCGACATAAATTGCGTTTGGTCATCCTTTGCCTATAAATAATTCCACGCCGTGGACAATGGAACGGACAGCTGAGAACAGGCTAAAAAGCGAGGCTGCCAGCTTGCGCGAGTGTTGTCGCGACAGCGATAGCTTTTCGATGAATTCGGACATCGCTGACGTGACGGAAAAAACGAAATTAATATTACGTCGAGAGATTTGCAGTACGCGGCGATATAACGCGTGTAGAAATTCAAGGAGTGGCAATATATGAGATATTCAGTGCAGAGATGTTCAAGGTGTGGTGATATAACGCGTGGAGATGTTGAGACGTTGTGATATAACGCGTGGAGATATTCAACGCGTGGAAATATGAACATATGGCGATATAGCACGTGGCAATACAACGTGTAGAGATGTAACGCGTGGCAACGCAACGTATGGAGATATTCAGCGCGTGGCGATATAGCGCGAGGAAATATGAACGCATGGCAATATAGCGCGTGCAAATATTCGACGAGTGGAAATATGAACGCATGGCAATATAGAGTTGTGGCAATACAACGCGTGGCGATATAGCGCGAGGGAATATTAACGCATGGCAATATAGCGCGTGGAGATATTCGACGCGTAGAAATATAAACGCATGGCAATATAGCGTGTGGCAATACAACGCGTGGCGATATAGCGCGTGGCATTGCAACGCGTGGCGATATAGCGCGTAGCATTGCAACGCGTGGCGATATAGCGCGTGGCAATACAACGCGTAGCGATATAGCGCGTGGTAATACAATGTGTGCAGATATTCAAAGTGTGGCAATATAATGCGTAGCAATATAACACATGGTAATACAACGCGTGGCAATGCAATGCAAGCAGATATTCGACATGTGGCAATATAACGCGTAACAAAACAACGCGTGGAGATGTTCAACGCATGGTAATATAATGCATGGCAATACAATGCGTGGAGATATTCAACGTGTAGAAATATTTAATGCAATGCAATATAACGCGTGGTAAATATTAACCTACAGCAGTATTAACACCTGGAGATTCTACCGTGCAGTATTCAACACATGGGAATATAACGTATAGTAATATTCAATCCAGAACTGGCTAAAATGCGAAGTTTCCATGTTATACGTCTATTGTTGTGATATAGATAACTATTCGACAGGTCGGTGCATCTCTGACACGTACAGAGAAAATAAAGTTAAGATAGTGCGAAGAAATTAAATTGAGAGGGAACAGGAAAAACAAAAATGATGAGGGTATCGGAAAAATAAATTCAGGAGGGTGTACTCATCGGTGAAAAGTCGAGAGGTTCGATTCGACGGGGAAAAAGAGAGAGTGATCATGTCCCGGAGGGATATCAAAGGCTACCCTTCCTAACGCGTTCGATTGATCGATTCACCTTGATTCGAATGTTGTTTTAATTGAAAAATTTAATTGCGTCCACGCGGTTGATCGAACTGTTTTGTTTTCTCCTTATAGGATTTTTGTGGATAGAAGAAAAGAAACGAAATTGGGGATAGAAAAGTTTGCCGGTGGATTTAGTTCGTGGATCGGCGATGGAAATATTCAAGTTAAATTGCTTTTCTCGATCGAGATGGAGTTCAATTTGCAAATTCAAATTAGTTACGTGATTTTGTAGGTGACTTTGTACTTTCGAAGTATTCGGGATTTATTTAGTATCTACCCATTTTCAAGTAATTCAATATTCCCATAAATTTCCATAATAAGTACTGACAAAATTATTTTTATTTCCACATCGAATTAATTTGTAGGTAATTATTACTTACAAGTTTTATAAATGATATTAAATTACTTATGATCCATACAAACTGTAAGTGACGATACTGACTCTAGATAATATAACATTTTCATCAGGGTTTATCACGTGTTTTAATCGAAACAGTGATTATGAATAATTTTGTTAAATTCCTGAAAAATTGTGCAACAAAAAGATTACAACTACATATCAGAGAAATAAACTACATTTGTTTAAAGATGTTACTTTGTATTGGACCACCAACATCAATAACATACAATAATTAAATAATTAAACTTTCAATAACACGTCGAATTAAATTCTGAACGACAATAATTAACGTTATACAAGGACCATGAAAAAACCTAAAAATTGGATTTTCGAAATGACGTTCACATATGGTCATTTGAACTCGGCAGTCAAAGTGTTAACGATGTTTCATGGTGGACGTTGCACGAACCCCATGAAAGAAAAAAGACCGAGTGCGCATTTTGTTCGTCGTTGCTAATGACCATGGCATTGTGAGCAACCCCGTGGCACTATATAATAAAGCAATAAATTAAACGTACCAACCCCACGCGTACCGTCTCGTCGCGTTCTTTTACGAACGTGTTAACAGTCATCATGGGGTTAATGGCGTGTAAATCCCATGAATCGTGGCGGTTTAGCGGTCGACTTCAATAAAAACCAGTTCATCTAGTTGTTCGTCGATTCTCGATCTTTTTCATCACTTGACTTAGACATTCGATTGACTCGTACACTTTGATCGACATATTTGTATCGGGTTTTTGATCGGAGGTTAGCATAATCGATATTGGAAGACAACGAATAATTTTGTCTTCCATAATTTTTAACAATTTCCGATAATTTTAACTTCGATCATTTTTACACATCTTATGTATTAGAATAAAAACGTAAAAAAGATAAGAATGAAATCAATCATAAAGGACCAGCAATTACTGAAGCAAGAAAATGAATGAATTTATGTCCTGAACTTTATTTTTACTAATTTATGAGATTGAATAGAAGGAAATGGAAATGTCAAGCAATTAAATATACAATTTACCTGGAAACAATAGATTACATGTAACCACTTATGCTACATAAATTGAAAGTTCGTACTTTGATGAAAATGGCTGCCCAAACTGTTCAAACTCGTAACAATGTTCCAACTACAAAATGAATTGTTAGCTATAGTATTAAATGAAACTGATTTAATACAGTAAATAATTGAACAAATTCAGCGAAATTAATTTGGGACTTCGATCCCAAAACAGCGTGAGAAGCGTTTTTATGAGAGTCAACAGTAAAATGTGTATGAATTTGTTAGAAAAAAGTGGTGTTGTGCACACATCAATTGAAACAACTTTTGCGTCACAATCGCAGGGACACGCAACAAGATTCATTGTGTTCGTCCAATGGCGAGTATCGATTCGTCTCAGTCAGATTTCCTGCATTTCCTCGGCCAACTGGACATCTTTGATCGAGGCGTGAACCGACTCTCACATTGTGCAAAGAGCTATAAATTCACGGGCTTTATTTCCAGAGGATCGATCGCCATTAGAAAACACTTTTTCCGTACACGCGTGAGAGTGCGATTCTATGCAGAACGAGGGGACGATCATTTGTCAAACGAACGTCAAACAACGTGAACGAAATTCGGGCGAGTTTTACGAAACGAGCGAGCTTCGTGAATAGTAAGCGTGGAGTCACGGCTAGGTGATTAATTATTTAAGAATACATTTATTACGTCGGACGTTTCTGCGATGTTCAAGCAGATGGAGATTCTGCCGGAGATTGAATGCTCTACATTCGGTTTGATTAGGGAACTGCAGTGGAGGGGTCTATTTTTGCATTTCATGAATTGAAATTTGTCGGTTTCTACGATTTTAGTATTACAAGGCTTGCATTTATCAAATTTTGGAATTTCTTTGTTTCTGAATTTTTAGATTTCGGAATTTTTGAATTTCCAGATTTCTAGGTTTTCAAATTTGTTAAATTTCAAAATTCCTGAATTTCTAAAATTCCAAATTTCACAAATTTATTTCGTAATACAACGCGTGTGGACATTCAACGCGTGGGGATATTCAATACATGGCGACATAACGCGTGGTGATCTAACGCGTGGAGATTTTCAATACGTGGTGATATAACGCGTGGATATATTCCATATGTGGCGATATAGTGCGTGGAGATTTTCAATACGTGGCGATATAACGCATAGAGATATTCAACGCATGGTAATACATCGCGTAGAAATGTACAACGCGTGGTGATTCGACAGGTGGAGATATTGAAAGCGTGGTAATATTTAATATAATTTCCGGTACATACGCGTGCACATTAACACTACGCATTAGCGCGTTATGCACTTTCGAATTCAAATCGAGCGAGAACGGGAAAAACTCGTTCGCAGAAACTCGAACGCGTTCCCGGAACTTTCTTCGTGTAAATCAAGACGGACCATAAATAACATCGAGTTGATTTATGGGGTGTAGGTGCTGTTGCACCATAGCCGAACACTTTGCAAGGAATATATATTTATGTGCGTAATTTTAAATTTTAGGAGTGTTTATCAAGTGTTTATTATTACAGGTGTTTCCTGTTGAGAAATTTCTGAATCTTTGAGTCTCTAAATTCACATATCCCTAGATATATTCAAATATTCAAATTATTTAAGATCCGAATTTTTATGTTTGAAAATGTCATAAAAATTCAGAGCTTCTTAAGTCCCTAAATTTCTATATCCCGAGATTCCTAAGTATTCAAGTTCCAAACTCCCCAGATTTTAATATTTCCAAATTCCAAAATCCCTAGATTCCAACATTTCCAAATACCTGGAAGTCCCGCAGTTTCTAAACCTCCAAATCTTGGTCTTCAAAATTGAAAATTTGCAGAACCCAAAATTCCCCAAATCCTCAGATTTCAATACTTCCAAATTCCCAAATCCCCAGATTCCAAAATTTCCAAATACCTAGAAGTCTCCAAGTTTCAATATCCTTAAGTCTTCAAAATTCCAAATGTGTAGAACCCAAAATTCCCCAAATCCCCAGATGTCAATATCTCCAAATTCCAAAATTTCCAAATACCTAGAAGTCCCCAAGTTTCTAAACCCCCAAATCCTTCAGTCTTCAAAATCCCAAATTTCCCGAACCCAAAATTCCAAATTTGCAGAATCCAAAATTCCTCACATTTCATAATCTCCAGTTACCCGAATTATTTCTATAATCTCTCCATAAATTTAATAATTTATCAGCAGAAAATGTTCCCTAGGGAATCACACAGAGTTCTCGGAGGACTAAACGAGGAAAAGACGGGTCTTCAAAGAGACGGCAAGACAGACAGGGACCGTGTCGAGGGAGCAGATGTTACTCCCTTTCGTTTCTACGTGAATCTTTGCCGCCTCTGTCGTGCTTCCCGTCAGATCATTTCTATTTTAATAAAGCCATCCCTTTTTCATGATACGCCAGTCAGTCACTGATTTCCGTTTCGATGACAGAGGAGCAAGGGACGGGAACATCACTCTGTTACTCTGAAACTCTTTGAAATGCACTGCAATTTTCGAGCACAGAGATGATTTTTGCTGGGGAATAAAAATGAACGGTTTGTTCTCTGATATTCGATATTGAATTTGAAAAGTGAAATTTTGACGTGGTTGAAATTTTAAGTTTGAGAAATGTGAGCATAATGATTAAGAATAATTCTATTAACCTATGATTTTTATCGGCAAGTGCGTCAGACGCAACGAGTTAATTATTGTAATATTAAAACAGACAAAGAATGTTCAAATGTTAGGGATATTGGATATGACGATCACTGAGTGCACGGGTTATAATTAAAATTAAACTCGAAATTCATTCGCAGTGAAAATATGAGTCAGACTTGTATTTTAATAGTTATGTGCGTCACGAGTGGAATACGATATTATAAGACAGAGGGTGAAGTTCAAAATTAAACTTGTGACCTTCATATTAGTATTCTATAGACTTATTAGTTAAATGTATCTATATGTATATTATTGATTAATGATCATTATTGTATCATCATATGAACCAATTATGGTTCAATTAATATTATGTAACTAACATTACGATTAAGATTGTATTAAAATACAACAATAATTCCTCAATTCGTCGTAGTGACAATCTGTCTAGTTTAATTCACCAACATCGATTAATGTCCGCGTCAAATCGAACGTATCTAATTTCGCACGGTGCATTTTATTCAAATGACACGCACCGATACAAAACACACCCCTCAAACACATCGGGCCGACAATTGAATTCTCACGTTCATTAAAGTTTCATTACTCGCACATGAATATAAAACGCGGGAATTTATTTTACCTAATTACAATGACCTTTTGTTCCGTTCAACTCGGTTATGTAGGCATTTGAAATCACCAAACAAATATGTTATAATCAGAGTTCCAAAATTTCATATTTTGGGAATATTTTTAAATTTTGGGAATTTAGGGATGTGGGGACCTAGAGATAAGGAAGCTAGGGATTTCCGGATTTTGAGATTTGAAGAGATAGGTATATGGGAATCTAGGGATTTGTGAAGCTTGCGATGTGAAGGTCTAGAGATCTCGAGAGATAGAGGTATAAAGAGCTAGGAGGCTACAGGTTTAGGGATTTCGGGATTAAAGAAGGTAAGTATATGGGGATCTAGTGATTTTAGGATTTGAGAAGCTAAGTATATAAGAATCTAGGGATGTGTAGAGTTAGGGATATGGAGATCTTGACATTTGGAGTGCTGGAAATATGATCTGGGAATTTACCGATTTAGAGATTTGGGGATTTCAAGATTTTCACGATGGGACATGGTCCCATTTCCAAAACCCAAATGTAAAGATTAATAAAATCTCGACAGCATCACACGATGCAAACGGGTTTCGCGTAAAGGGCAAAAAGTTAAAATGTCCCTGTAAAACCGAGCGCTTCCTGTTCGACAACTCTGTCGTTGGTTATCTTTCGGTTTCTTCTGTTCTATTGCCATTGGAGGATATATACCGCGGCGAAGGTGTCCCTTAAGGTTATGCAAAGCGGCTTTCGGTGGTCCGTGCTTATCGGAAGCATGCATCTTCATCGATAATTCCACGATTTTCGCGGCAATGCGATGTTCAATGCCGTATTACGAACGGTAGAATCTTGGAATCGATGAAAAGCCGAACGTTTATCGGACGTATCGTCGTGGGGGTCAAACGGCGCGGGTTTTTCAGCTCTTTTTCGCGGAATGCACGCGAATTTTCTGCGACCCTGTTCACGTGCAACAGGCTGCTATTGACGATACGGTAGGTCAGTCACGTTATGCAAAGAGCGTGGGATCGACGATATGCGTCCTGGCTGCTAGAATGACCAACTTGCCTCGAGAGTGCACGCTAAACAGGAATTTATCTGTCGGGTGTTACACAAAATTTTATTACGATCGTTCAATCCTACTCTTATTTTTTACAAATTTTTTTCGACGTATTTTTTGCTACCTGGTCAACTACCACTGACGTTACATATATGTTAAATAATTTTTTATGTCTGAATTTGTACATGTACTTGATGGTTTTTATATTTTTACATGTACATGCTTCTTTTATTTTAATATGTGCATATATGTAACATTTATTTTATTTTCATATATGCACATATGTAACATTTCTTTTATTTCGATATGTATGACATATATTGTGTTCCTTTCATATGTACATCCATGTGACACATATGTTATTTTTATATGTACATGCATGTGGCATACGTATTAGTTTAATATGTACATGCATGTAACACATATGTTACTTTCATATGTAAATACATGTGACACGTGTTACTTTCATATGTACATGCATGTGACATACATGTTAGGTTAACATGAACATGCACGTGACATTCAATTTATTTTAATATGTGCACGTACGTGACATTTCATATTTTCATATGCATCCGCATTACGTAACATTTCTTTACGTCATGTACCTGTACGTGACAATTCTCACATTATAACGTAATATATGTGACATCCCACATATTATAATGTCCACATGTATGCGACATTTCTGTTATTTTTAATATGCGACACTCTTATTTTATTTAATACAAAAACATATTACAGTTATATCAATAAATGAAATTTGTACTCTTTTGCTTTTACAAACTGATTAAAATTAAAGAGCTAAAAGAAAGATACATGTATCACTCAAATTACTAATTACTGAAACATACGCACATTTTCAGTAACCCGTTAGTAATATATTATATCAATTAAAGAATTCGTATAAAAGGTCGAAAGATTGATCTTACATAGATTATATTAAATACAGTATGTCGTTAACTGAATGTCTACAAACAAGGTAACAACATATATTAACGTCATAAACGAGTGTCTTAATTATACTTACAAGAAATGTGTTGGAAGAACAGGGGATTTTAACGGATTATTGCTCGATGAATACACGGCACACATATTCGCGAGTACTCAATTATCGTGTCGAAGCAGTCAATTAATAAGGAGAGATTTTACTGACCTCGTTCCCTTCCGGATCGCTAATGAATATTAATTAGTCGATTAAAATTCAAATACGCAGCCATCGATTGTACACTCGTTGCTTTGCTTAATTGCTATTGAGAATGATCCCCTTTTATATAATCGCTTTCTATGCTGAACTGCCTTTCTAAATTAAATACAAGTCAAACATTGAACGTGCAATAAGCTAATCGAATTAATCCAATCAATGCGTTACCCGATATAGATACCTTTCCATTTCTTCCTGCTTGCTTTTGTTCGCCACTCATATGTCGTATTTCCTGATATTTCATTTCCTTTCTGTTGATCTTTATGAAAGTACTAATATTCGAATTTTAATTTTACTAATTTTGTTAATTTCTGAATTTCCAAATTTCCAAATTTTCTACCTCGCAATTTTTCAAATTCCAAAATTCTCAAAACCCTAATACAAAATTTTCGAATTTTTCAAACGCTGAAATTTCTACACTCCCAAATTCCCAAATTTCCAAATTTCTCAAGTCTCTAATTATCACACCCCCAAATTCCAAAATCCCTAATACCAATTTTCCAAATTTTCAAAAGTCGAAATTTCCACTCTCTCAAATTCCTAGATTTCCAAATTTTCAAAAGTCGAAATTTCTACAGCCCCAAATTCCTAAATTTCCAAATTTCCAAAAGCCGAAATTGTCACATCCCGCAATCCTTAAATTTCCAAATTTCCAAAAATAAAAATTTCCACATCCCCAAATTCCTAAATTTCCAAATTTCACAACTCTCAAATTACCACACCCCAAATTCCCAAATCCCAATACCAAATTTCCGAATCTTCAAACGTCCAAATTTCTACGCCCCAAATTCTATAATTCCCCAATGTCTACACACCCGAAGTTTCCAAATACCTAAATTCCCAAATTTCCCAAATTCCCCAAGCTTTCAATATCCACCATTACCGGTATCGTCCCAACAAACAATTATCTGCATCCGCCTTATCTTGTATTTATTGAATACCCGATCATCCACATATGATATCATTATTCGATACCCGGCTATAATAATGACGCAAAAAGTGGGCAAAGCACAGAAGAGAATAAGCGAGGAGTCATCTCGTGGTATACGAGGCACAGCAGAGCTCTAATTGAATCGAAAGGCGGCCTTGTACCCAGAAACGAAGAACCATGCACCCCGTGTCCCCGGGGAACACGATCCAACGATATTTCACGGCGACTTCTCTGCAGAGGATGCAACCGTGCTCGAGGAACTGGTTCCCCTCGAATAATTATTCCCTTCCAGGTAAACAGGCTTTATCTCTCGATGTGGGTCCCGCGAGCGACTTCGAGCGTGTCAGCCCATCTCGAGATCGTCTTCACCATCGACACGCTTCCTCGTGTCGATTACTTTTTTCGTTCTACTTCCAGGTAACGTTGGTCACGATTAACGTTAGTCACATTTTTCGGTATTTATTTATATTGTACTAACCATTTCCAGATTGAAGACTAGGTTTATGAGTTCATATGTAACATTTTTTTATGTTGATATGTTAAAAGATAAAACATGAGTGTTTTTTTTATTAAGTCTACCGATACACATATGAGACATTGTCATATAATATATGAAAAATTGTTACACATATGTAACATCTTTTATGTAGATATGTCCGGTAGCTAATTTTGAATATGTTGAACATGTTAAAAGAACAGACATGTGTGTTTTAATAGTAGGTCTAATCATATGTGTTGTTAGATACACTTGACAATAAATTGTTACACATATGTAACATCTTTCGTGTTCCTCAAGTAGCTAATTTTGGATATGTTGAAAGATAAAACATGAGTGTTTTTATATTAAGTCTATTGATATGTTACACATATGAGACATTGTCATATAACATATGACAAATTGTTACACGTATGTAACATCTTTTATGTAGATATGTCCGGTAGCTAATTTTGAATATGTTAAAAGAGCAGACATGTGTGTTTTAATAGGTCTACTGATATGTACTGTTAGGTACACTTGACAATAAATTGTTACACATATGTAACATCTTTCATGTTCCTCAAGTAGGTAATTTTGAATATGTGGAAAAATCAAACATGTGTGTTTTAATGTTAGGTGTACACATATGTGTGACATATTGTTTCTAATTATGAATGAAGTTTAAGTATGACTTGAAGTAAAAATTGAAAATGTATAATGAAATGAAAAGGAAGTAACGAGAATATGATTTTATTGTACATATGTGAAACATCTATCTAATGTATTACAATGTAATACATCTAACTGTATCAATTTATTAATGAACATTTAAAAGAAATCGACCGAGTATAATTAATAGCAACAGTATTAAGATTTAAATGCAACATTACTTTCTTTTTCTTTTATCAGTAATAGTACAGGTTGTTTTAATTTTCCAATTAATGTACCTTTTCCTTGAGAATCTATGCAGCTTGCTCGTAATCAAAGGAAGACAACTTTTCATCTTTCTTTAAACGTGTCAGCCAGTCTACCTTGAAGAGCCCAGTCTTTCTTCGAGATCCAACCTCGATTTTTTTGAAAAAACGAATATCCGCGACGAGATCACTCGCTAATAAAGGTAATAAAGTTGATCGTAATTCAACCGGTGATCTTGTAACAACTTGTAGCGAAGGATAATTGCGTTCGATTAAGAATTATGTCGTTAATTGCTACCGAGAGGACGTTCGGTAGTTGTGTGAGTTTCCTTTAATCGGTACAATAGAAAGAACTGAAGGAAAAGGTACACTTTAAAGCGGTCAGAACTTAAGGCTATTATTTTCGAGGAAATATGTGCAAAGAAAACAGCGACGAATCACGCTATAATTATCGTTATGGTTACATCTATTATTTATGCTATACCGTTTCTGCTATGTATTTTTCAATCGAATAACTGTAAATTAAATTTTTATAGGGACAAATTTAATTTCTTTAGGGTCAAATTTAATTTCTATAGGGACAAATTTAATCTCTATAGGGTCAAATTTAGTTTTTATAAGGACAAATTTAATTTCTGTAGGGTCACTCTAATTTTTGTAGAAAGAAATTCAATTTTTATAGGGACAAATTTAACTTTGTAGGGTCACTCTAATTTTTGTAGGAACACATTCAATTTCTATAAAAACAAATTTAATAAACAAATTTGTAAGGATAAATTTAATTCATATACAGATAAATTAAATTGTAATGGGAACAAATTTAATCTTTATATGAAGTTTAATTTTCATAAAATGAAAATTGATTCAGCCTTAATATATGACTAGGTAATTACAAATTAATTACAGTAGAGTAGCGTTTGATTGGTACCTATTTCAAAAGAAGTATAAATAATTTCAGAATTAGCAGTCCACGGATGTGAGGAGGCAAGAAGAGAAGCACAGGTCGGAAATATACGATTAGCCTTCGATACTTCCTTTTCCCTTTTCTTTTAAATCACGTTCGACGGTCTTCCTCGCGTTTCAGACGCGCGATTCTTCCGCGCCGAGGCATCCGGTGAATTTTTAAACTCGCCACGATACTAGACAGCAACATCCAGCAACTAACGAAGAATATTAAAAGCAGCATCGTTGCGCTTTAATAATTACTTGCCGTGCTCCAAGAATGATTGCGCTCCATCGATCGGTATTACAAATAACTTCCTGCTATTACGTTCCTCTCGATCGGTACACAACACTCGAAGTCGACTTTCATCGTTTTAAAGAATGATACAATGTTGTCGTATTTATTACATAATCGTGAGAGTTAAAATCCAAAATTCGTCACTCTGTTCTTTTTTTGGAAAGTGATATTTTCTTGCTTCAGCAAATTTTTAACATTTTTACTTTTATCGTCGCAATGTCTTTACTACGGGATCATACTTTTTAGCATTTGAAGTTAATTTCAAATCATGGAAAAATTGAATCAGATAATTAAATATACGAAGGTACAAGAATAGTGTTAGGTAAAGACTGTAATGGATATTTGAATGATAAATTCAAAATAGATTTACGAGACATTCTGTAATATCTGAACATTCTATTTTGAATAAAAGTACTTGTCTCTTAGAATTATATAATTAAACTTGCTCTGTGTGCTGAACACATATGAAGTATAAACTGAAACTCCCTCTATAAATTGAAGTTCACTATATAATTTAAAATTCACTGTATAAGTTGATATTTAATATGTTCATATATCTCCATTTACATGCTCTCACAAAGTATGTCAAGTACCATATGTTTCAAAATAAGTGATCGTTCGTTGTAATTCGAAACCAGCCATTTTGTATTAAGATTTGTAAGGATACATTTAACTAGTTCATTTCAGAAGACTTTAAACTACAAATTGATGCATTATAAGTGCCATTTTATGATACATTTCAGTCATCAAATTACGGTCAGACTTCATATGTTCAAAAAGGATGATCTTTTTATTGTGACTGGTAACCAGCCATTTTGTATTAAGATTAATGACGATGCATTGATATAGGTAATTTCAGAAGACTTTAAACTACAAATTGGTGTATCATAAGCACCATTTTATGATACATTTCAGTCATTAAATCACGCCAGACTTTACATGTTCAAAAAGAACGATCTTTTTGCTCTGTCCAGTAACCACTTTGTATCTGGAATAATGACAACGCATTAATGTAATTAATTTCAGAAGAATTTAATCTACAAATTGATGTATCATACTTTTCATTTATCAAGTCACTTCAGATGTTCGAAATCGGTGATCCTTTTACTGTGTCTGGTAACTTTGTATTAAAAATAATGACGATGCATTAATATAGCCAGTTTCATACTTCAAGCTTCGAACTGGTATAAAGTATAATTTCGAAACACTTTCCTGTCATGATCTTTCTGAAATCATCAAACTTCTTCATCACATCTTCAACTATATCCTTGAGAAAAAATAACTCGTCAAACAACCGCAACAAGCTTCCTGATCCGTGTACATATGTCGATCTTGAAAGGTTGTCCATAAATTGTCCGGTCGGTATCATGAATTTTCCTTCCTCCGCGTTATCTTATCGGTCACGGCTGCCAAGAAGAAACAAGAGCAACGATAAAGGGGGAAAACGTGTACGGAACCAGTCCCCGTGGTATTATCGCGTCGCTGGATCGACATTCCGCTCCGGTAATAATGATTACGGCGATAATAATTAAGGATAATTGGAGCAGAGTCGGGCACGCGACCCTGAGACCGGGCAGATGCGAGCTGCTTTCTCGAAACGCGTCGCGCTACAGCTGCGCGTGCACATGCAGATGTCGTGGACGGTAATGTTTATAAAGTCTCTTGATACTTTTCGTTCTTTCGACGATCGTACACCGTGTAATCGTCCTCTCTGGCTTCGTACGTTCGTAATTGCGATCCAGAATCGTGCGACTTTCATGAACGTTTAACATCGCCACGTTCGTGCTGCCTCTTGCTCTACAATTATAAATCGTAACACGTGTCTCGCGAGCTGAAACGTTGTTACGAGTTAATTGCGAATCAGACGCTATTCCTTTTGCCTCATTAAAGAACGCCTCTTTCGCAAACTCGTAGAGAAACTATTGTAGATCACAAATTGCTGACATAATCGAGTGTCACTTGTGTTTTTAGGTTAACCTGACGGTGGGTCATTAATTTAATCAAATGGACAAGTAAGGTTCTTGACGTGTTAGCATCATAAGTATACCTAAACTTGGTAATAGCAACCTGACGATGGTTTATTAATTTCTGATCAAATGAGCAAACAAGGTCCTTGTGGTATTAGAATCATAAGTATACCTAAATTTGCTAATAGTAAGTAACCTGATGGTGGGTCATTAATTCCTGGTCAAATGGACAAATAAGGTTCTTGATGTGTTAGCATCATAAGTATACCTAAATTTACTAATAGCAAGTAACCTGACAGTGGTTCATTAATTTCTGATCAAATAAACAAACAAGGTTGAGATGTTAGTAACCAACCTAAATTTCAGTCAATCTAACCTAAATTTGGTAACATAAGTGTAACTAAATAGTAAGCTAGATAAGTTAGATAAGTTAGGTAACAGTGAGGTTAAATTCCGAGGGAGACTGGTGTTAAATGGGTCAAAGATTATTCTTCGTCTCGACACAAAGCATGATTGGAGCACAGCATAAGGTTGTTCTCCATTCGTCCATCGAACAAGTACACACGTAGTACATATTTCCGATTGCCAGGCTCGATTCGAGAGACTCTCGTGGCCCTTCGAACCTTTTCTCCTCGGAGACCCTTTGTGAGGGCCCACTTAGGCCCGCTATCCATGAACGAGATGAAAGAAACAAGAGTCCTCCAGCGACGCGATTGCACATTTTCTGGTCCGCGCCTATTCGGCCCATTAAGCTCGAATCGACCGCTTTCAAATTAAATTCACCTAACGTTCTTTTCGTATTTTACCGAGAATACTACGTTAAACTATTTTCGTTATCGAACATTTTGAGGATACTCGGGTGATTTTTTTGATTTCATGACAGAAAAGTATCGTAAAATGTTATTGGTGATATATAGATTAAAGCTCTTTGAAAATCATTACATAAATTTATAACTGATATTTTTTGTAGAAAGGGACTGATTAGCAGGTAGAGCAAAAGATTGACTTCCAAACACCATGTGTGACCATCACATGTGAAGTCTGACATGACTTCATGAAGTACATATGATATAGAACATTTATGATACATCAGTTTGAAACGTAATGTTCTTAGAAAATAACTACTTAAGTATATTATCAATGTTCTTAACACAAAATGGCTGATTATTATATGTACATTATTATACATATGCACCATAAGGTCATCAATTTCAAACTTGTAAAGTCTGACGTTATTTCATGAATGAAAAGTATCATAAAGTAGTACTTATGATACATCAATTTCAAGGTTAGACTTCTATGAAAATGACTACATAAGTACATCATCAGTATTCCTAATACAAAACGGCTGATTAACAAATGCAGCGAAAGATCATCGATTTTGAACATGTGAAGTCTGACCGTAATTTGATGAATGAAAAGTATCACAAAATAACACTTATGATACATCAACTTCAAGGTTAGACTTCTACGAAAATGACTACATAAGTACATCATCGGTATTCTTAATAAAAAATAGCTGACAGTTACATCAAACAGCCATTGATTTAGGAACATGGGAATTATGACATCATTCGATAAAGTTGAAATATGGCTTCCAAGTATTGCAACAAAGTGAAGCTGCTTTTATGGGTAGTTTCCAACGAAACCGTGAATTGTTTAAATGCGAGGTACACAAGGCGGATGTTCATTGTTCGATTGGAAATGAAAAATGCCTACGGCTGAGTCAGCAGGGAACACGTCGCGATGTTCATTTTCCCTTTATTATGTAAACGGACGCGCGTGTAATTGAGAAGAAAGGTATTTGTCTGTTTGTACTTGGTTATGGTGAATTATAATGCAACGCTAATTAAAATTTCATTTCCGTAAAGCGTTCGATAATTTCATCTTTTGCATTCGTTCTGTTCTTTTTTAATCTTTCAATTCAGAGATTTTAAAATTTCGAAATTTTAGAATATTATATGTGTATAGAATATTGAACTTCATGAAGTTCGAAAATTCCTTAGTTCTAGGACTTAAAAATTCTGCGATTTTAAAGACACTATATTTTAGGATTAAAAATTCTCGAAGCTCCAAAATCTCTAAATTCCAAATTCTAGAAGTTCTAGAATCCTGATATTTCAATCTTTCAAAATCCCAAATTCTTGAAGTCCCAAAGTTCCAAAAGTTCACACTCACAAAATTCCAAATTCTCGAAGTTTCAAAACTCTAAAATTCCAAATTCTCAAAGTCCCAAAATTCCCAAATTTCAAGCTCAAATTCCCCAAATTCTAAAGTTTCACTGTCTTAAATCCCCAAAATCCCAAATACTCAAAATAAGGCAATTCCAAAATTTCACTGCCTTAAATCCCCAAACTCCCAAAATTTAAAAATTCGAAAATTCCTGCGCAAAGCCTCGAAGCACAGAAACTAAAATAATTCACCCATCTAACACTCTCCCACCAAAAATAGAACAGATAGAACTAAAACACCGATTCCTGGATCACATTAGTAGGCGCCTTTGTAAATAATTAACTCGCCGTCCGTTAATTCGCAGGTGTTACAGGTGCACGTGCACCATTTACCAGGAATTCGCGTCATTGGCGTCAACTCAATCGAAGCAGCTTATTACAAATTGACATTTCGAATGTTTTCTGTCGAATGCTACTCGACGGACTGGAATTTCTTTCAACGCTTTCTCTTTCGACTAAAACCATTACATTACGAGCTGGCAAGGGAGCATAGGTTAATAATTTTACTTTCGACGAAGTCAATATATCGCAATCGACACTCTTTAATTACTTACTTGTTCAAAAATTTATTCGATGAGATAACACTATCTTTAATAGTCCATTTAATTATTTCCTTGGTGTTTCACCGACATTTTCAGTTAATTGATTTCTCTAAGATTTAATAATGTGAACTCTTAAAAATTCTATTTTAATATTTTTATTCAGCTCTTTTTTGGATTTGTACATGTATAATGTACATATGTTATACATGTATGACGTATAAATATATATATAATTCAGGGATTAGGGTTTAATTCGAATAATATAACTTGATTTCAATTTTGTATAACTGCAATAATACATAGTTTGAATTCATAGATATACATTGATACATAATTAACATGTGTATTAACTCAAAATGAAGTTCACGTGTTTATAAGTATTAGATAGTATGTTCTCAAAAATTTCTTCATTTAAAAATGTCTTATTTCTATAGTACTTTATTATAATTCATTATAGTACTTTATTATAATAAATATTATAGTACTTCACACATGACATTTCAAAATCTGCAAAGATGAAATATATTTCTTAAACGAGGAGAATAACAAGGTAAAATTTACAATTTTTCATAAATTTCTTTGATAATCGATTTTCGTTAACAGCCTTGGATTATCAAGTATATTAAATACAGTTTCATAATACTATCTTCATATTTCTATACATACAAGTTGATCAGTAAACAGTAGGTCACTCTATAATGGTATCTCCGTATTAACACAAGTGTGCTCCGCCATTTTATATCGAAAAAAAGCATAAATCTTCCATAGGCATGTTTAAAATCTCCTTGAAACCTGACTGTACAAAGAAACTCGTTGAGCTTCACAAGAAATTAAATAACACACTCTGACACGTTTTCTACAGTTTCCGTAAACTTTTTGCTTAATGATTAACGATGAGGTTGTATTAATCGAAAGGTCTTGTATCTCGCACGATTTTGGTTATCTTTTATCACTTTCGAAATTGGAGATTCGAGGATTACTGAATTTAGATTTGTGGAAACTTGGAAATTTTGAAGGTGGACTTGAACATTTAGGAATTTGCAAACGTGGGAATTGGGAATTTAGGAATTTGGGAATTTAGGAATTGGGAATTTAGGAATTTGAAGATCTGAAGTTTGGGAATTTAGGAATTTGGAAATTCAGAAATTTGGGAATTTAGAAATTCGGAAATTTAAGAATTTGGGAATTTAGGAAATTGGAAATGTAGCAACTGGGAATTTAGGAATTTAGAAATGTAGGAATTGAGAATTGAGAAATTTGGGCTTTTGTAAATTGGGAAACTAAGTAATTTGGTAATTCGGAAATCTGAAACTATAGATTTCGAATTTGAAAAGCTCGAAAATTTCGAATAATAAAAAAACTCAGAATGGACAATTAACTCGACATAATAATAATATTCTAATAACTCCACATATCTATCTCATTCTAGCATATACGAACATATGAAGCCACGTGTTCCACGGCCATATCAAGCAACTCCAAACAATTAAACACGATTCCCGTCTGAAATACAAAACCCTTTATTCAGTTCCGTATCGAAGCCGATGTTTGAAAGGCACAACAATAACAGCTCGGCGACAAGATCAAGTTATCAAGAAGAGAACGGTGGTCACGTTGATAATAATTAATTCAATGTCCGCGACACGAGCTCGTTCACCTTCGAGTCAGCTAGTAATTAAGCAACGTCTGCTGCAGTTTTCCCTTCTCTATCCTCTCCGGTTCTTGCTTTTCTACACGGCAATTTCTTCTGCAAATGCCTGAGCAATAAGTCACCGCGACACCATGCTGAACGTGGGAGGTTGAGATCATCGAGGCTACGATGCTTTCCCTCGTCTCGATTCTCATCTCGGCTGCTCTTGTCTCCGCTTCTATACAGGGTGTCTCACAACTAGCTCTCACAACGGAATTGTAGCTAACGTGATTCTGAACAACTTTTTCCTTTGCAAAAATTCGGTTTGAAGCTTCGTTTTTGAATTATTATAGAAAAACATCAGGCAATCAGAGTCGCTTTCGTATCTGCGCGCGCAATTCTCGCGTCTGCGCGCGCAAGTCTCAAAATAATTCAAAAACGAAGCTTCGAACTAAATTTTTGCAAAGGGAAGAGTTGTTCAGAATGTCAGCTACAATCCTTTTGCGGGGGTAACAGTAGTTGTGAGACACCCTGTATGTCCTTTACTCTTCCTTCTTCTTTCTTTCTTTTTCAATCGCGAGCGGAATTGTTTTTCTGCAGCCGCGAGCGAAATTTATACCGCTCGCAAACTCTTTGCAACGTACGTGCATGTGATTCACGCGACAACAATTTAACCTTACAGCTCGAAAATGTAGATCCGCAGTTTTTATTTTGGGGCGAAAGCAATTTTTTGAAAATTCAATTGTTTTTATTTAATAATATTTTTATTATGACAATACTGTAATATTATTATTAATATTTTTATCATTATAGTATTTTATTACATTTTCTTGTATCGTCATCATAATATATTTTTGTTGTTATTATTTATTATGATGATATCATAATGTAATATTATTTTATTTTACCATTAACAGCAATGTTATTCTTAAATTTCTTTACAACAAAGATGAAATAATAGGTCATATTTCATAAACACAAAAGCTGATATACATACAATAAAATTTAAGAATGTAAAAGTGTATAAATTTGCAAAAGTGAGATTTTGTATAAATATTTTACTAATGCATTTGTTATTTTTCTATTAATCTATTTGTTTAGGTAAATACAAACATATGACATTCAATCTGAAAATACAAAGATAATTTTGTACCTCACATAAATTAAAACGTAAATTTTCCAGCACAGTGACCCTATTCGATATCACCCTGTCACACTACACCCGATTGAGTCCACTATGTCGAACAACGCATTAATGCTACCAATCAGTCCTCAAATAAAAAGGTCACTTTATCTCCTTCGCTCGCTCGTTTAATAGCCACTAGAAAAAGTACTTGGCATAAAGATCGTCGTATCGC
This sequence comes from Megachile willughbiella, assembly GCA_945859595.2. Classification (NCBI taxonomy): domain Eukaryota; kingdom Metazoa; phylum Arthropoda; class Insecta; order Hymenoptera; family Megachilidae; genus Megachile; species Megachile willughbiella. Next base: position 12,416,449 of record OX243796.1, read on the forward strand.
TCTCGTAAAATATGAAAATCTCTACGAACACAAATAAAAAAACAAGAGTACCTAACTAGAAATACACCAAAAAGGAGAAATTCCTCCGTACCGATAAAAAAGCGCTTCTAATCATCAAAGTCATCGTCAGTTAAATTACTCTACCCACTTGTTTCGCGCAATCAAACCTGGACAACGGTTTCTGCAGCGTACGATGCAAACAAAAATAATTCGACGTGCGGTAATAATTGAAGGCTCGCGTGATACACCGGTACTGCATGTGCACAGGCGTTTATTGCTTATCGAGCAATCAGCGACCTACGATCATTAGAATATTCGTGAAATTGCGACGTTCGAAGCGTGGCAAACAGTCGTCGAATTATCCGAGTGAAATTTTTTGTGCGGTTAATACCCGCTCGATTCACCCCTTTTTCCCTGGGTACCTTCGAGTTAAGTATGGTAATTAGGCTCGCAGATGTGAAAGTTGACGTGTAAAGAAATTGTGCTGAATTACCGATCGGGCTTAAGGTTACTTGCTACAATCGGTAATTAACGTAGTAATCAAACGATAATTGAGTATAGATGTTAAACATGTGTGTTCGGTGATAATATTTTTTACTGTTGCATTATAAGAAGCTGTATACATTGTTGTTTATACATATATGGACATTGCATATGATCGTATATGATCATAATATTGTATATGATTGTATATGAACAATGAAGACAGTTTTAAAAACGTGGCAGACATTGAACATGCATGAATTGGTCTGATGTACAGATTGTGGGTTGATATCATATGTCAACAATCTTTAATCGTAATACTAGACATATTACATGTATCGCTGTAATACTTTGAACACGTCAATTTGTCAAAAATCATGATGAATTTTATGATCAACGAACGAAAATTTTTGTGATACCTTGACGAATTTAGCACTAGGGTTATGGAAGATGTGCAGTTCTAGATGAACCCTTTGCAGTACTATGTCTGGATATCACTCTTGGATTTTCTGAATAATTCAGGTCAGTAGATTGACTGAATACATGTATTTTCATTTATTTCCTGGTTATAATAAATTAAAGATATATTGTACATATTGGAAGCTATGTCACTCTACACTGTTGCACCACGTTTTATCAAAAACACCCTTCTTGATCTATTTTGTAAATTAAGTTGGTAGATGAAAGAAATTAAGGAGTGCAAGGGGTTAAAAATTAAGAACAACGATAAACAAGAAAACATAAAGTAATGGAAAAGGATGAAATATAAAGTAATTCAAACAATTATTCTTCATCTCGACAAAAGATAACAACTAAAGCATTTTACGAAAGTATTCATAGTTTAAAACAAGGAGTCTCTGATTCGTTATTTTGACTAGTCAATAAAATTACTTCATCACTGAAGTCCTCATAAATAAATGAAGTCGAATAAAACGAATATAACCGAGTACAACCAAAGTCAAACATGGCTGACACGAGCAACCTAGTTGATTAATATAATAGTATCTGATCAATGTAATAGTGGCCAATGTAGCAGTGGTCAGTGCAACAGTAATCGATGTAACAGTGGTCAGTACAGTGGTCAATGTAGCAGTGGTTAATGTAGCATGTCGAATATAGTGGTCAGTCAACTTGTACTGGTCAACATAATTATCTCTAATTATGCTAATATAACATGTTGAATTAATATAACCTGAAATAGTCATTCGAGTGTATACGAACAAAATCTCATCAAGTTTTCAATGTAGCAAAATAAACGATGCACTTTCAAAATGGAAGCTAATGCAAATTAGTGTTAAGAAGCTACGTATAAGACTTAATAAGATGGTAATTGAAAAGAGAGTAAACGATAGGAAAAGGAAAGATAGATTTAGTTTAAGAATAAATAGAGCGTGAGGATAAGAGTCGAGGACGATAGAGAGTTGAGAAGAGTCTCGGTGCGTTTACGTACAGTTGCTCCTTGGGGGGCACAAAAATACCGCGGTGAAATAAAACTCCGTCGACGGCATATTTAGAGTTCCGTTTCAACGAGAAGCGGTTCAGGTCCACTCTTGGAATGGGATCTTTGAACTCATTCCGAGCGGAAAGACCGTTCGTCAGCGGCGAACGCGGTGTACAGTCGAGAGCAAATCTGGCTGCTCGGAAGGTGATGTAGGGGGAGGAGGTCTTTTTTGGGGAATTTTGCAGATTTATGTGGTTTCGAGTTTAGGAAATTTGGGGATTGGGGGATCTGAAAATTTGGAGATTTAGGTATTTGGGGATTTGCAATTTTGGGAATGTGAACATTTGGATATTTGCAAATTTGGGTGAGTTGAAATCAGAATATTTGAGAATTAGTGTATTTGGAGATTACGAAATTTGGTACTTTGGGAATTTAAAACTCTTGAAATTTGGAAATTTGAGAATTAGTATATTTGGAGATTTAGAAATTTGCAAATTTGGATGTGTAAAAATTAGGAAATTTAGAAATTTGAATTGTAGAGAATTTAGAACCCCCGAAATTTGGTCATTTGAGAATTAGTAAATTTGGAGACTTGTAGATTTAAAAATTTGAAACTTCTCAAATTTGGAAATTTGTGACTTTAGAAATGTGAAAATTTGGAAATTTGCAACTTCTTAAATTTAAAAATTTAAAAACTGGAAAATTAAAAAACATGGAAGCCTAAAAATTAAAAAATTTGAAAATTTGAAAGCTTGAAAACCCAAGATCTGAAAAACTTGAAAATATAAAAAAATGTAGAATTAAAAATTCCAAACAAAAAGTAGTGATTGATCAAATAATTTTGAGTTAAAACCTAATTCTCGCAATTAATGAAATTACAAAAATTATTTTTAATTTGTAAATAAATTTTAGCCGTACCTTTACAAAATACGGTAAACTCGAAAAAGCTTATAAACTTTCACGGAGCGTGTTTGCTTAAATTGAAACGCTAAACACACTGCTCACCGGCGACAATTAAATTTCCAACCTGTTGTGTGTCTAATTGTCAATTAAGAGCGTCCGCATTAGCGGCACGATATCGAAATAATGAGGGAAAAATGCGAATGAAACGAGTACACTCACCGGCAGGATACGTAGAAATCGTAGGACAACAACATACATATACAATTTGCGTTTTTTTTTCACTCACCTGAAACAGAAAAAAACAAAGGGAATGTTTAATGTTACAGTTATGATATTGATAATAGAAGGTCGTTGCTCTGTTGCGAGGTTAAGAACCTCTGCTAATGAACTAATTTATGAACCGAGAGAGAACGGACACAAGAAATGATAGAATTATAAGTACACTCGAGTGCAACGTAGGCTTTCTTTGAATACGGATAAATGGAGATTTAGAGGTGGCTTTCGATTTTTGGGGCTTAGGTAGGTATGTTTGAGTATTTTTGTATTACTGGATTTGTAAATTTTCAAACAATAAATTAGCCAGTTTTTCTGCATTTTCCAACTTTGCCAAATTTTCCCATTTTCCCTAAATTCTTGAATTTTTTAAATCTGAAATCTTCAAATTTCCAAATCTTCTAATCTCATGTTTCCAAATGACCAAGTTACTAAGTCTTTAAATTCCCAAATTCCTAAATTACCAAATTCTCAGATAACCACATTCTCAAACTCTCAAATCCTTACATTCCTAAATCCTGAAATTCCGTAATTTCACAAATTCCAAGTAGTCGAAGTTCCAATTCCTCAAACCTGAGATTCTTAAATTTCAAAATGATCAAATTCCCAAGTTCTAAAATTACCAAATTCTATCCCTCCAATCTTTAAATCCTCAAATCCATATTTACCCAATCTCCAAATCCCTAAGTTCACATTTCCCAAATCTATAAATCTCCAAATCCATATTTTCCAAATCTCTAAATGTCCAATTCTCCAAATCCTTAGGTTCACATTTCCCAAATCTCCAAATCCCCAATTCCATATTTCCCAAATCCCCAAATTCCCAAGTTTATATTTCCCAAATCTCCAAATCTCTAAATCCATATTTCCCAAATCTCTAAATGTCCAACTCACCAAATCCTTAGGTCCACATTTCCCAAATCTCCAAATCTCCAATTCCACATTTCCCAAATCTCCAAATCCCCAATTCCACATTTCCCAAATCTCCAAATCCCCAATTCCACATTTCCCAAATCTCCAAATCCCCAATTCCATATTTCCCAAATCCCCAAATCCCCAAGTTTATATTTCCCAAATCTCCAAATCCCCAAATCCGTATTTCTCAAATCTCCAAATCTCCAAAGCCCCAAATCCACATTTCCCAAATCTCCAAATCCCCAAATCCACATTTCCCAAATATCCAAATCCCCCAATTCACATTTCCCAAATCTCCAAATCCCCAAATCCGTACTTCCCAAATCTCCAAATCCCCAAATCCATATTTCCCAAATCTCCAAATCCCCAAATCCATATTTCCCAAATCTCCAAACCCCCAAATCCACATTTCCCAAATATCCAAACCCCCAAATCCAAATTTCCCAATTCCCCAAATTCCCAAATCTCCAAATTTCACCACATTTAAAAATTGTTCAAATACCAGCATCAACACTTACTCCGAATAAGCATATCCCTTTGTCACAATCTTCCTACCCAATTTTCAAAACCCTTCACTTTTCCATTAACTAATAACACCGAGCAATGACGACAAACTTCAGCTCACTAATTATTGTACAACCAAACAACACTAACCGATACGAAAGCAATTACGGATAATTGAAAATAAGTATAAGGTTGATGGGAACCCATATCCCGCCACTGTTTCGACGACACTAACGGATATTCAGTAATTTCCTGAAAATCTATCACGTTTGCGTTTCTTCGTAGAGGGGATGAACAACGGACCTCAAACATGATCCTTCTTCACGATTGGCCGATTTTCATTTCGAAATAGAAACCTTATGGGGCGTAAAATTTCACGGTTCAACGTGTTTTCGAATATGGTCACAGGTTCTCGATTAAACCATTGGCTATGCAACAGTTATTTTCGGACAACGATCAACCAGCCCTGGGAGCAACAAAATTATTTTTTAAAAATAAGAGTCCCCTTTTTTTATTATTAACCTTTGAGGGACCAGTGAGGGGAGCCACTCTTAAACCGTAGAAAATGAGATGCTGAAATTACAGGGAAATATTTATCTTATATTTAGGTTTATTTAGCTTTTGGAATAATAATTTTTTTTTTTATGAATACAAATATTAATAATTTTGTGGGAAATAAAAAATATCTGTATTATGAGAATACTAGTATCGACATTAGTTTCGATGCAGTATTACAATAAAAATGATCTATGAAGATTAATCGTTATTGATTTGTGATATTTTATTGCAAATATTTTGTGAAGTTTTCATTAATATAGTGGCAGTAAAATTTGTTAAGAATATGAGCATTGTAGTAATATTAATTATACACGGAACGTGTCCTCCTTTTTGCATCTTTTATCAGATCGAATTATATGTGAGGATCTGTTCAGCACCCACACAGCAGTTAACATCTTAATTACAGTATAATTAACCCACTTTAACTTGTCTCCGTTTAGGAACACTGAATTCGTAATTTTGAACGTTACATTAATTTAATGCAAACTTTGCTTCGCTCACTTTTTGTGGTAACGGAGAGACGTGTTATTTAAATTTCAAATGTAGGTTCTTATCTAAAATGGTAAGTAATATGATGGACAAGATGGTGAAGGATATGGTCACAGAAGAGTAAACAAAATGGCGAATAAAATAGTCAACAAGATGGTGATTAAAATAGTGAATAAGATGGCGAATGAGATGGTGGACATTATGGTAAATAAGATGATGGTCAAGATGGTGAACAAAATAGTGAATGAAATGGTAAACAACAAATAGGTGAACAAAATGGCGAATAAAATAGTGAATAAAATAGCGAATAAAATGTTGAATAAAATGGTGAAGAAGGTAATGAACAAGAAGGTGAATAAGATGATGAACAAAATAGTAAACATGACAGACAAGATGGCGAACCAATCAGTAAACAAGATGGCGAACGAAATGGCGAATAAGATGGTGAACAAGATAATGGAGGAAAGCTAAATCACTCAAGCAATCAGAACTCGAAAGATTGTGACAAAATGATCAGGTAACAAAACACGAAAAGTGTATTTTATGTAATATTTTTGATCTACAACCGCTCTTTTAATTAGTATTACCCGTTGTAAGAATCCGGCACTTACTTAAGCAAGAAAGGAAACTATTCAGGGGTAATGGAGAACAAGCAGGGTCGGGTGTTAAGGTACGAGACGGTGATTAATGCTCGACAGCTTCGAACAGCGCAAAAGAAACGAGAAGAAGCTGCACGAAAAACTGTAAGCATACCGAAGAAATCGTGAACATGCTCGACATGTTTAGTCTGTAGATTCTTTAGCGGTATAATAAAGATCTCTCGGTTCTTTTTCTCTTTTGCAAAATGCAAGCACGCACACTTTCACTTTCATGTTAGTTCTTTGAACCGTAAATGATCATTTTTTAGATGTTAATCTTTCGTGCGGTCTCGTTATAGTTTATCGAGTATACTTAATTTAGTCTGAGCTTATATAATCCAAGTTTGGAACTAATTAGATAAGAATTATGGAATTCAAAATAATTTCACAAGAAATGAGAGTGAAAATGAAGAATTGCGGGATCAAAAATAATTTGACTAGAATTACAGGAGTAATTGCAGAAGTACAAGACTGAAAATAATTCCTGACAAGAATTACAAAAACAAAAATAATTTCTGACAAGAACTACAAGATTAAAAATAATTACTCAAGAATTACTATTCGACTGAACAATAATAAAATTCATCATCTGCAATTATTTAGTAGTTTACTTACTACTCTTACAGTACCAGCTTATTATAACAAAATCAGTCTTCTGTTACTTTAAAAATCGCTAAAAATATAAATAAAAATATTCAAACTATTTGTATTAATTGTAAAAATTGATTTCAAAGTCCCATACACTATAGCCAAATATGTAATCCTAATATTTAGCATTTATTTATTATATAGTATTTCAGGTTCAGAGAAATTTTGCTTTTTGCTATTTCTTGTGACTCATCTTTTACAGTTTCAGAAGTTCAAAGGGCCTCGTTGAACAGTATCACTTTTTGTGTACGAAGGAACAAATTTTCCCTTCTGGACGTCTAATAACACCCACACAGGGTTCCAAATTCGTAATAAAGGAATGACTAACACGAAGAGGCAAGATCCAGGCCCTTATTCACCAGCTGATTCAGAGGACAGCTCTCCCTTCTAAATACACTCGGCTTTAATTATGTATTTCGTAGAGAAGGGGCGCCTTTCCACTCATTTTACCGCCAATGACTCATTTTAGCCTGTGGGCTAACGCAAACGTAGCTATTTTCTTCGTTTCAAAAGACCTAAGTGCTCCTTCTATCTCTTATCTTGAGGATATTGCTGTTTGGACAATTGTAGGTATCTTTATACAATATTTTCTCAGGTAGTCTCTTGTATCGACGTTCAATCGTTTTCCAAACAATGTAGTCATTTTATATTATAGTGTAAAAATGATCGATAACGGTTCTTTCTATTCTTGTTTCTGAAGAATTATCTTCGTCATTTCTGAATAATTTTTATTATGTTTCTTCAAAATTAAAATCTGAAGAGAATCATGGCTACGTTGGAGATGTAATGTAATTGAATGTATTTGAATGTTTTAATGTAATTCAAGAATTTGGAGAAATTAGAATAAATTGTAAACAATACTAATTTCGTGAAGTAATAATTCTAAGTGAAAAATAAAACAATTACAAATCCTAAATATGTGTTACCAAGGTCGACGTACTATATATGCTTATTTAGACCATATGCATATCATTTAAAATCACAAGTTCTTACAGACAAAACTAAACAGTTCATAGGAAATTCTTTAAATATATTTCAAAATTTTATATATGTGTATAAATTTTTAAAAATGTTTCAAACAAAAGTAGCAGCCTAAATGAGGCTGTAATTTATTCATTAAAAATACATAAGAGCAGGTGTAAATAACACATGCTCATTCTGAAAGAGTTAGTAAAGTTACAAGACATATTTCATGTTATCTCATTGTAAATTTTTTCCGCATTAGTATCAGTAAAAACGAGGAAATTTTTCTTTTATAGAAGCCAATGCAAAATCCAGTCGTTTTATCGTCGTCGGCTTCGTTGTCGATAATGGACAGGAGACGGTCGTTTCCAGATAACTGTTTCGCAAGGTGTTCCGATAACGCGGTTCGGACACAACCGCTTGGAAATTGCTGGGAAACTTTCCCAAACCACTAACAAGGGCCTCGAAGAACCAACCGGAAAATGGAAGGCTGCGGTATTTGGGAGAAAAAAATATCTACTAAAAAGATAGCGATGGCGTGACAAGAAAGCTATACAGTTTGAACGATACACAAATGTTTCTTAAATTCCTAAATTTCCAAAAGCACAATTTCCCAATTTTTATATTTCCTAATGGAGATTACCAGACTTTGTTGTTCCTAATTTTTACAATTCACAATTTTCCAATTATTTCTCAATTTTCTAATTCTTCAATTTGACAATTTCTAAATTTCCACATTTTCAAGTTTCCCAATTTTCCAATTGTTAAATTTTCAAGTTTTCTAATTTTCCAGGTGATAAATTTTCAAGTGTCTCAGTTTTACAAAATTAAAATTTTCAAGTTTCCAATTTTCCAATTGCTAAATTTTCAAGTTCCCAATTTTTCAATTATTAAAATTCAAAATTACCAAACGGCCAACCTTTCAAACTATAACATCACCAATCTTCAAAATAACCAACTAAAACATCCTTCCTTCCTCGTATCACCTCCATAAAAATCTAACCGAATCAACTACTTTTCTGAAAATTCAATTCACAGTTTAATACCAGCTTTTGACCGACTTTCACCGGAAACGACTGTTTTTTAAACCGACTCGTTTCCGTTCAATGACAGCGTTACCTCCGATCAAACGGATCCGCCTTTCCTCTCGCGATTATTTTAATTACCAGCTGCCTTCTCCACGAACGCAATCGTTGTTCGTGTTAATTTCCGCGATTAGCATAGATACAACTGTTCTACACCTTTCGAGGTGATTATAATTTTCTGGGCCATAACGTTTACCACGCGCCGATCCACTTTCCCGGGCCACGTTCTCTCTGTATTTCACCGCGACTCTACGGGGAAAAAAGATAATCTAACTCCGACAATATTTTGCATTATTCATTCGACGGGAGGCGTTCACGCGTTGCTTTTACTACTCTCAGGACAATGTTCCAGTTATGCTGCTTCAAGGATTCCGTCTGAGAAATTATTTCTACGAGATATTCTAATGAGGGGATTCGAGAGAGTTTTCTTTTCATATTTATTCATGCAAACAAATAAAACACGGACTATGTTAATGATATTAATACAAAATTTCAGAAAGTATATTTATTGATTGTGTATTTTGATGCAATAATATGAACGCAATTATATGAAGAACCGAAATAAATTTCCTAAGTTCAACATAAAAGAAAATTATCTTGAAAAATAATTGTAAATAATTTTGGGTGATGGTAGAAAAATTATGTTGGCAATAAAGTGAGTTGTCTACAAGTCTAGTGTACAACTAATGTCTTAAAAATATGTGGACACGTATGTATATGTATGTGTATACATGTATGTATGTATATACACATGTATGTACATACACGTATTTATGTAGGTACGTGTATATATATACATATGTATGCATGTACATATATGTATATACACGTGTGTATGTATGTACATGTATGTATATACACATGAATGTTTATACATGTAGGTACGTATGCATACACATATGCATACACATATGCATATTTCAATTTCCAACACGTATGTCTTCGATTTACATTTAACATGACTTAATATCATTTAACATCATTTAACATTTAATATCATTTAATATAATCTAGTACCATTTAGTATTATTTAATACAATCTAACATCATACGTCTTCTCGAAATACTCAAACGTTAGAACACATATGCAAAGTACATTACGACTTCCTGCTTCAAAACTGAAAATCGAAAATATTTGTATCTACATAATTAATAAATAGTAAAAATAATAATTGCACCGGATAATTGCATCGAATTTAAAAATATGATTTATTGAAATATTGTATAATCGCGATGAGTCACGAGCGAAATAAGCAGGCTCTGCTAAAAAAAGTACCACATAACTTTCGATCGTGTGCAACATTTGCAAACGTGTTTTACTCGCTTTAAGAAATCAGCTGACTCACTATAAAACATTAACTTCAAATCAGACCGAGCAGTCATCGGTTAAATAATAACGCGTGTTTACTGTTACACGATTAAAGAGAACTTAATGGAACACGTCGCGATATCACCAGTAGCATTGAAATACATACATATAAAATGAGTAATCGTATCAAAAGGAGCATTTATTGAAAATAAACTTGTGCCGTTAAGTTATATGTCACGCTAATTATACTTCATTTATAAGATGCTGGTATGTTCGCAACCTTTGATTCTTTTGCTTAGGTGAATTATTTATTGGAACTCAATGAAATGAATTTTCTACAAAATAAGAGTAGTGTTTGAATCAAAAATTTACGAAAGAAAATTCTTATTTAAGGAAAATATACATAAAACAAAATTCATATGCAAGGAAAATATTTATAAAACAGAACAAATTTTTAAAGAAAATATTGACGAGACAACTATTAAAATATTTGTTAAAGAACAAGTATTCAAACTCTGAATTTAGTTATAAATTACATAACCTGATAGTCTTCTTTTTGTCAGGAAAATTGATCACAAACAATGTTAATTTTTATCACAAAAAAATCAGAATAAAAGAAAACAGATTTAAAAAAAATCTCAGCGACAAATAACGCAGCTTTCAAAATTAAAATGTTAAAATATGATGACGATATCCATTAAAAAACTAAACTATGATGCTAATGATGGCTACATAACAGTCCAAAGTAAACTCGCACTTTTTATCTTATATAATCATAACCTGATTTCTAATATTCTGAAACACATATTCTTCAATTTTATTGATTACAATATTGCTACTTTTCAGAAATAAATTACATAAACTGTCATATAACAGTCACGACAGAATAGCGTAGTACTGTACTGTGTTCTACATTGAGCATCTGTCCATCTCAACGTTCCTTCATAAATAAATAAATTCATTCAAAGAACAGCGGTTTAAGCACAGTCAAAGGTAAACATCGTTCAAACCAAAATGTCAAATGTTAAGCAGCTAATCTACTTGCAAATTGCTTCGCAATAACTGCAAGTACAAAAATAGTCTCAAGTTATATCGCATGTTCTTGCGATAAAAAGATGGAATTTTTGTGCGACAAACAGTTCTCCAATCTACATTATATAACTTAAACGAACGTTACATTCCAATATTCCAATAATTCCTACATTCCAATATTTCTTAATTTCGAAATCACCAAATTCTAAAATTTTCAAATATCTAAATCCATAAATTCCGAACTTCCCAAATTCCTAAATCCCCAAATTCCCAGTTCCTAAACCCCTTAATTCCCAAATTGTAAAATTTCCAAATCCCTAATTTACCAAATTTCCAACTTCCCAAATTGCTATATCCCCAAATTCCATATTCCTAAATTCCTAAAGCCCCAAATTCTAAAATTTCCAAATCCTTAAATCCCCAAATTCCTAGATCCCCAAATTCCATATTCCTAATTCCCTAAATCCCCAAATTCTAAAATTTCCAAATCCCTAATTTACCAAATTTCCAACTTCCCAAATTGCTAAATCCCCAAATTCCATATTCCTAAATTCCTAAAGCCCCAAATTCTAAAATTTCCAAATCCTTAAATCCCCAAATTCCTAGATCCCCAAATTCCATATTCCTAATTCCCTAAATCCCCAAATTCTAAAATTTCCAAATTCCTAGACCCCCAAATTCCTAAATCCCTAAAGCTCCAAATTTAAAAAATTCCTAAATCCCTAAATCCCTAAATTCCCAAATTCTAAAATTTCCAAATCCCTAAAGCTCCAAATTCTAAAAATTCCTAAATCCCTAAATTCCCAAATCCCTTAAATAAAATATTTCTTTCCAAAGGATTTCTATTTTTCATAAATTTCAAAGAATGTTCACCAATAATTTTTCTTGCAAATATTCAATGTTATTAATTTCTCGAGCAATTAGGAATTTTCTTTCATTCAGAAACAAGGTTAAATTGTTCACTCCATAAAGAAGAAATTTTTCGTTTGAAATGAAGTTCGAAAGCAGGATATAGTGCACATCGTATGAGATTTTCCTCTTCTGCAGAAAAAAGAAAACCTAGAAGAAACAAGGTTAAATTTTTCACTCCACAAAGTAGAAATTTTCCTTTTAAAGTCAAGTTCGAAAGCAATATGAGCTCAGATCGTTTGAGACTTTTCTCTTAGACAAGGGGCACAAAGAAGAAGAAACAAGATTAAATTCTTTAGTCCATAAAGCAAAAATTCTGCTTTTAAAATTAAGTTTGAAAGCAGTATACAGCTCAAATCGTTCAAGACTGTTCTCTTTGATAAAGTCCAGAAAGAAGAAGAAAACTTGGAAGAAACAGGAAAATTTTGCATGAAGAAATCTGTCTATAAAGAAAAAATTTCGCATTTAAATTCGAAAGCAAGATGTAGCGAGATGGCCCAAGATGTGTCTCACCAAGGGCAGAAAAAAGAAGAAAACGTTGCAAGAAACAGGAAAATTTTGCATGAGGAAATTTTTCCATTAAGATGAAATTTTCCATTTAAGTTCAAAAGCAAGATGTAGCGGAGATGGTCTGAGGTTTGTCTCCCCAAGGGCAGAAAAAAGAAGAAACCTTGCAAGAAACAGGAAAATTTTGCATGAAGAAATTTTTCCGTAAAGAAGAAATTTTCCATTTGAGTTCGAAAGCATGATATAGTTCAGACGATCTGAGATTTGTCTCCCCAAGGCCAGAAAGAAAAAAAATCCTTACAGAAACACGAAAATTTTTCGCCAAGAAATTTTTCCACAAAGAAGAAATTTTCCATTTGAGTTCAAAATTAAGATGTAGCTCAGATGATCTGTGATCTGTCTCCCCAAGACCAAAAAGAAAAAAAAACCTTACAGAAACACGAAAATTTTTCCATAAAGATGAAATTTTCCATTTAAGTTCAAAAGCAAGATGTAGCTCAGATGGTCAGAGACTTGTCTCCCTAAGGGTAGAAAGAAGCAGCAAACTTTGCAAGAAACAGGAAAATTTTGCATGAAGAAATTTTTCCATAAAGAAGAAACTTTCCATTTGAGTTCGAAAGCAAGATGTAGCTCAGATGATCTGAGATTTGTCTCACCAAGGCCAGAAAGAAAAAAAACCTTACAGAAACACGACAATTTTTCGCCAAGAAATTTTTCCACAAAGAAGAAATTTTCCATTTGAGTTCAAAATTAAGATGTAGCTCAGATGATCTGTGATCTGTCGCCCAAAGGCCAAAAAGAAAAAAAAACCTTACAGAGACACGGAAATTTTTCCATAAAGAAGAAATTTTCCGTGTAAGTTCGAAAGCAAGATATAGTAGATTTGTCTGCCGAAGGGTAGAAAAAAAAAAGATAAGTTGTAAGAAACACGAAAATCGCATTCGACCCGTTGACCCTAACTACGATCCCATCAAACTTTGCCCCGTGAAAGCCAGGCTGTAACCTGTATCACAGTTATCCCCGACCAGTAGCGTGTCTCTTTCCGGCGACGGGACAACGGGAGATCGGTTTCCGGTTTGACGGCAGAAAAACGAACGAACAGGGTCGTTAATCCCCTGCGGGATGACGAGGCAGGAGGAGGAGGATATAGTATAGTAAACGTGACTCATGCTCGTTCAGAGAAGAAACGCGAAGACGACAACGATGGTATAGAAGGGAGGACACGATGGGAAGTGGGAAAAGAGCCGAAGCCCGCCATAACACCAGGCAAAGTAGACTTGTGAACGTAAACTTGCTAAACGTGCCTTCGAGTCTTCCGCTCGCTGTCCTCTTTGCCGCGAGGCGAGAACGTGACGCTCGAAAGAACTCAATCGAAGATTATGCGTATAGTACACCTCCAACGGCCAACCATTGTGTAATGTATGTGGTTAGTGCGATCGGTTGGTAAACAGAGTGCTTCGATACGTACGATGGTAATGCTCGAACGCTCGAATACGATGAATCGTGGTCTACTTAACTCTTTGTGCGACGCAGCAGCTACTTTTGTGCAGACGATTGTTTTCGACGAATGGTATTTATGGTATAATGTTATGGAGAGATTGCTGTTTTTAAGTTCAAATGTTAGGAAATTGGAAAATATCCTAAACAATAAATCTAATCATTTTTAAATCTTTAAGCTATGAAATTTTTAAATCGTTAAATTATAAGTTCTAAAATTTTAAAGTCACTGAATTCAAGCTTTCAAAGTTTAAAATTATTAAAATCCTTAAATTCCCAAATTTATTACTAAGTCTCATACAGCAATGTTTCAGAATATTTCAGAATTTTAAAATCAACAAATTCTAAATTTTAAGAATATCTACATCTACATATTGCTAAATCCATGACTTTCAAAATTTCCCAATCCCTAAGTCCCCAAATTCTAAAATTTCTAAATCTCTAAATTACCAAATTCCTAAATCCCCAAATTCCATATTTCTAAATCCCTAAATCCCCAAATTCTAAAATTTCCAAATCCCTAAATTACCAAATTTCAAACTTCCCAAATTACTAATTCCCTAAATTCCATATTCCTAAATCCCCAAATCCCCAAATTCTAAAATTTCCAAATTCCCAAATTCCTAAATCCCCAAATTCCAAATTTCTAAACCGCTAAATGCCCAGATTCTAAAATTTCCAAATCTCTAAATTACCAAATTCCTAAATTCCTAAATCCCTAAATCCCTAAATTACCAAATTCCCAACTTCCCAGATTCCTAAATGCAAAATTTGCATATCCCTAAAACCCCAAATTTCCAAACACCTACATCTCCAAAACCCAAAGATCCCTAATCCCAAAAAAGAGCTCTCAACACCTCAAATTGCTCTTCTCATTTCTCTCATATCACACATTATAACCGTCACTCCCTAATATTATCCCCCATACCCATTAACCGCATTTCATGCACCTAATTTCTTCAATGGAATCTAACAAAAAATATCCAATAATAAAGAACGTTATTATTTTCCTCGTAAAGAAATCCGAAAGGGGTATCGGATTAACTTGCGCGAGGGTGTCCACAACACTAAACGTAAATTCGATAAATTGGGGGGATACGGTGTAACGAAGGGGTTTAACTCCGAAAGCACCAGTCGATGGCCATAATTTTTTCCCTTTTTTTCCCTCATTATAGTCCACGATAAGGATCATCCTACATTGTCGGAGAGGGTTCCTTTGCCAGCGGAGATCCTTCATCGCGAGGCTGTATATAACCAGCAGCCGATATTTAAATCTGCTTTGGTAACAATGAACGGCACAAACGGCCCCTTAATCCGCAAAAATGTGCCCTTTGTGCCCGCTGTCGGACACACCCCACCTTCGTCATCCCTTTAAAAGCTAGTTTATGGAAGCTATTGGCTATCCTGTGACACCCCTTCACACAAGTT
Organism: Megachile willughbiella; assembly: GCA_945859595.2. Taxonomy (NCBI): domain Eukaryota; kingdom Metazoa; phylum Arthropoda; class Insecta; order Hymenoptera; family Megachilidae; genus Megachile; species Megachile willughbiella. Next base: position 12,432,031 of record OX243796.1, read on the forward strand.
CCTGTGGCTAGTATTCAAGTTGCCCTTTTTCCAGGACCCTTTGTTGCTCGTATGTTTACGTACGTGCGAACGCTATCGACTCCCTGGATATCGACTTGCTCCCTTTTCCTAAATGTTATACTTGTGGCGTCTATACGATGTTACGAGATTATTTAATTTTATTACGAAGTTGAAATATCAAGTTTGACAAATTTTATGAAAAATCGTGATGTTAGCTTTATAGTTAAAATTACTGAATTAAGTACGGAAAGTACTAATGAATTTTGAACGAAATTGGTCAGCTTGAATAGCTACTGAACGGTACACTTTATGAGAATCATATGTGATATCCAGTTAGTATTATCTTATGTAACTTACGATGTTACAAGATTATGTAACTTTATGACTCGCGAAGTTAAGATGTCAAGTTTGAAAAATTTGGGAAAAGTTGAATTTGTTAGGTTTCTAGTTAAAATTACTGAATTAAGTACTGGAAAAGTTAATGAATTTTGAATGAAGTTGGTCAGCTGGAATAACTACTGAACGGTACGCTTTATGAGAATCATAATATGTGGTACTCACTCATTGTTATCTTGTGCGATGTTCTTTTCAAGACCATTTAAATTCCATACGATCTTCATGAAGTGTACCGTTTAACAGTTATTCGAGATGAGTAGGTCAACCGAGACATTGTGAGGCTGGTATAATATTTTCATATGTAGGAGTAGTAGGAAGATGGGTAGAGGCAGATAAATTTGAAGATGAATTTTTAAATGTACAAACTTGGGAAGATCTAAATTTATAAATCTGGGAATCTGGAAAGTTGGGAATGTCGAAATTTCTAGATCCATAAATCTCTAAATTCCCAGATCTGAAACTTTGAGGATGTGGAAGACATCCTCAACTTCCAACTTCCTCAAGCCCACATCCTGACTTCACTTCCTAGAATGTGAGTTCATCTGGGAATGTGAGAACTTGAGAATGTCTAAATTTCAGGATCCTGAAATCTCTAAATTCCCAGATCCGAAAACATAAGAATGTCTAAATTTCCAGACCTGAAACTTTGAGAATGTGTAAATTTCCAGACCTGAAACTTTGAGAATGTCCAAACCTCCACATCCTAAAATGTGAGTTAATCTGACAATTCGAAAACTTGAGAATGTCTAAATTTCTAGATGGAAAAATCATTAAATTTCTAGATCCGAAAATTTAGGAATACATTTCCAAACTTTGAGAACGTCGAAACCTCCACATCCTAGAATGTTCCTAAATCTCGCGTGGAATGAGTAACTAAGCCTGGTAAACGGAAATTCCATCATCCGTGACTGTCAACTAAATTTATCCATGACGTAATAAAAAATGTTGGAATAAAAGAAGAGAAATGAGAGCACACGATATTGGTAGCGTATCTGCGGAAAAGACGAACTTGAGCGTACGCACTCTAATCAGCGTCGATGAACGCAGAAACGAAGAATTCGAAACTGCCACGGTATCTCGATCGCGTTACGCCCATGAAAAGAGAAACTTGTTTACTACGATAAAACGTAACCTTAGAGAAGGAAAGTGTCGTAAGTACAGCAGGCATTCAGAGGCGAACGGGTCCATCGCGTCGACCAAGTGCAACGAACTCGCGATTAATTATTCGCGTCCATCACAGACACCCAGTCTGCCGCATAACGCGATAACGTAATAACGTAGTTAATTTCGCGATCATGATTGATCGACACCGTCACACTTTCTACTTCTACGCCGACCATGTCCCACAGGATCGCCCGATGAACTGCTTTTGTCCTCTGACTCATTGCAACGGTACCAACGAAACGAACACTGAATAATGATACCGAGAAATGTTCAACTTTAATCGTTCCTCGGAATATATTCGTACGGTATGAATAACTGCTGGTTCTATGTTTGCGGTGTCATTGTACGAACTTGTTGCAAACGTGGCTACAAAGTTCTTGTTGCAAAGGAGTTCTTGCAAAGGAGTTCTTATTAGGACGTAACATATAATAGATATCAGAGTTCTTGTTCTGGAGGCTACAGAATTCTTGCAGAAGCTACAAATTTCTGACATAGAACGTTATTGGAGAATCTGTCGATAGGTTGAAATGTACTATTATCTTATAGTCATGGGTCAAAAGCTTATTCTATGCTGATAGCTATATTCTATTAAAAGAGGGTGAAAATATCGTGGCTGCGGGTGGATCACAAATGTGCTAACATACTAGGCTTCTATAAAATAGAGGTACTCAATCTTCTACTTGTAATGATATTCCAACTCAAATGTTTGTTAGATGAAGCTGTTAATAAAAGTATGTTATGTATTCTGTATATTACGTACATATACTGAACATGTTCAATTATAATCAATCATAATGAAAATTATAGTTCAATTATAATAAATCATAATCAGAGTTATGGTTCAATTATAATTAATCATAATCAAAATTATAGTTCGATTATAGTCAATCACAATGAAAATTATAGTTCATTAATAATAAATCACAATGAAAATTATAGTTCATTAATAATCAATCATAATGAAAATTATAGGTCATTAATAGCCAATCATAATCAAAACGATAGTTCAATTACAATAAATCATAACCAAAATTATAATTCAGCTATAATCACGACCAAAAGTGTAATCAGTAAATAAAATTAATGAAGTCCTTTTGTACAAAGATCGTATAAAACTCTTGCAATTCTGACAACCCTTGTTCATTGATCACCGTTTACCGAATCGATAATATTTAATCGGTGATTAATAAAATATCTAACCTTGACGGCAAAAGAGGAAACGTGTCAATTTACAATCGAGCCGGACAGAAATATCACACGGGTATGTAGTTTGATCGTTAAGCAACGTTGCCCGCGAGCAATCAGGTTCGCGATTAGGCGGATATGTAAATTTTCCCGCGGATCCAGGCCCCGCGCGCGAGTCAGCGCTCAATTCCACTAGCCTCGCGGCAAATTGCAGTCTCAATTGATCTCGTCCTCGGCGGTCGTCGAGCTTAATGATTTCTGACTGCAGGAGGCCACGTGCATCGTCATTTTTCCGACTGCTATGCCCGCGGTTCGACAACTAATGTCACTTCCGGCAGTCCTATTCGGCTCGATAACGTCGACCAATTCCACGCAAGCTTCAACGTGGGCGTAATCGAAATCGACCTCTGTCGCTCTTCAAAACTGTTCGAACAAACGCCTATACAAGGTGTCATAACTAATGTTACTCTAGGAAATGATAGTTGACGTGATTCTGAACAACTTTTTCCTTTGCAAAAATTGGGTTTGAAGCTTCGTTTTTGAATTATTAAGGAAAAACACCGGCCAAGCAGAGTCGCTTTCGTATCTGCGCGCGCAATTCTCGCGCTCTAATTAAACCGTGTTTTTCTTTAATAATTCAAAAACGAAGCTTTAGACCTCATTTTTGCAAAGGAAAAAGTTATTCAGAATCACGTCGGCTATAACCTCTTTTAGGGACACTAGTTGTGAGACACCCTGTATACTTTCCACGCCAGACTATGTATTTTCACCTCGAACAAATATACACTTTTGGTATTATGAATTTTATAGTTTTTATAGGAACAAATGATTATATACTTTTAATACTAATAAATGATCATATCTTTTTTATATGAACGAACGATTATTATATACTTCTAATATAGACAAACGGTCATATACTTTTAATATGTACAAACGATTATGTTCTTCCGATATGAACAATCTATACTCTAATATGAACGAACGATCATACAGGTTCAATACGAACAAAGTTACAACACCTAGTAAATTTTATTCAATTTGCAGTGTCTCATGATCATACAATAAATTACTTTCCTGTACATAATTCTGTTGGTACATTAAACGAATTCAAACCAATCAACATATATCTAATTTGTTTCATATCTCCACACATGTACAGTGAAAGATATCTTTGCTGAATAAATTTGTGTCGGTAGATCCAAAATTCTACAAGTACAAGCGTATAGTGGAACGATAGCAAATGAAATTTTTCGGCTCGCCGAATAACGAAGGAGGTTCTATCAGTTTTTCAAGGAATATCGACACATCGCGTTTACACTCGTTGAAGTCACCGTCGCTACCCGAAGAGGAACGCGAGAGGAAATTTCGAAGCTATTCGAGCGAGCTGTTCGTTGATCGTGTCTGTGCATTCAACATCACGGTCCTCTGTAAAGCTTATGCACGACTCGTTCCACGACAATAACACGTACAGACACGTAAATTCGGTTTCGTTCGTGGACGACATTCCGTCTGTGTATTTAGGACCGCAACGTGTCCGACCCTTCCCTCCGAGTCGATTCGTCTTCCAGCGCGAAAAAAAGACCGTGGAGACCGTGTTCAAACACCGCAGATAAAACCATTTTTCTTTTACCGTGACGTACAACCACGACTAAATTGCGACGAGGGGCGCCACGTTTTGTGCGGTGGAAACCGGAGCGTGCAGCGTGATAATTGTGGGGTTCATTTTGAAAAATGCTGGATTTATTTGGGGAAAGTAGCACGGAGAGTTCTGGAAGTTTTGGGTACTAACGGGTACACCTTCTGAACATCTGGAATATTTATAATTTAGAAAGTGTTTCTTGTGGAAATTTTGAGAATTTGTTAGTGCAGTTTTGGAATTTCGAAGTTGAAAAGTTTTAACAAGGATGCGGAATCCTGAATATGCAAAGTTCAGTTTCAGAGTTCCAAACTGTTTAAATTTGAATTAGAATTTAAAAGATCAAGAAATTTGTAAAATTCCAAATCTCTAAATCCCCAAATTCCCAAACGTTAAAAATTCCAAAAATGCAGAATCTCGAAGACCATAAATTCTCAGATTCCTAAACAGCACTCAGCATTTACAGTATAAAAAACAGTACTCGTCATGACTTTTCAAAATAGAGTAAAATCGTGAATGAAAAAAGAGTGAAAAATACCTGAAAGTTTATGCAAACGATAAAAGAGGAACATTCAGAAGGGGGTTGCCATTACGAGCCATAAAAAGGGGCAATAAAATTTCGAACTGCGAGATTTTCTTGAACAAGCCACCTGTTTCGGACTAAATTTACTGCCACGATTTTCACCCCCTTTTCTACTTTTGCTTACGACCGCCGGAGGAACGAAATGAAAAGGTGAACGAAAGTTTCGCGTTGACCTAGTAAATACTTGACTAGAATGATCGATAAGATCTCGCTGCAACGCGGGGAGACGCATTTTAGCAGTGAAAGTCGAGGAAAAAAGAAAAATTGTACGATGAAAAATGTGAAATAAAAGACTGTGGAGGCTGTTTTAAATACATTCTGTCTGCTAAACGCTGTTACTGTTCGTTCTCACGCACAAACTCTTGCCGCGGGGCAAAAAGAAAGAAATCCGTTCACTTCATAATTGCAGTCGCGCCTGTTCCAATGCAGCTGCTGAACAAATGATTTTACGCGAGAATACTGCTCGCGTTTTCTCACGAAAATTTTTTGTTATTTGTTCTACTGCGATAGTGCAAAATGTGGCGAATGCTCTCGTAATGATATAATTGTTGGATATGCGTATTCGAGTGGCGATTGAGCCGTGCAAATTTTAATTCCTTCAATTTTAATTGTTTCAAAATTTCAAATTTGAAAATTTAGAAGTTTAGAAATTTTTGAATGTGCAGGATACAAATTTGAATACTTTGCAGCCTTCTAATTGTTAAATTCGTCAATTCATGGATTTCTAAATTTCTACGTTTCTTAATGGCTATGTTTCTAAATTTCTAAATTTCCAACTTTTTAAATTTGCAAAATTCTAAACTTTTCAATTTTTAAATTACAAAATTTCAAAATTTTTAATTTTGTAAACGTAGCAATTCTAAGTTTGCAAATTTCTAAAATTTCTAAATGTCTAAGTTCCCAATTTCAATTCTCCCAATTCCCTAGATCACCAATTTCATATAAGACTAATTACCTATATTCCTAATTTCTAAGTTATCAATTCCCTATATCACCAACTTCTACAACTAAAATTCCCTAGATCCCAAATTCCCTATACTCCAAATTTCCAATATCTCCAATGGTCTACATCCTTAATTTCCTATGTCCCCAATTTCTTAGATCACTACCTTTCCACAATTCCAATTCCCTATATCCCTAATTCTCTACATCCTAAATTCCCTATATTCCCAATTTCCAACCCCTAATCCCAGAATCTCTAATTAAAAATTGTCGAGTTTCCAAATACCTAAAGTCCTAAATTTCCAAAACTCCAAAGTCACAAAATTCTGAAACTCTAAACTCTCAAATCCCCACGATCTCAAAGTTCTAAAATCCTAAAATTCGACAGCCCCAAATTTCGAAATCTTCAAAATTAAAAAATCCGACAATCCCAAATTCCCAAACCAAATTTAAAAAATTCTAAAATTCTCAAATCAAATTTTAAAAATTCTAAAATTCCCAAACCAAATTTTAAAAATTCCAAAATTCCCAAACCAAATTTTAAAAATTCCAAAATTCCCAAAATCGCAAATTTTAAAAATTCCCAAAGTCCTAAATTCTCAAAATTTCCCAGAACCGAAAAGTAATCGATGCCCCATAAAATCGACAGTTCCAAATTCGATCGTCAAATCACGAACGCGCCAAGCAGTGGAAATATCGCTCGTGAGAAAGTGATTCGCGATCGAAGTCGCGAAGTCCTCTTTCTCCTTCTGGACAGAATATTGAAACTCGCCGTGAAATCCGGTGGGAATACATTTCCGGCGTATTCTCACGTTCGAGTGTTCGCGGAAGGACGCGATTTCCTGTTGCCGCGGATTCGATTCGCCCCGCGTAAAGCACCCCAAGAGAAATTTTCGGTTAATGCACCCGGTTCGATGTTGTTCGCGGAATCATTGTGGAAATCATAAAGAAAACTCCGTCACGCAACCGCCATTAGCTTGAAATATTGCGAACTTCGTAGATCGGCTCGTTTCGAGAAACCGTTCTCTTCGAGACGACCGATTAACCCATTAACCCTTTCGCTACGAATGGCGTATTTATACGCTTCGCAACGACAGCCATTTGCGCCGGGTTAAGGATAAATACGCGTTCTCGAGGGTTAAGGACTTATTCTTTATTAATACAATGTTCTTTTGCAATTTTTTACTGAATTTATTTTTAATTTACTGAATTCTATTTTCTAACACTCTTTTATTTTGTAACATTTCTTATTTTTTACTATTTTTTTCACATTTTATTTTCTAACATAAATTAATGTTAAATATTTGATTCATCATTTTGTAGCGATTTCTTCATTCAAGTTTAAAATTTTATTATTCAAAAATAACTTATGGTGATTTTTCTATTCCTTCATCTATAAAAAATTATATTTCTAACAATGCCTGTTAAATATTTGAATGAATGAAAGTTAAATATTTGATTCATCATTTTGTAGCGATTTCTTCATTCAAGTTTAAAATTGTACTGTTCAAAAATAATTTATGGCGATTTTTCTATTTTCTCATGTATAAAAAATTATATTTCTATCAACGACAGTTTTTTTGTTTTAAATTGAAGTAATTTTATGTGTAACAGTGAATGCACTATTTTTATTGAGAACTTTTTTATTATTTTTATTAAAAAATTTTTGTATTCCTGTATGTTCCTGTTTTTGGTCCCTGTATTTCTGTCTCTTTATTTCTCAATTACATTATATTTCAATTAAACATAAGGTCACTGTATATTTATTTTGCACCTTTTCCCTAAGTTCCTCTGTGTCACAATACATTTTTATATAAAGAAATAGTTCCATACATTGAAAAGATTTACAACATAAGTCATAACTGCACAAAAACAGTAATAAGACGTTCTAAATTTGTACATAACTATGAGTCTTATGTTAACACGAGAGTTCAAAGGGTTAAATGCGTCGAACGAATCTGGAATCTATAAAACTATCTATATTGCGTTATTTTACTGCTTGTGTTATTTCAGGGCTGGCTGAAAGGAAAGCGTGAAAATATTTGTTCAGTGAATGGAGAACGTTGCGAGCGAAAGTGTTTGCAATTTTGTAGCAACTTAACACGCGAATAATTTTTTGTACCGATTCCATATGATTATTTCAGAGCTTTCCAATTTTAATCACACGGTGTTATTGTTGGCAATATTTAATATTATAGTTATAATAATAAAGGAAAGCTTCTTTAGTACATTAGAAGTAAAAATACAGTAACCTTGCAGGAATCGAGTCTGGTACTTATAGACTGCTAATCTAGGTCCTTCTATTATTAATAAAATATAGAATATCACCGTCTAGAGTGTAGAGTATGTATACAAATTTTCTACACTTGAATACGTACTTTGTATGCAAAGATTTTTTTAGACATCGATATATCTCAATTTTATTTGTAGAGGTTTATTTGTATATTTAAAAATAAAGGATCCTTTTTGTACATTTTTTGTTATTAATAAAACTGCAGTTCTATTAGCAAATTTATCACGGTTGAGTATCTTTACATTTTTATCTAAGATACAGTGTATTAGTAAATCAGATTGTGTAAAACTAGTGTCGAGTTTAATGGCACATAATTAAATATAATTGATCAAGCCATCTATCAATCAGCTGACATATCAGTGAATCACATAAATTTATAGAAAGTTTACACTAAAGCTACCAAAGCCAAATGACCTTTAAGTCTATTTTAAGTTACAAAATTTGTTGAGGTGACTTCTTTGAAATCTATGTTGATCTTTATAAGGAGAAACAATTAATTCATGTTTCATCATTTGTTTATTTATTTTTCAACCTCATTTTTAATTTTAAAGCAAGTGTGAATTATACTGGTAGGTATATTAATTTACTAAATATGAGCACTTCTGGAAATTTATGAAATATAACTAAATCTTGAACAAGTTACAATGTACGTACTCGAAACTCTAATGCATAGAACACTATACCGAAAGTAATAAACAAAAAATATTACACAAAATTAGAGCACGAGTACATTTACTAAATAATTTCATAATAATAATCTCCCAAATAAAATTCCAAAAAATTCCAAAATTTTGCAAAATTCTCAAAAAACGACAAGATTCATAATATTTAGAGTAAAATGTAAAATATAATAAATGACAGAAAATATGAATCAATTGTACACAGAATTGTAACGAACACCCTGATTTCAATTTCTGATTATATCTACATAATTAAGTTACGTAATTGACGGATAAACCCTAAACGATTGAATATCCACCACGAAAGATCGATCATGAAAGAACCGTTTAAACTTGCTCGCGTTATTCTCAAACACCACGTCACAACGCATCGACCGTCAAGCACGATCGACCACAATTAAGTAACAGTCCCGAGCTCGTTTCGAAATCATTTCATAACGAGACCTAGATTCAACCGCTCGGCCTGAAATTTATTTCGCTCTCGATGTGTACGTTTCATCCGCCTTGTGTTCACCGTTCGCGATTAGAGCGTAATTACCGGCAAAGAAGCGAGACTCTGATGTCATTTCGCGTTATTACCGACACGGTGTCGCATAATTTATAATTCTGTATAGTGGGTGGCCCGAAACGAGGCCACGGCGATACTGCATTCAAATAGCATGAGTTGAAAAAGCTTTTCAACTCGGAACTTGACACTGATTGCAACTGTCTTTATTTAAAACGCGACCACGTATGTTCATTTGCGATCCACGTATTCTTTCGATACAAATACATTTTTTTAGTTGTATTTTAATATTTTCTGGGTGAGGACTTTTGGTGTTTTTTTGGATGCAACTTTATAATATTTAAAAGATTTTATAATTTTCACATAAAATTGCAAACAGACATCCTGACATATTTTATCTTCAAAGTGGACCTCATTCTGAAATACTTAAAGTTATACAATTTTTTGACTGGTAGTAACAAAAATATTTCAGACAAATGTTTACTGGATTTTTTAAAAGCAACTTTATACACCAAAGACATCAATTTCATTAAAAAAATTCTCGTATAAAATATAGTACCAAATCTTGATATGTTTCACCCCCAAAATATATCTCACTCTGAAATATTCATTTAATAATTATACGAACTCCAAACTGCTGACACAAGATTAAATCTTCAAAAATATCTTCCTCGAAAAATGGAAATAAATTCAGGTAAAAAATTGCAGAACATTTGAGAGGAAGTTCCGAAAGATAATAACAAAAACAGTTTTGAACGAGCTCGCAACAGAGAATAATTTTGAACAAAACGAGACCGTGGAGCGTGGAAGAATTTCACGTTTTGTATTCGAGAAGCAATTCGCAGACTGAAATCGTGAAGCAGAGAAAAGAAAGGAGAGGTCTCGACATAACGCGAGGTCTCTAAAATATTCATACGAGCGACGCTTATATCCTCTTCACTTTCCGACCACATGTGCACACTTATACACGGATCATTAGAACGAACGTGCAACCATTCGCATTCTTCATCATCCCCGTCCGATATCATCATTGTCCGAGCGATCCGTTAGGGCGAAATGAAAGGAACAAAAAAAAAACAGGTCGAAAGAAAGAAAAACCTAGGGGGGAAAAATCAAGGGAGAAAAAAAAAGCAAGGATTTTTCGTGACGATTCGCGATGAAGCTGTGATGTCATCGCGATTTTTTCACAACAAAAGGGGAACGCGAAACATCGAGGTCGATCCATTAAACGCTCGTTTGCGGCCACGGAGTTTCCGGGTTGTAGATCGCTATTCCGTTTCATGGAAACGCTAAATTGGAAGCGTGAAAAATCGAATTCGCGTCGGCACACGGTACCCGGACAGCTACGAAAAATAAGACAGATAAACGATCGAACGGAGCGTAACTTATCTGTGATGATACCGCTGCAATATGGCTCGAAAAAGCTTAATATCGAAGCGATATCGAGTCGCTGCCTTATGTCGCTTTTATAGAAAAAACGGGACAGTCTACTATTTTACTCCGTTTTATAAAACTGATCAACCCTTTTCTAATCTTACTGGGTTTCGTCGAATTTGTCATATACTTATTTTTAAGATTAATTGTATCAATATTGACACGTATTTATGAAAACGTAGGACAACTTCTTAGGGTACCTTTACTAATTTAGCTAAATCATTTTTTTAAACATTCTTTAAAAACATTTTATTCACTAACGAAAAATAATATATTTTCTAAATTAGAAACTTCATATACGGTTGAAAACAGCTATATGAACTACTACTTTAAACTACTACTTTAACTGAAGATGTGTAATCTTATAAGACACTCTACCATTTTGAAATAGACTGTAATAGTAATATATTTCTATAATAAATTTATATGCTTCAATTGCATAATCTACATTTTACCCGTTTCATTCATTTCGAAAGAATTTCAAGGAACAGAGTGACATATCAGACCAATCCGTTATCAGATAGCACCAGATATCAGTTTGATATAAACTAAATCATAAATAGCTTGTCAGTTTGTGTATTAATCATCCATGTTTATAAAAGCGCCTGAAAAATCTGATTTCCATTTCTGCAACTCCTCGAACACCATTTCCTCCATCGAGGTTTAGTCATCACTAAAGCAACAATATTTGTAAATCATTAGTACATGAATTATTGTCGTTAATATTCCATTAGCGCTCCATTAGTATTCCATTAGTACCGAACTGAATTATTTATTCGAACTAATACTCCTATGAAATAGTACATGAAACGAATTTACTCTTAACATTCAATAATTCAAGTACACGTTGAAGTGTCAGATGGCACGAATATGCTTCTCTCTCGGTATTAAAAAAACTAAAGGGTTCACCCTAGAAGGTCCCAAAAGAGCCCTGACAAAAGGAAGCACAATCGCACCAGCCTTTTTCTCTCGACCTAGCTCGAAAGGCAGGTGGCTGGTGCAGACTGCCGTCTAAGTAGGTCCTCCGCATTCTTAACCCGTTTGGAACGTATATATACGCGCTTCGCCGAAAATCGAATATTTGCTGTCTCAACTCTCTACCGAAACTCCACATTTTTTCCATCTTAACAAATTTTCTAATACATAAACATCTTCCGTCTATAAATGTTACCTGATTTGAATTTTAACCCAAAGTACAAATTCAAAATTTTTCCGCTATTCTAGTTAATTTTTAATATACTCCAAATTATACTAGAGTGTAAGACTTCATAAAATAAATTTATGCAAAATAAAATTGAACATTTTGCAACAGGGGCACCGTTCTTTTTATAGCGTTTTTTCCCTAAAAAATTCGCAAAATCTCTGCGTGTGGTCACGCGTTACCGAACGACGAGGATTTTCGCTCGAGTTGTCGATTAACAAAGCAAAACTTACTTGCACAAGCTCATCCGACAGACACTATCGCCAGTACGGTTGGCTTACTTGCATTTCACGCAGAATTAAGTTAATTGATTGCTGTGCAACCTCTAATAATGCTTCCGCGTGCAATGTTAAATATTTATAAACTGGCTGACGTAACGGGACTAGGGTGGCAGGGTTAGCGATAGAATATCGTTTAAACTTTGGGCCTCTGGGACTCCTTTTAATTACGGACTGCAACTTGCATCCCTGGTTTTTGGGTTACGTAAATAGCGCTGATAACTTTCCGTAATTTCGACAATTTATTCAGAATTTTATTTCGTATTCCTACGACGAAACTTGAAACGTCCAAATTATTTATTTTAGTCACACCTTACACTTTTGAATCAATTTCATAATAGTCATTGTAATAGTTAATTATCTGCGCAATATAAATATAAATGATTTTAAAAAACTACAGAATTTCATTTTTAGTACAGAGTTTACTTTTAGTGGAGAATTTTAGTTCACACTTTTACCCATAGGTTATGTATCATAATTAATTTTTGTAATTCTTTAATCAATATCTTTGCTATTTACTTAAATTTTCAAATGGAGCTTATATTACATGGTATATTGTGGTACTTTATCACTGAATTATAATAAACTACTTCGAAACTGGCTAAGGTACACTCTATCATCGTAATGTTCCACAAACTGCAACATTATCTTTGAAATATTAATACAATGTTTTCCATAGGTCTGACATTATTAATTTTCGAGACACACCTGCACTTTACATATTTCACCTCGACTATACGCTGTTAACTCCAGATCATAATACCAGCTTTGTCCACATTTTATACTGACAGTTTCTGCAGAACATTACCACATTATACTTCATTATCATCAACCTGCATTGGCAACCTGAACCATATTAATAACATACCACGACATTCGATACGTTCAACACTTTCAAGGCCTCCAACCGTTCAACCTCGTGAAAATCAGAAGATTCTTGTAACTTTTCGAACACATCACGATTAATCCATTGGCATACAAATTATACGAAATCCGAAACGTGTCATTTATTTAGCTAAAAATACTGAATCACGTACCAAACGTTATTAAAGAATTAACAGTGATTGAACGTTTGGATAACTGAAATCGCTCAATTAGCGATGAAGTTCTCAAATAAATAACTTAAGTACGAGTGTAACACAATTTCTCTTGAAGGGACTTAGGGCCTCGTACCAGTCCCGGTGATCGCTCGTCCTTAATTAAGGTGGATCCCAGAGCCGGCGAGCAAAAAATAAAAAGCTTGTGTTCACTCGCCAAGCAATTTCTGCCGGACTAACGGGACCCACGAATTCGTCGAAGGAATCGCGAATTTCGATCGCTTCCTCAACCTGATTTACGACAGCACCCTTGCAGCATCTTCCAGCTTGGATAGCGTCGATAATAGATCGATTCTTGCGATCTAATTCGGACGAATTTAAGTTGATCAAGCGAAAAATTATATGGGACTGTTTATAACAAGAGTAGAATTTTGTAGAAGGTAGATTTTCTAGTACGTTGCTATTTTTAAAAGTAATTATAAATATTTCCATATATGAGCATGCATATGTTTTGAAATAACCACCATGTATTTATGTTATCATATTTATGTCTGATAACGATGACAGATATCACTGTGCCCTACATTTATAAAATTTTCAAAAACCCGATGATCACAAAATCTACTTCAGCTTCACACTCGAATACGATAAGGTATATCTCAGAAAATCACGGTGATGCACGTATTATCCGAAAGCTCAAATCCTGAAGGAATATTAGAGGGTTCGAAGGCACTAAACACACAACGTTCCTACCTGAATGTATCCCAGCGTCCGCATCAGCATCCTCGAACACGGACGACTCGGTTCCTTCGTCGTTATCGACGACAGAATCCTCCGGGGTCTCTTCCTCTCTCGATTTCTCGTTGGTCGGGCGATGGTGTTCGTTCCTGGCGGGCGTCGCGACGCCACTCGGGCTGTCGACCGAGGCGTGTCTTCCAGTCGGCTTCACCAGAGTGCTGGTGCTCCTCGCTAACTTGGTACTGTGAGTTCTTCGTATCAACAAGTTCGTGAACGTGGTGCTACCATTTTGTTTGCTCCTGGTTTCCGTCGAGCTAATTCTAGCGGCGTTAGAGGTCGATTTAGAGTCCAAATTCTTGGCGGTACGCTTGTTCTCGGTTTTCTTCCTGGAGTCCTCGTCTTCCACCTCGAAGCACGCTATGGTGTTGTTCAAGCGATTATCCTTTCGATTAGCGTCCTTCTTGCCGGTGAATCGGCTCTGGAACCTCTCGATGGTCTTGAACGACCTGGTCCTCTCGACCTTCTTCCTCTGATCGGGCCCGTTCGACTGCTCGCTCTTCGGGGTCTCGAAGATCTTCGTCAGGGACTGTACCTTGCCTCTCGGCTCGGGGAATGTCTCGTCCATCCTCTTCGGACTCGACAGTGCTTCATTGTTGCTGAGCGTGCGAGTCAGCACCACGTTCGGCGTCTTCGAGGTGCTGATGGGGAAGGTGTTGCTGACGAACTTGTCCGACTCGGGACCGATCGTCTTCGGGATTTTCGACGGTTGACGCGACTCGCCGTCCAGAGACACGTAGAACGTCGACCTGCGTTTAGGCGACTCCTCGAGATGCTCCGCGTTCAACATGTCTCCGGCTGTGCTCGCATCGCACGATTTCACGCTCGATCCATCCGTTACCTAACTTAGCGGAATGTCGCGGGCAGAATCGTCGAACGTATCGTTCAGCCGGTCGAGTTTCCCCGAACGCACCGTACGTTCCTCGGCATCGGAGTTCCCTGAAATTCACCTTAACCGGACGGACAGGCGAGATTTCGAGGGGCAGACCTGGGTGCAACGATCGAGAGCCTGGCGAAATTCTCGCTTCGTATTCCTCTAAATATAGCCCCACGGTATCGTGCGGTTACCAGAAGCACGTGTATCGACAGAAGCGAGTGCACGGAGCGGCGATCAGAGCATCGGTGTACAACCGACACTGTAGATAGTGGGAGGCGTTGAACCGTGAACCCCGTTGCTTCTGTCGACCGATGTTTTCGTCCGGTTATCGATGACCTCTATAAAACGACGCTTTCGCGGAATCCACCCACGAATCACCGGACACAATGTCGTGCACCTGTTAATGCACCGACCTCTCGTATGACAACGGACACAATCGATCGCACAAGGGTGGCCACGGAGCAACGTTGCTGAGAATGCGACGACTATCTCAGGTATGCAGGACTCGGTCACTCACTGATCAGCACTCGAGGCAGCTGCGTTTCGTCGCCAGCGTTGACGAGGACCCCGACTGGTCGAGCAAACACGAGGTACGAGGAAAAGTAAAAGGGTCTGAGTCACAAAGATGGGATCGGGTTCTCGCGAGGCTCGACGTAGATGTTCTCACGTTGTTACGAATACGCGGACGAAACTATGACTGCACCGGATGCCAACATCTCGCGGGACTCGTAGGATCTGGAGTGATTTTATGCTTCGTTTCGCGAGCGACACGCGCGGACACAGATGGCACACGAGTTGGAGCCGTTCCACGATCGTCCGCACCGCACACGGCTTCACGACTATCTGCCTCCAGACTCTACCGAACCTGACCTACAGCGCCCCTGGTGGCTGCTTCGAGAAATATTCCAGACTACTTGTCGCCGTAGACTGTACGGCAATCGGAGATCGAATGGTAGGCATCGTAGATGTGCATCTGCTTCTGCGACATTACTTTCTCTACTTGTAATAACACTTGAAGGGTTCGCATTCAACGTTCGGTTTAACGCAGCAAGTTCGAATTATTTGTTTTAAATAAATCTGTATGGGAACACAGCAAAATAGTGGTAATTAATGACATCAGAAGAATTCATCAAACTTGAAAGATTCTGGTGTTGGGTTAACAATTTGCACTTCACTTTTGCTGTTGGCAGAAAATGATCTAGATGAAAAGTTCGATGAATTCTTTCGTCATTTGATATATTTTGAAGAAAGTAGGATATTTTATTACTTGACTGATACCAAAATTCCAAATTTCTAAATTCGAAATTTCAAATTTCCAATTATAAATTTTCCAATTCCAAATTTCCCAATTCCACATATCCCAATTCCAAATTTCCCAATTCCACATATCCCAATTCCAAATTTCCCAATTCCACATATCCCGATTCCAAATTTCCCAATTCCACATATCCCAATTCCAAATTTCCCAATTCCACATATCCCAATTCCAAATTTCCCAATTCCAAATTTCCCAATTCCACATATCCCAATTTCAAATTTCCCAATTCCACATATCCCAATTCCAAATTTCCCAATTCCACGTATCCCAATTCCACATATCCCAATTCCACATATCTCAATTCCAAATTTCCCAATTCCACATATCCCAATTCCAAATTTCCCAATTGCACATATCCCAATTCCACATATCCCAATTCCAAATTTCCCAATTCCAAATTCCCAAATTCCCAAATTCCCAAAATCCCAAATCCCCTCATATCCATTCCAGCATAATTAAAAGAACTTCTTTATTAGTTACCATTTCATTATGTTTATACACTGTGTAACATAAATTTAATTGAAAAATATTTACTCCAAAAACCAATGGTGAGCCTATTGAGGGCAAAGGGTTAACTGAATGAAATATAAAATTCGTCATTTTAGAGGTTAATTCTAACATTAGTATAATATTCAAATATCTGTTCATCTTTCTGATTAGATCGCAAGACTGCACCTGTTAAAGTATACAAATATTCGAATAAAATATTGATTATAAAAGTGCAGCCTACTTCTAGTATCGTGCAGGTATTTATTGTCGTATCTTATCGGATACCTTTAAAATTCTTCGAAACTTTAATTAGTGCCCGAGAGGATTTTACTATTCGCATACTCGAAAGATTCCTCTCGTGTTTTACTATTATATTAACCTTTGAATAACTGAGCCGAGCGGTTGCTGACTCACATGATTTAGAATTCGAACTTCAGAATAAAAATTCTTAAACATTTTTTCTTCCAAAGCTTGTAGTTCGTCTAAAACTACGAAGATATTAAAACTGATCAAAATGTAAAATATGAAAAATAAAAAAAAATGTTTGCAATGTCCGTAATGAGTTAATTTTACAGTCTTGTTTAGTAATAATTTCAAGAGAAATTCGAAAGTGAGCCATTAAATCTTGTAATAAACATAGAAAGAATTAAGATTCTACGTAACGGAAGTCCTAAATTAATTAAGTGTGCTTTGTGCCATAAATTTATGCAAAATCGTTGCAAATTACACTCCCGATTACGTTAACTGGGACATTTTAAAAAAGATAAAAGTCAGAATAATTGGCTGTTTCTCTCTGTTACAAGCACTCGTCTCAGTTGATTCGGACTTAAGATCACAATCGATAATCATTTCCTGCAACGGAGAAATGCACTCGAAATCAGAGCAAACCAATCATTTTGCTGCTACCATGATTTTCGTCCCGTTGAAACACATCGTTGGTTTCATCTCATGAAACTGTAACGCTTTTACCAAATCGTACATACAACGAGGTCAATCATTTTCGTGAACCAGTTCCACCAATAATCGTAAGAATTGTGATAGACTTTCTCCTGCAAACGTTTCTCGTATTTCGTTAGATGGAAATATGCTTGTATAACATTTCGTATAATAATATTTTATGAGATAGGAAAGGAATTTGTATGGGCATCGTTCAATTTGTCAGCAGAAATTTATATAACGTTTTATCGATATTCACTGCTCATGTTTGTTCATTTTTTAATTAGATTTTTTTAGATTTAGAAATTTGCAGAGTTACAATATGTATTAGTTTGAGATTTTTTAATTTGGAAATTTGGGGATTTTGGAAGGTTGCAGTTGGTGGATTTTGAAATTTAGATATTTGGGGATTTTGGAAGGTTGCAGTTGGATTTTTAAATTCAGAAATTTGGATATTTCCAAATTTATAGTTATTGAATTGCTAAATTTAGAAATTTGGAAACTTTCGAATTTACTACTCTCAAATTGTGAAATTTAGGAATGCAGAAATTTTTACATTTACAATTATCAAAAGTTTCAGATGCATCAAAAGAGTTACAGGCATTTTACAATTTACTCTGTCTCAAATTAACACTGGATCTACAGTCAAAAGCACAACTAGTCAAAACAGTTTCAGATTTTACATTTGACGTCACATTGTCTAACTTTTGTCAAAATATCTTTCACATTTCGTTGAGATATGGCTGTCCGATGACTTAACTCATTATTTATTTATTTTTCCACCTAATCTTCAAAAGCAAACCTACATTTAATATTAAGTAATCTTCATCTTGACAATTAAAAATCCCCAACCCAGTTCCTACATACGAAAGTTTCTATTTTCCCAGTAACAGTTCCAATCGCATTACGTGTTCCGCTAACACGGTAGCCAAGAAACAGAACAGCGAAAAAAAGAGCTGGAGAAAAATGGTCTGGCAAATCGTACATGAGTCAGCGTGGCTGGAAGAAAGGAATCAGTTTCTGAAATTCTTTCCCGTTGCAACATCGATATGCGTACGCGTTAATCGCGTATCCGGTGCTGCGTAAAGCACGATAAATTATGCAAGCTAAAACTGCGAATTGCAATGGCGTGTGTACCGTTGGAATTTCAGCGATGACAGTGGGTGCTGTTCAGGTAGCGAGCCTTGAAATATTATTCAAATTTCATTAACGACCCTGGCTGCCTGTTTGCCTCTGCGATTCTGGATTTTAATTCGATCGACACGTTTTTACCTCTTATCTAACAATTTTCTTGCTCACTAATTATTGCTGCAATGATGAAGACAAAGTATATTGAAAAGTTAGACAACAATTCGGGATTGTAAAGATTATAATTAGAATCAAACGCAAAATTCAATTGGGATGAAAATATGAGTTAGGTCACATATGAACTGTAGTGTCACGCGTGACATGTAGAACAAGGAGTTAAGCATCGTTTCAATCTGAATATTTCTCTTGAACAATATTTATACACTATATTTTAGTAACGAGGGTTTAGAGTCAGTTAACTTCAAATATTCACTGCTGGTTAATTAGCCTGCAAGTTTTTCGGTAGGTGCGTCAGTCAGAGCTGTCTAATTATTACTGCAGCGTTAAGGTAAATAAAGAATGTTGGAATGTTAGGTATATTTTGGATTTAGCAATTTTTAATTATACAAACTGCAATTGGTATCATACTCAAAACTCGATCTTTATGCAAATACGATTTTCTTCTGTCACATTTAAACTGTAACGTGCGTCACGATCCTTACTCGATGTTATGGGCCAAGAGCTTAATGACAGATTTACGATCACAAAAATACGTTTCGACCACCAAAATCTTACTTCCATATACCCCCAATTTTTCATGAAAAAATGAGTAGTTTAAAAATTTCTTATATTTGAAGCAGTTTAAAAATTTCTTTCTTATATTTCTTAATTTATGGAAATTTACTGAGAGTCAAAGAACGATCAGTTATCTGACTTTAACT
Organism: Megachile willughbiella; assembly: GCA_945859595.2. Classification (NCBI taxonomy): domain Eukaryota; kingdom Metazoa; phylum Arthropoda; class Insecta; order Hymenoptera; family Megachilidae; genus Megachile; species Megachile willughbiella. The sequence goes on from OX243796.1 coordinate 12,451,792, forward strand.
ATACTGTTTTTGGAGTTATCCTAGTTTGTCTGACTCTAAACCTTTGGAGTTTTGTTTCATAAGTTTTTGTCTGAACCCTAAATTTTTATTTCATTCGAAGTCACGATCAATTTGATTTCATACGATCACTATGTCCACACATGTCGTTACAATTGGATGGAATCGATATTAATGTTCAATTGGATGCTTGATTATCCTTGATGGCGTTGGCTATATTGAAAGATGCTATTGAAACTTTTTAATCATCGCTTGTTGATGGTGCTGTACATCAAGCTTGGGAGAATATTATGACATAATTTTGGGACTTGTGTTATTATTTACTATACATATTGTGACTTAATTACTTCTGATTTCCTATACTGTTTAATATTAAAACTACCGGTGTGAAATGTACTTTAAATTGAAAATAAAGAAAAAATGTGCTATGCTATTATTTATTATTCATATTCTAAATTTTACTCTTCATATTGTAATTTACTTTTGATGTCCTATATTGTTTAACATTAAAACTACCAGTGTTAAATGCACTTTTAAACTGAAAATGAAGGGGAAAAATATGTACTGTATAAGTATATGCAGGTATATACTGAATCATCAATTATCAATTCTTTACCTTAAGAAAATATGTCTGAAATTTCATTACTACACAAAATATCAGAAATATTCTTCCACAAACAAATGACAAAAGGTCAAAGTTACTATAAAGACCGCATTGTTAAAATACTACAAAATCTCATCAATTTCTTTTGTAACAATACATTTCTGTAGCATATTTCAGCTGTCTGCAACATAATACATCATCGTACCGTAATAATGTAATATATCATCGACACAAAAATTTAATAAGCATAATCTCTGTACATTTCAATGATTGCGACAGTCTTCGAATTCCATCGCCCACAATAACTGTTCGTTCCGCGAATCTCCATGGACGAGTACCATTTAAATTTCAATTTCACCGAGACATTACTCAAGTTACAAGCTCAGATTATCCCGCAAACTTCAATTAGGTTACTAGAACGGGCATTCCATTACCGCGTAACATCGTCGATGGACCATCGATCCTTGATCACCGTATTCCACAACATTTGAAATTCATCACGAGCAGGAGTCATCCGCGAGGGTGCCATTTAAATTTCAATTTTGCCCGGTGGGCGATGTTCGATCCTACATCTGGTCGATGGGTGTCGTTTAAATAACAATTTCGTTGGTGGGTGGCCCCTCGTCATCCATAATCATCGGCCTTAATTTCTGCGTGGAGCGGAAAGTAATTTGCTGCGACTTTTTATCGAATTTACACTTGGCTGTCACGAAAAAGTGGATGGCTTTACAATTTTTTTTTGGGGCATTTTTTAATATTTCATTTTTCAGTTTTAAATATTTGTTCGTTTGGGAATTTTGGAATTTACACTTGACTGTCACGAAAAATTTGATAGCTGTACAATCTTTTGTTTTTGGTCATTTTTCAGTTTTAAATATTTGTTCGTTTGGGAATTTGATGATTCAAAAATTGTCAATTGTGAATTCAGAAATTTGTTCATTTGGAATTTTGGAAATTTTGAAATTTGCACTAGAAGCACTTGATTTGACAAATTCAGAAATTTGTTCATTTGGAATTTTGGAAATTTAGAAATTTTCTTTTTGGAAATTTCAAAGATACGTAATTTAATAGATATTCAGACTGTTGGAAATTATACAAATTTTCATACAGAAAAGTTTCACATTACCAAATTTGCAAATTTCTACATTTTCAAACATTTAAGTTGATAAATTCAGAAATTTGTTTTATTAAAATTTTGGAAATATAGAAATTTACATTTTGGGAATTTTAAAGGCCGATAATTTGGAGACTGAAACTTTTCAAACAAAAAAAATTACACACCCAAATTTCCAAATTCCAAAATATTTAAGCAAATTTATAAATTAGAAAAATTGACAAATTCATAATCTGATAATACAAAAATTAGGAAATTAAAGAATCTAAATATATAGTACTTTAATTTATAAATTACAAATTCCCAAATGTTCATATGAAGAACTTGAAGAACAGACATCTTTTCAAGTATAAAATACCAAGAACAAAAGTATATAAACAAAAATAAATTTTCTTATTGTAATAAATAAAAATTCTATAATGGTAGATACAAAACCAAAAAATATGAAAATTATATCGTTTTGTATAAGTGAAGCGATAACGAGTGAGACGAATTGGAATGAATTTATTTCAGCAGCAAATGAATTGCAACGATCATTGGAATCGACTCGATCGACATCTCCCGTTCAAATTTTCTGTGGAATTCACGAATCGATCCGTCGGACAGGGACTTTTCAAGACGCGTCGCGATCGATTCCTCGAAGATCGAGATAGGCATCGTCCTCGACGCCGGTTGCTTGCAAACGACGCGTTTAAATGCACGCGTGATGGATCGTGCGTGCAATAAGAAAAGCCATCGGGCTCTGGATCCTGTTTCTTTGAAAGGAAAACGTGCGTCACGGCTTTCTTTCTCATTTGTGCGCTATAACCACCCTCTTTTGCTTCTCCGACACCCTTTTATCGTTCTTTCAATATCGTCTCAACAATTCTCTTCTTTCATATACACCCCAGTTCTTATTTTTATATGCATCAGAAATTTCAGATCTAAGTTTGAAAATATCGAAATTTGCAAATATGAAAATTTTAAAATTTGAAATTTTGGAATGTGTGCTTCTGAAAATTTGTTGATTTGTACATTTAGAATGTGTGCATTTGAAAATTTGTTAAATTGTATATTTAGAAGGTGTGCATTTGAAAATTAATTAATTTGTAAATTTATAATGTGTCAATTTCTACATATGTAAATTTGTACATTTAGAATATGTGCATTTGAGAACTTGTAAATTTGTAAATATGGAAATTTGTAAATATTGAAATAAGTAAATATGAAAATTTATAAATGTAGAAATTTGTAAATATGGAAATTTGTAAGAGTGGAGACTTGTAAATATGGAAATTTGTAGGTGTGAAAATTTGTAAGAGTGGAGATTTGTAAATGTGGAAATTTGAAAATATGGAAATTTTTAAGTGAGGACATTTCTAAATATGGAAATTTGTAAGTGTGAACATTTGTAAATATGGAAATTTGTAAATGTGGAAATTTGTAAACGTGGAAATTTGTAAGTGTGAAAATTTGTAAATTTGTAAATATGAAAATTTGTAAATATGAAAATTTGTAAATTTGGAACCTTGTCAATTTGAAAACTTAAAAATTCAAAAATATTAAAATTAAATATATATACAGAAAAAATGAATAATATGGTAAACATTACACTCTACTTTCCCCAAACATTTTCGCCATTTTCTCTAAAAATTTTCTCCACTTTCTCAACAACGATAAACGTATTTTTTCAATCCGTAAACTGAACCGCCCCGTTCCGAAGATGGAAATAAAAATGACAATGATCGAAAGGTGTGTACAGTCGGAGTGACTGCAAGTTGAATAAATTAGAGCACAAATCGAGCGGAAAAAAGGGGACAGGAAGCACGAGACCGGCACAAAAGGCTGACAGTAACGCTGTCAGATGTTCGTCAGGTTGCAACCATTTCTGTCGGGTACAATAATGGCCGAAATTCAATTAGCATTTTACGAGGAGCCGGTCGACCGGTCAGCTATGGCTGGAAATTGCGTTTGCACACGGATTTTTGTCGATCAGACTTTCAAGCTTTGGCTTTTTGCTAGACGAAGGCACGCAGCTGTGTGCTTCATTTTAGAACTTTATTTGGAGAATGAGAAAAAGAGAGTGGGTTGTTCATAGATTATTTTACGTATTATTGCATTACGAATTGCAAATGATATAGTGATTTCATATATTTTTAAGAAAGTAGCATATTTTATTATTTGACTGATACCAAAATTTCCAAATTCTAAAATTTGAAATTTCCCAATTCCATATATCGCAATTCCAAATTTTCCAATTCCACATATCGCAACTCCAAATTTCCCAATTTCACATATCCCAATTCCACATATCCCACTTCCACATATTCCAATTCCACATACCCCAATTTCACATATACCAATTCCACATATCCCAATTCCACATATCCGAATTCCACATATCCCAATTCCACATGTCCCAATTCCACATATCCCAATTCCACATATCCCAATTCCACATATCCCAATTCCACATATCCCAATTCCACATATCCCAATTCCACATGTCCCAATTCCACATATCCCAATTCCACATATCCCAATTCCACATATCCCAATTCCACATATCCCAGTTCCACATATCCCAATTCGAAACTTCCCAATTCCACATATCGCAATTCCAAATTTCCCAATTCCAAATTCCCCAATTCCAAATTTCCCAATTCTAAATTCCCCAATTCCATATTCCCCAATTCCATATCCCCCAATTCCAAATTCTCCAATTAAAATTTCCAAATTTCCGAATTCCCAAACTCCCAAATTCCCAAATAACCGACAAATCCCCTCATTTCCAAACTCCAAACCCCATATACCCATTCATAATTAAAAGAACTTCAATAATGCCAACGATACGTACGTCGTTCAACAGCCATAATCGTCCTTGGTATCATAATAAGAGTAGCGCAATAATACTTAAAAATCGAACGATTACATCTAACGATGATAAATGAATACTCGAACGATTTAAGTCGTATTGCAGGCGGCAGAAGCGATAAAGTGGTCGCAAAGCTGAAAGGATTAAAGGATGAAGCCGCCACACGTTAAGGGACAACGGATGCGGACCGGGCCGAGGAATCTTGCGTGGGAAGAAAAACGACGTCGGCTCGAGGCTCGTCTTTCGTCGATGCTTTCTCTTCCCTTTTTGCCCTCGTCCACGATGCTGCCTTTACGACCATCGACAACACGTTGCCGAGAAACGGTAGTTGATGACGGGATGGACCCACCGACCGAGAGACGATACCAACACCGACCGGAGATATGGAACTAATTTATCGGTGTCTTCCAAATTCGTATTGGGATCTTTGAACGCGGTGATAACCACTGACTTTTTGAACGAGACTCGGTCAATCAACATACAAAGTCGTTATTCACAATTTCCCAGTTTTCCCGAATTTCTCAAAGCCAATATTTCTGAGTTCCTAAATTTTTAGATGAGTTAGATGAGTTCCTAAATTTTCTTTTCACATACCCCAGTCTGCATGTATCAAAGTTTTCAAATTGTCAATCTTCTAAATATTCAAATCTCTAGATGTCTTTTGTCAAATTTCTAAATGTCCTAAATATTCATCAACGCATGTATCAGTATATTCCGATTACACCCCCGTTTAAGGCAATATAACGTATATCAGTTATCGCAAGCTCTTTAAGATTCCCAAAGGCAGCGTCTATCCTAACAAGAACCGATCGCAGTATTTATCAAACAATATGTGTCGCAGCTACAAATCTGCAGTGCACAAGGTGCGTCCGTAGCGATCTCCCGCAGCGAAGGATTTAACGAACGGATTAATCTTGTCCTGGCGAGCAAGCGGGGCTCGATATCGATTTTCCAATTACATCTGGACGTCGATTAACAGTGTTCTCGATCGACACGCGGATCCTTGTGAAACCACTAGTCGCTGCACGAGATATTGCACAACATTGCCCCGTTGAGTCAGGTTCAGAGCCGCAACAACAGCAACGTAGTCGGTTGCTCGGCCACGAAGCGAAAGGTTCGCCGATTTTTGCCACAGGTTCGTGCACGCGCGAACCGACGCTTTATACGCTCGTTCTACCATAACGAACATCGAGCATAAGCTGGTGTTTGCCGCGCTGTTTGAACAGGTAAACGGTCGTCGACTCGACGATATTTCATCTGGTGTTTACACACCGACCGGGGAATTTATCTTTTCGCGACCGTTTCGGCCTGTTTCCACTGCGAAACACACTCGATAACGATTTATAGAAGCTGCTTTTGAAGCGACGTAAATCTTTTATCGAGACGTTTTTCGCGTGGCTCCCTCGATCTTCTGACACCCCGATTCACCGGCGGATGCATAATGGCAAATAGACCGCTGCGAATATATACGATTCTTGCTACTATCGTTCTTCCGATTATTATTATTAATCTTCTCGTTCTTCTTCTTGTTACTGCTGTTGTCATTGTTGTTCTTGTTATTATTATTATTATTATTGTTCTTGCTATAGATCTTGCTCTTCTTTCTACAAAGGCTTACGATTTTTGCTACTCTCTTCCTATACTTATTGTATTAATCTTCTCATTCTTCTTCTTGTTATTGCTGTTATCATTGTTGTTCTTGTTATTATTATTATTGTTCTTGTTATAAATCTTGCTCTTCTTCCTACAAAGGCTTACGATTCTTGCTACTCTCTTCCTATACTTATTGTTTTAATCTTCTCATTCTTCTTCTTGTTATTGCTGTTATCATTGTTGTTCTTGTTATTATTATTATTGTTCTTGTTATAGATCTTGCTCTTCTTCCTACAAAGGTTTACGATTCTCGCTACTCTCTTCCTATACTTATTGTATTAATCTTCTCATTCTTCTTCTTGTTATTGCTGTTATCATTGTTGTTCTTGTTATTATTATTATTGTTCTTGTTATAGATCTTGCTCTTCTTCCTACAAAGGCTTACGATTCTTGCTACTCTCTTCCTATACTTATTGTTTTAATCTTCTCATTCTTCTTCTTGTTATTGCTGTTATCATTGTTGTTCTTGTTATTATTATTATTGTTCTTGTTATAGATCTTGCTCTTCTTCCTACAAAGGTTTACGATTCTCGCTACTCTCTTCCTATACTTATTGTATTAATCTTCTCATTCTTCTTCTTGTTATTGCTGTTATCATTGTTGTTCTTATTATTATTGTTCTTGTTATAGATTTTGATCTTCTTGCAACTTTTGTCGTGTTATTGTTACTGTTACCATAATTGTTGTCGCTGCTGTTTTCGCTGTTATTGCTCCTGTTGTCTTATTATTATTATGTTTGTTGCGGTCCTTGATTCTTCTGTCTTATTATTATTGTCATGGCTGTTGTTATTCTTAATTTTGTTGTCATCTTGTTGTTATTATTCTTAAGGTTAATGTTGTTCTTGATTTCATTTCTACTGATATTTTTATTGTCTTCATAATCGTTGCTGTTTTTGATTTTGTTGTCTTGTTGTTATCTTTACTATTGTCCTGGTTGTTGCTGTTCTTGATTTTATTGTAATGTTGTTATTATTATTGTTATGGCTATTGTTGTTGTACGTGTTTCCATTGCTACTGATGTTTATATAGTCTTGTTATTGTTACTCTCATTATTCCTGTTGTTGTTGCTTCTGTTGTTACTATTTTTGTTATATGGTTGCTATTATTATTGACATGGTTGTTGCTGTTCTTGATTGAGTTGTCTTGTTGCTATTATTATTGTCATGGATGTTACTGTTCTTGATTTTATTGTACTGTTGTTATCATTATTGTTGTGCATGTTGTTGTGGTTCTTGTTTTTATTTTCGCTGTTATTTTTGTTGTCATCGTTCTTGTCTCAATTGTTGTTATCCTTGTGTTTATCGTTGTTGCTGTTTTTATTTTTGTTCTGTTACCTCTTTCTGTTCCTATTTCTTCTTTTCGACTTTATTATTCATAAATTTATAACAATATACAACAATGTAACAGGAAACAACAAGCTTAAATGAATCATCTTTCTAGGTCAATTATTCAACTGTTTTAAGAAACGCATGTCAAAAAGTGGGTGAATCCCAAAGCAGAGTATTTATAGCAGAAATGATAGAGAAGCGTTCCAAGTAATAAATCGCAAAATAATTCCGAATAAACTATCTCCCTTGCAACATGTTCAACCGCATAGTTTCAACAGCGATACGGTTTAATTCTAGCACGGTTGAATTTATTGTAACAACGAGATGCTCCAGAACATTTCCACGACTGGCGACAGTCTCGATAAGGAATTGCGCTCGATAAAGCGACATATACTTTCAATTAGATTAAACTTCGAAGCGCAGCCTGCGAGCACGACACGCGTGTTGCACGCGCGTTTTACAACCCTCGTTTCCGTCGACTTCGAAACGGTACAGTGCTACCAACCGGGTCCCGATGAATTATCTTATTTGCATAAACACCATGAGACCCATAATCGAACACTTTACTGTTCCTATCCGCAGTAAATTTCTTATTCGCTCGGGAGACTCGCTGGAAAACTATACCAGCTGCTTGTTGCTACTTTATCTGGAGTATGTTCGTCAATTTATCGTGTAGCAACCTCGACATGAACGATTTAACGTCGTTTGATTAGCAAATCTTTTATTTAGAGTAACTCCCTTCGGTTCTAAATATTCTTGAACGTTATTCATATTTTAGTGTAAAATGTTGCAAATTAGTTGTGGCAAAAAAATTAGTCATGAATCAAGTCAATTAGTTATGTTTGTATAATTTATTTCAGAGTGAACTGTAAAATAGACCTTGAAGTTGTATTAAAATTTTCTAATAACCACAAAATTTGAAGTTCTATAAAGTTATTAATTATTTAATCGTAACAAAATTTTTATTTCGAAATGTTCTGAAAAATGATTTTTGCCATTTACACGAGATCTACAATGAAGCTAACAGAGGAAGAAAATTAATTCGTGCCAAAGTTCAAGCAATCGAACAATGTCGTATACCTAAAATTGCACGTTGAAATTTAATGTTCCCAAAGACTTATCAAAATTATGAGTGAATGAGGGATGCGTTTGAGGCCCGCGATCATCAAGCTGCAGCAGAATTGAATAATTTAAAGAAACATGGCCACGCTCACGGAAAATTGTCATGCTCCTGAAAAGGTTAACATTCTTAAGCTGTAAGTGCTACTTTTAATTACATCTCGTTTAGCACGGGGAATTCTGTGAAGGTCACCGGTGAATGGCGCTATAAGTTTATCGCAACTGCAAGAAATTGCAGAAAATTCCAAGTGACATTTAAATTTACATAAAGTTGGCAATATAATAAGAATCTACTATTAATTACTGTCAATGACATTTTCAACATTATTCGCAAGATGGAAAATTGAAAGTTCAAATAACTATAATTCTACCATCTAGATACATTCGTGTTACTAAAAGCACGTTACAAAACAATGTAATTTTCTCTGCAACATACTGTTTAACCAAGTAAACAAGTAATTGCATTATAGATCTTTATCCACGGTTCAGGTTGCAGAAAAGGAGAAAAAGAAAATTCATAACGATCCAGATAGATATAGGTGATCGGTCATGTGTGACGCAGGTGAAAGAACGATTATGAATCATTCCCGGACTTCACCGATTGAAAGTTAACGCTGTACACGGATTTTCAGTAGTTTTCAGATCCAGCGTTATTAGGCAATCGCAAAAGGAAATTGTACTTTCAGGTTTCGATTATGAAAGAGAGAGGGGGAGACCTCGATAACGGAAAGGGGCAGCTGTAACGTCGTTCCTTCTTTTTTTTACAGGGGAGTGGTCCAGCAATTTGCATACGTTGGACATTGGCCAGCATGCTTACTTCGAATTGGAATCAATGAACAGTATTGCTGACCGGTTCAACGGGCAATCAGAAATTCTCGGGCAAATTGCCACTCGGGGTGATTCTTAGTCGCAAATCTGTATTGTGAAGTCAATTCATTCATATTGTATTATATTCATTTTTATCGCCTTATATTTTATTTCATTTGTCCTCGTATCGTTTTTCGTTCGATGTAACATTTAACATCTTCAAGATTATTAAAAAAATCTTCAATGAATTAAAATTCTTTAGGATTGATATGGGACGATTTAAGCAACGTCTTTAGGATTATTTACACTATAGGATATTGAACATGAGAATCACCTTTTCAAATCATCGAGTTGATTTCGTCATAACAAGTTCGATAATGTATCGATTGAATTTTCAAGTTCATTTCTATTATTGATTGCAGGAAGAAGATAGACTCGGGTCGTTTGGTAGGAATCTGCACCGAAGTCAAACATGAAAAGCCTGCTTCTGATGCGGTAAGAAATTCTTGCAATTAAAATACTGTTCCATTTTGTGCATATCATTACGTAAATAACAGCATACATTTTGTAAATAGCATGCATCATTATGTGAATAGCCAAACATACACCATTTTGTAAATAGCCAAACATCCATCATTTTGTAAGCATACACCATTTCGTAAATATCATACATTACGCCATTTTGTAAACAGCATATAGCATCTTGCAAAAGCATGAACGGAGTTCGATAAAACAGTTATTTGAACACATAAAATGTGCATTCAATGCTAAACTTGTTCGAAATAGCAAAGCACCTTGTCTAAAAAATTTCATACAAGATCCACAGAAATTAGAATGTTCGCAAAGGAACTTTCGCATAAAAGAGCGGCAAAGTGTAACAGTTTTCCCGCAGTATTTTACCAAGGAATCGTTCCGTAAAAGAGTTGTTCGTTTAACCGAAGAACTTTTGAGAAAGAAAAAAAAAAGGCCAATTTCCCTCGAGAATGAGATTTCGCGCGAGCCGTTTAGAAAGCGTAACTCAGCCCGAGCGGTGAAAGAACACGTGGAAGACATTTCGCGAAAGATAGTCCCTTGCAAGGAGGGGGACAAAACGAAGAAAAAGGGACAACGAGGACTGGCCGATACGAGCTGTATGTAATTCGATTCCAACAGCCCCGTGGCCTTGAACGTCCAGCAACCACGCAACCCACCTGCTGTCCGCGGTATCCACCGGGATCTACGCTCCTGGAGTGTCGTCTCGAAGGTGATCAACCTGTGGCACACGTTATTCAGGTACCCGCGGATGGGAATACAGCCACCCAGAAGATGAGCCTTCTTGTCGAGACTAAACACTCTCCTTCGGGACCATACTCAAGGTACACACTCAACGGTTCACATATAGCTTTTACAGTAGGGTAATTTACACGGTAGGTAGCTTCACAAAAATTTGGTCTTATGATTGTGGTCGTTGAAGGAATTTTCGAGGTTATTTAGAGATTAATTAAGTTTACAAGGTCATTGTCATACTCATTTGTCACGTGCGATAGTCCTATTCACAGCTACAATAGTAATACGAACATAGGAAGTTAAAATGAGCCTATTTTGTATTCAGGGATCCTTGACTATGGAGATTATAATTGGACATGAACTTGAAAGTGACAAAATGAATTAGAAATTTTATTCTCATATGAATCAGATAATTGAGATTGTAGTTTATCGAAAATTGCAAGTATCTTGATAGCTACGTCTTTGAGCCATCTTTTGGATCATTATCCCATCATCATCTTTTTCAAAGCATGGATAATTGAAATTGTACAATTCAGGCAATTTGAAAGCACTCTTCACAATAATGGACAGACTTTACTGAAAGACTTCTTCAAGTATAAGTGACGTGTGTAAAATGGAAAATTGCTTGCATTTTATTTATCTTGATCGATGAATGACAGCGAAGTTATAACATAATCTTCTGATGAAACCCAACAATGATATCTAGAAAAATTTTGATACCTACAAAAATTGTACTCGATGAAGTTATCATTTATGACTCTAATAAAAAGTACAAATGTGTGAGCGTAAACTCTTACTGACAATCCAACAAATAATTCTCATTAGAAATTCAATCCCTTTCCACATTTCAAATATAAACCACCTTCACAAGGTCCCCCTTCAGCGTTTTAGGACGTGTCATATTTTAAGTAATTAGGTTACATTGAAGCTATAAAGTTGTACTAACAAAAGCTATTATTAGATATCAATTGCCATTCGTTAGCACGATTCTAGCAATAACTTTCTGTTGACCAGGGTGCTATCTCGGCCTATAGAGTACCCGCAGGAACCCAACCGAATTGTTCCGAGCCAGAACGACCCAACTAAGCTTCAAATGGCGTATCGGCTAGAATCTCGCGAGTGCGACGATGGGCCAGTAGCGATGATCACGAAAGTGCCTGTGGATGAATGTTGCAACGCAGTCATGACCATGGAGGCCACCAAAGGCGAAGGACAACCTGATGGGCCCTCCTCGAGGATCCACTACGGGCCAGCGGTCGGAGAAATCCTGGATGCGTCCAGCTGCGCTGAAAATTCTCGCAATTTGCCGGCAACCATGATCGAGTGTAGCGCGTCGGCCAAACGCACTTCAGCGAGGATCACCCGGTGCCTGAGGAACGACACGAATCGAGCAAAAAGCGTTTTAGAGTCTTCTGCGCCATCGGACGCCCAGAAGGTCCCGGGGAGATCCTGTGCGGATCACAAGGTCGCCGAAACTCGAGTGGACGAAAATGGTCCAAAAGTCTACGTGTCCAATTTGCCGCAGGATACCGAAAGATCCAGCGGTAGCAAGAAGGCTAAATCAACTTGCGACGGAAGTACGAAGGAGCAGCGTCAGCAGCCTAAAAGAAGACGATCCGAAACGTCGAAGGACAATTGTTCACCGGCGAAGTGTCTAACGATTTGTCCGGGTTCGAACAAAGGCATTCGTCCGCAGGAACGCAGAAACGGCTTGGACCCGGAAGATAATATGCCCATAAGTCTTTTCAGGCGGATACCCAGAAAACAAGTCTGTCCATGCAGCCCATCGAAAGGCGAGCAAAAATCGGGGTCAAGCACCCAGGAACATGGTCAACGAGCTCAGAGAAAATCTTCCGGCACTAAATTCTTCGAGTGTGTCCTCCTACCGTGCAGCCTGGCTAAGAAACTTCAGGGAGGATGCGACAAACCCAAGGATTGCACGGAGCCGAAAGAGTCTCCGAAGATGAAGACGTACAATGTTGAAATAAGAAAAGCGCCGGAGGATTGCACGAAGCCGAAGATCCCGAAAGAGGATATTTGTAAAGACAGAAGCGAAACTAAGGCAAAATCCGGGGAGGATTGCTCCAAGGACTTCGTACCGGAAATTCGATCACGAGAACTGCTCACTCGTTTCAGAGATTACTTCTCTCCTCATCAGCTTCAACGTTACGAGGTGTGTCGATCGAGGAGGAACGGTCTTCAGGATCAGTGTCCACTATCAATTCCACGAGCCGTGATCGAATTGAAGAAGAAGGAAATGCTTGCTCGAGATTTTAAAGAGAAGTCGGACAAGGATGGGCCGACCCAGCCAATAATTCTCGTTTGTACCGATCGCAAACCTGTCGACTGCCAGGAAAAGGAACACGTGGAATCGATGTGTGCTTGATATAATTTTTAACGTTCAGATGAGATTATGGATTTTATGTAAATATTGGTTATTTCAACATTATGGATGAATTTACCGATTCTGAATAATTTCATTTTTATTGAATGTATTATAGGGACTGCTGATGTATTACGAATATGTAGACATCCATAGTTCAGTGAACTGTACAAAAATTGTGGCGAAACGAGTTCAATAAAATTTATGAAACTAAATTGACGAATTTATTTTATTTTTAGATCGTTGAAGGGATCATTAAATTTAGCATTGAATGTTAATAGTCAGGATTTCGATTTATTTCCTTAAATGAAAGGAGTTATTCGTTCATGTGCTATATATTCATAGACATATTAATCTCAACTAATTATTCTTATCTCAACACTCAACTTATTCTTTGATCTGAAGGGTCTGAGAATGACCTTTTCTACTCTAACATATTCTTATATTATTTATTAAAAAATGATCTTTTCAGACGAAACATTCTGCACAGAGCTCGGCAAAGAAACAGGCAAAAGCAAAAGCTGTGAAGACCGAGAAGCCTAAAAAATCATCAAAGCCACCAAAAAATGGGAAGAATTTGAAAATAATAAGATCCAGAGAGTTGTTCAGAGGTACAGTTTACATCGACTGCGATTGCTATCATCGAAACGGATTGCAACACGACTGTCCACGTTCATCCTGCGGTGGTAAATACTTTAAAACAAATAAGACTACTGTCTATTAAAGCGACATTATTTGCAAAGGTCGATCCTGCAGAGTGAAACCTTGGCCTGAATGCGACTTAGGAACCTACTTCATGAACAAATGGGAGAAATATTATGAACATTTAGATCGAATACCACCCACATCGTTTTGTGGGCCGACCAGAGCGTGGTTGGAGTTTCTTGAGCAGCAGGAGAAGAAATTGAGGGAACAGTGTCAAGAACGGAAAATGGAAAAGGAGTCGGCCAAGAAAGTCGATAAAAAGCAGATTACATCTCAGTGTACCGAGAAAATATCTGAATTAGCCGGGGAGTACATGATGATACCCATAATTGAGGATACTTGCTGCGAATGAAATTCATAAGCTCTTAATATCGTTACTACCTCAGATTAGTGCAACATCAAATCTAGATGATCCTAGAATTTCAGCCAACTTATTATCATTACTGACATACGCTATTTGCGATTAGAAAATATAGCTTCGATCCGAACGGCAAAGGTAATAGACGAATAACAATTTGGGGCACTTGTGTAGCTAAAGATTACACGTTCAGAGATACGATCGATTCAGGATAAGCTTTCCGAAGGAAAAACCACAAATCAGGCTTCAGGAAAAACAAAAGTAACTGGACATTTGCGAGCGAATAAACATTTATAATAGGATTTCGACTAATTTGTATGAGACGTACGTCCAATCATTTGCGGCTATTTACGTTCTGTGATTCTAGCCACGTTGGGAGCTCGTTACTAAAAGAAACAAATGAAGCGAACGCGTGTACCGGAAGCCATGCTACATAGCCGCTTCACCGCTAAGAATACTGCTTTATTTCCGGCACGGGAAAATGGGATACGAAAATATCCTGCATCTCCGCCTCGAAGTTCAACCAGAAATTCAATTTACATTCTTTATGAACCCGGCGAAAAGATCTTACGGAAAAACGCCTTCGAATGCCGTGAATTTATTTTATTAGCCATAAAGATACGTCAAAGGATTATCTTGTACATCTACATCGTTCTCTTTAATGTACATTTTTTACTAACGTAGAAATTTTTAAGACACCTTTTAATAACGTCTTTTGAAATCATCTGCAGTTTTATAAATTCTAGACTTGTCAGTTGATTATGTGAAAGAAAATATTTATTGCTATTAATGAACAAGTTTGCCAGCTGATAGGATTTGACGGGTTTTGATCAGACAGCAATAAAAATTAGAATTAAGTCATTGTTGATGTGAGTATCTTTCATGGTCTCAATACGAGCTTAAAATGTGCTATTGCAAATTTGAAATATTATATAGTTTCTATCATGATGTCCTCATATAAGGACATACTAAATATTGTGATTGTCCTTCATGATCACAATACGAAGTTAAAATGTGCTATTGCAAATTTGAAATATTATATAATTTCTGTCATGGCGTTCTCATATAAGGACATATTAAATATTGTGATTGTCCTTCATGGTCGCAATACGATCTTAAAATGTGCTTTTGTAAATTTGCAGTATTATATAATTTCTGTCATGGCGTCCTCATATAAGGACACACTAAATAAATACCTTGTATATCAGAAATTGGTAAATTTAATTGTTTAAACCTCCCCATATGATGCATACCATACATTCTATTTCTATCTAATATATCAAATACATTTTACACAACAGAAAAATCAAAATTTAATTCAAACTGTTTAGTAAAGCCCTGATTTTCAAGGACTACATAATTAAAAGTATTAAAGAACTAGTTTGATAGGAATTAGTTTTTACTTGTGACAGTCTACAAATGTATTTATTGTTGCAACTGAAGGTTCATATAATAAATGGCTAACAGTAACGAATAAAGATATTATGATGTGGAACCTTGAATTTGAGATATCGAGTGTATCGAACACCTTAATAAATAAAAGAGGTGCGTGAACTAATCAGCGATCGATGGTTAAAGAAGGCACGTGCGGAGGGTCCGGAACGACCCGTGCCAGCCAGGAAATAACGGAGCGCGATCCGTAGCCGCGAGCGAACGACTTCCGTTGCCTGCGGCCCTACCCATTTGCATCCAACATTTGCATCCCGACGACGACGATACCTGAATAAAAACGGGAAGCACTTTGTTCCATCCGAGACTCTTCGACGCGTTTCGCACAGAAAAATCAACCGTGTCGGATGCTGAACCAGGAATTTCGATAAAATGGGAGCTGGTTACAGTGACAAAGTTCTTTCGCTGTGGTTAAATTGAAAAAGAAAGAAAAATACATGTGCTTCATATTTGGATATGTTCAGAGACCACACATGTAAATACGTGGAATATGAATACATACAATTTGTAAAGACTGTGATAGAATTTATGGGATAGCATTTAATGGCTCAAAGGTAGTTTAGATTTGAACCTTGGATGGTGGATATTGATCTAATTTAATTTTTTTACATGTAATGTAACTAGCCTTTGAATAACATAAGTTACATTACTCTACAGTTAGCATAGTACGAATCGTAGCTAATTATAATTTTATATTTCTACAAACTTCATTGTCACATTTTGTCACAATTTTCAATTAGATGAAATAACCACCATATAAATCAAACAAAAAGTTCATAACTTCCTTTTTCAAAATCTCATACTAGTTCAGTAATATTTTCAAAACTTGCAGTGCTAAAATAGTGCACTCTTATAAGTTTGCTAGCATCAAAAGAAGCAATGTAGAGAAATAAATGTGTGTAAACGAAGTCACAGTTGCAGCAGGGAGCTTCCGAAATTCGTCACGAAGGTTCTCCCCACGATCCAATATTTCCAATGTGTACCTAAAATATCCAGCTTAGAGGCGAACCAAGGATTTCCCGTCTCGAGGAAAAACGAGATCCTATCTGTGCCATGGTTCGTGCCTAGACCGTACAAACAACCGAGGGAACGAATTTAAAACGTAGGAACCAAGCGAACAAAGAGAGAAACAGAGAGAGAGAAGGGATGAAATAAAGGCTAGAACGTAGGACAAGAAAGGTCGAAGAATTCGAGAGGGAAGGAGACAAAAGGCTGGCACATGTGAGAGGACAAGCTAGCTCCAGGAACATTCCAAGTGATAGGGAATCTAGGAGCGACAAAGAAACCATGTGGGAGTAACGCGTTGGTGAAAGAGAGACGATATATCGGAGGAAGAATGTTGGTCGTGGGATCGAAGAGGAGGATAAAGTGGATGGAAGGCGGAAGATCTAATTTTTGTATCGAACCAGACACGAGATATCCGTAAGTTCATGGCGCAAGATCTCGATGTCGTGAGCACAGTGCAATTTAGTAGAATCCTTTGTCACGGGATAATGATGCTTTTCAATGATCCTTACGGACGATACAATAGGACTTGTTTGCAGATTGAGTCCGCATAATTTTCTAATTCTGATATTTATGAACTACTGCATTCTCCAGTTTCTCCATTTTCTGCGGTTCAAAATTTGGAATTATCAAATTAGCATAGATCTACATTTCAGATACTAGATTCACAAGTTTTTAAATTTACGAATTCAGAAATTGAGGTATTCGTAAATTTTCAAATTTCTAGATTTCAGCATTTCTAAGTTGACAAATTTCTGAATTCCCAAGTTCCTAAATTCTCAAATTCTCAAAGACACAAATCCCTATATTTACAAGTGCCTTAATTCCCAACCTCCTAAATTCTCAAGTTCCCACATTCCTAAATTCCAAAACTTCCAAATTTCTATATTCCCAAATCCCTTAATTCCCAACTCTCTAAATTCCCAACTCTTTAATTCCCAAATCCCTTAATTTCCAACTCTATAAATTCCCAACTCTTTAAATTTCCAATTCCCTTAATTTCCAACTCTTTAAATTCCCAATTCCCTTAATTTCCAACTTTCTAAATTTCCAAATCCCTTAATTCTCAACACTCTAAATTCCCAAATTCCTTAATTCCCAACTTTCTAAATTCCCAAATTCCTTAATTCCCAACTCTCTAAATTCCCAACTCTTTAAATTCCCAATTCCCTTAATTTCCAACTCTTTAAATTCCCAATTCCCTTAATTTCCAACTTTCCAAATTTCCAAATCCCTTAATTCTCAACTCTCTAAATTCCCAAATTCCTTAATTCCCAACTTTCTAAATTCCCAAATTCCTTAATTCCCAACTCTCTAAATTCCCAACTCCTTAAATTCCTATCTCTATAAATTCCCATATTCCTACATTTCAACATTCCTAAATTACTAAACTCCTAAATTCCAAAATCCCTAATTTCCCAAATTTCTAACTCACCCAATAACCAAACTGCCAAATTTCCATAAACCGAACCTGCCAAATTCTCAAATTCCCAAACTTCCAATTCCCCAAATTCCCAAATTTCTCTATCTAAAAACAACTAGATCATCAAATTTCATAAACTCTCAAACACCAAATTCTTATTTCGAAACGTGTCTGGGTTAATGTTACATCAGTAGTCGCGATAAAACACAGAACACTCAAATTATCGTGAAAGATGGATAGCTTTCCTAATCAAGCATGCCTCAGAGGTCCCTTGATAATGTCATTATATTTTAGGGCAGCCTCGTGTTTCTAAATTCGACACATGCAAACGAGCCAGAGAATTTTAGGTTGTTACTGGAGGCTGTTCCAGTGCCACGTCGTCTCTCCCTTTCAAATCTCACTTCTTTCCCACGTCTGTTCACCACACGTTGGCCAACCATCTTCCGAGTTTCAGTTAACGTGCCTTGCTTGAAACTGAACCAGCTTGTTCCACGTGAATGGTGTATTTATCAAAATTTTTTGCTCCGGTCAGGAAGCAAATTTATGAGAAACCGCTGTTATAATCTGGTAGTTTATTGAAATCTTAGAACTCGTGATAACACTGATCTAATGAACTGTAAAAGTGTATGGCCTATTGTATAATTTGGAGATTTTCTAGTTTGATCATTTGATGATTTAGGTTTTTGGAAACTTGGGAATTTTACAGTTGGGTGACTGGTTACAGTTTAGGTTCAGGTAATTTAAGAATATGGGAATGGGAGAACTTGAGGATTTGGTAATTTGAAGACTTGACAAGGTACAAATTTAAAGAAGTTTGAGGAGTTTTCGAATATTAGGTTTTTGGTAGATTGACAATTTGATAATCGAGTGGGAGAATTCAAAGAACATCTGGATTTGGAAATTTGAAGACTTGGCAAAATGCAAAGTTAACTTGGAATTTTTTGTATCAAAAGATTTCACAATTTGATAATCGGGCGATTTAGAAACTTGGGAATTTAGAAATTAAAAAATTTAGAAGTTCATTTACTTTGCGATTCCTACCTAAAATTTCGAAGAACAAAAGAAAATTTTCCAATCTAACGAAATGATCAATCATAAACGAGAACAAACTTTATTCAACTTCAGCCTAATTACCGATCGCATAAACCAAGCAGGAAACAAAGTTTCTAACAACAAAAGCTTCCGCCGCGTACAATTACACAGTAGCAATTGAAACTTCCTCCTAGTCATTACTTGAATCCGCTAGAAAATCTGAAAGTACTATCGCATCAAATGTTAACGATACAAATAAAAGGAATACATACAGTCAACGAACTGTGTCATGAATCACAAAGAAATTGATTTAACAGTACACGAAGCTGAAACCCACATTTTCAATGCATATTTTCTCTAATGAGCGAGCTCATTTGGCGGAGATTGGTTTTCTTGTATATTATCCCGAAAAAACGTCGTCTTTGGTAAAATATAGGAAGAGCGATGTACGGATAAAACGTGTAAGATAAAAGAGGTTAAGTGGATCCCGAGTGGAAATTGATTTGCTTGCGTAAGAAGAGAAGACCGAGATGAAGAATACGGTATCACCTTGCACGGTCAACGATCCGACGAATGGAACGCCTTATACGATCGACCGTGATCTTCTCCTCCACCTTGTAGGGGGTGTACGGCCATTAATGGCTGTTCATACGTTGCCTGCGTCGTACATAGGCGTAGAATTACCTTGCTACACCTCTTTACCGCAACATTGCCTTCTAACACTTCGAATCTGAGACATAACGGAGTCTTTGTGTTGCGAAAATAGACAAGAGCTGATTTTGAAAATTTCATCATAGGTATAAAACTACAGCTTCAAAAAATTAGTAAAATTGAACAGACGAGGTAAAATTGGTAAAACTAGGGTAATGAAATAAAATTAGTCAAAGTGGATAGTGAAGCAAAATTGGGAAAATGAAGTAAAATTGAGCAAGTGAAGTAAAACTGATATGGGTCAAATGAAATAAAATTGGCAAAACTGATCAATAAAGAAAATTTTGTAAAATTTAGCGAATAAAATAAAATTAGACAAGTGGAGTAAAATTGGTAAAATTAGACAAAGAAAATAAAAATGGATGTTAATATTAAAATTGTGTAAACACTACCAGTACTAGGTTATTAACAGTGAAAACATAATTTCTCTAATGACTACGCTTTATGGACAATTAATAAAACATTAAAGTTTGTTTCTTATTCGTACAAAACGTTTAATGTTAAATTTTGACAATGATAGATACACCTATTGATATTAACCAAAATTGCATTGGTGTATTGAAAAAAAAATTCTGACTCTTAAAAGACGTTTTATGAAAATTGTTAGTTGCAGATACACCAACAAGTAATTAATGAGAGAGTGAAACACTACTGTGAAATAATCAGTGAGATACCACAATACTGTGAAACAGTCACTGGAACTGCCACAATAATGTGAAATATCATAACACTGTGAAATTATTGTACAGATTCCTGGAAGGTGTAATAAATATAACAATGAATTTTCACTATAGAGTACTAGAATGTCTAATGCAATTGTTAAAGTCGAAGAATCGAGATTAACATTACGCCACTGCAATCATATGTAACATACAACAAATATTATATATTATTGATTGTATTGCATAATTTGTGACAGAGACGATACTGGTAAGCACATAAAAGAATTTAATTATTTGTAAAAGAATTAAAATTGAATTCAAACGCGAAAAAATTTTGAAGTTGCAATCTCTACCCGATAAAAGAGTTTGGAGTTGGAATTGTAAGCGGCGCCACTTGTAAGAGAGTTCTTTTTATCGACCGAAAGTCGGTAAAAGCGGAAAAATGCATTTCAGTTTACCTAGGAATGATAACTATCGGTAAAATCACTTTCTGTACGGATTCAGGAATTTAAATTACCATCTGAGTATGTAGTAAATTCGAGTTTTCAAAATTTTTATTTTTTACTGCGGTGTTTTTTTATTGTCTTTTACTATTTTAAGTTATAGTTTGCAAGCTGAAGAAATATCTGTGACAATAGCATAATGCATTATGCTTAAATTGATTGATTGATTTTGTTAGGGCCTTGATTGCTGTGATCTGACCCTGCTTACATTGTTATGATGATATAAATTTAGAACTCTTGTTGCAACAAATGCTAGTTCTAATTTTTCATTTATTTTATTATACTCTACTGTACCGCTGTGTCATTTGTTAATTATAATTTGATCGGTAATCTTGTGATGTACATTATATAATTCTACAATCAATCTGTTAATCACGAGGTTATCAGATATTTTATGAAACATACGGTCCTTGAAATGTTAATATACTCAAAGATCAATTTATTAAAGCAAGTCCATAATTTAAACACTATAATTATAATTTATAGATTGGATATGCTACATATGTGTATATTTACTTTCTGATAATTTACAACATAACTGAGATCCACAACAATATTCTCATTGTCTTCAATATCACGTTTTCACGCTATAAAATTAACACACAAAACAGCACAAAACATAAAACAAATTATCCACAAATTAGTGCCAGAGTTCCTTGAAGCGTCAAAATTATTCTTCACCCGTATTCAAGTTAAACAAAAGGCAGTACCGCTTTCTAGGATGTCCAAAGTACCAGCAACGCAATTTAACAGATTCTTTTGAGAAGCCTATTGTTTCCTAGCTGAATCACTTAGTACATTTGATTTCTCATTCAAGAATAAGCACTTTCGAATGGTTAATGTCCGAAGCATCGTCCCACGAACTTCCGTTCATCCGGTGCTACGTCGATGCCGCGTAAACGTCCGTAATTTAATGAATGAACGCGAGCCAGTTAAGAGTGAGGACAAAAACGACCCACAAGCGAATTTCGCTGTGAAAATCCACGCCGGGGTAAAAAATCTAATTTAACGTCGTCGGGAATAATTAAAGTTTTACAACGAGCCACCGGGGACAGAGATGAAAGTAAAAACGTGTCCTCGCGTTCCGCGTGAATTCCAACAAATTTTTCTATTTCCACATCGGCAATTTCGTGGCACCGCTCGCCCGTGGAATGTAAAAATATACCGGCGAAAAAATAAGCTTTTTTATTAGCTAATTCCATAAATTTCCGCCGTTCTTCTGCGCATTGATGTTCAAGTACACTGCTTTTTCGAAATTAAGGTATGCTTTTTTCCGGTTTTTATTTAAATTTCTGAAAACTTACAAGAGTTGTTTACATACATTTAGTCGTTTGAATAATTTCGAGACATTCTTGTTATGTGAAAAATATTTTTAAATATATTAAAAATATTATTTTTAAATCAAACAATCGTTCATTGTAAGTGGTTAATTTGTTCAGTGGTAGTTTTGAATTAATTTTATTATTAATTTAAATTAATTAATTTTGGTAACAGAGGGTACAAACCTAGGAAAGTATCGATAAAGCTAGATGTCAGAGTACATATCACTATCAGACTAGCAGTAAATGATTAATTTTGTCAAAGATAATTTTAAATTGATTTTATTATTAATTTGAATTAATTCATTCTAATCCAGAAAAATATCAAATTTTATAAATATTGATGCACCTACATGTCAGATTACATGTCACTATCAGACTAATAGTGAATGATCAATTTTCTCGGAGGTAATTTTAAATTGATTTTCCTATTGATTATAATTAATTAATTTTGGTATCAAAGAATACAAAGTTTTTCAAATATTTATACAATTACATGTCAGATTAAATATCAATATTAGACTAGTAGTAAATGAATGATTTGTTTGAAGCTAATTTTAAATTGATTTTGTTATTAATTTAAATTAATTAATTAATTCTGTATCAGAGGATATAAAATTCTATAAACATCAATACATCTACATGTCAGACAATATTAGTCTATAATAACAAAGTAGACAAAGTTTAATTTAAAAAATGTTATAATTACGTATACTTATGCAATATGCACATAAAGAGTTCTAAAATTAAAGAAATTACACTCGAGTAAATTAATTTACACCCTGTTATCTGTTTAATACGCTCGATTTAATTAAAACTTACTCAAAGTAGTTCAGGTAAATATTTCTCATAAATATAATAAAGTCACACGCATACTAGTTCCTTTAAGCCACATATCGCTTTTTTTATTTTTAGAAAATCTACTCTAAAGACCATAAACAACGATAGGATGACCTGATTTCTTCTTTCGCTCGGAAAAAGAAAAATCGTGAAGTCGACTAGAAAAAACCTGAAGAAACGTGAGAAGATCGAACGGAGGCGTGCATGTATCAGCTTCTTCGCCGTAATTAACATAACTGTGCACGTAATTAGTTAATTCCGTTGTTAAGTTCACGCCTACAGCATTCTAGTGTTCGTAACCTTGTGGCTAATTTTTTCATTTTTGCCAAGGTAACGAGCACCTAACAATGTCTATTAATAAGAGGATCGTCGGGTCGAATTGCAAATTGGGTGATTGTTTCGTTTTTGCATGCGATTCCATTGTGAACAATGTACAGGGGACCGTTAAAATATCAAGCTGCAATTTGCAAAATGTGCAGTAAGCAATTTACATTGATTACAATGGAATTCGTATGCATAGATCGATGAATTAGAACTTGCTTTTTTACAGTTTCTAGGAACCGTTCAAAGTTCAAAGCTGTAAAGAGAAGAATCTAACTTTTATAATTTCGGAATTCTAATGAATCAAAGTGATGAAGTTTTGAAATTTTAGAGTTGTAATGATTAAGAACTTTCAAAGTTAAGAATTATGGACTAAATTTTCGGTATTTTAAAGCTATAGCGAATTAAACACCGATTTTGTTAAAATTGTAGTCTTAGAATTTGAGAATTTGGGAGAGTCAAGGTACAGATACTAAAATTGCAAGAAAATTTCAGGATCCTACAATTTCCCTAGATAATTCAAAATTTTCAAATTTCCAAATTCTCTGTTTCCAAAACATCAAAAATTCTCGAAATTCTTAAGCCTCTTAAAATTCTCAAATTCTAAATTTGCAAAATTCCCAAACTCTAAAAATTCAGAAAATTTCCCAAAATTCCCAAGTTTTCAAAATTCTCAAATTTCCCCAAACTTTCAAAATCTCAAAATTCTTAAGTTCAAACTCGCAAACTTTCCAAAATCTCAAAATTCCCTAATTTCAAAATTCTCAAGTTCAAACTCGCAAAATTCTCAAAATTGCCCATATGCACTAAATTCACCAAATTCCCCACAAATTCATCAAATTCACAAAAATCCCCAAATTATCAAAATTTCTAAAATCCTAAATTTTCAAAATTGCCCATATGCACTAAATTCACCAAATTCCCCACAAATTCATCAAATTCACAAAGTTCCCCAAATTATAAAAATTTCTAAAATCCTAAATTTTCAAAATTGCCCATATGCACTAAATTCACCAAATTCCCCACAAATTCATCAAATTCACAAAATTCCCCAAATTATCCAAATTTTTTAAATCCTAAATTTTCAAAATTGCCCCAATTCCAAAATTCCCCAAAATCAAAAATTCTGAAAATTCCCCAAATTTCCCAAAATCCAAAATTCTCAAAAGTCTGAAAATTCCCCAAATTCTGAAAATTTCTCAAACTCCAAATTCTGAAAATTCCCCATATTTTCAAAATTGTCACATTCTAAACTCGCGAAATTCCAAGTTCCGAAAATTTTCAAAATCCTAAAATTACCGAAGTTCTAAATTCCCTAATTTCTCAAATTGCAAGTTGTAAAGTTCCCAAAATTCTGATATTCCCGAATTGCCATACTGCAAAATCTCATCCGTGAGCAGTACAATATTTGTATCGCACCCGTAACGCACACAACAAAGGAAGAGAATCTCGAATAAAAGATACCCGGCTAATTAAATTGTCAACGGAATAAATCCTAATTTCTTTGAAGGCGTGCAGTAAAGGTGGCCCGTCGACAGGCTCCTGAATGATTAATTACGACTGGAAAGTTAAGGGGTGCGAAGCTCGCTTCGCAACTCTATCAATCGCGAACAAAGAGCAATTTCTTCCGAGCCAGTTTGTATACGCTATTGTGCACGCTAAATTACCGTCACCTTGCTCAACAAGCCGCATTGTTCTTCGACTAGAATTGTCGTGCTTCTATCTGCTGCGCGTAGGTTTCCATCACAGAGGCTGCTTTTCGAACACCGATGACGAAACAACAACAACAACAACCGCTAACAACCACGGAAACAGGCTTCGCATTCGCTGTCGATCTTACGCTCGCGGATTATTACGTGCGAGGAAACGTGCGAGATCGGCAGATCGATAATAATCGCAGCTGGCTGACAACGCGTTAAAGCCAGGGTCACGCGATCCTTTGCTTCTGGTCAATGAACCTTTGAACCCTCTGTGTGTTTTATTACAACTTCGATTGCAGTTTTGATACTCGTCTTTTATCGCAGGATAAAATGTTTGAAATTGTATTTTTAACTTATCAAGAATTAAATATTCTCTGAATGATTTCAGCAGGTGATAAGGATTTAAGAGGCTCTTTTTTTTTTTGGTAACAAGGGTTATTTAAAACGAGTCCCTCAATAGCAATAGTAACACTATAAAAATATAATGTGCTGAATAAATTGATAGGCGGTATGACAATGCAGATAAATGGACTACATATGTAGGTACGTGGTAATTAAAATGTGACGAAGTTATATGACGTTGCAAACTGAACTGATTTGATGACACAAAAGATCACATAATACCACTTGTGGTACATCAATATCTAGCTCAAAGTATGACAAAAATGACTGCATAAGCTAGTCATTAAAATAAACTGACTGTTAGATAATTATAACAAGTAATGATTTGTTATAATTTTAAAAATTATAACATTAAAATACTTTTAAAACATGTGAAGTCTGACACAATTTGATGACAAAAAAGTACCACATAACAACACTTTTGGTATATCAATTTCAAGCTTGAAGCATAAAAAAAGTGATTACATAAACCCTTCATCAATGTGTTTAATATAAAATGACTTGTAGGAAGTAATAAACAGCAATGACTGAAATATGAGTAAGAGTACACTATACGGTATTTTCATATCAGGAAATCATGTTAGACCATGTTTCGAAATCTACCGGTGAACATACAGCAGCCTAATATTGACGAAGGAGGTTTAGCAACGTGGTTGTTTGATCAGTGATAACTGTATACATACATCTACTGTTGGGCAATCGATAATTAGATGTTTGGTTCATTAATCATTAATCGAAACTCCTATGGGTCAATGAGTACTAATTCAAGACTCACCTCGGTTTCGTCGGGACTCATGCCGGCTAGATTTACTGTAAGATTTTCCTTTCGACTCACCTGGAACAAAAAGAAAACTACGTTAGATAAATTGAGCTACCACTTCAGATGGATATAATTTTAGTTATTAATTCGTTATGTAGGTAATTTTCAGATCCATAAATTTACAATCATCAAATTGACAGACTTTCAAAAAAATTCAGAACAATTTTTAAATTTCTAAATCACCAAGTTCACAAATTCCCAAATTCTCAAACTTCTAATTTCTCGAACATCTAAATTTCTATATCAACAAACTTCTACAGTTCCAAATTACTACCCATCAAACTTCAGAATCAGCAATTTTTCAAGTATCCCAAGTGTCTAAGCTTCAAAACTACCAAATTCCTAAGTCCCTCAAGTTTTTAAGTTCTTAAATCCTTGAAATCCCAAATCCCCAAATTCTGAACCTTCAAGCTTCCCAAAACTATAATTTCTATATCACCAAACTTCTCAGCTCTAAATTACCACCCATCAAACTTCAGAATCAGCAATTTCTCAAGTTTCCTAAGTGTCTAAGCTTCAAAACTACCAAATTCCTAAGTTCCTCAAGTTTTCAAGTTCTAAAGTCCTTGAAATCCCAAATCCCCAAATTCTGAACCTTCAAGCTTCCCAAAACTATAATTTCTATATCACCAAACTTCTCAGCTCTAAATTACCACCCATCAAACTTCAGAATCAGCAATTTCTCAAGTTTCCTAAGTGTCTAAGCTTCAAAACTACCAAATTCCTAAGTTCCTCAAGTTTTCAAGTTCTTAAGTCCTTGAAATCCCAAATCCCCAAATTGTGAAGCTTCAAACTTCCCAAAACTATAATTTCTATATCACCAAACTTCTCAGCTCCAAATTACCACCCATCAAACTTCAGAATCAGCAATTTCTCAAGTTTCCCAAGTGCCTCCAAAACTTCCAAATCTCTAAATTCCTCAAGTTTTCAAATTCTCAAATCCTTGAAATCTCAAACCCCCAAATTGCTTCAAACTTCCCAAAACCCCAAATTCTTACATCTCCAAAGTACCACCCATCAAATATCAATATCATCAATCTCTCAAACTTCCCAAATCAATTCAAATGTTCCGGTGTTCAACCTTGGAGTCTCCCTTTCCTCAAACACTGAAATTCCCAAAAATCTCCTGAAATTCCCAAAAATCCCCAAAAGTGAATATTAACGAAGCGAATTAGAATGCAAAGCGTTAAGCACCTTTCTCCAAATGGAATCACAGTACTATAGCCCTTGTTGCGTTGAACGTCGCGATTATTACGCAAGATCGGCACCGCGGTTAAATCGTAGCCAGCGAATCGAGAGAACTATCTCGGCTGACAAGTCCAGAAACCGAGGACAGTCGGGTCGGTTCAGTTACATGGTCCCGTTTGGTGGTGGGCGCGTTTCTTCGCGGCGACAGCTTTTTCACGGTGCGACGCGCGGCATTAATGGACATCCCGAGCGTATCCGACGATCCACGCTCCAATTCTTGCGGCGTTTCGCGACGCAAACACGAGGACGCTCGACGTCGCGTCGACACTTTTGTCTAACTGTACTTGACGTGGAAGCAGCCGCGGATTAATTGCGGCCTGATTAAGTGCGTCGCCTCAAACATTCGCTACGATGACGTCTTCGTCTAAAATCGTGACTTTTGCGCCCAAAGCGGGACAAGTTTAGATGCTTGCTAATCAAAACACAGCGAACTACCGTGAAACGATGAAAAAATTGCGACTAGTACTCATATATCGCGATGAACAATCGTCTATAACGCGTAAGATAAAAAAATGTTGACGTAGTTTTTGATTTTTTGATTAGAAAACTTACATTTATCTTTATGTATGAATATTGAAGCTGATAATATAGCGGAAATGCTTGAACTTGCATAAATAGGTCTGAAGATGTATTGATGTCAACCCATGAGTTGGCGCGTGACATATGTATGACGCACTCGCAGTTCAAGTATTGTAAATTTTTCTCATATTTTTGGTACGCGCGAAATTTCAATTTAGTTTAGTTCAGAAGTCCAAGTTCACGAATGAGGCTAAAGAGAATACTCGGTAAATGTACTCAAAGAAAAAACTTGAAGTCGCAGTGACTGCACATGGAGATCAAACGCGAACGTAGAGGAATGCATGTGTACAAGAGTTACGAATGCAAGTAAACAGAACGGGGAAGCTCGCAATGAAGGCAATTGCGAAAGTCTAGGGTTATGAGTGCAAGTGAACCAAATGCTCAAGCTCATACGTGTACTTGTACAAGTCTGAAGTTTTAAGTACGGGATAAATGCATTTCTACATGTCTAATGTTTGAAGTGCAAGATAAATGCATTTGTACGAGTTTGAAGTTTTAAGTACAAAATAAATGCACTTCTACATGTCTAATGTTAGAAGAACAGGATAAATGCAGTTGTACAAGTATCATGTTAGAAGAACAGGATAAATGCACTTTTACAAGTTTAATATTAAAAGTACAGGATAAATGCACTTGTACAAGTCTAATGTTAGAAGAACAGGATAAATGCAGTTGTACAAGTCTAATGTTAGAAGAACAGGATAAATGCACTTTTACAAGTCCAATGTTAGAAGAACAGAATAAATGCACTTGTGCAAGTCTAATGTTAGAAGAACAGGATAAATGCACTTTTACAAGTTTAATATTAAAAGTGCAGGATAAATGCACTTGTACAAGTCTAATGTTAGAAGAACAGGATAAATGCAGTTGTACAAGTATCATGTTAGAAGAACAGGATAAATGTAGTTGTACAAGTATCATGTTAGAAGAACAGGATAAATGCACTTTTACAAGTCCAATGTTAGAAGAACAGAATAAATGCACTTGTGCAAGTCTATTGTTAGAAGAACAGGATAAATGTATTTCTACAAGCCTAATGTTAGAAATATAAGATCAATGCCCTTATACAAGTCAAAATTTATAAATACAAAATAAATATAAATTCAGATGGAAACGGTCAGTCAATCAAGGTTCAACTGATGAAAACAAAAACTAACAATGAAATAAAATAAAAATTTGTATGTATGTGAGTATCCACAGAAAAAGGACCGACTATTATAAAAAACATATGTAACGAAGAATATTGAAATATGCACACCCAGAAGAGGGGTGTTTCAGTGGAAGCTAAAGAAACTCAAACGCTGTATAAAATAAATAAATGAGCGAGTAATAAATAAGCATCTGAGATTAATAAGTAACAGTGAATGTACACGTCGGTGAATGTAATAACAGTAAACTATATAACCTAAATAAATGAAGGAGTGCAATATCTAGCAGTAAGTAAACAGTGAAAAGTCACGATGAACGAAAATAAAAGTCTCAGCATAAACTAAGTACATAATATTAAGGATAATGTGTATCCACGAACTTTTCGATCATAACTCATCGATAGTGTTGACTTTACGAAACTTTCGATAGTTAGTTATGATTGATTAGACGTCCAATTAAATTCCTTGTCGGTGATAAAAGAAATTGTACACGTGAAAGTGGCTTTCGCGAACGTCCAGGAAGACTCTTTTATCAGTTGGCCCGCAGGGCAAAATTCCAATTAACGGTCTCGAATCAACGAGCTGGCCATTTCGGTGAAAATTTAATTAACCTCTTGCACGTTCGAATTGAGAGAGAGAAAAAAGAAGTTTCAAACGTTCGGGAAAATGTACGGCTCGAACGTGATGAGTTTGGTCGTTCGCCGGTAACGGGCGTCAGCTGCAAATCCTCTCGGTGAAATTGACATAAATAATATAAAATTGTGTAATTTCGATTGTACATACAGCGAGAAAACGTGACACGTTTTTTTCATTTGTGCAACTGAAAATATGAAATACCTGTCCGATGTGTCAGTTTTCTTTTTGTAAATTTCATTGGCACATTGAATCTTATATATTAGGTTATTAATTATACTGTATGTAATATGATAAAATATACCTTATGTATTGCATATTATATTTCTTAAGCAAATTAATATTTATTTAATTTAATATTTAGGTATTAATATGGGGTTGAAATTTTAATATTAAAGTAGTAGAGTTGAATAATTAATATGAAAGTATTAGTACAGAATCGAAATATTACTAAAGTATTTCTACAGAGTTGAAGTGTTAATACAGAGTTCCCTAACTCTACACTTATATTTTCTTCCATGAGTTTACATTTTCTTATAAACTAAGACCAAAAGCTGATGCAGTATTACAATTTTTAAATAAAATGTGACAAAAATATTAAAAAAATTTCAGTCCGTGAAAAAAACTTGTATAATTAAATCCTTGAATCAATATTTAAGACTGTTAATGAAGTCATTTAAAGCTCAATAAATTACATTTCCATAAATACAAATATCAAAGAATGAATGCATAATACCTGAATTCTTAAGAAATGGCAGTTTATTAATTGGCAAATTATACAGTAGAAATTGTGTAAATCTTTCAACGAGGTTCTTCAACTTAACAGATTATGTACATATTATATTGAATCAGAATCAAAGGAACATCCACACGTTTTAATGAAATAACTTTCTAATTAAACTCTTTGAATATTCCACTCGGTAAACGCTCTATTTCGAACGCGATTAGCATAGAAACTTGCAATCCATTTATGTCTGCGAGATAAAATTTCATGTGGGGAACTGAAAGAAAATCTCGTTTACTCTCTCATTAATTCACGTCAAAATTCTTCAAATTTTATTCTTATAGTACAAATATGAACAAAAGTGATTCGAAAAGATTTGTCATTTCAGAGTGGAATATAAATACTATTTTTATTCTGTAATGTTTCTTTCGCTTTGTTAATTGCTATCTGACTCGAGTTATGAAAGGAAATATTGGTATCGTATACTTTATCGTGTACAGGTGACTCAATGCAAACTCTAATATTTATTTAAAAATTACGAGACGTTGCTCTTCTTGTATTCAATATGGGGAAGTGGAGATAAAATTATTTCTATATAACATATTTCTATATCGTAGATAAAGGAATCGCGCACAAAGAAAATTCGTTAAAAAAGTAAAATATCACAGTTGTATATGTGGTATACTACATACAGCATTTATGACTGCAACATATTTTTTAACTCTGTGCTCTCGGAGATTTATTTCGCCATTTAAAACGTCCCAACTGGACAACCCAGTGCAATGAGTTAAATAGCACATTTTGGAATGATAGCAATTTTTTGACTATTCACAAAGGAGTGCTAAACCTTCAGAATATGAAAATTATGAACCAACACGTACGAGAACAAAAATAAAAAAATCAGTCATCATCGAACCCTTAACCCATAATTCTAGCCATAAAAGTGAAATTTGATGCGGTCCTAAGAAAGCTCTAACTTCCAAACTTCTAACTTGTAACTTACAAACTGCAGACTCTAAATTCTATAATTTTCATATTTGAAGATTTGGTGAAAGTAGTTAAGACTAATATAAGATAGATCCACGAGTGAAATTTATGCAAGCAGAAATATATTACAAGAGAATTGACGCAATCTTCGATGGAATTTTGAAGCTAACACTGTCTCGACTTCTCGCTCCGATTTGACCGACGCGATCGTGTTATTATTGAGCGATTGCACGTACGTGCCTTGCATAGGATATCTGGTACAACAGGAAGCGAAGCACGTGCCTCGAATCGTTCGTGAAAGCCGGAGATTCGCCTCGAAATGTCAAGGAACTGCATCGGCCAACTGATGGACGCCAGTGAAAATCCGCGCACGCTCGCTTTCGCGTCTTCTTTTTAGCGCGCGATCGCTGAAAACCGGGCTAACTCTCGTAACGTTTCTTTTATTCGTTCAAAAATTATTTACAGAAATTCTACTTCATTATTTATTAGGACGCATCGTTGAGAAGTAATTATAATTTCATCGCTAATTGGAGTCTTGTTTTTATAATATTTTGTTAGGGAAGCTGTTATCGAAAGTTAGAGCATGATTAATAAGTTACTGGTTAAATTAGTTAATTAGAAGGAATTCACTTAATTTTATTAGTAGCTTATTAGCGAATTAATTATGCAAGTTGTTACGTAATTGGGAAGTTAATTATGGGAGCGGGTGGCATTGGGGAAAGGACTAGGGTGCATCTGGAATTCTCTAGCGTCGGAGATCTATATCTCTAGGGTACGGTAGTTATACTAATTAATCGAAGTTCGTAATGTACGGATGTACGAATTTCACTATTTTCACGTTATTAAATTCTGGAATTTTTTTATTGAATTTATTTTTATTTATTTTATTTCCATGTTTACTAAATTTCTGAGTGTCCACATTTTCAAACCTTCAATTCGTAACTTTCAAGATTGTCTAACTTCGTAGTTACTCTCCAAATTTTCAAATCCCCAAGATCTCTGATTTAAAAATTATTAAATTTCCTAGCTTTACAAATCTCAATTTCGAGTGTGGCAAATTTTCTCATGTCATGGTACCAATTTTCCAAATTTCTAAATGCCCAAGTTCACTAATGTAAAAATAGTAAAATTCCCAAATTTTTAGACTTCTATTTCTATCATTCCACATTTCTGAATCCCCAAATCTCAAGGTTTAGGAATATCAAAATTCCCAAGTTTTCAGAGCACCCATTCCAAATCTTCTCAAATTTCTAAATTCCCAAATCTCAAAGTTCAAAAATTTCCAAATTATAAAATTTCTAAATACCCAAATCCCAACTCCCTAAATTCCTAAATTTCCAAATTTCTAAATCACCAAATCTCAAATATCCGAATTCCTAAATTCCCAAATTTCTAAATCCCCAATTCCCAACTCCATAAATTTCTAAATCCCCAATTCCCAAATTCCTAAATTCCTAAATCCCCAATTCGAAAAACTCCAAATTTCTAAATCCCCAATTCCTAAATTCCCAAATTTCTAAATCCCCAATTCCCTACTCCACAAATTTCTAAATCCCCAATTCTCAAATCTCCAGATTCCTAAATCTCCAATTCCCAAATTTCTGAATTCCTAAAGTCCCAAATTTCTAAATCCCCAATTCCCTACTCCATAAATTCCTAAAACCTCAATTCCCTACTCCACAAATTCCTAAATCCCCAATTCCTAAATCCCCAATTCCCTACTCCACAAATTTCTAAATCCCCAATTCCCTACTCCACAAATTCCTAAATCCCCAATTCCCTACTCCACAAATTCCTAAATCCCCAATTCCTAAATCTCCAAATTCCTAAATCCCCAATTCCCTACTCCACAAATTCCTAAATCCCCAATTCTCAAATCTCCGAATTTCTAAATTTCCAAATTTCCAAATTTCTAAATCCCCAATTCCCAAACTTTCTAATTCCATACCAACTTAAATTTACCCTCCCAAATTATCATAAGTAATAAATCCACAGCACTATTAATAAAACTATAAGAACCACCACGAAATTCCAAAGAAAATCCAGTTTTTCAATCTAACCAAATTGGTACTGAAGTTTTCGAGAAGTATATCCTACCACTGTTGCCACATAATAAACCGTTTCTCCAAACTGGTATTTCCTTCTCCCAACCAAATAAACAGAATTAAATGAGTCAGCAAGGGATCGATCCAATTAACGCGATTACAGTGTGAAACACAGTCAAGCCGATAAAAAGTCAGAGCAGTAATTCGACGACGGTGTTTACCGTGTCTTAATTCCCCTCGAGAATGAAAATGAATTTCTATGGCTTTCTACAATCGTCTATTTTATCTCCATCATCCTTACCGGTTCCCCTGAAACAGCCGGGACAAGAAAAACACACCGATCCTCCGCATTAACGGAGAAACAGTGACAAAAACAGGATAAAAGGTAGAGAAAGAGTCTCTCGATATAACTTAATTGCCAAGTGACAGCTATTAAAGCGGCTGTATAATTAACGGAGAAAAAGTGTGGCTGAAAAACAACGAGACAGCCAATGAATCGATGAAATTGGTTTGCTTTCTTGATGATTCTATTGCCCGATGTCACGATGCTTGCACTCCGTTGCTGACGAAGCGGTTCTTTTCTTCGCGTTTTTATTCGGAATCGGAAAAACTGTCCGACGAAAGATGTTTGTGGACTGCAAATACGGTCACGCGATACATTCCGTCTTTTTGTACCAATGATGTAATACTGTTCACTTTTAAAACGAATTGGATCCACTTCATTTAATTATTAATTTATATAAGCTGATGTCCTATTAATTTTTGTTATCAACTATTAATTTGTACAGTTCACGTAGTTATGATGTTATTTCATTCGTCTATCAACTAATATAATGTATATTATGTTGTATATAATGTGTATTAACTACTATAATATTTCATTCAAAACAACGTGTTCAATATTAATATTTTTACCAGCTTTCAGACGATAGAAGTAAAGTCATGTTACGCTTTCACAATGAAATTTGCAAGACATTAATATCACTTAAATTTGTCAGTGAAAGATTGTAAAGACAAATAAAAGTAATTTTATCCTTGGAATTCCCGAATTCCAAGTTTCCGGGATTTAAAAAATTCTCAAAATTCTTCAACTTCTCAAAATTCCCAATTTTCAAAATCTCATATTCCAAACTTGCAAAATTCCCAAATTCTCAAAATTCCACAAATTCACAAATTCTAAAAATTCCCCAAATTCCCAAGTTCTCAAAATTCTCAAAATTTCCCAAAATCCACCAAAATCGCCAAATTCTCCAAATTTTCAAAATCCCGAATTCTCAAAATTCCCCAAATCCCCGAAATCCCCCAAATTCTCCAAATTTTCCAAATTCCCCAATTTCTCTAAATTTTCCTAATTCCTCAAATTCCCCAAATTCCTCAAATCCCCCAGATTCCCCAAATTCATCAAATTCTAAAAATTTTCCAAATTCTCATTGTAATGTTACGCCTTCTCAACGAAATTTGCAAGACAGTAATATCACTTAAATTTGTCAATGAAAGATTGTAAAGACAAATAAAAGTATTAAAAGTATGATCTATTTATCATCGACCTGTAGTTCTGAATTTAACAACTCGTCCATTAGAAATCGAAATTTAAATCCCTGTTATACGACTTGTTAAATGCCCGCGAATTGCGTTTGTGCGCTCGTAAACAACATTATAAAAGCGCACATGGTTTTAATAAAATTCGCAGTAAATGTCAACGTTGGGCTTCGAAATTGCATCGAGCCTGAACATCGTTTTCCGGTGTATTGGAAATCGCACTCGAATACTCGCAGCTGCAAAAATTACGTTGAATGCGAAAAATTTGATTCCCTGCAAATTAGTCGAAATTAAAATAAAATTCAATGACGCTAATTGTATAGCACCTGTAAATAGCGGGTAAAAATATACGATGAAATAACGAAATGTTTCAATGCAATATGCTTCGATTTGTAATATTCATTGTATCTGCGCTGGTACATTTCCCGATAAATTAATACTGCTTTCATTTCCATTTATTTTTATAGAAAAAAGTTGCCTCTTTCTGGGTGCGCGAATGCATACGAAAAATGTGCGA
Source organism: Megachile willughbiella (assembly GCA_945859595.2). Taxonomy (NCBI): domain Eukaryota; kingdom Metazoa; phylum Arthropoda; class Insecta; order Hymenoptera; family Megachilidae; genus Megachile; species Megachile willughbiella. The sequence goes on from OX243796.1 coordinate 12,487,587, forward strand.
TATTGTTTCCGCAGCAAACATACAGTATGCATGCACATTCATTTAAAAATCATAGTCTTGTAACGAAACATTCGCAATATCTGGTACTGTGAAAATATTTGAATAAAAGCAGTGTTTGTATCGCATTTTAAGCAATCAGCAATTTGTACAACAAACATTCAAAATTTGTTATATAAATTAATAGCAGTAATTGAAATTTTTTATTAAAGTAAATATGAATTCTACTTAGCGAAACCAAAATGCAATTTAAAAGCTCAGACACATATACAAATTCAGAAGTGAAATATTTTCAAATCAATCACCCTTGACAAGGTGAATATATCAATCGAAAGTGCAATAGTATAATGTAATGCTAAAAATGAATTCTATTTATCCAAACCAAACTGCAATTGAAAAGCTCAGATAAAAGTACAAATTCAGAAGTGAAATATTTACAAATCAATCACCTTCGTCGAATACATTAACAGAAAGTGTAATGCATTAGATAATCTTAATTGAAGATCACCATAACGGGCGAATACCGTCGCCAGGTAACGGGAAAGCGTGTAACAAGTTTTTCAATCAACGAGAAAAAAAAATGGAGTTCGAAGCAGATAAAGTTATAATAGAGAGAAAAAAACAACGTACGCTTGTAACAATTTCCAATATCCTGTGGCACGTATCGGATTCTCATGTTGCTGACGCACTCTAATTACAGGTTATCCAGTAACCGTGCAAGCGGATCGTCCTTCAGCAATTATTAGATCATCCACGAATAAATCTGGCGGATCGAAGAAGCCTCAAATCCGCTATTCCAGACGCCGTTGCATCGTTTACCCGTTGCTCCGCGCTTTTTCTTCCATCGTGCTCGTTTAATCATGGAAACGATGAAGTCACCTCATTGTTTTATATACGCATCGCAGGAAACATCCTCGTACGATGTTTTATTAATAATCCTTGAGCAATCGTGCAGCTATTGCCACTGTTCTTTTATATAACCTCCTTGTATCCTTGGAATAACTAGCGAGCACTTGGTTTTCTTGTTTCAAGATGAACACACTGTTGTGGACACTTGTGGATCACGTGTTAATTTACATCAAATTTTGTTACTCGTAGTTTTCATCAATTTGGAAATTAATTGGATATTGGTTTAAGCACTTTAATTATAACCTCATTTGCAAGTCAAAGCAGTTCATTTTTCAGGTTCTGATTGATTTCGTAAATGAACTTAGTCGATATCTGATTGTGGGTTAACACTTTGCTAGTTATCACCTCATTTGCAAGTCTAAACAGTTAATTTTTTTAGACATCTCTGACTTCGTAAATTAACTGATTCCGATTTTAGATATTGATGAAGACATCGAGCGTCTGATACTGGGTATAAATAGTTATTTTGCAGATATATAACAGGTTCTGACTTTGTTAATTAACTGATCTTGATCTTAAGACAAATATTGATGAAAACATTCTAATAAACATCATTGGTGCAACTAGTATTTTTGTAAGGCTAGCTCTTGCTAATGGTGTCCCCTAACATTAGACACATGGTTATTAAATTTTGAGAAGTGGATTTGAAAGTTTCAAAGTTTACAAATCTCAAAGTTTGATTCGGCAAATTTTCATAAAAATAGCGTTTACAGCCGCTCAGATTAAACCGGTAACAGATTCCATGGATCTCCAGTGAACTGGCAAAAATGAAACCCTCTGTTCCCATACAAAGCTCGATTCACATCCCAGCATTATATGTGTCCCCCGGGACGAAGAATGGCCTGTTCAATTTCATGGACAGTAATCGCAGACCTGGTGAACGTTGTCGTTAAAAGCTGAACACTCGTTAACACTGACTCCATTCACTGACCAGTTACCCATGAATCAACCTGGCTCACAATATAACCCCGACGGAAACCCCTAAAACTTCAAGTTCAACGATCTCGTCAAACGTCCCTATACAATCATTGCTTCCAATAATCGTTGCCAGCGACAACATTTGACAAGTATATTACAGTTTCAATTTTACGAGAAGGAACAACGATTTCAGAGAATAAGTCACAAATTGGTAGGATCGTTTGTGGCCCTGGCAAGATGAAGTCGTGAGCGTCCACTTCTGGGCAATTATTATCTAGTTGTAGGATAAATAACGACGATCTGCACACTGGAAACGGAATCGATTCACAAAGGGTGCTCAAGCTCGTTAGATAGCGAACACGATACAGTCGGCAACGAACTGGCGAGCGGAGGCCGTGTATGAAAGTAAATATTAACGCGACCTCCCTCGGTTACGCTTGCGGTGCCATACACCTCGTAAATACGCCTCGTATGCCTGCTGACAATATACAGGGTGGCAATAACTTAACGCGTACCAATTTTTGTGCTTTTAACTATTGTGTACAAATCAGGTATCTTTGCACTGACCATTAAGTAGATGGAATAGGTAATCTATGGTGTTGTGATGTAGAAACATAGTGAAACCAATAGTAGCAAAATAATGTAGAGAAGATAGAGTTCATCAAGCTTTTTTAACTAAAGAACCTTTTGCATTCGAGAGGTCACAGTCTGGTTTGATACAATTTCAGATAAGTATTTCTTGACTAAGTGTACAAGTGTATAGGGACATAGCGAAACAGATGATACGGTTTGACAACTCCAAAAGAATTCACAACTGAAGAATTCTATGGTTGCCTGCTAGTAGCAAAACTTTCGAGTGTAAAGGGTTAATTTGATGGTTCGGAGTATGTCTTGTTCTTTGATTTTTAATTTTCATATTTCATGAATATCCTCTGGATATGACAATTTTTCTTCAGGGAAAGTTAGGGTATAGTGGAAATAGTAGTACTCATTAGGTGGAAACTTTGTTATCACCTTGTAATTTTATAGAATTTCGAAGCTGGAAATTTGGAGAACTAGGATTCTTAGGGTTAGAGTTCACGTTTGGGGATCTGGAAATATGGAGATTTGGAAACTTGAGAATTTTAGAATCTTTGAAAAGGTGAGAATTTGGGAAATTGTGGATTTGGCTAATTTAAGAATTTGGGTATTTGAAGATTTGGCAAATTTGGAAATTTGAAGATTTGCAAATTTGATGACATACGAATTTAATAATTTGAAAATTTGAGGTGTAGGAATTTGAAGATTTGTAAAGTGAGAGCACAGGAATTTAGAAAATTGAAAATTTCGAGACAAGCAAATTTGAAAATTTGGTGACACAAATTTGCCAACTTAAAAATTTTAGAGTGTAATAATTTCGAGACTTGTAAAATTACAGCATAGAAATTTGTAAACTTGTAAAATGACAACATAGAAATTTAAAAAATTAAAACTTGAGAGCATGAAAATTTGAAGACTCGAAAATTTGGTGAGCTACAAAGTTAACAATTTGCAAATTTCAGAGTGTAATAATTAAGAAACTTGTAAAATCACAGCATAGTAATTTGGAAAATTAAAAATTGTGTAACATGAAAATTTGAAGATTTGAAAATTTAATGTAATAATGTAATGCACAAAAATTTGAAAATTCACCCTTGTAAATAGACAAATACAAAAATTTCGAAATTTAGAAGTTCATTCATCCAAAAATAAAGTGTAACAAGTACTAAACTTCAGCCTGCATTCCCAAGATTCCTTTCCAAGAAAAATCATCTTTCCCTCAGATTGTAGCCGGCCATTTCGAAACGCATCAGACTTAATCGTTTCCTGCTGAATTTCTGGATGCCTTTGCGTCAACGGGATCGGCAAAGTGGCAAACACAAAGTGTATTTTGGGAGCTGGAAACCTTTCAGGCTCGTCGTCTTTTCGACGATTTGTGGTCGTCGGACGTTTCGGGTCAACGGTGCCGTAAATTCGCGTGAATTATTCGTACGCAGTAAATATCGTTGTGTTCCTCTACGTTTTTCTCCGAGGGTCGCATTATCTATTACGGAGGAAATACCGGGAAATTTATTTCGTTTGACGCAAGATCTAGGAACGTGATCTATTTAAAAAAATAATATTCCGTTATCTTGATGAACGGATTACACGTGTTATCCGCTTCTGAACGAGCAATTCCGTGACAGCGAAAAAAGAAATATTCGAAGGAACTTCTTGCGCAAGGAACAAACGTTTCACTTGAATGACGACATCTTGTACTTTATTTAATCTCTTCAGTATTCCATTTATTTTTATTGCATAAGATATAGTTTTTGTCAAGCTCCTCATTATTTGTATAAAATAAAAATGTGCTTATTATAAATACAATATTATATTGTTGTGTACTTATGACAAATTCTGCAAATGTAATTTTTGTATAAACAGGAGTACAAATAGATTCAGTAGGGATTTCGTATAAATAAACCATTCATTAAGTATTTATAGAAATTAAGAATTCAAGTGTTTATACATTTATTATGTGTTTATACAAAACAGTTCGTTAAGTAAACCTCTCAAAAGGGGACAGTGAATTATAGCTCTTCGATCTTTATTTTATACGACCATACGTTCATGCACCATAAAAAGTTACTAGACCGCGAAAGATTAATCGCGTATGTTATTTATAAGTGACAGGGAATCTACCGAAAGTGTCCTTCTATTTTTCATTCAGAATTATGATCTCACACCAACTGGCTATATATGAAGTTTAATTAGCCAAAATTGCCATTTTATGATTCTAAAATATGTGTACAAACTTCCTCATAAAAAATTACTAATAATTTAAGAAGAAAATATACATGGTAGCAAAATTGATTATGAAATTATTCAATTTTAGAAAATTTGATAAATGAAGTTACAATTTGATTAATAAAAATTGTACAATAATTTGAAAACACCATGTATCACAAATTACATGCACGTTACCAAACTAGATTATAAAATTATTAATTTTTAAATAATTTGATAAGCGAAGTTACAATTGAATAAATAAAAATTACACAATAATTTGAAAATACCATATATCACAAATTATATACACAGTAGCAAAATCGACTATGAAACTATTAATTTTTATATCATTTGAATAATGAAGTTACAATATGATAAATAAACATCGCACTCAAATTTGTGTGGGCTCATTTTAGACATATGTTCAAAGTGCTACATTTTATCAAAAAATTAATACAGGAAAAATCAGATAAGAAAAGTAATGATTTTTTTTTTATGTATAAAATCAAACGTACAATTAATGAAATTGATAAAATCTTAGAAAACTTAAGATAGATCAATTTTGACGAAGTTACGAAATTAATAATTCTTGAGTGAATTATGAGAAGAGAAGCAGAAAACACAGTCTAGAAACGCATCTGTGGCAATCGTATCAACTTGTTCTCGTTTTTCCCACGAGCGGTTTTCTTTTATGGGAAAGTAGAGGCGCAGTTTTAACGAGCGTAGGCTCGCAGCATTGCATACGTGTCACCTACGTACCTGTAAATCATGCGTGTCGTTATCCTACGCACTCCGAATTGAATAACAGCCACGAACAGTTTCCCTAATTCTCCCAGAATTTTCAGTACAAAAAGCGCATTCAATTACCAGAACTGTTACATTACTTTAATGGAATGTTAATCGCGATCATCTGCGAATTTTACGCGATAGATTAAACAATTTTTCACTTTCGATCAATGTCAGTTACATATTAAATTATCCCAGTATTTTAAGAATCGTATAAAACTTCGATTATTATCGCAATAAATGCGTTTAAGAGGAAAATATATTACACCGTATGTTTTATGAGAGTATTAAAAAATGTACCTGGCATCTGAGTGCGTGTAGTACATAAACATACTTGATAACATAAAACTATCGTAAAGCAAGAATTATCCTCCATCAATTTCAAAGAACAGTCGTCAAGTATTTATGCAGCCATTTTCATTAGACTTTATACTCGTATGCAATAAGTGTAATTTTGCGGTACTTTTATGTCATCTAATTATATCAAACTACGTCTGAAATCCATTATTTGATTCCATCACTTTTTGTTATAGTATATAAATCGTTTAGTGATGAAAGGGAAGGAAATTTGATATTTTTCTTTATCAGAGACCTTGTAGTTCATACTAATTTAACTCACAGGTTAATCTACGTCAAGCTAAGGTTTAATTTGAAATGCAGCATAGTGATTCTCTGTCATCAATTTTTGTATACTCAAAATCCCAAAACTACTCATACGTATACTACATACGTGTATGAAGATATAAATTACTTAGACATATGCGTGTAAATAATTAATTTCATATATACATATATGTGTAAGTAATTTATTTCTTTATACACGTATGTAGTATACGTATGAGTAGTACTCAAAATCCTAAAGCTACTCATACGTGTACTACATACGTATGCACGTTATACACGTATGTAGTATACGTATGAGTAGTACTCAAGATCCTAAAACTACTCATACATGTTCTACATACGTGTATAAAGAAATAAATTATTTACACATATATGCATATAAAGAAATTAATTATTTACACATATATGTATATGTAGAAATAAATTATTTATGGTATGTATCTTTGAATGTGGGGTCTCGATGAGAGTATTAAGAAGTGCTGGACCATCGAATGATAAAATTGCAGAGAAATATCGTTTTTGATCGACTGTATCGACAGCCGAATTATTTCTACCTGATTCGAGGTCGTCGTGGTCAGCTCCCCGAAGACAGGAGTGAAAACTCCTGGACAATCGTCGGCCACCGGGCGACGCGCCCTCCGTCGAGACGTTGTGCATCTTCCTCGTCGATCTTTCTCTCAAACTGGAACCACCCTTAACGAGGCTCCGTTCTTTCCACCCTTTATTTCTCTCCCTCGTCAAATAGGACCGAGGTGGAGCGAGTGTCGCGTCATTTTCTCGCGACCTGGCCACGCGATGCCGACGAGTACCGGGTTAATTAAAGGGTTAATTAACGGGTAACTACGAGAGATGGTTAGGCACAGGTGCGTGGACGTGGGTGTAGGTCGCGGGCAAATCTCTGCTCGCTCCTTCTCGCTCTAGTTCGCACCTGGAAAGAAAATCAAAGCTGTCCAGCGACGCTGATCGACGAGCACGATGCGTTCTCCAAAATGGCGACACGACTCCCGATTACCGCTTACTCTTCACTAACCTCTTAACACTTTGTAATTACGACATTACATGTCTTGGAACACTACACAATTTTATTTAGAATATGTACATACACTTTTATAATTTACATACACTCCTATCCATGAGTGTTAAAGTACACTCTCGTCCATAAGTATTACACTCCTATCCATAAATATTAAAGTACATCCCCGTCCATAAGTATTAAGACATTTACTACCTCCAACATCATGTTTCAATTATACCAAACATCCCCCAAATTACATTTGTTAATAATTCATTGTGTACTTCTTCTGGACGCAATTTTTAAGTACTCAAATATATTACAAATTTGAAGTATATGGTTCTACACTTTTTTATGCACTACAAGAGCAAGTCATTTTCGCTATAATCAAATTTTATAACTTTGTCTATCTTATAGAATGAGTAGTATTTTTTAGATAAAACTTTGAAAGACGTATAAATACGTGGATATTCATAATCCTATTTATGTCATCATCTTTGTAAGAAGAAGCTGGTTTGAAGTTTCTAAGACTGATAACTTGAGAAATTTTAGCCATACGAAAAAACAAGGTATCAGTATTTAATTCTTGATAAGTTGTTCTAAAAGTATATGAAGTTTTAAAACATACAAGAATGTGTGTTCATAAACAATAATCATTTTGCATAAAATAATTCTAATGTGTCTTGTACTTATGGACTTAGGTATACACTTTTATATGTACACATTATGCATGTTCTCACACTTTCAAGTCTATGTATTACGAATGTACAAACACTTTCATGTATACATATATGTATATTATGCATGTACACATACTTTCATGTTGACACATACGTTGTGTACATACATTCTCATAATATACATGTACATAATGCATGTACACACACTTGTATGTGTACACATCATGTATGTACACTTATATGCAATATTAGGTAGTGAATTAAATTGTTATAAATAGAAATCAATTTTGTATTTATATTAACATTGTGTAACCTTCGTGAGTTAAAATTTAAAAAAATGTTGGTTGATTAGCTTTTGTCCACAGATTTTTGAGATTCTGTGTTGTATATTGATCGTGTACCGCGAGTTATAAAGCCGTTACAAGTTGAAACATCGCAGTGGTCGGAACCAGAGTTTTACATTTCAAACACGAAACAATTTTCTCGGCTTTTGTCCAGCAGACTAAAATCAAAATTTCAACGTTAAATCCGAAACTATCTACCAAACAGAAAAAAAAAATAGAAATCAACCAACAGAGCAAATTCAATTTGCTTCTCAATTTTTGCGCTTCCTAAAAATTCTGGGTTTTCGTTGCCGAGGATATCTCTTTTGCTTGCTAGAAAACGCGACAATTTTCCATCGGACTAAAAAGCAAAGAAAAAACGGATCCAATCAAACAGCGGAGCTGAAATCATCGTCAAAAGTAATCGGTACAATCGATTTCTCGTGGGAGTATTCAAATGTTCAAATATTAATGCATTAGTCGACCTACATTGCAAATATAATCTGGAATACCGACTAGTAAAATCTAATGTAGCGAAAAATGTAGAGAAAAATAAAAATAGAGAACAATATGAAGAAAAGTCTGATTAAGTAATATTTGTATTTTACAGTAGACTTTATGAAGTATCGAGTGGTATTTTAAAATATCAAGATCTGTATATATAAAAATTGTATATATTGTGTATATCAATTCATACATTGTATATGAAAGGGTATATATAAAAAATGTTCAAAATACCAATTTTCTAACATACCAAGATAATGAAACTTGCAAAATTACAAAGTTCCAAAGTCTCAAATTACCAAACTTGTAAAAATCCCTAGACAACAAAACTTGCAAAAATCATCAACATCCAAAGTCTCAAAACACAAAAGTCCTAAAATTCCAAGATACCAAAACTTGCAAAGTTACAAAGATCCAGAGGTCTCAAATTACCAAACTTGTAAAAATCCCAAGATAACAAAACTTCCAAGATCTCAAAACACTAAAGTTCTAAAATCTCAAAATACCAAAACTTGCAAATTTACAAAATTCCAGAGATCTCAAATTACCAAACTTGTAAATATCCCACGATAACAAAACTTAAAAAATCACACACTTCCAAAGTCCCAAAACACTAATGTTCCAAAATCCCAAGATACCAAAACTTGTAAAGTTACAAAGTTTCAAAGTCTCAAAACACCAAAATTCGAAAATCCCAAAATTCTATAGACCTAATCTTAATTCTAAATTCACGAAGTCTCAAAGTCCCAAAATTCTAAACTCCCAAAGTTTCAAAGCCCCAAAATTCTATAATCCCAGAATTCTACAGCACCAGAGTTCTAAAACATCAAAGTTTCGAAGTCCAGAAATTCTAAAATCCCAAAATTCTATAGTCCCACAATATAAAACTCAAAAATTCTGAAGTGCCAAATTCTATAGTCTCAAAATTCTAAAATCTCAGTGCTAATGTCCCAAAATTCTATAATCTCAAAATTCCATAGTCCCAAAATTCTAAAATTCCAAATTCTACAGTCCCAAAATTCTAAAATCCCAAAATTCTATATTCTGAAAATTCTAAAGTTCTAGTTCTAATGTCCCAAAATTCTATAATCTCAAAATTCCATAGTCCCAAAATTCTAAAATCCCCAAATTCTCTAATCTCAAAATTCTAAAATCCTAGTTCTAATGTCCCATAATTCTAAAATCCCAGTTCTAAAGTCCCAAAATTCTAAAATTCCAAATTCTATAATCTCAAAATTCTATAGTCCCAAAATTCTAAAATCCTAGTTATAATGTCCCAAAATTCTATAGTCCCAAAATTCTAAAATCCCAAAATTCTAAAATTCCAAATTCTATAATCTCAAAATTCTATAGTCCCAAAATTCTAAAATCCTAGTTATAATGTCCCAAAATTCTAAAATCCCAGTTCTAAAGTCCGAAAATTCTAAAATTCCAAATTCTATAATCCCAAAATTCTAAAATCCACACCTAACTTCTAAAATCCCCAAATCCCAAAACTTGCAAACTTCCAAAGTCTCAAAACCCCAAACTTCTAAAATCCCCAAGTACCAAAACTCTGCAACCTTCAAAATCGCCAAGTAAATCACAAATTCGCAAAATTCTAAAAATTCATTGAAAAATCTGCTCGGTAAAAAACTGTCAAACGAAAGTATGAAAGTGAAACGTGAAAAACGCGATGAAAGCAGAAGCCCAATCTCTCGGCGTTCAATCTTCCGTACACAAAACAAACAGCGCGATTATATAATCTCGATGTCTGTTGGTCGAATTAGACCGAGCCATTAATAAACGATCCATCACTCGTTGTTACGTAACCCTTTCACATTGTGCACACACTTACCCGTTCATTCACTCCATTTCAGCATTATGTATTCCAGCACGTTTTCGTCGGGCATCAATCAACGTTCAAGAACGCCTCTACATTTTCATTAGCGATTATTACCGTACCACACTTTATACCGTTTATGGTATAATCGAAAGCGCGATATAACGAAAAAAGGAGCGCTTATGGGGTTACGTTACACGGGGTAATGGACATTAGGAGAGGATTCGACGAGCGCGGATCAAATGGGAAATAAATCTCTCGGACTGGTTTGGATACCTTCGTTCATGAAACGCGTTGTGCAATCAGTCGATAAAAGGCGATTCGCGTGTTTTGATAGCGAAGGAAATTGTTGTTTCTAATGTGGACGGTGGTCATTAATATTTGAACACCATCGTGTTTCAGTAATACTATTTTTTTTATATTGGAGTTGTGGCACAGATTTTAAGGTTTGCAAGTTTCTACGATTTCGAAATTGCAAATGTTAGAATTTGAAAATTTACAGATTTTTAAGTCCCAAAATTCGCAATATAACAAAATTAAAAATCTACAAATTTCAAATTTTCCAAATTGCGAAAGTCACAAATTCCACATTTTCCAAATTTCGAAGTCCTCGAATTTTAAATTTCCCAACTTTCTAAATCCCCGAATTCCAAATTTTATAAATTTCCAAATCATCGAATTCCCAATTTCCCAACTTTCTAAATCCCCCGAATTCTCAATTTCCCAATTTTCTAAATCCCCGAATTCCCAATCTTCCAACTTTCTAAATCCCCAAATTCTCAATTTTCCAACTTTCTAAATTGCCAAATTCCCATTTTCCCAACTTTCTAAACCCCCGAATTCTTAATTTCTCAACTTCCTAAATCTCCAAATTTCAAATTCCCCAAATTTCTAAATTCCCAAATTTTCAAACCCCCGAATTTCAAATTCCCCAAATTTCTAAATCCCCAAATTTTCAAACCCCCGAATTCCCTATTTCCCCACTTTCTAAATTCCCAAATTTTCAAATCTCCAAATTCTCAATTTTCCAACTTTCTAAGGCCCAAAATTTTCAACCCTCCGAATTCCCAACCTCCCAAATATCTAAATCCCTGACTTCTCAAATTCCCAATTTTCTAAATCCCCGAATTCTCAATTTCCCAATTTTCTAAATCCCCGAATTCTCAATTTCCCATATTTCTAAATCCCCAAATATTCAATCCCACAAATTCCCTATTTCCCTAATTTCTAAATCCCCAAATTCCCACACTTCCAAATTCCTACCCCAAATTTCCAATTTCCTAAAACTCCAAATTCTTAAAACTTTCCAAATCTATAAATCCTCAAATTCCCAATTTCCTGAGTTCCTAAATTTCTCCCACATTTTTACTCTTCTATTTTTTATTTCAAAAATATTTTACTTCTGAAGGTTGCATTGCACAATATTCGACAACTTTAACATATTTCACCATCAGAAAAATGTATTAATACTTCTAAAATGTATCTCCATGACCGCAGGAGTTAAAACATCAAAAGATATTATTAGAAATGATGCTTTACAGATTGCCACTTCCAAACGGAAATAACTTGTGTTATGGCCACTCTGAATCGATAAAATATCAATAGTGACCTAATTCTACAACATCATAGTAATCTGAGTCGAATTACATTGTTGAAGGAAACATTAATCAATGTCTGGTTATTCATTTGACTTTGTCCTAATTTCTTATCCAATCTAACTTCGCACGGTAATAAATGATCTTCTTATTCAAATATCTGCTGCTACGAAAAGTTTGCCAAGTTTTTTAATCGTGTATAAGAAAAGTACAAGAGTAGTATCATTTTTTAAAGATATAATAATCCTTGCACATGAACTTGTATATCTTCATGCTGTTTGTCCAAATATTTCATTCTAATTAGTCGAAGGTTAGATATTCAATTTAGCTTCGATCTAATTCATTGATTAAATTCGTTGAATATTAGGTATCTTCAAGTTTTTACAATTTGATCGACGTACATGTTTTACGGAAGGAATCTACAAACCCACAAGATATCGATTGAATATTGAACAAATATCCACTTTTAAAGAATAAATTTTGTTAACAGTGAATAGTAAATTTTGTCAAAATTCTTTGCACTTGAATATATTAACCTTAAAACTTTTCAGTTGATGAGGTTGCTGAATTCTTTTAAAAATTACTTTATTATTAATAGCCACTATTATCTTTTCTACTATGTTTACACATCGTATGTACACTATAGATTTACTTAAAAAATATTTATTTCAAAATGTATTAAATGGTGAATGTCATCTTTCGAGTACAAAGAGTTAATTTTCTGATATAATTTAATTTATCGTTATTTCTGTTTATGTACACATTCTATGTATTCTGTCTGCGTGTACATAAATGATTACAATTACAAAATAAACATATAAGTAACGTTTAAAACGATTCGACTTGAATTATTCTGAAGGAACCACAGAGTAGATTAAGAATCTGTCTAAACAACGAATTATTCGACCGTTCATGGAAATCGCAATCAGTGGTTGTCCAGCAATTATGTTGCAAGTGTTAATCGAGCAGGCGTGCATTGGGCGCAAACACGATTTGTTAAACATATAATTTATTCCCGTGTTGTTCACTAGCGTGTGGGCTCACTTATGCACACGCTACAGCCCGTAGGTGTGCGTGGGCGTGGTGCACTTTTTAAACAGGTCGGCTGGTTGAATCGTAATTAAAGACCGAAAGGAAGAAAGATAAGTTTCGATTTCAACTCCCGAGGCATCGATTCAACCGGTAAAATAACATTTTAGTTAGAAATCTAGCCTTTCGTAACTAGTTACGTTCTTCAGATTAATTCGAGTTATATTATCAGTGTAGTTATATTAATTGCAGCAAATTTTTCTGATAATATTTTTCTTTCGCGGGAATTTTATTGCAGAGAGAAACATTAATTATTCGAATGTTATTTCGATGGAAAATTGCGATTTACTGAATTTCAGTAATCATGTAATTATCTTCTGTAATTTTCTTGCGAATTACGCGGATTTTATTGCAGAGAGAAACATTAATCGGTTCGAATTTTGATGGAAAATTGCTGCTTACTGAATTTCAGTAATCCTGTAATTCTAAAAGTAATTTTAAGTAACTCTATAATTCTAAAATTAATTTTAAGTAATTCTGAATTTACCTTGTTAAGTACCAACATAAAAATAAATTTAATTCCACTTCCCACATCATTTTCTTATCATATACACCATATTTCTACTTTAATTGTCACATTTCAAAACAAGTGTTGCGACAAGATATCAAAAATTCGCAAGGATAAAATCGTTCATGTGAAAAATACTTAAACAGCTCATAAATGATAATGGGTGAAACTTTATCGAGTGAAATCGTTCAGAAACAATAGCGTTTAAAGAACGCTCCTGCAATTAACTCGAATGCGCTTCAATTACATTACGCGGTATTAAATGCTCTTTCTCTTCCTTATAATCATCTTTGATGATTTCAGATAAACAGCATTACTTAACTGCAATTAATATGGAAAGCTTCTTGCAGTTTATTACGATCTAAATTACATCCATGTGCAATTAATAAATCATGTATTAATGTATACTTAATACCCTTATCGCAACTTCACGTGTTAATTATTACTTCCAGCTTGTCGAAATAAATGTTCATTTTTATAATTGTATAAGGCGAGCGGATTACATTAATCAAAATATTACTGTCTCCGTAACGTTTTTATAATGTGTTCATATTCATATAAAAATAATACTTCTTGCACGCGTTATGCACATATTCAAATTTGCATATATATTTGATGGACTATTTCCGAATAATTCGAACACATATTTCATCGATTTCAAATATTCAAATTGACCTCTTGATGAGCATGACGCACTTCGTGATCAATTTTATTCAAATTTTTAATACGCCTCAATTTGGAGTTGAAGTCCAATTATTCAAATCCGTTAGCATAGTCAACGATTGCATAACACCAAATTGGCATAATATTTCAACTTTCTTCAGCTGTTTTAATATTGTAGCTGTGTTAGTTCTGACTGACGCACCTGACAAATCATAGTGCAAGGGGTTACACGAAAAATTTCTTTATGGAGTGAAAAATTTTCGTGCTCCTTCCAGGTTTTCTTATTCTTTCTGGCCTTTGTCGAAGAGAAAAATCTCGGACGATCTGCACTACATCTGCTTTCGAACTTGATTTAACCCCTTGCACTATTTTGACGAATCTTGTGACTCGTACTTCGTGATCAATTTTACTCGAATACGCTTCAATTTGGAGTTCAAAATTTGCATACCCAACGGTTGATACCAAATTGACATAACATTTCAACTTTGTCTGTTTTAATATTGCAGCTGTGATTAGTTCAGACGCACCTGACAAGTCATAATGCAAGGGGTTAAATTTAATTAATCCTAGACCAAGTGATGAACTCTCTATCCCCTATCTTTACATCACTCTACTAAATTTGTAAAATAGAAATTTGGAAATTTCAACATCTACCGATACTTTGCAAAATGGAGCTTCAATTTCAAATTAAAATTAGTGCAGTATTTTGTGAATATAGAAACGAAGCAGCTAAACTGAAGATTCAAAATTTGAAAAGTCAAAGGAAGTTTGATTACGAAATTTACGTGGTTTATCTGAGACTAAATTTAGAACTAATAAATGTTTGCTTATATTAGATTTCTCTATTGCAGCAAAGGAACGCTGTTCAGACATGGTTTATCAGTTACAGTTACGGTTTGTTTTATTCATGAACAAATGTGGCTTGGAGAGAAAAGAACACTTTGAACAATCCGTCTCGAGTTTAAGTTTTTTTTACTAAGAATTGTGACTCATTTGATTTCAGTGGTCGTAACGATTCGAGAGGTGAATGTTAACGAGGATTCAGCGAAGAAAATGGTTTGTTCAGCAATTACCGATCTACGATAATTCGCAGATATAACAAGAAATCCTCGAACTATGAATATTCGCGAATATTTGTAATTTCATTCACCGACTTCAATGTACATACGTAAGTACCCGTACGTCTAACTTTGAGAAAAAATTTGTAGTTCTGATAAGACGTACCAATCATAGAGCGAAGGATTAAAACATTCAGAAACTTGAAAAGTGCATCGCGAACGAGTTATTAATAAATTTGCATTACCATGGGGAAAATAAAATGGCGAATTGAGAGAGAGAAGCATTTGATAACGAAGAAGCAGAGTAAGTTATAACTTCCAACTAGAAATCATTAACATCCTCAAGGACTAACACCCCTCAAGGATGCTGCATAAATCGATCGCAAAGTAATTACTCAAGCAAACAAGTTTTACTCTCTTTTATCGCTTCATCGACAAGGCTGACAAGCTTTCCAACGACGATACATTTCGTGGCCTGATCGAGCATGCAGCCTCTGCTTTAATAAATTCGACCGTGAAGCGTGAAAGATCCCGATTATGGAGCGAGTCCGATAAAATGCTACGGAAATGATATTCGTTTGAACCACCTGTTGCTCATAAACTTCGGTTTCCATGAAGCGAACGGGCTGCACAGCGGGGAGGCGCGAGAAACACGGATTCACCTTGCAGAGAATCGGCGTTCGTTAATTTCCTACGGATAATTAACGAGCCGAATAACTCAACGCGAATGAAATATTAATTAGCCCCTCGAAATGTCACATCGCGGAGGAGACACGACGATAAATATCTCTGCTAATATTAAATCGTAGTTAATTACGTTTATTTTTGGATATTCGCAAATTTCCAACTTTCAAGGACTTTGTATTGCATGTTACTTCGTAACTTAAGTTACAAAATATCAAGGTTTAAAAATTTCGAAGACGGGGTTTTGAGAGCTTCAATATTTTGATGCTTCAAAACTTGAGAATTCTTGCACTCGAAAAGTGACTCACACACAGCAGTCAGTTTAATACAATTTGAAATAAATATAAGAACGCAGACATTAGTGGAAATTAATAGTAGAAAAGTAGTAATAACTTTTTAACTAAAGTGTTTTAAGGCTGATATTTGGCAACAGCAAAAATACCTTTGAGTGTAAAGGGATAATATTTCGAACGTTATGAGTTTTTGACGTGTCGGAATTAAATATTTCGTAATTGGATCACTAAGCCTTCAAGGTTTGAAGTTCAAAAGTGATAAAGTCACCAGACTTTAGAATCTCAAAATTTCTTTTTAGATACTACAATTCTATAGACCTAAAGTTCATAAATCTCGAAGCTTCAACGTCCCAAGATTGTACAGTCCCAAACTTCTCAAATCCCAAAGTTTCAGAGTCCTAAAATTTAAAAATTCCAAAATTCTAAAGTTCCAGCTCTAAAATCCCAAAATTCTGAAGTTCCAAAATTCTAAAATTCCAAAATTCTAAAATCACAGTTCTAAAGTCCCAAAACCCTAAAGTGCCAAATTCTAAAATCCCAAAATTTTAAAGTGCCGAATTCTACAGTCCTAAAATTCTAAAATCCTAATTCTAATATCCCAAAATTGTAAAATCCCAATTCTAAAATCTCAGTTCTAATATCCCAAAATTCTAAAAGTCCAAAAACCTATCATAATGTCCCTAAAATTAAAAAATACCCAAATTCCAAAATCTTCCAATTCTAAAAATTGCAAAAACCAAATTTAACCCAAAACTCCTAAAATTTTCTCAAAGTTCAAGTCACTAACAGCTACACAACAGAGATCATTAAAAGTGTACAATCCACGAACAGTATTTCAAGATCTCCAAGCGATACTATGAACACAAAAGCATAGAAAAGAATTTTTGATTTGCAATGTTTAAACCGTTTGCTTTCCTTCTATCCAGTTTCACACACTCTAAATACATTGTAGCAAGTTTCAGCATCGAGCATATACATTTTCAAGAATTGCCGGTGAATTTTAAGAAAATGAAACCTTAATTACTTCCGTAGCTTCAGACGAGTTTAACGTGCGAACATGCTCTCGTAACAAAACGTTACGAACTGAATAAAACGCTTGCGTAACAGTATTCAACAATACTGAATTACAAACACTGACAGATTTTCCCACAGGCCGTGATTCAACATTAACCTATTAAGGATCAATCTTTGCGTTATTTCTAATGTTTTCTTCCTTTTTCGAACAATTTACATTACAAATTAATTATTATAAAAAGGAATTCTAGAAAATTGTTTTATAATTTATCAACATTTTTTTTCTAGGTACAATTGTATTACAATTTTGTACAATTCTTATAAATTAAGTGTTAATTCAATTATATTTAATGTTAATTTATATTAAATTAAACTAATCGAAAAATACAAAATCTATATCAAATTAAATTAATATACAATATAAGTAAAAAGGAATTACTAAAAATTAAAATATATTAATTTACTGTAAATGAATATTTCATATTTTAATATTTCATAAAACAAAGTATAAAAATAATTTACAAAATTTTTAACTTTTAAAAAATATTTTATAAAAATTAAAAAATAAAATTAAAATATTAAATATGAATTTATTTAAGTACATTACACTTTATTTAAATTTACAGTAAATCATTTTCACTTATCTACTTCCTTTCTATAACTCTGTAAAGAATGCCCAAGTATAAACATCGCCTTATTTCGCAGCTTGAAGCGTATTAAAACATAAAAGATCAGTTAAGAAGATTACTAATTAGTAGATAAATTTCAATGAAAAGAAAAAGGGAACAATGACGTTTGAAATCGTATCGTATTTTGTTATTGTAGTCGACGAATCATTAGCGGAGGAAGAACTGAGACAAAGGGAACAAACGGCTACGATAAATTTCGTGGAACTAATTAACGCTGCGAGGCGTTCGTTAGTCGCGGCAATTCAGAGCGGATCGACGCGTGCTAATTACTATAATCGCGACCACGGTCATCTCGCCCTGATCTTCGTCGCTTCTTCGAGATCTTATACGGAAAATCGAGAGAAAACCGTTTCACGTTAGAAAATTAATCGTTTTCTTTCAATGTTACTGCTATTTCGTGGAAGAGTTCAGGAACGTTAATGACTACCTTCGTGGTCATTAGTGACCGATTCATTTTAACTCGTTTAAATTTAGGTTCTAATTCATTTAACTTATTTACAAATTTTCTGATCTTCGAGTTACTATATTTCCAAATTTCTAAATCTTCCATTTCTAAACATTCAAATTTCTAAATTCCCAATTCCAAAATCCACATATTTCTAAATCCCCAATTCTCAAGGCTCGAAATCCCTAAATCCCCAATTCCGAAAACTCTGAATTCCTAAATTCCCAAATTTCTAAATCTCCAATTCCCAACACTCCAAATTCCTGAATGTCCAAATTTTTAAATCCCCAATTCCCTACTCCCCAAATTTCTAAATCCTCAATTCCTAACTCTCCAAATTTCTAAATCCCCAATTTCCTACTCCCCAAATTTCTAAATCCCCAATTCCTTACTCCCCAATTTCCTACTCCCCAAATTTCTAAATTCCCAATTCCCAACTCTCCAAATTTCTAAATCCCCAATTTCCTACACCCCAAATTTCTAAATCCCCAATTCCTTACTCCCCAAATTTCTAAATCCCCAATTCCCAACTCTCCAAATTTCTAAATCCCTAATTCCCTACTCCCCAATTTTCTAAATCCCCAATTCCCTACTCCCCAAATTTCTAAATCCCCAATTCCCTACTCCCCAAATTTCTAAATCCCCAATTCCCTACTCCCCAAATTTCTAAATCCCCAATTCCTTATTCCCCAAATTTCTAAATCCCCAATTCCCAACTCTCCAAATTTCTAAATCCCCAATTCCCTACTTCCCAAATTTCTAAATCCCCAATTCCCAAACATCTCATTTCCCAACTTTCACACTATCAAAACTACCCAAATTCAGAAAAAATCCCAATTACACCAATAACACTGTTAACACAATTTCAAATCCAAAAAACCTTCTTAAAAACACAAAATACCACATTTCTATTATAACATCACAATTCACCTTAACAATCCAACTCCGCAATCCGTCCACGTTTCACAAGTAGCAATCTCAGAGAAAGTTCCCAAATGAAGTTCGAGGTTCATTTTCAGGTATTCTTCAAAAATTTCAAGCGAACAAGAATCTTTTCGGAAAATTCTTGCACGAAGTAAGTTAATACCGGCTTAAATCCGCGGCAAAGCTCGTGGTCCGCTGAATTTCGAGTTCAAAGGCCGGATTTGAGATTCTGCCGGGGATTAAAGGCTACCTCGCAGCGGACGATTATTCGCGCCGGCGTTTCGTACAAGATATAGCGTCGCTTAAAATAGAGGTGGATCCGAGACCGACCGAAATGGCTTTTAGAGATCAACCGAACTTGCCTTCGCGGAATGATTAATGTCTTCCATGTGAAACATACGCTTTCCGTTAAAAGATTAATAACTGCTTCGAAAAGTTATGTCGATATATTCAATTATCGAGGTGTTTTCATCGAGGCAAATCTTCGGTTTCAGAAAATTGTCTGTGCTTCTTCAGACAGGAAATTGTTAATTCTTTTTGGTTAGACATTTTGGAGTCAAAGCAACTTTTATAAAATTGTCGTAACTTGAAAGAAATGTGGTACTATTTAAGATGGACGGTTGAAAGAAGATATTTATGTATTAAATAATATAATAGTATATTCATGATGTATTCAATGTAGTGTATTTTCATTTTGTAATTTCAATTTCTCATTTGTTCCTTTACAATTTACACGTTGGAGTCAATGCAACTTCCAAAATATAGTACTATTTAAGATAGAAGGCTGAAACAATGGTATTTATATATTAAATAATTAATTAATTTCATTCATAACTTCACCCATAATTTATGTTTTCTGACGTACTCATTGTTGTACCTTATTTCTATCCTAAATGTGACTGCTCATTGAATATCCATAAATCTATCATTAACTAGTTACACAGAATTTTTATATATGAAGATAATGGTTGTATTTATTACTAGATAATAGTGAATGTAAAATACCTGCTATACAATACTAATACTAATAGTCAATTTCACAACGACATCCATTTTGACCATGCTCTACCTCAAGTCACCCCATTTATACATAATTCAAATACAGAGTTAACACTTTGACTGCCATGTCACTCGCATGTGTGGCACTTAAATTACCATATAGATCTACCACCTATATTACTAAGAATTTGTTGCCATACCTAATTGAACATACTCAGATCAACTATTGTACTTGTAACTACGAAAATGTATAACAAGATATTGTGACTATATTTGGTAAGATTTGAAACTTGGTAAAATTTGCTATATTTGGTCAAATTTGTACTAGGTAAGATTTGCTATATCCACATCTCTTAAAAATGAACCAAATACAATATTCAACTGTTTCAGTGTGGCAGCCCATGTGTTAAAATTGTCATAACTTCAAAAAAACGTTAATACTTACATGTAAGTTAATATCCCATATTAAGATTGTTAATATATCTTTAAGTTCAATCTAAACCTCTTAAAATTATAATAGTACCACTATATTTATTATAAAAGCAAAAAACGAAAGACAAATCAAGGAAGTACAAGTATATCCCATAAAGTAGCTAATAAATTATTGGGTTCCCACGTAAACGACAGGGAAAGTATAAAATAGAAGGGTTAGATCGGAAATCGGTCATTACGCTAAACGTTCGTTACTCGATTCGCAGATTATAAATTTTCCGACAATTATTCGCAACGTACAATCTTGCTTTGTCAACGAAGTTGCTTCAGGAAGTACGGGAGCGACCTTTTGCACGAAAAATCTGCTTTCTACAGCGCGATGAAAGCGGTATCTATTTCGTCGTACACGAGCGGAAGGATACCCTTTTGTTAGGCGTTATCCACACCGGACGTTGCGTCGCTGCTACCTGCCTGAAAGCCGTTTCCTGTGTTGCTCGATATTCTCTTTTACCCTGCTTTCTTTCATCTTCCTTTTCGTTCAGTTTTAACCGGTATCCTCGGCAGGGCAATCGTCTGCTTTCAATTCATGCTTTTTGTCAGGGGATGTTCAACTTTTGTTCTTATTAGTCATTCTTTCGTTTTCCTTGTAACGGTGTTTATAGATATGATAGATTTATATCATATTTATAGATCACCTATATTTATAGATATTGTGCAAAACAATAATTGCCACAATAATGGTGAGAAGTATAATACAGAAGTCAAAAAATAGTGATGTGTAAATAAGGGTCATAATACAGGTACTCATAGTAGAATGGATAGAAACAATGATGTGGGCCGTAGGCAATTATTTGAACACTGGGTCAATGATAACCTACCCAAAACAACGTTCAATAAGCCTAATCTTTCAGAAAGAAAATTTGTATTTTATACACATTCACACTGTTCCATCAACACTTCAAGTGTCATTATTTCAGATGACAGACAAAAATTATAGAATACAAAGAAACAAATATTATATAATATTATAGTTTGCTTACAATTCGCAAAATTTGTATGTCCTCCATTAACTGATTAGCTAATCTTTCACAGAGCAAAGACACAAGATGTCCTATTAACATTGTTACATCCACAGTTCAAGTATCATCATTATTTTAAATGGTAGATGTACATCAAAATTCTAGAGTACAAAGAAATAAATAATGAATTGTTAATAGTTTGCTAACTGTTCTCGGCATTTAAACGTTCTTTTTTAATTGATTAACTGGGTCAAGTATCATTCGTGTCCTCCAAAAATAGTGTTTTATAAACCTAATCTTTCACAGAACAATTTATATAATACACACAAGATGACCCATTAATTTTGTTCCACAGATATTTCAAGTATCATTGACATTTTAAGTAATAGATGAAAATAGTGTATATAAAAATTGCAGACGACGAAAGAAATAAAGAATATACTTAACAATCCAATTACAGCTTTGAGACTTTGTGCGTTCTTAGTTAATTGACTGAGTGGGTCAACTATGACTCATACACATTAAAAACGTTTATTGAATCTAACCTTCCACGGAGCAAATTTTATAATTCACAAACGTTAACTCCACAATTCTCAAATAGCTGAATTTCTGAATTTCCAACGTTTCTAAATCCCCAATTCCCAAATTTCCGAATTTCTAATTTCCCAGTGCCCAAATTCCAGATCCCAGATCCCAAATTTCTAAATCCCCAATTCCCACATCTCCGAATTCCTAAATTTCCAATATCACTAAATCCCCAAATCGCAACCTTCTAAATTCCTAAATTCCCAATTCCCACATTTCTGAATCCCTAAATTTCCCAATTTCTAAATACCCAATTCCCCAATTTCCAAGTATCTAAATCCCCAATTCCCAAATCTCCGAACTCCTAAATTCCTAAATTTCTAAATCCCCAATTCTCAACTCTCCAAATTTCTAAGTCCCCAATTCCCAAATTTTCAAAATTCTAAATCCCCAATTCCCTACTCCCCAAATTTCTAAATCCCAATTCCCTACTCCCCAAATTTCTAAATCCCAATTCCCTACTCCCCAAATTTCTAAATCTCCAATTCCCAAACTTGCAAATTCTAAAATCTCCAATTCCCAAATTACCAAATTTCTAAATTCCCAAATCCCAAATTTTTAAATTTCTAAATCCCCAATTCCCAAACTTGCAAATTCTAAAATCCCAATACCCAATTTCCAAATTTCTAAATCCCCAATTCCAAAATTTTCAAAATTCTAAATCCCCAATTCCCTCATCTCCGAATTCCTAAATTCCCAATATCTCTAAATCCCCAATTCCCAAACTTCCAAATTCCTAAATCCCCAATTCCCAAATTTCCAAATTCCTAAATTCGAAGAGATCCATCAACTTCCTCATCTCAAACATTTCTATCATCACTTCAAACTATAACTTGTACATACAAAGATTGTACATCATAAAGACCAAAATAATACAATAAATAGAAAGAATACCACAAGAAGCAACCAATAGTAGTTTCTCAAACTTGCACCTTCCTAATCTCCACACCCAGAATAATAAGATGCAAACATTGAACCAGCAATTTCAGAAACACCTCGTATAGCAAAGTGATTTAGAAAGCAATGGTTAACCATAATGCGAAGCAACGTTACAACACCTGCATCAAAAGTTGAAGGTTGTACCCCGCCCAGAAACAATTTTCATCCCAATTTCGCCACGCAATTCTCGGTTCACAGTTAGTCGGCGAATAATTCAAGTTTTCCACGTCTCTAACGGACAAAATGAAATCCCCCGAACACTCCGGAGTACTCCTTAAGACCCGATGTATCCGGACCATAAAACCGGGCATTAAGCGTTTTTCTGACTCGCGACCACGCGTAAATTGTGGTATGAATTACGTGTTGCAGTCCAGTCGTATTCTTCTTCATCATCATCTTCTTTCCTGCTGGCGTTTCAGTCGTTTGCAACCGACAGTTCTCAGTCCAGTTCTTAGCTGGGGAGTCTGTGTAACAGAGACGTTGCCCCGTTGTTCGTTTTTTATGGGAAAGAGGCGCACACACTTGGGAAAGCGAAGCTCGCGAGCAAAAGCGTCGAAAGGATGTTCACGCTCGGCGAGTTTATCGTTCGGATGCGAAACTAACTAATGAGCGAAAGAATTGCTTAGGATGTTAAGAAAAAGGTACTGTGCAACTGTTCTGGTCATTACAATCTCCGACATTTTCGAATTTTCAACTTTTCGGATTTGTTTATTTTTATATTTAGGAGCCTCTTTGCTAAATTTCAAGATTTCTTGGATTTTATATTCCAAAATACTCAAACCTCCGAGTCACTAAGTCTCGATCTTCTAAATTTTCGAACATCAGAATTTCTAAAGTTCTAAATTCTCAATCCTACGAATCCTTAAATTCCTACATTTTTGAATGTCCAAGACTCTAATTTCACAAAACTTCTGATTTCTTAAATTTCCAAATTCTCAAACCATCAAACCCTCAAATTCCTGAATTTCCAAGTTCCTGAACCTCAAAATATCAACTCCTAAATTCTCAATCCACCAAATCCCTCAAGTTCCTAATTTTCACATCCCGAATCTCTAAAGTTTCAAATTCTCGAACCTTTGAATTCCTGAAGTTCGAAATTGTCAAACCTCCAAATCCCTAAATTCCCAAATTCTCAATCTTCCGAATCCCTAAAGTTTCAAATTTGCGAACCTCTACATCCCTCAATTCCCAAATTCTCAAACCTCCGAATACCTATATTCCCAAATTCTCAAACTTCTGAATCCCTAAATTTTCGAATTCCCGATCTCTGAATCGCTAAGTCCCAAATTCTCACACCTGCGAATCCCCAAAATTCCAAATTCTCAAACTTCCGAATCCCTAAATTCCCAAATTCTCAATCTTCCGAATCCTTAAAGTTCCAAATTTGCGAACCTCCACATCCCTCAATTCTCAAATTCTCAAACCTCCGAATACCTACATTCCCAAATTCTCAATCTTCTGAATCCCTAAATTTCCGAATTCCCAATCTCCGAATTCCCAATCTCCGAATCCCAAATTCCCAAATTCTCACACCTGCGAATCCCTAAAGTTCCAAATTCTCAAACTTCCGAATCCCTAAATTCCCAAGTTCTTAAACCTCCAAATCCCTAAAGTTCCAAACTCTCATATCTCCCAAATCCTAAATTCCCAAATTCTCAAATTCCCCCAATTTCTCAATTTCCAAATTTCCAAACTGCCAAGTTTCCCGAAACAGAATTCCCTAAATTCCCAAATCTCCAATTTCCAAATTATCAAATAAATACCTTGATTCTCATATTTACTAAATTTTCAATTCTCAAGCTCCCAAATCTCTACAATCTTGAAATACCAAATACTCAAATTTCCAAAGAGCCAAACATTTTCCCAAATTTCTAAATACCGAAATTGTCCAATACACAAATCCTGAAACTTCCAAATTCTCCACTATCTGATTTAAACTTAAACGAGTTTCTGTATCACACGTGCCTTTATTGCATTCCGTCGACACGTATCGCACACGAGTAACTACATTATGCACTTTTCAAAGCGTATTTTCAGTCGCGAGTTAGCTTTAGCTAGGCAACGCTTAACTTCATCATCGCCTTGAAATTTCGTTCAAACGACTAGCTGTTGGATTTTTCACAGCGCGTTGCTGTCGAACTAGCTTCGTCAGGTGTTAACAACTTGATGAAAAGCTTCACCTTCAACCTTTCCACTACGACACGCTCTTGAAAAGAATCTATTAACATCTCATAATGCGATATTTCTAAAATTAGAACTCTGTACTAAAATTAAGCTTTTCAAATTTATAAACTTTCGTGTTCACGAACTTGTAATTCTTTGATTTAGAAATTTAAACATTTTACGGATTTAAAGATTTACAGATTGAAAAATTTAGAGATTTACAGATTTATAGATTTATTGATTACAAATAGACTTGCAGAGTTATAGATTTATTGATTTGGAGATTTATAGGTTTACAGATTTACAGATTTGTAGATTTGGAGATTTTTAGATTTTTAGATGAGCAGATATTTAGATTTGTAGATTTGCAGATTTTTAGCTTTGTAGATTTGTAGATTTGTAGATTTGTAGACTAGTAGATGAGCAGATAATTAGATTTTTAGATTTGTAGATTTCTAAATTTACAGATTTACTGATTTACAAATTTATAGATCTGCAGGTCTACAGATTCACAAATTTATAAATTTACAGGTTTAAAAATTCCCATATTTTGAGTAGCAACCAAGTACTCCCCAGAAGTTTCGTACACCTTTTCCACAACCCCTCTACACTTTCCAGTGCTGTCCAGGGTCAAATAACGAGACTCCGCAGCCCAACTGCAATCGGACCTCGTAACGTTCCCCCTGCGACTTCAACGATGCATTTTTGTATCAATTCCGATGCAACGACACGAACCATTTTTCTTTATGTTGTTCTTAAAACATCCCAAACGACCACTACATCGAAAATTGATCGCCGAGGATTGGAACTCTCCACAAGCAAGTTTCCGAGAAAGTTTTCACGAATTCTCGACTTTCGCAGTTTAAACGAGGGCTGACGGTCGAATAACAAATTAGCAAGGATATTCGGCTAGACCGTAGCGATCCATGGAAACACGTTTATGTCGATGGAAATTTAAAATCCAACTACCCTGTAGAACGGTAGCGGCAATGGTAAGCTGCTTAAATCGAGAGCTTTCGCGAAACACGAGAGCTTTATACCCAACCGGCCGTCTTTCGCGTTGCATTTTCGCACGGTCGAACAAGGGAAGTTCGCGATGCAAATCCGCAAATGTATTTCGTTGTATTTTAATATCTACTGATACTGCCACGTTTATTCTACCCCATGATTTCGGACCACCGATGCTTTTAACGCTCATTGCTAATGGGATGATACGTTTTCATGTTGGGTTAATATCATTCTACCGGAGCACCGTGAAATTAATAAACCGATGTACCAGGTGTACTGGTTAATTATTCCTAATTTCTGCGCTGGATTACACTAGACTAGGGTGTATTCACAGTCTCATGTTATTTTCTTGCTAATACCTTTCAAAACGCTGTTGATGTTCAGACGATTTCGAGTTAGCGTCATATTTTCGTGGTATGTCTAGTTTCAAACCAAATAGCAGTTGCAGCGCGTTTCGTGGTCAATCAAAAGAAAAACGCGATAAGCCGTCTAGTGGAAACTTACAATGATGTCCTAACGCAATACTTGTTTTGGTTCTACTTTGGTACCCAAAACGCAAAAAGTCATGGGTTGACACAACCATCAACATCGACCGCAAGAATCACTTCGGAAGACAATGCTATTTGGTGCGATCAGGTGTCATCATGAGCTGAACCCACGTGAAAACAGTTAACACCGATCGCTACCGTCAACAAATAATCTATTTGAACCATACATTGATCGAAAAACCCAGATTGGGCTAGAAGACACGGAAAGGTGATTTTGCAACACAACGCCGCATCACACAGCGAAAACGGTTAAAGGCACAATTTCTGCACTTGGTACTCTTGCGTCACCCGCCATAGTCACCAGACTTGGCCCTTTCGTACCACTTGTTCCATCGATAGCCCACGTACTGTGCCAAGAACACTTCAACAGTGAAGATGTCGAAAAATGGCTCGATGACTGGTTTCAAAATGTGAACAATTTTTTGGGGAGGATATTTGGACAGATGGTAAAATGTGTAGCTAGTAATGGTGCATTTTTTCCCAAATTTAAATCGTTTTCTTAAAAAAGAAAATTAAGAATTATTAACCGGTATACCTGGTAAATGGAATAACAACGATTCGAGTAAGCTGTTTCTAAAATTGTCGTCGCTGAAATTTTGTTTTTATATCCTCTTATATTCTATGGTACACAGTTTCAAGCTCGAAGTTTGACAAAAGAGACTAACGTTATCGTGCTATGTAGGAAGTGTTCATATTTCCTGTTGGATAATTTCCGTATGAGAGAAAGAAAGGTCGTTGATTCTTCTCTATAAATGTTCTAAAAAGTATGATCTGCTTTAGCGATTTTTGTGACAGGAAGTTGGTACGCTGTAGTCCAAGTAGTTTTCACTAATTATAATAGTTACATAAACACTACAGGAAGTCGGGGCTACCATAAATAATACAGAAACTTTACATTTTATCTCCAGTTCCTTACGCTAATTTTGCAGTTTCGTAACAAGTCTAAAAACGGAGGATTCGTTTGTTAACATTTGTACGTTTTCTTTCATCATGTACAATAATCATGCACAGTATAATTTAAAAACAGACTATAACTTTTAGAGCTGATAAAATTATTTAATTGTTACACGAATCAAATTTGTGAAGTAATAATATTTATTTTTATAATGTATCTTATTTTAATTCATAATTAATTATCGTTACATTTACTCCATTTTGATTCATAATTATTTAATTCATTTCAATTTATAATCATTAGTCATTATATTTAATTCATTTAAATTTTCATTCACAATTAATTATCACTACAGTGAATTCATTTATATTAATAACCTTCAGGATTAATTAACTACCTTCAATAATCGCAAAATTAATTTTTCTACTAATTCTACTAAAATTTTTATCCGAATACATTGTACAGTTTCCAGATAATAAAAACATCAGAACGTTGGAAAAAGAACTGTATTTAATTAGTACATGTTCTTCGCAGAAACTTCCTGCGTTTCAGTTGCCTCGTAGTGACTCTAATTATCATTGCATAACGTTGTCCTAGCCTCATTGTTATCGGTAACCTTATCAGAGGCCTCAATAAGGAGCGGCTTAAAGGCCACAATAGCTTATGACATAGAAAAGAAAAAAGAGGTAACACCATTTCACGATGTTTCATTCTTATCACGCGAACCAGTTTCTGCGATTTCGCATAATTTTAACATACAATCACGCTGGTTTTTCCATCAAACATACGACTGTTTCTTGTAACCTTTAGCCGTGTAATTTTCAATAATTACCATCGCGATTAATCATGGACAGGGAAAAAATCCAAGACGTCCGTGGTTAGGAAAATTATCCTTGATAGACGTCTTAATAACTTCAACATTTAGATAATTATTGTTATCATCGGTTTTACGAAATTGAAGAATCATTTTACATAGTGTCATTATTAAATTCATTAAAATAACAAATGTTTCTTAAAATTTTCATTCAGACACAATTGCTGATCATGATCTTCAAGATACGACAAACTTTCATCAAGATCTTCAGTTCACGACAAATTTCATCAAGATCTACAAGCTACAATAAATTTTCATCAAGATTTTTAACATACGACAAACTTTCATCAAGATCTCCAAAATAAGGCCAACTTTCATCAAGGTCTTCAAACTACTATAAATTTTCAAGATCTTCAAACTACGATAAATTTTCATCAAGATTTGTAACATACAAACTTTGATCATGATCTCAAAAATACGACCAACTTTCATCAAGATCTTCAAACTACGATAAATTTTCATCAAGATCCTCAAACCACGATAAATTTTCATCAAGATCTTCAATATTCAACAAACTTTCATCAAGATCATCGATACACGACATTATCTTCGTACAGTTTATGAAAGATCTCCATTCAGTTCAATACACCAATTTGAAGTGAATGTTAACTAAACCTATAGCTGTACATATGATGTATAAACACAGCAAAGCTGACAGTAGTGTTAATTAATAACAACTTCAAAAGAATTCAAACTTGTCAACCGAATGGTTTCAAAGTAGCCATCCAACAGCAAAAATGCCTCCGGGAGTTCGATATAGTAAAGTTATCAATGTCTGGCACCGAACAAGCACGACTGACAATTAATTATCGATCGAATTGCACGATAAATTACAAGCGAATATCGAATTGCCGTCACTATAGACACTCGTGTATCAACAAGGAATAACTAGAGGTGCAATACCCAGCACCGTGATCCTGATACGCGTTAACAGGTCACAACATTGTATGTATACCAGGAGTACTAACGACTCGCGAGTAATTGATCGGTCGGTCCAAACGGCCACGATAATGCGAGAATAAGTTTAATGGGGTAAGTGGCTCACAGGCCATGGATAAAGCTATTAACAATTAAACGAGTGGCCTGTGTCTTCCGACGACGTCTGTGAAACTGATCGTCTGCTACCACGGTTGACATTACGTGGGGTTCTTTCATAAAATTTCATGGGATAATTATCCCACTTTTTTATGTTCTGGAAATTTAAGCGAGCCATTTTAACACGACGACGTGGATACCGTAATTACATTTTCTAAATGAGAACTTTTATTGACGATTGGTTTGACTTTGTTTATTTTAATTAAAGAATTCTTGCTGACGATTGGGTTGAGTTTTAGTTTATTTTATTCAAAGGAGAATTCTGACTGGATGGATTTTTAATTCATCTTTCAAATAAAATTCTTCGATTGGATTGATTTTTAATTTATCCTAATTGAATGAAAATTCTTTTTGATAATTTGGGGGATTTTTAGTTTATTTTAATTAAAGCAGAATTCTTGCTGATGAATGGGGGGATTTTTAATTCATCTTTCAAATAAAATTCTTCGATTGGATTGATTTTTAATTTATCCTAATTGAATGAAAATTCTCTTTGATAATTTGGGGGATTTTTAGTTTATTTTAATTAAAGCAGAATTCTTGCTAATGACTGGGGGGATTTTTAATTCATCTTTCGAATTAAATGAAAATTCCTGCTGACAATTTAGATGATTTTAAATTTATCTTAATTAAATGAGGATTCTTGCTGACGATTGAATTGATTTTTAATTTATCCTAATTGAATGAAAATTCTTTTTGATAATTTGGTTGACTTCTAGTTTATTTTAATTGAATGAAAATTCCTGCTGATGACTAGGGGATTTTTAATTCATCTTTCGAATTAAATGAAAATTCTTGCTGACAATTTGGATGATTTTTAATTTATCTTAATTATATAAGAATTCTTACTGACGATTCGATTGATTTTTAATTTAGCATAATTGAATGAGAATTCTTGTTGATAATTTGGTTGACTACTAGTTTATTTTAATTGAATGAGAATTCTTGCTGATGACTGGGTGGATTTTTAATTCATCTTTCGAATTAAATGAGACTTCTTACTGATAACTAGGTTGATTTTTAACTTACCTTAATTAAGTGAGAATTTTCACTGACAATTGTATTGATTTTTAATTTACCTTAATTGAATGAGAATTTTTTCTGGCAACTGATTTTTAATTTATCTTAATTAAACGAGAATCCTTACAGACAATTGAATTGATTTTTAATTTATCCTTCGAATTAAATGATAATTTTCAACAAACATTAAATTAATTTTTAATTTATCTTTCGAATAAATTAGTCTTTACCAACTAGTAAATAAATGACTTAAATAACAATTAAAATCTGATTCAGTAGAAAATATAACGAGATCTACTGGTCTTATTCAATCAGTTCGTTACGTAAACTTTATTATCAGTATACGTATTCTATTTCCTTTTATCATTTTTTATTCGTTTGTTAGTCCTTTTAGTCGGAGGTAATCTGTTTTCACTGTGAGAAAAGGGAAACGAGGAAAGTCACAGGACGAACCGTAAGTACTGCAAATGAACCGCTCAGTCGAGACTCGTAACAATTAATGTCCCTCGAGAAATTTTAATCGAGCTTTCTTTCATTTAACTTTATGTGCGGATGCGTTCAACGTTCACGAGGGAAGAAAGTTTAACGACGATAAGCGAGTTATCTGAACAGACTGTTTAATCCAAAAAAAATATTCAAATTTTTTGGGAAGAATCAACAGTGACAGTCTAGAATCTAGAACCTTGCTGTAATTAATAGATTATTCCTAATTAATAATCTCGAACTATTTTTGCTAGAAAATCTGATATGCAGACTATTGTACAGAAGTATTTTCTGCAATTGGAATCAAATTTTCAATGTATTTAAATTATACCATTATTTAAACATAACTTCATCTTCTTAAATTGTCTTTTATTTCCTCGCATCAAATATAATTTTATTTCAAATAATTACTGATTCATTTTTTAATATCAGATCATTGATCCGATTCAACTTAACCACCAACTGAAATGATAGATCGGTTCAATTAAATACATTAATGTTGACAATAATTCAACTGCAATTTATTATTAATTACATTAAGTATCACCAGCGATTAAAATCGTGATTTTATAAAAATAACTGTAAACTAAATTACAATAATTCAGCACTATAAACGAACTATAATTATCCATTGTTTAGACAACAGAACATGTACCACGAAGCTAAGATCAAACAATACAGTTTGAATAATACAACATATTAAATCAATTACTATATTAAAAGCATATTATCAACACGTACCAGACTAAATACACCAATCATGTTCGGTAATTAACAATTTCCCGGTTATTAGTCAAAATTAAACCATTCATACGCGACTGCGTAAATTCTGATATTAATAAGGGGAAAGGCTTTCAATTGTTAAACAAGCAGAAATAATCACTGCACAGCTTCGATCAAATTCGATGATTAAACTACAAGTTAACAGATCTCGACGTTAATTAAATCACATCGAGCTATCCATTACGAACTCCACGATATCGATCTAAACTGGCTGTCGTTAAACTTTAGTCGCAACATAAAAGCATATCGCCGGGCAAATATGCTGCGAGTTAATACATTAGCGATGCAAAAGTTAATTACGCGTTTAACACGTTTCTCCTATACACGAACATAACGTTCCAAAGGCAATCACTCGTTCGAACTTTCAAAACACAACGGCAATTCAACTTCGTCGAAAATCTCGAAACACCATCGAAACCCAATCTCAATTTCCATATTCAAAACACAAACACTCGGACAAAATGGTGATAACTTTCACGGATCGTGAAAAGACTTACGTTTGTCC
The DNA here is from genome assembly GCA_945859595.2 of Megachile willughbiella. Classification (NCBI taxonomy): domain Eukaryota; kingdom Metazoa; phylum Arthropoda; class Insecta; order Hymenoptera; family Megachilidae; genus Megachile; species Megachile willughbiella. The sequence goes on from OX243796.1 coordinate 12,520,259, forward strand.
ATTTACTGTTTCTCTTCACCCCTTTGCTGTTTATCGTACATTAACTACTATTATTACTAAATACAATTATTCACTTTTTCAGATAAAAATTTCTATTTGATACTTTCAGCAAATGGTACGACTTTAATTTTTCTACTCGTTATAATTCACTTTTTCAAATAAAAATTTCTATTGGATATTTTCAGTAAATAGTATGAAATTAGCTTTCTATAGGACTTCTTAATTTTTCTACTCGTAATTATTCACTTTTTCAAATAAAAATTTCTATTGGATATTTTCAGCAAGTATGATATCAATTTAATGTAAGACTTCTTAATTTTTTTTATTATTAAATTTAATTTGTGAGACCAAAGTTGTCTTTGAATTTCATGTTATTACCACTTGCAAGAGTTTCAAAAAATATTTCGTTAAAAAAAATCATGAAATGAGGGGTAAACAATACTAGTGTTATCACATAATATTGAATGATCAGAAAAACCTTAAGTCTCCAAAATGTGTAACACATTAATTATTGATGAATTTTCGATATCGAAAGTATGCAGCAAAGGGTAAATTTTTCTTCCAACGAAACATCCAAATTTTTCGTAAAAAATTAATTTAGTTCAAAGCTTGAAGATAGAAAAAAATTGTTGGAATTTCACCGCGGGTAATCGGCGCCGTGTCGCTCGGAGAACGCTCGCAATTAGAAAATGCAAAATTTACCTCGTCGGAGGGGGCAACCTTGCCAAGGAGCCGTTTCGAAGCCAAGGATCCTTGCCGGCGGCGTTTCACGTCACCGGATGCTATTTTGCGTTTCCTCGAAGGTATACAGTCGCTTTGGAGCATGCTGCGAGGATCGTGTACGCAAAGTTAATTTTAATGTCGATTAAGAGCCGTTCGAAGGACGACCCTTCAATCTGGATCGGTGACAAAGGGGTTCGCGTATGCCCTACGGCGAAAACGCGCGAACTTTTTATCCCACGTGATCGGAAACTCCACGTATCTCGATACGAAATACACTTTCTTACTTCGGTTATTGCTGGTTTAATTTTTACTTATGAGTTTCATTATTTTGCTCCAAAATTGGAGAATATATGTATATGCATAACTGGAAATTTTTAGGTATAGATTTATGTGATTGAGCATTTCAAAATTTATTATATGAATGATTGAACATTTGAAAGCATATGTATGTAGAATAGAATATTTCAAAGTAGACATATATGTTCATGACTAAACATTTCAAAGTATACATACATGTGCATGATTGAAAATTTCAAAACATATATGCATATGCAGAATTGAACATTTCAAAGTATAAGTACATACATGTGCATGATTGAAAATTTCAAATCATATATGCATATGTAGAATTGAACACTTCAAAGAAGACACATATGTTCATGACTGAACATTTCAAAGTATACATACATGTGCATGATTGAAAATTTCAAAACATATATGCATATGCAGAATTGAACATTTCAAAGTATAAGTACATACATGTGCATGATTGAAAATTTCAAAACTTATATGCATATGTAGAATTGAGCATTTCAAAGCACATACATGCATAACTATAAATTCCAAAGCATATATGTGCATGAATCACCACTTCAAAATATATTATCTGAAAATATATTAACTGAAAATTTCAAAGTATAAATTTGCATGATTGGACACTTCAAAATATACATATGCATGATTGAACATTTCAAAGCATATATGTGCGTAATTAAAAATTTCAAAGTACATATGTGCATAACTGAAAATTTCAAAGGATAAATTTGCATGATTGGACATTTCAAAATATACATATGCATGATTGAACATTGCAAAGCATATATGTGCATAATTGAAAATTTCAAAGCACACATAACTAAAAATTTCAAATATGCATAAATTCTAGTACCCACAAATTTAAATGAAATTGAATAAAGTCATTTTACTTTCTATAACAAAATGGGATAACCAAGTTCAAGAAAAATTGTGATTCCTAATAAAATTTAATGTAAAATATCATACGGTATAATTACAGATGTTATCAAAAGATTTACGACAAGGTTCTATGTATAGTGAAAGTATAGTGCATTCAAGATTGTAGTTTGCATACTTCATTTTTTGTACTCTCCGCAAACAGCGAAACGTAAAAGTAAACAGAAGTGGGTAAATTAACGCAAACTAGCATAGACTTTCAAATAACGCAACTAGTCTCGCGCAATTAATAAGAGAAATTACCAGATATGAAAACAAATCAGTACAACCTTAACATGGAAAGTTCTGATAAACTTTAACATGTTTTTATCTCAATCAATTTTACCTAAGACGATGAAAATACCATTTTATCGCGTAGTTACATTCGATTTCACTTCGGTATCTTATTTTTTATACGAATTTATTGTTCATGAAAGTTCATTTCAAATTCATAGATATGTGATTATAAAATTAAAATTGCTTACAAACGATCAAATTGCCCATACTTGTAGTTTACTTTCTAACCCATAACGCTTATATTATTCACGACCTTTAGTTTAATTATATAACTTCACTTTTGTGCACTTCGCTATTATAGAAAATGATTCGAAAGGAATCGATGTTAAAATGCAATATGTGCAGTCTACTGATGTCAACCCATGAGTTGGCGCGCGAAGACACTGATGAAGAGATACGACACAATTGGTTAGAATAGAAAAATGGACGCCTAGACTCATACGTATCTTTGGAAATTCGGAAGATTTCAAATTGCGAAGATTGCAGATTCGGAAGATTTCAAATTTGGAAAATTGCAAATTCGGAAGATTTCAAATTCGGAAAAATGCAAATTTGGGAGATAGTAAATTCGGACGATTTCAAATTCGGGAGATTTCAAATTTGGAAGATTACAAATTCGGAAAATTTCAAATTGGGAAGATTGCAAATTCGGAAAAATCCAAATTTGGGAGATAGTAAATTCGGACGATTTCAAATTCGGGAGATTTCGAATTTGGAAGATTACAAATTCGGAAAATTTCAAATTGGGAAGATTGCAAATTCGGAAAAATCCAAATTTGGGAGATAGTAAATTCGGACGATTTCAAATTCGGGAGATTTCGAATTTGGAAGATTACAAATTCGGAAAATTTCAAATTGGGAAGATTGCAAATTTGGAAAAATGCAAATTTGGGATATAGTAAATTCGGACGATTTCAAATTCGAGAGATTTCAAATTGGGAAGATTGCAAATTCGGAAGATTGTAAATTTGGAAGATTGCAGATTCGGAAGATTGCAAATTCGAAAAATTCCAAATTCGGGAGATTTCAAATTCCAAAAATTGTAAATTCGGACGATTTCAAATTCGTAAGATTGCACATTCGGAAGTTCGCAAATTCGGCAGATTGCAAATTCGGTAGATTGAAAATTCGGACGATAGCAAATTCGGAAGATTTCAAATTCGAAAGATTGCAAATTCAGAAGATTTCAAATTTTCGGCGATAGTACAATTGGCTCTCGCGATCACGCACACCAATTAGGCGAAAAACAATGACAGTCTGCAAACGTCTCTCAAGTGAGTGAGATAGTGCTACTTGCGTTCAGCAGTCGTTATTGTCATTATTATTCCTATTTGCCTGTATGTAACGCAAGAAGTGTTCACGGTGGGGATAGAGCTTCTTTTACTTTGGGACCTCATGCGCCAACTCATGGTTCGACATCTGTACGTAAATTATTAGACCTAAACTGAAATTTCACACGTACCAAAAATATAAGAAAAATTTACAATACGTGAACTGCGAGTGCGTCACGGTGCGTCATACATAGCTCACGCGCCAACTCGTGGGTTGACATCTGTACGTAATGATTTATAATTTGTGTACACATCAACTTTCTATTAAATATACAGTTGACTTAAAGTATATAATAAATCCAGTCCCCCAAATGAATTTCTAATTCACTCTAACTCTGCTTGATATTTATATCACTCCTTTATATTTACTAAATTAAAAGTGTATGTTACAATTTTTATAACAGTACTTCCAACACATACAATACTATAATTTTTATATATTTAAAAGCAGAATATATCACGAATCACTTTCATCTAAAATTTTTTGCTAAAAATACTCCAGCAGAAAATTCCTTAAGGAAACCAAGAACTTCCATTTCGCCATTCTGAGTATAGTACCTGAAAATCGAAAATCTAGCTCCAAATAGCGTGATCCGATCAGATCAGCAGGATAGAAACTCGCAAAGCAGAGAAGAGATTCAACATCCAACCACCATCCATCTCTGCTTCGACCTTTCACAACGCTGCAAACACTAGATACGTTCTCGAGGAACTAGTTCACAAATCCTGTAAACTCAACGAGTAATCGCTTTTCTATCTCCCTCTTTTCAATCTCATCTAACAATTTCCAAGCAGGAAGATGACTGATAAAACTCTACTCAGAATCACAAATGTATTAGCCGTTTTACTGCGATATTCCGTTAGAAAGTGTTCACATTATACCGACGTGTAGATGCAATTCTTTCGGACTATTAAGTGAAATTGTTTTCGTGAACAGTTTTGTTTTAAGATTTCGGAAATGCAGGGTGAGATACACTCGTGGATTATGGATTTTTGGGTGAGTTAGACGCTGATTTGCAATTTTGGGATTTTAGTAGTTCGGAAATTTGGGATTTCAGAATTTTGGAAGTTGCAAAGTTTGGAAGATTAGGATTTTGGGATTTTAGAATATTGGAAGTTTTGTAGTTTAGAGCATTGAAATTTTGAAATCTCGGAAGTTTGGAGTATTAGAGGTTCAGAATTTTAGAACTTTGGAACTTTAAAATTTTTTACCTTTGAGAGTTTAAAATTTTGAGAACTTGGGATTCGAAATTATCGAATTTTTGAACTGTAGAGATTATGGTACTATAGAGTTTCAAAATTAAAAAATTACTGAACTTTGAGAATTTGGGGGTTTAGGACACTGGAGCTTCAGAGTTTAAAGATGAAGAAAATTCTTCAACTTTGAGACTTTGAAAAATTACCGATTTGAAAAGTGAATTCCGCCCACAAAAATCTGGAAAACCCTTCCCTACATCACTTTAATTTTCCGAATATTATTTTGCAAATATAGAGCAAGTATAGCCCTTTCCTACATTACCTTCATTTCCCAAATATCATTCTTTTAAACATAACACTGTACCAAACTAAACTTCGTTATAAAATCAATGAACTTCAGTTTGTCAATCATTTCAGTTCGAAACTAAAAAATGATTGTATACGTTTTATTTTCCACGTTCTACCAAATGATCCAATATTAAAGCAGAGCTGAATGAATTATTCGGTTACATACAATCTCATGACTGGAATTCCATAAGTCGAAAGTTTTACACCTGTCGGCCATGAAACAGCCTGTTTGTAAAAGGTGTGTGCTCTGTGGAGGGTGTAGAAAAGGAAGAAAAAAAGGGGACAACTCTGAATACCAGGTGCAAGGGTACGAACATAACCGTTCGTTGGTTTTTACTTATCGGACACTCGGTGGGTGTCTGTTCTCTCGAGGACCCCTGGCAAAAGGGGTCTATTTTGGTACACGGCACGAGACAGACGAAAATGAAAGTCGACGGCTGTGCGGGGGTGGTCACCGTGATTCAGGAGATCACGCTGAAAAATTCGACCGATTTCACTGTCACTGAGACGTGAATGAACGTGCTTTCTTAATGTATTAACTCTCGCTGTAGAAATAATATTTATCGCGACGGTAATTAACGATTATCGTTGATCACTTCGAATTCATTATTCAATGTAACTTTAATTTGCTATCATTATTGTCGTTATTATTGCAATTTTGGCAATGCTTCGACATTTTTTTTATTTTGACTTTGCCTTCATTTTGTAATTATTTGATCCAATTAGCATCGTGGATCGTTACTGCAAAAGTAACTATATTTGATATGTTATGGGTTATAATTAACAATTAATTATTCAATGCAACGCTTCAATTTACTGTCTCGGATCATTACTGTAATTTTGGAGACATTTTTTTAAATTTTAACATTGTCTTCATTTTATAATTACTTGATCCAATTAGCACCGTGGATCGTCACAGCAAAAACAACTATATTTTATATGGCATATGATATAATTATCAATTAATTATTCGATGCAACGCTTCAATTTACTGTCTCGGATCATTACTGTAACTTTGGAGATCAACATTTTTTTTAATTTTAACATTGTCTTCATTTTGTAATTATTTGATCCAATTAGCATCGTGGATCGTTACTGCAAAAGTAACTATATGTGATATGTTATGTGTTATAATTAACAATTAATTATTCAATGCAACGCTTCAATTTACTGTCTCGGATCATTACTGTAACTTTGGAGATCAACATTTTTTTTAATTTTAACATTGTCTTCATTTTATAATTACTTGATCCAATTAGCACCTTGGATCGTCACAGCAAAAGCAACTATATTTTATATGGCATATGATATAATTAACAATTAATTATTCAGTGCTTTAATTTGCTGCTTCGGGTCTTTACTGCAATTTTGGAGATATTTCTACATTTTTAATACTTTAACATTTTGTACTTATTTCATGCAATTAGCACGTTGATTGTTACAACAAAAGCAGCCATACTTAACATCTCATATGATATAACTGACAGTTAATTATTCTGTGAAGTACTTCAATTAGCAGCTTTGGATCATTACCGTGATTTTAGCAGTACTCCAACATTGTTGTCTTTATTTCACAATTATTTCATTGGATTAACATAGTGATCGCTGTGTGATGCAACTAATATTGAGAAATATTTTTTGTATTCATTTCATGATTATATGTTGCAATTAGCACGTTCATCACAGTAAAAGCAGCCATTATAATATCGCATATGATATAACTGACAATTAATTATTCAGTAAAGCTTCAATTTGCTGTTCTGTACCATTACTGTGATTTTAGTGGTACTGAAACCTTATTACTTTTACTTGATAATTATTTAACTGAATTAACATAGTGATCGTTGTGTGATCTAACTAATATTGACAAGTATCTTCTTGTGTTCATTTTGCAATTAGACCCAATTAGTACACTGATTACCACAATAAAAACAGTCATACTGAATGTCACCAGATACCACGATTAATTATTTAATATGATGTTTCAATTTGTCATTATGAATTTTGACGTTGCTCCAACATTATTACTTTTACTTTGATAATAGTTCAAATGATGTCAAAGTAGGTCGCGATTAATAGTTAGCCTAATAATCGTCATGTGACCCATTTTGATTTCATTTGAATTTACACACCTAACTTATCCATATAAGACGAGTTAATTCATCATTCACCTATTTCATCAAGTAACAGTTAATTTAACAAAAAATGTTTGACATCAAACATATCACATATGACTCACTGCAAGAGGGAAATATAAAATACATTTCTTACGTGTAAATTAAACTGACTCGTTTTTTAACAAGTTTTTGACTCGAACTTTGTTGACTATACTTGCAAAATGGTCGATAAAGATACGATAAGTAGAAATACTTTCTCCTTATCTCGCATTCTGACCCAACGTCCCGTAATCATGTTCCCTATTTAATTAATCATATCGTTCGATGAGACACCCGTAACCCGACTCTCAAAACGTAGTAACGATACCATGCAACGCGAAACGAAGCTGTCTATTTCTGAGCTGGATGGCACAACGCGAAACTATTCGAATCGAAACAAAACAACACGGCAGAAATTGAAATTAGAACCGAAGAAGATCAAACGAGACCATTGCGAGGCTGCCACGGATTCTTAATTAAACCGAACATCGAGTCCGTGGTAAAACGTATTACATTCCTCGTTTAATTTGACAATCCCAGATTAATTTATGGTGCGTGGTAAAATTGGAGACTGCGGTATAACATCGGTGCAAGATTTATCTAAACCCTTTATCAAACGTCTTAAATACACAATAAAGATTCAATTATTAGATTGAGGAGAAAGTCTGTTATGATTTGATGAAGGTATCGGAAAACAGCATGACTCGTTAATATTGTAGCTTGTTAATATCGTAGCTTGTTAATTGAAGATTTGATAAAAATTCCCACATAAAAATTTTGTTAATTTCCTCGATACAAAATGGATTTGTGTTTACAATAAAGCATCATCGACACTAACACGATTTGATAACAGCCCCCATTTTGTATTGACAATCTCGACGAAACATTGCTACAGTTAAACTGTGAGCTTCAAATTGACATATTACAATTTCGCGATGCATTTATCGAATCGTTTTTAGCAAAATCCTCCATTTACAAAAGCTAATGGAACCCAAAAATATTCTACCACGTTCTGATTAGCATCCTACACGTAAACAACGCATTCGCTAACAAATTCCAAAATATGAACTTCCAGAAAAATTTCCACTCCAAATATCTTTCGCTGTGCAACGACAATTTCCAGCTAGCTCGTAATGAAACGCTTTAAATGGCCACATGGAAGCAAACATCCACGATACATCGCAGTCCTACAATGATAAATTACGCCTCGTAAATACGAAGCAAAGTAGGTCCCTCGACTCACTCGAACGCAACAAAAGCAACAAACATCGGCACCCTTGCCGAAGCTACCTACGAAACATTTCCTCTCGCAAAATCGCCTAATCATTCACGTCGCGAAACAGGTGCCACGTTGCGTTATCCTTTTGTGTGCTCTAACTGCGATATAAACTCGTTCTTCTTCCTCGATCGGTTTCATTTTGTCACCGGATGTTCTACCGACTGATATGCTTCAATTTGAACACTATGGAGCTCGTTCTGGGTCTGTAGTGTTAATGTGAATGCTTAAGAGAGAAGGTTGAATTTGTTTGATAGATTTTTGGGGAGTAAAAGGGCGGTTTGAGGTGAGTGCTTCAGGTTGGGTGAAATGTGGGAATTGAGTATTTGGGAATTTGGAGATTTGAGAATGGAAGATGAGAATTTGGGGATTTAGAAATTTGGAAATTTGGAAATCAGGGATTGGGAAAATTGGGGGTTTGAAAATTTGGAAATATGGAAATTTAGGTATTTGAAAATTTAGAAATTTGTGACTTAGGGATTATGAAATTTGAGAGCTTGAAAATTTGGAGATTTGAGAATGGAAGATGAGAATTCGGGGATTTGTAAATTTGGCGATTCAGAAATTTGTAAATTCATAAATCAAGGATTGGGAAAATTGGGGGTTTGAGAATTTAGAAACATGGAAATTTAGGTATTTGAACATTCAGAAATTTGTCAATCAGGGCTTTGAAATTTGAGAGTCTAGAAATTAGGTAATACAAAAATTTGGACATTTGAAAATTTCAGGAAAATTAAAATTTGGATTTGTAAATTCAATTAATAGATTTGGAAATACCTTAATAAGTATCCATCGATTCACAAATGGAAAAATATGAAAAACTGAGTTTTCCTCAAGAATGTCCCAGATTATTTTACAATTACAGTCCCTTAATTCTGTAATTCAAAGTCCCCGCGCAGTAACGCAATCGCGGCAGCAATAAAAGTTTTATCGATCATTAATTGAAAGGAAAGGAATAAATTAGCGGTTAGGAGTACGAGGACAAGATCCATTAGAACGGGAGATAAAATTGTTAAGGATCGATCGTATCGATGAAAATCGCGGGATCCGAGTAAGAAACCCTGAAACCAATGGTAAAAATGAAACGAGCCCTTAAAACGAACCCGCCAAGACGAACCCATTCGGTGACCAAATACGGAAAGGGGGCGAAACGATAAAGAATAACTGGTTTTCACTTTCATACGCTGGTACGACGAAGTTCGGGCAGAAAATATGGTCGGCCCGATACCCTGGTGGAACGATTGTACAACAAAAAAGTCAAGGTTTCTTTGCGGTATACGTGACTCGTGCAACGACTCGCGGTTCTCTCTTTTTGCACGTCAAATCGTCGATCTATCTGCGATACGAGCGAGAACTTTGCATTTCATTCTCTTTCGAATGGAATGGTACTTGTGTTCATTAGCTCTCGTATGATTCGAACGAGCTTAATCCTTCTTGTTGGCTCCTGTGAATTTGCCAAAATAATTGGAGGATTTAATAAACTGGAGCCAAATATAGCTTTCCAACGATAAAATAATGTACGATTTTGATTACTAGCTCCAGTTCACGCCTTGCATTTTGAGTCTGACTCCTGACGCACTGTCGTGATCAGTTTCACTCGAATTTTGAATACGCTTCAATTTGGAGTTCAAGTACAATTATTCAAATCCGTTAGCATAGTCAACGATTGCATAACACCAAATCGGCATAACATTTCAACTTTCTTCGTCTGTTTTAATATTGTAGCTGTGTTAGTTCTGACTGACGCACCTGACAAATCACAGTGCAAGGGGTTACACGAAAAATTTCTTTATGGAGTGAAAAATTTTCGTGTTTCTTCCAGGTTTTCTTATTCTTTCTGACCTTTGTCGAAGAGAAAAATCTCGGACGATCTGCGCTACATCTGCTTTCGAACTTGATTTAACCCCTTGCACTATTTTGACGAATCTCGTGACTCGTACTTCGTGATCAATTTTACTCGAATACGCTTCAATTTGGAGTTAAAAATTTGCATACTCAACGATTGATACCAAATTGACATAACATTTCAACTTTGTCTGTTTTAATATTGCAGCTGTGATTAGTTCAGACGCACCTGACAAGTCATAATGCAAGGGGTTAAATTTAATTAATCCTAGACCAAGTGATGAACTCTCTATCCCCTATCTTTATATCACTCTACTAAATTTGTAAAATAGAAATTTGGAAATTTCAACATCTACCGATACTTTGCAAAATGAAGCTTCAATTTCAAATTAAAATTAGTGCAGTATTTTGTGAATATAGAAACGAAGCAGCTAAACTGAAGATTCAAAATTTGAAAAGTCAAAGGAAGTTTGATTACGAAATTTACGTGGTTTATCTGAGACTAAATTTAGAACTAATAAATGTTTGCTTATATTAGATTTCTCTATTGCAGCAAAGGAACTCTGTTCAGACATGGTTTATCAGTTACAGTTACGGTTTGTTTTATTCATGAACAAATGTGGCTTGGAGAGAAAAGGACACTTTGAACAATCCGTCTCGAGTTTAAGTTTTTTTTACTAAGAATTGTGACTCATTTGATTTCAGTGGTCGTAACGATTCGAGAGGTGAATGTTAACGAGGATTCAGCGAAGAAAATGGTTTGTTCAGCAATTACCGATCTACGATAATTCGCAGATATAACAAGAAATCCTCGAAGTATGAATATTCCCGAATATTTGTAATTTCATTCACCGATTTCGATGTACATACGTAAGAACCCGTACGTCTAACTTTGAGAAAAAATTTGTAGTTCTTATTCAGAACTGTCGCTCATCTGGATTTCTGTTTGCGTTCGCGCCGAGGTATGCAATGAATATTAAGAGGTCTACAAAATAGTTTACTCAACCGTTAAGAATTTAATCGAAAATTGATGTATCTTGTAATAAAGTAAACAATTTTGTTGTATACAAACGATTCGTTTATTCTGTTCATTGAAATCTGTGAAACCTTGCAATTTCGTTTTTAAAATAAATGTAATTTTGTTCATTTCCTAATCTCGAAACACCTGTATACACTATGAACAATACGACTAAATTCAGTACAATTCATTTTCCAATTGAATTACTATGAGAACCTAAATCATGCAGGTAGCATGTTCGTGTTACACACATATAAATTTAATTTGTCAACTATGTTTATATATGACTTCGACAATTTTCATAAATAATGTTCAATGCAAAATTAATTAAATCAATTCAATGATCACTTTTCTAGAATATAATTATTAATAAATATCTCTAGATCTCTAAATTTTATATACCCAAATCCCTAGGTTCGTACGTTTCTAAATACAAAAATCCCTATATTCTTACACAGTTGTATGCCAACATTCCTAAATTCTAACATAGTAATATCCCTAGATCTCTACATCCCAATACCTGCAGATTCTTAGATTTTTATATTGCCACATTCTTAATTCCCTGTAGCTCTGTATCCTCATATCCGTAAACCCATAAATCTCTAAGCTGCTGTATTACTTTCCTACACCCTCAGATATTTACGTCTCCATATCTCTATACTACGAAGTTCCTATACCTTAAAACAAATGGTCAATACACAGCATTAACTCCGTAAATAAAATCACCCAGTTCATTAAAAAGTCAGCGTACAGGCTCCCTTAATCGTGTTGACACTCACATTACTACACCGGGACACAAGACCTAATTTTCGATTCCAAACAAAACAAAAACGCGATAATACGGTCAAAGCGATATCAACACCTGTCCAGGAAGCGTACTACAATCAGTCCCTCAAATAAACATTAACAGCCTGTAGTATGTATATACATAGAACCTTGTCGTTTCTCGAATCGAACCGTCTGAAAAACAGTGTCGCGTCACCCGCGAGGCAAATACTTGTAGCGCTAGTAACATCCCCAAAGGACTCGGATAATTGGTAGCACGCGTCGACGAACGGTTACGAGATGGTCGAAAAGTTGAGCCAAAACTCGTGGCCAACGAAGCTTCGATTCAACAAGGCCGGACGCTCGCATCTTCGCGTCAAAAAAGACGCACGCACACGTACGAAACCCTTTTGTCCGTTTACATGGGCGCACCTCCTTCCTTCCCGTTCCACTTGCTCCGTTCACGACGATCGCCGATGTTAAACGCGCTCAACACCCGTGAAATCTAATCTGTCTAATCTACGTTTCGATATCTTCGACCGGTCAGCACCGATATCGAACATCGACGCGTCGCCGGCGTTGAAAACGCGAACGCGATACGTTCGCCCGATTGTCACCGTTCCGATTTCAATCGAGTCGCGTTTTGCGCGCCCATGATACGTTACCGGTTTCTATTGGTTCCTCTGCACGCCGCAGCCTCCACTCTACCTACTCAGCTGTTGCACGCTCCACGCACACTTATTTTTCTCACTGAAAACCGCCACACTTGATTCACGCGCGAAGAAAAACGATTAGGTTACACGCACGGTAAGCACTCGAACTCGGACACGAATTGACTGGGGCTCGATCGTTTCGTACCGTCGCGCAGGAACATCGGAACTGGACTGCACGGCCGAATCCCTGCTCGGCGAACCTCGGAGGTGGAAGTTAGTTCGTATCGACGCCGCGCCTGCGCGATGGCGCTGCGATCTACCGAACCCTATCGCGAACGTATCAGCTGATTTTTGACGTTTATTTCGAAGAACTAATTCGAATATAATTCTGCCACTTTCTTGTATTATGTAATTACTTACGACTACTTATAATTACCATGTTTATATTAATAGTAAGTACGATTTAGACAAAATAGAATTAACTGTATAACTGTATATGTACACTCATTAGCGTCATTAGGCTTTTTGAAACCGACGTGGTAGATTTGGTAATCTGTCAACGCCCCATGCCATGCGCAACTGGCTATACGATTTCTAATTTTGTAAATATATAATATATAATATATATAAACCTACAAATATATTACGGGTTTGTAACATAGGTATTTTGAAATTTTTAAAGTTAATGTTACGTGCATTCGGAGATTTCGACTTCTAGAATTTTAATTCAAGAACTTTTTAATGGTGGAACTAAGAACTTGGCGAGTAGAAAAGTTGAAGGTTAGAAAAATTAATGATTCATACAAATTTGGAAATTTAATACTCATCGCTTTAATACTTATTAATGTAAAAATTAGCAACTTGGGAATCGAAATGTGCATAACAAAATGGATATACATACGAACGTACGGAGCGTTCTGTATTACGTCACACGATCTCTGACGCACCCGTTGCGTCGTGGTATCAAACTTATTACAAATTACATTCAACAAAATAATTTTATCATATACTGACTACCAGAAATTTTATCATAAACTCTGCCAATTTTCTCGTAAAACTTTCTAATAAATCCTCGAAAAATATACATCACCACAAGCCAACCTTAATTTAATAATCACTGTAGAAATAAGACATATCCCTTCGTACAACTGCCGATCAATGCATAACCGAAGAAGAAACTTGGCATGAAACATCAAAGATCAATTAAGTGGCTCTTCTTTCGAGAAGCGACGAAACTAGTGCATCGAATAAATTGCTTTCTAGGAGGTCTTGGCACACGTCCTACCCGTTCAGCATACATATATGTATATCGTGCAGGTGATCCTGATCTGGACGTTCCGTACCGATAATGTGCAGAATAAAAGGACGGTAAAATTTACGCCCGCTGTCTAAGCGTGTTCGAAATGGAAAATTATAACTTTATGGTAAGGCAAAGGAACGATGGCCGTTTTCCGCGCGAGTCGAGGGAAACTCCTCTCGAGTTGAGGAAGGCCCGTAACTTCTCGAGGACATAAACTGGCGCGCGCCAAGTCGTCTGCTCGACGAGACAACCACGAAGAGAGCCAAAAAAAAACGAGAACACCAGGATTTCATAGGGAAAAGAGAAACGGAGCTAATGTCGAAACAAGAGCGAGAGAAAGGGCGAAAAGAGAAGAGTAAAAAATGGTCGAGGAAGAAACGGCACGAGCGTATCGTTTTGTTTCGCAGCTGGAGGCTTCTATAGACCCCATAGGTCGTCGAGAAAAAGCTACTGTGGAAAACCGTCTCTGAATGAAAACAATGAAACTGAAGATCTTTAAATTAAAAATATCTTTTTCGACAAAATTTTACAATCTTTAGCTGATGTAATTGAGTAATATTTGAGGCGAGTTTTTATGAATATGTAACTTTCGTAAATTATGTAAGTGTTTTATATAATCTTGTTATATAAAGTAGGCTCGATTGATAAGTAATCGATTAACTCGTTGAAATAATCTTGATAGAAGAGAAATAATAAAATTCGTCGACAATCCACACTTAGTGGATTAAATTATAATTAAACTTGGCCTTGTTGAATGCTGGAGGGAATTTCAAATTACTACGGGAAAATGGATTGTCCCATGCGATGAGTATTAATACGGCTAAAAGCGGTTAATGACAGTATCCTTTTATAAACTCTAATTAAATTATCTACACCGTACACGTGTACATGTAAACGTCATATTCGATATTATACATATAGGGTGAGTCGATAAGATCTACCTCGATATTTAATACTTGTATTTAGAACTATTTTAAAGTCGCTATCTTTCGTT
This sequence comes from Megachile willughbiella, assembly GCA_945859595.2. Taxonomy (NCBI): domain Eukaryota; kingdom Metazoa; phylum Arthropoda; class Insecta; order Hymenoptera; family Megachilidae; genus Megachile; species Megachile willughbiella. The sequence goes on from OX243796.1 coordinate 12,535,392, forward strand.
CAAAGGGACATCTATCTTATCAGATACAACTTAATTTTTCTTTATATCTGATATCTTTTATATACGAAACTTTTCTTTATATCTGATAATTCATATTTTGTAATTCGAATTAATGTAACTATTTTGAGATACATTTATATCATCATCTTGTTTCAGACTCGGTGCTTCGAAATCGATCATTGTTTTCTGTAACTGGCAACCAGCCATTTTATATCGAGACTAATATCGAGGTGTTTGCATAGCCTTTTTCGCCGTACTTTAGCTCCAATCTGATAAATCACGAGTTTCGCGATAGTTTTATGTCATGAAATCGCGTTTGATTCAATAGGGAACCTAATGTTTCGTACTCGCCAACTTCATAATATACAGGGTGCCTCACAACTGGTGTAAGCCCCGGAAAGGGGTTGTAGGTGACATAATTCTGAAGAAATCCTTTGCAAAAATGGGGTATAAAGCTTCGTTTTTGAATTGTTAAAAACGATGCTCAAACCTCATTTTTGCGAAGGAAACAGTATCACCAAAAATACTTTTATGGGAGTAACAATAGTTGTGAGACACCCAGTATATTTAGATATCTGTGACCTCCAGCTCTATATTTCCAGGTCCCGATAAAAAGCAACCCATGTAAACTCGATTTACCTGCAAAATCGTTTCCAATATCCTCCCTTTTCTCCGGCAAGCTGGGAAACGGAAGAAAATGACACGGACCGTCATTGAAAATTCAAACGAATCTCAAAAAGCCGGAGAAATGGAGCGGCGGGTGGAAGCCTTTGAAAATCGCAATGCTTGCATCTCTTTTCGTGCAAAAACCATCGCGAAAACAAAACGTTGATCGATCCGCGCACGTCGAAGCAACAAAACGGCGATGCGGCTGATAAATGATACGGAGCACGGCAAGAGAGGCAAAAGCGTTCTCGAACTTGTTCAATTTCTTCGGAAATTGCAGCACCGATCCTCTCGGCCAGAATAATGGAAGGTTACGCGCGAAAAATATGCTCGCTTCGTGACGTTGCTCGCTCGAACGTGTTCCATCTCCGGAAAGAGAGTTTTCCTCGAAACGCGGCGGCCACTTACAACTTTGACAGGGAACACGCGGAGCGGATTCGGCGAGTGCCAGGGATTTGCACGCTTTTCTCGTAACGTTTCAGCCTCATTCTGCTTTTATTCTCGAAAGGACACGAACGGAAAGACGGGGGAAAAAGGCGAAACTTCTCCAAGGCTTTCACGATTGCTTGTTCTTCGTGCTGTAACCGAATATGCCTCGGAAAGAACGTGTTGGTTTACTTGAAACGGATCCTCGATGCGAATTGCTCGGTCAGGGGGAGATTCTGGTCTACGAACTTGGAAAAATTGCAAGAATACGCCTTAAACTGGTTTTTAATCATCTGCCACAGCTACTTTTATTCAAGGCGTATGGAATCGTTTTGAGCAAGGGTTGGATGTTCATTTTTCGTCTTCTTTCAAATGTTGATCACATTTAGTACTTCAGTGATGCAGTCGAGGATTTTTTAAAAATTGAGGATTTTTATCGTTCAGAATAATTTCTGATACAGTGACTATTGTAAAAACATTTGAAAATTACTTAGATGAACATGATCAATAAATAGACAACTATTATCAATATAATTTACTTTGGGAGTAGTAAAATTGAAGCATCAAATCATCAAATTTCATCAAATTGAATCAAGTGATCAGATTTCACCAAATTGAAACATCAAATTATCAAACTTCATATGTAGATAAAAATCTAAAATTCATTCAAGATATAGAAAATGTAGATAAATGTCTAGAATTTCATCAAACTGAAACATCAAATCAAAAACATCAAATTATCAAACTTCATATGTAGATAAAAATCTAGAATTAATTCAAGATATAGAAGATGTAGATAAATGCCTAGAATTTCATCAAATTCAAACATCACATCAAAAACATCAAATTATCAAACTTCATATGTAAATAAAAATCTAGAATTAATTCAAGATATAGAAGATGTAGATAAATGTCTAGAATTTCATCAAATTCAAACATCAAATCAAAAACATCAAATTATCAAACTTCATATGTAGATAGAAATCTAGAATTAATTAAAGATCTAGGAAATATAGATATCTGGAATTTCCAGGAGTAAAAGAAAATAAGAAGCTTTCACCCTCAATCAGCAGTGTAGATAAATATAATAAAGAAGATCATGATCATGAGAATTGATATGATTATTGAATTGATTAAGTATGAACACGTCTAAACAGAATATACATTTGTGTAAACCTGTATGCATGCATATATGCACATATGTGTGATGCAAACATATGTGTATATGTATATGCATCTATGGAAGTATGCATGTGAGCATATGTGTATAATATGCATGTATGAATGTATGCATGTGAGCATACGTGTACATATTCATGTATGGATGTATGCATGTGTGTGCATATGGTTGTATCTACAATACATGTATAGTATGTGCATATGCAACTGTGTACGAAATTTGCATGCAAATAGGAGATTTCTGTTCAAACATCCTCTTATTTGTCCTCCACACCTGACACTCACAAATAGCACTGAGCCAGAATATCTTTGCAACTGCTGACTTATTACGTGTAAAACAGAAGAACGTTGATCGAGCATTTCCTGTCCAAGCCAATAGCAGTAACAGAATTGCTCGCGACGAATTTCACGCGTTTCGTTAACAAGGATAAATAGAAACGTGTGCAATTAACCGAGGGTCGGTCCACGATTAGACGACATTTTCTGCAGACTCAGGGTTCGTTGTTACCGTAACGAGGTTCCTTATTATTCCACCCTAAGTGCTCTCTTCCTGCCGGTTCGTCATTGCTTCAGCCATAGCACTTGACCCGTTGACACCTACGAAATTACCTTGGCGTTTGATGTCTCCACGGCCGAAAGCCAAATGGAACAACAAGTTGGAAACTCGATAGGGGAAACGCAGGTTCCTTGCAAATGGAGCAACACAGGATGGAGATCAAAAGCAAGGAAGACGAGCGAGACGCATTAAGACGCGAACCTAGAAGGTGATGTACTTAACGTTTCAAAAGTTTAATCACGTTTCAACCATGCTACCTCTGTGTTCTCTTCTTAATAGGATTTAGCTTGTACACCTTCTTTGGACCAACGAGGCATGCAAACTTTTACGAAACTCTCTTTTGTAGAAATTCGCCGGAAATCCTCGGACTAATTTGAAAGACGTCCACTTGTATCCTGTTGTAAGCTACTCCTCAGTTTGTCTACTTTGCTCGGCTCGGAGTAATTAAGTTCACGGTTAAGGACCGCTTTCAATTATGACGGGGATATCGAAGTAATTAAGGCTAAAGCCCTGGTGAAGTAATTAATACGGTGTTAAGCGGTGATAAAGATTTTAGGGATGTTTCTGATTTAATTATTTGATGGGCTTTGCCGATTTGATCGTGGGCTTTGCGGTTATTAGCAGATGTGAAAGAGTTATTTGGTTTCCAATGTTCGTGGATCATCGAGACAAATTCTTGGCCGATTACACTAACCTCACGATCTTCGAATTGTTGTTCTAATGGATGCTCGATGAAACACGCGTTTCCGAAACGCTCAGATCGCGTGGCGACCTACATTCACCGCTCGCGTAACTAGGATTTTAGGCTCGGGTGCCAATGTGACCATTATGGAAAGTTCCGAACTTGGGAATTTGGGACTTTGAAATTTTGAGACCTGGGAATTTAGAGATTTAGATTTTGAAAAATTTGAGAATTGAGATTTGAAAAATTGGGGAGTTACAAATCTCAGAACTTGGAGATATTTAGGTTTTGGAAAATTTGAGAATTTTGAGATTTAGGAAATTTAGAGTGTGGGATATTCGAGATTTAGAAATTTCGGAAGTTGGAAATTTGGGGATTTAGAAATTTTGCAATTTAAAAATTTGAGGATTTAGGAATTTCGGAGCGTAGAAATTTGGGGATTTGGGAATTTCGGTATTTGAGAATTTGGGGATTTAGGGATTTCGGAGCGTAGAAATTTGGGGGTTTGGGAATTTTGGTATTTGAGAATTTGGGGATTTAGGTGATTTCGGAGCGTAGAAATTTGGGGATTTAGAAGTTTCGGAACGTGGATATTTGGGGATTTAAAAATTTCGGAAGTGGGTATTTGGGGATTTCGGAATTTGGGAGTTAGGGGATTTGTGAGTTTGGGAATTTGGAAGCTGGGGAATTTGGGGATTTTTGAATTTGAGAACTTAGAAATTTAGGGATTTTGGAATTCGAAAGTTTGAGATTTTGGGAGCTTGGGGATTTGGGAGTGTGGATATTTGGGAGCTCGGAAATTTTGCAATTTGAGAATTTGGGGATTTAGAAATTTCGGAACGTTGGTATTTGGGGACTCAGAAATTTCAAAATTTGAGAATTTGGAGATTTAGGTAGTTTGGAGCGTGGGAACTTGCAGATTTGTAAACTTCAGAAGCTGGAAATTTGGGAAGTGAAATTTCACAATTCAAGAATTTGTGGACATACAAATTTTAAAATTTGGAAGTTTGGGGCTTAGAAATTTATAAATGAAAGACTCTTTGGATTTAGAAATTTCAGAGCTTGAAAATTTGCATTCATAAAAATTTCATAATGTAAGAATTTGAGGACTTAGAAATTTCAGAGCTCAAGGGGACTTAGAAATTTCAAAATGTAACTCTTTGGATTTAGAAATTTCAGAGCTTGAAAATTTGCATCTTTAAAAATTTCATAATGTAAGAATTTGAGGACTTGGAAATTTCAGAGCTCAAGGGGACTTAGAAATTTCAAAATGTAAGACTCTTTGGATTTAGAAATTTCAGAGCTTGAAAATTTGCATCTTTAAAAATTTCATAATGTAAGAATTTGAGGACTTAGAAATTTCAGAGCTCAAGGGGACTTAGAAATTTCAAAATGTAAGACTCTTTGGATTTAGAAATTTCAGAGCTTGAAAATTTGCATCCTTAAAAATTTCATAATATAATTTGAGGACAGAAATTTCAGAGCTCAGAAATTTAGGGACTTAGGAATTGATGCATATGCAAATTTCCCAAAAACTGTGAGATACGAAGAACCTTTCATTCCACGTCCGTCCCGCAATCTGGTAAGATCCGAGACCATATTTGGGGTTAGGTTCGGTCCTCATTGGTCCCCAGATAGTTACGTCAGACACACACGCGTGCGACCCCGATGCACTTCTGCACCCGCATGTTCACGGACGGCGACACGCCGCCACGTAACTTTGGCGCATTAACCTGGCTTCCCGCCATGCCGCGTCATAAATACGGGTTAACGATGCTCACCATGGTTCGTGATAATCTTACTCAGGAAACTGTATTCCAACGAGTTATGAACTTATGCAGAATTCTATGTTCGGAATCATGCCCATTAGGCTCGAGTGTCAAGGTGCTCTTTGATCGCGAAAGAAGAGCACTTCATCCGCTTTGCTGCTTCTAAATTAGTTCTCGCATTCTATTTACATGTGTATCACGTACTTTGCCTTACTGATATATCAAGAAACTTTGTTCGGGAAAGAAAACTTAAACGAACAAACTTGTTCCACGACTTTTATCTTCCACGATCGAATTAACTTCTCGTTATAATTTGCAGCTGCTGACGAGTCTTTAAATTCTTGCGAGTAGCTTGGATCGGTACAAACTTCGGTATAAATAAATTATTGTAAGAGATATTATTTCAAATTGTAAAATGTAGATACTTTTGATCGTGTTCCAAGTCCAACATCAATGTTTGAATTTTTGAAGAGTTAACATGTTGCAATGTAGAGATATTTACTATATCATTCTTGAATCGTTAATTCTATAAGAAGAAACTCGAAATTTTTGTCTGTTATCAAATGTGTGATGCACACTTAACATCCCATATACCAAATGATCATGATAGGTTAGCATTTGAACAGTCCTGTCGTTAAGTATCATAGATTACTGTTTCCCTTGCAGAAGATCAACGACTGAGTATTAGCAGAAAGATCTAAAGTCCCAACGAGCTGAAACGATCGCCGAGCCGAATACATTTGAATACTTGAAGAGGATTGAATAATCGCGCACAATCAGAGAATCTATTATCATACGAAAAGAGAAGTAAAAGACGGGATTACCGCTGTAATAAGCGATTAATAACATCTTTCGCTTGATGTCCTTAAATCGTTGCAAAAGGACAGAGAATCGAACGAACGTTCAGCTAAATTAAATAGCAGCGAAGTTTACTGCGATCGACTCGATCGTCTAGTAATATCGGGGATAAAAGGAAAGAGACAGCGGATGAGAAACGAGAACTGAAAATGGAGTACCGGACGACTTTGAACGATACTTAAAACGAGAGATACGAGTCGGTGGCGGGTTGCGTGTCGAGCGTGCGCGAGCGGAAACACGCTGCTCGGCAAACAGCAGCTGCGAGCGGAATCGCGGCCGCATATGCGCTTATTTGAATAATTAAGCAACAGCCTTACGCAAATCAGTCGAACCGCTGCAGAAACGAGGGAAACTGATACGCAGAACCTCCATTATCCGAAGCAATCGGGAGACCCAATTGTTCGGAGCAGCGAACTAGCCGATCAATAGGTTGCTCGTTCTTCGTGGCGTTGATCATTTCAACGAGAGATTTTACACATTTTATTTTGTAAATTATTTGCAGGTACTACATTTTTATATTCACTCAGAATTTCACATTCATGTGATCGAGGGATTTCAAGGAGTAGTCAATTTGATGGAATAGTCAGTTCAGAAATTTGGAAGGAAAATGTTTTGAAATTCTTTAATTTTTTCGCTTTCAAGTTGTGCAGGTTCTAAATTATACAATTAGGGGATTTTTAAATTACTAGCTTAGTTATTTCTAAACTTCTAAATTGACTTTCAAGCTGAGTTATCTGATATTGCTATATAATTATTATTTAGTAGACCATTTTCATTTTGGTATTATTACTCAATTACCAATAAGGAATGGACTGCCTTAGATCACCTAAATTTCTGTATCTACTTCTGGGTTCTTAAACCCCTACGTCCCTACATTCTTAAATTTCAAGACCTCCACATCTCTAGATTCACATCTCTAACCCTCTAAATTTCAAAACTTTCAAACTGAGTAATCTGGTATGGTCATATAATTATTATTTAATATTCTATTTCCATTTTTGTATTATTACTCAATTATTAATGAACAACAGATTCCCCTAGATCACCTAAATTTCTATATGTACTTCTAGGTTCTTAAACACCTAGACCTCTACGTCCTCACATTCTAAAATCTCAAGACCCCCACATCCCTAGATTCACATCTCTAACCCTCTAAATTTCAAAACTATCAAGCTAAGTAATCTGGTATTGCTATATAATTATTATTTAATATCCTACTTCCATTTCGCCATTATTACTCAATTATTAATAAGGAATAGTTTCCCTTGGATCACCATACACCTAGATTTCTATACTTCCAGATATCTGCACATCTAGACCCCTACGTCCCTAGTTCTTAATCCCTCGCACTATGACTTGCCATGTGCTTCAGAACTAATCACAGCTACATATTAAAACAAGCAAAGTTGAAATGTTATGTCAATTTGGTATCAATCGTTCAGTATCCAAATTTTGAACTCCAAATTGAAGCGTATTCGAGTAAAATTGATCACGAAGTACGAGTCACGAGACTCGTCAAAATAGTGCAAGGGGTTAAATTAAGTTCGAAAGCAGATGAAGTGCAGATCGTCCGAGATTTTTCTCTTCGACAAAGGCCAGAAAGAATAAGAAAAACTGGAAGAAACACGAAAATGTTTCACTCCATAAAGAAATTTTTCGTGTAACCCCTTGCACTGTGATTTGTCAGGTGCGTCAGTCAGAACTAACACAGCCACAATATTAAAACAGACGAAGAAAGTTGAAATGTTATGCCAATTTGGTGTTATGCAATCGTTGACTATGCTAACGGATTTGAATAATTGTACTTGAACTCCAAATTGAAGTATATTAAAAATTCGAGTAAAATTGACCACAGCTGAAGTACCAGTGCGTCACGAGTTAAACTCGCCAAAACAGTGCAAGGTCCAAGATCCCTATACCCCTAAAAAGTATAACATACAGAAATGATGCAGAAACTCGACTAAACTTACCTAAACTTATCTTACTTAAAAAATTGAATCCCAAAATTAATATAAATCCATATACCCATAACTTTCAATAGTTCGTACCGTATTCGTAGCATCAAACGGTAATTTAATCGGTAACTTATCGCTTTCTTATTAAAGAAGTTCACGAAAGTTCGTCGAGCGTCCGAACAAACGTTCCGTTTTTCCCATCCAGTGTAAGACAAAGTTTCTCTTAAGTACGAAGATTCGTTAGCGACTTGCGAGCATTCGATTTCCTTCCAAGAAACATCGCTTCCGGTTTCCCGCTCTGAAAACCGGTCGCTGTTTGTTAGGAAACTTTAACGAACAAAAAGTTGAGCCAATATACACCGCGATTGTTTCGAGATACTTTTGTTCTTTTCCATGGACCAGTTATTTCACGTTCTCGGCGCGGTGCCATTTGCAAAGGCTTGACGCAAATTAGTCGCAATTATTACTCTCGTCGCGTAATTACCGGGGACTATTTCGATTCCTATCACGGACTCTCGATTAACTTTCTCGGAGACATTGTTAGCTCAAGCTGTTTTATACAATCGTACTCTATCATCGAGTTGGGGACATGGACATTGATTGACGAAGAACAAGTCGATAAATTATATAAATTGCGTGATATATGGGAGAAACAAGAGTAATATAGAAAATTAATTGGTAAAGAACAAGTAGACAAATTATATAAATTACGTGATATATGAAGAAAATAGTAATAGTCACAGACACTGTAATATAGAGAACATTGATTATGGAAGAACAAGTAGACAAATTACATGAACAGAGAAAACAGTAATAGTTCATCGGCGAATTATATCTGAAGTGTATCAGGGTTTTGACACATTATTCGTTTATATCGCAGATATAAACAAATGTTATCATATAATTTTTCTGTGTGAACGTATTGTACACTGATGATTTTAACTTGAGAAGTTCAGAAATTCAGAACTAAAAATTCACTTCTCGTTAATTAATATGTGAGCGGTATATCTTCCTACGTTCAAGTGAATAAAGGAAAATAATTGCAATATTATAAACGAATCCTTTTTATGTTGAGTAATATAAAAATTGAACTCTCGAACCTAGAGAAAAATCTTAAGAAAAAATAGTTTTTATAATTATCAATTATTATGAATTATTCTGCCCGTTAAGAAATGCGCAGATAATTAATTGTTCGTACTATTACCTTCATTATCCTGTTCCACCATTATTTCTGGCGGAAATCCTCTTGGTAAGGACAAGGACTTTAACTCACCTGTAACAGAAGAAAATGAGCCATGATTAACGATTTCCATTCCGGTGCTTCGCGATAAAATATCAATTTATGAAAGGTCTTATATGATTACGTTCACGGTTAAGAATGTCGGTACTTTGATACTTCTGTTAACGATTGACGACTTCATGGAGCATCAATCCTATAACCACCTATGCTGACCCTCGACTACTCCCCTTGAATGAGTCGGCAATCGAAAGAGTGGAGGCCGAAATTAATGAAAGCGTTTCCATTGAACCCTACTCGGGTCAAGTGCATGATACTCTATCGAGTGACCGTTCGAGCAAGGCCAATCCAGCCAATTAAACCAATTTCGACACCCCTCTGATCCAGGTACAGATCATACGAAAATCGTTTCGACAAATCTTCTGTTTTCGTTCTACCACGTTGTATGAATTATAAGTTTCAAGGATCTTTTGATTTCAAAGACTTATTATAATTACATCAGTCAAATTAATATGTTGATCTGATGGTGGTATATTTGTCGTGAATCTGTTTGTCTATAGCATTCATGCAGCTTATAATTTATGTTACCCTTGTGTTATTTCGAGTTCTTTCTTAAATGTTTAAAGAGTACTTCTCTTGAAAAGGAAGTTGTCTGATTGTTGCGAGTAAAATGGATTTCGCAACGTAGAAAGTGCGACATGGAAGGTTTAATGTGACTGACAACACAAAGGTCTCTGTACCAGTAGATTTCTGGATTTTTAGGTTTCCACGTTTACATATTTCTAAACTTCTAAATCCTCAAATTCCCAAGCCCTTAAATTCTGAAATCCTCAATTTTTCAAACCCCAAACTACTATCTTCCAAACCCTCAAATTCCCAAATCCTCCAATCCTCAAGTTCTCAAGAACAACCTCACTGAAGCAACCACATCAACAGCGTATCAAGACACATTACTAAAATTTTGTAAAATTATAGGAATCCTCACCCAACTATGAAAAAGTTATCCCAAACCATCCACTTCCGACCATAACCTTGTCTCCGTAAATTGGTCAACAGTCGCTAATAACCTCGGTAGTTGATGCGACTATAAACCACTATTTAAAAAAAAAAAAAAAAAAAAACTTCTCAAGCCCCAAACTCCTATCTTTCCAAACTCTCAAACTCTGAAATCCTCAAATCCTCAAATTCTCAAACCCCAAACTCCTATCTCCCCAAACCCTCAAATTCTCAAATTCTCAAACCCCTAAACTTCTATCTCCCCAAACCCTCAAATTCCCAAATCCTCCAATCCTCAAATTTTCAAACCCCAAACTTCTATCTGCACAAACCCTCAAATTCCCAAATTCTCAAATCCCAAACTCATATCATCCCAAATCCTCAAGTCCTCAAATTCTCAAACCCCTAAACTTCTATCTCCCCAAACCCTCAAATTCCCAAATCCTCCAATCCTTAAATTCTCAAACCCCAAACTCCTATTTTCCCAAACTCTCAAACTCTGAAATCCTCAAATCCTCAAATTCTTAAACCCCAAATTCCTATCTCCCCAAACCCTCAAATTCTCAAACCCCTAAACTTCTATCTCCCCAAACCCTCAAATTCCCAAATCTTCAAATTCTCAAACCCCTAAACTCCTATCTCCCCAAACCCCCAAACTCTCAAACTACCACCTAATCAATATCGAATATTCCTAAACCTTGATCGAAAAAAACAACTTGTCCCAAAAAAAAACACCTGCATCAAAAAAGTCTTATATCCCTGTTCGAGTATCAAATCATGAGAAACATTTGAAAGTTTGTTTCAAAAGAACATTTTATTACAGTTATTTCTCCGAGTCAGAAGTAATTTTTGGGTAGTTGCATTACAGCTGTTGGAGAACAAGACCGCTCGTGTGAACGATGCAACCGCACGAGGCCGGTGCAACAGGATTACATAGGTGGAACAATTGCACCGGTCCGATGGCCCTGATCTTTATCGAGCCCGATCGCATAATTTGCGGTTTTCGTCATGAACAATTAAGCAGCCTTCCGTCACCTTGGAAGCAGAAGCGAGGACATCGCGGCCCATTATTCGGATGCTGTTATTATTTCGTTAACGATTGAAAAAAGGAACAAAGCTCGGTTGCATCATGGATTAATTGAACCGCTATAGAGTCTCGATTACGGTTTGATTGTACACGCAACTTGTGTTATTACGTTCGATCGGTCCTTTGAAGTCGTTGATAGATTGTTCCTTGCGACTGATATAATGGCATAATTACACACACCTGTGTACTAGATTTTAACTAGGTAACAAGTTGATATCTGTGTTGCAACATATCGTTCATTTAACGTATCGTTCACTTTTAGAGATTTTTGAGATCTGGATATGTGGAGGTAAGTGCAGAATTTGAAGATATGGAAATTTGGGGATTTTGAGATCTTAGGATTTTGGGATTTGGGGGTGACAGATGGGGAAATTTAGAAATTTGGAGACACTACAATTTGAAGATTTAGAGATTTGGGGTATAGAGATTTAAGGATATGGGGATTTGGGGTATAGGGATTTGGGGTATAGAGATTTGAGAATATAGGGATTTGGGATATAGAGATTTGGAGATATAGAGATTTAGAGATATAAAGATTTGGGGATTTAGGGATTTGGAGTATAGAGATTTAAGGATGTAGGAATTTGGGGTATAGAGATTTGGAGATATAGAGATTTAGAGATATAGAGATTTGGTGTATAGAGATTTGGGGATATAGAGATTTAGAGATGTAGGGATTTGGGTATATAAAAATTTGAAGACATAGGAACTTAGGGATATATAGGGATTTGGAGACATAGAGACTTGGGGATATACAAATTTGGTGATCTAGAGATTTGAAAATATAGAGATTGGGGGATATAGGGACACGGGAATATAAGTATTTGAGGATATAGAAATTCGGGAATTTAGAGATTCGGTGATATAGAAATTCGGCAATAAACAGCTTTGAACATATAGGAATTTGAGTCTATAGGAATTTTCCAATACAGGAATTTGGGAGTCTAAAAATTTCGAAACCTTGAAATTAGTACAATTTAAGATTGGTAGACCTAATATGTGAATCCTGACCTAATATGTGAAACCCGACTTAATACGTGAATCCTGACCTGATATGTGAGTCTTTGAGGCCCACAAACTTTGGTACCTAGTACTTGTGAGATACAGAGAATTTCCTTCTATACATGAAAAAACTTGCAACTCCATATAAAAATCGACGAAACCTCGATTAGGTCGAGATCTGAACTACGAGAATTCCGAAATTTAAAAGTTGCCACATTAGCATACGCGACCCCATTGAAAGTTGCATTCGGGCGCAGTTTCGCCGAAACGTTTGGACCACACCCCATCGTATCGAATGTCCGCAGCAGAGAAGGTCGTGGGTGTAAGAGCAGCAACGATCGGTCTTTCAGAAGAAGGCAAGTCTCTGAAAGGTCTAAATGGGTGGCGAATGATGCGCCAGCGGTTTTCATGGACCGCTATAGATAGCGCACGGCCGAAGAGACGGCCGGTGTCATCCACGCGAAACTGAACGCCTATTCGTCGGAGCGCTGACACCGAAGGAAAACCGGGTCGCCGGTAATTAATTCACCTTTGACTTTTCACGCCCCGGGGCGGAATTGATTTTCGTTGCACGCGACCGCTGTTTACCGCCACCGGAAATTACTGTTTGCGAATCTACAATTGGTTTTGAATTCGTTCGAGTTTAGCGCGTCCATCGTGATTTGTTTGTGGAAACCGATGCTTATCAAAGGAACAATGAATCATTTAAACCAGTCGAAATTGTTTTCTATTTTTTTGCTGACTTGGACAGTTTTATAGCTGTAGCTTTCTGACAAATTGATATTTTTTGGTTGCGTGACGGTTTACAGAAATATTTATTAACACTTTAATGGCCGCTCGCATGTGTGTGATGATTGATGAACGTAGGTGGCTGCTTCAATAATTATCACACAAAGGAAAATATTAAATTTGTCGTATTAAATGTAATTGTTGTTTTCGTTTCTTTTATATGTATGTTTGCACACGTTAAATTGTTTCGTGAATTTACATAAAGATTTTTTAAATTAACTCTTCAAAAATATTGTCGACCTCTGGCGACATTTGCGTAGGCGGCTATTAAAATGTTAATAATGATCAGGGATGGTGAACCAACACAGTGATGAAATATATTTATGAATACATTTATTAATATTTGTATTTATCATTTTTGAAATAACTTTTTTATCGAAGAACAAAAATATGAATATTCAAAAGAAATTGTAAGCATCAGAATAAAGGAAAGTTATAAAAAGTGAACAATAGTTCAATAACCGAGTTCATGAAACCATAACCAATAGTTCAACATTAACGAACCTGTTCAAGAATATCAATAATAACAACAATAAAACTTTGATATTCAATGGAGAAAAAGATACCTGCTATCGATTCTAAATCTTTTCATAAAAGTATTTCATCAAAATAAAAGTTGCACTCAACCACAATTTGAAGTTTCATCAAGAAAATAAGAACGAAAAGGTGGTGTGGAAAAATGGTGCAAAGTTTCCCCGGTAAATCGCGCGAAGCAGCTCTCGAATGGGAAAAATTCCCCTTTTTTCTCGCCGTGTAGATCGACAATTAACATGCAGCTGGGTCATTGTTTCACAGACGGTTTCAACCCGTGCCACTGCCATTTTTGCGTAATCCGGTGAAAGCTGCATTCGAGTCTCCTCTAATTTCCACGCGACCGCTCTACTTTCCTCTTCAACTCGCGTCTACATACGCGCGATATTTCTCGCGTATTGCGTGCTCGACGAACCTTCCAGTCACTTGACAGTGGAAATTCAACAATTACGTATATCGTATCGCGTAATAAATTGACCGGCAACGAACTGGTAAATCTCTACTTTCCTGAAACGAACTATGCTTTCAGAATATTCGACTATACTCTTTTTTTAACGTACACTTATAATATTTTCTTGTTTTTAATTGATTACTACACTTTGAGAAGTTTGCGATTTGATAGATTTTGAGTTAATTAGTTTTTGAGCTAATGGTCATTGAAAAATTATAGTAGGTGGTAGTTTTCTGATATGTAATATAATAATATGTTTTTATAATATTTTTAATATGTAATGTAAATTATTTTTAAAAAATTGTGGAGTCTCATAATGTTCATGTTATAGAGTTTCTATGTCTATATTTGTAAAACATGAAGTCCGAAGTTTGCAAGTTACCTAGCTCCTACATTTGCAAATATCGAAATACTCAAATTTTCATTCTCAGTAGTTTCCAGATTTCTAATTTTTAAATTCTCAAATCTCCTAATTTTGTAAATTATAGGGGTCCAAATTTTCAAATCCCAAAATTTGTAAATTCTCAAGTTCCCAAGTTTGCAAAAATATAAAATTCCAAGCTACTACATTTGCAAGCCTCTAAATTCCTAAGTTCCTAAGTTTCCAAGTCTCTCAATTACCAAGTCCCTAAGTTTGCAGGTCGGTAAATTTCCAAATTTCTAAGTTTGCAAATCTCTAAATTACCAAGTTTCCAAGTACCCAAATCTCTAAATTCCTAAATTTCTAAATTTTTAAATTTTCAGTTTCCAAATCTCTCAATTACCAAGCTCCTAAGTTTGTAAATCGGTAAATTTCCAAATTTCTAAGTTTGTAAATCTTAAAATTACCAAGTTTCCAAGTACCCAAATCTCTAAATTCCTAAATTTCTAAATTTCTAAATTTTCAATTCCCAAATCCTTGAATTACAAAATTTCCAAATTTCTACATCCCTAATTTCCAAATTTCCGAATTCCAAACTTTCTAAATTTCTAAATCCCCAACTCCCAAATCATCGAATTCCTATATTTAGAAACTTCTAAATTGCTATCTCCCAATTATCCGAATTTCTAAATCCTCAATTCCCAAATTGCCGAATTCCTAAATTCCCAAATTTTCTAAATCCCTAATTCCCAACTCCCCAAATTTCTAAATCCCCAATTCCCAACTTTCGAAATTTCTAAATCCCCAATTCCAAAATTGCCGAATTCCTAAATTCCAAAATTTTCTAAATCCCCAATTCCCCAACATCCAAATTTCTAAATCCCCAATTCCCAACTCCCCAAATTTCTAAATTTCCAATTCTCAAATCTCTAAATTCCTAAATCCCCAATTCCCAACTCTCCAAATTTCTTGATCCCCAATTCCAAAATTGCCGAATTCCTAAATTCCCAAATTTTCTACATCCCCAATTCCCAAACATCCAAATTTCTAAATCTCCAATTCCCAACTCCCCAAATTTCTAAATCCCCAATTCCCAAACATCCAAATTTCTAAATCCCCAATTCCCAACTCCCCAAATTTCTAAATCTCCAATTCTCAAATCTCTAAATTCCTAAATCCCCAATTCCCAACTCTCCAAATTTCTTGATCCCCAATTCCAAAATTGCCGAATTCCTAAATTCCCAAATTTTCTACATCCCCAATTCCCAAACATCCAAATTTCTAAATCTCCAATTCCCAACTCCCCAAATTTCTAAATCCCCAATTCCCAAACATCCAAATTTCTAAATCCCCAATTCCCAACTCCTCAAATTTCTAAATCTCCAATTCTCAAATATCTAAATTCCAAAATCCCCAATATCCCAATTCTCCAAATCTCAAAATCCCCAGTCCCCAATTCCTCATATCCGAATCCCCAAATCTTAGTCTCCCATAACAAAATCTCCAAACTCCAAACTCTCCAACTTCCAAAATTTCCACTCCCATAATAGCAAAATCTCCAAACGTCCAAACCCCCAAATACCAAAAGACCAATCACACAGATATCACCCAATCTATCAAACCTATCCTACCACCACAATCCCACTTCCCATCAAAATAAATTTAACACTCCAATAACTACGACTTCCACATTTGCACCAGAAACCCGAATTCATCGCGAAGATTTACGATGTCATCGTATTTTGCATCTCTTCCGCCCTAATTGTAGGGAGAAACATTTGCATGCGGTCCCAATTCAACGTCCAAGGGCTGTTTCCGTCCCCCGTGAAAGGGTTAATTTAAAGTCGTGGAGAAGCTGCAAGTTAAACGAAGGAATTCTGCTTGTTGAACAAGCACGCTCAAGAGAACTATTTATCCCGGGCATCTGAATATAGGTCGCGTTCGCGCGCCACCGTGTCGGAATACAAATGGCCTGCCGCATCGGGGAAAACTTTTTCCGCCTTTCCCGTTGAAATTTCGACTCTTCTTACGAGCACGAGTGTGTCCGTATTGCGGCTTCGTTGCGCCAGTTTCCGCCAATCGGGAGCTGAACGCGTAAAAATATCGTTGGCCAGCTTCCAGACGCGCGATCTTCTCGCGTAAACATTCGAAAACTGTTTCCACGCAGCTGAACGTAGCCGAGAAAATCGAACGACGAGTCTATCCTTGCATCCAGCCTGTTCTTTGACGCCTGACTCGATCAGGAAGCAAACATCGCGAAGATAAACTTGGAAACGACTGACGAGGATGGCGGATTCTAGGAGGAAACGAAGGAGCTTGGTTTTTCGTTGTATTCCAGGCGGAAGGAACCTCGGTGGATGTGGGTCGTCGGAAATCCTCTCCTTGAACCGACCATTTTTCTGGGACCTCGATGCTTCACGATGTTTGCTATTTTCGTTTCAGGATGCGGTTTTATTGCAGACGGAAGCTACGAGACATCGAACGATGAATTCATTGCACGGTTTATTGGAAATAAAACATTTCGACGCGCTGGATTTCAAGTACTTTTGATTTATCTCTTCTAGTATTTTTCTCTTGTTGACTTATGGTCACTTATATTTTTTGAACTAAAGTAGAAAAATTAATAAATTGGGGATACGTGAACTGCCTAAGACATTTAGCTTGACGAAAGTTGACATTTTTACAAAAATTTCTTAATAAGTTTTGTCATTTAAAATAAGATCTATGATCATTTTGACGGGTTCCGTAAATCTAATGTTGACTAAGGGTATTTTTTGTGGAATAGAAATAAGTTTCAATTTAACCTTAATGTCATTTTAATCTAATCTTATTACCGATATTCTATTTAATTTTAAAAGATTTTTTTGTACTTGATTTATTTTTACAGCTGCTATTTGATATACGCAAAAATTAGCTTGATGTTTAACCACACCTCTGGCTATAATTTTAGCACGTGGTTTATAAACCACACCCGTTAAAGGTTTAAGTATTCGTTAACACTAAAGCTACCAAACGTGTTGGTAGATTCTTATTTTAAGCTACAAAATTTGTTGAGGTATTCTTGAAGTCTGTATTGATTTTTATGGAGATAAAGAATGAATGTGTACATTAATTTATTTATTTGTCGACTATATTTTTAATTTTATATTAAATGCTTAGTGTTAAGTATTAGTATTTAATTCTTCTCTTATTAAGAATTTATCTAATGATTAACCTTTGACTGATATAGTACTCATTTTGTCGCAATGAAAATATAAGACAGACTTTTATAGAAATATTTTATAGAAATATTATAAAGTATGGAAATGTTAATGAAGTAAAGGAAATGAAAGAAGTATTGCAGATTACATTTACTATTTTAATTAATAAAAGTAAGGAAAATTATTGAAGCAACAGATTTTTACATTAGATAGTTAATGTTAATTTTTAAAGTACTGGTTTGAATTTTACATAAACTGTATATACACATGAATAATTTTTATAATAATTTTATAATAAATTTTATAATAACAATCCAACATCTTTTGTTATTTATTGATGTAGCTCGGTTAATTTGATATATGCACTTTCCAATATCTTCCCAACTTCCAATATCATACATGTATATACATATGTGTATACATATATTCTCTTATACATAAAATTTACAGAAAAGGATTTTACAGGGGTATTTTTAGTCTCCTAAGGAGAAATGAAAAATTTGCAAATTGAAAACTTAATGAATTAATAAAAAATGTCAGAAGAGGATTTATTGGGACATAAATTGCAGTAATAAAATAAAGCACTACAAGGTACAATTCTATTCATAATTAGTAATATTAATAATATTTAACAGAAAATAATGAACAGAACAGTGAATGTTTTTATACTGATTATAAGTTTCACTGAAAAGGGGGTTGTTTAAACGAAAAATGACGTAAATTTGTAAGATGGGATTTAAATACGTAATTGTTAAATCGAGGTTAGTTTTATAGTTAAAAACAAGAACAGTGTTTAGTAAACCACTTACACTCCACGAAAAGGTGATTGGGATCGTGTTCCCTTAACGAGGACAGTTCAGGATCCAAAGTATGTCTCTGATGCCACCCTCTTCTCGGAAGGGTGGAAACCCTTCTTAGCAACGGCGCTATATAAACATCACAATCGTTTCAACAACAGCAGTAACGTTTGTAATGTAATCGAAAAAGAAATCGAGCAACTTTAGAGAGAAACGAGAGAATGCACAAGCTTGCTCAAGCAAAATCCAGGGGTAGAAAATACGCTAGGGGCTGTCTTTGTTCAGGAAAGGAACGGGTTAAGCGAAGTATACATGCAGATATTATTTACAGTATACGTTATCTGTACAGTGATAAATATTTCAAATATATTTTTATAATTTAAAAAAAAAATAAATAGTTACATAAATCTGCGTAATGTTAAGCTTCTTGAAAGAAAATATTAATCCACGTTTTACCTATAGAACTTACTGATTTATTTTTTAATATATTAACCGAATAGAAAATTATTTTCGAAGTATGTGAACCTACTTTGCAATTTAAGAGTTCTACCCGTAACATCCTTTGTTCATTCTGCAGCACGGTTTTATGGGGTGCAACTACCCCACAAAAAAGCAGAATTTTCTTTTTCCTGCAATATCGTTATTTCCCTCTGAGATATACTTGCATATAAAGGATGCAATTTTTCGTTGGAACTTTTATTTTTCCTCTGGTGGTATCCCAGGAAAATGAAAATTCTGCAGTTTTTCAAGAGCTGATTTTACTGACTAAAACTGTACTATGCTGATAAAAAATAAAACTGCCATGTGCATACGAAATTTCATAATTTTCTGAATTTCTGGTTCAACTTTTCTTCTAAGAAATGAAAATTTTCTTAATTAGAACACATTCATGTACTAAGTGTTTTTCAATTTTATAGAAAAAGAATCGTTACATTTGAAGTAAAAACATATCACCCTAAAATTGTAGTAGAATTTTTTTTTTTTGAAAAAAATGAATCGTTAGAGTTGAAACTTCTACACAAAAATTTCAACTTTTGCTGCAAAATATAGTTGTAAAAATGACCTCAGTTAGAATAATTAAGAATTAGAATAATAAAGTGAACTTAGAATGAATTCTAACTACATGTTTCTTTAAAAAATGCAACATAAACGAATAACAAAATCAAAATCCTTAAATCTTCAACAAACACCGTGAAAATAATCTTTTGAAAAGCTTGTTCGCCGTTATTGGAAAATAGTCCCATTTTTGACCGTGATGGATACATTTTGACCCAAAGCGAGAAATAGAGGACTCGGTTTTCAGATAACAACTACGGAGCACGGAAACACATTCGTGTATCTATCTGCATCGTAACTGCAACTGCAAGCAGTTGGACCGTGTGCACATGCAACGATCACACATGCATACTGATCCATTCATTTCCATCGTGCAACAATACTATGCGGTTCGATTGAATCCCCGCCTGTTCTCATCGCATTACAGTTATTTCCATTCGCACATCGCACAATGAGGTACAGTTTCGACTTTGCATCGAGATTTGCGCTCTCTGCGTCTTTTAGAAAGCGCTTTCGGGTATTCAAACCTTGTTTATCTTTCATCTGCACGTCGGAACGTCGCTTCTAATTAATACGCTCGCTGAACCGACATTAACGAGACACTTCTTGCAAGGATAATAAGCATCTTTTTTTTATTTTCGGACATTTCTGCTCGTGTCCTCCTAGCGTGGAGATTATTACGGATTCGAGTTTCTACACTTTCAAATTTTTATATTTTTTAGGATGTTTCTATTGTTCTGCACTTTGAAATATGAAGATTTCTGGATTTTTAGATTTTTGGATTTTTAGATTTTTAGATTTCTAGATTTCTAGATTTGTGGATTTCCAAATATGCAAATTTTCAAATTTCTAAATTCTCAAATATCGAAATCCACAAATCCCTAGATCTACAAATCCCCAAATCCCCAAATCCCCAAATCCTCAAACCCTCAACTCCCCAAATCCCCAAATCCCCAAATCCTCAAACCTTCAACTCCCCAAATCACCAAATCCTCAAACCCTCAACTCCCCAAATCCTCAAAATCCCTAAATCCTCCAAACCTCAACTCTCCAAATCCCCGAATCTCCAAACCCCCAAATCCTCAAACCCTCAACTCCCCAAATCCCCAAATCCTCAATCCCTCAAATCCCCAAAACCTCAACTCCCCAAATCCCCAAATCCTCAAAATCCCTAAATCCTCCAAACCTCAACTCCCCAAATCCACGAATCTCCAAACCCCCAAACCCTCAAACTCAAATTAAAAAATTTCTAAATCTCCCAAACTACCACCAAATCAGCATTAAAGATTCCTAAACCTTGATCGAATATTCGAAGCAATTTGTCCCGAGAAAAGGAAAGTTCCAGCAATAGTTTTCATGTTAGAGTCGTTGGTTAGGAAGATCGAGTTCCCGAGTGCTTGAGGAAGGTCGCCGAAGGGAGAAGAATAAAACGGCGACCCTAGACTTGGTGTTCGACGCTTTGGTAACTCAAGGAGACAATGCTGGCCGGTGAAACGCGATCCAACGGTGGCATACTTCGGTTACACGGGGTATAACTTAACCACCGGTATATATACTGTTGCTTAATTGCGAGTGCAACACCATGGCTTGCTCGCCTCGAACTCGATTAACAGTGTGACTCCGTTTGGTTCGTCCGCTTCAACCGGACTAATTATTTCTGTCGGCTCGACGCGTGAATCAGAGGACACCTTATCGAGACGCCTTCAGAAAAATCAAAATATTTATCATGCCATTATAGGCGTGAAAACATATATAGGTATGAAAAGATGTATATGTACTGTCTTGTGCTTAGACATGAAAATAACAAAGATTTTATCAAATTATGATATATGATCACATGTAGAATCACGTTATTTCACAATATATGATACATTATATCCATATATGTATCATATAGTATTGTGTCTATGATTAATATGTATAATGTATGATCAAACTTATATATGATAACATTACAATGAATGATATACATATATGATCACATTATTTCACAATATATCATCACATTTATTGATATAAGTGGCTATTTTTAGTCATTAGTACAAGATATCGCAAGTACTATCAGTACAAGTTAATTATATCAGTTATATTACAGTATTATGAAGTAATACAATTGTAGTATCATTTGTAAAATAATTATGATATCATATGTAAAGTTAACTAACAGCAGAATCTTTCGAACATTACCATGTGACTCATATGTGGGTGACGCTGAAATTACCATACAGATACCGATATTATTAAGAATTTGTTCTCTTACCAAACTAAAAATACTCGTATTACTTGCACCTATGAATAACAAATATAACAAGATATCGTGAAAATATTTGGTAAGATTTGTTAAAAACCAAAATACAACTTAACTGTTTCAATGTGACATTCAATGTGTTAAACAATAATATTTGAAATTCTGATATTACATACACGATGACTGAAGATATAAACATGCTTGTAATTTCACAATCTTGTCACATAACTCGGCACATAACTCGATAAAGTATGTAAGTGGCCTCCGATGGAATCCGTTTAAAAAGTGCCGTTCGAATCGTCACGAAAAAGGAAGAGAGAAGAAAAGGCATGAACAAAGGCGCAGCACGTAATGAGGAAAGACCGTCAACGTCGTAACTACCATGCACTTCCGGTGCATAGTGTATTCCCGATGGCCGTAGAAGGAGGTTGAGTCATGCGACAACGTAGGAGGAGCAAGATGAACCTAACCCACTGTTTGATAAAACGGTTCTGCGGCTATGCTCGATTCTCCTCTTGCTGTCGATGATGTTAATTATTGTTTAACCTTCACATTCGTGCGCCATATGTGCTGCCTTATGGGACTTTTATGTCATCGGATCTGATAGAATATGGAGTAGTTTCGAGTGAGAATGTGATTCGTTTGAAAATTTGGGTGGTTCATTGGAAAATTTGGAGTTTAGTGATATAGAGATTTGGAAATTTAAGAAATTGGGATTTGGTGAGAATTTAAGAATTTGGAGGTTTGGGGATTTGATTATTTAGAAAATTGGAAATTTGAGAAATTGGGGAATTTGAGGATTTAGGGGTTTCGAAATGGAGAGAGTTGGGAATTTAAGAATTTGGAGGTTTGGGGATTTGACTATTTAGAAATTTGGAAATTTGAGAAATTAGGATTTGGAGAAATTGGGGAATTTGAGGATTTAGGGGTTTAGAAATGGAGAAAGTTGGAAATTTAAGAATTTGGAGCTTTAGGGATTTAATTATTTAGCAATTCAAAAATTTGAGAATTTGGGGTTCAAGGATTTGGTTACTTAAAATTACCAAATCACCATTTACAAATTTAAGAAATTAGGATTTGAAGAAATTTGAGAATTCGATAATTTTGAGGTTTAGGTTAGGTTAGATTCGAAATTTAGACATTTACAAACTTGAAAATTTCGTTTAGAACTTCGGTAATTTTAGAAACTTGAAGATTTAAACAATCGAAATTTTTAGAAATTTATGAATCTGGAAATTTGACAATTTAAAATTGAAGAATGTAAAAATTCCGAAATATAAAAATCGAAAGTGAGAATTACATCAGATCAATCATCTCAAATAAACATATGAAGCCTCAATTAAATCACATCATCCCATAAATACGAGCCTATGCAAACGGACAGGAATCGCAGGAAGAGCCAACTCCAGTTGGGCAGCGGTTTCAGAATGGAATCGCAGCCGGACAGTGATTTTTAATTAAATGTACGGACGTTTCAATTAAAATCCTTCGGTGTCGGCGTTTCTCGCCGTGCTTTCCACCCCCGTAGGCATCGCACAACCCCAAAGTCACCCTCTGTGTCCCGTCATCTCTCGTCTCCGTTCAACGAGCTCACCCTTTGATTGCTGTTTCTCGCGTCTCGATGTTTCAGCAGATGTCGCCAGATCTCATCCCTTTCGCTTTTCGTTTCGCCGGTGCGCTCTTTCATCCCCGTTGTCGGGAACAGCATTACAGGCGTCGTAAAAATTCCGGATAAAATGAAAATTTTATACACGCTGGAAAAGCTCGCAACCCATCGTCAACGCACGATTATACTTTCCGCGATGCAACGGGAAAGTCGTAAACCCTCTAAAGAGCTTTTAATTTTTTAACGGATGAACTTGGTTAAGGAAGGTTGTTGCTCCAAGTTTTCAGTCTACGTGCTTTGAGCGAACAAACGTGTTTCATGGTGTCGGAGGATTTTGAGAATTTATTAGAGCATTACAGCGTCGAGTTGCTTTTCGCGATGAAAATAAATGATGGATGCATGCGAAATTTCACGGGAACAAAGGTTCTTTGTAGGTCTTCAGGGTAAAATGCCTCGGGCCGTGAATATTTATGGCAACGTGGGGCACTTTACAAGGGATGATTTTTTATCTCGGTACAAATTGCACAAGCATCTTTACACGATTAGGAACTTCGTGAACAGGAAAATTTATCTTAATTAGCATACGGTTCGATTTAAAGTTAATATAATTATTTTACATGGGTCCCACATTTGCCTTATCTTCTTCGACTCTATTGAAGTCAATTAATTTATCTCGAATTCCAGACGAACCTGTTTTCTATTACGTTACCTGTTACGAACGTAACATGTCATTTTAATTCGCGCGGATCTCAATGAACCAAGAAGAAATTTGCGAAAGAAAACATTTCGAATAAAATTCTTATATTCCGCTAGATTACTAGAATATCGTCGATGTTTTGCATCGGGGTACCGTTCGTTTCGCGTTAAATCACCAAGGGAAATCATGCGCGTGAAAACCCAGCAACACCTATACGCACAGAAACAGCCGCAGTATTTAATGACGCGAGACAAACAGTCTGTGGTTTTCATTTCCGCAAAAATACCAGCGACATGACAATTTACGTGTTCTGCAACCGGCCTGCGCGATTACTAACACGTTGATTGCCACCGTACTGTTGTACTTATTGCACTACGCGATACCACTTATTAAAGATATCGCGGATTAATTTTAACAATATCCGAAAACTCAATTTTCTCTTTGAAATTATCAGACGAATTATTTAATCAACATATGTAATCAACTTGTCATCAAATATACAGGGTGTCTCACAAATAGTGTTACACTTGGAAAGTTGTAGCTGACGAAAAACACGAGCCAATCAGAGTCACTTTCGCGTCTGCGCGCGCAATTCTCGCGCTCTGATTAGTCCGCGCGTTTTTCCTTAGTAATTCAAAAACGAAGCTTCAAACTCCATTTTTGCAAAGGAAGAAGTTGTTCAGAATCATGTCAGCTACAGCTTTCCGAGAGTAATAGTAGTTGTGAGACACCCTGTATATTAATAACGTGTCGAGTTAGAATTTCCAGCTCTACAAATTCCTCCTCTTTATTTATTGATTTAAATTAACCCTTTGCAAGAGGTGACTCTCAGTCTCCATTTGATTTAATGAGCATTTTTTAACTAGTTCTATAATATTACACAAGTGATAAACATAGTGAAACAAACAATAGCAAAAATGATTAGTAGAGATAACCTCAAGAGAATGCATTTAATTTTTTAACAAGTTTTAAAGTTGCAAATAATAAAAATGCTATCGAGGGTTCTTGTCAAAAAGTTGATATGTTCATCCATTCCATCGCAAATGATAAATATTTTATATAATATCGAATTGTTATCGTATTTTCCGCAAAATTTATTTTTATTCAGCTTTCATCCGTTAATTGTTCGGCTGAATTGAATTCCTGGTGGCAGTCGCCATGGAAGTCAACCTGTTAACTGTACAATTGACAATAGCACGGGGCAAGCTTGAAAAGCGAGCCGAAAGCGAAGTAATTAGACAAACAAAGCATTTTTCCCATGAAAAGAAGCGCAACCGCGATATTGAAAGAAAGAAAAAAATGTTAATGAACACCAGAACCGTTCGAGTTACGATTTCAAATGCTGATATCGTTTTTTTTTTATGCGTGCGAAATGGACGAAGTTGTCTGTACCGGATTGAAACTTATAATTTCTATAGGTCTTAATGAATTTGCTTGTGAAATACGAACACGTTCAACTTGCAATTAAATCGTGCCTCATTAAACTCGTGGCGAAGCGTTAACCCCTCGGGAATATATTAATTGTTCCTCCCGTTTGATTTAACCGTAGGATCAAGGCTTCAAATCATATTAACGCGTGATGCCGTTTTACTTTCGCTAATTTATGAGGAAAACTCGTGGGACTATAAGTTCACTCGACGCAACTTCGAATAATACACTAATTTATTTTAATATAATTTTCGATTATAGCTTGACATTTTTGTTTTCAACATTCTCAAGGACCTCA
Source organism: Megachile willughbiella (assembly GCA_945859595.2). Classification (NCBI taxonomy): domain Eukaryota; kingdom Metazoa; phylum Arthropoda; class Insecta; order Hymenoptera; family Megachilidae; genus Megachile; species Megachile willughbiella. Next base: position 12,561,267 of record OX243796.1, read on the forward strand.
CGAATCCTAAGGAATATTTTACGATAAAAGTGTACGTGTGATATTCCTCCGTATCCTGTGCAAACGATGCGTCAGCGAAATGTTTCTACGGAAACGTGATTCATTTGCACATTTATCATTGAAAACGATTATTTTTCGGAAATAAATCCACTTGAAATTTCCCTTCGTATCTCCTGTCGATATTTATCTTTTTGAAATTGAATTATGATACTCCGTTTTATTTTAATAATCTACCTATGAAAAATATGCAAAAGTATCATATAATATTTTTAATCGAAATATTTTGCATTAAAGATCTTACTGAGAGATCGATGGCAACTTATATTTGAAAATTTATAGATCTTTCATATTTATATTTAAATAGTATAAAATGATTCAGTTTGTAAATAAATTCATTTCAAACTTCTGCTCTAATTATTAAGACGTCAGAAGTACAACGATTCTAGTGCTCAATTTTCCACAAGTATACGTAATTTCGTATCAGAAAAAAGCTGTTATCATCCGACATCCATGCTGTTAATCCCACAAAGCACACCGCAAATTTCCTTCCGCACTCGTAACATCGCAAAGCTGTTCAAAGCACCGACTAAAAGCGAACCCTTAACCCTTGCATGATAATACCTGGGTCTCTTGTACCCGAATGGGGTCATATTCAAAGTAAAATTATATATTGAGAATGTCGTGAAAATTGTAAAATACTTTCAAGCTTGTGTTTTATTATGTCAGAAAGAAATGAACTATAAAAATTTGGTGTGCATATGTATGTACACACAAGTATATATGCCAAATAGATTTATATCAAGAGATATAAGTTACTTAAGATTTGTAAAAAGAATTAAAATAGTAAAACTTAACAAGTAAATAAAATTGTAATGAACAAGTAAATTGACAAGTCACGTAAATTTTCTCTCGAAGTCTGAACCAGGTACCATCTCATGTACAAACGCACTCGTTAAGGGTTAAAAGGTAAAAGTAGTAAAGTAAAAAAGCTGAAACTACAAGGAATCATTCGATAACTTACAAACGCTGCTAGAATCATCCTCCTCCGTACCGCTCAAATCCAAATGATTCTTTCTCCTGCGTCGCATGATGGAGTTCCACACCTTTTTGCGGCTCATCGTAAACACCTATTGTTCACACCCACGCGAACCAACACCGTTCGAACCCGATTCTTCTAATATTTGCGGTTAAAGTGGGTTAATCGACGCTTCCTCTCGATAGAAAGCATTCGTTATCGTCGCATCATCATCCACCGAGATCGAGCCACAGCACAGCGCACTTTCGTGTCCGCGGTTCCACGTCGACTAGATCGAACGCTCCATTTCGTCCGATCGTTTTTTAACGAGAACTCGCGATTTCGAGCCGGCGAGATGCCGGTTAAAAGGCTCGACGAGTTTCAATTAGGCGTTAGTCGAGATAGAACTCGCGACAGCTCCATAATTAGTTCGCGGATTGCCTTGGACTGGGCCCGTTCGATCCGCCTAGCGCAGCGAGTTTCGCGCTCGAAACCGTCCCGCGAGCGGAACAAGCGATTTGCCAGCCTTTTGTCTCGCGTAGCCTGATTTCGCGGCCGATCGTCCGGACGATTCGACGACGTGAACGCACTTCTATCGTCGCGAGGCGAGAGCAGAGGACGAAAGCGGCACTTTTATCGCATCCGGCGCCGAGGACTCTTTCCACGAGGAGAACTCGAACGCGCTTCAACCTTCCGCGCCAATCGCCTGCGACCGAATCGAGGACGGTGGGGTACAGCTCGAGGAAAATCTAGTGAAACTTCGTGACCTAGAAAATTCTCGGGAATTTCTACCTTTCATCTGTTTTTGTCCCTTTAAACTACGATGACAAGCTTGCGATATAACCCTGTCTAACTCAAACTACGTTCAACCCACTTCCCTCAACTCCAGTTATCAACTTATAATACTTCCCATAATAAAATCAATTAACGAACTTCACTTCAAAGGGTTACACCTGGCCAACGAATTAGAACCACTATTTCCAGCATTTTACACGTTTTCAAGGCCTGTTCAAATTGTAATTATCTATATAAATACGCTATGTCTGTCCGTTGCTACTTTCAATCTCGATAAGGGTAAAAGGTAGAAACTTGATATTTTGCACACATATAGAACTCGCCGAGATAGAGTCATAGCCTTTTAAATTTTTCTGATTGGTAACCTATGACCTGAACAACAAGGTGTCACGCTTGCGTGGGTCTTGCCGGGTTGCTGGTATAGTCTATTAGCTACTAACATGATACTACTACTGTACATAACATTATTAATACATGTTAATAACTCTTGGTGACAGCTTGTATCTGTCGCAGATGATAAAAATAGAGGTTTGATCAAATCCCTAATGTATATGATCAATTCACGGAAGATGTTAAAATAACTCTGTGAGGTGATTTCCCTGAAGAATAAGTGATTTGATCCAATGCGATTAGAGTTTGATTTTTTTTTCAAGTACCTACCATAAAAAAAAATCAAACTCTGAATTTTATCAAATTACTTATTTTAAGGAAATCACCCCACAGAGTTGTTATTCATCTTTCGTGAATTGATCATATACCTTAGGGATTTGATCAAATCATTTTCATTTCCCTGCAATGTATACTTTCCGGCATGCACCATATACATTACTTGATCATATGCTTTATATATTCATTTTTTCCCAAATATCTTCTCAACGAGATAATGTGGAGAGTTGTAGACTAGTCTTTAGGCTCCATACATTTTCTATGGCATTCACCAAATTTGACCTCATCGATACTCGAATCTAACGTGAACGCACGGTCCTTACACAATTTGATTATTATCGATAACAAACCGCTATTATATCATTACCAAATTATTTTTATTACTAAATTATTACTAAAAATTTTGCATGACGTAACACAATTCCATATATGACACAGCCATAAAAATAAAATTTCACGTGGTCCTAATTCGATGGCCAGGGACTGAACACTTGGTTATTAGAATATTGTTTCACAAAGGTAGCACAGCACGTGTTCGGATCGCGATTAAATGCCACGAACCGACAGAAGCAAACTGTTTAGCCTGGTGAATCTGCGTCTTGAAACAACCGGAGGATATGCGGTTGTCGGTGACGATAAGTGCCCCGCCTGACAGGAAGTCGTTCTTCCAAAATAAACGAGCGGATTAAACCGAGCGTGAAGCGATGATTGCAAATCATTGTCGTTTGGTCGCACGGACTTTCGAAATTGACTCGTACATCTCGGCTTTCGTGTTATTTCGTGTAAATGGCCTGTCAGCTTACAGCCATTAGGGATTTTAACCGTTTCTAAGGTTTATTAGTAGCGTGATACGATTTTTCAATTTGTGATCGACACGTTGCAAAGTGCTCCTCGTTCAGTAGGAAGAAGACACATAACCGATGATCAATTATTTGACCGGTAAACTTTCTATGTCCACTAAAAAAAGTGTACGTCTAATCTGTAAAATTGCTAATGCAGATTAACTGCAGAAGGTGTGCAGTATGATGGAATGAAATATGCGTTTCTTAAACGCTTTCAGAACTAACCTGGAAATTCGATCGATCAGTAATTACCGATTTCGAAGTCTCATTGAAGGGAAATATAATATGGAAATTAGTCATTTCAAGATCTCATTGACAGGAATCGTAGACCTATAATTTACCGGTGCTTTTGTGAAAGTGACTCGTATATGGAAGCAAATTATAACTTGGAAATTGTTAATGTTACGTGCGTAATGGCGACTGGTCGATATAATCCTACCAAGTAAAAGAAATGCAAATTTAACCCTTTGCACTCGAAGATAATTTTATTGTTTGCAAACAGCAACTTTAAAACTTATTAATTAAAATGTTAATTGAGTTCTTTTGAGATTATTATTTCTCCACTAATAATTTCCACTATTGTCTGTTTCACTATGTTTATACATCCCACGAGTACTATTATAGAATTAGTTAAAAAATGCTTATTTCAAATTATTGTTATAAATCTAATGGCGCCTGAGAGGCGCCACTCGAGCGCAAAGGATTAAAACGATTACAATCGCTCCGAGTTTGGCCATCTACTTTCATGTCACTCACAAAAGAAAGCTCCTCTGACTGTCCGCGATTATTTGAAAACCGATTGTCCAATCTCTGTGCGGTTATTTTTTCGTTTATGACTATTCTTTGAAAAGCTTTTAGAGTATAAACCGCTGCACTATAGCCATAGGGGACTGGACAGGAGTTGAAAATGCGAACAAGAGACAGTTAGTTACGGGCTATCGCACGAGCGAATTCCTCCTCTGCAAACGTGTTTTGTGTGTACACGTAGGTCACTTCTGAAATGGACGAATTGTTTCAAACAAAAAAGCTACGTCGAAATCGGACCATCGGTCCTTCGAATAATCGTTGACATCGTTTGGCGGATTCCGAAGGTAAAAATGTCGCATAGTTTTGTCACACAAAAGCATTCATCGATTGATTCGGTGAAAATCACTGCATGAGCACTTTTTGCATATTGTGTATATGTTTATAAAATTAAAAAATTTGAGAGTATTTTGGGGATGTTAATGATTTTGAAATGCAAGAGTTTCGAAACGAAAAAATGTCGACTAATATTTACATCGCTAAGTGTTACGATCAGTAAGACGCAACAAACTTAACACACAAAGTCTGCTGGAACTCGTTAGTTCACGCTTCACACGGACAAATAAGGTTCACGATCTTTTTCCACGTTACGGCGTAGCAAACGGCTCCGCAATTAACGAGCTTCGTTGGAAGCATAAAACAGCAGTCAGTCGACGAACAATAGGGAAATTAGGGTCGCCAGTGTAAACGGGGCAAGTAACGCACCATCGGGGATTTAATTCTTAATCAACAACAAACTAGAAAGTGCTTTCAAACATCGCTTTGCACATGTTCGCGTTACATAAACGTGTTCCGACGACCTGACTACTTCAAAGCGAAGTTCAACAGTCCCATAGAATTGTGACAAATATAAGTTGCTCGAAAAGTTTGCAACATTTTAGGTATCGCACTTATATCTTCTTATCGCAATTTCTTTTATGTAAATTTGAGTGGACATGTTATGTGGACATACGTTCTTACCGTGGACATTTTATGTAAAATTATGCACGACTTTTATTTTTAGACTTGTTCAAATTTTTGAAACCAGTTATGAGCGTTCAAGTAAGTCATCTTTTTTCAGATTATACATTTGAAATTTTTATGAAAATTTTCATAATATTAGAGCAATGAGAATATATAAAAATTACAGAGAACATGTGAATGTTTTTGATAAAAAAAATTTATATTCCAGGTAAATAATAATTGTTGCAAACTTGCAAGTAATTTTATGGTGAATTATGATTTGTATATCATAAAAAGAGGAAGAAATGAAAGCAGTTATTACTGAAATAACATGATTGAAATCAATTATATTTGAATAAAAATAAAATTAAATAATGATAGCAACCATAACTGATCAAAGTGTAATTACTCTAAAGATTTTTACTAAACAAAAAAATAGAATAAACGCACTTTTATGAAAGTCATTCTCAATTACTGTGAATGCAACATCCAAGAAATCATGTATCTATATGTTATCAAAGTATAACTGTTCCAAGAAACTTTGTTTAAAGAAGTAGAATTGTTTCAAGAAACTGTATCTAAAGAAGTAGAATTATTTCAAGAAACAGTATTTATAGAACTAAAATTGTTTCAAGAAACAGTATTTAAGAAAGTAAAATTAAACTTCCACGAAAAATATCCGACTTCTCTCCCGAAATCTGTTAATAAGTTCACCAAATGTTTGACGTTCGACTCGATAGAAAAGTTGGGAGAAGCCCAAAAGATTTTTCTGGCAGCGATGATCGTTAAAGTATTGTGTGAAAGACCGGATGCGACCTCACCGGAAGAACCACGCTGTCCTATACGGTGAGCTTGGCTGCTGTCAGCGAGTTGGTTCGAGGTGCGTCCACGCTGCACGCGTGAATGCACGCGCGTATTCCGCCCACGTAAACGCGTGCCAAGGCTTTACAAAACGAATCCTCTCGCGATTGCCACATTCTCGCGTTCGATTCTTCTTCATCGAGCGTGTTGTGTTCGATTACGCAACGAACCAACCGTCTCTACTGTTTTGTAATTGAACTTGCTCGATGAATCGTGATCGACCGATAAAATTCGAGGCTTTACGATCTGAACCTTTCGAAGCAACTCTGTTTGATTTAACACTGTTTTATGTACGAGTGATATTTTAATACGTCTCGGAAGAGGATGTATTATAAGTTATAATTTCTTGTTATATTGCAAACATCGTACACAGAGATGTTGGATGCAGGATGTACATTTAGGTTCATTAGATTTTATGTACGAGTGATATTTTAACCCCTTGCACTATTTTGACGAGTCTAACTCGTGACGCACTGGTACTTCAGTTGGAATCAATTTTACTCGAATTTTGAATATGCTTCAATTTGGAGTTCAAGTCCAATTATAATTTGCATAGTCAACGATTGCATAATACCATGTTGTCATAACATTTCAACATTCTCTGTCTGTTTCAATATTGTAGCTGTGTTTAGTTAGTTCTGACTGACGCACCTGACAAATAGGTCATAGTGCAAGGGGTTAATACATCTTGGAAGAGTAGCGTTCTTTCAATTTTTTGTAATGGAATCAATAGATAATAACGAAATCTACTGTTATAGTTATAATTTCTTGTTATATGGCAAACAGTATACACAGAGAAGCTGGTGGCAGGAAGTATTTCTAGTTCATTAATTTTCGTTAGATAGTAAAATAAGTAATAAGCGTATACAGGATGTGAGGATGCAGTATAGATTCAAAGGTGGTAGAAAAAAACAGTTGGGTCTGAAGGTGTAGTCTAATGATCAGACCTTAGTGGGTTCACTTATAATGAAATAAAAGAGACGTATTCTATGAAATTTGAAGAAATAGAGGCCCTCTAATTTAAAGATCTCTGAACCCAAATTATCCAGTAATCATGTTGATTTCTCCTATGCCTCATATGGTCACTATTTATGACTAGTGTATGTGCTCCATAACTGCATCCAAATATAGAGACCTATTTTGAAGCAACTATTGAACATACCAGGTGTACCGATTAATAATTCCTAATTACTGCGCTGGATTGCACTACACTAGGGTGTATTCACAGTCTCGTGTTATTTTCTTGCTAATACCTTTCAAAACGTTGTTGATGTTCAGACGATTTCGAGTTAGCGTCATATTTTCGTGGTATGTCTAGTTTCAAACCAAATAGCAGTTGCAGCGCGTTTCGTGGTCAATCAAAAGGAAAACGCGATAAGCCGTCTTGTGGAAACTTACAATGATGTCCTAACGCAATACTTGTTTTCGTTCTACTTTGATACCCAAAACGCAAAAAGTCATGGGTTGACACAACCATCAACATCGACCGCAAGAATCACTTCGGAAGACAATGCTATTTGGTGCGATCAGATGTCATCATGAGCTGCACCCAAGTGAAAACAGTTAATACCGATCGCTACCGTCAACAAATAATCAGTTTGAACCATGCATTGATCGAAAAGCCCAGATTGGGCTAGAAGACACGGAAAAGTGATTTTGCAACACAACGCCGCATCACACAGCGAAAACGGTTAAAAGCACAATTTCTGCACTTGGTACTCTTGCGTCACCCGCCATAGTCACCAGACTTGGCCCTTTCGTACCACTTGTTCCATCGATAGCCCACGTACTTTGCCAAGAACACTTCAACAGTGAAGATGTCGAAAAATGGCTCGATGACTGGTTTCAAAATGTGAACAATTGTTTGGGGAGGGCATTTGGACAGATGGTAAAATGTATAGCTAGCGATGGTGCATTTTTCCCAAATTTAAATCGTTTTCTTAAAAAAGAAGATTAAGAATTATTAACCGGTACACTTGGTACACTTCCGTGTTTCTAACGTTAGCTCTTGAGGGTTCGGTGCAAAGGAGAGCAAGGTGACTCGGAGAGGCAATAACGCGGGTCAAAGGGATCGGGTACAAAGGGAAACGAATGACACCGAAAGAAAATGGAAAAGAAATCGGAGTGACGCGACGTTGCGTCGCTGACAGAGGACCATGAGAATTCGCCGTAAACCCAAGCGATATATCGGTTGGCTGGCAAGACGACAAAGCAGCCTTTGAGCAAACGAACAGAGCGACGTATCGCGGCGCGAGATCGCAGGATGGAAACCTTTCGGCGTCTTCTCACGCGTCGCGACGGTCAGAATAGAATCGACGAGTTCACGCGGAATTCGCTGAATCCGCGGATCCTCCTGGGACCCGGAATTCCCTGCAAGGTGAGAAACTTTCGCGATAGAGGACGACGCAAATTTATGAGAACGAATTCCCGGCATGGCGAAGGTCGATTGTGTCCTTGCTCGTTATTCCGGGCCCGTGTGAACTTGATTTTATGGTTGCTGGATCGGATATGGGCTGCTGCGAACAGGGTATGAAAGGATCCTGCTATCGGCAGAAGAAAGGTCTGAAAGACTGATGTGATAAACGACGGAGAATCAGTGGCCCGAAATATCTGTGTTAGACGTTAATCTCCTTTACTGTGAATTTATTAGGGTAAAACAGTACGATTATATTTTACTTTGTGAATTGTCACAAATAAGGTCGAATTACTTTTAAAAATAAAAGATTTTTGTTTGGAGAACTTGGAGAACTTCTAAAGGATTTAGTACATAATGTATTAGAAAGATTGACGAGATAATTTTTAAACGTTTAAACATAACTTGTGTTGTTAAGAAATTTTTGTTCGTGTAGCGTATAGTGTATTTAATAAATAATTAAATATTTGATTAAAAAATGTTATTAATTGACTATTTTATTTCATTAGATTTTCATGATTTAGTTCTCGTTCAGAAACACAGATACTTGTTATATTCAAAATGTGAAGTATTTTCAAAACTGATTATTATTTTATTTAATTAAAGCATGTGTAAAATTAGCTTGAGTTGCTATGATTTGTTGAATCTCCTCATGTCAAATGTCGTGTTACTAGAACACGATAAAACGGAAAATGTTGTGTAAACTATAAATTATATTGTGTATCTCTTTTAGATTTTTTAATCTGCATATCGTCTTTGTCAGAAATGGTATCACTATCGCCATCTACTAGGGATCGATGAAACTGATTTAAACGAAGTGCACTTTTTGCTTAAATATTGCCTTTAGCGCTTCGTTAGCACGAATGAAACGATATAATTATAAAATACATAGAATGGATCTATTAAATTTCTGTCCCACAATCTAGAGATTATTTAACTCACTTACCACTTTCGTGTCGCATGCGACATTATCGGCTTGGACTAGAATAAGACCACAGCGTTGTCGAAAAGGTAGGAATTTGTAATCGAGTAAAACTTATTTGTAATATTGACATTGTATGAATCCAATTTTGAAGTTGGTAAATTTCAAATTCGTAGATTGATCAATTTTTAAAATTTTAAATTTGCAATGTCCCAAATATTCAAATTTTCAAACTCTCGTTCTTTCAAATACTCAAATACTAAAATTCCCAAACTCCAGAATTCTCAAATTCCCCACTTTCAAAATTCCAGAATTCCAAAATTTCCCGCAGTTTGGAAATACTCACATTCGCGAGTTTACAAGTTTAAAAATTTCCAAATTCCTGAATTTCCAACTTTTCAAATCCCCAAATCTCCAAATTTCTAAATTCTCAAGTTCCTCACATTCCAATTCCCCAATTTCCGAATCCCCAAATTCCCAAAGTTCCAAATTTGTAAATTTTAAAGCTTGTAAATTTGAAAATATTTTGACCAAAATTTAACAGATAATAATTCCCTTATCCCCTAAATTTCCTAAATCGGAAAAAGTCTGCCATGCTCGCTAGGTACATCTATACTCTCTGCCGCAAAGTCAGTGTCCATAATTCCTAGCCTAGTATTATTAGTTTCATAAAGTCACCGCCAGATGGCCATACCGTTTCTTTCTCCATAAAACTCGATTTCTCCCACCTTCAATTTTAACATTTCACACGAAATTTGAGTTCAGTATAGTATTTTATATATGTTAATCAATATTCGTTTCTTATATTAAAAATGTTCGATTTTCCATTTTCCTCGGTTCTACAGTTCACCACTAGATGGCTCAAGCGTTATCTTCAAAATTCGTGCAAATAAGGGATGAAATATTCTACAAAATTTAACTTTTAAAATCAACCACTCTAAAAATTGAATGAAAAATTGTTCCATTGCAAAAAAATAGTAAACTTGTAATTAATAAATTGTGGACAAATAGTAAGCTATGTATTCTTTAGAATTTGATAGAACCTATGCAAATTTTACTGTATGTAGTTATACTTAAAGCTCCAAGTATAAATCAAGCATAACACCTAAATCTCGAAGCAAATCAATTACTTAATAATAAGAGAATTATACTTCTGTCCCTATTTCTTCCTCACGTCCAAACAGGTAATTACAGTACTCCACTTAAAAATCTAAACACTAATCAAACTTATGATACAGCTGTTACACGAGAGTCTATTAAAATCAAATGAGATTAAAGCAAACATTTTCTCAGCTATAACAGTATGAATACTTTAAAGCGTATGTACCGGGTGGTATACGATTACAAGGGACAATTTTGTCGCAACACCATTCGTTTACAGCAATCGATACAGCGTTAAATATTCAGCAAGATTTACCCTTGAATTTATCCAGTCCCTTTATCAACATTGCACGCTAATTACCGCTTATTAAAAATTGAACGCGCCCCGTTGAGGAGCATTCTTTTCCCCGGAAGGGTTTTGCACCCTCGGGGAATCGCACCTGTCGAACAATGTCAGCTCGTTACGAGCAACAGCAACGCGGTGTCCCGACAATCGAAACAAAGCACAATTAATAGCGGGTGGTCCGATTCAGCTCGGATCGATTGGCATAGATAAAACATCGACAGGAGCTGCGGCCGATTTGCCAAACGATAAAAGACGAACGCTTCCGTGTCCTCGTTATGCATCGCGGAACGTTTCTGGACGAGTTCATTACGTACGGGACCATTAAACTCGGACGAGATTCGCTCGAAAGCATTGTGTTAAATAATAAAGCGGCGGTATATCGAGAACACTGTTTCGACGAGTCCCCTGGAAGTCAAAATGGAGCACCGGGATGATTCTGCGCTCTCGTAAATGAGTTTCTGCTGGTTAAACGTGTTGCTCGAGCGCTTCAGCGTGGAAGGGTTGAAATTGCTTTGAATGTACCATTGAAAGGATTCTGGATTAACAGAGTGGATACAGCGAATTGTGTTTCGAAATTTTTCCACGATTACGATGGAAATTTAAAACGAGGGTTGGTAAATGTGGAATTTACGTGTGGACCTTTATGGTATTATATGGAGGATACTAGGTTTAATTTGTTTTATGTAGGTATAATTTTTACTGGATACTATTTAACATTTTCTTTGGTTTTCCTTCGTTGCTTCACTACGTTATATTTACAGCAAGCATCATGGTAGGGGAAAGTTGCCAAAGTACTACTCAAACATGTTTGATTTAGGACCTTAATGTTGTTCGAGTATGTTGGTACTTGGGATTAGGGGTCAAATAGAGACGTGTGTACTGAGCTGTGACGGTGACTGACTTTTCTATTATGATAATGTTCCACTAGTTTATTAGTTTACTACTTCACTAATTTACTATTTTACTACTTTAGTATTTTACTATTTCACTACTTCACTAGTTTACTATTTTACTACTTTAGTATTTTACTATTTCACTACTTCATATTTTGCTATTTTACTACTTTAGTATTTTACTAGTTTACTATTTTACTATTTCACTACTTCACTATTTTACATGTTTACTATTTCATTATTTCACTATCTCATTCTTTTACTATTTCACTATTTTATTATTTCAATATTTACTGTTTCAATGCACTATAGCATACTATACTACTATTCACTATTATTATTTCACTATTTCATTGTTTTACTATTTCACTATTTTACTATTTCGATATTTACTGTTTTAATACACTATACTATACTATTACTGTACTACCTCGCTACATTATTTTGCTATTTTACTATTCAATTATTTAGTTTATTGTCATACTACTACACTATACTATTATTTCCAATATACTAAATTATACTTTCATACTATTCCATTATTTTGCTACATCACTATATTATTATGCTTTTATTCTACATTATCATTTCATTCTTTTACTATTGTACTTTTACACTACACTGCTACATTAAATTATGCTATTACACTACTATACTAACAGTGTTACAATTTTATCATTTTTATCATATTTATCATTCTACTATTTCATATAATCATGCTATTACTGTACAAAGTTAAAATAGAGTTATTTGTATATTAAGTGGCACAACTGTTTACAGTATGTAACAATGAATGTTTTTCAAAAGCAGTTTGATGAAAATATAAAGAGGTTTTTTAAAATTATTATAATATGTAACCATACTACTATATGTACATCTAAACTAACTTTACTAAAATACAATAAAATATTTCAACATTTATTTTAGAACAATTGAAATGCAAGTCTATATTAAAATAATAAACTATTAAAAATTAAATGTTATAGCTTGTTCATGTCTGGCAGTAATTATTCAACGTGGTTAACAATTTTATAATGATTAATTATGGCAACCATCCCCTCTATACTACACCATGACAGTAGCTCTATGAAATTCCTAAATACAATTAACAACGATTCAACATATAAGTTCTTCAAAACTACATAATAAATACAATTATTCAATTTTTCAATGAAGTACAACTTTTATAATACAGTAAATGACTAAGTGTCTTATCTATTATTTTCACCGAATCTTGTTAAAAAAATACATATTACCATCTTATCAAATTATAAACCTTTGTCTACTTGAAATTGCATATCAAAGTTCTCGTTAAACTACTCAAGCAGGAAAAGTTAAAAAATATCTCCGTTAATTTGAACGTTAAAAGAAGTAACAGAAATTCAAGATCAATACCAATGTTCTTCCAACGCAATCTACGTTTATTCGTAAAGGAAAAACTTCGATTTCCATCGAAAAGAAGACAACGTAAATGCATTAGCGGGGATCTAATAATAATGAAACATCCGCATCGTCCAAGAAGAGATACTAAGATCTAAGATTCGTCAAGCTACGTAAATGACGGCGGCGACGTATTTTCAGACTCGTCGGGACGATTTCATCCCCCTCGGTGTGAAGCTGTTTACCGAGTACGTCGCCTTTTAAACGAGATTAATTTTGCACAGACTTACCTATTGGCGACGCGGTGTTGGCTTCCCGAAGGCTGACTGTTTCCGGTTCAACCGCTGCTTCGTCTTCCTCGATCAATGGAGGTGGCGGTGCCAACGGACGCGATTCGTAACCCCAATGTTGTCGAAAAGCGCGTGCACCGCCGTCCAATCGAACACGTGGTAGCTCCACGAACATTGCGTCTCCCAACTATAAACAAAAAAGAACAATATTGTAATACAATAAATACAATACATTAATCATACGATACAATAAATGTGATCGTCACTGAGAAATGGCTCTTCAGACTCACATATGCGAACCCTAACGTGTCATGTGTACATCGATGGGATATTTATTTACAAAATAAATTTTTTTTATAACAAGTTTAAGACTGTAGAATATATTTCCACAGAAAGAATGAGTTATTACAAGTGCAGTATAGAACAAAGCTAATGGCCTTCATGGTGTTTCTCAAGGTCAAACAGATATGTGACACATGTGATACCTGCATATGCCATATGTACGGTCAAGAGAAAATTTGAGTTCCCTAGGGAAAGTATGATAACCAAAAGGGAAGAGACCTATCATTCATCTGATATTAGAAAATTGATATGAGGATGAGTTAGTAATTTGGAGATCTTGGGATTTAGGGATATTGGTGTTTGGTGAACTGGGTATGGAGACCTTGGGATTTGGGGATATTGGTATTTCGCGAGTTGAGATATGGAGACCTTGGGGATATTATCATTTGGCGATCTGAGATATGGAAACCTTGGGATTTGGGGATGTTGGTACTTGGGATATAGAATTTTAGGGATTTGACAGCGTAGGAATTTGCATATCCATAAATTTGGCTATCTAGGAATTTGGTAACCTAAATATTTGGTGATTTATTTTGAGATCTTGAGATTTGAGAATCTAGAAACTTAGGAGTCCTTGCGAATGCAAGTCTTTGGGGGTCTAGGGATTTGGGAGCATAGGAATCTAATATTCCCAGAACTTCTGTATTTGGGAATTTAGACGCGTCAGAATTTGTGGATTTAGGAATTTTGAAGCTAAGAGTTTGTGGATTTAGGGATTTGAAGACCTAAGAATTTGGGAATCTAAAAATATGTGAAGCTAAAGATTTGATACCCAAAGAATTTTTGGGTCTAGGAACCTAAAAATTGTTGGATCTAGGTATTTGACCTAGGAATTTAGGGATCTGAAAATTTGAGAGTTCAGGAACTTGAGAACCTGGCTAGGAAGCTAGTTACTTCAAGGTCCAGAAATTAGGGGATCTAAAGATTTGGGAACTTGTTTAGAACTCCAGAAATTTTTCATTCCCAAATTCTTGAAATGATTTAATCGTACTGATCTGAAAATGACAAATGATCAGATATTCCGAAAATTTCAGAATTTAAAGATTCGAAAGTGTGCTAATTTACAACAGTGAAAAATATAAAAATTTGAAAATTTACAACCTCAGTAACGTAAAAAACGCGTCCAGATAAGTCCACCCTGTATATTGTCAATGTATCGACACAGTAAATAAATATCGAACGCACACGAACAATTCCGTTTGTCAACAAATATTGATCGTCTGAGGGCCCCTTCACGAACGCAATAATATTAAAAGCACAGAAATACGTCCAATGTTAACTGATCGGATATTTACTGATTTAAAAGACGAAATCACTGGAAATGCTAGTGGAACAAAATGAAAAATGATCCATCAAAGAGAACATCGCAACGCGAACAAACGAAACAGTTATCGAAAGAACTGGTTGAAATTCAAAGCGACACCATAATGCAGCGATTATTCAGGACACTCACGTAACCCCGAATCACGTCCATTTCGTCGGAGCAGGTTAACGAGATGCCCGCGTCCAATTAATCGTATCAGAGCCGTGGTTGATGTCATCGAACGACGGCGAGACCGGTTCCGAGAGATCGACCCGATCCTAATCGAGAAGTAAGCACACGACCAAGCAAGGAACCGCGAGAAAAAGGAGGCGCCTCTTCAAAGCCAACGGACGCCTCGCAAGAAGCTGAACAACGACTGGACCGTGTCTGCTGGTTTATCTTAAAATGCCATGAAATGACCCGACGACATGCTGACGTCACTAATTAGAGCTCATTGAACGCGGTGTGCAACGCGTGAAATCCGTGGAAGAGGAGATTGTTTCTTTCTGCGCTCGTTATCGACCAATTTCGACTTATAATGTATCGAACTGGAGGAGTGCAAGATTTGCACGAGTGTCAATAGTTAGGAAGCTTTTAGTATATTCTTGTTTCAGTCAATTTTTATATTTTCAAGTTTTTGAATTATATATGCAAATTTGATGATTTACCAGTTTTATAAATTTATAAATTCACACATTTACGAATTTTATAATTATTACATTCTTGTGTTTCCAAAGAACTTTATTGCTAACTCTTGACATCCCTAAATTCCCATATCCTCAGATTCCTACATATTTCAATTCTCAACAGCCCCAAATTCTCACATCTCTCAATTGTTAACATGCCCAAATTCTCATATCTCTCAATTCTCAACATCCCCAAACTCTTACATCTCCCAACTCTCACATCCCCACATTTCTACATCTCCCAATTCACACATCTCCAAATTAACACATTCCCAAATTTCTACATGTCAAAATTCCCACATGCCTAAATTTCTACGTCTTCCAATTCTCAACATCCCCAAATTTCCATATCCCCAAATTCTACCATCCCCCGATTCTCAACATCCCCAAATTCCTACATATCCCATCTCTCATATCCCCACATTTCTACATCTCCCAATTCTCACATCTTCAAATGTTCATATTTCCAAATTTCTATGTCCCTAATTCACAATATTCCCAAATTTTAACATCTCCAAATTTCCACATTCCCAAATTTCTACATATCCAAATACCCACATCCCCAAATTCCTATGTGCCCCAATTCTCACATCCCCAAATTCCTACATCTCCCAATCCTCACATCCCTAAATACCTACATCTCCCAAATCTCACCCCACATTTCCACAACTCCAAATTTTCTTAAGTCCCAAATTCTCACATCCCCAAATTTCTATATCTCTAACTCACAATATCCCCGAATTTTAACACCTCCAAATTTCCACATTCCCAAATTTCTACATATCCAAATACCCACATCCCCAAATTCCTATGTCCCCCAATTCTCACATCCCCAAATTCCTACATTTCCCAATCCTCACATCCCTAAATACGTACATCTCCCAAATCTCACCCCACATTTCCACATCTCCAAATTTTCTTAAGTCCCAAATTCTCGTATCTCCAAATTTCTACATCCCTAACTCACAAATTAACCCCCAAATTAATTTAACCCCCAACTAATCCCCAAATTAACATCTCCAAAACTCCACATCCTCAAATGTCCGCATCTCCAAATATCTACCTCTGCAAATTTCCTCATTTCCAAAGTCCTACATCCCTAACTCTCATCCCCAATCTCCCACGTCCCAAAATGTCCACATTCCTCTCCGCGTCCGCAAATTCGCAAAAGTTGAAATACCCATCCAATTTGTGACGAGGATCGCGCGAATGTTAAGCAGAAAAGGACGACGACACGTGGAAATTAATAATTTCGATTTATTCTGCGTGCACGACTGCCCGCATCGAACGGTCGCTATTATTTGCCAATTATCCCACATGACGAATTTCTACCCGCACGACCGACCAGATGGACGTTTCGCGACCAACCGTTTGCGAGAACGTTATTTGATTTGGCAATAGGTGTAGGCGGTGTGCAAACGATTCGGCTGTTTTTTGTATAGATGATCAGGGTGGTATGCTATTAGGTTTTCGAACAGATTCCTGCGAAACCAAATTGGAAACTACGAATTGGAAAGAGGATCAAATGAATTCTTCTGTTTTCTCGTTTCAAAATTGAAAAATCGTACAATTTGCAAATTTACTGTTTGCAGGTTTTACAAACCAAAATGTGGATCTTTTACAAGTATGCTGTTGAAGAATATTTTTTTAAATTTTAGTGGCAAGATTTGGAGCACTTTACAAGGTACATGAGTATGTTTTTGGAAAATATTTTTTTTTAGTAGCAAGGTTGGAAGTATTTCACAAGGTATATGAGTATCTTTTTTGAGAATGTTCTTAAATTTTAGTAGTAGGATTTGAAGCATTTCACAAGGTAGATAAGTATATTCTTGAAGAATATTCTGAAATTTAGGTAGCAATATTGAAAGCAATTTAAAAGGTATATGAGTATGTTCTTTAAGAATATTCTTAAATTTTAATAGCAAGATCTAATGTATTTTACAAGGTATATGAATATGCTTTTTTAAGAATATTCTTAAATTTGAATAACAAGATTTAAAGCATTTCACAAAGTACATATGTATGTTCTTTAAGAATGTGCTTAAATTTGAGTAGCAAGACTGGAGACATTTTAAAAGGTACATGAGTATGTTCTTAGAGTATATTCTTAAATTTGAGTAGCAAGATTTAAAGCATTTTACAAAGTACATATGTATGTTCTTTAAGAATGTGCTTCAATTTGAGTAGCAAGATTAAAAGCATTTCACAAGGTACATGAGTATGTTCTTTGAGAATGTGTTTAAATTCAAGTAGCAAGATTTAAAGCATTTTACAAAGTACATGAGTAAGCTGTTCCAAGAATATTTTTAAATTGTAACAGCAAGAAGTGAAGAATTTCACAAGGTAACACCTTGTTTTTAATCATTCATAACTCGATCGTTGTAACTATCATTACTACCTACACTCGTACCAACCATTACCGGAGATTGAAATACCATTGCAAATAATGTCTTACCATTTAAACCCACCATTAGTGGCACAGAGCAGAAACAAATCAAAGTCAATGAATGCTGTTTACAAAAATCAAAGTGCACAGGGTTAATATTGCGCAACGGAAATGATATAACTTACGTAATTGAAAATTACTCCGCGATAGAAAAATGTGCCAGATCATGAGTTACAGAACAAGATACATGCATACACGTGTTCGTGATCGATCATGGTCGTTCTGCGATTGCAGTCCCCGTGTTAACAGCAATTACCAACCTGGTGCGAACGAACACGCGCTCAATTACACGAGCCCGTATTGGTCACGAGTATCGTCGCGCAACAAACACCATGCATAACATCCTTCCTATTATGCTAGACACATTAATATACTAATTCTCGCTTCTTGTAGGGTGATGAATGTTTTTGTTATTAATTTTATTTCGAAATTACAGTGAGGTGTAGACTAGATAGATAGTTCAATTTTCTTGTATTTAGAATGCTGGGGTTTTTAGATTTCTAAAATTATTAAAAAATTTAAAGTTTTCAAACTTTGGAAAAATTTCAAAATTTTTAGTTTTTGTAGTTTGGAATTTTTGAGGTTCTGAATTTCTTAGTTTTCAATTTCATACAACCCCAAATTCTATATGTTAACATTATTGTGTATACAAATTCCACATTTCTATGCTTCTTTATACCCAAATTCCACATATCCCAAATTCACATATTTACAAATTTCCTAATTTCCAAATTCTTATATTTCTAAATTTCACATTGTTAAATTCTTACATTTCCAAATTCTACATCTCCAAATTTTACATTTCTAAATTCTACATTTCCAAGTTTCTACATTCCCAAATATCTATATCCCCAATTCTCACATCTCCCAATCTTCACATCCCCACATTTCCACATCACCAAATTCCCATATTCCCAAATTTCTATATATCCAAATACCCACATCCCCAAATTCCTATATCCCCAATTCTCACATCCCCAAATTCCTACACCTCCCAATCCTCACATCCTTAAATACCTACATCTTCCAAATCTCACTCCACATTTCCACATCTCCAAATTTTCTTATGTCCCAAATTCTCATATCCCCAAATTTCTACATCCCTATCTCACAACATCCCCAAATTAACTTCTCCAAATTCCCACATCCCCAAATTTCCGTGCCCCCCAATTCTCACATCCCCAAAATTCCTACATCTCCCAAACCTCACATCCCCAAATGTCTACATCTCCCTAATCTCACACCCCACATTTCCATCGCTAAATTCTCTAAATTTCCAAATTCGTACACCCCTAAATTTTCTACATCCCCAAATTTCCATGTCCCAAACTATAATTTCAAGCTCCTTCCCAATAACATTTCTTATTTCCTTTTCTGTATTTTCAAATTACTATAATATGAAACTTCTACACTGTCAAATTTCTTGTTTCATTTTCTAACTTTAGAAAAGGATATGATTTCAAGCTTCTACACTGTCAAATTTCATTGCTCAAAATTTCTAAACTTCAAACCTTCGAAATTTCCATATTTCCAATTTTCACTTGATCAAGTCAACAACTGAATTAATAAAATTAGTATACGTGGTGTTTCGTATATAAAACTCCTAAAATAATTTTCTGTATTACTCAGAAATGTATCACCCAAATACGACTATTGCAATCTAATACAAAATTGCAGCGACATGGCAATCTAATACTAAATTCCGCCGATAGCAAACCTTCCCAGAACTCCGTAGTAATTTGAAATCGAAGACTGTTCGGCAAGCAAGGTGAAACACCGTGCAAACAGAAAGCATCAGAGTCGTCTGGATGTCTAAACTAGGTACGTGCATGGAAAGCAAATAATATTTCGGGCAGGCTTGCAAGCCCCGGCAAGGACGCCTCAAGGAGAAAGAACAACACGCTTTGGCGTGGACAAAATTGCATTAAGCGAAAACGTGGAGGTTCAAAGAGGCGAGAAACGTTGACCAGCCGTCTGAACGAATTCCAGACGGTATCTTTTGGCCGTGGCTCGAAGAAATGGGAGAGTAAGAGCGAAAGTACACGAAGACACGGCTTTCTGCTCGCTAATTTCTTCGTCGACTTCGTTCCAGCCCTCTTCGTTTCCTGCCGTGGCCAATCAAACAATTAATTGATATCTTGCCAACCGTGAATTCGTGTGTAGATATCTGGCTTCGTTGGAGGGAACTCAGAAATAATTCTCCACTTCTATAACTCATTTTTCAAGGAAGATGTAGTCTATTTGGTACAAAGAACACTAATAGATTCATGGTAGTATTCGTATTACTTATGAGGAAATTTAAGTTACACTTACAAAGTTATTAGAATTTATGTTTAGTTTTTAACGAAGTTTTACCCTTGTTGAGGCACTTCATTTATTGGTATTTATTTATGCAAAGAGGGAAAGGAATTTTTATAAATAAATAAACCTTGTGAATTTCGAGACTTGTCAAAGTTCACCTTTCAAAGATTGTAATTAACCACTTAACATATAAGTTTATTGGGAGCTACGTCAGTCAGAGCTACAGATGTCAACCCACGAGTTGGCGTGTGAACTATGTATGACGCACGGTGACGCACTCGCAGTTCAAATATTGTAAATTTTTGTCATATTTTTGGTACGTGTGAAATTTCAATTTAGGTCTAATAATTTATGTGCAGATGTCGAAACATGAGTTGGCGCATGAGGTCCCAAAGTAAAAGAAGCTCTATCCCCACCGTGAACACTTCTTGCGTTACACACAGGCAAATAGGAATAATAATGACAATAACGACTGTTGAACGCAAGTAGCACTATCTCACTCACTTGAGAGACGTTTGCCGACTGTCATTGTTTTTCGCCTAATTGGTGTCCGTGGCCGCGAGAGCCAATTGTACTATCGCCGAAAATTTGAAATCTTCTGAATTTGCAATCTTTCGAATTTGAAATCTTCCGAATTTGATATAGTCCGAATTTTCAATCTACCGAATTTGCAGTCTTCAGAATTTGCGAACTTCCGAATGTGCAATCTTACGAATTTGAAATCGTCCGAATTTGGAATCTTCCGAATTTGCAATCTTCCGAATTTGAAATTTTCCGCATTTGTAATCTTCCAAATTTGAAATCTCCCGAATTTGAAATCGTCCGAATTTACAATTTTTCGAATTTGCAATCTCCCGAATCTGCAATCTTCCGAATTTGCAATCTTCCGAATTTGCAATCGTCCCAATTTGAAATATTCCGAATTTGTAATTTTCCAAATTTGAAATCTCCCCAATTTGAAATCGTCCGAATTTACTATCTCCCAAATTTGAAATCTTCCGAATTTGAAATTTTCCGAATTTGTAATCTTCCAAATTTGAAGTCTCCCGAATTTGAAATCGTCCGAATTTACTATCTCCCAAATTTGCATCTTTCCGAATTTTGAAATCTTCCGAATTTGCAATTTTCCAAACTTGAAATCTTCCGAATTTGAAATTTTCCGAATTTGTAATCTCCCGAATTTGAAATCTCCCGAATTTGAAATCGTCCGAATTTACTATCTCCCAAATTTGCATCTTTCCGAATTTGAAATCTTCCGAATTTGCAATTTTCCAAACTTGAAATCTTCCGAATTTGAAATTTTCCGAATTTGTAATCTCTCGAATTTGAAATTTTCCGAATTTGTAGTCTCCCGAATTTGAAATCTCTCGAATTTGAAATCGTCCGAATTTACTATCTCCCAAATTTACATTTTTCCGAATTTGAAATCTTCCGAATTTGCAATTTTCCAAATTTGAAATCTTCCCAATTTGAAATCTTCCAAATTTCCAAAGATACGCGTGAGTCTATGCGTCCATTTTTCTATTCTAACCAATTGTGTCATAGCTCTTCTAAACACCTGGATCAGTCTCTTCAGCGCCAATTTGTGGGTTGACCTACAAGCTAACCTAATTCAGTAATTAACCTACAACTTTTTGGCAGTTGCATCAGACCTAATTATTACTGCAGTATTAAAATACAGAAAGAATGTTGAAATGTTGGGTATATTTTGAATCTAGCGATCTTACATTATACAAATTATTGATATCGAATTGAAAACTCTTCATGCAAGTATTCAGGTTTGTCATATTTGAACTGTTACGTGTGTCACGGGTCTGACTCAAACAAAGGGTTATAAAAGAAAGGGTTAAATCGCCAAATCCTTGTAATACTCATAAAATTTTACTAAACGCGGTTAAGCAATAGAACTTTCATAAGCAACCGGATTTCATTCGAAAGTAACGGTATCGTTGTCAGATTCTCCGTAGGTATAGGTCTTAGGTCTTTTGTTAAGAATTCATTTGGTAAATCTTGGAATACCTGGAAAGGGATCGTTGATTCTTTGTGAGACAGGTATACTAAAGGAGAGGATTGGTACTCATAAACTAGCTATATTATAAGAATCTACCATAAAAGTACCCGGGTATCGGTGTTGAACAAACCGAGTCATTTCGGGCGTTAACAGGAGCTAAACAGTTAAACAAACATGTGGATGAATGTCTTCGGAAGAAATGTTCGACGTGATTTTAACAACTATTTGAGGTAGACAGATTAATTCTTTTAAATTTTATTATTTTTATACATTTTATGCAATATTTTAATATCTTATAAATTTTAACAGCGTTTATTTCAGGATACTGTATGTGGCATTGGACAACATGTATGCTGTAATTATAATAAAAAGCTTTTTTAAAGCTTGGTTGCAATGGTAAGCTAGATTAATTTGACAGTAATTTAATATTGAATCACTTTACATTAGTGCCAAGTGAGTATGCGATAAAACTATTTCTCAACAAATATTTAATAATTTAATTTTATGTGCAAGAATGTGCGCTCTACAAAATACAATTCAAGTGCCGTGAATTTTCAACTTTGAAGCTTGAATGAATAATTTACGAAAATTATTTTAAAACATTTAACACAATGACTTATATCAAACTTGAAACACTTAGCAAAAAATTGGAAGAATGATTTAACCATTTACATAATCCATAATTTACAAATTACTAAATTCAAAGCGATGCTTTTAAGAAGCGATACATTTTGTACAACACTCGACTGCAGTTTAATTAATGAACTACCAAATTGCAGTTAAATAAGAGTTCGAATGCCGGCATATTAAGCTTCAATGTCAAAGTCATTACAGAAAAAT
Organism: Megachile willughbiella; assembly: GCA_945859595.2. Lineage (NCBI taxonomy): Eukaryota > Metazoa > Arthropoda > Insecta > Hymenoptera > Megachilidae > Megachile > Megachile willughbiella. Next base: position 12,584,466 of record OX243796.1, read on the forward strand.
GTGCACGCGACAAAAAGTAAAAGACGACAACACACGGCACACAGATTGAGAACAAACCTTGTTGTGAGACTTGAACATACAGGCGGTCCCGGCGAATAGCTGCGTCCAAGGAAACATAGAAATTAATTACTATTCGTGTTCGTTCATTCGCGATAGAAGATCCACAGAAATTCGAAAATCTCTTTGGATTTGATGATGGAACACATGAAAATGTTGATTCAAATGTTGAGTTACGTAACTCAATTATAATGTAATTATCCTTTCAATTATAACGTAACTATGCATTAAATTACAAGGTAAGTCAATTGCCATATATTTACAAGGACTTTCAGATATTGTACAACGTAACGTTACACAAATCAAAAAATTAACTACTTTGTTTAATAAAATGCACGACTATTTTATCTTTGTTTTTGGGAGGTTTCATTATTATCCACAAAGGCACTACACGATATTATAAGAGCTATAAAATAGTCGATTGTTAATATATTCTACAAGCGAAAATTCTTCACTAACCCGAAGAAATTAATTGAAAATTCGAAATAAACACCGATGTACCGATGACAACCCACGAGTTGGCGCGTGAGGAGGCTGACGTGGTTGGAAAAGCTAGACTCATATGTATTTTTGGGAATTCGGAAGATTTTAAATTGGGAAGATTACAAATTTGGAACATGACAAATTCGAAAAATTGAAAATTCGGGAGATTGCAGGTTCGAAAAATTGTAAATTCGGACAATTTCAAATTCGGAAAATTGCAAATTCGGAAGATTGTAAATTTAGAAGATGGCAAATTCGGCAGATTGCAAATTCGGTAGATTGAAAATTCGGGAGATTCCAAATTCCAAAAATTGTAAATTCGGACGATTTCAAATTTGGGTTATTGCAAATTCTAAAAATTGTAAATTCGGAAGTTTGTAAATTTGGAAGATGGCAAATTCGGCAGATTGCAAATTCGGTAGATTGAAAATTCGGGAGATTCCAAATTCTAAAAATTGTAAATTCGGACGATTTCAAATTTGGGTTATTGCAAATTCTAAAAATTGTAAATTCGGAAGATTGTAAATTTGGAAGATGGCAAATACGGAAGATTGCAAATTCGGGAAATTCCAAATTCTAGAGATTCCAAATTGCAAAAATTGTAAATTCGGACGATTTCAAATTTGGGTGATTGCAAATTCTAAAAATTGTAAATTCGGACGATTTCAAATTCGGGAAATACCAAATTCGGGAGATTCCAAATTCTAAAAATTGTAAATTCAGACGATTTCAAATTCATAAGATTGCACATTCGGAAGCTCGCAAATTCTGAAGATTGCAAATTTGGAAGATGACAAATTCGTAAGATAGCAAATTCGGCAGATTGCAAATTCGGTAGATTTCAAATTCAGACAATAGCGAATTCGGGAGATTTCAAATTCGAAAGATTGCAAATTCAGAAGATTTCAAATTTTCGGCGGTAGTACATCGGCTCTCGCGATCACGCTCACCAATTAGGCGAAAAACAATGACAGTCTGCAAACGTCTCTCAAGTGAGTGAGATAGTGCTACTTGCGTTCAGCAGTCGTTGTCATTATTATTCCTATTTGCCTGTATGTAACGCAAGAAGTGTTCACGATGGGAATAGAGCTTCTTTTACTTTGGGACCTCATGCGCCAACTCATGGTTCGACATCTGCACACAAATTATTAGACCTAAATTGAAATTTCACACGTACCAAAAATATAAGAAAAATTTACAATACGTGAACTGCGAGTGCGTCACGGTGCGTCGTACATAGTTCACGCGCCAACTCGTGGGTTGACATCCGTATACAAACCATCCAATTTCGTTCGACTCGAGTATACATCATTTGCGGAATAAGATTTCTCGAATATCCCACAAGGCGCGAGTAGTCGCGGCTGGTTTTCGCATAATCGCGACAGCATCGAAACGTTAAACCAGACACGAAAAGATTGAACAAGAAAACCTCTCGGTCCGCATCGTTAAGCCGCTTCCTCGTGTTCCTCGTTGCGTATCGATTCCGGGGATCAAGAATCTGTAGGTTCGTTCGAAGCTGCTCGATTTATTAATCGCGATTAAAAGCGACCGCATCGGAATTGCTTGAATTACGACACCCAGGCCAGCGGGCAATAATGACCGGGCGTAATATCACGGCCGTTCTTCGAGAGCCGCTCGATTAATTTAACCCGGGACATTAATTATCCTCGTCAGCGACCGATTAATTATGCTTCGCTTACTCCCCCGCGACCACGTGTACGTGCATGCTGTTACGAGCAGTAGCTTGTTGCTGCTCGTGCTCGTTCGACGACGACATTCTTATTACACCTTCTGTATACACGAAAACCATTCGAACACGATAATGAGATTCTACGATTGGTGCTATCGACTCGGAAATTACTATCGAAAGTTTTCAAGCTTTGGAGGAAAAAATCTCTTACATCTACTTATGGGGGTCTCTGTGAATCTGTAAATTTTAAGGTGGGTTATTTGGAGACGTAGAATCTTGGGGATGTGGGAATTTGGTGACCTAAGTATTTGGGAATTTTGGGCTGAGGAATCTAGGGAGTTTTAGACCCGAGGTATGAGAATTTGGGGACTGGGGGGTAAGAGGTATTGGGGTCTAGGGAATTTGGAATTTAAGAATTTTTTGAAGTATGCGACTTTGCATATAGAGATATGATAATGTACGGGTTCTGATACGAAAATATCTTGGAGTGTAGGGATTTTTGAATATAGGGATTTTGGGATGTAGAAGTTTAGGGATGTTAGGATTTTGGAATATAGGGATTTTGGGATGTAGAGGTTTTGGGGTGTAGAGAATTTCGAATATAGAAACTTCGAGATGTAGAAGTTTTGGGGTGTAGAGATTTTGGAATATAGGAATTTTGGGATGTAGAGGCTTTGGGGTGTAGAGATTTTGGGGTGTAGAGACTTTGGAATATAGGAATTTCAGAATGTAGAAGTTTTGGGATGTTAGGATTTTGCAATATAGGAATTTCGGGATGTAAAGAGTATTGGGTGTAGAGATTTTGGAATATAGGAATTTTTGAATGTAGAGGTTTTGGGGTGTAGGTATTTTGAAACACAAGAATTTTGGAGTGTCGAAATGTTGGGATATAGGGATTTCGAAATGTAGAGGTTTTGGGGTGTAGAAACTTTGGAATATGTATAGAAACTTAGGGATGTAGAAATTTTGTGATGTTAGGATTTTGGAATGCAGAGGTTTTGGGGTGTAGGGATTTTGGAATATAAGAGCTTTGGAGTGTCGAAATGTCGGGATATGGGGATTTCGAGATGTAGGAACTGTAGAATATAGAAATGTTTACACAGAGACTTCAGAATATAGGTATTTAGAGATGCAGAGATATAAAGGGATATAGAGATTTTGGGACAAAAATAAATCTGAAAACGTCAACATTGTAAAATTTAAAACTTGAAAATACATAGATTGAAATCTTGAAATCTCAGCAAAGGCAATTTAAAAAATTGAAAAGTTAAATATTGAAAACTTTGAAATTCCAAAATTCTTAAAAGTTAAATACTTGAAACCATAAAAATTGAAAACATTGAAAAGAGTTCAATTTATCGGTAAATGTTCCCGATCCTCGTTCCCTCGACCGTAATTTCCCCTAGCTAACCAGTATCGACAGAAGCCAACCGCACTCCCCTGCCACGTTTCCCTATTATGCGCTATTTTAAAAGGATCATTAAACTCAATTTACCTGCACTTGACAATGATTTCCATTCACCTGTACATAGTTTGAAAAGCGTTTTCGCTGCGAAGAAATACCGGTTTTAAATGAAGCTCAATGAACATACTATCGAAGAAAATCGCGCAAAATTTTCTGATTTATCGCGAGTTATACATCAGAAGGTAATTTCTTGTTCCTTGAGTAGTGAATCACTGCATCGTTCGTTCCGTGTTCCGTCAAGAACAGCCGAGGAAGATTTATCGACGTGCTTCTCCATACAAGCAAACCCGAGTTTCGTGTATTTCGTTACGGGGATTTTTCACGAAAGCTGGATCTGTTACCACATCATTTGCAAGCAACCTTTCCTTTTGTACAATAGTAATTACGCGATGACAGAACCATTCACCAAAAGAATCGGAACGAGCGGAGTTAACATGTCCATTTAAAATTCTTTCGAGAGGACTATGGTAATTGGAGAGGACGGTATAATGTATTATGTTGTGTACAGCACTTTGATTTCTCATATTTACAAATTTCCAGACATTGAAATTTTGAAGTTCTTAATTGCAATAAATTCCAGCATTTCCAAATTTTCAAGTTTTCAAATTCCTAAGTACTAAAATTTTATAATTTTACAATTTTAAACTGCTCAAATTCACAAATTTCACAATTCTTCAATTCCTAAATTCTTAAATACCACAACCACAAAATTTCACAATTTCAAACTCCCCAAACTCGAAAATTGCTTCATACCAAAATTCTCAAATTTCCAAATTAAAAAACTTCCAAATTCGTGAATACCAAAATTACGTAAGACCAAATTTTCAAATTCTGCAAATTCCTGAATTTGCCAATTCCCTGATTCCCCAATTTCAAAATTTTCAAAAACAGAAAAAGAATGTCAAAATTCCCCATTTCTTACATACCCAAATTCCCAAATTCCAAAGCTCCCAAAACTACAAAATACCCAAATTTCCAAGATCCTAAATTCTAAAATTCCTAAACTCCCAAGCTCTTAGATTCAAAATCCCAAAAATTCCCAAGTTTCCAAATTCCAAAATCCCCAAATTCCAAAATCTTCAAATTCCCTAGCTCCCAAAATTCCAAAACTCAAAAATTCCCCAGTTCTCAAATTTCAAAATCACCCAATTGTAAAGTTCCCAAATTCCCTAGCTCCCAAATTACGAAATCCACAAAGTCCCAAATTCCGAATCCTAAATTCCAAAGTCTCCAAATTCCCTAGCTCCCAAATTTCCAAATTCCAAAATTACCAAAATCCCTAGCCCCCAAATTCTAAAATCCCCTAATACCAAAGCTCCCAAATTTCAAAATCACCAAATTCCCAAACTTCCAATTTCAAAAATTCACAAATCCCAAATTCCCCAAATTCCCAAGCTCCCAAATTCTAAAATTCCCAAATTCCAAATTCCCCAAATTCCCAAGCTCCCACATTCTAAAATTCCCAAATTCTAAATTCCCCAAATTCCCAAGCTCCCAAATTCTAAAATTTCCAAACTCCAAATTCCCCAAATTCCCAAGCTCCCAAATTTTAAAATTTCCAAACTCCAAATTCCCCAAATTCCCAAGCTCCCAAATTTTAAAATTTCCAAACTCCAAATTCCCCAAATTCCCAAGCTCCCAAATTCTAAAATTCCCAAATTCCAAAATCTCCAAATTCCCAAGCTCTCACATTCTAAAATCCCAAACTCCAAAATCCCCGAATCTCAAAATCTCCAAATCCCAAAATCCCCAAATTCGAAACTGTTCACCCCAATTTCCCACATCTTAATTTCCCTAATCCCCGAATTTCAAAAATTCCAGATTTCAAAATTGAAAGATGCGAAGCCTCCAAATGTGCAAGCACAAAATCCCTCAAAATTAAATATCTACAAAGCTAATAAAAATTGACCTAGAAAAATCAACCGGTACCTCCTCCCCCAGCCATTTTCCCTAGAGAGTTGCTCAGAAGCACGGTAGCAAAGCAAAATGTTGTACAAAGACCAGTCGGAAAAAAGGATTTACGTGACTAGTGGTACGTGACCTTATTCGAAACTCCGGCCAACAATTCTGCGAAATCGTCCTATAACCATAAACCGCGATTACTCGCATGGTCGTGGCTGTGAAAAAAGAGCCCTTTGCGGGTACCTTCTCGTTTAGGTCAGCTTGATCTTTATCGGGGAAGGGAAAGCAACAGAATGTCCGAGTGTTTGATGCAGCGATAAACAAAGGCACTTTGTGTTTTTGGATCCCATCGAGGGTGAAATTCATCCGGTTTACCGGCACGAGATTCGGCGGAAATTTTGTGAGGGAATTCGGTCGTAGTTGGTGGTAGTCGATTGGAAAGAGAGCTTTCGAGAGTGGCACAAAGGGAAAGAGCGAGGAGGAACGGAGCATGAATTTCTAACAAGGGATCTCTCGAGGAGTTCCTCCGAGCAACTGGTGAATTTCTCCATCGTGTCGTCTGCAAATGATGCAAATAACGTCGCCATTGTATCGAATTATACGATAAGGGGGTAACTTTGATGGAGAATCTTGACTACGAGACCGACGAAAATTCTGACGTGAATCGTTCAACATTCAGTAAATCAGTCTGAGGAATTAATGAATATAAACCAGTGAAAGAATGAGTCACAAAACGTTATTACGCTTTTTATTCGTAGAATATTTTCGTTATGACGTTGCCGTTCTATTGGATTGTACGCTATGGAACTTTCAAGGAGTCTTCAGACCTTGGACTCTGAAATTTTGCTTCGACGAAGATTGCTGAACGTGGAAGACTTTTCTAGGAAAAATACTGCTGAACCTTTCACTTGTACAAATATGAAACATTTATGTTATGCATTTTCATTTTTCTTCAGAAAATTTTTCTTCTTTTCTATTAAACAAACTTGGTATTGAAATCCACTTATCGAAGTCATTAAGTACTAAAGGAATCAGTTAACCGACATCAACGCGATCCGATCAACCGATATACCCAGATAAATTGATATATTTTACTGTATAATCCTTTTCACCGGCTATAATTGCTCTGACATGAAAAAATCCTTTTGTGACTACAATGGCTCTTTCCGAGCCGACCCAGCGATTAAATGCTCGCCTCTTCCAATTACGCCACACAATAATCGTCCCGTTTTTTGTCCGTCGAATAGTGGCCTGAATAACGGAGCAAAAAGGAGGACACTCTAGTTCAAAGGTCAAGCAACGTGGCGAGCATCATCCTACCGACAATGAATTTCAATTTTGCAATTCGTTTAAAATGAATGTATACACGATTATTATAATAGTCTATCATTTATTTAATCGCAATGAAAAGTACAAAATTGTGTGTTTGTAAGACTGAAGAGTTGGCTTGTATATTGTGTGGGACTATTCAAATTTAGAAATTTAGAAATTTTGGAGATTTTCATGGGTACAATTTTGGAATTTTCCAATTGTCAAGTTCTTGAACTTCTACATTTTAAAATATATAATTTATCGTATATCCTGGTCAAATTAGCAGAAAGTCACTGGATTACCTTACATTCCCAAATCCCAAGGTCATGAAATATCTATATACTCAAGCTTCCAGATCTCGATTTCGCATGTTACAAAATTTCTAGCTTTCCAAATTCTTACATCACCAAATACCTAGATGCCAGTATTCCTAGATATGCAAGTTCCAAAGTCGTGTAATCACACAAATTCCAAATGCCTATATCTCTAGATTCCCATATTCCACAATTTCTAGGTCCCGAAATTTGTATTAGTCCAAATTTCTACATCAGCAAATTCCTAGATACTACTATTCTTAAATCTCCAAGTTCCAAAATCTTATAATCCCAAACACTCCAAATACCTATGTCTTCAAATTCCCAGATACCCCAATTCCTATGTCGTCAAATTTACAGATCCTCCAATTCCTGTGAACCGAAATTTCTATTACTCCAAATTCCTGTATCATCAAATCTCTAAATGCCAGTATTCCTAAACCTCCAAATCCCAAAATCCTCTAATCTTAATAGCTCCAAATACCTATTTCCCAAATTCCCAAGCTTCCAAATACCAAAATCCCCAAATTTCCAAGCTTCCAAATTACGAAATCCCCTAATTCCCCAGCTTCCAAATTACAAATTCCCCAAATTCCCAAGCTTCCAAATTACAAAATCCCCAAATTCTAACATCCCCAAATTCTCAAGCTCCTAAATTCCAAATTCCCCAAATTCCCAAGCTCCCAAATTCCAAAACTTCCAAATTACAAAATCCTCAAATTCCCAAGCTTTCAAATTCTAAAATCCCCAAATTCCCAAGCTTTCAAATTCCAAAATCCCCAAATTTCCAAGCTTCCAAATTACAAAATCCCCTAATTCTCCAGCTTCCAAATTACAAATTCCCCAAATTCCCAAGCTCCCAAATTCCCAAGCTCCCAAATTACAAAATCCCCAAATTCCCCAGCTTCCAAATTCTAACATCCCCAAATTCTCAAGCTCCCAAGTTCCAAAGTCCCCAAATTCCAAATTCCCCAAATTCCCAAGCTCCCAAATTCCAAAACTTCCAAATTACAAAATCCCCAAATTCGCAAGCTCCCAAATTCTAAATTCCGCAAATTCCCAAGCTGTCACATTCAAAAGCTTCCATATTCCAAAGTCCCCAAATTCCCTAGCTCCCAAATTCCCAAGCTTCCAAATTCCAAAATCCCCAAATTCCCAAGCTTCCAAATTACAAAATCCCCAAATTCTCCAACTCCCAAATTCCCAAGCTCCCAAATTCCAAAGCTTCCAAATTCCGAAATCCCCAAATTCCCAAGCTCCCAATTTTCCCTAAATCCCTACACAGCTAAGTTTGAAAATTCATGTATCCCCATACTCCCAAATCCCAAAGACCCCAAATTCCTAAGCTCTCTTACTCTTGGTATACCAAATCCAAGACACCCATGTTCACAGATCACCAAATCACAGTCTCCACATCCACATATCCCTAAAGCCGTAGATCCTCAAGTCCATTAACCTCCAAGTTCCTACATCAAAAATTTGTACCCCATCCAAAAATATAGAAATATTCAAAACTCCCTAAAAATCTGTCTATCCCTAAAACTCCACCATACTTTCGATATTAATGTACCATATTTTTCCTAGTTAAGCCAGATTTGTAGTTGACTGTACATTATCCCGGCTACGTCGTTTGCGGTCAATCTTCCAACGACGACATTGTTCGAATGAACACGGGGTCAAGAGGTTGGTATGCCGTTGGGCATTTGCTGAAATCTGCGTGCACCGAAATTAGTCCGTTTAAAAAGAAACTCTTTCTTCGTGCTCCATCTTTTCTCGTCGAGACGTTCTTCTTTCATCGAGCGAAGGGAGTGGAACACGCTCGTTTTGCTCGTCGCGGGAACGCGATTCATTCGCCACGACTTAACGAGTGCGACCGAAGGAAAAAATAATTTATTTGACCCGACTTTAATCGTCCGTGCAACGCGATTAAAAGGAATCCTTAAAGGGCGGTCGAAAAGTCTTTCTACCTCTGACAGCGATGCTTTTTCTACCGTCGTTGCAACTTCGGAAAACGAAAGCTACGATTATTTTTAGGACGAGCGTGAATGATTATTTTCACGAGTTCTTGTTAACGAACCCACTCTTTTTCTTCTCGGTTCCTTGCACTTTTGCGTCAATGGAGAAATGTACATTGAAGCAACTTTTTTTTCGAGACGTTGATGTTGGGGAACATTTTATGAGGATTTATGGAAGTTTTGAAGAGTAGACTCTTCATGGAGTTGTATGTTTTTAAACTCTTGCCTCATGATTTATTTGTCAGGTGCGACAGTGAGAATTAATCACAGTTGCAGTGTTAGAACAGATACAGGAAGTTAAAATGTTATGTCAGTATTCAGCAAATCTTGATTATGGAAATTATGATTGCACGTAGACTCCAAATTGAAGTGTACTTAAAATTCGAGTAAGGTAACAGTCGAAGTGCGAGTGCGTCACGTGTCGCACTCGTCAAAGCATGGCAAGGGGTTAATATATCTTGTATTTTCAAAATTATTAAAACACTCAAATTCCCAAGTTCTCCTATGCTTAACCTCCCAAATTCCCAAGCTTTCAAATTCCAAAATTCCAAAAATTCCCAAGCTCCCAAATTACGAAATCACCAAATTCTCAAATTTTCGAATCCCTAATTCTCAAATACACAAATTCCCAAGCTCCCCAATTCTCAACGTCCCAAATTCCCAAGCTTCCAAATTTCCAAGTGTCCAAATTCCAAAATCCCCAAATTCCCAATCTCTCAAATTTGAAAATCCCCAAATTCCAAAATCCCCAAATTCCCAATCTCTCAAATTTGAAAATCCCCAAATTTCCAAGCTCCCAAATTCCAAAATCCCCAAATTCCCAAGTTTCGAAATTCCAAAATCCCCAAATTCTCAAGCTCTCAAATTTAAAAATCCCCAAATTCCCTAGCTTCCAAATTTCCAAACTGCCAAGTTCCCAGACCCCCAAATTCCAAAATCCCCGAATTCCTAAGCGTCCAAATTTTAAATTCCCCAAATTCTAAAATCCCCAAATTTCTAAGCTCTCAAATTCCAAAATCCCTAAATTCCCTAGCTTCCAAATTTCCAAACTGCCAAGTTCTCAGACTCCCAAATTCCAAAATCCCCAAATTCCCAAGTTCCCCAATATTTTTAATATTTCTTATATTTCACAAATTACCATCTTATATATTATAAATTATTATACATAAGTATATTAAAACTTATACCCTAATGTCAATGTCCGACTTGATTGATCTAACCCTTCCTAATCCTTAACACCTGAACTACCATGTAATTAATTCCGTCCAGATTATGTCAAAACCTACACACCGTAAATCCAGTCCTGAAAGAGAACATCAACCCAAATCGAATGCACATAAATTACTCGATGAAAATCAAGCTATTAAACAAAATACACTATGATACTATAAAAACGATATAAATTATCTCGAATAACCAAGTAGTTGATACGACATTAATCAATTAGAAACAGAGAGGATAAAATAAAAGGAAAGTAAAATATTCCTAACCCGATACAAAATGACGGAGCAAAGAAAAGGACGAGGAGGATCCTACAGCTTGATCCTCTCAAAGCTAATACAGCAAGGTATTAACGAGCAAGCCTTCATAAATAATCAGCTTACACGAAAGCGTTATTTTCCGTCGCCCCGAAGCTTCAACCTGCGGTCGACTGTTTCCATTTCGCGAACATCTGCTGTCGTTCGACGAGGGTAAGAGAAAAAAAAAATCTTATCAAAGAAGATAATGGACCGCAGTGCCGTTCCATCGACTCGATAATGCGCAGCCTGTTTATTTTCATCCTCCTTCGAGTCTTTCGTCGAAGCAACCCCATATAAATGCACCCTTTACCCCCTGCTACCATCACGGCCCTTTCGAGCAACGTAAAATACCGTGACCTTCTGAACCTCCGCAATCGCCAACGAGTTTGGCTGTTCGGTATCCTACCTATGGTGTATTGTTGGCATTAAGCTCCGCAAGATCGTTTCGTTGATGAAACGATCCTATGGGGGGGAAGCTGAATATATTGGACGCTGGATAGCAATTTCTTCGATAGCTTGATTCCTGTAAAGGTGTATGTGCTCATATTGGTTAAGGATCAATCCGTAACAGACGCTCCGTCTAAGCTTTTACCCTTTATTTTCTCCTCGTGATTTTTCGCGGAAATATGTTTGGAAATATTGGATCTCTTATATTGCGTTCGATTTTTTAAGAGATTTTCTCTGGGACGATCTTTATTTTATTTCTTTTTGGGTAAGGTCTGATAGATTTGGGCAAATTACTACATTTCTAGATTCTTAAGTTCCTTAAATTTGTGGAGTCTTAAATTCCTGGAATTAATTTCTAGATCTAATTCCTAGAATTAGATTTCTGGATCCCGAGATTCCTAGATTCCTAAATTCCTAGATTACTAGATTCCTAGATGCCTAGGTTCCTAAGTTCCTAGATTTCTAAATTGCCAAATTTCCAAATTTCCAAATACTTATCTTCGAATTTTCATATTCCAAATTCTCAAATTTCCAATTACCAATTCAGCAAATTCCAAACTTTCAGTTTCCCAATCCTGAAATTCCCAAATTCCCAAATTTTCTAATCTCCAATTCTCAAATACCCAAATTTCCAAGCTTCCTAATTCTCAACCTTCCAAATTTAAAAATCCCCAAATTCCAAAGTCCTTAAATTCCCCAGCGTCCAAATTCCAAATTCTCCAAATTATAAAATCCGCAAATTCCCAAACTCCCAAATTCCCTAGCGTCCAAATTCCAAATTCCCCAAATTACAGAATCCCCAAATTCCTTAGCTTCCAAATTCCAAATTCCCCAAATTCCCCAAATTCCCCAAATTCCAAAATCCTCAAATTCCCAAGCTCCCAAATTCCCTCTCGTCCAAATTCCAAATTCCCCAAATTCCTTAGCTTCCAAATTCCAAATTCCCCAAATTCCAAAATCCTCAAATTCCCAAGCTCCCAAATTCCAAAATCCCCAAATTTCATAGCTTCCAAATTACAAATTCCCCAAATTCCAAAATCCTTAAATTCCCAAGCTCCCAAATTCCAAAATCCCCAAATTCCATAGCTTCCAAATTACAAATTCCCCAAATTACAAAATCCCCAAATTCTCTAGCTCCCAAATTACAACATCCCCAAATTCCCTAGCGTCCAAATTCCAAAATTCCCAAATTCGCTAGCTTCCAAATTCCAAATTCCCCAAATTCCCTAGCGTCCAAATTCCAAATTCCCAACCTCCCAAATTACAAATTTCCCAAGTTCTCCAATTCTCAAACTTCCAAATTTCTAACTACCCAAATCCCAAAATTCCCAAATTTTCTAATCCCTATTCCCCAAATCTCGAAATTCCCAAATTCCCAAATTTCCAACTATCCAAATTCGTAAATTCCCAAAGTTGCATCTACTGAAATCCCCAAAAACCCAATTTCCAATTTTCCAAATTTGCCAGATCCCCAATTCCGGAATGTCCAAATGCAAAATTTCCAATTCATTTGAGACTCCATCAAAATCCGTTAATAGAGAAGCAAGTGTGAAATCAGTTATAGCAAAAATTGTCCGTCCATCAAGGTAGCCTGATTCAGCGAAAATTTCCATACAAGCGTAAGATTAAGCATTTACATAAATAAGATTCAGCGAGAGCTCCTTCATCTCGTTGCGACACCACCGTAAGAAATTAGCTTTGTGTATACAAATTCATGCATCACGACCGTTCATGAATAATGGATATCCTCCCTTATTTCCTTTCGCTGTCTAGGATTACTCTCCACAACGCGCACATGATATAATTTACAATGTATATCTCCTGTCCCGCATATATCAAAGAATAATTTCATGCAGAATTATAGAGATTTAAAAGCAGCATGTTATTTATGTGTCATGAAAATGATTTGCGTTTAAAAGAAAAAGTGCCGAAGGAAATCTCTTCGATACTATATTAAAAGCTCGCCACGATATCGATCGACAGTTTCTGCTTTTAAGTTCTTTTCGGATCTAGTTTCCACGTGTCTGCATTGACTGACAAGCTGGACGTTTAAAATTGAAAAGATCCTCTTCCAAGGATTCATCGCAGCTTTTTAGGTTATTAAACTCGAGCACGATGGAAATAAATCTCCGATGATCCTTCATTTATAGCTGTCCAAAATTGCTGTGATACTCGTACAGAAATCTTGCGAATAAATGATGAGGGTTACATTTGATTTTGAAGCGTTACGAATTTAGTCGGGTTAATGCAATTTTATTATAAAAGACAGATTGAATTTCCAGTAAAATTACGTCGTTATATCAGTTAACATCAGATTAATCATTTAGTTGAACATTCTATGTATTTTATACAAAATTCTATAATACTTCGTACTGAGGCAAATTTTAATTAATCTTCATAAAACTGTCGAATTCGTTCGCAATAAAGTCAGTAAAACTGCATAACTTTCTCAATTAACGTAAGACAGAGTGCATAGTATAAATCTGAAGTTTCCCAACTAGTTTCCGGCAGTTTCCTAATTAAAATAAACGCAATAATTGAACACGTATATTCCACATCGTTCACGAGTATTCGCGAAACAGATGGCGTGAAATATTTCCGCGGAAGACGGATAAAATACGGGTCCAGATTCTGGCCACCGCAGAAACAACCGGCGCGAGGAGAAAACGAAGAAAGAAGAAAAATTGGTAGACGCGTGAACGGAGATCTTGGAGGTTCGCAAACATTTACCCTGGCAAAGTCCAAGGAAATTCTGAAATCCACCGAGTAGCCTCCCTCTACGTTTCTCAAGAGTGATTCGAGTGGCAAAAGGGGTTGAAAGGCTCGTGAAAAGGCAGAGCCGATTTATCCAGGGGCTCCTTCTTCGAACTCTCGTAGGATTTCTTTCGCGACGAAGAATCCTATCTCTGGCACCTTCAGCCAGAAGACGAACAGCGGATCGAATGTGTGCGGGCTAGGAAATGCGTTCTACACACTGCTGGTCCCGTAAGCTCGTCTAGAACTTCCGAAAAAAGGAGATATCGAGTGGGAAAGGGATAAGGGTCGACAGCAAACCGAATGAACAAGCACTTTCACCTTCTTCAAGATAGACTCGATTCGCCTTCACTAAATCTTCCTCTAGATGTCACACTCTGGACACTTTGATCACACTAATCTGTATCGATGTTTTAGAAGCTCAACTTAATAATATAAGGCTTTTTGTAGAGGTCAGGTAGATCCTAGATCCTAAGATTATTTTTAGGACGAGCGATTATTTTGACGAGTTCTTCTTAACGAACACACTCTTTTTCTTTTTGGTTCCTTGCACTTTTGCGTTGGTGGAAAAATGTACATTGGAGCAACTTCTCTTGGAGACGATGTTGGGGAACATTTTATGGGGATTTATGGAAGTTTTGAAGAGTAGACTCTTTATGAAATTGTATGTTGTTAATATTTCTTATATTTGAAAAATTATCAAAACATTCAAATTCCCAAGCTCCCCAATTCTCAATCTCCCAAATTCCGAAATTCCCAAACTCTCAAATTTAAAAATTCTCAAATTCCCGAGCTCCCAAATTACGAAATCCCCAAATTCCCAAATATTCGAATCCCTAATTCCCAAATACCCAAATTCCCAAACTTGCATCTACTCAAATCCCCAAACACCTAATTTCTAAACTTGCCAAATTCCCAAATGTCCAAATCCAAAATTTCCAATTGAAGACGAGAAAGAGAACTTCAAGAGAAGTGCGTGTGAGATCAATCATAGCTAGTTACAGAAGAGTATCAATTAGAACAGGTAACGAACTCGTTAGCGATAAAATTAAAAGCAGCAATCGAAGGAAGCGTAGAGAGCGACAGGGGTACAAGTCGCAGATCTCTAAGGAGGACAATCTTTTTAGAACGCGGTTCTCCATTAAATTGCCCGTCAAAGATCTAGCGATACCTTCTCGAGCGAGGAGCAAAGAGGATCGAAAGACTCGCATCTAAGCAGCGAGCATGGATGAATCAAAGAGACTCGGACAAAGACAGATAGGAAGTTACGAGCGACGAGCAACGGCAAAGCGAGAAGGAGGTAGGTAGATTTAATCACACCTACCCTATTCCTCTCACGTCTTGAAAGGGAGACGCTCGTAAAGGCAGACAGGAAGCGGGAAAGAAACAGAGAAAAGCGGCTGGGCAGGGCAGGGGGATACAATTTAATACAGAGAACCATTCGTTCACCCCCAGGGTACGATTCCATGGAGAAGGTTGCGTTTTTTATTCGCGTGCCGTTTGTCTTGTACGTGACGAGTATGAACGCATCGGATCCAAAGAATTTCACAGGCCAGACGG
The DNA here is from genome assembly GCA_945859595.2 of Megachile willughbiella. Lineage (NCBI taxonomy): Eukaryota > Metazoa > Arthropoda > Insecta > Hymenoptera > Megachilidae > Megachile > Megachile willughbiella. Next base: position 12,599,984 of record OX243796.1, read on the forward strand.
AATGGGAACAAAATTTTATCAACGCGCACCCACTTCATTCTTTTCGCTGCGAATTCTTTGCAGATTTCCGAGTTTCGAACATCTGCACGGTTTTCAATTTCCACGCCGAAGATCGTGTCGCTTTATCTTACTATATTCACATTTTTATTTCTCTATATTCACAATTTTATTTCTCTATCTTGGCATTTTTATTTCGCTGTTCTGACATTTTTATTTGAAAATTTCTTTTCTCTAACCATTGCTGCATTTAGTTTATTGCTGCACTCAATTGCGCTGGGGTATTTAATTTGTTGCCGTATTTAACTGCGTTGATGTATTTAATTTATCGTTGTATTTAACGGCATTGAAATACAATTTATTTTTTTTATCCAATTCTATTGAAGTATTTAATGTATTCTTGTATTTCGTTGCACTCAAGTATTTAATTTATTGCTATATTTAATTTATTTTTTTATTCAGTAATATTGAATTATTTAATTTATTGCCGCAGTTAATAACATTGAAGAATTTAAATCATAGCTGTATACATCTCTAGCGAAACATTAAATTTACTGCTATATTTAATAACACTGATGTATTTAATTTTCTATTCCATTTAACTCCATTGAAATATTTAACATTTTTCATCCATTAATTAATAAAATTTTAAAAATACAAGAGAGACATCTTCATTATAATAAAAACATAAATATAAAGAACAAAATTATGCATAATAGCGCATTAGTTTCCCGATGAACGCGAAAGGGATGAAAGGGTGAGCAACAAGCGTTACACGAGAGACAATCGAGACGTGTCCAAAGCTTTGAATATTCCGAGCAAGCTACTTCGACTAAAAAATGGACGATTCGAGGGCTTTGAGCACACAACGATCGGACGAGGGAAAGAAGAAGGTGTCCTTGGCTTCGAGGGAACCATTATCGGGGGATGAAAGCGCACGATGTGCAGTCTATTTCGAACCACCCCGTGCATAATTTATCGCCGGGGTGGATCAAATTCGGTGGCGCGTATCGAAGTGGTTGAATCGCTCTGGTTGCCTTGGATAAGTCGTAATAATCTACGGTCAAAAGTTTCCACGAGGATTTCAACCCCTACGAGAATCAGGGGTATCAACTGCTCTTTGTTACATTTTCGAATGTTGCCCTTTGATAATATCAATTTTCAGGATATATAGGGGGTGTATTTCATTTAAATTATCACGTTGGGGTAATATATTATTTGGATAACAATAAAAAGGGGGTGCACTCGGGTAACTGAGATTTGTGATCAGGGTGGGCTAGATTCATATTGTTGATAGTGGTGAGGTCTTATATTAGGAATAACCAAGTGGTTTTTGGGCACTTGAGAGAAATTGCAAAATTGGGGAATTGAGGAATTGGGGATTTAGAAATTTAGAAATTTGGCTATTTAGAAATTTCGTAAATCAAAAATTAAGAAACTTGGAAATTTGAAAATGTATAAACATCAGAATAAAGGACCTAGCAAATGCTAAAATTTGTGAATTGTAGAAATTAAAAAATGGGGATTTAGAAATTTAGAAATTTGACAATTTGGAAATTTCGTAAATCAAAAATTAAGAAACTTGGAAATTTAAAAATTTACAAACTTCGGAATAAAGGACCTAGCAAATGCTCAAATTTGTGAATTATAGAAATTTAAAAAAATTGTAATTTCGCGAATATAAAAATGATAAATCCCATGGATTTTTATGGATCAATAGATTAATCAAGCAAATAATTCATTCCCGCAGTTTCCATTTTGTGCTCGCATTTTCTCTTCCAATCGCGTAAGAATATAGCCATAGCCAGTAGAGAGAGATTACCTTTGATCCGGCTTCACGAGCTTGGCTACTAATGGACCGAGGCAAGAAAATCCCTTATCCATGACGTTATCAGACCCAGCAGCAACACAACCAATAATAAAAGTAAAATCCTCCGGAAATCACTAAGAAACCTTACAGCGCCCGAAACTCCAATATCGCAGACTTTCTATGTACATTCGATCGACTGCAGCGAATGAACCTTCTAAAGTTCAGAGGTCGTAATCGTTAACATACAGCGAAATATCGGCTTGCCAACATTCAAGAAGCTTTCAAGAAATTAACGCAATTCACTTGTGCAGATAATGTGGCCTTTTGTGTACGGACTGCTATTAATCCGACCAAAAAAAAAAAGTGAAAAAGGTTGGAAGAAGGCTTTGTTCCTATCTTATCCACGTTGAACACTGAACAGGACTCACTACTACTTCCATTGTCTGACGGATTTTTACGATCGTGATTTCAATTAACGGAGCTTTCTAGGTGACTAGCGATAATGGAAAGTTGTGCGAGTTTGTGGAATTAGATTGGGAGAAAATTGTAGTTTTATCGAGGGGGTTTTAAGTTTGATAATGAAATTACACTGCGAACTGTTGGCGAGGCTTACTGGTGCTTTCGCTAAATTAATCGATGACCAAATTAGGGAAACAAGATTTCATGGTAACAAAATTTCTGAATTCTTAAATATATTAATTCTACATATTCTGTAAACTTATCTTCATTTCAGTCTCATATTTTGGTATCTGAGCTGTTCAAAGTGTATCTCCTTTTCGTTATAAAAAATCAAAACCATGTTCTTCACTCATCACTTATCTTCACTTCAGTCTCATATTTTAGTAGCTGAGCTGATCAAAGTGTATCTCCTTTTCGTTATAAAAAATCAAAAGCATGTTCTTCACTCATCACTTATCTTCACTGCAGTCTCATATTTTAGTATCTGAGCTGATTAAACTGTATCTCCTTTTCATTATAAAAAATCAAAAGCACTATGAAAAATGAAAACACCGTCACCATAGTCTACGTGAACACAGGAAAATACCCAACCTTCCTTTAAAAAATTCTAAAAAATAGAAGCCTCAAAAATCATGTGCGTGGATTTCTGGGAACAAAGCAAAAATCCAGCAAGCAAACCGTATAAAGGAACAGACACAGAAGAAAAATGCCGCGCTCGCAAATCAAAGAGAATCCCCCGAAACAACAGCGATCGTTAAACGCGTCGAACACAAAAATCGCGGGTGTCAATGAAGAGTGGTTGAGAGAAGAAAAAACACAAAACACAAAAGAAATCACGTTCGAAGGGAGCGCAGCATCACGGCTGATCGTGCACCGGTTTTTTTCCCTACTTGCTGACTAAATTCTATCCGTGGAGGTCTCGTTTGAAGAGGTCCGAGGAAAAAACATGAAGGCCGTTAACCCTGTTCCTTCAGGGTGGGTTCAGCGTCGAGTAACGAAGGGTCTCGCGTTCCTAGACCCCTCGAATGTGATTACACGGAAGGAGAAAAGGACGTGAGTCGGGACAAGGTGAAAGAGGGTCTCCTGCGTTGGTCTTGATTTAGTAATAACAAGGGCTGCGAGGGAGTCGCCAGAAAATCGCGAGACTTCCGGAAAATCGACCAAAATCGAACAGGAGGAAGGTAAAGACAATACTAAATATTTGTTGAGATGGGTTAAGTCACTGGTACCCAATGTAGAAAATAGGGAAAAATGGTAGGAAGGTTTGAACATGAGGTGGAACATGTGAAGGTGGTATATGAGATGGAACATATGAAGGTAGTATGTGATGGTTTAGGACAAAGTGATGTGAGAAGGTAATATACAGGGTTCGTATGTGATCTGTATAGTACAGCCAAAAGGCTTCTCTAGGAAAAATATGGCAACCAAGTGAACAAGGGTCACTCGATTTCCAGGGATTTTTGGACATCTGAAAACTTGGGGATGGTGTACCAATTGTGATCGCAGAGATTTGGTAGTAGAGATTTGAGGATCTATTTGGGGGTCTTCAGATATGGGAATTTATAAATTTATGGATCTACAGATTTAATGATAAATCACCAGATATCTAGAGATGGGACAATCGATAAATTTGGGTGCATATGTGGACATTTTGGATTTTTGAAATGTAGCTATATTTACGAATTTTGTGACCGATAAATTGAAGGACATAGAAATTGTGGAAAATAGGAATTTGAAAATATAAAGAATTGGGTGTCAAAAAGGTCCTAGAAATTTTTTAATTCCTTATACTTGAGCACCTATTCTGAACTTCTAGGTATTAGAAGATATACACATTTAGAAGTTTAGATATTAATCTAAGAACTTCACAATTCGAAATTCGAAAATTCGAGAATGTTGAATCATGAACATTCAAAAGTTTATCAAATTAGAAGGAAGATTTATAACTCAATTCAAAAGCATAGAAATTTCATAAATTCACGAATCTGAAAATGTGAGAATTGAGAAACTTTGGGTATCCTAAACCTTTGTGGCAATATAACGGGAGTCTACTGTACCGGTGGATGGCGGTGTGAGGGAACTCAAGCCTGCACATTTGTAACTCGCTTTGTGGCTCGTTTTCAAGCAATCCCCTTGACCATTTCGGCAAATCCCTACGAGTTACACCGCGTAACCCTTGAGGAACTGTGGCGATACGCGCGTCGGATTAGTTGATTTTAATCTCACAAAGCGGCCACCGACAATGGATTACGGAACGTTGGTTTATTCGACGCCGCGAAAATGCACTGCCGCTACGAACCAGTTGAAATTCCGTGCCACCTGAACGCAACCTCTAATTCGTTCCCTAATAATTCTCGACGCGGTTTGTCTTAACTCCGGCTCGCCTCGTGCGGTTTCGTAAATGCGTCCGCTTCTGCCTCGAGATGTTAATCGCGTTTTAATTATGCGCTTAACGAGCATCGCGCTTCGAACACGCGTATTCTAATGCACCGCGGTTTTACTGCAGCTTCTACCAACGTTTCGTTAAACCCTACGTGTCTGGCATCATTTGACCCTTGTGTCAACACCCCTGTGCACCTATTTACATCTCCCTTCACATTTTTCGACTTCAAAAAGATCAACCCACATTTCTGGTACGACAGCTGATGCATTGATAAAAGTCTGCAGAGTGTAATCACGTAATCTGCATACTGTGGATCGTGTGATTTGTGTCTACTATTTCAATAAAAAATAGATACCCTACAATGACAACCAAGTGTGATTAAATATGTTTAAGAGTAAATTAAATATTTTTAACATCTATCTATGATATTTGCCAGGATAATCACTTAGCGAAGAAGACTCGCAGGGCATCTTATCAGCCGCAAACACTCGCCCCTTAGTAAACCTTATCAACCCATTAGACGATTCTTCGCCACGAAAGCTCTCCACTTATTCAATATTCTCGACCAAAGTCGATCGTGCCTAAAAAACGCGTCGGATGCTTAAAGAGAGCTTCTATTGCTAACTGAACCCCGAAGAAACATTCCTTACGCCTGATCGGAGGGATTGGCGAGAGGGATTTAACAGAGACGCTCGATTCGAGATCCATCATCGATACCATATAACGAGGAAAATTTCTCTTTCAGCCAACAGGGGAAGAAACCACTCCAACTTGCCCGGGGATGGTTATTATGCGTGGAGAAGAGGGTGTACGAATAAATTCAAGGAGTCCTCTCTGGTGCGGAACACGAGTGGCGACACGGGGTTTCCGCAGCCAGATTCCATGGGATTTGCAAGCAGCCTTAAACGCGTAATGGCTATCACTTACGAAAGGATGAAACCATCTCAGCGTGGATCAACCAAAGCAGCATGTTCTCAGATATGAGCTACGGTTTGAATACACTTTTTGTAACTGGGGAACGAATGGAGGTTGATCCACTTACTGAGTTAGTCTAAGAACAACTTCAAATTAATACAAAGAAGCTACGGTTTGAATACAATTTTTGTAACCATTATGGAGAACGAATGGTAGTTAATCCACCTACTTCTGAGTTAGTCTAAGAACAACTCCAAATTGATAGGAAGAAGATGCAGTTTGAATACAATTTTTGTAACCATTCTGAGGAACGAACGAAAGTTGATACATCTACTTCTGAAGTAGTCTAAGAACAACTCCAAATTGATATGAAGAAAATGCAGTTTAAATACAATTTTTGTAACCATTATGGAGAACGAATGGTAGTTAATCCACCTACTTCTGAGTTAGTCTAAGGACAACTCCAAATTGATATAGAGAAGCTGCAGTTCGAATACACTTTTTGCAAACATTATGGGGAATGAATGAAAGTTGATACATCTACTTCTGAAGTAGTCTAAGAACAACTCCAAATTAATATGAAGAAGACGCAGTTTGAATACAATTTTTGTAACCATTCTGAGGAACGAACGAAAGTTGATACATCTACTTCTGAAGTAGTCTAAGAACAACTCCAAATTAATATGAAGAAAATGCAGTTTGAATACAATTTTTGTAACCATTATGGAGAACGAATGGTAATTAATCCACCTACTTCTGAGTTAGTCTAAGAACAACTCCAAATTGATATAGAGAAGCTGCAGTTCGAATACACTTTTTGCAACCATTATGGGGAACGAATGAAAGTTGATACATTTACTTCTGAAGTAGTCTAAGAACAACTCAAAATTGATATGAAGAAGATGCAGTTTGAATACAATTTTTGTAACCATTCTGAGGAACGAACGAAAATTGATCCACCCACTCCTGCATTAGTCCAACAACAACTCTAAATTAATGTAGTGGAACTATGGTTTGAATACAATTTTTGTAACCATTCTGAGGAACAAATGGAAGTGATGTACCTACTTTTGAATTAGTCTAAAAACAACTCCAAATTAACATAGAGACCAAATTAACATGGTTCGAATATACTTTTTGTAACTATTATGCAGAACGAATGGAAGTTGATGCACGTACTTCTGAATTAATATAAGAACTCAGAACTTGAAGAATCACAGATGAAGAAATAAAGCATCAAACAATATAAAGCGAAATTAACATTGTTATTTTATTTTCGAAACAATCGACGTGCTCGAGTGTTTTTTTCCATCGTTTCTTTATTGTAACTTCCCTCGTTCTTCCCTAATTGTCCATGTATTTAAATTTTCCTCCTTTCAAAGAGCATTTCTGTCTACGTTGTTCAAGAAAGCGTTTGAAGAGTACTTCGTGTCGTAAACTCGAGAAGAAAGTCGACACCCGGAGCCTTTCGCGGCAGGATAATTGCGTCGAAGAAGATTCACTATTGGACTTTTAAAATTAGCTAATCCCGGAGGGGACGTGCTTTAAAGCAATGTAATAAGTAGAATTCTCGCTGCCTTCGGAGACGAAGGCGAAGAAAAAAGGTTCGAGCGAGGAACACGACGTCGAATGCACTTAGGGGATCTCGCGAACGACTAAAATGGATCCGGAACAAGAAACCTTCGCCGTTCTCCACTCACCACGTTCTTTCACTAACTATGCGTTACCCGACATTTCACGAATAAAATACTAATACGCGTGTAGATCTGCTTCTGAGATATTTAGTACCCTTCGGCGATATGTTTTTCGAATTCTTGCTCTGCGCTGGGAATTCGAGTACAAACAAAATCATCTCTTGTGCAACGTTCAAATTTTTATTACAGGTTTCACAAAAAACAGTGCCATATTTCTATCGACGCATATAAACATGTATATGTATTCCTATCAACATATATATTATTTAAAAATATTTGATAGATTTAGTATCAATAGATTACTTTATCAAAACTTTACACAGAATTGTTCATAAAATCTAAACAATATTTTCTAAAAATATAAAAAGCAGTAAAATATGTAAAATTAATTTAGACAATTATAAAGCACTGAAATATCAAACCATTCCCGATGGAAGTATTACGGAAGGGTTAATCCGTTTATGAAACGAACAAGTACCATCTTCATTAGTACTATTAATAATTTCTCTAAAGTGTCAAAAATGAATTCAACGAATAAACAAAGCACTATTGACTCAACGGTCCCACCGTCATCATTCGATTGGCTGAGAAGCAAACACTGTTACAGGAACGCGGGGGAAACTTCAAACGAGCAAACGAACCGAGGAAAATCTTCGACGGCTTTTAGCGGTTTGTACACGTGCAAACTTCAATCGTGGGTCAAACGTGCTCTTTGACTCGGTCTACCATAATCTCGACGAAAGATATTTACAGCCCGCCGTTTCGTGGTTTTGGCCAGAAGTCCTTAGAGCACGCCGCTATACAAACGGAGGGCTATAAACATTCTAATGGAATTAGGGGCTGATCCACCCCTTCGATCGTGCGATCAAACAAGTTTCAAACCCTTTGGCTCGTATTGTTCGTATTATACCAAGGTGAAACTCTGGCGAACTATCTCTTCTACGTATGTCTATGTCCACTTGCAAAAAATCCCTTATCTCAAAATGTGAACAATTTCGTGGGGATCCAGGTTTGAAGGGCAGATAGGAAAAATGTATAGCTAGCGTGCATATTTTTTCTTTTCCCCAAATTTCTTAAAAAAAAAAAAACGAAGGATTATTATCCGGTAGATGCCATCAATTGCACAGATCTTTCGTAGACTGTCCCAGGAATATTGTCCCAGATGACTAGTTTTGTATATCGACGTAAGATGGAAAAGGAAGAAAGAGGAAGCGTACTCACCGCCATGTCCTCGCTCCTGTAAGCCGTGAGAGTCTGCTCATCCTGTAGGAGGACGCAGTAACAAGGCTCCCAGCACGCCTCGCCGGCAGCTTCGCCAACGCAGCACTCGGCCTCTGCGAAAGAAAAAGATTGTCCCAGGTGAGTAAGTCTGCGATCAGACGGCGGCCATTGTACGACCGGCCCATCCTAGAAGAATAAAGTCGGCTCGCGTCGGGCATTGTAGCCAACAATAAGAATAATAGACGCCCGCGTCGATTATTCCCGTGAAAGGGCGCAACAGGAAGCGAGAAGCTGGATTTCTGCCCGCGGCCAACGCTCGATAACGATCGATAATTCTCGCGTGCACGCTTCGAGAGTCGCGTGAGGGTGAATCCTAGCTACGAGTCATCCTCGCGACGCCGAGGATTATTCTTAAGCCGGCTACGTTCGCGAGGGTGACCGACACTGGAACCGTTCGCTTTGTACATACGAAAGACGGCTTTTGGTTTTCATTCGACACGCGCGAATTGAATCTTCAATTCGATGGTTGGGACCAATTGGATCGGTCTACGGCTCTTGTATGAGATTATTTCTTAGTATTTATCTTTAGCATCTTCATTCTCGACGTCAGAGATTATTGTATACTATAGTGCTATTCAATTTATTCTTATAATACGTCCTAACATACTCATATTATACATGTGAAGATTTACCAAAGTGAACTGCAAGCGTGAGAAAACTGTAACAGATGATGTGAAAATAATTCAACCCCGATCAAAGACTCAGTCAAGAATTGATTTGCGTTTATGTTCAATAGAAACTGAGATAATACACCGGTTAACAGTAATGAAAAAGAGACTAAATCTTCTTATTGATTATATAATAAATCATACTTCTAACATAAATAATAACACAACTAAAAGTGTGTATAAAATTGAGTTCCTTCGAGTACTGATGTAAATATATTTATTGTATAACTTAACTGGGAAATTTCCAGTGTTACTGCATAATTACACGATCATAGTCTTAACACGAGATAGATTTAAAGCTGAGTCTTGAGTAACAGCATTTACCGTCCAAGAGTTAATTGTCTTGTAATTTGCTGGCACGTGTCGACGATTCATGTCCCTGCGTTTAATGTCATTAATGAAAACGTGTCTGGCTTGCATTACGCAAGTGAACGTCCCTGAGTTCGAGCGATCAAGGGCTCGAATACGTGCGGGGACCAAGAGACCGTCGTCATCTGGAAAGCGTGCCCTAGACAGTCCTCTAAATCAATTAGTCCATTTCGAAATCAGCTAGGTAGCCTCCTTACTCATGATTACTCTTCGCTAAAATATGTTTTAATCGAAGAAACTTCTTATCGTTAGCGAACACATTTCGCAAACCTATAAATCATCAGTTTTCTCATAAATCATTTCATGAATCGTTTTTGCTAGAAAACGATACGTCTACAAAATAGACATTTATTTCAATCAAAAGTCATCTCGTTTCCAAACGCAAGTCCCAAAAAATCATTAGATACAAAACTTCCTCCGCAATCGTATTTCAAGATCTCGCAGAATCCATCAGAAATCAATTTACACGAAACTTTCGTCCCCAGAGTGGTATTCCGGGCCATATTCGCACGCGAAATACAAGAACAAAGTTTCCCTTGAAAACGTATCACCGTAGCATTACTCCGATATAGGGTGATACTGCAAATATTGAAAAATGTACACGCGCGAGTCGTGGCCGAAAAAAGCATCTCGCCTCCACAGAAACTCTCTGTCTCGGGATTTATTGATCCCAGCCGCCGATAAATTTTTCCATCCCTTTCGACGAGACATCCAATGTACCCTACTGCGTTTCACAGCCCTCGAAGACGTATTATTTTCGCGTTTCCGCCCGGCAATGCTGTTTTTTCGGGGGCGAGTTCGTTCACCTTAACCCCGTGTACAAAACTCGTACCGTCGAACATTCTATCCGGGTTTTTCTCGACAGCGAATTGCCGAGTATTTTAAAACGTCTCGTAGAGAGACGTTTCCATTTTCACGGTGAATACGTTGCGACTCGTTTTTGCCTTGCACCCGAGGTGCTCGTTTTCTTTCGTAACGAAACGAAACGAAAGTTTAAATGCAACTTTACCGGACCACTCGGCAACCAGCGGCTTTATAATCCATGATTCTCCACTTCCGTTTGGCATTTATTCTCTTTCTTCCCCTTTTTTTATTCGAGGGCTTTTTAAGAAACGTAGCCCGCAGAATCCGACGATTTGCGGCGAATGGCAGACGAGGTTCAAGATCTGACAACAAGAGCTCCTCGAGTGATTTCTTAATATAAGCAGATTATATTTCTATCTTATTCTTTTTAATAGCAGATTAGCGGTGTTAGAAAGTTTTCTGAGATGACTAAAGCTAACATTTTCACTCATCAATCTCCTCGGTGAAAGTCAATTTTATCAACAAGTTAATTATTAACGTACGACAAAATTATTTACTGACAATGAGTTTCTTGTCAACGCTACTTCATACATCAATGTTTGAGAAATCACCCGTAAGAGTTCCGGTTTGTGATCACTTTGTGATCGCAAGTGGAAGTGTGGCATACTGACGAACTCTGTTGGCTATCGCGATTTGATGACATAAAAATGTACACCAAAAGCTTAAGATTTTGCAATATTCAGCTTGAAATGACTTCAGCGATTAAATACGCAATATCTACAAGAACTATGATCTCGCTAAAGATCCTATCACATCTCGAGATGTACTCTTTGCCCAAATCGTGCAACGTTTAGATCCAGCTGACCACATACCTTTCCAATTTCGAGTCTCAGCAAGATTCCAAGGCCCGAGGTATTATTCGTTCCTCGTCTCGGCATACTTCCCGATATTGAAATTCGCGACAGCGCGCTTTTTCGGAGGCTTCAAAGGCTCTACCTGTATGATCCACAAACGCGTTACACGGAATCCCGACGGAAACCATCCTCGTTTTTCTTTTCTTCTTGGGCGCCGTCTTTGTGCGACCGCAATGCTCGACCATTCTTCGCGACAGAAAACGCGGAAAAGTGCACGCTCGTGCATTCGTATGCATTGCAACTCGACGAAACGATGAATCCTCGAATATACGTCTACCAGACAATGCACAATGCTAGCTGATATTGCCGAGGATATCGTTGAGCTGGTGCTTAAACGATCACGATGATTGCGGTGTAAGGTCCTTTCAATGCCTGATCTTTAGTCAATGAATCAAACTTATACCGGTAATGTTTATTTAAAACGTTCTATGTAATGTACAACCCTATTTTACCTGTCTGCAAGGTGTCAGACAAATGTTGAGCCTATTTTATTTCTCATAGCATGTCGGACAAGTCATTGAACCTTATTTTATTGAACATAATCTAGCATGATGTTCAAGATTAATTCTTAACCCCTTAACTTGTGATTTGTTCAACGAGCGACTGAATTATTATTGCCATATTAAGTCAGAAAAAGAATGTTCAAATGTTATGAATATTTTAAATATGGCGATTATTGGCAGATGTGTTGGAATTAAAATCAAGGTCAAAATAAGAGTCAGATCTGTTCAACTGTTACATGCGTCACGTGTCGCACACGATGTTATAAGACAAAGGGTTAATATTGAACTGTATTTTCATGTACTGTGAATATATGAATACTTGAGTATAGGAGACAAATGTTTATAAAATTATTATATATCGACGTATCGTGCTTTCAAAAGACCAGCAAAGTGTTTCGATGCTATTAGACACAGTCACGAGTAGTGTCGAAGTCTTAACAGCTTCCTCGGGTGTAATTAACACGAAACAACTTCGAAAACGAGCGACTGGGTTTCGGCGCGAGTTTCGAAACTCGAATACATTGTAGGAAAGTTTGTCCACGGTACTTCTGAGGATTCATGGCAAGTTCCAGAGTCTCAACTGGACCCTGTAAAGAAACTGTTTGAAAAGAACGAGGCTACAGGAATTTCTGAAGCAAGGACATTTATAGCCTTCTTGAACATTTGCTAATAACATTAATCAAGTTGCAGGTTACAATTTACAATATATTCAACTAGTGAATTTAAAAAATTAAACCTTGATGTACAATACACGTATCCTCAATAACTGTTATAAAGTATTACATTTCTATCGTATGAACCTGTTAAGTTTTCATAAATCTAACGTTTCTGTTGCAAAGATTAACACTAAACCTTTTGTTGAAAAATAAATAAGCAAATGATAAAACATAAATTAATATACATATTAATTCTTCACCTTCATGAAGATTCCAAAGAAATTGTCTTAATAAATTTTGTAAGGAAAAATGACAAATTTGTAAAAGTGTCATTTGACCTTTCTGATAGTTTTAGTGTTAATGTAGTCTTACAAGTCCGTTTTCTTTATTATTCAATTAAACTCGTGAACATCGATGAATGATCAAGAAATAAAATTGCTCTTTCCCGCAATAAATGGACACGTTTTAATGTAACTAATTTGAAATTTATGCAACATCTGCCTCGGTGAAACTTTAGCTAAATTTTTCCAGATACCAGCACCGCAACATTGGATATCGTGTAACGGCGTAAAGTGTGGCACAAAGTGGTAGTCGTAAAGACAAGGAAATATTTCTATGCAGATGCTATGTACAAGGGACCAGGGACACAAAATATTATACAGTTCGGTATCGGTAAACGATAATGGCGTTGGTATACCGATTCGTGGCTACCCGCGGACCGCTTTGCATACTGAAGTTACCGCTTTAAATCGACGCGATTCTCCCTTTAACCGATATTTGATTTTCGTACTACGCGAATCGGGCTCAACAATGTTGATATACGTCGCAAAATAGAAGGAAACGTTCGTAGAAACTTTCTTCGTGACCGTATTAAGAAAATGACCCAGATGAGATCACGTTTGAAAGCATGCAGTTTGAATATTTCTTATCGAAGAGGTATTGAGAAATAATCTGGTCTCATTTGTTAAATCGAGTGTCGAGTACATTGTGAATACTATTCACTAATAATCGTATTTTAATAGTTACCACTGTAACTATCATTTTGATGGATCATTCGGATCATGATCCTTTGTTCTTACTACTTTATCGTTAAATATTTGTTTATTTCCAGTATCGCATGATGACTTAATACGCTCGAGGTTAAATATTTCATGAACCATTTTATTGAAGCGAGTAATTGTATTTATTAATATATTAAGTAAAAGAACAATTCGTCCACAAAGTGCCTATAATCCTTTAAAAACGCGTAATTGTGAAGCTCATTTAAGGATCAATTTAACGTCCATATATTAAGGTGATTGTAGCAGGGATCAATTTAAAATCTATCCGCGTTTCTCTGGAAGTTGTTACGTCTCGCAAGAAGCACTAATATTCTGTTGAACCTTTTTTCCAAGTTCCGTAATGAAATCATCAAAGTGCTCCTCACTTTCCCTACTATTTATCACTAAAGCCTCGTAGGTTAACGATTACCACGCGATTAAGTCGGGACTCCGCGCGAATTTAAACCTTGAAAAACGAAGCTAAATCACAGTGGTAAATAATATTCTAGAATACAACCGCGAGAGAGAAGTTTATCAGCCGAATGCCACACTGATTTATGATTACCAGAAAGCTGCTCATCCATCACTATGCTGCCTCTCGAAACGATAAATAAAGCAATCGCTAGAAAAAGAACGCGTACACGATGCAATAACACTCGTGCAAAGCTTTCTGCCTCGCCAACTCGAATCCATTTCCTCCTGTCGTGGATTAAGCATCATGAATCGTCATCATAATCTTACTACGCTCAAGCATTTTATTTCGATGCGGAACTTCTAATCGTATATTGCTTAAAATCTCCCTCCGTAATGTAACAAGTGTGTCATTTTTTTTTAACACGATCAATATTAAATACTTAATCGACTATAAACAATTAAATATCGCGTTTAAATTATGCATGGTAAATTCTACAGTGAATATGGAAATTACAGTACATATAGAAATTCTAATTATTACGAATAAGAATATTTCTAATCTGTTCTTTTTTCTTAACTGTTCGAGCAGGTATGGCTGATCCAATGATCAACCTTGCATCAATATGCGAGGACATTTAACCTAATTGATAATTATTAAGACATATTTGTCAGTAAGGGAGTATTAATCTAGTATTGTTTCTTTAGATTCAGGTTTTCAGATATTCAGCATCCATAAATCTCAATATCTCTAGGTTCCAACGTAGCTGTAGACTAATATCTGTAGATTCTAACATTTCGATGCCTAATATCCCTAAACTTCAACATATCGATACTTCAATATTCCTATGTTCCAACGTTCTTATAGCCTAATATCCCTAGATCCGAAGATCCCTATACTAGGTACCCCTCGACTCAATAGCACTAGATCCTAACATTCTTAGATCCCATCATTCCTATACATCAATAATCCTAAATTTTAACATCGACAGGTCTTTAGATTCAAATTCTGTTATTTTCAGATACCTGTTTCTCTGTTCCTATATCTCTAGATCCCAACATCTCTATAGCAGGTATCCATAGATCCACATATTACTAGATCCTAACATCCCTATACCCCAATAATCCTAAATTTTAACATCGACAGATTCTCAGATTCAAATCCCTTATCTCCAGATTCTTGTTTCCATGTCCACATATCCCTAGATCTCAGCCTCCCTATACCAGTTACTCCTAGATCCCCATATCACTAGATCCTAACATTCCTAGTCCCCACTATCCCTATATACTAATGTTGCTAAATCGTAACATCAGTAAATCCTCAGATTCAAATCCTGCTACCTCCAGATTCCACTTTCCACATCCACATATGGGTAGTTCCCGACATTCCTGTACTAGGTAATCCTAGATCCCCATATTACTAGATCCTATCATTCCAAGCCCCCACTATCCCTATATACCAATATTGCTAAATCGTAACATCAGTAAATCCTCAGATTCCAATCCTGCTACCTCCAGATTCCACTTTCCACATCCACATATGGGTAGTTCCCGACATCCCTGAACCAGACACTCCTAGATCCCCATATCACTAGATCCTAACATTCCTAGCCCCCACTATCCCTATATACTTATATTGCTAAGTCGTAACATCAGTAAATCCTCAGATTCAAATCCTGCTACCTCCAGATTCCACTTTCCACATCCACATATGGGTAGTTCCCGACATCCCTGTACCAGGCACTCCTAGATCCCCATATCACTAGATCCTATTATTCCTAGCCCCCACAATCCCCATATACTAATATCGCTAAATCGTAACATCAGTAAATCCTCAGATTCAAATCCTGCTACCTCCAGATTCCACTTTCCACATCCACATATGGGTAGTTCCCGACATCCCTGTACCAGGCACTCCTAGATCCCCATATCACTAGATCCTATCATTCCTAGCCCCCACTATCCCTATATACTAATATTGCTAAATCATAACATCAGTAAATCCTCAGATTCAAATCCTATTACTTCCAGATTCCACTTTCCACATCCACATATGGGTAGTTCCCGACATCCCTGTACCAGGCACTCCTAGATCCCCATATCACTAGATCCTATCATTCCTAGTCCCCACTATCCCTATATACCAATATTGCTAAATCGTAACATCTGTAAATCCTCAGATTCCAATCCTGCTACCTCCAGATTCCACTTTCCACATCCACATATGGGTAGTTCCCGACATCCCTGTACCAGGCACTCCTAGATCCCCATATCACTAGATCCTATCATTCCTAGCCCCCACTATCCCTATATACTAATGTTGCTAAATCGTAATCTTGTTATCCCTAGATTCTTGCTACTATGTCCATGTATCCATATATCCCCACATCCCTATATTCCTATATTTCCATGCGTCCAATTTGATCAAACTGAAATGTGGACGTCTATTTCGACCAAAATTGTTCATGCAAAGTTTGAAATTCGGCGAATAGGTGAAAGAGTCGTATAAGCGGAGGCTCGCGTCGCGACGCAAGCAACGGAAGAGGACGAAGATAAAAGCAGGATGAGAGAAGCGGAGGACAGGTGAGAGGTCCTCCATGCTCTCCATTCTCGAGACGAGGCCGGGGTCGCGGTGTTCGTGTCGAAAGCGCAAAACCGAGAGTAAACGTGGAGTGCGGAGCAGAGCGGAGCGGAGTCGCGCGTGTTCCTTCACCGCGTGGCAGCGGAATTACTCGCCACGGTCCTCATTAGAAGCTGGACCCGGCTAGTTCATTACCGACGATCTTATCCATGCCACGTTCTTTCAGCAGACCTCCGGCCGGCCGGTTCTCTCTTTCATTCGTTTCCCACGCGTTTCCAACCCGCTCCTCTCGGTTAATTAATAAGCGCACCGCACCTTGCCAGCACGTGCCAAACGATCGATATACACCGTGTTTCGTAACATGCCACTGATATATGCATGTCTTAATGAACGTGGCACAATGGACAAGGTTTTTCATCCTTTGGAAGTTCAAAAGTTTAATCATTCCCAACATTTTTAACTCATATTTAACACGTTCAACCACGAGTGGTCCGCAAGCACTGCATCTTGCGATGTGGACCACCGATTCACATATGTTTCTAATTATGTGAGCAGTGATTATTATTAGTAGCAGTAATTGAAACGAGTGTTGCCAGAAGAATAAACAAACTTTCTGTGGTAAAATAAACGTAATGGCAAACTACCACTGATAACGAAAAGAAGCCGCGATCCAAACAAATGTCGTTAGATGATGACTTGGAAAAATTGCGCCGGGTTGAACGTGTTAAACTCCCATATTTCCAAAATTCCATACTTCCAATAACTCGAAGTTCCAGAGTCTGAAAGTCGCATATACCCAAAGTTCCAAAACTGATTTTCCATAATCCCAGATTCCCTTTCGAAGTCCAAACACCGACAGACTTTAAAATCCCAAACTTCCAAACCCTATAATTCCAAATAAGCATTCGCATACTTTTAAATAACAGATTTCAAGAATTTCGTATTATACATAAATATTTGCTTGAATATTTAATCCGACAACTTTCAGCGTTAAGCGGTAATTACAGCTTAATCTCCCCAAGAATTTTGACCAGCCTTCTCCAGCATATACAATTTACAGTACCGTAAAATGTGGTTTAAGTGACGATTATCATTACTACAAGCCCATTTAGGATCATTAATTGATGGAGTTGTCGAGAGAATGTAATGGTCCATATCAGTTAACATTTATACGATTTAATTATTCCTCGAAGTTATAAATAACGTTATGTAGATAGAAGAAATCGTATCAAGCTTAACATGTAAATGATCGTGTTGGCGATTAAAAGTATTCTATGAAACGCGAATCAAGTCCACACAAAGAACGAGACTTTTACATTCTATCACGCGTGAGTGTTTCTTTGCGTCGAACGATTTAAATAATTACTTTCGCCGTATGAATATTTTATTCGGACCATTATGCGCGTTGTAACGCATCTCATTATCGGAATATTTACCTTTCTATTCGAGGAACTCGATTTTCTATTCCAGCAATTTTCCATCTCGTTCCTATAATTAAATTCCGTTTCATGGTTCGTTAACATAAAACAGAAACTATGCAGCGTATACAACGTTCGCGCGGCATTATTCTAAGAGAAAATTCCACTTCTACTTTTCTATGCCGCAAGCCGACAGTAATTGTTACTTTCAATTAGGTGCTCCGTATTCTGGTTTACTGTGTCACGAACCGACATCAATCTGTCGCTTTCAATTACCATCAATGTATAAATGCCTCGCATCTGCTGTTTCGTACCACGTCACTACGTAATTATTCTACTTTTATTTTCCATTAACGTTTCGTTCAGTCGTTATTTTAGTTTCTAAAGGATACTCCACTCGATACATTCATTCGTTTTCAATTTATTTTAGTTTCTAAAGGGTACTTCATTATATTGTCAGCATTGCATTTATTGGTAACACATCTTGAAAGGAAACGGTATTTTGCTTTTCATCACTGCCAATTGTCTTTTATAATCAACACATTGTTGACCAGCAGCTTTACTCGGAGTTTATCTCATGTCATCGGTTATTTCATAAATGAACACCAAAGTGAAATGAAACGTACATATCTTTATTTAACTTTTAATCACTTCTGTGGTATGGTAAACTCAGATGAAGCATCGACTTATAATTCATCGAAAAATTCCTCACTGCCACAATTCGTTATGGTTGAATTGTAACATCCCTAATCTCTGATTCTCCAAATTCTTACATTCGGAAATTTCTGCATCTCCAAATTTCTACGTTCCCAAATCTCTACATCCCCAAATTCTTAGACACCCAAATCCTTAAATCCCCAAATTCCTAAAAACCCAAATCCCTACATCTCCAAATCTTTATGTCCCCAAATCCCTACATTCTCAAGTCCCAATATTCCCAAATCTCTACGTCCCCAAATCTCTACATCCCCAAATTCTTAGACACCCAAATCCTTAAATCCCCAAATTCCTAGACACCCAAATCCCTACATCTCCAAATCCTTATGTCCCCAAATCCCTACATTCGCAAACTTCTACATCCCCAAATCTCTACATCCCCAAATTCCTATAACCCCAAATTCCTAGACACCCAAATCCCTACATCTCCAAATCCCTACGTCCCCAAATTCCTACATTCTCAAATCTCTACACCCCCAAAATTTCTACATCCCCAAATTTCTAAACATCCAAATCCCTAAATCCCCAAATTCCTATAACCCCGAATTCCTAGACACCCAAATCCCTACATCTCCAAATCCTTATGTCCCCAAATCCCTACGTCCCCAAATCCCTACGTCCCCAAATCCCTACGTCCCCAAATCCCTACACCCCCAAATTTCTACATCCCCAAATCTCTACATCCCCAAATTTCTAAACATCCAAATCCCTAAATCCCCAAATTCCTATAACCCCAAATTCCTAGACACCCAAATCCCTACATCTCCAAATCCCTACGTCCCCAAATCTCTACATCCCCAAATCTCTACATCCCCAAATTTCTAAACACCCAAATCCCTAAATTCCCAAACTTCTAGACATCCAAATCCCTACATCCCCAAATTTCATCTAACACAATGACAAAGGCCTTTACAAAACCCTATATTATTTTTAATTTTAAAAATTGTTTTATCTACTGTAAGTGCAACGAGTTTACTTGTGGTCAGCAACGTCTGAACATCAAGACACAAGTTAACTCATGTCAAAAATATATTAACAAAATATATTCGATGGAATAAATAGAAAACCATTGAAAACGTGATATTAGGAGAAAACCTCTAGGTCGATAAAAAATAACGACCGTACGATAAATTGAAGAAGAACGTTCAACTTGTTCGAAATGTAACGCAGATCGGGGATTCCTCAATAAGTAATTTAAAAAAAAGACACGACAGAGAGAGGAAAAAAGGCAATCGAGTCCAAGGCTCGTTAAATAATCAAGCCGGGATTCAATTAGATCGCGAGGCTGTCTGTTGATTCTTTTCGATATCGGTGAACCAGCAAGAGCTATCGACTTTCGTGAATGCTCCAGTTTCACCGAGACAATGGACTTCGATGACCCTGCAAATTAAACGGAATTATAATTGAAGCCTTATTGACGAGATTAATCGCGACCAGTTTCGTTCGGTCGAGATGATTTAAGGAAGAAAGACAGAAAAGCTCTTTCGATTAACAAGAAACTTCCTTGACTAAGATACTTCTCGATTCGTTCCAATCGTGCTCGATGCGAGATTTTAATCGATATAATCAAGCTTTCGATGAGCAAAACTAATCGGATACTCTGTCGAAGGACGGACACCTTCGGATAAATTCTGCTAACTCATTGTAAAAGTATCTGCTTGTATTCTTCATAGTTCACTTTTTGTTATGTAAAAAACAAGACGCTAACTGATTAGAGACAGTTTATACGGAAGTCATAATGAAATGCTTTTAATTTAATAAATCATTTAATTTATAATTGTATCTGAATCTTGTACAAATTTTAAGCTCATTATCTAATTGCAATACATTCAAGAAAGAAGATTGTACCATTATATTTATTTCAATACATAATGAAAAGATTACGAAGTTTCAAGTATTCAGTAATCTAGTTAATAAAATTTCGAACTTTGCATCATGAAATATATTTTCACAGATCAGTTTCCTCAAGTATTAAACTTAAGCAGATGGTACAGATATGGCACTTTAATGCGATTATGATTCAGGTGGCAAAAATCTAATTTATAAGCAATTACTCTGCGTCAATTACAGCGATTAATCGAGTCAGCCTAGGAATGCGATGGAACAGTCGAAACATCCTTAGCCATAAACGAGACGTTAAGCCCGAACAATTTCCTGTTTTTAATGGACCCAGCAAACGACATTCGTTTCGAATAATTAATTCTTGGCGTCGCTTCATCTTCCTGGCCGAAAAATCGTCGCAGACTTTACCGATATTCACTGGATTTCATTAACAACGCGAAATCGACACGTTGCTTAAGTAATAGTCGCCGGTAAATAAATTGCGAACGTTAAGAGGATTACGTATGATGGACGTCGTATAAAACGAGTATTATGCAAATTATCTTAAGCGTAAGTTTATATCGATCGATTCAATGTCTTGCGATTTTCATCCGCAATATGTGCTTTAATGCTTAGCGTAATTTATGTTTCCAATTATTTTAATTTTAGATTAAATCGCTTAAATAACTATTAAACATTTACTGCGAATAAATACTGCTTTTTTCGTTATTCGAAAATATTCGTTTCGAGTTAGAACCAATTTGCTGTAAATGAATTTCCAAAGATAAAATCGAGTCAAGAACCGAATAATAATTAAAAGTGACACAATGATTAAATAAATACGTGTCCCAATTTCGCAATTTACACCAGAGAAATACTTTCTATTTGCGACACGTTACATCACCGATCGCTGCGACGGACATTTATCGAATAAATAAAAATAAAACACGGTATCGAATATCCATCGACCGATCGACATTCGATAAACGAATATTCGCGTTAATCGTCGAATTTCGGACGTGCGAGGGAAAAATTTGAGTGGCAATTACATCGATGACTTTAGTGAGCGAGGGTGAATAATTAAATAATAAAAGGAACAAATTAAACGAAATGGTATCCGGCCGCGTGAAACGTGAACCTATTGCAGCTGCAGCTGACACTTCCATTAGTGGCTGCAATCTCATTGCACTTGCAACGACAACCAGCGACATTCGGGCCCACATCAGAGACTCCAGAACCGAGAACGACACGGATGAAATCGAACAAGGAATTGTTTCGCGTTATTTCGATCTGTCAACCTGATGTTTCAGTTTTGCTAACTGGTTAACTGGTGTTTTTGTGCACAAATGTTCATCGGTCATAAGTTAACTCGTGTGCACTTGCATTATCTCAATTTTTAAAACTGAGAATATGGAGTACTGTAAAAGCTGTCGTAAATTACTCTCCTTGATATTTGGATGTTCGTAACAATTTTAGAATTGCAAAAATATCAACCATAATGAATCGTGACAGTGAAGAATTTTTCAATATGTCAATGTTTTATCCGACTGCATTACAGTTTATCATACCAAAAGTATTACAAGTTATGTGATAGGTAAAACATATCATTTTTTACACATTGCATAATGTATCATTTCAATTCATTAAGTACAAATAAAAAATATTAAAATTTATTTAAATTGTTTTACTTTAATGTCCATTTACGAAATAATAGCTAATGACTTGAGGTAGCTTGTGCATAAAATTGCCAATCAGCGATATGCTAAAATTGCATGTGGACGTATTGAATTAATTCCTTCAATTACTGAATTATTTAAACGATCCTATCTACTATAAATACAGAAAAAATTTGATATTTTATTGATATCAAAATTTTTGATATAACAGTAACATTGACTCGTTTCTTCAAACAATTTGTATATGGTATTTTGCAAATATATTTCTGTTATCAAATCATTTATACATCGAAACCGTTCGATGTGCAACTATAGTTATAAATATCTCCTACAATCTCAACATTCGACCGATTCGCGTGGATTTTAGTTAATCGTCACAGAAATGAGAGACAGTCTGCCTGGTCGATGAAACATCGGAGATTCACAACCCTACTGTGACCTTGTTTTCGGGATATTAAGCGATTAAAAATTGAATATCCGACATTCGGAGCGCCGTGTTTAATCCATAGCGAACACTGGAAAATAGCCGAAAAACCGTGCGATTTATTCTGATGAGAAACTGCAGTTATCGCGAAATATGACCAGTTCGAAACATAGGCATACATTATCAGAAATCAACTCTGTTACTCTAAATATACAGAGTAACTATACAAGATATTGAAATACAAAATATACAAGAGTTTTGACTTTCGAGAGGAAAAATAGCAACCAAGAAAAAGGTCTCCTATTCGTCAGAAAATTTCCAATTTACAAATTTATGAACGTATAGATTTGAACACACGGAAAGAGAACGTATAAAATTGAAAATAAAAAATTCGAACATTCACAGATCTAAAAATATGAAAAAGTATTTTAACTATACCCGAGTGTACAAATACAAACTAACAATAGCAAAATAATAACAAATTAGCAACAATGTACAACGAAATAGATACTCTTGACAGCATCAAAACAGATAAGAATGGAATTACTTATCAAGCAATCGATTCGTTATTAAACGTCAGACCTCGTAGCGAAAGGGTTAATTAGACGATATTGTTATCATGGCCGTACATGAAAATTCTTCGCTTTGTGTTATTTCATAGCAGTTGGATATTCAACGTTTATTCCTTACTCTTTGACACTGTGACTCATCCACTGGCTGTTCGATTGCACCGCGCTCTTAATATTATCACGCACACATTGCACGCTCCTATCTCGCTTGTAATTCATCGTTGACCTCAACAGGTACACAATGTATTCTGTATTATCCCAAACACTTGTCGTTTACACGCAACACGCACGAGAAAGTTCATTGACACCCAATGTTCCGGTCCATTCACCTTTACCTGTTTGGTAAAAGGATTACGACTGGCGGAAGGAATTTTCTGCGACAATGATTACCGAATTATAAATCTCAACCTGAAGATTCTTTATACTTTCATACACTTTTGTTACAGGGCACAATACCAGGTGTACCAGTTAATAATTCTTAATTTTCTTTTTTAAGAAGACAATTTAAATTTGGGAAAAATGCACCATCGCTAGCTATACATTTTACCATCTGTCCAAATGCCCTCCCCAAAAAATTGTTCACATTTTGAAACCAGTCATCGAGCCATTTTTCGACATCTTCGCTGTTGAAGTGTTCTTGGCAAAGTACGTGGGCTATCGATGGAACAAGTGGTACGAAAGGGCCAAGTCTGGTGACTATGGCGGGTGGCGCAAGAGTACCAAGTGCAGAAATTGTGCCTTTAACCGTTTTCGCTGTGTGATGCGGCGTTGTGTTGCAAAATCACTTTTCCGTGTCTTCTAGCCCAATCTGGGCTTTTCGATCAATGCATGGTTCAAACTGATTATTTGTTGACGGTAGCGATCGGTGTTAACTGTTTTCACGTGGGTTCAGCTCATGATGACACCTGATCGTACCAAATAGCATTGTCTTCCGAAGTGATTCTTGCGGTCGATGTTGATGGTTGCGTCAACCCATGACTTTTTGCGTTTTGGGTACCAAAGTAGAACCAAAACAAGTATTGCGTTAGAACATCATTGTAAGTTTCCACTAGACGGCTTATTGCGTGTTTCTTTTGATTGAACACGAAAAGAACGCAGCGCAACTGCTATTTGGTTTGAAATTAGACATACCACGAAAATATGACGCTAACTCAAAATCGTCTGAACATCAACATCGTTTTGAAAGGTGTTAGCAAGAAAACATAAGAGTTCAGAATACGCCCTTGTGTCTAGTGCAATACGGAAATGAAGAATTATTAACCGATACACCTGGTATCGATAGCAAAGGAATCAATTATCACTCCTTAAAATTCAAGAATTCTATTCGACACCTAAATCACACGTAACTTCGATAAAACCATTTGCTCTAACACTCTAAAACGATCATTTTATCAAAGTAATCGCATTGCCGTGAACAGAATTATAACTCAATTCGCTCGCTGAAAATCAATAGAGAAACGTTGAAATCGATACTGCCGTATCGTGTCTGCAATTCCCTGCGAACTCGCTTGTGAATTATTGAAGTTTGCATCGAAACTGCTAAATCGAAGAATTCGGGTCAACTTAATTTAACGCGAACATCGCCGAGCTACGAATAGAGAAACATCGGATATCTGTCACGAAGAGAGAATAACATCGTAACTATTTCTCAATCTGAAAGTGCAACTGGATAAGTGACAGTCTCGTATAAATGTTCATTGATATCAATGAGTCGCGGATCGATTTACGCGTCACTCGAGCCAATGATATATCGACGGAATAATTGAGAATTCCACGAGTCGCAGGATCGTCTAACGATCTCTTATATTCGATACATCCTACATCGGGTATTATATAAACCGTGATCCGCGGAACGTTCTAATTTTACAACCACCGTTCCGGTTAAATACAGACTGATTATGTTACGCGTTTTTATCGGAGTTTCACTTTCATTGCGAGTCCGGATAAATCAGTGTTCAGATCAAATTAACATTTATCGTACTTTCTATTTTAATATAGCAATGTAGGAAATAATTTATGTGCCAACTGTTACGATGACAGAAATTGGAAATTTTTGTGCGGGTGAAACGTGGAGTTTCTTTCGATATGGTCAAGTAAAATGGAACATTTGTAACTTCTCTCAAATTTGATTGCGAATTTTCCACCTTTTTGTATTTTTGAATTTCTTTAATTAGGGAGTTAGCATACTTTTAATTCTACAAATCTACTTTCTGAATTATTGAACATTTACATCCATAAATTTCTGAATGACTAAACCGCATATGAAAATTTGAAAATTTTTAAATTTGGAATAATCCAAAGTTTTGATACACTCAATCTTTCAAATTTCGAACATCGTTTCAAAATATCTAAATTTCCAAATTTCCGTATCCCTACATTCTTAGACACCCAAATCCCTACATCCGCAATCTATGCATCTCCAAACCCTTACATACACAAATTTCTACATCTCCAAATCTCCACATCCTCAAATTCTTAAACACCCAAATCCCTAAATCCACAAATTCCTAAAACCCCAAATTCTTACATCCCCAAATCTCTTCTTCTTCAAATCTCTACACCCCCAAATTTCTACATCCCAAATTCTTCGACACCCAAATCCCTAAATTCCCAAATTCCTACATCCCCAAATCTCTATATCCCCAAATTCTTCGACACCCAAATCCCTAAATTCCAAAATTCCTACATCCCCGAATCTCTACTCTTCCAAATCTCTACACCCCCAAATTTCTACATCCCCAAATCTCTACATCTCCAAATTCTTCGACACCCAAATCCCTAAATTCCAAAATTCCTACATCCCCAAATCTCTACTCTTCCAAATCTCTACACCCCCAAATTTCTACATCCCCAAATTCTTCGACACCCAAATCCCTAAATTCCCAAATTCCTACATCCCCAAATCCCTATATCCCCAAATCTCTACATCCCCAAATTTCTACGTCTCCAAATTCCTAAACACCCAAATCCCTAAATCCCCAAATTCTTAGACACCCAAATCCCTAAATCTCCAAATTCCTAACACCCAAATCTCTAGACACCCAAACTCCTACATCCCCAAATTAGACACCCAAATCCCTACATCCCCAAATCCCTAGAAACCCAAATTCCTATATCCCTAAATCTCTAAGTTCCCAAATCCCAAGATCCCCAAATAGCAGCAAAAATAATACACGACAAAGTTTAATATCACTGTTCCAGAATGGAATTACTTGAAAAGATTCGTGCAAAGTTTCATGACAAAATGAACCGTATGAAATTACACAGAGCTATCATACATACATACATACAGAAGGTTCAAGGTTTCGCCAATTATATTTCGACCAATGAAGAATACAGCTCGACTCTTTGGATTCGCGAAGACGAATCACGATCAGACAGAGAAACGCAGCAATAATTATCCCACTGACGTTTTTAATTACCCGCACGACTGAGCTCGACATCGACCCTTTTCGTTCGATGGAAAACTGGACTTATTAACGAGGGACGCTTTATGTCACGTCACAAACGAACTTCGCAAACGTCGCGATACAAGGCCGGCTAATAGAGTTCGATCGTACAGTTCGATTTCGTTTCTTTCTCTTTCGTCCGTCGAATTGCTCGACACTTGCTCCTCCACTCCCGCGCCTTTTTTTTTATTTTCCTCCGTGAATAGCAGCGTGATTTTCGAAGAGAAAAAGGTTGCGCAGAGGATTTCACTTAATTCGATGAAATTACGTCGCCTAGGGAAAAAGGTTGCATGGCTCCGGAGAAAGAGAGAGCAATTTAAAAACGATTTTATAGTTAACGATTGAGAAAATCGACGACGTGCGTGATCGATTACCTAATTAAAAATACGCTTCATTCAATATTCCGCTTGTTCAATCTTCCCCGAGAAAATTGCGTATAATTATTCAGCCAATGAATACCGAATGAACAATAATTTTCGATCCGTGTAAAAGTTTTCGAGTATTACGATCATTTAGAAAAACATTCTTCTGTTTTACAAATTACGTTTAATATTGTTAGATGAATGAAATAATACGCTCCTTTTCCGTATTACAGGAATTAAACTTATTTTCATTTTTCCTACCTCGATTACCCGTTCATGCATGAGCGAGATTGTAGAAGCTTGTAAAGGGGAATCCTCGGGCGAGCAAACGGGTACGAAAAAGGAGGACAGGATAGAAAGGACCCGACTCGTTTACCCACATCGATTTATTGCAACGGATGAAGATTATATCTGCCGGCGTACATTCGCGCTGAATCACGATTTAATTGGTCCTCGCTGTGAATCGATCAGCTTTTCTTCTTCGTTTGATGCGTGTAAGCGCGAGTACCGCATCCGTTTCTCGCCACTGGTCAAATAGCATCTATCGGTAGTACAGCGACAGAATAATACGAGCAAATTATCTTGTCATACCGGAACATTGACCTGATTCACATTTTTGCACCAGATACCAGATCATTTAATCTGGTAGCCGTTTCCTACGTAACTTCAATTTTTAAACAGATACGTTTACATAACAATAACATTTTCTTTCATTTTTACAAATAATATGAAGATTAATTTAATAATTGAAGTGGTTCATTTTGTGTGTCTTCAACTTCTTTAACATACTTAACCCCTTAACACTTTAATGCAGCAGTCAAACGTCGTCCGGCACTATTTTTGAAGAATTAATTTAAAAAAATTTTATATAAATTCACGAAATGATTCAACGTGTGCAATAAAACAAACGAAAACAATTACGACAGATTGAATATTTTCCTTTGTGTGATAATTATTAACCTTCATCAATCATCACACATATGTGTGAGCAGCCGTTAAAGTGTTAAACAGTTTTCTGGACAGCAGCATTCATAGGTAGCTAATTTTTCCTACAACGTTAAGGCAACTGAAGAAAGTTAAAATTTTGGCTACCTTATACTATTAGCAATCGTTCATTATACAGACAATTATTAGAATTTAACCAAAAATTCAATTGCAGTGAGAATACGAGTTTAGATTATCACATTCGAACTGCAGTGTGCGTCACGAGGTGCGTCAGTCAGAATCAATCACAGCTACAATTTTAAAACAGGCAAAAGAAATTGAAATGTTATGTTACTTTGGTATCAATCGTTGACTATGCAAATTTTGGACATGAACTCCAAATTGAAGTCTATTAAAAATTCGAATAAAATTGCTCTCAGCTGAAGTGCGTCACGAGGTGCGTCAGTCAGAACCAATCACAGCTACAATTTTAAAACAGACAAAGAAAGTTGAAAAGTTATGTCAATTTGGTATTACGTAATCAATGAAAATTTTGGACTTGAACTCCAAATTGAAGCGTCTTAAAAATTCGGGTAAAACTGATCACTGCTGAGGTGCGTCATGAAGTGCGTCGGTCACAACCAATCACAGCTACAATCTTACAGCAGGCAAAGAAAGTTGAAACGTTATGTCAATTTGGTATTATATAATCAATGAAAATTTTGGACTTGAACTCCAAATAGAAGCGTATTAAAAATTCAAGTAAAATTCATCACTGCTGAGGTGCGTCATGACGTGCGTCAGTCAAAACCAATCACAGCTACAATTTAAAATAAAGAAAGTTGAAATGTTATGTCAATTTGGTATTATATAATCAATGAAAATTTTGGACTTGAACTCCAAATTGAAGCGTATTAAAAATTCCAGTAAAATCACAGCCGAAGTGCGTCACGAGTGAGTCTCGTCAAAACAGTGCAAGGAGTTAAAGCGGATATTCAAGGTAGAAAAAGATGACCATGTACTTATCATGTATAACCATGTTACTCATGTACAACTATGTTACTTATCATGTACATCGTGTACTTGTACATAATAACCACGTTACCATATGCAGCAAGTTTAATCATGTATCATCAAGAATTTATAAAGTATTCGCATAAATGATCGCTTCTAGCAAAAGAAAAATGTCCGAAGTTGCGTTAAGTTACAACTAATTTAAAGCGATCGAGTCGAGTGACTCACCGCGTATATTTACACGAGCATTCACAATTTGCCGCTCGCAATTTCGCAGTCTGGCATCCAGAACGTTTCGAGCTGACGCGAATAATTTTTCACAGCCAGCAGCAGTATCAGGCTTTCCCCGCGGTCCAATCTCCCTCACGCATCCCCGATACCCTCATTACATAACCCCGAAAAAAAATATCCCAGTCTCTGCCGTATCTCTCGTATCCCATCTTCTGGATGCGTTTGCAGCCACGGACCCATCTCACCCTCTTACCGCACCCACGCACTCGTGCGTCAACGGTGCACGCAAGCACCGACTCTTTGGCTTTTCATTTAACGCGAGAGATTAATTCGCGCCGGTAAATCACGGCCGAGGATATTCGTGTGCGAGCGTATCGGCCAGCATTGTATGTTAATGGCGATTGGCCCGGGGTCCAAGGATAATGGTGCAAGTGCAGATGACGAGATGAACTTCACAGGTGAGCTCGCCGCGAAGATGGCCAACTTTTGCCCCTGGCGCCGAACTATGCGTTTAAGTACTACGAGAGATACTATTCTTTCGTGCGGTTTCGTCTGCGTGGAAAACGTCACGGTAGCCTCACATCGACGTTAATGTCGTGTGGATGGTCGAGAGATGGAGTGACGGGTAATCGATTTCGAAATTTGGAGCTATGATGATATTATTTCTTCGTTTACGAATTGGGGTATTTGTAAGTTTTGTGAATTCCGAGTTTTCTGATAAGAGAATTTTGGAATTTTGTTAGGGAATTTTTAAATTTCGTAATTTCCGAGTTTTCTTATTAGAGGACCGCTAAATTTTGTAAATTCTGAGTCTTCTAGTTAGGGAATTTTTAATTTTTGTAATTTCCGAATTTTCTTATTAGTGGATTTCTAAATTTTGTGAATTCTGAGGCTTCTTATTAGGGAATTTTTAATTTTTGTAATTTCCGAATTTTCTTATTAGTGGATTTCTAAATTTTGTGAATTCTGAGGTTTCTTATTAGGGAATTTTTAATTTTTGTAATTTCCGAATTTTCTTATTAGTGGATTTCTAAATTTTGTGAATTCTGAGGTTTCTTATTAGGGAATTTTTAATTTTTGTAATTTCCGAATTTTCTTATTAGTGGATTTCTAAATTTTGTGAATTCGGAGGTTTCTTATTTGGGAATTTTTAAATTTCGTAATTTCCGAGTTTTCTTATTAGGGCATCTCTAAATTTTGTAAATTCTGAGTTTTGTAATTAGGGAATTTTTAATTTTTGTAATTTCCGAATTTTCTTATTAAGAGATTTTGTAATTTCTGAATTTTCTTATTGGGAGATCTCCAAATTTTATAGTTTCCGAATTTTATAGTTAGGAAATTTTTAAATTTTGTAAATTCCGAATTTTCTAATTAGGGAATTTTTAAAATTTGTAATTTGCAAGTTTTCTAATTAGGGAATTTTAAAATTCTATGATTTCCGAATTTTCTAATTAGGGAATTTTTAATTTTTGTCACTTCCTAGTTGGGTAATTAGAAGATTTCTCAATTGTATAGTTTGCTATTTTTCAAGTTAGGGAATTTCTATGTTTTGCACTTTCTTCATTTACAAATTAGAGAATTTCTAAATTTGATCCTTTCTTTATTTTCAAGTTAGGAAATTTATAAATTTTGTAATATCTTCATGGTCAACTTATGTAATTCATAATTTCTGTAATTTCTTCATGTTCAAGTTAGATGATTTCTAAATTGTATACTTTCTTCCTTTTCAGCCTGAAGGATTTCTAAATTGTGTACTTTCTTCGTCTTCAGATTAAAAGATTTCTAAATCTCGTAATTTCTTCGACTTCAAATTAAGATATTACTAAATTTCCAAATATTTATCCAACCAAATTTCTGAACTACATTTTCAAGCATCAAATCTTAAAAATTCTCAAAAATCTCAACTTGAACAATCTCATCGCAGAAACCATTGTTAATTATTTTCAAAGACCACAGTGAACAATTTCATAGCAAACGCGATGTAAAAATATTTCAGAAGATTGCACGCTACAAAATAGGTATGTCGCCTTTTTCGTGAAAAATTGATTTTCACACGTTAGTTGCATTCGTCAGGACGAAATTCTTCCGGGGAAAATCAATTTTCCCGCGTCGAAAGCATTTGATATGCAGATGAGACTCGTGAAAGAATTTTCTTTTAGGAGAAAATTGATTTTAGCGTGTCGAGAGTATTTGATAAGTAGAATTTTTTTCCCCTGGGAATATTGATTTTACACGCGTCAAAGGAATTTGATCGTTGCACGGCACTTTTTTTCTTCGCTGAAAAATTTCATTTTAGTACGCAGAAAGCGTTACGATAAGTAAATTACTTTCGAGTGGAAATTTATATTTGAATTTCAAAAGTACTATAAATTCTATTTTCATCATACTTCAGTAAAGTCGAAACACGTTACACAGATCAAAGCCGCGTAGCAAACAGAATATCTCGAAAGTCGAACATTCAATTTTTATATCTCGAAAATGAAGTTTCATATTATAAAATGGTAACTTGTGAATCCTTTTGGCACGAATTTCTATCGCAATTTTTTTTACGTACTTTTCATCATTTTTGCATTCCGTGTTGTGCAATTGTAGCGTGTTGCCCGCGTTCTACATCAAAGCTGTGAGATTTATAAAGAACATCTCGCAAGTTGATTTCAATTTTCATATCCCGGAAATGAAACTTTCTGTTATGAAATAGTGTACTTTTATTTACTTTAGGAATGGTGTGATAAATGAAATTAATTTGCAGAATAAAAAATATTGGGAGTAGTGTGGAGCTCAAAGAGCAAATTGGGGTGGTTTCAACCCCTTTCTTAGTATTTAATCCTATAAACATTTAGAGACTAATAATTTGGTAAAATTGGCTATTGAACTTAATTGATTGTTATCTTACTGACCATTCAATGGGGAGTTAAAATACAACAGAAAAAAATTTTCAAATTCTTTTTCATTTTTCAATTTTTTTAATTAGGGAATTATCAAACTGCTAATTCTACAAATCCATGAATTTTTGAATAATTAAACTTGTACATCAGTAAATTTCTATATTACTTCTACATTTCCAAATTTTCAGACTTAAATTTGGAATATCAATTTTCAAATTTTGAAATTCTGTTTCTCAAATTTTGAATACTTTCTATTTTTCAAATTTCAAAATCCTACATTTCAAAACATCTAAATTTCCAAATTCCCTCCTACCTAAATTCCGAGACATCCAAATTCTTACATGCTCAAATTTCTAAAAACCCAAATTTCTATATCCCCAAATCCCTACACCCCCAAATTCCAAGACACTTAAATCCCTACATCCCCAAATCTCTATATCTCTAAATCCCTACATTCCCAAATCTCTACATCCCCAAATCCCTAACAACCTCAAACCCCTACATCCCCAAATCACTATATCCCTAAATCACTACATTCTCAAATCTGTACATCCCCAAATCCCTACAGTCCCAAATCCTTACACCCCCAAATCACTATATCCCCAAATCACTATATCTCCAAATCACTAAATCTCTAAATCTCTGCATCCCCAAATCCCTACATCCCCAAATCCCTACAGCCCCAAATCCCTACATCCCCAAATCCCTACAGCCCCAAATCCCTACATCCCCAAATCACTATATCTCCAAATTCTTACACCCCCAAATCCTTACATCCCCGAATCCCCACACCTCCAGATCCCTACATCCCCAAATCCCTATACTCCCAAATCTCTATACCCCCAAATCCCTGTAACTCCAAATCTCTATAGCCCCAAATCCCTATATCCCCAAATCACTATATCTCCAAATTCCTACACCCCCCAAATCCTTACATCCCCAAATCCTCACAATCGCACATCCCTACACCCCCAAATCCCTACCATCCCAAAATCCTAGACATCCACACCCGTCCATCCCCAACTTACCTCTCGAGTCATCTCTCGAGTGCAAAGTATTAAAACCCAGAAACAAAGCTTCAGACCAAAGACATGACAATGAATGTCGATTCGGAACCATTTCGGAGAAACAAGTCTCGGTGAAAAATGTGAGAGCTTACCGCAGTAATGTACCAGGATATGAAGAGTGCCGGCGTGAATCCGGGAGTCGCACCAGGAAGCGGTGTCAACCTGGGGCTCGAACAGAGAGAGATCGAGTCCCTCCATGTCGCTTTCGCCGCAGGAGTCGCTCAAAGGCTCGAAATTACCGGCGTTTGCCACCTCGTCCTCGTTCGTGATATCTTCCGAGAGATTTTCACCGCCGCCACCGCGGCATCGCGACGGTGTCAGCGCCATTTTCGACCGATACTTTAACAGGATCGATGAGAAAACAAAGAAATACGCGCACTAGCGAGTTCACCGATCGGTTGATCTCATCGCGAACACCGCACAGCGTCGTTTCGGAGCTGCTCACGATGCGGACACTGAAAACACATTGGACACACGGTCTCGTGAGACACGCGGTTCAACCGCGTCGAAAGTGAACCGAGGCATATCGAGACAACGTGTTATTTTCATGGCATAGTTAGCGGCACAGAATAGCCACACTCGTTTTAATTACTTTCGCGGATCGTCTGCTAGGCGGTGCAATTACTGGCCCAATAACGCAGCAGCCTGTGACCGCGGCTCGATAGGCTATCGATAGAACGTTCGATTTCACGATCACGCGATTATTAATATGTGGATTATAATCGGTGATGATTACGAATTAACGAGTCGGCCTAACGAGTCTTCAGTGAAAGAACACTCTTCTTCTTTTTTCGATATTCAAATTCGATGAAAAACTTCACGCGAATGCATAGTTTTATAGAAAACTGGTGAAAGGGTAAGACCTGAATTTAAATTAACGTGAAGAAATATCTACAGCTTACTTCTTTTCAAATTACAGAATCTAAATAGTATTATTTATATAATTGTTATGTAAATAAAGTATCTTATTGCCTGCATAATAAAGTGTCTGTAATATTATAACATATGCCTGATCTGTTACATGCTTCAATTTACACATGTGTTCGTATGAATATAATATTCCTGTGCATAACATATTCTTCATATGATATTCCTATATGCAACATATTGTTCATGTAATATTTCTGCACACGTGTATAACATATGTAACATATTCTGCATATAATATTCCTACATATAACATATGCTTCATATGATATTCCTACATGTAACATATTGTGCAAATAATATTCCTATATGTAATACATGTTTCATACAATATTTCTACATAGAACATATTCTTCATATGAGGTCCTCATATGTAACATATTGTTCACATAATATTCCTATATGTAACACATTCACCAAATAATGTTCCTACATATAACATATTCTTCATAAGATGTTCTCATATGTAACATATGGTGCATATAATATTCCTATATGTAACACATTCTCCATATAATATTCCTACATACAACATATTCTTCATATGATATTCTCATATGTAACATATTCATCATAGATATTTTATAACATCATAAGTGCATAAACACCAACAATTGTTACAAATAATATTAGCACGTAACTTCGATTCTTCTGGCTTGTTCGATAATCTGCATATGTGATTTCATTATTAACGAGCCCAATTGATATGCAATGTATCAATAATCAAGTTGTTCGAGCGTTATTAGAAAAGTATGGGGAAGATTGGTGAAGTTCACGACGCACAAGAAACGAAGCATACTCGCGATGGCACAAGCCTTTGAAAGTGGAGCTGTCTCGTGTCTGAAACGCGAAGACCCTCTTTAATTAAGCGAGCTTGTAATTAATTGCTTGTTCCCTGTCCATCCCTCGCGCGACATGTCAACGAGAGTTATGACCTATCCAACATCACCACCTAAGAACTCTTGTCCGCTGGACAAACCGAAAGGACTGAGAACTTTTTCTGGGAAATTAAAATTGATGAAAGGGAGTATAAAAAAGGGATAACGAAAAGGAACGAAATTAAAGGCACCGGAGCCCTTCGTTACAAGTATGAAACATCTTAATCAAATATAAGAAAGTTATATTGATTACAAGTATGAAACACCCTCATCAAATATAAGAATATAACGTAGTATAAGAATATAACGAAGTGTAAGAATATTATTATGTTCATAATTTGTTGAAGCACCCGAGTATCGAAGTATAAACAAATGCATTCCGAAATGCTTTCGAAACTCGGCGTTTTCCACGTTGTAAAAGTTAATCTGAAACTTTATGATCGTGAACGATTATTAAAACAACAGCCTAAGCAGAACAGTATCCTCGATTAAACAAAGTACAAAGAACTCGAAATATTAGAAAATGCCTGTAACAAAATGTCTTCGACGAAAGTGGCTAGAGTACGAGTGTGTTTCACCGGACACGTTACAAAAATTCTACTAGCGGTTTTCTAATCCAAGCAACTTTCAGATCCTAATTTACGGCGAGGTAATTGCTGTGATTAATAAACGCGTAGCGTGACATCGTTGGAGCTTTACTCGGCGTCAAAACGAACACTATTCATCTTTCTGACGCATTGTAGTACGATATATGGAACTATCGCATGCTGGTTTTATTGGCGAACGCGTTTTTATGCATACTTTTCTTCTTGCTTTTGTTCTGGGAAGATAATTGACTTCTTGTTCTACTTGCTATGGAGATTTCAGAAGATTGTTTGTTAATTGTGCAGTTGGAAATTTCCGAATTAGGAGATTTAGGGAGTTAGGGACTTGAGGAATTGAGGATTTGGGAATTTTGGGAAGTTAAGGATTTGAAAATTTGGAAATTTGAGAATTTTGGAATTAGAAAATGTAGGTGTTTGGACATCTAGCGATTTAGGGATATAGGAATTTGGGGATATAAGGACTTGGGGATGTAGGAATTTGGGGAAGTAAAGATTCAGGAATGTGGGGATTTAGATATCTTGAAATTTGGGGATGTAAGGATTCGGCGATGTAGAGATTTGGGGTTGTAAGGATTTGGGGATGTAAGGATTCGGGGATGTAGAGATTTGGGGGATGTAGAGATTTGGGGATGTAGAGATTTAGAAAAGTAGGGATTTGGGGATATAGGGATGTCGGGATGTAGGAATTTGGGAATTTAGGGATTTGGATGTCGAAGAATTTGGGGATGTAGAGATTTGGGGATGTAGAGATTTGGGGATATAGAGATTTAGGGATGTAGGAATTTGGGAATTTAGGGATTTGGGTGTCGAAGAATTTAGGGATGTAGAGATTTCGAAGAATAGGGATTTGGGGATGTAGGGATTTAGATATCTTCTAATTTGGGTATGTAAAAATTCGGGGATGTAGAAATTTGGGGATGCAAGAATTTGGGGACGTAAATATATGAAAATGTAGGTATTTGAGTATACGGGAACTCCGGCAAATAAATATTTGGGAATTTAGGAGTTTGAGAATTTGGAAATTTGAGATCTTGTAATTTAGAACTTTAAGAATTTAGGAATTCAAGAATTTCCGAACTTGACAATTGAGGGATTCGTAGATTCGGAAATTTTGAGACATAAAAATCTTCAACTTTGGTATTTGGAATTTAGCAATGTATCATTCAACGAATCTTTTCAACTTTGATGTAAAAATTTTATATGCAAGAATTTAAGAATTTACAAAATTTTATCTGTAAGAATTTGTAAAATTGTAAATGTGGAATTTGTAGATCCGTTTTGTGTTCAATATTTATCTAGCAATATCGTTAACAGTACTTCCGACATAGAGAATGTACCCCATTAGCTATCATCGTAATTATAACTGAATCCACTTTTAATCGTCCTCGATCGCAATCTAATAGAGAAGTAATTCGATTAGCGGATTAATCTGGAGAGCGAGTTTCGCACACGAAGACAGCAAGCGAACGGAACGAAATAGAGTTCCAACTAGAGATAGGATGGTAAAGGGTTAAAGCACGCATAATTCTGGAACGTCAAGGTCCTTTAAAACAAACTGCATGTGGTCGTACGTTTACTGTCTTAACACAAAGATTCACTCTTCCCTTGGAAGTTAACGCAACGTGAACTTGCAACAAGACATTAATTACGCGGTGCCAGTGAACGAGATATATCGCGAAGCGGTGTGCTCTTATGTCGATAAATTATTTACACGTATTTACAGGCACCGCTTCCTGTACCACCCGGGCCTGCTGTTGCGGATGCATATACACGAAAAAACCAGTTTCATTGAAAAAGGATAACGGCGCACGAGGAACCTTGCATACCGAACAACCTTCGCCCGATGAAAATCTATTATCATGTATTGCTGCGCCAATATTGTCTCATCGAATCCTCCGAAATTTTATTCCAATTCGATTCGATATTTCATCGTTCAAATATTTATACAACTCTGCACTATCTGCGTACTTTCTAATTACACTTTTACGTATTACCAATGTTATAGGATTCAAGTATAGGATACATCAGTATTCATTCAAGTATAGGATACACACATCAAAGTATCCTTTAATTTCAAATTATTATCAATATTACCTTATGGATGTTGAATTTGAGCAAACTATAATTACTTTCCTAGTTGCATTATTATCTAATTAAAATCGATTGCAACTGAATTACGTTAGCAGTGCAGCTACTTTCGTTAGCACAACTTTTTCTAGGTTCGTTAAAAAATCACGAGATTTATGTTCAAAATTAAGATGAACCCTTTGCACTCGAAGGTATTTCTGCAGTTGCCACATGTCAACCTTTTAGATAAAAAGTTTGCTGAATTCAATTACCACTATTGTTCCACAATGTTTATACATCATATGTACAATGTTATAGATTTAGTTATAAAATATTTATTTGAAATTTGATTAAACTGAATGGTGAAGGTGAGTCACCTTTCGAGTGCAAAGGGTTCAAACTATTTATTTGAAATTGTATTGAACTGAATGGAGAAGTCACCTTTCGAGCCCAAAGGGTTAAAAATTGCACTAATCTTTCCTCTAAACATAGGAGAATAAAATGCGTGTTAAGAAGAGCCTTGTACCTCGGCTATCAAGAACGGAAGATTAAGCTCGATCACTCCAAGATGTTATCACCTCGGCTGATCATTAGCTCATCGATCAGCCAAAACAATTAGACTCGTGTGCGGGAACGCGTGCAAAGATCGAGATCGCGCTTCCCGGAGATCAGCGGAGAGATCACGACACGTGAACTGGTTTCACGAATGTCGAAGGAACGTGTGCGTGGTCGACGGAGTAAAAGAAAAAAGCAGGAAGAAAAAGAAAAAAGGCGGAGGAAAAGGAAAAGCACGGTTGGCCGGAGGTCGTTCGCATCGAAGTTCGATGTTGGCGAGCGAACCTGTAATCGTTTCGTGACTACGGAGTAGAATTCGTTGCCCTCTTTCCGTTCCCCTCTCTTTCCTGGCCTTTTCCAGCCGACGGCCACCATCAAAAAAGAACGATCAACGATCCTATGGGGAAAAAAGATTGTCCGCCAGCACGCACGGCTGTTTCACACCGAAATTTCGACCGATACCGAACAAGAACGGATACGTAATTTCGTATTTAGCGCGGGAACATCGCGTTTACCTCTAATTTTATTCAACGGCAATTGTCTCGCCACGAAATTCACTCCATCGACGGATAATTTACCTTCGAATTATCGGACACGGCGAGCGTTAATCATTCGGACGATTAATTAGAATTTAAATCGATCAAATGAGTTTCCGTTCGATAGCTTTGCTCAGATTCGTTCGAAGCCGTCACTGAACATTTATTTCGTTTTATTCAAAATTATAAATAAAATCATTTACTAACCAAAATCTTAAAGTGTTCAAATTCAAAGCATATTTTATATAAAAATTGTTTATCAAGGCCTTCATGCATATCTACATATACTAGTATAATTACAGATTATAATCTATATAATTATTCATTACAATATAATTATAGATTCCAACTTTTCATTATATAAGTACAATTACAGATTTGAATAAGATAGATTAGTAAACATACGGTGATTTCGATGCTTGAGTAAGCATCACCTGCAGTGTTTCGAACCACCTAATTATCGATTAGAATCTGATCGAAATCTGAAAAACCATCTAACAACTTTTTTCTGATATTAACTGTTCACGTGGGTTGCTTTCACTTTATGACATTTAAAACGCGTTAATATAACCTGTTATATTTTTACAATTTTTAAAACAATTTAGGTGTTTCTAAGGAATATAAAAAGCAAACGCGAAAGTGGTAATTGCAAAGTTCAGGTGTACAGAAATATTTAAAGAGATAAAAAGAATTATTCTGAAGAATTTCTCAATTTTATTCGAATCCAAGAATTAAAACGTCGTTCGAAAGTATTCTTCAAATAATTCCCACAAGGTTATAAATTCACTTCTCGTTAATGAATTCTTTTACAAGTGAAATTTGCGTTACGCAAAAAATTCTATAAAGTTTTTATTGGATTTTGGTTAAATAAAACTTGGTGAGAACTTGTTTTTAACGCGCGTATGCGAGCGGATGTTCTATACATGCTTAAAATTGAGAAAAAATTGAGAAAATCCAAGTACCAGAGGGTAATATTCATAAATCACTTATTACGCGAAAGCCTGCGTATCTTGAGAAGATCTGGATACCGCCTCTGCTTTTCGCTCGGATCTGTACGATCATCGCGATCGACGGATCGCGCAGCAGGTGCTACGCAAGGTGTAATGGACCACCTACTGCGAGCTGCCACGGTAAAGACTCGACGAGTACAAAATCCCTTCGCAAAATCAGACCGTACGAAAGCGGAAGAAAGTTATATTGAGAGAATAGAACATAGTTTAGAATCAATCTGGTCCAG
Organism: Megachile willughbiella; assembly: GCA_945859595.2. Classification (NCBI taxonomy): domain Eukaryota; kingdom Metazoa; phylum Arthropoda; class Insecta; order Hymenoptera; family Megachilidae; genus Megachile; species Megachile willughbiella. Next base: position 12,639,831 of record OX243796.1, read on the forward strand.
ATCGATCATGGGCCGAAAAATACATGTGCACGAGATTCGAGATACTGAAGTTAGGGGTATGGAACCTTGGAAATTTATGGCTATAGTCATATTACATCTGTCTTGTAATTTAATAAATTCAGAAATTAACAAATCTATGTTAGAAATGGAGGAACGTTGCCCACCTTCCAACTTACTGAGATTAACAAATCCATAAACCTGGAGGTACAATATCAAGGCCCCCATCTTGCAACTTACTAAATTCAAAAATTAACAAATCCATAAACTTGGAAATAATATAGGAAGTAACAAATCTATAAAATTAGAACTGCAGTAATATCCTCATCTCGCAACTTACCAAAATTCAGAAATTAACGAGTCTATAAATGTGGAACCCGAAGTATCAAGTTCCCCATCTTCCACCTCGCCAAACCGAAAAATTGAGACCTAAAGAGCGTTGAAGCACAGAAATTTCAAATCTCCCATTTCAGAAACGTTGAAAGCGGACTACCGACGGTAAGAAAGTGTCTGCCCACGATCAGAAAGCGTCTACCCACAATTGGCCGCGAATGCATGCCCGAGCGCGTACCGCGCCCTGGTGAGCGCGGTCATCACCGGCGCTGCATGAATGAACTTTGACATTTGTCGGAGAGACCAGAGCAAACGGAAGCGTGTACGTGGCCGACCTTAAGCCTCTGGAAAGGATCTCGAGAGGATCTGTTCCGGCTACCATGAGAACCTTACCTACTGCCTACTTATGGCGAGAGCCAGACGGAGCCGAAGAAGAGAGCGAGGAGGGAGGTCGAAGTGCCTACTTACGACAACCGCGATCCCTCGTAAACATCGGATGAAGGCCTCCTGGGAATCCGCGGCAGAAACAAGGATACCAGGTGCACTCGTCCTGATAACGACCCTGGAAGTGCTCGACCCGCGGAACATCACATTCCGCCGATTTTTTGCGCCGATGGCAGATTTACGAGCGGCGGCGACGCCGGCTGCTACGCTCGGTAACCACCATTCAAATTCAGTATTACGCGCCCTGGGATATCCTTAGCCACCGTACAGTCTACGGCAAATCTACTTTCCCTAGGCCAAATGGGGGGAACTAACTTTCTTTTCGGTTTCTGGGATATTTGGGTATGCAACGTTTGGGTGAGAATTCGGCTGGCGTAGGAATTCGAGGACGCAGAAATTTGGAGACTTCGAGCTTTGGGATGTTCGGATATGAGAGTCTAATGATTTCGATGTTTAAGAATTTTGGACATAGGAACCTGTCTAAGGATTTATGCACATCGGAACTTATGGATCTAAGTATTTATGGACGTGGGAAGTTGTTGATCTAAGAATTTGTGGACAAATGAACTTGTGGACCTAAGGATTTATGGATAGATGAACCTGTCAATATAAGAATTTGTGGACATCGGAACTTGTAGACCTAAGGATTTGTGGACAAGTGAACTTGTGAACCCAAAGATTTTTGCACATAGAAACTTGTAGACCTAAGGATTTATGGACAAGTGAACTTGTGAACCTAAAGATTTTTGGACATAGAAACTTGTAGACCTAAGGATTTGTGGACAAGTAAACTTGTGAACCCAAAAATTTTTGGACATAGAAACTTGTAGACCTAAGGATTTGTGGACAAGTAAACTTGTGAACCCAAAAATTTTTGGACATAGAAACTTGTAGACCTAAGGATTTGTGGACAAGTGAACTTATGAACCCAACAATTTTTGGACATAGAAACTTGTAGACCTAAGGATTTATGGACAAGTGAACTTGTGAACCTAAAGATTTTTGGACATAGAAACTTGTAGACCTAAGGATTTATGGACAAGTGAACTTGTGAACCTAAAGATTTTTGGACATAGAAACTTGTAGACCTAAGGATTTGTGGAAAAATGAACTCGTGATCCTAAGAATTTGTGGACATAGGAACTTGGGGATCTAGGGATTTGATCTAGAAATTTGAAAACGTAGAGACTTGAAGACATGAGGATTTGGGGACGTAGGAATCTGGACATCTAGAGATTAGGGGAGCTAGAAATTTGAAGATGTAGAATTTGTAGCGTAGAGACTTGGGGATGTTGAAATTTGGGAATTTAACGGCTTAGAAATTTGGAGACGTAGAAATTTTTGAGTCTTGAGATTTAGAAATCTAGAAATTGGAGGACTTAGGAATCTGGGACATGAGTTAAAGATCAAGGAATATGGAGACACAGGCTTCTAGAGATTGAGAGATATGCGAACACAGTGCTTTAGTAATCTAGAGATATAGGAACCTAAGAATTTGGGAGTCTAGGGATATAGTAACACAAGTATTTAAGAATCTAGGGATATAGCAATTTAAAAATTTGGGAGATAGTTACATAGCATTGTGAAGTCTACAAATTTTAGAGTTAGGTATTTAGGACTCTGAAGTCCAGAAATTTGGTAGTCGGGTATTTAGTATTCTGAAGTCTAAAAATATGAGAGTTCGATTCATAAAATTCAGAAATCTGAATACTTAGAAACTTAGAAACTTGAAAATTTAAAACATATTAAAAGTGAAAATAAGGGCAAATTTTAAAATCCTTAAATTCGGATGTATGAAGATTTGATAACTTAAAAATTCTCAAGTTTTTATATGTGTCCACGTAAAAAATAAGCCTAAATTGCAGGTGAGTGTACTAGCAGCGATAAGAAGACGCGGGAGAGCAAAATGCATCCAGAGAATGTTATTAGTCGATTTCTCTACTTCCATATGGTTACCGGTCGATCGTGTTGATAGTACGCTTAGAATAACGTTTGGTTCGAGATCATGAGTAATTACGATTACGGTGCTTCGACTACTTAGCTGGTTATCGATCATTGATATCTTCGACTGAATTTCATGGACCAACTGTTCGCATCAGGAAATGGAGATTGAACGTTTCGATTGGTTCGATTAAGTTCGTTAGAGATATTTCAACTGTTCTGCAACGATTGAGATTAAATATTAGGTTGCTACGTATCAAATGGCGGGTTTCGAAACGTAGAAAGTGTAACACGCGTTGGGAACAAATGTAGCTTCGTGTCAGCTTAACCCTTTAACTTCTTTTAGCAATCAGTCTAATTAATTATTGCTGCAATGTTAAGATAAGTGAGGAAAATTGAACTGTCCGGTATATTTTGAATTTGATTGATTATGCAACTTATAATTGATGTTGAACTTCAAACTCACTTGTGGTGCAAATATAATTGTTATTTGTTGCATGAAGTATGTCACATGTGTGATGTTATTATAAGTCAAAGAGCTTGAAGAAGATACAGACGTTTCATCCCTAATCTTAATATAAAATGACTGGTAGTTAATTGTTTCAAGCAAGAAAATTTGCTAGTTAAATATTCCATCGTTGCTAGATATCTCTATTACGAGATTCGTTCCAAAAACATAGTCAACATAATTTTATGACATAAAACTACGGTACTCGTAACATATAAATTTGAGGGTATAAATCGATGCAAATGAATACATAAACCCTTTTTGATAATTAATATTATCGATATAATATGGCCGGTTTCAAGTTACAACGTGCAATAACGCATTTCGAAACGTATAAAATCGGTACGATTTGATGACATCAAGCAACCGTAAAAGAGCACTCATGGCATATTTGAAGCTTCAAAGAAATTACGTATTCATCGACATCCAGACTGCAATCTGGCTGATTCTCGATTGAATTAAATATACTGTTTTGCATTGTTTATTAGGTGATATATTATGATTCAACGAGTCAGACATTTTGATCAAACAATTATATTCATTTTCACCAAACAACGCTTGGATATTCCAGTTCTGTTTTAAAATGGTGTCATGTTATCACATCGCATCAGACATTTCATGATGCAAAATGCAGCGGTTTAATATTTCAGTTCATCATATGAGCTTAATTTAATTCAGAGCTGCTTTTTACTTAAATCTTTAAGTGCGAGTGTGCTTTACAAACCACATGCTAAAACTATGGTCAGAGTGAATATAAATAAGCTAATTTTTGCTGTGGTTTATATACCACTAAAAATAAAATAAATACAAAAAGAATTTTTTAAAATAAAATAAAATAAGGGTTAATAACAGTAGAATAAAAATAACAGATGTGAGAGATCTATACAAATAAATCCGTATTAAAAAATAAAAATTCCAGACTTAATCACAGTATGTAATGTCTGTTTGAATAATATTTAAACGTCAAACTAATGAAACGAGAAAATACAGGTTAACCTTCTTCAACGAAAGCTCAGCAAATGAAGCAATAAAAGTGAAACGACGAAATTCTATCGCGAAAATTTCGCCGGTGGTTTTAAGCGCAGAAAAAGGTCTGGTTGAACTCGGCCAGAAGAAACACGGAAGCAAATCTGAGCCGCGTTACCTAATTGCTCCTCGACGATGGCAATTAATGCTAATTTAAATTCGCCAGAAACGTTCTCCGCGCGTTTGTTCGGTGTGTAAGTCGGTTATGCGAACTATGGCCCGAGGAGAGAAGGCGCGAGTAACAGCAGCGGTGTTATGCGGCGCTACGCGGGCAAGAAGAAGCGGAGAGGACGATGAAAAACGAGCACCGAGAAGAAGAAACCAGAAACAAGATCGAATCAGCTGAGAGGGAAGCCGCCTTCTGGCGAGCTCGACAGAATGCTTCCTTAAATCAACGATACAAGGCAGATTTGTCAAAGGGAAGCTGGACAAAATCGAGCAATTTGTTTGCCAAAGACGGCTACCGTTCCTTCTCTGCGTTTGTCCCGAAATTCTCGCCGTTTGCGAGGTAAAATACTTTTGCCACCGTTCGTCGTGAAATTTACACTTTCCACTTTTTTGGAAATTTGTGTTAAGTAGGGACGATTATATTATAGGTTTTTCTTGTATATTATATAGGATTTTTGTCTGGGGTAGATTATGTGTCGTAACTTTTGAGAGTATGGATACTCAAGAGTAGCGAATAAGTAGTTTTGGGGTATATGGAAATTTGAAAATTCGAAATGAAGGATTTTGGATACTGAACTGAAAGGTGAGGATTTTTTAATTGGGGAGACTGTAAATTTGAGGATATAGAAATTTTTAAATCTAGAGATTAGGGGACATAGAAAGGGGCTTAGAAATTTGGAGATGTGGGTATTTATAAACATAGGTGTTTGAGAAGATAGGTATCTAGGGATCTAGGGATTTGATGATCTAGTTTGGGGATCTAGAGATATGAGAATCTAGGGATTTGAAGGTCTAGAAATTTACAAATTTTAGAATTTGATATTTAGAAATTTAGAACTGGAGATTCAGAATTAGAATTAGATTAGAACTTAGAGTTCTAAGAATTTGTAATTTGAAAGTTTGAGTATTTAGAAATTTAGTAACATGGGAATTTATGAACCAAGAGATTACCAAAGTTTGAGTGCAAAAATTTTCAAATCCCCAAATTTTTAAGCTCACAAATTTTCAAGTTTTCAAATTTCTAAATCTTCAATTTTAACATTCCAAGTTTGCAAAATCCTAAATTCCTAAATTCCCAAATTTTCAAATCTATCATCTAAATTTTTAAGTTTGTAGAATTGTAAAATTTCAAAATTGTAAAATTGTAAAATTGTAAAATTTGCATGTGTCGAAATGCCACCCAGTCAAACCTGATACAAGATGTTTGTACTATCGAAAACATTAATGAACCTAGACAAACAAGTAAAATTACGACAATGTATGCATATAATATCGCCCTTCGATTTATAGTTCACTGTTCCCACGATACAATGCATAATAAAACGATAACGGTATTCCCTGAAAAGTTCTTCACAAGAATATTTGTTCACTGTCTGACACTAGAAAAGCCTATCACATTTACGTCCCGTTATTTCCACTCGGGAGATTGAAAAAGTCCACTTTTCTCAAGCAGGAGACGATAGAAATCGCACTTTCGAAACATACAAAATCAATATATTCCTTGAAAAATATGTCATTTTAAAACGTAGGTATTTTCAACCATTGCATTTCCATTTTAATCCATATGTAAAAGAGAAAATTAATATAATTTTACTACTAATTACTGTCATTATCTATTTTCAATTTACTCATATAAATATGAGAAATTTGGAAATTTTCATAGTTTTAAATTTTTTAATTCTAAAATTTCCAAATTTCCAAATTTCCAAATTTCTAAGTTTCCAACCTTCTGGATTTCCTAATTTCCAGATTCTGAAATTTATGTTCGACTCGAAATTTCCTGCTCCCTAACTCCCAAATATCTAATTTCCCAAGCTCCCAAATTTCCAATTTCCTAATTCCCAAATATGTAATTTCATAAATTCCCAAATTTCCAATTTCCTAAATGCTAAATTTCCAGTTCCCTAACTCTCAAATTTTCAACTCCCTAACTTCCAAATATCTAATTTTCCAAGCTCCCAAATTTCCAACTCCCTAACTCCCAAATATCTAATTCCCTAAACTACTAAATACCTAATTTCCCAAGCTCCCAAATTTCCAACTCCCTAACTCCCAAATATCTAATTCCCTAAACTCCCAAATACTTAATTTCCCAAGTTCCCAAATATCTAATTCCCTAAACTCCCAAATACTTAATTTCCCAAGTTCCCAAATATCTAATTCCCTAAACTCCCAAATACCTAATTTCCCAAGCTCCCAAATTTCCAATTACCTAATTCCCAAATATGTAATTTCCTAAATTCCCAAATTCCCAAATTTCCAATTTCCTAAATGCTAAATTTCCAATTCCCAAACTCTCAAATTTCGAACTCCCTAATTCCCAAATATCTAATTTCCAACTCCCTAACTCCCAAATATCTAATTCCCTAATTCTCAAATTTCCAACTGCCTAACTCCCAAGTATCTAATTTCACAGCTTTTCAAACTCCAAATTTTTTCCATCCCAACTTTGCAAACCCCAAATTTCCCCTTTCCAAAATAAAACCCGAAAGTTTCAAAATCCCCAGTGTAGCGTACGCGAACAAAACCGACGTCTGATGGAGAAATTCATGCGAGAAGATAAGTTGCCGTTTGATCCAGGTGTTTGAGACCATCCGAGGACAGATTACACGGTTGCTGGGTAGCTTGCGGTTGATCCCGACGAACGTGGTCTCGTGTTCCTGTTTAGTTTCGATTCAGCAACACGACCGTGCCTTATTACGAAGGCAATAGCCTAACTGTTTTTCCGGATATATCGTTTGGAAAGCTCGCAGACCCGTATATAACGCGGGAAAGGTTTTGCAAATGCTCGCCTCGGTTGTTCGGTAATTGTGCTGTTCTACTTGAAAGAGTTAGCAGTTGAACTGCGTCGGGTTAGTTAAGATATTGCTGGTTATCGTTATATGTACATACGTACGTAACTTTCTACCTGTTGAAGTAAAACGTTCGTTGCGTAACCAATGAGCCGGGGTTAATTTGATCAAAGAAATTGATCGGACAAACAGTCCATTTGAATAGCGTGTTGTTTTATATACGTTGATGGTAGATTATATTGTCACGTTGTCAGATCTTACGAAATCAACGTGAAATTTCATATTTATTGGTCGTTTAGGATCGTTATGGGCTGCATTGTTTGGGCTTTTTATTTAGGTTCTATATGGGTAATGTGGGTTATTTTAATGGTTGCGACTTGGGGAATGTGAAATTTCAGAATTTGGAAATTTGGGGGATCTAAAATTTGAGAAGTGAAAATTTGGGGTCTAAGGGGCTGGAAAAGTGAGAATTTGGGATTTGAGAAATTGGGAAAGTAGAAATTTGATGTTTGAGAAGTTGGGAATTTGGAAATTTGGGATTTGAGGAGTTGGGAAAGTAGAAATTTGGGATTTGAAAGATTGGGAAAGTAGAAATTTGAGTTTCGAAAGTTGGGGAAATGAAAATTTGGTATTTGAAAAATTGAAAAAGTGAAAATTAGGGTTTTGCAAGTTGAGAAGTGGAAATTTGGAATTTGAGAAATTGGCAAAGTGGATATTTGGGGTTTTGAAAGTTAGGAAAATGTAAACTTGGTTTTAAAGGATTCAAATATGAAAATTTTAGGTTTGAAATTTAGAGACGTGAAAATTTGAAATTTGTCAATTTGAGGTTTGAAAATTTGCCAATTTTAAAATTGATAATTTACAAATTAGAAATCTAGAAATTCAGGAACTAAGCAAATAAGAAATTAAAGAATTAAGGAATTTAGTAACTGGAGATTAGAAAATCCAGGAACCCGTAAATTGCTGTTCAAAAATGTGACGACCTACTTTATAAACCTAAACGTAGGTAATGTTAAATTAACAATTTCAACTGTGAACATCCCCACCTGAGTTCTGAACAGCTCAATAAGAAAGTACACCAGACAAAAAAGTTAGAAAAAAAAAATAAAACTTGCAAGTCCAAGCGACGCAGCCTTTCAGACGTAACCTTTGCCCGACAGATCAAACGCTGGAGAACTCGCATAAAACTAAACGTGTAAAAACGAGAAGTGGAGAAGTAGCAGAGGTGTTCGCCAGAAGCAGGAAGTGGAAGGTTTCGAAAATTTCCGCGGCGATATCCGCATGCGAAAGGACCAGCCTTATAAATTATTAATGTCTCCCAAAGGTTTTCCGGAGCGAAGAGTAAACGGCTCTTCGCCAACTTTCCTCTTCATTTCTTCGTTCGTTTTTTTTTTCTCTCCCTCAAGAAGAGAGTATCGTTCACGAGCTAGCAGCTCGGAGCATCGGGAAAACAAGAATTCGAAATCGTAACTACGAGCCAGGAATGAAATAGAGGAGTCACGAACGACCGATGCAATAACGGCTGAATAAAACCTTAACAATCATAACACGAAGAGACCCGTGGGTTTCTTGCAACATCGATCTTACACAGCCACGGCCAGCGCCCGGAGCTTCGAGGGAGCTTATTACGATCTGTCTTACCTTGAAAACCCATTACTAGCAACCAAACTTTTTTTCACGGTCGTAAACTTTCGTTTCCTAGCAGCGACGATCCGCGCCGAGGCATCCTTACTACCATCTTGTAATCACGAGCCAACGCATTTTTCGCCAGCTTGTAATACGCTTAACGAACCGAACGGCGATTCGCTAAATTGTAGATCGAACGCGGCGCTTACAAACCGGGACACTTTGTTACTAAATTTTATTCGTTGCGAGAACTGTTACTGCATTAAATTTTTAAAGCCACTTGGTTGTTTTTAGATTGGAGGGAAATTAAAGAGAGTAAAATTTGCAGAGAATTTTTTGAGAGCTTAGGGAGAATCTAGGGAGAACTTGCGGACTAGGGAGGATCTAGGGAGAACTTGGAGCTTAGGGAGAATCTAGAACCTACAGAGAATTCATTGGTTACTTTTAGATAAGAGGGAAATTAAGTAGAGTGAAAATTGCAGAGAACTTTGGAAGATTCTAGGGAGAATCTAGGGAGAACTTGGGACCTAGGGAGGATCTAGGGAGAATCTGGGGCCTAGGAAGAATGTAGAACCTACAGAGAGTTCAATGGTCTATGAAAAACGCGGGTGACACTTTGTAATCTCACAATATAACTAAAATTTCAAATATCAGAATTCTGAAATTTTTTAAATTCCAAAATTCAAATATTCATCTCACAAATTTTCAAAATGATAACTGCAAACTTCTTAAATTTCTGGATTCTCAATTTCCCAAATTCCCTAGCTTCCAAATTACAAAATCCCCAAATTCCCAAGCTTCCAAATTGCACAATCCCCAAATTCCCTAGCTTCCAAATTCTAAATTCCCCAAATTCACAAGCTCCCAAATTCCAAATTCCCCAAATTACAAAATCCCCAAATTCTCAAGCTTCCAAATTCCAAATTTCCCAAATTCCCAAGCTCCAAAATTCCAAATTCCCCAAATTCCCAAATTCCCAAGCTCCAAAATTCCAAATTCCCCAAATTCCCAAGCTTCCAAATTACAAAATCCGCAAATTCCCCAACTTCCAAATTCCCCAAATTCCCTAGCTTCCAAATTCCAAATTTCCCAAATTTCCAAGCTCCAAAATTCCAAATTCCCCAAATTCCCAAACTTCCAAATTCCTAAATTTCCAAATTCCAAAATCCCCAAATTCTCAATTTCTCAAATTTCTAAAACCCCAAATTCCTGAATTTCCAAATTCTTAAATCCCTAAATTCCTAAATCCCCAAATTCCTAAATTTCCAAATTCTCAATTTCGCAAACTCGTAAATTCCAAAATTCTCCGTTGCACAAATTTCTAAATCCCCAATTTCCCAAATTCCCAAGTCCCCAAACTCCTATATTCCTCCAGTCTAAAAAGAACTTAGCACCTGCATAAAAGTTTCAGCCTAAGTAGCGCCCAGAAAGTACCTTGAGAATCCATAAACACCCTAATTTACAAGAAAACTTTACATCCCTTACACCTTCGAAGGCTTAAAACTAATTTCACATGAACTCTGAACCCAGAACATCTTCCCACAGTGAAAATAATTGAAAATATCTAATACGAAGAAGCATCCAATTAATTTGTACACCTAATAAATCCGAAAACGATTCGCAAATATGCAGATGGAATAAAACATGCGTGTAAAGATTCGCGTGTGTAGTCACCGGACCGTGGTCGACTACATTTAATTATGTTGAATCTCGTGAAATCCATTTAATCGGCAGATAGAGGCATGTCGATTTCATTCGACCCTTTCAGTGCATCCCTCCGTCCCTATCCACTCTATCAAGCTCGTATTAATCTTCTTTAAGTTAACGACAACGTTATTCGTATACAAACGTTCCAGTGAAAACTTGATCGTTCAAGTCAACCAGCTATGTCGTCGATGTAAACATCACGTCCAGAATGGTTATTTTGTTTACAAACGTACGCAGACTTCCTACTTCTCGCTCGTTCAAACGTTCATTAGCAAAAACAGGACACTCATAACGCGTTCTGAACGTGTAACGAAAATGGTATGTGGAAGAAACTAAACGATGTATGCGGCTGCTCGTTAACGCAGCTGAATCGACGAATTCATTCGTAATTCAATGTTTAATTGCGAAAAAACATACAAATAATATTCTTACGGTGCTATATTATGTAGTTATTTGACAATAACTTTAAGCTACCACTCTTCCAAATTTCTTGGTCTGAAACATTCAGATCTTTAATTTCCCAAATTTCCAGTTTCTCGATTCTCAAATTTTTTAATTTTTAGTTATCCAAGTACCTAATTTATTAAATTGGTGTATATCAACTTCCAAATTTGCAATTCCTTCACTTCAAATTTCCAGTTCGCTAAACTCAACCATTTTCTATTCGCTAAACTCAATGATTTTTAATTCCCCAAGCTTCCAAATTTCCAATTCCCTAATTCCCAAATATCTGATTCCCCGAGCTCCCAAATTTCCAACTCCCTAATTCCCAAATATTTAATTTCCCAAGCTCCCAAATTTCCGACTCCTTAACTCCCAAATATCTAATTTCCCAAGCTCCCAAATTTCCAACTCCCTAACTCCCAAATACCTAATTCCCCAAGCTCCCAAATTTCCAATTTCCAATTCCCTAACTCTCAAATTTCCAACTCCTTAACTCCCAAATACCCAATTTCCCAAGCTCCCAAATTTCCAACTCCCTAATTCCCCAAGCACCCAAATTTCCAACTCCCTAACTCCCAATTGTCTAATTCCCTAAACTCCCAAATTTCCAACTCCCTAACTCCCAAATACCTAATTCCCCAAGCTCCCAAATTTCCAATTTCCAATTCCCTAACTCTCAAATTTCCAACTCCTTAACTCCCAAATACCCAATTTCCCAAGCTCCCAAATTTCCAACTCCCTAATTCCCCAAGCTCCCAAATTTCCAACTCCCTAACTCCCAATTGTCTAATTCCCTAAACTCCCAAATTTCCAATTCCCTAACTCCCAATTGTCTAATTCCCTAAACTCCCAAATTTCTAAATGTACAAAAGTCACTAGTATGAAGGATTAACATTAACAGTAAAAGTAGAGAATTTGCCCACCCAACCCAAAAATCGCAGGTGATGAAAATCCTTATGAAACCCTGTCGCAAAAAGAGTAATTTTACTTCAAATTTTTCAATCGACAATTTGACTAAATTTTAACGCTTTCATCAGGTCTTACCTTTCGCAAATTACGAATTCGCCGGACGTTTTAAATCGTACCTTTTCCAACTTTGAAATCTATTAAAATTACCGTCACGATCGATCGCTAGAGAGGGACACGAACTTCGATTCATCGAATTGCAAATACGCACGCTAATTACAGTTCGGACCGTAATAATACGGTTTACCGGCTAATCACCTAACCTGTACACGCAACGCTACTTATCGTTAAAATCTGTTCTATGATACTCCATCATCGATTTCTAGAACGTTGTATCCTAGATATTATCATAGTAATAAACGCGGCAAATAATTTGAACAGTAACTGTTATTCGTCGTGTTTCGATATGCCTCGGACGATCACGTGATCGAAGCGTTCGATAGAAAATGCATCGGTTGACAGTTACCTTTAACGAAGCGTTGCGAAGAGCCGCGAACGACGCCTCCGATACCTCCGGCTAGAAATTTTTGCGCTTTTTTTTCACCTTCGCTGTCGCACGATCAAGATAAACGGCCAAAAAACTTTCGGCTCGAGGACTTTTCACCTTCGGTCAACGCACACCGAGCCATATCGCGTCGAGTCTCTTAGTTTTCAAATTTCACGTCGAGCACGACGAGTAAAACTTGATTTCGATTTTTTTGACAGCGACTCGAACATGACACGAGTTTCTCAGGTTAAAATTCGTTCGACACGAAAACACTGAACACTGTATGACACAAATCAAGGGAACACACGACGACACTGAAACACGACGTAACTCGAAATGTCGACTCACTGTACGCGACACATCACGATTCGCGCCCGATTCTGTCAATCTTCTCGAACGATCGCGAATACGTTCAGATTTTCGGGGGAGGAATAAACGAATCTGTTTAAATTGTCACATTTTCCCGCTGACCGTACCGTATCCGAGACGCACGATACGATCGCTATGGTGGCTTGCCGCAAACTAACGACGCGGGCAATGCATGGCCGGTCGGGACCGACCGAGCAGGCACGAAAACAACCGAGCCGGTTCCGAGTATTACGTGCGTCGACCGATTGACGGCCGCGGGGCTATTGATATTTCCATGCTTTTGCTAATCTTTTCTCTTACCGGTCAAATTGATGCAAATTAAATTCTTTTCTGAAATAAAAATTCCCGATATCCTTTTCGACGTTACGGATATACGTATTCTTTCACAATTTGTCAGAGTTAATTCGTCGCTCGAGATATCGATTCGAGATCCAGCTTCCTCGATTCTTCCGAGTTCGATATTAATATGAATCGTATGTTATGTTTTATGTATGTATTATCAACTGAATATTAAATCGAAGCGAAAACGTTTAGCATTCTGTATTAAAAAATAACAATCACGAGATATTATAATCGAATCCCTTATTAATTTACGGAGATAATCGTAAATATGAAAATACACGAACACGGTTACGGAACAAAATGTTTAAAGTATAAAAATAAACAGCAAATGTTTAAATTATAGCTGGAGCGATAATTTTCGTTTGTCGATGACTTCGCGGGAAAAAGAAAGATAGTTTAATAGCATAATTTGCGAGAGTTCCACGTCTCGTTTAGAAGTCTCGAGTCGACAATGGCGTGCTCGAATTTTCAGTACACGGATTCAGTATGTACTTTATTCATCATTAAACCGTCGGTCCTATCTCATCGTCGGCTTCTCTTTCCCTCTGCAGTAGAGTACATGTCACTGTGACAAATGGCGCGAGGTATGCTCGAGGTTAATGACAAACTTTCCTCGCTGTATCGAGTGGAAGCAAGAGAGGAAGAACAGTGAAGTTTATTTGCTCCGAAGCAGCTTGCTCGAAATAGGCGCAATAGCTGACATTATATCAACACGCGTGAAACGAAAATATTAAGAATTGTCAAACGAAGTAGACGGATTATTAATATTAACAAAAAGACAAATCTGCAACCATCCGTTGAACGCTTCGAAAAAGCGACGGATGTCGCCAATTAATTTACATGTCGTCACTTTATAAATCTTACAGTTTAAGGTATTTATTAATAAACATTTATTGTAATTAATGCGTGATCCAGATTTTGTTTTTCTACGTCGGTTCGAATTTTATGAGCGTTTTATCTTACCGGGTACTTGTTTCCCTTACAGCAATTAAGGTGTTAACTACTGGAATCCAGATTATTTTAATCGCTTCGTTCCATCAAACGCAGATGCATCCAGTGCAACATTTCAGTACTTTCATTTTTCTCCGACTAAATAACGCATGTAAAAGAGAAATGAAATTCGCACACTATTACGAGGAAATATTCCACGAAATGTTTAACATATTTCTAAACGGTCATAAAACGTCAGCCTCGAGGCAACCACCGCGCAAGGCTGACTCGAATGAAATACAACATCGAGTCAGACTTTACATACGCTAGCAAAGGGTTACATTAACGCCGCGAAGGAATTTTTATTTTCAATTCAATTATAAAACTGCCCATTTTCTTCCACGTTTGTTCGCACGATACAGAGGCTTCTCTCGTTATACAGGGCCATTCCAGAATTTGGATGAAACCACACTCATTAAAACGTTTATAAATTACTGTAACATTAGCTTTAATTTGTAACGCGTAAAAAGACCTGCTCGTACAAGAAAAATCTGCAAGTTCTAACTGGTAAATTGTCCGGTATTATTACTTGGCAAATTATCGTCAAGATCCACATTACCGATTGAACGTCGCCGATCGGCAGAGCTTGCAAATTATGTAATTCGCCTAGTGCGGAGTATCGTTAGGTCGATCTTCCGTTGCCGGTTTCCACCCTTCTCGTCGGTTATGCCTTCTCCTCTCGGATCATGATAAACCTCGAAAACTGGAAGTCGTCGAGGAACGCGGTTGATAATTCTCGAGACTTACGCTTCAATAAATTCGCGTATCTTATCGCATCGTTATGTTTCCCGGCGGCGAGACAGGCCAACAACGAGTGGCGTTCCTTTAGCGAGCTCGAACGATCGTTCTCGTGCTGACAATGAATCCCATACTCCGTTTGACTCTGTTAATGGCTCTGACCGTCACATCGTAGCAAGTTCAACGATCGAGCACCGTTAGTTTTCTAGCCGTGGCGACCGCGAGGGAAGAAGAACGCGCTCCGACGTCCAGACCCGTGGATTTTTGGCTATTTTCGACTTCAAACATCCCCACCGTAGTTTGTCTCTTCTTCATCGTCCGCTTTCGTGCACGGGAAGAAGAACATGCTCGTCTGGCTAATTTCAAATGCTTTATTTTCACGACCGGTTTACCAGCATTCGTTGCTAACTGTATAAGTTAGGAGTGGTCGATAGGCCGCTTAGACGTCTCTATCCGGAACACGCTACGGGCGATTATAAACAACGCGACTGAGCCATCACACTGGAATCTTCGATTGTAAGAATACAGTAGGCTCACGTTATATTGCACCCTTCATCGAGTCTACGATCGTAACTCGATTATAGAGGATGCATACGGACTTTCGTAATTGGCAGACTTCGAGGTAGTCTCTAAATTTTTTGGGATTCTGCTTCCGATCTTGGGAGATCGATTCTGTGAACGTTTACACAATTTCAGATTTTCGTGTCTTCAAGTTCTTTAACTTCCGGACTTACAAATTTAAAAATCTTAAATATGTGAATTGTGATTATGATAATAGAAATGTCACATTTATAACCCTACTTCTCAAATTTCCTAAATTTACAAATTCCCTTATTTTCAAACTCGTAAAATTTCAAATATATGAATTCTAACTATGATAATAGAAATATCAAATTGCTAACTCTTCAACTTCCCAAACTTCCTATATTTTCAAATCCCCAGATTTCCAAATTTCTAAATTTCCTGACTTCTTAAACTTTCAAACATCTCCAAATCTCAGAATTGCCAAATTTCTTGAGTTCCCAAATTCACAAATCCAGAGACTGGTAAATTTCCTGAGTTCCTAAGTTCTCAAGTTTTTACGATCCTAAATTCCCAAATCTCCAAGTTGAATTTTCTGAATTCCCAAATTGATGAATTTTTTAAATTTCCAAATACCCAAGTCCCTAAATCCATAAATCTTCAAATAGCTAAATCTCTTGAGTTACCAAATCCCCAAATCTCCAAATTGCTAAATTTTGTATGTTTGAAGGTTCCCAAGTCCCTAAGTCTCCAAATCCTCAATTTGCTAAATTTCCTAAGTTCCCAAATCCCCAAATCTCCAAATTTCCCCACTCCCAAGTCCCTAAATCCCTAAATCCTTAAATTGTTAAATTTTCTGAGTTCCCAAATTCTCAAATCCTCAAATCTCCAAATTGCTAAATTTACTAAATTAACTAAATTTCCAAATTCCCAAGTCCCTAAATCCCCAAATCCTCAAATAGCTAAATTTCCTGAATTCCCAAATCTCCAAACCCCCAAATTGCTAAATTTACCAAATTTCAAAGTTCCAAAGTCCCTAAATCCCCAAATCATCAAATAGCTAAATTTCCGGAGTTCCCAAACCCCAAATCCCCAAATTGCTAAATTTCCTAAGCTTACCAACTTCCCAAATCCCCAAATCCTTAAATTTCCAAATTTTTCAAGTTCCCAAACCCCAAATCCCCAAATCTCCAAATTCACCTATGCAATAAACCCTAAAACAAAGTGCACACGTGTTCCAGTTTCAAAGAAAATAGTATCTACTTGATTTGCTCTCCTATGTAATTACAAACAATTTCGAATGAAAGAAAATCAAAGAAGTCGATAAAACGATGTAGTTCTTACGGCAAGGTATCTAGGTCCGGCTGTAGGTATACAGTATCGGTAAGTAGAATCAGGTTGAATATCAATGTAGAGAGCGAGCGAGAGGCACACTTATCGTTGACACTGTTTGGAGCCATCCTGTTGGCAGAAAGTTGTTTATACCGCGTTTTCTGCCGATTTTCTTGCCTTCTCGTTAGTGAATGGAAGATCTCGATGGTAAAACGATCACGCGCGTTACTTGCCGTACGTGTTCCCATTCGCACACGGCAGCTGACCCACTGCTTTTAAGGTAGGACAGCATCTCAGTGAAATTTAGATCGTCGTGTTAAACGGACAGATTTATTGCTCGTCCATGATGTGCCTAATAATTTAACGTCGACTGTTGATATTCACTACCCTATCTTTTAAACGAATCATCTAGGTAATTCGTACGAAGTAACTGAATGTCATTCCTAATTTCAAGAACCGCTACATGCTTTCGATTGCAGTAATTAATTGCAGCATATTTGCTGCTATGGAAACTAACACGTAGAATAATATCGTGGACTAACATGCAATGTGCTATATAATATGCCATAAAGACTACTATGTAATTTTAGATCTACTTTTGTTTTCGTTCCATAGATTATAAGGTAGTATCATTTTTTCGATATATGAAACTGTCTCGTTTAAAATAAAATAGCATGGAACTTTAATGATTGATAGAAGAATTTTCTACAGATTCAAGCACGAGGTTCGACACGAGAACGGAAGCTGAAACTGTTATCGCGAAGTCGATCGCTCTAAACGACACATGATTACTTCCCGTAATCCACAGTTACCATTTTATTTAACACGAATGCATTATAAACGCCCGACATACTACTCCGAGAAGTATCTTATTACGACAATATGTTTCCCGACGGGTATCATCAGAGTATAAATTTGTTCGGAATTATCCTGGATCACGGTAGACGACTATAAATTTCGCCTATCGCGCTACGTCCCTTTCGCCCTTAGCCACCGATCTGCTTGGATAATAGAATTTATAATAATTGCCTTGTTACTCGAAATTGAAAAGTAACATTGCCGCCACCTAGGAGTATTACTTCGCAGAAGCAGTGAATTTTCAGTGTTGGTCATTCACATTTTTTGAATAGCAACCTCCTGTTTGGAACATATACTTGTGATACTTTTTGGTATTCTGTGGGGTCTCGCAAGGAGCAAATTAATTAAAATCTCTTTATAATTCAAATTACTAGACTGATACACTGTTATAATCGTTTCCTAGGAGTGTAACAAGAAATTTCCTTAACACATTTACCACATACGTGATACGTCGTACATACGTGAACGAGGATCACAGATGTGAAAATAGCAAACCAGATTTGTGGACAATAAAGGTACAATTTGAAACTTTCACTGATTTCAGTTAAGTTACGTCGACTGTATTTATCAACTGTCGTATGTTTTTAACCAAAAGAGTTTGAAGTATTAAAAATATAACATTTAAGAAAACAGTCCGAACTTCAGAAATAGGGTTGAAAAGGATCTCAAGTTTGAACTATCAAGTATTGGAAAATTAAGTGAAGTCCAAGGAACAATATCAAAGCTGAAACGTTATAGAAATAAGTTGATCTATTATCTAAACAGATATTATTTAACTGAAAAACTAATATGAAAGAAAATAGTTGAACAAAAATTCTATACCATCAAAGAATCTTTAGCAAAATGTCCCATTCACCAAACTCCCCTTATACAACTCAGACATCCGAAGCTATACTATCCAATCTTCTCTCAAATCACTTGAATGGACCGTACACCATAACAGAAAAAAAAGATCAGGATTCAACGAGCGAATCGAATGACCCATATTATTCCGTGCACGTATCTGGCACGAAGTTCACCGGATGTCCAGCACGCGATATCGAGCTATCGACGGCAGCATGGTCCAAACGGAGCGAAAAATATCGATGTCTGACAGAACAATGCAGAAACTTCGACAGCTCGACTACATCCAGAAACTCGGCGGAAAGAAGAACGGGGAATATTCATGGAACAAGGACAACATTCTTCGTAAGTTTCCTCAAGGATTCACAATTCATCCTTTTGTTCGTCTCGCCGGGTCCCGTCATGCTCTTGGCATTCCTCTTTCATTATGATTTATAGAAAATTCATGTTTCGTTCTTTGCCTAATTTACGCGCTATTTATTTGTTCATAGCGTTTTGAGATGGTTTATAATATTCTGCTGGGAGATTTGGAGATTTGGGAAATTGGGATTTGGAAGATTGGGGGATTTGGGAATTCGGAGAAATGGGAAATCAGGGATTAAGGAATTTAGAAAAATAGAAAATCAGGGATTTGGAAATTTGGGAATTTAGGAATTTGACGACTTGGGACTTGAGAATTGGTTACTTAGGGATATGAAGATCTGAGTGTTTGGGGATTTGAGAATTTGAGATTTGAAAGATTGAAAAATTGGGTGATTTGGAAATTGGGAGAAATTGGGAAATCAGACATTTGGAAATTTGGAGAATTTGGAAATTACACAATATGACGACTTGGAACTTAAGAATTGATTACTTCAGCCTTTGAAGATCTGGGAGTTTGGAAGATCAGAAAATTGAGGAACTTGAAAATTTCAAGAATTGAGAAATCAAGTATTTAAAAATTCGTAAATTTGTCAATTTAGCAACTTGCAAATTCAGGATTTTAGAAATAAATATTTGGCAACGGGTATATACGTTCCCACACAGCTGCGTCGAGTGAGAAAGTAGGCAAGGTGGCTCTCAAGTCCCCCTCGTCCTGACTTACTTATTCAGCAGTCGTTTAATAAGAAGCTATTCACAGTCGTCACAAAAAATAAACAACTCAAGCATCAAAACATGGAAGTCTATAAAAGGAAAATTCGCCGGTTAGACGAACGCAACAAAACCGTAACCGTAACCGTTTACGTATGCGAACGCATTCGTAGCTCATCGCGTACATGCTGAAAGCAGATTCGTTGACAAGGAAGAAGAAGCAAGAAAAAGAAGCGGAGTGGAGAACGAGGCGACCAAGAGGAAAATAGAGAGTACCTGGCATTTGAAATCACTCGGCGGATTCGCGCGTTTGAATAAATCTAACGGTGAACATCCGCACGGAGGAGGGGGCAGCGAAACGGGAAGAAGAGGAACGCGGGAATCCCTGTTCCTTCGTGACTTCTTCAGGGTTCCTCGTGAAGCAAAGCGAATTTATCGCGGCCTTGCTCGCGGTTCCACGCCTCGAAGAATCGAGGAACCGTTCGACCGATTTTACGCTCGTACGAAGCCTCGGCTAATTTACGAGCGGAGACGCCGCTTGTAAAACGGCTCTTAAGGACGCCTAAACGTGCTGCTCGACTGATGTATGGAGAAACGAGCACCGGTTGCACTGGCTACCGGCGAAAGAACACGATCCCCATCACGATCGCTATAAAGTCCCCAACGATCCGAACTTTCTCTTCAACGTCAGGTGAATTCGTCCTACGTTCAACCCTGAAACTCGTGTCAATTCACATTTTTGAAACCTGCTGCGCAACTTTGAACAGTACAATTTACCGGGTACTTAGAACATTTTAGCACGTTGATCTCTGTGTCAAGTTTAGCTCGAGTTAAATTAATTAGTTTAGCAAACTTCAAGCTTTGAATTCATATTCCATAGGTAGATACCGCTTTGTGACATTGCTATGTTATCAAGGAGCATCGGACTATAGCTATTTCTGAACTATGCAACCAAATATTGTTCACCTGATTCAAACTACATAATACAATTTCAAGATGATTAACGTATTCACCACAAATACTGATGTTTCTGATCAGACATACTATTCAATAAGAACATGGAGACAGATTCTTAATCTTTTACATTAATATACATCGTCTGGATTATCATGTAGATCATCGTCTCAACGTTAAGAGCCCAAAAGTTCTTTCCATTTATTTTTCCTATAATAAATAAATTTTACTGAATTCACGACCATCATGGTCAACCCATATAAATGGAAATATATGAAAAAAATATCCAACTGACAAATATATCCTTGTTTGTGAAATATTACCGCTGGAAGTTAATCACAATTCATTTCATAACCGCACTCGATGTTATGAGAAGCAAACGTTTGAAAGTCTCGATGACAAGGAAAAGAGTAAACTTACTTTCGATATGAACTCTCCAGACGAAACAAAGTGATCCGAGGAAATTCAATAGAAGGAAACGAGGGAAGACGGAAAAATGCGGCGACTTTCCGGAGAAGAAAAATTTCTCCGTACGTGTTCGCGATGCCAAATGAGTACATTAATTGCGGATGTAACTGGCGGCGCGTTACGCTTCCATCATTAAGCATGTTTACACAGCCTACGAAGCGAATAAATGTCTGCTTCTATTATTCTTGCGTCTGTGTTACGTGTGTGTCGTTTATAGAACCGTTTGGAGAACAATGTTTCAGTGAATTTCTATTCCTTACTAATCTCACGTTTCATTAACCTTTTCAGTATGTTTATGTAATACGCAACCGGTTTGTGCATTTAGATTAAGCGACGATAAATTGTATAAAGTTTTGAATTATTAGATTGCCGATTAAACGAATGTAACATTTCAGGAGAAACGAGTTTCTCTTATCTGAAGTTCTGATTCTTTTGATAGTCGGTTTTTATAATTACGAAATAAAACTGCCGATTTTCCATTTACTCGCGAACAGGTTGACTTGTGGTAGACTTGTCCATTTCACCTGGCTATTATTACGGAAACGGATATAACCGCGCAATCGAGGCTAACTGTATCGTTTGTGTGTCAAACTGATGCTGAAGATTCCAGCGTTTCTCATAATATTCAGTTTGCATGTATATTATTCTTGACTTCCGCATATTTCCATTTCCGTATATTGTAGATGCAATCGATAAAATGCTGTATAAACAGAAAACTTTCTTTACAAAATTTACATTTCAGCTTTCGGCAAAGATCAAAAACACTCATCCTTAAATATTTGCTATATACTCTTTGTACATAATAAATTAATTTTATCAAGTCGTTTGCATTAAGTGGTAAGCGACATAAATAGTCTGACATAATTTGATCGCATTCCTGAAATATCCTAACAGTATAAACAGGTTAATGCTTCCTCATACTTTGAGAACATCTATCCATGAATCACACTGAATATTTAAAGAATTCACTATAGAAAGTGCAAATCTCGTAATACTATCCTTAAAAGCATCAAGTACGAGCCTATAATTTCTAATCAAGTATCGAATACTGTTTCTCTTGAATCAATTACAGCGCACTATTTCATCGACTATTCTCAAAACTTTCAGCATCGCCGACGTGCCGTATATTCGCATAAATTCTTCGCTGATTTTAATCACTATCAGTTGTAAACAGACAACTGGAAATAAACCTGCCACGTTCAAGATCCACGTATACACGAGTGAATTAAATCAACCATAATAATATGCTTCTCGCGATACGACCGCTCGTAAACTTTCTTCGTGTCTTTCTAATTGGCCCATGTGGGTGATTACCGACGTAATGTGCAATAATCCTGTAAGGTACAGTCGGCTGTAATGTATGCTTCCTGTGGATAAGGATACATATGACAAGACGAACAGTTTTTAATTTCCGAATTTTCGAATTTCTAGGTTTTTCAATTTCTGGACAAATTACTAAGTTCCGCTATTTCTAGACCTAATCTAACTAATCGACCAGAATCTAAGATCCACAAATATTTATAAACTGAAGTGATTACATAAATACTAAACCTACCGGGATATGTGTACTTAATTTGAAATTAAAAATGAAGTTGAAAAATAAACGACGAAACATAAATTAGTAGACACATTCATTCTTTATCTTGATGAAAATCAATGCTGATTTCAAGGAATGCGCTTTAACAAAATGTGTAACTTACAATAAGAAACTCGTGGAACGATCATTCCGGTTTGGTAGTTTTAATGTTAATTCTTATATTTTGAAATTCCTATATTTTGGAAATTTTACATTCTGAAATTCCTATGACCCCAAATCTCTGTATTCCAGAATATCCTGGAATCCCTATATCTCAGAATATTTATATTCAGAATCTTTTTATTCTGCAATCCCCATGGTCCGATATCACCATACACTGCAATTCATATATACCGAAATTCTTACGTGTCTAATTCCCTATATTCTAGAATCCATATGATCCGATATCACCATATACTGTAATTTCTGTATTCCGAAACTCCTATGTCCCGAATTCCCTATTTCTCACAATTTCTATATCTTGGAATTCCTATGGACCGATATCACCATACATCCCAATTCCTACATCCCGAAATCCCTATATACTTAAATTCCCACATCCCGAAATCCCTATATACTTAAATTTCTACATCCCGAAATCCCTATATACCCAAATTCCCATCGTCCCAAAATTCCTATATACCAAAATTCCTACATCCCGAAATCCCTATATACCCAAATTCTCATCGTCCCAAAATTCCTACATCCCGAAATCCCTATATACCCAAATTCTCATCGTCCCAAAATTCCTAGATTCCAAAATCCCTATATACCCAAATTCCCATCGTCCCGAAATCCCTATATACCGAAATTCCCATCGTCCCAAAATTCCTATATACCTAAATTCCTACATCCCGAAATCTCTATATACCCAAATTCCCATCGTCCCAAAATTCCTATCGTCCCAAATTCCTACATCCCCAAATCCCTATATACCCAAATTCCCATCGTCCCAAAATTCCTACATTCCAAAATCCCTATATATCCAAATTCCTATCGTCCCAAAATTCCTATATACCTAAATTCCTACATCCCGAAATCCCTATATACCCAAATTCCCATCGTCCCACAATTCCTATCGTCCCAAATTCCTACATCCCCAAATCCCTATATACCCAAATTCCCATCGTCCCAAAATTCCTACACCCCAAAATCCCTATATATCCAAATTCCTATCGTCCCAAAATTCCTATATACCTAAATTCCTACATCCCAAAATCCCTACATACCCAAATTCCCATCGTCCCAAAATTCCTACATCCCAAAATCCCTATATACCCAAATTCCCACCGTCCCAAAATTCCTACATCCCCAAATCCCTGCATACCCAAATTCCCATCGTCCCAAAATTCCTACATCCCAAAATCCCTATATACCCAAATTCCCATCGTCCCAAAATTCCTACATCCCAAAATGCCTATATATCCAAATTCCTATCGTTCCAAAATTCCTATATACCTAAATTCCTACATCCCAAAATCCCTACATACCCAAATTCCTATCGTCCCACACGAACAAATATCTAAAAATGAACAGGTGTGTGGTCCCTATTAGGTCGTCAATTTTTTCTTAGTGTAGATTTGCAGTAGACTGTACATCCGAGAAAAGCAACGGCAACATGTTCAAGACGATCGGCACGAGACGATACGTATAACGGGGGACAAGGACGGACACAGCTCTAGTCCAGTCGGCCTCGAAAACCTCCGTATGCCGTTATTATTCCCGTCACCCGTTACTCGACGAGGGAAATAAAAAGAAGAGCATGCCGCCGAGTCAGTGGGTTTATGCCCGACGCATATGGCGGCCCAATGTTTCTCGGTCTGCTTGCCGCTCTCGTCGTTGAAAGTCGCGATTTTTATCGATGCCCCTGTGCATTTCGCGAGACGATGCGAGCATTTTTCCGGAAACAGACGACGGGATTTCACTGGGATATGCGAGGAATTTCAGGAGCCAACGTTGTGGGTGTGTTCGCTACGTGCAATCTGTTTCGAATAAGCGTAGGCAGTGTTACCACGGTACTATCCATTTAATCCCGATAAAGATCACGGGAAATGTTCGCAATTACTTAATTTACGACGCGATTCTATTAACACGAAGCGTGGCCATTGACACAACAGTCCAATATCTTGTATACTTTTCACACTTTCGATTGCTAGAAATTTTTAATCGCTATCTTTTGAAGTATCTAAAAATTGTTAAATTCTTAGTGACTCACGCATGGTGAATTATGGTGAATTCAAGAATCGAGGGAGAGTCGACATTATTGTGAAAAGAGTGCGGTTTATGCGACGCAAAGGAAGTCGATGCGCGGATAGCAATTGAGAATTTCCTCTCTCGAGTTTCTTTACTTCCCCTTTTCGCGAACTCTTCCACTAGCTCGCATCTCTCGGAAGTTTCCACCGTCTGCGAGCCACCCTATCGTTTTTATTCTCCTCTGTTTCGTTGTAGCCTTCTGAGGGAGGAAAGAAATTATTGAATGCCGTGGGTGCGACGTCGGCCTAAGAAGTTCGAAAGGGCCGCGGGTCTTTAGCCCGGAATCGTTTAAGATAGAGAAAATGCATCCTGGTCCAACTTTTTCATCCCCTCTGTCCCGTTCAAAGCGGCTGAGCAACTCGCGTTGTCGTTTCTGCTCGCGAGACGGGGTCGATAATGCCTTAAACCTGTACCTTTCTCGCTTTTCGAGGATCAACTTCGATGCAAGAAATTGAAAATTCAGGGAAAGACGCGTTGATCTCTGATCGAGAGGGTGGTATTGCTTGTTCATTAAACATTCATGCTTGTAAATTTCGCAAATTCAATTTGTTCGATTGCAACCGTATGAATATTCAACGTGGGATTGTCGAGATGCTTTCTCGAATAAAAATTGAGATTCGCTGCGATGTTTTTAATGATAAAATGGCTAACGAGTAGCAATTGATCCGGTATTTTTTTGCTTCGGGGAGTGGGAAATATTTGGAGGGCAAAAAATATTTTTCGTTACATTCCGATTTCTTACACTGCTAGTACAATTATTACCAAATATTTCATTAATTTGTACATTGCATTATTTCGATCCAACTTGATGTTGCTATGCAATAATTAAACTAATAATCAGCAAATATTACAAATTTATTGCTTTTTAAATTTTTATATTAATGAGTACTTCGATAATTATACCACTATCGCCATCTACCGATGGAAAATAAATAAATAAAATAAAAAAATGTGGTTTTGATTAGATAATCAATTTTTGTATCAAGTGTAAAATATATAATTATCATAATATGTTATGACATTTTGTTTGAGATCGAAAATCTAAAAACCTGCAATTTATAGAAATCTTACAGCCATCTAGTGGCAGACTCTATAAATTAATGGTTTTGGATTTTGCAAGCATCTTTTACAATACTACTTTCTCTACCTTTTAGAACTGGCAAAATTCTTCGTATAATATGCATAAAATTATCACATTAAAGTACATTTATTATTTTAGAAAATATAAAAATGAGACAACGGACATCATCTAATGATGAACTGCCAAACTGTAATCGATAAATTAATGATTCCAAAGAGAATTTTTCATTTTTACTTTCAACATACCAAATACCATTTAGTAATATTATCTGAAGTTGCGTTCATAAAACGTTTAATATGTTTTGAAAATCTGGGAAAATCGAAATTTCACTTGAGACCATTAGTCTCTCCAAGTTCCCGCTAGATGGCCACAGTTTTATGGTCGATAAAAGAATTGTTACCAAATTTTTATAACATATCAAGGGAAGTGTAATATTTATTGAACAGCATCGAGATCATAGAATGCTATAAACACGAAGCACAAAATTCGCTTAACAGATAAAAAAATGCAATTTCACGTTCCGTTAATTTGAACAGCCGCTGTCAGATGGCGCGAACGGCGCCATTTTGAAAGCGCGCGCAGATTTAAATTAAAAAAACACACACGAGTAACTAACACTTCATTAAGCTCATTATTTTACAAAATGCTTTTGCCGAGTATTACCGCTTTTAACTGTTGATGAATTAAATTACTAAAGAAGTAATAAAAATAATTACCCCGACTAATAAATTGAGCTCTTGATTGCTTGTTTCATTTCGTTTTATGCGCTGTTTCGCAGGAACAGTTATTTGCCTGGTTATCAGATATGTTTTCGAGAAGCATAATCGAACACTCTGGTTACGGTACTCAACCAGATGCATTCGCGAGGAACAATTGGTGCATGATATATTTTTTCCCGCGCATTCGACCAGGAGGAAACGGCATCCGTTTTCCATTTTCCGTCGAGCCTCGATAGGATTTCACGGCGTCGCTCAAAAACACTGACGGCGGCGGCTTTTCGAATCGATGAATAAAAATCGCTTACCGATGCGTGACGGCGAAACAGAAAAGAATATTATCCATTTATTCATGGACCGCCGCATAAAATGATCATTCACCGACGAACTTATGAGATCTACTCTTCCAAACCATTGTTTAACTTCCACTCAAATGAAACTTTAATGGAGTCTTTGTACACTCCCATGAAAAGGCTATTTTAAATAATAACATATTCATTCGTTAACATATGAAATAACATTAACTATTTTGTAGGGAAATTTATTGCATTTTCTGTTCTATTTGAACAGACACGAAAAACTGAATTAGGAGCCTCATAAGTGTTTATACAATTGACAGGTGTTTTGGAGATATTTTTAATGGAAGTGTCACAATTTGTTAAGGTTTATTATAGTATAAAATTGTGAGAGTATATTGCCTCTTTTGCTAGTTTACCATGAGTTCAAGCAAATACGATTAACGTTTTAGTCTTTGATAAGGGTCCTCAGGGTTGATAATTAATACTTTACTTTATACAAAGTGAAATGCTTACAGATATTTTATAATAAAGCAATTTACCTAGTGTATACTTAATACATTTTATGTACAGTTAATGTGTTAAAAATAGTTACTATATGTGAATAAGATAATCGTTAAATTAACGAAAGATCTGTCGAAACTACTCTTTTGGCGGAATCGAAAACTTTGCAAAGCGTTGGAAGGGTTAATAATGTCAGCCGAGTACAGTGAATCTAGTGGCAGATCGATAAAGCAGAAATACACTTAAATAAGCTGGCTCCGGTTACTACTCACCCTTCTACGATCCTTTTCACCCCTTGTGTTTACTGTCAGCGAAGGATGCCTCTGCCGTGCACTCAATCTCACTCTCGTCTGTTCTACCGAATATCCCGCGTAAACGTATTTCAAGCTTACGATTAAATATTCTCTCTCCTCTCCTCTCCTCTCTTCTCTAACGCGGGGAATCAGCTTATCGCGTAAAAGCGTAAACAGAGTTTGCGTTGAGAACGAGGATTGAGTGACTTGGAGCAAGCAGCTGCATGGAACGTATTAGCTCGTGTAATTAATGAAACTTGGAATTAACGTGTCAAGAAAATCGGTAAAAAGAACGATCGGTGGTCGGAACTGTTCTAGTACGAAACATTAAATTAATGAATTTTATTATTCACCCCCGCAAGAAGTACCTATCATACATATTTCTTTCGTTTGTCTCAAAAGATAATTGTACTCGTCTTTTGTACATCAAGTACTTTTGGATGATGCAAAATTTTATCGACGAATATAGTCACTCGGAAAAGTTTTGATTACTATTTTAACGTACAAGCTCGTGTAACCTGTTAGTATAATACATGTACCATGTAATATATTTCAGTGAATAATTTCGTGTACGAGAATAAGTCGAAAATGTAGAACATTTTATATGAGCTATCGCTTAAAGTAGAATTTAAGAATTCTCACCCCCTTGAATGGTCTGAAACGTTCAATCCACAAAGCTTGGATAACGCGTTAAATCTCTACCGTCCACAATTTACCGATCTTTTAACGCGAAGAGGCTTCCAGTGCTCGCAGAAACTTGGATCACAGGGTTCGTCGAACGAAGTCGAAGAAAATCAGAGGAGGAAAAGGAGGGCAGAGTTACGAAGAAGAGGATCGAGAATTCTCGCTTTATCGAGTCGTTATGCTTCAACGATCTCTCGCGTTTGATGCTCGCTTCGATGAGGATCGATGTTAATGGAAGAGCCGGTAGCATGGTATAGCGACCACCTACGCGAGGCTAGCTTGGACCTCGTCACGCTTTTAATCACGAGGGACAACGACGATGAAAAATCCAGGTCGTCAGGGGTGGGATTCTATGGAGGACGCTGGAATCCCCTAGCCACCGTCGACCGCGCGTATTAAAATGTCAGCTTGCACTTGCCGCGCTAACCTATCGGATGCTGATGATATCGTCGACATATGATAATAGGGGAGAACGGATACCGGGGTGAACTACCCTAGCTAGTCCCTTCTACCGTGTATCTCACCCTACAACGTTCCAACGTACCCAGGATTGCTCTAGAAAGCCGGCCATCGCGTACGAAGGGCTGCATACGTAGCAAACGGACTGTTCGAGTCTGACGACGGGATATTTCTGTCGATACCGTTGGGGTTGAACATGTGGATACACCCTGGGAGAAATAACTTCACTTCGCTATGTCTGTTTGTTGCAATTTGATATTGATCGCCTGTAGCTACTTTATGCTCAACATGCCCAACGGAAATATTTCTCCACGAATGTAAGACTCTGAATTATAAAGTACTGCAAAATAAATACGCACAGTGCACAATGTTATAAGCTGAAATTGTGGTAAGACTTCAGCATTTATTTTGTGTTAATAAAAGAATCTTATCTGGTCAGTCGGTGTCAGCCATGTGATCATCAAACTTTTCTATTATCAATGGACCAATTGAAATGTTTGTTAATCTAATACTATACAGTAGTAGTTCTCTTCTGCAGTAAAAGGGTTAATAAATATCAACATCCATAAACGTTATAGCTACTTTCTATCATTGGCTTTCTATCACTGGTATAGACGGAGTTTTCGCGATTCTGGCAAAGTCGATTGAAATTCTTCAATTCTGATGTGCCAGTTTCGTTCAAAACTGGAAATATTCCAGGATCGCACACCGCAATACGAGCGTGACGTATATTTACGAACTCCTTAGTTTGTGGCACTGACTGGAAGGGTGTTATGTCTAAATTTAAGCTCCCATCCATTTATTTCTAGTTTGTCGGTAGTCATTAATTCAAGCAAACTGTCCTTGAATAATTAGTAACATTTACGGGAATCGATCAAGCAGGATTAGCATCATCGTTCAAGCTTTAAACGCGACTGCGGTGTATTTTGGATTCTTCGTTTAATCGTAACATAACATCTCATTTCCGGACTATGTAACAAAAGTATTAAACATTTATCTGTATACTAATATTCATACACGTGACTATCTGTTACATTGACAAGTAAGTATATTTGGAACAATGTAGATACAAAACAGTTGGTTATGAAGAAGAGAAAAGACCTGAAGAGTTTCTTCA
This sequence comes from Megachile willughbiella, assembly GCA_945859595.2. NCBI lineage: Eukaryota > Metazoa > Arthropoda > Insecta > Hymenoptera > Megachilidae > Megachile > Megachile willughbiella. Next base: position 12,669,736 of record OX243796.1, read on the forward strand.
AATGCAAAGGTTATATTATTCTAAACTAGTCTTAAAACGTATCTTGAGAATCTGTGTGCGACTAAGACACTTTGCAGACATTCTGTCTACTAGAAGTTGGCTCTCGAGACGGTTACCTATTAGAAATTCTGAACAATACGTCTGGTTCAGACCAACCTAACCTACCCCATCTCCTTCTGTCTCTGTAGACATTTCTTGCACGTAAATTTACCACTTAGAGGAAGCAATGTTTCACCATTTACGAACCTCTCGTTCGATCCATTGATCAGTTCAGAAACTAACTTTGTCATCAAACTGCTCAAGGATACACTCAAAATTAGATATAAACAGCAACTACCTCTTCTGTCGACCATATTAATTGATATTGATCAATTATCTTCTGTCTCTCGACAATTAATCAATTATCTGTATCTGTCGCTCGGTAATTAATCTACCTCGTTTGATTTTCGTTCTAATTCCAATCCAATCAAACTGGAAATTAATTATCGAAAACAAATCAGTCGGTGAATAGCAATCGATCAGCGCCGCGATTCGATGCAATTCTATACATGGTTCAGTTTTCTTTCGGGCTAAATGAAACATGTTCTTCGTATTATGTCAATCTTAACAGCAGCTGCGAAAGACAGGTTATTGTATCCCGTCCTTGTGTTAGATGTGTATATACAAGATATAATAAAACGTTCGAACGACAGAATGCATAAACGATATCGGATCACGAACAAAGCAAGGTTATTTAACACAGTTATCGTTCTTTTATACGGTGACTGTTTTATTTTACCTGTTTTCCCACGAGTGACCCAATTTTTCACGGGAAACTTCTATTCCAATTAACTTTATAACTGGCCTCGGTTCTCCGATCAAGATCTCTTTCACCACGGGTTAATTGGAATGAAAATCAAGGATGTATACTTTGCAGACATACAAATCCGAAACATCCACATTTAGATCTTTTCTATATTTTTCGAGTTTTTATCGGAGGCAGGTCGGACAATAATAACGAATTGATTTTGCATTGAGGACAATCTCGTTGGCGGCTAATATTCCTCAAATTTAGCGGAAGTCGCCAGTTTCACCAGAAGCGTCGCGAACGAGATGGGTCCAGGAGGACGTAGGCTACAAAGTCAGCGGCGTTCCGCGTCGACATCCCTTTTAGCCTTAGCCGCCGGCTATACATAAACTATACACAGGCGGTTGCAAAGGGGGTGGGTGGAACGGGGTTGGATGGGGGGCGACAACCCCGTGTGTCTCGTCTACGAGCGAGGGGGGCTCGCTCGTTCGGGCATGAAAATTCTGCACCCCTCGTTGCACAGAATCATCCCCCATCGATCGACCTATTCCGCCCCCGTTACTTCGTGTCGTGGATGGGGGCTGCGATGATGGAGGGAGCGCAAAAAAAAAAGGAGAAGGGAGGGAAAAAAATAACGCGTCGACGATGACGATCCGCGGGATGTAGACCGCTACGTAAACAATTTAATATTCACGCGCGAAGAGAAGGCGGCCGTGAACGAGCGAGGGAGAAACGAGAGCCCTGACGCTCTCAGGATTAATGAAACGTATTTTAATTCGCGACACGTACGACGCTCCGTGGAGATTCCGCCAAGAAATTCTAACGATCGGTGCTTTAGAAGCGGGGAAGCTAGAAAACGCGACTGAATGGCGAAGCTGTGCTTTCTATTCTACGCTTCGTGCTTGCTTTACTTGGAAAGAGATGCTTTACAAGAACTATTTGCATTCATTACTTTTTATTTTCGTTACTTTCCGGGTCTCTATGGTGCTCTGATTGCCTTGACGCTTCATGAATATCCCATGTTTTTCAATTTTTTTAGTTCGGATAAAATACGAACAAAACTTGTGATAATGAATTTCTGAATGAAGTTAGCAGGAATGAAAAATGACTAAATCAGATATTTTATTAACCTTATTTTTATCAATTTCATAGACAACAAAGACCTTTATCTTATCTATGTACTGAACGTATTGAATGTTGTATTTTTGAAACATGTAAGGTTAGCACTCTTATATCGAGTGTGGCTCGACATCACATTTCTCTTGGATCTTATAAATAATTCAGATAAATAGATTGGTTAGGTTGTAATAAACTACTTGTAATAAAAGAGAAATGTATTTGTCACATACCTCACTCTGTTGCAATTTTATTGACAACCCTTTTCATCTACTTTGTAAATTAAGGAGTCGGTAGGTAAAAGAAATTAAGGAGTGCAAAATATGTATAAACATGTAAGGTAATTTTGAACATAAATCTAATCAAAATATACAATTTGGTATAAAAAAAGGTACGCCTTATCAAAACAAGGATACCGCTCGTATATTATTCGGGAAACATGAATCAGAGGCCGAAATCAAGGAAAATCGTTAAAGGGCCATTTACCAATTCGAGCCATCATAAATTTCTGGCGAAAGTTTGGCGAACAATGGCGAAACAATTTTGTAACAAAGTGCAGACGGGTATGCTACCCGAAAACTCTGCAATGGCAACGCAAGAGTGTGAGGGTACAAAACGCATTCCGACCACCATATGATGTATTGCACACCCTACGGTTGTTAGAAACTGCCCTTTAGCCGTCCCCATAGCGAATCTGACCATTGGTATCCTGCGCGGGAAAATTTTCGACCAGACATTAGCGAACATCCGAGTCACTTTAACTAATGGCTAATTCGGACAAATCGTGACTTCTGTTTCCATTATTCAATTAACATTCATTACTTCTACATTTCTTTCAAATATAACAAATATTGAATCAACTTTAACGCGAATTTCTATTCTATAATAAATCTTCTGGTAAAGTATTCTGTATAAATTGTAATTAATTTTGTGTAGAATTTAAAATTTTCATGAGATGAGCAAGATATTAAGAAATCTTTGAGATGTCTTACAATTACGTCTAATTGCCTTTGTCCTATCTAAAGAAAATATTTCCTTATCTCGTACATTCTTTACGAAACATTTTTATCCAGAAACAACTAATGTCTACTCGTGTTATGAAAAAAAATAAGAACGAAAGGGGAGAGATTTCCGTGACACGTACAAGGGTTGGTCACCCCTAAAATCTCGTTGGAATAAAACACTCTGAAGGGCAAATGATACACGCACAGCCCCCGATTACTCGTTTCGTTTAATGCGCTGCCCTGGAGGCGAGAAAATTCCCTGGGATGAAGAAGAAAAAAAGTAAATGGAGTCGTAGGATTGCGTTCGGTATGCGTTCGTGAACACGGCCCCAAAAAAAGAGGGTTGCTTTTCATTTGCATGCGGACCACGACGCGCATAGACGTTGATTGAACATTTTCCCCTCGTGCGTGAAATAACAACGAAAATGGCTACTTTCTAACTACTTGTACCGCGGTTCAAGAATTCTAGGAATACCGACAAGAATGCCCTAGTTCTCTTCGCTCGACAAAAAAGGTTAACGCGTAAACGTGGATCGAGATTTTTGCCAAAACAACTTTTGTCGGTCCGTTTAAGAACGGGAACGAGGGAGAAAGTGCGTGTTGGAAAATCTGGAGTTTACAATCGAATGGAAGAAACCGGTATAAAATCGTGTACCTAAGGTCTATCATTTGTACTAATTATGCAATCAGAAGGTTAAGTTAGATTCTTTCATAAAATATAATTGACGTGAGATAAATTTCATTTATTTAAATTTTTTAATTTGTCAATTTTTAAAGGTCTCGATTTCTATATATCCCACTCTCTACATTTCTAAATCTTCAAATCTCAAATTTACAACCCTCCAAAAAATTTCAAAATTTTTTAATTTTTAGATTTGAAAGTCCTCAAACTTTTAAGTCTTCAAACCCCCAATTTGCAACCCACCAAAAATTTCTAAATTTTTTAATTTTCAGATTTTAAAGTCCTCAAACTTTTAAGTCTTCTAATCCTAAATTTACAACCCTCAGAAAATTTCAAAATCTCTTGATTCTCAGATATGAAAGTTCTAAAATTTCTAAATCCTCAAACCCCCAATTTACAACCCCCCAAAAACTAAATTTCTTAATTCTTAGATTTGAAAGTTCTCAAACTTCTAAATCCTCAAACCCCCAATTTACAACCGCCCAAAAATTTCTAAATATCTTAATTCTCAGATTTGAAATTTCTCAAATTTCTAAATCCTCAAACCCCCAATTTACAACCCACCAAAAATTTCTAAATTTTTTAATTCTCAGATTTGAAAGATCTCAAACTTTTAAGTCTTCTAATCCTAAATTTATAACTCTCAGACAATTTCTAAATCTCTTAATTCTCAGATATGAAAGTTCTAAAATTTCTAAATCCTCAAACCCCCAATTTACAGCCCCCCAAAAACTAAATTTCTTAATTCTTAGATTTGAAAGTTCTCAAACTTCTAAATCCTCAAACCCCCAATTTACAACCGCCCAAAAATTTCTAAATATCTTAATTCTCAGATTTTAAATTTCTCAAATTTCTAAATCCTCAAACCCCCAATTTACAACCGCCCAAAAATTTCTAAATATCTTAATTCTCAGATTTGAAAGTCCTCAAACTTCTAAATCCTCAAACGCCCAATTTACAACCCCCCAAAAACTAAATTTCTTAATTCTCAGATTTCCAAACTTCTCAGTTCAAATCCCAAAATTGCCAAATCCTCAAAGCTTGAAATTTCTAAATTCTACCCTCTTCGCCCATGAATTCCAACACTACAAATAATTACAGACCAACAAAGATTTTCTCTGCGACTCGAGATCGGTTCAGGAAATTTCACATTGGAAAACTAGATCCATCAACTACGTTTGCTCGATGAAATAAGAAATTAGAACACAAATCAATTAGAATGGTTAAATGTATACGTCGACACGTCACAGACAATTTATCTATATTAATTTCAGAATTGCTGGTTTCGATAGAATCAAGGTATCAATCAACGTCAACATCAACTGCTAAAAAAGCGATAGCATTTAATCTGCAAAGCTAGGCAGATTTCGATCGATTTATCGAGGAAATATTTCGAACGAGGCTGAAATCAGCGTAAAGGGTGTACACGATCGAGGTGCGATGATCCAACCAGTTATTCGGTAATAGGAAAGGGCAAATGCAGACGTAAATGTCCCATGGGGACGTCCGGCACGCCATAAAATGAAAATTTATTCGCTTCCTATGTGACGCCGTTTCCCTGTCCGCCAGTACATCGTCAATAAATTACTACGTTATTGCAGACGACGCATCGCTTTTTTTTATGGAACTGATAGCACAGAAGTTCCTTACTCTACTTGAAAAATTATCTGATTTATCATGTCATGGACATAAATAAAATAAACTTCGTACAACTTTATTTGTATAGCACATGACTTTTTTATCTTAACTTCTATTTCGAATGCAATTGCTCTATGATTTATTACGGAACTGTGTATTAACCCTTAAGGCTCCGACTTTTAATTGTGAAAATCGAAAACTTATTCTCATCACATACTTGTTTTTAAGTGTCAAATGCTACAATGATGTGTAAATAATAATATTGAAGTCAATCTTTATTCATCTCAGAAGTAATTTTGATTACAATATTTATATTAATTATAATTGAGTAATGTAATGTCGCACATCGGTGGTGCCTGCGAGGCACACTTGGAGCGTTAAGGGTTAAAATCGCAACGGTGCAGAATGAAGATTCATAACAGAAATGTGATGTATCTCAAAATTACGCGTTATTACGTTATGACTCTTTAAGTAATTCTATAGGGATTAAAGGGTGAGATTTTTTAATCGTTTTCCAGCCACATTTGGTGCGTCGATTCGCGCCACCGGCGATCGTTTAATCATCGACGTTCCCTCGTTTATTCGGCCATTACACAATCGCATTATGCTCGTCGATAATCGTTCATCGGTCAACCAGCAGCAGGCCGGGAAAGACATGAATTTGGATGCGACAGTAATAGCCAATCGCGTTCCGTGTTCGTGATTAGTCGATCGGTTCATACACCGTCGTTTTGTCCGTTCACGTTATCTTATCGTTCGCGTTAGTTGAATATCTGGGCTATCGATCGATGCGAGTGCCCGCTTTTGTCAGCTTGACGAGGGCTGCGAGCTGGTCAGAGTCGATTCAGGTGTCGATCGAGATGAACCTCGATTCGACACGAACGGAAGAGAACATTGTGTAATAACTGCTTTCGTGTACTCAGGTGTTGGTACGTTTGAAACGCCGCCATTAACACTTCAACGTTCGTATACACATCGAACCGGCATTAGAAATCCACAATCTCAAATTTTTTTTTGGTTCCAGAAATTTCGAATTTCCACATTCTCAAATTTTGAAATTATTTTTTTTCTCATATTTTAATATTTACGTTATACATGTAAGTTGTGTAATTGTCATGCAATATTATATCTTATATGTTTCTTATACAACATATAAATTGTATAATTATACAATAATTTCTTATACGAAATACAAATTGTGTAATATGTTGTATAAGTGACATAATAAATATTTACTACATTGAGGAAGAATTTTTTAAAACATTCATAAACTGAATTAAAGTTGATAGTGACTGAGCAAAATTCAAAGCACACTAATTTTGATAATATTAATGTTAATGTGCTAACATGGTATAATTAGTGAAAAGTTCAATTGTTTTTTAATAATGATCACTTTCATAATTACCAGCATATATCTATATCGGAACTAAAGACAGAAATTCGATAAAAAAAGAATAATAAAGAACGTTCAAATGATTGGATGAAGTGTTCGTCTAAAAATTCTCAATTGATAGACCCGTTAAAAAACGTCTGAATAGCCGTCACTAGCTTCATCTAGCAATCGAAAGATCCGTCGATGCTATCGACCCACGCGGCTCCATACAGTCTCGATCTCGCGGAGATTCATTTAATTAATTGGACGCTGCGTGACGCATAGGTGCAACGCTCGAGCCGTGGGTACCGATTGCGTAAGCACGTATCGTTCGCTGAGAAGTTCGTGTATCGAGTATCGAGAGGTATCGAAATCCGATCGAATCGCATTCCTGCACACTACACGCAGGTATCGCCTACTGGGAATCGCCTCGACCATTTCGATTCATTCATCTTCGCATCCTTGCTTCTATTCTTTCCTATTTCCGATTTATCTCTTGTTTTTTGTGGGGATCGACGATCAGAAAGCGTTTTATTTGTAACTATGTATTTAATTTCAATTTCGTTGCAGTGAATTTGAATTCGTGGTAGGAGTGTTCTTTGAGCGAATCCTTGAAGTAATTTATTCTTTGCAGAGGTGATGTAGACATTGTATAGATGTGTATATGGATGACGTAGATATTGTATTGATATAGTATACATGGTATTGATATTGTATATGAGTGACACAGATATTGCATACATGTGGTATATATGGATGATACATATATTGTATATATGCATGATGCAGATATTACGTAGATGTGGTATCTGCAGATTATGCATGTGGTATAATTTAAAAATTAAAATACATTGCAACTATATTTATGTAGTTATACACTTAAGTAAATATAGTAATACGCGTTTAATGGTCAAGATAGGTTTGCAGAAAGCGAGAGATTACGGAACAGCGTTGAGGTCACGTCAACATATACAGGGTGTCCCGCGACAGGTGTAAGTCCCTGAAAGGGGTTGTAGAGGACGTCATTCTGAACAAGATTTTCCTTTGCAAAAATGGGGTTTGAAGCTTCGTTTTTGAATTATTAAGGAAAAACACGGACCAATCAGAGCGCAGGAATTACGCGCGCCGAGAAGCGGGAGCGACAGCTTCGAGCCTTGCAGCTGAGCGCGAGCGCGATCAAGTGCCTTTGCCTCGGAATAGTCTATCGTCTAACGAGAAGTCTTTACACCGAAACTCAGTCAAATAATCAACAGAATTATTGAAAGTAGTGTTCATTTACTCATTCCTTATGAAGGAGGAGCGGAATTAGTTATGTGTAATTAGTAGAAACTGAGAAAATTAAATTTCCGTAATTTTAAATTTACACAAAACTTATTAGCCATTAAAATAAGACTCACCAACTGTTTGAAAATAATCTTGTTTGATTGAAAATGGATCCTGGTAACTACATCGTTGCATTTATCCTAACTATTCGTATAAATAATACGCAACACACAATAGCTGATATCACAGCCGGTTCACTTCACTATTATTTTTTATTATCACTGTTCACTGCAATATTTTGTTGTCACTTTTCACTAATTTCCTAATGTAATAACAATGGATGAACAACCGAAGACGCGTGAACGATTATCCGAAAATAACTTCAGTGATTTTTTCTCTTTAACGTTTCGCTTCGAACGTTCTGTCCTAAACTGCCGATCGTGACTCCAAATGTGCCGAGTTTGAAGAAAGTGAGAATTCTGGACATCGTTTTCGGCCGCTCGGACCGTCCAGGTAAGGAATCATAAAACAATTAAACGGTTCCGTTTTGAAAAACCTTGTCCCTTTCCCTTTCTAAAAGGCAAAAACGGTTTTTGCCTTTTTATAAAGAAAGGCATACTCTCACTTTCGTTCGAATGTCAAACGTCCTTCTTGTAAGGGACTGTTGTCTAAATTTCCAGTCGAAGATGTTCATCGCGTTGCGCTCGGCAGTTTAGGACAGATCGTCGGGAGTTCAACATCAAAGAGAAAATAAAAAGTCGCTAAAATTATTTATGAATTATCATTCAGGCGTTTTCATTCGCGTTCTTTATCTGTGATTATTTGATTAGGAAATTAGTGAACAGTGGTAGCAGAATATTACAGTTAAAAATACCAATTAGAAGTGACAGTGAAGTGAAATGTGTTCACTGACTAGGTTGTGACATTAGATATTGTGCAGTGTGTATTTTTACAAAAAATTAGGATCGATGAAGTGATAGAAACACAATTTTACTGGAACAGGATTATTTTTAAACAATAGGTGAGTCTGATTCAAATTTGCTTATCGTGTATTCACGAAAAATGTATAAGTGAACATTAGTTGTCACTGTTCTGTTCATTATTTAACTGCGTTTTATTGTAAGGGCTTCTTATTAAACGTTTAGACTGTCCCGGCGCGTAGGCACTTGATCGCGCTCGCGCTCAGCTGCAAGGCTCGAAGCTGTCGCTCCCGCTTCTCGGCGCGCGTAATTCCTGCGCTCTGATTGGTCCGTGTTTTTCCTTAATAATTCAAAAACGAAGCTTCAAACCCCATTTTTGCAAAGGAAAATCTTGTTCAGAATGACGTCCTCTACAACCCCTTTCAGGGACTTACACCTGTCGCGGGACACCCTGTAGTAAAATAGCGTATTTTAAACATACATATATGTACATACGTATAGATACACATACGTATGTATACATACATATAAGGAAAAGAAATGCAACAAAATATGTCGGTAGAAAAACTGTGTTATACCAAATGTTCCAAGTTTTTCTCAAGTACCAAATCAAGTAATTAATCAAATCAAAGACCTGATTAATTTCGATCACGAAAGTGATGTAAGATGATACAAGATAGCACAAGCCGTTTTCCCTCGATTTGAGACCAAAATTGGAGATCTGAAAGCGCAGCAGTGGATGTTCCTTAAATTCGTGTGAGGAACGAAGGCGAGAACGTCTCGCGACGAGTAAATAAATCCGTAATGGATACCGTGAGAAACGGAGAGGTAACAAACGACGCGTGCATGTAAACGCGTGTCTGCAACGTTACGGAGAGTGGAACAGCGTGGTTTGCACAGCGAAGCGTATCGAAGCCAGGAAATCCGACATCGAGACACCCGGTACATAAACACCGCTCCACACCCACACGCGTTTAGACGGATCACTCTTCGACGCGAATTCCCTGGAGCGTGACCTCTCACGCGGCTACGGGCGTAAATCAGTCATCCAGATGCGATATTTTATGATAATTATGCCGAGACTGTCTTCGGATCTCGTCTCAGATTCACCGTTCCGAGTGCTCGGCGGAAACTTCACGGATCCTGAAGGAATCGGAAATATTAGGAAAAATGGCGAAATTATTTCGACACATTGCATAACGCTTTTAGAATGACGTAATAGCCCCTGTGCAGGTGTGCAATTCGTGACTAACTCGAGACTTTTTGCATGTTTATCAGATATTCGATCGGTAATTTACAGGAGTTAAATTATCTCTGTTCTCAATTTTTTAACATATCTGTAAGAGAAACGACCGTGTGATAGCGTAAAAGGTAGAATTAAACATGAAACACTATTTGTGGGCGTAAAATAAACGTTGATGTACATTCTGTTAAGACTGTAATATAATTTCCTTGCTCACGCCAAGACGTCTACGACAAGAATGCCCCGGAAAGGACACTTCTAGGACCCCCTTCGCCAGTCTAGCCTGCGAACTGTTTATACCTTTAACGGTTCCCTTCAAGGGCCATTGACAAAACGTCGATGGTTCAACTTTCTAATACACGAAATGCAAGCTTTCGAATTTTCTTACATACCTGATACGAACATTGTGACTGGGTCATTCCAAATCGATCACTTCTGGACCTCACCATCTGCTCTAATCGAAATATGTTGTAGTCTTAAAGAATAAAACAAGAAAAAATTTAGCTAAATCGGTTGAGTAGTTTCTGAGAAAAAATGTGAAGTCTATCCAAAATGGGCAAAAATTGCAGACTTCGAAGACTTTTTCCTTAAATTCGAAACTGGCAAAATGATGACTTAAACCTCCCCTAATTTCACATGGACTATATTTTGATTAGAGCAAAATGGTCCAAAAGTGATAGATTTGTAATGACCCGACTCATATTTGCGTTGAACTTATGTTCACATCGGGTCAACGTCAGATTACCATCACTAAATAATTTGAAAAATGATCAGCTTCTTCTTTGAGATAGCAGTTAATTTCCTTCGATAAGAAGTTAAAAAGTGCCAAGTCACGGGACATCGCAAGGATAAAGTTCTTTGGTCACAAAGTTTGTTGATGCGCGCGGGCGCACGATCGGGGCTCGCAATTAAAAGTGGAAATCTTACCGGCTTTCGGTGTGCACCGGTACAATTAATTTTTCCCAGGGTTCGACGGGCGCTCGGTTAGATTTTATTTAATTACACCCCTCTTTTCGCAACTCTTCAAGCCCCACCTTTCGGTATCCTCAACCCCGTCTTACCCTCTTTCAAGTTCGCTCGACGACGAGGCTCGTCCTTCCGTTTCCTTCCTTCCGGCCAAGACAAAACCGTGAAATTAAGGACGCAGATTTTCATTAGCGGTCCCGCGGACCGAGTGATTAAAGGATCGCTTTCGTTTCGCGGTTTCATTTTTATTCATGTCCTCGACTCAGTCTTCTCCCTCGACTTCGTTCCGCGTTAAACGTTCGTTATCGTTGCTCGTCGAATGCGACACATTCTCTCTCCCTTTCCACGCACGTGTATACATATTAATCGAGGAATTAGCGAAACTGGTTTACGAACCTCTCTACAGGCTATTGTGCGGAAAATGCGGTAAATATTCATATCGACGGTGCCGAGATGTAATATTGCTTTTAATTGTACGACTTTTTGCTGCAATATATCGATGTCCGATACATTGAGTTTCCGTCATTCTTTTACTGCTGATTTACACGCGGGAGTATTTTTAACCCTTTCACTGTGCTGGTGGATAATGGAAAAGTACCTGCGTTATGGGAACGTGTAGTACACGAGCACTGTAGATTCTGTGGAACATGGCAATATGGTGGATAGTGGGAGATATTGTATACCGTCGTAGATCAGTAAACATTTAAGCCCATAAAGTTTAAAAATTTTTAAGTAATTTGAAAACTTCAGAATTTGGATACTTGTGAAGGAGCTTAGTGATTTGGAAAATTAGAAAATTCGAAGTTTGGGAAATTGGAGATTTGGAAATCTAGAAATTCGGGAAACTGCGGATTTAGAATTCTGCGGATTTGGAGAATTGAGAATTCGGGTAGTTTAGAATTCGAAAAATTTGAGAATTCAGTAAACTGTGAATTTGGAGAATTGAGAATTCGGGTAGTTTAAAATTTGGAAATATTGAGAATTCGGAACATTGCAAATTTGGAGAATTAAGAATCCGGGTAGATTAAAATTTGGAAATTTGAGAATTCGGAAAATTGCAAATTTGGAGGTTTGAGAATTCAGAAAATTACAAATTTGGAAAATTGAGAATTTGGGTAGATTAAAATTTAGAAATTTGAGAATTCGGAAAATTGCAAATTTGGAGGTTTGAGAATTCAGAAAATTGCAAATTTGGAAAATTGAAAATTCGGAAAATTGAAAATTTGTAAAATTGAGAATTCGCAACATTGCAAATTTGGAAAATTTCGAATTTGGGTAGATTAAAATTTGGAAATTTGAGAATTCGGAAAATTGCGAATTTGGAGGATTGAGGATTCGAGTAGTTTAGAATCAGGAAATTAGAAAATACGAAAAATTGCAAATTTGTAGAATCGAGAATTCCACTTCAGAATGTGGTAAATTATAAAATTTATTTAATCTACAATTTGGGAAAAGTTCTAAAAATCTGGCAATCTGTAAATTTAATAAACCAGAAATTTGAAGATTTAACAAAGAGAATTTAGAAATTTGTAAAATAGTACAAACTCTTCTATTTTACTTGTACTATCGTATACTTCCATTGCAACTCACCCCTAACTGGATCGTTCAATAATTATCATTGAACCTAACGCAACCTATAAATACACCCTTAGCTTTGATTCCATCCGTTCTCCTTGAATAGCGTGGCGCATTTCCGGTGCAGGAATAATGAAACTGGATCGTCGATACTTGATCGTCGCTTTACTCCATAATAGAAAATGACACAAATGGAGCTTCCATAAAAGCACAACAAAAATACGAATGACTTTTGAATTTGGAAAATTGACCACGCGAACAGCATCCCTGGTAGAATTTGTACGAAGTTTCGGATCATTAAGACCTGTCTACTTAAATGACCCATTAAGAAGGAAATCACGCAAAGGTTCTCTCGCGTCGATAAATTTCCACACCCAAGGGGTTATCGATTTAATTAAGCGTTCATTAAAATGTAACGCAGTCGATAAAGCGTCTTTTAAAATCACTCGATGCGTTCATTAGTTTAATGGTTTTTCGCGTAGCACGTTCGGAACGCTTGGGAACCGAGTTAATGGAACCGATTTCATCGCGAAACGAAAATCACGCTGCGGAATCGCTGTTTAATATTTTCGTGAGAATCGGCCAGCGATCTATTCTTGCCTCGCTTCGTGGGATAAACATTTTTATCAAGATTTCGTTAGCCTCTTTAACGATGGTTCACAGCTTTACAACGTACATTGTATAGAAATGGTGTAAATTGCGAATAGTTCGGGGAAACGCGATTTAATCGCATAGCAATTAAGTCGAAATGTCTCGTTTCATCGTAGGCCGTGAGTAGTCAATTACAGCGATGGGCAACTCTGCCCGTGATGAATGCACGGGCGAGCGTGTGCACTCGCGGGAACTAATGGGTAATTAAGTTTTTAATTCCAAGACATAAAAATTTCATCTACGATAATTAAAAAGTTAGCAATTTAAATTAAATCGAGTGTCAATATCAGACCTGCTCATATGTTACGTATCTAACACATTCAGTGCTATTATTATTCCAAATCAGTTGCTTGTAAATGATAACGTAATCTGAAGACTTTTATAGAACTGAAATTACCCTAACTTGTTGATTCACCAACAGAAGATTGAGTTAGTCCACGAGGCAGGTCGTTACAACCTACGCAATACCTGAACGTGAGAAACTTTATTATAGAAGAAACAAAAGTGTATTATACACGTGCAGATTTAACGATCATTATCGACATTTATACGATACTCGTTGAATTGGCTATTAGAGGAACTGCTCGTCAATTTTCCAAGAAAATTGAGTTAATTGGAGGTACTTACGCCGTGAATACGGGGTTGTTGAAATACAAAAAAGATTCTTTATTCCATCGACTGGTAGGCGTGATTTGTGCGAGCATGTTACGGATGCAATCATTGCGTAAATCGATTGAGATCGTCTTCAGAAAAATTCGTTTCTTCCGGTAACAAAACGATGAGAATACGATACTGTTTTTCTTCAATGAACTATAAACGATACGTATCAGATTTAAGTTTACTTTCGTGCAGAAACTTTGTCATTCAACTTGGTGAGAAGCTGACTGAATTAGTGTTGATATTGGAATCTCTCTAATAAGTTTGTAGCGAGATTGCAATATGCATTCTTTTGTTTATTTCAGTGTTTGTTGTACGACAATAGGCGAAGCACGTTACCACGTGCATTTACGCGTTTCTTTATATTAACACTTTAATGGCCGCTCACACAACATGTGTGTAATGCTACCGAAGGTTATTGGCTGGTACCACACCTCTTGTGTGACGATTGATGAACATAGGTGATTGCTTTAATTATCACAGAAAGGAAAAATATTAAGTTGTGTATGTGTTTGAATTTACATAAAGTTTTTGTAAATTAATTCTTCAAAAATATTGCCGGCCCCTGGTGACGTTTGACAGCGCAGCCATTAAAGTGTTATCCATATTTTGTTAAGTAACATCTTTTCATTTAATAAACTATTGTTATTTACTATGAATACGTGTGACTCTGTCAATTAGTTTAAGAACAAAATTTTGTTCGAATTATAAAGTTAATTCGATAGTTTTCGGTAATTAACAATTACAACATGCATCCGTAAGTGTAAAGAAGTTCATATGGTACCATCAAATTAATACAGATTAATTGATCCCTCGATTTGAACGGAATAATCGCATAACCCGGTATGAAACGAATCACCGCGATCCACTTTTTAACAGATTAATCCCCCGGGAAGGATAACGAATTATGCGTCCGTAAATCATTCATTAGTAAATTAAATGTTAAGCGAGGCAATGCGTTCCTGCGAGACGAGAGTCGAGGGTGTATTCGCAATTCGAATACTTGCGGCGTGTTTCATTACATACCTGGGAACCCGTACAGGACCCTTACGCGTTAATATCCACCGAACTGCTGGGAAATTGCATCCCAAAACGCGTGGATAATTAATTATCGCTCTCTGATCGACCGTTGATGAGAAGCCTGGTAATTGAAGCTGATGTACGGGCCAGATTATAATGGACTTACCTGTAACAAAAGAAACACGAAGCAATTAGCAGGGATTGTAATTCCATTTTATTGCTAATAACATCGCGTTAATAGTTTATTGAAATAATATTACACGAGCATGATTTTAATCGCGCGTAATAGCGCGGAATAATTTTATTCGTTCACATCATGAATTCAAATTTGCGCTTCGTTATTCAAGGTTTATCTTGCTAAGAGCAGTGCTAAAATTTTCATTTATTTTGCAAATTGTAAAAGACTGTCAAACATCCTATAATAAATACAATAATAAATAGGCAAGTCTTGCTAAGGGTAGTGCAAAAATTTTCATTTATTTTGCAAATTGTAAAAGATTGTCAAAGATCCTATTATAAATACAATAATTAATAGGCAAGTCTTGGTAAGGGTAGTGCAAAAATGTTCATTTATTTTGCAAATTGCAAAAGATTGTCAAACATCCTATAATAAATACAATAATAAATAGGCAAGTCTTGGTAAGAGTAAGTGCAAAAATTTTCATTTATTTTGCAAATTGTAAAAGATTGTCAAATATCCTATAATAAATACAATAATAAATAGGCAAGTCTTGCCAAGGGTAGTGCAAAAATTTTCATTTATTTTGCAAATTGTAAAAGACTGTCAAAGATCCTATAATAAACACAATAATAAATAGGCAAGTCTTGCTAAGGGTAGTGCAAAAATTTTCATTTATTTTGTAAATTGTAAAAGACTGTCAAATATCCTATAATAAATACAATAATAAATAGGCAAGTCTTGCTAAGGGTAGTGCAAAAATTTTCATTTATTTGCAAATTGTAAAAGATTGTCAAAGATCCTATAATAAATACAATAATAAATAGGCAAGTCTTGCTAAGGGCAGTGCAAAAATTTTCATTTATTTTGCAAATTGTGAAAGATTGTCAAACATCCTATAATAAATACAATAATAAATAGGCAAGTCTTGCTAAGGGTAGTGCAAAAATTTTCATTTATTTGCAAATTGTAAAAGACTGTCAAAGATCCTATAATAAATAATAAATAGGCAAGTCTTGCTAAGGGTAGTGCAAAAATTTTCATTTATTTGCAAATTGTAAAAGACTGTCAAAGATCCTATAATAAATAGGCAAGTCTTGCTAAGGGTAGTGCAAAAATTTTTATTTATTAGCAAATTGTAAAATATTTTCAAAGATCCTACAATAAATACAATAATAAATAGGCAAGTCTTGGTAAGGGTAAGCGCAAAAATTTTAATTTATTTATAAATTGTAAAAAATTGTCAAAGATTCTATAATAAATAGGCAAGTGTTATTAATTTTTCGAATACATTTGCCACAGCAATGTTTACACGCGGTGGAGTATAATTCCTGTTAGAACACACCAGCTGACCATCGTGGCTCCATTAGCGTAATGACGACAATATTGCTTTCAGGACATCGAGACGGTCCGTCCAGTCGTCCGACGACAAAAACCGTACGTGGAACGGTAATTAGACGGTAATTACCATCGGTGAATATCGCGTCGGATTAATTGGATTAATTAGAGCCGACCAATTGCAACGCTTCTGTCACCGCGAGCAGCTTTTCCGTCGTTTCTCGACACCGAGCGACACAAACGACGTTCCTGTACCTCGAACCGACGAATGTTTAAGCAGCAAAGGCCAATTAGGTGGCCGTGCATAGTAATTAATCACCGTCATCGCGAACAATAATTCCTACTCGTGGTACTTTCGTGCTCGCTAGTCAACTTCGGTGGCGGTCGTTGAAAAATTCAGCCTGCTCCAGTTTCTCGATCGATCCGCCCGAAAATTCGTGGCAAGACTGAAATATCCCATAGCACGTTTCTGTGTTACATAAGGAACAGTCACTTCCTAATTATTTGTTTATTCATATACTAGATTTGTTAACTCTTTTCATCGCGCGAGCGTAACGTTCTTTTACGTGTGCTTCATTTAACAGGACAAAACCTTTTTCAACGCATTTTATAATGCAGACTCCAGATCGATATTTCACGGTTTTCAATAGTTTATCGACGATATTGCATGGCCAGTGTATACTCATCACAACAATGAATATTGTCTGAGGTCTTTGTGAGAAATATAAAAATGGATGGATTTTTCTTAGAGTCCGAATTGTTCGACGACAGAATTGTATGAACCAGGAAATCGGACGATCATGGAAAATCGACTCGATTTCCGACATCCTTTTTCCGTAATTTCTTTCAAGTTTCTCGCAACCGATTGTCGGATCAAAGCAAGTACTTCGACTATAAGACGCAAGCGTGCGTGGAATTGGTTTCCTATTTATCTCAATGGTATTACTTTATTTTCTAATTCTATCCGTCGTAAAAAAGCAGGAAGTTACTAAGAAAAATGGTAAAAATTGTTCCATAATTTTTGGTACGTTTTACATTCATCGTACAAAGTTCTTGTATAAAAATCAGTTTTTCGTCACATGTAAAGTTATGAATTCAGATTCGAACTCGATCTATCTATGCACGGTTAGTAGGACTAGGGTTAGAAATACAAATGACCAGATTAGCGTCGGAGAGGCTATAATTTTTCAACTCATTACGTATTCAAGATTTTATAGGAATTTCCTAGCAACGTAAAACAGAGAATTACAGATATCGAATGAATGACAATTTCTGGCTGTAATTTAATTTTATACCATTATTACCTTTACGCTTTATGCACCGGTGACCACAGTTACCAGCGGACTGTAAAATATTCGTGTATTAAATAATAGGAACCGCAGTGCGTCAAACAGGTTGCTCGAAAATAAAAGAGATCATACTTTTGTGCATTAACGCGAACGCACCGATGCAGGAATTCTTTGACCACCGTTGCGCGCATGCATTTCTCGTACAGAATTATAATTGTATTAAGAACACACATGAACACGATTAGCTCGCATCATTCAGCAAAAATACATAATTCGTTTCATTAATTTTTAATTGCGTTTCAATCTGATCTATAGCTTTAAAATACATTATCTCTTCGTGCAATAATGAATTCAGTTAACTTTCGAAGTTTCATTGTCGCATTTCTATGATATAACCATACATAAAAAATGAGTTGAAATCCACGGCTACATATTTTACATTCATTTGCATGAACCTCTCAACTCCATAAATTTTAGAATTTTTAAATTTGCAAAGTAAGTTTAATTCATTTGATTTAATAATTTCACGGATATATTAAGCGGTCTCTACTGATAATCTTTTGTACCATTTTATACCTATTTTATAATAACAGTTTTTATGTCAAGAGAGTTCAATTCGATACACGAATCTCGGATACAGTCGAAAAACAGTAGAGATCTTTTTATAGAAACAGAGAACAAGGTTATTACGAATTTTTGCCGCCAGTTACCAGATTCAAGCGTAAACACATCGATCACGCCCTTCTCCGTGCGTGGGTGGTCTCAAACACCTGACGAAACTGTTGCCACGATCTTTCACCCTGTTATCAAGATCGCTCGCGTTATTCTCTCTTAATACCGATTAGTATCTCACGTTGCCCAACGCTTCGTATTGTATTCATGGGTAACAGCGATGTTGTAACAGGAATAATCATTTTTTCTTTCGCACGAAACTACCGTGTCAATGTATTTTCAGTGTCGTAAAATCCCGCTCGCATGAGCCGATCTCGTGATATACCTAATGACATTAATTACGCGACTTCTGGTTACCGTCCAGTGAATATAATTGGATTTGTCGACTAGTATGATAAAATTTGAATGAACAGGACATGTGAATTTCAGGAGGGTTGAAAAATGGCTGAGTATACCAATTATTACGGTATCAAAGCTACTATTCGAGTTATGCTGCTGTTCTGCCAGGAGACCTAATTTCCAAATCACCAGTTTTCAAGTTTCTATACTTCAGTATAAAATTCCAGTTTTTAATACCGGATTCAAGAGAAGAATATTTTATAAAGTTCGTATGAACATCTACAGTCCAACAATAAGCAATATGAAGTACAACATAATCTTCAATCCAACAACAGTAAACAATTTTCTAAACTTCAGCATAAAATTGTAGTTATTAATGCTGGATTAAAGGGAAGAATATTTTATAAAGTTCGTATGAACATCTAAAGTCCAACAACAATAAGAAATATAAAGTACAACATAATTTACAGTCCAACAACAGTAAACAATTTTATAAACTTCAGCATAAAATTGTAGTTATTAATGCTGGATTAAAGGGAAGAATATTTTATAAAGTTCGTATGAACATCTACAGTCCAACAACAATAAGAAATATAAAGTACAACATAATTTACAGTCCAACAACAGTAAACAATTTTCTAAACTTCAGCATAAAATTCTAGTTATTAATGCTGGATTAAAGGGAAGAATATTTTATAAAGTTCGTATAAACATCTACAGTCCAATAATAAGCAATATAAAGTACAACATAATTTACAGTCCATCAATAAGCAATATAAAGTACAACATAATTTACAGTCCAACAATAAGCGACATAAAATGTAACAATGTAATCTACAATCCAAAAGTATTACAAAAGCATCTCGTATCGATACAAAGTTTCAAATGATCTCACTGTTAGGCCATTTTTCATACCCTCCTACATACGGCACTGTTGTGACACCAAACAAAATTGAACAGTCATCGTTAATTTGCATATCCTCATATTTCACGCGTGATCCGTTCACGACATTCGCTAGGATATGCATCTAACTTTTTCTTCGAGGAATTAACTGTCCTTCACCTTTGGCAAGCATTTCAAGGATCATCGTCATCGATGATGCACAGACTGCGACGTGAGTCACTGGCAAATATCGAAAATATGAACTCGCAGCGGAGATACGAGGTATTGGAAAGTGAACAGGTGTCAATGCGAACACGTGGTATACACAGTGTGTTGGAGAATGCGGTTTGAAGCGGCGCCGCATACGAGTAAAGCTAAATGCCAATAGTCTTGCGATCGATATGAAACACGTTCGACTATCTCACGATCTACGCACGTGAAATGTATTTATTCGAAATGAGTCGGTGATTAACGATCCCTCTCGCTTAGTCTCTTTGTTTCGATTGTTGGATAAATTGAAATTTATTCATGAGGGAAGGTTGAGGGTATACGCGAGTGGAAGTAAACAGGGGTTGTATTAGGGAACGGTGAAAGGGTTGCATTAGTTAGCTGAAATATGACTCGGACTTTTTTACTCCAAATATTTCTGTGTTCTAAAGGTTAGGTATCCTAATCTTACATTCTTCAATTTTCTAATTCTCAAAATTCTCACATTCGCAAATCATCATATTGTCAAATGTTCCTTAGTGCCCATATACCCAAATTCCAATATATTAAAATTTGCATATCCCGAAATCTCCATATACGGAAAGTTACATATCATAAAGTTCCACATTCTGAAATTTCCAAATTCTCAAAAACCCCACATTGGCAAATTGCCATATTCTCAAATTGTTATATTCCCAAGTTCCCATATACCCAAATTCCAATACCCCAAAAATCCTATATCTCGAAATTCCCATATCTCACAATTTACATATCCTAAAATTCCCATATCTCACAATTTACATATCCTAAAATCCACATATTCTCAAAATTTACATATCCTAAAATCCCCATATCTCACAATTTACATATCCTAAAATCCACATATACTCACAATTTACATATCCTAAAATCTCCATATTCTCAAATTCCCACATTCTCACAATTTACATATCCTACAATCCCGATATTCTCAAATTCCCATATCTCACAATTTACATATCCTAAAATCCCCACATTCTCAAATTTTCTAATTCTCAAAATCCTTACATTGTCGAATTTTCATGTTCCCAAATTTCCATATACCCAAATCCCTACAATAAAAAATCTGCACATTCCAAAAGTTGCATACCTTAAAACCCTTAGAGAACGGTGAAAGGATTATATTAGACTTAGCTGAAATATAGACTTTTACATGAAACAACTAGACATAATTTTATTCATTAATCAATTTATAAGTTTGCAAAACAGCTAATATGCATACATCTTGTGTAAATTATACATTTTATGAGATGTATCGGAATACGATAAATAATTCAGAGAACCATTTGCTTATTCAAATAAACGCGTAATTGCTTCAAAAAAAATTTCTAGAATGAAATAATTTATCTGTTGAATCTCTTTGAAATATTTTATACTGAGTGGACAAGATAAAAGAGACCCGGTATGAATAAAGAAGTACAAATATTTACAGAAAGGAGCCTCTTTTATCTTGACCCTGTACAAAGATTCTCCTTGGACCAAGCAATTTTTCAAGAAACACTTCAGAGGAATTATTAAAGAAAAAGCAGCACCGCGAATGGATATATGTACGTGTAATAAGACACGTTGCAAGAAGAACCATAAAGGATACGATTCAATCGCTTGTAAACATCGTAAAATTTCGCAACAATCTTCGAAGAGCATCTCTGCCAAATGGAGAAGAATAATCTACATGCACCAAACAGCAAATTTCGCGTCGGTGAACGTGACACGAGCGTGCACGGCATTTTCGCGCGCATAAATTTCATCTCGAAAACTTGTAACGGTACAAGGTTTATCGCGAAACACCGACGGATAAAGACGCATCGCGACTCGTAACTTACGTCGCGAAAACGCTGGCAAGATCGCTATCTTACGTCAAAGTTGCATCGGATAATCAGGCTCGAAGTGTTAAATAAGATACAAGTGGATATTAAGGAAACGGATATTATAGATATTTAATAGATGTGTTCATTTATTGTGGATCATATAAAGTATCATAGTTTCAGGGAGACAAAAATACAAATTTTGCAAATTATGAAGTTTCAAAGTATTAAATTGTGGAATTGTAGAAGGTATATATGAAGATTTGAGGCTTCAAGGACTCAAGGTTAAGGAATTTGGAAATTGCAAAGGTTAAAAAGTTGAAAATTGCAAAGTGTAGAAAGTGGATAATTGCAAAAATATCAAAGTACAAAGGTAGAAATGTTTCAAGGCACCTTGATACACTAACAAATTAGTAAATTCTCAAGTTCATTCCGAAATTCCTACATGTCCAAATCTCTACACCACATCCACACATTCTCAAATCTCTACATCCCCAAATCTCTACATCCCTAAATACCTACATCCCCAAATGCCTACATCCTCAAAACCCTATGTCCCCAAATTTCTAGTCATCCCAACTCATATATCTCCAAATTCCTATATGCCCAGAGTCCTACATCTCTAAATGCCTGCATCCCCAACTTTCTACATCCCAAAATCTCTAATCCCCAAAATCCTACATCCCCAAATTTCTACATCCCCAAAATTCTACATCTCTAAATTTCTACACACCCAAATTCTTCGACATCCAAATCCCTAAATTCCCAAATCTCTACATCCCCAAATTCCTACATCCTCAAATCCCCACATCCTTAAATCCCTACATCCCGAAATTCCTACATCCCGAAATTCCTACATCCCTAAATCCCTACATCCCCAAGTCTCTACATCCCCAAAATTCTACATCACTAAATTTCTACATCCCCAAATTCTTCGACATCCAAATCCCTAAATTCCCAAATCTCTACATCCCCAAATCGCTACATCCCCAAATCTCTACATCCCCAAAATTCTACATCCCCAAATTCTTCGACATCCAAATCCCTAAATTCCCACATCTCTACATCCCCAAATCCCTATATCCCCAAATCTCTACATCCCCAAATCTCTACATCCCCAAATCCCTACATCCCCAAATCCCTACATCCCCAAATCTCTAAATCCCCAAAATTCTACATCTCCAAATCCCTACATCCCCAAATCCCCAAATCTCCAAATTCCTACGTCTCCAAATCCCCAAATCCCCAAATTCCTACATCTCCAAATCCCCAAATTCTCGATCTCCCACTAAATTTGCAAAAAATCCGCAAAATCTCCGAAACGTCGGGGGCCCCAAAGGCGTTAAATCGTCCCTGGTAATAACGCAATCATACAGCGTTCCGCTTAATTACGAATAATCGTTGTCTCCGACCTCTGCTTTATTTATGACTCAATTATTCCGACTGGACGTCGGTTTCGCGCAGAAAATCCCGACTCGTGACGAAATTTCGTGTTCCATCTTGGAATCGAGAGAAAAAATAAACACCAGGATGAACAGCGGTGTGCCAGGTTTGCGACACGAGCTACGTTCCTGCCTGTATCATTATTCACGAAGCCGTGAATCGCACCTAATTTACGCTTAACCGGGCAAAATGTGCCGCGTTACGCAACGGCTGGTTATTACGATCGCGGAACTGACACGGAGAAACTGCGAATTTGTCCGACAAAATGGAAGGGACCGAACACAAAACGTTCGAATTGAAGTCCAGTTCCCACGGCTCGATCTGTTTCGCTCGTTCGAGTTGGCAGCCGATTTTCAGCGAGACCGCTACAAGTCACGTTGAAATAGATACACGAGAAATTGACTTTTTGCCATTTGTGCCCACGTGTGACACCTACGTCTTTTCTGAACTCTCGACATACACTATGTCATACGATATCCTGCTGTTTGAAAATTTTCGTGGGAAAGGTGTTCTAATCGTGTTTTCAAAGAGAACTTTCATCTGTGAGAACACGCCTGATAACTAGTTTATAGGCTGTAATAGAACTTTATTATGAAAGTTATTATTCGGAATCAATATTATATTTATATAATGAAGAGTAACGCAAGAGTTTTCAAAGTTAAATTATCGAGGGATTAGTTTATTTGAAAAATATTCTTTCTATTTAATGTCTAGTACTAAACATTCAGATCAGAGATATGAAATTACAGAGGTGTCGAAAACGTTAGCCTAAATGTCCTTGTCAGAATTAACTACATAATCGTACAAATTCTGTACAAGAATAATTTCCATACAATTTACCGTCGAAATAATTCAACAAAGTATTACGCTAACCAACAACGCACGGTGTTTACAGCAGACTGAAATTCATGGTTTCAGTATAGCGGTATCAATTTGCGGGAACGAAGGTGAATTTTGAAATCACGAAGAAATTACATACTCGGACTTAAGAAATCACTGTCTGCAACTAGTCGCCGATTGGTCTTATCTATCGTGACCGAGCACATTAATAATCCGCCGTCTAATGGACAATAGGTGGGTCTGGAAATGATCGAGGACCCAACCTGCTACCGTAATAATGGGTTGGAAATGGCCGGTAGTTTGAACGGCGTCATGAACATGCACACGGTGGCAAACGTGATGGTACAGCCCATGTTAACAATGGGCTCATTAAGATCGTTTATGCAGCGACTGGAAAACTCTATATAGTGCGCAATTTGCGATTAAATGGAATTTATTCGTCGCGAGAAACAACGTGTCTACAAGGTGATCGTCGATTGCTCTGGAACTGCGACTAAACTTTCGAATTCCAACAGTAATCTGAACACGACTCGCTGCATTTTGCCATAACAGGATGGCGAAGGTTTATGGTGTATTTTGTGGTATAATTTTATGAAACTTTGTGTTTGTGAACTTTGGTATATCAGGGAGTTGAAGTTGGGTAGGGTTTTATTATTAATTATGTTAGGTAAGCAATTCTTATTCTCATATTTTTACATATTTACTCAAATCTCCAAGTTATCAAATATCTAACTCATAAATGTCTAAACTTTTAGAAAATATGTGTTCATATTCTTAAATTTCTGAATTACCAAATTAACAAATCCAGAATTTCCACGTCCACAAAGTTTCAAAGGCCAAATTTTCACACTCAAAATGTTTACAACCCCAAATTTTCACATTTCAAAATTCCCAATCACAAATTTTCACATCCTAAAATTTCCAATCTTCAAATTTTCAAACTTCGAATTTTCACGTCTACATATGTCGAAATTCTAAATTTTCACAACCTCAAATTTTTACAACCACAAATTGTTACATCCTAAATTTTCACAACTCGAAATTTTCACATTCCAAAATTATCATAATCCCAAATTTCCACAATCCCAAATTTTCACACCCCCAAATTTTCACATTCCAAAATTATCATAACCCCAAATTTCCACAATCCTAAATTTTTACAACCCCAAATTTCCACAACCCTAAATTGTTACATCCTAAATTTTCACAGCCCCAAATTTTCACACTCCAAAATTATCATAACCCCAAATTTCCACAATCCTAAATTTTTACAACCCCAAATTTCCACAACCCTAAATTGTTACATCCTAAATTTTCACACCCTCAAATTATCGAATCCCAAAATTTCTAAAACCCCAATTCCTAAACTCCCAAATTTGCAAACCCCCCACATTTACATCCTAAAATTCCTAAAGCCCAAATTTTCACATCCCAAATTTCCACAACCCCAAATTTTCACACCCTCAAATTACCGAATCCCAAAATTTGTAAAACCCCAATTCCTAAACTCCCAAATTTGCAAACCTTCCATATTCACGTCCTAAAATTCCCAAAGCCCAAATTTCTAAATCCCTAATTCCTAAGTTTAAAAATTTTCCCAACCCCACCTTACTCTCAAGTGTCCAAATTTCCAAATCCTTAGTTACCTAAATTTCCGCCTGCACATCTATATTCTCACACATTCCCAAGATTCGAAAACGTGTGAACAGATGTGAAGCACAGCTACACAAGTAACCATACAACGGTAATATCACTGCCAAATGGTTCGCGCAATTGGCAAAATACCATTCTAAATTGGCAAGAACAGTTCATCGGTTATAGAGGATTGCATTTACCATAATTTTCTCTTTTACGTCAAATTTCCTGGTCAACTCGCGATGCCGAAAGGATTGACCCTATTTACGCTGGGTCTTGAGAAAGCGTACAACCAAAGAGGTTGTCCTTGGATCACATGTCCGTTAGATCCGGTGAAACGATTGACGTACAATTAATTGCATAACCGCAAAGTTCTTGGGAAATACGGAACCCGTGAATAATCAAGTTGCCCCAGAACAAGTAACTGTCTGTTGGAAAATATTTGAAGAAATATCCTGAGCTTTAAGGCGGTTGACGCACTTGTTTCTATACGGCCATCTTGTTAGCATCTGTCTCAAACACCTTCCAAAATTCTACTTTATTAAATATGTATTGCTGTCCAAAAATGATTATGCTGAAGTCTACTGATGAGTGTTATACTTGTAAAAACTTCATTTTTGCGATCATGGAGCCTCACAGTAAAAATTTCCGCAATCGACCTGTCTCACACATCACATATATGTACTTCCTTACTCACACGTCGAAGGGACCATACACGTACTTGCTTTCACCCCATCGAATGTATCGTCTTTATTTGAAGATACTAATATGAACATCTTTTTGCTTGAGTTAAGGTCACATACACCTTGTAGATTATTAGTGACCATAGTTAGGTTATCTAGTAGATACGATCATTTCTAGAGGAAAGTACAGGTCAATATCTTTTATGAAACATAGAAATTTTCTACAGGATTGCTCGTACAGTCAGTGGATTTGGTACGTTATGTCATATTCTCTTCATACGTATAGTATGTTTTCTATGTACTTCAGAGCTTGTGATATAGCAAATACTTCGGTAGTGAACGCTGTAAATGAAGATCTTTATCGCGTGAAAAGCGAGAGAAATTTAAAGTCGTAACAGAATTTCGCGATTTGTTCCAACGAGAAATGAAACCATTTAGTTGGGGGAAAATTCTATGACACGTGTGAAATTTTATTTCCGCAACAACGCGATGGGAATGTTCGATCTCAACGCTTTAATTTCCAGTGATTCGACGACGAGTCGGTTCCAAACTGCGACAGCTGAATTCGCCGGGGACTAGCCGCGAAATTGATTTTCGAAAATGCGTCGTTTGAAGGGCTGCCAGAACACACGCGACGATATTTTTTCCCCACCTTTTTCGCATTGTCGTCACTCGTAAATTCTTTAATATAACTCGCTGAATTCGGGCGTTATGGAAACCATAAATATACGTTGGAAGCCAAATTAAATTATCGAATTTCTTTAACTGGCTATCTATGCAGCTATTGATCCTCTCGGTATAAAGTACTTTTGATATGTAGGTTGAATTTGTACGTGGTAGTATGCTATTTTTGGCGCGTTGTAACCTTTCCCCTTTCTGACAAACCTTACTCAAATTTCGAATACTCTTCAACTTGAAATGTGGGTCCAACTATAATTGGCGTAATCAAGGATCCCTGAATATAAAATACTTACAACATTTTAATTTTCGTTGTTCTTTGTTATAGCCCTGAATAGTTACTTTTGGTAATAAATAAATGGCGCGGCAAGGGGTTAATGGTGAAAATTGTAAAATTAGACATTTTTATATTACATTTCTTAATTTTCAAGTAATCAATATTTGCAAATTGCTGTATTGTCAAATTTTTATTGTGCTAAATCTTAATCCTAATATTCCAAGTTCGAATATTTCAAAATCTCTGAATCTTAAAATTTTTGTATTCCAAGTTAGGTATCCTAAAATTCTTACATTCTCAAATTTCCTAATTTTTAAAATCTTCGCATTCACAAATCGCCATATTGTCAAATTTCCACGTTCCCTAGTGCCTATATACCCGTATCCTTATATTCCAAAAATTACATATGTTAAAACCCTCATATGTGAAAATTCCCACATTCTCAAAATCTTCACATTTGCAAATTGTCATATTGTCAAATTTCCACGTTCCCTAGTGCCTATATACCCGTATCCTTATATTCCAAAAATTACATATGTTAAAACCCTCATATGTGAAAATTCCCACATTCTCAAAATCTTCACATTCGTAAATCATCGTATTGTCAAATTTTCATGTTCCCTACTGCCTATATGCCCATATCCTCATATTCCAAAATCTCCATATTTCAAATGTTACATATCCTAAAACCCTCATATGTGAAAATTCCCACATTCTCAAAATCTTCACATTCGCAAATTGTCATATTGTCAAATTTCCACGTTCCCTAGTGCCTATATACCCATATCCTCATATCCCAAAATCTCCATATTTCAAATGTTACATATCCTAAAACCTTCATATGTGAAAATTCCCACATTCTCAAAATCTTCACATTCGCAAATCGTCATATCGTCAAATTTCCACGTTCCCTAGTGCCTGTATACAAATGTTACATATCCATAAACCTTCATATGTGAAAATTCCCACATTCTCAAAATTCCACACTCCCCAAGTCCCAAGTTTGCAACCATCTAAACCTCTAAATTCCCAAATTTCCAAATACCCAAATTCCCAAATTTCTTTCAGTTGTTAACAATATCGAGTGAGAACGAAAGGGTTGAACATGTATAGAAGAATAGCTGATGAGTGATGTTACAAGCGTCAGAAAGTGCGATTGTCATTGTCAGTGTACATGTATGTATCCTTAGAGCTTCCTTGACCACGGTGCAGACCGCCACGCCAAACCGGCATGCATGTGAATAAGACTCGATTATTCCAGAGGATGAGTAACGTTGTCTGTTTTGTATGCAAAACGGTGGTCCCCGCGTTAAACGACGCCGGGCGCCGCGCGTGAACGCGATGCCACCGCGAGATCCTCGGCAAAACAATAATCTCTCCTACGAGCCTAGTTATTTTAACGGAACAGGACGTGCTTTCGGATTCACGAGTTGCTCATAAATACGAGCCGTGCGGGAAAATGAAATTCATGCATTGCTCATATTTCCTGGGAACGTAATGGAACGTTCTGTGATAATACAGAAGTGGAATACGAATGCATGTGTATGTGAAAAGTCTGCTGCACTTTTAAGTGCTGTGGAATAAATTATTATAATCTTTCAGAAATTATGTGATCATGATTAGATTTATAAATTTACTAAGCCATTAGATTAAATTATATTTCACAATTTTTAGTAAATTTCATAAAATTTCATTAAGCTTCATTATATTAAATTTATAAATTTAGTAATTTATTATATAAATTTATAAATAATATTACTAATAATAAACGTTTCCTAAGGAAGACTTTAATTTGGGGGTTTGCAAATTTTGAAATCCAAACATTCTCAAATTTAAGTATCTAAAATCTCAAATTTCTGAATCTTCACATTTTTGGTTTTTCAAATGTACAAAGTTCCAGATTGCTACATTTTGAAGTTTCCTAAAAGCCAAATCTGAAGATTTCTAAATTCACGAAGGTCCAAATTGCTAAATTCTGAAATTTCTTAAAACTCAAATTTTCAGATTTCCAAATTTACAAAGTTCAAATTCCTTAATTTTCCAAATTTCCTAAAACCCAAATTTTCAGATTTCCAAATTCACAAAGTTTCAAATCTCCAAATCCTGAAACTTCCTAAAACCCAAATTATCAGATTACCAAATTCACAAAGTTCCAACTCCGTAAATTCCAAAATTTGCAATTCCCCAAATTATCCAATCCCCAAATCCCCAAATCCCCATCCTTCCAAGTCCCTAAATTTGCAAATCCCCAAATTATCCAGTTTCCAGATCCCCAAATGCCCACCCATCCAAATCCCTAAATTTGCAAATTCCACCTCATCAAATCCACACTACAAACCCCAAACAAAAATGCGAACTACATAACTGCATATATATACGTGTACTCAACAACAATTTACGAGACAAGTGTTTCTGCATTATCTCTCATTTCCGAGCTACGAAGGTGTAAAATAAAACTCATTTCGGATAAAACAACGACTTCTCTTTGAAAGTTAGGTCGACTTCATTGGCGCAAAATTACATAAAAATCGGTATGTATCATTAACCGAACGTCCCTTGTTAGTCATTTGATGGCCGAACCATTAAGTTTCTTCGTTAAGAGGTTCAAAGAATCAAAGAGTTGAACGTCCGCTAAGGCGTGTGTGCCTTACATACGGATCGGATTAAATTAATTTGATTCAAGTTGAGTCTCTACCGTAATCTCGTACTCAACATTCCGGAATGAAAACAAGATGGCCCTTTAAAAAGGCAGGCTTGGATTCTTAACGAGATATGAGCACTTACGTATAGAAGAACGCGTTTGATCGATAAATCAGAAAGTTTCTCGGAGACAATATTGACCCCTTCGGAGCCTCAGAAAAAGCAAAAATATAATAATTTATTCTTACGTTCGTTCGTATTATCGAAATTTAATCATGGCGAAATTTAACTGTGGGTACTTTTTGTAAAATGAAAATAAGTTTTAATTTAATCTTAATCTAATTTTAGTTTAATCTTAATCCTTTGCACTTCTTAATTTCTTTTACCTACCAACTTTTTAATTTACAGAATAGATCAAAAAGGGGGTTCTTAATAAAATGTATTGCAACAGTACAAGGCATGTGAAAAATACATTTTTCATTTATTATAGAAAATCAATAAAAATATATATATTCAACCAATCTATTTATCTGAATTATTTATAAGATCCAAGAGAAATATGATGTCGAGCAACATTCAGCATAGGAATGCAAGGGGTTAATATTAAATTGATATTCTATTTTAACAGATTTTCTTTGTACTTATTTTATGTTTAGTGGTATATACAGACGCTATTTGATATTAGTAAAAATTAGCTTGTTTATACCACCTGCAGGTAGAATTTTAACACGTGGTTCATGAAACACACTCTCAGTTGAAGGATTAAACTTCTCTAGTTAATTATTCTTATTTTTTTCTTTTTTTGTTGAACGAATGTCGATAAATCAATGTCGTAACAATTATTTTTAACACCGTCACTTCTGGGATCCACCGGAAATATTACGAATTTCAGCGAATCCTTTACTAGGAATAAAAAAAGACTACGTTGTGAAGAGACCACCTTGCTAGCCACTAAGACCGTTGGTATCAAACCGGGATGAAAAAGGCCGACTCGGTGGCGGACCCCCATGAAAACGAAGATAATCCATTGAGTCTTCTGACTGACTCGGAAAGTAGCCAGCTTGTTTTACCTGTAATTGCTGTTGTGTGGTCTTCGTGAAACTGACAAATTTGTCAGGAATGTCGGTTGACCGATGCAGTTCCGTTCTAATGTACCTTTCTTCAGAAATAAAAGGTACTTTCGATATAAAGCCATACCACTTTGCAGTCGTAATCCCACCACAAATTTTCCCGTTAAATAATCTTTTATAATTCTCTCGTCATGTTAAAAATTATTGAATAACATTTTTGCCTTTAGGTATTTCATAACACGAATACACACGAATGAAAAATTATTAAAATACAAAACATATTACAATTAAAATTATAACAAAAACATAGTAATGTCTAAGCATAAATATAATAATGTATGTATATATAATGTATATCTAATAATATATATAGTAATTGCACAAAACATAATTATAGAGTACATATTTTTATTATATATTAACACATCACTAGTGTGGTAGTATTTCGAGTATCCTCGCAACACCTATCTCAAATATTACACCGTCTACGTCTCCCCAGTCAGATACTCCTTTGATATACATTAGAAGCATTGATTTAGATAATTGCTTTCGCACGGAGTTCGCCTTAAACCCTAGTAAAAGCTAATTAGCGCGGGTCCACTAATTTCTAGCTCGACACTCGGGCTATCTAAATCGCTGAAACAGGAATAGTCTAATTGATAATTGGTAAAGATAGGCGGAGTGTTCTGCAGAGAAAGGCACAACGAATGGGTAGTGTCTCTTGATTAGTCTGAACTAATTTCTTCTTCAGAATATATGCGGCCAATTTTCATTCCGAAACTTCCAAGATTTACTCTGCCGACTCACCGGAGTTTAACCTCGGTGAAACTTTTATAATGTGATTAGAGAAGCTGCTGTATAAAATTACCCTTTCGTTTTTTATGAAATTTTCAAAATATGAAAGTAGTACCATGAATCATGAAAGTAATACCATTTTTCGTTGTATTTATGGAAATATTAGCGGGTTCGAGAAATGAGAAATATTAAGGTGAAAAAGTTTCGAAATTCAAGGAAGATTTCGTCCGCCATAAAACTCCGCTGGTGAAGACTTAAACTCGACGCTCAACGATAACTTTCACGCTTCGATACAAAGGACAGTTAGTTCCATTCTTCGAGCCGAACTTGTAGAAGACCAAACGCGAGCAATTGTTGCGCTGAAATGATTTCTCAGGTAGTAGGTGGCGAACAAAGAGCGCTCGAAAGATGTTGAAAAATCTTCGCGGCGTTCGTCGGTGGACTCATGAAGAAGTCGTTACAAAGAAACCCTTTTCTCCTATTTTTACCACTTCGTGTCTATGGCCCTCGACGTTATCTATCTCCCTTTTTCTTCCCACCTCGCCCCCGTACTTTTCCGAGCTTTTGTTTCGAGGTAAAGCCAGCGATAACGAGCGCACCTGCTTTAAGCTTGAGAAACGACCCGAACCGGCTGCCCTTCCACAAATAAAATTACACCATTTACCAGCCGGCATTTTTAATATCATCATCGTCGCCGTCTCGGACCTATTCGTCTTCATCGATTTATCTCCCGTCCTTTCCTTTTGCGCGCAGTATTTTAATATCCTTGAAAACGGAAGATATATTGTTTCCATACTGAAATTTTTGCCGAAAGACCATTCAAAATATATTTTCTTGTAGTCTCGTTTAGAACAACAAAATAATTACGTTTTATATCCAATATCACAAGACAAAACAACGTTATTCGATCTAAACATGCTCAAACTTTATCGATTGAAAATACCGATCGACCACGCAGACATTCAATAGGTCCACACTGTCCTTAAAAAATCCCAACTAAATGCGTCCTAATTATTACTAGAGATTTTAAACATGTTACGAAAGTATTTCCTGATGAAAAATTCAGAAAAAAGCAGAAATACAAATGAACAGAATAAAATCTGTTACAAATAGGCAAGCCTTAAATAGAATTCATTCGTTCGAAATAGACTAGCTTAAAAAAGGAGTTGTTTAGGATTTCCTCCCTAAGAAATTAAATTTGAATAGTAAAAATAATTTTGCTATTGAGAAATGTTTATCAGCACGAGCAGTAGGGAGATTCTCGCGAACAAATCGAAAGAGCGTGTAATGCGCGGGATAAAAAGGCGCGGCAATTCAACAGCCCGAAAGGATCCGGTGCGTTTGCTTCGAACAAGAAATGCGGTTGCAAACGAGAGACGCGAGCCTTAGACAAACGGTAATCACGGCAAAGTGATTCACTCGTCCCTGCTCGCGACTTTTAAGAACGTTAAGACGTGTACAAGGTTAGGCCGGCATTATCCTCGGCAGCGATCTTTCCAAGTTCATTAACGCGTCGTACGTGGGTTAAAACGGGTCGACCGGACCCACGTAGGCAGCCAGACAAGCAACTCGAGACCGAAAAACGTCTCCAAGATGTCGGATACCCGCCAACGTATCCTTACCATTGCCTTTTGCAAATTATCTCTTCGTAACCTGTTGCTCTACGCACTTTTCAGACAAGTGCTATCTAAATCGTGTATAATGCAAGCTCGTATAAAATTTCTTGTGCAATCAAGGCTATGTACAGAGTACAAATGTTCAGCTTCTGAAGCTGAACAATGACAAGTTAGCAATGAAGCAATGTTAACTAAATGATGGTTTGATGAATGTGGTAACTGAGAAAAATCTATTGGTTTTTTGCATCAATTCAGCGAAAGAGATTGTGAGACGTATTTGCAATCCATGTAACAAAGTAGATGAAGTAAAACATCATTTTTGTTGGAAAATTAAAATATTTACTAGATTTGATAAGTAGAAACTAGGTTGTATAGAAACGATCTTGATAGTGTAAACTATAGTAAATAACCAAGTAATCTTCAAGGTTGGTGATCAGGAATATGTCTATTCAAAAATGCTGCAAGAACTCTAACTCTAACTCTGACTCTAACTTTGACTATGACTTTCATACTGACTTTGACTCTAAATCTGACTCTAACTCTAATTATGACTCTGACTTTGACTTTGACTCTAAATTTGACTCTAACAATGACTCTGACTCTAAACACTGACACTAGCTCTACTTCTAATTTTAAAGTCACATACTCTTCATCTTGATCTCTAAATCCTAACATTATAGTCTTACAAGAATTAATATAACCACAGAATGCGATAGTCCTTCAGATTCTAACGTAAAGGATTAATTTCATTCTTACGCATAAAAAATAAAATAACGCGTTGTGAAAAGAGGGTCTCGTTCGTTATTCCTTTTGACGAGTTCCTTTTCTTCTCGAGTGGCCCGCCGGGCAAACTGTCGATACCGTTGAACGAAAGGATCATAATTATCGCAGAAACTTCCGTCTTATCCGCTGTCCCAGACTCCCTCCATTCTTCGGGAAACTCTGCAGGCCATTATTCTAGCGGAATGCAAATCCAATACAAACTGCCGTGCAGTTTCCACCCTCGTGTCTTCTTAATCCTAACCGAAGAGGTCCCTTTAGAGCCACGGAATGGGTGCACGGATGACGAATACCGACAAGTTCGCCGAGTAAGTAGCTGCTTGTCAGGAGCTTCTGTACGAGGATCGAGATGGCAATTTTCAGGGTCAAAAGGGACTGATAAAAGCTTTGGGAAGTCATTAGCGAATTGAGGTTACAAATCCACGGATTACTGAATCCGTATATTCTCAGTCTCTAAATACCCGTATCTCTGGTATTTCTAAATCCTGGCTCTCATAGATCCCGATATCCCTAGATCTCCGAATTTCTGGATCCCTAAACACATACATAGCTGAATCCCGAAACCCCCGAATCCTTAAACTCCAATATTCTTTGGTCCCGCTATTTCTAAATCCTGGTACTTCTAGATCCTGACATCCTTAGATGTCCAAATTTCTGGGTCCCCGAATTTCTGAATCTTCGGATGTTTATTTTAATTTCTAAAAACCCAAATTCCTACATCCCCAAGTCCCTACGTCCTTGAATCCTTACTTCCCCAAATTCCTACACTCCCAAATCCCTACGTCCTTGAATCCTTACTTCCCCGAATTCCTACGTCCCCAAATTCTTACATCCCCAAATTTCTCCAGTCTCAAATTTCTACATCCCCAAATTCCTAAACACTCAAATCGCTACATCCCCAAATTTCTACACACTCAAATCCCTATATTCCTGAATCCATACTTCCCCAAATTCCTACATTCCCAAATCCCTACGTCCTTGAATCCTTACTTCCCCGAATTCCTACGTCCCCAAATCCTTACATCCCCTTTCTCCATTCTCAAATTTCTATATCCCCAAATTTCTACATCCCTAAATGCCTGCATCCCCAAATTTCTGCATACCCAAAACCCTACATCTCTAAATTCCTACATCTCCAAATTTGTAAACCTCCAAATTCTTAATTCTCCAAATCCCTAAATTCCAATGTCTCCAAATCCCCAAATAAAATTCCCATCCTTCCAAATACGCAGCTCCAAATGTCCCAACCTCCTGCATAAGCAAATATTCAAATCACGGCGTTCCCAAGTACCAATATTTCTCAAATCCCCGTTTTCCCGATTCACAAGTTGCCATATCTCAAATTTCTAAGACCGTCTACCGTTTAAAATTCGTGGTAGTCTCGTTGGTCATCGCAGACCCGAGTATCGTGTCCAGACAGTCGATATTTCACAGAAGTAAACTCCCGGTTTATGAGCCGTGGAGGTTTCCCCTGAAAGCTCGACCATCTTCGTTGTTATCTGTGGCTGAAAGTTTTCAGCAACCGATGGATTTTTCCATCGGACGGATGGTGAACGGAAGACGAAAGGGTAGGCACACGAGGGACAAGGCTTCGGTTGCATAGATGCATTCGATGGGTGCCAGCAATCGATACGAAACCCCCTATGCCCATGGACCGTTTCGAATCGATCCCCTTGAGAGTAACTCCGCGTTTCGTTTCGTTTTCAACCCCTGTATCACTGTGCACGTTTCTACCCCCGTTCGCGAATAACCGGGATACGTCCACTAACTACCCTCCTCCTTTTTTTCCGTGCGTAAAAGGGTGGCAACCACCGCTGCGACGCATTTTGCACCGGCCCCATTGTAACAACCTAACGATAATGCGAGTGTGGGTGGAAAATTCGCCGTATTACGCGCGAGTCACGTGCTTTTAAGCACTCCAATTGATATCGACGCTTTCGAAATAATCCTCTCCCTTCGTTCGGTAAGGGCTCGATCAATTTTCCGACTGATAATGGAATTCAAGGACGAAAACACAATATTTGGAGACATTTCGCTTCTTTCGACCCTTTCACGTCCATTGAAAATTTATATCGATTTATCATTTTTTTACTAACGTATCGACGTTTCAATGTGTAATATTATTAGATATAATAGAGCAATTATTAGTATTAATAGTTTGTTTATGTATAATATGTTTAATAGTTTTTGTGTGTTAAAAGCTTTGTTCAGTATCTAATTAAAAATTCATCAAAACACAATTATCTAAGTGTACAATGTAGTTATTTATTAAGTAAATAATGAATAAATGCACAAAGAAATTTGTACACGTGTCTAGTATATCTAGTAACATTTCGGCTTTTTTACGATTCTGTAAGATCAGTGTCGGCCGTGTAACAAGGAGTTGGTAAACTACATCTCTCACAATGGTAAGGGAAATACTAGCGACGAAGCACATAACAAAAGAGGGGACGGTTTTAATATTGTACGCGACGACAAATTGCACCCTCGTTATTTGGGGTGGCATCGCGCCTCTCCAAGATCTACGCTCGAACTTCGTCTGGGAACACAACGAAACGGTGTTTCAGTACAGCCTGTTCTACGTTAGCTTGATTAAGTAAGCATAAGTGTGTTTCCAAAGTACGACGACAAGCTGAAGTAAGCTTGTCCGTTTATTTTCTCGTTCCCGCTCGCGGGCAACGAGCGAATAACAAAGACGAAGAAGCTGACACTGGCTCGCGAACATCTTTCCATTAACTTTAGTCTTCAATGAAAACAGAACACTTTATATACTTTCAATCGCTCTAAGGTTCATTATTGAATCAATTAATTATTAAAATGATTGTTAGTTAAAAACCTCTTCAGGGATGATTTTTTTATGGCTTTTTTCATATCTCATAGTACATTGGAAATAACCATTACCAGTGCAGCCAAACCAACAAATTTTACTTGTTTGATTGAGGGATTCTGTAGTGAATAAATTGTTATCAAATTTTTGTTCTATTTATTATTGTCAGTAACTATAATTATAAAAAACTAAACGTCCACATATGTGGCCAAGGACGTGAAGAGGTTGAAAAGAGTGACGTAGAGTAGGAAATGAGGTAGTGAATGTAGTTGTTGGTCTAATGCGAACTTCCATGTTGTTTATAATTTTAAAATAGAATAGAAATTTGCAGAATAGAAATATGGATTTCTTGGATGGTTAGAGAACTTGAAGATTCGAAAATAACTCACAAATTCATGTACCTCAAATCTGAGTGTTCCCAAAATTCTAAATCTTCACATTCTTAAATATCCAAATCTCAGAGTTTGTAAATTTCTAAAATCCCAAAACTTTCAAATCCATAAATTCTTGGATTCTACATTCCCAAATACCTAGAGTCTCAAATTCCTAGGTCCCTGAATCTCTAGATCTTCAGTTTCCTACACCCTTGTATACTTAGATCCCCGAATGCCTAAATTCTCAAATTCTCAGATCCCTGAATCCCCAGAACCTCTGATTCCTGCATCTCCGAATACTTAAATCACCAAATATCTGGACTCCCAAATTCCCAGATACTCGAATACTTAGCCTCTCGAATTCACAGGCCCTTGAATCCCTAGATCCCCGAATACCTAGACTTCTGAAACCCTAAATCCTTGGATATACTTATATCTCCGAATACGTAGACTCCCAGATCCCCTGACTCCTACATCCCCAAATACTTAGGTCCCCTACCTAAATCCTCTAATTCTTAAATTCTCGAATCCTTAAATCTCTGAACTCCTAGATTCTTCAATTCCCCGACTTGAATGCTCGAATCCCCGAGTCACGAAGTTCCAAATCTCTAAATCCTCGAACCTTTCAATCTTTTTAATCTTCGAATTCGTACATTCCAAGCTGAATTAAGCCAGCTAGAAAATCTCGAGTTTCCATATTTTCGCTGCGCTTCAAAATATTCTGCACAGCGTCGACAAACAACAAACGTCGGTATCGATTCGACGAGATTGGCGGTAAGGAAAATAGAATCGGAACGGCGAAGAAGTCGAAAGCGGAGCGCAAGAGTGCGAAATAGGAGGGAACAGGTACGAATGTACGGCTGTGCTGGCACAAACGCGAGATACAGAGGGTCGGGAAGAATGGGTACGTGTACGAAACAATGTCACAGGTTGCACACAATGTGGGCACCGGCGGGGTCGCACGAGGGATTATTCGGCAGTGTGTGGGGCGCATACGATCCCTGAAGGGAGCACAGGCTAGATAATTAGGGCCGAGGGGCAAGGGGCAGGAGGATCAAGCGCCCCGTGCACACCGTGTGTTTCCTAGAGAATTGTATGCGTTCACCCTACTCGACTGTCATCGGACTGCCAGAGACACATCGGGGTTAATTATGGCTCCGCAGGGCTGCGTAATCTTCCTTTGCGATAAAGATGGAGCAAGAAGAAAGCCAAGTTCAGTGGCGTTGGAGGGTGCATAAGACAGCTTCGATTTCTGGGAGAAAGAGGAATTAAGAGCGGTAGTTCGTTGAAAGAGTTTATGCACAC
Source organism: Megachile willughbiella (assembly GCA_945859595.2). NCBI lineage: Eukaryota > Metazoa > Arthropoda > Insecta > Hymenoptera > Megachilidae > Megachile > Megachile willughbiella. The sequence continues at coordinate 12,708,343 of OX243796.1, forward strand.
AGTAAATCTCTAGATGCATTTGCGACTGTGGTATTTTAACCCCTTTACAATATCGTCTTCCACACGCACTCACGCTTCAACTTTGACAATTTTTACTTGAATTATTAATACGCTACAATTTGAAGTATAAGTTCAACTATAAATTGCTTAGTGAAGGATTGCTGAATAGAAAATTGACATAAGATTTCAACCTTTTTCTCTGTTTTAATATTGTAGCTGTGCCTACTTAGCTCCGACTGACGGAATAATTCATAAGGCAAGGGGTTAATATGGTATTTACTAGTTATGGTATTTTGCACCGTCTGGTGACAAGTCAGTTTAACTCGAAGTCTGTCTTGCAGATGAAAGTTAAAAAATGATAGACGAGTAGATACTACTGTATGCACTAATAATAAATCATGTATGCATTAATTCTGTGTTAAAATTGAAATATTTGTGTTTTATAAAACTTAAAATAGTTTACAATTTTTGAGAAGTGTTCCTGTTTTGAATAATATAAGAGCAAATAATTTCTTATTTACAGTTATATAGTTTCCATTATAAGTATATCGCACTAGACATGTTAATAAACAATATCTTCATCCATAGAAATATTTATCACTAAATTTTGTATCATTCAATAATTTCCATGTTAAAAATGTGAAAATATAGTACGTCAAATAAAATTTATTTATAAAAAATGAAATATACTTCACGTGTTATACATAGTTAAAGGCTTTTAGTCACGCGTGTAATATGTTTGAGAGATATTGAATAAACGTTTAGATGAACTTTGTTAACGCAAATGGATTGTCACCAGCAGAAGTAAAAAATCACAGTATAGAGTGCTCGTGTAAAAAATATCAGACCAGCCGTGCAATTTTAATAAGCACCGCGTATAATGAACCTAATATAATTATGGGACGTTCATTACGGTATAATGAAACCATTAGAGTTCGTTTAGCAGCTTCGTCATCTTTGCAGATGGTCGCTCTGCCTTTAAAGGTGTCTTCCCGACAGGAGACCCTGGCCCCTTTTTCATTAAACAAATTTACTATCCAACGAGAAAATTCAAGGATTTCCTAACAAAAAGTATATTACATTAAACGTACAATTATCATCTTTACATAATTCATGTTTCCTGTTTAAGGACGGCTAATGCAATATGTAACGAAGTTTAATTAAATTTCTACAATTTTTTATGCATTTAATTTGACTCTTAATTTAATCCTCGTTAGATCCAGTGGACACACCTGGTATAAAATTAATTCCGAACGTGAACCAATAAATAAGTTCTGAATGTTTAAAAAAATTATTTAAGAATCTGCATCAGATCAAAATATAATTTAAATAAATTATATAACGTAATTGAAAAGTTAAAAATTATCAGAAAGGATAAATAATTTATGACAATTAAATAAGTTCTTTTTAAATTAGGGTCTTTTTTTGGAAAAATTCGATCAGTGTATGTTATATAAATAGATTATGTGGATTGTATGTTATTAATATTTTAATTAACAGTGTTTCGTTGCATACGATAGTTTGAAATTCCCGCGAATGAAGCTGTAGTACTGCAACGTGTCCAGGAGATGGCAAATTGCTCGAACGTTTCTCACAAGTAAAAAGCGATCGTGAAGCATGAAAAGGCTGGGAAGCGAGTGCAGGAATCGTGCCTTAAACTAATGAGTAAGGAAAATATAGAGCTTTGGTAACGCTTAGCTATGCTGATTAATAAGCGACCATATTTTTGAAGGGGCAAAGGTCGTCCCAAGGCAGCGCGAACTACTTTTTCGCGTAGCCTGGTGAAGCGATCTACCTCGCATTCGGAATTTTTAAAGAAAATTTTGCGAGAGAAAAAAAATACGAAAGAAAAATATTTTTACAGAAAAAGGAATAAAAAATATACGAATTTAAAATCAGACATTTTGTCTTATTAATTCAATTATTCTGTTAAAACGTACACATATGTTATATTAACACATGGATTGTTATAAATACTTTCTTATTATAAAACTGATTAATAATTATAGTAACACTGTGTAAGGTGTAAATTTAAAGCTAGAGAGTGAATTCTAAATTACTGGTAACATAAAACACTCGAAAGAGATTTCTCTGTATAAACAATAATGAATAATCCCTTAATAACCAAACTTTCAAATATTTTACTGCATATCCATTTTCACTGCTGCAACGCGTTAATATTAATAACATTCTCGTTTCTTTTCCATTTTCCAGGTCACACATATATTTTTCTATCAGGGTTTATCTTTCCGTGAATGAAACGATTAATCGCATTGCTGTACATATTTTGCATACTTTGACGTTTTAATCCCATAAACACCCGCAGGCCAATTATAACTGTGTTCACAGGTGTGTAATATTATCCAATTTAAAGCAGAGCTAATTTTACTTAATAATCACCATGGATACTCCACTTTCGTTATATTTATCGCATGATCGCGCTGCTGCCGTTTCGTAATACCGTGCATAATAATTTTCGTGCTTGGGATTCCGTATTATCTCATCGCATGTGACTCACGCTACTCGCAACACACAGTACACGCCTCACGCTAATCTAAATAAAAAACATCCTACTGGGTGGTGTAACAAATGTTCATCGCGAACATCGCTCTTTTCTACATGCAAAATACATACGTTACGCGTCGTCGTTGGTAAACAATGACGCGATTTTTTTCATTCAATGAAACTCTCGCATCTGTTCGTACAAATAATTGATAAGCGGTCTGTACCTTATCGGTGATGTTATCGATCAATCGAATAATATGTTGAATACCGAAACGGTTATCAGCGTTTTACTTCCTCGTTCGAGCTTTTGAATGGATGTAGGAAATAACGGGACTTTGGAATTTTTCAAGTTTGGGGTTATTCAACCCTGGGATTTAGGATTCAGAGTTCAATGTTTTGGAAACTTGTGAATTTAGAATTTGGAGATTTTAGGATTTTGGACTTTTGGAATTTTAGAACTTTGGGGCTTTTTAATTTTGGGATTTTGAGATTTTAGGATTTTGGGATTTTGGGGTTTTAGAATTTTGGAATTTTAGAACTTTGGGACTTTTGAATTTTGGGATTTTGAGATTTTAGGATTTTGGAATTTTGGGGTTTTAGAATTTTGGGATCTTAGAATTTTGGACTTTTGGAATTTTAGAACTTTGGGACTTTTGAATTTTGGGATTTTTAAATTTTGGGGTCTTAAAATTTTGGGATCTTAGAATTTTGGGATCTTGGAATTTTTTTATTTTATAATTTTTGAATGTTGGGACTATTGAATTTGAGAATTTTGGGATTTTTGGAATTTTTTTAACTTTGGAGTTTCGAGATATCAGAACCTTAGAACTTTGAAACTTTGAGAATTCGGAATTTTGACATCTTTAAATATTAGGAACCTCGATTTTTGCAATTTTAGAACTTTGGGAATTTGGAAGTTTAGAGTTGTTGCATTTTGAACCCCAGAGGCTTTGGAATTTTTTAATTTTGATATTCTGAAAAATAACATATTCTTGTAACATACAAGAACTTTAGGAACATATGAACATTAGACTTCTTGCATTTTGAAACTCAGAAATTTTTGAGTTTCTTACATTTGATATTCTGAAGTCGCAAGATCTTTAGGAGCATTGGAACATTACAATTTTTGCATTTTGAAACTCAGAAATTTTTGAGTGCCTTATATTTGAGATTCTTGAGTACACATTACAAAAACTTTAGGAACATCGAAACATTAGAATTTTTGCATTTTAAAATTTAAAAATTTTTGAATTTTTGATAATTGAAATTCTGAATGATACATTGCAAGATCTTTGGAAATTTCAGAACATAAGAAATTTTGAAACTTCAATACTTTGGAATTCTTAAATTCAGAGATTCTGAAGAATATGTTACAAGAATAGAAAAAATTACTACCTTCAAAACTAGTTCTCTACCTATATAAAATATGATATTCTCAAACATTTCTGACAGGCTCTTATCGTACTCTTATCACTAGGGTTTAGCTAGCGTACCATAGGGTTTGCCACATACAAAGATTCCATTATCCGCGTATCGTAAGAAACTATCAGTTTTACAAAAAGAAAGCAGTTTTATTCTGTGAGAAACCTTGAATAGGCAAGATCCGAGGTCAAAGACCGTGAAAAGGGATCGAAATCGAGGAGTTTTGTAACGAATTCTTGTACTAATGCATAGGGTGTACACGCATACTCTTGGTACATGATTATAAGGGTTGGCCATACTTTTATCTCATGTCACCCCTAGGTTTACAAGCAAGGGCGATGGTAGCACCCAGTAAAGCTTTGTAACGCGACTCGCAAGCTCCATTACGAGCGTGTGCGTTTGTCAGGGAAATATCCCTGAAGAGGCCAGACACTCGGTGAACCTTTTCGCAGTATACTACTCTCGCTTCGGTGTTTAATATATCGCAGCTATACGTTTCTTGCATTCTTTATGAACAAACCGACGTCTGCTTCACTTGGCTATTTACGTCTCACGCGAAGACAATGAGGGCAATATACCTAAGCCTGCAGCTCTAGGATATACAATAAAACGTATGAATGGAGCTCATAATTTTCTGGCAGTAAAGTCTGCGAATCTAAATGGCCGATAATTGATTGCGCGGTTTTACGATGCAATATAACGTAATGGGATAATGGACCTTGTTTCGTGAACTAGAAATCGGTACACCTTTCACTTAACTATTAATGAGAACTAATGACAGTAAAATAGAACTCATGAAAATACAAAAAGGTACAATTAACGGGTTGGTTAAAAATTTGTAGAAAGAATTTCTTTATCATAAATAAGAATAATTAATTTTTTTGTTAAAAAAGAATTAAACGAACTACACGTATGATTCTATTTCGATTCTATTTCTAAACGATCAAAAGACACTCCGTCGAAATGACGAGTCTAGGAAATAAAAAGCAGGTTCGTACAATGCGTGTTCCATTCAGAGTCATTCTAATTTTGAAGTTTCATTCAATTTTTCAACGAACGAGCGTTCTACATGCAGCGTCATAGTGGTTCATTGTTTCAATCGTCTTCTCATAAATGATAAGAGGTGTGCGACAGTAATTATCAAGTACCACCCGCATTTTTGTTCGACGAACATTACGATTGTTCAGCCTCCTGAAAAAATCGAACGGCAGAAATCTGAACTAATTACCGAGTCGGGATCAATACCAACAAAACGTTGCGTGCAACACCCTTAATGGAGGCACGTAACCATGCTTTATCCGCGTTTCTCATTTGTATTTAGCACGAATCCGGCTGCTTTATCGTGCTCTGTTTAATGCCCCACCATTTTGTCACACGTAGGACGTGCGTCGCACAAGTTCGCGGATAAGCAGCAGCCAAGATTTACGAGGCCCTATCTGCACGATCGATAATAATTTCATGTGTGCAATCTCGATCTTTATAGTGGATCGACTGCGAGTACCCCACGTTATCGTCCCACAATGTAGACGCAGTTCGCGATCATCCGCTATCATCCCCCGAAATTCTGGGGTGACTTCGCTCATGTTAGGGTCCTAAGGGCCATCGAACCCGGAACCCCGTGTAGGATAGATAATGGGTTTGATCAGCGGGTATCACGTAGAGTTTCGCTCCGATTCGACCAACCTCCTGAGCTAATAAAAAATTGCTGATCTACATTACAGCATGATAAGCTGATTACCGAATTTATGCATTTGGAATGTTACAATTTTCTAATCTCAAAATTTCATCATTTGCATAATATCTAAATTACTAAATCTTTTAAAACATAAATTGCAAGATTTCTAAACCCATAGATCTCTTTGCAGGTTTCCAGACCCCTAAGACTCGAATACTTTAATCCTAACATCATGAACCACAAGTTTCTAGAGCTCTAACTCCTAGATTTTCACTTTTTTAAACATCAAAATTCGTAAATTTCCAAATCTCAATATTTCTTAATTTACTTAATGTACAAATTCTCAAATTATCAAACCTCTAAAAGCACAAATAGGTTTCCTAACATGTAGATCCCCATATCTATGAATTTTGATACCCCTTGTCCCATAAATTCCTAGATCCCTAACTTCCTAGATTACCTTACATCCCAAAATCTATTTTCCAAATCTCAATATTTCACAATTTACTTAATACCCAAATTCCCAAATAACCAAATTTATAGATTTCTAAACACCTAGTTCTCCAAACCCCTAAATTCCGACACTTCTACACCCCTAAATTCCTAGATCCTAATTCCCTAGATTTCCATGTCTCTAAATCCCAAAATCCATAAATTTCCCAATTTCAATATTTCATAATAACTTAATGCCCATATTCCCAAATAACCAAATCCTTAGATTTCCAAACACTTAGAGATCCCCAAATCCCTAACTTCCAACACCCCTACATCCCTAAATTCCTAGATCCCTAATTCCCTAGATTTCCATGTCCTTAAACCCCAAAATTCATAAATTTCCAAATCTCAATATTTCATAATAACTTAATGCCCAAATTCCCAAATAGCCAAATCTCTAGATTTTCAAATACCTATACCCCCAAATCTCTCATTTCCAACATCCTTAGACCCCTAAATTCCTAGATCCCTAATTCCCTAGATTTCCATGTCCCCAAACCCCAAAATCTATAAATTTCCAAATCTCAATATTTCATAATTTACTTAATGCCCGAATTCCCAAAGAGCCAAATCCCTAGATTTCCAAGCACTTAGATCCCCAAATACCTAACTTCCGACATTCCTAGACTCCTAAATTCCTAGATCCCTAATTCCCTAGATATCCATGTCCTTAAATCCCAAAATCCATAAATTTCCAAATCTCAATATTTCATAATTTACTTAATGCCCGAATTCTGAAATAACCAAATCTCTAGATTTCCAAATACCTAAATCCCCAAGTCCTTAACTTCCAACACCCCTACATCTCTAAATTCCTAGATCCTAATTTCATAGAATTACGGTTATCGATACATCTCTAAATCTCCAAATATGTCTCCCACCAAATCCTCAAATTTCCCAAATAGAGACTTCCCAAAACCTCAAACTTCACTCTTTCGTATCTTTCATTTACAAGTAAATTCGCGAAAATGTACACGTTCCATGTCACAAAATAAAGTCAGATGCAATCGGAAAATGTGCAGCATAGTAAAATAGCAAAACATTTCAATATCTGTATGCTCGGATCCCATCTCTACGCGACCGCCAACAAATTTTCGAGCAAGTTTCTCCGCACCGTTCAAAACGGAAAGTAGACTTCACTCTATTGTTGCCTTCGAGAAACCGCATTACTGGCATCAGATAGCGTTATCAGTAGGACCATGAACACACCGTCCCAGAACGCAAATCCCCGGAAATGATTTTACCCAGGGGGTTTTGAAAATGCAACTGCAGCAACCACGAGTGCAATCTTTCGAGCAACGAGCGTGCCTCTCCTGGCCCCATGTGCATACTCTTTCGCATACATAATGCATGTATATTCATAGGGAAGTTCGTAGGGGCGCGGAGTGCAAGCTTAGGGGGGTATTTCGAGATCACTGATTGGACGGGATCGGACCATTCCTTGTTACGTATGCACAATAGAATCAAGAGCGAAATCCTGAATGGAAAGCTGACTGGGCGTTTTTTGAGGAAACGGGGGGAAAATGAGGCTCGGTTTAGACGGATGATATAGCCGTGGCAAATAATTCATCGAATATGAAGATCCCATTGTCGATGGACAATGACAGCCACCAGGGGATGGAATACTATTCGGTAATGGAATATTCTGCCCAGTATCACATCGACATTGTTGCCTTCAATGTAATCATTTATTATTTTCCTATTCTGTATCTACCATTTTTATTATATTAATATCTTATTATATATAGTGGCAGAGTATTGTGCAGTGGATCAAAATAACTATTTACATATTTTGAGCACACTTAATAAAATATATTTAGTATACAAGAATAAAACACACGAGCACATGTTAATTGTAAAGGGACATTGCGTGAACTATTTGAGCCTCGATCGCAAATGTAAAACAAAAGAAATAACATAAAATGCGCACCCTTGCGATTTAGTGAATGTAGATTCTATTCTCAGACACTACATTAATATTTTATTATACGTAAGTAATATATAAATATTTATATTAATTTATCCATAAACTATACACTGGTTGTGAATATGTCAGAACCAATTATTTCTCCAAATGAATTTTAAAAAATAATTTTAAAAGCTATTTCGATAGGAACACAGATTTATTCGAATTTAAGTAGAAATTGAAAACAGTTATTATAAGATTAACAAGCACCGAATTACCGTGACGCAAAAGTTGAAGTACAATTTTCATTTCACTCGGCTGGATATTTAGGTTTCGTCGAACACTCGACCGCAAACTCTTGCAGTTTTTATCGCGAAAATGCTTTTCTCAAACGTATTCCCGACACTCCGCGAAACCGTGCACCAATTCCAAGTACTTGTTCCAGATAATCAATGATTTATTCCCGCGATAACCATCGCGGATCTCGCGAAAAGAAATTACATTTTTGCGAACGCTTTGTTTCGCGTTTCGTAAACGTCTTGTCGGTCGATGAAATGCAAATTCATCGTCGATACCGGGCACGATTATTATCCCGCGATTGTCACGCGATAACAGCTGGCGAGAGTAATTTAAAAAGTCGGTGAACCGCGGAATTGCTAGCAAATTGGGAAACTTTCGTAATATCAAGAAGAAACGTTCTAGCTGATTCCTTCGTCTTCCGATGTTCGATCAATGAGGGACGAGTAATTTCGCCAACGAAATGGAATTGTGACGGGATTAAAGCGTCGTGAAAATGCTTCTTTAAATCGAACAAAATGTAACTCGGTGGAATCATTTCAACGCGCAGATATTTGCATCGATTTCACTCGATGAGATATACCAACCTACGGGGAATTATTTTACCGTACATGCTTCAATTCCATCTCGTAAATCGATATGCAATTAATCTTCCGAGTACTTCGAAGACATATACAGTGTACATATGCAGATAAGAGTCATTTTCTCGATTCACGAAATTATTATCTTATTTTCTGTTTGTCAAAGAGAGGATTTAGGATTCAGATTTCTGTATTTTGGAAACTTGAGAATTTAGAATTTTGGGATTTTGGAATTTTGGGATTTTAGAATTTTGAGCATTTAGAATTTTATGGATTTTAGAATTTTGGGAATTTAGAATTTTGGGATTTTAGAAGTTTGGTATCTTAGAATTTTGGGATCTTGGAATTTTAGAACTTCGGGACTTTTGAATTTTGGAAGTTTTAAATTTTAGGATCTTGGAATTTTAGAATTTTGGGATCTTAGAATTTTGGTATCTTAGAATTCTGGGATTTTAGAATTTTGGGATCTTAGAATTTTGGGATCGTAGAATTTTGGGATCTTAGAATTTTGGGATCGTAGAATTTTAGAATTTTTGAATTTTTTAATTTTAGAATTTTGGAATTTTGGGATTTTTTAAATTTTGGAACTTTGAGTTTAAAAATTTTGTAACTTTGGGGTTTTGAGATATCAGAACCCTAGAACTTTGGAACTTTGAGAATTCGGAATTTTTGAATCTTTAAATATTAGAAACTTCGATTTTTGCTATTTCAGAACTTTGAGAACTTTGGAAGTTTAGAGTTTCTGCATTTTGAACCCCAGAGACTTTGGAATTTTTTAATTTTAAATTAAGACATACACAGTATACATATGTAGATAGTCATTTTCTTGTTTCACAAAATTATATCTTATTTTCTCTTTGTCAACAATTTTTATTTGATCTATTTCACAATATCTGTTCATTGTTAACTTTATTTTCTGTAAATAATGTTACTGTCTCTTGTTACTCTTGACAAGAATTATTATTTGAACTATTTCACAATATCTGATCATTGTTCACGTTATTTTGTAATGACTGTTAGTGTCATCAATTGTTACTCTTGAGAAGAATTATCATTTGAACTATTTCACAATATCCGATTATTGTTAACGTTATTTACTATAATTAATGTTAGTGTCTCTTGTTACTCTTGACAAGAATTATTATGTGAACTATTTCACAATATCTGATCATTGTTAACGTTATTTTCTGTAATTAATGTTAGAGTCTCTTACTCTTGACAAGAATCCCTCAAGATGTCAATTGTATTAAAGGATACATTAGGGTCGTAATGAAATAGCTTAATCGGACACTGAATTCGTAGATGTGACGCAAACGAGAACAGCGATGAATGGACATTTCTTAATTAACATTCCACAGGTCCAGGCATAATTGATCGTTTCTACCGACAGATTTATATCCGATACATCACGTTGACTGATCCGAGTAGCACCCGAATTAATTTCACCTTATCCCCGTTTCCTGAATTTAATTCCCAACTCTCGTCGCTTCGAAAACGTTTGTTTAGGGCGATCGTTCTTTGGGGATTGGCCGTTCTTTTCAGAAATTGGTTCTCTCTTGTTCGAGTTGAATGGGGAACGAGAAGAGCTTGAGAAAGTTGGGGTGAAGGAGAAAGCGACGACAGTTTCTAAAGATGTATAATAGATCTCTGTAGATTTTCACGTTCAAGTGCTAGTTTCTTCCCTTTTGAATCTCTAATTTACGTACTGTTGGGTAGGAAATCTAATTGTAGAAAGCAATTACATGTTGATGAACGGACAAAAATGGTTTCTTTAGATCGTAAATCCTTGTCAGTTTGTCTTGGGTGCTTGTTTTCGAATCTCTAATTGACTGAAATAGAAAACGAGATTATGGAAGCAAAATTGAAATCAATATTAATACATGAAAATAGTTTCGCTATCAATACAAATTTGTGGGAAAACGTATCTGGATTGGAGGTTGATATATTGCATGCTCTATCAATGTCAGCGGGGGTTAAAAGTTTTACAAATGTCGATAGCGATGCAACTTTTGCTATATGAACAGTTTTGCGTTATCTGAACATCCCAATTTTTTTAACACTTTACTATGATACAGTGTTCTTTCAACCAGTAATTTTCATTCTAGTCATTTATTAAAATAGGTGATTTGAACACATAGAATACATACGTGAACGTACATGTCACTCACGTAGCACGAGCTCAAAATGACAATAAAAATATTTTCCATATAAAACACCATATAACATAATGAAAATTCGCAGAAATTAGGTATGAAAATGAACAAAAATTAAATGAGTTGTCCAAAATAATCATCTTCGAAACAAGTAGCCAAAATAATCAATAACACCGATAAAAATTATTTACAAATTTTTGTAATGTAAAGTTACAATTTGTAAAGTCTCCACTGAAATCGCGAAAGTTGAGACATCGCGCAGATTTGAATGACGCTGCAATCAAAGTGTTAATGAACTCGTTTCAATAACGAGTTTGCGTAACTAAAGTTCCCAACTAATTTCAATCAGTTTCTCGAAAGATTCGGGTCATTTATAGAGGAGCGTCGAAACGGCATAAACTTGTCCGCCTCTTGCTCGAATTTTCACTTATCGATTTTGCAATCTCCTAGCCTCGGAATTATGGCAACGGATTCCACCGTCGGAAATGAGAAGGTTCAACCTCTGCGCGAAAACGATAAGGAAATAGCGATTCGGTCCTTTATCGGATATTTTCCTGTCTCCCGTAAATTTCATATTCCCATAGGAAAAGAATTTCTGAATTTTCCTTCCCTACAATTCCTTTTTCCGCTGGACCCATCTGCTTTCTCTCGATCAATAGAAACATACAATTCTCCCTTCTATATCATTCCCACCAAAAAGAAAGATCGAGACACTATTACCACGATTCCCCATGCGTTTCAATTTCTATATATTTATTTCGACGACGTAAATTCCATTTAATAAAAAAAAATACACAATTCAACATTTGATATTCGCAGATTCGTCGAGTATGAAAGCTCTATCTACAATTATCTTGAATTCAAAACTCTTTCGGTCTGATCCACAGCGAAAACCATAAATTCCCAAAAAAGGAAAAGATAAATAAAAGAGATCGATCACCGTACGATTTCGTATCTTTCAGACGCACTGGAAATGCATTCCATCATTTATCAGCGAGAATTTTCAAAGCTCCATCTCCCCTACGGTTACTTGCGATTTATCATCCGGAATTTCTAGAACATGTTACGTACGTTGATCGTGAATGCCCATCGACGAGTAATCGACGAAACTTAATAAACGTTCTTGTACACGCGACGACGGGGTATCGTCGTCGGAAGAGAAAGAGGAGCGACGAGGGGAAGGGGTTGCTTTATCAACGACATAATTATGCCGTAACTCCCAGCGGTGAAGGAGGGCCCCGGATTGGATAGACTTTGCCAAGATATTCGAAGTTTCATTAGCTCCTAATCAAGCTTTCTCGCCATCATGCTGCTTCTACGCTTCGCTTCATGGCAGGACCGTGCTGCTTCCAGCCGGAACCATGAATTTCGCATTTCACTGATAACGGAGATAATGAACTCTCTGTTGCGATTTCTGCACCCTCGAAATATACTGTACACCTCCATTATATTGCCGGTTTAGTCCATCTTCACGCGCTAGATTACCAAACTACGCATTATCAAGTGTTAGATTATCATATTGTGTCACAATGTGTTAGAACGCCATATGTCATATTTCTATACATTAGTCTCTTGTATTCCTCAATTTCTATATTGCTGGATTTTGGAATTTCTATTTTTTCAGATTCCTAGATTTTTACTCCTTTAAATTTCTGTATCCTCCAGATCTCTGTATGTTCAAATATATTCTGCAAATTTTTATATCTGCTAGATTTTTGCATCACCTAGGTTCCTATATACCACAAATCCCTGTATCTCCAAGATCCCTATATCCCCAAGATCTTCATATCACCAAAATCCCTATATCCCCCAGATTCCTCTATCCTCAAATCTATATATTCTGCAAATTTTTATATCTGCCAGATCTTTGCATCATTTAGGTTCCGATGTACCCCACATCCCTATATCCACAAATTCCTATATCTCCAAGATCCCGGTGTCCCAAAAATCCTTATATTCCCCAAATTTCGATATCACCCAAGTCTCTAATTCTCCAAATTTCTATATCCTCCAAACCTCTATATCTCCCAGATCCATATATTCTCCAAATCTCTATACGCCACAAATTCTTATATCCCTCATATCCCTATATCTCCCATACTCCATTCCCCAATAACCCGATTTCCCAAAATCCCTAGATCTCCAAATTTCTATGCCCCAGATTCCGAAATCCCTATATTCTATCTATTCTATTATTCTACATGTTCATTTTGAAGCTCCAATGAATTTATTTTTATAAATTTGTGAAGTATGAAATATCTGAAAGTAGGAAGTACTCCCCTAGAACTCGTAACTGTGGAGTCGTACGAGTCCTGTAATTGATAGAAATTACCTAACAGCTGTTTGTCCAAACGCCTCCCCAGCGGAATTCGTGCCTTTGTAGTTTTAATGCGTGCGTTTGAGTCATTGGCTGTCTCTCGCAAGAACTTCCCCTATCCAAAATTAATGGTTCGTAAAGTTGGTTCCGAATGACTAACCAAAGTCGAAAACTTGAGCATTCTTGAGTTATAAATGACTGTCTTTAGGGTTGGTTGCTACGATTCGAGGCAATTTGTCGGAAGGGTTTAACCGGTAGTTTAATCATTTATTTCGGAGATTACGTTACGCATCTATAGATAAAAGACGTCATTATCGTTTCGAGATTCGAAAGCGTATTAAAGACGGGACGTAAATGCGAATGATATATGCTTTTGAATAAAGCTTTTTTAAAAATTCACTCGGTCGAATGGAGAGCACGGAATATAATAAAGTGCCGACTCGATTAATTTTGCATTCGTCGGAAAAATCATTCGTATAATTTCTGCGCGATTGGAAATGGTAATTGGCAGAAAGTGCGAAATTTCAGGTATCGCGTTGCAAATCCTCTTATCGAGATGAATGGGATGAAGTATTCGCGAATTCATGCGATAATTGCGGTAATGTAGCAGATGGTTCGCGACAACATTAAACATTTAATCGAATTGTCGTTGGTCGCCTGTGTATTTATCACTGCTGTACACGTTGACGTTTAATCGATCGCCAATCCGATAAGCGTTGGACAAGAATAAATTTCGAATTGAACAGCCTGTTCGATTATTCATGAACGTTGCATTTCCCAGAACCTTTCTACATTTTCTACCGTCAAATTCTATAGGTATTTTAAGTATCAAAGAAAAGAAGTATCTTAAATTATTCATACCTTTCCGTAAGCTTTCATGCGTTATTCAAATCTTTAGCGTTTTCATATAACGAGTAGATTTCTCCTACACTTTCCCTGGGACTCCCCCTTTCCCTAGCTCTAATCTTTAGTTTTACACTTTTTATGGGTCCAGACTTTTTGTAGGTCTAGGTTTTCCCTAGATTCTACTTCTTAACAGTCAATGTCTCAGTCGTGACATACAAATATTATTATTATAAAAATACACAGTATTCTTGATGTATCTTTTTGCTGTTTCATTAAGATACTAACAATAACACTTCTGTATGTTTAATAATATTGTGTATTGTTATGGTCTTAATGAAACAGCGAAGATACATCAGCAATACTGTACACCTACAAGATGTCTCACTAATGTGTATATACAGTCTGTTCCACAAGAGCGTGGATATCTGAGTGAAAATAGCAGCGGAGGTATTAGATTATATTTAAACGTGTGACATCAATCTCAAACCATATAACAAAGCACGTGTTCAATTTATTCTAACACATACTCTAAAATAACGATACGAAAAAATGTGTCCACTATCGACCAAAAATTCTTGTTCCGCGAAATGCAGTTTCGCTGAAAATTGCACTCCGAGTCGCGCGGAGAGCGATTCGAAGCCCGATGACAATTAATAGAACGTTCGTTCCATAGTATTGTACGTTCAATTTCTCGCTCGTTACTCGTCGCACTCATGCTCAATTGTTTCTTACCCGGTGCGGGTAACTGGTCGATTCACGTAGTCGTTCTCGATCCCTTTCCGTCTCGTCCTTAAAACACACACCGCCACTGATCTTTCTGTCTTTCTACTCGACACGATTGTTCTCCCTCTCGTCGCGTCGTTCCCTTGTCTTTCTTTCGTTCACGAGCATTGTTCACGGTGTGGACGGTCCATTAAGGGCCTAGACGGCAATTCGCAATTAAATGCTTCTCTGGAACGGATGCGAGGAGGACCCGATCTCCCTTCCCCGGTAGCCGCCAAGAGAGCCACTTTTGGAATCGCTTGGTCTCGCTACGCCATTGGTCGCTCGGAATTTAAATAGCAGCTTCAAACTCCGAGGAATCGATCGAATAATACGATTTCGAAGGTACTTCGAGAACTTCCGACACTTCGAATCAAATTTTGAAACTTCTTTGAAAAGACTCGTACTTTCTACAAATTTTTTATTGACTTGCAAATCATACAACGTGTAAATCAACGTGTCGGATAAAATTTCACTTCGAATCAAATTTTCAAACTTCTTCACAAAGACTCGTACTTTCTACAAATTTTTTTTCACTTGTAAATCAATGTATAAATCATGTACAAAGAGCTACTCTCCAGATTTCACATAAAGTAATTTCAATTAAATTTTTTACATGTAGATATATTTCTTTCTAAAGTATGTAACATTGTTTCGTCACGCACTGGTTTTTTACACTTATTTTCGCTCACAATTGATATGATCTTACTCCTCTACATCATTTGCGAAAGCATATACTCTTCGTGTACATGTGTGTACATATAGTGTGCGTATACATGTGTGTGCAGAGAAAGGAATGTGGCTAAATAGGTGAAAAAAGAGCACCGAGCGTACGAAATGTACGACAACTTTTGGGGTAAGAAGGGGTCGCAAGGGAGGTTCGTTTTCGGGGTGAATAAATATTTGAATAAAACCAGAGAAAAGTCGGAAGGCAACTTTTACCGTGACCTCGTAGGCTTAACTCTGGCATCTTTTTTGCGAATATGTCTCTGGCTGGTAGGATGCTCGCCAGAATGGAATTTCATTTGAGAAATTCACGGGAAAAGGGTGCACACGTCAAAGAGATACCATCATTGTTTCCATCCGGCTGTGGAAAATGTGTACCAGGTGGTTGTAGGTGTGTGTACGCCAGTCTGGCTAAATTTTTCCCGAAACACGTCCGTCTCTCTCCTTTCTGTGATCCTGTTGGCTCCTCTTTGGCTCTCGATATTGCCTCGTTGAATTTTTGCATAAATCCAAAGGGTTGCGATCCTTTTACGGTACAAAGCTGAGGCTGGATTTGATTACGGCGCAGAAATTGTTTGCAGGAAAATTGGGTTGGATTATTATAAACAAGAATAAACTGCAGTAGGGAGATGATGTGCAACAGTCAAAAAGTACAGGAAATTGTTAACTATTCTCACAGTTAGTTTGTTTAATGTTTCCCACATGAAATTGAATGTGACTTCCGGTTCTTAACACTTTCACGACCGCACACTTCGTGGAAGTTTATGACCCTTTCGGTTTAACGTTCCATTTTATAGTTGACGGGCGATTATTAATAGAATTAAATAAAATAATACCTCGAACATGTTTTGGCGTATGAATTTTATTTGTTATAAGAGTTTAAAATTATTGATTCTAAAACACGATGCGAAACGGATGCTTGTAAATCGTCGAATCGTGCACTCTTTCCGTCTTTGAAGATCCGTAATTTTCTATTTGCGACCTAATGAATTTTTCTGATTTTTCACGCCCTGCTGCTAGGTCTTTCGCTCTCGAATTTCTAATTTATTGCAGAAACTGATTAAAATTGATGTTACTGCATGTATCATAACAGTATCTTGAGATCGACAATAAATCTGCACAGGTTTCACTTACAGATACTAGCTTTTTCACTTTGGACTTCTAATTAGCTCGGATGGAAAATTAATTTATGGAAGCAAGAATGAAATTTATATTAGTAGATGTATAAGTAGTTCCGCTTGTTCATGAATTACTGAAATCACTCAAGCTATTAGAATTGAAACTTGATATATTTCTGTACACTTTCGATGTCAATTAAAGTTCAAAATTAGTATTAGTAATGGAACTTTATTCATTCGTTTGTTAATGAATATTATAGTGTCGTTCAAATATATTGAAATCATAAACTTCAAACCGATACGCCATAAGTTCTATGAACTTTGCGGTATTTTTATATCATAAAATCATATCAGACCTCTTACGTTTCGACAACATTTTCAAGCAAAGAATTAATCAATATTTCTCAATTAGCGTTCTGTTAATTAAGATATTACATTATTTTTTATTACTGTAACAACTAATCTTCTAACTTAACCAGTTCTTAATTTTTATTTTATATCCCATTTTATTTGAGATTCTCACATAATTTCTAGAAACAAGAAGTTTTTTACGAGATATTTCTATATGCAAACGGTTCATTGCTTGCCTATTGCACAAATAATCATGAAAGAATCAGAAAATTACAGGTTTAGAACGGTAATTGGCAGTACGAACTCTACTCGTATTTGCTAATGAACAATATTAAACTTTAAATTGGTCCATGTACTGTTTGTTTAAGCGTAGAACTACCACTTTGTATTGAAAATATTAATGAAATGTTTACGTAGCTCTGTTCATTAAACCGTACAACTTCAAATTAATGTGCCGATGGTACTAATTTACGGTACTTTTATATCATCGAATTGTGTTAGACTTCCTATGTTTCAAAAACTGCAATTTGAATGCAACAACCTGGTACATAATTTTCTTTTGTTCGCAACGATGCATCTTTCTTATTATCTAAAACAGTGATGAGTAACTGCACTCGGAGACTCGCTGTGCAACGAGGTGCAAGTGATTGCAGGGGTAATAATGAGCAATTTAGAGATTTGAAATCTTTAAATTTATTATTTTCAAATGAGTATATTATCGGACTTCTAAATTTCTATATTTCCATGTTTTTAAATTTTCAAAACTTTAAGTTTTCTATCACTAAATTTTCAAATTCCCAAATTTTTATATAACCTTCAACCCTCTCAGATTCTCAAATTCTTAAATCTTTATATTCTCCAATTTTCAAATTTCTACATTATCAATTTTCTAAATAAATAAATTTCTACATTCTCAAATTTTCAAATTATAATATTTCCACATTTTTAAAATGTCACATTCCCAATTTTTTAAATTCCCAAATTTCTACATTCTCAAATTTTCAAATGATCAAATTTCTACATTTTTCAAATCTCACATTCTCAATTTTTTAAATTCCCAAATTTCTACAATCCCAACTGTCCAAATAAATAAATTTCTACCTCCTCAAATTTCCAAATTCCCAAATTCAGATATTTAAAATCACGAATTCGCTCATACACCCCATACACGCCATTCGCATCGAGTTTTTGTACAGGCACTTGATCTGTCCATCACCGATCTAAACCATCGTTTCTTTCATCAATTTTCCAATTGGCTACCCCCGTACATTGTCAGTTTTGAAAGACCCGTCTGTTATCCATCGGTTCATAACCATCAGCCCAAAGAATTTCGCTGAAAGCTAGTCGCGATGATTTTCACACTGCAAAGGGACCGCGAATTTACCTTTTCCCCTGCTTTTTTTTTCGTACGGCTATTCGAGCAGCATGGGACCGCTTTTAACGGTTTGAAAACGCACGCACGAACGCGGTCGTCGATGCGTGTCCCTTATCTGCGATGCTTGTCATGCATGGCGACCACGTTTCCGGTATTCTCTGTCTGCAGTTGCACCTATCTATTGACCCGACATTCGACGAGCTTGCAGTTGAAACCGTATGCCAGACTGACACTTCGCGCTCATGCTCGATTAAGACGTCCATTGTTTTACCGTTTTCGCTGACAAACGAAGAAGCACGGCTCTAACCAATGGAGTCATGCATTCTGGGACAGTAAATAACGGACAAAGTTCGTGAAAGGCGTAATTCTTTGTAGAGAACCATACAAAGGTCCTATAGACAGTTATACGAAGTAACTCATAGACATTAACCTAACCTCTTAGGCACCATAGTGGCTTTCGCGGATACCATCTCTCTGTATGATCACTATAGTGCCTTTCGCGGATACCATTTCTCTGTACGATCACTATAGTGGCTTTCATGGATACCATCTCTCTGTACGATCACTATAGTGCCTTTCGGGGATACCATTTCTCTGTACGACCACTATAGTGCCTTTCGCGGATACCATCTCTCTGTACGACCACTATAGTGGCTTTCGCGGATACCATCTCTCTGTACGACCACTATAGTGGCTTTCGCGAATGTCATCGTAGATGAGCGCCATAGTGGCTCACTCTACTATCTCTCTCGCTCACTGTTTTAATTAAATGATCATTTTCATATGTTTTGATTCGCACTTTTTTGCCTTCCACGTCTTAGTATTAACAAATCCCACAGAAGTACATTATATATAAATAAAAGGTAACACCAAGTTTAGGCACCATGGGAGCACCTCGCACTAATACACGATATTGGAAACATTTGAAAATGACATATTTTATGAATTTTCTAAAAATGTGAATTATCAAAGTTAAAGTATATCATATCTTTGGGAAAAATAATTTAATCATCAAAAGCTTCACTCCAATGTACTCGCGTAGAGGACAGCATTGTCGAATTCGTCGAACTCTGTCCTACAGGGAAGCAGCCTAAGAGGTAGCAGAAAATTTCAAGTAGCAATAATCTGTACAGAGGTTTTAATTTCTGCAACCATGAAAAAGCTAGAATCCGACAACAATTTCTTTGGGTTAAGATAATGGAAGCCGACTGTCTCTTTACAGCCATCAAAAGGCAACTTTGCAGCAGAATTAGTAAGACGCGAAGTGCGGGTACAAAGAGACCCGAGGTGTCTCGACGCTGTATTCCCTCAGCGACACAGCCTTGACAAGACACCGTGATAAGAAGAAATTTTGGAGCTTTAATAACCAGTCGTCAAAGCTCTTTGTCATCGACTCGTTCGCGGAAAGCACGAACCTGTTCCCTCGACTGTCACCTTCCCTCCATTTGAATGATTAACATTCCCACGTACGAAGTCGCTGAAAGCGTCGTCGACAAAACAGCCAGTGGCAACGTTCGTGTAATTAAATGAACTTACGAACGACGCTTCGATAGAAATGATTTTAGCACGTTCCAGCTTGAACAGGAATCGATACGAGCCTCTCCCATCGAGATTCTACGATTTGAACGGGGAAATTATATCCGTAGTACGAGAGAAACTTCCGTGCTGCGGCGGTCGTTCCATCCACAGAAAATTAGGTTCATTCGTATGGAAACTAAACACTCGACTCTTGTACTAACTCCGCAAACTATCGGATACCATCGACCGTGTTTAAAGAGTACGACACCTTATTCCAGCATGATAAACTGCGGTATCGTTGCTGTACGACAAGAATGAACAAGTGGTCGCTCATGAGCCACATTCGGTTACCATGTCGATATATTTGCAAGCTGTATATCTATCATCATATTTTGTATTCTAGAAGTCGAGCGAAGATTTTTCGTGTTCACAAACTTGTGATTTTTCAAATTTCTAAATACTCGAATTGTCGAATCGAGAAACTCCGACATCTTCAATAAAAAATCGCATTTTTTTCGGTTTTTGATTTTTCACAACTACAATTTGCGATAAAAAAATCTGACAAAATTCTATAATATGCGCTATGTGGACGTTAATGTTTCAGAATTTTTGTATGAAATTAAATGGGCAAAATAGGCCAAAAACCGGAATTTCGTTTTTTCCCCTTTACTACCCCCACGGATGAGATAGGGGGTTGAAACTTGGCGTGAGATGTTTTTTTTTTGATATGTTACCGACTGACATATTGGGTGTTTCATTTGACTCAAGGGCACATTTGACTACCTTATTCGACTAGGCCCTTTCCAAATTCCCATATTCTCAAACAAACAATTTGCAAATTCTAAAATCTCCAAATTCTCAAATCCCCATATCCTCAAATTCCCAAATTCCCATATTCTTCAACTCACAATTTTACAAACTTTTCAGTCTCCAAACTCTCAAATCCCCAAATCCTTAAATCTTCCAATTCCCATATTCTGCAACTCCCAATTTTGCAAATTTTAAAATCTCTCAATTCTGAAATCCCAAAATTCTTAAATTCCCAAATTCCCATATTCTCCATCTCACAATTTTGCACATTCTAAAATCTCCCAATTCTCAAATCCCCAAATCCTCAATCGCCGATATTCCCAAAAACCCTCAAATCCCTAAATCGCTAATCCTCAAATTTGCAACTCATCAAAGCTCGACTAGCCCACCACAGATTCAACTAAAGTGAAATCCATAGCGATAACCAGTGGCAGCACAATGCATTAATAATCCCAAAAGAGAAGAAGCGAAATGTCCGCAGTTTTTGATGAATTCCAGCGAGTGAAAAGCAAGCTGACGTGTGCGTCGAAAATTGTTGGACCATCGAAAACATCGTTGTCGTTGCGCAACATTGCAAGGCCATTTAACATCCATCGTGCCGTTATTGTCGCGACCAGTTCGAAAAAGGATGCTCGATAAAGCACGCACAAATATCCGACGGACAAACTGCAGTCCGTTGTAACGCAGCTAATTCGACCACGCGTCGAGGACCACTCGTTTATCGTTCGACACGTGGAAATCGTGCGAGTTTTGGTGTACAGTACGAACTTCCATGGGAGGATACCGTTTCACCGTGAAACACAGCAGCCGACGTGTTCGCTATGGGGTGCATCATCTCCCCTTTGCGTGGCTACCAACGAAAATCTGACTGGGTGACGGTACAGGGGTTGTTATTTCGTCGCTGCAGTCACGCGTCTCTCCTCTTCTATTTCGACTCGTGCACCGCGATTAGGGCGTGATAGAAACACTGAAATACGAAAGGGTGTTCCCGGTCCATTTGTCATACTCGCCGTATTTTAGTGTCAATTTACTGCGGCGGGGTTTTTATGACTAGGTGGGAACTCGGGGTTTTGTTATTAGCTTTTGCAGCGATAGGGCGTTATGTTTTTCCAATTAGGCATTTTTTATGCAGTTTCGTACAACTTTGCTAGTTGCACAACGGTACAACTTTGATTTATGAAATTGTATCAGAGTTTATTGTACGAAATGAAACTTATTCTCTTCATGCTATCTTTAGATCGTCAAAATCTCAGATATTCATATTTCTAAATTTGTAAATTTTTAAATTTCTAAATTTCTAAATCTTTAAATATATGAATCCCTGAATCTGTGAATCTCTAAATCTGTAAATCTGTGAATCTCTAAATCTGTGAACCTCTAAAACTGTGAATTTCTAAATGTCTAAATCTCTGAATCTCTAAATTTCCAAACTTCCAAATTTCTAATTTTCTAAATTTAAAAATTTTTTAATTTCTAAAATATTGAAGTACTAAATTTCTGAAGACCTAAAGAACTAAAATACTAAATTTCTAAAGAACTAGACTACTAAATTACTAAATTTCAAAACGTCCAAAGTTCTAAATTTCTCAAATTCCCAAAATCACCAATTTTCAAATCCCTAAATCTCTAAATCCCTAAGTCCCTAAATTCCTAAATTTCTCAAATTCCCAAAATCACCAATTTTCAAATCCCTAAATCCCTAAATCCCTAAAACCCTAAATCCATAAATCCCTAAATCCCTACATTCCTAAATTTCTCAAATTCCCAAAATTAGCAATTTCCGAATCCCAAAATCCCTAAATTCCTAAATTTCTCAAATTCCCAAAATTACCAATTTCCGAATCCCTAACTCCCTAAATCCCTAAATTCCTAAATTCCTACATCCTGAAATCTCTATATCTCTAAATTCCTACATCCCAAAATCCCTATATATCCAAATTCCTACATCCCGAAATCCCTATATATCCAAATTTCTACATCCCAAAATTTCTATATACCTAAATTCCCACATCCCAAAATCCCTATATACCCAAATTCCCATCTAAATTCCTAAATTTCCTAGTTCCCAAATATGAAAAATTTTCCTTCTTACTCTCCACTGAATTTAAACAATAAAGTATAAAAATAATCCTAACATTGCATATTAAATGTAAATACTCGAAACAACTACTATTTCCAAATTCTAAAAAATTCATAACAAAAATGTATCTATACTTGGACCCATACTTGTCTGGTCAAATGAAAACAAGTATCTGGATCAAAGAATGAATAGAATTAAATTCTAGGTCGGTGAATTGTATCTGTTGCAATTTCAATAGATCGCTACGTAAGCGTATAGACCTAAAGGCTTGTCGCAGGTTCCAATTTTCTCTCATGACTGTTTCCTTTATTGCGTTTTGCGGCCTCTTAAGAAATAGAGAACGGACAGCGAGTACAGCGAATGTACAAAAATAAACGTGGCAACGAGGGAACGAATCGATGGAGAGAAGTAATAAAAACAAAAGATAATTGTATATGATGTGGCGAGAATTCACAGATTATACATTCGAGAGGTAGGAAATTTGTTGTTTCCGGGATAATAACGCAAGTCGCTCGTTAATCATCGCCGCAGTAAATAATTCATGCGTGATTTTTCTTTCAAAGCGTTTACTCGTTAAGTACGATGAAAATGAATCCCTCTTTTTATCGACCCTTTTCACTGTAATTTACATATATTCAAGCTCGCTAATTAACGCGTGAGATCAAACCCTCAAAATAATATACAATTCAAAATTTTTATTCTACAACTTTTTACCAATGCAATTATATCTTTTTACACGCATTTGGAAAATGTAGTTAGGTCCACAACTCAAGATATATTAATGGAATAGCAGAAATAAAATAATCATGTGCTGAAGTAACAAAACACTGTAGGTCTTTTATTTACTTCACCGGAAAAATCTTTTACCCTCTGCACTCCTGTGTGGACATCACATTTCTCTTGGATCTTATAAATAAATTGGTTGAATATATTTTCATTTATTCACTATTTACAATAAATGAAAAATATATTTGTCACATACTGCACACTGTAGCAATACATTTTATTGAGAACCCCTATTTTGTAAATGAAGGAATTGGTAGATAATAAGTGGTATAATTCTACTTGAGAATTTTTGAAAACATTAACAAATGTGCAAACTTACACATGAACTTGTCTGAAATGAAAAATAGGGGTATGAATTTATTAAAAAATTTTCTATGAATTAATTTTAAATCTTCAACGAAGAGCTATGAGTAAAATTGGAAGATGCACATCAGAGGAAGATTGATTTCTAAAACTATAAATCGCCATTCGATATCCGACATTTAAGAACATTAACAATAACGTTCGGCCAGCGATGTGGTGGAATTTTCTGTTGCAATTGTGTAAATGCGTTTAAAGGACATCGAGGCGCGTTCGTACGATAATGTGAAAGTGCTTCGGTCGTTATTCACAGGGACACTGTACAGGAATGCACTTATCCAATCGTCAGGGGCACGCGTGCACGATTCTTTCGTTCGCATGCCTGCACGAACAGTGGCCTTCCCCTCTCTATCTTCCCGTTTTCGATTGGCAAGCCTAATTGCTCGGTTTCGTGGCCGATTCCCGATCCCGGTAATTGTAACATTATCACCCGAGCCGCGCTCCAAACAAGATAATTCTACTCTGACTCTTCAAACATTTTTTACCGAACAGAATATTCGTTAGGTTCTTATTAACCCTTTGCATTTCTATTTCTACATCACATTTCTTTTGGATCTTATAAACAATTCAGATAAGTAGATTGGTTGAATATTTGTAAGAAAATTCGAAAGCTTGCATTTCGTATATTAGAAAGTTGAACGTAGACCATCGACGTTTTGTCAATGGCCCTTGAAGGGAACCATTAAAGCTATAAACAGTTCGCAGGCTAAACTGACAAAGGGGGTCCTAAGGCTAGAAGTGTCCTTTTTCGGGGCATTCTTGTTGTAGACGTCTTGGCGTGAGCAAGGCAATCACATCACAGAGTCACCACAATATACATATATCAACGTTTATTTTACGCCTACAAATAGTTTTCTTTTATTATTCAACTCTACCTTTTACGCTACCACTCGGTCGATTTTCCTTACATATTATTTACTACTTATAATAAATGAAAAATTTGTCACATGCACCGCACTGTTGCAATTTGATCGAAAAACCCTTTCTTCTATTTTGAGAATTAAAGAGTTGGTAGGTGAGAGAAATTGAGTGCAAAGGGATTTTACGTGCAAAGTGAAAGATCTTGAGAATAAATGCTAGTCCTTATATTAGAATTATTTCATTATATCCCTACTTGTAGATAATACAGTGTAATTCAGAAAATATCTAAATGAAAAGTTGTATAGTTCCAAAACTGTAAAATCGTCACTCAAATTCTGTCTACGTTTTGCAATAAATAAATCAACATACTTGTACATTTTAGAAGAAGGTCGTTTAGTGATAAAATTTCACATTTTTTACACCATAGAGATACATAAAAATTATACTGAGATATTTAAACAGTAATGCTAAAAATTGTATGAGTCGTTTGAACTTCTGCAAGTGCGTTAATTAGCCTAAAAATGGTCGAAGAAGCTTTCGGTAATTTCTTAAAAACCACTATGACCTCAGTGAACACGTAATTAATAAAATTTTCTAAATAACAAAATATTTCCCAATACCTTCATCCTAGTTCTTTACCCTGAATTGTGTACCCTATATTTCCATAATGCATTAAAATTAAAGGTATCAGAATATTTAGCATCCAATCCTCCACCGATTATAATATTCGCACCGATTGTTTATTGAATCAGGGTAAAATGTAACGTTGAAGCGCTATAAAAACATTCGAAGCTTGCCCTATATTCCCCTGATGAATCTTCAAATAGAAAACGCTCAATAGCCCTCCGAGAGGATTGAAAGAAAGAAGGGAGTCTAATTTCAGAAATAAGTGGTGCAACTATCCGAAAATAAATGTAGACACATCCGAACGGAAATGAGTGGATGCATTTATTCTTAGATTCAGACGGTTCTCCAGTTAAGAGGATTCAATCCCGAATTCGCCCTTTTGATTTCTCTTTAGCCTCCGCCAGTCACTTCGCAGATGAAACTGCTACGTGTTCGGAAAGAGATACGAGATAAGGCTTTTCTTCGTGGGAAACGTCAGTTTCGTTGTCCAAGATGTCCAATAAAAACTTGGAGGAAACCGATCGAAGTAAATGTGATCGAAAGCCGTATCGGGATTATAGCAGTCCGTAAACGTCGAATGCGTGTCTTTTCGACGGTGCACTTCGGAAAATATCTGTTAATACGTTAAAAAAATTCGAAAAAATATGATCTCTACGTTAGCAGATCACAATTTTTCACCAATAGCAAATTAATCTTTTGACCCGCTTGCAATCTGTCGTAGATCTTCCATTTCCCGCGGCTACGTTAATGAGAATCGAATGTATGACGGAAACGCGAAGCAGAGTTTGCATTTCACAGGGTGTACTACGATCACGATAATACGTCAGACGATCGTGAGAAATCGGCTGACAATGATATTGAAAGCAAATCAGCAGCGAAAAACGGGCAAACCTCGTCGCGTAATTAGAATCGTAGGAAAAATCGAGTATTATATCGCTCTGGCTTAATTAATTGCCGTTTATTCCAGCATTGTTCGCGTTTCATCAGACGATCTTATCTGTGTCTTATTTAATACAACTCGGGCCTGTTTTCTTTGCCGTACAAGCGACAAAGAGATTAAAAACAGCCGATTTGCACACAATGGTCTATTCTCGTGGAATCGCTAGGAAGCTCGGAGAAAAGCACATCGCCGCCATTGATAAGACAACCGACATAATATTTTAATAAACTCGCGCTCATCCTTTCCACGTTCGGTAGATGAAATCTTCCGCGGGACAACTTGCTTCGTTAATTGCTTGCACAGCAATTATCGAAGATCCAGCCACGATAATTTACGAGCCGTACAGACGATTAGGTCAATGCACCACTAAACGATCCAGACGGTCCGACCCTAAGGTGAATCCAGATTACGATTACTCGAGCATCGACGATCGCTGAAATTACTGTTGTCGAGGGCTATGTTCGATGGCAAATCACTCGTTGTTCCCTTGTATCTCGGCTCTATCGATTAAACTTGATCGAGTAAACCTGAAGCAAAAGCATTCCACGTTCACCCTCGTCCTGTTTTCTCGCGGACGGTGCTAACATTTTTCTGGACAAACTATTTGACGCTACAGTGCGAGTGCTCGATCGCAAGGGAACAGAATATTTGAATTTTCCTCGTTTATTACACAAACGATGAATAGAACTGTTACGAAAATCGTATAACAAAAGATGAATCGAACAACCGTGTTAGTGGAGTATGCGATACTCTAATTATCTCGAACAACGTGCTATTATCCGCAAGATCTGTATTACTCTAAATATGTATCTATGCATTTCCCACACTACTTCGATAAATTAAGAAATTATATCGAGCAAGAAGTTAATTTCCCAGCTATGAGTGTGCCTACTACTACGCTTTATTACAAGTTAATAGAAAGGCCAGGAAATTTATCGACTCTCGGCAGCGAACGAGCAGGAACAACGAACTATGTAGTTAAGCGTAAAGCTAGACTTATATGCTCCCGACGTGCAAACACGAAAGAGAAAACTCATTTCTTACGCTCATCTTCGTAGATGATGTAGCAGACTAGTCGCTGATACGTGTCTTAATTCCCGTTTTAATTTTTAGATTGCAGATCAAACGATCAAGTTTCATACCGTAGTATCATGTGAAGGTGTTACAAAACACTTATGGCATAGCAAATAAGTCTGATTAGAAGTACAGAAATTCTCAAGTATTAGGTTAGGTTCTTTACATGAAATAGCTTCTTTTCACAATTTATTTACAGAAAAATATATCAAAAACTTCAGTACTATAGGTAGATTGAATTTTTACTGAACAATACAAGGCCATATTTGATTTACAGTATTGGGATTCAATGGAGAACTAATTAATTTATGGTACGAATATTGGGGAAGCATTCACGTGAAATCTGAAATTTGGATGCGCTATTTTGCGGTACTTGTGCGAGGAAGTCTATATTTCCAAATTGGTGAACGCACAACTACCCGATAAATACTCGATTAAATATAGATGTACTAGGATAAAAAGATTTAGTTCTGGTAAGTCACGGTAATCCGAGAAACTTGGAGTACTAGCAAAGAACGGGAGTAAATTTACGATACCCGAGGGCTGAGTCTCTCGAACTTGCAGTAGAAAATAATTTACTACTTGGCACGAAAGCGGGAAAAACAAGGGAAAGAACGATGGATAATTCGATAAGATGATGCCCTGTCGACACGAAACACCGAACATCTCTTTATGACTCGAGCATGGAACGGATGGCTCCGGTGAAGAGCAACTTCCTACCAAAGATATACCACCGGTCTGAGACCAACAGAAAGCACGGATCGTAAATATTTGACGGGTAATAGAGAAACACGTGGGCGACCACGTACACGCGTTTATGGTCTTCGACGGCTACGAAACGTCATCGGGTAATTTATTTTTCCGTGTTATGTGCCCGCGGTACAAATCCTGCCCGATGCATTGCATACAAAATACACTATTTACGCGATAAATTAGAGACAACTGCGCATCGACGACAACACTGTTGACACTGCCGTCAGCGGATCGCTACAATATTACCCTGGCGAGTACGCTGTTTACGTGTTGCGATTTTTTGGCAAACGGGTCGATTCGGAGTCGCTGACGTTTCTACCAGAAATATATTGAAAGATCACAAGACTCCACATTTAGTTGTTACAGACAGTTGACATTTAAATATAGCTCGTAGATAATTAAATTGTGACTGTGTAAGTTAGATGTGCTAGAAATAAGGTGACATGGCACTTAGACTATTGATTATTACGAACAATAAAAATCACATTGTACAGGTAAATAACTTTAACTTTTGACATTGTAACTGTGTAAGTTAGATGTGCTACTTAGAAATAAGGTAACATGGCACTTAGACTATTCATTATTACGAACAATAAAAATCACATTATACGGGTAAAAACTAACTTTAACTTTTGACATTGTGACTGTGTAAGTTAGATGTGCTACTTAGAAATAAGGTAACATGGCACTTAGACTGTGGGTAACATGGCACTTAGACTATTGATTATTACGAACAATAAAAATCACATTGTACAGGTAAATAACTTTAACTTTTGACATTAACTTTTCAAGTTAACAGTTTAACTTTGAAGATTTCCTCTCGACCGTGAAGATATAATGATTCCTCGTGAATCCAAAAATTGAAAAGAATACCCGCCTAATAGAATCGTAATAAGTAGGTATTAGTGGCCGAGGGACAGATTCGTTGATGTTGCAGCAATACACGAATCGTGAGAATATACTTCAAATTATCACCTGTGCACCATGAAAGGCGCCTACGTCGTCAGATTTAACGGCCACGTCAATCAATGGCGGTTGCGAAAGGCTATATCCTTAAGCGGTGGAAAGCGATGTTTCAAAGATTTATTAGGATTCGGGAGCATAGCACCGGTTCACAGGCAGAAGTAATAATGCGCAGAACGCGTTCATGAAGCGGCCTAACAGAGATACACGTGTACGATGCCGGAACACAGGTACGAGTTGGTCCACGACGGCGTTGCGAGATTAACAGCGCGATAAATTGTCCACGGGAATAGAAGCAATCGCGATTTATCGCCGGCGGAAACGAAGGTGGGCGAAACCCGAGCATTACGGTAACCAACTTCGACGCCGATTTATATCTTCAAATATAACCAGTAAAAATGTGGGATAAAAGAAAAGGGCAATATGTGGAACGAGTCGAAAGAAATCGAATCGAACCATGAAACATTAACACCGGAAGTAATCAATTCGTGCGAATAATGCGCTATTATAGAATTAATTGATCCTAAAACTCGAAGCGTAAATAATTGATCCAAAACTTCATCAACCTGTTTCGGTTCCTTAACCAGAACTACCGACGCGCACTTGCTTTTAAATTGAAAATGTGTAAAAATAAATAGGTAAGCACTAACATATACAACCTTTGTTTCAATGAGATATAGACATTTTAGCAAAAGCACGGCAACGAAATTTTTTAATATAAAATGTGAAACAATTCTGACTGATTAGCGTCAAGCAGTATTTTGAAATTTTTAACCCTTTCATTGCTGTAAAGATCTTTATAAAATATAATAAAGAATGTAATCCTGACAAGGCTTCTTTCTGAAACACAACTCGAATAAAGGAAATAATCTAGTATTTAAAAGCAACAGCGCGTTCCTCATAAATAACAAAGGCAGCCCGAAGAAAAGAACCGCAATTACGCGAGACGGAAGAATAGGAAGTTGAAAAAACTGATTAAACGAGCGAATCATTAAAGTCGAATGAATCAGGGAGTACAAGATGATTCTATTTACTCGTAAAAGAGTAATTCTACGTACTGTTAACAAACGGAACCCACGTGACGGAACGGAAAAAGAAGGGAATCGGCAACGGAGCGTATCTCGGAGACATTCGAGAAGATGCTCGCATGAAAAATGAATCTAATCAACGTTGTACGGACAAAGAGAGGCGAACGAAGAAGCAAGGATAATGGCAGCAAGAAACGGACGAGAGAATGGCAACGGAAATACAGTAACCGAAGACGGGACGTCGACGAACTACGACGATATAGGATTCTTTAACAGAGTGCAGCAACGAGGCGAGGGCAATTTCTGCCATGATATTGTTAGGAAACCGGCGAAGAACCGGTGTATACGTAATTATTATGCGGTGCATTATGCCGGAACTGGTATTATTTTTCCTTCGTGTCCCGATGAAAGTCTTCCCCGGAGTGTGGGATCAGCATGACCCGATGCGCCCACATCATCATATCGTGACTCTCATCTGTCGGTATCGCGATACCATGTATCATTTACTCAAGTTCGCATTATCTTAATTAATTAATTGTGTGCCTCTACGGGGATATTAACTGGGCCGTATAATCGGGTGTAACGTAAGCTTCTTTCGGGGAAAGTATAGGGAAGCCTTTTATTCGTTGTTGGCTTTCAGAACTATGTTCATTTCAGAATTTTTAACTTCAAGATCATCCAAGGACAATTTCCTAGGTCTTCAAATTTTTAAATTGGCTAAATTGCTAAATACCTAATTTCTCGAATATTTGAAAATACAAATCAGTAAATCTCTAAATTCCTAAATTTCTAAACTCATAAATATCTAAATTTCCAAATTCCTAAATCCCTAAATTTCTAAATCCCCCAGATTCCTAAATTCCTAAATATCTAAATTTCCGAATCCCTAAATCCCTAAAATGAAAATACACCTAAATCCCGAAATTCTTAAATTTCTAAATATCTAAATTTTCAAATCCCCAAATCCCTAAATTTCTAAATATCTATCTTTCCAAATCCCTGAATACCTAAATTCCTAAATCCCCAAATCCCTAAAATTAAAATATACCTAAATCCCCAAATTCCGAAAACTCGAAATTCCCAAATGCCCAAACCCTCAAACAAAATTCCCAAAAATGAAATAGCAAGCGACCACATAAATAAACACCCTGTACGCATGTAACAAATGTTAACATAGCTCGAACAATTTTCAATGTTTTGTGTTTTAATAAAAAAAAAGAGGTCGAAATAACGTTGTATGTCAATTGAACGGATACCGCTAAAATCGACAGTAAATACAGACGTATTATTACGTGTACACAAATCGAGGTAACAGCAGCGTGTGCGTATGTATTAAATTCGTAGCCGTTTGCTCGCCAATTAACGATTGCCATTTCACCGGTGTGCATAGAGTCCTACCGTGATTTCAATTACTCCCAACGTCGTTTGTTTGATGGCTTTTTTTTGCAGGACGCACGAGCTATTCGGCGAAAGATTAAACAATTGCTGGTACAAACGTGCCCCCAAAACGAGATTTTTTTACTGATTAAAGGAAAACACTACAGGAAACGTAAATACCGTGCTCGAAACAATTAGAGAACGGGGTTGCTTGATAAATCAAGAGAACGAAATGAACACTCTGATACGTATGTTTGATCTAGTACTATTTTTACTCAAAATACTGCGGTTGCATATTGCAGATATTGAATAGATAGTCGACAAATTATCAAACGAAACCACTAAAAAGATTGCAAAAGATTAGAAACAAATATTGATAATTTTATTTAAGTTGGCAATTTTTTGCTTTTGTAAAAAGGAAAGCGTTTACAGAATTATTTATCGAAGTAATTCTCGATCAAATTAAAAACATTTGGGGCTAATAATTTTACATTGTGAGTTTCTAGGTTTCAATATATCTGGATACAAGTATTTTACATTCAAGTATTCTTAGGTCCAAGTATCTGTAGATCCAAACATCCCTAAATCTCTGTATCCCCTTAGATCCCCATATACCAACGTCTCCATATCGCAACTTCCCCATATCCCAACATCCCCATATCCCAACATCTCCACTGTCCAACATCCCCATATCTCAACATCCCTATATCCCAATATCCCCAAATTTCTACATCTCCAAATCTCTACATCCCCTAATTCTTCGACACCCCAATCCCTAAATTCCCAAATTCCTACATCCCCAAATCTATACTCCTCCTAATCTCAACATCCCCAAATTTCTACATCTCCAAATGTCTACATCCCCATATCCCTACATCCCCATATCCCTACATCCCCATATCTCTACATCCCCATATCCCTACATCCCCATATCCCTACATCCCCATATCCCTACATCCCCATATCCCTACATCCCCATATCCCTACATCCCCATATCCCAACGTTCCCAAATTTCTACATCTCCAAATCTCTACATCCCCAAATTCTTCGACACCCCAATCCCTAAATTCCCAAATTCCTACATCCCCAAATCTGTACTCGTCAAAATCTGTACATCTCCAAATGTCTACATCCCCAAATCTCTACATCCCCATATCCCATCGTCCCCATATCTCAACATCCATATATCCCAATGTCCCCATATATCTGCAATCTCCCACATCCTGATCTCCCATAATCTCAAACACCCCAAATTTCTAGTTCTGCATATCAACAGACTTTCATATCCCCAGATTCTCATATCAACACATCTCACATATCTTCACGTCCCTAGATCCTCATTTCTCTAGATCCAAATCCTGAACATCAATATCTTTAAACTCAAATATTCTGAATCACCTAGATCGCCAGAAACATTTCTCAGAATCTAGTTTACAGCAATTTCTCGTTTTCTGTATGCTGGAGTCGTGATCATGGCACAAGTACTCCTCTGCAATTTAGCCAGCAGAGACTTAATCAGAGACCTTCGCGACACGGTTATCTGATAAATGAGTTTGCAATGGTACGTATAATTATTCTGGCAGCGGGTAAAGGACGATAACCGGACTGTGACGACTAATGAACTAATAAAGGTAACACGGAACATCAAAGGAAGCGAAATTGGGTTGCTCCTTTCGGCATGTTCGTTGCCAGGATAGAGGATTTTCCAGCAAACAAGCTATCATACACTCGATGCCTCTCATCGAAACATTCAATTCCGGTAACTATGCGCAATACAATGTTCGATCTGGAGTCTCGTTTCTATTCCCCCAATACGGTTACCTTAACTTTCATGCAAACGGAAATGATTTATCTGACTGAAACATCTTTATTGCCTGAATGCACGTAATTACTACATAACTGCTACCGATGAAGTAATAAGCACTATTTTTAAACAAAAGGATCAGTATTATTACTGCCATATTAAATATCATTTGCAAGCTACACAATCTACTGCAATTACATACGTTTAATTAGCTTAATTTGTTCGAGCATTAATCCATAACCTAATAATATTATGACTATTATAATCGTATTACGATAATCAAAATGATTGCAAATAATTTCACCCGCGCAAAGGGATTGTTTCTGGTTTCCAATTACCGGGTACATACGAAGCGAATGTAAATCAAGAATAGAAAATAATATCGATCGACTGTCGCCGTATATCGGATAACTGGGTGACCTGGAAGTTTCTGTTTAAACCACCAAAGAAACCGTGCTATAAACTAAAATACTTGTGCAATAAATCAGCCGATTGCCCGGTCGTAAATACAATGCCCGCGGTGAATAGAATAGACCGTGCGTTTCAGCGATCCGTACGGAAACAATGTTTTATATGCATCATCAACAACGCCTTATTCCGCAATTCTAACAATTAAGGCGCGGTGCCGCAGTAATTTATTGCCAGTAAATTATTAAATAATTGAAGGTAACGGATCTTGGTGTAACTGGGTCGTACAGCCAATTGGTTTATAACACCACCTTCCTTCCCATTTTTCCCAAATAAACCTCGAGATAAATCAAACATTATGGCGTGTAACGGAACTCACAATATATTTATGCAGATTATGCACACTTTATGCAACGAAAAATTTCTAAATTGCATTCCGCTAAGCGATCAATCTACCTTCACGACTTAGATCGCGATTGCAAAATTTCTGCAGAAGCTTTTCTTTCCGCGTTTAGTCGAAAGCAAATTTCATTCGATCTTCGATGCGATGGAACAACCACTGGGGCATAATTAGAGCTAGCTAAATTGATTTCGGCCCGCTTTCGTCGACCCCGACACAGCAGCATCTGTGCGCCGCTAACAGTTTATACACACGAGTATGCTCACCTGTCTCATAATGTCCGGAACATGTGTACGCACGCGTGTTTGCACGTGGCTAAATTAACATGCGACGAATCATGTACCGCACAGTAATTGACATACGAACACGGGACGATCTGGGACACGATCTTTCTCGCATAGAGAAAATCAGAAAACCAGTTTACAACTGAACTGGTATCGACAGCTACACGCGTGTATTGATTACAGCTTGTTACCCGTTTCATGTGGGACAGTTACAAACGAGCCACTGATAAATGAATGCATGGAAAAAAGAAATGTTAAATCGATCAAAAATAGTCTATTGAACGATATAACGGTTTAGCATGGTATGCAATAGTGATGAGCTGATCGAGTGCTCGTTGGAGAGGTCACGGACAGCTATGTGCATGATACATGCACCCATCGAGATTTATGACGCTATTAGGTTTGAAAATTTTTGATCACATGAACTTGATCATTTAACTTTAAAAATTTTGAAATCTTTACTTAAATAAGCAAATTTTTAAATACAATGAAAATCAAACTTTCACTGATGTTGGAAAGAATTAACTCATGGAACGGGTATATGTGTGTATACATATGTGTATGATACATTCACTCATGTCAGGATTGAGATTTAAGACGTATGCACATTATCTAGTTTGCAAATTTTTGTTTCTATGAACCTCCCAATTTTGAAACTTACCACCTTAACAATTTTGAAAATTCAGAGAAGTTGACAATTTAACAATTTGGAAATATATCTCACTTCAATAATTCAATTTTTGAATAGCAATGAAAATCATCAAACATCTTTTCATCGATGTGGAATGCATATGTGTGCACAATACATGCACTCATGTGAGGATTGAGATTTAAGATGATTGTACATTATCAAGCTTGAAAATTTTTGATTCTATGAACTTGATAATTTTGAAACTTACAACCTTAACAATTTTGAAAATTCAGAGAAGTTTGCAATTTAACAATTTGGAAATACATCTTATATCAATAATTCAATTTTTGAATAGCAAAAATTATCAAACATTTTTTCACCCATGTTGTGAAATGCATATGTGCATGATACGTTCACTCATATGAGGATTGAAATTTAAGACGATTATCAAGCTTGGAAACTTTTGATTCTAATGAACTTGATAATTTTGAAACTTACTTAAAAATTGAAAAATTCTTTTAAATAGCAGTGAAAATTATTAAACACATCTTTTCACCCGTGTTGTGGAATACATATGTGTGCACGATACACTCATACGACAATTGAGATTTACAACAATTGTACATTATCAAACTTGACAATTTTTTATTTCATGATAATTAAGAAATGTACACCCTTAAAAATAAATGTAAGAATCAGAGGATTTAAAAATTTGAAAATTTTGAAACTTGCAAATATATCTTGTTTGAATAAGTAAACAGCAATGAAAATACGCCTTTCGCTTAAAAGGATTTAACTCGGGAATGCGACAAAAATATAAAAGCAGGACCCGACATTTTTTCTGGGCATTAAGAAACGGCGGTTGTGCGCTGCATGATAAAAAAATAATGTTATTGTATTCATTGCGCGTAAAGTTCGCCTTGTAGCCTGGTAGATTGATATGCAAATGTGTCAAGATGCTCGTGTACCCGAGCTCACACTCCAATTTCACTTTAGCATGACTCACGATTACGTTACTTTGTACGGACTCACGGTGAGTCACTTGCGATCACCTCCTACTTTACATTATTTAAAAAAAAAAAAAAAACAATACGTTTGTATATACGATACTTCTGGACATGAAACCACCGTGCTGGAGGAAGCAGTGGAAAAAAGAGTGGGTAACGTGCTCATAATCGCGATATCAGAATTTTACGAGCGATCATTATATTTGAAAATGCTGTAGATAAAACTAATCGTAATATGATTGAATGCATGCAGGAATTGTATACTTTGTACTAGAGTAAATGAATGCAACAGTTCATTCATTATCGCTACTCCTTTTTTTTTACTTATTGTTAATGTCAATTGATAATGTACAACCAATTTATCATGCAGTTACAACGACGATAAAAGTATACTTGCAACAAGGAACACTTATCCGAGCACGAATGTCCATAATCGCAAAAATTATGCAGCTTTCCGTGTTTAGTTCTCTCGACATTCAACCGAAAAGTGCTGACATTCTTTGTGACAATCGTTACAATTTTTTTAGACATTTTCCATTATCCAATGGGGAAGTTTCATTACATTCGTTTCAGTACGTTTTTATTGGGATAAAATTTTAAAGGCCGCCATAATTGGGACTTCAATGTGTTAGTTCGAGGTGAAAGACAGTTCATTTGTAACTGGACAATTGTTCCCAGATGTACGCAACTACATGACTAATTACCCTTAATGCACAATGACTAATTAATAACAGTGAAAGGTTAACTTGATCTACTCTACAAACGAACAAGATGCTCGCATGCTCCTGAAACCATGCAACATTTAATTATTAAATTATTGCATATTTCGTGTACTCAGTCATGTTTCAAAAACATTGCTGACAAGTTTATGTAATCACATTCAATAAACCTTAAGTTTCAAATTGATATACCACACGTGTTACTATTTTTATGTCAAATTGTCTACAATTTCAAAATCCCACATTTGATGTGCAAGAAGCTAATACAGTTTCACTGTTTATCGCAATTATTCCAGCACGAGTTTAGTCTCTTATTAACCTTTGTCCCATGGATCCTCTGACATTTAATTCCAATATAAAGGTCACTCGCAACCTTTAGGTATACCTGCACCATGACACCATCGAATTTGTAATTACCTTGCGAGAAGTGAGAACGAAGCCTCTATTGTACACGAAATTTCATACTGCACATCTATGCACATGTGTTCGGTTATTAAACGTACAAGTTCATTCGGGTAACTGGGTAAGATCCCAGGTGGGGAATATCGTGCCATAATTTGAAGATTTTTATATTTATGGTTTATCAAACTTTGAAATTTTCAAATCTCCAAATTGTCATATAGTTAGATTTTCAATTCTTTAAGTTTTTGAATGGCCAAATCTTTTCCATTTTCAATGACCAAATTCTTATATTCACAATTTTTCAAATTACTCAAATTCCCAAATTTCAAGTTTCACAAGTTCCAAATTTCACTAATTTCCAATTTCCCTAGATCCCAATTTTACAAATTTCCAAATTCCAAGTTACAAATTTCACTAATTTCAAATTTCTCAAGTTCCCAATTTTACAAATTTCCAATTTCCCTAGATCCCAATTTCACAAATTCCCCATTTTCCTAGATCTCAATTTTACATATTTACAATTTCCCAAATTCCAAGTTTCAGAAATTTCCAATTTCCCTAGATCCCAATTTCCCAAGTGCCAAATTTCACAAATTTCCAATTTCCCTAGATCCAAATTTCACAAATTTCCAATTTCCCTAGATCCCAATTTCACAAATTTACAATTTCCCTGGATCCCAATTTCTCAATTCCCCATTTCCCTAGATCCCAATTTTACATATTTCCAATTTCCCAATTTCCCAAGTTCCAAATTTCACAAATTTTAAATTTCCCTAGATTCCAAATTTCAAACACCAATTTCCTAATTCCCTAATTCCCTAATTCCCAATGTCCCAAATTCCCTAATTCCAATTCCCTAATTCCCCAATTCTCTAATTCTCTAATTCCATAAGTTTCAAATTTTCAGTGTCCCAGTTCCCAACTTCCCCAATTCCCAATTTCCTACTGCCCTATTTACCCAACTTCCAAATTCCCTAAATTCTCAGACCACCAAACCCTCAAACTCTGTAAACCTCAAATTAAAAAGAGTTTATAAATCAACCAACGAATACAGTTGCTTTCCCAAGTGATAATTTTTCCTAGAAAACCCTATGATGTCCCATAGCGTACGAATCCTAGCCAAAGGTGAACCGCATCGTGGATAAGTTTCAAGTAATTTCGAACACGAAATATTCAATTAATTTCTTGTCGCGGTGGCTCGCGCGTATCTGCTACACGCGTTCTCCGGCTCGTTAATTAAGTTTAACGTTCGCCTTCCCTGCTCGCCTTCTCCTGTATCGGGATGCAAAGTATCTATTAGCCAGGCCTATCCTTTGCCTTCATTAGCTAATAAACTCGGATAATTATCGCCGTTACGGCGTACGTGTGTACCGTAGCCGGCGTCGATGGAACGAACGATCGGCTCTTCTCTTTTCGATAAAACGCACGACCACGTTCGAAAGCTGTTGCGATCGCGAGACAACGTGTTGAACGTTTACCTAATTTCTGGTGCCGACGAATGCTCGGAACGTGACCAATTATGTGGAACCGGCATCTTCCTCGCGCCCGTTTTTAAACCTCATTCTGACACGCTTCGTTTCGCTTAATAATTTTTGTGTGCACACCCCACGAATCACGGTAATTGCTGCTACACCATGGACAACAAATTACCGATCGTTATGTGATTACCAACGCGTAGCAGCTAATACCCTTTGCTTTTAACGACACAATCTTTTCAAGTTTTTATATTTTAATACCCATCTATCAGAAATTAGGAAATCTGCGAATGATCAAACTCGTACTTGAATCTTCGAGATGAACGATTTGAGTGAACTCAGATTGCCATATTTTACACCTCCGTGATATTGTTACTCCTCGTGTATAACCTGAGTGACTTGGGTCGAACTTCCTTTTCATCAATATAATGTACGACTTTGATAAATATTCCAGAATTTCTTCAAACCGAATATCCAATATGATAAGCCATTTCATCCATAAAATATGTCATAAATAATCTTATAAAATGAGAAAAAATAGTCTAGAGTTAAGTGTAAAGTATCGATAAATCATCCGAAGGGTCAAGACGAAAGGATGCTGCGACAGTAACGAACGATATCGAATGAATAGTCAATAGTCTATTCAAAATATCAGGATCTCGTTAACCTGTCCTCATCATCCTTTTAACTTCAGCACGACTTCGGAGATTGCACTTTTTTCATCGCCTAACGACACTTTACCTGTACATCTCGCGCTTGCTCTTTTCGTCTATCATAACGATCATCTGCAGGTTCTCGAGGGAACTGAGAAGATATTGCAGGTGGATAGGAGGAATCGTGACCAGAGGATGAGCGAGCAGGAAAATGTGTGCGGCTCCCTCGAGCTAAACTGCTAGGCAAGAAGATGCGATAATCGGTCACGTAGTTCGCATTTGCCTTGTTTCAAAATTAAAGAGACAATAAATCGACTATTCACAGCCGTATTTCTTACGACACTTTGTAAAATTTGGCAAACTTTCTTTCCTTTTTTCGATTTCAACTTATTTGCTCTATTTGTTCTGATATTTCTGGTTTAAGTAGTTGATGATAGCTGTTAGTGTGGTTGATCCTAGCTTTTGGAGTAGTTGATGATCATAGTTTTTAGAGTAGTTGGTGAACCTAACTCTGAAAGTAGCTGATGATCCTAGCTTTCAGAGTAGTTGATGATCCTAACTCTTAGAGTAGTTGGTGAACCTAACTCTGAAAGTAACTGATAATCCTAACTTTCAGAGTAATTGATGATCATAGTTTTTAGAGTAGTTGGTGAACCTAACTCTGAAAGTAGCTGGTGATCCTAGCTCTTGGAGTAGTTGGTAATTCTAGCTTATAGAGTGGTTGAGGATCATAATCCTTAGAGTAGTTGACGAACCTAGTTCTGATAGTGGCTAGTAATGCTAGCTTTCAGAGTAGTTGGTGATCCTAGCTCCTAGAGTAGTTGGTAATTCTAGCTTATCGAGTAGTTGAGGATCATAATCCTTAGAGTAGTTGACGAACCTAGCTCTGATAGTGGCTAGTAATGCTAGCTTTCAGAGTGTTGGTGATCCTATCTTATAAAGTAGTTGAGGATCATGATCTTTAAAATAGTTGATAAACCTAGCTCTGAAAGTGGTTGGTGATGCTAGCTTTCAGAGTAGCTGGTGATCCTAGCTCTTAGAGTAGTTGGTGATCCTAGGTCTGAAAGTAGCTGGTGATCCTAGCTCTTGGAGTAGTTGGTAATTCTAGCTTATAGAGTAGTTGACGAACCTAACTCTGATAGTGGCTGGTGATCCTAGCTTTCAAAGTAGTTGATGATCATAGTTCTTGGAGTAGCTGGTAATCCTATCTCTTAGTGTAGTTGGTAATCCTAGCTTTCAGAGTAGTAGATTATCCTAGGTGTTGTCGCAGTTGGTGATCCTAACTTATAGAGCAGTTGGTGTTCCCACCTATTAGAGTAGTTGATGATCATAATCCTTAGACTAGTTGAAGAACCTAGCTATGCTATGCCTAGTGATTCTAGTTTTCAGAGTAGCTGGTAATTTTAGCTCTTGGAGTATTTGATCTCAGTTCTTAGAGTATTTGGTGATCTAGCTCTTAGAGCAGCTAGTGAGCCCGCGTTTTAGAATATTTGACAATCATAGCTATCAACGTATTTGATAATCTTAGCTACTAAAGTAGTTGCTGATCTAGCTATCAAAATATTTAGTGATCCAGTTCTTACAATTAGTATAGTGATCCCAGCTCTTGTATTTGCAGATCGTAGCTTTCAAAATAGTTCCTAATCCCAGCTTTCAGAGTAATTAGTGATCCCAGCTTCTCGATTCGACACAGATCCCAATTTGACGTAAGGATTAACAGACTCATGCTACATACTGTGCAAACATCGAGTCGTTCTGCTCCATTTTCACGGCAAAATTCCCGCACGCGTTATGCCGTGAATGATAATATTTATGCGCGAGTAGAACCAGTCTGGCAAATATTGTTTGGCGGCCGGATCTTCCTGCTGCCACGGCGATTTGCATAAGGTGCGTTCATAAATCATCGGTGAATGTTTGGAGCCGAGAGCAACGTGTACTTCCTCGTGAACGATACGTAATACGTGGCTAACGGAAACGTTAATAAGTTACTCGTCGTGACTGGATTCTGTCTCTCCCATTGTTACAGGCTGTTTAAGTGAATCTATGACTCACGAAACCGAATGGCAAATCGAATGAAAACTGTTCAATTAAATCGTTACGTGTTATAATAATGAATTTTAGTAGTGAACTGAAATGGAAAAAAGATATTACGCAGACTAGAAACTTTATTATTTAAATTTTTATATCTTCAGATTTTTCTATGTCCACAAATTTTCAAGTTCCTAAATTTCATGGTAATGTTTCCAATGTACTACGCTGTAGAGAATCCACAGCTTTTAGATTGTATTTCCTCTTAGACTAAGTTTGGTGTAATATATACAATTCTTACATCATTTCAATATACAGGAATATTTACTAACAGCAACAAAATGCAAACTGATTCATTGAGCACTCTACCAAAGTACCTTTTCCTATTAAGAACATCGATGAAACGTTTATGTGGCAATATTCGAGCCCTAAGCTTCAAAATGAAACACCATACTACTATTTTACTTTCACACCGTCGAACAGTATCACATTTTACACGCCTCGAAATTAGCCATTGTTTACTATAATTGGCAAGTGGCCACTTCTCGTTAAAAAGGTTAATGAAGAATTTATGTCGTCGTTTTCGGGATTAAGCTTCGAAGTGACATACCGTGAACGCTTTACAATAGTCATGTGCTACTTTCCTTATTTCAAAATCCAGATACGGAAGTTAAAAGTGCGTGGTTAATAAATCTCGTTGGACAAAATACGAGAGCATCCGCGTTAAACAGGTTAACGAGAAAATTTAAGTAGAAAAATTGAGTTCAACGCGAATACTAATTCGCCCGTTTCGTTCAATTTTTTGCAACGACGATTGCACTTTCCTCCGAGTAAACCCGATTCTCGGCGTGCATATTTTCAGCTTTAAAAAAGCCTCCGTTTACGGAACACCTATTTCTGTATTTCGCTCGCGTACCGCAGAACTACGTGCGATCTCTTTGTCGAAGCGTTGCGCAAAAAAGTTTCGGGAAACCGTTTTAACCAGATGGAATTCACCTCTTAATTCTCGCCGGACTTCTCTCCCGACGCCAAACTTGTCGAAACATTGGAATGTTGTTCTTATTAAGATGAATTTATACGCTAACGTCAATACGGTCGCGAAAATTTTCGAGGGGAGCACGGACCGGATACCGTGTTCCTTAGTTAAACGAAAACTTCAAATTCCTGCGGCACATTCCAGCAGTGTTCTCTGTTTAAGAGTAAAGTCTGCGTATTATAGATACCGGTGCACCAAAGACTAATATATCACGATCGTTATAACCGGTCCACTGTCTACCAAGTAACACCGAAGTTAACTTCATCTTTCGTAACGAACCCCTTGAGACCAATACCAAATACTGAAACTAATTTTTGAGCTAGACAATAGGGCTTGAATCGACTAAAGTTATATGCTGCTTTCTCGAGAACGGGTATCGATTTACTCTCTTATTTGATTGAATTAAACAAAAGAGGCGAATCAGATAATCGACTTGCGAACTGGGACCATGTCAAAGGTCAATTACACTCTATATAATTAACCCCTTTGTGCCATTTGATTTCATAAAAGAAACTTTAACGTTATACAGATTATACAATATAAGAACATAATTTTAACCCAAATAAATTTTTTGAATATTCATCATATGTGGATAATGTAGTAGTAAACTAAACAGTAAAGTAGTTTGTATAAACAGTTGGATAGTGTTCTTCGGTGAAATAAATTTTTCTTCAAAGATAATTTCTGGTGAAAGTCATCGATTTCGTAGAACAATCGTCGAGATAACAAAGTTATTTTTAAATACCTACATAATCGCAGAACACCTTTTCTTGTTCGCGCTCATCGCCCACGCCTTTTCTTCGCACAAGCAAAACCGCCGGTCCAAACTTTACGATAACAAACGCGCGATTCTTTTCGCGTTTCTCGTTGGTTCACGAAT
Organism: Megachile willughbiella; assembly: GCA_945859595.2. Lineage (NCBI taxonomy): Eukaryota > Metazoa > Arthropoda > Insecta > Hymenoptera > Megachilidae > Megachile > Megachile willughbiella. The sequence goes on from OX243796.1 coordinate 12,751,777, forward strand.
CGTAACGTATATTACGAACGTTTACGGCCTTGCCGTTTGTCGCATCGGGATTCGTGAAATTAAGAAAACCGAAGGACACGGACGTATCAAGGCTGGGAACAGACGGGGCATTAAACAATTCCAACGAACCGAAGGACGAATCGAGGATGTACGAATGTTTGGTGCTATGTACGCTTTCTTTGAATAAGGATTACTGCAGAGAAATAAATCTCAGATTATATGCACTCGATTTTGGGAAATTGAATTTTATCGATTTTAAATTTGTAAATTCTTAAGATTCGAAATTTTCAAATCGACAGATCAAGTTAATGGTAATTTAAATTGATAGATTATTTAAATTACAAAATTCGAAACTGCAAAAATTCTCAATTACTCAATTCTTAAGTTTTGAGGTTCTCAAATTTCCAAGTTTCCAATCCCTCAATTTACCAATTTCCCAATTTCCCGATAGTTTAAATTTCCAATCACCAAATTCCTAATTTTCCAAGTCCCTAATTTCCTATTTTCCAAAGTCTGAAATCCCCAATTTCCAATTTCCCAACTTCCCACTTTCCCACTATCCCAAATTCTCAATCACCGAATTCTCAATTTCCCATCTTTCCATTTCCCCAAATTTTCAATCACTGAATTCTCAATACCCCAATTTCCAATTTCCCAACTTCCCAAAGTTCCAAATTCTTAATCACCAAATTTTCAAGTCCCCAATTTCCTATATCCCAAATTCTCAAATCCCCAATTCCCAATTTCCCAACTGCTCAATTTTCCAAATTCCCAAGTTACCAAATTCTCATGTCCCCAATTCTCCATTTCCCAAATTCACATGTGCCCAATTCCTCATTTCCCAGATTCTCAAATCCCCAATTCCCCATTTCCCAAATTCTCAAGACCCCAAGACCCCAATTCTCCATTTCCCAAATTCTTAAGACCCTAATTCCCAATTTCCCAAATTCTCAAATCCCCAATTCCCAATTTCCCAACTGCTCAATTTTCCAAATTCCCAAGTTACCAAATTCTCAAGGCCCCAATTCTCCATTTCCCAAATTCACATGTCCTCAATTCCTCATTTCCCAAATTCTCAAGTCCCCAATTCCCCATTTCCCAAATTCTCAAGACCCCAATTCCTAATTTCCCAAATTCTCAAGTTCCCAATTCCCAATTTCCCAGATTCTCAAATCCCCAATTCCCAATTTCCCAGATTCTCAAATCCCCAATTTTCCATTTCCCAGATTCTCAAATCCCCAATTTCCCATTTCCCAAATTCTCAAGTCCCCAATTCCCAATTTCTCAGATTCTCAGTCCCCTATTTCTCAAGTCCCCAATTCCAATTTCCCCAATTCCTAATTTGCCAACTTCTCAATATCCCAAATTCTTCATCACCAAATTCCCAATTTCCTAAATTCTCAAGTCCCCAATTTCCCATTTCCCAAATTCTCAATCACCTAATTCTCAAATATCCAATTCCCAACCTCCCAGCTTCCCAATTTCCTAATCTCTCAATTCCCTACTTCCTTACTTCCCTAATTCCCCCATTCCCAAATTTCCAAACTCCCAAACGTCAAAACTCCTCAAATCCCTCAAATCTCCCAAATTCCCAAAAGCCAACTCCCCAAATCTCCCAACAAATCCAACTCATCACGACGCTTAAAGTACACATGTATCCCTGCGACGACGTTTGTTTATTCTGTAATTGTTGAAAAAAAATTAAACATATGCATCCTCCCGTAATAACCATAAATCCCGGTAAGTCTGGCAGGGGTTTTATCCGAGACAACGTCAACGAGATGCTTTAATGCTGGCTCGATTCCATCCCCCGTCGTTAAATTCGCGTGGCGAATAATTAATCCGCGACCTTGCGAGAACGAACGGTTTTACACGGAAAAGAGAAGATAACTCGGATTTCCGCGAGCCTATTTTTACGTTGGAGACTTTCCAATCCGTTGGCAGAGCCTCGTTCGTTCGTGATTTTCGTGTTTCGACTCTAAAACACCGCATTGAGAGAGCCTGACGAAAGAGAAAGTGAAATGAATCTTGCGCTTCGACGAACGGATCGTTGCAATGCTGAATTCTAGAGGAACACGCGCCTACAATCGATTGTACGTATAATTTTATCCGATATTCCCGTTCGTAAAATCCTTTTATCGACGGTGAAGTTTGCGGATTGGTTATCGCCGGTAGGGGCTGATAATTAGTGTTTGATCTTCACGAATAGGGGAATAAGGCGTGCCAAAATGGAGGTAAATATTTGACCGTTCTCTAGGAAACGTGAATTTCAACATTCTCCATTCGGAGATAAAATGTTCTTAACTTTATATCGTTGTGAACTATGCAATATCTCTACACCTTTCGTTCGTTTGTATGGTTACTATTTGTATGGGTTTGTTGGGTACTTAATCCCTTGCATTCGGCAGGTGCGTCAGTGAGAACTAACTAATCTCACCTACGATATTAAAACAGACAAAGAAAGTTGAAATATTATGTCAACGTGGTATTATGCAATCGTTAACTATGCAAATAATTAGACACGAACTCCAAATTGAAGATTGTATTAAAAATTCGAGTAAAATTGATCATAACTGAAGTACCAGTGCGTCACGAGTCAGACTCGTCAAAAGAGTACAAAAGGTTAAATCTGCAAACTTAAGCATAAGTTTACTTTTAACCACTTCTTTAAAATAACCTGTGCTCGAATGCAAAAGATTAAATTTTTCTCAAATTTTCTACTTATGCCCTCAATGATATAATTATTGATATTTAATTACTCAAAGATTGAAGTACGCGATAGCTCAGCGTACAAACGGAGAGATTAATTGTATTCTCCGTATCGATTTGAACAAATTATAAATGTGCAGTATCATTGTACAACGGTAAAGTCCAGTTAGAGTTTCAGAATCTTTTGTAGGCGTAATCAGAAGCTGGTACCAGCAGAGTTCATTGTACGCTGTCGCGACGTGACTTCCGTTTGTACCTTTGTAGATACATCAGAAGCACACGTTGATGAAATAACGGAGGAAGGACCGCGAGATAACGTCAGGAATTCCCGAAGACGAACCATTGTGATATCGTTCCGTCCAAAATCTCCTTTTCCCCTTCGTTTCGGAGTAACGGTGCATCTGTTGTCGCTTGGGACAAACGGAAAATCGAATGCTATCGTGCTCCGCGTGAAACTCTACGAGAGGGAGATCCTTTCATACGATCTTCATTAGAATCTCTTGTTTCGACATTGAAATCGTCGGTGTTATGCGATTATGTAGGTAAATTCACAATTCTACATAAGACAAGACGGAAATATAAAATAAAATTTTCATTTATGTCCTTATTTTTGAGAAAGTACACCATTATTTAAACTAGTCAAACAAAAAATGTAGTGTTATGTAATTATGTAGCTAAATTTCAAATTCTACATAAGGACGTAAACTGATAATATGATTTATCGTTTATGTCCTTATTTTTGAGAAAGTACATCTTGCATGATTTAAACTAGTCAAACAAAAAATATAGTATTATGTAATTATGTAGCTAAATTTGAAATTCTACATAAAGACATAAACTGATAATGTGAAATAAAAATTTTATCGTTTATGTCCTTACTTTTGAGAAAGTACACCTTGCATGATTTAAACTAGTCAAACAAAAAATGTAGTGTTATGTAATTATGTAGCTAAATTTCAAATTCTACATAAAGACATAAACTGATAATGTGAAATAAAAATTTTATCGTTTATGTCCTTACTTTTGAGAAAGTACACCTTGCATGATTTAAACTAGTCAAACAAAAAATATAGTATTATGTAATTATGTAGCTAAATTTGAAATTCTACATAAAGACATAAACTGATAATATGAAATAAAATTTGTATCGTTTATGTCCTTACTTTTGAGAAAGTACACCTTGCATGATTTAAACTCGTCAAACAAAAAATATACAGTGTTATGTGATCATGTACCTAAATGTCAAATTCTACATAAAGACATAAACTGATAATATGAAATAAAATTTTGATCATTTATGACCTTATTTTTGAGAAAGTATTCATGATTTGTATTTATATAACATACTTTCTGAATTATCGAAAGGTTTCTCTTCTAAATCCAAAGGACTGTGGTTAATATGAAAATGTATGCAGTAACACGAACGATTTTAACGATTTTATAAGTAAAGTTCTTGCGAAACACATCGTCTTGAGGCTAAATCCACAGTAGGTCCATTAGCAGTGTTTGCAAATGCGAACAGAGATTTGCAGTAAAATTTATTGAGTAAAGACAAGGAATTATGAATTTATCAGATAGCGAGTTAAATATAACCAGAAAGAACTATAAATGTAATTATTTCTTGGAGAACTCAAATTGTTTCCAAATAAGTCGCTGCAACCTTTACGAAATAGCACAATCTATTTTCAACTGTTCCAGATAAGACCACGAGTAAAAAGAAGGTATTTTAAGCTTTCATCTTAAATAGAACATGGTTTATCGAATCTCGAGACATTCGACTCGCAATGTAAACGCACTCGATGTACAATGTACGCCCACGCACCGAAACCGGAAAACCATTCCGCTATCTTCGAAGTTGGATATCGAACGGTTGGAAATTACATCTTTAAACCATCTTCCTCGTTCACGTAACTCGTATCGGTATTGATTATTGATCCTACAGAATGAATCGTGTTCGCGTTACTGGAAAGACCCATCGAACCGTTTACAATGCAAACTGTATCTTCGAACACGCGCCAACGAGCAACACATTAATTACAATGTTTACCGATAATGTAAGACCCAGAAATTGTGTTAGATATCGGATCGTTTATCTTCGTGTTTACGGAAACGAAAAACACTGTCGTAACAAATCGTACATTGGCAACGTTTCCAAAAATTTCAAATTCAATTCTGAAATCTATTGTTTCGATATGTTTCATTCGAAGATACGTGTACACACAGTACTAAGAACTTTGTACTGTGCATTAGTTGCATTATTTTGCATTGCATTAGTTATGCAATGATAACTGCGTGTGTCGTTTCAATTAAAATCTTTTGCCTCTTCAGATAATTTGATCTTTGAAACAATTCCAAATCTTTGAAAACTTGCCGTCTAAAATATGTATCAAGGCTCTGTAACGTCTAAGTTAATTAGCCCTTTGCGGTCGTATTAAATTTATACGTAGACGACGTGCTGGAATTAATTTTCGTTATACGAACAGTATGCAAGATTATGAAGGAGAAACAAAGTTTAATTCTCTTATAAACTTTAGGTATATGTAACACAATAATCTAGCTATTCAATTAAAGCTATAAAAATTATTAAAGATGTAGGTGTATTCAATGGTACAAAATGAGCAATTGTTAATGTTGGCTTTGTGACACAAACCAGTAAAGTTCTTTGCTGCAGTGGCCAAAAGTAGACACACTGTTCTAAATAATCAACGTTCCAAAAACCTTACGAAATAAAATTGACATAACTACATTATTTTTTTGGCAAGAGTCTCCGAATTTTAGTAGCTACAACACAGTTTAAAGTAAGCAGATTTCGAATAAGAACATTAAATCGGTGAACAGATAGGACTTCCCACTTACCCAAATCCTCAATCATGGAATCCTCAATTCCCCAATTCCTAATTTGACAACTTTCTATTTCCCCAAATTCTCAATTCCCAAATTCCCAATTTCCCAAATTCTGAAGTCGCCAATTCCTCATGTCCCAAATTCTCAATGACCGAATCCTTAAATCCCCAATTTCCGATTTCCCAACTTCTCAATTTTCCAACTTCTCAATTTTCCAAATTCTCAATTTCCCAAATTCTCAAGTCCCCAATTCCTCATGTCCCAAATTCTCAATCACCGAATCCTCAAATCCCCAATTCCCAATTTCCCAACTTCTCAATTTTCCAAATTCCCAATTTCCCAAATTCATAAGTCCCCAATTCCTCAATCACCGAATCCTCAAATCCCCAATTCCCAATTTCCCAAATTCTCAAGTCCCCAATTCCTCATGTCCCAAATTCTCAATCACCGAATCCCCAAATCCCCAATTTCCAATTTCCCAACTTCTCAATTTTCCAAATTCTCAATTACCGAATCCTCAAAATCCTAGTTCACAATTTCCCAAATTCTCAAGTCCCCAATTCTTCACGTCCCAAATTCTCAATCACCGAATCCTCAAATCCCCAATTCCCAATTTCCCAACTTCTCAATTTTCCAAATTCCCAATTTCCCAAATTCATAAGTCCCCAATTCCTCAATCACCGAATCCTCAAATCCCCAATTCCCAATTTCCCAAATTCTCAAGTCCCCAATTCCTCATGTCCCAAATTCTCAATCACCGAATCCCCCAATCCCCAATTTCCAATTTCCCAACTTCTCAATTTTCCTAATTTCCAATTTCCCAAATTCTCAATTACCGAATCCCCAAAATCCTAGTTCCCAATTTCCCAAATTCTCAAGTCCCAATTCTTCACGTCCCAAATTCTCAATCACCGAAACCTTCCAAAAAGTGAACCTTACAAAATGAAATTGATGTAACCACATTATTTTCTTGGCAAGAGTATCCGAATTTTAGTAGCTACAACAGTACTTAAAGTAAGCAGATTTCGAATAAGAACATTAAACCGGTGAACAGATAGGACCGTGTCAACTCTGAATTATCTTCTCGAGCTCATTAAATTCTTATCTACTCGGTTCAATTAAATCGCGTTCGGGCAATTAAACTGGTGTATAAAACGAGTTCGCTAGTTCGATCGAGAAAGTTGTTTTCATTCGGTCAATCCATCGTACGTTTGTATGCAACGTTGCTACTGCAATTTCCACATTGATTACTACTTCGTGTTCGTTAGACTATCGTAAATGTTTAGTCTATCATTTTTGCTATCATGACGGTGCTTGCCAATGGCAATCTTAGAAATAACGATGTGCATATTCCTACTTTTTTGTAATTAATCTGCTGCTGAAATTAGTATCGAGGTAATTAGAATTATTAGTCGAGCGATTTATATCGTCGAAAGTTGAGAGATAATGTGACGAATAAAGTTATCTTGATTAACAGTTATGATTCAAGAGTATATTATCAGTATATTATGATTCAAGAGTATGTAGCTTGTAAAATATATAAAACATTCTTTAATACAAAACAGAAGATACTTGAAGATACTTTATAATCATTGAATACATTGAATACAAACTAATAAACTTGTCTTAAGGCAAGTCTAAACCTTGTACGATGAATCATTTCTTAAGTGATTCCCGTTGTATCTTTCCATAATCGTTTAGTTTTTCAAGAAAATTTAAAACAGTGCATTCACGTTATGTACTTCCAACAAATTGTTGTGATCTTCCTAACCACGTCGTGAATTTTGAAAAGTATAAAACATGAAAAAAGAGTAACATAAAAGTCTCGAAGTTGCTACAAGCTACGCAACTTCCAGCAAACAGGTAAAAATGACGTAAGTACGAACACAAGCTCGTTAGAATTATTATAATGTACTTCCAACAAATTGTTGTTGTGATCTTCTTAACCATGTCGTGAATTTTGAAAAGTATAAAACGTGAAAAAAGAGTGACATAAAAGTCTTCAAGTTACTACAAGCTACGCAATTTCCAGCAAACAGGTAAAAATGACGTAAGTACGAACACAAGCTCGTTAGAATTATTATAATGTACTTCCAACAAATTGTTGTTGTGATCTTCTTAACCACGTCGTGAATTTTGAAAAGTATAAAACATGAAAAAAGTGTGACATAAAAGTGTTGAAGTTACTACAAGCTACGCAATTTCCAGCAAACAGGTAAAAATGACGTAAGTACGAACACAAGCTCGTTAGAATTATTACTATACTTAGCTCGTTGCAACCTAGCAAGAAACTTGAAAAATAACACTTTGCACCATCTATGTTATCAATTTTATAAATAACCACATCTTGAAGGCATCCTTCGAGCGATAAATTTAGCCTTCTGTCTTTAACGAGAGTAGCTTGATCGGAAAGCTCGACAAAGAAGTTGAACAAGTACCCTTCCATTTCTGGCGATGAACATGACGCGATAAGTCGCGCGATAACTTTATACGAAATAATTCAATCGCTTGTCTTCGTGGACGGACTTTTTGTCAGCGGCTTAACGCGTAGATATCCATGCTAATGCGACTTTTGCAAATGTCAGTGAAACTCTGGTTCGCTAAACCGGTAAACGAAAAGGGCGCTCGGTTGGTCACGCGTATATGAAGCAATAATTCTTCGTTCGACCAATCAGGATTATCCAGTTTATCGCCTATATTTTTGCATCGCCAGTTTATATATTTTCGCGACAAATTATGCAAATATCATTAACGTGGCTGCCTTTCACGCCGCGACAGTTCGCAAAATACGCCGAACTGAAATGCACGCGATTAAATCACCGAGCGTTTTCTACGTTTTATCTTTTCATCGGTGTCTATTTTCATCCCGAATATTAATCGCTAGCGACCGGAAAATACGGCCCTGTAAGGGCGAAAGGAGTTTCACACTCGCTGAATTGTGTTCGCGGCACTCGAGGGAAAAGAGTATCTGAGGAGCGGTCGAAGCGCCATGAACCCGGGTTCAAGCTTTACGATCGCGCTTACAGCTGGATTCACCGCGATATCGTTTACTAGGAACACCAATGCAATTACACAATGAAGTAGTAAACGGCAATAACTGCGATAAACCTGGTCGATGCGGACGGAAACCGAGCGTATGCATGAACTTCGGACGTATCCAGCCAACTGGGATCGTTATAAATCGAGCAATAAATCAATTATTTGCACGCTCCTCGAGGAGGATCGGACTCGTGTGGGAGTAAACGGAAACGTCACTGGGAACGCCGTATTTACGGGTTACGGCTTTGATTAACCTAATCGCATCTAATCCTTATTCATGCACGATAGACTGTACATAGTACCGCACAAAGAGTAGTTACACGTTTTGTTAGGTACAAAACTGATATATTCAACTGGCACCCCATTATCAATTAATCTTTTTAGATTGTTACCTATGCGCGCGCTTATAAAATTTTGCGAAAATAAATTCAATCAGTTACTGCGTTACCTATGACTTGTTGTTCAGGTCATAGGTTACCAATCAGAAAAATTTAAAAGGCTATTCTATGTGTGCAAAATATCAAATTTCTACCTTATACCCTTATTGATATTGAGAGTAGCAACGGACAGACATAGCGTATTATATATATATAATATATAGAATAGATAAATAGATACTACATTCTGTGTAAAAATTAGGTTAACCAACTTTGCCTTAATTTTTATACAAAACGCTATATTACAACAGTTTTATACTGAACAAACAGTGTAACTATTTTTTGTACGGTACAAGACTGATGTATTTATTACTGCATTCTGTGTAAAAATTAAATTAACCAACTTTGTTTTAATTTTTATACAGAATGCAGTATTACATCAGTTTTATACTGAACAAACAGTGTAACTATTTTTTGTGCGGTACAAAACTGTCGCATTTAATACTGCATTCTGTGTAAAAATTAAATTAACCAACTTTGTCTTAATTTTTATACAGAATGCAGTATTACATCAGTTTTATACTGAACAAACAGTGTAACTATTTTTTGTGCGGTACAAGACTGATGTATTCAATACTGCATTCTGTATAAAAATTAAGTTAATGAACTATGTTTTAATTTTTATACAAAACGCAGTATTATATCAGTTTTATACTGAACAAACAGTGTAACTATTTTTTGTACGGTACAAGACTGATGTATTTATTACTGCATTCTGTGTAAAAATTAAATTAACCAACTTTGTTTTAATTTTTATACAGAATGCAGTATTACATCAGTTTTATACTGAACAAACAGTGTAACTATTTTTTGTGCGGTACAAGACTGATGTATTCAATACTGCATTCTGTATAAAAATTAAGTTAATGAACTATGTTTTAATTTTTATACAAAACGCAGTATTATATCAGTTTTATACTGAACAAACAGTGTAACTATTTTTTGTGCGGTACAAGACTGATGTATTTAATACTGCATTCTGTATAAAAATTAAATTAATTAACTTTGTCTTAATTTTTATACAGAATGCAGTATTACATCAGTTTTATACTGAACAAAAAGTGTAACAACTTTTTATACGGTACAAAGCTGATGTACTACTACATTCTGTATAAAAATGAAGACAAAGCTGAATTTTTGAACGTACATCATAATGAACATTATTGAACGAGCATATTAGATATTAAATCATGGGGTATCGCTCTAAGTTTTTGCCGAGCGTATACGTACGCTCGCAGCACTCTATGGGGCTTCCCTAACTTTTAATTGCCTGAAACTCGTCTTATAATGCCCAGAGTTCCAAACACTTAAACTTCCAGTTTCCGACTTACAAAATTACAAAATCCCTATTTTACAATCATAAATTTTTAAATCTCCAGATGCAAAATTCTATAGTTCGATAATTTCAAAGTTCCAAAATCCTTAAAGTATCGAAATTTTTCTAGGTTCAAAAGTCTTTAGTCTCGAAATTCTCCGAAGTCCTATAGACTCGCAAAGATCAGAAAATCAGAAAGTACCCAAGTGACCCCGTAAGATCGCTAGTCTTCCGATACCGATAATTTGCGATCGAGTTTACGCGATTATCTTTTGTCCTGTTAACCAGACAAGAATGTACAGTTTGTATCTTTTAAGCCAAGCTGTTGAATGCAAACGAAGGCTACGAACGCTACGTGTGCCGTAGATCAATTTGCCTGCTTTAACGGCTAATGACCGGCGGTACGTGCAAAGAGGATTAAACGAGAATTATCGAAATGCAGTCGATCGCTCGAATAACTAGGATCATCATAAGCCGCGCGAGGTGAAAGGAAAAATCGAAAATAATAATAAAAGCGTATCGATGATGTTAAACCACCTGTATTACTAGAATATTTGAAAGATAATCGTAGCATTGAATTTTTATACTTTTCAGCGATATTGGACTATCAAAGTTATTGTGGGGAAATGTGTAGAACACGGGAAGTATCGATTTTTTATATTTATGAATTCTCGGATGTTAAAATTTCAAATTTGCAAATTTTTAAAAGCTTGATCGGGGATGTCGACACTGCTACTGAAATCGAGGAACCTGCTCAGATCTAGATACAAATTCTAATTATACAAATAAGATTATTATCGTGTCTAGGTCTACAATCCGTTTCTATAGCAACCACGTTAACCCACCTGTACTATTAGAATATTTATAAAATAACCGTAGTGTTAAATTTTTATACTTTTCAGCGATACTGCTTGGAATACCAAAATGATTGTAGGGAAATATGTAATATGTAAATATGTAGGGAAACTGGAAATATAAAAAATGTCTCGATTCCTCAAATTATGAATTATCAAATGTTAAACTTCCAAAGTCGCAAATCTTGAAAAGCTTGATTAGACCTAAGGTAAGTTATTGACACTGTTACTGAAATCGTGGATCTGATCAGATCTAGATAGAAGTTCAGTAGTATTGAATTTTTATACTTTTCAGCGATACAGTTTGGAATATCAAAATAATTGTAGGGAAATATGTAATGTGTAAATATGTAGAGAAACTGGAAATATAAAAAATGTCTCGATTCCTCAAATTATGAATTATCAAATGTTAAACTTCCAAAGTCGCAAATCTTGAAAAGCTTGATTAGACCTAAGGTAAGTTGCTGTTACAGAAATTGAGGAACCTGATCTGTTCTACATAGAAATTCTAATGATAGGAATAAAGTTATGGTATATTACCATATTCTGTAGGTAAGTTTAATTACGGAGGAATATATCCGTTTCCATGACAATGGCCTGATCAAGTAAACCGATAGATATTCTGTTGCAAACGGGTTAATGATTCTCACACAGTCTATTTGTTAAAACGAGAGAAGATATTTCATAAGCCAGACTAATCCTGTGTTCATCGGTGTAGTTTCGCATTATTAGCTCGGTGTTCGTTCGGGAGTACAAAGTTGTACACACGAGCCAGGGAGAATTTAGAGTTCCAGTTCGAGCACAATGGCCGAGAAACACGTTACATAAACGCGTCGAGTAATTTTCCAAGATGTACAAGACAGGTTAACATTCTCCACTTTTACGTGATTTACTCGTACCGTTCTCATTTTGTAACAGAGAACCACGTTCGGGACAAGCAAACCGTGTGCCTCGTACGCGGGCAACCCGTTTCTTGTCACGCGCCAACCGAACGCTCTCTATTATTTGCAGGTGTGCATGCAAACGAACGGGATAAAATACGAGCACTCTATGGCGAAAGTGCTCGCGATTCAATGATGCCGGTTATTAAACCGCTTCCCGTCCAAATAAACAACCGTGGAAAAAGTAAGCGTGATTTCACCGGTGATAATTTCCTTCGCCAACAAATTGCCGGCGCGACGGAAAATGAAAAAAAATCATATACGTCTCGCCGGTTGCGGAAAAACTATTTCCCCATAAATCCGATTAAATCGAAAATTTACCATTTTTGCGACAATCACACGATACGTTGACGTGATAGGACTGAATATTATTAAAGTACATGTACGATCATTATTAGTTTCCTTAACACTGAAACTACCAAACCGATCAAATGACTGCTCCACAAGTTTCTTATTATAAGATACACGTTTTGTTAAAGTGCATTCCTTGAAATCAGTATTGATAAAAATAAAGAATAAATGTGTGTACTAATTTATGTTTCGTCGTTTGTTTATTTATTTTTCAACTTCATTTTTAATTTCAAACTCAGTACACATTATATGCCGGTAGGTTTGGTGTTAACATTGAAACTGCCAAACCGGTCGAATGACAAGTTATTTTAAATTATAAAATTTGTTAAGATATTTTTCTTGAAATGTTCACATCAGGAGAAGACGTATAAATTCAACTATATTTAATCATTTCTTTATTCTCTTGCTTTTAACTTCAAGTTATGTATGCTTTATAAGCTGCTTTAGTGTTATTTTAACTAATCAGCTTTTTTCTCAACCAATTCCCCAAAATTTAAAAATAGTAGAACAGTAAAATGATGCGAACAGAATGTAATAGTGGAATAAAAAACAGTATAACTTTGCTCAAACGATAATTGTCCCTCTCCCAAAGAATGTCCACAAAACAGACCACGATGAGATCACGAATATTAGCATAAGCAGTAAACGAATGACGAGAATAAAATAAAAAAAATAAAGAATTTCAACATCGAAAGAAAAGTACACAACAATGTTCCCGAATGGTGAAGGTATTCAATTTCGAAATGTTTTTTCCAGTTTGTATCTACGTCTTTCAGTTTGGTTCTCAAGGCACGAAGAGAACAAGGAATCGAATAATGAGCAAAGTGTGCTCCGAAAACGAACACGTTCACGCAAATACGCGGTGAACACCGGATGTGTACAAATTCGTGGTACAAGGAACGTCCATTCTCCGGTGTCGAGCAAAGACAAAAGATCTTGGCGATCGAACAAGCTATGTTTTCATTTCGATGCAAATGGCAAAAAGCGGCGAAAAAGGGGAAAACAAAGCGGTCCTCTCGATACTTTGAAGCTCCCGGAAGTCCAATGAAAAAGGGACGAAGACGAGGAACAGGAAATCGAAACGATCGTTGGTAATCGATAACGTGCAATAACTGGCTCTGCAATAATCGGTTCGATATTTGGATGCACATTTGTACGGAGTGCTCGAAACATTCGAGTGTTCGAGACGTCGAAAAGTTATATTTGTCGAAACGAGTGCGCCGATTGCTCGAAACTTGACAATTTGTACCGATAATTGAACACTTCTGAAAAATGTTCGGGACACGATGTGATAAATGATTACTATACGCTTTTTTATTATTGTGCACTTTTGTAAGAGCTTCCCCGTCGCTAGGTATATTAATAATATAAGGTAAACTTGTTAAGGTTAAAACTGGTTAGCGATATTTTTAACGTAGTATCTTTAGTAATTGGAGTTTCGTGTTTTACACATGTTCATTTTCACCGCATTTGAATACGGTAATTGAGTAGAGACGGTCATATGTGATAAGACAGTAGCACAAACCCTCTGAGCTTATATTTTTCATATAGCATAAAACCTTACTTTGCAATATAGTCAAATCTATACGGATTATCAATGACTAAATTATTAACTATTCCGAGTAAATAATAATTTTCTTTCGTAGAAGAATCTCATGAATGCTTTTGTATTAACATCTTAATATCACATTATGTATTACTAAAATTATTAACTTTCGTCCATGACCTTTCCCCGATATGATTACGTATTTGCATTAATTATATCCGTAAATCTCTGTCGAAAAAAGAAACAATTATCATTGGTATCCCGTTTGCACTTTGTTCACCCTGTGACCTAGAAATGGGCGTTGGAGTATTACGTAACCCGTCACGCTTGCCGTACCGGCAACATGCAAGTATTTGACACAAGTTCATTCGAATAAGAGCACAATCGAAAGATTTTCAGAGTTGATTCAAATATCATAAATAAAAATAAGTGGAACGAAGTTAAATCCTTCGTATACTTTCGAATGTTAATACAAACAAATGCTAATACAAAGGAAACATTCTTCGCCAGTGAAGAAGGAAAATAAGTTCGTCTCTCAATGTTTGTTTACGGAGTGATAAACTCGGGGATTATCATGAAATATAACGTGCATGACATTCTTAGGACGATATACACGGACATTGGCGTAAATAGAATTTTTGTATGGGTCCGGTCCTCTAACTTTATTAACAATATCAATCTCTCAGGCACAATCAAATGAAGGTTTGAAAATTATAGAATCAACTTTAGAATTTTAAATTCGGAAATCTGATAATTTACGTTGTTAAGAATTTGTGAATTTACAAATTTGTTAATTTATTCTTCCAGAAAGTGGATTGAAAATTTCTATATTTTTAATATGAAATACAGGAGGTATGCTATAGCTTACGTACTTCGTATTTACATGGGGAATAGAAAGGCTTATTTCACATTTTACAAACTATATCCTAGTTTTGGAGATTAATTTATATTTTGGGGACTGATTCTCATTTTTGGGACCAGTTTACATTTTTTGGAGAACCTCTAACAGTTACGCCAATGCCCATAGGTTCCCTACAACCAAATGATGACAAACTCCCCCTACACTTGTTGTTATGCAACGAAGCGTGTGGACCCGGCTCGAGTGCCGGCTAGCGAAATGAGCGAAATAGCGTTCTCGTGGCTCAGAGCGCACGTGCATCTCGAAGGTTCACTGTACGAGACACTTTTGTACACACAAACGCACATAACCTTCCTCCCCGTTCAAACAAATCGTTCGATTTCACTGCCTCGCTCATTAACGCGTACAAGACACGCGTAACCATAAAAATAAAAAAGTAAATGACAGATAAAAGCGGTACTCACCACAAACGTTCAGCCAACCCTCGACCCGACAAGGATACTCCAGCTTCATCGTGGACCCTTGTAGCTGAACTCCAAATACCAATGACGTATCACACAATTGCACTTGTCACATAAGAAAACGAATGCAACGTGTTATCACTGTTAAACAATATCCGCGGCACACATTCTCTCGCGAGTTGACCCAGCACCGGACGAATTTTTAAACCCTTTTAAACGAAAATGCACGAAAACGATACACGAAATAATCACGGACAACGTAAATGCAGAATATATCAAGTGTCGTTCGTACAAACGCGAGCGTAAACACTGTCTGGCGTGTTGCGCGCGCAAACCGTCGACGCGAACCACGCACACCGGCGAACAAATCCGAACTGACTGAACGAACCCTCTCGCGTCCTCGTTGAGCCGATCTTCTTTCTCCCTCCCACTCACGTGACTCGGCCGCCAGCCCCTCTCATTTTCAGGTGGTGCGCTCATCCCGCATATTATTTTCCTTTTTCCCGATTTCGAGCACTTTTTCTGAAACAATCGCTTCGTTTACTTGCACAGAAAAATGTTACTGTCACGAAGTTTCTTACTGGACCCAAGACGAGCTTTGAAATGCACTCGACGAAAAGATGCGTTCGATTTATCGAAAATTCAAATCGAACTGCCGCCATTTTGAATACTTCAATGATCGTTGGAATACATATCGGAATTCGATAAAGTTGTATTCCCTTTGTTACTTTCAAACTCGATGAAAGTTTAATTTTGCTTGAATATGGGAACTATAACGAATTAGTGTTACATTTGTTATTTGGAAAAGATGTCATGTTTAATTTCGATCGAAAATTCAAATCGAATCGCCGCCATTTTAAATACTTCAATGATCGTTGGAGAACGTATCGAAGTTCTTTGATATATTTGTTATTATGACTTTGAAACTGAATTAAACTTCAATGTTGTGTGAATGTATGAACTATAAGGAATTATTCTTGTTTTCTTATTTGTAAAGATACAATATTTATTTTCAATGTTTCTGTCATTTATTTCAATACTAGTTGTTAAAGTTTAACTAACAGATTCCTTCTCAACAATTTCTGACTATTATATATAAACGTTGCTATATCACTTTAATGAACTGATAAACGATTTTATAAATATAGTCTTTATTATACCAAACTGTTCACTTATGTTCAAAATGATTGACTGTCATTATGCGTGTGATCATACCATGTCAGTATTCTGTGATATTGTTCGAACAAAATTGACGCTCGCTTTTTATGGATAAAGAAAACTTGAGGCAGTATTTTTAAATGAGAAGTAATTTATTAAATACTCACGTTATCAAACGGAGCTCGGCATCATCGATTCGAACGAGGGAACGTTACGCTAGATGACTGAACTGTCAGATAATTTGAAAATTATCTTGCTTCGTCTCGAAGCGCCACCTGGCAACGAAACGTTCAGTCAGTCACTGGCAAAATGGCGCTCAAGGGACAAGTTGGTCAAAGTGAGTAATAAAAAATAATTTAATCGTCCGCTGTAAAAGCTAAATTCTAAAACATTTTTGTACTGTAGTATCGAAGCAATCGCGTGGATTCTTTTCGTACGAAAAATATATCCCCTACACCACTGTCAGAATCCGTAACCTCCAAATGGGCGTATGTGCTGTGATGATTTCATCGTTTACGAAGCGGCTGCTAGATAGAAATGTCAAACCTATATTTTAGAAACGTATTGCATTTAACTTTTATTATTTTATAGGTACCGTTGCATGAAGTAATATGGATTGTCAGTAGATTTATTTATTGAGATTTTTAATTTGTCTATTGTAAACGCATTTTATTGATATTTTGTCTTAATAAACATTCGCTCGTCGCAGTAGCCTTGTACAACATAGTTAGTGATTGTGATTTCTCAGAAATATAAAATCAATAGTATCTACGCTTTACAAACATGTTACTAGTTTTGAAATGTATGTTATTTTTATATATTCCTATTCGATCTCTTCCGTGTATTGATAATTTAATTATACGCTAAATTAGTAGAACAGACTGCGACAGGATTGAAAAAATCACGACGCATATTATTTGGTTCCTGTGGATTGATATAACGTTTATGTAATCTTAATAATCTCTTTATTTAAAAAAATTATAAGTAGACAAACAAAATGCATTTATCAACCTGTTCGTTAATATGTACATTTTTAATAAACTCTTACTTGCACATCGCGATACCTTTTATTCATCATCAATAATTAATATTCAACATCAATAACTACCAATCATTGCAGAATCTTAGAAAAGCTATTGTTCGGAGTAGTTCATGTCAAATAATGCAATTACTTCATTCCTATAAAAAGACTTCTGCGGTACGATAAATCTAATCACCCGTATTGCCGGATTGACAAAATCTTTTTCCGTTCTAGATATCTACCACAATATACATGATATACGCTCTATTTTATTTTCCTGCGTTATTTAAAAGTGGGCCCCTTGTTTTTTAGATACGACCCTGCCGTGGGTGACGTCATTGCTCTGTAAGACGATCAATACGTGTTGAGAGCGCCAAAAGATTTGTCGTTCAATTTTAAAGTTTCTTTCTCGCGCTAAAATTAAATTAAAACATTTTATTGTTAAATATTGTTATTCTGTCGAAGTACACTATAATTAAATTGAGCAATTATAATCACGAACATTTCTTTTGCACGCGCAAAAATAAAAACGTTTTCAAAACGATGCGATGACCGGCGTCAGAAATTTAACATGAACCGGCATTTAACACGTGTACTATTATATGAGGCTGTGAATATTCACTGACAAATAATATTAATATTACAACGTATCAATAGTATGGAAAAGAAGTAATAGTATACATTTTATATTTTTTTGCAGAGATTATGAATGAAGTCATTAAACAGAAGAAGACAGGAACTGCAGGTGTACAATGGCGTATTTTAGTGGTGGATCAGCTGGCGATGAGGATGGTATCGGCATGCTGCAAAATGCACGATATCAGTGCTCAAGGGATTACCCTGGTTGAAGACATCAACAAGAAACGGGAACCTTTACCCACCATGGAGGCGATCTATCTAATCACACCGTGCCATCCTTCCGTTCAAAAGTTGATCGAAGATTTCAACAATCCCACCAGAACAACGTACAAAGTCGCCCACGTTTATTTCACGGAAGGTACTATCCGATGATCGATGTACGCTCCACAATTTTTGGTTCCAACGCAGAAAATATCATAATGAAATGTTATCACGAAAACTCAGGACAATTTCTGTTACTCTTGGGTCATGTATCAGTAATTACGCAAAATAGGGTGGACCCCACCAACTTCAATGATTTTAATATATATAAAAATCGTTGAAATCGGCGGTGCGTACCCTATTCTGCTTAATCATTGTATCTTCTCTTTGATTGATAAACATAAAAAATAGTAAGGGTGCGTTTAGACTGTGCGAGCACGCATTTATTTTTTATCCGCTCAAATTTATTGAAGGATTTTTTTCTACCTATGACCGTTCTCAAGTCAGCTCTGAAGGGGATTAAATTTTGAGGCTGGTTTCAGTTTTTAAACTTGAGTTATAACTAACAGAAAATCTTTTCAAAAGACCTTTAAGTTAGTCTAAACATACCCTAAGATGATTGAAAAGAGACTGAAAATGGGCAGACCGGTACATTCAATTTCAACGACCCACTAGTGAAATTCTAAGTATATCTCTTTACAGCGTGTCCTGATGAGTTGTTCAAAGACTTGTGTCACTCGCTGGTAGCTAAACGCATAAAGACACTTAAAGAGATCAACATCGCTTTCATACCGTATGAAGAGCAGGTAAAGCAACGGAAACGAGAAAACAAATGTTTGATAAATTTACGTTCTCCGTGGTGGCGGGCACACAGTCATACACATCAAAGATACACTAAACATCCTTTACACACATCAATCTTACTTACACCCTTTATGGCATTTCCAGTCACGAACCTACTACTACTTTTCAATTTCTCGACCAACGATCACAATGATATTACAACGCAATTGTTTGACCTTTTCCCCCACCCCTTACTCTCCCTTATTTTGTACAATATTCACATGTCAGCACGTACTAACGACGGAATGCATTCATGCTTGCACGCGACCAGTGTGTCCGGAGGAGCTGTTCAATGAACTCTGCAAGTCTCTCGCCGCTAAAAAGATCAAAACCCTCAAAGAGATCAACATCGCTTTCCTGCCTTACGAGTCGCAGGTGACGAATATGAAAAGGAAAAATCGTAGCTGCTAGTCGTAGTCGCAAAGTGCAACAGTTACTTTAGATTTTATGAGTTTCACTAAACGGGACGCGAACTCCTCCGCCTTCTTCAGTTCTTTATTTTACAGAGTAGAACATAGGCGAAAGACTTCTATAAATACCTTACATGTTACCTTTATCCTTTCGCGTTTAAATTTTCGTTCTTTAGTTACTCGTTTGTCGTTTCGTTAACGCATGCGTCTCTGTATCCTGTTATTTATAATCATGGTTTTGTTATCCGTTTGTTCCTTTTCTTTTTCGATGTACATACGTAATCCGCTATTTATAACACAGCTTTTAATATAGAATTACTATTTAATCGATAATGCGACCACCATTGGCGTAATTAGAACTGTTGTCTGGGGTGTGACCAAGTCTTCTAACTTTCCTGGTAGCGTCAATGCTTCATATCGAGCATGATCAATTGGTTTTTGGAAATTTGGAATATATAAAAATCTACAGCTTTGAAAATTTCTATTAAAAGTTATATGAGGTATCCTATTTTTCTCGCGGTGTATGAAGAGAGCCAGGTCATATTATGAAGAGGCCAAGTCGACCCCTAATCGCTACCTAGTTACACCAATGATGACCATCAGTGCAAAGATAACGCTAATGCGAATGCATAATTAAACAGGTGTTCTCCTTGGACTCGCGTGAAACGTTCCCTTGCTTTTATAACCCTTCCTTCTCCAACTTGAGAACAGCCAATATGGAAAGAATAGCCGAACAGATCGCGACACTTTGCGCCACTCTTGGAGAATATCCATCAGTTAGATATCGAAGGTATTGTACTGTATAATTGAATTAAATTCAGTTGATCGTTATAATATTCCTTTTTGTTATTTGCTCCAACAGCGACTTTGACCGAAACGTGGAACTAGCACACATGGTTCAACAAAAATTAGATGCTTACAAAGCGGATGAACCGACGATGGGAGAAGGTCCTGAGAAGGCACGTTCTCAGCTACTTATTCTAGACAGAGGATTTGACTGTGTCTCTCCGCTGTTGCATGAACTGACGCTGCAAGCTATGGCATATGATTTGCTAGACATTGAAAATGATGTGTACAGGTAAATAATGCAATTGCATCTATAATTTTATATTTTTTCAATGATATGTTAACACTGAAATATTTTTACAAGATTTGAAGCATCAGCGGGAGTACAAAAAGAAGTATTATTGGATGAAAATGATGATCTCTGGGTAGAGCTTAGACACCAGCATATCGCTGTAGTCTCACAGTAAGTTCAAGTAATTTAACAATCACTCACTTGTATAATAAAATTATAGTTATATTGAAGTATGCATTTGTTTTTAGAAACGTTACCAAAAATTTGAAGAAGTTCACAGAATCAAAGAGGATGCCTCAGGGTGACAAGCAGAGCATGAGGGATCTTTCACAGATGATCAAGAAAATGCCACAGTATCAAAAAGAATTGAGCAAGTATGCGACGCATTTACAGTTAGCGGAAGATTGTATGAAACGTTATCAGGGAAATGTGGATAAGCTGTGTAAAGTAGAACAGGTACGTAATCCATAAAGTATTGTAATAATCGAACTAATTTTACACGTTACGTTTCGTTAGGACTTGGCAATGGGTACAGACGCCGAGGGCGAACGTATTAAAGATCAAATGAAGAACATTACCCCGATTTTGCTTGACCAAACCGTAAATCATTTAGACAAATTACGAATTATCGCATTATACGTTATTAGTAAAAACGGTATCTCCGAAGAGAACCTTAATCGATTAGTTCACCACGCTCAAATATCTCCGGACGATAAACAGACTATAGTAAACATGGCTAATCTTGGTATCAATATCGTTGTAGACGTAAGTAGTTTCACCTGTCAATCAATAACAAGTTATACATTATTACTGTACGCGTATTTTTATTTGCAATGTATCCTCAGGGTGGTAATCGAAGAAAATTGTATACCGTACAACGTAAGGAGAGAATTACGGAACAAACTTATCAAATGAGTCGTTGGACTCCAGTTATGAAAGATATCATGGAAGATGCTATCGAGGATAAATTGGACTCGAAACATTTTCCGTTTTTGGCTGGACGGGCAGCAAGTTCGGGTTATCACGCACCTACTAGGTATAATAGTATTTTCATTCGTGTAACTATGATTTTTAACTAATAATTATGTAAGCAATACGGTATCCCTACATATTTGTATTACTGTGTCATTATCAATTTTGAGTTTAAGATATGGACACTGGCACAAGGATAAGGGTTCACAAACCATCAAGAATGTACCACGCTTAATCGTTTTCGTAGTTGGTGGTGTTTGTTTCTCTGAAATACGATGCGCTTATGAAGTTACAAACGCTTTGAAGAATTGGGAAGTAATAATTGGTACGTACATATTGAAATATATTGAACGCTCGAACTGGTATTAAAATTCATTTACTATTCTTTCTTCAGGTTCATCGCATATCATAACGCCGCAATCTTTCTTAGATGATTTGAGCAAGCTTCACGTATAAAGCAATTTGTTCGTTATAAATAAAACGAAGACACATTCCTGCATTCCTAATATGCCATTAGCTTCGGCTCCGTTCAGTAATATCAATTATGAAATTTCATGGATGATCTCGATTGTATAATTAAAGTATAAAACGCCAAGTCAATTGTTCAAGTCGCACAGTTATTTAGCGACTAAGAAAAAGAGAAAAATTGGAAAATGTCATATCATAAATATCATTTTGCCGAGTTGTAAATGGTGCCAGAAGAAAAAGATATCCGGTATTTAAGTGCCTGCGCGAATAAAAAGTTAATAATGATTAAATAAAACATGTTGGCAATACGGATGTAGATCACACGGAGATGCTTAATGGTACTTTAGGCTCACGAATGATCTAGCCCCAGATATAGTATGTTATTCTACTGTCATACTATTCTTTTGTTAACCATAAATGGCAAGTTTAGCGACGGAATTTGATGTATTGTAGAGAAAGGTCGTGATATTGGTGTAAATTTCTCGTTATTAATGTTTCGTTATCTCCCGCTTCAAAAATTGTTGACTGTTATCGCTGTCGTGGAGAAGATTCAGTCTTCGGTTTCAATCACAGAATCAATAACGCTTAGCAATCATCATGAACAGTATAAATATCGAATACAGTTGTGTGTGCTTCAGTTACGTCGCTGTTAAGAAAGACTACACGATGTCAAATTAGTATTTATTTTCTGAAGTCTACACAGATATTTAAGTATCTTTACTTTACAAATGCAAATATTTAAATATCATATTCATTGACGTAACTAGATAGAAATCAGGGTGGACTTGGCCTCCTGAAAATATGAGCTTCCCACGTAGAAATGTAGAAGTATTAGAGATTTAGACATTTCTAAATCCCCAAATTATCAAAAACCACTTGGTCCTTCCCAATATGAGGACATGGACATTATTAGTTAAACTAGGAGACATGGTACATCCTAGGAAAAAGTTCTAGTTACGCCAGTGATTATATTGTATAATAAAAGAATATATGTATATTTAGTTATTTATTATACTTTGTATTACTAATTTGTTTACTAAACAAATTTGTTTAGTGTGCATAGTGCAAATGCTGCTTATGTCAAAGCGTGCATTTACATAAATCTAAAAGAATGTCCAACAACTAAAGACTTATATTCGTTTAATTAAACGTAATATCTTTACCGTATTTGTAAGTACTTACACGTTGAAACTTCTATTGCACGTACAAAAAAGCAATTCTAGATCACTTTCGATCTGTGGAAGTTAGAGTCTGTTGATCATCGTAATAATTATTAATGTGTGTTAATATTGCGATTACTTAGCGGCGAGATTATTACAAAGTTTACGGTATTGATTATTATATATTATATGGATATATATATATGTATGTAGATTGTAGTCTAAACAAAATGTTCTGCTTATAAAGGCCTACAATTCACTCCAATTTTGTTTATTTTTTTACGAACACCACACCACGTTGAGTAGATATAAAAAATTTGAAAAACAATATCAATTACATTAAAAATTGAACGATTACACGATATTGTTTAATACACTAGTACAAGACTAAAAGACTAGTATCAACATAAAAATTTCTTTGTAAAGAATCTGGTTTCAATGGATACCCAACGGCTCATTAATTATTTCAAGCTGGGAATTTCACATAATTTAAAAGTAAAGAAATGAGGGATTTGTGCATGGAATAATTGATAAAATGAAAGGTTGAAATGAAGTAAATTATTCTGAAATGTTGAGTAATCATTTCAATGTATTTCTACTTCATTTGAATCGGATCAGAATTATCTTAAGACAGGACGAGGTTGCAATGAAAAACTATCAGCACGGTTACTTTCAATTAGTTATTAATAATTAAACCTTAGAATAATTAGCATAATTCGTAGAGATTATAATAACGTATAATATGCATTATTTTTTTTTATCTGTATTAATAGTATACACAATGATATTTCTTATCTTCTTCTAATAGATCCGCAACATAAGAGAAAACGTCAAACATGAGACAATAATAATTTCAATTAGTATCTCTCCTATCGATGACTATATATAATACTCTCTTTCATTCTATCTCACTCGCTCTTTCCCTCGCTTCCTCCCTATTTATATGTATATTTATATATAACATGCAAAATTACAAACTAAGAAAGGTAATTCTGTATGTATGTGTAATTAATAACTTGTAGTAACTCTTGTATTCACAATTGCCTTGTAACATTAATTTAAACGTCATAATCAACGTCTCTTTTTCTTATTTTTCTTTTTTAGAAATAGAACAGACAACATAGTTGATTTTGACATTGTTAAGTAAATGGAGATTTAAAATCGAACATAATTGTTTACTCATACCTGTACTACCATCTCGGATTTGCCATCGAATAAAAATCGAATAAAGAATTCTTCGCGAAACATGAATAGTTTAATTGTTCTAGCAAAATAGAAGAAACGATCGCTTGAAACGCGTCGTTAATGTTACCATGCACTCATGCACAGAAAAATCGTATAGAAGGTTCAATAACTAACTGGTTTTTTAAACGACATGGATTACGCGAACACAGGAAATAATGTAAGGTATATTTCTGAATAATAATGGTGCGGTGGAAAGTCAGGGGTAAACGTGCGAACAAATTTCACCTAATAAACAACGGTTCTCTCTTACTTAACAACATCAAGCATTTCTTTATTTTAGCCATTTATTCTTCATTTTCATTATTATTTATGTACAACCAGCTTAATGTCTTGCTATAGTTAGTCGTAATAAGTCTACTAAAACTCATGTGCCATTGGAGATGATGTGCGCCCGTGGGAACTTATATAAAAAATTATTATTTTTTTGTTGTTGTTGTTTGATACAGCGGAGTGATTTTGGTGTTACTTACGAATTATTACGTCTTTACCTAGTAACTTATACTGAGATCTAGTAGGTTATACAATCTATCGGCCTCCCCTTAAATATTACAAACCTTATCACATATATAGAGGTGTGTGTATTAGTACTTGTTACTTTTTTTATACATAGATATCTGTATTCTGTTTAAATTGCTGCCAATGATTTCTCCTCGTATTTACAATTACAAACCACGTATTATACAATCATAATACCTAACACACTCATTCTCACTCTCATTCCTATATATCCATCTTACCCTCGCTCACCCTCAAACTCACCCTCTCTTTGTTAATTCGTTCACTTTTATAATTTTTTCTTTTTTTTCTTCATTTTAGAATTCGTGTCACCATTGAGCTCGGTTACTTTTTTAAACACGGCGCGATCTTACAATCCAAGGGATTCTTTCTCTAGGACACTTGCGATTGATTAGTCTAACGGTACAACATAGATCGAAAACGGTGTTAAAAAGAATTTTAAAATGACGGAATCGTCTGATTCGATCCGCTCGATCTCTGGTCACGAATCGATCGAAACATTTTCCGTATTAGTAACAACTCACTTAAGACACAATTGAACAAATAGATCGGCTCCCACAAAGAATGTCGTTAAAAGCATTAGGCTAGAACAATGATGGGCAAATCGAACGCCCGCCGTCGAGATCGCGGGCACCGACATGTACGATGCGTGCAACGACGAGACGTCAGAGATCCACAGAAGTTTCAAATTTTCAGGTCGAGAAATTGACTACTCGTCGATGTCCGCGAGTGCCGCATCGCTTACAGGTTCATGCACCGCGGCCTCGCGGGCATAGTTGCCCATCGTCGGGCTAGAAAATAAACGCGTGCTCTGACTTCATGTGAAAACCTTTGAATCGTTGCAAATGATTCTCTCATTCGCGGAAGATCATTCGGAGGATATTTCTTGTTAAAAGAGATCCCCTTAATCCGACGCGACAATATCTCGCGTCGCATCATACCCTATCCTACTCATCGTAATATCAAACATATCGAATTTGCAAATATTATAGATGCCAATATATTATGTATACGCATTTTCTAAAATCTTGTCTGAATATCGACGATTGTTACAGGCCACACTGAAACTTGATTCGACTTATCTCTACTGCACAATAATTCCGTTATTTGTCCGGAACACTTTTGTTCGACGTATCATCTATACCGAAAGAACATTTTACAATTTGCAAAAATCAAAAATAAAACCACGATCTATCATTCTTCATTTTTTCCCCTTTTTAATATTACAAACGACATCCTCCTCGCGAGAAATCATCCTACTCCCACCTCAGTGCACACGATAACAATTAACCATACGGATGACTAAATCATTGTATATGCTAAAGGCGCGAACGTTGATATCGCAGTGAATAGATTGCTAAAGGTCGAGGGCCAAGATTAATCGTAAATCTTGAATTTTGATTAACGAACGACCGAGGACGATGATCCCGGTACATTAAAATAAAAGGACGCAGGATAGTCTAGTGTATTGCTAGAATTAGTGTACACGATCGTTGACGAGATCGCGTTGATATGAAAGCGCACACAACATATGAGAATAAAGAGCATTCCCAAAAAATAGGTGCTCACATTTTATTATTTGGTCGCAGGGCCGGCGCGAATATTTGTGGATTCGGGTTTGAAAATTTTGCGAGGACAGAAGAAAGGTATTTACGTGTCATTTTCAAGTTTGGAACGCTTCAAATCTAGAGCGTTTCAAGATCGAAACGTTTCAAACTTGGAACGCTCCAAACTCTGAAGACTTTTAATTCCAAACTCTAAATTTGGAATACTTTAAACTTGTAATGTTTCAAATTTGGAAAACCTCAAATTTGGAACGCCCTAGATTTGAAGTTCCCAGCACTTCGAGCTCAAAACGCTTACAAATTTGATAAGTACCCATAAGCATATAATACATTTGTATAGAGCCCCGAAAAATATACGAGCGTTTCATATATCGCAGAGCTTTTTAAAGCGCAGTGTCGGGTTTCGTGCCAGCCCTGTTTAACAGAGGTTCTTTCGTTCATCTCCGATGCACTTTAACAACGAAAACATGATTGCGAATAACGGCGTGAATGCTCGCGAACTTTTCTCTACCTCTCTCTCTCTTGTTTCTCATTTTTGTATTATATCTTATTTTCCCGTGCGCATTATTAAAATTGGTCGCGAACGAAGACTCATGATTAAATTGTATCGCCACTGGAGGAATATTTCGTGTGATATATAATAATATATTCAGGATATATCACTTGTTCGATCGTTACGTTCGAGTCAACGGTACACTAGCACTTAAAAAATTGCATTTCTCTTTGCTGAACGCATTTTATACATAAATAGTCACGCACACGCACACATACACTTATATTTATTCTGTACAAGTGTGGACATCAACGTCGCGATCCTCGATATCGGATACACGCCTCCCACGATTTCCTGTTCGTTATATCCTGACACGTCTATCTCGTTACGCTCGAGAAACCTGAACGATCATTCCGAACAAATGTAATGCGACGGAATCGGGTCTAAACGCGAGTTTAATAATCATAATTAATCATAATAATAATATTAATAATAATAATAATTATAATAATAAATCATCTGTATATATTGTAATGTCGTTTAAACACGGTCATCTTTCGGCGAGGGGTATTTTGGCATTTGAACGCAACGTCAAATCTTTCGCTAGTTTCCAATCATTTATCTTCTTTATTTCTATTTCTACCTCTTATCGATCGTGTCTTTCGGGTAACATTATTTGACTGCAAACATTTACATCGAATAACGACACGATCGGAAAGGTCAAACTTTGCGGGACCTATTGAAGATGAAGTTATAGGAAGAAACGCATAATAAATAAAATAAAACGTCGTGCACATCCGTGTTTTACGCTCTCTTTACCTTTTAAATAGAACGAAAACGTTTAATTACTCTACGACAAAGTAAACTTCTCGACGATTTCTCAATGCATGTATATGTTCTTCCCGAATAATCATTTAGTGTCTCTATTGTTGTTCGTAATTGCAAAATATTTGTTCTAATATCACGTAGAAAGGAACATGTACTCGTGAACCGTAAATTCTCTGTTTGATGAAGCAAAAATAAAATCAAGCCTGTTCTATTAATGCCACGAACGATTCGTGCCCAGCGTAGCGTTCCTCTGATTCCAAATAAAAATGTCATTCAATGCGCTACGTTAAAGAAAGACATTCCTAGGTTTGAAAAGGCTCTTAAAAAAATAAAATTCCATTTAATGCAATAATTTAATAATAATATTAATAATAATAATAATCATAATAATAATATATCTCGATAATAACTTTCGTTATCAGTAATGTTGTGTACCACTATATCCACTACTAGAACTTCTACAAATTCCAATACTTTTTAAAAAATGAATCCCACTGTAATAATAATAGCAGTTAAGTTAATAGTAGTACGTAATAAATTCAAATTTTGATTAATAGTTATATTTTCAATTTAAATATCGACTTTTTGTACTTTTTTTTGCCGATTTCATGTTTTTCACTCAAGACGTGTTCGTGCACGTTACACAAAAGCGATTTACGTATTGTAAAATGCTAATCGCCCGTTGCACATCGAAAACAACGTCTTGAAATTATATCTACATAAAATTATATTAGAATTATGTTAGCAAATTTTCCTTTTTTAATAATCCACTTGCGATCAAACAAATATAATTCTTCTCTAAATAATGTCCCACTTACGAATCGATACCGTGTCACGCTTTTTTCATTTTTTTTTTACTGCGATCCTCGAAGCATACCAAGTATTTGAGGTATGTACATCGGATCTGATCTAATGGTTGGTAGGATCGAAACTACATCATTCTATAATCACCTTACCGTTACTCGTAATAATTGACGACTTTGTTCTAAGGTGAGTTTATAAATATTTTTTTTTTCAATTCAACCGATTGGCCCTGTTCTAACTCCTGAAAATCAATCGAAATCGATGTGGTTCTCAATTGATAGTCGTACGGGCGTAATCGCGAAGATAGACACGATTAAATTCACCAGTGTGTTATGTTTGCATTAGGTATATTTCTCTATTATTATTGACTTAACAAGCCTACCTATTTCGTGATTATAAATAGTATATATTCATAATCAAGAAAGAAATTTGCAATGAAATTATTAGTAATCGCTAATAATTATATATGTATTATTGGCAGAAACATTCGTTTATGTAATCCTACCAACGATTAATGACTGAATGTGGAAAAATATAAAACTTAACTAAATGTACACGACTTTTACTCTTCTCCACGCTCGCTTTTGTACTCATTCATTCGTTAATTAACCGCACACTGTACACGCTCTCTCTCTCGTTCTCTCTCTCCCTCTCATACGGTATCTTCCTTTCATTATCTTCTGTGTAATATTTTTTGTTTTGTTTCCAAATTTACATAAAGTACAAACTTATGAAAACCGGAAAAATGTAACACAACAGTCAGTGTAGCATTTTCAAAGTGTCGTGTAAGTATTTATCTAATTACATGGTCACACTTGGGTGTCCGTCGATTACACACAATTAGTTTTACGTGATTTGATAAACTGTTTCTTTGTAGCCCGACCAATCCGGGCCGTGAAATTTGGGTTTTCCGTTGGAATGTCCCAACTCGCACCACCATTTTCTTTTTTTTCCTTTTTTATTTTTACTATAACGCCGTCTTCACGTTCGGCTTATTGTTATATTATTGTTATTATTTATTATTGTTTCTTATTGACTGACGTATATATCAATACGTTTCTTCGTCCAGCGCCAAACATTCGTCCAAGTCCTGCCCGGTTTCAGTAGATTTATAATGAGCAGCAAATAACATTATAACGATTCCTCAAACGCAGCCATCAAATCACTTTGCAAGTTGATGTCAATTTGCCCAGCCGCCTGAAATAATAAATATACCCATTCTTGGCAAATTCGCCTACGAACAACTGTAGACGACTGTAGACCTACTCGCGAATATTATTTTTCTAAAGAACTGAACGTTTCTTTTTTTAAGCTCATAATCAATACTAATTTCTTCTTCAACAATATTGTCTCTACGCGCAAAATTGATCGTGTCTGTTCTCTCGATTGTAATTCTGTCGCATATAAAACGGAGCTCAAATTGAAAATGTATGTCACCGACGAAAAATCAAACTCCTCTAGAAAAAGAAACTATGCTAGGACTTACCGCTTCGCGGCGTCGTCGTTCCTGTTCTCGTAACCTCTGACGCTCTCTTTCTGCCGCGGCTTTATCTTGACTTGGACTACTGCTGTCGGTATCGACAATGGCTTTCACTTCTTCTGCTCTCGACGTAGCAGTCATGACGTTTCCTTGTTGATCACCAACAGTTTTTCTAACTTTGTCTAATGCGTCTTCTTCTTCTCGTTCTCTTCTTCTTTCATTTTCTTGCCGCAAACGTTCTCGTTCCGCTTGTTCCTTTTGTTGTCTTCGCATTTCTTGTTGTTCCAATAGAGCTCTTTGCTGTACGAGAGAAATTGATATTTGTTGTACATGTAGCCTATACATTTTATACGGACAGAGCATGGAAAATAATATAGGTATCTACGTATTGTAACAAATAGAACAGAGTTTAAATAAAATCATTATATTGTTTATAACAAACATATTCATACTAACCCTATCTTGTTTTTCCTTTGCTTGTTTCTTGAACGCCTGGAACGAATCCCGTGCAGCACTCTTCATGCTACTCCCTGCTGCAGACTGGGGACTGGATGCTTGAGCCAGGGATGACCACGACGAAGCATTTTTCACATTTTGTTCTACAGTCTACGCGTATTTAACAATCATATTAAATATTCGTTGACTAAAGGAATAGTACAAAAGCAAAGAATTTTGAAAGAAATACATTTTTTGCAATATTATGGACAAGTGAGTCGAGAAATATAACAGGTTCCGGAAGTAGGTCCCAAACCATAAAAGTTTGAGAAACAAAAATACAAGCTACAGAAGATATTATCATTACATTATTACCTTATTCTTGAAGGCTGATGCGAAATTTGACACAGGATTTTTAGAATCCGGTGGTGTCATCTTTTTCTCAGGCATAAGCTGTGAACTTGAGTGATTCCCCATCGGTGGCATTCCTGTATTCATTTCTGCAAAAAGAGCTCCGGCTAGAGCAATGGTATTATATATTTGATTAGTAAGCAGTTAATGTAGCGATCTAAAATATGAACACAGAGGAAGAAGAAGATGTATATTGAATTTGTAACGAAAGTACACAGAGTAGCTGCATCATTTATCGTTTAGCCAAGCAAGTTAATATTCGAAAAAGCAATATGAAAGCGTTAATGTAAAGTAGGAACATTTGTTATAAAGTCATGTTAATATATTTCAGTATGAATGTAACGAAATAGCAAATGATTATAATACATCAAATTCCCAATAATTAAAAATGAGTAAAATGCATTAATAGCCGAACTAATGAAATACAGCAACATAAGTTTACAAATTAAAAGTAAAGTTCGCTACGATTGCACAGCACCCCTCAGAATACATGCAACCAGTATAAGTTATCATGAAACCTACCATCCATGGGTTTTTGAGGCATTTGTGGTTGTGAAATAGGTACTGGTTTTTCTTCTTTCTTTATTGGCATTTGAGATATTTGCATTGGCATAGAAACCATAGACAGAGGGTCAAAAATTGAGCCCATTCCGCCCATGTTCATTCCCATATTAAGTCCAGGTATACCATTGTTATTCAACATGTTAGGCGGAGAATTCTCGCGTTTGATATTAGAAAATCCATTGGAATGCTGTTGTGACATTGTAGCATTATGGGAATTTTGTATACTGGTCAATGGCGAAGTAGTATTTATCATGTTTTCCAATTGATTGTGCATCGACATATGCGTGGCCAATCCTGGTTGCAAACTCATATTGAGGTTGGCCATTGTTATATTCCCCAAGTTTAAATTAGATGCCATACTCGTAGGCATCATGTTCACTGGAGCCTTTACATCTGGCATTAAATTTAAATTGGTGTTATTGGTGGTTGTATGCGGTGTTTGTATCATTGGTATGTGCGGTTCTTTTTTTATCGACATCGTTTGTTCCAACGAGGTCTGCGTAGTAGGCACAGGAGCTGTAAGAAAAGTTTTCATAACATTTTCAACTATTTTCTATACGTCACATACAACATGATTAATCGCAAACTCAAGCGACAACGTAATTCTAACAAAGTTAAATTCTTTAATTACATCATGCAATTAAATATGTACCTAGAGTATTATACGGTTGCAACAGATCTGACTGTTGAGTTAAAGTTGTCCCATCCGTGGGTACTGGTGTGTTTGTATTTGAAAAGGAACTAACTGATGTAGGTGGCTGTGGTGGCTGAGGCACAACCGGTGAAGCTACTATAGAGTTTGTATTCGTAGGTGTAACACTTGGTGGTGGAGTTGGTACAGACACTGATGGAGTCGGTGGATTAGAAGTAGTTGGTGGTGGCGGAGTAGGCTTTTTTACAGGTGCAGCCGTGGCCATGGACGTAGATCGTGGCGGCTGCGCTGGCATAGATGCGTGACTCGCGACAGGCATTCCTTGACCAGCTGTAACAGCCGCTACTGCTACAGATTGTTGACCATTACCACCTAACAAAATTATCAATATAGTATTTATAAACATACAACATAAAATTGAACGCGCGTCAAGATAATACGTGGCGCAGGGATTCGCGCTGACTCATTGTTAAGTAGAGATTCCTTAAGTGTTGGTCTGACTCACTGGTAGATTGTAGAAGATTAAGATTTTCAAAGGTGGGATTTTGGGACTCTTGAAATAAGAAATTTGATCGTTTGGAAACTTGGAAATTGAGGAAGCGGAATTACCGTGTCCAAAAATAGGTCGCAGACTATAAAAATGTAGGAAATCCTACTTTTAAGAATTTGTGCTTCTGTACGCCACAGTTGTGCACAATTAAACGATACTACAATGAAGGATTTTATAAAATTATGTTAGTGATATGTACAGCGATATATCAAGATATGTACATTTTCAATAGCTCTTAATACAAATAAATCTTCTTAGTTATACACGTATAATACAATTTCTTACTCATGTAATATTATGGTGTAAAATGTTGGAATGAATTTCACACACCTTGATCTGAAGACATATTGCTAGGTTGCGTTACAGCTGGTTTAGTTATTGGTCCCGTAGAATTTGTTGGGGGTTGACTGTTCATTAAAAGACCTCCCGTGTGATTCAGTGTAGGTGCCTAAAGAGTGCACTGTTGTTTAATATATTTTGCATAAAAAATGTATTATTATGTATACCAGGAGGCTCATGTTACTTTTAAATATAAATTACTAATGTATAATATGCGTTATAATACGAAAAGACTTGCGCTATCAATCTTGTCTATTTTTAACCCTTTGATTGTATATACACATTAATATTGACTAATGCAGGCATATCGTAACGTGTCAGCCAATGAAATAATGAAATATCAGAGCAGCCAGTAAATAATACATCAACGTGGTAATCAGACAATCAAGTATCAAAAACTGTTTCAACGTATTTTTATTTTTAATAAGGTAAATTTTTAATTTTAGAAATTTTACACCGTAAAAATGACTCCACAATCAAAGGGTGAAATACAAATCGAATATTCTGTATAATGTTGAAACTTATAATGTAGAAAATATTAAATTATAACATATAACAAATTTCAATTATAATATAACAATGCGAATTTCGGTTACAATAGAAAATGTACAATACATTTTTACAATAATACATGAACGAGTAATATTATAATCTATACAATAACTATGAATAAATGTTGCTCATAAAAATATTATCTTACCGGTGTTACAGTTGTTGTGGTTGGTGGAGGTCCTGCATTTTGTGCATTCTTCTTTGTTTTCTTTCTTGGGGGACGATTCGTAGAGTTTCCTGTAATTCAATGTAATGTGCATCTAACTGTGAATACGTGCAATCGACCAATCACTTTCTCGTTACAAGAGAGAGATCGTTGGAGTTATAGTGAAATGCAGTGTGCAGAGGATACCAGCCATGAATGTCGTGTTCGCCAAGTAAAAAAGATGCGAAATAAACGTTAAGTACATTATCAGAAACAAAATTAAAAAACTTCCAGCGTATATTTTCTAATAGATTTTATTCATATGCTTATATTATAATTGTATCACTGTGTACAACAATGTTAATTTAAATATCTCAATTGTATGATTTCTTTTTTATTTTTTTTTTTTTTTTTTTGTGGACTTTCATCTTAATGGTTTTTTATATTAAAAAATTTTTAATGCGCAGAACAATTCATTTTCTCTCATTCTACATAAAGTTAGTTGTATTCAATTTATTTATGAATAATCGCGTGTGCATATATATACATATATATACATAAGATGTATATGTATATATATATGTATACACATCATAAATACATACATACATATCACACGCGCGCGCACATACATAATACACGCTCACGTGTTGCGAAATTGCCGCACATACATATATAACATTACATATATATGTATGCGAGAATATGCGCCTTCTACCTCATGAGAATAATAATAATTATAATAATAATAATGATAATAATAATATTAATTATAATAATAATAATAAAATAATAATATAATCATAATAATGATTATTACAATATAAGAATCGTGACAGTGACGAAAATGATGATTACAAAATGCTGACTACAAAAACCATCAAACTGCCTTTTCTTTCATTTTCATACAATATAATGTAATATAATATAATAACGTAATGTAATCATAGAATTAATTAATGCAAATAAAAGTCACGTAAATAGTACAATATGGACTCAACTTAAACATGAAAGATACAAGTGTGTCACGCTCATACAAAGGTAGTTTCAAACATGGATTAAAGTCGGAGTTAGCACAATATTGAGATCGGTGGCAAAGCACTCCTGCTCGATGTTCATAGTCACTGATATATATATATAATATATATATTTATATATCAATTACAAGCAGCAATTCTATATACTACATTTAATTGCGATTCATATCCATCATGAATCAATTCTCTTCATCAGTGGAATGGTCGACATTAGATTAAAACTCGTCAAATGTACAAAGAACGGGAGAAAACGATTGCAATGAAATATAACAACTAGCTAAGAACATCGAGTAGAAGTTCCAGCGTATCTTAATTTATATAATATAGTTAACTGGACCACCACCAAATGAGCTAACTCCGACTCTGAACGACCTCAAAAGAATCGATTCATTTTCTTCTTCTTCTTCTTTTAACTTATTTCACTCGTCTACTTTTGTGTATGCATTTAGAAAAGTCTCCTGTGTGTCGCTTAATTCTTTTTCGTAACTTACAACTATTATTAATATTTTATGATATATTAGTTTTTACTATGTACAAAACGCGTATGCTTGTGTTACTGTTGCTATCCAATCCGTGATACGCAGAAAACAGATGGAACGCGCGAATAAGCTCCTGAGAGCGATGAATAATGTTTCTTTTTCTTGTTTCAAATGAAAACAACGCTTCAAACTATAAGAAAATATCGACCTCGTTAAATCTGCTTTTGCGTATAACGACGTCGAAGGAAGAATGACGTTCCAGCCTGGCTAAAGATGTGAAAAAATTCAGACGCGTGCTTGTATATTGGAATAAATGCTACAAAAATTTTGGAAGGCAATATCGATATTATTATAAAATGCCCTATATCTTGTGTTACAAGCTAATGGTGATTGTATTTTAATAGATGCACAGTTTCTATCTAATTCAGCACACGCCGTCAATTTGTTTTCATATAGTCTAACTAATTAATTGGAATTTTTCTATTTACTTTCAATATTTTTCCTTTTTTTTTTTCTTCTGGAGAACACAAAATGATAAGTTTCATTTCTGGTTTCAACACCTTAATAATTATAATTTCCTTAAAAATCAACAAACAATTTTCCAATCGATCATGCTTTCTTTCAGTAAAGTCAGTAATAATAATAATTAAAGTCTTCTACTGTATTTTTCTTCTGGAACAGTAAGTACGCTGCTGACTATACGATTAATGATAACATTAAATTGTACTGAGTGGGAATTTGATCACCTTTTTTTTCTTTTTCAATCTTTGTTATGCAACATTTTGAAGCATAAAGTGCTTTCAGAAGCACCTTAAAATCTTATATCAATTACGTCCATAACTTCTTATGTATATACTTTACTATATATAAGAACTAAATTTACATGATATTTCAACAAAAAACGCTATCATGGAGCAGACATTTACACATAGAAATATAAAAACAAAATATCACTAAAATTAACCTTGTTCAAACTTGTATAAAAGGTTTTCTAAAAAAAAAAAGAAACATTTTTAATAGGACGGGTTAAAATTAATATTATCTGAGATACTTTTACACGACGCGAATATTTTGAATCGGTTGTATGTATTATGCATATTTCAGAATTTTATATCGCTGAGAATGAATCAAATGAAATTCGTTTTTAACAAGGATAAATATTACTTTGTATAGCAAGGTATGTAAAACCACACCGATTTAAATAATTAATTATTATCACTGTTCAGAATGATATTGATTTAGTAGAATGAAAATGCACTAACTTTCAAGTTCAAGTAATTTCAAAAATGAAGAAACTGACAATGGTTATCAATGAAGAACTAGTGGTAAATAGAATAATGAAACGACGATTAGCAAAGCTTAGCGGAGTGCAAACAATGTGTTTGGAGGCTAGGGTGCCTTGGTTGTATCGTAGACCATTTCCTTATCCTGCTCTCGTTGCTAATTCTTCTACCACTTTTCATCCTCTCCATTTATTACAAACAACATTTCTACCCTTGACTGCCTGTGTTGTTCAAACACTTGCCTTTCTCTGATATGTTAACATAAACCTTGTATGCTCAAAGTCATTAATCTTACAACAAAATAAATGGAAATTGTTCATCACATCACATATCACTTTCTCCGCACACTATAGCGTCTGGTTTTGTAACAAATTTTTACTTGAACCCATGTACTTGGAGGAAGATTTAAGATCTTAGTTTAGTTTCATCGTTTCATTTAAATAATATATAGCGGTGTACTATTGTACCAAAGCGTTTTCATGAGATGATAAATCTTAATAATTGACTTTTTACAGGAAGCACCACTTCTTTGGCTTTATAAAAAGTAAACCTAATTAAGAAATAGAAATAGTTAGATGAGGTAATATCAGGTTACGTTTCTTAAAAAATATGTGAACTCTGAAATTTTTCTTGCGGAGACAATATTTAACACGAGAGTGTATCTAATTAAATTCACTATTTGACGCGAAAGCTGTGGATTATAATAACCTTAGGATGTGGATTTGCAAATCCAGCCACCAATACACATTGTCTGCATTTGTTTCCCGTGTGTATAATAATATCACTGCCTAATTTGTTCCTCTTTAAATGTTTACCATTTTAAGTCCACACAGTCTAAACTGTGGAAACAAATATAGTGTTCAGAAGCCTAAACACAGTTCTCACGTCACTCAGGTAATAAGTGTATATTCACACTTGACGACGTTGTTAATATATCACTGTACTATATTCCAAGAAATGATACGACATGAATGAATCAATGCGAGGAAACAAACTTAATGATTTAAAAAACACAGTGATACAAGTAATGCTCTGCTTATCGATTAATGTAAATAAATATTAAATTTGCAAGAGTTAATATATTGCATGATGTTGCTTGGGTTACGTAGGGCAATATAATCGTCAGGAAAAGCTACAATGTATCTTCCAAGGTACTAACATTTGACACTACAGTCCCTGGTGTATATCGTGTTACTCTGTAGAAACCATAACAAAACTTCTTTAGACGTTGACTGAATAACCTTATCAAAGCAAATCGTTATCATCGTTGTCAAATGATCACTTTAATAGAAAAGTGTTTTCCTTGCACATTTAATCAAACGTGAGACTGCAGTGAAAAATTCAGTAACCTTGAATAGCAAACTATACTTGACTTTCGAGCAACAGAATGTATTGTCAACACCGACAGGGCAAGAGAAAATATAAGTAATCATTTTTAATCAATAATATAATTTGTGAAACAAGCTGGCATGGCATATGGTATCCTCTAAACACAGTCTGCACTCCACTAGCTCACCTTTTCTTTCTTACCATTGCATATTGTCTTGTAAATTAAATAAAAAATTGTTTAATTGTGTCAAGTTTCAATTCTGATAAACGGAACTTTTAGATATATATCTGTTTCAAAATTTCCATGTAACTGTAGATAACTTTACAATAATTCGTTAATGTGACAATAGTAGTGCATCCATTGTAACTATCGTAATGAAACTTGACACGATATTCGTACTTGCATTAATATAACGCAGCACTTAAGCTACACGAATAACGCCGTCCTAATAAATACAATTAATAAGCAAGATTTAGCAGCTTAAGAAGATATTTGCGATGCATTTGTGCAGTCAAACCCCCATTTGAAAAATTTGTTTAAATCTATTCTTTAACTTCGCCTCGTTACAATGTGTATGTTGCATCAATAATGTTGCACCGGTTTTTCGATTGTTTTAATTGCCAATACAAAATTGGTTAGGCACAGAGTTTGTATTATCTTTTAAATGCAAAGTTATCACCAAGTCACAGGGTATTAATTTCTTTTATGCAAGACAGTAATTTTTCATTGAACTTGTATTCTGTTAAATGATGTAATTATTATTCTAATATATTTCATTCAAAACAATAACCAATATTTTAAGAACTGACACTGTAATATTATCTTCATTGTATATTTTCATTTGAATAATTTATATACCAATCATGAAACATTCTCATATATTTGCATAAATGTGTTAGATTGCACGCAAATTCTTTCTAGTCATATAGTATTAAAACAAGAACAATATCGATACTCAAACAAAATTCGTAAAAAAGTTATGATTTTATAGAACATGAAATCCGCAAAGATAAATTGAAAAGTGCGTAAACAGTATCATTCCTTGTTTGTATTAAGAAAGAAATTAAAATAAAAAAGGAACAAATAATTTTGTTTTATATTAATACATATATATATATATATATATTTATATATCGAGTACCCACATGAAACGGTGAATAACTTTATTTAAAATAACTAGGAGATTCACGTCTATGATTTTTATATTTCACTTAAAATAACAGTTCTTTTGTTGTTTTAAACAAACACTCTTACTTGAGAAATCAATGAATCATAAAAACTTTTCATCTAGATATGTATTATTACAAATATAATAGAAATACAATATATAAATATATTGCTTTAGCATGAGAAGAAAAGTAAAGTATTCATTAAAAAGGAAAATAGTACGTATAGAGTGCTTGTTGAAGATTTATAAATATATATTGTCTTTTTAACGTTTCGAGCATAAACGTGAATAGAAATCTGTGCTTTTATGGAAAGTTATCAGTAACAAATTTCACGAAAAATGCTGACTAAAAATGTCGACTCCCGGAAAGAGAAACAGTCGCAAATAACCCCATAATTTTAAATCTCACAGAAAAATTAGTTCATATTTTCACGACAACTACTTATTTATAAGTAGTTCATTGTTCCCAAGTAAGGGTCTAATAATAGCAACAGTTACATGAGGTTCATATCTAACCTGCTTCACTGTCGCTCGAATCACTGGAGCTCGAAGAAAGTGAACTACTGCTGGAATCGCTATCACTGCTACTACTACTTGACGCTGATAATCTCGAAGGCCCACTAGCTCCTCCAGTTCCAACTACATCAACTGATTTACTACTGTCCTCTGTAAAAAGCATTTAAAAATAATTATACAACCTTGTAATTAGAACAAATGACAATGGCGCTTATAGTATTAAAAAATTCAATTTTACAGTGAAGATAAAGTACCAACCCTTCTTAGCGGTTTTCTTAACATTGCCTAACTGCCCTGTAACATCTTGTAACCTTTTTTCTAACTCCTGTTTCTTCTCTGCCATTTGTTCATCCTTAGATTTACCACTGACTTTCTTATCTGTGAAAAATGTTAAAAGCCCCAATACTTAACCAAATAGTACAATAAATACTTCCAACGAATAATAATTAAAATATTTAACATTTAAAAATATATTAAAGAATATATAACATAAATAACATAATTCATAGATCTTTAAAACATATTATTTCTAATTTGTTATCTTCATTATTCAGTAATAATTATATAGTTTGATGTAAAAATGTGGAAGATAGAAAATGAAAGGAAGCACATATATTACGGATTTACTTATTGAATAAGATATGGAATAAAGCTTACGTGGCTTTTTTCTAAGGCATGAAGCAACATAGCTTTCTAATTCCCTCAGTGTGGATGGTTTTAACGTTTCAAAGTCAATTTCAATTTCATCTGGATTCGAATCCCTTAACGAAGGCTCCCGAGATTGTATTATATGCACAACACGCCCTAACTTATCTCCTGTAAATTTAAAAATAAACAATGCATTTCGACAAAACAATCGAAATATTTTCGGCACGTAAAAGATACACGCTCAGTAGCAATTATAACCTACCGGGTAATTTATTGATATCCAAACTAAGTTGTCTTTTCTCGTCATAAGACATTGGTTTAGCATTATCTTCATCCTCCGAATCAAATGTGATCGGAGGTGGTTGACTACTGGCATTTTTCTTTTTAGTTCCAGCTGATCTGCTATTTGCTTTTGGCCTTTTAGTTGCAGCATTCGTTGTTGCAGCTTTTCCAGGTCCTCTTCCTTTTCCCTTTGGCTTAGCATTTGCCGTCGTTGGCAGATGATGACTCATACTTCCTGTCGCATGAGTTTTATTAGGTCCTACTGCTATGGCTGGATGATGAAGATCACCACCCATCCCACCCGGCATTTTCAAGTCACCTGCCCCCATTGCAACACTGGCTATACTAGCACCAACACTATCAGAGACACTTGGAATTCCACCACTTGGTTTCATAAGTTCTTTCATGGCACCAGTATGACTGGCTACAAGGCTACTACTCTTACTAGTCAATGGCCTTGATTTTGACTTGTCCGGTTTCTTCTTTTTACTCTTCTTTTTACCACTTTCTTCTACCAATTTCCTCATTCGTTCTTGCATAACTTTCAGCTACAGGCAAGGTTAAACTTTTATGTTAGACACGTAACAAAAAAAAAATGTTAACAAAATAATAAAAGAGGGATAATGTACCTCTTGCTGTAAAGCAACCAATTTTTGGGTACGTTCTTCGTCCGAATCATCACTCTCCGAAGAACTTTCAGATCCCGAGCTACTGGCACTACTACTGCTAACTTTTATGCCTACCATACTTCCCATCGGTTCATCCGGAATTTTCGCATACCTGGTTTATTAAAAATTATATTTCGACAAATAAAAATGAAAGAACTAATACGTTGTATCTTCGAGGTTTGTAATAAACGAACCTCATTTCAAACACATCTTGGAGCTTCCTAGCCATTGCTACGACGTCATGGTCAGGAGGATTGTACTTATAACAATTAGTAAATATGAGTCGCACATCACTAGCGAATTCTTGTGCTGTTTTATATTCACGGTTGTCCATTTTCGTCTGCGAAAAGAACAATTACACTAAACACATCCTGTTTTTTAAAACAATAAGTACGAGTATGTTATAAAGATGTTCATAACTTGGAAAATTTAAAACAAACTATTACCTTCACGGTACCAAGATCCATTGGTTTTTTGATAATATCGTGGTAATCGTGAAGACCTAAGAGTTCCGCATCAACCGGT
Source organism: Megachile willughbiella (assembly GCA_945859595.2). Classification (NCBI taxonomy): domain Eukaryota; kingdom Metazoa; phylum Arthropoda; class Insecta; order Hymenoptera; family Megachilidae; genus Megachile; species Megachile willughbiella. The sequence goes on from OX243796.1 coordinate 12,793,598, forward strand.
TTGTAAAACGGCCATGCATAACCCTGCACATTATTGGGACGTAAATTATAAATATTGTTTCAATTATGTTTATCATCTATAGATTACGAACTAAAATAATTACCGAGTGTTTTTTCGAGAATAGTTCTTTCAGAATTTCGTTACAGGACTTTAAAGCTTCTGAGAGTTTTTCTTTCGACTTTCCAGTAGTATGCTGAGGCTGTAAAACAATTAAAAATAGTAAAAATTACAAACAAAAGTTCTTCGAATCTTACTATAAATTGCGAAAAGTAGCAGTTTTACAAAAAAGAAAAAGAAAAGAAGCATACTGACTGTAACCTACAACGTGAAATGAATAGAAAGGAACTATAACATTTATATATCTATTTATTTTTCGAAGAAAATGTTTTTAGTTTTATTTTTCTATTCAAACAGTTTCATTTATTTGATATGATAAGACAACACAAATGAAAGGAAGGAGCATGAAGGAGTAGTAATAAATGTACCTGTTGGGCCATTGCCCCAATCAGGGGCATGTTGGCCTGGTGGAATGGCACTAAGCCGTCTTCCGCTTGCCTCGTTGGCTGAAACAGCCACGTTACGAACTCTTTGTTAATGTATTAATGAATGATATGATTATAACGTGCAAGGAACAAAATGCTTAACATACATAATGCCGAAACTTATTGAAATGATCATTGAAAATTCCTGTAGAGCAAAATGATAAATCTGAAGTTGAATTGTTAGAATTTTACTGGTATATATTAAATAATTTAAAGAAACTTGTATGTAGATTCTTTTCCGCAAATAACACTTTTACTGTGTCGATGTTTTGATCTGATCATTTTTCATGTACACGATCAAATGATACTGCATATTCAATATGAAGATCGTATGAAGACACACACGTGAATGTTTTAGAAAAAAAAAAATAAAAAAACATGATGCATAAATATCCCATTAAATAAGAGGATGTAAAATTTACCTTCTTTATTTGTCTGCCAGATTCTCGTCTCGTGGGTATTTTGGCATTTTTAGGATCCATTTTATATAAAGGTTCGAAAGAATTCGCAGTAGGAGTTGTAGTATCAGCCTTTCTCTTCACCCCCTTTTTAACTTTCGCAGGTTGGGATGGAGGCATTACCGTAGGTGCAGTGGGAACTTGAGGAGGAGGAGGTACAGCAGAAGCTGCTTGCGGATCCATTGCTGGTTGTGCATGGTAACCGCTAGTTGGAGGGACCACTTGTTGAGGCAAAGAGTTATGGGTAGCCATAGGAGTAACACCCATACTCGATGGAGGAGCAATAGTAGTTGTATTAGTGCTCCCAGGTACTGATGCAGGTGCTTGGGTGCCAAGAGGAGGCATAGGTATTACGCCTGTTGTTCCAGCAGATGTAGCTGAAGGCGTTAAACTATTTGGTACACTGGAGGTAACTGCAACTGCAACAGACGAAGGTCGACCTCGACCTGTACCTCCAGCACCTCCTGCTACACCACTAACTGGTGCTCCAACTCTGCCAGCTTTTTTGCCTTTCGGTCCCTTTGGAACAGGGGGTTCGAGTTCCACTTCTTCTTTTGGCATTTGTGCAACCTAATGATTTATTATTTTTAACAAATCTAATTTCTGATCGCAGGAACAATACATATTTCCTTAATTAAATTGTTAGAAACTTATTTAGAGGAAATAACTACCTTTGTAAGAAACAATTTTTCGAGAGCTTGTGCCATAACCACAACATCTTCCCCAGGTTTGTTGTAGACATAGCAATTGGTAAACATTGTATTGAAGTCTTGGATACATTCCTTCCCACTCCAGTAATATGTATTTTCTAATCGCTTTTTGATTGTGCCAAGATCCATTGGTTGTTTTATAATTTTGTGATAATCCTATTAAATTAAATGACTTTGTATTCTTGTAATACTTTGTAGTGTTATAAAATACATTATCTAAATATAAATGAATGAGTAGAAGATGAACATCATGTTCACATACTGGCAGATTGAGTTTCTTGGCATCTACAGGTTGCTGAAAAGGCCACGCAAATTGATGCTTCCATACTGGCTTGAGTACACCTTTCTGAAGAAACTGTAGTTGGTTGGTAACACGCCCTGGGCGATTAGGTGGTGGCACAACAGGTGGTTGGACTACACCGTTTACCGGTTCCACGGGTGGTTCATCGCGTGGTGGCGGTTCCTTTGCGGGAGTTGCTGGTGTAGCCGATGTCTTACCAGGTGCACTTGTCTGCATTATCCAGGTTTCATTCATATATTTCTCATCAATACAACTGGCTTTTGTTAGTGAATTCTATTACTACAGTTATTATATAACACTAAAATATTAAATAAAACTGAAATTTCTTTCCGCAAGGCACAATTCAGGCCACTACTTCTTTTTTATATGAAATCAATGTTTAAACATTATGAATCAGATATTATACAATGCATGCTTTGTTATGATTTCAAATGCACTATCACGTTTCTTAAAAAGTAGGTTACCATTTTCACCAAAAATAATATATAAAAATTCTACAACAGGGTACCTTACAAACTATTATAAAGGTATTTAATTGATTATATAACAATTTCATTGTATTTTATTATCATACAACTTTAGGAACACGAGTAAGGTTCATGCATCACTGAACAAGATAAACCCATTCATGCAACGAGCGAATTAGGCTGCTAAATATTGAATTCCATAACCACAGGCAAGCAATTTAGAATTTATTTTAATAAATATCTAATCAAGTATATAATCAAAATATTTATATAGTACAAAAATATTTCCAACTGAAACATAATGGCAACTCTAAGTCATTTCATACATTCATGCAACAAACACAAAACCATAAAAAAGTAAGCGAAACAAGATAAAATGAAGTAAAATGAAACAAAAAATGAGATAAAATAAGATAATTGTAATTTGTTAACTATAACAGATATTTTAATGTATACAAAAAAATTTTATATTTGTATGAAATGACTCACAAGCTTTAAATATTAATATTTTTTAACAGTTTGTATAAAACAAAAATTAAATGCATCAAGCAAGAAGTATTTTGCTTCACAAATATCATTGATGGAACTATTATCTTATTTATTAAATTTATCCTCCCACTTTATTTCAATTTTTGTACCATACATACAATGTCAATAAAAATAGAGAAGCAAAATCACAAATTGCTTTTAATGTAATTTTGGAGCTGCCATTTAAAATTTTAACCATATATATCCTAGTTGAAACAACAGTCAACGAGGAACCTCACCTTCGGTATATTACACAGCCTTTCTCGCTCCTCCACATCTAACTGTAATTCATACATACCATTCAATCAAACAACGCTGAGTTTCATTACATAAAAAAATTGTGCTCAACATAGTACCAGGAATAAGGACATACATAACAGAACAATTGTAAAAACTTTGGTTCTCTGGTGAACAATGTGAACAATTTGGAAATAAGTAGCAAATATAAATTACAGCATTAAAAAATCATTACTAATTAGAAATTATGTATCTAGTTTAAAAGCATAACGAGCTTGTATTTCAAACTTTGGGTTAAAAGATCTTGTATATAAATACTGAACATATCTTTAAGGGAGAACAGCTATAGAAGTAAACAATATAAAATTTAATATAATTACTCTTTTGCACAATGTTGAAAATAAAAAGAAGGTAACAATATATCTCTATATGCTGTTTAACAGGTGTGGACTACATGGGAATTACATAAGGGGAAATATATGGCTGACTGCAGCTTTTATGTATAGCATTAGTAGATTAATAAGCAAGTTGCATTTAATATTATCATATTATAATATCAGTATACTACTCACCGAATTATTTTGCGAGATAGTGTCCACCTGCTGCATCTTGGCTTCGTTTCTGCAACAAAAAAATATAAATATGTAAGCAACTTTTATAAATAAATATAGTGAAGATTAAAATATCATTTGATATCAAATTTTAAATCACATTCTGGGCATACAATACTTTAATTTCCAAAACTCACTTGCGGATAACCTATTTTACTTTGATATTATGTTATGAACTCAGAAAGTACCATATTTTGTAATGCATTTTATAGATGACTGATCATATCTTATTTCCTTTTCTTGAAATTGCAGGATTCATTGTATGAAATGTCAAACTCTGACTGATACAATCACGCTTCACATGTCTTGATATAACTAGATATATTTTATAATGTAACGCTCATTGTGTCCACCGTAATGAGCTTCACCTACCTTTCCGACATATATGGTACATAAATGCTATGCAGCAGGTAACTGCCTTACGTTGATGCTTGACGCTATGAGGCTTCATCAACAATCGAGATGGCAAGGATATATTCTGAATCGAGCATGGTAGCTCACTAATTGCTTGCCAAGATGATTGCGCTGCAACCAGGGAGATTGGTGCCGTGGAGGCATAACACTACTCAAGCCTACCAAATGGTAGTACTTTGAATGTCAGCCCTGTACACTGCTGTGAGACTCCGTACCTCCAGCCAAGACTCGCGACATTAGCAACATCTGGATAACATAACAACAGGACCCCGTATTGTAACAACCCCAAATTGTTTTATTGCTTTAGAGCAAGTTAAACATTGATTTCTTTTCAAATTAGGTATATCTGCATAAATCATTTAACATATCATGCAATACTGAATGTATAAGATACATGCTTGACATATAAATTTTTCCACTTTTTTATACATAGACTGATAATATATGTTTGCTACTATAAACACGTTCAAATTGCTCCTTTAAACATTTTGGCAAATTATTTATGCAAATTTTATAACTCGAAACTACTTTTAATGAAACAACCATAATATAAGAGGAAGTGCATGTATCAAATTAAATAATGGTTATCTGTACTTGAATGTTTTGTAAAGAAAGTCTTTTGTATACAACATAAATAAACAATCAAATTTTTGCCTTACTCACAAAAATATAACAAAAGCAGCTAAACTATAACTTTTATAGCCTTTTATACAGCATTGTATTATTTTACTATAAGTAACATACGATACTATGAGATATACACAGTAAAAACAATGAATATGCCTAAACCTTGTGATAAACTTTTTATGAATTTAATTAAAAGTATGTATATATTAATCTAAAGTTTATATTTTGATTATTCCTTCGCAACAATTTTGAAATGTAAAGCTAAATAGCAAAAGAGCAAAGAATTTCTTATAACGAAGATACGAAATATCAAGAAGATGCATGTAAATATTATGTATAAGTACAAAAATTTTAAGAAATAGAACGGATCAATCAAGAACAGCGTGTCCAAAGCATAACACTTTTGCTGTACTATGATATTTTCAATCGTGTACAAGAATCAACACGCATACCCTGTTGTTCGAGACCAGTGTAAGCCAAAATGGAAAGTTTGACAAAAGTAGCACAAATAACTGGTACACTGGTGTAGAAAGTGAACTGACTATTAAAATACAAAATTGACAATATACAAGAAAAAAATGATCTCGCGGACAATCATAAGATTTCGACCATGGGAAGCAAGAGCTTCTACCGTGGTGAAGAGGAGCATTGCCAGAACAATCCATGCCGCGAAGACGTTCTATTCGCAGAGGTCCGAGTATCAAGGACAGAGATAAGAGTTCGCGGGTCGAACAGGTGCTCAGTGATTAAAAGTCGACAAAATAAGAAAGGAGAAAGGTGAGATCCACGAGAGACGATGGGAGAGAAGTAAACGCGGTGGATGCGGGAGTGGAAAGAGGAGGAGGACAAGTAGGAGAGGATGGCGAGGGGAAGGGTAGCAGACCCGCGCCCAGCCGATGCACCCAGCCGACGCACAACAAACACGAGCAAGCCGCCGTGTGAGAATCTAGCCGAGCGTTCGACTGGCGCTGAAATCACAACGTTTTTCACATCGGACAATTCTGGCGCGCGCGAATACCCGAGCCGCCTTTTCGGTCACTCGATTTGGCGTAGGTTTCAACATGGCGGTATGGCCGCTCGGGAAAGAAAGCTCTCAAGGGCCCGCCGCTACAGCCGCCACTTACGCACCACCACGGCACACACCACGCGCTATACTTATCATCAACGGATCCAGAGACTCGAAAATTCTTTGTAATCACTTACCTGATCAATGGAAGTCCACTTTCCACAGGAATTTTATCGAAAAACACTACCACTACGTCTTGGACACTCGCACTACGCTTTCTCCCTGCTTGCTAGTTTGGTTGGTCGGTGTTATGGCCGCCGCCGAGTGTGCCCCACCGTATCACTCACTCACTCTCACTCGTACGAGCGCGAGCGCTCGGTTCGCATACGCGACGAACGCGGACGCGGCCCGACCAACTAGTTCCACACTTACGAATGCGGACGTCGATCTCTCGTACTAATATCGTATCAGTGCCCCGTAACGAGCTCCACCGACATTTTCCTGGAGTCTCGTACAATCGGATGGCTTTCCGTGCCCATGACGATCTCGGATCTACAAACTAACGATCGCAGCACCAACAATGGCTACGCATTCTTCCGCGACGTACCGAATGGTCCTGTTCCGCCGTTCCTCGAACACGACTCGACTATCCATTCCCTTCGCTACTCTGCCGCTCCGGATTCTACCGAAATAACCCGAACGAAAAAGCGCCAAATTTAAAATTTCTAGGTAAAACATACTTTGGAAACGTGTTTTGTTAGAAATTTAATTCTTTCGATGAATATTTTGACAATCTTACGATATGACAAAATACTTGAAAATAATGATTAATAATTTCACATTATTGCCTCTTTTAATGTAAACTTATTTCAAAAAGATTATGTTCAATGAATGGACTGAAACATAAATTTCTTCTTACAATATTTCCCTGTAAGATTAAAATGTTTAATAATAATGAAGATATTAGAAAAAAAATAAATGAGGGGGTATATAATAAATAAACGGTTTTATTCATAAAATAAGATTATGCTTTATTAACCAATCCAAAAATTAATGGTTAATTTCCATCGTTCCATGTTCACCCATAATGCATTTTTAGATCACTGAAATCATGACCTATAAATATAAACATCGATAAACATTACTACAATAAGAAACAAAATAAGTTTTATGAATATAAACATTCATTAATTTACTTATATGAAATATAACATTAAAATTTATTAATCACCGCGCAAGTCGTGGTCCAATTCCACGATTCTATAACTGCAATGCATTTTGGGACACGCGCAAAATCTATAATTACATGTTACTTTCATTATTAATTTTTGAATAATTTAAATAATAACATTAATAAAGCAATATTTAAATAAGTAATTGATACGTAGCAAATTTTACATGTAATTTAAATGATATTTTGTTATGACGTGTACATCGTCATCGTCATAGCAAGTTCCGTTATATGTCCAAAATGGCGAAACATGAACAATTGACCTTTGCTTTGTTTTCATAATTCTGATACAACGGAATCTTTAAGATTTAGAAACATAAAATTACACGAATATTCTGAATAAATCATTCGCATGTATAACCTATTAAACGTACAAAGTCTTATCAATTTCACAAAGTAAATGCTAACGCAATAACAGACTGTAAACTTATCATGTTAACTACGCTGGTCAATTTGACTATTATATAATTCATAACACATCACTAATTGCATAATTGGATAAATACAACGGCAAACAAATATTATTACAATTCGAGTTGGAATTTATAAAGAATTGTTATCATATGTATTAACACAAGCAACATTGACACTAAACTAGAAAATGGCGTCTCTGGGACAAACATGATCACTTTTCAACAGTTTGCGTCTCTAGCACGTTTCACTTCCAATTTTGGTACTTGATCACAGATGTAATAGTTTTCATATGTAAGAAAATAACAATCCAATTTCTAAAAGGTAAGTTGTGTAAAGACAAAGGGGTGTTCCAAATACTTAACATTAACGACCATTTTTGCTTTGATGACGTAATGAAATACGAAAGTCAAGAAAGAAACTAGATATCGAGAACGATGGCGGCGCACACGTAATATCCTTCCGGTTCCTATTCGGCTTTCCGCGTTCTCGACAGCGATTGGCTTACATTTGTAGAACCTTTGCTACAGACCAATCGCTTGAAAACCAATATTGATGAGTCATCCTGTTTAGGATTTTCCGTTGAAAGTTGTGCAATCGTGTTTCATTTTTCCTCTATACGCAAACGTTGAATATAAAAATATAAAAATACCGTAATCGATAAATACGAATAATTAATATGGATTCATTATTAATATGGATTCATAATAAGAAATGCTAAAATATCGTACTTTCATATTTTTACTTGTATTTACATTTTTAGTATTTGTTTGTTCTTGTTTAGTAATAAAAACGATTTAACTAAGTATAAAATGACGACATGCGTCATTTGTAAGCGGCATATGTTGTTACATTATAGTTATCATTCAAATTATTCCCCAAACTTCTTCAAATGCAGTACATAATTTACTGCATGTTAAAGCTCCAGATAAAGGATAATTACTAATAGATATAGTATCTTCTGTGTAATCTGGCGTTATCTATAATTTGTGTAATTTTAATTAAAATAATGGTATATATTTATACATTTTATGAAATTCAAATATTAGATACTTACTTGTCCATGAGCCATTGCACCCACTGCAATAGCAATTGGTTCTTCTGAAGGTACTAATTCTCGTGGATTTTGTACTTTATTTGCGCTAAATGACATAGCAATCTTACGACAACCAACTGGTAAATGATCTGTAACTGGATTTTTAATAACTTTCAATAGTTTCATTGGTCCATCAGATGCACGAACACTAAATTTATGCAACAGCTGCACTGAAAAAACATAAATATAAAATATATTATCTTCCAGTATAGTATAATTTCTTGTAAGGTATGACTATGTGTAATTTTTACCCATAAGGCCTGCAAAGCGTTTAAATGTTCTTGGTATCCTTGTTTGAGGATTTACTTCTATCAATACATTTTTTTCTGTATGAACATAAACCTGTAAAAGTCCTGCTCTATTTAGTGGACTATCCATCAACATTAATAGGCATTGATGAGTAATATCTGGTCTACATGAGCCAGCATCACGATTATTTTTCCTTAATATACTGGCATGATCATCACAGTTTAATAATTCAAAACTATTTCCAACCTATAACAATTTGAATCTTGAGTAGAAGTTAAAAACTATACTTACATAAATTCAATACTTTACAATTTACACCACAGGATGTCAAAATGTTATCGTAAATATAAACAAAATATAACCTTACTTTAACAGATTCCAATTGAGCATTCTCTAGAATAATGATTAATCGCTTTTCCTGATGTTTTATATGCGCTATCTGAAGATGTTTAGGAGCGGGGTCATATTCAAAATCATCTTGTCCAGAACGATTTTTGCGCTTGTGAGCCATGCTTTTTGTATTTATTAAAATTACTAATTAAAATCACAATTCAAGCATGCACGTGAGCTATCATAGCATTATACAGCATTGTAGTTCAGGAAACTGCTGACAGAGGACAATACTATACAGTTGCATTACTGACGAGATTTAGACGAAATTTCGGGAAACCGTCATGCTCCGATATCGACCAAATTTTGGAAATAAGTTCTTTTTTGCAAAAGAAGATATATCTGAGAATGATTTTTGGCAACTGAAAAGAAAATTTGTTGCCATTCTTATGTCATTCCCTATATCATCGACGAGACACAGTATAGTGTGCGAATTGTTCCGAACACATAATCCGCATCTTGGGACCCACGGAATATATTACAAACAGCATAAAATCAATATTAATAAATATGTGATAAATATATGGCACATTAATTAATAAAATCAATATTAATTCCCTATACGGATACCTACAGATTTGTGGTGATCTTCAAGCTCTGATTTCAGTCTGACACTAGACGTGTCCCTAGGTGTGACTATAAGAATCATAATTATGGAGGTCGATAGAGTAGGATTCTGCAAACTGCGAAAAGAACTCTACAGAAACCCTTCGGCTAAGTTGGATTAGCCTAAGGATGGTTAAAAATTGATAATAATTTGATAAAATCACAAGTCGAAGTTAATTCGTCTAGCACTACAATGTAATTCAATGAATACTATAGTCAGTTAATCATATAATATCAGTTATATTAATGGAATTGAACCGAAAACGATACACGTTGTGCCATCTAGCGGCAATGTGTGGGAACTAATGAAACTACAGTTTCAAAAACATGTAGTTCATCCTGTTCGCCGGAGAGATGGCGCCACTTGTTCCATTTTCGTAAAAATTCAATTAATATTGATTTTATTAATTAATTTTAATCTTGTTTGCAATATATTCCGTGGGTCCGTAGATGTGTTTAAAAATTTTATAAGAATACTATACTTTGGTTCTTCCAATATATGAAATTGGGCATTCTTACATTTTAATTAGGAATGTAATCACTAAGAACAGCGTATAGTACAAAGAAGCGTTCCATGAAAGAGTTATTTGACCACATTGACTGTATTAATATTTATACTGATCACATGAATACTGGTATTAAATATTAACTGTAAATTATGTTGGGATGTCATGTATCAAGCATAATTTATCGTTTTGCGAACTGCAGATATATCTATACAGAAAAGTAGCAATGAACAGGATAAAACAACAATTCAATAATAAACTAATCAACTATACAAAAATACGATTTTTAACAGGCAGGTTTATCTCCTGAAGGTGAATCCTTTTCGACGGCTCTTTATGTCAACCAGCTGTTGTGCTTGTTTCTTAAGAGCATTTCTGGTTGGTATCTCTTCCTCTTCTTCCGAAAGTATCGTTGCTGGTGTCGTGGAGGACGGAAATCGTGGAAACAGCGGTCCTCCATTCGAACGTGCTACTTTTCCCTCCACCGATGTTGTTGTAATCGATACTGTCTCTACCTAATTCGATAAATTATCAAATTTAAAGTTACACCTTTCGAACGCAACATGCAATAGTTTTATCTGAATAAAAATCACAATGTTCGTTTCATTTTCTTCTATTCATTTCAGAAGTTATACATACAATAATAATGTAGCTTGAAGTTCACCTTATCGATTACAATTTCGTTCAATACTTCCAGATACTTGTCAGGTCCTCCTAAGGTTTCGATTATGCTCTTCGATTTTTCGTTCATCAAATCTATCAGTTCCAAGGGATTATCAATTTTGCTCGGCTCCTCTGGCAACCCGTCAATAATGTCCTGAAATTTGTTCCTTAAAAAAGTAGGTTTAAAGAAACGATGCAATATATTTTAAGGATACTTCGTACTTTGTTAATCAAAAGATCGATGCACTCTTACGAGATGACCCGACATTTTTGCTCGGCTTGAATACAATAAGAACTAAATACAAGAATTACAAAATGGCTGATGCTGCTACCAGAATGTTCGAAACTTTTATTTTAAAACTGATTTACTCTATTATATTAAACTATCACGAGCGATTCAAAAGTAAAAATTTTTGTTCAGTGTTATTGTCGAAAGGAAGAAGTTTCTTCAATGTCCGGAACCTCCCATGTTCTTTCAGAAAGTCAAATTCTTCTCCATTACTATTCCGTGTTTGTACACGCCCAACAGAGAATTGAAAGAAGACACAGAGAATCGGAAGGTGAGTTAACGAGTTAGGGCGGCACGTACAGATTTCTAGGGATCGATTGAATCAATAATTGATTTTCTCGCGGTCAGACGTGCTACCGAAGTGTTTACTTTCGATCGAACGTGAAGGTGTTAATGCGTAGGACAGCGGCTTCCTCAGGTGAGAATTACAGGCAAAGATCGTTGAAGAGAGTTCATTGGTGAATGACGAGCGAGGAGGATGAACGTCGATGGGGTGTTAAATCGCCAGAGACAATATAATTGGTACGGAAACTCGAAGCGGTTCCATTACCGTAAATGCCATCGAAGGCGGCTTTACTAATTCAATTAGGAATTTACACGGTATTTCCATCGACCATTTTAACCATCACAACGGCCATTCCGATGGGATTTGATTTTCTGTATGCTTTCCTTGAAAAGTGTTAATTCGATGCGACATCCTTTCGCGTTTATTGAACGAACGTATGTTAATTAAACACTTTTTGTTACAACAAAAGCTAATCACTGATTGCTGGTGGTCGTAAAGATAAAAGTAATGTTTGTTCCTTTCTGATGCTCACAAATTTCAATTGAACAGCTGAAGATTTCGTTACGAATAAAATTGCGATTAAAATTGAGTTTCCTAATAAAATTTGGTCAGAATTATTACTACCAGGATTGTTTAATTATTTAGGCGTATGAAAGTGAATGAGGTTCTTGATTATCCGAAGCGATATAAACTTTCAGTTTTTATCTACGAAAGAGTCATTTTAAACTGAAAAAGGGAGGATTACCAAGGTTGAGTCTTTTTCAGTCTGGTCGTACATGCCCCTTTAAGTCGGTTAATCATTTCATTCATTGATGATGAGTCAAGAACACCTGACGTGGCGCGAAAAGTTACTCACTCGAAACTTATTGCATACGTTCCACAACGTCGTAGTTATTTCTCGCAGAAGATTCTCGACCCTTTGTCTTTCCGTTTCTGCCTTTAATTGACGCGATCGTTGCTCATCGATCTGGCTGTTCAACGTTTCCACTTCTTCCGCGTTTCTAAGATGCACGGTGCGCAATCAAAAAGGTTAAGAAACATAGGATGCACCCTGTGAAGGATATGCAGGAAAAGGATGCTTACTGTTCCGCGTTCTTCGTTTCAGAGAACTTTTTCGTCTCCATCTCGGCGATAAGTTCTTGTCTTTGCTTTTCTAACGCCATTTTCTCTTGCTCCGTGGCCAGCCGCATTTTCTGTAGATTATTCTTGGTCGCCCGCTGACCCAGAAACCGGTTCAGAACGTCCTCGGACCTGGACACTCCGGTGGCGCTGCGAAGCTTGGAGAACGCCTCTTCCAGTCGTGTCACCTCGTCCTTGGTAATGTCCTCTGTGGGCACCACGCGACTTTTCCCACGTGTGTCGAAATCGTCTCGGGAACGCGAATGGAATATCATCTTTTCCAGTCGTTCGAGTTCCATCTTTCGTTCCAATACGCGCCGTCTACCATTCAGCATTCACGAAAACGAAATGAAAGTAAAACAATTAATGTTTACTTAAAACAAAATTCAAATTGCATTGCTGGGTTCAAGAACCTTAACGTCAAATATCAGTATCAAGAAAAGTTAGATACTTTTGAGTCATTAAAGAAAAAGATACGATTAATAAACTTGAATACTGTTTCAATGAACAATTTTGTACATAACAAGTTACTTAGTCAAAGTAACTTATGTAATGCTGTTCATTATTTCGAATGTCCATCGAGAAATAAAGGAAGTGCTGTGTATAATCAAGTTATAGGGGTAATCACTATGTAGGAGTAAAAACATTTTGAGTAATCTGTTTTTGAATTAAACTTTAATACCATTTGAGCGCTCGAACCTGTATTCCTCGAGTACAGCATTTCGTTCTTTGCTGCAGTTTGTAACTTCAATTTCCTCCTTTATCAACGTCTCCTGTGTGTTATCTCTTAACGTAATGGCTTCTTCCTTCACTCTCTGCTCAGAACATGTTTACGCTGATTTTGTGTTACGATGTAAATCTTGTAAAGCAATATTTCTGTGAACGATCAAACTCGTGGCTTGCCTGTAGACGTTTCATTTCATTTTCTTGCTCCTTGATTTCGTCCTCTAAGTTTTTCAAAGATGACGCGTAAAACACCGATTTTTCCTTCAAATCAGAACGCATGGAACGACACTTCATTCGTACTATGTTCGCCTTGATCTGCATCATTCTGACGTGTTCCAAGCGTACCTCAAGTTTCACAATTTTCTGTTTTTATGATGTAGATATATGGAAATATAATATTTAAATGTAATAAATTGTCGATGCTAATAAAGGAGTGTAAAACAATATTTATTACAACATATTTTGTTCCGTTCTCCTGACTTACAGTTTTCAATGGGTTCTCGACTTTTTTCTTGAACAATTTCTGCATTTTATCGTTCATCAATTGGCCATATTCCTCCAGTAACAGGTGTAATTTCTGCTGTCTCTAAGAAATATTTACACCAAATTATAGTTGTACGTTCGTGCGAAGTAATCCTCAGAAGATTGTTATCTGGTTGCTTACCCTCTGGCGTTGATATTTAATTAGATCGTGCCTCTTTCTTAAGCGTACATTGTCCTCCTCCGCTTTAGCAATTGTCTCGCTTAAATTGCGTTTTTTCTCATGAGCCGACGACTTGCGTCTCATGTGAACCATGCTTTCCGATTTTCCCTCATTCTGAAACATATATGGTACAACATATAGATTCTTCGAAGAATTTTTCTTTTTTCTTCCATTTCCCTTGTGATATTACATTTTTCAAGTTTGCATACTCCAGGTAAAGGTCCTTAATGCTCCGTTTAAGGACCGCGATGGTCTCCGCGTACTCATGCTTCTTGACTTCGTATTCTTCGAAATTCGCTTTCCTTTGTCCCTCTGTGAACAGAAGGTACACGTTTCTTTATTAACACGTCGCACCTCGTGCACGAATCCTGATAAGCATCTATTCCTCGTCGGCAAGACTTATGAATAAACCGTCTCTGCCTATTCTCTATATGGGATTTACGCGGCTATGGAATGTCGTTTCTCATCGAGATGCAACTCTATTTGTCAATATGCTGAATTTCAACCGTACAGCTCCGGGTACAAGTTATGAGCGTACGTAGCATCTACGTATGTATGTCGAACACGTGAAAAATCATTAAAATGATCTTCGCGAGGAATGAAAGTCTCCGAGGCTTTAGAGAAAACTGCGAAATAATTTACGGCTTGTATGGCCACGTTCCGTTATGCTTTCTTGTACAATCATTTTCTGATACGAACAGAATTTAATCATTAGTTTTACGTTTTCATGGATATAAATTAAGATAATTAACTTATAAATCAAGATAAGACGGTTCTCGTAATAATAGCCAAAGGATCGAACAAATACAGGTCGTGACTGAACTGGTGGTTACGATGCCCTAATCATCGTATTTTGCATGCATACTTTGGAAAAAGTAAATTACCTAGATTATCTAAATTGATGTCACGATTTCCCTTAAAAGTGACTAGTTCCCTTAAGGCAGGGATTCCAAAACTTTGATGGGTCAAGACCCACTTTCGTGAAATATTCACGCGACCTACTAAACAATTATTGAGGTTCACATTCTGAAGATTCAGAAATTGAAAAATCACACGAACACGTTGATTATTTAGAAGTAAAATTATTTCGTAATTAGAGTTTCTCATGAACAAGTCATTGTATCAAGTTACGAGCGAAATATGTTACAAAAAATTAATTATCAGAGATTGGTGAATCAAGTCTTGATTGAGATAAAAAATACATGATCATTTTAGCGTAACAATAATTTAATAGGAACGCAACTGTATCGTTATTAAATAGGAAATAATATTTTATAGCAATGCTCAAGACCGTGAACTAAAATTATACTTGGACTTGCTCCGCTACATCTAATAGAAACGCTAACTGGAATATCCATTTTATAATTAGCGTTTGGATATCTCAGCATCGATAAGCCAGTAGTGATTTAATTTTTTTCACCAGGGATCTACTTATGTGACACGACCGTTTCTTTCCGAACTCTAGTCTTTCCGGTTAAACGTGTTCTTATGTATCTTCGTATGCAATCAGGAACTCGCATGTGAAATAAACGTTAGCGAATTGTTTTCTTTTTCGCGACTAAATTAAACGGATGACAGCCACAGTACGGCAAATACACGAATATTAAACCGTGATTAAGTAAACTGATTATAGCGTCGTTTAACGAACGGTTTTACCTGACAGCTGGATCTTTTTCTTAATCTCTGCAATTTTCTTGTTTAAATCGTTCAATTTATTCTCTATAGTAGGTGCCAACGGATCAGACATGGCCGTGCAGATTACTCGAAAATTCACATGGTACTTATCGACTCAATAGTACCTTGCGTTGTCTTGACGACGGTATTATGTAGATTCTAATTCCTTGTGTCATGCGCAAACCTACGGTTTATAACAGCGATCAAATCGTATCGAATTATTTCGTTTTATTTCATCGAATTTTGCATTAATTTCAAGAGTTATATCCTTGCTTCGTTTGTGTGCTATTTTTATATCGTACTCACGCATTCCTTATGATTTTATGCCTATTTTGTGACTTCCCCATAGCAATTTATCTGCTTCTCCAAACTATAAACAAGCCATCTTTTCGAACTACATCTATATTGACTTTTAGACCACAAAAATAATATTTTCGGTTTTGATTATTTTACGTCGACTCTGTAATTTGTCTCGTAATAATTTGCTAACTCCTACAGAAAATAGCGATCGTATACACACGTGGACATTTATGACGCCAATGCGCGTCAAAGATTCTTGGAATAAATCTCGTGATCTTATTAAAGTAACGACACATTCCTGAGCATATTATGAAAAACTTTAAAAGACATAATCCTGATTCTGTTCCAAGTACTATCATAAAAAGCTTCGGAAACAAGTTCTTCAATTGAGACACGGCCTGTTCGCGATCCTGCGAAAGAAAACTTCGTCGCTGTTCATGGCGTAATATT
This sequence comes from Megachile willughbiella, assembly GCA_945859595.2. NCBI lineage: Eukaryota > Metazoa > Arthropoda > Insecta > Hymenoptera > Megachilidae > Megachile > Megachile willughbiella. The sequence continues at coordinate 12,810,198 of OX243796.1, forward strand.
TTGCGCGACAACGCATCGCTTGGGCAGATGTTTGCGGTTCGATGATAGGGTTAATCGTTCCATTAATAAAAACTAACGACCGCCTTGTATTTACAGTTTCGTGCGCGTATCTCGTGCGTTTCAAAACGACAAAAGGGGAAGGCAATTCGTAAGACTTCGCCTCGTTGAATGGACTTAAGAGAGGAGAGGGCACCGAATTATAATTCCGCATTTGTATTCGTTAAGGCAGCAGCCGCGCCTGGCGGCGGCTATACTGGCGATGAATTTCGCGTTACACGCAATCAACCGCTGGAAGGTTAATTAATGATCAGACATTCTCGGCCAGTGCTCGACGGGACTCATACACATCGGCGTCTTGCCACTTTATAACTGACCACGTTCGTTGCGTTCCGTTTGCCGCTTGAATTCTAGAAAAGCGTCACGCGCGACGGCGTTAGATTTCAATTCAACGGAGAATCAGGGATCGGATTTGCATTTACGCCTCGATTTCGCGAAGCTCGAGTGATAAACAATCGACGACAGCTGCAAGAAGGTAGCCTAAAGTTCGCGTAACCAGTGAAGTGAATATTCGTATACTGATTTTTAAAAAGTTATTGTTCAATTTTATTCTAAGCATCTAAGTGCAACATTATTTCTTTTTTAATTTTTGTGAGTTGTTAATAATTACAATTGTTCTCTTTAAAGGTTTTTAATCGTTTTATTGAATACGTGATTACACGTGGTAGTTAAGATGTTTCTGGAAGGAAGACATAGTGAAAATTTATTTAATATTTTAATAAGAAAAAATTATATTTTATGCGGGCAATAAAATTTATAGTTTAATTAAAATGCAATAATAAGTGTAATCCTATTTCATGTGAAAATATCGCATGGCAGCGGTGAATATCGTATTTGAAATTTGAAAAAATGCGCATTTCGGACATCTAATAAATTCCATTGGCGCGAATAGTTTAAAAGGTGCGCTACGGTCCGATTCCAGTGTAGCGACGTTCCTATTGGCTGGCGTCGTCCGCCATCCTACGTCGGCGCAGTGATACAGCGGTTCGAGGCAGGTGCGCGCGCACCGGGGAACTACTTTCAGCGCGTTAAGCGAACAATAGGGATCCCAGAAGTGTTTCGGACGCGGTCGTGTTCGTGTACGGTTGCCGTATGCTTTTTTCTCGTATTGCCTCGCGTAAACGTGCATACACTTTTGCTAGACGTAGCCGGAGGTGACAGATTACGGACAATGTGCGTGGTCAAGTGACGGTACGCGAATTTAATACTGAAGTGTGCCGAAGTGTTGGTTCTCTTTAGTGTGTGCGCCCGGGCCTCGATGAGTGTGTGTCTATTCGATGTGTGTGGATAAAATTCACGGCATCATGTTGCCACGACGAAAATTGGATTACACATCGATGGCGTGCTTCCTACTGCCTCTGCTCGTGCTCATTTCTCTTCCCGCTGTATCCGGTAAGCGTAATAATGCATCTTTTCTCGATATATTCCCTACGCGTTCTCTCTCGCGAGTCAATTTGAAGTCGTTGTACGCCACATGTCGCTGCTAGGCAACAGGTCACCTAACAAACGCTAAGCGCCGGCGCAATAGACGCTCAAATCTTAAGTGACATTTGACGTTTTTTTCGAACGTTTTCTTCGTTAAACATTTAAAAAATCGTTCGAGATTGACTCGTCGAACGATCAGAAAACGATTTCGTTCGTGTAATTGGTATTCTAGAGTGATGTCGAGGATCGTGGTGCTCGCTTTCAATTACTACCTGTCTCGAAAATATTGACCATGTCAGTTCGCTCCTGCTGACTGACGCTTCTCTTTCTTTTTCCGAAACGAATGCTATACGAATGATTTTTCTTTTCTCGCGTTCTGTCGTTGATAAATTCATACAACGCTCGTAACATCGAATAACAAGTAAATGCTATCGTCGATAGTAAAATTAAAGCTATCGTGCTATGATAGAGTTTGTCTTTTGTCAATGCTCGAAGAGAAAGTTTTCTCGCATTTTATTTTCATCGTATTCCTGCTGTACGTGTGTCTTAGCCTTCTCGAATACACGTGGTTATGTTACTGTCACAGTGGTGCTCAATTTCGATGCTCTTCGATAAACAAGCACGGTTAAGTTGGTAGTCCCTGAGGGACAGGTGCCCAACCCCGCTTTCCAGGAAACGAGTCTTCCTTCCCTCTTGCACACGTAAACATCCGAACCATCGTTTCGCGTCCTCGTTTCTTTTCGATATTTCTTCACAAATAACAGATTACCTCCGTTTTTGTGACTGAAACTTTTTAACGCGAACATAATCTTGGCTGTTCCTTTATCTTGCTGATTTGCATTAGGAATATTGGAACCTGAATCGCATAAATTCTGCAGGAACGTGTTCATTAATTTTATCATATAAACGTGTTTCGTCAGATGGTGCATAATATTGCACGCCTGATCACAAATGGTATATTTATAAGAAACGAGTCGGAGCTCAAGACTTGGTAAAATGTTGGGTGAAATTTTGCCTCTAAAAATCGGAGTAGAACTCAAGTCAAATTGTGAGACAATAATCCTAAATAGAATTATAAATAGAATATCTATTTATCTCTGATAGAATAATAGATCTAAATAAAATAGTAATATAGTAATAATATAATATTAATTCTTGCGTAGATAGATTATTGTAAGGTTTTACTTTGAGGTCTTACCTAACAGAAATTGATGCATAATCGAACACGATTTGATGCAGAAAATTAAGTAAGCAGTTATTGGTACAAAATGAAATTGAATTACGTAAAGTACATGTAGTGTAATTTCAAGTTTATTTCAGATCATTCCCGGTGTATCTAGAGCTATTTTAAGCTATTTTACGATCGTGAATTTTCATTTTCACTTTTCTACAGCTCGTAAATCTTTTAGTTGTGACGTAACACCGACGCGGACCAATGAGTACTTAGGCGGGAAAAAGTGTCGTAAGAATAGAACAGCATATAACAAAGCTTCTGCTACAAATGCGCTTGTTATTACATATTACTAATGAAAACAAATATAACACAATTATTATGTTGAAAAATAAATTCGTTTTTCTTTGTGTATTTCACTTTACAATTGACCTAATTTTATATTAGCTTGTTTATTAGAATGTTGATTACTTTTGTTGAGAATTTTAGTAAATAATTTTGTAAAGAAAATGTGGAGTTGACAAATTTATTTTTGAAAATTAATTATAGTGTTTTGAAAATTAACATGATCAGAAATAAATGTATATGCAACCAAAAAATACTAGATTCGAATCTCTGGAATGGCATTTTAATTTTATCGATGTTTCCTTATTTACAATTCAGAATCAAGATTCAAAAAAGTTAATCCAAACATTTTGTGAACCTTGACGTAACAAAGAATAAATGAATTTATAATAATAATCAGCCGAGATTAAGAATTCATCAGCAATTCTAAAATTTTCTGTTATATTATCTCAATTTTATTTATATTTTTCTCAATAACCCAAATCAAAATTTTAAATCATGAATATCGTCAGTGATCTACGAACCTCAACGAAATAAATAATAAATGAATTTGTATTGCAATATTCAATCAGGATTGATAATTAAACCCAGGCCTTTCAAGTTTCCCGTTACAACAGTTCAATCTCGTTTTTGCGTTCCCAGTAATCAGAATCAAAATCGAGTACAGTTACCAAATATCAACATTCTTCCGTAACTGAACGTTATCAATAAATGAATTTGTAATAATTAATCCGGGTTGAAAATGAAATCCAACGTCGAAACATCCCGTTACATTTCAATTTAGTTCGGCTTTGCTTTCTCTCGTAATCGAGATTAAAATGTAAATTTGATAATAAGTACCAGTAAGTATCGACCGTGCCTAACTCTATATTTATTCGAGATTAAATATTAAATTGAAAATTCCCCTACAGCATTTCAATTTAATTCTTAGTAATCGAGATGAAAATACGAAGTACCAACAGTGACCCATGCAGATTAACGTAATAATCGTTCGTGTAACTAGGGTGCTCCCCAAGATATTGAACCCCCACGTTGTATCAGGCATGTAGGATGCGTAGGATTTCTTGTATTTTCTATATTGCAAACTTGGAGATAAGTTACTAATTTTTAAATTTCTAAATTCCCAGATTAGTATAATTCCGCATTTTTAGAACACCCAATCCCTGTAATTCCACGTTCTTTAATCTCCCAAACCCTATAATTCCACGTTCTTTAATCTCCCAATCCCTAAATTCGCAAATTTCTATATTTCCAAATACCTACTCTCCCAAATTTCTATATTCAAGAATTCTTAAATTTCTAAGTCCCTACTCTCCCAAATCCCTCATTTCCAAATCCCTAAATCTCCAACTCCCTACATTTCCAAATCTCTATATTCGTGGATCCCTACATTTCCGAATACCTACTCTCCCAAATTGCTATATTCAAGAATTCTTAAATTTCTAAGTCTCTACTCTCCCAAATCTCTATATTCGTGGATCTCTACATTTCCGAATACCTACTCCCCCAAATTTCTATGTTAAAAAATTCTTAAACTTCTAAGTCTTTACTCTCCCAAATCCCTACATACCTAAATCCCTAAATTTCCAAACCCCTAAGTCTCCAAATCCTCACACCCCCAAATCCCTATATTCCCAAGTTCCTAACATCTCAAATTCTTAAATCCCAAATGCGTAAATCTCTCAATCCATAAATTCCCCAAATTTCCTGAAGCCTCTTGGTCATGCTCGATATAGTTTGGGTCAAGTCCACTCCTGGCAAAAATGTTAATCACGCCACCGGTAATAAATGAACATGCAACGTAATTCAATAAATATTGAAAATCTGTCGATATGGAAGGATTTTATTCTGGAATGTTCGATCGAGTCGGGTTGGCAGTCGCTTCCGAGAGCGGACCGAGGACCTCGCCTCGTGCCTGTTGCTTTGCGTTCAGATACTCTGAATGCGGCATGGCGGCAATTCTCCAGACGTTCGCCGTTCTTACGTTCTCAGGCTTTCTCTTCTCTCTCTCCTTAGGAGAACGATTCGCCCAGACTTAACGGGCTTTCACACAAAACCACGCGTCGTCCGCGAGCCAACACAGTTATCGCCTCCATTTTCGCGGATCTAACTCGCGATCGATCGGAGACCTAATCATGTCCAAATTTTGTACATAAGTACAGAATGATTGTTACAGTTTTAAAATGTATAGTATACAAGTAGAATCATTCTAGTACGTTAGAATGATACAAATTTTCGGGGACCATTATGTTCCCTTGTAGATAAGGTTCTCTTGCCCATATGATTCCCACGGAAACCTTTAATATGAGTAATTAAGTAAGTTTATAGTAAAGTATTTTCCCGTTGAGATGGTATTGTACCATCATCGTAAACCTGTAGTTCCATGTTACAAGTATCTTACAAGTTGTATCAATTTATACATAACGAAATTTCTATTATGTGAAGCTTCGATCAGAGTTGTGCCTATACACGGTTCGCATATTCACAATATATCATACTTACATAAACTTCTTCGGTCAAGTTGTAACTAACAGAAAGCACTTTCGAGTTATTTTTACGAAATGCAGCCATGTTGAGAAATAGCCAGGACACCTAATGTATTCGTCTTAAATATCATGCATACTTCTCATGAATATGATAATAATGGTAGGCGGTACAGAATCTCTGCTCTCTTTCGGAAGATCGGCCGAAGGAAAGCATGACGATGTAATTTTCGCTGAGAAGGGCGTCGATATTGATTCATAATTTGCATATCGCTCGAGAAGGCACTTTGGCCGTTGGAGATCTCTCGTGGCTTTTGGTTCGTGGTGTGATTAACATTTTCTGGCTTTGAATCCGATCGTTCTGTATCGGGTAGCCTGGTAGAGACACTCGAAACCGGCACAGCTTAGAATCCGACGTGCGATCGAGCCGCAACCGGTTCCTCGTTCCCTTTCATCGATTCAGGGGGCCACACGTGCATGCACATGAATGCAACTCCGAGGAACGCGTGCACGAGGATAGACTCAAGTCTGGCGAACGTCTTCTCCTGCCGTTCACTCCGGAGCCAGGAAAGGTCACAATTTGACGATCGTCGAGCTAACAGGTTTCACTCTCCAGAATAAAAAGCCTACGTTAATTTGCTCCGGGGACATGCTCCTTTATGCTCTCCTCGATAAGACTCCTCGATGATTTTGTTGCTAGGTAAACCGGCTTGCTTCCATCACTTATTTACACGCGTGTTGACTGCCACTGTGAAAATGGACGTGTTTGAGACATCGAAAGTGAAACTATTAACTGTCGCAGGGAAATGGACAGCAAGGTTAATTAAGTTATCGTTGAAATTTTTGCTTTCTGTTGGCTTGGTATTATAGGTGATGAAAACAAGTTTTACTTGCTCAGTTTTATCATTTACAAAGTGGTCTTAACATTCTTTGGTAAAGTAGATTACAGATTTGGTAATGTTAAGGTCTAGATACTCTGGTTAGGGTAGAGGTTAACTTCATCTTCATTTTCTTCAAATCGGGATCGAACACCTCTGTAGAAATATTATCATCCTGAAATAGCCTATTATTTTTGGAAGATAATTCCACAACTTCAGTTTAGGAAATAATTCCAGTTAGATCACTGTTCAGAATGTCCACATTGGACAGGATGTATCGAATCGAATCACTTCTTCTACTATGTCGTTCAACCTCTACATGCATATAATAAATAAGTTAACATATGAAGAAGAATAGCCCATCATTTTTAGGAGATAATTTCACAACTCCAGTTTAGAAAATAATTCCAGTTGGATGACTGTTCAGAATGTTCAAATTCGACAGGATATATGGAATTCAAGCAGTTCTTCCATTATCTGCTTCAAACTCTATATACATGTAATAAATAAGTTAACATATGGAGAAGAATAGTCTATCATTTTTAGGAGATAATTCCACAACTTCAGTTTAGAAAATAATTCCAGTTAGATCACTGTTCAGAATGTCCAACTTGGACAGAATGTATCGAATTGAAGCACTTCTTGTACTATTTCGTTCAACCTCTACATGCATATAATAAATAAGTTAACATATGAAGAAGAATAGTCCATCATTTTTAGGAGATAATTCCACAACTCCAGTTTAGAAAATAATTCCAGTTGGATGACTGTTCAGAATGTCCAAATTGGACAGGATATCGGATTGAAGCAGTTCTTCCATTATCTCGTTCAACCTCTGCATACGTATAAAAATAAGTAAACATATGATGAAGAATCGTTACATCTCACATTATTGTTATCTGAAATTGATGAGACTAGATATTTTAGAAAGTATGCGTCTGAAGAAAAAGGCAGAAGGATGCGTTGAATGTTAGAATACTCCCTCGAAGAGCACTCGGTCTTGAGGTTCGACAGGTAGCAATATTTTTCCCTATTCTTCGGATCGTTCCGTTTTCTCCGTCAAGTTGCAGAGCTAGGACATTGAAGAGAGACGAGAGATATCTCGTCGGTATCTCGCGGCATCTGTTAACTAAAAGGGCAGGATCTTCTTGGTCGGTTGTCCCGACCCGGCCTATACACCACACGACCATTTGCATTCGTCTTTAAACCCTTTCCCCGTCGTTCCTTTTCTCCTCTCGTTGTTGGCGCATAGCGTAAAACCGCATAATTAAGGACCTTCGCTACCGTACGTCCATCCGTTCCTTCCGTTCTTACGTTCCTCTCTGCCAGTTACTCTCTCGTCCTGAGATTCAACGTTGTGCTACTCAGTATCGCGCAAGAATCGAGGATTGTGCCGTCAGTCAGAGACAGGACAGCCGGGAGTCCTTATAAAGCACGAAAGGATCTATCCTGCGTGGCAGTATGTAGATTCCAAGAAGTTCGCCTGACTCGTAGAAAGAAGGATCTTTCGATGGGCAGGAGAAGCAGGAAGAAGCACCCGAGAGCTTATGCGCGTATATCCTTCACCGTCGTTCGATGTCCGGATAAGCATGAATTGGATCAGGCTTATCATCGCGAACATCTCTTTATCCAAATACATCTATTTTATTTCTTATTTATTCCATTAATTATTTCGGGATTCAATTTCAAACGCTAACTTCCTTGTCCTATAATCTCCTTCCTTCCACTCGTCACGCTCAGTACAATTCGAATGTGATAAACTAGACTCGTATTTTCAATTCAATTGAATTTTGGGGTCAATTCCGATTGTAAGAATCGCTGCATATTGTACCTAACGACTTTCTTCAGTCGTCTCCACACTATAGGAATTAGCTATGATTGATGCAACTGTCCAGAAAATTGTAGGTTAAGGGGTTAAACCTGTTTCTATAAGTTTGAAACGTGGAGAGGTATAATAGACCGGTATGTCGGATATTTCGTTCGAATTTGAGGAATAGGTTTATTCGATAATCGGATAGACAGTAAGAGGATAAATTTCGCAAAACGAACGGTGCCTCGATAAGATACACGGTGGAATAGCAACGACAAAAGGTGTATACTCGCAGTCAGCTAGAATGAATGAAGTAACAATCGATTCGTCTTGACTCGAAGGCGATTGTGTTAGTTCCGCGGCAATTATGAATTCACTTAGAATACGTTCGTAAAGGGGTTCGCTCGGCTCGAATAGCTTCGTCTGAATGGTTCTGCTTCTTTCATCGGCCCGCGAGGCATAATCGTCGCGCGAGTTCGCGAACGAGCGTGGAATTATTCAGCCACTTGGCGTTTTCTCACAAGTATTAAGCGTTCGTTCCCTTCGATACGGGAGAAGATGCGCTTTAATTCGCTATCGTTCCCGACAATCTCAACGAAAAAAAAAGATACGCCAACTGTTGCAATCTCGCTGAGAAAAAAGCGAGACCGAAGAGACGCGGTTCTTTTCCTGGTGAGAAGACCACCCTGAAGCTGTTTTCTCGACACGTGGAAACAGTTTCATGGGCTTCCAATTCGACTTCAAATTCAATTAATCGATTATGACGGTGGTACGAGCACGGACAAGCTTCTTTATTATTATTCACGTTGGCGTAACTAGTTTCTGTGAGGAAAATTAGATCATGTTTTAGATAGTTATCGATTTTTCACGCGTTAGACCATCTGTTGGATGACTAGGTATTACCATGCGTTGGACCACGTGTTGAATAATCAGTTAGATCTCCACGTGCTAGATTTCCACCTGTTAAATCGTCACGCGTTAGATTTCTACGTGTTGGGTCATGTATTGTATCACCACGCGTCGATCACCACGTGTTAGGTCGCCATTTGCTGGATGACCGAGTAATCTGTTGCTATGGGTTGGACCACCATGCGTTAGATTTCCACGCGTTAGATCGCCATATATTGAATTTCTACGTGTTAGATCACCACGTACTGGACAACCACGCGTTAAATCACCACGCGTTAGATCGCCATACGTGAAATGTTCACACGTTAGATCACCGCGTATTGGACCACCACGCGTTGAATCACTACACGTTAGATTTTCACGCGTTAGATCGCCATGTATCAAATTTCCACGTGTTAGATCACCACGTACTGGTCCACCACGCATTGCATCACTACACATTAGATTTCCACGCGTTAGATCGCCATGTATCAAATTTCCACGTGTTAGATCACCACGTACTGGACCACCACGCGTTAGATTTCCACGCGTTAGATCGCCATATATCAAATTTCTACGTGTTAGATCACCACATACTGGACCACCACGCGTTAGATACCCAAACGTCAGATTTCCACGCGTTAGTTCGCCACGCGTCAAATTTCTACCTATTAGCTCACCACGTACTGTGTCACCGCGCGTTAAATCACCACTTGTTAGATCGCCATCTGTTGAATAACCACGCATTCTATTGCCATGCGTTGAATCGCTGCTAATTAGATTTCCACGCGTTAGATCATTACGCAGTTTCCATGCATCCATTTTCCACGTGTTACATATTACATCACCGTACTGGACCACCACGCGTTAAATACCCAAATGTCAGATATCCACGCGATAGATTGCCACGGATATATCGCCGGGGCCACCCAGATCTCTACTTAGTTACGCTACTGATAATTCTTCCGTCGATATGGCCGTTTTGTTTTTCCCAAGAGGAGCAACGGGGATCGCGAAGATACGCGAGAGGCTCGTTCTTACCTTAGGTCAATGCGATCGTATCTATTAATCATTCGATTCTTTTTGTCTATCCTTCTCTTTCGTATACCACCGTAAGAGCGTGTACGTAGTCACTCTTTTGCCTGATAAATGGCAATGAGCGCCACAGTAAAGCGAATGCTTTACACGAGCCTAATCGCCGACTGACTAATAACTTTTCTCCCGGCGAACGGTCATGGGAACCTGGGCGTTACATGCTCGCAGAATTTTCATGTTTTCCATGAATTTTGTGTTTCTGATCTCGTGTAGGAATTTCTGGATCAGTTATATATTACTGTAGCAATTTGTTACATTTGTAAATATTGCGGGAAAGAGATTTTAATTATGAAAGTCGGGATACCAAAGTTGTTTTCAGATCCTTAATTATTCCCATATCTGTGTTTTACAAAATTGAAATCGCTCTGCATACTGATCGGTCTTAGAATTTAGATGTACCATAAGTGTTCGTGAAAGTCCTCGTTAAAACTCGAGCGGGTAATATAAAAGTGTATTGCATTATATTTGATGTATTGTAATTTAGCTATAATTGAAACGACGTAATTTTTCTCTTACAATCATATTTGCAGTTGAACACCGTAGGTAAGGAATATTTTATTCAGTTAAAGGTAGGCATTTACGAACCGTCGAGTGTTGTCATCGTCATTGCTTAACAGCGCGATGAATTATATCTGCCATCCGGTTTGTTCCAGGCGTCGCTCCCGGCAGATGGAGTTTTACTGCCATCCGGTCTTTTTATAATATCTTATTAATGTAAGCTGATTTTCAGACCACGCAAAAATTGATGAATCGCAAATTCGAATGATCGTCAAGTTTGTTAACATAATCGTTACCCAATTAGCTATTAGTATTTTTCCAGTGGTAATTAAAGTCGGTTTACGTAGCGAGCCAAGATTCGCGGGTAGATGGAATATTTTCGCAATTAGCGTTGTGGAACGTTGGCTCGATTAATTTTTCACGCGGTCAGCGATGCTTGTGTGGCTGCAAGCAAGAACCCCTTCGTAGACACGCTTGTTGATTCATATTACATGCTCGCACGACGGAACAATCGAAAGCCATGCTTACAAGGCTAACGTTCCATTAAACGAACCGTATTATTTTTTCATAAACCCACCGCGTATCTTTCAATTCGACCAATCGATAAGGCTACTTTTGTGTCTCGAATTACGACCACCGAGAACAACGCGAATATTTTACGGAAGTTACGTCAAGTTTATCGCGAGAATTCGCCACTCTTCGGATCGTTCGTATAACGAGGAAGAATCCGTACCTGGGTACAGCCTTTCGCAATTTCTAAGTGAGAAACTACGGTCTTACCGGGTCTCAGCACTCGGTGCGAACTCGTTTCAACTTCTTCGTGGGTGCACGCCGATCGTCACACGGGTAAACTTGCTGATTTACGGTAACCAGTTGAACTAGTTTACCGAACTTTGGAATTTTTAGACGCGGAAGTTGTAATTCTGGAATTCTGGCACTTTGGGATTTTGGAATTGAATCTGAGAAATGGGGAAGTAGGGGATTGGAAGGTTTAACAGTTTGGAGATTTGGGAATCGGGAGATTTAGAAATTTGGAGATTTGGGAATTGGTAGATTTGAGAATTGAAAAATCGAAAAAGAGTTATAAATTAGTAAATCGAAGGACTTACAAATTTAGAAATTTAGAAACTTATCTAGTATTTAGGTATTTGGAAATTTAAGCCTTTAAAATGCCCTAAACTAAAATTTGGGGCTTCAGAAATAATAGAATCTGTTTGAAAGTTAAAAATTTGAAGACTGATCAAAGCTTCCACCTCCATAATACATTTATATTCAGAAGTCTACGTTGCACCTAACTCGTGTGGTTCCCTAAGAATTGATTAAATGTCCGCCATTAACGAATGCGTGATACACGCACACGATCATATTTTCCGGTAAACGCGATTTCCCGTATGTTTTTCGTCACCCACAGGCAACGAAAACGTGACTTTCTCGTCTAACATGCACGTTCATGTATACAGTCCCATTGTGTAATGGTCCTTGAACTAACATCTACCAGCAGCTGGTCGACGGTCTCCCACGCCCTGCTACCAAACGGCACGAGTCCTTCGCAGGATTCCCAGGATTTAACACGCTTGCGTGGCAGTAATCTGTTCGCGATTTTCTGTTATCCCGATTAGAACCGTAGAAAATGAAACCTGTTTCTTTCCTCTGACTTCCTTTCGCTTTTATTCATATTCAATTTTTGAACGGTTTCGATAGAATTTCATTCGCTAGAAGAGCGATCATTCAGCATCTGCCATCGATAAATTTCCTCACGGTTTTAAGCGAGCGGTGGAGTTTCAGTTATACAACGATACACACTTATGTAAATCGCGTAGAAATAGCAACGCGGACAAAGAAATTCCCGCAAACGGTTTCCAGACATTCCGTTTTATTTTCCCGATGATAATCGTGCGCGACGTTCAATCATCTTAGCCACTCGTGCATTTCCTTCCAACCTCGAGAACTGGTGGCAATTGTCGATTGAACTGGTGAATTGTCGACTTTATCATTCTCCTAAATTTTCAGATTTTCTTATTCTTCAATTCTCACGTATCTAGATTCTCAGATTTCCAAATTTGGAATTGTCCAAATTTTTAAATTTGAAAACTTCAAATCCCCAAATTTCTAAACTTCTGAAGTAAGGCTTTTTAGCTAAGGTAAGGTGAAATTTGTAAGCATGTGAACTTGAAAATTAACTGATTAGAAAAGAGTGGTTTCTCGTCGCCATTTTCCCTAAACCAGCCTACCATGCTCTCGATTGTTTACAAATGTAACCTTTGGATCTTCCTATCGACGATCGCTGGTGTAATTGCATCGATAGGAACACGTTACGCCGTTTGATCTCAACGGCGCTTGCTTACGCGTCGAACCGTGTAAACACGTTCTTGCTATATGCATGTAACAGAATGGTATTTACAATGAAGATGTGGGAGGTAGGGAATCAATTCTAGCGAGAATTTGAAAAATTTCTTTAAATCGCCATAGAAAATCAGAGAAAATTACAATGCAATTTTGAAGAAAGTCATTTTGCATTAAAAATATCGATGATTATGTACTCATTTTCTATGAACATTCACCTTTAAATTGATATATCATCAGTGATATTCTGTGAAACTTTTCTGTCATGAAATTATGTCAGACTTGTCGCAGACTGGTAAATTAGCCTGTAGGTTCAAGATGATCATCAAAGAGTGATGATTTTTTTTCTTATTGTTCCTTCGTTGATGATGGTTTTGTTATATTAATTTTTACAAGTGTGTGTAAGTACTACCTATTAACGTTTAATAAAATTGTTAAGAAATGATCTGTATTTCATGCGCTACAGAGGTATCTATTCGATCATGTTCATCGGTTCTCACAGCTTTCCTCTTTTTTCCACTTAGCACCGAAGAGTATTCATTGTTACATTCTATTTCAAAATATTGTTGACCGGATTTGAACGGGATTTTGGCAATTGCACCAGAAATTAGCGCTACCGTGTGAGCTGGTTTCTTCGGTATTAACGTTTTGCAGATTGGTCAAAGTTTCTCCAACTTTTGTGGGCTGATCTTCAGGAAGTCAGAACCCCGCTAGTTCTGTGTACTCGTCAATTAGAGTGGTTTCCATCGCTCGAGAAAGCATGTCTCACCAATTAGCATCGTGTAATTTAATTTTGACTCCGTATCGGATTGGTAGGTTTTTTTAAAATGGCGCCAACTGCTTTCTGGTTGATTGGGTCCTCCATGTTTCTTTCTGTAACACGATGGACGTATTTCATTTGTAATCTTCATTGACAGAATTTCAGATTTGTTCAAATTTTTGTTATAATTCAACTAGACCTTTTAACATTGTGTTAGATTCTCTGTTTTTTTTCTGAAAATCATGAGCTATGAATTATGAAATTATTCATTTATCATAAGCATTATTCATGAGGTATAACTCAGATATGTCTTTTCATTTCTTCGTAATTTTTCAAAATGTCTTCCACGTAAAATAAATTAATTAAAATTTGTAGATGATCTGATAAAACGATATTTGACTTAATTATCGAACGATTTAACGAGCCACTGGTCGTGTACTACCTTAATTAATCATTCGATTGTACTGTCTCATTGTTCCCTCATTATCGTTGTCCTACTTACGCTAGTGATTTATTTTAATCGTAATTGCAACGGGGACTAAAATTACGAGCAAATGAATTTTGCACGTAAATTCATATTCATTCAATATTCATGGAGGCTGAATTTGAGAAAGGTATCTGTGACGAGACACCGATGGACCACCATGGTCTGTCAAATTGTCGATATTGCAACGTGAAGCATTCGTAGAATGTTGGACACGTTCATGGCAGTTTTACCCTCCTTCGAAATCCCCGTTTGTCCGTTTCGAGTCGACGGTACCTTTGTACCATTATCGATTGCCAGGTGCGTCTCCGATAGGTCTTTGAGCGTGACGGAACGCGGTGAAAAAGGGTGGTAGGCTGTTTTTAGGGCGGGTAGTATAGCAAGGGGCTCGAAAATGCAACTGCAAAATTAAGGCGTTACTCGGTTTCGAAACTTTCTTTGCCAGGGTTCGTGCCATCAAGGAAGCACGGAGTAAATTTATTACGTCCAACCGTATCATTCTTTTGCCCGGGTACACATTTAGCCCATGAAATCATACGAATTCTGTGAAATTTTCGTCTGGGAACATTAATCTGCATCAGTGTTTCGAAATATATAAGTACACACAACGGTATCCACCTTGTACGCTCACTTAAATTCGGCGTAATTATGAGCAATTAGTATCGGTTATTTGAGCTGATTGGCGTGTATCGTTTCGAAACGCGTGATCTGAGATTAATGCGACTCATGCATGTAAGTGATAGCACCCGTTCTGAAAATATTCGATGTTCAGGAACCCGAGAATTGGAGAATTTCAGGGGGTCGAGATTTGAGAATCTGGGGAGTCAAGAATTTATAAACTGATGTAAGGAATTTGGGGTTCAGAAATTATTTACAAATTTGGATGTATGGGAATTTGGAGAATTTTAGTGACCGTCTTCATCCCCCAAAATTGAAGACTGGATACCTTTCCCTTATCCAAAGAAATAAACACCTATGCACTCATCTTGTGATACAAAATGGAATGTTAGAATTGCATAACTATCACGTGTTCAACGTCTGTGAAATGTACGTTTGCGAATCTAATATCAAAAACTGATAATCGTAATTCACATCGGAGTGTCTGCAATGCAGGAAGATGTTGCGTCCACGGGTTAGCGATTGTTTAAAAAGGAAGAAAAAGGTTCGGTACTGTTCGAGCGTTAAAACGATAAATGTTTGAAATTTCTCGTTCAAATAGCGCGATCCATCGCGACGGAGGGTGTTAATTGTGAACATATATTTCTCTTGCAAGCGAATTTCCAGCTTTCCTCGAAGGAGGAAGTGTAAAGATATAATTGGCCGTCGTAATTCTTAAGGAGGAAGTTCTCGGATTCTCGGTACACAGATTCCCGAAGGAAACTTGAATTAGTGCATTTTTTATTGTCGTATCCAGGATGCGGGCTACGCTATTTTCACGCGTCAGTATTTCAGTGCATACCTCTGCGCTTGCATCCGAGATTCCTGCGGTGCGTTTATTTCTCACCGTTTCTGTTTTATCATCGAACCCCCTTGCATCCTGCCTAACGTAATACGAAAGCACGTTCGCCTCGAACCGATATGGATCGGTCTTTTTTTTTCACTGTTTCTTTCTTTCTCTTTTTGTTAGTCCGCGCACGGTAATCTCTCCCAACTTCCCTTTATTACCGGGGTGCTCGCCAAAGAGGCGAACTTACGATTCGTTACCGTAAAAACCGAATTACCAGCAGGAAACGATCTCCTCGGCTTATTCATTTTAATTTACCTATACCTTCACGAGTTCTAGTCCGCGGGTAGAACGTAAAAGGATATAATCTGGAATTTCCTTCAAATTAATTTATTTTTAAAGTATGTACCGGTCATTTTTCAGTATAATCAATATTAACGTACGGTCACTGATAACAATGCCTAATTTTCTTACACATATGTTAAATCTGACAAGATTTAATCGGGTGATGGTACTATAAAATAGCTCTTATGGTATATTAATTTGAAACGATTTGATGGACGTAACTAAATAAATGCATCATCAGTGTTGTTAATTAATTCATCTAATTGTCACGTATAGAGACCACACATTTTAAAGTATATCAAGTGTCCCAATGACATAAAACTTTTAAACTAGCATTATATCAATTCAATCAATATTATAACAGTTACATCAAGCTTAAAATGACTATATAATCGTTTCATTAACGCATTGAGGTCGTGCGTTTGCAGCCACTTGAATGACGCATTAACCCCTTGCACTATGATTTACTTATCAGGTGCGTCAGCCAGAACTGACTAAATACAGCTACAATATTAAAGTAGACAAAGAAAGTTGAAATGTTATGTCAATTTGGTATCAATCGACTATGCAAATTTTGGACTTGAACTCAAAGTTGAAGCGTGTTTAAAATTCGAGTAAAATTGATCACAGCTAAAGTACGAGTGCGTCACGAGACTCGTCAAAATACAAGAGGTCAGCCATCGCTAATGTTTCAATACTATACAATATTAATTATGGTAATAATAGTTCTGTAGAATGGGTGTTCGGTAATAGTTGTCCGAAACAGAGGGACATTTTTCTTCGTTTCTTGTTCTCATTATTTTGATAATTTGTCCCACTCCCATTATCACCGACCGTTCTCGAAACTGCATATATGGTCAGCCGACGAATTATTACGGCAACACTCTCTACCGTTGGAACGGTGACTGGATGCACTCTCGATGGGTTGCACCGAACGATGCAGTACAAAAACGAAGCTGCCTGGCTGCCATCGCCGGAGAATACCTTGGCGTCCTGGCAGCGGCAGGTGCGAGATACGAAGGTAGTCGACAACGTTTTCACCGTGACTCGTTCCTTCGGATAACGTGCGTGCTTTGATATTCGATGCGAGATGCTGCAGAGGTAGGTGTACGGGACTGAACTGCTGGGATGTCGAGGCTCGTCCTCACCATTCTACGGTCGAGTCCGATTTCCCTTCAGAAAATGTACCATTCGATTCAGACGCACTCGCTGATATTTAGATGGGGCATTTTGCACTACTCCACAAGTTTTGGGGATTTGGGGAGTTGGGGAGTTGGGGATTTGGAGGCTTGGAAATAGGGGAATGTGGAGATTTGGAAAGTTGGGAATTAAGTTTAGGAGTAAGGCAATTTCAGAATATAAATATTGGGAATTTGGGGCTTTGAAAATGTAGAAACTTGAAAATTTGGAAATGCAAGAATTTGGGGATTTGAAGATTCGGAATTTAAGAACTGGGAGATTTAGAAATTTGGGAATTTAGGAATTTGGGGATGTGGAAATCTGGGAATTTTAGAAATTTGAGAATTTGAAAATTGGAATTACAGAAATTTGGAAATGTAGGAATTTAGGGATTTGAAGATTCGGAATTTAGGAACTGGGAGATTTAGAAATCTGGGAATTTAGGAATTTGGGGATGTAGACATCTGGGAATTTTAGAAATTTAAGAATTTGGAAATTGGAATTACAGAAATTTGGGAATGTAGGACTTTGGGGATTTGGAAATTTGGAATCTTGATAATTTGGATATGTAGGAATTTGGGGATTTGAAGATTCGGAATTTAGGAATTTGGGGATGTAGAAATCTAGGGTTTTAGAAATCTAGAAATTTAAGAAATTTGAGCATTTAAAAATTTATAAATATAAACATTGGAAAGTGTAGAAATTTGAAGAGGGAAGTTTTTAATTAAAAAATTTGGAAAATTGAATATATAGAAATTAAAAAATTAGAATATGTTACGTCCGCCTTACACCTACCTGGAGAATCTCAGATGTTTACGTATTTAATACATTTTCCATTTATCTCCTATATCCACATTTCGAAAAATTATCAAAGTTTAAATAGATCACGCCATAAATTATTCTCAGTATTTGCTGTTCGTAAAGCTGAAACTCAATAGAATTCGAGTACTTTGGTGTTCGATGTCGTCAGTTTTTAATCGAAATGGTATCAGGGAGACATTTGATAAAGCAATCGGAGTAGCAGACTCGTGCCATGCTCTCTATATTGGTGCGAAGTTTAATCGAGTCTAGAATATGATTCCCTGTACAAACCTCTATGTTCGTAACTAGAGATGTAAGTGTTAAGTTAACTCGGAAGATATAAAATTTACTTTAAAATTATTTCTACTTTGTCAGAGTGTGATCATATAGCTTATCGTATAATTTTGTTCACTGTAGATTTTAAATAGAACTTGATCCTCACTAAAGTCCTGAGAATTTTGACTCTTGTCACATGGACTTGAAAATTGTTTAGTCTATCACTAAGTGTTCTTTCAAGTGTCTGCTCATTTATTCTTGTACATAGACTCATTTATTCTTATACATAGACTCATTTGGTGTACTGTACCAAAGTTGAGAAGGTTGGCGACGTACGACACTTAGACTGTTGACTTTTTATACAGGACCTTAAAAATTGCTCTCTGCACTTCGTCAGAAAGTATTCTCCTAGACATCTATATAATTTCTTAATATTTAAATAATTTAGCCCCTTGCACTATTTTGAAGTTTCATGACGTACTTGTACTTCGTGATCAATTTTTCTCGAATTTTTAATACGCTGATTTTGAGTTCAAGTCATTTGCATAGTCAACAATTGCACGATACTAAATTGACACATTTCGACAAACTTTGTCTGTAACTGATTAGTTAATTCTGACTGACGCACCTGGAAAGTTGTGAGTGACGCACCAGATAAATAAATCATAATGCAAGGAGTTAAGAATAGGAGTTATCACAAGTATGAAAATGAACGCTGGATAACAAACATTACAGTAATTAGTTAAATAGAATTATAAATAGTTTCTAGCCAAACTACCTAATCTAGATCATGAAGTATCTATCATAAAGTAGTAAATAGTTTTCAACCGAAAAGGTAAATGAACCTCTGTTTTCATTCACAACAGTCCACAAGAAATATACAGCTGCTCGATGTTTCAGCTCTTTCTGTTTTGTCGACGTAATTGCTTGCCATCTTCATTTGTGTATAACGTGAACATTTATATCGCGCGGTTCTCCGTGTTCGTCGGTCACGAGAGAATCGTCGAGCATTTAATCGTGCGTCGGTATTTGGGGTCAACGAGACAGAAGACCGGCAGAGAAAAGGAGTAGAATAAAAAAAAAAAAGGAGAGAAAGGAAGGTCCGATAGCAGCGAGTACACGTACACAGGTATCGATCCTTGAACCGTCTATCTCGGATCAACGTGCCTCCAACACATTTCTCCAGCATCCTTTTACTTTTTCTTCTTTTTCTCGGTGTTGATTTCTTCCTCCTCTTCCTGATCCCGAAGCGCCTCCCTGTGATAATAATTATCCGTTCGAGTCTCTTAGCACAGACAAAGTCACGATATCTCTTCTTGCCGCCTCCCTTCGAGTTCGAGATTAAGTGTCAAGAAACGTTTGCCATCGATTGCCTCCCCTCCTTATGGCTGTTTCTTCTGCAACTACCGCGTGCTTAATCATAAACTTCCTTTTCTACTTTTCAATTGTATTTCGTCGATTTTCTTCGAGACAGGGGTGGAAATAATTTACTAATGCGATATTAACAGGTATCGTGTAATCTCACTCTGAAATTATGGTACGCGATTTATAATTGAAATTATTTTTCGACTTGAAATTATTTATCTCCAACAGTCATTTATTTTCCATATCGACGTTTGTAAACTTTGATCGAGTCAATTTTTCTTGAATTTTAATTTGGAACTTACTTCGATTTTCGCGGGTGTGATTAATGACAAGTTTGTCGATGGTAATAAATGGGAAATGGAGATCGCGACGTCGATTGATTTTCAACGAGCTTCGATGAAAGCCAACGTCGGTGATCCTTGGATTATGATCGATAATTCTGTGTCGATTTGCTTCTGGACTCGGAATTATTCGGTCGAAATCTTTATCGTTAATGTTCTCTAGCTCTTTATGTCTTATGTTAATTTTATTTAAAAGTTGTAACAATCGACACGTCAAGATTGCAATTGATGCCGGTGATTTGATCTTCCAACGTGGTGAAACGTTTATAATAACATTTTGAACACAATAAATCAAATATAATCAAAGTTGTTGGGCTTCCTTGAAAACGCACGGTGTCAATCGTCTTCGATAAAAACTTAGAAATCATTTGTAACAGAAATTTGCATTGTGTCGCCTTGACAAGTAGAAAGTACAACAAAGGACATTTAAATCAATCAGAGAATTATTCGATCTTTGAATACGGTGAAAATCCCCATTGATCTTCTGTTTTGACAGCTTCGGTGATGGAGAGTGTTAACCTTTCATACGTATCAGAGAAAGTGTTAAATAGACATGTAAGGAGATAAATCCTGCAACTTTTGAATCACTCGTCTGATGTATCCTCTTTCTGATGTACTCTATCGTTCAAGCAATCGACACTCCATAAGCATAACGAATTCTTTAACCGAGTGTTGCATTAAGTACAACTTGCCAGCTTATCGATTACACCACAGGTATCGAAAGCAGCCATAAATGTACGAGAGGTACCATTACTCGCACAATTAGACGAAATTTATGGGTGACAATTTTCGAACATGATAAGTGGTACTCATTATTATGTTAGTAAATTACTTGGCAAGAAAGAATGAGACAATTGATGAACTAAATCCCTTGAAAATAAATAATTTGACGTGTACACGGCTACGAACATCGACGATGCGAAATTACCGTGCTCTATTTTAATTATACCTCATAAATCAACTCTTCTCGCAGTACTGTGGATCTTCATCGGAAATTAGCTTCGTAGTGGATCATTCTTATGTCGGGACTTTCTCTTGTGGAACACGCTTTAAGTAGTATTGTTCGAAATAGACTCGTTTACGTATTACGTTTTTGTTTGATAATCTCAATTTTTAGGGGTAGGAGAAAAGAGGTTGTATTTTTCAAGTTTTAGTTTTTATAGGTTAAAATTAGTAGATTTACAAATTTGCAAAGTTTTACGTTCTTAAACCCTCAAATTATCATATTCACAAATTCACAAATTTTCAAGTTTTCCAATTCTCAAACTCCCAAATTCTCACACCCCCAAATTCTCATACCCCAAATTCTTACACTCCCAAATTCTCAAGTTTCCAAATTTTCACTCTCCCAAGTTACCAAGCTCCCAAATTCTCACTCCCCCAAATCCTTACACTCCCAAATTCTCACTTTCCCAAGTTACCAAGCTCCCAAATTCTCACACCCCCAAATTCTTACATTCCCAAATTTTCAAGCTACCAAATTCTCGCTCTCCCAAGTTACCAAGCTCCCAAATTCTCACTCCCCCAAATTCTTACACCCCCAAATTCTCATACTTCCAAATTCTCAAATCCCTAATTCCTCAAATCTCCAATTTCTCAAAATCCCATATTCTCAAATCCCCTAATCTTCAGTCTCCCAAATTTTCAAACTCTCAAATTTTCCAATGACCAATTTACCAAAATACCAAATTCCCAAATATCCAAAATACCAAATTAAGAACTTGAAATTCTCCAACTTGTTAATTACCAAAATTTCCAAATTTCCAACAGAGCTAATCTCCAAATACTAAAAATCCTAAACTCGTACTAAAACTATGAAAGAAAGAAAATGAGAGTTGAGAAGCACTGTCGAGCGTTGGTATTTAATAGTTAGGGCGTTATGGGGGCTGTTACGCAGGCAGACTCCCCTAGTTTCCGGTGTCAGTGATGCAGTTCTCTGGCTCCACACTGCGGTTCCTTTCTATCCTCCGCACACGTACTTACCTCCGTCACACACGACACGCAGCCTTTCGTTCGTCTCCATTTGCTCTCTTCCGCATAGTCGAAAGGCAATGTCCATTCCTGTCGTCATACAGAAACGTGACGGAGATAAGGCGCGGCGATATTTGACAATAGTGGTATTACGAACGTACCCACATATCGCCTTTTGTATTTGTTCCTTTGAGTTCCCAGGAAATTCCTCCGGATGTGAGAGAGATCTGTCGCCTGGGCGCCGACAATCTTCGTCCTCGCAAAATTAAACAAAGACTTTTAACACGAGTGTTTGAAACCTGCTTGCGTTTCTTATCCAATTATCTTGTAACACGTATTTACTTGTGTGAAGAGTATCTTGTTGAAAAGCACATTCTGCTGTTGCAACTTGACGGAAGTTCTTTTAACTCGAGTGCCACGTTCAAATTACTAATCTTACCTATTCTTTTCGTTGTATTTGTATTTATTATACACTAGTGCACACCATTTTAGATAAACAAAATTTCCGATAATATGGATGACAGTGATTCTGATGAAGATTCAAGATCGTGGCAGTCAAAGTATAAAATGACTAACAATAAAATTAAACACAATAATAAATAAATTATACGAAAGAGTTAATAGGGAGGAAGTTCTCTAAACTATATGGAGCCTATAGAAAATTGTATGAATTCGATAGGAGTGGGTGGACGAGAATTGTGGCAAACGATGGAGGAATACGAGGGAGAATGGCTGGCACGAAAAGGGCCTCCACGTGGAGGACAGTAGCACGATCCTAAAGAGATAAGGTTCGCGAAGATGAAACCGGATAACCTACCTCTTCTCACCAAACGAATTTCAGGCGAAGGGTGCACCCATTGTACTTCAGGGCATATCCTGGTTAAGATACATTACCTGGCATATCTTTCTGCTACGATGAGGTTAAAGTGCAAACGCTAGGGATCTGGAATAACGTCTCGGAAATTGTCATCAATTATTCAATTGTTAATCTGTTTCTTTCAAACCTTCATTTAGCAAAGTAATCGTGGATGTAGTCCATTCGCGTTTCAATTCCATAGCATCGTTTTTCTATAATTTTACATTCATCGAAGTTGCTATTTCTGAATTGTTCAAATAGTAAAACAAAATTTCAGTAGAAACAAAATTCCAAGTAACCTCTAGATATACCAAGAATGTTCAGAAGGTAAAATCGATCCGTGCGCAGAATATTTCGTGTAACTAATATCTTGATAGGGAAGATTTCTTCGTGGTACACGTATGGGAGACACGAGTATCGATGGGCAAGTTTGAACACGGAATTACGGTTCAATTAAGCAATTGATCGTCCAGATATTGGCTCGTAGTTCGAAGGTACTTGCGCTGAATCTATTTGACCATGGTTGAAGTTAACAGGCTCGTTCATGACGCTCGAACACGTATTTCCCTTTTGCATGGTGGTTTGCTGTGTCATTTCATTACCATATCGTTTGATCGCAAGTCGCTTAATAACGATCTCCAAAAGGTGCTGCGAAGCATCCTGTGATGTCATCTCAATTTACCTTCAGTCCCTTCATTAGTTGGATTTTGCATGTCACATAGCGAATTTCCTTGATATTAAATATCTATTATCTATTCGAATGATTAGCCGAGAATCTCGAAAGGTAGCTAGTGTTGTCAGACTTGAGAGTACAAATCGATATGCAATAAGTGCTATTTTACGATACTGTCAGTTTCGAAACATGTTTGATAGCTAATAACTTAATATTGTTATTGGAACTGTTTGCTACTCGCTGAAGCGTCGATAGTCGCGAGAGAGTTGCACCTTGCTATCGTTTCGAGATCTCGATACCAGTATGCACTTTGATAATTTATTAACCGCACTTTATATCCTGGATCTCACGATGCTCCGGTTTACTGAATTTATGCGAAATCTTGTTTTCTTATCTACCAACTTGCAATACGAAGAAAGAAAAACATGTTGCTAGATAAATTAACGACATTAACTGTTGCTTCTCAAGACTAGTGAACTTTTTCTATTACTATACCCTCATATTTTTTTACGTAAAATATTCAGAAGAGTCTACACAAAGCAGAACTTAATTTTATTAAAAGAAATCAAAGAATCCCATGAAACTTTGAACACATCTTCACATGGACCTTCATGTTCACGATAATTGTCACATGACTAAGCCTAATAGATTTGGTTGTATGAGCTTATATTTTTGATTTCACAATGCAACATTGTGGACTTCTACATTTGTAAGCATCTTCTAAAATTTCCAGGTGTTCATAAAAGGATTAAAGAGCATTTGTCGCGTCTGGCACGTTCAATGTCCGTAGATACAAACGGACCTGAAAAGTAACTCACGCTATAGTTGCGCACGTAATCTCGGGACATGGTCGAAGTTGAGGTTACGCTTGCATAATAGCACGTCGGTGGATCGTTACGAACGAAATGGTCAGAGCCATGTCATCCTCTCTACGGTTCATGTCACTTCGCTACGTGACCGGAATTCCAAGCAACTCGACGACGCTCGATGAACTGTGTCCAGCCTATCGAGTGCCATCGGTCGTTTTAAAACTTGCTTCTTTTTTTGTAACATTTGATACATAGCGGGCTTCGCTTTATCTCGCGGGTCAACAGGTTGATCCTACGTGCTTTACAGATTTTACCATTATGATCGATTAACTGATCCTGTTTTCTTTAATGAATTTTAGCTTTTCGTGTACTTGTGAAAATCGTCTTCAGTAATTCTAAGATTTTAGCAAGTTTTCTACATTGATCATTGTGAGTCTTCCCTATGTGGTTTTGACGGGTTAATAGTTTAAAAAATATTTAATGTTAGTTTCAGCAGAATTTGTTTCCTGATAACAAAAAATTCATGATGTGATAACTAAGCATTCATGAATTCGATCATTTGTATTATTTTTATTTTAACGAGAAAATATATCGAGTAATTTTTCTAGTAATCGAATTTTTTTTATCGATAGGTTTTCAATTATTCTGAAATCAGTGCGTTTTTCAGTAATTGTCGAGGCGGATGCACCTGGCTTGGGATAAAACCTGCGCATTCGAGCCTCGTGTAACTGTACTTTCCTTCTAAGATCTTCGAAGATACTTTTAACGCTCCACCGATTCTCAGTCGCGAATAGTAGGTATTCTCGTACCGCAATACATAAGTTACAGGCGTTTATTAAACACAACCGACCCTCGTGTTAGCCGGTGATTTGTAAATGAATATACCGTTTAGGTTCTGTTATTTACTTCGTATCAATTGCTTGAAATGGGAAAGAAATAATTAAAGGTGTGTTCGTTCAACGTCGTGGACATGAATTATTAAGAGAGATTAGGAATGATTTTTTTTGCAAGCTCGTATTCGCATGCCGTGGAAATTTTGTAATATCCGATGAACGATAAATTTGAAGGAACAGAGTTTCAGAGGGTGTGTTAGACGATTCCAAACGCGCGGATACTTTAGAAGTTAGCCACGTAGATAGTTTCAAATGAATGTTGAAAATTTCAAGAACGATTTCAAAGATTCTGCGTGACTTTTATATCTGAACGTTAACGCCGTCGCGGTTCTGTGGGTTCCATTACAATTTGTACGGCTGAAAGTCAAACGATTCTATGACAATACTGGTTTACGATAAGACTGCTTCGAGACATCATTAACTCTTTCTTTTCTGGCGAGCTCAACGGTATTTGCATACCTGTTTCGATGCCATTAATATCTTGTCACGACAGAAAATTACTTTCGAGATAATTTTCAATTCTACCGTAGACAGAAACACGACTTCATAGAAATTGTGTTACATTATGAGCGTTACATCGGATATTTTACTTTGACAATGTTTGCAAAATACCTATTATAAGACAATTATACTTTCAAATTCTGCAAGAATTTTACATCAGGATTTTTGTTATAATTATTTTTTTATTTCACTTTAACATAAAACCAAGTTGGTATTCGCAAATCAATCGCGAATCGCGTTTGTTTGTTCGGTGAGCGGTGGTTACGCGTGACCAGTAATCATAAAATATTCGCTACATTGTGGTGAAGGAAAAGCAATACAGCGGCCAATAATAATTTTTCAACATCGATTACTTTACCTTCCCGTAGTATCGAAACGACCTCTTTTCCCGGTGATTTGAATGCCAGCACGTACGATACTTTCTGTCGTCGTGACGAGAGTAAATCGTAGTCGGTTGCCACGCGTAGTTCCTTACTATAAAAGTTTATTGTTTCTTACTAACGTTGCAGGTGTTTGTGTGATGTTGCATTCTTAGACACATTATTTATATACAATATTCTATGAATCTGCTTCGTATACGTGCATAATACTGCACAGCGAACCACCGATTAATTCAAAACATTTATTTGTTTATTATATACCGAGTAACAGAAATATGTACATGTGATGTACAAACAGGTAGTAATGAACATTATTAGCAGAGGTATAATAACTTTAAGGAAATTCATGAAATTTTTGAACTGGAAGGTTTTAACGTTGCGGTAAAAATACCTTTAACTGCAAAAAGTTAATAGGTACATAATTATTAATTTTATTATTAACAAATGATCGGCGAATCTCGAACGAACAATGAACAGTGTCATATCAAAGATGGTTCTCAGGTGTGAAGAGTTAGCAACTACCGCAAGAAACCGTTGACAAACAAGTCTCGATATCTCGGAATGTTATCGAGGAAAGTCAATGTTATCGACACAGTTAGTATGTCGTTATTCCCTTCCCTGTAATGTAGTGCAAGGTGGTGGTGTTTGGAGAAGGGCCTCGGCCATCGGCAGATGTTCCATTCACCCTGCCGCCCGCTACGTGGGCCCCTCGCAGGGCTATACAAAGTTACGGGTACATACGGGGCGTCGTCACATGCGAAGGAATCGATAATATCGAAGAGAGCAGCTGCATTTTTCTCTCGATCGTCCTTCAAGAAGTTTTTTTCCGCTTCTTTATACGATTCGTTGAGATTTTTCTCTAATGATTTTCGTTCTGAAGGGAAAACGCACCCTTGCGGAGTTGAGACACGCGCTTTGGTACAAAAGTTTGCTCTGTCGTTACGGTAAATAATAAAGATGACTGAAATAATACTTTAACTGATAATTTAATATTTTGAATAATTCGAACAACTCTCTTGTCGAAGACACCTCGAACTCTCTTCTATCATATTTTCAATTTTACACTCACACGACTATCTAGTATTTCATATCTTTAATATGTTTATTTTATAAAATTTTTGTTAAGCTAGAATCGCGAGAAATTCGATAACAGTTCCGATAACATAGACTCTGTATTTGAGCGTAAACTACACGGTAAAAAGAATGATGGTAAAGTATCATTTCCAAAGATTAGGGTATGCTATTTAAAGCAAGATAAATGTTACACAATCTCCATTTAAAAGTTGTTCAGTACATAAAGGGTTTTAAAAGGTTCCCGTGTAAATCGTTTCCGAAAACGTGGGCTTTTACTTTCGCAGACCCAGGGTACCACGGAAAACAATATGGACGACTAACGAACAGCCATAAATTGCGCAATAGGGCCCGGGTACGAGCCACTTAGGCGAATATCCGTAATGCCCATTATAATACAATAGGGGACCCAAGTCTGCTGTCTCCTTCTCTTTTTCTGGCTGGCTCCTCTCAATTCCCAAAAACAATGGCGACCCGATCTTCTTCGTTCCACCAATGTTCTTCCAACGCGTGTCGTTCGATCGTTTCGCTTCGCAGGCTGCCGAAACGGGACCCAGAATGGACCCGAAGGCACCAACGAGAGAAATCAAAACAAAAGCCAGATATACGACCTCGTGACTCGGTCCTACATACCTGGAACCGTGAACCTTTTTCGGGGATTCACGTTGTTACCTGTTATTCAGCCTCAATTTATCCACTTTTTTAACGCATGAATTTTCAACAATGAAAACTGAATGACTTTGATTCATGAACGTTGATCTCTAACTGTTATGCTAATGTTAGAACACTTGGCAATGTATGTAGTTAGATAAGCATACAGTTAGAGTAGGTATTTCTTTCATTCTAAAAATATCTCAAGCTTATTATGTGTAGCATTTAATAGAGACGAAAACGATTCAGGAAAAAATAAAATTATTTTGATTAACTGCTCACGTTATTTTTGCAATTTGTCACGTTTGATACTACCCATCGATTAATTAACCGTAGTTAACCTTTCACAGACTCGAAGCAAGCGTTTATCGTATCGTAAAAGCTGGGCTCGAAGTAGGGGGAAACATTTGGTGGTGTAAGGACATGGTTGGATCGGTTTTAAGGATCGTCGGCACCATTTGACAAGACGCAATTACGGTGGGTGCTACGTGCCAACGATAATGGCATCCCTTTTGAAGAGCAGCGAATTTCTTGCTCGCATGCGGTGAAACTTGTTCGTATGATCCTCGTTCGGAACGGTCGAATTCTTCTGTCCCTCCCAGCTGTTGAAAGTATCAAAAATACTGTTTTCAAGCTATCTATAAGGCGAACGAGGACGTGCTTTTCTTTTATCTTAAGAAAGAAGAACGTTTTAACATATTCGTTCTGACATTCATTGGTATGCTTTGACTTCAGTCGTGTGAAACAATAAAAAAGATAATTCGGATATAAATTACAAGATCAGGTTCAAATGTTCGAGATAAAATTATTACTATTTAAAAGATAGTTTGATGTATTTCATAAATATGCCGGTACATTAAAATGATTAATAGTGCTACACTGTGTATTCGCAAATTAAAATTGAATCTTGATAAATCTATCAGGGTGATTATAGAAATTGCTCTTCAAGATGTTATCAAGATAATTTGTTTAAGTGACAAGCAGCCGTTAGCAGGTTTTCAATGCAACATTTGCAGAGGAAGGTACATTTGATATAACAGATAAGTCAAGCATCTCTGTCACGGTTTTTTGAGAGAGTTGATGGTATTTTCAGCGGCCACATGCACGTTCCAAAGAATCAAGATCTTGTTTAATCTTATTCCTCTTCGTTCGGTCATTCTGGTATCCCTCCGGTGGTTTCGATTTTATTTTCCTTTTTCTCGCCATTTCGCACGCAACATCGTTCTCAGAGGATGATGCGATAAGACAAGTGGTCGACAATGTTGTATGAAAAATAGAAAAAGGTCGCTTCGTGGTCTTTGGCCAGGGTAGCAGAGGTGGACGTCCGAGCCAGTTAAGTATTGAGTGTCGAAGCAGGTATCGAATATCGAAGAGGATACGTCTACACGAGTCGCAACCAACACTCCATTTCGATGCGTTCCGAAGATCATCCTTTTGAAGGCTGGCAGGACTTTTATCGATGAAGGATGCACGCAGTGTGGTCAGACTTTTGAATCACGAGAAATCGTTGGCTGGTTTATGTTTCAAGATTCTTCGCTGATATTCAAGATGGCTTCAAATGTGAATCTTTGATTCTTTTTAGAAAGCGCCATTTCCGCCAGTCTTACGTAAGCTCTTTTACTAAACTGAGTGCAACTAAGTAATTTTATTTTCAACTGAAACGGGTATTCCAGCAACTTTGGTCTTATTAATTCGACTGTGACTAATGCTGATGATTTCTTAGTGCGTTTCTTTCGCAAGACGTTTCAAGTCGTGTTACAAAATTAAATACAAGTTCATAGCATTTTTGTTGTATCGATAGAGTTGCAACTTCCTTTCTAATGCGGTCGTGTTCTGTTGCATAAATTGATTAGGGATAATTTAAATATTTTTGAATTGAAAAGATCATTTGATATTAATATCGAATTAGAAGAATTTTTAATTGCTCTTAAGAAACTTTTAATTTGTGGGTAGCTAAATGAAACTGAAATAAGAAAGAGGATTATATGTGGGATATGAAAAAGGAGGAGTCGGTTAGGTTATGTGACAATTCGCCACACACTCGTTAGTTTAAAGGGATAATAATTATATTTAGTTAATTCATAAGTGGCCATTTTCGTATAATTATACGCCAGGAGACAAGTTTATTTTCGATAAAGCCATACTTTCGAATATGTTCGCGTTATGCACACAGGATTTTGCGGTTCCTCGACTGCAAGGGGATAATATATCGAAATTATGTTAATTTTATGTTCGCTGGCGGCAGAAAGATCCGCAGACCTCACCCATATACGTTTTTGCGTTGCGGAAAACGGCCGGAGAACCGGTCGAGGTTGCGAATATCATGCACCGTAGCTAGAATTCCGGAATAATGAAACAGAACGGCGTGGCTGGAAATTGAGGAGGGAAAAAAAGAGTATCGATGCAGGGTAGAATTCTTCTACCGTCCATTGTTCGAGCTCCTTTTGCGAAAACGTTCAGACTACACGTGCACGGAAATGTGAAGTGAAAGTAGCGAGACCGTATCAGACTTGACTCTTATCGAGCAATCTATTGTTTAACTTACCGCGAAATTAATTTATCTTCAAATATAAATTTAGAACAATTCGAAATAACCGACCATAACACCTGTACACCAAGCTGTTACGTACGGAGTGCTACATTTCGAAATACAGAAACACGATTTGATGAAATAAAGTTATCGTAAAATATGGCATGTCAGATTAAATCTTAAGGTTCATTGAAAATGATCAAAGTTTAAATGAAAACTATTCGAACAGCGTATAACCTGTAAGTCATAGAGATTGTTCTTGTTACTTTGTATGTCTTCAGTTTTGAGTAATGTTTTGGAGCATGAAATATGAGCCAGGTCTTTTTCTCTTTTAAGAAATGAAATCGTATCTTTTTGTGCATACTAAAGGACTTGTTTAACTCATCGAGTTGTAAGATACGTCACGATAACTTAGGTATCATTTCACGCATAAACGATCATCGAAACGTCCAGACACGGATTCATTGATTATACCGATCACAAGGTTAACCGAGATTGAAGCAAAGCCGAAAGAGTTAACGAATCGGTGTAAAAAAGGACAAATATCCTGAGACCGGTTCATAAATCGTAATCACGCTGGCTGCCAACGGAATTTCACGACAATTTAACAAACGGTTCACCAGACCGAACTAGTCGAGCCTGAAAGAGCAGCCTATCGACTCGTTAAAAAAACGTTTGAAGAAGCCTGGCCGAATGTTCGGTGCATGAAATCTGGTCGTGAACGCGGTTAGGGATCAAGAGGTGACATTAAAGCTATTCTATAAATCATAGTCAAATGACGTTTAAAAATGAAAGCGAATTCATTTCGCAAAATATTATGAAGCGTCGCGGCATGACGCCGCCCATGAAGGATAACAGAAAGTTCGCTCTGACGTGTTTCTGCGAGTGATAAATTTTATGGATGCGAATATGCTCCTGCTATTTCATTTATCGCCTGTCACGGGAAAGCAACCGTGAACTTGGGAGTTTGGAGATTTAGGGATTTGGGTATTGAGAAGTTCAGGAAGTTAGGGATTTGGAGATTTGGGAATCTAGGAATTTGGGGAGTTGGGGAATTGGAAAATTGAGAAATTTAGGAATTTGGGGATTTGGAAATTGAGAGACTTAGGAATTTGGGAATTCGGGGATTTAGGGATTCTGGGATTTAGGGATTTAGGGATTTAGGGATTTGGAACTTGAGAAATTTAGAAATTAAGGAATTTGGGGATTTGGAATTTGGGGATTTGGGAATCTGGCAATTTGGGGATTTAGGGATGTGGAAGTTGAGAAATTTAGGAATTTGGGGATTTTGGGGGTTTGGAAATCTGGGAATTTGGGGATTTAGGGATTTAGAGATCTGGATATTAAGAAATTTAGGAATTTTGAGGATTTGGGAATTTAGAGATTTGGAAATTGAGAAATTTAGGAATTTGAGGATTTGGGGATTTGCGGATTTAGAAATTTGGAAATTGAGAAATTTCGGAATTTGAGGATTTGGGGATTTAAGGATCTGAGAATTTGGGAATCTGGGTTTGGGAATTTCTGAATAGGGAGATTTGGAGGTTTGGAAATTGAAAATTCGGAGATTTGAGAACTAGAGGATTTAGGAATTTAGGGACTTGGCGACGATTTGAGAATTAATAAATGTGGGAATCTAGGGATTTGAAAATTGAGAAATGTACTATTTTCACAATTTGAGAATTTGCAACTTGGGGAAGTTTTTAGGAATTTCAGAATTTGAAATTTGAATTTAAATTTTGAAATTTGGTGCAAAATAACTCCGAGACAAAAAATTCGAAATAAACTCCGCTTAAAAATGAATTATCTGAAATTTTCTATCGTCCAAACGCAACTTAATGCGAGACAACGAAACGTATAATAAAACTGCTTATCTTAAAGTGGTAAATAACAGGTGACCAAGAGAAAAGTTTGCCCCCGTTTCTTAGGGTCAGATCTCACCTGTATTTACCCGTGCAGCGAGCACGGGTTTCCATTGGTCGAATCAGAGACGTCCAAGATGTTGAAGAGAAAAGGAACAAAAAGGAAAATGGAAGAAAAACGTAATCGTTGGTTTACACTTTACGACTGCGCTCGTCAAAGTAAACATCACGAAGGACTACCGGCGTAAGTCGGTGCAGCGCGGCATGTAATAAAGGAAAAGGCAAATTCGTGGCGATGTATATTGTGTACAAGTACACAATGGAATGCCTCGCATTGTATGCTCCGTGCAAGTTGCTCGAAGAAACTCGGCACACGTAGCACGTGCAACCTGGAAGATAGCGGAGATCCGTTGTTCAACTCGTACGCTCCTGTTCGATCGTAAAAGTTCTCTCGACAAGCAAATACTACACGCGTCTTCGACGCCCGTTCTTCGGCTCTTGCTTTCGCTTCTTCGAGGTCGGACTTGTCGAGAAGATAGGGTGCACTTTGCCTGCAAATCTTGGCCTTGTCTCAACCCTCGCATTTACGCGTCAAACAGATTTAACTAATTTTTCTGCATTTTAAATTTTGCACTTCTTCACGATGTGTATTTCAGTCGAAATTTTGAGCAATTTGGGAATTTAGAAATTGGGATATTTGGATGTTGGGTAATTTTGGAAGTAAGGAGTTTGGGAATGTACAAATTGGGAAATTTAGAGGTTTGGACATTTTGGAGTTTGGGTATTGGGGAATTTGAGAGTTTCAAAATTTACAAGGTCGAAACTTAGGAACTTGGGGATCTGGACATCTAGGTTTTCAGTAAATAGGAAATTTGGAAATTAGTAGTTTAGGATCTTGGGAATTTGGAAGTTTGAAAATTTAGAAGGTCGAAGCTAATCTGGGGCTAATTAAATTTGAGCTTTCAGAAATGTGAAAACTTGCAAAATTTGAGGTCTAGAAATTTGGGGTTGTTAAAACTTACAAACTTGAGGGATTGGAAATTTAGAAATCTGCAAATTTTAAAGTTCTCAGAGCCTTTCCAAATTTCTAACTCGTTAGAAATATCCTAAAACCCATCCTCATCCCTCTAAAAAGAGTGAGCCATTTCTTAATGTACCCTAGTTACGCCACTGTCTGGGTGTCAATCAACATCGTCGATGATATAACAAAATAACCGCTTAATGGTTCGTTTCCTTTACCGTCGACGGAATTTTGATGCGGGAAAGTGTTGCGATGATACGATGAATCGATCAAGCACAGGAAATTATCGTGTCGATCCTCGGGCGCTGTTCGTTTCTCCTGTTTCATAAGAAGTCGCGCTCGTTAGTGCCATATTTGGCCTCGGTGGCCACGTTTTCTGAGCTGTCTTGAATTGTTGCATCGGCGATCAACGTGCACGACACGTTCCATGCTAAAAAGGGTAGAAAAATCCGGCGAGATCCACGAAACTCTTAAACGAGTTTTTCCATATCGAGTTTATCCTCCACCATCTTGTCGAACGATTTCAAAACTCGACTACCGCGTTACTGTAAATTAACAACGGCGCCCATACGATCATTTTTCTGCCGTCCGTTGGAGGTTGTGCTACTTCGTGCCACCGAGGCGACTCCATTTAAACGACATTAAGAACGATGGCTTGGCACGATCGAGCAAAAAGCATGAATGTGCACGTGCAATCGGTGACCGTTCGATAGCATCCTTCAGCCGAGCACATTTACGTCGATATTTATGTGCGTTTATACACCGGGAACATTTATCATGCGGCAACGCGATCGTTGAACTGTTCATTGAGAACTTTCATTCAGCCGAAGGGAATCGTTCGTTCTCGGGATGCGTCATTGTGCATTGTTACGTTGCTCTTCACTCGGCTTAGCGTGTGGAGTATCAAGATCTTGAATGTTGTGGAGCAGCAAGGCCATTTAAATTTCACTTATATCTACTTTCTGCAACTTCCCAATTCTTTGTAGATTGTTTCGTACTCTCTCGAAGAAGCTTGGTGATCAAAAAGTGCTTTCGTCTGATATGATATTAAGCCAGTTCTATATTCCAGTTTGCGGCTCAATGCCTTTCGTAACGATTCTTACTGTCCAATATCAAAGCTCGTGGAGAGATTAATAGACTTCGACTCGCATAGGTAAAATTCCTATGCGGTATAACAACGTTCGTGGTTTTCACGGTGACAACAAAGTAGATACCGTATCGCCCGATGAGCAACGAACAAGTTTCCCCGCGTGACCGGTAGAAACCTGTTGGTACGCGTAGCTCGGCTAGAGTCCCGATTCGGGAGAAAAACGCGCGATGCTCGTCGGGCATTCGGTTAATTTAAAGGAAACAGCGTGCTCGATAAAGCAGAAACGGACGAGGGACGGTGGCTGGAATGCCAGAAGAAGCCCTGTGTGGCAGAACGCGAGAACGGGACCATGAGAATTATTTCGTTGGCCCGGTAGAATTCCGTGAACGATCGTGGCACGGCGTCGTGTCGCGTTCACGGTGTCTTCCTGTCCTATCGAAATTCCACGGTGGTCGAGGATTATCCACCCGCTGCGTGTACGACGACAAGAGGGGTTTGTTGGCCGGGCATCGGCCCAGTGGGCGGTATTTTTGCTCGTCCGTTTCTGCGCGGTGCTCGTGCGTCCTCCTCCGTGATTCTTCGACCCGTGTGCCCACGTACGCACACATGCACGCGCGTGCACGCGTCCTCGAAGGATCTGAATTCACGTAATTGTGATTAATGGAGCCGCTAATGCGAGCCGACCGCCTCGGACCGACCTGGCAATGACGTGGAACGATTTTCGAGTCGCTTCGACGTGATTCCGAAATAATCACGTGGGCTGCGGGAAAAAACTCGGTAATTATATAGAATAGGGCTCGTCTTACCGATTTCACTGATCTTGATATATGTTACGGAGGATGCTGTTGAAAATATCTTTAGATATATCTCCGACGACCAGCTCTTGGGTACGCATCGATTAACCCCTATTCCGTACGGCTATTTATATAATCTGAACGGACCACATTTTATTATATATGCTCCAGTCTGATAAGTGGTACATGTGGTCTATTTTTGGTATTAACATTCAAAAATTTTCGACAAAGGTATGCAAGTCTAATCTGATAAGGGTTAATGAACCAAATTTAACGGGTACTTATTCAGTATGCCACAATGGGTCAGGTCGGTTGTACTGTATTAATATGGTTGTATAATGGAATATTAACGCTGCTGTTCAGTGGAATAAGTGAAACATTAGAATGGTGATGATTAGAATTAGCCTGACTGTACAGTTAACTGGTGAAGCAGAGGAATAATGAAATAACGAAACATAGATGTAGTAGTACGGTAGTATATTGGGGTGAAACAGTGCAGTAATAGAATATAGCTCCATAGTACAGTATTAGAACAATGATTAGAATAGTAAAATAGATTACTGAAATAGTACTATAATGATAATTGAAAGAGTGGAACAGTGAAATAGCAGAATATTAATTGCCCCAATATCCGAACCCACCAGAATGCTTTATCATAATTAAGGGTCATGACTAAAACCATAAGATATACGACTTATTTCAGCCAACCCTAACTTGTATATCAAAGTCATTGAAATTGACGAGGTGCACTATACTTGGTACAATTACCAAAAAATGTTTGAACGTGTTATTACGCGATGGTGAATTATTTGGCGGATTTTCGATAGCGGTAAATTGTACGTCTCGCGATGCTCGTAAAAGTTAGCCCGGGGATCGCGTGCGATTACTTTTCGCGTTATCGGAACGAGACGCAAGCCAAGTCGACGTCCTCCTCGACTTCTCGATTCCACTGTCAAGATTCCCGCAAGGCAGACGAAAGGATCGTCTCCCACACAGTCGACGAAATTTACGTGTCTGCCCGGTGGCAGCGCACCGATTGACGCGGCCGATAACTACGAAAGACGATTTGTTTTCTTGTCGGTGACGTGGCGAAAGCCACGTGGTAGGCGTTTGAATTGTCGCGGCGTGTTTTAAAGTTCATTTTTTAACGCGTCGCTTGTCAGTCGATCCTCTTCTTGCGTTTCGATGCTGCTTTCGATCATGATATGTGCTCCATCGATAAACAAAATTATTCAACCAACATGTTTGATACCTTACGTGAACTCTTCGGAATATTTTCATTCTTTTTTTTTTCAACTATTTTACTTATTCTTTCATAGTGTCAGAATTTGTCAAATTCCTAGGTGTACACTAGAGTGCAATTTCTTTTAAGATAAGATAAGTATAAGGGAGAGGGTCCCATCATCGGCTTCTGAATTTGAGAGATCAAACATATGTTCAAATTTGCAGAACTCCGACAGTCTAAATACCTAATATCAGAGCTCTGACATTTTTAAACTACCACATCTCTAGGTTTTGAAATTCACAGATTTCTAAATTTTCAAATCAAATTCCCAAGTTTGAAAATTTCAAGATTTACAAATTCCTACATGTAGAAGCTTGTGAGTTTAAAAATTGATCAATCCAATCCAGTCGCTGATTTCTCCAAAGCAGTCTACTCACGAATGTACAAAGGTCATAATGGAATTAAAAATCCAGCTTCGCAATTTTCGAAAAGTAATATTTGGAAAATTACCCGTTAAGTAACGGAATCGACTGGGTATCGGGGATTCGTATTGATTGTCGCAACTCTTCGGCGAAACCCTTTTCTCACGAGGGAGAGTCGCACGTCCGCAGGAATCGGCGTGGGAGTATATCCTGAGCGTGCAGCTTAGGCACGTCCAGCTTTCAGAGAATAAAATCGCGGGTCGAGCACGTAATCTTTCGCATTCTGCGTTTGCACGGGGAAGGGTGAGTGAGCGAAGCAATCACAATCGCGCACGGCAAGACACGGTGCTCATTTGCATCGCAATGGGGACACTTTCTTACGATCGTCTCCGGTTACGTTCCACGTGTTTTCCAAATCCTGCTAGCCGATATCTCATCGCGAAAACACGCTGGAATTGCTCGGTTAATTCAATGAAATTACGAGAAATCTTTCGCGCACCTCTTCGCTCACCATGATGCATTAACTGGTTCTAACAAGCGTGCAGTAATAAACGATCTTGATTAGCACGGTATCGCGAATGGAGCAGAACGCAGAAAACGCATGGTGGTTGCGGTAAAATTACTCCATTGTTTTATTCGAGGAATTAATATTGCAAATCTGAACTTCATAAGGTAAAGATTACGTTGGGCAAGAAATATCTCCATTTCATTAATTATGAAATGTATTTATGTTTCAGTGATATCATGTTTATGTTGTATATTTGCAATAGGAAGCTAAGACCGAGAAAATTCAATGAATTGTTTAAGATAAGCTTAATCAAAATAACACTTAAGCTCACCTGGAAAGATAGAGCACGTTATAAAAGCATTTGCATAAATATCCGGTGTCTAGCGATAAGAGTTTCATTGTTCGAAGCAAAGGTTTGACGGCGATAATGATCGACAATGTGGCGAGACGTAATGAGTCGGGCAATATTTTGACGAGTGTGAAATTAGCAATGTGGAATCTGCGTTATCGGTGAAGTCGGTGTGGGATTAGCCGAGAAGCGGCTTTCCCTCTAATGCTAAAGTACGAGCAAGGTAACGGGCCAGGATTACACACTGCGGTGCTTGTACTTGTGTCTAGGTGCTCTGATTTGTTGGCAGCGATACACCGGGGTCGACTGTGTGCCTTAATGGGTTATCATTTATCGCGTTCCATATTTCGCGTTGCTTAGCCGTCGACTGATCGTCGTTAATTTATCGAAGCCTAAGTGATGAAGCACCTGTGCGCGCGTTAGCTGAACGTATCCCCATCGATTCTTAAAATATTGCCTTATAAATAAGGATAAATACCATCGTGGCTGTAAATGTTTCATTAAATCTATCATGATTTGATTGGATAACACTGATTGATGAATTAATCGTGCACATTTGCATTTTACTCTCATGCATTGAAGAAAACTTCAAGATCTAGTACAATCTTTTTTAATTCGAGGAATGTTTTAACCTTTGTCCTGTTCAGGATTTATTACGAAATTACTTAACACTTTGTATCGCCTAAGAATTTATTATTCTTTTCAATTCTTATTCAAAATTGTTAGTTAAAAGTTGCAGCAAACGTACAACCGTCAAATATCCTTGACAATGTTTCAGAATAACTATAAGATGTTAATAATTAAACTACGAATTTTAAATCGTATACAAAATTTTAAAGTGCCTCTATTCCCCATACTAATTAAAGCTCCCGTTTCGTTGGCATCAACGTTTAATTAATAAACACTGGATTCGATTTACTGTATGTTTTCAGCGGTACAAGAAGATTTCAGTTACGAAGATGAAATTATCCAATTTATATGTAGAAAATATTCTGACGGATAGATTTGTGGTCAGTGAATTTTGTGTCGCGTCGTATGATTTACGGCGAACTATTAATTTAACAGGAAGAAAAACAAGTACTCGTGCACGTTCGTTCCTCGGACGACGTTAATATTTGCGACGGATAATGCAAGCTGCATTAACTCACCTGGATGTTGCATCGGGTTGATTAACCGTGCAATAATTTCCCGAGGTTACCGAATAACGGATTAATGATTTATCATCATTTCGAGTGTCCACTAGCTTATGCCGAGTTAAGTGTCATAAATCAGTTAACGTTACTTTAGTCTAATTTATGACCGCTGAATGTCCACTGCATTTGGTACATTTCATTTATCTTTAATCAAATGTTTGCGCAACGATCGTGAATTAATTCTCCGTATTCTCGAACATTAGTTTCAGGAAGTAATTAATCTGTACACGACCGAAATGCGAATTAACATAAGTCGGACTGGATCGTTACATGTACATTGAGTCTCCTCAGGTTTATTCTATGTTCAATTCGGACATAATGAACGAACTAAAGGGGTAGCAAGGATGATGCAAACTTTCAACGTTCATTGCGAAGTAAATTTCTTTAACTAACAATAATCGTTTGTCTTTGATTTTGAGAGACACCGAAAAGCTTAAGAAGAACTTAGAGTTTAGAAAACTTAGAAAGACCTTGACTTTTTAGTTCGTAATAAATGTTACTCCATCTTATTCTCGTAAATATTTAACGTGTATATAATGTCGTCTCAAAACATTCTCGTTTACCATTTGTTACGCTGGTTTCGTAATTTGATGTTTAGCCTGGATGAAATTGATCGGTTGTTTCACCTTTCTAACACCTGGAGACGCTGGTAGAAGGTGTATATTTTAACGTAAAAACGGAAGATTATACGAATCGAAGGTGCGATAATGATTGTATAAGTATACCTAAGTAAAATCTAACCCTCGACCTCGGTATACCGGAGCGGTGGCCTTTTGAAATGTGAGGTCACGAATAGTAAAAGTGGATCTTCAACTTGTCAAGGGTGGCTACTTCGCACCTGGAGAATCCTTTCTCGAGAAGGGGGTCGTTCATAATTCTGCAGGACTGGATCGTTGTAAATCGCGCTGGTATCTGGCCGGTGTTCTGATATGCTCGCACGTTGCAACCGATTACGTAATCCGAGAGATCGTGACTCGCACTACCCACCTCCATTAATGCACTCTGTTAGGTGTACCTACGGTTAATGTACTGCAGCTGTATGCGCGCTGAAACTTTGTTCGAAACGGACATTCTTCGGGACTATGGAATTCTTGAATTATTCGGTTGCGTTTGTGGATTTGAGGATTTGGGGATTTTGGGACATGGGGATTTTGGGATATGGGGATTTTGGTATATGCGGATTTTAGAATATGGGGATTTGGAGATTAGTGGATATGGGAATATGGGGATATGGGGATATGGTGATTTGGCGATTTGAGGTCTTTGGTATATAGGGATTTTGAAATATGGGGATTTGGGGATATGAGGATATGGGCATATTATTTGGGGATGTGAGGACTTTAGGGATTGGAGGATTTCGGACCTTTGGAATTTTCAAGAGTAGAATATTGGTTCCTTAAAATTTTGGGGATTTAGGAATTTTAAGGCTTTGGATTTTTTGAATGTTGGGGTTTAGGACATTGAGCCTTTAAAAGCTTAAAAATTTGGAATTTTTAAGGTTTGCGACTTTAGGATTTTGTAGATTTGTGGATTTGGGAATTTGATTGTTTTAGACCTTTGGAATTTTAGAGTTTTGAATATTTCACTTTGAAATTTCTAGGTTTTAGGGATTTTGGAATTTCGGAGCTTTGGAGTTTTAGGGTTTATGATATTGAAACTTTGAAATTTTAGAATTGTTGGATTTTAGGATTGGATTTAATTGGATTTTAGTTTAATGTCATACTAACTTTGAAATTTTATGGCTTTTACGATTTGAGACTGTGGAATCTTGGAATTTGAGAACATTGAGACTTTGGATGTAACTTTTAAACTTTAGGATTTGAGGACCTTGAAGTTTTATAATTTTGATACTTAGGATTTACCTAGGGATTTTCGCAAGCTTCTGAATTTCAACGACTTTAAAATTCCGAATCTCTGAGACTTGAAAATTTCGAAATTTTTGAATTTGTTACTTCATGACCTTGAAATTTCGTCAAATTTGAAACCATACAAAATGGTACACTAAAAGTAAACAAAAGTGATTCGAAACTGAATCTCAAGAATGTTTGAGAACCCTTGGTTCATTTCAGCATCTGCATTCGAAATACCTGATCCTGAAATTGTTAGATCCTGTAACAATCGATTATGCACCGAGCGATGCATTTGGTAGTAGGCGTGGAATGTTTCGAAACGGCAGTGTCTGTCCCATTGGTCACGAAAGGGTTAAACAATTATTGGCCAGTAACCCGACAACGATCTAACTAACCGATACGAGCGTATGTATGGGTTCAGGGACTTAAACTTTGGTTCTTAGAATAGCGTTAAAGGCACGCCCGCATCGCTCCTGATTTATACGTGGGCGTTTCGCGAGGTATCGCAAGCGTTGCCGTAGCGAGAAATCGTCGCCCACGCTGATTGAGAGTACATCCCTCTTTGTCGAAGCTCATCCTCGAAGAGGAAACGAAATACAAGGCTGCGTGCAGAAGGAGAAGAAAATATTGTTCGTGTTGTGCTTGGAGAGGACTCGAGATAGCAATGGCCTGACGACATTGACACCGTCGTTAGTTCGACGAGAGATTGGATTTTAGATTTCAATTACGTGCCTTTATCCTCCTTACTCTTCGGTTTTATCGGTCGAGAGACTTTTAACTTGTAATGGTACTGTGAAGTAGCGAAATAGCAGAATTATAGTATAGTTGATACGTTCGGAGAATAAAATAGTAAAGTAACAAAATAGTAAAATGGAACTCGGTATACTGGTATGTTCAAAGAATAAAATAATGAAGTAACAAAATAAGAGAATGATACAACAGTATACTGGTATGCTTAGAGAATAAAATAGTGAAGTAACAAAATAGTAAAATGATACTATAATATATTGATACACTCAGAGAATAAAATAGTGAAGCTGCAAGATAGAATGGTACTACAGTATACTGGTATGCTTGGAGAATAAAGTAGTGAAGTAACAAAATAGTGGTATGATACTACAATATATGATACACTCAAAAAATAAAATAGTGAAGCAGTAAGATAGTAGAATAGTAGTACAGTACACTGGTATGCTCGGAGAATAAAATAGCGAAGTAGCCAAATAGTAGAATGATACAACAGTATACTGCTACGCTCGAAGAATAAAATAGTGGAGTAATAAAGTAGTAAAATGGTAAATTAGTACAACAGTCGAATAGTAGTATAGGACCGTAGCAAAATAGTAAGACATTAAATACAAGAATATACAGTATAGTAGTACATTCGAATAGTACTATAGGACCGTAATGAAGTAGCGAGATAGTGAATAAAAGTCTAATCTAGTAGACCATTCGAGTGGTAACACAGTAAAACAGTAAAATATTAAAAAATGAAATAATAGTGAGCGAAGAGTGGAATAACAGACAGTGGAATGATCAAATGAACTGGTACAGTACTACAATAAAATAGAGAAATGACAGCAAAAGCGAAGTAAGATAAATGACAATTTAAAAGGTAGTACTGAGCACCAGGATATCCAGCTGCGACGAAATCATTCATCGGTGGTC
Organism: Megachile willughbiella; assembly: GCA_945859595.2. NCBI lineage: Eukaryota > Metazoa > Arthropoda > Insecta > Hymenoptera > Megachilidae > Megachile > Megachile willughbiella. The sequence goes on from OX243796.1 coordinate 12,852,500, forward strand.
TATGGTGGCGGCGGGCATCGATTGTGGCTGTAATATGGGATTTACGCGAATCTATGAATCTTGTCGCGCGTTCGATATCAATGGAATCGCGATGCAAACTCGTTGCCGACATTCGCGAGATCCAGCAACACCGTAGCATAACTACACGCAATTCCGACAACAAGCGTGATGGCACGCACCCGCACACAGTCGATTCGAATCTCTGATTATATACCACACATTTATTATCACGTTATCGCGTGGTAATGCGGCTTCGTAGGATTCGACGCCTCGTTAGACCACGATGATGTTTGGCTCGGTATTCATTAAGGAGTTGTCGAGTAGCCTCGCGTTCTGTTCCTAGAAAATGATTGAGCGATTAGGGAGATACGCAGGCGAGGCTCTTTTCCTTTTTTGGCACTGAAATGACCAACGGGACTTCGTTACTGATCGGTACTGATGATATCGAATAAATAATTAACACGGTGACCGTTAGGATGGACTCTGCAAGTAAGATTTAAAACGAGAGATACTTTTAAGACTCTTAATGTTGAGACAATGCTGTATTAAACAAGGAAATTGTTGTTACACTGTACCGCAGTTTTCATTGTGTCGTGTTAAAAATAACTATACAATAATAATTTTAACGTGCTCTGCATGAAACTGCAATTTAATTAACAAGAAGGAATTACCTCTTTGAGCAATAACAATGTTACTCAATCAGTGATTTATTAATATTGATTACTATAAAATCGAATATATTCTTCTTCTTACGTTTTCTAAAGATATACTTGTTCAAGCACATTAATTTGTCTTTACTGATCAATTGATATATCTTATGACTCACTGCAAGATTATAAATAAAATAAGTGAAATATGAGTTGAAAATTACATTTAGCGTAAGGATAACTTGTTTGATTACCTAATCAAATTGTAGAATAATGAAGATATTTATGTAACTTTAAAGTGCCATTTTAAAGTGGAAATTACAATTTATTGGCAATAAAAGAAAAATTGAACCTAATGAAGAAATTACCCCTACTTCCTAATGCAAATCTAATGCGGTTTATTGTATTTGCAATTTCATATAAGATTAAATAGACGAAAAGGAAGTATCATTTGATGCAATTGGATAAGCTTTAAGTGCATTTCAAAAATATCTTTATTAGCATGGAACTGATGTGGTGATATAAGGAAGTGCATATTAATATCAAGATATAAAAACACATTCTCAGACGTACAAATCCGTAGCTACACATTTTGTCAGTTAATGTATGTATATTGGAGTGTATAAATCATGATATGGAACATAATTTTCTTTCTTCTATACAGGATTAGTACGATAAGTCGAGATCACGACCATAACATGCACTTCCTTATAACACCATATTAAAATCATAAAGCGCAAATAAAAATGCCATAAAGAGCCTTACGAGAACATTCTCTCCCTTCGCGTTTCAGGCGTTTCATCTCTTTAATGAATACATTTATTTAAAATACGAACCAATTAGTTTTTCACGACTTTGCATTAATATCTTCTCTCACGTGTTGCAAAACCGTGGAATTGTTCGCATCCACGCTTTCGTTAATAACGTTTTACAATTGCAAAATACTGTTACAGCGTTGAACTTGAGGAAAAAGTATAATTCATTTGTTCTGATCTTGTGAAGTTTTCAAATTTTCCAATCCTTAAATTCTCAAATCCACAAATTCTAAAAGAACACCCTACATTCTTCAATCAGTAAATCCTCAAATTTCCAAGTTCTCAAATCTCTAAATCTTCATATTCCTAAATTCTCAAATCTCCATATCTTTCAATTCTCAAAGAACACCCTAAATTCTTAAATCAGTGAATTCTTAAATTCCCAACTTCTCAAAGCTCTAAATCTTCATATTCCTAAATTCTCAAATCTCCATATCTTCAAGTTCCCACATCCTCAAATCGCATATACTCCTTCAAACCATCAAATTCCCAAGTTTCCATATCCACAAATCTCCAAATTCCCAGATCCCTAAATTCCCCAATCCCTGAATCTCCAAATCCTTGAATCCCTAAATCCACAAATTCTCAAATTACTAAGACCCAAAATTCTCAAATCTCGAAATTCGGAAACACTTAAGTCTTCAAATCCTCAAATTCTCAAAACCCCAAATTCCTAAGTTCCTAAATCGTTAAATCTCCAAATCCCTCAATCCCCAAATCCATAAATTGCCAAGTCACCAAAACCCTAAGTTATCAAATCTCCAAATTCAGAAATCTTCAAGTCCTCAAATCCCCAAATTCCTACGTTCTCAAATCGCTAAATCCCCAAATCCACAAACTCTCAAGTCACTAAAATCTCAAATTCCCAAATCCCCAAGTTCTCAAAATCTCCAAATTCTAAAATCCCGAAATTCTCAAATCTCCACGTCCCCAAATCCTCAAATCCTCATATCTCCAAATTCTCAAATTCATCAAATCCACAAATCCTCAATTCTCAAATTCCAAAATGTTGATATCACAAAGTTGCTGTAACACGATGCGTGCCCTCTAATATCCTTATGATCCGAGAGATGACGTAAGAGTCTGTTCTGTTTCTGCTTTCGCGACAATTTGCACGGAGGTTCCATTATTAGCGCGGGCGCGAATTAATTTCGCGGACAAGCAGGAAGGAAGGCGTAATTCAACGGTGGCTTTCTACTGGCGATGCAATTTACTCTGGAATTGAAACAATTAAAGCTATATCTGTTTTTTCCCCCTCGAACGCCGCGGTTTATTGTGCGAATACGTACGCCTCTAGGGTTCTGTTCAGTTTTAGCCCGAAGAGGAAATGCTTGACTGGTTACGACATCCTAATAACTAAAATTTCATTGAATTCTACTAGAATCTGTTTTTAAGCGGGATTCGCTTCCACGCATTGTCACAATTACCATTACTTTCGATTTCTTCTTTTTCCACGCATCAATCATCTTCTTCTCTTAAACACTTGTATCCGGACAAATCATCTTTTTGTCGTCATTTCGCTCGCAGAATGGAATTAGTTTGTGACGTGTAGAACTGGATAAAATATATCAAGCAGATAAATCATGTACACCCCATTTTAAATCATATTTATACATAAACTTAATAGTTTATTCCTTGTAACAGTATTTCAAAATGATACGTTTTAACAAAATAAGATGAGAAGTACAAGTCTGTCTTAAAAATTTCAGAAAAAGAAACCTATAAATATTATTCGAGAAATATACATATGTACATATATCGTTCTATACGACACTGGTACATAACGTACTTAATAAACATACTTAATAAAAATTACAAAAATTAAGTATGAAGGCTAAATAAAAAAGTAGGCTTGCATATGACAACGGTTCTAACATTCACGCATAAAATAGTAGAAACATAAACGCAGGTATTTTCGCTCGAAATTTAACGTAGCTCTGATAGCATCCTTCCTGGAACAGCATCAGATTAACAGTGGTTGGGTCTAATCAAACTGGTTCGACGGAAATCCTGAGGAATCACACTAAAACCGTTCGTCCTACATAGAAATTACGACGGTGGTCGAAGACGAGGCGTGTGCGTGCACGAGTGTACACGCAACCACGTCAACACGACAACGAAGTGAAACGAAGTCGCGAACCGACAGAGGAAACGGAGGATTTGTCACGAAGGCAGTTTGGTTTAACTGATCTCATCCGTCTTGTCGCGGACGTTGCGACGCTCTGGTACTTGTCTTCGTCGTTGTCGCGACGACAACGAAGCGTCGTGGTTCGTTGTGTTGTGTGCGACGACTCGATTCATCCCTCGTCTTTTTCGCTGTGGATTGAATCGTCTCGCAGATACTGACTGTCCAATGACACTTAAATGTTTCAATGTTACGCCTGCAGAAATTTTGCCTCGTTTTTGGTTTAATGCGCGAATATTAAATACTGGGTCGAAATCTTGACTTAATGCTGATCAGGTCAGGTACTGTGGGTGTTGGTAGGTTTTCTGGGGAAAATGATATAGGGAGAGATTGTTGGTTGGACTGTTTTGAAGTTTATAGACTTACAAATTTAGAGATTTGGGGGTTTAGGAAATTTAGAGGTTTGGGTGTCGTGGTTCGAGGAGGTTTAGAGTTTGGGAGTTTGATAATTTGGGGAAATTTAGAATTTGGGGAAATTTAGAATTTGAGGAAATTTAGAGTTTGGGGGTTTAAGAATTTGGGTATTTGAGAATTTGGGAGTGTAAGAATTTGGGGGTTTAAGAATTTGGGAGTGTAGGAATTTGGGGGTTTAAGAATTTTAGGATTTGCGAATTTGGGTATTTGAGAATTTGGGAGTGTAAGAATTTGAGGTTTGGAGAAATTGGGGATTTAACAATTTGGTGTTTTGAGAATTTGGGGGTTTAAGAATTTGGAGTCTTGAGAATTTAGGTATTTGAGAATTTGGGGGCTTAAGAATTTGGAATCTTGAGAATTTGGCTATTTGAGAATTGGGGGATGTGATAATTTGGGAGTGTGAGTATTTGGGTGTTTGAGAATTTGGTAGTGTGGAAATTTGTAAGTGCGACATCCTGTGACATCACCTTATACACATATCAAATTCCCCTGCAAATTATTCTGTCCAAAAGATTATACAGATATGAAATTCATCTTGCTTTGCTCTGAACTATGATACGAGTTAATATTTATGAACCATCGATAGGTATTAACTTCGCAGCTAACTCATGGTCCCCCTTTCTGACGTATTTAGCCTTGCGAAAATTTCGAAAGTATAACTGGTGTTCTCGTTCACGATTGCTTCGAATGTACAACGAACCTTATGAATTCTAAGTGCACACGCATGTCACGGGCGACACGACACATCGTTGCGTGCTGATGTGTGTAAGTCGAGAAATGTGTGCCATTAAGATGACATTTACAAACGTTAGAACGACTTTCTGCGTCCCACGCGACACCATACAGAGTTCTGATCGTTATGTCACGTGCTTTATTCTGGTAACATCCTTTTTTTTATATGCGTGCTGGTATTAATTATGGGCGTTATTCTGATCGATACATCCTTGTGTCGTTGTGTGTTACGAAACTTATTCTAGCCTGTTTTAACAACGTGTTAGGTTGTAGCGGAGGAAAAGGTAATTAGAATTGTGTGGAGGATTTTTGTCCAAATGGAGAGTCATTTCTTTGTGTGATGAGATTTCTTTATGGTTATGTATTGTGTTGTAGAAGGCTGAGTTATTTGTAAGCTAGAACAGGAAGAACTTTGGGTCTCTGGGATTGTGGGGATTTTGAGAATTTTTGAGAATTTGCAATTTCTGGATTTTGGGTCTTTGAGAATGTGAGGTTCTAGAATTTTGGCACTTTAGAACTTTTAGGAATTTGGGGGTTTGGAACCTCAGGACTTTGGTACTTTGGTAATTTGAGGTTTTGGGACTTCAGAACTTTGGGAATTCAGGAATTTGCAATTTTAAGGATTTGGGATTTTTAAATTTTGGTACTTTAGGACTTTTAGGAATTAGGGGTGTTGGCACCATAGGACTTTGGGAGTTAGGAATATTCGGACTTCAGAACTTTGAGATTTTAGAATTTTGACACTTTAGAACCATTGAGAATTTGGGGTTTTGATGTCTTAGAACTTTGAGAATTTGGGATTTTGAGGCTTCAGGACTTTGGGAATTTTGCGACTTTAACACTAAACCTACCGGCATATGTGCACTTAGTTTGAAATTAAAAATGAAGTTGAAACATAAATAAACAAACGAGTTGAATTTCCGAATCTTAAAATCCTCAAACTTTGTCATCATAAAAATCTCAGAAGTTTGAAATTCCAAGACGTATCTTCAAAGTCTAACAATAATTCAACTCCTAGCATGAATCACTTACCTAGCAATTTTCATCAGACCATAAGCTTTGAGTTACTACACCATTAGCGTCATTTACCGGAACTTCCCTGTCATCGAATCATGCCAGACTTCCTGTATGTTTCAAAATCCGCCATTCGATATGCAACAACTTAATATCGCATAGAATTGCAGGAACGAAGGTCGCGCAGACAAGGTAGAGTTGTGTTTCAAAGTACTCTGATAAACTATCAGGTACATTAAGCTGGTCTTGTTGCCCCCTCCTTTTCTCTCTATGTTAAACAGTTATTTGCTACGTTATTACATCTACGCTGGTGTGCGCGTTAGTTGCTCGGTGTGTAGTTTATGCCTAGCAGGGCACGTTAATCGAGTTTTAAACACACGTTTTCTAAGTGTGTGATTTAGCGGGAATGTTATTCGTGGTTCGACATTAATGATTCCGACGAAAAGGAATATATTAAAGGTAAGGTATACAAATATATGCACGGATAGGATATCGTGCAGGTCCTTATGCAGGAAGGAACATACATACGAAGCACTTAACTAAAGCAACGATACTCGGATAATCGTATTAGTTCCATTTATTTTAATGTCAGATCTCATTATTGCAGGAAGATTTTATCTGACTTTAACCAATTGAATGCTGGAGCTGCGCTGTGCGAATGTTTATAATCTAAAGTTACGGCTTGCGGAAGATAACTTGTTAATACTGCCTAGTCTTATTATCAAATGCTGGATAAATACATATTTCGAAGAATTTATTTACACTCATTCTCATGGTGAATACGGTACAAAAATGGAGATCGTAACACGATTAATAAAAGTATAATTACAATTCATGTTACAAATGTGTTCACATCAGGTGTCGATTTGATATTGCATGACCCATCATTATTCATAAAAGGACAAACATCCTAGACTCACCACATGCCTTAATCTCAACTCTTAATCAACCAGTTATCAGCTAACTGGTTCAGTAAAAATAACTTTTCCCAGTTATCACCCTTACGATTGTTCTGTCCACCTAACCATAGAATATAAAAAGACTCAAATCTCGAAAACATTTATAAGCATTTTGTAAGTCACCCGTACGAACAAAACTCTGTGAATCTGTCTACAAAACGTATTACTCATCATCAGTCGGAATCAAATATATTATACTTGATATTGTACCTAAATGTTTGCAATCTGTTTATGTCCTATTATGCAAAAACCGTTTATTATATGATGGAGCACATGTAGCATGAAAATGAAAAGCAGAGTAGAGGAAGTATGGAAGTAGAATGAAATGGTATGGTATAAACTAAGGTTTTTCGATGGCTGTTATATTAGCAAAGGTCCCTTGTTTACTTGATGGTTCTCTGTCTTGCACGTGCGTCACTTGCACGTGCAAGCGTTCGACTCGTGTGAAATTATTCAAGCCAAGGTTCCGGCAATGGTTAAGCAGGATGTGCGCGGGTGGTTCAGTCGATCGTCTGATCTCTAGTTAGGTCGCGCTTACACCCGAAGTGCTAAGGGTCTTCGATATTTTCGCTCCCTTAAAGGTGCCACCTTTTTCTCTCCCTCGTCCTATCCTTATCTTTCTGTATACCTTCAAGGGGGGATACACGAAAGTTCACTTTGCACGGCGTGTCAAAGGTTCCCCCGGGATTCACCGTAACCCGCTGCCTTCTCAGTTCTCCAACTTTAATTGCTAGCACGATAAACGATCCTCGGATTTACCCTTTTTAAGTTATGTTCGTCCGAGAAACGGAAATCGTAGATTTTCGACGTTTGTAAATTCTTCGGGAAAATGCACCCTAGGGTAGATTCATCCCCTATTGGCTCGTGTAGTGTGTGGGATATAGTATAAGCACATATCTCTGTATTAGGGATTTTAGAATTTTTACATTTCCATAATATTACATATCTACATTCTCATATCTTGAATAAACAAATTTCTGAATTTCCTTTGATTTTCCAAGTTTCCAAGTTCTGAATTCCTCAAGTTCTAAAATTCTCAAATATCAAATTCCTCAAATTCCAAATTCTACAAATCCTAAATTTCCCAATCTTAAATTCCCCAAATCCCAACTTCCCCACATTCCAAATTCCCCAAATTCTAAATACCCCAAATCCAAAATTCCCCAAATTCCAAATTCTCCAAATCCCAAATTCCCCAAATTGCAAATTCCACAAATCCCAAGTTTTCCAATCTTAAATTCCCCAAATCCCAACTTCCCCACATTCCAAATTCCCCAAATTCTAAATACCCCAAATCCAAAATTCCCCAAATTCCAAATTCTCCAAATCCCAAATTCCCCAAATTGCAAATTCCACAAATCCCAAGTTTTCCAATCTTAAATTCCCCAAATCCCACATTTCGCAATTTTTAATTTTTCAAATCCGAAATTCCCCAAATCCCGAATTTCCCAAATATCCTATTCCCCAAAACTCAAATTCCCCAAACCACATATTCCCTAAATCCCAAATTCCCCTAACCTCTAATTCTGCATTCCCCAAATCTCAATTTCCAAATTCCCAATATTCCAAATCTCTAGTTTAAAATGAACCAAATTCCGTATCTAGTTTTGCGATCAGAATGTACTTAAAAAAGTATAGTTTTCTGTTCAATATAAAATTAACTCGTTCGATTTTGTAATTGTTACAGGTTTCGTGTCGTGCTCGCCGAGTCCCTGCAAGAACGGAGGAGTCTGCGTGTCGTCACCGCGCGGCGAGTCGCATTGCAAGTGAGTAGCAAATGCATTCCATTCCGTTCTCATTATCGTAATTACGGCGTTGTATCCTGGTCGCCGTTTCACGGATCAGCCGTTGTTTGACGTGCGTGTCATGGGATTGCGCGCGAAACGACCGGGTTCAGCTGCTCTGCAAACGACCAACCGAGTTATTATTTCGCCTTCTTGGTGATCGACCGCTAAGAAGGGGGAAAAGGGGTTAAAACGGGAGAGAGACAAATCGGGGGGATGAAAGAGGGAAAAGGTAAATGCGAGAGAACCGGACGTTCCGTTGCCTCCCACGCGTACAGGATAAGAAATAGAGGAAAATACCGGGAAAAGAGAGGAAGTTTACATGAGATATTCTCATTTGCAAATGGGAAAAAAGTATCTTCTTTGCAAATTTTTTTTTGGCACAATATTAGCTCAATAGGAATAGTTCTCTTGGGGTATGATTATATTCATTGCACTGTTTAATACCTTTCATTAAACGTACTTAATTTAAATCACATTTTTCAAATCTTAGAGAACAAATTAATAGTGTAGATAAAGAAGTGGCTGAACAAGATATAGATATAAATGAACAACAATGAAACGATTTAGAAATTCAGGAATTTTGATATTTAGAAATCTGTAAATATAGGAATTTCAAACATTCGTTGGTACGTCCATGTATTGTCCCCAGGCAAAGTTGTCCTACGCCGGTTTAGGAGACTGCTGGTCGTCTTCTTATTTATGGGCATAAATAACGTGTTTCTGATTTCGAGGCTCAAACTCGCATCGATAGGATGTAATACCAACAGAATGGCGTGGGATGGTACCGGAATGGGATGGAACGAGATGGGCCGGGATCCGGTAATAGCGGTAATAGTCATCAGTCGTGACCCGGCGACGCATCTAAATTACCTTTATCTCCGACTCTCGTAGGTTTCACTTTTGCATCAATCAGTTCGACGCCTCCGTTAGCACTGACCATAGTTATGCAAATCGCAGTACTTTTCGAAAATTTAGGAACTAGACGTGTCCAGCGAAATTCCTACTTTCTGTATTGCACGATATGTCTGAACCCTTTGTTGTTTTTTATTACCAATTATAACTATTCCGAAATACGAGTTGTAGCTACAAAAATGTCTAAAAGACTTCTTTGTATTTTACTACACTAAAATTAAATAGAATTTCTTTAATTGTTTAACCTTCAATGTTAAGAACAATTTTAATATAAATTTATGTCAGTGAAGTTTGCAAAACTTTATATAATTCCGTAGTTGCTATCTATTCGTAAATTTATTATAAAACCTTATTTCTTTGACACCACGATTAATAACAGATAACAAAATCTTTTGTACTCGATACTTACAGATTCATAGCCCACTTTTTGCATATTTCCCAAAGTTATCACAACAATAGTCGAGCACGTTCGCCATATCGAGCATACAATTTCGGTGTTCATATTCTGAGCCCCCGCATAAAATGACCATAATCCAATACAATAACAAATTTGGCTAGTGCCACTTGACAATACGGTGAATTAAAGCTGCCGCTAACGGATGATGGATCCTGCACAATGAAGCAGAAACCACCCCTCGGGTGATCACGCTCGCGCACGTACGCGTGCTCGTGTGTCCACTAAAGACACACACGTGTCCCTCGCGGCCATCGCACACGGGATATGCACTTGCACAGTTACATGTTTACGTGGATGCGTTTATGCCGTGTGTTCAAATGCATCGCGCGTAGACAGGTCACGTGTGCCAGCACGTGACCCCCATAGATTTCGGATCGGAACCGAACACCTCTTCATGCAGGAAGGGTTCTTTCGCGCAGAAAAATAATATTGTTTTTCCATTTCGATATTTTCCTCTCCACGAGTTCCTATCGATTTTTTCCAGTATTCTGTATTTTCCAAACTTTTTATTACACCGGTAATATCAGCGTGCTTTAATGGCGATTCTCGATATTTATGGCATCGGAGTCACGAGGTTTCCAGTTTTTTCGTAATTGATTAGGGAAGGGTTTTCGGTTAAAGTATCCAGAGAACTCTTTCCGTTTGTGCACAGCTGTGACCAACCCCGGAAACCTCACCGCCACCCCTGTAGACTTGTATCGTGCAAGCAAGGGTTCGTCGAACGGAGCAGCATATGCAGGATGATGGACGACAACGTGCACGCATCCCCTCCGAGTCATAGGGTGCTTTTGTACGGGCGTGTGCGTTTGTATCTTGCACGGGTTGACGGTTTCTTTCAAAGAATTATTTTAACCCTGACCGACTACACGAAGGGTCGTTCGTGCATGCAGGTACAAGAAATTCACGTTGCACCCTTGTTACACTTATCGCGCGTTTGCATGTCATGCAGGATGTTACCCTTCTTCGAAAGGGGTCATCGGTAGACGTAGAACTAATTTAACCCCGTACCTGTATTTCATTCCGTAGCTGTTGATCGCAGTTCAAATAATTTACTTACAATTCAGAATTTAAAATTCAAACTTTATGGTGTTGTTCTGCGAATCGTCATCAAATTACGTCGAATCATGTTATATTTAGCGTATAAATGTTAACAGCATTGTTGAAGGAATTTAGATTCTCCGTTTTATTAATAGTCACCTTATGAAATGATTCGTGAAGGTAAATTTGGAATGGAGAAATTTTCGAGTTCACACATTTAATCTGCCGTGATCAAATCAGATTAGATGCTCTTCCCTCTACATTGTTCTTGTCCAAAAGAAACCTACGTTACACCCTACTGTACACAGTGGTCGATGAACGCCAATGATAGGGAGTCTCGAATCGCGTCGATCTCGGCTAAATTGTTCTTCCACATGCATCCATAACGTGGATGTGTGTGCACACGGATAGGCGAAGAACGAAATGCTTTCGGAGCGTACGACAACGCACCGTGATGCGGTCACCACAGGATGCCCACGAAGAAAAAGAAGAGATATTTTGACAGTGCCCAGCAACCTTCGTCATCCTGCGTCGATCGTCGTGTCGTGTCTCCGCCAAGTTCGTTCACTTATAGAACAAAGGCCATCACGCTTCGACTTCGTGATTTATCTTCGTACGAAGAGAAACCTCCCCTTTAATTCTGAATAATATCGTGTACGGTTGATCGGATTTTTATTGCATCGGTCGACGTAACGTGTCGGACGGATAAGTTTGCAAAGCGAACGTGAAACATTTCGCGACAGAACAGATGGCAATGATTGCCGCTAATGGTGGCCATCAATTCGCGGCGTGCTCGGGCACTTGGAAGCCGCTCGTTGGACGAATGGTAGGAACCACGGGAAGATTTGTGACGTCGAAAGTCGACGGAAGTATTTCTATTTAAATTCCATTCGAGAACGCGCGAAAAAGAAATATTCACCCTCGACTTGTCCGCGCACATAATACAACCCTAAAAACTATTCGTGCGAGTAGAAAGGCACTACATACTGACCGATACTTTTTCAACAGCGTAATGGATATTGAACGTAGTACATCTTATATTAGAAATTCTCAAATTTCTCGAATCTGCAATCTCCGCAAAAATTGGAATTTTTTAAATTTATGAATGTAAAAATTTGAGAATTGAAGGATTTGGTATTTGAAGATTCGGAAATTGCAGAATTGGAGGCGAGTGGGGAGACAAGGTTCTTACACATTCCCACAACCAAATTCCATCCGAAACTTTCACATTTGAGCTCCAGTACCTGGCCTATAATTAACGAGCCCAAATTAGAGCCTTTTCGAGCGGGGCTAGAGGCATTTCGCTAGCGTCACCTCTCTATTTGCATGGCCGATCACCCAGATATTGAGCACCCCTGAAGGAATAACTCCGTGCCGCGGGGCCTTGGATCGTGCGCGCTCGGCCGTGATCGGGGATCCTCGCCCAGACGTCCCAAGAGGAACGAAGAGAAACGATTTGGGCCCAGGAGCGAGGCTTCTTTTCTCGCGTGCGCGCGTGTGCGAAGAAGGAAGAGGCAAATCAGAGAACGTTCGGGAAAGCGAGAAAGAACGAGCATAGAGAAGGGCTGGGCTTCGTGGAGCAACAGAGAAAGAGGGGACAGTGTCTGAACGCGAGCGCGCGTTCCCACGCCCGCCGCGCATGCGCCGAGTATCCTGGCCCCTCGGGGACCCCTCGGTTCCCTCCGGGAGTAATCGGTTCTCTTGCACTTCCACTCCTCTCTCTTTCCAGCGGGATGTCGACGTGCTGCCCTCTTCGTCCTTCTGCGACCACGTACCTCCTTCTCCCGCATTGGTCATTCTGACTCTGTTTCTCGTTTCGTTCTTCCCTCTCTCTTCTTCGTTCTTCCTTTCTCCCTCGTTCTCTCTCTCTCTCTCTCCCTCCAGACATCCGCATAGATTCAAGTGCGGACGTCTGCCGCTCTTTCTCTCCGCCACGTTCTTTCTCCGTACACCTCGTCCGCAAACAATATTCGTTTCCACCACTTGTCTCGACAGCGGTCGGCTCCCTCGGCCGCAACGTTCACCTTCTCCTTCCACTTCTTTCGCTTAGCAATAAGCTGCTCTAATTATCTTCGACCTGTTTGTCAGCGGATGCCGCCGATGTAAAGTGACATCGGTCCCGATTGAACGCGCCGCGTCCCTTTGTCCCGTCGCCTTTTTTGCTCTTCTTTTCGCGGTGGTAGGTTGTAGGTGGTATGTCCTTTCAAAAATAATATATGCGTTTTACTTTCACGGCTATTACATAAAAAAGTGTAGCGTAACTCCATCCGTAATTGACAACCGATTTTTCACGCTTTTTTCTTCGTGCTAATAATTTTTACTTTCTCGATCATTTTACAAGAAATGTAATTACGTTCCTATTATATGAAGAATATAACAAGAGAAAGTATTTAAATCGACTTTAAATTTGGTCCCTTAAGTTTTCGCGACGAAAAGCTGTTGCATTTCGAAACTTTCTACGGAAGGAAACGGTACTGATGGATGATTCCTAGAAAAGGTGCTCGAAGTAAGAAACAATCGGAGAAATGTTTGCAGAGGAGAACGCAAAGATTGCGGTCCGTGGAAGCAAAGGAGCCCAGAGTGTTTAGGAAGGCAAATTTAAAAGAAACGCGAGACCACGGAGCAGAATAAGAGAGCGGTGCGCGAGATGTTTGCAGAACCTCCAGAACCCTTCGGAACGTGTTATTTGCGAATACCTACAAGACGGTTTGACTTGTTCTCGTGAGAAGACGAGCTTACGAAGCTTGCAACTATTCCTAGCAGAAGGGTAACAAGAGTCAGAAGTGCCCAATCAAACTGATAGACATTGGCGTAACTAGTCACGGTACTGATCTCCTTCGAGGCGATTCGACGCGAGGCTATTCCGTGGAGATTTAACGTGTGATGATTTAATTCGTGGCGATACAATGAGAGGGGATTTCACGGGTAGCGATCTAACGTGTGGTGACACAACGTGTAGAGATCTAAGGCGTGGTGATACAATACGTAAAGATCTAATGCGTAGACATTTAACGCGTGGTGATACAACATGTGGAGATTTAATGCACAGAGATCTAACGCGTATAGATCTAACGTGTGGAGATGTAACGCGTAGAGGTCTATCGCGTGTGGATATAACGCGTGGAGTTTCAACGCATAGAAATATAACGCGTGCGTATCTAAAGCGTATAAATCTAACGCGTCGATATCTAACAAATAGAAATCTAACACGTGGAGTTTCAACGTGTGGAGATCTAACTCGTAGAGTTCTATCGCGTGGAGATCAAACGCGTGGAGTTTCAACGCGTAGAAATATAACGCGCGGGTATCTAACGCGTGGATATCTAACACGTGGAGTTTCAACGCGTAGAGATCTATCGCGTGGATATTCAACGCATAGAGATTCAAAGCGCAGAGATCTAACGCATGACTATTCCATGCGTGGAAATCTAACGCGTAGCGATTCGACGCTTAGCTATTCCACACGTGGAGATCTAACATGTGGAGATCCAACACGTGGTGATATAACGCGTGGAAGTTTAATGCATGATTATTTTCCGCGTAAAAATCAGACACGTGGTAATCTAATGTATCGTGATCCAACGTGTGGAAATTTAACGCATGCTTATCCCACACGTGGTGATTCAACGCGCAGTAATTACAACGCGTGGTGATCCAACAATCCAGCGCGTGACGTAACGCATGGCCATACAACGTGCGGCGATATAGATTCTTAGACAAAAATCCTAGTTACGCCAATGTCGATAGGCCTGCGGGTGGTTCTGACTCACTCCCTCGTGTCGAATCATCGAAGCCCGGAGGCCTGTTTGTTTTAGCGCAACAAGCAATTAAACCATCACGGCTCGAATTCACGAAAGCATTAGTTCCACCGGAAGATACTACTATTTCGCGGGTAATCACTTGTCTGTTCATAAAGATAAGTTCCGCTCGTCCGATGCCTTTATTCCTTTCGACTCGTCTCGTTTATTGCTTCAGATCCACATCAGTTTCTTCTTGCGGTTGTTGAACTTTACTTTTCGTGGTCCATTTACTCTGTACATTACCTTCAACTCGTCAATAAATCTAATTCACTTTGAACCAATGGACCGAATCCTGCGCTTTTGGATGCGAAGTGGTGCAGAGAGAAAAGTGAACAATTTAACATCCTGCTTCGATTTGTTACATTATCGTGAAACAATTTATTAATTGTTCGATTAGTTAGCTATCATTGATCGTGATTGTCTTATATGCAGTTTTCATGAAAACTTAACATCAGAATTTCTTTTAAACCACTGTGTTATATTCTTCTTATATGAATAACATTAATTACCCATGAAGAACCATTATTTAAGCTTCTACACATTAAATTAGACGTCAAATTCTCATAAGTTGAACACGTCAAATGACGTATAATTATTATATCAACTGCATTACTGATTCATATGCATAGATGAAGAACCAAAGACAATCTATGTCACCAACAAGAAATGCCAGCTATCTTAGCCCACTCTTATCCTCATACAAGAATGTGAAGTATCAGAATGTCCGTTGTTAACCATTGATTGCTCGATGTCTGTCACAGTAGCGTTTCGAACATATCCGATACAAGTTACCCTGTCACATAGACGTTTCGTCGTTAGTGGCGTCGTGGTAGACGTCGACGTCGACGCGGTGTACAATGAAGCTCCTGCAAACGGAACCGTTGCGGTCTCGCACCGACATGCTGAT
The DNA here is from genome assembly GCA_945859595.2 of Megachile willughbiella. Taxonomy (NCBI): domain Eukaryota; kingdom Metazoa; phylum Arthropoda; class Insecta; order Hymenoptera; family Megachilidae; genus Megachile; species Megachile willughbiella. The sequence continues at coordinate 12,868,167 of OX243796.1, forward strand.
TACCAACGCGAATATTGTCGTACAGTAATGGGTTTGTTCGTAGAAACCCGTGGACAGTAGAATCGACGGAGGAAAAAATGATTATTTAGCGCCAATTAGAAGCGGACGCCTAACGATTCGAACGGCCGGTGTAATCCTCCCTTTTGTTTTTCTATCGTATGACCGAACACCGTATTCCCGATGCGAGCGTTCGCCTTCCTGGACAACGGATCGTACAACTTTGACTCGATGGAACTGAATAACCAACTCTGTCGAAGTTGACTAGGGACGTGACTCGTTATTTATCTTCGCGCAGAGTTCTGTGTACAGTGGAGGGTTAACGTTCGGGAAACATTGTGCATACTAATTGCGTTACTTTTTCATGTTGGCTTGTGTTCGATTAGTCCTTGGTAATATTCTATCTATTGTGATGTAACAAACTTGGTACAAATAGGTTAGTAAACTTCTGAAATTCCAGATGGACGTCCAAGTTCCTAAATTCATAGCTTCCCAAATTGTAAAGTCTGGAGAACAAGGATCAGAAACAATTCAACTTCAGTATGTTCTCCGAGCTTTTCTACATTGAGGACATAGGGGTCTGAGGATATATGAATCCCGAAATATATCTAGGGATGTAGAAATGTAAAAATGTAGGAATACACATCTCAATACAACACTTACACATGTCTTGCACGGTATATATGAAACCGTAGTTTTACTCCAAAAGGCGATAAGTAAGATTTCAATATTCCCTCTCAATCCCGATTACATTCATAAATTAGAACCTGTGAGCAAGCGTACAAAATGTATAATCATATGAGCGGATATCAGCTAAGCACTTGGTACCTTCCGGTAGATCTAATACGTTAAAATTTCCGTTGAACCCGAACCGGGTGTTGAAGTCCCGTTGGTCGGCGTTCAACGATTGCCTCAACTTGAGCCGGTGATTACTCGGTTAACAAGAAAGTATCGCTTCGCGAAGATAAATTTCTTCCCCGTATGCCTGTAGTCACACCCGTTCTCTTCGTCCGTGCAAGGCCTGCGCGGTAGCAACGTTCTCCTCTTGCCGCGTTTTATAAATCTGCACGCCCTACATCTTGAAATGTCCGTTACACGTCTTCGTACACGCGGTCAGTATGTATTTACAAGCTTTTTACCTTGAACATACGCGATCTTTACGCCGTGGATACGGAACGGTTTCCGAGCGCGCAGAAATCACGCGCTCGCTCGCCGATAGAGAAAGAGGACGAAGGCGAGGGCGAGCTAAAGGATCGGCTTTTAATTACGATCGGTGCGCGCGTGTTCAACAGACCCGAACGAGAAAAATAACTAGTGCCTCTCCTTTCTGGCGAGCCACGCGAATTTTATTCCTGTCGTCGTGCGCGCATACACGCGCGCTATTAATGACCCGCGTTAAGATATATCGATGTGCCGGCAACTTCTGCATCGGTTCCTCATAGGTACAACCAAACCAGAGATTAAGCGGTTTAATCGTTCGATTAATTACTGGACGATATGAATGAATGATTAAGCACCGTATTAACTCCTGAACGATCACCGAACAGCGTCGCGGGCGGTTGATGCAAGACCATTTTCAACTATAATCAAACTTTCAGTACCTATCTGAGCATTCGAAGCAATTCTTCAGAGCATTACTCACTCATTTAGTTGGATAGAAAATTCAAGCGAATTCTTGAGACAAAACATTTATTTTCTATTTTCTTTACACACATTGAATATATGGGATAGGCAGGTTTTCACATACGTAAATATCTGTAGGAAAAATTAAATAAAATTGTATAGATCAAACGAAATTTCTTTAGGTGATGTTTTAGAGTCTAGAGCAATTTTTGATTTCTTATATTAACATGAAAACGTGATTTGCTTCATGGCAAGGTAATAAATACATTTCTTTTTAAATACAATTTCAGATCTTCATTCTCTGATGAAAATACATGTACACAAAATCTCAGAACTTCGTCACGATGAAAGTAGTCATTGATTGCCATGATTTATGCCTGTACCTTCATTGATACACTGGCTACTGTTTATGACATGCATTATAAGAAACAAATTCTTCGTTCCTACTATATAAAACCTTGAGTCATATGATTTTGATAACTTCGAAATAACTTTGAAAATTTTGAATCTAAAATTAATGACCTCGAGTCATATAGCTTTGGTAACATCGAGTATTTTGCTATCCTCGGCGTTGACTGGTCATGAGGGTCAATTAGAGTCCCAGTATGGGGTTGTAATTATACCTGTCGTGTCTCGGCAGCGAAGTGATAAAATTTACCGATGATAAGAACGATATATCCTTCCTTGAACGTAGATTTGCATCGTGTGGCATTGCGAGCATGAAATTCTTAGCTGAATGAGCGGCAAGAAAAAATTAATCAAGGAAACTGTAAATTACGCACAGTTGGTAATCCGGTATACCTTGAAGCAATGGGAAAGTGAAATGGAGTACAGTCGTTTCGAAAATACCGTTGAGACGATATTTCCTTAGTTTTAGTAAGCTAGGAAATATGCGTTGAACAACCAGTTATGCTATTGTACGCGTACAAGGTTTATTAGTCGACTGCTACAGTACTTGTATAACGATTTTTGTAATGAACTAACGGGAGTGGAAATTCGATGCAGATGTTTTACATATTGTTATTTTTGAGCTATATTTCATCACCAGATGATTTTTTAAATTGTATCTTTTTACTTCAACAGATTCCCACATTTTTAAAACGAATTCTGTGGTATCGGGACTTTTACATTTCCAAATTGTTTAATTCTGAAATGTTCAAATTTCCAACTGGTTAAATTGTCGAATCTCCAAATGTGCAAATGTCACTTGGTCATGCTCGTAGATAAATTCGAGGTATCTGATCGCATAGAAAAATCCGAGTTACGCCAATGTCTGCTCGTAAACCAGTTTAGAAAGCAAGTCCGAACGCGATCGGTGAACGACATCGAAGGCAATTGGTTGCTGGCGACGCTCGACGGGTAATAATTACCGGCGGTCGATAAACAGTGCCGATTTTCTCGGCGAGGATGAGCCACCATTCTCTCCTGTATCCTACTAATCACCACGTGTTTCTTTCTTGATGCTCCAGTTAGGTAGTCCCCCAAAGTCCTTACGATCGAGGCACAACCACCTGCGATGTAATAGCAGCCTCCCGTTGTTCCCTTTTCTCTCGTTCGGTCTCGTTCTCCGTCGGTAATATCTTGACACCGTCGGGCAGGAGCAAAGTGCCCTGTGCGCAGCTGCGCGTGTAGATCCGGCAGGGGCACAGCTTCCACGCATTCATAGTGGTGGCAAATGCTTAACCGAGGACCCCCAAGATCAGGGATCACCGGTTTCTATGTATGCCAACCGAGGATGGGCCGCTCATCGAACTACCCACCTTTATGTATTCATGCGCATAGTTGTGTTCCACTCGCATGGCACAAGAGCACCGTGTGCCACGGTGGTGTTTAAGAGCGAAGGAACGCTGATTATACGGCTCTAACGCCTCCAGCTACGGCCTGCATGTTAAGCCTCCTTCTCCCGCACCTCCCATGATTAGGGACGATCTCCCTGGCCATTCTTTCTCTTTCGTTTCGAACCTACGACCCTGATCGTGTATCCTGTTGCTTTTGTCTATTCGATGGCCTGTCTCCCGTTTCCTTTTTGCTTCGGCCTCATGAGACGGCATATCTCTCCACTTACCTGTAATAATTCTTTTCTTTTTCCTGCGACACCGATGTGCTATTATAGTTTTTATCGAATTTCTCGAGACATGCTAATGATGTTTGATTTTGATTTCGTTAATGTTAGCGGATAGGTGATTGTTTCGAAGCTGACATTCGTTATTAATACTGTGTAGTCGAGGTCGACTTGGAGAGCCGACTTAACAAACGATCCGATATTAGCTCGCTTCCATGTCGAAGAAGGATCGAGAGCAAGACACACGCAACATCGGAGTCGGTTCGAGGGTTACTTTCATCGACTTGGAACGAGAATCGTAGCCGAGGGTCTGCAAAGTCCATTTGTTATTCCGCCCCTGGTCGAGAGCAGCTTTTCTTCAGCTGCATACATAGCTAGGTTGGGTCTCTCTTTGAGTCGTGTTTTTCTTCCTCTGCGCTGTAGCTCGAACCTTTAGCGCAAAAAGCAACGTCTAACCCCACTCGTAATGATATTCATTTGCGAGACCCTTGGTGGATATAAATTAATGAACGCGTTCCTGTGCGTTTTGTTTTATTGCGCGCATTGTTTTGTTCTCTGCATACGTTAAATCACCGATAACGAGCGACGAGCCCTTACGCCATATCCGACCGGTAATTACACGGGGTTATCATCTTCTTCTGGTCACGGACATCGCGTGGTAACACTGTATACGGAATGGTAGCTTGTAAATTAATTTTCTCTTGTCCGACCAGTTGATTACACCGCGGACAAAACTAGCTCGGTATCTGTTCACGAAGTAAAATTAACACCACCGTGGCTGAAGCAAATCGAACCAGATAATACGTATCTATGATCAAGTATTGTGGCGCGATCACACCCGCAATTAAGAAGCCAAGATACCCGTAAGAGATATCGATTTTCCTCCGCGATTGTTCTACAAGCGTCGTCGCGATAGGCGTTGCTTTAATTAATAAAAATCACCAGATAACCAGAGAAGGAAGTTCTGCTCTATCCGGAGCAATATTTGAAATCGATCAACGGGTTCGCACAAAGTTACAAGGTAACCGGACTGAAATTCCAGGAAACCCTTCATTCATCTTTCGTGACTAACTCGGCCCATTTACCCTCTTACAAACGGTCTACGATTTTCCTTTGTTTCAGCAAAAATAAATCGCTTTTTCATTCGATGAATTTTATTTCGATTCATTATTTGCTTACGATTGCAAAGTTTATTGATCTTAATTCTATAGCAAAGAAATTAAACGCCACTTTAGTTATATATTCGAATGAATGTTATCTACTAAAGACCGGACGAAATTGACAAACGAAATACGATTTTGTTATCTGATAATAAATTTGTTACCGAGGAATGTTAGAAGACACAAGCATAGAGAAACGTGTCGATGCATAGAGACTGAAAGGTATCGACTATAGTGTATCGAGATCCGTGATGTTATGGCGTGAATCACGGTGAAAGAAGCAGGTTTTCGAGACTGTACACGGTGTATTCGCCTCAGGCTCTGTCTCGCATACCTGAAGAAGAACCTGCGGCCCCGCCGTGTTATTAAAGAACCGGAGGGTCTCCGCTTCTTCCTCTTGCTCCTCTTCTTCTCCTACCGTATCGTTCCGTGCTGTTGATGCTTCTCGTCTCTGTGTTGAAGCGTACAATTCTATACCGCGAATCTTATTTTTTTATCTCCTCCATTATAGATTATTATTTTCTGCCTCGTACTTTCGCGTGGACGTTGATGGCTGATGGATTTGCAAAATATTTTCTGTCTTACTTCTGCGATAGGAACACAGCGAGAGGCCCAACTTTATTTGCATTTATAATATAATTACATATTAGGTACCTTGACATTAGTACCTCGATATTATAGCTGCACATTTTATAACGAATGGCATCACTGTGTATAACTTTCAATTTTCGTTGATATATCAGTTAAGAAAATTAGTTCCAGTTAACATTTTTAATCCTTTGGCTTATATCGAGTCACATTATAGTGCAGATACAAGACCCAAGTTGCATGACTAAGGTTGGAGTTTAATACTAATTATTTGCATAGTCAAGCTTTCTTATTTGTTCTCCAGTAATAATTAGTTCTGGCAACTACCGACATCATAGGCTAAGTTACTTCACTGCACAGACCACTTGAATGTTTGAACAAATCTTGTAATCAAACGTCTTATGATTCTAACAGTCTTATATATCTTGACACACAGATTCAGAGTTTGATATATCAAAATACGCAGTCTAATTATGACAAGTTATTCAATAAAGTTGGAGTTACATCATTGCCCATCATGACTTCCGTTAAACCACACGCGGCGTTAAAAAGTCGAAAATTGCAGGAAAATTGTTGTAACTATTCAGCGAATGCGAACAGTAAATCTTTTCAGACAGGACGAAATCGATTGGATTTTTTTCGAGGGAAAGGTTTATCGCAATTTTCCTTTCGCTATGATAATCGTCGAGGAGCCATTGCCCAACACGGGGCTGGCAACGATCGGCGTTCGATGATCAACCGATTCGTGGCAAGCATAAGCGCTCGATCGTCTCGAATCGAGACGTTTTCCGTTTCTGCGGTCACGAGCCGATTCCGGGCCATTATCGCGATTAAGCCTCCGGGGTCCGTTGGATCGCCCGTGCCTTCGATCCCCCCGCCTACCATCTCCCATATGCTGCGCTGCTGACGATTATGGTAATAATACGTTTGCGCGTATCGCAGCTTGCAACAATGATACAGATACCGGCACCAGGTTATGTTGCCCCGTGGATTCCGTAAAGGGCATTGTCTCCTTCCTCCACAGACCCAAATGTGTGTTGCAATCTCTCCTGAGCCTTCTGTTTTTATGGATTAATGACTCTGTTTAACATATTTCGTGCTACACGAAATCTCAATCCTTTTGGCCGGCAAATGACCGATGTTGGAGCTGGAATCTGATGTTTGGAAATTGGTAGTTTGGGGATTTGGGGGTTTGGTAGGTTGGGAAATTTGGGCTTGGTAGTTTGGAATTTTGGAATTTGGGAAATTTGGGCTTGGTAGTTTGGAATTTGGGAAATTTGGGAGGGTAGAATTTGGAATTTTGAAATTTTGGGAGGTTAGAATTTGGAATTTTCAAATTTTGGAGGTTAGGATTTAAAATTGAAAAATGTTAGGAGATTAGGATTTGTAATTTTGAAATTTTGGGAGGGTAGGATTTGGAAGTTTGAAATTTTGGGAGTTTAGGATTTGTAATTTTGAAATTTTGGGAGGGTAGGATTTGTAATTTTGACATTTTCAGAGCTTAGAATTTGGAATTTTGAAATTTTGGGGGGTTAGAATTTGAAATTTTGAAATTTTAAGAGCTTAGAATTTGGAATTTTGAAATTTTGGGAGGTTAGAATTTGGAATTTTTGAATTTTGGGTGCTTAGAATTTGGAATTTTCAAATTTTTGTGGGTTAGAAATTGGAATTTTCAAATTTTTGAGGGTTAGAAATTGGAATTTTCAAATTTTGTGAGCTTAGAATTTGGAACTTTGAAATTTTGGGACTTCGAGACTTTCGCAGCTGGAAATTTTACACTTTTGAGACTTTGAAATTTTGCAATTTTAGAACTTTGGAACCTTCGAATTTATGAATTTTGGAATTTTGGATTGCTGGAATTGTTGAGCTTGTCTTTCTAAGCATTTATATAATTAGGTGGAGGTTTTCGGAGGACAATGTGACTTCAGCTTTGAGCTCCACCCATTAATTGAGTGAATGTTTGCTATCGATATTTTCGATCGATTAAGTTGAGCATCACGTTTGAATTAAATAGCATCTTGTCCTGTTTAATTATTTCAACTAATAAAATTCATTAAATAAAAACATAATCATTTATTATCCTAAACTACACTACGGCTTAAAATTAGGAATGTGGAGTTTGAGAATTTTTGAACTCTTACTAATTTCTGGACTTTTATGATTTCTGGACTTACTGATTTTGGAGTTTTACTGATTCGAAGCTTAAAATTTCAGCACGTAAAAATTAAAAACTGGAATGTTTGAAATTTAATAGAAAATCCCGAAATAGTAATTCTGCTAATCAAATATGAAACCGCATGCACGTCTCGTAAGCTGGTAGCCGGAAGCAACTTGTATACCATAGGTTCTCCTGCCAACTTCCCATACGCGTACAGCATGTAATTACCAAAATCAGGATTTCTCCGATCAATCTCTTTGGAATGATCCGTTCATTAGAGGCAATTAATTTGACGATGTTCTACAGAAATATTCCGAATTTCAATCACGTATTCACTTTCGCTTCGTTTATCGAGGTATTTCGAACGAGGTAGGAACTCGGTATTCAAATAATCGAGCAGAGAATTAGAAGGAAGGAGAAAGTCGCGAGAAGGAGAGAGTTTTAGGATGTTTAATTACTATGCAAACCGCGGGCCGCGTAAGGGTTCAGTATTATAATAGCACGTGATTGGCGGTTGTATATACTCATCACTATTCATAGGGCGAGCACGTTCGAAGCTACAGCTTCGTTAGAGCTATCCACCCTGTTCCGCATAATGACGTAATTAGCGCGAGCCCTTGGTCCGAGGGCTACCTGTACCGACTCACCCTTCTCACGCTTTCGTAATGGCTCTCGCACGAAGTCACCTGAAAAACTAGCGTCGCGTGCACCATTAATCCTCCTGGCGATTAGAGTATCTATCCAGAAGTATCTGCGCTGAAACCTTTGTTCCTTGTTACGCGGCATAATGTATCAGTTAGCGCATACATCAAGCCGAGATTAAATTTAATTAATGCACCATGCCGGATCAGCTAATTGTCGGGCATATTAGAGGAATCGTCAGATGATACGCCTATCAATTTATTTATTTTTGCTTTCTTTTCCTTTACACTTTCGAGTCTAATTATTGTCTAATTAGCACCTTATATTCGCAATTAAGTTTTTGTAGATTAAGGAACATATCACGAACAGATTAAGAATATGAAATTTTGAACTCAAGACATGTAATGTACTAATGTAATTTTTTGATTCTGAAAGTATGATTACTAATTTATCGGGATAAGGAATAATTGATTAATGATTATATGTACATGAGTATCGGTAATCAATTACGGGTGCAATCACGAAACAATCAATTACCACTTGTGTATAAAAAGATAAATTTTAGAAAAGAACACATGGAAGAACATATTATTCATACGTGTTTTTGCTTTTTGGGAATACTCAATTAGATTTGTGCATGTTTTGAGTTCATAGAGTGAAAGAAACCTTATAGAAGAGATAATTTGTCCGTCATTTCTAGATCTCATCAGTTCTGACCAACCTTCAATCTATCCGAGTTTTGCAATCGTGATACCTGAACGTATCCTCTGTGCCCTCTTATTTTATCCTAATCACGCGAATTATAGTGAAGAAGCTCAAGAATGTATCAGTTATCAAAGTGGTAATTTGTTGACACGGTAACCTAATTGCGGTGAAGGCATCCACGAAATGACAAATTTTACATTCCTTTTTTTATGCAAAAGAATTAGCAAATTTCTAACCCATATGTTTTAATTTATTTTTCCAAATTTAATTGTGGAATTTTCTCAAATTTTCAAAATTGGTGTATTCAATGTCCTATTCGGAAATTCTCAAGCTTGCTATATTGCCATATTTTTGAATTCTCAAGTTCTCACATTTCCAAATTTCTAAATCTTTAATTTACCAATTTTATAATTCCTCAATTTTCCAATTTCCAATTGACAAATAACCAAATTTCCCAATTCGATAATTTTCCAAATTCCCTATTCTCTAATTCCTTAATTTCCCAATTTCCTAATTCCCCAATTCTCTAATTCCCAAATTCTCTAATTTCCCAATTCTCTAATTCCCCAATTCTCTAATTTCCCAATTTCTCAATTTCCTAATTTTCAAATTTCTCAATTCCTCAATTTACCAATTCCACAATTTTCCAATTTCCCAATTTTCTCATTTCCCAATTTCCTAATTTCCCAATCCTTAATTTCCCAATTCCCTAATTTCTCAATTATCTCATTTCCCAATTCCTGAATTTCCCCATTTCCTAATTTCTCAATTCTCTAATTTCCCTATTCCTTAATTTCTGCATTTCCTAATTTCCCAGTTCCTTCATTTCCCAATTTTCAAATTCCTTAATTTCCACTTTTTCAATACCCTAAATCCCCAATTCCTCAATTCTCCAATTTTGTAATTCGTTAATTCCCCATTTCCTCAATTTCTGCAATTCGTAAATCCCCAAACTCTGACCTTCTCCAATTCAAAATTTCCAAATTTTCGAATTCCCAACTTCTTAAATTCCCAATCATAACTCATCCTGTAGTCAAATCACCACATTTTCCTTCATCATCCTAAATTACAATAAAACCATCACATTCACCCCCGTCCCCACCATAGATCCATTTCGAAATTGCGTGCACATTAAACTTTGAGAGGGCTACATACCGACATAAAAATCGCTGTATCCCAAGAAAAAGTCTTCCCTTTCTCGCCGGAAAGATCCGCGGTGCGATACAAGTGGCGTTCAAAGCGTAATCCCGCGGAGAAACGCGCCGCTCGATGTCACTTCTCGCATGGCTGCATCGCAAAAATCGAAACTACAAGCCGGAGTCACGATTTTCTTAACTGCGTATTCTTATCGATTATCGAGCCACTGGGCGAGTCGGTGAAAGTTTGAGAAACCTGGCCGGACATCGAGTTAGACGGGCTTATCCGGCGTTGTTAAATCGAGAAATATGTAGAGCGGACTGTTCGTCGAAATGCCGCGCTCCTATATATCTGGCCGATTAATGATCGAGCAGAAACGTGTTACCGTCGGGGAACAGCAGCATCAAGTTTCCTTTTGCCGCTTCTTTTACTTTTATTCTGACAACGAATAGAAATTTCAAGCCGTTATTGAAGGATAACAGGTTGCCTGATCGAGCACGCTTGTACTTACTTATATACTAGTGCCATAAATTTTGTATCTGATAAAAGTCGATGTAGCGGATCAATTAAAACGTGGACCGATGTCGTTTAATCGTTGCCGTGTTGCAATACAGTTATCTTTCAATATATTCCGAATGACCACCTGCTGAATGCATGTTGAAGGGCATTTCTCTCAGGGTCATAGTTGTTCGTGCATTTTTTTTCTGGAAATGTTATTGCTAATGTGGGAATGAAGTATAATATGTCGAGATATTGTGAGGTATTGTTAAATTATGAACAAGTTTTTTTTTTATTTTATTAGACTTTGGTTTCGATGGATGGAATAGGTGAACTTCAAATTGTTAGATTTGTACTTTTGGATTCTTCACTCCTCAAATTTTATGTCCTTCAATTTATAATTTTCTGAACTTATAAATTAAGATTGCAAATCGTTGTATTCCCAATTTCGCAAATTTTGAGATTTACAATTTCCCAATATTGTAAATATCTAAATCCACAATTTTTCAAATTTTCAGATTTCTAAATCATCAAGTTCTCAAATACCTAGTTGTCCAATACCCAAATTCTTACATTCACGAATTTCTAAATCAATAATTTCTTAAATTTCTAAAGTTACAAATTCTCAAATTTTCAGACACACAATTCCCTGATCTTCAAATCCTTAAATCATCCAATCTCCCAATTCCCAAATCTCCAAATTTGCAAATTTCTAAGTCGTCAAACTTACAAATTTCTAAAGTTACAAATTCCCAAATTTCCAGATCTCCAATCCCCCAATTCCCTAATCTCCAAATCCCTATTTCCCCAATTCCCCAATCCCCAAATCTCCAAATTTGCAAATTTCTAAAGTTACAAATTCCCAAATTTCCAGATCTCCAATCCCCCAATTCCCTAATCTCCAAATCCCTATTTCCCCAATTCCCCAATCCCCAAATCTCCAAATTTGCAAATTTCTAAGGTTACAAATTCCCAAATTTCCAGATTTCTATTTCCCCAATTCCCAAATTTCCAAATCCCTAAATCCCCCAAATCTGCAAATTCCTAAGTCCTCAATCTCTCAAATTTCTGAAGTTGCAAATTCCAAATTCTCAAATCTCCAGTCCCCCAATTTCCTAATCCCCAAATCCCTAAATTTCCAAATTTCTATATCCTTAACCCCCTAAATATCTTAACCTCCCAAATTCCCAAGTCCTTATCTCTCAACATGAAACTCCATCACCGAAAAGTCAGCATATCACCAAGAACAGTTACACAACACATCTCTAATTCCCTCTGGTGTAAACTTCGAAAAGTGAGATTTACAATTTCCTCCCAATATGCCACTAATATCCTTCAAGACGTCAGATTTATGCGTGAAAATTGCCTCATGCCGAGTACAATTACAGTCAATCGTTGCATCCACAGTTTGGAGTTGTCGTTGTAACTAAGCGTTTCTACGACCGTCGCTCGAATGTAAAGCGTGTTTTACATATTCCGAGCCGAGCGGATAGTTTCCTTTCTCGAGAGTTGCCTTTTTCGTCAGAAAACTGAACTGAAACCGAGAGCCTCGCTAGTAAACCTGTACTTTCATAGCACCGCTTTTGGCAGCGTGTTCCACGATCACGACACAAAGTGACCGACGTCCGTTAATCTTCCAGAACGTGCGAGTACACGTATTTATTTGCAATCGATCAAACGCCGGGATAGACGCTTTACGACGTGAAAACGCGATCGACAAACATGGGATCGACTACAGTCAATTAAACGTTGATCTATTTCTCGTGTTGCGAAAAAGTCGATCGAGGAAGTCATACATTTTATCCAACCGTTTCTATCATTGCCTCTTTTCACTGATTAAACGTCTCTTTACCACATGTACCCTCTTAATCTTTACGATTATACTTCCATTTAATTCCGTTTCAAATACGTCATATTTCTCAGCAATTTATATTAAAGATTGACCCTCGAAGGTATTTTTGCTGGCTGACAGCAGCTTCATTAGTTGAAAAGTTTGAGGAATTTTTTTGAAGTTATTATTACTCCACTGTTGTACGTTTCAGTATGTTGACATGTGTAAGTCTACAAACTTAGTTAAAAAATATTTGGAGTAAACTTCAAGATATTATATTGCAACATATATTAAATCGGTGAGTGTAAGTCACCTTTCACAAAGGGTTAATGCAATATATGATGGTACAACGTTTGACTAAGTAATATTCTATAAAAATTGAATACTGTAAGTATAAGAATGATTTAAATATAGATGCAGACGTCGGTAATATTTTGAATCTGAAACTAACGTCTTCATGAGTCGAATCCGAGAATGGTTTCATCTCAGTCGACTAAATAATCGACGGTGAAGCAGTTTATTAGCCGTTTCTGATGGAAAATAATTAAACGACACTGGACGGGTAATGGGTTGCCTTAAACGGCGACGCGTAAGAAACGCGGGTCGTTAAAGTCCGTTCGAGTTACGATACTCGATGAAAAAATCTTAGCTGGTTTCATTAAAGCGCTATTAAGTTCGCGCCCGCGTATAAAGGTGTTATTAGACGTAATTATGCTAACTGGGAGAAATAAAGGGAGCAGAAGGGGAAGTCGGGTTATCGAGTGGCAAGAACGCGCAAAGAAAATCGGAAGCGAGGTATGCGTAAGTGACTTGCAGTTCGCATTCGACGTTCAAAACGATTTTCTTAATTGAGAAGTCGAGAGGGTCCGGTTGAATAAGGTTGCAGCACGCTGATCATCTCTTGTTTGTCATTTCAAGCTGTTATTCGGTTGATGATTATATTCATCCTCGATTGCCTTTGAGTCGCTGCTCTCGTTTAGAACTGCGAATTCTCGCTGCGATATATTTGCTTAGTCATAAATAATAATTAGTTCCGTATACGGTTGGCGTTTTGATTTGTCATTCAGATATACTCTGCTGGAAGTTTATAATGGAAATTTAACACTATAGGGGTCGAGTCTGTCAATACGATGGATTTCACTCGGAATTTTTGATCGGGTGCTGAGAATTCCATTTTTATTTCTACATTTTCGAACTACTAAGTATCCAATTCGCCAATTTTCCAATTCATAAATTTCTTAATTCCTAAATTTCTCAATTTCTCAATTTTTCAATTTCTCCATTTCCCAATTTCACAATTTTCCTATTTCCTAATTTCCCACTATCCCAATTTCCCAGTTCCTAATTTCCCAATATCTCAATTTTCCAATTTGGCAATTTCCCAAATCCCTAATTCTCCAATTTTCAAATTTCCCAATTCCCTAATATCCCAATTCCCAAATTTCCCAATTCCCAAATTTCCCAATTCCCAAATTTCCCAATTCCCAAATTTCCCAATTCCCAAATTTCCCAATTCCCAAATTTCCCAATTCCCAAATTTCCCAATTCCCAAGTTTCCCAATTCCCAAGTTTCCCAATTCCCAAATTTCCCAATTCCCTAATTTCCCAATTCCCTAATTTCCCGATTCCCTAGTTTCCCAATTCCCTAATTTCCCAATTCCCTATTCCTTAATTATCCAATTCCCTAATTCCCTAATTCCCCAGTTTCACCAATTCCCTAAATGACGATTTCCCTAGGAGTTTCCTAATTAATTCCGGGAGCAGAGAACTCCGCTTTAATTTCCATTCAATCATCCGAATTGTAATTTCATTCGATTTCAGTTCTTCTATAAAATACAGTTTATTCACTGATTTGCATTTACATTTATTTTTACCAAATTCACTACTGCTCCTATAAAAAATAATTCTATTATAATAATATTTGCGAAACCTTGAATCACATCGTAGTTCTACCGATTCATAAAATAATAGTTTAAATTCGAACACAAATAATGAACAGGTTATGCTTTAATTTTGATCGTTTATCGAGGTTAGATAAGCATAAAATTGGCGTGGAACAGAATCGCGCGAAAACATGGCAACTTTACGCCAGAATCGTACGCGTCCCTCTGTTTACCGAGTCATCTGGCGTGCTCAGTCAACGAGGTCAGAAACACGATGGTGTTGCGATGCTGATGACCTCTAACCATCCTCGTACCTTTCTACCAGCTTCTGGAAAGTCATGTTCCTCCTCGCCCTGCTGCGTTTCTTCTACGTGAAGCTTTTGCATCGTTTCGCTTTCTTTCCACGTTGTGTCCATATTTCTTAAATGAAATTTCCATGCACAACCCGAGATTAAATTATTCATCACTTTCTTGGGTGATTTAACGACGGTCGCTTTAAGTACTTATTAATTACTAGGTAATTTACTTTTAAATCCACGCTCGGAAATATTTAATAAAAATAACGTTTTATGTTTTAATTTTCAATTTTGGTCGATAATTAATCTTTTTAACGAAAAAGAAATTCTTTATAGAGGGTGATGTTCTGATGTACAGTGATATATTACCTGTGCTCCGGAAATTAATTTGCATTCTTCTCGATCGATTAATTGCTCGAGATAAGCGGACCAGTCCTTACATAATCGATACGAGGTCATTTTAATTTAATCGATCGATTTTACCGCAATCATTTTTCTGTTCATAAAAAAGTCACATGCAAAGCATTGCTCGAAATTGTGTTAACCCTTTGCACTCCTATGTGGCTCGACATAACATTTGTGTTAGATCTTATAAATAATTCAGATAAATAGGTTGGTTGAATATATACATTTTCATTTATTTACTACTTATAATAAATGAGAAATTTGTCACATACTCCACACTGTTGCATTACATTTGATTGAGAACCGACATTCTTGATCTATTTTATAAATTAAAGAGTTGGTAGGTAAAAGAAATAGGTGTGCAAAGAGTTAACCCCTTGCACTATGACCTATTTGTCAGGTGCGTCAGTCAGAACTAACTAAACACAGCTACAATATTAAAACAGACAAAGAATGTTGAAATGTTATGACAACATGGTATTATGCAATCGTCGACTATGCAAATTATAATTGGACTTGAACTCCAAATTGAAGCATATTCAAAATTCGAGTAAAATTGATCCCAACTGAAGTACCAGTGCGTCACGAGTCAGATTCGTCAAAATAGTGTAAGGGATTAAATCAAACAATACGTAAGTTTAGACAAGAAGAATAAATCACCTTCAGAATAACCCTTTATTACAATTTATCTTATCACACACGCTGTAGCAATCAGAGTGTTAAATGTAACAAGTATTCTATCAGATGAAGATAAATTTTATGGAACATTATGATATCAAAGGATCTTGAATTCTTCTGTCACATCATTCACCGTCGATTAAAGAATTCGAAAACGCAGCGAATAAAAAGTAAATAATCACGGAATGATTCTTCTCTCTGCAGCTGGTGCAGCTATCGCACTGACAGATACCTGATCGGACAAGTATCTATCGACAGATTCGATCGATTTACGCCATCGTTGCTACCAAGAACGCAAACCGGGTTTCCTCGCGAGAGAATAGGACAAACGTATCATGGACTGGTGTGTTCCATGCATTAATGCATGAAGATAGTGTATCGACACACCCCGTCTTGTAAGGGACGATACATAAGTGTGTACGGTCTTATCACACTTGGGTCGTCACCTGTCCAGAACAAGTCCCTTTCTTAGCATACTCGTGCAAACCGTTCGTGTTAATGTCTCTTTCCCGATTTACTGGCCAACTACAGCTTACAGAAATTCGCGTGTACGGTCTGGCTGTTTAAGCGCTCTTCTACGAAAATTGTGTGCGTTCGAATAAACTTTAAACGTCCGAGGGTGAATTTATTACTGGGGTCGCTGGATAAGTCTGTGAGAAGATAGAGGAAAGGCTGTTCTTTTGGAAGAAATCAATTTTTATTTTTCAGCGTAGTTTCTTGATATGTTTATCTTTATTGAATTTGCTGGGTGCAAATTTGGGGTTAGGGGTTAGGAACCTTGAGGATTTGGGGATTTGGAAACCAGAGAATATAGGAATTTGGGGATTTGAGAACTTGAAGATTTAGAAATTTGGACATTTGGGAATTTGTGGAGTTGGAAATTTGGGAATTTATAAAATTGGGGATTTTAGAACTTCGAGATTTGGAAATTGGGGAATGTGGAAGCTTGGGGATGTGAGTACTTGGGAATGTGAGAACTTAAACATATGGGAACTTGGTGATCTTGGAATTTGTGGGTTTTGGAATTTGGGGACTTTGGAATCTGGGGGTTCGGGAATTTGGGGATCGTGGAATTTTGGGATTTGGAATATGGGGATTTGGGAATTTGGGTGTCCTAAAATTTGGGGGTTTTAGAATTTGGGTATATTGGAATTTAGGGATTTTGGAATCTAAAGGTTTGGGAATTTGGGAATCTTAGAATTTGGGAATCTTGGAATTTGGTGTTCTTGGAATTTTGGGATTTGGGAATTTGAAGATCTTAAAATTTAACGATCTGGGAATTTGGGAGTCTTGGAATTTTGGGGTCTTGAAATTTGGGGATTTTAGAAGTTGATGTTCTTGGAATTTGGGGATCTTGGAATTTGAGGATCTAGGAATTTGTGGATTTTAGAATTTGGTGTGAATTTTCTAATATGGGAATTTGGAGATGTTAGAATTTCGCATTCTGTAAACTTAGGGATCTAGGAATTTGGGGATCAGGAAACTGCAAATTAAAAACTTGAAGTTCCAGGAATTTGGAAATCAGGGAACTTGCAAATTAAAAGCTTGAAGTTCCAGGAATTTGGGAATTTAAAAATTGAGGTGTTAGTGAGCTTAGGTATTTAGAAATTTAGAGATTTGAATATCTGAATATTTAGAGATTTGAATATTTTGAAATTTCCAACTTCACTACCTTCATCTCCTCAACACTCCTCGCACTATCATCCAATCCCTATTCTACTATCTATTGTTCAATTCCTAGAAAGTGTCAATCCTACAGAAGATTTTAACCAAAAAACTGAAGCACACTTCCAAGTTGTTCAGCATGCATATGAACCATTTCGCTGGTTCCTATGGTTAGTCGTCGTTGGAGTGCAGTGTCCATATTTGACATGTTTCGGGTATGGTCTGTTGGTTATCATTGATATATTTGAGAACCGAATACGGTTAGAAGGGAGGATGCCTGAGGGAACTATTCTTTTTCGCTCGTGGGCGCCTCGAAAACGTGAGCAAACATTGTAATGGCGATCCGTGCTGGCTACCGACTGTTAATGTCTCTTGACCACTTCTTTCGTGAGTGATCTCACCGTCGATCAACAATGTTCGTATATTTAACCGAGCCACGGGTCAATGTATTCATGCATTACCGACGAAAACTGATAGCACGCGTGTAACGACAATTTTTTGTCACTTTGTATCAGGTTCATGTCGCTCTTAATCATCGGTTAAATAATAATTAACATATTGACTACCGTAGCTGTTACTGATGACTAGCAATTCAATTTTAATGACATCAGACAATTGAAAAAAACAAGTTAGATTTTTAATAAAAATTGTAATGAGTTCTACAGCATGTAGTCACTTTTGTGTGATAACAAACTTGATTATTTAAGTTCTCACAAAATGTTATCATGTTCCTTTGATAATTGTTTTCTGTTCTTCTGTTTCAGGTAAGTGATACATGACAGTGTCTGATCAGACTTTCGCATGGATCTATTCAAGGTCAGACTTAACGTTTCCACTTAACATACATGTTTACATCGATTGTATCATAAACTAGATTCAACATCTTTGATACCATTCCAAGAAGATATGAAAAATGTATAATTACACGAGTATGCAAATACCAGTGAAAGTCCACGTTCCTTCCTTATCGTCACATAGCCGTCCAGGTTGTCAGAGCTTCCGTTTATTAAAGGTAGCATCCGGTTTCCATAAAATTCGCAGACGCGAAACTTGCACTTGAAACACACTTTTGATTATTGCAGAATCTAGTAGTCTGACCTAACCCAGAACTTACATGTGTAAACAAGTAAAAGTCCAGGAAATCGTCCAAAAAATATTGCGATCTTCGGCACGTTCGGATTCGTGATTCGGCATTCGAATCCGTTCGCGATTTAACCATTGCGCTCTTGCCAACTGATTTCTATCACGGTGGCAGCAATGGCACGAGCAATTGATCGAGTAGAGTTGGTCAACGAATCCGTAACGAGGCTATTGTCTTTGTCGCCGATTGCTCTGGTCGCGACGCCTTCCTGACGGTGTCGCCGTCTGCAAAAAGCACGCTTCTAACACCGACTGGCCACTACATAATTAATTAAATGGACGTACAGCGAACGGTAGCTGTACTCTTAACTGACTATTAATTAGAGTTACATACATTGCCGTAATTATAAGAGCATTTTTCCCGCGGCTGGGTCAAGTCTCTTTGACAAACGTCGTACATGATCAACTGATCTTCACAAAGAGGATATGCGTAATATAGAAATATAGGGATTTATCAATTTTCTTGCCATGGCTACTCAATTTCGCGTCTGGAGTTTGGAATTTGGGGAATTTGGTAATTGGGGAGTTTGGAATTTGGGGAATTTGATAAGTGGGGAGTGTTGAATTTGGGAAATTTTGAATTTTGGGGAATTTGGAATTGGGGGAGTTTGGAATTTGGGGAATTTGGTAATTGGGGAGTTTGGAATTTGGGAAATGTTGAGTTTGGGAAATTTTGAATTTTGGGGAATTTGGTATTTGGAGAGTTTGGTACTTGGAGAATTTGGTATTTGGGGAGTTTGGAATTTGGGGAGTTTGGAATTTGGAGAGTTTGGTACTTGGGGAATTTGGTATTTGGGGAGTTTGGAATTTGAGGAATTTGGTAATTGGGGAGTTTGGAATTTGGGGAGTATTGTTTTTGGTAAATTTTGAACTTTGGAGAATTTGGTGTTTGTGGAGTTTGGTATTTAGGGAATTTGGTATTTGGGAATGTTGAACTTGGGAAATTTGGTAATTGGTGATTTTAGAATTTATGGAATGTTGAGTTTAGGAAATTTTGAATTTTGGGGTATTTTAAGATTAGAAAATGTTGAATTTCGGAATTCAGAACGTGGAAATTTGAAAACTTGGAATATTTTCTAATTCATTATAGAATTTTAGGAGCCTCAAAACGTAGAAATTGAAATAGTTTCTAAATTTTCTTGCCACGGCTACTCAATTTCGCGTCTGTACTACTTAAATTTTATATACGTAATTTGCTCTCATTCGTCCAATTTTATCAACTCCAGAATATCCCGTTGAAACGACGGAGTTTATATCTTTTTCTCGAGGTTGCTTATTCATTTTCTCAATTTATTTCCAGTCTAAAACCAGATACGCTACATAACACCGGTACGAACTTTATGGTACCAATTACCGGCGACTTTCATAGCATTCCCATTAAAATGCTTAAACTGCATCCTACTATCCATTCGACGAAAATATTTAATACAAAAATGGTCGCGATTGATTCCTTGGAGTTTTTCTAATTACCTTGTTAAAACCTAGCATAATGATCGAACAAATTGTTTCCACTTGACTCCACACCGACACGTCTCCCACCATCGAGTTTCCCACGCGTGCCTCGACTGCCATAACAGTGTTTTTCTCTAGTCTTGGTTGTTGGCAGCGACTTGCCGTCTGGGCCGGTTCAAGACTCTTCGCGATTTCCAGAGAATCGCGGACGCTTCTTCGTGTTGGTCGCCGGTGATCGATCGTCTTTTTCCTCGATCCTGTATCGTTCGACGTTATTGCCATCGGGGATCAAGTAGATCGTAGTCGTAACGGAACCTCTTCAAACGGCAATACCTTGCAACAACCGTTCTTTTCACTCCGTTTCTTTTTTTCATATCTACTTACGCACGCCGTGTCGTTTCGATTTACTATAAAGGGTAACGCGCGTGTGTACTTTTGCACGCTGCGGACGAGAATCCACCTTTGAGCCTTCTTCGGCGATAATCGGCACGTTCTAGATGTTCCATAGAAACGTCGATGACCATAGAAGACACTGTGACACGTCCCGGGCTCCTTTCAGGGTCATGGCTAACCGTGACACGATTTGAATTCTGCTTCTTTAGGCACCTCACTGGAGAAACTTGCTGATTTATTTTCCACCGTTCTCGAAAACTTTCTTGCATTATACAGCGAATTAACCATCTAACCATGGCACTGAGATTGTTAGAATCTTCAGAAAAATTAGTTCAACTGGATTTAGACCTAATATTCTGTTGTACACTTTAAAATATTCGTCAGTATCTCAAACAAACAGCAGTATGTGAAATATACAAGAACCTAAATGTACATACGTATAATCGTAGATCTTCGAAAGACACGAAATCAGATCCCGGTTCCGGGCCTAATCTTTCGTCCAGATCGCCACTTTTTTTTATCACGGAATTCGCCGCAACAGTGATAGATCGATTCGGAAGATAAAGTATCGACCGAGGTGTGTACCTAATTTCCTATTTCTTTCTCGCGCTCGTAAAAACGTTCGCATTAGCATTACGCGAAGCTCGCATTTAGCCGCAATCACGGACCGCCATTAGTTTCCGGTTGACAAGCGGTTTATTAACGTCACCCGGTAAACGTGGTAGCATTAGCAAGACTGGGTTTACCTTTTCCATCGAGGTGACCAAAGGGAAAAAGTGCAACGAACGTCGCCTCGTTCCGGCAAATTTGACTCGTGAAAGCGATCGATCCATCGATCATCCGGCTTAACCGTGAGCGAGGCATTGTACAGAAACGATCATTAACGACCCCGCGATTGGAACCATGAGATATCTTGTTAATTACGAAATTATCGACACGACACTCAAGGTGGACCTGCGGCGTAACAACATAATACGATGAAAGTTGACTTCTGCCCGCTACCGACCTTCCACTTTCCGTCGGAATCATGAAAATCACCGCACGTCGGCGCGATAATTGGCTAATTTTCCTCCGAGTTTAACCTTGCCTTTTTTAGGCCACCCCTTTCTTAGGATTAACATTCTTACGAAGTGTATGGCCGCCCACCGGTTGTTTCGCAAAAAGTAATTGTTGGTATATAATATCTAAGATTAAATTCTTGTCTATTAAATAACATTGATACCATCAGCAATCTGGCAAGTTTCAATGACAAAAGTGCATACTATAAAGTAACATTTATTTTATATTAGTTGCCTAGGCACCAGTTACATCAAGCAATGATCAATTTTAATCAAAAGTTTGATACAACTTAACTTAAAAATATCTATGTCAACATAAATCATTGTTTGAAAGTGACAACGTAAATATATCAGTAAAATTTTCATCATGAGCCGGTTAGAGAGTCTTACTGTTCAAAATCAGGTATTTAATATGCAACAACGTGATACAAGCTTGCTGCTTGTTCCGCGACTGCATCGGCCATTGTTGGCGTTCGCGGACAAAGGGTAGAGACGACGAAACAAAAGGAAACCCTAAGAGGACAGGAAACGATAAACTGGAACATCCTACCGATAGCGTGCTCCGGGAACCAGTAGCGTGCAACTGGTCGTTCGGTACGTCGATGAAGGAGAAGTTTCCGCAAAAAGTGGAATCCTCTCGAGACGGAGCTAGTAAGTAGCCTTATGTAGGCTGAGTCAGGAAGGTACCTGGAAAACAGCACGCCGCAAGAACCGTACAGCAGCGTGCCGGTTCGCAGTCGGTGCACTGTTGCTGCACTTTGTTGTATCGAGCGGAGAACGTCGGACCTGTTTCATGGAACAGCCTCGGGAATACATCACGCGAAAAACTGGATGAAGTAACGAGGTGAAATTACGTCTTGTTATGTCCTCGGGATTCCGTAAGGATCCCGACGATCGATCGAGCTTCTTCGAGAATCGTAAAAACCACTCGATTCGTAACCTTCGTACTGAAAGCTCGATCGACTTCCTTGGAAAAATTGCATTCTGCCGATACTCCCCAACCGTAGTTGTATGTTTTAAAGTTAACTAGCCACAAGGTGTCGAGGTATATAGCAATACAGAAATGTAAGGATGTGGAAATATAGGAATCTGGGGATATAGCGATGCACGGGACATAGGAATCCGAAGGATTTGGGGGATGTAGGGATTTGAGGGATATAGGACTTGGAGGATGTAGAGGTCAAATATGGGCACATATGCTCATATAGAGATGTAAGGATCTGAAGGATGTAGGGATCTGGGGTGTATAGGTATCTGGGAATGTTGAAATCTGAGAGCCTAAAGATCTGGAGGTACAGGATCTTGGTCATGTAGGATCACGGAGATCTAGGTATACATATAGGGATAGGAAGATATGTGGAATTGGAGATATAAAAGAACTTAGAAATCTGGATACATTAGTATTTAGACAAAATGGATCCTAGGTATCATAGGTGTCAGAGGTCTTCTAGGTAGGTCCCATGTGATCTAAGTCTGAATATGATCAAAGATCTGAATATGTGAGGATCAAGGAATTTAACACGCTTATGCACACGCATGTTTATGTTTTCACGTTGTTACATAGAAATTGTATTTCGATCAGAAATTACCAACTGCTCAAAAATAAATCCTTATTATCTTCTGGCAATCATCCCACCTTTACCTTGAGCTCCGAATAACGAAATAAATTATGTTTCAATAAGGGTTCAAGGTAAAAAAATCGAATGTACGAATACATTGTAGCAACAGCACACGCACGGGTCGTATTCTATCAAGATTACAATCTTTTTCGAGCGTCAGACGAGGCACATACCGTATTTACGGGCGCGTATTATCGAAACCCTTCGGTATCGATTTTGAATGTACACATTCGATCAGCATCAACGAGACCGAGGGTGTAGAGGGATATGCTTTCTAGACACACAGTCAAAGGCCACAGGGAAGAGTTACACCCGCGTGTACGTGATTGAACGTGGGCTCGCGATTTACATCGCAATCGGAGTCGTAATCATCGTGAAGCAACCACGGCGTACATATCGGACGAGGAGAGTGTAAAGAGGACTCGCGAGGGCAGAGGATAGCCTTTATATGTGGCCACGTACAAGATCGTTAGTAAGGGTGGAACAACGACTACGTGGACGACGAGCTTGGAGGAAGAAGACGAGTATCTGCCGACGATTTAGCGCGCCTTTGCATCTCCGACTATCCTTACCCTTGGATCCTTCTCTCTTTCGCTTCCGTTCTCCTGGCATCCTAATACCTGCGCGTTCGTTCCTCTTATCCTGGAGTTCAAACGAGCTTCTTTATGATTTCTCTGGAATTTTGAATATTTCCTGCTCGCTCTTTCGTTTTTACGGCGATCGGTATCAAGATACCCCGCTGATTTAGGGCACCACACTTTGCCACAACTTGGCGCAGCCATGAAGTGGTAACGCAAGAATCTAGTTTATCTATTTAACATTTTCTTACGTTCTTTTAGCATACTTTTGTATGAGATTGCCATGAGTAGTTTATATGGGCAAAATCACTTGGGTCTTTATTATTCAGGTTTTGATGTGTCTGACTAGCCTTTGATGCTCAACATGAATTATATGTATTAGTCCAGATATTTATTCAGTTTCATGAAGAGATTCATACGTGAACGTAGCAGGGTTAAATATTTCAATTTATAAGGTATTGAACTTTTATAGTCAGTCACATTAAGTTGGAATTCCTTGAGCTTTATTATTCAGACTCTTGATAGTTGATGACTTAAATCGTAGGATTATAGTTAGATACGATTGTCGGAATTTATCATTTATTTCCTGTTCATATATTTTTTCTTACGTATCCGAATGTCCATAAATTAGTTCAAGATGCAGTTTCTCTGCTTGACCTCCGTTTACACAATATATGAGGCTATCAAGCAGACACACAGCAATTTGTAAGCAATGCGATTTTTACAATTAGTTATCGATGTTTGAAGAAAACGGCGGATCTAGAGAACCGCGTTGACCATTGCTTTTGTAACAGTGAAGAAAACGTAATTACATGGTAGTGATCAATGGTTAAAGCATCGCTAACGACGTTTTTACACGTCGATGCGTTCGCTCGGTCGGCGTACGCGATTATTCTTTGTGCCATTGAGCGCTCAGCGAGCACATCGTGCAAATTTCTCGCGCGTTACTTCATGGATTTAGTCTGTCGTAGGGTCGTAGGTGTTCGTCCGTGGCCATTATTTTTGCGCTTGTTAGAGCATGAAAGTGCGCTGTGAACATACGTTTCTGTCAACGGTATCGGCATCATGCATCACCGCTTCGAAACGCGTGACTCGATAAATCCCGCTCGTCTTAGGAAGCCGCCGCACCGTTTTCTCCACGCTCGATGGCTTTTCCTGTCCCCACGTGTGCTTTCGTTGCAACAAAATCCACTTACACGAGTATTTTAATAGTATTTATAACGTTCTAACATTCGTTTATTCCTTTACTCTTCGAAATAATTCCGATGAAGTAGTGTACGTCAATTATTAAGTTTAAGATACCGGAGTTATTAAATTGCTCTGTTTTTTTTTTACGAAAAAATGATTTAGGGAATTTGAAAGTTTATATGAGAATTTGGGAATTTGGGATTATTAGGATCTGATAATTTTGGAATTTTGGATTTGGTGAGTTTTGAATTTATGGAGTTTGGTATTTGGGGAATTTGGGGAGTTTGGAATTTGGAGAATGTTGAATTTGGGAAATTTTAAATTTGGGGAATTTGGTATTTGGAGACATTGGAATTTGGAAAATTTTGAAATTGGGGAGATTGAAAAATGGGGGATATTGTTTTTGGGAAATTTTGAATTTGGTAAATTTTGCATTTTGGGGAATTTGGTATTTGGGGAATTTGGAATTGGGGAGATTGGTATTTGGGGAATTTGGTAATTGGGGAGTTTGGTACTTGGGGAGTTTGAAATTTGGGGAATTTGGTATTTCGGTAATTTGGTAATTGGGGAGTTTGGTATTTGTGGAATTTTGAGTTTGGGAAATTTTTAATTACGGGGAATTTGGTATTTGGGAAATTTTGAATTTGGGGAGTTTTAAATTTGGGGTATTTTAAATTTAGGGAATTTTGAATTTAGAGAATTTAGAATTTGGGAATTTGAACACTTGGAATATTATCTAATTCATTACAGAAACTTAGGAATCTCAAAACGTAGAAATTAAATAATTTGGAAACGTATTTTAAAAAATTCCATATTTTGAATTACCAAATTTTCAGATTTAATAGTTTTCAAATTCAGTAATTTATAAACCTAAAAACGTGAAAATATAAAAATTCCAAGTTTTCAACCATGGAAATTGATTACTGATCAATACTCGTAAATGCACGCCACTTAAACGTCCACGTATCGTGGTGTGCACAGTTGGCCATCAGTGGCCTCTAATACGTCAAAAGCAATAATGTACGTAAGACCGCGACGAAGTTGCATTTCGCTTACGCGTGTACGAAACGGCCTCAGAAGAACCGTTCGAAGCATTAAGCCAGAGTTCTACCGCATGCCTGTTTGAATTCCACGTCCGTAGAATCCGCTTCTGCCATTATAAGGGGGAACGCGGCTTTCGCCGCGGCATCTGCAATCCAATCGCGCATTTTTGTCGCTCTAATGACGTTAACTAAATTGCGGACAACGGACGATCGTGGACCGACCACGCTCGACTGACGTTCTTGCGAACTGCAGAAATTCTGCGGCCGCCGCTCGGACTTTTCTCGGTAGGTCGAGCATTTGTTATTTCGCTCGATTTTTGCCTGACCCGTGATTAGCCGTTCCAACAGTACACAACTACTTTTTACCGCGTTTCTTTCTTTTACTTTAATCGCTCCGGGACTTTGTTGATATCTTTACTCGCGTTGACACGCGTGATGATTCTTGTTATACGGTTGAAGGTAGCTGCGCTACAAATTAAACGTAATTAGAAGCGCTTATAGAAGTTACATTGAATACTTTTTCATGAAGGAATGACATAATTCAATGATAAAACGACACGTATAAAAGTGGTATACAATTTGAAATAGAGTAGGTGTACAATTTAAATATTTATATTTTATTGTCCTACATTTTGGTCTGATTATTATAAATACAAATTTGTTTATGTACAAACGTAATACAGTAGCTGATATAACAATGATTAAATCCTTGACAAATAATGTTGCAATTGTTCTTGTTAGAAGAGCAAATTGATTGGTTCAGTGGAAGTAGACATATGTAGTCAGACATGTTGCAATTGTTCTTATTAGAAGAGCAAGTATATTGGTTCAGTAGAAGTACACATATGTAGTCAGATACTTATGAAGAGTCCCAACACTTTTCATTTTGTATCTACATTAAAAATGTTTACATTATACTATCACTATAACACTACTGCTACCTACAATTTGTCGTCTGTTTTTTATGTTAACTTGTCGAACATAAAATTTGTATAAAAAAGCAAAGATACGAGTGCACTTTATGTGCAATTTTCTCCATTCAATTTCCTTAAATCCCTTGCGATTACTCCGTCTCCACAGTTTATGCTTTTAATTTCTGTATGTTTTCCCGTATTAGCTTCCTCTATTTCTTGCTATGTGTTGTTTGCACGAGTTCATCATGAGCGAGCAATTTTCCAGCCCCTGTCATTTCCATCGCGATAAAAATGGCAGAAGACATTCAGCGAAACGTAGGCAAGTTTCAATTTCCCTGAAGAAGCGTGTAATCAGAAAGATGAAATCAGGTGCTTTTCGAGAGTATCGAACGCTCGTGATACCCCGTAAATGACCCCCATAGACACGATGAGATATCTAATAATCTCCGATTTGATATACTGTCCAACTAAATTATGGATTCCTAGAATTGATTCGGAATTATCGAGAAATTCACACATATCCCTCTCGCATTGTTCACACGGCATCCTCGGAACGGATCACTGTGATTATCAAAGATGGCGCGAGTAAATAACGAGGCGAAGAAAAAAGACCGTGCTTTGAACCGCTTTAAGCCACCTCAGGTGTTCATTTGCTTCCATTCAGCAACATCGA
This sequence comes from Megachile willughbiella, assembly GCA_945859595.2. Lineage (NCBI taxonomy): Eukaryota > Metazoa > Arthropoda > Insecta > Hymenoptera > Megachilidae > Megachile > Megachile willughbiella. Next base: position 12,895,553 of record OX243796.1, read on the forward strand.
ATTTAATCCGACACCGTAATCCGATTGCACACACGCGAGTGGAATGCATCAAAGTGTCAATAGCTCACGGTCGAAACGATTATCGCGTCGATTCGCGCCAGTAAGTTCAACACGACCAGCGAATTTGTAAATTCCATGAAAATCCTCCCATCGTCGAATACGTCTCACTGGCGAACATAAACTGCATATTTTACTTCTATCGAAACATTTTGTCTTCCATAATTATACATTTCCGTTTCGCGTTGAGATAATGTTGTAAGCTTGCGTTGTACAATTTTCCTTCGAACAAATTTATATCTTTACTTTCTTATTTTTATCTGAGATGTTAAAGTTGAGATTTAACTGAGAGTTGAAAGATCTATTTTCTTATTGTAGAAGTAGTTTATTAAAAAAAAAACTGTACATTCTTACCATTATTTTCTTTTGTTTTCTGATTGGGCGAAGATATAATATGGGAGCCATGGAGAGATCCATTTAGCCATATTTTATTTTTATGTCTTGTTTTATTCTTCATTGTATTATAATATTGCCAAAGTGCGAACAATGGTGTTTTCAAATATGTTTTCTATCACATACTTCCTTAATCCACGCCTTGTCCATTTTATTTCAAAACCTTCATGTTTATAAAATTGCGAGTCATGCAGAGTTGTTGAACTGCAAGATACAATAGTGTATCAGTGTTGCGATCACAACGAAAATCGTTAGCCTTAACAAGCAAACACCCTCGATAATTACCCCTCCAACAAAAGGGTTCCAAAAGTCCCGCAACGAGGTGTATCTATATACTTTAGCGAAAAACGGGGTCCGCTAACTGAAACCGCAAAGACAAAGCACGATCCGCCTCGACCAAACGGGAAGGATGAGCCGAAAGAATATTAGCGGACAACCCTGATTGTTGCCGCGTTCCTCGTCTTCTTTTTCCTCGGCTCTCTTTTCTTTCGACTCCCGTCCTTTGGCTCTCCATCAGCTTCGTCATCTTATACCTTCAGTAGGAGAAGAAAGACGCTCGCTAATAGAATCTGCGGTCCTTTATTTACATCGTCTCCCCCGCAGCCTTTCGCTTGTTCCACACCAATTTTCGACCCCTTTCATCTTTCGTCCTCTTCATTCTTCTCGTCTTTGCTTATCAACCGATCCTCTCATCTTTCGAGATTCGTCACGACCGCCTGTGACATGCTGACGGTGTACATTGTAGTGATTATGTAGGTAGGAACCTGGTTTATTATGAATACGGAGATTAAACGTGGGATGATGTATCGCGAGAGGGGGATCATATAGCGAACTATTTCGTGGTAATTCTGCGTGGGTATTTGGCGCGAAGGTATTCGGCGCGTTGGTATTCTGCGCGTTGGTATTCGACGCGTGGGTATTCGGCGCATGGGTACTCGACGCGTGGGTATTTGGCTCGTAGGTACTCGACACGTGGGTACTCGGAGCGTAGGAATTCGGCGCGTGGGTATTTGGTGTATAGGTATTCGGGGTGTACGTTTCCGACGCGTAGGTACTCGACGTGTGGGTATTTGGCGCGTAGGTACTCGACACATGGGTATTTGGCGCGTAGGTATTCGGCATGTGGATATTTGGCACGTAGGTGTTCGAGGTGTAGGTTTCTGACGCGTGGGTATTCGGGACGTAGGTACTCGACGCGTGGATATTCGGAGCGTAGGTACTCGACGTGTAGGTATTCGGAGCGTCGGTATTCGGCACGTGGCTATTTGGCGCGTAGGTATTCGGGGCATAGGTTTTCTACGCGTAGGTATTCGACATGTGGATACTCGACGCGTGGGTATTCGGAGCGTAAGTATTTGGCACGTGGATATTCGGAGCGTAGGTTTTGATGCGTTGGTATTCGGTGCGTAGGTACTCGATGCGTAGGTATTCTGAGCGTCGATATTTATCGCGTAGGTATTTATCACGTGGGTATTCGGCGCGTAAGTACTCGAGTGTAGGTGTTCGACGCGTCGATATGTATCGTGTAGGTACTCGACGCGTGGGTATCGAGCGTGTAGGTACTCGATGCGCAGATATTCGGCGCGTAGGTACTCGGTACGTAGGTATTCGACACGTAGCTATTCGGCGCGTGGATACTCGGTGCATAGGTACTTTACTTGTAGGTACTCAACACATAGATATTCAACGCGCAGATATTCGGTGTATGACGATTCAACACGGTGATCAAACACGTAGGTAATTCGAGCATAATTATTCAGCTCTACTTGACGCGTGGCGATTGAATACGTGGTAATTTAACGTGTTACAAATTAACATACAGTTCTCCGATACATAGGTGTTCATCATGTAGCACTTCAGCTCACGATCATAGCACATGAGTATTTGACACATGGCGATACCACGCATAGCAATTTACCGCGTAAATATTCGTCGCATACCATATAGCGATCTAATTCCCCTCAGAAAAAAATATTATTTACGCCCTTGAATACCTTTCCTCGCAGAAAATGAATTTCTTTTGAAACTTGCCTCATTATTACATCGAACGCTTGTTTAACGACCGTTAAAGGAGGTAATGAGGGTAATCTAAAGATTTTCTGCCACGATGCACAGGATACCATAAACTGAAATTGTTTCGTCATTTTGGAAGAAGGTTGACGGGATCCCGGTGTGTCTTGTTAACGATCCAATAATCGAGCACGAGACGCTTCTTGCGAGCGGAAAGAAACGGCGCTTATTCGACGGGACGATCGCTAGAAAAGGAAAAGAACGAGCACCGTGAAGCTCGACGGAGCAAGGAGTTAAGCTCGTTGACATCGCACTCGTGAGGTCAGCCAACCAGAGTTCGATTCCCACCGATCTTACTTTCGTACTTAGCCACTCACTTACTGCTCGTTTCTCTCGACTATCGAGAGTACGCGTCGGTTTGCATCGTTTGGGTCATGTACCTCGGATCAACTAGTTGTTTCGTCGCTATTGCCGTGTTTATTTGCATAACTATGTTATCCTTTTCAGATGTATCGTTAGCAAACTACGAAACACGTCAATGAGCATGTTGTTAAAATTTGCCGATTATCTCTGATTATTGCTGATTCTGAAGTATCATACTTTATACGAAATGATGTTTGTGTTATCAATTTGTTATTGGTAGACTGGTCCTTCATACACATATACATATTCATGAAATATTTTTCCCAGATTATGAAAGCTATTATCTTAACTGGGACGCTTCTCGTGTCTTATGAAGTTTAAATAATTTATTTAGTTATTTTTTATACGTAGCTAACGTATCATCTATTTCGGTAAAGTATGTGATAGTTTTGATGATTGTCTTAACCCTTTGCACTATAATTTATTTGCTAGGTCAGCCAGAACTAACCAATCGCAGTTACAATATTAAAACAGACAAAGTTGAAATGTTATGTCAATTTGATATTATGAAATTGTTGACTATGCAAGTTATAATTGGATTTGAACTCCAAATGGAAGCGTAGTTAAAGAGCAAAATTTATCACATCTGACGAGTGCGTCACGAGACTCGTCAAAATAGTGCAAGGGGTTAAGACAGACAGCTATAGAACGTTTATATAAAATTTCGAATCAGTTATATAATACTTTGAGTAACAAAGTAAATGGTAATCTTGTAAATGGTCCAAAGCTTGTTTCTATGATCTAGAAGAAAAAGATCGACAGATAACAGTAAATGGAAGCGGAATATTTATGAAGCAAAAGAATGTCGAACAATCGTAGTGCAGTTATCGCTTTGAATTCTATACGCGATTTTCCAACGAATGTTATACAGGAATGTCGTTTGTCATTCGCGTTATGTCCGAGTGAATCACCGACGCAATTACGATCGAAATACCGGGATCAAGGTATTTTCGATAGATGCTTGATCGATCGGGTAAATATGAAAATTCGCACGACATAATGGGAATCATAAAAATGCAACGTGTATCGATGCTAGCTCAGACGGAATGCCGACAATTAATATTCATACGTCTATTTCTACCGGCGTAGACGTCGATGTTTATCGCGGACGCGAATCGAATATGCAAAATCCAGCAGAGTGACTAAGTTTCTACGGTTACACACACGGTGGTATAATTTCAACTCATTTGCCGCACAGAATATACGGCTCGAAACGGGTTTAATTAGTTTTCGAACTTAGAAAGTCTCTCACGCTGGACGAGCTTTGTAACAATTTTAATTGCGATAAAAAGTTGTAAAAGTCTGCATAACGAATACGTTACAATTTTTTAAGTACTGTGTATTATTGAATACATTCACTGATGCAACAAGTACAAATATGAAAGAAATGATTATCAAAGAATTCTCTCTTCTGTGTTTCACGAAAATTCATTTCAGTAAGAATTATACGTATGCTTTGAAATTTCGAAGTACATTACTGAACGATAGCTTGATTAAGTACCAAACGTGTCTTCCATAGTTTTCATACCTTTTCAGGAACTCTGTATCCTCATTCATTAACATCAAGGAAGTAGAGACACATCCTTCTGTGCAATTTCTATTCCAACATAAATCGTTAAAATTACGAGAATTCCACGCCTCTTCACGTTACAGGAACTTTATAATGACTTTTCCAATCACGGTCATTATAATTTAATCGGTTGGAAATTAGGTTCAATAAAAAATCGTTCATACTTTTTACTACTGCACTTAAAAGAGCATTAATGATTTTATAACTGTGCATACTGAATTTTTTCAAAATTTAAATATTCAATCATTACTTTTTTAATAGGTACTATAATATTCTAGGTTAATATGTACATATGAAAATTTCGAAATTCTATACAAAGTAAATATCTCTATGTTTATTCATGTACTCTATGATGTTTCTTGTGTAAAAATTTTGTATAAGAATGTCAAATAATAAGTACATGGATGTACTTGTATGTGGATACACTTATACATATAATCATAGAAAGTATCAAGTACATAATAAATTTAGACTAACACAGGAGAAATATAACAATAAACACATGATGAAAATATAATGTATGAATTTTTATACTATAAAAAAAATTAAATTTTCTTTTCTATACATAAGTAATAACGAATTGCCTATAAAGAATAAATAAAAGCTATTCGCTCTTACTCTAGTAAAGAGTACCTTCCTCTGCTCTAGGACCAAATACTGGAGATTACAAAAATAAGTAGACAAAGGTGAATCGAAGAGTGTGTTATGAATGATATGAATATTAAAAATCGGTGTAAAGATCGCGATTAAAAAGTGTAGTGATCTGGAAGTTAGTACGATTCAAGCAAGCGTGTCTTTTCATAGAAAAGGTATCTGGGAACGGTGATGGAAAAGGAGTCCCACCTTGATCCACATCGGTGGGACACGAAGCTCCGAGTCGAGGGAGTTTTACATCGGTGTAAACGCGAATAAGCGGCCTCACCGCGTAATCTCCTTGCTGCGGTTTCGCGTAGCGCGGTATTTTCCGTTAAAGCGTGACCGAAGCCTACTCCCTGTAACGGATGTTCGTGTTCAATTTTCAAATAAGAGCCGTTCTTTCAGCGGAAAATTAAGTGGCCTGACGGCTCACGCTTTTTGCTCCGACCGGCTACAATCATTTTTCCGAGTCAGGCGGAAAAAGCGATCCCGAGGCAACGGGAAATCGTTCATAATTTCAATCCGCTCCGCGATTACCCCATTACAGGGTAATGGTGCGTAATAATTTCTACGGGGGTTTTAATTTTAACAAATTACTTGTATACGAGGTATACAAGCCTTATCGCTTTTTAATATTTAATGACTGACCGCGATGTTTGCCGAGATATTTAATGTTCATTTCTTGGGTAGTAAATTCAATTTTGATTAAATTTATTATCTTCGTTTAGATTGTTTATTGATTTAATCATTATCGTGTATCTTTGGATAAGTAAACTCAAAGTTAAATAAAAAATTTGAGATGTGAAATACAACCCTGTAATTCATCGTTTAATCAATGAATTTGGGAATCAATTATACTGTTGTATTATCTTGGTTTAATCCAATATCATGTCTTTTATTGATTCGATCACTATCGTGTATCTTCTTGATATGTAAATTCAACTTTGAATTAAAAAATTGAGATATGATATACAACCCTGTAATTCATCGTTTAATCAGCAAATTTGGGAATAAATTATATAATTGCATTATCTTGGTTTAATCCAATATCATGTCTCATATTGATTCAATCACTATCGTGTATCTTGGACAAGTGAATTCAGCCTCGAATAAAAGATTTGAGATATGAAATACAACCCAGTAATTCATAATTTAATTAACAAATTTGGGAATCAATTATACCATTGTATTATCTTGGTTTATTCTAATATCATGTCTCATACTGATTCGCTCACTATCGTGTACCTTTGTATAAGTAAATTCAACCTCGAATAAAAAACTTGAGATAAAAATAGAATCCTGTAATACATCGTTTAATTAACGATTTTAAAAATCATACCATTATATCAAACCCTATAGACGTTACACGCGCATAAAGGAAGAATTTTTCCATCCGAGAAATTTTAATTATCGACAGATCAATCATTGTCTTCGAACCTGTGTTTAGTACCCTTTTTTTGCCAATTCCTATCAGAGTACAATCTAGCGTATTACAGTTTTTGCGGGGGCAGGAATGATTGCTCGAAGAATGAAGAATACCATTCAGCCAGAGCAATCTTGGCGTGCGTTGCGTAAATAGGATAAAAGTATCGCAACTAATGAACTCGTGATATAATGTAGTCGAATAATAATCGAGCGAAGAAAGAAAGCGATGAGGTGGCTGGGTGTTCGTAATAATACTGCCTGGCCGTGTAATTATTTCATTATACCGTTTTCTTTGTCTAGAACCACTTTTCTTGCGCACAGAACCGGACACCGTATGATTTTCTACAGTCACAGCCGAGGAACGCTGACGGCATTAGCGATCGATGATTAGCGTACAGTCATTCATGCATTACGCTAAGTCACCTAAGTCGAGAATATTACTGTCAGCTCCTCGGCTACATTCATAAACGAACGGTTGCTTTAAGACTCGAGACAATTACTTCGAAAATGGGATACGACTCCTTTTTAGTTTAATGGATTCGGTTTAATGGAAAAGTTGCATAACAAATTGACAATTTTAAAATTTGGTAAATAAAGGTACCACAACATAGTACTTGTGATATATCTGTGTAAAGTTTAGGATGCGTTGAAAATTATTATGTGTATATATTTCGTTAATGTCGTAGTATAAATAAATAGAGGATAAATTAACTTGTAGCTTAACTTGAGGATGAATTAATTTATGGCTTGTATTCAAAATTCTATATTAACGAGTATTTTTTATTTTATACACATCCATAGAATATATTGTCATCGATCTCACACGCGTCCTCCGTTTTAAAAGTCTACCTGCCGTAAATGCTACATAGCAAAAATGACAAGTACCTTCATAAATTAGCCGCCTTCCAAAAGAAATAAATATCCCGTAGTATTTTCATCGTCCTCAGAAAAAGCCGAAGTCGGTGTATGGTCCTCGTATGAATGGCGTCGTATAAAAAACATAGAAGGGTGAAGAAAAACACTTGGGCGACCTGTTTGTCGGGGAAGCTGGCGATGTTAAAGCGGGCTAAACGGAAATGTCATTGCCACGCTCCGGCGTAAAGCAGTCGAGAGGGTGGTTTTTTACAAAAGAGACACCGTGATGGGAGAGAAAGAAAGAGGGATACAGTAGGGAACGAAGAAAAAAGAAAAGGGCAGCGGCCACATGGCGCTATGCAAACGCCACCGTCGTAAACTGTCAGCGATACAGCTTGTGTCCTGTTAGCGAGAGACATTCCTCCTCCTCCTTTTCTTCTTCTTCTTCCCGTTTTTCTGCTTCTTCTTGTCTCCTTTTCTCAGCGTTTTTTTTTCTTACGTTGCGAGGTTTTAAGCGGAGGAGCCATTGGCGTAACTAGGATTTTTGTCTGAAAGGGGTCGGATGTGCCTTAGATTCGTTTTTAATTACTGCGCATTATATTGCCACACGTTTTATCGCTACATGTGAGACAGCTATGTTGTATCACTTCTGAAGGATCTTTATAGAACAATATGTAAAATAGTCAAAAGTTGTATCAACATACGTAGAATAGCCACGTTTTGTATTGCCACATGTGGATTAGCTAATCCTTGTATCACCATGTGTAGAATTATTATATATACAGGGTGTCTCACAACTAGTGTGGGTCCCGGAAATGGGGGGTAGAAGACGTGATTCTGAACAAGATTTCCCTTTGCAGAAATGTGGTTTGAAGCTTCGTTTTTTATTTTTATAAAATGATCATATGTTATATTGCCATGTGTGGAGTAGCTACGTGTTGTATCGCTACACCTGAAATAATTACATGTAGTATCATCACATGTGGAATTGTCATGTGTAGAATAACCATACGTCGTATCGCTACATGTGGAGTAGCTACGCATTGTACCACCACATATGCAATTGTCATATGTAGGATAGTAACGTGTTGTATTGCTACATGTGGAGTACCTACGTGTTGTATTGCCACAAGTAGAGTAGCTATGCATTGTATCGCTTCACGTGGAATAGTTACGCGTCCTATCATCACATGCGGAATAGTCACGTATAGGATAACCATGCGTTGTATCACCACATATGGAATTGTCATGTGTAGGATAACCACATGCTGTATCACCATGCGTGGAGTAGTTACGCGTTGTATCACTATGAGTGGAATTGTCATTTACAGGATAACCACGCGTAAAATAACTACGCGTTGTATCACCACATGTGGAACCATCACGTGCAAGATAACCACATGTTATACCACTATGCGTTGAGTAGCTATGTGTCATATTACCACGTATGGAATTGTGATCTGTAGAATAACCACGTGTTCCATCACCACGCATGGAATTGTCACATGTGGAGTAACCACGTGTTGCATAGCCACGCATAGAATTATTACACATAAAATACCCACACAGTATATCGCTACTTGTATAATATCCTCAGATTTAAATCACCATACGTTATATCTGTAAATCCACAGTAGACCCAACTCTTCGCTTACGCCAATGGACTAAACTCTTTCGTATAAAATGGAGAAAGACATGTGCTCGCCAAACTGGCGGCAATCTTCTATTCGTCGCGACGCTGACTCGATAATATTTTCGTGTTCACGCGGAACTCGCGGCAGCCGAGTGGCAACCACTTGGTTCCTTCCTCGTTTTGTTGCCGTAATAATTCTCTGTCACGTTTTTCGCGTCTTCGAGGCGATTATTGCAGCTCGACCCTGTTCTGGAATACACAATTACACTGGCGATCACGTTTCCGGTTCTGACAAATTTGCTGATGGTTGAAAGCCTTATGACGCCTCTCGTCCGGACAGGCGCGAATTATAGTGTTTGAATTATAGCACCATGCGAATGACAAATTTTCATTTTGGATTAAATGTTGGCTGTTCTCGTATTAATCAATGTCATTGTAAAGGTACCTTCTTAGGTACCTAGTTCTTTTCATGCGTTTATGAATTAATTTTTAATAGGAGCGCATTAAACTAAAATCAACGATGAATTAAAAATTATAGTTTATTGAATAAGAAGAACACATTTTATTTCGAACAGTCTGTGTAAATTTGATTATAAATGAACTACTTAAAAATCCGTGTCCTTTTATGGATCTACCAAAATAAAGGATCGTATATCTCGAAGAAAATATAGGGTCAGGATATTTTCTTTTTCATAAATGGCCACACGTGGCCGACAGACGCTGCTCTCACTGTCCACCAAGCTAAGTTCCGGTCTAATTGGCCCCTCGAAACCTCTTCGACTATTTTTTCGTCGATCGACCCAGATCCCCTTCAATTTTTCGATCATTATCCTCGTTTGGTCCTCTCCTCAAACCTCGAATCGATCGAAGTATCTCTGTCCCTCGTCCACGCCTCCACCCTTGATTCCCTTGAATCTAACCCGCATCATTCGAAATTAATGGAACTATTTAGGCATCGGTCGCTGCCTAACGCAGATTGAGAAATAAGAGACCCTCCGAATCGAAAAAATTGAATCCATATTTAATAACATGGTGTGTCGGTGTGTCTTTAGACCCTTAATAGAAGTATGATATCGAAATGTTGAAACGGTTCTTAAATGATCAAATTTAGAAACTTTGCAATTATTATTGTGCAAGGTACAATTAGGTTACGTAGGATTTTTTTTCTCTTTAACACGTTCGTTATATTGCCATGTGTTGTAATTTCGCGTTAAATCAATCCAAATTGCCACACATTTCCAGGTACTAGACTGCGTGAGATTCCTACGAGTTAGATTACTACAAGTTAGATTACTACGCGTTAGATTACTACTCGTTAGATAACCACGCGTTCACCGCGTGGGCATACTCTGATCACATTTTAATAATAGTTCTCCCTCTTTACTCTTACTATACCTAAAGACTTTGAATACTTGCCTAACTGTACACGTCCCCTAACAGAAGCATTAACTAAACCACCATGTGGCAGTGCTACCATTATACAATCTGGAGAACATCACAGTGTTTCGAGTGTTAAAAGTCACAGAGCGTATCTCAATTTTCACACGAAATTTTCCTCTCACGTTTATGCTATTATGTCAAATGGAGATGGTTTGGGACTCCACATCCATTAGCGGTCCGCTCTCAGAATGTTAAACTTAACGACGTATCATGAGCCTATTAGCTTATCAATGAGCAACCCTTGAGCATGGGGGAGCACAAAAATAAACCGTGGACCCCCGTGAGAACTCGCCCACCTTTCCATGCCTCGTTTTTCTCTCGGTGTTACATACCTTCTCACACTTGACTACGTTCGGAGCAGACACACATCGCGGTACATGTGGCACCGATCGTCGTCGGCTCCGTTGACGGCAAGGACGAACGACAAAAACGTGTTACTCGAAAAACCGCGCGTAACGCGTTGCGTATGAAGTTTATTGTTAAAACAAACAAAGAGTGTTTAACTCTTTTGATATGGGCATTTCTGGTGGGAAACGTTTCTATACGTTCACATATAGTTCACTTAACATGTAGTTACCTAACTTAACATGAATGCATGAACAAAGTTTGATCGTAAAATTTTGAACTCGTGTATCTCTTTTGGTATTTTTTGTTCAATCGTTATAAAATTTTCAACGTGCTTTTTGTCAGTTTAATAGTGTTGAGTAAAGTTGACGATCTGATAGTGTCTCGAATAGCTTTTCTTCCACTACAAGGCAACGTTTCAACAGGTTCCACGCGACTCATGGTGACGCAAGTCGGTTTTCCAGTTTCGTGAGCATGCACGCGTGTGCAGCTGCGAGGGCACCTATGGTCGCTGGAACTGCGGTCGTCCACCACGTCACCGCAAATCGCGTGTTAAAGAAGGATGGCCCCGTCAACATGGGCGTTTGTCGTGTTCTTTTTTTTCGAAGGAAGATAGTCGCGATCGCGGTGAACGTCGACGAGCTCGCGTTTACGATCGACGACCGCACGGGCCAGCCAAGAAGGGGTGTTACGTTTCGAAAACCGCAGAGCACATTGACACGTCGTTCCACGCTCATGGGAATATCGCTTCTTCCTTTTCCTCTGTTTGGCTTCCAGCCGCCAACTGCTCGAAAAAATATCGCGGCAAGTCGTATCTCATCGGAAATGTTCATGGAAAGAGACATCTTGCGGGTCATTTTGATCCTGTTTGTGTTTTTGTCTCGTGATAAATGAACCAGAATATGTGCTTATCGAGTTATTTGGCTTATTAGCCATCGGTTGTTTGATATTGATATTCTTGGAACGGCTTTGTATTCGTCAGAATGCTGAGGTTACTTGTGTTTAAGGTTAGGTTCACAGGTGGAACTGTTTAAAAACTGTTGTAGAGTTACAGAGCTGATAGGATTATTGGGTGTAGAGGTGTTTGAAAGATTCATATTGTTCCTAGAAATAGTTTGTATTTATCGTGTGATGTTAGTATTACATAAATGAGAACATCCTTCATTATCGTTTAAAAAATTCATGGACTGAAACAATAATATTACGTTAATTATCCTCCTCAAGGATATTAGCTAGTCTGACAATATATCAGGTAATATGATATGCAAATAAAAGTTCCATATTTACCAATAACTATATCAGTCTTAATAACTACATTATAAATAGGTAGCTGATTGGTAAATTGTAAACAATAAAGAAGAGCGTCGAAATGGCGCTGTTGTTGAATTTTAATTAGAAGGTAATGAAGGTTCGTTGGCCTTTCGTGTAACACGATATTTAGACAAACAAGGGTTGTCCTCCAGCTCCGCTGTTTATGGACCACAGTCTCCCTCGTTGAAGCGATCAACCCCTAAGCCCGCAGTCATTTTATCCACGTGGGAAGCTTTACTCGGGTGTTACCACCTTCTCATTCATGAAAGCCTCTTCACTGCCTTATCCGCCTCTTTTCCTCAATGGATTCTCTCGATCGTCCTTGTTTTGAATACCGAATGGACATCGATCCTGTCAACGAAATCGGACGCCTGTTCTTTTGTTCTTTTTGGTTGTGTAACGAATCGATCATACAGCGACACGTGCTTGGAACGTTTAAGTGTTTGCTTGTCGGCCATTAATATTGCACGGTGACACGTTTGTTTCTCTCAAATGTACAGGTTTGACTTTACTGAGCAGCTGTGCTTTGGTATTATAAAAAATTGAATTTACATCCAATAGATCACAGGAGAATAGCATCGTAGCAGAGAATCTATTTAATGCAAGGAAGCCCAAAGGAATTCTCCGCGAAAAAAACAAAGAAGGTGTCTATGAATCAGCAACAAGTTCAATTAACACGCAGCGCCGATTGCTCAATCAAGAAGTATGCCCGGATCGCCAGGGCCCGATCGTCCCTTACACGTTGGTCAACGAGCGGTCACGATCGAATCGCGACATCTTTCGACTCTCTCGGATTCTTATCTCGTCCCTTAATTGATCGCGTCCGTTGACCCTTAATTATTCGACGATCCGACTGGAATGACCCTCTGCTCCCTCCACCTTCGGCTCCCCTCCATGAACGCTTTAACCATTGGCGTAATTAGGATTTTTACAGCTACGTATCAAATCAAAATCCTCAAGTCTAAAAATTCAAAAATTCTACAGTGCTGAGTCCTATTTCATATGACTTATGTATATACTTACTTCATATACATTGAAATAGATATAGATGTATCAAAATGTTTATAAGTGTTTGATGCCGAAGGTATTAATCTAATTCAGTGTACAGTCAAGTTAGAGTGCAACGCGTATCATCGCGTGTTAGAACACAGTTTTTTTTATCGCCGTTCGTTGGATATCTGCATTCAGGTCCATCTTGACCCCAAGCTTACGCCACTGCTTGAACCTCCTCCTACACCTTGCCCCGTGGACGGTGCACGGTTTTCTGTCGGTGACGGTCGCGCTCTTAATGGATGCTAATTCGACGACCGTATTACGGTGCCGTTTCTTAATTAGCAGTCCTCACGAGCGTCGGCTGCGATCAGTGTCCCGGGCTAATTACACGCTTCTAGATCTTCGAGGACGGTGCTCGCTTCCGTCGGTTGCGCGTTAGGTATCCTTTTCAACGGCGACGTTGACCGGGCTCTGTTGTTGGTGAACGAAAGGACGATGGTTCGTCGATGACGGCTCGAGTGGAGAAGTTACGTTTTCGAGGGAGCAAAAAAATAAGCTTTGAAGAGGAAGTAAGAGAGAGAGAGAGTCAGTCCATTAACATTCGGCGCGGCAAATTACAAGCCGAGACACTAATGGACCCAGTACGGGCGGTCCTCGGTCCATTGATGGTGGGTGGTGATGGCGAGATGCTGATGGTGGTGCTGGTGCTGCTGGCACTCGTGATGCCAGATCTCTTCTCTATCATTTTGCCGGACCAACATGGAGATGAGTTTCCGTGATAGCGTGGACAGATTTCGTCCATTCCCCATCATACGTCGGTAGTCCTTTATTTTTATCCTTTCATTTTTATCCTTTCATTGTGGCTTTATTCTTTCGTTGGGCGATAGGCCATCTCTTAAATGCATGATAAATAGCTTACACCCTTTGCTACTATAGCTACAGTCCATATGCATCTGCATCTCGAAGAGCAGTGCGAAATACAAAAACACATTAAAATACCAGTGATTGAAATAAGGTATATATTTCAAGAGATGATCTCGTCACGTCTGCAATCAAAAATTTTTAAATCGACACAACTGTGTTTTTAACGGAAATCTTGGTATATTGCCCGCGTATTATTCTATCATTTTACCGATGTTTGCAAATTGCAGACATTTGGTACATTTAGAAAAAGTATGCAACCCTCTGTGGTTTCGTGTAATTTGAAGTTAAGATTGGTAATTGTACAGCTATACGCCGTCGCATAATAAAAGGGTTGAAATCTGGACAGACTATCGGGTACATGATTGTAGCCTGTCGATACAGAGGCAGGATTTTCACGGCATAACGTTGATTTCGATACGTCGTTCGAACGTTAATTTATGACCCAGTGTAATTTATTCATTTGCATATTAAATAAGTGACCGGTTCGTAAGTAGGGTTTTGCAATTTCAGTTACGCATCGAGTTAATCGAGAACCTGTCCACCGATTTAATCTCGTAAACAACTGGCCGATTGCTTCATGACCAAGAATCGAAAGCTGAAAATCAACCGCTGCGAGTGAACGCATTTTCACACGTCGTTCGGAGTCCAACTAATTGCGACATCTTGATTATCTCGCGCTTTGCGCTTTATACGTGTACGTGAATTTACAACTCTGCTGCTCGATTTTCTGTCAATCATTCTTGTTGATTATATTGCAAGATTAATTGGGCAAGGAGTAGAAATCATATTTCTAAATTTCCTAGTTCGAATCAAGTTTCCAAATTTGTATGTTTCGTAATTTGGAAATAAGTAAATATCTGAATCTGTAGATTTCTAAATGATCAAATACCTTTTCAAGATTTCTGAACGATCAAGTGCCCATCTCCAAATTTCAAAATAAACAAGTACCTAAATCTCCAAAGTTCTAAATGATCAAATATCCAAATCTCCAAAATTCTAGATCAACAAATACCTAAATCTCCAAAGTTCTACAGGATCAAATACTTGAACCTCAAAATTTCTAAATGATCAAATATCTAAATTTTTAAATGATCAAGTACATACATCTCCAAATTCCTAAATGAGCAAATACCTAAATCTCCAAAGTTCTAAATGAAGAAATACCTAAATCTGCAAATTCCTAAATTTCAAAATTCTTAAAGGACCAAATACCTAAATTTCAAAATTTTTGACCGATCAAATACCTAAACCTCCAAACTTCTAAATAACCAAATACCAAAGTCTCCACATATCCACCTAACCAGATACCAAAATCTCGAAATGTCCGATGACCAAATTTCTCCACCTAACAATGTGAATTCTCAACAACGAAAAAATGTCACGGATCACTGAGCAGATCCTGGACGATTTCGAGGAAGGTCGAATCGATTCATCGGACACGTTGCACGACCGGTCACATAAATTCGACCGCGTTATCGACACTACCTCGAGTGATCGACAGCGGTGCCGAAAAATTATCGCGGTTTCACCGAAATGGCCGAGAATGGTTCGCATCGTGGAACGCAATTGGCCGTAGTGGTTGGAAAAACTTTCGTGGTGCGGCGGGATCAGGATAAAAAAAGGGAAGAAGCATCGATATCCAGAGCGGACGAGTGGTTAATGCGAGCGACCAAGCGTTGCTGGCCTAAGAGCCAGCAATAACAGCTGCCTTTACCTCTTTCTCTCTGTTCGTTTCCTCGTCGTTCCATCGCGTTCCTTCCTTTTCGTCGACCTCCTCTTCGGGATCCCGCCTCTGCGTTCTTGCGCTCTTCCACTTTTTTCTGCCGGCCTTCAAGTAATTCGAGCTCGTGCCAAAAGAAGTCGGGGAATTCGCTGCGGCCGAACGCGCTCAAATTTGATGGTTCCGGTCCCAAATCCAGACGGTCAAGGGACAGAGACGTCGTTACCATTGTTTGTTCTCCCTCGTTTCTTATATTAATCTTCATCGTCGTCATTTTGTCGCGCCGCCTTTCCATTTTCTTTTGCTGCGAACGCGGAACTCTTTGGATAATGTGCGGAGGTAGAGATTCCTTTGATTGAAACGATTTTCTTCGCTATTACCTAACATTGTCTTAAAGCTTAACAAGAAAATTCGACTTTCATTAATGTACCTTACAAGAGTACAAATAAGGCGTATGTGATAAATTAGGAATTTTTTGGTTATAAAAATTGTTGAGGATAAATCTATTCAGGGTGAGGCACTTAAAACCAGCCAGAATAACTTGGTTGATATTACTGATAGAAAAAAATGCATGAAGCAAAAATTATTTGATATGGAGGGGTAGTAACATCGGGTAGCTCCTCCATACCAAATAATTTTTGCCTGAAGCTTTTTTTTCTATCAGCAATTCTGAGTTATTCTGATGGCTGGTTTTAAGGGCATCCTGTATATTTCTACTTTTATAATTGTGAACTACTGTGATTTAGTGCTGTCTTTTCCCTCATAAAAGTCAATCCACGAATACCGTTTTATTGCACCTCCTCTCTCGATTCCTAGAACTGCGTTTGGTTAGTCTACAGTGAATCTTCTAACAAAGATCTGCTTTTCTATTAATTCTGTAAACTCTTTTAATAAATATACCTCGATAAATTTAATTACATTTAAACTCCAATCAGCAAATATTCAACATGTCCAAATATTCAAAAATATCCATTAACAAAATATATAAAAATGTATTAATAATAAAAAGTGTGACATTTCGATGAAGAACCGATCTGACACATCAGTCGAGTTTCTAAGAAGGTTTAATTGCTTAAAGCAGAAGTGATTGGAAAAATGGGGCGTTATTATAGGTGGAAGAAAATTGCGAAACGGAATCGAGGTTTCGGACGATTGGCGATCACAATTTCAGAAATCGTCGCAAAATTGTCGAGAAACAATCGGCAACAGGATCTTTCTCTCCGCAAGATCCTCAATTTGCGATGGCAGTGCTCGTTTTGCTCGCGCTTCGTTTTCCGTTCGTCTGTGACTGGCGATGTTATTACCGGCTAAGTGGACGATTCGTAATGACACCGGAGGCTGCCATTTTAGCGCTAAGTGCCGCGCATTATCGGCGAGGGATGACGGTAGTCCATTTTGTATTTTCCTTTTTTACCCCTTCCCTGCCCCTTATTTCGCATTTCTCCCTGCCTCTAGCAAACCGGACGATTTTATCGAGCTTGTAATCCACCGGTCGATCTTTATTCACCAAATTCCATTATAATAGTGCTGCTAAATGTAAAAAATGCAACAAAGTATTTAAGATAGGCCACCATTTTGTCATACTGATGCTGCATCCGGTCATTTTTGTAAACGTGTATTCAACAAAGATTTTGAATATATAATATAGTTCTCAAACTATGTATAGAATCTAAATTCTATCTGGTGTGTGAAATAATTTATTAGAAAATAATTTTTAATCGTCGAATTAAATTATTATATATGATTTAGCGAAGTTATAAAATTCGTTGTCAATATATCACCAAATTACTTGATTTTAATTACATGTACTTTCACTTAGAATAACAAAAAAAATAGTAAATATTATAAACAAATTTAATAGTTAATCTTTCTTTACTTACTGATGAATTCCAACATTAAATTTGGTACACCTATTATTAAAATTTTTATTTCCAAAAATTCTTTTCTCTTATATGAATTATTTTCGAGACACGCTTCTTAAAATAAGCAAAAATTGCAACAAATTTGATCAAAGTTCCTAAAATTTGTGATATTATTTCCGGAATTTTTTAAAGATTTTTACCGGTATGCTTATCTAATTAAACATCGAACGATCGGCAGAAGCTTGTCCTTAACACTTCGCACAATTTCAGATGCTCGTTTAGATAGCGTACCTCAGAAATCTTGCGGCCATTCGTCATGTCCCGTAAGAAGAAAGGAGGAGTATTGTCGATTTACGAGGCAATTTCGGCAAGGTATCCGTTAATTTCCGGCCGATGCATCGCGATAAATTCGCAAAAATCGCGGATATCGATCTTTTTTCTGAGACCCTTTTCCAAAGCCCTCGTTGGCCGAACGTGTCTTATTAATTGGCTGCGAGCAACGGTCAACTCTTCTGTACTTTCGACGGTGTAATGAAATTTTTATGCAAGTAATCATTATTGCGGTATGTTAATTAGTTATCGTGAATTCTTTATTTCGTAATTAAAAAATTGTCAAATCCCCTAATTTTTGTACTGCCAGAAATTCGAACTGAAATATTCTAAATCTTAAATTGTGAAATCTTTAAATCTTCAAATCTTCGGATCGTAAAATCTTCAAATTTGCAAGTTTTTAAATTCTCAAGTATGACAATTCTCAAATTTCCAAATTCTCAAGTTTTCAAATTCTCAAATCTCCAAATTCTCAGATCCCTAAATTTTCAAATTTCCGAATTCCTAAATCACCTAATTCTCAAATTTCCGAATTCTTAATTCCCCAAATTCTCAAATCCCCAAATCCTCAAATTTCCGAATTCCTAATTCCCCAAATTCTCAAATCCCCAAATCCTCAAATTTCCAAATTCCTACGTCGCCAAATTCTCAAGTTTCCAAACTCCTAAATCACCAAATTCTCAAATTTCCAAATTCTCAAATCCCCAAATCTCCAAATTTCTAAATTCCTACGTCACCAAATTCTCAAATCCCCAAATCCTCAAATTTCCGAATTCCTAATTCCCCAAATTCTCAAATCCCCAAATCCTCAAATTTCCGAATTCCCATATACCCAAATTCTAAAATCCCTAAATCCCCAAATTCCTAAATGTCCACCATCCAAGTTCCTCTACTCCCAAAGTCCCCAAGTTCCCAAGCATCCTCCCCAAATTATTCACCAACAAATTGTTTTCTCTATCCGACACGTGTTCCCCCACGAACGGTAATGAACAAAATATCTGTGAACAGTGTTTTCCGTCTAATTTATCGTGTGAACGAGAAGCGACGAACTAGGAAGAGAAATTGACATGGAACCGGCGCACAGTTTGCACTCCCACGTAACGAGATGATTCATCGACATCGTCTTAATTGTCTCGTTTCGCGAAAGTCGCAAAAATTCTGTCGTTAATTATCAAATCTTTCATCGATGTTACGTGTCATTCTCTATTCTCTCCGCCATAGACGCACCTGTCGTTTACTCGAAACTTCGTATTTGTCCAGCGGATTTTCCAGGTTCATATTTTACCGACCAGTTAGAACCTGCCTATGGGGTATCATAACGCATTAGATCCTAAAAATGAATCGGTTGAACAACCCATGAAGGTTTCTTTGAGTTATGAATTAGCGTCTAACGGCTTAACACCTACTTCCTTTTGTCAGAAGGATTGTAGGTATACAATATACAGTAATTAAGTACAAGCTACTGTCTTAATCTTAAGAGAAAATTTTTAGAAAAGTTTCTACACTTTCAAATTTGGTTTAATTTAGTTTTTAAATTTCTGGGAATTGACAATTACTTCGAGATATATTTCCAACTCAGTTTCAAAAATTAAAGTAACTCGAAATACAGAAGTTTGAATAACATCCTATTTTTATATAAATTATTGAATTGAAATTTTTGTGCAATTTAAAACCTATTTATATCTCATCATCATTAGTCATAAAAAAAGATGCTTCCTTAAATGTCCTTGAATTAGATTTGAAAATGAATAAGAAGAGATATTTTTAAACAATTATGCTCCTTTATTTTTGCAAACGAAATGTTCTCATCCATCCACCATATTTGTTTCGATTCATAGGGTATCATATTTCGTATCCCATGAGATATTTTGAATTTTCTACGTACATTTACGAGCATCGCGATTAGTTAGTATTCCAGCGAGCAACGTTCGGATGTAATAAGGCTCGGTGAAACCCTAAACGCCAGGTTTAGAACATTTAAACGTTAACTAACTTTGTAACCGAACACTGTCGCAATTAGCTAGCGACATTAAGGGAGCTGCTTCGTGAAACGAAACACATTCACTATGCGTGTGCCTTTGGGACCATTTTGCGTAGAGGAACGCCACGAAATTGTATCCGTCTCTTTTAAATTAGCGCGATAAAAACCTTAACGAGTTGCGCGATCTAATGAGTGTCGTAATTTTTCAAGAAATCATCCGGGAATGAGATTAACATTTATTACGAATAAAACTGTAATTTTCGTTTTATTATTAATGGTGATGTGCTCGTTTCCATTAAATTGCAAATATAATTTTCTAGCTTGTTTATTTTTCTCTTTCTGCTCGTTTTCATTGCATCGTCAGCATAATTTTGTGAATTTTTTTATTTTTCTCTTAGAACACTGTGATCATTTTAACAATCAACATTCAACATTGATAATATATCTTTTATATATTTTATGTATAACACTATGGGTGGTATTTTTATTCTCTTAATATATTTTCATAATATGTTCAACTTCGTAATTACAATTATCAAATTATGAAAATACTCTTTTGATCCATCAAAATTTTACTAATATCTCCACCTTCGGACGAATATTCCCAACATATTTCCAAACACCCAATCTTTTTTTTACAAAGAAGAAACAGAATGAACAATGAAAGACCCATGCTTCGATGGTGGAATTAGTTGCGAGCAATTTGCATCGAAATGCGAATTGATACGAGGGTCTGCACGAACGTCTGCAAATACGCCTGGCACTCGATGCCGTGTATCGTCGATTCGAGATCTCGATCGCGTGTATGCCGATCGATTTATCAAGCTTCGAGCCTAACCGAACACCGTGCTCATCACTGACAATAACAAACGATGATTGAAATCGCGCGACTCGCTTTCGATACCCCATGGGATTCCCCTGTAACGAAGAAGGTCCAGAGTTTCTATTATTCCACAACGAATAGCAAGGTTGCGACGTATCTCTTCTGATTCGTCGCAAATATTTTCCTTCGAGAGAACGTTGTAAAGATGTCTTATTGCCAGATTTTTTAGATACAACGAAGTCCTTTTCGTACTTGTCGAATCGCCAGCTTCTATGACTTTATTGCCTTGTCGTAAACTCTTTGGAAAAGAAGTTGCCGAACAGATCACGTTTTTGTCTGAAGTATCCTGGTGGGTGTGTTTGAAATAGTAATAGGAAATTGGTGTGTTATTGTGGACTGTACAGAAAAAGCGACTCAACTTTATAGCCCGTTGTCCGGGATAAACGGTCCTCATAATGTTATGATCATTTGGGGATTTCCAAGTTTATTGTCTTGGAAGTTTGGCTATTTGAAGGGTTTTATTTCTGGGAATTTGAGAACTTGAGAGTTTTGGGATTTTAAGGTTTGGAAGTTTGGAAAGTTAGGCTTTTAGAAATTTGGAGATTTGGGGGTTTGGAGATTTGGAGATTTGGAGATTTGGTGATTTGGAGATTTGAAGATTTGGTGATTTGGAGATTTGGACATTTGGAGATCTGCAGATTTAGAGATTTACGAGCTTAGAGATTTGGAGATTTGAAGGTTTAGAGGTTTGGACATTTTGAAATCTGGGGGTGTGGAGATTTAGAGAGTTGGGGATTTGAAGATTTGGAGGTTTGGAGATTTAGAGGTCTGGAGATTTGAAAGTTTGGAGTTTTGGAGATTTAGACATTTGGGGATTTGAAGACTTAGAGGTTTCGAGGTTTAGAGATTTGGTGATTTGAAGGTTTGGAGATTTAGAGAGTTGCAGATTTAGACATTTGAGGATTTGAAAATTTGTAGACTTGAAGATTTGGAGGTTTGTAGATTTGAAGATTTAGAGATTTGAAGGTTTAAAAGTTAGGAGGTTTGCAGATTTAGATAGTTGGAGATTTGGACATTTGGGGATTTGAAGATTTGGAGGTTTGAAGATTTGGAGATTTGGAGATTTGAACATTTGCAGGTTTGGAGATTTGGACATGTAAGGACTAGAAGATTTGTAGACTTGAAGTTCTGTTGGTTAAGAGATCTCAAGATTTGTAGGATTCAAGCTTTAAACAGTTAAAGATATGAAGATTTGAAGATGTAAAAATTTGATGATTAGAAAAATTTGGTCTTATAAAAATGTGTACATATAAAGACTTTGACACTCGAACCCCTAAAATCCTTGAAATCTGTAAACTTAGAAGGTTCGAATATTGACCACCGTAAATTTACAACCTATCATCCCATAAATTCTCCAAATACACAGACTTAAATCGTG
Source organism: Megachile willughbiella (assembly GCA_945859595.2). Taxonomy (NCBI): domain Eukaryota; kingdom Metazoa; phylum Arthropoda; class Insecta; order Hymenoptera; family Megachilidae; genus Megachile; species Megachile willughbiella. The sequence continues at coordinate 12,917,722 of OX243796.1, forward strand.
TAACAATTTAAAAACAGCAAGTCGACTGCAACAGTGCCATGTCGGACACGATCACGCACATACTCTTGTAAACATGTAGCAATCTTTTTGCAGCGTGTACATACGCGCCTCTCGGTGATTTTTGCGTAAACCTCGAAGGTAAAATCGTCTATCGAGTGCTATTGAACGTGTCCCCGGCATAATTCACCGCACTCGATTCTTTGTCCGCGACAGCGATACATCGCGTCGGTTCGTCACATTCCGAGCGAATGTTTACAGACCGATCATCCAGAGTCCTGGCAACGATCCTGCGGCAAAATACAAGTCGTCCTTTGGCGAGATTTTCTTGCCCGCCGCATACAATCGATTCTTACAGACTGCACCGCGTCTCGCCACATATAGAAACTCGAACAGGAGAATCCAGCTAGAAACGAGCTGGAAGAACACCTGGATGTGCTCGCCATCCTTTACGGTCGAGATATATTTTTTAGCGGCTTTCAGGGGCATAAAGGCGTTCGCAAGGAAATGATTACGGATTTTTATCGTAGACCTTGGCTCTTAAGGAGTTGTAGCAATTGTACATAAAATTATTCGAAATTTTTGCAAGGTATATGGAGAGATCGCAACAAATCTTGGTGGCAATAATTTGACAAAAATGACGGTACATACTTTTCTGAAATATATGCTTAAACACTTAGCAATGGTGGGTAGAGTATAACTGTTCAAGATTTAAATCTAACTTCTCGGTTAAAAATTTTGAATTAAAATCTCCCAAACATTCCTGTCAAACCTTCAGACACGAAGCTAGTACACCCTAATATTGAAAGTCATCGATAACTCCGTTAAAATTTCTTCGACATTTAATAAACCTCTATCAGCATCATCAGACGAGCATGATTTGGACGATAAGATAAAACTTAAGGAGCGTACACATTCGGGGCTCGTAGATCGCGATTGATACGCGTTACGTGCACGCACGCGGAGCGGAATAAATGTTGAAGCGTGTCGTGGAGCCGCCTCGTGGCCGCCCATTACCAGAGAAAATGGTCAGCCATAAAGTGGCTTTCGTTTCGTCTTCTTTTAAACAACGTTGATCCTGGCCAGCCAACAAAGCAGAATGATGACGCTACTGGACGGAACTTTACTGCCCGTGAAGCCTCTGATTGATACATGCTGCGCATACACACCACTCTTTGATGCAATCATATTCGCGTGTGCTGATGAATACACGCGAACCAACTGCAGTAGCGTACTTGCTCGTAACCCTTGTTGGTCCTTTGTGGCATCTTGGTGGTCCTTGATTTTTGCTCATCATTTTTCTGTACGGAATGTACGGTTCCATTAACCTGCTTACATGATTAAGGCTTTTATTAACCTATTAAATCGAGATGTATGTTTAATAATCAACTTCATTAGCAAACTAGGTGGCTTAATTAAGACATAATCGACTTAATGTGGTATTTAATAATCTGAAGGAGATGTTTAATAATTGACTTAATAAGAATTCAAAGGGGGATCAGTATTTGATGAGAAATTACTGAAAACAGGTTTTGTATGTTAATCGAGTGTAATGGGGACAATCGATGGATTGATGTTTCAGAATCCTTGTGATCGGTATATGAATACTGTTTAATGTCTGTAATGTTATCAATATTTTAGTATTGTCAATTGACCATAAATTCCTAAGTTCATGATCGGTATAATACTTATTCAATAGGTGCAATATTGTTAATATTTAATATTGTCACAGATATTAAGCTCCTTGAAATATTTATCATATATTTGCCACATTCGTTAATGATATCACCGCGCTTCATGGTGCAACATGTACACGATGCTGTAATTACAGTGTACTTGACACGGTATCATAGCGGGACGACTACGTTTATACTGGTTAACAGAATAGCACAGAAACATTCGAGATGTTACATAAAGTACCGTTTTATTGCGTGGACAACTAAAACGACCTTCCCTTTATTTATAATTAAATTTTGGATTCGATAAAGTGGTAGGTTTGACTTTTGGGAAATTGGGGATTTGAGGACTTGCAGATTTGGAGAGTTGGAATTTTGAGATTTGGTTATTTGAAAATTTGGAGATTTAGAGAGTTGAAAATTTGGCGATTTTGGGACTTGCAAATTTGGAAATTTGGAGATTTGGGGACTTGCAAATTTGGAGATTTAGGGAGTTGAGAATGTGGGGATTTGGGGACTTGCAAATTTGGAGATTTGGGGACTTGCAAATTTGGAGATTTGGGGACTTGCAAATTTGGAGATTTGGAAAGTGCAGAATTTAGAGATTTGGGGACTTGCAAATTTGGAGATTTAGAGAGTTCAGAATTTGGAGATTTGAGGACTTGCAAATTTGAAGATTTAGGGACTTGCAAATTTGAAGATGTGGGGACTTGCAAATTTGGAAATTTAGGAACTTGAAAATTTGGAGATTTGAGGACTCAATTTGGAGATTAGAAGAGTTGTAAATTTGGAGATTTGGGGATTTGCAAATGTGGGAATTTGTAAATTTACTCTTTCAAAAATTTGAAGGTCTCAAGATTTCAAGTTCGCATATCGCACTCTTCAAGATCATACACGTACGTTCTACATTCATCCTTTTCCAAAAAAAATCTACGTCATGCAAAGTGTGTACAATAGTATGCAAGAATGACAATGATTCCTTTCCTTACCATTAAACGATGATGACATTGATTACCCTCAAATGTCCCTAAACCCCATAATAGAAGAACAAGACTAACCACTAGAGTAATTTCTACAATTAAATAATGAAAAACCTGTCACGAAGAACACGTGTAGCACAGAAATCTGAACGCCTGACAATACGCCTTCCGAAATAATGTATCCGTGCAGGAGGTACACGAGTACTTCTCCACACGACATTCGGTGGCACCACGTGGTGCTCGTTACGTCCCTGGTTTGCTTAGAAGGGAATATTCACAGATAGAAGTCAATAAATCCAGCCAATGGTGCTCAACGCGATCGCGGGCCGGACACCGGTAGTCGAGAAGAAACTCGCTGCCGGCAAATAATGGCCGTGGAATCGTCGCTTCCGTTTATAGAGATACCGGCTGCAGCTTTCTATGCGCTCGCATGTGCACCGCGATATCCTTGCCCGAAGAAGAAGAAGAAGCCGGAATGGAGCTGCGTAAAGTAACTCGGAAACCAGCTGTGCCTTCGACAATGGACGCCGATACGTTCTTGTCTTTAGCTCCTTGCTGCCGCGGCCATCGTTGCCGGATTTTTATTCCGATGGCTTTCATGGTGTCTTCCGTTGAAATGGGAAACTGTGGGCCATGGGAAATGACATTTTCCGAGAATACCTGTTATCGCTTTATTTGATGAGAGAAAAACGCTTCTACAAAATTTCGAAATTTGGGTATTTAGGGATTTGGGAATTTGCAAATTTAGAAATTTGGGGATTTGGGGATTGAGAAATTTTGGAATCTTGGGATTTGGGGATCTGAGAATTTGGGGATTTGAGAATTTGGTAATTTAGGAATTTGGGGATTTCAAAATTTAGGGGTTTGAGAATTTTGGGATTTCAGAATTTGGTAATTTAGGAATTTAGAAATTTGAGAATTTGGGGATTTGAGAATTTGACGACTCAAGAATTAGATAACTTGAGAATTTGGGGATTTGAGAATTTAATAATTTAGGAATTGGGGGATTTGGGGATTTGTGAATTGAGAAATTTAGGAATTGAGGGATTTGGGGATTGAGAAATTTTGGAATTTGGGGATTTGGGGATCTGAGAATTTGATAATTTAGGAATTTGGGGATTTCAGAATTTAGGGGTTTGAGAATTTGGGGATTTCAGAATTTGGTAATTTAGGAGTTTAGAAATTTGAGAATTTGGCGTTTGAGAATTCGGGGATTTCAGAATTTGGGGATTTGAGAATTTGACGACTCAAGAATTTGATAACTTGAGAATTTGGGGATGTGAGAATTTGGTAATTTAGGAATTGGGGATTTGAGAATTTGGTAATTTGGGGATTTGAGAATTTGGCGACTCAGGAATTTGGCAATTTGAGAATCTGGGGATTTGAGATTTTGCTTATTTAAGAATTTAGAAATTTAAGAATTTGGGGTTTGCAAATTTGGAAATTTGAAAATTTAAGTATTTAAGGATTTGGGAATGTGAAAATTTGGAAATTGGAAGCGTTCGGTAATTTTCAAATTTGGGAACTGCAACGTGAAAGTTAGGGAATTTAAGGGTTAAAAAATTGGGGGTTTTAACACTAGGTTTACGGACTGATGGTTACTTATATTTAAATTTAAACTAAAGTAGAAAAATAAATAAGTTGGGGATGATATGTGAACTGCCTAAGACATTGATTCTTTAGCTTGACGAAAGTTGACATACATTTTTACAAAAATTTCTTAATAAGTTTTGTCATTTAAAATATAAGAGATCTATGATCCGTCATTTTGGGTTCCGTAAATCTAGTGTTAAGTATTTGAAATTTTGGATATTACTTAGCTTACAGTGATCATAAAGTAAACCTTGCCGGTATCATTAATAAAAAAGTTTTATGCTCTCAATGGAGTACACTGTTTCTCCAGTGAGCAGATATAAACTTTAATGTAAAGGAGTTCAATATGGTATCATTTTCTTTACGAACCATTAGTTGCTTTACTTGCATAGTGAAGACTACCATCGATTTCAAACGCATCGAACTTTCTCATTTCTTCAAAAGCGGAGGGTGTGTACGTTTGTGGAAGCCCAACGGTTAGAAAGCATTAGAAAGTAGCTTTTCTTCAGCTTCTCTGTTATTTCGAAGCACCGGTCAGCGACCTCGTAGCTCTCGTTTTGCGGTTTCCCTTCTCGAGATTTTATAACATTTTATAGGACACTCCACGCGGATAGTTACCCGAAGCGGACGGAAACAGGCGATTACGAGATACTAAAGAAGCGGTTTAATTAGAAGCTCGAGAGAAAGGAGCGTGCAATCCGCAAGGGTGAAGTTTCCTTGAATGGACCGTTTCGAAACCTAGACGTGCCCCGAAAAATGGTCCGGTTTCTCGTAATTCCACGAGATACGCCATTTTTAGATGTACGCTCGAGGAGAATGTAATAACACGTGTTAGCGAACCGCCACAAAGGATCGAGGTCTTCCGTTTTCCGGACCTTTCGTGGAAGCCTTGACCGCAACGCGATCATCGTTCTATTTCGCAAGAACGCATTAAAGGTCCGTTCCAGACCGCCCAGATAGAGCAAGAATTTACAAGCGGCTTTATACTGTTTTGTGTCGTAGAAATTTAACGACTTGAAGATATCTCTTAAAATAACTCGCTTTTGTTTTGTTCGAAGCCCTTTTAAGTCTGTTTCAATTTTTAACTCTTTAATTGCATTATTTTTGCTAATATTAAATTGGCCGTGGTTTATATACGACTAAAAATAAATACAAAAAAAAATCTTTTAAAATAGAATATCACTTCAGTAATAACAGTAGATTGAAATTAGTTAAGATTAAAATAAATCTTATTTAAAAAAGTACAAGTACCAGCAGTTAAGGGATTAACATTTTGATCGTTCTTCTTGTATCATGTTTAATATTAGATTTACGGAACCCGTCAAAATGGCGGATAATTTAAAATTACAATTATTAAGAAATTTTTGTAAAGATGACTTTAAGAATCCTTGTGTTAGGTAGTTTACCCTAACTTATTTTTTTGCTTCAATTTAAAAGTTAACCCCTTGCCTTACATAACTGTTGAAATGCGACGAATCTCACAGTTTCACGATTCAATTTCAATTTCTACTCCTCCACCAATGATCGCCATATACAAAATGTCTCTAACATTTGAACATTCTTTGTCTGTCTTAATGTTACAATAATTACGTCGTCCTGTCTGACGCAGTCACTAAGAAAATCATAAGTTAAGGGGTTAAACGTCCGTGAATCTAGTGTTAAATTCGTAAGAGGGGTAGAAAGAGTCCAAACGATTAAGACTCATGAATGTTTAATTCAAACTTGCTAATTGGTTGAATTTTTGTTTGTTGCAGCTGCACGTCGAAATACGTGGGGGAGTATTGTCAGCACTTGAACCCCTGTCACACGGGTCCACGTTGTCAGAACGGTGGTTCGTGCAGGGTGAAGGAAAGCGTCGGGGGTGGAACACCGTCGTTCACTTGTTCCTGCCCCGTCGGATTCACTGCAAGCCTGTGCGAGATACCGATCGAAAATGCATGCGACTCATCGCCGTGTTTGAACGGGGCCACTTGCAATCTGAAATCGTTGCGCGAGTACGTCTGCACCTGTGCCACCGGATATACAGGTAACATTTTCCCTAATTTAATGTCTAAACAGTTATCTACAATTTCTACGTCTTATTGAACAACGTACACTTGAATGTTTAGTCAAAATATACTACTTTAAATCCTTGATCAACACATTCGTTCTAGTATTGGACATACAGGTCTTGTGTCACACTTCTCTTTTACATGAGCTACTTTTGTTATTCATTCTCAATTTATGTGCTGTGTGAACATCTTTATCATTTTTTAATATGTAGACACCAATCATATTATTTTACTAACTTACTTTACTTAGCTGCTTACTTATTTATTCGCTTTCGTACTTACTTATTTGTTCACATGTTTTGTCATTCTTATCGACTTGATACTCTGCATGAATACTGTATCTCAGCAGTATCAACATTATATTGTCTGGTTGATTTACTGCATTTATTAATTATTAAATCTATGTAGAGGTTATTGAAAATATCATAAAAAAATTCTACAAATCTGAAGAATACTCAAATTCAATTTTCCGAGAAAGAAAAGCAAAAAGAATTCTCTTGCTTGTTACGTACGCTTGTATTATCGGACACCCTGTGTACGTGAAGGGTTGAGCCAAGAAGAAACTTGCTCGAGATAAAAATCATCGATTAACGAGAGGATCCTTATCCGTTCTTAAATGAAGTCGCTAAATCTCGAAGTACCGAAATGCGAGATTTTATCGGGCAAAGAGTCGCGGGTATAATTGAGTCGTTGACCCGTTGCGATATCTTCGCTTACGCGATTCTTTTTACGAGGGGATACCGACTCGTTCGACGTAGGAGAATCTAAAATATTTTGCCAACATCCGATTAACGTTATTCCGCGTTTGCGCGGATTCTGCGAATATACGGTTACGAATTTTATAGGTCGAGTTCGAGGATCTTGGCATAACCAGTTACAGTGTATGCGGTATAATTTCATTTTTATCTCCTGTTCGCATCGGGTACACGTGATAAATATGTAGCCAGATGTATTAAGGTTGCACTGAATGTTGAGGATCGATAAACTTGGGGAAAAAATTATTCATTTGGAAATTGTAACGTTTTCAAGTACGACTCTGCAACAGGGTAACATATTTTAGATGATTGCAGAGAAAAATATAAATATACATTTTTATAAAAAAATATAAATTTTTGTGGACTTTAACTTCAATTGATAATGAAAATTTTCTTCAATTGAAAATTATTTATCAGACATTTATAAATCCTATAAGATATTTCGAATGATCATTGCGAATTTTTGCTCTGATAACATAAAAACTTGCAACTCCTTTTCAAAATTTTTTTGGTAATAAATCATCAGTAAAATTACCAGTAGAATGAATAAAAACGTGAATATTAGCAAAAACGTTTTAAATTAAATTTTGTATATACAAAAATCGAAGTTGAAATAATTAACATCTGACCTCTAAAATGGTTGTGACCCATTGAGAATCCTGATGTTCAACTAATTATAAGTACAGTCTTATATAAGAAAATAATCCTTTTCAGTATCGCGTTTAACGATCCGATCTGGTTGCATAGACAGGTAAATTTTTTGCTCGTAAAATGCATACCATACTCACGGAACTTAATAACCGAAGGAAGAAAAAAGAAGGAGGACGTACGTGAGTTTATGAGTGCGATATTAAATCGGTTCATAAATGACTGACATTTTAGTCATCGAGGTAACAAGTTCCATAGATTCACGTGGGCTCGGTGGCAAGGCTACGATAGATGTAACGATAAAAAACCGTGTGGTAATCATGCTTGTTCTCATTGTTTTGTGCGCTAACAGGATACGATAACGTGAATAGCGAGGATAGATTTAACATACTCGTTCCGTTCGCGATATTTCATTATTGACAGTGCTAAAAAATAATTATACGGATACGTAGCGAATCGTGATAAAAAATATCGATTGTCGATATGTTGCATTATTTGTTACAATATATCATATCAAATGGCTGATTTGAATCAGCATTTTGCATACCAAATGGCTGATTTCGAAACGTAGGTCTACATTTGATAAAAGTATTGAAGTTTAAAGTCTGAACAAACTATTCACTCGAGTTTATTAATATTTTCACAACAAAATGGCTGGTACAGCAAACAACTAATGTCGAAATGTAAGTCTGAGAAAGCTTCACAGGAAAATATAAAATATATTAATTTGATCAAGGTTCGAATATGTCTACAAGTTGTGTCTAAAATGTCTAAAGTATCGATATGTTTTTTTAACACAGTCTAATGTGACGGTTCCCGAAAGATTGGTATGCACGAATTAGTTTGGCTCGCGGAAGTTGATGAATCTAAACGAGGATATTTTTAAGGAGCGCGTTTAAACGAGAGGTAGCACGTGCTCCCTTGACAAATAAATCGAAGGGCAACGGGAATTCGAAGGGAAAGAGCAGATAAAGAAAGAAAGAACGAAATGGAAGGGAATCGGCTAAGAAAGAGAGAAGTTTGTGCCAGCTGGATAATTGGCGGAGAGCAATGCGGCATTTCGCTGTGGCGGTACCTTTGGGCCAGTGGCTCTCACCCTTGCGATTCAATCTTTCTTCCTTTCAATCTTCGCGTTTGCATACTTTTATCATGCAAATTCATCGCTGCGTATCGATATTCTTAACTGCATCCAAGCATCCGTTCAAATATGACGAGCATCCGTTCAAATTTTATAACTTGATAGAGCTAACTATTTGACTGTGAATATTTTATTATTTGACTCGTAAATCGTTCGACCAAGATAGATCAAAGTTAAATAAATTGTGCACTTAAAAATTCAATATATGATTATAAGATATAAAGTGTAAGCACCACTGGGTCATAGCTACAAGAGCACAGGATCAAGGAGCAAAGACATGTCAGATCCACGGGAACGAGTAACTGTGGTAATTAGTTCCACTAATCAGTGACGCTGAAGAAAGCGATGGGACTTTGGTAGACTGTAGGACATGGTCAGCGCCATCTTAAACGATATCAAGGAAAGAAACACCATCCTCTTCTCCATGATCTCCCTTGATAAGATTGGTTAAAAACCGCAGGACATTTGTAGCTCTCCCACGTCGATCTTCGTCACGGTGATCGACAATGATTGATTTATTTATTTGTTTTCGTAATTGGCAGAATAACTTGGTGTTCGGCAAACGAGATCAGAAATATATTTAACGGTAGTCTGATGTTTTTATCTTCAGTTTATGCGGTTTCAAAGTGTAGCTGCGTTTCGATTGTAATGATGCAATTTTAAATCGACATGTGTAGGTTTTTTTTGCGACTTCCTTTTTAAGCATTTAAACATCTGTTCAATTGCGGCACGTACGGATGATTCTTAGCCCCAAATGTCCTGCGAATAAACAGGGCGAGTTCTGGCTCGGTAACAAGTCCAGCAGCGGATCGAGGGCAAAACTCACCCCTATCATTCTTCTTCCTTCCTTTTGCTCCCCTTCTATTCTTCTTGCAACCTCTTCAGCACCAGCTGCTGAATCTTCATTTATCTGCTTTAACGAACGACTCAAGGATGGGGTTCCTATACGTGGCTCATTTTTGAAGTGTTGCGACCAGGGGGGTGAACCAGGGACTGCAGGGGACCCACCACTCTTTGCTTTTGCGTGGCAGTTTTTAAATTACGTTTCAAATTTAGAAATTTTCGTAGTTGTATATTTAGAGATTTAGAGATGCAAGCTTTATTTTCATCTTTGGGATTTTGAAAATTTGAGAGCTGGAGGATTTGGAAATTAAGAAGATTTGGGGATTTTAGTATTTGAATTTTGGAAATGTGGGAACTACAGGGTTTGGAAATTTGCAAATTTAGAAATTTGGGGATTTGGGAATTGAGAAATTTAGGAATTTAGGGATTCGGGGATTTGGGGATTGAGAAATTTAGGAATTTGGGGATTTGGGGATTTGGGGATCTGAGAATTTGGGAATTTGAGAATTTGGTAACTTAGGAATTTGGAAATTTAAGAATTTGGGGATTTGGGAATTGAGAAATTTAGGGATTTGGGGATTGAGAAATGTAGGAATTTGGGGATTTGGAAATTTCGGGATCTGAGAATTTTGGGATTTGGGAATTTGGTAATTTAGGAAATTGGAAATTTGAAAATTTAGGGATTTGAAAATTTGGTATTTTAGGAATTTGGGGATTTGTGAATTTGAGTACTTCGAGATTTGGGAATGTGAAAATTCGGAAATTCGAAGAATTCGATGATTTGGAAATTTGTGAACTGCAGGGTTTGGAAATTAGAGAATTTGGGGCTTTTAGTATTCGAAATTTTTGAAATTCGGGGATTTGAAAGTCTGGAAGATTGGAAATTTGGATAGGTAGAGATTCGGGGTTTGCAAATTTAGAAATTTGGAAATTCGAGTATTTAGGGATTTAGGAAACTATTGGAAATTCGAGAAGTTCGGTAATTCAAAAGTTGTAAATTTGAAGATTCAGTGGCTCACAAATTTGGAAATTCAGCAACTCATATTTTGCAAATTTGTAAAGGTAATTTAGGAACCTGAAAATTAGAAGAATTAAAAACTTAGAAGTTCGGAGAATTAAAAATTTCGGAAATTGGAGAATTCGAAAATTTGAGTATTCGGAAAGTTTTAGAATTTGAGAAATGTTAAAATTTTCAGTCTAACTGCGATCATAAATTGTACCTATCTTGCATTCTGATGTTCAGCTTTCTCGAAAAAGTACAAAATAGTATTTTGTTGTAAAATAATTTTCGACCCGATTTATAAATGATGGTCGGATATTCTGTAAGGTTTTCTCCGTTAAAGCGTAAGACACCCGGCACGCATTTCTCTTGTTGCTTCTGTTACAGGCGAGCACTGCGAACGGCAAGACCACTGCGCCTCGTCGCCCTGTCGAAACGGGGCCGAGTGTCGTTCGTTGGAGGACAGCTACAAGTGCACGTGTGCACCCGGCTTTACGGGGCCGAATTGCGCGGACGACATCGACGAATGCGACAGGAACCCGTGCAGACACGGCTCCTGCAAGAACATTCACGGATCTTACAAGTAAGTCGAACGACATCGTTAACGGTCCTTCTACGGTACTTTACATACCATCTTTATACGTAAATTGCGCTCTCACGCCGTTTTCGGCTTTTACGACGAAGCCCGAATGCGATTCAATTTCGTCTGGCGAAGATTTCGTCGATAACGTTGTCCTTTTATCCGTATCTCACCTACGATCAAGAATCGCTTCTGCTTTAAACGAAGCTTAACATCAATTTTCATCGCCGCTGCTGCCGATTCTTATCGTCCCCGAAGCTCTAATTTTCAATCTTCTGCATAAATTTTTGCCCCGCAGAATCAGTATTGTAATTCGACACTTTTAACGGGTAATGTACTTGGCGCGTAATTTATGTTACGATCAAAGCTTACGTTACGACTGCTCATTGACGTAACTATTGGGTTCTTGCATGTCAAATGATCGGTTGTGAAAATAAAAAGGTTAATTCGAGGACATAAAAGTACCGTTAAATAGCACATATCGGAACCGGTGACAAAAGTCACCTTGCTAATATTTTTAATACAGAACTAATTGTCGATAATTTTTCGGCCATCAACGCTTTGAGCGGTAGACTCGAACAAGAAGAGGGTTCGTTCACAGAATTGGTATGTGACGTTGAACGACTGATTATCAATAATAACAAATTCTTCGGTCATCAACCCTTTTATCGGTAGACTCGAACAAGAAGAGGGTCCATTCAGAAAATTGGTATATGACGTTGAACGACTGATTATCAATAATAACAAATTCTTCGGTCATCAACCCTTTTATCGGTAGACTCGAACATGAAGAAGGTCCGTTCACAAAATTGGTATATGACGTTGAACGACCGATTATCAATAATAACAAATTCTTCGGTCATCAACCCTTTTATCGGTAAACTCGAACAAGAAGAGGGTCCGTTCACAAAATTGGTATATGACGTTGAACGACCGATTATCAATAATAACAAATTCTTCGGTCATCAACCCTTTGAGCGGTACTCGAACAAGAAGAGGATCCGTTCACAAAATTGGTACATGACGTTGAACGACCGATTATCAATAATAACAAATTCTTCGGTCATCAACCCTTTGAGCGGTACTCGAACAAGAAGAGGATCCGTTCACAAAATTGGTATATGACGTCGAAACGCAAAAGATAGAAAAATGAAGATGTTCAGCGGATTCGAGAAGAAGGCGAGGACGATTTCGTCCGGCCGACAAAGCTTTCTCTTGGTGGCTGCTGACGAAGGGAAGAAAAAGGTAGGGCGTACGTGTACGCGCACACAGCCACCAGCGTCGAGCCGATATAATTCAATATAATGTAGGGCCCAGCGACATTATCTGCTCTCGTGCAGTCAGCTCGGCTCGGGCCCCGATTAATCTCGACTCGATCTCAACAAAGCGCGGATTTATGTTCTCCACGCCGCCCGGTCTCGAGTCCCCCGCTGGAACCAGTTTTTGGCGAGCTCGTTTCTTTTCCGCGATACCCTCTCGTTTTTCTTTTTCCCTTTTCACCTCGTTTTTTTCTTACCCTCGAACCCCCTTCGCCTTTTTCGCTGACCCTCCGATACTCCGCTCTTTTCGAAACTAGCTCTGCAACGAGCTTCCGAAGACCCTCGCTCTTTCAGTTTGTAGTACATTGTTGTTGTAATTGATTTTTAGAGCGTTGCATTAAACACAATTTGTTGGGAGTGTTGTATGAAACCTGACAGTTTTTTTGAAAGATTGAATAAACGGGGAGGGATGATTTTGGTATAAGTCTGAAGGTGAGAGCTGAAAGTGAAGAATACGAAGGATGTTGCAAAATTTATGGAAGAACATCAATTTTATGTTCCCATGAGCATTTTTTTTTTTTAAAGCGGCAATGATGCTTGTACAGATATTCAATACAACTTTATTGAGCAAATGAAACCTTTTGTTATAATAAAAATAATAATACATCTCCACATATTACAAACTTTAGTAGTACTCATATGAGTACACTAGGGACACATGTACACACTTCATGTTTTATGAAAGTCAATAAGTACAGTGTACTCAAAGTACATTGGGGCAAAATAGGTTAAACACGATTCCGAAAAATAACGTTACTAATAGCCATGTACCCTAACATTCTACTAAATAAGCAGTCCCGCAAACTTAACCTCTTGCCTTATGTTAGGTGCGTAAGTCAAAAATAAACAGTCACAATATTAAAACAGAAGAAAGTTGATAATATTCAATCCTTGATAATACAAATTATAATTGGACTTGAAATAGAAGCATACTAAAAATTCGAGTAAAATTTTCCAAAGTCAAAGTGCGAGTGTGTCACATTCGTCAGTGGCAAGGGGTTAGCCTTAACTAAGGGAGAAAAAAGTGAAATATCAGATAGAAAACATGATACATATTTTTTGAAATTGTATCCAGAGTGTAAGTTGTCTTCCGTGTTCTCACTTTCCATGACTCGCGGTTTTCGAAACGCAGTTGGAGAGAAGGATCGATCGGAAAAGGCAGCTCGGGGCGAGGACAGAGGCGATCTTCGAATCGACGCAACGTCGAATTACGAGCAAATTCGTAATGGGCCGTGGGATCGACTGGATGGATCCTCGTTGTTCGACGTCATTATGCGCTCCACGTCCGTGCTCAATCGGTAATTGCGGCAAAGACGAACGACACTGACGCGATTCTCTGAGCCCTCATCGTCGCATTCGTTGATCCGCGACGATATTTCGAGAGGTCGATGCGGCTCTGACCATACACACGTTTCCTTTCTGCTTCTCACTATCGAATAACACTGCCTATACGCCGATAAAAGTAATTTTATACCTCTCAAAATCATAAACATCTCGTTTTAATGCTCTTCGAGATTGTGCAATAGAAGGGGATGTCGAAAAATCTACCTTGTGAACATTCTTGAAGGATGTTCATGAAGTTACTTTGATGGCTTCTAAATGATAAGGTTTCCTGAGAAAATATTAGATTTTTATTATCTGTTTGTTAAGTGCACTTTTACCTGTAATTTAAAACTGAGAGAAGGGGATGCAAAACGGCGGAAGAACTTGAGAAAAGTGATGCAGACTGTTACGACGAATGTCGTCAAAATTGCAGCCATTTGAAATGGATATTGAAATGTTTAATATCTGCTTTAAATTTGCCAGAGAAATAAATACGGATTTAGATAAATATTTATGAACAGTGGAACTGAGAAATCGATTTTCCGTCGGTGCGACAATGGACCCCACATGGTGCGTCACCTGCTCGTGCACGTTTGCTGCTCGTTGCAACCTAATCGGTTCAATATTTCCCCGGAGGTTCGAGAGAAAAAAGACGGCGTTACAGGCGGTGCGTAGCCTTAATTGAACGGTATCTGGTTAACGCGTACGATGCAAACTTGTAGTCAGATAGGAATAATCGAGCTTTAGACGGCTAATAAATATCGACGAGGGGTTAATCGAGCCGCTACCCAATAATTCCCTTTTAACGCAGTTAATCCACTGGCTGGTAGACCCTGTAACCTCTTCTCGGTTAATTCGCCTATGCATCCACGTATACGCATCCCATTTGGGTTCAGCATTAAAGTCCCTAGGTAGAAAAGGCACCTTTCTTCACCTGTCTCGATACGTGCACTCGCCATGCAACCATCTCGTCAACGCGAGCCTCGCTAATCTCTTCTCTTTCACCATCTTCCTCTTCTCTCTTTCTCCCCTTTACGAGGCTCGAGAAGCAATAACGTTCAATTGGCTCTAATAAAGACTTTGATGCGGCATGCCTGACCGCCAGGTGGTGCAGCTAGGAGCTACTATGTTATTAAATAGTTAGGTTGAATCGGTGCTCGAACAAGGCGCGCCACCGAGGACACACTTGATTGGGTGGCTCCGTGATACCGGGATAATTAATCGAATCTTTACTGTGAAATATTCCGTATCGACAGCGTACGATCCTTGATACTCGGCTGTATAGTTAATTGTAGCCACTCGCTGACAGCGTATCGCTCTGCTGGATAGGGTAACTTTTTCATCCTTCTTGTTCTGTTTACTACCTTTATACCAGGTACGAACGTATATATTTATTTTCCTTAGAGAATACCAGCCACGTTTTGATTTATTCTCTTTTGAACTACTCGCTTTTGGAATACATTTTTTTGGGGTGAAACATACCCTGCTTCAGAGGATCTGGACGTATACGAAATTGATATATGTACATATATGTATATTATATTTGTGTACTCACTGATATGTGCATTATACAATTTTCATGTGACGAAATGAATTTGTTATTTTTTTAAATAATATGCACTTTGCACATATCTGAACTTTTATTGACAAAATTGTGTTTACATCTTATAATACTGTAATTGCTTTCTGTATTTAATGCTGTGTATAAATGTTTTTATAATGGGCATACACATCTTTCAAGATTTTCATCGTATCGAACATATAATTGATTGAACGTTCGTTTCATTTAAATAATGCGATCAAAATGGTTCGCGAATATGCGCGCGAAAAGAGGCACCCGCTCGGCTGCGCTCGCGCGTGCTCAGGACAGGTGGTATGATTTATGAAATGATCCTCGCGAAGTAGAATTTAATTGAGCGAAGGCGAGGCAAAGAGGAACGCTCGATGTTCCTTAACCCCCGGCTCGATGAATCCGCACCGAATCTTGATAAAGCGTGGCCTCCGCAGTAATTTTGAACGTTGCAAGGGCCGACCCCGTTAGGTCAAATTCTTTTGGGGTTCTAGCTGAAACTCGCACCTGGTTTAGCCACACAGTGTCCCGGAATGTGTCCACACCTGTTCCCTTCGGCTTGTTCTCATCAACGATACGGCTTCGATCGCAAGCCGAGCATGCTTTTACGCTCGAAATTTCTGCTGGTATTTTTAAAAACTCTTTCTCCTCGTTTTAATATTTTTTACTCTGCTATGTGATTTTTATAATTTTTGTGGAACATCATTTTGTTCCTTTGATGATTTTATTCGAAACATTTGTTGAAATTTAAGGAAAATTGATGCTTTTTAGCACTTGAGATATCTTTTTTGAAAAATCTAATTTAGATATTTTATTCTGTAAATTATATAATATGTAAAATGTTGAATTATGCGTGGAATGACATTTTATATACATTTAACCCAATTTCATTAGTATACGAGGAGTTACCTAACTTCATGATTTGAAATAACTGTCGAGTCACCAAGAAAATTTACATGAAATTATGTACTCGAAAGTGTTACGATCGATTCAAAGAAACGTTATAATGTCGGTGATAAAAAATATGAGACTACATCACGACACCGTTTGCTATAAAACACTCTTTCTGGAGACTTGGTACGTTACATTTGACTACGAAAATTTAACAGTACATGCTGACAACCTGGTGTTCTCGAAAAAAGTACACGATAATTATCATTATTACAAGATTAAATCAGGCGACGCACTCTGTTCGGTAAAGCAGGCGTAAAAGAGGAGGTAACTACAAATTTCCATAAAATTGCATGCTTTCGCGAAAGTGTTAATGATAATGTAGCGTATAAACGATTCGCGGAATCGTTTCGATATCAACGATCAGGAAATTATAACGGTGGTACGGTTTAAGTTATAATGTGAGGACACTGTTTTCAGTTTTTTAATTTGCAAATTCTCGAATTTTTAAATTATCATCTTATCGAATTTTCAAGTCTTCAAATTTCCAAATTTTTATGTTCACAAATCCTAAAATTCTTAGGTCTATAAATTCTCAAATCAACAATTTCTCAAATGCTTAAATTCTCAAGCCCTCAAATTTTTAAATTCCCCATTTTTCAAATGTTCAAATTCTCAGGACAACAAATTCTTAAATCACCAATTTCTTAAATGCTCAAATACTGAAGATCTCAAATTCTTAAATCCCCGATTTCTCAAATCCCCAAATTCATACATCAACAATTTTTCAAACCCCCAAATTCTCAAATGCTCGAATTCTGAAGACCACAAATTCTTACATCAGCAATTTCTCAATCCCCAAATTCTCAAGACCCCAAATTCTTACACCACCAATATCTCAAATCCCCAAATTCTTACATCACTAATTTCTCAAATTCCCAAATTCTCAAGACCCCGAATTCTTAAATCCCCAATTTCTCAAATTTCTAATCCCTCAAATCCTCGATTTCTCAAATGCTTAAATTCTCTAATCCGCAATTTCTCGAATCCCCAAACTCTCAATACCCCTAATCTTTAAATCCCTAATTTCTCAAATCTGAACTTCTGAAGACCCCAAATTCTCAAATTCACCAATTCCCAAATTTCCAAATCTTCAAATCACCGTTCCATTCTCTCAATCTCCAATATTTACAAACTCCAAAATTCTTAGCCTCTCAAATTCCAAAATCTCCAAACCCTGAAATTCCCCAATCGTTTTCCAGATCCTTAAATTTCCACATCCTCGTATTCAAAACACGTCCACTGGACCACCATCAACAGAAACGGGATTGTATCCAGCGATGAGTATCGCCATCGAAAGCAGCTCGATTTCGTGTTTCTGTATTCCCGGTGAAGAATAGGCGACGAGTTTGGTGTCGCTAGATACGCGTGTTCATCCGGCGAAATTCGAAAATTCTCGTCCGGTATTCGCGGCACGTAGTTATCGGTCACTCGTTGCCGTAGAAAACGGGTTCCTCGAATCGCTCGAGATCCCTTTTCTTCTCGGAAGAAACGGGCCAAGCTTCACGACCGCCTCCGTCGACCTGGTTGACCTCGTCTAGGCTACCCTTATTGCGTGGAAACGACTCGTTAAACTCGAGCGGTACGATCTACGGATTACGTGATCTCACCGGGCACACCTCGACGCGTACAAATATTATATTGTGAGAGACACGTCAAGTCACAGCGGCGACAAGGTTATGAGAACAACGATGCGCTCCGTCAGATTACTCTTCCACTTCGGCGTCAAGGTTAACTGCAGTTACGTTACGATCTTGATAACGCGGGGATCGTGGCCGAGTTTCAAATCGTCGAATCGAAGGTCGAAGGTAGAGAACTTTCAGAATTGGGACTCTGATTAGGGAATTTCATAACTTAGAAATATGAAGTTAGATCACAAGTACCGATGTCAATCCATGAGTTGAAGAGGCTGACCCAGATATTTAAAAGAGCTACGGCTCCAATTGGTCACAATAAAAAATTTAAATGAAATGAAATGTAAACAAGAAAATGATAACATGGTAAAATGGAAATGGTAACGCTGGAAGTGTTCACGTTGGGGATATCTTCTTTTATTTTGGGACTCATGGGTTGACATCTATCGTACTTAAAACTGTATGCAGTACATATACTACATATGCAGTACATTGCTATTGTACAATTCTATTGTACTATAAAACACGATATCATTTGAAGCAGTAGGTCAAGCTGCTGCCAGATCAAAGGTTAAGAATTTTCGCATGCACGATAGCTGCACAATCGCCGCGTGATTTAATAACCGAGGAACAGTGACCATCGATTTCTCGAAAGTCCCTCTATGGGTCATTGAGAGCTTAAATAAAGCGGGAACAACAGCACTATGATTGCCAATCGCATCAATCTTATCCGGAGTTGTAGTTGTTATTGCTTCATCAGGTCTGCCACTTCCTCTACGCGTTCATAAATAACGTTTCACCCGTGATTGCGACTGACACAGCTTCGTTAAAAGTTCGTGCTCGTAGACGTTTTCATTAACGTTTTCGCAATTGCAAATTGATTGTGGTGCAAAAACGAATCTTAACGGAGGTTTTCAATCTAAGAATTCGATGCATTACGGTGTCAGATTAATTGTCGCCGGTTACCATCGGTGAACGCTGTCTGATGAGTCCAGCAACCGGACTTGCAACTGATCCTTGATATCTCACCGTGTTACGTTTTCAAGAGATGTTGTCGGGATTAAGACGAAGAACGATCGTCGCTTGCTGGACCGGTCAAAGATTGTAACGATCTAAAGCTTGTCGCGAGGATGACCGTCGAGTATGTTACACGCTTACTTGCGATTAGTTTCGTCCGTACTCCTCGTCTGAAGATTTGATAAACGTAATCGGCGATCGAGAATGCCGTGGAAAAATTTTTAATTGAATCAGTATGGGGTGGACGAGGAATTAAGTACCTGAAAGATTCATTATCAAGATTATACTCTATGTATAAAACATGCTTTCAAAGTTATTCCAAAGTATAAAAATAGTTTGTTCAAAATTATTAAGTATCAGTTGATTGCGTGTGGATTAAATGTCTTTAGGACTCATTTCATCCACGTCTCACATTTAAATAAAAGAATTTCGAAGCAAGAATGGAAGATGATTAATTTGTCGCTTCAATCTCCACCATTTCTCTTGTAAGCTAGGCGACACACGAGGTTGATCCCACGACAGACGTGAATGATTAATCGTGTAAAATCGATCGGGATCGAGCTGTCAAGGTTACATTCCGCTACACTTTTCCAGCCAATCGACTATGTAAATGTGTCCACTGTTGCTCCACATTTCCATGGACGATACAGGAAAGTGCAAGTAAGTTCCACGATCTAAGATCATTAATAATCCCTGGTAACGGCTGTCGTTGAAGGAAATTGTCGATGGTATAGTGTATCATTCCTCGACGTTTAATTATTGCTACGGAATGCCAATCGTTTGTCCACTATTTATAATTTTGAAGAATGTCGTAGGCGAAGGATAATCGTTCGATCCGTTGAACCGAAGGTCTGCCAGGGTTTTCAGTCGGGCGTGGATGATCTATCGCAATATTCGCACCTCTGCAGATAATCGAATCGAAGGTATTTTAATTCCTTGTCTAACAATAAGCACTGGGTGTATTACAAGAAGAATAAGTCGTTTTCGATTCGAAATATATGACAACCGGTTACCGATAAAATACTGCGATTCCTTACGGTGAATGAACTTCTGTAACTTTTTTCAAACATCGCGACAGTATATGGTAAAAACGTTTGAACAAAAATATGTTTAGCCGTGTTTGGATTAGTAAGTCGAAGAAGCAATAAATTTAAGTGTTAGGTTTCCATTGCACGAGAAATATACCTATTACGTTAGCAACGGTACCAATAGCTCGATAATGTATTACGTATTTCCAATAATCGCCTAAAGGTGAGATATTAATATATGGTTGTACCAAGAATGGAGCAACCAGTGAAAGGGAACGAATTGGAGTCTTTGTAATGATAACTCTTTCGATTTGCACACTTCGTGTATATTAATTTACTAGTATACTGTAAATTGGAAATATAGTATGTTTCGTACAAGCTCCTTCGTGTCAAATACACGTATTACATGGTTAACCCTTGCGTGATTTTATCAACTTTAAAATCTTCGAACGAGTCGCAACATTATAACAAAATATCAAATATTTCTATGCTACAAATTTATTTAAAGAAAAATCACGTGGTTGTTAGAGAAACAATTTTAGTATAGATTTTTAAAGCACAATCTTTTCTTTATTATTTAATAACATGTTTCTACATTTGTGTGGATAATTCGGTGTATTATCGTTTTTATGATTGAGAAGTATTGACAAAAAGAGAAGTCTATTGTCGACAAAAAGTGTTAATATAAAGCAGTATAATATCGACATAAAGTGTTAACATAAAGTAAATTATCGACATAAAGTGTTAACATACTGAATGTTATAGCTTCAAGGAAAAGAAAAAGATCGATGAATGTGTCTCGATTTTCTCTTTGGTCCGAGCGAAAGTCTGCAGCGAAATTTTGCAAGTGACAAAGTGCCCAACGGGGAAGTTGATCGTCGAGAATCGTCTGACGTAACGATTATCGAGTCCAACCAATTCAGGCAATTACCACGGTGGGAAAGCGCCCTGTGCTGGCGTTCCATTAGCCGTGTTAATCCGCCGTTATGCTCCTTACTTTACGTGCAGTGCATCCGTTTACGTCACGTTTGCGTACAAAACGCAGTATCCGATTAAGAGTGTAACAATTATTTCGGTAAACTTGGATTTTATCGTGGCTAAAATGGTCTTACAAAGAACCACTGCAAATATAACTGTTTTGTTACTATTTTTTGATATTAATATTCAAAGTGTGTATACGCTTTATAGGGACACCCTGTATAGAATAGTTAGCAATACAGTTTGAAAGTTAGTTTTTAGAAAATGTAAAAGAGTCATGTACGAAGTTTAAGCTGCGATTACCATATTCCGAGCGGTCTAAAAATTATTAAAATGACCTTTCTGGTATACACTCGGTGTTCTAGAAACATATCGTCTTATCTGTTTATCTGTATAAGTCCAGAAATAGAATCAAAGCGTTCATCATAAATTCATACAAACAAGACACTTATGTACCTACATAGAACAGTCTCGTTTCTGGTTTTGTGAAATGTTGAGATATAACGGACACTCTAATGCATAATCAATGAGATGATCTAGATTTCTCCGGTTTAGAACAATATTCTGTGGCTGTTCCGTGCGAAAAAAGAACGAGAATGCGCGGGAACAGAGATATTCTTGCGACGTCCGTTATGTTCATCGTTTTTCCCGCCATTTTCACCAAACTGTCGAATGAAACTATTTTAGGATCTATTTTGAGTTTTAATCGAACTTTATTAATTTTCATTTTTGATGGTATTATATGACTTTGAACTTTTACATTGAGAAATAGGAAGGTAGGAAGGTGGGGGTATAGAAATAGAGAGTTATGGGAATTAGGGATGTACAAATAGAGGGATCTAGAAGTACACAGATTCTGGGACACAAATATAGGGATTTAGGTACATGTAGGGATCTGGAGATATGGGAATGTAGACATTTGTGAATGTAAAGATCTGATGATTTATGGATTTGGGGTATTTGGGAATGTGGACATAGGTATTTGGAGATGTAGAAATCTGGGGATGCAGGGATTCTGGGCTATAGGGATTTAGAAATGTTTTAGAGATGTAGGAATGTAGGGATCTGAGAATGTAAAGATCTGGGAATGTAGGAATTTGGAGATGCAGAGATCTGGGGGTGTAGGGATCTGGGGATATAGAGATGCAGAAATGTAGGGATTTAAAGATGTAGAGATCTGGGAATGTAGAAATCTTAGGATGTAGGGATCTGGAGATGTAAAGATCTAGGGGTGTAGGGATCTGGGGATGTAGAGATGCAGAAATGTAGGGACCTAAGGATGTAGAGATCTGGGAATGTAGAAATCTTAGGATGCAGAGATCTGGGGGTGTAGGGATCTGGGGATGTAGAGATGTAGAGATGCAGAAATCTAGGGATTTAAAGATGTAGAAATCTGGGAATGTAGAAATCTTAGGATGTAGGGATCTGGAGATGTAAAGATCTAGGGGTGTAGGGATCTGGGGATGTAGAGATGCAGAAATCTAGGGATTTAAAGATATAGAGATCTGGGAATGTAGAAATCTTAGGATGCAGAGATCTGGGGGTGTAGGGATCTGGGGATGTAGAGATGCAGAAATGTAGGGATTTAAAGATATAGAGATCTGAGAATGTAGAAATCTTAGGATGTAGGAATCTGGGGATGTAAAGATCTAGGGGTGTAGAGATCTGGGAATGTAGAGTTGCAGAAATCTAGGGATTTAAAGATGTAGAGATCTGGGAATGTAGAAATCTTAGGATGCAGAGATTTGGGGGTGTAGGGACCTGGGGATGCAGAGATGTAGAAATGTAGAGATCTGAGAATGTAGAGATATATGCATACAGAGGTTCTATAATGAAGACATCTCCGAATACAAAAAACTACACATATAGATTCAAGTATGTGATGCTCTATGAATACACAAACCTACAGATGTGACAGTATAGTGATCAGTCATGTCATATAAAGAACCTATTGATCTGCTTCAGAAAATCCAGTAATTTACAAATACACATCTAGCTACAAGAGCACATTTCGATTTAATAATATCGACATTTATAAAGCATTATGAAGGTATAACGAGCAACGCATATCAATAGCGAAAGCTAGAGGGGGGAGGGTTATCATTAAAGCCAGAGTGCACTTAATATTCCTCGCGAGAATGTTTTCATCTTGACCGCTTGATAGGCTCGTAAATATGATCAGGAACGAGATTCCCGAAGCATGTCGTCTCTCGACGATCGAAACCCGATTTCAATCTCATCGCGTTCCAATTTCCTGTCAAATAAATCGACCAGGTAACCATGTAATGGCTCGTATCGATTTTCGGGACTGCTAATGACAAAACGGACCGAGATATTGCTTTAGATTCGATTAATTCCACGCAGCCATTGGATGCTCGATCGTACCTGTTCAGCGTTTTGACTTTTTACCGGTGTGTCTTCTTCTTCTCGATGGATCCTTCTGAATTTTATTCGGTGCTGGTTTTGCACCAAGCGGACGAATGACTGAATTATACTGCTTGGTTGAACCTGCAAAAATTTCTTCTGCACGTTACAGAAACGTCAAGATCATGTGAGTTGCATAAACTGAAATAATTTTACTCTAATTTGACCAATTAAACAACCTAATTCTATTTATATGTTCAGCTCAATTTACACAGCTTTTTAAGTTTTCGATGAATTTGATTTAATTCAATATACATAGTTTGAGAACAAGTTAGAGTATTTTCTTTAAATATAATCACTTTCTTAAAAAGAAGTAAATATTATGTTGGGCAGTATTTGTTGTGTATTATGTTATTATAATATTAGGTTATTTAAGCTTTTATAAGATTGTCATAATAAAACAATATTTAGCTTCACTATAGACCTATCGATTAAATGTCTAAACCTTATACAGTAGATCAAGAAATTGTAAAAAAACAAAACTTGTGTTTAATCGCAGGGATACGTCCACCCTTAAAAGCGTAAGAGTAAAGAAAGAAGTTCGTGATAAGTCAGAGATCGATCGTGACAAGCTGCGATCGATTCGTCCCCTCGAATCCTGTTCCATTAGTTTCGCAGCCTTTTTGCATTTGTCGTCCACACGAGACACCCCGTTCTTATTCACGGTTTTGCAGGGATGCTTGTACGTTGCTTCGAACCCAAATGACTTCATTTTGCAACATTGTTGTCGTACAGGAGAAAAGAAATCGTTGAAATATGACTTCTCACCGTGACTGATCCTTTCGTTCGAACTTGCTTTCGATGGAAATTGATTTTGTCGTCGACTGTGTAAAATACTGCCAATGCTCTCTGTTAAGACCATCCCCTTTTTCTGGCAATTTCTTTGTACATCGTGTAACAGTTTACACGATATAAATAAATTACACTTTTTTGCGTTTATGGGCTGAGACAGTGATTTGATGTTTGAGACAGTGATGTTTGAGAATTCAAATGAAAAATTGTTCAATTTTCTAATTATTAAATTTATAAACTTGAAAATTTGAGAAATTTTGTACTTGTAAATTTCTAAGTGACTAGATTTACAAATTCAAAAATTTGAGTACCTGGAATTTGTTAAATTTCCAAATTGAAACAAGTTCGTTTGCAAAACTCGCAGCGTTCTAAATTTTTTGCGCCCGTTCCTCACGCGAAATTGCTTCTGCATCGTAAACCTTTTACTTTACATTTTCTCCAGCGTACAAATCGAGAGATATAAAGTCCGGCGAGTTGAAAGAACAAAAGAACTGGTCTCCCGCGATTGCTTTTAACTCGGCAATAAAACGTTTACGGCCGCCCTTAATATAACATCTTCTTCGATATTTTGTTCGAGGCTACCATCTATATTATACATATGTATGTGCTCGAATTGTTTGTATGTTTACGTATTCGAAGACGATCTTCGCATTTATATTTCTGTAACCGGACAGTGTCAAATGTCAGATAAACTCGACCTGAGAAATATACGATCGTGTTTCTTGCACTTTTATATTTCTCGGTAAAAATTCGAATTTGTCCGAATGGTCGAGCAGAGGAGTAAAACCGCCGCTGACTTGTTTCTTCTTCGATCGTTTCATTTTTTTCCTTCTTTTAACCGCAGGGAAGCTCTGCGTGCGTCGGCCGCTCGAAAATCGGCATCCCAACTGGTTCCCGGATCATTTCTGACATATTTTCTACCTTTGACTGCTCGAGACCCATGCTGAAACTTCCTCCTGTCGTGGTCCGCCTCCGTGGCATCCCAATATGAATCATATAACAGAGACACATAAACATCGACGTGCCTAACCCACCCTTCGATACGACGCTGAAATCGAACCGCTTCGGGGTCGTGCTTGTCTTTTTCGATACCTGTGGACTGGTTCGACAGTAACAGAAACACCTACTGTCGCACGAGAATCAATTTCTTTCTTCGAAGAATATTGTATAGAGTCTGAGCAAAATCCCAAGAGTTTTCATAAGGTAGTTTTATACAACTAACGATCATAGGTTAAATAAATTAAAAACGTACACGCTCACGTTTGGATCAGCCTTGAATAAAATTTTGGATGTAAAAAATAGCACGTCGTCCTATTTCAGCCTCGATGCAGCTCGGCAGAGTCGATAAATGATTCGGTTTTACGATCGCGAAATCGGCTTTCATGGCGTGGCATTCCATAATTTAAATATCTGAAGAAATGGAGGCACCGTTTATTTCAATGTACGGTATTTACCATAAAGCAAGTGGAGCGAATTGTGCATTCTCGCTGGAGCAATTGAACCTCGCCTAGAGATCACGGTAATCTACGTGTGATCGGAGACTCTCGAAAATCGAATGTATCGAAAAATCATTCGGAGCCATCGATGCGTGATAATGGATCGGACGAGGGAGAGTAGAGAACGTGGGTCGGGTCAGGAAACTCGTAGGGTTGCTGGGTCGGTAGGGGAAATCCGGGATGATCCCCTCGTTCGGAACCCCATCGTCCGGCCTAGGATGCCCGCAAGCCATTCGCACAATGCGTGTAAACAAGTGAAAATTAAATTTTTCAAATTGCCCGTCTACTGTCTGTTAGCCGATGCTCCTAAGCCGGTCAACACGCTCTAATCAGAATTTTCGTGTTTCCGGCACGCTTCTGCCTTCCGGCCTGTTTGCTCCAAGGGTGCATAAATATTCATAAGAACGGATTAATCGGACCTCTTTCCTGGAGGTGTAAATTGTCGCTACCAGTTCCCATCAAAATATTTATGCGGAAAACTCGAGAATTCTTGCTTCACTTTGCAAGAAGTTATAAAACGTTTTGCGCAGATTGACTGTTTATACAAAGAGTTCTTTAATATTCTTTCATGGATACAATGTGCTCACTTGTATTTATACGATCGTTGATATAATCGATTGCGAATGTTTATGCATTACATATCAAAGTCTACAAAGTGAAGATAAGTCATTGAATTCATAGATGATGGATCGCAGAGTTTATACGATTTATTTGCATTTTGCAGATATATCGTAAATGCATCATTTGTGAACTAGTAAACACTTATTTTGATCTTTTATGATATCCATTACTTGTGAGCAATATGGTGTTTTTTTTAAGTCAAGTATTAGGGGCAGATATCTGCTATTAAACTTTGTGTCTTTTTGAAGGAAAGTTTCAACATTTAAGAATAATTATTAGAAATGTTGGCCAAACGAAATGCGACAAACGATTTAAAACGCGACGAGAACTTGAAGCTACCGTTTGTCGTCTCCTAATCGTGCTAAAAATGTGCAAGTAAAACGCGGTATCGGCGTCGAGTGTGTACAGTTCGCAGGATTCCATCGGTGCATGAAAATGCACGCAATTAGCGCGCCGTGACAAAAATGCTGGGAACGCGTGACAAATTTGGTTGTCCGCCATGCCTCGGGTACACATGCTCGGCGGAATATCGTGTAACTATCGAATTAGCAAAATTCTTGCATACTATCAACGAAGCTGGAGGTATATAGGGGCAGAGACCCGAGATGCACGCAACGATTCCGCATCGTTTCTACGAGCTAGGGCCCTACGAGATAGGTTGAAAGGAGAGCATCTTACGAGGCTGCGACGCGTACGAGCGGGACGACGCGAGACATAGTCGAAGATTAACGAAGGGTGACGGAACGAGCCGATGGGGCCTTTTGGTTAACAAGCACGAGCAGGAGCGAGAGAGTAGTGAGGCGAAACGAGAAGGAAAACAAAGTCACGACGGCCCAAACGATAACTGGTGGGGGTAGGAGATCGGCTGTGACGCCAGCAGAGGGGTCATCTACGACCACGGCGCCCTCTGGGCGGCCCACAACTGAAAGTAAGGTTAGTCTGTCGCCAGCCGTTCAAGAACGATACACGTTCTACGCGCGTCTCTGTCGATTTCACCCTTCCGGTCCATCACCGAGCGCGTACGATTCGCGCGGAAACAGGTGGCAACGTGATGTGACATTACACCGTGTTTCCCGACAGTGTTTACGGCAAGTGACTGCAGTTACTACGATATCTGGTGTTTTCCGGTTACCGTGGGATTTTCACAGTGGCGCGTCGCGTTCGAAAGAGACCGGCAAGCGTCGTTGCGTACCGCGTCTCGCACCCTCTGCGTTGTTGGCTCCCGTTTGCGGCGTGGTTCTCGGAAAAATTATCGCGCGAAAGTGTATCGGGAGTTGATCATCGATCGGAAGGATGTATTGGCACATGGCCGAGATGACAGAAGCGCGATAAAGCCGCGGATGAGATTCGGCTACGCCCCGCACCCCACCGTCATGGGTAACTCGTCGACCCGACGTAACACAGGATAGAGGCAATTTGAGCGAATTTAAGAGAGTTTATAGTACGCGCTGTCACGCGAAGCGAATCGAATCGACATCGTGCACGGATTATACGCGGACGATTGTGAGCGAACCGCGTCCAAAAGTGACGCGGACGAGCGTGAGAAAAAGAACAGCGCGGTCGTGGATTTGCCGCTGAAACTCGGATCGCTATGCTTTCTCCGCGTCCCGTCAAACGCTGCTCGTTTCTCTCCCGTTTTTAACCTTGACGTAATAGAGTTTATCGTAGTTTGTTGTACAATTCGTATATAGTTTATTTGACTTTCGAACCAGTGTTACGAGGCACCACGGGTCGTTTGGACAATTACGTGCAATCGCTTGGAACCATGTACCGACGGCTCCGCTTTTAATCCGTCTCTCGGCTATAAAAAGGCTGAAATTTCAAAATGGAGTTACGGGAAAGGTGCTTCGTGTATCAGGAAGAGAAACAGCCAGTGACGGAATTGAATCGGTGATAAATCTTGGATTACGCGCTCCAAAAGGACATACCGACGCCATTACTTTTTTTCTTCCGAGATACTGTGCTTTCACGATCGTTTTCGATATTAATTGCTCAACGACTGTTCAAGTTTGTGATAAGAATACCAGTGCAATCGGCGTGTGAACTTGTGCATTTTATTTTACTTGTACCGTGTGTGAACGTCAGTGTGAAGGTGTACGTGGATGTGTTGTATATGCATATTGAAAGTGAGGATTTGAGGATAACAGAGAGGTTAGTTTGAGTTAATGACGATGGTGATCGCCGGGAATGGAGTAGCACGGCGTGTGTTCGTCAAAATATGAGGACAGCGTCCTTTTGCGACCCGAGGGAATCAATTTTCAGAGAAAATGTATCTCACACGCGTCTTCTTGGTTCTTCTACTGGCTGCCAGCTCGAGGTGCGTTTTCGTTTTTTCAAATTTACGCGCCATTATTTCCACATCGACAATTACGCGCCAAAATGTTAATGGCGTCTCAGTTATATTTCGATTACAAGTGCCTAAATATCCCAATCTTTGAATCTTAAAAATTTCTAAATTCTAAAATAATTCTGAGTAATTGTATAATAATTCTGAAATTCTAAAATTTTATTCTAAAAATTCCAAATTTCTGAACGTGCAAATTGCTAAATTTTCAAATGTGTATATTTCCAAATACCTAAATCACCTTTGTAAGTTTCTAAATTCCTAAAAATGTAAATTTCGAAATCCCTAAATTATCATATTACAAAATTCTACAATTTCCAATTTCCAGAATCGTAAATTTCTAAAATCCCTAAATTTTTGCCTGTAGTGTAAGAAATATTTTACGGTTACAAGGAATAAAATATCGTAGATCCAGATATACGTTGGAATGAATGATATATAGAAAAAAAAAGGATAATCGTAGATATCTGTATTTACTATTGCTAGATAACCTAATATAAAGGGTACCTTCGCGAATGATACACGTAACGCTTAATGTTTACGTTCACATTGTGAATGGTACTTTCGCATAGGTCACGTAGAAAATAACATTGAAATAAAGTTGGCCTTTAGGAGAAGGGAAATGGTGGCCACTTTCAAACCTTTCTGTAATTGACACGGTTCTGAATGTGGAACGTTAATCATTGATAGTTTGCTTTTGATATTACACTAGAATTACAGCAAATGTAGAAAGTACTCGTGTACCTATCAATCTGAAACAATACCTCGTAATAGAGACTATTAATTAATTGTAATAAGACTAACCCGCATAACATCGATTTTAATTAACTTAATGTCTAGTTGTGGCAATCAAGTGTACAATCAAAGGGAAATCGTAACGTTAATTAAGGTATTTAATTATTGTTAGAGCACCTCTTAGTAAAATTGAAAATAGATTGAAAAATTAATGATCACAGAGAATCTCGATCTAGAGAAATCGATATGTTTTAAAAGATACAATTTCTGTATTTGGTGAAAGGTAATCTGAAATTCATTATTTTCACAGGTATGTTTCAAATCTAATTAATTTTTATTTAACGAAGTTGATTGAAATTACTGTTCGCTGCTGAAACTTAAAAATAGATTCGTCATTTAACAACTTCACAAAAACTACCCGAGAATCTTTAATAATATTTCTAGAGATTTTCGAAAGAATGTACGAATTTTGCATATTGAAAAAAATTCATTTCATCTCCGTCGGAGCAACAACCTGTATATTAATACGCGCTATCGCGATGAGCATAAATATGTGCATAAAAAGTGTCGCATTAGACGCAAAAACTTGATGTTATGAAGCCAGAAACCGGTATTATAAATATTGATTGTTCGAGTGGTTAACGCGGTTCGTTGGTCTCGTGTTGCCTCGATGAGAGTCAACGAATGGGAGAACTGTGAGAAATCGATCGAAATGAATCGTATTTCCATTATCCAACGTTCACATTACTTACCACCGATGCTTTCACGTTAATCGAATAAAAAATTGCACATCTTCGAGCAGAATTGTGAAACTTCGTATAGGAATTTATCAGAAATCCAAGATCATAATTAGATACGTGAATTGGAATCTTTGGTGGGTGGTAGCACAAATTTCATCCATATTTCAATTTAACTCTCAGTCAGGTTGTAGAGATTTTATAGATATGGATTTGGGGACGTAGGAGTTCCGGATTTAGGGTTATTCAATTTCATCCATATTTATTTAACTCTCAGTCAGGGTACAGAGATATAGAGATTTTATAGATTTTATAAATATGGATTTGGGGACGTAGGAGTTCAGGATTTAGGGTTATTCAATTTCATCCATATTTATTTAACTCTCAGTCAGCGTATAGAGATATAAAGATTTTATAGATTTTATAGATATAGGGATTGGGGGATGTGGGAGTTTAGAAATGTAGGGATTTAGGGTTATTGGGATTTGGAGATGTAGAGATTCTAGGGATATGTGGCTCCAAATGGTACAGATATTTAGAGATGTAGAGATTCAGAGTTAGCGGGATCTAGGGATACTGGAATTGAGATTTGAAGGTTGTAGAAACATATTAGTTCTAAGTGTTATATCCTGGGAGATAAATATCTAGAAGCATTGGAATCTAGAAATGGGGGTTCTAGGGACACGTGGATCTCAATGAGTTCTAGGTACACAATAGAGGATGTAGAATCATAGGGATCTAGAAATGTACTAATAAAAAATTATAGGGACTCATAAATATTGAGATCTAGAGATCTACCTATAAACCTAATTTAGGCTAACTATGTTAACATAAGGAAATAAAATTTGTATCACACTTCGGTAATTAAATATTCGTATACTCTCTAACAGACATAGATATGATGCAAATGATAAGCGTAATCGACACAGTTTTCGCCGTTCTGCGTATCATATTAAATCTTGCTGACATCATCGCGAATAAAATCGCCTGTTTGCGTTTCATTCGATGTCCTAGAGTGTCTGACCTGCGGTTTACTCTCACCGGCAAACTCGCATTCAAGACTTGCCTTATAATTATCGCTCGAGATATACAGGATACACGTTCATTAACTTATAATTATTCATCTACTCTTTGTCGATTACGGTTTCGTTAGACCATGTAATCGATCTGATCGAAACAGATAATCTTAACCGGTGTATCTGTGTAAAACCTTTTATCTATTCTTGAATATATCCTTGGTATACTCTCGTTATATTACCACTTTTGCAAGTAAAGTGACTTTGTATATACCATAATATATATTTTTATATGCATACAAAATATTTTTACTGTACTGCAGTATGTAGAGATTCAGAGGTGATATGTCCAATAAATTACCTAAATATCAATGAAATTAACCTTGTGGCCAATTTAGTATATTATCGTTTCCAAGAATTTTTTGTTCAGACATTTCCGTGTTTGCCAGAATAACGAGTATTATAATTAAATTATGTGATAGCTTTATTTCCTCTGTCAGAAGAATTTATGTCCTATATATGTTTATGTAAATAATTAAATTTTTGTTACAGATGCATGTGCTCGAGCGGCTACACTGGCCAGAATTGCGAGAACGAATATATTCCCTGCGATCCATCGCCATGTAAAAATGGTGGCACGTGTCATCAAATCGACGATCTGGAATACGAGTGCAATTGTCCAGAGGGTGAGTTTGAAACCACTTTTTCCTTTCTTTAATATCAATATTTTTTAGTTCAAGTCTCAATGACTTTGATCGGAATTTGAAATAGCTTTAGATATACTTAGGTAGCTTAGATATTTGTAGATACAGTGAATGGCATTCTATTGATAAGAATGTGCATTCAAGAATGATAATATGGGGGTAATTTGCTGCGATTATTTTGCAAAAATAATTGCGCTCAGTCGTAGAGGAGCCTTGGTTCTTGCGCAAGGTACATTCTTCTGTTGAATGAACGTTCGAATGAAACAAGGGTAGAAGTGAATGGTACTTTAAAGAAATTCACAAATCAAATTCTGTGATATGGTTTGTTTTTTATTACTGATGAAGAGGTTTTCGTGGCTCTGAAATTAGGTAATACTGATTTGGGGATTTAGGGAGTTAGGGAGTTAGGGTTGCAGAGATTTGGAAATTTGAAATTTGAAGATTTGTGAACTTTGGGATCTCAGATCTGAAGATTTGGGAAATTAGAGATTTGGTACTTGGACATTTGATATTTTGAGTACTTGGGAAGTTTGAGATTTGAGATTTGAAGATTTGAGGATTTGGAAATTTAAACTTCTGAAAATTTGAAGATCTGCAAGTTCGAAAATTGCTTAAGCTTTTAGAACTCTCGAAATTCGAAAACTCAGAAATTTAAATGCTTAATGACCCCCAAATCTCCCTGCAAAGAACTCCAAATTTGTCTCCTTTCCCCAACCACGGTCACAAGGTGTCCTTCGCACATTTTCCCGCAGAAAGTTCCCAAGTCCTCCCGCGTGGAATCGCGAAGACCGTGGTTTCTCACGAATCTTGTGAATCGTGACAAGTTCGTCACCTTGAACCGTTTATCGGCTGGAATGCGAGTTCGTAACTTGGTCATACGTTTGTTGTCGAAGTTTTTTCGAATAATCCCGCGTTCCACGTTCCACTCTGTTTACGCTGGCAAGAAAGTCCTGGTTTAGCCCGTTGCGCAACCTTGTCCGAAGGAAGAGTCGCGAGGGAAGAGGAAGGAAGACAAAAGAGCGTGTCCGTGGGCCAGTGATTAGCCTGTGCAACAGGTACGACTTAAGGGCAAGGGGTGGGTGGCCATTTACGTGCGTACGTACACGGTGGATGGTTAATGTAAAGCCTGGGGTCAGCCTAGCGTGGCCTTCTCGCAGCTCGGATCACAATGCGTGGTCCTGTCGTTCCCAGGCGGACCACAACCATGGCGACCCCACCTTCTTCGCTCTTCCTTCACCCGTTTCGTCCCTCTTTCTTCTCTTTTACGCTGCTTTGCTCTTGGTCGCGCGCCTTTTTCCCGTTAAACAACCGCCCGTCTTGTTCCACCTTCTTGCACCAACAGTTTTCATCGGTTCGACG
Source organism: Megachile willughbiella (assembly GCA_945859595.2). Classification (NCBI taxonomy): domain Eukaryota; kingdom Metazoa; phylum Arthropoda; class Insecta; order Hymenoptera; family Megachilidae; genus Megachile; species Megachile willughbiella. Next base: position 12,951,031 of record OX243796.1, read on the forward strand.
ACTTTAAGACAGCTTAACATCTTATCGTGACCTATCCCTGTCTGGGCTGTGTCATTAGGGGTATAAGTAAAATTGAATGATTGTTTGTTAGGGTGCAATCGAATGATGGGGTAGTTAGAGTGATGGAGTTCTCTGGGGATGGTGAGCTTGGGGAAGAAAGATCACTACTTGGTTTTTCATTGCTTCACTGTGTGATATGTACTCTTTAATTTAGAAATGTGGGAATTTGGGAATATGGTGATTTAGGGGTTCAGGAATATGGGAATGTGGGAATTAGGGAGTTTTAGGATCTGGAAATTTGCAAATCAGTACATTCATGCATTGGCAGATGTAAGAATTAGATGTCTTTGAAGTTAGAATCAGAATTTGGAAATTAGGAAATCAGGTCACTTGGGAACTGAGGGTTTGGAAATTTAGAAATGAAGGTATTTCATGATGTAGATATCATAAAATGAATAGAAACTAAAAATATCATAAATTCATTATCTGAAATTTGGTGCTGTGAAGATTTCCATCTTTAGGGATTTGAAGGTCTACATCTGCCAATTTGAAAATTCAAGAATTACGATAATCAAAAATCTATACTCTCAGAAATTCAGAAACTTGGTTACACAAAGTAGCAATTAAACTCCTTAAAATTCCGCAGCCAATAATTGGCATGTATAACATTGCTGTCAATTAATGGTGGCCGGTGAAAATCGAGATTAAAGGGTCGATACGCGTGTTAGAATATGGTATCCGCGAGTTTTATGACCTCTCATCGGTACAAATTACCACATTATGTCGCGCTCGCGTTCGCCAAGCATAGTTGAAGTTGCTCGAAAGAACACGCAGGTTGGCCTCGCGCTTCTCGTTTAACGAGGCCGCGTTCGACTCGCCTGCAATTATTATATTGCCGCTCTGGGCGACCGTTTCTGGCCAGGCTATTTGTTGCGAGGCCACCGTTGATTCTTTCAAAGGGACGCGGTTCATATGCTGTCAGCTTGGTGGTGAAAATCGAAACTCGTAAAAGGCGTGTCTCGATCGCGTGCTCCTAATGGTAGACGTTCGAGAACTCGTTCGAGCTGCTCCTTATGGAAACCCTGCCTTTAGGACGAGTATTTCAGAATCTAGCCTTCCATAAATTTGTCATCGATTGCTCGATTTGTTGCCACTGGTTTCTGACACTCTTCATTTCGATTTTCGTGATTTCCTTAAGTAGTTCTGTTTCTTATATTTTTCGAAGAAGATGATAGGAAATTAAATTGACTATATTAGAGATTAGATTGGAGACTACATTGTCTCAGTATGGTTTCGAATTTTCAAGATGATGACATTTTGTGTCAAAAGTTGCTGTTTCTGTGAACTCTAAGGGATGTTTCAGAATGAAATAGAAATTTTATTATATCCTAAATATTCGACTTTGGTCAATAATAGTTTATTTCTACCTTGAAATGAAGTTAGATGACATCCACATTTGGTCACTTAGACCGAACAAATACTTCGCTAGATTTCAATTCATCGTACTAACCACAATGTTTTGACAGAGTACATGATACGATTTCAAAATTGGCTAAAGGATTAAAAGAGTGTCACAGTTCAGTATTCCCTGTTATAATGATACTCAAATTTTTAAATACTAATAAGATGATGTACACACAGCTTCAAATTATTTTATTGCACACCCAAAGGGTTAAAACTCGAGCTAATCTGCAAGGTATTTACAACGAGCTCGTAACTATTCTCCTCGGAGAGCGTTCGAGCGATCTGCTCGTGTAGTTAGTCGTAATGGTTCAATTTGCAGCACCCAGAGCCTAGATGCATCCTCTCCATTTTCTTTTTGTCTCTAGGCCGTTGACTCGTACTGGACGTTCGTTCGATGGACCGGTTAAATCGTTTTTGCCGGACAAGTGGTTATTTTCCTCGAAAGAATGTTCTTTTCGTTCGGTCGTAAGGATCCTAGCCGCCTAGCAAGCTGCTCTAACCTTCGTTGCTGGTCGATTTGGTCGCGTAGGTAGTCGTAATGGTTCAATTTGCAGCATCCCGCTTTCTCGGCTCCTTTATTCCCTGGCCGACGAGCACGAGCCACCTTGCTTTCGCCTGTTGCTCCTCTCCCACACCCTCCACGTTTTCTGGCTCGTGCAACACAACCTCTCGTCCCTTTAGCCGAGGACGAGCAACAGATTTCTCTGCTCGACGATCCGATCACGCCTCCTCCATTCCATTCCGCTAATTAGAAACCGTTCTATCGAGCGAGCACCGGTTAAGCGATTAACCGCACGCCCATAGATTAATCGTCCGGGCGACCGAGATACTCGGGGTAAAGGGAGACCAAACAGCAGGTTCTGGATTTATCCCTGTACGGGCAACTTCTGTTTTTCCTCTTATCCTTTAAATTGAATCCTCGACGCGACATGCCGGATCATTCGCGTAAACTAGCTGGGGATCAGGGTGGGCTTGATGGGACACATAAATAGGAATTATCTCCACACTTAGTGCGAGGAACGTAAGGTATTCGTATATAATCAAACCCCCAATTGAACGGATTTCTAAGTCTTCGAATTTCTCAATTCCCAAATATTAGAATTCTCATCTCTACTTTTCAATTCCGAAATTTTCAAATCCCCATATTTTCAATCTTTTAAATTCCTAACTATCCGTACCTCATAACTCAGTTACCAAATTCTCAAGTCCTGAAATTTCTAAATTTTAAAATGCTATCCAGTCATCGACATTTTACAGTATTTTACAGCAGTATTTCAAATCAAATCCAAAACTAATTTTACAATAATTAATGATAATCGTTAGCAATTAATAATCACTAATTAACGCAAATCACATCCTCCTTTCTCCGGGCTGGCATTTTCTCTGCATGGATGCTCGGTGCATAGAGACATCATTTTTTCTCTCCACGATCGACTGAATAAGTATTCCTCGCTTTTATGGGGTTGTATAGGAAGCGACTCGTAAATGCGCCGAGTTAGAGCATGCTCGATCAAGGCTCGTGTACTCTTGCTTAATTCCTGTTTCTATCTTCACGATTCAATTAAAACGCTCGCGATCCTGCGGGTAGTAGTTGCGTTCGATCGAGCTAGGATCGATTTTACGGCGATCGTGTCGGAAGGATCGAGAGTACACGTACACGCACACGCGCGGCTTTCGACGCGGAAAACGCTCGGTTCGCGCGTGTATCGTGGCTCGAACGAGCGGCGAAACACGTCGAGGAAGAGCCAGCGAGACAGTGTTATACGCGTTCCAGTTGATTTATGCCAACGCTCGGGCATAAAGTGCGTAGCCCCGAGAAACCTGGGGACGATCAGGGTCCAGAAATGCGTTTGCGTTTTCTCAATCTCTTCTATGTTTACACGTTGATTTACCGTCACTCGATTTTTAATTTTGCTTTTAGATTACATAAATCTGTCGTGTATCTTATACTGATCAATTAAACAAGAAACTACTTAGAAATTTAATTCTTAGTACTTATGTAAAGTTATTTCTATCAGCAGTTAGGAAGAATGCTACTGATATTAAAGATTTAAATCGAGAATAATCAAAGTTAATTTTCTTGAAAGCATAACCAGATATGTGGACTCCAGAGTCACAGTATTTAAGTTCACTATTTTAAGGAATGACATTCTACACAATGTTCGTATTAAATTTTTCACTCTTTCCAATTATAATTACATGTTTTGTAGATTACTAGGGATTTTTAGGCATTTGGAAATTTTAGACTGGGTTCAAAATTTGGGGATCTCAGGATTTGTTCAGCTACGAATATGGGAATTATGTATATAGCAGTCTAGTTATCTGAACACATGTATATGGAGACCTTGAGATTTGAGAACTTTGAGGGATTTGAGGTTGGGGATATAGGTGTTTGAAGATTTTAGGATTTGAGAATTTAGGAATTAGGAACTTTGAGATTTGGAAATGTTGGGATTTAGATTTAGAAATTTGGCACTTGGGAATTTGTTAATCTAGAAATTTGGTAATGTAGGAATTTGAGAATCTATGGATTTGAAGGCATAAGCAGTTGGAGACCTTGGGCACCTAGGAATACATAGATCTGTAAATTTGAGGACTTTAGGATTTGGATACTTTGAGATGTGGGAGTTCACAAAATTTGGAATTTATGAATTTGAAAATCTAGAAATTTATGGGTGTAAGAAGTTGAGGCCCTTGGAATTTGGCAATTTAGAGGTACGAGAATCTAGCAACATGTAGACCTTACAATTTATAGATATGAAAATTTCAAAATTTGAGAAATTGGAAACTAATTTAATAATTCGAAAATTGAGCATTAAAAAATGTGGAAGAAAAAGAACATTGTGAAATAAGTCCTTACCCAAAGAAAATCTTGTCCGAGTGCTCAGAGAATTGTAAATAACGGGAAGATACGGTGACCACGGTAAAAAGAAGATGTACCTGGCGAACGGTACACGAATTTTATCGAAGCGTGCAGCCTACGCGCGTCCAATCGAAGCCGCGGTCTGGCGAAGATTTATCGACACCTCCGCGTTACATTGTTCCCGTTGAAGTGTTGGATGGTTTAATTAAAAGTGTGCTCCTCTCTCGGCGCGAAAGCTGGCCGACCGTGTTGTCGCGTCGAATAATTAATAGGCAGGAACATCTGGACACAAAGGAAGCGCGTACGACGACATCTAACAAGTGTCCTCGCGGCGTGCCTCTATTCTGGCGCATTGTCAAGCCTCGTCTAACTCTATTCCGACGTGTGTCGTCGCTCCATTCTCGACACTTTGCCTCGCGTCCGTTCTTCCTGCTCTTCAACTTGTCTTCTTCGTAGGTGGTGTGACACGTAGGTGCCCGCGAATACCCAGGAATGCCTTTGTCTGTCGTAATCTACTTTTCCCTAGCCGGATTCGAACAAACGTCCTTTCTCTGTTTCTTTCTATCGACCTATTAACCGGTCTCGATGCAGGTGTACGGATTGTTGCGTTCATATTTTGCGTGGTCGGATACTTTCTGACTTTTCTTCGCTTTGTACGATTGCTAGATCCGTTTCAGCCGATGAAACGGAGCCGATGTGGGATAGTTAACCGATGACTTGGCTCCTTTGGGCCAAGTGTGGGATATAGGGCTCGTTTATACCTTTCTTCGCAGGATTTTTAGGACTTTGACATTTTGGGATGTTGGAAGTTTAGGTTTTTGGGGTATCAAGTCTTGGGAATTTTCAGAATTTAGAACTTTAGAGTTTTAACCCTTTGCACTCAATTTATTTTTAAGATTGTTTGGTGTTGTCTAGTGTGACATACGAGTGCAAAGGGTTAAGGACTTTAGAATTTGTGGATTTGAAAATTTTATGACTTTGGTACTTGGTACTTTGGAACTTCTGAACTTTGGTGTTTGCAAATTGTGGAAATTTTATAAATCTATAATTTCAGAGCTGTGAAACGTTGTGATAAGAAATTAATTCTACCTTTGCAATTTGATGTTCAGTCCCATAAAAGTCTAGTAAGCTCTATGTGATACCATATATGTACTTCATGTCATTTCAGTGTTGCGACACATGTGAGAACCACTGCGTAGCTAACCTAATAACCTACACAAAGTATTAACATACTACTCCAGATTGAACATTCTGAGTGTCTTCTAAAGCAATTGTAAGTACGAATGTTTGGAAGTGTTATACCTCTGTTATTTGACCGCGGCAATTTTGAAAGGGTTTTCTCGGGACACGTATCATGTCGGTCCGCTCACACTGACCGGAGACAGTGACATATACTGGTCATTGTTGTCCATGGCTGCTTAGAGGCCGAGGGTATCGGTATACTGGTGGCATTTCGTTCTCATAAAAGCTGGCGTGGGCACGATAAATGAGTCCGAGGCATGGAACTAGGCAAGCTAGAGCTTCCAGCTTGAAAGTCTCGCGTCTGTTATTCGAGGCTCTGTACCCGACTTTGCGAACGTAATAGAACTATTTCCCGCAGAAAGCTATCAAATTTCCGAGTAATCCGTACCCTCCAACGGGAGACCCTTCGGATGCTGTATCTCTTATAAACTTGATCCGACGTTGCTAATCATTGAATCAGTTGTTGCTAAAGAGAATTGAATTTGCTCGTAGATTCTTCCTTAGATAACGTTTATTGAAATTTTAAATGCATCGTTATATGCCTGCGATATAGACACCGGAGGGAATATTGTAATTGTTCTGGTACCTTGGATGTGAGGTTCTTGGACTATTCTGACACTAGTCTGCTGATTGTTTATGGAAGGTATTTTAATTTTGTAGTTTACTTACAACTTGTTTGAAAGCACAACAGTTTTTAATAATTTTTGTGTGATCAGTTTGGGTTTTAATAATCCAACTTGCTGTATGGTCCCACTTGCTGAATGCATCTTCGAAGTGCAACGACTTGTGCACTTTTTTCTCATATGTTATGTTACATTTTCTGAGTATTTTGAACGAGGATATCTATGATAGGGACGGGTCATTTAATAATACTTCGAAGATAATATATTACTTTATGAATCTCTGTAATACATGATGTGTTTAATTGTTATCCTTCATGAGATCCTTCATCAAGGACAGAAATCTTGAACGTTGAATTTCATACAAATTTAAATGTACCAATTGCAAATATTAATCCACTACACGTAGCAAGTTTACAACACTTTTAAATAGAGTCACATTTTCAATTATATCTTTCCAAAAAGCTCTCCACAACACATGGGACATCAAGAGACAGATTATGCACCTAGTTACCATCCACTCTAATCTGCTCAGTGTATGATGTGTCACCGCCGTTCCAAAATATCTCGACAACCCATTTTTCCCACGAATCCAGTGAATCGCACAGATGCGAACCCTTTGCGTTCGAAATAGAGGGTTACATTGTATATATCGCAAGGTTCTCCGGGGAATTGGCCGAAAATCAGGGCGACCGATGCATAATGCAGTACATACCTATTCTCAAGAGCAAATCTGCCTTCCCTAGGGAAAGTATTGCAATGGTGGCGACAGAACAGGTCTCCCACTCATTGATTTTTAGAGATTTTTTGCAATTTGGAAATTTCGGGATGGGGAAAATTTAGATAGATAGTAAATTGGGAACTTAGGGATGTTAGGGATGTATTGATATGGAAATATAGGAGTTTGGTGACCTAGGAGTTTAGGGATTTAGAGATTTGGGGATATAGGCATTTAGAAATGTAGGGATTTGAGGAATTTAGAACTGGGGAATTTTAGGAATTTAGAGATCTGATTGGAGGACATAGAAATTTGGGGATTTTGGGGTTTGAAGACATAGAAATTTGGGAATACACGGATAAGTCAATTTTGGGATTTGGGGATATACTGATATCGAAATGTAGGGATTTGGGAATCTAGGGATTTGTGAACCTACGAATTTGAATCGTAGGAATTTGGCAATTTGGGAATTGGGGATTTTGAAATTTGGAAGCATAGGAATTTGGGAATCTAGGGATTTGTGAACGTACGAATTTGAACTATAGGAATTTGGCAATTTTGGAATTGGGGATTTTGAAATTTGGAAGTATAGGAATTTGAGAATCTAGGGATTTGTGAACGTACGAATTTGACAATGTACGAATTTGGTAATTTGTAAATTAGTACCAGGAATTTGGGGATACAGAAATTTGCAAACCTAGGGATTTGTGGTCTAGAATTTAGAAGATACAATGATTTGGGAATGAAATTTAAAAATGTGAATGTTAAGTAATCTAAGAATTTAAGGATTTAAAAATTTGGAAAGCTAAGAATCTCAAGATTTGGTAATTTAAAAACTAGAAAACGTGGAAGTACAGCGATCTACATGTCTATCTGAAGAATTAGACATTTGTGGACTTAAACATCGTTAAATTTGCGAATTTAAGAAATTCGACAAAATTAGAAAATTTCGATATAGAAAGATTTAATCAGAACTTCGAAAATGTAGAATTAGTTTAATTGAAAGGACGCATTAGCCGAGTGTACACAGTGCAGATCGGTCGTAAAGCATAAGCAGCTCCATTATGTCGAGGAAGGTGAGTCGTGACAGGGCCGTATCCACGAGTGCCACTCGGAAGCCTCGCGGAGGCCCTCGAGAGAAAATGAGCTGAATCGTGGTCCCTTTTGTCAGGATCTTTCTTTCTCTCTCTCCGGAGAGAACAGCGATAAATCCACACCCACGCTGTGTAAACCGAGCTCTCCGGACACGTTGGTGTGGTAGCAGTCGCCCGGAGAATCAACCGCACCCGACACCACGCAATCGTGTATGTACGAACGCTTTGTATACCCCCGCTACAGGGATATAAATCTGGATTAATTTAATGCGTCCGTTGAATCTCAATAACGATCGGCGCCGGACATGACGGATTTGCATACAGGACCCGATTCGATCCGAGGAGAAGCGATCTGATCGTTGAAATAAAATGATACGACCTGGCGAGTGTAGATCTTCCTGTCTAATTTGTTGCAAGCTGTTCGAGAAAGCTTTGCTGATATGCTTTGATATCTTGTGAAATTTTTTACTTTGAGTACCCAAAGAAATTTTTGTTGTTAATTATTTACCTGGTCCAGATTAGATTAGTAGATCAGATGTAATAGTTCATTCAAAAGGATTAATATATTTTTTTCATCTGTTGTTTTCATATCTTGAGTATTTTGCCATTCTGCTGTTCTACTGCCCCATTCTTCTATAATAGTATAGTATTCTATAATAATAGTGACCATAGGGTTACTATTTTATTGTACGCGATTTATGTAGATTAAGTGGACTTTGATGTATCATAAGTACATAGACATGCACAGTATTTCACGACAAGTCTTTTCTGAAGATACTTTTGATGAGTTTTCGTGGATCATCAAATTCTGTGTCTACGTACATAGACTCATTTATAAGTCCAAACGAGACACATGAAATTACACGACACCCAAAAATGGTTCGGAGATTCTCGCTGTATAATCGTATATCAAATAAAGAAAAGAATGGTTTCCGTAGAACGCAGTAGAGCAATAATAGAAACCGAAGAAAGTCGGCTGTTGATCGAATTAGGAAACTAGACCAGAAAAGTTCGAGAGTAAGGAGAACACAAAGGAGAGTAGGTTTGTAAGCGAATTCTCTCGTTCCATGTCACGATTCGCAGTGATGAAACATTCGGTCGAATCAAGCAGATGCAAAGGATTCCCTGGAAACAATGGGTCCGATCGATACAATGGGGGTGCAACGGGTAGGTGATCTCCATAGAAAGGGGACCACACCCCATAGAAGGAGATCGAGCTAGGTTCGGTCGGAACGTCTAACCTGGACTGGAAGTTGTTCCAGGGAACCACAAAGACAGAACGTACACAGAGTCATTGACTCGGTCGTAAAGCCACAGTGTGCTGTGCCAGTGCCTTATTCTTGTTTCCTCGTCCTTCCTTTTCTTCCTACGGGCCCCTCCTCTTCGTCTGACCTTTTTCCATCGGTTCTTATTCCCTCGCTTTTCGATACCATCTACGAACTCTCGCCAACCCCTTCTAGCTCGTACTCTTCATATTTTACCATTACCATATCAGGTTCTTCTCCATTCTCCTTCAGCCCTCTTCACCTACCTTCGTGGTCTATCCGGTACCTTATTAAATATAGTTACGTAGATACGCTCACGTACCGAAGCTACACACCCTTGATCTACCCTGATGATTTCTATAAGCTCGCCCTCTCCGTACGCTTTCCACGGAGATGAGTCGATCTTCGATTATCGTAGTCGTTTCGATGGGGAGCTCGAAACTTCTTTCGCGATCTATCGCCGCGATTTCGCGATGGAGTTCTCTGATTTTCAAATTGTTTAATTTTCAGTTGATCTGAGTTCCCACGTTTTTATACTTATATCTTGCTAATCTCTAAATTACTAAATACTAAACCTCTAAATCTCCAGATTACCAAATCCTAGAATCTCCAAATCTTGAAGATTCAAAATTATCAAATCTTCAAATCTTCAAATTCTGAAGTTCGCCGATTTCTTGATTCCTAAATTCACAAGGTTTACAACTTTTCAGTCTCAAAGTTTCTCAAATTTCCAAATTTCCAAATGCTTAAATTTTTCAATCCCCAAATCCTCAAACCTTCAAATTCTTAAACCCCCAAATCCCCAGATTCTCAAATTCACAAACCCTAAAAAATCCCCAAATCTTCAAATTCTGATATCTTCAGACTCCCAAATTCTCAAACCCTTAAGTCCCCAAATTTTCAAACCATCAAATCCCCAAATTCTCAAATCTCCAAATCCTCATCTCAAATCCCCAATTTTACAAACTATGTAATAAATATACCTTCCCGCTATGATCACGACACATTTGCGTAATTTAATCAACTAAAATGCACAAAAGTAAAAATTATGTCTGTGAACGACTAACGCCACCGTTCGATGGTTAATGCGAACGACGATTAAGTGTACAGTTCGTAATAAAGTTGCTTAACGCGTTGCAATCTTCATAGATTGTAATGTAGTTTCAGTCATTTGTATGTTTTTCTATTATTCTGTGGGTAGTAAATATGTGTTTATTAGAAGTCAGTGATTTGTCCACGTTGCGTCATTTAGGTTTTTGTAATAATCAGAGCTGATTACATGTATTCGAGCCTTGCTTTATTTTCTTAAAATTCTTGTTTCTTTATTGATCGATTCAATAACCAGCCATTTGGAGCAAAAAACAGTTCTTCTTGAAACTTTCTTGATAATGAGACTTTTGATCATTTCCTTAATTTTCAACCAAGCTACAATTATACCATTTATTTTTAATATGTAAAGCAATATCTGTACACATTCTTTAATCTTAAAGCGAAGCATATTTCTATCTGATATTAGCATCGTAATTTCAATTCAAACATGCAGTTACAATGTTCATAATAGTCGATATTAAAAAAATAGAAGCATACACGAAGCATCACGTATAATAAAATCCAGTAGTATCACAATCAACGGGAGATCAAAAGGCACGCGATTACAGTCATTACTCTATCAATCATAATATCCATTCTACACAGAGAATCGACGCGCAAAAAAATATAATTGCACAAGATACATATTAAGAATGCCTTAATATCAATTTAAATGTAGTAAACTATCAGCACGTAAAAAGATATATTTTTCATCTCGTATTCACACAGAAGATTTCATGACCCCATACAAATTTCAGTATAAATTCCAACACCACATAAAATATCCGCCGGTAACTTCACGCCATAGAAATCACCGTAAACCCTTGTGGTCATGAATTCTTTCCAGAAGTTGGCCTTCTCTGGAAACCGCAAAACTGTTCGCACCATGGCACAGGAATATGCATACGCAATAAGGAGATGCACGCGTAAAAAGTTCAGTAAACTCGAGAGGTGGTGGTGATGCAGGGGTACCAGCGTTGTTTCCCTAAGGTCATAGCCGGTAGAAGTCGCTTGACCTTTGCCCGCGGGCGCCTCCGTGTTCCCATAAAGGTGGCCACAGGGTTACTTTATGCCCCGCCTGCCGTGTGTGTTCACCCTCGACGTATCGTGTTTAACTTTCCACTTTGTTTCACCTCGGTTCCATCTTTCTTCGGGACTTGGCAATTTTATTGTCTTATTACTACATTGTCTACATTCTTGAACGAGTATGGCCACCCTGTTACGTGCACCTCGTAGAGAAGACCTAATAATATTATTTATACAGCGGGTACACAGTATTTTGATACGAGAATTTTCTTATATATTTATTTATTGCGGGGTACTTCCATGAAGAGATTTTTAACTTCGAAAGAGTTTATAATTCTTTTGAATACATTAAGCTTAAATTTTTTACTGTTTTTCTTCTTATTATATTTTTAAAAATAGTTTCAAACTGAAGGAAAAAATATATTGGCTTCTTTTATTTTAATTATCCATTAGTAAAATTTTTACTGTGTTCTTATCTCCGTTTGCTCTTATCTTTTTCCGCTCTGTTTTCCAACATTAATGTATATAATTGATATAAGAGCAGAATTAACGAGTTAAAATAATCCTTCTCCAAATTGCACGAAGACTTTCATGAACGATAATAAATACCATTTACGATTCTTAAACTCTCTAATAGATTAAGAGACTTTCTAACAGATCTAATAAACGTCATTAAACTGAATTTCATTACTGAAACCAAATTTATACTTTCTGCGGTCGTAATCCTGTCATTCAAAGGATTTGTCTCATTAAGATAACAATTTAGATAAAATTTTTAACGCGATCAGCCACGAGTATACTCAGTTAAGATCGATCGTAAGGAATTAACCCGAGTTTAATGAATCCGTAAAATTTACGACGAACATTACTCGTATACTGCCTCCAATTAACGAACAAATTCGGTCAGTGTTCCATTTTGAAAAAAGATGGTGCCTTGGCAGAATGGCATTTCCGTTGTGAATTGCCGCTGGTATTAATCGTAAAAGAAGCAGTAAAGTCGTTGGAAAGACTCGCTATTAAAATTGTATCGCAACGAGGAAGATCTTTCTGGTGCTACCAGAAACGATGCTTGAAACAGAAACTCTCCGCAGTTTCGAGCAACATCGTTTCGTTTCTTTGCGCGATTATCTGCATCGTGGAATGTCATCTTTCGCGATGACAGTTCTCTTTGGACTCTTTGGTCAACGTGCAGAACTGCCTTCTTTCATTTTGGTTCACGTTTTTATCATTCTATAATTTTTTTTATATCTTGTTCGTACTTTGGCACCAGATAATATAAATCACCGTGAACTCAGTAGGAGATTCATAAAGAATCATTAGCATATGTCATTTGTATTATTTGTATATTTCGTAAGATTGCATAAGATGTGTATCGAAGATTTGACTCCGAATTGAAAGTTGAGAAAATGGTGAACGACAGAGAGGAAAGGTAATATGAAAGGTCTCAAACTTGTAGATAGTGAAAATTATTTTTTCTATCAACCAAACTTATAAACAGTATTAAATTATATACAAGTGTAGTATCAAGGCAAGAGCCTTTAAGATTTGTCCAAATTAAAATTTCTGCAATCTTCATAAAATCTAAGTTGCGTCCACGAAAGGGTCAAAACTTCACTGCTTCTGTCATACAATCCACCTCCACATTTCTGAAATTAAATTTCCCGGAATCAAATTCCTGCTAAAATCGTCAAATCAGAAAAATATGCGTTGAAGGAGATTGCGAGAGAACGACGGTAGATACGAAGGGTACACGAAACGACGGCAGAAACGTTGGTTCCCGGCATAAAGTCGCCTCGTGCCAGATCCATTTCTATGAACACGAACGTCGTTAGCATCCGTGAGCTCGCAAAAAGCTCTCGAGCATGGTCCCCGATGCGGCTGCTCGTCCCTTTTTCGCGTAATTTCATTATTTCGCGATGCACGAGATAGGGGTCGTTAGCTGGACAGTAAGAGTATAAGCAGGAAAAAGAAGAGGAGGAGGTGGAGGTGGAATCCAAGGCTCAGCCAGATACGAGAAGCCACCAACCTGAGGAAGTCGCGAGTTGCAAAGATTAGAGAGGAACATGTGCACGAGCGCATCTCGAACGATCCGCCGTTTCGATATCGTCCTCCAAACGTGACCGCCATCCACCCTCCTCCTTTTTTTATCCTTACTGCATCGTTCCAGCCGGAAGATCAACGACGAAATTAATTGGTCGAATTCGTGCCGGCTAATTTATGCCGGAGAAATTCGGGACGATTCGTGGACTACTTCGGGTCGGAGAAATTTTAAATAATTCGTGGTGTAGGTAAATTTGCCCAGACGTTAGGTGGATTTTAGTCTGATATTGGGTTATGTGACAATTGGATCTTTCAGAATTAAGGGAGTCAATAAAGACATACATTTTGAGGGCTCTGTTAAGGTATAGATGATGTTTCTCTAAGAATTTCTATTTTCTGAGAAATAATGAAGGTGAAAATTTATGAACTGAAAATTTGACAATGTGAGAATTTTGAAATTTGAAAGTAAAAATTTTTAAATATATTTTGGGAATTGAAGGGGTCAAGTGTACATATGTATCCTTACGCAAAGGAAATGTATGTTGCACCTGAGTGCACATGTGAGTAGGTACGAAGAAACTAAAAAGAGACAGAACAGTGTGTAGATCAAACGTATACGTATATTAATCTTAGCAAGTCTCAATTTGTTCATAATTGCAAATCAATTTTCTAGTCTCCAAGAAAAATCATTGCAATCGATATTAATATCAATTTGCTCGTATGTGCCCATTCTGTAGCAGTCTAACCTCGAAACGAAACATCTAGAAAATCAACCTGAAAGAAAAATTCGCAGCGAATGAACTAAAATGCGAGAGTGTATGAGACACGTACGAATCCCATTTAGAATCTAATAAGGATTCCAGGATCGCAGAAACGGTTGATACCGTTGAACTTTCTCGTCGCGACCTCTTCCTGATAGGAGAAAACGCTCATAAGTCAGTTGAAATTCTTATCCGCGGCATTATCAGCGCTCGTATGAAAAGAGGAATTCGCTGGGATTTCTGTAGAACACAGGTAAGCACGTTCAAAGCGAACAGCAGCGATCGCACATTATACGGCTCGCGACTGTTAATCAGTGGATTCGTTGGTTCGCCAGCTGAAGATGGGAGCCTGGACGGTTTAACAAATCGTCGTTGCTCGAAACGCGTGATTCATCCGCGCGCGTGTGCTTGCCGGAATGGTCGGCTGAATCGTAATTCTCTTTAATTGCGTCCGTGTTGTATGCACAGGGCGGCTCGTTACAAATTCGCGGTTATTGCGTTCGATTCTAATACATCCCGTTGCCTGGCATTCCTTTTCGAATCCTCCAAATTCTTCCTTTCGGATTCCACCTTTAATGGCGCAAAAATAATTATTTATCGAGCTGGCATCGATCACGTTCCACGACCTTCCGCGTTTCTAGGAATTCTCTCAACATTTAATGTTCGCTGATTTAACATACGTCTGACGAATTAACCCCTAACGATCAATCATTTTTCTTGCATATGGACAAATACATATATGGACAAATTGTAACTGATACGTATTAAATTACACGTTAATATATTCACTCGTACAAGAACATATGTAATTGCATTTTCTTTTAAGCTCGTTTGTACCAGGTATTTAGTACTAATTACTAGGATCAGTATCTTCCTTTTATTATAACATTGTAATACCGAATATTAATCTTAAACTTATGCATTACAATTGCTTCTATTGAAATTATCCATGGTTTTCTGAATAGTTAAATTTTATCGCAATAATTAATATTTCCTACATCGACTCAGGAATATCTCCGTCACTAAATTACAAAGTGTAAAACTGTGAATACTTTGATAAAGCAAAGTGCTTGCAAAAAGTCCGTATCTCAGGTTCCTCGAAGATATCAAGTATAATAGTTCCAAGAAATCAAACTCGACTCGTTATGATACGCCATAGTGACCATATAGTATGCACTTTATACGTGCACAAAGCGTTACACGAATTAAAAAATGAGGGTCTCCATAGAAATTGCTCCTAATTTTTAGCGCGACAAGCAATGTTCTGAAAAAATTGTATAATTTCCGTTAATGAAACGTTTCGTTGCACAGGTGATTACACGGTTCTAATGTATCCAATTACAGAATCGTCGATGTTGGAATAGATGATAATCGCAGGTTGATGCATAGTGACAGTTTATCGCGTCGCAATCAAATGCTATCGTTCACTTACGCAATCTTGAGACTAAACACATTCCATTGGTATGCTTCCTGCTCGTAAATTCGACCTACACACGCGTAGACATCTTACAAGAGAGCTTTCTTTCGAACTTGCTGAAAAACGGACACTGAACACCTACGGCTACCATGCATTAGCCATGCTAACTGTGTCTTTGCTGATGGTGGAACTTTTTGTGGAATTAAACCTCATTGAGCGATTCTAAAAATACCGTGTTTTTCAACATTCAATTTTTACAAACGGAAAGGACACTTAACATTCTTTAATGAAGATATAAACTTTTGTTTTGAACTTTCTTAGAGAGGGTTCTATAGCGCGATGTACGTTTCTGATGGATTTATCAGCTAGATTTTTAACCATTTCGAGTCACATTTTAGAGAAAAAAACTGAAGATGCATAGGTTTAAACTGTGAATAAATTAAACTAACTATAGTATTAATAAGGTAGTTTTATTAAACTTCATGTAACTTCATGATATGAGTAAACTTTTCGAGATGGGTTTAAATATATCCCACCATAAGAAGCTTTAAACCACCTGAGCCCAGAGTTAAACAAAATATGAACAGTGGTATATTAAATAAAAAGTCGTTCATCAAATTTAGTTGCAAGATAAAGTAGAAACGTTTCGAATGAATTAATTTTCTTGCAAGAACGACTACATCAGTTCAATCAATGAACCTCGTATATTTTATTTGCATGATTCTGAGTGACGTTAACAATCGTCGCTAAGGTGAGGCAGGTAAAACGGTTTTGCACTTAACAAATCTTCCTCTGAGGGAACCGTGAAAGGATTAAGGGGGGAAATGTTGGGCTACGGATGTTAAGTGCAGTGGGATGTTAATCGTCATCAACCTGTACTCTCTGTCAGTGGATTAGATGGCGGCAACGAGCGATTTCCTGCCGTCTAGAAGAGTCTCGGCGTCTAATCGCGTGGTGGTCACGGCCGACGACTCGTTAAGGCCGACCATACACGGACAGACGTGAAAGAAAGGACAGAGGTCGTTGAATGGAATGAACAGGGAAGATTTCGGATGAATAGATTCGCTCGTCTTTTCTCTCCCTATTTGCTATAACAGCGATGGGCAGATCAACTGCTCGGCGAACAGCTCGCGGGCGCTGTCACGAATTCGACTTCCCAGCCTCAGATTTCAAATTTTTTAATTGGTAACTTTGATATTTGGAGATTTGAGAATTTAAGGATTTAGGGATTTGGAGGCTGGGGAATTTAGGGAGATAGGGTTATAGGAGTACAGGGTTTTGGGGAGGTGGGGACTTGGTTGGAGATTTGGAAATTGTAGGATTTGTGGATTTAGGGGTTTGAGGGTTTGGTAATTCGAGAATTTTGGGATTCAAGGATTTAGGGATTTGGGGAATTGGTAATTTGGAGATTTCGAAGTTGTAGAATTTGTGGATTCGGTGATTTAGGAATTTAGGGATTTGATAATTTGGCAATGTGGGAATTTTAGAATTTGTGGATTTAGGGGTTTGAGGGTTTGGTAATTTAGGGATTGATTAATTTGAGAATTTTGGGATTCAAGGATTTACAGATTTGGGGATTCGGGGATTTGATAATTTGGTAATTTGGAAATTGTAGAATTTAGGGATTTGAGAGTTTGGGGTTTGGTAATATAAAAATTTGGAAATTATGGAATTTGAAGATTTAGGAAAATTTAAAACTTGTTAAATTTGTGGATTCAAGAATTTAAATATGTCAAGATTTAATCATTTTAGTACAATCAGATGTGCCCACTATTTAAAATTTACAAACTCGCCTACACACTTAAAATTTACAATATAAATACAGAAGAGTACAAGTAACAATCAGTACATATTTAACAATATATTCAATAATATACAATAAGTACATACTCCTATTACTTTTAATTTTTTGCAGAAAAGAATTTCTGATTTCAAACATCCTTAATCTTGGACCAATGATCATAGTAATCGAGACCTACACAAAAACGAATCAATTAATCTCTGATCTTCGAGCCTCTCAATCTCGATCAATAATGAAATCCGTAATAAAGAGAATAGTCGTCCGTAAATAGAATAAAACGAAACGAACATGTCGCCACGAGTCGAGTTACGATACTCTGCACCCGATTTTTTTTCCCCATTTGTAATTATCGCGAGCAATTTTCAACGTTCGCGATCCGCCAATTAGTGGCCGCATCGAACTTTTTCTCATAGACGAGCGCTCTACTCGCCAATTACAAGAATCCTCTTCCCACATCTGTTGCGATAGTTCGTTCTCAAAGACTCAATTCACACGGGCAATAATTTTACTAATTAATCGTGTATCGACCGACCAGTTTTCATTATAACAAGAGAAACACGTCATGTAACGACACCGATGAAAACACTGGCTATGAGTGTTTGTAACATTCTCAACCTGGTTTCGTAAAATTCTCAGACTGTACGTAACATTGGGATGCATCTGCATGGGAAGTTGCAACTAATAGAAAAATAATTGCAAAGTAATGTTATTGATTGTGAGTCTGAAACAATGTTTCATTGTTTCTTGCGAATGTACGTTGTTTTATCATGAACCTTCAAAAAATTCATTAATTCTATTTATTTGTTTTAGTGCATTTAGATTTGATGTTCGCATGAATATATTTTTTTTAAGGATTCAAGATATTCTTAATTGCATATTTTATATATTTTATCACCAACTTCTCTAATATAAAATACTCTTTCGTTTAAAAATTTTACCGTATCAAGTTTTATAAATTTGTATCATTATTGACCCAATACCCTCGAGATTTCTTTAGAAGCGATTGTATTGATCCTATACATATGGTTAGTATAGAAACGTACGAGTAGCAAGAGGGATAAAAATCACTCACACCCTCGAAATACCTATTACTACAGTCTCGACCAGATTAATCAAGAATTAATTTCACGTGGGAACGAGTACCTGCGAAAAATATAGTTCACCGTGTGGACGACCGGAAGTGAAGTTAGAATTATGACTGAACTAATTAACGAAATCGTTATGGGCTTCAGTTTAATGAACACCCATTGTCGATTACGTGTTCTTGCATCTGCCTTTTCACACGATCCTCTTAGCTCTAATACACTGGATAAAATTAACAGTCTATTTCCCAAAAATCTAAATCATATACAAGAAAATGGAATTTGTATTGAATTTGCATTAAAAAATTGAGAAAACTGAATTTAAAAATTCTTCAAAATATTTGTCAGAAAAGTTAACTTCGTTAATTGAATTAAGGAATGTTACAAATTAATAATTCTGCTAAAATGTATTATGGGTAATTATATACGATGTGAGGGTTGAAACGCTCTGCTTTCGTTAGAAGTTCCACCTGAACCAGTCCGTGTTAGGTCACACGACGTTGGGGTTGATCGTCCCGATAAGCGTTACGAAATTAATATTACCAGGCTAATTACGTGGCTGCTCTTTTATTTTCCGTTGTTCGTGGCAACGTAAGGGTCAGTCCCATAGTAGCACGGCTTGAAGGCACGCTCCTAATGACCGTATGGCTACCGCTGAAATGCATGCTCACGTATTTCCCGCCACACAATGCATTATATAACCTGTGTGTACAAGACACGTATCTCGTTTTATAGACTCGTGCACGGGCCCTTACAGCCCCCATTAAAATCCGCAAACTTGCAGGGAACGAATCTCAACCTTGACGTTCGCAAAACTTTCAGATGTAGACGTTGTCACAAAAAAGAATTCTAAAAGTTCGTAAACTTTACTTGTCCCTATAGTGATTTAGAAAGATGTAATATTTTCTGAAAGCGTAAAATTGGCGATGTTGAGACTCCTTGTTAGAGGGTTGCACGAGGACAGGGGTGTACGGGTCCAGGGCAGGTGAAAAATGCCCGGAGTCTGGTCGTGGCATCTAATTGGAACACGATTCTGACCCTGAAACCCAAGATAGGGGAATATTCTTCTCCTGCTCTCCTGTTTCCTCTTCTCTCCCGCGAAAAAAATAAGGCAACAACGAGTGACCATAGACGACCAGAATCTCGTTAAGGGTCCCGCGTGAAATACGGGTCCCTACGGAAGAGGACCGATACCCCTCTGCCTATAATTGACGCGTCAGCCCGCGTGCGCGTTCCTGCCCTCTAGCTCGCGCTCGTGCGAAGCGGAGATTTTATCCGCGAAGATGCCAAGCTTCTACCGACGCGTTCGCGCTTGTCGAGCCTTTGGGCGAAGCCGACAACGGGGCCATACGGATGGATAGATCGGATCTGTTACTTGGAATCTGGAAAAGTGGATGAACACTGGGGAAGATGCGGTATTCGGATATTGTTGATGGAGAGATTGGGTAGCTCGTTATTGCGAAAAAATACTCATCGTTCTTCGCGTGACGGGATTTTTAAACCTCCGTAAGGTAATTTTTCGCGCGATGAGTCCTGAATATTTCCGCGATAATGGAATCTGGGAACCGTTCCCTCGTGAAAGATTAACGGTGAAAATCGCGAGAGCGCAGGGACGCGTAAACAAAGTTGAAATTTGTTGAACATCGTAATAGGCATCGTAAGCGATGATACTGTATGGCGTAGAGCCTGGAGCTAGCGTATGAACAGATTTTACCGTACAAGGCGATACACGCTGTGCCCGGTTGTATAAATAAGACCAGCGGGCGACGGTCCATGCGACGATCTGATTCATTTGCCGCACCGGGGGACAAGGTAACCACTTCCGAGATGCAGATATCTCTAGTAGCGGCGTGAGTAACCTCGAAGGCGAAGATGTGCATGGGGAGGAGAGCGAGGGGAGGAGGGAGGAGTAGGTAGTTATCCAGCAAGAGGTTACCCACGGCGGAGGTGGACTCGCGGCGGTTAAAGAGCGATTTAAGAGGCGATTCCTATCTTCCTTAATTACCGTGCGTTTTTTCGTAGTTAGACCGTGCCGGGGGAAACGAGCTGGGACAGAGGCGAAGCAGAAAGGCTTGACCGAAGGGTTACCGCGTATATGGGCTTCCTACTCGTAGCGGCATTTTCTGTTTCTCGATTTGCGATCCGCGGTTTGGTTTACAAGTCCGCGGAATGGCGGGGGATGCCGCGTCGATTGTGCACCGGCTTCTCGAGGAAACGTACCGCGTGCCCTCGGACTCGTATTGGGTCAACGCCGTAAATAACGTCCGGGTACTTTCCCGCGGACCTTATGACCATTTTGAACACGAGGACATCTCTACCCGAGATTAACTCGACTTCATTTTAGTTACTTCGTGTCGGCCTTTGCTTGGTGTCTGAATTAATCGGCTGGCCGGTCCCTCAATCTTGAATAAGACCGTTAACGTCTCGAAATTATTTCAGTGTACCGTCATTTGCATCATCAGTTTGCTCATTTAATCCGTCATTCCCAAAAATCTCTTTCATCATCCGTTACATGAAACCCCGTTACGTTGCAACTTGCATAAGCACGGTTAACGAGCTCGATCGCCCACGCTCGGCAATTTAAACTCGCGCGAGAGCTCCTGGTCGTTGCCAGAAATAAAATAAAAGTTGGCAAATGGTGCGCGCATTCCGTCATACGTGGACGAAGTCGTAAAAGGATTCTCGGCTGCCTTTTGTCATTGAGGTTTTGTTCGCCTCGGTGCCGCTCTCTCGCCGGGACATTTAAGGAAGTTCGTCCCGGGCAGCGTCGGTCGATTAAGGGAACCAGGAAAAAATAAAAGGGCCGAAGCCGTACAAGCTGCGTGTGTAATGGGTGGTGTACGATGGTTCCACCCACAAAGGAACTTAATGGCGCCGCCCGCGGGCATTTACCAGTGACTTACGCGTTCGCGCATGATAAATAAATCTATGCAACGCATTATACGCCGTGGTTCTCCCTGTCAGCCGGCTCCGTGATTAATGCACCCCTCTACGAACCTTTTCGTGCTACGCGTGTCTCTGATACGTGCATCATTTTTACCTATCTTACAACCTTATAAAATTAACTCAATTTAACCGATAACTTTCGTTCTCTGCAACTATTACTCCTGGTACTTAAATTTCATAGCTTTCATTATAGGGTGCATTTATATATTAAACGATCTTAAATTGTACTTATGAGTAGAAAGGTGGACTATGTTAACATTCGAGATCATTATTTTCCATTTGATCATTCTACTGCTTAATTTGAACTACATTGATAACCAGATTGAGTTGATGAAATAGTACGTTGCTCAAGATGTCCTCTAGTAAGGTATAAAAATATCTTAACAAATTTTGTAATTTAAAATGAGAAGCTTGCTAATCGATCATTCGACAGGTTTAGTAGTTAGAGTATAAAACTACGTGTCAATAATGTGGAATTTCTCAAGTTCCTTTAACCTCAAGATTCCCTCTACCCTCTATACTAATCCTACCACGAAAAATGACCAGGATACACTGTTTTAACTCGAATCAGCAGTGAACGTATCGAGCTTCGAAAATCCTTAGCCGAACCGTCAGACGAAAAGGGTACGATGAGTAGGTAAAAAGCGTCGGCGTTAGGATCCTTCGAGTTCGATACTCGAACGAGGCAAATCCACGCCTACTTTGAGACCTTCGCGCTCCTTATTAAGGGCAGACCTGGTCCACGTGCCTCGAAACACTGCGGCGAAAAACGAGAAACGCGAGAAATGGAAGGGAGCCATCCAGTTGGCCGTTTTCTATGCGTGTATCGTGTCCAGAAGGATACGAGTGTACGTAGGACGGGGCGCGTCGGTTCTATGCAAATTTATGCGGCTCGAAGTTTCTGCATCTCCCTGGAGAAGTCGAGACAACCCGCTCGAATATTGGGTTATCGGATACACGAGTGTCCTCGGTCGGTTCCCCGCGGTAAATCCTCGCATGCCTACACTCTGAAAGTGGAACTCGGAGTACGCCGTTCCGCGTGCAACAGGCATTGTTGAATTTCAAATCTCTACGGGAAAATAGACCGATCGCTTTCCAACGACACGATCGAGCTTGCGTGCATTTGTTGGGTATAATGTGACCAGTGCCGCATTAAGTGGATTTCACTTAGAGGACCTAGGTTCATATATCTTCAAGTCTTCTGGGTGTTTGGCAACTTGGAGATTTAATTATTGAAATCTTGGATATTGGAGAATTTGATAATTTGGGAAGGTAGTTCGTACACTCATTAGAGGATCTAGCTTGATTAGCATCGATTTACATGATATCGCATCAACTTTTGTTGCACGTATCTGCATTAGCACATGTAGCTCTGTATGTCAGGTTTTCAGACTTCATTATGGTAACGTTTATAATAGCCGGTAGCCTTAAATAGAAACTCGAATAACGCGATGCATTCCTAGTAGCTATCCACGGTTTAAAAATACGGTCCCATATGCCATCTGAAAATGAGAAATTCCGTATTAAAAAAAGCGTCATTCGATGAACCCTCCTCGCGTGCGCGGAAGGTGTGCGCAATATAACGTCGCGCCGGTACGATCATTACGGGAACGTAAAAGAAAGATCATTACGCGAAACAATAATGCCTCCGTCATCATAATTTCAATAAATCCGGTAACGCGGACACCGTGGCCGGCAATTCCGGTTTTTTCGCCTTTGTCGGCTCCCCGTGTACGATTCACTCCGAACGAATTACCTAGCGCAAATACGTTGCACGGTTTGACGGTGCATATCGAACAGCAAAGAGAAGCGAAGAAGAGATATGAAGGTGGAGGAGAAAGGAAGAAAAATCGACGTAGACAATTTCCGGCCGATTCGACACGCTTTTTCCCTCCCTCCCTCCCTTCTTATCCCCGGTATCGTCGAGGGGTGGTGGTCTCGTCGTCTGGTACGCCTTCTTTGTCAGAGGACTTGTAGGCCCCGATGGAACGCACATATGGCCTAAGGTTGGTTTACCTTAGAACAAAGTGGTTTTTGTTCCGTCCCCGAGCAACTTGTGCAAGTCACGGGGGTTTTGTTGGCGTCGCCGAGAGAAGAAGAAGAAGGGACGTTTCACGGAGCAACAAGAGCAAAGAACCACGCCACGCGTTGGAGGAGAACCGTCCGCTAGCTCTTTCTTTCTTTCTCTCTTTCTTTCTTTGCCTCCTACTTCGCCTTTCTCAAGCTTCCCTCTACGCGTCCTCTATGACCTTCGCGTGTGTGCGCGTGAACTCGAACGTCCACCGGCAGATTCGATTTCGTGTCACGATCGGATCGAGAAAAATCATAATTGCCTCGGGTGCCGTTGGCACTCACAAATTACTAGATTCTGCATATCCGATATGCATTCATTCCTTCGGCAAAATTAACTTCTTTCTTCATTTCTTCAAGGATGCTGGCATACATTATGTTTAATTTCTTTACTTCATCAATGATCGTATCATCATTTCTTCCTCTGTATTATTAGTACTTTTAGATTTTCTTTTATTCAATTGCTATAAATTCCAAATAAATAAAGCATCAAGTAGAATATAATTTTAGTTGGGACCTTTCTCTTCTGACTGTAAAGAAATCACCCTGAAGGGTGATATTAAAAGATTGCAGAATTTATTGAACGAATATTTGAATAAATTTGAGTACGGTTCGAGTTACGTATACTTTCTACCAGATGAAATTTGTTGCCGGTCTTAGGATCGAGTTCTTGAATTTCTTTCTGGATCAGCCTTATCAGAACATCGTATTCGTATCTCCGATCGAGAACCACTCTTGTAATTGCTGCTCCTGGTTTCTTGCTTCTCAAAGGGAGCACGAGCAACATGCAAATCACTGAGAATCAGATCGGGATCAATAGCCATCTATAAGCCTCGATCCTCTCGCAGATATGGACGGAACCCCTCTATCCTCCTCTTCGAATCTTCGAAATCTCTGTACCTCGACTGGTGTGACTGCTTTTTCGAAAAGGTACTTATCCCGGTCTGTTGGAGGAGAAAGTTCACTTCTGATATTATCTGTGTTAAAACATTTTATACACCGGAGCATCGACATCTTAATAAAAGTTGTGGTTCATTTTGATTGATGTTACTAGTCTTTCCATATTTGTTTTACTATGTGTAGGTTATGATTTTAAAAAACGATACTGAGCCTTATCTTAGAATGTCTAAAGAATAATCAGTAATTTTTAGGATGTAAAACACTAAGGTTTGAATGTGACAATTGTTAGGTCGTATCATACTGTATGCCATATAAAATTTTTATACGGTGTGTACCACAAAGGTTAAAGGAAATAGCTGAACACTAGTGGGTAATTGAAGTTACCCGATATTTGTATAAAACAGTTCTCAGAATGAAAAAGGCACCCTTATGTTGAACATCTAGCAACTTGGCGCTTTGATGATCAATTTCAAAGTATAGCGTTTCGCAGCGCAGTCTTTGGGTTCTGACACCTAAAAGAGCATCATCAAAGTAAGACACGAGGATCGAATCTGCTAGAGCAGTGTCGTTGCACGAAAGGAACTCTCGTGTAAAAGGTGGATAGAAAGAGGCGAAGGAGAAGAAGGTAGATGCACGAAGTGGAGGGTCCCACCCACTAGTGGCCCTCCGCTCGGAGTTCAGGACTCGTGACCACCTCGGGCTGATATGTCGAACCGAAACCCTTGGTTTCTTCTTGGTTCGCATCCCTCTCTCTCTCTCGTTCTCTCATCCGTGGTCCCTCGTTTTCTCCTTCTCTGTCTCTCTCTCTTTCCACCACCGATCATCCACGGTTCCCGTGGACCTCTCCGTGCCTCCTCCTCTCCCGTTGCCCTCGCGGACATAGCCATCCCGCGTGGCTCTCACGAATACTCTTCCCATGATTTACTCGCGCGTCTCGAAACGGAGAAGCATCTTTTTGCCGAGCCTCGCTTGCCTTTACTCCGGTGTATATCTCGTTGGCGGAATCTTCGCGGTTTCGAATAGGAAATGCTCTCTAGCCGGCCTAGAAGAAGTCGTCGGCCCCCTGATGCTTTTCGGCGATACCAATTGAATAATTGCCTCTCGGATCCTGCGATCGGAGAGAGTACGTTTCGAGAATCGAACGTTTTCCTCGCCGACATTTTTACCGGGATACCTTAAATCCTTCGTTGGTGCTCTTTGCCATCTGCTGATTTTTCTCAAAGTTGAGTAAAACTGATGCTAAAGCATATCCGTGTTTTTGGAAAATTCTTCTGGACTTACCCTGTATATTGGTCGTCTATGTAAGTATGGCTATGTAGGTATCTATGTAGATATAAAGAGAATTAAGAATATAGGGATTTGAGAATATAGGACTCTAGGTATGTATACTTGTAAGTATCTATCAATAGGGGGATTCATGGATACAGAGGTCTAAGGATGTAGGAATGTGTGGATATAGGAATCTGGGACATAGAGATCCAAGAATGTGGAGCTCAAGAGATGCAGAAATCTAATATATTGACTTAGGGAATATAGGAATATACTGACCTAGGAATATAAGAATATAAAAATCTAAGAATCTACACACGTAAGGATCTAGAAGTTGAAAAACACATATCTCCATATGACCCACATATGTTCTTCCATTTAACCATCCACAAATAATCAACCAAATACATGTTACAAATTGCATCTAAATTTCATCAATCTTCGAATATTTTCCTAGTACCTCTCTGTATCCGTTTACGTGTGATTTATGGTGAACGATTTATCTACTATTCAAATTTGAACGATTACGTAAGAAGCAAAAATCGTGCAGGCACATAAGGACCGTACGATTTTAAGCCTCTCTTCCGCATCGGTAATTGATTCCTTTCTTCGTTGTTCGTCTACCCGCGTAATTGTCCTATCTGACTTATTAATTATTGCTCGTGTCAATCATCGTTTCAATTATGAACCGCTCACGGCACTAGGAGTCGATTATCTGGAGCCAAAGGCAATTTGTCGTACTGTCATCGTACACGTCGAGCGTTGAAAAAGACGCCCGTAATTTTCGATACTCTTTGTCTCTTAGACACTCGACCCAGCCAGTCACGACAATTAACCGAGACGACCGTGCGTTATTGCGTAGACGTATTCTCAAAAGTCGGACTTCATAAAAGGCTGACAGTTCCCAATTATACGTCGCTCTCCATTTTTTACCTGTCCTCGCGGAGTTTCACTCCTTTTCGAGACTCAAAAGAGACCGAACGGTCGATACGGTTTTATGCAACGACCGTTGCTATAATCACTGATGAAATTCAGTTCAGTGGGTACTCATGACTCTGTCCGTACAAAAATTTATTTTGGCTATTTAGCTTTGTTATTGGTTTTACTATGTTTTTTTTTTGGATTTGTGAAGTACACTTGGGTGCAATGTAGGTTCTTTTTAAATGAGGACATAAATTGCCAATTTTTAAATTCCCATTTTTAATGTTCAAGCTGTCGAATTTTTGAATTCTCGAATTTAAAGCTTTCCCACTTTGTTAGCATACCCTATTTGTTAGCATTTCTGACTTAAATTATACGAGCTTGTTCGGACCTTACTAGGGGTAAATATGAATTACTCTCCCAAATTGGAAAGTTGCGAGCTATGGTTGTACAAAAGTATTACTATCGGTGTGTTTTATGATTGTACGAAGTTTGAACGAAATCGGTGTGTCAAAGGTCAGGACCCGAGAATGATGGACATAGTATCAAAATCGATACCGTATTGAAAATAGGGGAAACAGGTCGCAAAGATCGATGAAATTTTTTCTTGTCGAATCAGCCCGAACCGAGCCGAGTCGAGCCGAGCGGTGCAATTAAGAGGTTAAGGTTATCTACCTACGTGCAATATTTACGGTACCGGCACGATGGCAGCTTCGGGCTAATAGACGAGGAAACGCGTCCCTCTTGCTTCCCGACGCCCTTTGTTTTCTCTCTTTTCTGCCTTCGGCCGTCTTGCCTCGGTTCGACCCACACGCGAAGAGATAAAGTGGAGGATGATCGACGCAGTAAATAAGGTATAGAATACGCATATGTAAATCACGAAGGGCGCACCCACGCCTCCTTACTCAGCCAACTCTGTCCCTACTCCTCCTTCCCTTCTTCTTCTTCTTCTTCATCGTCGTCGTCGTTGGCCTTCGTTCCTTTCTTCTGCCTCGATCCTTTAGCCACCCTGTGTTCCTTCGTGTCTGGTTTCGCCCCCTACTCTCTTCCTTCTTCATAAACCTCTCAAGAGCCGGTGGTTGGAGGAAGAAGGGTAGCTGGAGAAGAAGAAGAGGAAGGTGCGTGCACGAAGGTGGCTCGGTTTCTATACACAATACCCTTCACTCGGTGTTCATGTGCGTCCAGAGTGCTCTTCAACTTCTCTGCAGTCTCCTCGGCATTGAGATAAAGCAACCGTGATACCAGCATGCTCGCCTCTCATTCGCATCCACCCTCGACACTTCACTGCCTTTTTTCACCGGATTTTTGATTTTGGTCTGTTCGTTTCCTAGATGGATAGAAGCACGTGTTTCTGGAGAACTTTAATTCTAGTAGACTGTTGTAGTTTTTAGATTTTATTGTATGACATCTTCTTGTGGATGGTGCATAATAAAATACATATAGCTCCTTTGATTGTGGCACTGCTAGTAACAGGACTTGGAAAGTGTAAATTTTGAAAGAGGACTTCAAGATTTTCATGTCTGAAAATATACAGACCTCTTTAATTATTATAATTAATTTACTGCAGATATTTTCCTGGGAGAATATAGACATTTCTAGTAAGAAGCGTTCTATCAAATGAAAGCTAACTTGAATTTTTTTTACTTGTCCATTGAAATTTTTCTGCTTGTCAATGTCAAGGTTATCTTCTGCTTTAGACGTGGTAACAAAATAATTACAGAACTCTGTTATTGTTCAAATGAAAAATACACCAAAATGTTCGGATCTCTAAATTTCTGAAATGTCATAGTCACATCAAATACTACATGTTAGTATTTGATCCCTGACCTAAATCCAAATAAAAGTCATAGCTACGCTACTGGGTCCCTACATTTCGGAGCACACGTAGACGCGACAGACCCTTCGAAAATCCGGACAGGGACCATTTGGACGGCGGTGGTTATCCCATTGGATGACTAGAAGAGCCGCACACGCCCACCTCTCAATTTTTCATGGAATTTCCCCTCGTTCGAGGGAAACATAAATTTTCACGGGGCCCCGCGATACGCGTCGTTATTATAATCGAACGTTGGCTACCTATGGAATTAATTACGGAGAGGATCAGAGGCTGACAGGTCTAGGAGAGGTTCACTCGAGCGATTAACTGAAGCTGAATCCGTGTTTTGACTTGTGCCAGCGGAATTCTGCTCGATGACATAAAGTACCATCGATCGGCCCTCCCGGTTTTAGGACGCATAAATTATACGGCTCAATATTCTCTTACGTAATGGACTCTAATTTAGGAAGACATTAATTGAACATCGTGTGAAATGGACCATTTGGACTGCCTTTCAATTTTGATAGAAATTTATTATTTTATGGGATGTGTAGTTTGATTTGTAGTCTTTTGAGAATTTGGAAAATTGGACATTTGGGGTGGAGGATTGAGGGTTTGAGAAATGGGAGCTTGGGAAATTTAGAAACTTGAAAAGTTAAGAATGAGATTTAGGGACTGGGGATTTGAGAGTTCGGGAAATTTAGAAATTTGCTAGTTGAGGATTTGGAAATTTAGGAATTGGGGATTTGAGAATTTGGAGATTTAGGGGCTGGGGGTTTGAGAGTTCGGGAAATTTAGAAATTTGCTAAGTTGAGAATTTGGAAATTTAAGAATTGGGGATTTGAGAATTTGGAAATTTAGGGACCGGGGGTTTGAGAGTTCGGGAAATTTAGAAATTTGCTAAGTTGAGAATTTGGAAATTTAGGAATTGGGGATTTGAGAATTGGAGTTTAGAAATTGGGAATTTGAGAATTGGAAATTTAGGAATTGGGGGTTTCAGAATTGGAAAATTAGGAAGTGGCACTTGAGAAGTGAGGATTTAGGAATTTGAGAATTTAGAAATTAGGGAAATGTAGAAATTAGGTAAGTTGAGAATTTGGGAATTTAGGAATTTGCTATGTTAGAAATTTGGAAATTTAATTATTGGAATTTGGAAAGTGGGAATTTAGGAGTTCGGGAAATTCAGAATTTTGCTAAATTGTGGACTTTGAAATTCGGGATTTGTAAATTTGTAATTTATAAATTCCAAAATTTGTAAGTGTAGAAAATTTAGAAATATCAAAATTTGTAGGTGTGAGAAATTTTCCAAGCTCAGAAATTTGTCATCTTAAAAATTTGAAAATTCAGAAGCTAAAAATTGTACAATAATTTACAAATCCACAAATGTATCTACTCACAAAGTTGAATCTCCCAAAACTATCCAGCGTCTAAGAAATTAAAAAATCAATAAATACCTCCAAAAATACATCCCCAAGAGAATCCTAACATCCCCTACGCAGTATAAATCCAGTGCGTATTTCGAGGGAGAGGCGAGTTACGCCAATGTTAGGGCCCGAGTAGAAAAAGCGAAAGAAAGAGGAGGGTCAGGAGAAAGAAGAAGAAAGGGAGAGCTGGCCAAATCGTAAATAAGAAGGCGATTGTCCTTTTAAGCGGCATGGGGCCAGGTCCCCGCGTGGTGAAGCAAGGGTGGGGGCAGCCCTTCGAGAAAGGGGCCCCCACTGATTGTCCCGAAAGAATGGTAGCCGCATGACGGTCCCATTGTTCGAGTGCCCGGTACCTGTATATACCCGTAACGTGTACACGTGTGCATGCGTGTGTGTGCACGCACTCGACAGGTCTGTATTTGCGAGCGGGATAAGAAGGGAGTTTTAGTATCCGCGTATCGCGTCCACTCCCTTCCACTTTATCGTCTGTTCTTTTAGCTGCGGACCTGCTTCTCTATATCGCAGCTCTGGCGCTTTTTCTTCGACGGTTCGATCGTTAGAATTACTGCATACGTTTGTAAGGACATTCTCAAATCTGCATTGGATTTTGGCTGGACCGTGGATGTTTATGGGAAGGCATACGCGCTTGTATGGGGATGAATTTTTAAGGAGATCAATATTTGTTCTGCTATTAGTTTTGCAAAGTATATTTTTGGTTCTCTGTGTTTAATATGATATACAAGTTTTGTGTATTGCATATTTTGTGCATATTTGCAATAGGTTATTAATTGATGTGTAAGTTGTTAGTAAGTCTCTTATGTTTATTTTTGAATTTCTGATTACATGTGGGTATGAAGAATATGTCATAAAATATGTTGGTATTTTCTGAAGTCCATACAGCTATTGAAGAAATAATCAAAATTGAGATACGATGTTGAAAAAAAGTTTAAACACATTGGTTCAACATGACTTCATACGACTTGAATATAATTAAATAAATTTTACAGTAAAATTGTTTCATTGCTAAAAATGTGACAAACTCATTATTACGAATTGCAATATAAATTCTGATAAATAATAACAATAAAATCTATTTATAATACTTTTAATTGCAGTACAAATATCTTTTATATTTATTATATTTTTATATGCAATACACAAACATCACACTGGATAAACGAGTTTTCGCATACTAATAAATCATGTTATTTCCAATCAAGAATCTCAGCTAAAATTAAAATAAAATCACCACTGAATTACCTCAATTATAAATACACTAATTTCCTCCTGGTCTTCGTAAAAGAGAAACTATTTATGTGGAGATTCATAATTACATGATTTATCAGCATGCAAAAGTTTAATAACACGTTGAATGCCGCATTGAAAATAGCTTTAAGCAGTAACGGCGCACTGTAATTAAAATTTATAATTTTCCGGAATATAATTATTTCACCTTCCAATTAAAACTTTCCACTTACTACCTTACAAAATTAATATAATATAAATGTTGGTTAAAATTCCTCGACTTTTCCTTCGGTTAATTATAATAAATTCTGATGTTGTTTTTAAAGTAATATGATACCAATATTATTTAAAATTCTTCAGTTTTCTTTTCACACATTGATTACGATCCTGCTGTAAATTAGTACAATATTGTTTGAAGTTTCCTTCAATTTTTTTTAAATTTTAATTGAATATATTAAATGAGTAGACAGAAAAATTAATATTATTTAAAATTCTAAAACTTTCGTTCAATTAATCATAATAAATGTGTAGGTCGTCAAATTAGTAAAATATAAATACTCTAAAATATGTTTCCATTCTTTCCCTAGTTGAATGCAATAAATTCCCTACGTGTAAAATATTAAATCAGTATAAATTAAAATTCCACAACTGTCCCCTAAATGATCACAGTAAATTCCCGGTGTGGGTCGTCAAACTAGTAAAATATAAATACTCGTTAAAATATCTTTCAATCCTTCCCCTAATTAAATATAACAAATTCCCAAAGTGGGTAAAATTAATATTAAATCAGTATAAATTAAAATTCCACAACTGTCCCCTAAATGATCATAGTAAATTCCCGGTGTGGGTCGTCAAATTACTAAAATATAAATACTCGTTAAAATATCTTTCAATCCTTCCCCTAGGTGAATGCAATAAATTCCCTAAGTGGGTAAAATTAATATTAAATCAGTATAAATTAAAATTCCACAACTGTCCCCTGATCACAATAAATTCCCAGCGTCGTCAGTGACCTCCACAGTGTCCAGCAATCTAAAAATCCGATAGCATGCGCAAATTCTGCCATAATCACTGTCCACTTTCGCCAAATCTTCCCTGAGGCGGCAAATTTCCAAGCAATCGATTCGACCGTGTATTCTATACATTTACGGGGACGCAGGGTGTAGTTATGGTTAAAATTTACTGCGATCTCGTTCGATCTAAGGTGGAACAATAACCGTCTCTTATCCTACTTTCTATCGGGGACTGTGATTTGACGCGAACAAGAGAACCACCTGTTGAATGGCGCACACCTGTTGCGTAAGATTTCGCGTCCCCTTCGAGTCGCGTTCCTTTATTTTTCTCTTTCTTGCGATCTAATTGCAGTCCCGCGGATTTTACGTGTAATTCAGCAGCCCCCCTTTTGTATAGCCGCGTTTTCTTCTCTCTTTTTTTTTCTTTTCGCCGGTTTCCGAAGATAGCGTGCTACCAGCTAAAGCACTCAGTAAGCCTGCGGCTACTTGTTGATCGTTTTGTAGCTACCTGTTGCACAAAGCTGGCTGCTTCTTTCATCGCACGCATACCTATATCGAGGGCAGTTCTTTTAACCGCCTTTCTGATGTTAGACACCGTTTCCATTATTCTTTTTAACGAGCGTAATGTCTATTCGTGGACCAACCTTCCTTATCCAGACTAATGTTTGAACGTTTGGACACATCTTTATAGTCAAATTAATTCCGAATGGAGATTGCTTAAGTCGGTATTTTTTGGAGTTTGATTACATATTCATCTTTGACTCTTCAGTGATCGACAGGACTTAGGGTTATACGTTTAAGTCATAATACTTCAATATTTTGATTGCCTTCGTTCTGTACACCGAATACTCAGTTGTCAGTTTACCAACATTACACTGTCATTTTATCATAAGTTTAGGATGTAAAGATACCCAGGATCAAATATGGACAATTTAGGGATTGGTGGTCCAGGAATTTGAAGTAGAAACTTAGGGATCTAATTGTTGACCTAGAAATTTAGGAACGTAGGTAATTGGAGACCTTGTAATTAATGCACTGTGAGATGTAGAGATTTAGGGGTCCAGAGAGGAGACCTAGTTTGGGAACATAGGTGTCTGTGAAGACCCTGTCATTACAAGACTTTGGATATGGGAATCCACAAATTTAGTTACCTCGATTCTTGGTAATACAAGAATTTAACAATTGAGAAAATTCGAAAATATAAAACGTTGAAAAATGAATGAAGAAATTGTTAAATGTACATATGTCATCCATCGGTAGTCAACCCATACTTTGATTCTATTACATTTGTGTGTGTTTGTATTCGAACACCGCAATAACGAAAGGAAAAGACATTAACAAGATCATGGAGAAGTTGAAGAAGCTCGTTCACAGTCCCTCGAGCGTTTATTTATAGAAGGCTCGTATCGGTCCATTGAGCCAACGCGTCTGGAGAATCTCTCGTCATACGTGATTCGTCTTCGAGCTGTTATGATATCCAGCTGCTTTTCACTCGTTCTCCTTGTCGTCTGTGTTCGAGCAACCACTCGAAATCCCGAAAAGACATTCCGGCAATATTCCTCGATGCCGGAACGTCGTTCCATTCCCAAGGATATTCTCAAATTAGACACTTCGGGAGCGTGTTCCGCGTATGCATTATTCATGGCTCTTCAATGGGCTCCGCATAAATTTTGTGCCAAGGGTGTTTCGAAGCCTCCTGTGAGAGTGGAGGATTCTTCAATTACCTGCGCCTTCGTCTACACTTCCCGGCGTTCTTAGTTTCTTTGGGGAAATTGCGATATTCAGATGAGACTTGGGAGGTTCAGGCTTTTAAGATTTGGAGATTGGGGAATTTAGGTACTTGGACCTTTGGAGATTTGAGGACATGTACTTGGAGATTTCAGAGTTTAAATATTTGGAACTTTCGACATTTGGATGTTTGAGAATTGGGGTGTTTGCATACTTAGAAATGTGAGAGTTTGAGGATTTGAAAATTTTGGAATTCAGGAAATTAAAGAACTTCAGAATTGAAGAATTTTAGGAACGTTGTAAATGGGTTCTTCAAAGTTCAGGAATTCGAATTTCTAGCAGTCAGAAATTTGTAAATATTCAATCTTAAAAATTCCAAAACAGAATTCCTAATAGTCCTCACTACCTAAAGCCCTTTAAAAGCGATTTCCATAGAATCCTCCGCCAGAATTTCCGTAAGGAAGCAGTATCATGCACAACAGCGTACTCCGAAACCTCTCGGTCCTTCGATTAAGCTTCTCCCCGTTTAATGGAGACATTTAAAGAGTTCGGCTCGCGAGACGACAGGCAGAACGAGCGTGTCGGAAATCGCTGTCGAATGGCATTCGATTGCATCGCGTAATGGCGTTCAGCAAAGACGGAGAGGTCTGGTGTGGAAAAGTGAATCCGGTTTTGGCAACGATAAGGCAACTCGGTCCGCGGTTTCGTGGCCGAAAACGTCCCCCAATCGAGATCGAGTCCGAGAGTAGAGTGCATTAAGGTCCGTGGAGCGAGCACCATCTCGGCGCCCGGATCTTTCTTCTCTTTCCTCTTTCATCCCGAAGTCTCCGCTCTTCCCGCTGTGGACCCGTCATTAACCGGGGACCCTCCTCTCTTGCTGAAGCCATTACCCATTCAAATTACGCTTATCGGTGGGTCCTTTCTCGAGTACGCGCGCCTTTTAAGGTCCCAGAAAATGGACAAAGGACGGGGAGAGTCTGATGGGGTGGACGGCAGAAAAAAAAGGGTGAAAGAGGGTATTAAGACACGCAAAACCGGTGTACAAATCGCGCGGTGTGCATCGCCCCGTGCATTATTGCTGTCCAACCTGGACTCCGTCGACCATTCGTGGACTGCTCCTCGTAGATAACGCTCCATTTCTGCCTCTTAACCCCTCCTTTTGTCTCTCTTCAATTATTCTCGCGATTGTTCCTGCAATTCTTCTTCGACGTAGGAACCTTCCGATTGGAAGATAAAGGTCAGCATCGAGCATTAGGCAAGCAGCACTTTGCTGTTAAAAGAACTTATATTTGTCAGATGTCACATGTGTTTTTGAATGGAAAGTTCATTGAGTGTTGTAGAGTTAGAGCTTAATATGAACTTATTTGACGTAGATGCTATTGCAAATGCTTCAACTTTAGTACACACTGAATTCATCCATCTCTTACCATTTACAAAAATATTTTCCCAAAACGTTATCTACGTTAGAACCTACATTCATCGTCCAAAAATTTTCAATTTTAAAAATGAGAGTCCTTGAGAAGATCCTTGAAGAGAATCAAGTACCACCTGAAAATTTAGAATTGTATAAATCTAAATGTTCAAGATCATCCACGAGGAGAATTCAGTCTCTGTCAAAGAACCGCAGAGATTCAATTCGAGCGAAACGATTCGTAGGAATTTCGTGCGAAGGTTGCGAAACCCCGAAAGGATTCGATAGTATTACGTAGCGATATGCTAAGTTAGTTTTTACTAGAAGCGGAATATCGGTGGCTCGGTTGAAACGAGCACACACAGGATTCTTTTAATGGAACGATGCACTCGCTGGGAATTGCAGCGGCATACGGGTCTCTAAGGGCTCTCTCGAATCATTACCCTCTTTCCAACTGTCTGGGAATTCTAACAAGCGTGCAAAGCAGCTTTTAAAAGGCTTGGCTCGCATTGGTTCGTTAGAGGTCTAACGAGGGGCGAATCGCATTGCAATAATTACTCCTTACAAGG
Organism: Megachile willughbiella; assembly: GCA_945859595.2. Lineage (NCBI taxonomy): Eukaryota > Metazoa > Arthropoda > Insecta > Hymenoptera > Megachilidae > Megachile > Megachile willughbiella. The sequence goes on from OX243796.1 coordinate 12,986,825, forward strand.
GCATGAACGTGCACCGCTTGTCCGTTTGTTCGAGATGGATGGCGATCGACGTTCATTTTGTAAAGTAGCGTTAATCCGCTAATAAGCAGCGATCTGTATCGCGATTGTTTTCGACATCTTGTGGACTTCATTCCTCTCGATTACGAGGACAATATACGAACTTATACTATTATGTAAGTTATATTTGTTGAAACTACGGATAATTTGGTTAACATTTTATAACAATTTCATTTTCTATCTATGACAAAAACTATTTACAAGTTTTTTCATCGACTCTTCAACAACTATTTATAAATTGTCTTAATGATAATTTGCCCTATTAATTCTATCAGAATCAACTATAAAATGGATTGAAAGTTATAAGAGGATTTAAAAATTTATTCAACAAATCGATTTATTCAATGTTTTTCGATGATTTGAAGAAAAGACTATAGCTGTCATTTTGCAATGATGTTCATGAAAATATCGTCATTAACATAAGGTATTTTAAGTGTGTGATGTATAAATCAAGCCATGTAATCAACATCTGACTTGTATAACGTATAACATAAAAAGTAAGTCGTATGTGACAGGGGTCCGCTATATGGGGTTGCACACCCCATATCTGATGCAACAACGCCGGTCTAGAATTTGCAGAGTAACGGTACACTGCAACTCCTGTGGCGAAAATTAAGTCTCCATCGCCATTAGTTTGATTTACCTTTTATGCTGTTCCGAAGGATGCAAGTAAATTGTGCATAGGAAACGTCGATAGAACGTTCCATAAATAGCGATGTCTTGATTCTGAACCTACGTTAATTCTCGATCATTTTCGCGATTCGATTCGCGACAGGTGCATCCATGGCGCAACCACGTGGCCCAAATAATTATAACGTTCCACCGAGCGTGCACTTATGGCGACGGACAAATAATTTTTCCATGGGCACCCCCGTGGCGTGCTCGTGGCTACCCGGTGCCAGCCATGGCTTTTTGGTGGGGAGGCACGGGCCGCTGTGTTAACCTTCCTCCTCGCTTCGTGGGCCCCAATGGGGCCTCAGTAGCTCTCAACCGAAGCACCATAAGACGTAGAGCCAAAATTCCGAGGCAAGGACACCATATGGTGAAACGAGACGCGTCACTTCCGTGTCCTTCTGTTGTTTTCTTTTCTTCAATGGACTTTCTCTTGAAAAGAGATTCGCTTTTCCGGTACGATTCTTTGTTGATTTTTTAACAACCCTCAGGGGCCTGTTAAGCATTTGCTTAAGTGCTTTTTTATTTTGTTGTAATTTAATGTGTACAGCTTGGATCTACTAGGAGAAAATTACGTAGTTTGAATAGTATGCAATGTTGATATTGAATTACTGTTCCTGGAAAGCATGTGTTTTTTAATGCTAATGTTATCGATACTTAGAAGCGATATCTGTATATTAACTCTTTGCTTGTGAGATCATTCCACACTTGTGATGCAACCTACTGCTTAGTTTGAACATTTGGTGCCGTGAATTTTGGGATACTGGAACTTTGGAATTTACAAATTATTTTGGAATGTGGAAACTTGGAAATTTAGGAGTTCGTAACTTTGCAACTTTAGAACAATTAAATTTGGAACTTTAAAAATACATTATAAGCTAGATATTGATCTCCACTATCATGATCTCTAGATCTCCAGGATCCGCTAGTTTTATGTATCTCCACCCACAAGTCTTGCTCCACAACCGAAACGAAATCGACAAACATTGAATTTCTCTAAAATAAAAAATTGTCTAGCAAGCGAATTGCAATCTACTCGCTCTAGATCTGCATCATTTGTCCATCTGATTCCTATTCGACAATGTTAACAACACGCGATCTCCGTTCTGTCGTAAAGCAAATTGAAGGCGACGCCGGGTGTCGTGTCGTCGAGTGGCCGGATTTTCTCGCGACGCCCCTAATGATAGTGTTTTTTTTGCGTGGTCGGTGAAACGTTCTTGGAGCGTGAAAGCAGGAAGTCGATCAGGACTCCTGGGGGCTCTTAAACACCGTGGGTTGAGCGTCACTGGCGTCGCCACAGTCGGCGGCATGAGAATTTTCCCACAGTCCCCACCACGTGGCCTGCGGCCGACGCACACCCGCTCTCGCGACGTTGCCACACCTTCGGCCAGGCTGAGAGGCACTGTGTTGCTAGTCAGAAGTGCGCGGGAAAGGGAGACAGAGAGGATAGATAGGGGCTGCAAACGGAGAGAACGAGAGAACGGATCGTATCGAGAGAGGAGAAAGATCCGTAGAGAGATCTGAGAAAGGAATGAGTGAATGAGGATGAAGGGGTGGGGGGTTGGATCAGTGACAGAGCGAAGGAGAAAAGATGAAGACCAGAGAGGAGAAACAGAGACGGTTTGTGGCGAGCAGGAACAAGGTGCTTGGAGAAAGGTGAAAACAGAGACGTATTGGCTAAAGAAAGACTCCGATACACGGGATACTCCCTAGAAAAAGTTGGTGGATTTAGAGAGTCAGACTACTGATTTGCAGCCACGTGAAATTTTTCCCTTCACGTAACTTACTGCTATTTAGTCAAAATGTACATGGCTTTAATCATATTCTTGTAAAAGAACACGTTATACTTGGACATTTATTCATCCATGAACATTTGTCCATCACATAGACATTTATCCATCCATGAACATTTGTCCATCACATGGACATTATCGTACTATAATGTATACTTCGAAACAGGTTATAATATAATCGCCAAAGTCATGAAAAATGCAAACTTCTACACCTACACTTTGCAAGGGGTAGCATAAAGAGCGCATACCCAAAAATCCAGGTCCTGTTAATGACAAGGGCTCATTTCCATAAAGTACGATCATGTTCCCGGAATTCTGTCAAAAGTTGGAGGCGAGTTCATAATGGAAGTAGCCGTTGGCGAAAGCGCAGACAAATGGAGCGTGCGATGATTCGCGAGCGCAAAACTAAAGAAAAAAGCGAAGCTCGCGCGAGATGCGAGCGGCGTGGGTGCGTTGGAGAAGGATGAAATAGCTCCAGCACTTATAAATCAACCTGGACGGAGGCCCATAATTGCAATTGTCCATGAGCCTCACCCCAGATCGGAGCGATCAACCGCCACGTGTACGTGTGCGCACGCGTGTGTGCGTGTGTACGTGTACGATGGGTGCAGAGCAGACCCTATTCGACCAAGGATACGTATCCGTTACTTCGTTACAGATGCAGGGCCGTAACGAGCGGAACACCGGTATAAATTCAACGTACTCTGTTCCTTTTCTCCGTCTGTTCTTTTTCGGCGGTTCGAACAACACGCCCGAATATTGCTACACCCGCCATGAATACACTTATCCCTTAAATTCTTTATTTTTCTTTTTACGTTAACGGACCAGACACGGTAAATTACGCGGCTAGGAATTCTATGATTTTTTCTATGGAGGAGTAAAAAAGTAGTCAGTTTCTTGAAATCTGAAGGCGGCACGACCGGAGATCGTGGATGAAGAGGATACACGCTTAAGAGGAGAGCAAGGCCGGAATTTCGGGAATCCTGTAAAACGACGGGCAATTAGTCGCTGATTCGGGGTAGCCGGGATGATTTCATTCACCCACGGAACGCAGTGGCGTAACTAACATTTCTCTCGCGGGTGGGCTACCGACTTTTACCGATTCGACGAGACGCGTCAGCTATGAGGAACTTCTGAACATTTGGACTGGGAAATTTTGAAATTGGTGCATATGAAAATTTTGGAGATTCGGAGGACTAGGTGATGTACTAGGAAATTGATGATTTTAGAATTTGAAGATTTGACAAGATCTGAATTTGGGAATTCTCTAGTCTGAAATTCTGGGAATTTGACAATTAGGAAACTGAGAAATTGAAAAATTAAGAAACTAGAAATTTAGAAACTTGGGCAATTAGGAAATGATTTTTACATTTTTAGATTTGGAAATTAGAAAATTTCCTGAGTAATAAATTTCGAAATTAAAGTTTTAAAAACACAGATATTTAGAAATTTACAAATGTAAAAGTCTGATACTCTTTTAAAAATTAATAAATCTGCAAATATAGAAGCTTGAAAATAAAAGAATGTAACAATTTAGCAATCTTCAAATTTTTAATTAAATAATTTCCACCGTAAATAAAATATTCCACGTCCACGTGGAATTCACTGTTTACGCCAATGACCTGAGAGAGAAGAAAGCAAACGGAGCAGCGATTCGTCCATAATCGTTTCAGAGGAATTTACGAATTTCGACTCGTGTTCCACCATGTACATAGCGAGATGGTCGCGTTTCCCTTGAAATCGTATGGTTCTCACGTTGAAAAAGCCTTCTCGAAACCCTTTGACCCCGCGTTGCATCGTCGTGGCTTCTTTTACCACGAGGATACCCATCATTTTGTTTCCTCCGCAACTAGGAAGTGTCCTTCCGATTCGTATAATGTAACGGCACTGTTTCCTAGGGAAATGGTAGAATTGCAAGAACTCGATGAAATTTCAGTGATATTGATTGCGGGTATGTTTATTTTCCTCCTAATATTCAGATAATCAAAAGAAGTTTGAAATACGTATTACTTTTCACTGAAAACTTGTGATTTTGCGTTACATACTTGTTCATTTCATATCACATATATGTTAACTTCATATTACACATATGTTGATATCACATAACATGTATGTTGATTTTGTATTACATACATGTTGATTTCATATTACATATACGTTGATTTTGTATTACACATATGTTGATTTTATATCACATACGTTGATTTTATATTACATACACAAACGTTGATATTATACATATTACATGAACGTTGATTTTGTATTACACATACGTTGATATTATATCACATATACTTTGATTTAATATTACATATGTGTTGACTTTGTGTTACACATATGTTGATTTTATATTACACATACGTTATTATGTTACGTACCTTGACTTTATATTACACATACATTGATTTCGTATTACAAATTCAGTAATTAAATACACATGTACGTGTGATTTTATGTTCCACATATGAATTGCAATTTTGCATCACATCGTTGCAAAAGACAAAAATAACGCACAACGTGCACACCCTAAATAAAACCAACTTCTTAGCCACAGAGGGTGCTAGCTTTTTATATCCCCCTTATTACGGCAGAAAAAAGGTCGAAAAAGCAGTGAAAGGACAGGGAACGAAAGCCGTTGCAAATACGTGCATTTTTCAACGAGCTTCAATGGTCTGGCTGTCTGCCCTCGGCCGTATCGATATTAGAGGCAATCGATTCGTTCTGGACCCGTGACGTAGGTTCTTCTTCTTTATGCTGCGTTGTCCTCATCCTCCAATACGGGCTCTTTAAAAATTCCTTTTTTTACTCCGCTGTTGCAATTTAAGAGAAAACGATGATGCTTCTGTCTGGACGCGTAGAGTACGGCTCGTAAAAGTTCGATTTAACGAGGAAAGGTGAAATCTACGTTTCGCGTAACGCTGCCATGTAAATTCGTGGCCAGGAAAGGGTATTATAATCTGAATTTTACGGTGTAACAGTCTCACGGTAGCGTGTAAACCGCTCCCTCCGTAATCCGGTAACTCAAGAAGGGAAACCTCCTTGAAATTCCAGTTTCGAATCTCTGCCGAAATTCACTGACGGAAGCCTTGCCGGGGAACCATTTGTTGCATCGCCAAATTGCTCTGCAGCAATTTCGTGTTGAACTCGAAAAAAATTCAGGAAAGAAGTCGTATATCTGATACATAGTTACGGGACATTTTACCTGTTATCTTGTTGGAATTATCTTGTTCAGAATTATCGTACTTGTACTTATTCATAAATGCAGGTGTTCAATTTTGATCGAAAAATGTAATTTTGAGTATGTGAACAAGTAACTCATTTATTGACCATCTATCTACTTATCACTTTGACTACCATACTTATACCATATACATCACTTTGTACCATATACATGTTAACACGTATGTGTACTTAAATCTTGCGAATTCAACATCTACATTATTAACAATTTGTTCAGTTACATAACTGGAAATACTCATATTAGCTACTGCAAACTATGAACAAAAACTATAACAAAATATTCTGAACATATTTGGTAACAATTAAAAATAAAAATATTGTTCAATCAAGTTTTTTAATTTAGTGTGGTAATCAACATATTAAATTGACTGAATGATTTAACATAATTTTCTGTCACTTTTTAATAATCAATATTATCCACTTAATGAATGTTAATTTAGAGTAAAATTCAAGATAGACGTTCAGATAATTTTGAATATTATTTTCTGAATGAAAGAGAGGATATTTAAATTGAATATTCTCCGTTCATTAGGAGTTAGTAATAAAAATATTGAATAATAAAAGTAGAAGGTAGATTGGATTATAAGATTGTAAGGGGCGACGAACCCCCGTTGGGTTCCTCGACCGATTTACTTTTGCATCGCTTTAATATTAATGTTACGCCCCTGTTTGCAACCTGGTATAATAACGTCGTGGCCCATACATACGTATAGGATCGGCATTTTTTTCGCTCTCGAACGAAACTATGGGCTCTCGTGTCGGTGCGGATGCACAGGAAGTTTAGTTAACCGCTTTACCGAGCATAAATTATGCACGCCATTAGAGTCGGTAACCGTGGTTCATGACCAAGTTTGCATCGCTGCGCTGGACAACTAGTGATATGGATAGATAAACGCGGAAGAACGTGTTGTGTATTGTTCCATATAATTTTTATTTAAATGGAAAAGAGGAGACAAAATGTATCAAAAAGCGTTTCAGATCAGATAGTGATTTATTATGGATTGGTAGGTTGCTAGATTAGGATGTGTCATATGTTCAGAAATTTAGGGATTTTTAAATGTGGGAGATTATAAATGTTGGAATTTGGAAATTTGCAAATTTAGAAATTTGTGAATGTGGAAATGTAGAAAAATTGAAATGAGAAATTTAGAGATTTAGAAACTTCGAAATTTAGAAATCTAGGAATCTAGAAATTCAGGAGTTCAGTAATTAAGAAATTGTATAATTTGGAAATACATCACTCTAGGAATTTAAAAATTTCGAAATTTGGTAATTTAGAAATAAGTTTAGAAATTTAAAAATATAAAAAACCCAAAATCTAGAAATTTCATAATGTATATATTTAATAATCTGCAAACTTAAAAATTATCGACTTGAGAAATTACATATCAGTGTCTTAAATCACAAGTACCTAATGAACTTCAGAAACGAAGATCATTGACCCAAACTATAAAAAAATAAGCAAATCATTTCTAAGTTGTCAAATACTTCTTTGCTTCCGTTCGTGATCTGCACGATCACAGTCCGCCTCGAATCCATTTACCATAGCCTGCATATTTATCTTACTTGCGACTAGACAAGGTCCAGAAAAGACGACCCGTTGAAAAAGCTAAGGGGTTTTCAGTTCGCTTGTGAATAATCGCGCGTCATGCTACATCGATCCTATCGATCCTTTCTATGCACCGCTTCTTGCGCTTTCCAAGCCTTACACCGCTTCAATTTTCGTTTAATTAAACACCGTTCGTTTCTTGCTATCATATCGATCACTTTTCTTCTATGTTTCTCCCTCGCTTAAGTACAAACACTTAGACTACGAAATTTTCGCTCATCATCGCAACGCTATTTGCTTACCGTTTATATACACGCTACTCGATACCGTATCGATCGATTTCACAGTTATCAAGGTTTATCGTTTTATCTTGCCTCTACGTCTTCCTCCTACAACATCCTTTTCTCTAATCTACCATAAACTCTAGTATACTGAAGAAACAAAGTAATAACGTCATGAAAAATGCTGCTAGTAAAGCAGCGAAGAAACTAGATCTTAAAAGTTAATGTTTAATGGCGTGAACATGGTTGCAGCAGTAGAAATGAATGTCTATAGTCAGACATTACTACATCGGTTTTGAAGTATAGCTCGTTTAATTTTCAAACTTGTTCCAGTTCAGTCATGTTAGCATAATTCTGATTTTATATAGTTTGTTCGTATCATATATTATTGGCGTGTTATTAATATTTTGTATTATTGGTATTGCACATTATGTTCATGATACTTATGTTATGTAGTATGTTCATGTTACTAATGTTACATGTTATGTTCATGTTATTAATATTATACATTATGTTCATATTACTAAAGTCATACATTATGTTCATATTACCAAAGTCATACATTATGTTCATGTTACTAATATTACACATTATGTTCATATTATTAATGTCATTAATTATGTTCATATTATTAATGTTGTCCATAATGTTCATATTACCAATGTCATACATTATGTTCATATTATTAATGTTGTCCATAATGTACATATTACCAATGTCATACATTATGTTCATATTATTAATGTTGTCCATAATGTTCATATTACTAACGTTTCATATTACGTTCACATTACTAACGTAATACCATGAATGTTACAAGTAAATCAGTAACTTGCCAACAAAAGTGTTAAAAGCTACCCAACATTTCTCAGCGTATGAAACCCTATTGAATCCCCGGCACCTGTTCAAAAACAACATGAAACATAGTCCCATTTTTATCGATCCCATATGAATCTTTCTAACCAGACGCGTTTCTTTTGTTCCAGGATTTCGTGGCGAGCAATGCGAGGAGAACATCGACGATTGTCCAGGGAATCTCTGTCAGAACGGTGCAACCTGCATGGACAGGATAAACGAATACTCCTGTCTGTGCCCGCCATCGTACACGGGCACACAATGCGAACTCGATGTGGACGAGTGCTCGGTCCGGCCATCCTTGTGCCACAACGGTGCCACGTGCACCAATTCTCCTGGCAGTTATTCGTGCATATGCGTGAACGGATGGACCGGACCCGATTGCAGCGTCAACATCGACGATTGTGCAGGAGCCGCCTGTTTTAACGGCGCTACCTGCATCGACCGCGTCGGCAGCTTCTACTGTCAATGCACCTATGGAAAGACTGGTAAGTACATCATGATTTACATGAAAATTGCTCAGAGGACAGGTAGAGAGAGAGGGAGGGGGACACAGGTACAGAGAGAATACAGAGAGGAAGAGGAGAGGTAGTTTACAGAGAGGTAGAGCACGGACAGAGAGAACATAGAGATGGAAAGAGAGGAAAGGTGTACAGTGCAGAGTTGTAAATTCTGGGTTATGGGATTCTGTTTTGCGATAGAGTAGAACAATTTCTGAGATACTTAGGCAAAATTTTAATAAATATGGACATACTTAAATTAGAATATTTGTAGAGTGCACTGCGGATCATTTCAAAGAGGAAGGTTGAATGTGGTAATGAACGATATGATAATACACGATGATCAATATTAAACAAATTGATCCTGGAATTCTGTGTCAATGTATGACGCGTTGTGTGACGCGTTATGCATCGCAAGAGAGTCGGGCAGGTGTATCTGCACGTGCAACAATATGATGCTTCCCCGCGGACCCTGAAGGGAGGCCTCGGAATCCCAAGATTCCGGAGGCTCCAGGCTAGCCTTACCGAGCGACGACCTTGAGGACTGAAAACGAGTTTCTGTCCTTACTTGCCTGCCCTCGAGGCCGAGAGGACGGTTTTCAGATCGATCGTACCGACAGCGATCGCCAAATACAGGCATCCTTCTTTCGTCTCGGCATTATTGCGATTCTTGCGATAGAACCACGACCTTATACCTCGACCGGCGACTTTTTCCCCGGCGGACGGATCCTCGGGAAATCTTAAATGAAGGAATTCGCGCGATCGACGTTCCTACGCGAAGGGACGTTTAAGGGAAGCCTTCGAACGGGCTTTTGAACGAAACGCTTCTTCTTCGATCTTTTTGTGGATTGAAACGCGGGATGCTGACGTGTCGGTTCGTTTTAAATGGTCTGATGATTGAATCGGATACTGGGAATAAAGGCACCTTCAGTTTCTGCTCCACAGATCAATCTGGTTGTCTAGCGGTTTTAGGACTTAGACTCTTTTTTACATTCTTATTGGTCAGGTAATTGAATCGGATATTGGGAGTTGCTGCACCTTTAGTTTTTGTTATACAGATGAGCAATCATATTGTTATTTAATAGTTTTGGGACCTGCACTCTTTCTCAAATTTTGTTGAGGACTTCGATGAAAGTGTCACCCAAGATTTTTTTGTTCTTGATACTTGATTATCCTTCAGGGTGAACACATCCTTAAATGATTAATGTGAATTTTTCTGTATTTCCACATGTATTGCTAGTTATTGGTAACACTTGTATTACACGATGTTATGGGACATCAAAGTCATACAATTTTTAGTATAACATATCAAGGAAAATAGAAACACACTCAGAGGATTAACTGAACCCCTTGGACACATGTGATGGCTGACACTCGTCATGACACGTGTGTTACCTAAGTGCTTTCATATACTACTTCCTACATGAAGAAGTTGAATTTGTTTCACAAACAAAAATCTTCTCAAATACATCACTACCCAAGGGGTTATCCTTGTTAGACGATTTTCAAAGTAACAATATATGTAATATATTCTAAAGTATGTTCCTACATTACAAGAATGAGTATCGATATTTGCCAAGTTTTACCTACAACACGTTTTAGAAATATTAGACAATTACATTTTTCACATGTGAACTTCAAAATTTATTTTCAAGATAGATACTTGAATAATTAATGCTCTTCTGAGGAAAAAGTGTCCCAGCTAGCAGAAACAGGAACACACTTATTGTAATTTTCACTTAGTCTCCGTATCGTGTTAAGTCCGTAACATCGATCGTTTCCCGTTACGGGCTACATCATACTAGTTGTCAACGATTTACGATCTCATTATTTTGAAACGGTTTAAGCAACGCGTACAAACTAACGGGTTTATAGCACGTATACGCACGTGTAATCGTGCATCTTGTTCACTCTGGTTTATATGCGAACATCTTAGACATCCGTGTCCCGTTAGCGAGATACCCGTGTTCGAGTGGTATTGTTGCCGATGACCAACAAACGACTTCTTGTGCCTCTGAATAGTCGAAGATGGATACCGATCGTACGCCATTTGTGTCTTCAGATTTTTCTGTAGAGTGAAGTAGTGTAGTGGTTCATTTGGTGGCTAGCAAGGATTTCTATAGCGAAATTTAGGATTTGGAAATTTGGGGATTAGGGACTTTGGAATTTAAGAATTTTTTAAATTTGAGATTTGGAAATTTGAGGGTTGAATTGGTTGAAATTTTGAGATAGCGGATTTTGGGAATTTGAAGAATGTAGAAATGGGGGATTTAAGGAATTTGGAGAATTGAGAAATTGGGGAGTTTAGGAATTTGGATGATTTAGAAATTGGGGATTTTAGAAATTAGGGGTTTTAGAAATTGGGAATCTATGGAATTTGAAAATTTGAGTACTTCGAAATTTAAGGAATTGGAAATTTAGGAATGGGGGTCTCAAGGAATGTAGACAATTTTAGGATTTAGAAATTGAAGTACTTCGAAATCTAGGAATTCAGTAATCTGAGAATTTAAAAATGAGTAGATTTCCGAACGTGAAAGTTCGAAAGTATCAGGAAAAAGAATCTAGAAACTTTGAACTTTCAGATCTCGAAAAATCCAGGCATTAGAAAGTCTGTAAATCCACCTACCTCAAATATTTCCCGAAACATGAATTCCGATCCAAAAAAGTCTAATTGCACGTAACAGTAATCTTTAGCTGACAATAAGCTAAAAGTTCCATTGCGCAATAAATAAATTAAGAATCCACGGCAAGCTTCTTCCACGCAATTCAGATAGGAATTCCTTAGATTTCCACATGTTAGGAAGCAATTAGGCCGACTTATCGTGTAAGTTGGCTAGCATTTCCAACAATTTACTGAATAGGAATCCGTATTGAACGATCGAGAGCCGTTGGGATTTGTCACCTCTCTCTCTTCCACTCGTTTCATGTTCAACGATCCTCTTGTAGAACTTTTCTGGCCAGGTTATGCGAACCACCAAGCAATACAGACCTTAATGATGTCCATCTTTGGTGGTTGCCGCCGTGTTTGGTGCTCGACGATCGACACTTTTGTCCTAGAAACGCACGCAACGGTCCATTAACAGGCCCCCTTCAAAATGGCCGATCGTTGTTGCGTACATTTTTAACCCTTTGTACTCAAAGCATTTTTTAATATCATTATGTACCCTTCACTTAATACTTTTTTGTACCACGTACAGTTTACATTTGCAACGTACTACAATTTCTTTGAAACAAAATTTCAATCAAACTTTCTGAAATAAAATTTCAATCAAATTAACTGATATAAGATTGGTAGCAAACTGACTGAAATAAAATTTGCATCAAACTGACTGAAGCAAAACTTCAATAAAATTGACTGAAATTAAATTTAAGTCAAATTGACTGAAATATGTAAAATTTCAATCAAATTCACTGAAATATAATTTCAATCAAATTCACTGAAATAAAATTTAAATAAAATTGACTAAAATAAAATTTCAATGAAATTGTCTAAAACAAAATTATAATCAAATAGTCTAAAACAAAATTTCAATGAAATTGTCAGAAATAAAAGTACAATAAAATCGTTTGAAAAAAATTTCACTAAAATTGATTAAAATAAAATTTGAATGAAATTGAATTATAGTTTAGATAAAATTTGAGTTGCATTTAGAAATGGAAAAGTACAAATTTTGTTGAATATATATTTGCATATCGTTCAGTAATCTTTCCGTATTATTACAAATTGAAGATGAATGTCGTATTTTGAAATTCCGAGGTAGATCGTAGGAATGTATGTTGTAATGGAGTCCATTGAACAGAAAGGGTGAACGACACGCTATCTTGTGTATACAATCGAAGGATAAATCGTTGTATTCCGGTTTTCAGGACTGCTGTGTCACTTGGACGACGCGTGTACATCGAATCCTTGTCACGAGGGTGCGATTTGTGATACCAGTCCCATCAATGGATCGTTCACTTGTTCCTGTGCCACCGGGTACAAGGGGGCAGACTGCTCGGAGGACATCGACGAGTGCGAGCAGGGTGAGTAATTGTACAACTTTTGTTACTTTATTTTATATGTCATATTCGAATTAACACGTTTCTTGTACAAATTTCCTATCGTTCACCATTCAGAGATTCCTTATCTCTTTTCGACAAATTATTACACAGTTGTGCACTTGGGAACGTGTATGTAATCAATTCATAAATTCGTACACGTAAATGTCTTGATACAATTGTAAATACGATGACGTAAGTCACTAACGAAAAGTTAACCCCTTGGCTTATAACATATAACAGATGTGAGAAACCTAAATCATATTCGCATAAACATCAAGTTTTGAGTTTAATACCAATTGTAATTTATGTAATTGAAGATCGCTAAATCCAAAATATACCTAACATTTCAACGTTCTTTATTTATATACCACAGTATAATTAGCCTTGACTGACGCAATTGTCGAATATGTAGGTCAAGGGGTTAAAACAGTAAAATTTTATTCGCGTGTCAAAATTAGTAAAATACGCACAAATTTATGAATTGATATATTTTAACTTGCATGAATTTTTTGTCAAATTTATTATCTTGTATGATAATTCTTGTGAGTGTAAATATGACTAGCTAGCAAATGAATAAAGCGGACATAAAATATATTGTTCGCGGCTGTTATTAATTCGGTGATACGTCTACGGGTAATATTGATCTAAAAGATAAACCGACTAAATATGTAATCTCAAAAAATTGCGAAAGCAATCTCGCTTCGAGACGAAAGTAATGAGTGCTCCTCGCCTCGCGGTGCCTCATCCAGCACAGTTATTAATGATTCGTCTGATCTAAAAATGCTCGATGATGATTTCGCGCATGAACGGACAAGAAAAATCTCTCGAACATCTCACCTGATAGATTTTATCGGCACCGGATAGTCTCTGTTTCAAAACACTGCGGAGAATTATAAATGAACAGTCCACGATATTGCGTTCATTATAACAAATTTATTATATTTATTTCGACATTTTTAGTACTTAAATATATATACATTTTTAATACCTTAAATTCATATACATTTTTGATACTTTAAATTTATATACATTTTTGATACTTTAAATTAATATACATTTTCTATGAATTATATATTTATTTCAATATTTGCAATCACGTTCTTAAATGTTTATTTAATAACAGTCAAATAATACTGAGTGTTGTGTCATATAAATCCACATGCCTGATTTGTATGATTTATTATACAGATCTACCACTTACTTCAGTGAGAATCACTTTATTTTCTAAATTGTATAGTATACAAAAGCTAGCTCAAAAAGAAGATTAAATATTATAGATATTGCTTATTAGTAACAGTACATTTTTTAACTGTAAAGATTTTCTATGAATTTTAAATGGTATCCAAAGATGTCGTTGAAAGTTTGAAATGGAGTTTCAATGATCTTGATCAGGCAGCCGAATATTCTTGACCCCTTTCGATTAGTCGAATAAAGATCGAGATTAAAAAGATCGTCCGTTTCGAGCGGCACAATATCTCGTTAAGTTTGATACACGATGTACGAGTCTCAAAATAAATCATTGACTTTTGACGTCGGGAGAAAACGTTCATTTCGATGAATATTACGCCACCGATTCTCTTTCGAATATGTTGCTTTAATCAAACTTGTATTCTTTGAAAAAAGTTGCTAGGTGTTAACGTTCCATTTTATTTCTGACAAGGGTAAATAATGAAAACCAGTCGCGAAATATTGATTAATTTTGTCATTAAAATTAGTGATTAATTTAATCGCTGTACGTCCTTTAAATCGAAAATGAAAGAATGGAAAATAAATTCGCTTGGAAAATTCATATAAAATATAAAAATAGGAGAATGCAAAATATCTCGTTAATAGCAAACGTGTAAAAATGAAAAATAAAGGAAAATGCAAAAATGTTAAATATTCGTTTGCAACATCTTCAAACTGTTACTAATTTCTTGCAATCGTCCGAGATTAGCGAGCAAACATTTAAATAGCGTTTTGAATAAAAATTCCTGGGCAAATTCTCGAAAGCAAGAAAGAAGAAAGATATCGAAGAGCACGCAGGTTCTTTCGAAACATACATATCTCGGCTCGTTCGCGATCTCGTTCTCAAAGCATTCCACGCGAACACCTGTAGGGTGCAGTGCACCTTAATAAGTATCCTTCGAGGACTCCTTCGTTTCCTTTCTTTCTCTTATTTCCCTTTCGTATGCTGCGAGGCAAACTTGTCATTCGTAAAAGCTTTCTCCCTCTTTCTTCTCCACATCGTATTCTGCGATGCTCAGCTCGCGATTAGAAGGGTGCCAGTCCCTCTGTTAGGACAGCTACCATTATTAATAATTCCGCGGGTATAATTGATGGTCTGTCGAGGATGTGTGTTTCAAACGACCGGTGATATCGATCGATCGACAGTTGTCTCGAAACCATTTCATTTAGCCACCTTTCCTTTAGAATCATAATCGTTTTATAATTACGAAAGGAACCTTGCATAATTTTTTAATCACGTACATAAACACATATTCAAACTTTATTTAAACCTTGAATCATGAAACTTTTTAAATAAAAAAACGATGTATCTAATTTAAATTAAATGACAGACGTTTACTTAAAATTATTCTATCGATCACACATTAAAAAGTTCATAATCGAAGAGCAAAAATTTAAAAATGGTTTCTTGCAATATATCAAACAGCAGTCCAAACATGGATCTGAAGAATCCAAGGACGTTTGATTGGATAAAAAGATAAGCTCGACCAATCATGCTTAAATATCTTATTCGAATCGTAATAGCTTTAATTAGCCAGTTCGCGTTATTAATGCATCGAAATGAGAGTGTAATGATAGCGAGCGTATAAAGTGTCCCTCGGCGAGGCAAACGAGCGAGATTGTTAACGCGTTCACCCCCGAAATCCAATTAATCCCCGGTGCCGGTTGATTAACGCGGCTCGCTAATGCGAGAAAGCATGCCTCAAAGAGGGGACCAGCGAACACGTACGGTTACAAAAGAAGAGTTTCCGATTATTAATGAAGTGTCTTTGTCTGGAACGAAACGTATTAACCGGTGCGTTCACCTACGGCAGGCGGTGCGTATTTATTATCAGACCCAACGAATGAAAGGGATTTACTTAGATGCATTTTCAACTGCTTCTCCTTATTCTTCCTCCTCCTCTTCGCCTTCTTTATATGGTTCACGGTTTCCTTTTCTAAATGAGGCTGAACATACGATCTTCTTCGTTCCAGCCTCTTGTTCGCTGATTTTACTTTGTTGGACTTCGTTAGAATTTATTTCATACTGTTGTTGGATGAACCTAATGATTCAGCTCAGATAATAATGTCAGAAGCAGTATACATATTTAAAATACGTCAGCCTTGTACATTTTCTAATCCAAGGACAGTTTGCAGGGACTCTAATGTCTCATCCTAAAGTTGTTCATTAGTAGCGAAGTATAAGAACGAAAAATCTTCAGAAGTTCGGGGAGTATCCTTCTGACAGTCTCCACAAATATTTGTTACAATTGTACAATCCCAACACAATTTTTCTAAAATAAGCAAGTACCACACGATTTAAATTTTTTAAATTTTACAAAAACAAAGTTCAAACTACCTGGATACCGCCTAGACCTAATGAAACTTGCAGCAGCGTCAATCTGTTCAGTGCATCAAAAGAAATAAACTGAACGATGATTAAGTTGATGCCGACTAAAGTATTAATCTGGACAGGATACAAGTAACACGCAATTCTTCCGAAGAAACTGTTGCAGTCATATCCTGTTGAAAGAGTGGTGCGCCATGTAAAAACGTTAAACGCTATTTCTATCCAGTTCTATTACGACCGTGGTAAAAAGCAAACCGCTAATATTAAAACAGAACGTCGTAAGACAAAAAATGAGTCGGTAACGTAGCGAGAAACAGCATCGGTTTCGTTTTGCGTTAACGGTGAATCGGTCGTCTTGTTACCTTACCCCGTGGCCATTACCATTTTTCCCGGTTCACGGGTGATCGAGCACGGCCACGTTCTCTATTTATTTCCCCGTCAACGATCGACACTGTTACGTTCCTCGTACGTCATAAATCGAATTCCGACCGATAATGCGGCGAGATAAAACGCGCGCTTCACTGAAGAAAGCTTCGAGGTGTGTGGGCCTCATACTGGGCCTCGATTCGTCGACGGACTATTAATTAAACCGCGACTACTGCCTGTCCACCGGTTAATTACATACCCGTTTACTTCTGACCTACGTGAAAACCAACGGTGAATTTCTAACGACTTTTTTTCGCAAGGGAACGTTTATTTTATAAATTACTGCAGCGAAAAGTAAAATTAAGTTGCTCGTTAAATGTGCTTTGAAATTAGGTTAGATGTGGGGTCAAAAATGAAATGGATGTAGGGTACTTTATATGGAACACATAGATAATTCTTATGAGACCTTAGAGCTTTTTGCTATAAAAAATGCTTCATTTTACACGGTTCAGTTTTTAGATTTTTATTTATGTTCTAACATTTTCTGTTAAATTAACATGTGCTGATTATGATAGCCAGACTATTACATTAGTATCATTTTTAATCTTCTAATACGATTTTGATGTTTGAAGTTTGTCTTAAAATTTTCTGCTCAAATCATCCATTTTGACAATTCTTCAAAAGTGTCAGTAAAAGAACCACTCAAATAGTCCTCTGTTCAATACTCAACATCCATATCCTCTTCTTGAACAATCTAAACATGAACCTTTGCAACTTATTGGTAGATGAAGCTAACTATACAATCTTATCCATCTTCCGTAAAAATTCATTTCGACCTCATCTTTTCAGAAAGACATCCCTAATCAAAAACGTCCATTCCAGTATGAAATTTTAATTACCTCCATTCAACCACGAATTATCAAACATCCACCTGTCCCTTAAAGCGCACTTATAGTTTGATTCCCATCGGTCGCTCTTGAAGGATGAATTTGCAAGTATCACGCAATGTACACCGCAAAGTGTAGAAGCCGTGTGCTTTTATTTCGGAAGATCAGCAGGACGGTGTTTTTCATTCGGTAAGATTGACGAGCTACCGGATGGATAGTCCTCGTGATAGTTCCACGGAGAAAGCGTTTCTGCAGGTTGGGTCGACTACTCTGCGCCAGATTTCGGCCGTTAAACTTTTTTATGGCCGCATAATGAATGAAGGATCCGAGTTTTTTTGGACCCATTCGAGAACCCGTTCCTTTGGCCCGGTAGACAGTACCCGTGTGTCATGCTTCGAACGCGAGGATTGTAATTAGGAAGACATTACTCAAAGAGGGCCTCTTTCCCCCTGGGGACCGCAACGATTCTTCCTATGCTTCTTCGTCTCCCTCTTTATTTTCTTCTTGTTCCGAGTCTTCCTTGATGGCTCGCGGGTTCGTTTCGGAACGAGCTATTACCCGGTTCACGAACGACGTTCTGCAAAACAAATTGTCAGTCAACTTCTGGTATGAATAAATTGTACGGTAAATATCTTAAAATCGCATGTGAACTTTCCAAGGGTTTAGTTTCTAGTTCATGGCCTCTTTTCCTATTTTCTTTCGAAATTCTAGAAACAGTCTTAACACTTTAATGGCCGCCTACGCAATCAAACGTCGTCAGGGCCTGGCAATATTTTTGAAGAATTAATTTAAAAAGACTTTATGTAACTTCACGAAATTAATGTGTGCATGCATACACAAAACAAATGTATATGATAATATGATAATTATTAAACCACCTAAGTTTATCAATCGTCACACACATGTTGTGTGAGCATTAAAGTGTTAATTTTAAGTTCAAAGTGCATGAGTTAAAAGTCATGTCCTGTGAAAAAGTGTGTTGTTATTAGCAGTCTACGATGCTACATCAATAAGTTCCGAAATGGGCTATATAAGAAACGAGTTGACAATTTGTACCCTGCGTCCGTAAACAATTACATTAATGACCCAGATAAAAATTCGCGAGTCTGGGAACCTCTGAAACTCCAGTCCCAGTCGAAACAAAACATGCCCATCAATATCACCTTTCACCGTTGATTGCAATTTTATTCAGTCGATTAAGGTGATTCATGAAAATCCTAACATTTCCATTCGAGCATGTCGTTCGGGTCGCGTGTTTTTCGAGCACGATTCCCACAAAGGAAAAGCATCATCCATCCCCGGTGGACACCGGGTCGACTAATTTCAGGGAACGGGTTAATTTATTCGTCGTTGTTCCCAAGAGGGACGCCTGTCCCGAGATAAGCTCGTCTTATTTCGCCGCGGCTCGTTTCTTGCAATTCGTCCGGCGGGGATCGTTGAATCGCGAAGTAGAAAGACTGTTCGTGTCCCCGGACTTTTCCCTGGTCCCTGTGTGCCCGCGGCTTATAAATATTTACGCTGGAATTCTTGAAAACGTCGGTCCATTTGCAGCGAAGGACCACCGCCAGCCGCGTCGTTCAGTCGGTGTTGAATTACATGCTCGACCGGCCATCTTTTCGCCCGGGTCCTGAAATTCTCTTGTGCCACGAAGGTGACACCGTCCAGACGTCATAATTCTTGACAGAGACTTTACCTTGCTTTCGTTTCGCGTTGAATTAATAACTCGGACGGCGACTTTTAGCCTCGTGGGAGGGTGGATAGATGAAGTCATCCGATTACAATGAAAATTTTTACCCACACAAAATTTCACGGGTTTACTTCTCTATTGGCACACATTTTGATACATAACATATACCACCATAACTTTGATGTTCACACATCACATCCACCTATTGCAAAACTTGTTCCTGAAATTCTTGTTTCACACATCCTGACTTGAAATAGATTTAGACTCTTCTTGAATCACAAATTTCAAAAATTAAGTGTTATATATTTTGTATCGTATCGCAGCAAAGAGTTTAATATATCTCTATATTCTTAAAGTAGAGTGAACATCACAATATTAATTCTGTTAGGTTAAGCAAATAATTTAATGTAACGTCCTTACATTCTTAAAGTAAAACGAGTACCACAATATTAATTGTTATATAAATTATTTTATGTACGTTTGGAGCCTATAAAAATATCCTAGTAGACTACTTTTAAAAAAGAAATATTGCAAATATTAATAAAACATATTTGACAAAATTAATTTCTTTAAAACTGAAATTTTGCAGAATACTTTATTTTTCGAACGGATTAAGAAGACTGAAGTGAAGTTCAGAATTTAAGAGACAGTTTGCAGTTATTTTCTATTTTCTCAGCACGTTTGCACGTATTATTCAGCGGATTATACCGACAATAATTAAGATCCGTCTGTATTACATATTTATAGTGCATCGAAGTTCTCATAATTCTCCTGAATAATTCTTGCGATTGTAAGAAAGATAACTGGTTGCGAAGTTACGTTATCACATTATAAAGGTTATTAAAAAGAATCATTTTGTTGAATACCGCTCATTGTCTCACGTTCTATTTAATTTAATCGGTATTCTATCGTGAGTTAACACACTGTAATACACTGTTGGCATCCCGTGAGAGCTGCGGTAGTTTACAATATTACGATATAATCTAAAAATCAGATAACATGAAAACTGGTTGACGTGAAAGGAAATGTAAAGTAATCTTTCACGAGGAACACAATGATAACAAGATAACTACAGAACAAAAATTCATCTTTCATAAGAAACTGAATAGGACTTGATTCTCTGAATATAATAAAATAGTAGCGGTTCGTTTGTGAAAAGTTATTTCTCGATGAAGCTATGTAACCTGACGAAACAAGAAATAAAATGTTCATAAAAAAAAATATTCTAAATAATCTTTCTCCGTTAAAGAAATGAATAAATGGATAAGGAATGTGAACATCAAGAAACGGATTCTTTGAATGAATTTTTAAAAACGTGGACGATAATGGAAAAGTCGTTATTAGACAAAAATAGATGAATAGTAATGTAGACATCAAAATTCGAATAAATTTCTAAAAAGAGTTCTAATACACCATACACGTGATTGAACCAACAAGGAAGATCAATTCATCTACAACAAATTTGATTTCTACCACATCTGTAAAAAAATGAGTCCAACACTGGGTGAACTAGTATGAAAGAACGTAATTGTTGAAAAATCTCTTTCGAATCCATCAGCAATATGCAAAATAAGGAAAGGAGCAAAACGAAAGGCTTGATCGTGTAAAAAAGAGAAGAAGAAATTGGTCCGTGGATCAAGTTGCTCTTTACGTGCGGCACATAACGGGCTTCGTGTGAGTTCCGCAAGCTCGTTCATTGCGTGCCAATGCAAACAACGTGGTAAACGCGTAACGAAATCCCTGTTGTTTCGTGTCGGAGCTCCGTGTTCCTCAGGATTCGGGCCTTCTTCTTCGTTTTCGCGGCGAGGTTGACTCGGCCGGATCTCCATGGAGAGGAACCGGGGCTCCGTTCGCTACCTGCAGGCTAAACAAAGACCCATTGTTACACCGAAATTCGGCAACGTCGCTCTGACAATGGTAAACCGATACGAGCTAAGGTAGTTCGTATACCTGGCTGGATCCAGCATACCTGTAGGCACCTTCAGAATCCAGGCTAACGCTGGAAATTATCGACGGAACGTGACATGGAAAATTTTTCTCAATTACATGCATTGCGTTTTCTCCGTTTATCCTTTGCTGAAGATTATTTCACCAGATGTTTTATGGGAATTATTTTATTGTTACTTGTCGGACCCTGCATTTAGGGAGGTAAATTTTCAAGATTATCTTCTAAATTAAAAAATTTGAGAATTTGAAGAAGGTGTAAGTTGGACTAAATTGATCTTCGACTGAACGAGTCATTACTTAACTGATAACTGTCTGATAAGTAATTCGATAGTTAATTGTAGGACAAGTAATGACTTAATAGGTGATTGTATGACAAGTAATTATTTAATAGGCGATTGTCTGAGAAGTAATTATTTGACAGGTACTTATGTAACACTTATGTACCTTATTTCCCATGTAATTATTTGTAATTTGCGATTGAAAAAACTTCAGTTAACTTTCAAAAATTAATCCTTCATAGCCCGCAAATAAATTTCTGATCAAGTTTGACCTGTACGGATTAAGAATTCAATCTTAATTTCCAATGAACATTTTCATTTTTAATATGAAAATATACAAATTTTAGAACTCTACTGCAGCAACGAGAGCACTACAGTTGTATTTTCGACAGAGCACTTCTCCAACGTAAATAGTACTCCCTCCTAATTTTAAAACGTTTACAATTCAAGTAAATTCCACTCGAGCAAACTTTCAAGAGTCGCCACTCGAGAATTCTCGAAATTCAAAGGTAAACGGAAAGAGGATCAGAAAGTTTTTCAAGTATTTCACGAACGTTGCAGGACAGACATAATATTGTTAATAAGATTTTGCCGGAAGTGGAGGCTTAGGAGCTCTTCTGGTCCGGTCAGTTTTCTCATGCGAGCACTCCGGTGGCAACCGCGCACGAATCTAATTAAACGTTAAATTGTTATTTTAAGTTTAATAACAACCATAATGACCTCGTGCTCGGGGCTGTGCTCTGTTATTATCTAGATTGCATATTTTCTGGTAGATTAAGTCTCTTAAGAGCAACCTGGCCGTGCAAGAAACGCAGGACGAGTTATCTCGCTACCGGCTACAGCGAAACTCGCAAACTACGCCTTGCAGCGAGTACGATTGATCGATTATCCGCGATATTATATTCGAGGACGTACCGTCGATATTACGGAATCAAGCGCGATCCAACAGCTACGGATAATGATGTACAGAAATTTCTGTATTAAGGTCGCTGGTAGGGCCGACAGCGATTAAATCAGATACTAAAATACTTGCTAGGTCTAATCGATTTCTTGTCGAAAGAAACATGTTGCTTCTTTGCATTTCTTATGCATATCTTTCTGAGTAACGACTGATAACGAAACCTTGTGACCTCTTAAAGCATCTTTACGTATGTGGACATATAGCCCTTACTACGTGTCACACACGTGACTACAGTTGGAATGTGACAAGACTCGTATTTTCACTGCAATTGAATTCAATTCTAATTATAATCTATATCACCAAGGTGATTTGTGCCTAAAATTTCAACATTCTTTAGTTGTTTTAACGTTGTAGCAAAATTAGCTGTGGCAGACGCAACTGCCTAGAAAATTAAACGTTATGAGGTTTTCATCAACCAAAGATCACATAGATATTGCCACTTCTTTCCAGACTTCTGTATAAAATTATCACGGATTAAAAATGATAGCTAAAAAAAATCAAATCGACTGTCAGACTTGAAAATATGGCGACAAAACTTTCCGCGTAGGATACAAAAAGAAAGCTGGCAGCCAAAACGCGAAAACAGCACTCTTCGCGCAACCTTTTTCATAATCTGTTCTTGTCATCGCGTCCCGACCTTGTCGTCTCGAACTCGCCGACCGATTCGTCATCCACGTTGCTCGATCGCGAACACGACGGAGCAATGCGTTTCTTGCTACCGTGTAAACACGCGTGCACCCTTGCTCCTCTTTTCTACCCGGTTTCTTCAGGGCTCGGTCAAACGTCGCGCATGGCGACAGCAATTACCTGACCAGGTCGGAAAAACCGTGCTCCGGCGAATTACACGAGACCGGTATGCGAACGTGCCAGAACCGACCACGCGCGATATATTTTATGAAACGGCCATCGCGATAGCGACCGCTCTTTGAACATTTTTTCAAAATGTCGGTTACGGTGTAATCGCGCGTTGTCCTGGGAATCGCGCAACCAGACGCGTTCGTGTTAGCCACGAAGAACCGCTTGTTTTTCGACCACATTAGCATTGTGTGCCGGGGAACGATGTCGAATCGTCGCCTTGAGCGGCGACCAGAGAATTCCGTTTCTAACGGAACAACATTCCTTAAGACGGATTTCGAAGAGGACGATCAAGCTCAAACATTTCCTAGACGCTCAGGTCCTTTGGATCTGATATTTCATATTTTAAGATAGGTCAGATTTCAGATATTTCAGATATTTCTGATATGTCAGATATTTCAATTTTTGGATGTCTAGTTCCCAAATTTTCGAATGTTCAGGTACACAAATTTTCGGAGTTAGGAATTTTCAAACACTTAAATTTGCAGATTTATGAATAGTCAAACCTTCTAATTTTCAAGTTTCTAGATTTTTAAGTTCTCGTGTTTTGAAATGATCAGATTCTTAAATTTTTGAAATTTTTGAGCGATCAAATACCCAAATTCCTGGAATTCTAAATTTGTGGATTTCCAAGTTCTCAAGTTATTAAATTTCCTAGTCCCAAATTTGTAGACTTCCAAGTTCTCAAATTATTAAATTTCCAAGTCCTAAATTTGTAGACTTCCAAGTTCTCAAGTTATTAAATTTCCAAGTCCCAAATTTGTAGATTTCCAAGTTCTCAAGTTATTAAATTTTCAAGTCCCAAATTTGTAGACTTCCAAGTTCTCAAATTATTAAATTTCCAAGTCCTAAATTTGTAGATTTCCAAGTTCTCAAGTTATTAAATTTTCAAGTCCCAAATTTCTAGATTTCCAAGTTCTCAAGTTATTAAATTTTCAAGTCCCAAATTTCTAGATTTCCAGATTCTCAAGTTATTAAATTTCTAGGTCCCCAAATTTGTAGATTTCCAAGTTCTCAAATTATTAAATTTCCAATTCCCTTTGTAGATTTCCAAGTCCCAAATTTCTAGATTTCCAAGTTCTCAAGTTATTAAATTTCCAAATTTCCTTAACTTCCCAAATTCAAATTAATAATATATTAGTTGAACTACGCACTTTGTCTCTTGCATTAACAATTGCATGTATTAAATATAAATATCCATTGCTAATAAATATAATACAAATTAACGAAGATATGGTTTTCTGACTAACAATAATAAAGTTAATAGACTTACTCAAATCGATAAACTTAATCAAATACATTCATAAATCATAAATATGAACACAAAATATGGCTTATATAAACAAGTTTACTAGAAAACATTACAAGTCAATAAAATGTCCTACAAGTAGGTGACACTGTGATTGTCTCCTTCGTGCAACAGACTTAATGAAATTGCAGTGAAACTTAGTTTATTTTGCTACAGTCATTCTAATTACTAGTATATAGAAACTTTCACTGGTGAAGCGTTGCATGTACAACAAATGCGTAGACAGTAGGTGTGTGAACTTCCTCGACTTTTAGTGAAAGCAGGGAGAGGCATGGTGCTACTTGAAAAATCTAGTTGAATCACATAGAATTCTCTGTCTGGCAGATATGTAATTCCAGCAGACAATTAACTAGGTGTAAATGTTGATTTCGTGTAATTTTAATGATACCATGGTACCACTATTGTAGACGCAACAAGTGCATATCAAGTTTTTATATCATCAGTAATTTACATCAAACAGTGAAGAATTATTTTACTTCCTACTTCTGTAATGATATTCCTCAACAAATGTTAGGTCACTCAAATTTATGATGCTTTTCATATCGTTTCTTTCAAAATTTTATCTTTTAATACTTTACATTTTATATTTTATAGATCGTATAACATTTTATAGACATTTATATTTTGCTCAGGAATGTACACTATGATGAATAGTAAAAGATACGAATTATTGAAATTTTGTAATACAATAAAAGATATTGATGTGACACGGTCAAAGATTATAAACGAATCATTTTTAATATCTCGAATATTAAAGATTACTAAATAGGAAGAATCTCATACGAGAACTGGTCGAGTGGAACACGACACCGTGTGATTTTCAAGATTCTTTCATTCCCCATCAAGCACTTTCTCTTAGCCATCGGCACTCGAAACGAAAAACAAACTGTACTCGCTATACGGAGCGTATAATTCTCATAACACTACCTGGTTTGCCAGTATTCTAATCTAACGATGTGGGATCACGCAGAGATGTGGACAATCAGTGGAATTTCATCATGGTGTTGGATTTCCAAATCATTAGATACCCAAATTTCTGTGTTCTATCATTTCTTTTCTAAATTTTTCAGTTCATATGTTACTAGATTTCAAAATTTGTCTACTTTTCTTCTCCAAATTCTCACATTTCTTAATTCCTAAATTGCCGGATTTTCAAATTTCCAAATTTCTAAATTGCTAAATTCTTAGTTTTTCTAATTCCTAAATTACTGAATTCCCAAAATTCCAAATCCCTATATCACCAAATTCTCAAATTTCTTAATTCTCAAATTACTAAATCCTCAAATTGCCAAATTCTCACACTCCGAAATCCCTAACTCTCCAAATTGTCAAATTGCCAAATTCTCAAATTACCAAATCCTCAAATTGCCAAATACTCAAACTCCCAAATTCCTAAATTTCCAAATACCTAAATAGCCGAATTCTCAAATTTCTAAATTCCTAAATTGCCAAATTCGCAAGTTCCTAAATTCCCAAATCTGCAAATCCCCCATATTCTAGATGTCCAAATCTCTAAATCACCCGATTCCCTAGTCTCTAAATCCCTAAATCCCCAATTCACAAATGTCCCAATCTCTAAATCCCTCAATTCCCAAATCTCTAAATCTCTAAGTCCCCAAGTTCCCAAATGTCAAATCCCAAAATTACCCAAGTTCCCAAAATTCCACTACTCTAAATTTCCAAATCTCCAAATCCTCAAATTTCCAAATCACCAAAAATACAACTCCGTACATCCTCGAACACCAAAACCGAAGAAAAGCGATAGCTATACGATCCCTAATGAACCGTTCGTTTCCCGAGCATCTGACAGCTGACAGCCGTAATTATCTTATTGCAATTAGCGTAACTCCGCGAAAACGGTGGCCATGAAATGGATTCTTGTCCAGGGATGTTGGCACAAGATACCCCTGGAATCTGTGCTCGGCAGCTTCCTTCTTATGGTCGTCGTGCCTGTTCAACTTCTCTTCTTCCCCTAATGGTGACTCCTCTAAAAAGCGCGGCTAACTTGGCCAATTAAGGCTCACTATCGTGCATGTGTCGCATCCCATGGGGGATGCACCTGCATGCTGCACTTCGACTAGAGCATGGCTATTAATTATTATGCACCACGTGTTCACCGGTTTGCGGCTGTTTTAATTATCGATCCCTGCACGACCGTTCTAAAGCAGCTTTCTTCCTGGCTACGCGGAGATCGGCTCGTTTCTTCGCTATTTTCTGCTTGTTCTGTGTATCTGATCAGTTTTTAGACAAACAATGGACTTGTAGACAAACAATGGTAGACTTGATAAAAAAGTTGTTGTTGGTTCAAATGGTACTTGTGGGTGTCGAATCTGAAAGGATGGAGGGTTTTAGATTTTTGAAGAAATACATTTTTGTTAGATATTTTAAATGGGTACGAATTTGTTAGATGTTACAATTGATAAAGTGAAGGAAGAATACTGAGTTTTATATGGGTGAAGAGTAGAGGAAATTGTTGGAGGGATTTTCGATAATGGAGAAATTTTCATTAGACATTTTAATTGGTTAGGAATTTGTTAGACGTTACAATTGATAAAGTGATGGAAGAATTTAATATGGATGAAGAGTAGTGAAAATTGAAAGGCTTTGGGGGTAGAAGAATACATTTTTCATTGTCGTTTAAATTATACCTGCTGTTAATATTTTTATTATTGTAACAATATTGCTGTTATTGCTATTCATACTTATAGTGTGTAACACATACTGTAAATTACATCGTTTATACTATTTACATCGCTATTTCATCATTTATACTATTTACATCGCTATTACATCATTTGTACTATTTACATCACTATTACAGTTCACTTTAATATAACTCACGGTCGATCTCACTGTCTCAAATTAAGTCCGCTTTATTCATACCAAAGAACGAATACATTCTCAAGAAAGTTTACTATCTAAAAACATTATCTATCTACCAAAGTGTACGATTTAAATAAAATTGAAAAGAATGTCTAAATCTTTATTTCAACAATATTTGAAGCAACGTCGAATTTAAACAAGTGAAATGTCTATTTTGAATTGTAGTTTGAAGGTTATTATGATTATAGTCTGACGATCGATTGTTGCTCTTTTCAGGATCCCCGTGCGAACACGACGGTATCTGTGTAAACACACCCGGTTCGTTCGCCTGTAATTGTACACAAGGATTCACGGGACCCAGATGCGAAACGAACGTGAACGAGTGCGAATCCCACCCTTGTCAGAACGATGGTTCCTGTCTCGATGATCCTGGGACGTTCCGGTGTGTCTGCATGCCTGGTAAGTACACTTTTTCTTTTTTTCAAAATCGTTTATTTTTTCTAAGGAAATATCGTTCTTAACTATTGGGAGCGAACGAATAGTTGCGAATAGTGATTTTAATTGGGATATTTGGGGAATTTGGAGATTTAGGGAATTGGAGATTTGGAGAATTGGGGAATTGGAGATTTGGGGATTTTGGAATTTGGGAGATTGGGAATTCGGAAATTTAGGAATTTGGGGGATTAAAAATTTGGAAATTTTGGAATTTGGAAAATTGTCAATTCGAGAGATTGAAAATTTGGAAAATTGCGAATTTGGGGATTGAGAATACGGAAATTTTAGAATTTGAAAGATGGGAGTTTGGAAATTTGGAATTTGGAAAATTGGGAGTTGGGGAGATTAGGAATTTAGAAATATAGGAATTTGGGAGATTAGAAATTTGGAAAATTGGAAACTTGAAAATTAGGAATTTGGAAAATTGAGAATTTGGGTGATTAGAAATTTGGAAATATGGGAATTTGGAAAATTGAGAATTTGGGAAATCAGGAATTAGGACATTTGGAATTTGAAAATGTTAAAATTTGAAAGAAAATTTCGAAATTTTAGAATTCGAAAGATTGGAAATTCCAAAATTTGTACAATCTCAAAATATTTATGCGGACTTAAACAGGTGTTGCCCCTTGTCAACAATAAACCTGCCACCTACCCTACCTCGAAACAGTATATTCAGAAAACAAAACGTAACATAGTTTACTCTCCACAAATATACCTGCTTATACAATTAATCAAATCGCTCAATTCCTTTTGAAACATTAATTAACGAACAATCTCGAGTTTCCCTTTGACGAGTACCTCTCGCGATCAAAGTTCCGATCGCGACGCGTTTTCGCGGAAAAGCCAGCGGTTGGCGCGAACTCGCCACGCTTCTCGAGCGCAGCGAAATCAAGATCCCACGTGTACGATAGCAAGGAACTCGCGAGTTCTCCGGTAACTTCTGGCCGGTGTTGCGGTGTCGTCGGTAAATTCCTCGGAGATGACAGGGCCACGGTTTGCATTATCTGATGGCAGCGGCCGCGGAAGGACGTCAGCCAGTAACTCGTTCCCTCTTTTAACGCGGTTCGAGACGCGTAAGTCAACCTTAATTGTTTGACACGGCGTACGCCCGTCTTCCTCACTAACCGGCCCTCTAAGGGCCTAGCATAGAGCCTCCAATCCGAGATTCTGCCGATCGATAACCGATATAATCGCCGGAGAATGAGCGAGCACGCTCGATATCGCTGGGAATCGCGTAAACGCCTTGAAAACCTTCGGCGAGATTCTCATGGCGCTGCACGGATCTTGCGATTGCTCGATGGTGCAGGGAATTGTTGGCATAAGTCGATTTTCGATGCTGCAAATGGCACTTATGTGAAATTACATGAATTTTCAGGAACAACATTATTTTTCACTTAACACTAGGTTTACGGATGTTTATTGTCATTTATATTTAAATTTGAAGTGAAAGTAGAAAAACAAATGAATGAGGATGATATGTGAACTGCCTAAGACATTGATTCTTTAGCTTGACGAAAGTTGACATACATTTTTATAAAAATTTCTTAATAAGTTTTGTCATTTAAATTAAAAGACGTATGACCCGTCATTTTGACGGGTTCCGTAAATCTAGTGTTAATGTGTCTCATTACAAATTTCAGACATAGCGATTTTTGGAAACATGTTTTATGTGTGAAATTTTTGACTATGGTACTAATGGCACTTTAGCTAAATTAAATTAATCAAACAAGGATGAAAAAAATTATTATGCATTTAATGGATCTTATTACGTATCTGCTCTCAGTAGCTATTCATTAAAATGATATATTATTATTTTCATCATATAATATCATTTCACGTAACGATTTTTTAAATGAAGTATAAGTACTGACATTTAAAGAATTATTGTACAATTTCATTTTAAGGGTAAAATTATTTTTGAATTTCGTTCTCTTTGAATTTTTGCGGATTACAATTTAAGATCGCAGGTTTCACCCCTTGTCAGGTACGTCAGTCGGAACTAACAACTACAATATTAAAACGCGGAAGAAAAATTATAATGTTAAGTCAATTTTATATTCAGCAGTCCTTGACTATGTAAATTGGACTTGAACTCCAACTCAACTTCGGGTATTAAAAATTCGAGTAAGGTTTCTCACAGTTGAAGCGTGAGTGCGTCAGCATATCACCATATATGGTCACATGTAGGACACCATATTGTAATGCAAGTTAAATTAACAAGTTTTCAGTAAAAAATCAGTTCACGTCGTTTATAATCAATCTGTATTTTCATCTACACGTAAAACGAATGATCACCGAAATTGAGGTGCATTGCAAGACTCACATTTAGCAAATTGCAGAGCGAAACCAGTTTCGAACAGTTTCGATTTCAATAATTCAAACGTTTCGACAGCGTTCGTTTCATCGCTGAAGCTCACCTACTCCCATTTAGTAACATCACGATATCCCTGGGGCAGCACAATTCCACGATACAATTCCTCGCGCAGAGTTCTATGGTATACCATTCAAATCACCCCGTAGAATTACCATTCCCGTGCCTCGTCCCTTGGCACAAGAACAGAACGTTCTCGCAAGCGTTCTCTCGCAACAAATAGAGCGTTAAGATCGAACGCGAATCGAGTTCGAAACGCCGGCCATCGATTACGACCGTTCGAACGTTATTTCCCCGTCTCTTTATTCCCCGTTCCCTTCCTCCTTTCTTCCCGCCGCGGAGTCTCGATTTATGGCCGCGATTTACAATTCGCGCGACCTTTGCCGCGCCACGATGCAACATCGTCGTCGCCGTCGGTCTCCTCCCCATTGGCGTAGCTAGGGACCCTAACATCAATAATAGTCTTCTTGTCAGACACCTGGTTCGATCGAGGGGTTTTTGATATTAAAGTTTAGAAAGTTTCAGAATTTTATAAATGAGAGATTGGAAAATTTTAGGACTTGGGAATTGAGAATTGAGAGTTGGAAAGTGGGAATTTGATAGTCTGGGAATTGTGGAATTTTAAACTTTAAATTTTGAGATGTGGAAATTTGAGACATTAGAAATTCTTGTAATTGAAAATTTGGGATATGACAATTGGGTATTTGGAACTGAGAATTTGGAGAATTGGAAATTTCCAAAATTAGGAATCTTGAGAATTGGGGATTGTGAGAGTTGGGAATTAGGAATTGTGGGATTTGGGAATTTTGAAAAATGTGCAAATTGGAAATTGTGAAATTGGGAATTATGGGATTTGGAATTTGTAGGAATTAGGAATTGTAGGAATTTGGAATTGTAGGAATTGGGAATTGTAGGAATTGGGAATTGTAGGAATTGGGAATTGTAGGAATTGGAAATTATAGGAATTGGGGATTGTAGGAATTTGGAATTGTAGGAATTTGGAATTGTAGGAATTAGGAATTGTAGGAACTGGAAATTATGGAATTGGGAATTGTGCGAATTGGGATTTGTGGGAATTGGGAATTGTAGGAATTGGAAATTATGGGAATTGGGAATTGTGTGAAATGGGAATTATGTGAAATGAGAATTGTGGGAATTGGGAATTGTGGGAACTGGGAACTGTAGGAATTGGAATTGTAAGACTTAGAAATGGTGAGAATTGAAGGAATTGAGAATTGTGGGAATTGGTATTTTAGAGCATAAGAACTTGAATATGTTAGAAATCACGAGTTTGGAGAGAGAATTTTGGAATTCACTATTACGTAAATTTCCAAATGCAGAAGTTTTGCAAGTGTAAAAATTAAGATATAAGAATATTTCGATATTCAAAAATTTAAAAATTCGTAGTAATCTACCCACATTTTAAAGGACCAACTACCTGTCCCTCCTCAAGTTACGCCAATGTTCCTCCTCAAACGTCGTTGTTACGCCCCGATGTGCACGGAATTTAACGAATATTCGCCGACACGATAAATGGCATGGTCAGCGACGAAACATGTCGAGCAATTAAGGAAACACGTCTGACATCCCGTCTCGGAGATCCGGGAAAGCCTTGAAATTTTTTTTCTATAAAACTTTCCACGATTAATATTTCTCGACGGGACGATCAACCTTTTCGATTTTCTTACGCGCCTGGAATTCTTTCCGCATGTTTCTCCCGCATATTTCTATTTTCCCGTTTCTCGTTACTGTAGTTATCACTCAATTCTTTTTTTTCTTCTCGAAATTTCATTTACGTATCCGGCTGCCAGATTCTGAATTTAATTCGCCGTCTTATTAACTCGATTCGCTCCCTCCCGTTTCGATCCTCGCTCAGACGAATTTCTCGAGGAAGATGGACATGGTCCAACCGGTTTCGAAAAGCAACCAAGAAAAGAGGACGCGAGCAAGATTAAATTATTGTCGCCGGCGACGTTTGGTGTCTTGTTTTATCCGAACCCCGCTGAGCCCTCGCTTCCTGACGATCTCGTCTCCTGCTGAAATTTCACGAACCGTCGCTTGATTATGTAAAAACTGACAGATTTCATTTGACCGGGTTTCTCGAGGCGTAAAGACGCGCCGGATAATTATGTTCGATGATTGTTTCTTGCAGAAAATAATTACTTACTTATCATTCCGTACCTCATTTGCTCGTGCTTTGGCAGCAGCTTTATGAAAGGATTTTCGAAAGTTTGATTGCATCTTTCAACCTCGAATTTTTTAATTAACCTTTCTTGTTTGAGTGGATAGCACTGTCATCCCTTTCTCCTAAATACGAAAGTTGGGAATTTTCGAAATTTTCCAATTTTTAAATTCCCAAATCCTTTCACTATTTTCATGAGTCTCGTGACGCAGTCGTGCTTCGGCAATTTAGAGATCAAGTCCATTTGCACAGTCAACGATTGTATAATACCATATTGATATAACATTTCACCTCCCTTTGCCTGTCTTAATATTGTAGCTGCGTTCAATTGTTTCTGACGCACCTGAAATAAATCATAGTGCAAAGGGTTAACACAGAGAATTTTCATATTGTAAAATTTCTAAGTACCTCAATCTTCAAATCTTAACCCCTTGCACTATGACCTATTTGTCAGGTGCGTCAGTCAGAACTAACTAAACACAGCTACAATATTAAAACAGACAAAGAATGTTGAAATTTTATGATAACATGGTATTATGCAATCGTTGACTATGCAAATTATAATTGGACTTGAACTTCAAATTGAAGCATATTCAAAATTCGAGTAAAATTGATCACGACTGAAGTACCAGTGCGTCACGAGTTAGACTCGTCAAAATAGTGCAAGGGGTTAAAAATCCCAAAATTCTCAAAACCTTCAGAGTTCTCAAAATACCAAAGACGCTGAAATTCCCACATATCCAAATCTCCAGCCGTATAATCGAGCACAAGATAAGAATCGCAGCGCGTCCCGAAAGTGGCCTAACTACCCGAAAGTAGCCGAAAGCTTGGCATTAAATGTCCACAGTGTGCCGCGAAACCAGGAATCTTTCGCCCCTTCGAGACGCTATTTACATAATTTATTCCTCCGCAGAGGACCAGCTCGCAAATATAATAAGTATCGTAGCTGGAAAACAGGGTAGACAATAATATTCGTATACACGAAGGTCGAAAGAATAAAAAGATGGTCGCATATTGGGAGGTGGAATCGAATGGAGCCGGGGCTAGTAGAGCGACGAACAATCGAGGGGAGATCGAAGGGGACGAAGGGGGTTAGAGGATCGAAAAGGTAGAGCAGATTCGAAGGGCCCCGAAAAGTTGGCGAGCAAAAAATGAGAGACGAGCCGAAAGGGTCCTGGAAGGTAGGAAAAGGGCGAAGAGGAGGAAGGGGGCAACGAGTAAAATATGATAGCGAGATTCGCGAAATATGAGACCGAAACGAAGGGGATCCTTTTGCCCGGAGCCCCCAGTACGGGCACAAAGGCTTATCTTGTCCCTGGACTGGCCAACCGTGCCGCCATTTTGGTACTCCACCTTCGTTTTCTTCTTCTTCTTTGGTCTCTCTCTGAAACTCGTCTCTTTTTCCTGCTGTTGTTTCGAGGCTTCGTCGTCGGCCCGTTTGCCACGATTTCCTTTCTTGTCGGGACCTGCTGTCCCGTAAAAGGATCCGCTAAATAGCGCTAAGCGGTTCGAGGAAAGAGGATACTCGAGCATTCAGGATTTCGCACAAGCGCGGGTGCACCGCCATCTTCGAACGCTCTTTGTAATTGCTCGCTGTAATGAGATCCGTTTTTTGCGACCACGAATCCTTTGCCAAAACCTCGATTCGATGAAACAAGATGCGTGAAACGATTACTGGATCACCTGACCGATCATTTACGAATTCGTTCGAAATTTCACGAGGCAGAATTTAGGGGTTTGATCATCTGGCAAGTTGGAAGTTTCAGAATTTAGAAGTTGGGGTTTGACAATTTTGAGAATTTGATATTGGACATTTGGGAACATAGAAATTGGGGTATTTGTAGTTTGAGTGCTTGAATATTTAGAAATTGGGCTTTGAATGTTTGGAAATTTAGAAATTTGAGGATTTAGGAGTTGGGGACTTGACACTTTGAGAATATAGACATTACTGATTTGGGAATTAGAGAAATTGGGGAATTAGCAATTTTAATACTTGAAAATTTAGGAACTGGGCTTGGATCATTAGTTTGAGAAGTGATTTAAGAATCTGGACTATTATTAATTTAAAAATGTGAAGATCTGAAAATTAAAAAATGTTGAAATTATAGAAGAAAATTTTCTCTAACTAAAAATTTCCATTCATTACATTAATTTCCAATTTATTATTTCTCGAAATAATTTCACGAAACGTGTCATCAATTTGCGAAGTCAGCAGTAGAGAATTGAGTAGTAGCTATTGTGTTATAATCGATACATTCGATCGTCATCGAATGAATCGTCAGACATTTAAATCGATGAAAGTCAGACGTGAATCACAGGCATCCTTTCGCCGAAGTGTATAGTTGCTACCTGACCACAATGATG
This sequence comes from Megachile willughbiella, assembly GCA_945859595.2. Classification (NCBI taxonomy): domain Eukaryota; kingdom Metazoa; phylum Arthropoda; class Insecta; order Hymenoptera; family Megachilidae; genus Megachile; species Megachile willughbiella. Next base: position 13,021,894 of record OX243796.1, read on the forward strand.
ATATAAAGGTGGCATCGCACGAAAGCTGCCATAGATCGTTCCGATCAGCGGTCCAACAAAAGGCGAAACAATGTTATCTACGACGCCATCTTCTCAGGTGTACGTCCAGGTGTTCACACGGAACGGGAATCCGCAACTTACTATGTCCAGCGTTCTTCCTGAATTGTCGCTGAAATAGTACATGATATATCAAATTTCGCAGGACGTTATTGAATTTCAACAAAATTTCCATTTTTGCACGGGTCGTGCGTGTCCGATATATCTGTATGCAAATTGAAAGGTGTTGTATTCCGGTGCATATGGAAGTTGTGGGAAAAAGGGTTTGCTAATTTTCACTGTTCTTTTTTAATACCTCATAAGAAATATCTCAGTTAGAGATAGATTTCTAATTGTGCAAGTTCCTAATCTCAAAAATTCAAAAACTTAAATCATAAAATTAAAATTAGAAGTGAAAACTTCGTTGAAAAAACATTTAGCGAACATTGAACGATTCGTCCCCGCATAATTTCCATTACCGATTCGGTCCGTCTGCATCAATGTTTTCATAGAAGAAGAGAGCGCAGCAGATATCTCAATATTCCTTGGAGGAGCTGTAAGAATAAAGCGAGCCTTATAACGCCGTCGAGCGTTATACAAACACGCGCGCGCTCGCGAGAAGCTCCTCGTCTTCAGGGTGCATCGTAACACGCGCGTCTATGATACATTACTGAAGATGTAGATTGCGTGTAGCATAATCCAGCAGCCTTGCATTGTCCACGCTGGACAATGGCCGGCGGTATTCTGTTAGCCCTTATTCGACTTCCCCCTTCTGCTTTCCTTTCTTCAGCCTCTCCTTACTCGCTCCTGCGAGCTACTAGACACGCTGCACGTAGAAAATCTTCAACGAAGAATCAGCATAGTTATCGCACAATTGCGCCGATTGCAGACAGACCGTGTTCCTCCTTCTTTGTTATCTCAATTCATGGATTTTTTGCGGGATCAGAGAAGACGAATGGGCCTTCGTTGTCGCTCTTCAGCTTCTGTTGATGCTTCTTACTTGCGATTATTTATCGCCGAGTATAGCTCTGATCGGACGGGTTGCAGTTCATCATGAATTGTAATTATTCGACTCTTAGCTATTTTTCTAGGTTTTTTAATAATCACAATATTTTCATATTTATTTTTGTCGAGTGAGTCTTGATTCGATTCCTCGCTAGCGTTATTATTAGGTGAAGAATACGTTTTGATGGGAATTCAGAAATATGTAATGTGTGTGAGAATATTTTACTCAGAAAGAATAGGTTATAGACTGAAAAGATATTTCTTATGTAACTGCAATATCATAGGAGAAGTAATCAACGAACACTACTTATTGTTACAATTTCTATAATTTTATAATATTGTTATAATGTTATAATTTTTAATACACTTGGATGAATCAGTCATTCAGAAAAGTCTCCCACAGCGACAGTTCTATTGCTCTTGTCAATCTGACATATCGCATACATGCAGCGGAATATCGAACGTCGTCGATAGTATACCCTCACGAATAATTTATCAGAACAATACCGATATTATTCTCATCGGTCAAGGAAGCTCGATTGACATATCCCTTCCTGTTCGAGACGCTGCCACGGTTGTGCCAGTCCATTACCCCTTCTTTTCCCTTTATTATAAATTATGCTTTTGTTTCTTCATCGACTGATCCAAGAAACGATCGGTTCGGACAAAGAGGACCCGCACTGTCGAAGAGAAGAAGGCTGAGGGCGACTGTCAAGAATGACGGCACCCTCCGGAGAAAGGAGACGCGAGCATTTATTGTCCGAGAATCGAACCGGTCTCTTGATCGATTTCGCGACTTGATTCTCTTTCTCTTCCATCCTTCTTCCGTCACCGGATCGTGCCTCGAAATATCCCGTCGTGGAAGTTGCATAAATTGAAATGCTGATGATTCGATGCTGGGGGTTGTCCGAACAGTGGGAGACGAGGAGGCGTATCTTCAATTTTCAGGGTTGGAATCTTAGTAATTTGGGGATATCGAAGTTTGGACATTCGAGAATTTATGAATGTAGACATTTGGCAATTTGGTGATATAGAAATTTGGAAATACAAGAATTTGGGATATGTAAATTTATGGCCTTAAACTCTTAGATCTTAGAATTTGGAACTCTAGGGATTTGAGGTACAGACTATTTAAAAATTTCAGAATCTAAACACTTGAAAATGTGATCATTTATGAAACATAAAAACTTAGAAATTTTAGGATCCATAGAACTTGAGTATTTTTTAAGAATTCGTGGAATAATGTAGCAGAGGGTTGACAGGTACAGATTACGAAAGAGCACGTAGCTATAAAAAAAAGACAAAAATTATCAAACACGAGAAGAGAAATATTGTTGCACGAGAAAGAATTCTCAGCACGAGGATTCGTGGACGGAACAGAGGGAAAAACCGTGTGCACGCCGTGGACTTTTTCGAGCTGTCTCTCTTTTTCCCATTGGTCTAGGCGGACGCAATCAGCGGACGGTGATCTGAACCAATTTAGATGCCGCCTTTCTAGAGTTGCCCGTCCGACTTCTCGTACGCGAGCGACCACGAAGAGAGAGGAAAGATAGGGGCGGATAAGCGGAGGCAGAAACAGAGACTCGCGAGCGCAGATCCGAGCGGATAAAGTCCGCTAGAAGACTTAGCGGGCGTGTTGGGTAAACGTAGATAGAATCTTGCTGGCCCGTCGACGCTTTACCTACCTCTTCGTATTTATGTAAGTGTCCCGCGGGAAGCCACCTACCCCTTCCACCTTGCACCACGTGCAACTTTTGCCGGGATTTCCTGGAATCTTTCCATCTACCCTCGCGAATTGTTCGCGTTTCTCTTCGCTCGTAACACTTTTCAACCCTTATCTCCATTATGAAACCTTTATCGTACTCTTCGTTCGTCCAGATTCTTCAAGCTTTTTGTCAGTTTTCAAGAATCTCTTTCATTCGCTAACTGGACATTTCACCATATTCGGGTTCATCTCTTTATCATATTCTTGCATACACAAAGTTACGAATATTCTTCGACTTCGTTCTTGATTCACCGAGGTTTTTTATGTTTTGTCAGATTTCAATACAGGGTCTCTTTGATTCGTTAACTGGACAGTTTATCACATTCGGGTTGATCTTTTTATCATATTCTTGCATACACAAAGTTAAGAATATTCTTCGACATCGTTCTAGATTCACCAAGGTTTTTGATGTTTTGTCAGATTTCAATACAGGGTCTCTTTGATTCGTTAACTGGACAGTTTATCACATTCGGGTTCACCTTTTTATCATATTCTTGCATACACAAAGTTACGAATATTCTTCGACTTCATTCTTGATTCACCAAGGATTTTTATGTTTTGTCAGATTTCAATACAGGGTCTCTTTGATTCGTTAACTGGACAGTTTATCACATTCGGGTTGATCTTTTTATCATATTCTTGCATACACAAAGTTACGAATATTCTTCGACTTCGTTCTTGATTCACCAAGGATTTTTATGTTTTGTCAGATTTCAATACAGGGTCTCTTTGATTCGTTAACTGGACAGTTTATCACATTCGGGTTCATCTTTTTATCATATTCTTGCATACTGCAAAGTTACGAATATTCTTCGACTTCGTTCTTGATTCACCAAGGTTTTTGATGTTTTGTCAGGTTTCAATACAGGGTCTCTTTGATTCGTTAACTGGACAGTTTATCACATTCGGGTTCACCTTTTTATCATATTCTTGCATACTGCAAAGTTACAAATATTCTTCGACTTAGTTGGTCCAGATTCTTCAAGGTTTTTGATGTTCTGTCAGATTTCAATAAAGGATCTGTTTAATTCTTGAATTGGGCAATTAACCACATTCGTGTTCACCTTTTCGTCACATCCTTGCATACTGCAAAGTTGCAAATATTCTTCGACTTCGTTCCAGATTCGGCAACGTGTTTGATGTTTTGTCAGATTTCAATAAAGGATCTTTTTGATTCGTTAACTGGACAGTTGACCACATTCGTGGTCACCTTTTCATCACATCCTTGCATACTACAAAGTTACGAATATTCTTCGACTTCGTTGACCCAGATTCTTCAAGGTTGTTAATGTTTTGGCAGTTTTGAAGAAAAGATCTTTTTGGTTTCCTGAACTGAACGATTGACCACATCCGTGGTCGCCTTTTTATTCTTGTATAGTGCTAACTATATTCTTCAACTTCGTTTGTCCAGATGGTAAACTTCAAGCTTCCTGAAGTTTTGTCAGTTTTCAACAAAGGGTCTTTTTTGATTCTTAAACTGTACAATTGACCACATCCGTGCTTACCTTTCACACATTCTTGCATATCGCAAAATATATTCATCAGCCCTGATCGTTCAGATGGTCAACTCCAAGCTTTTTGGTATTCTGTCAGTTTTGAAGAAAAATTCTTTTTCATTCTCAAACTGTACAATCAACCACATCCTTACCTTTTGCACATCATTGATTTCGTCATTTTTCAAGAAAGAAGAATGTTTTCAATTTTCAATCTATAAAATTTACATCAGTGCTTTCGCACATTCTTGCACCGAGTGCAAGTAACCATTAAGTGCGTACGAATAACAGCAGAAGCGATAAAACGTAAAAACATTTCGGTTTAATGAACCCGCGACCAAAAAACGAAGACAATATAATTCACAAATGAAGACAAATTAATTGTCAGAAGTTCATCTGTCAGAGTCCCTTCAACAAAATGATTATGTTCGCGAGTGGCAAAAAACGTAACCAATTAACTTGCAATCATTCCACAACCGCTTTCCCCATCTCGGTCGAAACCACCACCACCGAAAGCCGCGTGTGCGCTGCAGGAGTGCGCAGTTCCGAAGCAAATAACGCTTTTTCTCGGGGCAAAGGAATCTTTATTTCTCAAGCTGGCAAGAAGAGTCTTCGAATCGGTCCAGTTTACGGCTTGGAAGGACATCAAGAACCGAGGAGTCACGAAGAGGTGGACGAAGAGGAGATACGTTGCTCGCGAGGCGTGGTGCGTTGTTCTCGATGGTCATACATCACGAGCAGCATGCGATACGCCTACATGAAAACGCGGCTAAAAACGAGTCCACGGAACTATAACGTCATCCGGGTACCGGACAATTTCAGGAGTGACTGATGTCGCGAAAAAGAAGGCGCGTTAGAGAAAGGCGGGCGCCATGCTGAGCGACAACGCGGCTCGTTAGCAATCAGCTCGCTAAAGGTGGTCTTCCTGCTCGTTCATTTTTCCCAGCTGGTTTCTCTTTGTTTCGTGGCGAACCGTGTTTTCCGACCATCCCTGTTGGGGATATGTCCTTTACCAGTTTGATGGATCCTCGCTGATCAACAACTCCCCGGGGATACCGGGAATAAGGAATATTCGAAACACGACTGCTTCGAATGTTAAAAAGATAAGTCATTCGATTGCATATTAGATGGCTATAGCGGAATTAAATAAGTATGTCGGAATTAAAATTTGAAAAATTCTTGTAAGGTATAAACTTGAAGATTTTTTATTTGGGAGTTAACTCATTTGCTTTCTCGATGGAGATTTGAATATATACACATTTTTTTTATCATTGACAATAGGATTATATTAAATAAAATGTGTATTTGACGAATACTTGCATTCTAGTCTTCAAAATTATTTTTTGTTTCAATGTTTTCTAACTTATAAATGTATTGGACATAAATAACAACCCATGCAGTGAAATTAGAATAACAATTTTGCAGTTAATGGGTTAAACGCTAGAAATTGCATATATGATTCTCAGACTTTTATTACCAAACTGGTTAATAGGAAAATTTTCGTGTTTGCAAATTTTTAACTACACTGTCAGAGATTTTTGAGATAGCAACTTGAAGGTTTGAGAAATTGAAGAATTGGAGAATATAAGAATTGAAAAATTGAACAACTAAACAATTGGGAAATTGAAATGTGCAGAAATGGAAAAACTGAAAAATTGAACAAGCGAAGATGTGAAAAATGGAAAAATTGAAGAATTGAAGAATTGAAAAATTGAGGAATTGAAGAATTACAAAATTGAACAACTGAATAATTGAAGAACCTTAGAGTTGAAAAATAGAAAAATTGAAGAATTGAAAAATTGAAAAATCGAAAAACTGAAGAACGGAAAAATTGAAAAAATGATAAAACTCGCGAATTAAAAAATTAAAAAATTGTTTAGTAATATCTTCCCTACATCTCGTATAAAAAAAATGATCCCCATTTCTCTGAAATCGGCAAAAGGTACTAAAGGCCCGTTTCCATTGACCGTCTTCTACGCCATTCGTTGAAATAGACAATTTAACCGTACATCGGAATCGAGAATATCGCGAGGTCGCATGCGAATGCAGCGTTAAACGTGTGTCCCATTCTCCGGGAAGCTGGTTAGCTTTCTGCGCGCTCGCTTTCAAGCCTGGGTCAAATCGGTGACCTGTTCTCACCTGGACGACAGTCCCGGTCGTAAAGCAGAGCCGGTCGCGAATCCAGAACGAATCGAAAGTGCTTTCGAGCATTTCTTCGATTTCGTTTCACGTCTGCTTGCATTTGGAGCGGCGCGCCTTCGAGACGTGCTCTCGCGACGATTTCATTTCACTTTGTTCCTTCAACTGGGTTTCTAGGAATACTCTGCCATCAATGGACGGTAATTTCCGGCTGCAAAAGCAATTTCAGACCACTGTTCGTTTATTTGCTTTTGTTGGGTTGTAAACTTAACTTGTATAGGTATCTGTAAGAATTAACCCTTTGTTACATATTTTTTTCGTTTTCAAAAATTAACCCTTGTGCGATTTTTATGATTTAAAAAAATTAGCCCTTTACTGTTTTTTTTTTTAGATTTCGATAGAAGTAAGTAGTGAACAGTTTATAAATTATAAATAGATAAATGATAAACTTAACATTATTCATACTAAATAATAGTGTAACAAGAATATATAATCGAAGAAGTTATTAGTCAATCCTTTGTTGAATATGTATCAGTGAATCTCTTCGATACAGAAATAATAAAAACTTGTATTTCTACAAGATGTAAGAAAATCAATATTTAAAATTCTGATTGTTCCGAATATCTGATAAGTTGGGCAAAAGGTTAAACATCGAGGCTCGTTATAATATGAGAAACAAGACGTAATATTTTAATGAATACCTTCGGCTATTCGCATAAATGTTCCCGTACGATGAATTTAAATTTACAGGTACATTAATTAAGTAACTCGCGGTAGGTTGGAATACCTCTGTTCAGAAGTGATTTTGTAATTCTTCGTTTCATGCAAAGGCTGGTCTCGGGAGAGTAGGTGTCCCCTTTCAACACGGAACCGTGGAATTCATTATCTTTGATACAGGAACGTGATTAAACGTTCTGGTAAAGAGAGACAAATCTTAATTCGATTTAAATTCAACCGATCGACAACGTTCACGCGAACGATCGTGAAATTTATTCTTTTTAATATCGTGTACTGTCGTTATTTAATTGACTAGTTTTTATGGACTTTACAACTTTGGTACATAAATCTAAATATTTTAAGTCAATTATATTTGAGTAATTGAAACGCAATTTCAACACATTATGATTCTTTTTTTGTTTAAAATTGAAAGTCACGAGACTTTTTCTTCTTCAGAAGCCATACATGAAAATAAAAAATGTTACAATTTTTAGAAATTGATCTTTTTATTTGTCAAAGTTTATTTTTCTGTGCAAAAGTTTTCTATGAAAATTAGGTCTTCCAATTATTTTTCTCAATTGTATTTTCTATTTTTCAATTCCATTCATCTTTAACACACTTTTTTATTCTTAATCAACCCTATTTTCTGTGCATCCAAAAACCTCATAAAAACGAAAAAATTTTACAGTCATCTGCAAATTAATATAAAATCTGAAACAGTTGGAAAATTTATCAAATTCTGTGGGAATGCTAATTTGTATTAGCAATAAGGAAATAGTTAAATTCTGTAAATTCGTATCTCGGTACGATTGAGAACAGCCACGGGCATTATGTAACGAAGCGGTTTGCCTCAACATCGCACGGCGGTCCTCTCGCGGAAAAGGTTAACGCATTTGCTAAGAGAAGACGCCCTTAAGCCGGATTCGCACGATAGCGAAGGCGAGGGCGAAACGAGAGGCCGGACACATTGTCCTGTCTCGGGGCGTTATTTATCTCGAACTGTCGCCGAGTTTCTACGCCCATCGTTTCAGTCGAGCGTGCACAGCTCGAAAAAGAATCAGAAGAAGTTATGAAGCCAAGGAAAGAGCGAAAGGATTGTTCCAGCTCGCCTTTAGATCCGTTCGCGTTTTCTAAGCTGATTTACATGAATCTGTGGACGCTGTTGCACGGCAAATTGTTTCGATTACTTTGCTTTTACTTATCAATTTCCTTTATTATTATTTCTTTTTACAATTTCATTTCTTTACTTCCCTTGATATAATTTTACTTCTTTACTTCAATTCATACAATTTTACTTTCTTACTTCATTACATACAATTTCATTTTATTACTTCATTTCACTTTATACTTCATTTCTGAACTTCATTTCACTTCATACACATTCATTTTGCATAACATAAATTTATAAAGAAAAAAATTAATGTTGACCATTTATATATGTTCGATGAAACATGTACATAACTTATGTATTGTAAATAGAGTTGTTAAAGACTATTTACATAATTTTTTAATTTAATTGTTCTTTCAACTTGAGTATCTTTTATCGTGGTATTAGTAAAATTGTTAGTAAAAGCACATGTAAAATTGAAGACCAAACAAGCTGATCAGACATTCACATGTAGAGTTACATGTGTGTATGTTTTAAAAAATGAACTTCGTATAAGCTCCCAGTTCCATTATATTAATTAATGTCATATTATAATTCGTGCATATTGCCCTATCCGATTGTACGTGTCCAGAAAATTGCGTCTCATCATTCTTCTTCGTTTATGTATTCGGTCCAGCTCGGTTACCCTTTCGATGCGAAACAGATCTCGAGCTCTCGTCATTCGTTGGCCGTAAATCAAATTGAGATTTCAAAGAGGGCCCCGTGGCAACTTGTCGGTGTCATCGAATCGTGTGTCGGATAAGCGGATTGAATTATAAATATGTCGGGCCCGCAAAAATCGAGCAGCAGAAAAAAAGGCGAGGAGCGAAGGTGGGTTTTATCGGTGTTCGGGTCTTCGTCGACTTCCGATGCGGCTTAAATCGAACATCACGAACATGGACCACTCGAGATCGAATTCTTCGGCAAGTGACAAGGGTTACGTTAAAAGCTAGCCGGATCCTCGCGCGGTAAAAAAGTGTACAAAAGTACGAAAAGGAAGAACAAGTCGACGGAAACAAAGAGGCTTATCTCCATCTTGTAGGTAGCAAAACGAACTCGGTCAATGTATACTCTCGTGTTTATACCGACTTGTCTATTCGTCAAACGCGCTTTTCTACCGAGCTCCGCTCGTCATCCTATCTTCGAGGATCTGGGATTGTCTCGATCCTTTTGCGGCCTCGTCACACGTCCGATCTGCCTAACGGTATATCCGCCGTCGGCCATGATATATTGCCCTTCTCGAAGGACACTCATCGACTCCTGACAGATATCCAGGATCTTTGAACTCTCCGAGATTCGATCGACAATTGCAACCGCGTGCACGGAACTTCCGACTTTTCGAGACTGTAAATAAACTTCGTGCAACATGGAATCTTTTATGTAACAGCCGATATAATGAGATTTACGATAGCTTACGGTCAAAGGTTTCGTGAAACGTGGCTTTCAATCGAATATTGTAATTCGTAGTATTTGAACTTTTTAGGGAAGATTGAAGATGGTTATGATTAAAAATGTATCTTCACATGAACTTTTAAATGTAGATAAATATGAATACATCTATTTTAAATGCAATTAAATGTAGTTTAGTTAAGGGACTTCATGTGCAGTTAAACACGAGTAAATTAATTTTAAATATAATTAAATACAATTTAATTGGAGGACCTCAAATGCACACGAATCAAATAATTTGGGATATAATCAAATGCAACTGTATTAAATCTTAAGTATAACCAAATGCAGTTGAACTAAATAATTTTAAATACTAGTGTCCACTTTGGTGTAACTAGTCTTATTTTACTAGTGTATAAATATGTATAAGTACATTTTAATTGGAGGACCTCAAATGCACACGAATCAAACAATTTGGGATATAATCAAATGCAACTGTATTAAATCTTAAGTATAACCAAATGCAGTTGAACTAAATAATTTTAAATACTAGTGTCCACTTTGGTGTAACTAGTCTTATTTTACTAGTGTATAAATATAATTGGTACTATATCCCCTCTAAGAAGATATGCTCTGAAAGTGTGAAGAATGAATATTTTCTCGATAAAGTTAAAAAAAGTGAAAAATAAAGAATAAGTTCGTGGAACAGGCTTATCACCGAAAAAATGTTGTAAGAAACTTGGGGAATATATTGGTGACGTTTGCGCAACGGGGAGCAACGCCGTTTACTTTTTAATTAAGCCCACCGGCGAAATACAAACGGGAGAGTTTTGCACGCGCCTTTAATGGAAAACGAGAGGAGAGGATGCGAGAGGACCCATTGAACTTCACCCGGTAATTAACTGCCGCCAATAAAGCGGCGGCTTGTTTCGTCGTTCAAATTAATTTCCTCGGCGCGATAACGACAGCTCCTCTGCCCGTTTCGTCTCTGATCGATCGACCGGCGCTTTGATAGGTTTTTTGCGCGATTCTTTCGCGAATTTAACGAACGGACACCGGGAAGAAACGGCACCTGTGCGGAACAATCTTTTCATTGGTGCTTTCATCGGTGGAAACGCTCGATTGTCGATTTCTCGTTTCGCAAACGCTCGATGCATCGAAATATCCACCAATCGCTTTCCGAATTAACGCGTTGATTATTATCGGGTCACCCGATGACTTGCACCGTGTGTTCAATATAATCGAATGATTATGAAAAACGTACGAGAAATTTGTGAAAGTATTACCACCGTATCGATAATACAAGAATCGTCTCATTATATTGCTTTGCACGGACTTTTGTGCACACTAATGCTTTTTGCACCGTGGAAAAACCTGAACGAAGATCCTGCACCGTTGGAAGGCTACTTATATACTTGGGTATCGAGATGACTTTTTGTTCGATTGAATACGTTGCTTATTGTAGAATACTTCTATAGCAGACGGCAATATAATGGACGTTCATTGTGAGATCGAAATAAAAGTATCTATGCATCGGCAAATCTGTAGATTATTAAACATTTCTGAATTTCATTATAAACTTATAATTAAATTTCATTTATAAATTTCGAAATTCCGAAGTTCCTCAAAATCCTGAATATAATTATGCTCTCTTTCCAAGTTTACAGAGTTCGAAATTTTCAATACTCAAACTACCCAAATTCTCAAACTTTAAAATCCTGAAAATCTTATATTTTTAAGCAATTAAATTCTCAAATTTTTCCATCCTTTAATTAGGTCTCCAAATTTCTACTTTCCTAAAGTCTCAAATCCCACAAATTCCTAAGGTTTTTAAATAATTATGTCCCCACATTTGAAGGTTCCTAAATTCCTAAGCTTCCAAATCCTAGGACTGTCATATCCCTAGATCTCCAAATCCAACAGCCTCCTAATTCCAACTTCCCCAAATACCTATACCTCCAAATTTGAAAACTCCTAAATCTTTACTTTTTAAATTCTAAAACCCCAAAATCTCTATATTCCTAAAGTCTACAGTCCCAAAATCCCTAGATTCCCAAAGTCTACGGTCCCAAATTTCAAACCCCCAAAATCCGTAGATTCCCGAAGTCTACAGTCCCAAAATCCCTATATTCCCAAATTTCAAAACCCCAAAATCCCTAGATTCCCAAAGTCTACGGTCCCAAAATGCCTAGAGTCCCAAATTTCAAAACCCCAAAATCCCTAGATTTCCAAAGTCTACAGTCCCGAAATCCCTAGATTCCTAGTGTCTACAGTTCAAAATTCCCTATATTCCAAAATTCTAAAGTCTTAAAATCCCTATATACCGAAATTCTAAAAACCTAAAATCCCTATATCCCCAAATTCCTAAACCTACAAACCACATTTCGCAGTCCCTAAATTTCTAGATTTGCAAATGTCCCCAAATTCTTAGCCCACCCCAAATTTTGTATGTTCAAAAGTCCCTAAAAATTAAGGGATGTCAGACCCCTTCTAGATTTGCTCTTGACTGTACTAGACTTGACTACTAATCTCAAACTCAAAATGTAACTGTCTGTAATGATTGTTCTTTGTCGGATCTTTCAAGGTTGTTTCTCCTTGCCGATCGATTTTCTTACAATCACTACTGTCGATCAACTTCACCGTTCGTTTCATTCGATTTGTCGAATCAATCGTTCTCCCGTTTTTTCCCCTCATTCCCGGTACAACTGATCCATTCCTGGCTTAATGGCGAGCCCCGCAGTAACGAGAGCAAACGTAAAACCAGAATCGAAGGTGTAAGGATCGTGTAACACCCTCTCTCCCCGTAGTCTCTCCCTGCCTTGCTCGCTGTTTCGATCTACTGGAACATGTTTCATTACTCACCTCGTTACCGTAAAACAATAACAGAAGGAAAATCGAGGCTTCTACGATTCGTCTACGAACGAAAGAGTACGAAAATGGAAATCGGAGGCTGAGAGCCTTTTGCTTTCATTTGTTGCGCCAATTAAGCAACATTGCATTTAAAATAGCGCTAATTGATGCAGATCTGAAGTTGCGTTGTGCAGAGGTCGGAGGTTGTAGGGTGGACTCTTCGAAGATTATTTTAGAGTGTAGTGCATTTACTATATTTCTTACAGTATTTATTAACTTATTTAAGAATTTAGTAATTCTTATTATATCTCAGATTCAAGTATTAAAGTTATTATTCGCTTATTTTCATTATTAGATGTTGATCGATTAATTTTTCACGTGCAGTCACAATTCGAATATCAGTAACTGATGTAATTTTAAGAATTGTTTAATTCTTAAATAAATTAATAAATTCTGTTCAATGCAATATATCAATGCTCTAAAATAATTTTTAAATAACAAGAATTATTTGAAATTATTATATGCTACAAAAGTCGAGCGTTTTCTGATTAACCTGAAAATGAAGACTAATAAAAATAATGAAAGTGTGAGTTCACAAAAATTGCGAGCAAGTTCACGTGTTGCTATAATGAACACGTTTGTAATTTAATATGTAAATTACTCGAGACCTGCAATTATTGAATAATAAATATACTGAAAGTTATTATTAGTGTAAGTGAATTAATATTAAACTGATGCAAAGGAAGAATATTAAATTTTATAAATGCAAAATATTTAGGGCAACTTTGTAAGTATGTTGATTAAAAAGAAGAAGAGTGTGCTTGCATTGATGTATGACGAGGAGGTGTCAATAAGGTTTCGTTAATTCACAGTCTATTAAAGAAGAACGAATAATGTGTGGGCCTGAACAGTTATGGTGCACGTCGGGTACGACTGATCGATGATATCATGGTATTTATTATTCATTGCCAGTCACTGGCCGGTGTGTAATTAAGGTGATTAATGTATCGTTCAATTGTTAAATTGTACACTGTAGCCGCTTTCTTCCGGCATCTTTGCAAAAATCGACAGGTTATTATATCGTGAATTCATCATTCGATGCTATAGCTCCTTTTTAACAAGTATTATTCTCCATCGATTCGTTCCTCTTGCTTATAGTTTGTTACAATTATTTCATCGAAAATGAGAAATTTAGGGATTCGGAGATATTGGAATTTGGTTGATTGGAAATTTGACAATATTTGGGAATTTGGAAAATTGTAGTTTGAGGATTTGAAAATTTGGGGAACTGGGGGTTTGGAAATTTGGAGATTCGCGGAGTTGAGAATTTGAGGAGTTAGTATTTTTGTGGCATTTGGGAATTTGGGAATTTGGAATTTGAAATTTCTAATCCCCATTACATCAGTACCAATAAACCTAACCATCCCTATTCAAACAATCCAAGTCACCATCCTAACAATCTCGCAAAAGAACAGAAATAAAAAAATTGACCAAAGCAAAAAAGAAGCCGCCATTCATCCACCAATGAAAAAAGTTAAAACGTCTAACAAGGTATCCCCAGTTTCAGTCTGGTCGTTCGATTTATATACCGTATTCCCCAGACACTGGCAATCTGTTTCCTCTCGAGTGCAATGATGCAGCCGTGCATGCAGTATGCAACGCATGCAACGTGTCTAGTCGAGCGGTGTCGCTTTGTCGGGACCGCAAGGATCGACAGGATTCGATCATGTAGATCCCGATGGATCTCGATCGTGGCTCGCCTAGGAGTCGTATAATGTGTAGGACCCTTTCGATCCATCGTTCGCGGTGAATCCATGAATCTTGAGAGCCTTCCATCCGTAGACCCTCGAACCCGAGTGCATATATGTTTATTCGATGGGTTTGATCGAGGGTTCGATTTAAATGGAAAAAAAATAACCCTTGGTCCTCGAGAGGACGTGGACTGAGAGACGATGCTGGTTTGGCCAAGGATACCATGATTTGTAACCATCCCGATTTCTGTTTACCTTCCTGGAAATTGCCTCTTGTTAATACATTCTTCGCTAATATCTTCCTCTAACGAATGACAGCAGAATTTTATGTGCTAACTCTGTTAGGAAAATGTGATGTTGCTGATTAGTACTCTGTTCAGGTGACTTGGTACAGTTGCTTCAGTTGGTTTTACTTTGGTACAGGGTATCAGCTAATTCGTATCAGAGATACTGACTAACTTCTGCGCTATTTTCATATACATAAAACGTAAGGTTTGAATTGTTAATTAATACAACTGATAAAAATTAAATCTGAAACGAACCAACATGCTGATACCAATGATATCGAGTATCTAACCAACGAAATAAATCTGAGTATTAATTATTCGTATCTTTGGTACCCAAACGCCCAGTGCAATAAACTATCTACTAAAATATAATGTTTATGACGAACTTTTCCTCCACCTTTTCACTATCAGCAATATATAAAACAAGATTTCCCAAATTCTTTCGCACGAAAGTGTGCTACAATTAAGATGTCAATCCACACTATAACAGTCGTATGCACATGTCACGAGGAATATATGTTCAGCAAGGAAATCGTAAAAGACTTCAAAATTTATGGATCGCGATATCGTTACATTTACTATTCCAATAAAATCAGGCTGAAAACTGTATTCCGTCGTGCTGTCTAAACTTAATCGTGCGTCCCTGCATCGTTAGCTCCGTTCGCCACAAGCGCACCGCGTACCACGATTTTGACGTTTAATGGCCATCATTAAATTAAGCCTTTCGCTATTCTTTCGCGGCGATAATTCAGTGGAAATCGGACAACCCATAACGCGAATGAAATATCTCGTTAATGCTAGGAAACCGTGACCGATCGGAAATCTCCTTCGCTGGTAATTTTCATCGTTCGCTCGTCGTATTTCAATCGAGATTCGACTTCTTGTTTCAAATTCATTTCGAGAAATCGTGCGCTGTACTTTCAAGTTTTTCTGACGAAGACTTTAACGATCCTTTGGAACGAGCCTTAGAAACGTTTCTTATGTCAGATATTCATTATGTTTCAGACATCGTTTTTAATTATTATAATTTCAAGATTGTCGTTTAACATAAAATTATGACGCAGTTGTTTAGCTTTTGTAATTGAATGATATTTGAAGAGACATTTGATACACCCTTATTTTGAAAATAGTTCAAGGTTCTCCATGTATGAACAATCTATAATTTTCTACAGTTGCGTCATACACAGCTACCTAATTATTGCTACCACGTTAAGATAGTTGAGGAATGTTAAAATGTTAAGTACATTTTACCTTCAGCAATCCTTGATGATACAGATTATATTTAGAATTGAATCCAAAATTCAACTGCAGACTGGTTTATCACATTCCAACTGGAGTGTGCGTCACGTGTGACACGTAGTTGTAGGGTAAGGGAATATTATTTCTTGTCCATCAGAATGTTATTGTTCAGTGGATATATTTTATGCAATAATTTAATGATTCATGTAACAAACAAGACTTGCTTTAAGAATTAAAATTGACTGCTCAAAAGACTATGAAAAGTTATAATCTTATCATCCATATTTAACATAGTATTTCACATAAGCACCCTCATTATAAAGAGAATATTACACTCGGATAAATTTCCCCCAAATCATAAAACAAAACCAATTAGCGAGTGTTTGCGTACGCTAAATGAAAGCCGGACGCTAAACGACATAAACAAGTCATATAGGATAAAGAAGCAGAGAGCCGTAAGAAGATAAAAGAGGAGATATATAAACTAACTGAAAAGAAAAGAGGCGATTCTGGTTCAGTGTGCGAGACAAACAGAAGCGGTGTACACGATACGATATTAAAATCGCCATTATTCAAATCTGCCCCGTCCACCGTTGCCCGGTTTCGTGGCAAAGAAACAAGCAAGTGGCGAGATAAGAGTTCGCAGCAGCAACGGCAGAAGAAGAAGAGGAATACGAGAGGCGAATAAGAAGAAGGATGTACGGGTAGGGTGAGGCAACGGACAATTTGGTGGGTCGCGAGGATGTCGGGCGTATTTAAAATGCAAATGCACATCGCGACGCGGTGGTTCTTCCCGGTTTCTCGTTCGGGAAGCCGATCATCGTGGATGTGGCCCACGTATGCGAAGCTTCTTCATTCCGCTCGATCTCTCTCCGCCCGAAGTATCTGCTCTCTAAAAGCGGACGACCGGAGAGGGTTGGCCCGTTCTTCTCGTCGCGAGGCATCTTATTAAGAAGGCGCATAAACGATTCGTGCGCGAGTGGGAATGCCAAGTTCGGCTCGTTTTCGCTAAGGGACCGGGAACAGAGAGGGAGATATCGGTAGCCAAAAAAGGCTGCCGCCCGTGACGGAACCGCATCGAAATCGGCCAAGACCATTTACTAATATACTTGGACGAATGTTAATAATGCATGAGTTCCGCCCCGTGATCCTCCACCGTTTTCATGCGTTACTATGCTTGCGATGATTCATTCGGATCGGAATTTTCGCCCGAGTTGAATTGAAAGGAGTTTTGGTCCCATTTTTAAAAATTGGTAACTCAGATTTTACTGATGGGGTTATTCACTTGTAGTGCTTGTTAGCTTGTTGAGTATTAAATTTTTGGAGATTTGAAAATTTTGGAAGGAGATGTGGAGAAGGAGTTTGAAGAGTTAGGGATTTAGGAGCATGGGTATTATATTGGATTTGGGAATTTAGGAATATGAGTCTGGAGATTCGGGGATTTAGAAGTTTTGGAGGGTTTGGAATTTTGGGATCTAGGGATTTGGAGGGTTTGGAATTTCGGGATCTAGGGATTTGGTAACCTTGAGAATTAGGGATCTTGGAATTCGAGGATGTAGAGATATGGAAATCTAAGAATGTGAAGGTCTAACAATTTGGAGACCTTAGACTTTAGAAATCCTGGAGAAGAACTAGAAAGATAGGAGTCTAGGAATACAAGAATCTAGAGATTTGGAGGTTTAAAAGTTTAGGAATCTAGAAATTTGATAACCTTGAGAATTGGGGATCTTGCAATTTGGGGATGTAGGGATATGAAAATCTAAGAATGTGAAGGTCTAACAATTTGGAGACCTCAGGGTTTCTGTCATATAAAGAGCTAAGAATATAGAAATCTAGGAATATATAAGATTCTAGGTATTTGAAGGTCTAGAAATTGGAGGATTCAATAATTCGAGAATCTAGGGATCTGGAGACTTAGGAATAAGGCTGCTTGGGACATTAGAATGTGGGGATGTTAGACTACTAGGATCTAGGACTATAAGAGACTAGGGATTTGTAACACAGAAAATTTGTAAATTTGAGTACATACAAATGCAGAAATTAAGAAATTTAATAACCTAAAAATTTGAGAATTTAAAAATTCCAAAATTTAAACAAGAAAATTAAGTTTCTTCCAAATGTGGCCTACACCGCACAACAATGTACGTTTCGCGCACCGACAATATTCTTTGTACGGAAGACAAAGACGTCAGTGTCGAATGCAGCATGAAAGCACGTCCACTCTATAAATATCCCATAAGATCGTGAAAAGCGGTGGTTGATCCCAGCGATTTGTTCGTGGAGGAAGCGCGACGAATACTGGGCGGGCTGATTTGATCGAAAGTCGACTCTTCTTCGCCGCGATTTTCAACGGTCGAGCTGAATGCCTTCGTGGTTCAAGATCGGCTTCGAACTTGACCGGGACAACTATCGGAGCCGATCGACGCAGCTCGCATACGGCCCGGTAATTTCTTATACGTTGACCGTGTCGAATCGTCGCGAAGGGAACCCGGTAAAAACCGATCATCGTTTGGTTTTACGCAAAACGGCTTTTTGCCGGAGTTTTCGAAAGCACGTCCGGAAGTCTGCGCTCGAAACCCTCTCCTTGTCGCGAGCTAACGAACCGATTTTCTTGCACGCACCGAATCGCATGCAAGCCTTACCAAATCGAGTCCGGACCGAGCGTAACAAGAAACTAGCGAATTGTCTTAATTCGGATACGTGACCGTTCAAACGTACAAACGATTATCCGAACGTGGGAGTCTTTTCTGATGCTACGACAAAAAGAACTCGAACTGATTTACTTTAAATGATGGCTGCGGACGGTAATATGAAGATTATGGTCGCTGCATTTCGAGTAAATTACACTGTGCAAGAAGTATACGCGTGCCTCGTATACTTTCGATGATCCTTCGAGTGCCAAATTGTTGGAAGGTGATGATTGCGGACGCGGTATCGCGTGATCGGATTTTTAACGAGTAGTTAGAGCATTGTATAATTCTAGAGATTCGTGGTGATTTAAGGTTGTTCCAAATTTGAGTTTGATTGGAACTATTTATGAATAATTATTTCAAAATATTCTGTAACTATATTGTACAAAATACTGTGGAATGCCTCTAAATTAGAAAAATAGATTATTTATTATTTATTAACTTTTCTTTGAAAATTATTGTTTTTCCATACAACTTGTAAGTCTCCTAAAAAATATTGTAAGACAATTTTTCTATTAAAATAATTTTCATATATTACTGCCTATCATTTGGAACACAAGTTTGAAAACGAATTTTGAAAATCCTTAGCATTGCAGTAACAAACATTTGCAATTATACAAAATTAAATTTAATATATAAAGTATTTATAAAAATGTTACTAAATACTTTTACCATTGAATAAATTATTTCTTGGGTTTGAATTTCGAAGTTCAATCGTTAAATCGAAAAGAAACTTCATCGGAATACGCGTATTCATTATGTATCCCTGAATTAATGTCAATTATCGTTTTTATGTTTCAGGTAAGTCCGATTTCTCTGTTCGTTTAAATTGAAACGGGTCTTCGGTCAACGAGGGCCCAGTGGAGCGTGATATTTCGCACAGGAAGCCAGTTCGTAAGTCATTGATCAGTTTTCATGTAGTTTCGTATTTGTTAAGACGGGTGACGAGAAAGCTGGTCATTCTCTTAATTATTATCGTCGTCACTTGACCTCGATACTCTTTCTCACTGCTATTAATTGCATCGAAGAATTTCGGCTTAGTTTAATTTAAGACAGCTTTTATTTAAAATTGCTTCAAACTTTCAAACATTTTTTATTGAAAAATCAAACTTTAATACAAGTTTTTAAAGGTCTACAAGTTTTAACAAGTGTCTAAAAGGTTGGAAAATTATTTTATCCTACTTATTTTCTTTTTATTAAAGACATTCATGAAATATATCATTTTATTAAAGAGTTTTACGAAATAACTTATTTTAGTATAGTTATTTCTGAAATAAATTATTTGATCAAATATATTTACAAAATAAATTATTTTAGTAAAAATGTTTGAAATAAATGTTTGAAATAAATTATTTGATCAAAGATGTTTACAAAGTAAATTTTCTTAAAGATATTTTCGAAATAAGTTATTTCAAAGCACTTAAAATCTCTTCTACTATCAAAACCATTTATGCAAAATTGACCTAAGTAGTAATTTCAAGTTCGAAATAGCTGTACTCTAAGTACTGTTTTATAATAATTTTATATAACCAAATCCGCCATTTCATATACAGCAAGCTAATACTCGTATAATCGTGAAATCCGATGGTCTGTGCATAAAATAATTCGAACATGAATTCCGACAAACTAGTATTCAAAAAACAGGAAACTTAATCAAATCAAGACTCCGTTTCTCAATTCATCAAACCCGAGTTCCCCAGTTTAAGGCCCATAAACTCAGCAACGATCCTTGCTAACACCAAAAACGTTCGCTGGAGAATGAATCGATTTCACGAGGTAGCTCGTTGAATTGGACGAGCCGCAATAAACGCGAACGTAACGAGCGTAATGCTCCAGCTCTTACGATTCATTATCACGATTGTGCGACTACATATCGGCCAACTTTCTCATCAGTCAGCGAGTACAAAAAACGAAAAGGTGTCGATAATTTTATTTTTCCATTTGGACCTTTACGAAAGCGGAAGCACCTGTGCATGGTCGATTCACAATAGCGCGCCGACACCTCTAAATCACCCCCCTTTATTTCCTGGAAATATAAATCAGCCAGGATTCACGCCACGAGCTGCGAGTATCGGGCCACGATCCGATCCCCCGAAGCTTCGAACAACGATATTCGATTTCCTTTGCAGATCGTTCTCGTCCTTTGCCTCTTCCTTCTCCTCGTTTCCTCCGCTGCTTCTTTGCTCCCTGCAGTTTTTGCTGCTCGTCCTTCGAGCCGGTTCCATCTGCGGCGAAAACAGTTTTCTCGATGGCTAACTCCGGCGACCGGATTTCTTATCGAATTATCCTGGCCTATGGTTTTATCGCGTTTAGTGGCCAACGATTCACTTTACCGCCCTCGATTATTTCCACTAGGGACTTCCACTGTCTTTGTGTTGGAAGATCGGTCGACATCTTTACGTAAGATTCATAGCAAATATTTGAAGCTTCATAAAGTTTTCAATCCTTTTTTGACTAATGTAGTATACGTTATTATTTAAAATTCATATTTCTCTAATTTCTAACTTCCAGTCCTAATCCCTCAAAGTTCTAATTTCTCAAAATATTAGTTTCTTGAATTCCGAATATCGCAGAGTTCTAAACTCTCAAAGTTCCAATATCTTAAAATTCCAATGTTCATCTTCTAACATCTCAGTCTCCTAATATTCTAAATGGTTTAGTATTCCACTCTCTCAAGATCACAATCTTCAAATCTTTAAATCTTCTGAGGTTCCAATCTCTTCCACTTTCAATCTCTTCAGAACCCAATGTCCCAAGTTTCAAATAGCTCAAAATGTCAATCTTACATAATTTCAAACTTCCAAATTTCTATTATCCTAAAATCCCAATCTTCGAAGTTCAAAATGTTCCACAATTTCAATATTCCAAAATTCCAATCTCTCAAATTTCCAAATCAAAAATGCATACATCCAAAACGCACCACAAATCAATTTATCGCATTTACCCGATGAACTCGCAAATTCCGTGGACCCAAAGGGAAAAAGAGTTCTTTTATGTTTGTTACGATCTCGGTTGGACACCTGCTGTCCACTTGAGCGTATCCTGATTCTAATCCTTGCGTAATACGAACGCTGGTACCATCTCGAGATGGTTTATGGAGTCCATAAAATTGCCTTTAAGTCGACGACTTTAATGGTTCACGACTTTTGCCTATGCAGATTTCGTGGTTGATAATCCTTTGCCCTGGTGCTCCGACCTCTCGATCGAGAGTATCCTTTCGGTAGGCGGACAAGGGATACTGCCTTTCCACGAACTGTCCTCTTCTTTCTCCCTCGGGATCTCATCGATGTCGCGAGACGGAATTAATATACTCGATAAGTCTACCATGGTACTTTTTGCACGAGATTGGCAGATTTTTGCAGTAGGCTTTGTTAAGTGTACTTTCGTTTTGCTGACATGAAATTTTATTCATTTTCTTGTTTTAGAAGTATTCTGAAGAAAATCTTTGTAAAATGGAATAGTATCTTTTCTGTAATTTTGTCACTTTTAATCGACAAGTATATTTTCATTATTTTTGATACTTTGAATGTAAGTTATGATATCTATGGAAGTTTAGTACTACACAAGTACCCTTTAGCAATAAATGTCATCCAATAATGTTTGGCTTCATATAACTTCAAATTGTGTCTTTGAACCTCAGTCACTATTAGCAATCAACCATTTTATGTTAAGAACATTAATAAATAAATTGCAAAGACATTTTCATCGAACTTTAAGTCGCAAATTAAAATTCCACCAATAGTTTGAAGTTCCTATTTGTCGTCTAATCACGTTTCATAAGCAAAGTCCCAAATTTTCTGCTCTCCATTACAAAATTAAAGAAAGCTCACCGTAAGCTTGTCTTTAAAAGTTTACTTAAGAAAACATCTTTATATATTGATTCTAATTTTGTTTAATCAACAAAATCATACAGAGTTAGCAGTACATGTAAGCTCCCATTTCAACAAAACGGATAATTGTTACTTTAAATCGGATTCCCCGTGCAATTTCATCGTCGCAACTTAACGAGCACCCCCTTTCGGAACGAAATGGACGCGAAGAAGATCAGGTAGACATTCCTCTCGTATCTTTTCCCGGTAGGCCGATATAGATAGAACTTCATGGAAAGGAGCGTTGAGATGCCCGCCTATTATTCGCTCCGTGCGACCGGTATGTCATTGTCAGCCATTTTCAGGATCACCTTGAGCGCGAATATTCGATCTGTCGTGAGAAACAGAAAAACAACCATGTCATTTACTGTCTGTATGCAACTACCTGTATTTACTGTTCATATAAATGTCTATAGACTTTATTGTGAAGTTTACTACCATTCAGGTTCTGTCAATGGCTGGTAGCAGAATAACCTAGCACTAACTACATTTAATCTTTGGGGTGAAAACAAAGTATTTTGAGGAAACTGTTCATTCAGCTTTTGCCCACTCGTGACTTTCACTTGAAGACACAAGTGTTGAAGTCACAAATCTTTCAATGATTCTCATATTCCTAAGAGTTATCAAAAATCGTAATAAATGTAGAATAGGCGTTTATTGAGAAATAGGACGTATCACAACCCTTGTGACGGTTACTGAAACTGAACTTTTGCTTCTGCAGTTGGAAAATTCTAGCCTCTCAAATGACCAATCTCCCAACATTCTAATTACCAAGTTCTCAAACTTACAAGTTTCCAATTCGCAAACTCTCAATCTAACAAATTCCAAATCTCACAAGTTCCCAATCTTTCTAGTTCCCAAACTCGTAAGTTTCCAATTCGCAAACTCTCAATCTCCCAAATTCCAAATCTCACAAGTTCCCAATCTCTCTAGTTCCCAAACTCGCAAGTTTCTAATCTCGCATACTCCCAATCTCCCAAGTCCCCAATCTTACAAATTCCCAATCTCTCTAGTTACCAAACTCCCAAGTTTCTAATCTCCCAAATTCCCAATCTCCCAAGTCCCCAATCTTCTAAAGTTCTAATCTTCCAAAATTCCACTCACCCAGGTTTCAAATCTCTGAAGTTCCCAATCTCCCAAAATTCTAATCTCTCAAGTTCCCAATCTCTCAAAATAGCAATCTTCCCAGTTTCCAATCTCCCAAATTCCCAATTTCGCAAGTTCCCAATCTCCCTAACTCCCAACCTCCTAAAGTCCCCACCTCCTAAAATCCTCCCTACCTCCCCAAAGTCTAAATCTCCCAACTCTCCAACGTCTCAAAAGCAAAAGTACCACCTAACTACACTTAGAGATTCACTGCACGCGATCGACGAACGTGGAATGTCATTGGCAATGTCACGGAACGAAAAGTCTCGATAGAGTCCGCTGGTACTCGCGAATCCGCTTCGGATCATCCTGACGTTACTCGAAGCGTTATCTGGCTTCTCGAGCGGAGAGCACCGTTGACGAGCAACGACCCTGGCTCGATATCGCGTTTCAACTCCGGTGGCCTTAATCTACCCACCAAACTATCGTCCCCGAATCATTTGTAAAACGTAATCGCATTATGCCATCCAGTACACAGTCGATCTCGCGTTTCGACTGTTACTCGCGTTTCACGGCCCGGACGTTTGAACATTTTTTTTCGTGGAAGGCGCCAGGATGTCGACTCTTCTCGCGTATCGCGTTTCGAAAGATTTCTCTAATTTCGTTGCAACTTTGTTTGTCTGCTCGAGAGAATACACTCTGCAATATCCAACTTCTTACGGTATTAATTTTGGGGGGGTGAATTGTTCAGAAATTTAATTTTGTTCTTGTTTCTTAGTGAAAAAATATTGGGAATGTATTGGGTACTAAATTTTGGGGGATGAATTGTTCAGTGACTTCATTTTATTCTTCTTACTTCGTGAAGGTATATGTATTTTAATTGGGAACATGTTGGGAGGTTAATTTCGGGGGATGAATTGTTCAGTGACATTTAATTTATTCTTGTTACTTGGTGAAGAAATGTTGAGGACGTGTTAGGATGTTAATTTTTGGAGATGAATCGTTCAGTGACTTCATTTTATTCTTCTGACTTGATGGAGGAATATGCATTTCACTTGACAACGTGTTAGGACGTTAATTTTGAGGGTTGTATCGTTCAGTGACTTCATTTTATTCTTCTGACTTGGTACAAAAATATACATTTCACTTGACAGCGTGTTAGAACGTTAATTTTTGGGGATGAATCGTTCATTATCTTCATTTTATTCTTGTTGCCCTATGGAGGTATATGTATTTCAGTTGACAACATATTAGAATATTAATATTAAACTTTGGAGTCATTTTACAGAGTTTGCAGAGGGTTTTTGACTACTTGTTGCATTTTTGGTCGTTGAAATAGTATTTCAGTGATCACATTCATGTAAGGGATGAAAATTTCTGTAGCAGTATAAACTGCTATTATATAAAAATTGTGCTATATTATCTTAAATAAACTGCTACAAAAATTGTAATAAAGTGCAGGTTCATATTTAAATCAACTTAAAAAGTGACAATAATAGTTACAGAAAAGTCAAAGGTACAATAATATTCATTTATCTCTTCGCTTAAAACTTGTCATGTCCAGCATTCTATGAAGATCAAACATGATTATTATACATGAAAGTGTCATTATAATAATAAATGTTCACAATATTTTTACACAAAAAATGACCAGGAAATAACTTGACAATATAAAAAAGTGTGACCACACTTTTTGCATTCGAAAAGAAGAAAAAAAGCTTGCAAGATGCCCAGATAAATTGGACGTCCTATCGATGGAACGTTCACGTCAAGAAAATTAATTTTTGGAATAAATAAGGGTAAGTCGAAAGGAGATGAAAGGGCGTGATACTCGGTCCGAGGAAGAGCGAAAGATCCTTATCCTCTCGCGGCAACGCGAGGACCAGGGAGAAACCGGTATGTAATCGAGCAGTCACCTATGCACCGGTTCCTCCGGATGGGTAGCAATAATGCAGCTCGGTAAGAAAGGTACGTGACCCGGGCGAAAAGAAAAGAAGCTGGTGCAGAACAACGAACGGCGAAAAGGGACGCTTTTGTCGGCGCGTAACAGCGTTAAACTTTTATCTCGCGCTTCATCCTACTTCGCTTCCGCGCTTCTTCGTTTCGCGGGTTCGCATGAGCGCGATCGTATCGGGATGTTTGCTCTGGCTGTCTCGGCTCGACATCTTTGCTTGCTAACAATGACGTATCGATACGTCGTGTCGATTAATGAATACGATACGAATCGAGGCGTTCCGGACCACGTGAATCACACGTGGCGATTAGTAACGCGTCGGCTACCGCGGTGAAAACGATTATTTTTGTGACTATATTAGAATTATCGTTATTAACTCTTTGCGCTCGAAGGTATTTTTGCTGTTAGAAATCTTAAAAATTTTTTGTTAGTTTGCTCAATTCATTTAGAATTACTATTTCTTTATTAAGGGACTATTGTCTGCTTCACTATGTTTATACACAAATATCGTACGGTATCAGGTGAAAAATTTTATTTCAAATTGGTGTATTAATCTGAACGAGTTTGAGTCTCCTTGCAAAGGGTTGAAGATATAATTGTTATACTGCTATTTTATTTTATGAAGTCAAATATTTTCGATTCTCGAGTTTACATTTTGCTACCTTACATTATTCTCCTTTTGACATATACATATATGGTGGCGATTGAGGTACGTCACTTACGTTCCTTTTCTATATTTTATTTTAGATGAGATGTAAATGAAATAATGTTGAACACATGGAATTTCCCTTAATTCGTATTGGATCTCAGAGCTAATAGTAGCGAATCAAATATAATCAAGTAAAAATTCATTGCTTCACATAAGAATTCATAAGTGGTAAATACTGAAAATATAAAAAAATATGAGGTAAATATGATTAGGAACATGATCGAAGCAGGTTTCAAAGATTTTGTAAAATTTCCATGTCGTAGCTTCAGGGAGGTTCAAAGATAAATCGGCGAACCCCGCGATTATTCTCATTATACGTCGTTAAAGATTTGCTGGTTGAACGGTACCGAGATCATCGTGATACGTCTTTCACGGCACAGGGAATATCAAATTAGTTCGATTACCATTTAAGTCGCATAATTTCTGAACTTCTTCAGCTCATGAAAACCCGAATCCACCAGATTGTACTAGTTATTTTAGTATATGCAAGTTCTTTACTCGTGGTGTTTCTTCTTTTGTCTCTGATATGAATACATATGTGGAATGAACCATCTACTTTTACTGTCAATTTTAGAAGAATCTTATATTCTCGTTAACGCTTCGAGGTACAGAGTTTATTATAGTATTTTCAAATATTTGATATGTCAAAGACATTTCATTGTAAAATAATGCAAAAGCACGAAGAGGACACAGAGCATTAAACACCAGAATATATGTAGTTTACTACCTCTATCGAATGAAAAATATTTTGACCTGATATAAAAACCATAAGTATGGAAACCATGAAACATTTCCATATTTAACTGAAAATATAATACATTTTTCATCCTACATTACTCCATACAGTTAACGCAGCACAGAAGAATTCATATTCCACAGCAAATCCACATAAAAATATTTCCCAAAAACACAAAATAGTGCACAATTTATAGATCAAATTACAGTCACTGAGATATGAAAATGATTTTCACTTAAATCAGATAACTGAAAGGCTAACAGAATAGCAGTTCAGATTCGATGGATCGAACTATGACAGCGGTATCAAACGTTTGAAACTTTGAAGCAGATCGAGTTTTGCTTCTTCCGCTTTGAACTGTTCGCCGCGTTGCTCTTTCATCGTTCATATCGTTTTCTCCGAGCGAATACCGCGGGTATCTACGGGATTCGCACGGATTCACGAGATCCTATCATTCTATTCGCTTGAATTCCGGCTTGGTAGCGATAGTCGGGTCGTTTATGGAACTTTTGACGGCCGATATCCTCGTGCTCGCGAGATCGTCTCTCGATTCGAGGATCGATAGCCGTGCAACACGAATCCGGGGAGACGTGCTTTAGCATCTGTGACTTGGGGTTGATGACACTTGGAGATTCATTGAAAAATTAATAATTGAATCTGTTTTACAATTTTGATGCAATTACAAATTTAATATTTTGCTACCATGGCACTGTATACCTGGTACTGTTTTATCCAAATTTTACACAATGTTAACTACAACTGTGTACATATATGAATGAATGTGTAAACATATGACTTTAGTGACTATGTAAATATATGACACAAAAGACTACTATATAAACGTATAATTTTAATGACTACGTATGTCTTGAATAACTACTGTAAATGTATATTAAGTCTTGCTCCTGATATGTGAAGTGGTATTTAGAATTATTCCTTCAAAGTTAAAAGTATCTATTCTTAACATTTTGCTCACATAATCAGTACGTTATCATTTTGTAAAAGATCATTAGAACCAATGTTGCGTTCCAAAGTCTCGTTCTCCCTAATAAGAATCATCGCGTCATTAACCGATCGGCAAGAAATCTCGATTCCCGTAAATCGACTGGGCAACGATAAGCATCTCTCGAAAAGGAGCTTTCGATGCAGCACACGCGAAGCGGCGCAATCGAAACGAGAAACGCACGAACAACGAAGCTAACGATATATAAAGAGGAACGAAGGGAAGACGAAAGAGGAGGACGAGATCCTAGAGGATGAAGGGAAAAAGAGCTCGTGCTTTTCAGCTCGTGATGTCCCGAGGCTACCGCGGACTCGCTCGGATAGCAGCGACTCTAAACACGCCCAGACCGGTCACCGACGGAATTATTCGTTGAATTTATTTACTCTCTCGTGACCCCGAGAAAACTAGCCGCCAGTCAGCCAAGGGAACCGGTCGGGAACGTATCGGCCACGCTCACAATTGATACCACGCTCGCGGGGGAACGTGGATTTTCGTGATGAACGCGATCCCGCGATATTTCTCGCGATCTGAGACAACTGCGACCCCATGATCATTACTGACGATCGATATTAACCCTTATCTGAACTGCATTTTTCACGAGTAAAATGACCTAATCACCAAAATAATTCGTTACTAAATATTTTCGAGGATTTCACCCTTAATATTTTCATCTGCAAGTTCATTCAGGAGCATAATTAACTCGTACAGACATCACGGTACATGAATTTTTCTTTAAATCGTTGAGTCACTTTAATCAAACTTTTTCTGAATTTATAGCAAGGATATGGTCTAAGTATTCTGACGTATGTTCAGTTCTTTTTGTTGGTACTTATTATTTGGGGAGGTATTTAATATTTAATTGTCTTGTTTCAAACTTGACCCCACAACTGCGATGTCATCAGTTGATATATTTTTCTGATCTTAGAACATATAATGTATGCTCACAGTGTATACTTACAGTGTGGACTTACAATGCATACTTACACTGTATGATTATATTGCACGCTTATACTGTATACGTATAGTGCATACTTGCAGTAGTGCACACATACACATGCTTTGTAATGTACACGTACAATGTATACTCACAGTGCATACTTATAGTACATACTCACAGTGCACACTTGGAGTGTATACTTACAACGTACACTTACACTGTATATTCATAATACATACGTATAGTGCATGCTTGCAATAGTACACACATACAATGCATGAGGCAATGTATACGTACAGTGCATACTTACAATGCATACTTACAGTGCATACTTACAATGTATACTTACAACGTGTACTTACACTGTATACTTATAATGCATACTTGCAGTAGTACACACATATAATGCATGCTTGCAATGCATACGTACAGTGCATACTTACAGTGCATACGTACAGTGCATACTTATAGTGCACACGTACAGTGCACACTTATAGTGCATACTTACAGTGTATACTTACAGTGCATACTTGCAGTACATGCTTATGTATACAGTATATAGTATATACAAACAAAACTTACTTACGATGCATCAAAACATCAGAATATACTCTGTGCAGTACTTACATTATTATATCTAAAAATTGAAATACTAAAATATACATACACCACGATAATTAATAAGCAGTGGCTATAATGTAATATATAACAAACGTAACGAAATAGGATATCCCTTTCACTTAAATAAAGTGATTGCAGAATGCAAGGTGTGCCAGCACTTTTATGATGCACTATATTTCATTTTCTTATATGTACCATATAATTAACACGCTTTCCGCTCTGGCAGGATAAATGCGTAAACATAAATCGTAGACTGATAGAATTGAAACAAAATGTGCTTCCTCGAATGTTCCTGGATAAAAAAGAAGTGAGAAGAAACGGAATTGAAAAAAGGAAAGGTAAAAAATGGACACGTTGAACGAATCGCGACGAATAATCGAAGCAGCCCTGCGTGTTCGACACCTTACAAATTATCCATCGCGTCGAAATGCCCGGAACGTTATCGTCGTTCCTCGGCTCCGAAGCCGAACAAGAGAAAAAGTTACGAACCGTGGTACGTGATCGACGCTGAATAAAAAAGAGCAAATCGAGAAAGGTAGGAAGGAGTCGGAGGATCGACTGGTCGGCATGCAAATATTTGGGCACCAATTAAAGTTACAGAGCCGAATCTCGGTCTAGCGTTCAAGAGCCGCTATGTTGGCTCGTTAAAATTATTGAACGTTTGTCGCAAAGGGTCGTCCAATCTTTTTTCCTGCCAGAGAAGAATCCGAGGAAGGGCCTATCGCCGTGGTCCTTTTTTCTCTTCCTGAGTGCGATAGGACACCGCTCATCGGTCAAACGGGGAGCCAAAAGTATCTTGAATTTACCGTAAACGCGACGAAATTATCGGCTTACGAACACTATGATCTTCGAATCGAACGCGGAACAGGTATCGAATGCTCGTTAGCAACCGGGTGATGTGTCTTTGTCAGACTCGTGAATGACTGCGATCAAGGAGGTCGTAAATTATGCTCGCGAGAAATACTGTTAGAAAAGAATTTAATATTTAGATGTGGAGGAATTATTCGGGAATTGGTACAGGATTTTTAATCATTTTCTATTTATAGCAATTCAAGTAAACAGTTTTTTAATTTTAATAACATTCACTTTTTTGTTGATAAAGTTGAAGCTCTATTTCTTATGAGAGTGTGCACTGCATCCATTTTTAAATTATCATAATTTACTCTCAAATTTAGCAAATTAATACATTATTTACACTCAGAATTCAATTTGAATGTTCAGTATGAAATAAAATAATTAAATCTGTAAAATACTGTACCAAGAAATTTTTTTATCTACATATTTGCACAATGAACGAAATTACAATGATCCAATAAATAATCCAAATCTATCGACGATAACCAATCTATCAGTCTAAAATTATATTTGTCATACTTATGACAGTTGTTCTATCTCGTTTGCAATAATACTCAGTTCTACAGAAAAAAGAACAGAAATATTTACCAGCATAATAAAAGAGACGCCGCATCACATGCACGTATCCATAAACGATTTTTTTGCCAAACAAATCACCTTAATCACCGATTGTTCGATCGTGTGTACGTCGTGTCCGATGCTCAGCATGAATTAGCTGCATCAGGGCGCATTTAACCAACCAATATCGTACAATAGAAGGAACGATGATCCTCGAATCGCAATTGTATGGCCAGAATGACGTAGAATTTGAACGTACGATGATTTTTTTTCGCGACTCTCATTGTCAGGCTAATCCCTGGCCGCTCGAAACGCGTTTCCTTCGAACAGCTGTCGGATGATCGGCCGATACTCTCCTCCGAGGTGCAACCAAATGGACGCTTTGGGTCATCCTGGGACCTATAAAAAAAATGAAGGGAAGGAAGAGAAAGCGGATGAGATAAAAGGAAACGGGCAACTGTCAAAAATCCCACGGGCCACGAAAAGCCGTACATGCGACGTATGCTAATGAACCTGCGAACTTATCGTTTCTTTTTTCTTCTTTCCGCACGAATACGAAAGCAGCGGACATATTTTATTACGTAACGACACGTCTTTGTGCGTGAAATCCTCTAGAATTTATATCGCTTCGCAGTTACGTATTCATATTTCGGTTTCTTTTTTAGAACAATTTTAAGTGATAATATAAAAGACTGTAGTATCATTTACAATTTATATAAGGTATGGGGTTTATACGCTTATCTATTAACCTCAAAAAATTGTATAATAATGTATTTGTGAAGTTCGCATACTTTTGAAGAAAAGATACCTTAATGAAATTGTCAAATTCCGTAGAAGTCCAAAATTGTGATTGCGATCACGTTTACGGGTTCGTTAAGAGAAACAGTTATAAGCATCTCCGTTACAGGAAAGAAATATTAAGATTCTGGTAAGGGGACCACCCCAAAAATTCGAAACTCATTTCCGGCCGCCCAGTTAAACCGTGCACGATATCAACGAATATCTTCGGGGCAAACTCGAGTAACGATACGGACGGGTATAACGAGCGAACGTATCAATTAATTGCCCTTCGATTTTTTGCCGCGAAGAAATTATACGCGAAACGATAGCGTAAAAAGCAAAGCAGGCCGCGAAGGAGGCCCAGAAAAGGGAGGCAGCCGATCAACATGACGAGAAAATGAGGGAGAGGTGAGCAGAAACGTAAAAGGTAATTAGTTCGACGATAATGAGGGTCCAGTTTTTTTTTTCGCTCGAAACAGGTCGAACGGTGGCACTTCTTCTCATTAGCGCAAATACACCGTGGACTTCGTTAGGCGTCGAACCTTTTTGAACCGCTTCCTTTTCCTCGTTCCCGGTTATTTCACCTTATAGCAGAGGTCCCGTTTGCCTCGTGGGAATTGCACGCCATCGATATTCATATCGGACGAGATCCTCGACCATCTTTTCGTTCCGCGTAATCGAGAGTTAACCGCGTTCCTTTCTATTTGATATTTCACTGCAACGTCAAATGATTGTTGAATTCCCAAATATTTCTAAATTATAAGATACCCAAGTTTATTTCCAAGTTTTCTAAACTCTCAAATTGATAAATGTCCAAACTTCTCCAAATCCTCAAATTTTTATGTTCGACGTTCCTGTTTACGGACACAACCTCTTACAGACCCCATAAATCATATGCAGCATACTCTGCATAAAGTCTTCTTTCGAATCTTGACAGAGACGTAAAAAACTCGTAAGAAACAAGAATGAGAGATAGGAAGGTGACAAAGGTATAGCCGTCTCCGCAGAATGTTGCGAGATTGGCGAGGCTGAAGTGTTGCCATATATAGAGAGGCGATACCGCGAGGCCCTTTTGCGTTGCCGGCGCACTCCGACCCCCGTAGGGCATGATTTATGACGAGGCCGGCTAATTACCATGAGGCCAGGGCCGGATACACAGGCAGATATCACAGATATTGATTCAATTATCGAGATTAATGGCCGCAGGATTGTGACGACGGTAGAGGCCGGTGATTTATCACGGGGCCAACGCGAGGAAGAACCACCGGCATCGTCGACTGGCCAGGATCACCATTACCGGCGGCATAAGCATCGCTATCGGCACCGCCATCATCCTCAACGGCCACGGAGAGAATCCTGGACGCGGCTAAACGTGTCAACGGGCGAGGGCCTGATTTACTTTCGTTCCCTTAAGTCGTGACTAATCTTCGCGATCGGAGTTACCGTGAGACTCACGATCGACCCGCGAAACGACTGATCCGGATCGAAGTGTTTTTGGAGGACTCCCTTGCTGGACAGGCAAACATTTTTAACTATGCAGATGGTCACTTTGCCAATTGACTTTATGCAAATATATGACTATTCTGTATCCACATGATTGACTGAGTTCATCATGATGTCATAGGATTGAGTGTCACATTACAGCTGGACAGTGAATCTCCTCATGATAAATCGTAAATGAAACTCGTAATGAATCAAAACTAAGTCCTCTTGTAGCAGATGAATCTACTCGTAAGAGATTGTGGATAAGTTTGCTCAAAACAAATTACTGTAGACTTTTAAAAGGACTAAACTTTTATTAATTGAACAAATTATTTAACATTAAAGGAATCGACACACGTCTTTACCAATGCTCAGGATAACATAAACTAACTGAAAAATGAAAATGAATGCTCATAGCAATGAATACATAACGACAACTTGATACCACTTGCCACCCCAATTCACTCCGTTCATACTTATTTCAATCACTAACGGGTGATTCTAATAACACTCTACAAATAAATGCCTACATTACAAATCTTCCAATAACAAATTATAAACTTTACTTCTTTTAATAAGTGGTACACAAATCTGATCCTAATACAACCTAAATAAATCTCATAGTAAATTCTAAATAAATCTTATAACAAGTCCTAAATAAATTTCATAATAAATTGTAAATAAATTTCATAACAAGTGCTAAATAATTTTCATAACAAACCCCAAATAAATATCATAACAAATCCTAAATAAATCTCAAATAAATATGATAACAAATTCTAATCCCCTCATAATAAATTATAAATAAGTCTACAAACAAATCACGAATCATAATCTGTCCGCAGTGAATCTCGACTCGAAAATGAATGTTAATAAAATTCGAGAAGAGAATGTGGTCAGTTACGGGCACGAAAACAATCGAGGCGGTTCTCTTCCGCATGGCGTTGTTCATCATTTGGCGGGCAATCACGTGTGGCCAAAGTGTACCGCTCGATGATTCATAATAAACCGCTCAATGCCAGGAGAGTTCACCGTTTCATCGAGCACGTATGGCGATTCACCGACGTCTCGGGGCAAGCCAGGGGTCAGCTCGACTTAATCAACCGATCATTATCACCGGTTCGCGGCGTAATGACTGAAAGAGCCGGCGTTGTCCTCGCTTTATCGCGAACAACGGTCCGAGGCGTGGTCGTTCGCCAGCTGCTACGTACCACCAGCGACTTTCATTATTCGACGAATCGATTAATTAACGCTCATCGACTAATGATCGATAAACAGCGACTGCGATCGCGAGCACCAGTTGCTGAAAAGATCGATTCACCGGCCGCATAAGGCATCGGGACGCAAATGACCGTGCAAAGCGCTCCAGGCACCGTTTTGTCGTCGTGCGTTGCAATTAGTTTGTGCTTTATTAGTAATTAGATATGAATATAATCGAACTTGCATCTTAACCCATTCAGATAGAATAATCGGTTGTGTTCATAATTTTGTCGTAAATATACGCAGTTGCTATATATGTATTAATACTCCATACTGGATTTAACATTGAATAACATTCATCTTGCAGAGTCCAATGTGGACATGTATTTTCAGATTTCGAAAGATAGCCATAAAGCAAAAATTGCACAAATAACGTATTTGAAATTTAGATTCAAGTTTGATTTAAATGGCTGCATTCTTCATCAGTCTTCAGCATGAAATCTTGCACATTGATGAAAATTCGATCGCCAGCAAGGGTGAACAAAATTAAAATTCCACAAAGTTCTTCAAGTTCTGGTGGAATTTCGCTGAACCCGTGTGACGGTGAATCGTGTTCCGCATTCGAAGGGCAATTTTGATGGCCCAGCTGCGAATTCGGACCTACCGACCGATTTATTGCCTGCTGACTAATTGACTCCGCAAGATACGCGATTCGTCAGCTCATTTCTTCGAGTTCTCGTTATCTGTCCAGAGGAGTCGTTTTCCTCTCGAGCGAGCATCAGCCTCGATCGTGAAACGAGCCGCCTCCTTAATGAGCCAATTATTTAATTGGCCGGCGTACACCCTACCTCTCCACGTCCGTATGCTTCTTTTCTCGAAAAAGTCAGCCAACGGTTTCGAACTTGTCCCGTTGAAATTGTCTCGTTGCATTTCTTCGTCTTCGTCTCTGTTCGCTGATGCGCCTCTGACGGCCATTGCGAACGGGATGGAAGAGATAGCTACCGATCGAAATTCCTGCGAATGCACAACCTTGTTGCTAATGGATTCGGGAAGAGCACTCGTTAACGGGAAATATTGGACGTATTTATTCGTTAATTATTGGAACAAACGTGCAATGGGGGTTCGGAAGATTGCTTGATAAGGTTTCGGATTTGGATATCGCGTTGATACCTGAAAGAAGTCTTGGAAATTTGGGGACTTGGAGTTGGAATTTTAGGAATTTAGGTTGTTTCGAATTTTAAAGGTGAAAAATTTGAAATATGAGGAATTAGGAATTTGCAATTTAGGAAGTTTGGAATTTGAGAAATGTGGGGAATTTAGGGAGGTTGGGGGATTAGGAATTTGGAACATTTGTAAATTTGGGGAGTTTGGAATTTAGGGAATTTAGAATTTGGGGAATTTGGAATTGGGGGAATTTGGAATTTGGGCAATTTGGAATATGGGGAATTTGGAATATGGGGAATTTGGAATTTGGGAAATTTGGAATTCGGGGAATTTGGAATTTGGGCAATTTGGAATATGGGGAATTTGGAATTTGAGGAATTTGGAATTTGGGGAATTTGGAATTTGGGGAATTTGGAATTCGGGGAATTTGGAATTCGGGGAATTTGGAATTCGGGGAATTTGGAATTCGGGGAATTTGGAATTGGGGGAATTAGAAATTTGGGAAATTTGACATTTAGGAAATTTGGAATTTGGGGAATTTGAAATTTAGGGAATTTGGAATTTGGGAAATTTGGAATTTGGGGAGTATGGAATCTGTGAACTTGGAATTTGACTATTAATAAGTTCATACTTTGACTATTTATTAACTATTTAGTTAAAAAAAATCATCACACTGAAAAAATTTAGAAATATATTTTAATTCAAAATTCTACTGTCTTTTAATAAAAAATCAAATGCAGAATAAGTACATATAAATCAGTATAGAATTTTGTTTCCTTAAAAATAAATATCAAGTTTGATCGATTTTGATAAAAAATCTTTTGACGGATCATTCACTGGTAGCCTTAATCTATTAAAGTAATAGCTGTTCGTGTTCGTTGTTTGTCACGAAAACCATCGTCGAGTCTACGATGGAAACATTGTCGAAGCGTGAAATGGAAGCAACAAGTTGACTCGATCGAGGTGTAGATGAACTCATCAAGGACGCGGTTCGGTAGAAATCTCAATTAAGGCTAAATTGCCCCCCACGCTGCGAGAAAATAGAGTGTGAACAGGTCTCCGTGTAGGGTACCGAGAAAGATGGCGAACCGAACTGTACAACGAGCGGACCGTGGAAGGTTCTTCGAGTTCATGCCGCAAATGGAAGTCGAAGACCCCGAGAGAGCAAAACGGCATTCCAAACCGTGCTTGATTGGTTTTGGCGAAGGTGTACCGCCTTTCTGGGGGTCGGGTCAGGTCACTTCTGCCTTTTACGTGACTCTTCTTGACGATGAACGTGTCGAACATTTGGATCTCGCCGAATCATTCCCGCTAATATCTTACGTTGCTCTCTGACCCCTTTTCTTACTATTTACGATCATTTTCTATCTCGACTGCCCCATTAATTACAACTGAATAGAGTAAAATCCAACCTTACTTCCTCATGTATGAAACAAACTGTGTGAATAGAGCTAAAAATATCACTACTAGCTCGTAAATCCTTCAGGACAAAGAAATATTGTGTATATGTATCATATATGTGCACCTATACATGTACCACATACGTGTACCTCAATATGTACCACATATATGCAGCTATACGTATGCCACATATGTGTACTTCAACATGTACTACATATGTGCATCTACACATGTACCACATATGTGTACCTCAACATGTACCATGTATGTACACCTATACATGTTCCACATATGTATGTGTATCTCAACATGTACCATATACACAGTGTGCCTATACATGTACCACACACATGTACCTCAACATGTACGATGTATGTGGCCCAATACATGCACCACATATGTGTACCTCAAAACGCACCACATATGTGCACATACACATGTATCACATATGTATACCTTAACATGTAGTAGATATATGTATCTATACATCTATCAGTATATCTTTCAAGTATCAGATATGTGTAGAAACACATGTACCAAATAGGTACTTATACGCGTATCAGATGTATGTGGTTATAGAATACACAGATTGATAGCTGATCTCTAACCCCAGTAACGCGTTGGAGTAATTTTTTTTTAAATCGTTTCAAATGAAATGCAAAAAGTCAGACGCACACGGTAACAAAGATTTATCAATTTCCTTTTAGAGGATCATATTGAATATTCATTGCAGCGATCATTGCCATCGATAATATCTAAGACCATTTCAATGGCAGCTTCACGAACATCCACGTGGGTGGATACAAGTTCGTAAAACGTGGTTCTGAGAAACAGCATAAGCCGGAGAAGAGGTTAGGCAACCGGCAATAAAAGGACTTCTGCGTCAAATGTAGCCTTCGATAACTGTAATGGAAAACGATATAGCACCTTTAAAAAGAAGAGAATGTACCACCTTCCATTTTGCATCTGATGCTTCCTATCTCTTTCGAGGAACGCGAGTTCGATAAGGTCTTTTTGTCGAATAGTCGTAAAAGAATGTTTTACTGCTGATTCTCAGATTTACAATCCCAACTTTCAAAATTTGTAAATTTACAAATTCCTATATTTCAAAATTTTTAATTCTCGAATTTACAAATCCTAAAATTCTTAAATATCCATTCTCCAAATTTGTAAATTTACAAATACTCAAACTCAAATCTCCAAATCTCAAATCCCAAGTTCAAAAAATCCCTACATCTCAAGTTCTCATATCCCAAAATTCCCAGATACTCAAATCCCCAATTTCCAAGTCCCCACACTCACAAATCCCCAAATCTCCAAATATCTCAGTTAAAAAATTTCCATATCATCATTTTTATCTCCGTATCATCAATTCATAAGCAGATAATTCAATGAAAATCACTTAATAATGA
Organism: Megachile willughbiella; assembly: GCA_945859595.2. Classification (NCBI taxonomy): domain Eukaryota; kingdom Metazoa; phylum Arthropoda; class Insecta; order Hymenoptera; family Megachilidae; genus Megachile; species Megachile willughbiella. The sequence continues at coordinate 13,060,169 of OX243796.1, forward strand.
AAATAAAATAATTAAGAAATAATTGAGAAATTAAGCGAAGGTTTAAAGCAAAGAGCATAATTCTGAAATGATGGATATATGAAGTACAGCAAACTTACGCGGTAAAGCTGAAAATGAGGGTTCAAAAAGACCCACTCTTTCGAGACACGCGAACGCATATCCGATAGAAATTGCAATGGTTGCGAGCGTTAATTGCCACCCGCTGCGAGGTGTTAATTAACGCGGCTAATTAATCAATTGAATTCGAAAGCAGCGAGATCCGAGGCGAGAATTGTAAATGACACCTCGCGATGCGTGGAAGGTCGCAATTATATAAACGGACTATAATTTACGAGGATAGTTGTTAGCCGGGTCCACGAGAAAGAGTTAGAGAATGGGTGGAGGTGTAATTATCCCTCCCATAGAAACGGAACACCATTATACCGAGTGTTGGTGAACACTTCTTAATAGCTGGATATCAGTCCCCCCTAGATAGCTGGTTATCCCAAATTTATGTGTTGTCCGACCGTTTTCACGAACACAACCTTCGCAAACCTAATCCTCATCCTCCGGACCCAAAAATTCTAGTTTTTGTCTAATTTCCTGGGTATTTAGATCTTGGAAATGATTTAGGGGCAGTATACGAGGTCAGTTTGAAGAATGGGATGAAGGTTGTTTTCAGAGTTTACGAAATTCTTTTGTAACACCGTGAGACGAAGGTGTTAATGACTGAGGTATTTAGCGCGACTTCAAATTTATTTGTCTGAACCTGCTAAATGTTTAATTGCACTTTAAACGACGATTTCTCACGCAAAACACCTTTGTACAAAGTAGACATCATGGGACAAAAGGTGTTTATGACTGAACATTGTCTGAAACTTGTAATTAGTCATTCTTTCCATCCAAAAATTTTAAGTTTTATTCAGTAGCTAATTGCATCAAATTGAAAATAGTCCAAAACAGCTCCTTTGTAAAAAAAATCCAAATTTAAGGTCAGATACTTTTATAGTCATGAATTGATATGAATTTTAAACATGCAACTTCATCATCTTCTGACACTGATACTTTGTTGTTCATAGTTTTTATCAAATTTTATGAGTTGAACCATAGGTTTCAAAAATAGTTTGAACCACATTAATGTTTCAGAAATAGCTTGAACCATATAAGAAAGCTTGTACACGAGTTCAATTTTAGCTTCAAAATATTGCAGGACATAAAGGCACTAATGATGGAAGTATTTAGCGCAAAAAACGTGGAAGTTATTCATCCATCTCCCTAACTCATTAAACTCAAAGCTTCTCGCTAAATGTCAATCACAGCAACGAGTTTACTCATCCCCCCAGTTAACGGGTTAAGGCGCTGTTCAGCTAGGTAACCTTAACGATGCACTAACAGGTCCTGTACGAAACGCTCTCCTTTCCTTTTTCCCACTCCTCTTTCACTGTTACGGTAGTGTAGAAGGCTTGACTAGGTAGCAAATGTGTATACACTCTAAGTACATGCTTCCCTTTCTAACGACACATGCAACTAAATGTAGCCAGGTGGCAAAATGAAAGCACCGACCAAGAACACGAACCTTGAATTGTAAGAAAACTCACAAGCTTTGCATACTGCTCTAATTTTGTGTATCTCTGTTCAACTGTAATTTGATGATAGATCTGTAGTGGATGTTACTATAATTTTAGTTGTAAATGTGGACATAGTTTTTGGAACGTTTCATAATTATCTGATGTGACAGCTACTTAATAATTTTAGAAGCTCTTCTTCGGGAACGAGAGATTAGACTATCCAAGTGTACACATATTCACATATCAAAATGTCTAATTATTCAAGTATCCAAATATCTGAATGTTAGTATACCCACACATTCAAATGTCTCAATATGTAAACATCAGTGTACCCAAAAACCTAAATGTATTAATACCCATATTCTATAACTAGAAATACCTAGATATTCAAATGTCCAGACATCGACATACTCAAACACCCCTAACCATCAGAGTATGTGAATACCCCAAATAGCCAAATACCGATTTCGTCAAAGACCAAATCCGACTTCGCTAACAGCCGACAAGCCATCAGCACATCGACAACAAAATTTGATCCGGAAGAAAAGAATATAACAAGCGTAGTTCAAATTTCGACGATTTTAAAAACCCAGATAAAGCAACGGAAGATGGAAAGGAGCAACGGGTCTGTAACATAGCATCAACACGTCCCACGCTCGTTGCTTCTCCTCTTAACTGTAATCCAATCGATATCATCCTCGTGTTGCTGTTTTCACGGTCCGCTAGCTAATTACCGTGGCTGCAATCGGCACGGCACACACCCTGTTCAACGATCCCGCCGTTGAAAGCGGCCTCACGTGTCTACGAACGGAACCATCCCGTGTCCCGAGTCCGATTTCAGCCGGACAGTTAACTTAATTACCAGCCAGCGTACGCGGCACGACGCAGGAAGCGATGGAATCTGTTGGCGATCGACGTTCGCCGGTATAGCCGTAGCACAGGATGACGGGCCTGGCCACATACAGCACGAGATCAGGAAGGATAAAACAGATACACGGGAGGGAATCGACGCGAGGTAGGTCGCACTCGGGCGTGTTCATGTCCGACGCGACCTTCGCCCTCTCCTACGAGGCTGGTGCTGTTGCTGGCTGGACTGGATCTACGGTACCGCTATCCACGGCTCCCTTCTGCCTAGTACGCCTTCGGTAAAATGGCATTGCTACCCTACATACCGCCGCGGACCGGCTGCGCGAGCTCTGCGAAAAATTATTTTCGAAGGCTATCTATCGTAGTACCGTACGAAAACGGATATTTCGGAATTTTAGATGGTCATTTGGAAATTTGGGATTTTGAGGTTTCGGATGTTTGGGGAATTTAGGAATTTGGGGACTTCGTGATTTGGGGATTTGGAGAATTGGGAATTTGGGAATTTCTGAATTTGGGAATTTGGGAATTGGAAATTGGGGAATTTGGAATTCGGAGAATTTTGAATTGGGGGAATTTGTAATTTGGAAAATTTGGAATTTGGGGAATTTAGAATTTGGGGAATTTGGAGATTAGGAACCTAGTGATTTGGGGATTTCAAGAATTGGGAATTTGGGGAATTTTGAGTTTGAGGAATTTGAAATTTGGGGAATTTGGAATTAGGGAATCTGGGAATTTGGGGAATTTGGAGATTAGGAACCTAGTGATTTGGGGATTTCGAGAATTGGGAATTTTGAGTTTGGGGAATTTGGAATCTGGGGAATTTGGAATTTGGGAAACTGAGAATTTGGGGAATTTGGAATTTGGGGATCTGGGAATTTAAGAATTTGGGAATTGAGGATTTTGGGAATTTGGGAATTTGAAAAATTGAGAATTTTGAAAATTTAGAGAATTTAGGAGTTTGAAAGATTGGCGAATTTGTTGCATTAGAGGTTTCAGAGTTTTGGGGAATTTAAGGATTTAGAAAATTGGAAATTTGGAAATTTAGAGGAAGTTGGAAGTTTAAGGAATTTAAGGTTATGGAGATTTGGAAATTTGGATTAAAGAATGTCAGAATTTAAGAATTGGCACCTGTGCTTTTGGGGATTTGAAAATTTGTATATTTGAGGACTTAGTGATTTAGAAATTTGAGAAATGGAAATTTAATAATTTGAGAATTTTGGAAATTCAACGAATTTAGGAATTTGTAAATTGTAAGTAACCACATTTCCAGATTCTTGAAATTTGATATTCCTCAAAGATTTGGGAACTTCAGAAATCAGGAGAACTCTGGGAACATACAAACTTAAGAAAATCAAAATTTAATAATTCACACATAGATTTGGAAAATTTACAACAGAAATACAAAGTTCGAAAAATATATTGAAAGAGAGAATACATTCCTCAAAACCAATTACCTTTCGATTACCTCCACAAATCCAATACCTGCAAATATCCCCCATATGACCACACACATTTCTCTCGCATACTGGAAGTGTGTACCGCTATCCGCGCTCATAACGCCAAGAGACACGAAGCGGAATTAGTGATCCGTGAAGCAAACGTTCGTAACACGGCGATAGTTCGATCTCGAGTCGTACGATAAGCCTGGCGTAATTTCCTTTGACCCTGGTCGCGACGTTATGCAAAGTAAATTGCTGGGACACATCGGTGGCCAACTAAGCAACGAGATAAGCGGTAGCAAACGGGCACACGCGGTACTAGCCGGATCGTACGATGATCTCGTTGACCAGGATCGCGGAACCAGGATCATTAGAGTACGTTGATCATCCTGACGCTTGTCTGGAATCGCTACTCCAACGGGTGGTGCTGCTACGCTCGAATCAGCTCACCTTCTAATGAGATGTTACGCAAAAACAAATGTACTATCGCAATTTGCTTTTCTTTGTCGCCTACGTAATAATGTTCTTGCGCGGATTTCGTGGGACGGCCAGATCGTGAGAAGACTTGTGATCTACGAAGTCTTTATTTCGTATTAATTGAACGCAACAAATTATACTAGTTCAAAATACTTGGTTTTATTATTTTATAGACTGTCCATTTTCGAAGCTTCAGTGTACCAAGGTTATATCGTTTTGATGACCTTCAAGCTCTTGCAAAATTATTGAAATACTTGATCAAGAATGGAGAACAATATTTGTCTCATACACAAAATTTTGAGTGTGATCACATAATCTTGTAGATATAGTGTACATTCTAGTATTGGTATCTCTATATGTATACGTATGTGTATGTATATGAGATTATACCTACAATCTCTAGTCAAGTGTGATCTACAGCAAAGAATGTTGTGATGATAAATCGCATCAAATATGTTAGAAAGAAAATTAAGCGTTGATTAGGGTAGCAAACTGTATCCTACTATTAAACACGTTTCTCTTTTGTGTAAACCAGGTTGTGGACTAGTTTCGAGTTTATGTGTTCTCCATTTATGAGATCTTCCGTCTTGGATCTGCTTCCGGAATGCTTATGTAGAAATACACCTACATTCTACGCAGAAAATAACAGAATAGAGAAAGTTAACTGTTAGGAAACATTTGACTAACAGAACTAGTACTTTTTAGTTGTGGATCTATTTCAAGTGAACTTGATGTGAAATAAGTAATGTTGAAACATGTCTAATATCCTACCATATTTTATTCCTCTTTTTGTGAAATGGATTATTTCATTCATTGTTAGTTTATTCCGAAAAATGGATATTAGAAAATATTTCCATTAACATTTTCTAGCCATTGTTACTTAGATATGCATTCACGAACGATGTGAGAAAATGATGGTAAAAAATTGAGCTCGTGTAAAGAACTTCTAACAACAGTTTATACGAAGTTTATTCGATGGCACAATACCTCGACTAAATGCCAAGGACAGCTTAAGTTTCTCCTTCATTTCACACAGCTTCCTGTTCTCCGTCCGAGAATCACGTAATGTCACGTTCCCTAGGTTAACTTTTACAAAAAAAGAAAAACTTTACATCATTCTCTAACCATGTTCCATTTTTTTTCTGTTACAGGTAAGTCGCTGTTTCGACTCGAACTATAAATCTTCATTAAGGTCAGATATCTTTATTAATTCTCAGTGGTTCAAATTATTCCGATGAGTTTGATAAAATGCGTTACAATGCCAACTTTGGCATAATCGTCAATTTTAACAGCATTTTAAAGTTTTGCGAAATTTTCTGATCAAGAGCTAATGGAATCCAGACAAATGATTTGACAGGGGTCGAACACCCGGGAAAGTTAGATTGTACCTTTAATCACGCCTTTCTATCGCTGCTAATTTCTCCGCTCGTGTACGACGCACTTAGGGCGAGATATATTGCTAAATTTGCTTGAGAAACGACTCTGTTCGCGAGACTTCCTGTTTTAATGACTTACTGCACTTATCGGGAAATCCATTTGAGTCTGAAAATAAAATACGTCTTGTCGATTGATTTTAACGCTCCTTATGGTGTTAGAACGAACTTCAATCTCGTTACTTCAATTAAAACTTGACTCTTGATACATCGGTGCCATCACGTGTTCTATTACGTACTAATTACAGTTCACTAACTTTATGCAGTAATTGTAAACTTCAGGTTCAATGTTGATGCAAGTGCCTTTGAGCAGTGTATGTCTTAAATTATGCTCTTTAAGCTTCACAATTATTTATTGTACGTTATGATTAATAATTAGTCATTGTAGAGTAAAGGTTTTTAGGGAAAACTTCTGCAGTCATTTTTGGTAGACTTCAAGCTTGAAATTCATGTATCATAAGTGCCATTTTGTGGTACTTTTATGTCATCAAATCTTATCAGCCTCTGTAATGCTTCAAAATTGTCCATCGCATGTTATAATTGACTGTCAGCCATTTTGTATTAAAAATATTTATAAAACGTCTATGCAGTAATTTTCGATAGAGTTCAAGCTTAAAATTCATGTATCATAAGTGCCATTTTGTAGTACTTTTATGTCATCAAATCTTATCAGCCTCTGTAACGCTTCAAAATTGTCCATCGCATGTTATAATTGACTGTCAGCCATTTTGTATTAAAAATATTTATAAAACGTCTATGCAGTAATTTTCGATAGAGTTCAAGCTTAAAATTCATGTGCCATAAGTGCAATTTTGTGATACTTTCATGTCATCAAATCACATAGGCTTCTATAATTCTACAAAATGGTGTACCACGTGTTATAATTGACTGTCAGCCATTTTGTATTAAAAATATTTATAAAACGTCTATGCAGTAATTTTCGATAGAGTTCAAGCTTAAAATTCATGTGCCATAAGTGCCATTTTGTGATACTTTTATGTCATCAAATCACATAGGCTTCTATAATGCTACAAAATGGTGTGCCGCGTGTTATAACTGGCTGTCAGCCATTTTGTATTAAAAATATTTATAAAACGTCTATGCAGTAATTTTCGATAGAGTTCATGCTTAAAATTCATGTGCCGTAAGTACCATTTTGTGATACTTTTATGTCATCAAATCACATAGGCTTCTATAATTCTATAAAGTGGTGTACCACGTGTTATAACTGACTGTCAGCCATTTTGTGTTAAAAATACTAAAAAAATCCTTATGTAGTACTGTTCGGTAGACTTCAAGTTTAAAATTCATGTGCCATAAGTGCCATTTTGTGCTACTTTTATGTCATGAAATTCTAGAAATGTATTAGAGTTTTTCAGTTGAAACGAAATGAAGTTTTTAATTCGTGATGATTAGTGTTTGAAGTGTGAGCGACGGTAACGATGTTACACATAACTCGTCCTCGTTTCGTCGGCGTGATTATGATGCAAAGAAGCGTGTCAGAACGCGGTCGTGGAGCGAGTAAATCAACTTTAACCACCTTTTGCCCTCGATCTGACTTCATAATCGAAAGCTGGACCGAGTCGACGCGTCGGTCAATTACACCCGGCAAGACCTCTACCCTCCCGTGGCTACTTTAAATTGCAAACACCTATATACAACGTCTCGTATTCCTATATGTATACGCGGGTAATTAATTCAGAGGCCAGGTACTTGCTTCGGAATGATCGAATCAATTCGACATTGAATATTAAAGTGGCCTTAACGTGTACTAATTACTGATTTAATGGATCTTTTTGCCGGATCGACGACGTTAAACGATGAAGTAATATCTCGACGAATGAATTATTTATCTTATATGAAATAATTATATCATTATCATCGATTACAGTCTGTAACATGTCCAGTTTTAGTATATCCATCATTCGACGGGACAATTATCCTTCACCTTGATAAATATTCAACATTTCATAAAAACACCTTAATAATTTCCACGATTTAAAATGAACCCGGTTCGATAGTGTTAGCGAATGAAATATGAAGACAAGAAATTTGAATACCTCAAAACTGATAAACTTCGTGTTACCGGGTAACAAAGAGGATCATATATCATTAAAAGTTGAGGAGATGAAGCAAAGTTCAGGCCGGGTACACGGGTATCGTTCGAAAAATATCTGTGTGTCTCTTCATTTATCTTCGGTCGATCCGAGCGTGGTACACGAGCATTCTCAACGATCCACGATGGACAATCACAGGTCAGAGAAGATGTCAATTGATTATGCCAATTCCAGGCGACGGCTCGTACACACGCAGATACGGTCAAAATCCGGTTTGACCGTCGTGTTACGTAACACGTCAAGATAGGAATGGATGACAATTCGAAACGCAGCATCTCGATCGAGAAACTTGAAACCTGGCTAACGGTACCCGGCCGCAAGATAGTCACCGTGAAAAAGGATGATTCGAGTTTGATTCGTCGATAATATCGCACCGGGGGCAGCCAATTATGCTTGTTCCAGGACCCAGTTCGAGAACCTCTCGCGTCAGCGCGCCACTCTGTGTTGATTAAACTCGGGATTCCGATCTAATTGGATTAGGCTTCGCCTCTATTTTCCATTCGTCATCGTTCGAGTCCCTTCTTTTCTCTTTTTTTCTTTTCTTAGATTCGCCGATTCATGCCGGTTGCCATTTCTCGATAGTTCATCCATTTGGATGGGAACGTTGGTGGACATTGGCACAATCATGTTGGCGATCGAAAAGATTCGGACATTGGACTATTTAAGTTAGGTTATTTAGGTATCAGGTCATTTGGGTATTAGATAATTTAAATATTCGTTATTTCGATACTGAGTTAGATACTTGGTCATTTAGGTATTAAATTATTCAGGTATCAGTTAATTTAGATACTGAGTTATTTAGGTATTCGGTCATTCAGATATTAGCCAATTCAGGTATTAAGTCATTTAGGTAGTGGCTTATGTAGGTACTTGCTTATTTTGGCTTTAAGCTATTCAGGTCTGAGTCAATTTAAATATTGAACTGTTGAGATATTTAGTGATTCAGGGATTAGGTCATTCAGATATCAGGCAGTTCAGTTATTAAATCATTTACGTACTGGGTCATGAATGCACTTGCTTAGTTACGTATTTAATTATTCAAGTATTAGTCAGATTAGATATTGAGTTATTGGAGCATTCGGTGATTCAGGGATTAAATCATTCGGGTATTAGGCAATTCAGATATTAGGTCATCCAGGTATCGGGTGAAGTATTAGAGCATCCACATATCAAGTTTCACAGGCATTAGGTCATTTAGGTATGAAGTTATTTATGTATTTGGACAGTTTGGATTCGCGATTTTCACGAGTGTAAAAAAGAAGAACCTCGGCTTGATTCGAGTCGGAAAGTGATTCATAACCAGCGACGAATCCCCTGGAGCCGACGAAGATGGAAGTTGAAGAGGACCCCACATTAAATCGGACCTGTCGGCGCCGTCAGCAACAAATCACCAGCCGGTCGAATCCTTTTGATTCTTTTAACGCGGCGGACACGTTGGATGAGCCAAAATGACTATCTGCTCCATCGTTCCGAGCATACGTGCCTTCTGACAGCGTTTCTCAACCGGTAATGACATGGCGACCCGAATCACCGCTGTCCAAACTAACAGCAAGATATATTTTGCGTCGCGTCTTCTCATTTTTCGTTATGGTATTACTACACTGAATGACAATTCGGCGATTCCGATTTAGGAATTTGGGGATTTTGGAGTCGTCAACTTCGGAATTTTGGAATTTACAGATTTAGGGATATTAGGATTTTAGGATTTTAAGATTTCAGGATTTTGGATTTCGGGATTTCAGGGTTTTAGGGAATTTGGGACTTTCGGATTTAGGGGTTTAAAAACTTTGGGGTTTAGAGACTTTGGGATTTAGAGACTTTAGGATTTAGAGGCTTTGGGGTGGAGAGACTTTGGGGTTTAGGTACTTCGGGATTTAGAAACTTTGGGATTTACAGACTTTGGGGTTTAGAGACTTTGGAGTTGAAAGACTTCGGGATTTAGAGACTTTGGGGTTTACACACTTTGGAGTTTATGAACTCTGGTATTTAGAGATTTTGGGATTTGGAGACTTTGGGATTTAGAGATTTAAAAATTTTTGAATGTTGAAACTTCTGAATTTCGAGATTTCAAAATTTTTGAAATTTTGAACTTAGGAACATTTAGACTTTAGGGCGTTACAATTTTATTTTTAACTTTGACGCTTCGAGACTAGTACTTTTTAATTTTTGGTCTTTGTAATTTTAGAACATAAAGCCATCAGTATTTTCTAATTTTTGATTCTCCGTAACTCACGAAAGTGTACACCATACACAACCGTTCTGCTCACACTTAAACTCCAGTAAACCTCGCCCGTTTGAAAAAACTAACATGACCATCGTATCGTAAATTAAAGTCCAGAAAAAACAGCGGTCGTAAGCGTCTTAATCAAGGAGTTAAATAACCATGGAGACGTCGGGTCGTCAATTCCCGATGAACGGCGAGGACAATCGCAGGCAATAGAACGGCCACACGCGGTCAATCGAGATTCCAGATGGTCGAGCTCTCTCGGTCGATACCTTAGAAAAGATGTGGCGTCGAACCGTTAGGATAGGAAGGAGCAAAAGGGGTCTTGGAGTGTTCAGCAGCACGCCTCGGGCCTCGTATAGAGGTTACGAAGCGCAGGAAAGCGCGCGGCGGATGCAAGAGTGTATTGCTCGCGAAGCCCGATATCTTCGACCACACCCATCTTCGCGCTCTCCTTTAGCTCTCTTTCGGAGAGAGGAAACGCTCTCCATGGAGAAACGGTCTGGGTTCTCAGGTATCACGGTGCTGCACCGGGTAGATCGACTCCGCAGCATTTGCATCCACGTTTGTTCCACTTGCTGCCGAAAGAAGCGTCAGGGACAAAGGATTGAAAAATTTCGTTCTGGATGCACCACGTTTGTTTCTTTGTTTCTTCGATTGTTTTGAAATACCTTTTTTTGTTCGGGGGAATTACTGAGTTTTGGAGTACATCATTAGGTACTTGGGAGTTAGGTACTGGGTGTTCTAGATATTTAGGTAGATACCTAAGTAGGTATATAAGTATCTACATATATACAGATTTAGATAGGTATTAAATATTGATCATTAGGTAGTAGAATATTTATGTATGTAATAATTTGTATTAAATATTTAAGAATTTAAACACGCTTTTCTGAAAACATAATTTTTTAAACATACGAATTAGTCAAAATGAATAATTGACAATTACACTTATATAAACTAGAAACTAAATATTATACAATTTATTAAGATCAGTATCGAAAATAATTTCTCGCCAAGTAATCGAGATATAAAATTGGTATACACCCTTTTTATTATGCATCGATATCTTTCAGCTCATCTTCAGTATAAGAGATCATTAAACTGAATTATTTTACTAGAAAGAGAATCAGGAGAAAAATAGGATGTTCCTTGAACGATCGTTCCTTCTACAAAAATTACTAGCCCCGTCGGCCATAAACGCTTCTTTCGGTATTAAAGCGACTATAATACCGCTCGAGTTTGTATCCGTTGAAGCAGCACGGAAAACACTTTTCTCTCCCTCGGACGTCGGGGAACGCTTAATGTAAGGCCAGAAACTCATTACTTTCTTCGTTCGCATATACCATGCAATTCCAGCTTGCATCCACTAACCGGATATTGATCGTAAACGAGCGAGATACTGTAAGTTCCAGTGAAAATTATCGGCTTTCCCTCGGGCGGCTTGAAGAATACCTCCCGTATTGTATCGGGCGACATAAAAATCACGGACGTTAGAGAGAAACGTGGTATTAAGAAAAATTTGAAAACCAAAAGCTAAAGGAAACATTAAAACGCTTCGAAATCATTCTGTGCCGACTTTCATCGAGATAAAGCGGGATTAGATATACTAATTTACTTTCTATTATCTATTTATCATCGCGTAGCATTTACTTTCTATCATTTATCAACATGGATTATTCTGGTATTAATTGGAAGAGGATTTTTTAATATTAGTTAGGCTATTTATTGATAACGAGAATACAGATTTGTTCTTTTTAGTTTTTTTTTTAATCTACAGCTTGGTGAAACTTGATCTACAGCTTGGTGAAATTGGGTTTTGGTAAAGTGATGGAAATACAAATTTATACTTTTGGGTTTCTTTGAGCACTTCTGGGTTTTTTTGAGATGTACAGCTGTTTTTGTGGAATAATTTTGGTGTCATAATAAGAATATCATTTTATACCTTTGAGGTCGTTTGACATCAACTTTCATTTTTAATTATTAAATGATTCTGTTCTATGTGATCCTTTATGAGTATTCTATATGAGTGTTCTAACAAGGATACCAGCTTATACATTTGAGTCTATTATCTGGTCGTTCCTTCGATTATTGAATGATTCTATCAGCGTCAGAACCAGACGAAACAGAGACGGAACACGCAATCGCGTTTTTCACGCCACGTTAGAGTAGGATTCACGCTCTTTGAACCACGTCTCAATGTGTGAAACACCGCGTCGAAATGCTAGAGCCGTGGTAAAGTTTATCCTTCGGAGACGCCCGTTACGAGAGGACTATTTACGATCGTCGATTCGCGAGAAAGTCGCGGCGAACGCGAAACAGATAATGCCGGTCGAGATTCGTATCTTGTTCATTCTCTCCATCGAATATTTTCGATTAAATGGAGCAAATCTTCGAATCTCAAATTATCCCATTTTTCACATACATAACTTACATCGCTCGCATAACCAAAACTAATATCATTTCATTTTTTTAGTTTGCAACTATTTTACATAATAAAATTAGGATATTTTATTTATGTACACTTATCCCATGTTACGACCACAAGGGTGAGGGTGTAAAAGTGGAACACCCTTTATAGATACATAATTGATATTTTATTAAATATGTGGTATTTACTAAAAAAATACATGGTTGATATTTTGTTAAATTTATATTGACATTCATAGACAACATACATAGTCAATATTTTATTAAACACATATGACATTCATAGGCATCATACATAGTTGATATTTTACTACACATATGACATCCATAGACAGTATATACAGTCAATATTTTATTAAACACATATGACATTCATAGATAACATATACATATAGTCAATATTTTATTAAACACATATGACATTCATCATTCATTACATACGATAGTTAATATTTTATTAAACGTATGATATTCTTAGACAGCATAGCTAATGTTTTATTAAATATGTGACATTTATAGACATCATACCCGTGTTTTATACATATTATAAATGTATATACTTCTATATTATGCATGTTGTACGTGTATTGATATACCATTTGATTTGATCTAGTAATACAGAGTTTGCCTTCGGTATGACGTAAATGTCACGGTAATCGTTGACCATCCAGTTCCTTTCACGAGCGTGAAAAAAACAAATGTGTATCGACGTAACAATCCGTCACTCGGTTTTTTACTAGTAGCAAGAATGAGCTATCCCTGGGATACGCGTCCCGGTGTCCCGATCTCGTACGTTCGGTTTCACGGCTGATTTACCGCCTCGACTTGTTGGTAATTGTTCGGGGCGTGGCGGGCCGTGTGTTACCGGCATCACGGCGATCTCCCACGCGTGAATGCCGTCGACTTATATCGATATATATCTCGTGGATTCGACCACGTCGTCGTCGGGGATCCCGACATATACGCCCGCCGGCTTCATTTCAATAAACCGAAAGTCACGCTCGCGGCTGAGTCACCGCGAAATAAGAACGAGCGTACGAAACCGAACGCTGTTCTCGATGCTGGATTTACCAATAAGCAGAATAAACTCTTAGGGCATCAGATAACTTCGCAGGAATTTTCTGATCTTTCGAAAACTTTTCTTATGATTTATTATGGTTAGGTTATCGTTCAACATATGATATTAATCATATCTATGAAATCACAGGTTATTTAGAAAAATCAGGGACCTTTTAGCTAAGACATTCACAGTTTCAAATTTTCGTGACTTAAAAACTAAGTAAATGGATTTGAATTTTACCGCCAGCTGAGGTCACGTGATTAGATCAATATGGCGGAAGAGGTGTGTTGCCCCACAGGACACCTAAATAACGCGTGAAAAATGAACAATAAATAATTTCTAATACCACGAATACTATCTCCAAATCTGCAATGAGAGTAATTTCTTTCTCGAATGAAAAGAAAATTGATAAAATTAATTTGAAGTTTGAGAAAATTAAAAAATTTGAATTGGAGGATTCAGCAGCTGACATAAACAGTAATAGTAATTTCCATTCTGTCAGCAAAAAAAAGAGTTCATTAAATCGTATCTGTCTTCTCTCGAGTAATTTAACTCGACAGTTTTTGAGCAGTGCGTTGAAGTCCGGTCGAAAGGATTGGTGATCGATGGCTCGGACATTAATAAACATATTCCCTTGACGAAAGGTGGACTAATGTCGAAACGCTCGTCAGAACAAACAATCTGAAAATGATGATCGATGGTCGCACGGTAAATTGAACTCGCAGTTCCGTTGAAAGATAATGAAGATATACGTCCACCCACAAAATGAATTTCGGTCAACGACTCAGTCGAACCCTGTTTCTCAATTTTTACCAAAAGCATCCTTAACATTTTACTATGAATTTTGCTCTCCTTTTTATCTCTCGTTACACGGTCATGAACGACTCTTTACAACTCCCAGCAGTATGAGTTGCATATTTCATAACATAAACCCGTAAATCTATCTTTTTTGTACCACCCATAATTCTCGTACCACGTTAAGTATAATATAGGTGGAACCGTTGACGAGAAACGTCGATTTCGATGATGACAGCGAACGTGTTAATTGCCCCCTTTGAACCGTGATCCCGTTCGTTTTCGTCCGTCTAAGCGGCGCGTTAACCGGTCGTCTCGTTACACACTCCCACAACACGCACACACGGCGGCTGAGAAAAAAGAAAGCACGGGGATACACGACGATTGCATAACGTTTATCCGTATTTCTCATGGATACCCATAAGCCGTGCTAACGTTCGACGGTTCGTATGGCTGTGCTTTCGCCCGGTTCCACACTCCCGGAGCTCTCTCGCCGAGCCGTTCGAACGGTTACACATATGCGAGAGTTCTCTGTGCCACACCCAGGTCACAACACCACCGGTAGAATATTTTTTTTTTCCGCTCTGCAGAACCGCTGATACGCTATCTCTCGCCACCGCCATCTTGGTGCTGTTTGACGGGTGAAAGACAAAGAATTTTTCGTTTCCTTCCTTTTGGCACGATGGAAAGTTACCTGTACAGTTTCTCGCTGTTAACGAGCTTCAAATAACCGTGCAATTTACGCGAACTTACAACCATTTTCATATTTCAAGAGGTCTGTTAATAAGAGGATTTGTAGATTGGTATAGGGAATTTATAGTATAGGAAGTGAAATTTAAGGACTTTGGACTATATTATTTGGAGATTGGTATAAGGATTTTATAGTATAGGAAGTGAAATTTAGAGATTTTGAGTTATAGGGATTTTGTAGAATGGGAAACAAGATATAGGGATTTTTAAATATACTGACTTTTATATAGGGATTTCGCAATGTGAGGATATTGAGATATGGAGATCTAGGGATTTAGGCATATAGGGATTAGTGGATATTAGAATTTGGGAATATAGAAAATTGGGAATATGGAATTTGGGATTAATAGGAAGTTGGGGATAATAGGGATTTGGAAATGATATGAATTTGGGGATATCGAGACTTTGGAATATAGAAACTTGGGGATATAGGTATTTGGGGGGGGGGGGGGGGGGTATAGAAATATCTGAACAAAAGAATTTGGGAATATAGAGATGTGGGGATTTAGTGATTTGGTGATATAGGAATTTGGGAATATAGGGATTTGAGGATATAGGGGTTTAGGAACATAGGGATTTGGGGATATAGAGAACTAGAAATATAGAAATTTGGATATTTAGCGATTTTCAGATCTGAAGATTTGGAAATCTAGAGATTTCAAGCTATAGCAATTTAAAAATACTGGGATCTAAAAATTTAGGTATTTCGATATATAGGGATATAGGAATCTAGTAATTTCGGCACATAGGAACTTCCGAATCTAGGGATTTGGAACTATGAAAATTTGCAAATCTAGGGAATTCTGAATACAGAACTTTGGAGTTCTAGGGATATTCGAATATAAGTATTTGGCGTTATAATAAATTGAATTGTAGGGATTCGGAAATTTAGAAACTTGGGAAGTTAAAAATTTAAGAATTTGAGACACTTGGGAAATTTAAAATTTGAAAATTTTGGGATATTTTTATAAATCAGAGAATTGAAAATTTCTAAGTTTTTAGATTCGGATTTGATATTATTGCGATTCGAAAATTTGTGAATTTATAAATTTGAAAATTGGGAAATTTGAAAATTTTTGAGTAAGATCCAAGTTTAGTCGACGTATACTCCAATTACCAGCCTTTCGATAAAAATTAATACAATATACACAAAATTCCATTTTGTGCTACAGAAATTCCACATCAAAACGACGAAAGTCATCATGCCGGTAATATTAAATTATGATTCCTTCTCCGAACCCCCCTATAAAATATAAAATTGAACAACAAAACATTATATAATTCAGTATAATTATTCTCCGTGAGTCATCAGTTTTCTGGTTAATCGCCTTCCATTTCATCGTTCCTTGAAGCCACACCGGATCTGTCCTCTGTAACTGCTGTTTCGCTTTGAGAAAAAGTCATGTCCCCTCGGTTGCCGTTGGTGGTAGCCGGTTCGTCGGCTTCCTGGTGAGAGATGCCACGTTTTAATGAATATTACTCACGCACGCGATATCCTGCGAATCGCTTCCGATCGTACGATCCGATTCCTCCGATCGAACGTTGCCGATATTTCATCGTTAACCGACCCGGCTCCTTCGAACGCTATCGTTGATGTGACACGACACGAGACCTTCTTTTTCATCCTTTAATTGGACGTGCTTACATTTTCGTTTTCTTCTTTTTTTTTCGGCAAAATGTAAATCGGTACGCGAGGACTCTTTCCACGAATCTCGCTACTGGAGGCCAATAAATTGTGCCGAACGATCGATCGCTTCCAGCGATAACTTATGAAGTTTCCAGTTCAGATTAAACATCGCGTGCAACACGAATTTGTCAGACACTTTTCGTGTCCTCGAGATTTTTTCAGCCAGTTCAGATATGTGTTTTAATATCCGAGAACTTCGGGTCGTTGCTTCATCGTGATTTATTTTTCTCGGGAGTTAGTTAATCTCTCAGGGACGAACGTGATTTATAAGTCTGTACTCTGTTATTTTCAGCGGTTATACCGTGTCCAACGAAATTGTTCCGTTTGTACAATTTCAAGACTCGAGTTTCGTTCAACTTCAAAAATACTAAATATTGGCAAGTTTTTTTAATACGAGAAAATATTTTTCTCTTTTTGACCTAACATTCACTGTCAAGAAGTTAAAGAACTCATTAATTTTACATAAATTGTTCCTCTGAAATGTTCTTCGTACAAAAATAAAATTACCACATAAATCTCGTTCGTTTAAATTTGTAAAACTTTCGTGGCAATAAATCTGAATGGCAATTGAACAAGCCATCAAAATTAAGAAGTGGAAGCGTATTTAAAGTTGATGGAATATCGAAACAAGTTTTCAAAAGCGTCCTTCGGTGGAAATAAAAATGTAAGTTCGAACGAGCTCGAGAAACTTAACCAAGGTAAAAAGAGGCCTGCAGCGATTCGATAATCGCGCGTAACGAAAAAAGAATCACAGAAATGAAAGGAAAACCAGTCGGTGATCATCGTTCGTATATATTTGTATTAGAAAACATTCTACGACTTCACAGCGAAAACGTTGGAACTGGAATTGATACCGCAGTAATCGTAAAACCGTGGATAAGATCGTGGAAGCCAGGATGCTGCGATAATTAGACGATCGGCGAAAAAATTCAAGTGCATTTGCATAATCCGGTTAATTACGCGGCGCGAACAATCCTGCTCCGATAATCTCCGCTGGATTTTATCGGATCGTGGGCGAACTTAATAGATCCATGATTCTTAGACTTACATGCTTTTATTTAGTATCATTCAATTTTTTTATATCTTTTGTATTTTGATTTTATTTCAAGTATAATCTTTAGTTCGTTAAAATATCAGTTTCTCAATTTTGAAAATTTATATCAAAATTTGTTGTATTAAATTTCACAATTAAATTAAATATGTGGATTTAATATGACTTCGAGTATAGTCTTAAATATTCTATTAAATTTTGGATATTGATTTTTCGTGAAATATTTGCATTCAAATTCTCTGTATTAAATATAATCAAACATAAATGAAGTATTTCATATACAAATGTCAAATTTAATCTAAAAAATGATTTCATGTTAAATCATTTAAAATACACTATTAAATATCTGATTCAATTTCAGACATTAATTCTTTTATATCAAAATATCAATATTAAAATTTGATATTTTCAATAACAATTATTGTCATGAAAAAGTGTTTGAAATTTATTCAAAAATTTAATACTGCATTTTAAATGCTTCAAAATGAATTTGCTACTGAAAATATCAAATTTTCAATTGAAATTACCAAAACATATTATTAAACATTTTTTTGCCTTAAACAATCATAATTCTATTACACACAGATAATATATTAAAAAAGTTTAATAAAGCTACAAAGCTTTGCCTGTACCATGACGTAGCAAGAGAAGTAATTTAAAAGAAGTCATCCGGTTCTCATAGTAATCATATTTATTTTTGCTTATCATTTGTATCTTCCGTAATTTATGCAAATTAATTGAAATCTCTCTGCGGTGAAAGTTTGATAGTAAAAAGTACACTTTTAGATCCAATAGAAACCTCAGAATTTTCTGTGTCACATCTTCGCGGGCCAACACTTGCAAATACACTAATTATTTCAAATTTCTTTCGAGTGAAAGTTTCATAGTAAAACATCTTCGTAAGAAAAATCCGAAAGTTTATGAAACAAGTTACAGTCTACATAATTCGTCACAGTTTACATAACATTTGCATAAATATAAAATTTGTCTCGCTCGATAGACTCTGCTTGAAATTTCTTTCCTATAAATAATCTTCAATTTATTGGCAAATAAATTTGAAACTACGGTAAAAATTGTAGCCCGCGTATTATTTATCTCGTTACACTTTATGTAACGTTTCCCATCAAATTTTGTGAGCCATACAATATTTACGAGTGTACGCTCGAGAGGACCCGAGTAATTAGTTCAGACTTTGTTTCGGTGAAAGTTCGACAATAAAGCACACTTGTCATAAGAAAATTTTAATGTCTTAATCGGCGTCGAAAGAATATTCAAATTTTCACATTTTACATAACATTTACATAACGTTTTGAAAGTAGCCCGACATTTTTGGCCACGTTTGAAAGAAGCCAGCATTTTAGGGAACATACATGCTATCCACCCATCAATTGTACATTCTGACCGATCTTTATGTTCAATGATTGCCGATGATTGAGTCGGCGAGAGGTAATTTGTACGGTGCGAGTTTAAGGTCGATTATACAGCAGTCGTTGCTGTACGAGGGTCAAAGTTCGTGTAGGATTCGCGAAATTCTCTTCTGAATAACGTGTATGTAATTCGTGCATACTTAACAGTGTTGTAATTTCCGCTTTTTGCGGCGGTTCAAACGATTTTGGGTAACGGGAAAATTTCGAACTTGTTGCATTAACCTGGTTCTTACCGACATCGCGTGAAATCTTTCATCGATCGTTTCCGGTTTACTCGAAACACGACGTGCAAATTATGTGTTGAGCATTTCACGCGATCGCTTGATAATTTTTTGGGGGATAAGTGATTCAACGAATACAAACGAACTTGAAGTGCTTTTCAAGGTAATCAATTTTTGTAATCAAATTCTGTTTATCAATTTTTATCTCAATTATTTTGAGGGGTCAGATATTTTGATCAAATTTTCAGAACATTCAGCCAACCATTTTGTTTGCCATTTCATAAATTCTTTTATTAAAATATTTATTTATTGAGGAATATACTTAATGTGTACATGTAACTTTTCTTGTTGACAAGACAAATAGATTTTATATAATAACGTTGAAATTAATAAGATAAAAAAAAACATCAATTTTGATTTATAATCCTGTTGAAGGTTGATAGTAAATGTAATATTTATTAATCATCTTTTTTTGCAAATTTTCATATACCTCCTAAAAACTGACCTAGTTGAAAAATTAAGGAAACCAGTATTTTATGTAATTAGTATTTCATGCAAGTCTTTACATATTACTAAAAAGTAACTATTTTTGGACAACCACATTACCTTTGTCTCCCTAAAAGAAATTTCATCATAAAAGTGAAACTTGTTACAATACAATATCATAAAAGTGAAACTTGCGATAAAATATCATAAAACTGCCACGAAAATATTAAAGTCCCTCGATCAACGACGCGAGCAGAAGAACCAAGGAATTCGTCTCTTTTTCTACTTCCGCCGGCATGGTACTTTCTAAAGTCATTTCGTCAAACGCTCGAGATCGGTTTCGTAAAAAAGGAACGTTTTAAACATAGTATCCTTTCTAAGGAATATAATTACACAACTCCGGGGCTGGAACATATCGCGCACGATTAATCGATTTCTTGCGGGCAAATGAGAGGATCTTGCTATCGAAAGACAGCCTTTAATAAAAAAAAAATGGTTCCATCAATCGATCACGCGTTAACAACTGGTATGAAGGCAATTAGAATTTCTTACGAGATCATCCGGTCTTCGTTCACTGAAATCGTATCGAATCGTCGATGGAAACACTCATCAGTGAATCCTTTTGATTACACCGCGAGGAATTTTCCTGGTACCAATCGTCGGAACCATTTCGAATCTTTTAAATCTCCAGCTGTTTAATTTTCATTTTTGTTCCATTTCTGTGAAATTGAAATTCTTTTTTCACAACGCAGTTTAGATTATGCGTGCAATTCGTATCGTTAATTGCAGTTCAAAGATTTAGTTGAGGTTTATATTGTATTATAAAATATAATTTCTTTAAAGATTTAAGGATTTCGTTGATATGGTCATTACTGTTGTTCAAATATTATAAATTTGGTGATTTTTCAAGTGTAAAAAATTGGGTGATGACCTTGACTCTGATCTTAAACATTGAACACATGCGCAGTCGACAGTGGAAACTAACAAACCTGCGCAGTAAAGTTCGTACAGTATCTGCGCATATTTGAGGTTTCGAAAGTATTTCTTCAAAAAATTGTAATTTAAACATCTTGTAATAATACATACACTTTGAAATCATCTGATAATTTTTGCGTTAACAAGTAATATTTATTAATTTGTAGTGCCACAATATAATGTAGTACTATGTTCATTGCAAACTTCATAAGTGTCGCCATATTGTTTTATAGTATCAGTACTTATTCTGTAGTTATACACTTTCGCTGATGCCATTTAAGAAAAATTACTCTCCAGAGCCCATATATCAAGTTTTCATAATTTCACTAATTTCTCACATGTGTTCATATTTCACCCAAAAATAGTACCCAGTCCCACAAATATGTGATAATTAACCTAACTCTTAGTTCACATATAAAATCACTCGACAGCAAAAATACTAAAAATGAAGCTGTTAAATGTCGCTTCAATAGAAAAGATCCCATGTGACCATGAGTGTGCCCTGCTTCTGACAAACATCCACCATCCCCAAATAAATGTCCCTAGCAAAGTTTGACGGTCGTCAAATCGTTATCACCAGCATCAAATACGATTGAACGAGACAATCAACTTTGTTCCTTTTACAACTGGGTTTCTAGCTTCCTGAAAGTCTGAATAAGGCTGAGAACGGGTCTGAAACACAGATAAAATGAAATCCAGCGGTTGGCTGACGATTCCCAAGGCGGTGGTTCGTGCAACGCGGACGAGTTCCCCAGCTCTCGCGTTTTTTCGCCGGCGGACGACTCGATTAATCGGTCGTAATTGGCCAGGCTGGGTTGCGTGACTGGAAAGGACTCGGTCGAAGAAAATCCAACGATGATTGTCGTCTGTATCGGGTTTGGTTCGTGGTTTTTCCGGTTCGCCAGCTGTCGCTTGCACGCGGAAGAAAATTGTTCTACCGCGCGACACGGAGGAATCTTCTTATGCAAATCGAGAGATCGGGCAGGTTGGCTAATTACCTACTCGCTTGTCATGGATGTTCCTACCAATCGTGTGACAGATCTGGTTTCGAAAGAAATTAAAGGAATGATAATGACGTCTCCGTGCTGAGTCAGACCTGTACCGATCTAATTTATAATTAATCTCCTTGAATATTTTCAATCGAACTTGGATTTGTCAGTCATAAAGGTCGCTCTACTATGAAATTTACATAGTAGTCGTATTTCAAAAACATCAACTGCACCGAGACAAAAATGCATTGCCGCTGCATGTACAAGAAAAGCATTTAGCATTTGACGGATACATTGAACATTTGCTAGTATTTAAGAACGCTAAAAAAATTTAATTATACAAGAGTTTACGAATTATTTAGAAAATGCTTGTACACTGTTATGATGTTAAATCCAGTCCAAGTCTCTACTTATTACGTTTTATTTTTTAAACCTCCTTAATTACAAAATATTCTCATGATCATCGAATCACGTAGCAATTGGAAGAAGGGAAAGGCTAGAATTCCATCAAAGGTACATTCACCGTCCGTGTAAATCGATCTAATAGGTTTGCGCTCTTCCGAACGATTCGTCGAGACAAATACGACCCATCTTGTTCCCCGGGGTCGTGGTACGCCCATTTGCCGATAAATTTCCCGCAAAGTGGAATCGGCGTCGAAAGCCGCGGGACGCCATTCGCGATCCGGCGGATTCCCCTGGAATCGCGTACCAGGAATTCAACGGGGAATTCCAACGGCCCCGCAGCCGACTTTACGAGCGGTTCGAACTTCCGGAATTTTTCTATTCCTTCCGGCGAATCATCGTCGTGGCTGCCCGTTCTGCCGCCACCGGTTTACAGTTAGACCCCGAGATATACAGGGTGTGGCTGCGATCGGGCTAAAGGTGATTCCTTCCGAGGAAAAATGATGAAATGATGTTCCTTTTTCTTTCATTTCAACACGTACGGCCTTATTCGTGCATCCTTAAGACTTGCGATGAAATAACGACCGTGGTATTGAATTTATTACCCTGGAGTATAGTTACAGTAATAATTTCTAACTGTTTTCTGTTCAATTGTCGCTGGAAATTTTTTTATCGGGGTTATGTTATGTGGGTTTATTCTAGTTTGATATTTTTTGGGACCAGTTAGTTTTTTTATGGGATCTGTATAGCAGTTAGGAATTTTGGAATTTATTATATCATCGTCAATACCAGATACAAATTATTACAATACTGCAACTTAATTACTATAACATCATTCAATTAAAAAATCTGCAGATAGCAGACAATAGAGTTTATGAATATAAATCCTGATAAATAAAACTGAAAGTTTGGATCTCACATGATAATTACAAAAACTTTCAGTAACATTCATTATTCAAAAACGTAATTTTCTCAACAACAAAGTCTGAGATCAGGAAACGCACTTATATGCGAAGAGTGACCACATACGCCGTCACTTGTTCCATCGTTACGACCACGCCACGCATACACAGTTAGGATTAAAAGCAACATACAAGTCGAAGAGTTTTCTAATTCCTAGTAATTTTTCGTTTGCGACTGGAGGTCATGGCACGCCTCGAACAAGCCACGGTCATCGGATTTTCGACGCGGTTCTCTGTCTGCAATTACTTATTTATTCCGCCGTTATATCGACGATCGACGTATTAACATGTATAAATCCCGCGTTAAGTCCACGCTGAGAGACACCGGGTTAGGCTCCTTCGATGAAAACGCGCGTAAGAGGATTTACAGTTAACTTCGACAGATATACGGCTACCCGAGCTTTTTTATGGGGATATAGGCGTGGGTAATCGCCATTTTCGTTATGACGAGTCCTTGGGTCTTGTCTCGCTGCAGGTGCTTTTGCAACATTATTCGATCTTTAATCCTTTTCCATGTGGGAAAATGGCGATGTTAGTGACAGGTATTGACAGTAACAGGATTTATAAAGTTTCTTAAGGTTGGGTGACAAATGTCCCATAAAACAGCTTATAACGTGTCCTTTCGAAGGTTTTTTAAAAATGACTACATAAACACATCGTTATTGCTTGTGACACAGAATGGCTGATCCTGTGTTCATTAATGCAAGCTATAAATTTCACTGAAAAACTACCTATCTGGTATCAAGGATGTAGCTGAAGCGTTAATACTTTGAGCTTGAAACTATCATTTTGTGATACCTTTCGTGTAAAATGAGTCATCATTTTGATGTTGGGTATTTTACTATGAGAATTAGCGAAGAACATCTAAACATCAAGCTTCAAGTTAATGTACCATAAATGTCACTATATAAGTAGTTAAGTACCAAATCCTGTCAGATATTTCAGAATCATCCACTTAGCCTAATAGATCAAAAGCCACCTTTTTCACAAAGCAAATGTTTCTTGCAATCCGAGATGGTATTTGTTAAGACATCACGGTCCCCCGTAATTACCGAAATCACCTCTACGAGTACCGAATTTATTCGGCGCATTACGCGTGTTTTTTTCGCTCAAATCAAAGAGAGACGAAAGCTCCGAGCGTCATGGTGTCTCCTCGTTTCGTTGATGAGGTACCTGATGAGACCCCTCTTTTTCATTCGATTCGGTGAATAACCCAGAGCTGCCACCGTGGCGATTCAACCTGCGACTCGTCATTACGTGTCGTCGTGCATTAACGTCGTCAAAGGGACGAGGTTCCAGCAAGATGAACGTTCAGGTAGCCAAGTTTGCCGAGCTACGACCGTTAATCGCGAAGATCATCTGGCCACAGGTGCTTCGAGTCTCACCTTCGTCTTCTTCCCCGTGGCTCGACCTTTCACCTCTGACTATGGACGGACCCCAGAGCTTTGATCGCTCGTAACACTCTTCTTATTATCCTCAACGGTATTACAACATACTTGGGAGTGGACCTTTTAATCGACCTATGAAATTGTGACTTACTTGCTCAACTCGTATCGAGTTTCTGTACAAACTTCAGTTATAACGATTCTCTGTTCAGCTCGGGAGATAAGGACAAATTGACTCGTGTTGACTAGTTGACTTTTTGACTCATGGTGGAAGGTGACTTAATTGAAATTTCTTCCGGATTGTTGAATCATCAAATCCTTTCACAAATTTCCAAATCAATTCCTAAATTTGCAAGGTAGTAAGTTTAAGAATCTCCTGATTTCGAAGTCATGAGATATCTAGCTTCTTAATTCTACAGTTTCTCAAATGTATAAATCCTTGGATCCCTGAATCATTAGATGTGTAGATCTGCAGATCCCTAATGTCTGTATTCTAAATTCCTGTGTTCCAAATCTCTATATCCGCATATCTCTAAAACACTACGTCTCTGAAACACTATATACCTCTATCCTTATATCTCTACAACACTGTATCTTCGTATCTCTAATCAACAAACCCCTACACCAGCAAATCTAAATCCCTATATCTCAAATAACTGTACCCGCTATATTGCACTAAGAGCAAATCCCTTCATCCCAATATCTTCAAATCTTGAAACTGAAATGTCTGTCGACATAAATATTGACCAACGAAGTACCGACTACGAAGTATAATACTCTTTTTACCCACACCAGCATTTTCTTGAAAACATACTGTGTTCTCCCAGCGCATGTGCAAGACACGGTCGTTTGGTTGCGGCATTTCGATCTCGAAAACTACCGGTTCTCGCGAGGAAAAGAAGAAAACAAAATGGAAGGATATCAAGAGAAACGAACGCAATTTCTTCTTCCGTACGATTTCTTCAGCATCGACGAAATTGACGACGGCCATCAAACACATCGTTGGCGGTACGATGCGGTTGCGGAACCCTTTGAGGATGCTTACGTGATCCTCCAGGAACAAACTCGGCTCTTGTATCGATTCGAATCGAGACGAGGCAACATTCGGTTTACGTGGATCGAGAAAAGATCGAATCTCTCTGTGGTTCGTGCATGCTTGTAGCGGCGAGGATGACTTCATTCGTCGCGTTTAACCGATTTCGTGGCTTGTTTCCCGACGAAAAAAGACCACGTCACGAAATCCACGCATTAACGAGAAATTCTTTTCTGCCGAGTAACTTCGCGTCTCGTTCTGGGTTGATGTTCAATTAAATCTCGAAGAATTTAATGACAGTGATGCTGTTCTCGCACAAATGTACAGCCTTGTTTGTGGAACAAGCTTCAACGTTCCCCTGAAAGTTAAAGGTTCAAGTGAAAGATTGAAAATCAAACTACTACACATTTTCTAAGCATCAGTAAATTATTTCAGACATGAATTTTCATGAAATATCTAATAACCAATCTATATCTAGATAAAGGGACTGCAAGTGAGTGAAGCTCTTATGTTACAAATATTACAGGACCTTATTTGATACCTGAAGAATCAATTAGACTTAAGAGTCAATTAGAATTTATTGGATTTAAGAATAAATCGAACAGCAAAGAACGTCATTGAAATTATACAATATGTATAAATATTATTATAGTACTCCAGGTATTGTTGTACATATATGCACATATACACTACCAGATTAAAAGATGAAATTGAAAGATTGTTCTTAACCATCTGTACCACAGTATGCTGACCACAAACGACATAAACAAAACTCTTCACACTGGTCAAAGAGTTAAAGGTCACCTAACCTATTATTCCGCAAGTGTCCGCAGCCTCGTGTACTTAAACTTGACAAACCGCGGAGAACGTGAAAGGCCATTGTCGACGGTCAGAAATCACGTGGATTTTTGTCGGCGGTCGAAACAGCTGAAAACACAAACCGTATTCAAATTTCGTCGTAGAAGTACGCACACGTGGTTGTGTGCTCGTTAGCTGGATGCAGAAGCGCTAGCGAAAGAAGCGGACAGGTTCAGGTGAGAGGCACTCCCGATGGTGAAGCCGGGGCTAAACGAGGACGGACAACCGAGAGTGCATCAACGAACCGTGTGTTGGGTTTCGCATAGTTTATCAATGCGCGTAGGCTGGTTCGAGAACACCGGCGAGGCAATAGATTACAATTATCCGAACACGCCTGGCCAAACGTGGGAGTAAACGGTGCTGCCACGATCAACGGCCACCATAGATCGAATTCTCGCCTCTTCTGTTTCTTGCCAGGCCTTATTCGTTCATCCTTAAGCTCAACGATGAAATAACGACCAGGGAACCGAATTTATTACGGCTGTAACCTGCTATTCATTGTTTTTGACTACCATCTCTCTTCATTGCCTAGGACAATTTTTGATTATGTGAGAGTTT
The DNA here is from genome assembly GCA_945859595.2 of Megachile willughbiella. Taxonomy (NCBI): domain Eukaryota; kingdom Metazoa; phylum Arthropoda; class Insecta; order Hymenoptera; family Megachilidae; genus Megachile; species Megachile willughbiella. Next base: position 13,087,342 of record OX243796.1, read on the forward strand.
AGTTAAGTGAGGACTCTAATTTGTGCCTTTTGACTGTCGAGGTTTTCTTGGGTGTACAAATGGTCGTATTTGGGAATCTGGAGATTTGGGGATATTGGAATTTGGAGAGATGGGATTTTGGGATGTGGAGGAAATATAGAGATTTTGGGATGTGGATACTTGGAGACAGAGGGATGTGGATAGAGGGATTTGGAGGTATAGGTATTTGAGGATAGAGGGATTTTTAGGGATTTGGACACCCAGGATTTGGAATATAGGGATTCGAACGTATAGGAATTTGGGGTATATGAGTTTTGGGACGTAGGTATTGGGAATATAGGGATTTTGGGACATAGGTACTGGGGGTATGGGAATTTGGACATGTTGGAATTTGGAGTATATGAGTTCTGGGACGTAGGTATTAGGAATATAGAGATTTTGGGATATAGATAATGGGGGTATGGGAATTTGAGAATTTAGGGATTTTGACATGTAGGAATTTGGGATATAGGAATTTTGGGACGTAGGTATCGGGGAATATAGGGATTTTGGGACATAGATACTTGGGGATATGGGAATTTGAAAATTTTGGGATTTGGACATGTAGGAATTTGGGATATAGGAATTTTGAGGCGTAGGTATCGGGGAATATAGGGATTCTGGGACATAGTAGATACTTGGGGGTATAGGAATTTGAGGACTTAAGGATTTTTACACGTAGGAATTTGGGATATAGGAATTCTGGGACGTAGGTATTGGGGAATATAGGGATTCTGGGACATAGATACTTGAGGATATGGGAATTTGAGGACTTAGGGATTTGAACATGTAGGAATTTGGGATATAGGAATTTTGGGACATAGATATTTGGGAATTTAAAGATTCGGAAATACGGAAATTTGGTAGTATAGGAATTTGAGGATTTAGGGATTTTTACATGTAGAAATTTGGGATATAGGAATTTGGGGATATAGGGGTTTGAGGTTTATGCGAATTTTGTTATATAACTATTTGACACAATAGAAATTTAGGAATGTACAATTTTTGTGATATACAGATTCAGAAATGTGGAGATTTAATGATAGATAGTGATCGGATATAGAGTTTCAATGACATAGAGATTCAGAACATATAAATGTAAAAATGTGTGAAATTTAGGAATTTGAAAATTGGAAAATATAAAAACTTATTAATATAGGTATTTAGACACTTAGATGATTAAAACCTTGAAAGTTTATTAGCTTGATAATCTCCAATTTTAAAAATTTGCAAAATTTAAAAATTTGTAAATTTTGAAAATATAGTATAATTCTCCAAATTTACAAATTTGTCTACTGTCAAATTGTGGAATCAGCTACCTGTAGAACATCTCGCTTTACCATCACTAACCTACCCTCGCTTCACAACTCTACAACAATGCTAAAATTAAAAATCCCCAAGAAAATTTCCAAGATTACGATTTTCATAATCGTATAAAAACTTTCGCAAAAAGTCGACGATAATACAAAAGTCATCACGTAGAAAGCTTGCAGTTAAACAAGCAATAACGTCTGATTGAAGAAGAGTCGCTAATTTCTGCAGACTCGCGGTACCACAAAGACCTACCGGAATTCTTTCGCATTGTTCCGCAATCTTGAGTACCGTTAGTCCCTGCCGTGATTCGATTTCTGCTTGATTCGTTTCCGTATCGCGGAAACGATCCCAGGACAAAGGTCTACGAAAGCTACGATCATCTTCATCATCGTATACACATGATCCCCTTGGAACGTACCTCCGTGAACCGACTTATGCTAAACCAACCTCGACGTCGCAAATAACCATTCAGATTAGGTCCGGAATTAAATCTGTACCGATTTCAGATACATGACTTGGGAGTTTCGAATGAAAACGTGGAAGGTCTTGATATATCGCCAGCGATTGTTCCGTCGAACGATTTCCTTCTTATTTTTCTTCTCCAAAGAGGAAACAGCGCTGATATGAAAATCGAGGAGAGACAATGGCGTGTTAACTCAGCGCTGAAAAATGTTTCTGCTTTCAACCCCGCCTCGTATGTCCCGGGACGTCTTTAATAATTCAAATGCTACGTGTTTCTGCGGACGTATTCGTATGGAAATACGCGGTCTGGCTTCTGACATTAACAAAATGCTTCCAGTTGCATAAAGGTTAAATTCTGCAAAACTAGTGTGAATTTCTGAACCACGGATCTAATTTTCTCAGAGTTTAACACAATTATTTTACTTTCACTTGTAAATGAATTGTGGTGTCATTTACCGATCTTGTATGATTGCAAACAATACTGGTCATCGGTACTTACAAATGTGTCTATAGATTTTTTACATAGTATAAAGAAGTTTATTTTGTTATTGTTGCTGTTATTTATTCCTCCGGCAATTCCAGCAGCTATTCACCGATGTATAATTAAACATACAAATTTCCTCGCCAAGAAAAATCAGTGCATGCTGCTCAATGATTCATGCTGCCTGCTGGTTGCTTGTGTACAGAGGCTTTAAGATTCGAGAGGAAACGACGAGGATCCGCCGCGGTGTACGTGCGTTCACAACTGAATTAGCCGTGGTCATTGTTTGAATGGGGAAAAAAGGCGAAGAAATATCGAACCAATGTAAATACGATAAAAATCCACGCGTCATCCGGTTGTCTGTCGATGTTGATATTTCTGAGGGCAACTTGATGCTTACTCGATTGGAAACAGCTTATGTTAAGGCACTTCATTGATTTTCTTCAAATAATTAGTTTAGTATGCTTGCCAATAGAGTTTCAATCGTTTAAATTCTGACAATTTTATGACAGAAAAGTTTCACAAAATGGCACTTGTGGTACATGAATTTAAAGCTTGAAACTTCATCAAGGAATGGGTATAAACGTTTCGTCGATATTCTTAGCATAAAATGGCTGCTTCTTGATTACACGAAAGAATCAACATAATCCACATCGACTTTGGAACATTTAAATTCTGACACAATTTCATGACAGAAAAGTATCACAAAATGGCACTTGTGATACATGAATTTAAAGCTTGAAGTTTCATAAAGAACCATGTATAAACGTTTCATCGATATTCTTAGCATAAAATGGCTGCTTCTTGATTACACGAAAGAATCAACTTAATTCACATCGATTTTGGAACATTTAAATTCAGGCACAAAATTCATGACTGAAAAGTTTCACAAAATGGCACTTATGATACATGAATTTAAAGCTTGAAGTTTCATAAAGAACCATGTATAAACGTTTCATCGATATTCTTAGTATAAAATGGCTGCTTCTTGATTACACGAAAGCATCAACTTAATCCACATCGATTTTGAGACTTTCAAACTCTGACACAAAAATTCATGACAGAAAAGTATCACAACATGGCACTTATGATACATGAATTTAAAGCTTGAAGCTTCATAAAGAACCACGTATAAACATTTCGTCGATATTCTTAGTATAAAATGGCTGCTTCTTGATTACACGAAAGAATCAACTTAATCCACATCGATTTTGGAACATTTAAATTCTGACACAAAAATTCATGACAGAAAAGTTTCACAAAATGGCACTTATGATACATCAATTTAAAGCTTGAAACTTCATAAAAAAGTCTATATAAACGTTTCATCGATATTCTTAGTATAAAATGGCTGCTTCTTGATTACACGAAAGAATCAACTTAATCCACATCGATTTTGGAACATTTAAATTCTGACACAATTTCATGACAGAAAAGTATCACAAAATGGCACTTATGATACGTCAATTTAAAGCTTGAAACTTCATAAAAAAGTCTATATAATTGTTCTATCGATACTCTTAGTGTAGAATAGTAGATTTCCAATTGAATGGAAGAGTCACTTAACCCACAACAGAACACTAAATTTGAAGATGAAATTCCATTATTTCTATCTATAGTAATCTTAAGTGTCCTTAAGAAATCTCCAAGCAATTCTTCAAAATCTGATCTAAAAATGTCCAAAAAACAGTAAAAACTATAAAGTAGAAAAACCTAACGCACATGGAAGATGACACATGAAACGCCCTATAGTAATTATTTACTTGAAGTTTCAATACAAACTTTCTGAGAAAGTAATTTGACAAAATTAATGAACGTTCAGTATAAAAAAGCAAGTAACCAAATAGCGCTTACAATGATGTACCGGTCCTTGCCGAATCGGCAGGACGATAGTCATCTGGCACTAATTGCGTCCGATAATTGGCATGATCATCGACGCTCACGTATCACCGTTCGACGGCTAAGAACGCGTCGAAGAGTCGGCGAAAAAAAAGGGAGAAACAAAGCGCAAACAGTCGATCGATCAAAGATACAATTAGCAGTTGCCAGCCATGCGATCCGGTCCATCCGAACCAGTCTCGCTCGTTCGCAGCTTGGTGCGCGTTTAATTGAGGCTAATTACGCCTCAAGGCCGACTGACGACTTTATTCGCCCCCCGAGGATGTTTGTAATTTCCCGAATTACTTTTAACGCGGAAAGAAGCAGTCCCGGGTACGAGGATGGTCCAACCAGCTCCTTATAGTTACAACTAAAGGCTGGCTTGTTGGAGCTTTTTCAGTCTCTTTTAATTCTGAATAATTGCGGGGAACTGTTGAAAAGTATACCGAATCGTGGAACGCGTTGGAAATTATTCCTGGTTCGTGGAGCCCGAAAGAAACTGATGTGCTTCGTGTTTTGGCACGATGTGCCATGATGAGATTTTAATACTTTCTTCTTAATTTCGGAAGAGTTCTTCTTGTTAAGTTTAACATTTTTGGAAGTCAGATGAAAATCTTAAGAACCAAGATTGGTTAAAATCTTAGAAAACTTTTTTGTTCATCCTAATCTTTAAATAGCAATGACATTAAAATCATAGATTAAAATTAAAATAATTATGTAAAATTAGTCCATGTTATATAATCGATCAAAAGCAAATATTTATCCTTGTTCAAATGGATTATTCTATAAAATACTGATACACCCTTATCGTATGATTCATATGTTAATATCTAACCCAGATTGTGAATGAAGATTTATTACTTTCTGATTAACTTGATCATAATGAATTCACAAAATGTTTCAAAAGTAATCGTTGTAATCACAAAATTCATCCTTCTGTTACATTTTCTTCGTACCACTTCCACTTAACAACCACTGCATGATTGATCGAATTGCGATGACTCGTTTCGAGTCTGCTAACGAGCATGTTACGAACTTATGATTACGATGCTACACTTCCTGAATCATCAAAGATAATTGAATCGACGCGATTAAACACTTTTTGATCGTCGTTCCAAAATTTAGCGCGATGCAATTCAGGTGCAACAACGATGAATACAGTTATGCAATTTGTTAACGATTATCTTTGATGTATCTTACAATTTGCTTTACACTGTTCGTGAAAACAATGTATTTATAATTTAACAGTCTGAACTTTTTTGGTTAATTTGAGACAATCTGAACATTTTTATAAGTTTGAGACAAATTGAACTTTTTTATAAATTTGAAACAATCTGAACTTTTATAGACATTTGAAGCAATTTGAATTTTTTATAAATTTCATGCAATTTAAACTTTTTTTAAATTTGAGACAATCTGAACTGTTTTATAAATTTGAGACAATGTGTACTTTTTTATAAACTTGAGACAATGTGTACTTTTTTATAAATTTGAGACAATGTGCATTTTTTTATAAATTTGAGACAATCTGAACTGTTTTATGAACTTGAGACAATCTGTTCTTTTTTATAAATTTGAAGCAATTTGAACATTTTTTAAATTTGAAAAAATTAAAACTCTTTATGAACTTGAGACAATCTGTTCTTTTTTATAAATTGGAGACAATCTGTTCTTATTTATAAATTTGAAGCAATTTGAACATTTTTTAAATTTGAAAAAATTAAAACTCTTTATGAACTTGAGACAATCTGTTCTTTTTTATAAATTTGAAGCAATTTGAACATTTTTTAAATTTGAAAAAATTAGAACTCTTTATGAACTTGAGACAATCTGTTCTTATTTATAAATTTGAAGCAATTTGAACATTTTTTAAATTTGAAAAAATTAGAACTCTATAAACTTAAGGCAGTTTGGATGATTGTAGTTAGCATCAGATGGAATAAACATGACAATTCTTTTTGCAGGTTTCACCGGAACCCAATGCGAGATCGACATAGACGAATGCGCCGCAAAGCCATGTCTGAACGGAGGTGTCTGCACCGATCTGATAAATTCGTTCAAATGCACGTGTGCGAACGGTTTCGCCGGAACTCACTGCCAAATCAACATAGACGACTGTGCATCATCACCGTGCAAAAATGGCGGCATTTGCCAGGACTCCATAGCGAAATACACCTGCGAGTGTCCACCAGGATTCACGGGAGCCTCCTGCGAGACGAACATCAACGACTGCCAGTCGAATCCCTGCCACAGCGGGACCTGCATCGACGGAGAAAACAGTTTCAGCTGCAATTGTTTCCCTGGGTTCACCGGCAAACTGTGCCAAACGCAGATCGACGAGTGCGAAAGTAACCCCTGCCAGTTCGGAGGAAGATGCGAGGACAGGATAAACGGATATCAGTGCATTTGCAGACCGGGAACTTCCGGTATCAACTGCGAGGTGAACGTCAACGAGTGCTACAGCAATCCTTGCCGAAACGGGGCCAGGTGCATCGACGGTATCAACAGGTAAATCGAAGATCCTTCTATTATTTCTGGTGGTTAATTGAGGTTTAGTCATTTTCGAAATTCTTGAATGTTACGATTCCTAAATTTTCAAGTATTCGAGTTAAGTTTCCAAATTCTCAAACTCCCAGAATATGACATCCTGAAATTTTCAAATTCTCTTTCAAGCTTCTTCCATGTTTTCTACATTCCCAAATTTTGATCCAAACATCTGATTCTTCGTATTCTCAAATTTCTAGCTCGGTAATCTGTATTCACACCCTTTCTAGTTTCCAAATGTCCAGACTCGTAAATCTCCGAGTATTCAAGTTCTCCATTACCTTGATCCCCAAATCCCGAGGTTCGTTTCTGAACCCATCCCTAAAAGTCAAAGAGCGAGACACCTCGGTTACAACTTTTTCCTCGAAAATCCAGATCTGCTGGCACGAATTCTATCTTAACCCATGCAACAGTGAGTTTCGAATAAAGTCCTCGCTGTTACTGCATTCTCACATGATCTTGTAGGTACTCCTGCGAGTGCGAGCCAGGTTTCACGGGTCAGCATTGTGAAACGGATATCAACGAGTGCGCCAGCAACCCTTGTGCCAACGGGGGTCGTTGCATAGACCTGATAAACGGCTTCCGGTGCGAATGTCCACGTGGTTACTACGACGCTAGATGTTTGAGCGACGTGGACGAATGCGCGAGCAATCCTTGCGTTAATGGCGGCACCTGCGAGGACGGGGTGAATCAGTTCATCTGCCATTGTTTGCCCGGTTACGGTGGCAAAAGATGCGAGGCGGACATCGACGAGTGCGGCTCGAATCCTTGCCAACATGGCGGCACTTGCAACGATCACCTCAACGGCTACAGCTGCAAATGTCTGCCAGGTTACGCTGGAACGAACTGCGAGACGAACATCGACGATTGCGCTAACAATCCTTGCCAGAATGGCGGCTCCTGCATCGATCTTGTCAACGATTACAAATGCGTGTGCGAGCTGCCTCACACGGGCAGAAACTGCGAGGACAAACTAGATCCTTGTTCACCAAACAAGTATGGGCTTCAACGGTTATGGATAAGTAACGTGGACCCCGATGTAGCTAGCTGTGTTTCAAACATTTACCCTCAGGCCACGAGTTCGCGATTTATTTCGCAGAGGATCGTTGCTGAATGTTTGGAACGGTTTTAGAGCAACTGCTGCGTTTGTAGCAATTTTTTTGTTGGATACAATGTTTTACTTTTTGGTGGCTACAGAGGGTAAGGTTTTGGTTTGGAGAGCCCGGGAAGTTAGGGAGAACCTAATTTCCAATGCTCTTGTAGAGCTATCCCGTAACGCAAGGGAGATGTAGGGAGATTTCAAATGGTTAAATTTAGAAGTTTGAAGATTTGGGAATTTGGAAATTTGAGGATATGAAAATTTAGGAATGAAATTTGAGTATTCGGGAAGTTAGAGATTTGGAGATGTAGCATTTTTAAGAGTTACAAATTTTTTCTATTGAGGAATTTAGAAATATAGAGTAAAGAATTAAGAAATTTGAGAAATTGATAATTTAGTGATTGTGAAATTCAAGGTTTTGAAAATTTAGGAATTGCAATTTAGAAATTCAGAAATTACACTCCTGACTCCAGCCCAACCTCTACCCAAACCAATCCTGCATTACACCTGAATATTTCTACACTAATCAAGAACTAAGTTCTGCTAAGAATAATTCAGACAATTCGCCAGTATCACAGCTAGCTCTATCCGGAGTAAAATTACCCATTGACATTTCGAACTTGACCTAACATCGTCATTTTACGATTACAGATGTCTCCATGGCGCCAAGTGTTCACCATCATCGAACTTCCTCGACTTCGCCTGCACCTGTTCAGTCGGTTACACCGGCAGACTCTGCGACGAAGACGTTGACGAGTGTGTGATGACATCTCCATGCAGGAACGGTGCTACTTGCAGAAACACCAACGGATCTTATCAGTGTCTCTGCGCGAAAGGATACGAAGGACGAGACTGCATCATCAACACCGACGATTGCGCCTCCTGTAAGTATAAAATAAATCAACACTTAAATTCACTGTTTCTTCAATGTGATACATGTAACTACAATGCATTAATAACTACAATTTATTTCTTACAGTTCCCTGTCAAAATGGTGGCACCTGTCTGGACGGTATCGGTGACTACACTTGTCTCTGCGTGGATGGTTTCAGCGGTAAACACTGCGAAATCGATGTGGACGAGTGTCTGTCGCAACCTTGTCAGAACGGTGCTATCTGCAAGGAGTACGTGAATTCGTACACGTGTCAGTGTCAGCTCGGATTCTCGGGGATAAATTGTCAAACGAACGACGAGGATTGCACGGATAGCAGCTGCATGAACGGCGGGAAGTGTATCGACGGCATCAACAACTATACCTGCGTTTGTAAACCGGGTTACACGGGATCGAACTGCCAGTATCGTATCAACGAGTGCGACAGTTCACCTTGCTTGAACGGAGCCACGTGCCATGATCATATTCAGTATTACACTTGTCATTGTCCATACGGCTACACGGGAGCCAGATGCGACCAGTATGTCGATTGGTGCGCGGATAATCCTTGCGAGAACCAGGCCACGTGCGTGCAGCACAAGAACAAGTACCACTGTAATTGCTCACCCGGTTGGACCGGCAAGGTTTGCGATGTGGAGATGGTTTCGTGTAAGGATGCTGCGATCAGAAAGGGAGTACCCGAGAAGAACCTGTGTAACAATGGCAGTTGCGAGGATATCGGTAACAGTCATCGTTGCCACTGTCTGGAAGGATACACCGGCTCCTACTGTCAAGAAGAAGTCAACGAGTGTGACTCTGCTCCTTGCCAGAATGGCGCTACTTGCAAGGATTTGGTCGGGTCCTATCAGTGCCAGTGCACCAAAGGTTTCCAAGGTCAAAACTGTGAACTCAACGTGGACGACTGTAGGCCGAATCCTTGTCAGAACGGTGGTACTTGCCACGATCTCATCAGCAACTTCAGCTGCTCTTGTCCACCTGGAACTTTGGGCTTCATCTGCGAACTCAACGTCGACGACTGCGCCGTGGGCACTTGCCACAACAATGGAACGTGCACGGACAAGGTTGGCGGATTCGAGTGCAAGTGTCCACCGGGTTTCGTTGGTCCTAGATGCGAGGGTGACATCAACGAATGCTTGTCCAATCCGTGCGCCTCGCCAGGAACGCAGGACTGCGTGCAACTCGTCAACAACTACCACTGCAACTGCAAACCTGGCTACATGGGACGACACTGTGAAGTAAAGGTGAACTTCTGTGACAGTTCGCCATGTCAGAACGGTGGAGTTTGTACAGCCAAACAAGCTGGACACACGTGTCTGTGCCAGAGTGACTATTATGGAAGCAACTGCGAGTTCGCGGGGTCCTACTGCGACAGAGAGCCCTGTTTGAATGGCGGTACATGCAGAGTGGCGGAAACCGAAGTTGGGTACAGATGCTATTGTCCTCCTGGAACCACTGGAACTCACTGTGAACTGGATGCCAGAGACGAGTGCGCCAGCAACCCTTGCCAACAGTCCAACACCGTCTGCAAGAACCTTATTGGAGATTACGCTTGCGACTGTCCGCCTAAATGGACCGGCAAGAACTGCGAAATTTACGACCCTAATTATGGAGGAGGCATCTTTGGCAACCCTAACTCGCATGTTCCGAAAACTATGAACGAGTACGATCTTGATCTTGAGATGGAACGGAAGAAGTGTATAAAGAACAGGTGCGAAGAGAAGTCTGGCAATCATCATTGCGACGAGGAGTGCAATAAATACGCCTGCAACTTCGATGGAAACGATTGTTCTTTGGGGATCAATCCGTGGCGCAATTGCACAGCTCCGATCAACTGCTGGGATGTCTTCATGAACGATGTCTGCGACGAAGTTTGCAACAACGCTCAGTGTCTGTTCGATGGAAGGGACTGCGAAAGGAAGTTAGCACCGTGCAAGTAAGTACTTAAAACTTTAATAATTTAATAATTGCAATTTATATTTCGATATAAATATTTTTACTTAATGCGTATTTTTACGTTTACAGTCCCATTTACGACGCCTACTGTCGCAAACACTATGCCAATGGACACTGCGATTACGGCTGCAATAACGAAGAATGCAACTGGGACGGTCTCGATTGCGACAGAGAACCTCCCTCCTTAGCTGAAGGAGTGATTTCCGTGGTGGTGAGAATGGACATGCAAACTTTCCGCTCGAACGTTGTCGCTTTCCTGCGGGACATCGGCCACGAGTTAAGAACAACGTTGAGAGTGAAGCAAGACGAGCTGGGCAATGACATGATATATCCCTGGAAAAGAGAAAAAGAACCCAGTCTACAAACGAACTTCTTCGGCAGACCAACAACGGTTTACACGAACAGCCAGAGCGGTGTGATCGCTTATTTGGAGATCGACAACAGGAAGTGTACGGTAACGCAAGGAGCAGTATGTTTCCCCTCTGCCAACGAGGCGGCAGAGTACCTGGCAGCAACCGCGTCCAAGCATTCCTTGTCTCGAAACTTCCCCATCGAACAAGTTCGAGGTGTGGTGGGTCCGCAGGGTCCAGAATACCCGGACACGCCAACCAACTACAAGTATGTCTTCATCGGTGTGGTCATCGTGGTACTCGGAGGAATGCTCGTCGGTGTCCTGGTCACGGCACAGAGGAAACGGGCTGTGGGAGTCACATGGTTCCCAGAAGGTTTCCTTCGGACCAGCAGCGGAAGTGGGCAACGTCGAAGATCCAGAAGACGAGGTCCGGATGGCCAAGAAATGAGGAATCTGAACAAACAACCGTCAGTAAACTGCATGGACATTGATGTAGGAAACGGAAGAGCACAACAGTGGTCCGACGATGAGTCAGACTTACCACCGTCCAAGAGAATGAGGGCGATAGAGCCTGGATACGCCAGCGATCACACAGCCATCACCGACTATGAAGAAACGGAACCTCGCATGTGGACGCAGCAACACTTGGATGCTGCAGAGATACGTAGACCCGACGCCGGGGTGTTGACACCGCCTAGTCTCGAACACGGTCAGGATGTGGATGCCAGAGGACCCTGTGGAATGACGCCGCTGATGGTAGCTGCGGTTCGTGGCGGAGGATTGGATACCGGAGAAGAAGAAGATGAGAGTGACGGTACAGCTGCTGTGATTGCCGACTTGGTCGCTCAAGGTGCTGATCTAAACGCTACTACGGACAAGAGCGGAGAGACGTCTCTTCATCTAGCGGCCAGATACGCCAGAGCCGATGCTGCAAAGAGGCTTCTCGACGCTGGAGCCGACGCCAATTCCCAGGACAATACTGGTAGAACACCTCTTCACTCTGCTGTCGCTGCAGACGCGATGGGAGTGTTCCAGATATTGCTAAGGAACAGGGCAACGAATCTCAACGCCCGTATGCACGACGGCACCACACCGTTAATTCTAGCCGCACGTTTAGCCACCGAGGGAATGGTGGAGGATCTCATTAACGCAGATGCGGACATCAACGCAGCCGATAACAGCGGTAAAACGGCTCTGCACTGGGCAGCAGCTGTTAACAATGTTGACGCTGTAAACATACTCCTCGTTCACGGCGCGAACAGAGACGCTCAAGACGACAAGGACGAGACACCGTTGTTCCTCGCTGCCAGAGAAGGCAGCTTCGAAGCTTGCAAGGCATTGTTAGATACATTCGCCAACAGAGAGATCACAGATCACATGGATCGATTACCGAGGGACGTAGCCAGCGAGAGATTGCATCACGACATCGTGAGATTGCTCGACGAACACGTGCCTAGATCCCCGCAGATGGTCACCATGATACCAAACGGTCCTCTTATGGGTAAGTGTTGTACTGTTAATGTATCATTTATGTACGCGTATATTTAAAAAGATTCAACGATGTTAAAATATGCAATGCCTTTTTTCAGGATCTCCAAATCACCCACAACTCATCACGCATCCGACGGTGATCGGTTCAGCCCCGAAGCAGGCGAAATCGAAGAAACGACCGAAAACGGGGACAGCGGGAAACCCAAACAGTCCCGACTCGGAAGGAGGAGTTGTAGTGGTGAGGCGAAAGCCGTCGGTGAAGAAGCCACCGGCGAAGCGCGGTGCTCAGCCGCCGAATCAAGAAATTCCTCAGGGAGCAGAGGGCGCGGAAGGGAATTTACCGAGCCCGTACGACAGTGCGAGCCTGTACAGCAACGCCCAACCTCTAGTGGGTCACACGGTCACGGCAAAACAGCCACCACCGTACGAGGATTGCATAAAGGGTCAATCCATGCAGGGTCTTCAGCAGTTGGGGTTAGACACGTTCACGACTAACTACGGTCTCCCGAATTTTCACGACCAACTGTTAGCGCCGCACCAACGGCAAGCTCAAGGCATGGTGAACACGTTGTCACCACCATACAGTAATCAATCTCCGCCACACTCGGTGCAGTCGAACATGACCTTGTCGCCACAGGCGAGTTACATGGGTTCTCCGTCTCCGGCGAAAAGCAGGCCGTCGTTACCGACTTCGCCCACGCACATCGCCGCTATGCGACAAGCGACGCATCAGAAACACGGTGGAATGCCACCGGTGGGTTTTGACTTCGAGAATCTTCCTTACTCGTCGAGTCAACAGCAGCAACAGCAACAACAGCAACAGCAGCAGCAGCAACAGCAGCAAATGCAGCAGACGCAGCAGCAAATTCAACAGCAGCAGCAGCAACAACAACAGCAGCAGCAACAACAGCAGCAGCAGAGCACGCAACAGCAGCAGCAACAACCACAGCCGCAGCAACAGACGCAACAGTACTATCAGTACTTGACGCCACCGTCTCATCATTCCGGACCCGACGTCACGCCGCAGCACCTGATGCAGGCGCCCGAAAGTTTTCCGACACCATCGCCCGACAGTCCAGGACACTGGTCTTCCAGTTCCCCACATTCGAACAGCGATTGGTCCGAGTGTATGGCATCGCCGAACGCGTACGGCGCCGGGGCTGCCCACCAAAGCAACAAAGGCTCCGAGGCGATCTACATATGAAGCCGGCGATGCTCTCTTGCTCGCACGAGTAGATCGTGAGTCGTGAAAAGCGCACATGAACTGCCTGTGATTGACTCGTCGAGTTCGAGGGTGATCGTCGCCTATGGTTTTTTCTCGTAGCGTCTTGTTGTTGGTATCTTTGCGTAGGGATCCGCGGGTGCGACCATTCGTAACGCTCTATCTCTACTTTGTCTCCTTTTTTTCCTGTGAGGTTAAAAATGCGAACGAGGACGACGTACTTCGTCCTCGACGGAGCGTTCACGAAATGCGTACACTACTACGGCTGCTATATATATATATATATTTATAAATATAAATATAGACGAGTAATTTTATATATGTATATGTACGCGAGGAGATGTTCTGTTCTCTTTGGATCGGAAACACACGCCGTTTTAACGTGCTCGTTCAACGATTGTGCCTTCTTCCGGATAATATTACTTCCCCCGCTTGCTCGTGGTAACACGCGGCTCAACGAACAATGGTGCCTTCGACTTGCCACAGTGTGAAGAACCGATAGACAGTTTTTTAAATAATCGTAATTGAATAAATATATATATATATTTTTTGTTTGTCGCGCGCACACGCGTGTGTAATTGACTGTTGCATCGAGGAATCGTCGCGCTCAGGTGTCCTTCATGCAATTCTGAATTACTTTTAGAGATGTGCGAGGAGTTTTCCGATCGATGGAACACGAGGGTCCAACGCAATTTCCACGACTATTTCACGAACCTGTATGCTCCTAAGGAGAAATATTTTTTATTTATATATAAATATATATATATACATATACATAGAAATTTTGTAACGAATTAAGTGTATTTTTCACGCGACTGCCTTTGTAATTGTTAAAGCCACGAAAAGTCTGCCAAATAGCGAACGACGAAAATATCAAGACACGTGTTGATACTTTTCCTTCTTTATACTTTTTTTCTACGATAGTATATTGCGATAGATCTGATACGAGATTCGACAATAAATAACGCGGTTAAGGTTCTCGATAGCTGTTGTTGAAAGACAGATACGAATTTGATATTTTCCGTCGTGTACGATCGTCGAACATCGAACATTGTAATCGGTACGTAAAATGTGTACGTAAATTTAGAGATTGTTGAACAGGTGTAATTAAGGATGATCAATGTGTTCAAAATTGTGGCAAACCGATGTTTTTACAGCGATAAGAGGAAGCAAAAAATAAGGAATTGTAAAAGCGAAAAAAGACAACGGATAAGTTACACCCCTCCAATCTACAGTTATCTAAATGATAAGTTAGAAAACTCCCAATTATTATGATAGATCTTTGTTATTCCTTGTAACTTGTAAAAAGTACTGAGTTTTATTAGTATTAACTATTCCATAAGCTAAGGATTTGTTTCGGTCCTATGTGTATCCTGCCACTTCTTTCCCCTATCCCTTCCCTATCGTCCCATTACTTCCGGTACCCGATCCTCATATTTTTTATAAGTTATGTCTTTTTAAACAGATGTAATAATAAAGATAATCTAACGTTCACAATAGGGTTGTTGTTCTGTTCTATTGTGCTATGCTTCCGCGTTTTATTCCTTAATAATGTAAGCATAGATACCTTTCTCTCTTTTTCTTCTTTTTTTTTTTTTTAAGTATATTACAACAGATTTTACACAACAATCAAATTGTATTATAGCAATAAAAAATAAAAAACCTGATCATTTCCCGAACGTATATTTCTTTCGATTGTCATTCTTCCTCTATGCGTAAATAAGTTTACTGTAAATAAAGCTTTTATAAGGAATTATTAAAAATTATAAGAAAATCGAAAAGCATTATGATTAATTATAGCGATTATAACATTCCTGCTAATTTCGTCATTCATTCTGGCACATTATGCGTAACATTGTCAAAGTAAAAATTACAAAATTCTATTGAGAAATGAAATGAAAAATAAATCAGCCTGATGGTTTTTTCTAAACTTTTTCGAAGAATTTTAAATCGAACCTACTACTATTTACTTGAATATGGTTCATGCTACTGGGACGGCCATTTAATGTTTGACATCGAGGGATCTCGCTTCAGGTACGTCTTACTCCTACTAAATTTTCTTATATATCTTCTTCAAAATTATTCCATTTTAATTGTTACTGTAACATAACTTGTCTCAATAATTATAATGATAAAATATCGTTAGTAATAGTACAGTATTATTAATAAATCATAAGTTATACTTGTTTTCACATATTTTAGAGTAATTCCGATATACTACATTTTCATAACTTCATAACTTACATTTGTTTAACTATCTTATAATAAATCAAAATTATTTAAGTAATTAATTATGTCCTTTGAAAACATTTTAATGTTCCACAGCACTGAAACAACATTCCAAGGATCTAAGGACACAGTGTTATCGACATACTCTTCACATCAATAACTAAAAGATGTTTATTGATGAGAAAGTATGTATATCCTTGGAATTCGATAACACACTAACAAGTGTTAAGATTAACACATCCTCACATCCTGAAGGTCTATCGGCTACTACAAAGCGTTATGGATCTTGTATATATGAAGATACAGTCATTAGACAGAAAATTAATATATTCTTAGAATTTAAAGACACTATAACTAATTTGAGTATCAGGACAGCCTCAGATCCTGAGGATATATCAGTTACAATGAAGAATGACGAATTCTTCACTTTGAAGGATATATTAATTAGTGGCATAATTAACATATCCCTAGAAATTAGTGATGTACTTACTAATTTAAAGATTAGTACTTTCTTAGGTCGTGAAGATATAATAGATGATAAAATTGGTATATACTTAAAAATTAAAGATAAGATAATTAAGGAACAAATTAGTATATATATAGAGTTTGATGATTCGCTTGTGGGTATGAAAGTTAGTACTTTGTAACTTTATAGGCTCAATGATTGTAATCTACGAAATATTAAATCGGAATAAAATGCTATATGTATAGTACTGTGAATCATTCGTGAAAAGACTGTCGGTAAAAATTAAAATTTGATCAGCGCCATCTAGCGGTTGATGCTTTTACCCTGCTCCTGGTAGCAGGATCGCAGGTAAGCGAGGAGGTATCCGGAGTATCGTAAACAGCGCGCATGCGCAATAGAGTTATACAGTACCTCCTTATACACGATGACATGAGTATGAAGAAATATTAATTTCTCATTTTCTGAACACAATTTATGAACTTTTATGTTCGAAGAATGTCCAATTATCCTTTAGCTACTTTCTCATATGGCATTTGCTCAGATTTGTATTGTTAATAATTAGTTATTAACTAATATCCGACAGGATGTCGGCGCTACAACCCGTACGTATGAGCTAATTTGAAATTGTTAGTTATACATTTTCTAAATGTAATTTATACATTTTCATTGTTCAAGAATGTTCAGTGATTCCTTAGCTACTTTCCCATATCATACTTGTTCCGCTTTTTATTGAAAATAATTAGTTATTAACAAACATCCTCAGGCTAGGCACGGCGCCAAACGGTATGTATGAGCTCATTTAGAACAATTAATTATACGTTTTCCAAATATAATTTGTGCACTTTTATGATTAGAGGATGATTAGTGATGTATTATTTATATTGATCAATCATGAAAGTTCATAAATAACGCTCAGGAAATGAATAATTAATTATTTTATATCAGTTTCCGATATACACATAAACCGCCTAAGCCCGTTCCACTGCGCATGCGCGACCGAGTCCTGTAGGCGTGGCTCCGCCTCCTGTCAACTGCACATACGCGACACAGTCCTGTAGGCGTGGCTCCGCCTCCTGTCTACTGCGCATGTGCGGTGTGGGGGCTCTTCCTCCGCTCTACTGCGCATGCGCGGGATACCTCTTATTCTACATAACTCCTTTACTTTTCTGTGATCCTGATACTAAAAGCAGCTCCTGGTACCCGGCCGCTAGATGGCGCTAGTGTAGAAAGTAGGAATTTTCGATTGGCGTAGTTCCGTCGTCCACCGCTAGATTTTAGGTCTATAAAATGCATTACTTTTGACTTTGCCCACCAAACATGTCCGTGAGTTACGCTGAAACGTTGTACACATACTCGAAAACAAGGCAGAAAAATATTATATGTATACCCTTACAATGATAGTACAGTAAAACCCTTATTAAGGGACACTATTTAAGGGATATATAAAAACTAATTACGTCATCATTGAAAGAGCTGCAGCTGCTTTTTCTTTGATTACTCTATACAAATTTACTGCGCATGTCAATCTTTTACGATTTAGGACTACGCAGGGGTCAAGCAAGGTTTTCAGGAGATCCTTGCGGATTCTGGGCAACAAATTTTCGAAAAATCAAAAGTGCTCCAATTCAAAAACTAATTACGTCATCATTGAAAGTACTTGATTTGACCTTTTCTTGTTAAGGGTCTTTGTAAAAAATTTACTGCGCATGTCTATCTCTAACGGTTTAGGACTGCGCAGGGGTCAAGCAAGGTTTTCTGGAGATGATTGCGGATCCTGGGCAACAAATTTTCGAAAAATCAAAACTGCTCCAATTCAAAAACTAATTACGTCACTATGAAAAGTGCCTCATTTGGCCTTTTCTCGTTAAGGGTCTTTGTAAAAAATTTACTGCGCATGTCTATCTCTAACGGTTTAGGACTGCGCAGGGGTCAAGCAAGGTTTTCTGGAGATGATTGCGGATCCTGGGCAACAAATTTTCGAAAAATCAAAACTGCTCCAATTCAAAAACTAATTACGTCACTATGAAAAGTGCCTCATTTGGCCTTTTCTCGTTAAGGGTCTTTGTAAAAAATTTACTGCGCATGTCTATCTCTAACGGTTTAGGACTGCGCAGGGGTCAAGCAAGGTTTTCTGGAGATGATTGCGGATCCTGGGCAACAAATTTTCGAAAAATCAAAACTGCTCCAATTCAAAAACTAATTACGTCACTATGAAAAGTGCCTCATTTGGCCTTTTCTCGTTAAGGGTCTTTGTAAAAAATTTACTGCGCATGTCTATCTCTAACGGTTTAGGACTGCGCAGGGGTCAAGCAAGGTTTTCAGGACATGATAGCGGATCATGGGCAACAAATTTTCGAAAAATCAAAGGTGCTCCAATTCAAAAACTAATTACGTCACTATGAAAAGTGCCTCATTTGACCTTTTCTCGTTAAGGGTCTTTGTAAAAAATTTACTGCGCATGTCTATCTCTAACGGTTTAGGACTGCGCAGGGGTCAAGCAAGGTTTTCTGGAGATGATTGCGGATCCTGGGCAACAAATTTTCGAAAAATCAAAACTGCTCCAATTCAAAAACTAATTACGTCACTATGAAAAGTGGCTCATTTGGCCTTTTCTCGTTAAGGGTCTTTGTAAAAAATTTACTGCGCATGTCTATCTCTAACGGTTTAGGACTGCGCAGGGGTCAAGCAAGGTTTTCTGGAGATGATTGCGGATCCTGGGCAACAAATTTTCGAAAAATCAAAACTGCTCCAATTCAAAAACTAATTACGTCACTATGAAAAGTGGCTCATTTGGCCTTTTCTCGTTAAGGGTCTTTGTAAAAAATTTTCTGCGCATGTCTATCTCTAACGGTTTAGGACTGCGCAGGGGTCAAGCAAGGTTTTCTGGAGATGATTGCGGATCCTGGGCAACAAATTTTCGAAAAATCAAAAGTGCTCCAATTCAAAAACTAATTACGTCACTATGAAAAGTGGCTCATTTGGCCTTTTCTCGTTAAGGGTCTTTGTAAAAAATTTACTGCGCATGTCTATCTCTAACGGTTTAGGACTGCGCAGGGGTCAAGCAAGGTTTTCTGGAGATGATTGCGGATCCTGGGCAACAAATTCTCGAAAAATCAAAACTGCTCCAATTCAAAAACTAATTACGTCACTATGAAAAGTGCCTCATTTGGCCTTTTCTCGTTAAGGGTCTTTGTAAAAAATTTACTGCGCATGTCTATCTCTAACGGTTTAGGACTGCGCAGGGGTCAAGCAAGGTTTTCAGGACATGATAGCGGATCATGGGCAACAAATTTTCGAAAAATCAAAGGTGCTCCAATTCAAAAACTAATTACGTCACTATGAAAAGTGCCTCATTTGACCTTTTCTCGTTAAGGGTCTTTGTAAAAAATTTACTGCGCATGTCTATCTCTAACGGTTTAGGACTGCGCAGGGGTCAAGCAAGGTTTTCAGGACATGATAGCGGATCATGGGCAACAAATTTTCGAAAAATCAAAGGTGCTCCAATTCAAAAACTAATTACGTCACTATGAAAAGTGCCTCATTTGGCCTCTTCTCGTTAAGGGTCTTTGTAAAAAATTTACTGCGCATGTCTATCTCTAACGGTTTAGGACTGCGCAGGGGTCAAGCAAGGTTTTCTGGAGATGATTGCGGATCCTGGGCAACAAATTTTCGAAAAATCAAAACTGCTCCAATTCAAAAACTAATTACGTCACTATGAAAAGTGCCTCATTTGGCCTTTTCTCGTTAAGGGTCTTTGTAAAAAATTTACTGCGCATGTCTATCTCTAACGGTTTAGGACTGCGCAGGGGTCAAGCAAGGTTTTCTGGAGATGATTGCGGATCCTGGGCAACAAATTTTCGAAAAATCAAAACTGCTCCAATTCAAAAACTAATTACGTCACTATGAAAAGTGCCTTATTTGGCCTTTTCTCGTTAAGGGTCTTTGTAAAAAATTTACTGCGCATGTCTATCTCTAACGGTTTAGGACTGCGCAGGGGTCAAGCAAGGTTTTCTGGAGATGATTGCGGATCCTGGGCAACAAATTTTCGAAAAATCAAAACTGCTCCAATTCAAAAACTAATTACGTCACTATGAAAAGTGCCTCATTTGGCCTTTTCTCGTTAAGGGTCTTTGTAAAAAATTTACTGCGCATGTCTATCTCTAACGGTTTAGGACTGCGCAGGGGTCAAGCAAGGTTTTCTGGAGATGATTGCGGATCCTGGGCAACAAATTTTCGAAAAATCAAAACTGCTCCAATTCAAAAACTAATTACGTCACTATGAAAAGTGCCTTATTTGGCCTTTTCTCGTTAAGGGTCTTTGTAAAAAATTTACTGCGCATGTCTATCTCTAACGGTTTAGGACTGCGCAGGGGTCAAGCAAGGTTTTCTGGAGATGATTGCGGATCCTGGGCAACAAATTTTCGAAAAATCAAAACTGCTCCAATTCAAAAACTAATTACGTCACTATGAAAAGTGCCTCATTTGGCCTTTTCTCGTTAAGGGTCTTTGTAAAAAATTTACTGCGCATGTCTATCTCTAACGGTTTAGGACTGCGCAGGGGTCAAGCAAGGTTTTCTGGAGATGATTGCGGATCCTGGGCAACAAATTTTCGAAAAATCAAAACTGCTCCAATTCAAAAACTAATTACGTCACTATGAAAAGTGCCTCATTTGACCTTTTCTCGTTAAGGGTCTTTGTAAAAAATTTACTGCGCATGTCTATCTCTAACGGTTTAGGACTGCGCAGGGGTCAAGCAAGGTTTTCAGGACATGATAGCGGATCATGGGCAACAAATTTTCGAAAAATCAAAACTGCTCCAATTCAAAAACTAATTACGTCACTATGAAAAGTGCCTCATTTGGCCTTTTCTCGTTAAGGGTCTTTGTAAAAAATTTACTGCGCATGTCTATCTCTAACGGTTTAGGACTGCGCAGGGGTCAAGCAAGGTTTTCAGGACATGATAGCGGATCATGGGCAACAAATTTTCGAAAAATCAAAAGTGCTCCAATTCAAAAACTAATTACGTCACTATGAAAAGTGGCTCATTTGGCCTTTTCTCGTTAAGGGTCTTTGTAAAAAATTTACTGCGCATGTCTATCTCTAACGGTTTAGGACTGCGCAGGGGTCAAGCAAGGTTTTCAGGACATGATAGCGGATCATGGGCAACAAATTTTCGAAAAATCAAAACTGCTCCAATTCAAAAACTAATTACGTCACTATGAAAAGTGGCTCATTTGGCCTTTTCTCGTTAAGGGTCTTTGTAAAAAATTTACTGCGCATGTCTATCTCTAACGGTTTAGGACTGCGCAGGGGTCAAGCAAGGTTTTCTGGAGATGATTGCGGATCCTGGGCAACAAATTTTCGAAAAATCAAAACTGCTCCAATTCAAAAACTAATTACGTCACTATGAAAAGTGGCTCATTTGGCCTTTTCTCGTTAAGGGTCTTTGTAAAAAATTTTCTGCGCATGTCTATCTCTAACGGTTTAGGACTGCGCAGGGGTCAAGCAAGGTTTTCTGGAGATGATTGCGGATCCTGGGCAACAAATTTTCGAAAAATCAAAAGTGCTCCAATTCAAAAACTAATTACGTCACTATGAAAAGTGGCTCATTTGGCCTTTTCTCGTTAAGGGTCTTTGTAAAAAATTTACTGCGCATGTCTATCTCTAACGGTTTAGGACTGCGCAGGGGTCAAGCAAGGTTTTCTGGAGATGATTGCGGATCCTGGGCAACAAATTCTCGAAAAATCAAAACTGCTCCAATTCAAAAACTAATTACGTCACTATGAAAAGTGCCTCATTTGGCCTTTTCTCGTTAAGGGTCTTTGTAAAAAATTTACTGCGCATGTCTATCTCTAACGGTTTAGGACTGCGCAGGGGTCAAGCAAGGTTTTCAGGACATGATAGCGGATCATGGGCAACAAATTTTCGAAAAATCAAAGGTGCTCCAATTCAAAAACTAATTACGTCACTATGAAAAGTGCCTCATTTGACCTTTTCTCGTTAAGGGTCTTTGTAAAAAATTTACTGCGCATGTCTATCTCTAACGGTTTAGGACTGCGCAGGGGTCAAGCAAGGTTTTCAGGACATGATAGCGGATCATGGGCAACAAATTTTCGAAAAATCAAAGGTGCTCCAATTCAAAAACTAATTACGTCACTATGAAAAGTGCCTCATTTGACCTTTTCTCGTTAAGGGTCTTTGTAAAAAATTTACTGCGCATGTCTATCTCTAACGGTTTAGGACTGCGCAGGGGTCAAGCAAGGTTTTCTGGAGATGATTGCGGATCCTGGGCAACAAATTTTCGAAAAATCAAAACTGCTCCAATTCAAAAACTAATTACGTCACTATGAAAAGTGCCTCATTTGGCCTTTTCTCGTTAAGGGTCTTTGTAAAAAATTTACTGCGCATGTCTATCTCTAACGGTTTAGGACTGCGCAGGGGTCAAGCAAGGTTTTCTGGAGATGATTGCGGATCCTGGGCAACAAATTCTCGAAAAATCAAAACTGCTCCAATTCAAAAACTAATTACGTCACTATGAAAAGTGCCTCATTTGGCCTTTTCTCGTTAAGGGTCTTTGTAAAAAATTTACTGCGCATGTCTATCTCTAACGGTTTAGGACTGCGCAGGGGTCAAGCAAGGTTTTCAGGACATGATAGCGGATCATGGGCAACAAATTTTCGAAAAATCAAAGGTGCTCCAATTCAAAAACTAATTACGTCACTATGAAAAGTGCCTCATTTGACCTTTTCTCCTTAAGGGTCTTTGTAAAAAATTTACTGCGCATGTCTATCTCTAACGGTTTAGGACTGCGCAGGGGTCAAGCAAGGTTTTCTGGAGATGATTGCGGATCCTGGGCAACAAATTTTCGAAAAATCAAAACTGCTCCAATTCAAAAACTAATTACGTCACTATGAAAAGTGGCTCATTTGGCCTTTTCTCGTTAAGGGTCTTTGTAAAAAATTTTCTGCGCATGTCTATCTCTAACGGTTTAGGACTGCGCAGGGGTCAAGCAAGGTTTTCTGGAGATGATTGCGGATCCTGGGCAACAAATTTTCGAAAAATCAAAACTGCTCCAATTCAAAAACTAATTACGTCACTATGAAAAGTGCCTCATTTGGCCTTTTCTCGTTAAGGGTCTTTGTAAAAAATTTACTGCGCATGTCTATCTCTAACGGTTTAGGACTGCGCAGGGGTCAAGCAAGGTTTTCTGGAGATGATTGCGGATCCTGGGCAACAAATTTTCGAAAAATCAAAACTGCTCCAATTCAAAAACTAATTACGTCACTATGAAAAGTGCCTCATTTGGCCTCTTCTCGTTAAGGGTCTTTGTAAAAAATTTACTGCGCATGTCTATCTCTAACGGTTTAGGACTGCGCAGGGGTCAAGCAAGGTTTTCTGGAGATGATTGCGGATCCTGGGCAACAAATTTTCGAAAAATCAAAACTGCTCCAATTCAAAAACTAATTACGTCACTATGAAAAGTGCCTCATTTGGCCTTTTCTCGTTAAGGGTCTTTGTAAAAAATTTACTGCGCATGTCTATCTCTAACGGTTTAGGACTGCGCAGGGGTCAAGCAAGGTTTTCTGGAGATGATTGCGGATCCTGGGCAACAAATTTTCGAAAAATCAAAACTGCTCCAATTCAAAAACTAATTACGTCACTATGAAAAGTGCCTTATTTGGCCTTTTCTCGTTAAGGGTCTTTGTAAAAAATTTACTGCGCATGTCTATCTCTAACGGTTTAGGACTGCGCAGGGGTCAAGCAAGGTTTTCTGGAGATGATTGCGGATCCTGGGCAACAAATTTTCGAAAAATCAAAACTGCTCCAATTCAAAAACTAATTACGTCACTATGAAAAGTGCCTCATTTGGCCTCTTCTCGTTAAGGGTCTTTGTAAAAAATTTACTGCGCATGTCTATCTCTAACGGTTTAGGACTGCGCAGGGGTCAAGCAAGGTTTTCTGGAGATGATTGCGGATCCTGGGCAACAAATTTTCGAAAAATCAAAACTGCTCCAATTCAAAAACTAATTACGTCACTATGAAAAGTGCCTCATTTGGCCTTTTCTCGTTAAGGGTCTTTGTAAAAAATTTACTGCGCATGTCTATCTCTAACGGTTTAGGACTGCGCAGGGGTCAAGCAAGGTTTTCTGGAGATGATTGCGGATCCTGGGCAACAAATTTTCGAAAAATCAAAACTGCTCCAATTCAAAAACTAATTACGTCACTATGAAAAGTGCCTTATTTGGCCTTTTCTCGTTAAGGGTCTTTGTAAAAAATTTACTGCGCATGTCTATCTCTAACGGTTTAGGACTGCGCAGGGGTCAAGCAAGGTTTTCTGGAGATGATTGCGGATCCTGGGCAACAAATTTTCGAAAAATCAAAACTGCTCCAATTCAAAAACTAATTACGTCACTATGAAAAGTGCCTCATTTGGCCTTTTCTCGTTAAGGGTCTTTGTAAAAAATTTACTGCGCATGTCTATCTCTAACGGTTTAGGACTGCGCAGGGGTCAAGCAAGGTTTTCTGGAGATGATTGCGGATCCTGGGCAACAAATTTTCGAAAAATCAAAACTGCTCCAATTCAAAAACTAATTACGTCACTATGAAAAGTGCCTTATTTGGCCTTTTCTCGTTAAGGGTCTTTGTAAAAAATTTACTGCGCATGTCTATCTCTAACGGTTTAGGACTGCGCAGGGGTCAAGCAAGGTTTTCTGGAGATGATTGCGGATCCTGGGCAACAAATTTTCGAAAAATCAAAACTGCTCCAATTCAAAAACTAATTACGTCACTATGAAAAGTGCCTCATTTGGCCTTTTCTCGTTAAGGGTCTTTGTAAAAAATTTACTGCGCATGTCTATCTCTAACGGTTTAGGACTGCGCAGGGGTCAAGCAAGGTTTTCTGGAGATGATTGCGGATCCTGGGCAACAAATTTTCGAAAAATCAAAACTGCTCCAATTCAAAAACTAATTACGTCACTATGAAAAGTGCCTCATTTGACCTTTTCTCGTTAAGGGTCTTTGTAAAAAATTTACTGCGCATGTCTATCTCTAACGGTTTAGGACTGCGCAGGGGTCAAGCAAGGTTTTCAGGACATGATAGCGGATCATGGGCAACAAATTTTCGAAAAATCAAAACTGCTCCAATTCAAAAACTAATTACGTCACTATGAAAAGTGCCTCATTTGGCCTTTTCTCGTTAAGGGTCTTTGTAAAAAATTTACTGCGCATGTCTATCTCTAACGGTTTAGGACTGCGCAGGGGTCAAGCAAGGTTTTCAGGACATGATAGCGGATCATGGGCAACAAATTTTCGAAAAATCAAAAGTGCTCCAATTCAAAAACTAATTACGTCACTATGAAAAGTGGCTCATTTGGCCTTTTCTCGTTAAGGGTCTTTGTAAAAAATTTACTGCGCATGTCTATCTCTAACGGTTTAGGACTGCGCAGGGGTCAAGCAAGGTTTTCAGGACATGATAGCGGATCATGGGCAACAAATTTTCGAAAAATCAAAACTGCTCCAATTCAAAAACTAATTACGTCACTATGAAAAGTGCCTCATTTGACCTTTTCTCGTTAAGGGTCTTTGTAAAAAATTTACTGCGCATGTCTATCTCTAACGGTTTAGGACTGCGCAGGGGTCAAGCAAGGTTTTCAGGACATGATAGCGGATCATGGGCAACAAATTTTCGAAAAATCAAAGGTGCTCCAATTCAAAAACTAATTACGTCACTATGAAAAGTGCCTCATTTGACCTTTTCTCGTTAAGGGTCTTTGTAAAAAATTTACTGCGCATGTCTATCTCTAACGGTTTAGGACTGCGCAGGGGTCAAGCAAGGTTTTCTGGAGATGATTGCGGATCCTGGGCAACAAATTTTCGAAAAATCAAAACTGCTCCAATTCAAAAACTAATTACGTCACTATGAAAAGTGGCTCATTTGGCCTTTTCTCGTTAAGGGTCTTTGTAAAAAATTTACTGCGCATGTCTATCTCTAACGGTTTAGGACTGCGCAGGGGTCAAGCAAGGTTTTCAGGACATGATAGCGGATCATGGGCAACAAATTTTCGAAAAATCAAAACTGCTCCAATTCAAAAACTAATTACGTCACTATGAAAAGTGCCTCATTTGACCTTTTCTCGTTAAGGGTCTTTGTAAAAAATTTACTGCGCATGTCTATCTCTAACGGTTTAGGACTGCGCAGGGGTCAAGCAAGGTTTTCAGGACATGATAGCGGATCATGGGCAACAAATTTTCGAAAAATCAAAGGTGCTCCAATTCAAAAACTAATTACGTCACTATGAAAAGTGCCTCATTTGACCTTTTCTCGTTAAGGGTCTTTGTAAAAAATTTACTGCGCATGTCTATCTCTAACGGTTTAGGACTGCGCAGGGGTCAAGCAAGGTTTTCAGGACATGATAGCGGATCATGGGCAACAAATTTTCGAAAAATCAAAGGTGCTCCAATTCAAAAACTAATTACGTCACTATGAAAAGTGCCTCATTTGACCTTTTCTCGTTAAGGGTCTTTGTAAAAAATTTACTGCGCATGTCTATCTCTAACGGTTTAGGACTGCGCAGGGGTCAAGCAAGGTTTTCAGGACATGATAGCGGATCATGGGCAACAAATTTTCGAAAAATCAAAACTGCTCCAATTCAAAAACTAATTACGTCACTATGAAAAGTGCCTCATTTGACCTTTTCTCGTTAAGGGTCTTTGTAAAAAATTTACTGCGCATGTCTATCTCTAACGGTTTAGGACTGCGCAGGGGTCAAGCAAGGTTTTCAGGACATGATAGCGGATCATGGGCAACAAATTTTCGAAAAATCAAAGGTGCTCCAATTCAAAAACTAATTACGTCACTATGAAAAGTGCCTCATTTGACCTTTTCTCGTTAAGGGTCTTTGTAAAAAATTTACTGCGCATGTCTATCTCTAACGGTTTAGGACTGCGCAGGGGTCAAGCAAGGTTTTCAGGACATGATAGCGGATCATGGGCAACAAATTTTCGAAAAATCAAAACTGCTCCAATTCAAAAACTAATTACGTCACTATGAAAAGTGCCTCATTTGACCTTTTCTCGTTAAGGGTCTTTGTAAAAAATTTACTGCGCATGTCTATCTCTAACGGTTTAGGACTGCGCAGGGGTCAAGCAAGGTTTTCAGGACATGATAGCGGATCATGGGCAACAAATTTTCGAAAAATCAAAGGTGCTCCAATTCAAAAACTAATTACGTCACTATGAAAAGTGCCTCATTTGACCTTTTCTCGTTAAGGGTCTTTGTAAAAAATTTACTGCGCATGTCTATCTCTAACGGTTTAGGACTGCGCAGGGGTCAAGCAAGGTTTTCAGGACATGATAGCGGATCATGGGCAACAAATTTTCGAAAAATCAAAGGTGCTCCAATTCAAAAACTAATTACGTCACTATGAAAAGTGCCTCATTTGACCTTTTCTCGTTAAGGGTCTTTGTAAAAAATTTACTGCGCATGTCTATCTCTAACGGTTTAGGACTGCGCAGGGGTCAAGCAAGGTTTTCTGGAGATGATTGCGGATCCTGGGCAACAAATTTTCGAAAAATCAAAACTGCTCCAATTCAAAAACTAATTACGTCACTATGAAAAGTGCCTCATTTGGCCTTTTCTCGTTAAGGGTCTTTGTAAAAAATTTACTGCGCATGTCTATCTCTAACGGTTTAGGACTGCGCAGGGGTCAAGCAAGGTTTTCTGGAGATGATTGCGGATCCTGGGCAACAAATTTTCGAAAAATCAAAACTGCTCCAATTCAAAAACTAATTACGTCACTATGAAAAGTGCCTCATTTGGCCTTTTCTCGTTAAGGGTCTTTGTAAAAAATTTACTGCGCATGTCTATCTCTAACGGTTTAGGACTGCGCAGGGGTCAAGCAAGGTTTTCAGGACATGATAGCGGATCATGGGCAACAAATTTTCGAAAAATCAAAACTGCTCCAATTCAAAAACTAATTACGTCACTATGAAAAGTGCCTCATTTGACCTTTTCTCGTTAAGGGTCTTTGTAAAAAATTTACTGCGCATGTCTATCTCTAACGGTTTAGGACTGCGCAGGGGTCAAGCAAGGTTTTCAGGACATGATAGCGGATCATGGGCAACAAATTTTCGAAAAATCAAAGGTGCTCCAATTCAAAAACTAATTACGTCACTATGAAAAGTGCCTCATTTGACCTTTTCTCGTTAAGGGTCTTTGTAAAAAATTTACTGCGCATGTCTATCTCTAACGGTTTAGGACTGCGCAGGGGTCAAGCAAGGTTTTCAGGACATGATAGCGGATCATGGGCAACAAATTTTCGAAAAATCAAAACTGCTCCAATTCAAAAACTAATTACGTCACTATGAAAAGTGCCTCATTTGACCTTTTCTCGTTAAGGGTCTTTGTAAAAAATTTACTGCGCATGTCTATCTCTAACGGTTTAGGACTGCGCAGGGGTCAAGCAAGGTTTTCAGGACATGATAGCGGATCATGGGCAACAAATTTTCGAAAAATCAAAGGTGCTCCAATTCAAAAACTAATTACGTCACTATGAAAAGTGCCTCATTTGACCTTTTCTCGTTAAGGGTCTTTGTAAAAAATTTACTGCGCATGTCTATCTCTAACGGTTTAGGACTGCGCAGGGGTCAAGCAAGGTTTTCAGGACATGATAGCGGATCATGGGCAACAAATTTTCGAAAAATCAAAACTGCTCCAATTCAAAAACTAATTACGTCACTATGAAAAGTGCCTCATTTGACCTTTTCTTGTTAAGGGTCTTTGTAAAAAATTTACTGCGCATGTCTATCTCTAACGGTTTAGGACTGCGCAGGGGTCAAGCAAGGTTTTCAGGACATGATAGCGGATCATGGGCAACAAATTTTCGAAAAATCAAAGGTGCTCCAATTCAAAAACTAATTACGTCACTATGAAAAGTGCCTCATTTGACCTTTTCTCGTTAAGGGTCTTTGTAAAAAATTTACTGCGCATGTCTATCTCTAACGGTTTAGGACTGCGCAGGGGTCAAGCAAGGTTTTCTGGAGATGATTGCGGATCCTGGGCAACAAATTTTCGAAAAATCAAAACTGCTCCAATTCAAAAACTAATTACGTCACTATGAAAAGTGGCTCATTTGGCCTTTTCTCGTTAAGGGTCTTTGTAAAAAATTTACTGCGCATGTCTATCTCTAACGGTTTAGGACTGCGCAGGGGTCAAGCAAGGTTTTCAGGACATGATAGCGGATCATGGGCAACAAATTTTCGAAAAATCAAAAGTGCTCCAATTCAAAAACTAATTACGTCACTATGAAAAGTGGCTCATTTGGCCTTTTCTCGTTAAGGGTCTTTGTAAAAAATTTACTGCGCATGTCTATCTCTAACGGTTTAGGACTGCGCAGGGGTCAAGCAAGGTTTTCAGGACATGATAGCGGATCATGGGCAACAAATTTTCGAAAAATCAAAACTGCTCCAATTCAAAAACTAATTACGTCACTATGAAAAGTGCCTCATTTGACCTTTTCTTGTTAAGGGTCTTTGTAAAAAATTTACTGCGCATGTCTATCTCTAACGGTTTAGGACTGCGCAGGGGTCAAGCAAGGTTTTCAGGACATGATAGCGGATCATGGGCAACAAATTTTCGAAAAATCAAAGGTGCTCCAATTCAAAAACTAATTACGTCACTATGAAAAGTGCCTCATTTGACCTTTTCTCGTTAAGGGTCTTTGTAAAAAATTTACTGCGCATGTCTATCTCTAACGGTTTAGGACTGCGCAGGGGTCAAGCAAGGTTTTCTGGAGATGATTGCGGATCCTGGGCAACAAATTTTCGAAAAATCAAAACTGCTCCAATTCAAAAACTAATTACGTCACTATGAAAAGTGCCTCATTTGGCCTTTTCTCGTTAAGGGTCTTTGTAAAAAATTTACTGCGCATGTCTATCTCTAACGGTTTAGGACTGCGCAGGGGTCAAGCAAGGTTTTCAGGACATGATAGCGGATCATGGGCAACAAATTTTCGAAAAATCAAAAGTGCTCCAATTCAAAAACTAATTACGTCACTATGAAAAGTGGCTCATTTGGCCTTTTCTCGTTAAGGGTCTTTGTAAAAAATTTACTGCGCATGTCTATCTCTAACGGTTTAGGACTGCGCAGGGGTCAAGCAAGGTTTTCAGGACATGATAGCGGATCATGGGCAACAAATTTTCGAAAAATCAAAACTGCTCCAATTCAAAAACTAATTACGTCACTATGAAAAGTGCCTCATTTGACCTTTTCTCGTTAAGGGTCTTTGTAAAAAATTTACTGCGCATGTCTATCTCTAACGGTTTAGGACTGCGCAGGGGTCAAGCAAGGTTTTCAGGACATGATAGCGGATCATGGGCAACAAATTTTCGAAAAATCAAAGGTGCTCCAATTCAAAAACTAATTACGTCACTATGAAAAGTGCCTCATTTGACCTTTTCTCGTTAAGGGTCTTTGTAAAAAATTTACTGCGCATGTCTATCTCTAACGGTTTAGGACTGCGCAGGGGTCAAGCAAGGTTTTCTGGAGATGATTGCGGATCCTGGGCAACAAATTTTCGAAAAATCAAAACTGCTCCAATTCAAAAACTAATTACGTCACTATGAAAAGTGCCTCATTTGGCCTTTTCTTGTTAAGGGTCTTTGTAAAAAATTTACTGCGCATGTCTATCTCTAACGGTTTAGGACTGCGCAGGGGTCAAGCAAGGTGTTCATGAAATAATCGCGGATCCTGCGCAACAAATTTTCGAACAAATCAAATTGATGCATTTTTATAACGATACAAACCAACACAATGTAGTTTACAACGAAGTTTTTAATTAAAAGTTTCATTTGGTTTAATATCATGGAATTGGTGCTTGGGGTGAATGGTGGGTAAAGTCAAATTTATATTTTAGGTGGTTAATTCCCCGTGCACAGCACGGGGCTTCCACTAGTTATTTTAAAAAATTCATATACTACTCTTGTTATGTCCTCTCATGTCGCTGAAATATATTGACGTATTGAATTAATGCATTATTTAATTAATATTGTTACGCGTCTCGAATAAGTGTAAAAATCCATCAATTACGGCTACATTTCTTTATTCTATAAAATAGACTATATCATTCTAAAAAATGATAATCATTTATTAAAGACTTAGAACCATTATTTTTCTGCAACATTGAAACATTATAAATGATCAATTGCAAACTTGTAATAATTTTTTTTTTAAATAATATATATTTCGTACAAATCTCAGGTAAATGTCATGTTAGAGTTGAAACATAAATGAAATCTTTTTCAAATACAGTTCATTTTTTGAATACAAATCTGCTCTTTAATGCATCCATGATGAGTGACTGTGGTCGTCCTTAATAGCGAAAGGATTAAATCGATTCCAGGCCGAATTGAAGAGGTCATGAAGAATTCACTTTATTAGACGACGAAAGGAAACAAAAAAAAGAAAAAATTGATCGTTGAACAACGACGATCGCAGTATTCGTACAAAGTGCAGGCGGTGTATATACAAATATTTCTCATTCTTGATCTCTCGCATTCTTTCTCGTCATTCGAATCACCTTAACAATGGAAATATATGTCGGGAACGTAATCAAGGGATCCTTGAGTGAAACGGTCAATTATCACACAGAAATCATCGCGCTCCTTCTTCTCGTTCCTCTTCGCGGACGCAAACCCGAAACATATACAATTAATTTGTCGCCTCGTTAATTCGATCTAATATACAAATTTCTCGGAGAAAAATCAGACTGGCCAAATCGAATTGACACTCGATTCCGTTTAATTTTCAACTAGAATTTCTCAAGGAACCGACACATCGAAAGATCGCTCGCTTACGTTTTTACTCTTTTCTCTTTTCATTCCCCCCTCGATCTTACAGACTACGAAACTCACGCACTCGCGGAACTCTCACTCTCTAGCATTTTTTGTATAATTTCTCACTTGTCACTCATGCATACATAGTCATCCCTCGGAGACGAAACAAAAATTTCGTTTCTTTTCTTCTGTCTTCCCGTTCGAAGAATCGATGAATATTTCGTGTATAAATCCCTCATTAAGTCAACGGATATTGAATATCGGTTACAAAGCGATTCGATGTCGTAGAAAAATTATTAGCAATTCATTGGCACCTATTTCGAGCGAGCTTTCGTTGCTTGAGGTATTCGCGTTGAAGAATCAGCGTTTCAGATTTGAACAGTGCACGAAAGTCATACACCTTTATTACTTCTAATTTGTCCATTTAATTCGAGGCGTACAGAATTTTCTAACAAGATTCAATTCCAGTTTTGTGTACAGAAAAAATGCGAAACCTGCTCAGAGAATATTACAGAAATCAATTAGAACGAAAGGGCAACTTGCAACTGCCTTCCACAAATTTTGTTACTCTAAATCTGCATCTACACTACATAAAATAGTGTGATAAATAAATTTATTTCATGATATTATAAAACATATGTTTATAATTTTGTACACAATTATACCTACTGATATTGTAATAAGTGTAGAAGTTTATACTGATGCAACATTTTGCATGGAATTAAAATAATGGCGTAAATTGCGGATGGCAGACATTTTATGATCGTGTGATTCTGATTTGAATCGACCTGTAACATATACTAATATTTCTGATAAATAACATATTTGTTATGTAACATAATATTGTACACATTTCTTCGTTCTTGTAACAAGTTTTGTAACCTCAGAGTGTAGATAGTTTTTCCCACAACAAATAAATTAAATAAAAACACTTGAGTAATTAAAAGATCGACAGGCTTGATTTTCATTCAACAATGTACATTTAACATTTACAAAGAATTTTAGCAACTTCAGTGTACTTTCAAATGCTGTAACACTGTTTCGACACATTCTGCATATTGTTCGCTTAAAATTAAAAATCCGTTTTGTCAGAAATTAGCGTGTTTATTAAATATACACATACGTATCGGCAATTCTGAACAACTGTTTCGTATAAAAATCATTTGCAGAGCTTCTCGTGTATTTACATGGACCATCCTAAGGTCGGTTGGTTCGACGCGCTAGTTGCTAATAATTTTTCTTCGAAAAACGCTTCGAAGCGCGCTATTCCGCGGGAATATCTCGCGCATTCGTAAAATGATTGCGTTGTAAAAAAAACAAAGATTGAATGGGATTCGTGTACCTAGGGGGAGAAAATATTTACATACGATACTGGCAGTACATCTTCAGCTTCCTGTTTTACCCTTCGCTAACCGGAAACGCGCGGAAGAACGACTAATTAACACGTTACCTATCGCTCGTATCATGTAAACATTTCTCTCTAATTAAATAATAAATTAAAGCTGAATTAGTTCTCCTTGTTGCAATTATATTTGTGTAATAAATAAAGCCTTGCACGACGGATACAGGATCATTTTGACCCAATTATAAATAAAATACGTGAAATATATGTAAAATTTACTTTCAGCGTGTAGACTTTAGAATTTTTAAAGAAATCGGTTCAAACACGTACTTTTACGTAATTTTAATAACACAAATATTTCAGGATAGAATGAAACACCCTGTATAAGTCTTGTATTTAAATACAATATTTACACGTGAAAATATATTTCAAATTTTGTACACCATTCAGCGTCTCATGACGTTCTAGTTACGGGTAAAAATGACCCTGCGCCGTGTCAGTCTCAAAAAATTCATAATTCGAGAATACCGATATCTACAAATTCATTTTCAATTAACAGACGTCGATACCAATAAATTTGCTTCGTTGTTATGACAACCGCATTTGAACATTTTAACGATATAATCACAAGATCTAATTTATTATATTTTCAGTCGATAAGCGACAGTATTGACAAGTTTATTAACCCTTGTTGAAGCCAACATTCTAAATCAACGCACCGATTTTTGTGCGTTTTAAACCGTGAAACTTGTTATTTAAAACTGGACCAAAACTAATTCGTATTAATTAAAAAATTGACAATTTCTTGACAAGAATTTTGTGGTTCTTTGAAATTTTTTATTTTGAAAGGGTCAATAAACTATCGAATTGGTAAAGTGTTAATTCGCGTTTCCTCGCGAAAAAGGGCTTTTCCTCGCGCGTACGCTCGAGCGCGATTATCCGCTTCTTTCTAGCGTCTACGCTGGCTTTGTACAGTGGATTGTGTTCGCAGCGGTTTTCAATGATTTCGTTCTTCCTCTGTCGCCTTCGAACCGCATGTGATTGATTCCGCAATCCGAACCGAATCGATGAACACGAAAAATCGAAACAAATTCGGGAGCAACGTCGAAATCTCGACGAACGCTGCAACCTTTCATAATTTTACAGTAATTACAATTCGGTAATTAATAGAATATCTCGTGACATGTATTTGCAGAATATTAATCAATAAATATATTTATAAATAAATGTACCGATTAACGTTAACAATAAATGACCTGCAAACATTTTAACGATGGTACACTTTGTAGGATCTGTAACTTCCACTTTATATCTTGAATCTCTGATTTTTGCAATTTGAATCTTTTAAATTTCAAGAGATTACACATTTTTGTTGTGTATGGGGTCATCATTTTTTATCATGTTTTAACACAAATAAAAATGAATGTCTCAATAGGAAAACATATAGCGCATGATCTGATATTATGTTATTTTATAACATAAGAAAGTGATCTACGAATTTCCAATTAACGAACGCAACATATGAATTTGATATGATCAATAAAACTTATTTCTCAAGGTGAGAAATTTCTGTGAATCTGAGAAAGTTGCAACATTCTTGTTAGCTCCTTTATCGATTCGGTCCAGATTGAGTAAAGAAGGAGACCTCAACGAAACCGGGTCGCCATAATACGAAAAATAAAACAATCGCATTCGTAGAGCTTACAATGTATATCGCGAGAATATAACAAGAAAAATGAAAAAAAGTATAGAAAGTAAATCGTTTAACAATACGAGTGCGAGACGCCCGATCAGTATGTTTGCATTAACTTGGTTAATACGACCTTTTACCGATGCAAACGCATCGTTTTCCTAATCGTCCTCCTTTAACTTACTTAATAAACGATACATGAAACGATCACGGGGTTTTCACGATACTCGAGACGGAGAGAACAAAATGTTGGGGTCGTTTTTCTTATTCGTTGACGCTTCTTTGATACGCTTAGTCGCTGGCGAAAAAATAACAGCTTCTACGAAAACGACTTTCTTAGATTGTACTGGATAGTTCGCCGTTTACAAATCGTTCGCGTGACAAGAGGACGAAAGAACGAAAAACAAATCACTAATAATATTACAATAATAATAATTAATAATAAAAGAAACTAAACGCACGTACGTTCGTTCGATTAGAATCGAAGTATCATAGCGCAGTATATTGTCTAACGTTGTTTATTAAATTATAACTTAAAAGATGTTTGGCAGTGTATTCTCGTCCAATAATTACCTATTTACGTTCCTTTAGAGAGTAACATTGCCGCGCCATTCGCGATGCCCTTTTCGACAAGAAACAATTCCTTCTATTGAGTATCTTTCGTAAATAACTATTCGTATCCTCTCAATTAGTCACTGGTCATACATTTACCTCTTATAAACGCGGTATTTGAATATTTTACAGAATTGTCGTGAAGTACTAATAAATTACATTGAAATTTACTATTCTAAATTTGTCTTTATAAAATATTTGCTTTTCCACGACTGAAAGTATCAACGTGGCCATTTTGAATATTTGAACATTAAGATACGTAAGTACAAGTACCAATACTTTTTGCTTTGTTAACAAATTATTGAACACTTTGACAGCCTCATGGAATCTACGACTTACATAATTGATGCTAAATAAAATTGATACCAATTGAAAACTTAAATAATGCGGAATACTATTAACACGTTAATCGTCACAGCAAAAGTGGAAATTTGTAATCTAATCTATTCGCTACTCCACTCTTAGTTTTTTAATACTTCGACAACCACTGCCATTTCTGCTTATTCCTCGTCTTATCTTTATTGTA
The DNA here is from genome assembly GCA_945859595.2 of Megachile willughbiella. Classification (NCBI taxonomy): domain Eukaryota; kingdom Metazoa; phylum Arthropoda; class Insecta; order Hymenoptera; family Megachilidae; genus Megachile; species Megachile willughbiella. The sequence continues at coordinate 13,123,744 of OX243796.1, forward strand.
ATTTAAAAATTAGTAATTTTGCAGCGCATTCTAAATGAAGCACTGATTTCTATCAGTAATGACTATTAAGTGTTTGATCTTTATTCGGATGGTTTTTCTGGCATTTGTTTAAATACTGTTTTACAACAAAATTTGCTTTACAATTCGATTACCCATATATGAGTGACATATTTTCAATCAAAATTCACTCTACAATTACCCTTTCGATTTACGTAATTAGAAATACTCGTATTTTTAGGTAATAAAAATCACAAAATAATAGATATGAAACAAAAAATATACGCATAAAAACTTAATAAGCTGTTGGAAATTACATCGAGTTTTAAATAATTATGTTAAAATCTTGTTACAATGGATTTAAATTAAATGTATACGAAGTTGCTAGGACCTCCACAATCAGAAATGAAATTAGAAACGTTACTGGAGACGTAAAAAGTGTGGCCGTTAAAGTGATAGTTCTATATGTATAATCTTATAACATCTCTTTTTAAAAAGTACCATGCACTTCCAATTACTAATTGAAGGGATACTTTTTCAGCTTACTGTAGCTTACAAGTTGAACTCTTCTCAATACTCATATATTTAACGTTAATTACAACATGAATATACCTGAACAGTAATGGGCTACCCTTGGACAATGGGTAGTCAATTTCTCAATTTGAAAATTAAATTTCTACATCTCTAAATTTCCAAGTTTCTAAATTTGGGAATTAAAAGATTCCTACATTTCTAAATATCGGAATTTGTCAATTTGGACATTTTTAAATTACAAGATTTTAAATCCTCATGGATCTCGACTTGTCAATTGACCCGCCCATCACTGCACTTGAACACATCTTTCAAAGACGATCAATTAAAGAACGTTTCCTGGTGAACAAAGATAAACAAGAACAAAATAGCAACGTATAAACAGTATAATAAGAAGACTAAGCGACCGATTACTGTTTGGCAAATATTCTTGTACACGTGATTCGATTCAAAGATTGCCATCGCCGACGTGTTGCTGAGCTATAAAGATCTCTCTAAAGGAGTCACAATGCGCAAAATGATCGTTACGTGTAAGTAGATTAAATAAATTAGCGCTTAAAAAAATACCTATCTTAGGTAAGTCTGTTTAAGCAATGAATGACTCACGGACTTCTTGCTTCCCGGTGTTAAGAGAACAAACTCGTACGATTCTCGTCTTACATTTTCGCTAATGGATGGAGAATTATGAAATGAAAGAATGGAACAAGAACGTGAACATACTTCTCAATAGATCTCTAATACATGATTCTTCTTTCTATTCTCTGTTTGTAATTTTTTTTTTTGGTATCCGAAAGACAACGTGTCGATTAAAACGAGTGTATGCAATAAAAATGCCTCGATTTTTCTGCAGAATCAAGCTCGATTGTTTCTTTTTATAAACTCTTGATCGGAGACATTAACGAGGAATATTTCTAATTTTCCTTCCGTTCATAAACGTCTACTGATTAGTGAGTTCTGACCACAAATTCTGTGCAGCATCATTATCCGAACGATCAACTTAACCCTTTTGGGACCGCGGACAAGATATCTCGATAAATCTTTGTTATTTATGCAACGATATGAACGAGATAAATATAGGAAGTTTTCAATTTGAAAATTTGGGGATATTAGTAACTTAGGTGAGACATCTTGTCCAAAGTGTTGCATAAACATTATTATAGCGAAATATCTCGTCGAATATCGCGAATGAGTTAAATAAACATTGTAATCGTTTCAATAAATCTTGCTATTAACCGTGTGCACGCGACTAATTTCCATCTGCTGCACACATCTTTTTTAATAATCAACAAGAACAATTCGCTACGAGTTCGAGATGATCTTCTGTCCGAAGAATCCGCGTCGAGAAACGTACAAAGTTGTCGTTACATCTTTGCACAGATAACTTTGGCCAATCACTTACGTGTTCAGCTTTCGTGGTTCATTAAACGTTAAGTTGTACGAAATAGATGTGTGTGTATGTGTGTGTGTACATGAGTGTGTATTATTTTCCTTAGTCTTGTATAATAATGAGCAATGCTAAAACTGTATCTTGATCGTCTCGTACCGTTGAAATTCGTTAATGTTACATATAAATGCTTACGATCACCTGTTTTCCTGATGTTAAGTAACGCGATTCAAGCATCAAATATACAAAAGACAAAATGGTGCAGGCATGGCAGTAATGATCACATGTAATTTTTATTGATATTGTCACGAGCAACACGAAGATACGACGGGAACAGTACAAGACGATGAAGTTACAGAAGCAGATGTCTATCTCTACGATTGTATTGAAAAATAACCTTTGCACCATGTCTGCTCTTTGTTTTCATTTGTTTTTTTTTTTCTTTTCTTACTCTGCTTTACTCCGTAAAACACTAAGCACTAACACGTTCGCTAGCACGTTAGCTCAAGTGAGAGGAACAACTGTCAATTTCAATTCGCTTTTTTTCTTCTCTCGTCGTGATCATGGTCTACTCCGCAGCTCATAAGGAGCGATTGGCCAATCTCTAATGAATGTAAAACCGGCGCAAACGAGTTCCTTTTTCTTTTTCGATCTTCCTTTGCATTTGATTCGTCTTACATTCATCGATTTTTCTGCGAAACCTACTATGCTACAATATTTACACTTCATAAGCAATGTACCTGATTGTTCTTGTAAATGCGTTTCGTTTACGCGTGCGCTACTAGCTGCTTCCGTAGTAAAATAGTTGTACAAACGTTAATTGAATTTGATGCATCGAGGGTACTCGTGGACGGTACATTTTGAATGTTGAAAAGAAATCGTGGAAAGTTGCTTTCTGACGTGCGGAATGAAACGAACCGGTTACTCGAAAATGAAAAGGCGGCAAAACAAATTCATTGTCCAGCAATGAAGTTTGTTACGGTTATTGGAACACGGTGTTTTCGTACGAATATCACTTTGTCAATGAATGAAATAAAATTACATTTGCAAGAACAGTCGTACATCGTACACCAATTAATACATACTTATCATATAAAACATATGTAACGAATGGCAGTGCATGTGACACGTATCAATTTGTCACTAAGTCGTTCGTTTGAAACACCGAGGTTCAAAAACAAAGAAGGAAATAATAATAATATATAAAGAAGAAAATATTAGCAGTCAAATGCTGTTTTTGCTCGATGCCAACGAAAATATTGTATACGTTCGCAATGAGTTTCTTCTGATCATAAACGGATTCATTGTTAAGTATTAAGTCCCTCCCACTCGATTAGGTATTGAGTCTGACCGTTCGGTCCTATCCTCTTAGCTCTGATGACAAACTTTTCACCGGCGGCGATTCTGTTCGCCGCTCCGAAATATATGTTCACCGATGATTTTAAATCATCTATGGATATGTCGGGTGCACTTTGTTTTACGGGCGAACACTTGGGAGATGTGGGTACGCTACCTTTCTTTTGCGCTTGCAAATCCGGAGGCGGTAATTTATCATTGCTCTGACGTTGTCTCAGTCTCCTTCCATTTAAGGCATAATCAACACAATTTCCAATTTGACTACTAGCACTGCTTGAGGCACCGTTAAATGAACTTCTTAAATTCCTTGCAAACTCACTTTTAACTTCGTTATTACGCGCCGGTAAAATGGTCGCCGTCTTACTAGCAGTATGCTGATACTGCTGTTGTAATTGCTGTTGCGATGGACGGCCCCTCCGATGTTGTCGCCTACGTTTTACCTGCCCGTTTCTGTCTATGATAATGTCTTTCTCCGACAACTGCCTTTTAGCGGGCCGTATTACCGGCGGTTGAGATATAACAGGTGTAAGCGGTAGAGGTAACGTGATCGGGCATTGATTGTACGGTGACGGAGTACTTAAATTCGACTGATTGAGATTTCCGGGTGTACCCAATAGATCACTGAGATTTCTGAAAGGATTATTCTTGCCTTCGAAGTCTTTGGGCGGTGGAATAAAAGAATCCAACGTTCCTCTCGAACTGGTTTCATCCCCACTTGTGTCGGCGGGCGTCGACGGCGGTAAAGGATGCATCAGTTCCACGGAACTAGGCACTGATAGTTCAGATATACCTGACGTTGTGGCAGGCGGCGTAGGAGGACCGGAAACTGAAGTTGGAGGCGTTGGCGGTAGGTCAGACGTTTCCGAGTTTCGAGACTTACTCTGCGAAATGTAATCGAGAATCGGATTATATTACGCTTACGTGAACGTGGTACAACGTGTTGCGGTATTTTTATCACATGGTACCTTTGCTATAGCGTTCTTCAATAGTTTCCTAGCTTTCCTGTATCTAGCTTCTCGAACACCTTGAGCCTTGCTTAAAGGACCGTCACCTTTTTCTCTCTTCTTATGTTTTCGTAACATTCTTTCGCGAGAACTACCTAATGCCATTAAGCGTCTTCTTCTTTGTAAGCTAAGTTTGGGAAACGGGAATGATTTCTTTACAAAACCACCGCCACTGTACCTGCAATCGATCAGGAATAAGGATATAGAAAAAAGTTTGTTTCGCGAAACAGGTTTCACAAGATAAAATATTGGTTTACCTTTCTCTCAAAGATTGCGTAGATTGACTTGGTGGGCTTGGACTTGGACATGAACTTTGTTCTGCCTCTGAATTCTGATAAATTGTTCCACGCATTACTACATCTGATGGATTCACGGGAATTTCTAAATTCTCTGCAGTCCCTTGCTTTAGCGCGGTTAATTGTTTTGTACTTTCTGGTAAAGATATCGGCCTGAAACAATACGACTTCTTTCTAACGCTCGAACTTACTAATAGTTGCAGTGTAAATATTAGTATTGCTGATACATGTTTGATTAATATTTTAGTAACTAACCCTGTAGGCGGAGGAAGATATTGCAGTCTCTTATTAGCCCCCCAGCATCTACGTAATACGGAATCATCTATTACACCAGTTACTGGAAGATGTACAATTGGACATGGTGGTGGTAACCTAACTCTAAGACCCCATATCGTAGTACGTTTCTTTATTTCTCTGCCACACTTGAACCTGTTTCTATTATTTGTCAATATTGCTAGTATAGATTCTCTGCGTATTTGAGCACTGACATCCCTGATCTAACAATAATAAATACATATGCATACTTGTAGAAAATCTAATTTATAGACCTTTTAAAAAATAAACATTTTTTCATTCACATTTGGAAAATTCAATAGAAATCCTTACCCGTGGTGGAAGCTGTAAAGTATTCCAGTTATCATTGGCATAAGGTATAATAACAGTGTCCAAATCATAATACTTTTTAGCATTGTAAACAGTTAGATTGTACAACATCAGGTGCACCAGATCTATCCATTTTAATTCTAGTCGCCGTACGAATTCTTTACCATAATTGCACATTGAACAAACAAATACATAAAACCTGTAAATATTAACAATAATAAAGTACATCTTGAAATTGATGACACTATACATATAAATTTATCAATTCATTTTTTCCCTACCTGTCTCCACTGTATAAAGGATAAGTTAAACAACTGACACATTTTTCATGAAACCATTGCTTGCAACGAGCACATTGCAACATTTGTGTATACCATTCACCATTTAATCCACAATAACAATAAATTTGTTCAGCATTTACTCTATGATGTGAATCCCAATTTAACATATTAGGCTGTAATAAACAATGTTTATGTAACTTCTCTTAGTTGTACAATGTATTTATTGGTAAAATAAATTTCTTAACATTAGATACTTACATCATACGGCAACTTTGTCATGTCATCTGGTGGCGGCTGAGGTTGGTCCCTACCACTGCAAACTTTTCTGATACTTGCCTTTACCATAGAAGTTTTTGGTTCTACCACTTCACGTGGCCGTGGTTGACTATCTACACATCTTTTACACATCCAATGTGCTTCAGCTGCTGTTTCTTCTTTTGATATTTGGGGCTAGAAGTATATATTATGAGTTTACATATTTTATTTCATTCCAAAAAAAATTGGCTAAACATGAAGGAATATTTTCATAAACAAAAATTAAATTTTATTACCTGATGACAAAGTTGATGATAACCACGACCACATTTGTCACAAACAATAATGTCATTATCAGTCTTGGGCTGAGATGTTTTACAAACAACACACATAACATCGGAATCCGGTATTGACAACTTTGTCAGCTCCTTAACTGAAGACCATGCTGAGGTGTTGTCCATAAATTTGACAAGGCATTTTTCCCTTGCCAAATCCACCTATATACATGTATATACAAATAATATTTAGTATGTCAAAAAACTACCATATACAAATCAATAACAATACCATAGTCACAAATTGAAAGAATGCAAGTAATTTTAGATAATATTATATAAATGCACCTCAACAATTGTTCCAAGGTAAAATTTGCCATCCTTATGTTGTAGAAAAACATCATCTCCATGAGAGAAACCCAACTTTTGTTCCCTCGTAGTGCTATCCGGCGCTGCCAGACTTTCTTCTGGCTCTGACATTTTCTACCCTGTTTCTATAATCCGATAAAACAATAACACATACAAATTAATAACATGGCTTACAATAAAAGTAAATGTAAACAACATAAAATTAAATACCATTGTTTTATTTGAGCTATTAAAAATACAGCTTCACTATTTTTAAAAGCCTTTTATGTAAAAAACATCAATTTCTAAATGATCTAATATCAGTTTTCATCTACATAAAAAGAAATCATAGAAAATTATAGTTTAACATTATAAACTTATTATAATTTGAAATTAAATAATAAGATTAACGAGTAAGATATGAATTCATTACAACTATCTCACACATGTAGGATAAATTATCAATTAATTATAAAGTCATAAATCATATATTAACAATTAGATTTTTATGAAATAATGTGCATTGTAACAAGCAATACAGTACATATTCTGTGAAAGTAATAATTGCATCAAGTAAAGGATAAATATTTTCATCCGAAGATCATGTTAGTAGAATAATTTGTATGAAAAATGTTCATTGAAATCCGAAAGGAAAGCAAATCTTACATGCACGTACACATAATGCTTGGTCCACGCAAATGTGTAAAATAGATGGTCGTCCGCCGAAATCATTCATTTACATCCTTTACAAGCGGCGAAAAGTACGTTACAAGAATCGAAAAAGTATCGCGAAAACCTGCGAAACAAATAACGACCATATGATCGATATCTCGTTGAAAAATCAATTTATGCATTTTTCATTCTCGTTAACGAACGAGAAAACCTACAAATGCTGATTTGGACAAAACGAAGTATCACGAACGAGCGGGAAGGTGTATAGGATAGATGTACAGTTTATGGCCATTTTAAGGATTCTAAAGTATACTGGAAATCAAAATTTTATAGACTGAATAATTTTTAAACATAATTGTTTAAAACATTATACTATCATGGCAAAGCTTTTTCATATTATTTATAGTTATAACAGTATCAATTTTGACCACTTAGCTTTCCATTTGTGACCACCTGTAAAATTGGTAATATGAAAGATCCACAGTAAGAAATATAATACTTGCAAATGTATTGCAAATGGTTATTACTTTGACTGTGAATGTTTCTGTAGTCTGCAAAGTATAGAGATTCGTATTCTGTTGGATGCATGATCTATATATGGTCGATATACCATACATGCATAAACACACATAGTCTAGCTTTTACTAACAAATAATAAAATATTTACTATATAAAGATAGTATCAATTGGCTATATTTATATTATATTTAAAAATTGTTTAATATTGGTAGTTATATATGCTATGAATTTTCTGAACAACCTAATATTTGCAGTCATCAAGTGGCAGTTACATTTCTGATCTGTCATTTTTTTTCAGTGCATAAAAGTCATGATAAAAACTTGTTGAACTCTTTATCTTATTATGAAAGGAAAAAGATAAACTAATATACAACAGTTTTTGATTTCATAAATCTCAAATAAAAAAAGTACTTACTAGCCAATAAAACACTTGACAAAACATGAAAGAAAATAGCGACTAAAAGTGTGCTGGATTATCGAGTTACCCTGGATTGTCATTGTAGGATTAAATATTTTTAAGAGATTTGTTTAGTGATTGTTCCTTCATTGGAAAAATATAAGACTGATCATTCTTCTTTGAACTCCTAATTCTTTGACATTTAATTTTTCTACATTGAGACTACTTTTTCCATTTATTACACTATAGTTTGATAGTTTTATAAGTACTAATACAAGATGCTAAAATCTTAATTTATTTATAGTAAACAGTAACTATTCCTTTCCATAGACTCTTAAATTATCTTAATTAACTATATCCTATTTTGAAAAACATTTCATATGCACTATCCAATGTATTTTAGGTTATATCATCAAAATTCTTACAGAAATCATAAAAATATTTGTTACATAAAATAAATACACACAAAACTTGGCCTATGCTCTTGTCAAATACAATAAACAGTTATTTCCGTACCATTCGTATGCCAAGCATTGTTTGCAAGGATGTGGAAGTTATCAGAAGTTAACACCTTCGCGTACGATTATTAAATTAAACATTAAAATAGAAAATTAAAACGTAACAGGCAACGGTGCCTTCGTAACCCACAATTACGGAGGTTTTATTCATTCTAACGAAACTAACTTAGGAATACTTGATATATCGGAATAATCGAGACAATGGCCACAAATGGTGCAGTGGGTACAAACGGTACATCTACCCTATTTCCGAACGCTCAACCATCGATGACAAGTATCCAACTGAAATGAAATTGATCGCTGATCGACGGAATACGAGCCCTAAAATTGATCACAACTGACGAAGACACTGGGCGATACGGTGGATAGGAGCAACCCCCGGAACAGCTCGTTGCACCGGGCGGTGCTTGGGACCCGGTGGTGGTGTTTTCAGGATAGAAGACCGCGCGAATATCGTTCGATCTTCGAACACCTTCTTATATCGTACCTCAGCGTCTTAGCCGTGGAATCACGCGCGACGTTCGGGCCTCATTTTCCGATTCCCGTCAGCCATTTACAACCATGGGGGCCCCGCCACGGTCCGTCGCTCCGAGACACACAATCGCGGCGCGGTAAAACCCTATCCCCTGAAGTCAGCACGGCGACACGCCGGCACGCATGTAACCGTAACGATCACGGTGGCGCCCGGGTATCCACGTCGGCCACCCTCAGGATCACCACACGCCCTTAGTCACGGACATCACCGCGGCAAATTCGGTGCACTCTCATTGTGTCCCTTGAAAATTCGAATAAGCACCGTCCGCCATGTTCGGGGAAACACTTGCTAGCGACTACGCTAGTCAACTAACCTACCGCGGTGCCAGTGCTCCCCGTAGGGATGTCTAACGAAACAGGGATGCCCTCTCATATTGCGCTTACTATTCTATAATCTGTTCAACCAAAGACTATACTCGTCGTACGATGAGTTTTCATTTGTTCTGCGCAGTTCAATTCTTATTGGTTCGAACGCGTTTCGTAACCAACAGCAACGAGTATGCGCATTGGAGACTCTCGTGACACTAGACTTATATAACGCATGATCTTTTATTTTGTATACTCATATGAGAGATAGCCATGGTCATGTATGCGGGTAATAAATTTTGAAATGTTGGAATTGAAGAATTTTGATATTAAAAAATTTGATCGTAACCAAATGTAGCTTGCGAAGCATCATTTATATAACATTTTCTCCCTATTCATATATTTTTGTCCACCTTGTATATTGCCGATGGAGTGAAAAGCGTATGGAAATATGGCAATGATAACTAGTGGGGAATCTACTGAAGTCAGTCGCGTTGCGCAAATTGAGTATGATCTCTTGATGAACGGAGTATAGCTAAAAAGCATAATGTTCTTAGGGTTTGCAGTGTTAGGAATAATTTTTTAGTATTTTCAATAATGTATTTGTAATTATATGGGATAGAAGCGTTATCACTTTAAATATTTTCTAATTGTAAGACAGGATAAGAATCATACAAAATTTTCTCATGAAATAACGTTTTCAATTTGTCTGAATATTTTATTTTGAAGGAATAGTTAGTAGGAGAAGTTGTATGGACATACTATACATTTTATAAATTATTTACAATTTATCATGTTTTGGTTCATATAGAAAATTATTGAGATAACATAGTACTGGGCACTTGTGTCTTACTATACGGCCATGGTCGTTAGTTGGACCGCCTATTGTGGTGCAAGCATAATATAAACAATCAGTGGCAATATAGTTAGAGATTCGTTTATATCATGACAATTATAAATAATTATGTCAATTGTTTAAAATATAATTAGTTTTAATCTTCGTTTTGTATTTCATAATTGAAAGTTCTTCAACAATTAGAGTGGTGTACCTTCCATACACAAGATTCTCGTCGTCTGTACCCTAGGCATGCATAAGTTTTGCTACATTTTAAACAGACTGAAACAGTCCTTCAACTATGACAAAAGAAAGCGTTATGGTAGAATATAATGAATTGCTTAATAAATATTGCCTCCATGTATTAAATCTGATCATGTCAAATTTTGTAAGATTATAATTAAATTTAATTTCCATGATTAATTTACAAACAAAATGCAAATCTGATAATCGCTTAAAGAGCGATCTTGTACGATACTATTTTGTAAACGATAATTTTTAATAATATAACCTTTACGGATTATGTAAAATGTAGTTACATAGATTATTGGTTATTTACTTATTTAACAATTGTTAGATATTGAACACGCTCTAAAATTAGCTGTAATTGTGCAGTCGGCAAAAGAGTAGAATACAAATTTCTTATGCCTAATGAAGTAATACTTAAGCTACTCACGTAGTTACAAGTGAAGGGTTGCTAACTTGGAAGTTGAAGTATGCAATTTTTTTACCGTTCGTAACTCACCTGTCGATTTTTTTTTTATTTAATTTCTGCAGCTCTTCCTATTGAGAAAGCAAAGGCCACATACGCCATTTTGGGATGCAAAATATCATTTGTTTTTCAGTTGCAATATTAAATAATTTTGCAATATATGACAGTCGGGAGAGCAGGTTCAAAAATGATTTTACATTTCAGAATTGTAGTGCAATAAATAAAACCAATATCAATTTATAACAGCATAATTAAGTATCACATGAAAAAACTTTCGTGTAATTGTAACAAATGATCAGAAGGGGATTTTAATTTATAAAATGTATTTTAACGTAGATCAAGGTAAGTAACAATAAATATGTGTAAATTTTATGAAATTTTGATCTTTTGATTTTACTTATTGAACTAAAATGTGATTTAACACTCGAACAAATTTCTTAGCATTGGTTTGTCAATATAACGAAACTACATAGTATAACGAAAGCAAAACATATGTTACATCCGGACACCGAGGTAAGGTTAAAGTAGGGTTAGGTTAGGTCGATGTATATTTGTGTTGAAGTTAGGTTGGGTCATTATAAGGTTAAGCTAGGATTATATTAAGGCTAGTTTTTTTTATAAAATGTATTTTATTTACACTCCTCATTTGTACATTTTAGTTGTGCATAGAAACATTGTTGATAAGAATTGTACTGCAACACAGAATACACATTGTATTATATTGCAAAATGCTTAACAAAAACTACGTAATCTTTTACACCATTTGGATACTATTCAAAACACTAATTATTACAATTGATTAAGATTGTATTTTTTGAAGTATGTTATCACAAATATCGAGTGTAATAATTACTCGAACACGATGCGGCATATTTTGATAGTTATAAAATATTTGTGTAATGCTATAGTTAACAATGTGATTTTTACAACAATACACAGAAAAATATATTAAAACATCTTTTTCTTTACCGCGGTGTACCTTTCCATATAATTGTCATATCCATCTAAATCGGCGAACTGTTTCATCTCGAATAAATTTCCTTCGACAGAAAGAACAGAAATTTTAGAATCTTTCAAAATTTTGGTAGGTATCGCAACTAACTGTAAACAATTTTCTTCGAGCCTCAGTGTTTTTAGGCGCGAACAGTTTGCTAGTTTCTCCGAGATGGTTGATACTTGATTTTGATTGAGGTTAAGTTCAACCACATGTAACGATGCAGCCGCGTCAGGAATCGTCGTGATTCGATTTTTTGACAGGTCCAGTACATCCAGAAAATTTAAATAACAAAACATAGTAGGGAATTCGCTGATCTGGTTGTCAGATAGGTTGACATGTTTTAAGCGCGTCAATTTCGACACAGACCATGGTATACTTCTAATCTGATTCGAACTCGCGTTTAAACCCTCCAATTTTATTAGCGCTCCGAGAGCTTCTGGTAAAGAGATCAGTTTATTATGACTGATATTCAATTGCTTCAGCAACGTAAAATTACCGATGTCGTCGGGAATACGAGTAAACTTGTTTTCGGAGAGATCCAGAGTGCGTAACAGTGGCGCTAAGGCACGTAGATCATGTGGAAATTCGTCGAGTTTTCTTTGCGATAATTTTAACGTACCAGTCTTTTTCGCGGTTTCATAATGCTGTCTTAAACCGGAGCTCCCCATCTTAGTTCTTAACTTAAATTCTTACTTTTATTTTTGGTATCTTATTATTACAAGTAATAATCCTTATTTGATAGCATTTGAAAGGCATGAACAAAAAAAAGATATTTTTTGTCCAACACTTTATTTGTTGAAAATATTTCAATTCCTATAGGATTTGCATTGATTATTATGCATTCCCTCGTTCCTTGGTACTCACTTTTCTTTGGTACGTTTAGCGTAGAGCTATTAAATTACTTTTTGTTACAGATTGTACTCAATCATGCGAACGCAAAATTTTGTACGGTACTGTACCGGCGTGTCGAGGAAGACAGTCGTTGCGCCGCCACTCCGATTAGTTTCAGCACTGCGATGCTTGTAATGTTGATTAATGCAACGAGCTGATCAGTGTCGTAATTTTTTGCACTTATACGCACGTGGTTTCGGAATATGTTTCGCTGGCAAAGGTCGATCGTTCGGCTTCGTCGATGAAAATTCAATGAAATGTCAACCGAATGACAGTTCGTCGGCCATATTGGCCTAATGGCTGTGTATAGTGGACCTAGGAATATAGGGACAGAGCATAGAGTTAAGGGGGGAAACTTTACGGGATGAGGCGGTGAGGTAAACTGATGCCCAATTTTGATTGGTTGCTGTTCGATGTAACACCAAATTAAAAACTTGAAAATTCTACATATTAGAAATTGATTACTAAAAGGAGACATGTTGCGTGTACAATGATACTGTTCGTTTAACCAATTTAAACTACGATTTTTACAGCACTGTACTTAAAAATTTTGACTTTCGAATTTCCAAATAAGTACATAGTTGTATTTGAAACTTTAGAAGTTTGATAAATAAATTAAAAATGTGTCAATTCCCAAGTTTGTTAATTTATAAATTTGAAATTTCTGAATTCCTGAGTTTGAACATTTACAGATTTATTAATTTGCAAGTTTGAACATTTTTTAATTTAATAGTGCGAGTGTATAAAAAGATTTGCGCTTACTTGCCAGTAAATAAAAAGTCCGTATTCATCGGTGAATTCTAGTTTTTCATAATTGGCGGTACAGAACATGCGCGAAAAAGCAACGAATGAAACTTGGGCATCTGTTGATGAATCCCCCCTTTCATGTTGGCTTCGCTCTCCTTGTCCACAATCGTGGCTGACAATACATCGCTATATTCCCTAAGTCCGTGCTGTGTACGAATCTCGGCCGCGTGATGGCGGTCCTGGCGCTCGCGCCTCGAAAGATGGCTGACAAACGAAGATGTAGCGGTGCACGTCGGGTTTACATCAGACTGAAAACGCCGCGGCAACCACTGGTGTGTAGTTTACGATGCGGTCATTCGCGGAAATGGTGAGATAGTGTTGTGGTTCGAGAGGACATACTACCGGGTAGCGATGGCCTCCACGCCGAAGTCGGAGAAGCATGCAGGTAAGTGATACTTGCGCTATGACCTATACGCTGAAAAAGAACGTACGATGTTCCATAACAACGGCGAAACCCGGCCGCCTTTATCGTTCCTTTTTTCTTTCATCTTGTCAGTCAAGTTTTTATTCGCTCGCGAGACGAACGTCACCGAGCGAGGAAGTTCTTAAACTTTCGTTTCATTCGATCGAGTATCGCGGCAACGAAAAATGTTAACGGGAGCGGATCATTCGCTGACGCTACCGGACGCGAAACGTCAAAAGCATATGCGTGTGCCCCGAAGCACGCCTCTTCTATCGTGTCTCTTTCTACCCTTCTTCTTCAGTGTACATTGTGTATCGTAGATACGTATACTCGTTTCGTATATACTCGCAAAGATGTATAATGTACCTTTCGACAAACATTACGCTCGAATACCAATCAACCGAACGATAACCGCTCGGTAAATCAGCGCAGCTTCTCTCGTTCGATTCATCGAGATCACAAAGCGGTCCGCGCGTCCTTTCAATTTTCGAAATTACAATTTTCTGACAGGAATTTTTATGTTGCTCCCAGAAATTTCGTATGTTTTCAAAAATTTCATGTGTTAGATATGTTCGATTTGTTTGGAAAAATCGATTCGAGAATCGATTCTAAATCGAATCATGGCAGCCATTTTCCTTATAAAATCGAAATAAAAATATTAATAAAACATATTTACTCGTAAAGGTGAGGTTTTATGAACTATTTATTCTGTACATAGTAATTTTTATGTCTTATTTAATAGCGTTTTATCGTCGACTTTTAAAATAAAATGAATTAGCAGAATGAAGTTTTATTTATCATATTAACGTCATCTTTGATGACAGTCTTTAAGGATTACATTTACGAGCTTTTAAATTAAGATGGAGATTCTAGTGTTATCGTTATAATCTGTCGTTTTCAAGGTTTACGACGATTTTCATATTTATGGTAGAGTACCGTTGACTTCCGTCGAAAAAGCAGCATTAAAGACGGACTTCTCGCGGTTCACGGATTCTTATGATTTAGTAATTGTTTGGAGAAACGGACCATACTTTTTGTAGAGAATGCACGTCGTTGGTAATAATACACGGTCGCCTGGAGAGTGTGTCAATAAACCGTCCACGCGCCAGGGGCGAGCCCAATGTAATTCGAACAGCTGCCCGCGTCACGAGTTTTCTAGCCCGCGTTCGCACCCCTCAAACAAAGAGTTACCCCCCTCTTCTCATGGTCGATACGATAGTATTTTCACGGCGATTGTACTACATGCTCAAAACAGCGTAATATTTACTTTTCTCAAATTTCTGAATCCAATCTTTCATTCTCTTTATTAGACATTTCCATTTCCACCCCTTAAAAGGGTATACAATTTTAAATATTTTCGAAAAAGTAATTTAAAAGATTTGTGTACGTAAGTCAAAGTACATGTATAATAGGGTGGGCATTTTTTGGTACTTAAAAGAATAACAAATAAGTTCTTCGTTTATTAATTTTAATTTAGGTAAATTTAAACTAGTTTACGTAAACAGTTGTCTTTGTTTCAGTTGCAGTTCTTTTAATACGATTAAAAAATGGTGTCATCAAGTGTAAAGTACGATTATTAGGAGTAATCGAAAAAAAGGGAATTATTGAATTATTGATTAATCTTTATGGAGAAGATAAAGGAGAGAAAAGGAACTTTTGGAAATAATTATCATGATCGTTATCTGTAATTGACAAGAAATACTTAAAATCACGTGATTACTTGTGGTCATCGCGGTTTTATTTGGACATTGTACAATAACAGGTGCAACTTATCAGAACCGATACGTTCAAGCTCGCAGCAGAGCTGCTGATGGACAGACACGCTTAAGTAAAGGCAGTTTGATCAATTTGTCGGATAACGAGTAGCAACTAACTCGCTACCCTACGTCATATGTCGGTGGGTAATTGCGTTTAATGCGAGTTGATTTGTTGTTGGTTGAAATCATAGCGTGTTATGGCTGCTGACTCTGAAAAATAGATCCGTTAATACCAACCCTTTCATTGCGAAATTCGTCGTACGATAGTCATCAGTGGTGACTAACAATGAGTTACTAATTATTTTCTCCCAGGAAATGTCTCATTGTGGAATTTTTTAAATTTGGCAATTTGGAATTCTGGATCTTTAGGGTTTTGATGTTTTGGAAATTTTAGGTTTTGGGAAGTCGGAATTTTTTAATTTTGGGACTTTGGAATTTTGGGATTTTTGATCATTGGAACTTTGGGAATTTAGAATTTTAGGATTTGGGGATTTTTGAACTTTGGGACTTCGTAATTTTGGAACTTTGGAATTTTTGAAATTTAGGGTTTTAGAAGTTTAGAATTTTAGGGGCTTGTGACTTTGGGGAGTTTGTAATTTTGGGACTTTGGAATTTTGGGAATTTAGAGTTAAAAGTTTAGGATTTTAGGGGCTTGAGAGTTCTGCAATTCAGAACTCTGGAGTTTTGAAACTTAGAAATATATTAAACTTTGATTCCTTAAAATTCTGAAACTTCGATAGCTCGTACAAAACTGTGTACAACAAATCCAAGTTCAATTATTAAATCTATTTTTAACCTTCATTGAAAGTAATACAACTCCATTTTATAAGTACCCTTTCCAATTAATTCTTTCATTGCTTTTTCGTTCGGATTGCTCTTTTCTTAAATCATTTGAATATCTTCGAATTATACTCGACTGAATGGGAATATGGGGTGAAGTACGCCGGTAATTAAACTGTTAATTGCGCTGCTCAAAGTAATTAAGGAAGAACGGGAAATTGCATTGCTGTATAATTCAAGAGTGCGATTAATAATCATTTGCAATTAATCGTAAGTTGGATTTAATAATTGCCTAATGTCACGTTTATTGCCGGATAGAAAGCAAATATTTTAAATGGCGTCTGCTAAATAACAGAAGAAAATTCTCAGACGATAACTCACAGAAATTAAATAGGAAAAGGAGATTAGCCTACATATTTTTGAAACTAAAATAACAAGCATCCTGGAAATGTGTTCTCTAGAGGAAGAGCTTATATTTTACATGTTAGAAGCTTATAAGCTTGTTTACGCTTTCTCACACATGTGTAAACAGTTAATGAGCGACTTTAAAAGGGACATTTTCATGTCAGAGTCTTTAGGAGATATAAATGATTTATGTGCGGTGATTATTTATGCATGGAGAGATTTAAGCAACGTTGCATGTAACTTTATTAAAAAGTTGTTGCGGGTGTTTGTGGCTCTTAACTCATTAACTGGCAACTATATTTTTTAGTTCTCTTTTGCATATTTCCGTACTTTCTTATTTTCGAGGTACTGGAATATCAAGTTATAAAGTTTTTAAATTATCAAATTATCAAGTTTTTAATTTATCAAATTATCATATTATCATATTATCAAATTATCAAATTTCCAAATTCCCCAATTTCCAAATTGCCAAATTTCGAGAATCCCCAGTTCCTCAAATACATATACATATTCTTAAATCCTCAGATCCCAAAGTCCTCAAATTATGCTCCCAAAATTTCTAACCCAACTCTAAATTTTCCCCAAATTAACCCATTCCCAAATGTTGGTTATTACTCTAAATCCTCTTGTGCCACAATAGAAATTTTTATACAAATTTTTAACAAAGAATCGTAGAAGTTCCATAAATCTTAAAAATGATTTAATTTCAAATAACCCACCGAGCGATTAAGCACGAGTCCGCTATTTAAAAAACGAAACAGAAATGAATTCTCGTAGAAAGTTTTTTTTTATTCCCCCGTTATACCAGACCCCCATGACCATCAACGAGTCACGTTTCTCCTGTACACGC
Organism: Megachile willughbiella; assembly: GCA_945859595.2. Classification (NCBI taxonomy): domain Eukaryota; kingdom Metazoa; phylum Arthropoda; class Insecta; order Hymenoptera; family Megachilidae; genus Megachile; species Megachile willughbiella. The sequence goes on from OX243796.1 coordinate 13,141,457, forward strand.
GATCACGTACATAAAAGTACCTAGTCTCGAATGTTTTCTCTCCAGGACCACGTGTATACCAGCAAACAAAGTTTGCTTCAAACTCAGTCAGTCATTGATTAAATCTGAAAAGCAACCATCGAAGTTACGACTCGAATAGTATAGCCACCGTTGGGATATCGATGAGAAGAACGTTGCAAAAGCAAAACCAACTCGACATCAATTTTTATTCCGTAGACAACGTGTGCTTTTAACGAAACACGTATAAATAGAGTGTACGTATTTCGCGGTGCAAACAAAAACCGAAACATGGCTGTCGAAACGAAATCAAGATGTATGGGTTGAATGGAAATGTTTTTACGTGTTCGAACTTGTAACGAAACTTAGAGTCAGTAATGGATACCCAATTAACAACGTACTCGTCGATTGATGGAACGAAAACAATTACTCTTCAGCTTTTTGTTTCCTCAGGAAGTCTCGAACGTCCGCGTGGATTTATCGATTGGGAAATAAAAGTACGAATGGATGTGGTTCGTGTGGACAGTTGGAGGTTTAGCAATTTCGTATTTTGCGACTTTAAGAAATTTTGATATTTGGAAATGGAGGGATTGATGAATGGAAACAGTTCTCTTCAAGGTTGTGTTTTCTCAGGAAGTCTGGAACGTCCGCGTGGATTTATCGATTGCGACGATATGAAAATACAAATGGGTAGTGTGGACAGTTCGAGGTTTGGCAATTTAGAACTTAGTAAATTTAAGAAATTTTGATATTTGGAAACATAGGGGTTGATGAATGAAAACAATTACTCTTCAGCTTTTTGTTTTCCCAGGAAGTCTGGAATGGATGAACGTCCCTGTGGATTTATCGATTGTGCGGATACAAAAATAGAAATGAGTAGGATATGCCTAGTATGGACAAGTAGAGGTTTGGCAATTTGAAACTTTGCGAATTTAAGAAACTTGAAAATGTGGATATTTGGATATGTAGAGATCTGAAAATTAGAATATTTGGATATGCAGAATCTGACAATTTGAATGTTTGGAAATGTAGAGACTAGAAAATTTGATTATGTGGAAGTGTAGAGATGTGGAAATTTGAATGCTTGGAAATTTAGAGACAAGAAAATTTGACTATGTGGAAGAGTAGAGATGTGAAAGTTTGCATATTTCGAACCGTAGAGATTTGAAAATTTAGTGTTTGAAAATTAGACAATTTTAAAGACTTGGGAATTTGGAAATTTACAAATTTAAATATTTGCAAACTTGGAAATTTGAGAATTTAAAAAATTGAAATCCGGAAATTTGAATATTCAAAAATTTGCGAATATGCAAAGTTGGTAATTTGCGAATATGAAAATTTGGTAATTCGCGAACGAGAAAACTCATAAATGTGAAAATGGTCAGTTTATTACCAGACTAAAATGTCTACTGATTATACCCCGAGTCAGCGCACCCAGTATAGCATGGAGGTAAAATCACGGCCAAACATAGACCATCCTGCATCAAACGACGATGCAGTGATCGTTGAAGAGGGTGCACGAGATCAGCAGTCGGGTAGATTCATGAATATGCAAGCATTTTCACGTTTCGTCGAGCAGACCCGTACACGAGGATTAGAGGGAACGTCAGCCACGTGCGAAAACCGATCTACGCACGTGCTATGGTTGATCCTAATTTAGCCGTTGATCCGAAGGGAACCCATCGCCTTCATTTTTACTCATACCACAAAGAGACTCTTCTCGAGAGAAATTAGTCATTCGTTATCGTTTCGTTATCGTACGGTATTGTCGTAGCATGTGATAATCGCGAGATATCACGATGTCTAGTTGGCATAGCAAAACGCACGTACGTCAAACTTGCTTTCCTTATGTACTTCGTGGAGACACAGTGAAACTGAAGCAGGAAGTTCGAGGATACGTTGGATCGATGGTGGCATCGTAGACGGAATCGAGATGGTTGTGGGATTCATTTTCGGGAAACGTAAGTTTGATAATATTTTGTGGAGTTAATCTGTTGTGGTTGGAGGTTGAATATAGGTTACTTCTTTCGGGACGTGATGTAATTAGGTAGGGATTAGGGTGCTACCGAAATATGGGGTTCTATTTATGTAAGGGGTGTAAGATATAGGGTGGATATATCATATATAAAAATATTTCCCAATATCCAGAATTATTAGTTTCCGTATTAAATTGCTAAATCTCAAATTTTCGTATGCAAATTTCTATATGTTCAAATTTCCAATATTTCCAGTTTTCGTATCCCCAAATTACTAAATCCCCAATTTCCAAATCTCCAAATTTGCAAATCCTCAAATCTTCAATTCTCCAAATATTTAAAGCTCAAAATTAAAAATCCCAAATTTCTAAACCCCAATTTTCACATTCCCAAATTAGTAGATGGGCAAATTTTTGCATTTTTAAATTTGGAAACCCCCAAATTTTCAAATCTCCAAATTCTCAGATCTCTAAATTTCCAAATCTCCAAGCTCTCAGATCCCGAAATTCTCAAATCTTCAAATCTTCAAATCTCCCAATCCCCAAATTTCCAAATCTCAAATGTCCATATTTCCATATTTCAAAATTCCCAAATTTGCTGCTTAGTCGTCCAGGTTAAAAGTAGGATGGTTAAAATGGGTATGAAGGTTACAGTTAATACGGGACGAGCACAACTTTGTACGTTATGTCCATTTTTAATTGACGTATAAATAAGAGTGATTTAGCCGGTCTGCGTTCCTATTCGACACGTGCAAAAATATTGCGTGGCTTTCGAGCCTGTTCGATTTTCTTGGACATCGTATAAGCAGCGTATTTAGAATCCGAATATTTAGATCAAGTACGAGACTATTGAGACATTCCTTCGTTTTCTGCTATATCTACAAATTTCTCATCAAACGTACGCTTATCTTGTTTTCTCTTCGTTTATCCTGATAACATTATGAAATATTATTATTATAGTGTTGTATATTATAGTGCGATATCACTATCGTGTTAAGTGTACACTGTACATCTGTAAAAGTCACAGATTTTTCTTTCACTTTCTGATAAAGTGAAAACTGTAACTTAGACGATGTACTGAAATAGAAATTTTGAAATGTGTAATACATTTTACAAAGATAGAATTGCAAAAAGAAAATTGAAGTTTAATATCAAACATTTTTAGTATATTATTTTACGGTATAGGAAAATGAAACTTTGTGTCAGTGCGAATTACTTGTATAATATTTAGGAATATAGTGAGATAAAAACTTTCTTGAAGATTTGGTGCTCCACCTCTTTGAACTTTACAGATAAAAGATTGAATTAAGTAATCAATTATATGAGAAGAAATAACTCATCTGAGTTGCGATGGAAATGTGATAATAAAGATGACATCGATAGATGAGATCAGATCGAATTATGAGATTTTGTGCTCATCCTTGAAAAAGAAACTTACTTTATATCACCACGTGTCTCACAAAATTTTGTATGGTTTTTTGATTCATATTAAAAATACAAGATGTTAAGTTTATGTTAAGTTTATGTAGATGCTAAAATTTATTACATGATATACGAAAATAGTATAACATTTTTCAGTATGCGTAAGCGAAAATAATATGCAACATGTTATGTACATGGACATACATGAATATAAAACATTATTTGCTCTTTATTATAACAATAAGTATCTTCCGAGGTTGGTTCTTTGTCGAAACGTTTTATCAATAAGAAAATTATTTTAGAACATTTCGTCGCACTAAATGACCTATATTTTAACACGTCTTTTAAATAAATATTTATTTAAACAGATGAAGCGCTTTAAAATTAAACCCCGGTCATGGCAAAATACGTCTCTAATCCGTTATCTCAAAGGCGACAGTGTTTTGTTTGGAAACAGAGTAATGGATATAAAATAATCTGGACTAAAATGACTCGAAATGATCCTCCGCGTCAGCGAAGCCTGCAAGGGTTAATTCTCGAAAGAGATGAAACGGTTCCGCCGTTAGAAAATGAAATCTGGAGGATCGTTTTCTTACGAAAGGCAATCCAATTTACGGTGCAGTGGCAATGACAATGCCCATCGCGTATTGCGAGCAAGCGAGAGGTTCGCGAAAAAAAAGGAGACGGAAGAAAAGTAGTTCTTCTGACCGTCGTATGCTGACACAGTGCTGCAGGGGTCCGCAAATAAATTGTGTCTCCTCCTCTGCTCCTCCGTCCTCCCGGTCGTCTCCTCTTCCTCACTCTTTCATCTTTGAAATAAAGAACGAGCCATAAGTGAGTCTGCCTCTGTGCGAGCTCTTTTGTCCCTCTCCTTCTCTGTTAACCCTCTCGCTGTCCATCTCCGTCTTCATCATCGTCCATCTTCCTCCTACTCCCTGAAGTAGCCTCCTCCTTCCCTCTCGCGGACTTTTGCTCGCCTGCCTGCTCTCCTCTCTCTGACCCGTTAAAATAGACAAGCCTTCTTTCCCGGCCAAAGTCACAGATATTACCGGGACGATCCTACAGTGGACGGACGGTACACCAGTGACGACCACGGTTCACCTCTGATTCGCGAGCGGAATACCTGTTTGGAACTTGATATCTGCGCCAGATTTACGCTTTGGTGCTCTCCGTAGACGAAAGTGACCGTCTAGACGCGGTCACCAGCTCTACCAACGGGAAACTTCACCGAAATTTCCCGGAATCTGCTGGTTCACCTGTGTCAGTTCATCTTTTGCGATGTTCGATGGGAGAAATTGCTTCGCCGTACCGATAGATCTTTTGTGATGCGAGATTGCTTCGACCGATCGCGGTTGATCTTTTGTGATGTGAGAGATTGCTCCGAAGTCGATCTTCCGTGATTCTATGCAAGAAGTAGTTGCTTTATCGGTTGCAGATTCTCGACCGAAGTTCGATGATGTTCGTGAATTATGTTTGTTTCGGGTGAACTATGTTCCTGGTGAACTGTGGAACGTGTATTTATGATGGACAGTGACGAGGATCCGTGATGGAAGTTTGGTGACCGATGGTGAAGTAAATTGATGGAACATGTGTATACTGTTACGTCGGAAGCGAAGTTTCTCGGTCATTTGTTGTGCCATTGTTGGGAAGATTTATGAAGTGATCGATGGTTGCCAGATCGAACTGCAATAATCTGTTACTGGATTACGTGTACTGTTTGGTAATGCGAACTTAATTTTTGATCGTATTAGGATTGTTGGGGGATTCACGGTGAGATTAATTGAAGGATCGAGTGTCGATAACCTGTGCGGTGTTACGCTGGGAACAGGGGTTCGCTTCATGTGGTTGATGAATTATGTTGCAAATTTAATGTTTAATAGCAAGTTCACTTGAGAGATTTATAGGGATTTATAAATCGGTGCTATATTCCATAATTTCTGATTCTGTATTTCATTTAATTTCGAAACTTTTTATCTATTTCATCAAAACAATTTTTCTGATTTTTATGAAATTACAAAATTTTGAACATTTGAAGATTGGTGGTGATGGCAATATAACGAGAGTTTACTTCTAAATCAATGGTGAGCATTTCAAATTTTTCATGGGGATTTCACAATTTTAAGTTTGGAAATTTTTCAATCTGGTGATTTGGAAATTTGAGAATTTGGGGATTTGAGGATTCTAAATTCAGGAATTTTTGTAATTTGAGTTTTAGGGAATTTAGAAATTTGAAAATTTGAGAATTCGGGAAGTGAAAAATTTATGCATCTAGAAATTATGTGATTTAGGTATTTGTGGATTTAGGGATTTAGGAATGTGAGAATGTGGAAATATAGGGATTTCGAGATTTAGGGAATTTTGAGACAGGGGAATTTGGAGATCTAGGGATTTGGAGATATAGGGATTTAGAGATCTAGTGGATTCGAGAACATAACGATTTGGGGATTTAGAAATTTGGTGATCTGGTAATGTGGGATTTGGAATTATAAAATTTTGCAACTTAGGAAAGTTTCAAAACTTAGAAATTAAAAAATTCAAAACTTTTCAAATTAAAAAATTAAAAACTTAACCAATGCAAAAATAAACAAAACTGAAGAAATATAAAAACTAAAAAATTTAAGACTACAAACTAAAAAATAAAAAATTTAAGTATTTGAAAATTTGTAAAAGTTTAAAATTTCGAGATCGACTTCTAATTAGTGGTCTTTTTAAAACTAAATTTACTAATTTATTGAATATCTTTGAAACTCGATAAAATCCACCTGAAACCTAGTTCTTCCATTTTCGTGCAATATTAAAAGCCATACGGAATTCCAAATCGATATAGGATTTGTAAGATTGAAGACAAATATTATCTTCGCTTTTCGAGAGCTATATCGAGAGTTCGGTGGATCGATCGGGAACTTTAGAAGTCGAGGATAAATGTTTCGTATTCCAGTTACTTGGAGAGCAAAGTTCTCAGCTGCTTCAAAGAGTGATTTGTAGCTTCGTGAACCAAATCGAAGCCAGCCTCGCAAAATGCTGAGAATGTTGAGTCTTGTTCGTTGACCCGAGGATAAAATTGTTTCAGAAACGTTTCAGGAAGTGTTTCGGGACGTAACATAAACTATCATCGTATTTAATACTACTTAGTGTACGCGTGTATGCCAGAGCAGTTGATTGATACCGATTGATTCCATTGGAAGCTGTGTTTATTATCGATCGATGTGATAATAGCGTCCGAGATTAGAACAGCAGTTTGACGTTTAACAGTGAATGGAATGTGATGAATGAAGGTGTCGGAATTTCAACAATGTTGTTTCTAAATGGAGATAAATGTTTTTGGCTATATCTATTTTGAAAGAAAGATCCTTTTAACGCAAACAAGAAAAATACATTGATTTTATTTTACGATATATTTTATTCAATTTTATTTTGTGACACGCAAAATTTAAGGCAATAGCATTTTTCTATAAAATGCACATTTTTATAATTTTATTTTATATATTTATTTTAGTTATTGTCATTCAGTTATTTCATTAAATTTCTTCAAATGAAACATTGGGATAATATATAATCAATTTTTTTCAGTTGTTTTTACTTTGTGAAAGATGTATTATTTTACTGAATTCGTGAATAGTAGAAATGGTAACAAATATTCGTACAATTCTGCAGAAAAATCTCGACGAGAGTGTCGCAACAGAAATACGTTAACGTGTACGTAATCGACGAATTCGGGCAAACAACGGTCAGATAAATCGGTATCGTTGAATTGACGAGATATCCGCTTGCCAAACCATCGTCTCCGCTTCAGATGCTGGTGTCCCACCGAATCGATCGTATTTTTCCGCAAAGCGGAGATTAAAAGATCTCCGTGATGCTCTTGACGACCTACATGCCGGACGATCTGGAGCAAACGGAACGTAGATGCTGCGTAATAAACGATCAAGGCCCGATTAGTTAGCGGAACAAGTGCTTTAATACGTTCAAGACCAACGACGCACCCTGTGCGTCTCGCAAAAAGTCTTAATCACTAACAACATTTCGATTGACTAACAAAATTACGATTTAATTTATTTTCACGTAATCACATTTAATCAAGTCACTGACTTAGCAAAATCATTCTATTATCAAAACTCTTAGTAAAATCATACGTTGATGAAGTCATTTACTATCAAAATCACATTTGATCAAGACTCTCGCTTTCAAAATTACGATTTGATTACGAGTCTCACTATCGAAATTACACTTTGATCAAGTCACTCACTAACAAAATTATATCTGATCAAAACTCTTGTTAACAGAATCGCATTTGATCAAAACTCTCATTAATAGAATCATAGTTTGATCAGGTCGTTCACTAACATAATCACTATTTGATCAAGACTCTCACTAACAAAATCACACTTGATCAAGACACTCGCTAACAAAATGAAACTTGATCAAGACTTTCCCTATCAAAGTCATATATTGATCAAGTCTCTCCCAAACAAACTCTCATTATGATCGACTCTCACTATCAAAATCATATATCAATCAAGACTCTCACTATCAAAATCACACATCAATCAAGACTCTCACTAACAAACTCCACAAAAAGAAATTTTATTAGACCGTTAACGGTAGTCTGAAGTACTTGAACATGTAAACATATTCATGGAATTCACATACGTTTTACATACATTGTACACTGTACGGAGTACAATAGCAGTTCTGCGACAGTTAATTCGACATTTGTTTCAATTTAAGCAAGTAATCAATTGTAAAAGAACATGGAACGCAATTTCACGCGCGGACCGTTTAATTACAATTCACGCGTATATTAAATATTCCCTCATTTTCGACGTTTCCATTGCGCGACACAACGTTTTCCGTCACCCCTGACCCACGTTTTTTATTCGCCAAACATCGTCCAGGTATTCGATATTAAATTTCCGAACATCGCTGTCGCGATTATTTTCGTAATCACCGAATCGCCGCGATTAAAACGCAAGCGAACAAAAATTGAAATGTAAAAGCACGGGAGACTGAGGATAGGCGGGGAAAAGTTGACGATCAAATTTTACGCACAGTCCGTTGAATATATTTTCGGAGGTGAAGTCGACCGTCTCGTTACGATTCATTTGCACTGCTCGTGTTAACATGTTAATCGAACAAGATGAGATAACTCGCCATTCGATCAACCTTCAATACCTGTTAGAGTACGCGAAATCTCGTGTCGTCCACGTGTAGGGTTAACCGTACTAATTACCGAAGTCTGCAGTTTCATATCTCATCATTTTTCAATTTCTAAATTACCAATTTACAAGTTTTTATACTTTCTAAATCATCGCGTTTTTACATTTTCAAATTTTTTAATCACTAAATTGGCATATTTTCTAGTTCCTCAATTTCTAAGTTGTCAAGTCTTCAAATACCAGATTCTAAATCCCAGAGTCCACATGTTAAATTACAAATCTTGTATCATCAAACTCCGTAGTCCTCAAATTTCTCAGTCCCTGAATACTTAGATTGACAAATTTTATAATCCCCGAATTTCCTAATATCAAATACCTTGATTTCCACATCCCAACGCCATCAAATCCATAGACTTCCAAATAGCTGGACTCCTAAATCTATAGACCTTGAATTCCTAGACTCCCAAATCTCTATATTCCCAAATCCCCACATTCCCAGTTCCCTACAACCCCAAATTCCTACATTTCCAAGTCCCTACATCCCCAGGTCCCTACATTCCCAGGTCCCTATACTTCCCAAATCCTTACATCCTCAAATCCTTACATCCCCCAATCCTTACATCCCCAAATCCCTATATCCCCAAGTCCCTACATCCCCAAATCCTTACATCCCCAAATCCCTACATCCCCAGATCTCTACATCCCAAGGTCTCTACATCCCCAAATCCCTACATCCCCACATCCCTACATCCCCGAATCCCTACATCCCCAAATGTCTACATCTCCAAATCCCTACATCCCCAGATCTCTATATCTCCAAATTCCTACATCCCCAAATTTCTACATCTCCAAATCCTTACATCCCCAGATCTCTATATCTCCAAATTCCTACATCCCCAAATCTCTGCGTCCCAAGGTCCCTATATCCCCAAATTTCTACATCCCCAAATCCCTACATCCCCAAATCCCTACATCCCCAAATTTCTACGCCCCCAAATTCCTAAATTCTCAAATTGCTATATCTTCCAAATTCTATGTTTCGAAATTGCCCCAAAATAAAGTGATTCAGATCATAAAATTGACCTAATAGAGTTCACGGTTAAGGATAGACGATTTCTTGTCGATTCGTAGATGCAAGTCGTTCGAATCGCTAGTGGTCCATCGAACTCCGAAAATAACGGAGCGCCTTGGGCGCGACAGGAAGAGTCGAGCGTAACTGGGTCGCAAGTTCATCAGTGCTAATTATTATTAATCAGGAAATCTCGTCCAAGCACGAAATTCTCGTGGATTTGCATGATCGCAAGGCCATTGAAGGACGTTAAATAATTGGAACGCTGTGTCGTTAGAAACTGAAATTGTACAGGCACTTGTTTCAACCCTTATCAGAGTTCACTGCAATATACGATGCCAGGGAAAATTGTAATTTACCTTTCTGATAAATTTATAGCACAAAGTTGTTTGAAGTTTCAAAACTTACCGGATTTTCGCACTCGAAGGTTTAATACTGTTTCTCAAAGCCTTGCAGAACCTTTGGAATATTCGATAGATCTTTTAATCTTACCAAAAATTGTCTACAATGATTTGTTCTACCTAACAATTTCAAATGAATTTTGTTAAATCTATTAGCATATCGTGTATCTGTAAAATGCTTGGCAACGATATGTATAGTCGAGTATTTTTTTTTTCCTAATCGTTTCACACTTATTTTACCAGGCGGCCAACGAGGCCACGTTTCGTTTCTTCGTCAAAGGCTCCAGACCGTGTGCATAAATATTGCCATAAAATTCGATAATTTTGTGAGAACAAGCAAGCCAGAAAAACGGTGGTCCTTGTGCCCAGTCCAGCGTGGAACGAGTTACACGATCGACCTCCTGGTTTCCTATAGAATCATACTCGTTGCTCACAGTAAAAGCAATGTAGAATCGCGATAGGTGGAGAGAACGGGGGTGGACTTTTCGCTCCAGTAATCGTGGATCGTTTGTCGTGAAAACTGATGGAACCTTGGCCAACTCTTCGAGAGTCTCCTAGACGTATCTTTGCCTTCTTGATCACTGCATTTTTATCAACCGTGTTACCTTTTATTGGATCAAACCTTTTGTTTCCACATATTGGAAGGGTTTGCACATATCTCATGTGGAGATCATTTGACACATTTTGTGACTTTTAATCCTGAATCGTAAGAACATGATAAAGAATTTTGTATTCATTTTTAACTCATGCTGTTTCACAATTTTCCTTTATATTTGTAGAGGAATAGCCCTTAATTATTGTGGTTTATAACTATGACAGAATGTTCCATATTCATTTGTAATTTAGTATTTCATAATTTATCCATAATTTATTGCACTGATGTTTGAAGTAATTATTTTCGCGTACAGAAGAGATTAGGAAGAAAATCGTAACGGATTCGTCGAAAATAGACATCCTGGAACCTGAATATGTCTGGGTACTCTAGTTTGGTATAGTACTCGAGGCAGCTAAATGTATCTCGTACATAATCATCACGATTATATTTAGGTATAACCTCATCGTTTGATGTAATTTCAATACCTATGTTTTTCTAATACTATACCTTGATCACAAAGTACCTTAGTTGCGAATATATTCTTTTGGTATTATTTTAATGTCGCGCTTTAGAGTGGATTACTGGCAACCGGGATTATAACTCACGGAGATAATTAGTATTTTAAATAAATTTCGATAGCTGTATCTCGTTGCTGTCTTATTGTCACTTAGCAATGTTATCTGTTTGCGTGAACTCGTAGTCACTCGCTAAATATACTATTCGTGAGATCATGTCCAATGACATCCTCTTTATGATACGCTCAAGAAACTGGCGTCTTCATATTTCTCGATAGTCATCATCGATAACTATAGTTTGGCTCATTTTCTGCAGCTTCTTCCATGTGCGACGGTATGATTGCTCAGCACTTTCTTCTCTCGTAATATTAATAGTTCGTATAATGCGTTTTATTTGGCTTGTTTGATACAGTAATCTAATTATTACTCGCTTAGTATATTCGACGAACTTGCAACTCATGTTACGCGTAATTTAACACGTATTAGAAGACTTTGGGTAGCCATTAAATTATCTATTTACATAGCTATGTTTACTCGTACTGTTTTCTTTATTTCATTGCTACGAGATTATTAACATTTGCTAAACTGAAAGTTGCAATTCTTATAAATAAACTGTGCCAAAGTCATGCATTTCACTTGCCTTACATATATACCGCAAAATATTTCGAAGGGTAGAAATACGGAAATTTAAAAAAATTTGGCAGATTTGGAATTTGTACAAAAAACCCGCACATGAACCAACGCGAATTAATAAATTAACAACATTACATAAAGACCATCGATTAATTTAACGACCTTGAATTTAAATCTTTGAATCCCAAGAACACTAGATTTAGAGATCTCTAACTCTATAAATCCCTATATTCCAATATCATTAGATCCCGAAATCTCTATTTTCCAGTACCTAGATCTCTATATTTTTAGAGTTCCACTTCATAGACCCCAAAGATCCCTAGTTTTCTCATCTCTATTTCCCCAAATCCCTAGATTTCTAACTCCCCTATCCAAAAATCCCTAGATTTCCATTTCCTAGACCACTGAATCCCTACATTTCTAATCCCTACACCCTCAAGTTCCTAGATTTCCAATTTCTAGGTCCTCAAATCTCTAGATTTCCAATACCTAGACCCCCACATCCCTACATTTCCAATCCCCAGGCTCTCAAATTCCTAGATTTCCAATGCCTAGATGCCAAAATCCCTAAACCCCAAAATTCGTAGATTTCCAATCCCCAAAACCCCAAATTTCTATATTTTCAATCTCTACACCCCCAAATCCCTAGATTTCCATTTCCTAGATTATAAAATCCCTAGATTTATAATCTCTAGACGTTAAAATCCCTAAACCTCCAAATTCCTAGACGTTAAAATCCCTAAACCTCCAAATTCCTAGATTTCCAGTCCCTAAAACCCCAAATTCCTAGATTTCTAATTCTTACACCCCCAAATCTTTTGATTTCCAATCCCTAGACCTCCAAATCCCTAGATTTCCAATTCCTAGACCCACAAGTTCCTAGATTTCCAATCTCTAGACCCCCAAATCCCTAAATTTTCAATCCCTCAACCCCCACATCCCTAAAATTCCAATTCCTAGGCCCACAAATTCCTAGATTTCCAATCCTTAAAACCCCAAATTCCAAGATCTGAAAATCTCACGTTGCCTAGATCCGTATAACTCTTAGATCTACTAATCCCTAGTTGCTTAAATTCGTAGATATTCAAGTATCTCATCGCAAAATCCCTAAATCTACATATTCCCATAGGAAAGTTTGAAATTTCCCTACAAGCTTATGCAGGAAAACGATACAACAAAGGTGAATGAAGAAATAAAGAGAAATTGGTGAACGAAGAAGATTATCGATTAATTATCGACAGTGTTATCAAGTGAGTGAGCGCAAGTGCAACATGAAGACGAAGAGTACTTGGTTAAAAAGCCCGAGCGAGATACTGAATACGCGTGTGACGAATCGCGCGGAGGATTCGTGTTTCGAGAATCGATTACTCAGTGTGGTGTAAGAAGATGCCGCAATACGACGACAGTTTCCTCGATTCGCCGATTTTTCGGCGACGCACGCGTAGCTACGCGGTGCACAAGCAATTAGTGCCGAAATCGAAGAGTTTCATGACGGCCACACCTTTGCTGCTGGCCGTGACCAATCACGCCAGGACCCTTTCCGGTTCCATATCGACCTGCAGCTTAAAAGGTAATTGGACTAAAAATTCAGGTTAAGGGCGTGGGTCTGTATTGAGCACGGTTAAATAAGCTGAAAGCGGTTCTGTCCGTCGAGAGCAGACCGCTTTGAACGTTCCTTTATTAATCGAAGAAATTCGGTCGCGGATTTCATTGCTTTTCCTTTCGACTCTATATAAATTCCCTATAGACGTTATGTAATGAAAAGAACGTTCATTACGTGCTTCCTAATAACCCGGTCGATGCAATCTCGATAATTGAATTAAGAAAACAATCGTTACGCTCTGAATCCTTCTCGAAGAAGGATAATTATCCGTGATCAACAGATTTGCAGCTGAGTTTTTATTGTAGACTATTTTTGTATGTATACGAGTCGACTTGCGAAATATATGGCGAGGTCAATTTGAACAGAGTTATGAGATAGTAATAACAGGTGGAATATTCCGAACTGAAACTTGGACTTCGGAGTCGAGTCAGGTTCGCGAGTACATATCGAACCCGATTGCATCCGTCTAAACAGTATCGAGACTCGTGTACAAATACTGCATCCTCAAAATATCTGGCTACAGTAATTAAACTTAATATAACAGCGTTATGGAAGCAAGTCTGGCCGCACTAAATATGCTATCCCCCGAGTGCGCTGCACGTGAAAGCGACTCGGTCGTTAATTACCCATTCGTGCTGTCAATCATATTAAGCACCAAACCCACGACGTGGTACTACCTCGAGCTATTAACACCTCCCTGTTACTACAACTTGCACACTATCGTCCTGAACACCCATTCACCCGCCCATCCCGCTGGATATGCACATAACGTATACACAACCTAGTGATTTCCCTCTGGGCTACCGCTGCCGCTACAAATTGCTGTGTTCTCCGCTGCATTCTACAATTGAGGCGTCCAGAGTACGCGATCTTAATCTTGGAACAAATGGACGCTGTTCGACTGGTCTACCGAACCGCGGACAACGATTAATCTTCCACTTGGGGAGATAAAAAACCACCCTTTACACCTTTGCTCTCCCGCGGGGAGAGTCGTTAGATCGCGCTGACGAGGGGGTGACTTTTAAAAATCGAATTAATTCGTTCGCTGGATAAGATTAAGCTGCGGTGAGGGTTGGAACTTGAAGCTTCTCTCTTGGAAGTTCACAGGCTTTATTTTTCATTTCTTTAGAAATTTAGCTTCAGATCCTTAAATCCCTTCAGTAAAAGGTTCCTGAGTCTCAAAATTTCTTGATTGCTAAATTTCTGAATTTGTAGATTCCTTGATCTCTAAATCTCGAGATGGGTAGATGGGTAGGTGGATAGATAGTTATATTCGTAGACTCCTAGTGGGCTAGACCTTCAGATTTATGATCCTTAAATCGCTAGATTTCTAGATCTGTAAATCCCTAGATTACTACATCCTTAGATACCTAAATTGCTGAATCTCTGGATTCCTAGGTACTTTGATCCCTAAGTCCATCGATCCCTATATCTCTAACTCCTATATAACTCTCCACATCTCTACATCTTTAAATACCAGCGTCCCTGATACCAAAATCTCTAGATCCCAAAGATCCTAAAAGTCTAGATTCCTAACCTCCTAATCCTTCATCACATAAATCCATAAATCCTTAAACCCCAAATCTCACATAGCAAATCCCTAAACCCCTCAACCTATGACCCTAACTCCATAAATCCCAAAATCTGAAAATTCAGAATCTCCAAATCCCGAATCACCAAATCCTAAATTCCAGAATGTCTAAACGCTGGAATGAAACTGTACAAAAATGAAGGTATTGTTGAAAATTGTACGTCGAGCGGCTGAACGTAATCAAACTAAATCAAACCAACCCGAATAACACAGGAGGCTCCCACGGTTGATTAATAATCAACTCGCGGTTCAACGAGCCTTCGAAACGAATTTCGTACGGTTCGGTTTAAATTTTCGGCCGGACACCGGTAAACTTTATCGCTGGCACTAATTACCGCTTGTACTTCATGTTTATTAATGTTGACGTTACTCGCGCGCGAGCTGCCGCGTGTTTACGGACCGCGGCGTGCAAACGTTGCGGTCGCATGATAATGACTGAATCCGCGTATTTATGAACGGGGCCAGAATTCGCTCGGAAATTTCTCGTATCAAAAGACCGTGTTTCCCGGTGATAGCCTGACACCCAGTCCCGCCGGATATTGCCCGGGGGCTGACACGTCGGGGACAGGGTAAACCGGGGCTGTTGCACGACACGGTCAACCAGCGTGCACGTGACAGTGACCGATGAACTTAGAAAATCTCGTTTGCCATCGAGAAATCGTGTCGTCTAATTTTCTACAACGTTGCTCACTGCTATACCAACGTTATAACCCATCTGCGGTGGATGTTCGTTATCTAACCTGAAGTCTGTCTTATTCGAAATCTCAGACACTCGATATACCACCTTAGTACGGTGATAATATTTCGAATATTTACATATATGTATCGTTCCTATGAAACAATATTTATAACAGAAAATACATACTTATTCTTATTTGTGTAAGTGTAGAAATTTTTCAATCTTGAAGAATTACACTGTTCACAGAGTACACAGAAAGCGGTACTTCATAATGTTATGAAGAAATCGTATATGTTCGTTTCAAATTGATATAATATTGTGACGACCTCTCGAATAAATTTGTGAACAGTTGCAAGTTCAGTTAGCAATATGCTTAGTGATCAGATTCCTTGGAGTCCTTATATGAATAAATCTTTCTAATTATAATCTGTCACGTCACAAAATGTTCGAAAGTTCTTGTACTTTATGGCTCATTATCCAAAAGCTTCTTGAATTTTCTTTAGACGCATAACAGCTTAGTAACAGGTACGGACGCTATGAAAAGACACGCGACTTCTTTCGATAAAGAGCACGCAGCCTTTACGTCAAATTAGTTCATTTGTATTCATGGCTAATAAGAATAAGGACGCGCAGGTTTATCAGAACGCTTCAGCAGCTTTCGCGTCTCTCTTTCTCCCGAAATGAATGTATTTCTAGAGAAAAAAAAGCCAGGACGGTGTAATCTGCATCCACAGAGACGGCACCCAGTCAGCGTTTTCATGAATAGGAATTTTCTGTATGAAATAATAATCATGTCTGTAGCGAAAGAAGCTTGAATCCCTTTTCACGTGGAACCGCAAACGTGTAATTGAATCGGTGGGTGAATAAGTTTCATAAAATTCAATTTTTCAAACGTGCCTCCGATTTTTACTTCTCTTTTCGATACAGTTTTCGAAAATCTGCGATTGACAATGATTTCGGAAGAACGGTTTATTTCAGCTTGACATATTTTTATTCGCTTTGCGCATGAACCGACGGTTTTATGATTTTTTGAAATGGAATGGCAGTATCCAAGCTTCCCTTTTCATTCGAGTAGTTGACTGGCATGTCTTCGTTAGAAATTTTACTGAATTTGAAAATGGGAAGATAACAGATTCAGTATTATATTATAAGTTGCTTATTGCGTTTCAAAATTTGTAGTAGAGCAATTGCATTAATAGTGTACACTATAACTCACTTTGTATTGTTAATACAATTTTTTTTAGAAAGCAATAGATCTTCAGATGACTTGAAAGAAATTGATAAACGATTTCATAACAAAATTTTATTAACAAAAATTTAACTATTCGAGCTGAACAAATAATTCACACATCAAGTTTGTTAAAAATTTTGTATTAAGGTATTCAGGACATTTTTATTAGGATCAATAATACAATTATCAGACGAAATAAAGCATAATGTATATTTGAAAATGAAAATATAATATTTAACCGATAGCCTCAGATAAAATATTATATAATATCAGATAAAAATATAAAACTAAATGAAATTGAACAGAACAAAAATATAGAAAATGAAAATGAGCAAAATCTTGAATCGAAAAATGACAAATTTTCGGTAATAGAAAACTAAATTGGAAACAAATATATAGAAGATATTAATAATATAGTATGAAATTGGGTTCAGCGTGTTTCAATCTGGAATCACTCGAAGGCAAATAAATTTACCCCCATACGGATAGCAATTTGTTGTTCACACAGGTATAAATTACGCGTTCTTCTCGTATACGAGTATTTAACGCGTCAAGTAGAATCGTAGGAGGGCTAGCTTGTTTTACGAGGGTGGTCCTACACGCCAGAGGGTGTAAACCACTACTTAATCAAGACGTTACACGAGAGTTCTCTTCGCGAGAGTTCTCAGCCTCTTTTGCCCTCGGGGCTTGGCCACCCCTTTCAGTATCATCGATCCCCGATAGATAAAAGGCTCTGAATCATGTGTACTCGAAAACGAAGCTGCCATTCGCGCCGCTTTCGCAGAAACTTTCGTCGAATTTCATTTTCCACTATAGCCTTCACTGCTTTTTCTGCCTTCTTCGCATTTTCTCATCGTTTTTCAGAAATAAGATACGGACTTTTTGTTATGTATCCATTTTTATTTCAACCTTTGGGAGAATTGTTCAAGTATTAGTCAAATAACAGCGTTACATTTTTTTAAAGGGTGACTTATTTTAAATAAAAGAAAAATAGAAAAATATAAAAGTTTTTAATTTATTAATTTTTTCAACCATATGATAACAATATTGGCACGTATCTCTATATGTTTAGCCTTTTTTAAACTCACCAACCAGGGACACATGTGTGTATCCTCTTTTCTTGTGTATTATTAATACTTTCAGTTTTCTGCTTTCATAACAATAAATATTTAGAATTGTAACACTACATGATGGGTTAAATCCGAAAAAATTAAATAAAATAAAACAACAACTCAGAATAATCTACCCCATCTCTAATAAATTGCAATGATCAAAAAGTCTCTCCCCTGAGGTTTCCAAAATTATATTTCATTTTAGATTATACTTAGAAAGAATAATTTACAATAATTACTATTTTACTACTGATAAATTGCAACATGACGCAAAATTTTATAAAAATATCATCCGCAGTAAAATCTTCCCAAGGACAAAGAATCGAACTAGTATCTCTCGGGAATAGTTACTGTTCCCACCCTTGCGAAGCCACAGGCAAAAGTACTCGCGGCAACGTTCCACCCTTCAGTTCCCCCACATGCGACCTGTCGAAGCCACCCCCTCCAAGGCACGTTCCTGAGCCGAACACCCCCCAAAGGGACGCGCGTGAATGCACTTTACCAGCGAAATATTCTCCTCTTCTCGCCTGAAATTTATCGGTGGTACGACGTTAAGCCCCTTTCACGCGGAAAGCGGATTTCTTGTCATCTTTGCCCGTCGTCGTCGTAAGAGAACCCTTACATCTACCCCCTCTTTCGCGTTGCAAAATAGTCGAGTCGATCCCTGTCTCGAGATTTACGAGCGAAACTTTTCCGAATAAGCATCCTTTGCCCACCTGACGCCTCCAAATTCATTACCTGGGGTCGTTGCACAATGTGCACTGAACGACTTCATCTTACGTCGAACGAGGTTCGAAATCCTTTGAAATTTACCTGTTTATCAAGGTTTTCATGTTTGCAAATTTACAAATACACGAATTTGTAAGTTGCTAAGTTTGCAAGCTTTCACGATTGCCACTTGTGCAATTATACATATAATTTTGAGTTTGAAATTCTGAAATTGTCGAACTAAGAATCTTTGGATTCTGAAGTTCTTGGATCTGGTGGTTCCTAAATTTCTGAATCCCTACACTCTCAAATTTCTGGATTCATAAATCCTTACATACTAAAATTTCTAGAACTTCAAATCCCTACACCCTGAATCTCTAGACCCCCGAATCCCTAGACCCTCCAATCTCTAGACCTCCGAAATCATAAACTCCCGAGTCCCTAGACCTCCGATTCTCTACACCCCCAAATTCCTAAATACCCAAATTCCTAAAGTCCCAAGTCCCTAGACCCTCTAATTTCTAAACTTCCGAATCTCTAGACCCCCAAATTCCTAAACCTCCGAATCCCTAGATCTTCGAATGTTTAGACCCCCGAATTCCCAGATTTCTACACTCCCACATCCCAAATTTTCAGATCCCCAAATTCCTAGTTTCTCAAATCCCTAAGCTCCTATATTCCTCATCTCTCCAAATCCCTATCTCCCTAGATTCCTAGATCTCCAAATCCACAAGCTTCCAAAATTCTAAACCCCAAACCCAAACTTCGAATAATCAGCCCCTTGAAAAATGACGTCGAATTGCTCACAGTGAACGCAGCTAGCAATTACGTAATTAAAAAATTAGCATTAGAAAGAAGACAATTATGCGTTAATGGTATTCACGTTTCGTCCTCGCAATTTAGCAGCGAGCAATTGCAGGTGGCAATGGTTATCGCCCCACCCTGTATATCACGTCTGCAAGGTCTTGGGACGTGTTCGAGGGTCGAAGAAATGTGAAATTCCTCGCGAAGGGCATGGAGAGGGTAAACGGGAAGGGAGAACCGTGGCGGCGGTAAAAATAAATGGGAAAAAAAGGAGTCTGTGTGCCTCCATGTCCTTTCCGCCATTTTCCTTTTACCCCTTTTTCTCTCCCCCTCGGTCCCTTTTTCCTCCCTTTTTTTTCTTCTTTTCCCTGCATCCACCCCCCACCCTCTTCGCTGTTACGCGTGCTCGGTTCTTCGGTCGCAGTCGATTCTCATTCATGCAAGAACTTCCAGCCAAGTGAATTTTTGCTCCGCGGATGCAAAACGAGATGTAGACGCTGATAGAGCGACCTCCGAGGGGGTGGTGCACCTCTTCTTGCTTGAAAGAAGGCGAAACTTTTGATACGGATAAAACGGATCCATGAAATAGAAATAACCTTTTTCCTGTCATCCGTATCACTCGGCATCGTTCCACATTCGCTGCCAAGCTTTTCTACGGCACTCGCATTACGCCTCGCGCTTTGTATCTTCTTACATTTGCAATAACTTTGTCTCTTTCTCGTCTCGCCATTGTGAGAATTTTCTCCCTGTCACTCTTACATTCGCAACAACCTTTTCTCCGACGTTCCTATTATCCTGGACTCTGTATCCTTTTAGGTGTGCACATTTGCAGTAACCTTTTAGCTGTGTCTTGTAACAATTTTTTCTCTCATTTCCGCCATCTTACGTGGTATCGTTGCACGTTCGCGACGATATTTTTGTAAAAGTTCGCGTAAACATTCACTTTGCCTGCAGGTCTCGTCGTTTCGCGAACAACGAGGTACTTACGTATCTGTCTCGATTCACGGTATTATATTCGCGTGGACTAATTAAAAATTCCTTCGGTCGGTCGACGGTGAAAAACGACGTAACCAAATGAGCAACGCGGTTGCTCGTTAAAAAAATGGGGGGTGGTGGGTGTGCACCCTCGTGAGTTGTGTCAAAGGGGCGCGAAAGAAAAATATCAGAGAACTCGTGTCGAGCCAAGATCGTGCGGTGGCATCTCATTAGTCCGCGGGATTCTCTGCTACGCTAATGAGATTAATTATCCTGACCGGTTGTCTGTGTCTCGAGCAGCACAAAGAACAGGCACCTGGGTAAAAATTTGCGATAAACAATCGTCCGACCGTGACGAGACACTAATTTGACGAACTGCACGATCGATTAATTGCTCGCGGGCTGCGTTTCGTTCGATTTGCGAAACGCAGCGGGGAATTTAATTCGAGGATTCAATCGAGTGCCGGTTGATTGTATTTTTCCTTTTTACGTTTCCTTCTTTTTTTACGAACGGAGGGAGATTAATTGACGCGGTTAGAATGGTTACTAATCGATCGAACATCGTGTAAATACCGGGGCGATCGATAGCGTTATCGATGCTTCTTGTACTTGCTTTTTTAATTAGGTTCTTACAATTTTAATTCAGTTCTTACAAATTTATGTTTGCAAGTTTATAATGTGGTTGGTTGGGAAATTTTCTAGCTTTCAGATATCTGCATTCTTAAATCTCAGAGTCTACATTACCAAATTTTCAAATTTCTAATTTTTTTAAATTTCGGTGGGTTCGAATTTTCCAATTCGAGTTTCTTCGAAATTTACAAATTTGCAATTTTACAAATTTTGAAGTTCTCAAGTTTCCAACTTACAAAATTGTCAGGTACCAAATTTTTTAAATTTCAAAATTAAAATTTCCGAACCACAAAATTTTCAAATTCCTAAATTTCCAAATTTCCAGATCACACAATTTTCAAATTTCTAAATTTCCAGATCACAAAATTTTCGAATTTCTAAATTTCCAGATCACACAATTTTCCAATTTCCTAATTTCAGAATCTCAAAATTTTCAAATTCTTAATTTTCGAAGTTCCCAAATTATAGATTACAAAATTTAAGCTTTCATGTTGTGAAATTTTCAAACCCCAAATTTATCGTTGATTAGATATTACGCAATTTTTGACTAATAAATTTGTTTTTCTTTCTCTTAAGAGTATGTACATGTGTTATACATGTTTATAATTTAATATGAAACAAACTTAAAATTAAACAAATTAATTTATTACTTATTAATGTAACTAGTTCAATAAACAAAATCCTAATATTTTCAAGTAAAATATCAGATCCCTAGTTTATCCCTAGATTATCCCTAGATCGTCCCAAATTTATCCCCAATTAATTCTCAGTTCAGTAAGATAAACAGTTTGAAACGAAACAGATATTAACAAAAGAATTTCGTCCGCAATTTTCGATGATCGCTCGAATAGCATGGTTTACCAACCGATCGATAGCGGATGGAACATTGCTCGAATTCGCACGTGCGAACATAGAGGGGGTATTGCATAGTTGCTGCAAAACTGTATTGCTTGATATGCGTGCATATTTATACGCGAGCAGTAATGGCAGTGACCCCAGGCATCGTCAGATTTGCATAATTTCTGCAATTCAATGCGACGTTGAAAATAAAAGGAAAAAGCGTGACGAGTAAACACGCAGAGATTAACGGCGTTTTTTTTCTGATTGCATAACTTTTGCTGAACCGCGAATAAATGAATTTTCAGTTCGATCGATTACCTTTGATTACGTTAACATTTTTCTCATTCACTTTAAATTCTTGCGAAGATATATTGTTTCTAATACTGTACATTGGAACGATTTTGTTATAAATGTTAAATTAACAGTATAAATTTGTTCTTTCATTCGATATATCTAACTAAAATAGCTTGCAGAATATCTTGTGAAATGAATCTTTTATTTGAAATAAAGAAGTCCGCGTTTCAGAGATTACACATTTTTATATTCCGGACCATGTAACTTCATTATTTAATATTTGCATTTAATTTAATTTCACCGCAGCGATACTGCTGCACCGTAACTCTGATTGTTCCAAAAACGCGAAGACCTTTTTCATCCTGACAATAAAAATCCGACCACCCCTGCGACGTAGTTGCTTGATTCTCTCATTCAATTCCAATTTAATACTGCGGTACTATTGCTCTAGCGTAATTACGGTTATACGAAAACGTACAGACTCTTTTATACTGCCATAAGCGGATAGGGTTTCGATCAGTTCGCTTCGTACGTGGTCTCGAATCTCGTTTCACCGATATAAGGCTCGTATACACGAGAAAATGAGGGACAGAATGTCGTTGCACCCTTGCGGCGTGAGCCGATATGGGAAATTACAGTTTATTGAACCTTTTTTTTATGATGCTCATAGCGTTCAAGTTATTTAGCTTTAGCCTTTTTACTTCAGCCTTGATATTATCGGTCGTCACGCCTAATAGTTGATAGGGTTTTTAAACTTTATAATTTTGGTTAAAATATGTAAAACATTCTAACATTTCTCCATTCACCAGTGTTTAATAATTTTAAGATTATTCAATTTTAAATATTAGTGGAAGAATACAATAACAAAGCAGTAAAATAATAGAGAAAAATATTAACCCTTCGCACATGGTTGTCCCTCCTGAAGAGATATTTTAAGTGTCAGAATAAACTTTTAATATTGTAATATAATGGAATAATAAAATGATTAAACAGTGAAACTGTAGAACATTAAAGTAGTCGTATAGTTATAAAATTGTCTAGTAAACCGATGAAATAGTAGTATAGTAAAACAATAAAATAGTAGTACAACAGAATAATTAGAATAGTAAACGGTACAATAAATAATATAATATACGAATTCCCATCAAGATCTCGAAATAATCTATAATAAGATTTTGTGTTTATAAAAGTTCCCTCTATTCTTTTTTCCCCAAATTTCTCTTCAGGACAAACATTGTCGAGGGCGTTAATTAACCTGTGCGCGGCATAATTTCGTAGTGGCAGTTGTTTAATCATGCAACGCGTCCCGGTAGCTATCATTAGGCAAGAAAATGAAAGATAAACAGTCGCCAGCATAGAAAGTCTAAGGTAAGACACGGTGAATTAAGATGGCTAACGAGTTATACACGTTAGGTAAAAGCTTGCGGAGCGACGTGAACCGAAATGAGAAGCGGGTGAGGATGCCTTTGCTTTGCTTTCCTCTAAGCGTGCAACTAAAACTGCATTAATTAGCAAGATGGTGGCTCTCCCGGTGATGTAACGATGCCTTTTCTCTGTGAACGTTTTGCTAAGTCAAGGAAACACCCGTTCCAGCGTAGAAACGTGGCTCTTCAACGTCATTAAACCAAGCGGCATTAAACACAGACGCCATTAAAGGGTTTTGCTTGTTCCTTCTCCCTTTCATTGAAAGCAACTCGCGCATTCCCTTTGATGCGAACGTTCCCCGCGATTAACGGGACAATCGATACGATTTTTATGTGTCCCTCATTCTTTACCTTTTTGTTCGGAGGAAAGAGAGGAAGTTAATCTTCTTGCTGCCCGGCCCGGAATAGGAGATCGCTGGTATGGCGGTGGTAATCGGTTTAAACGTGGTTTTAGCTGCATTTTTAAAGCTCCGTTTTATTTATGAGAGGTATCGGACGATTTGTGACCGACAATCATTTTTTTGCTCCGTGGCTTTTATACGGATTCTTGGCTTGCGGAACGGTCGGAATGGAAATTTCTTGTTTTAATTAAACTAGGTAACGAAATGTTTGTACAGGGACGAATTCGTGGAGGAGTTAAGATTAATTATCTGGGAGTTTATTGTCAGTTTCTGTTGTAAATTATCGGAATTTATTAATCCTCGATGAGTTAAGGTATCTGGTCCGCATTGGATATTTACCTTGCAATACAACAATTCTTACTATGCAGCGAGTCATTCAATTTCAGTTCAATCACGACGAGTATTCATGTATATCCTATAAAACGCTGCAGTGCAATGAAGACAATAATCCTGAAACTAAACTACTGAGCAAAATCATATACGGAGAGATTCGTCTGATCTATAATTCTGCAGAAGCGCGTTGAAATTTTAAAGAGATACTCCGTGAATTCTCTTTATTAACTCAATTTGCTTTTAGACCGCGTGCTACTTTCTTGAGCCAAGCTCACGTTGTCCGAGGCTTGCAATTATTATACCCCGAAAATAAACGGCATTGCCGTAGGATGAATACGACCCCGTTGTAATCCAATTTAACTGATACCATTTCAGCAACACCGGGCATCTGGTCGACGTGTATCGATTCTACGAGTATCCTCGGGACACTTGAACATGCGCTAATTAACGTCGCTGTATCGCCGGCTCTCCGTTTGGATCTGCATTTAATGATTAAGGCGGTGTAAGAGCAGGGATCGTTCGTTTCCTTTGTTTCCGTTCTGCACCGGAAGCCAGACCTCTCGTTTCCTTTGTTTTCCCTTTGCTCTCTTAGCCGGACGACCTCGCGTTCCGAACTCCGCGTTTTAATTTGTTTAACCCGCGTGTCCTTTTCCGCGCGGGACATTGCGAATTTAATGTAACGTTCTTTCGGGGATAATTGGAAAAGGTTTCTTCCTAGTTTGCCACGAAGAAAGAAGATTTACCGTCCTTGTTTTTATTTCACTTACGTTAGAATCTAATTGAATTGAGCCATCTTTTTTATTCGGTAGGATGAGCAAGGTATAAAGTTGAATTAATTTTTATATCGATAAGGGTGTTATAGAAAATTGTTCAGTTACGATTTTGTATCTACGATATAAGGACATTGAGATTTAAGGATATTGGAGTCCGGGTACATCGGGATCTAGGGATATTTGCATTCAGAAATGTTATCCAGCTATATTCGAACGTTGATATATTGGCATCTAGGGATACTCAGAAGTAGATATATTGGAATCGAGGGATGTTTGATTGTAGGAATATTGGAATCTAGGGATATTCGATTGCAGGAACATTGGAATCTAGGGATATTTGGTTGTCGGGACATTGGAATTTAGGGATATTCGATTGTGGGAATATTGATATCTAGGGATATTTGATTATAGGATATTGGCATCTAGAAATATTCGATTGTAAAACTGCAGAATCTAGGGACATTCAATCGTAGTAACATCGAAATTTAGGGATATTCGGTCGTAGGAGCATTTGGATCTAGGGATATTCGATTGTGGAAATATTTATATCTAGGGATATTTGATTATAGGATATTGGAATCTAGGGATGTTCGATCGTGGGAACATTTGAATCTAGGTATATTTGCTTGTAGGAACACTGGAACCTAGGGATACTCGATTGTGGGAATATTTAAATCTAGGGATATTTAATTATAGGATATTGGAATCCAGGCATATTCGATTGTAGCAACATTTGAATCTTGGGATATTTCATTGTAGGAACATTGTAATCTATGGATATTCGATTATGGGAATATTTATATCTAGGGATATTCGATTATAGGATCATTGAAATCTAGGGATATTCTATTCTAGGAACATTGGAATCTAGGAATATTTGGTTCTAGAAACATTCGAATCTAGAAATATTAGGATCTAGAGATACCTAGCTGAAGATGTCTGAATCTAGAGATATCGCTATGTACGTATATTCGGACATTTTTGTGATCTAGGGACCTACGATTGTAAAGATACTTGAATTCAGATTTATTGGTATTTAGGTATATTCTAATTTTGTATATGATATTCTAATCATGTATCTTGAAATAGAAATATACGTCCTAATATTACATATACACACGTTTCGTTTTACGCAAAAATGTATCCGACGCATTTCCGTAGGAGCATATTTCTCCCCAACAAATCGTCAACGGCGGCACATAAATCTCTCTATCTCGGTATTTGATCCGAAACAATATTCGTAGCGCATAGCGGCGAGAGAAAAATCTAGCAGGAAAGGATCACCGATGAGAAAGTGACGGCACAGTCATGGAGCGTCTTTTGATGTCTGTTCCAAGCCCCGTTCTCCAGCCTTCAATTTGCAAAATGAAACAACCTCTTCCACTTTTCCGAGCCAATCGTGCGGCAGATGTTGGCCGCGGGCTTTGAACGGTGCTTTCAAGTCTTTTCCACGGGGTAAACGCCGCGGCGACAACGGTCGAGACTTGTTTGCGCAAGCACCACCAACGAACCACCTTTGTTGGAAAACCATGCTTGAAACGTTTCTGAATCGCTGCCTGTACGAAGACCGGGTGGTGCGCTTTAACGTTTCCAAAGTGTCGGGAGTCAAAAAGCCCGACGGTTTTCAGCTTCTCAAAGAACCGCGATCCTGCTCGCGATTAAAACGGAAAAGGGAAAAATGACCATGTGCTGCTCACTCGCTGGGCTTTTCACTTACCAATCTTGCGAGAAAATAATATTTACCGAGTGTTTGCTTAGATCACATCTAGAGTCTAATTCATGCGTCCAAATATCTGTAGAACATCTACCTCTGAACATTTCTATACCCGAATATCCCTCTGCTTCGAAATAAGCAACTGGTCCTGAGCGAGTTGCTTATTTCGAGACAATATTGTATCTCCGCGAGTGTCTCTGAGTCCTTAATGAAATGTGAGGGATTGAATGCGAAGAAACAAATATGTTGTCAGGTGATCCAGATACGACGTGAAATCACATCGGGTTATTGAACTTGCCGAGGAAGAACCAGTCGAATCCCTTTTCGTGGCAAGAAAAAGATACAAAACGGATGTCCTCCCGGGGACGCTTTTATCGGAAACGGATAATATCGTGCGCGATATACGCGACAACGGAAGAAGCCGAAGAAAAAGTGGCAACGTTCCGTTACCCTTTTTTCCACGGTGTGTCTTCTCGCCTTGGCCGTCTCATGTTCATTACGCCGGTTTTACGACAACATTTTTCTTCGCCGATGTCCTCTCTCTCCGGAGGGTGCATGTTGCTTCTACTGGCCGTATTTTCGCTTAAAAAATGCTCGATATAACGCGCTACAGGATATTTTTCCGGTGTAAATTTACGTCCCCTATTCCGTTTTTCCTGTTTCTGGTCTCGCTTCCGTCTACCCCGTTGCGTTATTTATCGACCACGAGCCGGGTACCCCGAGCTAATTAATTTTTTTTTTTGCGGTAATTGGAGTTGCGTATAGCGATAAGTATATAAGCATAATTGGATGTTGACGAACGTGACGGGAATATGGGGTGGTTCAATGAGCGATTCTATTTTTAATTGTTGCAGTATTTGTTGCAACCCCAATCTCGTCAGAGGTCTTGTATCGCAATTAACGGGTGTACTCGAGTAATTGAAACGTATCTGTTTCGAATTATTTGGATATTAATTATGTACAGTCAAATAGCCTGTGAAATCTTTGAACCTTTGAGATAATATTTGCTATGGAAAATAGAAATTATTTGGCCGGTACACGAACGTGAAATTTCGAATTAAAATTTCTGTTAATTTAATTGTACTCATATTATTGCACGAGAAGAATTGTAAATATATACATACACATCTATTATGGAAATGTTCGAGTTAGAAAGAGAAATACAAGGCTGTCCAAATAAATTCCAAGCGTATTATTATAACTAAATTCCAAGAGTATTATAACAAAGCTATTAAAAAATTGAATCGATCCAGAAATCAAATTATCGATTAATTCCGATTCTAAATAATAACACAGTAAGCTTTTCTTCCACCTAACGTAAACGTATTGTATCGAACTTACGGTTGGATGAATCGGAACAAAGCGATGGAGTTAGCTTTCCAAAAGCAAAAGGACGTCGAGTGGAATTGTCAAAGAAACGTTAATTAAATTCGGTACTCGGAACGTCTTTCCTGCAGATCTCATCGTTGGCAAGAGCAAATAATCACGACATTAAAGTCGCCGATAATCGATAAGACAAAGTCGCCACATTTCGAACGGTCTATGGAATAATAAAACGTTTAAGGAGGCACCGTGAGTCCGGCTTTGAATTGGACTTATTGTTAAAAAGCAACGAGGACGCATTGTTCGAAGTTTTTCGATTAAAAGTTTCTCCGGTGTCGTTCTACCTTTCTTTTGTCCTGTATAATGCTCCCGGACGATTATTTACGTTCTCTCTCGGCTTCAAAGATAAATCGGTTTTGAAATGGTCGCTGGAAAAGCGTCGAGAAACAACGCATTTATCACGTTGCGTGTGCGATATAAAGTAGAGACGCGCAGGTCATGTGAGCGTTGAAATGCCCGTGGGCACAGGGTGCGGGCAGTGAGAGGCGTTGAAAATTTATGGGGGTTTCATAGTTTTTAATTTTTAAATTGAAGGAGGCGAAAATTTGAGATTTTTGGAAATTTGGGAATTTGAGGAGTTGGAGATTTAGGAGGGTGGGGATTTAGGAAATTAGAAATTTAGGAATTTAGGGATTTGGGGAGTTAAGGATTTGGGAATTTAGGGATTTGGGAATTTAAGAATTTGGGAATTTGGGGATTTTGAAATTTGGGAATTCGGGAGTTTAGGGATTTAGGAATTTGAGAATCTTACAATTTGAGAATTTGGGAATTTAGAAATTTGGGGATTTGAGAATTTGGGAATTTAGGGATTTGGAGATTCGAGAATTTGGGAATTTGAGAACTATAAAGATTTAGGAATTTGGGGATTTGAGAATTTCACAATTTGAGAATTTGAGATTGGAAATTTGGAAATTGTAGAATTTAGGAATTTAGGGATTCGGAGATTTCAGAATCCAGGAATATAGGTTTTTTGATATATCAGAATTAGAAATTTAGAAATTTAAGGATTTGAAAATTTGAAAATCTCGGAATTTGGGGATATTGAAATTCAGACACTTGAAAATTTGTAGATTTATTGATTTGGGTAACTGAGGATCAGCTATTTTGAGGATCCACAGATTTGAAAATTTGGATGTTTAAAAATTTAAAAATTCAGAAACTTGAGAATTTGTAAATTTGTAAATTTGAAAATTTAAACGAAATCGTAGTGTCTATAAAAGTTCCTCAAAATACCGTAATATAATTCCCAACGTCATAAAACAAATACCCTTATTAAACCATTAAACTCGAATAAGTAATATCGCCCCATAATTAAATATAGCCAGAAAAAGAACCTGTGCCGTACCCCACACTATTCCAGGAAAAGCCCAAGTTGTATAATTTAATTTCAAACACCAGGAAACAAAAGGGGCCGTTTAAACCATTATACTCGAACAAGAAATTGCACTCCACAATTCGTATAATTTCTTGGTTGCAATTAAACGTTCCCAGGGGTGGAGAAGACCTCCTCCCTTCTGAGCGTTTTCTCGCGATCCAGACGCGACCGGGAAAAATGAAAATGATTCCCGTTTCGTTCGTCGACCATTAGGTTTTTATTTAGCGTAGTTGGTGCTCGCGATGTTCTTTTACTCGTGTGTACGCGTAAATCGAAATACACTCGCACACGTAGAAATCTAGTTACCACCGCGTACGAGTCGCACCGGTGTTTTACCGTTAATTGCAACGGCGGAGAAACCGCTGCGGATCCCGTCCATAAAATACGTTTATCACCCCCTAAAGTCAGGACGCCGCTACCGCGACGGGACCCCATTAATACGCAAATTGCAACCGCGAATTCCTCGGGACTTCCCGGACTAATATGCAAGTCGATATCGCCGAGGAAAGTCGTTAGCTGTTCCTATTATTCCCGGCTGATCAGGAAGAAGACACGGACGTCGTTCAAATATGCATTGAAATTTATGTGCGCTCGGATTTTGATTGTTCCCGGCCAAGAGATAGGGATATTGATTTATTAATTGCTGCACCGATGACCGAGCCTTTTTATGGGGGTGCACTTTAGAAGTTTATAGTATCTTTGAAAACTTCGAGTTTTTGTTTCTACAGTTTTACATTTTTTAATTTCTAGATTTTTATGTTTCTGTATTTCCAACGTACCAAATTTCTAAATTTCCGCATTTCGAAAATTATGTAAGAAATTTTATTTTGCTAGGCAGCAAAAATCCCGAGGACAGTATAACTTCTGCTCTGAATTTGATGTATTAATTGAATGAATATTTGCGCGGTCGATCGATTAAGTTTGAGCATGTTTGAATTAAATAGCGTTGTGTTGCCTCGTTTAATGTTGTAAATAATAAAATTCATTAAAATAAACGTATTCATTTATTATCCTGAACCAGACTACAAGTTGAAATAATTTCAAATGTCATTGATTAATTATTCGATATCTTCAAAAGTTTGGTATCGTTCCAAGTTTTTAATAGAAGAGTAAATTTTCATATAAAAAAAGTGACTCTTCGTGTCCGAATATCTTGATTCAGAACTTGTCTTAAGATTATTTTAATACCTAAGCATGTTTCAAGATAATGTATTTGTACAGTACAATTTAGAAGTAGAAAACGAAGCATTTTCTAGGAAGCACAGCTTTTACCTATCCGGTAATATATAGTGTTTTAAACGCGTAAGAAAGCTCTATTTCAAGTTGAACTCGAGCGAAGTAGCATTCATCTTTTCCTCTCAGACTGCGGAAGCGTGCACAGGAAGGGATGAAGTTCTTTTTTCTCTCGTTGCATTCGCCAACTTTTCCACGTTATCGATTGATTCTGGCTCGAGGAAACTTGTTACAGTTTCGCCGGAACTCGTTTTAAGATAAAACCGAAACTCCCGTAAGATTTGATGCCAAGAAGCTCGAATAAAAATCCGCCGAAACTATCAAGAGCTTTTATTCGCTCGATATTTATCGCGCCCGGCGAATTCGGTTCAATTACAATATTGCTTTGTGACGTTGCGTCGACGCTCGTTGTGTTTAATGCACGGCGGAAGGGCGTTTTGGTTAACAAATTTCTGTTCGATTCAGCGTTAATTAAACGATATTTTAACCGTGCACACGCGGCTGTCCTACGTATTTGTAACACGTGGCAGTCGTAAAACTCTATCAATTAAATAAATGAATTTTCAACGATGTTTAGCGATGACGCTTTGAAGTTCCAACTAAATACATAAACTATCATTTTCAATCGATGACAAGCACCTTTCAGCGTAATTAAATACCCAACACTTCCGATCTCGGAGATATCGAGATCTAGAAATATTGAAAACTATTTGTGTCTAGCGATATTAGAATTACGAAATATTTGAATTTGAAGATATTGGAAAGTACCGATATTCACGTACGGATATTTAGACCTAGGGATATTTGAATACAAGGTTAGTGGACTCTAGGGATATTCAATCCTATACGCATTAGGATCTAAGGATATTGGGGCATAGGTATACTGGATTCCAGAAATATTGGGATCTAGTAATATTGGAATCTAGAGTGTTCCGATCTAGGGATATTGGGATCTGGGAATCATGGTATCTAGGGATATCGGGATCTAGGGATATCGACACATAGGGATATCGGGATCTAGGAATATCGGGATCTGGGGATATTTGGATGTAGCGATATCGGGATCTGGGGATATCTGGATGTAGCGATATCGGGATCTGGGGATATCTGGATGTAGCGATATCGGGATCTAGGAATATTGGGATCTAGGGGTATTCTAATCTAGGGATATTGTGATCTAAGGGTATTTGAATCTAGGGATGTTGGGATCTAGTGATAATGGGGTTTAAGAATATTGGGACCGAGAGATATTGAGATATAGTGATATTGGGATTCAGGGATATTTGCATTTATGTGTATTGAGATCTGGCGACATATTGGTTTGGGGATATTGGAATCTACAGATATTCAACTTTGTGCGCATTGGGTTTTAGGGTTTTACGAATATATGGATCTTCGAATCTAGTGATATTTGGGTCTAGCGATATTAGGATCTAGAAATATCCGTAGAATTATCTAAGGAATAAAGCTATAGTATACTTGCAATATATTAAGTTTGCAATATAGCGATACAACGCGAGACGATTTAACGTTCGGTACAACTCTTGAAGTAATAAAAGAGATGTTTCACGGAGATCTAAAATTAAGTTTGCGCATTTAGCGAATCCTTTGTGTGCTTTCTTAGTCAATGACTGATGCGAACTTGAGAGATAATGAATATTTTCGTTTACTCATTATTGGAACAAGTTGGTGACATCATGTAATCAAATATTGAAGTACCATTTTTAACCGCTTCTCCGCGTCGCGCACCGAAAGGAAAAAACGAACGACGTTTAAAAGTGAAATAACGACCGGATCGTTGCGCTCCTCGATAAAATTTACATCTGGATTTTATCGATCCATCCGTGTAACGGCAAAAAAGGTTAGTGAAAACGATTCGGCAGACAGCATTGTACGAGATGAGCCCCTGACCATAGTACGTATAAGGTATTCGGCAAAATTCAGCCAATCGGATGATACCCCGAGTCGAAAATGCACGAGGATCGTGTTTTTTTACGGTCGCCCACTTGTTCCGCGGGTCCCATCCACAATTTTATGATTACGACGAACTACGAACTCGTCGAGGAAATAGCACAAAGGTAGTCGAAAGAATGCTGGAAAAAGAAGGAAAAACGAATCCGAAACGAAGGTATCGTCACTTCGTGGGCCAATTCCAGAAATCCTTTTAATGGCCATAAGAATTTATGTGGATCCATTTTACTTTTATCTATTTATTTTTATTTAATATTGTTATTTTTATAACAATAATATTGTTAGATCGATCCTTTTAGAAATCGAAATTCTCTTAAAAAATTTGAAATTTTAATTCTGCATCCATGACAGTAGAATAAACAAGGTCCTCGAATTTTTAATTTAAAAAAATTCTGAAAATGGTTAGAAATGTTAGGATATAATATTGTAACGGTAAAAAACGATGAAATTTGCAGTTTTTTTTTATCGTTTTTCTGAATACAAGTTACTGTTCGTTCGAAAACCAGCACGGACGTAAAAGCCTTTGAAGTCACGTTCAGGAGTCGAATATCAGGGGAAAAGGAGAAACAGGATCTCGACTTCGACCACGAAAAGGGCGAGAGAAGTCTGCTTTCGATTTCCGTCACGAGAACCGTCGAAGAAGTTTATAAAACTGCTGCACCGCATTCGAAATGCAACGAGGTGGTTGCCGATTCGAACGCCTCTGTAGATTCTTTGTCATTAACTATCTTAATTACGATGAAGAAACATTTCTCTCCAAATATATTAAATATCGATTGATATTGTCAATAAGTTAATTTCAATGCTTCGCGTCAAATTTCTGAATCTACTAATTTTTACATTTTTAAATTTATTAATTTGCAAATGTTCGAATTTTCTCATTTTCAAATACTCGAATGCAAAAATTTTGAAATTCAGGATCAATATATTGTAATGTTCGTACAGTATTATCAGTGTTTCAGTAGATTTTGCGAATAAATATTGAAATCCTGAAATACTGGCAATATATCAAATAGTGAGCGTCCGTAGTCTCTATCGGTGTTAAAAATTAGTACTACATATTGTAAATTATGGACTAGAGACATAACAGTATAATAATATAAAAAAATAGAGAGATAGTAGTGTGATAGTATAGTAGGTAGAGTAATAAAATAATGAAATAGGAAAATAGCAACCTTTTAAAACAATCAAATAATCAAGTTGTGACGCGGTACAAATAGCAAAATAGTAGTAGATATAATAAAATAATATATCGTGTAATATATCTTCTACAACTTTCCCTTACTTTTAAACAGATAAAGAATAACTACAACTTTGTATGTCGTCGCATAACAATATTAAAAAAACAAATCATTTCCACCAATAAATCTGTCCCTTCGTACCATTTCTATAGTTTCCTGTATCTTCATTGCTTACGGAAATAATACTGTCATATAGTACTAGCCTCTGACAGCGTGTACACTCAGGTGCAACGTAGACTTTCTTTTGGTACTACATTTTATTTTCATATTTTCAAATTCTTAAATCTCAAAAATCTTTAGATCCATAATTTCTCAAACTGCAAATTGCTAGATTTTCAACTACTGAAATTCCCAAATTCCTACATATTCTTACTTTCAAATCCCTAGATTAGATCTCCAAATCTCGAGGTCCTTAAACACCTGTGTCCATAAATTTTTAAATCCCGAAATTTGTACATACCTAATTCTTAATAGCTCAAATTCCTAGATGTAGATTCGTAGATCAATAAATTCGTACATTCACAAATTGCTAGATCCATATATTCCTAGATTAATAAATCTCTACATCCACAAATTCGTAGGTCCTCGAACACGTATGTCCATAAATCTGCAGACCAACAAATTCCTACATCCTCAAATTCCTAAATCCATAAATCTCTACATCGACAAATTCTTAGGTCTCCGAACATTTATGTCCATAAATCTCTACACCAACATATCCCTCAATCCATAAATCTCAAGATCCCTAAATCCGTAGACTAACCGATGTCTACATTCACAGATCCCTAGATCCATAGACCACTAAATCCTTAAATTACTAGATCTATAAGTTCACAAAATTTGAAATCCTCAAACATATCCTTGAATTCCTAGATTACTACATCCATAAGTATCTATCGTAGATTCCTAGATCCATATATCCTTAGATTATTAGATCCATAAATATCTGGATCTTTATACCACTAATTTTCTTCATCTTCAAGTTCTTAGATCCCTAGATCTGTAGTTCGGTAGTTTCATAAATTCTTACATTTGTAGATCCATATATCCCTAGATTATTCAGCCCATGAATCCCTAGATCCAAAATCCCTTATATCAATAAATCCCTATATCCACAAACCCCCATATCAATAAATATCTGGATCTTTATACCATTAATTCTCTTCATCTTCAAGTTCCTATATCCCTAGATCAGTGGTTCTAATTCATAAATTAGATTCCTAGATGCACGAATTCCAAGATCCGTAAATCTCATAAATGCCCAAATCTGCAAATCCTTAGATCCCTAGATCCCGAAACGCGAATGCGCTCGAATGCCTATGCGTTCAAGTTCTTAATCCTTCCTCGAGTTTAGGAATCTCCGAAAATCTGTAAAAGCGAGGAAGTAGGAGTCGTGTTTCGCCTTAGTTGGCGTGTTTTCTCTAGGGAAAGCAGATTTGCTGTTGACTGTACATAGGTGTACACACACACACACACACACACATGTATAGAGAGAGGCGTGGGATCGAGAGAGTAGAGGGGTCAGGCGTTTCGTCGGGACAAAGAGGGAAATAGAAGAGATCGTACTCGATGGTGGTCGGGTGAAGTTAGTTAGCAGTCGATGCGCACACGCCACGCGCTCCGGACGTACGCCACGACGCGTCCTCTCGTTCCTCTCGCAATCGTTTCGTTTCTCTCGGTTTGTCAACGTGTCCGGTTGGGTTTGCGGCAGAGAAATCTGCGGCTTCCGCTCGGGAGCCTCGATGAAGAAACTCGGCCGACGAAGTCCGCACGATTTCTCCGGGTAATTCCCGGTGATAACGTTTTGCTACGTATCGAAACGCGACGTCGTACGACATTTCGGTGTGTCAAGTGACTCGAGGAGATTCAAGTGCGACCGATAAAGGTTGAAGTTCAGTGACGATTGAGAATGGTCATTTTGTATCGGTGCTCCAACGAAACTTGATCAGATAGGGCCTCGATTTGTGACGCTGCCAGGGGAGACACTTCACTCTTGTAACGAGGTAAATTCGACTGCTTTTACTTGTATTTTCTCTTTATTTTATTTTCGGTAGTTGTATTGTATAGGTCATTTAATATTGTAACGTATGATTTATGTCGAGGACGAATTTGCTTTATTCTTTATGAGCAGCCATTTTATTTATTCAATGAAAAATATTATTGATCTTCAGTTTCGTTTTGATTACTGTGGATATAAAATTTGGTAACTTTTGTTCTCTTTTGGTCTCCTTTGTTTTCGTACAAAATAAAAATCTTCATTATGCAGCACAGAAAATATTTGATCTAAACAATGCAATCGTTCGCAAAATAAAATTATTTTCAGCCAGTATAAGTTTCCTATGTAAAATTTGTTATTTTCTGAATAACTATGTTAATTTTAGCTCGTGAACGTATAAATATAAGATAGAGTAATTTTGTACCTCCCATAGTTCTCAACTTAAGTTTCAGAACATAGTCCTACGAGAGTTAACCCTTCACCACTGAGGTGCAATTTTTATCGCCCAGATGGTGAAGTGCATTTAAATAGACTCCCGTGAACGTTATTAACCCCTTAACACTTTGAGAACCTCATATTTTATGGAATCGGTGGCTCTCGTAATGTTCTACATCTTTTTCTACCGAAAAACCTTGTTAATTGTTCTTACTGCACGTTTCGAAGCAGCCATATTAAAATTACTGGAATTTCTTCAAATATTTACTTCTGAATAAGTTAAAATTCACGGAAGCAGCACGTTTCAGTGGTCGGATAACGCAGAAATAAACAGTAAATGTAGATATCGTTCAGATATACAATACTGACGAAAACAAAACATTTCAGTGGCCGGATAACACAGAAATAAACTGTAAATATAGGTGCTTCAGAATTAAGTGCGTTGAATATATTCGTGATTCGATTTTGGATTTTTTTACTTGTTGGGATTTGGAAATTTTTATATCCTTAAATTTCCAAATTCATAAGATTTCAAACTCCTCATTTCCCAAATTCTAGATTCTAAAATCCAGAATTGAGAATTTTCAAATTCTCCAAATTTTCAAATATCTAAATTTCTAAATCCACAAATCCCTATATTTCTAGATTTCTAAATCCCCAAATCCCTATATTTCTTGATTTCTAAATCTCTGAATCCCTATATTTTCAGATTTCTAAATCCCCAAATTCCTAGATTTCTAGATTTCTAAATTTCTAAATCCCCAAATCCCTACTTTCTATATTTTTAGATCCCCAGATTTCCAGGTCCCCAAATTTCTGGATTCCCAGATTCTCAAGTCCCCCAAATCTCTAAATTTTCAAATCTTTAAATATCCAAAATCTCAAATTTCCAAATTCCTAAATATCCAAATTTTAGAACTCCAATTTCCCAAGTAACAAAATCCCAAATTCCCAATTTCCTAAATTTCCAAATTCCATATTCCCAGATCCCTAAACTCCAAATTCCCAAGTGTCCACATCCCAAAACTATCAACTTCCTAATTTCAAGATCCCCGTATTCTCAACTTCCCAAACTGCAGACCTAACAGCCCAAAATCTTGAAACTCCCAAATCCCTAAATTGGCAACTTCAGCGAAAAACTCTGAAGTGCCATTTTCCCCAGGGTCCCTTAAAGGCGCTCATCGGTGTGTACATACTCTTGTTAACTACCGTTCTCCAGTGAAGATTTAATACGTCGTCGAAGTTAGCCAAGCAATATTCGCGGGACCGTTATAAATCGATGTGGATCAAAAATGTTCGCCAGCAATAGGCGTACAATGTATTCAGATTGAATCGGTGAAATATGCATGCGCCTAGCCGATCGCTTCACGCTTAATTTCCCCCCGATATTTTTCGAACGGTATTTGAATTTTAAAGGCGCGCACGAGACGACGTGAACGGTGGATCAATCATGGCTGCACGGTGGCAATGACAGGATGGCGTTTATTAATAACTTGGTGACAGAAGTGACGTGCCTGCCTATTCGTACGAACCTATCGTCGTACCTTTGTACTTTTTCTCTTGTAAAACGATAAATCACGATGTCTTAGAACACCGTTCGATAATGGAACCTTTTCCGCTACGAACTGTTGTTATGTCGTGCAGACGGACCGTGACTCACTTCACGGGCGTGTACCGTGTATTCCTGCGGTTCGAGCAACGCGATCGTAGGAAGAAACGTTATTATATCCGCATTCTGAGACGTCTAGGCATTTCATTTTTACGGATGATTGGCGGGAATGTGAATCAACCGATGGGACACCATGGCTCGACGCCATAAATCGACGAACATGGACCATTCTCTGTACAGCGCCGTGTATCTACTTACTATGGAATGATATGTTCTCATTTTCAAGTCTCGATTTCCTGTGTTACGAACTTCTGTATTTTCAAAGTTACGTGTTTACTGTTATAAAGGTTCAGCTTTTCAAATTTGAATTTATATTACATTTGTATTTATTATTTATTATTATTTATATTTATGCTTATATTTACATTTAGATTTGTATTTAAATTTGTACTTATATTTGTTTGTATATTTGCATTTATATTTGTACGTATATTTATATTTACCATTATTCATGTGTGCATTTATATTCATAAATATAAGTATATTCATATTCAAGATTATCTCATATTATACACATTTTGTATGCACAAAAATAAGCAAAATCAAACAGAAATAATTTACAATACCAGAGGCAAACGATTGAACTCATAAAGTCGTACGATTAATATACCAGAAATGACTGATCATAAAAGGTTATCGTCGAAGAACGTTCAAAATGCAATTTCGAATTTCGAATTGGCAATAATCTCGTTCATTCGGAACAATTACCATTCGTAATCCCCGAGGAACGGCCGTGGAATATCGATACTTGTTAATGGCGGCCATGCTACCAGCCACTGTATCAAACATAATAAAACATAACCGCAGAAAGAATTCAGTGATGAGATCACGACGAATGCACGAAAGTAGGCGGTCGTTCGGGCGATTTAATGAACGGAGGGACGAAGGTCAGCCTTAAGTCATCCGATGCGTTAACATTTTTATTTTCGTGTTCTCGCTAATATGACGGGATTTTAAATCGACGATCCGCCGCGAGCATCATCCTCGCGTTAAAAATACTCGTCGACGGAAGGACGATTCGATTCACGGACGATGATCAAATATTTTTCGTATCCATTTACGGAGAAGCGAGGTAAACAGGGGCGAAGATAATGGAAAGTTGATAGATCGAATGGTACAGCGGATTCTGCACTCTTGTGGAGATAACGTTGATTAATGAAGATCTATGGATTTTAATTCTCTCCTTTCCTTCACACGCTTCTTCGGCATACGTGGAAGCATTTCCGAACAAATTTTAATCCCTGAAAATTTTGTCGAAAGTATTAGTTTTAAATTGTACTTTGGAATGAACATTTCTTTAGAGGCATAGTGAAATCTAGGGATATTCAGATCTATGGATACTTTGGCAATATTTTGTCCTCGAGATGTGTGAACATGGATGTATTTGATTTTAGGGATTTTAACATGTAGGAGTATTGGAATGTGGGTATGTGGGATGTAGGGATATTGGGACCTAGGTATATTGGGACATTGGGAGCTAGGGATATAGAGATCTAGGGATATTGGGGTCTATGGGTATTGGGACCTAGGGATATTGGGAACTAGGAATATTTGGACCTAGGGATATTGGGAACCAGGAATATTCTAGTCGAAAAATATTGAAATCTAGGAATATAAGATTCAAGAGATATTCGAATCTATTGCTATGTAATGATCTTCTGACCTTGAGATATTTTAATCTAGGGATATTCGGATCCTATGGTATTCGTATCTCAGAAAATAGGAACCTAGGAATATAGACAAATTATAAATCTAAGATTCTAAAAATGTAATAATTTATATTTCCATATTGCGCTTGTATAATATAGCTCATGTAAAAATCATTTCTGTTTGCATTTACCCTTTCCATTTTCAAAAATTACGTACCAGATTGCCTGATAAAATTAAATGGAACTTTTCTCATACAACAGATCTTCAATTCTTATTTCTTTCCTTCAAGCAAATTAAGTCTGACAGTACACAACTTGTCTTTGAAACTCGTCTCACGAGTGACTCATGCTAGAAGCAAAAAACACGTCACGTCTGTCAAGAACGCATATAATTAGTTAATCAATTCGAATACGCAATATCTGCTCGATACGTGGGTGTAGAACGAGTCTGACGATACCGACGTCCGTTTCCTAAAAGAAAAAACACCGGAGGCTTACTTTGTAGGAACGAAATTAATTTACGAAAGAATTCCTCGTTAATTGATCGGGCTACCAGAGCGAGAACAAGATCCATTCTGGTTGATTGAACGAGATAAGTAATCACGCGAGAGGAACGTCTGATAAAATTCTTAGCATTGAAACGGGGTAAAAGGAAAATCCACTTTATCTAGGCACGTGGTCGCTTAATTAATTAGAAGCTCCCGTTACACTGTCCCTGGCATTAAAGTCGGTCGTTGGATGTTCATTCGGCTCAGGGTAGATCATCAGGGTTTTTCGTGCTGAATGATCGATTAGAGTATCGCGTTGCAAACTTCCTTTCGTGTCTAAAGCTTTACGAACTCCCACGGTTGAAAATCGGTTACCGTAGAAATTTCAACCGTTTCTCCGTAAATCCACCGAAGAAGAAAATGCGAACAAACATTTTGCGATGGAAAAATGAAAGGTAAATTTAAGGACTAATCCAGGAACTTACATAGAAAGTCTGAAAGTTTGATGTCACGAAAGTACCGTAAAAGGGTACTTATGTTACATCGATTTAAAGCTTAAAAGATTACCGCGTCAGCATTAATGTTCGTAATACAAAATGGCTACACGGTATGACAATTTCAAAATATAATTTGGTAACATAAAAGTACTTTAAAAGGGTATTTACGGCACATCGATTTAAAGCTTAAAGGCGAAAGAAAATGCCTACATAAAGCCTTCATTAATATTCTCAATACAAAATGGCTGGCTCTGCATTGAAGCAGTGAGTCAAGCAATTTACAGATTAGTACGTATCGGCACATTAGCAAAGCATTCGTTTTCTATTAGGAATATTAATGAAGCGTATATATAGGTATTTCCGTTAAGGTTCAATCTTCAAGCTGATATGCCATGAGCGCCATTTTACGATACTTTTATGTCATGAAATAATGTCTATTTACGTTTCAAAATCGGGTCATTGATTGCTGAACCTGGCAGTCAGCCATTTTACATTAAGGGTGCCAATGAAGTATTTATACGATTGTGTTGGTTAAAGTTTGAGCTTCAAATTGACTTAGCACAAGTGTCATTTTGCCTTTTATGTCATCAAATCTCGTCGTTATATGCGATACAGTTGGTCATTGTTTGCTATAACTGGCAGTCAGCCATTTTGTATTAAGAGTACCAACGATTCTTTTTGTTAAAGTTTAAGCTTCAAATTGGCCTAGCACAAGTGCCATTTAGTCGTACTTTCATCGAATCACGTGTTTCAAGACCATCAGATATATTTCGTAGCGAACTCATCTCAAGTTTATGAATTAATATATCGTTAAAAGTAATTTCCTTCTGCAACTAGCTAAAAGCACCGTTCATTTGCATTTAATTCTCTCAGCTGCAAAATAACGGGGATTCCCGATTTCGCTTTCGAGTTTCCGTCGCTTTGTGCGGTCGGAGAGAGATGGCCGTAAACGCAAGAAAACCACAGAAAATCGCTTTCCCCTCGGTCGTAATCAAATAAGACTCTGCAAACAAGAATCCAATTTCCAGCCATTGCTGCCCTTCCTTATCTACCGATGCTTTCTTCCGTGTAACGCGAAGAGATTCGGTTGCCGGAGAACGGCCAAGAAAGACGAGTTTTCCACGAAGCATCGCCGGTAAACAGAAAGAAGATAGAACCACGATAAACATTCGTTAACCGAGAATATATTGCGATCTCTCTAGATATTTGGTCTATGGTACCACCGTCGTTACAGTACACTTAACTCCAGGCTCTTACGCTCGAGGACTTTCACATTTTGTAAGCCAATAACAATAAATTCGTTTCCTTCGCGATTATTTTTCGTTTACCTCTTTTCTCAGATCCCTTTCCTCGGTTTAATTTAAAATTACTAAATTTCAAAAACATCGAGTTTTCAACGGTAGTCAGATTAGGTCAGATCGGTTAAAAACTAGGGTTGTGTTAGGCAGAATTTAGATAACTTTGGATTAGATCTTTGTAATCTATAAGTTTGTATATTAGATCTCTACACCTCTAGTTCCCTATATCACTAGATCTCTGGAAACCTAAATTCCTATATCCTGAGAGTCCTATACCCCTAAATTTTTGTACTAGAATCTACACATCTCCTAGATCTACACATATTCCTAAATTTCTGTACTTTGAGGCTTTCATACCCCTAGGTCCATACGATCTACATATTCCTAGATCCGTGCGATCCTAAATCCCTATATTCCTAGACTCCTATACCTTCAAATCTCTATATCTCTAGATCCCCATATTCTGAAGCTTCTACACCCCTAAATTTTTGCACCCCTAGATCTATATTCCTAAATTTCTGTACTTTGAGATTCTTATACCCTTAGATCCCTATGATCCTATATCTCTATATTCCTAGATCCCTATATCTTCAAATCACTATATCCCTAGATCCCTATATTCTGAGACTTCTATACCCCAAAATTCTTGCACCCCTAGATCTATATCCCTAAATTTCTGTACTTTGAGACTCTTTTACCCATAGATCCCTATGATCCTAAATCCCTATATTCCTAGATCCCTATATCTTTAGATCTCTATATCCCTAGATACTCCTACGCTTCGATACATTTTTTTACACCCCTGTAATTCCATATTTCCAAATTCCTATGTCCCAAATACCTACACTACCAAATTTTCATATT
This sequence comes from Megachile willughbiella, assembly GCA_945859595.2. NCBI lineage: Eukaryota > Metazoa > Arthropoda > Insecta > Hymenoptera > Megachilidae > Megachile > Megachile willughbiella. Next base: position 13,184,431 of record OX243796.1, read on the forward strand.
CTTAGATTCCTATACCCTTAAATCCCTATATATCTATACTTCTATATCCATAGACCCCTATATCCCTAAATTCCTATAGCCATAGATCCCTATATCCCTGAAACCTTAATTTACTGTTCCCTTAAATTTCTACATTCCCAAATTTGTACATCCATAAATCTTATACCCTTTTCCAAAACAAAAATTTGTAAAATATTGGAAAAAATTCCTCTGCTTCGTTTAAAAATTCGTTGAACTCGAAGGTAATTTTAGACGAAATGCGATCATTTCTCCTATATGTGGGTCATTCGTGGCCCAGCCCCGTGGGTGTAAAAAGGATCTCCTTTTTCAGCGCACTTAGGAGAAGGAGCGTTCCGCATCGGATTTCCCTCTCGCATCCCTCTTTCAACGTGACACATGCTCGACACACGTGTTACGCTATTATGTCAATCGTTACCACGTGGATAAATGCTCGAGTAATTTATTAGACGGTGAAGTTCCTTCCTAGTGGGTAAACGAAAATGCAACTCGAGAGGGAAACTTGCCCGTCTGGCGAGAAACAACCCTTTCTTAATAAGTTTCGTAGATAAGGGCGCGCAGGGTAACCGGATTTATTTGGAACTAAGCGAACGTTTCTTGAACACGTGCTTCACGAGGAAATTTATAAATTTCCGCGGTTGCATTTTAAACGCCACCGGCAGAAGTTGTTTCGGACGGAAACTCGTTTTTGCGCGGTCTGACTGCGGATTAACGGCTTTGTATGTGCGGAATATTCTCGGTTTAAGCTTGATACTCCTGGAAATCATGTAATATTTTTCCCTCGAGATATGTTGAAATTAAAACGATGAAATAAGTAGATTATATCTTTCAGCTTAAACACATGAATATTTCTTTTCGTGCAGAGGCTTCACGAATTAATAATAATAAACCTCTTTCGATTCAGACAAGAATTAAAGTAATGTTTTTATTCGTTTTAAACACTTCTCATTAAATCTTTAGGAACATCTCAAACTTCAACGTCAAAAGAAATCATTTTTCCTTCGTATTTGACTTTAATGTAAAAACTGAAGAGGATGGGACGAAAGTTTATGAGAATTCAAAGCAAAGATACAATGCCGAAATGTTCCACAATTTTACAAAACAGCAGCGTTAAATAATGAATTTCATAAATGTATCATACGAAGAGAAGCGAGAAAACCAAAAGTAAAGGGGAAGTATATGTTTTATTTAAGGGCTCGTAACAGAAAAAAACTGCACAAAAATAATCTGCTACTGTATATTACTCGCGTATGAATGTTGCAGTATTTCTGCAACATCGAATAAAATGCTTTATTTTGAAGATTTTCTTCCGCGTATCGTTTTGTTTTTGTCGAGTATAAGATTAGCGATACAATCGCGAAAATGCAGGCTACCGTTGCCGTGGTATAATGCTCAAATTCCGGAAGCATGCAGTCAGGCCACTCGTGTTCTTCCGCACTTCCGCCGAGTGCACTTCTGCTCCGCATTTTGCCAGCCACTTTTCCAGTGGCTTTTCACGTGAGAAAAAAAAGAGCAGCGGCTTGCATGTAGCGAGATTTAGAAAGCTCATCCACTCGGCCAGACGATTTTCCCAGGATTTTTCAGCCTTAATGTGTTTACATTACCTCGGCTAATCCTTATCATTCGGAGTGGAAAATGTATCTGTTAACCTACTTTGTTTATCTCGTTTTCATTCCATTCCTTCGCGTCGTTTTAAATATTTTTTCTACGTAACTTCGCTGCTTTTGAATTATTGTTAATTGTATATTTTTACCGAAATTGCTTTGGCAGATTACTGCTTTTAATTTCTTTCTATTTGAACTTACACGTTATTTTTATTTTCTGTTTACAAAATGTTTTTGGTAGTGTACTGTATTTGTGTAATGAATTAAACAGCACAATAAATTGTGTTATGAGTGATCAGCACTATAAAATTTAATTAGTATGATATTAAGTGATATATTAATTAATACTGTGAATTAAACATTAATTAATTAGCACTGTAATCTGTTAAATTTTTGATCATCATTATAAATGAAATATAATTGATAAGCAATATAAATGAAATATAATTGATAAGCAATATAAATGAAATACATTAGATTAATTAAGAAAAAATAAGATGCAAATATCTTAAATAGTGTGACTATTACACAAATAATTTGAGATAGTAAATTGAAAGATGAATTAGTAAATTTTTATTCTCAATGATCAAAGTTTGAATATATCCAACTTAACTGCAATTCTTAACTGAAAGTTAATTTAAAGCAAATTTCATTAAAAATGAATGTAATTAAACGAACTCGTCCGAAGAAAGTGTTGGGCATTTTTAAATCAACGTTAATTATAGCATTTTACGAAGCACTTTTATGACACGATCTCGATAAAGCGAAGTCTTCAATTAAACTGCAACGATGAAGTAACGGACGATTTATATTTCAATAGTTCCAAGTCTATTGCATTTAATAACCGAGTATCACGCATTCACTCGTAAGTGGAACACTGCTTTCTTTCATTTATAGAGAACAGTTCTCTATTCAAGTATCCCACACTTTTCTATTCTCTTAATTGTTCATTTAATTCGAAACTATCTCGGTAAAAACATCATATAGAACCTTAGTTTACACACGAACAAGATATTTCAGAATTTTCTAATTAACGAGGCGACAATCCGTGTTTGTAATTAAGATGTACAATCAACGATCTTAGGTTCTAATTAACTAGATAAAATTGTAATGAAGAAACTACGGGTGTAATTAAGAGCGATTACAATTATAATGGAGAGCGATTATAATTTATAATAAAGAGTGATTACAAATAAAAATTAAGAATGATTACAATTATAATAAATATAGCAATTATAAGAAAAAGCGATTATATTTAAATTGAAAAGAACAGCTTGCAATATATTAATTATCACCAACCTCAACCTGTTCCACATTTGAAAATCAATTTTGGAATCTACAAATATTCCAATCAATAAATTATCAATATCCAGTCACATCTACTAAATATTTTATCTACACAACACATTCGAACGAGAATAAAAATGTTCAAAATTGCTTAAGTAATAAACTCAATATAATAAGAAAACTGTGCAATCACCAGTATAATATAAAAAATTTACGATCATTATTACCCCGTCGTTTAAAGCATAACGGAGGAATGGCATTGCAGTTTCTACTGCACTTTCAAAGGGCATTATTTTCCCAAAACTTTGAACCACAACTCCGGTAGTGTCTTCAGTTTTTACTACGAGTAGGAAAATTATGGAGGTCTAGTTGGACTTTGTTGTGCTCGCGAATTTTCCAAGTGGAAGTCGGGTTTAAAGAAAAAGGACAATACCACTCGTATTTTATTCCTTTATCTGTTGGAGCATTGTCTTCGTTTCAGGACCGTTAAAATTTTGTAAGGCCCGTGTTACAGAAACTTAACTCTGAAATTGGAGCCTGTAAAGTGTAGGGCCCATCTGTAACCCCCTTTTAATCCGATCCTGGGCCGTCTACAAACATTGTAAGGGTTCGAAGTTTGCCCCTTAATGGATCTAGTGTTTGCATCTGAAGAGAGTATCGATGGATACCCGTGTCTTGCGATACACCCCTTGTTCTTTGAAAATCAATCTTCCCCCTTTGGTCCTGGATTCTTTATTCCATCTTCCGTCGATGGTACATTTGTATTAGGGTGACTTCACGGAGAAGAACATAAATAAAGATGAGCTTCGTTTCGAACAATTATTTATGATTCAGAGTTTAGGAAATTTTTCGAATTTAGTTTTGAGTGTTGAGTGTTAAATATCAGGTGATGGATTTTGGAATGTAGGAATTCTGCTAAAATCTGGTAACGTATTTATCGTGAAATAGCACTTGTAATATATGATGCTCAAGATTTTGCAAGAATTATTATACTAATTTGTTTTGTATTTTATTAATACTTTTTTTAGGGAAGGAAATAATATTGTGTGAATATAATAATAATATAATATTATACAATTATATAATATAATTGTAAAGTATAGAAAGAAGTTTGTACACAAAAAAGGCAACAATAAAAGAAAAAATACAGAAAGCAAAAAATTATACAAGAAATGTGAAAAGTAAAAATAAGAAATCGTACTTAATTTGGAGAATAGTACAAATAATAATATGAAAATCTATAATAAATGATTAATGGTTAATGTTATTATTATAAACGATTCGAAAAACAGAGGGTCAATATCTTATTTCCGATTTCATATCCCGAGGCAGAATGATTAATTAAAAATGGGACAACGCAATCCTGATGCTGTAGAATGATATATTAACGTTCAGAACGTTGATATTTCCAAAGAAGAGCCTTCATGAATGGTAGGAGACTCGTTTCGACCTCGCATTCCTCGGGTTCAGAGATTTATCTTCACCTTCGAAGAAGCTCTCCACCAGAAAAGATCCAGAATTGTTACATTCTTTAACGGACGGTTCTAGCATCTATAAATTACGCCCTAATTCCGTACCGTTTATATTTAGGAACTTGGAGATTTGGAGAAATTTCCGGATTTGAGAATCTAGGGATTTTGTGAAATTCGACGGTCTAGAGATTTGGAGATATTGGGAGATTTAGGAATGTAGAGATTTGGGGGAATAAGGACATCCAGAGATTTGGAGAAATTGGGGAATCTAGGGATTTGGGGGAATGTGGAAATCTAGTGATTTGTAGAAATTTGGGAATCTTGGGATTTGGAGAAATTGGAAAATCTAGGGATTTGGGGGAATGTGGAAATCTAGGGATTTGGAGAAATTTGGGAATCTAGGGATTTGGGGGGAATGGGAAACCTAGGGGTTTTGAGAAATTTGGGTATTTGGGAATCTAGGGATTTGGAGAAATTTTGGAAACATTGGGATTTGGAGCAATTGGGGAATCTTGGGATTTGGAGGAAATGGGAAATTTAGGGGGTTTGAGAAATTTGGGAATCTAGGGATTTGGAGAAATTTGGGAAATTTGGAAACATTGGGATTTGGAGCAATTGAGGAATCTAGGGATTTGGGGAGAATGCGAAATTTGGGAATCTAGAGATTTGTATAAATTTGGGATTTGGGAATTTGGAAATTTAGAAATTTGAAGTCCAGTGATTTTGAAATTTGGAAAGTTGGAGATTTGCGAATCTAGGGATCTAGGGATTTGGTACTCTTGAAATTTGGAAATTGAAGTATTTGAGAATTTTCAAACTTTCAAATGTATAATATTCGTGTAAAATATCATATAATACAATAGTATATAATATAATAATATAATATCATATAACAGTAATATAATAACACAGCACAATAATTATCATATAGAATATAACAATAGTAGATGAATTAGAAAAATTAAAAATGTGTAATTGAATGCTTGAAAAATGTAATATTAACGCGGTGAGATTTTGATCCAATAAACGCAATGATAGAGAAAAATCGAAGGCTCCATTACAGTAAAAGATTCGTCAGCCGAACATCGAGTGAATCATATTGGATGGAGTCTGTGAATTGATGGAGTATTAGCGAGATGGCACCCTTACGGGTATCATCCCCGCACCCTTATGGCATTATATTCACTAATATCAGCATCGAATCATGAAATTCCCAGCTGGTAACCGACCATGGTATTCCGTGAACATTAAAGTCCCGTAATTGCATCGCTGCGAGCGAAATGCAGTAGCGAATAGTCGCGGAAAGGAGAGACGATATCGTTGTCTGGTTTCCATGGATCGCCTCCTGTGCTTGGGTAGAATTTAGCCTGTTAACAAATTGGCCCGGGGAATTTGTTGATCGGAATCCGTCCGACCGCTTCCCGTACGATCAAACAGTTGATTGAACTGACAGGGATTAAACGAAGCCCATTAATATTCTAGTTATAAGTGTGATCAACATCGTTACCACGTGGATCGTTGTTAGCCCGTCGCGGACTGATCGAGATACGTTAATTGCATTGCTTTTCTGATTTCCTTCGCGAATCAACGATATTATATTATCCAATTGATTTAATGGGATTTTAGGGAATTTTTAGATTCAGAAATTTAGGAATTTTTTAATCGGGAATTTGTGATTTTGGAAGTTTGATGATTTTGGGAGTTGTCAATTAGGAGATTTGAGAATTTAGGGATTTGGGGATTTGGGGATTTGGGGATTGGGGGTTTAGGGATTTAGGGATTTAGGGATTTAGGGATTTAGGGATTTGGGGATTTAGGATTTTAGAAATTTTGGAATTTTGGAATTTTGGAGATTTGGAGATTTGGAGTTTTGGGATTTTGGGATTTAGGGATTTAGAAATTTAGGGATTTTGGAATTTAGGGATTTAGGAATTTAGGAATTTACGGATTTAGGATCTTACCATTAGAAATTTAGGAGTTTTGGAGATTTGGAGTTTTGGGATTTTGGGATTTAGAAATCTAGGGATTTTGGGATTTAGAGATTTGGGAATTGGAGTGTCTAGGGATTTAGAAACCTGTAAAATTGAGGAGTCTAGGGATTTGGAAGTTTAGAAGTTTGGATATTTGGGGATTTGGGGTTTTGTGAACTTGGATTTAGAGATTTGGTAATTTGGGAATCCAGGGATTACTGTATTGCTTAATTTGGAATCTAGGGATTTATAAATCAAGAAATTGGGGAATCTAGGGATTTCAAAGTTTAAAAATTTAGATATTTCAGGATGAGGCATTTTAAGAACTTGAAAACCTAGGTATTTTTAAATCTGAAAATTTGTCAATTTAGAAAGTTAAAAATTTCGAAATTTCAAATCTAGAGATTTAAAAATTTGAAAACTTAAGAATCCAGACATTTGAAAGTTTGAAAATAAGAAAATTTGATAATGTCAAAATAATTAACCAAAATACCAAAAAGAAAGGAATAATTGAACATACCAAACTTACCCTACACATCAAGTTCGATGAAAAATAACAGAAGACAATCTATAAATTACTAATTCGTAAACAGAATCGATAATAAATATCGGAACATTTGAATTATCCAATACTTCCCTTCGTAACAGAGGATATACTGTTTTTTTCGAAGCAAAAATATCAACAAACCATGCATTCCTCGTAAAATCTCGCACACCAACGCAACATGCGGAAATGATCGGAAAAACTTCGTACACGTATTTCGAAGGCTCGTCAAACAACGTCGGCAAAATATGACGAAGAAACGTGTACCCGCGCTTAAAGAGTCTTCGAAATAGCTTAAACGCCGAAAGAGGATTATTCCAAGATGGTGGCTTCGGACAACGAACTAAATTTAGTGAGCGAGGCCGAAACCCGCGGCCAAAATACGATGAAACGCCGTTGAAACGTTTCGTCGGGGACAACGAGAATCCTCTCTCGATTCTGGCTTTCGAGACAATCGAAACTCTGTCTGTACCGTTGTTACATACGCGAACGCGAGACACGGAACGGTGAATTCGAACCGGAAACACGGATAACGGGGATGGAGAATATTAAGCAATTTTTTACATGGTTGAATCGTTTAATCGTGGCAACCCTTGTCACGCGAAAACGAACCTTTTCCTCTTTTTTCTCCTTTTTCCCGATGGGACCGGTCGATAAATTTGTTTTTCCTCTTTTGATTTCGTTGATACTTCGTATATGTACTTTGAAATTATTTCGCTGGAAATCCGTCGAATTTTGTTGATTTTTTAAATTGTCGAGAATATTCTGGAAAGTGCCATATATGGAGATTTCAGGTTTTTTTTTTTTAACTCTTTTGAATATGCTGTTGACAGACATTTTTGTAGATATTGTGTGGTGGTGTTTTTGTGCAAATTAATGTTTAATGAAGGGAAAGTTAGGGACATAGGAATTTGGAGATTTAGAGATTTAAGGATCTAGGAATTTGGGGTTGTTTTTTAAGATTTCGAAGGATTTTAGAACTTGAGATTTTGGAGATTTATGAATTTGGTGATGGAGATATTTAGGGACTTTTGGGGATGTAGGACTTTGCAATTATAGTAATTTGGGGACATAGTTATTTTGGAACCTTGGTATTTGAGGATCTAGTGATATGAAAATCTAGGAGTTAGGGGTCGAGAAATTTGGAAATTTAGAGATTTGTAGTGGGAATATTTGGAGATCTAGGGATGTGAAGTTGAAAAATTTGAAGATCTAGGGATTTAGTGATGTAGGAATTTTTGCATCTAGGGATCTGGTGATGCAGAAAATTTGGTATCTAGGTATTTGATACTAGTAGGTAGAAATTTGGTGATTTGGAAATTCAGAAGCAACAAAATTCGAATAACCCTGAATTCAGATTTTGAAATTTGTAAGTTCCAAAAATCTGATAAATTACTGAACTATAAAAATGACTATAAAAATGACTGAACTTAAAAATTAGAAATTTGACCATTTAGAAAACTAATCAATAAAAAATCAGAAGTTTAAAAATATAAAATTCTTTTCAGTAAACCACCTAAAAGGGACCTCAAAGTTTTTACAGCATTGTCTTGATTTTTAATTATTTACCTGAAAAAATCTACTGTACGATTTCGAGTAGCTCTCTAATAACTACGTGTCGTCAAAAGAGTCGAATAAACCCCGAAAAGCCAGAAAAACCGAAACGAATCTCGTTTCAACCCCCGGCGAGAATTGCAACGGCCATTAGAGCATCGGTAGCCGCGTGTTCCCATAAGTCGAAAAGAGAGGCGCACACGTCGAAATACCGGTGGAAACGTTGAAATTCGAGTGGTGTGTCTAGCAGCAGGTTTTTTGGAGACCGAGTGTACACGGGGCGGTGCAACAACCTCGTGGTTATTTCGGGGTGGCTCGTGTCACGGAATGCGCCGTGCAAACTGGCTACCGTGCCTTCGGGACACGCGTGTTCCGGAAAATTAACGGATTATTTGCCCGGAGCGAGCAGATACGAGACGTCTAGCTGGCTTGTCCGGTTAGAAATCTCTCCTCTCGTCCTCTTGAATCCGCGTTTGCACGCGAATTCGCGCCCGATGCAACTGCACCGAAATGCATTCGGCAAACGCAACCAGTTCGAAACTTATCTCTGGTATGTGCGCAGATAATCTGCTGTGCGTGACTCGTACCGTGCCTCTCGTGACCCTAAATGCTAAGTATCGAGACTTGCATCTACGAGACATTTTTAGTCTTCTATATACGAGGATTATATAGATTTAGCTTGTCCAAATGTTTCTGTTTGCAGATACCCGATTATGTGTCGCGTATAAAATTTTATTGTATTTTTTCTTTTTTCTGTATGTGGAGAATTGTTGATCTTGATCTTTACTTCACCTGTAACTATTACTCCTCATTACATCCTCTGTTATACTTTGTATTAATATATCATTATATATTCATTATTATGTCATACATTCATGGATCATTATAGTATATCATCTGTACATATGTGGACATGTATGGAAATATAAAACTTACTTGCCTTCCAAAAATTGCAACTTGTATCAAGCACATAAATTAGAAGCAAAATTATATCAACCAAATTAGAATGAAATTTATTGTACTCCAATTACAATTTCTGCATTGTTAATTATGTGTGTGTTGTTATATATGGAACCATAAGAGATGTTACCTACATCGATCCACATCTAAATCAATCCATATCCACATAAATCAATACATATCTAAATATATGAATATAATATGATCTAACTCGTGTTATAATAATTACTATTTGTGAACATCGTCAAAAAAAAAATATGAATCATAGTATTACTGTACCTTTTGCCTGGATAGTACGGTAAGTCCTTAAAATCCCGAATTCTTTTTTCTCGATAACACCGTTCCATACTCTGTGGATGGTTCGTAGTGAAAAAGTTAATAATCCATTCTATGGAAACCAGAATGATTTCCATTTCCTGCAGATACCCGGAAAATCCGCGTTTCCCCATTAGGTGGCTACCGTGAAATCGCGAATGCACGTACATGTGCATATGTATAGCGAATATACCCGATAACCGCAAACCATGATAACCCTGGCGTCGTCTCGTCTCGTGTCACACACGTGTTTCCGTGTACACGTGTCACTGTATACCTGTGCAGTGTTCCAGCACGAACAATCCTTTTTCCCTTTTCCATTTCTCCGCTACATTTTGTATCCTCGCCCGTATGTAAGTGCCCTCAGACATCCTGTGCCGTTTTGTTTGTCACGTTACACGCGGTAAATGCAAACGGACCGTTATACAGGGTGCATCATAATAGGAGTACGTAGGTTTTAGTCGCAAATTGTTTACTGAGTTAGGGAAGGATTGGAGAGAATATAGGGATAGATCGGGAAGTTATTTGAGAGTCTAGGGAAATTCGGAAATTTTGAAGTTACAGGATTTGAGATTTTAGAAGTTTGGGAATTTTGGGATTTAAGAATTTGGAAATCTGGAGATTTGGGGAATTTTGGTATTTGGGAATGTTGTGATATTAATTTTTGCATGTTATGGGAAATATGCAGATTTAGAGACATTTGGAATTTGGGAATTTGGGGATACTGAACACTGCAAATTTAGGGAATTTCGGGATATCGAATTTTGCAGATTTAGGGACATTTGGAATTTGGGAATTTTGGGATACTGAACACTGCAGATTTAGGGAATTTCGGGATATCGAATTTTGCAGATTTAGGGACATTTGGAATTTGGGAATTTTGGGATACTGAACACTGCAGATTTAGGGAATTTCGGGATATCGAATTTTGCAGATTTAGGGACATTTGGAATTTGGGAATTTTGGGATACTGAACTTTGCAGATTTAGGGAATTTCGGGATATCGAATTTTGCAGATTTAGGGACATTTGGAATTTGGGAATTTTGGGATACTGAACACTGCAGATTTAGGGAATTTCGGGATATCGAATTTTGCAGATTTAGGGACATTTGGAATTTGGGAATTTTGGGATACTGAACACTGCAGATTTAGGGAATTTCGGGATATCGAATTTTGCAGATTTAGGGACATTTGGAATTTGGGAATTTTGGGATACTGAACACTGCAGATTTAGGGAATTTCGGGATATCGAATTTTGCAGATTTAGGGACATTTGGAATTTGGGAATTTTGGGATACTGAACTTTGCAGATTTAGGGAATTGCGGGATATCGAATTTTGTAGATTTAGGGACATTTGGAATTTGGGAATTTTGGGATACTGAACTTTGCAAATTTAGGGAATTTGGAGACTTTGGTAATTTAGGGAATTTGAAGACTCGGTGATTGGAAATTTGGGGAATATAGGGACTTCATTCATTGCAATGTAGTAATTTCAGAATTTCAAATATAGAAACTTGGCAATTTGGGAAATTTAGGAATTTGATAACTAGAGGAATGGGAAAGGGTCTAGCCGAATAAGGTGGTCAAATGTGCCCTTGAGTCAAATGAGAAATCCAAAACGTCAGTCGGTAGCATATCCAAAAAAAACATCTCACACCAAGTTTCAACCCCCTACCTCATCCGTGGGGGTAGTAAAAGGGAAAAAACGAAATTCCGGTTTTTGGCCTATTTTGCCTATTTAATTTCCTATAAAAATTCTGAAAAAATTCTGAAACATTTAGGTCCACATAGCGCATATTATAGAATTTTTTCAGATTTTTTTATCGTAAATTGTAGCTGTGAAAAATCAAAAACCAAAAAAAAATCGGAAAAAATGCGATTTTTTATTGAAGATGTCGGAGCACTACTTTTATATTAATGTGGTAGTTAGGTATTGGTACAACTATTATCCCCTAATTTTTTCAGATTTTTCGGTGAGGTGCGCCGTAGTTAAAAAAATCAAAAACCGATATAATCCTTTAAAAAAGTACTTTCCGCTTCGAATTTGCATGCCTTCTTTTCTCAGTATATTTGTTAAGTAATCTTAAATAGATTCACATTCATAATTGAGACAAATGATATATTAGTTAAAGAAATAAAATTCATTTATTAATTAATTTTAGATCGTAATTCGTTATATTCCTAAACGTAAGATGTTCCTTCAACGAAAGAATTGGCTAAGTGGTTAGGGGTGCTGCCTCGTAAATCTATGCATGTTTTTTGGTCGCAGGTTCGAGCCCGCTGGACTTGGTTTTTTCCATGATACGTTTTTAATTTTTGTTTTTTTTGTTTTTGATAATATTAATACAGTTTTAAGTGTTTTTGAATAATTGTTATACATTTCTGCATTCACATGGTATAAAATAATAATAATATACATATATATTATTACATGTATTAAATACGATTGTATATGTACACTATTATATGCAGGTTCTTTGTACCCCATGGATATAGAAATGTATAACAATTATTCAAAAACACTTAAAACTGTATTAATATTATCAAAAACAAAAAAAACAAAAATTAAAAACGTATCATGGAAAAAACCAAGTCCAGCGGGCTCGAACCTGCGACCAAAAAACATGCAGAGATTACGAGGCAGGACCCCTAACCACTTAGCCAATTCTTTCGTTGAAGGAACATCTTACGTTTAGGAATATAACGAATTACGATCTAAAATTAATTAATAAATGAATTTTATTTCTTTAACTAATATATCATTTGTCTCAATTATGAATGTGAATCTATTTAAGATTACTTAACAAATATACTGAGAAAAGAAGGCATGCAAATTCGAAGCGGAAAGTACTTTTTTAAAGGATTATATCGGTTTTTGATTTTTTTAACTACGGCGCACCTCACCGAAAAATCTGAAAAAATTAGGGGATAATAGTTGTACCAATACCTAACTACCACATTAATATAAAAGTAGTGCTCCGACATCTTCAATAAAAAATCGCATTTTTTCCGATTTTTTTTTGGTTTTTGATTTTTCACAGCTACAATTTACGATAAAAAAATCTGAAAAAATTCTATAATATGCGCTATGTGGACCTAAATGTTTCAGAATTTTTTCAGAATTTTTATAGGAAATTAAATAGGCAAAATAGGCCAAAAACCGGAATTTCGTTTTTTCCCTTTTACTACCCCCACGGATGAGGTAGGGGGTTGAAACTTGGTGTGAGATGTTTTTTTTGGATATGCTACCGACTGACGTTTTGGATTTCTCATTTGACTCAAGGGCACATTTGACCACCTTATTCGGCTAGACCCTTTAGAATTCTTCAAACTTAAGAACTGGGGAATTTAGAAATATGGGACCTTGGAAATTTTAACATCTGGGGAATTTTAGAATTTCAAATGAAAAATTTCAGGGATTTGATAAATTTACAAATTTTTAAGTTTGCAACTTTACACGTTGAGTTCGGTAATTTACAAAATTGAAAAATATCAAAATGTAGAGAACTCTTAGAGAAAAATTTTCATACTTGAAAATCTATAAACCTATAAATTATTCAAGTGGCATAAATTTCAAATGAAATGTACAAATATAAAAATTGTAATGATCAAAAAATTGAAAACTTAGAAATATTTGTCGTACCTAATGTTATTTCGAAATCTTAACCATTTCCATTCTCCATTAGTTCTTTTCAGGTCGATATATTATGTTACACCCTGTAGGGGTATCGTGTTTCCTCAAGTGTATCGTATACCTCGATTTTCAACCTCATCCTCCGATTCATATAGCGAGTTGTAAAATCGATACCCTATTGCTCGAACGTACATAGATACCGTTCGATGATATTGTTGCAACGATATGGGATCGACGAATGCATAATAATGAGAAGAGAATGAAGAGGAGGATGGTTTCGTTTCGTCAGATAGCTACGATTTATTTCTCGTTGTTGAAACAGCCACTTCTTCAAGTAGTTATTCTAGGGATGATTTAGTTTTCTTGTTGGTTATGAAACGGAATAGCGATGCAACGGTTATTTCGTAACACCACCGTGATAAAGTTACGTTTATCTGTACTCTTATTTATTCAACAGATATTTTATCGATTTATCGTTTGCATTATATACGTTACATAATCGCACCACACTTGAATATGAATAACATACAATTTTAAACGACTTTTAAGATATTTACTCTTTGCACTCGAAAGGTGACTCATACCACATAAATTAACACTAGGTTTACGGACGTTTGATGGTCACTTATATTTAAATTTGAACTAATGTAGAAAAATAAATAAATTGGGGATGATCTGTGAACTGCATATGATCCGTCATTTTGACGGGTTCCGTAAATCTAGTGTTAATACCAATTTAAAATAAATAATTTTTAACTAAATCTATGGTATTAGACACTTGACTTATAAACATGATGAAATAGACAATAATGGCAATTAATAATGGAGAAATAGTAATCTTAAATGAATACAGTAAACTTTGTAATTTAAAACTTTGTTAAGTTTTAAGGTTGATATCCGACCACATCAAAAATACCTTCGAGTGCTAAGGGTCAAAGTGCACACCTAATTATAGTTATCTAATCTCAGCGATCTAGAGTTAAATTTGAAAGCTTGAACAAAGCACAAGAACCAAAGAAAAAGTATCAATAAATCTGATAAAAGGAAGGAGCCAGACAGAAAAAGGGAACATTCAAACTGTCCATATACATCTTACAGCATATCTCGTTTATCGGACAGTTCTTGCAAAGCGGGTCATTAAAGGCTCTAACGAACCACCGGCGAAGAATCGACCAATCCGAGAAAATCCTCACCGGGACAGGCTCTCTTCCATTCATTTTTTTTTTTTTTTTAAACGAAACACCATTCTCCCTGGAATTCTGAAACGAGCTGCAGGTAGATTGCAGTTGTACAGTCAGGTGCAAAGCTGCCTTTTGTATAAAAGATATGTGGAAGGGGGAAGAGGTTCGGGGATTTTTAGGGATTTTTGGGAATTTTTAAATTTGGGGTAAGCATCTGGGGACGTAGGTATTTGAGGTTCTAAGAATATGACTAGCTAGGAATTTAGGTATACAGAAGTATAGAAATTTGGGAATGTGAGAATTTATAATTTTGAGGATGTAGTAATTTTGGTTCAAATTTCTAGATCTAGGGATTTGGGGACCTAGGAAGTTAACGTGGATATTTGAGGGACTAGGAATATGGAAATCTGAGAATCTAGGAATTTAGGAATCTGGAAATTTAGGAATATAGAAGTTTAAGAATGTAGGTAAGGTTTTGGGAATGTAAAAATTTCAGTTTGTGAAAATTTCTGGATTTAGGGATTTGGGGACCTAGGGAGTTGACATGAATATTTGAGGGACTAGGAATATGAAAATCTAAAAATTTAGTAATTTAGAAATCTAGAAATCTATGAGTCTAGGAACCTAAAAATATAGAAGTTTAAGAATATGGCTAAGGTTTTGGGGATGTAGAAATTTCAGTTTATGAAAATTAGATCTAGGGATTTGGGGTCCTAGGACGTTTGGGACATCGGTATTGGGGGATCTAAGAATATGAGAATCTAGAGATTTGGATATCTAGGAATTTGGGGACATAGGAGTTTAGTGATCCTGGTATTTGGGGATCTAGGTGTTTAATTACTTAGGAATTTGGAAATCTAAGAATTTGTGGACCTAGGGATTTAGGGACTTTGGGATTACGAAATGTAGAGATTTAGGAGTCCAGAAATTTAGCGTTCTAGAAATTGGAGAATAGGGGAATTTGAATATTTAGAAATCTAGAAATTTGAGAATTTCATGACTTACGAATTTTAGAATTTAGAAAATTTCAAAAGTTTAGGAGAATTTAGGAAATTGCAAAAATTGAAAATTTATAGAATTTGTAAATTTAAAAATATTAAAAATGCGTAACTTAATAATTGAATAATTTAAAAATCTAAGAAATTAAAAGCTTGATAATTTAAAAATTTGAAAATTTGATGACAAAATGCAAGAATACAGAAATTTTGTAATTTAAAATTTGTGAAGTTTACATATGTTTCCCTATCCGAAAGCTAAGATCACAGCAGAGTGTACGCAGTCTACCGACAATCGGCCGTTAAGTCGTAAGTTCAGAATCGATCCATACGGTCTCCGGAGACGAATAGCTCGCAGAAGAGAAGTTCGAGTGGTTATGCAAATTCGTTGGATTTCCATGAAACAATTAAACCGAGTTTCCGTCGTTTAACGCTGGTACGGTCCTCTCGTAAATTCCACGGGGATACGCGGTCGTGTTGATACACGTGTAAACGCGACCCTAAAACGTGAATCTCAGGACTATTAACGTTTGCACACCCGTCGTTTGCTATTCGTAATTGTTAATTAATGCGTGACATACGGAATTCTGTCTCTGTCGTTTGGCCTCCGAGTTGAAACGAAATGACTTTGGTGACTTCTGCGCTGCATTGGTGATTTTCTGCTCTGAAAATCATAGGTTTTTATGGGGGTTGTTTGAGATGTATGAAATTTGGGTTAGGAAGGGATTGTTCCAATAATTTTTAATTTTTTAAAGCTTTGTTTTATATATAGTAAATTTGTTTCATATGTAAATCAGGATGATAGGAAAATTTTTACATAAATTATTATATATAGAAAAATGTTAGGTAACTTATTATCACTTGTGGATGTCAACCCACGAATTGGCGGATGAAGACCTCATGAGTCAAATTGTATCGGTACAATTTTTATTACTTACACATAACATGAAGTATCTACTAATAACACATCGATAAATATATTTCTGTGTTACTTGCAAAAGAAAAATGTGTAGTATAATTTTTTAATGGACCACATACTATATCAGGGTAGTTCTCCTTATATTTGAGATAGTATTTAAGAATTGAGAATACGTATACATAATTACACTTATGTACACTTAAAATATGTACACTACCAAAGAATATATCTGAAACTATTCCTGAAAATAAAATTAATATAAAATATTAAAATGTACATTTTCCCAAACGGACTCCAGTTGAATAATAAGTGAATAATAAAAAAATATTAAAACAATAAATTTGGAATATTTATTGTATCAACACGCTCAGTGTATTGTACCTTTTGTACCAGACAGCTACATGATCCCAAATAATTAAAATAATTAAAAACGAGCGTTTATTCTAACCAGTTTAATAATTCTTCAACTCCAGCTCTCGAGAGAATGCAATATACGTAAATACAATAGAACACTGAATATAAAAACGGAACAATTCATTTTTGTTGAAAATTTACACCCTCATATCTCTCGGATAGATGGAAATCCATTCATACAATGAAAAATATTATTTGTGGAAATTGTTGAATCCCATTGAAGTATTTTTGATTGATATTTGTAAATTGACAGCCGTGTATTCCTGTTCTAAATAGATTGAATCGTGCAATGAACTACGAGAACGGTCACCGGTGATGCGTATAATTGTCGATTAGAGAATTAATTAAATTCGTTTAAACGGATAATCAACGACAAAGGGTCGACGATGCATTATCATCGTTGTTAATCGTGTATTATACATGTTCGTTTAAAATGCATTAGTGAATCGGTATTAATTATATTGTTGGTAGCATTATTACTGTTCTGCGAAGAAATAATTTCCATCGTTACAAGATTTTTATAATTATTATCATTATTGTTCATTTTGTTATTGTCTGTGTTATGTAATGAAACTCTGGGTTTGGGGGAAGAAGATGGAGATTTTGGGGAATTTTGATGATTTACAAATTTGGGTATTTGCAAATTTAGTGTATTTGGAAATTTGGGAAATTAAGGATCTGATAATTTAGAAATTTGAGAGATTAGTGCTGTAATACTTTAGAAATTTGGGAGATTTATGCTCTGGTAATTTAGGAATTCAGAAAATCACGAAATTTGGGGATTTGAAAGTTGAGAATTTGGAGAAGTTTGGCGCTTGAATTTGGAATTTTAGCAATTTGGATTAATAGGAATTTGGTACTTCAGAGATTTGGAAATTTGAGAATTTAGAAAGTTGGAAGTTTGGCGCTTGAATTTGGAATTTTAGCAATCTAGGGTAATAGAAATTTGGTGCTTTAGAGATTTGGAAATTTGAGAACTTGGGGAGTACAAAATTTAGCATTTTGAAAATTTGGAAATCCAAGAATTTTGAGAGTTATTGATACTTTATCTACAATTTTAGCAATTTAGAAATGTGAGTATTTAGACATGAGAACTGGACATTTAGAAATTAGCCTCTCAACGAATTTACGAGTTTGATGATCTGCAAATATATCAATTTACTGACATACATTCTATAAAATTCGAGGATTTAGTAATAGAAACTGGGCATTTCGAAGATTTTGAAATATCTAAATTTAATAACCTAAAAGTTTATAAATCACTATCAATGTTACCATCACAATCATCCTCATCAACTTAAAATGAAGTCTCCATCCTCTGCAAGATTAATTCCGCATTAAATTACAATTCTGCAAACTACATTCACTGAAACATAATTCCCAAAATGATCGATACAAAATAATGTTCCAAAGTGTTTAGCATCTCATAGATTACAATTCGGAATCAATTTTCGTTCAGGCCGTGTTCATAATCAGAGGAATCGCATGGCCGGCGAGAAGCTTTCACGCTGATGAATGGACACGGGCGGAAAGTTATCGCAACTGGTGCATTCTCGAGCACGCTGCAACGTCACGATAACGATGAAAAGACGAAAGCTTGCTCCGTGTAACTCGTGACGATGATTCGTGATGAACGAGACGAGAACCGTGTGTGCTTCTCTGGTTAATGAAAAGCTCTCTCTCTCTCTTTCCCTCTCGCTATTATTAATTTCGCGTGCAGGTCTGCATCGTGATCGCCCCGCTCGATAATCTTCGTTATTAACGGGACAGCTTTTGGATCGGGGTTCACTTGGGGTAAACCACCATGGGCTGTAGAGATTTTTGTGCGGAGAAATCGCATGTACGATCCATGATTTATTAATTTAAACAGTTAATATTGCACTTAAATATTAATGATATGGTCTTTCTGGGGTTGCAATTGATAATTGTTTACTATAAGCAGATAATTAGGCAGTATTATTATAGGAGTGTCTATAAAAAGCTTATGTGATCATTTCTGTGAAAGAGTAAGCTTTAAATTAATATATCAGAAGTATAATTTTAATGTAATTTTATTAGACATATGAAGTTGAGCACTGTTTACTATAACTGACAATCACTCATCTTATATTAAAAACACCTGTGAAGTAGTCACATGGTTTTGTTAATGTTTAAGCTTCAAATTGATGTATTACAAGCGGCATTTTAACGTAATTTTATGTCATCGAATTTTAATATGTGATGATGTTGGTCACTGTTCGTTCTAATTGACAATCAGACATGTTATGTTAAGAGTACTAATAAAAACTTTATGTAGCTATTTTTATTAAGCTATAAGCTACAGATTGATGTGCCATAAGTGCTATTTTAACATACTTTTATGTCATCATATCTAGACTGACCTCACATGTGATACAGGTCATATCTCACATGTGAGCTCATCATTGTTTGCTATAAGTGGCAGCCATTTTATATTACGAGTACCAATGAAGCATTTATATGGTTATTTCTGTTAAACTTTAGGCTACAAATTGATGTAACATACGTATCATTTTAACATACTTTTATGTCATCTTTGTCAGACGTCACATGTGGTACAGTTCATCATTGTTTTATAAGTGGCTATCAGCTATTTTATATTAGGAATACCAATGAGGACTTTATGTACCTATTTTTATTAAACTATAAGCTAGAAATTGGTGTGTCATAAGTGCTATTTTAACATACTTTTATGTCATCATATCTAGATGGACGTCACATGTGATACAGGTCATACCTCACATGTGAGCTCATCATTGTTTGCTATAAGTGGCAGCCATTTTATATTACGAGTACCAATGAAGCATTTATATGGTTATTTTTGTTACAGTTTAAGCTTCAATTTGATATAAAATAAGTGGTACTTCAACACTCTTTTATGTCATCAAATTTTGTAAAATTATACACATTGCAATTGATCGTTGTCTATCAATCAGCCATTTTGTACTAAAGTCATTAGAAGACTTCACGCAGTTATTTTCATCAAACTACAAGATTCAAACTGTCGCACCAAGTGTCACTTCACAGAACTTTTACGTCGATGAATCAAAACTTGCCACAATAACCAACAGTCTAATTATTATAATACAAAATGAGGTACCAAATGATTGTATATTAAATAAACGTTCGATGTGAAGTGTGAACGATAAAAAATAAGTAAATTTTCACGTTGGAAGTGGAATTTGCTCGTCGAACGATCGACAAACGAAGCGTCGATTTTTCCAGGGGTGCAAAAAACTCAACCCACGAGCCGTTCTACCGCGTGGTTTGTAAATAACCGCGTCTACAGTGTCCAGGTACCATGGCGAGTTCCCATGGTCGGCGTATGGGAATCGAACGCGTTCCGTGAATCCAGTCAATCACGGCAATTTGCATCCGTCGTTGGTCTGCGTTGGACTATCCGTCCTCGTCCAGCATGTTCCCCGTGTGTTTTCTATTATCTCCGTCGGCCATCCGAGCCGTGCCTTTAGCGCAAATCACGTCTGATTGAGGTTTCAATCGGAATTCGTGAATAGAACTTGATTTACTGGCGTGCGTACACAGGCTGCTTTGCCTGGCTGCTTGCGTTTCCCTACCATTGCGAAACACAACCACCGAAGATCACTGTTCAATCCACTCCAACGTGTTCACCTTCAAATAGCTCGGTAATGATTCGAGCACCGAGTTATTAATCGAACGGTGCACCAATCGGACCATTCGATTATTCGATACTCTACCGATCATTCGAACGACGATTAACGTTTCCCATCACACTGTAGCATTTTTTATTTAACGATGAATATTTCAACCAGAAGCTATTAGCTTCAAACACTGATTAGAACCAACCTCGAATGAGGTTTCATAGAAAATATACCAAAACAAAATTCTTATTTCATATTAATTTCAAGTAGAAGCTGTGAGCTACAAAATATGTTTCACTTAAAACTAACATGGAATGAGGTTTCATAGAAAATATACCAAAACAAAATTTTTATTTCATATCAATTTCAATCAGAAGTTATGAGCTTCAAAATATGGTTCACTTAAAACTAACATGGAATGAGGTTTCATAGAAAATATATCAAAACAAAATTCTTATTTCATATCAATTTCAATCAGAAGCTATGAGCTTCAAAATATGATTCACTTAAAACTAACATGGAATGAGGTTTCATAGAAAATATACCAAAACAAAATTTTTATTTCATATCAATTTCAATCAGAAGTTATGAGCTTCAAAATATGGTTCACTTAAAACTAACATGGAATGAGGTTTCATAGAAAATATATCAAAACAAAATTCTTATTTCATATCAATTTCAATCAGAAGCTATGAGCTTCAAAATATGATTCACTTAAAACTAACATGGAATGAGGTTTCATAGAAAATATATCAAAACAAAATTCTTATTTCATATTAATTTCAAGTAGAAGCTGTGAGGTACAAAATATGTTTCACTTAGAACCAACATTAAATGAGGTTTCATAGAAAATATACCAAAACAAAATTCTTATTTCATATCAATTTCAACCAGAAGCTATTAGCTTCAAAATATGATTCACTTAGAACCAACATGGAATGAGGTTTCATAGAAAATATACCAAAATAAAATTCTTATTTCATATCAACTTCAACCAGAAGCTACTAGCTTCAAACACTGATTCACTTAGAACCAACATGGAATGAGGTTTCATAGAAAATATACCAAAACAAAATTCTTATTTCATATTAATTTCAAGTAGAAGCTGTGAGCTACAAAATATGTTTCACTTAGAACCAACATGGAATGAGGTTTCATAGAAAATATACCAAAACAAAATTCTTATTTCATATTAATTTCAAGTAGAAGCTGTGAGCTACAAAATATGTTTCACTTAGAACCAACATTAAATGAGGTTTCATAGAAAATATACCAAAACAAAATTCTTATTTCATATTAATTTCAAGTCGAAGCTATGAGCTACAAAATATGTTTCACTTAGAACCAACATTAAATGAGGTTTCATAGAAAATATACCAAAACAAAATTCTTATTTCATATCAATTTCAACCAGAAGCTCTTAGCTTCAAACACTGATTCACTTAGAACCAACATGGAATGAGGTTTCATAGAAAATATACAAAAAAAAATTCTTGTAATTCATGTGAATTTAAAAAACAATGAAAATTCTTCTTTTATGCTGCACAACGTTAAATTGTCGGTCTTCATCTATCTGTGAAAGAAATCTAGATGATTTGACGAAGCCATACTGTTTTCAGTTACCAGACTCCGAAGTAACGAAACCCTGAAAACAAATTATACAATGGTATATCCGGAAGCTCTTTTTCCTTTTTTGAAACGTCCCCTCGGTTCTCATCGAAGCACCTCTATCAGCCCTTCGTGTTGAAACGCCATACATTCAGAAATCGTCGATCGTACGTCCATTATTGGAATCGATGACCGTGTATCCCCGTGCCGAGACAAAAATTGCATAGAATCAATACGATCCGTTGGCGTTTAACATCGTTTGCCAACGTTAACATTCGAGTGTCGCGAACGCGGAGAATATTTCGACGTGGAATATAACCGTTCGTCGACGGAAAGAGGCGGACAAAAAAATGATTTCAATGCCGTAGTCGACATTGTCGAGTGCCGAATGCGTGTCGCACTCGTCGGGTTCTCGTGTAACATTTATGCAACAGGCGTAATATGCTCGTTGCGAAATTTTCCTCGCAAAATTTCACGAATGCAACGAAATGGCGGCTCGTTGAGACATCTATTATGTATATGCTCAGCTTTTCAACGCTTCAACACCATATTTTGCATCTCTTATTTTTGGGGATCACACAGATTTTCTAAAAAATAACATATTTTGCTATTTATTACAAAGAATTAAATTTTCAGGCTCTTTTTACATCGTGTTTATTATTATTGAATAAAGTAATTGAATTTTGTTTGGAAATTTAGCGAAATTTATGTCTAATTTAATTTAATCTAATTATGATATGTAGGTACGTTTAATTCGGTTAAAATATGGACTTGTGTTTAATTTCATGGAAATATGTATGTACAGTTGATCTAATTAAAGTGCATATTTGATTTAATTAAAATATATATGTACGTTTGATTTTATTAAAATATGTATGTACGTTTGGTTTAATCAAAATATGTATGTACGTTTGGTTTAATCAAAATATGTATGTACTTTTGATTTAATCAAAGTATGTACATACATTTGATTTAATTAAAACATGTATGTACGCTTAATTTAATTAAAGTATATATATTTAACTTAATTAAAATATGTAAATACATCTAACTTCATTTATATAAACTTAATGTAATTGAATGAAGTATATAAGTATTCTAAAAATAGTACTAAATTAGATCAATTTCATAACAGAACAAAAAATAAATATTTTTTAATATTCATAATTTGTAGTCGTAGACAAAAATTGTCTTCACTAACGTTACAAAAATAAATGCTTATCATTTTTCCAAGAGTCACAAATCATAAGATTGTTATTTTTATTGAATTTTACGAACTTCTATAATAAAATTCTCCTCAGACTATTATCCCCTAAAATTTTACTTCCAAATTAAATTTGTGAAAACGAAAAAAAAAATATCAATAACCTAACAAATTTGTGTAACAAATAATATAACTTTACTATCCGATAATGCATTAGATTAGTGACACACGATCAGCAATGGTTCCCCCATCAGTCAACACGTTAATCAATCCCATGTTCTAGACATCGTTTTTGACTTTCAATATTTGCACGTGACGTTGTTTCCCCGTTTCTGCGTTTCATACGAATTTCCGATCGGCTGTAATTTGTAACGACGATGCTTGACGGACAATCGATTAATGTTTGCACAGGTTTTCCACCGATATTACGTCCGTTCCAACGTGTAACCGTTATAAGCGCGAACATATTTTCCGCTTTCTCTCGTCGGCTTTGCATCAGAATCGTTTCGATAAAAGCCACATTAACTGGCCGTTCGTACCGGTGTATCGAAACCGTGGCACAATAATTGTTTTAATATCAACTGTCGGATAATCCTTGCTCGAAGCGTCTGAAACGAATCGAAATTAATTTTTGCGAATTATTGTTTGCTCGGAAACTAATTTACGCTCTGTCGCGAGAAAGAATGAATCGGTGTCGTTTCGTTATAAACACCGTTCTCTTTGCGCTGATTGATTTTATGATTTAGATATTTCTGGTGGAATATTATTTACAGTGAGTGATGGTTTCTGTTATCGAATGATTTGTGTGCTGGTTATTTTCGAATTAGAAATTAGAAATATTTGGAGAATTGAACATTCGAATACTTTTGGTTTTAGGAGGTTAGACGTTTGAAAAATTGGGAATTTGGAAATTTGGGAAAGTTGAGAAATTTAAGGAATTGGAGTATTGGGGATATGAGAAATTAGGGATTTGAAAATTTGGGGATTTGAAAATTTGGGAATTTTAGAAATTAGGGTTTTGAGAATTAGAGGTGTCAGTATTTGGGGATTTGAGAATTTGGGAATTTTAGAAATTAAGGATTTGAGAATATGAGATGTGAGTATTTGGGGATTTGAGAAATTGGGAATTTTAGAAATTAGGGATTTGAGAATTTGGGATGTGAGTATTTGGGGATTTGAGAATTTGGGAATGTGAGTATTTGGGGATTTGAGAAATTAGGGATTTAAGAATTTGGGAATGTGAGTATTTGGGGATTTGAGAAATTAGAGATTTCGGAATTTGGTGATGAGAGAATTTGGGAATGTGAGTACCTGGGGATTTGAGAATTTGGGAATTGTGGAAATTGGGGATTTGAGTAATTAGGAATGTGAGTATTTGGGGATTTGAAAATTTGGTAATATGAGTATTTGGGTATTCGAGGATTTTGGAATTTTGGAAATTAGGGATTTGAGTAATTAGAAATGTGAGTATTTGGGGATATGAGAAATTAGAGATTTGGGAATTTGGTGCTCTGAGAATTTGGGTGTGAATATTTGAGAATTTTAGAAATAACGAATTTAGGAATGTATTTGTGTATTTGAGAAATTGTAAGTTTTGGAATTTGGTGATCTGACATTTTGAAGATGCAAGAATTTGAAGAATTCCAAATTTGGGTATTATACAATTTGATGATCTAAAAATTTGTTAATATAAGACTTTGCACATCTAAGATTTCAAAAGTCCCAAAATGTAAAAATTGAAAAATTCGATAATTTAAGAGTCTTGTAAATCTACCAACTCCAAAATGAAAGAACGTGTGAAATTGATTATTGCGATATAAAGTTAGCAATATAAAAGTACGGAAGTGCATTTGGCGAGGGACATTGCACAGCAACTGGTGCACACGTGCAATCGACGCGATAGGAGCGTGTTCTTGGGGAAACTCGTGGAGAACAATGACCAAAGGAAACTTCGTATTTCTTCCTGTTATCGGCTGCACCGTCTGTTGCAGCGGTTGCACCAACCCGATACCCGAAATTGCCATCTTAACTTACGCTTGCAGTTGGCCAAGCCTGGTTGAATTAATGGAGTCAGGCACTAACAATAAGTCATGGCAGTTTATGGGAGCAACATTCTATTGCTGAAGTTTTATTACGAATCTTACTTCACTCACTTTCAACTATTAAATTAGATATATCAAATGAATTATATTAAATTTTATCCATGTACTACATATTTAATTATTATCTTTTCCTTCTTGAGCTAATCATAATAGTCAACTTCTATTAATTCAAACAATAAACCAATCTTCTCTTTCTTATTAATAAATTAGTGATTTAATGAATTAATTCACAATATTAAATATTTGTAATATACATAAGCAGTTATGTGAAATGTCCTTCGAAGATATTTCAAGGTCATCGAAGTCAGTGAAATGTTTTATAAATTATTCCATTGAAAGTATTTTTATATCTCTGAAATTCGAGCGGCATCGATAGTGAAAAGTTGCTGGACCGTCCTTGACAACATATTTCAAGGTCATTGAAGTCGGTGAACCGTTTTACTGAATTATTACTTTGGAAGTACTTTTACGTACATAAAAATAAGTTATCGAGAATGTTATCCTTGACATCATATTTTAAGGTCATTATTACATTTATTTCTGTTTCTTTCTCTGTATGTCATCTACAATAAGTGCAAGTATGAAACTCATATGTTGCTGATGATGATCGTAGGAAAATTAGACAGATATTCAATCTACATATCTTTACTTGTCATTATTGTCCATAAGATAAATGTAGATATTCCTACGTCCTCATTGGTGACTATTGTTTCATTTTACTGAAAATAGTTAAAATGCTTAACTTCGATCACAACTTTTTTTGCTAAATTGTATTTACAACTTCCTTTGCTAAATTGTACTTACTTTCTTTACTTAATTTTAATTACAACTTTCTTCCCTCAACTTTACAACTTTCTTTACTTAACACGTTAAACCAGCCTCTTTTGTTCTCGACAAGTTACAACATTTTATAAAATCTGTACAAGACCGCCATTTTTGTGTACATCCTGTTTTAACCAATTCGCGATCCCCAAATGGGAATTTCAATATACATTTTTCTTTATCACTTGCAATAGGATATTAAATCAAATGAGTATAATGTAATTTTTACATTCAAGTCTCCAAAATAATTTTTTGTTTCAATATTGTTATAACAGTATTTGATATAAGTTTACAATCCATGCAGTAAAATTATCTTCTGCTGCCTAAAATTTGGTAGTTAGTGGATTAGTAGTCTTCATTAAAATTTTGTTGGTAACAAGTAATATCTATATATGATCTCAAATTATTTAAAATTTATTAATAGAAGAATTCTTTAAGTTAATGTCACACATGGCCTGAACGAGAGTTAGTCATATTTTCCTTGAAAATCTATATTTTTTAGAATTGCCTGCTGTTCTCTAAAAGGGTCAAACCGGCCCTGAAAATCACAACGAACTTTTGGACCAATATGTGCTGTAACTAGTGATATACATCTAACCCTTTTAACACTAGGTTTACGGACGTTTGATGGTCACTTATATTTAAATTTGAACTAAAGTAGAAAAATAAATAAATTAGGGATAATATGTGAACTGCCTAAGACATTGATTCTTTAGCTTGACGAAAGTTGATATACATTTTTACAAAAAGTTTTGTCATTTAAAATAAGAGATCTATGATTCGTCATTTTGACGGGTTCCGTAAATCTAGTGTTAAGGAACATCAGGCAATTCCAATACTTCATCCCTCTAAATATACCGGTTTCCTAGAAGTTGACGCATTAATTGAAAAGCTAGCTGCGTAAAATTAGTTGCGTTAAAAATTGACGAAAATGTTAAATTATGTTAATTGGTGTGATCGTTTTCAGAAGCCGAGGAGCGTTCCGGCGGGAAGGCGCGCGGCGGGAAACTAGCGCGTCGTGCGCGCTCCTTCAAGGAGGACTTCCTGGAGAAGCTCTCCCACATGCGTTCTCCTGGTAGCGGCAGCGGCGGCGGAGGCAGCGGGGCAGCTACACGGGCTGCTTCGCCCTCCTCGCCACGAACACCACGGGACAAAAGCGCACCCGGTTGCACCGAAGCAACCACCCTCGACAAGAATCCCCTCCGTGACCTGCACATCCATGTGCGACAGGTGCAGCTGGCACTGCTCCACTTCAGGGACGTCGTGTCGAAGAAGAAGCTCGAGATGTTGCCCGGTAACGGCACCATCGTACTCGACACCGTCACCACCATACACACTGTGCTCAAGTCCTATCTGCTATACGAGAACAGGTACTCATCATACATTTTACGTCACCAATTTTACTCATTCTTATTAACGGTTAGGGTCTCTCCGATAACCTTGATCTTCGCATAAAATTATATACTTCATTAGACACTAATTTCTGTTATTACTAACGGTATTCTTTAGGAAACTTGTCTCTCGCTGCCTTGATCTCGTAGATGATAGTCCAGTAGTTATATCCATGAAGTCAATAACTTCAGATGTTATTTTTAACAGTAAATGAGGGAGAGCTCATGATAACCTTGACCTTCACATATGATTATATATTTCGGACGCTAACTTCAGTTATTATGAACGGTAAATGTATTATTTAGGGAACTCATCTTCAGGTTGATCTTTGCAGATAATATATATTCTACTAGTTACCGACTTCAGATTTTATTTTTAACGACACATGTGCTATTTGAGAGACTAACTTGTGATGACCTTGGCCTTCGTACATGTTTATGTATGTCATTAGACACTAACTTCATTGTTGACGGTAAATGTATGCTTTAGGGAACTCATCTCTCGTGACCTCGATGTTCACATGTGATTCCATGCAGATGATTATGTATTCTATTAGTTGACTTTAGACATTATTTCTAACGGTAAATGGTCGTTCGAGGGACTCTTGTGATGACCTTGATCTTCACGTATGTTATCAAGGTTATCCTCCTGAGTGACCTTTTTTGGAAATTGCTCATTGTTTAATAAAAAGTAATGAAGGAAAAGAAACTTATGGTTATATTGGGGTGAAGTAGCCCATATTTGAGAGATATTGTAAAATAAGCAAATGTATGATATAGTGATGAAATCCGCCATGTTGGGTTGTACTATAAATATGCAGTGTTATATCACAGACATTGTTTAGCATAACAAACTTATGATATAGTATATACATATAATAATAGAACAATGAATGTCATACATGTATATGTCAAGGTCAAGGTTAAGGTCATTGAAGATAGGTCTGTAATATAGCATATTTACCTTGCTAATCCTTATTAATATATTTATATCAAAATTTTTATTAATACATTAATGATATATTAATTTAACCACATATTTCGTCTTATTAGAATCTATGACTCCTACAATTTTATATCTTATTTTACAAGTAACTAGCAAAGTACTAGCCAAGTTACTAGCAAAGTAACAGCTAAAGTTACAGCTAAATATTTCTAAACATCAATGCATTGTACAGTCACATATGTTTTAATAGTAATAAATATCTGATTCATTTTTGAGTATATTAATTATAACAATACTTGAAAGTATATTGCAGAAAAAAGAAGTTACAAATAATTATGATTTTTTATTGAAGCTCTACACTGGGGTCAGCGACGAATCAAGTGTATCAGGCCCTGGCACAATTGTTGAAACTCTGCGACGACGTGTTGTTGCACGGTGACCAATCTTCTGCTTTGGACACCGAGAACGTGACCCACATCATAGGACTAGTCGAGGAAGCTGTGAAGAATCTGGTTGCCCTGGCGAATGAAAAGATCACCAATAGACAGAAACCTACTGCTGTCACAACCAATAATAGGTATCATAATTCACAACTTCGGTTATGTACGTACCTGACAGGGCCGCCGGGTGCATGCGACCCACATTTGTACTAATTTTAATAAAATTACCCTTCTGACTCTTATCTTCAATTTCGGTGAAAATTGTCGGAAATGTTAACATTTTTGTGATTATAAGATCTTAAAATTCTTGCAAAGAATTTAATTTTTGCAAAGGTTCGAGGTCCTAAGATCACAAATTCTAAAGTCTCAAGGTCCTAAGCTCCCAAATTCCAATATTCTGAAATTCTAAAGTCCTAAATTCTATAGTTTTAAAATTCCAATTTCCCAAGATTCGAAGGTTCCAAATCCTAAAGTCTCAAGGTCCTAAACTCCCAAATTCTATAGTTCTAAAATTCTAATTTCCCAAGATTCCAAGGTCCCAAATTCCAAAGTCCCAAGGTTCTGAGCTGCCAAATGCCAATATTCCGACATTCCAAAGCCCCAAAATTCCAAGGTCCCAAATCCTAAACTTCCAAAATTCCCAAGTCCTAAGATCCTAACATTCCAAATTCTAAAGTTCCAAGTTCCTAAGGTTCCAAACCCCAAACTTCCAAAAATCCAATATCTCTCCCATTCTCCAGGCTCTCCCTCGTCTCTCCCTGGACTGTTATTCCTTCTTAGCCAAGAGTCTAATGTTATACCCGAGTACACAGTGGATCAAAAGGTCTCAAATGATACCATAAAAATAAACTGTACTATACACCATAATCATTGTAAGACCGTCACGCCTTTGATTAATCACCCTTAAACGATAAACAACCCGCACACCTGCACACGGCAGCCCTGGCACCTATTATGAAATATGAATATTTTTTTGTGCCGTCATAGCAATCACAAAAAGGCTGACGATCAATGAATGAAACAGCGAAAATGTCACGTTTCAGAACGTCGGGCTACGGATCGGAATTGACGCCACAAAGAAATTCTTTACCCGATATCCCGTTAACCCCGAGGGAAAGGCAGATTTTAGAGCAGACCGCCGCGACTACTAGTCTGGTCCGTAGTTCGCATAGTTCAGAGTCGATCTTAAGGGATTCTAGTCCACCCCCAAAACCACCACTCCCTGAGAGGTAGTTTATCCTTTATATATACATATACATATTATCAAACATCGACGTGCCATGTGCATCGTTCGATAATGCGTTACCGATGAAAAGATGTTCACGTTAACGACGGACGTGTGTGTATTGCAGAAGCAACGTGTGTCTGTCGGAGGAGAATAGCTCGTCCGGTACACCGCCACCTTTGCCACCAAAACGAAGAACGAGGGCTCAACAGCTGCTGGACGAGTCCGAGGGTCTTTTAGCATCTAGTCTAGACGGTGTTTCCCTTCGTAGTCGATCACCAGAGGATTCGTCGTCACTTTTAAGCGCATCGGCTGGCAGTTTGGATTCGGCCCTTAATCATTCCCGCGACGAGGATGAGATACGGGCGATCATGGGACCAAACGACGAGTCTCTGAACGACAGTATGGATCTCAGCCTGATGGCTACTATTCAGGGTAATTTTGGATAGTTGCTTCACACTATCATACTCGTCATTCCGCAATTCTTCGTGGCAGTAAATAAGTTTGTAAGTGTCAAAGCTATGGAGACAGCGTTTTGTTCATCAAAGTGTTACTGTCAAAATATATCAAAATTTGTTGCTCATAAAAACTATGAATAATTGTAATAACATTTCTGTCCAGATTTCCTGACATTGACTTTTATATGAATAATCTGATTTATAGACGGAAAGCAATATTTTGAAAAGTGGCACTTACAAGTCTCTTTTATTTCCACTCTCAAATTTATTGTTCAGGTATGACAGAATGGTGATATAGCAGTTAGATTAAACGTTAAAATGTTATTTATATGCATGTATAAAGCCTAGCCGCACCTACGCACAGTTATTTTTAGGAGTTAAATATTTATTTGCTTACAAAAACAGGAGAACGGAGAACTGAATTCATAAAGGTACAAATTGAATATTAATTTTTCAACATATATTTGCTCTTTAATGTGGTGTTTATAAATTTAAGCATTTGACCACTTTTTCCAATTGGAAAAATGAACAAAAATACAGTGGTTTCTGACATTGTAAAGATTTCATATTTTATTTATCAAATTGAGATTTGATAATTCATAAATTACATACGAAAATAGAATTTGAAGCACATTTTACAGCAAGACAAAAGAAATAGCTATAAATAAAACGTTGAAGTCATTAAACATGTTTTGATGATTTAATACAATTCGTGACAGTGAAACAGATATCTTCCCAAGAAGGCGATGAAAGAACTCTATAAGTACATTTCCATGTGTGTCAACCAGACCACCATAAAGCTTAGTCAGCAAAATAGTTCTCAACTGTGTTCGTCTTAATCGTTACATCAGTCTTGCTGCAAAAGCCTTAGGGAACACATCATGCTGATTTAAAACGCTTCAAAATAATTCTCTAATCGTTTCATGTACAAAATTAAAACAATGTGGTGTAAGAAATACTAAATAACAATTTTCTATAAAGATTGATTCATCACCTAACAATGTTCAACACTGTTGTAAAAATGTTCAGTAAGTGTACATTTTGTATTTGCAGGCATGCAGGTTAATGGTAGTTCAAACTGTAGTTGCTGGGACGGTTCTGAAACCAATATACCGAGCACAATGTTGTTGGGTCAACAAACTCCGCAAGAAATGCTTAATCCATTCACCGGTAGGTAACAGAAAAATGTCTTTTATATTCGCGGCCAAACACTCGGACAAAGAGTAAAGTGGCACCGGTGACGTTGCACATTTATCAACGCACAGAAAAATGTAGGAGCTAAAATTACGCAAGAATTTCTGAAATATGCTAGTGGAGCAGGTAGCGTAGGCGTCAGAACGTTCAGGCTACGTGAATAAACAGTATCCTATAGATCTTCACTGAAGTCGGTGCAGTTATCAGGAATTCTTTTTCTAAATTTTGATTCTGTAAAAAATATATCATGTCTAACAATTGGAACTGGGGAATAGTAAAAAACTTTTTGCGTAAGATCTTTTGACAAATTAATTTTTAAACGACAATTTTCTCTGAATAATCTGACTCTCTTTTTCAGGTATAGAAGGAAAGATGGAACGATTATCGACCCAGACACAGGAATCTGGTTTCGTATCGATGCATTCACAACGAAGCTCGTCTCAAAGTTACACTACTTCCAGCATGACATCCAAAAGATCGTCTCAGCAAAGCAGCATTAGTTATAATTCCCAAACTTTCAATTCGCAACAATCGTTCTCGCAGACGAAACTGTCGTCGGACAGCAACGGGTCTATTTACACCCAGAAGACGATGACTAGCTCCAAGAGTACTATCAGCACGACAAATATATCCGGAAGTGGAGATTCCTCGATGTTGGAAAAACTGGTAAATGTGGGTGTTGCATGGTTTGATTTTATTTCATTTTTTGTGGGTGTCCCACATTTTTATAGGTCTACTTCGAATCATTTTTTACGATCCACTTGCTTGCAATGTATTATTTCCCAAGGTTGAAAAAATTAATATTTCATCTTTTAGTTTATTACCCAATAATTTCAATGATTTAAGCATGTACACCAACTTTTTTTTTTAATTTATTGAAAATGAAATTTGATGTATAGTATATGTATTTACTGCATGTGTTTATGAGACATTTATGTATTTGTTATACCACAGTTTCAACTCTGTACAGGAAATAGAATCAGTTTCTGCATCTGATGCGAATGGTGTGCCACCAGCATTGCCAGAAAAACGATCAAAACGTAGAAAAGAACGTCAGCCATCGCAGTACGACAATGTACCTGAAAACGAGCATTTATCAACCTGTAGTTTACATACCAGCAATGGTGACAGTCCAGATGCCAGTAAACCCCCACCGCTCCCTCTCAAGAAACGACATAGTAAGTTGATCCCTGATTTACAATGGAAACAGCAATAAAGCGGTTAATGTTACCATTCACTGCTTTATTACTGTCGAATATCAATAAAATGATGGTAAATTAATAATGCAATTGGTCAAAATTGAAGGAAAGAATTATCACAGAAAGTTATTCTAAAAATTATTCAGATTTTGTTTAGAATAGATATTCGAAAATGTTAAGAACGATAGTAGGTTAAAACTGATGCAATATTTTGTATCCCCCAGTGTTCCAATCAGTGGCATATTCTGGTAAGTGGGATCCTGCCCACACAAATTCAGCTATCCCTCAGCAAACACGTTCACGCTAAGTTGAAATCCTTCGTTTCACGCCTTATTAATATGTACACGATTTCAAGCTCCTAGCTTTTTGCGGCATGTTCGTCGTTCTTTTAAATCTCATTTTATCGAGATCATTTTGACACACAGTATACACGATTTCATTTGACATTAAGCTTGGATATTTTAATTCATATCTTTAGCATCTTTTCACAGCTTACATTTATAATCATCTATATAGCAAAAAAGACATTGAAGATAACACTAATTTTTGTATCACATATAAACTCTATTAAATGATTGAATTACTTTCAGTCATTTAAAACACTCTGCGATTCTAAATCCTATGAACTTTATAATTCATATTTAACACAGATTATTGTGTATGAGGGTATTGTTTTCCGTTAACATCATGGGATCTAGATTTCATTAACTATAGAAACTAATCTTGGAACCACTCGCGTGGGCGTCGACATTGTTTCACTAATTAACTTGACCTTTTCTTGCTAATAGTCAGTTAACACTTATGCTTCTTTAACTCTGGGACAGAGTCAGAGCCTTTAGTTTTCATTTTCACGATTATGCGTGAAGAATCAACGGGAAGAGAATCGTTCGCGCTTTGCATTATCGTGATATTTATTGTTTCTTAATACTATACAACGGGGTTTGATCTTGAAAAGGTGTAATCTATATCTTGAAAGATGTTGTTCAAAAGATTTCATTCTTACAGCAGTAAGTTTTCATGAATTTCTACTCACTGAATCTCTTCTGATCATGTATCAAGTTACATGCTTGTGCATCAGTGTTTTTTATATATTTTTCACTCCTGTGCTTTAATAATTTCTTGTAACATGAATTTATGCTTGTATATATCATATGTATTATATACCCATGAAGTCATACTCTTTTATTTATTTTTTATATTATTTTACAATAAGTACTTAAACGTTTAATCTATTGTTAGAATTATGAAAATCTGTGACTGTATCTATTTCAGTTATGGCGTACATGGAGATGTTTGGGAACTGTTCCCACAGTAACAATGACTTTATCTCTGGTCTTGGGACACGTCATTCAGTAGCAGCTTATAATTCAATGCAAGCAGAATGGCAACAACACGAGATGGCCCTTACCACAACACAATCATGCTCTTTCATGGCGCACACTATGACCACATTACACGATAGTTCAAAGTACGTAACTTGTGACATAAATGTACACGTTTCCTGTAATTTTATGTATATGTCATTCGGAAAAAATGAAAACATCTTCTGTACTTCTCTTTCAGTACCTCCATAACAATGACACCATCGGTAACAGAAGTAGCAGATAATTCTAGTCTCCCTCCAGCATTGCCACCAAAGAGATCGCGTTCCATTAAATCAAATGTTACACCACCGCCAATTTCACCGAAACCCACCATTAGCATGCAAAGCATACATTCAATGGACCCAATTGTAACGTCCACTCCAGTGAAAATAGAAGAATCAGCTTGTGTTCACGATAAAAAAGAAATGACACCGTCAACTCCAGTGAAATTGGTAAATATTTCACATATTTATATTAACACGTTCACTATCAGCATGGCTAAGCACATGTTTAAAGTTATGTTAAAAGTTATATTAAATTATTTTACAAGAACAAGAATGAATTAATATTATGAAGAATTATTAATCGAATGTACAATGCTTTCAGAATAATGCTGCTTTGGACACAATATTGCCTCCTTCAAGGCCGGCAAGCAATGCGTTATCGTCATTATCTGTTGACGACAACACTCTTGAATTAAGAGATGTCGATCAGGATGATAGCATTTTGGATGAACTGGATATTAGCAAATATTTAGTATTCAAGAAACCTGATGAGGAAGGACCAGACATACGAGGAGGACATCCGGATGCATTATTAATTCATGCTACCAAAGCGAATAAACACGGTAAATATTTTTATTCAATTCTTTAAATAAAAATTACGCATTTACCACTGAATATAATTCGTTTCATATTCTTTCATGCTTCATAGATGAAAAAGAATCAGGTCAGTGTATACTAATTACAGAAATTTTAGATTTACACCTGTTATTCAGATGCTATTCATAGGGCTACGCCCCTATGTCCCTAGATCATCTCCCCATATTCTTATGTCACTATATTTCCACTTTGATTTGAACTGGATTGATCAATTTTATTTACAGATTTCCTGTATCAAGAAGCATTCTTAACAACGTATAGAACCTTCATGCAGCCATTGGAATTAATTCAGAAGTTACATAGGCGCCACCAACGGTTCTCTTGTTCCGCGGACGTCGTTAAACAAAGAGCAGCTCGTGAAGCGTTTTCCTTATTAGTTAGAGTAGTTAGTGATTTAACGTAAGTCGATAAAATCTTGAGCCACTGATATTTATAATCGAATCAAATAACTAAAGAATTGTTAATATCTTGTAGCATGTCGGATCTCGATGATATTCTCTTACAAACGTTAATGGAATTCGTGCAGCAATTAGTGTGCAGTGGAGATCTCACTATGGCGAAAGCTTTAAGAGTTAAAATTTTAGAGAAACACGCAGCGAAGCAATTACAAGGGACACAACCAATTCTGTCTTCGCTCAGTGTGACAACGAAGCAAGCTTCCCTGCTCGATTTCAAGAGTGAACAAATAGCAGAACAAATGACACTGTTAGATGCAGATCTGTTTATGAAAATTGAGATACCGGAAGTGTTGATTTGGGCCCAAGAACAGAACGAAGAACGTAGTCCGAACTTGACCAGGTTCACGGAGCACTTCAACAAAATGTCGTACTGGGCCAGATCAAGAATACTTGAGCATAGGTTAGAAAATGAAGCGAAGGACAGGGAAAAATATGTGGTTAAATTTATTAAGATAATGAAACACCTTAGAAAAATAAATAATTTTAATAGCTACTTAGCCTTGCTTTCTGCATTGGATAGCGCGCCAATTAGAAGGCTCGAATGGCAGAAACATATTACAGAAGGCTTGAAAGAATATTGTGCTCTTATCGATAGTTCTAGCAGTTTTAGAGCTTACAGGCAAGCTCTGGCAGAAACACAACCGCCGTGTATTCCGTACATGTAAGAATATAAAATTATTTCAAAATGAATTGAAAGATAATACCTTTTGTCAACAATGTGTAAATAAACATTTCTTCTTATAATTCCAGCGGACTTGTTTTACAAGATCTTACATTCGTGCACATTGGAAACAGTGATTTATTACCAGATGGCACTATAAACTTTTCGAAAAGGT
This sequence comes from Megachile willughbiella, assembly GCA_945859595.2. Lineage (NCBI taxonomy): Eukaryota > Metazoa > Arthropoda > Insecta > Hymenoptera > Megachilidae > Megachile > Megachile willughbiella. The sequence goes on from OX243796.1 coordinate 13,221,066, forward strand.
GGCAACAATTTAATATCGTTGAAAACATGAAGAGGTTCAAAAAAGGGTACGATGCTTTTAATGTTAATCCCACTCTTTGGAGATCGACTCCATCCTGATTTCTGCTTAACACAATCTAACACATTCCAGTACAATCCTGTTTATACAATGAATTCTTTGTGTGTTACAGGACATATTCGTTTAAAAAACACGAACGTATAATAACGTTCTTTAATAACTTCAGCGATTTCCTCTGTGAGGAGGCAATGTGGCAGATTTCAGAAAGCATTAAACCACGGGGTGGGAAAAAAGCGCAGTCTCAAAACTAGAACATGTCTAACCCTTTCACTGCCTGCGTCTCGAAATCGAAAGGCTGAACCAGTGAATTAGAACGTTTATATTTATGGTATTTAGGTAGAAGTTTAATTGCAAATCAAAGAAATATCATACAACACTCTGAGGGCGGTGAAAGGGTTAGCAAAGTCTATCCCATTTCAACAGCCTCTGTGAGGTTGTATTTTAATTTACGAAAATTTTAATATTTCCTCTGTATTGAAGAGAAGAAACGGAAAAAATCGCAAACAGACATTTAAATCAAATTGAAATTTGATGTATATCTGTTTCGTTTAAATATTGAACGCGTGTATAAATATCGATTGAATCGAAACGTTAGGAAAACTTTAATAATTCGGTTAGATTAATCGTCTCTCAATGTATTTTTGTAGGTTCTTTTTTTTGTCCTTTTCGCCATAGGTTAATAAGGGAAAAAAATTGTCTTTGCTATGGACCTACGCAACGTATACATAAAAGATGCAGCTGTAATGATGCTTCACATAGCATGAAGGGAGAGAAACCCCTTAACACATTAACTATTCTATATGTATATCTATATAAAAAAAGAAGTATTTATTTATTTGCTTTATATCAACAACATGTAAAAAGTAGTAGGTGTCATTCTTTTTTCCTTTTTCTTTATTTTTTAACTTATTTAGGTATATGTAAACGTCCATCATATAGCTTTATCGTAGGTAGAGAAACTTTTCAAACGTCAACAGCGTAACGTCTGTTGGCTTCGCAAGGAAAAACACCAATAACGTTGATTAATGTAGAGCCATCGTAGTTCACGAGATCAGCGCGCTCAAAGTGGACGCGCTTTTCCGAACACGTGGCACACGACTGAGCGTAACTGTTACATATACTATTGTATATGATTCTAGAGAACACTTTTTGTTGGAAACTTGTTAATCGGTATCCAAGCTTTCAGCTTTAAGTCGAATGGTTACCTAGACAATGTAGGTAAATTAAGTGTAAAACCCACGATCCTAGCGAAACAATTGAATCGAAATTTTGTCACCCTCTTATCATCCAAACAGTCTGTTTGATATCTTTTACTACCGAAGTTTATGTATGTTCTTTTTATAATTTTCAATGATAAAGGTGACTGAGACTTTCTCTTTCACTACACATTCCGATTTAAGAGGGAGGAAAAGAATCCGATCAAATTCATTTTATCCGGGTGAAAAATGAAAACAATCGTACTATTGACCCCTGATTCTTACTCTTCGTTGAATACGTCGGAATTTAATAGAGTGCATCGAGTTTTAATTTCTTAAGATAAATTATATAACGCTATAGTGATACGGCTGTCTGTGTGCCTCATATTATTAGAGTGAATGAATATCTCGCCTATTATTAACGTTCTCTGGTCTCACGTTTAATTATAAATGTCTTGTATACAACATTTGTCGGCGTTACTATGATAATCGGATTTAAAAGATGTTGAAAACTGTCGTCTGCCCGTTAACACGTTAACTGCCATGGGAATCAGTAATCAGCGCTAATAATTAAACAAAAGGCAAAGAATATCACTACAACTATGATAATATGTAATACAAAATAACAAATCAAAACTATATATTGAAAAATTAATTTTTAATATTCTTTATTGAGAATTGTTAGTACCAGGCTTGCCTATTTTTACTATGGCAGTTAATGTGTATACAGATTGCGGGTATATTGGCAAGCGATGATGAAGTATTTGTAAATGATTAATTTCTCCATTTTTTGAGGAATGATTATTTCACTATATTTTCTTGATGTTGGCAATTTTGTGACAGAGTATGGTGTAACAATACATTTTAGTGTACATATTAATCGCTTCTCAATGTATTCGCAATTGTGATGGTCGTATATATTTATTATTCATCTTCAAAAGGCCTAAGCAGTTGATGATTGATGTTGGTCTATAATTTTATAAGCATACCGTTACTTTTAGAAGAAGAAAGAAAGACAAAACAACCATTATAGTTTGAAAGTGTAGTATGCCATTATTGCATAGATTCGATAAAACGGTTGTCAATTTCTGAACATGCACCAAATATATACATACGTAAAAGTAGCTTTCAATATGAATCACAAAAGTAATTAAGCGTTGAAACAATTTCATAAATAGATGCACTCCGTTAATCGCAGCCGTAAATAATTCAGAAGAAAAGAAAGAAAAGAATCAGTCTTAGGTACGAATTTTTAACGAAGCCATTACTGTTACGCCAATAATTCAGGAGAAAGTATAGATACGACGATACAATTCCTTTCGGCACAAAATTTCATTGTATATGAACGTGTGGTTGTATGCATGAGGAAATATTTCTGTTCAATAATTGATACGTGTAAGATTCGTCTAATCTAAGGTTAAGAATTTTATTATTAACCTTGTACATAGTTTGATTGCATTCAGAATTTCTTGTATGTACGCGAGTGCTGACTATTATTCACAATTGTATATATGCAGTGTATTATCTTTATCATTAACTTTGCGCACGAGGTAATTAATCTCATACGTGTTTAAGTTTATCGAAATCATTGTGATGCCATGTTACATTCTTACGTAGTCGCGGATGCTTGATTCTTTATATTTTGTTTTCATTTAATCGAGGAAACTAAATGAACCATGTGTCCTATCAGGTATCTTAAAATTGTGCAACAATTATGAACAGATACAAGTTTCTTGTAACAAAAGATATAACAATCTATTATTATTTAATGCATACTGAATTGTTATTTGTTCACTTTTGAATATAAAGATTTTTAAACTCTCAGATTCTGAAATATTAAAGATTTGAATACAAATTTTATCCTTTCTGTTTTAATTTCTTAAGAAAATTTTATACATGTATATTCATTAGCATAGTTTTACTTATTGCATTTTTAGTGAACTTATAAAAACAAACAAGTAGAATTACTGTTCACGCGTGTTGTGCAATTTTGGAACAGCTGATATTTTTTACAAATTTTGTTTTTCATTTCCTGTATTTTTCTTTAATACAATCATTATCGGTTTCCTCCTCAAATCATTTGATTTTGTATCACATCTGCATCCTATCCGAATCCCGAAACGTGTGTACATATACTTGAAAACCGTCGCTGCTTGTCGAACTTCTGTTGATAGTTCCTTTTTAAAATGGCTCACTTGAAAATGTATTTTAAATGTGATGCAGTTATAATGATTGCTGTTGCATCTATTTTCTATTACATTTTTTCTCGATTCACTGTTAACAGTATTCTCTTGTAAATTCCATATAAGCGATATAAGCATACAGTTTAAGATAATGCTAATGCTAACAAAACTATGAGTGAGATAAAAACAGTGAATATGCAACGAAAAACTTAGACTCTGTCAGTCTATTAGTTAAAATAAAACGCTAGACTATTTTGCGGTAGATAAACACACCGAAGAAAGTGAATTGATTTGTTGATTAAGTTGATAATAAGATATCTTCCAAACCTCCCCTATTTTAAAATGCAAAAACATGAACAACTATGTAAAAGAAATTCCTTCAAATAAGTCTTCATCGTTTCTTGATTATGAATTTGTATTTTTTCACTGACTTTATCACTGTTAAATTTATCTTATTATCAATGATATTAATTATCTTCAATTGATAAAATGCTCTTTGCAACTGCATTCTTTCACCTCCGATTAGCCAAACATAGAATCTAGGATAAACAAAAATGTGTTTTTATCTATCTTTTGCTGAATATAACAGTCTATGAATGAAAATAGACTCTAAAGCAATCGCTGTAAAACTTACAATGCAAAGATTCCGGCGTTGCAAAAACGATCATAAAACACTTTAATAATTGCATATATTGATACTTTCATGGCGAGGGATATTTGCAGATTTAACGATAGGTTGTACATATACATATGACAAATTAAACGATCGAACGATACATCGATCCCTTATTGTACATTTTAGGGAGGAATCATAAGTTCTAAGGCTCGAATGTGAAACGGCAACAATTGTTTGCATGGTACGGATACAAATGGAGAAAACAGAATTCATTTATTCTGATAGTGATGCAAGATCATGCGTCAAATAACTCTCGCCGAAATTGAATTTAACGATGTTTTAAAAGTGTGTCGTTCTTAACAAGGAAACAATAAGTAATTATCCCTAGAAAATATCGATAAACACGAAGCAAGTAATAATTACCATTAATGTGTTACTGATCTCTAATCGACAAAAGATATATGTGTAATTTAACATTAAATAGATACCAATGGTAAGTATTAGAATGTACAGTGGGCAGCATTCTTCCTTCGGAAAATGGCGATGTAGAGGAAGATCATTCGCTATAATACAAGCTCTCTCGTGTAAACTAGATATGCGTGATATTGAGTAATATAGTGAATAATATCTTCCCCTATATTGTCATTTTCCCTAAGGAAATCTACCGTACCCACTAATGTACGGTCACGTGCAACTTGAGCTTTCTTCGGATAAAAGGAAGTGTGATACCACTCGCCTTATTTGTCCTTCACTTGCGAGTTTCAAGGCTAAATAGTGAGTTTCTCCATCTGCACTTAATCAAAAGGAGCTTGGGTTGCATCTGACTGTACCAATAACAGATAATCATGGTGATTATCGAGGCTTTGGTCGAAAATGTTTCCACCACAGCTTCGAGTCACCATAATCAAAGGGACATATCTACAAAAGATGGTATTGCTGTTTCGAAGACAGTAAGCCGAACAATTGACAGACAAGAGTGTAACAAAATAAGCAAGTTGATTTGAAATAATATCGATTTACATTCGATTGTTTTTAACGATGATGTAATTTGTTTGTTTGTTCGGCAGCATATCGGTACTCAAGCGGTTTTTATCTGGACAAATGGCGAAGTTTTACGTGAAGATAGCGTAATTGCACACCGAAGTACTAATGCACATAGAAGTTAATATTCAATGGCATGATAGAGGTACATTTAACAAACATTATCGATAGCTAGTCGTGTGTGTAACACTTGATAATTGAGGGAAGATTTTCGAATTTATTTTCTGACTCATTTTTTAGAGTTTATTATAAGCGAGAGTACGAGACAAAATAATTAAATAAAGGTATAATTCAAGATAAAAATATAATTTATATGCAATGAATTCGTTATTTTTTACGTTGATTTTTAATCTGATTGATTACAAAGGAGATGAGAATAATTTTTTTAGGCAACATAAAATCAAATTCGAAAACATCGAACAATGTTCAAACTAATTTTGCTCTGTGAAGATGAGTAACAATCAAATATTTAGCACATTTTGTAAATATTATTCACAATTTACGGAAATAGGACACCCGGTTTTCAGAAGATTTATATTTTCTTAAATATAATTGTACATGAAATCTCCCACGATTCATTACACTTTATTGCTGCTTTACACAAACAACAAATTGCATAATTGTCATAAATAATAATTTTTTAAAATTCTCTACGAGAATTGCATACTATGTGATCCTTGTAATAACAGTAAAGCGTTCATTCATTGCGTTATGTATAAACGATCGAAAATTATTGGAATTGTTCGCGAAATAATTCTAGTAATATCCATATTGGATTTATCCCTTGACAAAACTTTTGGACCAAAATAACCCAGAAAATATATGGACCCATTATTTTCTTCGGAATATATCGCGATCTTATCAAACTATATTTTAGTTTAATAACATAAGTAATTTGACTTCTCAGATACCATGCTCATAATCACATTCGAATAACGCAATGAAAAAAATACAATGAATTATTTGATCTAGCTCATGTTCAAGACGTTAAAATGTAAATCGAAATTTATTCTAATTCACACCCACGCAGAGGTAATACAAAGCAAAGGGATATCCAAAGGCATTTATATTATATGTGTCTCATTTATAGGACTCTTTACATGTGTAGAACATTATACCACAAAATGAAACAAGTATACGCGTAACTGCGAGATGTGTGAACAAAACACAATGTCACTGAGCATATCATTTGTAAGCAAACATTTACTAATAATCATTGTATCCGAAAGTCCCTTTCAATTACTCACCGTGATGATGAAAAATGAAATACTGACAGCTGTTATTGAAAAAAAAAAAAGGATAAACGTAACATTACGTGCTCACGCGTTTGATTATGCGATTTCTTACGTAGCCAGTTATATTTTTCTATGGATATTTTTTCTTACTGTGCTGCTGAAGGTGCCGTTTTGAAAGCACGTGTTTACGTAGTGCGATCCAGTCGCGATTAATATATGTACCTATGATCATTACTTACAGATTACGAGTCAAAATATATTTTTCTTCCGTTCTTTGTCAGTAAGTATCGAGTATGTTGAACATTTGTATGCGTACAAGGTTTTCGACCGACTGTTATTGCTTCTTTTGTAATAGGTGTACGAAGAAGTGAAATAAAAATGTGTTAGAGCCAACTACATTTCGCTGATGTATCAATCATGTTCACGAAATTATGTGTAACTAAATCGTTCGGAAAGAAATTATTTTGTCATTTTTATTCTTTTGTATTTTCCTTTTTGGTATCTTCGCTTATGTCTTTATCAAAAATCTAATTGAGAGTTTATACTCTTTCAAATTTATTATTTACTTAGTTTTCATTATTACAATAATTAGTTTCACATAAGTATTGTATATTTTAAATTATTAATATGTTCCCCAAAATAATTATATTCGTTTATCAGCTGTAGAAATCTTTTAAGTCTTACACATACATGAAATATTAAAAGTTTTGAAAAATTTAACAATATGTTTATTTATACCAAACGAAAATACAATTACTTTACAATTATACTTAACATATATTCCAAGTTTATATTTATTTTATGAGCGTACATTTGTTTTTAGTGACTAACAATCACTCTAATAAAATATTAATATTATTCAGAAACAGATTGTTTTTATTCACGAATTACAAAAGAAATATTACATATAGAAATAACAATATACGTGAAACTGTGCATTTAATTTGTGCATAATTGAATTTTACACTCAAGTTTATATTATAAATATAATATATTATATTAATATAGCGGAATTTCCGAGGTAAATTAATATGAAACAGTATATAAACAACAACAGTTGATTTTAAAGCAATTTACTAAGATGAGTACGTTTTGATGGCCTCGTCCTTACATGCATTTTAAAATTTAAATTTTCCCGCGCTTTGTCGGAAAACGCCACTAACGCCATCTCTCCGGCGAATGGGGTGAACTACACGTATCTGAAACACTACTTTCGTTAGTTCCTATATTCTGCCGCTAGGCGGCGCCACCTGTGCTTATTTCCGGCGGAATTGCATTATTATCGATAATAATATGCATATGTGGCGCCGCCTAACGTCAGAATACAGGAACTAACGAAAGTAGTGTTTCAGATTCGTGTAGTTCACCCTGTTCGCCGGAGAGATGGCGTTAGTGGCGTTTTAAGACAAAGCGCGGGAAAATTGGAATTTTTAAATACATGTAAGGGTGAGGCCTTGAACATGTATTCAGCTTTCAATTTTATTTTGTCTTAATTGACGGTAATATGTCTCAGATCTCACGGAAAAGCAACATTAATAAGTTTTAGAATGTTTTAACAGTGTTAGAAAGTCAAGGAACTTAATAAATGTATTCTAAAATTGGGCTTTTCTTCGGAAAACCGTTATGCTCTAAATCACGTCAAATTTTGCAAATAATCTGATTTTTGAGAAAGGAAACATCTGTGAGAACGGTTCTTGGTGACTTGTGATAAAAGAATGATAAATATGAATAGCTACAACAATAATTTTATAAATAAATAATTGAAAAATTAATAATTACAATAAAATACATCGTGATATATTAATTAACAGTCATTTTGCAACATATCTGCGAGAGGAATTTAAGAAAAATGATGAATTTGAATAGTTATAACAATAATTTGATAAATAAATGATTGAAAAATTAATAATTACAATAAAATATATCGTGATATATTAATTAACAGTCATTTTGCAACATTGCAATAAGAGGAATTTAAAAAAAATGATGAATTTGAATAGTTATAACAATAATTTCATAAATAAATAATTGAAAAATTAATAATTACAATAAAATATTTCGCAATATATTAATTAACAATCACTTTGCAACATATCTGCGAGAGGAATTTTAAAAAAATGATGAATTTGAACAGTTATAACAATAATTTCATAAATAAATAATTGAGTAATTAATAATTACAATAAAATATTTCGCAATATATTAATTAACAATCATTTTGCAACATATCTGCGAGAGGAAATTAAGAAAAATGATGAATTTGAATAGTTATAACAATAAAATAGTTAATAAACAATTGTAAAATTAAAATTTATTTAAAAACTACTAAATTATTACGCCAATCACAACTTGGAGTCGACGTAGCACGGTATTGGTGCATTAGATGACAGCTGATTGGATCCTGAATCACCTATTATTGTTACCGGTTTGCAAATCCAAGAGGTCGCATGTAATCAGTTGTATCGAAGCTGCCAAGGAGGTCGGATCAATCCTATCAACACTTACCGGTACGAGTCAAGGATTCAATTAATGGATTATGTGTTCATCTCTGTGTTACCTAGTGTACTAGTGCAAGTGTCTAGTGTGTTTTATCGAGTGTTTTTTAATAAATACGGGGGTGTATTAACACGATTTATGGTGTGGTTCTTCATGTGTCAAAGTGCTTACCAAGGTGTTTTAATTAATAATTGTGCATGTGTATACGAATACATTAGTGTGTTTTATAGTGTTGTTATACAAGTGTTTTACCGTTATTTTACAAATATTTTACTGGGTTTTAAGGTGTTATTACCTACGTGTTTTTACAAATTTTTGTGAACGTTTAGTGAGTTTTACGGTGTGGTTACCTACGTGTTTTGACATACTTGTGCAAGTGTTTTAGTGTAATTTACAGTGTAGTTGTACAAGTGTTTTACCGTTATTTTACAAATATTTTACTGGGTTTTATGGTGTTATTACCTACGCGTTTTTACAAATTTTTGTGAACGTTTAGTGAGTTTTACGGTGTGGTTACCTACGTGTTTTGACATACTTGTGCAAGTGTTTTAGTGTAATTTACAGTGTAGTTGTACAAGTGTTTTACCGTTATTTTACAAATATTTTACTGGGTTTTATGGTGTTATTACCTACGTGTTTTAACAAATTTTCGCGAACGTTTAGCGTGTTTTACAGTGTAGTTACCTACGTGTTCCGGTATATTTTTGCAAACGTTCTAACATTACAAAGTAATTACCCAAGTGTTTTGACATACGTTTTCAAATATTTTACAATATTTCACAGTGTAACACGTACTGATAAACGTTTGCAAATTTATAACCGAATTCTGTAATGTAGTTATTGTACGTAGTTCATGCATGTTTCTGTACACCTCAAAAGCTTATTAAATGTTTGCACGAGTATATGTCGAAAAAACGTGTATGTTAATCAAAATGCAAATCGATAAACACAGTTAATTAACCGTTGTGATCCTTTTATGATTGCAGAAGGTCACCAACCGACGAACCGCCAAATCCAGATCTGACGAAAGCAGCCAATCAAGCATCCAGTCAATCAGACGTGCTGTCTCTCGGATGCTTTGCCGGTAAAACGATCGCAGTGATGCAAGTCAGCGATCGGTGAGTCGCATGCTTTACGGTTCCTCCGGTTCCCATCATGTCGTAGGACGAATGGTCCGAAGCGACACGGGAACTGGTTGTATTTTTCTATTTTTGAGCGAGCATAGTGACCACGACTGTACGATCGTGTAATATTCGTACAAACTGTTTATTTTATTTATTAGATCAGGATAGGGTTTTCTTGTACATCGCGTTTTAATTACGAACCGATATAACGAATTTAAAATTACATAGAAGTCGGATGACCCTCCGATTTCACAGTACTTTCATTTTTTTATACGCGTGTCGTGAACTCTTTTAAATATACATATGTACAAGAAAGTTTCGCGAAGATCAGACTTCGATATCAAAGTTAATTATGAATGTTTTTGATCATTTAGTAAATTTACTTTGATATCTAAAATCTGTTGAAAATGAAACAATCGATATGCTTAGATTTTTGCAAAGTGTTCTTCCATTTTCCATTTTGAAAATTTAGAGTAAATTTTTTTTTGGAAGAGACACTTTATTAGCATGTTACTAATCATGTTTCTTAGCTCAGGATTTTCAGCACACATGAAGAAAACTGGTAGGTGCAAATATTGTTGGCCGTGTTCATTTTTATGCTCTATACTCATACGCGTGCTTAGATGCTACTCGCATGAGTTAGGGCAGGTGGACACGGTTTAGTTTTAAGATGTTTCGGCGATCGACAATTTGACAGTGAATTATCGACACAAGTTACACGTGTGTGTGTGGTTAGGTCGTGGACCTTGTGTCGATTACAAACCATATTAATTTATTATAGAAACAATTTTCAAAATTTCAAGATGCATTAAGATCGAATTAAAAATTTATAAAAATAGAGTTAAAATTACAACATGCACATATTACATTGAATATTCGAAAGAATTAGAAAATGAAATATGTAAATGTTCAATGTTCACTGTCGATTGTCGATCGATTTCAGCAAAAAGGTATGAACTTAGAGTGTGAATGTTGTATTGAACTCGGGTGTCGGAGACGTCCCGGGACGTACTCCCTAGGAGTAGGCTTTTTTGCACCCGGGTGGCGTGTGTGAGAATCGTGGAGTGTGTTTTTGTGAGAATGGACTTTGCAATTTTTTAAATATAGCGATAGGCAGGCAGGTAGCTTACTTCTGGTGTGATTGAGTTAGTTTTAAGTAGGTAGGGCCAGAGCAAGCTTTCATGTTTCTCTGTCCTCCGTAAAACACACGTGAGATGCTTGCATCTGGGGGGTTAACGAAAAATCGAGAAGAGAAAATCTAAATATGAATTGATTCTATTTAATATTCTCTTGAACTCGATTGTTCGTAAGGCCAGGCCTTTTAGTTTGTAAGTCGCAGTCGTGGTACTAGACCCGATTGCAAAAATGAAGTATACAGTGAAGTGAAGTGAAGTGCTTTAAATAAATATTCTGCTCGGATATTCTTTTACGGACAGCGCATTCTAAGAATCGCTGGTCGTATTTTAATTTCGAGAATTTTTTCTTTAAGTAAAGAAATTTGATATATAAAATTTTGATTTAGTTGGAGATTGAAGCAAATGGATAGTTCATTTTTATTTTTATAAAAGTGCTGCTATCTGTTTGTGGAGATCGATTGATGAATTGAAAGTATATGTAATTGATATGAACGCAAAGAATATCCGAGTTACCATAAAATTTCGCGAGTGATTTTTGTGAGGCTGTGCCGAAGAAAGAAGAGGCTATATGCCGAAGAGCCCCGGCAAAAATTGCCAAAGAAGAGGGGAACTATTAATGGCTGTCCATCTTAGGATGAAGAGTCATTTTGTCACTATGCTCGCTATTTATTTTTTTGTATTTTATGTGTTTTTTTAAACGGTACGAAAAGTATCGTTGAACGCGTTTTGCTCGAATTTGAGCACACGATCGGTTCGCGATTTTATTTCGAATTTTCAGGATTTTTTTTATTGCATTTTCTATTTTATGAAAGTTTTGTGTGGAGTGAAGTAATATTTCACTCCCCTTTGCATAATTTTCTATGTTAATAAATTTTTGTATGTTTCAGTGTTTGTTCTTTGGTAAGTTATCATGTTGTTCTCTCTTCTCAAATTTCTATGTTAATAAATTTTTGTATGTTTCAGCATTTAATTTTTGGTAAGTTATCATGTTGTTCTCTCTTCTCAAATCCGCAATTTTCATTGCGTTTTGTATTTTTCGATAGTTTTGTATGAAATAAAATAAAATTTCATTCCTTCTCCCACAATTTTCTGTGTTAATAAAGATTTATATGTTTCAGCATTTAATTTTTGGTAAGTTACATTGGTCTCTCTTCTCAAACACGCAATTTTCATTGCGTTTTTTACTTTTTGAAAGTTTTGTATGAAATAAAATAAAATTTCATTCATTCTCCCACAATTTTCTATGTTAATAAATTTTTGTATGTTTCAGCATTTAATTTTTGGTAAGTTACTTTGCTCATTCTTCTCAAATCCGCAATTTTCATTGTGTTTTGTATTTTTTAAAAGTTGTGTCTGAAATAAAATAAAATTTTACTCCTGTCCACAATTTTCTATGTTAATAAAGTTTTATATGTTTCAGCATTTAATTTTTGGTAAGTTACATTGGTCTCTCTTCTCAAATCCGCAATTCTCATTGCGCTTTTTACTTTTCGAAAGTTTTGTATGAAATAAAATAAAATTTCATTTCTTCTCCCACAATTTTCTGTGTTAATAAAGATTTATATGTTTCAGCATTTAATTTTTGGTAAGTTATATTGGTCTCTCTTATCAAATCCGCAATTTTCTTTGCGATTTCTATTCTTCAAGATTTTGTTTCGAATAAAGAAAAATTTCACTCCCACAATTTCGTATGTTTATAATGTTTCGTATGTTTCAGTATTTGCTTTTTGGTAAATTATTATGTTGTTCCTTCTTCACAAATCCGCAATTTTCATTGCGTTTTCTATGTTCCGAAAGCTTTGTACCAAATAAAATAAAATTCCATTCCTTCTCCCACTAATTTCTATGTTAATAAGATTTTGTATGTTTCAGTTTCTGATTTTTGGTAAGTTGACACAGTGTTCTCTCTTTTCAAATCCGCAATTTTCATTGCGTTTTCTGTGCGCCAAAAATTTTTTACCAAATAAAGTAAAATTTCACTCCTTCTCCCACAACTTCCTATGTTAATAAAATTTGTGTATGTTTCAGGATTTGATTTTTGGTAAGTTATGTTTAGTGCATTAATTTTACGTTAATTCCGAGCTTGTGGGAGGAAGGGTGGGCTCGGGCGCTAGTTTTTCGTCACGATACGTGGCGAAAAGCTTGCGCAAATTGTAAGTGCCTTTTGTTCTAACTTGCACTCATCTTTGCGACAATTTTTTCACTTTTTACGTATTAGACTGTAGTAATAGCCTGTCATTTTTATTATCAATTGCACCAAACTTAAAAGAAAGTTCTTCCAACTTTCTACTCTGTCCCCTTCTTTTTTACAAAGTTGTAGATTATACGAGTGCAATTTTAGAACAAAAGGCACATGTAGAATCTTTAGAATAAGTATTGTATTGCAGTATGCGTGAGTGCGTGAATGAAATGTGAGTACAGGATACAGGATCTATTCATCTTATCGTGGGATCATAGAGTTCTTAAAACTGTAAAGGATTTTATTTTTAGCTTCAAAGTTTTCAACCCTGTTCGCTATTTTATTTCTCCTTCTGTATTATTTTATTATGTGATTGGTTTTTAATACGCAGTGTACTTTCATTTCATTCGTGAATTTTATTTCGAGTTTCAGGGCTTTTCAATCTCCTTGTAACTTTAATTCAGTTTCGAGGTTTTTAACCCCTCCAGGATTTTATTTCGGGTTTCAGGTTTTCAAACCTCTCTAGGATTTTATTTCGGGTTTCAGATTTTCAAACCTCATCGTGATTTTATTCCGAGTTTTGAGCTTTCTGAATCTCTTCGTAATTATATTTCGGATTTTAAAGTTATCAAATTCAGTGATTTCGATTTTTCAAAAGTTTTGCTCAGAATAAAGAAAGATTTCTATCCTTTTCCTTCAATTTTCAGTCTTAATTACATTTGTATGTTTCAGCTTTTGATTTCAAGTAAGTAATTCAATGATTCATATGTGTCTTAATTACACTTGTATGTTTCAGGTTTTTATTTCAAGTAAGTAATTCAATGATTCATATGTGTCTTAATTACACTCTTATGTTTCAGCTTTTGATTTCAAGTAAGTAATTCAATGATTCATATGTATCTTAATTACACTTGTATGTTTCAGCTTTTTATATCAAGTAAGTAATTCAATGATTCATATGTGTCTTAATTACACTTGTATGTTTCAGGTTTTGATTTCAAGTAAGTAATTCAATGATTCATATGTGTCTTAATTACACTTGTATGTTTCAGGTTTTTATTTCAAGTAAGTAATTCAATGATTCCTATGTGTCTTAATTACACTTGTATGTTTCAGCTTTTGATTTCAAGTAAGTAATTCAATGATTCATATGTGTCTTAATTACACTTGTATGTTTCAGGTTTTTATTTCAAGTAAGTAATTCAATGATTCATATGTGTCTTAATTACACTTGTATGTTTCAGCTTTTTACATCAAGTAAGTAATTCTATGATTCATATGTGTCTTAATTACACTTGTATGTTTCAGCTTTTGATTTCAAGTAAGTAATTCAATGATTCATATGTATCTTAATTACACTTGTATGTTTCAGCTTTTGATTTCAAGTAAGTAATTCAATGATTCATATGTATCTTAATTACACTTGTATGTTTCAGGATTTGAATTTAAGTAAGTAATTAAGTGATTTACGTTTTTTAAATCTAATATTCTTTTTGTTTGAAATAAAGAAAAATTTCATTCCTTCCACAATTTCCTATCTTCATTACATTTGTATGTTTTAGGTTTCGATTTTAAGTAAGTAATTAAATATTTCACAAATATATTGCTATTTTATTTGCATATTTCAATCGAGTCGACTCGAATTTTATTTTATTTTTTTCCGAAAATATTAAACATTCGACTTATTTATCGAGTGTTTCGCGAGTGAGTGTTGTGAGTGTTTTACCCGAAGAAAGAAGAGGCTGTATGCCGAAGTGAATCTACAATCTTCGTACCAGAACGGAAAGTATGAGTCATATGTCCCTACATGAACATATATTATAATATTACTAATTTTGCATCTATTTTCTCCTTTCACATATTGTTACAGCATAGGTAATCATCCAGGACTATCACAGAAAGATTTCACCGATGGATGCGCTAATTTTAAGTTAATTTTAAGTTGAGTCCAACATATTGTAATACATTGTAGTATGGATGAGTGCATGTGTGACATGCGTATATACGAAACTTGAAGATATCATCGAGGGATCATCGAGGGATGCGTGCGTTAGTATTAAGTTAATGTTAAGCTCGTGGGAGGGTGGGTGGGTCCCTGTAAGTGCCTCTTATTCTATCTTGCACTCATCTTCACAATTAGTGAACTTTTTACGCGTTAGTTTGTAGTATACCCAGTTATTTTTTGTCAATTGGTCCGAACCCAAGTGGATCATTGGGGGTACATAATGCAGTGAACACGCGGCAGTTTTGAGCTGCAAGTGCTGGTGTAGCGCCAGGGACACATCTCTGCGAGGCATTTTGATTGATGGTCCATCTCGATCTGCCGCTTCACGGCGTGGGTATCCTCTCTGCTGTTAGCCTCCCTTTCAACGGGAGCGGGGAGAAATGGGAAACCCTTCGCGGATGTGTCACTCGTTCTTACCAGTTATTCTCGGCTCATATCGGTCTCGTGGTTCACGTAAGTCACTATTCGACTACCATTTGACCCATGAAGGCGAGGTCCACTTGATAGAGGATGCTGGTCCACCTTTTTGTGAAAGTTCTTCTAACTTTCTTTACTTCTAGTAGAAAGTTCTTCAAACTTTCTTCACTTCTAGTAGAAAGTTCTTCTAACTTTCTTCACTTCTAGTAGAAAGTTCTTCTAACTTTCTTCCCTTCCCCCTTTGCTTTTTATACCGTTTTAGATAACACGGGTGCAATCTTAGAATGCGAGCGTTAAAAATTGTATGGTGTGCCTGTGTGTTATAAATTAGTTTTAAGAAACTTGCGTGCGATACAAGTTCTTTGCTATACTATGGTAAAGAACTTGTATATTTTTGCGAGCCTACGGGCTAGGTAGAGTGGGACTCATTTATCCATCCGATAAATGAGGTAGTTGCAATTGGCGGGTGGTTGGGATTTGGAGTTAGGGTGGGTCACTGCCGTAGCCACCTCCACGTGGTGTGACCTGGTAATCGATATTGTTTTCTAAACATATTTTCAAAGGAAAATTCATAGAAAACAATATCGAGCTAAGTGCTACGATTTACTCTTAAATTATAATTTTATTTGTTTCACATTTCCTTTTACAAAAATGTTTTTGACTGGAGATATGTGTACTCGCTAAATGTAACATTCGGAGTTCCAAGAATCGTGCATTAAACGCACATGGATTGAGTTAGTATATAATGGTAATTTGCATTATAAGTTCTACGTTTATCCAAATTTAGAAGATTTACAAATCTTATAATAAACGACGAAACTACGGAAAACTTTCATGCTTCTATTCTATCCTCAGTTTGCAATGAATCCTCAGTGTGTAGTCACCCTGTTCTCTGGAGAGATGGCGCCACCTGTACCGTCTAATAAAAATTGAGTTTTTCGGCTAATTAGACGATAATAAGCGTCAAATTGCTACGGCAAACAACATTATTTGAGCTCTGGTATAATTTGGAAGTGTTAAAAAGTCTGAACGAGTCTATATATTCAAAAATTGCTTTCGAAGTTTAATTCCATTAGTTCACATATTTCACCGCTAGATGGCTAAGCTTTTCAAGGTCCATAAAATGCAATATTTTTAATTACCGAATATAAAGCTTCTAGCTAATTGTAAAACGACGTTTCTGAATTTATGGTACCTACAAAGCAATTTGTAACCATCAGCAAACTGCAAAAATGCTTTATATACAAAGAAATGCAATTTTTCTATTTCGAAAGTGTTCCACTTCATCGCTAGATGACCCCACCGGTTTTTTCCGGACAAGGCGCGCGAAAATCATGTAAGTGTGAGGTTTAAAAAATACTTTCATCTTTATTGTAAATCTTTATGTAAATTAACATTTGCATTTACAATTAAAGTCATCACAGCACTTCCGTTATGGATGTAAATCTCAGTTTTAAATTCAATTACAGGAAATGTTGATGTACGTTCCTAGAATAGCCTTTCTGAAACATAAAACGCACAATAAAACAGCATACTGTCAAAAACAAGCATGCATTTGTTGAAATTGCATAATCTATTGACTATAAAAATGTCTTTTGTTATTTAGATATATTTCATGCCATTACGCGAAAGTTGTTGTGGAATATAGTGAACTGTTTCCTTTGACTGGCATTTTCCCCCAGGGAGGCCATGTTTGGTCTTCAGCATACTTTGTTTGCGCATCACTGTTAAATTCAGGAAGTTCTTCCTCATCGCTCTGTTGCTAATCTAGAACCTGCATTTCATTCCACGCCTTTATACCCTGTGAACAGAAATGTATGCATCAGAGAATAAATGATGCAAGACAAGATATTGTGAAACAATAATGGCCGGACAAAGTTCTCACAATAAATGTTTCGAGTATCTACAATGCGAACAATGATGAGTTGTTAGACAGAGAAAGCAATATCGATCCACGAAGGCTTTAAATTTTCAATTTAAAAATATGAAGAGGAAAGCGTCGATTATAAAAGTGCATACTAAGTAAATAAAAGTTCACCGAGTAAACAGGCTTAGCATCATGGACATTTTAACCGCGCATGTCCGTTACTCGTAGTTACGCAGAGCGTCACAGCCAATCAGAGCGAACCTGCGCAGAACGAACGACCACGCGTCGTCCAATAAGAATACTCCATGGCGACGAGGACTACGATTACAAGGAATAAATACGAAGTTACCGCTCTATGACTCATACATTCGTAGGTTGCGCTTGCCATAGGGGGGCACCACTGGAAGAATTAGAGGCCCGAAAATCGCGATCCCGCAGTTGGTCTTGAAAGAATGTGGTATGAGGACGTATCGTGATCGTACGTGCGAGATTCGAGTTGTTCCGTAGTGATTGCGCTTATACCGATGCCTGTAACGCTAATAATTCATAATCTCCGATCAAAGTGACGGATAACGCGTAACGTTGAGGGGCACCTAAGCCTTATATACGGGAATATACGTGACAGTGCCAATTATATATCCGTGGCTTCGGTGCGTACGTACAGATCCACGAAAGCATCGCGATCGGCAAGAAAAGTGCGTGTACGTGAGTGAATAGAGTGGCTGAACCCTGATCCCCGCGCCCTTTCTAAATCATTGACAGTAGCGGTCGTGATTTCCTGCGAACGGTTTGACCGATGACGTGCCCTGGACCAGTCGACGAGGATACAAAAGCATTGCATGTTGGCTGTTAGGACGAGAAACAAGCCACTATATCGTCACATTTCAACCTTCGAGGTGGGCTGCAGCGACGAGACTGTGGACGTCCCTAGATTGGCGGTAAATACACATTTATCAACAGCATGTCCTCTTCGCTCTCTCTCTTCCCGTGAACCTTGCCTTTCCCTCTTACTTACTGTTTGCATCTTATCGCTGATCATCTATGTTGTGTGCCTTTTTCGACGTGATTGAACTCGCGACAATTTCCATACCTGAGAGCCGGACTAACCCAAATCTTTTTCTCCTTCCTGTTTAATCGATCTTTGTACAGGAAGCATGTAACTGCCCTTGTTGTTCTGTTTTTTTGGAAATATAACGAAACTGGACCAAATCTGGTTGTCTGGCTCTCGTTTCCGTATTTTCTTTTCTCCTGTTCGTTACCATTTACCGTACACCGTGTTTTATCCATTTGCCCTCTCGCCGGTGTCGCGTATTAATATTGATCAGCAGGTCGAGTAACTCGGAGGAAGCGATATCGCCTGCGCTTTTCCGAGCACGAAAATTCTAGACCCGCCCTGTACCAATTTGCCTTCCGTAACGCTCTTTTGGGACGTACGGCCCCCTTGTCCCGTATTACGAAATTCTTCCTGCAGGCGTTCAAAGACATTCCTCGGGATGATTTACGGCCGTGCAATTAACTTCCAGTCGAGAGGGATCCTCCCATATTTGGGATCTCGTACTTGAAAATCGGCGTGGTTGACAGTGTTGGATTCAGTCGAGTCCCGGCTGAATTCAGATTTTTGTCAGCATTGGGTAAATCGAGTGCCCCTTCAAGAGCTTACAAGCACGGGTGTCTATGAAGCGTGTAACGATGATGGAGGGGCAAGGATTATTGTATCCATTTTCCTACTTCTAACAATCAGACGGATATAATCTAGTCTGCTGTCTTTATGTTACTATAGTGATCCCTAGGTATATTGCCAGTAGAGCGAGTTTTGTTTTATTTAAAATTTTTAAGTTTAAAGCTTCATACATTTTTAAATTATGAAATTTACAAATTTACAAATTCCTCATCTTTATTTGCAATCTTTACACGTTTTGTAAATTTACAAAGTTTCAATTGCTTCATGGAAACACTTATTTCTACCTTGTCAGTTCCAAGAATTTGATGCTACATGACGTTTATGGCAATATAACGAGACTACCACGTATACGCATCGATGTCCGCGAGTGCACATTGCTGCACATTCATGCCCCACGCCCTCAGGGCCGCAGTAGCCTATACTGGCTATAAAAAACGCCTGTTAGATCAACATCGAATGTTTGCAAATACATAGTTCGTCTCCGCTTGCATGATTGACCTCGCCAAGGGACGGATGACGAACCATTCGCGATAAGGATGACCGATAAGAATGTCGTGAATGCGTTCCTCAAAACCAACGAGATCAAAGATCCTGCCGGTAACATATCGCGTCGGATATACACTTTGTCGCAGAAACCGTGCAGTTCTGCTCTCGGTTGAAAACCGAGAGACCGCGTTTACCGAATTACATAAGTCAATTAGTCTATTTTCAGATAGCGAAAATTCTTAAACAAGTGCAAGTTATAGCCGGTTTATTCGTATGGTATTCGTGATTTCTTTAACCGCCGAATCCGCTCTAAATCATTTTATAACCCACATTTAAATAACTGAATTCGTTGATTGATGTGGTATGAATAGTAAGAGGTTGTGATATAAGTGATGGATATAAATGCGCATAAATTTACTGAATATTTCGATATAGAACTTTGTAGATCTTGTTACTAGCACCGGACGCATGTGGTGCGTCATCACTTACATAAACTGTATAGCATAGATTGCATCCGGTGCGTCGTCACTTACATAAACTATAGCATAAGACGCATGCGGTGCGTCGTCGCTTATATAAACTGTATAGCGTAGGACGCATGCGGTGCGTCGTCACTTACATAAACTGTATAACAGAAGACGAAGAGGGTGCGTCAAGAGTTTGTATGAAACTCTGTAGATAACATAGGACGCGTGTCGTTTATTACAGTAATTATAAGTATAACATATACGTCATCGGTTACATGAACTGTATAAGACGCATATGATGCGTCATCACTTATATGAACCATACATCGTAGACTATATATGGTGCGTTAATAATTGTGTTAGTTAACGTAAGACGTTGCATTGTTACATAAATTAGAGTGTACAGGACGCACATGGTGTGTCATGAGTGTTATCAGGTAATGTAAGACGCATACGTTGCGTCGTCGGTTTGGAACATGTTGAGAATCACGTGTTTTGCTCCAAGCATAAGAAACATGTGTTTCAACTTTGAATCCTGTTAATGAGTTCCGTGCCTCGATAATGTGAAACTGCACTGACGATGCGGGGGTCATTGTAGACCCGCAGGGATGAAACGGTTCGAAAGTTTTGCTGCGCATGTAACACTCATAACATAGATTATGAATCTGTGTTATTCCAACATATTTTCTCTTCTACGCTTTGATAACAATTTGTGACTACACTCACGATGTGGGGGTCGTCTATGACCCGCGGAGACGAAACTGTTCGAAAGTTTATTACGTGTGCAACGCTTGTAACGTTCACTAAGAATCTATAGAACTATGAAATATTTTCTCCTTGAAGTTGATTTGTAGTGTTACATACTGCATTTTTTATGCCCTGTACTTTCTTAAACACGACATAGGTAAGTTTTACATATGTAAATGTTTTTTATTTACATGTATGTAAATGTGTACATGTTCACTGTCTGTTAAATTGCAACGGGCTGAGATAAGTGCTTTGTACGAGGTGTGACACGGAGATATTTCGTTTGATTAACTTGTTTTGGGGTGATGCGAGGGAATGTGTTGTAATATGGTAAATATAGATTAGATTTACCGAAATGATTTCGGAGAAGTGTTATTGCTCTTGAAATATTCTTCCGCGTGGATTGGATACGGATTTTATACAATTTGTTTATGATATCAGTTTTTCAAAATGATTGTGTGTGGTTCTTCTCGATTCCCAAATTTTTTAGTTTCCACATTCCTGAATTTTTAATTACTAATTCCCTAGTTTCTAATGTTTTAATTCCTCAAATTCCCGAATTCCTAAATTTTTATTTCCCCAAATTTATAGTTCCCAAAATGTGTACAGAACATAAATTCCTAGTTTTCAATATTTCCATTACTAAAACTTTTTAGTTTCCAAAATTATATTCTTTAAAATTCTAATTCCCCAAACTTGCAAGTTTCCTAGAATCCATAGTTTCAAAATTTTATCTCCACAAATTCCCTAGACCCCAAATTGTACTCTCACGAATTCCTTAGACCCCAAATTTTATTCCCCCAAATTCCCTAGACCCCAAATTTTATCCCCCCAAATTTCCTAGTTTCAAAATTTTATTTCTCCAAATTCCTTAGTTCCAAAATTTAAAGTTCTCAAATTCCCTAGATCCAAAATTTTATTTCCCTAAATTCCCTAAACCCAAAATTTTATTCCCACAAATTTCCTAGTTTCAAAATTTTATTTCCCCAAATTCCCTAGACACAAAATTTATTTCCCCGAACTCCTTAGTTCCAAAATTTTATTTCCACAAGTTTTCTAATCTTCAAAACTATAATCCCCAAATTTCCCCAAAATTTCCAGTTTACGGAATTCTGAAATCTTCAGAAGTTTTGAATACGGCAATATAACGAGAGTCTACTAAAAAAACGCAAATAAAAGACAATAAATTGTTCATATAAAAATGTAAACTACGAAGGACGTAATATTACGTCAGCAACTAACTTTTAAAATAAATTGTATTCAGTTTATAATAATAGCAAGAGTTTTTAATTATTTTATAATCGCCTTTGAAGTGTCTATCGTTTCTCGCAATGTGGGTATTGAACCTTTCGATGTTTAATAACGTGACTGACGTCACATTTCTTCCGTGTTCCACTCGCGATGCACAGCTCTTTTGTTTTCACAAATGTAGAGAACAAAACGGGATTCTCTTCGGTAACGAGCACAGGGTGTCATCACTAAAAGTAGAAAGAGATCATCGCGTTTCACGGCTAGTAAAGTGCACGCATAGCAATTACGATAGGTAGAGCATTTACAAATCGTTTTACGATTATGCTCCTTTTATCGAATACAGTCGTACTGAAAATACAGTTGCTCCCTATAATCTTATCACACGACTTCGAAACCTCCATTTTATCTTACGTAAAACTGTTTTATCTGAAACAGTAAGACGCATCGAAATCACGTATCCATAAGATATCCTTTATCCGTACAAGGAAAAGAAGATATTTCGTATTGTTCAAACACATGTTACTCTGAAATTGTTTTTAATTTTCATTCTTTGGGATCAAGTCATTTCATTACTGGATTAAATTATTATTACTCATCGTTATGCAGGTAATTATTTTTATTAAGTTTTATATCTTAAACTGTTACAAGAATTTTACATATTTTGTATATTTTACAACTTTTATAGATGTGTAAATATTTAATAAAATTAAATTGTTAGTCGTTTATCTTTGTGTAGTTATTTATTTTTGTACAATATTTTGTCTCTTAAACTGCTACAAGAATTTTACATATTTTTCACACTTTACAACTGTAATAAATGTTTACATATTCATTGAAACTAAATTATTATTATTCATTATTATGCAGATTTTTATTTTTATACACGTTCTCCTTCAAACTGCCACGAATATTTTTGTCCATATTTCTAATATTTTACGACTTCTACTCATAAATGTCTACAGACTGTTTATACATTATTTTGACGTTAAGATATTCTACGCAGTTCTCATTTTTGTTGCTTTCAGTAGCCAGGAAGACCCAAGTCCGGAAACGAGCTGTTCCACTCATTATCCGCCCATTATCGCCCTATATAGCCCCTTATTTGCGATACACTTTAGCCATTACGATCGTGGCGATACATCGAATCGACGACAATCCTGCGATGAGCACCTGTTAACCCAGAAAATGGAATATGGGTCATACGAACCCGGTTAGCTCGAAACGGGTCAAAAGCTGCTGCGATGGCGAGAAACGTTCAATCGATACAGCTGTATAATCTGCAGTGCTAGACGTTATTTTTTTTTTATTTAAATTTCTAGACATTACTGTCGTATTTTGAACAATGATACTTTTGATACTTTCAGTATTTAATATACTTTCAGTATATTTTTAATATACTACACTCAGTATTCTGGGTACTCAGAAAATTATAATATTGTATGGGTGTTTTGAAAATTGTGATAATGGGTACTTAGAAAATTATAATATTGTATGGGTGTTTTGAAAATTGTGATAATGGGTACTTAGAAAATTATAATATTCTGTAGGTATTTGGAAAATTGTGATAATGGGTACTTAGAAAATTATAATATTCTATGGGTGTTTTGGAAATTGTGATAATGGGTACTCACAAAGTTATAATATTCTATGGGTGTTTTGAAAATTGTGATAATGGGTATTTAGAAAATTATTATATTCTATTGGTGTTTTGAAAATTGTGATAATGGGTACTCAGAAAATTATAATATTCTATGGGTATTTTGAAAATTGTGATAATGGGTACTTAGAAAATTAATCATTGCATAGATACTTTCAGAATTATGATAGACACAAAATTACAATATTTTGTATTTACAAAATTGTAATATTTAATAGATACTTTCAAAATGATGATAACAGATATTTACAGAATTGCAGTATTTTATAGATATTTTCAAAATTATAATATTCAGTAGATACTTTCAAAATGATGATAATAGATATTTACAAAATTATAGCAGTTTACAGATACTTACAGAATTATAATATCTTATATTCTTACAAAGTTGTAATATTTAGAAGATACTTACAAAATTATAATATTCAGTAGATACTTTCAAAATGATGATAATAAATGTTTATAAAATTATAGCAGTTTACAGATACTTACAGAATTATAATATCTTATATTCTTACAAAGTTGTAATATTTAGAAGATACTTACAAAATTATAATATTCAGTAGATACTTTCAAAATGATGATAATAAATGTTTATAAAATTATAGCAGTTTACAGATACTTACAGAATTATAATATCTTATATTCTTACAAAGTTGTAATATTTAGAAGATACTTACAAAATCATGATAACAGATATTTACAAAATTATAGTCTTTTATAGATACTTGCAAAATTATAACATTTAATAGATACTTTTAAAATGATGATAACAGACATTCATAAAATTATAATATTCTATAGATACTTCCAAAGATTAAATAAATATATTAAATAAATGCTTTCAGAATTATGATAACAGGTACTTCAAAAATTACAGCCTTTCACAGACACTCTCAAAACTATGATATTCAAAATAAAATACTTTCTGAAAATTTTCAAGATTTAATTTCGATTAAACGCAATTGATTGCAATTGTTATAAGTCAGTAAGATACGTACGTGTTATCACCGTATTACATAGTTGCTTATTACTCATTCAACAGTGATACAATCAATGTCTCATAAGAGATAAAAAACGATATTGAAATTTCCACAAATTTCTATTACCACTGATATATTCTGAAAATTTATTGTTTTGTCGTACACGTGTGTTTGACTGGAATTAATGTGTCCTTTAGATAGAGCTGATTTCAATACGAATCTATGTATCATCGGTGACTCATTTGAGTGATGAAACAGAATGAATGTGCAGGTTTACGTGAAATGCAGCAAGCAACTTTCGATGCAGGAAAGATAATAATGAAAGTATTAAGCTCGTTAAGCGCGTAACACCTGGTAATTAGTTATATAACTGACTAATTGGAGATATTCGTTGGAAAAAATGATTAACGAACGTAATAAGGAGGTAATAATAACTTTTTAGTACCTGCACACTGTTCAGTTAATCAGTTTTCAAAATGCGAATTTTACTCTAGCGTGGTTGAAAGAATATGAAATAAAACAGTTTTAATACATGTTCACTTATGATTTTGATCACTTGCCTTAATTTGTCTTAAAATGATAAATCTCTTATGATAGATCTTTTTTAAATTTTACCATTGGCTTAATAGTATTTAGACCTTTATAGTATTTAGAAATTTTAATTACGAATACAGATTCAAAATTAAAATTTAGAATTTTTGGAACTTGAAAAAACAGCCACTATTAAAACATCATTTCAGGTTTTCAAGTAATTGAATTTTTAATTTGAACAGTAATTACTGTTTAATTCCCCATTGAATTTCCTTTAATTAAGAGTTAAATTACAGTTAATCACAGATGATTTTCTAATTGCATATTGAAGCTTAATTTTTGCTTCAGCCTCGTTGAATTAAACATCGAAACTTGTTTTCGATTAAACTTTCGATTCGCTGCTAATCAAGAACATGAATGAATTCGATCGCGTCGGCGATTATTTATTTTTTAATTACGTTCCATATAAGCGAAAATTATCTTCAATTGCAATTTCCAATGAAAAACATTCACTTATCGATTGCATAATTCAGCTGTTCAATTGTTAACGAGGCAATTAACAATTTCGAAGCTGTTTCAAGATTTATTCATATTTCTAAGCGAAAGATTTGATGAATATTTGATAGTTGGTATGTGCGAATGCATCAAGAAAATTATGATTTCTGTAGAAGCAACGTTTCACGCTTCTCAACTTCCTCGAAACGGTTCTCAATTTTCTTCAACGGAAATCCTGTGCACTTACTGAATTATTTATTGCCGTATCAAAGATCGGTATGTAGCAATCGCCAAATAGCAAGCTTGATCATTATTCTCGAAAAAAATTCATCAGTAAATCAATGGCGCACCGTTTATCGAAGATATATTTAGGACTGACTCTACCAAGTAACGTTTATCATTTTGCTATAGAACACGATATGAATTAACAATATAATCATTAATTATCTTCGATCGAATAGCACGACCTTTTGTTCGTTTTCCAAGATTTTACCGAGAAATACTTAAATTCGTATGTCGTAAAATTCTGTATTTGAGTCGCGAGAATTGTATACTGAAACTGACACTTCTACGAAGATGGCACTCGACGTTTTCGAGGAAACAGTTGTGAATTTTTTAAACAAAAATTTTTGTACTACCGGAACGATAAGCACCCCTGGCAGATTCGCGTTGGGTAACATGCAACACCTGCGAGAAAGTTTTATGCGTTACGTTGCAGGGTACTGCAGGAATAGTTCAGTTTATTTTTACTATTGTACACTAGTGTATAAAATGGTTAACTCTATAACCACTTTCCTTTGCATACGATCATTTCTTATATAACAGGAAAAATGTTTGGTACTGTAATTTTATATGGAAATACTGTAATGCTTGAAAATAGTGTAATGCACTACTGTACACTAAATATCGATTCAATTTTTAAATACTTCACCCATAACCATTTTTCACATAGTTTAAAAAGCATTCCTATCTGAAGTCTATAAAATACAACTTGGTTCCACTGCACTAGTGTTCCACAGTACACTAGTGTACAAATAAAAACGAACCAGTATTTGTGTACACTTCTCGTTCCATACTTCTTTTTCCTGTCACAAAGAAAATTTCTAGCTTATCTAAAAAATATTACTTCATGAAACTTGTGTGAAAATAAATGAACCCTCGTACACTATTGTGTATAGAGTAAAATAGTGTAGTGCACTACTAATGCATCGATTAAACCTTCAAATACTTCACCCATATCCATTTTTCACATTTAAAAAGCATTCCTAGCTAAAGTCTAATAATGTAACTTCACTACGATACACTAGTGTACAAATAAAAATTTGTACCTACAGTACTTATAAACACTTGTTCCATACTTCTTTTTACTGTAACAAAGAAAATTTTTAGCTTATCTAAAAAATATTATATGAAACTATAAAAATAAATTAACCCTTGTACACTATTGTGTATTAGAGCAAAATAGTGTAATGCAGTACTGTACTAGTGTAATACACTAATGCAGTAAATCGTGAGATTTGCGACTTTGATTCTTATTTTCACTGATTTCTTTCCGACACAAATTTCTATTTTAACATACAGAAAAGTTTGAACGTAGTGTGTTGAGTTTTGACACACTACTGCAGTGCATGGTACTTGCGCAGTGTCACGTTTGCAAACGCTTCTCTTTGTACGTGCTCGTTTCAGTAGTTCGTAATTGTGGATATTGACGCGCGGGACGATAACGATCTCGTATGAATGACCGAGTTCTTGTACACTAGTGTATGTGAGACTTTCTGCGTGTCAGTGTAACCAGCCTGATACTTTGTCCTATCTTAAAACGTTTCTTGTTATCTTCGTACGTTTCAGTGGCTCACGTTTTAACCTTCAACGTGTCGAGTTATATTTTCATACACTAATGTACAAATGTATTCCTTGCACATTAATGTATGTTCACATTTTTCTTATTATTCCTTCTTTCTTACAATGATCATTTCTCAATACTTTTGATGGTTACTTGTGGAGGTTTCATATAATTTATTGTATAATATACACATATTAACATTAATGTTTGTACTATTAATTGATTTCATGCATGTTATGAAAAGTAATTAAAAAATCTTACGAAAAAAGATTATACTTTTTGTTTAAAATATTTACGTAAATGAAGTGATGCTTTGATACATGAAAATGTACTACACTAGTGTTCGCAAGTGTTTGAATATAGTAGTATAAGTAGCAGTCTTAATACTGACAATGTGCCTGACTTTTTTGCATTTAAACTCGTATCGCGAGAATCACGCGCAAAATCGTAATAATCTCGTGTGTGTGACTACACTAGTGTACGTAATAATTCCTATGCATCAATGCAACGAGCTTACCACTCATATTACGTTTCTTCCTATGCACATTTCAGTAATTCGCACATTGAATATTTGAATTATTCAAAATTTCAGCTGTTCAAACACTGAATTCTTCCAAATTCGAATACTTCATTATACTATACTATTTTACTATAAGTAATACATAAAATATCATAGTGTGAGTAACCGGGCCGTACACAGTATTTAAATAAATAAGTATACTTTAAGTAATACACAAAATACTGAAGGACCATTATAGCGTGAATATCCGTGCTGCACACAGTATTTAAATAAATAAATACTTTAATACACAAAATATTTGAGGACCATCCGTGCCGTACACGATAAAATAAAAAACGTTCGAAGACAGCAGATTTGTTGACCTTGAAAGGGGTTAAAAAGAATAAGAAGAGGATGCGAAAGCTGGTCAGAAAAATGATTCGCACGATCACACGACCGACCCTCCACAGCACTTGGGTCGGTGTCGTTAAATCACGATGATTACGGCATTGGGCTTTATTACTCGGAAGTAGCCAGTTCTCGTTTCAGGGACTTTCGTGTATAGGTAGAGAACGAGATGAAACGAAACTCTAATCCTTCTTGGTTCTAGGGTTCGTTCGTGGCGCTTATTCACTGAATACTTTTTTAATTCCTTAATCAGCTCTTAACATTCCACGGGACGTAACGGACAATTTAACCCTCTACGTACTTGCTCGTCCTGCCGTCTTCTACGACTCTCTACCTACGTAATTAAAGTTTTTTTTTGCTACCGTAATAGTTGTAATCATTCAATTCCGTTCTTTTTTTTTGTTACGTCGCTTTAACGGATAATTCGTCGCGAATCAACGTTGATCGAATGATTTTTCAAACGATCGTAAGATTCTTACGCCATCTTGAAATGCGTGCAAACTTTGGATATTTCACAGTCAACCATTTTCTTTTTATGTTGCGTTAGTAAATACTTATAAAAATTTGAAATTTATAGGATACATTTATATTTATTTTTCTGCAGATAGAATTTGTGAATTGGTAAATTTTAAGTCGGTTCGACGGGAGAAGTTTTAAAATAGAGAGTATATTGTTGATTTCGAGGAAATTTATAGCGGGTAAACTTTATAAAATGGGAGAGACAAGTTTAAACGTGTGAATTATTAACGGAGCTTCAATTATGTACTTACTTCGGGTGTGCAAACACGATGAAATACAAGAGTAATCTATTTCCATACGCAGTTCATTACTTCCCGCTCAAGTATTCGAGGCTTCGTTATAATCGACTATAAGCCACGATAGATCGATCATAAATCCGTTCGGATCTGATTTACGCACGATAACGGCCAATCTGATGGATAACGTCTAACAAAAGGCGATGATATCGACGAAACTTGTACACGATATTTAAATGCCGATCTCGATTCGATTAATCGAACGAGAAATGTTATCCGAAATATTTAGGTGTAGGTGTAAAATGCTAATACTTTATTTTCAGGTATTTTGTTGTATCTTGTTATGTTTGTAATTTTTAAGTTTAGAAATTTGGGCATTTTGGGATTTGGGCATTTGAGAATTTGGGCATTTGAGAATTTGGGGACTTGGAAATTTGATAATTTTAGGGTTTGAAATTTTGGGGATTTGGAAATTTGGAATATGGAAAATTTAGGACTTGGAAATTTGGGGATTTGGAATTTTGGAATATGGGAAATTTAGGACTCGGAAATTTGGAAATGGGAAATTCAGGATTCGGAAATTTGGAATTTGGGAAATTTAGGATTTGGAAATTTGGGGATTCTAAAATTTGGAATTTGGGAAATGTAGGATTCGGAAATTTGGGGATTCTGAAATTTAGGATTCGGAAATTTGGGGATTCTAAAATTTGGAATTTGGGAAATTTAGGACTCGGAAATTTGGAAATGGGAAATTTAGGATTCGGAAATTTGGGGATTCTGAAATTTGGAATTTGGGAAATTTAGGATTCGGAAATTCGGGGATTCTGAAATTTGGAATTTGGGAAATTTAGGACTCGGAAATTTGGAAATGGGAAATTTAGGATTCGGAAATTTGGGGATTCTGAAATTTGGAATTTGGGAAATTTAGGACTCGGAAATTTGGGGATTCTAAAATTTGGAATTTGGGAAATTTAGGATTCGGAAATTTGGAAATGGGAAATTTAGAAAATTGATAACTTGAGTATTCTGAAATTTGGAATTTAGGAAATGTAGAATTTGGAAATTTGATCATTCGTAAGCGTGAGAATTTTGAGAATCCATTGATTCCGAAATGTAGAAAATTTAACAATTTTAGAATTCCAAAATTTGAGAATTTGGCAATTCCACTATTTTAACTGTGATTTCTAAATTTACAAATTTGAAAAATACTCAGAAATTTGAAACAGGGAAACATTTGAAAATACAAACAGGAAAATTTGTAGAACTGCAACATTGAAAGTCCCTAAGTTTCCAAATTTATAAATCGTACAGCGCAGTAGAAAATGTTTTTTAATTCAAGAAAGTATCAAAGTTTACGAGTTCACACAAGACGGCTATTTTTGATCGGTGTTGAAACTCGTGTTTCGTTGTTTCGCACTTTCGCGTGTTTTAAAAGTCGTAAACGCTTTCACGAGCCACTGTTCTTTGAGCTTGTGGCAAAGTTACGTTCGCTGTGAGATGGTTTCGTCATAATTCAAACGAGTGTTAACATTATCTGTGGATCCCCTCTTTCCTGTTCGTAATACGCGCGCGCGAGTTCGAAAACTGTCGAGCGTGCAACTTCAGTCGAGACTCGAATATCGATAGAGGACATTGACATGTCGTTTTGCATTACAACAATATTCTTCAAAAAATACTTAATTTCAATTTTAATCTTACCAATTTCAATAATTACTTTTCTACTATTTTCAGTACCATTTTACTACTATTTCTTCATTTGGAAACTAGGGTATTTAACTATAGGGAATTTAAAAACAGATAAAATTTGGAATTTGGCAATTTGCAATCTAGAGAGTTTTGGTGATTTAGGAATGTGTTAACTAGGGAATTTGGATGGTGGGAAATTCAGAGATTTTGGAAACTAGGGGAAATATGAAATTTAGGAATTTGGTAACTAAACAATTTGGGATTTTATGAGTAAGGGAACTAGGGAATTCGTGGAATTTAGAAATGTTGAAACTACGGAATTTAGGCGTCTCGAAACTAGGGAATTCAGTGAATTTAGTGATTTAGAAATTAGGAAATTTGGGGGGTTTATGAGTTTGGAAACTAGGGAATTTGGGGAATTTATGGATTTTTAAACTAGGAATTTGGGAACTAGGGTATTTGGAGAATTTAGTAATTTGGAATCCATGGAATTTAGGGAATTTAATAATTTGAAATCTAGGGAATTTGTGCAATTTAGGTATTTCGAAATGAGGGGTTTTATGAATTTGGAAACCAGGGAATTTGGGGAATTTAAGGGATCAATAACTAGGGAGTTCGGTTCAGGGACTTTAATAATTTGGAATCTAGGGAATTTAGGTATTTCGAAATGAGGGGTTTTATGAATTTGGAAACCAGGGAATTTGGGGAATTTAAGGTTTTAATAACTAGGGAGTTTGAAGGATTCAATAATTTAGAAACTAGGAAATTTAAGAATGCGGAAACTAGGGATTTTAGTATATTTAGGTGTCTGTAAATTTTGGGATTCAAGGAATTTGGGGATTTGGAGAATTGGAATTTTGGAAATTAAGGAGTTGGGAAATTGTCTACTTTTGAAACTAGGGAACTAAGAAATTATGGAATCTGGGAATTTGAAGCTAGGGTATTTGTACAGTTTGAGAATTTATGAACTTAAAATCGTATGCTGATATTTTCAACTATCAATGACGATTAAAAATAGGCGAAGTATTCATACCGGAAGCATAATTTTTCAGCTGCGAAATGTTAGTTTTTGCGGATGACAAATCTCGAAGATGTATTGGCATGCAAAGCACGACGTTCTACTCGGTGCAATTGCGTTATGAAATCGTTTAGATGCGCGTTACATTCTTCTATCGTGCGTTAATAAACACATGAGCCAATCGTTGGTCAAGTGCCAACGATAGGGTGGTTTACCTCGTGGAGCTTCGTTTTAATATCGATTACACGTGCTATATATTTTTCGCGACATGGCTATGATCAATTTTCAGACGCTAATTTTCATTCTGAAATATACCGTCTTATATTTTATCCGATTTTCTTGGAAGACAACATTCCTGGAAGATAAACTCTCCCGATATTGCCCAATGCACTATATAGTCGCTATTTTTTCTTGGCTTTTAATGCATCTCTGAATCATTATTTTCTCTTTATGTGCCAACAGCATAACGCATACCACCGTCACCCATCCGAGGGCTGATCGTAACCGATGTTAGCTTTACTTCGATCATCTTACGAGCATCTATAAATATTACGTGACTGAAGTCGTTAAAAATTGTAGTGGCTAGAAAAGAACATTGTAGATCTTTGAGTACCATATCCGATATAGTAAGAAACTGAAATTAGAAAGTTAAATGATCTTTACAATATATCACATATGACTGTGTTTTGATCTTACTATTTTACCAGTAGCCTATTACGGATTAAATTTCTTCTTAACTCTTTTAGGTACAAATTTTTGTACTAAAAAATGTTCTTTTTCATCAGTTATGTTATTTCAATAAAATATGTTAAAATGATACAAGCTAAATCTATGTTTACATTTATTTTAATTTTTCAATTGAAATAATTCAATTAACACATATTTGACTATTATTGTATATAGCTTGACTGAAGTAATACAATTTTATAATCGAAGAGAAATTGTAAGTCCTTACAATTTTTAATTATTAAATACATGAATTATTATAATTGAATTAGTTATGAAGTGGTGCTGTTTATACGTTTCGTTTGCAGGAGATAAACGAGGTGTTAACGTATGAGGATTGTGGATATGTGTTGGTAGAGAATTTTTAGTGACACATGATTTTAGATATATTGTCACAGATGGTGTGGAGTAGCTAGTCCACACAGGCATTCGGATGGCGACTTCCTCTGAAACATTCGTTCTAGAAAACGTTCTAAATTTAATATGCACTGTCAAGCGCCTCAGCAATTAGTTCCGTGAAAGAGTCCTTGAAACTTAGAGAACTTTAGTTGTCGCGGATATACAACGGCGATATGAAAAAATAATTCTAGCCAGAAGTAACTACTTGGTCGAATTATTGGAAATAAAGTTACCACGATATCTTCTATGTTTTCTCTAAACAAATACTTCGTTGATTCTTAAAAGAAATTTTTATTCAAATGAACAGATTATTATTTTACGATTAATTGAACGGGAGTTTATTTATTTATTTTGCAATTACTGAAATCGAAATTGATTTGTTCTATAATTTGTCAAACTGAACTTATTTATTTTATAATTATTGACATTGATTTATTTATTTTATAATTACTGAAATTAAAAATTGATTTATTTTACAATTAGTCGGACAGAAATTAATTTAATTATTTTACAATTGCTCAAATCGAAATTGATTTATTTATTTTGCAATAAGTTAAATTGAAGTTATTTTATTTTTTTTTACAATTACTCAAATGGAAATTGAGTTGTTTATTTTGCAATTAAAATTGACGATATAAAAGAAAAATTGATTATTACACAGGATGTGTCAGAGGAAAATATAAATATTTCTTTGTGTCAGACTTTGTCCCCGAGAAAGTTCATCAAAATATTTATAACATAATTTATTTATGACAAGTCAGATAATTTCAACAAATACTTCAATAAGTGAGTGCTCAATGGGTATAGTCTAATAATCGTAATTATCAGTACTGCTGAAATTAATCAGTGTTTTTAAAAACGTTGTTAAAATGTCGATACACGGAATGATCGATTGAATCGGACGCAATAAGTGCGCGTGTACTCCAAGAATTATCTTAAATAAATGTATAATTACATTTCGTTAATTTTTTTTATTTTAACTAGTAATTTTTTGAATTTGAAATTTGGGGATTTGAGAATTTAAAGAGTTGGGAGATTTGGAATTTTGGATTTTTGGAGAGTAGGGTTTGTATGAATTTTGGAATTTTGGAAATTTGAAAATGTAGGATTGGGGGATTTATAAAATTTGAAAATTTAGGAATTTAGGAAATTTGTGAATTTGGAAATATGGAAATTCAGAAACGTGAAATCTTGAAAATTGAAAATTTATCAAATTCGAGGATTTCGAAATTTAGGAACCATGAAGATTACCAATTTGGAAGTTTAAAAATTGGGGAAATAAAAATTTGAAAATGTGGGAATCTGGAAACTTGTTAGTTCAGAATTCGAAATTTAAGAAAGTGAAAACTGAAAAAATGTGAAACCCTCAAGATTTGAAAATTGAGAGATTTACAAAGAAAATAAAAAAAAAATTGTTAAATTTCAAATGAAAAAGTTATCAAACCCACTGACTCACGAGCGCAATTAATTTTGTTCTCTGCATTTTCTCAAAATGAAATTCTTTCAATAAAATATTCCACCGGAAATAACAAGAATATTTTTCAGTTGGATCCATTGTTCAATATCATTGCAATTATTGCTATATTTAAACTGACAAACTTGTCGTTTATTTTTATCCCTCACCAAACCAGAATGCACTATACAATGCAGCTTACGATGTCGATCGTGTCTATATAAAGAGTCCAGTGAAAAACACGAAACGAGTAGGTGCATTTGCATAAATTATTCTTACATGTATGTTGACACGATTCTTCTTGCAAGGATACAATGCTGTTAAATGAAAAATTTTACTGCTCGTACAATAACACTTGGTTACAGTTCATACTTACTATATTACAATATTTATATATATTCTAATATTTTAATATATGTATTATATCATAAGTAACGTGTTATAATATGTAGAATATATTACTA
This sequence comes from Megachile willughbiella, assembly GCA_945859595.2. Taxonomy (NCBI): domain Eukaryota; kingdom Metazoa; phylum Arthropoda; class Insecta; order Hymenoptera; family Megachilidae; genus Megachile; species Megachile willughbiella. Next base: position 13,256,167 of record OX243796.1, read on the forward strand.
TATTGTTACAGTGAATATATTGTTAATAAATATATTATTAGTGTGTATATATTGTAATATAAATAATATGCAATATGTATAACATAATGTTACTATACTGTTATAGTAAATATATTATTACTAGTGTGTATATATAATAATACATACATATAAATTGTACAATATTATAAATCACACTATGTACAATTTTAGTTTTATATTTACACTGCATAGTTTATGATTTAACACTTGAACTCGTTATGTAAAATGTATAGGATGTATGGTGGAACACGTGGTAATTTTACACTTCTCGTTAAATTTAAAAGAAGATCGTCAACAAGAAAGATAGTAATGAGTTTTGTATTTCATTTCTGGAAAAATATTATCGGTAGGATAATAACATACACGTAATTTTTATCTGCGTTCCCTCCTACCAAACTATAACTGATAATGAAACTGATACTATTGCTAAGGAAGTAGCAGTCCTACCAACTAAAATTAAAGATAATTCTGTATCTCATTCATGAAAATATAATATATTAAGTCTGTATTAATGTTAGAGTGGAAGGAAATAGGTTGTGGTATTTGCAGGATATGATAAACAATTTTTGTGAAGTAATAATTAACTTTAAATACTTCTAATCTTAACAAAGTTCTTCGAGTTTAGAACAATTTCTGAATATTCTAAAATTTTTCTTAACTGGAGAAATAATAAATTGAAAGTCTCTAACTTTTAAAAGTAACAAAGTAAAAATTTCTACACCTAATAAGTAATAAATTAAAAATGTCTAACATTGAAAATTTACAAATTGAAGGTGTCTAACTTCGAGAAGTAATAAAGTAAAAATATCTACCTTTGAAAAAGAATAAATTAAAAATGTCTAACTTTGAAAATTTACAATTTGAAGGTGTCTAACTTCGAGAAGTAATAAAGTACAAATATTTAATGTTACAAATTTACAAATTGAAAAATGTCTAACTCTGAAAATTTACAAACTGAAAAATGACCACCTTTGAAAATTTACAAATTGAAAAATGTCCAACTTTGAAAATTTACAAATTGGGAAATGTCTAACTCTGAAAATTTACAAACTGAAAAATGGCCACCTTTCAAACTCTACAAATTAAAAACTATCAGACTTTGAAACTCTACAAAATTAAAAGCTATCTAAAATAGAAAATTCATAACCAAAAAAATATCTAAATAACCACTAATCAAAAAATATCCACCTTCGCAAAATCATAAATTTGAGAGCAGTATTACAATTTTTACCCCGGGTATGACAGTATGTCGCAATGCAAGGGGTTAAAAGACGCATAAATCATATAGCAGCCTGCATACCTGCAGCGTCTTCGAAAAACTTATCAGTGCAGTATCGTTATCGAACAAAATGTTACGTAATAGGTAAGGAAACCACGTAGAGTCACGTTGGTTGCGTGTTTTCGATGAGGTCGTGTTTTCTCGATCAATCATTGGGCTTACGAAAAGGAGCGTGCTAAGCTAAGCTTCTTAAAGAATACGAGAGTCACGCGAAGACTGATGAACGATCCTTCGATCGATTTCATTGCGTGCGGCCATCTTTCACAAGATGTACACATCTGTTCATAATTTATGCTACACTGCTACTTTCGTATACTAGTAATGCTATTTTTTGAGTACTATTATTACTTGAGTAACCTCTTAACCTACAATTTCTTAGGCAGGTGTGTCATTCATATCTAACTAATTATTAGTACAATATTTGGACTAATGAAGAAAATTGAAAAGTTAAGCATATTTTACATTAAGTGGTCCTTGATTGTGAAGACCGTAATTAGAATCGAACCTAAAATTCAGTTGCTGTAAAAATATGAATTTGGTTTGTCAGATATGTACTGTAATGTGTGTCACGAGTGTGATATGATATTGAGGGGGTAGCAGTACCATAGCAGGGGGTTAAGAATACTATTCCTTAGTATTATAGTACTATGTCATAGTATTCTACTTTTATTCTGCACTTGTATACTGTTATATACTATTGTAATGTTATTCTACTGTTATATACTGTTATTTGTATTCTACTATTATAGTATTACATTATATTTGGTACATGTATGTATATGTATGTACATGTGTGTACATTGTTGTATACTGTTATTTGTATTTTACTATTATAGTATTATATTATATTTGGTACATGTATGTATATGTATGTACATGTATGTACATTGTTGTATACTGTTATTTGTTATACTATATCTGGTACATGTATGTGCAAACTGTAACACGTACTATACAACGATATTATAATTATCGATCACTCAACATAATCTTTATGAAGGTAGGTCTTTGAGGAGAAACAGTATGTTAAAGAAACAGTATGGAACTTGAAAAAGAAATAAACATATAGGTTAAGTTGAAGATATAATCTAGTGTTAATTTAGAGTGATGAAGTCTCTCATGACTAATGAACATAAGTGTGCGTATATTCGTATATGTATAGATATGGTAGTGTGTGTATATACGTATGTGCGTATATTATATTTAGAATTTTTGGAGATTTGAACATTTGAAGCTGAGTTAAAAACTTGAGAATGTTCATATTTGGAGATTTGGAAATTTAGCAACCTGGTGTTTTGAAGTTTTGAAGACACGAGAATTTGGGGATTTAAAAATTTGTATAACTAGAGTTTGGGGGACATAAATATTTGGGGATTTAGAGATTTCGGGACGTAAGAATTTATAGACCTAAGGATTTTGGGGGCTTAGGTATTTCGGAACACAGGTATTTGGAGATCTAGGGATTTCGGGACATGAGAATTTATAGATCTAGGGATTTGGGAGCTTAGGAATTTCGAAATGCAGGTATTTGGAGATCTGGGAATTTGAAGATATATCAATTTTGGAGATTTAGTGATTTGGGGGTGCCAGGAATTTAGACACATAGGTATTTGGGGATTTAGAGAGTTTGGAACGTAAAAATTTGTGGATTCAGGGATTTGAGGGCTTAGGAATTTTGGGACACAGGTATTTGAGAATCTAGGGACTTCAGGACGTGAGAGTTTATAAATTTGGTGATTTGAGGGCTTTGGAATTTCAGGTCAAAGGTATTTAAGGATGTAAGAATTCGAAGATTTAGAAATTTTTGAGATTTAGACATTTGGGCGTGCTAGAAATTTGAAAATATAGGTATTTGGGGATTTAGGAACTTCAAAATGCAAGAGTCTATAGTTCTAGGCATTTGGAGGCTCACAAATTTCAAGATGTAGGTGTTTAGATATTTAGAAATGTGAACATGCAAAAGTTTGAGGATGTAGAGATTTTCTGAGTCTGTGTTTTTGAGGAAATTGGTATTTTGAGATTTAATTTCAGAAATCTACAAATTGCAGATTTAGTGATGTTCAAACATAAGTATCTGAAGATCTAGGAACTTGAAAATCTAGAAATCTGGAGATGCAGGAAAGCGCGAGTGAAAACTTTGAACACATGGATCCACATTTAGACATCTACAAATGAACTTAAGAATTTCAAAACTTTGAAAATTGGGGATTTGTGTTATTAGAAAATTTCGAAGAAATTCATAGAATATCTAATCGGGCGGATGTCAGATATCACCGAATACCTTTCTCGAAGATGTAAAGATCCGAATATTGAGGTTAACAATTTTTAATCAAACATCCAATTAAATTTATCGCGCTTATCGCGAAGACACTTGTGCTGTATTGTAACATTTTACGCGTGATATTTAAATCTGTCGAAGGGGTGTGCAGATATGCTTTTTAATCTCGGCCAGTGTAAATATCACGACGTAAATATAATTAATCGATAATGGTTGTTGTTGTTTTCGCAAACGAGCCTCGCGTACGCTGCTGTGAATCAATTAGCGAGCTAGCGACTCGTTAAACGCGTTCGCGTTGCGAGGCAATTCTTTTTTTTTTAACTATTAGCGATATTCTCGAGTATGGCCATGATTCATAGCAGTTTATAACGCTCTAACAGTGTACAATCTAGTTTTCGTAATGAAACGTTTAAACCAACCGTGGTCAATTTTCTGTGTAATAGTGATTTTATCTCACCATTTTAATATCGGCCGTTTTTACAGGCTCGTCTCATTTTTCGAAATAAACTTGATACTTCCTGTAAATTGTTTGCGACGATTTTAACGATAGACACTCGAATCGCTTATTTTTGGCGTATCGATAAAAGTCGTGATAAGTGAAAATGCAAAGTTCAATGCCAGCCTTGTTTTTTCTTTCTATGCAGATTTCTGGAACAATTTCATCGAAACAAGTATATTAAAAAATTTGTTAGTTTTTATAATTAAAAAATATAGAAAATATTAGAAATTTTCAAGGAAATATTTTAAATAATTATTGTATGAGAAATTGGAAAGGACCTTGTGTAAAATGTTGCAAATATTAAAGCGAAGCGATATGCGACGAAAAGAATGCTTATTGATAGACGGTGACGAAAAAAGTGAGTAATTACTGTTAGTGATGTAATACCACCGCGTTTGGCGATAAGACTTAATTGTAATGAATTGATCGATGCAAGAAACGAGGATCGCAAACATCGTGATTGTTACAGAATCTTATATTACAAAACATGAAGCTTATATTAAGTCAATGTATAAATAAATGACTAATAATAACAATGAAAATCTCTTTAGAACATTTAATTTCAAAGACGATTTAAATTGAATTAATTCAAGGTGAAAAAGTGTATCGTTCATCAAAAGAAAGGTGATTTTAAATCAAGAACCACCTGCTTTTTAATTGTCATCGTTATTAATTAACGAATACATTATTGCTGAAAATTCTCGAGTCAGGCTGTCTGATAAGTCACTTTTATCGCGGATCAATTAACAACGGTCAGCCGATATCTTAACATTTTTAAATAAGTCGAAGTTATTGAAAATTTTAAAGAAGTCAATCTTTAAAGATGTTATCTAATATTACATACCACCAAAGAATTGATCGAGATACATTGTTTAAAGAATACTTTTCAGAATCGGGTGAAATTTTCCAAAAGACACGTACTCAATTTTATCTTTCATTAGTTTAATACCGATTACTCATTTAGAGATCTACGTAATCAGTCCTTGATACGAGATTAAGATCTTGATACTTGTATTTCGAGTACTTTAATACTTTTAATTTGTGAATGATATTCGAAACTTTTGTTCTGTGTACATTTAGATTATTAAATATATACCACGTGATAAATTGATATTTTCGATACTTTTGTGTCATGTGATTATGTCAGAATTGATACGTTTCGAAATCGGTCATTGATCAGCATACTAATTTTATTCGTGTTGTTTTAATAAGTAATTAATCATTTTGTGGTGGAACTATTGATGAAACGATTATGCAGACATTTTCATCAAACTTTTAGCTTTAAATTGATGTGTCGTAAGTGCTATTTTGTGACACTTTTATGTCATGAAATTGATCTGCATATAAACTCTACACTAATTCACACTTTACTGTAATAATTACTCTTACTTACTGTAATAATTGTATTAATAAATTCAATATATTTGTATCAATAAATTTTTGTATTAGGAATATTAATGAAGTATCAGTTCATATTCTATCAAATTTTAAAATGTAAATTGACATACCGCATGTGCCATATGGTATCATTTTTATGTAACGAAACTATGTCAAAATGTCTATTTCGAAATCGGTCATTGATCAGCATACAAATCTAACTTTAATAAATGATATAAAGTGAATATAAAATGCCTGCGCATTTCACCAAATTCTAAACTTTAAACTGATGTACCACAACCGCAATTTTGTGACACTTTTCTGTCATGAAACTATGGCAGAACGTCAACGTTTCGAAATTGGGCATTGATCAGCATACAAACCTTCTCTAATTCGTATCTTACTTCGATAATTGATTAATCATTTCGTGCTGGGAATATTAACAAAGTATCTGCACAGTGACTTTTGCCAAACTTTAAAGTTGCAATTGACATGCCAGATGCGCTATTTTGTGTCACTTTTATGTAACGAAACCGTGCCGGAATTCCAAAATGGTATCAGGCGAGTGTGTTTCGGAATTCGCCACGTGATGTGCGATAACCTGCAATAAGTGTATGAAAAGGTAAATAGGGTGGATATTGCGCGTTGGTGCGAACCGTGCAAAAATATCTGGCTTCTTATAAGCTTTCTATGTACCCACGGCGAAAGAAAAAGTCGCTCGTCACGATCGATCCGATCGCGTGCAAATACTCCCACGCAAAACACGCGCGAAACGTAATATTTACATGACGGTCGAAATGGGTAACGTTAAACTTGAGAATGTCTAGGGTTACGAGCGTCTACTACGACTGTCTTTCTTTTTCGAAGTGGTTTTGGCCGCGTTATAAATTCTCCCGGCCGGAAATCACGATCGTAAGCGATCTCTCTGTGTTACGTCAAAAACGGTGTACGCGTCACGGTGGAAATTGAAATTTTTGCGTATTTCGCGAAAACCGTCAAGGCCATCGTTCGCATGTGGAGGGAATTAATGGTACTGGCGGTCTTCGAATTGTGCAGATAATTCGAAGATATTTGCACGTAATTCTACTCGAGAGACGAGTGGAATTTTTCATATTGAGCCAAGAGGAATATCTTTACCTCGTACTGCAGTAATATTGAAACCAAACGACGGGGAAAGAACGAGAGAATGATAATACAAATACGATTACAGTTTCTGTACAGAATTAAACGTCGCAAACGTTTCTAGAATATTAATTATTGATATGGATAGTTTTATCAAATTATAAATATTTTGCTTTGCTTATAATTAGGAATGGTGATTTGATTAAAAAGGGTATTCTTTGTTAATTAATATTGAACTTCGTACTAAAGAAAAGAAGCATGATAGACCCGATATAACTAGATATATAGGGATGCAGAGTTTTAACCAGATAGGGCTCTAGAGATGTGGAGAAATGTCTAGAGATATTTGGGGTTTAAGAATATTCGGGGTATAGGAATATAGTGATATTTGAAACCTTGGAATATTCGCATCTGTCTGGGAATATTGTGAGATCTTAACATTTAGGGATATTTAGTATGCTCGTTCGAAATCTAGAGATATTTGAGATTACGTGATCTAGGGATATTTTAGGTACAAATCTTTGGATTCTAGGGATTCGTGTTTGGGAATATTCGGGATTGCTGCATCTAGGGATATTTTAGATATTCCTATTTTGGGATCTAGAGACATTCGACATTTACAGGTCTAGGGATATTCGACAGATAGGTAAATTTGGCGAGTATCTAGGGACATTTGACTGTCATTGATCTAGGAATATTTGGATTCTAGTTTTTTTGTGTTCCAGGGATATTTTGGGTCTAGTGACATTTTAGATTTGAGGACGTTGAAGTAATTCGATCTAGGGATATTTGCGAATTGTGAATATTTGGTATTTGGAAATCTAGAGACTTTTTTAAATCTAGGAATATTTGAGATGTAGTTATTTGAAATTTTTATTTAGTATCTGAAGATTTAGTGATATTTGGTATCAAGAAGAATACGAGATCCATAAGTATTTTAATTTAGGCATATTTGAAATTTTGGGATACAGTTATCTAGGGAAATTTAGAGATATAGAAATATATAAATGTTCCAATAGGAAAACGACATCAAAATGATTAACAAATGTTTTGTGCCTATCGTTCAAAATTAATTTTCATGACTAATCCTTCCAAATATCTAAACGTAATTAGAAGCGTGTTAATTAAATAAAAACGTAGGAAATGTAAAGTGCGAAAGTAGACGCTGATCATAAATCGCGACATTCGTTCTATATACGTGAATCGTAATTGTTTATAATGATATATATATATGTACTCGTAGTCTGGATGTATCGATTGCTCGGGGCGCTTGAAATTTTTACGAATCGCAGCGCAAATTATACACTATGTAGCAAACTATTACACGGTGAAATACTGCTGCATTATGAATTAAAAGGCTCAAAATGTCTGTAGACCGAAGAACTCTCGAAGTAGTCGCAGGTTATTCTTGTTCCGCGCTTGATATATACACGGCAATGCTAAAGCTCTAAGCAAAGTGGCACAGTGTAAGACCAGCGAAACATGATTACAGTATATTATTGTACATGGTGTGCATTAATTATGCGCAAAGTTCGAGCCAAACCGGTGATCCAAATGTCGAGGATTTCCCCCGTGGAAATTAGATATTCGAGCGGAGCCAAGCTTCTGAATATTCGATTCGAGTCGACCACTCGAACCTGTATAATGTGACTCGTGAAAAATATCCTACGAAAGAATTCCACTTGAAAATTTAGGTAATTAGAGCACCTCCGCCATTGGATTATACTTGGTAATTTATTAAATTCGTTAGTCACGATTTTTAATACTATTTTCATCGGTGTTACATTACCAATGGTAACCGATGTCTACCGTTCATAAGTCATTTTAATAGATTACTAATCGCAAGAAAGTTACAATAAATATATATTTATATCTGACGTAAACCGGTTGTTCGTATTAACAGTCGGTTTGATAGAGTACGATTGATACTAACAGAAAAAGTGCTGTAAACAATTCGTTAAGCAGAATATTAAGTACCGTCACTATTTATAGACTAAAATATTGTAGTAACAACGGTATAGTTGATAAATATTATGGCATGTACTTTGACTCGAATATCGAACATTTCATACAGTCGTTGACACAGTTCCAGTAGCTAGCTATTGTTCCGATAATCACTCGGTGAACGAAATAATGAATATTGATGATCCTATCAGTCGATTCTTTTGCATGAAAGCGGTTTCAACCGGGAGGAAAGTATAATTAACGTCGTTACCACGCTCGATCGGAGACCTGTATTAATCAAACCGTGTTTTTCTTATCGGGAGTGCGCGAAGAAGTTCGATTTCAACAAAAAGCAACAAGAAATACGAGGCAATTCTTTACCTCCGCCGTTTCGTTTCTTCTTTCTGTTCTTCTGCTAAACCTCTCGTGATTCCCAGATTTTTGTCATTCTTTTTCTGCTCGATATCATCGGCGTAGCGTACCAGGATATCAAAATAAATAGTTTTGAAACGCGTCTGTGCAGCGTGCATTCACACGAGTTGGCAAGCAAACGGTAAGCACGGTTCGCGTAAAACAAATTTTATTTTTGAGTTTCTCCCACTTTTAACATCATTTTTTCAGAAGAATCGGACCAATTGTATAACCAGCCTGATTATTTATATGTATTCGTAAAGTACACGAATTTCGAAATCTTTTAACTTGGTATCTTCAGAATTTTCGGATGTTGGGAACTGGTAGGATATTGAACCGGTGTTACTTTGGAATGTGAAGATTTTATGGTGGTAGAACTATGGAATGTTGGTACTTTTGACTGTTAGAGTTTTGGAAGGCATTGGAGTGTTGAATTTTGGAATATTGGAATTTTTTAAAGTTACAGGACTTTATAGTTATATTTTGCATAGTTTAAAATTATGGGACTTTGGAATGTCAGAAGTTTAAAATTGTGAGACTCAGGAATGTTGGGACTTTGAAATGTTCTTTGGAAGGTTGGTCTGTTGGTGTGTTAGAACTTCGGAATGTTGGAATTTTGGAATGTTGAGACTTTGGAATGTTGGAACTGTGGAATGTTGGGAGTTTGGGAATGTTAGACCTTCAGAATTTTGGGAGTTTGGAATGGTGGAACTTTGGAATGTAGCAACGTCGGAATGTTGGGAGCTTGGGAATGTTAATACTTCGGAATGTTGAATGTTAGGAATGTTGGGACTTTGGAATGTTGAATGTTCGGAATGTTGTATCTTTGGAATGTTGAATGTTAAGTATGTTGGAACTTTGGAATGTTTAAATACTGGAATGTTGTAACGTCAGAATGTTGAGACTTTGGAATGTTGGATCACTAGAATGTTAGAACTTTGGAATGTTGAAGCTTAAGAATGTTAGAATTTTGGAATGATGAGACTTCGGAATATTTGGACAACTTTGGAATGTTAGAATGTTGTAATATTAGAATTTTGAAACGATAGGATTTTTTAATGTTGGAACTTCAGAGTATTGGAACTTCGGAATGCTGACATTTCAGAATGTTGAAACTCCGAATTGAACCCTAAATCATTTATCATTTAATTCATATAACTTGTACCTATCAGTTCTATGGAACGTGGAACTGTTTTACTCGAGAATTGAAGACATTCATCGTAGAACAAGAACGAAAACATTAAAAAGAAGAGGTTCAATTTCTTACTGCACCATGATCGCAGGAAAATGGTACTTAAACGTGAAACAGTTTCACGATACCATCGTGTTAGTTTTTTCCGTTCCATGAATTCAGTTCATTGCACGCGTCGAAAAAGGAATAGCAGGAAAAGATGGAATTAGGAGATTGTTTCTTACTAGAGCGAAGATAACAACTGTTCTCGGTCAGTACATCCCATGAATACAATCGCTAAAGTAATTAGATTAGAAGGCAGATCTTAGTAAAGGCGAACGTTCGAGCTTCTTACGATCTAATTTTATCGTTAATACGCCATTCATGATCGGAGTGTGCGCGTGTAATTATAAAGCAAACATTGTGGAAACGCGATTACAGCGTGAAAGTAAATCCGTTCCCATTAGCAATCTATTTAGAAAGCGAATCCTTCTTGCGCTCGAAAACGGCTGAATTTCCCGGCTTACAAATCGATCTATGATTGTTTAAGAACGATCTACACGAAACCGGCGAAAGTACGCGATTTCGTCGATTAATATTGTTCGATCTCCGAGAACAATGGTTTTACGATAATGCTTCACGGTAAATAACCCCATTATGGGGTATACGTGTACGAATGTGGTCACGTGAGATATTGATTTCTCTGGTGATCTAGAAATTGATGGATCTATACTTTAGAAGTGAAATAAACACTTTCGAGAATTAAAGACTTACCAGAGACTTTTGGGATCTACGGATATTTGCGATCTAGGAACCTTTGTGTTTTAGACACTTTGGCATTTAGGACACTTTAGGATTCGATGACGTTTGGAATCTAGGAATATTTGCGATTTAAGAAATACTGTGGTTAGGGACTTGGGTTCTTGCAGACTTTGGTGTTTACGTACTTTTGAGATTCGAGTAGGTTGGTATCTAGGGACTTTATAGATTCGAGTAGGTTGGCATCTAGGGACTTTCGAGATTCGAGTAATTTGGTATCTGGGAACTTTTGAGATTTGTATAGTTTGTTATCTAGGAACTTTTGAGACTTGTATAGTTTGGCATCTAGGAACTTTTGAGACTTGTATAATTTGGTGTCTAGGAACTTTTGAGATTCGAGTAATTTGGTATCTAGGAACTTTTGAGACTTGTATAGTTTGGTATCTAGGAACTTCTGAGACTTGTATAGTTTGGTATCTAGGAATTTTTGAGACTTGTATAATTTGGTGTCTAGGAACTTTTGAGTCTTATATAGTTTGATATTCAGGAACTCTTAAGATTCGAATAATTTGGTATCTAGGAACTTTTGAGATTCATATAGTTTGATATCTAGAAACTTTCGAGATTAAAACTGTCTAGGGTATTGATCTACAGTCTCCACTATTTGGAAACTTTTTAAAACTAGGATCCTTTGAGATCTCTACACTTTTTACCACGGTACTGTGTTATAATAACATCTATTTTTTGTTTGTCATTGAAGAGGACAGTTTTACAAGAATAAACAGTTTGTGGAAATTTCAGTGAAATAATCTCGCAAGTTTTTCGCAACATCAGCTTTAATTTTGAACGTTCCCCTGCGTTTCCGGTCGCAACCGATGTCCACGAATAATTGCACAACGACGCCGATTCGTTCATCGCATTTCATTAAACACTAATGGCCCTGCAATTATAGCCGTCCGTAAACGTAACGTCCGCGTTACGTGTTTAGGGTCGCCTGTTTATGCATCAACATCCATTAAAAATCCTATAAGCCATGATTATCAAACCGGTGGAAAAAGTATCTCATACATGAATGATTTATTGTTTTGTGTTCTTCATGGGACAGTGTAGGACTCGAAGATTTTATCATTAGATCTGGAAATTTCGGGATTTTTAATTGTTCGATATTTGAGAATTTGGGGGATTTTTGGAATTTACGAAATTTGGAGATTTAAAGATTTGGAAAGGTCTGAAAATTGGAGAAATGCAGAGATATGGGATATTTGAGAATTTGGGGGACTTTAGGGATTTGGGAAATGTGGAGGTCTGAAAATTTGAGGAGTGTGGAAGTATGCGATATTTGAGAATTTGGCGGATTTAGGAATTTGGGAAATTTGGAATTCTAGAGTTTTGGAGATTTAAAGGTTCAAAATTTGGAAGTCTGAAAATTTGAGAAATGTGGAAATAATATTTGAGAGTTTGGGAGATTTTAGAAATTTGTCAAATTTGGACATTTGGAATATTAGAAATTCGGTAAAATTGTGGAAATTGGGAATTTGGGAAATTTGGACATTTAGAGTATTAGAAATTTGATAGCTGAAAATTGTAAAAATTAGAAAATTGGTAATTTTAAAATTGAAAAGCGACTAAATTTAGATTTTGAGAAATCTGAAAATTAAAAAATTTGTGGACGAATAATATTATTTTCAGTATAGTGAAAAATATAATGCTCGCTAAAACATAAAATTTGTTTCATAAAATAAGTTAAATTAAAAGCAAGGAATTGAATGTTTCAATTTTCGTAGCTTGCATATATCGTCGTTTTGGGTGTGAAACGGTTGTTATACGTTACTGGCATGTGAAAAGTGTGAAAATAACTAACAACGTTTATAACAGGCAAGTACATCTCATTAAAATAGCGCTGTGTCGCGTGAGACAGAGAAGCAAAAAAATAGTTGGATATAGTTCGCGCACCTGGTATCATGTGATTTGGAACGATGCCATCGAATGCGAGCCTTCTAACGCTAGTTACTACATAAAGAAAAACCTTTCGAGCTGAATAAACGAATCGTTTCGTTAACAGATAATTTTCGATATCCCTAAAAAACAATTTAGCCATTTTTTTTTTTTAATATTTGAACGATCACATGATTTTTGACCTCGCTCTTTGATAAGTCATTACTTAACACTTTGTACTCGGATGTACCCTCTGAGAGAACGTTTTTAATGGCAAAATAAATTTTCGGAGTACAAAATGTTAAATTCATAAGGAGAAGCGATATTAGGTAAAAAAATGTAATATTTTTATTTGAGAAAAGAAAATTTCAGTGAATCGTACTTCACTTTTAACGATAAACATTTTCAATGCATTAATCTGTACATTAGTTAATCTGTATTTATTTTCAATTTTTGTAAGATAATGTATGAAATATGTTGACTATAAATGTAGGTAGTGTTTTGGTAAATATAATCATTCTTTTATTTACTTTTATTGATATGTTAACACTTTCAGTATCACTTGTATGTGATGGTTAACATATACAAATCTAACATATGTATTATTAAGAATTTATTCGCTAACCTAATTGAAAATACTATAATTAACTGCTTGAAATTGTGGAAAATAAGTATAATAAAATATTATAAAAATACTTGGCAAGATTTTTAAAAAATAAAAATACTACATAATAAACTTTTCAACTATTCTAGTAATATTAGTAACAGTAATACTGTTATACTGATATACTAGAATAAAAAAAACAGTGTCAATCAATGTATTAATTGATTGATGTAGAAACACATATTTAATTAATATGAATATGTATATAATTGTGATACTCTGTTACTAAATATGTTCATACTATTTGTTATGGACGGTTTAATGATTCATACAAATTTTTATTGAAGAATATCGTGAACTGTATGATTCGGTAGAAAGTACGATGAACATATAGGAATGCTATTTGGTCGTAGATCTGCTGAAAACTCTGGGGAAAAGTTCAAGTAACACGAATTATTCGTTAATCAAGCGCTAATGAAGTAATTGCATGTTCTGTTCAACGAAGTGTTGCGACCGTGTGCCGGAAAGATTCTAGAAAATTGGCAATTAGTGGATCGTTTCTGAACGACGACACCTCTTTGTACAACACTGAGCATTGTAGGTCCGGAAAAATTAGAACCAAGAGAAATTTGAAATTTGGGGATTTTAGAACTTGCAAATTCAGGAATTTGAGGATTTTTGAGATTGAGGATTTGAAGATTTGGAAATTTAAGGATTTGAGGATTTTGGGGATTTGAAGAATTGGGAAATTAAGGATTTAAGGATTTTGGAGTTTGGGGATTTGAAGATTTGGGAAATTAAGAATTTCAGGATTTTGGAGTTTGGGGATTTGAAGATTTGGGAAATTAAGGATTTCAGGATTTTGGGGATTTGAAGAATTGGGAAATTAAGGATTTCAGGATTTTGGAGTTTGGGGATTTGAAGAACTGGGAAATTAAGGATTTCAGGCTTTTGGAGTTTGGGAATTTGAAGATTTGGGAAATTAAGAATTTCAAGATTTTGGAGTTTGGGAATTTGAAGATTTGGGAAATTAAGGATTTCAGGATTTTGGGGATTTGAAGATTTGGGAAATTAAGGATTTCAGGATTTTGGAGTTTGGGAATTTGAAGATTTGGGAAATTAAGAATTTCAAGATTTTGGAGTTTGGGGATTTGAAGATTTGGGAAATTAAGGATTTCAGGATTTTGGGGATTTGAAGAATTGGGAAATTAAGGATTTCAAGATTTTGGAGTTTGGGGATTTGAAGATTTGGGAAATTAAGGATTTAAGGATTTTAGAGTTTGGGGATTTGAAGATTTGGGAATTAAGGATTTAAGGATTTTGAAGTTTGGGGATTTGAAGATTTGGACATTTAGAAATTTAGAATATTTAGAGTTTGTACATTTAGGGATTTTAGGGATTTGAGAATGAGGATATTTAGGAATTTTGGGGGTTTCAGAATTTGGATATTTAGAAATTTTGGAGGTTTGCGAATTTGGATATTTAGGAAATTCTGGGGTTTGAGAATTTGGAAATGTAGAAATTTTGGGATTTAAGAATTTGGGGATTTGAGTATTTGGAAATGTAGAGAGTTGGAGATTTGAGTATTTGATAATGTAGAAAGTTGGGGGTTTGAGTATTCGGAAATATAGAGAATTGGGGGGTTGAGTATTTGGAAATGTAGAGAGTTGAGGGTTTGAGAGTTTGGAAATGTAGAAATTTGAGAGTTTTGAGGGTTGGAAAATGTTCGAAATTGAGAATTTGCGTATTCAATGATTTGAGAATTTAGAAATATAGAAATTTGTAGATTTAAATATTTAATGATTTAGAAATGTGAAAATTTCGGAATTTGAGACTTTGAGGATTTGATGATTTCAGTATTTTTAACCTTGATAAGTGTGTAATTTGAGGATTCGCAACCTTAAGAAGTGTGTAATTTGAAGATTTGCAACCTTGAGAATTTAATTTGAGAATTTATAGATTTGAAAACTTGGGTATTTCAAAAGTAAAAAAACAGTGATATTTAGAAATCCGCAAATTAATAAATCTACAAATTTGGAATTTGAAAATTCAGAAATTTTAGAATTGTCATTAGCTCTGGAAGAACCTAAGAAGAAATTAAGGAGATCCTAACGTTAAAGCTCCATTTTCTACACTTTCGCTGAACTAACAATAAAGGTAACCTACGTTGCACCCAAGTGTACTTACATTATCGACCAATAACACCAGACATAATCTGACTTGTTGCTCTTCACAGTGGATGGGCATAATGAGATTAAACCTGTGCTAATTAACCTACACCTCCTTTTAGTATCATCTAATATTCTCGCGGAAATCTTTAATGTTTGACATTGCAATTCTACTAATTTACTGATGCTTTGTTATTTCAACCTTCCTCTGCCTTTATTTCTTTAAATACTTCTCTTTAACTACTTTGTTATTTAAATAAGGAAATTTGGAAATTTTTTAAATCTCCTCTGCCCACGAGTGCACACCATTTGTTCTCGAGCGTAGTCCACCGTTCTTAGCAAATCGACGACATGAATTATGCAGTTGATCTAAAACGAAATAAAATGGTAACTGCGATAGATCGTTGGTATCAAGGTTACAAGATCGCATTAACGAGTCGCGTACGCATATTTGGCACTCGAGAATTTTCTCAGCAGACATTTTCTTTCTTAAACAGACACGCGTCGTTATGCAACACTTGCCCTTTTCTCCCGGTACCATATATCTCATTTTTTTTTTCGAGGCCAAAATTTTCCTCGAGCGAAAGACATAATTTCGCTCTCTGTTCACAGTAGACCGTGTGTCTGAAAGATTTTAGAAAATTGGCAATTAGAGAATCGTTTCTGAACGACACCTCTTTGTACGCCACTGAGCATTGTAGATTCGGAAAAATTAGAACCATGAGAAATTTTGGGATTTGAGAATTTGGAAATTCAGGAATTTATGGATTTGAAGGTATTTCACTTTGGGGATTTGAAAATTTGGAAATTTAAGGATTTGAAGATTTTCGAGTTTGGGGATTTGAAGATTTGGATATTTAGGGACTTTGGGGGTTTGAGAATTTGGATATTTAGGAATTTTGGGTATTTGAAAATTTGGATATTTAGGAATTTTGGGGGTGTGAGAATTTGGAAATGTAACAATTTGGGGGTTCGAGAATTGGAAATGTAGCAATTTGGGGGATTGAGAATTTGGAAATGTAGCAATTTGGGGGTTTGAGAATTTGGAAATGTAGAAATTTGGGGGTTTGAGAATTTGGAAATGTAGAAATTTGGGGGTTTGAGAATTTGGAAATGTAGTGATTTGGGGGTTTGAGAATTTGGAAATGTAGAAATTTGGGGGTTTGAGAATTTGGAAATGTAGAACTTTGGGGGTTTGAGAATTGGAAATGTAGTAATTTGGGGGATTGAGAATGTGGAAATGTGAGAATTTGGAAATGTAGTAATTTGGGGGTTTGAGAATGTGGAACTGTGAGAATTTGGAAATGTAGAAATTTGGGGGTTTGAGAATGTGGAAATGAATTTTAGGATTTGAGAACTTGAAAATATGAGAATTTAGAGATTTGAGAATTTGGAAATGTAGAATTTTGGGGGTTTGAGAATTTAGGAATTTGAGAATTTAAAAATGTAGTAATTTGGGGGTTTAAGAGTGTGAAACTGTGAAAATTTAGTGATCACATATCTCACATATGGTCGGTGCCATATCATTTTTTTCGAGGTCAAAATTTTCCTCGAGCGAAAGACACGAATATCGTAATTTCCCTTTTTGTTCCAAAAATTCTCCACCGTTCTATAAGATTTTTCAGATATTTTAGTGATAGCGTAACATGTTTGGTATCGTTTCGAAACAGATCGTTCGAAAAATAATCATCGAGTGATTCATATTATTTAATCGCTGTCTGTGTATTAATACATGTCTTGAGGTAAATGAAACTTTGTTTAAATTTAAACAGAAAGCAACATTTTGTTTAAGACTGTTTTTCTTATTAACATAAGATAAATTTAAAAATAAAAATAAATTTCCATGCAGTTATTTTGTTATACAATATTTATGTCTGTGATAAAACATTTCATATAAATACACTGTTTCACGTTTTCCATAAATTTGGTACAAGTTTTTAATTGAGTAAAGAATACTCTTCTAGTAATGAAAGTTTAATTGCAATTTGCTGTAATTAAATGCGATTTGATTCTTCGGTCGTGACTTTTATTCTTATCTTTCGTTTTCAGATATGTTTAACGAACTGTAGAACGTGTTAAATTAATTCTGAAACGTTACTTTTATCTCGAGTTTCAGTATACTAATGGCACATTACATCACGCTTTTTACAATTAACATCATAAGCTTCGATTTATCTGGAAATTATTCTCACGTTGTTAGCTCTATTCCTGGCTTCGGTTTTGTTTAAAATTACCATCAATATATTTGCTGTGTATTACGCTAATAACGGTATAGTATAAACAAGAAAAATCTTTATATTTAGACGCGTTCGATCTTCTAATTAACTAACAACGTGATAATGAACGTTGTTACGGTATTGCCACTGACAATTATATTTTTAAAAGGCTGCTAATAAAACAGTAGGTATTAGTGTTTCAAAATAGTAGTAATAGTTCTCTGAAATAATAGTAGTCTACTAAAATAGTAGTAGTCATTAAAATATTAGTTATTAAAATAGTATTACTATTAGAAATAGTAGTACATAGTTGTCTTATAATTTATAGAGATTTTTTCAATTTTTGTAATACAATTATGTCAATTTTTAATATTTTAATTTTTATGACATGATGTATGTTAATTCTTGTATCAGTACAAATGTTGATTATTTAAAATGATGACTTTGGACATTTTTCTCATTTTTATTACAAAATTTGTAGTAATTGTTAATATTTTTTCATTTGTATGACAAGATTTGTATTCATTTTTGTACCAGTCCAAATGTTGATTATTTAAGACAATGATTTTAGGCATTTTTATAATTTTGATTATAAAATTTGTAGTAATTTTTATTATTTTTTCATTTGTATGACAAGATTTGTATTAACTTTGTATGAGTTCAAATTACGATTATTGAAGACAATGATTTTAAATATTTTTCTAATTATTGTTACAAAATTTGTAGTAATTTTTAATATTTTTTCATTTGTATGACAAGATTTGTATTAATTTTTGTACCAAATGATGATCAGACCAACTGATCATTATTTAAAACAATGATTTTGGACATCTTTCTAATTTTTATTACAATGTTTGTAGTAATTTTTATTATTTTTTCATTTGTCTGACAATATTTATTTAACTTTTATACCAGTCTAAATGATGATTACTTAAAGTAATAACTTTAGACATTTAAAAAATGTAGAAAGTGAAAGGTTATTTATATATCATCAAAATGGAATGTAATAATGTTATAAAAATGCACCAATGATCTTGATAGAACTATCGAGAATCTCCGTTAATCATCCGTGATAATTGTTAGCGATAACGTAAAATCACACCATGAGATCACAACAGAATTACATTCTTTCTTATCTATTTTTCACGATACGTCTTTCTTTATTATCGTACATCTATTTACGAACTACTGTAATTACTTAATAGCATTAAAATGAAAAATTATCATTGGTAAAAGCAAACGAAAAAGTTTGATGTAGATTTAAAAATATTTTGATTTGAAGACTTCGAGTAATTTGAAATTTGAAGAGTTTGTAATTTTAGAACTACTTTTATTTTTATTTTCTTCGACTTCTAATTCATTTTTTTTTTGTACTTTCTGGATCTTGAGACAATGGGACTTCTGAAATTTTGGGACTACTGGAAATTAATAACCTTGAAATTGTTTAATTTTTTACTTTTGAGATGATACAACTTTGGAACTTTGAGACTTGAGGTCATATGAAATTTTGAGACTTTAAGAGTTCTTTAATTTTGAGACCTCGGCACTTTCAGAATTTGGATACTTTGAAATTTTCGAACAATCGAATTTTGGAAATGTAGAATTTTTAGACTTCGAACTTTTGGAAATTTAGGAACTTTAGGACTTTGAACTTTTGGAAATTTAGGAATTTTGGGACTTCAAACTTTTGGAAATTTTAGAATTTCAGATTTTACAATTTTGAAATGTTGGAAATCTCGAAACTTTCTGAATTTTGTTGCTACGGAAATTTTTGAATTTTGAGACTGATATTTCAAAAAGCTTTACAATCAAATAACAAAACGCCTTGATTAATTATATATACTAAGATTACTCTTAACGAGTTTGAACTCTAAATTCCAGAGTTATATTATAAATTCGATACGATAATATTTAAAACAACAACTACAAAAATTCTGCAATACATCATACACCAATAAAGATTGAGAACCACTTACGTTTATGACCGATTTAAAATGCATATCGTATTTATTGCACACCAAATCCCTGCAGTTACTAAATTATTTTATTACTATTAATATCCGTCTAATACTACACACGTTGAAAAACACGAAAATCCCCGAGAATCTGTGTAGCAACCCAATACAAACATGTCACAGAGTGATAGTGATCCGCGTGGTCTAATTAAGTGCTTGGAATAACGTCGACAATTATTCCGCGCAATAATTACCGCTCGTATAGATCGTGCAATCAGAATTGCAGGAGTTGCAAAGCAGAATTCCAATCGGAGTCTTCTTGAGATTGCGAACGATATCTCGAATTGAAGCTTCCTTATATCTCCACTTGTTAACCGAGTCACTTTTTAACTTCAAAACAGCTATTTCCCGACATGCGTAATACAAAGTGAACGATAAACACGATGTTTTCTTCTTAAAATATATTTATTCACAAAATTTCGGTCAGTATAAAAACACGCCGTGTAACGAATCATCCGAGAACAACGGATCCATGCGTTCACCTACTTATATAGCCTCGCGTTATACTGCAACTTTCAATCTCTCGTTCGAGTCGGAGAAAATTGAACTTTAATTGAACAACTGCAATTTAATTTTTAATCAAAATATCCGATGTCAACAAATTGTAATTAACAATTACGATATCAATTAAATTTTTAATTAAAGGAAAGTCGATTAAAAACTAAATGTTTGTCAATAAAATGAGGAAGTGAAAGGAAACGTAAATTGAGCTGTTCATTTATATCTAATTAAATCGTTATATAATAGATCGTTTGATTGTTGACCCAGACTCCGGAGCAGCTTAGCCTGCAGGAATTCAGATAATCGTGTTCAAATAAACTTTGTAAGAAGTTAGAAATACAAATCATTTCACGTCAGGTCGAGAAAGGTTTCGATTGCGAAACGAATTATACCCGGAGCAAACAATCAGGGAATTAATAGGTATCAAGCGTGGAAAAATATGCGTTAATTTTGCCGATCCGTTGCGACAGGTGGGCCGATAGTTATGTAGAGTTTTGTCAGAATTATGCAAATCTGTCGCACGTGTCGCAATGCAGACACCTCATCCATATCGATCTTGTTTTGCTCCGAGTATTCAACAATGCAACGTGTTTGCCCTCGTCTTCGATGCAGGATATATTTATACTGTCAAGTGGTTCGAGCGCTCGGTAGTTGCAATAATATTTATCTGCTGCAGCAACTGGAAGACCCTCCCGGCGTCTTCTATCTTCTCTTGTCCAGCCCGCTGTCGTAAAACTGCAATATATCGTAGATTGTAGAATTTCAGCTGTGGAAGAATAGCACCCCGATGTCCTTATGCCGCGTTCACATCGTTGTTCTCGAGATTGATCGTTAACTGTGTAGATTGCAATTTTGTGCAACCGACGTCTCTCTCAATTAACGGTTTCAGTGTTGATGATTAGCGACACTTAGGAAAGATGTTTTGAATAAATATTATTGGCACGATTTTCAACAAATATTGAAATGCGAGTGGCATTCGTTTATCCCTCCTTTGTCTCGTAATGTGTCTTGAATTTTGTTAATATTCTTACTATTTTTTTTTGTCAAGGCTTACTGAATTGATTTTATCAAACCTTACTAAGTTTAGAGATTGATCGGTGTTAAAAGGGTTAAGGGATGAAGGGAAAGAACTATCGATTGCATTAGCTATTCTTGTTTTTTATTTATTACTGCGTGCATTTAAACTAAACGTAAGGAAGGTAGAGGGTTTATTGTGAGTACTATAACGAATTGAATCGCGATAAATTGATAAATCTCGAATAGTACCACCATAAACTTTGAATTGCATTGCGTCAGGTCGAATCATATCGAATTGAAATGCACCGGGACAAATTTCCGTCGAATTGAATTGAATCGGTTAAGATCAGAACGAATTGAATGAAATTGAAGTTGGTAAAATCGAACTGTCATTGAATTGAAACTCACTGGATTAAAACTAGTCAACTCAACTCGCATAAAATTGAATTGTGGAGTCCGTGGAATTGAATTGTGTCAAATTGAAACTTATGGAATTGAAAGGTATGAAATTGAATTACGTGTAATGGAATCAGATGTAATTGAAATACACCGAATGGAACAGCATGGAATTGAAATCTATGGAATTGACTTTAGCAGAATTGAATCGAATAGAATTGATTCTGCCAGAATTGTATCACTTGGTATTGAATTACTTGAAATCGATTATGGTGGAATTGAATTACTTGGAATTGCTCTTGGTGGAATTGAATTACTTGGAATTGATCTTGGTGGAATTGAATTACTTGAAATTGATTTTGGTGGAATTGAATTGCTTGAAATTAATTTTGGTGGAATTGAATTACTTGGAATTGATCTTGGTGGAATTGAATTACTTGAAATCGATTTTGAGTGAACTGAATTACTTGGAATTGCTCTTGGTGGAATTCAATTACTTGGAATTGATTTTGGTGGAACTGAATTACTTGGAATTGCTCTTGGTGGAATTGAATTACTTGGAATTGATCTTGGTGGAATTGAATTATTTGGAATTGATCTTGGTGGAATTGAATTATTTGAAATTGATTTTGGTAGAATTGAATTTCGTGGAATTTATTTTGACAGAATTGATTTGAAACTGAATTGAAACTAGTTCAAATTGAAGCCCGTAAAATTGAATCGTGTGGAAACGAATACTGTTGAATTGAATTACGTCAAATTGAATAATGTTGAATTGAATCGCGTCAAATTGAATTGCATTGAATTGAAGTGTATCGAATCGAAATCATATGGAATTGAATCGCATCAATTCCAATTTGCATAAAATTAAATAATGTCAAATTGAATTGAATTGCTCCATCGAACACAATAGCTTTCCATAAAAGGATCTAAAGTAAAAGAAGTCCACTTTCCTATTTTTTCAACGGAAGAAAATAAAAATGAATTCACTCTCATCAAGGAATCTCTAATATCGTAAACAGAGCTTTCTCGCCAACGCTGTTTTCCCTCAAGAAAAGCTGACACACACCCCACATATACAGCGTACTAAAGTACTTGCTTATCAGCTGCTCGCAAGCAGCAGTGTGGATGCGGTTTTATGTCTGCGATTCGGTTTGCGAGAGTAAACTGCAATACGCCTGGTATTAATAGATGTCTGGTTTCATGCGGCACACTTTGCAGCAAGGCATCTCGTTATTATTAATCGAGCTGCCTCAAACGAGCATTCTCTTTTTCTGAAAATCCGTTGTCTGTCGAGAAATCGAATCGTCGAGTGAGATGAGCCTTAAGCCGTAGCCGTCGGAAATGAAAGTACGCTTCAAGATCGTATATTTTTTCTTATCGTTACCGTGATTAGATGAAACGGAACGCAGAGAAATTGCAATAAAGAAAACTGTAGAAACGTGGTTTTGTTCGAGGCGCATATCGTGCCGTGTGAACGAACGAACATTTGAAAATAAAGTTACGAGTTTTATACTGCTTTGAACGTATATTTTACTTTCTTTCGCTCAGCCTCCTTCATTATTTAGAGTTCGTTCGGAGATCTTTGATCGACGCACGTGTGTTCTATTAATGTTGTTTTCGAATGTACTCGTTACTTATCGAAGATTATAATTTCAATATCAGCTGTTGTAAGCTTTTAATAACAGAGGGAAGGTAACGTTAGATATTGTTTTGGAAGAATGATTTATTTATAGGTTATTCTTTGCTGGGAAACATGCTCTATGTAGAACTATGTTAAATACTCTAATTAGCGACAACCGTGTTGTACTTTACCGACATACAGTGATGTAATGGTATTGTATGATGTATCGCTAATTTATTACCACTGTTTATCTTTCTTATAACCTGTATTATACATAATGCATGGTAATATATCAAAAAGTCTTAACGGACGGTGTTTACCGATGTACTAAATTATAAGTTGGCTTCATTATTATCATTGCTAACACAAATACTTCGGTAATTTCGACTTGTAAATACCGAACCCAATTAACTCTTACGATCCGAAAAGACTCGTTTTGATTTACAGAAATCTACAGTTGAATTTTAATGCCGCGATTAAATAAATCTTTACAACCCGGTGCTCAAGTTTATACGACTCTCGAGAGGATACAACCTAGAGACGGTTCTAATTTTGTTACGCAATGTTGGCCCAATCATATCTCGCAATAAAATAGAGCTCTAATCTTCCATAATTCTAATCGAACATTTATTGAACAACTTTTCTAAATTTAATTCTTGAAAAAGCAGGTTAACTGATTTTCTTACATAATGAAAAGCCACGCTAGTTAGTTCTGTTGACAAATTTTAAAATAATCTAATGAATTTTTCAGATCATTTTAAGAAACCTCTTTGGTTGCTGCAAAACACTGGACGATTCGTAATAAGAATAATAGTACCTTTAAGGATGCGAAAATCACAAAGGTAGATGAGCATGAAGTACACCGTTATTGTTACGTTAGATCATTCTGCGAACCTAATCAAATTTTCTTCAAATCAGTGAACACGGGTTCACGGCGTTCCTTTTTTAGAAAGGTAATTTATATTTGCCCTTTTAAAGTTAGGTCTGCTTTAATAATAACCTAACTACACTATTTAAGTGAACATGTTGATACACAAAAATACACAACATGTATTTTTTTAAAAGTGTTACTTTTATACAATGCTTTATTACTAATTTCTCTGTCTCAGTGTTGCATTATGCTAGAGTATCATACAGTTATATTACAATTTCACTATAATGGTGAGAATTTGACTATACAACAATTTTATTGCACAATTTACGGTATACTTTCAACATACTTTTCTCCGTTAGGTATTTTACTTATTCATCGGTGGTTTTGTGTCAAATACCGAGTTAATCGATAATAGCGGTATCGAGCGTAAAAATGACCGATGCACTCGAACGAGAATCGAACGAGTTACGTTCGATTCGCGCGGGACGGGCAGTGTCGATCAGACAATGACCTCGACGATGTGTTTCTAAAGAAGTCCGGCCAGCAGGAGACAATGGATATATAATATTGCCTATAATTAGCCACGTAAAAGCTGTCTCTAATAATAAGCAAAGCAGCCAGATGCGAAACTGTGAGCTACGATAATCTCGATGTACTTAACGGTTATTAATAAAATGCGCGAGTTATCTTGCAGCCACAAACACGTTTAATGCTTATCAACACACCATGTGCGACTCGGGAATATTACTGTACACAATCCGCAGATAGACTGCTCGGCAGATAAAAGCTTTTACGATGATGCCGTTTTGTGTCTGGAGGCTGTGCGGCAAACGGAAGAATTCTCTTATCATCTCGTATACAGTTAACCCTTATGTGCGTCCAGAACATGGAATTAACATTGACAAGCGGATCACTGTGAACAAAGAACTGCGAAAATAAACTTTTTGCAAACATAGATTTGGATGTTCAAAAATTGAACACTATAAGAATTTCAAGATTTAGAAATTGGGGTGTTTAGAAATTTGGGAATTCAAGTATTTGAAGGAATAAATTTGATAACTGATCAACCAAGAATAAACGATATTCATACGCCGCCATTTTCTGTGGGGAAGCATTATATGTCACGGGTTACCGGTTTTTTTTAATCTTGTAAATTGTTCAGCATGGCAATTATTTGTGTACACTTTACAAGGATCGACTCGAGTTCAAGACCGAACGACAACGTATGATTCCAAGAATCTTCCGTAAACATTCCCATAATAACCGTGACTGTAGTTAAATGTATCGTCGCTTAAACTCGGGATGCACTTAATCACTCGGTCGTCTGTTCGTGCGAAATGAGAAACAAGAAAAAATAACGAACAGAGAGCAGACGAACTATCTGAGCCAACGCATCTTTTCTGCTACCATGTGCAATATACATTTTGTTGACGTCGGTTTGTTGCGGCACATTTAGTCGCATTCGCGGTCGAAATCAATTGTCTGCTGTAAAGATGCCAGCGTAAACAAGAGCGAGAACCGTTTCTCAAATTTCGAGACAACAACAGTTTCTTAATTATACAACGGGTATAGCGTCTGATAGGTAGTCTCTCGAATCATTGGCACTAATGGGTTCAAGATCTCTGGTTAATTGGAACTTCGAAGTTAGAATGTGCAAAATCTGTTCAAATATGTGAATTTTTGTAATATGAAAGGACCATGTGTAATGATTTTGAGTAAATAAAACGGATAAATTAAATTTTATGGTATACAAATTGAAAATTAGAAAAATACATTAAAGAGATAAGTCAATACGCATCGCACTACGACGCGGTTGTTTTCCCGCGATCGTTTCGACAATGTTCGGTAACACTCGTGTCTGTTCGTTGAACACGTGACTGCGCACACATCTTTGTGCGCATATTGTAAATGTTTTTAATTTGAAAATTTAGGCATTTAAAGAAATTGATGAACTAAGAAATTCAGTTAATTAGGAACATAGAAAATTGGAAGTTTAGATAATTAGAAATTTTTTAATTTAAAAATTTGAACATTTGAAATGGTAATCAAAATCTCTCAACTTTCCACCCCACTTTTTGTAGCTATTATTAAGTGTTAAAATGCTAAAGTACTATACATTTTTTCCTAAAAAATTCATTAGTTTTTCATCAGTTTCCTTTTCCATTTGGTTAAAAATTATTTCGAATTAACCGAAACACTCCCGTTTCAACCGAATCGCTAAAACCCGTGATGTTTCTGTTTTCAGATGAAAATTGAAACGTCTCAGGACATGACGTAATTATTATCGACCAAAGCGTATAGAAAACAGCAACCATGAAGAAGAATCTTGCGCCGTAGTCGCAATCTGCGATGTTAGTCACACAGTCACCCTCCTCGACGGACACTCTGCCAACTATGTTGTCGGTACTCGAGGAGGAAGCGAACGTCGACGCCGACGACCCGTTTCCGCCGCACGTCGACACGACGAACATCGTCGTACAACCAGAGTCACCCACCAGCAAGAAGCAAGCATTGAAGACCTTCAACGAGGTCAATGCGCTGCTCCAGGCTGGCAGAAAGAGGGAGGCTAAGCTGATCATAAGGGAGAATGCGTGGCCATTGTACAACGGGATCAGGGCGCAACTTTGGCCAGCTCTTTGCAACCAACATGCACACGGCAAAAATATGCTCGATGGATTCTACTGGGACATGGTTAACCAAGTGTTCGGCACCACAGGTTTGTTTCTTCCCACTTACTTTCTTCCTCCCACTTACTTTTTATTCGTCATCACCTCGTAGGTGGTTTCGAAACAATATAAATTTTAGGAAGCAATGATATATTTCTGGGATGTTCAATCATGGTAAAAAAAAGATATTCAATTCTTTTGATAACTTTACATTGTGCGTGGGATTTACTTTAAACGCACCCTAAGATATATAGCCTACGCAGAACCTGCAAGTCCTAGGGACATCTCGTCACTTCTGTTACCAAATATTGTTCCAACAGACTACGCTAGTCTATGTTTGCGCGGTATTCAAATTATTAAAAATTGAAATTCATTGTCAAGGAATCAAATTATATCCTCCGATTATTACCGCGGTCAGTCTGTTTTCTCGACTAGATGTATGACTAATGTCCGTAATTATCTGTTTACAGAACTGCCGGAAAAATCAATCATGCTACCGCCGTTCGTGGATAGTACCCATTGCCTGTCGTATCACTTGACGAGAAAAGGCAGGAGCGTCGCGGACAGGGTTGTCTCTGTGCTTGGATACGCTTGTCCCGACATCACCTACAGCCCTTCTCTTTATCCCATCACGGCTCTTCTTCTTCACTTCATGCCAGGTGAGGATGTATAAATAAACATCGGTAAATAAAGCACCGACAGGAGTGTAAAGAGCAAGTGAGATGCCTCTTTTTCTTCTTCTTGTTCACTGTAGAAGCTTCTCATTCGTTCCGGTCACAATGGAAATTCACATCGCGTGCCCGTAAGTCGAATTTCTTGCCTGATCGCATAAATTAAGACGCGGACACGCGGTTGGATGGTATCCCAGTTTTATTAATAGGTCGAAATCGGACGTGTTCACGAGATACGGTCTCTATCTATGTTTCTCTGTTGCAGAGGAGGAATGTTATCATTGCATGGCCAGCTTGGTCGCGGCTAAAGACAAGATGTTCATTACGCAAACCAAGCTCCTCTACGAGGTCACCTGGAAGACTGTAGAACAAATCACCAAGAAGCACGTGGTACGTTGTTGAAGATTCATCCACCACCGGTTGATCCCGAAGAGTTGACTCACTTTTGCCGACCTGTTTCGTCCTTGAACGAGATTCGTTTACTTGTACAACGTTACTCTGCAGAAATCAGAAGTTGGCTAGCTCAATGAATGCAGGTCTTATTGTTATAGGGAGGAGGTTACAGCTAACCTAGAGCATTGATAGATAGTCAATTACTTTACTTGAGAATTTAAGTTTCTATGTTTCTACACTTTCTGAATTGCTAAGTTCTGAAATTCTCTAAAAAGAACTTAGGAAAACGTAGAGATGTCTATTCATTCCCGTCAACCAGACTAATACAATGCCTGTAGGGTATTACCATCTGGTGTCCATCAATGCTCCAGCTAACTTCTCATTTCTGCAAAATACTCATAACAATAGATTTTTCAAATGGGATATGACTTTTATATACCTCTGTATTTACAATAGATAGGTTTTGATTTGAGTGAATTACAAAGAATATTCTTTTTAGACCAAACAACCCTTTGCATTTGAAAATGACTCAAAATGAATATATTTGTAGAAATCGGCCGCAGTGCATCTAGCAAGGCATTGCTCTGGATCCAGAGCAGAGAGGATTTACATGGATTGGATTTGGTGGATTCTGCAGCTCCTCCCTTTCCAGCATCTAGTCAGGGTTATGGACTGTTTTCTTCACGAAGGCATTAAGGTTGGTATTCGCAGAATTCGAAGAAAAGTAGTATCGAAATATTAAAATGTTTCTTCTTCTGTACCTCTTCACGGTACATTAAAAAACGCTTATTGGCTTTGGTTCAAGAGGAAGATGAAGCAAAAGATATGTATAATGCAGAATGTTCTTCCAGGAATAGTATGAATGGTAAATTCATGCGTTGATCGTGTGCCAGTGAGCAATTGGTATAAGACACATTTTTGTTCGTTGATTCTTCTTAATGTAGCTATATATCACGTCATATTTGCTGCATTGGTCAGCAAAAATTCAGTAATATCCGTTCTCTAACTTCCGGTCGTTTATTTTCAGGTCTTCTACCGAGTAGCGATGGCTATAGTTTTATTATTTTACAAACACTCGTCGTTGCAAAACTCCGAGTGGATGAATGAAATTTCCAAGAACGGTATTGATGCCGCTCTTTCGAAATTCTGCAGGCAAATACCGGTAAGTTTACAGATAGAATATTTCTACTTCTTCAGTTAATAGTGATCATTAAGCCTTCTTTGGACTATGAAGGTTTATCAGTATTAACATTACTGTTAAAATTTGTGATTTATTTTTAGGTAACACCAGCTAAGTTTTTACGTACCGCGTTTGGAATACGTGGCCTCAGCTCAGCGTACATATCAAGGGTATTTTTGCGCACAGAAATGGCTCTCAAAAGTAGAAGCGTTTTAACCGGCTCCAGATCACTAGCTAGATCGCGATCCACGGACAATCTACCGACGAGTCAGTCTCAAGTCAACATTCAGATGATGTCGCACACGCTCACCATACGAGAAGTATGTTATCCCTATTCCTCTTCCTGTCGATCATTGATAAGAAAATTATTCTTGACAAGTGGACTCACGTACATGCTAAGATTTTACTCCATTCTATCTGGTTGTTTCTCTTCTTGATCGACTTTTATGAATCTTCTTTTATTTTTATTTTTTTTGCAAATTTTGTAGTTATTGATACTATTGGCATGTTAACAACGCGTTACTTTCCTCTCTATTCTCGAAACATAAGAATTATTTTCATGAATGATGTACATATATGTGAGCCCATTACTCGATAATTGTTGCGAATGATTCCTTTTTATTTCCGAGAGTGTTGCAGGTTTGAAGACATTTAGTGTCAATAGTTTTATACCTATATTATTTAACGGTTAGAATAGTGTTTAATAGCGATTGCAAACGAATCATCGTTTGAACATACTATAGTTTCTTAGGGTAAACAGTAGCGAGAATTATGCGAAAGCTGTTCAAATGATTCACTTTGTTTTCAGAAAGAGTGTGAAGACACATACAAAGACAGGGTATCGTATAATTATCTTTTTGGGAAATGTGTTGTTTAGTTTCATGTGCTCTGCCCTCTGTTCCTGAACTACTATACCTGTTACATTCATTCATACTCACCCATTGTTACACTTTATCGTGCCAGCTTTGTTGCTGTTACCGTCTATTCACTCGCAGTTATTGCCTTTCTCGAGCAGTACAGAATAACAAAATGGTTTTCTTCTGATAAAAAAAATTCATATCGTCTATTCATTAGGTCTTCACTGGCTTTCAGTGTTTCACGACTATGACACGCCAAATGTAACAATAATTAAAAATATGGACATTCATACATTCTATCAATAAAATTAATATTGCTGTACGTCTACCAGAAAGAATGTTGAGAAACTCAAAATATAGATGGTGACTGTTACTAATAGGCTACACGAGATGTTTGCTTGTCATTGATCGATAGGATGGTCAAACTTGTCTCTCGAACGAATGAATAGAAAAAGCTGTTGTAAGTGCTTGGTACGCGAACATCAGTTTCGATCAGTGAATGCAGCAGCGCTTCATCAACTTCCGTCTATCGCTGTTTAATTAATTTTTAATTGTAACAGCTGTACAATAGGAAGCGAGAACATGATAAAACGGTGGCATTCGAACGACGCATTTTAATTTTATACTAATTATTTTCAACGCTTCCGTAGCACATCGATATACACATCATTTACAGTTTCGTTTTCAAGATTATTACACTGGTTAACAGTGGATTCGACATTTCATCCGTATACTGTTACTTTTGCGCGCGACATTAAACAATTTTAAATGACTGGCCGATGGTTTTTCTTGTTATGCTCTCTGTGTCTCGGATGGTTTTAACAAGTGTTTCGTATAGAGTATTATTCCCATTTGATACGCAACGCCGAGCCAAAGCCGTACGCCAACATAACTGACAGTTTTGTGTTGTCTTGTGTCATGCTGCGTTACTGGAATGATGATGGATTTAAATGGTCATGGGTGTAGGGTGCACACAGTCCTGGACCGCGTGCTCTGTCAATGGGCGTTTATCCCATACAAAGTATATGCTCCCAGATTCTAGACATGCCTGATGTAAGTACTTACGGCCGTTCATTAATACGAAAACAACGAATTAAACAAAAGAGTTCGGCAGTAGAAGAATTTTCTGTAGTTTTCGCTGGTCGCCTCTCTGTGGCATGTCGATATTGTCGTTATGGGTGTACGTACAGCTGCCTTGAAGTATATATTGTATCAGGTAGTACAGGGCTTCCCAAACTTTTATGGACCAAGACACACTTTTTGAATGGGTAATTTTTCGCCATTCATTCGCTTATAATATATTATTTTCTCAAATTTTAAATTCCATATCTCCTAGTCCTACTTTCAAACAATAATTTTGCGTCATTCACTCGCTTGCAATGCATATTTTAAAAGGAAGAGATGATGTTATACAGAGGATATTGCTTTATTATTTTTAAGTTTTATGTTGTACTGTTTAACGTGGTCTACCCAACCTAACGTAACCCAAAATCGGCTCGTGACCCACCGGCGGGTTGGGATGCACACTTTTGGGAATCTCTGAGATATTCTACTTCGTTTCTATCTTGACTACTATTTGAGAGAATACTAGTTGAAGCGTGTACGATTCACGTCGATTTGAACGAACAATGGTAATCGTTTAGCAGATCTTCTAAATTACAAAAAGTCCAGATTGATGGTAAATGAAAGTTGATTGTCATTCATGTGCGAGGTATAAGTACATTAGTGATTATCAATTAAGTTGGCTTTATAGTCACGATTTCGTTATCACATTTTTATTGTACATCATTTTGTCTGAGGTTTAATATCTGGCGAATGTATACGTTGAATTGAATGATGTATGGCCTGATCAATACAGCAACTAGAATAGTGCACTTTCATGTACTCCTCAGATCAAATTTGTTATGCTCAGTTGTATCACTTTTCTCTGTTCATTTGGCATGTATTATTCCCGTTTGATTTGTGTGTATTTTGTCCCATTCCTTTAAAGTTCCTTCCTAAAACCCCTACTAATTTGTGCTGTGACAATATTTGTTTTTTCTTGCAGCTAGCATCTAACACCAATACCACGTAGTGAAATTGGTAGCTACGTCAACAAGTTATGATACCTTTGAAAACACCTGTGATAGATATGCGCAATCATATGTTTTTATAATTAGTTGATATTTCATCGTATCATTTACGTTGCTCCATCAGTTTTCTATTCCACAGCTTTAATTCACTTAAGATTTATTATATAGCAATTCACTTATATACATATGAATGATGCTCGTGCCTTTTGCATGATGAATGATACAATTTTTACACAAAGATGGTTAACATTCTAGTACTATTTTGTTAATGTTCTTAGTCGTTCTTTTTTATTATGGCACAATCGATTTTTTAATGTTAAAATATTTATGTGTTGTAAATTGTAAGTTAAATATTATTATCGGTAATAACATGTTATATTTATATTAATGCACGTAATATCAGAAAGTAAGAATAAAACATCTGTAATTCAGTAAAATAATTATGCAATTTTAGTGATTTAATTCTTAAGTAATGCATATCATAGTAGAAATCAGAAATATCGTATAAGGTATTATTTAATGCAAATAAAATTTATATTACGTTCAAATTAAAGAGAAATAAATTTGTTGATTATGGCTTCATAATTGTCTATTATATGTATACATTTTTTTCAGTCAAGCGCATGATCTACCGCTGCTGTGACTTAGTTTGTTGTATCTTTGAAGAATTAGAAAATTATTGAAAACTAATGTTTGCACAGTTATAAGCATTAATTGTAACAGACATATCATACTAATTTTGTACTTGTTCTTTGTGGCAGTTATTCACATTATGGTCCTGGCTACCTATGAGGATTACCATGTACCAACCAATTCTATTGTACACGACCGAAGAACATGGTTGTTCTTTGACAACATTCTACGTGAGGGTAGAGCAACACGAACCAACATTGCTAATGATCAAAACCTGCAATAACGAAGTGAGTATTTTCTACGCGCAATTAACATATCCTTTACATAATCAAAAAATTATGTTATTAATCTCTTTCGTTTCATAAGGTATTTGGTGCCTATTGCTCTACAAGATGGTGTGAACGCAATTTGAAGAACGATAAAGGACAAAGACAAGCTTATTTTGGAACAGGTGAAACATTCCTGTTCAGCTTATATCCTGAACGAGCAAAATACCCTTGGGTAGGCATGGATTCCTCACACAATGATTCTAAGGTTCATCATTCAGCCGAGCTATTCATGGCAGCTGATTCTAAAATGATAACAATTGGTGGAGGGTAAGATCTTTTATCTACATTAATACTTCCTTCAAATATTCATAGAGATCCATAATTATTTCTACGTTTCCAAACTTCTATGTTCATAAATTTATAAATTACTGCATCTCTTTGTACGCTGTCATAACACAGAAGCGCTACTAGTCTAAAGTCGTACTTAAACTGTTAATCTATTGATTTTAGAGATGGACAAGCGATCTGGATGGATGAAAATATAAGATACGGTAAAACGGATCGGTGCTCCACATTCAATAACCCACCCCTTTGTGCCAGCGGCGACTTCGAGATTAGAGTACTAGAAGTGTATGGCTTTGCCGGTGCTTGAAAAGAAGACAGAACCGGGGTACTACGATGTATCAGTTTATTTAATTCCCTACTGCCATTTAGCAACTCTCTTCTATGTACACGGAGTTGTCAACATATACAAATTATCTTTGTAACGTATATGTGCAAAATTATCGCGCTGCTCACAACACGGTATCCACAGTTCTTCAGTTCTGTCTATATTGAGTCTACAGACGATGAAGTCATGAACAGACTCCGTATCGTCACATGTTTCCATTAATTTTTCGAATTGATCAGTACTTCCTCTCGGAATAAACAAATCTCTAGCTTCATAACATTGATTCCGCTTCTTATCTATTTGTGGGAGAAGTGTTTCTGTATCTAGACCCGTCTGTCAGTTGCAAACTCTACACTTCTAACAACTTTTCTAGTCTTTGGATTCCTCTGGAAATTAGCTCCAACGCTCATAATAAATTCATACTCTAATTCCAAGGAACGTTTGAACGGGTTCTTTGAAGATGTTTGACTCGGATTCTTGTTCTTGTTTGTTTTAATGACAACAGCTGGCAAATCTATAACTTCTTTAATAACTTGCGTCTCAGGAATTTCTTGATAGCATACATTAATACTTATGTTTGCAAATAGTTTTTGCGACAAAATTTGCCTGCAAAGCTAAAAGTACCATTGCTATAAAAGATTCTGTATCAATCAAAGGCTACGTAGATTTATCTCTTATGTTTTATTATATGTTTTTTTGTTCGATTTTATGTCTCAACGTTCACTGCAATGACTTTGTGTTCATTTTGTCATCGATTTACTTCGAGCAATATATTATGGATTACAATTAACTCGTAACTGTAATCCGGGACATATTGAACATCGACAATAATCAACGTTGAGTCACCTTCAGTTTGTATATATGTAAGAAAAGATTGGTTATTTATATGAATACTTAATATTCATTGGACCAGATGCTATCATTATATATTTCTGTATATACGTTCATGGGTACATGTATCGTAGAATTATTTCACCGAGTCTATTAATTCGACATCAATACTCGTATACATGTGTTAATGTCTTGCAATGTTTGTTTACCTTAGTATTGTTATCGCCTAGCTTTAATTAATTGTTGAACGGAGGTGCAAGAGAACCGAAGGAACAAGTACTGTTCATATGTTACATGTTATGTCCGTCACGCGTTAATCGTGTATGTGTATATATACTATATACATACGTGATGTTAATCTCATTTAAGTTCTTGTAAATATTATACATAGTGCCCCTTGCGTAGATAGACACGCGTAAATAATTTATACGCGTAGCAACACGTAATGTACAACGAGATTCAGAACGGTGGAAAATGACATCAAACGAAAAAAGATGGCAGGGGGCGAATGGTACTTTGAAACAACGACATTTTTTTATTTTCTATCGATGTTTACGTTTAAAGAAATGAAGTGTTGGCAGAGTCTTGCGATGGTTGGTCCTATTTCTATACCGCATAACGAGAAGCCATAGTTTTCACGTAGTATTTTAAGGATTTGTATATTTTATATAGCATACGTAAATTTATGTCAATAGTAGATTAAATGGTAGTACAGATTACAAATATGTGTACAGAGAAACAGTGCGGTTTTGCTTTCGATATATAGATATATATTATACATACATATATATATATTTTCATGTAACGCGTTAATTTTTTGTCGACACACTCTTCGGGCATTCTGAGGAAGCGTATTAGGCGTTATTATTGTTGTTATCCTTCGTCTCTCTTTGTGATCAAATCTGTATCGGTACACGGTACACGATTAACTCTTAGAGTACCTGCTTCTGTGTTTAGTTTCTTGTTGTTATTTCTTTTTTTTCCTTTTTGAGTGAAAGCTAAAGATATGGAGAATGAAACCGAGCGTGTGTGAGAAACTAAAGGTGTCGATATAATAGGATTCCTTGGTTGTGATGTAGAAGTGGCTGGCACCACTTTCGTCCGGACGACAATGCGTATTAATTATAATGTTTACGTAGGAAGATCATTAGGGATGTGTGGGTACACGAGATCACGGGCTCGGGTCGGTTTCGGAAAAATTCAGGGGAAATCGAACGAAAAAAAGAATCTTTTTATGTACAAATGCTAAGGATTTTGAAATTTCTGGATATTCGAGATTACATTTGACTAGGTCTAGTCAAAGACCCTCATATTCATGTACAAGAAGATACTTTTCTGCTCTTGTTCGATCCTCCCTGAATTTCTCTGAACCCGACCCAAATCTCTGGGTACCCGACATATCGGATTACCTCCACATTCCTAAAGATCAGGTATCTTTCACCCCCCGTCACATTATCGACTGCAGAGTATTGCGACAGGAAAAGCGTTGCATTGACTCTTACCATAGCTGCGTGTTAATGTGATGAAAGTAATAAGACACTTAAGAGAACAAAGCCTAAATATCGCTCTGTACACCAGTTAAGTCACTTCTTTCACTTTTGCGTGCTGTAATCTGTCATCGTTAGTTCACATTTCATATCGACTCTGTGTACAATCGTTAGCGATACAAACAAAATGAACAAACGACGTAACAAAGAACAATCAATTCTAGATACGACACTACGAACTCAATTCTAAATGTAACAAGTTACGATACTGGATTTTATGGTTGAATCCTTTTAAACGATCTACGTGTGCGTTAATACACATCCTCAACGAGTTAGCTCATAGCGAAACCGTAGACGAGTTACATTCGACGTTTTATAAGTCTGTAATATTACTGTCGCGTTCAGCGTAACACTAGGGAAAGAAAAAGGGAACATTACTGATCTCACTGGGAAGCTACACCGTCACGGGGTAGCCGTTGAATGTATCTGTTTTACATTATCAGAAATTTATGTCAAAACAGTGGAGTGAAGTTACCCGTTTTCTTAAATGTTAGTATCTTTTGCAAGATACTCATGCATATATACGTCGGAAAGAGCAAAAAATGTATATCGGCCAGAAGTATGAACTATGAAACACATTTACAAAATGGAACCAAGAGATATTGAGTGGTTAACGGGATTTAAGTTTGCGAAGACAGTGCGAGTAAATGTGCATTTTGTACAACGCGAGAATAGTTAAAGAAAAGGAGACTTGGCGTGCATAGAGAGTTTCACACACTTTAAATTATTGCATTATTAATTTATATTTATATGAATCATCTGAGACATTACCATTTAAATCAAATTCTTTATTTTCACGCTACTTTATCCTTTTCTTCGTCTATTCTAGGACTCTTGTGGAGAACACTATATCAAGTGATCGTAAACGCTGCTAGTAACGATTATTTTTCTTAATGTTATAGTCGTGTGATATGACTGAATGAATGGATATTTATTTATTGTATACTCGTGATCGAGAGAAAGATGATGATATGCTGAAAATGGAAAGTATTATTGTTCAAAGTTTTTAACGTAGCACAGCATAAAATTCACGCTAGGAAGTAATATATATATATACATATATATTACATATATACGTACGTACATGCATACATAAATACATACAAATATAATAATATGCCTATAAACGACGAAAAATGAAAATAAACGTAATTGAATGGAGTGTTTTCAAGCTTTCCGCAGTGTTGTTATACTATATATAATATATATACATATATATATATATTGTAAGTTGTACCATTTCCGAAAAGAAATTGTTGCCTCTCGATGCTACTTTATCATATCATCGTTGTGAATAGAATATTGTTATACACAAATTTATTGTCCCGTTTATTCCTTCTATTTTAAGAAGGATATCTCATATGACATTCTTTATTATTATATAAATATATTGCATGTGACCCGAAGAAAACCAATATGTAAAACTAAATTATGATGTAAAATCTATTTAAAAGTACCCTGAAATCCTTAAAGTTGTCATAAATAAAAAAATTTTTTTTATAGTTGCTGACTTATATATTGACACATATCACAATTTCTTATATTAATTATATTTATTATTATTTCATTAATGCTGTATACATGTATAGTTTTTACATATTTGGTATCGACGATAAAAATTGAGAGAAATGTATTACCGACTGTGTTCAGTTGCAAAGTACTGAACTTTGATCATGAACTGTACCGATAAAATACTGATTGAATTGTATCGATAAAATATCGGCCACGATGGTCGATAAAATACCGACAACTGAATTTTGTCGGAATGCATTATACCGACGACTAATCAACAACTTTATGTAGTAAATATGTAAACAAGAGACCGCATTATGTCAGACAAATACAAATATTAATGATATTAGAATACATAGTATAAAACGAATAGTAAAGTACTGGTAATTGTTAGTGTACGAGTTATATATCTTTAGAAATGTTGTGGTATGAATTATATATTATTATATGAATTATATATTGAAAAATTGCAAAATTAATTTAGTGCAATATCCTTTACTCTCATCCTTATTCAAGGAAGCCTACATTATGCTTGAGAATACAGACGTGTAAGCACGGATAACATATACACGGGGCATACACACTTTCATATTGTATCGTTTGTGTTAAAAAGGCGCCAGTATTGCACGCGCTGCGCTCCCTACAACTTCGACACTGTGTTACACACTCTTCACACGTTTCAGTCACTCAAAATTATATCTTTTTGTATTCTAAATAAAATGAATAAAAATCAATGTATGAAACATTAATAAACGACACAGACTGTTAGTGAAGTGTACACGTTAATAAAATAATTAAATTTAAATACATCTACAAAAATTTTGTGAAGTTCACCATTCAAAATGAAGAATGATCAAATAACTGAGCAAAGAAAATTGTGATAACTTTCTACTGTTGGGAGGGTAAGTTACCTTCTTATTAATTATCAAGTAAACAAAAATATAAATAACCGTGTTGATAGAATAACTGTATTCGAAATAGTATAAGGTTCCAAAAATTTTATGAAGTGTAATTGCTTCTATTTCTAACAACTTTCACTTATTTTCGTGCACTGAATAGCGTTGTGTTTGATTTTGCGAGGTAAAAATTTTACGCGGGAAACGCGGAAACTTGAGAGGTTCATTAACCGTCGTAGACAATAATGATGGAAATGCTCTCGGTGTGAGAAAACTGGCTTCATTTTTGGCAAATTTCTCAAGGGTGGGAGGTATTGCCGTTACCTGAATAACACAGCCCGCATCTTTCATTGGATGTCGTCTCGACCTATATTTCGTTCTGTTAGTTACACGTCGCCCTTTCAGTTTCTCACTCCATTTTTTTTCTTCTACACTTACGTCACCTATGAAGTTTAAATGGTATACCTAATCAACTGACTTGTAAGACATGTAAATTTATGTAGATGACATTGTGCCTATCTCTTAAACGTAAAGTGTCATCGATAATCCTTTTTCAAGTTGAAGTATATATTTTGTAGAAAATAGTATAAACTTTACAAAAATTTCCATCTTTTTTCTTTACCATGACATCGACTGACAAACAAAGTTGTTTACAAAATTTTGTTACTTATCTGCCATATGTATAGCTCAAGATTTAAACGATAAATATAATTAGCTACTTGATACAGAGATTCGCACTTTTTTAAATACTTATTACGTCAATATATGTTTCAAAATTATACTGATTAGAATGGAAGTCGATTGTGACGGTTATAAATAATGAATTGTTGATATTAACTTATACATTTATGTTTCCCATTAATAATATATTCTATACCATTCTTTTTATGAAGAAATTACCCTTATTTCGATATAATACTGTAATAGAATTTATAATTATTTACAAAACTTTAGACGCCACTTGCGCTTGACAGTTGACGCTCTACTGATTTCTGCGCATGTCTATTGCGCATCACGTGACTATTATCTACGAAATTGACGGAAAACCGCGGTTCCTTGAAATGTTGAACTTTACGTAACACGATTATCGAATTTCTTGGAATAACAATAAAACTAGAAAAAACAAGAAAGATAATAACCCCTGTTGAAAAAAAAATAAAACTAATGATCACTAAAGCTAATGATTATTAAATACTAACAAATTTATTTCTAAAACCACTTTTTATTTAAACACGAACACTATTTGAAAGTTATCCATGTACATAACTAAGGTTTAATTATGATTATGCATAAAAATGACATTTATATTTACTCTACAAATTTGTTAACAATATTTTTGTTATGTTATTGTTATATTACATGTACGAGATAATCATTGATATCTTAATTCCAAGAAAACAATATCCGTTTCATTTTTCATATCGAATCCATTCTCTAGAATCTGCAGCTATTAAATTTACGGTATAATTATCGAATTTACTGCAAGACGTAAAACTATAAATAACCGGGTAACAATGAATAATGCTACTGTGATTATCCTACAGAATAGATTATAATTGTTTTTCATTTCTCTACATCCTGTTATTAACTCAATCGTTGGATCAGATTTCGAGACAAGTCTCTTTCGA
The DNA here is from genome assembly GCA_945859595.2 of Megachile willughbiella. Classification (NCBI taxonomy): domain Eukaryota; kingdom Metazoa; phylum Arthropoda; class Insecta; order Hymenoptera; family Megachilidae; genus Megachile; species Megachile willughbiella. The sequence continues at coordinate 13,296,203 of OX243796.1, forward strand.
AAATTACATCGCTTTTATTAAAATCCACATGCATTGCCGAAACTGTCCGCAGGTTCTTTTCTTTCTTCTTTTTTTTTAAGAGCCTGACACCGGTGGTCTACGTGCTCGAAATACAGGCTACAAGACGACGGCGAAAGGCCACGATTGATGGTACAAAGAATTCGAATCGCTTGGCACTGGCGTTCAAGGCACATACTTTCTCGGGATAAAGAATCAAACTCGCCTGCCTTTTCGATACAAAAATAATGTCCGTCGGCCACGGTCAATTTATCGATTCTCGGAATCATTCATCATTACTTGTATTTATTGATTCATACGTGGTCAAGAATTTCTTCTTAAACGCGTTTGAGATATTGAATCGGTAGTTGCATTCTTATCGGAATGATATCTAGAAGATAACTTTTTAATTGGGATAATTAACGTGCGGATCGCTTTAATTAGTTTCCATAGCCTGCAATTAAGCAAGAAAGTATATTGTAATTGAAGGGTTTTAAAAATGAGATTGCGTTGTAATAAATGGACTCAGATCAAAACATCTTTTGGCATTTGACAAAGTGTACAGTATCATTTAAATAGGGGACTTCAAGATCTTTGAAACGACTTTACTTCCAGTACGACAGACGCAGTTAAATATCGATTAAATGATGCTTTGTTTAATAGCATTTTGGTTTAGTGACATGTTTCACATCTTTCATCATTTTAGAATAGCTTGCTAAAGTTACGTGAGACACTTTGCATAATAAGAAAATTCGTATGAAGTCTAATCTCTGGTGATGCGATGATTAATGCCTGTCCTCAAGTGTACGTTGTTTGTTTGCACGGTTTTCATTGCTATAAATTACAATAATTCTTCAGTAACTAAAACTACTTTTGTAATCTCTATTCTTAATCCCTATGTAATTAAAATTTTACTAACATAGTATCAAAAGGAAATATTACATTATTTAAGAGTCATTATTTTTTATTTTAAATTCAAAATTTAATTTAATAATTTTGCATATAAATGTGCTTATAATTTCATCAGTATTCCTGACACAAACAGGTTCGTTCAATAATTTATTAAAGGCACTCCGTTTATTCCATTTTCGTTCGAGTAGCTCTTTAAGACTTTACTAATTGCTGTGCTAAACAAACCAATTAGCGATTAATTTATCTCTTTCTTCATTTACCTTCGTCTAATTAAGTTTCGTTTTCAACGGTAACAAGCTGGATCGGCTAATTAAACGTCCAAGTTAAAATTACATGAAATATCTGACATAATTATTTGTAGTTTCAAAATTAAATACGACTTTAAGATAAAAGTACAAATTCTTTTTATGACTGACATCTTTATGATAGCAATCCATTAGTTTAAATTAAAAAACAGTTGATTATGTCTACTGACGATGATTCTTTCATTCCCGCTTTTTTATATTGCAAATCGATAGAATTGCACCAACTTCATACACTTTTTTTCTCTTACGTAAGTGATGCAATATATGAGAAAAAGAAATCAAAAGTACATCTCGTTACAGGAAACGTACAGTACAACTGCACAACGAATAAATGCATACTAATTACAGTAATTAGAGATTTTCTTCTTAAATGACTTCGCTGGTCAGAGAAGTACATAACAAACGTTATGATGTGTCAGTGGAGTTAGATAATAAAGTACTTTAATAGTACATTTAGTATTTGGATAAAGTCTCAAATTTTTAAGTTTGAAAATTTCCAAACTTTCAATCTGTTATGTCCATACGAAGGTGGCAATATAACAAGAGTCTATCATATATAATCCCACTTTATGAATTACATAACTACCAAAAGAACCAGTAGTAAGACTATAGTCACTCTGAAAACAATAATTAATTTGCTCAATTTCAAGAAGAAAAACACTCCACCAATTAGAGAAGCTCAAAACACTCATCGTCTCTTTCCTTCGCAAATTCAACGTTTACAAACGTAGTCATGTAAAGTGCATGCATAATTATTGTTTTGTTCTTTTTTCAATTGAAAAGAACAAGACTTCGCTTTTAACGATAGACGCGAGGATCGTCTTTCGCGATGAGGCTCGAACGAAACTCGCGGCTCTCCTCGTCGTCGTCGCGTCGGTCAGGAAAGAAATGCAAAAATGCAAAAATGACGTACGTGCTCATTATCGGGATCATTGTGGCGCGGAAATAAGCCTTGGAAATTGATAAAACAAACGATTTAACACGCCGTTGCGCACACTCCACGAACGATAATCGGCCGGCCAGCAGCCTCACCGTTGATAAGCGATAATTCAGGAACATGTTACGCATATAATGTGTATGTGGAACAAGTTAGATGACAGTGAGTAATGAGGCGGGAGCGCGTTAATTACAATGAGGCCGGACTTTCGATTGGTGGTCCAACAGGAAATGACTCCCGCAGCGGTAAATTTATTCAAATCTTTTCTTTAATATCGTTACACAGACTTCCCTTGTAATCTTTATCTTTCATTACGAGTTTTTTTTGTGTCTTACAATTATTGTACAACGGTGTATTGTTTCAATTGGTCGTTGAACTAACGATATCAGGAATGGGTACTAATGGCTAGTTAATTTGAAAATTTTAACATTCAACGAATTTTAGCTTCTGGGTTAAGTATGTGCAAAAATATTTTTTTTCGATGTTCCAATTTGTATATTTCCAAAATTTTGATCCTTCAAATTATTGAATTTTAAAGTTTGTTCTGAATACTTGAACGTGTAATATTTCTATGCGTAGAAATTTGTTAGTTCTGTTATTTTATTTTGAAATAAGCGTGCGTGGGAAACAATCTAAACTCATCACGTAGACACTCAAACGATAATTGATCAGCCGAACGTCATTGCTAATTGATAACTAACACTTAGTTGATACGGAAGTAGACACTTTGAAGCTCATTTTTCACTTGCGATTTCTAAGTTTCTAAATTTTTAAGCTTCTCAAACGTAAAAATTCTCAGATTTTAAAAAACCAAATCCTCAACTCCTAATTTCCCAAATTTTTTAATTATAAATTCTCAAGGTTCTACATTCTTAAATTATTAAACATGATAATGAACTTACATCAACTCTGCACGTTCTTGAGCTATCCATCAACTTAACAGCAATTTACAATCTTAAGTTACTACCAAATATTAACGTATATAACTTTCTTATCTCGATATTAAAATCAAAGAATATTTTTCCCTCGAATCGCATTAACCTTAAGCAACTAATTAACTTAAACTCATACTTTCGTTACATTACATTTTCCTTGAATTTTAATTAAAAATTAACCAGCAGTATTCTTCCCCGTTTAATTGCTACACTGACCGCCACACAGTATCGTCGTTCGCTACCCGGTTACTGAAATATTAATTGCATTCCTGTTTCGTAATTATGCGATTATACTAAATTTCTCCAATTACCGGCCACCGGTGACCATTACGACACGGCTAATGCGTTTTAAACGCTTTCGTTTATCGCTGACCTACGCTGACAAAGAACTCGCTAATTACCTTGTTAAGTGATTCAACGGGCCATGATTTCACGTGTGTGCCATCTCGCCATCTGCGCTAATTTAGAAACGACACACGCCACGTTTGATCCGGCTCGTTAAGAAGGGCAAATGATGGAATAGGAATGAGTAATATGCACACAATGGGAGTGTGTCTAGCGGGCGGCATACAAAGCGCCGTGGAGCATGTCAAATAAGGCTGCGAGATAACAACAAGCATACACGCCGGTTGAATAATAATTGCGTACGATACCTGGTGTGAACGTACCGCGGCAATTGTGGTAGTAAGGACAGAAGATTCTATCAATTCTCTTTCGCAACACCTCTCATGATCACCATAAAGGGACTGAGGATGTTCGAACATAGACCTTGAGATTCCCTGCTTCTCACAAGCAGACTCGCATGTGGTCCACAGCTAATTTCTACAATCAATATATTTATAATTTTAGTCACAAATGTTAACCCTCAACTAGTGATTATTTGATCAAATTAAAAATACACTGGGATCTATAGAAATGCTTAGAAATATATAAATAAATTAAAGAATTAAGAAACGAAGTATTGTATACATGTATTAGTTACTTCATTTAAAAACTAGTTGAATAATTTGTTGAAAAGTGAAATTACTAAGGACTGATAAACTTTACCGTACGAGTTACGGGTTAGGAAAAATACACTGGCGGTCAGCTATTTAAAGCCGATTCGTAATTTAGTAGATAAACTTGAGTGACGTTTCGTGAATCTACTTTCCATATACATAATTCAAGGTGTATATTGAGTAACTATTTTAATTTAAATTTTTAATTAATATCACATGTATTCACGTCGCTCCACAATTCTAAAACTCCAAAATTCTGAACTCCCGAAATAATCAGCCTAGCCAATCGTACTCAAGAATTAAGATACCTCAAACAGCATGAACAGCAAGTATTTAAAGTGTTAAAGTTCCAAGAAACTGATTATTTCGTTCCGTTTCCATATAAGTTGTAAAGGAGAATTTATACCGAGAAATGAGGTGTCATGTTTTTTTTGGTTAACGATCATTAAAATTCTTTAAGCCTGAGAAGCCTGAATGGCACGAACACACCACAGAGGATTCCTCGATGTCTGGACTCGTTGGATCTCTACGCGGCCTGGAGGACAATACTGGGAACATAACGCAGCCTTATCGCAGAAACAGCCTGGCCTTATCGCTGCATTCGAATTTAGCTGCTTTTCCGGTCGCTAACAATCAAGAAGTCTCGCCTTTCCACGTGGTCGACTCCGCGCGGAGAAGATTCAGCAATGTCAGCGACGTTGTTTCCAGGAAAATATCTCATACGATACGGTGGAGGACTGTTTCAGCATCCGTTGAGCTTACGGTTTCTCAGGTAGCCATATTATGTCACTACCTGTAATTTAAGTTTCGCAATTACTAATTAAATAATTGAAATTCTGACATTTGGAACAGATACATGAAACAGATCTTTCTTACGTATTTTAACTTAGTTCCTTGAAGTATGTAACATCTCTTTTGCTTTTTTCTAAGTATTCCAACTCGGAACTCACAATTAGTCAGTACTAGACTAGTAATGATAGTTACAGTAATTAATACGTTCGTTGCGTACAACGTGAATTATTAGTTTCATAAGACATCAGAATCCTTTATTATCAGTAGCGTCGTTAGTGAATACTTACTCAAGAGTTCTCAGATTAGCGGATATTTTTTAATTCTCAAATTTCCAAACTTCCAAGTTTTCAATATTTTCAATCGAACATAAATGTAATTTGAACTAACAAATATATTACTGGCAGGGATCTTCGTTATGCGCTCAATACATTCGAAATCGTTTAAAACGATCGGGGATCTTTCACCGGAAACTTGGACTAAAGAGAATGAGAAGCGTCATGCTGCTTCCCGGGGGAGCGGTGGTTGGAGAAGTTTATCCAGAATTAATATCGATAGGAGCTGAGCTTGAAAAAATGCATCCGAACTTATTCAACCGTGTAGCACGACAAATTGGTTGCGTTAATTTCTCCTCTGAACAATCAGCCAGTGAGGCCATCGTCGACGTCTCCAGGGAAATGATCAGGAATGGAGAGATGACCTGGAGCAAAGTAATAGCCCTTTACGCGATTGCTGGTGGCATTGCAGTGGATTGTGTGCGTCAGGGAAAACCTGAATTCCTACCTGCCATACAAAGAGGTAATTAACTGTTTTAAAATGATAATAGTATTCGTTGTTCCTTAAGAGTAGGTAAGGTTGAATGAAATTAATCAAATATCAGTTGGTACGTTTCTTCTTAATTTCAGGCATGACGGACGTTTTGGAGGAGGATCTCGCTGCGTGGATACAGGCCAATGGAGGATGGGTAAGAAACGAGTTGATATTAATTTGTTCTGAAAATTTAAACTAGTTTTAAAAATTATTCAGATTTATTCAGAATTATTCAGATTATTTTAATGGACTACAGAAGTACGCATATTAATGTAAATTTTCAACAACTCAATGAAATTGAAATAATATGTTTGTTTTAAGACAAGATGTATTGTTCATTTCAGTCCGCTTTAGCAACACGATACAGACCTCCGGCAAAAGAAACGATATGGAACTCATGGAAACTCGTATTGTTATTTATAATTACTGTTTTAATAATCGCTACGATCTCGATATTTTTAAAACTATTAGTTTTGTAATATGTAGTAAATATAAATATATAAGAACAATTTTTCTGTATGATCTTTGAATTTAATTAACCTTTTTGCAGCAACGAAACTGTTTGTAATGTTGCTTATTTTATCTTAACAATTAATAGACTTTTTAAATGAAACATTTTGCAATACTGGTTGGTTGTATTTCAATTTCACATATTTTAACAAATAATTCGTATAAACGTAGCTAGTGTTTCGCTTTCACATATCCATTTCTTGCTCCAAGGTTTCCTGCTTTTGTATTTCTGCTTCTGGCAAATCGATTTCATCTGGTTTGTGGGTAGACTTTTGGGTAGTTTCCTAGTGAAAACAGTTTTTGTCTCACTAGTTAACAAAAACATATAACATTAAGTGCATAAGTTGGAAACTGTGCAATATTGAAATAAAATAATTTAATGTACTTGTGATTTAGCAACATTAGCCATATATGCAAGGAAACTTTGATTTGTCTCTTCCTTTTTAATAACTTGAAGATACTTCTTTCTCGTATTTAATACCTCATCTTGATACTTCTTGTGTCTAATTGCTAATTCTAATGCTCTGAAAGAAGGTACGAAATTTGATGAGTGATCCGTAAAAAAATATGAAACTTTAGGAAACCCTGATTCCTAATAATGAATTAACAGAATGAAAAATACCTATTCCAATTGTATACTTCAATATTAATTCGTATAGCTTCTTCAATTAATCCATTTTGTAAAAGTATGCCTTCTGCAGTTAATAAGTCCCCTGACAACAGTGCCATTTCTGCTAACCTTTCAGTTTTATTTGGTAGACTCTTTAAATAAAAAGTTAATGATTAATTTGAAAAACAAATACGTTTTCGAGTATTACCTTAATGTACTGAATATAATCGACTTTATCGTATCTTGAGATTGCAGCGTATGCTTCTTCAGCAGCATCCAATTCTTTGTCATCAGTTGCCATAACAGCCATACAAGTCCATAATATTTCATTCTACAAATAATTTCTTAAATTTTAATAATTTTATTGTAAAGAAGAGAAAGAACAGGATATTAATTACCTGAGCAATTCGACAGAGGGACAATGCTTCTTTCCATCTCTTGTTTAAAATATGCTGCTGAAGACTAATGAAGAAAGTATAAAAAGAAGAAGCTACTAATGCTCCATCACCGCGTCTTACCATTACCATACCATTATACACGTTTGCTATACTTGGTTGCTTACCGAATTCGCTAAAAACGTTAACAAGAAATAATTTTTAATAAGCACAAATGTGTTATGTCTCAAAATAATATGAATAGTGATTTCGATACCTGCTTTCTTTATCAATTCTTGTTTTTCGTATAATTTTACGATCACTATAGTGCACACAGTTGGGACACAGCCATACAGACAATGTTGCGTCCAACATTGCCGCTAAAACATTTGCATCGGCTGCCCATGCGATGTCTTGTGTCATAGCCGCTAAAAATAATAAACAAAATTGTAAAAATATTGTAACTCTGCGTTAAAATGTACTTAAAAAATGCATACCTATTTTACATACTCTACCAAAGCCAGTAGTACGTATAGATACCAAAAACAAATCTTTATTTGCATCAATTAATGCTACTTGTCGATCAACTAATCCACCAACATGATTTAATGCAACCCTTGTAATACTTTGAAGATGCGTGTAAGGCTGACTTTCTATTATAGGTTTATTATAAGCCACTTCCAAAACGTGAAGCACTAAAAGATAATGTTTGTAAATATGCATGTACACATCATCACTCAAAAGTATTTGTTCATCTATCTTTTTACTTATTCAAAAAATATGTATATTCTTCAGTGTTTAGCGATAGGAAAATACTTATGAGCAATGGAGTACATAGAAATATTCTCTTGTATATTTTTTCATACATTTTTCATTGCTTTGTGATCTTATAACTAAAGTGTCAGAACACAATGATATGCATAACGGGTAAAGTCGTTCTTGCGTCATTCCCTTCCATTTTGGAGTTCCTAATAGCCGGCCCTGATAACTGTACAATAATACACTACTCCACTCAACTAATAAAAAATGCCTGTAAAATAATACATATGAAAATAACATTTCACTTATTTTCCTTTGTAGCATAAGGTAATTGATATGTACTTCTCCGCTAGAAGCACCGCTGATATACTAGTATTCTTCAAATCGAATATAGCAGGTGTATTCCAGTTTGTTACCGAGTAAATGTGACACTGTGCAGGTGTAATAACAACTAAATGATCGAAACCGAACTCTAATTGCACTACTCGATCCGATATCTCCAGTGTCTCTCGTATTTCATTACCAACATCTCTGACTTCAATTACTTTTCTCTTAACTAATGTAGCTTCATAGTTGTTCCATTCCAATCTTCTGTTTTTGTAAAATATCAATAGTCATTGTAAATTCAGTATTCGGTAATATCGGGAACACATTCATTGCGAATTCAGTATTTAAGTGAATTCAGTTTCATATATTTTAATACCTATCTATTATGTGACCTGTTAGTACTGTTCCATTGCTGCAAGCCATAGCAACCTGAGTGCCATCACTTGACCAGGCAATACTGTAAATGCTTCCAGAATTGACTTTCTCTAATGAATGAGACCACTGAAAAATATGTATAAGTTAGTGAAAAAGAAACATCCATATGTAAATAATAAAAGGCATGAAAACAAACTAACTCCTGTTCTATCACAAAGTTTAACTGTATTAAATGATCCAACAGCAAAATAGTTTCCAGAGTGACTCCAACTCACTGCTGTAATAGGATGATCTCCTGCATTACTAGAGAACAATTGAGTGCCATTAGGATCCCACACCTTGAAAAGAATAAATTTTTCATTAGCATGAATCAGTTTTTACTGAACATGTATATTATCTTATACCTTGTATCTACAATCTTCTCCACCAGAGACTATTAATCCATGAGTATGATTCCAGCACAAAACCAAGATGAGACCATCATGTGCTAATAACTAACATGAAATTTTTATTCAAGCATTGCTCTATCTATTAATTAAACTATTGTTTAAAAAAATGTTTGACCTTTCGAGGTTTAGAATTAGAATTAAGTGACTGGAAAGTTAGATAAACACCCTGAGAATATAATACTGTCATACAATCTGGACTCCAAGCAGCTGATAAAATGGGGAATGTGCCTCTAACAACAACAGAACGGAGCATGCCACTGCGGGACCATACTTTTATCAAACCATCTTCCCCAGCTAAAATTAGAGCAAAAAATTAATTAAACAATAATTAGTTAATTTAAAGTATTCCAATTACCAGTCAGAAGTGCAGAGCCATCACTGCTCCATCTGCCTACAGTAGTTGCTCCTTTATGAGCATCTATACTTTTTTCTATACGTCCATTTTTATTCACTAAATGATACTTTCCTGTAATAAACATATCAATAAAACAAAAGAAGTAACAGTACATTCTTTCGGAATTTTTATTGTATTTTGATAATTATAGTTATTCAAACAAATACCATCTGCTGTAGTAATTAAGAGTACATCTAACGATTGCTTCTTAGTAATTAACAGCGTATAATTCGGTCGTGGATGCCATTGCATATCAGTCGGATAAAAATCATCGGGAAATTCTGTGACAATGTTAGAATGTGCGATTCCGCCTTCTAAGTGCCATGATATTAATAAATGATCCTCACTGTAAGAAGAAGGTGATCTGTTATAGTAACTTATATGATTTGCCATGAACAATTAAACATACCCGCAAGAATAAATTTCTTCTGCAGAGCTCCATGCTACACATGTTACCAAACGTTTATGACCATTACGGTTTTGTGCAGATATTTTAAATCTCATTTTACACTTTTTATCACCTTAACTGGTATGCAAATATATATACAAATTCCTTTGTGCTTTCATGCAAGATTACTGTATATTTGGCATCGTGTAAAGTAAACATGCTATGTGTGTACAAATTCGATCCTGTGCTTGAAAGTTTTGGAGTGTTTTGACATATGGTTACTATAGCGACAAGATATATTCACATGCATAGGCATATGTTTATGCCTTACATGATATACTTTCATTGCTTATACATTATAATTACTGTATGCAGAGTATAAAATATAGATTCAATGAAAAGTCGTCAGGTGAAACCCAATTTTACACATGTTTATTAAAGCTGTCTCAATACAATTCATTATTTTTCATTAGCACAACCTGATATTCCTCCCCATAATACAAATAAATCCATGAGAAACCGGTAAAACCCTCATAGGGATACCAGTACCCAGACTTCACAACCTTTTCTTTATATTTTATAAACGACGGTGTCTCATAATGTTACAAACGTTTTTATCAACGCGATGCAATGCCGGCATTGGAAGATATCGCTTACATTGAATGCAATGTAATAATTATATATAAAATAGAACATTTTGGAGATAACGCTCAGATCTGTACAACCGAGAATTATACATTCATCGTGTAATATATATAAATTGTGTAATATACATATATTCACGTGTATATATATCTATTCATGTAGATCTATATAAATGTACATATACGTTAATTCATATCTTATACATATGCTTACAGACTTTTGCGCAAATTTCGCTGATGAAGAGTTAGGATAGTTGGTCGCATGAAGGTAAACGATTACCTGTGAATAGGTAACAGAACATTGTATGACAAGAACGTAATGACAAGACCCATGAAGAAGAAAATAAATTTCGAAATTCAACAGATAGGACATGTTGCATTCTTATACGTGCGAACTTAACAATTGCTCAGTGTACCACCGTTCCCCATCAAGGAACAACCGTGCATTTTTTTTCTAACATATAAATGACACACACGTAGGTGCTCCCAAAAACAGCTTAAAAATTTCACACTGTATCTACAGAAAATATTATTGATTCTATATTATTTTATCAAAAATAAATGCATTAAAATTTTCACCCCGATAGTGACTTACAGATGTAACATCGATAAGAATTAATTATGTAAGAAAAATTTGATAAGACTATACAATATAAAGCTTTGAGAGCTTCTTCTAGAAATACAGTGAGAAATATTCGAACTGTGATAACAACTATCCCAAGAAACACTCTGTACAGAATATATATTAAAATTCGTTTGATATCGCGTAACAGTTTAGCAAAAAAGAAAGAAAAAGAGTAAACGCCTCCATGATATTTACATCTATGTCGCTACATGGCTCACTTTCTCGATTAGTTCGCTTATTACAATTCTTAATTAGTACGCGTTATTATAATATCATTATGACAAAACCCTATTTTAACTATACGTTTTGATTAATACGTAACCTTGGCTCATCATCTTTGATAAAGGACACATTTTCTTTTCTATTCCATCAAATTCGAGGCGATATTGATGATCATGCTATTAATATAATATTTTACAATTAGAAGTTATTATACGGTGTCGATAAATATCTGCAATGTGCATTTTCTGTATTTACAATTTGCTCTAATTAAAATCCTTTACATCCTTATTGTTTCTTGATATAAATAATATAGATATCATTAATGCTACGGCGCTCCTTATTCCTCATCAGTTCTTTTTTTTTTTGTTGTTTTGGTATAGGAACCTTTTCGACTCACACATTATCGAGCTTCTTTCTAACCAACTCTTCTAATACTGTTAATTTTTAAATGATCCGGACACAACTTGTTTTCAAATGGCAGCACTTATGATATTTCTAACAGCATACATACATACATATACGGTCAGATGCAACGTATCCTTCTCTTCCTTAAGACGAAAAGTAGCCTAATGTAGCGTGACACACTTCTTTCCTTATATTTCTTCTTAACTAAGAAAAGACTAAGTCACACATGACCATATGTTTACGCATACACACCGTATTTGAAAATCACCCTATCTGCCAGTTGCTAGAAACTTGCGTTGATTGGCATGCGATTATTATTGCAATTTTCATTATATTAAAAGTAATCGCAAAGAAATCTTCACTGCAATATTATCACTTTAAGCTTTACAATTTGTTCAACGACTGACGCTTTAATATCTTATTCATGGCAATAATAAAAGTTGTTGTCTCACATACTTTTGTAACAAAAAATTGCAGTGCTGTTTTAACTCCTTCATTATATTGTATTGTAAATATTCTACATGAAATAATATATTACCAAATTCTTGCATTTTGCCAATAAAAAGTTTCACATATAATGTTGCAAAGTCACAATTTTGCAATATTATAAAATTTTTCTATAAGCAACTTTGAAATATAAAAAGAATTTTTTTACTGTTATTTTCTCACTTGCGAGAGTTTAAATCTACTTTCCGAAAAAGTTACGTCACAAAGAATTAATCTGAATACTGTGAACAAATATATTGCTAATAAGAAATAATACTTGCAGCTGCCCTCACGTTTTCCTTTGTTCGTATCTCTCAATACATGATTCTATAAATTTTTTTTTAAGACGACTCAATAAAATAATTCACTTTCCGCTGAAAGTAGCTATAAATGTTCCAAGACACAAAACCATGTCCTGTTACATAAAATGGTTCTACAAAAGTGTGTAAATTACGAATTAATACATAATTACAGATCCTTATGTACAAACATACAGTCTCGTCATGGAATGGTATGACACTATATGTATACATACAATAATTATTACTTAGCTTAAATACCCTTACAATTGTTTCTTTGCGACTATAATACAACCATTACACTAAAAAGTTCATATTACTGGCGAACATTGAACAATGTCGACGATGACGTACACGTATAGTAAATAATATCATTCGTTAAAATTTCACGATTAAAATCACGGATTTAAATTTATACAAAAATTTAATGACGTACGCTGTTCATAGGAAATGCTTTAATATGCACAGTGATGTAGATAATATAAACAGATCGATCATTAGAACAGAAGTTTGAGATCAATGAAGAACGATTAGCAAAAATAAAAAATAGAAATGACCACTACATTTTTTTCTTCCGAGAGCTTAAGCAGACTTAAAGATAGCAGAAAGATGTTTTTACAGAAAGAAGCTCAGTTTAACGCGTGACTGTTTCTACGCCTTAGGAACACCCTACTGTTAACCGGATACACTCTGGTCAACAGTATCAACGAGCTGCCAAGTGCCAATTTAACAGGAGCCTGTCTACCACCTGGTAACCTGATAAAGACTGTGGCTACAGCTGCAACGCCGTCATCAGTAGGCTCAACCGCTACCGGTTTCACATCACTGTGAAAGCTAACTAATTTATTACGTCTACTTTTTCGCTGAGGTGAACTTGGACTACAGTCGTTACCATCACGATCGTAAATGATGGTAGCCGAAGCGAAAGGTCTCTTAGCCATATGTAACATCTCAACAACGTGTCTTCTACGTGCTCTACGTACATCGGCTGCTTGTTTCGTTTTCCAAGCGACTACGCAGGCGGCTAAGAATAAAAAGAAACAGGAGAAGAACACGGAGAAAAAGACAAAAAGATCGATATGCAGTTGATCCTGTCGGAAAAAGATCATCCCGTACGCGGCTCGTGCACTTGTCTCCGGGTAAATGGGATCAATTGCTCTCAACGCAATATGAAACTTCGTTTGATGAAGTTCGTGTTTATCTTGCGGTAAAGTTAACACCAAACGGTTCGTAAGGTTCCTTACGACCAAGAACGTGTTTCTGTTCTCGATTGTTAAAAAAGTAGCCAAACCTTCTGCGTAGCACTCCATCACGATGTATTGGGGGCCAGTGTTCCAGGTTGGTTCTGTAGTGGTAGCGTTGGGTGCGAATAATGTATTTCGCGGATGGAATTCGACGATTCTCATTCGACTACGTGTATGTTCGTCCAACCACGTACTGTGAGAATCTTTATGCCACACAAATCTGCGGTCCAATTCAACCTGAAGACAAATTGATATCAAGGTAAAACAGTGTAAAGGAGTCTCGCTATACGACTCTCTTTCATATTGACGGGATTTCAGAAATATTTGAAGTACGTACATCTTGATAACCTGTTGTTGAATTTAAAGAAACAACGAAAGAGTCATCACGAGGGCTGAGAAATAGATCTAGAGCTCCTTGAGTTACATCTACCATAACTCTAATATCTACGTTCATGAAACGAGGTTGTATCATATAAAACACCGTTTGGCCGGGATTCAATGGTTTTGGCTTCATTTTACACTCATCTGGAATAGATCAAGAGAATGTATTATCATACACAATGTATAAATATTAATCAGAGACACTTAAGTCATCGTGAGAGAAGTACGAACCATAAGATCCTTCAGATATAATAGAATGTAGCAATTTAAGAAAAGTAATACTTAATTAAAGTGCATAGTGCACGAATATAATGGATGTATGTAACAGAAAAAACTTGTGATGAATATAACAAAAACTTTTATAGTGAAAATATGAAGGAAAATGGTGAAATAAGACAGTACAGTCACTTAGTGAATAACTTACCTATTAACTTAGAGTCAAAACACATTTTATTATCGGCAGTCACTGTTTTGTAACACTGATGTCCCATGGTTGGCGTTCCAGCATAGTTTTCTTTACATTTGCTGCATTGTACCATCCAGCATGGTGGGCCGCCTGTGTTTGAACCTTTCATAGGACCGCTAGCACAGGCTGGTTCACTTTCTGTATTATTACCACAATTACACTTTTCTCCCGTTACAGGGTCGCAAGTGAATCCATGCCCATGACATTCACAACTACAAATTTTGTTTAAATAACACATTAATATAAATACTACCTAAAGAGGAAAACTTAGGAAAAATACTAACGGTCGACAGACAGCACGAGGATCTTCCGTTCCTCTAAAATAACCGGTCATGCATTCACCACATTTATCACCTTTTGTATTATTACCACAATTGACACATTTTGCTTTGGCTACCGGACCTTCGACCAATTGCTTCTTCAAAAGTTCTATAGACATTTTGTCAATGGAATTTGGATCCTATAAACAATATCTCACATGATTTATTTAATTCTTATGCATAGTTTAAAAATGTGAAATTAACTTTGAAATTACCGGTACAGTCATGCTTTCGTTAATGCAAATTCGCGTATGCCCATTACAATACTCAAGGCATGGTACGCATTGTCCATTATCAGCTGGATTTCCAACAAATAATGGCAAACACTTGTCGCATTGTGGTCCCATCGTGTTATTATGACACTTCAAACAGACGTCTAATTTGTCTGGGCCCGCACAATTACTGTGACCATTACATTGGCACTGAATGGAACAATTAGCACCTACGTAACCGAAGTCGCAACGACAAACATTTGGTTCTACGCAAGTTCCTCTAACACAACCTTGTGTACACATTGGTACACAAATTTTTCTAAAAATGAAGTATTTATTATGTACATCAAAAAATGGACGACGACATTATAAAACAATGAATTTAAAATTGAAACCTCACCTTCCAAATTCATTAAACGACGACGGACTGAAAGAAAAATAATAAATTATTCATTTATTAAAATTAATTATACTGGAGTTAATCAAAAGGAAACAAACTTACGTTTCAGTTTTATACCCATCACCGCACATGCATTCAAATCCTTCTTCCAAATTGAAACATTTTTCACTTTTTGGAGAACATGTGTGGTGCCCATTAGTACATTCGTCCTCTGGAGGACATCGTACATAATGCCAAGAAAATACCGGCTTTGGGGATACATGAGGAATTAACATTGTGACATTGTCTGGCGCTTCAGAAGATTCCAAATAGTGTGGGAATATCGTAGTTATGAATGCTGTAATCATTTAATCGAATTAATATCAATAAGAAAAAATAACAATTTATTTTTACGTACGTGGTTCGGTTTGAGGGAATTGTTGGTAGTATAACATTTCACATGTTCCACCAGCTGGATGATCTGTAGGTGCTTCAAGTGAACCTTCTGTACATATTCCTTGACCAGTTATATTAGCTGAGTCTAAAGAACACCATCCACAGTGTGAATGTTTTAAACACGTGCTACATTGTTTAAAAACAGAACACGGTTCGGGACAATGATCCATATCCGAACTGCGCAACACTAAACCGCATACACCTCCAGCACAGTAGAGAGGTTGATATGATGGAGAAATGCACTGGAATTTGTTGATGATTAATTACAGTAATGTTGTAATGATTTCATTAATACTTTTAAAAATATTTCATTTACTTCATTAAGCTGAGTCGACCATCTACATTCTCGCCAACCACCTTCCGCTCCTGT
This sequence comes from Megachile willughbiella, assembly GCA_945859595.2. Classification (NCBI taxonomy): domain Eukaryota; kingdom Metazoa; phylum Arthropoda; class Insecta; order Hymenoptera; family Megachilidae; genus Megachile; species Megachile willughbiella. The sequence continues at coordinate 13,312,581 of OX243796.1, forward strand.
ACCCTTTAAACAGCTTCTGCAATCTTTATGATCCGCACATCGTTTTTCACATTGCGTACTTCCCATTTTAATGCTTGACCTCTCGAAAATGTAATCTGGTACACAATTCCAATCGTATACCGGTTCACCCGTTACTGCCAATCCTAATTCAGCTATAAATATTTATAAAAATTGATAAATACTGTTAATAAGTGTTGTACTTTTTGACTACTGTTAAAAACTTACATGTTTTTAAAACCTGTCTTGTCCATACGCAACCTTCAAGACTATTACACTTCTCACAATCACTTGCTGGACACTGTCGTTCACCACATTGATTTACGTCTGTCATGGATATCTGTCTGATGCTGCATTTATTTAATTCATCGCAAACTTTTTCAGATGGTATACACTTTCCATTGGGACAGTTTGTACACCATTTACATACTGGTTCCTCGTTCTTATAATACGGCCATTCTGCTAAACATTCTGTACAAGTTTTAAAATTTTGACATTTCCTGCTAGCCATCCATTCGGAATTACAAAATATTCCATTCGATCGTTGAGCTTGGGTAACATTGATATCGCATCTAAATTAGAGGGGAGATTACTGTAGTATCTTAAAAATAGATGTTAAATATATCATAATAAATATTTAATATATGATAAATAAAACCAAAAATATTAGTTTAACTGGAGTAGTACAATATTTACCTATCATATTTGTTAACTGACACTTCATTAGAAAAACAGAAAGAAGCGTTAGTCCCACTGATTGTGATAACAGAGCAGAAAGAGCATCCAAAATATTTTCTGCAAGTTATTTTATCCGTCCAAAGATTGCACAGATCTTCAGGAATGCTTATTAGAGTGACGTGACTTTTGATTCCACCATCAAAACCACCAACAACGTACACAGCGTTAGATTCTGGATCAGCGTGAGTCATTGCATGAGCATATGCAGGCGGCGGTGGACTTCCAATAACTTCCATATCTTTTGTTATTAAACGAATCCACAAATTACAAGAATATTTATACGCGATCAATGAGTCAGAAGTATTATGTGGATTCTGACGACCACCAAATATTACCATGTACTCATCGGTGGTAACTGCAGAATGAAGAAACCTAGCTTGCGGCTGTAATAAAACATCCAAATCAATTTTTATTTATTCAGAAGTATAATTAAGCTATCATTTACTTACCAAACTATTTCCATCGGTAAGATCATCGTCAAATGGTGGAAGCGCAGACCATGTCCGAGTTTTATAATTCAGTGCGTATAATTTATTAGAAATAAATGTTCGGTTTATTGCATAAGTGTATCCGCCAAAAATATAAAAGCTATCTGACTTGCTATGGTATACGGTCGAATGCCCATAAACACCTAATGGTCCATTCCCAATTGTATTTATTGTATCCCAAGTTTCCGTCTCCAAATTGAATTCCCATACCGTGTCAAGATACCCATACTTAGGACTGAATCCTCCAATCAATATCAGACTTTCCGATTCTCCACTCCTACGTAAAGTTAACGTATGCCCAGCTAATGGTGGTGGTTCCTTCTTTAACTCGTCTTGCATAATTTGCATCCATCTCTGATTTTGTAAACTAAACTTCCAGAAATCGCTCAGAGTGTTATTCGACAATCCTTGAATATCTTCTTCTTTCATTGACAATCCACCATAAACATATATCTGTTGTCTACTGTGGACAATCTCGGCTGCATGGAAATATCTACCTTGAGGCATAGAAGCTTCTGAAGTGGATTCCACGGTAATTGGCATCCATGTGTTATTTTTGGTATCGAATAGCCTGATATCATTTAGAGGACCATGACTAAGAGAATATCCTCCGAACATCCATAGACTACCCCTTCTGTCGGCTACCAACGTGTGACCAAATCGCGGCAAAGTTTTTCGAAGATGATCCAAGTGATCGGCTAAATATTCGGAATTAAATAATTCGGTAAATATTAACTGATGTTCTTTAATCTTAATCGAGCAATCGCGTCCTCCGAAACCAGCTGTACAAACGCAACGTCCATAGCCTTTATCGCAAACTCCTTGTTTCTTAGACGATGTGCAATTGTTAGGGCATATTTCGATGTCGCAATCGATTCCTACAAAACCGGTTTTACATAAACAGTTTCCGTTACGACATTCCCGATTTCCAGGACAATTGTTGCAAGTCATTATCAAGTAACTCGCGTTAAACCCCTCCACTTCGTCTAGTTGCTTGTAATGGACAGTAAGGAAACCAGACTTAGCTTCCACGGTTACAGGGTAGTCTGTACTTTCTGTACAATAAACTCCAAGAAGCTGGCTCTGATGACTGGTTGACGATGAAACAAATTCAGGAAGTCCATCGTACACATAAACGCTGTTTTCCTGACAACTAACGTTGATATCGCTATGTATAGTGAACTGTATCACACTCTGCGTTCCTGAAAGCATAGTGTCAGACGAAAGATCTGTTTTTGGACTAACTATCCAAAGACATTCTCTAGTTGGTGAATCTCCAAAATGACTTTCCCATAAGGACAACTGTGAGTGCCTACTACCAAGACCTTGTTTGCCAGCTCCTTCACCTCCGAGCATACCCCGTGACATACAACCATAATAACACATTCCGCCGTCTCTTGGATCACCGTAATAGCCCTTTTTGCAACGTTGACACATATCCCCTTGAGTATTATCTCGACAGAAGCATACGCCAGTTTGACGGTCACAAATTCCTAGATCTTTGTCTCCGTGTTCATTACAATTACACTTTTTGCAACCCAACGGTGTTGTAGCATTACCATAACTACCAGCTTTACATTCTGCGCAGTATCTACCAGTAGTCCAATCTTGGCATTCGTCGCAGATACCAGGTCCTTGTACGCAAGTGGAATGATTGTAACATCCACAATTTGTTCTGCAATCTGGACCTGTCCACCCAAGGTAACATTCGCATTTATAATCAGGAGCTTCGCTGCAGTAACCGTTAACACATTTTTCGTAACAAGTTTTTGTGCAATTCTCCTTGCCGTCGCCGTTGAAACCTCTTTTACATTGACAACTAAAACTGCCATGAGTATTAGTGCATACTGCATTGGGATGACAATCGTGTAGCCCCAGATCACATTCGTCGACGTCTGGACATTGAGCATAGGCCCAACCAGATTCGTCAGACTCTAAAGTAGTATTTTGATACTCATTAATAACTAAGCTACAATTGACGTGTGGTTGATTGAAGTCTCCCTGTACGCATGCTCCCATGATCGGATTTTCTAAACTGTAACACCAACCACAGCTCAACGAATGTAAGCAACTAGAACAATTCGTGTGTCGACTGCAGCTTTTGCACTGATCGTTGCCTGTTAAAGATGACCCAGACCTCGATGTCACTCCCATAAGACCAGCTTGATCCATCCATTCCCGGCATAAACCAAACTGGTACTCAGATGTGTATACCGAGAAAGAGAAACACTCTTGTGTGGCTTCACACCAAACACATCTTCCACGTTCGTCCAAACATTGCGTGCAATTTGAACGTTGTCTACATGGGATTGGACACTGATCAAGACTAACGACTGCATTAGGTAGTCTGCCTATTCGAGCACAACGAGCTTCTTCCGTCCACCATTCGCATAAATTGCTACCAACACATGATTCGCACGATATATAATTGGAACAATTAGCACAAGTTGAAGGAGTGATGGTTAAATAATGCCATTCACGAATTGGATTGCCATCTTCGTCCCATTCCATGTCGGCTGCACAACTTTCTGTCTCATTGATGGAACGCGAAAGACATTTGTTAATGATGTCACACCAACCACATGAAGAATCAGTTAAACAATGAAGGCAATTCTTGTATTGATGGCACGATCCATTTTGATATGGTTCAAGATATTCAAATGTAAAAACTTTTGGATTCTCGGTTTTCTTGTTGTGAGTAATTTCCATTTTACTGGCATACGCGTAACTTGTGGTAACCATCCTCTTGGACTCAAAGTCTAACAAATATCGACCCGGTAATAGCATCATTTGGTGCCCGTCGGGCCACTTCGTTGGAATACACTGCGACGTCTCGGCAGTTAAATTTGCAACTAACTCCTAATAGATTAAGTAAAAAAAACATAAATAACAGATAAATGATTTCTATATTAATTTCAAATGAAAATGTAATTTACCAATTCTTGTGGATCATCGCTCCTTGATACGTGTAAGGTTGCACTGTTATAACTGACACAAATTTTTAAATGTTCCACTGTACTATCCCAAAAGTACTGAGGTGGTCTGAGGAATCCGATTAATCTAGCAATCATTTCTCCACCCAGGGCAGATTCAGTTTTCGCTCCTTGCATAGATGGAACATTAAAATCCACTGTAGTAGCGTTGACTATTGTTACCGAATCGGGTTGACTAAAATTTACTGGTGGCTTATATTTCAAAAATGTTAATCCTGGTCTTTTATCCATTTCTCGACATTCTTCGACTTTTATAATTTCCGTGCCTTTCGAACCCCACCATCCTGGTATTTGTAACGGCGTATCATCTCGCAGGCCACAGACTCCATAATTATCATCTTTATGGTGACAACGTGCATTTTGAACACACCAAGTACAAGTTCCAAGGTTCAATTTATTCGATACAGATTTTTTCCCACGAGAAGTTGTACCCCATCCACCACCAGGCTGACCATGTATCAAACACGAATGGCAATCCCCGAGGGCAGGACAAACACCGGGACAACGAGTCGTTTGAAGATTGGTTGTACAATTACTACCAATCGTTCTACCATAACATATCTGGAATAATAAGTATCGAATAAATATGGAAGATGCTATGCATTATGATACACAAAATTTCTACGAATGCACGTTTCAATATTTACACCCGTGTCACTTTTATAGTATAGATACCTCATCTGCTGAACACCAACCACATTCCGGATTAGCTGAGCATTCCATCAAACTTTTATGTTTCGAACAAATTTGTTCAGGTTCTATATAATCTTCGTCTCCCGGTGCAAGCATTGGTGGCAATGTATATGCAAGTAAATCTGCATTTACATTTCCATGATAACCGCCAACTAACAATAAAGTATTTCCATTTCGCACATCTGCTGCGTGTGCAAATACTCCTTGCTGCTTTGGATACCGGGAATCTGTAGATATCGCAATAAATATTTAGCGGTAAAAGAAATGAAATTTGTACAGAATTTCTATTCGTATTTTTAAAACGTTAAATTACCTTTGTCATTTAAACCTAATACGTCATGATTTACCCAAACATGACAGCCTAAGTGGTACAGATACATTTGATTATCATAACAAATTTCTTCTTTGTTATGTCTATGAGAATATCCACCAAATACGACTAAATAATTTCCTGCAAGATTAATGTAAGAAAAATTGTTAATATTTTATTATTTAAAATGTTTGAATTATAAACATAAAAAGTTAATGAATCACCTATAATATTACAAGTATGAAATGCCCGTTCTCTCGGCACATACGTATCCCTTAAATGCGCTCTCGGGTAATGAATTTCGGACCAAACTTTTCGGTCAAGTTGAAATACAAACATTCTATCTGATAATTTACTAAATCGTGCTACGCTGGCTACTACTCCTCCGTAAACTAGTAAAGAATTTGTAGCACGATGGTATACAGTTGAATGTGCTACTACACGTACGTCTAATTCTTTTCCTCCCCGAGGGTGTACTTCTTTCCACCTTTCTGTACTTGCTGTAGGATCGGCTAATGTAAAAATAAATTAAAAATTATTTTCTATATAAAGCGTTATTTAAAACAAATCAAGTAAATTTCTTATATAAACTCACATAAATTCAATTTAATCTTATAAAGACTCGATGAAAATTCACCATCAACTGTACTACCACCAAAAAGATAAATATAATCGTTTGCTAAAGTGAGAGTATGTCTCGTCAATTGCGGTGGATAGAACGGGGAATTTTTAGCTCGTAATGTCCACGACCGTGTATTAACATCGTAATGCCATAGCTCATTCGACAATGAACCATCTTGTACTTTTCCACCATATATAACAAAACCACCTATAATTGGTAAGTTATAAATGATATTATAATTGCATTATTTCTTATTATTATTTATTGAATACACAACTGACCATCATATCTACAAGCAGCGTGACCATATCGTGGACTTGGTTTAGGTAATTCATCGATTGGTGGGTTCGTAGGTTCATGTTTGAATGATTCATCCTTTTCTGATTTAGGTTCTGGAATGAAGATATTCTCCCCAATAGCATCATCAGTGTTTTCTCTTTCCCAATTTAATACGTCACTTCTTATATTTGCAGCACGAAAGTCTTGATAGAAATCTAAATTTTCGAGGTTTCTACGATGTCTAAGAAATAAAAATACAATGAACTCTGATTTAATATTAGTTTAATAAATATATTGTAAATCTTACTGTTACCTTGCTGTTTGTGCATATCGAGGCTTAGGATGCCTAGCATGTTTTCTTCTAAGATCATCATTTCTTTCTATTCTAATTGTGCTTTTACTTGTTTCACTTTCTCTGCTTTCCGGGGTCTTCTTTTCGTGTTCTTTACGCTCTGCTCCGTTTTTAAAGTCAGACCAACCGTGTTGTCCATTTTCTAGATTCGCATGATTACGTAAACTAAAAGTATTATTGTCTTTAATACTGTAGAGTACTCTCCAAATAAGGGACGATGTACGAAGACCATATAGTTCCTTTGTACCCGCTCCTATTCGATCTAACTCGGTAGCAATGAGCATAGGATCTAAATATTCTGCAGATGAGGGGCCTTCTATATCAAAAACATAGAATCAATTGAAGATGTAGTATAATTTCTACAACTATAATAAATAATTTTAGTGCTTACTGCTTACCTAATACATTACCATATTCATTTTCCCACTGACTTGTACCGAACCGATAAATTTCCAAGTCACTGAGTATGTAATTGAGATCATAGCCACCAAATACATAGAGAGAATCAGTTTCTTTTATGTACACTGCTGTATGTGCTGCTCGTGGCCTTAGCCCACCTTCTGAATGAGAAAGCCAATGCCACCTATATATCAGACACAGTAATTACGAAATAACTGAAGCAGTATATACAAACTTATAGCAAGATTAATAACATACTTGTTTCCTTCAGGATGTGTTTTATGTAATGAGCAAGACTGTCCTGAATATCCATTATGGCACTGGCATCGTTTTAAACCACATTCTCCGCCGTAACTACAATTATTTGGACAAAGAGCTCTAGAACAGTCTTTTCCACCCCAATCATTTTCACAGAAGCAAGTGTTATTAATACACTTTCCATGATTTGTACAATTATTTGGACAATTTGTAACTGAAAATTCTGCATGGAAACCATCCAGAACATAATTTGTATCACTATACAGTAGTATCAACATCTGTAATGGAGCAGAATTAAAAGATAAAGTTATGGTAACATTACTTGATAATCTCAGAAGATGAATTATTCATGTATAATTTATCATCACAGCATTTCATATTCACTTACATAACCAGATGATGATGTCACTTGTTGTGGTTCTGTTTTGCCACTGAAACTACCTAGAAGTGGAGATCGAAAAGAATCTCCGTCATAAACGAAAACGTAGTCATAGCTACATTCTGTTCCCATCGTACGAAAACTCAATGTAATAAATTGACGGCTGTTGTTAGCTGCAAAACATATGCACATTAAATACCTATAAATACACAAATTGATGGTAGTACACATTGTTATAAATATATTAGGATATTGTTTTACCTTTTATAAGCCATTCACAGTGAGAGTCTTGAGTATAATTTGAACCTAAAGGTCCATCGCTAATTATCCCCCAAGATTCAGTAAAAACTTTTCTTGTTTTATCACATGGAACTTGTTTTGGAGATGTTTGCGGAGCTAACTGGAAGCCCCGCAATAGGCAACTCCATATAATAATCCATATTGTGGTGGATGAGACCCACCCCATTACAGTATATTCGCCTCGCTACTGTTTGATACAATAAAGTTCATCATCCACGTTCATTGGATTATTTTTTGAGCAATTATATCGTAAAGGACTCATATAAGGGATCATATCTGAAAAAGTATAGTTTTTGTTATTTTAATTATCATATAGTTGTTTATTATCCATAAAAACAATGTAATGTTTATCACATTCTTGTAATATAAGAACAATAAAATTGTTACTATAAGGTACATGATATTCTATAAAACATGATGAAGCAAATAAACTGACAAGTTGAGTTTTACTATTATGTAATTGATTTAAACTTCTGGTATAAAAATTGTTACATATACAAGTTTTATTCAAATCATATTATGTTTTTCATACAGTTACAACATTGACATCACAAATAAAACAATGGGGTATTATTATTCGTTAACCTAACATATACAAAATTAAGAATTAAACAAAGAATAGACAAATTATTATACGTATACTTAGTGGCATGCAATAAAATCTATATGTCACAATTATTTACATAAATGTTTGACAATTAATTTTATTTAATTTGTTATACAAACATAATTGTATAGTAACAGTAATCAAACATGCAAAATGTCACAGTCACGTTGTACAGTGATCATGCAAGCATCAAGCATACCATTTGTAGAATTTTATACACTGATCAAATAAAAAAATGTTGTAACAAATGTCAGTTCATAAATATCGTGTTAAAAGACTTTGTAATGACAAACGATAATGAAATGAAACACTTGACTACACTTTTTTTACCTAAACGAAATCAAAGATCATTCTTTAACTAAATAGATACAATAGAACCTCAGCTGGGATTGAATCAAAACATTATGTACGTATACACACATACACGTCAAAAAAATCTGCACCGTGCTATACTTTGAATAGTCGCATTCTCAAACGCCAATTGTTTTGAAAGCATGGATCTTGAATACCACAATTCATATATCCTAGCACAAAGCGATAAATAGTAAAACAAACGTGTAAATATAGACAGACAAAAATTATCGCTTAAACTCTGTTCGACCTCGCCTGTTGACACCTTGACTGTCTCTCCATACGAGGTCAGGGTGGGGGCTTCTCCACCGCCATTATATTCCCCTCGTTTCGAACGCGGTCTCGATATTCGAAAGTTTCCAGCAGGGCTGGCGCGAACATTTGTGGAGCCGGTTCCAAATTTTTGTGGGGCTAAATATATTTATGTATAATGTATTTATATGCAGTAGTCTCATTGGCGTAAGTAGAATTTTTGTTTTGGGTGGGTTCAAAATAGTTTCGCTTTACTAATAGTGTCAACGTCTCCACACTGAGCATGACCAACTCTGGCTTCTGGAAAGAGAACCTGGAAATTTGTTAATTTAGGAGTTTGAAAATCTCTAACTTTAAAAGTTTCTACATTTCTGATATGAGTAATGTATTAGATTAGCTAAAAAATTTTTTCTCTTCGTATTGTGGAGGTCTCTATGAATTCCGTGTCGTTCGATGATGAGGAAGCGCCATTAGGGTGGATTAATTCGTGTGAGGGTGGCAATATAACGAGAAACTACTGTATTTGAAAATACTGATCTCCAAAATTTACAATGAACACTGTTTAAACCACGGGCCTAAATTACAAAAAACACTCTGAACCAATCTTATGGCGGCCCTGGTTTCCAGGGACAACTTCGATTGAAAAAATTCCATATAAAAATTGTTTTCATTCAAAATAATACTTATACTTTCGTGCCATAAACCAAAATATTGATATAGTTATGATAACAGTATATATCATATATTTAGGCACCTTTCCTTACCTGGTTTTTGTGACTTTAAAAAGAAAGTTAATGCAAATCTGTTCAGAAAAGTGTTTTGTTAAAAATTTATTTTACTATAATAAATATAAGTGTTTATTGTCGAGTTTTCATAATTGCTGGATGCTGATAAATAATATTAAACTTGCATCTACATTTTGATTAAAAACATATGTTTATGTATTTATTTTCAATATTTAGTAGTTATTATAATATCCAATATACACATGGTCACTGCATCCTGAAATCCTGCAAAATAAATTATTGGTCGACGTTCGAAAATTGGAAAATAAATACGCTATGCACATGTATATATATACGCATATGTGCATATTACATGAAAATATTGATTTTTTTTGTAAAGTTTACACTAACAAATTAATGTGTTAGAAAGAATTGCTTTAACAAAATTTATACAATGAAATTATAACACTTTTGTACAGACGTATTTTTCATGGATACGTATTATAAACTTTCGTATTCGCCTATATAAATTTTATTTTAAAAATAAATACTGCCGTAACAATGATTGCATTTACATTTAAACAGTTAACATTAGAAAAATAATTTATTACTTTGGAAGTTAACATCAACGTTACTACATTATAGCCGTATTCCTGGTATTTGCATATTACTTTTGTGTATCTTTTAAAATTTTTAGATATATTGGAACTTTTAAATTATACATCTTTCTATATTGCATAATTATAATAATAAATTATTTAAGGATGAAAAATATATATTACGAACAAATTTTACAGAAATAAAATACTTCTCACTATTCTATTAATCCTTTTGTAAATTTTAGTATTTTTCAAAAATAAAACAGCCGCTTTAAGTTCTGTTTCTTTTTTCATTTATCGCGTTAACATGTATTCAACCTTCGGGGTATCCTTGATGCAGGAAAAAGTAATCGATCCATAATATGTTATTAACTACACATTATATTCAATAGTTGCTTTCAAACTATTGGATTAAAAATTTCAAATGCAAATGCAATAATCTTTTATCATTTTCCATTCTTACGTGCAGATAGATATTAGTGGAATTTTTTTACGAGACCGATTACTTGTTGTATGTAATAATTATTAATTATATACACAACAAATTATAGTTTTCACAGGGAAAGAAAAACAGACACAAGATTAGAAATCTGAAATATACATGAAGTTTATCAATATACACTTGAAGACTGTAACGCATTAACCTATATGTATTAGAATTTTCAAAATTCTACCACTGTATTAATTACAAACTTATCGAACCGATTAATATCCTTCAACTGGTTTATTACAATGCATAGCCTCTATGACAATAGAAAAGATCAGTAACCCCCTCCCCCCCGTTTTAACGCACGATACGTGTGCACTTACGTATGTGATCCCATTAACATATCTGCGATATACTTTTCTAAAACCAACAGATATTCTGTATACTGCCAGAATCTTAACGATTGATACAATCGCTCTCTTTAAGTTGTATAGCATACTACCAATGCGGTATAGCGGTATAAATTATCTTCTCCGTTCAAAAACTTTGAAAAGATATTCGCGTGCTACTTATTCTGTTACTGATGCAGTTATTACAATATAAAATTAATCAGACGTCGAAGTCCAGATAGGAAAAAGTAGTACCTAATAAAGCGAATGAACAATCTTCACGTTTCTACCAAAAAAAGAACCGATCTTAAATTGTCTAAAGTAACTGCTGTACAAAAACAAAGAAATTATTTAATGATAATCACCGTGTTATTTAATCTGGAAAAGTAATCAATTTTTTCCTTTGTTTACAATTATTAATTAAAAATTTTTAAATAAACAAATATTCCATAAAGAAATTCTTCACTAATCTTTATAACCTTCGATTTCTAAGATGTCATATTAAAAATATTTCGAAATATAAATAAATGAATATGAAACATTTTATATCTACGAAAAGTAGTTAGCCTGCAGCTGCTTTGTCAACATTTGAAGCTGTTAAAGGCAATCGTATCATCTTTTTTTTAAATTTTCTTAATAACTTATTTATAAAAAAAAAAAGAAAAAAAAATACATACTCGTAATGTCATATATTTTTCAATTTGTTTGTCAAACTATTTTTGTTTTGTTTTGTTAAATTAATGTTTAATAAAGACAGGAATATGAGAGGGGTGACAGTTTTTTTATGGACTAAATGAAAATATTAAGGATATTTGTACTAAAAACTTAAAACTCCAGCACTCGCTTGTCACAGTCAAAATAACAGGAATTCAAATTCTTCTATACAGCCAACATTGAACTCAATTAGCGTTAAAAGAAAAAGGCCATTGTGTAGAGTTTTAAGTAAGATAATAATAAAAAAATGGACAATTAAGTCGATCGATTGCGGGAATGATAAATGATGTGAAAAATGCAATCGATCGCCTTGCTTGTGCACTGGTGTATGTGTACATTCCGTTGTAATGGCCGTTGAGATGATCCAATTTTACGGATCCTAGGACTGTAGGGGAAAAACTAGTGCTGTTTAACCCCTTTGTAAATATTATAGTAATTATAAATTATAAAAGAAAATTTTTTTTCGGTTTTTTCTTTTTCTTTTGTGAAGTCCTTTTCTAAACAATATCTGCTGTATCATCTAGACAGTCCTTGTCTAAACAAAACCACGACATGAATGGCTTGAAACAGAAACATCAAAGACAATCCTTTGCAGATTCATCCTCTCCGTAGATTTCTGGTAGCGTTGTTGTTTGACCGCAAACTAAGTCTGAGATACTTTTAGCTTTTACTGAGTGGCCGAAGGATTTCGCGCAAACGCTAAAATCTTTTGTCATTTCACTGATCTCTTCGCTCTCCTGATGGTCACATGTAGGTGGTAATTTAACAGTCGATACAGAATATACATTATCACCACCAATACTATTCTTACCAAAAGACGCAAGTGAGGTTGTTGATGTTGTTGTAATCATATTTCGTGATTTATCAATGTCCATGTAGTAATCCTAAAATAAAATTACTCGCTATTCAGTTTTCATATTCGCATAAATATTAAGGGTACTATTTAAATGATCTTACCTCAACCTTTTCTGAGTTAAGAGAACTGGAAATTTGAGTTTGGGCTGAACAATTTTGATTACACTGTGCCAAAGCAATTAATGCCTTCTGATTTTCTCTTGCATCCACCAAAAATATGCTTTCTTTAACTTCTTTCGCATTGTATTCGTCAATTCTGCAAGAAATATTTAATCAGTGTAATTTCATTGTTTTTTTCGAGGCAAAAATGATTTACACATTTTAAGATTACTCACTTGTCATAAATAACAGCATGTAAACCGAGTTTTTTCAGATGTTGAATCGTATCTTTATCATTGTTATCATCCCCCCAGCAGAAGATAATTAACCCAGCATCTTTTACTAATTTAACTTGAGACGGATCTCGAAGAATATCTTCGGTATGGACATTAATTCCTAAGATATCAGCTGCTAAAGCATGTCTAACAGCCATCGGTATCGTTTGACACCTCGGATCATGATAAGTAGGATACTTTGAGGTTACGCCTTGGGTCAAGAATACTACTGGGTACTTATTTTGCTTAAGACGAATCATAGCACAGATATCAGGGTTAAAAGATGAGAAAACGATTTTTCTGTCGCCTCCATATTCTAACACCACTTTGAGTATAATATCCAAATATAAATTAAGATCGAAGGGATGATTAAGTTCAAATGTGCCATCCTACAGGTACAGATAATGCAATTTTAATAAGCAAAATACAGAAAATAAACAATAAAAAATTTACCATGTTTACCTTCAATTGCATTGTCCACTTTATTTCAATATTACATCCGACGTGCTGTTCTAATTCTTGAAGTACGGTCTGTAGAGTAGGGAAAGGCTGATGATCTTCCAAATCTTCGTCAAAGAATCTCGGATTTTTTTCTCGACCTTCAGCCACGTGATAAACCTGCAAGAAAAATGTTAATCTGTTAGAAATACATAAACCAAAAATGTCTTTTAACGTAATTCAATTAGATTATAAAATTTGGTAAAAATCGTAGGATGTTTGACATACTATACTTTTCGAAGCCAAACAAAGCACTCTGAGGTCATGTGAATATATTAAAAGTAATATCATGCCTCTCATGATATTATTCACATGCTGTGATAATGTGATTTATACATTTCTTGATGGAAAGTTCCGCGCTTTGTGTACGGAAACGTGAAGTCAGAGGGAATGAAACTGGTGGATAATTATTAAAAATGATCTTGAAGATTTTTTGAAGCAGTTTTACAAAGGTTGTCTGGCGATATTACGTCGATAAAAAATATTTTTAAAATTCAGTATTACTTCAATGGTTTACAGTAAAGCTTTCAGCTTTAAATCGAAGCGTAATGTATACATATCATGATGTATTTTCAAAGATTAATTTTAGTCGGATTTGGAATAAATTCGGAACAAGCATGCATCAAGTGGTTGATATGGCTAATCTTGATTATACATCTTGGCGACAAGTTAGGCGGCGCAAAAGCGATATGAAAGCTCACCAGTTGGTTAACCCCCTGCTCAGCTTTATCAACGAAATACAGCACCTTACCCAACGAGTCTCCCGGGTAATAAAAATCCTGTTGAATATTAAAAAAAGACAAATACGAATAGGTATGTTAAACCTATGAATTCATGATTGCATGGCTGTGTATCTACATACGATACAACCCTCTGAGGTGATTGATTTCTCCTTCAATACAAAAAAGGACATAAAAAGCGGAGACTGTTTTATTAATACGCGTAGCATTATTAGAAGCCGCATTCTATTGGTTAATGGTAGATGCAAAATTATATGTATCGCATTAATTGACCTAGTGAAAGATTGTTAAGGTGATCTCTATTAACATTCCACCGTAACTTATGAAACTAACAGTCTTCGAATAAAATAAATGTTCTCTTTTGTTCGCCGTTCTGAAATTTTACAAACACTATTTCGTAACAAAATAAAACAAATTAATTGTTTCATGAGTAAACGTTGAATTCTGTAAATAACTGTAAACATGAAAGTATGCACATGATATCTATGGAAATAAACTGACACTGAATATAAAGTGCATTAATGTATATGTGTAAAATTTACCTTCAATAAATGTAACTGCTCTAATGTAAGATCCTTAACAGGTATTTCCAGCATGTCCATAGCCTCTATTTGTTTCTTGCGTTTTAATGAAATAGATACATAAAAATCGTGATAAATAACTGGTATATGATCTTTGGACAGCTGGACATCGAATTCGACCATATCAGCGCCGTGATATGATGCGGTCTTTAAAGAAGCTACTGTATTCTCCCGTACATTAGCACAGCTATAAAAAAAGTGCATGTTTTAGCACATAATCATGAGTGTAGCTAAGAGACGGGATATTTATTTTCCACGTGTGTATAAAGAATATAGAAGATCTGTTTAAATATGTTTCAAATTTATGGAAAATTTTGATTTTTGAATGGGCTTAATTTCGACAACATACTTCTTCGTTTGGAAAGATGTACCAAGCCCTCTGTGCCCCACATCCAGGCCAGACCATCGTTGTTCCCAATGTTTCGCATATGAAATGCTCATGTCCCACGGATAATCCGGAATTGATTTTATCACAACATATTCCACTGTAAGTTGTCCTGTGACCAAAGAAATTATTCAACAGAACTGTAGTGGTAATCAAAAAGGATAAAGTCAATATAAGAATTTAATATTTTACCAATTGGTCTATGTTTGGTGCTTGTAATTGGTACCGTTAAAAGCCCAACGCTAGCTTGTAACGTGCTAGGTAAGATGTAGCTGAAACCAATATGATTTGGTGGTTCTCCTGGAAAACACCTTGAGCTGTACACGTAGTAGTCCACTAAATATGCCTGAAAAAACAGTCTACTTAATATACATGGAAAAATACAACCATTTGAAACAACACCAAATGCTTGCATCAGTATTTTCTGCTCATCCATTATAGAGCTTGCTTGAACATTAATTAAGTCCAATGATCAAGGACATTCAGTTTGAAGGAAATATTTTTTCTTAATTTTTCTAAAGTAGGACACAAGAAATTAGAGATTCTAATAAATGTGGTGCAATTTACGACACGTTATCAACGATCCTTGATCACTAAAAATCGTAGGAATTAAACTATATCATTTGAGACATTTGTACATCTTATGTTTTTTTTTAATAAACTCTGGCAGTTTGAAACAATTTGTAGGCAAGAGCAACAAATTTATCAGTGACCGACGATACAAAGGACGATAATTTACTTCCTACATAATCTAGCAATGAACCAGACCAATAATTGCCAAATGCTGTACTCTGCCTGGTGACGCGTATCCCGCAACACCTGCCGATCATTCATTATTAAATTTCGATATTAAGTCTGCAAGGTTTGTAATTCAGATTCAGAAGATTCTGACAGCTTAGTCTGGCATTTGTCCGCGCAGCGGTGTCAGGTACGGTACAGTAGAGTTGGTCAGAGCTAGAAAATATTAGTAGTACACTAAAAGGATATAGGAGTGATGGGAGCCTCACCATTTTCGACGCACACAGATGGATATGAGGTGTGACAGCGTTGATATCTCTAAATTTCTTAGGGTTGCTTAGGATGTCGGCTGTGACTCGCGTAAACCGATCTCACGTTACAATAGATCGCGTAGTCTGGATGATAAGTATGTTGAACCACATCCATTATCTTCAGTCACAATAATACGACGTACTTCAGAGAAAATTTACGGATTTACGAGAGACTAAGCCTAAGGATAGGTGCGGTAGGGTGAACGACAATCAAAACCATCATATCTCTGTGTGATGTCATGTGACACAGATGTAAAGTGGTAGACGATGCTTAGCATCGATACATCAGATTGCATGTTAGCATCGTCATTTGCACCAGAGGTCTTGCTTTGTACAAAGCTGACGGTTGTCTTCATTCCAGGCCAGTGCGCGTGACATCGCTTCTGGTTTCCAAGGAGGGCAATAGCTGCTGAACAAGTTTAATTATCTTTTACCAAGTAATTTGAACAAGTCGCGAGAGAAGACGTGGCCAGCCTACTCGTGGTCTACTGAAAACTCACATGGTATGGTCAATGCGTATCTTTAGTGTATCTAATTCTCTCATGAATTACCACTAGTTTGTCATTTATTGCTGTGTCATGCCTACAATTTTTATCAATATTATGTTCATTTATCTGCCATTTCTATTAAACAAAGATGTACATTTGTCATTAATGCTAGGGAGGTAAACTAAAAGACACCACATTTTATTTTCATCTTTTTCTTTATACAGTTAGCATATGATTACTGAAGTCAATGCCTTTGATGTTTCCATTTGCAGAACCGTCCATTAAAGACGGAAAATGTTGATTTGGAATAAAAATCGAAGATCTATCCTATGTACATAATGCATATAAGAATTACAAGCAATGCAAGCAATAAATACCAACCAATGGTTATTCATCGAATTGTGTATTTAATATGATTTCCTGATGATATTTTATGTGATTACTTACGATAGTTTCGGGATATCGAACCGCAACATTGAAGATTATAAATTCGTCTTCATTATAAGCTCGGCCAAATTGTTCCTGAAGCTTGAAGTGAGGCTCTTCATCGTTCATAACCTAGATGAACATATTTTATTATGAAAAAAAAAAAAAAAATGATAATCATTAATAGGAAATATAATTAAATAATATATACCGCTATCTCCGTAATACTGAAGGCAGGTTGATCAACAATATCTTGTGTATCCATAGAAAGACTATCATCTACGCAATCACCTCCAAACTGTTGCAATTCTAAAGAATTGTGCCTAACTAGATTTACAGGTGTCATCTAAAATTTGAGTGAACATTTTGATTCTGAACTTTTACATACTGATCAATTAACAAATAATGCAGTTTAAAAGCACACACCTTAATGTGAACTTTTTTATTTTGTAATCGATTCTTCCATAGTTTAATTGGATTATTAAAAAGCTTAAATTGTACCACAGTTTCGTCAGTCAACCAGCCTCGTTCAATTTTACAATAACCATTATAATAACCAAATTTATCTGCATCTGGTAATGTATCGCTAGTAAAATTGCTAGGTGCTACAATAAACATTTTATTTGAAGCCACAGTCTAAGGTAATAACATTATTTTGTAGATCATAGATCTTTTTTACGTTCACATACATACCGTTCTTTTTGATGAGACGTGGTGCCATATGAGTTTCCCATCTACGAATTATGAGAGTTTTGGCCGAATTCTTAGTACCATTGGATTGACAGATGACAGCAACGAAATATCGAAATTCTACATCGGTATCAATGGGAAGTGAAACTTTTTGTGAAAATATCTGTCCATCTCTGAAATATGTAAACTTTTACATGTATATACAGCTATTTTCATTAGTGTGTATATATTAACACATCCGAACTGAGCAAAAAATAAATAATTACAAGAAACACAGAAATTTTTAGTTACTTACTCATCCTCTACATCACCAAATAAGTTTTCCCCAGCCTGTCCATCTTCACTATAAAATTCTGCACTACTGTTACTATCAAAAAGTGTAGGAGAATCCCGACTGCCATGTTCTTGTGATAATTGAACTGCTTGGTTGTGATTCCAAGCACCCAGCTCGGGCAGATTGCCCACCACGTATAAAACTTCATTTTTCTCCAGTTTATGTACCTGAACAAACATCAAATACAGAAAAAGAAGCAAATTTTAATTATTACAAAGTAAAAGTGTTTAGAATAAGCACAATTATTATCCAGTACCTGGACCCTAAAAATCCAATCCCTTTTAGATCCCCTCATGTCTGATGTATGTTCAGTCGCCACCTCGATGAAGCTAGTCTCACGTGGCTCTTCTAGCTGCTTCAATTGCTCCTCCTCTTTGTTCTCTATAAACCACATCCGCTGCATATTACTATCTTTTCTTTTTCTCACTGTTTTTCTCTTTCAATTTTCTGTGTTTCAAGGTGTGTTCAATTCACATCAGCTAATTTTCTGTAATAAGGGACTTGTTGTAAGGTATGTCAGGAAGTTTACAATAGCAATCAAATTTATTGGGACAAGTATTAAATACGCAAATTTTTTTATATAAGTCAATTTTAAAAATTATTTTTAAGTATTTATTTATTATTAAATACGTATTTACAATTTCTTTTCAGATACATTATATAGTGTATTATTTAGTATAATTATTTTGTGAGTTTTTAAATATTTTTATATATCTTTTAATATGTTTAAGATATTTAATTGTTTTGTGGCTTATTTATTTAAAAATTATAAATAGGTTTATTACAAACATTTTAGATACAATTATATTAAACCAAACTAAAATAAAATTATATGAATTTTCTAGTTTAATGATACAAAATTTATATACTTTAAATTAAAAGTAAAATAAGGATTTAAATGAATTAATTAAATATTTAAAATTTAAATTATTACAAAGAATATATCAAAGTTTTTACTTTTACATCAAAGAAATACCATTGAAGTAAAATATATAAAAGAAAAACCTTTTTATATCCATTGGTTTTGTGTTTAAATGGTTATTATAATGTTGTTAATGGATTAAGAAGGGATTCATTAATAAAATTAATATATGATTAAAGGATGTTTTTATATCAATATTGGGTAATTTCTTTTAGCGTCAGCAATGTTATATCAATATACTCTATACTAGCAACATGTAGTACAGTGTAGTACAGTGTGACAAAACATGACATATAAATTACACCAATGTTCAAACAACAATATGAGACAAACAAGCAGAACACAACCATTTTCTAAACAATTAGAGTATCATTTTCATTTTATTTAATACTAAATTTAACATTACTTTTGATAGACAAGTCAGCATTATATAAGGTATCTCGCTATTGATGGTACAATCGTAGAAGAAATGATTCTATATGTAAAAATAAATAAAAAATGTAGAATAAAATTTATTCAAATTTAGCTTTGTTTTTGAGAAATTAGAACATATTGTTAGTCAATGTTCTTTATGATATTATTACTCACACATATGCTCTACTACTGATGCTCAATTATCCCAAATGTAAACCCATATATGAACAAATTTTATTCCAGATTTTTTATTCATTTCTTTCAGTAAAATTACATCTTTCTTAATTGTACCATCAATACTGGAACATCCTCTGTAAATATTATCAACCATGTTGCAATTCATATTTAACATAGTAAATGTAACATGTAAATATAATAAGCAGAATTACAGGAACAATTGTACCTTTTTTCTTTTTAGTATGGACACAGACATTTTTGTCACAATACATCATGGTACAGACATTTCAGGAGAGACTTACATGGAAACAACTATTGCAAGAATGTTCTATAACAACTTGTAAGCAATATGTCGGACACAGAAAAACGGGACAAAAATATCACGAACAATGAATGAGAAAAATTCGACTGACTAATATATTTTACAGAAGCACGTTATGCTTGAAACACGGTTTACCTATTATGTCGAAAAAGCTCGGTTGGTTTTACATGTAAAGCTTGATTGGCAGCCTGGTCTTCACCTCGTAAAAGAGTGCGTGTTATTTAACGAATGCCGAAAGCAGTCGCACCATATTTTTCATCAAATTTCCCATTATTCGTCACTGTACGGCACAACACAACTTTTTTACCTGACATGAAACGACCCACTAGCACAACACACTGCACCGCAGTAGTTTTTTCTCCACAAATGAAACAATGGTCGATCTGGCAACGTCGTGAATACGGAAATGACGACATCGATGGCTCAACAGAGTCACCAATTTGAACTGGACTAAAGTTACTGCTTTAAGAAACTATCATTTTTATATTTTAACTTATAAAAATGTACATAGATCACCAATCAAATTAATTCTAATAAATGTATTAAATCTATCAAAACGTTTCATCTGATATGAGTGCATGAAACATTCGTATTTGAATTTGATTTCACGAAATTTCGAGTAGTTACTTCCTGTCCGCCATACTGCGATGGACACAAAACTGTTCATTATTGAGTAAAAGTAATATACATATATATTATATTACTTTAGAATTTAATGCAAAAATTTTATTTTCAAGCACTTTAAGTAAGTTTCGAATATTTACTACATATATGATCATAACTACTATAATTTTACTTTGAATTACTTTACTTCATGAAGTAGAACTTTGAACTGTTTGAAAAAGAGTGTTACATAAAAACTTCAGTGCATAAATGTTAACATTTTCTAATACAGTACAAATGTTTTAGGTATGATTAGATAAGACGTTGTTAAAATATGTACCACAGGTGTCAAATACCCGTAAAATTTTACGGTTCTGTTTCTACTTATCTGGAGGACTTCCGGTATTATACACGATATAACAATAAATCAGTACTCATCTCTCAAGTACTCCCTCAAAATGTTACGTTCTCAATAACAAGCGTAGCAAATTGCATGCGTCAATTTTTAATAAAAAAACTGAGTTTTTTTTACTGCGAAGGTGGAAAAACACGTAACGTAACAGTTATAAACGATGCGTTTAGAAACTATTTTTTTTAATTACGATGGTAATACATATGCAAGTAGAATTTAAATAATAATTGCAGTCGTTATTTTATCGGAACTATTATTCTACAATTTTCTGTAGGACAAACGTATGATAAATCGAATTGTAATACATTTAATCGGAAGAAGGGTAAGAGCCACAGGAAAGTACTCGTTAAGAAAAAAATGTCCGCATTGACCACGGGGGGGACTACGATAAGAGTTGTGACGCATTAAAAGAGGAAACTATTCAATGCAGGATGATTTGCCGACATTATGACTACCTATTTTTTACAACTGTGTAGAACAAGAATATTCAGATAATTACGATTAAAAACCATGCAAATTGAGCACGGTTATTAAAAGAACATTAGTCTTATTTTCTGCGATGTTTTACCGCTATATGCATTACTACTTTTATTATTCTGTTCATATTTATTGTTATAGTTTTCTTAAATCAAAATTTTTGTATTTGTATTCTGTCCAATTTTATTAGTAAAGTTAATACAATATTTTTAATTTTTTGCAGAAAGGAAGACATAAGATTGAAAACTGGTGAACTACCGTTGAAAGGATTTCATCACTGTCTTACTGCAATATAATTGTGCACAATCATCTGTTTCTTGGATTACATCTTATATTACATTCTAAGACATATAATGTTGCATTATATTAGAACATGTAATATCAGGTCTGGCTTGACTTCGTTGAAACGTGAAAGGTGGATAGATACATTCAAGAGGCGTATAAAGATCGAGAGTAAATTATCAGGTTGTTAAGGATTTTGACTATATCGGTTTCAAACAATTTAGAACGTTAACAATTCTAAAAATAAATTGTAGCACATAATACATGTCGTAATTAAATTAGGTAAGAGTTAGGTTAGATCAGGGTTGAGTTAGGTCGTGATTCAGTTAAATTGTAATTAAATTAATACAAAAGTTTTTATTAAAAATAATTACTTCTTTCCAATAGTTAAATTAATTCAAAGACTTATAAAAGTATCTTTTTACGAAAATGTATTACTTTTTTTATTTGATATTAAAGGAAATAAAAACAATAGACTAACAATGTACCCGTTATAATTTATATTGTAAAATAATATTTTTGTTTCTCTAATATGTTAAACTATTTCTGCTTTAGGTTGTGATAATACAATAGCATTCCACGAACGCCGCTTTCAGTCTCTACAATTAAAGCTTGTATATGAGAGTGTGCAGTTACGATAAAAAAGACAATTGCATAATCATAAGCGTTTGTATGTTGCGATGATTAATAATAGTTGTTTCTCTATTTTATAGGTACTGTTGAAAAGGAGTGCGATGCACGTTGTATCAAATCGTTGCACGTGATGTCTTCTGGCAGATATGTTCGATTAATCTATCTGGTCGAGAGCAATGATTCATCGTATTCGCGAAAATTTACACTTTACACAAGCGAGGAAATCTGGCGTGAAGTTACACGCAACATTTTTTTTTTATTCTCATTGCCTCTAACCACAAACAGTTATATACTTAGAATTGCTATTTGCAACAAATATTTATACGTATGATATTCTTTTTTAAGGGTCATACAATTTACACTAGAAGGCCACGTTTCGGGCGGTAAATATACTCTATAATTTATGTCCACTTCAAACACTTGTAAAGGAACAAGTCGTTCTTCAAAAGCACTTGATTTGGCACAAATGAAGAAATCAATACGATTTCTATAAAAGGTTTCACACGCTACGGAAGCTAAGGATAGACAATGAAGAATAGTTTCTTTTATTAATTTCTTTCGGACGTGTCGAGTGTTATAGTCAGCGTCATTTAACGACTAATCACTTTGTTATTCAACCTTTTCTAAGAAGAAAAAGAAGTTAAGTCCATCAAATGTAAACTTACTTAGAAACAAAACAGATGTAGCCGACAAAAAGTTTACATTTATATATTACGATGAAGAATGTGAGTAAAATATTGCGAGAATCAGTAGATACGTGCTTATTTTGTAATAATCTTTCCTTCTCAAATACTTTTCTATTTCCATATGTACTTTGATGATGTAATAGCTTCCGAAACTATTATAAATTGAAACACATTTTCGAAGACGATAATTTTGTACGATCCGTACTTTCGGAATCTCTGGCAGGAAATAAGTAACAGTAATATTTCTGGCTGTTTTTCACTGCTGACCTTGGATGACCTTGAGCAGTTCATGTCCCGCTGCACATATAGTGCACAGAGTACAAAGACACAAACTATTACTGTTTTTAATCAATTTATGTCACTGTGTACTTAAATAATTATGATAATAATAGTAATGGTAATTATTTTTAATTGTTTTCAGCTATGTTTCTAAAATGAAAAGCTAGAAACTAGATATAGAAACCGAAGAGAAATGGCAAATAATACTGTCAGCCGTTTCTACATAAATTTTGCGTATTTGGCTGTAAAGTAGCCATTTTTTAAAAATAAGTATTCTGAAATAGAATTACATTTAAATGATTAGGTATGTATAACGTGTCTCACTTGGCTACAGTTCAATGCCTTGTTCAGTGCTCCTCAACTTTTGTCAATTAATATTTTCATTTCCGTCAATAACTTGATAATTCATTGCCAAACTACTGATTCTAATAATTTAAAGATTATAATTTTTTTCAGACCATGAATATGAAACACGAGGAATGTATTGTTATCGTATTTTTCATATGAGGGATAGACATATAAGTGAATATTAAAATGACAAAAAAACCTTTTCGCCATATTTACACGGATCAACTCACGTAATGAATTTACAGATATAAATGTAAACTAACCGTAATATTTTTAAAGAATATCGCAAAGTCAATATTCGTTCATTTGATGTCATCATTTTGAAACGATGTATAAGATTCAGTAAAATATCAGGTCAGCGACGTCATTTATAAATCTTGCAACATCGTAGCTGTAAAAATATGACGAGGCACTGCGATAAAATGTTATATCGATATCTAAAAGCAGCAAAGATATTCTTGATCTACATTTCGATTAAACTCTACTGCCTCTCATAAATTTGAAATTATGTAGCATAAATTAACTTAATTTGCCAGTCGTATTTTACTAAGAAAATTTTTACGAAATGTTTGACTATATTAATTTTGCAATATTATAATTTAATATTTTTACAGATCCGTCATCGACAAATTGTATGTGCCAAAAGATATAATTTATGTATCTAAATAGTTACTGAAAAACAGTATTACGTGACTGAACAAAAATGTTAAGAAAACAGAAGATAACGTTTATATACAACAATGAAAAAGAAAAGAAATATTTAGAGTAAGGTGTACTTCATAATGTCATGCTATGTTACTTATCGATCTGTTCGGATACATATATACATATAGTGGTGCATTCTTAACAAAGGATAAAAAAAGCGCTTCAGGAAATAAAACTATGGCACGCGGCTATTGTGACTATTGTTCCATTGCCACTGACGTAGATATGTATATTATATCTATAATCATTGGCGTAACTAAAAATTTTACTAGAGTGGACTTGAATTGCTCAAAATTTAGGATTTGGGGAATTTTTAAATTTTTAATAGAAGATATATGAGAAATCTTGCGATCAGTCTTTCATGGTACATAAGAGGGGCGAGATTGTATTTTAGAGAAAGAGGGAGGGGATAGGGTCTATTCTGATTTGTACAAAGTTACGCCACTAGCTATAAGTACTTAAGTATACGTTCGTACCGTACTTTTCTTTGCTATTGCAGCACGTCAACAATGTGCCAAGAAAAACCATTGCTACCTTTTTCTTACACATTCCATGAACAGATACGAAGAGCAGTTCCCGTTCACATTTTACTGCATTGCACAATATATGACTGCTAAGAGCGTACCTTTGAACATGCTTGATTAATTATTCGCTTACACATTAACATAATTGTATACTGCCACGTGCCGCTTAAATGAATTTTTATGTACACTTCCTCAGTCACGAATTCTAAATATTTAATTTGATTACATGCAAATAGTATCTACTAATTTTCTTTCTATATAAGCGTTTTTAATAAATTGCAAATAATATTATATATACTGAGTATCTAAATATTTTGTGCATATATGTATTGAAACGCTTTCTGTTTAAGCCATGATTTTCTTGGATCGTGTGCTATTTTTAAGGTTAGGGGATCAAGATCATGTTGCTTGTAACATGCGGGTGATACGATTCAAAAATTTCTCCCTAACGTATAGAGTTATACTCTTTCTTGTGTAATACCTGCACGTGATGAAATCGTATACTCATTTAGTCCGATACATGTTATTGTACGTTAAGTACAGATATTGCAAAAAATTATATGTAAAGATACACGTATATATAGTTTCATATTTGTCAATGATGTAACTAATTAGGACCAGGGTGGGTCTGTATCATCTTTCTAAAATATGCTGCCATTAACAAGACTAGTAGATATAACCCACCTTAGATAAAAATCGTAGTTACGCCAATGAACGAAATTGATCAATCTGTTACTATTTATTACGCAGGGATTTTTATTCGTTAAATTTGAGACATTAGCGCCCGTACAACCAGTTGTCAGATACGAAAAATATTTGACCAAAGAAAACCAGATTTCAAGACAGATAAAGAAAGTAAAGGTGATTTAGTAAAACAGAGTGATTCGATTGGCTTAGTTTCCAACTTACATATGTTGAATGTCAGCAAAAATATTTAATGCATGAGGTAAAGGTCTCTACCATTCATTTTGATTTCCTTCAGATTCTTTTCTATTATTAATAGACGTTCTGTGCTATACTTTGTAGAAAATATAGCAGCTGTCATTCAAGTAATTTTTCCGTAGTTCGATGTTTTTAAACAATACATTTGCAAGCCTATTACGAAACAATTTATCGAGATAGTGAACTGACGTAAAACCAGGAAACGTTGTTTGTGACAATCAGCTGCACGCGTTTATCGAGTTCAAACGTGAGAGTATAATACTTGTTTTGTGTGTCCCACAAAAAGAGAATGGTGCGTAGTTCAAAGTCCACGAAAGAAATTTTGTTCGCGACTCATCAAATTCGAGATTTGTCATTACGAAATCTTTAAATACATCATTTATTTACGTCCGTTCATTATCTACTTTCGTAAAACTGTTATTAAAAACTTGTTCGGATTTCGTTCGCAGAATCTGTTGATATAAATTTTAACATGTGCTGTTATATTCTAGTTCCCTGAATGCTTGAACATGCAGCGAATTTCTTTGGAAACACATTGAAGCTGTTATTTTTCAAAGAATCCTGAGCTGAACTTATTACAGTTCGTGTAAATTGGACATTGATACACAATGAGCGATAAAAATAAGACGAGGATAAAATATCAAAATCCAGCTCGTTACTTGGGTACGGTTTCCAAAGAATACCTAATAAAAGATTATATGGGTAATTTTATACATCATTTGTTCTACGCATTCATTATAGATCAGTGAGAAAGTATTTTCATTGTGTATGCAGTGATTTGACGTAAGGTCCAGCGAGCC
This sequence comes from Megachile willughbiella, assembly GCA_945859595.2. Classification (NCBI taxonomy): domain Eukaryota; kingdom Metazoa; phylum Arthropoda; class Insecta; order Hymenoptera; family Megachilidae; genus Megachile; species Megachile willughbiella. The sequence goes on from OX243796.1 coordinate 13,339,399, forward strand.
GTGCTGTCTCATCGACCGTGCACTTTCGATTTAATATGAAAGGATTCACATGATTTCGTTGTCATTTTATAGTTCCATGTAAACCGCAGAGTACGGTAGGCTTCCCTACGGAAGGCGGCGATGTGAATTAGAAAGGCCCTAGGATTCATTTCTTTGGTTAGTACATTTAAAATTCTAGGGATTTTTATACTTGGAAACTTATCTTGGGAATTTATCACTTTGAAAATTAATAAATTTTTAATATTTAATTATTGAAAATTATATCTATTATTTTTTTGTATTTTTAATATTTTTACAATATTCGAATACTAGTGGAACTCAAATTTGAATATAGAACTCGCGTAAAGTAAGTATGCGTGTAACTCAAATTTTTTCCCTAGTGAAGTCTGTTATGCTTGATACTGTACGGTTCCATAATAACGACAAATTTAATATAAATCAAAGCTAAATCTAAAGAACATTCTATACAACAGATTAAAACTGTCAGTGAAACTGATTAAGTTTAGAATCTTTCGTTGTATTTAATAAATCATGACATTATAGGTGCAGAAAACGTGATGGATGTTTATTTTACAATCAAATGGGTGTATCATAAATATTGTGATCTGGAGTTTTCAAAAAATACGACAGATGACAAAAAGAAAATTAATCAGCAGTTTTCACTGGATAGACGGTAAACGCTGGATTTATTGATTTTAATTTCGACCGGAGTGATACAAATAGACAGATGACGAAGCAACTCTTTGAAACACACCTTGAAAACAAATTGACGCAGTCACACGGTCTGTCACATATCAAAAATCAAACAACAAAAACACATTTGTTGCAATAATGGTACAGTATAGTGATAGTATATAGAATAATATATTACTCACTAAAGTTTTTCACGTGCACCAAAATCAAATTCTTCTTCTGATAGGTATCATAGCAAACGAATTAGCTATCAAAAATTGGACACGTGGTATTTCACCGATGAAAATGTGACACGCGCACACATCGCGATGTGTGAACTTCTGTGGATGTAACGAACACAACTACAAGTAGCGTAGAGAGGAACGAAGAGAGGAACTGAAAGAGAGAGAGAAGGAAAAGAGAGAGACGAGTAACTGTAACACCAGAACCGTCACTGTCGACGAAATACTACTGACTGTTGGCGTCGGATTTCAATCAGGTTATGCAAACCCTATGAACTCCCCACTCTTCTTTCTTTCCTCATATACCTACGCACGTGACTCTCCAATGCGTTCTACATTTATACAAACTGTTGTATACACGACTGTCTGTGTAAACGCGTCATATACAATTTGTATATCGCCATTGGCGTAAATAGGATTTTTGTCTGAGGCAGATCTTCTGATACTGAACTGCTCCCCTGATACCACGGCAGCACAATGAACATACTTTTTGGTTCAAATTTTGTTAATATTTGAGCAACCATTGTTTATAATTCTTTCGAAAATTTTAATAACTGTTGTAACCAAAAGTAGTTAAATGTAACCACATTTTGTTATCATAAAAGTGAACAGATTTTTTGATAAGTAATTATTTAGGTTTTAAAGTTGGTAGTTATTGTTGCGATGCTACATTATAGTAAGGGTGTCTATGTTTGTCCCTGTTGCATTTTGTACCACCTCTTTATAATGCATGTCAATCTGATACCTAAAGAACAGCTGTTATAACTGTGCAGTAGATGGCATCGTTCAAATTTTTTATTTATGCGCGTAATTCAAAAGGGCGGGAAATTCGATTGGTGCCGCGAATCATTTTCAAACAATCAATTATACATTGTTCACAAAATTCCCGTTCAAAGTTTATTCGAATTAATTTTAACAGATTGATAATATTTTTATCGTCAATCATAAAAAGTCTGTCTCAGAATAATTAAAATTTATCTCTTTGCAAATTGACGAAATGAATCTGATAATTAGATCAGATATATATTGAAGTATTTACAAATTTCAAGTAGATTACGACTGAACTTTGATTGTTATCAATATATTTATCGTGAAAAGTTGATATTCAAGTGCTCTGCTTTCTAATCAATGGTTGTTGCGACAAGGGAACAGCTGCCGTTATTTTACAATAACTGCTGGCGTCCAACATTTATCAGACATTTAATCGCACGTATAAATAATATATTTGACGTATTTATAGACGTTTCACTGCATTAACACTTGGTCGTTTATCTTACGCATTCCTCCTGGGATTATTGCACGATGAAAATTTTTCCATCTAGAAACAATAATATAACAATTTTGATCGTTAATATTTCGTATAAAATACGTAATAAATTTTTATAAACTCTTCCAAGTTTTATCGTCGAATACTTTCATATTTTACACGTTCCGATTATCTAGTTAATTATCTTCGTACAAAATTTTGTAAAAATCTTGAGTAATTAAATCATAAGTGCGATTGTTCGTAGTACAACATCAAGATTACAAACTCTCTAAAATTTATCAGTCGTTTACAACGACTTCATCGCGATTATTTGTGATCACCAGATGTTGTTAATATGTACTGTAGATAGCAAGAGTACTCGAGATTATGCTCCTATCTGTTTAATTATTCAACGATCCAAAAATATTGGCTGAGCATATTATCGGCTTCGGGGGTGTGGCACAAATAAAGTATATCTTATAAGTACATACTAACTTTATCCGGTATATGAACCTGTTTTTGTATTTACAATGGCACGTTAGATAATCAGCGAAGCATGTCTCCTCAGATTTTAAGATGATTGATTAATTAGTGATTTGATTTGTTGAAATCATTAGGTAAGGATTAGACCGAGTTCGTTGTCCGCAGTGCAATTATATTAGAAATTACTGAAACACGGTAGAATCTTGTTATGCTGTCATTTTAACATGGTCTCTCACGCATACCAGTTTTCAAATTTAAAAGTTTAAAAATGTAGAAGATGGAGATATAATACATTTAGTAATTTCGGAGTCTAGACAGGAAATTTGAACAATTTTTAATGACGCCAATGCCAACCACATATCCTTCTTAAAGATACTACAATTTTAGTTATCTTATCATAATAACTTGGAATAATTTATTACGTTAACAACACATCGCAAAATATTATTGAAAGTTACGTAAAACATTAAGCATTATTATGACGTTAAAAACACTAACATCATTCTCAATAATGTTGCAAATTAAAATGATTTATTTTCACGTTCGATATTGCAATTATTGCCATCAACGATGAAGCTCGTGTTAAGATTTTTATACTTGACCAAGGTCTACTACTTATCTTAACGAGGGTCAGACACGTTTTCAAGATCTAATCAAGAGAAAAAGAAAGTCTCTTTTCTCGCTGTGATATCGCCTTTAATCTATTCTGCTGATTTGGTAAAAAGAGTTCACTGCAATAGAGAAATAGAGAGTTTAATACTGTTCAGCAAATAAGATAATGTTTATCAAGGCCACTGTTCACCACATTAGATGACAAGAAAACAGCGATAACTGCATGATGTCTGAATGTGAGAGATTTATTTATCACTGTATAAGTTGGATAAACGATGTACTAGTTCCGGGTCAACGAATGAAGATATAAATTAACACGTCTGCTTCTTCCCTTTTTTATAAAATAATGTGTATAAGACCATGCACATTAATATGATAAACTATATTCTTCACAGTAGGATCTCATTATATTTAAAGTTGCTTTAATCTAATGCAGTATTCAGTAGTGTTAACATTTTACTATATAAGCTGTTCTAGTTAACTTTATTTCCCTCAATTATTTTTTGAGATACAAAAGAAGCCTTCAGCAGGAAATTACTATAGGAAGTGAACGTTACTAGAACATCTGAAATTTCACAATGGTTATTTTTATGTTAGAATTTTATATTTCTTTTAAGCAAATCGATTCTTTGAAATATTCAGCTTCATATCTAACGATAGCGATGCACGCGTTAAAGCAATTATTGTTACAAAATGTTATCGTATCGATATTAAAATACAAAAGTATCTCTCCTTGTTGTTCGATTATTTATTTGGTAGCTTCAGGTACAACAGTCGCTACATATGTTTCTTCGGTAAAAAAATATATAAAGAAGAGAATCATTTCTATACACAAGATGTTACTTAAGACTAAAAGTCATGCATGCATCTTTTTCGTCAATATCTAAACATATGTCATCATTGAATGCTCGCGTTTAGGATGCAAATGAAGAGATGACGCATTCGACACGGGACAATTCGTTTTGAAATTGTTTTGAAGTGATATCTTAAACTTCTTAGAAATACGTAATCGTGTATAAGTACTCGGCACGAGTATTGTGAGATCGCGTTGTTTGTTAACTGAATAGAACCATTTATCTCGTGACAAGTGTTCACTTTATAGTTTATCTTCATGATAATTTTATTCTCATCAGTTGTTTCAAACTTTAGTACGATACATTATACTTATTTACAATAATTTTGACGTATTAGTACTCTTTTTAAAATTAGCACATATTTACACCCATGAATAGCTTTGCTTGCAAGGAGTGAGCACTTCTTTCAAATTCTTTGAATTATATAGCCATTTATGATAATTATGGTACAGTTTATAAGCGAAAATTTGGCAATGACGTGCGATGGTAAATATTTTTATTTCCTCGTTCGTTGTTATGAAGAAGCAACGTAAACACATATAAACTTGAATATGCATCTCAAACGATAACTTCAGTAAATCCGTTCAGTGGCTTCAGTTCATCTTAATTTACGAAGAAATCGTCTCTTATCGGTCTCCGCTCTAAAGCGTTCTTATTGAAAGATGAATCAGACATTTCGTATTTTTTAATACTGATAACGCGCACCTTTCGACATTTCCCTATCACAATTTCAACACGCAACGAATTGTGCAAAACTCTTTGTCCCTCACAATTCAGTAGTGGCTACCCCCCAGTACTGTTGCATTCTCGTTGCATCCTGTTCCAAAGAGTCTAATCCGTTTCTTTCCTGAATGACAGCGAAATCGTATTCGAGATTATACGGCATTAGCCTTTGCAAGCTACCGAAATAAGCCGCATTTGGACCTCCGTTCAGTAATCTCCTTCCGCTACCGAATCGTACGATGGGGGGCCTCGGTAGGGAAGGATTAAAAGATCTGGCACTTCCGAATCTCTTCGATAGAAAAGGCAAATTGCTTCCTAATTGAGGCGTGGATCTCGACTGTCCTCGTCGTAGAGGGGTTCTTGTTAGAGTGTCCAATTCCTTGTCGAACAACAATTGAGTGTTTTGTTCCAGCATGTATTCCCAGCAGCGGAATTGTTCCTCGCTAAGGGCGCCGGATCTTTCCGACATCGTGTCCTCTTGCGCCGTCACACAAGCCGAAACCTAGTTAGAAAACGGTAATACGTTGTATAACGATAAATCTTTATTTTTAAAACAAAGATTAGGTATGTAGCAATATCTTAAGAATGTGTTGACTCTGAGTCCAATCGAGGCTTTAAGATAATTAATCTGAAGAATGTGCAATTGTTGAAACTGCGATTTATTTTAATTTAAACCGCTTCAGATTAATCAGCTTTTACAGAGTTTCGGCGTTACCTTTCTGGTACCGTTCTCGTTGACGAAAACACTTTGACGTGCCTTGTTCGTAGCCCTAGAAGCAGCACTTCCGGACCACACTCTACCGGAAGGATGTCTCGATTTGAATGTACTATCGCTAGCCTGGTCTGATTGACCACTCGGTGAGCTTCTGTCGTCTTTATACGGTGGACTTTCGTTCTCCTGTGCCGATCTTCGGTTTTTGAAATATCTGCTGGACCCATTGTGAGCTTTGTTAGATCTATAATATCATTAAACATTTACAATCATTTCTGGGGATGTACAAAATTCATTACAACAAAATAAAATTTGAAATGATAAATTAAAGACTTTGTCGAAGAATTAAAACCAACACATTTTATTCCCAATTTTCACTCATACCTAGGTTACCTTTTATAGGCTACAAAATTATGTAACTATACATGACTTTATTAGTTAACAGTATACAGAGTGTCCCAATAAAGTGTATACATAAAATGTTAACGTCAACAATGATAATATCAGATGACAATGTTGATCCTGATCATTTCTAATTTTCAGATAGTTAACATATTAATTTAATTTTTAACAATCAACGACACAGTAAAATCTGAAGAAAGTTATATTCATCCTAAATGTACACAACGGTAGAAAATAAAATTGATTGAAAATGAAATTGTTTTCTGACAGAATGCCTGTTCCAAACATTCCAGTTGCTCCAAAGTGTATTTTGTATTCCAACAAAGCTCTCAGAAATTTGCATTACATATTACCACGCGAACTTTCTCACCTGTTCACTATGCTCTTCAGCACGCCATTTAAATAATAGCCCTCGTTCGCGTGACAACAGCAAGGTCCCGGTGGTTTATGAGCAGCGGGTGGTATACAACAAGGACAAGGACAACCACCTTCAGTTTGACCTCTATTTTTACCGACCGCGTGTCTCAGTTCTCTCATAAGTTGATCCAGATCTCCCTGATTGGGTCCCGTTAACCGAACAACGACAACGCTCAAATTATCCTCCGCCCCATAAGCCTGCGCCAAATCCTGAAGCCTTTTGGCGGCCAAAACCGGACTCGCCTCGGCTCTAGCTTCTCGCACAGCTTCCTGGATGCTCAGAACCTCCCACAGTCTTCGATTAGCGATTATCACGAACTCGTCGTCATCCTCCAAATCCACTTCCTCGAACGTTGGATCAGGAACCACCAACGGAAACATAGCCGCGTTCCCCAATTGATTTCTTACAGGAAGCTTCTTGGCAGGCGCTAGGGTCAAAGGACCAGCAGCTCGACAGAGAACAGCTTTCGCGTCTCCTGAAGAAGCCACTTTCAAAGAATATTTTGTTGCCGTTCTCGGGTGACCTTGTTGCGATTGAATTCTGACGATGTGAACCAGTGTCGCGTCGATACCATACTTTTGACCCTTTTCCTTAAGCTCTCTGTGAGCCGACAGTAATGTGTACTTCAAATATTCTTTTGATGTCTCTCGGACGGTTCTTTCTTCTAACAGAAGACGGGGTATCATCTCTTGGAGAGCGTTCGGAGCTTCTTGGTTCGAACCACCGTCGAATATGCCGAAAAGACCTTCTACGTTGCAGAACGATGGCATTCGGACTTGGGAGACGTATAATCTGTGGATAGAAATAGAGAAATTGGAAATTGTGTAATGTTATTTTGTGAAGTGATCTCTTGCTATATTGCATTGACGGGGTTGGAGTTGGGAATTCTTCGTATGTTGGTTTGGAATTTTGAGAATTTGTAAATTTGTACCATTCTACTTTTCTAGGTTTCTAAATTCTTAGATTTCTAACTTTATAGATCTCTATATTTTTAGAGCTCTAAATTCTTAGATCTCTAAATTCCTAGAGCTCTAAATTTTTAGATCTCTTTTCTAGATGTCCAAATTCCTAGGTCTCTAAATTTTTACATTTTTAGATTCCTATATTTCTAATTCTGTAGATTTTTAAATTTCTAAATTTCTAGATCTCTAAGTTTCTAAATTTCTGGATCTTTAATTTTCTAAATTTTAAAATTTCTACATTTCTAGGTTTCTAAATTCTTAGATTTCTAACTTTATAGATCTCTACATTTCTAGAGCTCTAAATTTTTAGATCTCTAAATTTCTAGATGTCTAAATTCCTAGATCTTTAAATTCCTAGGTCTCTAAATTTTTACATTTTTAAATTCCTATATTTCTAATTTTGTAGATTTTTAAATTCCTAAATTTCTAGATCTCTAAGTTACAATTTCTGGATCTTTAATTTTCTAAATTTTTAAATTTCTACATTTCTACATTTCTAAAGCTCTGAAGTTCTAAAATTCTAAAATTCCAAATTTGCAACTATCTAAACTATCTAAAAATTTCTGCATGAATCTAATCATAAAACTTTTACATTATCCTCTACCTTTCCCTGGACCCAGCTGTTTCCGAGAATCCGAGTCTCCACGGTTGTTCCGCACCCTTCTCAGCGGAAACAATCTCTTGCTGATGGGGATGAGAGGGTAAGCTCGGTCTATTTTGTCCTGACACATCGACCAAGGATATCGGTCGTTGTGATCTATACACCTGGAATTGTCTCGGATCCACATGCAGTCTCGAATTGCAAGATATATCGAGAAACTGAAGCTGCGGTGGTACTAGCGTAGCCAAATTTATCCTGTCCAGTTGATTATGGGCTAAATCTAATACCTGGGCACAATACATTCCCTTGGATTACGTACATTTTCCTTTAACGTTTGATCAGAAGCTTATCCGACTTTAATAATCAGGGGAGATCATAATTTACAATAATTTTTACTCTATGAAGAAAAATTAATAAACATTCACAATAATTTTTACTCTACGAAGAAAAATGAACTACGAACGAAAATAATTTATCAAATTCTTAATATGTTTTCTCTTAGTTTTTTCATTTGTCTTCTTACGTGACTACCTAGTTTAAAAGTTGCAAAGGTTCATTGCAGTTTCTGCAATCATCTCGTATTATCTTTTAACGATTTCCTGTTATCGTTACCTTCAACGACGTTGTTTTATTAAACGTCGGACAAGTTAGAAGTCGATTGGAATGGACACGCAACACTCGTAAATGTCGTAAATTGGCTACATTGTCTGGCAGATATTGAAGACGATTTCCAGACAGCACTAATTCTTCTAGATCCTTCCACGAAGCTATACAACTGCAAATTGATAATCTTTTAATCTTTAATCTTAATACAAAATCGAAACTATGATTAAACGATGAAATTTCTACCTTTCAGGAAGGGTGTCCAGGGTGTTGTACGCTATATGAAGGACTCGCAAGGAAGTTAATTTTGCTAGAGTATCCAAAGCAGTGTCCGTTAAACAATTCGCTGTGAGATACAACTTTTCTACACTGTGGTTGCTGTGCCGATTTTTGTTCCCTTCACCCAAGGGAGGAAGCTCTGATAACCGATTGTTGGAGAGATTCAGCACCTTCATCCTGAAAAAACATCTTTCATCACTACGCTTCCTTCACACGTTGACTATTTATGACTTTTATACAATTTGTGCCAGTCTACTAATTTTTGAACCGTATTTACAAATTTCATTCAATGTACTGTGCAAAGTTTCTTAATTTAGTATTTGATGAAGTAGATGATAATGTACTACAGTAGACAAATTAAGCGAAAAATAACAATATAAAATTTAACATTGGTCATCAATATTGATCAAGTTAATTGTTTCTGACGAGTATACTCGTGTCAACTGGTGAAACAGCTGAACTAAATTGTAATTACATTTTAATTGTAAGAGCTCCACGAGAATAAATTTCTTTCGTTTAGTATTCAAAAGAGATTTTTACAAAATATTAACAAAACAATATTGACAAAACATTACAACGCAAGGTTATATTGAAAAATTAAATATTAAAACATGAAGTATGACACAAACATTTCCGGTGCGACAAGCAGAGGGTTAAAGAATGTTTCAAACGAGAATAATTATAGAATAAAGCTCTGTATCAAGATCACATGACGTGTGAATCGATTGGCATACTTTTCGGTGTTGACGAAGAAACTCGTCGGTAACGCTGTCAGTGCATTGTCTTGTAGAGTCAAATGAACGATGTTTAATGGCTTCCGGGGTGGTGGAAGGGCTTGGAGCCTATTGTGGGGTAAGTGAAGGACCTCCAGTCTCGATGGCTGTGTTAACAGTCTGTCTGGAAGGGCTGTTAACGCGTTGTGGGATGCAAAAAGTGCACGCAATACTGGAAGATCTGGGGTCCATTCCGGAAGTGCGTCCAAATTGTTGCTAGAATAAAAATATATCATGACAAAGAAATGTAAAACAGATTACTTTAAGTAGACAAACTTATTGAGCGACACTACATCCTTTTTTTAAATGAAAAATTTCTGGATTGCTCTTTTAAGTCACTTTAATTAGCTTAAGTCTTAAAGTTATGATGTTTGCAAAATAATAAAGTATTTGAAAATGATTTGTGTGTTGAGAAATTATGGAGTGATTTAAAATATTAATTTTAGTTTGTTTGATACAGAATAAAACACATATAAATAAATAAAAGAGATACTACTATATTATTACTGCTCAACAATTTCTCAAGTGATTAATACAAGTGTCAGTAAAGAAATATAGTTACTAACAAAAGTATACAATTTTGTATTTCAGTTGATGTATTGATTAAATTTTTATATTCTTAACTCTACGTTACATTCAAAAATATAGATATATTTATTGCCAAAGAACATATACTTTACAGTTAATTCTTGTAAATGTAAAGATTAACTTAATTCTTGTAAATACAAAGATTAACGTAATTTTTGTAAATATATATATTAAATTAATTCCTGTGAATAGACAGATCAATCTAAATCTTGCAAATATAGAGATGTATTTAATTTTTGTAAATATGAGATATAAATTAGTTCAATTGAATTAAACAGAAAAGTTATTCAACTCAAATCTCCATAAAATCTAAGTTAATTTAATAGCTCTAAATATTCTTCTCAGAAAAAATGTAATCGCGTTAAGATACCCTAAAAAACATCATGTAATGACCCAACTCCGTTACACAACAATATTACATAATTACATCGAAAAATCCAGCAGTAGTCTTTCCTTGTTTGTTAAAAAAAACATTTTTACACTCACTAAGATACGTCCAAATGTTCGAGATTCACCGGCACCGGTTCGATGGTTAGTTTCTTCAGTTCTGTAAAAGCGTTAAATCAGATTTAATGTTAATTTATGGCGTATGGAAAGGAAAAATTGAAGAGGTCTTACTGTTATTTCCGGCAATCAGGGAAACGAGATTTCTTCCGCAGACCGTCAGTTCTGTTAAAACATTTCGCGCGCAACGAACGCTTCTCAATTCTTGAAGAGCGCTGATGTCCAATTTCTCAATGCTATTTTCACTGACGTCTAGATGCGTTAAATTCTTGATTACAAGGGAAATAGAAACGAGAACGATCAATAATTAGTTCGGAAGCGTTCGTGTAGCATACAGATCATCGCAGAGAAAAATGCTTACTCCGTAATTTCCAAGAATTATGTTCCCTTTCAACTGATTGTTCCTCAGGTTCACTTTATACAAATTATTCTGATTATTTTTCTCATCCCTGTAGGTTTTGCTGTGCTCACTTTTCGATAGAACTTCCTGTAGATATTAAACGAGAAATATTAATGTTTTATTTTTGGAAAAATATTTTGTGTTTACTGACTTTATTTTTGTAACGTTGGTAGACTGAACAATTTGCAACTGTTCAAGCTTGTTTATTCTATTTTTAGCCGAGCGCACTTTGTACGATATTTTATAAATATTTAATAGTTGTTTTGCATCGGTTCCGACTTTAAATCGCAAATTAATAATGGTTCTTCTGTATTGGTATTTACAGAAATATTTTGTGGACACGACTTAAAAAGTTATGTGAAAAAGCAGAATTTCCATTTAATTCATATAGACACAATATGACGATTTTAATAAAAATCAGCGTGCATCCTTACATTTTATTTGTTAGGTCAAACAAGAATTAAAAAAGAAAAAAAATCCTGTATATTTGTTTATACTAAATTAAATAAAAGCATTCAACCGAGTTATTAAAAATCATCAATTTCTCACTTCAACTTTGTGTATCAAGTGAAGTTTTTAATTACACATGTACATGTCTTGAATCATTATTTGAAGTACATATAAAGATCAATATTTATAACACTTTAATTTACAAACTAAATAATATAATTTAGAAATTAAAGTTATCCAATATTTTTTTATTGGAATAGTTTGTTTTTCCTGTAAAATATTTATGTTTTAATTATATTTATGACCCAGCTTGCGCCGGGCACACAAAAAATTAGTCTATAGACTCATCAATTGTTCCCCTCCACGGAAATCTTTAGTAAAAGGCGAAAGATTTATGCGTGATTTGAAGGGAAACCAGAGTGAAGATCCACTGTCCTGAGCCCCTTTATGTACAGTCCTCGAATACCTTTCTCTTTCGAGAAAACGGCCGCGGTTGCGGCCATCTAGCGGCAGCGCGGTGAACTAGTACTCAGGAGCGTATACCGTAACGGATCGCCCCGTTCACTCTGGCAAAAATATTTTAAGGGAACCTTGCAATAAAAAAATAACTATTCGGACGAGAATAAATTTTTTAAGAATATCTATTAGCGGTGAATTATTTGCATAATCATAGATTACTGACATAAATGTAATTTTAGTATTGTGTACACGAATCGATGGTCGATAAACATCATACGAACATGTTTTACTATAATTAACACTAAAATGTAATAATAAATAATTCATAGATAATCTTTATTTATTGTTAATACTGATGGAACTAGTTTAAAAAATCTTTCAAAATTCAAATTTTCAGGATATTTTTATTTCGAAAAAACTTGAAAACTATAGTAGTTAGTGCTTTCAAATATTTTCATATATCACATGTCGAAATATTTATAATATATAAATATCAAATTCTGGTTGTTTAAGCTTAAAATGAAATTAATGAATAATAGATTTTTGTACCTGATTTTGCACAGTTTTGTAATGATTTTCCTTATTGCAATTTCTAAAGAGAAATATTCAAAACACGCATGCCATAATTATTTATTTAACGTTTATTCGCAATAACTGGAATTAGACAACATATAAGCTTATCAGTAACAGATCATTTTACCACCAGTTATTCTAAAGTCACGTGAGCTAAACTTGATAACTAAATTATAGATAAGATCATCTGATAAAATATGTTCCACTTCGATAGTTATATCAAAACTGATTAAAACCACTCGATATTTTAAGATCAACGATTCTTAAAAAATTCATATAATCGATTTATCTTTTACAAAAATCACTTCTCGGTCAAATCACGTGCAGCAAACAATCATGTGGTTTGTCGGTGATCGATTTGCTGATAATCTGCAAACATTTGCTATCTCAATATTTTAGACGAGATGTACTCAAAAGCGAGTACACCTACACGCTATTGCGATAATCAAATGTACTAAAAATTTAGAGTGTTTGACGATTTGGAGATCTACGGATTTTGTAATTAGGGATTTTGGAATTTGAGTATTTAGAGCTTTGACGATTTAAGGATTTGGGGATTTAGGAATCAAGAATTTAAGGATCTGAGGATTTAGGGATCGGGGATTTAGGGATCGGGGATTTAGGGATCGGGGATTTAGGGACTGGGGATTTAGGAATCGGGGATTTAGGGATTGGGGATTTAGGGATTGGGGATTTAGGGATTGGGGATTTAGGGATTGGGGATTTAGGGATTGGGGATTTAGGGATTGGGGATTTAGGGATTGGGGATTTAGGGATTGGGGATTTAGGGATTGGGGATTTAGGGATTGGGGATTTAGGGATTGGGGATTTAGGGATTGGGGATTTAGGGATTGGGGATTTAGGGATTGGGGATTTAGGGATTGGGGATTTAGGGATTGGGGATTTAGGGATTGGGGATTTAGGGATTGGGGATTTAGGGATTGGGGATTTAGGGATTGGGGATTTAGGGATTGGGGATTTAGGGATTGGGGATTTAGGGATTGGGGATTTAGGGATTGGGGATTTAGGGATTGGGGATTTAGGGATTGGGGATTTAGGGATTGGGGATTTAGGGATTGGGGATTTAGGGATCTCTATATTTATGGATTTGGGAATTTAGGGATTTGAAGATTTAGGGATCAGGGATTTATAGATCTGGGAATCAGCGATTTAGGGATTTAGCGATTCTGGGAATTAGCGATTTGGGGATTTAGGGATCTGCGAATTAGCGATTTGGGGATTCAGGGACTTGGGAATTTAGGAATTTGGAGGTTCAGAAATCTGAGGATATAGGCATCTGGGGATTTAGCGTTTTGAAGTTCTAGGGATCTGGAGATTTAAGAATTTAGAAATTTGGGATTTTCAAACTTGAGAACTTGAACTTGTGAATTGAAAATTTGGAGAAAATCAAAAATTTGCAAATTTTACCTTTTGAAAACTAGAAAATTAGTAACTTTGGCTCGTTAAGAACTAGAAAATAGCAAAATCTAAGCTTCCATATCTTTAACAAATTCAAAATAGAAAAATTTCTAAATTTCCCCTATGGCTTTCAATAATTACTCGTATGTACTTATGACTCACACTAATTTTTCGAAACCAACACTTCAGAAATTAAAATTAAAAACCAATAAAACACATTTCCTCAACCAGTACCGTATACATCAGAACACCGTTAAGTTCCAAGTAAAATACATGGGTATTTAAGGTGTTAATTAATTGGAACAAAGTCTGGGTTCGTCAGATCGGAACTGAATTTGTGCAATGCTCGGTGATTTCGCGGCCATTCGTCGTAACGGTACCGTAGCGCGAATTTTGAATTACAAAATACTTAAATAATTTCACGAAACGTATAGACGTACCGTTAACGCAAGCGTTCGCATGTTGAAGAAAGATGGAAGACTGTTCAGGCAATTTCCAGCCAAGGAAATGTTTCTCAAGTTCTTCAGCTCGCCGAGCTCGTGCGGCAACTCTTTGATTCCATTACGATCCAAGATCAGCTCTCTCAGACTGCAATGAAATTAACATATTTTTTACGTTACTGTTATTGCATATATTCCTTATCATTATTATTAGACGTGCATGACAGGAGCTGAATCATCTGTGTAACTGAGTTTTAAAATATTTAGAACGGTATAAAAATAATTTATACTGTTGCAATTATTAATGTACAATGTTAATTATTGATTTGTACAATTCAAATTTTTAGTCTTAAAATTGTTGTACATTGAGAAAATAGTAGTTATAGTAATATAATTATCAAACAAATAATAATTCTTGCCAAGTATAATACTCATCATTCGTTTTTATATAAGTCATGTAAACATACACCTATATGTTACAAAAGAGAACGAAGAAAAATAGTAACAATAGTAATATAACTATCAAACAAATAATTCTTGCCAAGTATAATTCTCATCCTCATTCGTTTTTATATAAGTCATGTAAACATACACCTATATGTTACAAAAGAGAACGAATAAAAATTTGACATTGAAACAAAATTTGAAATCGTACCAAATGTTTGATAACTATAAAATTGTTCAACAAAAATGAACAATCTTATAATGCATGTAGAACGTATTTTCAATATTTTTAAATTTGTGTGTTGAGATATCGAATTCGCAATATTTTGATTAAAAAAATTGCTGCATATTGTAGGAAATGTTAAGATGAAGTTATTTGAGAAGTTGCGCTAAAACTTCCGGTTGACACGATGGAATGAATCAAGATAAATTAACAGTGCATTTAGCGGTGCAACATGATTCGATGTCAATGCACGTTGCACCTTGGATGTTGCACGGACAAACGAATCGGTGAACCTAAACGAACGGACCGCCCACAGGATGTGCACTTGAGTAGAAAGTTTCGAATTATGGTGAAAACCTTCCTGCCAGTAAGCATCTGTGTCATCG
Organism: Megachile willughbiella; assembly: GCA_945859595.2. NCBI lineage: Eukaryota > Metazoa > Arthropoda > Insecta > Hymenoptera > Megachilidae > Megachile > Megachile willughbiella. The sequence continues at coordinate 13,354,867 of OX243796.1, forward strand.
GATGGACTTTCAGTTTTTAAAGTAAAATCGAAACGGCCGGAAGTAATTGAAGATAGACGCTTGATCATGTCGCGTGATTTGTTAATACGTTGCGTAACTGTTGGCCATATTTTGGTTTTGATAGGAGGAGATTCACTAGTGATGCATTATTTTTTGGAAATTAAAGCTTAGAAATTTTGAGATTGGAAATTTAGTAATATTCAAGTTTTTAAATTTAAAATTTTGCAACTTTTCTAGTTTTCAAATTTTCAAATATTTCTGAATTCCTCATATTAAAATATTCTAAAATTGCAAAGATCCTATGTTTCTATACTCCCATAATTCTAAACTTGGAAATTTGGTAATTTGTAAATTTCCAAATTCCCTATTTTTCTAGTCATCAAATTCTCAAATTACTAATTTCCCTATGTTCAAAAATTCTAATATTCTAAACTCTCAAATTTTCAAATTTTTAAATATTACTGAAATCCTCAAGTTTAAAAATTCCAAAGCTGCAAAGTTCCAAGGTTCTATAATCCCAAAATATTAAACTTCGAATTTTGGCAATTTGTAAATTTCCAAATTCCCCATTTTTCTAGTCATCAAATTCTCAAATTACTAATTTCCCTATTTTCCAAAATTTCAATGTTCCAAAGTTTCTATAATCCAAAAATTCTACAGTTTTGAGTTCATCACATTCTCACAATTCTCCAGTTTTCAATTCCCCAAATTCTCCATTTTGCAATTCCCCAAATCCTCCATTTTCCAACTCTCAAATTTTCAAGTGTCAATTCCCCAAACTCAAATCCAAAACTTTCAAATTTGCAAGGTTCCAAAAATCTCTAATATTCTAAATCTCCAAAATTTCAACCTTCCTATGTTTAAAAGCTTCTAAAGATTGTAAAATCCAAAAATTCCAATGTTGCGAACTCACCACATCCTTAATTTCCAAATTCTTTACTTTTCAAATCCTCAAATTCTATCCAAATCCCTAAATTCCTCAAATTCACAAATATCGAAGTCACTAAAGTTCCCCAAATTAAAAAATTCCAAATGTACATATACCCGAGAAGTCCCTAACATACCAAAACTCAAAAATTTCAATATTTCAAGGTATCAAATATCTAAACCCCAAATCCTCAAAGTCCACATTTTTAAAATCGAATTCTTCCGATTCTCTAAATTTCCATTATCTACTCGTATTCTCCTCTTCGCCCCATTTTCAGCCGCCATATTGAAAATACCCACTTCAAAATGACCAAGAGAGAAGAACAGACAATTAAAAGAAGAAAAAGTAAGAACTTTTTAAAGTAGAAGGGAATAATTCTACCGTTTGAAACGTGGAAACTCTCGAATGCTAATTACCGGAACACTTGAACCCTTCAACTACATCGAATCGCCATATTGCATCCTCTTATTCGGGCGTCGAGCACGCACTTATTTCCAGAGCACGCGGCCACTTCTCACCTGCTTTACCATTCCTTATTCTTCGGCCACTGCACACGCTGTTTAAAGAACGAGAACACCTCTAAAGATCTCGAGTATCCTCTCGAGTATTCCGGGACGCTTCTTAGCGGAGACACTGCATTCTCCAGAAAAAACTTCCCTCGCGTTTTTCACCCATTCATAATGCGTTCAAATATTCATCGTTTTCGTTCTTTCTATCCATTTAAAGCGTACACCTTGATAATGGATTCCTTCAGAGCACCACGCTTATTCTATTTCCTTCTTTTTCCTTCCCTGCCCGTAAGATTATTCTTTGGACATTCGATCCCCCTAGTCCTTCATCTTTGTATATTTTACACAAACTTCCTCAACTGTGCTTTTTCATTTTTCATTACACGGAAAATTCTTTAATATCAGCGCCGCGTATTTTCACGAATTTTCAAATTCACCTGCTTTCTATATTTTATTCTTCGACGTTGATATTCTGGGTTTCTCAAGTTTTCTACATTTCATACAAAATTTCTTTGCACCAATTCTGTTGCCTCTTGCATATTTTAAAGATTCTTCGACTGTATTCTGGGTTTCTCAGTTTTGGTACGTTTCATGGAAATTTTTTTTTATCAGCTTTGTTATTAGTTTTTGTGTATTTTACAGGAGGTTCTTCAAGGTTACTGAGTTTCTCTTTTTGGTACGTTTCATAAAAATTTTTTTATATCTTTGTTATTAGTCTGTGTATATTTTAAGTCTGTGTATATTTTACAAGAGGCTCTTCAAGGTTAATAGGTTTCTCAATTTTGGTACATCTCATAAAAAATTATTTTATGTGGTTTATAGTCTGTATTTCAAACTTCAATATCCAGTCTTCTTTACTTCTTGTATATTTTATGGAAAATTCTTTAATTCTTCATGTATTTATTGGCTACGTCTTTCTTCACAGAAGGTTCTTCAACATCTGTCACTTCCTAGTCTTTGTATCTTTCAGAGAAGATTCTTCAACATTCTGTATTTCTTAATTTTATCACACAGAAAATTCTGTAATATCTGTATCATGTATTCTTCAATATTTATATGTACATGTCGTGAAAAATTCTTCAAGTTTAATATCAAGCAGCTCCTGATAATGTCAAGTTTAGTATCAAGTTCCTTTGATAAAAGCTGCAGTGTCCTCATGAATTCTGAAGTTTATTTTAAACTTTGCGATTAAACATTAACATTTATATTTTATTGTTTAATGTTCAATATTGAAAGTCTCTGTAACAATAAATCCTCCTAGAATCAAAGTCCACATTCACAGATGCTTCTCTCCAGGAAGTCTTCGTTTAGCACCCTCGTAAACAATTAATAAAATCGGACAATTTATGCTCAACTTGATCCTCAGGAAATGTTACCACAAAAGAATTGCAACTTCTTTCCATAAGTCTCCTTTTACCGCAATCAACATGCAAGATTTAGCAAGTACATCCGACATAAATCAAAGCAATACGAAAGTTCTCGACGAAAAGTTTCAAGGTAATTCAGGTTAAAATCCCCTAAAATACAGCGATGCACAAATTCAGCAAATACATTCTGATCCCCGTTCGCACTTCGGTCAGCAATTCAAATTAGTACTCATGAACCCTGTGTTCCCGAACTTTTAGTTCACGCGTAAATCTGAACTACCCAAACATTTCAGGTCCTCCAAAAATTCACAGCGAGTCCACACGAAGAGTTTAGGAGATAATTTTCCAAAGCGACGAACTCGAACCGCCTTCAAACTTTCACGGATCCTCCAAATTCGCGAGGTCCTCTTCGGATGTTGCGATCTTCTAGTGGCTCGGTTTCTTCAGCTTTTTGTAAACGATATTCCTTGGATTGGACAGCTTTGTGAAGTTACGAGCTGGTGCACACTCGCGCGAGTTCTTCAGGGGACTAAAGAAGCGAGGCGAAGCATATCCAAGCTATTCCTTCGTCGAGGAAGAAAGAGGGAGACCAAGGATGGCTTGGCTGACCACTCTGACGTAACAGAGTGGAGAGATTAGCGTCGGGTGGTGGTAAAACCATGGGGTTCTAATGAATAAACACCGGGGACTATGGTTGTTTGGCGAGTAAACAACCAAGGATTACTCGGAGGATTATAAGGTTCACAGGTCATTGATTTTGATAATCGTTTGCTAAGATCTGGTCGCTGGTTGAACATTATGCTGAGATATGTTGATACCTTGCTATTTAACACTAGAATAACTAGTTACAATGACTGCTTTCAGGTTCCACATTTTATATTACGTTTGTTTGCTGTTATTAATAGTCATTGTTGGATTATTAGTAATAGTGCTTGTATCGAAATATGTGTCATATTCTGTTGAGATAACGAATGGTTAATTAATTCTTCAATGTTAGTTAATTCTTCCGTGTTTGCTTATTTATTTTTTCACCTTGTTTTCAATTTTAAAGCGCACATGCAGGAAGGGATGTCAAGGATGATATTAAATTTTTCAATTTAAGTAGGTTCCTCAAGTACCGTTTGCTTGATGAAGTTTTGAACGTCCAAGGGCTTTAAGTTTTGGAATTCGTAAAATTTGTAGTTCTATATTTTCAAACTTTCAGACATCAAATTTTGTAACTACAAAATTTAAAAATGTTCTAGTTTTGAACTTTCATAATCCAAAAATTTCTATGTGCGAAAATCTCAAAGTCCAATGATTTCAAATTGCAAACATCCTAAAGTTCCAAAATTAAGAATCTCAAAAATTTCAATGTTTCAAAATATCAAAATTTTTAAATTTTAAAAGTCATCAAAGTCTCAGAATTACTAAACTTTGAAGTTCCAACGTCTTAAAATTCTAAAATTCCAAAGTCCCAAATTGCAAACGTTCTAAAGTCCCAAAGTCTGAAATGTCTTCAAGTTCCAAATATCCTACATTCCAAACTTTTAAAATTTTAAAACCCCAAATTCTAGAAGTCCAAAATAAACATCACCAAATTTAACAGGTTGTGAAAGTCTAAAATTCCAAACATGCCAATAGTCGAAACCGCAGAGTTCCAAAATGGCGGCGCACCCGATTTCGTAGAACTGGGTTAAAATCGATCAATTCCTACAGTTCTACCTGTTGAATTCGCAAATAATCAAAGTAAACATCCTAAATTCCAAAGTTCTAAAATTTCAAAATCCCAAATTGCAGAATTCTGCAAATTCAAGTCCTAAAACTGTAAAATTTCAAGCATGTCATTTCTCGAAACACCCGAGTTCCAAAATGGCGGTTCACCCGATAGAACTAGATCAGAATCCATACTTCTACCCATCGAATTCTCAAATAATCAAAGCAAACATCCTAAATTTCAAAATTCTAAAATATTAAAATCCCAAATTGCAAAAGTCCCAAAATAAAAATCTGCAAACTCAAGTCCTAAAACTGTAAAATTTCAAGCATGTCATTTGTCGAAACACCCGAGTTCCAAAATGGCGGTTCACCCGATAGAACTAGATCAGAATCCATACTTCTACCCATCGAATTCTCAAATAATCAAAGCAAACATCCTAAATTTCAAAATTCTAAAATATCAAAATCCCAAATTGCAAAAGTCCCAAAATAAAAATCTGCAAACTCAAGTCCTAAAACCGTAAAATTTCAAGCATGTCATTTGTCGAAACACCCGAGTTCCAAAATGGCGGCTCACCCGAAAGAACTGGATCAGAATCCATCGTTCTACCCATCGAATTCTCAAATAACCAAAGCAAACATCCTAAATTCCAAAGTTCTAAAATTTCAAAATCCCAAATTGCAAAAGTCCCAAAATAAAAATTCTGCAAACTCAAGTCCTAAAACCGTAAAATTTCAAACATGTCATTTGTCGAAACACCCGAGTTCCAAAATGGCGGCTCACCCGATAGAACTGGATCAGAATCCATCGTTCTACCCATCGAATTCTCAAATAACCAAAGCAAACATCCTAAATTCCAAAGTTCTAAAATTTCAAAATCCCAAATTGCAAAAGTCCCAAAATAAAAATCTGCAAACTCAAGTCCTAAAACCGTAAAATTTCAAGCATGTCATTTCTCGAAACACCCGAGTTCCAAAATGGCGGTTCACCCGATAGAACTAGATCAGAATCCATCGTTCTACCCATCGAATTCTCAAATAACCAAAGCAAACATCCTAAATTCCAAAGTTCTAAAATTTCAAAATCCCAAATTGCAAAAGTCCCAAAATAAAAATCTGCAAACTCAAGTCCTAAAACCGTAAAATTTCAAGCATGTCATTTCTCGAAACACCCGAGTTCCAAAATGGCGGTTCACCCGATAGAACTGGATCAGAATCCATCGTTCTACCCATCGACTCCGCAAAGAATCAAAGCAAACAGATATCGTTTGAATTTTCGAAGAACGTGCCCTTCCGTATACCTACTTCCTGCAACAATTTCGATCGTTAACACGTACGTGTTTCTGTTCACGCCTCGATGTACGTGGCAGAACGAGCGATGTGCGCTCTTTTTGATCGGACACTCTGATCGGGAAGTAAATTGCACAGTTCCAGTGTTTGGCTTGCATTGTGTTCCGCGAATGTGGCTCGTTTCAGGGAAAGGAATCTAATGATAAGGAGCTTTTAAATTACGCTTCTCGGGAAGGGTTCTTGTTCCTCGGGTTGGGCAACTTCAAGTCGTTAGGCAGATTCCGCTTTAAGATCTTCAACAATGTTGCTGCAGCCTCCGAGAGACCGTGTTGAATATTTTAAACGGCTCTTTCGTCCCTTCGATGACAAGACATTTTCCCAACTCTTCGCTTATTTTTCGGTCGTACAACCTTATATTTCGTTAGAAATTGTACTATCATGTTTTCAATTGATTCGTAGTTTTGTTTATAGTCATACCTTTGTTCACAGCTTTTATAATTCATAGCTTTGTAGCAGATGTTTGGTCTCAATTCTATTGATCAGAAATTTGAGCTTGAATTGTCATCAGTGTTTTATGTAAACTGATGATAATTTATTTTATATAGTGGTGTTTTTATAAATACATACATCATCGTTGTACTGATTACATGATTATGAAACGATAGGAAACGATATCCATATTTGAATACAGCACCTCTTCCGGTAAATAATTTGAATCGAAAAAATAAATTGCTTTCGTTCTGTTACAAGTAATCAGTTGGTTTAAATCGTACAAAAACAAGTAATTAACTTTGCATGTTGATTACTTTACAGTGGTACTATTTCAATTATCATTCGCAGGCCAGTCGTAAAAACAAAGATACGATCATTAATTTCAATTAGATCGAATCCACCGAATATTTGCAACATAATACAAATAAATGTATTTCTTACGAGTTGTTTAAATTGCAATCCAAAGAATGCTGTGTTATTGGTTCGTCAGTTTAATGATACCGTAATTAACATTGCCAATTACCGGGCAGCTACGTCTGTTCCGTATCTCGTTAACTATTTAGAACTATCTAACACGGTTAGGAACTTTTTAAAATTCATCCGAGCACATAGCTTCCTGATGATTACGATCATCGCATCGGATAATTATTACTTTCGGGATTCATTTAAGAAATTTCATTTCGGAAGCTTCCGATAAACAGTAAATTACACTTTATTTGCAAGAATAGAATTTAATACGGTGTTTCAGGGATCATTAATCATCGTGCATATATTTAGTGAAAGGAATATTTCAAACAATTTCTACTAGTTAGGTATTAATATTATAATAGAATAATCTTTTAGATTTCTAGAAGCTTTGTAGAGCCACAATTTCTATATCCCTAAAATTTCGGTACGTTTATATGCAATGCTATTTTTCTAGGTACCTAGGAACTTTCAGATTCTTAGAATTCATAATATTGATATATGGAGACCCAGGTCTTCAATATCCCTAAAATTTCCTGTGTACCAAAAATTCTTATATTTTTAAAATTTCTATATCACTAGAATTCCTTAAACCCCATATTTTTAAATTTATAAAGTTTTTATTTCTCTAGAATTTCTATATCCTAAAAATTTTTTATCCCTAGATTCCTACAATCCATACACTTGTGAAATAGTTTCCTACAAATCCTATAATCCCTAAAATCTCTATATGCTTAGAAACTTTATATTCCTAGAATCTCTATATCTTCTAGAATTCTTCTATTCTTAAAATCCCTGTGTGATTATATCTCTAGAATAACTAGAATCTCTAGAATTGCTATATCCCTAGAATCCTGAGAATCCTCGGAATTTCTAAAATCTTTAGAATTCCTATATCCCTAGAATCCCTTGAATCCCCTCGAATCCTTTGGATCCCTAGAATCTCTTGAATCCCTAGAATCCTTTGAAACCCCTAGAATCCCTAGAATCTCCAGAATCCCTAAAATCCTTAGAATTTCTATATCCCTAGAATCCCTTGAATCCCCTCGAATCCTTTGAATCCCTAGAATCTTTTGAATCCGTAGAATCCCTTGGAACCCCTAGAATCCCTAGAATCCCCAGAATCCCTACAATCCTTAGAATTCCTATATCTCTAGAATCCCTTGAATCCCCTCGAATCCTTTAAATCCCTAGAATCTCTTGAATCCCTAGAATCTCTTGAATCCCTAGAATCCCTTGAAACCCCTAGAATCCCTAGAATCTGTAGAATCCCTAGAATCCCCAGAATCCCTAAAATCCTTAGAATTCCTATATCTCTAGAATCCCTTGAATCTCCTCGAATCCTTTGAATCCCTTAAATTCCTAGAATTCCTAGAATCCCCAGAATCCTTAAAATCCTTAGAATTCCTATATCCCTAGAATCCCTAGAATCCCTCGAATCCCTAAAATCCCTATATACCGATACCTCTATGTCTACATATGCACACATCCTCAGATTCTTAATTACACTAATTACATAAAATATCAAATAGACACGCTGAAATAGACTCATTAAAGAACGTTTAATTTACGAACGCGGCAATATAACAGAATTGTGATTATTCATTGTCAGCGTGCGATCGTTTCACCGTGACCGTTGGCAATTGATCGCGTACACTTTTCAGTTTATTGGAAAGTTTCGCATTAATTTGCACGGTGATCCTTGTTCTTTCTCTGGTCGTTCCGTTGTTTCTGCGCCACTGCGCCACGATGGACGACTTCTGGGCTCTGTTGTTGCCCAACTCCATTCTAGCAGGTCAGCTTTTGCATTCGAGCTCGTGTGCGTGTCCTCGCACGCGTTCTTCTCGCAGCGTGCAGCGTGTAGGACACGCGAAGGCTCGAGCGTGTGCCGGTGTCTACGGCACCGTAGTTCCTTCTCCAGCGGGGCTTTGGTATCCTCATTTCCGCTCGGTGGAAAGCCGTTTTCGAGAAACTTTACGTAATCACCGTCTTTAATTGCACGGTCTCCCGACGATACTCCAGTTCCACGAGTCGATCTGTTCGATTTATCGAACACGAGGTTTCTTTCATTCTTACCCCTTCCGTGTACGGGAAGATACTTTATGATAACCTAACCTAACGTACTTAGGTTATGTATTCAATACTCCAGTATAATCTAGGTCAAGATTTTATCGGGATGTATGTATCTGTGGGTGTGTTTGTTTTAAGAAATTAAATTTCAGCTTCTCGAATTTATCGAATGATCCATTTTGTTTATTTTATCCCCTTTCGTGTTCAGCAAGAAATTTTACGACTATATTTTGGTCTATGTATTTAATACTCAATAATATATGTAGTGTTTCATTGGAATATATGTATGTATTTGAGGGTTATGTTTTAAGTCATTGAATATTAGATTTTTGAATTTGTCAAATACCTCGCTTTTGTTCATTCTAACACCTTCAGTGTTCAGAAAGAAACTTTACGACTATATGTGTACGTTGATCTATATATTTAATACTCAATATATGTAAAGACTTCATTAGGATGTATGTCTGTATTTGAGGGTTTATATGTATATTTCAAGACACTGAATTTCAGCTTTCCATGTTTATCAAATGCCCCGTTCTGTTCTGTTAATTTTAACCCCCTTTGTGTTCAGCAAGAGGAACTTCTTTTTTAATATCAGATATATCTTATCTTTTATAATTACGAATTTATGCTGTACCTTTTTAAAATACTACAAATTTATAATAATTTTTAAAGAGTTAAAGTGTAGTTGTATTTTGCAGGTGAAAAGTCGTACATTAAGGGGTAATCGATATCGCGAACGGAGAGGTCAGAACACTTCTCGCCAGCTGTATCAATAGATCAACGGTACTTGATCTACTTTGATCAATGGACATGCAAACTTGATTACAGCACTTAACTCTTTCATTACTGTGTACATACATTTTCTGGTACTTGTAATTTGATTGCTACGGTTGGCTGAACTGTTACATTTTGTGGTTGCAGCATGATTTTTATATTTTATGATTTTAATCTTTGTATCAGTTTCAAAGATTTTAACACGTTTCTTATATTTTATAATTTTTCATGATTTTAACACGGTTCTAAGAATTTATTTCTCATGATTTTAACATGATTTCACTTTAGAATTTTAGATGAGTTTCACGTAGTTGTAACATTTCATGATTTGCGATGATTTTCACATAGTTGTAACATTTCATGACTTCTGTTGATTTTAACATAATTGGAACATTTCATGATTTCTGATGATTTTAACATTGTTGTAACATTTCATGATTTCTGATGACTTTAATGTAGTTGTAACCTTTCATAATTTCTGATGATTTTGACATAGTTGTAACATTTCATGATTTCTGATAATTTTAACATTTTATGATTGTAACACGAACTTAAACATGTTAAAGTAACATTATTTAATAATGTTTAGTAATGTTAGAATAACATTTTACAATTGCAATACGATTTTAAGATAATTCATGTTTAATAAGATTTTAACATTTTTAACACGAAACGTGTTTTTGCAATAATTGTATAATTACAATTCATTGCCAATATAGTGAAAATGAAATAAAATTATCTGGAGGTTTTCTAAATATCTAACACTAGTTCCTTCAAATCGAACAAGTTTCTAAGAGTAACGATATCGATTTCGGTACCATGCCAACTCCAATTATCCATGGATTAGGCAATTTATCTTAATTAGCACATCGTCGACTAGGTAACGGCGGTACGGACGTAAGGAAATCGGCAAATAATATATCTGACTCGGTGGCTCGTTCGATTAATTAACGGATAACTTTCTATTATCTTCGGCCGGAAGTGAGGTTGATTTACCGGCGAATCGACGATACGTAAAGTTTGATTGTATTTAGAAATCGAACGATTGTACCTTCATCCTGTGTTACTCATTCCGAACAAAAGCGTACATTAAGAAACGACGTGGTTCTTTACAAAACCTTTTATTACTACTTTTTATTACTAGTAATAATATATGTAAGATATACTTTCTTTTATTAATATTTCTTTTATTAATATTAATATTAACTAGTCAAGTTATTATATGCTAGTCGAACTTTATTAAAAAGAAAATTCTGAGATTCTTTAATTTAAGGACAGTGCTTCTCTATTTCTAGTTACAAAATTTATTAACATTCTTTTGTTGAAATATATGAAATATATGAAACATATGAAACATATGAAACATATGGAGCATATGAAACATATGAAACATATGAAACATGTGAAACATGTGAAACATATGAAACATATGAAGCATATGAAGCATATGAAACATATGAAACATATGAAACATACGAAACATGTGAAACATACGAAACATATGAAACCTGAAAAATGTGAAACACATGAAACATATGAAGCATATGAAACATATGAAACATATGAAATATATGAAATATACGAAACATGTGAAACATATGAAACATGTGACATATATGAAATATATGAAATATATGAAATATACGAAACATGTGAAACATATGAAACATGAGACATATATGAAACATATGAAATATATGAAATATATGAAACATGTGAAACATATGAAGCATATGAAACATATGAAACATATGAATCATATGAAACATATGAAATATACGAAACATGTGAAACATACGAAACATATGAAACATGAAAAATATCAAGTATCGAGATGAATGCGACTGCTCCAGCCAATATTACAGCCGAAAATACGTGTGAGGCGTCCATTTTTCTATTCTAACCAAATGTGTCGTAGCTCTTCTAAACACGTCACTTCAACTCGTGGATTGACATCGTTACTCTAATTTAATTTTAATTTTTAATTTTTTAATATTTGCAAATTAAAGCAGAGGAATACGTCTGCCAATTATTTTAGCGATAACAATGAAATTTTTGGTAGAAATAAAACATAATAAAATGCTATTATTACCGCAACGATATTTTCTTTCTTCAGAACAGTTAGTATCTTCTCTTGGAGAGTAACTCATTCAATCATAACCATTATGGAAAAGAGACGTCAAGAACGTCTTAAATAACGATTCGTCTATATGATTGAAAATATTTCTTTTGAAGGAAACTCTCTTTCGAATCGAGATATCCTTCAATGCCCCAGCCAAGCTATTCCACGTCAAATCTCGAACCGGAAAACCTCATATTTCTTACTTTCTTTCACCCTGTTCAGCATTTATCGATAGCCTCTGTGTAGGTACCCGTGTTCCTCGAGAAATCAATTTCTAGTGAAATCGAATGACTTCTTAAGCAGAGAAATATTGTACTTTGTCTTCGGTTTGAATACTCTTATAATATGGAAATTTCGAACGGTGCGAATCTAGAAACCTGGGTTCTTTAGAATTCGGGTAATATGAGAAATGGGTGAGTGAAAATTAACCGTGTTAGGAATTTGGAAAATTTGGAATTGGCAATTTAGGAATTTGGGAAATTTGGAGTTGGATATTTAGGGATTTGGGAAATTTGGAATTGGAAATTTAGGAACTTGGGAAATTTGGAATTGGATATTTAGGGATTTGGGAAATTTGGAATTGCAAATTTAGGAATTTGGGAAATTTGGAATTGGCAATCTAGGAACTTGGGAAATTTGGAGTTGGATATTTAGGGATTTGGGAAATTTGGAATTGGAAATTTAGGAACTTGGGAAATTTGGAATTGGCAATCTAGGAATTTGGGAAATTTGGAATTGGAAATTTAGGAACTTGGGAAATTTGGAATTGGCAATCTAGGAATTTGGGAAATTTGGAATTGCAAATTTAGGAATTTAGAAAGTTTAGAATTGCAAATTTAAGAATGTGGAAAATTTGGAATTGGAAATCTACAAATTTGGAAAATTTGGAATTAATAATTTAGAAATTTGGGAAATTTGGAATTGGTAATCTAGAAATCTGAGGCACTTGGAGATGGTAATTTAGAAATTTACGAAATTTGCCAAGTGGGGAGATAAAAATTGGAAATGTGAAAATGTAAATTTCTTGAATGTTGAAAATTTAAAAACATGGAAAACTTAAGAATTTAGAAATACTAGAAATTTGAAAGCTAACATATTTCAAAGTTTGGAACTTGAAGTAAAAATTCAGCAACTGTTAACTTCACGCAGTAAAAATTCGACAATTATCAACCTTGCAAGTTTAAAAATCACGAATCTCATGGAAAATTTCTCTATCTCTAACAGTATACACAAAAATTATCCCACGTTCTACACACAAAATATTAATTCCACGTGTTAACTAATTACTCCATTAACATCTGTATAATTCCACTAAACGAAAACAAGCATCGTTGCGTTTCTTTGCAATGTGTTTGGTCCAACGAGATCTGATAAAAGAGTTTACATACTTGATAAGCTGGCTTATGTCAGCCGGAATCTTCTCGATTTTGTTGTCTGAGAGATTGAGGTAGGTTAACTCCCTAAGCTCCAGTAACTCCCGTGGAATTCTCATCAACTCGTTGCTCTCAAAATGGAGTACACGAAGTTTCGGGAACCTGCATTAAAAGGAAACTTAATCGACTCCGCCTAAATGGTTAAATTGAAAATACAGAACAATTTCGTGGCGATACTATCGATTCCATCGATTACATTGTCTCGTTGACTTGTACCTGTGTAACAGTATCAGATTGTTGTTTGTGTTTGAAAGTTGATTTTGGCTCAACACCAGCTCTTCAATCGCTGGAAACGCTGCAGCACTGTCAGGGATTCTTGACAGACCGCCATTGCTGAGATCCAATTGTTTTGGACAGGATGACAACTGTATTGCCTGTAACATCAATGCAGAATGCTTTTAGCCTGATGAAAGTGTATTGATATTGATTCTGGACGTATTGTTGCTATTTTTTGAATCTATCTGGTTAGGTTTAATTACAAAATTGTATCATTTTGTGTATACTTGTTCAAATTGCATTGAGTGCTGATTTTTTGCAGCGTTTATTTTTACCAAAATAAAATTCTTTCTAGTTCGATTTTGTTTTGCATTTTTAAAAATTATGTATCATCCGATGATTGCATTATTATATTTATTTTAAGATGAAATTTATGATTACTAGTTTAAGCTGTAGTGCTAATTATTTGTAGCGTTTATTTTTATCAAATTTATTTTTCTAGTTGGACTTAGTCTTGCATTTTTAAAAGTTATATATAAATTAAATTATAATATAATTTTAAATATTATATATATAATTTTTTATATTTTTTATGTTATTTATTTTAAGATAAAATGATCTCTAGGTTAACAGAATTTCTACCTTATTTATTTAGGTTAGTAGTAAATTTTTTTGTATAGTAGTTTGTATAGTAAATTTTGTAGGAATAATTCGAAAATTTTACAAATATATTACCATATATTTTGTTCAAAAATTTGCTATTAAAGATCAGTAGAGTATCACATTTTCTTTTTGATACTGGAGTACAAGTAAGCAAGTCTCATTAGGTTCGTTACCTCTGACTCTAGGGAGTCTGTATCGATGGTGTCTTTATCAAAGTCACGTTCCTCCATAATGGCGATTAAATTCCCAAGACACACCATCTTTCGAGCATTCACTATCGATAGTCATTGAACACCTTCACACTTTTATTACATTTACACCAATAAATAATCTGAATTATTTCACTGAAAAAGTCCCTTGTCCATTTTTATTTTTTACACAAGAACGAAACCTATCACTTATTTAAAACATACATTAAATCCATCGATTGCATCCCTTAATCAAATCCATAAATTAAGTCCCTTAAATTTAGATATACAGTAAATTCATAAATTAGAATTATTTATTAAATCCATTCATTAAAAACATAAACTAAATACATTAATGAAAACAATAAATTAAATCCATTAATTTGGAGCATGTTATATCCATTGATTTGAAACATAAATTGAATTCATTGGTTAAAAATATGAACTAAATTCATTGACTTAAAACGTGAATTAAATCTGTTCATTAAAAATATAAATAAATTCCTTAAATCAAAAATTTTCATTAAATTCATTAATCTAAAACATAAATTAAGTTCGTTGGTAAAAGAGATAAATTTAATTAATTAATTAACAACGTAAATGAAATCTTCAAATTAAAAATATTCGTTAAATACATTAATTTAAAACATGAATTGAATCCATCAATATAAAACACAGTTAAAAAAAAAAAAATAAAAAATAGTCAAATGAGTTAAAATTCGATTTTAACCACTCCATTGATCATGCAAAGAAGTTTCTATCGAATTGCAAACGACAAAATTTCAATCGTGAATTTAATTATAATTTTCTTCACCTCGATCAACGCAAACGATATCAAATTTCGTAGAAAATACCGATCGAGTAGCAAATAAATATTTGAAAGCGTCAATATTTCTTTGTCGATCTGGAAATACGATTATTAATTTTACTTGAAGTTGACATTGCGAAACTGCGACGAAACATTCGACGTAATAAATGATGCCAAATAAATGATGGCGAGAACCAGAAGCACAGAGTAAAGATACTTTAAGCGAGCTTTAACGTGGCATGTAAAGTCTGGCTACAAGTTTGCTGGTTTCTCTGTCGGAACCGATAGTCGTGGAAAGTTTCGCGAAATTGCGGAACAACCAGTTTGCAAACATGAATTACGCGATCAATGATAAACACAGTTCCTACGGTTCACAACGTGTGCGTCTTATGAAAATGCACTCGCATTCGACCGGAAATCGCATTCTTGCCGTTCGTTTCGCATAAATTTTCATGAAACTTGAATCTTTTCACTGACATTGATTCTGCTATTTCCCAATATTATGTCGTAGATAATAAAATTTTAAAATAAGAGAACTTTAACATGTTGTCAGATCAGGAATTTTGGGATTCAGAAAATCTGGCAAGATTTAATAACATGAATAAATTGCAAAATACAAATTGTAACGTAGCAATATGAAATTCAAATTTTATCAAAAATTTGAGTTATTAAAGTTTGAATTATTTGAATGATAACATGAGTAAATTGCAAAATGCAAATTGTAACGTAGCAATATGAAATTCAAATTTTATAAAAAATTTGAGTTATTAAAATTTGAATTATTTGAATGATAACATGAGTAAATTGCAAAATGCAAATTGTAACATACCAATATGAAGTTCAAATTTTATCAAAAATTTGAATTATTTGAATGATAACATGAATAAATTGCAAAATACAAATTGTAACATACTAATATGAAGTTCAAATTTTATCAAAAATTTGAGTTATTAAAATTTGAATTATTTGAATGATAACATAAATAAATTGCAAAATACAAATTGTAACATACCAATATGAAGTTCAAATTTGATCAAAAGTGATTATATTACAAATTTGTTACCACTGTTGCGAAAATTGTAAAATTCTTTCATTTCATCTATTATAAATTACAATATCAACATGTAAGCAAGCCAAAAATCTTGAACACGACTAATATTAAAACACTGAAAAATACATAAACTCTTAATTGAATTTATTTCTCAAATTTGAAACTGGCTGAACTGACAACTAAATCAATTTATGCGGTAATATAATTGTTACGGTACTAAAATTTCAACGCAAAGTGAACAGATCCATAGAGATACCTCTACATAATGTATGAATGTGAAAACGGTATTCAGAATTAAAATTAAAACAATTAAAATATGTAATGTAACCGTAATTGCACGGGTGCAGAGGTATCGATTATCATTAATAATTTGATAAGTATTTTAAAGACAGCGCGATGAAATTATGGTAACGACAAATGGCTCATTATGAAGCTGTTTAAATATCCGCTTGATTCGGAACAGCACTCTGCATTCATTATGCGAATCAATGAAAGTATGCATAAGGTAGGGAAATTGTTATATACCAGGAAATTGCTATTACATTTCCGTACCACCGTGTTAATGAACCATTCGTTGCGATTATTGAGCTGCGTGTACAATAAGTAACGGAACGTGAAAAATAATTCATTTGATTTACATGTTATTAGAAATATCACACTGCGATCAATTATTATAAGAAGTTAATTTTGTAGAAATTTTAATATAAGACCTCTGTTTGATCCTAATTATGGTATTTAACATTCGATTTAGAAATGTTATTTTTTTAATAAGTAATTAATACTTAAATAAGTAAGTAATTATGTCAACCTGGTATTAGATTATTTTTTATAATGTTTAATAACTGTGGAGATTACAATGGTGATATTTAATGTATAATGTACGAATAAAACTTTATAAATAATTAAATAATATTTAAATAATATCAGTCTAGTAGTAGATCATTTTTTATAATGTTTGACTATTGCAAAAGCTACAATAATATATAATATTTAATCTATGAATTAAATTCTTTAAACAAATAATATTTAACTAGTATCAATCTAGTATGAGATTTTTTATAACGTTAAATCATGGAAATGTAAATAAATTTCAAAAGAAATAATCGAACGAGCGAGATCTGCAAACCCTCGAAGCGCATCTGTTACACTCGAAAAGTAGCCCGCGAAGTTTAAAGTAGATTCGATCGAAGTGAAAAGTTAACTTCACCAGAGCCGTAGCTAATGCTGTCTAAGATTTCCGAAAGTAAGTTGAAGAAATCGTTACATGTATCACCAGTCGGTTTGGAAAGATACTCAAAACATTCGGACATGATAAACTACTTAAAGAATCTCGAATCACCTATTGATTTTACGTTCAATATAGAATCAACCTTTGTCGATTTAATTTGCGTTTACATCTTATGATTACAAAAATTAAAAACCTTCTTAGATTTATCAACAAATTCATACTTATCCAACATATTCTAAAGGTTACTTGCTGTAGATTTTTATTATTATAACAGGAATAAAAATTTAGATAGATTGAACAATTTAATTTGCCTCAAAAGTATATGCTTACACAGGAGGACCCAGAAAATATATTTTCTTGAAATTCTTTTTACAGCAATACATCTTTCAATACACATTTTTTCATTCTAA
This sequence comes from Megachile willughbiella, assembly GCA_945859595.2. Lineage (NCBI taxonomy): Eukaryota > Metazoa > Arthropoda > Insecta > Hymenoptera > Megachilidae > Megachile > Megachile willughbiella. The sequence continues at coordinate 13,372,582 of OX243796.1, forward strand.
AAAGTACATCTCTAGAAAATTTTATTAATTTCTCCGAAAATAATGAAAACTATGAAAGATATTGACGTTTAGAAAGTTCACGAGAATTGTTTGCAGGTAATCACTGAAACTGAATCACTGAAAAAGAAAAAGTGCAAAAAAAATTGGTATAAAGAGGCTGAAGTGTCTATCAAATGTCAGTTGTGTCGTTTCTACCTAACAGTTGCCCAACAGCGTTGTTCCCGCGACTTCCGATTATATCGCGAATGTCCGTCACAGAGAAATGAAATGGTTAATGGGCAAACGTATCGAACTCGCTGAAAAATGTCCACGATGTCGCGGAAACCGGGGAAAGCGTCGTTTCCAACTAACCGATTCGTTTCTTCTGCTTCATGCAGCACTAAGGGCGATAAAAAAAGATGGAAAATGGTGGTAAAAAGACGAAGAAGAAAAGGGAAGTTTCGCGTGTCCGTGTTCCAGGATGGTGGCTAACGAGAGGAGCAACTTTTCTTGGCGAACTTCTACCCGATAAAGTGGCTTTCAATAGATGACAGAAAAGTTTCACGATTCGATTCGATACCTGCCCCACGAGAAATGTTACATCGATGTGATAAATTCTGTTAATGGACAACTCGTATTTTGCAGTGGTTTTCATATTTAGGAATCAATTTTGTCAGTATTAGAACGAGTAGAGAAACGTGGATATTGAGTATCGATTTCGACTTAGAACAAGAAGTTTTCAAATTAAATACAGTATGAAAACAGGGACAGTTTTTACGATGAAAAACAAATAAATAGCACAAACTAGTTACGCTAAAAATATAGTGAAAAGTATGGAATCAGGAAATTTGTTTTTATGAATTTGAAGATTTAGCAACTTGAGAATTTAGAAATTTTGGGACTTTTGTCGTTCGGAAATATGGAACTTTGAAAATCCTTAGGTTACTGTAATAGCAATATTTGAGAAAAATCTGTCGGTAAAAATAAAAATTCGATCAGCGCCATCTAGCGGATGGCGTTTTTACCCTGCTCCTGGTAGCAGGATCGCAGAAAAGCGAGGAGGTATCCGAAGTAAGAGGTTTCCCGCGCAACTGCGCGCATGCGCACTGCAACCAAATTCGCGCCACCTCTCCAACATGGCGTCTCACGAAATACATAAAATTCATGGTACAGAATAATTAATTACTCTTTATCTAAGAACAATTAATGCACTTTTATCATGCAAGAATGAACTATGGTTCATTGTCTATTTGCTCATAACATATTTGTTAAGATTTTATACGAAGGCAATTAATTATTAATAATTATTAGTAAGATTAATACTACTATAAAATTTTATTAATGAATTCTATACGAGAAGGTTCGAAATAAATTGTAGTTCACTTTTCGATCATAAAAGTACGTAAATTATACTCAGAAATCGAGTAATTAATAAATATGATCATCGTTAATTCGATCTACTCCGGGAGGCGCCATGTTGGATAGAGGTGGCGCGAGTCTGGTTCTACCGCGCATGCGCGCAGTTGCGCGGGAAACCTCTTACTCCGGATACCTCCTCGCTTTTCTGCGATCCTGCTACCAGGAGCAGGGTAAAAACGCCATCCGCTAGATGGCGCTGATCGAATTTTTATTTTTACCGACAGATTTTTCTTGGATGATACAAAGTACTACATTGAATCTCTGTACCCTTAGAATTTCTGTGTCCTAAAAATTCAGATCTTCCTATATACCTTGTGCTATTGTATCACAATATATAAAATTTTTATATGTTTGCAGATTTTACATCTCTAGAATATCTATTTAAGTATATCTCTGTATTCCCACATTTCTATATCCTTAGATATAGCATAAACTCCTTATATCTCCAGAATTGTTAGAACCCTTGAGTTTCTCTACCCGTAAAGTTTGAAGAGTTGATTCACTTCTCACATTTAAATAACGAATGTATAAAACACTGGAATGTTCTCTAAAAATCTGTGTACACGCATGAAAATATCCTTAATTAGTTAATTAATTATGCTGCCAGTACAACAATTTGTTGTAGTGCATTGCGTCGGAACGAGCATGTATTTCCGGTATTTCTACCTATACTCGTTTAGGAAGACTTCGCTCGAATGCCCATTATCGTTGCATAATTTCCAAGCTAGCCACATTCATTTGATTAGCTATGCCAACAATAACCATAATGCGAACCGCAGATAATCGAGATCACGCGAACGGCGAAGGGGTTGTTACCCTTAATCAATTTCTTGCTCACCGCAATCTCACATTTTCGCAGTTAGTGACAAAAACTATTAGCGAACATTTAATGGAGATTATAAATTATATTTGATTTATAGTATCGATCGTAGTATGTTTTCGAGTTGGTTATGTAATCATCAATTTACCTAAGCTGGTATACAAATTTATGTTATATATGTATGTTGAGAATTATTATGTACGTATAATAAAAAATAATATGTATATAATACACAAATGTTACAACATATATGAAGAATGTATCCATACATATGTACATGTGTATATTTTTAATAAATGTCATTGTGGATTTCTAATCAATTTCTATATAATTTTACATACACATATAAATAGAAATGCGTATGTACATGTATGTACATGAATATGTTTACATATATGAAATATGTATACGAATTAAAAATTTATAGTTTCCAATATTTGTTTTGAAAATTGATAACAAATGTAACACTTAATTATCACGATGGTATTTCTTGCAATTTGCAATCCTAATGCAAATAAAAAATAATAAAAAATTCTAGATGGAGTTTTATTTGCAGGAGTATCAATAAATTCAATCCTAACTAATTCATGAAAAATTATATGTAATAACAAAGTTTATCAGTATCCTAACGTATTAAACAAATGAACGAACCAAATGCTCTAAACAAACCTAAATCCTCAAAAATTAAGAGATGTGTCCTCATAATCTCAAAATTGACATACTTGTGCACCAAACATACTAATATTCTAATTCACCTAACCAAGTTCCCTAAACAATCTAAAACCCTCAAAACTGAGAACTTATTCCCCATATCACTGATTCACACAGCACCACTGCACCAAACACCATAGAACACATGTGTTTCGTGCACACACTCGTATCATCGTAAGGCAATCAATCGCTTCATCGGTCGTAAATCGCAGTGACACTGGAGCTCGCGATGCGGACATATCGCACTAGTTAAAATTTCGCAAGTTCGGCTGGAAACATCGTTTCCGGTGGACGATTCGTCGCAACGACACCTCAGCACCGTTTCTGAACGAATCCACGGACCGTCTCGAAGGCTCGCCGGATGAGGAGCATTATTCATGACCGGGGACAGAATCGTCACTGAGGAGCCAAAGAGTTTGTCGCGTGTCTTAGCCGCATGCGAAACCGGAAGAACACGCTCAGCTGACCACCGTCCTCTGCGAACCTGTCGTCGTTCCGCCGCGACGAGGATCAAACGATTTCGAGCGTTTTAACGGGCACGTGCTGGAAACGGTAACTTTAGTATTTCTCAGATCCTTTTACTTCTCAAAACTCCGTCCTCCATTTTCGTTCACACTATTTCGTTATATGATACACAACAATCATATTCCAAATTGACGGATTTATAATACAGTTTACTCCTCTTTTAATTAAATTCGTATGAATTGACCGATTCACTTAACCAACTAGATTTGGTTAGTGCTAACAACTTTAGTATTTCTCAGATCCTTTTACTTGTCAAAACTCCGTCCTACATTTTCGTTCACACTATTTCGTTGCATGATACACAACAATCATATACCAAATTGACGGATTTATAATACAGTTTACTCCTCTTTTAATTAAATTCGTATAAATTGACCGATTCATTTAACCAATTTGATACGGTTAGTGCTAATGATTTTATACTGCTGGTATTTTATAACTAGCAGTACTTTATATTTGCACATGCTTATTAACGTGGTCAAAATAAAAAAATCTCGAATAACTATAATTACAGTAATTAATTAAAAATAACTCTAATACGTTTAATTTTAATTACAGAAATTATATCTTGAAGTTTGGTGTCTTGTCAAGGATTAATATAAGAATCGTTAGATTTCAGCAAAAATTGGACTCGCAATTTTCACGACTCGGTCGACAGACTCCACTAATGATCAATTTCAGGATCAATTTCGCGTACCGTTGAGAATTCACGAGGTTAACGGTTTGTTTCTTCGTTCCTATCGCCGTCTCCGGCTCTTCAGTTTTGCCCATCTTTCCTTCCTGTTTTTATTATCAGGATTCGTTCTCCGTGGAGACAACTCTGATTGCGAAAAATGACCGCAAATTGCAAGTACACTACCTGGGCTCGTAAAGCTGATTTACTGTCGGGCCATCTGTCCTCGGTTTTGGCCAGGAAACCACGACAATGAAACAAAAATAGCCTCGAGCACTATTAAATTCCGATTCGGTTAGGTCCTAAATGGAGGTTTCATGATAATGAATGAAAATTAGCGCACTGTTTGCATATTTCTTTGCTGTTTCCCATTTCGAGGGGTTAATGGAACGAGTGGAGAACGTAATCTGTGATTTATCGGGTTGTTCAACTTTTCATTATGCTTTGACAACGATTTACTTATTTAATTAAACATCTTTGAACGAACATTTTGCTAATTATTTAATAATTATTTTGTAATCGTACATTTATTAGTTATTTAATAATCATATATTCAATAATTATTTAATAACTTCACATTCTATAATTACTTAACAATCATACATTTAATAATTATTTAAGCTTCATACATTTAATAATTATTTAATAGCGATATATTTAAACCATTATTTCATTCAGTGTTTGTGAACGTGCTCTTTGAGAACAGAAAGCCTGCAGTTCTGGACATGATTTGCTGGTTCAATAAATAACTCCTTGTTTTACACGAGTTTGTATTTTACTTGTATAGAGGAATAAAGGTAGAAACGATTGTTAAGGGAAAAGTATTTGATGAATTTTTGAAGTTGTTACAGTCTTTATTTATTGATAAATCTATATGGTGTCACATATGACATGAAGCAAGATTGTAATACTTTGTATGTATGTTCATATCAAGAGTGTTATATGTGTATAATATGACAGATTTTACGTATGTAACAAGAGTGTTATTATGTATACAACATGAGTGTCATATGTGCAGCACATGAGTGACATATGTATGTATGTATATGTATAACAAGAATGTTATATGTTCAGAACAAGAGTGTCATATGTGCAGCACATGAGTGACATATGTATGTACATGTATAACAAGGGTGTTATATGTTCAGAACAAGATTATTATATGTGTATAAAGGGAATGTTATAATATGTGCATAACAAGACCGTCATTACGTATGTAATAAGAGTATTATTATGTATACAACAAGATTGTCATATGTAATAGTGTATGACAAGACTGTCATGTGTGTATGATTGTTGCTTACAAAGAAAGTATTCGATGAATTTTTAATTTTGTTAAAATCTTGATTTATTGATAAATCTGCAAGGTATCACATATGACACGAAGCAAGATCATAATGCTTACGAAAATGTTATATGAATATAACAAGAACAATATAAATATATTATAAGAATGACAAGAATATTACATGTTATATAACACGAAATAAATGGCACTTTTTACCGTGACACACATGACCCATACGAGTTAAATGAAACAAGTGCGGATAACTGTGTAAATGTGTAGGATTGAAATCTTGAAATAGCTATTTCTTCGTTGAAGAAGAATAATGAATCGTTCTAAAGAAAATGCGACAATTCAGCAAGAAGAAAACTCGAAGGCAACCTGGTTTGTGTCTAAAAGCAAAAGTTATGGAAGTTCAGAGCGAGGATTTTACATTTTAAGTGCGAATCTCGCTGAATGTTTTGCAATGCCGTCACTGAGATAACCAACAAGAATGCTGGACCCGGATCACTGAATAAAGTTTAATTAAACTTGCCGAAGCGGTTCACTAACGAACTTGTGCACGCCTAATAATTACGAAAATATCTTCTGTTTTCTGGTTCGATGGCACACTGTTCTGGGAAACTAAATATGTCAAATACAAGAATTATGTGACTCATCAAAGATTTAATATTATGTTATAATTTTTTATGTTTGCAAAGGAAGTTCTAAATTTTCAGATTTTTAAGCTTATTCATTTTTATGTATCGATGTTTTGGAAGTTGGACAGATCTGGAAATTTTGTAATTTAGTTAGTGTTAAGTTAGAATTTGGTGAGTTAGAAATATGGAGAGTCAGAAATTTAGAGAGGTAGAAATTTGGAAATTTAGATATTTAGGGGGAGAGACATTTGGAAATTTAGAAATTTGGGATATTATTAATTGGGAAACGTAGAAGATAAAGAATTTAGAATATAGGGAATTTAGAATTTTGGGAGTTAGAAATTTGGGGAGGTGAGAATTTTGGGAGGTTAGAAATTTGAAAAATTAGAAATTTGGGGTGGTTAGAAATTTGAAAAATTAGAAATTTGGGGTGGTTAGAAATTTGGGGAGGCTATAATTTTGGAAGGTTAGAAATTCGAAAAATTAGAAATTTGGGGGGGTTAGAAATTCGGAAAATTAGAAATTTGAAAAATTAGAAATTGGGGGGAGGGTTAAAAATTCGAAAAATTAGAAATTGGGGGGGTTAGAAATTTGGGGGAGGTTAGAAATTTGGAAATTTAGAAATTTGGGAATTTCGAAATTTGGGACATTATTAATTTCGAAATTTTAAAGTTTAAGAAGTTAGAACATGGGAAATTTAAAAATTTAGGGGGTTAAAAATTTGGGAGATTAGAAATTTAAGTCATCAGATATTTGGAAATTTAGAAACCCGAGGGTTAGAAATTTGGAAACTACGAAATCTGAGAGGTTAGAAACACTAAAAGTTGGAGAATATGAAAACTTAAAAAAGCAGTAAAGCTAAGATGCGAAATTTTCAATCTAGCAAACTTAGAAACTCAAAATTATATTTCTTAAAAAATAAAATAACCTAAAAATCGATTATCCAAATTAAAATCTAATACTACCAAAATATTGTTGAGCAACATAAATACAACTTTTCCTTAATAAATATCATAAAAAACGAACGAAGATTCTAAAATTCCGATTTCATCGTTGTATCCATACCGAAATATTTTTCCGAGATATTTCACTGATATAATAATTTTTCCAGGTATCGGTTATCGAATAAGTAGATTAATGGTCGCAGTTTAATGTTCCGGATCGATGCTCGAACCGGTGGCAAGGCAGTTCAATTTTTACCGCAGGTCCCTCTGGTTTTCTTATTCACATACGTGCACACATGCTCGTTCTATTTTCTTCACGTACTCGTATCTCGTTTCTCACGTCTTTTTATCACGAGCCGCGTCTTCTGGTCTCGGAACGCCGCAATTGTGTTTGCGCGACTACCAACGGGGGTGAAAAATGACGGACAGAATAGAGTCGAAAGACAGAAGGTTTCAATTTAATTCAATTTATCTCCTCGACCATATTATAATTCCTTCCTAAAAGAACTTCGCGCTGAACCAAATGACTAAAGTGCTAAGAGGATTAAATCCCTTAAAATTCATCTTCGTAATTTTCTATCTTTCTTTAAAATTTCCTAAAAATTTTTAACGTTATTAATTTGACGGTACATTTCTGTAATTAACTACTGTATTTAATTACGCTGCGCCAAGTACCACTATACCTTTAATTAAATAGAAAGAAACTTCTCGATGCTATCTTTGCAGGACGATACGTTTAGAAGCTTCTCTTTAAACGAAAGAAAGTTAACGCAGATAAAGTTACACTTGAACTCACAAATCTTTTTGTTTAATCATTTTATTTCTTACTTGTACATCTCAAATGTTTACTTTTAAAATAAGTCAAATAATTTAAAGTAAGTTGAAAATTCAAGTTGGTCTTTTGGTTGTTATTAGTTATTGTGCTTTTAATACATTTTCGAACATGATTTATTAAGTTTAACTTCATAATTATTTTATTTTGAGAAATTTTTAATTTTTAATATAGTTAAGAAAAATTATTCTTACGGTCTAGAAGAATAATTAGTCTAGAGGTATTATTTTTAATGCAGTATAAAAAATTATTTTAAATATCGTTGACAAATTTTGTGCTTTGACAAATTTTTAAATTTTAATACAGTCTACAAAAATTATTTTTAATACAGTCTCGAGAAATTATTTTTATGGCAGCCTAGAAAAATTGTTATAGTCTAAAGGAATTATTTTTAATACAGTATACAAAATTATTTTAAATATCGTTAACAAATTTTGTGTTTTGACAAATTTTTAAATTTTAATACAGTCTACAAAAATTATTTTTAATAGTCTCGAGAAATTATTTTTATGGCAGGCTAGAAAAATTGTTATAGTCTAAAGGAATTATTTTTAATGCAGTATAAAAAATTATTTTAAATATCGTTGACAAATTTTGTGCTTTGACAAATTTTTAAATTTTAATACAGTCTACAAAAATTATTTTTAATACAGTCTCGAGAAATTATTTTTATGGCAGCCTAGAAAAATTGTTATAGTCTAGAGAAATTATTTTTAATACAGTATAAAAAATTATTTTAAATGTTAACAAATTTTGTGTTTTGAGAAATTTTTAATTTTAAGTACAGTCTACAAAAATTATTTTTAATACAGTCTCGAGAAATTATATTTATGGCAGGCTAGAAAAATTGTTAGTCTAGAGAAATCATTTTTAAGACAGTGTAGAAAAATTATTTTAAATATCGTTGACAAATATTGTGTCTTGAAAAATTTTTAATCTTTAATACAGTTCCGACAAAATTATTTTTAATACAGTCCGGAGAAATTATTTTTATGACAGCCCAGAAAAATTATTTTTAATACAGTCTGGAATTATTTTTAATACTAGAGAAATAATATAAAATATCGTTTATTAACTCTTCACCGCTGATTTTGTATTTGGGTCACGATTGTCCAGGTTATTGCCTGAGGGTTAAATTAATTTTTCCATTAAATTTTTCCCGCTTCCTTACCCCTTTACAAACAGCGATTTAAAGCCCCTTTCAACGGTACTTATCACTGATAAGAGTTCGTTTCTTTCGAGCTTGGTTCGATCGGTCATGTTCCATGTGTCTTTTCTAGGTGAACGAGCAATTCCAGCTTCCGTTTTCCCGCAGCCAGGATTAACGCGGTTAAATCCGATGAAAAATGAGAGAAATAGAGCTGGACAGTGGCTGGAAACGTTTCGGATACGAGTTTCGACTTTTTAATCCCCCTTCGACGCCGGCAATGATTTGCGGTTATTCAACACGCTCTGAAAAATTATTGTTTATAACATCCAATCTGTTTGTCTCATATATACATTTTTCTCTTGAAATGCGGGAAATTTTGACGGCAATTTCTGTTCTCTCATTTAACTTTCCTCGTTAATGGTAGTTATTAAAGTTCAGTCGATTATGTGTATTTTTATTTACTTTATATTTGTTTTATATTTACTTTACATATATTTTGCATTTATTTTACATTTATTTTACATTTGTTTTACATTGATTTTACATTTATTTTATATATGTCCTGCATTTATTTTGCATTTGTTTATTTTACATATATTTTGCATTTATTTTGCATTTGTTTATTTTACATATGTTTTGCATTTATTTTGAATATATTTCACATTTATTTCATGTTTATTTTACATATATTTTGCATTAATTTTGGATATATTTTATATTTATTTTGCATTTATTTTACATTGACTATAGACTTAATTTAAATTTACTGTATATTTAGTTTACTGTACATTAAGTTTACTTTATATTTATATTACAACTACTCTAAATTTACTCTACATTTACTTTACATTTACTTTACATTTACTTCACATATATGAGAAGGAGGAGGACAAGTAAAGATCAGTTTGAAAACAGTGACTTTTAGACCGATCTATACTAATATTCAACCCGAAAATCAATAATTTTATGCTATTTACTATAAAACACAGCTTTGAGGAGAATTTCTTAAGAGCATAAGGTGGTAGTAAACCTAACCTAAAATAAAATATTGAAAGATCGTAGAAAACTGTAAAAAAAGCGTATAAACACAAATTCCCACGGTCATATACCAAAACGTGGCACTTTATATTTTATCATAACCTAAAGTTTAAATCTTTCACAGTTTTTCAATGCTCCCTTTCATGTTACCCTCTTCGTCCTAGTTAAACATCTACCATCTAAGTTTAACAGTATCGCTTTCAACGAGATGACTTATTTTCTCCATAACGAAGAAATAACCACCGATTTAAACCAAGATTAAAACAGTAGCATCAGTTCGTCCGAAACGCGAATGAAAATTAATTAGAATTCCAGGTTAAAACTGACATCGGTCCGAATTGTCAAACGCTTAATTGAAATTGATTCGTTTTAGCGTCCGGTGACGCGGGTTTTGTATAAAATTCAACTAAAAACCATGGCGTTAATTGGTCCTCATAAGGGACAGTCCGCGTTGCAGATGCATTTAAAACTCGACGATATAATTTATCAAATATGTTTGCTCTGCGTTTGTTCGCGACAGTGCTCGTCACTTTATATTACCATATAAACGACTTTTTAATCATTTCGATGTGCAACAATCGAATTTTAGCAAAATAATAAATTGTTTACGTAGAAATAAACGTAGCTGTGTCTCATCTAATATACATAATTTCATTTAGTATGTATAATTTTTATCTAATATATTAGAAGGTATTGGCAAATATCTGTAGTTCCGTAGTTGTTGATTAAAGATTTTAATGTTTTGCACTGCCATTTTAGAAACTGATATCTAAAAATTATCTTCAGTTATTTAGTTGTAATTTAAAGAAGATTTGCAGAATTACAAGGTTGCAATATTAAAAATTAATATTTATAAAAATTCTTAATTTCTTCAGTTTTAATCCATCATTAATCAGATGCAGTATTAAATACTGACATTCAAAAGTTTCTTCAGTGTTTTAATTCACTACGATAATAAAAGTGGATGTTTAAAAATTTTGTTCAGTTCTTCAATCATAAATTAAAGATTGTAATGCTCCATTAACATGATATAATTATAAAAATTCATATTAAAAATGTTTTCAGTTCTTTAGCCTGAAATTAAGGGTTTTACTGCTTTATTAATCTCACGCAACGTTGAAAATTGATATTCAAAAATTTCTTCAATGTTTTAGTCATGAATTAATGGTTTTAATGCTTCATTAATGCGATGTGACATTAAAAATTGATATTCAAAAATTTCTTAAGCTTTTTAGTCATAAATAAATGGTTTTAATGCTTCATTAACCTGAAACGACGTTAAAAATTGATATTTAAAAATTTCTTCAGCATTTTAGTCATAAATTATAGGTTATAATAGTCCATTAATGCAAAGCGACGTTAAAAATTGATTTTAAAAAATTTCTTCAATGTTTTAGTCATGAATTAAAGATTTTAATGCTTCATTAACCTTACACGACATTAAAAACCAATATTTAAAAGTGTCTTTAGTTCTTTGTCATGAACTAAAGGTTTTAATGCATCATTAACCCAAAACGACGTTGAAAATTAATATCTAAAAATTTCTTCAGCATTTCAGTCATAAATTATAGGTTATAATAGTCCATTAATGCAAAGCGACGTTAAAAATTGATTTTTAAAAATTTCTTCAATGTTTTAGTCATGAATTAAAGATTTTAATGCTTCATTAACCTTACACGACATTAAAAACCAATATTTAAAAGTGTCTTTAGTTCTTTGTCATGAACTAAAGGTTTTAATGCATCATTAACCCAAAACGACGTTAAAAATTGATATTTAAAAATTTCTTCAGCATTTTAGTTATAATCTGAATGTTTGAATGCTTCATTAACCTTACACGACATTAAAAACCAATATTTAAAAATGTCTTTATTTCTTTGTCATAAATTAAAGGTTTTAATGCTTCATTAACCCAATACGACATTGAAAATCGATATTGAAACACCTCTTCCGATTTTTAGTCATAAATTAAAGGCGACATAAAAAATCGATATTTAAAAACGTTTTCTTGGATCATAAACTACGAAAGATTTTAATGCCAAATCTGTGGGGACGTTAAAAATTGATACTCGAGCTACAGTACAGGAAGTAAAAAAAGGTTTTAATGCTTCATTAATCCGTTGCAAGCTTTATCTGAGAAAGTATCGGCGTTTTATTAAAAAGTAGTTACATTTTACGATCAAACGTTGAACTTTGCAGGCATCCAGAAGTTTGTTCAACATCTTACAAAATAAAGAGGTAAAAGGAAACAACACGTTAAAGGTGGATCCTCGATCGAACGGAAGGAAAATTACCTGTCGTTGCCGTTGGAAAGTTGCGGACAAAGTTTGACCAGGCAAAGAATCGACTATGTTAAAAGTTCGACTACGATGGAAAGTTATGCCTCAAAAAACAATGAACGCAACTAAAAATATTTATGGGTACGGACGGTTACCCGTTCGATCCGTGCTATGTTTACGAAGTTCATCGCTGTAAATTCGAGTTAAGCGTTGAATTGATAGTGTTTGCAAAATAAGCTACACCGTTCCTTTTTCCTTTCTTTCGCGAGGAAGAAGAACGCGGTGGAAAAGCTGCAGATCAACGAAAGAGAACCTCCGGGGATTATTTATAATCTTTATTGCGTTTCTTCTTGCAGGTTGTTTGCACTGGCAATGATTCAACGTAAAATATTTTCAGCAAGATGTAAAAGTAGCACGTGCTCAAAATAACTTCCACGCTAATTTACTGTGGAAAATAATTTAAGTCTCGAGATGGACACTATTTTCGACTTTGGAATCAAAATATTCAGTTGCTATTTATGAACTATTCAATTGCTGTCATTTTTATTTATATATAAAGTTTGAAGTTAATTGGAAAATATGTTATGTGGAGAATTATTTTCTTTGAAGACTGAGTTTGTGTTAATATTATGTGCAGGAAATTATTTTCATTTAAAGTATTTTAATAGCTGAAATTATTTTTATTTAAAATACTTCATAACCTAAAATTATCTTTACTTAAAATTCTTTATAGGCTAAAATTATCTTTAACTGAAATACGTCAACCTCAAAATTATCTTCACTGAAAATACTTTCTAACCTAAAAATATCTTTACTTAAAACACGCCATAACCTCAAAATTGTCTTCATTTAATATATTTTTTAACCTAAAAATATCTTTACTTAAAATACTTCATAACCTCAAAATTGTCTTCATTTAAAATACTTTCTAACCTAAAAATATCTTTACTTACAATACATTCTAACCTCAAGTTTATTTAAAATATTATATAACCTAAAATTATTAAAAGTACATAAAACATAAGTATCCATACAAATGATTAATATTATATAAATTTAAAAATAGTGAAATAGAAAATAAAAGCGAGAATAAATTTGAATGGTGGATTATTTAAAATTCTGCAAGAAAATCTTTGTGATTTAACAAAAGACATTCAAAACCATAGAGTAGTTGTTAATAATCAGAGTGATAAGGAGGGAGCAAGATTTTCAATTAAAAGATAATAAGATCGATAAGAGCACATGGGTATTTATCGGCATTCAGATCTCCTCTCATGAATACGAAAAATTAGAAAACGGTGCCGAAAAAAATGCACAAAGAGTCGCGAAAGCTCGTTAGCAGAATACTAAAACTTCATAAAAGTCTCATTAACAGAGAAAGGGAGATTACTTTCCGGATAAATGAAGTCACGTAGATTCGGATGAATATTCATAATGAATAACATGCAAATGCACTTCTCTTACACAACGATTCGAAAATAATTTATACTTGCATTATGTAGTAACTATCAATCTATACGTTTTTTAAAATATAGAAATTTTATATAAATTTTAAAAAATGTATTAATATTTTATTATCACGTCGACAATTGTACGTGTTTAAAGTAAAATTCAAGTTTATCGTTGGTTTCTTGGAAATACGAGGATTTTTATAGAATTCTATTATTTTATATAGTTTTCGTAATGGCGGAGAGCTTTGTGGTAGAGTTGAAAGAAATTATGAGGTTCCTTAACATCCATTCAACGCTTAATTAAAAGCTGCTTGGAAAAATTCTCTTTCCAGTTTAAAGAGGACGTATTTGGAATGTGAAGGGTATAAAACTTACGGGAGTTTAATTGTGCATTATATTTATTTCATTTCTTTAATATAACCGGGTTTAATGGTGTTTATTTTATTCTTGTGTGTTTTGTTGCGTTAGAATATTCAATTCTTTATCAGAATATTGATATAACGCTTTAATACGAATTTTAACAAATATTGTGATTTATGGGCTGCGAATATGTATGACATGTGGAGATTTATATAATATCCAAACTTCTGCTGTTTATATTAAAGTAAAATAATCAGAAAATAAGAGTAATAATTTTATTCCAGTATTATAACTGTAATAATAATTATTACATACTTCAATGCATACATATAAATATGTAACATAATATGTAATTGTAACATGTTCTCATTTATAAAAATGTACAATTATTAATATATAAGTGTAACATATTTTTACACTTGAAAATACACTAATGAGACAATAATAATGTAATTGTATACAAAATATTTAATTGCTTTTATTAATATACAATTACAATATATTTTTCATGAATGTGTATAACATGTATTTTACATTCATGAATGTATATTATTATAAAAGTAAAATTGTAGTATACTTGTCCACATTAAAATAGATAATTGTAATTATTAATTTATGACTACAACATATTTTTATGTACAAAAATATATATAATTATAAATACAAAATTACATTATGCTTGTATACATAGAAGCATATTATTGCAATTATTAATTTACAATTATAACATATTATTATATATAATATAAAATCATAATATACAATTATAATAAAAACATGTAACTATAATTCTTAATATACAATAATATATATTTTTGTATAAAAATATGGCTATAATTAATAACATACAATTTTAATATATTTACACATGCAAAACTAATTATCTTTCTTATATTTTACTATTGTAAAAATGTTTTCTTGACAATCATATATAACATTCTCACATAAAATCAGTTAAAACAATTTCTAAAATAAAAAATCTAATTATCTTTATCATATAATATCTTTCTTATATTTTAATATTGTAAAAATGTTTCTTGATAATCATTTTCAACATTCTCACATAAAATCAGTTAAAACAATTTCTAAAACAAAAAGTCTAATTATCTTTATCATATAATATCTTTCTTATATTTTACTATTGTAAAAATGTTTCTTGACAATCATATTCAACATTCTCAAGTAAAATCAGTTAAAACAATTTCTAAAACAAAAAGTCTAATTATCTTTATCATATAATACCTTTCTTATATTTTACTATTGTAAAAATGTTTCTTGACAATCATTTTCAACATTCTCAAGTAAAATCAGTTAAAACAATTTCTGAAACAAAAAATCTAATTGTATTTATCATATAATACCTTTCTTATATTTTAATATTGTAAAAATGTTTCTTGACAATCATATATAACATTCTCACATAAAATCAGTTAAAACAATTTCTAAAACAAAAAGTCTAATTATCTTTATTATATAATATCTTTCTTATATTTTAATATTGTAAAAATGTTCCTTGACAATCATTTTCAACATTCTCACACAAAATCAGTTAAAACAATTTCTGAAATAAAAAATCTACTAAAAACTATCTATGATAGTAATCTATTTCCAAAAGATAGAATCTCTTGAAAAGCAATTTTGATATTAAATTCTGAAATTAATATATCAAGATCTGACATGGAATTAGTACAGGCGACGCTTTGCAAAAAACTGATAGAAATAAGCGTCGCACGCGAGTGGCACGAAAATTAGAGCATAAAGGATTCGGGGAAGGGAAATCTGTCAACGGGCCGGGTCGGTTTAATCCGCAAGACAAAGGAACAAGGAAAGATTGGCTATCTGCGAATAGGAAAACTCGTTGTTGTTTCGTCGCCCGTGTCGAACAACAAGAGGAAAAACGCGTCTGGCTCCAGAACGGGAATCGTAATAAACGGGCACAACGTACATAGTTGCGTATTGCTTGTTCTGGTACTTGTCCGAACAACTGCAGATTGGATCGACACGCTTGGCGCACCGTGAAATGCAAACGCGGGCTATATAAAACAGCCGCGAGATACGATATGTTCGTATCGCCGATAAAAAAAGGGAATAAAAAACGAGAGAATGTCAAAAAGGGAAACGCGATCGTCGACGTCTATTAAAATGTACGCCGGCTACCAAAATTGCAAGCGGACTATATGATGAGGATCGTTACGAGCTATCGATGGAAAACGCTGGCAAATTGTGCGAGGATAGATTTTTATTCCGTGGATCGATGGGAACATTTTTATCGTAAATGTAGAACGTGCGTGGGTAGGGAGACGCAAGGTAGATTTGTGGCCACTTTGAGGATTTGTGGACTATTGATTGCTAGTAACCAAAGGGAAATATTTATGAAGGGGGATGACGTAACACATAAACTGTTCGTTGGTAGTTTAACAATGTAATTGAAGTAAAATGTATATAATGAAAAACCAGTATTTATGTATGTTAAATATAAAATGAATCTGGTGCAAGTGCCAAGGGGTAAAACTTGGTCCTCTTGCTGGAAGGCAACAGATGATATATTTTAATGGCCGAATCATTCACGACTGTTCGTCACCCAACACGACGACAGAACACACTCGGCATCCTTCTTTTCTTTTGTTCTCCATTGACGCCCAATGTGCCGAACTTCATTCAATCTTTCATCATCCTCGCCTTCCCCACTCCGTGGCCAGATCCGTAATGAACATCGTTCCTATTCATAAATCGTTCGAATACAAAATAGCGACGGCTAATTGTCTCCAACGATTCTCCAAAATTGCGTTGACGCTAACATGTATATATTAATAATTAATATGTGGGACGCGAAAATGCAATGGAAGAACATGCATCAGCATATATAGATGCAAAACCTAGGAGTTGGCGCGTGATCGACGCAAGGTGAAAGAAGCTCTATCCCCACTATGGACATTTCCAGTGTTACGTTTGTGGGAAATTTGTGAATTTAGAAATTTGGGAATCGAGCATATAGAAATTTGAGAAATTTGGGAATTGAGGATTTAAAGATTGGGGAGTTGGAGATTTAGGAATTTAGGAGTTGGGGATTTAGGAATTTGGGAAATTTAAAAATTCAAGAATTTAGATATCTGGGAAAGTTAGAAATTTTGGGCTTTACAGATTTGGAACATTTGAGAAATTGGAAATTTGGCAAATTTGTGAACTTAGAAATTTGGAAAATTTCGGAATTGAAGACTTACAAATTTGGGAATTGGAGATTTAGGAATTTAGGAGTTGGGGATTTAGGAATTTGGGAAATTTAAAAATTCAGGAATTTAGAAATTTGGGAAGGTTAGAAATTTTGGGCTTTACAAATTTGGAAAATTTGAGAATTTGCAAATTTGAGAATTGGAGTTTAGAAATTTGCGAAATTTAAGAATTTAAAAATTTATGAATTGGGGATTTTAAAATTCAGGGATATAGGAATTTGGAAAATTTAGAAATCTTGCGATTCAGAAATTTGATGAATTCGCATATTTGGAATTTAAAAAATTGGAAAATTTTATTGAGAAATTTGAGAATTTCTAAATTCGCAAGTATGGATATTTAATAAATCTGAAAATTCGAAAATTAGAAAGCTTGAAAACTTGAAAACTCGAAGACTTGAAAAATAGAAAAATTGAAATCTAAAAAAATTGAAAAATTGAAATCTTGGAAATTCAAAATCTTAAATCTTAAAAACGTGGAAACCTAAGAATTCAAAAACTTGAAAATCAAAAAGCTTCAAGATTAAGAAATTTCCAGCTGTAACAGTTGGAAAGAGTAAAACAGAGAACAAGAGTACTAAAATCAAAGCACCGCTCAATTAACACTACAAAAGCCTTCGTCCAATAACGATCAAAATATTCATGATCCACTGGGTGGTCAATAGACACCCTCACGATTTCCACCCTGACCCGGCATTTCGGGGACAGCCGGGAAAATTTCGGTATTCGTGGAAAAAGTTCGCAGTCGCGTTGAGATAAGAGTTCGCCGTGAAACGGTATCTCGTGCACCGTTGGTAATTTACGGGGGCTAGTAACCGGGGGTGGAATACGAACGTCGACCCAGAAATACAGTGTGTATTCGCGGAAATATAGGAAGTGTCCTGGGGATACGGCAACTTCGACTCGAGAGGAAAGAGGAAGGGGTAGGTTCAGTCGACGAGAAGTCTTTTATCGAGGGTTGCGAAAGGGGGTTGGTGGTGAACGACTGCGAGGATACACCAAGGATGCGCAGATATTTGATACACGCGGTCGAACGTGAGAAAGATATTTGAATAATGCGATAAGCACTCTTCCGTGGTCCTCGATAAACTCGTTCGCAGACCCTGTTTCCGGTAGATTCGGAACAGGGTTGCCTGACACTGCTGATCATGCAGGATAAAGGAACGTTGGGAGACATTCCTTGCGGTAATTTGGTATGTTAATTACGGGGAACTTGCGGGAATTATGTTACGATATTTTGTGTGGGGAATATTTTTGTTAGGAACATTTTTGGTGGAATAGAATGTACTAGTAAATGTCAAGTTTTGGTTTGAGGGTTGTTCTTACTTTTTTCGTTTATTTTGAGTATTTGGAACAGGGCAGTTTTATTTGAGGTTTACAAGTTGGAAATTTTAGTTCTATATCTGGAATTTTTAGATTACTTAATTTTTGAATTGCTATATTTTTGAATTTCTAAGTCCTTGATGTATCAAATTTTTATACTATTAAATCCTGAGATTTACATGTTATTAATTTTGTAAGAATTTAATAATATCTCATCTTTGATGATATAAAGGCTTAACAAGTTTTAAACTTGAAAATTTGAAATATTTATGTATCTAAAGTCTTAATTATTCAAATTTGTAAATTCCTAAAATCCTAAATTTATAAATTTTAAAATTTCAAAACCCTTAAATTTCCAGCTTCCCCTAAAAATTTTCAAATTTCCAAATTTCTAAATTCTTAAATTTCCAATTTCCAACTTTCCAAATATTACCAGTATCAAATTTAAAAATTTCTAAACTTCTAAATCTGAAAATTTAAATTTCAATATCCTTCAATTTCTAAATTTTCAAATTCCAAAATATACAAATTAGTAACTCAGTAACACAATAATTTGGTGAACAAATAAAACTTCTAAATATAAAATTTGATGTAGCTATCTTCCCTAATATCTTGTTTCAAAAATTTTAATAGAAGTGAAAGAAATAGTTTGAGAAAGGAGAAGAGAAATTTCAATCATTCTGGGATTAAATCCTTTTTGATTCCACCAAACGATGACCTTTTTCATATCATTCGAATTCGGTCGCTTTAACTTCAGTTCCCCACGAAGTTACGTAGTATAAAAGCAATATAAAGTTTATTACCTGGTATAAACGTAGAAATAAATAAAAGGAAGGTTGAATGTAACGTAAAGCTCCCCACTGAACCGGAAATGCTACCAAAGTACAAAAGAATCCTAACTAATCTACTGTGGGATTGAGAAATAAAATGCAGTTTTAGCACTGAAGTCTCCGAGTACTTTTTCAATTACACTTTTCTTATACTTCTGTAAAGTACAGTAGTTTTACGTGCACTTCATTTTGTTCCCATAGGTTTGATACACCTAATAATACTTCTGATATTGTTTAACGAAGATCGTACAAATAAATAATAAATAGCAATCAACGTGTAAACTCGAATTAAACAAAAAAATGAAAAATTATATTTATACCGAGTTATGCAAATATAAAAATGTTTTACAAATGTAAAGAGCAATAAATGATAAATGCTTTGTAAAGCCAGAAAACAATAAATAAAAAATAGTTTACGATAAATATTTCCTAAAACCGAAAATAACAACAAATACGTTGTACAAGTAAGAAGTAATAAAGTATTAACAAATTTACGATACTTCAATCACCAAGATGTGATTGCTATCAATGTTCACAATTCGAAGTGATGACTGAAAGTTACAAATAAAAACGAACGAACTCAACAACCACTGTTAATTGTCATATCATGTATACCATAAATAATATGACAAGTAATAATGAATAATGATATATGAATAATAAATAATAATGAAGTAGTGCCACATAAACAAATCTAGACATATTACTTCCATCAAATGTATTTGAAAAAATATCTACATAATGGATATAATATTCGTAATAAAAATATGAAACCAATATGGCGCCGAAGGAAAGGATACGTGCAGAACATAATTACATTAATGCATTAACTAGTTACATTATTCATCACTATAAATTGCATTATGAATCATCCAATTGTGCCAAATATTCTTCACCAAAAAATATTGACTGAATCTAATTGAACAGTCAAGAATTTATCATATTTGATCGTAATTTATACGCATATGCATTGCGCATGCGCAATCTCGTGCCGCCATATTCGATTTCGCGTCTCGCGTCTTCAATCGGGTCACGTTTTCAGAGCGCAGTCATCCAGAGCTGTTTATATGGCCGTGAGTGGTCGGGTGCAATATAAAAACAGCATGGAAAAGAAAGACAGAACGATCAGGTTCGTCGATTCAGCACGTTTTCTAATATCTTCGTCGAAAGATGAAGCGGATCAGGTGTCCAGCTCGGACCACGCAGCCTCGTTCGTGAACCAAAGCTCGAGGCAAGATTTCCGAAGCGGAAACGAGTCCCCGGTAGCCAAGTGGAGGGCTTTCAAATCGATGAACCGAGCGCGATGAATTATGAAATCCGTAATTCAACGGAGCTTTGGCAGAATGTAAAAACGGGTCGACGGGCTTTCGTGGCCACCGGCAACCGTTTTTACGAGGTCAATCACTTCGATCGTAAATCCAGAAAGAAAATACGTCTGCGGCAGAATGAAGACGTTGCTTGTCATAGAGCTTAGTATCTCATCTGGCACGGTTTCCGCGGGAAAATTAACGGAAGTGGAAGGGAATTACGAAACGTTGCATCCGCGTCGCCGGATTCGTGTCGAGATTGGGGATGCAATTTCGTGACGTTGTAAATTCTTTGGTTCAGTTGATGTATGTTGGATATTGTAGAGTTATGGTACTCGTTGAATGGAACAATAAATATTACAGGATTTGTATTTTCTGTGTTACATATTCATGTTTATAAATCTCTACTTTTCTAGATCACTTTCCGGTTGCTCAGGTCTTAAATATGTCCTCGTATTTCTAGATGTGCAGATTGTATATCGTATATCTCTAGATTCTTGTATTCTTTGATTACTACGTTTCTACGTTCCTAGGTGGGGACTTAGGATATAGGGTATATCACTACGTTTTTATACCATCAGGTAATTAGTATGCCTAGATACCTATATCTTTGAATACCTATATCCCTAGATACCCATGTCTCTGAATGCAGATGACTTTAAATATCTATGACCCTAGATACCTATGTCCCTAGATACCTACATCCATAGATATCTATTTTCTTAGATACCTTCATTGGTAGATATCTATGTGTCTGGATATCTATGATACTAAATACCTATATTACAAGATACCTATATCCCTAGATACCAACATTCCCACATATCTACATCGTTAGATACCGACATCTTTAGATACCTATATCTCTCTATTCTCACATCTCCAGATTTCTATATCCCCAAATTCCTACATCTCCAAATTACCTAATTTCTATATTCCTATATTTCTACAACCCCAAAACGTATTGAAATGTAGACTTAGGAGATAAACACTTAGATCCATGCAAATGATTAAATTTTGTTATGCTTGAGTTTCTACATTTTTGTATTTCTGTATATCACTATAACTTTTAACTTCCTACGTACATCTGTCGGTATATCCCTAGATATCTAGATACCGAGGTACCTAGAACCCTAGATTCTTATACTTATTTCTTGATATCATTACTATACTTGTTTCCTTATATTAACAAACTTCTTTATTCTTAACTAAGATTGGACAAAATAATTGTGTGGCATTTTGAAAAATTTTTGCGAGGAATGTACACTGAAATTTGTGGGACGAACGATATTAGCGTGATATAAAGAACGATAGAAATGTTTCTTTCTTGCGGAGTAAAATGTATGCAGGGAAGAGAAAATTGTCGTGAAAGGAAATATTTTTTAAACATACGGGGTAGAAGAAGAGAAGAAAAAGAAAATGCATGAGACGCGGATTTCAAAGAGTTAGGGCTTTGCAGAGAACACAGGGACATTACATCGAATAAGAAATATGGCGACGTAAAAAATGTCCTGCAGGGAAATTTCTGAATTTCATATTTTCTTGGTTGCTTAAAGAAGAGGACAAAGAGTGCACTCTAAGTGAAAATTTTGTTTAATATTCTGCGTTATTATTTCACAACAATCGAATTGTCTAATGAATTTAGAAAATAAGAAACTTGACTTGAAATTATTTAATTATTAATTAAATTCAATGAAATGATGACTGGTTGTCGATTGAATGATCTTAAAGTTATTGTTTACAAAAGAGATTAATTTTATTTTTAAAGTACACTTAAATTAATGAAATATAAAATAATTTGAATAGACCGAAGTCTTGTTAATTGTTTCTCTTTTTAATTACCCCTCTGTATATTAACAGTTGTATTTCTGTGAAGGCGAATCTGAACTACAGATCACTGCTTTTACGACGAAACATAAATTATTCCTTCCTACTTGATTCAGCGCCAGCAGATGGCGCCATTAACAGGAAATAAATAATATTCTTACAACTGTTCTTATAGATATAATTTTTAATTTGTCAAATAAATTTGTTTGATTCAACGCAGGTTGTAAATTTTATGCAAAAACCTGATTAAATGCTACATAAACATAACAAAACATATTAAATCGTTAGCATAAAAATAAAAATGCTGTTCATTATTCATTCAGATTCCTCAAACATTTTTAAAAATATTTTAATTATTTTTCAGCAATACATTTATTATTTTTGTACATACCCTTTTTGTGTCCCTATTGTTAAGTTAAAAATTTAATAAAATAAGTATTTTGTATTTCATTGATGCAATTTTATAAAAACATTCTTTCCACAATTTTAAAACCATCTGAGTTAGCATTAACCTCTTCAATAATAATTCTAAAGTAACAAATTAATTAAATAAAACGACAAGGAAAATCAGCTTACGGTGCATGAAGATATAAGAACAACAATCTTGAATTATAATTAGACGCATCCAGATTTTTCGTAATGACCGTATCGTGTTTGCACGATTTTTTTTCGACAGCTCCCTTTTTTCAACCGGAAAAGAAATCCTCGGTATCACCAGGAAGCTTTGGAAAATCAGCTGGAACGAGAACCGTTCTTTTTCTCCAGTGGATTTCTTCTCTGTTCTCTGAATGAACACCGGTCTCCCACAGGTTTCTCTATTTTACTCTTTTTCCCGCGTATTCCGGTGCTCGAGCTTAGCTCCGGCAACTTGATGCCTGTCCTCGCGAAAAACATGTTCCTTGGGAAATTTCTCTGAGGGCTCGTTTCAGCTTTGTATCAGGTCTCGAAAACTCCGCGAATTTGTTAAGACACAGTCGTCGAATACGTGAAAGTCATTGTGGACACCATGCAAATTTTACCTCTAATAAGATTCTTCGACGTTCTTTCAGCGTATCGAAAACTCTTTGAAGTTTGATTGGTATAGCGTTAGCAATGGTAGATGTATTTGTTTGTAATTTGCATGTAGAGGTTATTGGAATTTGCAAGAGTGGAAATCTGGGAGTTCGAGAGACTTGGAAATTTTTAAATGTAAGGGTTTGAGAGGGTGAGAATTTGAGAATGTGGGGTTGCGAAGATTTGAGAATGTGGGGTTTTGAGGATTTGAAGATTTGGGAATGTGGGAATTTGGAGATGTGAGAATTTGGGGAAGTGAGGATGTGGGGACATGAAGGTTTGGAGATGTGAGGATGTGGGGACATGAGGATTTGGGGATGTGAGTATATGGGGACCTGAGAATTTGGGAATGTGAGGATTTTGGGGACATGAAGGTTTGGAGATGTGAGAATGTGGGGATGTGAAGATTTGAGGATATAAGAATTTGGGGATGTGAGGATTTGGGGACATGAAAATTTGGGGATGTGAGAATTTGGGGACATAAGGATTTGGCATGTGAGGAACTGGAGATTACAAAATTGGGAAATGTGAGGATTTGGTAATGTTAAGATTTGAGAACGTGAGGATTTGGAGGTTAGCAAATTTAGAAACGTGAAGATTTGTGGATGTTAAGATTTGGAGATTAAAAAACTTGAGAATGTGAAGATTTGCAAATTTGTAAATTTGGGGATATAATGATTTGAAGATTCGTATATTTGTTAATGTGAGAATTTGGGCATTTAGAGGTTAGAAAATATAAGGATTTAGGGGTTTAGAAACTTGACAGTGTACGGAGTTGAAAATTTGCCATATAGAAATTTATTAATATGAAAATTTGAAAATATGAAAGCTTGAGTATTTAGAAATTTATCAATGTGAGAACTTGAGCATTTGACAATTTGGAAGTGTGAGAATTTTCCACATAGAAATTGACAAACATGAGAATTTGAAGATATGAAAGCATGGGCATTTAGAAATTCAGCACTATAAGAATTAGAGCATTTAACAATTTGTGAATATGGGAATTCAGAGATTTACAAATTTGAGAATTAATTTGGAGAATTAAAAATCCAAATTTTAAATACGACAAAATTCGCTCATAAAATGGCAGAATATGCGCTCATAAACCTCTTCAGTAGTCCACTGTAATTCCCTTCGAAAAAAGTACCAAAAACCGTGTTCTAAAACCTAGATGGAATCTCTAGTTTTTCGGGAAAAAACCGTATGGAGCAACGTTACCCCGAGGGAGAAAGCTCTTTTCGCCAGAAGGCTGTTTACACTCGTCACGATATTTTCGCTGTAGCACTCGCGAGTGCTTTAATCAGAACACATTCTTTGATCGTGTCACGCGGGCTACTCATCGTTTCGACAGCCCTTGAGGATGATATCTGCGCAAAAAAAGAGGGATCTCCTGTACGCGTCTGTCTTCTCTTTGTGTCCCGGCTAACGAGCGGAAATTCATGTGAACTCGTGTCCTCGGCTCGTTCTCTTCTGCAGAAAATCCTCTGATGCAATAATGGCGGAGGGCAGAATGTCAAAGCGAGAAAGCTGAACCGGGGGTAAAGGGGATCGCTAAGCTCGAGATAAATCAAAGAGAGATAGCCTCCGAGGACCGACTAACTTCTTTCTGTTCTTTCAAACGTCACTCGACCATTTCTAGATGAATTTTAGACTACCTATAATCGACCATGCAACAAATTGATTTTACCTGAAATCACCTACACTTCATTGCCTTTCCACCATTTGTCATTTCAGTCGTTTCTGGGTTTCTCAATTTTTCAATTTGTTTCATTTTAATTTGTGTAATTTGTTAAATATGTTTGAACTGCATTCAAGGTACAATAGTTACTTAGAAAAATAGATGAAATTTTTTTAAACAGCCGAAGTCATTTGTCTTTCATTATAAATCTTATATCAAGTCACTATCTCGATACTAATTAAATTATTCAGGTTAACAATCATATAGTTCGATTTATTTTTTTATAAATCTGCTACACAAAATAACAGTTAGCATTGTTGTGTATGAATTAAAAATGATATTCTTATCGAATATAAAATTATTGATATTATTTTGGGATATGTGCAAGAGTGAAAGCAGTTATTTGATTCGAGGAAACGCGACGATTAAGGAGTTTAAATAGCAGCTAGAATGCACCGTGGGATATGAGGGGGTAGAAATCGAGGGGAAGTTGTAAGCAGTAACTTTCGCGAAGTGGCTTTCAACGATTAAGAAGAAACTTTCGCGATTTACAGTGGATTTTGCAGGGAACCGCAAACCCCGACGATCCAATCGAAGATTTACGAGCGAAATCGCCATTCGAACTTTATATCTTCGCGAACAACTTCGAAATTGGAGAGGCTTGTAAGTATCGGCCTTGGGAATAGTTAGTTCGCTTGCTTTTCTCTACATTTAATTGCACCGTCGATACACAAAGCTCCGACTTAATCGGCCATCATTGAAATGGGCTTTCTCGTGAACGTTTTTACGGCGCGATTTGAAATTCCCGCTCCTCTATATTCGATGGCGCGCAATTTGCATGATTCGAAAATTAGTCGCTGCCAATTACTGTTCCTTGCTTAATACTAAGAATATGCAAACGTTTATTTTGTTTTTAAGGAAGTTTTGATAACAATTGGATAACTAAAATTGAGTACAGAAAAAAAATAAATACAACCATTTTAAATAATAAAAAAGAATAATCAAACCATTTATAGAATATTAAATGTGATCAATTCAATTAAATCTGACCTGATCAGTCTAATTAAATCGGGTTTAATCAGTCAACTTTATATTTACAAAGTGAACGAAAACTTTAAATTGTAATTATAATATGAATGTTAACTATAAATTTTGTAGATTTATCATGACTTCATACACTAGCCTCATAATTATCGCATCTGATCAAATATATAGTAGAAGTATTATATTATTTTTAAATTGCGTTTGCATAATACATCCGTGACTCTGTAAAAGACATCGCATTTGCATATCGTTCATCTGGCTTCCGCTGAACATTACCGGAATACAAAGAGGAATTTCGTTTGAAGGGACAGTAAATAACTGTGAACCACATATCTGTGCATATAGGTAACGCATAGATATGCAATCGCGTTAGATCGTAAATGGAACTGTATCACGGAATCTGCACGTCGAACTATATTACAAAACGTGACCTATCCGAGACCTCGTATTCATGTCTGAATTCGACTACTCGAGATCACTTACTCAACTGCAAATTACTGTTGATACGACCGTCATTTTTACGACTCTGTCACGTTCCTCGAATCTTATCAGATTCGTACGGAAGTTTTGCAGAATTCGATTATGTTCGTTCTTCGGTTTGTCATAGTTAATTTCTAAATGTTATCTACGTGCAAAAGTATCTTTGCTGTTACTATAACAGATACTATCTAATAGCTATAGTATTACTATATATTTGATATAGTATCGTTGATTATAGGAACATACGTACGTGATGGGAACATCTGATTTTGTCGTTACAATTGTCATAATCACGGACATTATATCTGGTTAGGTTTGAAGGAATGTTATTAAGAGGTCATTAATATTTTAGAGATAATTGAAAGAGTAAAACAGATCGAGATACACAAAACTTCTGACAAAAATGAAACCTTTCACTAACACAGATGGTTGAGATTGATTAATGAATTTATAAATGTTTGATGCTTATTGATTCATTTTACGATCATTGTAACATTAGCAGTTATTAAGAAATTCATAACAAAAATTACTTTCTTTAATTTTTATTTATTATTCGTCTGCTTTTCAATTTATTATTCATTTACAATTTTCACTTGTTTTTAAGTCGATCTTGATTGATTATTCAGTTGATCTTTAATTTTCATTGATTATTAAGTTGACCTTTTAGTTCATCTTCAAATTTCATGGACTAATAAGTTAATCTTAAATTTACATTTATTAAGTGAATTGTAAAATCTTATTTATTACGAAGTTATACAGTGATAGTGTTTATCCGTTTTATTACCATTGCGGGTGATCCTGAAAAACGTTCAGCATCAGCAATCCCAGGAAGAGAAACTGTTTTAACAAAAGCCGCGTACATTTATAATGAACAAAAAGCATGTCAGCGAGGGTATTCAAACAAAAACTGGCTCTGCAAATATATCCTCGCAGTGAATCTGTTTATCCTGTTGCAAACGGCGGTACACAAGCGAAAGCGAGAAATGAAACACGTAGAAACGATATTATGGCCGGTGTGGAAACATAGGGGATCAAAAATTAAACTGGCCGGACTAGAGGACAGTTTGACGGGAAACGAGGAAAGCAGGAAAATTGCCAGTACGTGGACTGAATTATTCAAAGCAACCGAGCGACACGCACCGAAACGCTCGTGTCTACTATTTGTATCGACGATCGCTGAATATTTAGCGATGAATTTATCCGAATGATGATCTCGTGTTTCGCGTGACCTCGATCGGAGATCGAATCGAAATCAATATCCTCGTTACGAATTCCCCGGACGTTTTACGATCTGTAACCGTACAGCGCAGTTTTGGGAATACAAAGTTCTGTTTGCTGCGTTTCCACATACGCCTGTATCACGCACTTCTATTCATTTTATCCTGTTCTGCGGCGAACTAAAATTACGTGGATGGTTTACCGAGATGTACACCGAGAAATTCTTATTTGTTCCGATAAAATTATATTTGCCTCACAAAGTTTTACTCCAAAATATTTTTCACCATTTCGGATATCTCGTTAATTACACTTTTATTTTTTATTTAATAAATTTAATTCGTGATTCAATTTCTTTTATTTAAAAAATTGTGGCTGACTTTGTAATTGAAAGTTTAAGTTTCATTTTTAATTGACACTTGTAGAATTAAATATTACAAGTTAATTATAGTTTTTAATTTAGAATAAAAATAATAATGATTCATTTAGTCTGAAGATTAAATTTTTAATTGATTGGGAATTTATCGATCAAAGATTAAAATTTTAACTCGATTGAAAATTAATCGATCGAAGATAAGAATTAATTTATCAGCCGAATCTCTTTATGATAACAGAAATCCTAAATTATGGTGTCTCCAAACTGATAATTAGAATTTAATTTCTGAAGGCGAAACAAACAACAGCGATGCAAAACGTATGCAAAACTCGGAAGAACATAGAGAAACAGAAACTGCGAGAGTCCACACCTCCTGTGTCACTGCATCATTAATTAATCGTATTCATTGCGTTCGCTGCCTCTGGGAATTCAGAGGGTAGCGCCACAATCGAAGCTGGTTCTGGCTTAGCCAGAGAACATCGACAACCATAAAATCGAACTCCAAAATTAATCTGAATGTTGATGGAGGAAAAGGTATTTCATGTTCTTTTTCGGATTAGACATTAAATATTCTCTTAGATCTACAATTTCTTGCAAATATTCTTGATCTAAATAAATTCATAAATCAAATATTAAGATCGTACAGAAATTCTGTGTTCTTTCTACAAATAGAATTTTGAGACATTTTAACGAAATTTTTAACTTGTTTTATTTTATCATAATATATATTAGTTTGTATGAAGAATGTTATCGAATTAGATAAAATTAAAATTAGGGGATGTTTGCATATTTTTTTTCTGTGACATTTATAGTTAGCTTTATTCATCTTACTATGTATAATAATATTATAAGATGTGGTAAATTATTATAGAACTTTGCAGAACATCCTTTTGACATCAATTTTATATTTTTCAATTCATCCAGGTATTAGTAAGCGGATTTGTTACAATATTAATAGAAGATATTGCATTAATAGAATAATAAATTATATACAGTAGACAATTTCAATTTCAATATTACTGTAATTTTTAATTTACAATTTCTTAGAGAATGAATTTCAGTGTGCATCTCTTAGTGTTAACATTTCATGAAATGATCAGATATTCTCATAAGTGTAAAAACTTCAACACATTTATAATTAAACTTATAAAATATATCATATATTACTAAAATTTTCTCCATCACTATATTTTCCATCTTCTAATCTTTAATTCCACCACCGGATATTTCCAGTCTTAAAAGTACTTCTACCTTTCGCCAAAAATAATCTCCTTTACCCCGAAACCTCAATTCATCCATTCCCTTTAATTAAAATACCGATATATTACCGACAAATATCACCGTTGAGAATAGACGCAGCACGATAAAAGATTCAGCCATCTTTTAAAAGAAACGATCCTCGTCCAGTTCCTCGTCTTCATCTTCCCAGTATTCGTCTCTGTGGCCAATACCAGTGTTCCCTTTTCGTGATCTACATTTGGATATTAAAGTTTGTTCATCGTGATTTCATATTCAGGCGGTGCCTTTAGGCCAATGTTTGCATCATTTCGAATTCCTTCGGCGTCGCCTCGCCAGGACCTCCTCTCGTCCTTCGAGCCGGTCGCATCAACTATCGCCTCTCTTCCTCTCAATCGTCGATCTTTTCGGCGTTATCGGCCAATAGGAGGAAGCTCGTTTTTGATTTTGGCCGCGTATCAACCCGCTACCTCGATTTCCTTTTGAATCGTTCCTTTAGCCACGATAACGAGACTCTAGGATTCGTATCAATCCTTTAACGGGCGGAACTCGTCGAATATAGAATCGATAGCTAAACGTGTTCATTCGAAAATTATTCCGTTCGGAAATGATATTCGTCCTCTTGGATTATAATTAACAAAATTGAATCTAATGATGGCAAACATTGTCTTCTTGGGAGAAGAGCCTAAGATAAGTTGTTATGAATGTGGTTATAAGGAGATTGTCACAAATGTGGCTTTAAGGAGATTATCACAAATGTGGCTATCAGGAGGTTTTCACAAATGTGGTTATCAGATGATTGTCATAAATGTTGTTATTAGGAGGTTGTTGCAAATGTAGTTATCAGGAGGTTGTCACAAATGTGGCTACCAGAAGCTTCTCATAAATGTATTTATCACGAGGTTCTCACAAATGTAGTTGTCAGGAAGTTGTCACAAGTGTAGCTATTAGGAGATTGTTATAACTGTGACTCTCAGGAGGTTATCACAAATGTGGTTTTCAAAAGATTGTTTCAAATGTAGTTATCAGAAGGTTGTCACAAATGTGGTTATCAGAAGCTTGTCACAAATGTGGGTCTCAGGAGGTTGCCCCAAATGTGGTTATCAGGAGATTGTGCCAAATGTAGTTGCCAGGTAGTTGTCACACATGTGGTTATCAGGAGGTTGTCACAAATGTGGCTATCAGGAGGTTTTCACAAATGTGGTTATCAGAAGATTGTCATAAATGTGGTTCTCAGGAAGATGTCCCAAATGTGGTTATCAGGAGATTGTTCCAAATGTAGTTGCTAGATGATTGTCACACATGTGGTTATCAGGAGAATGTCTTAAATGTGGTTATCAGGAGGTTGTCACAAATGTGGCTATCAGGAGGTTTTCACAAATGTGGTTATCAGAAGATTGTCATAAATGTGGTTATCAGGAGGTTGTCACAAATGTGGCTATCAGGAGATTTTCACAAATGTGGTTCTCAGAAGATTGTCATAAATGTGGTTATCAAAAGATTGTCATAAATGTGGTTATCAGAAGATTGTCAAAGATGTGGTTATCAAGAGGTTCTTATAAATGTGGTTATCAGAAGATTGTCATACATGTGGTTATTAGGAGGTTGTCACAAATGTAGTTATCATGAGGCTGTCACAAATGTACATCCCAAAGTCTCCACACATCAAAATCCTCATTCTAAAATGTAGTTATCAGGAGATTGTCCAAAGGTGGTTATCAGAAGCTTGCCACGACAGTAGTTTTATCAAAACCTTGTCACAAACGTGGCTATCTTGAAGTTATCACAAATGTGGCTATCTTGAAGTTATCACAAATGTGGCTATCAAGAAGTCGTCACACATGTGACTCTCAGCAGACTCTCAAAAATACAGTCATCAAGAGGTTGTCACAAATGTGATTATCAGTAGATTCTTGCAAATGTGGTAATCAGTAGGTTATCGCGAATGGCTATCAGAAGATTACCTCTTCGAAATCATAGTTTTCTTCATATGATTTCTTTTGATGTCGAGGTTACCATTGATCTAGGCTTCTTATACCCGGCAATACATGTGATTGCGCACGGTATCGTAATGCATAATCAGAATCGATTGCTCTGTACACAACACTCGCGATAACAACTGGCATTTCACCAAATCACCGGTTGCGTTTACTTCTGTTCGATTGATCCTTTACCGATACTGGCATGCAATTTCACGATATCTCCTGTTTCCAACAATTTTCCCTGGATCTTATCCTCTTTAACTTAGCGTAAAACGACCTTCGGACGTTTCAGTACAAGTAAAAAAATAGAAGGAAATAGGAAGCTTGTAAATACTGTCTTAAATTAATGGAAGCCATCGATTTAATTATATATTCTTGTTAACTTGCTTAAACGTTTATGTTGTCAAGTTGAATATCATCGACTTTATACAATTTATAACAATTATTCTATATCATTTTTCAACATCTGAAAATGTTTCAGATGGTATAATAAATAGATTATTATATAACTATTATATGTATAAGTTATATACAGGGTGTTAGTTACTAACATGGGTATAATTTCAAGGGATGGTACTGTACAACGTTTTCCTTTACCAAAATATTGAAGCTTAATGTCTTTGGTTAATAATTCAAAAACTAAACTTCAGTCAACATTTTGGTAAAGGAAAAAGTTGTTCAGTATCCAGCTACCACCCCTTGAAATTACCACCCCAGTAGTCGAACACCCTGTATACAATGAATTGTAACACAATTTGACATTAAATGCGTACAGATTCAAACAAGTTACATCAAATAACTCATACCAAATGACTTACATATAAAAAGTTATAGTAAATTTTATATATAAAAATATAAGCTACCTCATAAAAGAAAAATTGGGAATTAAATCATTCTATAATTTTTGTCGCGGCAGTTCGTGAGCATAATAAGAATTATTCGATCTGTCGGTAGCAAACGTACCAGGCTGTTTCGCAGTCGTCAATCATCCACGATTATGATACAATTTCGCCGGCACAGATGCGTAAATTGAGTTTGATCCCGGTGAATTAGCGTCTGCAACGGGTAGCCAACTATGCGCAGACCGGACAAGTTCGCCAACCTCTTGTCCCCATCGTTGCGATTTGATTAAACTGCATCAAAACGCAGCAGGATGCACGTGTTTAGCCTCGTTTGCGAATTCAATCTGTACGTGTACAAGCTTGATTCACTAACCCCGTCCAGATCGACTCGCTTTATCAAATTATTTTCTATCGTTTCCTGTCCATACGATTTCCTATCCTTTCTCCTTTGACATCTCCACAGTCAAACATCGCACAATTTAACTCGCTGAATTATGCAGAAGTATGTAGCACTATTGACGTTCGCAGTTTGATGAATACGATCAGATTGAGCTGTCAAGTAGTTTTTTGATTTTATTAGGAAGAATGTATTTGGTTCATGGTTTGGACAGAGGATATTTTTGAAAGGTCTGGTTGTTTTTGTGTTGAAAGTTGTGGCGAGATGTGGATGTAGGTGAAAGGAGGAAAAATTCTTAAACTACAAAATCCCTATAGTTAACAATTCTTAAATTACAGAATTACAAAATTCAAAAATGCAAAAATCTCAAAATTCTTATATTCAAAAAGCACAAAATTCTTGAAGGCATTATATATCTTTCTATATAAAATTTCTGTGCTCCAAAATCCCCACATCCCAAATTCCACATATCCTGAAATTTCTATGTTAAAAAATCCTCACATCTCAAATTCCACATATCCTAAAATTTCTATATTCCAAAATTCCTATATCCCGAAATCCCCACATCCCAAATTTCACATATCCTAAAATTTCTATATTCAAAAATCCCCACATCCCAAATTCCACATATCCTAAAATTTCTATATTCCAAAATTCCTATATCCCGAAATCCCCACATCCCAAATTTCACATATCCTAAAATTTCTGTATTCCAAAATTCCTATATCCCAAATTCCACATATCCTAAAATTTCTATATTCCAAAATTCCTATATCCCGAAATCCCCACATCCCAAATTCCACATATCCTAAAATTTCTATATTCCAAAATTCCTATATCCCGAAATCCCCACATCCCAAATTTCACATATCCTAAAATTTCTATATTCCAAAATTCCTATATCCCAAATTCCACATATCCTAAAATTTCTATATTCCAAAATTCCTATATCCCGAAATCCCCACATCCCAAATGCCACATATCCTAAAATTTCTATATTCCAAAATTCCTATATCCCAAATTCCACATATCTTAAAATTTCTATATTCCAAAATTCCTATATCCCGAAATCCCCACATCCCAAATTCCACATATCCTAAAATTTCTATATTCCAAAATTCCTATATCCCGAAATCCCCACATATCCTAAAATTTCTATATTCCAAAATTCCTATATCCCGAAATCCCCACATCCCAAATTTCACATATTCCAATATTTCTATATTTCAAAATTTCTATGTCCCAAAATTCCTATATCTAAATTCCACACATGCCAAAATTTCTATGCCCAAAACTCCTATCTCCCGAAATGCCTATATCCCAAAGTCTCCACACATCAAAATCCTCATCCAAAAATTCATATATCCCCCTCATCGCCACGTTAGATTGACAGTACAGAAATTTTCGACCCCACCGGATTTAAAAGGTGCTCAATGTCGATTTGGGATTCGTCGAAGATTTCGTGTCACTGCTCGAGCTTCCATCCATCACCGAAAGTAAGACACCGTCGCATTTTGCGCAAGAAAAACCTATTAAAAACGCGTAATCGAAGGAACATTCCGCTATCTTTGACTAATCTCGACAAAAATAATTCATTCGATGAAAGCGTTATCAATCTTCGGCGAGACGTAATGAAAGAGGGTAAAGTTTGGAAACGCAGAGATTTCCAGACACCTAATCCCGCATTCCGGGATTTGCGATAATATTCGGTTATCAAGGCGTTTTGTCTCATCTCGAATTGCATGTCGCAGCGTCAGCAGTATTAAGTGACGATTAAACGTGGAATCAATAGCATTCCCAATAAGTGAATATAAATGGACTGAATCTAAGAAATGAATTACACTTCGTTTATTTTGCTATGTACTTGCTATATAGTTTTTCACAGCAACTCTCTCGATTTAAAAACCGTCTGGTACGAACTGGATGAATGTTCGTTTTGTTGCGTCCTATAAAAAAGATCGCCGGCACGTTTATATAACTATGTTTTAAATAACGCGAATATTTCAAAAGTGGAGCATCGAATTTTTAATCGTTCCAATGTTGCAAACGAAGCTGCCTGTCACGTAATAGCAGAGAAATTTATTTTTTTGACTCGGTGAATATTTGTGAATTTGTTATGCCCTATAAAAAAGATCGCTAGCACGTGGTGTAAATTGTATGTGCCTCACAGCGTTAGTAAGTGACGATTAAACGACGCGAATCATTAGGATTCCCAACAAGTGAATACAAGTGGACTGTATCTAAATGAATTTGACTTCGGACTAGAGTTTATTTTGCTACGTACTTGACTCGAGAGTGTCTTCGAAGAATTTTTACGTTTCACAAAAGCTCGGAGTGGGTACAATTTTCGTGACATTGATGAGGGAAAACAGTTACTTTTCTATTGGTTTAGCTGGAATGCGGGTGGAGATGGAAATACAAATGACGTATGAAGTGGGTCTGTTTCCCCAAAGTGACCGTAGCAAGTAATAAAACGCAATATCTCGACATGAATAGAAAACTGCAAACAAAACACTCTGCTGCTAAGGTTAAAGGTTCACAACCAGATGTGACACGTGATACTTTCGTTGTAATATTCTACGACCTAACACGAATCGTCAATTTTAATACCCTTGAATTAATTCGTCACATTCGGTCTAAAAATTCCATAAAATCGGTTTGAAATCGTACCAGAGTCAGATCTCGAATTTCATCGCCATCGAATTTGCCTTCGGAAGTAATAAACTTCTCCATAAAAACGGATCTCTATGGCTCTCCAATCCTCGCAACATCCAGAGCGCACATGTTCGACTTAAAATCCGGAGTTCCTCCGGATCGAAGGATATTCAATAAAGTCGAGCTGACCAGATGGTCAGACGTCGAAAGTCGGATGTTTTGCATGTCGGATCGTTATCCTACGTCCGTAGAGATAGAAAAGCCAGTTTCTCCGGGATGATTCGC
This sequence comes from Megachile willughbiella, assembly GCA_945859595.2. NCBI lineage: Eukaryota > Metazoa > Arthropoda > Insecta > Hymenoptera > Megachilidae > Megachile > Megachile willughbiella. Next base: position 13,408,446 of record OX243796.1, read on the forward strand.
GTAGATATTTGTTTGAACGCGGCTCACTGACTTATGGGATTATACCTCCGTTGTATGGGGATGCCACTGACCCGGCTCTTTCAGCCGGAGTCTCTTAAAGGGATACGGAACTGCATTCTGGACAGACGTCGATCCTGCCGGGAATAAAGAATGCAAGCTGGTTCGATAAGCAGCACGCCGTGGAATTCAATCGGCATCGTTCGACCAATATTTCATATTTCCCGATATTAGCGGCACGAAACTCGGTGAGTAGTTTCCGCGTTTCTGGAACCGTAGGCTCGGGGCCAATAACGGACGCGGATCGATCATTAGAAAATGGCAAAAAATCTGGCTTTGATCGCTCGCTATGGCAGCATTTGTTTGCGAACTGCTGCACTGTCCACGCTAAATTGATGAATGGCAATTTATTAGTTTTGTTTGAAAATTTCGCGCGAATCCGCCTGTTTTTATCCTCCCTTGCATTCCCTTGCAAATATGCTACATGCGAGTTGCATTTACAGCTTTTTGCGATTTTTGTTCGAATCGAATTTATTCGATAATTGTTAGACTAAATTATTTAGTACAAAACTTGCAGTTTTTCATTTTTGAGGTTTTTCGAAACAAAATTTGGTCCTTGCAAATAGCATCATAGTATGAAAGTAGCAAGTAGTATTATACTGAAATACAAAAATGTAAGTAGACGGGACAAGTATTTCGAATAATTTTAATACCATCCAAATATTTTCTTTATTTTGTGTATTTACTCTATCACAGAGTATTAAGTAGATTTCTAATATTAAATAAAATTGAGTATTAAGTAAGTCAAATTTTATATATACTTCCAGTAAAATTATTAAACTGTTAAACAAAAAATATTTAACATCTCCAAATGGCCAGAAATCACAATGTCACCTAACCAACGCTTCACCAAAATGGCGGACAAAAGGTCGAAATACAAAGGATTCTTTCGTCTTCATTAGTGACGTCAGCGAATCCTGCGAATCTGTCGGTGAAAGAATTTTTCACACCTTCGAGATATTAGCGTCGGTTGTGAAAGAAGTTCATCCGTCGAAGGACGACGCTCATTTTCAGGATGTCATGCAAAATTCAGCCGGGTCACCGGCAAAGATAAGGATCGCTCATTCTTCCAGGAGTCAGCCAAACCAGCTTCCTGGGAATTGCTTTCGTTCGTGGAAGCTTAAACTTTAAGTCGACTGCGATTGTCTGGCAAACATTGACTGCCACCACCCACTCAACCCTTCTCGAAGATTGATTTCAACTGTAAAACTCCTGACGGAAGTCAACTCGCTTTTGACACGATTTCCCTCTTTTTCCACCCATCGTACCTTCCCTTTTAAGCTTTGTTGCTTTGTCGCATGGATCGTTCACTCCAGTTTTGGCTCGAATAACTCTTTTGCACATGCTGATCAAAATTTTTCTTTTAACTAACGAGGATCGGAGTTCGAATTCTTTGAACTGGAGATGACTTTGTTATTTAATCTGCGAACAGTTTCGGTAGTCTCGATTTACTGTACATTAATTATTTCTTTGAGAATACAGTTTTATTGTGATATATTGTGGTGAAATTGATGACTTTTAAAATTTGTTTAGAGTCATGGTCCTCTATTTAAAAATTAAGTATTTATGTTTTCTGAGGAGAGGTTCTGGATATATTTTGTACATTAGATTAAATTGGATTATGTTAGATTGTAACTTTCGATTACAATTATATTGGTTTGTGTAATTATAGATTATGTTAGATTATACAGACTAAATTATGTTTGAAAAAAATTTTAATATTAAGATTCACATGTCGGTCTAATATTTTTGGTAATAACTATTCATGAGTAACCATCAAGATTATTTAAACAATTTATATATATAAAAAATTGTCATTAGTTAAATTTTAATAAACAATTTCGTAAAAAATAGAAACTTGATGATCACTAGTTGTCAGTCCAATATTCTTGATAGGAATTCTTATTAAATATTTATTTAATAAAAAATTTCAAAATTAAACGAAAGTAGAACATTGAGAACCGTTCGATTCCGAATAAATAAAATAAAGAATCTTAACGCGAGAGAATTAGCTACGATAAATAGGTATTTACGTTAAATTCTATTCTAGCCGAGTTTAAGAAGGGAGGATTGTTCTCGCAGGAAAGCGAGCGTTAAAAATCAGATTGAAAATTAAATTGACCGTGACCGAATTGCTTTTCTTCGGGGTAAGGGGTAGCGGCTTCTTTGTAATCGCACCACTTAATTGAAACTGGCAACTCATTTAATCCCCTCCGATTCAGCGAAATGCGTTCGGCGATTAAACTTCTCCGTATTTTGCCCAAATATCTCTCGAACACAGAATCTCGCAACCACCTTTGCCTTCTCTAGTCAAAATTAATTAATATCGATTGCAAATTCACCCACTAATATTCCCGTGAAAATGATCAATTCGATCCGCTTATCGATTAGCACGAATTTCATTTTAAATTGATTAATTTAATTTTAATTTTAAATTGATTAATTTAATTTTTGTTTTAATTTCAAATTAAATTTTTTAAACCAAGTCTAAATTTTTTATTTCAAAATCATCTGAAATTCATAATATAATAATTCATTGCATTTGTCTTAGCATCGGGTATAATTTTATGAAAGAGAAAATATACGGAACCATTTAAGAAATCAAAGTGATATTGACATTTTATTTATTTTTAATATCCACATTTGTAGCGAACCAAAAACCATTTAATTTTTATTCAAAGTTATCTATTTCATCAAAAATTAGCTTATGGATTTCATATAAAGTCAGTTTATTCGTTTTATGCAAAGTAAGCTAATTTCACCCAAAAGTTTGTTAATCGATTCTATCCACATTGTTAGCTTAGGGACGTCAAAAAAATGATGATCACTATTAAAGCACTTTATACAAAATTCCTAAATGTTCAAAAGTTTGTCCACCGAAACGAATCTATTTTATATAACACCGAACACCAATTCAATTAAATGTTATACCGCGAACACTGTTCGAAACTTTCAATTACGAGTAGGCACTAGAACCTTCAACTCCTTCAATTTAATACGTCGTTCGTTAAAATCGCAAACAGATTAAACAGCACTCGAGAAGTTAACAATCGAACAGAAATTTTCTTTCCAAGCTGGAACAAAAACGGCGAATAAAATCGTTTTACGGCTTCGCGACTTGGACACAATTTAACGCTTAACCCACACGAACCGATGCATCGGAAATCGAACAAAATTTCACGGAACAACGCTACAAAACTGAACTTTCCGTCGTCGAAGTGCGAAAGGGAGAAGAGAGAGAAAGTCGAAAGTACGAGAAAAGTTTTCTATCCAACATCGAATCGTTGGGTGGATCGACTCACCTGTTTAATCCAACTTTTCCACAAGTCCCGGTCCCACGGGTGGTGAAAGCCAAGATACAAGTGTCGTGTCTCGCGATGGTGACTGTCCTCTTGTTGTTGACTTTGATGACACTGTTGAGTGACCCTTGGAAATCCAGTGATACGCAGCACAAGTTTACCAAGACGTGACGGAGCATAACACACAGCACCGCCGCCACCTCCGAGCTCCATCCACTCTGGCCGAGACTCTGGACACGCTGAAATCACGTTGATCCATTTCAAGTTCACCTATAATTCTGTTAGGTCTTAGAATATATATTACAGCGAGAGCAAGACTGCTTTGTATACAACGTTGAAACGATTAAAAACGACGTTTGAAATATGCAAGGGGCATACATTCTTAAATTTTTATATTGCTCAATGTATTGTTAAATCTTGGCATATCCAAATTCATACATCGGTAGATATTGTTAGATTTCTATTCCAAATTTCTATTTCACTATTCCCAAGTCCCTGCATTGCCTGATTTCTATATTACCAAACACCTATATCCCCAAATCTCTACATCCCCAAATCCCTACATTCCCAAATCTCAATATCACTAAATTTCTATATCTCCAAATCCCTACATCCCCAAATCTATGGATCCCCAAATTGTTACATTGTCAAGTCCCTATATCCCCAAAATCCTAGAGACCCAAATCCCTACATCCCCTAATTCCTAGGTACCCAAATCTGCACATCCCCAAATTCCTAGATATCCAAATCCTTACATCCCCAAAATCCTAGACACCCAAATCCCTATAACTCCTAATTCCTAGACACCCAAATTTCTACGTCCCCAAATTCCTACGTGCCCAAATCTCTACATCCCCAAATTCCTACGTCCCCAAATCTCTACATCCCTAAATTTCTATGTCCCCAAATTCCTGCGTCCCCACATTCCTATGTTCCTAAATTCCTATGTCCCAAAATTCCTATGTCCCCAAATTCCTGTGTCCCCACATTCTTATGTCCCAAAATTTCTACGTCCCCAAATTTCTACATCCCCAAATTCCTACGTCCCAAAATTCCTACGTCCCCAAATTCCTACGTTCCCAAATTCCTACGTCCCCAAATTGTTACACGTCCAAATTTTTATATCTCTAAATCCCTACATCTCCAAGTCCATTCACCCCCAAATCCTTACATCTCCAATACCCTACATCCCATAATCCCTACATTCCCAAATCCTTACATCCCCAAAACCCTGCATATCCAAATCTATAGATCCCCAAATTGCTACATTGCCAAATCCCTACATCTCCAAATCCATTCACCCTCAAATTCCTATATCTCCATTCACCCCTAAATCCTTACATCTCCAATATCCTACACCCCTAAATCCCTACATCCCTAAATTTCTATCATTACAAGATATTATATTCAATTACTAGATTAATTGTTGCTTCAACGCGTTTCATATCTATAAGTTACTATTTGCTACCATTACCAACTATTTTAGCCATAGGATAAGTTATGGTTCGAAAATAAAATATTGATGATTTGATTCGATCATTGCGTCGTATTTGATACACCAGTTCTGAAGTGATATATTTAATTGGTAAGTTGATCGTTTCTCGAACGTGTTTGCAAATGACCATTACGGTTCGAAAATAAAATACTACTATTGATTAAATTCGATTATTGACACGTCACTTCTCAAATGTCATACCTAATTGGCAGATTAATTATTGTTTGAACGCATTTCATATGGAAAGTAAATTGCGGTTCGACAATAAAATTGCCGATTTAACTGGATCAATGTGACGTTTTTGATATGTCACCTCTGAGATATCATATTTAATTGGCAGATTAATTATAGTTTGAACACGTTCCACTTAGACGATTAATTACGGTTCTGAAAATAGAGTACTATAATCGATTTAATTCGATCATTGCAATGATTCTGCCGTGCTGCATTTAAGGTGCTATGTTTAATTGGCAGATTGATTGATGGTTGTCTAAAAGCGTTATTAGCGGAAGATAAGTTTCCATTAAAATATAAAATACAGTCTCTAATATTAAAACGGTAAATGGTTGAAATTGAAAATCATATTTAATTGATAGAGTGGTTAATTGGAACGTTGGAAAATTGCAAGAGTATAAATCGAAAATTTGGAAAATCAAAAGATTTGTAAATCGAAGAATTTAAAAATTTGCAACGTGGAAAATTGGAAAAGTGTACAACTAAAAAAATTAGGAAATTCGGAGAGTAGAAAATTGTAGGATTGAAAAATGGTAAGGGTAGTGATTAGAAAAATTGAATAATGAATTCAGTAGGATTTAAACTGTAACCGAAAATATATCGACAAAATTTCAGTATAATATTGTTTTAAATTTGGAATTTTCATTCTGAGCACACCATCAATTCTCCAGTCATTGTATGTTAATTATATTCACAAGGGAATCTTGGATTCACTGATTTGAATGAAACTTTATGACGACGTCCTACTTATGTGCATCCATATGTCGACCTAATCTACTTGCTGCTGTGTCACCTGCAAACTTTATATGTCTAACTATTTATTGGTACGTTCTACTTGTCTTGCCTACATGTACATATCACGATTCGTACGTATATCACGTACATATGTACGTTTTAATCCATTCGTCTGACTACTTGCTTACTTGTTCTACTTATTTGGTCAAGTAACATTTCATAATTTTATTTATCTGACCTCAAGGTTCCATTTGGCTGACTACTTCACGGTTTTAATAAATAGCCAACAATGTACTCATTCTTTTGATTACATACAAAATTTATTTTGTTTACATACAAAGTTTATTTTGATTACATAGAAAATTTCTGTTGTATGTTCCGTCAGTTAGTAATTTATTCAATTTGTTTTACTTACACGGTATATTCTATTTTTATGTGCAATTACTAATTTACTTGTGTGATCACTTACTTGTTTTATTCTATTTGTCTGTCCACCTATGCATTTCCTACTTGTCTGACCACCTGTGCGTTAATCTACTTGTCTGGCCACTCGTGCGTGTGCTACTTGTCTGACCACTTGTGCGTTTTCTACTTGTCTGACCACTCGTGCGTTTGCTACTTGTCTGACCATCTTTCTGCTTTATTCGACTTGTCTGATCACCGGTCCGTTTTATTGTACTTGTCTGACTACCTATGCATTTTATTCTATTTGTCTGTCCACTTGTGTGTTTTATTCTATTTATCTGTCCATGTGTACGTGTTATTCTACTTGTCTGATCATATGGACCTCATTCGTCTGACTAGTTACAGGTTCATACTACTTGTCTGACTACCTATGCGGTTTAATCTACTTGTCTGATTACCTATGCGGTTTAATCTACTTGTCTGACTACCTATACTGTTTGATCTACTTGTCTGACTCCTACGCGTTTCATCTACTTGTCTAACCACCTGTGCGTCTTTCTACTTGTCTGACTGTCGGTACGTTTTATTCTACTTGTCGGACCATCTGCACGTTTTAATTTTCTTGTCTGACCACCTATACCATCTACTTGTGTACTCATGTACAAACTTTACTCGTCTGCTAGTTACTGGCTCTAATTAATAGTATAATCTGATTTAAACTACGTCTACCACTATTTAAATCCACTAAACTAATCGCAAAAATACATTGCAACTTTCAAAAAAAGAGTAGCCCAAAGTTTCATGAATTTACGTTTACAACGATTTCCCCGTTTTTCCCCTTCGGTAATATCGATATACCGTGGTCGAACTTAACCGTCAAAATACCCCTTAATTAAAATGCACCCCACCGAAAGAACCTTCAGACACCGTATAAAGTTCGTCGCACGGTCGAAGCGTCGCAGGATGTCATTACCGCGAAACCGGAATACTCGGGGGATGTCCGTCGGTCGATCTCGATTCTGCATCATCGGGTCGCCGTTGAAATAAAATCTGATTTACAGCGCGATGTTTTCCCGTGGAAACGTGTGCCGGGAAAATTCGATCACGGTGACGAGCGTGTTGTCAAACCGCGGCGCTTTAGGCATGGCTCACACGCCGTGAAACGAACGCGACGGGATTTCGAGCTGGCCATCGTTCGAGCATCAATCGACAGCCTGCCATTCCTATCTCTCTGTAATTAGATGAACCGAGCCCTCTGTGCGTTTGTCAATGTCAAAAACTCCGCGACTGTTTGATCCACGGAATTTATCGTCCGTGAGCTAATTGCGCAATCGCGCCTTCCCCTCGTTGCCTAACGATCCTGCGGTAGAAACGATTTTCGAGAAACACCATTTTCGACTTTACTCACAGCCCTATATTGCTTTGTCCCTTTGACGATTACGTTCGTTACAGTCACGTGCTCCCTGCGGACTGATGGACAAGTGTGCGAGTTCCTCTCAGAGAACCACTTTTTTTTAACACTGAACTTTTTTGAGAAGCTATGAAATTTTAACTGATTAGTTAGTGCAAGCCATACTAGTGTATATGTAATATTATAATGTGTTTTCGTTAGCAAAACGAAATTGTGTTTCGTTTACAAAACGTTTGTATTGTTTGCCTCGACTTATCGAGTCCTACTCGTGATGCATGATACTCTTTAAATGTTTTTGAAAATTAAATTATATTCAAGCTGAAGGTTTCATCAAAATAATCTGGTGAATTAGAATTAATTTATTGAAATTCTTTCTTCGTCTAAGAACATAGATGATCGCAATCTCTGACTAAATGCTGTTAGTTTTCAATTTTAGTCGATAACACATACTTCTTTTCGTCAATTCACTGTGCGTACTACATTATTTCATTATTCAACCCCATACCACAATTTCATCATTTCACCATTTTACCCTGCCACTTAAACGAAGTGACTTGTACAGAAATTAAATGTTAAAACGTTTATCTCGAACTGTGGTGCATTTAATTTGAGACTGCAATTAACATCGGTGATGTTCATTTAAAAACCAGCGCATTTCCCACCAGTGGTTGCAAACATAAAGCTGTTTCGTCATGAAGATTCATCACGAACATCGAATACATATATCCATTAACGTTTTCACTCGTATCACGATGTGATATCATATTTTACGCGAGAAAACCTTATGGGACTTATGGCAGAGTTCCACGTGTTCACATGGCAGGGAAAATTAATGGCGGTTGTTGATATGTTTGCGGTTGAAAACAATTGCTCGCTAATATGCCCGCCAGAGTTCCCCAACCCCTTGCGGGCCAATTGTTTTGCGGAAATAATTTGTAAACTTGTATGATTTCAAAACATTCTCATATATTCACTTTTACAGAAAATTTAAATAATTTTTATATGCTGAATTTTGTACACATTTTAAGAAGTTGCCTATGCACAATTTTTAAGAAAATTTAAAGATTTTTTATATGTATAATTTTATACAAATATTAAAGTACTTGCATATGTACAACTTTTATGAAAATTTAAAGAATTTTTATACTAATTTAATTTGTACAAATTTTGAACAATTTTCATAAATTTTTAGGAATTGTCATATGTTTAATTTTGTAGAAAATGACAGACATTTTCATGTGTTTAATTTTGCATGAATTTTTAAGAATCATCATATATGTAACTTTATAGAGAATTTAATGAATTTCATTTGTTCAATTTTACACAAATTTTACAGAATTGTCATATGTTCAATTTTACCCAATTTTTAAAGAATGTGCATATATTCAATTTTACACAATATTTCAAAATTATGCACACGATCAATGATATCAAATTTTCAAAGAATTTTCATATGTTCAATTTTACCCAATTTTTAAAGAATGTTCATATATTCAATTTTTACAATATTTAAAAATCATGCACACGATCAATGTTATCAAATTTTCAAACAATTTTCATATGTTTAATTTTACCCAATTTTTAAAGAATGTTCAAATATTCAATTTTCATAATATTTCAAAATTATGCACACGATCAATTTTACCCAATTTTCAAAGAATTTTCATATGTTCAACTTTAGCCAATTTTAAAAAAATTTTCTCATGTTCAATTTTACACAATATTTAAAGAAATTTCACATTAAAATTTGTGACGTTACCATCAAATAGAGCGTCTGTCAATTTTAATTGTGCCCAAACTTCACCTCTCACGCAGCATCTTCCAACGCGATACAAAAGATATAAAAGAAGCTAAACGTTTCGCGAAAAGATCATAAAGCGCCACGAAAGTTATTTCGAGAAGTCGACTAATTTAACGGAAGCAACGCGAAGAATCGACGAAGAAAAACGGAAAGTTTATCGAAGATTTATTCAGAGAGGGAAGAAGAGCCGTTCGATTGATCAGTAACCTCATCAACGCGCCACGAAGTAACAACGGACCAAACTGGTGGCCGGAGTGCGGGCAATTAAAACTTTCCGAAAAGCTTTCGAGCGGGTGGACAACCCTTCGGTTCATTATTCAGCGATCGCAAAAACTTTTTCTTACGATGCTAATGCACTCGGTCTCGACGAACAACATGCCTGATTGCAATAATACTCTTTCGTCTGAAGAAAACCGATGAAAAATATCAATTTCTGATGAAACGGGGAATAAAATTGCTAAAAAAAATGAAGGATGCTTTTAAGTAAAGAGAGTTTTCAAATTTTAACAAATTTTAATTTTCTTGAATTTTTTAATGGGGTTTCTGAATATAGTTTTTGAATTTTTGAATTTTCATATTTTTGCATTTTTTGATTATTGAATTTTTAAGGCTTCAGATTTGTAGGACTCTAAATTTTGCATTTCTAAATTTTTTATCTTATTTACCTAAATTTATTCTTTACCTAGATTCTTGAATTTCTGTATCTCCAAATTTTTAGACATCTAAATTTTTTGATAAATTTCTAGACCTCCAAATTCCTAAATATCCAAATTCCTGTATCCCAAAATTTTGTAGATCTCCAAACTCCTAAATCTCCAAATTCATGCCTCACCAAATTTCTAGACATCCAAATCCCTAAATCTCCAAATTCTTACATCCCCAAATTTCTAGAGCTCCAAATTCTTGTCTTATCAAATTTTGTAGATCTCCAAATCCATAAATCTCCAAATTCTTGTCTCCCCAAATTTCGAGACCTCCAAATCCCTAAATCTCCAAATTCTTGCATCCCCAAATTTCTAGACCTCCAAATCCCTAAATCTCCAAATTCTTGCATCTCCAAATTTGTAGACATCCAAATCCCTAAATCTCCAAATTTCTAGACCTCCAAATTCTTGTCTTATCAAATTTTGTAGATCTCCAAATCCATAAATCTCCAAATTTCTAGACCTCCAAATCTCAAAATCCCCAAATTTTTGTCTCCCCAAATTTCTAAACTTCCAAATCCCTAAATCTCCAAATTCGTGTCTTACCAAATGTCTAAACTTCCAAATCCCTAAATCCCCAAATTCTTGTCTTACCAAATTTCTAGACCTCCAAATCCCTAAATCCTCAAATTCTTGTCTCCCCAAATTACTAACTTCTCACATTTCTATACCCCAAATTCCAAAATCCTCAAATTCCTACATCTCGAAATTCCTAGGTTCTCAAAATTCCTTGCTACCCAAATACCTACATCCCCAAATCCATACATTCTCTCACCCTTAGGACTCCAAATCCCTACTGCAAATCCCTAACTGCAAATTTCTATATTTCCAAATTTCTATCTCTTCAAATTCCTACATCCTCAAGCTCCTTGATCTAAAATTCCGTGATCCTGAAACTCTAAATCCACAAATCCTCCATTTCCTTATCCCTAGATTCCCACATTCTACATACTCTCACATTTCTACATACTCCTAGATGGAGTTTGACGGTACAATATACACCTACCGGTGTATGCACCAGAAATGAAACATAAAGCTAAAAAATGAATAAACCAACGACGAATCACAAATAAATACATCTCGAAAATTTGCGCAGTCCTAGAAAAGAATTACCTTAACAATTTTCCTATTTCAAACTAAGAAATCGGAGAACTTGTGAAACGCTAGTTTGACAGGTTCAGTAATTTCGGCGTTAATAGTTGGGGGTTGAAGGTAGTCGTAAAAAGCTAGTAATCAGGATAGGACAAGTAGGAGACGGGAACGGGGTCGAATCCCTGCTGTTTGCTGATTTAAACTGCGGCTGCGGTCAGTTTCAATTAGGAATTGCCCCTGGCCGACCTAGCCCCCAGCTCTTTAACGACTTCGAAACAAATCTGCTGGTTTCGTCTGGCATCAATGTCGGCTACGTTCCGATTAACGCCGCTTACTGCCGACGAAGCGACTCGATTTTAACGAGTACCGCTAATCCGCACCGTAGATCGACGAAAAGCTTGCTCGTTCCTCCGTCGACGCTTTGCTAATCGTGGTTGCTGCTTCGATCATCCTGATTGCTACCGCCACTTCGTGCAAATTTGTTGATTTTATTCTGCAAACTCGTTATTTGCCTCGCGCGATCTGCCGTTCCATTTCGCCTTCGTTCCTGAGGTAATCGTTTTCTGTTCCGTCATTCTTCTTTTCTGTGTATCCCATTTTTTCTGGTCTTCGTCTGAACTTTTTAGACTCTCACAGTAGCAGTGTATTTTGTCTTCAGTAAATTTTGCTTTCTCATTTTTTAATGATTTTCTTTCATTTCAAAATACTATAACTTCATCTCAAATATACTCACGTATACAAATGTACAGGCCAAACTAAGATACGATTTTTGTCAGAGAATCAAACTTTCTTATAATAGTCCTAAATAGAAAAATTGTTAAAAGTCTTAAAAGGTGGCTAACAGAGGGCCTGGAGAGCGAAGAGCAAGCGAAAGAAGTGGATTTTGTTTGCTGCGATTGAATTTTGTTTTTTAATGTTCTGTTAGAGTATTATATGTATTATAATATACATATAATTAGAACGACTGCTCATTTAGCCATGTTAACGATTGAGATAGAAGAAGGAAGGAAACAACGCCGGAGGATCCGCCATTTTGCATACACAATCTCCTAGAACTACGACAGAATGCGCGCGAATTTCAAACATTCTCAACACGATCATATTTCAAAAATTATGTTCCATTCTTGTTTTGACAGAGTTACACAGATTAATGGTTAATAATAATAGTTTATTAAAGGAAAGATGTCACTAAACGAAATACAATAAACATAAAGAAGACGCGTAACTGCACGTGACAACATGCATCGCTGGTAATCGTACAAGACTCAATAAACAAAAGATATTTTAATATTGCTGCCAACTTATTTGTAGCCTAGAGAGATACCCATACCAACATGTTTAAAAACTGAATTTTGTTATAGTATATTGGAATGGTAGGATATTGGTATAGTAACATAATACTAGAATAGTGGTATAGCAGTATAGTACAGCAGAATAGTAGAATACTGTAGTAAACTAGTAGAATAGTACTACAGGTAAAGAATGGAATAATAATCCAGCGAAGCAGCAATCTAATCGAATACCGAAATATCAAGAAATCACAACAATGAAACAAAATAAAAATATCATTGCATAACTTTATTAATTAGTATCAATAATTGTTTCTCTCCGAAAACAGATCTCCGCTTTCTACTCAACGAAGAATCATCAGCACTGTGTCGATCGATACAAAACCGTTTGCAGAGCGTATCAGCTAAAGACAGAAAGCTAGCAAGCTAAAAGTTAGCATCTAATTAAAGATCGGCAGCCAATTAAGGTAGGCGGCGAGGAAGAGCAAGAATGACTGTTTTGTTGCCGTTTGATGGCGTCGTTGCGGCGACAGTTCCCGGAAAGTAAATAAGTTTGCCGAAAGAGGAAGTCGGCGAACAACGACTGGATCATCCTGGCGAGGTTGTTTGCTGTTGATCCAGCAAGGCCACCGATACCGAACACCTGTTACCGTCAGCTATCTCGGATTTAATCAAGCCACGGAATCCCGAAGGAGCAGCCAACCGTCAAAGCGTGTCCTCCTTCAAATGCTGGAAAAGGTTGAATTTCGAGTCGGCTCTTTTGCCTGTTTGATGGAATCCTTGCGGTCGAAGTTCATCCCCGTGAATGGCTCCCATCAACGGTCCCCGACGAACCCTTGGGATCTGGTTATTCGATTGCTGCTTGTCGATACTTTACTAAATGCCACTGGAAAGCTGAATGAACATGCAACTGGAAAGTTTTAATGAAAATCCAACCCGAGGCAAATAGAACGATACCCCGTTGCCTACAAACTTCATTATTCCCGTGGAATATTTTATTCCGATCGCGATTTATACAAGAGTAGCGATTTCTTGTTCGTCTTTATGGGCCATGTGAGAGATCGACATATGGTTTTGTATAATGTGTGAGTTTATGGGTTGATGACGTTAAATTGTAACGTCGAATGACGTTATTTGTTCTTGTTAAATGCATGACATGGATATTGAAAGGAATATGTTTGTTGTTTTCATAAAATGATGTCGACAAATTTATACATCTCTGATTTCATAAAATGTGTAACGTTTTGGATGTCGATGAAACAGTGACATTATTTGCTTTTTAAATGTATAACAAGCATTTCGATGAAGAAGTGACGCATTTTGGTTTTCATCAAATATGTAACGTTATAAATGTACATGAAAGGTTAGTATGTTTTCTGATGTCATAAAATGTATAACATTATGGATGTCGATTAAAAATTTATTAATGAATATGATTTTATTTATAATATCTTGTTTTAGCAATTGATAGTGTTCCTTACTTAGCTGAATGTTTAAACATTTGAAAATTTGAAACATTGAAACGTTGACAGTTTGAAAACAAATTTTTTCAAAAGTACAAATTGAAAATTGTTTGCAAATATGTTAATTTGACAATTTTAAAGACTACAAATTAATTTTAAGTAATTAAACTTGCGTATAAATAAACATTTTTGAATATGAATATTTGAGAAAATAGAAGCTTCAGATCTTGAAAATGTGAACACCTTGCAAATTTCAAAATTAAAAAGCAAATGTATAGACATGAAAATTTGAGTGATTACAAATTAAAAATTAAACTTGTTGGGAAATGGAAGAATTGAAAATTTCTAAATTAAAAAATGAATTTGAAAAAATTGAAAAATTGAAGAATTGAAAAATTGAGGAATTGAAGAATTGAAAAATTGAAAATCTAGAAATTTCTAAATTGAAGAATTGAAAAATTGAAAAATTGAAAAATTGAAAAATTGAAAATCTAGAAATTTCTAAATCGAAAAATAAACTTGTAAATTTGAAAATTTGCAAACTTAAAAGAGTACAAATCAAACACTAAATTTCTGAACCTGAAAATTTGAAAATCAGAGAGCTTAAAAATGTAACTAAAAAGCTAAATATAAACCTTTGAGAAATTCTGACCTAAAAATCAAATTTCTAAATGTGAAAATATAAAAACTTAAGTAATAAAAAATTAAAAAATTCTAAACTACAAATCTGCGTAAAATAAAATATTAAATCTACAATAATTTACCAAAGAAATAAATATTTAAACGTTGTATGTTAAACAATTTCCGAAAGTACGAGAGGTTATTGCGATCGATTCAGTAGTAGACACGTACGATTCGTCCGACAATTAAATCACTGAAAGGAGTTTCTGATGAATAATAACAACGGCGAAACTCGATGTAAAAAATGGCTGAATGGCCGTGTAAATATTCATTGAACGCTTGAAATTCATAATCCGTAACACGGATCGAGCGAACTGAACTTTTTCCAACATAAATCGACATCGTGGTGACTCTGTACCTGTAATTGAATCTCCCTGAGGGAAAATGGGATTTTCTATTTTCTGGCTTGATATATAAGCTTCTTCACTGTTTGCTCATCATTTTTGTAAAATAAGAGTGCAATGTCATTTGTGTGTAGGATATTGTACCAAGTACCTCAAGTTTGACGAGAACAAATTGCTAGATGAATAAAAATGGGTTTAAATTATGCAATAAAGAAGCAAGACGAAGGTTATGTTTGCAGATTTGCTCAGAGATTTGTGGAGTTTCATATTTTTAAATTTTTAGTTTTGTTAAATTTGAAAATTTGTAACTTAAAATTTTGAAAATTTTTTACTGGTTTAGTTGCAAACTTTTTAATTTTTTAATTTTTATTCTTCAAATTTGAAAATTTGGGAATATACCATTTTTTGTAATTTTCAAATTCCTGAAATAAATAAATTAGCAAACTTGAAAATTCTAAAATTTCGAATTTTTTAAGTTCTAAAATTCCCTAAATTCTAAATTTCCCAAATTTCAAATTTTCCAAATTCTTAAATTCCCCAAATATCTAATTTCCCAAATTTTCAAATTCCCCAAATTCTCAATTTCCCAAATTCCTAAATATCTGATTTCTCAAATTCCCCAAATTCCAAATTTTCCAAATTCTCAAATTCCCCAAATTCTCAATTTCCCAAATTCCTAAATATTTAATTTCTCAAATTCCCCAAATTCCAAATTTTCCAAATTCTCAAATTCCCCAAATTCTCAATTTCAAAAATTCCTAAATATTTAATTCCTCAAATTCCCCAAATTTCAAATTTCCCAAATTCTCAAATTCCCCAAATTCTCAAATTCCCCAAATTCTCAACTTCCCAAATTTCAAAATTTCCCAAATACCTAATTTCCCAAATTCTCAAATTCCCCGAATTCTCAAATTCCCAAATTTTTAAATTCCTCAAATACCTAATTTCCCAAATTTGCAAATTCCCCAAATTCCTAATTATCTAATTCCTCAAATTCCCCAAATTCCACATTTCCCAAATTCTCAAATTCCTCAAATTCTCAAATTTCCCAAATTCTCAAATTCCCCAAATTCCAAAATATCTAATTTCGCAAATTCCTCAAATTCTCCAATTTCTAAAATACCCAAAATATCCAAATTCCCATAAAACCAAATTTTATGATATTCCAAATTTCTCAAATACCTAAATGCAAAAGTTCGCAAATTCAAAATCCTCAAGTCGTAAAACTTATGAAATACAGTAACGCAGTAAATGTTCGTCGAAAATATTTCACGCGCAACAGCTGTTCTGTTTGCAGTACTTGCACCAAAGTCAAAAGAGCTTCACCGTTCGTGTTCATCTCTCAAAAAGGTAGAAGTCGAATTTGATCAATCATCTCTGAAAATGCTGATCGTTCGCAAAATAGGACAGAGCTATTCATCGAGACTCGATACTTTTCAGCCAGATCAAAGCGATATTTACAAAGGTGTTTTGCACCTTTTCACCTTGCCGCAGCCATTTCCTGTACCATGCCGTTTCACCATCGACACGAATAACCCCGGATCCATACAAACATCCATTGATTCAGACATTTTTATCAAATGACAACGAAGCTGAACATCGCTTTGCCAAACGTGCTCCGAATACAATCGTCCTCGTGTGTTCTTTTTTTTTCTTCTATTTTGCGACGAACATCAAACCCTCGATATTTTTCGGGCTATAAACGATACATACAGAACATCGAATAGCACACAAGAATATAACCATATTTGTTGTACTACTCTCGCTTGTTATTCGATTACACTTTTCAAGATTTTTCCAATCGACAGAAGTTTGAGTTTCTTTTTTATGTGTAATCGATTATGGGAACTCACGGGGGAGGGTTTGTTGCTGTTCTTGGTTTTCGAGAGATTTTAAAGGTCAGGTTAAGATTGAGAGTGAGTTTGACTTTAATGTAGTTAATTTTGACATTTTGTGCGTTTGATATTTGGTTGTAAGAGTTTAAAATTAGTGATTTGTAAGGTTGCAGGTTTTCAAATTTTGTAGGTGTGGAAATTTGGAAGTTTAGAAAGTTAGAGAAATTGTTGAGGTTTCTATTTATCAATTTTCTAGTTTTTTAAGTTTCAAATTTTTCTGTTGTATCAATTATTTATATTTTTCGATTCCCTCATTTTTCCAATTTTTCAATTCTTCAATTCTTCAATTCTTCAATTCTTCAATTCTTCAATTCTTCAATTCTTCAATTCTTCAATTCTTCAATTCTTCAATTCTTCAATTCTTCAATTCTTCAATTCTTCAATTCTTCAATTCTTCAATTCTTCAATTCTTTAATTCTTCAATTCTTCAATTCTTCAATTCTTCAATTCTTCAATTCTTCAATTCTTCAATTTTTCAATTCTTCGATTTTTCAAATTTCCAATGTTGCAATTTTTCAGTTTATCAGATTTCCACTTTTTTAGTTATCAAATTATGAAATTTTTAGATTTCCAATGTGAAAAATTGATAACATCGAAAATTCTTAAATTTGCAAATTTTCATATTTGTTAATAGAGAAATATTTAAACCAATCGAACGAGAAATTTCCAAGTTTAAAGTTGCAGTTCACGCTATCAGGATAATTGATCTTCGATCCAATCTGTAATGGTGATCCGAATGTTGTTTTATTTGATCTCTCGCTCTTGAATTTTCGTTTTTGCACCGCCCGAGAGCGAGATAGGCCGGGTATACTCGAAAAGTTCCCGATCGATTAATTCGGAACAAGACATTTCGTTTTTCGGCCGTTTTATCCGGCGAACGGTGCATTGTTTTTTGCAGGATGCAATTTACGAACGACAGCTCGTCCGTGTTCCCGTTGCGAGGAATCGCAATCGCGATCGCAATCGACTCGCTGCAGACAGACGTGATTAGCTTTTTTGAGCGATCTTCATCGGGTTATCTGGCTGATTCTCGACGTTCGTATGGGACGATCATACCTCTCCAAATTCTACCTTACAGATTAATGCCAATTCCCTTATATTTTTTATTTTTTTTTTTAAGGACCGTGACGTATCCTTTATCGAATTTGTCTGCCGTATCAGTTCGTCCGTAACTTTTTACTATGACGACGAACATTTAAATCAAAAAGTCATTCAACATGTCAACACTTCAACAGCATGATCACATTTGACTTTACTAAAATTAAATCTATATATTTTTTATTTAAAACTAAATAATAATATTATGCATAGCTATTGAAATATGTGTTTGAACAAATTGGTTACTGTTTTAATTAATAAGAAAGAAGCATGTTAATAAATGAAGAGTTACTATCTTCATATGTGCACAATTATATTAATATTAAATTTACATAACCTCTATTCAAATATTATAGATACCTATATGAATAACGATATTGTAGATATTTATTTTGTTTGAACAAGCGGATCCTTACTTTAATTAATAATAAACCATCTTAATAAATGAAGAGTTATACTTCTGCTCGTGTACAATTATATTAATATTGCTATTATCTAAAGTTCGTTTAATTTTTGCATTTATTTCGAAATTACTGTGCCAAGAAATGAAATGATACTATCCACAAATATAAATCTAGTAAATTTTAAACAAACACGTTATCATTTGATTAAACTTGCGACGTGTATCGATGTGAAGCTTAAAATTGGTTAAAAATGTTTATACAATCTCTTAATCGTATTTGCGATACAAATTGGCTGACTGTTGAAAAACGCTCGTTTTCGATTACCGCGTATCAGACATTGTAAAAAGTACAAGGATTAAAAAATTGCAATGGTTGCAATCAATATTGAACCAACTCGGCCATCAATTTCAAATTGGCACGAAGGTTCGAAAAACCCTCGTTCTAAAAAGCTAATAGCTCTACCCGCAAAAACAATTACGTTTTATCGATACGACCATCACCGACGATTAGTCGTTCACGTGTACCACAAAAACTTCACTCGATATATTACTAACAACTTATACAAAATTTATATTGACATACAATTGCATTTACATATAATGGAGGCGTTAAAAGTCATGATACAAGTATATTATACATGATACATATGATATACATATGATACACATGATACATCATATATGTCATATGTGTATATCATACAAGTTATATGATACAATATTTATTTTGTTTATGTACATTTCTATTTTTGTTATTTGTTGGAGTAAAAACAGATACATCACTGTATTATTTTTTTTAATTAACAATTATGTATATGTACATGTATAAGTTGTATATATTCAAGATAATATTTTAAACAATTTAATTTGTATTATCATGGTTTTCATTTGATATTCCTATACAAGTAGACTTACTGATTTATATTATTTTTATCTATTAATAAACATACACATACACAAATGAACGTTTTAAATGATTCAACTAAATTCTTTTGAACAGACATACAGAATATATTCAGTCCAGTAAATATTTTTTAAAGCATGACTCGCGTCGTCTTCTCCCCTGAATTCAAAAGAGGTTTTAATAAATGCACAAAAAAAAATAAAATCGTAAAATAAAAATCGAAGGTCAATCAATGTTCATCAATGTCACGTGTCGTAAACAATTTTAAAAAATGGTTACATCGTCGATCAGTCATTCTATCGTTGACACGATGGATCCGGATTTTAGAAACGGTAATTGTACGCCATTATGGTAAATCGTTTCCCCGAAAGAAATTCATGATCCGTGACACGCACTGGGGACGGTGACAGGATCGTTCTACGAGAAAGGATAAAGAACAGGACGTAGATAAATCATGGTGTTTCATGGTAGCCAAGGCATGCGCGGGAATCGAGGCATGGATGTTCTCGTTTCAACCCTGAGTGACATGCTTTTATCTTCTGGAAGAACTTATGGACATTTACGTAAACGGTCGAGGGATTACGTTTCTATGAAATGTATCTATTATATCTTGAACGTTATAGTCATTTACTGTGGGAAATTCTGGATTTGATTTTAATTATTATTTTTGGGACGAATATTCATTGTGCATTTAATTTCTGAAAAATTACAGTATTAAAGTCATAAAAAATTCTTTTAGGTAATTTAGTTCTATATTTTTAATTGTGCATATTTGTAAGTATTTAATGAAGTTATTTTTGTGAATAAATAAAATTGATTTACTCAATTTTTATTTATTCGTGTTATTATATTATTTATTTTATTTATCCATTTGATGTATGAGCGATACGTGGTTGAAATTTTAAATGAAAAATTATCTCTTTCTCTTTACCTAAAAAATTAATTATGTATAGTCACTTATAAATAAATTAATTTATAAACAGTGAAATAATCAATTATAAATAATTTAATTAATAAACAGTCGACTAATTAGTTATGATTATTACGTCCCGGTTCACTGTGAAAATGTAACAAAGTATAATATTCTAAAATTATAGATTAAATTAAACTGAGAATATTATGATAAAATATTTCACAAATTCAGATTAAAATATTTCACAGATTTAAATAGAAATATTTTATAAATTCAGATTAAAATTATGTGTCTTGAACGTGACAGCATGCAAGACAATTATTTCATTAACATAATATCTCTGATCAATGTCTACGTCTCCCAAATCCATTAACTTAATTAAATTAGATGCAGCGGAATAATTAGTAGCTCACGCACCTAGTACTTAGCTCAGTGAATAACTAATGGTTACAAGATATCCGTATGTGTTAATGAACATATCACTCATGTTCCTAGAATGCACCTTCGAGTCGAAGAAAGAGCAAAACGACTTTTATTTTAATATTTCAGAGGAATTAAATTTTCGTACAGAAAGTTCCTATCAATATTCACTGCCCTCGAATAAAAAGTAGAATATCTTTTAAATTACTAAATCCTTTTGTAATGATATTATACATACGATATGTCTGTAAGAAAAATTGTAAGAGATATCTACCCTTAAATTATTAAAATTGTAAGTACAAATTTATAAAAAAACATCCACTCAGGAAATACTTGAAATCCCAAGAAAATTCAACCCTAATCAGTGTCAACTACCCAGAAAGAAAAATTGTAAGACTACCCTTAAATCATTAAATCCCTATTGTAAGTACAACCCTCTCATACAAATTTATATAATAAGCATCCACCTACGAAACACTTGAAATCCCAAGACAATTCAACTCTAGTCAGCAGCAACAACCCTGTAAGACAAATTGTAAAAAATACCCTAATTGAAGAACAACCCTTAAATCAGTGAACTACAGTAATCTAGTATGCTAGCATAACCTTTCACAGGAGTTTGAAATAATTTAAAAGACATCTAAGTATTCGGAAACAGCAAAGTTCTCAAGGGAGTATAACATCGTTATTCAATTTTACCCGGACCAGATTTATCTTCAAGAAATGTATGAGCATACGATATTCCTTATTCCTGTCACGAAGTTAACCGAACTATCAGAAAAACCGACAGCTGGTCGGAACAGGAGTATACTACTCCATCGTCCATGGGGAACCAATGAAACGGATGTTTTTATCCCCGCTGACAGCCCTTATCTAACGGGGGTGGTTTCCTTCAACCGTTCGCGGTTCCCTCCACGGAAAGAAATCCAATTTAAAGTTCACTTATCAGTCGTAGAGTTACTTGTATCGAGATAATGCTTTATCCGTCGAGGAACATCGTTCGACGACTGATCGCAGGAATTCTCGATACTGCGAAGATGAATCAAACTCGAAGATAAGTCGACAGGGACAAAACTTTTGACAGGGAAGAGCTTCGACTCGGTGGTAAGCACGGCGATGGGAACCACTCACAACATTTCTCGAGTTATTTTCATAAAGAGGGACATGGATATTTTGGGATGTATCATGTTTGTTACAATTTAATCTCCACATTCTCAAATTTTTATATTACCCAATGTATTGTTAGATCTTGGCATCTTCAAATCGTTAGAAACCTATATCGTTAGATCCCTGTCCGAACAAATTTCTAAATTTTTAGACTTCACTACATTCAAGCCCTTGCATTGTCAGAGTTCTATATTGTCAAACACATATATCTCCAAATCTCCATATGATCGGATCCCTTTATCTTCAAATCTCCATATCTTCAAATCTCTACGTACCTAAATCTCTACATCCCAAAAATCCCTACACGCCTAAATTTCTATATCTCCTAATCTCCACATCTGTAAATTTCTATCTCTCAAAATCCCTACATCCCCAAATCGCTACATTCCCAAATCCCTACATCTCTAAATTCCCACATCCCCAAATAGCTACATCCCCAAATTCCCACATCCCCAAATTCCCACATGCCCAAATTTCCACATCCCCAAATTCTCACATCTTCAAATTCCCACATCCCCAAATTCCCACATCCCCAAATTCCCACATCCCCAAATTTCAACATCCCCAAATACCCACATCTCCAAATTCCCACATCCCCAAATTGCTACACCCCCAAATCCTGTCATTCCCAAATCCCTACATCCCCAAATCGCTACATTCCCAAATTCCTACATCTCTAAATTCCCACATCCCCAAATTCCCACATCCCCAAATTCTGACATCCCCAAATTCCCACATCCCTAAATTCCCACATGCTCAAATTCCCACATCCCCAAATTTCAACATCCCCAAATACCCACATCTCCAAATTCCCACATCCCCAAATTGCTACACCCCCAAATTCTGTCATTCCCAAATCCCTACATCCCCAAATCGCTACATTCCCAAATTCCTACATCTCTAAATTCCCACATCCCCAAATTCCCACATCCCCAAATTCTCACATCCCCAAATTCCCATATTCCTAAATTCCCACATGCTCAAATTCCCACATCCCCAAATTTCAACATCCCCAAATTCCCACATCCCCAAATTCCCACATCCCCAAATTCCCACATCCCCAAATTGCTACACCCCCAAATCCCTACACCCCCAAATTCTGTCATTCCCAAATCCCTACATCCCCAAATCGCTACATTCTCAAATTCCTACATCTCTAAATTTCCACATCCCCAAATTCCCACATCCCCAAATCCCCACATCCCCAAATTACCACATCCCCAAATTACCACATCCCCAAATTGCTACACCCCAAAATTCCTACACCCCCAAATTCCGACATTCCCAATCTCTACATCTGTAAATTTCTATCTCTCAAAATCCCTACATCCCCAAATCCCTACATCCTCAAATTGCTACATCTCCAAATCCTACATCCCCAAAACTTCATCCTTCCCTATTTACAAATGCTCCCTTCCAATTTTCCGCCGAGACGGATACAAAAATTCCGCCAGCATTCAGTAAGCTCCGAAACATTTCAGTCGGCGCATTAACATGCTCGAAAGCACACGAGCCCTGAAGCATGATCCTAGAAACCCACTTCTGAACTCGCAACGCGACGATGCAGGTTTCGATAATTGCAACGGGAAATCGAAGACGGTACAAAGATACAGAACCGACAGTATTTTGTACCTGTCATTTTTTGAGATCGTTCTACAGCTTTGAGGAGCTATTCTTAGCAAACTGGTTTTTATAGGTCAGGGTGTCGAGGATCAGTAGAAGAACGTGACGAAGAACACTTACCGGGATAAAGGAACAGCCTGGATCCGATGACAGCCAAGACCCTCCGCTTCCATTGGGGAAAAACCAACCCTTTCAATACCAGGGTGTAGCCGCAACGACTGTAGCCTGTTAGATCGGGCAACGGCGATGCTGGGCCTGCAAGAAAATTGGCAAAAATGTTAGCAACCATGTTTTGTAATCAGGGAGGATTTCTGAAAGAACAGGTATTTTATTTTTGTCGAATGGATCTGTGCTTTTTTTGGGTCTTATGGATATTAATTTCAATTTTATATGCTGCATGTTTTCTAATCATTATTACATAACGGAGTTTTGAAGGGAACTACAGTCATGTATTAGTGGAAAACATATTCTGAACCTGATTTATATACAGATGTATATGAAGTGATTTTGACACTAATTGCAATAATCGGAAAAATGTTCTAAATATGTACACGAAGAAATAGTTTTGAGAACTTCATTCGTGTAATGTAAAAATGTTCTAATCATTAGGTATATGAAAACGAAGTAATTTTGATACAAACTGGAATCATACAATATTGAACAAAAGTGTACGATCACGATGTATATGAACATGAAGGACATTTTACATACGCTGCCATCATATGTTAATGCAGAAGATTCTCTAATCATGATGTATATGAAAATAAATTTATTTTATTATGAACTGCACTCATGTATTAATGTAAAAATGTTCTAATCATTACGTATGTGAAAACGAACTAATTTTGATATGAACTGGAATCATACATTAGTGGACAAAATTTTCTGATCATTATGTATATGAAAATGAAGGACTTTTTACATAAAGTGCAATAATGTATTAATGGAACAGATTCTCTAATCATGATGTATATGAAATTAAAGTAATTTTGTTAAGAACTGCACTAATGTATCAGTGAAACAGATTCTGTAACCATAATATATGTATATGAAGTAATTTTAACATGAACTGTAATCATGTACTAATGGAGCAAAGTGGTGTATTTGAAAATGAAGTACTTCAACTCCCTACTAACATCGATACATAAACACAAAATCATGCATACCGATGTCAACCCACGAGTTGGCGTGTGTGGCTGACCTAGGTGTTCAGAAGAGTTACGGCTCCAATTGGTCAGAATAGAAAAATGGACGCCTCACACGTATTTTCGGCGGTAGCATTGGCTCTCGCGGTCGCATAATTAGGCAAAAATCAATGACAGGCAAACGTCTCGAGAGTGAGATAGTGCGAATTCAGCAGTTGTTATTGTCATTATTATTCTTATTTGCCGAAGTGTAACGAAGTGTTCACGGTGGGGAGCTTCTTTTACTTTGGGTCGACGCGCCAACTCGTGGGTTGACATCTGTATGTATTACCGAAGTTATTAAAAGTCAAAAACAGCGTTTGAAAAACCCAACGAATTTTATCCGTGCAATATAATGATCAAGCAGTATTTATCTTGCCTTTCAGCAGATTTTCGCTGTAAAGAGTAAAATTTATTCCTCCAGTGAAATGATGCTCCATTTTCGTCGAAAATATTCAATTACCTTTTCGTGGAAAATTTGGACAGCTTTTGCAGTTTATTGTGAACATAACGAGACCTTATTGTCATCATTATTCTTATTTGCCGAAATGTAACAAAGTGTTCACGGTGAGGAGCTTCTTTCACTTTGGGTCGACGCGCCAACTCATGGGTTGACATATATAAAAAATGTATGCACAAAATCATGAAGTCGTAATTACAAAGTAAGTTCAGCAACAAAGCTCGCGCGCGAAAGCGGTACAAGAAAATTATTCGGGCATTACTGCATCAAAATTGCGTGTTAGGGGAAGTTGAAGCTCGTTTAACCCGAGAGAGCATGTTGACGTCGATCAAGGAATTTATTATAGCTCACAGTTTTATCGCTCAATGAATCGCAATTAACGTGAAATTTCATTTCATCGAGCGACCAGGGGGCTCGCAAGCTGTGGAAAGCGTCGAAAAATACGAGGTTGGTCGAGCAAAGTTCCTAGCGGATTTCAAATTCATGAAATTGTAATTTCTTACGGTGGAGCCTTCGGCGCGAAATATTAGCCGCGCGGAATTTCGTAAGTTCGCGAAATACAAGGAACGCGGAAAATTAAGGGGGCGAAAGCAATTTTACGGGGATATGGCAACATTAATATGCTGGGTATAGATTCCGGCGAAAAATATCGGGGCAATAACTGAACGGCTTATTAAACCTTCCCTTTAAAACGGAATTTTCGATCGAACTAATAATGGATATTAAACAAGATGGTGGAATTTATGAATGATAAAACGATGGGGCAGTCTATAAGTTGTGTAGATACAGTAGATGTGGTGGATTTATTGAGAGGAAACGGTGATATAAAGGGAGAAAATTACTTTGTTTGCAAGGTAATTGTATTCAATTTTGATATATTATTGGCACTTTCTTGGATGATAATTATTGCTATACCAATAGTATAGTATTAATAGTAGTACAGTGTGCAGAAAGTGACATGTTTGGGAACTTGATATTTGAGGATTTAGAAATTGGGGAATTTAGGTATTTATGAAATTTGAGAAATTTCAAATTTAAAGATGTGGGGATCTAGGTATCTGTAAAACTTTGGAATTTAGATATTTAGGGAATTTGAAAATTTGGAGTTGAAATATTTGTGAAATTTTAGAAATTTGAGGAATTTGTGGAACCTGATAAATTTGAGAAAATTAAGAAATTATCAAAATTTGAGAAATTATCAAAATTTGAGAAATTATCAAAATTTGAAAAAATTGAGAAAGTTGAGAAATTTGGGAAATTTGAGAAATTTGAGAAGTTTCAGAAATTTCAAAAGCTTAAATTTAAGAATTTCCAAACTTGTGTATTTGAAAATTTGCGAACCCCAATATTTTAATATTTGGAATTTAAATTTTAGAACATTCACGATTCGCAAGTTTAAACAATAGACACCTGAAAATTATACTATTTAAAAATTCATAAATTTTTATGTTAATTGATGTTACTAATCATAAATCTATAATATTGCTGATCATAAAGTCTACAATAAAACTAATGTATTAGAACCAACTTTCCTCTGATAACATATTCGCACATGATATTTATGCATACTCTCATTAATATCATTTCGCAATAGAATTCACTTTCAATGTTGCCAAATTTGTCGTTAAATAACGTTTCATGGTATGAAGCATGCAAATCATCCCCCAGAGACGTCATAGAATGCGTACCCTCGGAACGATTATGTATATTTCACATAGACTTGCATAACCTGTTGTGTGCACCAAGGTATACATAATACTTATGATCGTCTAGTCTGCTTCAGCAATTTTCCTGTCTCCTTTGCAATTTTCGCCATTTATATTTCACGCTTCATGTTTCATAACGATTGTCATAAGATACGCTGCCAAGTTCCTGTATCATTTTCATGAGAACGTGTCTGAATATTTGGAGATGATACTCAAAGTGGAAAAAGAAATGTTTGTACTTCTTGTTTAAAGGAAGATAGTACTGATAATTTAAGGGATTATAGGAAAATTGTGTTTTAATTTCTACGTTCCAAATTATCAAATTTTCAAATATACAAATCCAATTTCTAAATTCTTAAATTTCCGAATTCCTAAATTTCCGAATTCTTAAATTTTCAAATTCCTAAATTTCCGAATTCTTAAATTTCCAAATTCCTAAATTTCCGAATTCTTAAATTTTCAAATTCCTAAATTTCCGAATTCTTAAATTTCCAAATTCCTAAATTTCCGAATTCCTAAATTTCCAAATTCCTAAATTTCCGAATTCCTACATTTCCGAATTCCTAAATTTCCGAATTCCTAAATTTCCAAATTCCTAAATTTCCGAATTCTTAAATTTCCAAATTCCTAAATTTCCAAATTCCTAAATTTCCAAATTCCTAAATTTCCGAATTCCTAAATTTCCGAACTCCTAAATTTCCGAATTCCTAAATTTCCGAATTCCTAAATTTCCGAATTCCTAAATTTTCAAATTCTTAAATTAATAAATCTATAAATTTCCTAATTTCCAATTTTTCAAATTCCGAAATTTCTTAATTTCTAAATTTCCAAATTTCAAACTACAAAACTTGCAAATTTTGTAAATTTGGAATTTCAATATTTTCAAATTTTGCTATGTTAAATATTAATCTAATTCGCAGAATTGATCAATTAATTTCCAGAAATGATGAACCTTTCAAACCAACGATCTTCATGATATTCACTCATTGACCCATGACCTCACGTTGAATTGGTAATTCACAACCAAGTAATACCAGATCAATTCCAAACATCAGCATAAACTACAAAATTGCAACATCAATCGTAAAATAACTGCAACAAATAAAATACGCAGCACGGAACATAATAAAAGACTTACTGTAGAATTATCCGTTAATTCTCTCCGCTGGTGACATCAAGCTCGAAAATGGACCCGTAATAAAACAGTAGCAAGCAGTTATTGAACATGTAACGGATAAAACGAATGAAATACTCGACGGAACGCAACAAATGTAATCAATCGAACGATCTCAGCTATGTTAATCGATTTTCATCCACTCAAAGCTGTCAGTGTTGCATAAAACCACGCGTTTGTTCTAGGAACCAGCATCCGACGTATCCATCGACATATTAAATGAAAATCTACCGAATAAATATTGACGTTCACGCGGCTCTCGATGTGGCTTCGTATTTGCTCGTGGATTAACATGCTTCGGTTATCGTGAACCACCGGCATATATTATAATCAATCGTTATATACGTATGCACCACGGAAATTGCAGCTTTTTCATCTCAAAATAAATAATAAATTTCTCTGTTATGACTGCTTTGTATGCAATTTTGAAACGATTAAAAACGACGTTTGAAATATGCAAGGGGCATGGATATTCAGGGATGTGTCATTTTTGTTACAATGTCATCTCTATATTCTTAAATTTTTATATTATCGTATGTATTGTTAGATCTTGGCATATCCAAATGCATACATCGCTAGATACCTATATTGAAAGATTAGTATTGCAAATTTCTAAATTTTCGGATTCTACTATTACCACGTCCCTGCATTGCCAGATTTCTATATTGTCAAACACCTATATCCCCTAATCTCTACATACCCAAATCCCTACATTCGCAAATCCCTACATCCCCAAATCTATAGATCCCCAAATCGCTACATTGTCAAATCCCTACATCTCCAAATCCATTCACCCCCAAATCCTTACATCTCCTATACCCTATATCCCTAAATCCCTACATCTCCAAATCCCTACATCTCCAAATCCCTACACCCCAAAATTTCAATTTTCCAAATCCCTACATCTACAAATCCCTACACCCCAAAATTTCTATATTTCCAAATCCCTACATCAACAAATCCCTACACCCCCAAATTTCTATATCTCCAAATCCATTCACCCCCAAATCCTTACATCTCCAATACCCTACATCCCCAAATTCCTACATCTCTAAATTTCTATATCTCCAAATCCCTACATCTCCAAATCCCTACACCCCAAAATTTCTATATTTCCAAATCCCTACACCCCCAAATTTCTACATCTCCAAATCCATTCACCCCCAAATCCTTACATCGCCAATACCCCACATCCCCAAATCCCTACATCTGCAAATTTGTATATCTCAAAATCTTCACATCCCCAAATCGCTACATTCCCAAACTTTTTTATCGTTAGTCACATCTGGTTGTGAACCCTTAACCTTGGCAGTAGAGTCTTTTGTTTGCAGTTTTCTATCCATGTCGAGATATTGCTTGGTTTTATCCCTTGCTACGGTCACTTTGGGGAAACACACCCACTTCATACGTCATTTGTATTTCCATCCCCACCCGAATTTTAGCTAAACCAATAGAAAAGGAACTGTTTTCCCTCAGCAATGTCACAAAAATTGTACCCACTCCGAGCTTTCGTGAAACGTAAAAATTCTTTGAAGACACTCTCGAGTCAAGTACATAGCAAAATAAACTCTAGTCCGAAGTCAAATTCATTTAGATACAGTCCACTTGTATTCACTTGTTGGGAATCCTAATGATTCGCGTCGTTTAATCGTCACTTACTAACGCTGTGAGGCACATACAATTTACACCACGTGCTAGCGATCTTTTTTATAGGGCATAACAAATTCACAAATATTCACCGAGTCGAAATAAATAAATTTCTCTGCTATTACGTGACAGGCAGCTTCGTTTGCAACATTGGAACGATTAAAAATTCGATGCTCCACTTTTGAAATATTCGCGTCATTTAAAACATAGTTATATAAACGCGCCGGCGATCTTTTTTATAGGACGCAACAAATTTACGAACATTCATGCAGTTCGTACTAGACGGTCTTTAAATCGAGAGAGTTGCTGTGGAATTTTGTTGAACGAGGTTTAAACTTGACGCAGTACAGATTTTGATAATTTTAAAGCGAAGTTAATTGGTGGGTGATGAGTTTATGTTAAGTTTGTTAATTGGAAATTTGAAAATTTATATTGGATTTGTTAGTTGGTAATTAATAGGTTTATGTTAGAATTGTTAATTGATAGTTGATAAGTTTACCTTGGGCTTATTGATAATTGGTAAATTTACATTAGATCAATTGTTTGCACTTAATTGTGACAATCATTTATACATTCATTACGTCATTATTCACCATTCATTACCTTAATTGTAACAAACAATCATATATTAATTATGGCAATTATTCATTTATTAATTGTAATAATTATTCATATATTAATTGTGACAATCGTTCATATAATAATTGTTACAATCATTCATATATTAATTGTGGCAATCGTTCATACATTCATTGTAACAATTATTTGTATATTAATTTTGCCAATTATTCATACATGCACTGTAACAATCAATCATATATTAATTGTAGCAATCATTCATACATTAATCGTATCAGTTATTTACATATTAATTGAAATCACTTATACATTCATTGTAGCAACCGTTCATACATTCATTACATGAGTCGTTCGTATCAGCTGTATAAATCATCCAGGTATTCACTGCATTTATTATTGATAAATTCACTGTATACCCAAAATTTGAATATGGTTGTATATATCGAAACAGAGAGGACAAAAGGGTGTACCAGTGAAACAAAACAACGATACTCGGTGGCGAGATGACGAAGTGCTCAGCTAACGCAATTAACCTGGTGACACGATGATGACGCGGCTGGCTGGTAAGCCATTAAAAGCATAGTAACAGTGTAACAGGATCCGAGCGTATCCTGTAATTAGCTGCACCTGTAAAAGCTGCTGGCTGAAGGATTTTGACGTGAGCAGAAAGAATCGAGTTACTCCTCCATATAGCCGAAAATAAAAGTTCGGCTTCTGACGAAAACTAGATCTCAAATAATCACTCGTCTCCAAGAAATTTATTATTCATTTCTAAAATAACTTTGTTAACCGACACACATAATTTAATTTAACTCGAGCTACCTGGAATATTATATTAACTCTGCTGCTTTCGGTTGCAAATATTTTGGTACAAATTCTCGTATTTATTTTGTCGAACATAAATGAATATCTAATTTTATAATTTTATAATTAAATAAATGTTGAAAACATTTGTTATTATTTGTAATTACAGTTATGTCAAATTGGTACAGATTTGTTATATTATATTAGATTTATTTTATATTATATTACATACGTGATATTTTATTAAATATGTGTCATTTCATATTATATTACATATGTGATGTAACACTAGATTTGTATTTACATATTAAATATGTAATATTAGATTTGTAGTACCTAATATTAGATTAGGCATACAATATTAAATTTGTAACTGCATATAGATATGTAATATTAGATATGCCATTACATGTTAGATATATAATATTAAATTTGTAACTGCATACACACATGTAATATTAGATTTGTAATTGCATATTATACATGTAATATTAGATTTGTAAGAGAAACTATCTATCATTAATTTTTTATAATTACAGTCTTGCTCGTTAAAGTTCAAAAATGTATTATTTACAAACGTGAAAATATCGTACAATTAACATCACTATTTTTGAACATTTGATCTAATACACGAAATAACCGTTCAAATCTATTTCAATACCTCAAATACAAAATGTTAAAACGTACGTCAAGATGTCAAAGTTCATTCGTTGAAGTCAAATAAAATTTAAGTACGGTGTTAGTAAGAAAACAAGATCACTCGAGTTTTCAGGTTGCACATTTTAAACTTCTACAATTCTTAAGCAATTTTTCCGCAGTTTCGAACACCAATAACTCGCGGTCAATGGCCAAGTAAGTTCTTCAGCTTGGTATAAAAAAGAAAGTTCAACCCCTTTCCCGTCCGAAGTAATAATAAACATCCCTTTTCAAAGAAGTTCGACCAACAGTCAATTAAACCGGCAAGATGGTGGACGAGCGGAACTTCCGGTCGATAAACTATCGACTTATCCAGGGAAACTTGTTCAGTGCCTGGTGAAATTTCGCGCGACCCTGTGAACTTGCTTCAACGTAATTTTCGAAATGGACCAAGTGTATCAAGTATTTGCGTCGTGCTGCGTTAGTTCTGTCTCTAACTTCTGCTTCCAATTTCATTTATCATTGCATCGAACTTACACTGAACTACTTTGAAACTAGAAAATTTTCTCGCCATACCACTGTCCGCCTAAACATTTACCCAACTATCTAATTATTTGGTTAAGGTGGACGTTGTTTGTACAAAATTAGCAAGCTAACAAAAGTTAATTAGCTTAATGACAAATTACGTCATACATGGTTGAAGGGTTAACATGTTCATGTAAGTATAATATAATACATATGACAATATTATAGTAAAATACATATTATAATTACAATATAATTTTGAGAATTCCTCAGACATGAAGATGGTTTATGCAATATATGTACCAAAAGTTTCTAATTTCATGGGTTTTCAATTTAATGCTAAGCTATAACATGACCTAATAGTAAATACGTATGTACCTGCTCTGTTCACGCGAGCCGCACTAATTATGACATTATTGTAGCTATTAATGAGCAATATCAAGGCTTCTGTGCTGTCGCAGCCATAAACTCCGAGCACATTATACAACTTACGTTATACAATTTGCTCGGCTAATTAAGTTAAAGCAGTTACGGTACACGTGGTTACGAGATACCTTGCATAGGGCCTACCTTTTTTCCTGGTTCTATAAGGAAAAACTTGCCACCTTTTATTTTATGGAACACCTTTAACATCGACAAATTTTATATTTATTATACAATTCGGTGAATTTGAGTGTTGATGGTTCATATATTTTATTTTTAATATAAATTGCGTTGTAACAGCTTGAAAAGGTGTATGAAATATTGAACTTGAAGAATTGTAAAATATTTAATAAAAATATTAAAATATTAAATATTAAGATATATAGAAGATATGTAGAAATTTAACGAAATTTAGTAAAATTTGTTTAGCAACATCTTTTTTAGTAACATTAAATAGGTGATGAATTTTTTATAAAAGAATTATCTATAAGTTAAAAAGAATAGATAATAAATATATAAAAGACCTTAAAGTGTATTAATTGTCATATTGCCGTACAGAAATGAATTAATATTAAAATTATTAAACATATTAAGGTCTCGTTATGTTCAGAATAAATCGTAAAAGCTGTCCAAATTTTCCACGAAAAGGTAATAGAATATTTTCAACGAAAATGGAGCATCGTTTCACTGGAGGAATAAATTTTACTCTTTACAGCGAAAATCTGCTGAAAAGCAAGATAAATACTGCTTGATCATTATATTGCACGGATAAAATTCGTTGGGTTTTTCAAACGCTGTTTTGACTTTTAATAACTTCGGTAATACATACAGATGTCAACCCACGAGTTGGCGCGTCGACCCAAAGTAAAAGAAGCTCCCCACCGTGAACACTTCGTTACACTTCGGCAAATAAGAATAATAATGACAATAACAACTGCTGAATTCGCG
This sequence comes from Megachile willughbiella, assembly GCA_945859595.2. Lineage (NCBI taxonomy): Eukaryota > Metazoa > Arthropoda > Insecta > Hymenoptera > Megachilidae > Megachile > Megachile willughbiella. The sequence continues at coordinate 13,441,965 of OX243796.1, forward strand.
CTATCTCACTCTTGAGACGTTTGCCTGTCATTGTTTTTTGCCTAATTGTGCGACTGCGAGAGCCAATGCTACCGCCGAAAATACGTGTGAGGCGTCCATTTTTCTATTCTGACCAATTGGAGCCGTAGCTCTTCTAAACACCTGGGTCAACCACACGCGCCAACTCGTGGGTTGACATCGGTATGCATGATTTTGTGTTTATGTATCGATATTAGTAGGGAGTTGAAGTACTTCATTTTCAAATACACCTCTTTGCTCAATTAGTACATGATTACAGTTCATGTTAAAATTACTTCATATATATTATGGTTACAGAATCTGTTCTATTGATACATTAGTGCAGTTCTTAACAAAATTACTTTAATTTCATATACATCATGATTAGAGAATCTGTTCCATTAATACATTATTGCACTTTATGTAAAAAGTCCTTCATTTTCATATATATAATGATCAGAAAATTTTGTCCACTAATGTATGATTCCAGTTAAGGTTAAATTTATTTCATTATGGTTAGAGAATCAGCCTCTTCACGCGTCAACTCATGGGTTGACATCGGTACTCCTTTATTCATAAATTGTAAAATTACAGTAATTAAAATATTAACAGGATGTATTCGTTAATATATAAATTATAATAATTTTAAAGCGTTACGTTAAATTTGTTAATTAACTGTATTATTGGAGATAGTTTAGCTAATCACCATTTTAGATAAACTTAGGTAACTGTCATTTTTTATTTTTTCCTTAATAATTAATAATATTATACTGTATGATATTAAATGACCAACTTCAAAAGGCTGATTCAATTTCACGACACAAAAGTAACGTAAAATAACGTTTCATTTCATCAATTTGAAGCTCGAATTTTCATGAAAATAACAACATAATCCCTTCATTATTGCACTTAATTTAAAATGGCTTGTTGCTAGTTATAACAAACAATGTCTGATTTCGTGACACGCAAATTTTAACACAATTTGATAACATGAAAGCAGCACAGAATAACACCTGCGGCATATCAATTTGCAGCGCAAATTTTGATGAAAATAATTACATAAACCTTCCATTACTGTACTTATTATGAACTCGTCGGTTTGTAGTTACAACCAATAATTATTTTCAGCTTTCAAGATTTTCAAAATTCTAGGTCTTCAGATTTCTATCTTTGTAGATTCTTAGATTTTTAGATTTGTAGATTTTTAGATTTTAGATTTTTAGATTTTTAGATTTTTAGATTTTTAGATTTTTAGATTTTTAGATTTTTAGATTTTTAGATTTTTAGATCCATAGATTTCTAGATCTCTAAATTTCTAGATTTTTATGATACTAAATTTCCAAATTTTTGAAGTTGGGAATTTGGGAATTGAAAAATTTGGAAATTAGAAGATTTGAGAATTCAAAAATTTGGAAATTGGAAAATTGCAATGTTGGAAAATTTGGAAATGGAAAAGTTGAAATATTGGAAAGTAGGAAAATTTCAAAAGTAGGAAATTTACAACTTACAAAATTTGAAAATTGGGAAATGTTGAAAATTTCCAAATATAAAATTTCTAAATCTAGAAATTGCAAATCTGTAAATCTCTAAATGTCCAACTTCATAATTCCATAAATTGGAACATTCTAAAACTTTCAAATAATTATTTTTAAGTTCCCAACCCTTCAAAAATCCTCTCCAATTTACAACAACCTTAATAAAACCCAGAATGTTCACTCTGTTATACCAAAACACTAAGGAAATCCTAACACAAGAACCGATTACGTCGTCGCGTTTCGATGATGGTTACAAATCAATTAACAACCCCATAGAAAGCAGCAAGACCGTCAATAATTACATCAACTCCGTTTTCTCAATCTCTCGATCGATCTTGCAGTCACACGGAAACACCGAAAACGACGGTTGTCTTCTTCGAGCAAAGGAACTGCGTCCAGCCAGTTGAAACTACGTAGCTGCTCGTTGAAAGCCACGAATTTCATGTGGACAGCCTTAAGTAGAAGCAGACTGTTCAACGTGTGTCAGACAGCTCAATGTGAAACGCCTTTACCGCGTTTCAATCGAACTGAAACATCGTTACCCTACCTTGGTTAATTAACCATCTCACCCTGAGAAATTACGCAAATGGTCGTTCTTCGATGCTTGTCCTTTATAGCTACCACGATTTTATCGATAAAATACGAATGAAGACCTCATCCACTTTTTATTAATCGATACTCGAGAAACGATTGAATCGTTAAAATTTTAGGTTAGTTTTTAACCCCTTAATCTATGATTTCTTCGGCAGTCAGACAGAGTTAAATAATTATTTCTACATTGTTCAGACAAGTAAGGAAAGTTGATCCCTGACCATCGAATTAGGACCACGTACAAAAATTTCACTTTTATGGCTACAACATTATGTCACATATGGAAAATTGTCTTGGGTCATGCAAAATTATTACTGAATACGTTGATAACGATATATAGCAATTTGTTACTATCGTGATAATAAATTGTGTGGGTGATGGGCGATTAAGGGCCGTGCGTTTGCGTTAGGCTCGAGTATCGATAGGGTATGAGGTGAAATTTGAATGCCATAGAAAATGTCTGCCTACTCAAAAGACAAGTTTACAACTCTCCAACCACATTATCCGAGTTGAAAAGAATTACAGATGTTTGGGAAAATAATGAAGATATAAAGCATATGATGTGTACAGAGCATGCCGGAAACTGTGACCAAAGCAAAGGGTGGAAATACAAGATATTAACATGTGTTAATAATGCTATGTACAGTAGTAGTTATGTTAGTAGCTAATAAATATCATTACAATTTGAACAAGCCTTTTAATTTTACGGAAAACGTGAAAAATGCTGAAAAATAGTGGTCCTTTCAATGGAATCGCACTGTGAATATAATTTTGATTTGTTACATCTGAAGTGTAATGTGCGTCAGTGTGACACGATAATATATGTCAAAGGGTTAAGTAACTTCAACTTTAAGTTTTAAGTAAATTTAGTCTTACGATTTGTAGAAATTTGTATGAATTTAGTTTATTGCGTCAATTTTTATAGTAGCTGATCAAATTAGTACAATCAATTTTATTTTAAATTTACACTTATTTGTTATTTTCAATTTAGACTACGATATGTACAGTTGTAAAATTTCATTTCAGATGCTTTTGTTCGGACTTTAATTGCTTTTTATTGATTGCATTGAAGTGCTTTCTATACACCTTTTTTAGATCAGTTGTTTATTTGCATTCACAAACAATTCATACCGGTTCAATTGTTTTATTACGATAAAAATGAAAAAGTTTGCAACTATCGTCTATTGTTATATTAAAAGTCTATAGAAATTATTTTAATTAATTCTGTAAATATTGTATCGGTAAAATGAAATAACAATGCGATAAAAATGAACAACTTGCAAAGAATCTACTGTTATATTGAAAGTCTACCAGAATTATTTTCACGTTAATTAATTCTTCAAATATTGTATCGGTAAAATGAAATTATAAATACAATAAATGATAATATGATAAAAATGAAAACCTTCAAAATGGTCATCTATTTTTATATTAAAAATAAATTAATTTCACGTTAATTAATTCTGTAAATGGGTAAAATGAAATGGTAAATACAATAAATTATAATATGATAAAAATGAACAAATTCGAAATGATAATCTACCGTTACATTAAAAATCTACTAAAATTATTTTCACGTTAATTCATTTTTTAAACGATGTATCAACATTTCATATCGGTGTGCTACATTTCTTTATTACGCAAATTAGTATATGATAAAGTAAAACACGAAAGAAATGAATTTCTTAATGCAGATATCGCAGCAGTAGATTTTCGAAAGTTTCACCTTTTATTACCGCTAAAGTCTTATCTCCTGACATTTACTTTCCTTCTAAGAATATGCGTGCTTCGTCGCAACTGCGAGCTGCGATAGCGGGGCGTACGTGTTTACTCGCACGGGCTGAAATTGTTCTTAAGGGCATAACGAGCAAGAACAATGAGTACAGGGAAGTGTAGATAACATCGACATAGTACAATATTTCGAGTAAATGTTCAAAGAGAGAACAGCTAAGAGAACTGAATAAAGCGTAGCGGATCCAAAGGGAGCAATCGTTTCATTTGCGAATGTTCTGTACTCAACGTTCCATTATATTTTGGACGAAAATCAGTCAGGAGATACCTCAACTCTATCATATTATAATTATTATTGTTATAATTATTGTCATTATTATAATATTATTATTAATTAATTAGATCATTATTATAATTATAATGTAAAAGTAAATTAGAATTCTATAAATGTCAATTTTAAATACTTCAATCACTATTTACCCAACAATATTATAATAGTAAAACTGACGTTTAACTTTTAAGTTTTTATGAGTGCCATTCTATTTTTAAATTTTAATAATTATCATTAGTTAGTTACGTTTCAATAAGTTTGTATCATAATAATAATTATAGATTGGAATTTAATAAGTGTCAATTGTAAATACTTCAATCACTTATTAACTTAATAGTACATCTTCTACAATAGTAATAGTGAAATTTAACTTTTAAATTTTTATAAGTATGATTTCTTTTTTGTATATCAATGAGTGTTATTTTTCTTTTAAATTTCAATGCATGTTATTTTTTTTAATTTCGATAAGTGTCATTAGACAGTTATTTTTCAGTAAATATCATACAATAAATACTTTCCTCATAAATCTCAGTAAGTGTCACTTTATTTAAAAATTTCAATAAATGTCAATTTAATTCGAAATTGCAATAAGTGTCAATTTACTTCTGAATTTCAATAAGTGTCAATTTAGTTTGAAATTGCAATAAGTGTCAATTTACCTTAAAATTTCAATAAGTGTCACTTTATTTAAAAATTTCAATAAATGTCAATTCAATTCGAAATTGCAAAAAGTATTAATTTACTTCTAAATTTCAATAAGTGTCACTTTGTTTCGACATTGCAACAGGTGTCAATTTACTTCAAAATTGCAATAAATGTCATTTCGCTTATAAATTTCAATTAGCGTCGCTTTACCCCAAATTTCAATAAGGGTATAATTTTATTTCAAAATTGCAATAAGTGTAATTTTACTACTAAATTTCCACAAGTGTCACTTTGCTCCTAAAATCTAAAATTTCAACAAATAAATTTGAGCTACCCTAAACACTCTATCCTTCAAATTTTCCCAAATGCGACATACCAAAACAAACAAGTGATCGATCGTCAGAATGTTACGTTACGTCAATTAGTATCCACGATTGGTATGCAGCTAATTAGAATATCATTCGGTGAATAATCAAAGCGCTAAATCGGTAGATTGTTGTTCCGTCATTAGGGGTTGTTTTGTTACTTTGCTCGTCGTGTTTCGCGCAAACGCGAGCTCGTGTGACGCTCCTCTAATTCGTTAAATTTGCAGAGGCAGACAGAGGCGTATCGGTAACGAGTAGGGGAACCGAACATCAAAATTCGCGCCGATCATGAATCCAATTTCGCAGGACGATACATTAATCAACGTAATGGAGAGGCGATCTTCGTTCGCGCGTTTCGGTCCGCGCGAAACAATCCGCTTCGTTTCGATAGCGATCGGCTGACTTCGTTGTTTGACAGCTTCCGGTGACATAAGTTTGATCAACTGCTGAATAAATGTCACAGGGTGCACCGTTTCGAATTGGATAACTTCGATTGTAAATACTAGTTACAATACTAATAGTAATTCTAATACTAGTTCCAATTTTGTTGTACATATATTAAGGGTGTTTCTAATCTCAAGACACGTACTTCAAATCTAGGGATATATGGAACTTACGGATATTTCGAATGTGTGGATATTTGAAATCTAAGGACGTTTGAGATTTAGACATATTTGGTGTCTGTAGATATTTGGAATCTATGGACACTTGAGATCTAGGGATATTTGAATATTTAAAGGATATTTGGAATCTAAGGACACTTGAGATCTAGGGATATTTGAATATTTAAAGGATATTTGGAATCTAAGGACACTTGAGATCTAGGGATATTTGAATATTTAAAGGATATTTGGAATCTAAGGACACTTGAGATCTAGGGATATTTGAATATTTAAAGGATATTTGGAATCTAAGGACACTTGAGATCTAGGGATATTTGAATATTTAAAAAATATTTGGAATCTGTGGATATTCGGAATTTAAGGACATTTGAGATCTAGAGATATTTGGTAACAATGAATATCCGAAATTGAAGGATATTTGAGATCTAGAGATATTTGGTACCTCTAAATATTTGGAATCTAAGGACATTTGAAATCTAGAGATATTTGGTATCCATGAATATTTAGACTCTAAAGGTATTGGGAATGAAGGGATATTTCGAACCTAGGGATATTTGAAATATAAATTGGGAATTTGCGAATATTCCGAATCTAGGTGTCCCAGAATACAGAAACCTATCTAGGGATATTGTGAATCTGAGGGTCCAAGAATATATGTAGAATCCGACGAATCTAGGGATATTATGAGACTATAAAAAATATTTAGAATCCAGAGGTATTGGGAATTAAGGGATCTAGGGATATTTGCAATATAAATGTGGAATCTAGGGATATTCCTCATCTAGGAGTCTTGGGATATAAGAATATTTCAGATCTAGGATTTGGAAATTATAGGTACAATAAAATATAAAGGAGTTGAAATATCTAGGGATATTTCTTCTTCAATGCATTTGGTTATGTAACTATTACCTTCAAAATACACTTCATGTCCACACGTTTCAAAAATGCGTGAATATTATATAAATAATTCTGAATAATATACAATAAATTTATTAAACAAAAATTCCCTATACTTCTTCGTATCTTTATGTTTTAAGAAGGAAATTTGATTCAATTAATGTCATCAATATTAATTATTATTTCATCGTGCATTTCTTTCGGCATTTATATCTGACAATGAGTGTAATATATTTTAAAATCCTATAGCAATATCAGAGTCCCGCGTTAATCGCATGATTTATAATCATTATAACTGGAAATAATTAATAGGATCATCTGTTCGGATGACATCGTACTTTTTCACACAAATTATACCGTGTTTCGCATTAAACCAGAAATTAATCAAAACCGAGAATTATCCGGGTAACAATAACTTGTACGCGGAAAAAAACCTGTATCAATTCCAACCTCCATAGAGGATTAAATATAGCCAAGCAAGCCGCGTTTACTCCGCAGCAAGCTACAATTTATCTTTATTATTTCAATTCACGCGAGTATTTCCACGTTTATTATGTTAACTCTATATCGCCGTGGCGCGGAGAAGCACACGATCGATCGATGGTACACGGTTAATTTCGAGGGGAAAATGAAAATCGACTATGGTCCACTTTTCATTTTGTATTCCTGTCTTTTAAACTATTATTGCTTCCGACTTTCCAAAATCAATTCGCTAATTTATGAATTACACACGCATTGTATTTATAGTAACATCTAGTGTGAATATCTAGTCACAAGAATTATCGAGTATAAAATATTAAACATCACAAATTAAACGAAGAGGAAGATATAAATATCACATGCCATATGTATATTCTGTATTTTATATTCCACATATGTGTATGCACATGTATATTTCATAGGATATATCATATTTTTATTTTATGTTGCATTTTATTTTTTACATATGTGTATGCATATGTAAATTTTGTAGGATATGTCATATTTTTATTTTATGTTGTATTTCATATTTTACATATGTGTATGCATATGTATATTTCACAGAATATATCATATTTTTATTTCATGTTGTATTTTATTTTTACATATGTGTATGCATATGTACATTTTGTAGGATACATCATATTTTTACATATGTGTATGCATATGTATATTTTGTAACATATATCATATTTTTTTCATGTTATATTTCATATTGTCCATATATATTATTATACATTTTTATTTAACATTTCATACATGTCATATTTTTGTTAAATAGTATATTTCGTATTACGCTATAAATATCGAATTTTAATTGCATATTAAAATCAATTTTATATTAAAACTGTTGCATTATCATATAATGGATAGCGTACGTTTGACATCTGATACGAAATTAATTTTAATAGCGTGTTATTTATTCCGTTCTGCAACGACAGAAGCGGATCGCCGCGATTTCTGTTTAATATGGCAAACATAAAATGCAAACAGAACATTTTTGAAAGTTTAATTCACCGCAGTGTCGCAGTACACATGAAAATTTAAAGGCCAGATCGATTTTACGATTTTCCGACGTGAATTAGACGGCAGTGACATGCACTCAGCAACAGAGAAACTTTTGCAACTATATTTGACTAACAAGAGGGTCGCAGGATGTTCGGCTCGCCAATGTGGCTCAAACTTTCGCGTAGTTCACCGGTGCATAATCAGCTACTGAATGCATCCGATGCACTACTCTCGTATTCTTGGCGTACTAATTTTGCAACAAAATCATGTTTCAAGTTTTCTACTTGCTACGCATGCAATATTTATCAACCAAATTGTCTGAAGTGCCCAAACTTCCTCTCATTCAATTTCCTGAAATCAATTACGAGCTCTAGGTTTGCTCTCATACAGCATTCACATTCATTTTCTTCTAAATTATCATAACTCTCAAATTATTATACTCTCTTTTGAATAAGATTTTATAAACCCTATTTTTCTGAATCATTACAAAAATAGACTTAAGCGTTGAATATTAAATTTAAGGTTTGAACTATTTTGGTAATGAGTTATTAAAAATTAGGATATTTTTAATAGTAAAAAAAATTTATCGAAATATATTTAGTATAAAAGATATTTTATTGGACTTTGGAAACGATTAATTATTGCATTTTCTAATTCAATATAATTATAAAAATATGTGAACATATAAATACTGTGAAAAATATTGTCATATGTGATACAAAATATATGAATTTAATTAAGTAATATGTATTTAATATAAAATTAAATTCAATCTTATTTGATATAACTACATATTAAAAAAGATAAAATATTAAACGGAATGTACACATGTGCATATGTATACATGTACATATGTATGCATATATCCACATACGTGAACGTATGTATATTTGATACAATTATATCATATTTCATCATTTTAAATGTGTAGTTACATTCAACATATACATATATATATGTACATATGTACATATGTGTATGTGTACGTATACGTGTATGTGTATATGTAATATAATTATGATTATTATTTTATATAACTTCATATTGTGTTTCCTTATTTAAATGACATATTATTTTTATTAATTATATTTAATAAATATCTTGTCTTTAATTTCTGACGTACCAAATGTGCCATATGTGTTCAATTCGCAAACTCACACGGATTCAGGAAATTTGCATAGGTGACTATTATTAACGATTTCGTCAACCGGATAATTCTAATCCAGGGTCATATAATCTCGGAACTCTGTCCGTATAGATAACAATAATTGACCAGTCGTAAAACAGTAAATTCATTCAGCGAGAGTGTAGGTAGCCATGGAGGCGAGCATGTTTAACCATAATAACCGCTAACGACTGCGAGTTTCCACGGTGGAACTTCCGGAAACGAGGCATTCGCCTTGGCAGGAAAACGACCCTAACCGGCTGGCTAAGCCCAAACGTTAAATGCCGATTACAGGCTGGCCAACAGTTCGGAATTTCACTTGGAAAGTTTCGATCCAACGGCGACGAGTTTCAGGCTAACTGACGATGCCCTGATCCGCTCAAATTCATGACAATTTCATCGTCGATCGAACTTCTCGAACATTAAGGAACACCGCAGGACAATGAACTTCGCTTAGACCGTCCTTGGGAACCGGCAGCTAATTTTCCAAACTATTTTGGTTAGAGTGTTAACCGCTCGCTGGATCGACGCCACGAATTCCATACAGGGACGAAGGGAAATTTATTTGTGTTGTTTCAGACGACACTTTTGTTGGCTGCGACATTTAGTTGGATGGGGTTTTGCTGTGTTTCAAAATTTGGGGATTTGGGGATTTGGGGATTTTGGGGATTTTGGGATTTGGGTATTTGGAGATTTGGAGATTTGGAGATTTGGAGATTTGGAGATTTGGGGATTTGGGGATTTAGGGATTTGTAAATTATATACTTTGGAAATTTGGGAATGTGGGAATGGGGGATTTTGAAATTTAGGAATTTGGGAATTTAGAAATATGGAGATTAAGAACTTGAGGATTTGAGAATTTAGTGATTTGAGAATTTTACGATTTGAGAACTTGGAAATTAGGAAATTATATACTTTGGAAATTTGGGAATTGGGAGATTTAGAAATTATATACTTTGGAAATTTGAGAATTGGAGGATTTAGAAATTATATACTTTGGAAATTTGAGAATTGGGGGATTTAGAAATTTGAAGTTTAAGAATTTGGAAATTTAGGAATTGGGGATTTAGAAATTTGAAGTTTAAGAATTTGGAAATTTAGGAATTGGGGATTTAGTAATTCAAAGTTTACGAATTTGGGAACTTTGGAATTGGGAGATCCAAAATTTGAAGTTTACGAATTTGGGAACTTTGGAACTGGGAGATTCAGAAATTTGAAGTTTAAGAATTTGGGAATTGTAATTTTTGTATAGGGAATGTGAGGAAAGTAATTAACACAATTATAGTGTCAATTAGATTAGTGTGGTGAAGATAAGGAATCTGTAGGAACGCAAATTTGCGAAAAGCGCAAAGCCAGCAAAGTGGCCGATTCAAAGCGGGGTTAACTTTTTACCTTCGACGCAAGCGGAATTTTATCATTAGCCAAGCCATTAAGTCGGAAAACTCGGCAAGCAAGTTTTAACACGAGATCTCGAGTTTCCCAAGCCGAAGGCTCAAAGCAACCGCTCATTTCTTAATAAGCAAATTGCTCGTCATTCGACCTTCTCTACCTATTTTTTCTTTCCGAACGAACCATTTCTAATTACACTAGAAAATATCATCCATTTTCGAGGAAGAGTAATGGATAAAATGTAATATTATTTATATGCAAAATTTAGAAAAATATGCAGCGTTCATATATCATTACATATGTATATACATATATATCATTGACTTTCCTAGTTACCTTGTAGTTCATTATTTTTCGTAAGATGTATGTGCGTCGCAGCGTCGGCAATATTTAGCGACGATTAAACGCGGGGAACTTCAATCGCATCAAGTCCTAATATTTATAAGTGTAGGTTGAATAATTGTACAACACCGAAACGTGCTTTCTACTTATTCTTAACGATGTTCCAAACTGAACGACTACGTGTCTAGATGATGTTCCGAAGCGAACAACGTGTCTATGCATCCGATGTTCCGAAGCGAACAACCTCGTGTCTATTTCGTGTATATCTGTTCGATTGCTTATTTCGCGAGATGAAGGCTCGGTGTGGGCGTACAATTTTTACGAACAAGTCTGAGGGAAACAGTTCCTAATTTCTATCGGATACGCGAATTCTGGTGGAAATGAAAAACCGAGTGACGTCTGTGCTCTGGGTGTTCTCCAAAAAGTGATCGCAGCAAGTAATAAAAGCAGCAATACCTCGACACGAGCAGGAAACTGCAAATAAGGACTCTACTACTGAGATTAAGGGTTCTGCCAACCAGATGTGAATGATAATAAACTAAAAATACTCGATAGGATGTAACGACGACTTGGGTGTTATTGATGCTAGGGGAACCTATTGGTTTGAACGTGTACAAAGTGTCCAGAAACTAAAAACGGTATATTATTGTATTAATAAAAATTTGGATCGAATCCTCTAGTTATGATATAATCCTGGTACTGTAGTCTAAGACCTAACATTATAAATAGTATTAATTAAATACTTCAATCTTCTCGCATTCTTCTCTCAATCGCTATATGGACAAGTGCAAAGGGAAATTAAATGATTTTCGTGCGCAGAAATAATCGGAACGAAATTGTACGTCAGGGGTTGAAGTTGAAATTTACAGAACCGTCGATCGATCAATCGGGACGAAGCATTTATGAACTGTATCGAGTTGCGATAACTCATTACGTAGCTTCACTCGAAACTATTGTTGTACGTTAATCGATCGATCAACTAACCGTACAGTTTAACGCGACCGAATTCCTCATCGTGAATGCTATGTACCGGAAATCGGATGTGTATTGTTCACTATAACTTTACATGGTGACACCGCGTGTTTCTGGCAACACTCTGAACGCATATTTACGTCCAGTTCGTGCCTTGTAATTCTGTTTGCCAGCATGCAAATTTCAGCTGATCGTTTGTTGCGAAATCGTTACCAGTCGCATGGGGAGTTCTTGTAAATCGCTTCAGGATGCTTTTAGATCGATGAGGGATAAACTGAGTAACCGTAGATGAGATTAGAGGCATTTTTAGTTTGGAAATATGGGATATTTAAAGTTAGATATTTAAAAATGTGGAGATTAACAAGTTTGCAGAGTGGAATTGTGGAAAGTTCAAGGGTGAGAATTTTTGAAGCTTAGAAATACTAGTATTTCAAATTTTTTAACTTTTCATTTCTTGAATTTATCGATTCTGCAAATTTTAGGTTGAGAAATTTCAAATTTACGAAATTAGGAATTTAGAAATTGAAGGAGATGAGAATTTAGGGACTTGGGAATTTGGGGATTTGGAAACTTGGAGATGTGGAAATTTGGGGATGTAAAAATTTGGAAATGTAGAAATTTGAGAAATTCAGAATATATATTTAACAATATGGAGGATTAAAAATTTGAGGATGTGAAAATTTGGGGATGTAGACATTTGGAAATGTAGAAATTTCAAAAATTCGGAATAGAGATTAAAAATTTGAGGGATTAGAAATTTGAGAAAAATGTGAAAATTTGGGGATGTAAAAATTTGAGAATGTAGATTTAAAAATTTGAAGATTTAGAAATTTGGGGATTTACTACTCTGGAGTATTAAAAAGTTGAGGATATGGAAAATAGTTGAATAAACTTCTGAAAATCTATCACACTTGATGTCCTTGAACTCATGTTAAAATGACCTTGAGTAACCTCCAAAAGGTTAACCCTAACCAGCATATAATGTACACATAATTTGAAATTAAAACAAATAAACAACCGATTAAATATAATTGAACATACACATTAATCGTTCTATAATTAATGTTAAAAATTACTCGGTCGAATTAATCAGTCAATCCAAATCGAAAGCAAGCATTGAGGCAATAACGATTATTGTTGATTTTATAATTTAATAACGTTCTACGTGAGATTCCATGAATTTCGTTCGTGATAATTAATTAACGTAGTCGAATAAAAATTTCTGAGTGAAATATTAAACGTTGGTTTGAATTAATTTAAAATGTTCGCGAAAATATTAATTGAAGAAACCGTATTAAGGACGTGTATAATACATCATCTCGAAAAAGGAGATTTAATTAAACAATCCTCATAAATTCGAAATTAAATGGTAGATGCTAATTGCTAGATCCATTTAAATGGGTTAATCAATTGTTAATTTGCAATCGCGTAATTACATGTTTTAATCACGCTAATTGCGGAATGTCAATAAATATGTAATTCGGACAACGTGATATGGCACAACAGATAATTAATTTAATTAAACAACTCGGACAATAATTGTGCCAAAAAATGTGGTACGCTTTCTTATTTGCACAACATTCTTCTATTTATTTGTTCAAATATTTTCTATGTAATTAAATTGCATTTTCATTGAGATAATTTTTCAACTCCTATTTCTTTTCTTTTTATTGTACAAATGATTTTGAAGTAATTTAAAATGGACGTTTTGTATTTTGATCATTTTTCTCCAACAATTAATTTTTTATAAATGCATGATTTCGAATAATCTAATCAAAAAGAAAATTATTATAAACTAAAATTATTGTAATTATTATAGTGAAGAAAGTTATAAATCATGTAATCGAAAAAAGTTATGAGTGAATTAAATTTAATTATTATTTAATATTAAATACTAATTATAAAATTAGTAAATAGTGAAGATTATTTTGGTATAAATAATTTCCTTATAAGTAAACTTCTCGTATTTTGCATATTTTATTTCAACTATATCTGGGTCAAAATGACCATGCAACTGTCGTGCGAGGAATAATGTTGCACGGCTGTAACGTCATTGATTTAGTAGAACTTCAATATTGGTTTCGGTTCACTTCTATTCTAATTCACACTCGGTGCCATCTCACTTCCGGTTCCGTATCAGACCCGGTTCTATTTCAGTGTAAATTTTGCCCTCCTTTCTATACCATGTTCCACTTTATTTCCTGCTTCCATAATACTCTTAAAAATTGTAACATGTAAATAACTTCCATTGAAGATTTGATTAATTGCCAATTTTATTCCACGGATCGTCCATTTCTTTTTAAAAAAGTTTCATTTAACGATGTAAATGATTAAAATACTTCAAATTAGAAATAGATCGCAGAGAAAGAAATGTAAGAAGAGAAGGATTTCCGAAACCTTTCAAAATACAAGGAAGTTTCCAGTTTCAAGAATTCGACACTCTGTGCTTTTTCCGTGATTCGAAACTCTCGAAAAGAGAAGACGTACAAAATTAATGAACAAATCGTTCGTAGCCTGCCTTGAGAATGTTTACTTCTATTAATGTAAGAAATAATTAAAAATGACAATTGAAGAAGAAGTAATAATAAATAACTTTTTGTGCGTCTCACGTGTGCTCACAATATGTGAGGTCTCAACACATACATATTACAGCGAGAGACCTCAGTACAAGTTTTTAGCTATAGTTTATCAATTTTTCTTTCCTTTGTAGTTTCAAATCAATTACCCGTAGCAGTAAGACCCAAGGAGTCATTACATTTTAGCCGGTATTTATTGTTAGTCACATCTGGTTATGAACCCTTAACCTTAGCAGTAGTCTTTTGTTTGCAGTTTTGGATACATGTCGAGGTATTGCGTTTTATCACTTGTTACGGTCACTTTGGGGAAACAGACCCTCTTCATACGTCATTTGTATTTCCATCCCCACCCGAATTTTAGCTAAACCAATAGAAAAGGAACTGTTTTCCCTCATCAATGTCACAAAAATTGTACCCACTCCAAGCTTTCGTGAAACGTAAAAATTCTTCGAAGACACTCTCGAGTCAAGTACATAGCAAAATAAACTCTAGTCCGAAGTCAAATTCATTTAGATACAGTCCACTTGTATTCACTTGTTGGGAATCCTAATGATTCGCGTCGTTTAATCGTCACTTACCAACGCTGTGAGGCACATACAATTTACACCACGTGCTAGCGATCTTTTTTATAGGGCATAACAAATTCACAAATATTCACCGAGTCAAAATAAATAAATTTCTCTGCTATTACGTGACAGGCAGCTTCGTTTGCAACATTGGAACGATTAAAAATTCGATGCTCCACTTTTGAAATATTCGCGTTATTTAAAACATAGTTATATAAACGTGCCGGCGATCTTTTTTATAGGACGCAACAAAACGAACATTCATCCAGTTCGTACCAGACGGTTTTTAAATCGAGAGAGTTGCTGTTAAAAAGTATATAGCAAGTGCATAGCACAATAAACTCTACTTATATTCACTTGGGAATCTTAATGTTTAATGTAACTCGTTTAATCGTCATTTACTACTACTGACATACAGAGTTAATTAAAGAAATGTTATTAAAGTATAAAATCGTACTCACCCACGTGGAAAGCAATGAGGTGTCGTAATTCAGGATCGACTCCAAGTCGAGATCGTCTGGATACATCCTGGTATCCAAGCTTTTGGAGAAATTGGTCCTGTATCTCGAGCGGCTTCTCCTCGGAAGCCAATCTTCTTCCAGACTCGCCCCCGTACTGAAAACCGAGCGTAATCTCTTAATGGATCTTATTATCGAAATTCACGGCTCGAGATCGTCCGTTATCTTCCTCGCGCGATAAAGAAATTCAAAAGTACTCCTGATGCACCGCATTTAAATATGCATTACCTTACAAGAGTAATGCGCCGGGGATCAAATAAGTGTTTGCACACTCTTTATGGAGGAATATCTTTCGTGAAGCTCGTATAAATGATTTGAGATATTTTCACTCCCTAAGAGAAATTTTTTCTCATTCACACACGGTGTATTTAAAAAATACTTTTGAATTCCTGAATGAACAGATTTGTGGACATATAATTGTGGACTATATTTTCTACATATGTAGATCATCGAATTGTTAAGTTTTATATTGTTTAATTGTTTTATGGACTAGATTATTTACGAGTATCTAAATAAATTCCTGTACTTGTAAATTGGTGGCTAGGAAATTACGAAATTTCCTTTATGCATTAGATCCAAAGTTTTAAATTCGAAATTTTCAAATAAAACCACTTCTTGATTTCATTAAACCTTAGATTCATTTATTTTAAAATTGTTAAATTTTCAAATTCACAATTTTTAGTTTTTTAATCACCAAATTTGTAAATTTGTTGATTCTTAAATTCTCTAATTTCCTAATTCTACAAATTCTCTAAATTCTCTAAATTCTCTAAATTTCCTAAATTCTCTAAATTCTTTAAATTCTCTAAATTCTCTAAATTCTCCAAGTTCTCCAAATTCTCTAAATTTTCAAAAGTTTCCAAATTCTCCAAATTCCAAAAATCTCAAATTTCCATCATCCCAAATTCCCAGAATTAAAAATCTCCAAATTCAGTATAATTCTCAGCATCGAATACTCGAACGGATTCTGGTCATTGAAATTAAGATGAAGTTGTGCTCGTACGCGCGTCCGAGTTAATTCGTTTAAGGAGATTTACGCGTAAAACTCGTTGTTCCTAACAAAAACAAACAGCAAACTGTGATGCTGTTAGTCGACAAACAACGCCAGATGTTCGGACATTTCAAGCTAGTTTCAAAAGCGCAATGCTAATTCCTCAAGATTTTAATCAAATTTTCAATAACGACAACTTCTCTGAACCAGTATTGAAATACTACAATTTAATCCCCTTAGCTGAATCGTACTGTAGTTACTAATTATTAATACAAACTTTGTTGCAACTTTAATACACAGAAATTGTAGACAATTCTTATTCAAGGATTGCAAACTGTTATTTCACAGAAACGAATAACTTTTGTTCCATTTTGTTGTTCTTATTAATACAGCGAAATAATAAAAAGAAAAAATGATAAATTCATAAGAAATATAGTTACAAAAAATTAATTAAATTAGTGTTAAACCTCTACGAATGTACATTATATAAAATATAAAAAGTCGAGTTGCAAATATTCTAGAATATCTTAAAAAGTGGAGCAATGGATGAAATTTTAATTAAGCACGGCCGTATAGTTTACCGGTATTTAACATTAATGAGCACCCATAAATATGCAAATGCGTTCTGTTAATTATTTACAGTTACGTACAATTTTGTGTCGTTTAAATGGTATTCCATCATGACAAAATAACTGCGTCGCAATTAATGTCAACCATCGTCGCAATGTAATAGTGTATAAATAATGCACGAGTGAGAAATAATCGCACGCTAGATATTGCAATTATCTGCGGTATATCGAATAATAATTAATGAAACGTGTAATTTTAACCGAACTACCGTTCACCACGTAGCGACAAACATTTCTATTATCAAAACTGTTAAAATCACGAATGTAGAATTCTGATTTCTTGTTCAATGAAAATTTTTTTGAATAAGATATCAGATAAAGAAGTGTGCAAAAAGAGATAATATTTGATAAAAAATTCGAGGTCGAATTTTAGAATTGAAATAAAATTTTTGAAAGTCTGATAAACAATAATATTTAGATTGATAAGCAATAATATTTAGTAATTCAAAAGTAATCTTTCGATAATTAATACTTTTGCTAATTATTTTTACTTGCATGTGTCATAAATACCTACATTTATTTTAATATGTAATACAATTCTTTATTATATTGCATATTATTATTTAGCTTCCTCGACATTTTCTAATTTATTTTATTTCTTCTTCTACTTTTGTTTATCTTTCTTTACTTATCTCCATTTTTGTCCTTATTTCTGAGTCACTAGACATAAACTGCGTTACGGTAAAGCAACTCAGGGCGAAATGCAAAAAATAAAGGAATAAATCTATATTTGTTAATGTGTTACTACTGTTTTACACATTATTATATACTTTTTTAACCTTTCCCAAAATTGTCTAATTTATTTTAATTTTCCTACTTCTGTTTATTTTTCCTTATCTGTTCTTTTGTTCTTATTTATGAATTGTAAGCTGTGCTACGGTTAAAGTGTCTCAGAGTGAACAAAGAATAAAAGGAAAAAATCGCAAGCCCTGAATAAAGAAAAGAAAGCGTGAAGTGAACTTAACAAATGAATGAATAAAATCAGCTGATTGGAGAGGGTGCACTATCGAGGTGTAAGTGAAGGAACCGGATGATGAATTGCAAGGAGAAAGCGAAAATAGGAGAGAAAAATTGAGTGGTCGAACAACGGAAAAGAAATAAATGGTAACTGGTTCGAAGAAAAGAACGGTGGCCGAAGGTTCAGGGATGGCAAGAAAAAGCTGGACAACTCGAACGGTTTTAACTCGAACATCCTCGTTAAAGCCGGCGAGAAAGCCTTATTTTCGTTCGATAGAAACGACCTTATCGATCCAATCGACCGTGGTATGGCATCCAGAGCTACCTGTATCCCACAGGAGACTCGTACGTAATTAACGAAACTAATTATAAACGGGAGGTATCTTGCATAGACGATTTTGTTCCCTTCAGACTATTACGTTGCATACCAACTTGTCAATTTCACAGCCAGGTATAATTTACCGGCGTAAAACTGATGCAACATTGCACATATGACACCTCAATTTTTAGATTTTTGTTTAGTGACAATGTCTACGTGATTTGTCAATGTTTATACGGTGATTGTTAAAAAAGGCAATGAGTCAGTTCGTATATTGATCATAAATTGATTTCGAAATATATGAAGTTTAATATGATTTCATGACATAAAAGTACAACGAAACAGCACTTATGATACATCAAATTTCAGCTTAAGGTTTAGTGAAAGTGTCCACATGAATGTTTCATTGATATTCTTACCGTAGAATGATTGATCAATTATTAATCAGATCAATGAATTACAGGTGAAGTTCACATTTTGACCAAAACTTGATTTTGCAATATATAATGTCTGATACAATTTCATGACATAAAAGTAACGCAAAATAGCACATATGATACATCAAATTTTAGTTTACGCTTTAGTGAAAGTGTCCACATAAATGTTTCATTGATACTCTTACCGTAGAATGATTGATCAATTATTAATCAGATCAATGAATTACAGGTGAAGTTCATATTTTGACCAAAACTTGATTTTGCAATATATAATGTCTGATATAATTTCATGACATAAAAGTAACGCAAAATAGCACATATGATACATCAAATTTTAGTTTAAGCTTTAGTGAAAGTGTCCACATAAATGTTTCATTGATACTCTTACCATAGAATGATCGATCAATTATTAAACAGATCAATGAATTACAGGTGAAGTTCATATTTTGACCAAAACTTGATTTTGCAATATATAAAGTCTGATACAATTTCATGACATAAAAGTAACGCAAAATAGCACATATGATACATCAAATTTTAGTTTAAGCTTTAGTGAAAGTGTCCACATAAATGTTTCATTGATACTCTTACCATAGAATGATCGATCAATTATTAAACAGATCAATGAATTACAGGTGCAGTTCATATATTGACCAAGAACTGATTTTGAAAGATATGAAGTTTAATACAATTTCATAACATAAAAGTACAAGACAACAGCACTTATGATATACTAATTTAAAGCTTAAGGTTTAATGAAAATGTCTACATAGACGCTTCATCGATATTTTCAACGTAAACTGATTGACCTACTAATAAAGCAAGGCACGAACGCAGAAGAAATGCTTAATGAAAAAGTTCTTTGTCATACATTTACTATATCTAGTATTCGATTAACACAATCTAAATGCAGAAATTCAGTGTTCGAATGTAGAAGGATATTTCAAAAGACATTAACGAGCAAAATCGATCAGAGAACTCTGTCAATTATTAATTTATAATCGTCTTTGAAGGGGTACTGATAATTTCGTCGGGAAGATCGAAAAGATGAATAATTTCTCAGCGGGTTAATAGCACGACACAAATTTAGTAAAAACACGGAATAATTTATATTGTTCCTGAACGACGATTCGGTTTCATACAAAACCGCCAAATGTGACAGACAACGAATCTGGAATAGAAATTTGGAATAATTAAATATGATTGACAGAATTCGATATGAACGACAAGCCGCTTCAGCTTTTAACGAGAATCGATTTTGAAGTTATATCAGTGCTACTTCCTTAATTTATTATTCAATTAAGTCCACATTTCATTCGCTACCAATCTTCATTACATATTCAAAGTTTTTGTCCTTTATCTTCAGTGGAGCAAAATTGACATCGGTCCATCTGAATTGTTTATTATCTTATTACTTGATTAATACTTGACATCAGAAAGATGAGATTTTAGGATATTAGAAATTGAGGATTTGGATATTTCCAAAGTAGAACGCAGACGTTTTCACTAAACCAAAATCTAAAAATTGCTGTATCATATGTGCGATATGTGTCATATGTGCGATTTTACTTTTCTGTCATAAAATCGTATTAGACAATTTTTCAAGATTCGCCATACGATATGGAACAATCTAACACATTCATCCGCTACGTTCAGAAATAGATGAATTAATAAAGTAAATGGTGGGATTTATTCCAAAAAATTTGTCGTACAAACATTCAGATGGATTTTCAAATTTTTTCTCTCCAAAATGAAGCCATGCGCTAAGCTTTATCTCCCCATGCAAAACTACTACTTTGAATCTCACGCTATTCATGAATATTACGAAGCAGACTAGCAATCAAAAGCTTCCCGCCAAAAAAGTAAATGACAACGAAAATTGTAGAAAAGCGTGGCCACGAGTTCTCATTTTCGATTCGTGAAAAATTCGAGAAACTCCACGACTCCCCATTACGTGTTTTGCGAGGACAAAAAACCTTGCATCCCCGCAAACCCTCTAATCGTGATCCTTTAATCCTCTTAAAACACAGAGACGATGGTAGACGGTAGGTTAAAAAGGATGACAAAAAATTGAGAACTCGTACTTTTAAATAATAATCGGACGAAAGGGCACGTTCCAGTTACAGAGGTGTAAAGCTGAACGGAAGCAAATTGTATTTTTTTAATTAAAACCTCGATGCATTCACGGGATGATGGCACAAAGAGCGACGAGATTTTTCAACGTAACGAACCCCTCGCTGTTCTACGTAAAAAAAGTCAACAACCAATTGTTCGTCTGCGAATATTTATTACGTTAATAAAGCAGAATTTACAATTTTAATCTTTTGAATCGCACGTTAATTTTGATAAAATTCTGCATTTGGAAAATTACAAGGAAACTCTTATGCTATTTGAAGAGTACCGGACGAATTCATATTAAATCGTTGAATTCGGAGCAGACAAACAGTACTGGGAAATGGATGGGAAACGATTGTTATCGTTTAACGAGAGACATTTTTCTGAATTTGTAAATTGAACGGAAGATGATAAGGATAATACAGAAAAATTGATAATAGAAGACATTTTCTTGTGACAGAGGAGAGCTGGATTTCAATATACTTATCAAGTATACCTATAACACATGTATTTATATTGCAGCATATTTTTATTCTAGTGTTGCTATATGCAATTATCACTATATGCAAGTATACTTATATTCCAGTGTCTCTATGTCCATGTATCTCTACGCCCCGGTATACCTATATCCCCAAATCCTAGGTCTCGATATCTCTATATTCTGGTAATCCTATGTTCTGGTATCTGCATGTGATCAAGTCCTACGTTTCAGTATCTACACAGCTCCAAATCCCTACGGTCCCGAATCGTACATTCCCAGATCCTTACGACCTCAAACATCTACGTTCAAATCCCCACGTCCTGGTATACGTATGACCCCAAGTTCGCACATCTCCAAATTCCTACGTCTCCAAATTCCAATGTCGTCAAATTCTTACAACCCCAAATTCCTATGTCCCGGTAGCCCTACTTCCCCAAATCCTTATGTCGTGGTATCCCTACGTCCCCAAATTCACTCATCCCCAAATTTCTACACCCCCAAATCCCGATGTTCCGGTATAACTACGTCCCCAAATTTCTGTATTCAGAAATCCTTGTGTCCCGGTAACCCTACGTCCCCAAATCCCGATGTTCCGGTATACCAACGTCCCCAAATTTCGACATTCCCAAATCCTTGTGTCCCAGTATCCCTACGTCCCCAAATTCCTACATCTCCAAATCTCTACGTTTCCAAATTTCCACATTCCCAAATCTCTGCGTCACCAAATATGTTCCGGTATACGTCCCCAAATCTCTACATCCCCAAATCCTTGTGACCCTGTATCCCTACGTCCCCAAATTTCTACATCTCCAAATCCCTATATACCGGTATACCTACATCCCCAAATCCTTTTGTCCCGGATCCCTACGTCCCCAAATCCTTATATTCACAAATATCTACGTCTCCAAGTACCTACATCCCCCAATCTCTACGTCTCCAAGTACCTACATCCCCAAATATCTACGTTTCCAAATTTCCACATTCCCGAATCTCTGCGTCTCCAAATGCCTATGTTCCGGTATACCTACGTCCCCAAATCTCTACATCCCCAAATCCTTGTGTCCCGGTACCCTACATCCCCAAATCTCTACATCCCCAAATCTCTATATCCCGGTATCTCTACATTCCGATATCCCTACTTTCCCATATCCCTACATTCCGATATTTCTACGTCCCCAAATCCTTACGCCCCTAAGTTCTACGTCCCGGTAATCCCTACGTCCCCAAATTCCTACGTCCCCAAATCTCTACATCCCCAAATCCTTGTGTCCCGGTACCCTACATCCCGGTATCTCTACATCCCCAAATCTCTATATCCCGGTATCTCTACATTCCGATATCCCTACTTTCCCACATCTCTACATTCCGATATTTCTACATCCTCAAATACTTACGCCCTTAAGTTCTACGTCCCGGTATCCCTACGTCCCCGAATTCCTACGTCCCCAAATCCCTACATCCCGATATCCCTACGTCCTGGTATCACTACGTCCCCAAATTTCTATATCCTGGTATCTCTGCATTCCGATATCCCTACTTTCCCATATCCCTACATTTCCATATTTCTACATCCCCAAATCCTTATGCCCCTAAATTCTACGTTCCCGAATTCCTACGTCCCGAAATCCCTACGTCCCGGTATCACTACGTCCCCAAATTTCTATATCCCGGTATCTCTACCTTCCGATATCCCTACTTTCCCATATCCCTACATTCCGACATTTCTACGCCCCCAAATCTTTACGCTCCTAAATTCTACGTCCCGGTATTCCTACGTCCCCGAATTCTTACCTCCCAAATCCCTATATCCCCAAATCTCTACGTCCCCAAAACGCTACTTCCTTCTATCTCTACATCCCAGTATCTCTATATTTCCATACCCCTATATTCCAGTATTGCTATATTTCAATACCCTTAGATCTGCATATTCTCATCCCCCAATTATCCTATCCTAGTATCCCCAGATCTTATCATCGCTCTATCCGAGATTGTTCTTATATCTCGATATCCCTGTACCCCGACATATCGATTTCCGTAAATGTCGATATTCCTAGTTTCCATTGCTATTGGAACGCGAGCCCGTTGTTTCAGCGAATTTAGAACCCCTGTTATGAAACAATGATAACGACGAAAATAACTGCGATATACAGTGTCGATAGCACATTATTTTCTGTTATAATAATTCATAATACCGTAGCCGTTCGAGTTAAATGTAGCGGAATTTTATATATTCGTGAATCGCCCGTAGCTAATACGTCGTACGGTAAATATACGGGCACTCTCGCACATTTTCGAGCGAGTATAGACGTCCCGTAAATCACACAGCGAACGAGGAATTCTGAAGTGTGAAAAAAACGAACAGGAATACATTAACGGTAAATAAAAAGGTGCGAAAAAAAAGTTGCTGCGCTGTTTTCCTCTTTTTGTTTTCATTCATTTAGAGTTTCGATCAATTTCGCCCGATGCTTTTCTACGATCTCGTAACATTCTGTATCGCGCGAGATTTCGTGATTGTCGGAAGACTATTCCGTGAAACTTGCCCTCGCGAATTTTTATTCAACGATGTTACACTTTTCACGATGCGCAAAATTCAACGAAGAGATTCCTCCTCTGGTCCCATTCGAGCGGAGTTCACAGTTTTTACCACGGGTAAGGGGTGACGGATATTTTTAAGGTTATTTGTGATCTGAATTAAACGCTGAAAACGCTCGCCGTTTTTATAGCTCGTTGAAATTTATTCAACGAAAACCAGAGACGCGCGTTCTTCGTGTTTGGATAAATTAGCGAGCTTTCGGTCGGGTGCTTGATTGCGGACGAAAGTTAAGAAAAGAATAATTCGAAATGGATCATCTCGTTTAAAGCTTCTTAGAGCTCATCTCTCGTTCACTTTTGTGTGCTTGTGAAGATACTTGTTTGGAACTAGATTCGACACAATGTATGCATTGTTCGTGTTGTGTCGATGTACGCCTTCTTGTATTCGTGTAGAAAATTACTTGAAATTATTTTTGTTGGGTTTCAGAATTCAAAGAAGATGTTTAATGGAACTTTACTTAAAATTATTTTGACTTTACTCAAAATAATAAAAAGTAATGATTTCAATTTCTGACTTATGATTATAATTTCACATAAATTGTATCATATGTGAGTTTCATTTATTATTTTTTTATTTTGAGTAAAAATTACGATAGTAGTCATTTTTTATTATTATACAAAGTACGATGGCAATTATTTTATGAGGTTATATGTTTTTAGCGATCAGTAAAATTGATACAAATTTCTCATCATTTTTCTCTCATGAATTTCAGTTATGATAATACGAACTATACTAAAAAAAATCTCAGAGGTCATAATTTTATCAACTTGAATTCAACCTATCAAATTGGTCAGTGATGTAAAACAATTCAAGTAAAATTCATACAAATTTTTAATCATTTTTCTCTCATGAATTTCAGTTATGATAATACAAACTGTACTAAAAAAAATCTCAGAGGTCATAATTTTATCAACTTGAATTCAACCTATCAAATTGGGCAGTGATGTAAAACAATTCAAGTAAAATTCATACAAATTTGTAATCATTTTTCTCTCATGAATTTAGGTTATGTTAATACAAACTGTACTAACAAAAATCTCAGAGGTCCATAATTTTATCAACTTTAATTCAACCTATCAAATTGGGCAGTAATGTAAAACAATTCAAGTAAAATTCATACAAATTTGTAATCATTTTTCTCTCATGAATTTAAGTTATGATAATACAAACTGTACTAAAAAAAATCTCAGAGGTCCATAATTTTATCAACTTGAATTCAACCTATCAAATTGGTCAGTGATGTAAAACAATTCAAGTAAAATTCATACAAATTTATCATCATTTTTCTCTCATGAATTTCAGTTATGATAATACAAACTGTACTAAAAAAAATCTCAGAGCTCCATAATTTTACAACTTGAATTCAACCTATCAAATTGGTCAGTGATGTAAAACAATTCAAGTAAAATTCATACAAATTTGTAATCATTTTTCTCTCATGAATTTCAGTTATGATAATACAAACTGTACTAAAAAAAATCTTAGAGGTCCATAATTTTATCAACTTGAATTCAACCTATCAAATTGGTCAGTGATGTAAAACAATTCAAGTAAAATTCATACAAATTTGTAATCATTTTTCTCTCATGAATTTCAGTTATGATAATACAAACTGTACTAAAAAAAATCTTAGAGGTCCATAATTTTATCAACTTGAATTCAACCTATCAAATTGGTCAGTGATGTAAAACAATTCAAGTAAAATTCATACAAATTTATCATCATTTTTCTCTCATGAATTTCAGTTATGATAATACAAACTGTACTAAAAAAAATCTCAGAGCTCCATAATTTTACAACTTGAATTCAACCTATCAAATTGGTCAGTGATGTAAAACAATTCAAGTAAAATTCATACAAATTTGTAATCATTTTTCTCTCATGAATTTCAGTTATGATAATACAAACTGTACTAAAAAAAATCTTAGAGGTCCATAATTTTATCAACTTGAATTCAACCTATCAAATTGGTCAGTGATGTAAAACAATTCAAATAAAATTGATATAAATTTCTTATCATTTTTCTCTCATGAATTTAAGTTATGTTAATATAAACCACGATAAAAATCTCAGGAGTCCACAGTCTTACAAACTTCAACTCAACAAATCTTAATGAGTATTAATCACAATATAATTCAACTGTTAAATCAATAAATAGAAGTCATTTTATGAATCCTCATTAACAACAATCCATAAAACGACAGCATAAACGAGAATGAAAAACCCGAAGAGATTAAAGCAAAATGTGTCTTGGAAATTTTCACGATACTTTCGAGTGGTTTGTCCCGATTGGACGAATCCGAATTAATTAAAAAAACAACGGATTTCCAGTCGACCGATCGCGGACGTGATTTTCGCCGAACGAAGGTAAACGGCGATCGAGTCGCAGCGAGATGAATCACGATTTCAGTTTAATCACGTGTTTGTATTGATTACACGTTCGCTCATATGGACGAGCGTCGATTTAAATGAGAACTCGCGTGTTTTTCGCGGAAAATATCGCGGGAAACGACGGGAAACGGCTGTTCCGCGGGATACGCGCCCCCGATCAGGATTTTCCTTCTTTTTTCTCTCGGCGCCCGGCGAAAATTTATGGTCCCCGTTCGAAATCGGATATTTCATATTTACGCGTTCCACGTACAACGAAATGGTACTTCAAACATTTGTCCGCGTGTATTTAATTCGTGCGACGGTAAAATTATGCGAGCAAAAAACGGCCACCCCGTGCGGGACGTAAATTACCATTTTTCACCGCGGTGATATCGCTGTATTAAACAGCTAATTCTAGTAATTAAATTTTTGCGGTATCATGGTCTCGTGATTTTGACGGGAACGGCAGAATTTTCAACGTGAATCGAATATTTCAGTAATGTCAGTGGGTGCTTTTAATTATTTCAATCTCAATGCGGAAATATCGCATTAATTGCAAATTATCGCATTCTTGTATCAATTATCTGGGGAAATTGTGCATTGTTTCATACGGACTTGTAATTTGTATCCTTTTACTTATTTATATTTATTAACTTTAACCTGTGTTTGTATCTGTACATTTAAGAATTCTCTAATTTTTTTATATTTGTATTATATAAATTTTTATTTGTGTTTTTATCTGTACATTTGAGAATTCTTTCATTTTTTTTATATTTATGTACATAAATTTTTATTTGTGTTCGTACCTGTACATTTACGAATTCTTTTATATTTGTTATATTTATATTTATAAATTTTAATTGTTTATACCTGTACGTTTAAGAACTCTTTTATTTTTCGTGCATTTATATTTACAAATTTTAGTTTATGTCTATATATATACTCTTGAGAGTTCTTCTATTTATTTTTATTTACAATTGTACATTTCAAACACTTTTATTTATTTGCATTTATATCTATACATTTGTGAATCCTTTCATATATTTTTATTTATAATTATACATTTTAAAAGACTTTTATTTACTTGCATTTATATCTGTACATTTGAGGACCCTACTATTTATTTTTATTAATAATTATACATTTTAAAAGACTTTTATTTATTTGCATTTATATCTGTACATGTGTGGCTTTTTTTATTTCTTTGCATTAAAATTTATAAATTTTTGAATCGTTCAATTTATTAGTATCTTTATTAACTAGTTTTAGAATTTTCAGGTTGGATATGTATTAAATAAGAAATATTTAATTTTCCGCAATAATGATATTAACGATTTAAGTAGATAATTGCAGTAATTAAATTTGACTGATGTCACGGTTTAAATATCGTGACAATTAAAATTTAAATGGACATCAAATTTTCGACGAAGGAAATTTCGTTCTGACATAAATATTTCATTTATATTAATAGAGCCCTTTAATTATTTCGATGTCAACCTGATAATGTGAAATTAAACGGAAATTGTTAACGGAGAAATTTCATTTTGTCATATTAGTGTCAGTTACTTTGGAAAATTACGTATAACACAGATAGCTTTTAATTTTAATTGCTGCAATATTCTGCATGATATTCTTCGTTTATGAAACAAGAAAAATAATTTTAATTTCATTGTTGCAATCTTTCGAGTTAATGTCAAATTTTATTTAATGTTATAAAATTATTCGTTACATGATCTCCTTTGTAGTGGTATTGTACTGGAGTAAAGATAGAATAAACTAAATTAAAAATAAATTATCTTCACCCTCTCTTTTCACGGTCTGACACCAGGAGCTAATAATCTGATTAGTTAGTAAATTTCGTTGGAAGCTAGTTTTCGTTGATAATGTCAAATATTAATTTTTAACACTAAACTAAAATTGAAAAATAAATAAATAATGAATTTAATATACATTAATTTATCTCGGTAAAATACGAATTTCACAGCATCTTAATAATTTAAAAAAAAAAAAAAAAAAAAACTTGCAAAAGAATAAAATGACTCGATACTGTTAATTATCTCAAATAATTATATAATCTTATCAATGACATCTCAATTACGAAATAAAGTAAAATTCGAAGTTTCCACCATAAACCACCGTAATTTACCGTCGTGGGATTATAATACCGAAGAGATATTGCAGGAAATTAATAAGTTCTTCGTTGGAATGTTGTTAGTCAAGAGTTTCGAATTTGACGAATTTTCTCGGGTCTGAAGTTTCACATGCTGGTGGGTGGGGAAAATTCCTGAAACTTCAACGTAACACGAACATAACCCCGTGTGAACTCGTTCCACCCTTATGTAATTAAACACCTGTTCGTCTCGCGAACCGGTCAGTCACGTGTTACCAACTACCTGACTTCCTTCTGTTACAATTTCTCAGATCGGCGACACCTGTTTCAACGGTATTCTTGAAATGCGACAGGTGTCCCTACACTAACTCATTACTTATAACGAGTTCACTATTCGATTCGAAAACATCGTTTCTGATACTCCTCCGATCGTAATGACTAAATGCATATCTTCATTTATAAACATTGCTTTAATTATTATTTTTTGATCACATTAATTCAATTATAAACGTATGGACAATAATATGGAAGTACGTATACACATATGTGTGGATTCAAGGTAGACTACTTTTTGATGACAAACATCGAACGTGACAATTCTTTTATTTTCAAGCTTTGATAGTCTTGGAGATCTGTATGTTCAGGTTTTGAATTTTCAAGTTTGCGAGTTTGCAAGTTTTCAATTTTTCAATTTTTCAATTTTTCAATTTTTCAATTTTTCAATTTTTCAATTTTTCAATTTTTCAATTTTTCAATTTTTCAATTTTTCAATTTTTCAATTTTTCAATTTTTCAATTTTTCAAGTTTTCAAGTTTTCAAGTTTCCAACTTCCCAATTTTCAAATTTTTTAAATTTCAATTTTTCTAATTTGTAGTTTTCGAAATCCCAAATGCTCAAATACCTGAATTTATAAATTCTTGAATTCGAAAATATCAAAATTTCCAAGTTCCCGATTCTCCACATTCTGAAACTTCTGAATTTTTCAATTCAGACAGTTTAAAATTTCTTAAGTTGTCAAATTTCTGCACCTTCGATTCTCCAGATCTTCAAATTCCTAGGCCTCTGAATCCCTAGATATCCCTAAAATCTCCACAAAATTCCCTAGATTGTACCGATTCCTTCAGAATCCCTGAATTTCCTTAGGACTTAAAGGCACACCTTTACAATTTGAGAAGAACCTTTCAAATGAAAAATCTTCGAAAAATTCATACCGCATCTATAGACCCTATCGGTCATACAGTCAAAGCAAACAATTTAAAGAGTACATCTGCGTCTTCTTCACTCGAGTCTTCAACATTACAGTAAAATAGAATTTTTGATGAAGAGATTCGTTTTCTGTTTCAATTCTGTATGGTCTCATCGTGCCAGAACTTTCACGGCCTTTCACCTGCCATTACTAGCAACCTGCAGCCCACATTCTAAACTACGATATTCCAAATATGATAGAGACCTTGATCGATGTTAGAACCTTGATTAGATCGATGTTAATGACTCGAAAGATGTAAGGAACAAGCAAGTCTATTAGGGTGGTTATTGTGGCAGCGCGTAGACACGCGTGTAGGTGACTCGAGTAGACGAGTAGCTGTATCCAGCCGACTAGAGATAGTTTATTTATACATATAGAAAATAGGCGATGAAATAAAATAACGCACAGTACATGTTTGAAAAAAGAAACTTTTATAAACGAGAACTCTTAAAGGCACATCTTTGAAGTTCGAGGAGAACCTTCAGAAGTCGAAAAATTCAGTATGTGTCTATAGACCCTATCGGTCATACAGTTAACAAGTTGTGTATTTTAAACACGAGCCTTCAACGCTACAGGAAAATGGACTAACTAATTTTTGTAGAGATTTATTTTCTGTTAAATGAAACCAAGAGTATTGTATATTCTATAGGGTCAGAATGTGCCTGAAGTGTTTTTCACCTGTCGTTACAGACTGCACTCTACGTTCTAAACTATTCCAAATACGATAGAGACCTTGATCGATGTTGGAACCTTGATTAGATCGATGCTAATGACTTGTAAGATGTAAGGAACAAGCAAGTCTATTAGGGTGGTTATTGTGGCGGCGCGTAGACACGCGTGTAGGTGACTCGAGTAGACGAGTAGCTGTATCCAGCCGACTAGAGAGCTTCTTTTAAGAGGCTGGCTGGTTGCTATTTAAGTCTTAGCCTTCCTTTGATTACTGGCGCGTACCTCGTTATCTTTGAGAAGCCAGGCCACGTCCTACTCATTATACAACGTCGTTCGCCGACCGAGGGATGAAAGTTTCGGCGCAGCCACGGCAAAATCGGTTTGCCGGGATGAGAAAGGCAAGCGACTCGAAAGCGAACCAACCCCCGACGCATCCACTATCACCGCCACCACCCTCCCTTTTTACCCTCTTCTATTCCACCGTTGCTTTCGTTTCTCTGCGTCAAAGGTCTGTTTTGTTACGCGAGATGAGACGAGACGAAATTTACGAGCAGCACGAAAGATTCAAAGCTTTCCAACGAATACAATCGCGACCCGTTCCCTCGTATCGATCAAACGTTCAATCGCGACCGGCTACGCTTATTTAACCCGATGGGAATTTATATTGAAAGCACCGGATTTGATTTGTAATGCCTGCTCGGTGTAAACGATTTCTCTCGTAATGTGAACGGATCAATTTATCCCGATGAGAAATTATGCTTTCTGCCCGCTCCATTATTTACGAGGCAATTGTACCGAGATTTCTTGTTTGTTATGTACATCTCGGTGCTTTTTCAAGATATTTATAGATTATTTATTTCTTGTTATTTATAATAAACTGTATTATTGTTATGTGGTTATGAAGTTTATCTCAATTCTATTATATCACTATATGGCTATAAAGATTATGCAGACTGTATATTGTCTGTATAATCTTTATAATATAACAAAATAATACATTACTACACTATACAATTTACAACGATTATATGCATTATAATACATTGCTATATAGTTATAAAGACTATATCAACTGTGTTATATTATAATAATAGTTATACACTATACAGATCCTTTATTCTAATTATCATAAGTATTAAAATATACTTCTCATCACAAGAGTCAATTTAAAAAAATATATTCTTCATCATAAGCAATTCATTTATGAAATAGATTCTTTATTGTAAAAGTTCATTTACGAAGTACACTCTTCATTATCATAGCTAATTTAACAAACTCTGTTATAAGAGTTTATTTATGAAATACACTACTTGTGAAGTTTATGAAATATTCTTTAAGTAGAGTTTATTTATAAAATATCTTGTACAGTTGATTTTACAAATACACCCTCAAGAAAATACAAAAAGTAGAGTCTTCATTATAAAAGTATATTTACGAAAGGATTGTCGGAACGTATTGATTGATAGCTTGGACCTTGCTGTGTTTCATGATAAAAGTAAAAAGATTGTCTGTGAAGTTACAGCATTGACGTTGATTGATAAATTGGAATGTAAATAAAAAATATTTTAAATAAAGTCACAATAACATTTCAAAATATTGTAGCATAGTTAATTTAGTTATATTGAGACGTGTGAAGATTAAATGAAGATATCAATAAATAACAATTCTTATGTATTGAAAAAATAATTAAAATGTATAATAAGATTTTTGTTACATATGTCAGACATTTTAGTTACATATGAATATCTCCTTAAAGAACAAACCTAATTCTCCTTAAAGAACTCCCACCACGTTATTATTCATATTAGATGTCTCCAAAATTACTAAGAGCTTCTATTAATATCACTAAAACATATATCTTAAAATTCCACCAAAAACTGTTAAACCAAATGATAACTAAACCACTGCACTTTAAAATACAAATAAGCAGAAAGTTAATAATTTTAATAAATTTTAAAGCAATCGTATAAACGAATAAAATTTAATCACAAAATTTATTAATCTTCAGTCCTGTATATTCCCAGTAAAATTTATTTTTACCACAATAGTAAACGTAGTATTTAATCGCAAGTAAAGAACAATTCCTACAATTTTATTTCAATAGCCTTCAATATAAAATTTATTAACCTTCAGTCCTGTATATTCCCTGCAAAATTTATTTTTACAACAATCGTAAACGCAATACTTAATCGCAAAAACAATTTGCATATTTGAAAGAGTTAAAGATTCTATAATAAGAAGCGCGAATACAGACACAAAGGCAGAAAGTGAATGGTTTCAGATCCGAGGTTTCTTTCAAGCAAAGAATACCGTGAACCGCACTTATCTTTCGTTCAGCGACAGGAAACGATAACCGATCCTTCTCGTTCCCTCTCTTTCACGGAAAATGACGAAACGAAATCGCGCGACTTATCCCTTGAACGGGATCCCGCAGTTCACCAGGATTTCCGGTCTGCTCTGTCGCAGACGTCGTTAATGCTCGGGCACGCGATAAAGCCCCTGCTGATATTCCGTTGAAACCTCTCGCATTTTTTCCCCGTGTTTCTTCTTCCTCGTTCTTTTTCTCGGTTTTTACCCATTTTCATTTCTCTATACCGTCCACCGATCCTTTCTCGCCTTAAATCGCGCTTTCTTATCACGTTTCACTTCGTTTCTCGCTCGGAACTTAGAACTTGCACAAAAGAAACCCGTCATACCTTTGTTCCCGAATCGGTTACGTTGTTTTTGTCCTCTCGATCTAATCGCGAGATCGGATCGAATGCGGTGCTAAAATCGATAGACACCGTTGGAAAAAGAAAACCTGTCAGTAAAATAAACAGCTGGACTTTAACAATTTAATGTTCAAGAATTTCAGTATTTTGAGCAAACGAATTTTGTTGAAATTTAACAGTGAGAAGCCGCAAGTATCGGATCGATACAACGTTATTATTAACCGTGCGATTAACCCCGTCCCGTTTACCGCGTAACCGGAATCCGCAAGCCGCCACCGTCGCGACGCATCATAAAGACGTCGCGCAGCTTAGCTCATTAGCGCGTCAGACTTTCTCATTAAGCTGAAACGCGTGCCCTTTGCGTCGCAAATCAGATGAATAATTAGGGAAGAAAGTTGAAGCTCGCTTACCTGAATAAACAGAGACAGCTCGTCGCCGAGCAGCATGTCCCTGCAGACGTCTTTGGCGGTGGTATCCAGAGTAAGATAGACGAGGCTGCTCTCGATTCCCGTGTGGATCCTGACCCAGCCACTTCCGGTGCCAACGTCCACGCCAACTCCCGAGTCCCACGAGGAATTGAACGTCTCCTGAAGCCTGGACACTTTTGACCCGGTCAATTCAGGGTTGTCCTCGCTTCCAACCGAATCGCCGGAACCGTCGAGCTTCTCTCGCGGCTCCTCCGCGTTAGGGACCGACTCGTCGTTATCGAATCTGTCGATAGTCTCGTCCAGGTTCTCCAGAATTTCGTGTTCCAGCGCCACTTGATCGACGCTGCCGGATCGATTCGCGTTACCGTCGATCCCGTCCGCGTCACGGTTTACCCCCAGCTTCGTCCTCGATTCGTTCGAGCGATCGTTGTAGCTCTCGGGGTACAATCTGGAGCTCCCCAGACAATTGTCCTGCTCGATTGTCCTGTCTACGTGCTTCCTCGTCGACGAGTCCTCCACGTTCGAGTAAAAAACGCATCTCTTCGACCTCGTGCCGTATTCCGTCCTCGAGGATGCTCTCTTCTCTTTATCGTCCTGCGAGAGGAAACCCGGTCTGGCCGTCATGATGAAGTTCTCGTTATCGCGAACGATCCTCGACTTCGACGTGCTCTTCGATCGTCTCTTGTCCGTCGGGTCGCTTTCGCTCTTCGAGGTCGGCTCCTTCGAGGCGAGCTTGTTGACGTCCACTTTGCGTTGCCTCGAGTCCTGACACGTCTGATCCTTGACATCGCTCTTCCCTTTGCGTCTAGCCTCCGCGTACACGTGCTCCTCCTTGTCGTTCGACACTGATCTTCTCGCGGGCTGATCTTTCGACACCTTGCTCTCCTTCGAGTGATTCCTGGACTTGGACTTCTGCTGGAAGCGCTCGTAGTTGGCGAGGATCTTCTGATTCAGCTCGTGGATCAACTCGAGTCGCTTCGAGATCGAGTCGTTCGTTTTGTCCACCTTCTTTCCGCCCCATTTGCAGTCGTCCTCCTCCTTCTTCGTCGATTTCCTGGTCTTCGTGGACGTCGCCAGCTGTCGTCTCTGCTTACCGGACTTCCTGGAGCCAGATCCCTCGCTGGGACTACCGAT
The DNA here is from genome assembly GCA_945859595.2 of Megachile willughbiella. NCBI lineage: Eukaryota > Metazoa > Arthropoda > Insecta > Hymenoptera > Megachilidae > Megachile > Megachile willughbiella. The sequence continues at coordinate 13,476,886 of OX243796.1, forward strand.
CTCGTACTTCGAGTCGCTTTTGATCACGTTCTCGTCACCGGGACGCTCTATGCAGTCGATCTCGATGGACCACGAAGAGTCCTTCCGTTTCTTCTCGCACTCCTGCGGGTATCCGGACACGTTCATTAGCTCCAGGCTGGTTTTGTCGTTCGTGAATCTTTTGCCGGTCTCCGTGTCCTTCTTGCGGTTCCCGCTCAGCTCGATGCCCTTTTTAGCGTCGGGGCGGACCTGTAGACCTGCGCTGGAACCGCTACTCAGACTGATCCGCTCGTTCAATTCCCAATTGATCGCCGGACGACCCTTCGTGCCCACGTTCCGGCTAACTATGGGACACAAACCGAGCTTCTGATTGAGATCCTGTGGAACCGTTTGATCAGTGTTTGCGCTCGTTCGAACCCTTAAACCTCGGGTCGACGACAACCTGCGGGACCTTCTTAGCTTGCTGCACGTGCCAGACATCGTCTCGACGGCTGATTCGCTCGCGATCACCATCCTGATTGGGGATCATTCGTCGGATTTTTCGACTCTTTCTTCCAAATCTTTATCGCTCCTTTTTACTGCGTTTTTCAACCTTCGAGTATCTCGAGAAATCTGCGACGAAACTCGGTTGCATTTTTATGGGTTTTTGTAGACTGTATCAGGGTTGGATTATACTTGTCTGAAACAGAGATATAAGTCGGTTAACAGCGTTCGTTTTCAAGGTTTGCAGGATAGGATTATAGGATAAGATTTAATAACGTCGCAAGTGCTTTGGTGCACTGAGGTCAGCTGTTTGATGATAGTTGGCTGATTATAGCTTAAATGATTACAATTTTTATTTTCATGTTTTGAAGAGTAGCTATGAACATCATACGATTTAACAATATTATGAATGTTTTTGGTGTGTTGTTATCGAGTCTTTATGATGGCTGACAGGAAAATATAAATAGGTTAAATAGTCCATATTTTCATGTTCTGAAGGGTACAGGCAGCATATAATTTAACAACACAGTTCTTGATATTTTGGTAATCTTCAAATATAAAATATTTATGTAATTAAATATTAGATTGGTGAACACAATTCACTTGCATAATGCAGTAACTTCATTTTGAGGAACATCTGATATCAATTATAAAATGTCTGTTATGTACCTCAGATGTATCTCTACCTTTACAATCTTAAAAAGTAGCGTAAATAATAAAACATTTCGACAAATGATTAGAGACTTCTTTAAGTTATATACACGTGTGCTGTCAATTTTGGAATATTATAAAAATGAATTGTGTCGGGTTGTTTACCAATCAATATTTTCGAGATGTATCAAACGGAATACTTTATGACGAATATTTCATCTAGAAAAGAAAACGGATGCCCTTCAAACCGTCATAAATTTTGCAGACTCGACGATAAACGAATCCTTTCAGGTGGACCGTCGATAGATAAATAGAAAGCAAGATACGTGATTTGAACGAGTAAACTCGACTCGTCTCCTTCGTTCTCGAGCTACTCTCCTTTGTACGTCGACTACTTCCGAGTTTGATATTTCGACCTGCTGTATCAAACGTAATTCTCTATAATGGAAACGCGTTGGTCTACCGATAGTTCCACGGAAAATGGGAAACCTTTCGAAACACGTATCGATTTCCTGTAACGAGTATCATCATTATCGTCGTTATGTGAAACGACGATTAAACGAGACCCTATATCGAGCACCGAATGGCAAACGACGTTTTAATTTGCTGGTAATTTTAACACTTTGGAGTTATGGAACTACGGGGCTTTGAAAATTTGTGGTTTTGACAGGTTGTGATTTTCAGATAATTTGGAACTTTGATATTTTGGGGCTTTGGTAGTTTGACTTTGGAATTTTGTGATTTTATGTTTGGAGAGTTTGGGAGTTTGGAAGTTTGGAATTATGGAGTGTAGAAACTTTGGGACGTTGATATTCTGGAAACTTGATATTTTGGAACTTTGGTGTTTTAGGGGTTTAGAGTTTTGGAACATTAAAATGGAACTTTTCGAATTTTGGGGTTTTATAATTTTAGAACTTTGATATTTTGGGTCTTTGATATATTAGAACCTTGGAAGTTTTAAACTTTATAATTTTAGGACTTTTTGGTACTTTAGGTCTTTGACATCTGAGAATTTTAGAATTTTGGAAGTTTGGTATTTTAGAATTTTAGGATTTTATGATTTTACAATTTTAGGACTGATATTTTAGAAGTTTTGAATTTTGGAACATAATTATTTTAGGACATTAATATTTTGGGACTGATATTTTAGAAGTTTGGTATTTTAGAATTTTATGATTTTATGATTTTACAATTTTAGGACTTTGGAATTTTTAGATGTTGATATATCAGAATTTTAGAATCTTGTGATTTTACAATTTTAGGACTTTGATATTTTAGAATTTTGGAATTTTGGAACATAATAATTTTAGGACATTAATATTTTGGGACTGATATTTTAGAAGTTTGGTATTTTAGAATTTTATGATTTTATGATTTTATGATTTTACAATTTTAGGACTTTGGAATTTTTAGATGTTGATATATCAGAATTTTAGGATCTTGTGATTTTACAATTTTAGGACTTTGATATTGTAGAATTTTGGAATTTTGGAACATACTTATTTCAAGGCTCTAATATTTTGGGACCTTGATATTTTATAACTTTTTTCAAGATTTAGCTGCTTCAAAATTTTGAAATTTGTGGACTTCATAATTTTGAGATTATGTAATACACAATTTTGGTATTAATGTATATTGACATTTTGAAATTTTGAAATTTTTCAACTTCGATATTGTAGGACCTTGAAATTTTGAAATCTTGCAATTTGGAAACTTTAGAACTATGAAAACTTCAAACTTTAGGTTTAGGAATCTTGAAAGTTTGGAAATCTTGAATCTTGAAGGGGGCTTTGAAGTTTAGGGATATTGAAATTGTAGAACTTCGAAAATTTGCGGCACAGGAATTTCAAGGACTTCGAAATTTTTTGGTAGCTTTGACACTGAAATCTGTTAGTTATTAAACACTAGAAGTATCAAGAATTCCAAGTTTTTAAATTCTATAACTTTTATACAATTATTTATCGAATTCGACTGAAAATTACGTAGAATTAATTCACCGAAAAAAATTGTAAAAAGCGAATATATATTTCTCACACCATCCAATATATTCGTATCTAAAAATTCACAGCAGCATCTCTTTCAAAACTGCTTGAAATTCACTGCAAAATTACCAAATAATTCTTTCTGGTAAGAGACCATTTCCCAATAACCATCCATACACTGAATAATTCATTTCTTAGCAATTCTATACTGCCTCTAACCATAGAGAATGCGAAATAAATTATTTCTCATTGATGCAATTTTGGAAACACTATTTTCTAACGAATATTCATCAGTAAATCTATTGTCAAAAATAAAATAATAATCGTTTAAATAATTTCTTTTTGTGTACTATTTCTACTAAACAGTAATTTCTGACATATCACAACGTATTAATAATTTTTATAAATTACCTACTTATAATTTTCACAAATTATAATTTGTGCTTTTAAACCTCTTCAGAGACACGTGTACATTTTACACAAATTATACTTAATTCATTTATTTTATTTTATTTAATAATAAATGACCGTATTTTCTTCTTGTTCATTATTATTGTCCTTTATATTAATCAACTTTTGTATCATAAATTGCTATCGACTTGAAATAAGTGAAATATGTACATATAAAAACTAAATTACTCCATTTTCAATCTTCAAAAGAAAAATCCTACAGAAATCGAGTAATAATTAATTTATAGAAAAGTGTGTTGCTTCGACATCAGATCGATTTTCTTTTAATTACAAAGTAATCCGTGTAATTCTTTCGTTGTACCAAGAGCAAGAAGACAGTAAAGTAAAAGTCGGTAAATTGACTGGTGGTTAATTGGAAAATCGAAAGGATTAAACGACATTCAAAGACTTTAGTGTCGTCGAGGATCCGTTGCTGACGCTTCGTTTACGAGCAACTTTCCTTTGGATTTCTTGACGTTAAGGAGACACCGAGTGAAAAATAAAAATATCCAGGACGAAGGAAAGAAAGAACACGAACCAAGCTGCTTTTCCATGGCGTAACAAGAAGAAAAAAGGATCTTTTTATCCTTCTACTTTTCTTCTTCTTTCGTCGTCCTGGGACAGGACGACTTGATAAATACTTGGATAACAACGACACGAATTAGCATTGTTTCGCGAGATATCAAGAAACTGCGTTGTCTTTCTTCGAGAATACTTATTGCGCGAACAGACCCCTCATTAATTCTGATGTTTGCTCGTTAAATGGTAATTTTATACCTTCTTGTCAATTATAGAAATCTTTGAGAGGATCTGCAATCGAGGGAGTTTCATGATTTCAAGTTTGAACATTTTGATTTATTAGGTTGCTATTATAAATCTTTAGATATACAGTTTAGATAGTTACAAATTTAGAAATTTAGTAATATAGAAATTTGGATATTTAAAAATTTAGGAAGTTAGAAATTTTCAAATTTACAAGTTCTTAAAATCACATGTGATATTTGTTATGAACTGGTAATGTTGGTAACATTGGTAAAATTTTTGCCATTTGTGACGTGTGTGATATTTGTGATACTTGTGACATTTGTAACATTTGCAACATTTATAATATTTGTGACATTTGTAACAAATTGTAACATGTGTAACATATGTGATATTCGCAACAAATTTTAAGTAATTGTGACATGTGTAACATATATGATATTTGTAACAAATTTTAAGTAATTATAACATTTGTAACATACGTGATATATGTGAAAAATGTTCAGAATTTTAACATATGTGACATGTGTGAAAAATGTTTAGAATTTGTAGCAGTTACAACATATGTGATATTTGGAAAAAAATATTACAAAATTGTAACACTTATGACATGTGATATTCGTAACAAATTTTAAGTAATTGTGACATGTGTAACATATATGATATTTGTAACAAATTTTAAGTAATTATAACATTTGTAACATACGTGATATATATGAAAAATGTTGAGAATTTTTAACATGTGTGAAAAATGTTAAGAATTTGTAGCAGTTACAACATATGTGATATTTGTAACAAATCTGAAGAAATTGTAACACTTGTAACATACGTGATATGTGCAACAAATTTGAACAAACTGTAACATATGTAACATACGTGATATGTGTGACAAACTTCAAAAAATTGTAACATATGCGACATATGTGATATCAACAACAAATTGTAACAACTTGTATTATTCGTGACAATAGTAACAGTGAACAGTTTGTAATTTGAAGCAAGAGACTCGTGAACCGGTCAAATGACCTGCTTGATAGCAGTGTAAATAAAATTTGTTGAGTGAAACGAGCGATTCCAGGGTTTCAAGAGGCGTAGTGTTCCATGACGCATCGGCACACCCATAGAATATTAACATCGCCAACGATGGGGGACTCGAAATCCGATGTCGAACATCGTCCAACAATAGTCTACCTTGCATTTGTTCGTACGAGGTTAGGATTTCTTTGTCGCGTCTATTCGAAATACCAGATACTTGACACAAATATCGATTAACACTTGTTCCGATCTAGGCGATGTACGTACATATTCGATCTTCCTACCTATGCTGTTCTAACGACAAAAGATGCTCGAAACACACTTTGTTCCACTTTCCACTGTCGAGGGTGCTAGGAAAATCCTTCATCTTCGATGGAATCTTTCGCTAATACCGATCGAGTAGTAACATCGCTACGAACAGTGTCTCGATTATAATTTTGAGAATGCTTGAAAACCGGTTAATACATTTTAAAACCTTTGAATTGCGTGTCTGGACTTCAGAGATAATCTGATGCATTTTTAACTTGGAAAAACATTTTATATTTTGATCGTGCCGAATATTTTTCATAGAAATATTATTTCTAAGGTCAAAATTGCAAAGTAAAAGTTACAGTGTTAACAATTATAGGATAATTATAGGGTTCAAAATTATAAAGCAAAATTATAGGTTAAAAGTTACAGGGTTAAAATTTTATAGGGTGGAGTAAAAATTATAGAATAAAAATGATAGGAGTAGAAATTGTATCAAGTTCATATTTTGTTGAAAAATTTCTTTACTTCTAGTTTATCCTATTTCAAAGTTTATAAACTTTGACTTAATATATCCTAGACCTATCATATCTAGTGATGTACAGTTTGTGAATAACAATAAGTGTATTATTAGTGCAAATTGCTAACTGAGAATAAGAAATGTCCGAACAAAATAAGAGATAATAGGTGACAGTTTGTACAAAGATGAGTTGAAGGAACAAATTTTGGTGTCAAGGATACTGCAATGTATCGTGAGTATCAATTAAGTGTAATCATTGAAGCAAAGGTTATTGGTAGATGGTGTATAGATACAATAGATAATTATTAAGTATATACAGTTATATTCATACCTTCAGAAAGGTCTGCAATTCCTGCTTAGGTCCTCGTTCACTAATCACTTTAATGCACATAGGATAATTTGCAGTATGAGTATCATTTGCAACACTTATAATTTCACAAATATTTTGTGCACTTCACTGACACTAATTTTGGAGACTATCATTATTGGATAAGATTGGAATCCTATTAGTTTGCAATTCACTTGTCAAATCACTAATTCTAGAAGTACACAGAAAGTCACAAATAGAGAAAATCATAGAGGATAAAAAATATCGTAGTTACTTTTATAAAATAAGAGATCATTAAATAAGATCAAGTGGAGAATAAGAAACTACAAAATTCACGATATATGTCTGCTAAAATAGGAATTAAACGTATCATAGGGATATTCCTGAACACAGATCACTGATATACAGTAGAGAAAAATAGTTTAAAACCAGATTCATTAGATAATACAAAATCTTAAAAAAAAACTGTAGTGACAGCTTTCAATTTACCAAACATCTTATTGCTAAGTACACAAATTACTCGATTATTTATATTCAAATTCGTGAGAGAACAGAGAATCCACAAAAATCACAACTCAAGCTTTCAAATTCGATAATTAAGTATAAAATTTGTCACGTAAAAGTTAGAGACAATAACTGAAAGTTTCATACATGTTCCACAATAAGTGTCATTTAAATCCAAAAGCGTCAAAAACCGTCATCCTAAAGAATCATAGATCTATTTGAATTCATCAGAGATCACAAACTTCACAGATTCTTCAAAACATAGATCATTAACATTCCAATCTATTAAATAACACAAAATCCGAAGAAATTCTGCAATGACACTCCCTAATTCCCCACAAATCTACACCCTCTCTACTTCCACAAATCACTGGACCTCAAACATCTCAGGGAACACATCCACAAAAATCTCACCCAAATAATTCGACTCATAAAATTTGACAACAAGAAGTAATATTTAGAAATTTCGTACACGTTTCAAGTATTATTAAAGCTAAAACCGAATCACACTGCACCCAGACAGCGGTGCAAATCACGATGCACCGCACCTCGCACAATCACGTTTCGAAATCACTTCAAGTGCAGGAAAAAAACGTAGTGACAGTGATTCGCGTACCGAGTCATCGTGGACACTGGGCAGCTTTAAAAGATCGTCGCTAAGCAGCCGACATGATGAATATATCGTCGGCCACCTGTCTTCTCTACCTGTTGACCATGTTGCACGTTGCTCATACGAGTCGAACAAAGATGGAGGAAGGGACAATGAAAGGGAGAAGGGAGAGGGGGCCAGAATAAAGAGAAACAGACGGATCAAAAGAGACGGACGAAAAAAGACGACCAGTGGGGAGAATCCGAAAGTAAGATGGTGGGGCGAACGCTAGGGGAAAGAAGCGAGAGAAAAACACCGGAGTGAAGGGTCGGAGAGAGAAGAGGAGAGAGTAGCGTCTCTTTTCCACGTGCTCGTTTCACGTGGTTCACGCGAGGAAGAGGAAAATGGCGGGGAAACGACCAGCTGTCGACCCTCGTTCGGGGGGAACCATTGCAGAAGAATGATGCACTTCCGCCCCCTGATACGCTCTTCTTTCCGTTCCAATGCCTCGAATTAATTTCGACCGCGTTTCGCGTGCACGATCACTCGCTATTTCAAAGAACACGCCGGTCATTTACTTTTAAATCGATGCTGAGAAGGGGAATTGGCCGAAATTTGTACAACGCGAGTTCATTCGTTCTCTTCGGCGTTCGTGAGTTCTTGAGAAAATAGAGTTTCTGGAATTTTATTTCGAACGGGGTGGATTTTATGGATTTAAGGGTAGGGCCACAGCAAATTGGATAATTACATGATTATGCTGTTATTTTTCAGTTTTAATGTATGATTTTTTAATGTAAGTGTATTTATAAAGCTGATTTTTTGGACTTACAGGGTTGTAATTTAGACATGATGTCATAGCACTTTTTAATTTGTAAATGTAAAATTTGAATTTTAGATTTGACAGGATTTATAATTTATAGCTGAAATTGTCTAATTTGTGTAACTTTAGGAGATGTTCTGAATACTACTAGTTTTTTGATATTCTGAATACTATAAGTTTTTGAACTTCAAAATTCCGACGTGTCAAATTCCCTGAATTTTCAACACTTTCCAAAAATCCAAAAATTCCGAAAACATCTAGTTTTCCAAATCATGAAACTTCGAAGTTATAGATTTTACAATATTTGTAAATTTCAAGATTTCAAAATATCAATTTTAAAAAGTGTCCATAAATTTTCATTATAATTGTCCATAATTTTTAATTATAATTGTCCATCATTGTTAAATATAATTGTCCCCAATTGTTAATTCTAATTGTCCATAAATTTTAATTACAATTATCCATAATTTGTAATTATAATTGTCCATAAATTTTAATTACAATTGTCCATAAATTTTAATTACAATTGTCCATAAATTTTAATTACAATTGGCCATAATTTTTAATTATAATTGTCCATAAATTTTAATTACAATTATCCATAATTTTTAATTAAAATTGTCCATCATTGTTAAATATAATTGTCCATAATTTTTAATTATAATTGTCCACAATTTTAATTTATAATTGTCCATAAATTTTAATTACAATTATCCATAATTTTTAATTAAAATTGTCCATCATTGTTAAATATAATTGTCCATAATTTTGAATTATAATTGTCCACAATTTTTAATGATAATTGTCCATAATTTTCCATTACAACAATCCATAATTTTTAATAAAAATAAAAATTGTCCACAAATCAATTAAAAATTGTCTACAATTAATAACAAACTCACTGTAGCTCACATGTTTAACTTCTAATTCCCCAAAATTCAGATTAAATTTCTCTTAAAAATTTCTTCGTATCACATTGGTAACATGATTTTTTTAGTAATGTCTAAAAATTGCGATCAACTAACGATTATTTCATAATTTCGAGCGAAACAATCAAACCACGTGTCGTTATTGGAAAATTGTCACGGTGTTCCAAGATTAACTGCGTTTCGCGTAAACGAAAATTCATGGATGTTTGGTCGAATCGTCGATCGATAAGAGCATAGAATTATATCTTGGAGGTGTGTAAAACGTGGTGTGAGTTGATTAATGAACCTCCCGATAATTAATTGAATAATTAACAGCCATAATGAACTTTTCACGCTGCTGGCAATTGTAAAACGATAAGCTGACCGAGCAATATGAACCAACTAATTTTGGTTGGAAAAATTCAACCTCGCTTCCGATATCAAATTTTCATCGACATAAATTACACGATATCGTTTCTTCTTTAAAGTACGCTTAAACGAATACATGTCTTTTGTTTAATGGAGAACTGCGATTCTACTAAATTGAACGGGCGATTCGTGTCGCAGATATTCATCGTCATCGTTAATCATTCATATTTACGTTTTGAACAATGTATAGGGTGTCCCATCTAGTTTTTATCTATCTTTTGTAGTTTCAAGGTCAGGTGAAAATATATGAAATACATGAAAATATATTGTCCCATCTAATTTTTATGTATTTCTTGTATTTCAAGGTCAGGTGAAGGTCATAGTATTATAGATCGTTGGATTTGTCTGCATCTCAGTTATTATGTTATGCTGATGTATATTGTGTCATAAAAAAAAATATTAATGGCCTTCAAATCTCGGAAAAAATGTTCTTGTTCTTATTATTATTTTTCATATATATACAAACATAATATACTAGTATAAAAATAATATTAACACTTTAATTTAACTGTCCATCCAAGTATCTACACAAAAATATTAATTTTCGTTTCACGAATCAATTAACAAAATTACTCTGCAAGCTATATCCCGAAATAAAGGCCGTTATCTGTTCACTTGAGCTGCTGATGGAAAAATAATATTCAAAATAATTCTCTTTTATGCGCAAATGACGATGGAAAATGCATAAAAATGTAACGAGAAGGTGATTGCAATAATTGTGCCGAAATGAAATACAAACAGTGTCACCATAAATTCGGAATTATTAATATACGGTAATAAATATTATATTATCGAGTAACGCTATGAATTTCACGTTTATATATACATTAATTATATAGATTTATCGCACAATGCAATTAATTTTAATTGTATATGTTTATTGTTGTTTATCTTCGTTGCATAACGCAATTAATTTTAATTGTATATAACCAATAATTTATTGATTCATTGAATTATATCATAATGTATACTAGTAGTGTTTAATTTAAAAAAAAAAGAGAAAATTTTTTGAGCCACCCTAATAATTATCAATTTATAGATTCGTTGAATTATATTATAATGTGCATTAGTAGTGTTTAATTTAAAAAAAAGGAAATTTTTTGAGCCACCCTAATAATTATCAATTTATAGATTCGTTGAATTATATTATAATGTATATTAGTAGTGTTTAATTTAAAAGAAAAGGGAAATTTTTTGAGCCACTTTAATAATTATTAATTTATAGATTTATTGAATTATGTAATAGTATATTCACCAGCTGTTCACGCATAGGACATAGTGATTTTCGTGTTGAACTTGTAGAAGATTAACGAGAATGTAAGTGAAAGCAAATGAAAATGTAGGTTGATCGCTTTCGATTCGATCGTAGCGCAAAGGCCTGTTTTAATCGGCTGAAACATCAAATTTCCTAACGTCTAATTCTATCTAGGGGATTTCAATCGGAAAATATGCTGAACGAGTAGTTTTTCTGTTGATCTTGTGCACGGCAATCAGCGTTAACATAGTTCCACTGCACTTTGTTTATATTTCATTAGCCCCGATAACCGAACATAAAATCGCGGACGAAGAATGCTTGAAATGCGAAATCCGCGAATCGATGTCGCTTTATTTGGTAAAAAGCCAAGGAGTACAGTCAACAGAAAATCTTACTTCCCTAGAGGAAATATCGCAGCTCGGAGAGAACCTTTTCACTCGTTAATTTTTACAAACTTTCAAAAATTCGAACATTTAAAAATAGGTTAAGAAGTTAGAAATTTAAAAATGGTTTAAGAATTAAGAACTTTAAAATTAGCTTAAGAATTTGAAAACTTAAAAATAGGTGAATAATTAAGAACTTTAAAAATAGTTTAAGAATTTGAAAACTTAGAAATAGGTTAAGAATTAAAAAATTGTTAAATAGTTTAAGAATTTGAAGATTTAAAAATAGGTTAAGAATTTGAACATCTTCTTATCTGGAGACTTCGAGATTAGGAGACGTAAAAATATAAGAATGTAGAGATTTGACGATTTAAATTTGACCTATTTTAATTTGTTAACATTTTTTGACCAAGTAAACGGCTCTAATTATTCATTTAATAAATTCAGAATTGATACAGCATTTAATGTTACGTATAATTAATGTAATGTGTAGTATGTACAGTATGTATAATAAGTGTAATATTTACTGTGTACAAAATATGTAATAAATACAGTATACAATATGTTCAGTATGTATGATAAATGTATGATACGATATGTACAAAATATACAATAAATATAGTATGTGATATGTATAGTATGTATAACAAATATAACATGTGACACGTATAACATGTATAACAAATATAACATGTGACATGTATAATATGTATGACAAATATCACATGTGACACATATAGGTGTGTATAATAAATATGACATGTGACACGTATAATATGTATAACAAACATCACATGTGACACGTATAGGTGTGTATAATAAATATGACATGTGCCACGTATAATATGTATAACAAATATTACATGTGATACCTATAGGTGTGTATAATAAATACATATGATTCGTATAATATGTATAACAAATATGACATGTGACTCGTATAGGTATGTACAACAAATACAAAAATATAACGCAATAATAATATTACAGAATATTCAGTTAGAAAAAGAAGGCAACGAAATCGAATTTTGAATGAGAAATTTCGTGAGCGAAGTATTTCCCATCGAGCATCTTCGAGAAATCGACAATACCTTTTTCCTTTCACGCAAATCCAAACCGCCATGCATGCATAACTTTTCCCACGCATCCTGTTCTCTGATTCAGCGTGCGTGTCCAACCTCCAGGAAGCGGGCAAAGGTGTGTCCTGTGGTCACACACGGAACCATGTGGTGCCATCGTAAACCAACGTTTCAAGGTATAAGGTTGTTACGTTCGTTGCGTTTAACAGAACTTCAACCATGAGAAATTCCTTTTACGTATCATTTTCCGTTAACGTCCCTTATTTCTTCTTCGTATGTAGTTATTATGTGATAGTAATTTTCAGGTAATGTAAGGTAATGTATTTTGGAGTGAAATTGTAAAAAATTGAGAATTTTTCGAAATTTACTATATTTTTGCTCCGGAGATTTTACCGTGGAGTTAGATAGTTGGGGATTTGGGAATTAGGGAATTTAAATATTTGGGGTTTTCAAAATTTGGAAATTTGAGGATATTGAAAATTTAAAAATTTGAGGATTGTGGAGATTTGAAGACTTGAGAATTTGGGAATTTAGAAGTTTGGGGATTTGGAGATTTAGAAATTTAAGAAATTTGGGATTTGGGGATTTAGGGATTTGAGAATTTGGGGAATTGGGGTTTTAGAAATTTGGATATTTGTGGATTTTGGGAATTTTGGTATTTGGGGATTTAGGAATTTGGATATTTGTGGATTTTGTGGATTTGGGGATTTGGGGATTTGGGGATTTGGGGATTTGGGGAGTTAGGGATTTAGGAATTTGGATATTTGTGGATTTTTATATTTGCAGATCTGTGAATTTCTGAATTTGAATACTTGAAGATTTAGGAATTAGGCTATTTATATAGTTGGGGATTTGAATATTTGATGATCTGGATATTGGAGGACCTGGATGTCTAGTGATTTTGAAGATTCGGAAATTTAGATATTTTAGAAGTTTTTGGCATTTGGAAACTTGGGAATTCGAGAATTAAAGAATATCAAGATTCGAAGATTCAGAAACTTGCAACTGCAAGACTTTGAAGTTATTGCGATTTTGATAGTTCGAAAAGTTGTTAAAGCAATATACGAATTCATAAATTTCAACCTTTACAAACCTAAGAATCCACAAATTTGGAAGTTTAGAAATTCGAAAAGTCAGTAATTTACAAACCCATCAATTTTTAAATTTTCCAGATTGTTCATTAAGTAATCCACATAATCTCATATCCTCACAAACTAAAGAATTCCAAAAACGTCAAACCTTTAAAAAACCTAATCTGTACCTCGAACTATCCACTCGCGTAATTTGTCAAAAGAGGACACTCTCAAGGCCTTCCGAAGGCACGGTAACAGTTACCTGCGAAAGAAATCATGCAGGGATAAAATTTCAGAGCACACACGAGTCTCGTTCTTAAGGTTCCTATTTCTCGTTGGCAAAGGAAAGGTATCGCGATGAACCTGCACGTTCCGGAAGTGGCAGGGTCTCCTCAATCAGTCCGTCTATCCTCGCAACGGATTCGGGGCGGACCCGAGCTGAAATTTTAACCGTCTCGTCGTCGAAGATCCATTTTCGTAACGTTTCCTGCGAGTTTTGCGTTTCATTCAGCTCAAGGATCGATCCGGCCATTTCTCCGAACGATTCTGCACACACGCGCAGCGAGCTCGATTCGCGCAACAAGTTTCAAAGCGATTCGAGTTAACCCGTTGCTGACAAGCTTTGTGCATAGACACCGGTTTCTTTGTGGCTCCGTGTGCCACGGGCTATTGTGTGTATCGAGTTTAAGCCCTTTACGTATAGTTTGCCACTGGATTGTGTGCTTTTAATGTGCTCTGCGCGCCACGGATTTCGATGCTGATACGTTTCTTCGTGCGCACGCTGTTACTCGTCTGCAGATTTCGCGTCGTGTCTATGGCAGGTCTAGTTAATTTACACTTTCGTGTTCTCAATTTATAGTGGTTGACAATTTTTATGTTCGACTGAATATTAGATACCTTTGTACTCGTGCAAAATGGGTTTTACAAAAGCAGATTGTGCAGATTTACAAATTTGTAAATGTATACGTTTAAAATTTGCTTTTATCATTCAAGATTGTGAATTTTTTTATCTCTGGTATGTCAATTTTGTAATTTCTGAATTGCATTTCTAAATAGCGGAATTTGACATTTTTTTGAAAATATTTCTACATTTCAGGGTTTTCAAATTTCTAGATTACTGGATTATAGTTTATTAGATTACTGGATTAGATGACTAGATTATTCGATCTCTGAATTACTAGATTATTACGTATTTTTATCATTTCAAAATTGTTAATTTTTATATCTCCAAATGTCTGTTTTATAATTTTTTAATTACATTTCTAAGCAGCAGAGTTTGAAAATTTTTCTAATATTTCTGCATTATTGACTTGTTCAATTACTAGATTACTAGATTACTAGATTACTACGTTACTAGGTTATTAGATTACTAGATTACTAGATTGGTAGATTACTAGATTACTAGATTGGTAGATTGCTAGATTGCTAGATTACTAGATTACTAGGTTGGTAGATTACTAGATTATTAGATTACTAGATTGGTAGATTGGTAGATTGGTAGATTACTAGATTACTAGATTACTACATTACTAGGTTATTAGATTACTACATTACTAGATTACTAGGTTGGTAGATTACTAGATTATTAGATTACTAGATTATTAGATTACTAGATTGGTAGATTGGTATATTACTAGATTACTAGATTACTAGATTACGAGGTTGGTAGATTGCTAGATTGGTAGATTACTAGATTACTAGATTACTAGATTGGTACATTACTAGATTACTAGATTATTAGAGATTTAGAGATTTAAAGATTGAGATTAGACTCGGAATATATTCAGGATGAAGGCAACCAGAAATATAGAGATCAGTTAATATACAGGTCAGTGGATGTAGCAATTAGGGGGGTGTTTACATTAAAGAACATAGTGAACTGCAGATATAAAAATTCATACATACACGAATTTAATACATTTCGGAATTTAAGATATACGTATAATACACACCCACCCCTCGCACCCCATGCACATAAATACATAATTTCCTACTCCACATTCTCCAAAGAATATAATTTATCATAATCCTCCAAAATTATCATAAAACAACTAAACCACTAACATCGGTAAAACTGCTCCCTCGTTAAAAAGACTCTCACCCCTAACGTGCAATTATAGTAGGTCGTAGCGGTTCCACGTCGCTAAGCGAATTTTCTCACGAAAAAGGCAAAATTAGCCGGTCCAATTTGCGTATGCGTCGAAGAAGAGGCACACGACGGAAAATTTGTTGGTCTGTAGGTCGAGCAGAGAGAATTCGTGGGAGCAAATTGCCGGGAAAGTAGAAACTCGGCCGGAAGTGACACGATCGTTGTCAGAGGCATTGTCTCGGGTTTGGCGGGCGCAGTCAAACGTCGGGGCCAGGCCATTTAGGCTCATCCGCTTTAATTGGCTTCGTTTGTAATTACGAGAGAAGAGGGTGGTGGAGGCCGGTAAGGGGTTGCTGCGCTCTGGTCGAGACAATAAGAAAGAGGGATGCGAGGGTGACGGTTGTGCCTCGGAATACCCCGAATACTGCACGTTCACGTGGATTGCGCCACTCGAGAGATCGTGGAAGTGGGTTAGGCGAGTGCTGCCATTGTGAAAGGGTTCTTCTAACCAGAAAAGACCCGATAGAAGTTCGCCGAATGAAACAAAAGCACGACTCTGTGTTTCTTCTTTTATTTCGCTTCCTTTTCTTTTTCGCGGGCTCGCTAAGTGTCTCGTCCGGGGAAATCGACAGAATTCGGAATTTTTGGGTTTTCACGCGACACTGAGAATGGCAAGTTTTGTGGGTGGTGGTTGATTACTATGATTAACACTTAATGGTCACACTTCGTCAAAATATAAAAAATTGCCACATTTCAAGATCCATACATCCATCTCTATATTTAAAAATCTTCGATTTTCCAAGCGGAGAATCCGTCAGGAAACTCGCGCTATATCGGAGAGGATACATTAAGGCGTGCATTAACGATACAGTCGGAAGTTGAATTTACCTTTTTCCGACATTTCCGCGAGCAGTCCCGTCCGTACGTTCATCGCGAAAAGAAAACATCGAATAATGGGAAAAGTGGCTTCTCGACGAAACACGTGACGCACGATTTCTAACGAAAACACCGCCGACAACGCTGTTATGAAACGTGCCGCAGAGAGAAAGAGCCGCGAAGAGGTTAAAACGAAAACCATTTTATATACGCGGGATTTCACTTGCCAACGTTTCCATCGCGACCACCGCGACGGGGCTTTAAACATTTTGGCTTTCGTAAATAAAGATACACAACGCGCGATAACAACTCTCGAAAAGTAGATAAAAGCCGGCAGCGCCGATACACCGAGAGAGCGCGAGAGAAGAGCTTCTAAATTCGAGGATCGAAAACTGCCGTTTTCGCGATACACGCGCAACGTACAATGTATAAAACGGCCGCGGTGTTTTCGTATCGTTATACCGGATGCAAATATCGGGCACGGCAAACCGGAACCTCGATACGCGTCTATTATATATCGGGTCGATATATGCCGGGCCGTTCGCAGAACCTGTACAGTATTGCCTCGAAACAAGCAACAGTTTCGAGCTTCGAAATTAGCAAATTTTTATCCCCACTTCTTTGATTGAAGTCCGCCGCCGAGTGAGAAATCGGTGACGGAGTGAGAGGTCGGTAATACAGGAGAAGTTATGGAACGAGTCGTGGAAAGAGGACAGAACATGTATATTGTTTTCTCACTCTGACACATAGCGATTTAAAAAACAAAAGCAAGCCGAATAGCATACCACCTTCGAAATAAGCAACTGGCCGGTCCCGAACGTGTTGCTTATTTCGAGGCAATACTGTATTTTCGAAAATGTGTTCGTCCTGCATCGTTTCGATAAATTCGCGAAAAAAAAGAAAACATGGAAATAAATTGACCGAAGTCTTGTTTTTTTTTTTTTTACGGTTACCGCTCGCGTTATGGACGATCAATTAAGCTTACGTGGTTATTTTGGATGTTGGTTGGAAACGTCGAATTTGGTTTTATGAAGTTTGGAATTTTGCGATTTGGGAATTTTTGGATATAGAGATTTTGGGACGGAGGATTGTGGAACGTAAGAAGATTTGGACGTAGGGATTTTGGGATATAGGCATTTTGGGACGTAGGGATTTTGAGACATATCAATTTCGGGACGTATCAATTTTGGGACGTATGAATTTGGGGATGTAGGAATTTGGGGACGTAGGAATTTGGGGATGTAGATATTTGGGGACATAGGAATTTGGAGGCGTAGGAATTTGGGGATGTAAGAATTTGGGGACGTAGGAATTTGGGGATGTAATCATTTTGGGATATAGCAATTTTGGGACGTCGCCATTTTGAGATATAAGAATTTTGGGACCAGGGATTTTGAGACATATCAATTTCGGGACGTATGAATTTGGGGACATAAGAATTTAGGGATGCAGGAATTTGGGGACATAACAATTTGGGGACGTAGGAATTTGGGGATGTAGTCATTTTGGGACATAGCAATTTTGGGACGTAGCCATTTTGGGATATACGAATTTTGTGACGTAGGGATTTTGAGACATATTAATTTCGGGACGTATGAATTTGGGGATGTAATCATTTTGGGACATAACAATTTGGGGACGTAGGAATTTGGGGATGTAGATATTTTGGAACATAGGAATTTGGAGATATTGAAATGTCGGTATATGAAAATTTCGGAATATAATGAGTCTGGAATAATATAGGGACTTCTTGATCTAGAGACTACGAGATCTAGGGATTCTTCGATGAAGAGATGACGAGATCTAGAAATTCTTCGATCTAGAGACTACGATATCTAGGGATTTTTCGATGCAGAGGCTACGAGATCTAGGGATTTCTTGATCTAGAGACTATGAGATCTATGGATTCGTGATCTAGAGACTATGAGATCTAGGGATTTCTTGAACTAGAGAGTAGGAGATCTATGGATTCGTGATCTAGAGACTACGATATCTAGGGATTGTACGATGTAGAGGCTACGAGATCTAGGGATTTCTTGATCTAGAGACTATGAGATCTATGGATTCGTGATCTAGAGACTATGAGATCTAGGGATTTCTTGAACTAGAGAGTAGGAGATCTATGGATTCGTGATCTAGAGACTACGATATCTAGGGATTGTACGATGTAGAGGCTACGAGATCTAGGGATTTCTTGATCTAGAGACTATGAGATCTATGGATTCGTGATCTAGAGACTATGAGATCTAGGGATTTCTTGAACTAGAGAGTAGGAGATCTAGGGATTTCTAAGTCTGAGTATGTTGGGATCTAGGGATTTCTGGATTTCGGTACTTCAGTATTTAGAAATTTCAGATCCTAGAAATTTCTAAATTTGGGGAATTCAGATTTCGGAGATTTCGATATATAGGAACTTTCGATTATAGGAATTTTCGAGTTTTGGCAATTTGGAATCTTGAAATTTTAGTAGTTTTGAATTTTGAAATTTTGAAACTAAAATTTTGAATTGTAGATCTACGTCTCGAAATCCCTACGTCCCAAACTTCATAATCCCTAAAATCCCTACATTCCAAAATTCCTATAGTGTCATAGCTATATACATATAATGTTTTATCAATATCCCTGTGAATAATGTCCTAATAATCTACATATGATATATGTATAATATCCAAATTTTACTAGTATCCCAATATTCTTCAATTTTTCATTAACATTCCTTTACTCACATTACCTTGACATGAACGTATGATACATAATATCCAAATTTTAGTACTTATCATTTACGTCCAACGTTCGTGACGTCACTTAGATCGTAATTAACAAGTGAATCAGTTCAATCGTCGATAATATCCGTATCGTTTGACTGTATTCAATTTCCGTAGGCGCGAACCAGCGAACGGTCTCGGAACTTTTCCGATCGTATAATCCGGCTCGACATCGCCTAATCGTCTATCTTGTTGTCTCTCTCTCCCCGTGGAATCGAGCTTCTTTCGGGACAGGGCTTGTAATCCAGCAGAGTTCACGGGAGGATATCTAATCGATCGTGGCACTCGACAACGGCCTCTCGGATCTCCCAATTTCACGGCCCGGTCCGATTTACTTGTTACCGCCGTGAAATATCGGAAAACTTCCAGGGAAGATTAGCAACACTGACAATTTATTGGAATCGGCCTTTTCGGGGACACCCAACCGATCGACTAATCGAGATATTCTTCGTCGATATCGAACCCGCTCTCTCGATGGCCCGTGGCTTTTTAACGGAGACCCCTTTTAACCCGTCCAAAATCATTCTCTGCATTTAATTCGTTTGCCGACTAAATTGCTCTCTGCTGTTACTTTATTTAATGTCCTGTGTATCAGTCGTTTAATAAATGCTAATTATCTCGTTATTCCACATATCACCTGCAGATACAGGAATTTGAGTTTTTGAAAATATTCTTTTTTTTTAGGGAATTGAGTTATGATGATTGTATTTGATCTTTGAGGTGTCAGTGTATTTATTCTCCTTTGTATTTTTTCATTTAAGATAAATCAGATTATCTCGTTATCCCACATATCACATATCCCACATATCCCACATATCCCACATATCACATATCCCACATATGTATATACAAGAATGTGGTCTTTTAAAAATATTCTATTTTACAATTTATATTTTATATTTTTACAAATTTTATTTATATTTTTACAAAAATATATATACTCTTTCCTGTAATATACCTAATGACTGATTACTATAACTTGAATTTATTATAATTAGACTTATCAACCCCATTAAACAAATTATTTCTTCCAAAAAAGTATGAACCATTTCTTTTAATATACCGAATGATTACTATAACAGAGTACAATAATTAAAAATTATTGTAATCGAAGACTTTGAACCCCATAAAAAACAATAGTTTCTTACAAAGATGTAACTTTTTCCTCTAATGTACCGAACGATTGATTACTATAATATACTACTATAGTAATCAAATTATTAAAATTTAAAAATCCGAGTATCGTGTTATATTCAGTTCGCAGACATTCACACCACAGTAGACATACGAGGAAAGATAGCGTAAAAAATATCTGACGTTACATAATAGCAAATAAACAACGTTAACTTAATGAAAGTCGATTCCGACTTTAATTAAAAACGCCGCAGCGGAGAAGGGATGAAAAAAAGTGTTCGGTGAGCGAGTTTAATTAAAGAGTTTCGAACGCCGAAGCCTCATTTGAGAAGAGGATAAATGTTGAATAAGATGAATCGGTCGAAACAAAAGTAACCGAGGTTCGATGCGAAAATAAAGATAAGCTGAACAGAGTGTAAAAGTTATTAATGCGTCACTGTATATACCACTACCGACAACGCGTTACGCGAGCTTGAATTTATGATAATAAATACGCTAGCCTAAGTGATTTATGCTCTTCTTGCGTGCGAATCGAAATTAATACATTTACTTCCTCGCTAAGTTATCCACGTACGTGTTACAATTTCACCGACATCTTTCAATGGAATTTTACACTAATTGCTACTTTCTGCGGGTTTAATGTTAGGTGTTACTGGCGAGATACTTTGTTTTGAAATGTGTACATTTTTCAATTTATTTATTTTTGTAGGTTTATGTATTTTTAGGTTTATTTTATGCGCTTTCAAATTTATTTAATGTGAAACGTACACATTTTGTAATTTTTAAAGGCTCAGATTTTCAAGTTTTTAAGCTATGAAATTTTAAATATTTACATTTTTACTATTTATATTTTTTATCCCCAAATTTTCAAAATTCTGGTTTTTAAACCTATCAATTCTTAGATTACCTAGTTACAATATTCCCAATTTCTCGACTTAAATTTGCAAATTCTCAAATTGAATAGTGACCAAATTTAAAAATCCCAAAATCCCTAAATCTGGAAGTTCTCAAGTTTTCAAATTCCAAAAGTCCCAAGTGTTCAAATTTGCAAATCGTCGAATTAAAAAATAACGAAATTTACACATCTGCAATTTTTCAAGTTCCCCAATTCTGAAACCCCCCAAATTCTCAAATGACCAACGTTACAAATTCCCGAATTCCCTACTTCTGAAATTATCAGGTTCCCTAGTTCTTAAACCCCCTATTTCGAAATTGCAAATCCTCCGATTCAATAATAACCAAATTTCTAAATCTCCAATTTCTCAAATTCCCAAACCTGCAAATTCACAAATGACCAATGTTACAAATTCCCAAATTCCCGAATTCTCAAATCTCCAAATTTCCAAATCCTCAAATTCCCAAATTTCCAAATTCCCGAATTCTTAAATCTTCAAATCCCCAAATTCCCAAATTCCTAAATTTCCAAATCCCCAAATCCCTAAATCCCTAAATCCCCAAATTCGGAAATGCCCAAATTCCCAAATTCCCAAATTCCCAAATTCCCAAATGTCCAAATGTCCAAATCCCCAAATCCCCTTTCGAAATTCCTAAATTCTCAAATCCCCAAATTTACAAATTTACAAATTTCCAAACCCCCAAATCCCCAAATCGCCAAATCCCCGAATCCCTAAATCCCCAAATTCCCAAATCCCAAAATTTCGAAATTCCAAAATTATCAATTTTCAAATCTCCAAATCCCCAAATTTCCAAATCCCCAAATCTCCAAATCCCCAAATCACCAAATTCCTAAATTCCTAAGTTCCTAAATTCCTAAATTCCTAAATTCCTAAATTCCTAAATTCTGAAATTCCTAAATTCCTAAATCCCCAAATTCACAAATCCCCAAATTCACAAAACACCAAATTTCCCTAGTAAAATTTCACTTGCATCTATTATTAAAAACATTTTCAACACAACTCCAACCTCGCTAAACTAAAATAAATGAAATAACTAAATAACTTAATAGAAAATAATCTCGACGAATACAAGATAAGAAAATCAGTTAAGAATTTGCAGTTTCTAAATCATCGTACCAAGACCAGGTATGATTGTCATAACCAGACTCGCCTCGGTTCCGTTTCATTTCCTCTTTTTCCTACTTCTTCGTTCGTTCCAGTCGGCTGAAAGCGGACTCATCCTCTTCAGGGGTTCTTAATAAAATCGGAATTGTTAAGCGACTCATTATAATGAGAAAAGGAAACTTCCGGTAGGACGGGAAACGCGACTTGACGCGGGGATCGGTAAAAATTTGGTTTCGTAATTCCTCTTTCTTCTCTTCTCTCAATCTCGATTATCTCAACTTTTTAATTCAACATCATTTTATAACTTTCCCGCCTTTTTTCGCTCTTACGAATATTCGTTCATTTTGACAATGTCAAGATTTCGTCTTCGAATACGGTACACTTCAATTGGTTACTTCGTTACTCTTAGTAAAACAAAATAAATAATTCGTCAATAGACGAATGTTTGTTACATCGACGAATTAGTTTAATAATTTTAATTTTAGTTAAATAATTTTTCTTTGAAAAATCAGAAGTCTCGTCTTTGTTAACTCCTTAACCTACAATTTTCCACACACTTGCGTCATGCACAGCCAGCTAATTATTGCTACAACTTTAAAGCAACTGAAGAACGTTAAAATGTTAAACACATTCTACCTTCAGCGATCCTTGATTATACTGATTTCAATTAGAATCGAATTAAAAATTCAATTGCAGTGAAAGTACGAGCCTGGTTTAGTACATTCGAACTGTAGTGTGCGTCACGAGCGTGACACGTTATTGTAGGGCAAGGGTTTGTGAAGCTTGTCAAAGTTTAATAAAACAAAATAAACTGATCCCTATTTAATTCAAATTGAAGTATACCAAAAATTCGAATAAAATTCATTATATTTGGATCATGAATACGTCACGACTTGTGATAGTATGCGAAGACTTGTAAAAGTATGACAAGGATTTAATAACATGAAAATAGGTGCATACCGTATTTATTCTTCAACGACGAAACAATTGTCAGAAGGAAGTACAGTAAGGGAAGATAAAGAAGCAAGAATTGGTTCTTCTGCTTCGATTATTTGGTGGCGGAACTTTCGGCGAGCTATCGATTATATCGGCGGAGGTCGGTTCTATGTGAAAGGAGAGAAGAAGCCGAAAGCCTCGACATTTCGATGGAGTTCAGCCATCGAAATTTTCCGATTCTTTTATTTCCAGCCACGCCGTTCCCCTTTCATTCTCGTTTCTTTTCCCTCTCGAATATCGGGAATACTTCCCGAAGATTTTCAAGCCACCCCTTTTTACCTCCAGCCCTGTTCTAACCACCGGTGTTCCATCGAATCTGCAGTTTAATTAACTATTGCCTCCCTTCCCTCCCTTTTTACGAGCATACCTTTGCGGCGGACAATTTATTTTCGCGGTACACTGGTTGTTCTTATGCCGGCAATTACGTTTAACCTTTGGATATATTCTTCGAGGATTAAATTAATATTCGAGCCTGCACGTGTATGTGCGTAGCCGAGAGATTACGCTCAGCGGGATTCGCGTAACTTCTACACCTCCGGGTAAATTAATATTTGGCTCCCTCGGAAATCGGTCCAGATCGAAACTCCTCTCGAAATTTGGTAACTTGGGCATTCGGTGATTTGTGGATTTGGGAGTTTAGAAGTTTCGGAACTTGGCAATTGGGGAATTTCGAACGTTGGTTAATTTCGGAAAGATTTCGGAATTTGGGTACTGGAGAATTTGAAACTTTGCGAACTTGCTCATTTGGGGACTTGAGGACTTGCAGATTTGGTCATTTTTGAATTTAGGGATTTGCAGATTTAGGAGTCGGCGAAGCGGGAGTTTAGGAACTAGGGAATCTGAGAATTTGGGAATTTGGGAATTTAGAAATTTCGAAACTCCTCTCGAAATTTGGCAACTTAGGGATTTGGTGATATGTGGATTTGGGAATTTTAAATCCTTACATCCACAATTTCCTAAATTCCCTAAATTCTAATCTCCAAATTAGCAAATTAACAAATTATCAAATTGTTGAATTCCCAAATTGCCAAATTTCCAGATTCCTTAATCACTAAGTTAGCAATCTATCAAATTGCAAATTTCCTAAATTTTCAAATACCCTAATTGTCAAGTCCTCAAATCCCCAAAATTCTTAAATTCTCAAATTCCCAAATTCTCAAATTTCCAAATCCTCAAATCCCGAAATCCCCAAATTTCGAAATGCCCAAATTCCCAAATTCCGAAATTCCCAAATTCCCAAACTTCCAAATCTCCAAATCCCCAAATCCTCAAATCGCAAATTCCCAAATCCCCAAATTCCCAACTCTCTAAATTCCCAAATTTTCAAATCTCCAAATCGCCAAATCCCCAAATCCCAAAATTCCCAAATCACCAAATACCCAAATCCTCGAATCCCCAAAATCCTTAAATTCTTATATTTTCAAATTCTCAAATTCCCAATCCCAAATTTCCAAATTCCCAAATTCCCAAATCACCAAATCTCCAATTTCTCAAATCCCCAAATCCCCAAATTCACAAAATTCCAAAATCTCCAAATCGCCAAATCCCCAAATCCCAAAATTCCCAAATCACCAAATACCCAAATCCTCGAATCCCCAAAATTCTTAAATTCTTATATTTTCAAATTCTCAAATTCCCAATCCCAAATTTCCAAATTCCCAAATTCCCAAATCACCAAATCCCCAATTTCTCAAATCCCCAAATCCCCAAATCCCCAAATTCCCAAAATTCCCAAATCTTTAAATTCTCAAATCCCCAAATCTTTAAATTCTCAAATCCCCAAATTCTCAAATCCCCAAATCCCCAAATTCCCAAAATTCCAAAATCTCCAAATCCCCAAATCCCCAAATCCCCAAATCCCCAAAATTCCAAAATCTCCAAATCCCCAAATCCCCAAATCTCCAAATCCCCAAATCCCCAAATCCCCAAATCCCCAAATCCCCAAATCCCCAAATCCCCAAATTCCCAAATCTCCAAATCCCCAAATTCCCAAAGTTCCCCTACTAACGATACCAAAAAGAACATTATTCAACCATAATCTCTCAAGTTTTCTCTTTCGACGGTTAATCGTCCAAGCATCAGATTGTCGTTGAACTCCTGTTTTTTTTTTTCTATTCGAGACGGTTGACATTTCTTTCAGAGGCATTCGTTCGTTCAGGTATTCTTAAGCGTCGACGACGTTTACTATGCGGCGAGCGTTGTCAGTGACGGACTACGAAAAGCAATAGCCCGGGACGACGAATGGAATCCTTAAACTGGTTTGCACTGATGTCGAGAGTGAAAAGGAATTGCTGTTGTATCGTGTGTGTACTTGAACTCGGTCTGAGACAGGCGACAGGTGTTATTGCGTGTCTTCGTTACCGTACGTGAGCATTCGTCAACCGAAGACATCGATCGCGTTCGATTGATACAATCGATTCTAGTTTACCTCTTCGTGCTCTACGATTTCTGGGAAAACTCGGGAGCAAAGTTGAACTCGGATCTTTTTGGATTATTTTTATTATTGCTTTTGGTATTACACTTTCTTCACTGTAATTTGTTTTGTTGAATGATTTGCACAAGTTTGTTATATCAATATTGTTCTTGAATAATTTGTACAAATTTGTTATATTAATATTGCTCTTGAATGATTTGCATTCATTTGTTATTGAGGTTTTGAAATTTTTGAATTTTAGGACTTGAAGATTGAAAAATTGTAGAATTATATAAATTTGAAAATTCGGAAAATTGGAAACATGAAGATCTAGAGATTTGGAGAAGAAATGTTAAAAATAAAATGTAAACATGTTAGAATTAGGAGAATTATGGATTTATTAATTTAAAGGGAATTTAGAATTTTAAAACTTTGAGAATTTTAACTATTTCTAAACATTAGAATTTTTTAATTTATGTTTGTCTGAATTTATAAATTTATGAGTTATTCAATGTTTGAATTTTTGAATATTTTAATGTTCGAATTTTTTAATATTTTAATGTTCAAATTTTTTAATTTATGTTTGTCTGAATTTATGAAATTATGAATTCTTCAATGTTTGAACTCTTGAATATTTTAATGTTTGAATTCTTGAATGTATTTACGAATTGCGAATTGTACCAGTTACCAAATTAATTAATTCCGACAATCGAAAACATCATAACAATCAACATTCGAACAATATTCTCACATTCGGAATAATATTTAGTCCGCGCCAATTTCCATCTCGAAACGATGCAATTAAACTCCGAATATTATCAACTATTTAAAAGATGGCGATAATTTGAACGTTTTACGAGAGCTTCTCTTAACCATCTTAATCTGTTTTGAAGTTCGAATAACTTTCACGGAGAAGAGCAACTGATTAACCAACGTAGTCTGGCAAATACATTCGAGGAGTTTATGGAGTTTAAAAGGAGACAGTTTCTCGAATCAAGAATTAACAGACCTACTTTTCGTTACTAGAAATACGGACGAGTTAACAAAGTACCGAACGATGAAAGATCGCTAACGATTATTCCACATTTTTTCTATCCAGAATATACAACGAAAACGTCACACCGAATTTCAATATTTTGCGATTCGTTTAGTTCGCAGGACTTTAAAATAACACGAAAAATAAGCGCGTCGAGTTTGCTTTAAATATCTATCGCTAGAATTTTACAAATATTTTGAGTATACAATGGAAAATTTAATTGATGAAACGGCGAGGAACCATGCGATATTGTGCAGAGAATATTTTTATCTTCTCATGTATTTTATGTGCGGTTACTAATTAATTGAGATAACCAAGTTAAAAATTGGAGCGTGTACAGATGTCAAACCATGAGTTGGCGCGTGAGGCGGTCCCGAAGAAGCCACGCCTACTCCCACATACTTCATCCACTTTTTTATTTATTTAAAACTGTTCATTTATGAATATCCTTCATAGCCATCAATTATAGGTATTCTGTGTTTAATTTAAGTTCTGTATTTAATTTAATTTAGAGTTTTTAGAGCAGGGGTCGACAACCTTTCTGGAGTTAAGAGCCATTTTTTCCCGATGTGATAAATTATTTTTTTAAAGAGCCAAATATAAGTACATACGTCGGTATGTATTAGAAAAGATAATATAATATCTGCTGTGAAACATGTATTGATTGTGAAATCAAAACATTCTATTTTGCGTAGTAACAGAACATATAAGTGAACGTATTAAAGAAAACGGAAACAGTTTTTGGTTTTGAGTGTGGCGTCGGTGAGTGTGGAGAGCAAGGTTAGCTAAAGCTAGGTTTACATGCGTGCGATCTGCCGCGCATTTTGATGTGTGCGCAGGATTATTATATTTGTTTGGCAATTGCAATATTGCAGTTCATTTTTCAATATGTACTATTAAACTACTTAGGAGCCGCAAGTATGATTCTGCTGAGCTGCAGGTTGCCGATCCCTGTTTTAGAACAACCTTTTAAATAAAAATTTTTGAGCTCAAACTTTGAGAGAACTTTTTTACCAAATACTAAATTTTTAGAGTGTAAGATTGAAAAAAAGAGCACAATCTTTTTAGCCACCCATATAACATGTTAGAGGAATAAAATCTTCAGGGAATCTACAACTGTGAGAAAGTCAAGAATTTGCAATTTCCACGTGTAAAATAAAGTGGATTCATTTCGCAGTTCCATTACAAAGTATATACATTTGACATCATTAAATGTGACTAGCTATAACAATATTTCTCAATGATTCTTTTTACCCCTCATTCTTTTTTTTCTCATGTTATATCCTCCCAGTACAGCCTTATCTGTATCTCCATTTATCTTGTCAACTTTGTCACTGCGTATTACAGCCATTATATTTATAAAGAAGCTTTTCTCCTTTGTACATTGTGTATGTGTATACTACCTCAGGGACATTAAATTTTAAGGTAAAATTGGGAGAATTAGAAAAATTAGTAAAATTTTTATTTCAGTGGGTAATTATTATTATTTGTGTAATAGGTGAATGGGGATATTATGGTACAAGAAGATTGTTAAATAGTTTTGGTTAGTGGACGTAATATTAGAGTAATAAATTGCAAGGTTTGATATAAGAAAAGACAACAATGTGACATAGAAGAGTGAAAGAAAAAATTTAGATTTTTAGATTTTTGAGTTTAAGAATTTTTAAACAAATCTGGTAATCCTCAAATTCCCAAAATTTTAAACCCCAAATTTTTAAATTCCCAAATTCAACTATTCCTAAATTTACAAGTCGCCGAATTTTAAAATTTTCTGTCCTTGACGCAAATTTTCAAATTTGCACAAATCATCAAATTCTCAAATTTAGAAATTGTCAAATTTTCAAATTCTCAAATTTCCGAATTCCCAAATTCTCAATTTCTCAAATTCTTAAATTCCGAAATTCACATATTCCCGTATTCCCATAAACCCAAATTCCCAAATTTCCAACTTCCCAAATTCCCTACTACTCAACTTCCCAAATTCCCAAATTCCCCAATTCCCATATTTCCAAATTCCCAATCTCCCTACTCCCCAACTTTCCAAATTCCCAAATCCCCAAATCCTCAAATCGTCAAATTTCGAAATTCCCAAATTCCCTACTCCCCAACTTCCCAAATTCCCAAATTCCCAAATCCCCAAATCCCCAAATCCTCAAATCCCCAAATTTCGAAATTCCCAAATTCCCAAATCCCCAAATCCCCAAATCCTCAAATCCCCAAATTTCGAAATTCCCAAATTCCCTACTCCCCAACTTCCCAAATTCCTAAATTCCCAAATCCCCAAATCCCCAAATCTCCAAATTCCCAAATCCCCTAATCCTCAAATCCTCAAATCTCCAAATTTCCAAATTCTCAAATTTCTAAACCCCTAAATTTCCAAAATTCCCAAACATCAATGATTCCCACTTTTCAAATTCCCAAATTTACAAATCCCTACATTCCTCTATCCATATATTTGCAAAACCCTAAATCTTGAAATTCTGAAAATTCTAAGTCCCCAAATTAGTAAATTCCAAAATGTACAAATTTTCTAATATTAAATTTTTTTAAATTCAAAGTATCTTGCAGCGTTTCCACAAATTATCAAAGATGATTCGCCGCTTGCATAACGATATTTAAGAAGAAAAGCCATCACGTCGCTTGTAAACTTAGATAATTTCAGATGTTAATTAATTAAAGCCTCCCAGAGCGTGCACGCTAAGCGCTGAAACTTTCATAAAGTTGTATGAAGTTGTCCGCGCGAAATTTAGGAATAAAGTTTAATGTTTCCATTGTAACACGTGGTAGGAGCACGATGAATAAATAAGCTAGGAGATAAAAGCTTAAGGTTACGAAGATGTATTATGAACATGTGAGAATATAGAGCAGAATATGTGTAACAACTTTGGGTCTCTGACGTAATATTACGTTTTTCTTAGGAATAGTACTTTTTTGGATTTGGAAGATATAGGGTTGTGAGATTTAGAAGTTTTAGGGTTTTTGGTTTTGAGGTTTGGGAAATTTAGGGATTTGGGAATTTGGGGACTTCGAAATTTGAGATTTAGAAATAAACAATTCAAGGACCTAGGATTTGAAATTTTGAAATTTCCAAATTTTAAAGCCTAGAAATTTTTAAATCTGAAAATCTAAAAATCTAAAGACCTAACAATCTAAGAATCAAGAAATGTAAAAATGCAGAAATGCAAAAATGCAAAAATGCAAAAATGCAAAAATGTAAAAATCAAAGAATCTAAAAATCAGAAAGTTTAAAAATGTATAAATCTAAAAACCCAAAAATCTATGAATTTGGAAATGTAGAAATCTAAAAATCTGCAAATCTACAACATCGAAAATTCAAAAATTCAGAAATTTGCAAATTGTGAATCCCGAAAAATTCAGAAAATGTGACCTTACATAAATTACAAAATTCAAAAACCAAAAATTTTAATGAAGTCTTGAGAAATCTAAAAACCTACAAACCAGAAAATTGGAAAAACCCCTCAAAAGACACTTAACCTACAAAACACATATACCAGAGAATCGCAGCTCACGAAATTGTAACAAATAATCCGATACAGAAAGAAACTTGCAGTAATGAAGACTTTCTGGACCAATATCGTAAAATTACCGAGTGAGTAATAATATGTAAGCGAGTATTTACTATCCGGTTCATCACGAGGAATTTCAAATATCATCATCGCTTCTCTCAGCAACGAGCAATCTCGGTAGCTGAGTAATTTGTCGAGAAAATGGTATTCGAGCAGTGTGATAAGAAATCAATTCCCTGCCCCCTTTTGCTTCTCCGCGGGTTTCTGTAATTCCCTGTGCATTCGATGGCCATCCTGATAACGTCCTTCTAATCCGATCTTACTCGGTTTATACGATGGCGAATCGAATCTAATCGATATCTAGTTCGACGTGTTCAATTTGCTGTATTCTCGGCTACAATTGTTCGTCTCCTTTCGTTAAGAATATGTCTGAAGAGAAAATTTTCCATTTATTCCGGGAGAACTCGAAGAAAATATAGAAATGCAAAAAAAGTATTACATTGTATATTTAAGTGATTGCAAAGATATTGACAATTAAACATGGCTAATAACATCGAGTCAGATTCGTGACGCATGTTACAGTTCACATGTGACAAAATCGTATTTGCAGAAAGATCGAGTTTTGAATATGATATACAAATGTGATTTGTATATGAAAATATATGCGAAATTCGGATTTTGAACATTTGGGTTCTGAAAATTTGGGTTTTGGAAATTTGGGATTTTGAAAATTTTAGTGTTGGAAATTTGAGAATTAAAAAATTTGGATTTTGGAAATCTGGGTTTTTTAAACTTTTGGATTTTGGAAATCTGAGTTTTAGAAATTTGGGTTTTCGAAATCATGGATTTTGAAAGTTTGGAATTTTGAAAATTTGGGACTGAAAATTTGGATTTTGGAAATTTGGGTTGTGCAAGCTTGGGTTTTGGAAATTTTGCATTTTGGAAATTTGGGTTTTTGAAATTTTGTATTTTGAAAATTTGGAATTTTGGAAATTTGGTTTTTGGAAATTTGGGATTTTGAAAATTTGGAATTTTGGAAATTTGGCTTGTGTAAGCCTGGGTTTTGAAAATTTGGTTTTTTGAAATTTGGGATTTGAAAGTTTTGGATTTTGGAAATTTGGGTTATGGAAATTTTGGATTTTGAAAATTTGGAATTTTGGAAATTTGATTTTTGGAAACTTGAGGTTTTGAAAATTTGAATTTGAACATTTTATATTCTGAAAATTTGGATTTTAGAAATTTGGGTTTTGGAAATTTTGAATTTTGGAAATTCGGGTTGCGCAAGCTTGGGTTTTGGAAATGTGTATTTTGGAAATTTGGTAATCATGATATATACGAAAATATACCTAACATTTCAAAATTCTTTATTTACTTTAACGCTGCAGTAATAATTAAGTGACCTGCCGAAAAAGTAGTAGGGGTTAAATACGTTTCTCCTTTTAATTATACACGAAGTGCTTAGCAATTAACCATTGACCATTAATATATGGAGATATTCCAAGTTTCCCCGCAGCATTTCAGCCGAAATTAGAAGCATATAATATCTTTAATGGTAGGATCCCTGATTTTGGCCCGATTCGACCAAGGTAATTCGATCCACGAGCTGGAATTAAGCCATCGAGTCCATCCGATCTAGCAAGAGGATCTGGACACCGGAGTTTCCAAAGAAACCAAGCGAAATTTTTCGACACCGTGAACGGGCTGCTTGCCAAAATCTGTACAACACTGTTCGATAACGTTCGCCATTTTTTTTTACTATCGATGAAATCTTCCTTATCTAACTGTATTTTATGTAAATGAGAATCCTATTGAAAAATTGTACAGGAAATTTTGTTTATTTTTAGTTAGACATTTAATTTCTATTTTATACATTTATGTACATTTAAGTAGAAACAGAAAGTGACTCTAATCTAATTCAGTAAGTTAATATTAATAAGAATATTTATATTAGTGACTATTCTCATCAAAGCTTGTCTTGTATTAATAACAGAAATTAAATACTCACCTTGAAATAAATAATATTGTATCTGATATCATTTTAAAAAATAAGAAGTATAATTTATTCATATACTTGCAGAAGGTTACAAGTCAATAATTAAAAACATTACATTAAATGTAACTTGTTAACCCCTTGCACTATGACCTATTTGTCAGGTGCGTCAGAACAAACTAAACACAGCTACAATATTAAAACAGACAAAGAATGTTGAAATGTTATGACAACATGGTATTATACAATCGTTGACTATGCAAATTATAATTGGACTTGAACTCCAAATTGAAGCATATTCAAAATTCGAGTAAAATTGATCCCAACTGAACAGTGCGTCACGAGTCAGACTCGTCAAAATAGTGCAAGGGGTTAAATTGATTTACATACACAAATTGACTTAGAAGTATCATGAGTAATCTTCATTAAAAAATTATTACGATATTTCTGAACAAAATATTTCTTTGTATCCCATAAATCTAAAGTTCTAATAAGGAAAGTCATTTGACTAAAAATTCTCTTAAAAAATTGTCGAGTTAAAAAGTAGTAGAATTGAGACATCGAAGTGCGAAAGAAGGTAATGAAACGAGTACCGCAAATTTCGCGCCTCGGAAAAACTTTCGATTCGCGGATAGAAGCAACATCCATTCTGTCGATAAATCAACGTCAACCGAGTGGCAAGCTGCTTTCGGCCGGGTGTCGGATATATTCGCGAGTGCATATACGGGAGCAATAAATAAACGGTCGAGTTCCGTCGTCGGTGTTGGCGCAGTCCGCGTTCGCTGATATTTCCGCGTGCGAAATAAAACGATTTCATGCATCGATGTGGAATTTTTCGCCTGGACGAGGTTATCCCAGATCCCGTAGACGCCATATGGGAAATCAGTTAGGTATTACTGGCTCGTACGTGATAACTGTACCGTTCGGTTGCGCCGGTTGCACAGCTTGCACCCTTCTGATGATCGCGTTGACAGAGAAACCAGCCATGCTTACTTCCTACTTCGAGACACGTATTTACGTTTCAATCCTGGGGGACCAACTTGTACCTTCGTTTATACGCAGGATATTCAAGAAACGCCCTTCAGGAATTATGG
Source organism: Megachile willughbiella (assembly GCA_945859595.2). NCBI lineage: Eukaryota > Metazoa > Arthropoda > Insecta > Hymenoptera > Megachilidae > Megachile > Megachile willughbiella. The sequence continues at coordinate 13,510,306 of OX243796.1, forward strand.
TGTACGTTACACTTAATCACCCGGGGGAAACAAATCGGAATATTTATAGGATGTTCAAGAAACGCTCTTCGGGATATGTGGCAATCACTCGAGTGGAACAAATCGGAATATTCGTGGGGTGTTCAAGAAACTCTCTTCGAGATTAGTACTTACGACAAGAATTAGTACTTCAATAATTATTACTTTTCTTCAAGAATTAGTACTCTAAGAGTATATGTGATAATCACTAGAGTAAATCAGAATGTGTGTAAGATATTTTGGAGTGTCTTTTAATAGCTGACTCAAATGATTAAGACTGTATTGGTTTTTTACTGTGAAACACGTATTTATGTATTTATGTTTATGGGACCAACTTGTACCTTCATATTTCTATAGGACGTTCAGGGAACACCCTTCGATAATGTAGAATGTATCCTTCAGGAATTATGGTATGTATATGATATATCAATAATCACTCATATGAGTCAATAACTGATTCAAATAATTGTCACTAAATGTGTGCACGTTCGAGGACCATTTTTTATTTGAAATTAAGTAAAAGTGGGAAAATAAATAAATGATGTTACGTAAGCTATTATTATAATATATGAGAAATGTATTCTTAGTGATTTCTATAATTTTTATAATTTTTAAATTTTCAAATTCCTACATATTCAAAATTCTTCAATTCCAAAAATTTTTCAGTTCTCAAATTTTTAAATTTCCAAATTTCTGAATTCGCAAAATCCTTTAATTGAATTCCCAAAGTCCCAAATTCAAAAATAAGAAAAAAGAGGTATAAACATATGTGAAACATTCCATGACTTGAAAGTAGTTGATTTTTCGACACCGTTTAATTTAACAACCGTTAAAAGTAAGACAATAAAGGTGGAGGTTGACTTCCCACGTACGAAAAAATAGTGCCATAAGGTGGTCGGACGCGAGGGTCCCTTATTTTTCCACGCCAGTGACTCAAATTGTCGAGCCAGTGAATTAAAATCTCTCCCACGATACTAATTGGCCAGTTGCTCGAGGACTGTTTCACGGAAATTCACTCGAGTGCGTTGATTTTTTGCACGAATTATGTGCTCGTACAAAACAGCCTCTCGATAATCAACGATATACTTAAAAAAAAATCCACCACTACGGATTTTAAATACATCATCCAATGTTTACAATTTCGCTATAAAATTATGAATTTTATCGATCGTATATTAAATCAGCATCAAAAAATTTCACAAATCAAAATGTAATTCTGAAAAAATAAATTTTGAAAAAATAATCTAAAGAACAATCTAATTTTAAAAACTATATATTGTTATCTAAATATCCTTTATACGACACTAAATGACAAACTGTATCATTTTATGATGATTCTGATGATACGTCAGATAATTTTCAGATTACATCACAAGATTATACATTAGATTATTATCAGATGTTCGTATATGGCACATTAGATCATTTTCAGATAGTATTAGATGACACAGTAGATAATTATCAAATAGTTTAAGATGACACATGAGATCATTTTAAGATGACACGTTAGATAATTTTCAGATAGCACTGGATAACACGTTAGATAATTATCAAATGACTTCAGGTGACACAGTAGATTATTTTCAGAAGCCAAGTTGAATAATTTTGAAATAGCACTAGATAACACATTAAAAAATTTCAAATAATTTCAGGTGACACATTAGATCATTTTTAGATGACACGTTAGATAGCACTATATAATACATTAGATGATTATCAAATGACTTCAAGTGACACATTACATAATTATCAAGTGACTTCTTGTAACATATTAAATCATTTTCAGATGACACGTTAGATAATTTCCAGATACCACTGAATAATACATTAGATAATTATCAAATGACCTTAGACGAAACAGTAGATAATTTTCAAATAACCCCTAAAAATCTAAAAATCTAAGAAATAAAATTTTTAAATATGTATAAATCTAAAAACCCAAAAATCTAGGAATTTGGAAATCTAGAAATCTACAACATTGAAAATTGAAAAATTCAGAAATTTGCAAATTATGAATCTCGAAAAATTCAGAAAATGTGACCTAGTGGATAATTTTCAAATAACCCCTAAAAATCTAAAAATCTAAGAAATAAAATTTTTAAATATGTATAAATCTAAAAACCCAAAAATCTAGGAATTTGGAAATCTAAAAATCTACAACATTGAAAATTGAAAAATTCAGAAATTTGCAAATTATGAATCTCGAAAAATTCAGAAAATGTGACCTAGTAGATAATCTTCAAATAACCCCAAAAACACACCACCTAACTTTTATCTGTTATTTAAAACTGTCAAGCTTTGAAGATCTTTGACTAAAAGAATCAAATATTCACTGACACAGCGTGTCTTTGTCGAACGAAAAAATAAAACGATTTTATTTATTACATCGAAAAGTCTATTTTATTAATTCTCAATACTGCGATCGTAGGCGAGAGGATTCAATGTATGTCCGCGACTGTAGATTATTATTGACGGACGATTATTTATTGTTTATTGCCGCCGTTATTATTTCGTGTCACGTTAAAATGATTTACATTACACTTCTGGTGTACGAGTTAAAGTGATTTATACCGTTCGGTTGGAACATTGCGAGTGATTGATTGCGCTACTTGTCTGTAAGAGACTCCGTGTACTTTGTCTTTGGTCCCTCGTTGAACTTCGCACGAAGAGCAAACAAGCTGTTTGACGATAAACTGTAAGTTGAATTTATCGTTTACAGGCGACGTGTTACGTTGATTCTAGTTTGTTCCTTCGTGATCGTTTAACGCTCTTTTTCTGTCTATTCTTTGCCATCTATCACTAACGATTCGATTTTTTAGTGAGAACTTTTTTTATATTTTTGTATGTTCAAATTTTCAAGTTTCTATATTTTCAAAGTTGTATGTAGCGAAATTTTCAAATTTCTATATTTTAAACTTAAATTTTCAAATTTACAATATCACAAGTTTTTAAAGGTCAAAAGAAAGTCTCAAATTCCTAGTTTCTACATTTCTAAATTTTTAAGTACCAAATCCCTATATTCCAAATTCTTAGATTTCTAAATTGGCAAATTCCCAAGTCCTCAAATTCCCAAATTCTCAAATTTGCAAACTCCTAAATTCCTAAATTCTTAGATTCCAGAATACCTAAATTCCCAAGTTCCCAAATTCTCAAATTCCAAATTCCCAAATTCCCAAATTCCCAAATTCCCAAATTCCCAAATTCCTAATTCCACTAGTTCCAAAATTCACAAATATCTAAATTTCCAAATTCCCAAATTTCTAAATTTCTAAATTATCAACTTCTCAACTATCTAATTTATGAAACCACCAAGTCCCTGAATCTCCGAACCCTTAATTCCCAAAACTCCCAAAATCCCCAAACCACCAGAAATTTACACATCCCAAAATCTCCACGTTTCAAACCTCAATCTCCAAATCCGTAAATCATCAAATAACCAAATTTTAACATGCGAAATCTTCATCCTCTCATTTCTCACCCTATACACGTCCATGCCCTCCAACGGGCACTTCAACTGCCCATCAACGATATTACCAAATAAACTCGAATACCTACAGCAATAAAGATTAATTTTTCCATATTCGAAGCTCCACAGTCCAAAATAAAAGTACACATTTTAATTACTCGCGCTTCAACGACGTCATTAATTGAAATTACAACGACGTATCTTTTTTCGGTTCTCAATTTTCTTTTATTCTAATTAATTTCGTCAAGTGCCTCGCGAAGAGGGCGAGGACGAAACAAACGAACCATTGATTTCAATTTCGTCGTGCATTTGTTAAGCAATAATGGCCGCAATCGCGACACCCGAACGGACCCGGCGGATATCGCGGATTTCCGGCTGAAAAGAGCGGGAAATTAAAACGTGTCCGTCGAGGAGAAGCGTGGCTCGTTCCAATTAATTTCTAACGATCTCTCGATCGCCTACGAAACACGGTTCCTTCGTTTTTTCGTCCCTTTTTTCACGTCGGTTGGTACGAATGCAAATTTGAACAGGATGCATCACGAGCCCTATCGATCTCCGACGACCATCGTGGATTTACCGTCCGGTTTCTTTTTTCTTTTTATTTGCGAGGCAATTTTCATTCTGTACGTGACAGGGTTCTGTTACTGGAACCTTGTAATGTCTCGAAGCGTTACCAATCGTTACTAACTGAGATCTTTGTATGTGCGTCGCAGCGTCTCCATTGACGATTAAAGGACGCGTCGAATCATTAGGATTCCCAAGTGAACATAAGTGGACTGTGTCTAAATGAATTTGTCTTCGGATTAGACTTTATTTTGCTATGTACTTGCTATGTACTTTTTCGCAGCAACTCTCTCGATATAAAAACCGTCTGGTACGAACTGGATGAATGTTCGTTTTGTTGCGTCCTATAAAAAAGATCGCCGGCACGTTCATATAACTATGTTTTAAATAACGCGAATATTTCAAAAGTGGAGCATCGAATTTTTAATCGTTCCAATGTTGCAAACGAAGCAGCCTGTCACGTAATAGCAGAGAAATTTATTTATTTTGACTCGGTGAATATTTGTGAATTTGTTATGCCCCATAAAAAAGATCGCTAGCACGTGGTGTAAATTGTATGTGCCTCACGGCGTTAGTAAGTGACGATTAAACGACGCGAATCATTAGGATTCCCAACAAGTGAATACAAGTGGACTGTATCTAAATGAATTTGACTTCGGACTAGAGTTTATTTTGCTATGTACTTGACTCGAGAGTGTCTTCGAAGAATTTTTACGTTTCACGAAAGCTCGGAGTGGGTACAATTTTTGTGACATTGCTGAGGGAAAACAGTTCCTTTTCTATTGGTTTAGCTGAATTCGGGTGGGGATGGAAATACAAATGACGTATGAAGAGGATCTGTTTCCCCAAACCGTAGTAAGTGATAAAACCAAGCAATGTCTCGACATGGATAGAAAACTGCAAACTAAAGACTCTACTGTTAAGATTAAGGGTTCACAACCACATGTGACTAATAAATAGAAGAATACTCGGGATGTAATAACTCCTTGGATCTTGCTGCTAGGGGTAATTGATTTGAAACTACAAAGCAAGGAACGAAAAATTGTTGAACTACTGTATTGCTAAAAACTTGTACTGAGGTCTCATCCTCTCGCTGTAATATGCATTCTACGATCTAACAATCTTGATTGAAGTTTAGCATATTACGTTTAATAATAATAATTTTTAAATTACTTTCAGTTTCGAACGATATTAACGCTAGATTTCTTGATTGCTTACCGTGATTGCATCGAGGGCGATAAAAAATGATAATGTATAAAGAACGTGGCGAAAGAGAGGAAGAGTTTGACAGGAAATCTGTTGAAGTAATTCTTCAATGTAATTTCCTCTTCCACCCCCGGCCCTTATTGGAAGTGTTGGTCGTAGTTTGCGGTAACTTCGTTAGGTTCTTCTTTCTACCTTATTTTCCTTCGGTCCCATTTTTCTCCGCGGGCGAATCAACGGAAAAACATCGCGAAGAATATCAGCGTGCTTCTCGGACTTCATTGAAGCGGTGTACTTTTTCAAGAATTTTTAATTGAAAATTTGAGTCGGGAAAAACAAGAAACTGTAGGTGAAATTTGGAGAAATTTTGCATTTGGGCGATTTTAGGATTTGGGGATATGGGGATATGGAGATTTGGGGATTTAGACGATTTGGAGACTTAGCAAATTTAGGATTTTAAGATTTTGGAATTGTAGGACCTTGGGACTTTGGGACATTTGAATTTTGAGACTGCAGGGATTTTAGCATTTGGAGTTTTGGGATTTTGAGACTTTGGAGATTTTAGAATTTGGGGTTTAAGTATTTGGGAACTTTCAGGTTTTGGAATTTTAGAATTTGAGAATTTGAGATCTGTGATTTTTGGAATATTGAGCTATTAGAATTTTGGTAATTTGGAGATTTCGGTTTTTCAAAATTTGGGAATTTGAGAATTTAGACAATTTCGAATTTGGGAATGAGGAATTTTAAATTTTGAAACTTGGAAATTTTATCGTTTAAAAGCTTGTAGTATTAGTAATTCAAAAACGTAGGAATTTGAGAACTTTATGCTTCGAATATTCTATATTTAAAAGCTCTAGGATTTAAAAACTTGGAAACTTGAAAATCTGGAGATCCATAGATTTAAAAATATGAGACGCCCTAAAATTTTCCCCGTTTCTCCTCTCTTTTTGACAATTCAAATTTTCAAATCTTCACAGTCTTCTAATCTTTAAATCTAGAATTAATCCGAAATAAAATCAGAATACCAAGAAAATTTCGATCGCGCCGATTTCCTCATAAAACAAAAATAAAATGGAAGGTAAAATCCCTCTCTCGATCCCTGTACAGCTAACGCATAAGAATAAAAAAGCATTTACAGGTTATCGCGTTTAATCTCCGATTCAATTGTCTGGCGATTATGAGAATTTCAATGTTCTCTGATTCCATTCCGCGAGAGAGAGAGGATAGAAAAAGAAGGTTGGATGCAAGTAATAGAACAATTTCGATATCGATATCGATTAGGGGCAAGTGCATGAATGTCGACATCGTAATTCCGTAGCACTCTGCAGAACATCTATGCGAACGAGTGGTTGATATTTACGCGTCGAGTGCGGGATAAAGCCACACGTTCGAGAACATGGTGTTCGTAACACGGTGTTGAAATACCCATCCATTCTACGGCGTTTACCGTACAAGCTATCTAAACGTTAATTACTTAGAAACTATAAAAATTACTTAGGAACTATAAAAAGAAGAGAGTGCAGTTCTCACGTATTTTATAAAATATTATATACGGTACTAAGCATATTATTATTGGAACTATAATAATATAAATATAATATCATATAATTGGAACAATTTTGGTAATTTACTGTACTGTTGTTTCAATGATCTTTTGCTCTACTGCACTATATTTCACTGTTTTACAATACAACTGTAGTACTATACCAGTGCTGTATTATTTCACTGCTTCACTATTACAGTGATTGTACTGTAGAACTATATTATTGCACTATTATACTACCATACTGCTGTGCTACTATGTATTACTACATTACTATACTATTATGCTATTGTACCACTATACTTCTATATCACTTTTGCTACAATACGATGCTACTATACTACTATACTATTATACTACTATACTACTATACTACCATACTACCATACTACTATACAACTATTCTACTATAATACTATACTACTATACTACTATACTACTATACTATTATACCTCGATACTGTTATCCTTCTGTACCATTGCAGTACTATATCACTTGTATACTTCTGTACTACTATACCCCTATAGTGCTGTGCAATATAATTCTACCATACATCTCTACCACTCTACGACTATATTATTATGCTACTTTACTGTCATATTGTTACATCACTATACTGTTATGCTACTTTACTGTCGTATTGTTACATCACTGTACTATTATGCTACTTTACTGTCGTATTGTTACATCACTATACTGTTATGCTACTTTACTGTTGTATTGTTACATCACTGTACTATTATGCTACTTTACTGTCGTATTGCTACATCACTATACTATTATGTTACTTGACTGTCATGTTGTTACATCACTATACTGTTATGTTACTTTACTGTCGTATTGCTACATCACTATACTATTATGCTACTTTACTGTCATGTTGTTACATCACTATACTGTTATGTTACTTTACTGTCGTATTGTTACATCACTATACTAGTATACCAGTACGTTACCATATCGTTGTTCAACTGTTCCAATGTAATATTATACAGATATTCCATTAATTCATTATTCCACCACTTTATCATTACATTAAATAACAACTTCACTATTTCATTACTTCGTTACAGTACTTCACTACTATACTTCACCAGTGTACTATCATACTACCACAGTGCATACTATTACTACACTGTACAATTATTCCGTTTCATTAATGATAATGTAACAGAATATCCAATAACCAGTACCCAACAGTATCCAATAAAGAAATTGATCCAATATCTCGTCAATTGACAATAAGATAACGAATGGTTGAACATCGTCACGTCAAACGAACGTGTTACGGTACGTTACAATTTGTTATCGCGACTATAAATTCCGGTTACAGTAGGTTAAACTCCGCTAAGCCACAATTGCGAAAATTATCTCTCCGTTCGCCGGCGTTAAATTTCCCCGGTACGATCTATCCGTGCACCCGGATCGACAGTCGATATCGGGTCGACCCCGATATTAAACCTCAAATAAAGCCGCTCCTCCTTTCGGGAAGGAGAAAAAGAGCAGCTCGTCGTATTTTTCCGCGACGATCAGCCGGAACAATTAAACGGGCGATGCGCCCGAACACGCCAAGATACGGTCTCGCACGTATTGCAATTTGTATGGAAATATGAGCCGGCTTCGAGTTTCTGCAACCAGCGCGGTGGCTGCATTCGGATATACTCGCGGCACGAGCTGCATTTCCTGTATCGTATCGTGCTAGCCCTCGTTATCATGCGGAGACGAACCTCTCTCTCTCTTCTCTCTCTCTTCTCTACCACCCTGCTGTACAGTCGAGAGCAAATCAAACTTTCCTAAGGAAAATGTGCCAATTAAGGGAGAGGGTGGGATACCGCTTCCGAATTCTTGATTCGTTGCTTTCCAAGTTCAGAATTTTAGCGACTTGCAGTTTTGGAGAACATTTGGACAATTTAGAACTCTAGTAGTGTTGAAATTTTGGTGATTTGGAAATCTCGGGATTTGGAGATTTGGAGATTTGAAAATTTAGAGATTTGGTGATTTGGAGATTTTGAGATTTAGAAATTTGGAGATTTGGAAATTTTGAGATTTGGTCATTTGGAGATTTGGAAATTTAGAAATTTTGAGATTTGGAGATTTAGAGATTTGAAAATTTGGAGATGTGGAGATTTGAAATTTTTGAGATTTGGAGATTTAGAAATGTTGAGATTTGGAAATTTTGAGATTGGGTGATTTGGAGATTTGGAGATTTGGAGATTTGGAAACTTGGAGATTTGGAGATCTGGAGATTTTGAGATTTGGAAATTTTGAGATTTGGAAATTTTGAGATTTGGTGATTTGGAGATTTGGAAATTTGGAGATTTGGAAATTTGGAGATTTGGAAATTTGGAGATTTGGAGGTTTGGAGATTTGGAGATTTGGAAATTTGGAGATGTGGAGATTTGAAATTTTGGAGATTTGCAGATTTAGAAATGCTGAGATTTGGAAATTTGGAGATTTGGTGATTTGGAGATTTGGAGATTTGGAGATTTGGAAATTTGGAGATTTAGAGAATTTGGGGTTTAGGTACTTGGGGATCTACGATGGGGATATAAGAATTTAGAGATTTTAAAGTATAGGGATTTGAGGATATAGGGATTCAACGATTTAGGAATTTGATATCTAGAGAATTTTTAGGTATAGGGACTTAGGGATGTAGGTACTTCAGGATTCAGGGATTTTGAATTTTAGGGATATTTTGACGAAGCGATTTTCAAATCTAGGAATTTTAGTGTTTGAAGATTTGAGGATCTCAAGGTGTAAAAATTTTGCGATGTCGGTATTTTAGAGTTTTGGGATTTGGGGATCTAGAGATTTTAGAATTTTGAGATTTGGGCATCTAGGGATTTTGGGATCTGGGTATTTGGAAATCTAGTGAATTTGAGTTGTAGAGAGTTGGGGATTTAGGGATTTGATCTAGGAATTTCTGGATTTGTTTATCTGAAAATTATGTGATGTTGCAATATGGGGATCTAGAAATTTGTAGATCTAGGGATTTGATCTAGAGATCACCTGGATTTGATGATCTAGAGATTTCCAAATTTTCAAGTCCCAAATTTCCAACTTCCAAATTTTCAACTTCCAAATTTCCAATTTCTAAATTTCCATGTTTCCAAATTTTATTTAACTTTCTGTTAAAAAGGAAAAAGTACCAACTGCATGTCTCTACTATAAATGTATACGAGTTGATCAAAACGACTATGTTCTATATTTTGCGGCGTGCGTTTTGTTTTTCATGTTTTGGAGTTCATCTTATATTGATTTCTATTATACAACAGACATTACTAGAATTTATTAATACGACGGAGCCGTTTTTCGTATATAGTAATTGAAAATCCCATCACTTTCAAATGTTCAACATGCCATCTCTCCAAATTTCCGAATTGAAAATCAAGGTTCTCTACATTAGAATTTGAAGATAATTAAACGTCTATATCTATTCGCACCGAAAGGAAGCTTTCGGGTTGCACCCGAGCGTACGATCGACGTCGTCCCAAAACACGAATACCAGCGATGACGAATGCCTTCCCGTACCCGTTGCCACCATTCCCGATGCAAATGGCCCTTTTCACGCGGAACCACGTCGATACCTAATGTATTTACCAGACCGTTCGTGGATACACGCGGGAAAACACTCAGCCCGATGGCTGTTCTCGTCTACTCGACCTCTATTCACCGGCTCGGAAAACGTCGCAATCGATGGGGAACCATGCTGTGCGCCAAAATACTCCTACGATCTTTCATTCTACCTTCTGCATACCCCTTTATATTCCACTTACTTTGTTCCTTCGACACCTTTCCAAACAATCTGTTTCTTCATTCGTAAAAACACTAAACCATATTTTACGGAAATTAATTGGAAACTTGCATTTCAGTACGCTTTTAAGCATTTCAAAAATAAAAATAAAAATTATTTGAAATTGTAACGTGGTATTTTAAATTGTCTAAGTCGAATAATTTAGTATTCAGTGTTTACAGTATACACAATAATTAAAATATGCATTGTTGCATTATACATATGTGTGTACGATCATGTACATATAGAGTATTTCATTCTTTTTCTGTCAAACGCAGATAACATATTTCATGATCAAATACAAGAGAAAAATGTTATATAAATATATTAAAAAAGTATTACATATTTTGTCACAGAACACCGTTTAAAATTCGATTTCTAAAATCGATTATTTAATATACACTGAACGTACAAAAATCAGTTCACTTATAATTACTTCATGTGCTTTATAATTAGATGTAACAGTATCGTCTTTAAAACAGATGGAACAGTCCTTATACGACAGATCGTTAACACCTAATATAAAAATGTTACCTTGTCAAGCAGCAAATAGTCCACATAAGGTGCAGTGATTAAATGAAGGCGTAACACAAAATTACACGGAATTAAACGAAATTACGACGTACAATTAAAGGGGGGTTAAAGAAAATGACTTTTGAAAGGGGACGTTTCTCAACGAGACAATGGTCTATCTCGAAACAATAGTTTTTCGTATCCAGCCGAAAAGGCCGGAAAGACACCCTCCTCTTTCGAGCTTATTCTACTTTGCGCTGTAAACGAGAGTTTCTGGACACGGAAAAAGAAAGTTTTCGCCCGGGCAGAATACTTTAGCGAGCTGAGGGAACTACGGGGCTAAACGCTAAAACATAACTCTCGGTGACCCAAACACTCTCGAGTTTATAGAATGGTGCACACGGTGAGAACAAAGAAAGTATTACGACCGTTGAAAAAACAACCCTCGAGGTTGTATACGAAAAAAAAGGATAGAGAAACAAAAAGGAGAGAGACATTCGGTACCTTATCTCGGGGCTGCTGTGTATTTCTAAAGTCTAAAGAGAAAACAGAACGGAAGAACACCGGGGGATGAACGAATCTGTACTTAAAAATCTGCCTCTCTAAATATTCGTGAATTTCTGTTACTTCATCGTTTTTTTAATTCGTTTACTTTATTATGGCGCTATATTTGACTCGGACTGATTTAAATGGCGGACGTTTGGTGAACGTTATCAAAATGGCGGATGTTCGGTGGAGGTCATCAAAATGGCCGACAGTTGAGGACGCTTTGAAGTTGATATACATAGTTTGCGTGGTAAAATAAAGGGAAAACGGTACAAAATTAGATTACAGCTCCACAAGTATAGTAAATTGTTTGTACAATACAACAATCGATGCATACCTTAATTTTATTTTTATTTTCGAGGAGTTCGGTGAAAGTGATTGAAATGGCCGACATTCGGGAACACTTTGAACTTGATATCGTACAATATTTCGCGTGGTAAAACACAGTGAAAACGGTATAATACGATGTAAAAATTCCACAAATATATTAACAGCGTCTCCCAAGAAGAAAAAAGGACCCTCCCCATAAATTATGTTTGTATTACACAAAACTCGATGTATACATAATTCTGAAGCTTCCGAACTCTTCAACTCTGACAATTCATAAAATCACGTAGCAACATCAGAAAGGTTATTTTTATTTTCGAGGAGTTCGGCGAAAGTGATTGAAATGGCCGACATTCGGGAATACTTTGAACTTGATATCGTACAATATTTCGCGTGGTAAAACACAGTGAAAACGGTATAATACGATGTAAAAATCCCACAAATATATTAACAGCGTCTCCCAAGAAGAAAAAAGGACCCTCCCCATAAATTGTTTGTATTACACAAAAATCGATGTATACATAATTCTGAAGCTACCGAACTCTCCAACTCTGACAATTCATAAAATCACGCAGCAACATCAGAAAGGTTATTTTTATTTTCGAGGAGTTCTGTGAAAGTGATTGAAATGGCCGACATTCGGGAACACTTTGAACTTGATATCGTACAATATTTCGCGTGGTAAAATGCAGCGAAAACGGTATAAAACGAGCTAACAATTTCACGAAACGAAGCGTCCACAAAGGAGCAGCATTTTGCTCGTTGAATCGACGCCAGCTCGTAGCAAGGTTACCGGGCAGAAATAACTCGAAAGAGAAATCGTTAGGTAGGATCGACGAGTAGCAACGAGGCCAGCCTTTTGCTATCCTGTTAACCGCTAATTACAGACTGATCCTGAAATGAAAGGACACACGAGTCCTGTCGATAAAACGATATTGCCTGCCCCGTTCAAATGGTCATATTTGCTCTTTGAAATGGTCTCCAACGAATAACGGCCACGGGAAATTCACTCGAAGTGCACGTTCTGGCCGCTTTTCAAAGTATCATAGAAAATCCCTTCGTCTACCATGCCCGTTTTCTACGAATTTGCTTTATACTATTATTTTATTTTTGATTTTCAATGTTTCTGAGAGAAACGTGGCTTCGAAGGTGTTGAGGATGATGTTGTGGTAGTTTTACCTTCTTTAATATTTGTATTGTTTATGGACGTCACTTCTTTATTAGTACTTTTTTTTGGTTAGTCAAGGTTTTTTGTTAGTTTGATAAATCGCATTTTTGATTGAGATGTACTTTTGGATTAGCAACTGAATGATTGCGGATTTTGTTGGTAGATGATTTTGGCACGTTCTTTTGTTCTGTCACTGTGTTCAAAGTATCTAACCAATATTATTTTCTTGTTGCTTCGATTTTCACTTTTAATTAATAAAAAATTGGCATAACAAATAATACTTAATTTAAGAAAGTTATATTTTCAAGTAGAAATTTTGAATTTTTCCTCTTATTTAAAATCTGTTATTAGTTACTTGCCAACCCAATTTTTCAGGTAGCTTTCAAAAACTCTAATTATTCTATGTAATTTTCATAAATATAATTATTCAATGTAATGTGGTTTATAAAATATGTATACTGAATTTCAGAACTTCCCAATTTAAGAATTTAAGAATTTGAGAAATTGAGAAATTGAGAATTTAAGAATTTAAGAATTTAAGAATTTGGGAATTTGAGAATTTGAGAATTTGAGAATTTGAGAATTTGAGAATTTGAGAATTCAGGAATCTGAAAATCTGAGAATCTCAGTTGACAACTTAAGAATTTGTAAATTTGAAAATTTTTAAATATTAAAATTTAGAAACTTGAAAAGATCAAAATTTTCATAGTCTCTTCAATTTTCCAAATTGCTAATTACCCGATTTAAAATACATAAAATAATAACAAATTATTATACTGTTGCATTGAGTGCACACACTATTTGACTCGTCAAATGCAATGACCAGTAACGCTCGAGTAAAAGGAAATAAAATCTGAGATATTATTTTCCAGTGGAAAAAATTCAGCAAAGAGCTAAATGAAAATCCTGAGTAGCTTCTATAATTTAACCAATAAGAAGCAGACGATATCGGCCACTTCAAACTTTTTCAATTTTCCCACCAATTTTATGCAAAAGTCTCTTCGAGTAAGAAACGACTCAACCACATCTAAAAATTCCTAATTTTATCCGTACGATTTCTTCACGGAAGACGTAAAATTATTATCAGTCTGCTATAAATCGAATTAAATAACCTGTTGATAAATGTATACATTTTAAAAATTAACATTATTCATACAGTTGTTGATAATTTTATATATTTTCAAGCATAAATGAACAACAAATGTAAGTAATAAAATTATTCATTTCTTGTCTTTCATAATTGTAATTCTCTTTGTATTTTTCTAAGATTTTATAAATTTACAAAAAATAATATAATATTGCAACAGTATCTCATTTGTGTGATCATTTACTAAAATATCTAAAGAAGTTATTATGTTAGAGATAAGAAATATAACATTACAAATTAATAACATTCCTAGGAGGCACAACAAAAATTATAATTCAATAAAGACAGGAAGTGTTTACAATAATTCTGTTACAAAATTTCCCTACATCGCTAAATATAAATGAACATCAAATATCGACTAATGAAAGAATAACAATTTTCTGTTCTCATAAAACAATTCTTTTCATGAACTTATTTTTTGCAATTATAACCTACTATACCTCTTAAAAATATTGCAAAATTGCAGTAGCTATTATTAATCTCAAAATAAGCTACATGTTACAGATATAATACCTCGAGATCAGGATGGATCAATCTTTTCCTTTCTTCCCCCTCTAAAAATTTAGTCTAGTCATGTGAAAAATCCTCTTAAAATTTGAGCCGAAGAATTGAAGTTTAGGTCACTCAAAACAATTTTCTATCAGTACATCGATAGAATTATTCCATTTGCCACATGGAAATTTAGCTACAATTGCACAAATTAAAATAAAATTGTACAGAATTAGAAAAAAAATTGAGACCCCTAGATACTAAAACAGAAGCTTCGAAGAAGTTGCCCTAATCCAGTGTTCCGAAATCTAGTTAGTAGTAATCTGCGCTCAAGAGGTTAATTAGCTAAAACACTCGTCCGATAAGAAAGCGATTCAGCTCGGAATGTTGATCGAGCAGTTCGATTATTTTTCTCCGTTCGTCGAAAGGAACGAGGGTGAAGAGCGAGAGGATAAAGAGAGTGTAAGAAGGAGAGGGCGTATTCGAAAGAAACGTTTGAAGAGAGAGCGAGAAAAGCGTTCGATCGAGCTTGTTGGAAAACAAGGAACGGCTCGAGCGAATGGACACCGTTGAAAAACGAAGCTTGGACGGGTAGGTAGCTGGAAAATGGGAATTGAATTATGCAGAGAGGAGAAAGGAACGGGCGAGAGTGGCAAACAAGCAGGAAAGAAAGCGGGATGGGGCAGTTCGGAGTCGGTGGAGAAAAAACTGGAGCAAGATTAAAGAGAACGGTAGCCAAAGATTTTGAACGAGGAGATAATGGAACGGAGGGTGGAATGTAGATAAAACGGAGAGAGGGTTGTCTCGGTAAAATGATGAGCTAGGGTCCCTGACGGGAGACGTCGCTAAAAGATCTGCGAAATTAGCCGATAAGGAGCTGATCCGGAAAAGAGATTCAGATTTATACCCTGGGGGTCGATGCTGGACAGTTTCGTTTATTCGACCGAATGGAAATCAGTTAAAACGTCTTTCGACTCGGATGATCGAGGGATTAAATGATTCTTCGCAATCACTTATTGGAAATATAAGCACGATTTGGTGATCGCTTATTGGAAATTTAAGTGCGATTTGGTAATCATTTATTGCAAACGTAAGTGAAATTTGATACTCACTTATCACAAATGTAAGTGGTATTTGGGAATCACTTATTGCAAGTCGAACTGTGACTTGGTAATCATTTATTGCAAACGTAAGTGAAATTTGGTACTCACTTGTCACGAATGCAAGTGGTATTTGGGAATCACTTATTGCAAGTCTAACTGTGACTTGGTAATCATTTATTGCAAACGTAAGTGAAATTTGGTACTCACTTGTCACAAATGTAAGTGGTATTTGGGAATCACTTATTGCAAGTCTAACTGTGACTTGGTAATCATTTATTGCAAACATAAATGAGATTTGGTACTCACTTATCACAAATGTAAGTGGTATTTGGGAATCGCTTATTGCAAGTCTAACTGTGACTTGGTAATCACTTATTGCAAACGTAAGTGAAATTTGGTACTCACTTATCACGAATGTAAGTGATGTTTGGGAATCGCTTATTGCAAGTCTAACTGTGACTTGGTAATCACTTATTGCAAACGTAAGTGAAATTTGGTACTCACTTATCACGAATGCAAGTGGTATTTGGGAATCGCTTATTGTAAGTCTAACTGTGACTTGGTAATCACTTATTGTAAACATAAATGAGATTTGGTACTCACTTATCACAAATGTAAGTGGTATTTGGGAATCACTTATTGCAAGTCGAACTGTGACTTGGTAATCACTTATTACGAATGTAAGTGATATTTGAGAGTATTCACTTATGACAAATATAAGTAATATTTGGCAGTCAGTTATAAAAAATGTATGGAGTATTTGATAATCACGAATGAAAATCAGTTGAAAGAACTTTTTGTTCTGATAATCGAGAATTTAAGGGATTCTTTGCTAGTCACTTATTACAAATATAAGTGCGATTTGTTAGTAGTTACTTATGACAAATACAAGTGATATGATTGACATTTTGTAGTCACGAACGGAAATGAGTTAGTACATTTCCCTATTCTGATAATCGAAAAAATTTGATCTTTTGGAAATTGGGAAATTGGAAAAGTTAGAAATTTTGTAAATGATTGATTTGTAATGGAAATTGGAAGACACAGAAATTTGGAAAGTTGAAAGTTAGCAAATTTATATATTGCAAAGTTGCAAAAATTGGAAAATGAGGAAAATTAAGAAAATTGAGAAAATGAGGAAAATTAGGAAAATTATGAAAACTAGGAAAATTGTGAAAATTGTGAAAATTGGTAATTGAGAAATTTGAAAATTGGAATTTTTGAAATTTGACAATTTGGAGACTGACAAAGTGAACAATTAGATAATTAGGAAATTTATCAATTAGAATGTGAAAAATTGGAAAATAACAAAATTAGAAATTTGAAAATTCGTGAATTACAAAATTTGAAAACTGAAAACTTGTGAAAGTTAAAAATTTCTCGATTGTAAATATACAAGAATGGAAAGTTTGAAAATTGGAAAATATAGAAATATGGAAAAATCAAAAACCGGGAAATTTAAAAATAGGAAAATTCACAAACACAAAACTTAACATGTACAAATAAAAAGACATTCAGTGTTTATACATTTTACTTCCAAACCTTAAAGCCCAAATCCCCAATATACTCCACCTAAACAATAATGAAAACTTCCCGTAAACGACGTCCCACAAAACAACAAATTAACTCGTTAAACAAATAAAACCACCCAAACGACCATCCTAAAGCAAACGCCGCCATTTCGAAGCAGTATGTACAATTTCCTTGAGATTCATCCTTGTTAGCATATCATTCTCATTTTTCATCATCCGTCTCGATCCACTCTCACCCTCGTAGCTCGTTTCCCTTGTCCTCTCACCCTTTTTGTCGCGTTTCCTCGTGGAACGTCGCGGATAATGTATCGCGAACATGTTCCCCGTCTCGTACAAGTTCGTTGTTATTACGTTTTTAGGTTATTGCATGTCGTTGGATGATAATCTTGTTACATGGTCCCGAGGTCGCGTTACGAGGCCAGTATCGAAACGTCGGACGAAATTTGATTACGTACCACGACATACGTGTCACTCCCACATCGTCATGTTTTTCCTGTGCGAAACTAGTCAGATTTTTAGTTACTTTAAAGAATATTTTTATTTTGCAAATTTTTTAAGCGTACGTTTTTATTAAATTTCTGTGAATATTTATTTCAAACCCTATTTAGTTTTAGGATACTCTCTGATAATATGAGGATTCACATGACAAATCATGTCTCGTCATACTGGATAAAAATGAGATGAAATGATAAATAAATTGATTATGTTAGACTTATTGCAATTATTTACTGCAGTTGAGTGTTTGATGCAATGTTTATTTAATTGGTACAGTGGAGTTGGATATTGAGATATATCAAATTTGTAAATATCAATCAGTTAACCTTCATATTTCAGTTTTTAGGTTAGGTGGCCAAGATGGTGGCTCTCATTCAAAATGTCTACCTACACCACTGAAGTACAACACTGAAATACTGTATTTTTCCTAATTTTCAAAAACCAATTCCACCAGTTTACAATTATATTCATTAACTTGACCTCACAAAATACTTTTTCTCAAAAATCTCAAAACGCAATTCCTACAATTCAAGTATAATCACCAACCACTATAACTAGCATAATTTGCCAAATATAATAAATGTAAAATTAAAAATTTCTATTCTGAGAAGAAACAAAAAAATCCACAAATATAATTTTATTAATTTTACTATAATTACCAACTACAACAATTTGCATAATTATCCAACTACAATAAATGTAAAATTTAAAATTTCTTTTCTGAGAAGAAACGAAGAAATCCGCAAATGTAACCCAATTGCATTAATTTTTATTACCAACTACAATAACTAGCATAATTTGCAAGCTACAATAAATGTAACAATTTCAATTCTGAGAAGAAACCTTCTCGAGAAAACCTTAAATCTTTTCCACCTGTGGCAGCGTTTATACACCGCGTCGAATCTGGCCAATTTGAATGTCAGAAAATCCTCGTTGCTCAACAGCGAAGCGTAAATTCGCAATGAACGCGTTCGTCTTCGAGCGTTGCAGAGAAACGGGCGTACGTGTAAAATACATTTTAATTACCGAGGATCCACGTCCGACGTAATTGCAAACGAACAGCTGGCAGAAAAAGCTCGCTCGTTCCAGATTTAGACGAAGAACGGCCGTCGGCGTAATCTAACGGGAGAAACTTCAAAGCTCGGCGAGCACTTTCCTTCTCGTTATAACGCGTTTGCCACTTCGGCCGGTGTAACTTGTTTTTCCACCGCGTTGTTTCCACGTTTCTGAGCAACGAGCTTAAACACCCTGCAAGCGCAACGTTGTAAGCTTCGTCGGATCACCTTCGCCGCGCATTACAGGTCAGTGGGGGATCGATGTAATGGATGACCAGCTAAAACTTCTTCGATGGTCGGGAACTTCGGTGTTAACGTTGCGTCGTGCTCGTCGACGAAACCATTAACCCTCTCGAAACTAAGTGTTACCACCGATAAGTGCACAACCTAATTTAAATGTAACGCACCGACGCCCGTGCATGTAATTTTCGCTGTGATAAATGCGAGTTAAGAATCAGTTTCGAAGTGTTAGCGTAACGTTGTTTTAGGCCCAGTAAAATTGACTAAATTACGGATTTTGTTAGTTGCAAATAAACAATTCCAAGTTTAAAAATTTGATAGTGTGAATGTTCATAAATTCCGAAGGGTGAGAATTTGGGGATTTGGAAATTTAGGAATAGAAGGATTTTGAAAAGCTGGAAATTAGGAGATTTGAGGGCTTATTGACTTGGAAATGTGGGGATTTGAGAATCTGTGGATTTGAAGATGTCGACTTCTAGATCCATAAACTGAGTTCTCGTGTTCCTAGATACCTAGTTATTTATATTCGGATAGTCCTGTGCCCCAATGATGGTCCTGTGTCCCTAAGATCCCGCATCACTATAATTTCGATATCTCTAGGATCTTAATTCCCCGGAATTCCGATTTCCATGTATCCCTCTATGCCTAGAATCTCTCGACTCCCTATACCTCCAAAACCTCTACATTCCTAAAGTATCTATGTCTCTCGAATCCCTATATGCTTATGTAGACGATAATTAGGAATTTAGGAGATTTCCGAATATTGAAGGGACCATAGCAGCAATAAAAGACCAAGGAACCATTACTTGTCTATTTTTACGCGGCTGGTTAGCACATTGAGCCCGAGGTTGGCGTAGTTGTATATTTTTTTCGGTTTCACATTGAGTTTGAAAAGTCGAGGCGATCCTTGGGTTTATTACTGTTACGGTAATTTGTAGGAGGTTGAGGCCGGATGGGTCACCGTGCAACGGTTTGGGCCAGATGACCCCTGGCCGGGGAAAGTGGGAATTCCCAGTTTGGGGAAAGTCACCCCCTTTCCCACTCCGTGTTTTTTCCCTTCCCGGGGGTACCGGGTATATTTGTATGTAACTCAAGACGGAGTGGTCTGTCCTGAGATATTCGCTGGAGATTAAAGTTCTACGTTATTTTGTTATTGTTAAATTGATTGTTGTTTTTCGGCCTCATTTTGTAACACGCCCATCTCTCTCCAATAGTAAACTGTCTACACTTACACCCTTTTAATTTCTAGAATCCCAAGAATTTCAAGAGTCCTAAGAATCCCACGAATCCCAAGAATCCCAAGAATCCTAAGAATTCCAAGAATCCCAAGAATTCCAAGAATCCAATGGATCCCAAGAATCCCTTGAATCTCTCGAATCCCTAGAAGTTCCATATCCTTAGAATTCCTTAGACCACGAATTCCTATATTCCCAAAATACGTCTAATGCCTAGAATACCTCTAACCCTTAGAATCCCTCTAATCCCTAGAATTCCCCACTCACTAGAATCCCTCTAATCCCTAGAATCCGTCGAATCTCTGGAATTCTCCAAATCCCTAGAATCTCTAGAATTCCCCAAATCCTTAGAATTCCCATACTCCTACAATCCCCTAAATCCATAGAATCCCCATACCACTAGCATCCCCCAAATTTCTAGAATCCCCATAGCCCTAGAATCACCCAAATTCCTAGAATCCCCATACCCCCAGAATCCACCAAATTCCAAGAATCCCCATAGCCCTAGAATCCCCCAAATCCCTAGAATCCCCATACCCCTAGAATCACCCAAATTCCAAGAATCCCCATAGCCCTAGAATCCACCAAATCTCTAGAATTCCCATACCCCTAGAATTCCCCAAATTTCTAGAATCCCCATAGCCCTAGAATCACCCAAATTCCTAGAATCCCCCAAAACCCTAGAATCCCCCAAATCCCTAGAATCCTCATACCCCTAGAATCACCCAAATTCCAAGAATCCCCATACCCCTAGAATCACCCAAATCCCTAGAATCCCCATACCTCTAGAATCACCCAAATTCCTAGAATCTCCATAGCCCTAGAATCCACCAAATCTCTAGAATTCCCATACCCCTAGAATCCCTTACTCTTCGAATCGCTATAACCCTAGAATCCCTATATCCGTAGAGCACTAGATTATTAGATTTCTATTTCAGCAGATCCCTAGATCTACTATATACCTATATACCTAGTTCCAATAACGTTTCACGTAACAAGTTGATTAAGCAGCGTGAAACGCGCGGCGTGACGCTTAATTTTCAGCGAAGCATTTTACCGTAACGATATCAATCGATACCCTTTGCAGTACAGAGGAACAAACACGGAAGAGCCATCACGTTCGAGTGGATCGGCAAAGTTATTTTCACTCGATTCGGGTCTTTTGCTCCCTGGCCGCGGATTCAATGGATATCCCATCGGGAAGGTGTCCAATAGCGCGTGTCGGCTCAGCACCGCGCGTTCCGTGTCTTTCCACCAGTTACAAAAGCAGACGAGGGAACAGGAATGAATACAGATGGCTTGCCGCCGGATAGACGATGCACCGACGAGACCCGACGTCGTAAATCGATCGATATACGTTCCTCTATCGCGAGGCGAAAAAGCATCCGCGCCTCCGACGATTACCACCGCGATACGCCGGTATCGTTCCCGCGATACGATTTGAGAACGTTCGCTTTTTGCTCGATTACGGATTCGCCGAATCCTCGCAGCTTTTTCCAGTCGATGCACCGACCAAAATGTTTACTATCGACTACCCTGTTCTTTGCGCGTAGAAAGCTGATCCAGATTTAACCCCTTGCCGTACAATCTGTCTGATGCGTCAGTCAGAACTATCATAGCTATGATATTAACCCCTTGCACTATTTTGACGAGTCTGACTCGTGACGCACTGTTCAGTTGGGATCAATATTACTCGAATTTTGAATATGCTTCAATTTCGAGTTCAAGTCCAATTATAATTTGCATAGTCAACGATTGCATAATACCATGTTGTCATAACATTTCAACATTCTTTGTCTGTTTTAATATTGTAGCTGTGTTTAGTTAGTTCTGACGCACCTGACAAATAGGTCATAGTGCAAGGGGTTAAAACAAAGAAAATTAAAATGTGAGTATTTTATACTGAGTGATTATACAAATTATTGGACATTTTCAAGATGAAGAGTATTAAAAATTTAAGCAAGGTTTGTTGAGCTGTGTACGAGTCATGAGTGAGACCCGTCAAAGTACGGCAACTGGTTAAAGGACACACCTACCCCATCTTGAACAGTCCTAATGTGACGTTCGAGATGAACCACTCGAAATGTTTGCCGACTTCTTTTAACCCCTTGCACTATGATTTATTTGTAAGGTGCGTCAGTCAGAACTAACCAATCGCAGCTACAATATTAAAACAGACAAAGAAAGTTGAAATGTTATGTCAGTCCTGTATTCAGCCATTCTTGACTATGCAAATTATAACTGGACTTGAACACCAGATTGAAGTGTATTCAAAATTCGAGTAACATTTGTCACAATTGAAGTGCGAGTACGTCACGAGTCAGACTCGTCAAAATAGTGCAAAGCGTTAATCAATTCTTGTAATCTCTTGGGACAATAGTTTCTATCGTTGAAAATACGTGTGAGGGGTTCATTTTTCTATTGTGACCCATTGGAACAGTAGCTCTTGTAAACACTTGGATCAGCCTCATGCACCAACTCGTGAGTTGACATCGGTACGTGTCGACCCACGTACAAGGTTAACATGGGTACATGTCTACACACGTACAAGGTTGACATCGGTATGTATCGGCCCACGTACGAGGTTGACATCGGTACGAGGTGTCCATTTTTCTATTCTGACCAATTGAGGCCGTAGCCCTTCCATAGTCAGGCATCTGGGTCAGCCTCTTACGCTCCAACTCATGTGTTGTCTACCGTACACCGTTCTAAGTAAACGAATACACCTCTCGCAGAACTTTGCAGCAACGTTTGCTTCCACGAAACTATTGAAACTGCCGATCAGAGAAACTTCAGCTTCCACATTTTCTATTACGAAATTTTGTTACGGTCTTGTTGAAATAGTATCTTTTTCACGTGAAGAATAGTTGTATAGGGTGGTCGGTGCTTCAGTATTTGGATAATTATGCAAAGTCTTTTCTCAATTTTTATATTTTTTTTAACTTTCTTGGTGAAGCTTTGTTCTGAATCTGATGACGATAATCAAACGGGGGAGGGTCGATTAGGGTGGGTTAAACTAACTTTCTTTGCAAATAGTTTTGTTCTGAATCTGACAGCGATAATCGATAGGGGAGGTTAGGTTAGGTGATGTTAACATAACCCAACATCTCCTAAAACGAGGTCTATAACTGTTTTTTCCACATGGATTGAGGTAGTGCGGCAGTGGGTGAGAGTTAAAACGGTAAATCGATTGATTATCTCTATCAGAATCATTTTTTGCGAATATTTCTTCAAAAATATATAAAAATTCGGAAACGTACCCATTATATTTAATTACCTATATTTGTTGAGACACTTTCTGTCCGGTTTAAATAGAAATGTGCATTTAAGGTAGTTTTATTGCCTCCATATGTTTTGTATCAACACGCAGTACGTAAATTAATAAATAAGGTTAGCAATTGTCTCAAAGTACCCGATAGCCAAGTAGTACGTCTAATCCCCGAAACACAGATTACGAAACCGTAATGTCGTGACTTATGTTTATTTCCGGTGAAATCTGAGAATAGCAAGTACGCGAATTACGTGTAACGTGCGTGCACAAATGTGAGAGTATAATAACTTTCTTGAAATGCACATGCATGTTCGTCCGCCGTCACCAAAGGGTTAATAACGAAGCTGCATCATGTTCCATTAATCCACGGCACAATGCATCTCAATTAGAAAGCATTCCAGCGATCTACCATCTCAAAGTTAACCACCAACGGAATTAACAATCAACACGAGTGCAATTACAGCTCAACAAGCAGAATATAATGAAAAATCCCCGGTCGTATAATCAAGGGAGCCTGCGGTACTCGATTTTAATGCACGATGCTTGCAGAAAATGCAGACTCGTGGCGCATTTTGATATGCATATTAATGCGAAATTCTGGAAACAGAAGACGAAACAGGAGAGGAGGAGTTGCCGAGGGAGAAAACGGGAGAAACCGGTGGCCCGAATAGCGGTCAATATTATAGCTTGCTTCATAGACGATTATTCCAACATTGTCTAGGAAATGAAGCCCTGGTGTTCTACTTAATAGCAAATGCTTCTCGTGTTCTAGATGCTAACGCGCAGTCAAAAGCAGCTGCTCCGATGATGACGATGAAGCAACCAATATGAATGCCTCGATCTTCCTTGATTCCTCTACAACGATGCGAAACCACTCAACTGGATGTCGATGAATTATGGAATGTTTTCATTTTCACGTTGTAATATTTTTATTTCTGGTTACAATATTTTTGGGTAATTTATACATTTTAATTTTAGTAAATTATGTAGGTAACAAATTCCAGGGACCTAAATTACCACATTCCACGTTAGCAAATTATGAAGTAGGCAGATTCCAGGATTCCCAAATTAGCACATTATCACATTCCTAAATCCTCTTGTTAGCAACGTTATTAAATTGGCAAATTCCTAAATCCCCAAATTCTCGATTTTATAGATTTTCAAATCTATAAGTTAACAAATTATGAAATTACCAAATTCCTAAATTCATGAATTTCCAAATCTTGAGATTTCTAAAACCTCGAGTTAGGAAGCTATTACATTTCCAAATTTCTAAACTATCAATTTCTCAAATTTCCATCTTCCCCAATTCTCAAATTTCCAAATTCCCAAATCTCAAAAATTTCAAATTCCCAACTTCACAAATTTCCAAATCCCCAAATTTCCAAATTTCCAAATTCCCAAGTTCCCCATTTTCCAAATTTCCGATTTTCTCAAATCCCCAAATTCCCAAATTCCCATCTTCCCAAATTCTCAAATTTCCAAATCCTCAAATCCCCAAAATTTCAAATTCCCAATTTCACAAATTTCCAAATATCCAAATCCCCAAATTTCCAAATTCTCAAATTCTCAAATTCTCAAATTCCCAAATTCCCATCTTCCCCAATTCTCAAATTTCCAAATCCCCAAATCCCCAAATCCCCAAAATTTCAAATTCCCAATTTCACAAATTACCAAATCCCCAAATCCCCAAATTTCCAAATTCTCAAATTCTCAAATTCTCAAATTCTCAAATTCCCAAATTCCCAAATTCCTATCTTCCCCAATTCTCAAATTTCCAAATCCCCAAATCCCCAAAATTTCAAATTTCCAACTTCACAAATTTCCAAATCCCCAAATCCCCAAATTCTCAAATTCTCAAATTCCCAAATTCCCAAATTCCTATCTTCCCCAATTCTCAAATTTCCAAATCCCCAAATCCCCAAAATTTCAAATTCCCAACTTCACAAATTTCCAAATCCCCAAATTTCCAAATTCTCAAATTCCCAAATTCCCATCCTCCCCAATTCTCAAATTTCCAAATTCCCAAGTTCCCCATTTTCCAAATTTCCGATTTTCTCAAATTCTCAAATTCTTAAATTCCAAAATTTCTGCAACACGTCCAATGAAACTAAAGACGATATATCATTCTATCAATAACAACTTCGATAGAGCTCTAATCCCCTCACTATGCTATTGCATTCTAAAATCCAACAAAAGTAATAATCGAAAACGTATGAAACGAATAATATTATAATATAACACATACACTTATGAAATGAAAATAAGCATAATATAATGCAATAATAATAATAATAATATAATGCAGTTTAGTATTTTACTAATCCTTCAATGAAAGATTGAAGGTTTAAGTTTCTAAAGGCGGTTTAGTCTTCGCTCAACTTGTGAAAAATGCCACGTTTCTTTTCTTTGTTTTATTGTTTTCTTTTATTCTTCGCGGAACTTTCTGTCACGAGGATTTGTGGAACTGCGATTGGAAAGTTTAGGGATCGATAATGGTCGTCGAAAGCAGCAAAAAGTCGTTACGAGTGGCCTTTGTGGCGAATGAACGTGAGATATTTTCTTAATGTTCAGTTGTATTTTCGAACTAAACAAAAGTTGTATTTGTAAGAAAAAAAAAAACAAATGTTTTCGAAGCAAAAAAATTAGTAGATAAATTGTGAAAAATAATTGCATGTTTGTGAACATTTTTGACAATAATTTTCGCAGTGAAAATTCAATTCATTTTCAATTTGCAAATTGCAACCTCTGGAAATTAAAGTTATGTGTTCTTTTCGATGGCGTATTTTTCGAGTTATCTGTATCGATATTGATTCGAAGAGACAGTGCAAGCAAAGGCACTTTCATTCTCCAAAAACTGAGACCGACGAAATTTTTCACCGATTGGACTGGCTGGGTCAATCTTCACTTACCAAATGAAATTTTTTCAAAACTATCGCGAAGAGAATCGACTAGTTTCCATGAAACTAATGCAAACATTGTATTTTGAACGAAAATTGAATTTAAAGAACCATTTGAGTCTATTAATTGATACAGAATGATGAGTGAAACAATTAACAGTTCTCTTTAACTCGGAAGTTACAAAATGGGGCAATTAGGAAGTTTGAAACATGGGAAATCAGAAAATTTGAAATGTAAGAAATCTCGAAATGTGAAACGTAGGAAATTTCAAAATGTGGAACATAGGAAATTTTTGAATTAAAATATTTGAAAACTGAGATATTCGGTAGTTTAGAGATTTGATAAATAGAACATATGGAGATTCGGAAATTTAGAAATGTAGAAATGTAGAAATTTAGAAATTGAGAAATTTAGAAATTCAGAAATTTAGAAATTTAGAAATTTAGAAATTTAGAAATTTAGAAATTTACAAATTTACAAACTTAGAACTTACAATTTAGAAATTTAGATAATCTGGGAACTTAAAAAT
Source organism: Megachile willughbiella (assembly GCA_945859595.2). NCBI lineage: Eukaryota > Metazoa > Arthropoda > Insecta > Hymenoptera > Megachilidae > Megachile > Megachile willughbiella. The sequence continues at coordinate 13,537,445 of OX243796.1, forward strand.
TTGGAAATTAGGAAATTTGAACATTAGGAGAATTCAAAGTCAAGAAATTTGGAAAATCGTGAAATTGGAAAACTGCGAAGTTGGAAAATTGGAAAAGGGGAAAATTGAAAAATTGAAAAATTGAAAAATTGAGAAATTGGAAAATTGATAAATTGGGAAACTGGAAAACTGGAAAATTGGAAAGTTGGGAAATTGTAAAGATGGAACATTATACAATTGGAAAATTGGAAATTTAAGAAATTGGGAAATTGGAAAATTGAAAATTTAAGAAATTGGGAAATTGGAAAATTGAAAATTTAAGAAATTGGGAAATTGGAAAATTGGAAATTTAAGAAATTGGAAAATTGGGAAATTGAAAAATTGAGAAATGAGAGATTGAGAAATAGAGAAATAGAGAAATTGAGAAATTGGAAAATAGGGAAATTATGAATCTGTTAAATTTGTAAATTAGTAAGAAACAAAAAAGAAAAATTGAGTAGTTGAAAAATGGAGAATTTAATTAATTAATAAATGAGTAATTAGACCAGTTAAATCATTGAATTACCTGAAAACCGTCAACAATCCATTCGCAAAAGAAAGAACACGGTAAACAGTAAAATTAACGAGACAAAAAATCGCAGCGACAATTGCCACTTTTTTTCCGATCAACTTTCCGAGAGCAACTTCTCCCTTAGATCTTTCTTACCGCCATGGGAATTGGGCTAATTGTTAGAAGCAGTAATTAGGAAGGACATTAGCAGCACATTTCGACCCAGATTCCTTTAAACTGCAAGACGAAGTTAATATGATCGTTTGTATAACAGGATGAAATGGGCAGCTTTGAAATACCGCGGGAAATAGAGATAATAATCGTTGCAACGGGCACGTTCCCCAATTAAAACAATAGACGCAAGAAGAATTATCTGAAAAGCTTTAAACGGACTGAAACCAACTAAATACGTTTTAAACGAAAGAAGTTATGCTCGTAATCCCGTAAAAATGAACCATTATGAGATGTAACAGGTCGGTTCGAACTGAAAAGATTCAAACGGTCGCGGTAATAATAAATTAGAACAATCAAAGTTACGAGAATTTTAATTGAGATAGTTAGATGAATTCAACGGGTTCAGTCAACGCGGTTCAACGCAACGAAAATGGCTATAGTTAGCACGTCACATTATCATAACGATTATTAAGGACGTCATTTAATTTTTCATTAAATTTTACACGTCATGTACAGTTAACTGACACTATTAATTTACTTCGGTTAACCTTTAACATTCTGACAACCCAGCGTTTCTCCGAATAATTAATTCTTGCAGTTTTGCATTCATAATACCTAATTTATTAAATTTTGTATTTAATTTATTTATTTAATTTATTAGGTATAATATATGTATTATAGGTGTGAATTTTATATTGAATTCATTCAACACAATTGTATTTCAGAGTTTCAGTTTAGGAACTGTGAAATATAATTGTTAATTAAGCTCTAATTGAAGATTTTCTTTAAAGCATATACCGATTAGTTACTATTTAAAATTGTTCTTAATTGCAAATAATAATTAATTACTATTTAAAATTATTCATAGCAGCAAATAATTAATTATTGTCCAAAATTGTTCCTAATAAGAGTAATTATTATTTAGATAATTATATGGAGATCATGTAATAGGTCGATGCATATTATTTTGCATACAGGGTGTCTCACAACTAGTGTAGGTCCCGGAAATCGGGGGTAGCTGACGTTATTCTGAACAAGATTTCCCTTTGCAAAAATGGGGTTTGAAGCTTCGTTTTTGAGTTATTAAGGAAAAACACTGACCAATCAGAACGCGAGAATAGCGCGCGACCAGACGCGAGAGCGACAGAACGCTCGAAACTGTCGCTCTCGCGTCTGGCCGCGCGCTATTCTCGCGCTCTGATTGGTCAGTGTTTTTCCTTAATAACTCAAAAACGAAGCTTCAAACCCCATTTTTGCAAAGGGAAATCTTGTTCAGAATAACGTCAGCTACCCCCGATTTCCGGGACCTACACTAGTTGTGAGACACCCTGTATAATAACGCGATAATTAATTCATACCATCAAGTAATTACAAAGTCATTCATATTATAAAGTGAGTTAACAAACTGTTATTCAAAGACAAAATTAAAACGTTTCTGCTTAACGATTTTAGTCCCTTTTGTTGAAGGTGAAAATAAATTACAGCCTTTTCTATTTTTTGTCTGATTTCAATTTTCTCTGACAGTCCAATTAACCCATGAAAATTATCTTCACATTTCTTTGTTGATTACATACATTTTTATTTTTATTAATTTTTAAAAATTGTTCTGACAGTCAAATTGATCCTTGAAAATTGTCTTCACGTTTCTCTGTTGATCACATAAATTTTTATTTTTGTTTATTTTTTAAATTTTTGAATGTCAAATTAATCCTTGAAAATTGTCTTCACATTTCTCTGTTGATTACATAAATTTTTATTTTTGTTTATTTTTTAAATTTTTGAATGTCAAATTAATCCTTGAAAATTGTCTTCACATTTCACTGTTGATTACATAAATTTTTATTTTTGCACATTTTTCAAATTTTAATGACAGTCAAATTAATCCTTGAAAATAATCTTCATCCTTAACTATTCTTGTATATCCTTTAATTATTCTTGTTCAAATTTTAATTTGTTGACAGTATATGTAGCATTCGAAAATTATCGTCAACTGTTCCCGTCGACTATATCAAATTTCTACGTCAAGAAAATTGAAGTGGATGAACATTAATGTAGACGAGTTGCGAGTTCGCGTCCTCCGAATCGAAAGTTTCGTTAGTTCGTGCCGTATTAAATAAACACTTCTTCCGCGTGAATGATGTCTCGTGCTATGACTTTGACGGTCGTTTAAAATAAAGTTTCTAATTGCTTGTTCGACGTGTTTGCATGTTAAGTGAACCAGTCACGAGGCGATGTCCCGTTTGCAAGAAATGCACGAAACTAATACTGTTTCTGGCGTTTTCAGCTCGAAGGAGTTCGCTAACTGCTATTTATCACCCGACTTAACGAGAACAGAAACATTAAGTACACTTTCAGAACGCGTCAACGTCGTTCCGTGTCTTTTATTTACAATCGAATTATCGTCGTTTATATCGCGTCGATCGATTCGAATGAAATTATACGGCGATTCGCCCTCTTTTTTTCTCAATTTCGCAATTTGAGAAACCGTGCGCGTCGTTAAAAGCGCGATAAAAATATTAAATATTACGGAGGAAGCAAATAAATATCGTATTTTTATATCGTGTTACCTCGACGAATATTAATGCAATGTTCGTAGAAAAACTTCTCTCAGGCAACTGAAAATTCTATTTCCTGAACATCGACTTTTAAGGGTTTCAAGATTTTATGAACTGGAGACAATAATACAAGTAATTTCCGGTTTTCAAATATTTTTACTGTTATATTAAAATGCATTCTTAGTCTGATTGTCAATTTTGATATATTGTTATTGGGTAAGGAATTTTGCTGTTGTATGCAATTTTGGAAATTGTAATAAATAGAGAATACTTATTAGTAGCGATTGTTCAATTACTTCTCTGATCAATTAGAAATATATTTTACTTGTCTGAACATTTGCACTCCTACTATTTAGTTTAAAAAAAAATGGAAGAAATTTAGAGACCTTTGATTCAATATTTTGTCTGATCAGTCACTGACTAATTCCACTTACATGACTTTTCTACTTGTCTGATCAGCTGTACTTCTACCTGTGTCATTAAATTTGAATATAATATAAGAAATTTGGAAATCTCTGAGTCTTCTGTCTGATCGGTTACTTACTAGATCTACTTGCACGACTATTCTACTTGTCTGACCACCTGTATCTCTGTCACTTTCAATGAAACTGAATAAAATTGAGAAATTTCTGAATATTTTGTCTGATCAGTCACTAACTCTTCTTTTGTCTGGGTACTCACTAGTTCTACTTGCACGATTATTCTACTTGTCTGACCACCTATACCTCTGTTACATTCAATGACACCGAATAAAACATGAGAAATTTAAGAATCACTAATTGAATCTATCTATGACTTTCTATCAATTTTAATGAAACTGAATAAAATTTAGAAATTTCTTAATATTCTCTCTGATCAGTCACTGACTCTACTTTTATCTGGGTACTCACTAATTCTACTTGCACGATTATTCTACTTGTCTGACACCTATATCTCTATCACAGTCAACGAACCTGAATAAAATACAACAAACTTAAAAATCTTTAGTTGAATCTTTCGCCTGAACAATCACTGCCTAATTCTACTTACACGACATTTCTACTTGTCTGATCACTTGTATCTGTCACTATCAATGAAACTGAATAAAATTTAGAAATCTCTGAATTTTTTTCTGGTTTGTTACTGAATGTACTTGTACTACTTGACTGACCACCTATATTTCTATGACTGTCAACGAATCTAAATAAAGTACAAGAAACTTCAAAGTCTGTGGTGAACTTTTGGTCTGATTATTCATTGACTAATTTTACTCCTGATGAGTTGTGTTTCACTATTGATGACTGAATAAAATTTAGAAATCTCTGAATTTTTTGTCTGATCAGTCACTAACTCTACTTGCTCGACTTTTCTACTTGTCTGATCACCTATTCTATCACTGTTAGTCTAAATAAAAATCTAAATAAAATTTAAAAAGCTTAACAATCTCAAGTTGAATCTTGTGTCTGATCAATCACTCACTAATTCTACTTACATCACTGTTCTTGTCTAACCACATTTCTGTCACTGTCAATGGATCTGAACGAAATAGAAAGTTACATCTTAAATTACTTAACATAATTTAATAACTATAATAAAAATATATAAAAAAATTCTAAATATTCTGACCACTATATTTATATTCGGCCATTAAATTTGACCATTATATTTAAATTATCCAGAGTAATTACAACTACAATGAACCATAATATGTATACCATTACACAATTTTAAGCACATCCATTTTACTTACAGCATAATAATAATTATAATTTGAATATAAAAGTTCCTCAATAATCTACAAATCATCGATAATTACAAACTTACGCGTCCCACTTTCCAGCAATTTCATAAATTCCTTTCTTAATTATCGTCTGAACATTTTTTGCATAGAAGAGTAATACCCCTCGTTATACGATTATCGATCGAGGAATAATGAACGTTTTTATCTCGACTGATCCGAGCGTGTCCTTCAGTCAACAAACAAATGTGTAGTAAAAAAGAGAACCACGTCGGCTGGTTACTCGACAAGAAACACGCGAGCTACGGTCTTCTAATAACGATTACCCTCTTCTCAACGGAGTATCCGAAGAAAGAAATTTTTTAATCGAGACTCTGTTCTTATGCGACACTAAAAAAACAGACAGTAAAAAAAGTATAAAGATTATCATAATAAAGGGAATTTTTTAATATCTCGACGACACACGAAGTTTATATGCGTCGTGTTCTTTCGAATTTAAAACCAGACGCTAAGTAATTTCGCGTTAATTTTTAATTGAGCAACACTGTCCACCGGATAGGAAACGGCGAAAAGGAAAATTACGTGTTCGTAATGTAACGAACGGAGAACATATTTTTCATGAGAACATAAAGGGAACTGTTTTTACTGCGTCCACTGTCATTCGAATAATGTTCAAACGCAAATGTATGAAACAACGAATCAGTTTTTGCTCTTCTTGAGTGAAATTATGCTGCGAAACTTTTTAATGAAAATTTCGAATCAAGCTTTATTCCGGAAATATCGCATACATTTTTATTATTCAATCTTGTTGCGAATGTAATATTCAAATTGGAAATTAACTCGGAATTCTCAAACGCTACGATGGAAATTTTTTGAAACGTACGATATTTGTTTATTGTGGAATTTTAAGAAATTCGTTTGAATATTAGGGAAAGTAATAAGAAATTAAAGTTGTTGGTAATTAAGTCGATAATGATTATATGGAGAATATTGTTTCATTTGATATTATAATAATATTGGAAGATGAAAAATTCTGAAAAGTATAATGTGGAAAGAAGGAAAAAATTTTTGCGAAATTTTCAACTTCCCAAATATTCAGATCTCCAATATTCCAATACTACATCTAATCAAAATATTTAATTATCAAATTCCTAAATTTTGCTAAATTTTTAAAAATTACAAATTTACAAATTTTCAAATTCTAAAATTTTCGAGTCAATAAATTTCAAATTTTTTAATTTCCAAATTATAAAATCTCTAAATTCAAAAATCTCCAAATTCCAGAATTTCCAAATTTCAAAACTTCCAAATTCCGAAATTTTCAAATTCCAAAACTTTCAAATACCAAAACTTCCAATTTCAAAATTCCAAAATCTCCAAACTCGAAAATTTCCAAATTCCAAAATTTCCAAATTCGAAACTTTCCAAATTCCAAAATCTCCAAACTGGAGAATTTCCAAATTCTAAAATTTCCAAATTGTCAAATTCCATAATTCCCAAAATTCAGAATTCCAGAATTTCCAAATTTCAAAACTTCTAAATTCCAAAACTTCCAAATTCCAGTTTCCAAATTCCAAAATCTCCAAACTCGAAAATTTCCAAATTCCAAAATCTCCAAACTGGAGAATTTCCGAATTCCAAAATCTCCAAACTGGAGAATTTCCAAATTCTAAAATTTCCAAATTGTCAAATTCCATAATTCCCAAAATTCAGAATTCCAGAATTTCCAAATTTCAAAACTTCTAAATTCCAAAACTTCCAAATTCCAGTTTCCAAATTCCAAAATCTCCAAACTCGAAAATTTCCAAATTCCAAAATCTCCAAACTGGAGAATTTCCGAATTCCAAAATCTCCAAACTGGGGAATTTCCGAATTCAATAATTTCCAAATTGTCAAATTCCACAATTCCCAAATTTCCAAATTCCAAAATCTCCAAACTGGAGAATTTCCAAATTCTAAAATTTCCAAATTGTCAAATTCCTAATTCCCAAAATTCAGAATTCCAGAATTTCCAAATTTCAAAACTTCCAAATTCCAAAACTTCTAAATTCCAGTTTCCAAATTCCAAAATCTCCAAACTCGAAAATTTCCAAATTCCAAAATCTCCAAACTGGAGATTTTCCGAATTCCAAAATCTCCAAACTGGGGAATTTCCGAATTCAATAATTTCCAAATTGTCAAATTCCACAATTCCCAAATTTCCAAATTCCAAAATCTCCAAACTGGAGAATTTCCAAATTCTAAAATTTCCAAATTGTCAAATTCCATAATTCCCAAAATTCAGAATTCCAGAATTTCCAAATTTCAAAACTTCCAAATTCTAAAACTTCTAAATTCCAGTTTCCAAATTCCAAAATCTCCAAACTCGAAAATTTCCAAATTCCAAAATCTCCAAACTGGAGATTTTCCAAATTCCAAAATCTCCAAACTGGAGAATTTCCAAATTCTAAAATTTCCAAATTGTCAAATTCCACAATTCCCAAATTTCCAAATTCCAAAATTTCCAAATCTCCAATTTGCGAAATTCCAAAATTTCCATATTTCAAACTTGCCAAGTTCCAAAATTGCCAAATCCCAATTTTCCAATGAAGTTTCTCCAGAAACGTCGCATAGACGTTTATATTAATTATAAATTTTGCTACGAATCTAATATTCAAATTAGAAATCAACTCAGAGTTCTCAAACACTACGACAGAAATTTTATGACCCATACTATTTTTCTTTCATTTGAAATTATACAAACTGCTATATTTGAATATTATAGAAAGAAACATGAAATTAAAATTACCAATACACAATGATCATATAACAATGACAAAGTGACAATGATCATATAATAAATATCATTTCATCTAGTATTATGACAATAAAATGAACAATATTCCTCAAAGTATAATACGAAAAGGGGAAAAGTTTTTTGCGAAAACGCGAAAGAAAAGTTTCCCATTTCCCGACGTCACAATAGGAATTTTGTATCCCATGTCCCTCAGATTTCTTTTATTTAAAGTTGAACGTGACGCAGCGAATCGGGGTTCATAAATTTTAAAAATCGCTGGATAGCATCGGTAGGGGATGAAATTTGCGGCGAAATATGCGGAGAACTCGCGTTATCGTTGGTGTAAAAATTTATTGGCAAACTTTTTCACTTAAACTTTATTTACACGCGGGATAATAGAAGTCAGAACTCGCGTTCATGCATGAAACAACGCGGAACAACGAAATAAAACAACAGACACAATCTAATCTGCCCAAACAATTTTCTCGTAGAGCCCTTATCAAAATATTTTTCATCGCGGCCAAAAATAAATTAAAAAAAAAAAAAAAAAATACGGGACGAGCCACTGTATCGCCATTAAATAACTTCTCGTTTATCGATTTTACGAATGTTTATGCGAATATATACTTTCACAAAATATTTTCTTTATTTTGGTAAATTTTATTGATATTTAACGTTTTGAGAATTTTGGGCATTTTTAATAAATTATTCAGTATTTTTGGATTTACAGGCAAAAGTGATGGAGATTTAGAAAATTGATAAACATTGATTAATTTTAATTTACACATTTTTAGAATGTTATGTATTCTGAATAATTTATTCAGAATTTCTTTCTTGCAGGCAAAAGTGATGGTGATTTAAAAAATTAATAAACAGTAATTGTCTTTAATTTGCACGATATAAGAATTTTACGTACCTTGAATTATTCAGCATCTTTGTACTTGTGAACAAAAGTGATGGGAATTTAAGAAATTAAATTCTTCGAATTTACTTTTTGCATTATATATAGCTTTTACAACTTGTAAAATACATATTAGAAATTTTTTTTATTACAAACTAAAATTATAGAATTTATTTCTGACCATCAGTAATTAGATTTTGTAATGTTAAAATGTCATTTATGAAAAATGGTGTTTGAATTTAGAAAATAAAGAAGTAATAATTATTCTGAATATTTGTGTGACCTTACGAACCTAAGTTATGTAACTAACATTCGGTGTACCATAATTTACATAAAAAACAACTTTACGCGAAGGGAAAAATGCAGTGCACAGAGAACAAAATTGATGAATGCAGGTAATAAATTCCATTTTTCTCTAATGGAATGTCCTAGTTTTTCTACCCCGGTTCGAAAGATTGAACACAAAAGCGACGAGATATTACATATACAAAACATACGACAATATAAAATAATAATTTCGCAGTAATCGATCGCGAGTTACACGAAGAAACATTAAACGACGTTAAGCAAAACAAATAACGCGAGGTACAATTTATCCGAGGATGATGGTAATAACTGCATTTTTCTCTAATGGAATATCCTAGTTTTTACACCGAAGTTTCAAACACGGAACGTTTCGAAATTAAGCAGCAAAAAAGGAGGGAAAAGTATGCAAAGCGGAGCCATGTTTCAAGTTCCCTTAACTTCATTATATTAAATAACTTCTCAATTATGGCATACATAAAAAATGTTTCACGATTTTGCCCGAAATATGGGAACAGTTTATTTATGGCCGAAGATGCTAAACTTTCTCTTTGCTTAATGGAATACCTTTCATACTTCGAAACATTTAACGATTCAAAATGAAAGACGAGAGAAGAACACGGATCTGTTGAATTAACCTGTGTATTTTACGGTTATTACGAAATTGAAATATGTAGCTGTAAAATAAACAAACTGTAAGATACAAATTAATATATACGTTAATATTTAACTTTTGAGATTATTACTTGTTTTCGTGTTGACGGAGATGTGGATTTTAGAAGATTACATTTTGTAAGTTTCTGAATATGCAGAAGGTTGGACAAAAATTTGTAAAGTTTCTGAACTTATTTTATGGATTAGCAAATAAAGAAATTCAAAAAGAAATTTGCGAACTCCTGAGAACACAAGTTTTACAATTTCTAAACACACAAATTCTCAATTTACAAAATTTGCGGATTTTCGAATTTCCAAGTTCTGAAATTTCTGAATTCACATATTCTCAAATTCTCAAATTTCTAAATTCCCGAATTTTTTAGTTTCGAAATTTCTAAATTTTCACATCCAGAAATTATTAAATTCCCAAATTTCCCAATTCAGAAATTACCAAAGTTCTGAATTCCCAAGTTCCGAATCCTTTGCAACTTTGCAAATCCTCAAATTCCAAAATGACAAAATTTCCAAAACTCCAAGTTCTCAAGATCAAAAATTTCGAAACCCTTAAAATCCCAAAGTCCTGAATTCACAAATTTTCAAATTCTCTAATTACCAAATTCTCAAATTGCTAAATTCTTGAATCGCCAAGATAAAAACTATCAAATTGCCAAATTCCTACGTTTCCAATGTTCCAAATACCCAAATCCTCAATTCTCCAGATTTCCAAATTCCCAAATTTCAAAATCCCCAAATACCCAAATTTCCAGAGTCTCAAATCTCCAAATACACAAGTCCCCAAACTCACAAATTTCTTAATCCCAAAGTTAGCAAACTATCAAATTGCCGAATTCTTAAATTTACAAATTTCTAAATACACAAATCTCATATTCCCAAACTCCCAAATTCCCAAATCTCCAAATTTCAAAGTCCCTAAATCCCCAAATTCCTAAATCCTTAGGTTAGGAAACTATCAAATTGCCAAATTCCTAAATTTTCAAATTCCCAAATCTCCAAATCTCCAAATTTCCCAAATTCCTAATTTCCCATATTCCCAAATCCCTAAATTCCCAAATCTCCAAATTTGCAAACCTCCAAATCTTTAATTCACCAAATCCTCAATTTCCCATATTCCCAAATCTCCAAGTTTGCAAATCCCCAAATACCCAATTTCCCATATTTGCATATCCCTAAATTCCCAAATCTCCAAATATCCAAATCCCCAAATCTCCAAATCCCCAATTTCCCATATTCCCAAATCTCCAAATTTGCAAACCCCCAAATCTCTAATTCATCAAATCCCCAATTTCCCATATTCCCAAATCTCCAAATTTGCAAATCCCCAAATATCCAATTTCCCATATTTGCAAATCCCTAAATTCCCAAATCTCCAAATTTCCAAATCCCCAAATCTCCAAATCTCCAATTTCCCATATTCCCAAATCTCCAAATTTGCCAACCCCCAAATCTCTAATTCACCAAATCCCCAATTTCCCATATTGCCAAATCTCCAAATTTGCAAATCCCCAAATACCCAATTTCCCATATTTGCAAATCCCTAAATTCTCAAATCTCAAAAATTCTAAATCCCCAAATCTTTAATTCCCCAAATCTCCAAATCCCCAATTTCCCATATTTCCAAATCCCTAAGTTTCGAAATCCTCAAATCCCCAAATCCCCAAATTCCCAAATCTCTAATTCCCCAAATCCCCAATTCCCCAAAACCTCTGCATCCCCAAATCCCCAAATCCCCAAATCCCCAAAATCCCCAGTTTCCCAAATACTTCCAAATCCACATTCGAATATTCATCACCCAACACTCGACCCTCATCTACCCCAACTCAACAACGATAACTAAATCACTCAATCTAGCTCGTCAAAAAAACCATAGTTCAAAAGATCAATGTCCAATAACTTTCTATAAAACATACACAACAGCACTTTATTTATAACCAAATTCCATGAGCTGAACGTTTCATAAATAAAATTCCTCAGTCATCGCGCGACGATTTGAAACATGCAACATTCAAAGCTCTCGTGAGCGCACAAAGAAGATGAAGAGAACATGCATGAAAACTGTAGGACGTGTACACACGTGTAAGCCAAAAGAACAACCAAGATCTCTCTCTCTCTCTCTCTTTCTTTTTGCATTTATTCTCTCTCTATTTTTTTTTAGCACGAATGCTCGTGTCGAGCCGTTGGGATTTACCCTTGTAAATAACTTCATCTTCACCCTCGTCACTTCAGTCAACGCTCGCAACACGCCAGAGCGTTAATCCTGTCGACGCGATTCAACGCCGGGAACAAATATTCCGCTCGCGCCTACATCCCGGGATTTTTCCGTTTTTATTATATCAGGGGATTCGTTCACGCGGATTCTCGCGCGAGACAATTAATTAGCTCGTTACGTGGATTTATCGTCTTCCCGGAGAAGAAGAGGTACCGTCGCGATAAAAATCCTCTCGTAAACGTCTGTCGGTGATGTTGTAACTAACGATTGACAAATTCATTTGTTTATCGTTTATCTTACGGAGACACGGTCAGTATATGTGTCATCGATATTTTAGGATTTTTATGAACTAATTTATAGCACTGATATGATACTCGATGTTTTTGTATTTGCAAATTTAATTTTTATGTTTTGGAATTTTTTAATTTTGCAGTTGCGATATTTTTAGATAGGTGTGCTGTAATTTGCATATTTTAGAGCTTAAGAAATTGTTCAATAGCTTGTTACTTAATTTCAAAATCGCCAAATTCTCAAGTTCCCACATTTCCAAATTTTCAAATAGTTAATTTATAAAAATAACAAATTTTAAAATATACAATTTCGCCAATTCGAAAATTTACTACTTCCAATATCTCTAAAATCTCTAGATTGTCAAATGTTTAAGTCGACAAGTCTTTACATCTCCAAGTCTCTAAATCTGTATATCTCTAGGTCTGCAAATACCTACATCACCTAATTCATAAATCCTCAAATCTCTAAAACTTCAAATCCCACAATCCTCTTATCTCTAAATTCTCTAATATTTGAATCTCCAAATCCTTAAGTTTCTAAATCCTCAAATTCTCATGTTCCTAATTCTTAAAATTCCTAAATCCTCAAATAAAATTTTTGAATTTCTAAATCTTCTCACTCCCAAATCCCTCAACCCTCAAAATTAAAAATTCCTAAATCTCTAAATCCTCAAAACTCCTCAATCCTCAGGTTCCAACATCCTTGCAACCCCAAATCTTCAAATACCTAAGTCCTCAAATATCCGAATCCTCAGATTTCTAAATCCTCAAATCCTCAAGTCCCCAAATCCCAAATCCCAAATCCCAAATTCCTAAATTCCTAAATTCCTAAATTCCTAAATCCCCAAATTCCCAAATTCCCCAATTCTCAAATATCCAAAATCTCAAATTTCAAAATTCTCAAGTACCTAAATCCTCAAATATCCAAATTCACAAATCCCCAAATTTTCAAATAGCCAACATCTCAAATTTCAAAATCCTCAAATATCAAAATCCTCAAATACCCAAATCCTCAAATCCTTAAATCTTCAAATTCCTAAATCCTCAAATATCCAAATTCTCAAATCCTCAAATCTCTAAATCCACATATCCCTAAATTATCAAATACTTAAATCCCAAATTCCTAGACCCCCGAATATTAAAATTCCCGTAATACCTAGATCCCTAAACCTCCCTAAATTATGTCCCTATTCCTATATTTCCCAAATTTTCCAATCTCCCAACCCGTAAATTTCTAAAATTCCTAAACTATTAAAACATCCACAATTCCCAAAATCCCCAGATACCCCAAATTCCCGAGTCCAAAATTAAATACCTTAATTATCTGAGATCCCATTAATCATTTCACATAAAGATTATCACGATGAAAATACGAACGAGCAAACTCAAATTGAAAAGGTCGTTATTTATAATACAAGGATAGACATCGCGAAGAAGAACGATGAAAAAATAGCCTCACTCTATTTCCTCGTTAACTGAACGTGTATGCACATTTTTCCAACCATCTTAATTAATACTTGCACCGAGGTAATTAGTTTCTCTTTCAACCCTATTTGTGCTCGTAGCTGGGCTGTTAAAGGTAACCGAGAGAACCGTAGCTGAATTGCCCTCGATTAAACATTCATTAAAGACCTGTTAGGTAATCGAGCGTAAATAGTTTTTTAAAAACTGCAAACGATCGTGCACCTTTTACACTACGATTTCTCACCGTTCAAAAGCGGCCTTGTTTTCTTTTCATCTTCGAACCGGTAGACGCCAGCTTTTCTAACCCCGTCAGCGGGGCTTTTGCCCGGTTAACAAGATCACCACGATCCTTTCTGCTCAGACGAAAATTTATCTTCTTCCACATTTTCACCTTTTCCACCAATAATTCGACCGTTTATTCTTCTTTTAACAACACTGATGGCTGTTACACTTTCGGATAATCGAACAGTCGGCAAATAACGAAACGTTGCGGATAATTAATTGCAAATCGATATACGATCATCACTATTTCATAGGGTCGATACGTATTCAGGTACCATTGTTTAAGATAATTAAGAATTAACGTATAAGATAATTATCACCATCGTTTAAAATAATTAATCACTTTAAAATCATTCTTTAAAGTGATTGACACTGTTTGAAATAATTGACATTCTTTAAGATGATTGACATTGTTTGAAATAATTAATATTCATTAAAATGATTGACACTGTTTGAAATAATTAATATTCTTTAAGATGATTGACACTGTTTGAAATAATTAAAATTCTTTACTATAATTGACACTCTTTAAATAACATTCTTCATGATAATTAGTTTCAGATAATTAATAATAGTTACCAAGTTGTAATTACGTATTAAATACCTAATTTTTATAGATATTTTTTTATATAATCAACTAGTGTAAATTTCTGCACTTATGTAGTTTCAAAATTACCCAAATTGTACCATCACAGAATTAATAATTATTAAAGATGCAATAAAAAATTATTTCGTACGATATTTACATCGATTAAAGGTGTGATTCGTCCATTTTTAATAAATCATATTATACAAAATAATTCAAGATAACAAATTACATTATTATAACTATGTAATTATTACATTAGTCTAAAACCACAATTTTGAAGAAAAAAGCTAAAATTGAAAAGTGAAATGATTACAATCTACACGATTGCAATCACTACAGTTGTTATAATTATTTAGATTATCCTATTATAAAGACTACGAATATACCATGTGAAATATTGCATATAACCTAACAATGCATATTTTTCAGATTTTATGAAATACGTAATAAGCACGGAAAGAAAAATAAGGAAAAATGTTGCAAGAGTTTCGCAAACGAGTGATACACCCTCAAGAAATGCTACTTTGTTTCAAGCAGTAATGAGAATTGTTTTTGTTCGAGCTTTCGCTCGGTACACGTCGCGATATCATCGAGAAGCTCGCATAAAATTAAAAATTTCCCTTTGACAGCGTCGAAAGATCTTCAAACAGTTGACGAAAAATAAAACCACTCGTCTCGGTATTAGTTCCCGGTGCAGAACTTTTAGAAAACTGGAATATCCTTCAATTACTTTCAAGATTGTTGGTCAACAAACGAGGAAACGAGTTTCTTCTGTTACGTTCCGCTCTTTTTCCTGTTGATTACGCTGCTTTAAATGAATTCACGGGATTTGAATCAACGATGAGCGGATGAACTATTCACTGAAAAACCTGTGAACTTATTTTTTGTTTCCGAGATTTTCATTCTAAAATTCGAGCTGATGCAAATTTGAACAATGCAATATTTCGGAATTTCAAGGTTTGTATATTTTGGCGTTTCTAGGTTTACTGAACGTCAGAATCTGTGATTTAGATATTTTGGGATTTATGGATGCAAAAATTTATGAATCTGGAAATGTGGAAATATGGGAATTTAGGGTAGATTGAGAATTTTGAAATTTGAAAAGTTGGGAATTCAGAAAATTTCGAAATTAGTGGATTTGGCAATGTAGGGAATTTGGTAATTTCTGAATTTGGAAATTTTTGGAATTTGGAAATTTTAGAATTTTGAAATTTTGGAATTTGGCAATTTTGGAATTTTTGAATTTGGAAATTTGGCAATTTTGGAACTTTGGAATTTTAGAATTTGGGGATTTTAGTATTTGGAAATTTAGAAATTCGGAAATTTAGGTATTCGGAAATTTAGGAATTCGGAAATTTTTGAATTTGGCAATTTTGAAATTTTGGAATTCTTGAATTTTGGAATTTGGCAATTTTGGAATTTTGAATTTTAGAATTTGGGGATTTTAGTATTTGCAAATTTAGAAATTCGGAAATTTAGGAATTTGGCAATTTTGAAATTTTGGAATTTTGGAATTTGGAAATTTTTGAACTTTAGAATTTAAAAATTTGGGGATTTTGGTATTTGGAAATTTAGGTATTTGGAAATTTAGGAATTCGGAAATTTTGGAATTTGGCAATTTTGAAATTTTGGAATTTTGGAATTTGGAAATTTTTGAACTTTAGAATTTAAAAATTTGGGGATTTTGGTATTTGGAAATTTAGGTATTCGGAAATTTAGGAATTTGGAAATTTAGGAATTCGGAAATTTTGGAATTTTTAAATTTGGTGCATTTGAGAAATTTAGAGAATTGCGGAATTTTTGAATTTTCGAATTTTGGTATTTTTGAATTTTTGAATTTGGGGGATTTGGGGAATTTAAGGAATTTTGGAATTTGTGAATTTTAGACTTCGAATTTTGGGATTTGGAAATTTAACAACTTTGATATTTGAAAATTTTTAAAATTGATGAATTTGGAAAGTTCGGCGTTTGGAAATGTTGAAGTTTTGTAACAGGAATTTTTTAATTTTGAAATTTGAAAATTTTGAAATCATAGAAATTTGGTGTTTCAAATTTTCACATTAATGAAGTACTGACGCAATATAATGATTATAATATTGCAATAATATAAGATTGCAATATTATAAGAAGTATTTGACTTTTGACGAACAAAATTGCTTCGGCAAGTGTGAAAATCGTATCCAATGGGTGCAGTAATTTTTCGACCTTTCTCAGTTGAGCGCACAAAAATTTTACACGCGAATTGTTTTGGCACGACGATATGATGACGGTTTAATACGGGAAACCGTAACGCAAATAACAATAGAGGTTCCATGATATCCGATCAATTTTCATGTCTGACCAAACAGCAGACATGGTCGTGAAATCCAATCAAACGCAATCGAAGTTAAAAACAATACCTTTTTCCAGCGATATGAAAATCATGGACCGTGCGCGATTTCAATTACCGATTAACGATTTCACGGATAATTTTTTATTTAAACTTTCTTAGCAACACTTATCTAATGTATTTCGGAGATAAAATGATCCATTGTTAAAATGATCTATTATTTGTCGAATGTCTATTGCGCTTTTATGTCAGATCGCATTAAGTAGTAACGTTATTTTTAATAAAAATAAAGCATGTACTGTCATGTCAACTTAATATAAAAATGTGTTCCTCTAAAAGCAACCGAAGTCATAATTTAATATATCTCCTCTGCAATATAATTAGAGAAAATTGCGTCATACGATGATTTGATTAATAAAGCCAGAAAATGATACTATTGATAATTGTTAAAATTCCATAGTGATTGGGATCCTAATTTTTCCGCAAACGAGTGACTTCTGCAAACGAGCATCGGATATTTAGCCACATCGTTTATCTCGTACGGAAAAGTGTGGTTTTTTTTTATTTTTCATACGATTCGAGGGACGATCACGGCTCGTGGAAAATGCTCGTTAACGGGCAAAACCGTGGCGAAAAAATATCGTGTTCCCAGAGTCGTGGTTACCGGTAATCCGCTTGGTAATTGCATCGCGACTAATTAGCGCGTGATTTTCACTTCCTTTTGGTCACGATAGATCACCACGTTACACCCCTCGACACTGGTTCGTCGCGTTTGCATTTTTCCGTTTTGCCAAACACAGACATTTTCCTTGAATTAGATCGTGTTTCTTTTGCTTCTTATCCCTGCCTCCTGTTTAACTTTTAATCACTGTTACGGATTAAATTTCGCCGTACGAACTTTCTTTTAATATTTATTCGCGTTGGAGCATTGCGACGAGACATAAATTTTGTATCATGGAAAAATCTGCAAAGCGATGTTTTATAAAAATTCTCTAGAAGTGCAGGAATGTTTTGATGGAAATTGAACCTTCCTTAATACATATGTTCGCAATTAGAGCAGTTTATTGATTTATGAACTTTTTAATTTGTGAATATCGAAATTCTAACATTACAGTTTGAATAATTTAATTTACAAATTACTAAGTTATCAAATTTGAAATTCTGAAATTTTCAAATCCCTAGATTCTTAAATTCCTAAGTTTCCAAATTCCAAAATTTCATGATACCAAATTGTCAAGTTCTACAATTGCCAAAAACCAAAAATTAAAATTTCGAAAATTTCCAAATTCCAAGATTCCAAAAATCGAACATTTCATAATTAAAAAATTTCCAAATTCCAAAATTAAGAAATTCCTAAATTTCCAAATACTAAAATCCCCAAATTCCAAATTTAATATATTCCCAAATTCCAAAATTCTTAAATTTCCAATTACCAAAATCCCCAAATTCTAAAATTCAAAACTTCAAAACTTCAAAAATTCAAAAATTTCCAAATTCAAAAAAATTTCAAAATTCCCCAAATCCCCCAAATTCCAAAACTATAAAATTCCCAAATTCCCAACTTTCCAAATTCCCCAAATCCCCCAAATTCTAAAATTAAAAAATTAAAAAATTTCAAAATTCCCCAAATCCCCCAAAGCCCCCAAATTCCAAAACTATAACATTCGCAATTTCCCAACTTTCCAAATTCCCCAAATTCCCCAAATTCTAAAATTCAAAAATTAAAAAATTAAAAAATTGCAAAATTCCCCAAATCCCCCAAAGCCCCCAAATTCCGCAAATCCCCCAAATTCCCCAAATTCAAAAATTAAAAAATTCAATAATTAAAAAATTTCTAAATTCAAAAATTCCCAAATTCCCCAAATCCCCCAAATTCCAAAACTCTAAAATTCCCAAATTCCCCAAATCCCCCAAGTTCCCCGAATCGCCCAAATTCAAAAATTCCAGTATTCCAAAATTTCTAAATTCCAAAATTCCCATATTGCAAAACTTTGCAAATTTCCTGAATTCTCAAATGTCTAGATTCCTAAATTCCTAAATTGCCAAATGCCTAAACTACCAAACTATCAATTTATCAAAGTTCATCAATTTCAAGACATCCAGATTGAGAACCAAACTCGTGAATTATCCAGAAATCACTTAACCTGTCCATGAACGAGATAGATGTACAATACAGTGTGTAATTGTCGATGAAAGCATCATCGAACGTTCAATCTCGATATCGCAGTTGAATTGCTGATTAACGACATTATTATGGCAATCTTATGAACCCTTTCTGCCGGTAGCATTACGCGCTTAATGGAAATTGGCAGTAACTGCACGAGACTTTCAACCCCGACTCTCAGCTAAAGCACTCTATCAAGTCTAGTAATTCACTGTTTCGAAATTGCTTCTTTGATCGCGATTTTCCTCCATGCCCGGGAATTTCATCGGGAGAATTTCGTAACGACGGGTATTACTACAAATGTTGAATTACGTGAAACGTTGTTTAATCCTCCAAAGGAGGATTAATCCTTTGTTGTTAAGCGGCTTCTGCGCTAGTTATACTAATTGCTTACAGCAGATTTATGTAAAAGATATAATATTGATAAATTCTTTCAAACCTTTTCGCAGACATATGTTGTATTTAAAAAGAATTATCGAATATATATTAAAAATCGTCCTATCTCATTAACATATATCGTGTGATTCTTATTAATATGACATTGCATAATTAATATAATAAATTCTGGTGACTCACTTCATAGCAATTATAAACGAAAGAAGAGCTAATTTTCTAATAGTACAAAAAATGAACTATTTAATTATAATCGTTATCAAAATTTATATTGTGATATTTGAACAACTGATAGGTTTAAGAGATAACCACTTAAAGGGCGCGATTTGATTAATTAATATTACCTCCAAGTAAGTGATAACTCTCCAAAGTTCTACAAACGAATCGACTATTTTATCTCCAACGATCTAATATTAAAAGGGGGTAATTAACTTTCTTTCGGCAGCGTCGGAATCTATTTTAATTATCGTGCTTCTTTGACGCGGCAACTTTTCAAAGTATTCACTGTTTCACTCGACCGAATCGTTAATCTCGATCGCCGTTGGAATATATTCAACGGTATTGATTAATGAACAAAACTTCACGTCATTAATCAAAACAATGACGAATCAATCATCGACGATGATCGCGGAGGAAAGTGATGGATTGCTATCACTGACAAAAGCGATGACAGATTCGATCGCGTGAAACGAAAAATATATTGAATTATAGCGTCAGAGGCAGAGAGATGGAAGATGAGAAGAATAAAATATCTATATTTCCAGATTTCTAGTACCTGAAATCTCTCAATTCCCTATATTTTCAAATTTTTTAATCCAAGTAGGTCAATACCACTGTATTCCTTATATCACTGCATCTTTAAATCCCAAAAACCATTAGGTTACAAAAATAACTAGACGCTGAAAATATCTGGACAAGAGTTATAGAATTCAAAACTTATTAAATTGCAAAAAACCTCAAATCACTAGAATTCATAAAATTTAAGTGTCCCTAAAATCGAACAAAGACTCGAAAATTCCTAGACAAATATCTCTAGATTCAAATACTCGTACAGACATATTTACACTAAAAAATAACTAGAATTAAACATCTCTTAATACAAATTCTCTAGAACCAAAAATGTATAGATCCAAAAATTCCTAAACAGAAAACCTCTCGAATCAAATGTCCCTGAATTCAGAAATCCTTTCACTACATTTCTATATATCCTTATTTACACATATCTCTATGTTACTATGTCCCTACATTACTTATGTCTCTATGTCACTCTACCACTTATGTTTCTATGTCTCTATAATCCTACACTCATATATCCCTATATATCTGTACTCCTATGTCCCTATATCTCTACGTCTCTATGACTCTAATATGTCTACTTCTCCATATTCCTATACCCGCTATGATCCCATGTCTCTACGTCCCCATATCCCTACGACACCATATGCCTACGTCCCTATATCCCTACGTCCCTATGTCCATAATATGCCTACGTCTCTATATTCCTATATCTCTATGTTCCTATGTCCCTACATCCCCATATCCTTACGACCTCATATCTCTACGTCCCAATCTCCCTAATATGCCAACGTCTATTCCAATACCTCTATGTGCCTATGTACCTACGTCCCCACATCCCTACGTCCCTATATTCCTACGTCCCAATATTCCTACGTCCCAATATCGCGACGTTCTAATATCTCTACGTCCCAACATTCCCACGCCCCAATATCCCTACATCCCAATACCCCTACGTCCCAATATCCCTACGTCCCAGTATCCCTACGTCCCAATATCTCTACGTCCCAACATCCCTACGTCCCAATATTCCTACGCCCCAATATCCCTACATCCCAATACCACTACGTCCCAATATCTCTACGTCCCAATATCTCTATGTCCCAATATCTCTACGTCCCAACATTCCCACGTCCCAATATCCCTACATCCCAATACCCCTACGTCCCAGTATCCCTACGTCCCAATATCTCTACGTCCCAACATCCCTACGTCCCAATATTCCTACGCCCCAATATCCCTACATCCCAATACCACTACGTCCCAATATCTCTACGTCCCAATATCTCTATGTCCCAATATCTCTACGTCCCAATATCTCTATGTCCCAATATCTCTACGTCCCAATATCTCTACGTCCCAATATCCCTACGTCCCAATATCCCTACGTCCCAATATCCCTACGTCCCAACATCCCTGAGTCCCAATATCCCTACGTCCCAATATCCCTACATCCCTACATCCCCAACTTCCAATAATTGAAATATGTATTAAAACACTAAAATTATGAAATACAATATTTTTTCAATATCTGCAGTTAAAGCAATATGTATATCGATACGATTAAACGTCGATAAAAAGCACAGCTTTCACGATACGGTTTCGTTTCTCTTCCAGCGAACTCGTTCTTCGATTCCAAGAAAAAGATTGCTTTACTTCGTGGAAATATTTATTTCTTCCTAGCACGGAACTTCAATTTATATCCCTTGCTCTCTTTCATCGAATAAAAAGATCTAATGCAGAATGTCGGTAAGAATGTTTTTCGACTTCATTAAACGCATTCCTCCCATGTCGACTCGCGTTCGCTCCACAAAAATTTCATATTAATCGCGTTTCGTTTCGCAGGCTCGTTTAACTGGAAACATCGCACGCTCGTTGATAGTTATTAAACGGATAACATCGCGGAACCGTGGCCGTCACGTTAACAATGTAAAGTAATTTTAATCGTTCGTGAATTTTAGACGATAAAGCTCATCCTTATCGCTCGCGGAATCAGCTTACACCGACGATTTAATTCGTTTCCAACGCGCTAATGAATTCATCGTTATTCCTGCGTACGAATTGTTTAGCAGTTCGTTAATAAACAATTCCGAGTTAGAGTGTTACATTATCTCTGCGCACGATTATCGTGGAAATATAAATTATATGGACATTAATATCCTTCCTACTTGCACGGTTCAATTCATACGACTTCGTATGAAATTCGTATTAAATATGCGAACTGATTATGTAATAAAATCAAAGATTTTCTAAACGAAGAATGTACTGAAATATAAATTGAAAATAGAAATATTGTCTTATGACGTTTCCAATGATATGCTGAACACGATGAAAAGTGTATGAATATGTTAAGTATACGTACTTAACATATGTTTCAGAATCATATATTTGAACATACTTATACTTAACATAGTTATACTGTTTAATTTCATTTTGAATATTTGATGAGTATGTTCTCTAATCGTATATTTGAGCAAACATATGTAATATTTTAACATATTACATATAACGAATATACATATTAGACTGCATTAAACATGTTAATATATTATATATAATATGTTAATGTCTGAACAGATTGCATATATCATATGTAATATCGCATATGTTATAATACATGTAACACATGCAATATCACATATGTTATATTACATATAACACATGCAATATCACATATGTTATATTACATATAAGACATGTAATATCACATATCTTATATTACATATAACACATGCAATATCACATATCTTATATTACATGTAACACATGCAATATCACATATGTTATGTTACATATAACACATGCAAAATCACATATGTTATACTACATACAAGACATGTAATATCACATATGTTATATTATTAATATATATAATATATTAAGTACGTATACTTAACATATAGAATGAAATGAAATTGAACAGTAACAGTATGAATATGTTAAGTACATGTATGTTCAAATAAACGATTATGCAACATACTCATAAAACGTTGCAAATGATACGATGATAAACATGTAGTATATTAAGAAGTTAATAAACCCCGTATTTAATATTAAAGCTTGTTTCTCCGAATGACCAGAACAATTTCCAGCTATTCAAATTTTTCGTCCACATTTTTTATTTACATATTTGCCCGAACGAGATCCGTAAAGTCGGTCAGCTCTCGCGCCATTTAACTTTTTAAATAAAACGAATAAAAGCCGAAATACGTATGTGCAGTCTAAAAATTGCACGCGTGAAAGTCAGAAACAGGATTAATCAACCGTGACAGTAATCAACATACAGTATTGTCTCGATCCCCGTTCAGTTTTTCATTTTCGCGTACCGGCTCTATTTTTCCGCCGATGGAAACAGCGAAATTCCTAGCGCATCGTGATGGATCGTTTGTTATCGATGAAAAAAAAAAGTACTATATATAAGTTCGTTTGAAAAGGCAAGTCAAATTAAAATCGCGAGCTAAAACGTGCACGTTTGTTTGCACGCGAAATGCGCCAATCAATTATCACGGCCGGGTGCTTCAGCAAAAGATAATTGTCAACGAAAAACCTACGACAATATTTTTGTCGTTATCAATTTTCGCCATGTCAAATTGGAGTGCGCTCGACGCAACTCGAAATGTTCTCCCTTCGTTGCTGCACCTTTTATTCCCCGAAATTCGCCGTCAAAAAGTGGAAATATTTTCCCTCGCGAATTATCATCCGATTATTTCTGCACAATTACGTTACGGTATTTACGTGGCCGACGTACACGTAAATTCAATCGCGCTCTGTTTCGCCCGCGGTGATTTTAAACTGGCGATTATTAAAAATATTTTATTTCGACGCTGGAAAATGTTTTTTGCTCGATGCTGCAGGTAAACGGCGAATAATTCTGTTAGTAATAGTGGGACTCTATTTATATCAGATTTCAAGCTTTCGAATTTTCACATTTTTGGATTATGTATATTGCTTAGATTTGTTTAAAATATTTATCGATTATAAATTGTAATTTATGTAATTGGGTTATCAATTATAAATTATAGTTTATATCATTTTTATGTCTATGTAATTTATAGTGATTGTAAATTATATTATTTATGCGTCATGTAAATTATTTTTTTGATAAAATTTATTAATTTTATATTTATGAATAAATTTTATTCTAATAGAATATATATTACACAATATTTTATTCTAATAAAAAATAATTTTTATAATTATAATTATTTATAATAGTTATAAGTAATTAAAAATTTTATTTTTCTATAAAATTTATTAATTTATTATAATATTGGACAATATTAATTATTATTATGATGAATTATTACATAATTTATGTCTCATGAAAATAACATACTTTATGATTTATGTAATTTAAGTAAATTATAGTAATTAAGAATTAAAAAGTGAGTTATAATAATTCAGAATCAAAAATTAAAACATTAAGAAGTTAACATAAATTTAAAACTATATAATTTGTATGAGTTTCAAATTTTTAGAATGTGGAAGTTCAAAATTTTAAGAATTTTGGGAATTTGGAAATTTGATATTGTGAAGGTTTGAGTATATGATAATTTAAAAATTTGTGAATGTTCATATTCGCTAAAATAGGAATTTTATAATGTAACAATTTGGAAATATAGGGATTTGGGAATTTAGAAATTTGGGAACCTGAGAATTTGGGGATTTGAGAGTTGAGAATTTGAGAACTAGAAAATTTGAGTATTTGGAATCTTGAGAACTGGAAAATTTGATTATTTGGAAATTTGAGAATTTGGAAACTTCAGAATGTAGAAACTTGAGAATTTGGAAACTTGAAAATTTTGAAATTTGAAAATTCGAAAACTTGACTATTTGGAAATTTGAGAATTCGAAAACTTGAAAATTTGGAAATTTGAGAATCTGGGAACGTGAGAATTCGAAAACTTGAGTATTTGAAAATTTGAGAAGATGGAAACTTGAGAATTCGAAAACTTGACTATTTGGAAATTTGTGAATTTGGAAATGTGAGAATTCGAAAACTTGAGTATTAGAAAATTTGAGAATTTGGAAACTTGAAAATTTGGGAATTTGAGAATTTGGAAATGTGAGAATTCGAAAACTTGAGTATTAGAAAATTTGAGAATTTGGAAACTTGAGAATTTGGAAACTTGAGAATTTGGAAATTTGAAAATTTAGAAACTTGAGAATTTGAGTACATAAGAATCCATCATTTTAAAAAATTAAAAAAGAAGAAATCAAAAATTTGGAGAATTCAAGAACTGAAAAATTAAAAAGTATAAAAATATAAAAATTCGATAATTTCAAGAATTCAGAAATTGTTCTCCAAAAAATTTTCCCTTTAAATCCTTCCAAGCTCTAAATAATATTCTCGTTCCACCTACATTACTCTCATAAATAATTAATTGTATCACCATCTCGAAAGCTTTGTACAAAATGTCGGCGCCACACAATGCATAAACAGCAGTATATCCCTTTGTTATCCCACGAGTGCGAAAAACGCAAGAATTCAGAGATTACGAAGAAACAATAAGTTATGAAATTCATGCGAGATGTAAGGTCAAAGGGAGCTGCTTGTATCGCAATTAATGCACCCGTGTAACGTAGTAAGCTTCGGCTGTAATCCTCTCGAACAGTCCTCGTAACACGCTCCCGGTTCGGAGACAATAAAGGGGACGTCGAGCGTTTAAGTCTGAATCTTAATGCTCTCAGGATTACGTAACAGGACAATATGTAAGCGAATTGAAATTTAGACCGACTTCAGCCGACTGTAATGATAATTAAATCCCTTCTCGAGAAATGTACTTCGGAAGATGCATGGAGATATCTCTCCTGTGTATCTTATGTAATAATCGTTTTCATTATCACCCATAATCAACGATTGATTCATATGACAGTTACTGTGACAACTTGTTCAATGGTAATCATAGCAAATACTGATAGATGTATAATATATCACTATACTATGTATATGCACGTATATGTTACGGTAAATGTGATTAGATATCTAAATGAGTAACATACAGTTTCAAATTTATGTTATTGGCTTTAAGTAATCGAATATTTGATATCTGTTAAGTTATCAAATTTTAAATATAAAAATTCGTCAAGGTATCAAATTTTCAATAAAAAAATTATTCAACGTATCAAAATTTAAATATTGAAATTCGTCAAGGTATCAAATTTCCAATGTTAACATTCGTCAAGATATCAAATTTTCAATAAAAAAATTATTCAAGGTATCAAATTTTAAATATTGAAATTCGTCAAGGTATCAAATTTTCAATAAAAAAATTATTCAAGGTATCAAATTTTAAATATTGAAATTCGTCAAGGTATCAAATTTTCAATAAAAAAATTATTCAAGGTATTAAATTTTAAATATTGAAATACGTCAAGGTATCAAATTTTCAATATCAAAATTGGTCAAGATAGCAAATTTTCAATATTGAAATTGGCCAAGATATCAAATTTTAAATATCAAAATTGGTCAAGGTATCAATCTTTCAATATTGTAATTGGCCAAGATATCAAATTTTAAATATCAAAATTGGTCAAGATAGCGAATTTTCAATATTAAAATTGGCCAAGATATCAAATTTTAAATATCAAAATTGGTCAATGTATCAAATTTTCAATATTGAAATTTGTCAAGATATCAAATTTTAAATATAAAAATTGGTCAAGATAGCAAATTTTCAATATTGAAATTCGCCAAGATATCAAATTTTAAATATCAAAATTGGTCAATGTATCAAATTTTCAATATTGAAATTTGTCAAGGTATCAAACTTTCAATATCAAAATTGGTCAAGATAGCAAATTTTCAATATCAAAATTAATCAAGTTATTAAATTTCAAATATTGAAATTCGTCAAGGTATCAAATTTTCAATAATAAAATTCTTCAAAGTATCAAATTTTCAAATTTGTAAAATTAGGAATTGAAGTGTTTAGAAATTTGAAATACTGAGACGTTGGACGTTTGGGAACTTAGGAAGTTGAAAATTTTGTATATAGAAATTTGAGAATTTTGGATATAGAAATTTGAGAATTTAGAATTTTGTATATTTGAGATTTGAGATTTGAGATTTGGGAATTTGGGAATTGGGGAATTTAAGATTTGAGATTTGGAAATTTGGGAATTTAGTAATTTTTAAATTTGCTAATGTAAGAATTTAAAAATGTGAAAACTTGGGAATGTAAGATTTAAAAAATTTAGAAATGTGAAAATTGAAACACGTAGAAATTGGAGAATGTAAGATTTTGAAAATGTAGAAATTTGGAAATGTGAAAATTTGAGAATGTAGAAATTTTGAAGTTTGAGAACTTCATATTTTGCAATTTGGTAATTTAGAAATGTCTGAATTTGGGAATATAAAAATGTGTAAATATGAAAACTTGAAAATGTAAGAATTTGAGAATATAAAAATTCGAAACTATAGAAATCTTCTAGTTTGAGAATTTTTATATTTTGCTATTTGGCAATTTAGAAATATTGAAATTTGGGAATGTAGAAATTTGGAAACGTAAAAACTTGAGAAAGTAGAAACTTGAAAATATAAAAAATTGAGAATATAGAAATTTAGTAGTGTAATAATTTGTATACTTTAAGATCCAATAATTCCAACATAATCGCATTTTGCTAATTCAAAAATCACGTATTTGGAAATCTAAAAATTTCCAAATTCCAAACTTCGTAAGCTCCTAAATCTAGACTCTAAATCCAAAAAAGTTCAAATCTAAAATGAATCCAAATGCCTATAACTATCCTACCAAACCAAAGGAGTAAAAATTAAAAGATAATAAGTTTGATGGAAGTTTGCCTCTCGACATTCATAAATAGCGCGATGTATAGTAATCGAGCGTTCTTATGTTTTTATTAATTGGAACGACGTGTGAGCGTCTTCCAAGCCAACTGTTGCGACATGCACGTAATACTCTCTGTACCTTCATATTACAATAAATACGTTACAATTCTAACAAAGGTGATCTACATATAACAGAGGCAGCAAGTAGCTCCGCTTAATTAGCTTTCGGAGCATCTTAAATCAAGCGGGACATATTTGTCAGGTTAGGAAGGACTCGTATTCAAGCTGTCTGTTCCCCGCTGGTGAAGTAGGCGCAGCGATAACAAGGGCTGTGTTGGCGGCAACGCGTTACACGATTGCAAGCTTGGTGGTACAACCAGTCCTAATCCTGCAACATCCCCGAGCCCACGTAATCCTGTACCCTGTTACCTGCGGTTTCGAGATAACGTCGGAGAAGAAATCACCGCATGCTGTGTCAGTCGATATTCGTAGTAGCCTCACGTTTATACTACCAAGAACAAGTATTCTTGTTCCTTTACGAAACAGTCTACAGAATTTACTCTCCGACATTCACGTCGATCTGACAAGAAAGCGGGACGTAATTATGTGCACCGTTTATTAACACACTCTTAGTTTGTACTCGCGGTTGTACTAGTTGTTTGTACTCGCTATGTAGTACGGTTACACGATATTGTTATTTTATGGAAGAATTATATGCGATACATGGAATGTCTTTATTCTGTAAGATACTTTTAAGGATTTAAAGTATTAGATTTTAGTTTAGATGGTTCTTTAAGGATTTTTCAAAATAAAGTGCGAATTTATGTTTTTATAGACTGGAAGTATTATAGTTTCGAGGTTCTAAGATTCCGAACTTCAAAATTTACCGATTTTGAAAGTTCTGAAATTTTACTTTTGTAAAGTATTAAAATTTGGATAATTTCTAAATTGATAATTATGTACTTCTTGAGTTCTTGAAATTCTCAAATTCCCAAATTATCAAATCCCAAAATTCAAAAATTCCCCATATTCCCCAAATCCACCAATTCTCAAAATTCAAAAATTACCCAAATTACCCAAATTTCCCAAATTCCCCACATTCCTCAAAATTTCCCAATTTCCTCAAATTCCCAAATTTTTAATTTTCAAAATTCCTAGATTCCAAAATGACCCAAGTTCCCCGAGTTCTCCAAACTCTTAAATTTTCCAAATTCTCAATTTTAAAATTCTAAAATTCTAAAATTCTAAAATTCTAAAATTCTAAAATTCTAAAATTCTAAAATTCTAAAATTCTAAAATTCTGAAATTCTAAAATTCCAAAATACCCCAATTTCCCCAAATTCTCAAATTCCTAGATTCCAAAATTCCCCAAATTTCCTAAATTGCCTAAATTCCCCAATTTCCCCAAATTCTCAAACTCCTAGATTCCAAAATTCCCCAAATTTCCTAAATTGCCCAATATCCCAAATTTTTAATTTTCAAAATTCCTAGATGCCAAAATGACCCAAATTCCCCAAGTTCTCCAAGTTTTCCAAATTTTTAAATTTTCCAAATTCCCAAATTTTTAAATTCTAAAATTCTAAAATTCCCCAAATTCCCTAAATTTCCCAAGTTCCCGAAATTCCCAAATTTCAAAATTCCTAGATTCCAAAATTCCCCAAATTTCTCAAGTTCCCCAAATTCTCAAATTTTCCAAATTCCCAAATTTCAAAATTCTAAAATTCCCAAATTTCAAAATTTTTAAATTCCAAAATCCCTAAATTCCAAAGTACCCAAATTCCCAAATTTCACGATTCTAAAATTTCAGAATTCCAAAATCCCAAAGTCCCAAAAAAATCCTACCGATCACGAATAAAAAGCTGATAAAATTCCCATCAATCGTAACGGCGTACAGTAAACGAAAGATCCGAACGAAATGCAATAAACGTCTTTGTAGAACCGTTTCTGCGCATCCATCGAAGTAAAGATCCGTTTATCCGAAATCGGATAAAGCCGCGAAAACCGCAGGTGCAAACCGTGAAACAAACGACGTTAAAAATTTTCTCGCGAGCAAAACGAATTATCAGCCCGCGGGTATACTAATTATAATTTCCGCGTGCTTGCAATATTGATCGCGTTAAAGCTCGGCACGACGTTCTCGAACAAACCAATTGGAATATTTTAATCGGTTAGTGTACAGGCGTATGATTAAACGGTTCATTACCTATGAGATCGCGCACGGGCTAATGATGGGTTACATGTTACGGGGATTAAGCGAATACACACTACGAGGGTAATTTATATGGCGAACCTTGTAGCGTTAATTTTGACACGGTGCTGATCATTCGCCGATTTCGGCGAGAATTTACCTAGTGAATTATACGATATCATCGTCGCCGTTTTGCGACTCACCGCGATCGCAAGGCGAGATGAATGATAATTTAATGGCTCGGCTGCTTTATTTAGTGGCCAATTGTGTTATAATTATTTTGTACCAAGACATAGAAGACAATGATCAATTTAACAATTTTATAACTTATAAATTTCCATATTCTCAAATTTTGTATATGTCTAAATACCAAAGTCAACAAACCCCCAAATCAAATTTCATAAATCCCTAAATACCGTAATCAACAAATCCTAGTACTTAGATTTTTAAATTATTAAATTTCTAAATCCTTATATTCCTAATTACTGATATTACTTTCCTTAATTCCCTAATCCTTAAAAATCTACAAACTAGCAAGTACATTAAAAAATCCCTAGATTGTGAAGTCATTACGTTCCTATGTCTCTAAATGTGCACAGCTTCCAGATTGCCCACATAACCTACTTAATCTACTAGGTTCATAACCTAACCTAACCTAACCCTGAGCTCTTACATCCTCAAATCTCTAAATGTCCAATGTTTCAAATATGAAAGTTTGGTAATCAAAAAATGATTAAATAGCTCATCATTGCACATATGTATCCAAGGTATCTCAAAAATGCAAACATTTTAAATCATAGTTAATTACCAAACTACGATTCAATTCTCACGTTATAAATCGAATTGAAGTGAATTAACAATGATAAAAAAATGAAGTACATGTCTTAACCCCCTCAATATAATAATTTATCAAACACATCTTTCAGTGCAATATTAAAACTAATAAAAAATGTTAAAATGTCATATCAATTTTGTATTCAGCGGTCCTTGATTACGCAATAATTGAAGTCGAAAGTGTATTAAAATTTCGAATATTGAATATAAATATATAAATTAATTGTTATATAAAAATATAATTATAATATTTTTAAACATATAATATATAAATTAATAATGAATCGAATTGTAAATATGAACCGTGAGCGCGTGTTAAAACGTGGCGGGCGATTAGACAGCGCAGATAATTTTTGAATTAATCTACAGAAGGACGTGATTATCGCACCGTAAAATTTCTCTGATTGCGAAATATCCGGCAAGGCGAAATAGCTAATCGCCGGAGAAGAATCTCGTTGCAGAAATAAATGGACTCACCATCAGTTGCAGAAGTTGCCCCCGGGGCAGAGCAGTCGTCGCTCGACGACGCGTTCCAAGCTCATCCGAGGCATCTTGTTGGCGCACATAGATGAATGCTTGCAATTCGGCTGCGTTGGAACAAAGCACAATCGTGTCACCAACCACACACGCAAATATCGCGCGCATTTCGGGTTCCCGGCGAAATAACGCGACAGTATGTCGCCTGTCTTGCGTCCGACTCGAGCAACGCGTCACGGGAAACTGACAACGAGTTACAAGGAGAAACGTTCCTGTACCGACACGTCAACATTCCCGAGCACGATTGTACGCGTTGCCAAATTCAAAACAAACACGACTGTCGTATCGGACCGAACGCCGAGACAAATTGGAAATTCTTGGAAATGTATTGCTTCGTTCAGGTGCTTCTGTTATGTTCCAGATTAGGGGTCCTTTAATTTTGAGTCAAACACTCTTGATCAATATTATTTTTACAGAACACATAATTTCATTTTTACTTATTTAGTTATGCTGACATCTAGTTAAGTAATGACAAATATGAAAGGTTATGAAAATGTTAACATTAATTATATTGATAACGTTAATATTAAACATTATTATATTGTAAACATTAATATTAAACGTTGACATCAAACGTTGACATCAAACGTTGACATCAAACGTTGTCATTAAACGTTGACATTAAATGTTGACATGAAACGTTGACATTAAATATTAACATTAAACGTTGACATCAAACGTTGTCATTAATCGTTGACATTAAATGTTGTCATTAGACGTTGACATTAAACGTTGACATGAAACGTTGACATTAAACGTTGATATTAGACGTTGACATCAAACGTTGACATTAAAAGTTTTCATCAAACGTTGACATTAGACGTTGTCATTAAACGTTGACATTAGACGTTGACATTAAACGTTGTCATTAAACGTTGACATTAAATGTTGACATGAAACGTTGACATTAAACATTAACATTAAGCGTTGACATCAAACGTTGTTATTAAACGTTGACATTAGACGTTGTCATTAAACGTTGACGTTAAACGTTGACATCAAACATTGACATCAAACGTTGACATCAAATATTGACATCAAACGTTGACATTAAACGTTGACATTAAACGTTGTCATCAAACGTTGACATTAAACGTTGACATCAAACGTTGACATTAAACGTTGACATTGAACGTTATCATTAAACATTGATATTAAACGTTGACATTAGACGTTGACATTAAATATTAACATTGCACATTAACATCAAACATTAACATTAACAATACAAACATGCAACAATACAAAGATCATACAGAATTTTTATTAGATGAATTATTTGAATAAAAGCGAAATTGGGGGATGAAAGTTGATGTCAAAATTGTTTTGCGACCCAGGAGTTTAAGAACCTCTAGATCAATAAATCATCATTTAAGGAATAAAATTATAGGATATTGTTTAACTGAAAAATATATTTGTGCATTCTTCTCGTTCAAGTATTTAAATAACATTTAAATCTACATGTAGTGACTTTATAGTTTAATGTTCGCAAAAGTATAAGAATTATTATACACTGTTATAGCACAAGATTAATATAGATATTCTTTATTTCATTTTGAATGTTATTATTTTTTATATACCTTGCCTTGTAATATAGTCTTCTACATGTGTCGCACTCACGTATGAGTCAGAGTTCACATATGCTTGAATTTATGTTTGTCTAATTATAATTTGCATACTTACAAAATTGCCATAACTCAACTCTTTTCCTCAGTTTTAATATCTCTGTGATTAGTGTGAATCACGCACCCGACAAATGAATCATAAGGTTTTAAATTTGTGAAATTGTGATTTGAAGCTAACTATAATTTTCGACTCTTTCATAAACGCCTGCTTGAAATTCAATCTTCCATTTTAAATTAATCCGCTCCGATAAATAACCAAGCAATTGCCATTTTGTAATTACGTCCAAGCACCCACGCATAAGCCATAAAATGGGACGGATTATAACCACCGGATAATTGCAGAAATTACAATGTGAATTACCCTATCGATAGAATCGTTTCTGTCCTTCTCGTTCAATGTACCAGTAACGAATTCAATGAACTGAATTATTATGCAATTTCCGTGCAGCTATACATTTTCAACAATCGATACACTTCGGCGACAAGAATGCACCGATGTCGTTAAAATAGAATTTCAATAAAGGTTTTTCATTTTCGAGCCAATCTTGTTTTGCTTCACATCGTTTACAACAGTCTTCTTGCTCCGATCCGACTTCAGTCTTATTACGACGTAAGAAGCTATTTGATTCAGTGAATCGTTAAAAAATTCCAAATTTAAAAATTGTGAACTGCCAACAAATTCACAATGTAGACATTGCAAAGCCCAAAAAATTAAAAATGGCAAAATTGCAAACCCCCAAAAATTCCAAATTTAAAAACTGTGGATTGACAAAAAGTTCACATTTAAAAAGTTACGAACCTCAAAAAGTTATAAATTAAAAAATTGCGAACTGCAAAAAAATTCAAAGTGTAGAAATTGTAGATCCCCAAAAAATTCAAAATGTAAAAATTGCAGATCCCCAAAATATTTCACAATCATTTAATCACTGAAAATAATACAACAAATATTAATTTAAGCTAGCAAATTATTATAACTATTTTACTATATTTATTGAATCTAATTTATGTTATAATCAATTTAAAAAATGTTTCGTCCACTTAGCTCAAATAAAGTTACAATTAATATGAAACAAGAGGCTATTGAAATAAATAAATTACTAAATCCTCTAACACGAGAATTTCATAGTTGAATCGCATTTGCTCTAAAATATTCATACGAGGCAGGAAGCTCTGTTTAAACCAGAAAAATAGTGTTTTAAAAATAAAGACCGTAAAAGGTTTTTGTGAAAATACAGGTGATTAAGGAAAGCACGACAGCGCTATAAACTGTGCAGGATTAAATTATGAATAACAGCTGCGAATTTTTTCGTCGTTGAATTTCGTCTTTTATATACACTTCGGTTAATGTTAATCTTTCTGTATTATCTCCTATTCTTTTTATAAATTCGTAGCAACAAAATATGTTTCTTTTAATCCCCCTTCTGAAATTAGCTCGAACTACTTCTATTATAAAAATCAGGCAAAATTTTACAAAACTAAATAGGTAGGATTGATAATAAGATACAAGTGAGTATTTATTTAAAACACAAGTTAAAATTGAAATTGATATTTTGTAACATGCGAAGTATCTTTACAGTCAGCTTGGTATTGACAATGTTCAAATAGAAACTAATTTATGATCGTAGTGATGTATTCGATCAAAATATCTATATTTAAGTGTATAAATAAACGACAAACTTTAGAAATATAAATAGCCAGACTTGTTAATACGATACAAGTAATTATTTATTTAAAACACAAGTTAAAGTCGAAATTGATATTTTATAATATGTGAAGTATCTTTACAGTCAGCTTGATACTGACAATGTTCAAATAGAAACTAATTTATGATCGTAGTGATGTATTCGATCAAAACATCTATATTTAAGTATATAAATAAATGACAAACTTTAGAAATATAAATAGCCTGACTTGTTAATACGATGCAAGTAATTATTTATTTAAAACACAAGTTAAAATTGAAATTGATATTTTGTAACATGTGAAGTATCTTTACAGTCAGCTTGATATTGACAATGTTCAAATAAAAACTAATTATGATCGTAGTGATGTATTCGATCAAAATAACCGAACGAAAGTGTACAAACGAAGGGAGAATTTTCAGTTATTATATATTATTAAATTACATAAATGTTTCATGATTGGAAATACAATATTCGAAGTATTGTAAATTGGTTTATTAATGTAGCATCATATGACCAACTTCATTACCGTGCAATTAATTTAATTTTATATTGAATTTCACTGTTTCTTATTACGGTAGAAATATTCAAATTAAATAAATTAAAACAGATAGATGTATCAGTTTCCATTATCAAATTAAAAGAAACCTTGTACCGTTTTCACTAATTTTTATCGCACTCAGAATTTATTCGAAGAAGACCGTTTGCGAATGTAACAGACTCGAAAACGACCGTTTATCTGATCGTGAAAACGAAATGTTTCTCGTACAATCAAACTCTTAACTAGCTGTTTCAACGATACGATCTCCGATACTCTCTTAAAAGTGCAATTCGCATGGGGAACGAGGCGAAAATGCGAAATACTGTTGCGTCTGAGACTTTCCCGCCAACGACTAAATAACGGAGCTTTGTTTCATTCTCTGAGGACACCGAAACACACGTGTTGCTTATATTAACACGTCGAGAACCACGAATTTATAAGGAAATCTCCGTTAAGCACACTGGTTCCAAATTTTTTGAAGAGAAATATTTAATATCTTAACCTATAATTTTTTCGAGAGGTGCGTCGGAAGTTAATCACTGTCGAAATATTAAATAAGAAAGCTTTAAATGTTAGATACACTTTGAATTGAGCGATCTTTAATTGTATAAATTGTCAAATGCCCCAATTTCCTAAATGTCCACATTACTAAATCTGAAATTTTCAAATATCTAAATTTCATAATCTTCGAATTTCGTAATTACCGTATTTCAAAACCCTAAATTTTCAAATGCTTCAATTTTCTTAAATTTCCATATTTCTATACTTGAAATTTCCAAACATCCCAATTTCGATATCTTAGAAATCCCTGACTACCAAAATTCCAGTTTCCAAGTTCCCATATTCCCATATTCTCATATTCCCCTATTCCTATATTGCCATATCGCTATATCGCCATATTCCTATATTCCCATATTCCCATATTCCCATATTCCCATATTCCCATACTCTAATATTCCCATATTCCCATATTCCCATACTCCCATATTCCCATTTTCTCACATTCCCATATTCCCATATTCCCATATTCCCATATTCTTATATTGCCATATCCCTATATCACCATATTCCCATATTCGCATATTCCTTATATTCCCATATTCCTATATTCCTATATTCCTATATTGCCATATCTCTATATCGCCATATTCCCATACTCCCATACTCCAATATTCCCATATTCCCATATTCCCATACTCCCATATTCTCATATTCTCACATTCCCATATTCCCATATTCCCATATTCTTATATTGCCATATCCCTATATCACCATATTCCTATATTCGCATATTCCTTATATTCCCATATTCCTATATTCCTATATTCCTATATTGCCATATCTCTATATCGCCATATTCCCATACTCCCATACTCCAATATTCCCATATTCCCATATTCCCATATTCCCATATTCCCATATTCCCATATTCTTATATTGCCATATCCCTATATCACCATATTCTCATATTCGCATATTCCTTATATTCCCATATTCCTATATTCCTATATTGCCATATCCCTATATCGCCAAATTCCCATACTCCCATACTCCAATATTGCCATATTCCCATATTCCCATATTCCCATATTCCTCTATCGCTATATCCCCATATCCCAGAATACCGAAATGTCCAAACCCACATCTACATATAACATCATTTCATCAGTTTCCACCAAGAAAACAATACCCTTGCGTATATCATATGTATATGACCTACACATCTGCAAACACCCTTATTTCACCCAAATTTCTATAATTTCAACGTTCAACAACATGCATATATCCTCAATCGAAAAGATAGTGAAAATACACATAAGGATAAATGTTTAAAAAAAACGCGTCCAAAGCATAGTTGGAAAGTATAGCAATTCCGAAGTCGCGATCGAAGATCACGAAGTAAGGCGTATCGATGCTGTACACGATTCTCGAACGGTGCAATTCGGTCGAAAGTTATGCGAACGATAGAAGTAAAAGATCGAGATCAAAAGGGAACAACGATACGCAAGAAACCGTGTTCTACATTTTCCATCGGGCTCCCTGAAAGAAGTTGCTTGCCAGTTCAGGGGGTATCGAACGAATAATGACGGGCCATTAAGGCTCTAACAAATATAAATTCTTCTCTTGTACGACAGAACATCGAAGAATTCTTTGTCTCGGAAGTAGGGTAAAGTCGGGACGTTTTGCGACCCTATTTATCAACCTCCTACCACGTCCCAACTTTGCTTTTCTTTAAATGACGAATAAATTCACACTTTTCCAGTAAACTTTCTACGTCTGCAACCACGTTAACTGCACGCTCGATAAATGTGTAGGATGTTCTACTTTGTGATCCAACTTCAGAAGTATATATTTTTTTCAGTTTATACATCAATAAAGTAAGTGTTTATATAGGGTACATATAAATACACACTTCTCAAGTAAGTTTTTTCGTCTGCAATGTTGTTAACTGCACGCTCGATAAATGTATAGGATGTTCTACAAATTTGTGATTAAACTTCAGAAGTATATATTTTGTTCAGTTTATACATCAATAAAGTAAGTGTTTATATAGGGCACATATAAATTCACAATTCTCGAGTAAACTTTCCACGTCTGCAATCTTCTTAACTGCACGCTCGATAAATGTGTAGGATGTTCTACAAATTTGTGATCCAACTTCAGAAGTATATATTGTTTCTAATTTATTCGTCAATAAAATAAGTGTTTATACAGATGCATATAAATTTACAATTCTCAAGTAACTTTTTTCGTCTGCAATCTTGTTAACTGCACGCTCGGTAAATGTGTAGGATGTTCTACAAATTTGTGATTAAACTTCAAAAGTATATATTTTTTTCAGTTTATACATCAATAAAATAAGTGTTTATACACATACATATAAATTCATAATTCACGAGTAAGTTTCTACGTCTGCAATCTTGTTAACTGCACGCTCGATAAATGTATAGGATGTTCTACAAATTTGTGATCCAACTTCAGAAGTATATATTTTTTTCAGTTTATTCATCAATAAAGTAAGTGTTTATATAATTGGTACATTGTATACTACTGATTTTCATTTTTCATCGAATAAACTTTCTGTGTCTCCAATCTTGTTAACTACACGTTCGATAAATGTACAGGATGTCCAACAAGTTTGCGATTAAACTTCAGAAGCATATATTTTTTCAAGTAATTATACATAAATAAAACACGCGTTTATATAAAATGGAATCATTTGCAAACATGGCTGCTTTTCATTTTGTAGATTCTGCAGTTATATTGCTATTTATTTTTATCTTCCCATAAACGACATGTAAATTCGTATTTTTCAACTTTCCGCGTCTGCGGTCTTGCTAATTACACGTTCGATAAATGTATGGGATAACGAACAAATTGGCGATCAAACTTCACAAACGTTTATTACTTCAATTAATTGTACATAAATAAAGTGAGTGCTTATATTCATGGGTACATTTACAAATATTACTGATTTTCATTTTCCAGATCCTGCAGTTATATTGCTATTTATTTTTGCCTCCCTCTTAATTGCAAATGAATTCATATTTTTCGAATAAACTTTTCGTTCGTATATTCCTGTTAACTACACGTTCGATAAATATGTAGGATGGTCAATTTGCGAGCGAGCTTCAAAAGTGTATATTATTGCAAATAATTATACATAAATTCACTGGTTTTTGCAAGTTCCACAGTTATTTTTATTTTTATCTTTCTTTGTTAATAATTTTTATAATTTTAAGTACGAGTTTAAAATGTGCTACCTAATGTTTTTAAAATTGAATCGTAGAAGGACCGAGAAAATCGCGTCCAGTAAGAAAGTTATGTGTGCAATATAGAAAAATAGAAGAAATACGAGAACAAATATAAGTGTACGGTTAAGATTTTAAGGGAACATGATTCGTTCGAAGTGCTAGTTCTGCTCTTTTCTTAAGCACACATCTCCGAACCGACTGAGCGCGCGAAGAAGAAAACTTTTTTTAGAGTTACCGTTCCAAAGTACGTAGTTGCTGGTCGTAAATCTGTGGGTGGCCAAGAAACGGAAGAGTTTGAAAGGGAACGAGAAAAATCCACGGAATCGAAGGAAGAAGAATCCTCGGCATCCTCGAAACTTTCCTTTATGTCTCTGGCTAGTGTGACTGCAGGATAACGATGAACGATACGAAGGAACGGCAAGTGGAAAAGTAAGAAGAAAGATCTTTTAAGAGGAGAAAGAGACACGAGTATATGTATGGGTACATACATATCGATATAAACGATGGAGAACAACGTGTAAAAGAAATATATGTGGCGAAGGAACTTCTGGAAATTGAAGAGAGCTCTTCAAAGAGAAACGACTTTATTATGTGATATTTTATTGTTTAATATTTTGTAATATTTATTGTTGTTTGTAATAGTTATTGTGTAATATTCTGTTGTCACGCGTGTGTGGACAATATGTGAGTACGAAAGATTAGGAGAATTTGAAATTGTTATATTTTGATGAAGTTACTACTAAATTCATGATTTACTAAATTTTTTAATTTCTAACTCGATAAATACCTAATCCCTAAATTTTCAAATTCAGATTTTAATAATTTATCAAACTGTCGAATTACCAATTTACCAAATGATGAAATTGCAAAATTTCCAACTCCCCAGTTCTTTATGTAACCAAATTATCAAATTGATAATTATCAAATTGATAATTTGGTTAGGTTAGGTAATTTACCAAATTACCTGATTCCCAAGTTTCCAACTCTTCAAATCCCCAGAACTTCCCCAAATTTCTAAATTTCCAAATCCCTACATTTCTAAATTTCGATATTTCCAAATTTCTAGATCCACAAATCCCAAAAACCTCAAACTCGCAAATTTCCAAATCAGCAAATCCACAAATCCCAAAAACCTGAAACTTCCAAATTTCCAAATCAGCAAATCCACAAATCCCAAAAACCTCAAACCCCCAAATTTCCAAGTCCACAAATCCCAAAAACCTCAAACTCCCAAATTTCCAAATCAGTAAATCCACAAATCCCAAAAACCTCAAACTCCCAAATTTCCAAATTCCCAAATCCACAAATCCCAAAATCCTCAAACTCCCAAATTTCCAAATTCCCAAATCCACAAATCCCAAAATCCTCAAACTCCCAAATTTCCAGATTCCCAAATCCACAAATCCCAAAAACTTGAAACTCCCAAATTTCCAAATCAGCAAATCCACAAATCACAAAAACCTCAAATTCCCAAATTTCTAAATTCCCAAATTCCCAAATTTCCAAATCAGCAAATCCACAAATCCCAAAAACCTCAAACCCCCAAATTCCCAAATCAGCAAATCCACAAATCCCAAAAACCTCAAACTCCCAAATTTCCAAATTCCCAAATCCACAAATCCCAAAAACTTCAAATCCCCAAATTTACAAATCAGCAAATCCACAAATCCCAAAATCCTCAAATTCCCAAATTTTCAAATCAGCAAATACACAAATCCCAAAAATCTGAAACTCTCAAATTTCCAAATCAGCAAATCCACAAATCCCAAAAACTTCAAATTCCCAAATTTCCAAATCAGGAAATGCACAAATCCCAAAAACCTGGAACTCCCAAATTTCCAAATTCCCAAATCCACAAATCCCAAAATCCTCAAACCCCCAAATTTCCAAATCAGCAAATCCACAAATCCCAAAAACCTGGAACTCCCAAATTTCCAAATCAGCAAATCCAGAAGTCCCTAAACCCTCAAACCCCCAAACCTCGTTAATTAAAAAATTCCAATAAACCATAAGCGAACCATTGAAACCTAATATATAGCTGATGTACCTCAGTATTTCCAGCACGATAAAAATTTTTTTATGAATCCACAACCACAAAGAGTTTAAAGAAGAGCGTCGAATTTGGCAAAGAACTAGTCAGGATCACAAAGGAGGACAGTAGAGTCCTTTCTGCGAAGGAGAGGACATTATATGACGTGACTGCAGTAAAAAGAGCGGAAAGATGAACCAGAAGAATCTCATAAAATGGTTGGAAATACATAGGTGAATCCGAGTCGAACGCGACCGAACGTGAAAGAGGATACGACGAGAGAAGAGAACGAAGGAAACGGGATAAAGGCCAGTGCGCAGATAAATGCGGTAATCTAAGTTTTTCCATTCCGCGGAACTCGACAAGATGACCTCTGACAAGAGAGAAACACCGAAACTGAAGAGGAGTAGCATCTCGTGGCGTGCACGGTGAAACGGAAATCGTTGCTGGTAGAAACGTCGCGGAACAGAGAAACGGCATTCATGGTTGGCGAATTAAACGGACTTCGAATTACGTAACGGGATGTGTTTGCGTTCCGTGATACACGGGGACGTATGTGCCATCAAGAATTAATTTCGCTGCGTCAGCGTTTCGACGCGAACATTTGCGAGACGTTCCAAGGGCTGAGCTTGACTTTGCCGCTACGTGCATAGAAAATCCGGTTTCATCAAGCACGGCCTCCGACGAGCGAACCGGACATCCGGCCGTGTGCTACTAATTTGCAAACCATCGAGTGCGATGGGATGCGTAGGTTCGTCTTGAATTAGTTTATTGCGAGGAGACTGTAGTATTATTAACTCGTTTTCGTTCGGGGTTTTATAATCGCGCGAGTGGGGTTGTTACTTTGATATATTGGGATGGTGAGGTTTTTTTCGATTGAGATGTTGGAATTGAGGAAGGTTGAAATTGGG
The DNA here is from genome assembly GCA_945859595.2 of Megachile willughbiella. Lineage (NCBI taxonomy): Eukaryota > Metazoa > Arthropoda > Insecta > Hymenoptera > Megachilidae > Megachile > Megachile willughbiella. The sequence goes on from OX243796.1 coordinate 13,579,478, forward strand.
GAGATTATGGAGTTGTGGAATATTGACTTGGTTGTTTCGAAGTAATAGGAGAATTCGGAATTTTTGTATTTAGGTGGTTGGAAGTTGGAGTGGTGGAATATGGGGTATTAGAGGTTAGAGTACAGGAATTTGGAATATTGGACTTCGCAAAACTACAATTTGGAATATTGGAATTCACAACACTGCAATGTGGAATATTGGAATTTACAATACTAGAATTTGGAATATTGGAATTCATAATACTAGAAAATGGAATTCACAATACTGGAATTCGGAATATTAGAATTCACAATATTGGAACTCGGAATATTGGAATTCTACATGTTGGAATTCTACATATTGGAATTCGGAATACTGGAATTCCACATATTAGAATTCGGAATATTGGAATTCGGAATGTTGGAATTCGAAACATTGGAATTCTACATATTGGAATTCCAGATATTAGAATTCGGAAGATTGGAATTCCACATATAGGAATTCTACATACTGGAATTCCACATATTAGAATTCGGAATATTGGAATTCGGAATGTTGGAATTCGAAACATTGGAATTCTACATATTGGAATTCCAGATATTAGAATTCGGAAGATTGGAATTCCACATATAGGAATTCTACATACTGGAATTCCACATATTAGAATTCGGAATATTAGAATTCCACATATCGGAATTCGGAATATAGGAATTCTACACGTTGGAATTCTACACATTGGAATTCCACATATAGGAATTCTACACATTGGAATTCCACATATAGGAATTCTACACATTGGATTTCCATATATTGTAATCCGGAATATTGGAGTTCCACGTATTGGATTTCCACATATTGGAATTCCACATATAAGAATTCTACATATTGGAATTCCACATATAGGAATTCCATACATGGGAATTCCATATATCGGAATTCTACATATTACAATTCGAAACATTGGAATTCCACATATAGGAATTCTACATATGAAATTCTACATATTGGAATGCTACATACTGGAATTCCACATATTGGAATATGGAATATTAGAATTCGAAACTTTAGAATTCAGCATATTGAAATTCGTAATATCAGAACTGGAGATTTCGGAATTCGGAATACTGAAATTCGAACTATTATAATTCAAACTATCACAATTTAAAATATTTCAAAATTGAAGACATCAGAATTCAATACATTGAAATATTTCCAATTAACTATTTCCTACTCTTACAACTTTTACAGTACTTAATACAAAATGCAAATTAAGAATAAAACCAGAAACATACTGTTACTCAAACTATTATAAACAGTTTTAGACATATATTTCCAATACAATTATTAAGTATTTCGATCCAACCAAAGCGAAACGACAATACTCAAGACTCCAAATTATTAAATATAAATGATTTACAAATAAAAGTGAATGAGACCACTAATTTAAAAATTCATAGGGTTTCCATTGCAGTCTGAAGCAAACAAATATAGCAAGTATAGGGTTGAAGATTTGTCCGTCAATATTACTTAGCCCCTTTAACGTTTCCCTTTGTCGTCCGGAATCAAATAACAAGGCGTGTCGGTTTACACGATGGTAAAAGCCGAAATCGTCAGATAAATTATAGTCCCAAAGTCCAAGTGCATGCACACGGAAACTAAGTCGTTGCTCAAGCACCGTTGGCACCATAAAGCCGAGAGAAAAGGACCCCCGAGGATCCACCGAGACCGACACACTTCCTTCCTTGTTTCTTCGACGAATTCGCTTTACTGCGTCCTGCGAAACTCCCTCGTAATCTTCTGGCAGTCGTTATCTCGGCGTACCGTCGAACATGTACCCTCACGATGCCCAACGTTAACCATGATTCACGCTCGAATCACCATAAACTAGAAAAATCGTTGCTTCCTTCGCAGCGCGGAATCGCTGTCGTAAACATGTTGCTGGTTAATCAAGTCTTCGAGCTTCGAGTTCACCTTTAAATAGAAATAGTACTTTTGCTATTTCACTACCTTTTATTTCGATTTCGAACGTTTGGGAATTTGGTAATTTGAGAAAATTCTAAATTGGGAAAATCTTGGGAAAATTCTTTGGGAAATTGTGAATTTGGAAATTTGAAGTACCTTTAGATTACTAGATTCCTAAACTTCTAAATTTCTACATTTCTGGATTCTGAGAATTCAAGGATTCCCTATACCTTGATGTTCCTAGATTTCGAGATTCATAAGTCCCTGGATTTCTTAATTCTGAGATTCAAAAATTCCCTAGATCTTGATGTTACTGGATTCCCAGATTCATAATTCCCTAGATTTCTAAATTCTGAGATTCTTGGTTTCTAGGATTTCTAAATTCCTGGATTCCTAATTACCTTTTCTATCTTTCTAGATTTCTAGATATCTACATTTCTAGATTTCTAGATTTCTAAATTCCTAGATTCTCCAATTTCTAAATTTCTAGATTCCTAGATTCCTAGATTCCTAGATTCTTAAATTCCTAGATACCTAAATTCCTAAATTCCTAGATACCTAAATTCCTAGATTCCTAGATACCTAAATTCCTAGATTCCTAGATACCTAGATTCTGAGATTCTCAGATTCCCAGATTTTCAGATTCCTAGATCCTTAGTTTCCTAAAATCTTAATTCCCTAGATCCCTAGATTCATAGATACCTGATTTTCCAGATACCTAGATTGCTAAATACAAATATTACTAGAACCCAATACCTCTAGACTACAATACCTCAAGCTCTCATTCTTTCTAAATGGCGATGTGTCTAAATTCTCCTATTCCTATATTACAATATCACTAAATTTCAATATCGGGAGATCTTAGTATTCCTAGATGTCAATATCTTTAGGTACCAGTATCCCTAGATACCTGGATACTTAGCTACCTAAGTACCTAGGTACCTAGATGTCCTAAATGTCTAATTTGATCTGTAAATACTTATATTCATCAGTAGCTACATCCATTGAGACCTACATATATCCTAGATGTATTTCATTCTCCCTATATTCTGTTTCTAGATGCGATAGATATATTGCTAGATATATTACTATATTGCTAGATATATTGCTATATCTCAAAGATCTTGTATCCCGATATCTCTACATATATCGCCGAATTCATATATCTATGTTTAAATTGATCGTACGATAATTAGTTGATGTGTTTAGATGCTTGTATTGCTGTATCTCATAGTTCCAATATCCCAAAACCTCTTCATATATCGCCGAATTCATATATCTCTGCTTAAATTGATCATCTAATAATTCTGTCATCTTAAGTTGATAGTATAATAACTTTGAATGCATGTGTATCAAATGAGAATTTGATAAATTCAAAATAATACAAGATTTAGGATATTTTCCTAATAGCGAACAGAGAGTGCTAGTAATACGCGAACCAGCTTTCAGCTGCATTTCCATCTGTTTTTTTGCCGGCCGTAAAAACGTTCGATGCAGAACCCCTGTATTTCTTCAGGTTCGGTATTGGATGCTTCCGCGAAATATGGGAATCCACTTAAGTAAATTTCAGCATATTTTATGCAAAGTGTTATCGACTTGGGTCGCGATTCAGATTTCACGCTCAAGCTGTATTTCTCTGACACGCTCGTCGCATCCCGTGCCTTCTCTTTTTTCGCCCGTCATCCACGATGGCTCCTATAAAAATTTACACCTGCTCGCTCACACCTTTTTTTGTTCGCGGACAATTCAATTTTCCTTGATTGTCGATAAAGTTACGAAGGCGCGAGGAAAAAACCGGATTTCGACGGGGTTTGCTTAACATTTCACCTTTCTACGCCCGATTGAGTAACACGTTGGGTCTTTGTCGAAATTTTACGCTTTCTTCGTGTGACTAGGTACAGAAACAATCAACGTTAAATGTATTGATTCCTATAAAACTAACTTTCTTCAAGATGTGTGACAAATACAAGATACGGCCATATTGGTAAAATCTCCACATTGATATATTAAGAAACACCTTTGACTCAGTTATGTCAAACATCTTCTACTTCAGTCAACAGATTCTGTAATTGACCAGTCTTTCTCTGTTAAGAATATTGACACGTTTCACATTGATGTGTTATAAGAGACACCTTTGACATTCAATTATGTTGGACATGATCTTCCACTTCAGTCAACAGATTCTGTAACTGACCATCAGTCTTCCTCTGTTAAGAATATTGACAAGTTTTACGCGTCACATTGACATATTATAAGAGACACCTTTGACATTCAATTATGTCGGACATTTTATCTTCTACTTCAGTCAACAAATTCTGTAATTGACCATCAGTCTTTTTTCATTAAGAATATTGGCAAAATATGTATATAGACATTTTCATGGTACTCTCAGCTTCAAATTGATATATCCTAACATTTGGATGTCGATCAATCATCTTGTCTTCAAAATTAGTCACATTTTTCTATAATTTACTGTCAGTTTCACTATTAAGAACATTAACGAAACATTAACATGATTATTTTCATAAAATTTTAAGCTTCACGTCAATATATCCTAAATGATATGTCATCTTATTTTTAAAAATCGGCCTGCACTCGCTATAAGTGACCACCGATGAACTTCTTTATTAGGAATATCAACGAAGCTTAAATTCATATCTTGCAAATCGGTGCTGCCTAAAGTCCTGACAGATAACATCCCGTCAGCTAAAATCCTGATAGCTAACATCCCGACAGCTAAAGTCCCGAGTATACATGCCCAGTGCACCACATGTAGAGTTTTTAATGGCGACTATATTTGTTAAATGCAGTTAACAGATTAGGTTAGTTGGGACTTTGATTGTCAGGATTTTAGGTTGTCGGAATTTTGCGCTGTCTAAATTTTTGTTGTCGGAATTATAGGTGTTGAAATTGTGTCTGTCTGAATTTTGGGGTGAACACATTGCAAATAACATTTTGTCATTAAATCTTACACTGTACACATCTCGAATTCGACTCGATACGTCACAATCTAATGATTGATTAAAATGCTGTAGAAGACTTGAAAATACAAAAAATTGCAAACTATCGAAATTGCACAGTATTGAAAAACTGTATAGAAAGCGTCGAAAGTAACAGAAATCTAGTATAAAATACCGAAGCACCAAATGTTTTAGCTAGATAAAATTAATCGCAGAACCTTGTCTCGGCGAGTTCGTCAGAGAGCAATCCCAGCTGCAGCAGCTAAACGCAATTAAGTTTCAATTGGCCGTGTTGATGGAGTAATTTGCAACGGACAACAATTCGGCAGGAAAACGCGAAAATTTCGCCTGCTCTCGGTAACATTTCGCGGCCACGTTGATCTTGTTAACCCCGTTTCGTCGGCGTGTTCCGCGAAGATTGCAATCCCGCGTCCATACATACTATCCACGGTGTCTATAGAAGCAAATGGCACGGAAAGAGTCTGGCCAGAGAGTAGACGCGAGTAGCTCGGAAAGTTACGGTTGCTTGGCCCGTAAGGAAAAAAACCAGGCGATTTTTACGAGCACTTGGTCTAAACGACAAAATGCAATTGTACGGGCGAGCACCCCGTGCACGAGACATTGTTAAGAACTCGCTGCCGAGTCTCGAATGCAACCCTTTCTTTCGTCGTTTCTCGCTAACTCGAGGAGAAGCCAACGAACGTTTTAGACGTGGAATTACATTGTTCGCTTTCGCTGTGCTTTTCCATTGTTGTAATTTAACGCGATGAGTCACAGTGCGCGTGTACTCGGTTCTGTTCTTCTTTCAGAGGAAGAGGATCTTGCACGACGTTTGCGATGTTTTGAGGGTCTGGCTGCTAGGGGATGTTTGGAGATATAGGGATTCGGAGGTAGGGGGAGTAGGAGACTTTAGGACTTGGGATTTATGGATTTGGGGACTATTGTGGTATTTAGGGAGTTGCGGATTTGGAGATTTGGAGATTAGGGACTTGGGAATATAGGGATTTGGGGATTTGGGAATTTGGGGGTTTGAGAATTTGAAGGTTTGGTTAATTTGGCGATTTGGAGATTTGGGGACTTAGAGAGTTGGTGATTTTGAGATTTGGGGATTAGGGACTTGGGAGTTTAGGCATTTGGGAATTTCGGGATTTGGAGATTAGGGACTTGGGAGTTTAGGTATTTGGGGATTTTGGGATTTGGAGATTTTGAGATTTGGGGATTTGGGGATTTTGGGATTTGGAGATTTTGAGATTTGGGGATTTGGGGATTTGGGGAGTTGGAGATTTTGAGATTTGGGGATTTGGGACTTCGGAGTTTAGGTATTTGGGGATTTTGGGATTTGGAGATTTGGGGATTTGGGGATTTGGGGAGTTGGAGATTTGGAGATTTGGAGATTAGGGACTTGGGAGTTTAGGTATTTAGGGATTTTGGGATTTGGAGATTTGGAGATTTGAGGATTTGGGGACTAGGGACTTGGGAGATTAGGAATTTGGGAACTTTGGGATTTTGGGATTTGACGATTTGGGAATTTGGGGATTTGGGGATTTGGGGATTTGGGGATTTGGGGATTTGGGGATTTGAGGATTGAAGGATTTGAAGATTTAGGGATTTGGAGAATTAAGGATTTGTGGACTTTCAGGACTTGGAAATTTAGGTATTTGTGAATATTGAAAGTTTGAGGTTTCCAGATTTGGTGATTTAGGTATTTGTGCGTTTAGGGACTTAAGGATTTAAGGATTTATGGATTTGAGGATTTGGAGATTTGGGAATTTGGAAATTTGCGAATATGGGAATTTGAAAACTTGGAAATTTGGAAATTTGAAAATTTGAAAATTTATAAATTTAAAATTCCAGAATTTTGAAAATTCAGAAATGTAGGGAGAATATAGATTCCTAAATCCCAATATTATTATATCCCACTAACCCTATATTTCTATATCCCTATATCCCTATATCCCTATATCCCTATATCTCTATATCCCTATTGTCTTATATCCCTATTGTCCTATATCCCTACTGTCCTATATACCTATATCCCTATATTCCTATATCTCAATATCCCAATATCCCTATATCCCTATATCCCTATATCCTTGTATCCCTACACCCTCATATCCCCATAACATCACCAACTCCATAATAACTATCCTTAATTCTATTAGAAATTTCTATAATAAAGCATTGGTGAAGTTTTTCAGAACTGAATTATAGAAATAGCTCGTAATATTTTGCAGAGACCAAAAGAGACACCTCTTAAACGCGATTTGCGGGTTTCCATTGGAAACTTGAATTGGACGACGAGATCGTTGAAGATTATTCTACGAACGACGGTGTTTCATTCCGTGTCCAGCTTTGAGGACGAATCCGCAATTAATACCATATTAATAATTTTGTTTGAAATTTTCCTCCGTTTGCACAGAACGATTTGAAGGGGATTATTTGTACGTGGAATAAATACGGGAATATTAATGCGGTTTACCCGTAACGAGTTTTAAATTTTGATCTTGCATTCTCGCCACGAAATATCAGATGCATAGTTTATTTAGTTACTTCGGTAAATGATTGTCCGAATATCGCGTGGTGAATATGAACAACTTGCAGGAGAAATATGAACAATTTCCTTTTCAGGAGAAAATTTCCTTTTACGAATTTGAGATAGTAAAACAAATATATTGATCAGTCTTTTTGTATAACTGTTTTATTTTACTGTTCCTGGCCAATTAGGACCACGTACGAAAATTTCACTTTTGTGGCTATAACATTATACCATATGCAAAATTGTCTTAGGTCATGCAAGATTTTCTCGATAAAATACGAATGAAGACATCATCCACTTTTTATTAATCGATACTCGAGAAACGATTGAATCGTTAAAATTTTAGGTTAGTTTTTAACCCCTTAATCTATGATTTCTTCGGCAGTCAGACAGAGTTAAATAATTATTTCTACATTGTTCAGACAAGTAAGGAAAGTTGATCCCTGACCATCGAATTAGGACCACGTACGAAAATTTCACTTTTATGGCTACAACATTATGTCATATATGGAAAATTGTCTTGGGTCGTGCAAAATTATTACTGAATACGTTGATAACGATACATAGCAATTTGTTACTATCGTGATAATAAATTGTGTGGGTGATGAGCGATTAAGGGCCGTGCGTTTGCGTTAGGCTCAAGTATCGATAGCGCGTCAGGTGAAATTTGAATGCCATGGAAAATGTCTGCCTACTCAAAAGACTAGTTTACAACTCTCCAACCACGTTATCCGAGTTGAAAAGAATTACAGATATTTGGGAAAATAATGAAGATATACAGCATATGATGTATAGAGAGCATGCCGGAAACTGTGACCAAAGCAAAGGGTGGAAATACAAGATATTAACATGTGTTAATAATGTTATGCACCGTAGTAATGTTAGTAGCTAATAAATATCATTACAATTTGAACAAACCTTTTAATTTTACGGAAAACGTGAAAATGCTGAAAATTTATAGTGGTCCTAATTCGATGGTCAGGGACTGTAACAATTTTTATTAAGCCGCAATAATGTTCACTTGTTTGTTGCTTGTATGTAACATTCTGTTCGATATATTTGTACTAACATATTATCACAAAATCATTTAATACATCGCTTTCAAAGGTACGTGTTTATTTTTAAATTAACTACGCTTATAAAACCAAACCCCCGGGGAATTAGGAATCGCAGAAATTTCAGGTAAACAGAACTCTAATTACATGCTCGGACGATTAAACGAAAGTTTCGAACAGAGCGCTCGCGCGGTTATTATAACGAGTAATTACTTGAAAAAACAAGTAATCAGTCTCAAAGGACGATTAATAATGAAATTTTAATTATTTCCGTCTAGCAGCGAGCCGCCACGAATCGACAAAGAACGAACGCACGAACAAACGGTCGTTTCCAATATCAATTCTCCGAATAAGCCGCGAAACAAATACACCCGCTGAACAAGGACAAGCAAATCCTGTTTGATCAACTTTATGCAAAATCTGGAATCCGGTTGTCCGACCGGAAACTCGACAAATCACAATCTCCGCAAAATTGCGTATAAATCGCGTCGACAGTTTTCCAACACTGTAAATAAATCTCCAATCAATCGAGCTCCGACTTCGGCCAATAAATACGACTTCGATCGAGTGTTCAGCACGTAGTGCGAATTTGATCTCGCTTATAAACAAAATTCCATACTGGCCATTCAAGTTTTGCTACGACGTGGTGAGTCTTTCAACTTCGACGTACGAACTGACATGGAATAAATTTGCAAATCACCAAACTTTAAAAGTTTTGCACATATTAAAATTTCAACGATTCCAAACATTGTCAAATGTCCAATTGCCAAATTTAGACATTTTCGATAGTATTCTTGTATTGTAATTTCTGTGAGACGTGGTTGAAGTAACTAGGAATTTAGGGATCTAGAGATCTATGGATGTAATGAGCGAGGGATTCCTGGATATCGGGACAAAGGGATATCGGGATATAGGGACATCGGAACATAGGGATATCGGGATATAGGAACATCGGGACAAAGAAATATCGGGACATAGGGATATCGGAACGAAGGGATATTGGGACATAGGGACATCGGGACATAGAGGTATCGGGACATAGGCATATCGGGGCATAAGGATCTCAGGACATAGGGATATCGGGATATAGGGACATCGGAACATAGGGATATCGGGATATAGGAACATCGGGGCAAAGAAATATCGGGACATAGGGATATCGGAACGAAGGGATATTGGGACATAGGGATATCGGGACATAGAGGTATCGGGACATAGGCATATCGGGGCATAAGGATCTGAGGACACAGGGATATCGGGATATAGGGACATCGGAACATAGGGATATCGGGATATAGGAACATCGGGACAAAGAAATATCGGGACATAGGGATATCGGAACGAAGGGATATTGGGACATAGGGATATCGGGACATAGAGGTATCGGGACATAGGCATATCGGGGCATAAGGATCTCAGGACATAGGGATATCGAGATATAGGGACATCGGAACATAGGGATATCGGGATATAGGAACATCGGGACAAAGAAATAGCGGGACATAGGGATATCGGAACGAAGGGATATTGGGACATAGGGACGTCGGGACATAGAGGTATCGGGACATAGGCATATCGGGGCGTAAGGATCTCAGGACATAGGGATATCGGGATATAGGGACATCGGGACATAGAAATATCGGAACGTAGAGATATCAAGACATAGGGATATTGGGGATTAGGGATATCAGAACATAGGTATATTGGGACATAGGGACATGGGGACATGGGGACATCGGGACATAGAGGTATCGGGACATAGAGATATCAAGACAAAGGGATATCGGGGCATAAGGATCTCAGGACATAGGGATATCGAGATATAGGAACATCGGGACATAGGGATATCGGGGAATAGAGATATTGGGACGTAAGAACATCATGACAAAGGGATATCGGAACATAGGGATATCGTGATCTACAGATATCTGGATTTAGGGGTATTGGATCTCAAAGATATTTGGATCTAGATATATCAAGGTTTAGGGATATCAGAGTCCAAAGATTTTGACGTCTAGAGTTATTGGGACATAGTGATAATTAGATATTAGTTAGATATTAGATAAAGTTCGAAGATATTAAGTGTTATAATGTGACAATTTAAATTTGTATATCGCCAATTAACAAAAGCGTGAGGCCCGTGAAGGCAGCTGTACACGGTGACAAACAGTTAAGAAGCTAGTTTATTATAAAATAAAATTTTTGTTCTTTTATCAAGATCAATTTATATTCATAAAACAAAAGGAAAAATTGTCCAACATTAAGATATTAAGAACAATGAATACTATGATCTAGAGTTATGGATATCTAGCGATTTAGAAGTGTAGAAATATGGAGATCTATGTACATATAAATTTGTAGGAATTTAGAAATCCGTGAATTTCAAAATCTGATCTATGAGTCCATGAATCTATTAGAGTTGTATAGAAATATAGAAATTTATAAAATATTAATAATACAGAATTTCTAAATGATGAACATTATTACCCCATGAAAGTTATACCTGTTAATATCGAGTGACGAATTAATTTGATTTCAAGTTTCATAAAATTTATTTTCCCACGGGAACACCCGAAACCGTGTAAAATAATTTCTCGAATTTTTCTCCGGCTGTACAAACAGATGGTCTTAAAAGGAGTTCAAAGAAACTTTCGTAGAAATCACGGGAAATATCCGCTTCGTCCGAAACTTTGCATTTATCTTTCCGCAAATATCTCCTTGCGAGAATTTATAATTCCAGACAGTTTGACGATAAATCTGCTAGAGATTCACCGCAAGTGATAATCAGCCAGCGTTTCATTTCCCTTAAGAATGTCTCGAATCTCTCATCTTACGCTTTAATAACTCTTCAAACGATATCTTGCGCTATCCATCAAATTTCAAAACCTTGATACTTCTTATTTAACGCTGATTCAAGGTTTCTCAACCAATTTTGTCTCACGGTATCTCTAATTAAATTATTTCGTAATTAAAAAGGTTATTACGATCGCAAACTTTTATTAGTGTGTAATAAATCGATTCTACTTGCAAATAATAATCTCATTTATTGCAATATACAGTAATAAATTTTATTGCAATATCATAAGAGTTATGTGTTTGCGAATTTGCGCAAGTAGGAATTAGAGAATTAGGAAATTAAGTAAATGGAAATTTGGAATTTTTGAAGCTTTGCATTCTGGAATTCTACATACAAGGATTTTGGAATTTTGGAATTATAAAATTTGGAAATTTGGGAGTTTGAGATTCTGGAATTCTGGAATTTTGGATTTTTAGAATTTTGAAATTTTGACATTTGGGAATTTGGGAATTTGGGAATTTACGAATTTAGGAATTTGGGGATTTTGAGGAATTTGAGGAATTTTAGAATTTTGAAATTTGGGAATTCAGGAATTTGGAAATTTGGGGAATTAGGGGAATTTGGGGAATTTGAGGAATTTGGGAATTTGGGAATTTGGGGATTTTGAGGAATTTGAGGAATTTTAGAATTTTGAAATTTGGAAATTCGGGAATTTGGAAATTTGGGGAATTAGGGGAATTTGGGGAATTTGAGGAATTTGGGAATTTGGGGATTGGGGGAATTTGAGGGATTTGGTGAATTTGTGAATTTTTGAAGTTTAGAATTTTTTAAATTTGGGAAATTTGAGAATTTGAAAATTTGGGCAATTTGGAAAATTCGGGGAATTCAGGGAATTTGGGGAATTTTGGAATTTTGAAACTTCAGAATTTTGAGATTTGGGAATTTGGGAAATTTGAGAACTTGGGAATTTGGGGAATTTTGGAATTTTTGAATTCTAGAGCTCCGGAATTCTTGAATTCTGGAATTCTGCAATTTTGAAATTCTGGAATTCTGGAATTCTGGAATTTTGCAATTTTGGAATTCTGGAATTTAAGTGGAAATATTCTGAAATTTGAGAAATATGGGAATTTGGAATGTAAGGATTTGATCATATTGGGGCTTGAGAACTAAGGAATTAAGAAATTTAGGCAATCTTTTCCTCTTTTAATTCAATAATTACGTGTTATTAATCCTAGAGTTACAGTTTATTAACCATTTATAGTCAAATTCAAACTAATATATAAAGACAAATAAATAATAATACATAAATTAGTTTATACAATAATTCTTCATCCCAAGATTAACAAGGTTAACATTCGACAAGTTTAATATAAAAATAATTTAAAAATAAAAGAAATGTAAAATCCGTCGTTTCGACAGGTACCGTAAATCTAGTGCGAAAACTTGAACGTGTCAAATCTTCAATATTTGTACCCGTGGCGAATATATCCGTAAACAGCAAGACAAATTGAAGCATCGTGGCGGAGCTCGTTTAAATCGTCGAAAGATCGCATATTCCCGTAGTAAGCGTTAGATTGAAAAATTTTCCTACTCGTCGAGCATTTCGCGGAGTCGACAGTCGACGAAGCAAACGTACGAGAAGATCCGCGACGTCGAAATAGAAGCGGCCGTAGATAGAACACGAGAATAGACGATTCAAATGGCCTTTTATCCGCCGCGATCCTGGTCTTGAGGCAATTCGAGGCTTTTACGAAAATTCATGGCGCAAAAGCACCGAGGATCTTGGAACACGAGTCTTAGATTTCTCTCAACTTCCTTTATTCGTTCTTGCCGTTTGTGCTTCTTCTGCATCGAATAGAACCATTCTTTGTATCGAAACTTCTCTTTATCTGCGTGGCTTGCTTTACCTCCTTTACGACTTTCGCATTGCCACCAATCCGACGTTTCGATGCTTTCCATTCTTCTACGAACAGTGATTGTTTAAATGGGCTTTGCTTGCGATTTTACTTACCTCCGCTTTACTCGGCTTTCGTATTTACTTTTGCTTCGGATACACTCTCGTGATTCGATTCCGTAAAATTTGCACAAAATACTATATGGTATTGTAGAAACATTTATTAACGGAACAATTATTTAACATTAAATATTAGGTTAATTTTTTCATTGAATTACAAGGGAAAATTACACACGTTCTTTCCAACGGGTAACATGACTGAGTGAAAATCAAATAAATGCTCATAATAACTATATAAACTTGTTCTCAGTATTCTAAACACAAAATCGCTGCTGGTCAGTTAGAGCAAGGGGTTGATTTTGATTAATATAAAATGTAATATAATTTCATGACATAAAAATACCACGAACTATCACTTATGATGTATCAGTTAACAGTTTATAGCTTGAAAATAATTACTATACACATTTACTATGAATATTGTAAATACAAAATGACTGCTGGTCAGTTAGAGCAAAAGGTGGTTGATTTTGATTAATATAAAATATAATATAATTTCATGACATAAAAATACCACAAACTATCACTTATGATGTATCAGTTAACAGTTTATAGCTTGAAAATAATGACTATACACATTTACTATGAATATTGTAAATACAGAATCGCTGCTGGTCAGTTAGAGCAAAAGGTGGTTGATTTTGATTAATATAAAATGTAATATAATTTCTTGGCATAAAAATACCACAAACTATCACTTATGATGTATCAGTTAAAAGCTTATAGCTTGAAAATATACGTTTACTATGAATATTGTAAACACAAAATGGCTGCTGGTCAGTTAGAGCAAAAGGTGGTTGATTTTGATTAATATAAAATGTAATATAATTTCTTGGCATAAAAATACCACAGGCTATCACTTATATCTGTTTAAATCTCAAAGCTTGCTAAAAATGACTATATTTTACCGTCACTATTTTCAACACAAAATGGCTGCCGGCCAGTTGAAACCAGGAGTGACTAATTGTGAAACGTATGAAGTTAATATAATTTGATCAACAACTTCGCAGAATAAATTCTAAAATATGATAGTATTAATACAATCCTCTGTTACACGCAAGACTGGATGCATAAAATAGTTGCAGTTACTGTATTAAATAATTCATTTATTCTCACATAACTTTGTTCTCAATGTCACAAAGCTTCATTGCTACCAAATCAATAACATTTCACGAATTCACGAAAGTTACGATCTCAATTAACATCATTTTATTAAAGGTACGAAGCAAAATATTCTACGTTTCTATGTGTATCGAATGAGTAATGACGAGGCAGAGAGCATATGAAAATGAGGAAGGCATAGGTTTTTCCAGAAGAAAGAACGGAAGGCTTCGTTGCCGCGAAAGCGTCGTTCAAAAGAATCCAAGAACTTGAAAAGAGCGAAGCGAGAAAACTCGCTCGTCAAGCTAACAAGAAACAAAAGGTGGAAAACAATGCGATTGTTGGTGCGCTAGAAAATACCACCGCCACTTTCCTTTTGTTCAAAGTGAAATTCCGAAGTGGCTAAGGTTGCGAGCTATTCAGGCAACCAAGAAATTTCGGTTGATAGACAAATTTTGAGCTTAATCTAAAATCTAAATTGTCTTTGTGCAGTTGAACATTTAGAAATTTCGGAATTCGCAAGTTTGGTGATTCGGTATTTTGGATGACTGAGAGTGTGGAGATTGAGAAATTTAAGGAGAAATTGGGGAATTGGGGAAATTGGGAATTGGGAGAGTTGGAGCGTTTGGGGAGTTTGGGGATTTCGGAATTTGAATGTTTGAAGGTTTGGAGATCTGAAGATATGATGATTTAGAGATTTGAAGATTTGGGGATTTGGAGATTTGGGAATTTGGGGATTTGGGGATTTGGAGATCTGAAGATTTAGAGATTTGAAGATTAGGGAATTTAACGATTTGGAGATCTGAAGATTTGAGGATTTGAAGATTTGGAGATCTGAAGATTTAGAGATCTGAAGATTTAGAGATTTGAAGATTTGGAGATTTGAAGATTTGGAGATCTGAAGATTTAGAGATTTGACGATTTGGAGATCTGAAGATTTAAGGATTTGAAGATTAGGGGATTTGTCGATTTGGAGATCTGAAGATTTGAGGATTTGAAGATTTGGAGATCTGAAGATTTAGAGATTTGAAGATTAGGGGATTTGACGATTTGGAGATCTGAAGATTTGAGGATTTGAAGATTTGGAGATCTGAAGATTTAGAGATTTGAAGATTTGAGGATTTGACGATTTGGAGATCTGAAGATTTGTGGATTAGAAGATTTGAGGATTTGTAGAGTTTGCAATTTGAGGATTTGGGGATCTGTGGATGTACAAATATTGTATTTTGAGGATTTGTGGATCTAGGGATTTGGGAATTTGCGTATCTGTGAATTGGAGGATTTTACAATGTTGGGATTTGAGAACTTGAGAACCTGAAGATTTTGAAAATTTGAGAATCTGTGAATTTGGAGATTTGAGAACTTGTCAGTCTGTGAATTTGGAGACTCAAGAATTCCGCAATCTGCAAACTTCAGGATTTGCGTATTCGTAAATTTGATTATTCAAAAAATCGAAAAGTTTGAAAAATTAGAAGTTTACTGATTTGAAATTTGCACTCGTATTTCAACCGTATTCGAAATTCTTGGAAGTAAAATCGCAACGCGTACTTAGTTTCTCTACATTTTTCTGTCTCCCAAAACGCGAATGACAGAAACAACGACTGTCACGGAGATAAATCTTTCACGAAGTGACAAAGAGAAATCACTTTGGAACAGAATAGTGAAAATAGCGATGGTTGAACAGGTAAAGGAGACACTTGCGTATGGAAACTGACGTATTTCTGAAATTTATGTAAAATTCGCGTCCAACCTGTAAGAAAGAAACTTGAATAATATAACAAACCATAATACATCCATAATTTATTACTGTTCCATAGAAAAAGCACATGTGTTAGATCTTATAATATAATAGCATAGCGAGAAGGTAAGATCTCGGTCCAAGTTTTTATCGATACAATAACATACCGTTTTTAGTTTATGGACACTTTGAACAAGTTCAAATCAATAGATTCCCCTAGCATCAAAAACACCCAAGTCGTCGTTACATCCTATCGAGTATTTTTAGTTTATTATCATTCACATCTGGTTGGCAGAATTCTTAATCTCAGTAATAGAGTCCTTATTTGCAGTTTTCTATTCGTGTCGAGGTATTGCTGCTTTTATTACTTGCTGCGATCACTTTTTGGAGAACACCCAGAGCGCAGACGTCACTCGGTTTTTCATTTCCACCCGAATTCGCGTATCCGATAGAAATTAGGAACTGTTTCCCTCGGTCTTGTTCGTAAAAATTGTACGCCCACACCGAGCCTTCATCTCGCGAAATAACCAATCGAACAGATATACACGAAATAGACACGAGGTTGTTCGCTTCGGAACATCGGATACATAGACACGTTGTTCGCTTCGGAACATCATCTAGACACGTAGTCGTTCAGTTTGGAACATCGTTAAAAATAAGTAGAAAGCACGTTTCGGTGTTGTACAATTATTCAACCTACACTTATAAATATTAGGACTTGAAGCGATTGAAGTTCCCCGCGTTTAATCGTCGCTAAATATTGCCGACGCTGCGACGCACATACATCTTACAAAAAATAATGAACTACAAGGTAACTAGGAAAGTCAATGGTATATATGTATATGTACATATAAATCACTAGAGATGTTCGTTTTTGAAAAATGGTCCTTTATTATTTCATACCCTATGAATCCCTTTGTTTCGTGTGCTTTTATCTCTAATAAAAATTTACGAGCGTCACTAGCGAAGCGTTCCACCCACTCTTCCGCCGTGTATTGCATTTCCGTCGGCCAGTGTATTTCAAACTTGCCTCTCTTTCGTCGACGATCGTGAAACTTTTACAAAACTCTTACGATATGAATTTGGAAACGCGAAGAGGAGAATACCGACTTGAATTTTACGATTTAATCGCGGATGCCGTGAACTTTCACTGTGAACTATCAGTCTATAAACCTGTGTCTATGAAATTAGAAATCAGTAAATCTGAAATTTTGAAGATCTACAAATAACAAGTTCAAGATCGAAAAATCGAAAAATTGAAAAATTGAATAGTCGAGCAATTGGAAAATCAAAAATCGAAAAAATCTGAAGATTTATAAAACTGAATATAAAAATTTGAAAATTTAAACATCTTAAGATCTAATAATAATGACCACAAGATCTAATGATCTATGAATCTAAAGATTTTTTAAACTACGAATATAGAAATCTCAGAACCTAAAAATCTAAAAAACCAAAAATCTAAATGTTTGAATATTTGAAGATGCAGAAATCTAAAGATTTAAAAATCTAATGGTCCAAAAATCTAAAGATCCGATGATCTAAAGACTTGAAAATCTAAAGATTCCAAAGTCAAAAGATCCGAAAATTTAATCCTCCGAAAATCTAAAAATCTAAGAATGTAAAGACGCAAAAACCTAAAAATCCAAAAAACTAAATGTTAGAATATTTGAATATGCAGAAATCTAAAGATTTAAAAATGTAATGGTCCAGAAATCTAAAGATCCGATGATCTAAAGACTTGAAAATCTAAAGATTCCAAACTCAAAAGATCCGAAAATTTAATCCTCCGAAAATCTAAAAATGCTAAGAATCTAAAGATGCTAAAACCTAAAAATCCAAAAAACTAAATGTTAGAATATTTGAATATGCAGAAATCTAAAGATTTAAAAATCTAATGGTCCAGAAATCTAAAGATCCGATGATCTAAAGACTTGAAAATCTAAAGATTCCAAAGTCAAAAGATCCGAAAATTCAATCCCCCGAAAATCTAAAAATCCAAGAATCTAAAGATGCTAAAACCTAAAAATCCAAAAAACTAAATGTTAGAATATTTGAATATGCAGAAATCTAAAGATTTAAAAATCTAATGGTCCAGAAATCTAAAGACTTGAAAATCTAAAGATTCCAAAGTCAAAAGATCCGAAAATTCAATCCCCCGAAAATCTAAAAATCCAAAAATCTAAGAATGTGAAAATTAGAAAATTCCTGATGTCATTAAGCAAAGAGTTCGCAATGAGTTGCAATTTTCCCTTGAGAACCACGAGGGTTGCAATTTTTCCAGTTGCAACCCCTGTTTCCGGCTTTTTATGCAGTGAAAAATGTCCATTCCTGGTCGCATTTCCGGCTGCTTCGCGTCTCCTTCCGAATACCGACGTCCTTTCTGCTGTCCGTTCTTGTCTCGCCTCCGCTTTGAACCGCTCTTCTCTTGCCGAGAATGCTTCCGTGAATTTTCGTAATTTCCAAAGCTTACAACCACCTCTCACGACGTCGTTTAATATTTATACAACAACGACGTAAATGTAGCTCTTCTCGTTGAGCGATGTCGTTAGATGCTTTGAAATATTCAACACGATCTCTTAGTCCCTGCCTCAAATACACGAACGATTTTCTTCTTCGTGTTGCATATTTTTTTAATACAATGTTCGCGTTTAATAATAAGAAACATCAAATACAGCACAATATAAGTCCACTGCAGTTTCGATTTTGATATTTTTATTTTAACTTTGATGGTCGATTCCAAATTTCTGCTATCGTCCTACATTTTCTCTTTATATTATTCTTATAATACTAATTTTGGTTCATTCATTTTTTTGCAGTATGTTTGGTTACTTGTCTTATTTTCATTTTTTCCATTTGAGAGTAATCTCATTTTGAGTATTAAATATTTGGCGACGTGTATTAATTAAAGCTCTTAGATATAATTTTATTTTATAGGAGATCCTCTTAGACATATTTTTATAACTAATTTCAGATATATTCATACAGATAATTTTACAAGTAGTTTTTAGGTGTACAATTGAATGGATAATCTTCTGGAGAACAATTTTACAGATACTCTTGTCAGATACAATTTTATAGATAAACAAATTGTGTATTGACCAGTTAACGAATTTAGTTTAAAAAGTTCCTTACGGGACGCGTAATTAAAATGAAACCATGACGAGCATACACGTCGAATGCAGGACAACCGATCCTATTATATATTTTACTAAAAATGTCAAACAGAACGAAGAATGAGTATATTTTTATTCGATAAAAAATTAACAATACGTTAACGTCAACCGCACTGAAATAATGTTTTAGATTGACGTGTGCACACGTCGAACGCAAATAACTGGTAAAACCACATAAAAATACAAAATCAGAGTTATCAAAGTCCACAGCATGTGCATTTCGAAACAAAAATTCAATTTAAAAACCAAATAATTCTGCAACGCGTACAATAAAATAATTGTTGCTATTATAAATAAATTATATTGATATATGTCATGTTTGATTTTGAGAAATCAAAATTATCATCAAATAATCAATTTTTTAAAATAAATAAAGATAGCCAGAAGGTTTAATCGACCCTCGATCTTAAAAGATGAAATAGAAACTATAGTGTGCTATTATTCTTGAAAAATCTGTCGGTAAAAATTAAAATTCGGTCAACGCCATCTAGCGGATGGCGTTTTGAAGCTGCTCCTGGTAGCAGGATCGCAGAAAAGCGAGGAGGTATCCGGAGTAAGAGGATTCCCGCGCAATTGCGCGCATGCGCGGAACAACCAGACTCGCGCCACCCCTATCCAACATGGCGCCGGACTACATCGAATTAATGATGGATTTTATTTATTAAATACTCGACTTCGGAGTGCAATATATACACTTTTATGGTTGAACAATAAACTACAATTTATTTCTAACCTTCTCGTATGGAATTCATTGATAAAATCTTATAGTTATTATCCTTACTAATAATTATTAATAATGAATTATTTTCGTATAAAATCGTAACAAATATTGCATGAGCAAATAGATAATGAACCACAGGTCACTCTTGCACGATAAAAGTGCACACGTTGTTCTTAGAAAATGAGTATTTAATTATTTTCTACCATTAATTTCATTTGTTCTGTGAGACGCCATGTTGGAGAGGTGGCGCGAGTTCGGCGGCAGTGCGCATGCGCGCCGTTGCGCGGGAAACCTCTTACTCCGGATACCTCCTCGCTTTTCTGCGATCCTGCTACCAGGAGCAGGGTAAAAACACCAACCGCTAGATGGCGCTGATCGAATTTTAATTTTTACCGACAGTTTTGTCACGAATGATGCATTATACAGGAGCTATGTGCCGTAACAAATATTCGAAGATGTTCGTCGTGTATGTACAGGACAGTTTTACTACCTTTTCTAAATGATTCTAGTTTCCATCCCAAAAATTACTGTCCTTATATTTTTCTATGATGAACTGATTCAGCGGTGTAGCCGAATAAAATAAAAGGTAGAGGAACATGCGGAGCACATCCTTCCTCTTTTTTATCCTTCACTGAAATGTATCTTCCTTATCCTTCGGCTACACGTTCCTATCGTTTCGTCCTTATTTTCCAAGAAAATTGAATCCTTTTGTAGGAGCCTGCCTTCAAACCTCCCGGATAATATTCACCGTAATTTTCTGCTTGTCGATCGTCGATTCTATAGCTCGATAATAATCTTTACCCTCTTGTATCGGGTTCTTTGTACATCGCTGTCAAGGGGTACGTGATCTTTTATCGATCACTTCTCGAGGCTAAGATACTCATGCAAATATATGTATATTATGTTTTCATCAAATATTCATTGCCTTTAGAGGACTTCAAGTATTATTTTAAATAATAATGCACTTTATGTTCACTTTTGGATGGAAATTTTAATGTTGAGAACATTGGGACTTTGGGGTGTGTGGAATTTTTGTGGTTATAGTATTTTGGGGTCTTAGAAGTTTGGGACTTCAAGATTTTGAGAGTTTAGAGTTTTGGGGTTTTTTGGATTTCGGTGTTTTGGGAACTTGGGAATTTAGGGTTGTAGGATTTTAGAATTTGGGGAATTTAGTATTATAGAATTTTGGAATGTCGAATTTTTGGATTTTGGCAATTTAGAATTCCAGGGTTCTAGGATTCCAGGATTTAGTAGATAAGTCGTAGAATTTGAAGATTTTAGGATTTTGGAAATGTAGGATTCTGTAATACCAGAATTTTGGGAATTTAGGACTCTGGTATTTTAAGGTTTTGGTAATTTAGGATTCTTAAATATTATGATTCTGGAATTTTAGGATTTTGGGAATTTAGGATTCTAGAATTTTTATATATTGAGAACTTCCTACCCTATCCCATATCCTATGTCCTACTAGGACTTATCTTCAATTACGAAAGTTATTAAGAAGCTTTTGTTATATGCTAATCTTCATCGAGATGAAGAATCACTGTATAAGATTATTTACGTATTATACAAGGTGAGGCACTTAAAACCGGCCACCTGAATAACTTGGCTACTATGCATCAGGTAAAAATTACTTGGTATCAAGGGACTGATCATACAATGTTACTAGTTTTTTAATAGGTATATGCATTAAAGAAATATGAAGGTCATCTCTGTTCCTTTCTGGTCATTTCTGAAGGTCAAGTTATTTTGTCCGGTTTGAAGTGCCCTGTATAATATTTACTTACTTTCACAATTCAGTTTCAATTTAAACATAGGTGGTCCTTAAACGTCCCTAAGTCTAGTATTAAATCCAAAATGTTTCTAAAAGAGTGATTGCACAGTTTATACGAAATCAAGTCTAATATGCTGCAGGTTTCTTGACCACGCTCCCATTCTCAAAACGATCGACAAAGGGTATAGCCGGTTAAGGTGGTCAAAAGTGCCCCTAAACCAAATTCGACTTGCGATGGCTCATTCGATAGCTTATCAAAAAAAAGTAGTCCGTGCCAAGTTTCAACCCTATATCTCATCTGAGGGGGAAGTTATGGGTAAAAACGTGATCGCAACGTTTTTGGCCAATTTCTCCTATTTAATGACATTCGAAAATTCTGAAAAAAATCAGAGACATTTCTATTTGCGAGGCGCATATTACAGAATTTTTTCAGATTTTTAGATTGAAAACCGTAGCCGTGAAAAATCAAAAACGTCAAAAAAATGCTGAAAATGGCGATTTTGTATTGAAGGAGATGAGGTCCTACAATCATATTTTTTTTATAAGTGTATATTATTAGTACTATCATCCTCAATTTTTTTCAGATTTTTCGGTGAGGTGCGCCGCAGTTAAAAAAATCAAAAACCGATATAATCCTTTAAAAAAGTACTTTCCGCTTCGAATTTGCATGCCTTCTTTTCTTAGTATATTTGTTAAGTAATCTGAAATAGATTCACATTCATAATTGGGACAAATGATATATTAGTTAAAGAAATAAAAATCATTTATTAATTAATTTTACATCGTAATTCGATATATTCCTGAACGTAAGATGTTCCTTCAACGAAAGAATTGGCTAAGTGGTTAGGGGTCCTGCCTCGTAATCTGTGCATGTTTTTTGGTCGCAGGTTCGAGCCCGCTGGACTTGGTTTTTTCCATGATACGTTTTTCATTTTTTTTTTTCGTTTTTAATAATGTTAATACAGTTTCAAAGTGTTTTAGAACAATTGTTATACATTTCTGCATTCACATGGTATAAAATAATAATAATATACATATATATTATTATATGTATTAAATACTATTGTATATGTATACTATTACATACAGGTTCTGTGTATTGTGTGGATATAGAAATGAATAACAATTATTTAAAAACACTTTGAAACGAAAAACGAAAAACGAAAAAAAAAAATGAAAAACGTATCATGGAAAAAACCAAGTCCAGCGGGCTCGAACCTGCGACCAAAAAACATGCATAGATTACGAGGCAGGACCCCTAACCACTTAGCCAATTCTTTCGTTGAAGGAACATCTTACGTTCAGGAATATATCGAATTACGATGTAAAATTAATTAATAAATGATTTTTATTTCTTTAACTAATATATCATTTGTCCCAATTATGAATGTGAATCTATTTCAGATTACTTAACAAATATACTAAGAAAAGAAGGCATGCAAATTCGAAGCGGAAAGTACTTTTTTAAAGGATTATATCGGTTTTTGATTTTTTTAACTGCGGCGCACCTCACCGAAAAATCTGAAAAAAATTGAGGATGATAGTACTAATAATATACACTTATAAAAAAAATATGATTGTAGGACCTCATCTCCTTCAATACAAAATCGCCATTTTCAGCATTTTTTTGACGTTTTTGATTTTTCACGGCTCCAGTTTTCAATCTAAAAATCTGAAAAAATTCTGTAATATGCGCCTCGCAAATAGAAATGTCTCTGATTTTTTTCAGAATTTTCGAATGTCATTAAATAGGAGAAATTGGCCAAAAACGTTGCGATCACGTTTTTACCCATAACTTCCCCCCCAGATGAGATATAGGGTTGAAACTTGGCACGGACTACTTTTTTTTGATAAGCTATCGAATGAGCCATCGCAAGTTGAATTTGGTTTAGGGGCACTTTTGACCACCTTAACCGGCTATACCCTTTGTCCGAAGACCATCATCCTCGACTTTACGATCCCGAAATACTTGGTCAGCCAGTCTCTTGTCAGCCACGTTCCGACGAATTAGGACCCAAGTGGTAAAATCCGCGACGATTCACGATTTCTGGAGGAACGGAAGTCCGATATTACTGGCACGGCTCGCGATTAAACCGACTTCATTTCAGAATGATATAAAGCCCGCTGGGAAAGCGGCTACGTTCCTCTTTACGAGCCACGAAATCCCGCGTTTTGTCCACACGCTTGGAAGCTGTAAATCGTGGTTTCCCTTTTTAATTTCGCTGATGCTGCATCCGTTCCTCGCCTCTGGCATACTTTCAATCTGCGCGAGAAAAGTTCAACGAATCCTCTAATTATTCAACGCGTACAAACGGCTCTATTACTTTGATCGATGCTCTAACAGCCACGAACGACAGCTTTTATTTCATAAACGCTTCTCGTCTGAAAATTTCGGAAACACGTGTCGAGGCTCTTTCATCTCGAGTTATGCTGGTTTTTTATTTTTTTATATTCTTCTTATGTTTACCTGTCGTGGACGTAGGGGAATTAAGGCATGATTTTATACACGAAATTTTTAATTTTTTTTATGGGATTTGAAGATTTTATAGACGGTTATTTTCATGTTCTTTTTTTTTTGAATGAAAGATTTAAGAGATTTTATAGGAGATATTTTTAATTTTTTTATGTATGAAAGATTTAAGAGATTTTATAGGAGTAATTGTTTTTAATTTTTTTATGTTTGAAAGATTTAATAAATTTCATAGGAAAAATTATTTTTAATTTTTTTATGTTTGAAAGATTAAAAAAATTTCATAGGAAAAATTATTTTTAATTTTTTTTATGGTTGAGAAAGATTTAAGAAATTTTATTGGAGAAATTGTTTTTAATTTTTTTATGTTTGAAAGATTTAAAAGATTTTATAGGAGAAATTGTTTTTAATTTTTTTACGTTTGAAAGATTTAAATCATTTTATAGGAGAAATTGTTTTTAACGTTTGTATGTATGAAAGAGGATTTTAGGATTCTACAGAAGAAATTATTTTAAATTTTTGTACATATAAAAGAAGATTTGCAGATTTTACAAAATAATGATGATACTGCTCCATGTTTAATTTTTTGTGTACAGAACGAATGAAATTAATTAGTAAGTAAAATTATATTTTGTTCATAAAGAAAGATCTGTTTGTAGTGAAAAGAATTTGAAAGTGAAAGTCGTTAAAAATTCAGAACTGTACAGATGAATAAATTTGCAAATTGAAATATTTGCACAGTTTGATTTATTTTTGAGTGCTTTCGCTTGGTGACTGTATTCCCATTCTTCCATAATTTTCGAAATAAATTTGACTTACATGGTTCTGTACTCAGCTATCACTCCATTTCACATTTATTATTCCCGTCCTTCTTTCAGTCTCTCCAAACAGAAATGTTCTTTACATAAATATTCAAAGAGAGCTTTAACAAATCGGACGAACGTTTCGAAACTACGAAAATGAACATAACCTAAAAATTTTATTGCAATAATTTAATGAAATTGCACTCAGATATAAATATTGAAAATAACTTTAACAAATCGAACGAACATTTCTAAATTATAACGAAAATTATTAACATAACCTAGAATAATATATTTTGATTTACAAACAGAATGAAATTGCTTTAATAAAATGTATTGTTTGATGCTAGTATATAAAATAGTGAATATTGTTATCCCGCAACAGCAATCAAGGGTGAACAATTACAACGAGTTACGAACTATCGTCTACTAACTAGCAATTCTAAACGTAAGAACACAAAAAGGAAATTTATAGGGACGAATAAATTAACTACTAATTCCCCGCTGTTACTACGCACACCACACGAGAAGAAGCTTCATTATCAATTTTTCACTCAGCAAATTCACCGTATCCTCAACTTTACGTTATGAATAATTACCCGAAATTACCAGTCTGGCGTCGTTCTTCATTTTACACGGTGTTAACGACCAAATTCAACGAACCGGGCATAATTAACAGGAATTATTCCGCGAAACTTTCTTCCTGGCTGTGGCCGATTAAAACGCTTCGATCGAACGATCTCCCGATTACTGTTGCGCCGTTCCGCGGTACCGAATTTGCACGAAAGCACATTGAGAATAGAGTGAACTGTGTGTTGGGGATTTTGGGATTTAACGATTTTGGAATTAGAGAATTTTTAGATTTGGAGATTTGAGGATGTGGGGATTTGAAGATGTGGGATTTGTGGATTTGGAGATTTGGGGATTTGGAGGTTTAATGGTTTTGGAATTAGAGAATTTTTAGATTTGGAGATTTGAGGAGATGAGGATGTGGGGATTTGGGGATTTGGGGATTTGGGAATTTGGGGATTTGGGGATTTGGGGATTTAGGGATTTGAGGATTAGGTGATTTGGGGATTTGGAGATTTGGGGATTTGGGGATTTGGGGATTTGAGGATTAGGTGATTTGGGGATTTGGGGATTTGTGGATTTGAAGATTTGGGGATTTGGAGGTTTAACGATTTTGGAATTAGAGAATTTTTAGATTTTGAGATTTGAGGATTTGAGGATGTGGGGATTTGGGGATTTGGGGATTTGGGGATTTGGGGATTTGGGAATTTGGAGATTTGGGGTTTTGGAGATTTGAGGATTTGGAGATTTAGGGATTTGAGGATTAGGTGATTTTGGGATTTTGAGATTTTGAGATTTTGAGATTTTGAGATTTTGAGATTTTGAGATTTTGAGATTTTGAGATTTTGAGATTTGGTAATTTGGAGATACGGAGATTTGGAGATTTTAGATTTTGAAGATTTTGGGATTTGCAAAAATTGGGACGTGAGAATTTTACAATTTGAAAATTACGGGTTTTTTAAGTTTTGGGATTTGGGGATATAGGATTTTAGAAATAAGATTTGAGGATTTAGAGATATTGGAGTTTTAAAGTTTTGGGATTTGGAGATTTAGGGCTTTAGAAACTTGGGGTTTGAGAATTTAGGAATTTGAGGATTTTGGAATTGTGAGCTTTGGAAATTTTAGAATTTCTCAGTTTGAGTACATGTATATTTAGGGATTTTTGGATTTGTAGATTTGAGAATTTGGGTAATTGAGAACCTGGTAATTTGCACATTTGGGAATTTTGAAATTTGAGGATGTTGTAACTATATTTTAGAATTTTTAGATTCGCAGATTTTGGAATTCCAGATTCTGAGGATTTAGGAATTGGAGATTTGGAAGTTTTGGGGTTTAATATTTGGGAGTTCAAAAAATTTGTTGTGAAAATTTAGTGTTTCAGGTGTTTGTAATTTTAGATATCTTGCATTTTAATTTTCTAATTCGAGAATTTTGAAGCGTTGGTACAATGGAATGAAAATTTTGTAATTTAAAAATTCTCAAATATTACAAATTTTATATATTTCTAATTTCTCCATTTTCTTTTACATTTTTGGTATTTCGGAATCTACTAATTTCCAAAATTTCCATTCACAACTTCACAATCTTAGAATTATTCAATTTTGTGGGACAAAAGTGTTCGAATATTACCTCCAATAAAAAGATCTATGAAAGTTTACATTTCAAAACGTACAAATTGTCCAATTTTAAGAGCTTAAATCTCTCGTCGTTAAAAACCGACAAGGTAAATAGCATCTCCCGATGAAAACGTTTCGATCGAACGATTTCTGTATTACATTCTACCGAGCGCGCAGCGTGATGAAAAGAACGGAGGACAAAAAAAGAGTAACCTCTTCTTTGTCAGTTGGTGCGCAGAACGAAAATTTCGTATCAAATTATTCCACGCTTCCGTAACGAGCCTTGTAATTAGATACAGCCGCAAATTGGCTTCTTGCATCTGTTCCACCCTCGCACAAGCCTCCTCCAGCGTTGTTCGAGGCCGTTTTAAAGGGTGCGTACCATCGTCTCGATGAAATACTGCCTAAAAGGACCCCGTTGGAACACTAACGAACACCTAAAGTACTTTCGAGTGCAGAGATTTATTATTTCAGAGCTCGAGTTAGGCGTTTCAGCTTTGTGAAGGAAGAAGGGGATGGCGGATACTCGAAATCGATCGTTAGTCGACTCGTTCGAGCGATTACTGATTGATTAGGAAACTCTTTTTATCGTTATATAAAATTATTACCGGAGGATTATTTGAGTAGTTGTGTCATTACATATGTGTTGCACGTACATGTAATACATATGTATTATGCATATATAATATTCACGTATGTGCATGTGTGTATTTGTGGTGCATATGTATAATTTATAGATACAGGTAATGTATACGTATGACGTATGTGTATGTACATGTAGTGCATATAAATAATTTATAGGTACGTGTAACGTACATGTATAACATATGTGTATGCACATGTATTATACACGTATGATGTATATGTATGAGCATATGTGTCTATGTTCATATGTGTACATGCATGGGTATATGTATACTATACTGTACGTGTGCCTATGTTCATATGTGAACATGCATGGATATATGTATACTATACTTTACATGTTTAATGTACGTACCTATAACATACATGTACAATATATGAACATATATATTTTAGATTTACTTCTTAAAAATAAAATATATTTACATGAACCATACATACGTCCACCAAACACATAATGAACATATGTTCCTTCATTTTCTGTATACAGCAATGAGTTTTTCTTGTAACTAGTAAATACATGAATAAACAGTGTTACACAGGTAATTTATGGTTGAAGAATACAATACTGAAAATGTAGTGTTTAAAGGGCTAATGGTGATTGATATTTTTTGA
The DNA here is from genome assembly GCA_945859595.2 of Megachile willughbiella. Taxonomy (NCBI): domain Eukaryota; kingdom Metazoa; phylum Arthropoda; class Insecta; order Hymenoptera; family Megachilidae; genus Megachile; species Megachile willughbiella. The sequence goes on from OX243796.1 coordinate 13,608,010, forward strand.
CGTTGAAAATGGAATTTAAAAATTACATTGTATTCTGTATGGAAAGTTTTTAAACTAGATTGGTTCTGACCTTTTCAATTAGAATTTTATGGTTTATGAAGTTGTTATAGAACTTTTAATTTGATTTATTGTTCCCTAGAAGTATATTGTACTGTAGGCAGGTTCAATTTTTTAATTAGTTTATACTGGAGAATTTAATGACGTATAGACTAACGCAAAATAGGTATTATTGTTGAAATAAAAAATGTAGAAAATTGTAAATTATTATTTTTATTGTGAAACATATTTGTGATGTATTAATACTTTGTTGAGTGAATTTTCCAATTCTGAAAGCAGTGCATATTTGAATTCTCATGATTGATACTGACAAAAAATAATAATAAAAATATGTTTTTTATGCATGAATCCAAGTACAAATTTAAAAATGTAGAAACGATAGTTTGATATTCTACAGGATTTGTAATTTAAAAGTTGGATAATTTGAAATTGAAAAGTTGGGTAAAATGGAAATGTAAAAATTCAGGAGGTTAGTAATCAGAAAATGTGGAATAACTTAATAACTGGGAAATTAGAAAACTTGAAGATTTGAAACAGATTAACAAATTAAACAGTTCAGAAACTCGAAAAGTTGGAAAATTTTCAATCTGTGGATGCTGAAAAAGGTATTCGATACTAAAAATGGTAACCCTGAAAATTTGAAAAATTAGGGACATAAAGCTTAAAAAATTGCAAACTATCTGTAATAAATACTGAAAAATAATGAAAAATGTCGAAGCAAAAATAAAAATCGCCCCTCAAAAATGTAGACAGAAAGTAAAAACCGCAAACTCTGAAAATAGAGAACTTTCGAAAGCGTCGTTCGCAAAATATCGGGAAGTAATTTATGTAAGTGGTGACCGTGAAACACGCAATCAGATTTGAAAGCGACCGGTTATCGTTAAATCGTAGGAAGTAAACGGGGTTTCGTGATCACGAAACGAGTATATCGGTCTGGAAAGCTACGTTCGGGAAGGTGAACGCAATGTTCGACCCTAGATATCTGCGAAGAACATAATTCTCGTCGGTGTGCACCAGTATTTCGTGATTCCGTGCCCTACGACGAAGAAAAGACCGTGGAAAAGAAGAGCGTTCGAAAGAGATAAATAAACAAAATAACGAACGAGCGTGCAAAGCTTGCAGGAATTCTTGCTACACGAAAGGGTCGAGCTGCTACTCGAGTCTCAACTGCTCTCTTTCCGATTGATCGATTCTAATTTTCGGATTGGAATCAACTTTTTCCAGATTATTTCGTTGAGACTACAAAGAACGATGTGCCCTTCCGTCTCGATTTCATTTTGTTATTGAAATTTTTCTATCGAATTCTGCACGTAGGTTGGCCACCCTTTCATCAAAATTGCGTTGTTAAATTTGATCGGAAACTCGATTTCGAACTTCCGCTCGATTTCACCGAAATACTCGGCGAGATCGCTTCGTTGCTCTTCAAACAAGAAATTTTGCATTCCGGGAAATCGGACAATTCCGAAATCGATGCGGTTTGAAAAATCGATTAGCTTGGAGGACAAATTTTGTTGCTACGTTTGATCGTTGAGCATCGATATTTTTTTTACGGAATTATTTTTGAACATTCTTTTCTTAAATAACTCGTCGTTATTAAAAAATGAGTGATTTGTTATACATAAATTTAAATTTCGGTATGCAATATCTAATTTTTCTGAAATAAGCCACTGAAGTACTTTATAAAAATATCAAAGTGAAATGAAATTCCGGTTTACTTAACTTTTTGAGGTTAGGTAGGTTAACTGTCCCTTGTGCTTAACCTTTATACATGACAGGATATATTACAGTATATAAAATATATTTTATACTTGAAGAGTTGATGTTTCCATGTTAAATAATTGAAATGAACGATTTATGTATTTATTGATATTAAAAAGAAATTCCTTGCAACATATGATTTCATTCGCTCTAAAATCCTGTGTCTCAAAGAGTTAAAGTTTTAATTACTATCAATAATGTTAAAAATATAGAAAAACACTTGCATATATTTCAGTATGTCTTCGATGACATATTTCTATTTATACTATTTTTCAAACTATTACAAATGTTACATAACATCTTGTATGTCTATAAATATTTTCTAACTAAAGTAAACTACCTTATATATAGCATTTTATGAATGTTTAGAATGCATCTTATTGTTCCACAACCTCTGTAAAATAATTTGAACAAAATTGTAGATTATACAATACTAAATTTTGATTGCTACAAAAATATTACCGAACAATCTTAACTTCCATCAGGAATGTAAATTGTACAACATTCAACAACATTTATATAGTACATAATTAAATAGTGAAACATGAACGCACCCGTGAAAGATTTCCGAACGCGAGAAGTAAAGAAAAATGGCGGCGATCGCGTGCAACTGCAGGTGGAAGGAATAAAAACAAACACGTTTGGTAAGGTTATAATAAAGACGAGGATAGGAGAAATATAAATTCAGAGCAGCGTGAAGCAAGTTCGGTGCACGGACGAAAAAGGAGGTGGTGCGAAAAAAGGAAGAGAAAAAAAATATTCTCAGGGGTGGCGTAGAACGGTCGGACGGAAGTGGAAAACAGGAAGCTCCGTGGCAGAATTATTTCGGGGGCGTGAGGGAAAAGCGTAATTACAACGAAAATTGCTTCCCCGATTTATATTCTTCGTCGGACGGCCGTGGAGAGAAATGAAAAATGAAATCTCGGTGTACAACCGGCTGAGTAGCCATGAAAATATCGTCTCGAAGGAAAACAGAAAGCATGCTTTATTGACGCGATGAGTTTTTTCCTTCGTATTTAATAAATCAGCTGCATATTTCACTTTGCTTTTTTTGCAGATATACAAGTCAGATATTGATGAGGATAGGTCTGGAATTTTAGGTAATATTGTTATTTTGCGACGGTTGAGGAAGTTGGGTAATTTTATGTACAGACTGATAATGACACAATTTGTGAGGTTAATACGATAATTTTAATGCGACGAGGGAATGAGTATGAATTTTCAGTTTTTTAATTTCTAAATTGTGAAGTTAGTGAATATTAAATTGTCAAATAACCAATTTTCTAATTTCCTAATTTGTTAATTTCATGAATTTGTACATTTCCAAGTTACCAATTCGTGAGATATTAAGTTTTCACAGTTCGAAATCTATAAATTCTAAAAATTTCCAAATTTCCTTGTTTTCGAATTTTTAAATCTGCAAGTCCCAAATTTTCAAATCTCAATATTCTCAAACTTCTTATTTTCTGAATTCTCAATTTTCAAATGATCAGATCCTCAAATTTCCAGTCTCCCAAAAGTTCAAATCCCTAAATTGTCAGATCTCCAAATTCGTAAATTTCCAATTTCCCAAATATTTAAATGCCCAAATTCTTCGAATCCCAAATTCGTAAGTCTCCAAATCTCCACATGTCCAAATTCTCAAATCTCCAAATCCCAATACTCCCAAATTTCTAAATTTTTAGTTTCGAATTCTCAAAGTGTCCAAATTCTCTCACCCAAAAATTTCTCAATCCCCTAACTCCCAAATTTCCAAGTCCCACTAACCTTAATCTCTAAAATTCCCAAGTTCCCAATTTCCCAACCGTTCAAATCCTCAACATCGCATCCTTAACTCTCCAAATCCCCGAATCCCTAAATTTCCCAATTGCCACTTCCCCAATCCCCCAATTCCCCAATACCCAAATTTCTAATTTGCTATGTGTTCAAATCCCCAAATCCCTAAATAGCTGATCAATATTGTCAGTAAATACTGAGCACCTTGAACGTTACCAATATTGATCGCCCAACAACAGCGATATATATCGATTGTTCACGTAACCTTGCAAGAAAGACATTTACGAAAAATCCAGTCTCCCCGTTGTTTTCCACAGAAATATCTAAAGCGAGAGGCAGGTCTGCATTTTCCAGTATGAAAGGCGTCTCGTTTCATAGAACACAGCAAGAAGGGATTTCGACTCGAGAATGCAGAAGTTTGAATTAGAGAAAATCGGGAAGTTACTGGATTTTCTTCCGTGGATGGATCAACGAAGTTCTTTTCTATGGAAGTAGCACAGGGGTCGGCAACCTGCGGCTCAGTAAAATCATACTTGTGGTTCTGAAGTAGTTTAATAGTACATATTGAAAAATGAACTGCAATATTGCAATTGCCAAACAAATATAATAATCCTGCGCACACATCAAAATGCGCGGCAGATCGCATGCATGTAAACCTAGCTTTAGCTAACCTTGCTCTCCACACTCACCGACGCCGCACTCAAAACCAAAAACTGTTTCCGTTTTCTTTAATACGTTCACTTATATGTTCTGTTACTGCGCAAAATAGAATGTTTTGATTTCACAATCAATACATGTTTCATAGCAGATATTATATTATCTTTTCTAATACATACCGATGTATGTACTTATATTTGGCTCTTTAAAAAAATAATTTATCACATTGGGAAAAAACTGCGGAAAGATTGCCCCTGAAATAGCACGTGAAAAAGCTGGTTGAAGTTCGAGAAAAAAAGTGGTGAATCTTCCCGAGATTATCTTTTGGTAATCGAATGTTTACAGTATAGTATAAAATCATTTTGAAGAAAGGTTTATTGCAAACATTACTATGAAATGAAAATTGAACCTCTTCCGAGTGTTTAAAAATTGATTAAAAAGTTAGAGGAAAGAGGAAATTGTTGAGCTAGTGATAGAAGCGGAATGTATAAAGTTTAAAATATCTTATTTTCAATTTTCCACACATTCAACGTCTACGATGAACTATTAATTATATTTCAGATGTTCATTAAAGTTTCGTTGAGTTACGAAATTTCTTCGCTACAACCCTTCCTGGGCTGCCTTAATTTCATCCTCCTGCGTTACTCTCGTTTAAGGGTGTCTTTCCATGAAACGCGTATGCGAGAATGATTACAGTCTGTGGCGAGAGATTTGTATAAGTTTATGCTCGAACCACTCGTATCTGTTAATTATTACAATTAGTCTAATTATAAGCGTATTAAAACCCCTTATCGTGATAGATTTATTCTAATTACGACAACTAATCTTTTAACATCAACACTCGTTCACATTTAATTTGTAAAAAATTAATAGTATTTTTATTATCGACAAAGTTAGTCGGTTTCTCTAACTCAATATTTGATTATTTTTACAGTATATCCTTACAGAATATACCAAATATGCTTTATTTATTCAGTTATTTTTATCAGATATACCTTACAGAATAATAATTTAATATTATTCGACATTGAATAAAAGTGCTCATTACAAAATGAGTACACCTACATGAAATTTTTGATTAGATAAAATTAAATATAAATTTATCATCCAAATAGAGGTGACATGGCAATAAGTGTGTTAAACCTACCTACGTTTAATGCACCCTTATTTTGACATAAAAAAGGACGTTGAAAAATAAATAAACGACGAAATCTTAATAGAGAATCAAGATAATTTTGTATCTCGATAAGAATCAAAAAAGATTTCAAGAAAATTACTTTAACAAATTTTGTAATCTCAAAGAAACTTGCAAAGTGGTCATTTGACTGCATCAGTAGTTTTACTTAAATCGCCTTTCATTTTTTAACCATGAAAATTTTTAATAAATTCAAACTAGTTTTTGAACTTTATACGGTCTTAACTTCAGCTGCTGTCATTTTCGTTTCATAAATTTTATTGTTCGTTTAAATATTATTTCACAGCATATCAGAACCCTTTCGATTATAAATCGTGCTATCTGACTTTAATCGAAATACCATCGCATACGTTTCATAGATCTGGGTCACGATTAACCCGGTTCCGTCTTACGAGCTTCTTCTCCGGGATTAATAAAAACGAAAAGACTATCTTTTGTATTAATATTGTTGTTTAATCATTTTACCAAAGGCGATCTTGACGAATTTCGCCTAATAAGTACCTATCGATATGTTGAATTATAAGAAAGTTCAAGGTGAAAAATTGTTTCACGGGAAATTAGGCGAAGAATATGGAAAAGCAGCGAAGGAATGCTCTACTTTTCGAACTGTTTAATTACTTTAGTAAATAAGTTTTCGTACGCTACATGAACGTATCTTATGGGGGTAAGATGGCTGACTTCACGCAGTATCTTAAATAACGTTATGAGAAAATCAGCGAATATTCGTTGCTTCTACGAATTTAAACTAATTTGTTCTTAAAAATAACTTTAAACCTTACTAATCATTGCTAATTACGTTGTTAATTTTGATTTTCAGAATGTAATTCTGAATTATTTATTTATTTCCTTGAAGAAAAGCTGCCATCTTGTTTCTTGTGCTTACACTAAATTTTTATTGATTCAGTGAATGATATATTATTTTATTGATTTCATGAATGATGTATTATTTTATTGATCTCCTGAAAGGTACATTATTTTATTGATCTCATAAAAGATATATTATTCTATTGATCTAAGAAATGTTATTATTTCATTGATTTAATGAATGATATATTTTTTCATTGACCTAACACGATATTTTATTAATTCTCATAAAAGATACATTATTTTATAGATTTAATAAATGTTAATATTCCCCATTGTTTTAACGAACCATATTTTTGTATTGATCTAATGACATTATTCCATTGGTTTTATTAATATTATTCTATTGATTGATATTATTCTATTGATTTAATAAGTGAAAAATAATAGTCAAAAGTTTTGTAAAAATTTCGAACAAAGTTAGAATAATGGTATTCGTTTTGTATACACAATCATTGACAATTGAAACATCGACACAATAGAGCTACAACGAACATTTTCATAGTTTCAATGAAGATGTGACTAAATATTGGCATTCATGAAACCGATTCGAGCATTCATCGACGTGCGCCAGTACGATCGATATTATTGAACAATGTCGACTAATTATAGTAATTTAATTAATGCAGATAAGAGGATTCAGTTAATTACAACTTTACACGCGATCCCAAAGAATCTCCACCGAATGATTTACAGCAATTGAAATTGTTGTTTCTACCATGGTAATATCGAAATGTTAATTATATTCCCGTGTACTTCATCGTACTCGCTTGATTATTAAAATTATTGCTTATTTTCTTGGGATCAACAATTGAATTATTTATTCTTTGTATTAACGAAGAAAATAATGGAATAATACATCAAAAGTGTGATTATCGACTACTGAATAAGAACTTCGTAAGATATTTATAAACATCAATCATATTATGTTTTTAAGGTATTTTTGCTTATAATAATAACTTACAGTCTTAAGGTACCTAAGGTAATTACCAAAATATTTTTTAATTAATATCAGAATTTTAATACGAACCGAAAATCTGTCTACGTTCAAAAAGCAAAGGAAAAAGGAAATCACCGTAAAGAGAATACAAAAATTTCCTCAACATCGTTAACACAAAAACAACCAGACAGTTATACGTATTCTCGGAGCAACAACAACGGTTGTAAATTTTGATCCTTCTCGGCAAATAACTGTGAAAGCAATCTTCGCGTAAAATCTCCAAGAAAATGTCGAAAATTCCCCAACATCTGTATGAAGCGGATTCTCGTGTAACAAGGAACAGAATCGTGCATCTTTTGCCATAATCATCCTCTTGCGGTATCAAGAAACAGGGGCGGAAAAAGCAAGACACGCGACATCTCGTCCCGCAATGAGCTTTGCATTCTATAATATTCACGATTGTATGCCACAAGGAATTTGTGATATTGAGAGAGGGTTGTATTTGAAAACCCGACATTTAACGTACAGTCAAGAGCAAATTTTCCTTGGAAAATTTTCGAAATATGGAAATTTTGGGATTTGAAAATTTAAGAATTTGTGAATTGAAATTTGGGTAATATAGAATTTCGAAATCTGAGGATTATGAAATTTAGAAGGGTGAAATAGAGGAAATTTGAAAATTTAGGAATGCATAAATTTGGGGTGTTGAAGGATTAGAAATTTGAGTATTTAGAAAATTTAGAGATATGGGGATTTGGGAATTTAGAGATTTAAGAAATTTAGGAATTTAGGAATTTTTAAGCTTTGTATATTCACGTGTGGTATTCTCTACGCGTGGTAGTTGCTATGTGCTGTAATTCCACGCGTGGTAATTGCTACACTTTGTAATTCCACGCGTAGTAATTTCTGCGCTTCGTATTTCCACGCGTGGTAGTTCCCATGTGTCGTATTTCCACGCATGGTAATTGCTACGCACTGTATTTCCACACGTGGTAGTTGCTACGGTTTGTATTTCCTTGCATAGTAGTCATTACGCTTTGTAATTCCACGCGTGGTAATTTCTATGCTTCATATTTCCATGCGTGGTAATTCCCATGTGTTGTATTTCCACGCGCAGTAGCTGCTACGCTTTGTAATACTACGCATGGCAAATTCTACGCATAGTAGTTACTACGATTTGTAATTCCACACGTGTTAATTTCTACACTTCGTATTTCCACGCATGGTAGTTGCTATGTGTTATATCTTCACGCATGGTAGTTGCTATGTGTTATATCTTCACGCGTAGTAGTTGCTACGTATTTATTCCCACGCATAGTATTTGCTACGCTTTGTAATTCTACACGTGGTAGTTGATGTGCTTTGTAATTCCACGCGTGTTAATTTCTACACTTCGTATTTTCACACGTGGTAAATGCCATGTGTTATATCTCCACGAGTAATAATTGTTACGGTTATATTTCCACGCATAGTAGTTGCTATGCTTTGTAATTCTACACGTGGTAGGTGCTGTAATTTGTAATTCCACGCGTGTTAATTTCTACAGTTCGTATTTCCACACGTGGTAAATGCCATGTGTTATATCTCCACGAGTAGTAGTTGTGACGTGTTATATTTCCACGCATAGTAGTTGCTACGCTTTATATTTCGACGCACAGTAATTACTACGCTTTGTAATTCTACGTGTCGTAATTTCACACACAGTAGTTACTATGCTTTGTAATTCCACGCGTGATAATTTCCACGTTTTGTATTTCCGCGCATAATATCTTCTACGCGTTATATCTCCACACGTGACAATTGCTACGCTTAGCATTTCCACACATGGTACTTGCAACATATTATATTTCCACACGTGTTAATTGCTACGCGTTATATCTCAAAATTTGTTACGCACTGTATCGTCACGCGCAGTATCTCCACGCATAGTAACTCCACACGTTATATCGTCACTCGTAGCATTCTGCAGCCATTGAATCGCTACGCGTAATATTTCCATACATTCTATCGCTACCTGTAGTCCATAAGTAGTATTATCCATGCATTATATCGCCACGCACAGTATATCCAACCGTCATAAAAACTTTTGTCATTCACCTAATATAAATATCCTATAGCTAGCTTTTATTCCACGCTACGCTAGGCGAAGCTTCATGTTTCGTAGACCAGCGCATTCTGCATGTTTTAAAATTGCAGAGAGCGAATTAACGTGTTCCCGTTGCTTGGTTAATCTAGTTTATTTTCGTAAATCGAATGTTGAGAGATAAAAATTGCGCGCCGTCGAACGAGCATCGCCATGCAATATTTATAACCTCATAAAATTCGCGTTTATACAAATAGACGTAAAAAAAAAATATTTATAGATGGTCGTCAACGAGCAGATAAAATATCAATTTATCGTAAACTCACGGGGTAGATTAAGCTGAAATTTTTTGCCAAGATTTTTCTTTATGGTTCATACTCTCTCCCGTGGAACGTTTACGGTACGCATACGAAATTTTTGGTGAATTTGAAATGTTTGAGCGTAGAATTTCAGATTATTCGACGTTATTAAAGCGATGTGTAAAACGATGAATCAGGAGAAATTCGTGAGTGGATGTTAAATTTACCCATCGATTGTTCACCAGTACTATTCGAGATATCGTACTGTTACGAGATTATTGCTTGTCGGCATAAACGTATTGTTGAAGCTAACAGTATCGATTATCCATACGACAGCTGTAAACAATCGAATGATCGGTATACAAGCAGATGTACGGATTCCCGGATTTGTTCATTAATTAATTATTTAATCCTTTGACTCTGTTTGCTTTTAGATATAACAATCGCATGTATTAACTGCTGTTTCAAGATAAATAATACTATAAAAACGAACATCCACAGAGATTATTATAAATCACGGGTATATCAATTAATCAGTGCACGCGAAAGGTTTGATTTGTATTTTGCTATCAAATATTTGATTTCTGCTTTGGTAACGAATATTTTATTTGCGCTGTGTTAAAAGAGATTTTGTTTGTGCTTTGTCAAAAGATATTATGTTTGCACTTTATTAAAAAATATTTCATTTGTGAATTGATATAAAATATTTTATTTTTATTTTGTTACGAAATATTCTATTTGTATTTTGTTAAAATATTTGAATATTTTTATATTTTTAATTGATATTTTGCTTTTACTTTGTTAAAAAATATTTCTTTCGTAATTTGTTAGAAAATGTTCCCTTTATAATTTGTTAGAAAATATTTCATTTGTAATTTGTCATAAAATATTCCAATTGTAATCAATTATAAAATATTTATTTTCGACATAAAATAAGTGTGTAGCTTTATATTATTCAACAAATGAAACGCAGATGAAAATTTTTTTAAACAGGTTAAAAATAACTAAAATTGAAACTTAAGTAAGTTAAATAACTAAATGACCAATTTCCAATTAGACGTACAAATTACTTTAATGCGAAGTCATTTGGTTTTTTCGATTTACCGTAATTTGCACAGCAACGCAATTTTCCTCTTTGCTGGAAATTAGTACGCTTTAATTACCGAAAAAGAATAATCAAAAGGGTTGCTACTATTTCAAATAATTTCATGCAAATAACTGAACGACGAAATTTTAATTTACTTTTAAAATTAGTTTACTGCACAACCGTCCAATTTTCACTGCTATTTACGGTTTTCTTATATTTTTTTTATTTTGTTCGACAGAGATGAGTGAGCTTTAATTATCGCGATATAACGTCAAGAAAAGTGGCTATACACAGTTGGTAATTTCAGGTAAATAATCAAGGGACAAATTTGCAATTTGCTGAAAATAAATTTTTAATTTGTGATACTTGAATAAAACGACTTTTCTAATTTTTTATAACCAAGCTATTAAGCTGTGATAAATAATTAAATCGCTGTTTTAATTTGAAATGAACAGATTCTTAATTCGTGATGTATAATTAGATTACTATTTTTAATTTTCTGTAAACAAGTTCAATTTGGAGTCAACAATTAGATCATCATTTTAGTTATTTATTATAAACAATTATTTATTGTTATCTATTTATTATGAACGATTATTTATTATCATTTATTTATTGTGAACAAATATTTCATTCGTGACAGATAATTATATCAGCAATTTTTAATTTGTTATGATAAAGTTTTCAATCAAAGAACGGGATAATGTATAACTTCTTATAATTAATTTTTTTAATTTTCCGTAATAATTACCTTAATACATAATCGTTCGACAAACGATTTTCCTTAATTAACACAGCAACGCAATTTTCCAGTGTTTTCCGAGCTCTCCGACGTTAACCAGTGTACTTTAATCATTCAGAAAAAAAATCCTACACTCGAGACATAAAATCATTACCCACGGTTTTCGAAAACCCTGAACTGTTTAAAAAAGTATCACAAATGCCGAGCAAATATTTGCACGATTCTCTAACTAAAATTCCGTGGGACAAACAGAAGAAACAGAAAAAAGGGGATATCGTTACGGGCTCGACAACCCTCTTGTTTCATGGCGTGTTTGCAAGCATGTGCTCCATATGGGACCGGATAGGTATAGTCGGTTCGGAGGGTATAGTACTATCGTAAATTCGAAAGTTCCACAATAATTTCAAAATTCAATGTCTCAAAATCTTAGAAATTTAAAAATTCGTAAATTCCAGGATCTGAAAGTTCCAAAAATCTAAATTGCAAACTTCAAACCCTAAAATTGTATAATTCAAAAATTCCAATGCCTCAAAATTTCGAAATCTCAAGAATTTCAAAGTTTCAAAGAACTGACTTACAAATTAAAGTACTTACATTACTAAGTTCGATAATTTCAATATTTCAAAATTGTCAGTGTAAAAATTTGAAATCAATGTCAAAATTTCTAGGTGGACAGTTCCAAAGTATTAGAAATCTCAGAATTAAAATATTAAGAAATCTGGAAGTTATAAAATTATAAATTTCTAAATTCAAAACCGAAATTTGTAGAGTTCAAAAATTTTAATATTCTATAATAGAAAAATCTTGAAGTAGAAAATTTCAAAATCCCAATTAAAAAATTTCAAGATCCCAAGCTTCAAAGTCTCAAAGTCCCAGAAATCGCAAAGTTAAAAATTTGTAAATTCGAAAATCTGAAAGTTCCAAAATTTCACATTGCAAACTTCATAACTTAAAATTCTGACATTCAGAAATTCCAACGCTTAAAAATTTAGAAATCCCAAGAATTTCAAAATTTAGAAATTCCAAAGCTTAAGAATTTAGAAATTCCAACGCTTAGAAATTTAGAAATTTCAAGAATTTCAAATTTAGAAATTCCAAAGCTTAAAAATTTAGAAATTCCAACGCTTAAAAATTTAGAAATTTCTAGAATTTCAAATTTAGAAGTTTCAACGCTTAAAAATTTAGAAATTCCAACGCTTAAAAATTTAGAAATCCCAAGAATTTCAAAATTTTAAAATTCCAAAGCTTAAGAATTTAGAAATTCCAACGCTTAGAAATTTAGAAATTTCAAGAATTTCAAATTTAGAAATTCCAAAGCTTAAAAATTTAGAAATTCCAACGCTTAAAAATTTAGAAATTCCAACGCTTAAAAATTTAGAAATTTCTAGAATTTCAAATTTAGAAGTTTCAACGCTTAAAAATTTAGAAATTCCAACGCTTAAAAATTTAGAAATCCCAAGAATTTCAAAATTTTAAAATTCCAAAGCTTAAGAATTTAGAAATTCCAACGCTTAGAAATTTAGAAATTTCAAGAATTTCAAATTTAGAAATTCCAAAGCTTAAAAATTTAGAAATTCCAACGCTTAAAAATTTAGAAATTCCAACGCTTAAAAATTTAGAAATTTCTAGAATTTCAAATTTAGAAGTTTCAACGCTTAAAAATTTAGAAATTCCAACGCTTAAAAATTTAGAAATCCCAAGAATTTCAAAATTTTAAAATTCCAAAGCTTAAGAATTTAGAAATTCCAACGCTTAGAAATTTAGAAATTTCAAGAATTTCAAATTTAGAAATTCCAAAGCTTAAAAATTTAGAAATTCCAACGCTTAAAAATTTAGAAATTCCAACGCTTAAAAATTTAGAAATTTCAACGCTTAGAAATTTAGAAATCCCAAGAATTTCAAAATTTAGAAATTCCAACGCTTAAGAATTTAGAAATTCCAAGAATCTAAAAATTTCTAAAATTTCTAAATTTTTTAATTCAAAATCTTAGACTACTAAAAGACCCAAAGTTCAAAAATCTCAGGATTCTAAAATGTCGCAAAAATCTCATAATTGCAAGCTTCTTATCTCCAAAAATTACAAGCCCCCAAATCTCGAAAGTTTCAAAATTCCAAAACGCCACAAAGTCCGAAAACCTAAAAGTCCAAGAATCCCCGTTAATTTACCACCACGCTATATCCGAAGCGACTATGCATCCGCGTAACCGTGTAAACCCAGCTCTCTATTCGAACGCAAACTTCACCGAAAACAATTTTTCCTTGCCGGTCATCGTAGAATTTCTACTTCTTCTCTTTCGCCACATTTGCCGTTGATCGCCGGCTATTATTCGCTTCTCCCTTTTGTTTGCGCAACTCTAGCGCGATGGCGGGTTAGTTCGCTCGGAAACAGCGTACCAATCCGTGAAAATTCGTCGCGACGATTAGTATGCCGGCGTACGCAATCGCGAACGCACCGTTGAAACGTAAGCAAACATTTGGAGAACACACATTGCTCGGTTCGTTTTTATTTTTCGGCGGGAAAAAAACAGGAAAAGGCAACCTGCACAAACTTTCGAGCATCGAAATGCATACCGAGCCGCGTTCCAATTGCACGAAAGTAATATTTCGCGAATCGAGAATTGAAATGGAATTCGTGTGTCCGGTGGATCTCGAAATGTAATGAACGATAAAATGCTGAACAATCGGTTGAATTTAATAAACCCGCTTTTGTTGTATTTATTTTCGTCGCATTATTGATTGTTCATTGGTATTGTTAACGTGCTGTTTTTCGCAGCGAGTTTATGAAAGGCTGATGTTTATGGATTTATCGTCCGACTGCTTTCACGATTTAAATTAATATTTCACGACCTTGTGAATTTTAATACATTACTGATAATGGTTACTCTGAAAAATTTTGTTTCGTTCGAAATATGTCGAACTTTTGAAACCTACTTTGAGAAGGCGAGGGGTCAGAGTGTCACAGTTGAACAGTTCAGAATGCAGCTTTAGAATGGTCAAAATTAAAGCATACATTGTTATATTACACGAACATATATGTATCAAGTTCAAAAAATAAATCTTACTCTAATACGAAGTTAAGTCCATTATCGAAGGTTGAATATAAAATAGACATAAAATTTCTTCGTCTTAACATGGTATGAATATTTCATTCTGACTGACGCACCTAACAAGTAAATCGTCCGGCAAGTGTTTAAACCGTGGATATAAAGACCGCAGGAAACTAGGGACTGCTTTATACCCAAGAACACAGTATGTTTCATCTGAAGTATGGTAAAAGTATTCTCTTAAAATTTGACCTAGTTCTGAAGCATCCTCCACAGTTCCCGGCCATCGGATATCTATAAAACAACCGAGCCATCCAGGAAGGGACGAAAAAAGATAGAGCAAAGATTAGGAAAGCAAAATGGGCCGTAAAAGTAAAACGGGTTCAAGACATTTATGCAAACGATTGTACATTGATTTACAGCCAAGGAAGCTACGGAATTGTGCTGAGGTTGCTTGTCTGCAAGCAGGAAGAGCTTACCTTATGTTGGCGCATCCAGGATGGCCGAAACTCCCGTAGGATGGCCAGCTTGTTGAATCGGAAGATCTGCGTCAGCTTTGTCCTGTTCTGCTTTACTTCCACTCTATGCGGGTATATATGTATGTGTTGTAGTTGACTGTGCCAGTTGCACGCTGATCGATCATTTGTCTCCATTTGTCTCCACTAGGTTAAGGGAACATTAGTGTACAAATTGGAACACGTCCTGCTAATCTTATTCTATTCGATTGGATTATAACGATTACTTACGTCTTTCATTGGCGCGTTCACTGCATCGGTATGTAGATATTCTTGTTGGGTGTTTTCAAGTTTTAAGTTCCTGGATTCTATTTTGTCTTTTGCAAAGGCGGAAACATGAATTTGAAAATTTGAGGATGTCATCAAATTTTTTAGACTTTTTTCCAACTGACCGAATGAACCGAATTTTCAAGTTTCCGAATCTCAAATATTCCAAGATTCTCAAATTTCCAAATCCTGAAATACTCAAATTTCCAGAATTCCAAAAATTACAAATTTCTAAAGTTCAAATTTCAAATTTCCAAATCCTGAAATACCCAAATTTGCAGCACCTAAATACGAATCCCCACATCCCAAAAAATCTGATATCCCATTATTCCAAATACTATTTGCAATCCGAAAACTCTGATTATTCTCAATAAATTTCAAAAATCTTCAAACTCTTGATTTTCTCATCAAATTTTTGTAGTCGAAACGTAAGAAATTCTGTAATCGTAAATTTGTCATTAAGCAGTGAATTTTTAGAGTTAACGTGTGGCTCTAAACGCTCGTACAGCAGTCCTCCACTTAGCGACTTCTGAACTTTAGTGAAGATGCTTCCCTCAAGATACTCGAGTCACGTTTTCGGTTGCATGAAACGCATTCGTCGTATTATCGTTCCAATATCAAGCAGTTAGCGTTCGGAAAGCGGGGCAACAAATTGCACGGAAATTAGACAGGACAGAGAACGGTCCTAATTGATAATATCTCGTTGGAAGGCTGGACGCAATTACACGGGGCACGAGCGGGCAGGCTCGTTTTCTTTTCCATTAATACGTCTGTTCAGCTGAGTCAGTTCCCGAAATTGAATTCCCTCGGGAACGATACAACTTCGACCAAGCGGAATAATGACCGGCTACGACGGAACACGTTCAAAGCTGATAAATTTGTTCGCGCGTGTTCTTCGAGGATTGTACAAAGTCCGTGTTCAATGGCCGGTCGGATCATCCGAAACTTGCCGATGATGAAATCGTGTTACACGTTAGGCTGCCATGTTGGACTAACTGGACCTTGTGCTGATTGCGTTTTATTAAAAATAATTTATACGATGTATACATTATATATGAATTTTCACTGTGATAGTCTATGTGTTACATATGACCAACACATATGTGTCCACATGTGTCAAATTTGTTATCCACCTCGATGAATCAATTGTAAACACAAAATATAATAAAAAGAAAGCTTCTAAAGTACTCATAACAAATCTGACTATATGTTACATATGAATTTTCACTGTGAGAGTCAATATGTTACGTGTGACCAACACATACGTGCCCACATATGTTAAACTTGTAATCCATCTCTATGAATCAATTGTAAACACAAAATATATTAAAAATAAAGCTTCTAAAGTACTCATGACAAGTCTGACTATATGTTACATATGAATTTTCACTATGAGAGTCGATATGTTACATGTGACCAACACACATGTCCACATATGTTAAACTTGAATCTACCTCGATAAGTCAATTACGAACACAAAGTACATTAAAAAGAAAGCTTCTAAAAGTACTCATGACAAGTCTGACATATATTATACATGAATTTTCACTGCGAGAGTCGATATGTTACATGTGACCAACACATACGTGCCCACATATGTCAATTTTATTACCTGCCTCCATTGCAAAAACATGATATATTTTGTAAGGAAGTTTGTGAAATACAATTTCACTTGTTTACAACAGTAATCCTGTATTTTATGATTAAATTTATGAATTGAACGCACGTGTTTTCGAACAAAATTCAGGATTCATTTTAAATGAACGATATTGTTTATGTACAGAAGCTCGTACGGTCTCGTAGTTTTCAGGATGAATTTCGTCGATTTTCAATTTCCCGGCAGCGAGTTAATACGTCCACGTACATACGGCACAGGATAGAGATAGCTGTGCAAAGTCCCCGGATCCCGATAGGAGGGCAGAAAATCCTGTCGATAAATCAGCCGGCTCGACCACTTCACTTTGTTTGAGCGTTTAGAGCCCGCTGGAATCTTGTTTGCGAATCAACTGCGAATCCCATTCGCCAGGCGAAGATTGAAGCTACTTTCGCAGCGAGCTCATCGACGATATCGATACCGGCGTTCCACTCGTGGATAAATTAAGTTCGGCTATCGATCCATCCCTATATACTCCGACGATACATTGCTGAACGATTAATCGTCGCTATGATTCATTTCGCGCGCGAATCGATACGATTAACGCTTCTTCTGTTTCGCTTGAATTCGTTCAAAATTACGGCCTTTGTTCTTCTCAGCACTTTATTATTTCGTTGCTACATTTTTTAATCGCGTTTGTACTCTTTGCCTTATTTTATTTGAATTGCTACTTTTCTTCTCACCTTTTTTTTATTTCCTTGACACGTTTTCTGCGTTCAGGTTTCATTGCCTTATTTTATTTTAATTATTTATTACTTCTCTTATCGCGTTCGAATTTAATTGACTTATTTTATTTTAATTGCTACTTTTCTTCTGTGTTTTTTTTTTATTTCCTTGCCACGTCATTTTACGTTCGAATTTTACTACCTTATTTAATTTTACTTTAGATATTTATTATTTTTCTTCTCAATTATTTTTTTAATTTCTTGTTACATTTTTATCGCGTTTAAATTTGATTGCCTTATTTTATTTTATTTTAATTATTTGTTACTTTTCTTCTCAATATAATTTGCTTGTCAGGTTCTTTATCGCGTTCAAATTTTATTACCTTATTTTATTTTAATTATTTATTGCTTTTCTAGTTGCTGGCAGAATTATGGAACACGTATGTTCTAACTTTTCATAGGATTGTATATTTCATGCGCTATAGTTCAATATCGAGTTTCATTTCCTGTGATTCTGTTTTTGCTGCAAGCTTGCACTCTATATTTTTCCGAAGCACCACTTTATACCCTGTATCCTTGGATTCTGCACCGCATAATTCAAACCTCCTCTGACACCGTGCAGTACATTTTCTCGTGTCGTATATCTACCATTCCTTTTTTTTATAGTTTTCAATACTTGACACCTATCGATTCTTCACTATAATCATCCGTCTTTCTGTAATCTCTACGTATATCCTTTTTATATTATAACTTTAATTTCTATACATTTTTCAGAAGATATATAGTTTTATATCAATATAGGTGTTATGTATATTTACATTCACTGTTGTACTTAATATTTGTATTATATTATACATCTTACAGTTGCATTATTTTACATTGTAGTACCTCGTTCATTATGTATTTTGTACATTATGTTACATTATAGTGTTTTACAATGTATTGTACATGTATGTAGTCAGCCTACAAATATGTATATGTATAAATATGTATACATTCAGTATATGAACATATTATATATCGGTTATTAAAAAATTAGAAAATATTGAAGATACTAAACTTGGAAGTTTAAAAATTCAAAAATTCTAAAATCTCAAATTTTCACTCTTCTGAAATTCCAAATTCCTAACATTTCAATCTTCTGAAATTCCAAAATACCAAATTTCAACCCTTTAAAATTCCTAACTCTTAAAATTTCAAAATCTCCAAATTTCAACTTTTCAAAATTCTCAAATCTCCAAATTTTAACCTGCCAATATTCCAAAATCCCAAATTCCAGAACCTCGAAATTTCAGCCCTCCAAAATTCCCTACTCCCTAAATTTCAATCTTTCAAAATTGCAAAATCTTTAAATGTCAACTTTCTAAAGTTCCAAAATCCCAAAATTCAACCTTCTAAAAATTCCAAATTTCCAAAATGTCAATCTCCTAAAATTCCAAAATCCCTAAAATTCCTAACCCTCCATATTTCAACCTTACAAAATTCCAAACACCCAAAATTCCAATCTCCCAAATTTCCAAAACACCCCAAACCACCCCAAAAATTTAAAAATTCGCAAGATCCAAAAATCTGAATATTCCAAAATCCCGTAAGCGTACCATAATGAATTTCAGCGTGCAGAGATTGTAGTTGTTCAAAGATAATCGGCGTGGCTTCCGGGTATTGTTTGTCAAACCAACGTGTAAATCTGCAGGATGAAAGCGCGATTACTTCCCGTGCTGGTATAGTGATCACGATCGAAGTGGCACAAATCGTCATCATCATTGTATGTTTTGAAGGGTATACACCGCCTACAGGCGAATGCAAACGTTTACGCACAGCGCGTTTCATCGCCAGCTGTTTACTTGACGCAATCAGTACGCATCGGTAGGTGTGGGCAAATTTTCGACCGAATTTCCTATTGAAATCGGAGCATTGATCCTGTTTCTTGAAATTTGACACCTGTACAATCATTTTCGACAACGAACTGCATTCCCACAAACGTTTATACTAACGCATTATACACGTACAATATCATACATTTTAGATAATTTATACTGATTTTAGAAATTGTTTAACACGTTTGTGGATGTAAATGCTATAGCATTCTTTTTTATTGTACAAAATGACGTGACTGCTGTAATATTCAAATTTTAAAGCTGATTGTTCATTCAATTTTATGTAGTCTCAAGTTTTTGTAATTATTATGAATTTCAAGTTTTTGTATTATTATGTAATGACCAACTGATATGTTAGGTTAGGTTTTTGCAGCTCATTTTTTGTACTGTCAGTGAACGCGTTAAGTTTCAGTAATTATTATGAATTTCAGATTTTTGTATTATTATGTGTTACAATGGCCAACTGGTATGTTAGGTTAGGTTTTTGCAGCTCATTAAAATTTTTACTGTCAGTGAACGTGTTAAGTTTCAGTAATTATTATGAATTTCAAATTTTTGTATTATTATGTGTTATAATGGCCAACTGATATGTTAGGTTAGGTTTTTGCAGATCATTGAAATTTTTACTGTCAGTGAACGTGTTAAGTTTCAGTAATTATTATGAACTTCAAATTTTTGTATTATTATGTTGTAAGTAATGACCAACTGATTGGTTTAGGTTCTTGCAGGTCACTGAAATTTTTACAGTCCGGAGATCTTAATATATTTCAAACTTTTTTAATTTTTTTATCATCTTTGTTATTTCTATCTTTCTTTCCAACTATTGTTCCGTTATTTTTAGTAAGGTTTTTCTGTTGCTCACGATGTTTTTGTTGTATGTTGTAAAGATTCTTTACGAGGTTGTGCACGTTTTCTTTGAGAAATATTGTTTCTATTTCATTGTTTTTGTTTTTGTTACATGACATCGAAGTAAGAGGTTTTTGGAAATAATAAAAATGTTAAAGAAGTAAACGCAGTGATTACGTTGGATGTTATAGAAAATGTACTTCAAAGAATAATATTTTCAGAAATACATGTGCTCGTTGCACAACATGTATCCTCCATTTTGGATCATGTATACTGCAGAGTTAAAAATGAATATAAATATACAACAAAAACCTTGAAAATTTATTTTTGAAATATAATGAACAATATTAAGGAAATAAACATAGAGATTAAGTACGTAGAACATTAAGGAAAATATATTTAAAAACATGTTTTCAAAAACCATGTTTCATTTTAAGTCACATAAATCATTTTGTACCGCAGAGTTAAAAATGAATATTCACAATAAAACCATCGAACATAATAAAACGGAATAAAAGAACATTTGTTTCTAAAGATTTTATTTTAAACGACATAAATATTCAAACTTACAACGGGCAAAAATTATTGTAAAAAATATCGAAGCATGTGAAAAGAATATCCTGAAAAGAACAAAGTGAACAGAAATAATACACGTAATACTAGAATTATAATAACAAAAAGAAAATATAGAAACGTAGACTAAAAATACGAAAGGTCTGTGAAATTCAGCTCTCTCGTACAATAAGGATTAGCGAAAACAATGGTGAAAGAAAAAAAAGCAATAATTTTTCGGAAGAAAATGAAAGAGAAGAAAATCGGATTCTCCTTCGTGGCACGTTCGATGGTGGATTCTTTTTTCGTTTCCGTTCTACCGTTGCTCGAAAACCGAACGATTTATTCCCTCTAGAATTCCGCACTTAATCCTTGCGGTTTTCCTGAGTAAGAAATAAATAGCGGCGAGCGATTAAACGGGTCGCGAAGATAGTATACCGCGTATTAATTCCTTGGGCGAACCTTTCGTGGCAGTTAATCTGATTTATCGATAAAGTTTCGCTCTCACGCGCGATTCATAATGTAAATTCGACCGCGTTACTCGCATTTTATTCCCCGTAATTTCTTGAATAAATTAGGGTAATGTTGCCTAATATGAAAACTGTTTCTTCAAAAGCTGTGACTTTCTTAAGAACGTTTATTAAAATTAGAAACGAATGATGTCGCTAAATAACACCTAACTATTGGGGGATAATAACGGAATATGCTCAATTTTTTGGACAAATCAGAATTTAAATCTTTATGACACTTTGAGGATATATAATATTCCATATAAAATTCATTATGTTTCAAAAGTAATTGGAACCCATATTTTACTCCCCGTAATTTCTTGAATAAAGTAGGGTAATGTTGCCTAACATGAAAACTATTTCTTCAAAAGCTGTGACTTTCTTAAGAACGTTTATTAAAATTAGAAACGAATGATGTCGCTAAATAATACCTAACTATTGGGGGATAATAACGGAATATGCTCAATTTTTTGGACAAATCAGAATTTAAATCTTTATGACACTTTGAGGATATATAATATTCCATATAAAATTCATTATGTTTCAAAAGTAATTGGAACCCATATTTTACTCCCCGTAATTTCTTGAATAAATTAGGGTAATGTTGCCTAATATGAAAACTATTTCTTCAAAAGCTGTGACTTTCTTAAGAACGTTTATTAAAATTAGAAACGAATGATGTCGCTAAATAACACCTAACTATTGGGGGATAATAACGGAATATGCTCAATTTTTTGGACAAATCAGAATTTAAATCTTTATGACACCTTGAGGGTATATAATATTCCATATAAAATTCATTATGTTTCAAAAGTAATTGGAACCCATATTTTACTCCCCGTAATTTCTTGAATAAAGTAGGGTTATGTCGCGTAAAATGGAAACCGTTTCTTCAAGGAAATGTGACTTTCGATTACGAACGCTTTTATTAAAATTTTAAACGCTTAATTCAATGACCTCACTAAATAACACATAACCTGTATATTGCAAAGTAATAACGGAATGTGCTCAATTTTTTGGACAAATCAGAATTTAAATCTTTATGAAACCTTGAGGTTATATAATATTCCATATAAAATTCATTATGTTTCAAAAATAATTGGAACCCATATTTTACTCCCCGTAATTTCTTGAATAAAGTAGGGTTATGTCGCGTAAAATGGAAACCGTTTCTTCAAGGAAATGTCACTTTCGATTATGACCGCTTTTATTAAAATTTTAAACGCCTCATTCAATCATCTCACTAAATAACACCTAACTGTTATATTAAAAAATAATAATGAAATGTGTTAAACAATTGCCTGAGTAAAGCATAGTTTAAATCTGTATTAACATTTTGAAGGTACATAATATTCTATGTAAAATTCTGTATGATATTTCAAATGGAATGCTATGATATTTTAAGTAGAATGCAATAATATTTTAAATAAAATACCATGATATTATAAATAGAATATTATATTTTAAATAAAATAATATTTTAACATAGTATGAAAATGTGTAAATAATATATAAATAACAGTAAAATATCAGTAAAGTAGTTATCGTGACTCGTCGATCGAAGAAGTAAATAAGAAAGAGAAAATCAGAAAATGCCGAAGGTTTAATCAGAAATGGTAAATGTGGAATTATTATTTTGATACCGTTCTTACGATCTCATTCTCCTTTGTTTTATTTTAATCTGAAACGTAGAAAATTGCGAGCAGTCGGGAATAAAATATTGCTCTCCCTTTTTATGACGTCAGAAAAAAAGAACAGAACAGGGACAAAACTATTATTCCAACAACAATGCGTTCACAGAAATATCCGAGAAATTTATTCGCGACGCTGTTCGCTCGCTTTCTGTAAAACCATTCCATTATTCTAAATTACAATGACATAGAATACGAATAATCAGACGGAATATTGTTCCATGAATGTGAGAAAGAAAACAAATATGCATACCGGGAATCTTCAAATAAACATGAAAATTGCGATGGTGCGAATGTGCAATCTCGGACGAAATCGAGTATTAATTTTTCACAAACCAAGGTGCAAGGCGGAAGATTTCGCAGATCGGACTAGTTTTATTTTCATATGTTTTGTTACTGAGTGTACTAATAAGTTGCTAATAATACATTAAGGATGTGATGAAAAATTAATATTAGTGGATATTTCTTAATTTTCATATTCCAAATTTGTATATTCCTAAATTCCTAATTTTCACGTTCCAAAAACTCAAATTTACAGATTTCCACGTCCTAAATTTCTAAGTATCCAAATTTTCAAAAACCCAAGTCTCCAGATTTCCAAATCCACAATTTCCCAAATTTCCACGCTCCATATTTGTAAGTTTCCAAATTTACAAACCCCCAAAATTCTCTAATTCCCAGATTTACATGCCCCATATTTGTAAGTTTCCAAATTTTCAGATACCAAATAACAAATTTCCAGATTTCCACGTCCTAAATTTCTAAGTTTCCAAATTTCCAAACCCCCAAAATTCTCTAATTCCCAGATTTCCACGCCCCATATTTATAAATTTCCAAATTTTCAAATACCCAAATTTCTACACACCCCAAATACCAACTTTCCAAATTACCATGTTCCCAAATTCTCTAATTCCCAAATTTCTACGCCCCCAAGATCCCAAATTTCCAAATTTTCACGCCCCCAACTTCATAAATTCCCAACTTCCTAAATATGTACCTCACTACATCTATTTCTATTCCAAATTCATATATTTCCAAGTTTCCAAATTTCCAAATTTCCACGTCCTAAATTTCTAAGTATCCAAATTTTCAAAAATCCAAGTCTCCAGATTTCCAAATCCACAATTTCCCAAATTTCCACGCCCCATATTTGTAAGGTTCCAAATTTGCAAACCTCCAAAATTCTCTAATTCCCAGATTTCCACGCCCCATATTTATAAATTTCCAAATTTTCAAATTCCCAAATTTCTACACACCCCAAATACCAACTTTCCAAATTTCCATGTTCCCAAATTCTCTAATTCCCAAATTTCTACGCCCCCAAGATCCCAAATTTCCAAATTTTCACGCCCCCAACTTCATAAATTCCCAACTTCCTAAATATGTACCCCACTACATCTATTTCTATTCCAAATTCATGTATTTCCAAGTTTCCAAATTCCCAACTTCCCAATTTCCCAAATTCCTAAACAACTTTCACAGTATCCTAAATTTTCAAAAGTTACCACCCCAGAGTGTTGAGTTCCGAAATTCCCACACCCCAAATTTCCAGCTTCCCAAATTTCTCCACCTCAACATTCCCTAATCTCTCGCAAAACTTCCCGTGGACAATCCTCCACAATCGTGTCCCATTAATCTCTGCAATAAACTCGTGACAATAAAGGGTGAAAATCGCAGCACCAGGGTGTAGCAACAAAATAATCGTAACAAACAAACTCGAGTGATATTAATATTTACAGGACCTTTATTTCGGTAAGTGAACAAAGTATGACAGCTTACAACGTTTCGCGTGACACAATTACGCGACTTACAATCTCGCGTTAACATTAATCAACCCTCTCGAACTAATCGTTAACCCAATTAACTGTTGTGTGTCTCCTATTATCCACATCTTTACTCGTCGCTTGTATTCGTCTTGCTATACATGTACCTTACAAACTATACTCTCTTCTAGTCCCACACATTCGTTACTATTCTTTTCTTGCTTGTTTCCAATCGTCTTCTCGAAGCTGTTCAGCTTCGATACTTCTCGAGGTTGTTGCGCTCTCGTCGACCACGATTACGATTACGGCTCGAAAAACGCGATGAAAAATAGTATTTCTGTGAGGCGTTAGCAAACAAATTCTACGGGAATGTTAGACACATTTTTCCCAGGGATTCGATCGATCAATGGCCGCGAACGATGAATTGGCGCCTATCGAGACGGTGAAACTCTCGATGTTCTGCATTTCCTCGTTGCTTTTGAACACTCATGAATGCATGTAGATTCATTGTTTCGTTTCTATTTGATTTCGAGGAAAAAGTTTTTGTACGATACGCGATGAATGATGATGGACCTTGTTTTGTTGAAACGGCAGAAATCGCTTAGAAAATACTCCCCTTAACCCTTTGCACTATTTCCACGAGTCTGACTCGTGACACACTTGAATTTCAGTTGTGATCAATTTTACTTGAATCTTTAATTCGCTTCAGTTTGGACTTCAAGTCCAATTATAATTTGCATAGTCAACGATTGCATAATACCAAATTGACATAACATTTCAGCTTTCTTTGTCTGTTTTTATATTATGGCTGTATTAGTTAGTTCTGACTGACGCACCAGACAAATTAATCATAGGCCAAGGGGTTAAATGTTTGAAACCCGGTTTTTTATGCAAACAAAGGTTCATCTAACAATTAGGTAAAATTGAAATTTGAGTAATTGTAAATAAAAAAAAATTTTTTTAAATTGTTAATAGCATATTAAGACGATGGAAAGTCGATTTTAGCGCCACGAATCGATATCCGTGAAATACGTTCTGAAATTATATACATTGAGAAGATCCTTTGTTATTCGAGTTAATACGAGACAGATATCGATATTTCCATGAGATATTAAATGGAGACCGATAATTTAGGTAGATATCGAAGAAGAGATAATTCGATATGGTACATCGTTTGAAGAACAATCAGGTTGGCAGTTATTGTGGTATTAAATGGGTATTTCAATAATTAATTGTTTTATCGTTATTAATGCCTCAGTACCATAATCAGTTATGAACAATTCATTATCAGTGTCAATCCGATTACTAATGTAGGTTATAAATTATTTATATGCACCGTTTACATTGAATGACAAAAATTGAGGACACGAGTAGCAAGGGGTGTTATCTCACCTTTAATTAATTATTATACTCAGCAAATTTGTTTTATCGACTTTTAACTGAGGTGTTTACGTACATTCTATTTTTACTATTAACAAATAATTTTTTATAACGTTGAAGTTATTCTGTTGTATGACGTATTTTATATCAAAAACAAATTCTTTATATTAAATTTTTTTTAATATAAAAAATGATATGAATTAATACGAAAAATTATATTAAAAAGAATATTTTAAAAAATGACGTTTATTTTCTTTTCTATATTAAAACAGTATAAACTATGTATTAGAATAATATAATATATTACACTGTTATATTACACACGATAATTTTGTTTGTATAAAGCATACTCCATATAAAATTGAACTATAAATTTAAACTTTATTATTCACAGTAATTAATAGGAGAAGTATTACACTAAAAACTGAAGTTCACAAACGTTACATCGTTATGTTACACCCTCCTCCACTCGTGTGTTTAACCGAAGAAAGGGTAGAATTATCGTCCACGTAATGAAGGTAATCAGCCACTATTAAACTATCATTAAAATCAGATCTTGCAATTAAATCGTAGATAAAGGTTAACCCCTAACTATGTTACTACTAATTGCAAGTCACAGAAGAAATGTACCCATCTTTACATCGGTGAATTGTAAAGAATATTTCCAACCCCGATTCCTGCCACCTCAACGTTACGTTAAAATTCGCGATTAATTAATTAAAATTCCTATTGTCTAATAATTGTTCGCAGGGATATGTTACAGATTCGAATGTATTTACAGTTTCTCCTCGATTTTTTTTCGAGATTAAAAGATATTCGCATTCACGAGTGCTCGAATGTTTGATCGATTGGGATAAATTGTACAGCGTGTTCCTGTATACACTGATTATCGTAGAACTTACGTCGCTAAACACGTTCAAAGGACAGGGTTTCCGTCTAAATTTTATACATTTTAGTCCCACGTTTAGGCGACGCACGAGCTCGCCAATAAAAATAATCGTTCTTTATGTACACTTGAAAATCGAGCAAATTCATTCACGTTATTTCGTAAACGTTTCACGTTCATTCGGGTCGAACTATAAATTCCGCTGCGCGCATTTGTACGAATAAATCTTGTTTGAATATTAATTATTCGACTGGATGTTCATGCGAGTATATGTTTTTACACCATATTTTCTGCCCCGAAGCAAAATAATGCCAGCGAAAATCAAAAGCGTCATTCTATCCTCCATATTTTATGCACTTTACGCATTACAAATGTGTTATATTAAATTTTTCGCATGCAGATTACGCAAAGGTTGTTCGTTTTGTATACATTTGCATTTGTTATGGAAACATAAATATTCACAATACTGTAACTATATGCATTTTGTTTGGGGAGCAGAAAAAAGACCTGAAAGGGTTGTTTTCGTTGAAATACACGCATCGAAAAAAAGAACAAAAATATTCAAAATTTATGCAAAAATATGGTACGTTACCTCGTGCAAACCTGTTAATTAAAATTCATTAACGTTAATAGGCCTCGTATATCAATTACGAAACAGTATTAGACTGTCTACCTAAAAGAAACTTTGACAGAAAAATATAAATTTTGCTCCCTGTAAATTTTCAAATAAATGATCGCGCAACGTCATTGAAATTTTTATTGGCGACTCGTTAACGTCCGAAATCAAACAACCATCTAAATACAGTACCAAGAAATAGCCTTACTGTTTCACTTACATTTTTTTTCTTTATTCGCTTACTTACGTATGTACACATCGCATGCACGTCTATGCAAACCAGGTCTGGTCGATCTGTGCCCTCTGATTCGCCGGGCAGAGCTCGAGGGCAATCACGTGAAAAACCATCAACCCTTAACCAATCAACTAACGTTTGAAAACCGGACGAAATTGCTATTGTAAACGAAACGGTGATCAAATATCTGTCTATTACAATTTCGAACTTAAAATTGAAGTTTATTGTCAATTTTACATTTTCGTTCACCTAAAGTTTTTCAACATTCTGTTATTGGAGTACGAATGATACAAAACGATTGTTGTGTATGTAATTTTGTTACAAATAATATTTTATGAATGTTTCTTGAAGTCTGGTTATTCGTATCGAGGGAAAGTGTCATTCTGTTAAATTGTCTTATCACGTGATTATTGCCCTCTAAACGTTCCTCTGCCCTAGGGGCAGCAGCTGGCCAGACCTGATATAGACACTCTTATCATTTACGAATATCAAAAGGGTCCGCCTGATCCTGCTTCATTTCGCGAAATTTCATCCCTCGCCCGTTTCTTGTGGCGTCCCCCTGGGCGACAGGGGGTGCTCTTCGACCGACGTAGTTTAAATAGATCCACGAGGGTGTTCGCAGAAAATAGAGTAAATTTCCGGGACGACGCAGTCGAAAGTGATTACGGAGCAAAGGGAAATTTTCTTCTCGTTTATGGGGTCAACGAACCGGACAATATGAACAAAGTAATCCTATCGATCCGATGTAACTTCATTAGCGCTCAATCGCTGGACGTGGAGAATTGAACGTAATTTACACTCGGTGCACGGGAGAATTTCTCGGAGTATTTCACCGTTACATGGCTGACTTTTGCAATTAAAAAATGATGACGTTACCGATAAGTAGACGGGAGTGCCCTTGGATGAGGACGAACATGTGAAATGCACAAATATTTGATTTACATTTCCTGAATTTTCACGTTTAAATTTTACGTAAATTTTTACTTTGTAATGTTACGTTTTTAGCTTATAGTATTATGTAATACTACATTTTTATTTTTTCAAATTTTTCAAACTTCCAAGTCTTGAAAAGTCCTCCATTCAAGTATTGAAATTCCAAACACACAAATTTGCAATTCAAATTAAATTCACCCAAGATTATTTTACTAAAAGAGTAGACTAGAATGTCTTTGGATGAGGACGAATATGTGAAATGCACAAATATTTGATTTACATTTCCTGAATTTTCACGTTTAAGTTTTATGTAAATTTTTACTTTGTAATGTTACGTTTTTAGCTTATAATATTATGTAATATTACATTTTCATTTTTTCAAATTTTTCAAACTTCCAAGTCTTGAAAAGTCCTCCATTCAAGTATTAAAATTCCAAACACACATATTTGCAATTCAAATTAAATTCACCCAAGATTATTTTACTAAAAGAGTATTTGATTAGTAAGTGGAAATTCAAAATTTGTTACTTAATCGATTTTAACAAAATACGTGACATCCAGCTAATTTTCATCACATTCCCTACGAAAATTCGAGGGACTACTCTCGACTGAAACGTTCGATATGATACATTAAACTCAGTACATTTTCAGAGTCAAACTTCCGAGGAGGAAGTTCCGTGGCGAGGAAGTTCATCGAGTTCAATTTACTTTCTCATCTACTTTTTGATTGCGCGACGTCATCCGTTCCTTCTTGTTCAACTTTCCACTTCAAACGAAACGAGCGAAATATTATTCTGCACGCTACTTTGATTTACTCCGATGGTAACGCAGATAGCAGGAATTAAGTCATTAACTGTTAAACGTGCTTGCATCCCACAAAATATATTACAATGAATACGAAAGAATAAATTGAACAAACCTAACCTGTTAACTGGGCAGAATTTCAGTTGGTACATGTAATCTCTTCTTTGTGTAATAACACATGAATGATTAAATTCATTTGGACTTGTAAGCACACAAATAAGCACAAAAACACCAGTACTTAAGGTAACAGGTACTGTCGAAAATATTATTAAAATAACAAATATCGTAGGAAATATTATCATGGAAGTATTATATGCTGAAAATTGATCGGTCAAATGACATTTTAATCTCGCTTAACAAATAATGTTACTTAAGGTAACAGGTACCATCGAAAATATTATTAAAATAACAAATATCCTGAGAAATATTAAAATAGATATCGTGGAAGTATTATATGCTGAAAATTGATCGATCAAATGACAATTTCATCTCGTTTAACAAATGATGACTGGCAAGTTAATTCATTGAAACGCGTCAAATTAGTTATATTCGTAAATACACGATTGTTCGACATAATGTAGTATCAAAGAACCTAGAGATAAAAATAAAAAATAGTCTAACGCAGTATAATAGAGTTAATGATCTAATACTGACAAGACTCCAGATAAAACGTGTGTAAACGAGTAAACGTGTCAAAAGGAGTAAGACATAAAAGCTTGGGACAAGTTATACGTGGAAAAATATCGGCGATAGAAAAGAAACGACTAAATTTCCCTTCGCTCGTGAATCAACGTAGCCGAAAGCAACGATCGACGAGCATCCAGAAACCGTTTTCATCGTGACCTTAATTCCCGCACGATCGGTGCATGAATCGTTCGAAAACGATTTCGTACCTCGCAGTCTCGTCCCCCGATGAGTAGCGACGATGCTGATGGATCAACCGGTACGAATAAAGTGCGATCTAGTCTCGACCTGGTGATCGTCGTTCACTACCCGTGGTGATAGTAGATCTTGCCCTTGCAATTGCACGTAGCACCGCAGAATTTCCGTCGTTCTCGTCCTTCCTTTGTGTTCGTCTCGCAGACCCAAGCGCGAAACGTCCTCACCAGCTCCGCGCAGTTCGACCACAAATCGGTGTAATAGCAAGCGTTCGTGCAAAGCTTGTTACGTGTGCAATGACCGTTGCACATGCTGCACGGTTTGCCTGCCACATAAGGCTGACCTAGTGATTCTTTGTAGTTGCCGCTGGAAAAGAAAGGAAAATATCTTCAGCAACATCAAACGTGTAACGCTCTTATGGGCGTAATTTAGAGGGTATACCTGGGAAATACTTGTATAGGTTTGATATTGTTTTAGGAAGTTATTTTACGTGCTCTTATTTAATTTGTTTGTTATTACTTGTTATTTGGTAATTATGGTAGCCTACTTTTGGAATGTATAGTTTTAGAATTTGCAATTTGGGGATCATTATTTGGATCTTGAAAGGGGATCTGTAATTGGGAGTCTAGATTTGATGTACTTTGAAATACTGAACTTTGAGTTTCTGTATTCCTGATTATTTATTTTTTCATTTATAAATAGTGAATTTTAGGATTCTTAAATTATCGCATTCTGAAATTCGGAAATTTGTGCATTCTTAAATTCATATATTCGAATATTCCTGTACTTTCAAGTTTCTGAATTTCCAAATTCGTGCATTTTCGAACTCCTAAAGTTCTAAATTCCAAAATTTGTTCATTTCTGCATTTCCAAATTCCTACATGACCAAATTCTTACATATCCCAATTTGTAATACTGAAAATTCTATATGACCAAATTTCTAAATCCACGAATCCCTAAATTCTCCAATTTCTACATTCCAAAATTATAAACTCAAATATTCAAAAATTCCACAAATCCTACATTTCAAAATTCCTAAACTCCATTCTTAGATTCTCAAATTCACTTCTAAATTCCTAAACACCTCAATACATAAATTCCCATATTTCCAAATTTCCAAATTCCCAACACTAGCAATTATACCGCTGATTTATATTTACCACCAACCAAACGTGTAACAACTAAACTGCAAACATTTATGTATTTATGATGCATGGAAATCTACCAAATCAACATAAACCATGTAATCTGTATTCTGCGAATCTCACATAAAATGATTTATTTATGCCTTGCAAACCTCGACACGTTATAAATGCATAAACATCCGCAGTCAAGTTATCACATATTATTTAACATACTAATTGTCAACATTTTATAATACACTATCAACATCTTTTATCACTTGATTATTTCTCTTATCATTTTATTTCCTGTATACATTTATTTTTTACTCTCGAAGTTTCTCATATTCAATGTTATAATCTGTGTACGTCAAGAGGTATATCCCATTAAATAAATAAATATAAAACGTTCACATTCTAATAAAAGTTTGA
The DNA here is from genome assembly GCA_945859595.2 of Megachile willughbiella. NCBI lineage: Eukaryota > Metazoa > Arthropoda > Insecta > Hymenoptera > Megachilidae > Megachile > Megachile willughbiella. The sequence goes on from OX243796.1 coordinate 13,640,137, forward strand.
CAACCTCACATTAAACTTCCCCTAAAACAAATTTTTCTTGCATTTATTCACTCTCGACTTTTCACATACCGAATATTATAATCTGCACACATCAGGAGGATATATCCCATTAAATAAATATAGAACGTTCACATTCTAATAAAAGTTTGACAACCTCATATTAAACTTCCCCTAAAACAAATTTTTCTTGCATTTATTCTTCACTCTCGACTTTTCACATACTCAATGTTATAACCTATACACATTAAATGAGTATGTCCCATTAAATAAATAAATATAAAACGTTCAGATTCTAATAAAAGTTTGACAACCCACATTAAACTTCCCATAAAACAAATTTTTCTTGCATTTATTCTTCACTCTCCACTTTTCACATACTCAATGTTATAACCTATACACATTAAATGAGTATGTCCCATTAAATAAATAAATATAAAACGTTCAGATTCTAATAAAAGTTTGACAATCTCATATTAAACTTCCCATAAAACAAATTTTTCTTGCATTTATTCACTCTCGACTTTTCACATACTTCTTATAATCTGGATACGTAACAAAATATGTCTCATTAAATAAATATAAAACAGCACGATGTAAATATTAACAAGCACACATTAAATTTCTAAAACAATAAATTTTTGTCCAACCGTTTTCTCGACCCTTTGAAATTTGTAAAGAGTATATAACAGAGAAGAAACAAATGAATTGTACAAAGTAAATTCAGGAGAGGAAGAAAATAAACACGCGAGAAAAGAGGGTGGAATTAACAGTGAATTTCGCGTAAAACCATTGCGAGAATATTTCTAATCTAATTGCCGTTCTTTAGCCGCAGGTAGGAAAAACGTTTAGAGAAAACAGAGCGAATTGCGGAAAATGTTACGCGTTTTTCCACTCGTACGCTTTGTCGCGACAAGCAAGCGAGTGTTGCTTTTTGCAGAGGACAAGCACGTTCTTCCTTGACTTCGCTTGACATCTGACCTACTTCGTCCATTTTCTAGCAGTTCGCGCGTGTAGATACTTTTTCCGGCCGGTCTATATATCTCTTGATGATTACTTCTCTCGCTGTAAAACACCGAGATAACTGACGTTTAATGTTTCCGATGAGTTTCTTTGATTTCGAGAAGAAACGATGCTCGATAGAGTAAGATGAATCGAGAGTGCGTCCGTGAATCAAGGTTATTGTACAAGGATGGTGGACAAGTATACAAATTCTTTCATTGATTAATTTTATTATTTGCTAATTTTTTGATTTTGTTGTTTTCCAGTTTTTTAATATTCTAATTACCTAATTACATAATTTTCTAATTTTTCAATTTTTTAATTGGCGAATTTTCAAATTTCAGGTTCTTACATTTTCAAATTTCCAACTTCGCAAGTTCCAAAATTTTCAAATTCTCAAATTCTTAAGTTTCTGAACACTGAAGTTTCCAACTTCCCCAATTCCTAAATTCCTAAATTCCTGAATTCCTGAATTCCTGAATTTTTAAATTCCTAAATTCCCAAATTCCCAAATTCCCAAATTCCCAAACTCCTAAATTCCCAAATTCCCTAACTCCCAAATTCCCAAATTACCAAACTCCTAAACTTCTAAATTCCCAAATTTCCAATTTCCCAAATTCCCAAACTCCTAAATTCCCAAATTTCCAAATTCCCAAACTCCTAAATTCCCAAATTCCCAAATTCCCAAATTCCCAAATTCCCAAATTCCCAAACTCCTAAATTTCCAAATTCCCAAATTCCCTAACTCCTAAATTCCCAAATTTCCAAATTCCCTAACTCCTAAATTCCCAAATTTCCAAATTCCCAAACTCCTAAATTCCCAAATTCCCAAATTCCCAAATTCCCAAATTCCCAAATTCCCAAATTCCCAAATTCCCAAACTCCTAAATTTCCAAATTCCCAAATTCCCAAACTCCTAAATTCTCAAATTCCCAAATTCCCAAATTCTTAAATTTCTAAACCCCAAAATTCCCAAATACCTAACCCCAAAATCCCCAAATTCCTAAATTTTGAACCCTAAAATCCCAAATCCCAATAAGTAAAACTCATTCTGAACCTTCTCATTCCTGCATTCCTATCTTCCCACATTATCAAATTCCTAAATTCCCAAAATCCCTAATTCCATAATCCCATATTCCCAAAAATGCCAAAGCTTCGATACCATCCTCCGAATCCCAACAATGAAATTTCAATCACCGAAGTGAAATGTCCGAACAACACAAAAGAACGTGACGGCAGTAAAAAGAGTACAATAAAACAGCGACGTGATCATTTATTATACAGGCTAAATCGCCGACCGTGTTAAATCAAAGAGACGGAAATTGAATTCGTCTTTGATTTTCATCCCGAATAAAATAATCCTTGAGTTCTATTATTTCTCAACGGTGGAATTACCTTTGTAACGTGGTATCGTTCCTCCCTTTAAGGAACTCTTGTCGAAGAATTAATTGGAGAATGGAGCTGAACCGTGGGAGAATACGCGAAGAGTTAATCAGTTTCACAGTGGTCGAGATTTCGCGAATGATGTTTCGTAAAATTCTACAAAGTTCGTAAGGGCATTATTATATTACAGCAGGGTGCTGCCGTAATTATGAACTTTACGATAAAAGCAGACGAACCGGTGAGCCATCGTACTTTAACAATGCTATTTAACGTTATCACAATTTAATCGTCTCCTTTATACACAATTGCGATCCTTTTTTCCAATCCACCCTTTTCTTTGTAATTTCGTTCATAAAATAATGGATTCAATTATTATTACGATTGAAATTCATCGTTAACGATGCTGAAGTTTGTATAATTCTGTCGTCGAATTTTTATGCAAATCCGAGAAGTCAATATAATTTCATTTACGCTTTTAATCAATCTGTGTCAACGAAACTGCGATCGTTAAATATCGTGTTTGATGCATTGCTCATTTTTATGGCGTTTAATAATGTTTCGGGGAGATAATACTTTTTTAGTCATTTAAACGAGTATTTCAATCCCTCATCAAATGAAATTAATAGAGTTTTAAAATTAACTGCTATAAATCTACATAAATATGTATAACTAGAAAAATTCACGTTAGCTTAAAATACGCTGGTTGCAACACTGTAGATCAATTGAATTCGAATAAAAATTCTTATTTTAAATAACTAAAATAATCAACATTTCGTTGATCGAATTAATTTAATTCGTGAAGTTGACCAAATTAGAAACTTGATTCAATAAACGAACATGTGTAATACTGTGAAACAAAACGCGAGGCAACGATGAAATCCGATGGGATATAAAAAAAATGCAAATATGAACAATTAAAACTTTCTCGGATATATGCGTATCGAAAATAATCGAAACAATAAGTAACTAAAATGTACGAGCAAGCGTAAAGTGCGCATAAAGTATGTCGTCCGTAGAAACAGTCGAATGCAGCGAAATGTTTAGTTCCTGCAGAATTAAACGGACCCTGAAGAAACGCTTCCAGGGTCGTTCATCCTTTTAACTCGCAACGAAACGCTCGAGTTACGCTCGATTCTCCTTTCCAGCAACGTTTAATTCCTCTAATTCGAAATCCTTGACCCGCGAGCGAATAATAAATAAAGCACGTCACGCGGTCTTTCTCCGCCATATTTTTTCCAGCCCCGTTCACAGTGGTTGTGCGGGTGGGCGAGCGCGACGCAATCTCGTAATTAATTTTCACGACGTTCGTGGATCATTTGAATTCGCGGCTCGCGAGTAAAAATGCTCTAAATGTAAATTAATCGGCCGTTTTCGAGATTAGCTCTTCTCGAGCTTCTTCGACGTCGTCGACGGAAGATGAAGAGTCGAGAGATCTTTGGAAGTTGCCTCGACACTTCCGCTCTTCGACTCGCAGCTTGGACAACTTAATTGTCTGAAAGTTCGGGCAAGCTTGCCTTCGGAGAAACCGAACCAACCGGCTAAATGCAAGGTTATTAGAGGGTATTTTGCAACGAGTTGCCCCGCGAGATTGATGGCGGAGAAAGCAAAGGGTTGGAGCATAATTTGTACGAAGTTTCCGAAGAACGCTCGAGAACCGGTTACAAATGATGCGAAATAGAACTTTAACAATTCTAGCCGATACGCGCGAGTTTTGGGTAATTAGGTACACAGAGACGGACTCATATTACAGAGAATTACTGTGTAGTTGTGTGTATACTATTGTATAGTACAAATGCAGTTGCAAACGCATTGCAGAGTTAATTGAATAATCCAATGTTTAGCTATACTCGTAAATAAATATAATAGCGTTTTATGGAGAACACGTGTGTTTACGATAAACAGAAACGTAGATAACAATGGAAGTCAACAAAAGTGAACTGATTAGTAGAACGATAATAAAGGTCATTTGAACAAATTTGAACGACTTGAAAATATATGATATTTCACTTAAGCTGAATATCCAAATTATTTTCATTCCTATGTAGGTAGAAAGAAATGACTGACAGAAACTTAAACTATTTTATTGCCAATAAATGTACGTTCTGAAACCATATATACTCCCATCACTCTTTATTTAGAATTAGCATATGATAGGAGAACATGATAATAGAATCATTCCCATTCAAAGAAAAAATCTTATCTCCGAAGAAAGTTCTAAAACAATAATTCAGAAAATACTTTGTACAACTTCTGTAGTATTTAAGTACCCAAAATTTCGTGCACCTTTCTTAGCCATAAAATTCTCGAATGCATCGATCTTCGAGCCAGAGATCCCGGAAGCTCTAAAAATTCCCACCAAATAGCCTAATATACATGCCGAACGATTTACGGAGGCAGCTTTATGGGACATTCGTTCACCTTCGTATATCAAATCCATTGAAAAGATCTATTGTCCTGTGACCGGTATTCCCTGGGACTTGTTCCGTTGCTTTATCGCGACTCGTTTCCGTTTCTATTCTCGATTTCCTGTTTCTTCTTGCTCTCCGTCTCTCTCCCGCCACACTTTATTCACCGTGTCTGTTCTACGATTTTTTCTACCTTTGCGACTCTTTACCTCTCAAAGGATCTTTTCAATCGTCTATTCTGCGATTTTTATCCATGATCACTCTAATTGCACGCTTCTGTTCCTTCGATTCGTCGATGCTCGTCTCTTTGTCGCGATTTTATCCCTCTTTAACCTTTCATAATCGTCCAGCTGCTTTCCTCCAATTAGTCCGCTTCTTTTCCGCTTCATCGTTCGTTTCCTCTTTGCTCTTCTATTCCGTCTGATTCATTTCAGTATTTATTTTTCATTCCCCGCCCGTCGCCTCGCTATTCTACACCGGTACGTCTATTTTTTTCAGTTTTGGATCTTTTCTCTGTTTGCGTTGGGAAACGACCCCTTTCACGTCCTTTCGTTACACTTTTTTTTCACCATTCTTTAAACCTTTCTGCTCTCTAAATGTTTCTTCTTTTCATTGTTCTTGTTCTCGTCCTGTTCCTACTCTGTTTCGATGAAGCATTTGATGTTTGGATTTCTGGTTTCAGTTCTGTATTTTCTGATATTCGCTACTTAAAGACATATTATTTCTTAGGCGAATATTATAACTTTGCTTATACAATCATATCAAATTTTATGTTGCAAAATTGGTCATTTTTAATTATTCATCGATACAAAAATACAAAAGTTTCAACTATAAAATTAACTAAAAAGAAATTGAATAAAATCCAAAGTAAAAATAAATCATTTAACTTGACTGTTTATTATAATAACTCAAAATTCCTCTAGTGTAGTCCAGCTATCCACAGAAATTTATTAATATTGCATTTGACCGTCATCTCTATTTATCTTTTCGGTGCGACGTCGCCTAATATTTCCTGGCCGCGATACCGACATCGCAGAGAAAAAGAAAAAAATACGAGCCAAGAGAATTTAAATTACCCGCCACCTACCTCAGCAAACGCCCCTCGAGTGCCCCCATAAATTTGTTTCTTGGCCGCAATTTTCCGGATTATGCACGCGGCCTTCCGGCTCGTGCACGCGATACACGCGGGCAAACTTTTCGATTACAATGAGCTGCTTGCATAAATTTCTGTCAGCCATCCGAGAGAAACTAGCGACGTGGTGTGATAATTTCCTCTGTTATTTCGGATCAGTGTTGTGAAACGGGCCGCGTTTCTTCGCGCATGCGCAACGAAGGCAGCGTCAGTGAAACTATTGCGTGGGTAAGAACGTGTTGCTGATCGTTTGTGCATAATTTTGTGAAATTTTTGTGATTTGCGAGAGAATATGGAAGAGAAAGTGTATGCCTGTGTATGTGCATCTGTAAGTATTAATAATAACTTATCAAATCTTTGTAATTTGCGCGATTTATTGTGAATTTGTTTGGTTAAGATTTTCGCGTTTGTAGCATAACCCCGGTTGTACTTTACGGCGGCGCATGCGCAGAGAACACGACCTATGTCAAGCACCGCGTCGGTCAGAATTCAACGATGTTCCGTTTTGCTGTTTAAACATCGAAAAGATTTGTGAACCTGCGTGGATCCTTCGGAGATTTCAACGAGTGGTGGATTATCGTCGAGAGGAACAGCCTACAGAGAATATTGTAGCAGAATTTACGAAATCCTTTTCTTCGAAGTTTAAACTTCAAACTGGTAAGTCGTATCATTTTGTATTTATTGTATATACTTGTCGTATCATTTTCATGACGTCAAAAGTTATATTGGTTAAAATGGAGCCACTATTATTTGCAACCGGGTATTTTCTGATATACCAAAGATGTTAGTGCATGATTTATTTGCATTTCTATCGAATTGCGAAAGTCAAATTGATATATCACAAGCACTGCCTTATGATAATTTCGTGTTGTCAAATTGTACGAGGAATACGCCATTTTGTATGCACTAATTTGATTCGTTCAAATTCAAAAGCTTATTTGCTTAAAGTAAGAAAAGGTTACTAGTGTAATAAAAAAAGATAGGGAAAATAGAAAAAAGATGTTTTCTTAAATAAAATAATGAGATATGATCTATTCGCAAAGTAATTCAACGAAATCACGAGTAACGATCATTATGACCCCAACGCGACCGCTTTTCGGTATAAATTTTACAACTGTACATTTAGCAACCGCGTAAGACAAAGTTTAATATCCGGCGAAAAAGCAAACAACGATATAATAGAGTTTACGGTTTGTTCTTCAGACACGTGTCTGTTTTAACCTAGTTTACTTACCTCGGGGCATAGTTGCACACGTACATGAAGAAGTCCTTTCCAAGGGGCCCTCTACTTCCGGTACAGTGGCTGACACCACAGCCCACCATGTGCGTGCTGGCCCATGCTATTTGAGTATAGTGACCTATCTCGTGAAGATCGTTCCCTTTGTTGTCGCCATATTTGAAGTCTTTATACTCCATAAACCACATTCGGATCGCGAAATTCCTGAAACGAGAAAATATAACATTAACTAAACTATTTATAAGATGTGAATGTTTAAATGAATTAGTGGAAGATTTATTTGTAGGTTCATCTTAAATTCTCAAATTCTCGAAATTTCAAATTCCCTAGATCTACGAAATTCTCCATTTCTCTAAATACGAAAATTCCTAGACTTCTGAAATTCTCAAATTCTCTAAATGTGAAATTCCCTAGGTTTTCAAAATTCTCTGGTTCACTACATTGGCTCGAAATGAAATTCCCTAGATCTCTGCAATTTGAAATTCTCTAGATTTCCGAATTCTCTCATTCTCTAAATTTAACATTCCCTAGATCTCCTAAATTTGTGAATTCTCAAAATTTGACATTCCCTAGATTCTCCGAATTCCCCAAATTTGTAAATTTCTAATTTCCTAAATTTTATAAATTTCCAACTCCTCAAATTCTTTACATTTCGAAATTCCTAAATTCTCAAATTCTTTAAATTTGAAATTCCCTAGATCTCCGAAGTTGTCTATTTCTCTAAATTCGAAATTTCCTAAACTTCCGAAATTCCTAAATTCTCAAAATCTGAAATTCTCCAGATTTCCAAAATTCTGTGATTCGCTAGATTCGAAATTCCCTAGATCTCCGCAATTTGCAAATTCTTTTAATTCGAAATTCTCTAGATTTCCGAATTCTCTCATTCTCTAAATTCGACATTCCCTAGATCTCCAAAATGTGCGAATTCCCAACATTGAAAATTCCCTAGATTTCTGAAATTCTCAAATTCCCTATATTTCCGGCCTCCTAAATTCTCAAATTTCGAACATTTACAAAACCCCAACTTTTGAAATTCCCCAAATTTCCAAATAATCAACATCTAAAATTCCCCAGATACCCTATACTTAATTTTCTTCCAAATCAAACCCTTTCACTGCATTTAATTACGTAGACATCCGAAGTGCCAACATTAAAAGTCTCCCCGATTCAAAATGATCTAACGAAGTCAATTAAAAGCACGACAATCTTCTTCTATCGGAATTGCTTGTAACGGATGAAAAAGACGTCGCGAAAGTGACGTTGACAATTGTCCAATGAACGTCAACAGGTGGCTCCCTAAAGAGAGGAACGAGTACGAAAGTAAATTATCGTTAAGAAGAAACAGAACAATAACGATTGAATTGGAACTTCGTTCTGACTCGAGTTTTCGTGTTCGAACAATAAGTATTCGAACCGGGGAGAAGTTCATTGAAACTTACCATAGGGTTTGTCCCGTTGTGATGAAGATGTTTTGTCCGCTCTGTCCAAAACCATCCAAATATAGGCCGGTTGCGTTGTCGTGGACCAATCCCAGACATCGGTTTGCCCATCTTTGGGCAGCTTTCGCCAAACCTGGATGCCATTTCTGCAACAATTATTTCATTATATAATTTCGTTATTACACTTTCATTACTCTAATTTTGGTACAATAGTCTCATTGTAATTATTCCTGTTTTATTACTGTTTCGATGTATAACTTCATCGAACTGTTCTGTTCTAATAATTTCATTATTACCGTATCATTATAATGATTATACTAATTTCGTTATAATAATTTCATTATGTTACTTTATTATAACAGTTCCACCACATAATTTTATTGCAACAATCTCAGTATAACAAATCCATTATAATAGTTTCATCACACAACTTGTTACAGCAATCGCGGTAACAAATCCTTTATAATAGTTCTGTTATACAATTTCATTATAACAATTTCATTGAAACTGTTTCGTTATATAATTTAATTAGAATGAGATTAATTGTAATAATTATTATTTAATATCATATTTAATAAACGAGATGAAAATGTGGAATAAAATTGACTCATATGTGATTTCGTTTTGTAGAGAAAATTAACTGAATATGTACTTTATAATATTACTTTTTAATATTATGAATATAATTTTTTAAATGATGCAACGTACGAAACATTACTGTATTTCACGTGTGGAAATTATTTAAATAAAATATTAGTTTCATATTCATAGTCTCATTTTGGATAGTTCATGAAAAAGTACCTTGAACATTTAGTAATATTAGAAACAAGAAAATGTATAGTATTAAGTAATAATCGCTGAGGTGAGACGTTTCGTATAAAGATCACGAATACCAGTCGTAAAAGTGTTATACGTAATCGTAAAAATGAGTAGATAATGAACGTAAAAGTGAGCACGAAAGATACGAGTATGTAGATAGAAGTTTATATGTTAATGGGTTAAAATAGTAGAATATCCGGAACATGATTTTCCCTTCAACGTGTCAGACGATATTGATCAATCTCAAACTGAATATTCGTTCTTTTGCTTTCGCCGCCTAGCCGTCAACTTCGTTATTTATGGCCAGGAAAACTTCCACTTCTAATTAGAACGGAAAGGTTCTTTCAGCTTCTCGCTAGCGACTGACATGACGTGAATCCCAAAGAGCAGCAAACTTCGGATTACTATTATGCAAACCTAAGTCTCGACTGCTGAACGTGAGTATTCCATACTTGCGTAAACTTAGCAAATTTTAATAAATAGAAATTTCTAATTAAGCTACTTAACACAGTTTGACGGACGCTGTTGCCTATTCGCGATCGCTAGACTGCGAAAGTTTCTGCATTTATAATATATCGCCTGTGCCGTGTGGTACAAGTACACGAAAGAAAGCGCGGAAAAATTAAAGTAGCCAAGAAATATGTGTATTCGGAAATTTAGCAATTCTTCTAATTTAGCTTTTGCTAATTTTCAGATATTTTCATTTTTATTTTAAAATTTATGAGTTTTTTAATATTCTCATTCATAGATTTGCAGATCTTTAAACTTTCATTTTTTAAGTAATGATACTAATTTTTGGATCGTCGAATTTTTGCATCTTCTAATTTTCATATTTTCCAATTTTTATGTTTTCTAACTTTTACATCAAATTTTTATATTTTCTAGATTAAGTTTTTACATTTTCTAATTTCTGGATCTTCCAATTTTTACACTTTCTAATTTCTGTATTTCTAAATTATTAAATTCTTAAATTTTCGAACTTCCAAATTCCCAAATTTTCAGATCATCAAATTTTCGAATTCCTAAATTCCCAAATTTCTATATGTTTAAATTTTCTAACTTTCTAATTCCAATATTTTTGAATTTTCATATTCCCAAATTTCCAAATCGCCAAATTTTTATATTTCTTAATTTCCAAGTCTTCAAATTTTTATATTTCCTAATTTCGAAGTCTCCAAATTTTTATATTTCTTAATTCCAAGTCTGCCAATTTTTATATTGTCTAATTTTTGCATTTTCAAGTTTCTCAATTTCCAAATCTCCAAACTTCAACATTTCCAAATTGTCAAACTCAAACTGTAAGTTTCCAAATTTTCAAATTTTTATTTTTTCCTTATACATTTGATGATGAAATTCTGAATCTTTTCATTGTTTCCATCCCTTATATTAATTCACTAAATATTTCATTTTGAACTACAGCTGATTTCTAAAACTAAATTCCACAGTTACTTAAATAACAAAAATTTCTTAAGATGTGTGTTGATTTTCATCAAAGACAAAAAATTAATATATAAATAAAGTGTTCAAGAATATAAAGAATGTATATTAATTTATGTTTTATCTCATTTATTTTTAATTTGAATTTGTGCATGCATTATACGTCGATCGGTTTAGTGTTGAAGTCGTACTGTTCTTTTTCCGTAAAATGCATGAATTTGACAGAAAACTGCAGCTGTTCGAAAGCAAAGCGTCTATTTATTCGACGACTCGTCGTTAATTTCCTCGGTCAATGAGCTCTCAGTATCGTCGTAATGGTCGCGATCCAACTTTACTCGTAAAAATTTATAACCACCTGCGACATAACGATATCGCGTCTCGTCGTCGAAAGCCTGTTAAGCTCCGCGATGTTGAGCTTCGAGTTCTCCGAGTGGGAATAAGTCTCACTTGTGAATTCGCCACAACGTTCCCATGAAGATTAAAACAATGTATGGAGGGTGAACGGCTCCCCTCGCTAATTCACTTTCTATAAAACCTCGTAGAATGACATTTATTAACCCTTTGTGCACGAGAAATTAACACGTTCGCTACGTTTTTTAAAGGGTGTGTTCGACGTATGTAAATACTACATTTTTACACAACTTTTTATCGTATATTTTTACCCACTTTTTAATTCTATATTTTTGTGCAATTTTTCATTGTTTCAATGCATAAAGAAAATTTGTCAGAAAAGTAAGTTAAAACAAAGGACTGTATTTCTCTCTTAGGGCGAGCCAATCGGAACGATTCGGCAATTTTCGATAATTTACGTCGCACAAGGCTGACGGTCCCACAGAAATTCCTATATCCCGAAATTCTCTATACACCGACATGATTACTATTTTCCGAAAATTTCTATGTACTGAAAAGTCCCTATATCCCGAAAATTCTCTAGGTATCCGAAATCTTTACATTTCAACAATTTCCATATACCCAAAATTCCCTATATTCCAGTGATTCCTATATTCCGAAAATTTTAATATTTAGAAATATCCCTATGTCCCGAAAATTCTCTAGGTCTTCGAAATCTTTATATTTCAATAATTTCCATATCCCCAAAATTCCCCATACTCCAGTGATTCCTATATTCCGAAAATTTTAATATTTAGAAATATCCCTATGTCCCGAAAATTCTCTAGGTGATCTTTACATTTCAACAATATCCATATCCCCAAAATTCCCTATATTCTAATGATTCCTATTCCGAAAATATTAATATTTAGAAATATCCCTATGTCCCGGATTTCTCTGGGTCCTAGAAATCCCTATTTCAATAATCTCTATAAATTTCTATACCCAAAAAATTCCTATACCCCCAAAATTTCTATATTTTGAAGATCATTAAATTTAAAAAATGATTGTACCCCAACAATACATAAATCTCGAAAATCCCTAAACCTCAATTATTCCATCATTTCGATAATCCTTCCATCCGAAATATTCATATATCCCTAGTCAACGTATTTGATTGTATATTCCTCCTTAAAAATATATGTGTGATTTTACTCGCAGTAAAACTTCGAATAACCGAAATCAGTTTTAATCACTTTTCACCGGTCGATAAAGATAATTGTTACCGGGCGCAAATTACGCGGACTACTTTATATCGTAGAGATAGGATCCGATAGTTAAATGTTCGTTAAACGTAACGGAGATACCGTTAACGCGTTTAGCTCGCGATGCGCCATAATTATTTCAATTAGATGGACTTAAGACAATTGAACTAATTACGTTGAGCCGAGTGGCTGCGAAACAGCCCGCCGCCCACCGAGCCCGATTCGATCTTCCTTGCGAAAGCAATTTAGAGAATTTTTCAGCTGCGCTCGTTTCGCACGCGTAATCAGTTTTACGGAGAACTTGTAAAGCGTTTAGAGTCCCGAGGGAATTTAATTACGCCGCGAAGAAACGCGTTTCTTGCTGCCTCTCGCTAGCGAGATGTATCGCCCTCGCGAAACGTAACTTCGCAACAAAGTACCATCGCGATTTATGATTTTATCAAATCTTCGTTTCCTGCGTTATCAAGACTTAAAATTTGTAACAAAATTCCACTACTTCTTCATGAACAACAAAGGACCAGAAAATCCAGCTAAATTTAACAATATCGATTAAGTAATTGTTCGATGATATTTATCTATTAATAGCTGAAACTCATCTCGTAACCCACTCAATTATTTCCGTTCGAGTAACAAAGTCCCGTTAAATTTTCGCTTTTAAAATATTTACAGAAACTAGGAACTCTCGAACAGCGGTACGAGAAGATTCGTGCAGCACGTATTTTACCTTGTTTCTCGAAATTCGCGCGCGGCCCTCGCACAAAAACGTGTCCTCTATTCGCGTAAATGGGTCGTAATCCTAACTGCTGAGTGTTATCACACCAGCTTGTACCTCCGAAATTTTAAAACGAACCCAAATTCTCCGAGACTTGATTACAATTTGGAACTTTCCCGTTCATAAACAACGAGAAACGAGGGAACAGAAGTGTCCCGTTGTTCGTTTGCTCGACTTGTTATTTCAACGTACGAGCGTTTGCCCATCACGGAGGTTCGTTATCGCGAATAATCTCGATCATTATAGCGTATTATTTATTGTGCATTAGCAGTAATAGCGTGAAATATCTATGAAACGTCGTAACGATCGGTCTCGTCTACGTTTTAACGGCAATCAACTGCGAATTTATCGCTCGTCCGAAGCTGCGATACGTTTCTCGATAATTGCTGGGAACGAGGTATTTTTCATTGCGACGCTAATTGCTGCACTTTTTTTTTAGTTCTAATCAATTAGTAGAAGGAAATCGAATTCGAAGATTTATGTATTTTCAGATTCGTACACTATTTGGCTTTTGCATGTTTTATTGTATGGAACACATTTCTAAGTTTGTAGGTACATTTCTTGACACACTTCCATATTTCTACATTTTTTTATTTCTAATTTAGGATATTTTAGGAAATTTACAAATTTGTAAATTCTCAAATCTGAAACTCGTAAATTTTTCAAAATCTCAAATCTGTAAAAATTCGCAAAATTCTCAAATTCCTTACAATTTTCGAAGATCATGAAATTCTTAAAATTTTCAAAGTTCATATAATTCTTAAAATTTTCAAAGTTCATAAAATTCTTAAAATTTTCAAAATTCCAAAATTCTCTAAATTTTCAAAATCCTCAGAATTGGTAGAATTCTTCAAATTTTTATAATTCACAAAATATTCGAAATTTTCGAAATCTCAAAATTCTCAAAATTCTTCAAATTCTCAAAAGTCTCAGAATTTCTAAAATTCGCAAAATTCTCAAAACCTCAAACGTCAAATCCTCAAACCGTTAAAACGAAAACTTGAGAAAATAAAGTGTAACAGTTGCAATTAGAAAATGTCGCATAAGACATATAACTGTTCAGCGTAGCCAGCGAAGGCGTTAATAAATCAATTACACGTGGTTAAGGGTAAAGGAAGATCCATTTATTCCGCGCGTTCAACAAAGTGCGATCAGTTTCAACGTCAGATGCGTTCGTTTCCGTTCCAAAGGCAGTTTCGAAAGATGTTTAAACGTGTTCCCGACAAATCGTCGTCGCTCGTTCGAGCGAGTGGAAACATTTGTAACTCGCCTCGTTTAACGAGCGTCGAAAGTGTCGGGCTGCATTTTCTTTTCGCGAGAAAACCAACCCCGTTGCTTTTGCCACCGCCGCTAACGAACCATGAGAAAGACACAAAGGAACGCTTTGACAAGTTAACTCTTTATTTGTTAACTTCTTTCTGCTGGAAACGTAATTTTCACGCCAGCAGGTTTAACCCTTTGAGCGATACGAAAGTACAGAGTTACGTTTTGTCATGTACGGTTTGAATTCCACGCGAGTGTACGCGGTAAATTCATGCGGGATGTAATTTCCTAACGAACGCTTGTATTTTGGATCTGAAATAAAACTGACGTATTTCAGATTTGGCAATTTAGAAATTTGGGGAGTGTACAATTTTGAATCATCGACATTACATTCTCGATTGAAAAACTAGGAAATTTTAAGTTTTCCACATTTATTTGTAGGTCCGAATTTGTGTATTTTGTCATTTATAAACGTAGAAAGTGGATTTCAAATTTTCGAATGTACAAGCTCGAAAATTTATCAATTTCACAGATTGTCGAGAACGTATGTCACATAACATGTTATACGTTTAAAGAGATTTAACTTATTAACCTACAATGTTACACACGAAATTGTATTGGTTGATATAGTAAACTTGTTCATATAATAACTAATACATAATAGGTATTTTAAATGCTTTGCAAGAACTTTTCAAATACTTAGCATTTGTGAATTATTTAGTTAGTTACAGAAACCACACGTGTACCACACATGTTAATATTTTTCAAACACCCAACGCACTGAATCAGAAAATTGTATTAGATCGCTGTGATAGATTTCTGGTTTTCAAACTCTGATTTCTTCGTGTTTCTTCAAACAGGAAACCATGATGTATATTTAGTCTCGAATTTCATTTCCTCCAGGAGATCCCCAACAAAAGTTCCGCGTTACCGAATCGAGAGCAAACGGTGAGCAGAAAATCGAAGGGAAATAACATTGTTTATAGGGAAAGTAGTTTGAGACTCGTGATTATGTAAACGGCAGTTTGTGCGTAAAGTTTAATGTCGGTTTTACCCCGGATAAACACGATCCGAAAGTAATTTCCATTCTCGCGATAAAACCGTCGGGACATTGGTTTACTTGTTTTTCACGAGCGGATTTCGGAAATCGTAAACCTAGAACCGATAATGTAGCTTGCATAAAGTAATCTCAAACCTGTTCGGAACGTTACTTTTTGCATCGACCGTGCAAATTAAATGGAAAAGCGAATCTCCATACACGAGGTATACATGAAACATATTTCAAACGCTTCCAACGTTTGCGATATTCTCGATTTAGGTCAATATTTTATTGTAATATTTAATACTTTATGTTACATTTTAAATACATATATGATACTTTATGATGGTGCGTTGCGTGTAATTAGGAATCCTCAATTTTGTCTGTTTAATTTATGAGAGGATAGTAGATCATTTTTATGTTGGATTTAATTAAATTCAGTTTCATTGCTGTTCTGCGTAGCTTTAAATTTTATAAAAATTTTCTAAAATAATTAAATATAAAATTATTCCGAACAATATATACGTATATATGGAGATGTTTAAATTAAATTCAATTTTTCTCAAACACAACTCGAATGATAACTGCAGCTTTGTCTTCGACAATAATTTTTTTATTAAACGTAAAATGAGTTTCATTATAATAATTTGTAAACATACTTCATACGACTCAGTAGTCATTTTCTTTTTAAAAAACAAATCCAAAAAAAAAAATGATAAAAATGAATGTGTATTAATCCATTAACGAACAATCCTGATGCACCGAATGTTAATTTCGTTCATTAAACATTCTCATTTAATTCACTAATCTGATCAGAATGTTAATCGAGCAATTCCGTTAAAGTTTTCCGGTCGAGACCGAAGATCGGTTTAATCAATTTGCCCCGAATGATCATTTTCAATTAGTGAACTATTAACGTTCCCCCGTTTATGGTACAAAAATCCGATTGGTCGAAAAGAAATAATAATGTATTAACATCAGCTTGTTCGCCTCGAACGGGTCTCGCAGAAACTGATCGCATTAAATGCAATCGAACGTAATTTCCATGGAAAGAAATCGGAAAGAATCTCGGACGATTTTATCTGGAGGAGTGCTCGAAAATTACCGACCGCTATTCCTATCTGGATTTCGCCGGAGAATCCGGTAAAATCGATGGAACATCAAAGCGTTTGAAGAGGTCTGTGCGAGTGAGGGTTGAAACATCCCCTTTCAGGGTTACGTTCGCGTAATTACGTCTATGAAACGAAAGAATGCAGCTTGAACAAGTTGTTCCGTAAACGCAAAGGGTGTTGGAGGATAATCAACGAATCTTGATAAACGAATGAATTTTTACGGGCTACGAATTTAACACCTTCAGCAAAATCAGCTCACATGAAACGAATTTATCGTATAATACATATATGTATTAATATACATATAAATATACATATACGTATAAAATGTATCATTTATAATACAATCAGTTGAAGCGAAATATATTAATTACACAATACCGTCGTTACGTTTAAAATCTGTATCTAATTACTGACGTACTTGATTAATTAATTGATACCTGATCAATTAATTAACTTTAATATGAATTCCGTATCAAATTAATCACTCACGCAGTATGTTCTACAACTTCCAAACAGAAATGATCGAACTTCAAATATAAAATTTATTTTGATAAACAGCGGTATATAAAATGAAGAAGGATAAAGTCAGACGAAAACATACTCGACATAATGAAATTTGTGCCGTCTCGGTGCTTTTTCTCATTCGGAGGATACACTGCTTGAAATCGTGTCATTCAAATTGCTCAGTTTATGAACGACGGCTAAGGTTCTTGGCAACTGTGACCTACTTTTCCCCTAGAAATGCGTACGTTACTGGTAGTAGTAGTAAGGATAGTAAAAAAAAAACGATGATTCAACATCTGTCACTGGCCAGTGTATACGACTTCAGGTTAGGATTGGTCAGTGTTATGAACGAGGGCAAAATGTTCAAAATATACGAGCAAAGGAGAAAACAACCAAATGCTCGAATGTATGATACTCTTCAAACGATATCTCGAGAAAGGAGAATACTAGATGATTGCGTCGGTAGATCACCAGATCATGACGTCACTAGATAAGTAGGATTACTAGACACTGGGTCATTAGATCACTAGGTCATTAGATCGCTAGATTATTATTCCCCTAGATTCTTTTTCCTCTAGATCCACATTCTACTAGATCTTAGTTTCCATAGATTCCTATTCCCCATGATCCACATTTCCCTATATTCCAATGCCCCTAGATTCCATTCCCCTAGATCCATATTCTCTTAGAACTCTATTCCCCTAGAGCTGTATTCCCCCAGATCCCTATTCCCCTAGATCTCTACTCCCATAGATTCCTATTCCCCTAGATACCTATTCCCCTAGATCTCCATTCCCCCAGATTCCTATTCCCCTAAATTTGTATTCCCCTAGATCCTTATTCCCCTAAATCACCATTTCCCCAGATTCCTATTCCCCTAAATTCCTATTCCCCTAGATCCCTATTCCCCCAGATTCCTATTTCCATAGATCCCTATTCTCCTAGTTCGCTGCTCCCCTACATCCGTACTCCCCTAGATTCCCCTAGATCCCTATTCCCCTAAATCCCTGTCTCCCCTAGATCCTTACTCCCTTACATGCTTATCCCCCTAGATCCATATCTCCCTAGATACCCTGTATCCCCATTCTGCTATTCTCTAAAATTCCCTTGATCTCCATGAAATCCCAAATCCCAAAAATCCCTATATCTCGAAAAGTACCATATTCGTAGTGAACATAAAACAAGTTCTACATTGTATGCATTATTTTTAGAATAAAAAAAAAATTGAGGTTTTTGACAAAAAACGAAGGTGGAAGTGCAAGGTGAAAATATAATAATTTCATTGGAGGGTTCGTATCTTCGAAACGAAAAACCGTACCGTCATAAAACTGGAACTTGATTGCAGAGCGGACTTCTAAATTCCGTATAAAGCTTTTCCTATTAGAGAAATAGTTAACTTTGTTCGAAAATCCTAGCTCGCGAATATAAAGGCGAATAGCGTACCGCACGAAAGTATAGTTCGCTTTAAGCGACGATATCTCGGAAACGAAAAATCGTATCGACGTGAGAGGAACACTGTATTAAAGGATAAGATTCCTGCTTCAATATGAAGCTTTTGTAGCGGAAAAATATTTGGTTTTTTTGAAACCGTCTATTGCACGAACTAGATTCCCAAAGTTTTTCGAACACGGAGAGAAATAACGAAATATTCGAAACTAATTTTCTTTCGAAAATTGTAGTTTCATCATTTTCTTTCGAAAATTGCAGTTTTGGAACGAAAGAATTTATTGTTTTATTCGTATCGTTGTATTGAAGGTTGAAGCTTCTTGTTTCGTGTGACGCGTTCGTATTAGAAGAATACTTAATTCTGTAAGTATTACGAAGGTTTAAAGTCGCAGTAGCTTTAATAGGTCGTCCATTGCGGAATGGATTATGGTAATTGTGCACTGTTCCCAGGATAATGTTACTATGTAATTACGCTGATAGCTGCTTCTAGTGTCATAGATACTAGGAATTGTATGGAGTTTTATTCCGGACGCTTGTTTTGTACGTACTTTATTACATTGATACGACGTTTCTTTTATAACGGGTTCTTTTATCGTTAAAAACGCAAATAAGCGACGGAGGGTGTGCCAACATTTCCTATCGGAGCTTTTATATATTTTTTCGCTGTGTAACACCGTTTTTGCTTCTTGTTACACTTCTTTTGGGTTATCCGACACGTTTATGAATTTTATATTACATGCATATCATCTTGCATTTTTATAATTTTCTCTATCTTCAACATTATTTTCTACATCAGTCTTTAAAGTTCAATATGAAATATTTAACTTCGTAATTCAATTCACAATTTTAGGAACTATTTAGCTTCATAACTCAGAATATTATGAAGCATTTAACTTCAGAATACAATTCAGCATTTTATGAACTATTTAACTTTATAATTAAATTCTAACTTCGTAAATTAAATTTCAGTATTTAAGTAGTGTGGCTAATGACCACAGCAGTCTACCATAGACCTAGACAATTAATCATTGAAGTATGTAAAAGTACGTCAAGTAATAATGCAAGTATACAAACTTTTTAAAAATACTGCGTTATGTATTATAACCCATGATCACTTTGCATAAAGTACATCTGATGTGTCCCATCACTTATGGACGTTAGAGTTCATAATACATAATGTACGTATAATTACACATCACACTTGTTAACCCTTTTGCACTCGAAAGGTGATTCAAACTTACCATTTGATTTAACGAGTTAAATCTGCATTGTCTCGACAATGTGAAATGAGTATTTTTTAATCAAATCTAAAGTGCTATACATGTGATAAACGTAGCTAATGCTAATAAGCACAGCAGACACCAATGGAAACTAATAGCACAGAAATGATAACTTCAAAAGAATTCATTAAGTATGTCAAGAATTTCAGAGTAATCTGCCAACAGTAAAAATACTTTAGAGTGCAAAGGATTAAAAGTGCAGACGCAGATTGGAATTTATAGAAAATGGAGTAGAAATACTCACCATAACCAGCATATTAGCAGCCGGTGGTTTGACCTGCGTGCGAAAATAGTTGTGGGTATCGACGATCTTCTGTCGGACCTTGCTGCTGCTCGTCCTTATTAGGCTGACAGGCACCCTGTCCCCGTACAACCTCGGTGCTGAAAGCAAAGGCAAACCGTTCCTCTCAACAACGTCTCGATAACCGATATTCCTTGTCAATAAAAGTCCTGCTGCCTCTCCTCGAGCGTTGCTCCATTTCCTTCTCATCCCATCCGTTTCCTTTTCCCGCGGTGCAAGTATCCGCTTTAAAGCGGAATATCGACAGCGTCGCTGCGTCCAAACGGGCAATAACATTCTATTTTCATACCCTTTACCCTTCTCTCGATCCTTATGCCATCGAGGTAAAGAGGACGTGGAATTTTCTGCCACGAGACCGCGCCAGGGAAATGTGTTTCTCGTAATAGCGTATACGGAACCGTTTCAACCGTGCATTTTTCTGCGAATGTCGATACACCGGAAGGAGAAACAATGCTCCCAGATCGCTCGCGACAAGATTTCCGCCCAAAAGAAAATCCCTTTTATAACACATGGACATGGAAAGCAAATTCCATTCTTACGCGCTGAAAATAACTCACGACGTATTTTATTTTTAACGTGCTTTTGTGACACGGTTTGATGTAAACTTCTAGTTAACGCTTTCCTGCGACATGTGGATGACGTTTATATTTTTAAATATGGCAACTTTGGGGATAGTTCGCATAATTTTTGGGGATGATGTGAATTCGGAAACTCGAGATGGGTTTATTTGAAGACACAGGATTGTGGGGATCTTCCTAGATTCCATTTCCCTATTTGGAGATTTAGAAATTGGAGATTGTACACAGGGGTTATAGAAATTTGTGGAATTTGGTATACAGGGGCCTAGGAATTTGGAGACAGAAATTTGGTGACATAGAGAACCTTAATTTATAATTTGAGATATTTGATATCTTGAAATTTGTAAATTTGGGAATATAGGAGTCTAGGGACTCCAAAGTGTAGAAATGTGAAAATTTATGGACTTGACAAGTTTGGGAATTTGGATATATGGAGATTTAGAAAATTGAGATTTCAAAATTTAGGTGTTTGTAGATTTCAAATTTTGGAAATTTGAAAATGAAAAAATTAAAAATTTGTTAAATTTGAAAATTCTAAAGAATGTTTAAAAGTTGTAAAATTTGCATATGTATCCTTCTCCAATTAGAATCTACATTGCGCTCAAGTGTTCAAAATGCAAAAATATATCTGTTAATTTTACAAACCTGTCAAATAATAAAAAGACGCAGATTGTAACTTGATAATTTTCACGTGCTACATTAGTATTGGGAAAATTTTAAATCTAGATATTAACATCGTATTAAAACATAATATTCGAGCAATTTTAAAGTAATTTCGACGCATCTCAAGGTTTACGATCAAATGCTTTCAGGCTTTTATTAATTCTAAGGACGGTTATTTGATATAAAATATCCACTTAAACAGCGAGAGTAAATGAGTAAACTGATGGTTGATGGTGATGTGAAATTTAATGGCAGAAGTGAAGTACGTGAGAGGGAAAAATTGTTACGTGCATTATTATAATAAAAGAAACTTAATGCATCGTGTATTCGTGCCAAATTTACTCTGAACGAGAGAGTTGTACGAATGAGCGAACAATTTTAAAAAATAGCAGGTTAAAATTTCCAAGATAAAAGTCAGCTGCTTTCAAAATTTTCGTCACGTTTTTATTAGCGAAATATTCGTGCTGAAATCAACGTTCTGCGATAAAAAGCACGAACTATTAATTAAGAATGAATACGTAGCTGCCTCAACTATACACGCCGTATTTTAAAACGAAGGTAAAATTAATTTATGAAAATAATGTACTCTTATTATAAGAAAATTATGGTTATTTTATTTCAACAGGATATTGATAAAATTGTGTTGATATTTTACTTCAATAAACTACAAATAAAATTACGTTTATATCTGGTTTCAATAAAATGTGGATAAAATTACGTTTATGTTATTTCTGTAAAATATTAATAAAATTACGTTAATATTTTACTTCAATAAAATATAAATAAAATAAAGCCCATGTTATTTCAGTAGATCCATAAAATTATGTTTATATTCAGTTTGAATGAGATAGGAATAAAATTATAGTATTTGAACGCGTGGTAACATAACACATGACGATGTAATGTGTGTAATTTTATATAACAGACTAATTGTTATGCGATACATGCAAGTTTGTTAAAATAACTCGAGGTAAATTATTAGGGTGAGTTTTCCATGTATATTAATGAATACATGAGAACACATAATTCGCAAATAAAAATATTAATGAATATATGAGTATATGTACACATATTTCATATAATGAACGTATGAGGTCATACGTCTCTCATTTATATTGATGAGTGTATGACAACGTTATTCACATATACAAATAGTAGTAAGCATACATGACAGTGTGTACACGTATTTCACATGAATGTATGTATGAGACCATATATATATGTCCATCCCTCGTATATTATCAAATGTATGAGATCATGTGCAAACGTACTTCAATGTATGAAAGTGTACATATACGTCCTTCGTATATACATTAATGAATGTATGAGAGTTCACACAAATATGTGAGAACGTACATACACGTCGAAATTTAACGAAAAGGTTAAAGGGGAAGCATCTAAGAAGTCGATTAACGATTGGGAGATCGTGTTGGTTCGATTTTCATCAAAATTTCTACATTTGTTCGAGGAACAATTGTCCCAGTTCGGTGAAAGATAAACGTCGCAGAGCGATGAATAATTCCCTGAAGTTTGTTTCGAGCCTGTAAGTAGGATCGGGGTGTTCAAGCCAGAGCCTCTCGAGCGGGCTATTCACTCTGGCTAAAGTTCGTGGCCGGGGGCAGGTCGAAATGTTAAATTAGGGTCAGAGATCGTTCGGGGACAGAGATTTTATCAGGACACACGAGTGGATAACATCTGATCCCCTCGACACTCGTAGCTCGGCCAATAAATCAGGTTCACGACTAATTTACAAGGAGATCAACTCTATCGTTGATTACCCTACGCTACTTGCCTACAAACGACGATGCAGATCCGATCATTTCCGGCTCGATTTATCCATTGGTAATCCCTGATAATTCGACGGATCACCGTAACTCTAATATTCATAGGAATATCGACTATGTCGGAGTACATTCGGTCCCGCTTCATTTCCAAACCTTTTTGATGCTAATTCGCGATTTACTCAACATTCCTTTTCTATGTTCCCCTCGTTCAAACCATCATTTTACGGCGCTTAATCAATTTTTATGACTGGAAGTTATACTTTATATTTGACTTGAATATTTTTTTAGATTTGGCATCCCAAGCTTTTATAATACTTGACGCATCCTTCGTTGTACTGTATTGCAAATGTGTTATGTAATATACAAGGAAATTCTTCCATCTTACCGAACGTAAATGAACAGCAACAGATACTAATAAATGCTATGAGAGACATGTGTTCACATGTGTCTCCAACAATTTCACGTATGTGGTAACAATTGCTTCGTATATTTTCAGACCGATGAAAATCAATTATATCGTATGATTTTACATATGAAATTTGTATAATCTACAATTATATTTTCTGATCACATGTTACTTCATAAAAAAAGTGACTCATAATGAACGTATGTGGATGCTGGTAGAGAAGTTAAGTACATGAAACGTTAAAAAGAAAATGGGGATAAATAAAAGTAGCAAGAAGTTTCGTTCGATAGTAATCGAAAGATTTCGAGGTAACTGTCGATCGAGTCCCAGGAACGAAAGAAATTCGGTATCCGTATTCGACCCATGGGTAAAGTTAGCGAAGCGTGACATGAGTAATGTGGCCAGTGTCACAGTTTCGGCGGAATCGTTCAAA
Organism: Megachile willughbiella; assembly: GCA_945859595.2. Taxonomy (NCBI): domain Eukaryota; kingdom Metazoa; phylum Arthropoda; class Insecta; order Hymenoptera; family Megachilidae; genus Megachile; species Megachile willughbiella. The sequence continues at coordinate 13,664,167 of OX243796.1, forward strand.
CTTTTCCCACCATTAATCAGAGAAAAATTCGCGCAGCGTATGCTGAAATAAAATACAGGATACCGTTACTGGCTTTTGAGATCAGATAACACTGTGAAACGGAAACGACGCTGTGTTTGTTACCTGTTTGCGCCCCTTTGGCTACTTTTATTTTCTCCCTGGTGAAACCAGCAAATGACATGTTGCAACAAAAGCACTACCCTTTTAAGTAGTAACGCCCTGTAGCTATTTTATTATGATGGCAAAAAGCTTCTTGAATTTAATATGATTCTTAGCCATCCGGATTTGACCCAGTTGCAACTTTATTTTTATATTATTGCGCAGAGTCATGTTTACCCCGAGGAACTGTTAATGAATAAGGTGAATCTAATTAAAACTTGGGTTTTAATACCTTTTTCCAAGATGTCTGTATTATTTTCATCTGTTGCTGTTGGGTATTGACGTAAATCGGTAAATATGAAATTATTTACGTGCTAAATCATCACGTTATATCGCCACACATTAAATTGCCATGTGTTGAATTATCACGAGTTAGATTATGACACAGAATTACTACGCGTTATATTGCCACACGTTGAATTACTACGCCTATTTCCACGTGTCGAATTACTACGCGTTATATGACCATGAGCTAAATTTTAACGTGTTAAATTTCCACGCGTTCAATCGCCATTTGTTATATCACCACGCGTTATATAGCCAGTTGTTATATCACCACGCGTTGAATTATTGTGTTAGATCACCACGCGTTATATAGCCACTTGTTATATCACCACACGTTGAATTACTATGTGTTGGATCACCACGCGTTATATAGCCACTTGTTATATCACTACGCATTGAATTACTATGTGTTGGATCACCACGCATTATATAGCCACTTGTTATATCACCACGCGTTGAATTCCTATATGTTAGATCACCACTTGTTATATAGCCACTTGTTATATCACCACGCATTGAATTACTATGTGTTGGATCACCACGCGTTATATCGCCACTTGCAATATCACCACACGTTGAATTACTATGTGTTGGATCACCACGCATTATATAGTCACTTGTTATATCACCACGCGTTGAATACCTATATGTGAGATCACCACTTGTTATATCACCACGCGTTGAGTTATTATGTATTGGATCACCACGCATTATATCGCCACTTTTTATATCACCACAAGTTGAGTTATTATGTGTTACATCACCACGCGTTATATTACCACGCGTTGTGCTAGAATTAAAAAACTCTTGATAACATATAATGTTCCTTCCCATTTTTAATTGCTATTAAACGATAAATCAACATGGCTTACCTATTAATCGAACAAATTTTACTATAATCTTGTATCCCAAAAGTGACATGTACGCATATTACACACTCGTATGCAAAGTTTGTATTGGAAAGAATAAATAAAAAAAGAACAACATGATTGTATACATTTACGTGTTCCATTTAATCACTTCTACCAGGGATTAAAAATATTCTGTCGTGCTTCGTTATATATTCGTTGTATAATTTGATGTTATTCAACCGTATCGTTTAATAGTTAACGAAAACAAATTTCCAATTTTAATATTGAGGGATAAATTGACTCTGCGGGAAGTTTGTTTAAAAGCAACACGAAAAATGCACGCCATAGCTTTTTCTGCAAGGAAGTTCGCGATACGTTTCTCATCTCCGTGCCCGTTTCACTGTATAAATTTGACTCCCAGATTATGAAATTCTCCGAGTCACTGAACTCACAAAGCTACCGGCATTGTTTCTGTCAGCTTTATATCCATACTTTTTCCAGCTCCCAAAATTAGGGACGAATGAAGTTTAGAGGCGTCGTAACAGGTGCACATAACGAACGTTCGTTCGACTTTTGAAACTTCAGTATACCTGCCGTTTCACGAAAAGTCGTAAAAAAAACTAGACCTTATTTTATATATCGCTTGTTTACAGAAACGTGGCAATATACGTGCAGTCATACAACTTTTGTGCGAAATGTTTTATCATATTTACAGTAGTTAAACAGATGTGTAATGGTGCATATCTAATTAAAATTTCATTTGGAATTTCCAAATTCCAGAATTCTTAATTTCTAAATTTTCAGATTCCAAAATTCTCAAATTTCAAAATTCCCAAATTCCAAAATTCTCGATTTCCAAATTTTCAGATTCCAAAATTCTCAAATTTCCAAATTTTCAAATTCCAAAATTCCCAAATTTCAAAAATTTCAAATTCCAAAATTCTCAATTTCCAAATTTTCAGATTCTAAAATTCTCAAATTCCCAAATTTCAAAAATCCCAAATTCCCAAATTTCAAAATTCTCAAATTCCAAAATTCCCAAATTTCAAAATTCTCAAATTCCAAAATTCCCAAATTTCAAAATTCCCAAATTCCAAAATTCTCAATTTCCAAATTTTCAGATTCCAAAATTCTCAAATTTCCAAATTTTCAAATTCCAAAATTCCCAAATTCCCAAATTTCCAAATTTTCAAATTCCAAAATTCTCAAATTCCAAAACTCAAATTTCAATATTTTCAACTTCCAAAATTCTCAAATTTCAAAATTCCAAAATTCCCAAGTCAAATACTTCAACACCAAATTTCCCAAAACCTCAGATTCTCAAATTTCTAAATCCCCAAATTCCAAAAATTACAAACCTCCAAATATCCAAATCAAAACACGAAAGTTTCGCGACCAAGTCACGTGCTACAGTTTGCAAAGGTTGTACCATTTCCCATTGAACATAGTTTCGCAAGCAAAAGTCGTTTTCCGAGAACTAGAAACTGGATGGAAGGAAATCGAAGCAATTGAAATAAACGATACTTTACTTGGTTTATTGCGATGTGTCTTCCGTGGCACGGCCGCTGGCAGCGCCAGAGCTATTAACACGATAATCCACAGCCACCTCATAATTTCCGGTTACGACCTGAAACATACGAACGAACGTGTTACTGAAAACACATAAAATCTCATTAAATGTGGTACACTTTCAAAAAGATCATGCATCTCTTTTTGGGGATCAAAGAGTTTTTATATAAATTCTGGTTTTCTTCAAACAATCGTTTTATTATCACCGATTAAATGAGTGGTTAAATAAAATACTCAGGGATTATTTATTTGTGCGTAAGAATGGGTATAAGTAGATGTTATAGTAATTGATAGTAAGCATTTATCACTTGGAAGCGTAGGCTAATTGATAAAATTCAAAATTATGAAAAATTGAAAATTTCAAAGTGTATAGATCTTAAAGTTATATGATTCAGATGATTTAACAAATGCAAATTCAAAAATTGCAGAGATGAAAAATCTTTACATTGAGGAATCCTGAAGTACACGAATTCCAAACTTCCAAATTTCCAAAATTCCAAAATTCCAAAATTCCAAAATTCCAAAATTTCAAAATTCCAAACTTCCAAGATTCCAAAATTCCAAATTACCAAAATTACCAAAATTACAAAAAAATCCAAAGTTCCTAAATTTTCAAAGTGCCCAATTTTGAAAGTTTCAAAGCTCTTAAAGTGCTAAAATCTTGAATTTGCCATAATTCCAAAACCCCACAACCCTAAAATCCCAAAATTCTAAAACCCCAAAGTACCAAACTTCCAAAATCCCAAATTATTCCAAAAAACTATTCGAACTATTACATTTCCACCACCGGATCCATTAAAAAGAATTGAAAGTCCATTATTAAACCACCGTTTCATTTGCTCTTTGAATTCTGCGGTGTGTAAAGTAACGACATACGTTACAATAACGTAACAGCAATGAGCTGCTTTAATCATCCGTTTGTACTCGTTAATCCACATACTGTTTTTTTTTTTTATTCGAAACAAGGGAAATTCCACGTAGGAAACTGTCCAATTCATTTGGACATTTCGGTCAATGGCAACGCGACAAACGAATCACAATTACGCGCCGCGTGAGGTTCATTTGTAGCGTTATTATTTAACGGTGAAACGCTTCCCATTGTACGTTACTCTTTCACGAAATAAATTCTCCCATGAAACTACAGTATCATACAAATCCAACAAATTTCAAGCTAAATTTCGAGCAATAACGTTGACTGTATTAGTCTCGGATAATGCTCCTTTAAATGCAATTCTTAAATGCATTTATTAGACATTTATTATATTTGTTAGACTCATTTGGTAGGTATATTTATTAGATACGTTTATCACTATTTGTTAGATTGATTTGGTAGATATATTTACTAGATACGTTTATTACTACTTGTTGGACTGGTTTGGTAGATATATTGATTAGATACGTTTATTACTACTTGTTAGACTGATTTGGTAGGTATATTGATGAGATACATTTATTACTATTAGTTAGACTGATTTGGTAGGTATATTGATTAGATACGTTTATTACTACTAGTTAGACTGATTTGGTAGGGATACTTATTAGATTCATTTATTACTACTTTTTAGACTGATTTGATAGGTATATTTATTTGATACATTTATTACTACCTATTATACTGATTTGGTACACATATCTATTAGGTATACTTATTACTACTTATTGGACTGATTCGATAGGTACATTTGTTAGATACATTTGTTACTACCTATAATACTGATTTAGTAGCTGTATTTATTAGACATTTTTATTACTTATTAGACTGATCTAGTAGATACATTTATTAGGTACATTTATTAAGTGCATTTGTTAGACATTTGTTGCATTCATTTACGAGACACATGTACTATGTCTATTTGTTACATGCACCTATCAGACACATTTGTTAAACACAGTTGTTAGATATATTTGCTAAATACGTTTATTAAATACATTTATTAGATATATTTATTGCATTAATTTACTAGATACATTTATTACATCCACTTGTTAGATACATTCATTCAATACATTTATTCGAGGCACTTATTAGATACGTTTATATGATACATATGTTAGATACATTTAATAGATACATTTGTTGCACTCATTTAGTAGATACGTTTATTACATACATTTTGTTGTATACATTTAATAGATACATTTGTTGTACTCATTTACTAGATACGTTTATTACATACATTTTGTTGTATACATTTATTAGATACGTTTGTTGCATACATTTATCAGGTGCATTTATTACACACATATTTATTTTTATAAAGACTGTTCAGGTCCAATATTTGGAGCAGGGAACGCTAAATAGCTGGAAAAGATAACGTTTGCAATTGTCGTTGATTCGTACCAGCCATAACTCACTAAAGACTGCATTTTGCCCAACATCGAAGTCGATACGGCGTTTACGACGTCTCGAAGCATGCTTATTCAGCGAACGAACTCGTCTACTCGACGACCCGCGGAAGACTTTGAACTTCTGCCAAATACTGATCGTTCAAGGTATCGTTATGCATTCGTTCGCGAGAACCTAAGCGAATGGTTTACAGGACTGTGTCGTATCTCGATTTCAAGCTCGACCGATCAGAAGTCGACGCAGGTGGAGAACGATAAAAGGTCGCTGCTTTTGTGTCATAAGCCTCTCTGCATTGAGCACCTTCGTCTCGACGAGAATTTCGGCGAACGATATTTTTAGAAGCGTACACGAAGTTACGTCGAACCATGATGCCTTTGTGATGTTAGAGAATTAGAAAGTCAAAGAGGCAGTTTACGAAGTTACGTGGCTCGAGGTACTCGAAATTCTTCGACCACGCGCTCCGAATTCTAGAGGTGGATGCTGCGGAACGAGAATTTCCATTTCTAGTTACGAACTTTCAATGATCCGCAATTTCGAAGATGGACACCTATATCGTGGAATCGAATTCGTGAGGATTAGAAACTTAGGGATTCAACTTTTTATATGGGGACTTAGGGATTTGGACGTTTAAGGTTTTGGTGATATTGGAATTTAGAGTTTCGGTGTTTTAAGGATTATGGGATTGAAGGTTTAAAAACTTGAGAGTGTAGAATTTTAAAAATTACGAAATTTGAGGATTTAGGGATTATGGAAATTAGGAGTTCAAGGATTTAAAAAGAGTTCTGATTTGAGATTTACAGAATTTGGTTTGGGTACTTAGAAATTTTGAAATTTATAGATTTGGGGATTTAAGATTTAGGATCTGAAGACTTGGGATTTGGAAATTTTGTGAAACTGAAATCTGAAAATCTAATAACATGGAATTTTGTACATTTGATAATTAAACATTGAAAAATTTAAGTAGTTTAATCCATGCATCCATCGATGAATGAGATAGTTCCCAATTAGGTTTGCGTTTGAAAACCGCTTTGTTCAGCGCGTTCCACTAACCTGACTGCTGCACAATAAACAAAACAACAATAGTTTCCTATGTTATGGCATTGTTCCACTTTTGTTCTGGCTTTATAAACACCGGGGATACGTGTTCCACTTTGTGGCAAAACAGGGGAGCACTCTCAAGGGTGAACGCTGTGGTCGCTTGCTTCTAACGTGAGTAGTAAAAGCAAGGATATGGTCAGCCATGTCTGATCAAGGCCGACCTCGACCACTAAAGCCTACCTACCTTCATGAAACGTTAGTAGCTTCGTTGAAAATCAAATTTCTCATGAAACCCTAATAGAACACGTATTTAGGAGGACGCGTATCGTGCAAGATATTAAAAATTAAAAATTATCCCAATGAATATTAATTGCCGTAGGTTTCTGGGTCGACTCGATCTGTTCGTTTATCTGCACACTATAGGCCACAATTTTGGGTCTTTTGACTTGAAATTTTGAGAGTAGACTCGTGAGATATATTAAATTTGCTGTATAGATTTTGGCAGCGATCTGACGACAGGATATCGATAGGTATCGATAAAAAACCGGCTTTTGGTATCGAGAAAATCATTCCGACAATTATTAATTTTCAAGTTGTACTTATTGTACTGTACATATATGTCATGAAAATAAAGTGATATTCGCATAAAAAATTGCATCTCATTACACACATGCAGCATCAGTTACTCAGTTTGTTAACTTGTTACTACAACATGTAACATCTATTTGTCAACTTGTTAACCTGTTACTTTGTTCATTTGTTGACTTGTCATCCTGTTAACTTGTTAACTTACTTACTTGGTAAACAGTTAATTTGTCAATCTGTTACCTTTTCAATTTGTTAAATTGTCAATTTGTAACTCGTTATCCTATTAACTTGTTAACCTGTTGATTTTTTAACTTGTTAACTTGTTAATCAGTTAACTGGTTAACTTGTCAGCTGTTAACTCATCCACTTGTCAACAGGTCAACTTTGAACTTGTCAGCTTGTTAACTCGCCAACTTGTTAAACTCTTAACTTGTTAACTTGTCATCTTGTCAACTTGTTATTGTTAATCTGTTTACTTGTTAACTTGTCATCTTGTCAACTTGTTATTGTTAATCTGTTAACTTGTTAACTTGTCAGTTTGTTAACTTGTCATCTTGTCAACTTGTTATTGTAAATCTGTTAACTTGTTAACTTGTCAGCTTGTTAGCTGGTCAACTTGTCATCTTGTCAACATGTTAACTTGTTAATCAGTTAACTTGTCAACTTGCTAACTTGCGGACTTGTAAACTTGTAAACTTGTCAACTTCTCAGCTTGTTAACTCATCAATTTGTCATCTTGTCAACTTGTTATTGTCACTGAGTTAACTTGTCAGCTTGTTAACTCGATAACTTGTTAACTTGTCAACTTATCATCTTCTCAACTTATTAACTAATTAATCAGTTAACTTGTCAATCTCTTAACTTGTTAATTTGTCATCTTGTCAACTTGTTATTGTTAATCAGTTAACTTATCAATCTGTTAACTTGCTAACTTGTTAACTTGTAAGCTTGTAAATTCGTCAACTTCTTAACTTATTAACTCTTATTAACTCTTCAACCTATGAACTTGTTAACTTGCTAACTTGTCAATCTCTTAACTTGTTACCATGTTAACTTGATAATTCGTGAATTTTCCATATCAGTCATTTAATTGTTAATTTGTGTCACAAGGTTCATAAATCCTTAGCATACTAGTGTACTCCGTTGCAAGCACATTCTGTTATATTATGCATCATAAATGCATAAACATCCGTCGGCACAGATTTTACGAGGCATCCCGTTGAAGCTACTACATTTCCGCTCGAACTGCTTCACTATAGTCCTGATTCGGCTTGAAATTCAAGCAAAATTTATAGCAGGACTTTGAGTGTTGAACATGGCAACACTACCGTAAATATTTTCATTCAATTTCGTGAACGTAGCTGCAACCGTGCCGATAACAAATAACGTCGCTTTTCACGGGAATGCACGCGAGTAATTAACTTCGGAGTCTTTTGAAGTTTTATTCGGATGATAGACGACGATCAGAAAACGATTTCCCTTTAGCTCGAGTTCCGTGCCGCTAAGATCTCTAACGTTGCCGTTGATTCAGTTAATTACGCGAGACTTTGATTATCGAGCCGATTGCACGTGCATTTTGAAGCGACTCACTTGAACGGAACGCTGTAATTAAATTTTTACTCGAATATTTCCATGGAACGAGCTGGCTCGAAACGGTCACAAAGAATGTGTTGCCTTTGATTCTCGATTAAAAAATTCGCGTTACACGCATGCGAACGAAAGCTCGTGTAATTGAATGCAATTTTGTTTAACGTACGTGTAATTAAATATTTCGATCTAGGTCGTATGCGAGCTTACAGATATGAAATGTCCAGAGCTTTAGGCTTGGAAATTTAGAAATTAAAAAATTTCAGTATTTGGAAATTTGGAAATTTTGAAGATTTCTGAGTCTGAATATTACATCTTCGACTTAATTTATGTGTAAGTCTTTAAATTTATGTACTTTCCACATTTTCATAATCTTTAAATCTGGAATTCAAAATTTTCGAGCTTGCAAGTTTTTGAGTTTACAAATTTTAATCGTACAAAGTGTTAAGCTTGCAAAGTTTCAAATCTGCTAATTGTTAAGCTTGCAAGTTATTGAACTTGCATAATTTTAAACTTCCACACTTTTCAGCTTGCAAAGTTTCAATCCCACAAATTGTTAAGCTTGCAAGTTTTTGAACTTGCAAATTTTTAAGCTTGCAAAATTTTAAACTTGTGCATATTTGAGCTTGCAAGTTGTTGAACTTCAAAAATTTTAAACTTCCACACTTCCGAGCTTGAAAAGTTTCAATCCCACAAATTGTTAAGCTTGCAAGTTTCTGAACTTGCAAAATTTTAAACTTGTGTATTTTTGAACTTGCAAGTTGTTGAACTTCCACACCTTTAAGCTTGCAAGATTTTGAACTTGCAAATTTTTATGCTTGCAAAATTTTAAACTTGTGTATTTTTGAGCTTGCAAGTTGTTAAACTTCCACACCTTTAAGCTTGCAAGTTTTTTAACTTGCAAATTTTTAAGCTTGCAAAATTTTAAACTTGTGCATATTTGAGCTTGCAAGTTGTTGAACTTCAAAAATTTTAAACTTCCACACTTCCGAGCTTGAAAAATGTCAATCCCACAAATTGTTAAGCTTGCAAGTTTCTGAACTTGCAAAATTTTAAACTTGTGTATTTTTGAACTTGCAAGTTGTTGAACTCCCATAATTTTAAACTGTCACACTTTTAATCTTGCAAAATTTCAAGCATTCAAATTTTTAAGCTTGCAAGTTTCTGAGCTTTTAAATTTTTCATCTTACAAATTTTGAAGCTTGCATACTTATAAGCTTGCGTCCTTTCAAAGTTGGAAACTTTCGAGCTAACTTTTTGAACTCGCACATTGAGCTCACAAATTGTTAAACTTTCAAATTCTGAAGCTTGCAAATTCTTCAACGTACAATTTTAAACTTAAAAAATTTTAGCTTGAAAATTTTGAAACTGAAATCAAGTTTCAATCTCAAAGTCTCAAGTCTAGAGATAGCAATTTTGAAATTTTTTAGTTCACAATTAAGCAGTTCTCGGTGGCTAACGATTAAGCTTGTTCTCAATTCTCGGAGTGTTATAGCGCCAGCAGAGTGACATTACGTTTATCATTTTTATTTCCGTCGGCAAGGATCGGGAGCGGAAGAACAGAATATAGCAGTGGAATGTCGTCTGTCGCAAATCGATTGCACCCGTTCACCGTGAATATAGACGCAAATACTCTTAGAAACGGTCGCTTGTTATGCAAACACGCACGTCCGGGACCCGGCAGGGCTGCTTGTATCGAAAACGAGCCACACTGGATTGTTATTCAGCACGATAATAATGCTGTCTGAATTTCTCCCAGTAAGGAGGTAGCTTGAAATCGAAACGACAAAACGGGAACTCGTGAATCAACTAGCATCCTCCATTCTTCTTTGTCGAACAGGACATATTACCTTAATGATCGAATAATTGATGTCTTTTATCTACTGTCTGAAACTATTTTATATTGTATATAGACAGGTAGCATCATAGTTTAATATAATACAAACTGTTGAGAATAAAATCTTATATAAATATTTAGGATTGGGTCTGAGGAAAGGTCGAATAAGGGCTCACGTCGCAGAGTTAATTTTCAATAATAATCTAATATAGTGGAATAATTACAGAAATAATCACGAAAAATCAAGAACGCGTCGAAACCGGTCTATTCACGTCGCTTTTTGACTGTTTATCAGAAATCTAGTTTCTTTTTGCATTCCTTTGCACGCACACACGCACTCACCTATACTCGTTTGCACTCTCTCTCACATACGTGTGTGCATGCTCACATACTTGCATTCCCTCAAATATACCGGTGCCATCCCAGGAGTTGGCGCGTAAAGAGGGTTGACTTTAACCTAAACTACTAGAGTGAAGATTGTATTGTATAGTTAGACATGCTTATACTAAAAATTACTATTCTGAAAAGATTGTGAATTTCTCAGTTCCGTTATTGAATTTGTTAATACATGGTATAACAAGCACTCAAAAATATTTTTCTGCATTTTGCAATGTTCACATGTCAGTAATGTCTGACCTTTCTAAATCAGACATTTGATGCAACTTAATGCAAACATTACTACTATGGTTATATATTTTCCTATGAAAAATGTTAACAATAATTAGCAATGATAAGTCAGTAATATTTGTTGACTTTCGATGTTTCTTTATCACTTTGTTCGGTACATGGTTTTTTTTCTAACTATTATTGTTGCCTTTACGTAGGGAAGAGTATTATTGCACCAAGAAGGTGTCATCCACGGCGGTTAATCATTATCTCGCGAAAGCTTCCATTCAGCGGTAACTCATTTACAATGTCCGGTCGTAAAACGGAGCTTTCACCATAGAACTCCGGCCGCTTTTATGTCTCAATTATGAATCCTCGCTCGTTTTAAAACTTAAGCCGTCGGGCGGACATTTACGATCCGATTGAATGTGCTGGACCGATAGTAAAACCGAATTTATATCGGGTCTTGAATTTAAGAAGAAAGTTACGCTCCGAAACGGACCGTCCGTTTAATTATTACCTCTTGCTAGATCACTCCTTTTATAATAACTTTTGCAATTTCTAGTTAATTCATTCATTTCGTTGTCACTTTATCGTAAACAGGCTTTGGACGTTCATTCGTGATGAATATTTAAGAGACTTGGGATATTTATGCGCATAAAATGCACGGTTCTTTATTAGAAACATAAAATATGAGTATGCGTTTAAAAATATGTGTATTCATATAAAATATGTATCTATATACAGTACATATGATATGTACAACATATACAACAAATAAATATGAACGAAAGATTTGTTCAAATAAATTGAGAACATAGTAATATGCATATGTGTATGGACATATGTGTATGAACATATATATGCATATGTGTATGCAACATATAGAATGTGTACAACATATACAACAAATAAGTATGAACGAAAGATTTGTTCAAATAAATTAAGAATATAATAATATACATGTGTGTATGAACATGTACATATATACGTGTACAATAAACATCTATATGCAACATATAGAATATGTACCACATATGAAACATATAAATATGCACAAATTACATGCACATGTTATATTTAAAATACAGTAACATATGTTTATGTATGAATATGTATATTTGCACACTTATAATACATGTCTATGTGCAATCTGTAGAATATGTGTGACGTATGCAGCGAGTAAATATGCACAAAAGATGCACATGTGAATTTGAAATATAGTAATATGTATATGTGTATAAACATACACAGAATGTACATGTGTATATGTACGTATACACATACATATATGCATTATACATATGTACATATGACATCAATATCTATGTTTAATGTATGGAATATCGTATACTGCCCATACAACAAATAAATGTGTAAAAACTTGACAAAGATATATGGAAAATATAATAACATACATATGTACCTTTAATATGATACAAAAGCATGTTCAATCACAAACGATAAACCAAAGATAATAGCAATATTCAAATTGTTATCATGTCCGAGCAGTGTTGTTAAAATTCGAAACAAAATGGTAGAAATAATCATGCGTGTAACCATAATGTGCAGAAGGATGTTTGTATCGAACAACATTATTTCGTGACAGTCTAAAGAGAAGTTTTACGACGGCGAGCAGGTGAAAACCTCTTAAAATAATAAAAAGGAACGTTGTCATCCCCGGGGTTTATCCGTGAAACATCGCATTACCATCGTAATCCTCGGTACAAGGTACGTTACGATGATAACGTTGTCAAAATTCATCGTTTTCTCGTGTCGAGGTATATGCGCATCGTCCTGGCCGATTTTCGTGGGAACGCGAACGAGATTCGGCTTGCTCGAAACGAGCAATTACTCCGGCTCCGGTACACGCTGAACAACATGTAACTTTCACGAAGAACATTGCTGTTGGATGAATGGTTGTTGCGATGTGAGAAACGTTGTACTTGTCCAGATCGATCGTTGTGTTCCGTTTCCATTCGCTTCTGTATTAAAACACCGCTCGAGAATGTAAACCGTGTTCGCAAGGAAAATATTCCCATCGTTCCGCCAGAATTCCAGTTTGTTTCGTCGGGGATCCGATATTGCGATATTGTTGCCGATATATGGGATACATTTTCTTTCGTCAACAATATTTACCGTTACGTAGCGCAAATACTGCTGTATCGTCGTTTGCCTCGTTATTTTCGAAATATCGGGCCACTTTTTTGAAACAATGTTCTGTAATATGTGCAGTACCTCGTTCGAAAGAATACGAGAATGGTGATAATTACAGACAACAAAAAATTATAGGGAATGTAGGAAGTTTTTAGGGGAGTCTAAGAAACACCTGGGGGAATTGATGAAAATCTGGAAAAATTCTGGAGGGTATTAAGAGAGTCTAGAGGAATTCTAGAAGACATCAAGATTGCCAGGCAATTCTCTAAAGTATAAAAAGAGTTTAGGGAAATTCTGAAAAAGACTATGAGAATATTAATGAATTCTGGAAAAATTCTAGAGGATACCAACAAGGTCTAGGGAAATTCTGAGGATACCAAGATACCCTAGGGATATTTTAAAGGTTATCACATGATCCTAGGAAAATTTAGGAAGATGCGACGATCCCTAGGGAAATTTTTGGATATGTATATGGATATAGAAAATTTCTGTATTACACTAAGGGAGTCTAGGGAATTTCTGAGTACTACTAAGGCGATTTAGGAATGAATGGAAGGATTCAGAGTCTAGGGAAATTCTTGAGGCTCCTAGGAGTTTCTAGAAATTTTAACACAATCGAAGGCAACTTAGGGAAATTCTGGGGATATCTAGAAAAGTGTAGTGATATCTTAAGTAGATTCTAGGGTATACTACACAAGTTGCAAAATTACAGGATTTCACAATTCTAAATTCCTAAATTTACAACATAGACTCAAAGTCGAAAGATTGTGGAATTAAAAAAAGTTCTAAAATCCCAACCTCAAAATGCTAACAATAAGATTCATACATTTCAAAGTCCTGAATTTTTATCATTCTAAAATCCGAACGTATGCAATTCCCGAATTCGCAAAATTCTAAAAATCCCAAAACTCCCGCCTTCGAACACCCTCGTCTCTGAAAAAACCGGAACAACCCCCGGTACCAGAAAACCCCGAGGAACAACACAATGTACCAAGCCGCGACACATCAATCAAAACGAGCAGAGAACGCGACGAAGGTATTAAACGTTGTCGACTGGCGTCCTAAAAATAAATCATTGTTCCGTTTGGCGTTAAGAGAAAAGAGTGTTCCGTGGGCGGCGAGGCGGGGGCCATGAAAATAAAATTCTGGCTGGATATATTTTCGCAGAAACGAGGGAAACGGAAACGTTTATTCCCAAGAGATTCGCGGCGCCGCAGGCTCGTTTGAGATGCGGCGCGCGAGCAATTTGAAGCGGTATCTCTGTCGGCTTCGCACCAAGCCGACCTCTGCTTGCATTGTGCGATGCCGCACTGCTCGCGACCGCTTTCATACATGTATGCATGCCTTGGGACACGACGAGCACGATTTTATAAGGGATTTTATCCATTCCGAGTGAATACCTCGCGCCAAAGGGCGCAAACCGACCGAGCTGTTTCATAGTTTAACTCGTTCGCTTACGGTAAACCGCCGACACTCGCTAACAACCTAACCATACGACCTTTGCTTTAACCGCTTATATCGCCTTTTCAATACGCCATTCGTCTTCCTCTTTAGAGGAACTTGTGCGTCGCAGTAAGTAAAGATTAAAAGAATCATTAGGATTCCCAAGTGAATGTGGACTGTATCTAAGTTTTCACTTCGACTAGAGTTTATTTTGCTATGTACTCGAGAGTCTTCGATGAATTTTTACGTTTCACGAAAGCTCGGAGTGGGAGTACTTTTGTGACGTTGCTGAGGGAAAACAATTTCTTTTCTATTGGTTTAGCTAAAATTGCACGATGAAAATTTGTTGCGTCCTATAAAAAAGATCGCCGGCACGTTTATATAACTATGTTTTAAATAACGCGAATATTACAAAAATGGGGCATCGAATTTTTAATCGTTTCAATGTTGCAAACGAAGCTACCTGTCACGTAATAGCAGAGAAATTTATTTATTTTGACTCCAAAATGTCTCCAACGATTCCTAACGAAGTATAATTACCTCACATCCGACTTCACCTTCCTCGTGATTTCACAAGCAAAGAAAACGCTCTCAAGTAATAGAGTAGGTTTTAAATTCCTTTCGAATTCTCTCTAAATGTTCGGCAATAAAACATTCCGTAGCTTCACTCGAATTCGATGCAATATTCCCAAGCTAGGATATTACGAATTCTTCCCAACTCCCTATCCATACAATGGTCCAAAGCAAACTGCTCTAAAATCCCCTCTCTGTATTTATGCGCGTGCATCAAAGCAGCGTGAAGCTCGAATAAAATCCTTAAAACAATCAACCTGACTAAACACAATCGTGTCTGAACATTCCGCCTCCGAAACAAATCGCCAGACATCTTCAAGACGAAGAACATTCCTCTCAGACAACTCCAGGGACAAGAGGTCCCTTGATTCGTGGAGATCTTTCTCTCGGTTAAAGACACGCTCCTTAATTCAATTCACTAAATTCCTGTTGTTATGCGAGACCATTGGCGTAAATAGAAAGGGAGCTGGCGAATTTATAGGGATTAACGAAGAAAACGAATAATTGCTGTAAAATGAATGTATGATTGTTGGATATTTTAGGTATTATATTGGTAATTTGGAGACTTAGGAGGTAGAACATTTTGATGTTTCAAATTTTCAGATGTTTGTTTGAATTTCTTGATTTTTAAGTTCTGCAATTTCTTAGACACAAATTTTCAAATTTGCAAGTTTCTAAATTTTCACATCCACGAATCCTCAGGTTCATGAATTCTCAGGTCACCAAATTCTCAGTTTTCCGAATTCACAAATCACCCAATTCTCAAATCTCAAAACTTTCACACGTCCACATTCTTATACAGTCATTATCAGATTATCACATTCTCAGTTTGTTAAATTTGTAAATCATTGAACTCTCAAATCATCAAATTCTGCAATTTCTAAATTTCCAAATCTCCAACTTCTCACGCTCCCTCATATCTCCTTATATCTCCAAAGTCTCAGTTCCTTAAATTGTCAAACCCATAATCTCCCAAATCCTCATAAAAATCTAACCTAGCTCAAATTTCCAAATCCTCAAAACCGAACCCACTACAATTTTCAAATCCTTAAACCCTGAAAGACCCAGCAATTTAACCCAAATTTCCGAATCATCAAGTTCTCTGATGCTCAAAAAGCTAACCTAACCCAAACTTCCAAATGCCCAGATCCTCCAATGCACAGAGACGTAACCTAACCCAAATCTCCTAATTCTCCAATGTACAAAAATCTAAGCTAACTCAAACTTTCAAATCCCTAAATTCTCCAATACACGAAAACCTAAGCTAACCCAAACTTCCAACTCCTCAAATTCTCCAATGCACGGAAACCTAAGCTAACCCATCCACATCCGCAAATTCTCCAATGCCCATCTGAACCTAGCCTACCCCGAATTTCCAAATCACCAGCTCCCCAGATTCTGGAATCTCTAAAAGACATTCTTTCATAACAGAACGCATTATTGGTAAAGCTAGAGCATGCTGGATAAAATTGCTAACTGCAGCAACAATATGGACTCCAGATTTCCATTTCGTTTTTCATCATCGCGTTTCTCTGTTATCACGAAACAGACGTTCCCAGTGTGTTCAGATAGTTTGCTGTTTAACCTGGACCGAGCCTCTGTTTGTCGAACAGTTTGCCGACTGTGTATGCGTTCGCAGCTGCACCCTGATTGGCTGCTGTTCCATCAGCTGCGGGCTCCTCGAAGATGAGACGAGCTTCCGTTTTAGATAAAGGGAAGATTGCTTCGTTTCGATGGAAGTTCACCGTTATCGTGGAAATGACGTTGTTATGCTGCAAAAGACTGCAACCATATTTCCATTCTTCACTCGTTCGAAGGGAGCAGCTGCGGAAGATGGCGGTCACTTAAGAAATAATTCCAATAAAACTCGATATTGCGAACTTCGATCGATTCGAGTAACAAGATAAACACTGTGGTAGTTTTTTCGATTAAATTAAACGTTACAATTGTGTTTGCACTGACAATGCCTTTGAAGGCCGAAATAATTTTCACACGGCATCAATTGAACGCTGTTTATGTTTTCACGGAGCTCGTAAACATCGATGATGTTTATGCCATATTTCATAACTGTTTATGCATTTACCATACATCAACGTCTGCAAAGTAAACATAAATCATTTAACCCGGATCTCATAGACTGCATGATTTATTTTCATTTTGCCTCGACGTATCATCCATGGTCTAGAGATAATTTCTGACATCCGTTCATCGCAGGCTTTACTACTTGAAATAAAAACTAGAGTTCAAATCGAAACAATTTTAAGGAGTATCTTTATATTCCTTGACAAATACAGTGGAGAGTGAATAAAAGCTGAAGGCAAAAATAAATGTGAGAAATTTCTTTCATGACCCTTCTTACTCTTCGATAACTTCCTTTTCGAATCAGAAATCATTTCCACTCGTGCACAAGTGTTTCGAACTTGCCTCCTTTAACTTTGCGCTTAAACTTGTTTCCCGGATAAAGTCGTGGAAACAAAAGACGAAGCTTTGTTCGACTCAACATCTCGAGCCATCTGTTCGGACGCGGCGAAGGGGCTCGCGAGCAAACACCCCACAATATTAACCGAAACAACATCGATAAACATTTGTGGATGAAGTTATGTCCGAGGATAAGATCGGGGAAACTGTCTCTGACGAGACGATATCGATTCCGAAACTTCTTCGAAGCTTGTCGAAAAGTTCCCTCGGGATGTTCTTTTATTTCGACTAATTTACAGTTGCATTCGACCTTTTACGCCCTCACGCGATCAATGTTGAGCCTTTTAAGTTCGCGCTGAAACTAAAACACGGATTACTATTCGTCCGAAGTTCTTGGCTCGTTAGCGGAAACTTAGACTCCTCGAACCCTGTTGGACAGCAATTAAATGGCTTTCCGAAAAGCGAGCGAACTAAAACAGGAATTATGCACGGGTCGGTTGTACGAAAGAGAAAAATGTTCGGTTGATTAGGTTAGTGGACTAACAAGAGAAATGTATGAACTCCGTTTCGAAGTTAGATTATTGGAAATTCGGGAAACATGCGCTTCTTTGTGGGTGAGGATTTAGAGCTTAAGTTTTTAATTCGTACATGTGAAAATTTGGTAATTCGGTTCGAAAATTTGAGTTTTAATGACTTAGTTATTTGTGGATCTACAGATTTGGGACTTTAGGAATGTAGCAAATTCTGGATCTAGGTATTTGGAATTGTTGGTTTGGTCACGTAGAAATTTGTGGATCTAGAGATTTGGATGTTTAGAAAGTTAGGAGCATAGCAAATTGTGGATCTGGGTATTTGGAGATGTAGGTGTTAGATCACATAGCACTTTGTGGACCTAAACACTTGAACACATAGTAATGTATAGACTTAGGTATTTGGACACGTAGGAATTTGGTGACATTCTGTGGATTTGGGGATTCGAAGAACTAGGAATTTGTGGACCTAAGAATTTTAGGACCTTCAAATTTGATAACATAAGAATTTAAAGCTATGGATTGCAGACATAATTTGTGAGAGAACACCAGAATATGGAAACCTGGGAATTTGAAAATAAATTTGAAAATTTAGATATTTCTGAACCTAAGAATTTAACAACTTGAAAATACGTAATATTTGAAAAATTGCAAAACAAATAAAAATCACCTTGGTGTCTTAAACTATATTCAAGTGTATCTAACAAAACGGGCTAGAAAGAAAACATAAATGAAATCGTATAGAAGCCATAGTTTGTTTATTTACGAAATAGACTTCGGTGGTTTACGATGATCAAAAGGGTGTGGAGAGGGATGAAACAGGTTTACGTGGCGAGAGGAGTATTAAAAAATGCAAGTTTTGCACGCGCGACCGATACGTGACGCGAATTTCGACGTTTGAATTTCCGTCGGGCGACAGCACGTTGTATGCAAATTCCAGGAACTTTACAAAGGAAGGGCAAATTAAATATTGCGACGCAAGGTTTGCGAGAGACGAGGCGCTGAAATATTAAACATCCGTGATCTTTGACGACGAGATTGTCGAAATGTACGAGGAACCTCCGAAGAATCTGTTCGATGAAATTCCCGAACATCTTTGTAACAACGTTTGATCTGACGGAAAAATATACTTCATTTTCTGGTTTATTTATTGGAAATAGTGTACAGGTGTGAACCGAGTTGGTTGTGTTGGTTGACATCGGTACTTTCTATAATCATTTGCAATAGTTTAATGTATTGTTTGAAACAATATACTTTATTTGTTTGAAATAGTATACTCTGCATATGTATGATGTATCTAATATACGTGTTTGACGCAACAATGTAAAATATTAAAAATGTTAAGAACGTTTGAAGTGTGAATTATGAAATGATGCTTTTTAACAGAACCTTGGAGGAATGAAAATGAAACGTTTAGAATGGAAAAAGTCTCCAGAATGTTCTTCATAAAATGATGCTTTTTAACAACACACAGGGAAAATAGAAATAAAATGTTGAAAATATGAGAGGTAGAATGTGAATCATAAGATGCAAATGCAGGTGCTTTACAACAGCACTTTAGAGAAATGAAAGTGAGATGTCTACTAAATGTGCTTTTTAATTTTACATTGTAAAAATACGTGTAAAATATTGAAAATATAAAAAAAACTCATAGAATGTTTATTGTAAAATGATGCTTTTCGACGGCATCTTGAAAAATGAGAGTAAGCGTTACCTATAAAAATAGAAATAAAACATATGACAATAAATATAACATATTTTTGCACGGTGTTGTAAAACAGTATTTCGTAACGGAAATTCTACGCACTCGCTCGTAACAAACATTCAAAGTCCAATACCAAAAAGTGATAAATAACAAAACAAGATCAATACATGCGACACTTTATTTTTATCCTTGCACGGTGTTGAAAAGCAGTATTTCGTAACGCAAGTCCTACGCACTCCATCGTAACTAAAATTCAAAATCGAATTACAAAGAGTATTAAATACCGAAAAAATTACAATAAATACATTTTATTTTTATTTTTGCATGGTGTTGTAAAGCATTATTTTATAACGCAAGTCCTACGCACTCCATCGTAACTAAAATTCAAAATCGAATTACAAAGAGTAGTAAATACCGAAAAAATGACAATAAATACATTTTATTTTTATTTTTGCATGGTGTTGTAAAGCATTATTTTATAACGCAAGTCCTACGCACTCCATCGTAACTAAAATTCAAAATCCAATTACAAAGAATATTAAATATCGAAAAAATGACAATAAATACATTTTATTTTTATTTTTGCATGGTGTTGTAAAGCATTATTTTATAACGCAAGTCCTACGCACTCTATCGTAACTTTAATTCAAAATCCAATTACAAAGAATATTAAATATCGAAAAAATGACAATAAATACATTTTATTTTTATTTTTGCATGGTGTTGTAAAGCATTATTTTATAACGCAAGTTCTACGCATCCTCTCGTAACTAAAATTCAAGTCCAATTAATAATAAAATTCCAATTCCAAAAAGTGTTAAATAACGAAATAACATTTGGTCGGAAGTGACTAAGACTAAACAGAGATCGAAAGCTCGTATAAATTCCAGCGTATTATAGAAACTTGGCGAACTTCTATCGCGCTCTACTCAAACGAACTTATTGGATCGCATTTCATCCGCGAGTAAAATTGTGTGAAACTTAAAGGCGCGAGGGAAGTTCCGTCGACGAGGGATGCTTCCGCTTAAATGATGTTCCCGGGGTGCACGTGCGTGAAACCACTGTTGAACAGAGGCCCCATAAGCCTCATATACAACCCCCAATCCCGAAGGTTCACCGCACTGCCGTAAATGGGCTGAGGTATTACTCTCCCCTAACACAGATAGACGAGCCAGAGAAATTCGTATCGTGAAATTCACAGCATCGTCTTACGTATTACTGTCGACCATCTGTGAAATATTAACTTTGGAACTTATGAGACAACTGGACACATTCTACGATTGCTTCAATTAATTCAACCCCATGTAGGAACTGTATGTCGCAGCGTAAACAGTAAGTGACGATTAAACGACGCGAATCATTAGGATTCCCAACAAGTGAATATAAGTGGATTTTATAAAAATGAATTTGACTTTGGACTAGAGTTTATTTTGCTATGTACTCGAGAGTCTTCGAAGAATTTTTACGTTTCACAAAAACTCAGGGTGGATACAATTTTTGTGACATTAGTGAGGGAAAACAGTTTCTGATTTTCTAATGGTTTAGCTAAATTCGGGTGGAGATGGAAATACAAATGACCTATGAAGTGAAAGTAAAAATCTAAAGATCTAAAAATCTAAACATCTAAGAATCTAGAAACCTAGAAATTTAGTAATTTAAGAATCTAGAAATCTAGAAATCTAGAAATTTAAAGATTTAAAAATTAAAAAATTTGAAAATTTAAAAATCTAAAAATCTAAACATCTAAGAATCTAGAAACCTAGAAATTTAGTAATTTAAGAATCTAGAAATCTAGAAATCTAGAAATTCAGAAATTTTAAGATTTAAAAATTAAAAAATTTGAAAATCTAAACATCTAAGAATCTAAAAACCTAGAAATTTAGTAATTTAAGAATCTAGAAATCTAGAAATCTAGAAATTCAGAAATTTTAAGATTTATAAATTAAAAAATTTGAAAATTTAAAAATCTAAAAATCTAAACATCTAAGAATCTAGAAACCTAGAAATTTAGTAATTTAAGAATCTAGAAATTCAGAAATTTTAAGATTTAAAAATTAAAAAATTTGAAAATCTAAACATCTAAGAATCTAAAAATCTAAACATCTAGAAACCTAGAAATTTAGTAATTTAAGAATCTAGAAATCTAGAAATCTAGAAATTCAGAAATTTTAAGATTTAAAAATTAAAAAATTTGAAAATCTAAAAACTTAAAAATCTAAAAATTGAATTTAAATGTATAAAAGTCTAAAAATCTAGAGATTAAAAAATTTGAGAATGGAAAAATTCATAAACTTGAAAAGTGCGAAATACAAAAACCCGTAAATCCGCGAATATCTGTTAGGAAATGTAATACATCAAAATCCGCAGCAGAACGATTTCTCTCCCTGAAAAATTGTAAACAATGGAAATTCAAACACGAGCATCGACTCGATAGTCAAACATGGCCGACAGAAAGGTTCTTTTAACGAAATAACGGATCAAACGTTATGGTAAAACACACGGAGAAAAAAGTAGAACAGATATCCCTCGCTGGAATATTTTCATTTAACCATCGATAAACGTCGAACGTCGGTGCTTTGAGCCATTTCGTTCGCAGGATATTTAATTCGATCCGGACCTTTGTGAGTCTCATCACTCGTGGAATTTCCATATAAATGCGGTGAAAAACTTGCAGAGTGATAGTTTAAACACAAGCTCAAATGTAAATGCGTTTTCGTTCGTTTCTACTGAAAAAAAGAATGCTTTCTGTTCCGTGTTCCTGATTTTCGACAGTCGATACTGCATGTTGTAGTCGCGACGTGTTTCAAAATGTTTCGTCGAGTTTAACCTTTTCAGCTCGATAATACTTTTTCTTTGTACGAAAATAGAACGTGACAATACAATATTTGTTCGTATAGTAACTAATAATTACTTTTAATATAATAGATGCAGTATTTAATAACGTAGTTTTTAATCATTAATTTTATGTAACAGTTAAATGTTATTAATAATGTTATTAATAATTATAAATTGATTTAATACATTGAGTAATTTGATTAATTGATTCAATTGATTTAATACATTGATTAATTTGATTAACTGATTTAATTGATTTAATACATTGATTGATTTGATTTATTGATTAATTGATTTAATACAAATTATATAGTAACTAATAGCTTGGTACAATCATGATACATTGATCGACAATTAATTTCTTATAACAGTGAATAAATAATTATAAAATACTTAATAAATAATTTGTATAAACTATGAGGTGATTTGATAACATAAAAAATAAAAAATAGTAAAATAGTACTCATGTTATTTCAATTTAAAGTTGAAGTAATAAAAATGATGGTGCAGATAATTCATCGATGTCTCTACAAAATGGCTGACACGTCGATAATACACAAAAAATAAAAAATAAATAATAAATATTGCGATGTGTTTAATTAGTTCGTAAAAAACACTGAAGCAGTTTAATTGAAGATAAAAGTGTTCTCTCTTCTAATTTTCATGAGATTATTTTTACGAAACACACACATTGACGAAAACGTAACGATCTCTCAGAATCGATCGATTTACGAGCAGGGTCGATTACTCGGCTGTAAACGCGATCTTTCTTGTCCGTTGACGATGAACTTTATTACGAAACGTGTTTCGTTTCCATAAACTGTTGAATATACGCACGTTCTGTAACAAGTGCTATTTCCGGTTTTATTGTTCGTGTGTCTGTTACAGCAACGCTCGTAAATTTATCGAACTACCCGTTGCTTTCGTTGTTTCAATCATTCCTCGTAAATGCAAACGTTTGTGAAGAACGCAAACAACTGTTTTCGTGCTGAAGTTCTGCCGGGGACGGTATGTTCCAAATAAAAGCTTATGTAATTATGAAAATTAGTATTTTGTGATGAACAGAGAATGACTTTATGATGAATACTTTATGATGAATATAAGATAATGATTTTTTAAATAAATATAAAAAATTATTTTTATGATGAATATAAAAACATGTATTCTATAATACATGTGAAGATATGTATTTTATGGTGAATATAAGAACATGATTTTTATGATAAACAGAGAAAAATGTATTTTATGGTACATGTGAAGATATGTATTTTATAATGAATATAAAAGATTGAATTTTATGATGAATATAAGAAAATGACTTTTATGATGAATACAGAAAAATTTATTCTATGATACATGTGAAGATATATATTTTACGATGAATATAAAAAAATGAATTTTATAACGAATATAAGAAAATGATTTTTATGATGAATAGTGAAAAATTTATTCTATGATACATGTGAAGATATGTATTTTATGATGAATAAGAAAATACATACTTTATTATACTCACAAAAATAAGTATTTTATGATATATGTATCTTACATGTATCTTATATGTATGTTACATGTATCTTACATGTATCTAATAGTATCCTTATATATGTAGCTATTTTATAATGAATTTAAGAATGTGCATTATATGACGTGAAAATATAATAAGGTACGTATTTTATGATAAGTACAAAAATGTGTATTTTATCGTGAACGTAATAATATATATTTTACGATGAATACAGAAGCATGTGTTTGTCTTATGACGAATTTAATAATATGTTCTTTATGATGAGTATAAAAACTTGTATTTTATGGTGGATATAATATGTATTTTATGACGAATATGAAAGTACGTATTCTATGATAAACATGAAGATATTTAATGTTTTTATGTTCGTGTAATTTCAAGATATTTTTTAAATTTCTTTTTCGTCCAACTTACAATATACCTGACGATTTAAATTACATTATCGAACTAGTGATTTTTCATTGTACAAATAGTTAGAAATATTGGAGGCCTATACTGATAGAAATATCTGTCGAGATTTATTAGTTGAAAGTTTTATCAATGATCGATCCGAAGGTTCGCTGTCAAATACTTCAGGATTCGAGAGTAACGTATCCTCGACAATTCCGAGGCGATCTATAGCGATGGAATAAAACACAGCTGCGCTTTAATCTTCTGGGAAAACCGTACGAGTAAACGGTGAAACAAACGATTCCCGTGGCCACGTAAAATATTCTCGATTAACGAGCACGAGAATTCGAGAGCAGAGAAAAAAGTTCAACTTACCGAGAGAATCGTCAGACCAATTTGTTCGTAGATCTTTCGGCAGGAAATACTGCAATAAGAAACGAAAAAAAATTAATGGATTGTACCCAATACCCATATTTTTCATTTTTAATGGTTATATTGTTATTTAACTTTGCTAAAATTTATTACGTTTACTGCTTAAATTTACCATAGTTAATTAGATAAATTACTCTTAAATTTATCACAGATAAATTACTACCCAATTTTATCACGGTTAATTAGACGAATTACTACTTAATTTGATCACAGTCAATTAGATAAATTACTACTAAATTTTAGCACGATTGATTAGATAAATTACTACTTAATTTGGTCACAGTTAATTAGACTTTCTACTTGATTTTACCACAGTTAATTAGATACATTGCTACTCAATTTTACATTTGCATGTAAATTATAATTAATTAATAATTTGCATGTAATTATAATTGCAATTTCCCTATTATTTTGCAATATAAATTTAATTTTCAAAAGCTGGTTAAGGTAGTACAAACAATTTTGTAAATTTTGTTATCGATCGAACTCATTTGAATTGTACTCACACAACTCTTTTTGATGTTTAACCTATAACCTGTAACCTAACCTATACCTCAGTCAACCTTATTGATTGCTCATACAATATTCTGCTATTATAATTAAAATGTGTTCAGTAAAAGTAGCAAACTATTGTATGAACAAAACTACTAAAATGTGTTTAACAAAAATAGCTGAATATTGTATAAGCAAAAAAATTATCTATTGCAGATTTCTCATAAAATGATCGATCAGATCAAAAATAAATAAACGTTTCGCTCAGATACAAATGATACGTTGATCAAAGTAACAAATAAAATGTAAAATTAATTATTTCACAGGATCGTTTTCGCGTTCATTTAGAATGTTCAAAGTACGTATGCGGTAAAAGTCGAAGAAAAAGTAGAGGAACATCGTGAGACGTTAATTAAACAGAATTTCCGAGCGGCGACGAAGGTAAACGACATTAATCGCTTTGTGTATCTTGCTAACGTCCACGAGCGAAATAGTCAAACACGTGTATTATATATTGACATCGACTGGTGCCATTCGACACACGGAAATGCTGCATGACGTGCGAACTTGGTGTAATTAATTAGCGAAGCAATTACGCCGCGTAATGAAGCCGCGCGAACGAATCGGAAACACGTGATGCGTTCGACCGAACAATACTAATTTAGGTGGTAACGAAGACCATACTTCCCGAATAACGAATGTTATGTCAATTGCATTTCGACGTTCCACATCTGACGGGGATTGATGTTAGAAGCCGAATATTGGATGCGGTAATTGGGGAATTTGAGGATTTCGGGATTTGAAGGTTTAGAGATTTAGAGATTTGAGGATTTAGGGATTCAGGGATTTGGGGATTTGAAGATGTGGAGATTTGGAGATTTGGGAATTTGAAGATTTGAAGGTTTGTAGATTTGGAGAGTTGGAGATTTGGAGATTTGGAGATTTGGAGATTTGGAAATTTGGAGATTTAGAAGTTTAGAGATTTGAGGAATTGGAGATTTAGGGATTTTGATATTTGAGGATACGGAGATTTGAAGTTTGAAGATTTGGAGATTTGGAGATTTGGAGATTTGGAGATTTACAATAGAAGTTTAGATACTTGGAGATTTGAAGAATTGGAGATTTAGGGATTTTGGTATTTGAGGATACGGATATTTGAAGATTTTGAAGTTTGGAGATTTAGAGATTTGGAGATTTGGCAATTTGGATATTTGGAGATTTGGGAATTGGAAGATTTGAAGGTTTATAGATTTAGAGATTTAGATATTTAGAGTTTTGGAGATTTGGATATTTCAAGATTTAGAGATTTGGAGGTTTGGAGATTTATATATTTGGGGATTTCAATATTTCAAGGTTTGTAAATTTAGACATATGGAGATTCGCAAATGTGGAGGTTTAGAAGTTTGGAGATTTTAAGGCTTAAAGATATGGAGATTCGCAAATTTGGAGATTTGAAGTTTTAGAAATTGAAGATTTGGGAAGTTTTGAGATTAGAGCATTCAAAGATTTGGACATTGGAAAAATTTCGACATTTGAAGATTTGATGATTGGAAGATTTCGAAACATAATTTGGAAATCGGAACATAACAAAATTTATTTATATAAAAATTTACAATTTTAAGAATTCGAATGTTTTCTACAGAAACTTTACGAAGTAAAAAACCCAACGTTCAGAAATAGTTCAAGAATCTAAAACCCTATAAATTTCGTGTTTGCACAAAAACTCTCATTTCGTAAAAGCGGTAGGTAATCAACAGAGGTTGATGTTTTACACCTAAAGGCATCTTCGAACTCGCAGTGTCGTCAGTTTATCAGCGGGACAAGAAAACTGGTCGTGCGAAACCTGCGGACCAACCTATCTACGACTTAATTAGAAGCATTAATATGGATAAACTGAGAGGCTTCGGTCGAAGGATTTGCATGTTGGCCGGTTGCCGACGAAGACACCGTCGGATTTTCGCCATTTTCTCATCGTTTTCGACAAGAGCCGGATTTGCTTCAAGACTCCGCGGATCACGAAACGGAAAGCCAGGATCTCTGGACACGCGTATTTATTTATGATCTTACACTTTCACGATAATATGTACCAACCTTAACCATTATGAATTATGATGAACTATTCAACAAATGAATTTACAGAGCAGCTGCCTCATGCAAATACGAATGTGTATTTAAAATTTCGAGTACCTGCTGTAAACATATGGGTTGTACAAAAATGAGAAACAAACTATTTTTATAAGCAATCGCTTCATTTATGAACTGATTTCTGCAACGAAATTTATAAATATACAGATTTATTATACTTATTCAATTTAATTTGTGAAGGCATAGAATTATTATAGTTCATTCATTAGCGTGCAAATATATTTCAGTTAATTTATATAGGAAACATAGTTTATAAACGTACACAATTAAACTTAATTTATACACGTTCAAATTGATTGAATTTAATTTATAAACACATATTTATTAAACCTAATTTATAAACGCAACATAGTTTGAATGTATAAATTTATCTGACTTAATTTATAAACGTGCAAATTTATTAAATTTCATTTATAAACGTACAAATTTATTAAACTTAATTTTTATCAACGCAACAATTTATTGCAATATAAACTATGGTAAAATGGAAAATTTTAAATATAATATATCAAGTACCTCGATCCTTGAAAATTTCGAAATGGAGAAACATGAAAATTTATGAATTTAAGAATTTCTACTTTTATGTACCTTACATTATTTACTTCTATTAATTATGCACCTATCAAAAGCGTCTGAATGTCGTCAGAACAATGAGAGTAGTGTATCAGTACTAGAATGACACGTTATTAATTAGAATTGTGAATGAACGAACGTCCGCGTTGAATTCCGAAAACGGGCAGAGGGCTCATCGGTGCAGGATAAATTGAAATTTCCAATTAAGCAGAGTGTATTGAACGTCTTAGGGAATTGTTTCCCGTTACATGGATTGTCGTCGTTCATATAACAACGTCAAACAGTTTCAGGATGGGGTAACGGTGACGGTATATTCATCCCGTATGTGACGTACAATAGCGACGGGTCATTTGTACGTATTTACGAGGCAATTCAACGACTCGGTTAATTGGCTACGTAGCTGAAATGCGTTTGTGCCGGCGCCCCGGTTCCCTTAGGATCAATTAGACATCCTTTAGATACGCTCTTCCGATCGTTCGACGGATCTGGAACGATCGATATTCTTTGAACGACGAATCCTACGGAACATTCGCTCCTGTAATTTCTAGCGTTCCGCCCATTTACTAAGACGTACCCTGAAGCTGCTTAATATGGGAATCAGCTTTATTCACCCTTTGTGCTCGAATATATTTTCGCAAATACAGCGACTTGGGGATATTAGAATTTAGGAATTCGGTAATTTGAAGCTATCAGGGCTTTCGACGGTATAGGGACTTCGATATTAAGGAACGTGGGGATATAGGGATAAGGAGATATTGAAATTCCGCGATATAGGAATTTAGGGTTCTGGAATTTTGGGATGTATAGGAATTTTGGAATATAAAGATTTGGGATTTTAGGGATTTTTTAATGTATAGGAATTCGGATATTTAAGTATTTCAGGATCTAGGGATTTTGGAATTTTATGGATTTCAGATTTGGGACTCTAGGGATTTTAGGACTATAAGGATTTTTCAGTTCCAGGGATTTTGGGATCCTAGGGATTTTGGGATTTTTGGGATTTCAGATTTGGGACTCTAGGAATTTTAGGACTATAAGGATTTTTCAGTTCCAGGGATTTTGGGGTTTTAGGGATTTTGGGATTCTAGGGATTTTTTGTTCTAGTGGCTTTGGAATTTTAAGGATTTTGGGATTCTAGGGATTTTGGGTCTTAGGGAGTTTGGGGTTCTAGGGATTTTTGTGTTCTAGTGGCTTTGGAATTTTTAGGATTTTGGGGGTACTAGTTATTCTTGGGTTCTAGGGATTTTGGAGTCATAGGAATGTTGGGATTCTAGGGATTTTTGTGTTCTGGAGGCTTTGAAATTTTAAGGATTTCGGAATTTTAGTTATTTTTGGGTTCTAGAGATTTTGTAATTCTAGGGATTTCTGGATTCCAAGGATTTGGAATTCTCGGAATTTGATGCTCTAGGAATTTTGCAGACGTTGGGATTTTTTAATTCAAGGAGTTTTGTAATTCTAGAGATTTTGGGATGTAGGATTTCAAGATCTAGGGACTTCGGAATCTAGCAATTTGGGATTATAGAGATTTCAGAATCTAGAGATTTGGGATTCCGGGGATTTCGGAATACAGGGTTTTCGGATTATAGAGATTTTCATATTAGTACTAGTTATTACGACATTATAATATTATTTCAAATTGTAGAAATCTGGTTGTATAGGTACCTGCAAGTACAGGAATTTCGTATGTAGATATTTAATAATATTAAAATTTGTAAATATAGGAATTTAGAATGGCAGGAATAAAGAATTACAATGATTTGAAAATATAGTGTACTTCAAAATATTTGTATTAAATACCATTGTTATGTTCCTCTTATTAACACTTTAATGGCCGCCTACGCAGTCAAACGCCGTCAAGGGTCGACAATATTTTTGAAGAATTAATTTAAAAAAACTTTATATAAATTCACGAAACAATTGAACGTATGCGAATATTCACATAAAACATACGAAAACAACAATTACGACAAATTTAATATTTCCTTCTGTGTGATAATTATTAAAGCAACCACCTACGTTCATCAATCATCGCACACATGTTATGTGAACGGTTATTAAAGCATTAAAAATAAGATAACAAATTGTTATTCAAATAAAAGATAAAACCATTACCAACTATCCCATCTTTCCATTACACGCGTGTCTCGCTTTCGAGCTACCATAAAAATGTAAATAAACATAAATAACGTTAAAGTGTCGCGTACGAGAGTTGAAAGGTTCATAAAAATTTCTCCATTCGACCCGTGCTAGTTGCACGATTTCTTGGAACCGAAATCGACAGCCAAAAAGTCGAGCAACGTAAAATCGAAGGAACGTGTCAATCAATCAAAATCACCTGTCTGAAATAACTTCTGCAAATATCTCGTTTCTTCGATTGGCGTTTTGGAACGCGATAGAACCGCCTCGCCTAACCGTTGCAATCTTATAAATCATCCATCCACCGTTCCGATTTCCGCCGCAAATAAATCTCGTCTCTATTTTTCTTCGGCCAGCCAACGCGGATTCGAGGACGTCGAACGATAACGCGGACTATAGAACCTCGTACTGTGGACAAAAAGCCGAAAAATTTCGAATTAAATCGCCTCCGCTTTTCTTTTGTTTTCTCGCTGCCGAAATCTGAGAACGGTACGCGCGAAGGGTTGATACCTCGTTCATTTCGAGGTGAAAATGAAACCGGTCGATAAATCAGCACTTCGCACGTAGTCTATCAAAAATGATGCCTCTACGAAGAATTATGGATCTTGTGAAAAAATCGAAAGTTTTGATAATACATAGTTCCACATGATCACCGATTACATACAGATCTTGATCAACAATAATAGTTAATTAACCCCTTGCACTATTTTGACGAGTCTGACTCGTGACGCACTGGTACTTCAGTTGGGATCAATTTTACTCGAATTTTGAATATGCTTCAATTTGGAGTTCAAGTCCAATTATAATTTGCATAGTCAACGATTGCATAATACCATGTTGTCATAACATTTCAACATTCTTTGTCTGTTTTAATATTGTAGCTGTGCTTAGTTAGTTCTGACTGACGCACCTGACAAATAGGTCATAGTGCAAGGGGTTAAATGTTAGTTAACATTTTCTCGGTATAAAAGATAATCAAACTGCACCTCAAAAAACGACCAAACATTCCGATCAATCGAGTATATAAAAGTCTATTTGTATCGGAGACAGAGTGTTTGCGATTGATTCGTGATTTTCCAAAGATTCCTCGATCCTTCAAGACTGAAGGAAGAGGAAGGAGAGAATATTCTGATTGTACAAAGAGTCGGTCGAGAGGCAATCTGATTGATTGGTGGGATTGTGGTCGCTCTGAAGATTCTTCTTCGCGATTGTAAGCGTTCGGCGTATTTTTGATCTGCTTAACATCCCTTTCAATCTTCCTCTGAGCTCTTCGAATGCTAGAATATGGAGAACGAATCCCTTTATGGGTATGATTATCACCTTTGAGCTGGAACTCGTTGCGGGATCCGTCTGAAATTATTTTGGCGAAATTCGTATGCGCAGTTTAGATAAAATTATATTGGTTGATTTTAGTATTGATGACGATACACGTTCCCATCTAATGGAAATTATAATTACTTTTTACATCGCTTTTCACCTCGCATTTGTTTCTTTTGAATTTCGGTGTTTTATGTTTTTCGCGTAATTGAATCG
Organism: Megachile willughbiella; assembly: GCA_945859595.2. Lineage (NCBI taxonomy): Eukaryota > Metazoa > Arthropoda > Insecta > Hymenoptera > Megachilidae > Megachile > Megachile willughbiella. Next base: position 13,695,924 of record OX243796.1, read on the forward strand.
TTCACTATCGTTCATCGTTCTTGATACAATTTTATTACGTCACTTCAACCACGGATCTCCTCTTCTACATTCAGTTTCCCTTGAAGATTATGTCCCTAGATTTCTATATTTTCAAATTCTGTTACCTAATCTCTATAATATCAAATTCCTGTGTCTCCTTTGTGTTTCCAAATCTCTGTAGTTATAAATCGCAAAATGACCAAATTCTTATGTCATCAAATTATTGAGTATAATATATAACAACTGTTGACTTGGTGAAAAAGTTTGTTGTAAATAATAATATAATAAAATAATTAAATGGTGTAGTAATGAAATAATGAAATGGGAAAATGGAGAAATATTGAAAAAGAGAAGTAGCCAAATAACGAAATTATAAAATAATCAAATAATCAAATAATGAAACGATGAAACTATAAAATATTGATCTAATGAAATAATAAAATAGTGAAATAGAGAAATAGAGAAATAGAGAAATAGAAAAATAGAAAAATAGAAAAATAGAAAAATAGAAAATAGAAAAATACAAAAGTAGAAAAATAGAAAAATAGAAAAATAGAAAATAGAAAAATAAAAAAATAGGAATATAGCAAAATAGAAAAATAAAAACATAGGAAAATAAAAGAATAGAGAAATAGAGAAATAGAGAAATAGCAAAATAGAAAATTAGAAAAATAGAAAAATAGAAAAATACCAAAGTAACAAAATCGAAAATTAAAAAATAATAAAGTAATACAACAATAAATTATTTAATATAGCACACTGTTAGTATAACATACTAATAAACTATACAATAATAGTGTAATATACAATATAACATAGTACAATACATAATAATAAAATTCAGATACAGTAAAATAATAAAATAGAATCGTAGTAAATCGAAGGAACTTCGTGCCGTATCAGATTCACCGATCTCTTCATTTCTATTTAATATCGTAACTGATAATTCGGGCGCAGAGAAAACCGTGTAAAGCAAATTTTGCAGATTAATATTCAGGGGTTGCGTATCAAACGCTTTCCACGTCGCGAGCGATTTGATTTGTTTGGTCATTTTAACGAAATGCGTATCACACCCAACCAACTCGAAAGCGTGGTCAGCATTTCCACTGAAAATTAACCGCGATGCGAGACTGTTAAAACACGTGAATCCTAGAATTTAAATATTTTTTCCTGTCAGACCTGAAGGATGCATTACAATATAACGTAACGTTTTGTTGGTTGCCACCTTTACTTCGCTTTTTAAACTCCTGGCTGTGAAAAATGTACGCAAGCTTCCTTCCATACGTTCATTAATATATGCAAAGGACGTATGTTCAACAAATTTTATTCGATATGTTATGGAATGATACGGGTTTTTTTTTAATGAAAATTTAGCGATTTTGGGATTTGGAGGAGTGGAAATTTGGGGACCTAAGAATTTGGAGATTTAGAAAGGGATTTAGGAATATAGGGAATTTGGGTTTTGGGGTTGTGGCAATCTGGGAGTTTTGAAGTTGAAGGATTTTGGAGTTTAGGGTTGTAGGAATCTCTAAATATTAAAATATGGGATTTCGGGATTTGGGAATTTAGGAATTTAGGAATTTGGGAATTTGGTAATACAAAAATTTGACAATTTGCTGATATAGAAATTTGGGGATTTAGGAATTGGGAGATTTGGGAATTGGGAGATATGGGAATTGGGAGATTTGGGAATTAAAGGATTTGGAAATTGGGAGATTTGGGAATTGGGAGATTTGGGAATTGGGAGATTTGGGAATTGGGAGATTTGGGAATTGGGAGATTTGGGAATTGGGAAATTTGGGAATTGGGAGATTTGGGAATTGGGAGATTTGGGAATTGGAAAATTTGGGAATTGGGAGATTTGGGAATTGACAGATTTGGGAATTAGAAAATTTGGAATTTGGAAAATTTGGAAATTTGAGAATTAGAAGATTTGGGAATTGGGAAATTTGGGAATAGGGGAATTTGGGAATTGGAAAATTTGGAAATTGGGAAATTTGAAAATTAGGAGATTTGGGAATAGGGGGATTTGGGAATTGGAAGATTTATAAATTTGGAAATTTGTGAATTGTGAAACTGGGGAATTTGGTAATTCAGGAATTTAGGAATTTAGAAATTTGAAAACGTAGTAATTTGTAGATGTAAGAGTCTGGTGATTTAAGAATTGGAAAATTTGGAACTTTAGAGATTCGATAATTTAAAAATTTATTAATTGGAAAATTCAGGAATTTGGAAATTTCGACTTCGTGAAATTTAGGAATTTGGAGATTGAGTAATATAAAGATTACAACAATTTATAAGAAGTATGACAATTTAAAAATCTTCCAACAAGAATATAAAAATTTGAAAATTTAGTAGTTCAAGAATTTAATTATATAGACATTTAGAAATGTATAGCTTTACAATTTAAAACTCCAAAAATTAAAAAATGTAGAGTTTAAAATTATCTAAAATTCGTAGAATTCACTAATACAAAAGTTTTAAAACTTTCCACATAAACGTCCATCGTAACACCAGAGTCCACCGTATGATTACTACAACCCTACTTCAACTTCGACCACCCACCCTGAATAAAGTATTAAGGACTCTAATTACCAGTCAAGATCAATCTTTCCATAAGGAGATTAAGAAAAAAAGAGCAAAATGAGAATAGCTAGAGGTGTTATTAAGATCCCCATGGTGGATAGGCTACATCGACAGAATTCCATTAACAACTTTCAAAGACGGCCACCGTGGAATAAATTAATTCTAGGAAGAAGTTCCGCGATTCCGATGATATTAAAGGACGGAAAAGAAAGTACTACTCGTAATAATGGATGTGAATACAAATTAACATCGCGTTGCGATGTTTCAATGAGCTCTAGCCGGAACTCTTTCGCATAGAAGAAATAGTAATGGAAATAAAGCACGCTACGGACGATAATAACTTTCGTGCGAAGAAAAAATACGTGCAGAGATGGAAAAAAAGAAAGGAAAATAAAAAATGAAAAAGAAGAACCGTCTGTGGTCAGGATGCTGTTTTAATTTTCATTATTATGCATGCATTCAGGCGTTCACGACTTGCGTCTCGCTAAACAGCATGCTGAGAGAAATGAAAAAGGGGAGAGATTATAATTGTGACACGAAGGTTGCTTTACAAGAGTTATAACCTACGTTCTTGTTGTCTCAATGCGAGGAACGTATCCTACAGTTATTTTCTCTTGGTTTTTTGCTGATCCACTTGGAAATGTTAGGTTATGTCATCTCACTAATTTCTTTGTGCTGAGTCTGACGTGATTTAATGGCTTGGAAGTATTGTGAAATGTCTTATGACACATTAGTCTTAGGTTTAAGGGATATTAGACGTAACTGCGTTATGGTTTAGTCGACATTTTTTATACAAAATGGCTGATTCTCGATTGCAATGAAGTATGAGGGATTTTGTAGCATATGACGTTGTTTGACATGATTTCATGACATAAAAGTATCATAAAATGGCACTTGTGATACATCAATTTTGAGGTTATGGTTTATTGAACATAACTGCATGATAATATGATCGACACTTTTTATACAAAATGGCTGATTGTCGATTGCAATGAAGTATGAGTAATTTTGAAGTATGTATATGACGTTGTTTGACATGATTTCGTGACATAAAAGTATCATAAAATGGCACTTGTGATACATCAATTTTGAGGTTATGGTTTATTGAACATAACTGCATGATAATATGATCGACACTTTTTATACAAAATGGCTGATTGTCGATTGCAATGAAGGATGAGTGATTTTGAAGTATATGACGTTGTTTGACATGATTTCATGACATACAAGTATCATAAAATGGCACTTGTGATACATCAATTTTGAGGTTATGGTTTATTGAACATAACTGCATGATAATATGATCGACATTTTTTATACAAAATGACTGATTGTCAATTGCAATGAAGGATGAGTGATTTTGAAGTATATGACGTTGTTTGACATGATTTCATGACATACAAGTATCATAAAATGGCACTTGTGATACATCAATTTTGAGGTTATGGTTTATTGAACATAACTGCATGATAATATGATCGACACTTTTTATACAAAATGGCTGATTGTCGATTGCAATGAAGGATGAGTGATTTTGAAGTATATGACGTTGTTTGACATGATTTCATGACATACAAGTATCATAAAATGGCACTTGTGATACATCAATTTTGAGGTTATGGTTTATTGAACATAACTGCATGATAATATAATCGACATTTTTTATACAAAATGACTGATTGTCAATTGCAATGAAGGATGAGTGATTTTGAAGTATATGACGTTGTTTGACATGATTTCATGACATACAAGTATCATAAAATGGCACTTGTGATACATCAATTTTGAGGTTATGGTTTATTGAACATAACTGCATGATAATATGATCGACACTTTTTATACAAAATGGCTGATTGTCGATTGCAATGAAGGATGAGTGATTTTGAAGTATATGACGTTGTTTGACATGATTTCATGACATACAAGTATCATAAAATGGCACTTGTGATACATCAATTTTGAGGTTATGGTTTATTGAACATAACTGCATGATAATATGATCGACACTTTTTATACAAAATGGCTGATTGTCGATTGCAATGAAGGATGAGTGATTTTGAAGTATATGACGTTGTTTGACATGATTTCATGACATACAAGTATCATAAAATGGCACTTGTGATACATCAATTTTGAGGTTATGGTTTATTGAACATAACTGCATGATAATATAATCGACATTTTTTATACAAAATGACTGATTGTCAATTGCAATGAAGGATGAGTGATTTTGAAGTATATGACGTTGTTTGACATGATTTCATGACATACAAGTATCATAAAATGGCACTTGTGATACATCAATTTTGAGGTTATGGTTTATTGAACATAACTGCATGATAATATGATCGACACTTTTTATACAAAATGGCTGATTGTCGATTGCAATGAAGGATGAGTGATTTTGAAGTATATGACGTTGTTTGACATGATTTCATGACATACAAGTATCATAAAATGGCACTTGTGATACATCAATTTTGAGGTTATGGTTTATTGAACATAACTGCATGATAATATAATCGACATTTTTTATACAAAATGACTGATTGTCAATTGCAATGAAGGATGAGTGATTTTGAAGTATATGACGTTGTTTGACATGATTTCATGTCATAAAAGTATCATAAAATGGCACTTGTGATACATCAATTTTGAGATTATGGCTTATTAAACATAACTGCATGATAATATGATCGACACTTTTTATACAAAATGGCTGATTGTCGATTGCAATGAAGGATGAGTGATTTTGAAGTATATGACGTTGTTTGACATGATTTCATGACATACAAGTATCATAAAATGGCACTTGTGATACATCAATTTTGAGATTATGGTTTATAGAACATAACTGCACTATGATTTGTACAACATTTTTTATACAAAATGGCTGATTGTCAATTACAACGAACAACTACTGATCTTGTAGTATATGACGTTGTTTGATATGATTTAATAACATAAAATTACCACAAAATGGCACTTGTGATACATCAATTTTAAGCATAAGACCTACTACATATAACTACATAATAATTTATTCCATTTTTTTTATATAATACAAAATGTCTTGCTGCTAGTTACAGCAAATGACTATCAATTTTAAAGTAGATAAAGTTTATACATACTTCAACACGATTTAACACGTGATACGATTTCATCGCATAAAATGCTACAATAAGACAGTTATAGCATATCAACTTGAAGTTTATGCTTTGATAAACGTGCGTGTATTATCGTATCGTCGATATTCCTAATACAAAATGGCTGACTGCTGCAGCAAGCAGAACATTACTCTTCAGTTCAATATTATGTACTCCTACGAGGAATCAGCCATAAAGGAAACCATCAAACAGTTCTTTTTACGAAGGTTTAAACTTCAGACTGCTGTGCAAGAAATGCTATTTTACGATACTTTTATGTTGTGAAATACTCATAGACCTCTTATGTATGAATTTATATTATTTGTGACTGACCATTTTGCATTAAGAACGTTTACAAAATGTTTGTACGAAAACATTCTGAGGAAACTTTAGGCTCCTGAGTGAAATAGAAAGGAAAGGGGGAGAGCGTTTACCGGAAACCTTGCGATTCATCCAATTTCTATAAATCCTTTTCTCCTTCGATAAAAACTGCAAAATTCTTACTGCGAGTGCGGAATTTAGGAATTTGGGGATTTGGGGATTTGGGGATTTGGTAGTATGAAAATTTGAGATTTTGGGAATTTAGGAATTGGGGATTTTAGGAATTGGGGATTTTAGGAATTGGGGTGTTTAGGAATTGGGGAATTTAGGAATTGAGGAATTTAGGAATTGGAGATTTTAGAAATTGGGGATTTTAGGAATTGGGGATTTTAGGAATTGAGGATTTTAGGAATTGGGGAATTTAGTAAGGGGGGAATTTAGGAATTGGGGTGTTTAGGAATTGGGGAATTTAGGAATTGGGGAATTTAGGAATTGGGGAATTTAGTAAGGGGGGAATTTAGGAATTGGGGTGTTTAGGAATTGGGGAATTTAGGAATTGGGGAATATAGGAATTGGGGAATTTAGGAATTGGGAAATTTAGGAATTGGGGAATTTAGGAATTGAGGAATTTAGGAATTGGGGAATTTAGGAATTGGGGAATTTAGGAATTTAGGAATTAAGGAATTTAGGAATTAGAGAATTTAAAAATTGGGGAATTTAGGAATTGGGTATTTAGGAATTTGATAACTTGAGAATTGGGAAGTTTAGGAATTTGGTGACTTGAGATTTGGGGACTTAGTAAAACGAAAATTTGAGAATTTGGAGATTTAGTTATTTGGAAATTTAGGAATCTGGGGATTTAGGAATTGGAGAATTTGGAAATTGGGGAGTTTAGGAATTTGATATCTTGAGATCTGGGGAATTTAGGAATTAGATAGCTTAAGAATTTGAAAACTAGTAATATGGAAATCTAAGAATTTGAAGACTTAGGAATTTGGAGATTTAAGAATCTAGAAATTTATAAATCTAAGGATTCAGTAATTAAAGAATTTAAGAATCTGATAACTTGATAATTTAAAAACTTGAGAATTTAATTAATACTCCAAATAACAGTAATCTCCAGTCCCATATTATTCTCACTACTCACCATTTCGACAAATAATCATTTTCAACAAAACCTTCGCTTAACCCTTTGCACTATTTTGACGAGTCTCGTGACGCACTCGTACTTCATGATCAATTTTACTCGAATTTTCAATATGCTTCAATTTGAAGTTCAAGTCCAATTATAATTTGCATGATCAACGATTGCATAATACCAAATTGACATAACATTTCAACTTTCCTCTGTTTTTATATTGTGGCTGTATTAGTTAGTTCTGACTGACGCACCAGACAAATGAATCATAGGACAAGTAATTAACAAACCATCCAAATCATTGTTCCACAAATGCTCTCACGCTTTTAATTGACAAAACCCTCATACACCAGTCACATATTAAAAACATTCACAAAACGTTTACGTAGACCATTTCGGCGAAACCCTAAGCCGTGTTTCAGAACAAAATAAAAAGAAAATGAGGAGAAGGTTTACCGGAAACCCTGCAATTCATCCAATTTCCATAAATCCTTTTCTGCTTCGCCAGGGGATGCGAAACTACCACCGGAAGCGTACAACGGACACAAGATTATGTAAAGTCGAGCGTAGCGGAAGTCTGCTGTTAGTCCCTTTGGAATTAAATTCTAGACGGTCGGTTCGTTAAAGAAAAACGTGCCTCGTTTCACCACGTCGTTCCTGGGCGTCGTTAGCACGCTTGCACGTACCCGGATCGGTTCCTTAAAGCGTCTCTCTCTGTTTCGCCGCTCCAGGAACCTTCAACGTTTCCCTGTGCTTCCTCCGGGCATTTCATAATTGGCCGGATACGAATATTCAACGACATCTTTCCACGTGTCGCTTTGTTAACTCGATTGTCCTATCGATCGGAATCGCACACAAACAAATTCTTCGGGCCACCGAATGCAAATCTCGCTTTATTGCATGGCTCTCGTTGAATGAATTTTAAATAAACGCAACTTTTTAGGTGGGAAATTTTTTTTGCAGAGGATATTCATTTTTGTGGTACAATTTGATTTTTATGGTAAAATTGTAATTTTATAGTAATTGTGTAGTATCATAATAGTTATATTTTATATCATTTTTTGGTTTGTGGTAATTTTGCTGTTTGGCACTGTAATAATTCAATAACGTGATTTTCTGAATTTGGTAAAGTTTCAATTTAGTAAATTATTTTGTAAGCAAATATATATCTTCGTAGATTTCAATATTTTAAGGTGCGGGATGTGCTGAGATCATTCTTTCAGAGATTATTGTGTTACAAAGTCCCTAGGTATATAAGTTAAAGAATACCCAAATCCCTATATATAGAAATCCCTAGGTATCCAAGTCATGGGATCTCCAAATCATTACTTATTCAGATCTCTACATATTCAAATTCCTATATTTCCAAATTCCTATAACCCAAAATCACTATATCTCCAAATACCTATATCCTGAAATCTCAATATTTTCTAATCTATAAATAACTATTTATATTGGTCTGAATTCCTATATTCTTAAATTTCTGCATCCCCAAATTTCTATGTGCCCAAATTCCTATATCCCCAAATTGCTACAGCCCTAAATTCCTATATCTCCAAATTCCTATATATCCAAATTGCTATATCCCCAAATTTCTACATCCCCTAATCACTATATCCACAAATTCCTATTCGCCCAAATTTCTGTATCCCCAATGTTCTATATCTCCAAATTACTATACCCCCAAATTTCTATGTCCTGAAATCTCTACATCCCCAAATCAGTGTATTTGCTAAATTTCTATAACCCCAAATTTCTATATCCCCAAATTGCTATACCCCAAATTCTTATGGCTCCAAATTCCTATATCCCGAATTCTGTACATCCCCAAATCAGTGTATCCCTAAATATACCCCAAAATTTCTGTATCCCCAAATTTCTATATCACTAAATTGTTATACACCAAATTCCAATATCCCCAATTCTCTACATCCCCACATCACTGTATCCCTAAATTCATATACCCCAAAATTCCTATATCTCCAGAAATTTCTACAACCCCAAATATAATCAAATAATTCTTGCATTATAATCATACTATTATTATCATACCATCATTATATTACTGCACTCGTATTATTAAATTACCAGAAACATTATCATTACAATATCGGTATAATCATGTATAATCATAAATAATCCTTAAATGTCGAGTTCCTTAAAATCAAGGTAACTGACATACCAACCTAGTAAATGAAAATTTACTTGCAATTATTAAGTAGAAACAAAATTTGCCACAATTACAAATATTTATATTGTCTCCTATCTTAAGTGTCGTTCGGAAATTAGTTTGTTTAATTAGAAAACATTACGCTTCCATCAGTGAAAAATTCTAATTACCAAAGGATCGCGTCTAGCCAACAGAACTGCTGAAAGAAGAAACAGTAAAGAACCTGACAAGTTGAAAGTTCGATACGTTCCGTCGACGGAAGTCGGTCTCCGAAGGAATGTACTTTTAATTAAAGGTATCTTCCTTCGTTTTTGTGATATCCTCGCGAGCAAATAGCTACCCGCCATTCTGGCCGTAGTTGATTGAAACGCGTTCCCCTCGATTTCTACCTGGCCATTACTTTTAATTCCTCGCCGAATCGGATGCAGCTCGAAACACCGTGACGATCGAGGAAAACTAATTTCACTTTTAATTTCGTGCGATTTTCGTTCCTCTGTTCGATGGTTGTCTCGTTGCGACAGGACTTGTACGAAATCGACTGTACAGTCACGAACAAATCTTGCTTCGCTGAGGAAAATGGGACAATCGAGGCAATAAAGGATTGACACTTATTGATTTTTAAGAGTTTTTGGGGTTTTTTGAAAATTTGAAAATGGGTCGAGAATTTGAGGCACTCGTGGATTTGGGGGATATTAAATTTGGGGATTTAGGAATTTGAGGCGGTAAAAATTTGGGGAAGTGGGAATTCGGGGCACTTGTGGATTTGGGAGATTTTAAATTTGGAGATTTAGGAATTTGGGGAGGTGAGAATTTGGGGAAGTGAAAATTTGGGGACGTAGGAATTTGGGGCACTCGTGGATTTGGGGGATATTAAATTTGGGGATTTATCAATTTGAGGAGGTAGAAATTTGGGGAAGTGGGAATTTGGGGCACTTGTGGATTTGGGGGATTTTAAATTTGGGGATTTAGGAATTTGGGGAGGTTGGAATTGGAGAAGGTAGGAATTTGCGGACGTAGAAATTTAGAACGCTTGTGGATTTGGGGAGTTTTCAATTTAGGGGTTTTAGGAATTTGGGGAGGTGAGAATTTGGGGAAGTGAGAATTTGGGGCACTCGTGGATTTGGGGGATATTAAATTTGGGGATTTAGGAATTTGAGTAGGTAGAAATTTGGGGAAGTGGGAATTTGGGGCACTTGTGGATTTGGGGGATTTTAAATTTGGGGATTTAGGAATTTGGGGAGGTTGGAATTGGAGAAGGTAGGAATTTGCGGACGTAGGAATTTAGAACGCTTGTGGATTTGGAGATTTAGGAATTTGGGGAGGTGAGAATTTGGGGAAGTGAAAATTTGGGGACGTAGGAATTTGGGGCACTCGTGGATTTGGGGGATATTAAATTTGGGGATTTATCAATTTGAGGAGGTAGAAATTTGGGGAAGTGGGAATTTGGGGCACTTCTGGATTTGGAGTGTTTTAAATTTGGGGATTTAGGAATTTGGGGAGGTTGGAATTGGAGAAGGTAGGAATTTGCGGACGTAGAAATTTAGAACGCTTGTGGATTTGGGGAGTTTTCAATTTGGGGATTTAGGAATTTGGGGAGGTGAGAATTTGGGGAAGTGAGAATTTGGGGCGCTTGTGGATTTGGGGGATTTTAAATTTGGGCATTTAGGAATATGGGAACGTAGGAATTTGGGGCAGTTGTGGATTTGGGGAATTTTTAATTTGGGGAGGTTGGAACTGGAGGCGGTAGGAATTTGAAGACGTAGGAATTTGGAGCAGTTGTGGCTTTGAAGAGTTTTCAATTTGGGGATTTAGTAATTTGGAGAGGTGGGAATTGGTGGAGGTAAGAATTTGCAGACGTAGGTATTTGGGGGACTTGTGGAATCAGGGAGTTTTGAATTTGGGAATTTAGAAACTTGGGGTGGTAGGAATTTGGGGAGGTAACAATTTGGGGATGAAGGAATGTGGGGCACTTGTGGACTTTTGAATTTAGGAATTTTGAGAAGTAGGAATTTACGAATGAAGGAATGGATCGTAGGAATTTGGGGACTTTCGGATTTGAAGATCTCAGAATATGGAGATCTAAAGATTTGCAGGAGTGGAAATTTGAGGATTAAGACTTTGAGAGTTTAGATAAATTGGGAAAATATAAATTCATAAATTTAGAAATTTGGAAATTGGAAATTAAGATACTTGCAAATTGGTGGAAAAGAAATTTTAGGAATAGCGAAATTCGAGAACTTCAAAACTCGAAAATTTGGAGATCTAACAATTTCGTAATTTGAATGTGTATCGTTATACAACGAATACCTAGTTGCACCCGAGTGTACCGACAATCGCAGCCACTATATTGAACAGGCTATAATTGAAAGAGATTCATTCTATTTGCTTTTCTATAATCGAATTTCACTAGATTTACACAGGAAATGGAGTCGACACTGTTTCGTCCTTTTACGGATTAAAAACATCAATCACAGAAATATTTGAACCTCAATTTGATTTCGGATACTGTATCCTATTCCTTAAAAAATCTGCACTAAATATACAATAAATAATATGAAACAAATATAGTATTCTACAAAATAAATATATTATTCCATTCGTAAAAATTGATTACAAATATTCTATTTATAAAATAAACAATTTATTTCCAACAGAATGACCCTTAAATAATATTATCTTGTTCACTAAATATACTACTAGCTTCACTTTAAGAAAATATTTTATAAAATAATGATTAATCCCAGTTTCACAAAATAAATGAAACACCACATTCACCTAATGTATAAAGATAAAATAACTATTACAAGTTACAATTTATTCGTAATAAACATCAAATTTATTGCGTGTCTTTGATGAACAAAAATTCTTATCCCGACATGACAGAATGTGAAAAAGAAATGTAATTTCGTTGTCGCGGCACATTTTATGAGATGCTAATTGAACACGAAATGACGGGAGGAACACGTGAAAGGAAAGTTCCTCCGTCGTTCATCAAAGATACAACGATCACTTTGAAGCAGTCCTGGAAAACTTTTTAGAACACTATATACGTCCAGCTGAATCCTTCAAGGATTTTATCGATCGAACTTTCTCGTGTCCCTGGAACCAACTTCTCGAGCATCTCTCGAACGAGAAAACTGAAGTGTCTGTAGATGAGATTGCACCGACGATTCGTTAAATTTGTATACATATATTTCGTTGTTATTATTACTTATTCTTTAAATATTCTTCGTATCGTGCCACATATATTATATATTTCGTGCAGTGTTAAATTCATTAATTATTCTTTTGGTATCGTTATTGAGACATGGAGTATTTTAATGAAAGTTATTCGATTAATTTTTTAGTTGTACTTTAGTACAATAAATATGTGTAAATATAATTGAACAATCAATCAATTAATTTAGTACAATTTAACAGTTCAATCAATATTATAATCTAAGTTAATTGAGCATCTCGGTACAAATAATTTAACCAATTTCTTAATAACTTTTCAACAAATAAATATAAAATATTATTTAATTAATTGACCACAATTTAATAATTCATTAATTATTTTACCTAGGACACTGAATTTTTTACCAACTGAAAAGAATTCAACAAATTTTTCAACTACTTTTTGGTCATCTTGAATTTTATGGAAAATCAATTCTTTTCCAAAACATTCATAAATGAGACATTATACGAAATCATTTAATTCATTTATGGATAATGATTTTATCAAAACAATTTATTTTGAAGAACATATAAATATATACCTCTCCTCTCCACTTTAATATCTTATGAGCTGATTCATAACATTTTATAAATTCCTATACCCCCAAATTCCTATAACCACTAATTTCTATATCTCCAAAGTCCTATATCTCCAAATTACTATACCCCCAAATTTCTATATCCCCAAATCTCTACATCCCCAAATCACTGTATCTGTAAGTTCTTATAACCCCAAATTTCTATATCCCCAAATCTCTACCTCCCAAAATCACTGTATCTTTAAATTCCTATATCCCCAAATTGCTATATTCCCAAAGTCCTATATCTCCAAATTACTATACCCCCAAATCTCTACATCCAAAAATCACTGTATCTGTAAATTCTTATAACCCTAAATTTCTATATCCCCAAATCTCTACATCCCCAAATCACTGTATCTGTAAATTCTTATAACCCCAAATTTCTATATCCCCAAATCTCTACATCCCCCAATCACTATATCCACAAATTCCTATACCCCCAAATTTCTACATCCCCAAAGTCCTATATCTCCAAATTACTATACCCCCAAATTTCTATATCCCCAAATCTCTACATCCACAAATCACTGTATCTGTAAATTCTTATAACCCCAAATTTCTATATCCCCAAATCTCTACATCCCCAAATCACTGTATCTGTAAATTCTTATAACCCCAAATTTCTATATCCCCAAATCTCTACATCCCCCAATCACTATATCCACAAATTCCTATACCCCCAAATTTCTACATCCCCAAAGTCCTATATCTCCAAATTACTATACCCCCAAATTTCTATATCCCCAAATCTCTACATCCACAAATCACTGTATCTGTAAATTCTTATAACCCCAAATTTCTATATCCCCAAATCTCTACATCCTCTAATCACTATATCCACAAATTCCTATACCCCCAAATTTCTACATCCCCAAAGTCCTATATCTCCAAATTACTATACCCCCAAATCTCTACATCCACAAATCACTGTATCTGTAAATTCTTATAACCCCAAATTTCTATATCCCCAAATCTCTACATCCTCTAATCACTATATCCACAAATTCCTATACCCCCAAATTTCTACGTCCCCAAAGTCCTATATCTCCAAATTACTATACCCCCAAATTTCTATATCCCCAAATCTCTACATCCCAAAATCACTGTACCTTTAAATTCCTGTATCCCCAAATTACTATATTCCCAAAGTTCTACCTCCCCAAATTTCTACATCCCCTAATAACTATACCCCCAAATTTCTGTATTCCCAAAGTCCTATATATCTTATATATCATATATACCTTATCAGCTGATTTATAATATTTTATAAACGTATGACTCATTCATACAATCATCGACTAAATAATAACAAAGTCTCAAACTACACTATTTCAAATAAAAGAATAAAAATGTATCTGCTTGCAAGCTTCAAAGAATTACACGATACACAAATCGGTCCTTCGATCGTTATTTGGTAGAAATGCTTTCAGCTTTGTCGAGCATAATACTTGCGACAATACCAAAGCAAAGACTTATCGTTAGAATATTCGTATTTTCTCCAAGTGTTCTCCAACTGTCGTACAGTCGAAACACACGAAGTGGTTTGCTTTTGCGGTCTCCAGTCGAGTTGTTCGCTGACAGTTACAGAAACAGAATATTGGCACCTTAACCAATTCGGTTAACTTTATTGTTCGGTCAACCATATCGGTCTATCGATTGTTTCGTTTGGTTAACTAGCTCAACTATAGGCAATACCCGACCGACAATGGTTAACCCATTCTAACAGTTTCTAGGAAACCGAACAAACTCTCCTATGGTTGATTTTTCTTCGTGAAATTAGTTATAATTGTACGAACAACTGGGAATTACGGAACTAATAATGCAAAATTAACGATAATCGTACGTACAACTGTGAAATGCAAAACTAATAATACGGAGTTAATAAGAAATGTACAACTGCACATACTGTCGCTTTTGTGACTTATGGAAATATACATGGTAGGTGAGTACAATATAGGATTCTTAAAAATTACCGGAACTTGACAATTTTTAAATATCCACATTTTGACATTCTTAATTTGGCAAATTTGAAAATTGTTTAGGCTCTTAACAATTACGTTAGCTTGACAATTTTTAAATTTCCAAATTTCGACATTCTTAATTTTTGGCAAATTTGAAAATTGTTTAGGCTCTTAACAATTACCTTAGCTTGACAGTTTTTAAATATCCAAATTTCGACATTCTTAATTTGGCAAATTTGAAAATTGTTTAGGCTCTTAAAAATTACCTGAACTTGACCATTTTTAAATATCCAAATTTCGACATCCTTAATTTAGCAAATTTGAAAATTGTTTAGGCTCTTAACAATTACCTTAGCTTGACAATTTGTAAATATCCAAATTTCGACATCCTTAATTTAGCAAATTTGAAAATTGTTTAGGCTCTTAACAATTACCTTAGCTTGACAATTTGTAAATATCCAAATTTCGATATTCTTAATTTGGCAAATTTGAAAATTGTTTAGGCTCTTAACAATTACCTTAGCTTGACAGTTTTTAAATATCCAAATTTCAACATTCTTAATTGGGCAAATTTCTTAAATTTCAAATGCAACAATTCTGATAATATCTCCGTATGTGATATCTGGTGGAGATATATGATATCGCCATTACGTCCACAAATACCTAGATACTTAAATTGTACATAGTCTCTATAGATCCAAAATACATAAATACACGAACCCTTAGATTCTCAAACTTCGAATACCCTAAATCTCTAGATAAATAAATTTCTATATTCTCAAATCTCTAGAGAGCCCAACACGTTGTATATCCCTATGGCCTGAGATATCTGCATCCACGAACCACTACGTAGTTGAATCTCCACATCTTCGAATCCCTACATAGTTGAATTCATACATCTCCGAATGTCTATGTAACTGTATCCCTGCATCCTCGAATCCCTACGTAGCTGAATCCCTAAATTCCAGAAATCCCTACATCACCGAATATCTATTTCTCCGAATCTCTACACCTTCAAATCCCTAAATCTTCGAATACTTACATCCCCAAATTCTTAAATCCTATAATCCTCAAATCTCTAAATTTCATACTCCCTAAATTCCCAAATCCTTATATCTCCGAATCCTTAAATCCTCAAATCCCTAAATCCCTGTATCCTTAAATTCACGAATACTTAAATTCCCCAAATACCTACACCTTCAAATCTCTAAATCTCCGAATACTTACATCCCCAAATTCTTAAATCCTATAATCCTCAAATACCCAAATCTCTAAATCCCATACTCCCCAAATCCCCAAATCCTTAAATTCTCAAATCCCTATATCCCTAAATTCACGAATACTTAAAACCCCGAATACTTAAATTCCCCAAATACCTACACCTCCAAATCTCTAAATCTCCGATTACTTACATCCTCAAATTCTTGAATCCTATAATCCTCAAATCTCTAAATTCCATACTCCCTAAATCTCCGAATCTTTAAATTCTCAAATCCCTATATCCCTAAATTCACGAATACTTAAAACCCCGAATACCTAAGTTCCCCAAATACCTACACCTCCAAATCTCTAAATCTCCGAATACGTACATTCCCAAATTCTTGAATCCTATAATCCTCAAATGCCCAAATCTCTAAATCCCATACTCCCCAAATCCCCAAATCCTTAAATCCTCGTGTCTTTAAATCCCTATATCCCCAAATCTCTAAATCTTCAAATATCTAAGTCCCCAAATCACAGCCATAAAGTTCTTAAATACCAAATCCCTAAACCTTCAAATTCCTCTATCCTCAAGTGCACACATTTCCAAATATTTTCCACATATGCAAATGCACATGTACCGAGTGCACGTAATATTAGCAGTTCCAGCAGTTATTGTAGTCGAGAAATGTTCGTAAAATGTTCGAAGAAATATTCATGCAGAACAGATGATCGTAGCGATTCATGATAATCGATGCTATGTACAGTTGCTTCATCGAGACCCAGTTTTATTCGTTCCAGGGATTCCACAATGCAACCGCAGACTTCGTACAATCGATACTACACGAAATTTCATTTCGACGAACCTGAGGGATGCGCACCGTCTCTCGATAATACCTGAATACCTTAAATTCTGTTGTCCCTATGGAATTCCATTTACAAAAATACGTAAATCGAATTACAAGATCTTTCGTTCCTCGTCGACTATTCGGTATAATTTCATCATATCGCAAGACACGGATAAGCTTATCGAGGAGAAGTTACTTGTTACTGTATTCGAAGTATCGATAGCGATTTTCTCAGTTCTTTCGTACTTAAATACCCTACGTTTTTAAATCTAGAGATTTTTTATTCTTTCAGGCATCTTGATTTGTAGATTCTTTAATTTTCCATATTGTCAAATCCGTACGTTCTTTAATTCTCGAAAATCTCAAAATTAACTTCCCTAAATTTAAGAATTGTAAAATTCTGTAACTTCTCAAGTTTTCTGTGTCCCGAGATTCGAATATTTTTCAAGTTCCCAAATTATAGAAATTTTCAAATTTCCAAAAATGTCAAGCTCCTAAAATCCCTAGATTCTCAAATTTCCTAAGTTCTCCGATTACTCAAATTTCTGAATCCCTAAATTATCAAATTTGTCAAGCACTGAAATTCCCCAAATTCTCAAGTTCCAAAATTCTTCGAATTTGAAAATCCCAAAATTTTCAATTTTCCTAAGTTCTCATATTTCCCAAATTTATAAATCCCTAAATTCTCAAATTCCCCAAATTCTCAGATTCCCCAGATTCTCAAACTCCCGAAATTCCCAAATTCTACAAGTTTCAAAATACTTAGATTCTCAAATTTCCCCAATTTCTAAATCCCTGAATTCTCAAATTGGTCAAACTCTGAAATTCCCCAAACTCTCAAACCCCCAAAGTTCCCCATTTCTGCGAATTTGAAAATCCTTAAATTCTCCATTTTCCTAAGTTCTCAAATTTCCAAATCTAGAAATCCCTAAATTCTGAAATCTTTCAAATTCTCAAGTTTCCCAAATTCTCAAATTCCCCATATTCCCAAACTCCCGAAATTCCCAAATTCTACAAGTTTCAAAACACTTAGATTTTCAAATTTCCCCAATTTCTAAATCCATGAATTCTCAAATTTGTCAAGCTCTGAAATTCCCCAAACTCTCAAGCCCCCAAAGTTCCCCATTTCTTCGAATTTGAAAATCCCTAAATTCTCAATTTTCCTAAGTTCTCAAATTTCCAAATCTAGAAATCCCTAAATTCTGAAATCTTTCAAATTCTCAAGTTCCCCAAATTCTCAGATTCCCCAGATTCTCAAATTCTACAAGTTTCAAAACACTTAGATTTTCAAATTTCCCCAATTTCTAAATCCATGAATTCTCAAATTGGTCAAACTCTCAAATCCCCAAAGTTCCCCATTTCTTCGAATTTGAAAATCCCTAAATTCTCAAATTTTCCTAAGTTCTCAAATTTCCAAATTTATAAATCCCTAAATTCTGAAATTCCCCAAATTTTCAAGCTCCCCAAATTCTCAGATTCCCCAGATTCCCAAACTCCCGAAATTCTCAAATTCTACAAGCTTCAAAATACTTAGATTCACAAATTTCCCCAAATTCCAGTCCCTAAATTTTGAAATTTTCCAAATTCTCAATTTCCCCAAATTCCTCAAATTTGAAATCATAGTGCACTCAATTGAATGATTAACTTTAGTACCTGTACATTCAGTACTTTTTTACACGACAAGATTGGTACCGTCGATTTAATAATAAATATTTAAAATAAGGAACTATGAAAATAGCTGTTTCTTCGGTATTTTTTACTAACAAAATAAGCAAGTTATTCAGGTGGCCTATTTTAGATACCCCACCCTGTGCAACGTTCTTTATCATAAGGGACCGAGAGTGAAGTTTTCTCAGAATCGTTTCCAATGGATCGTATTATTATGCTTAATTAAATATCGATTATTTTTTACACACCCCAAGCGAAACCTTGATGAAGTTGAATAATGTGCACTCTCGAAGTGAAGTTTTTTCTCTCTCTCGTTCATTTTCCCTTATTTTATCATATAATCGAGTTACCTTTGAAAAGAAATTTTTTATTTTACAAGCTATAAAGCTGGTATTAATAATCCGTCAGGAATATCTATTATTGAAAGCTATCTAAAAACGAACGAATTATATCTGCAATTAAAAACCATTTATGGACTGACCAAAGACATTTATAATCGAACGATACACCATTTATATTTATTTTAAACCTTAACGACCACGCTACATTAGTATACCTGGCACACGGGACGTTTAAGACCCCAGTAAAAATGTTTCCTACGGACTATTTTAACTTGAAAAAAAATTAAAAATAACCCTTGAAAGTTGTTTCAACTACTTCGCAGCATCAGTAAATTCAAACGTTGAACATGAAAAAATTCAAAAACGTGAAATAATTGAAAAAATGCGTTTTCACGAAAAAATTCAAAACTTTTATAATATCAAGAGCTAAAATTTTAGCTGAACACTAACAGTAAAACCGGTGTTTCAAAGAAGATATTTATTTAGATTTTCAGAATATAGAGTAACTGAAATTGAAGCTAAAGCCGAGGTCGTTGCACACACCAGTGCAACTGTTAATTACGTTAAACGTTCAAATTTTATTTGCAATAAAAGTTGATAACTAAAGAAAAATTAAGCAAATCAGAATTATTATTGCAAAACTAAAGCAAGTTATGTTTCATGTCCAACTTCTAAAAAAGATAAGAATTTCACGTTTCACTTTGCGTGCACGAAGAACTTATTTCCAGCCTTTTTTCCGCAACTTACGACAGTTAAATTTACCCTTTAATTACCAACTTCACTCAAGAAATAAATATCAAAGTATTTATGCTGCAGTTGAAGTTTGTAACTAGCGATTAATGTTTGATTTGGTACTTCAGCTTAGTTACGGTTGTTACCAAAATGGCCGCCGCCAGCTGCTTTCGCAGGTTATGTTTCGCGATACTTTCTACGATCATTCATAAATCTCACCTGTTACTATTTTGTGCCGGCGGAATTTAATTGTAACACTTCCTAGTGCAACTGATAGTTTGATATTCATATCAGGTCCCCCTGTTTTGTGTTAGTTCACGGTTCTTGTGTAGTCACGTACTCCATTGTTTCACGCAAAGTTGAAGCTGCCCTACATTATCATGCACTGACAAGGGAACTCACCGATTTAAATGAAACTTTATGGGGCTGTGTGCACACGGCCCTTGATATGCAAATACCCACATATTTTATTTCTCTTCGATCGGCCCTAAAAACTTTTCCGAATCACCTTTTCCTAATTTTGGTCCTTTACAATTTTAATACATACTCCATAAATTAATCCATTTAGTGTAATGCGATGTAATAACGGAACGAATATAAATTAATATTAATGGAGCATAACAAATTCAATATAATGTTAATAAAATACATACATATAATAATGTTGGCAAATACATACATAAATAAAATACAGCAAATGTATGCAGATGATTTATATATTATTACAAGTTCATTTGAAAAATAATTAAAAATTATTTTATATGGTAAAATTGCTTTTATTACTAAAATTGAAAAATGTAAATTCTTACAAAGTTAAAAGTCGTATAAAGAGCTGATTAATCATGTATTATAAATTTGGGTCATGATCTTTTACGACGCTGTCAAGGGACATACAATAATTAAAAGTTCAATATTTAATACCGCTTTAAAAAAAGTGAAATCCTCTTAAGGATCTGATTAATCCACGGAGACGTCTCGACGCGAGATATAACTTTTGTAATTTCGTTTTGAAACAAATAGAAGAGGAAGAAGAAGTAGAAGAAGAGCAGAAAGAAGAGTCTAGTACCGAGAAGAATTGATCCACGGATTACTTAGAGGACAGACTTTCCAACTTTCCTAATATTTCGGAATTTATCGTACAGAAACACAATAATCCATAAAATGCTCGAACAAGTTGAATTCTTCGAGATATATTTTAATAAGATTAGTTCAGTATTCTAATGACAATCTGATAAAAATTGGAGGGACAATTGTGGTAGATCATTGTAAGGTGAAAAGCTTATATTTTAATAATTCGATTGAATTTAAACAAAATCTAAATCCAAGTGAAGTTTAGACAAAGTCTAAGACAAAATATTCCATATAAAAATTATTAATATTAAATTACCAAAGAAAAATTGAAAGATTAGATTTTCGAGAAAGACATTCCTAACCTCCAAATCTGAACCGTGCCAAAACGAAAGAATAAAATACACGAAAATGAATTCTCTCTGCACAAAGCTCACAACGGATGCAGACACGATATATGAAATAATAACGAAAGAAGAAGAATCATAAGATAAACAATTTCTCATTAAAGAGAAAAACTTGATGAAGATATGAGAAGCGGCATTAGACTCCATGCATTTCAACAAGATGTCGCGAAATTCAAGAAACGCTCAAGTTTCGCAATCTCCTTCGGACAGAAATAAAATGCATGGAAAGAAGCGAAAAACCACGATGGTGGATGAAAATAAAAAAGATCGGGCAAGCGGAAGGAATGATTCACGGATTAGTTGAAGGCCGAGTCGGTCGAAACAATGAGACCGAGACGGGATTATGAAAGTCAGGGTGAAAAATCGTGCCACCTTCTGGCCGACGGAGTTAAACAACCAGGAACGACATAATCTAAGATAAAGCTAGCCCCGATATCATAAAACAGCTAGACAAGGATGCATTCTCGTGAGATACAGGCCTCGTGGAATTAAATTTTCGCGTTTTACGCCGGGGAGGAGGCGACTTGTTTCTCGTCTTTTCCGCCCATTCTTCTTCCGGCATTTTCTTCGCGAGCTTTTCTTCCTTCTCTTGTCCCGTGTCGCAATTAAGAAAACTGCGCAATCGCGGATTTTGCCTTTGCAAAACATTCAGTCTGAAACATTCGCCTGCATTTTGAATAGCCCACGGATGAAAAAGGAAAGCCTTGACACGCGGATAAACGCGATGGTATACTCGGGTTACGTGCCACATTTCTTGATTCGATAATCTTTCGACTTCTTTTAATTCACGCTGCATTCTTTATTTACGAGAGATTTTAACCTTTTTTCGAATCGGTAAGTAGGAATTCGTGATATTTAGAAGTTTTCAAATTTTCTTACTTTCAAAATTTTACGTTGTCAAATTTCGTGACGATATTAGCAGATTTATTTATTTGCAGAAACACAAATTTTCAAATTATCTAGATTTTCCTCAAGTTCTCAAATACCGTAAATCTTCGATACTCTGAAATTTTAAGTTTTGCAAATTTCCACGGTCGCGCAATTTAAAATTCCCCAGATTCCGAATCTCCGAATACTTTAACTCCCTTTTCTACATTCATTTCCTTAAATTCCCTAGATTTCAAAATTCTAAATTTCCTATATCTCCAAACTTCCAAATTTTTAAATCCCCCATATTCCCTAGGTGCCTCAAATTTCTAAGTACTTAAACTCACTAAATTTTCAATATTTTGAAATGTTTAATTCTCTAAATTTTTAAGTCTCCGAATTCTTGGATTCCTTAAATTTCTAAATCTCCGAATTCTTAAATTCTCTATACCCTCAAAGTTCTCAATATTCCCGAAATTTGCAAATTCCCTGAATTTCCCCAAATACTTAGATCCTCAAATTTTGAAATTTGCATAATTCCAAAAATTGACATATCCCTAAATTCTCAAATTCCCCAAATATTTAAATCCTCAAATTTTGAAATTTGCAACATTCCAAAAATTGACAAATCCCTAAATTCTCAATTTCCCCAAATATTTAAATCCTCAAATTTTGAAATTTGCAACATTCCAAAAATTGACATATCCCTGAATTCTCAAATTCCCCAAATATTTAAATCCTAAAATTTGGAAATTTGCAACATTCCAAAAATTTACAAATCCCTAAATTTTCAAATTCCCTAGATATTTAAATCCTCAAAATTTTCAAATTTGCAAGATTCCAAAAACTGACAAATCCCTAAATTCTCAATTTCCCCAAATACTTAAATCCTCAAATTTTAAATTTGCAACATTCCAAAAATTGACAAATCTCTAAATTCTCAAATTCCCCAAATATTTAAATCCTCAAATTTTGAAATTTGCAACATTCCAAAAATTGACAAATCCCTAAATTCTCAAATTCCCTAAATATCCAAATCTCCAAATTCTCTATACCTCGTTTTCCCCCCAAAATATGCTATTTCGATTTAATACTATAATTACAATGGTATTTCAAATTATTATCTATGATCCTATAATTGAAATTAATTTTCTTATTTGTGAATGGCGAATTTTTGTCCATGTTGAATTTTCTTCAATTCCTTTGTATTATTAATTAAGAGTCAATTAATGGACATTGAACAATGACGTCTCTTTATGATGCACAAGCTGTTAATCACCGAACTATTTGTTCTACTGTTAAGGACGCTATTCTGCTTCTGCAATTAAGACCCTCCCTATGTCTGACTATATAGCGAACTATTCTACTTGTAACACCTCCTGTTTCACTGATTAATTACGTTTAACTCCTTGATATGTAAATTAACATGTTCACTGTCGCGGTGAAGATCGACGCATATTGTAACACATGTGATAATACAACTTCTGAACCATACAAGTAGTTAATTACTTAATTTGTTAACACCTTACTAACGAATTAAGTCAAAACCAAAAATACTCTGTATACTTATTTATTTATTCTATCATTTTTGTTTATGAATATCCAGAAATTTATAGTAACAATTATACCTCGTCAGTGTTTGAAAATGGAATATCTAAAATAATTAAAATGTCATGGGAGTGATTTTTAAAAATATTTGAATATGGTTATTACAAGTAATCGCATCTGAATTGTGTATATTTATTTTATTCACAGTGCATGTACCTATGAAAAATATGCAATGTTAAAATTATATTTTCAATAGATAAAATTATTTCCTATTATCTTAACTTTCGAATAAAACAGAAATATTTACGAATTAGGAATAAATTATTCATGCCGAAATATTCAGGTCTCTAATATAAACTTATTCGAATTATTAGGAATTCGGGTATTAGACGTAATTGTCAAATTTTATAAAATTAAATAAAATCTTACTTCAAAAAATAAGTCTTAAAATAAGGTAGTATAAAATCTTGTTTCAAAAATTAAATTTTGAGACAAAATAATATAAAATCTTACTTCAAAAATTAGAACTTGAAAGAAAATAAGATAAAATCTTACTCCAAAAAGTAAATCTTAAAATGACCAAATATAAAATCTTACTTCAAAAATTAGACCTTGAAAGAAAAAATCTTGCATAAGAAAACACATTTGACTTACCAATCATCCCTTATTTTCAAACATTTCCATCCCACTCGAAATTTGTATTCCAACGTTTAAAAATTTTCATTTCAAGAATAAATCCTTCTCGAGTACTGTCATTTCGTTAAAAAATTATTCAAAATCAACTTCGCGAGATTAATTAATGTTTTTCGCCTCAAAATAAACGAGCGAGGTAACATTTAATTTCCAAATATTATCCAGAATTTTCAGAACAAGCATTGTAAATCGCCCACATTTTTCGTAGCACCGAAAATTGAACGAAAACTTTTTAGCCACTCGGGACCGGAAGTGCTTCATAACGTAAAAGAGATCCTCCTCCGTCGAGGAGGACGTTGATCTCGAGATTTCGTGGTATTCTTTCATTTTTCCTTCTGCTTGTTACGCGAACACACGAATCGTCTGACATTTGCATGCAACAGCATTGAATTTTATGAATATTGTTGTCGTATGCCGGTTTACAATGGCCGCCGTGCGAGCGACAGATAGCTGGTTCACGGCGTAGCTTCCGATGCCGCGAATTTGCAAACGAGCCATTCTCCTTGATTTTTTTTTTTTTCGAAACGTATAGAATATTTGCGCTCCCTCGAATCCGGAAGCTTTTCAAATGTAACGGCTATTTTTACCGAGCTGCCTGATTTCAGAATTCAGAACGGTGAATACGGAATCTGAAATTTGGAATTTAGCGCGTTGAATTTCAACTGTTCCGTGGAAAATCTACGGATTTGAAAATGTAATTTTATGTCGAAGTAGTTGCGCAAGTGGAATATTAAGGTGGATCTTGAAATTGTCCGAATTTTACTTGCAAATATTGAAATCAGGAGACTTTCAAATTTATCACTTTGTAAATTATTTGGGTACGAAGTTCACGAAATTTTTCATTTCGTGTTGGTTGAAATTTTGTAATTCGTTTTATAATTTTCGGAATATCAACCCTTTGCACTGGAAAGGTGATTCACAATTCTTATTCGCTTTAATACTATTTGAAGTAGGTACTTTTTAACTAAATCTGTAGTGTTATATATGTGATGTATAAACACAGGGAAACAGACAATAATAACAATTAATGATAGAGAAATAATACAGAAGACTTAATAAAATTTTTCCTTAAACTTCTAAATTCCTAAATCCTCTTTCCAAATCTCTGAATTTCTCAATTTCTAAAGTCTTAAGTCCCTATATTTACCTACAAATACCTAAACTGCTAAATACCCAAATATCCAAATATCAACATCCCCAAATGTACAATTCTTCGAATTCCATAATTCCCAAATTCCTAAATCTCTAATGCCTGAAGTCCCTAAGTTCTGAAGTGTCCAATGTCCGTAATGTCAAAATCCATAAATTACTAAATCCAAAAATCCCCAAATGATCAATTCTCTGAATTCCTTAATTCCCAAATTCTTAAATTTCCAAATGCCTAAATCTCCAATGCCTGAAGTCTCCAAATTCTGAAATGTCAAATTTCCGTAATATCAAAATCCTTTAATTACTAAATCCCAAAATACCCAAATGTTAAAATCCCAAAATTTTCAAATTTTTGAACTCCTCAACTCCTATAATCCCAAAATCCCCAATTCTCCAAATCCCCAAATCCCCAAATTGCAAAATTCCAAAATTCCAAAATACCCAAAATACCAAAATCCAAAATCCCCAAATCTAAAAATTCTCAAATCCCCAAATTCTCAGATACCAAAATCCCCAAATCCCCAAATACCAAATATTCAAATTCAAAAATTCCAAAATTCCAAAATCCAAGATCCCCAAATCTCAAAATTCTCACATACCAAAATCCCCAAATCCCCAAATGCCAAATATCCAAATCTCCAATCCCCAAATCCCAAAATTCTCAAATACCGTAATCCCCAAATCCTAAAATCTTCAAATCCCAAATCCACAAATCCCGAAAATCCCCAAATCCCAAAATCCCAAAACCCCCAAATCCCCAAAATCCCCAAATCCCAAAATACCCCAAATCCTCAATTCCCAAAATCCCCAAATCCAAAAATACCTCAATTCCCAAAATCCCCAAATCCCAAAATACCCCAAATCCCCAATTCCCAAAATCCCCAAATCCCAAAATTCCTAAATCCCAACTCTTGAACATCCACCAACCCTACTCTCCACTTCCCCTAACACTAAATATCATTAAACAACCTAACCTTCATTAAAAAAAAATCCTAATTACCCCAACAAATAACCATCAATTCGGAGATGGTTATTTCCTACAAAATCAATACAAACTCATACCATTTTACATATCAATCGCATAACATACATATCTCAATATTCTAACAGTAAATTGTAATTTAAATTGAATGAAAATTAAAATAAAATTAACTACATTTAAATGACGCGTCAAAGCAATAAGCAAAGATAAAGGACGAATGCTCAATGTACGTCCATTGCGAAGGGAATGGGAGAGATAGAAAAAAGTCAGTTAAAAACAGATTGAAATACAATCGAATAATCGGCAGATCAATCGATAAAAGTTGAATAGAACAGTCGGTGATTTTGCCAGAATAAAAGCTTCGCGCGTTAAAACGCAAATGCCAGTGAAGTGCGGTTTCGTGTTAGGGCTTCGAAAAGGACCTCTAACTGCGCTCGTTTTCATCTTCTTTTTCTATCGAATCCGATCACTGCCTCTATCCGTGCCAATTTTTATCATTTTTGGGGAAAAAATTCGGGTTTTAGAGCTTTTCGAGTTGGCTGGTTTCAGTGTTTTTCGAAATAAATAAATGGAACGGGGATTCTGTGATGTATTGTAGATGATGTTGAGGTTATGTTTGCAGATATAAGCATGTATCGAGTGGTTAAATAAATAATTTCAATAGATATTGAATTATTATACTTTAAATACATGATGAAAGTAATTATAATAGTGATATCGATGGTTAGAACTTTTTTTTTTAATTTGAATATTTGCAGATGAAAATATTTAAGAGTTGAGCAGTTAGGAGGTTTTCAAATTTCTAAGTAACTCATTTTGAAGATTTGTATATTTTTTAATGTGAATGTCAGCAATTTGGAAAATATTTGAATGTCTGGACTTAGAAGTTTGGAACTTGACAAATTTCAAAGTTTTTGAAGTATCAAATTTAATGAATTGAAAGCTGATGGATTTGGAATTTTATGAAATAGAAAACTTCTATATTCCTAAATTCTCGAATTGGTACATTTTCAAATTTCTAAATTCCCGAATTTCTACATTCCCCAATTTCTAAATCCTCAAATCCCTAAATTCCCAAATTCCTACATTCCTCAATTTCCAAACCTCAAATCGCTGCATTTACAAATTCCTAAACCCCCAAATTCCTAAACTCCCAAATTTCTGCATTCCCCAATTTCTAAATCCTCAAATTCCTAAACTCCCAAATTACTACATTCCCCAGTTTCTAAATCCCCAAATTACTACATTCCCAAATTTCTAAATCCCCCAGTTCCCAAATCCCTATATTCCTAAAATCCCAAATTCCCAATATCACGAATTCCTAAACTCCCAAATTCCAAAACCCCCAAATTCCTACATTCCCCAATTTCTAAATTCCCAAATTCTATAATCCCCATATTCCTAAAGTCCCAAATTCCTAACGTCCCGAATTCCTAAACTCCCAAATTCCTAAATCTCCAATTGCTATGTCCCCGAATTCCTAAACTCCCAAATTCCTACATTCCCCAATTTCTAAGTCCCCAAATTCCTTCATTCCTAAATTCCTAAATCCTCAAATTTCTAAACTCCCAAATTCCTAAATCCCCAATTTTCTAAACTCCCAAATTCCTAAATTCCCTTTCAACATCTCTAAATTTCTAAACTTCAAATTTGAAGCTCGACAAATTGAAAATTCCCCGAATTTCTAAATTTCTGAATCCCATGCTGCAAACCGTACATTCTACACTCTAAATTCAATTCGTGGCTTCTACGATAAATTGTAAATTCCATCGAGACCCGTTGGTAATTCAACTCTCTGAATCGCAACATCCATCTTCTTACTAAACTTGCGATACTATTTTACAAATACGAATTTATCTGTCTGCTCGATACGACAGAATTTTATCAATCGAATGGCGCAGTACAATCGATTTTTAATTAATTCGAGCACGCGGCGCGCTGTTAATTATTGCTTAACGAATTGCACCCGTAGTAAGCTCAATAATTGCTGGGCGTGTTATAACGCAAAAAATTTCATTCTGTTTGCTCGATGATTGATTGGTTCGTTAACAATATCTGTCAATAATATCGGACGAATTTAGATCAATTCTTTACACGTTTCGTGCTCGAACGTGTTCTGTTTTAATTACAATCGAAAGAACATTTGTAACCGTAACAAAAAATCAATATCTCTTTAATCAACTGAAAATCGATTGTATCGTCTTTTTTTAATTTCAAGACTGACACTTTCATCCTCTGAAAGGAACGAATGTGATATACAATTGCAGTGACGAATGTTAATTTATATACGAAGAGATATAATTGACGTGACGAAACGATATCGAATTTATTTCATATCAAATTACGTTCTTGTGCGTAATTTGCGCCCGTTCGCGAAAATATTGCAATTACGATTTTAACGTTCATTTTATCCCATGTTGTACTTGTTAGGTATTAGACAATACCATACATTAGTCCTTGATCTAATACAATAATATACCGTTTTTAGTTTACGGACACTTTGTACAGGTTCAAATCAATAGGTTCTCCTAGCATCAATAACACCCAAGTCGTTACATCCTATCGAGTATTTTTAGTTTATTATCATTCACATCTGGTTGGCAGAACCCTTAATCTCAGTAGTAGAGTCCTTATTTGCAGTTTCCTATTCGTGTCGAGGTATTGCTGCTTTTATTACTTGCTGCGATCACTTTTTGGAGAACACCCAGAGCGCAGACGTCACTCGGTTTTTCATTTCCACCCGAATTCGTGTATCCGATAGAAATTAGGAACTGTTTCCCTCAGCCTTGTTCGTAAAAATTGTACGCCCACACCGAGCCTTCATCTCGCGAAATAAACAATCGAACAGATATACACGAAATAGACACGAGGTTGTTCGCTTCGGAACATCGGATACATAGACACGTTGTTCGCTTCGGAACATCATCTAGACACGTAGTCGTTCAGTTTGGAACATCGTTAAAAATAAGTAGAAAGCACGTACCGGTGTTGTAGAATTATTCAACCTACACTTATAAATATTAGGACTTGCGATATTGAAATTCCCGTTTAATCGTCGCTAAATATTGCCGACTTTGCGACGCACATGTAATACACGAAAATCCCTGTTACTACGTTGTCAGAATATTCTCCGTTCTTTCGAAAGGAAAACATTCAACACGGACGTAAGATAGTATAACGCTGTGTGTATACATAATTTAGTATGAATTCAACTCTGTAACTGCTTGCACAGCATAGTAACGTCTAGAAACTAACAAAGTACAATATAATTAAGGAACTCGAATGTGGTTACGGTACGCTTGAATGAAACAAAGGCTTATAGAATCAACAGATTAACAATTTACAAACTTCGGGCAAGAGAAACGGCTAACTGAATATTGTACGTGATATGTAAACTCATTAAATCTTTTTGGCTGATGGACAAATTTCATTAATTACCTGTGCGTCGGCGATTCAGCACGTTCGTTCGTATTTTTGTCAAATGATTTTATTTCAAATCTACATATTTTATCGGTTTTGTTACAAGTGTGTTCGGTTTGTCGATTTGATTACAGAGGTACACTTTATTGAGTTTGTTGAAAATGTGTACACTTAGATAATTTTATTAAAATGTGTTCACTTTGCCAATTTTCGTAAAATGTATACACGTGGTCGATTTTATTAAAATGTTTACATTAAACGAGTTTTATAAAAAAAATGTGTGCATTTGATCGATTTTAATAAATCATATACATATTGATTTTATTAAAATTGTATAAATTTTGCTGATTTTATTAAAAATATTTGCATTTTATTGATTTTATTAAGATGTATCCATTTAGCTGATTTTATTGAAATGTATGCATTTGGTTTGTTTTTATTAAAAACGTGTGTATTTTCTTGATTTTATTAAAAATACATTGTACGTTTTGTTGAATTCGCTAAAAATGTATACATTTTCTTCTATTTATTGAAAGCATACCTTTTATCGATTTTATTAAAAGTGTATACACTCTGTTGATTTTATTAAAAATGTATACAAACTCATCCAACAAAGTATGTCACGTGAATTTGTAAGCGATTTGTGCCACATTAAAAAAATATGTGATCATTTTTTAATCTTTAAATTGTCTAATGAGTTGACATACTTCTTTTACATATATCATTTTTTTTATAACAACTCGTACAATAAATCAGTGACCGAGATGTACGTAAGAGAATTACGTAAAAAGTTGAAAAAGAGTGAATATCGTGTGGTTGATAATAAAACAATGATATGTTTGACGGATGTTTGGTTCTGAAATTCTTCGTGGAGCACGTTCTGATATTCTTCGAACAAAACACTGCAAGAAATACGCAAAACGTGCGTGATACCGTTGAACATCGAATTCAGTCTTTATCAGTAATTTATTCTTTCAAACATTGTTTCGCACGATATTTTGACGTCAATGCTGTAATTCTCTCTGGGAAATCTCTAAATTTCAAAATTACTGCTTCGAAGTCCCAGATTGATATATTCTCAGGTTACAAGTTGATACATTCTCAGTTACATGTTGATACATCTCAAATACTACAAGTTTTTAAGCTTTCCAAGGTCTCCAACTTTCCGAATGTTCTAAATTTCTGAATTGCAAAATCTCCAACTTCCTACATTCCCAAATCCCTATATCCTCAAATTCTTAAAAATCTAAATTCCGACTCTCCAAATTTCTAAATTTTTAGATTCCTACGTGTTCAAATCCAAAAACCCAAATTCCCAACATTTGAATTTCCTAAATTCTTAAATCCCTAAAACCCTAATTCCTAAATTCTAAAAGTTCCAAACTCCCAAATTTCTAATTGTGCAAATTTCCAATACCTTATATTTCTAAATTTCCAAATCCCCAACTCCCAAATTTCCAATACCTTAAATTCCAAAATTTTCAATCACCAACTCCAAAATTTCCAATACCTTAAATTCCTAAAATTCCAAATCCCCAACTCCCAAATTTCCAATACCTTGAATCCCTAAATTTTCAATTCCCAACTCCCAAATTTCCAATACCTTAAATTCCTAAAATTCCAAATCCCCAACTATCAAATTTCCAATACCTGAAATTCCTAAATTCCCAAATCCCCAACTCTCAAATTTCCAATTCCTTAAATTCCAAAACTTCCAAATCCCAAACTTCCAAATTTCCAATACCTTGAATCCCTAAATTTTCAATTCCCAACTCCGAAATTTCCAATACCTTAAATTCCTAAAATTCCAAATCCCCAACTCCCAAATTTCTAATACCTTAAATTCCAAAATTTTCAATCCCCACCTCCAAAATTTCCAATACCTTAAATTCCTAAAATTCCATATCCCCAACTCCCAAATTTCCAATACCTTGAATCCCTTAATTTCCAAATCTCCAACTCCCAAATTTCCAATACCTTAATTTCCAAAATTTCCACATCCTCACCTCCCAAACTTCCAATACCTTAAACTCCTAAACTCCTAAATTCTCAAATCCCCAACTCTCAAATTTCCAATACCTTAAATTCCAAAGTTTCCACATCCCCACCTCCCAAGTTCCAAGACCCAAATCTCCAAACCCGAAAACCGAGTAAATTCAACTTTTCCCGGTATAGAATTACACCGATAAACCGTACTAATTCCCCGACGCATATATCCCGAGCTAGGCTCCGAGAAGAAACACGCCCGTGTGTGTAATGCACTTTCAAAGTACTCTAATGAGATTCGAACCACTGCACTCCGTTGAAAATCGAATTTGAAGGTAGCACCGAACGTTTCTCGCGATAAATTACCTTAATCGTCAGCCGTTAAGCTGAACTCGAATAAAATGTTCAGCGAGTGTGGATCGATTTTCATCGGTAACCAGTTGTGTTTGCAGCCAACCCCGTCAGCCAATAAATTAAGTAACCAGTCGATGGGAACATTAACGAGGAGTTTCGCGTGACAAAAGGCAACTTCAAATACGTCCAATGTAATATTTAAGGGAACGCATAATCGACCTTTGTCGTCCACTTTCATGACCCATTTTCTTGCGAACCATTATCACTTACCGATGACAACGCACGAGTTGGTGCGTGAGGTAAAAGGAAAAATGTGACACAGTTACGCGTGATAATTTTTAATATTTTATGTTGTATGACACACTTATATTAGATACATCATACATATACAGAGTATACTATTTTAAAGAAATAAAGTACATTATTTCAAATTATCTATATATACATGGTCTGTCCAGAAAGTAATGCAATTTATTCATTTCCGCCATTTTTCCTGGTCCGAACATGTTCGGATTTGTTGGAATATGTGGAGGGGACTCTTATCTTCATATCTTTGCAACCTCAACCTGATCCGCGCTCCGAAATCGTCAGAATCGTAGTAAACGTAAACCTATTATTTGTGCCCGTATCACGACGCGTAATGGAGAAAAATATCGAACAACGTTATGCGATTAAATTGTGCGCTAAGCTGAATAAAAGCCTCGCCGAAACCAACCAAATGATTAAGGCGACATACGGGGACTCTGCTCTTTCCTATTCTCAAGTATCCAGATGGTTAAATTTGTTCAAAAACGGTCGGGAAAACGTGGAGGATGACTTCTGCTCTGGACGGCCGACAAGCACCACTATTGACGAAAATGTTTCCCGTGTCCATGAACTTCTTAAGAGTGATCGACGACTGAGTGTTCGAATCATCGCAGAGACTCTCAACATATCGAAAACAACTGTGCACAACATTATACTCCAAAAGAGATCGCCATTACGTGGCAGCTGCACCACGACAACGCTCCCAGCAATACCGCTCTGCGCGTTCAAGAATTTCTAGCCAAGCACAGCTTGGCACAACGTTACCACAGTTCCCTTACAGTCCTGACGTGGCTCCAGCAGATTTTTTCATGTTCCCGAAGATCAAGTCTGCCTTCAAAGGATTCCATTTTGGAACCATAGAAGCGATTCAAACCGCCGTGACGAAGGCATTAAACGAGGTCCCCATTAACGCCTTCCAGGATGCGTACCGTGCATGGAAAAGTCGCTAGCAAAAGTGTGTTGAAGCCCAAGGGAAGTACTTTGAAGAATTTTAAAGATTTATATCAATAACATAAATACATTTTTTTTTATGTACCTAATTGCATTACTTTCTGGACAGACCATGTATTATTTCAAATTATCTATATATATATAATTCGCTATGTCTGTCCGTTGCTACTTTCAATCTCGATAAGGGTAAAAGATAGAAACTTGATATTTTGCACACATATAGAACTCGCCGAGATAGAGTCATAGCCTTTTAAATTTTTCTGATAGGTAACCTATAACCTGAACAATAAGGTGTCGTAGGTAAGCTAGTACATTATACTATTGCAAATTTATACTGAATACCGATGTCAACCGAAGAGTTGACGCGTGAGGAGTGTTTAGAAGAGCTACGGCTCCAGTTTTCCAAATTTAGAAACTAAATTCGTAAATTTCTATATCCTAGATCTCTACATCCGCAAATTCCTATATTCCTAAATTTCTATATTCTAAAGTCTCTACATTTCTAGACCCCTATATCTCGAAACTTCATATTTCCAAATCCCATGTCTCCAAATATCACCAAATTTCAATATCCCCGCTGCCTATATCTCTGAACTGCACTAATGTATCAGTGGAACAGATTCTGTAACCATAATATATATGAAGTAATTTTAACATGAACTGTAATCATGTACTAATGGAGCAAATGGTGTATTTGAAAATGAAGTACTTCAAATCCCTACTAACATCGATACATAAACACAAAATCATGCATACCGATGTCAACCCACGAGTTGGCGCGTGTGGCTGACCCAGGAGTTCAGAAGAGCTACGGCTCCAATTGGTCAGAATAGAAAAATGGACGCCTTACACGTATTTTCGGCGGTAGCATTGGCTCTCGCGGTCGCACAATTAGGCAAAAAACAATGACAGGCAAACGTCTCGAGAGTGAGATAGTGCGAATTCAGCAGTTGTTATTGTCATTATTATTCTTATTTGCCGAAGTGTAACGAAGTGTTCACGGTGGGGAGCTTCTTTTACTTTGGATCGACGCGCCAACTCGTGGGTTGACATCTGTATGTATTACCGAAGTTATTAAAAGTCAAAAACAGCGTTTGAAAAACCCAACGAATTTTATCCGTGCAATATAATGATCAAGCAGTATTTATCATGCTTTTCAGCAGATTTTCGCTGTAAAGAGTAAAATTTATTCCTCCAGTGAAATGATGCTCCATTTTCGTCGAAAATATTCTATTACCTTTTCGTGGAAAATTTGGACAGCTTTTGCAGTTTATTGTGAACATAACGAGACCTTATTGTCATCATTATTCTTATTTGCCGAAGTGTAACGAAGTGTTCACGGTGAGGAGCTTCTTTTACTTTGGGTCGACGCGTCACTCGTGGGTTAACATGGGTATATACTTGTGTTCAAATGTTTATGCGAAACGCCTGTTGAATGGTACAAATCGAGATACGACTGATCCAATTTATGTGATGTGATTATTTAGGTATTTTATTGATACCGTTTGATCTCTTCATTGATGGTTTATACTAATTAGTTAGTGTTTAAATTATGCTGATTTGTACTGATTAATTGGTGTTTGGAATTAATTTAATGTTGTGGACTGAGATCTTAAAATTGAAGTTTGGTACAGAGTTAAATTTTTAAATTGAAATTTGAAGTTTTAGATCTTTGGGGGATTCAGTGTGAGAAGGAAAATGAAGTTTGATTGAATTTTAAAATTGATATTTGAAAATTTGTATCTGAGAACTCAGATTCGAGAATGAAAATTTGGAAAGTGAGCTGAATTTGAGAATTATAGAATGAAGTTTTAAATCTTTGAATACTTAAATATGTAAATGTAGATTCAAAAGTTTACTTGAATTTTAAAATTGACATTTGGAAATATTTATCTGAAAGCTGTAATTAGAAAATAAATATGGAAATTGAATGAAATTTGCAGTTTTAAATCTTTGAAAGCTTAAATATTAAAATGAAGATTTAGAAATTTAAATCAATTGAAAAATTAATATTTGAGAGTTTAAACTTGAAAACTCACATTCCAAAATAAAAATTTGAAAGCTGAGTTAAATTTGAAGATTAAAAAATAAAGTTTTAGGTCTTTGAAAGCTTAAATGTTAAAATGAAGATTTACAAATTTAAATCGATATAAAAATGAATATTTGAGAGTTTAAACTTGAAAACTCACATTCCAAAATAAAAATTTGAAAATGAACCAAATTTTAAAATTACAGTTTGAAAGCTTGCGATACTTAAAAGCTTAAATATGAAAATTGAAACCTGAAAGCTTACACTTTTTGAATTACGAGTTCCCTTAATGAATTCTGGATACATTGCAATGTTCATGGTGCATTAAAATCATTTAGCTTTTAATTTACAACAAAATTCATGGAAAATGGTATTGGACCGAGGATTCCAGCTCGTTACGAATGAAACACGATGTGCAGCTAAAAAACATTCAGAATTGTAGTTAAAATAACCGTGAAACGAGAGGATATTTATTTACCATGATTTTTAAATGACTGCAATAATCTCTCGATATTCTTTTTTATTAAATGGCACATTTTAATATCGCTTTTAAATCCGATCAATTGATATTCGAGAATTTTTGTTTTTTAACAATTTTTATTAAATATTATTAAATTTTATGAACAAATTTTGTGAAATGTTATTTGAACCTTTTGAAGAGTTTCGTGATGTATTATTACAGTTTTGTAAAAATTAAATGAAATATTATTGGATTTTATTGAGAATTAAATAAAATATTATTAGAGGTTATTGAAAATTAAACCTAACTTTACTAGAATTTTTTAAAAATTAAATGAAATATTATTAGATTTTAAGACTTAAATCAGATGTTATTAGACTTTATTAAAAATTAAATCAAATATTTCTAGAATTTCTTAAAAATGAAATCACGTATAATTACAATTTATTAAACATTAAATCAAATGTTATTAGACTTTATTAAAAATTAAATCAAATATTACTAGAATTTCTTAAAAATTAACTACAGTGTTATTAGAGTTTATTAAAAATTAAATTAAATACTACTAGAAATTATTAAAAATTAAATCAGATATTAGAAGAAGCTTTTAAAAATTGTCCCTAAATATTAAAATTCGTTCATGAAATGTTATCAGAAGCTTATTTTAACTTTCATAGAATATTCAACAAATTGTCATGAAATACTATTGGAACTCATAAAAGATAAAAATTGCTGTCGCTAAAAAACCGAATGCTCGTTTCATTATTTTACAACCGAGTCGAAATACCGAGTATCAATGAAAACTTCACAAAAAATTTAATTTAAGCTATAACGCAAAGGAAAAATCTGTCAATCTAAAGCAAATCTATAAATCAGTTCACAAAAGAATGAAACATCAAAGCAGGCCCAATATTTAATCCGCTTTTATTGGCAACATAGAATATAATAACCAAAAAGGGCTGCGGTATATTTGAAATTTTATTTTGGACATTTTTCTAGTGGCCTGTTTCGTTTCCATAAAATTTCTCCACAAAACAAATTCTCTCTTGGAAAAAAATGTAAACTGTATTCTATTGGAAAAATTCATCATAAACTTATACGTAAAATAAAATTGATTATAAAATTTAATAAATTTGATGAGAAATTTATAAAAAGTTGTCTAAATTCTTGGCTTTAAAAATTGTTTTTGGACGTAATTTAGAAATTAATTAATAGATTGGGTAATTTGAGTTTGGTGAACTTCATGTGTAACTTAATAAGTATTTTAACAAGTGATTTAGTAAATATTTTAATATTTAATTTAACAAGACAATTAATAAGTTATTTAATATGTAATTAATAAGTAATTTTGACAAGTTGTGTTATAAGTAATTTAATAAGTCATTTAATATGTAATCTAATAAATATTTTGAAAAGCAATTTAACAAGTAATTTAAAAACTAACTTAACAAGTGATGTAATAAGTGTACTAACAAATAATTTAAAATGTAATTTAACAAGTAATTTGATAAATAATTTAATAACTAATGTAATGAATAAGAAATTTAAAAAATTATTAAACCAACACCAACCACAATTATTAAATGACAGCCAATTATTCAAAATTTAAACGTGAACATAACCCATAATTAGTGTTATAAAATAAGTTTTATGAACACTTAATTCTACCTCCACGAAAATTTCATGGAAACTCGTACGCCGGAAGAAAATTTTGCAGTAAATTAAAAATGAAGCATTGCACTTGAAATTGAATAGGTTCATAATTCATTTTTCAACACGAATGAAACTCCATAATAAACGAATCGTACACAGGTAAGATCAACATCATTCTCTCTTCTTGTTTTACAGAAAAATTTTACTGAAAGCTTTCGTTTTAATTCGCGGAGGAAAAACGCAAGATGTATCATACAACAAATGCGAGGTATCAAATTATGTAGCAAATTGTAATATAAAACGTTAAATTTTAAATTAAACAGCTTCATCGTTTATTAACATGCATGAGGATCCATCGCACAATAGTTTTATACGAGAAAAGTTGCCCTCGCATTTCCATTCTCGTTTTAATGCATATATTTTCTACCACCTGCATCGAAGTACAAAACAATAAATCTGAAATTTAATAAGTTTCGTATTTGTTAACGTACAGAGTACAAGATGACGTACAGAGATATTCTGTGACAAAACGGTTTCAACCAAGAAATTTTAAGTCGTATTAATATTCTTCGTTTAGTAATTATTGTGCATTAAAACTTCGTAGAAAGTCAGAAAAGAAATATTGAAGTTAAAAAAGAAAATATCGTATCTTGCAGTAAATTCGGATACAATAAATGTTATTGAACTTCGAATAGAATAAATCAATTTTAAGTAACAACATCCAAATTCATATTAATATTCTTCTTTTAATAAATATCATGTACGAAAGCTTTGTATAAAATCAAAAATGAAATCTTGAAGACAAAATAGAAAATATCGTATCTTACAGTAAATTCGGATATAAATAATGTTACTGAATTTCCAATAGAATAAATCATAAATTTAATAGCTTCACTATTTGTTAACGTACAGGATACTCTATAACAAAACAATTTCAAGTAACATCCAAATTCGTATTAATATTCTCCTTTTAATAAATATCACGTACAGAATCTTTGTATAAAATCAAAAAAGAAATCTTGAAGACAAAATAGAGAATATCGTATCTTACAGTAAATTCGAATATAAATAATGTTACTGAATTTCGAATAGAATAAATCATAAATTTAATAACCTTACTATTTGTTAACATACAGAATCCACTGTAACAAAACAATTTCAAGTAACATCCAAATTCGTATTAATATTCTCCTTTTAATAAATATCATGTACAAAATCTTTGTATAAAATCAAAAAAGAAATCTTGAAGACAAAATAGAAAATATCGTATCTTACAGTAAATTCGAATATAAATAATGTTACTGAATTTCGAATAGAATAAATCATAAATTTAATAACCTTACTATTTGTTAACATACAGAATCCACTGTAACAAAACAATTTCAAGTAACATCCAAATTCGTATTAATATTCTCCTTTTAATAAATATCATGTACAAAATCTTTGTATAAAATCAAAAAAGAAATCTTGAAGACAAAATAGAAAATATCGTATCTTACAGTAAATTCGAATATAAATAATGTTACTGAATTTCGAATAGAATAAATCATAAATTTAATATCTTCACTATTTGTTAACGTACAGGATACTCTATAACAAAACAATTTTAAGTAACATCCAAATTCGTATTAATATTCTCCTTCTAATAAATATCATGTACAAAAGCTTTGTATAAAATCAAAAAAGAAATCTTGAAGGCCAAATAGAGAATATCGTATCTTACAGTAAATTCGAATATAAATAATGTTACTGAATTTCGAATAGAATAAATCATAAATTTAATAGCTTCACTATTTGTTAACGTACAGGATACTCTATAACAAAACAATTTCAAGTAACATCCAAATTCGTATTAATATTTTCCTTTTAATAAATATCACGTACAAAATCTTTGTATAAAATCAGAAAAGAAATCTTGAAGGCAAAATAGAAAATATTATGTCTTATAGTAAATTCGAATATAAATAATGTTACTAAATTTCCAACAGAATAAATCATAAATTTAATATCTTCACTATTTGTTAACGTACAGGATATTCTACAACAAAACAATTTCAAGTAACATCCAAATTCGTATTAATATTCTCCTTTTAATAAATATCACGTACAAAATCTTTGTATAAAATCAGAAAAGAAATCTTGAAGGCAAAATAGAAAATATTATGTCTTATAGTAAATTCGAATATAAATAATGTTACTAAATTTCCAACAGAATAAATCATAAATTTAATATCTTCACTATTTGTTAACGTACAGGATATTCTACAACAAAACAATTTCAAGTAACATCCAAATTCGTATTAATATTCTCCTTTTAATAAATATCACGTACAGAATCTTTGTATAAAATCAAAAAAGAAATCTTGAAGACAAAATAGAAAATATTGTATCTTACAGTAAATTCGAATATAAAAAATGTTACTGAATAAAAAATGAAATGTTATAAAATAAATTTGAAATTCAACCCTTAACGATCACATTGGATGAAACAACCCCAGCCAATTTAGCTTCAATTTTAGCCACCTTATATTCTGAAAATCTGAATAAATATCTTTTCTGAAACACCAGCATTTTTACTGTTATATCTCAAGAGTGTTCAGCTAAAATTTTAGCTCTTTATATTAAAATCGAAAAAGGTTTTGAATTTTTCTCTGAAAACCGTCATTTTTCAATTCTTTCGCATTTCTGAATTTCTGTTCATATTCAACGTTTGAATTTACTGAAATCAACTATGAAATGTGTTAAAACAATTTTCAAAGATTATTTATAATTTTTTACTAGTTAAAATAGTGAGTTGTGAGGAATACTTTTAGTGCCTGGGGTCTTAAACGTCCCAGTGTGCCAAATAGTATAATGAAGTGTGATTAAGGATTAATAAAATTACTATTTGCTAATACCTAGAATATTCTGCAACAAAACAATTTCAAATAAGAACATCCAAATTGCTATTAATATTCCTTCTACACAAATATCGTGCACAGAAGCTTTGTACAAAGTCAAAAAAGGAATCTTGAATACAAAATAGAAGATATCTTGTAAATACTGATACAATATTACTGAATTTCGAATAGAATAAATCTGAAATTTAATAACATCACATATCGAAGTAGTTTTGTATGAGAACAGCCGGGAGAGAGTATTTCCACTCCCCTTTTTAATATCTACATACTCTATGGAGAAGTTTTATTCAAACTCGAAGAAGAATCCCTGGGGAAAATGTAAAATTACAATGTCGAAATGAAAGAGATGTTTTAGAACATTATACGTTTGAATGTATTTACATATGTTAATACTGCAACGTTTCAGACTTGATACTCTTTAGATTAAACGTTATGAACAAATTTGAATATTTCAATTTGCAAGCTGTAACTTGTGAAGCTCGATTTTTAGACTTTGAATAACAACATGTAGATTTGAAGTGTTTAAAAGGAGCTTTGATTTAGAAATTTAAATTTGGAAGCTCGGGTCAAAAAAAACGTTAATTTAGGTGCTGAAAATTTAAATTTGAAAGCTCAGATTAAAAAATGTTAATTTGGAAGCTGTCGTTTAAAAATTTAAATTCGAAAGCTTAGATTAAAAAATGTTAATTTGCGACGTTAAAAATTTGAATTTGAGAGGTTAAGTCTGAAAATATAAATTTTAAAGCTTTCGTTCAAACATTTTAAGATATTGATTTAATCTGGAAATTTAGAATTCGAAATAAAAAATTGGAAGTGTATGTATTTAATACCTTGAATTTGAAATTTGCAAATTGAGAAGATTCAAGATTTGAGAAATGAGATACTTGAAAGGTTAGGTTTAAAAATTAAATGTTAAAGCTTATTTAAATCTTGAAAATATATATATTTGAGAATTTAAATTTAAAAGTTTAAGTTCAGAAGTTTCAAGATTTGAGAAATTAGATACTTGAAAGCTCAGATTTAAAAATTAAATGTCAAAGCTCACTTTAAAAAGTCCATTTAGATTTCGAAGGTCCAACATTTGAAAGCTTGAATTTTCAAGCTTAAATTCAGTATCTTAAAAATTTAACGACTTAAATACTCTAAAACAGATTTGCAAATTGAAATCTTAAAGCTCGCTTCGATTTCTAAAACACAACTCTAAAAGCTGAAATTAAAATATTTTTATACGAAGCTTAAACTCTGACAACATAAATATATCAAAATAAAAATTTAGAGGTTTCGTTAAATTCCGAAATAAAAATTTCATAGCTCAAATTTTATAACTCAATTCAATTTGTTAGATGATATCTGAACATTTATATTCGTATGCTCGGTTAACTTCGAGAATAAAAATTCAGAAGGTACGATTGTAAAAATTTTAAATCGAAATTTCAATTAAACCTGAAAATTCAAAGATGAAAGCTTCAATGTTAAAAACAGTAATCCGAAGGATCAAATTTATCAAATTTTATAAATTCATCAGCAAAGATAAAATAATAATACAATTATAACTGTGCAATATAACTAGAGTCTGTTGTATTCGAAATTTGATGAGCATTATAATAAACATTTACGAACAGCAGTATGCGTGTAGCGCTACAGTTTCAAGAATGATATATTTAATAGTAAAAACTGTAATTCGAAAGACCGAATATAAAAATTTGCGACGTCAACACAGATAAAATAATAATGTATATTGCAGTTGTGTATCGGTAATATAACTGGAGTCTGATGTATTTGGAATTCGATAAACATCCTAATAAACGCATGTCACGAACAGCAGTTACACATTTAATACTGCATCAATACAACTTTTCAATAGTAAATCTTTCAAACGAAAAAGATTTAATACTAAAAACAGTAATCCGAAAGATTATTTATAAAAATTGTCGACATCGTCAGAGATAAAATAATAATATGATTGCAACTGTGCATTTGAAGCGATATAAGTGGAGTCTGATGTATCAGAAATAAGATAAGCTACCATGTATACTAGAGCAGCAGTATGCATCTGATACACAACTTCAAACTTGGAGGATTTAATACTAAAAACTATCTGAAACATTATTTATAAAAATTGTCGACATCGTCAGAGATAAAATAATAAAGTGACTGCAGTTGTGCATCAGTAGCGATATACCTAGAGTCTGATGTATCCGAAACTAGATGGGCTAATAACGCAAGCAGCAGTATGCATCTGGTACCACAACTTCAAACGTGAAAGCAAAATATTGAAAATAATAATTCTTCAGATTAGTTACAAAAATTTCTGTCATCGTCAGAGATAAAATAATAAGGTGACTGCAGTTGTGCATCAGTAGCGATATACCTAGAGTCTGATGTATCTGAAACTAGATGGGCTAATAACGCAAGCAGCAGTATGCATCTGGTACCACAACTTCAAACTTGAAAGCAAAATATTGAATATAATAATTCATCAGATTAGTTACAAAAATTTCTGTCATCGTCAGAGATAAAATAATAAGGTGACTGCAATTGTGTATCAGTAGCGATATACCTAGAGTCTGATGTATCCGAAACTAGATGGGCTAATAACGCAAGCAGCAGTATGCATCTGGTACCACAACTTCAAACGTGAAAGCAAAATATTGAAAATAATAATTCTTCAGATTAGGTACAAAAATTTCTGTCATCATCAGAGCTAAAATAATAAGGTGACTGCAGTTGTGCATCAGTAGCGATATACTTAGAGTCTGATGTATCCGAAACTAGATGGGCTAATAACGCAAGCGGCAGTATGCATCTGGTACCACAACTTCAAACTTGAAAGCAAAATATTGAATATAATAATTCATCAGATTAGTTACAAAAATTTCTGTCATCGTCAGAGATAAAATAATAAGGTGACTGCAGATGTGCATCAGTAGCGATATACCTAGAGTCTGATGTATCCGAAACTAGATGGGCTAATAACGCAAGCGGCAGTATGCATCTGGTACCACAACTTCAAACGTGAAAGCAAAATATTGAAAATAATAATTCTTCAGATTAGTTACAAAAATATCTGTCATCGTCAGAGATAAAATAATAAGGTGACTGCAGTTGTGCATCAGTAGCGATATACCTAGAGTCTGATGTATCTGAAATCTGATAAGCATCCTAACACGAGCAGCTGGTACCACAACTTCAGTCGTGACAAATTTAATATTAAAAACAGTAATCCGTCAGATCAATTACAAAAATTGTCGACGTCAACATACATGAAGTAATAATATCAACTGTACTAGTAACGATATAACTAGAGTCTGATATATCCGATAAGCAAACACGAGCAACCGGATACCGCAACTTCAAGCTTGAAAGATTTAACCCTTTGCACTCCTATGTCGAGTGTGGCTCGACATCACGTATCTCTTGGATCTTATAAATAATTCGGATAAATCGGTTGAATATATATATTTTCATTTATTTACTACTTATAATAAGTGAAACATTTGTCACATACTCCGTACTATAATTTGATTGAGAATCCCTTTTTTAACCTATTTTGTAAATTAAAGAGTTGGTAGGTAAAAGACATTAAGGAGTGCAAAAAATTACAAAAATTTTCGACGTCGACATACTTAACACTAGATT
Source organism: Megachile willughbiella (assembly GCA_945859595.2). Taxonomy (NCBI): domain Eukaryota; kingdom Metazoa; phylum Arthropoda; class Insecta; order Hymenoptera; family Megachilidae; genus Megachile; species Megachile willughbiella. The sequence goes on from OX243796.1 coordinate 13,740,244, forward strand.
TACGGAATCCGTCAAAACGACGGATCATAGATTTATTTTAAATGACAAAATTTATTCAGAAATTTTTGTAAAACTGTATGTCAACTTTCGTCAAACTAAAGAATCAATGTCTTAGGCAGTTCACGTATCATCCCCAATTTATTTATTTTTCTACTTTAGTTCAAACTTAAATATAAGTAACCATCAAATGTCCGTAAATCTAGTGTTAAATAATTGCAACTGTACTAGTAGTGATATATCTAAAGTGATATATCCGAAATTAGGTTAACAAACGTGAGCAGCATAAAGTTTGTAAGCGAGGCGGTGAAGAAAAGTGGAAACGATCGAAACGTTGCACGACAAAGTGCAAAAAGGTAAGTTTTGACGTGCGATAAAGGTAACAAAGTCACATGCTCGTCTTCCGAGCGGATAAATGTAAATGCGGATGTAAACGTGGCCTGCAGCGAGGCTGGTCGCTCGATTTGAACAGCAGATGCAGGTCATAAGAGTGGTAGTTAACCGCCGAATCGCAATAGAAGAGCTTTTTACATTTGACCCGAATCGAGGCCAGATACGAACGTCGCATATAATATTAGAGATATTTCGAACGGGACCGTCTAATATCCCAACTACTCCCGGATAAATTGTATCGTCTTTCTATCGTGCTCCTCTCTCATCCTTTTATTGTTTAAATTATCATTCGAAATCGACCGATTCTGTTTATCGTGCTCTCAATTTTTCTGATGGTCTCTTCTTAATGCTTCGATATTTGTATTTATGAAGCACGATGCGGCCAATAAATAAATGCGGAGTGACTGGTGCAGTTTACTCGGACATGTTTTGGAATCACAAATGAATTGTAAAGAATGGGAATGATGAATTGCTTCGGGGAGATTAATGGTTAAAACACTCGCCACGATTGTAGATCGCGGGCGAGTACGTTTGCAGAGATCTAGCGACTACAAAAGATCACATGATTAAGAGAAATTGATAACTTGCGGTGCTTTAGACAAATAGAGAAACGTTCATGATAGAAGTTTGTCTTACCCTTTTCTTTAAAATATTATCGGATAATCGTTTGACGCTTTTTCTTGTTTCACAGGTTGGTTAAATGGATCGTGGTTTCTTAATCGTTGCTTCTATTCGACATTACTGCTGCTTTGAAATACTTAAGAGATTTTTATTCGATTAAGACATCTTACAACTTTTTAACTCACAGTTTTAATCTTACCTGATATCGTTTTCGATTTACAGTTTCTATTTACAGTTTCTATTACAGCTTCAATCTTAACTGACATTATTTTTAATTTGCAGTTTCAATTTGAATTTAATTTTCAATTTACAGTTTTAATTTGAATTGATTTAATTTTTAATTTACTACTTTAATTTGAATTTATATCATTATCAATGTACAGCTTTAATTTGAATTGATATCATTTGCAATTTACAGTTTTAATTTGAATTGATTTAATTTTTAATTTACTACTTTAATTTGAATTTATATCATTTTCAATATACAGTTTTATTTGAATTGATTTCGTGTTTAATTTATAGTTTTATTTGAGCTGATTTAATTTATAATATTAATTTTAATTTATTTAATACCTAATTTAAATTGATTGAATATTTTATTTACAGTATTAATTTGAATCGATTCAATTTCTAATTGACAGTCTTAATCTGAATTAATCCAATTTCTATTTGACAGTTTTATTTTGATTTCATTTTTAATTTGTAGTTCAATCGATCAAGTAACTTTTTATTGGTACATGGAAACTTCATCATTAATATTACAAAAGTATCGAAGATCGATGACAAACGAAAGTAATAAACAAATATTTTTTATTAAAGAACTCGTTTTTCAGAAAATAATACAATATTGCAAATTCGCAACATTCCAGGAAAATACAACAAATTATAATTACAAAAGATCAGAAATATTTTCAATAATTTCAAATTACAAAATTTATTATTCATTTGCATTCGACAAATTATGGGAATTTAATTTATTATTACACGTAAAATAATTGCAACAGACTGCAATAAAGGGTTGATATTTAACATTTCATCTGCTACCAAAAGTTTCAAAATTTTTAATACTTTTATTAAAGACAAGATTTTTTTATTTCCTTGTCATTACATTTGTCTACATTGTTTATTATTTTTAATAAATACTGTACAGGTTTCATTTCTTATTATAATAAAATTTCTTATAAAAAAGTAGTGCGATATTTATAACGTTCATTTATATGCATCATATAATCACTAATATCACTTGATTCACTCTTACTAATTGTTTATTATATTCAATACAAATTTTGTATCATATTTCGTACAATAACAAAATTGAACAAAATTACAAGATTTAATAAGTTAAAAATTCACAAGCTTTAAGATAACAAATCCTGTTAAATTATTTATTACTCAACCAAAAACAAAATAAAAAAATTTCTATTCCTCAACAAATATCCACCCCCTTATTTTCTATATTAATAAATTTCCGCAAAAAGAAGCTGCAACATACGTAACCCTAATCATCATATCACTCCATCCCCCAAGATATCCAAACTGCCCCCAGCAAAGTTTGAGTGACCCCCCTCAAATAATATCAAAACCCTCAACCAAAAACAAAATAAAAAAATTTTTATTCCTCAACAAATACCCACCCCATTATTTTCTATATTAATAAATTTCCACGAAAAGAAGCTGTAACATACGTAACCCTAATCACCATATCACTCCATCCTCCAAGATATCCAAGCTGCCCCCAAAAGCAAAGTTTGAGTAACCCCCCTCAAATAATATCAAAACCCTCAACCAAAAATAAAATAAAAAAATGTCTATTCCTCGACAAATATCCACCCCCTTATTTTCTATATTAATAAATTTCCGCAAAAAGAAGCTGTAACATACGTAACCCTGATCACCATATCACTCCATCCTCCAAGGACCACAAGATACCTAAACTGCCCCCAGAAGCAAAGTTTGAGTGACCCCCTAATCTGTTCTCATTAACGCCGATATAAAAACATTTACTCACCGCACTACACCGTCGAAGAAGTTTCAAGATGAACGTCTACCACGAAACCGGGACTTCACAGCTAGTTGCAGTGATTAATTAGCACCAGTGGTCGCAGCACCAAGATAATTGCCTCAGGTTGAACCGCGTATTAACCCGTCCGATCTCATCGGCCACCAGTTCAAAACAGTTTGCACATTTCACCAGCACAACGACCTCCTCGAACAGTCAGTACCTCGAGTAACCTGTTCACACGACCTTCCACCATACGGTACCAAGGTGTTCACTTCACTGCCATCAACCGGAAGCACTACTTCGACCTTGGTCAAATCCCAATTCAACGATCAGTCAAATATCGCAAACTTGATTAGTCAAATGTTGAGATGCAAATTGTTCACACACACGTGTCTCAGAAACACTTTGTACCTCGGCCGGAAGTTCTGAAGATTGCGACCGATCTCATGGTTAGTTCGTGTAAATAAATTGAATGAAGTTGAAGGGAAGTCGAGTATCACTTAATTTCGTAGAATAGCACTAGTTTCATGGGGTTGTCGCGTAGATTAGAGCGTAGTTTGAAATGGTACATTTCCGCCGGATGACACTCGCGATCGCAGGCGGAAATTTTGAAGAGATCGATCGTCAAGCGACGCGACGCGTTCTCGAGGAACGTTTGTTCATGCTGACCGGTGAGGTGAATCTTCCTCGAGCGGGTGAACGAAACTGGCAAGCGGACTGTCGCGCGCCACCGCGAGCGGACCCGAAGCGGAGCTGAGCTTTCGGCGAAGCGGCGCGCGTCTCTCTGTGCGACGCGACGCGTCGCGACGCGAACACAACTGGCGCAAGCTCTCCTACTCGACGCCGAAAACTCCTATGAGAATCCTGTCGCGAACGCGCCAAGACGACACGCGGATTCTAATCTAATACGGGTTAAGGCTCGTTCATATGTACACCCGGCTGGTGCAAATGTTTTTTCCGATTACAACGTATGAATTTTACAGATATTTTAAATTCTGATATTGTATCAGAACATTTCTGAATAATTTTATTTTGCTGGGAATTTGTGTTTTTGTACATTTTTGGATTCTAAATCTAAGAATTTTTAAAGTGACAATTTTTTTGCTGATGTTTGGATTGATGTGCCTGAAATTTTCAAATTGAGGAAATAGAAGTTTTTTAAGTTATGTGACTTTTCATTTTTGTATATTTGTTAATTACCGAATTATCAAATTTCTAAATACCTAAATTCCCAAATTCTCAAATTCCTAGATTTATAAATATCCATATTCCCAAATACCAAATCGTAAATTCCCTATGTTCAATTTATTCAAATTCTTAAATTTATATATTCTGAAATTCTCAAGTTTCACGGAATTTTCAAGTCTTCTAGTAGTCACATTCAGAATCTATCAAATTTTTAAAATTTCTTAAATTCTAGGTTTCTATATTGGTCTCAAAATTATGTGTTCTCAAATTACTAAGTTTCAAATATGTTTAGAGGTTCTGAAATTTTAGGGAATTTTGAAATTTAGAAATTGGAGAACTTGGAAATTTAGGAAATTTATGATTTAGGAATTTGGAAATTTGAGAATTTGAGTATTTGAGAATTTAGGAAAATCGGGAATTTGGAAATTAGGGTATTTGGGGATTTGTGGATTTGGAAATTTGAGAATTGGGGAAGTTAGGAAAATGGGGAATTTGGAAAACGGGAAACTTACGAATTTGGAAATTAGAGTATTTGGGGATTTGAGGATTTGGAAATTTGGGTATTTGGGGATTTGGAAATGTGAGAATTACGGAAGTTGGAAATTTGGGAATTTAGAAAATGGGGAACTTGGGAATTTGGAAATTAGAGTATTTGGGGATTTGGAAATTTGGGTATTTAGAAAGTTAGGAATTTGGGAATTTGGGGATTTAGAAATTTGAGAATGTGAGAAGTTGACAATTTTTAAATTTTGAAATTTGAGAGTTCGAGAATTTGAGAATCTGGCAATTTGAGAATTTAGAAAATTAAATATCTAGAAATTTGAAAATTTAGGAATTTGGAAATATGGAATTTAGGAATTTAAGAATGTGGGAATTAAAAAATTTTTGAACTAGGGAACTTGAGAATTAGAAAATTTAGAGAATTTGAAAATTTGATATCTTGGAATTGAAGAAATTTGAAATTTGAAAATTTAGTACTTTAGAATAGAGAAACCTTGAAATTTGAAATTTGGAATCTTAGAGATTTAAAAATTTAGCAATTTGCAAATCTGGAAATTTGAAACTTCATGCATCTACAACGTTGAATACCAGACGAAAAATATAAAATATATATCTGCACCTAGGAAACGTGCATTTAAAAATAACTGGGACCAAATCGAAGAGAAGTATGTAAAAACGACATTAAATCAGCATCCCCTATATCGCGATACTCTATTTCCACGAATTAATCATCGGTACCGTTGCAACAATCAAATTCTTCTCAATTAAAGCCGTGAGGTAAATAAATCATCGACTTTCTGGCAGCCGAAGCACCGGCCATTTTGCTTCGTCGAATTCCTCAAAAATCGAACAATGGAACGTCAATCATTTTCGACACGGCGTCGAAAGGGGAGCGAACAAATCGAATTACCGATTCGGTGAAATATTGAAACGTTTCGATACGAAACTGGATCATGCTCCAGGTACATACGTCCCTGCGACAAAGAAGTTGCTTCCGTTTCGACGTCCATCGATACGCTAAAAATTTTCTTCCCCCTCGTTTAACGCATACAACGTGTCACGGTTTCTGCCATGTAGCTCGCGGCGTCGGAAAATCTATGCTACTCGTAACGAAACTTTTCGAAAATGACAAAATCCGACGGTGCATCGGCGAAATCGAACCGTGTACCGACACACATACGTCATCGTTACATACTCGATATGCCTGGCAGGTATGCTCGATATTTCAAGGCGATCAACGTCATCGAGAAAAACATCTACGTGTTGCTTACACTTACCGTGCACGCCGAAAACGGTGACGAAATATTTTCTTCGGTTATCGATCGCGTCGTTCGATCAATTTTTAGGACGTACGTGATGTAGGGACGTTGGTACAGATATGTAGTACACAATAGTTGTATTAGTATAGTAATAATTGTACGTAATAGCATGTCATTGATCATTTGTAAATTTTAGGGTGGAAATTGCGGTGAAAATTGATATTTTTTAAATTCGATCAGTTTTAGATTTGGGAATGGAATATTAGAGGATTTTGATTTTTGCGAATTTTTAGATTTGAGAATTTTAACATTTGGGTAATTGGAAATGTAGAATCTGAAAAATTAGAAAATTCGCAAATTTCAGTAATGAAACATTTGAGAATATAAAAAACTCAGATATTAGAAATTTGAAAATCTAAAATTTAGAAAAGATAGAAACTTGACAATTCAAAAGTTTAATAATTGGAAGAGTATTTAAAAATTTAACAATGTGTAATATTTAATGCAAGATTTCTTCAATTTGAAAATTTCTAAATATTTAATATTAAAACTTAGAAAATCGAAACTCTCCAGACAGCGAAAATTTGAAACCAGAAAGTCTTCAAACAGTAAAAATTCATAACCTGAAAATCTTCAGTGAATTCTCAAAACCTAAAAAATTTTAGACATTGAATTCTCAGAACCTTAAAAAATTGCAAACATTCAGATACAATTTCCTACACAAAATTACAGTTAACGAATTTACTTCCTAATCTAGTGCCCACATATATCGTCGTTGATAAAAGAGGAAAGCACACTAATTAGTTCTTTGATACAGTAGTACTACCATTGCTGTTTGTACAGGATTTGAGAAACCCAATAAGCAGATCTTGAGACGCTCGGTCTGGAGCATAGCGGAGCTAGGCAGCAACCTAATTAGCAGAAAAGGAAAAAAGTCATTCCAGACGCTCATTACCGAGTAAATAGACTTCACTCTCCCCAACTGTCACGCTAAATAAATGGACAGAACGTCCATCTTACCGAAACACCATACATCGAAACAAACAGCGAGACGAAATTGAAAAATGTACTCTTTCAAATCGATAAATTAATTCCTTTTTTCGCCGAAACATTATTAAGAAATTACTTGAGAAAGTTTCCTGCGAGAGAACAAAAAAGGACGACGAAGAAAATTGATTTTGTTACGGAGCTTTAGAATATCATTGTTGTACGGGGAGTTTGCGACAAAACCCCATAACACTTTCCTGTTTCAACAGAAACTCGATCCACCTGGGTCCTTTTCGCGATTTAGAGATGACATCCACCCCTTTTGGGAACAGTTTTGTTCACGTATGAATCGTTTTTGCACGTGATTCTTTGCGCCCTGATATGTACACGCCCTCTACCACCCTCGGACTTCGTTAAAACCATTTCCGGATGGAGACCGGCTTTCGAAGCGGCCCCATCCGGTTCCCATTAAAACTGGAAATCTACTTTTTGCTCCGTTTCGACCGGCAGCTCGGTGTACCTTGCGATGTATCGTTAATTCCCCGATAAGTGCAAAAAAGAACGTCAGATGTTTCAAAGTGGAACGTTTGCGAGAAACGAGATGCGGGTGGATGTGATAGGTGCTTTTGTTTTGCGGAAATTTCTGGGTGATTGGGGATAGGGGTAACTGAGGAATTTGTAGAAATATGAAATGAAATTGGTGGTGAGTTGTATTGGTAGTGGATGATTTTGTGGATACTTTTGTAATAATATGAAAGTATCACTGATTTGTGGTAATATAAAAATATCGGTAAATGGTAGTTATGATACATTTGTTTGTAGTTTGAGGTTTGATATAAAGGGCTACGTGAGTGTTTTGTTGATACTCTCGATACAAAATGGCTGACTTGCTATGGAAGCGTGTAATGAATCAGGGTAGAGTTTCTATATTAACCTACGATTTCAAAAGATATATATTGTAATACAAAATCATGACATAAAAGTACTGCAAAATAACACTTATGATATATCAAATTAAAGCTCAAGATATACTTAAAAAGACTGCATATGTGTTTCGTGAACTACCTCAACACAAAATGGCTGATTCACTATGGAAGCGTGTAATGTACCAGAACATAATTTCTATATTAACCTACGACCGATTTTAAAAGATATACATTGTAACACAAAATCATGACATAAAAGTACTGCAAAATAACACTTATGATATATCAATTTAAAGCTCAAGATGTACTGAAAAAGACTGCATTTGTGTTTCGTGAACCTGCTCAACACAAAATGACTGATTCACTATGGAAGCGTGTAATGTACCAGAGTATAATTTCTATATTAACCTACGACAGATTTCGAAAGATATACATTGTAACACAAAGTCATGACAGAAAAGTGTTTCAAAATAACACTTATAGTATATCAAATTAAAGCTCAATATATACTGAAAAAGACTGCATATGTGTTTCGTGAACCTCCTGAACACAAAATGGCTGATTCACTATGGAAGCGTGTAATGTACCAGAGTATAATTTCTATATTAACCTACGACAGATTTCGAAAGATATACATTGTAACACAAAGTCATGACAGAAAAGTGTTTCAAAATAACACTTATAGTATACCAATTTAAAGCTCAAGATGTACTGAAAAAGACTGCATACGTGTTTCGTGAACCTGCTCAACACAAAATGGCTGATTCACTATGGAAACGTGTAATGCATCAGAGTATAATTTCTTTATTAACCTATGACCGATTTCAAAGCATATACATTGTAACACAAAATCATGACTTAAAAGTGTTACCAAATGACACTTATGATATATCAATTTAAAGGTCAAGATATACTGAAAAAGACTGCATTTGTGTTTCGTGATCTTCTTCAACACAAAATAGTTGATTTATTAAAAAGCACGCAACTAATCTGGGTAGAATTTCTATTTTACCTTAGGATCAATTTCGAAAGATATAAATTCTAACATAATTTCATGACATAAAACTGTCTCAAAATGGCACTTATGATATATCAATTTGAAGCTTAAAATTTATTGAAAAGAACCACATAAAAGTTTCCTAAACCTCCTCAACGCGAAATGAATAATTTATTAAGAAAGCATGCAATGAATCAGAACATACTCGTGTATTAACCTATATCCGATTTCGAAATATAAATTCTAACCTGATTAGAAGACATAAAAGTATCATAAACCTATATCTAACACTGTAAACGTATCGGAAAATAATATTTACGACACAATAACTTGAAATTGAACAAATTAATTGTTTTCACAGACAATAAAGTGAATTTCGCATCGAAATTTAATAACATTAATAATACTTATAAAATGCGTTAGAATTATTTACACGTAAAATTGTTTTTATATGATACGTAAATTGTACAGGAAACAGCAATTTTGCATGAACTTGTTTTAAATATTCATTCTCCCGGAATCAATATTTTATTGAACATTTTATTAAACCAGATTTTATTGAATGGTCGAAGAACAATATCCTGTTAGATTTCATCTGGATTAAATATTTTTGCGCTTCACAAAAACTCCGTGACAGTAAATTCATTTTTTTATCACACGCTCTATCCACTACTGTTAACAATTACTGTTTAATCGGATCTGCTACAATTTTATGAATGCCGTGAATAAACTCAATTTTTGGGAATTTTAAATATGGCACGAAACAACGCGCGAATTTCTTTTTCACATTTTTACTACGCTTTCGGTTCAATTTAACTCTCTTTTTAAAACCAGGTTTGTGCTGATAAAAAAATAGAGCTACCCTTCGTTTTTTGCGGTAGTTAGGGTTGGTTGGCTTTTTGATGATGTTAGATCTTGTGAATTAAAAATTTTAAGAATTTATGAATTTTTTTCATTGAAAAACTGTGTTTACAAATTTCTCAAATTATCTAATTTTAAGTTTAGAAATTATGAAATTTAGACGATGATAAATTTAAAAATTCCTAAATTTAAGATGGTAAATTAAAAAATTCCTAATTTCTAAATTTCCTAAATGAATTTCTAAAATTCCCAAATTTAAAAAATGGTAAATTTAAAAATTCCGCTTCTAATTTAAAAAAATACAAATTTACAAAATTCCTAAATCGTGGAAACAAACTTTAAAATACTCAGAAACTCAAAAATCCGTAACTTCGTAAATTCTAAGTAAAATAAATTAAAAATTTCCCACTTCAATTTCGTAATTCATGTTCTCCTTCAATCACCGCAAAAAAACAGTGAATACCCATTACTATAAAAATGACCACTGTTACTCACCGTGCAATCAATCAAACGCTTCTTAAACCTCCACCCTCTCTCCCTAAAAAATAAAAATTCCGTCTAACCATTCATATGAAACAATAAACAGAAACATTCGCCATTTATCGGGCGATAAAATGACAGACGTACAATTGAACGATTGGCTCGTGAAATTTCCCCGGATATTCCTACGAGTTTTATCCCGACCTTAATTAACTTCGTTCGCTTCGTTACAATCTTCGCAAAATACCAGCAAACGAATCTGAAATCGCGACTTCGCAGAAACGGAAGTCTGTAAAATACTAACAATTGGTCTGTTCGATCGCATCTTTTATAGCCTTTGTAAACGTTCGTGATCCCGTCTACTGATGAACAATAATCAGTCAGGAACCTTGGGCTAATAATGCCATCGTTAAACGGCCGGTAGAACGGCGCTTAAATCATCCTGTTGCCGCGGGAAGGAAAGAAGTCTCCCCGTGCGATCATTCTGATTGAAAACGGACGTTTCCGCGTGAGACCGTGTGATAAATTACGCGTAATTGGTTAATAGTTTTTTTTTTATTATTTACACGTAACGTAAACTATCACGATACGTCGTTGCCGTCGACTTCTATGAATTTTAATTATCGTCAGCCTATTGAGATGTCTTCGCGATTTTAATTAACGCCTTCGCTGTCACGGTACAAACGACCGTGTCTAGTCAGATCCGAGATAACGTACGTTATTAGGGATATTAACGCTTAACGGATTATTAAGATTCATGATCGTTTAATATCGCGATGCTAGTTTGTTTCTTTGGTAGTCGGTAAAATTGGAGGTGCAGGTGATCGGAACTTGGGGATATTGGATATCAAGGTTTAGGGATGTTGGACTCGGTGGAGTGATTTCGGTATCTGAAATCGGGAGATTTAAGAATCTAGGGATTTAGGAGTTTTATGGGTTTTAAGATTTAGATGTATAGGCATTTAGGGATTTAAGTATTCGGAGATTTGGATATCTAGGGATTTACACGTTTATAGAGTTCAATATCTAGGGATTTAAGTATTTAGAGAGTTAGACATCTAGGGATTCACGTATCTATAGATTTGGATATGTGGGGATTTAAGTGTTTGGAGAGTTAGATATCTAGAGATTTAGGTATCTATAGATTTGGATATCTAAAGATTCAGATAGTTATAAATTTGCATGTCTAGGGATTTAAGTATTTAGAGAATTAGATATCTAGGGATTTAGGTATGTATAGATTTGGATATCTAGAGATTTAATTATTTAGAGAGTTACATATCTAGGAATTCAATTATCTATAAAATTGAATATCTAGAGATTTAAATATCTAGGGTTTCAATTATCTATAGATTAGGACATCTAGGGATTTAAGTATTTTGACAATTACATATCTAGGCATTCAGGTGTCTATAGATTAGAATATCTAGGGATTTAAGTATTTAAAAATTTAAATATCTAGGGTTTCAGGTATCTATAGATTAGAATATCTAGGGATTTAAGTATTTAGAAATTTAAATATCTAGGGATTTAGGTATCTATAGATCGGGATATCTAGGGATTTTGGTACCCGTAAATTTAGATATCTAGAGATTTAAATATCTAGGGTTTTAGATATCTGAGGACTCAGGTATTTATGAATGTAGCTATGTATTTAGATATCTACAAATTCAGGTACTTATGAATTTAGTTATCTAAGTATTTAAGTATGCATGGGTTTAGGTATCTAGGGATTTAGACATCTCAGGATTCAAGTATCTAGGGATTTAGTTATCGAAGAATTTAAGTATCTAGGGATTTAGACATCTGGGGATTTAGATACCTAAATGTCTGGATACTTAAATTCTTAAATACATGTTGATTTAGGTACCTTGAGATGTAGGTATCTAGGAATTCAAGTACTTAAAAACTTAGGTATTTAGGAATTCAGGTACCTAATGATTCAAGTATCGAGGGATTTATGTATCTATTAATTTCGGTATTTAAGAATTTAGGTATCTAGAGTTTCAGTTATCTAAAAATTAAAAAATGTAAGTACCTAGGAATCTGCATAGAGAAATGGAGATATATGGATGTACAGATAGAACGATTAGAACATTATTCTAACCTTGATTAAAAATAAGTAAGTATTCTTTTTTAACTGCATCAAAGATGTATACCTATATGATCCTTCCAGTTTCTCTCACGAAACCATAACTGTATCACATGAATTGTACTATGTGTATTAAAATGCAAACTTAACTGTGTTTTATAATTCAAGAAGTAGTGTAATACACGAACATGGAGGATATAAGATCATTCGAATCTTGTATCATCTTGTATTTCATTCACAAAAAAGAACATTTGAATATTTGAGATATTATTATATTTTATTAACAGAGAAGGAGAACTGTAAACATATCTTGTTCAAGTATAACGAACGTGTCAACATCGTAATTACAGAATCGTTCGGTGTTTAACAGGTTATCGGTAAAATCTGGCATTTCCGGTGGACGTTAACAAAAGATATTGTGTATTCCGCGGAAAAATTCCGGGAGATATGTAAAGTCGATATCGCCGGACCCGTCTGCCCCGTGTTTCAAACTTTTGCTAGTCGGCTTTGGGGTTCGCCGCGAGTGCACTCGTTGATTTATGTATCCCCGATGAGCTGATCCGAATATATTTCGATCGTGGCTCGTTCTCGCGATAAATACATGTTCGCCGTGAATGCACGGGAATTTAGACGTACACGAAACAATTATGAACATAAAGCAACATTTGTATCTTGACATAAATGCATGTTCCTACGCGAACTCCGAACAGGGGTTATCGATTTCCGGAGACGGCTAAGTTTCATACATTTTACATTTCCTCGTAAATTTATGCCAGTTGGTGATCCGTCTTTCTACTCTCGTTAATTAGTAACCACCTGGCTGCCATTTTGGTTACACTCCGATTCGAGAAATTGGAAAATTTCACTGGTTATATTTTATTTCATTTTCATCGGCGTAAATTTCGGGTACTCTATCGACATTTCTCGTTTCGTTATCGTAATTTTATTAATATGTCGATTGACGTCATACCGCCGCCATTTTGTCTATTCTGACCGTAGGACATTGGAAAATTTCGTTCGTTGTTTTATTTCATATCGATGTACTGTAATTTATGTTACATTTCTAGTTTCATAGTGGTAGTTTTATTAATGTATCGTCATCTTGTCGCCATTTTGATTATTCTGATCGTAGAAGAAAATGGAAAAGTTTCTTTCGTTACGTTTTATTTAATTTCAACGTTATCGTAAATTTATGGTATTGACTTTATCTAGATTTTTAGTTTCTGAAAGTATTATTAATATATTAATTCATGATAGTATTATTAATATTTTGACTAGCGTCTTCCTGCCGCCATTTTGATTATCCAGATCGTACGTGAAAATCGAAAACTTTCGTTCGAGTTATTTAATTTTACCATTACCTTTAACTCATTTCATAAACAAAGTAATTAAGATTTTAACCGATTTAATATAATCACCTAATTTGACACGACGGTTTATCGTTCGATAGTTAGATCACCGATCGAATTAGAAATTCCACATCGGTCCTCGAAATTGTTCCCATGCGGGCAAAGTCAGACTACGAGTTCCTATGGGATTGGTTACGAAGTTTCAGGCAAGTTAAGATTAGTTAAGATAGCCGTTATCGGATCTCCGAAGCTTACCACTAACGTGTACCATCTTTTTAATCTTTTCTTATTTAACTTGGTCCCTTTTCTGGGAGCCGGTGTTGCCCGGAACACCGGTGCCACCTTGTAATTGCCAACCCTTGCTCGCGCGTTGCTGGTCTACGTCGTATTACAGGTTTCACTGTTAGTTAGCCCGGGAAAATTACATGACTGTAACTTGTTGTACGTTGGCTCTAAGTACTTGGAATGTCTCGGTGGAACTTAAAAGGGAACCACAAGACGGTTAGTGGAAACAGCCGATTATAGTCAGCCAACGAAACTGTCGTTGACAGGATCTTGCTGCGCTGGAGCCACCATGGCTGCATGAAAACAGCGCCGAAAATTTACGTAAACATCCGAGCTTCGTGTAATTAATCAAGTAATTAATTAGTTGCAGGAAACCACTCATTTACAGTGGCTTGTTACCTCGTTATGGACACTTGCAATATTAAACTATGTTTTTGTGCAAAATACTGGAGCGTTTGCTAAGTGTTTTATGCTGAGATGAATAAAATACTGAGAACGTTTGGTAGATTTATATCTCTAGATTTCTCGATCTCTATAATCCTAGATCTCTTCTTCTATAATCTGGATTTTTGAACCTCAAATTTGTAGATTACCAAACTTTTATACTCTTAGGTCCTAGTGGACTTTATATTCAAATCACCATATCCATAGAGGTATCCCATGTCTCTACATACTAGGTTATTTAAAATTTTGTATTGTTTAAATTCCTATATTCCTGGGGTTTTAAGATCTTGATGAATCTAGGTTAGAGTAATTAACATTTTATCATTCACAAATTCTTCTAGATCCAAATTCCTGTATTAGATCTCTATAACGTTAGAGCCATATTATATCTGAATTTTTATACCTAAATCTCTAACCTAGACTTTGGTATCCTGAAATCTTTGAATTCACAAAATACGTGGATCTTCAAATTCAAACAACCAAATTTCCAGATTTTCAGATACTGAAATATCGAAATACCGAAATTCCCAAATTTCCTAATTATAAAGTTCCTAAATTGCCAAAGTAACAATTTTTTTAAGTCCTGGATTACTAAATTCTACAATTCCACAATTCCCAAATCCCACAATTCTCCAAATCCCCAATATCCCAATTCCACAATTCCAAAATTCCGCAATTCCCCAATTCTCCAATTCCCCAATCCCCCAATTTCCTAATTCCCCAAGTCCCCAATTCCGCAATTCCGCAATTCCCCAATTCTCCAATTGCCGAATCCCCCAATTTCCTAATTCCCCAAGTCCCCAATTCCACAATTCCATATTTCTAAAATTCCACAATTCCCAAATCCCACAATTCCCAAATCCCACAATTCCCAAATTCCACATTTCCCCAATTCCAGAATTGTCCAAATCCCCAATATCACAATTCCCCAATTCCAAAATTTCGTAATCCCCAATTCTCTAATTCCCTAATCTCTCAATTTCCTAATTCTCCAAGTCCCCAATTCCGCATTCCCCAATTCCACAATTTCACATTTCTGAAATTCCATAATTCCACAAATCCCAAATCCCACAATTCCCAAATTCTTAAATCCCTAGGTGCCTAAATTCCCAAATTTTCAATTTTCTAAATTTCTAACGTACCAAATTCTCATATTCCAAATTCCCTAGTTTCGAAATACCTAAATCCCAAGTTCCTAAATTTTCAAATCCACAAATCCCAAATTAAAAAATTGCTGAATTCCACATTCGAGGAAAAATTTTCTCCGATGTCCCTAGATCCCCCCATGCCCAAATCCATATATCCCTAAATCTCCCTATCTCCAAATCCCTATACCCCTAAATCTCCCTATCTCGAAATCGCTATATCCCTATATCTCTCTATATCTGTCTCCCTCTAACTCTATATCCCCAACTCTCCATCTCCCTTAAATTATTTTGCAACACACATATATCTTTATATCCTAATATTCCTAGATCTTTATATCTTTCACTCTCTGTCAGCCCAGATCCGTAAATTCCCAAAAACCTATCCTCAAAATCCACACTGCAAGTTCTCCAATTGCACCGATCAACCTATCCGTACTAAATTCAAATATCCAAACGTGACCGTAAGAAGTTTGATCCCGAACATTATCGTAAAAGAGTTCGCAGTGTCCCGATGTCAAATAGGAAGCCGCAGGATCTTGATCGCGTGGGTCCATCTAGGAATCACGTAGACAAGTAGGTGAAATGCACATTCGACGAGGGGCTGAGTATGTAGATTGGAAATGGGCGGTACTCGGCACCGGCTGAAACGTGAGACGTATATAAATGCTTTATATATATAGCCGCCAGCGCATATATCGCGATAGGTGGAAAGCGGCGACGCAAATGGAAGCGGGGAGACTGTAGATAGCGCGAAAACGAGTCGGAAGATTTGAATAATGTACGCCGATAATCAATTAATTGACACACCGACCTCTCCTGAATCAGCCTGCCATAAATATTCCGCGTATCGCCGCGATCAGGTCGTTTCGAATTAAAGGCGTAGAAATGTTAACGTTAGGTGATTACCCGAGGATACCGAAGAGCAGTCGCGTGTATTAAATTCGTGTTGTATAATCTTTAGTCAATTATTTTGGTAATTTATATTTTTATAGATTAATATGCGGTTGGTGTATTCGTGACATACTCGTGACGCACAGTTCACTTCAAGTGTGTTAAACTATACTCGTACTTTCAACTCAATCGAATTTCAGGTTGAGTTCGAACTTATAATCTACATGCTCTGTGTGCTCAAATCACGTTGTATCATGATATTAACCACTTAACCTCATCCTAATTTGCAAATTCACCGAAATACATTATTATGCAACATAGCTTAATATAAATTGTAATCTGTTTATTAAGATCATACATATGTATATTTTACTCTAATTGGATTACTATAATGTGGTAAACATCTTCCTCTGTGATTTCGTTTCGATAGAATATTATCTACTAAATACCTTTCTTGTGTGGTTTATTAAAATGAACCTGTCTTTGAGACACATCAGGTGCATCTTTAGGTGGTATGACACACCAGGTGCGTCTTAAGGTGGAATGACACACCAGGTACGTCTTTAGGTGGTATGACACAGCTGGTGCGTCTTTAGGTGGTATGACACACCAAGTGCGTCTTTAGGTGGAATGACACACCAAGTGCGTCTTTAGGTGGTATGACACACCAGGTGCGTCTTTGGGTGGTATGACACACCAGGTACGTCTTTAGGTGGTATGACGCACCAGGTACGTCTTTAGGTGGTATGACACACCAAGTGCGTCTTTAGGTGGTATGACACACCAGGTGTGTCTTCAGGTAGTATAACACCCGCTGCGTCGCCGTTCTAGATAAATTGAAATATCATTAAACAGTTTGCAATTTGCGGTTTCTCCGAAATTGTTCGATTTCCGAGTTGCCCTGTTCAAGGTGTAGGTGACTGATTGAATCTCAAACTGGAATACTAAGAGGAGGGACGAGCAGAAAATGATTAATGTATTAAGTTCTGTGTTTTAATCAATCATCCCGTAGTTTAGATAAATGATCACTGCTTCCCGGGCGCTGTGTGATATTTAATTGTATCTGATCTTATCGAGGAAACTATAAAATGTATAGTGACATTGCATTCATATTAGCAAATTAATATATTGTATATTTGTGCCGTTTTAATAAATGAAGATATGGTGAAATTTCGATGAAGTGTGAACAAGAGGAAAACGATTGTATTGGTTGGGAAATAAATGAACTCGTGAATTGCAATTTTTTGGTTGAAATATATCACGGTGCAAGTGTGGAAAATTTTTAATTTTGAGATTTAGGGATTTTGGAATTTAGGAATTGAGATTTGAGGATTTGGGGACTGGAAATTTTTGGATTTTGAATATAGGGATTTGATAATTTAGGAATTTAGGTATTTAGGGATTTGAGAGTTTAGGGTTTTGAGGATTTGGGGATTTTGGAATTTAGGGAATTTAGAAATTTAAAGATTTAGGATATTTAAAAAGTTGAAGATTTGATGATTTGGGCATTTAGGTATTTCGATATTTAGAAAGTTGGGGATTTGAGGATTTGGGGATTTAGGGATTTAGGGATTTAGGGATTTGAAAATTTAGGTATATGGATATTTAGGGACATAAGAACTTAGGGGTTTGGGGGTGTAGGAATTTGGAAATTTGGGGATTTAGGTGTTTGGAAACTTGAAAATTTGAGAATTTTCGTATTTGGTAATTTGGAAATTTGGGGATTGGGGAATTTGAAAATATGGGGGATTTGGGAATTTGGGAATTTGAGCGTTTAGGGATTTGGGAATTTAGAGACTTTTACATTTAGGGATTTTGAAAATTTAGGAATTGGGGAACTTATGAACTTGGAACTTATATCTTTGGAAATTTAAGAATTTGGCAATTTATGATTTTGAAATTTTGGAATTTTTATATCTAGATATTTGAGTACTTAGGAACTTGGAAACTTAGGTATTTGAAAATTTTATAATTTGCAATTTTGGGATTTTGAAATCTAGGAATTTTGGAACTTAGGAATGTGAAAATTGTAAAATTTGTGAATTCAGTAATTTAGAACTTTATCGATTTGAGAACTTGTGAATTTGGAAATTTTACAATGTCAAATTTTGTGGCTTTCGAAATTTCGTAATTTTGGAATTTAAAAAATTTAGGAATTCAAGATATTTAAGAATTTAAGAAACCAGTCAAACATGTGATAACATACCTCACATTCCCAAATTAATAAATTCTTTCAATTTCGCCCAAAAAAACTACATAAAAATTTGATGAACTGTTAAGCGACAAAATCGATACTACCAGTTGAAACTAAATGAACCCGATATTAATCGGAATTTTCAGGTTGAAACACGTTCGATATATCACGGTACAAGTTCCAGTGAAACAATTTGAATACCGCATTGCAGGGGAATAAACCTCGCGAGTGACCACTATCAGAAGGTGGTACGAATTCCTTCAATTTTACTCGATTACTTAATAATTTCGGTGCAATAAATTCCACCATAACAGCAGGTGACCTCAGAAGGTTTAATTAAAATTTCAGCATTAACGAATGGAAATCTGATTCCCCTTCTTCTCGTATAGCAAAGGAAAGAAGCACGGAAGTTGGCAGAGCAGCAGTCATACAGAAAAAGCAATTAACGTTTGCTTCATCTCTTTGTGCGTCTGACAACCACGTTCCACCGCTACTGATCTCGGATTACATCGACAAATTACACTCGATATCAAGCTTTTCGTCTGCTATTACACCATAAACGTACTTCGTTAAACATATGTGCAGATAATGAAATGTTCACTTCTTAATTATTTACGATTCTATAAACGTGTCATTCATTAATTATTAATTTTGACGTTAGTTAACCCACAGTGTATCTCGTGACAGTCTCGGGCAAAGTAAGGTGTTCCAACTGTTTAATCTACCAAAGATATAGTCTATGGCTAGGTTATTTTCTTCCTCTGTTTTCTAAGATTATTCTACCTGAAGAATGAACCTATTTCTTTATTTAAGATCTTCGCCTATTTCTTTATCTAGATTATCTGACAACTGAATATTTTTTGGACCAGGATTCATTTTACCCCAATGTGAAAGGGTTAAGTGTTTATGTTGATGTTTCTAAGTATCGAACTCGACATCACATTTCTCTTGGGACTTACAAATAATTCAAATGAATAGATTGGTTTAATATATATATTTTCATTGATTTACTACTTATTATAAGTGAAAAGTATATTTGTCATATGCTCCGTATTGCGATACATTTTATTGGGAACCCTTTCTTGATCTATTTTGTAAATTAAGGAGATGGTAGGTAGAAGAAATGAAGGAGTGCAAAGAGTTAAAGCGTTGATTGACTTCTAACTGTTAATGTCAGAAAAATAGAAATGGGCGAACAGTTAAGAGAAGACATGTGTCTTTCATCAGCGCACTTCACCTTTTTAAAGCCACGTCTACATTATGGCAGTAGTGGTACTGGTATACTTGTCAGTAAATAGTCGAATTTTTGCATTTCTTGCTTTGTATGTAACAAGTCTTACGAAGGAGAAGACAAAAAACGAAGGAAACCATCTTCCTTTCAAAGTTCCCAAAGCCGTTCATCCCCAAATCTCTACATCTCCAACTACTTAGATTTCCAAATTCCTAAATCCTGAAATCCCTGCATCCCAAAATTGCTACATCCGGAAATTGTTACATCCCTAAATTGCTACTTCCCCAAATCCTTACATCCCCAAATAGTTAGATTCCCAAATACCTAAATGCTAAATTCTTTACATACCCAAATTGCTACATGTCCAAATTTATACGTCCCCAAATTGCTGCATTCCTGAATTGCTGCATTCCCAAATCCCTACATCCCCGAATTGGTGCATCCCCAAATTGCTACTTCCCCAAATCTCTATATTCACAAATTCCTGCATCCCCAAATACTTACATTCCCAAATTCTTAAATCCTAAAATCCTTACATCCCCAAATTGCTACATGCCCAAATTGATACGTCCCCAAATTGCTACATTCCCAAATTGCTGCATTCCCAAATTGCTACATTCCCAAATTGCTACATTCCCAAATCCCTACATCCCCGAATTGGTGCATCCCCATATTGCTACTTCCCCAAATCTCTATATTCACAAATTCCTACATCCCCAAATACTTACATTCCCAAATTCCTAAATCCTAAAATCCTTACATCTCCAAATTGCTACATGCCCAAATTGCTACGTTCTCAAATCCCTACATCCCCGAATTGGTGCATCCCCAAATTGCTATGACCACAATTTCCTATATTCCCAAATTTCTATAGCCCCAAATGTCTAGATGCCCAAATTCCTAAATCCTGAAATCCCTACATCCCCAAACACCTATATCCCAAAATCTCTAGACCCCCAATTCGCTAAATTCCTAAATCTCTATATCCCCAAATTTCTATACTCCGAAATCGCTAAATTTCCAAATCCCTACGTCCCCAAATCATTAAATTCCCAAATCTCTACATCTCCAAATCCTCACAATTCCAAATTCCTACATCGTCAAACCCCTGCATCCCCACATCTTTGCATTCCCAAATTCCTAAGTCCTGGAATCTCGAAATCTCCAAAACCTCGAATACCTAAATCCCCAAATCGCTCAATTTCCAAATTCCTAAGACCTTGAATCCCCAAATCTCCAAAACCTCAAATACCTAAATCACCAAATCGCTGGATTGCCAAATTCCTAAAGCACATATTAATCGTAGCAAATACTAGCACCAGTTACCAGCATAATATAAACGCGCCCTAAGAGCAATTTGTTCGTCCGCAAGTGCCCTAAACAACCATGCTACCGGTGGTGTGCTCGGAACGAATTTATAACGTTGAAGACTTTTACTAGCTTCTGCCGTGAGAACACAAAATAAAGAAACCTCGTTTTAAACGCGTCCATGAAATTCATTCAGTGAAACCTCACACCTTCATCGAGCTATTTCAACCTATATTAATATTAATACTTATATTAATATTTCAGTTGACAGTCAACGATCATTTCGATATTAGTTATCGACGATAACGTTAACTAACACGTCGGTTTCTTTTACGAGCATGTGGAAATAAAATTCGCAGAAAAGTGAACCGAAAATGGTAGTCGTGCAGTGGCGTGACTTATGGCAGCCGTACGTATATCGTCAAGAACACCGCAGTTCCGGTGCCGTAGGAAGCGTCGAGTGTGGAATATAAACTTTAACGGATGACTTCTTTTACCCTACACTCTACCGATCTACGATCTTTCTCCCATTCTTACAGCTTCTTCCACGCGATCCTCGTCCCAGATAGACCCTGTACCATTGTTCCACGCTTCGTGTTATCGCTTACTATGCACAACCACTCTGGTACAATTCAACCTGTCACTTTTCTAACCTGCTACCGCTTTCCGTAATGATCCGCGACGAACATCGGGACATTCTTGATTATGTCTTCTTGCCTCCTTCCTAGATTTTTTCATTTTTCTACATTCTTTCTAATCTTTTTAAATTCACAAGTTCTTTCAATCATTTTGTTACGAGTAATTGTTCGTCGCTCAAGAGTCGCTGATTGTTTGTGATAAGTGTACCTATTAATCGTTAAGTATTTATTTGGTTGTATTAAAAATGATTTACTGAACAGGACCTTGAAATAGCTAAATTATAGATACTTTATTTATTATGTCAGTGATTATTCTTTTATTTAAAAAAAATAGTAAGTGTTCTTTTATTTGAAAGAATGGTCTGTGTTCTTTTATTTATAAGAATATCAGTATTCTTTTAATTCAGAAAACATTCAATATTTTTTTTACTTAAAAGAATAGCCAGTATTCTTTTATTTATAAGAACAATCAGTATTCTTTTATTTATAAGAACAATCAGTATTCTTTTATTTATAAGAACAATTAGTATTGTTTTATTTATAAGAACAATCAGTATTCTTTTATTTATAAGAACAATTAGTATTGTTTTATTTATAAGAACAATCAGTATTCTTTTATTTATAAGAACAGTCAATACTCTTTTATTTATAAGAACAATTAGTATTCTGTTATTTAAAAAACAATCACTAACTTTCACTTAAAAAACAATCAATCTTCTTCAAAGTAAAACAATTAAATAAGAGACCCAAAAATTTCATAAAATATAATTAACAATTTTGTACTTAAAAATTTTAAGAGTCAAATGTATATTTGAGGACACCTCGTAACAGAAAAATGTACGAGCCAATATGTTTGTTCGAGTTAAGAAACGTGCAATTAACATCGACTTCCATTTATGCGCTGAAGTGTTTAAAAGACCTCGAAGGTCGCGCATAGATTTCGAAATAAATTGTCCGAGGTAATTACAATATCTTCGGTAAATGTTACGAAGTTGAACGATTATTACTGTTTTCTCATCATCCGAAGATAATTACATAAGACTGTCAGGCAAGATTATTACATGTCTTCGCGAACGGAGCGCTAGGGTGTGATTGGTACGTTCCTTTGATGATGAACAGCAATTTATCACTTCATACTCTGTGTAACCTTGCTATTTTTTCTTCTGTTTAGGGTAATCAACTGTATATTGATTATCATGGTGAGTTAACGATGCGTTTATCTCTTTTGCTATGTTAAACCATGGATCTTATATAAGTAAATGGAGGCTATTAAGTGTATACAATGATACCAAGCTTGTTAATGTCTTGTTTACTGGACTTAATTATTGAATTAGATAGTGTAACTCAGTTAGGTACTATGGTAACCTTTTGATTTTATCATTTTTTCGTAGATTTCGTAATTCTAGTTCTAGTATTTTGTCATACTTCTTTTTCAAAGATATTCTTTAGACTTGACCTCTTAGGCGCTACTATAGTGTCTTGCGCCACCATAGTGGCTTTCGCGAATGTCACAGATTACATAGCGCCACTATAATGCCTCACTCAACTGTCTCACTCGCTCACCGTTTCAATTGAACGATCGTTTTCATACGTTTTGATTCGCACTTTTTTGCCTTCACCACGTTTCATAAGAGTACTAACAAACCCCACAAAAGTACATTACATGTAAATAAAAGGTAACGCCAAGTTTAGGCACCATGGGACCTCTTTGCACTAATACACGATATTGGAAACATTTGGAAATTACATATCTTGTGAATTTTCGAAAAAAGTAAATTATCAAAGTTAAAGTATATCATATCTTTGGGAAAAATAATTTAATCATCAAAAACTTCGTTTCAATGTACTTTGAGAACAGCATTGTCACATTGTAGTGTTGTTTAATTCGAACTCTGCCGTACAGAGCTCAACCGTGTCGAAGAGGTTAATTATTGATAAACCGAAAATATCGTGTAAGAAGGTATACCGTAATTGGAGGAGGTATTTGTTTCGGTAAGAATTATGTCTGCAAGGCAAGGTTGGAACATGGAAGAAAACATGAAAGTGTGGGGTGGTTTAACAACGTATCCCCTGGTTCCTTGGTAATCCTAACAGGAACAGGCACATGCACGAAATAGCTGAGCCGATGGATAGAGGTCACGGAAATTCCCACAGTAGTTCACGTGTGGTGTCTCGACCGATAATTAGGTATCGATTTCCGCGTGCCTCGAGAATGCCTGCAATAATCGACTTCGCACGTTCCGCTATCACCGATGTTGACCGTGCTGCTACCGGAATGAGGCTATTTGCCGCGTTTTTCGAACCGCTTGCTCGAGATGCCTCCATCCAGGCTCCATTAATCATGTAACAGGAGCACACTGGCCGGAAATGAGGCAAAAATGCGCTGAAAATGCTCGCATAATTCAGCGATGAATTCCGAACGAGAAATCTACTTTTAACGCGATAGGGAATTATCGTGACAAATGTACACCGATTCGCAAACTACTGTTTTCTTTTTTGTTAGAAATTTTAATATTGTCACTCGTCATGTTCTTGAAGTATTAGATTTCTCATGTTTCACTCGTGTTTTAGATATATTAGATTTCTCAAAGAAAAATTAGCGTTGAGGGAAGAGACATTGTAGGATTGTAGGGAAAGAGGAATTTTAGGGGTTTAGGAATAGGAGCTGTAGGAGGATCCTAGGGAATATGGAAATTTGTGAAAAGGTTGGAGGATAGTGTTAGGGAACAGTTTTATGTGAAATGAGTTTTATGGAAATATGGAACTTGAGGATTTGAAGATTTGGAAGTTTAGGAATTTGGGAATTGTAGTAAATGGGGAATTCTAGCATTTGGGGTTTGGGTATTTTGGAATATGGAAATTTGGGGATTTGTGGATTTGGGGATGTGGGATATTGAAAATTTAGGGATTTAGGGACTCAAGAAGTTAGGAATTTTGAAATTTGGTTATTTGATTTGGGAATTTAAGGATATCGGAATTTTAGAGATTTTGGAATTTAGGAAATTGAGAGTTTAGAAATTTGGAAATATAGAGATTTGGGAATTTAGGAATGTAAGAATTTATTGAATTGGTAATTCAAGAATTTGGGAATTTTGAAGATTTGGAAATTATGGAGTTTGGAAATTTAGGGATTTAAAAATGTAGAAATTTGAGAAGTTGAGAGTTTGAGAATTTAGGAACTTAGAGGTTTAGGGGTTTGAGAATATTGGAATTTGGGAATATAAGGATTAAAGAATTTTGGAATTTGGGAATTTAGGGATTTCAGAATTTAGGTATTTGGAAATTTACAAATTTGAGAATTTAAGGATATTAAGAATTTAGGGAATTTATTGGGAATTTGCAAAATTTACAAATACCAAAAATTATTTATGTAAACATTTGAAACATCAAAATTTCTACTAACATAAACATTTTAAAAATTATAAATCAAAGAGCATTCAAAAATATAACCTTAAAAATGGCAAATTACATATTTCAGAAGCACACTCAATTAAAAAATAAAAAAATTTGAGAATGCATCTTATTTTCTTACAAAACCAGCCAATGCTTGCAGTAAAACATTGCGTGTATCGATTATAAAAGAAGCGATAGAACATCGAATAATTTCCGACGCAATATACGTATCGGTAGAGCGGATCGATAAGCGTACGAAATAAATTTACGAAATAGAGGGCTGAAAATCTAGATATATATAAAAGACTGTGTAATGAGCTTGACGGTATATAATAGAGCGTTTTGTGGACTTAATTAAATGCTAATTAGCTCGTGATCGTGCATTCGGTATTCAGGGCGAAAGAGCTTTTTAAATGGCGGTGATAAAAGAAAAAGAGGTTAAAGTTCACGTGACGTTCGATCATTCTTCTGGTTTTTCAAACGATGTCGTTAAACAAACTGCGTGTTTGCGTACAATTCAAATGATTTCGCTTGAACGTAGCCAATTCGTTTGAAGTTTTAACGAGTTCATACTTTTCCACATATTTTATTCTACCAACATATGAGTAGCTACTTCATATCATATTGTTGGCTCATTTGAAACTAATGTATTTAGATACAAAAATGAATTGTATCGAGAAACACTGAATATTTGAAAGGTCTATTTTGAAAAATTAAACAATTTCTTTCAAATATAAAAATTCAAAAATTCCAGAGTTCGTATGAAGTGAGTTCATATAAATGTGATGAAAATCTTGAAGAAATTGAAAGTACAAATTAGAAACGTAAGAATTAATCTCTGAAACAAGCTTATCGTTTATCTGTTACATTTCTCTCCTCCGTCGCAGAATAAATAGCACAATAGAATCCTAAGATCCGAGTTTAAGCTGGTTTCAAGTGCTTCGAATATCAGGCCGAACGAATTAAACTTGCAAATAGTCTTTCCAAGACGAGACCGACGATCCGGCTGCGATAATCAAACAGTGATCCGCGATATCATGAGAGCCACCTTTTTCGTTATTCGGTTTGAAAGTCGGCGATTCAGGTCCAGGCCGGAACTTCGTCGAACTGCTATCATTTCCGTTGAAACTGCGAAACTTTCGTATCACCGGAACGGTGTGCCTCGTTTTAGAAAGGAAAATTCACATTCGAAACATCTGCGACTGCTTTTCCTGGCCGTCGTTGCAATTAACTTTTAAGACCGACGCCAGCTGTCTTGTTCGAGCTCGCGAATGTCAATTAGCGAGTTAAATTTTCGACCGGAACGAAGAAAATCGTTTCACGCGTAATTTATCTTGGCGTCAGACCATTGGCCACCGTTTTGCACTGGCAAATGTTACTAGCGGATCGAGGCAATTTCACGAGCAGCGAGCCTTCCACTAGCGCCTTGTGATCTAGGGACGATTTTGCGAAATAGTAGGGCTGCGGACAATTTTCTAATTGGTAGGACGATTTTGTGAAAAATGGTTGTTAGGAACTTTCGATGCTTCTATTTTGAGTAATTTGGGGAATTGAGGACCTGGGAACTTAGAAATTGGAAGATTTTGAAATTTTGGAACTCAAAATTTTGGGAATATAGGGACGATGTAATTTTGGTAATTTGGGAATTTAGGTAATGTAGGTGTTAAATACTCCCAGAATAATTGTTTAGATTTAAGTAAAATTGTATAAGTTTGGGTTATGTCTGTGCTGAATGTAAAATAACCATGGTTATTCGTTATGTTATAAATTGCGTGCGATTGTATTGTCATTGCGTAGGTAGCGTAAAGTTTATTTGTAGCGAGTGCGAAGGAAGAGCGAGCGAGATAACATTTGTAAATTTCCGAGAATTGATGCCTAGCTGGCGATCTCCTTGCGAGCACAGGGGCGCTTCGGCGAACCTGGGGCCGTTCAAGCAACGGCTAGGGGGGGTGCTCTATGTATCGCCCTGAGGCCGGTATGACCCTGAGAGGGAGACGAGGAACGTCTCCGGTAGTGAGGGACAGCGGACGGAGAACCACTTGGTTGTTCTCCGGGACCTTTAGGCTGGTCTAGGAGTAAAGCCGCTATGGTAGATAAGGGTAGAATTCGGGGAAAATCGGAGACGCCCGAGCGTGTCGCGAACATTGCTTGGACGAGGCCCGAATATTCATTATTAACTTGTGGATTGTCGAAGTAAGACGTTACCTTGCTCGCTCTTGAAAGGTACATAATTTTCTTGTAAACTATTATATTTTCTAACGTTTTGTAATTTCAACGACAAACGGTAATATATTTACGTTCTATTATTAATGCAAATTCAATTCATCACACTTTGTAAATTCTGTAATTAAATAGTTTTGTCTATAAAGTAATCAACTAATCCAGATTCTGTCTTTCTTATATTCTTATTAATTTATCAATTAACAGTACGGATTTTAGGGAATTTAGAGAATTCGAGTATCTGGGGAATTCAAGGAATTGGGTGAATAGGGAATTTGGTTAATCTAGGGAATTTATGGAATTTAGAGAATTCAGGAACCTGGAGAATTTGGGGAATTCAAGGAATTGGGGGAATTTAGAGAATTTGAGTAATCTAGGGATTTGAGCGATTTTAGGGAATTTATGGAATTTAGAGAATTCAGGAATCTGGAGAATTTGGGGAATTCAAGGAATTGGGGGAATTTAGAGAACCATTTGATTAATCTAGGGATTTTAGAGGTTTTAGGGAATTTGTGGAACTTAGGGAATTTAGAGAATTTGAGTAATGTAGGGATTTTAGGGAATTTTTAGAATTTGGGGAATTTATGGAACTTAGGGAATTTTGAGAATTTTGGGAATTTGAGGAATTTGGGATATTTGGGGAATTTGGGGAATTTGGGGAATTTAAGAAATGTAAGGAATGTGAGGAATTTAGGAAATTTAGGGAATTTAGAGAGTGTAAAGAGTTGGGCATTTAGAAGTTTGGAAATTTTAAGATTTGAGAACTTCTGTTTTTCGGAGTTTCAGGATTTGGAAACTTACTATTGATTTTGAAATTTAGGGATTTAAAGATTTTGAAATTTGGTAATTCACAAATTTGGGAACTTAGAGTTTTGGAAATTCCAGAAGTGAACAATTAGAGATTTAAGAATTTGGAAATTTATAATTTTAGGGATTGAGAATTTCTGGAATTAAGAGCTTTCGAAATTCTGAATTTTAGACCCCTGTGTAACTATAAATTTAATATTATCGAATTTGAAGAACTTAATAATTTGTACTTCTGAACATTCAGAAGCTCCAGAGTCCAGAAAAATTGAAAATTTAGGAGCTTACGAATGAACCAATTTATAAATTTAAAACATTACAAATTTTTATATCTAACAATTTGACAATTTTTACATTTCCTAATTTAAACATTCTGCAATTTGAAAACCAAGTAATTCACAAAATTGTAAAATTTGTAAGTATCAATCATCGTAAATTAGATAATTTGAAATTTGATGAAATTGTAAGATTATTAAGTAACAATTTTAGTAATTTCAATAACGTGATATAAAAATGGGCCATTTCTAAGATAAAAAGTTAGTCGGAGGTGCATAAGAAAAAAAACTTCAACAGCCTCCATAGCTCAGGGGTTAGAGCACTGGTCTTGTAAACCAGGGGTCGAGAGTTCAAATCTCTCTGGAGGCAAATTTTTTTCCTGCAAATGTCTCTTCTAACACTTTTCATGTTATCAGTTTGATAAACTCCGGGACAAGAGAATCGTATAACGCGGAATTATATAAAACGGCAGAATAAAACGTGCCATGTAATTTTATTCAAATTTATTGCCAAAACTTTCGCATCATTTTAATAAAACAGAATAATCGTACAACAGTTTATCTTATTTTAAATAGAAAATATTATTTTTTCTCGAATTTACATTCCAATTCAACATGTACCAATTACACTTGAAATTTTGTTATAAATCAAATTATTTATAAAATCATATCAATATTGCTCTTCGATTAATCACTTTCAGTAATTCTAAAAATTCAGTAATAAAATTTATATAAATAATTTGAACTAGAGTTCGAACAAAAATATACGTACACAATGATTGTTCAACTGACCACATTTTCTGAAGACAAATTCAGGCTCAATAAAATAAAATTACATTATAATTTATTTATGACGAATAAGTTGAAAAACATTCCCTACATTTTCATTATTAGACCTAATGAGGGCTTGTCGAAATAATCTTACGTTGTAATTTAATAATATTTAATTAATTCGCTGAAACTAATGAGGCTCACATTTTCCTCATACATCAACATTTACATTCTTTTATACATGTAATGCAAAGGTTACAGTATTAATAGAGAGAAAAAATATAAATGTATATGGATCAATATTGACCCATTAAGGTGGAAAGTATGAATATTCAAATGGTGGAATTTCGTTGGAGATTTAATCTGTTTCCAAGACAATGTCTCATTGAAATACGTAAATTAAGTATTACTTTTTGCTTACGTTTCACGTGGCAGTATCGAGCTCGGTATTGAGCGAGCAATCGATAAATTCGCGTTAACAAAAGCCATGAAAGTTGAATTGCAAGTTACTCCGACGCAAAGTGCTTGGCATTGTTGGAGGAGACCCCCGTCCTGGCTCAGTTTTCTCGATAACATAAAGCTCCCGTATATTCGACGCTACGTGCTGAAAATTAGGGCGAATTTCGAGTTGCATTGTGTTATAGCGTCTTGTGAATTTAACGCTAGATAATGTATCTTTTTCCTTTTGATACGTTTCGCGAGTTTCAGACAATCAGTCTTTCCATCTGACGCGGTGAATGCGATGCAGATCAAATTTCTTCGTGTATGGCCGGATTGGCTATATTGAAAGTTGAAGTTGAAATGGTGATTAACGCAGAAATTATAAATTAGTATGAGAAAAGTTAATGGTTGTAGTAGTAATTAAAATGACAGAAATGAAAAACTGGAGCAGAGATTATGAATTATTATGATAATTAAAATGAGAAAAATTGCGAGATAGGGTAGTCCTTAAAATGAGAGAATTGTAGCTTAAGATGGTAATTAATATAAGGAGGATTTGTAGGTTAGAATGATGGTTGTAATATCAATGACGAGTGGTTAAAGTAGTAATTAAAATAACAAAATCCATTAAAATAATAAAAGTGATCAATTAAAATAGTAATGATAATAACAAAAATGATCAGTCAACGTAGTAATTAAAATAACAAGAATGATCCATTAAAGTAGCAAAAGTTAAATTAAAATAACAATGAAAATAAAAATGATGAGTTCAAATAATAACTAAAATAATAACAATTATAAATTAAAATAGTAATTGAAATAATAGCAATTATAAATTAAAATAATAATTGAAATAGTAACAATTATAAATTAAAATAGTAATTGAAATAATAGCAATTATAAATTAAAATAGTAATTAAAATAGCAAAAATGATAAATTAAAATATTAACTAAAATAATAAAAATTATAAGTTAAACCATGTAGTAGTTAAAATAATACATTAAAAATTAAAATGGTAGAAATTTTTCAAAGTAAAATATGCTCAGTTATTACATTTGAGTGATCCTCACTGAGATTAATACATTTATACAGGTAATGTTATAGCATTTTACGTTCTCTAAAACTAACGCAAGAATCAACGAAAAATATAAGTTTAATTTGTAGAGGTAAAAGCTTTGAGAAATTTCGAAAGTTGTAAATTCAAGAAAGTAGCGACCCTCATCGTACTATTTGCTCCCTTCAAGCATTCCTTCGTTCAAATATTTTCTCGTAACACGAAAGGTAGTATCTATATTTTAAATTTTTAATGACCGGCTAACTTGACCCCTTTACAATTTCCCGTATGAAATGGAACCTGGAACGCTATCGTTTCGATGAAACTGTTATCTACTCTTCTCTTCTACAAAAGCCAATAAGCACAATGTAGTATTCCAAAAGTAAATAATTTTTCTAATAACTGCAGAACGTTCACACAGTTTATTCACAGAGAATTTAACAGTTCTTTATATCTGTGTCAATTGATAGAAATTTGTTCGAGTGCAGTATTTTCTGGAAGAATTATTAATATAATCGATGGAATATCAATATGTTCCATCAAATTAAAATGAAAAGAAATATATGGTGAATAAGTAAAAAATAATTTATTCATTTCAAGTAATTTATATTCAATATTCTTGAATTTCAATGCATTTTAATATTCAATAACTCATTCTTTTCACTTTTGTATTATTTATTTATTCAATCTGTACTGGATGCATTGAATAAAATGTATTTGGCAAATATCTACTTACATGTTGTACAATAAATATATATTCATACTATGTGCTTATTTTATTTTATTAAATACATTGAGTAAATACATAAATAGTATACACATGTTTATATTTAAAATATAATGTAATATTATATGGATATATCCTATCTTTTCAACATATTTAAAATATATTTGTTAAATATTTTGTAACAGGCATGCACGTATATTATGAATAAATATGTACAATATACAAAACATGTAAAATATATAAAATTTATAAAATGTAACAAATATGTAAAATATATGACATATACAGTATATAGAGAAATATAATATAAAATTATATTATTGTATATTATAATTGTAATATAAATGTGTACATTGTATATTATAAATAAATACGTGCAATATACAAAACATGTAAAATATATAAAATTTATAAAATATAACAAATATGTAAATTATATGACATACAGTATATAGAAAAAAATAATATAAAATTATTAAAAAAAAATAATTATTTTTGAAATACTCTGTAACAAGCATGCACCTACATCATCGAATAAATAAAAAAAATAACAAAGCAGAAAAATAGCGATACAAGAAATTGATATTAGAAGGATTTATTATTTTAGAGAAATATTACCGTAAATCAAGAGACCGTAGAAGAAATCGATAGAACGGGATAAAAAAGAAGGGACAGAGATTTATCGGCGAGCGTAATTAGATCGCGTTAACGAGGCACGTTGCATGCGAAAGGGAATAATAATTAATATCGGGTAGAGACGGTTTTGCAGACCGTGATCGAACGGGACAAGGAAATTCTGAAAGGGTAAGAGTTAATTTAATAGGAAGTATGTAACGCAGTTTCACGAGCATTCAGCTGTTGGTCCGGTCCAGTTTACCGAGGACCCGATGCCCGCATACCGTGGTCCCTGATACGTGGTCAGAAAATTAAAGTGAAATTCACGTTGGTTTGCTTTCCACGCGGCGAAAAACGAAAGATTCCCCAGGCGTACTCTCCTCTCGATATTAGTCTAACGAGGCTGTGTAGTCGACACGTGAATTCCTGGTGACGAAGTCCTCAGAAAATACCATCACGATTCTCCTCTGCATCGCTTCATTTCAATTCGAGATTTCCGACCGCGGACAAATTAAAACCGCCGGCGTACCACGCTTCGTCTCGAACAAGGAAAGATAATCCGAACGATCAAATTCAATTATCAGACTTTTTACATTGCTTTTCATCTTCGGGTACTTTTCATTTTTTTTACGTTTTTCGAGTTTTGGGATTTGGCTATTTTCGAATTTGGAAGTTTCAGCTTTTGAAAGGTTGGGGATTCAGGGATTAAGAAACTTGGAAAGTTAGGTTCTTGCGGATTTGGAAGTTTTTGTGGATTTGGGGACTTGGAGATTTGGGAATTTCGAGATTTAGAAATTTGGAGATTTGGGAATTCGGGAATTTGGAAATAATGCGGAAACTTGAAGATCTGAGAGTTTGGAACTGTAGGGGCTTGGGAATTTGAATTTTTGGAAATTTGGAGATTTAAAGATTTGGAAACTTGGAGATTTGGGAGTTTAAAAAATTTAGTAACTTAATAATTTAGTAATTTAGTCATTTAATAATTTAGTAATCTAGGAATCTAGTAATCTAGTAATCTAGTAATCTAATAATCTAGTAGTCTAATAATTCTATAATTTAGTAATTTTGAAATTTAGTAATTTAGTGATCTAGTGATGTAGTGATCT
Organism: Megachile willughbiella; assembly: GCA_945859595.2. Classification (NCBI taxonomy): domain Eukaryota; kingdom Metazoa; phylum Arthropoda; class Insecta; order Hymenoptera; family Megachilidae; genus Megachile; species Megachile willughbiella. The sequence continues at coordinate 13,773,443 of OX243796.1, forward strand.
AGTGATCTAGTAATCTAGTGATCTAGTAATCTAGTAATCTAATAACCTAATAATCTAGTAATCTAGTAATCTAATAATCTAGTAGTCTAATAATTCTGTAATTTTGAAATTTAGTAATTTAGTGATCTAGTGATCTAGTAATCTAGTGATCTAGTGATGTAGTGATCTAGTGATCTAGTAATCTAGTAATCTAGTGATCTAGTGATCTAGTAATCTAATAACCTAATAATCTAGTAATCTATTAATTTAGTAATCGAGTAATCTAATAATTTACTAATTTAGGATTTTAAATTTAGAAATAAAAAAATTTTGAATTTGTAAATTTAAAAATGTAGAGGATTTGTTTCTCCTACTATACTTTACTATCTCTTCGTTATTGCTGCTTTTATCTCGCAACGAATTCGTAGTTGTAACGATTACACGTTTATTAATCTGAATTCTGGTAATACGAAAAAGTGATCACGTAGTTGGAAACTAGGTACTTAGATAACGTTTTATTGAACGCAACAAACCATTAGATAAAACGCGATAAGATAAATCGTTTGACCGAGCAATTAAAGTGACCCGCATCGATACTTCAGTTTTCCCTATGAATTTAACCATTTTATTGGATAAAATGAACTAAACTCAGATGGAAGCTCTTGCATAACACTGTAGGGATCATGAAAAATACAAAGCAACAAAGAACCATTTAAATGTGCATTATATGTATACATACCCTGAGTGTACATACGAGTTACAATAATTAAAATTTTCAGTTTTCTGAATTTCAAGATTTTTATATTGTCAGACCACTAATTTTCTGAATTTCGAAATTTTTTTACTCTCAAAGCACTGTATTCGATAATTTCCAAACTCTCAAGTACCCAAATTCACCAAATTCCCAAATTCTCAGATTCCAAAATCCCTAAATACCCAAATACCAAAATCCCCAAATTTTTAAATTCCCAAATTCCTTAATCCCTAAGTTAGCAAACTATCAAATTCCCAAGTCCCCAAATTCGCAAATCCCCGAATCCCCAAATCCCCAAATTCCCAAATCTTCAAATTCTCAGATTCCAAAATCTCTAAATCCCCAAATTTCTAAATACCCAAATTCCCAAATTCCTTAATCCCTAAGTTAGCAAACTATCAAATTCCCAAATTCCCAAGTCCCCAAATTCCCAAATCCCCGAATCCCCAAATCCACAAATCACCAAATTCCCAAATCTTCAAATTCTCAAATTCCAAAATCCCCAAATCCCTATATCCCCAAATTCCTAAATCTCCAAATCCCTAAATCCCCAAATCCCTAAATTTTCAAATTCCTAAATTCCCAAATCACCAAATCGCCAAACTCCCAAATTCTCAGATTCCTAAATCGCTAAATTCCCAAATCCCCAAATTCCCAAATCCCTAAATCCCAAATCACTAAATTTCCAAATCCCTAAATCCCAAAATCCCCAAATTCCCCAAATTCCCCAAAATCCCCAAATTCCCCAAATTCCCCAAAATCGCAAAATACCAAAATCCCTAAATTCCCCAAATTCCCCAAAATCGCAAAATACCAAAATCTCCAACCCTCAACATCCCCGAAACACAGCCTCGCGAAAATTCGTACGAAGTAAACGCTCGTTAACTTTAAGCATGATTCACCATGAAAAGTTAATTTCCATCCCCGAATAAACAAAGTAGCGCATGAGAGAAAGAAACAAACAAAAGAGAGAGATGATTAAGTTCGGTTAGAAGCGGCGACCAAGCAATTTTTCAAAAGAACACGCCACCAGGCTCCACTTAAATGTGTAACTTTCCAAGAAGAAAGCAGCAGCCGCGGTCCATGAATCTTTAATTTGATAAACGTAGCACAGAAACTGTTCGGCGAAACAACTTGCTAGTTTCTGTACAAACAGCACACCGTGTCCGTGTGTCGCACAATGTCTGACGAATCCGTAGAAAAGAAGCTTCGGGCGTGTTCCTCTGTGTTCCATTTTTAGCCTGTTTAATCGTCGCACACACACACACACACACACACACACACACACAGAGAGAAAGAGATTGGGGGTGTAAAGAGAAGGCAGCAGGATACCGACAAGGGAATAGGGCAGCTAGAAAAGAAAAATGGGAACGAACGGATCTGTGGAGAGCCATAGCTTGGGGAAACCAAATGTTTGCGGACAAATCGTCGTCGTTTTCGACGAGGAAAAATCAACAAACGTTTCTGGCTCGGTCCTAATGCAACGACCGATGGAAATCGTTTCGTACGCCCATGGACCACGGTCCGCCATTCGACCAACGAATTCCGATCTATGGATATTGTCTGGATACGATCAAGGACACGGCGCGTAACTATGGATATAGTGAAGCGACGGTGATATAGTTTTTCTTCCTAGGACACGCCGGGGAAGATCGTTTTGATCGGATCAAATCTTGTTTGCGGATTTTGGACAATTTGGGGGTGGAGGATTTGGGAGGTTGGGAGGGGAGGATTTTAGGGTGGGAGGGTTTTATGATAGGAGGATTTTAGGATAGGAATAGTTGAGGATGGGAGAATTTTAGGATAGGAAAAGTTTAGGATGGGAGAATTTTAGGATTTGAGCATTTTAGGGTGGAAGGATTTTAAGTTAGGAGGATTTTAGGATTGGGAGATGTTAGGATGAGAAGATTTTAGGATAGGGAAATTTTAGCATGGAGAGATTTTTGGATGGGGGGATTTTAGGATGGGGGGTTTTAGGATGTGAACTTTGTAGTATGGGTGAATTTTAGAATTTGAGCACTTTAGGATGGGAGGATTTTAGAATAGGAGGATTTTAACACTAGATTTACGGAACCCGTCAAAATGACGAATCATAGATCTCTTATTTTAAATGACAAAACAAATTAAGGAATTTTTGTAAAAATGTATGTCAACTTTTGTGAAGCTAAAGAAACAATGTCTTAGGCAGTTCACAAATCATCCCCAATTTATTTATTTTTCTACTTTAGTTCAAATTTAAATATAAGTGACCAACAGACGTCCGTAAACCTAGTGTTAAGATAGGAGGATTTTAGGATGAGGAGATGTTAGGTTGGGAAGATTTTAGGATGAGGAAATTTCAGAATGGGGAGATTTTACGATAGGAAGATTTTAGAATGGGAGGATTTCGAGATATGAGAATTTAAAGATTTTAAGATTTGATGATTTGAGGATTTGAGAATTTTAGGCTTTGAGTGATTTAGTACTTGACGATTTGAAGATTTCAGTATGTTAAAATTTGGGGATTTTAGAATATGAAGATTCTGGAATTTGTGATTTTTAGAATTTGAGAACGTGAGTATTTAAATATTTTAGGATTTGAGGATTTGATGATTTGATGATTTCAGAATTTAGAGATTTTAGGTTTAGAGGATTTCAGGATTTTGGAATGTAGGAATTTATATTTCGATATGTCTATATTTTCGAAGTTGAAAATTTGAGATTTTAGTACTTTGGAATTTTTAATTTAGTATTTTGTCACATTGGGTAGTCGAAACTTAGCAATTTTTCTATATTTAAATATACTAGCTCTAAAACCTTATAATTTATTAATATCTGAACATTATGGCACCAAAACTTTGAAACATAAAATCTGTTTGAAATTTTATAATTTTCTAGCATAAATTTTTGTTTTGAAAATGTCTACGTTTATAAAACTGGAAGTCTTACGTCGTAGAAGCAGCGCATGCATAATAAAGTAACTATGATTTGTTTGAACATCATTATTACCAGCGATTGGTATTTACCGTGTAATAATGTAATTAGATAATCATTAACAAGACCGATGTGTAATTTAGCTAGCGCGATTGCGATCGATCCACTCACGAGTCAATTATTACTAATTGTTTGCGTGTTTATCAATCAAGATTACGCGTGAAACGTAATCATTCATGATTTGATGAGCAATTTTACATGTTTTATAAGATTAATCGTTCGGATTCAATTGATTGAGAGATAGTCTACTGCTATATTTAGTATTTAATTACTAGTATATTTACTAGTATGACTAGAATATTTACTAGTATTACTAGTGTATTTAATTTATAATATCTTAAATAATATGTTAATAAATTTATTTGCTTAATTTGTTTGTTGAGAAAAATTGTTTTGGTGCAATAATAATAACTAATTTACTTAATTATAACTATTATAAGTAACTTCACTTTTTTAATAAATAAAATTTACTTTGTGTTCATTTTAATTACACTTATTATATTACTTTTAGAATATAGTATTTAGTATTTAGTATTAATATTATTATTAGTATTTAATATTTAATATACAATATAACAATACATATAACAATAATAACTAATATATTTTCAAGATACACACACTTTATTTGTTATATTATACATCATATTTAATATTTATAATAAATAAAGTACACCTATGTTTTCAAACAATACTAATTATAAATTGTGACTACTATTATAACAATATTTTGAAAGTGAAATATAGTTATTATATACTGATCACAAGCATAGTTTACTTTTTAGCCACGCTTGAACCGAATACATACGCTTCAGAAAGCTGAACACTCGTTTTAACACGTTTATTATGTTTTTATGCAATATTAGGTAATATAAAATGAAAATGTTTGTAAATTATAGATTCACAAGTTTTTGTAGCGTCACAAAGAAGAGGAGTCGTGTAAGCCTCCATAGCTCAGGGGTTAGAGCACTGGTCTTGTAAACCAGGGGTCGAGAGTTCAAATCTCTCTGGGGGCAAATTTTTTTTTTTTTATTTTTCCTTCAAAATTCATTCTATGCTCAAAGACAGATATATATAACATTGAAAATAATAGAACAAATTATTGTTATTATTAATGAAAATGAAAAAATCCCATATAAGAGCAGGAGGAACACAAATTCTGATTTCTATAGACAAGTAAAAATATACTTCAGTTATTCAACCTATTTAATCATTTCTAAAATATTTAAATTACATATCTACTGTAGAAAAGTACATACAGTAGTAATTCTTACACCACACATATTTGCACAAATGTGTTTTATCGAAGAATTCGCTATCACACTATTTCAAAGTCTTATCAAATAGCATTTTTATTTTTACCAAACCTTATCTATCTTTTCAATCTTTCGTCATTTTTGTCACCTGTATATCAACTGATTTAAGTATAAAATTAAGTATGAAACTTACTGTAATTTCTGAGTTTCTGAAAGTAATGCATTCCTGCAACAAAAATCAAATGCCATTCACATATGATCAAATTTTGTTTGAAACTCGATTAAACGAAATTCGTAAAAGTTCCTAATGTACAATTTTATTTAAACTTAATATCTTCTGATCGGCAACACTACGTGCAAATATTTGTAACAGTTCACTGAACTTCTCGTTGTCTCCGTAGAAATTCTTCGACCCAAACCACTGATGTTTCGCGATCGATCATCGCGATAAAACGTGCGATACCACCTGTGGACAAAACTTTTCTCTGCGCGGCTGGTCACGTTCCCATTACAGGTGAACGTAAATCCCACACCCGATCGGGAAACTGTTGTCGTCGTTAAACGAAGTGCATGTATTGTACGCGATTACATTTCGTGAATCACTTCGTCATAATTTATAAATAAAAATATACGTGCTCCGAATTTGTACAAACACTAATTCTCTTGTTAATGTTACCTACTGTATCTTTTTATATTTTGCTAAATACATTGTATCAAATTTTCTAACAAATATTTTTCTTATTGAGTTCATGTACTAAACACTATCATTATAATTATAATAAATTTTTATTTATTTTTAACAATTTGTTTTGATTAAGACAAAGGATAAAAATTCGATGAGATTCTAAAATTTATAGTCAAAGTTGAATTGAATGATGCATTCATTTCTGACAAATAAATATTAGCTATCTTACAAAAAACAATTGTCATCTTGTAATAAAAAAGTAATTGTTTACTAACAATGTTATTTGTGTTTAATATTACTGTATGGAGGATTTGAGAATATAGGGATTTGGGATATGAGGATTTGAGAATGTAGGGATTTGGGGATGTTGGGATTTGAGAATATGGGGATTTAGGTATGTGGGATTTTGCGAATGTGAGAATATGGGAAAGTGAGGATTTGACTAGGGATTTCGGAATATGGGTATTTGAGAATGTAAGGATTTGGGAATGTGGGGATTTAGTAATATGGGGATTTGGGAATATGGGGATTTGGGAATATAGGGATTTGGGAATATGGGGATTTGGGAAATTGGGGATTTGGGAATATGGGGATTTGCTAATGTGGGGATTTAGAAATGTGGGGATTTGGAAATATGGGAATTTGGGAATGTGGAAATTTTGGTATATGGGGTTTTGGAAATGTGGAAATTTGAGAAAATGGGAATTTAGAAATGTGAGGATTTGGGAATATGGGGATTTGGGAATATAGGGATTTGGGAATATGGGAGTTTGGGAATGTGGGGATTTAGAAATGTGGGAATTTGGGTATATGGGGATTTGGGAATGTGGGGATTTGGGAATATGGGGATTTGGGAATATGGGGATTTGGGAATATGGGGATTTGGGAATATGGGGATTTGGGAATATGGGGATTTGGGAATATGGGGATTTAGAAATGTGGGGATTTGGAAATATGGGGATTTGGGAATGTGGAAATTTTGGTATATGGGGTTTTGGAAATGTGGAAATTTGGGAAAATGGGAATTTAGAAATGTGAGGATCTGGGAATATGGGGATTTGGGAATATAGGGATTTGGGAATATGGGAGTTTGGGAATGTGGGGATTTAGAAATGTGGGAATTTGGAAATATGGGGATTTGCGAATGTGGAGATTTGGGAATATGGGGATTTGGAAATATGGGAATTTGGGAAAGTGGAAATTTTGAAATATGGGGTTTTGGAAATGTGAAAATTTGGGAATAGGGAGATTTGGGAATATGGGAATTTGGAAATGTTGGGATTTAGAAATGTGTGGATTTGGGAATGTGGGGATTTAGAAATGTAGGGATTTGGAAATATGGGAATTTGGGAAAGTGGAAATTTTTGAATATGAGGATTTGGGAATGTGTGAATGTGGAAATATTTAAATAATTGCACTCAGTATTATTTTTAATATTAATATTTATGTTTTATTAAGAATATCATTCATATGCTTAATACATTAAATATGTTTTTCATATATATTAAATAATATATTAAAATATATTTTAGTTAGTATAATAAATAATTATGTAGCATATTAAATAATTTCATTGAATTGCTATAGTGCAGTATAAGTTGCATCAACTCAAAAGTTACTAAGACACCCGACAAAATAAATTGTACAGCGAAGCTGGAATTAAAATAAATATTTCTTGAATATTTCCCTGTAGTTTCAACACAGAACAGAAAAGTTTAACTGTCTTCTGTTTTTCCATTCTGCCGGACCCAGTTTTCCATAAATTAATATTTGCTCGGAACTGAAAGCAAAGTCCGTGGAAGTTAGATCAAAGATGCTAATGAAGTAAATAAACTCTTATATTTCCATTAGCGACCGCATCGTTTAAACGATCGTCATCCGTTATCGACAACGCGAAACACGAATATCACATTTTCTATTCTATTTCCAGCGTCCATGCGAAGGACTTGATGAAGAAGAGTTCAGCAAGGCAATGCACTTCTATAAATCTAAATGAACGTTGACAGAAAAGTAGGACGCTTATTGCAACAAAACTGACTCGTGACTTCATTCTGTTTCAATTTCGGGTCATTGCGAATCGTATTTTCGTTCGACTTTCATAAACACAATTTCATTAAGCCGATATAACCGTTCAGACCGCCATTTTCGAACGCGATTGTCGCCAATTTATTTAACTACAATCTTACCTTTTACGGGGTATTTTTCTGTGGATCTGTTTAATATAATAGTGGAATATTTGTACTGGAAATATTCAATTAATATAAATAATTGTGGAATAAATATGAAATGTATTCACTATATGTAACTGGTTCGACCGCCATTTTGGAACACGATTGCAGCTATTTTATTTAACTATAATCTTGCCTTCTACGGGGTAGTTTTCTATGGATCTGTTTAATATGATAGTCGAATATTTGTATTGACGATATGCAACAAATATAATTAAGTATTGAATATATGAAAAATATATTCAGTAAATATAATCGTTCCGACCGCCATTTTGGAATGCGATTGTTACGAATTTATTTAATTATAATTTTAACATCCACGGTGTACTTTTCTGTGGATCTGTTTAATATAATAGTGGAATATTTGTACTGGAAATATTCAATTAATATAAATAATTGTGGTATAAATATGAAATGTATTCAATACTTATATTCGACGGCCATTTTGGAGCACGATTGCAGCCATTTTATTTAACTATGATATATTTTTGTATAGATCTGTTTAATATAATAGTCAAATATTTGAACTGAAAATATTCAACCAGTATAATTCATTGAAAACAGTAAATATGAAATATTGCACAAATAATTTCGTTTAATATTATATTTTTCACATAATGTTTTATACATGAATATGAAGAAATATAATAATGAATACATGTGCGAATACTTGAATTGAAAAATTGTACGAATATTTATTAAAATAAGTTATTCTTATTTTCACCCTTCAAAGCAAGGTTACCCAACTGTCTTAAATATTAAGAAATTAAAATATGTTTGAACGAAAAGTTGAAAGTATATAAAAATCAAACTTTCCTTTCTGTATAAAACAAAAAATACTTTTCTGTAAAAATCAAACTCCATTTTTGTTTAGTGAAAGTGATAGTTCATAAAATTGAGAGAATTTCGTTTAGAAATTGTTTAACGTTTTACAATTTATTAACAACAACGTATTTAATGATTCTCGAGGTGTACATACTCAACTTTGTTTTCCAGAAACATGACCGCGATTGTTCTAACCTCACCGGTCACTTGTAATTTGTTGTCGTAAAATCAAGATCGCGGCCTTTTATTAACTAGTAGATGTAACACTTGATGATATGAATGATGCTCCAGTTGATAGTAACGACAAGATCAAATGGGGAGTTCATCAATGAACCACCAAAGAATTTATCAACATTTGTATGCACGATTATATAAATCAAACAGAAGTGTGCATATATGACCCGATTAACCGTATCTCGTATCGGACATTGTAGATTGTGTGTTCTTTACAAATCTACTTTATAGACTCGGAGATAAATTACATAAAGTATTGTACAATTGAAATTACGAATTAGGGCAGATCCTAGGGGTGCATCACACTTTATTTTGCACACTGCATTTAAAATAAAAAAAATGTTTTTAAGGTTGTATTAAACGATTTGAGTTTTTTGGAGAAATGGAGCTGCTGATTTTAATTTGTTTTAGGATTTGAGGATTTAGAGATTTTGGGATATAGGGATTTGGAGATTTAGGGATATGGAGATTTAAGGATTTGGAGATAGAAGAGTTTAGAAGTTGGGAATTCAAGAATATGGAAATTTAAGGATTTGGGGATTTCGGGATTGAACATTTATGGATTTGAGGACATAGGGATTTGGAGATGTAGGAAGTTGGGGATTTAGGGATTTGGATATTTAGGAAGTTGGAAATTTAAGGATTTGGGGATTTAGGGATGGAAGATTTATGGATTTGGAGACATAGGAATTTGGAGATGTAGGAAGTTGGGGATTTAGGGATTGAAAATTTATGGATTTGGGGAAATAGAAATTTGGAAATTTAGAAAATTGGGGATTTACGGATTTGGATATTTAGGAAGTTGGAAATTTTAAGATTTGGAGATTTAGGCATTGAAAATTTATGGATTTGGGAACATAGGAATTTGGAAATTTAGAAAGTTGGGGATTTAAGAATTTGGATATTTAGGGAGTTGGAAATTTTAAGAATTTGGGGATTTAGGTATTGAAAATATATGGATTTGGGGAAATAGGAATTTGGAAATTTAGAAAGTTGGGGATTTAGGGATTTGGATATTTAGGAAGTTGGAGATTTTAAGATTTGGGGATTTAGGCTTTGCAAATTTATGGATTTGGGGAAATAGGGATTTGAAGATGTAGGAAGTTAAGGATTTAGGGATTTGGATATTTAGAAAGTTGAAAATTTAAGGATTTGGGGATTTAGGGATGGAAGATTTATGGATTTGGAGATTTAGGAAGTTGGGGATTTAGGGATGGAAAATTTATGGATTTGGGGACATAGGGATTTGGAGATGTAGGAAGTTAAGAATTTAGGGATTTGGATATTTAGGAAGTTGGAAATTTTAAGATTTGGGGATTTAGGGATTGAAAATTAATGGATTTGGGAACATAGGAATTTGGAAATATAGAAAGTTGGGGATTTAGGGATTTGGATATTTAGGAAGTTGGAGATTTGAAGATTTGGGGATTTGGGTTCATGGGAACTTAGGGGTTTGGGAATATAAGAATTGGAGAATTTAGAAATTTAGGTATTAGGGATCTTTAGAATTTGAGTATTTTTTAATTTTGAAGTTTGATGATTTGGGAGTTTAGGGATTTATGAATTTGAGGATTGGGAAATCTGAAGACTTGGGGACTTGTGGACTTGTGGACTTGTGGACTTGTGGACTTGTGGACTTGTGGACTTGTGGACTTGTGGACTTGTGGACTGGTGAACTTGTGGATTTGGATTAGTCATTTGAAAGTTTAGGGATTTAGAAATTTAAAGATCTTTAAATGAATGTAGAAATTATGAAATTGAAGAATTTAGAGATTTGGAAATTCATGATTACAGAAGTACAAGTTGGTAATTAGTGTTTCGCAGCATTGCGAATTAAGAGAGAGAAAGTGGTTTTACTTCAAAATTGTCTAAAATTGATCGGAGCAATAATTATCACGTTCTCCTCTTCCGTGTCATAAATATAGCCCCCTGTGGTGCACACATCAGCTAAAGCTGAATAAAACCCAACAAGGGTTTCGAACCTACAATGCTGCATGCTCAGACATTAATGGTCGCATGATCATGTATCTCAACAGAATACATAACCCAACAGTTTGGGTTTGAGCTGTCTGTCGCTCACGTCAGGGCCTCTGCCGGTTCAAGTCACGCATTGACAACTTCATGTGCACCACAGCCTGCTGGGTTTTCAGCAGCTTACATGGGAAATATCCGGCGAGCTGATTTGCTGAACAGTTCAGCCTATTATCATTACTTCAAATTACAAAATTTACTGATTGGTTCTCTGAATCAAAGCCACCTTGCCGGATTACTTCTCTGCGGCGCCTTGCTGAAGTTTGACACGGACGAATTTGTTTAAAAAGAAAATCGGAAGAAATCTTTCTCTCTCGCTCTCTCGTTCCTTTTATCGGTTCTGAGTCGCCATTATTCGTGTATTACAAAACAATTTATTACCTTTATAATCATAAAAGATATAAAGACGTATATTAAAAACAATTAGAGATTTGACTTAGAAATTTGGATATTTAGAGGCCAGGGAGACTCTGTACGTAGCGACAGTACATTTTATCGGGGCTATCAACCTCTATTCAATCGATTTACTCAATTACTTTCCATCGGAGGCCGATAATTGTTGTTCTAATGCGACAGAACGTTGAATTAGATCGCTGAAAGATAAATCAGCAGCGTGCATGATCAATTCAGCAGGAGATGCCGAACGCGTCGATAAATTGTCGGACAGTCTCGCCTGGGATATTGTGAAATTGCTTTGACACATTTCCTACCGTTTGCCCGTTCGGGCAACGTGAATCGATAAATTAACCGATAGATAATGCACACGGCCAGATGGGACGTACGTTTCTGTCGCACGTCAACTGTATTCGTTGCTTCTGGCCAGTAATTCATCGATGTTAATTCTGTCTCAACTTCCGGCGATGCCCGCCACCGTAACTGTGCTTCTACGAGTCATTCGATTTTCGGATCATGTTAGCTTAGACCAGGAGTCGGCAACCTTTCTGGAGTTAAGAGCCATTCCCGATGTGATAAATTATTTTTTTAAAGAGCCAAATATAAGTACATACATCGGTATGTATTAGAAAAGATAATATAATATCTGCTGTGAAACATGTATTGATTGTGAAATCAAAACATTCTATTTTGCGTAGTAACAGAACATATAAGTGAACGTATTAAAGAAAACGGAAACAGTTTTTGGTTTTGAGTGTGGCGTCGGTGAGTGTGGAGAGCAAGGTTAGCTAAAGCTAGGTTTACATGCATGCGATCTGCCGCGCATTTTGATGTGTGCGCAGGATTATTATATTTGTTTGGCAATTGCAATATTGTAGTTCATTTTTCAATATGTACTATTAAACTACTTCAGAGCCACAAGTATGATTCTACTGAGCCGCAGGTTGCTGATCCCTGCCTTAGACCGATCTTTGCAATCAGCTTCATTCTTTAATTATTATGCAAAGATTGCAATTTTTTAATTTTCAATTTAGATAAGCTATTAAATTGTTCGATTATTCAGCTGCCAAATGTCTGAATTGTTCAGTTATTATGTTGGAAAATTTGGAAATTGTTCAATTATTAAGTTAGCAAATATCTGAGTTGTTCAATTATTGAGTAGGAAAATTTGGAAATTGTTCAATTATTAAGTTAGCAAATATCTGAGTTGTTCAATTATTGAGTAGGAAAATTTGGAAATTGTTCAATTAAGTTGGACAATTTGGAATTTGTTCAATTGTTAAGTTGGAATATTTCTGACTTGATCAACTACTAAGTTGACAAATATCTGAATTCTTGTATTATTAAATTGGAATATTTCTAACTTGATCAACTATTAAGATGACAAATATCTGAATTGTTGAATTATTAAATTGGAAAATTTAGAAATTGCTCAATTATTAAGTTGGAAAATTTCCTAATTGTTCAATTGTTAAGTTAGCAAATTTCTGAACTACTCAAGTATAAAATTACCAAATTTCTAAATAGTAAGATTACTGAATTACCAAATCTCTAAACCTCCAAATCTTCAAATTTATAAACCTTCAAATTCCCAAATTCCTAAATATCCAAATCCCTAAATGCCTAAATCTTCAAATCCCCAACTTCTTAAATAACCTAAATCACTAAATTCCCAAATCCCTAAATTTCCAAATCCCCAAATTGCTAAATTTCCAAATCCCTAAATCCCCAAATCCCTAAATCTCCAAATCTTCAAATCTCCAACCTCTTAAATATCCTAAATCCCTAAATTCCCAAATCCCTAAATTTCCAAGTCCTCAAATTCCTAAATTCCCAAATCCCTAAATCCCAAAATCCCAAAATCCCTAAATCCCAAAATCCCAAAATCCAAACCTCAGCCCTCCCAAAAGTCTACCTCCCCACCTTCCATCATTTTCCGAATTTTTCGCAGGAAAAACCAGTGCGAAAAAAATCGATGACCGTTTCTCTTATCCCGACAAACGTTACTCGTCCCCTCGCTTAACTCCAACCGTGTATTTCAGCGAACGTTCGAGCCTCAGCCATCTTGTCAAATATTTCCCAAGAACGTACGATCGTACACGAATGATTCGCGTCACCCGTTACGTTCGCCATACTTATAGACTTTTTCAATTTCGTTCACGCCGTACGTTTCGTGCGCCATAGACATACATATGTATAGATAGCATAGAAGTGGCAGGGGACACGGCACGTACACCCGTAGAAATGTTCTCGCGGCAGCGTTTCAGCGGCCATTATGGTTTTCCCATTTCCCGAATGATATCCAGCTGAAATGAAGGGAGATGAAAGAGGGCTAGAATAAAAAGAGAAACACACGTGCGCCAGCACGAAAGGGATAACGGCCGTGTAGTCGCCGGGAAATACGAGAATAATTGGACAGAAAGGACCAGGACTTTTACAACGCGTTTCTAAAATATGCCGGCTGATATTGCTGCGGGACAGAATTTGCCTGACTGGCTCGTTACGTCTGCTGAAAATACCTGAAAATATCGCTTTTGTACCGTTATCGACGTACCGTAATTTTTCCGAGTACACTTTGCGGACATTTTTATTTTTCCCGGGAAATTCGACGAGACTATTGTCAAATTTTCATTCGGAACTTCGGGGATTTGGGAATTTGGAGATTTAGGGGATTCGGAATGGAGGAATTTTTGGAGGTGGGCATTTGGGAATTTGGGGATTTTGGGATTTGGGAAATTGAGGATTTGGGGATTTAGGAAATTGAGGATTTGGGGATTTGGGGATTTAGGGATTTGGAGGTTTGGAGATTTAGGGATTTAGGGATTTGGGAATCTGAGAATTTGGGGATTTGGAGATTTGGGGATTTGGGGATTGGGGGTTTGGGGAATTTGGGAATCTAAGAGTTTGGGGATTTGAGAATTTGGGAATTGGGGGATTTGGTGATTTAGGGATTTGGAGATTTAGAGATTTGGGGATTTCAAGATTTGGAAATTTGTTGATTTGCGGATTTGGGGATTTGGGAATCTGAGAATTTGGGGATTTGGGGATTTGAGAATTTGGAGATTTGGGGATGTGAGGATTGGGGGTTTGGGGAATTTGGGAATCTAAGAGTTTGGGGATTTGAGAATTTGGGAATTGGGGGATTTGGTGATTTAGGGATTTGGAGATTTAGAGATTTGGGGATTTCAAGATTTGGAAATTTGTTGATTTCCGGATTTGGGGATTTGGGAATCTGAGAATTTGGGGATTTGGGGATTTGGGGATTTGAGAATTTGAGGATTTGGGGATTTGGGGTTTGGGGGATTTGGGGATTTGGTGATTTGGAGATTTAGGGATTTGGAAATTTAGGAATTTGGGGATTTAGGGATTTTAGAATCTGGGAATTTGCTAATGTGGGTATTTGAGAATCTGGGGATTTGGAAATGTTGGGATTTGGGAATATGGGAATTGGAGAATGTAGGGATTTGGGAATGTTGGGATTTGGAAATGTGGGCATTTGGGAATGTGGGGATTTGAAAATCTGAGAATTTGGAAATGTTGGGATTTGGGAATGTTGGGATTTGGGAGTGTGGGGATTTGGGAGTGTGGTGATTTGGGAATGTGGGGATTTAGGAATGTGGGGTTTTGCGAATGTGAAAATATAGGAATGTGGGGATATAGTAACATGGGGATTTGGGAATGTAGGAATTTGGAAGTGTGGAGATTTGGGAATGTAGAGACATCGAAATATAGGGATTTGGGAATGTGAGGTTTCGGGAATATAAGGAGTTGGAAATATAAGGACTTTGGAATTGAGAAATTTGGAAGAATCTAGCAATTTACGAATGTGCAGAAAGTGAAAAGGGTATGAATTTAATAATTTACGAATTTACTAGTTTGGGAATTTAAAAATTTAACCATCATCAGACTTGTAAACCATTAAGAAGATATTAAAAATGTATCTAAAAACGTGTTCCCTCTATCCCCTCCACCCTCCCATATTATCCACCCCTACTATTGCCTCGCTCCTTCATTAACATCCTATTTTTGTATCTGTTTCAGGACGTCGAAGTACCATGTTATGCAATATATCAGGTTGCGGTCAACACACCGAAGGAGCACCATTTCCAAGTTTCTGAAGCGTTGAAACTGCCGTGTAAAGTGGCTCTATACGTCGAGCATCCTCATCGTGTGAATGACAATTATCTCGCGAACGTGGAATTCAATTCCCGATTCATTCGATAGATTTGATACAGAAGGTGTATTGTATAATATCGCGGAATACACTTGATTGAAGTGTATGTATGTATATTAACGCGTTTCAAAGGAAATTCTTGATAAAGGGAAGGAATGACGTGGTGCACAAAAGGAGATCTCGAGTGTATCGACGATACGTCTGTTCGTGATTGAACGAGAGGATTAATTATTGGTTTTGAATGAGAGATATTTTTGCATTCGATATGGGACGTAGTTTCGATTGGAACCGTAATTATTGTTGCGTGTTAATACTGTCGTAAACAGACACGAGTTTCTGACTAAATAATAGATCGGTAGTGGAGTAGGAGATACTTTATTTTGTTTTATTTTATAACTATAACTATTATATTTATTGTATTTTATAACGATTATAAAATGTAGATGCTATAAATTGGATATTGTAAGTTGTAGGTACGAGAAATTATGTAATAGATTGTATGTTGTTGAGACAATATAATTATAGATTGTAAATTGTAGGTATAATAAATTATAAATTGTAGGTTGTACATACAATAAATTATAGATTGTAAATTGTAGGTGCAAGAAATTATAGGCTGTAAATTGTAGGTACAATAAATTATAAATTGTAAGTTGTACATACAATAAATTATAGATTGTAAGTTGTAGGTACAATAAATTATACATTGTAAATTACAGGTACAATAAATTATACATTGTAAATTGTACATAGAATAAATTAATGGATTGTAAGCTGTAGGTACAATAAATTATACATTGTAAATTGTAGGTACAATAAATTATAAATTGTAAGTTGTACATACAATAAATTATAGATTGTAAATTGTAGGTACAATTCATTATAGATTGTAAGTTGTATATATACTAAAATATACATAGATTGTAAGTTATAGATACAGTATAAGTATAGATTGTACATTGTAGGTACAACAAATTATACATTATAAATTAGAGTGGCTCCAAACAATTTTTGTTTCGCTTTCACCCTCTAAGAATTCAATATGCGATATCAAAGCTTGAGCTTAAAAATTTAAATTTAAAAACTAGCTTAAAGCAATTTAAAATTTGCAAAATAAAATTAAGAATAAAATTTGTTAACCATTTTCTTATTCATTTAGAACTATTTAATACACAACTTATAAATAATATATAAATCTTAAAGTTATTATTAAGTTTGTGGCTAATTTAAGATTAATTAAATACTAATAAAAATTATTTTCTTACATAAAATTCCAAAAATTATCAACAATTTTTATTTGTATTTATTTTTACCGAATTGATAGCACATAATTTATTTTGATTTTATAACAGCAATTTTTAATTAGGTTGAAACTGACTGTTACAGCGAATCTATCTTTACAGGCATGTTACACTAGCCTCCACTATCGATCCCTATTTATCTATTTCACTGCGTAAACAATTTATGCGTTGTCCTTGAGCTCGATGTGAAATTTCCATTCAGTTGGGTTTGAAAAACGTCGGAAATCTGTCGTGTAAAATACATTTCCCGTGACAGAATACGTAAAACACAGCCCACGTAATTACGACCTGTCCTTCACCGTTCTGGAATACTAAAAATCGCCATTTTGATGCTACGTGTTTCGTTCGGTGGTAATCAAACATGCGAATCTATTCCCTATCTGACGAGAATTTATTTAAAAAAAACGATGTAACTAGATGTTTGATAAGAGAAGTCCCCTGTTACGGTGCGCCGAATGTAATGAAAAATACGAGTTTATTTCGAAAATGACTTTATCTGATTTTTACACGACATGAATGTACTTTCAATATTTTTTAACAATTCTGTTGCAATCTTTTCCGTTTATTTCCCAGTTATTTCGTTCCTGATTAGATTATAATTAATGTGTGGCGATTTAGGTATTTATCGAATAAATTCGAATGTTTGTACTTACGAAAGTTTCTAAATTTTCTAAACAAGGTACAAAATCATCTCACATTTACGCAGAAAAATGTCGTCTCAGATTCGAGGAGCAACTTATCAGTTTGCGAGTGATGTCGACAAGAAGATGTTTAATTAATTAAGACAATCTGGACAAGTTACACGGCTCGAAATCTAATCTCTTTAATTTAACCGGTAACGAAGGACAGTTCTACTTGGAAAAAGGTTCGCGAAACTTCGCAGACAGATCTACGATCGCTCTTAAGAGCGTCGAAACTTTTACATTCGTTCTTCTTCGAACAGTTGGAAATAAATCCAGCGATTCGGTGAAACCTTAACTTTTCTGCGAGCGTTGAAACTGTTAAAAGCACTCGGTACCCTCGAATTTCACAGGAAACGACATATTCTTCGAGGTAATCTGTATGTGCGTTGCAGAGTCAGTAATATTTAGCGACTATTAGACGCGAGAAATTTCAATATCGCATGTCCTAATATTTATAAGTGCAGGTTGAATAATTGTACAACACCGGTACGTGCTTTCTACTTATTTTTAACGATGTTCCAAACTGAACGACTACGTGTCTAGATGATGTTCCGAAGCGAACAACGTGTCTATGTATCCGATGTTCCGAAGCGAACAACCTCGTGTCTATTTCGTGTATATCTGTTCGATTGCTTATTTCGCGAGATGAAGGCTCGGTGTGGGCGTACAATTTTTACGAACAAGTCTGAGGGAAACAGTTCCTAATTTCTATCGGATACGCGAATTCGGGTGGAAATGAAAAACCGAGTGACGTCTGCGCTCTGGGTGTTCTCCAAAAAGTGATCGCAGCAAGTAATAAAAGCAGCAATACCTCGACACGAATAGGAAACAGCAAATAAGGACTCTACTACTGAGATTAAGGGTTCTGCCAACCAGATGTGAATGATAATAAACTAAAAATACTCGATAGGATGTAACGACTTGGGTGTTATTGCTATGCAAACCTATTGAACTTGTATAAAATATCCGAAGAAACTAAAAACTGTATATTATTGTATCGATAGAAACTTGTATCGAGATCATAATCAACGAGACACGCGATTTCTTCGCTTCGCCGGCTGCCATTTTGTTTTCGAGTCAATTAACGTCTCGTTTAGACAAACATTCTTCCGCGAATTCGTTAACGAAACGCTTTAATTAAAGCGATCAATCTTAGATTCTAGTTAGCGAAATAATTATGTTTAGCGAAGCACGTGGCTAAGGAGCGAACAAGAACATGAAAGTACGCGAATAGCGCGCAAAACTCACTTGCGGTGAAATGAGCCTTAACGTAGATGAAACGAACTGTAACAGAAAATACAACGTAATAGTTAGGAGGAAAAAATAATCAATGTCTACTAGCGAAATTATTTGAAAATTTAAAGACTAGAATTTTTGAAATGTATTTTTGATATTGAAAATGGGTGAATACTCTTTTATCTTTTAAACTATGTAAAGGTGTATGTATTTGTGTACAGACTATAATGTGCACTGCCGCTCAAAAGTATGTGGACACTTATATTTCCTTGAAACTTGTGTTACATATTGTATATTTTTATTGTTAAACAATATTTGTTGCTAAATTCTATTATGAATATGAATGTAATGTATTATAATAGTATTAAATTAACAATTTAGTTATTCAATTTTCTTAAATAAATAAATGTCTATGGGACCAGCTTGATAGACAATTTCGAAAAATTTCCAAAATTGGAAAAACATTTGTGGGAAATCTTAGAATCGGTGTAGAAAGCTGTTAATAGTGAAATACTGAAAAAGTTAATAGCCACGATTAGTAATCGCGGTTATAAAAGCACGCAATGCATATGTGAACAAAAAGAAGATATAATTATTTTTTATCATTATCCGTAGGATATTTAATAAATTATTATTAAAATATGTTCTCTAATACTGTACGAACTGGAATACATACAGGATAATCAAAATAATCAGAGGTATCCTAACTTTTTTTTGAGGCATTTATAAGGATTCAGGAAGTGTCCACATACTTTTGAGCGGCAGTGTATGTGTGTACATAATGTGTGTATATAATGTATGTGTGTATAAAGGTTCCGAATCTTTATTTAAGTTTCATCTTGACTCTTTCAATACCCTATGAGAAGTAAAGCTCAAAGTCTCAAAATCTGGTCGTCCATTTAAAGAAAGAAACTATGTCTACACTATGTTTATTACCATGGCCTTCAGTGACAGAGAGTCTCAGGTCCTCAAACCTAATGGTGTCAATTCAGTTTTCTAATGCAGACAATAGACAGTGTTTCTCATCGTTGCATTCACTTGCCAATAATAATCCAACATCTGACTTTTATAGTTTCAATATCTGAACGATTCGGTACTTTACAACATGTTAGGTTATTTATTTTAACACCGATTTCTATTACAAGAGGCACTTAACCCCTTGCACTATTTTGACGAGTCTGACTCGTGACGCACTGGTACCTCAGTTGAGATCAATTTTACTCGAATTTTGAATATGCTTCAATTTGGAGTTCAAGTCCAATTATAATTTGCATAGTCAACGATTGCATAATACCATGTTGTCATAACATTTCAACATTCTTTGTCTGTTTTAATATTGTAGCTGTGCTTAGTTAGTTCTGACTGACGCACCTGACAAATAGGTCATAGTGCAAGGGGTTAAATGTTAGTTAACATTTTCTCGGTATAAAAGATAATCAAACTGCCCCTCAAAAAACGACCAAACATTCCGATCAATCGAGTATATAAAAGTCTATTTGTATCGGAGACAGAGTGTTTGCGATTGATTCGTGATTTTCCAAAGATTCCTCGATCCTTCAAGACTGAAGGAAGAGGAAGGAGAGAATATTCTGATTGTACAACGAGTCGGTCGAGAGGCAATCTGATTGATTGGTAGGATTGTGGTCGCTCTGAAAATTCTTCTTCGCGATTGTAAGCGTTCGGCGTATTTTTGATCTGCTTAACGCGCGCATAGTTCCACATGATCACCGATTACATACAGATCTTGATCAACAATAATTGAATACCCTAAAAGAACAATTAACATGTTACAATACGACCCCAAATATAACAACATAATAGTTAATTAACCCCTTGCACTATTTTGACGAGTCTGACTCGTGACGCACTGGTACTTCAGTTGGGATCAATTTTACTCGAATTTTGAATATGCTTCAATTTGGAGTTCAAGTCCAATTATAATTTGCATAGTCAACGATTGCATAATACCATGTTGTCATAACATTTCAACATTCTTTGTCTGTTTTAATATTGTAGCTGTGCTTAGTTAGTTCTGACTGACGCACCTGACAAATAGGTCATAGTGCAAGGGGTTAAGAAAACTAGATTGACTGCGATACTTCTGTTGGCCTTCGAGTAACACTGCTAAGGAGAGCTGCTTTTAAAGGCTTGAAATTTGGTTTTTTGGAAATAGTGAGAATGAACAGGACCAATAGTGTATTATTCACAGATGAGTAAAGCTTCAAGGGTTGTTTGCGTAATTGTATACAGAGGAATGACTGAGTTTAAAAAATAAAAATGTTGGCTATCCCAGAAAGATGAAGATACTAACCTAAAGTAATAAGAATTAACCTGAAGTTACATACCTATCCAACAAACAAAAATTTGAAATTCTGTTCTGTAGACAGTTTACTATTGGAGAGAGATGATGATGGGCGTGTTACAAAATGAGGCCGAAAACAACAATCAATTTAACAATAACAAAAATAACGAGTAACTTTAATCTCCGGCGAATATCTCAGGACAGACCACTCCGTCTTGAGTTACATACAAATATATATTCTTCCCGGTACCCCGGGAAGGGAAAAAACACGGAGTGGGAAAGGGGGTGACTTTCCCCAACTTGGGAATTCCCACTTTCCCCGGCCAGGGGTCATCTGGCCCAAACCGTTGCACGGTGACCCATCCGGCCCTCAACCTTCTACAAATTACCGTAACAGTAATAAACCCAAGGATCGCCTCGACTTTTCAAACTCAATGTGAAACCGAAAAAAAATATACAACTACGCCAACCTCGGGCTCAATGTGCTAACCAGCCGCGTAAAAATGGACAAGTAATGGTTCCTTGGTCTTTTATTGCTGCTATTGTCCCTTCAATATTCGGAAATCTCCTAAATTCCTAATTATCGTCTACAGTTCTCGCATATCTGAATTCGCAGGTAAAAAATATTTCGCGATAATGGAATATTCATGGAACAGAAAATGCGATGGTATTCGAATAATAGGAGCTTCTGGTGTACCACTGTATTCCAATCCTTTCACGTAAACGTTCGCCCGCTTTTAATCGGTCCTGAGCTCTCCGCCGGTTGATTATTCGCGCGAAATTCTCGTTGCACCCTGCTGTCACGTGGAACAGACAGAACTCTTAAACGATCATTTCCATAATCCCGCGAACTCGTTTGTCTGCCGTCGTTCTGGATACAGAATTATTCAGGCCGGTTACATGAAGATGATTGTTCCGCGCCATGAAATCCCGAATAGCTTGTCTCTGTCGGGAGAGACGCGCCCGTTAAAGAGGACGCCAGACGAAAAAGAAACTCGAATAATTCGCGATAACGAATGCAGAAGCTGTTCGAAAGTAGCTGAAAGAGTGTGACAGCCCTTACGACGTATACTACGGTAAATTGTTCGATTGTTGGCGGAACGAGTCGACTGGAAACAGCGATCGACAAAATGGAGGTAAGGCAGGATTCTACGACGTAATTTCACGTTTCACCCATCAGTTATTTATGGAATTCGAAATCTCTTATGTCGGAGATACTTGCTACTAGTCGCAGTAATTTGTTTAATTTGTTCGGTTCGAATTTTGCAAATTTTCTTTTGTAATTTACATTTTAAGTGTTGTGATTGAATATCTTTAAAAAATATGAAATACAGTAGTTTATTGTACTATTGAGAACTCTTAAAGTATCATACAGTAATTAATTTGATAAGCTGAAAGTATTTTGTGAGCTTCATTTTCACGTACATTTTGAAATTTATATTTTCGCGCGCTGCCTGCAAACGATACCTATAGCGTTCACGTGTAAAACTATCGAAACAGAAAGTTACGTTTTTTCGCAAAATAAAGTGTTTTACCGTTCTGTTGGCACTAGAAAATTGTTTTGCGGATGCGATAGAATAAGAAAAATGTCCTTACAGTAATCTAAAGCCATTGCATTCAAAAATTTTTTAAACTCATTTCATGGGTAATAAAAAGTGTAGCCACCTAGCCGTGAGCGGCGGAACTAACGAAATGAAAAATTGCGTTTTTCTTCAAAATTAGTTATTTTTACGCTTTTCTGTGAGCAGTATAACGTTCTCTTATAACGACAGCATACAAAAAATGCCATTATAAAGCGCTGAAAACGTTTAATAAGAAAATAAAAAATATTGCATTTCATGGACCTAAAAATGCTCTGCCATCTAGCGGTGAACAGCGGAACTAACAAAATGAAAAATCGCGTTTTTCTTCAAAATTAGTTATTATTACGCTTTTCTGTGAGTAGTATAACGTTCTATTATCACGACGGCATAGAAAAAATGCCATTATAAAGCGCTGAAAACGTTTAATAAGAAAATAAAAAATATTGCATTTCATGGACCTAAAAATGCTCTGCCATCTAGCGGTGAACAGCGGAACTAACAAAATGAAAAATCGCGTTTTTCTTCAAAATTAGTTATTTTTACGCTTTTCTGTGAGCAGTATAACGTTCTATTATCAAGACGGCATAGAAAAAATGCTATTATAAAGCGCTGAAGACGTTTGATCAAAAAATAAAAAATATTGCATTTAATGGACCTAAAAATGCTCTGCCATCTAGCGGTGAACGGCGGAACTAAGAAAATGAAAAATCGCCTTTTTCTTCAAAATTAGTTGTTTTTACGCTTTTCTGTGAGCAGTATAACGTTCTATTATCACGACGGCATAGAAAAAATGCCATTATAAAGCGCTGAGGACGTTTAATAAGAAAATAAAAAATATTGCATTTCATGAACCTAAAAATGCTCTGCCATCTAGCGGTGAAAGGTGGGAACTAATCGAACTAAATTAGAAATACGGTACCATCAAAAATATTAATTTTACGGACATGGTAAAGCTCTCACAATATTCTAAAATAAATGATTCTTCCTTCTTCAAGAAATTTGAAACGTATAATCGTCTAATAAGCCGAAAAATCAACATTAATTAAATGCATTATAAAATGGTACTGGTGGCGCCATCTGCCGGCGAACAGGGTGAACTACACGCGGCGGGAACGCGAGCCTCGTTAGTTCTTATATTCCGCCGCAAGATGGCGCTAGTTGTTCCTTTTACGTTCTCGAATGCAATCAATATTGATTTTTGTCCACAATAATAACAGCAATATTTGTCCAAGAACTTCGGAAAGTAACACTGATCAGCTTTAGAATATATTACAGCTATTAACAATTCGGAAAAGTCGATAAATGTAAAATTTCTACTAAGATATTTAATTGCACCAAAGAAAAAGGAACAACTAGCGCCATCTAGCGGTAGAACATAGGAACTAACTAAAGTCGTCTTCACCCTCCTGTAGTTCACCCTGTTCGCCGACAGATGGCGCCACTAGTGTGATTTTTTAATTCATTTAATTAATATTGATCTTTTGGCTTATTAGACGATTATAGGTATCAAATTTCTTCAAGAAACGAAAATCATTTATTTTAGAATAATTTAAGAGCTTTACCAAGTCCTCAAAATTAATATCTCTGATGGTACTTGTATTCCGAACTTAGTTCGATTAGTTTCCACCTTTCACCGCTAGATGGCAGAGCATTTTTAGGTCCATCAAATGCAATATTTTTATTTTCTTATCAAACGTCCTCAGCGCTTTATAATGGCATTTTTTGTATGCTGTCGTGATAATAGAACGTTATACTGCTCACAGAAAAGCGTAAAAATAACTAATTTTGAAGAAAAACGCAATTTTTCATTTTGTTATTTCCGCTGTTCGCCGCCAGGTGGCGCCAGTATTGTTCCCAACCAACGCGCGAAAAAAATTGAATTTTAAAAACATATTATTATATTATAATGCAGAAACATGTCCGTGAGTTACGCTAAGACGTTGTACGCATGCTCGAAAACAATGATAGTACAGTAAAACCCACATAAAGGGACACTTTTTGAGGGATACATAAAAATTAATTACGTCATCATTGTGGGACACTTGTCCACTTTTCTTTTGATTACTTTCATTGTAAAAATTTACTGCACATGTCTATCTCTAACGGATTAGGACTGCGCAGGGGTCAAGCAACTTAAGCCTTCCCACTTGGGCAAGGCGTTGCTACGGTAACAATGGCGGGTGAGACAGGAGGGGACATGAATCGAAGGGATATATAACTTTATCCTATAACTGGATTGCTGCTCCTTGTGAAGGATCCTTACGTCAGCCTGGACGTAGTACCATTAGGGGGCGTATACAGGTGAATGAGCTTCGAGAACATGAAAGGGAAAAGGATGCTAAGAGGGCATTAGCCTATTACCGTGGGCAATGGGCCTATTCTCGCCACCGCAGCATGAGGAGGGCTCCTTCCTTTGGGGGAATTTCCATCATTTCTCTATCTCGGGTATCTCTCGGGTATCGCTCGCCCGCGCCCGCTTCGTGGTAGTTCCGTAGTGGGTTGCTGGTAGGTCGGTGATGGATTGAGGGTGGGTGCGTGTTGGATGCGTAGTGGGTCATTGGTGGGTCGGCGGTGGGTTGGCCGTGGGTGCGAGGCGGGTCAGCAGTGGGCCCGCACCCGCTCCATCGGCCGTCCGCGCCCGCTCCATTTGTCGTCCTCGCCCGCTCCACCGCCCGTCCGTGCCCGTTCCATCGTCCGCCCGCGCCCGCTCCATCATCCGTCCGCGATCCGCATCCGGTCCGCGGTTCGCCAGCAACCAACGATCCGCAATTCGCACCCGCTCTGCAGGCTGTCCGCAACCCAATCTTGCATATGCTATTTTTGCACGGATTAAAGGATTTTCCTCAAGGTAAGCAGGGGTCAAGCAAGGTTTTCAGGACATGATAGCGGATCCTGGGCAACAAATTTTCGAAAAATCAAAAGTGCTCCGATTCAAAAACTAATGACGTCATCATTAAAAGTGCCCCATTTGAGCTTTTCTCGTTAAGGGTCTTTGTAAAAAATTTACTGCGCACGTCTATCTCTAACGGTTTAGGACTGCGCAGGGGTCAAGCAATGTTTTCAGGAGAAAATTGCGGACCCCGGACAACAAATTTTCGAAAAATCAAAACAGCCCCAATTCAAAAACTAATGACGTCATCATTAAAAGTGCCTCATTTGAGCTTTTCTCGTTAAGGGTCTTTGTAAAAAATTTACTGCGCACGTCTATCTCTAACGATTTAGGACTGCGCAGGGGTCAAGCAATGTTTTCAAGAGAAAATTGCGGATCCTGGGCAACAAATTTTCGAAAAATCAAAAGTGCTCCGATTCAAAAACTAATGACGTCATCATTAAAAGTGCCTCGTTTGAGCTTTTCTCGTTAAGGGTCTTTGTAAAAAATTTACTGCGCACGTCTATCTCTAACGGTTTAGGACTGCGCAGGGGTCAAGCAATGTTTTCAGGAGAAAATTGCGGACCCCGGACAACAAATTTTCGAAAAATCAAAACAGCCCCAATTCAAAAACTAATGACGTCATCATTAAAAGTGCCTCATTTGAGCTTTTCTCGTTAAGGGTCTTTGTAAAAAATTTACTGCGCACGTCTATCTCTAACGATTTAGGACTGCGCAGGGGTCAAGCAATGTTTTCAAGAGAAAATTGCGGATCCTGGGCAACAAATTTTCGAAAAATCAAAAGTGCTCCGATTCAAAAACTAATGACGTCATCATTAAAAGTGCCTCGTTTGAGCTTTTCTCGTTAAGGGTCTTTGTAAAAAATTTACTGCGCACGTCTATCTCTAACGGTTTAGGACTGCGCAGGGGTCAAGCAATGTTTTCAGGAGAAAATTGCGGACCCCGGACAACAAATTTTCGAAAAATCAAAACAGCCCCAATTCAAAAACTAATGACGTCATCATTAAAAGTGCCTCATTTGAGCTTTTCTCGTTAAGGGTCTTTGTAAAAAATTTACTGCGCACGTCTATCTCTAACGATTTAGGACTGCGCAGGGGTCAAGCAATGTTTTCAAGAGAAAATTGCGGATCCTGGGCAACAAATTTTCGAAAAATCAAAAGTGCTCCGATTCAAAAACTAATGACGTCATCATTAAAAGTGCCTCGTTTGAGCTTTTCTCGTTAAGGGTCTTTGTAAAAAATTTACTGCGCACGTCTATCTCTAACGGTTTAGGACTGCGCAGGGGTCAAGCAATGTTTTCAGGAGAAAATTGCGGATCCTGGACAACAAATTTTCGAAAAATCAAAAGTGCTCCGATTCAAAAATTAATGACGTCATCATTAAAAGTGCCTCGTTTGAGCT
This sequence comes from Megachile willughbiella, assembly GCA_945859595.2. NCBI lineage: Eukaryota > Metazoa > Arthropoda > Insecta > Hymenoptera > Megachilidae > Megachile > Megachile willughbiella. Next base: position 13,800,371 of record OX243796.1, read on the forward strand.
TTTCTCGTTAAGGGTCTTTGTAAAAAATTTACTGCGCACGTCTATCTCTAACGGTTTAGGACTGCGCAGGGGTCAAGCAATGTTTTCAGGAGAAAATTGCGGATCCTGGGCAACAAATTTTCGAAAAATCAAAACTGCTCCGATTCAAAAACTAATGACGTCATCATTAAAAGTGCCTCGTTTGAGCTTTTCTCGTTAAGGGTCTTTGTAAAAAATTTACTGCGCATGTCTATCTCTAACGGTTTAGGACTGCGCAGGGGTCAAGCAATGTTTTCAGGAGAAAATTGCGGATCCTGGGCAACAAATTTTCGAAAAATCAAAAGTGCTCCGATTCAAAAACTAATTACGTCATCATTAAAAGTGCCCCATTTGAGCTTTTCTCGTTAAGGGTCTTTGTAAAAAATTTACTGCGCACGTCTATCTCTAACGGTTTAGGACTGCGCAGGGGTCAAGCAATGTTTTCAGGAGAAAATTGCGGATCCTGGGCAACAAATTTTCGAAAAATCAAAAGTGCTCCGATTCAAAAACTAATGACGTCATCATTAAAAGTGCCTCGTTTGAGCTTTTCTCGTTAAGGGTCTTTGTAAAAAATTTACTGCGCACGTCTATCTCTAACGGTTTAGGACTGCGCAAGGGTCAGGCAATTTTTTCAGGAGAAAATTGCGGACCCCGGACAACAAATTTTCGAAAAATCAAAACAGCCCCAATTCAAAAACTAATGACGTCATCATTAAAAGTGCCTCGTTTGAGCTTTTCTCGTTAAGGGTCTTTGTAAAGAATTTACTGCGCACGTCTATCTCTAACGGTTTAGGACTGCGCAGGGGTCAAGCAATGTTTTCAGGAGAAAATTGCGGATCCTGGGCAACAAATTTTCGAAAAATCAAAAGTGCTCCGATTCAAAAACTAATGACGTCATCATTAAAAGTGCCTCGTTTGAGCTTTTCTCGTTAAGGGTCTTTGTAAAAAATTTACTGCGCATGTCTATCTCTAACGGTTTAGGACTGCGCAAGGGTCAGGCAATTTTTTCAGGAGAAAATTGCGGACCCCGGACAACAAATTTTCGAAAAATCAAAACAGCCCCAATTCAAAAACTAATGACGTCATCATTAAAAGTGCCTCATTTGAGCTTTTCTCGTTAAGGGTCTTTGTAAAAAATTTACTGCGCATGTCTATCTCTAACGGTTTAGGACTGCGCAAGGGTCAGGCAATTTTTTCAGGAGAAAATTGCGGACCCCGGACAACAAATTTTCGAAAAATCAAAACAGCCCCAATTCAAAAACTAATGACGTCATCATTAAAAGTGCCTCATTTGAGCTTTTCTGGTTAAGTGTCTTTGTAAAAAATTTACTGCGCACGTCTATCTCTAACGGTTTAGGACTGCGCAAGGGTCAGGCAATTTTTTCAGGAGAAAATTGCGGACCCCGGACAACAAATTTTCGAAAAATCAAAACAGCCCCAATTCAAAAACTAGTGACGTCATCATTAAAAGTGCCTCATTTGAGCTTTTCTCGTTAAGGGTCTTTGTAAAAAATTTACTGCGCACGTCTATCTCTAACGGTTTAGGACTGCGCAGGGGTCAAGCAATGTTTTCAGGAGAAAATTGCGGATCCTGGACAACAAATTTTCGAAAAATCAAAAGTGCTCCGATTCAAAAACTAATGACGTCATCATTAAAAGTGCCTCATTTGAGCTTTTCTGGTTAAGTGTCTTTGTAAAAAATTTACTGCGCACGTCTATCTCTAACGGTTTAGGACTGCGCAGGGGTCAAGCAATGTTTTCAGGAGAAAATTGCGGATCCTGGGCAACAAATTTTCGAAAAATCAAAAGTGCTCCGATTCAAAAACTAATGACGTCATCATTAAAAGTGCCTCGTTTGAGCTTTTCTCGTTAAGGGTCTTTGTAAAAAATTTACTGCGCACGTCTATCTCTAACGGTTTAGGACTGCGCGAGGGTCAAAGTTTCCATAAGATAATAGCGGCTTCTGCGCAACAAATTTTCCAACAAATCAAATTGATGCATTTTTAGAACGATACAGACCAACACAATATAGTTTACAACGAAGTTTTTAATTAATGGAATTAGAGCTTGGGGTGCATGGTGGGCAAAGTCAAATTTATATTTTAACTAATTAATTCCCCGTGCATAGCACGGGGCGTTCCACTAGTACTCGTAAAATGAAACTTCTAAAACACTATAAATATTTTTAGGTCGATATAAACTATTAAAAATGATGTTTTTGACTATGTTACGAGTTTATGTAACACGAACAACAATTGCAGCAGTGATTTATCCTATATTTTATTTGTAGTAAATCTGGGATCATGTTATGTTCTCTTGTGAAATGTCTTATTCCACTTTTGCAAGAATAAAATAGTAATAACATTTTAATTACAAATATGAGTTTAGAGAAGGAATTGCAATATCGAAGGCATTGTTAGGTTATTTATTACACAACTGTAATTTATCTTTATTCACCATGGAACTAAATTAGATCATTAAAAATTGGTAGGACAAAAGCATACACTTTCTTGAAATGATATGTACACACAGATTTCGAATTTTATTGAAAAGTTTACAATAAATTTCATCATAAATTTTTATTATAGTCTGATAATTGCTTAGTGTAAAATAATAATCAGCGTTACGAGAACAGTTAACATCGATTTTTTAGAACCCGCAATAAACTTAACAATTAAATATAATTTGTTACCTTATAATAATTGACAATTAAAGGGATTACTATAATAATACAATGGGAATACAGTAAAATTTAACAATAAAGCGATGGTAGCGTCATCTGAACACGTCTGTTTTCTCAATAAGAAAATGAAATATCGAAAATTTATTGTTAGTCGTATGTATGTTAAATTTTTTCTTGATTATTACAGCGAAATGAAAGTTACTTTTAACTCTATTGTAGATACGAATAGCTGAACAAGAGTTTGGAACATCGTTGATTTGATTTTAAATTCTTTATGTTTTGACCTGCATTGCAATGGCGGATTGTATGTTTATCACATATTTCATATTGTCATTAACGTTTAAACTATGTTTAGGTAGGCACCAAAACTGTTCATATGAATTAAATCTTAACAACTGCTTAGAGATAACAAATCTGTTTGCTTTATATATATAATTTCCTATTGACTTCTGAGATGTTTGTGGTTATCAGCAAATACACTGATACAAATTCGTAATGATGTATTTAATTTAGTGTTTGTTTAGTTTTTCTTGATTTTTTGATAAAAGTTGACGTAACACATAATGCATTAAATCATTGTTTGTAGTTTTTTTATCAACGAAGAATGTGTACAAGCAATATCATTCTTGTGTTTTATATGTATACATTGTATTGAAAGCATTACATTATAGTTATTTAAAGTATATCCAGTAACTAACAATATTTATTTTTAGGGGAGAAAGAAAAGTTTACTTTGTTAGAGCATGATGTTTCTCTTGAAAGTGAAGAACCACAGAAATCTGTAGATATTGCGGATTCAAATGATAGTATTGGGGGGCATCAACGTTTTAAATGTCATATTTGTGAGGGACCAGACTGTTTATATTCAGAAGTCTGCTATAATGCTGTTACTGTAATGTACCCTTTATACCATAACATAAAATTATTGAAATTAAAAACCAAAAATAAAATAATATTTTTCTTTTCATTTGATAGTGTTGGAAATCTAGAGTAAGACAATCAGATGGAACAGAAAGTTTAAGTAGAGGATGTACAACCTCGGTAGATCAAATGTTATTAATATGTAATAAACAGTTACCATCGAAAGTCAATCAAAATGTTAGCAGTAGAAAAAGGCATGTGAGTAGTTCTACGGGTGAACTACAATATTATGTTGAATGTTGTCAAACAGACTTTTGTAATGATGGACCATTTCCCATATTAAATAACTTTAATGGAGGTAGGTAGATATAACATTATTTTCCTCTTTATTTGTATATGTATTCATCATAAAATAATGATACATGATATTTCAGATGTTGAAGAAAATTATGCAATTAAATTGACATTAGCCATTTTGGGTCCAATGGTTGGATTCTGTATTATTACTGGGATACTGTTGTTTTACTTATTGGTGTGTAGGACCCGTAGAAAACGAACTTTGGCTGCAGGACGTAATAAACTTGTTATAGATTCTGAAATGGAACCATCCATTTTACATTTCTCGTTTTCCTCCCCAACGTCTACTGCTATGAATCATTCTCATGAGCTAAGAGCAACTGCAGCTGGCGATAGTACATTGAAGGTATGATAAAATAATCAGTTTTATTGATATAAACTGTATTTTACATTATTGACATGAAATAATATAGAAAGAAAATTATTTCATTCTATAGTATTTGTTTATGACTTTCTTCATGTTTAATTTGAATATTACATTAAACAGGAATATTTAGATGGAAGGAGTTTAACGAGTGGATCAGGTTCAGGTTTGCCATTATTAGTGCAAAGAACTTTGGCTAAACAAGTAACATTAGTAGAGTGTCTTGGTAGTGGTAGCAATGGTGGATTTGGTGGAGAAGTTTGGAGGGGAATATGGCACGGTGAAAATGTTGCCGTGAAAATCTATTTTTCACGAGACGAAGCTGCTTGGGCTCGTGAAACGGAAGTTTATTCTCAGTTGTTACCATCAAGACATGATAATATTCTTGGGTATGTTGGAAGTGATATGACAAGTAGAGCAAGTTGCACTCAACTCTGGCTAGTCACTCATTATCATCCGATGGGATCGCTTTTTGATTATTTGAATCGATCGAGACATTCTTTGACGCATCATCAAACGTTCAACATCTGTCTGAGTATTGTGAATGGTTTGCTGTATCTGCATACAGAAATTCATGGTACTAGAGGAAAACCAGCTATGGCACACCGTAATCTCAAATCTAAGAATATTCTTGTTAAAACTAATGGGAGCTGTGTAATAGCTGATTTTGCGTTAGCAGTAACGCAAGATCGTCTATCCACAGATAGAATTGATTTGAAACAAGGCACAAAACGATACATGAGTCCAGAAATTCTTGAACAAACGTATGTAATATTTTTGACTCTTTCATTATTTTATAGGGTAGTAAAATAAAGAAATAGAATAACGTGAGTTACAATTACATTAAAAACTCGGTTTTAAATATTTTCAGTATAAACACGGAATGCTTGGAGAATTTTAGACGAGCAGATATTTACAGTTTAGGATTGATACTGTGGGAAGTTTGTCGAAGATGTATAAGCAATGGTGTCGGGCTAGAATATGTTGCGCCATATTCGGAGTGGCTTTCTAATAACCAAGAACCTTCTTTCGAAGAAATGAGGAAATTAGTGTGTTTGGATCAACATAGACCTCCACTTCCCAACAGATGGCATTCTGATTCAGTAATTATCTATTTAATAATCATTTTCTGAAACTAATTAAGATATCTTCTTGATTATAAAATATAATTTTTAATTGTATCATTACACACACTATGCCAATTAGTAAATTATTTTTATTTACAGACACTGGCTGGGTTGGGAAAATTAATGAAAGAATGTTGGCATGGGAAAGCCGCAGCTCGTCTACCTGTTCTTAGAGTTAAGAAAACACTTATTAAACTAGCAGCTAATGACATGCGTGTTCATTTATCTCTTGATTAAGTGTATGTACCTAACTTGTTGTTTTCACAATGTAGATTACTTTTTTTATATATGTACACAGGGTATCCAAAAAGTAGTCTTATGTTGTGAGGACCGCAAGTTTTCTACGTTAAAAGAAATCGAAAGGTTCTTTACCGTTTTGCAATGAATATTAAACTGATAATATCAGTGCGTCTCCTGACTCCTATGAAGCTAATCGTAATACTAGTGAAATGTCGGGAATATTTTCCTCTTGGACACGGCTTAACTCACGAGCCCAATTTAATTACTTATACCTCGATGACAAAGTTGCAAATTATTAAGTGGAAAAGAACTGTTTGATTTCGTTTAGCGTCTAAAATTTATAATTTTCATAGTGTACATTACTTTTACATCTTGTATAAACATCATGTACAAGGTTTTCAGCTTAATTGTCTTCATGATTTTTAACACATTTTTGATAGCTTGAAAGAAACATGTTTATATAAAATCCAAGTTATTACAAATGTATTAAAAATACTGCAGAACGTTAATTGAATATTTTGTGGCACGTATTTATTAACACCAAAAAATATGTTCTTCATTTTGTTCTATAAATTTACTATTTTGCGAAAGTAAGACTAAAAATTATAAAAATAAAATTGTACATTTAAATGCCATGATTCTACTGGATCTAATTGTAATATGCCATAGTTGAAAGCATAATACTCTTGTAGTCTGTATTATGTTCTTGTATAATGTATGAACATTTCCCTTCTACTTAGATAGTTTTAATAATTGCCATCATTTTTGTACTTCATATAAGCACGTGAACTCGCGTATATTTCAGATTTTCGTTCATGATTGAACTTATTACCAATTCCCATTATTAACATTCATTAATATTCTCATTTTCGAAATTGTATAGTATTTTAAAATAACATCGTATTTTATTTGTTAAAACTAATGTTTTTAGCTGTTAACGTTATATTATGTACAGTTTTGTAAAATCAGATTAATATTATATTATAAATTTTAACTAAATGTATGTGTATATCAATTTTTTTCGCGAAATTTTATTTCACTTGCACTTCAATTTCTAAATTACACTTCTATAAATTATGTTATTATATATACCCATACAATTGTCCTTCTAAATATGCCTTTTGCATGTCTAAAGAATTTCTACGAATCCGTCGTCCAAATGGTTCTAAATCATTATAACATTTATCAAAAACTTGCATTACAGCAGCTCTTGCAACATCCTCTGACACATTTTTTACAGCAAGTACTGATCTAATAGCCTTATCCTGAACACATTTCTAAAAAGAAATACATTTTAACGTTTGCTTTTTAAAATTGTATAATACATAAAAATTATGTCATTGTATGTAATTATTTTTTACCCGATGTGCTTGTTTGACATCAAAAGGTGAAATGGTTCCTCTGCAAACTGCGCCGAGATAACTACAATGACATAAATTAGCTGCTCTTATTTCTGTGCAAGCTAAATGTTGTATATTATTTAAATCCATATTATAGCGACAGTAATCAAACATATGAATCAATTCATGACTCAAAGTACTTCGAACTCTGCCTTCACTATTAGCAGTATTTTGACAAATTATGACCTGAAATAAATAAACAATTGAATATAAAGTGCATATTAATTTTATGTACAATACTCACTTGGTTTAAAACTGGATCAAATCCACCAGTTATTTTGTTACTGCATACTTCACACGAAATATGACGACTAATATCAATATCACTGTAATTATAATAAATATTATTTATCATCTTCTAAAATACTACATATTAGTTTCTATAATTACATACCATCCTGAACTTCTTAATGCTGCTACCATAAGTTTGACTATGGGACCTAAAATGAATAAAATTTTACAATTGTTCAATTAACAAAGTTAGTCATTTATAAAATTTATAATTTTATTAAAACATTGGATAAAATAAATTTTGAAACCTTACTGTTTTTAAAACATTTATAAACATTTGTTTCACATTTTACCCTTTCGTAGTGCTCAAGTTTCATAAATTTCTTCAGCCAACTATCTGATGAATCATTTTTTCTTCCTGGATAAAGATCGGAGTAATCTTCCACATTATTATAGTTAGTTGGAATTGGTTTCTCATCATTTGTTTCCGTCATAACTGTTGTACATGTGAAGAAATTAATTTATATATAACCTATGAAGATGTAGGTTATAACGTGAGTTTACTCAACAAGTTAGGAATACAGATCACGTGATATCGACCCTTAAACTATAAAACATGTGAAAAAGACAATACAGATCATATGGGATGGGCAGTAGGAAAAGCTGAATTTAAATGAAGTCAAATGTTTATCTATTGTTAATAGGTAAATTGATATGTTTACATATTATCTTTCAACATGTATGCACACAGTCTATCATTAAAAATACGATAAAAACAAATTAGAGATTAATTAAAAAAATATATTTTTTGTACATATTACAACAGTGATGGCTATAGTATCAATGATGATAATAGCAATTAGCGAAAATGTATTTAATTATATATGTATATTACAATTAACTTTACGTTTGATGTTAGATACATTATCATATATTTATACAGACATTAAGTACAAGTATTCGATAATTGGATCGTTTGGAATGTGTAGTTGTCATTAACTGTAGAGACTCATCCACAAGTGAAAACAACAAGCATTCACAAACCCTTCAATTAGATTATAAATGTCTTCGATGCAACACAGAGAATTAATTACTTCTTCCGATTTACAATAAACTGCATACAAGTCCTGGAAACAGAGAGAAAATTATGAAATATATTAATACAAAATTTGATCTATTACTACTACCTGTTATTATTTATTCTTGTAATTAATAATAACAGCAATTGTTGAGCATCAATCATTAATTATTAGTTATTATAATTTCGTAGAAAATGATTACAAACCCCTCGTGAAGCATGCAAGTCTATGGTCAGCATCATGAAAACTTTAAAGAAACTTGGATGTAATATAAGTAGATGAGTAACATTTCCATCCGGTGTATTGAATTGCTTATGCTGTTCTTGATATTTGTTTTGCAATACTTTCGATAACGTTTGATACCAAGAAACTGGTTGATTAACAAACGGTCTGAGTCTTGGATCCAAATTCGACAAAGGTTCGACGTGAGCTAATGAGCAAAGTTCAGAAAATTCCGAATAATTCATTGTAGATTTACTTTCCAACAATTTATTCCATAAAAGATGCGTTCTACATTGAAGTGTCCCGCGTTCTATCATATTCATTATGTGCATATGGGCTGCCTCTGCTTGTGACATTATTGTTTCTTGCATCAATTGTTCATGAGATGAGTAATAACCCAAATAATTAATTGATTCTTGTCGTATTTGAATCAAGTGTGGCGATGAAGTATTTATTGATATACTTGGAGGATTCACGTTTTGTGTCAGTGGAGAATTAGGTACCGGCGGAGGCGTTGGTGCACTTGTACTACTATAACTATTGTTAAAATTAGGACTACATGATTTAGTATCACTTTTTTTATCATTTGACTCCGGACTACCTTCTTGAAAGCTTGAAAAGTTCTCTTTATAAATATCCGTGGTAGATTCAGAATAGGTGTTCGCTACAGACTTCTCTATACTGTATACCGTGCGAAACTTTCCAAGTTTATTATTTTCCACTTCCCTTTTCGGATACAGTTCCCTTTTACTAGTCAACATTAAATAATACTTTAATGTAATTTCTGATTTGTCCGCTTGCGAAGGTTGTTCTAAATGTGACACGATAAGTGCAACATCAAAATCATCGGTGTATTTTGTGTCTTGTGTATCACAGTGACTAATTAGTGGAGTACTTTTTAAATTCACCAAAACGTATTCACTTTCTTGAGCATCCTGGTGATCACTTTTCATTACGAATACGTGCATGTTATAAGTCTTTTCATGAGATAATAAATAAGAATAGAGGACACGACCCGGTATGGTTAAATTACGGATAGTCACTATATCTGAAACGTTAAGAGATGACTTTTAAATGGATTACTGATAACTTGATTACACTTAAGAACGACAGCTTTGTACTAATATTTATATTTACCGCTATATATAAGATTTCTCGCGTAATTCGGTGCTTTGCTGTAATATTTATTAAAATCATCAAGAAAATGAATAAGATGATAGCCCTGCTGTAATGACCAAGGTCCAGTACCAGCAATATACGAGTGAATGCAACGTAAATGAAAATCATACGTGAATGAATGTAAATGCATATTGATCTTGATTTTGTCACAAGCATCCACAAAACTCAGCATAAACTATAATAAATTTAAGTTTGATTAATAGCAGAGTAACAATTAATGGTGCTACATACTAAATCACTTACTTGATTAATTAAAGCGGTACTAGTTTTTGTTTGAAAACGACTACATTCGATAATATGTAATTTAACAATGAAAAATGGTTGCGATAAATGAATTTCAAATAGTAATACTCCTCCGAGCATTGATTTTTTAAGATAATAGGATTGTTGTTGAACTTGCTTGTCGGAACTGAAATCAATTTATATTATAATATAATTATGGTACTTTATATGTATGTAATGTTTAATAAAATTTCACCTTTTATCTACTGATTCCACTTGGACAGGACTGAAACCCAATATTTGAAGATATTGTTTGTACTCGGACAACATCAGACTGCATAATTCTTGATGCCATTTTATAACATCCGATTGATCACTCTGATTTTTTCGTTCTTGTTGCGATAATTGCTGATAAACATTGATATTTTGATTTAAAGATGACTGCAACGTTAATGAATGATCCCTTGTCGCGGCAGATTGTAAACGCCACGAAGGTAAAAATAATAATGGTGTATGACAAAAATGTATCAAACGAGAATATTGTTTGAACGTATTTAAAGCAGTAACCGAAACTGGAATGTTTGGAGCAGCGCTGCGATTTTGCCACATTGCATACAATTTATTTAAATCCTCTGAAAATTTGAAAATTTCATAATCTTTTTCTAAAAACTTTAATATCATATTACAATATCAAGAGAAATCAGTTAACATACAAAATCAAATTTAATCTTTTATAATATTCACCTTTTCCTTTTTTCTCGCGGCATCGTAAATCTTGCAAATCGTGAACAGCTTTTACAGTTGGATCTGTGTTGCCATGAAAATGATTATTAGGCTTTACATCGCGCATCATTTGACCGATTATTTCATTCCACGAAAATTGATTGTGTTTCATATTCTGTGTTTTGTTGTTAGCTTTCGTCCAGTCTTTTCCATCATTGTGTGACGCGCTTGAAAATTTCGTAAGACTTTCCATATCCACTATTTGATAGTATTGGGAATTCGTTTGATCCCTCGAAGGATGTTGACGGTGATGAAATATCCCTAATTTGTGCATTATTACATTCGTCAAGAAATTCGATCTTGAAGAGAGCCATGTACCCAATGCGGTAGTTTGTTTGATCAACTTTTCAGATTTCTCCTTCGACCAATTATACATATAAATAGTGATCTGCAATAAAGATATGCAGATACATTATTAACAACATTGCAAATTAACTGTGAGATTGAATAACAAATTTGTTTGTATTTTATTCACCGCTAATATTGGACGAAAGGAAGATCTTTATTATATTATCACTTACATTATTACTTTGGACCTCGGCAAGTAATATTCGTTGTCTTGGTACAAAACTGGATTCCAATAACAAAGGATTGAATTTTTGGAGCACTTTTTGATCTATAAAATGACCAAAAACATTTTATTTTTAATTTTACAATTTACTAGGTTAGGTAATGTTATCTGTTACAAATACAAAAGACAAACTTTTTTACTATATCATTAATAATTTGATCACCCATTGTGACTATGAATAAATGTACGTTACCTTTTGGAATAAGTAATTCCGGCTGTACTTTTTTATCGAAAGAAGCTTTCCAATGGTAAAAATTTCTAGCAATTAAAATACATTTAGTACAAGTTCCTGGTACGTCTTTGCTAAAATCGCATGGCACGTTCAAAGGTAAATCTACATTTCCTTTATTTTCAGGTGAAACATTATTCTCGTTACTACTCGTTGATTCTTCGTTCAGAACAAATTTTTCAACGAAGGGTTGTCTATCTCTCTGAATAAAAGTCCTACAGGATGTATCCGGTACTTGATTCTGTATCAAGGTTTCCAACTCTTTGATGATCGTAGGTATAGCGTGTCTATGATTGATAATCACTTCGTGTCTTTTCACAGATGGTACTCCAAGCTCTAAAGCGAATTGAAACCATTTTGATAATGTAACGCAATAGATATCGTGTAATTTTCCTTCTTTGCCAGTTTCGAATCGATCGATCCCCAAATCGTGCGCACTTTTTGGTAAACTTTCCGTCTTCGCCTGACACTTTTTAGTTTCAGCGGATGTCTCCGGACTATTTGCTTCAAATGATTCTGTCAAAGGAGTAGACAAGAACTTGTATTCCGTAATTAAATCCCAAATTGCATGTTTAACCGCGGAACGCAATTTTTGTCCCAACGTTTCCAGATTAACCCTGCCCTGTTTCCAAATTTTAAATTCAATTAAGGGTGGCGATTCACCCGAGTCTTTGTCAAAAACTGAAGTAGACACGATATTCTCGAAGTCCTGTCTCGTCGTAGTTTCTGGAAAAGAATCATTTACTTGTTCATTTTCGACCGATTTTTCAGGATCCTCTGTAATCGATAACGCTATGCAGGCAATTCCTTTGCTGCCGCTCGAATGGCTCTGATTGTACAAAAATATGTCCGAATCAGAGATCTTTTTTGTCGACTCCTCGAGCTGCGAGTAATCCTGGAAGTGATATTCCGGTCTGTTATCAGTGTACTTTGGTATATACAAGAATTGTAGTATGTTTTGTCGTAAATAAAACTCTAGAGCAACAACGTGCGGTATGCAATATTTCTGGATGCTCAGCTGTATGACGGATTCAGGTGATTTTGGTGGTTGAATAAAATGAACGTCAGCAGGAGTCAATTTGCACATTGGATTTCGTGCCAACATGACAGACAAAACTTCCAGTACCGCGTCATCCAAACGATTCTGTAGCACCTGTACAAGATCCCGCTTCACTTCTGGTCCTGCGTCGGAGATTCCATGTACCATCAGGATAATGGAGTCTTCTGTTTTGTTCAGAACGTTCGACTCTTTCTCGCTGAAAGACCGAACTCTCGGTCTCGTATCGTTTGACGAGATATTCTCGTTCAGTTTGACTTGTGATAGCGAGACGACGCTGTTACTTCGCGATACAACGAGCTGTTCGTCGCTCTCCGACAATTTGTTTTGCAGGGACTTCCCGTCGGTTATCTGTTCGTGCAGTCTCAGGTAAAACACGTTCTTGTTGTTCTCTTGGTAGACGAACATGTTGCTTCGATTGCTCACGGCGAATCTGTTAAGCACGCCATGTAAGGCTTTTATGCCTCGGGAAAGTCCTGATCTTCCAGGACCGGTTTTCAATCGAGGATGCAAGCGGAAAGTAAATTTCCAAACAACACGACAACGAAACATTCCGGGGGTGAAATTTTGTATCGAACCACTTTGCATGGCGCTGCTAAACTCGTTAGCTGTTTCCGATTTCCAATTATAATCTTCACTCGAGTCTGTTTCCAACAGTTCCGAACATTTGCTCGTTTTGTGTAGATTTTGTAGTAATAGATATTGATTTACTCTGCGGCAAGTACATTTTATTTGGGAGACCAACATCTTCTGAGTGTGCCAATAACTGTTCACTTCCGGTGAGACAATTTCCAAGAATCTGTAGAATTGCAACAGCATTATTTATCGCGACACGTGGCTGGCTTATGAGATGTCACGAAATACTCCAATACAGAGATTTTCCATTGAATGACCCATTTGCAAATTTAATCTGTAAACACTGCTATCTGGTTAATTTGACCATCAGACTGACTACACAAACACACTAGTCAGTGCTACTTGCCAAGACATTTAATGTTTAAGTTTCCTTTGGTCAATTTGACCAGATAACAGCATTTATCAGTTAATTACACAAATAACTATTTACCTGCAATGGAAATAGATGTTGACATAATCGTTTTCAACATTTAAAATTAACCAGAAGTTTGGTAAAGAACTTTCACGATTGTCGAGATCTATCAACCACTGGAACCCATACTTAGAATTACTGTCTTGTTTGCTTCCGTCGTTTGTTCCCGGTATTTCTTTTATTATATCAGCCATTTCGGGGTAACTCCTTTGAGATTTAAAGTGACTTCTCATATTATTTTCTGTACAATATTCCTGCAATTTTTCTTGGTCTGCATCTTCCACAGCATTGTCTTAAATATGAAAAATATATTAATTTAAAATCATATTTGCTTAATATCATGAAAAAACAAACCGTCTTCAAAGGAAACATACCATTTTTCTTTTTTGATTCTTTTTTATCGCTCTTACAATTTTCGGACACTGAGTCGGCTTGTTCCAAATTCTTAACGAAATAAAATAAAGTTCCTTCTTGTCGAATACAATATTTGTCGATTTGAAGTTTCTTCACTTCACTTATGAATTTCGGTTTACTATCTTCCGAAGGGAAAACAAAATGCAGAGCTACTTTCTCGACTTTGCAGCTAAATCTATCCGTCGATTCCGAAATATGATTTGCAACAAAATTCAAAATCTCCTCGTTTACGTATGGACGATCCAAAAGCGCGGTTGCAGTTTCATCTTGCAAAAGCCACTCGATCTCATCTTTCAAATTACTAATAGCGTTGTGTTGGTTCAAGGGAAGATGCGACATTCTTTCTTGGAACGATTCATTTCTAGCATTATTTTCCAAACTGCTTCCACTTTCTGTTCGCAAACTGCCAACCGGAGAGCCGCTGCAGAAAGATGTCGCTCTCAAACCCGAATAACGTTCCAGACTTATCTCTAACACCTCTCTTGGTAGGTTCAAACAAATGATATCCAACGTGATTTTTAAATCGGTCAAATTTAAACCGGTTATATCTCTATCCTTGTAATCTTCCATCTTCTGTACAATTTCCATGAAACAAGTTGGCAAAGATTTTACAGGTATGCTAGAAAATTCAGACTTGGACTGAAATCGAACTGAACAATTTAATTGCAAGAAAAGAGGTTGTTCGTTTCTATAAATATTCTTATCCTGGAAATCACTGTCCAGGGACTCCGCAGAACTGTGGCTTGAAATATCTGTTACATTATGTACATCTCTGGTTGGCCACGATATATTTCCTGTCACAAATCATATTATATTTATTTATTACATCCTGTTAAAAGCAGAGTAAAAAACGATAATGTTAGGCTTCTTAAAAAATTTTAATGCTGTCTTTTATCTACCTATACTATGAAGACTTTGGGATACGTAATCGGTGTTTATCGAATGAAACGCGATATCTTCCATTTCATCGACGCTTTCTGATCTTCCAAACCTAGCAAGATCCTGTTAATTACAATGTTTTAATTATTAAATTTTGTATTATGTGTATTTTATGCTACTACAGTATTTGCATGGAAACAAACCGGATCATTGTCTGACCAATATGGCGAACAGTAGTAGAATTCAGGATGCGCAGGGACGGGTCTAAAGGCAACGGTGATTATTTTTTCAAATTTTTCTTTAATCAAGTCGTGTAAGGGTTTAACGTCATCGCACGCAGAAGACTCCAGCTGATCTAACGAATCATTATCGGATAATCTGCTCAAATGTCTGCACACCGATCGCAGATAATTTGTTATGTTAATTTCGATCAAAGTTTCTTCGCATTGTTCCACTGCAGCTTCCATGTCCTCGTAACTAAGGGACTGTTGCAGTACCAATGACTTGTAAACGGCAACAACGTAACAATGACAATGCGCCAAACTTAGTAATTTACAGTGCTCCATGAGACTTCGTTGATCTATCGTAACAAATGAGATCAATTAACATGATAGTGAGATCCATTATACTGGAATTATAATTGTTATTAGCGAGATAATTATTATATCAGGAAGAAAATAAAATCATAACTTATACCGACCACTACAAGTACTTTCCGAGTCCTCGCTTTTTAATTTTGGAGTTAATGGCTTTGAAGTATAATCAGATTTCAATCCAATGAAATCTTTACACTCTTGATGATTTCCTCTGAAGGTGTGATCCTGGTAAATGTCTTTGTTATGCGATATCTTTAATTTATCTATTAACGTGTCGATTAACAATGCTAAGGAGCAATCATACACGTATACGGGAATGACCAAACTTCCTTCGAAGTCTTCATTTCTTTTTTCGTCCATTTTCGATGTTATGTCATCCGTAAATTCGTTCTCCGGTTTCGTGTCGTTCTATTTTTGGAAATAGTGTTATGTTAGTATGAGTGTCGAACAATCCACACACCTCTAGTTCATAGCATACTTTAGTCAAACGACTCGACTCAAAATTATTACTTACCAAACATTCTTCTGTATACGAGGGTGACATAAATAAATGAACATCCTTTTCGGACGCGGGCAAAATCGTAATAATTACATGCGTCGTACTAATTCCTTTCACGAAACACTTCCAACGTGGATAGGAATTTAATTCGATATTAGATGAGCAATCTTCTGAAAGTTCTTTTAAATCCAGTATACATATATTTGTTACATCTCATTCTAGCTTTACAACCGCTAACCATTGAATTAGAATTATATACAAAAATTTCACTTTTCTAACTGATAATTTACATTGTTGCTATAGTTCTACTTAACCAGAAACTTGAAAAATGTTGAAAATTCTATGATTGGTTCTAATTCAATAGCAAGAGGTTGTATACAGTATCTTGCATGATTTTTTTAGAAATGGTACCTTTTTGAGAGAAAAATGGTAAAGGTGGACCACCAACACGACGTCTGTTTAGAAGCATTTTTGTGAACCTTTGCGAATCAGCTGACGTTAATAGAAGTTCTTTGTTATGCAACTGTTTCATATGCTCTAGCAAATTGTCCATTAAAATCTTGTTCGCACTTTCTCGTCCTCTGTCGGCCTCGGTTAAACCTTCAAATACACAATAAAATATCAGTAAATGTTATTATACAGGATCATTTTAATTTATAAATACAATTATCTTCTCAAATATTTGTTACTCGAACAATTGTTGAAATGAAACTCCTGAAATAATTTAATGCAACTTTTTTGTGGACGGATGTGTAAAGGTCATATGAAGGTCAAACAGTTTCTAATAACAAATATTCGAGTAGATAATTGCATTTATAGATTAAAATGTACAAATTATTATTTTATTATATCATGTTTTCAAAGTGGAAATTAAAATACATCGTTACCATTGCCAAACATAGAAAATAACAGTTCTGCTTGCTGGCATTTTGGTAGTATGTTTAGTATGTCGAAAGAGAAATGCATCATATGTATTTTTTCATCGTTCATCGATAGCCCGTCGTATGACTCTTCGGCACTGGCACCGCCATTATTCTTGCTGTTTCTATTACTTTTTTTATTTAACAATTTACTATCTTGATAGCTCTGCCCATAAACAATGTCGGCGCTTGGTATTACTTGGCTCAATAAACTCAAGTACTCCAACGTTAATAAAGCATTGATGCATTCTTCATCTACTCGGGCAATCTAATAACAAAAATTACAACAATTTTTAATATTAATTAAAACTTTCATACTTCACTTTTCATGGATAGAAATTTGGAAATTTTTGTTTCTGGTGATTTTAAGATTTGAGGGTCAAGAATTTGGAAATTTATGCTTCTGAAAATTTTGGGCTTAGACATTTTTGAACTTGGGGAGTTAGAAATTTGAAAGTTTAGAAGTTAGAAATTTGGAATGTGGAAATTTTGAAATTTAAAAAGTTGTAAATTTGAAAACTTGAAAAATTAAAAATTGGAATATTTGAAGATTAGGTATTTTGGAAAATTGAAAAATTAGAAATTTAAAAGGCTGGAAATTTGAGATGTTAAAAATTTAAAATACTGAAGTGTTTTTTCATGACAAGAAGATTACTTTCTGTAACCTTTTTTCTGTAAAATACAGTTAATATTAAATAGTGCAAATAATTAGTAAACTCAAGGTCAAAGGTGTGTGTTGCTTCAAAAATCAATTATTATTAGTAATGCTTTTATTTGCTAAAATTATTTCTTCTTTCCGCTGTTTCGATATAAATGTCGCTACATTGTGTAAATTATTATTTCCCTTTCTCGCGATGGAAAATTTCCAGTTGCCTTAAATCCTAACTTTAGTGTCCCATTTTCACGAAATCAGCCATACTGTCATGGAAAAGATTGCCTTTTTAAAATATTGCACTCTCTGCGCTTGTCCACGTACCGTATTTAACCACATATATCTTCATATGAACAGGAACTTTAAAGGAAGGAAGAAAGAAAATAAACATCAAACGATTAAAAAAAAAATAGTAAAAAATTCTCAAATTTTACTATAATTTAATAAATTTCATTTGCACAAAATAATTCATCGCAAAAATGCATAACATATAAATAAAGGTAGCCATTTATTTTAATGAATTCGGTACAAAAATAAAAATTTATTCGAAGAAAAAGAAATGTTAATTTAAACCTGTAACCGCAGTATTTTATCAAAAAACAATTTCAGTTATTAACAGTTAGGTAAAATAAAATAAAACATTGAATATAAAATAAAAATAACAAAATTTATAAAATAATTAATAGTAATCAGCTATTTAAATATTATTTAGAAAGTTAATAAATAATAATTAAGTTTGTTGTAGTTGCTTAGATTTAGCAACTGTGTATTTCATTTCAACTCAGATCCACATATGTCCTAATATATGTATATTATTAATGTATATGTATATGTATATGCATATGTAATTGTCATACGTGCAAATAATTTTCAAAATAATAAATAATTTGTCAGTAGATCAAACAAAAATAATTAAAAAGCTACAAACAATAATTTTTAAAATAATAAATAATTTGTCAGTAGATCAAACAAAAATAATTAAAAAGCTACAAATAATAATTTTCAAAATAATAAATAATTTGTCAGTAGATCAAACAAAAATAATTAAAAAGCTACAAATAATAATTTTCAAAATAATAAATAATTTGTCAGTAGATGAAACAAAAATAATTAAAAAGCTACAAATAATAAATTCGTCGATTAATTCAGAAATGATAACGAGTGGTCAGCGTAACAAACAATAGAAAACATCGTGTATAAAGTTATAACGGGCGATGAATATGACGGTCCTTAAAATAAAATAGAATCAGTCGACAATTATACGCAGTTAAACGTTTCCATTGATAAGAGATCTACTTGAAAAGATATTTATCTCTGTTGCAACACGTATGTACGTCCGCCAAGGTATTAACCAACCGCCAATAGGGGCCGTCCACGAAAGCTTCCCTTATCAACGTAACTGATATAACCCATGGCAGGAAGATGTTACTCCTGATAGGAATCGAAGAGGCCCCGAAGAATATCAGGGACCAGGAGTAAGTTGGAGGAGTTGAATCTCACTTTCATACAAAGCGTAGAGACCACTTCTCCACTTGAACCATAATCCCTTAGGTACGGAACATTCTAACGAAGACGAACTCGCTGAGAAGAGGATGATAATCAGCAAGACCTTGAGCTGGAAGAGTTAGATCTGGCAAGTTATCAGAGCGTTATTGCTCACTGCCTAGATCCTCACTTCCAACTGCAAGTCATGCAGATTACAGGGCACAAACGCGTCCGCAGTCAAGGTATCCGCGTAGAGATTGGTAACCTTGAAATGAAAGCTCGCTCGTCGATTCTCGTCCAGTTCGATTTTGTTCGATCGAAAGGGAACGATCCTTTTGCGGGGGACAATATGGAGCACGTGAAGAAAGCCGCGCCCAATTAACTCAGGTATCATCTACAAATAAAAGTAATCTGTGACTGTGATCGATTAGAGCTGTAAATGTTATCGCTAATACATACGACGATTACGTCCCTTCTGAACTTCGATCGTTCCCTATTTTCACTTCTTTCGAGATATTCGAGGTAAATCAAAATATCGGCGATCGGTAATCTGTAACGTTGCAAATTCATGAAATATTTACAGCACAGTTCTCACAAAAGACCCGAGATAATTCGCGTATGTCACTAGCTAATCACCGGCACTCGATTGCAACCTGCTGCTAGGGACCCGTATCACTGTGATGGGTTTCACCCGCGTACTGTTAAGTTGGAACTGGACGATACGGAAGAAGGTTCCTCGGTAAAAAAAAGTAATCGGAACACTAATAAACAGTTGGGCGCGTGTTGGACCTTATATACGCCAGAGCTGACTGATAGAAAAATCTGTTTCTGAGTACCCTCATCGATATCGAAGCCCCACCTCGGCAATGATAACGACACCTAGTGATAGACAACTTTATACACTTATTTTCTTTTTCATTTTTTTCCCACTGAAAATGTCACGTTGCTACTTTTCCTTCTCTTTGGTCAAATGTTAGCTAAAATACCTGTACGGTACCATTTTGGATAAAACCCCTACATCTCGCTGTTTGCCATAGCAACAACGCGTCAAATTTTGGTTTTGGAGGATATTTTTAAATTTCCATTTTTGAAAATACACCACTTAATAATCAACTTGCGTTATTAGTTTATAAATATATTATTAATCTGCCTTAAAGGTGTACAGTTATTAATTAGCTTTATCAAGGTATAAATTAACTTGCCTTATCAATGTACAATTAGTAATTATTATCTTGCCTGATTAATGAACAATTATTAATTATCTTGCATTCATATATAATTAATAATTTATTATAAAGATACTTATAAAATAATGTAACTTATATTCGACAAAAGCAAATTTGAAATCTTTTGAGTGACCACTTTTTATTTCTTATTTAAAAGTAGATAATACGATGTACGACGAACGTCGAGCGAAGAAAGAGTTTCGAACCTTTGCAGAGAATGGTGGATTCTTTGCAACTCGTTACAGAAATGATATCGTTACTCTGTTTCCTGAGCTGTTACGCGTTATGTTTATTTGTTTGTAACGGTGTATTGTAAAATAAGATAGCGTCGTATATCAGATGATATAATGATGCCATCTACCACTTGTTGATCTTGATGGTTCATATAGAAATCTTGAATTTGGAAATTTTCAAGTTTTCAAATCTGAGAATTTAAGAGATGGATATTTCAAAATTTGGGAACTGATTTAAAAAATTTGGAAATTATAGAATTTAAAAATCTGAGCAATGTGAATTTGGAAGTTTTCATATTTGATCCTCGAAATTGAAAGCAGGTGGTCCTACCAAATATTTATTAAAAATGGAATAAAATTTGTACGATATTCTCGAAACAAAAATTTGAGTTATTATATCGTCGAAGCATCTTGAGAAGTATTTAGTTCTGAAATCGAAGAGTGTTGTCCAATTAAATAAATGACATAAGACAGATTTGTATCACAATTCGTTTCACTTTAATGCAGAGTATTATATATCAGTAAATGCACCTTGAAGTTTGGCCTTTTGTAGATCAGTAATCAAGTTCCAGGTAACGAAAACTTAGATAACTTTTATCTTGTATTTGAAGTGTATTTTCTGAGCCACGGGAGGAACGTAGCTTTATTACGAATAAGCTATGAAAGTGGATTATAACGTATTACGGCTTTCTATGCCGTAAGACAGCTATATATTTTAAAGAATCTTTTATCGTGGTCGACCCATATTACCAAAACGAGCCAATACCGTATCACAAAAAGTAGCCTCAACATTGGCGTAGCTAGATACAAACCAAAATAGGCCTGATCTCTCAAGAATTTCACACTGGTCACTTCTAAATATAGAAATAATTGCCAATATAAGAAAATAACACGTGGCAATTTAATGCTTAATTACATAACGCGAAATGATATAATAATGTTATAATACAGGTGGTCATATAATGTGTAGCCATATAACGCATGGCAATCAAGTACGTGAGAATTTAAGGTGTGGTTACACAGCGCATAGTGACCTAACGCTTAACCATTTAACGCATGGCCATATAACGCATGGATATGTAATGCGTGGTGATCGAATATGTGAGAATTTAAAACGTGGCTATACAACGCATGGAGATCAAACGCATAGCCATTTAACGCGTGACTATGTAACGCATGGTCATATAATGCGTGACCATGTAACGCATGGTCATATAATGCGTGACCATGTAACGCATGGTCATATAATGTCTTGCGATCAAATACGTGAAAATTCAAAACGTGGTTATACAGCGAATGGTGATCTAACGCGTGGCCATGTAACGCGTGGCTATATTACGTGTAAACGTATAAAGCGTGGAAATCTAACATGTAGCAATACAACGCGTGGCGATATAACGTGTAGAAATTTAACGTGTAGCGATCCAATACGTAGTGATTTAACGCGTGGTAATTTAACGTGGCGATCTAGCACGTGGAAATCTAACGCATGGCAATCTAATGCGTGGTCATATAACGCGTGGAAATCTAACATGTAGCAATACAACGCGTGGCGATATAACGCGTAGAAATTTAACGTGTAGCGATCCAATACGTAGTGATTTAACGCGTGGTAATTTAACGTGGCGATCTAGCACGTGGAAGTCTAACACATGGCAATCTAATGCGTGGTCATATAACGCGTGGAAATCTAACATGTAGCAATACAACGCGTGGCGATATAACGCGTAGAAATTTAACGCGTAGCGATCTAATACGTAGTGATGTAACGCGTGGTAATTTAACACGTGGCGATCTAGCACGTGGAAGTCTAACACATGGCAATCTAATGCGTGGTCATATAACGCGTGGAAATCTAACATGTAGCAATACAACACGTGGCGATATAACGCGTAGAAATTTAACGCGTAGCGATCTAATACGTAGTGATGTAACGCGTGGTAATTTAACACGTGGCGATCTAGCACGTGGAAATCTAACGCATGGCAATCTAATGCGTGGTCATATAACGCGTGAAGATCTAACATGTAGCAGTACAATGCGTAGAAATTTAACGCGTGGCTATATAATGCATGGAAATATAAGGTGCAGCATTGTAAATCGTGGTCGTAAAAGGCGTGGCGATATAGCGTGAGACCTTATAATGTATGAGAATTTGAAGCTTGACAATTTAATGATAATCCAACACGTGCTAACGTATTTTGCAAATAAAATAACAAATTTAATTTTCTTTTTTTTTACAAAGAGTTAATAACGTGTTAAATGTGCCTAACCGATAGCATTGCGAAACAGATAGATTATCTAGAATTCCAAACATATCACTGAGTAAATAATGCTACGAAGGCTTTGTATTCACAAATAAAATAAGGAACCGCTTTCCTTCGTTCAACTTAGTTCCCGATTTTTGTACATGGAGGGTAAAGATCTTGTCAACGTATTGATTATAGTTTCCGTTTCTTACATGTTTGATTAAAAATAAGAACGAAACCCAGTGGCGTAACTAGGTGGAGACTAGGGATTCCTACGCACCTAGGGATGTGGAGATATATTACGACATTGTCAAAATTTGAATTCCTACATTTCTAAGTTTTACAAACTCTCAAATTTCTATATTTCTGCATTTTCAAATTTCTAAATTTTCTGCTACCAAAACTGTCAAGAATCTAAAATTATTTAGATATATTTAATGTGGTTCGCGCTATTAATAAAACAGATTTGGTACCTTCTAAACAAAAATTTTAATTACATTAATACCAAAATCGCTCAAATTTCTCGTCTACCAACAAATTGTGGGACAGTTGTATTCTGTATTACTTCAAAATATTTCTAAGCAAAGAAACGAATATCCGTTTACAAACGAATTTGTTGTCAACATCGATAAAGTGATTCTGATTAAGTTTCGAGCAAATACAATAGTTTCTCAAATACCGACATTTTAGAATGAATTACAGTTCGGGATTATTTTGTTGAAATTTGAATTAACGAACGTGAAGTTTATTTAATACTGATTCCAAAATAAAAAGAGATCGTAGTAGCAGGATGAAACTTAAAAGTTATTAACGTTTAATCGATCATAAAATTTTATTCTTTCCATAAAGCATACGTGTCAAGAGCGAAACACGTAAAAACATATCGAACATCGATATCTTATCAGTCTAAGAATAATTCAAGAAATAAATATCAGTTTATTGATTTCAAAGTTTGATATTAAAAGGCACACGATATTGTGTTAAAATGATACGTCTGATATAATATTTTACATTTAATATTTAATGCAATAATACATTTAAAAAAGCTACTATTTTATTGAAAAGATACAAAGTGGATCAATAAAAAATAACATCTAAAATAATTCCTTACCTGTTGATTAAAAAAAAAGTTTTAAATGAAATTTTAAATAATAAAAGCATTTCAAGAACTCATTAAATGAATACAATTTGATTTTTTGTCTTATATTTTTTGGAATATCTATATGAACTAGAGTGTCTTTGCTCTGGATTTCTATCTCATCCAGAAAATGAAATATACTTATTGAAAGATATAAAAAGAATGATATATTTACACAAGTTTATATACTCACCGCATCTGGAAGCTCGTGATATTGCAGCCGATGCATATAAGCTGCCGTAGACTGCGCTGGTAGTTGTGAAGAACCGCATTGAGGTTCGATCCAAATTTCAGAAACGATCTGGAAATCGCCAAATCCTTCAAAATCGTCCATGCTAACTTCACCATCAGCAGTACCTAAAACACATTAAATCGTATTACTAATTTTATTCACAGATCCTTAAAAATTTCATGTTGAAAAAGCAGGAACTTCCCATCATTTCAGAAATCAAATATCAATTAGACTAAATTTTCAAATTTCCAAACCCTTAAATTTCCAAAAACCCAAGTTTCCACATTTCCGAATTCCCAAACTTATAAAAACCAGTAAATGGTGAAACCCTTTTCTCCTACCGCCATTTTCTCTTGAAGCCTTCAAAAGTTATTTACTAAATGTGGAATACCTACTATGTTCAATAGTATACTCGGATAGCTAAGAAAAGAAATTATACGAACTTCAAAACCCCTTACAAGACTTTTCTCAGTTACATTACTGATTCTATTTATATATAATCGACTATAAAAATGAACAACAATATTTTTACCCTCATCCGTATCTTCCTCTGATGCACTGTCGCGTTCTAATACCGTATTGGATGTAACATGCGGAGGAAATAGGATATATTGAATGATACACGGATACAATGCATCGTCTTTACCAACTCCTTGCATTTGTACTTCAAGGACCATGTTCATAATGCCCGCCGCTGAATAAGTAAAATTAAAACCCTCAACTAAACGCATCCTAATACAAACATACGATATGTTATCTTATATTCTAAAGCGTGAAGAAAAAATAATGTATATTTAAAAATCACGAAAGCAAGAGAAAGTAAACATTTGCATGAATACAGAAATATTTACTTTGTAATTGTAGATAGAATCCGTGCAATGGCAGTTATGTTCAATCTTGGTAATGTGATCCCCGGGATTGTTTGCACAAATGGTCGTTTCATATGCCAAAGCCATCTATTATGATATAGATATCTAGACAAACTAGTTGACAAAATTCCTCCCAATATCTGCGTATTCTTCATTGAATTTGTTTGCGTTCCATCAGGAAATACAATGGAATTTAAGTCAGTCGGCATTCGCTCGTATCTAATCAAAATTCTTTCTAAAGATTTATGTATAATCGTACAGGAAGGTGTTTCCTTTTGTTCTGTAGGTCTATTTGGTAAAGTAAGCTTTGATAATCTGTCTAGAAGATCGACGACGACGTTATGTCGAACGACTCCTTCTGTTCCGGCTGCGAACGCAATGTTAAGGATAACACAAAGAGCTTTGCAGTTAATACGAATTAACGAAAATGAAACAGGTGGCTTATCTGCTTCTCTATAAATAAATTGCACATATGTGTGATTTTCAACGAGAACGAAAGTCGCCCAATTTTTTAGCATGGCATAAAGGACAGCGGCTGCCTGACGACTTTGAACGCATTGAAAACGTCCGCTTTGATTTGCTTGATGTAGATGCTTTGGTAATGGCCTATCATGTGATAAAATTAATGTTACTCTTTGCGTGTGCATCCAACGTGCCCATTGTAAAGGATTTAAAGACACTACAGGTTGCCAGATTTGTCCAAATTGTGGACAGGCTGCATCACTGAAATACAAGTAACATAATTCTACATTTATTGACTCCAAACAAATATTTTGCTGCAAATATTCTATAAGCATACCTAAGTTGGACTGTATTAGGTGAAGGATAAGCTGACAAATAAAAGACTGGCATGCCACTTCTGATGGTATCCGGTACACTGTACCAAGTCCAACCAAATTCTGGAAACCAGCTAAAGTGTGCAAGCATAGTATCACTTTCTGTTAAAGACGTCAAAGCTGCCCAGAAACAAGTCACTACACCTTGACGATATTGTGATTTCAACGGTTTTTTGGATAAACATGTTATATCATGTAAAAATTCGTAGGGAGCTGCAACCAAATAATATTTTCTTTCATACGCGTTCTTCGTTATTGTTTTAAGTTTCATTTTTAGTTACCTTCTATAGTAATTTTATATTGTATAGTATTGGATGCAGATAATGATTTTGTAGACCAAGGACATAGTATCACATATTCGAGTAAAACACTCGATTTCCATAACAGTACAAAACAAATTTCAAGCACTTCATCTCTTACATTAGCACGTTTTATTAAGTATCCTTCTCGGAGACGACAACATAACAAACTGCTCAGTGTGCAAGTAACTTTATCTTCTATTTGTTTCTTTTGTAATAGTTGATCGGATTTTTGTTCATAAAATAAAGAGTTTTTGGATTGCCAGGTTGAGTAATCTGGTAAACTACTATAAACTACTTCACGATATAGTTGCCAACATAAAAAATTTCTTTGATAAATGTTCATTTCCATTTCATTTGAATGTATCTGTAAAACAAGCTACTGCACAAACTACATATTTTTAAATTTATACTTAAAATAAATAACAAATATGTTAAAATATTTCTTATAATTTTAAAATATACACAACTGTAACCATTATTTATTATTTCAGAAGTTACTTACTGAATGTGGAATAAAAGGCATGTAAGTACCCAATGTAGCTCTAGCAATGAAATGTAATAAATCTTGATATGGCACTAAGCCGTCTGCACAATGTGGATGATACGTACTACCAACATGTAGAAAGCTACATGCAATTGTTGTTGCGCGTAACTGTTGCATAACAGAATCTAAGACATGAACATCTGTAGTTCCTACTATACCATCTGACACAATGATCATATCTAGAAGGTTAATTACATGATAATATATTTTATATTTGTAGCTATGATATACAATATGTCTTATCAATTCTCCCCTTGTACTATGCTTTGTACATTTGTAGAACTTACGTGCACAACTGTGTTCTGGTAGAAGTGTAAGTGCTAACATCCCATATCTCAACATGTTAACAAAATTTGACTCTGGAGAAATTACTGACACATTAGCAACACACATACTACTTTTATTCATACAAGTATTGCTTTCTTCAAAAAGTCCTCCCACCAATCGTTCACTTTCAGCTCTTAAATTTTCTAGTTGCTGACTAGCTATAGCAGTGATACATGCTATTTTTTCTTCTAATATATTAAGTTGTTTCTTTATAAAACTTGTTAGTTGATTAACATTATCCATAGTTACTAGCCAACCTTGTACTAGAACCTGCTGTGCAGGACTTGTAAAAAATGGTGTATGAGCAATTATAGTTACATAAATTTCTGGTAGCATTATTCTTTTACTTCCTGGTATAATGAACTGCAACAATAACAGGTTTTCATCATTAACATATTATAATTGTAAAAAAATTATTTAGACAATAATAAGTATGTTAACTGTTTACAGTAACAATAAATCAGTGCTTACAGGCTTAATAATATTTTCCAAAAATCGTTTTGTTGCCATATATACTTCATCTATTACAATTTCACCATGTTGTATATCCTATAATACAACCAAGCATAAAAATGTAAGGTTCCTTAAAATATATTTAGTTGTAATATCTATGATACAAATTATATTTTTAATTATACTTACTATAGTTGCGAGTGATGGACTTAAATCTAAATTAAACACCATCCTATATTTATGAGCTAAGAATATTATCGAAGTTGTCGAGGTTACTCTATAAAGATATTGATGGCTAGTTTCGGAAGACCATGGTTCAAATTTTGTCTTTGGTAATACAGATACAACTTCTAATTCTGGTGCTTCTTTATTTTTAAAACTTGGACACTGTATACTTATCAGAGTATCTAAATGTTCCAACATCCATTGGGCTCTTACATTTCGAGATATAGGAAATCCTTTTTTCATTAGTAAGAAAACAGTTTCTGCTTCAAGGATAGGTTTCTCCTGTAGAATAACATTTTCTTCTAGTATATGTAAATTATATAAATTTCAAAAGTCATAGGAAGAAATATGTTAACGTTAAAGCTACAATGATACAACTTTTATCATAAAATACAATTACGTATATAAATATAAATTACCTCGTTTTTTGCAGATGCCATTATGTTTATTATTATTTATTTTGGTATCAACAATTACGTATAAATTACGTATTAACGAAAAGTTAAAGTTCCAAGTACATTACTACAATATGTACATAATCATGACTTTTAGGAAAATCATGTATACTGATTCACTATGAGCACATTTTTGCATACCATTTTTCAAAAATCACGTTAACGTTCACCAGATTTAATGTTCACTTAAATTTACAACAAATATAGTATAACCTTAAAAGTTTAACAAGAATAATATAACCTCAGTGAAATTGTACAGAAGTGGTATCATTACTATCATTTTATTTGATTTATTACTACTATTCTTAAATTAATAATTATTTTCTAAAACAAGTGTTCATAAAATTGAAATTTCAGCAAATATTAAATTGAACTATGCAATTTGAAAGTAACAAAAATAAAAACAGTTACATATAGATGACATTACATATTGCATTGTTGACAAATTTACTTTTAATGTTTATAAACAACAATAAAGTACACCATACATGTAACATGCAATAATTTGATACAATAAATGTTTGACAGCATATTACATTTATCAATAAAAATTCTTTACAAATAAATAAATGATACTAAATTATAAGTTAATAAAAGTATTTTGAATATACTTTTACCAATTGCATGTTTTAATATTTCCAACAACTGGCCATTCAATATTATTCATTATTATTAATTGTCATGTGATGGTGAAAGATCAAAACCTATATTTTTTGGAAAAAGATATGTATATATATTAAAAATTTTATCTATCTTGTAATCTTCGGGTTTCATTTTTGATACAAGCGATTAAAAATTGGTTATTTGTTGATCGTGTACTGTTCAAAACAACAGACAGACCGATTACTATTCGTTCAATGAAAGATTGTTCTTATTTCGCGCAACATGCCTAACTTCAGTAACCTCCCCTCTTTTTAATTTTGTCTCACTGGCATATACTTTTGACTCCATCGACTATATACACAGCGAACAAAAATATTTCAATAGAAAAAAGTGCAATGTAGGACAGATATGATCAAGTGGTTAAGAAACTATATTCGGTTATCATCAAATTCCAAAATTCCTAAAAGTCAAATTTTGAGATTGCCGTATTCTCAAATTCCTTAATTCTCAAGTTTTCCAGTAAAGAACACACACAATTAAAGGTCACTAAGTATATACTCTCAGCATTACAAACGCTGTAAAGGCGCATGCACATTGCTTTGGTTACGAAATATATTTGAACCAACCATAGTCAGCTTGCGCAGAACAAACAGAAATTCGTCTGATGATGGATACGATCTTTCGTTGAACGAGGAATAGTTATCAAAATATAGTACTATAATTAAGCGTAATCGGCACCGTCTAGGAATATTAGGACTGCTTTTTATGCCCTCATGCGGTGACTTGCAGAAGTTCCTGTCCAGCTTTGTCTATCTTATGTGTGTTTGGTTAGGAGAGACAAGGATAGTAGTTTGAAAAATGTGTAAAACACGAATTACAAACGCCAAAAGTACTCAGCGAAAAAGTAATATTTCGCCATGATTTCTTTTGCGTACTATTCCCAGAACTCTAATCTAGGTCGGTACGGAGCTCGATTTTGGAAAAATGGGACGTGAAAAATTTCCTTCTATAACAAAACATTAGTTTTCAGCTCATAAAATTTCAAGGACAAAATTGAAAATCGAGCTCCGTACCGACCTAGATTAGAGTTCTGGGAATAGTACGCAAAAGAAATCATGGCGAAATATTACTTTTTCGCTGAGTACTTTTGGCGTTTGTAATTCGTGTTTTACACATTTTTGAAACTGCTATCCTTGTCTCTCCTAACCAAAAACAACATGGATAGCCAAACGTCGACGAACTTCTGCAAGTCACCGCATGAGGGCATAAAAAGCAGTCCCCTAGTACTTTTTGACCATATCGTGTACGCTTAAAGGCTTATTTTTAATAAGGTTGAAGCACATGCTATTTAATTTGTGTATATAGGTTGAATGCATACAAATCATAATATATTTTTATGATAAACTGTATACCACTTCATAATTCTTTTTCTGAGTCACTTATCTAATTTCAAATTTGAGTCAAAGAAAATTGAATATCTGTAAACGTGAGTCAAGATAATTTTCATGTCAGACGTAAGTTTACATGTAGTTGTGCGACGTTACATAGTAAGGATGCCAAGTTTTAAAGTTATTAAATTATAGTTTGTTATATTTTAGATACAAACGGAATTTAATGAAGGTAACAAAACATTCAGTAATAGTAATTTTAAAGTTATGAATAAATTGAGTATGTGTATACACATAATGAAATTACTTCAAAAGATTCTACTGCCACTCCCTAATTTTTCCCTTCATTGTTATTGTAAACATTTCTTTTATATTGAATTTTCATACAAAGTTTTTAAATTTTGTTTTAATAAATAATTTATGGCATTAGGTTTATAATTCATGATATTGTTTAATTACAGAACACTTAATGACTAATCAATCATCTTGAGATACACAACAATAATGTATCATGTACAAACAGTTTTGATATATACCCTGGTTGCATTAACTGGTGTACATACTCAGAACTTTTTATATGGAGAAGAATATAACCAATGTCCACAACATTGGATAAAATTTCAAGAATCATGTTACCGTTTTATAAAAAGTCCCATTAGGGAAAGACAAGATGCGAGAAAGAATTGTCAGGCCTATCAGAGCGATCTTCTTACAATCAATTCAGTAGAAGAACATGGGTTTATAATGTATCAGTTGTTATGGCAAGATCCACAACACCGTAAATGGTACACTGGTATAAAGAATCAAAATGGTAATTGGGTAAATGAAGCTGATAATACTCAATTAACGAATATGGATAATGCATTTTTACCAGAACCGAATGATGGAGATTATAATAGAGATTATATAGTATACTCTTATCATAATAATCTACAACGTTGGGGACTTGAAACTGTAACTGGTAGAGAAAAATTGTTATATATTTGTGAAGCACCTATGTCAAATTTGCATAATTTAATAGAAGACGATCGCACTTACCATTATGGTGTTGAGATTGAAAATCCTAGTGAGATACCTCGAGGGCCATATTTTATTAAACAACCTGTGGATAAAGTATTTGACGTATCAACAAGAAAAATAAACAATTATATTTCATTAAGTTGCTTAGCAGGTGGTTATCCTGTACCCACATATGAGTGGTTTAAGGAAGACTATGAAAATGATAGATTAACTGCAAAAAAAATAAATCCACTAGATAATGTAAGATATACTGTAAGCGGCGGTACTTTGATTATCTATGAACCTGATCAGGTAAATATATTTTACATTTGATAGAATTTATGTGCTGAATATAAATATAACATAAAAATGTTAATCATGTTTAGACAAAAGATAGAGGTTCGTACCATTGTAAAGCAACAAATAAATTTGGTACAATTATATCTGAAAGTGTGGAACTATCATTTGGATATATTTTGGAGTTCAATTTAAAACGTTCGGAGGAGCGAGGAGATCAAAAATGGGGAAAGGCTGTATATTGTGATCCACCTCAACATTTTCCTGGAGTAAAATATTATTGGGCACGTGATTATTTCCCTAATTTTGTCGAAGAAGATAAACGTGTTTTCGTTTCCCATGATGGAGCTCTTTATTTTTCTGCATTGGAAATGATTGATCGTGGAAATTATTCTTGTAACGTTCAAAGCGTTGCGTCCGATACCGGTCGTAACGGACCATTCTTCCCTTTAAGAGTTGATCCACATTGTAATTAATTTTTTTTTCTTAATTCAAAATCGAATATTTTCTTATAAAACGATTATCATTGTAATATGTTTTTTCGTCTTTCAGCCTCTTTTCAGCAATTAAAGTTTCCTAATAATTTTCCGAAAGCATTTCCTGAAGCGCCAATTGCAGGGGAAGAAGTTAGACTCGAGTGTATTGCATTTGGATAGTAAGCTTCTATTTTCTAAAACAATCTTTTAATTCGATCACATCGGTAAATCGTAATATTTGTGCTATTTATCATATTAATTATTTTTTTTATTTAACATAGTCCTGTTCCTTCGTTTAATTGGACAAAAAGGGGTGGCTCATTACCACGTGGATCATATACAGCTAGTTATAATCGAGTATTAATCATACCGAAAGTACATGTCGATGATCAAGGAGACTACATTTGCAGAGTTCATAATGACAGATTGTCAATTGAAAACTTTGTAACATTAACTATTCAAGCAGCTCCAAATTTTACTATTCCACTGGTAGATAAACACATGGATAACAGGGGAGAACTAACTTGGACTTGTGAAGCATTTGGAATACCAGATGTTACTTATAGTTGGTTTAGGAATGGTGAATTATTAAATGTAGATACCCTTCCTGTTGAAGATAGAGAGCGATATTTTATACAAGATAATGTTCTAACTATAAAAAATTTGGACCCCGAACGAGACCAAGCTATGTACCAATGTCGCGCGAGAAATCAATTAAAGACAAAATATTCATCTGCACAACTAAGGGTTTTATGTAAGTTGTTATTTAAACATTTCATCTAAACTTAATAATATTATTGCATCCTTCAAATTACAGCATTAAAACCATCGTTTAAAAAACGGCCTATGGAGCCTGAAACTTATGCAGCTGAAAGAGGTAATGTTACTATCTTTTGCAATCCTGAAGCTGCACCCAGACCAAAATTTGTTTGGAAAAAGGATGGAAATATAATTGGTTCTGGTGGTAGACGTAGAATCTTAGAAAGTGGCAACCTTATAATTAGTCCTGTTTCAAGCGATGATGAAGGCACCTATGTTTGTAGCGCAACAAATATATATGGATCTGATGAAACTCGAGGGCGATTAATAGTATTACGTAAGTTAATATAAATATTTTGCAATATTCAAATGCCGATTTCACAATATTTCTAAATATTGATTTTAAATTAAGGTCGCCCATATTTTCTGGAAAAGTTACCTCAACGTATAACTACAGCGGTAATGCAAAATCAAACTTTACGCTGTATGGGGGAAGTGGATGAAATGTTAGATGTAGCTTATATTTGGAAACACAATGGTTTACGAATCAGGGATGAAGATTTAGTAAGTAATCCTAGATTACGTATCGATGGTGGAGAACTAAATATAATAAATGCCACATTCATGGAAGCGGGGGATTATGAGTGTATAATTAAAAGCGCTGTAGGGGAAATTTCTAGTACAACAACGGTTATGATAAAAGGACCACCTGGACCACCAGGTGGTGTGCAAGTTGTGAATATCGTAAAAACATCTACAACATTACGTTGGACAGATGGTGCTTTTAATGGCAGACCCATTACTATGTATACTGTAAGCGCGAGAACTAACTGGAACCACACATGGTTCAATGTTATAGAAAGTATGTATAATGTAATTTTCTGTTAAACATGTACTATTATTATATATTTCACGATAAAAACGTATATAATGCATATTGTTTCAGATATCACTGCCACTGAAGTAGATAGATATAATGGCAGGAAAGAGGCTTATTTGGAAAATGTTTTAAATCCTTATACTACTTACGAATTTTGTGTATCCGCTTTTAATGAATTGGGATATAGTGTGCCATCATCACCTTCTCCACAGTATAGTACACCATCAGATAAACCATATAGAATTCCATCTAACATAGGTGGGGGAGGTGGTAAAATTGGAGATCTGACAATAACATGGAATCCTTTACCACCTTCTGAACAAAACGGTCCAGGAATTTACTACAAAGTCTTTTGGCGTCGGAAATATCACGAGACAGAGTTTCAGTCCTTATCTCTGAAAGGGCACGGTAACGTTGGAAGAAGTGTTGTATCGATACAACCGCAGTATTATTATACAGAATATGAAGTCAAGGTTCAAGCAATAAATTCATTAGGTTCTGGGCCAGTTTCCAATGAAGTTACGATATTTAGTGCAGAAGACATGCCACAAGTAGCTCCACAACAAGTTGTTGCACAAAGTTACAATAGTACTAGTTTGAAAGTTAGTTGGTCACCAATTGAACAAACTCGTGAAAAGGTACGAGGCAAGTTAATAGGTCATAGGATAAAATATTGGAAAGAAAGTAACAGAGAAGAAGATGCGGTATATTATTTGTCTCGAAGTACACGACCTTGGGCTCTTGTAGTCGGTTTGCAACCTGATACCTATTATTACGTTAAAGTAATGGCATATAATTCTGCCGGAGAAGGTCCCGAAAGCGAACGGTATTTAGAAAGAACTTATCGAAAAGCACCACAGAAACCACCGTCTTCTGTCACTGTGCAGGGTATAAATCCTTCAACGATTAGAGTTGTATGGCGATACGTACAACCAAGTTTAGAAGAAGAACCGTTAATTGGTTATAAAATACGTGTGTGGGAATTAGATCAAGATATGAGTACCGCGAATGATACCATTATACCAAGTGGATCAAAATTAGAAGCAGATATCACTAATCTCACCCCTGGTAAAGCATATCATTTACGAGTACTTGCATTTAGCAAAGGAGGAGATGGACGCATGTCAAGTCCAACTCGTACATTCCAAATGGGTGATGAAGCTCTTTTTAAAAGTAGCGCGAGTAACAAGATATTAGATGCTGCCTTAGGTATATCATTGTTATTACTATTACGAATTTATAATTGTGTGTAATATGAGCATATTTTTTATACAAAATAGATATATCGAATATTTAGTAATCATTTTTAAAAATGCAATGAAAAAATGCAATATATTGAATATTTTTATGTAGATAAAACAAATATAAATTTTTATAATTTTTTTACATTATTAAGTTAATGGTATCTAATATTAACACGTTATTAATGATCTGAATATTATTAAATATTAATAACACATTAAATTGTTATAAATAACAAGGGAAAACATAATTAAGACTTTTGATCTGAGTAATGTTTATGATACATTCATTTTGTCACTATAAAAATTCATTCGTTTAATATCATACCATATTTAACAACAGTAACTGATTCTTCTATAATATTGTTATACAGTATGAGTAATTTTGTACTTCAAAGTATTACCTTAATTAATCTAACTTCTAAACGTTAGTTAATCTAAAACATTAATTATATTAATTAATCTAAAACATTAATTATATTAATGTTTAACTGCTTAAGTGCTAGTATGAGTTACAAGAATATCGGTATTAGAACGTTGATTAAGGGCCCTAGATCAACGCTAATAACATACATTTTATCGAAAGAATGATATTTAGTTATTTCAACTATACACCTATAGTTCACAAGAATTATCCGCAAAGATCAGATAATAATTTGAAAAGTTACATCGTTAATAAAGAAGGGGCAAGATAAAACTTGTTGGCAATCTTCTGGCAAAGAGAAAGAATGCAATATTCTTTAACATTTTCGGAATATAAGTCATAGGTGCGATTGTGCAGCTAAAAGTATAAACAGTTAAATATAATATAAAAGTTTTATTATTTTTGCACATTTTTATAATTATTTTTAAGAATTTGTAAACAAACGATCTTTTTATTTTAGTTGACAAAGCTTCTATCCATCCGTCCATAAATATCCAGATGATAGACTGTAAATAATATTTATGACCTTAATCTTTTTTAATAAAATTTGAAACAACTTTAATGTTGCTCTGTTTGTACAGACAATAATAAAATACTTCATACAAAAATTTCATTAAGGAATCAATAATTTGATACATACAAATTTTCGGTTATGTAAGAAGTTTTTTATTGGATAATGTCATTAAGAAATAATGTTTTTTACGGGTGCATACAAATTTAAATTTGAATAGAATTCAAGTTTTTATTATGTTTTTATTAACATAACTTTTAGTTATAAGAAATTGTGTATCATTTTGTATTAATGTATTACTAAACAAACGATCTGATATTATACATGTTTTACAATAAAAATAAATTTACTACTTACTTCTGTTTATTTAACTCAATAATCGGAAGTCACGTAAATGGGAGGTATGTACATGTAATTATTTTTGAAAAAACGATAATTTAAAATTCAAATTTTCATGTCTTTAAAAAGCCCTAAATATATTTATCTTTTTTCGATATTCCAATTATATTCATATTATAGTAATATTATTAAAAAAAAATTATTTAATATGTGATATACATAAAATAAATAAATATATATAGACATTCAACTGGATTCAATAGTTGCAGAAGATAACTTACATTATATTTAAGATATTTTTGTAGCTAATTTTAGAAGCCGGTGATTAAAAGATAAAATACAAAATGTTTTTTGACACATAGTTATAAATATATTTTACAGAGATAAACTGTGTCTACATTAATGCCGGTTATTGTGCATTCTGCACAATTTTAAAGAAAAGTAATTTTTGTATTTTCGTATTGTTGTAATTGTAAGGTTAAACATGTTGCGAATTGTAAGCCGAAAATTGAATAACATTCAAACGTTAACAAAAAGTTCAGTATTTAACATTAAACAGGCAAGAAGTCTGAATTTACTTGAATATCAGAGCAAAGAACTTCTTAGAGATTGTGGAGTTTCTGTACAAAATTTTGCTATTGTGGATGACTTAAATAAAGCAAACTCTGCTTTAGAAAAATTACGTTAGTATTTCATTTAATGATTTCTTATACCCACAAGATTATAGTATATTATTAAGTATGTTTACATATATAGATGCGGATGAATATGTTATAAAAGCTCAAGTATTAGCTGGTGGTCGTGGGAAAGGCTGGTTTGATAATGGTTTTAAAGGAGGTGTACATCTTACAAAGGAGTAAGTAGATGTACATAGTATAAATGCGAAGTAACAACACATATGTCATTTAATTTATTTGTTAACAGCCGTAAAGCTGTTATAGATGTCGTGAAAAATATGTTAGGTCACCGCCTTATTACAAAACAGACTTCAAAAGACGGCATATTAGTACAAAAGATTATGATAGCAGAATCTGTAAATATAGAACGTGAAACATATATTTGTATACTTATGGATAGACAACACAATGGTCCTGTATTAATAGCTTCACCAGCAGGTGGTATGGATATTGAAACGGTTGCTGAAAAAAACCCAGAATTAATCAAAACAATACCATTAGATATATATTATGGTATCGATGATAGTATTGCTAAAGAAGTTACAACATTTCTTGGCATTGTGGAGCCGACTGTACAAGAAAAAGCAATATATGAATTACAAAATTTGTGGAAACTATTTGTAGATATTGATGCTTTGCAAGTTGAAATTAATCCATTGGTTGTAACTACAGATAAACAAGTTATAGCAGTAGATGCAAAAATATCATTTGATGATAATGCTCAATTTAGACAGCAGGATTTATTTGCTTTAGACGATAACAATGAAAAAGATCCCAGAGAAGTAGCAGCATCACGATTTAATTTAAATTATATTGGTATGGATGGTAATATAGGATGTTTAGGTATGTGCTATGAATAATATAATTAATAGTATTGTGTATATAAAAATGGCATGACACATCACACAAGCACTCGTTTCATGTATAGTTAATGGTGCTGGGTTAGCAATGGCAACTATGGATATAATTAAATTAAATGGTGGGTCTCCAGCAAACTTTTTAGATGTTGGTGGCAGTGTTAAAGAAGACCAAGTTTATGAAGCATTTAAAATTCTAAGCGAAGGTATGTATTAAACATTGAAATAGGTAATAACATTTTATCTATTATTAACTGTGATCCCACAATCGATTCATTCTTGATTTGATCAAATATTATTCTGTTTAGTTTAGGTTGTACGTGTTGAATTCATGTGTTAGCATAGCATGAACATGTACAATCTAAACAATTGAAGAATATTTGATTAAACTATGAGCAGATTGATAGCATGGATCAGAGCTTAAAAACTAAACTTTCTATTTATTGCTTCATAATGTACACTTCCTTTTAAATTAAAAATAAAGTAGAAATGTAAATAAATAAATAATAAAATATAAATTAATGTATTGATTAATTTTTGGTCTGAATAGAAATCTTTTTATTTTGGTCTGAAAAGAAATCACATTTCGAAAATTTGCACTTAAAAAATTTCCTTAAATGTAATGTTAAATATGTTATTTGATATCTTTAGATCCAAAAGTAAAAGTAATACTTGTAAATGTATTTGGAGGCATTGTAAATTGTGCTATTATAGCAAAAGGTATTATTGCAGCATATCATAATCTACGGCTTAAAATTCCGCTTGTTGTTAGACTAGAAGGTAACGATTCTCTTTGTTTAATATTTAATTTAAGTATTGATTTACTTTTTTGTATCTAGTCGCGAAATTTAATAATTATCCTTTTCTTCCTATATTAGGTACTAATGTAACAGAAGCAAAGAAGCTTCTTGCCGAAAGTAATTTGTCAATCCTTACTGCAAATGATTTAGATGAAGCTGCAAAGAAAGCAGTTTGCTCGGTAAAAGCATAAACTCAACAGCGATACTTTGTATCAGATCATTACAGGAGTAAAAATTCGAAAATGTAAGGGAACATTACAACACTTAAACGGTTCATATCATTTTTATACATTGCTAAAATATGCAAAGATAAATATCTTATTTTTTTTCTTTTCGTAATATCACTTACATAATATAATTTCGATTTATCATTTTTTTATGCATAATTAAGTTCTACGAAGTTCGTATATTAAAAAGACTGTAAGCGTGAAATTAATTTCATAATGTTTCCAATTTATTGTTAGTAATTTAATTAATTATATTTATTTATTTGAATTAATAATTTTCGACTTTTTACATTATAATAAAGCTGTTTTATTTATAAGTGTTCCTGTATAGATCTTATTTGGCCATAAATTGTACACATTTTATACATTTTCGATCAAACATCCTCCATATTTTCATATTTTATATAGTTGAAAGCATAGTAATAAGAGACTTAAATCGTTTTGTATGTCCATAAGAATGCCTAAGCATATTTTTTAACGATCGTTAAGTATTTTGTACATTTATCTAATTTGTACTTTATCCAATAAAAAGTTGTCCTTGAAAATTAAACAATGTTATGTCTTACATTATTTTACAAGCCGAATAAAAATTTTTCTGAAATTAATTCTATTATTCTACCTAAAAGAACATAAACGTTGAATTTACATAATTATGCAATTTCAAATTTCTCCGCAGTGATTTGAATTCCTGTACAAAAAAAACTACGCTTAGCAAAAAGAAAGCTTAGTCGAGCGTTCAGCGCTCTTTTAATTGAAACCATATTTTATGTCATGCAAAGTGGTTTTACGTTACATATTCCATTTTTTCAAGTTAATGAACGAAAAATGAGAAACATTCTTAGGGTTCATAACCGAGCTATTAAATATTTTACAAATTCGATACCTGTTGCGACCTAATAGCTGATACAGTATTTTAAAAGTTCACCTTTCACGGAAGATCTGTAGGGCAATTTATGAACGCTGTTAAATAATAAGTCATTTGCGGTTAGCGTTTCTTTAAATTCCTTGAAATTTTCAAATTGTCAAACTTAAATATCTAGGAATTTAAAAATGTTGAAATATGCAAAGTTTGAAATTGATATTTTTGAGAAGTTTAGAGATTCAAATTCTTAAATCGATAAACTTTCAAATTTCCAGACCTAGAAATATTCAAATTGGGAAATTTAGAATTGGCACTTTACATCGCTAGTGGAAGGACCTTGACAATCAAGCGCTGCACGGAAGAAGTTCCACTTACATCCCTCATTACACAATTCTTTCCGCTCCTACAACTCTGTCCATGGCCATATAGCAAGACTCGCATATGAAGACATTTGCCTCCTGACCCGTAAACTTTATCGGCAGCTGTGCTCTCACATTTCAATAATGCTTGCTATGTATCTGTGTCTATACGTTTCCTATATACGACGTATGTTCGCGTGATTAATTATTCGCTTGGTCGTCAAAGTTTTAAGCGGAGCGCGCCGAAAGTCAAACACTCATATATTTCGAAATATCGCTTTACATAGCATGGCATTAAAGGACATTACAGTTTCTTTTCTCACGTTTGGCATTTAAAGCGTATATATTTTCTGAAACTCCGAGGACAATAGAAT
Source organism: Megachile willughbiella (assembly GCA_945859595.2). Taxonomy (NCBI): domain Eukaryota; kingdom Metazoa; phylum Arthropoda; class Insecta; order Hymenoptera; family Megachilidae; genus Megachile; species Megachile willughbiella. The sequence goes on from OX243796.1 coordinate 13,840,649, forward strand.
GAATTCCGACAAAAACATTATAAGGGTGAAATAAACGAATAATTAATTGAGCACTTAAATGAGTAAAATGATAAATGAAATAGGGGGAAGGAAGAAAAAGCGGGAGAAATGATCTGCGTCTGCGTTAAAATTTTGGGGCGGCTGGAGGAGCGATAACGTCGCGACGACACTAGCTCGGCCGACGTCGCAGCGCGCTGGTGTTTCTGAGATTTTCTAGTTGCATCCACTAGTGTGACTTTCGTCGGGTTCAAATATCGTTGACCGCTAAGTATCAAATAAATTGTATCAATTGCGTAAATGAAATTAAATTCGCTGTAGTGTTTATCGTATTACTCCAACCGCTTTCACGTTCGTTTTAGAATTGAAATTAATATATCAAATTAAAAAAAAATCAACGATGAAAAGAGTCTGCGCGCGTTTCATTTAATATGCAATTGTAAATTTAACGAAAGAAACAACAAGAAAGAAACATAGGTAAAATGTAAAGAATTCCTTGTTGGATTTATTAAGAAAGGCAGTGTTTTTCCGATTCGCCTGAGAAGATTGAAAGGAAACATTCCCGATGAGGTTGATGGATACGCGGAATCGCAACTTTTCTCTGTCCGAAGTACATCGTTAAGGATAAAGGACCATTTCCTGAGAACCTGTTGAGGATAAAGGAACAAACTTTACCGGAATACTTTTCAAGAAGTGGAAACGAAGTTCAGAGGATATTTCCTGGAAGATCGAGCGGAAAAGGGGCAGGAATTTTTAAGTAATCGAGCCGCCAGCAGAAAGTTGCAGCTTAGTTTTCAAGACAATTACCTAAGTCGAGAAATATTTCGGAAGCAATATAAACAAAAGTAAAAGTATTTTTAAATACGTACACGACACACAAAAAGAATCTTTTTCCGAGAAACTGAACAGACTCACTCGAAGAATACCAAACGTCTATTCTTTCCGGTTTGATTATTTAAGTTCACGGTAGGGTGAAATTTACGATAGAAACTATCAGCCAAAGATTCGCGGACTAGTTTTAAAATATTTAAAGAATTTCCGTGTGCAACGTGTCTTCCCGATTGCCGGGGACATTTCACTTAAAATTATTGCCCTGTACCGGTCATTCGACATCGAGGAAGATTAATAGATCTTACGGTCACAGGCGAGGCCCGTTCATAAGATACAAGAAGCAACAGGAAGAAAAAGGAAATACGTTCAAAAGAATCATGAATTTTAACACCTCATCCAGCCACTACGTTTGCAACTTGTCTTCGTTTCACTCGCACTATTCCCAGTTGCACGGATGGATCTCTCTTTTCGTTTGCATTTTCGGCTCGATCGCGAATATCCTGAATATTCTCGTTCTGACCCGACGAGAAATGCGATCGCCCACGAATATAATTTTAACAGGATTAGCCGTGGCGGATTTACTCGTAATGATCGATTACATTCCTTACGCGTTTCATCTTTATCTGTATCGACGATCCAGGAGAGACACATTTACTTACGGCTGGACTATCTTCGTGCTGTTTCACTCGAACTTTGCCCAGGTAACACAGTGTAAACATTGGTATAATTAGAATTTTTGTCTGCAGTGGGTTACATTTAGTCCTACCATTAACGTTAACGTATTTAGCCCTACCATTAACGTTAACGTATTTTACATATCGCACATCTCCAAATATCGAAATTCGAGACTTTATAAATTTGGTATTCATAATTTAACAATTTTTCACTTTTAGTATCTAACAATTTGAGAATTTTTAAATTCTTGTATTAAGAAATCTTTAAGCTTTAAAATAGTAATTACAGAATTTTGAATTTAGAAATTTGAAAATGTAAAAATTGGCAATTTAAAAATCTACATTTAGCAATATAAAATTTTCATTACTTAATTTTTAACTTGAGGAGCTCGAAAATGTATAGATACAGGAATTAGATGGATATTTGAAAAGTTAGAAATTTAATTCTAATACTAACACGAGATGTACCATGTCCGGTCCACCCTAATCCCTAGCTGATTTCACCAGTGCACGTAAATCAAATTAAAGGATTATCATGTTATCGAAATTTCTCCAAGTAAATAAACCGCAGTTATTAACGCGACAAACAAGCTATTTCTTGTTTGCAAACAAATTTCCGTGGAAGAAAAAATTGGTTGCAATATCGTCGTTCTACAAAGTCGTTTCGGTATTTATGGTTCATCGCATTCTTCCGGATGCTTCGTTTCCTTGCGTTGTTTGATGAGGATTGACCTACATGTTTGAAAACCAATCAATCCAACATACTGGATCTTCCTTCTTCTTTAATTAAAGGCTAAATTGCACAGTCCGACAAGACATGAATTTAGTTCTATTTCATTTTACTGTAATTCTACGTTGTTGAAGGACTGACGACTTGATCAATCTTGTTTTAACGAGAGTAGTAACAGCTACTGAGAGTAAGACAAGCAACTCGAAGTTCTGTGTTGTTTCACGGAAACGCAACGTTTTCCTTCGCGAATAGATAAACTTATCGATACGGAAACCGGAGAAAATTGGGATGTTGTGAATTAGCGAGTAAATTGATGACGTTTCAATTATATTTCCACAGGTTTGTCATACCATTTCAATTTGTTTAACCCTCATACTGGCCGTGTGGAGATACGTGGCAGTAGCAAGGCCGCAACAAAACAGAGAGTGGTGTAGTTACAGAAGAACTATTTTTGCGATTTTTATTGCGTACGTTTTCTGCCCCGTGCTTTGTGTACCCTTGTACATCACGACCGAAGTGAAAGAGCAAGTAGAAATTTTAGATTCCAACGGAATGAGTGTAAACAATCGAAATCAAAGTCTGATTGGTAAGCAATTACGTGAATTACGTAATTTTTATTTGTATAGTCTATTAAGATGTTACAGCTTCAACTTGATAATATTTTATTTTTAAAACGTGCATGCATTAATTATCCTAAACTTTTGTCTATGTAAATAATATGATATTTATGCAATAGTCTTGTTATAACTATTTAATTAGAAAAGCTCGTTTGCATTTGTTCGGTAGAAAATTACGTAATTAGTTATACAAGGTATCTCGCGCAATACGTTATAAACCAGTGATGGGCAAATCGAGTGCCCGGGGAGGTGCTCATGGGCACCAGTATTCGCTCAAGAGTTGTTCTCCGGAAATTCCATGTTCTTAAATTTTTGTGACTTGAGAATTCAGAAATATAAATAGATTATAAATTTAGAAATTGCAAAAGCTGAAAATTCGGAATTTTCAAGAAATTTCAAGTTTTCAACATTTAAAATTCCAAATTTTTAAGTTGAGCAATTCACTATCCATTATTAGAGATCGGAATTTTCCATTTCCATTGTAACTTATTTACACGAAATCGCTTTTCTATTTTCTGCAGCTTAAAAATATCCAGGAAAATAACTTTTAATAGCTAACCATTAAAGCAAGATTGAAACCGTGTGGAAATATTTATTCGCGGATGTCTGTTTATAAAAAAGCAATTCGCGCTTGAAGTACATGAGATTTTACTAAAAAGAGAACAAGAAAACAGCTCGTTTATTTCCGTATTATTCGCAATTGAGGAGTTTTGCCATTTTAGTCTATGTTTTGCGCATTAGTGTGTAAACGAGACTTTGAATAATATATTTAATGAGTTTTGTGAGAATAGCTCGCAACTATCATGATACGTGCATTAATTAACATAGTAGTTAAAAAGTTTGCTGGCTGCGTAACAGAAGACTACTGCACGCAGAAATGCCCTTAATATTTTAGCAATACATTTCTCGTAAAGGATTTAAAAAATTTGAGATGTCAATATTTGATGTGGCTAACATTCGCGAGCTTTAAAGAGGTCTTTTCAAGATCCCGTAGATGAAATTTTTTAATACAGATCTACACGTTAAATCTCTGTTGACGTGCTTTTTAGTTTATTACATTATTTTCAACGTTCTTTTTATAAAGTTACGAGCATACAGTCACGCAGATATTGTGATATATGTAACACTAATATGTCAGAATAACCGAGCGGATGCAATTCTGCATTTTATTCGGTTAACTTTGTTTTCTGTCAGCTCGTTCTTCATTTCCTACTGTATTTATTCTGCCAAACGAAATTGTTTGTCTTTCTAGATTCATCGCTCGAGAACACGACAAACGTTACACTGTATTTCGTTCGATTATCCGAAACGGCAAAAAATCATGATATCCTGAAAGAATTAAATTTCTGGATCTATAGTGTCGTAATAAAACTTTTTCCTTGCGTCGTTCTAACGATTGTCAGCTTGAAACTTCTTCAAGTGTTGTTGGAGGCAAAACGACGGAGGCGAAAGTTAACGAATATTCAGGAGGAAAATTCAGAAAGGAAGAAAGGCTGTCGAAGAGTTGAAAAGGAACGGCAAACTGATCGTACCACGATGATGTTGCTCGCAGTCTTGCTGCTTTTTCTACTGACAGAACTACCCCAGGGAATACTGGGACTTTTTAGCGTACTTCTTGGTCCAGGATTTTTCTGGACTTGTTACTTGATGTTGGGTTAGTACACTTACACTGGTACGCTGAACTTTCTTCCTCGTCATTTTCACCGTTAAAATGCAACTGTCTAAAAGTTCCGTTTCAAGAAGTACATTTATCAAACATCGGTACTTTAAAAGAAAAGTTTAATACCCTAGCGTAAAAGTTAACTGCAGAAACTACCTTTCAAGGCAGTATTGAAATATAATTGTAGTTGTTTGTGTTGGTACGTGCGCGAGCAGAGACGCATTTATACCTTTTGGAGGCCCCAGGCGTAACATCATTATAAGACCTCACATGAAGTCCATGTTTGTTAATTAAATCCATATACATTTCTGTTTTCAAGTTTATGAAAAGTATGAAAAACAACCATAAAAAAAGAACACTTCAAATTTAAATTAAAAGAATGAATAATATTAAGAAATGTTTTGATGTAAATTAGAAGAATTTTCTATCTTTCGTCCTAATTTATAATGGTGATGATATCTAATCTATTATGTATGGTTCTTTTTTATGTACATGCATCATGAATTTTATATTTAAAATTAAGTATATTGTTTTGCAACTATAACTCGACCAATTTTCATATTGTTTTAAAGAAGAGAAGTAAGGTTTTTAAATGTGGTCCCATGGAGAGTAAGGTCCCAGTTTGCGCCCAATGCACTTTATGGTAAAATGCGATTCTGTTCGCGTGTAACGGAAGTGTCTCTCGATTAACAGGAAGCGTGGAAAGAGAAGTCTTCCACTATCCCACCTGGCTCCTGTTTCCGCTGAACTGTCGAAACCAAAAAAAAGTCCAGGTTCCTTTCTCTCCATAATTCTTCTTAATCGACGAAAGCTTACGTTGCACCTGACAGAGTCATTTAAAACGAAGCCTGTACATGCAACTTTAAAATATTAGTTTGCTGCACAAATCGAATGACCGGTTTCGAAACACAGAAAGTGACACGATTTTGCTACATAAAAGTATCGCGAAATAGCAGCTGTACCATAGTTATTTAAAAATGATAAAATGATTTTATATAAATATCTAACGCATTTTCGCCGCTTCAATTTTCGAGATTTAATTAAGAACGAATAAAAATAGTCGTTGTATACGTGTGTGAACCTTTTAACACGGGAATTAATTTTTTCCTCTGATCTGATTTTTTTCTTCTATAAAAGAACGTTATCGTCACTTTGCTTCGGTACAAAAGCTGCACGGGCCATTGTATCAGAACTAAAAGCGCTCTGCAGCCGAGAGAAAAGTTTAAAAGCCAAGGAGCATGTGTTGAATAAACATCAATGAACACGACAACGGAATATCTAAAAAATATTTATTGATTATCAAATCTTTGTATGCAAAAATTACTAAAATATATGTTTGCGATACAGTCATCTAATATTTAATAGAAAATATAAATCCGTGGGCTATCATTTATTGTTTCCGATATTTTAAAAAATTTGTTAAATATAAAAATAACGATAACTATTATGTTCAGTGCAATTATAATTTTATTTATAATTTTTAGGTGACGTTATCGATATGTTAACTCTTGTCAATTCAGCTATAAATTTTATACTTTATTGCACAATGAGTAGACAGTTCAGAAAAACGTTTAACGAGCTTTTCTGTAAAAGCTGGAAACTTCCTAGGAGTACTAGGAAACAGATTTTCATAGAGAACAATGGAAATACGGGTACAAATCATACGGTAACACAAGTGACGCAAGTATAGTTTGTAAAGAATTGATAAAATTTTTTTCAGCGATATTTATCTAATGAAATATGTTAGTTCTGATTGTGACTTTTTATGTAAGTAACATTAACAATAAAATGTTTCGTATGCAAAGTATAAATAGACATGTGGAATTATAAATAAACATTAAGCATAACGATATGATAATAAAATTGTGTGTTTATAATCTTTTTTTATACTTGTTACAGCAAATTACAATTTTAAATTTCAATTTTATCGTATGAGAAGACTACGATGCGCATAAGATATTACGTATTGTACTAACAGATGACGCTGCGATGTACGTTTTGCAAAATAACACCAATGATTCAATTTTTAAAGAATTAGGAAACGTTCTTTTAAAATTAACACTGCCACATATGACTAACGAATAATCTTATTGTATACGGTGCAGTGATACTTGACCAAAGGTAAATAAAAAAAATAAAAATATTATAATTTTACCGAGAGTACGTTTCGTGAATTTGAAAATTGGCGGTAATTCCGTTTATTCTGATTCGAGCGCCCCTATTGGCAGTCTTGCCAACTAACAACTAACAGCAATGGCGGAACAGATTCGTTTAGACGCTAGAGTATACTCGCCGAACTGAATTTTTCGCACAAATTCTGTTACAAATGTAAAATGAGTAAAACTAATTCGTGAAAGTCTTCTGAATTCGTTACTTTATCGATAAAATAACGCTCGTGAAATTTGTTGTAAGTTAAACTCGCATCGTGCAGTTTTAATTGTGCCCGAAGAAGGAGACGCTTCGAGAACCAGTGTGAAAGGTATGTTCAACTTTATCCTTTTAAATGTTTATTTTTACATAAATTTTCTATTTCCCGATACGTCCGTGCTTTCTCTCTGCAATAATTTATGCGATAAAATGTTTACTCGAAAAGAGTGAAATGTAAAATGCCTGCGTTCGTAAAAAAAATGTCGTTTTCATGTACGAACTTTCTTTTCTTTTTTGATGCTACGGTACTAATTAGAATGCAATTTCTAAATAACATTTGATTAAATTACCTTAATAATATGCTCTGCTTTTTTAAATATCAAAGTGTAATTTTTTATATACAATATGCAAAATATATTCATTCATTATACGGTTGTAATTATTACTTGTAATTGATAAATATTTCATAGGTTAGGAAACAGTTTTTTATTTTCTTTCTGTTTCTACGTTTTGCGTCATTAGATTACGATTAAATTTAGAAGACAATAGTTCATGCTTTACGTGCATCTGTGACAAGTATGTTTAATTAAATTTGAATTTAAAGCGTACGCGGTAATTAAATTTATTTTGTGATGCACTTCGAAATAAATTCAATTCAAACAAACAAGATTACGTGCGCGTCTTTTACCTAACATTCTCCGAATCATTATCATGAAAGTTGACAAATTTGATACCATAATTCTTGGTTCTCTGTAATTCCTAATTATATATTGGTATCAATTTTCCTCGTCACTATTCCAAGAATCAACAAATCAAAATCATTATCTTTAGCCCAAAAGTGTTAATATATGACCAATAAAACTAGTGTTATTCAACGGGTATTATCAACCAGTATTAATACTTTTTTTTAGACATTACACAGAATGTTTGTTTGTAGATCGAAAAAGCCAGCGAAACCTCCATATTTTGCAAGTGATGAAAGACATGGTTAACTCTTTGACCATCTACTAATTGTACCCTAGTCTGTAACTAGTTACAATTTGACACTGAATGTATCAATGTATACTAACGTGTCGGTGTATCAGTGCATTGCAGTGTTTCAATGTAATATTCTTTCACAGAATTTCTAAATTCTTAAATTGTCAAATTCCCGAAGTTGTATGTATTTAAATTTATATGCATCTCAGACACTTCATCAGTGCATATACCGTGCACACCTGTGCCCATGAACTTTACGACGGCCACTTAATCCGCTTGTCACTGACTTAACCCATAATTGATAAAGTGAGGTTTATCAGTAATTTTATTTTATATAACAGAACTAGTTTTTCTATAAAATAACAAGTTTCCGTTGCACTATCTACGTCGCAAAATAACCACCGTATCGATAACGTGTTTAATTGAAATTCCGCAGGTATTCTTGAATTATTCAAGTTCGTTATTAGTCAGGTGTCTCGAATGGTAAACAAATTAAATTTATGTTAGGCAATTAGTTCATTTTTCTTGGAACAGCTCGCGATCGATAACAATATGTAAAACAGCGTTTTATAAGAACCATTTCGGACAATGGTTGTCACGACCTTAATAAGAAGGTGTGCCCTTGGTTTAAGCCGGTTCGAGGAAAGGTCGATTCGAGAGAATGGAGCGTAATCGTCATAAAGAAGTTTGTTTGTCGTTGATAAGATGGCCGGCTCTACCACAAGGTAACAGATACGATAACAGGCTCTATGAGGCCCATATATGCGACCAGCTGAAATGGGAGCATAGCGTGTCTCTCGATTTCTCCGTTCGAAACGTTCCTGGAATCCTCTCTGAAATAGTCCTCGATCCACCGCTGATCGAGGCCCGGCTCGGCTCGCCTCGCCTCGGCTCTGCTCGTTTCTATTTAGTCACCTTTATGATTCCAGCCTATAATTCTTACTCCTCGGTTGCCTTTCTAATTTACGCGCGATCCTAATGCGACATTATAAAATCATTTACGTTCTCGCAAAAAAAATAACATTCTTCGTCGTTCTGCAAATGACTTCGGAAGAAACGAAATAACAACGAAGCTACTTTCATTACTGGTTTTCGAATAGATTGAAGGAAATCTACACTGTAAAAGCGAAGTATCTACATTGTATCAACATTTTATTCCTGTATTTCTACAACCTTATATCTCTAGAATCCGAAGCCCGAAGTTTCTAGACTTCAGTTTCTGCCAATCCTAATGTCTCTAGGGTGTAGTAACGCAATATACCTAGACCTCATATTGTAATATTTCTAGATTCAAATATTGCAATATCTTTAAGTCCCCAGGCCTCAATAACCCTAGAATTCACTATCTTAATATACATATATCGTTCTTAATATCGAAATATCCATAGAACACAATATCCCTAAATCGCGGCATTCTCAGATTCCAATATCCCTAGGCCCCGATATTGCAATATATCTCGGTCTTAACATTCCTAGATCGAAATATCCCTAGACTACGATATTCCAATATCCCCAGACTCAATATCGAAATATCCCTAGACATCAGTGTCGCAACTTTTCTTGATCCCAATTTTGCAATATCCCTAAATCACAATATTATAATATCCCTAGATCCCAGTATTGAAATATCCCTAGAACCCAATGTCAAAATATCCCTAGAACCCAGTGTCAAAATATCCCTATATCTCAAAGTCGAAATATCCCTAGAACCCAATGCTGAAATATCCCTATATCTCAAGGTCGAAATATCCCTAGAGCCCATTATCCCAATACCACTAGATCCCAGTATAATAATATCCCCAGATCTCTATATTGCAATATCACTTTAATCCCTAGATTTCACTGTTTCTGTATACATAAAATATCCCTATATTTATAGATACTTATATTCCTAGTTGTTTCTTAATTTCTAAGCGGAAAATTGTGAATCAAATACAGCTTGCTCAGCGGATGTTTTAAACTGATATTTCGCCTATAATTATTATTTAACGATGCGGTTGTAAATATATACGTTGGAAACGTCGGTATAATTTCTATCACGAAATAGAAACTGTTTCAAAGAAGTCACGCTCGAATCGTTCAACCTTAAAAAAAAAGCGATTTCTACAAAACCTGACGAGTTACCACGAAATCTCCCCCACCAGAACACCATAAATGCACAATGGGACGCATTGTGTGCCTAATAACGGAATCAGCCTCCACCCATTGTTCGAGGAGTATAAAAGCTTTCTGGAAATGCGTGATCTACGAACATACGTTCCTACCATTACAAACTATCATACAAGCATATACATATGTATGTACGTTATTCAGTACTGAAATAAACCCTGGAAGCACGAGAGTTTATCCACACGTTTGTATTGGAATTCGTTTAATGGAAACTGTTCTCTCGATATTTGGAACATATCAGGATCGAGTGTTAACAGCTAATTTACGAAACCTGTTGAAACAGTGGATTTTAGATTTCTTTCGACTGCAGAACTTCTTTCTAATTCTAGCACTGTTGGAATGTATATTGACTTTCGTCGAAATGAAAGATAATTATACAAGCGAATTCATGTTTCATTTTGAAGCTGGAAGTAATTAGTCATCGAACGGACGTATTTCTGGCATTAATAATATGCTCGGAAGCATTTTCGTTCATTAAAGGACACCAAATGTCGGGGTGAAAGAAACGTCAGATGTTCTAGGATACGTATTTCAGACTCGTGACTCACGGCCAGGTGTTCCTTTTTCAGGCACCGTGTATCATCGGTGGGGAACGTATTCCTTCAAATTCATGGGGCCCATAAATCATAGATCACCTTTCGGTTAGTACCCCTCCAGATTTATCCTACAAGTTATCAACACCTGGAAGGAAACGTTGCACCCAAGTGTTTTCTATAGTTTACATGCTTCGCAAGAAATGCTTAAAGAAAAGAAAAACTGAGGTATATACTTTTTTAACCACTGACTCTGTGTTGCATAATTTTTTCAATTTTATATAAACCGTATTTTAAAATATATAACTTGGTACATTAAACTGTAACAAGTTAATGGTGTACATTCAAAAATTCATTTATTATATGTTTATATAAAGACTGCTATAACACATATGTAACAGTAAAAATAATACTATTTAAAGATTAAAAGCCAGTATGAAATACGTTGTGTATATTACATTTCTAAGCCACAGTGATTTAGGGATACTCAGGTGAAAATATGAACAGTTCACTTTGTCACTTTCCATAAGAATATCTCTGAAATTATTAAAACTAGTCTTTTACTGTAAGAAAGAGAGTTATAGCTGAAGGTTTAACGAAGAGATTGATGCACGGCTCATTTCTATACGACAAACCGTTTTAGAGATATTAATGTTTTAATAAAATGTAAAGAATTTGGAATACGACGTTCGAGGTTACGCGTTGCCCCCGCCGAGCACTAGGTCGAATTCCAGATCAGCATTTTATTAAAAAATTAATATCTCCGAAACGATTTGATGTAGAGAAATGATCCTGGAAACAATTTTCTCATTACACCTTACGCTACAATCATTCTCTTTACAGAATTGAACTAGCTGTAATAGTTTCGGAGATGTCCACATGAAATGACAAGGTACTTTCATTTAATTCTTTAACTAATGAATAAAGATGCGATTAAATATTTAGGAAAACTAACAAAATTTTATTTGACATGTTTTTATTTTTGCACTGTTCAATGTTCAAGTAGAATTTTGATTATGGAGATTGTAAAATTGAACGATGTGATTAATTATTTTATATAATGTCCAATTGTGCAACCACTTTGAGTGCATTAAAAAATTCTGTGTACTCAATTTTTAGGAAACGTTTTGTACGGTTTGCAGAAGCAATTAAAATCGAATTGGGCGCAACACTTTTTCCAGGTATCATGCTTAAAAAGGCTGGGCTATAGTTTCTACGGTCATCATTATGCGACGAATTGTTAAAAAATTCTTACATGACTACACGTCGTTGCAAACGTAGTCTCCGCAATGTAAATACATTACGAGTTTCGCAGAAAGAGATTATATCTTCGGATAAGATTTGTTCGTTTCCAGTGAAAGTCTTTCAAAAATAAAAGGGGACAAAGTGCAGATATCGGATCTAATATATTTGAGAAGTAATTTGCAAAATGTCGGGAGGGACCAAGGAGAGAGGGGACAGGCGTATTTTGTTAAGAGAAACTCGTATTGTACGACCAGATGGATTCTTACGGATTTATTCTTGGAAATGAACAAGAATAACGTGTCTTAGGTACGCGACTCTCTCTCTCTCTTTCTCTCCCCACCCTCTGTCTCTCCCGATCTCTGTCCGCCTCCTTTTTCTTTCTCTCTTTTCCCTCTTTTTTCGTCTCTTCCCCTACCAGAATTCTTCATCAATCGTCAGATACGACTATCGCCTTCCTTTCTCTCTCCGGATCTTCGTGAATATTCTTAGACTCGATAATAAAAAAAAAAGTTCGAAAAATAATGAAAAATCTAAATTTATGAATTATGGTTCACAATATTTTTTTTCGCCGGCAACACGTGATATCGCTTTCCGCGAAAATTAATTACTAACTGTTTACGGCAATTCATTTTTAGCCTCGATAATTTTCTTCGTTATCTATTCGTTTAATTAGCATCGATGCCGGACGCGTGTTTACGTTCTGCGAACGCAATATTTTGATAGAGTGGTCAGTTGGAAAAAAACGATGGCAGTTTTTGGAGAGGTTTTTGTTATTCTAGGAGTGAAACGTTGCCAATGTCGAGTGTCTCATGACCGAGGAGGGAATCGGTCTGGCAGCGACGATCGATTGGCAGCCAAGATCGCATATAAGTGTACGTCGTAGCATCAAATCGTCGGAATTCGTGACGTTTCGACGAGAGGTCTACGGAAGTACAAACTCGTAAGCGAGAACGATGACGCGATAGCACAGACGAGATCGCACGTAAACCAGTTAAAAGGAATCCATTTTTCCGCGAGGCATGCGTGAACACGTAGCACATGCGCTAGCGACAGATTTAAGCGTCAAACATCAACAGTTATTTTGCTTTATTTATTTAAAGAGTTAGGCCATTATTGAAACTTCATTCAACCGGAATCATTTTCTTCATCTTGAATAATATCTTACAATACTAAAAATACAATAAAAATAGTTTAGATACGATGTTTTATTTCTAATGCAAATTTACAATTATTGCACTGTCGCCATTTTGCCTTCATATTGAACACCAGTTTTCTCAAGCACTGACTATTTTATGAACATTAAAGGATTATTCATTTGTCTTATTCTTTGGTAGGAAGAAACGTTAAAAGTTATACATTTATTTTAGGTCTTAAAGTCTAACTTTTTAATGTACAAGTATGCTTATAGCTTGCACTACTTCGTTTAATGAATAGACGTATATAGTCACGTCTGCGTACAAGTAATATTTTTAAAAACTTAACTTTCACCGCCTCGTGTTTGCGTTGTTACATCTTAAGATTATATAGACATATAAAGACAATTACCTTCACAACCACATTTAAAAATATAACTTTCACATCTCTAATAATATAAAATATTTACATATAAGCAAAATGTATGTACATATAAATGTATACATATAAGCATTCTTTTTATATTTACAGATAATTAGAAAATTGAAAATTTGGACTTATAGTTACAGCAAATGATATGTAACCTTTGTTTCAATTAAACTTAATATGTAAGTTTTAATTGTATTTAGTGTATTAATATACTATACAGATCCATGCAATTTGTTTGTGTAGGCATATTTTATACTAATGCTAATAAATTCGAGGAAATTAATCCTCGAAATATTATCCCCATTCAATCATAATCGTATCATATGATTGTTGCGATTTGTAGATCAGTATTTTTGCAGCGTAGGCTATGAATTCTATGAATAATCTTCTATGATGTACATGACGAAGTGATGGCTCACCAGCCATATTCGGATACCTTCTCTACTTTCTCATTCCATCGAACTATAGAAGAATAACCCCCACCGTACGTATGTGATTATCCTGTTCTTTCGATGTTAAATGCATCTTCAAGAAATATGTACTGGTTAATTCAATTCGCATACGATTCGTAGAAAATGTCGCAATAATTTCCAAATTTGCAAATTACTTTATAAAATCTATAATCAAATTTTGCAAGATATATTTCCAAATCTCAGAATTTCAAAATTCAAAACTCGACATTAAAAAATTTCTTAATGTCCTAATTCACGGATTTCTGTGTATTTAAATTTCTAATTCTACAAATCTCAAATTTTTGATAAAAAATTTCATGTACTCAAATTTCTATGTATTCAAAGTCAACTCAAAAATTTTATTTTTCTCAAATCTTCTAAATGTAAATTTCTAAATATCTAAGCTGCTAAATTTAAAAAATTCTAAATTCCAAATTCTCATTCTCAGATCTTTGAATTCCCAATTCTCCAAATTTCTAGATATTGAAATCCTTAAATTACTAAATTTCCAAATTCTCAAATTCCTAGATATTGAAATCCTTAAACTACTAAATTTCCAAATTCTCAAATTCCTAAATCTCCAAATTCTCAGAATTCCAAATCTTCAAATCCTTAAATTTCCACCTTCCAAAATTGTTATCCTCAGCATTCAAACCTCCCAAATTTCCAAATTCTTAAATTTGAGTATCTAAAAATGCACTGGACCAGCAATTTAAAATGCGATTCTATAAATTCATCTTATGCACGTATTCACAGAATAGTGACTTGCAATCGAATTTAAAGCACGATTGAAAAAAAGATACGCTAACAAGATCGTCATTTATTACATTGAACTCTAATCCGATTACGTCAGATCGTATGAATTCAATTACTTTTTTGCCTGGCAACCTTTGACACTGTGAAAAAAGTTGTTCATTTTATTGCGTGTCGTAGCCATCGCTAGAATAAAGTTCTTGACGCCCCTTGACGAGTCTTCCTCGATTTCCCCTACCACGTGCTCCCAGATCACGTGCTTACTCCCCCCACGTTTCTCTACAAAAACAATTATAGATTCATTCAGTGGTAGCAGCGCCAGTACTGTCTTGACACTCGTGTCGGTGACGTGGTTTCTGTTCGTTCCTTCGTTTCTTTCAATTTTCTTTTATTTTCACAACGTTCTCGAGAGCGATGTGCCTTTACCAGCAAAATTGAACTGTACGTCAACCGAGTCCCTTTCACTGGAAACTCGTCATTTCCGAAAACTTCCATCGCGGCTTAGACGCTGAATTATTTTTAGAAGTGCTACGAGCTATTTTGAACACAGGAGGTGAAAGTGGAAGTACCATTTCGGAGAAAGTACAGCGGGGGATTTGTTCCCGGTTGTCACCGAATTACGAAAATATTTTGGTAAGCAACGTTCTCGGAAAATCTGACGTTTCGCGCGAATCGGCTTACTTTTTCTGACCGCTTCGAAGCATTGTTTTCCTTTTCTTCTTTTTTTCTTTTAAGTCGTTTTAACGGTGCATCTATGAATGTTAAATTCAACTCAGGGTTGCTTTTATCCTACGTGCCGATGATTATTCATGAAACGTTTGTGCTCGACTGGTGTTTTTTAAACGAAAAGATATTCTCCTTTCAAATCGATTACGTTTCGAGCGCTAAAAGCTTCCAAGTACTTGTGACGTCATAATAGCAGCAATGAATCATTTAGTGTCTTTTCGTTTCCCTTAATCAGCCTCCTTATAATGAAAAAAGCATTAACGATTTCTCTTGAAACGCCGAGCGATATTGCAGCGTGAAATTCAGTCACGAACAGTATTTATTTGCTCTTTAAACACGTAAAAAAGCCATCAGCTTTTATGCAATATCATCGAATGGAAAGTTGAAACGTTGTCAGGCTTGAAAACGGTAATAAAACTCGTGAATATTCGTTAAATAAATTAACCCGAAGTTCAGTAAGCGCGATTATGTAAAAAGTAGCGGAAAGAAATTGTCAGACGAATATAACGTAGCAGAGGGTGGTAACGTTCTAAGTACCAGTAATAACAAAAGTAGAGCTTTCACGGAAGCAGGTTTATTTCTCCGAAGGCTTGTAAAATAAAATTCACGCTTATCTGTAAGAGATAAAATCCGTGTTACCACTAATTCGAGGAACCTCCTCTCATTTATACTCGCTGGAAATCTTGTCGATAACGAGACCAGCTACGGTATCGTTCAGAAACAGCGGCTACATACTCAATTAGTTACGTCCATCAAAATTTCTCACGCTGTTCGTTTCAAATTCTGCTTTGTTCGTATTCGTTTGAACGTTTGGTTCTACTTGTTTTAAAGAAACAGTTTTCTAATTTTTAAAGTTACAAATCCGAAAATTTTGAAATATTGGAATTTTTTAATTTTGAAAACCAGATTCGCGAATTTAAAAATTTTATAAGTTTCCAGATTTTCAAATCTCTATTTAGATATTCAAATTTCTAAATTTCCTAAATTCCCAAACTTTCAAATCCACAAGTTTCACATCCTCAAATTTCAAAATATCTAAATTTTCATATTCCACAACTTTATATATTTCTATAGCTCTCTAAATTCCTAAATTTCTAAATTCTTAAATTTGCAAATTTCCTAAATTCCCAAATTTTCAAATCCACAAATTTCACATCCTCAAATTTCAAAATCTCTAAATTTTCAAATTCCATAACTTTATATATTTCTAAAGCTCTCTAAATTCCTAAATTTGCAAGTTTCCTAAATTCCCAAATTTTCAAAACCACAAGTTTTCACATTCTCAAATTTCAAAATCTCTAAATTTCCAAATTTCACAACTTTATATATTTCTAAAGCTCTCTAAATTCCTAAATTTCTGAATTCTTAAATTTGCAAATTTCCAGATTTCCAAATTCCTAAATTCTCAAACTTTTAATCATCCAAAATTCCAAATACCAAAATTTCTATATCAATAAATTCCTAGATTTTCATAAACTTGTTTCTACCGAATTTTACATCAGTTTGTACGAAGAGAAGTTAATAAAAAATTGAAAATAAGAGGGGGCTATAAATTTTTCAAAAGTGTGCTTTTCATTTATTTAAAGACTGTTCACATGGAATTTAACATCAGTAAATGTAGATGTTACAATTATTCATAGTTTTTATGATAAACAAGCTTCGGTATATTTTGATAATAAAAAACATTTTGATAGGAAACACTGTTTCTCTAGAATTCAGTTTTTTATAGCTTTGTTTATTTCCACTCTTCTTTTGTCTATAAATATCTCCATGTTAATATTACTTATCTAAAAACGTGGAATTCAGAAAAAAACAACTGATTATTTCTTATTGTTACATTGTGCATCACAGTATGCAATATATAATATATAGACTGTATCAGATAACACTATAAAATGTTTATAGCGTCGTAAAAGTTTCATTATACTTCATTTTAAAAATAACTATATGCTACTTCATCTTTCATTTATTTTTCTACTTTATTATACTAGAAAATAGTTAACTGTTTTAGTTTTATGTGTCTTTATTTCGCATGTACGTATTTTCGGCTCCTTCCGTCGATTTTCGCGAGTGCACACGGAAACGGGCGAAGAATGCCGAATCGACTCTGGAATGCAATTTTGCTATAAGCATTAAAACTTCAATTTTACAGTAAAAATAAAGAACTTAAATTAAAAGAAAAAGGTTACAACAAAAATGTCCGTATCAAGTAAAGATATTGCTACCGCAAAATTGTTATAAAAAGGGTTTTGGTGTTCATAGCAAAATCTTTTAGCGTCGATATCGAAAATGCGTTCGTGAAATAAAGAAATACGTAGAAGTATTCGAAACGTAGAATATTAAAGCGGATTTTGATTTCGCGAGAGGAACAAAATTTTTGAAGGAACCTGTAAGCGAAAGGCCGTAGCAGCATCGATGAAGTTGACCAGTAAAATTAGCATTCGCTACGACGAACCGTATTTCGCCTGGCGCACAGGTCATCAGCCCAGTTCGTCGTTTTCCGAGAAGACGAATTTCTAGCCCAGACCCCTCGATACAGGGTAGACCCCTAAACCCTTCTCTCAATTTATGATGCTTTCGAACCACTTTATGACTTCGACCATGCATCGTAAAACTCGTTCGTTGCTTTTTCTTCGCCGAATTTATGCACTCCATTCCACTGTTAAGCCTTATAAAATTCTTAATCGTTTATTGGTTCGTTTCATTAATTTACCTGATCCGTTTGCACCGGGTCTTTTCCTTTGTTTCGTTCATCCTTATAAACGAACATATCTCGTTTTATTTTTTCTTACCTTTTTTTTTTTTTATTAAATTATTGCATCACGATAGAGGTTCTTTTTCAAAAATTTTATAATTTGTTTGTATGCTTTTAAATATGTTTTCTTAAGAGGAAACAGTCACAGTGTCAGGAGAAGGGTATTCTTTTTAAATATTTCTTTCTAATTTTCAAGTCCCCCGCCGGGGTCTTGTTCCGTTTCCTCAAATAAAACTACGACGTCCAATTCCGCGAAGTCCTCTTTGCTCGAAAAAAGATTTTTCTCTCTCTCACTCCTCTTGCTGTTTCCACTCCCCTTAACATTCCAACGGCAGGAGAGAACAGATGGTCGGGGAAGGATAAAGACGAGAGAAAACGGTGAAATATAATAAAAATTAATTGATCGATTCCTTTTAGGTTGTCGACATTTTTTTGTAATCGCGTGTTTATCGGTAAGAATTCTGTATTTCAATATAACATCGATATCACGAACGCGTCACCAATTGACGACTATTATTTCAGAGAAGACTCGATAACAAAGGTGGCTTGCGTCACGAAACGAAGCAATTTCTTATTCGATTACTCTTCGTGTTTCTATTTGACGATGTCGTGATTTGTAACTATGAGAAATATTTAATCTCGTGGAATTTAATGTTCGCATCGATGTAGATCAATGATAGGAAATTGCGTTCTCAAGTAGTCCATTCATTGAGCAATCAATTTCTCGGGGTCAAATTTAAAAATTCTATTATTTCAAATTTTTTTATTTTACAATCTCAATTTCGAAATTTTGTACTTTGAAAGTTGGAATTTTTGTATTTTGTAATTTTGTACTTTGAAATTTGGAATTTTTGTATTTTGAAATTTGGAATTTTTGTACTTTAAAATTTGGAATTTTTGTATTTTGTAATTTTGTACTTTGAAATTTGGAATTTTTGTACTTTGAAATTTTATACCTTGAAATTTGGAATTTTTGTATTTTGCAATTTTGTAGTTTAAAATTTGGAATTTTTGTATTTTGCAATTTTGTACTTTGAAATTTGGAATTTTTGTATTTTGGTATATTGAAATTAAAAATTGTGGAATTTTCAAATTTCAAAAACTGCCAAATTACTAAATTTAAATTTTCACTTTGACATTTCCAAATTTTCAAATTTCAAAAGTTGTAAATTTTCAAGTCACGTTGAAAAATTTCCAAACTACAAAATCTTGAAATTTTTAAATTTCTACATTTTCAAATTCCTAAATTTCCAAACTTTCAAATTCCTAATTTTCCAATTCTTAAATTCCTAAATTTTCGTATTTATACATTTAAAAATGGAAATCTTGTATTTCGAACCACTCACCGTATAGTAAATTGCCCACATCGCCCTACATAATAAACTCATTACAATTTCCTAAAATGATGAACACAGTATTTCTTTTTATTTACTTCACTTAATTCCTGTGATACAAAGAATATAATACATGGGTGTAAACATGTACATATACACTGTTATAATTTCAACTCAAATTGATCCCCTTCTCGTTTAAATTTTCATGAAACTTCAACAACCTTAATTGTAGATTGTTAACGTTGCTCGTTTTCGTTTCACGGTAATTTATATCCATCGCTAACGAGAATCAGAAGGATGAGAATACGTCGAATATCTTTTGGTGGAAACGATTATGGGGTTCCGGATAATACCAATTCGTCGATGACGCGACATGAAATCGTTTCTCGAAATCGGCACTGCCAGTCGTTCCTTTTATTCGGGACAATGTATGTATGTATGTTTATCGTAACTGCAGTTTTCTGAATCGTAACACAATTCAATAGAATATCGCGATACGAGAAAACGATCGATTTTTTCTTCTCTTTCGTGGGTGTTTACAAAGTTCGACGAAATACGCGCAATCGAGTATTTTTAACGTAGCGTTGGATAACCGACTATTATACTGTATGAAAAGAACGATCATCAAATGCAATCTGCAAGTTGTACATTATAAAACAGCATTTCGTTTGAACTTGATAGTTTTTGTCGTTTCAGTTTTAATTACTCTCTAAATTGACATTAATACACGTAGATATATAGACGTTTAAGTTGTTTTGAACCGTACAGCTATTGGCGGGCTTTTTAAAATCACAAACTTGGTAACCTAACCTAACACGTTACAATGAAAGATTTGCGTAATTGATTGTGTACATTCAAATTTGTATGATTATATTCGTAGGTATACTTTATATATCTTTAGAAAAATGTCGTTTTAGTTATAAAATACAAATCAATTGATGTTAGATTATGCACACTACAGCCTTGTACTTTTTAAATGGATCCATATGCTATGCAGCACGTTTTCCTTACTTTTAAAAATTATATATTGTTTCATATACATTATAAATACTTTTAAAATTTGATTACTTAACTGATAATAAATGGGTAAAACACAGTTATGTAAGAAATTAGATCATGTATATTTCTTACAAAAAAAAATGTTCCGGGAGAGGTTAACGAACAAGTTGTAATGTTTGCAAGTCGAATCGATAACGCCGTGGCGCGTGTTTTTTATCGTTACGTGCACGTGTTTCGTGTTACGCGTGTACACGGCAAATATTTGGAAAAAGCTCTGAACGCGATTAATATATAGAGAAAACCGGTAAGTATGGCGGTAGTGGGGACAGTGAGTTTAGTTGCAACGTGTGAGAAGTGGGGAAAGAGTGAGATAGGGAGCGGTGAGGAGTTAGAGAGGACAAGAACAACTTCTAAATGGGGGCTTGGCCTTCTAACGTTGCGACACGTTCGTGGAAAAGCGGCTCTGCGCCGCTTTACTAACACTCGGACATCTCTCTGCCACGTGGCCCATTAAAACACAATGGAAAAAGAAGGCAGCTGCGGTACGCGCGAACGATGTCGAAAGATGCGTCTCTATTCCTGTCGGGATTCACGGCAAAATGCAACCCAACCCAACACCTGGTCTTAAAACTCCGCCAATCGGAAGTTCGATTCATCGAATTCAGAACCAGACCTGCCAATTTCGCTCTTTATCCAGTATTCGAATCCCAGACATCCGAATTTTTGGTGTTCGATTTATGTGATTTCTTTCCTTGCAAAATTGTTGACTTATTTCTTAAAAGAAATATCTTGTTTTGTAACTCAAGCTGAATACTCATTATAATTCATAGGTATTCTTTCCGGGAATGCATATATTTAATGGCAAAAAAGTACACTATACGATATGATGACATACGGAATCTTAAGGCTCATATAAATTATAAATGCTAAGTACCGACTAATAAATGATTTCAAATGAAATTCTTCGGCAGGAATGGATTGGTTTGTTCCAATAGTTTCAAATTACAGTAATAGAAAAATTGTATAGAAAGAAAAATATTAATGTATAGCTTTTAGAAGATCTATTTAAATAGCTCTCCCTATGGGGTTGAGTGTTCTTGGGTTCCCTCAAAATGTCGTGTTTGGATTAGGGTTAATAATACCGTTTTTCTTTCCATTTTTATTATGTCTGTAGTCGTACCATTATTAGGAGTAATTGAACTAGTAAGTGGACCGAGGTTGCAGTACGGCGACGTCATGAATAGGTTTGGTTAGATTAGGTAAGGTTAGGTTCTGCTATTCCTAGATTTAAATTCTCTAGACATGTATTTTCCTATAATTCTTCTAATACCCTAAATTTTTTATATTGCTACACCCAAATCTCAAATCCGAATTTTTTCCATATCCTTCTATAGTTACATACATTTATATATTCCTATATTCATCAAATCAAATATTCCTAGATTTTTGTATCCCTAGATTTCTATATTTCTAAATCCTGGTGTTTCTAGATCTCTGTATCTCTAGATTTCTACGTCCCTAGATTCCGATGTCCCTAGATGCATATATCCCTAGATTTATATTTCCCTAGATTCATATTTCCCTAGATCCACATATCACTAGATTTATATTTCCCTAGATCCATATATCCTCAGACCCATATATCCCTAGATCCATATATCACTAGACCCCTATGTCCCTAGATCCATATGTACCTAGACCTATATATCCCTAGACCCACATTCCCCATGATTTATATCCCCTAGATCCCTATTCCCTAGATTCCCATGTCCCTAAATTCCTATATCTCCAGATCCCTAGATTCCTGTATTTTTAGATACGATAATATCATTAGAATATCGATAACAATAGGACTATTTATCATCCGACACGTTTGGCTAGGTTCATTTAAATTTATCTTCCTGGCAAGGTTAACGGACTCTCGTGTCAATGAGTAACTATCATGTGATATTCATGAGAACTGCAGTTCTCTTTAACAAATTCTTTTTCTAACCTTTACAGGAATCTTGTTACATTGTACCGTGTTTCGTAATGCTTGCGTTACACGAACATGTCAGTTATTGGAACGGCAGAGGAAATGGTTATATGCATCCGTTGCATTTTTACAACCCGCGTAGAAATTGAGCGATCGGGTATTTCATGGAGGAAAAGTTTCATTTAGATATTTATCGTATTCGTTGCGAAAGGATTGGTTACCTGAACCGAAACGTTTACACGGTTCCTATAAGGTTTCGCAAATTAGTCACATTTTGAAGAAAATGGAAATATCGATTTCTTCGGAGCTCCTTTGTGTACCGCGTAACTCATGATTGTTTTGTTTTATTTGTTTTGTTCGTTGATCAACCTTGCGAGAACACGAATTGAACGCGACGCACGTCGTTCTTAGAATAAGAAGCAGCTGCATAAAGCGCACGGTTATAAAATAAGCCGACGGTGATGATGGAAAGAAATAATAAGATCGTGAGACGAATACGAGCAAAGTCGGAGGAAAAAATCATTTTTATTTCGATTCATGGAATAGATCGACGTTTAACGACGTACATATGCTATAAATAAAAAAATTATACGATGTGATATAATCGTTTGGATATCGTGATCTTGAATTCGAAAGAAATTTTGGAAGTTCAAATTAATGGCTCAATGTGGTTAGTTGAATTTTATGTCGACGCTGAAAGCAAAACTATATAGAGCTCTGTTAGTATTTTTAGTTGAAACAGAATTCCATGGAAAATGGCTTACGCAATGCGGTCAATTACGTAAATTATGCCAGTCATTTATAAATAATCACGTGTAACGAGTAATTGAAATCAGAATTCTTGTACGATTTTATAACCATGGATTAAATACTGCTAGAAATATCTGTGATATCATTATTAACCCTTTCGTTCTTAAATTATACGTGTTACATGATATATAAATGATGGAGATGATTTCAACATTTTGAATGAGTTTAATGAGGTTTTACTTCATTGCCATTCGATTAAAGTGGAAAGTAACGTAACTAATTGACACAGTTTCCAAGATTTTTAATGTATGTTCTTGAATATTCAACGTAAACTTAGTAGCGTACCTAGCTTCGTGCAAATGGGGCACATTAGGATCCCCAATTAAATTTTTGAATTTTCAGATTTAAAAGTTTGGACGCTTCTAAATATTCATACTTCAAATTTTTAAGTTTTCAAATGCCCAACTTTACAGATTAGAAATTAAAAAATTTAGGTATTTGGAAATTTTCATATTCCCAAAAAATATTTCCTAATCCCCAAATTTAAAGATTTCCAAGTTCTCAAACTTCCAAATTCCCAAATTAATAAATTTGTAGATATTTTGTTTAATTCCCAAATCTCTAAATTTCTACTTAGGAAACTTGAACATTTGAAATTTGAAAATATATAAATCTATAATATAATTCTGTCTATATTTCAGTGCCCAGGTTCACATCCAGTCCATATCCAACTTACCGATCTACTCCATATCTTCCTGAAAATGACACAAAACACTTCTCTATTAAAAATATTTTCTACATGCATAAATCTGCAAGCGAACTAATTGTATGCTATCTTTTTCCAGATACGAGACAACGGGTTATGCTGAAAATAAAGAATCTCCGTGCAAGATGTTGACAGTTATGTGTCCGAACTGTCGTCACCGGTTTCCCGCGCCAGGTTGTTGCGAGCCTCAAAAGATGGACGGAGACAATGCGTTGATTCATCCGGCGACCTGTTATTATGGTGGTCTGTTGGTTCCCAAGGGCTACACCAGCGGCGGTGGTTGTTTCATAAATGCCCCGACCATCATCCACAGTCAACCCATCATTAATTCTTTCAACTATCCGTCAAAGGCTCTGGACTTGGAAAAGGCAAGAATCGAGAAACAGAGAGAAAGCTTCCTTCAGACGTCCAAACGGGATGCACCGATACTTGGGTTCCCGTTGATTAACGAAGAGACCGAGAAGAACGACGACTCCGGTTATCAGATCGCGACGAGTTGCGATTTGACCGGAGGAAACGTGACGATAACAACTCCGAGTATACAGTCTGGTGGCTGCTTGATTCAGAGTACAGATTCTGGGATCCACATGCAGATACCGCACATGGAAATCCGTCCAAAATTATCTGGCGGTGGATGCTTCGTGCAGAAGACGTTGTCGACGGAGAATCAAGAATCCTCGATTATACTTCCAGAGCAAAGAAATCAACGACAAAATGTCAATTGTAACGAGAGGATGTTCCTGCTGCCCCCGAGCGGGTGTCAGGAGCTACCTGGAACTCGGAGGAACATCCTGTCGCAGAAACCCGAAGAGAAGCATTCGACAGGAAACTTCACGGAAACAAATTGCACGGAGAAGCTACCGTCTTCGAATTTTCAAGCGACCGGTGTGCCAGTGATGCACTTCCAGCAGCCCAAAAGCCCGAAGAAGAACGAGCAAGAGTCTGGCCAAGGAGCTACCTGCAATTGCTGTTGCAACAACGTTCAGAATCTGTATCGCGTCAAATCGAAGAGTCAGCCGGTCTCCGAGAACCATAACTCTATGGTTCTGGATTCCAATTCGGTTCAGATCCAAGTGAACGCGACCGTACAGCTTCCTGCAAGCTTAGGACAGTGTACGGTGAACATAACCGCGACCACCACGAATCCTCCCGATTCCTTATCGAACATAACTTCGAAGACTAGAAACAATTTTAACGGTGGAGGTCTGGTGCAGGAAAACGAAGCTCGGAACAATCAAGAGAACTTCGAAGAGAGAAGAGACAGGACTCCGACCACACCGGTGTCCTGGTTGATGCCGTGTCCTTGGAGCTTCGACAGTTACTCGATGGACAGGGACGCGGCTAAGCTCTGCGAGGTTAAGAGACTTTTACAGATATGTGGTTGGTACCACGAGGGCCTCAGTTGGCAGCAAAGTGAAAATTTGTTGAAGAATGCTCCGGTTGGCCGATGGTTGATGAGGGATAGCTCGGACAGCAGATACATGTTCGCCGTGTCTGTGCAGACCGCTAGAGGACCCACCTCCGTTAGAGTTCACTATTTTATGGGCCAATTTCGATTGGACGCTGAACCCAGGCTCGCTTTCGCGATCCCCCTCTTTGATTGTCCGATTAAAATGCTGGAATACTATGTGGAATATTCGAAAAGCGTCGATGAACATAGGAAGGAGGTCTGGGTCGATTACAGTGGACAACTTTACAGTGAAATTTATTTGACGAAACCATTGGTCAAAGAGGTTATGTCCCTTAGTCATCTAGCCAGACTAGTTGTTAATAGGCATAAATTACCGACCGATCACTTGCCGCCGTTAATTAAAAATTATCTGGCAGAATATCCGTACAGTCTTTGAAAGACGATATTGGTTATTTTCTGATTTCTGACATTTGTTATTGGTACTATGCAAAAGTTCGACTGTTTATTTCGATTTATTGGCAAACCGCAATTAGTAAAATACTTTTACACGAATATGTATACTGTAAGAGCGAAATATGTATGTGTGTGTATGCGTGTGCTATATTGCGAAGTATATTCCTAAATTCCTAAATTGCTATGCCCCTAGATTCCTAAGTACCTATATCTCTTAGGTACCTATACCTTTAAACACCCAAAATCTCTGGATACCTATGTATTTAGGTACTTGAACCCCTAGGGATTAGATTCCTAGGTGTCTAGATCCTCAGGTACCTACTTGATTAGGTATCTGTATCTCTGGATAGCTATATTCTTAGGTTCCTATATTTCTAAGTACGTAAATCCTTAGGTATCTAGATCCTTTGCTATCTATTTCTCTGGGTACCTGCATCCTCATGTTCCTAGATCTCTAGGTACTTCGATTCTTAAGTATCTAGGTTCCACGGTACCTAGATCCTTAAGTATCTAGATCCTCAGGTACTTAGATCTCTAGGAACCTACTTATGTATCTAGATGTCTATATCATTATACTCCTATATCCCTACATCTTTACAATGCTAAATCTCTATATTCCTAAATCTCCGTATTCCTATATTTCTATGTCTCTGTGTCCTCTATACCTCTGCATCCCTAGATCTTTATATCACTAGTTAAAAGTAACGTTGAAAGTATATCGTATTTTAGTAAAAATTCAATATTTGTACCGATAGCCGGAAATCAGAAATGTCTAAGAATCTTTATTTTTATACGTTTAAAGGTAATTTGTATCCGAACGTATTTATAGCGAAATACGAAGTGTAAAGTCTAAATGTAAAAGCTATACTTTCGTGGAATCGATGGACAATTAGGAAATGACTCTCGAGACCGTACTATAAAAAGTATGTGAACTTTAGTCGTTAGGATAATCAGCGGTTTTAAAAGTAAAACGAAAGCGTATGGGTGTGTGTCTTTTTTTTTAATAGTCAACGAAGCATAATATTAAAGGAAATCGCTTGACCGAGTTTCCGTTTTGCGTTGGAAAGTTTTTTTGAACAAGGTACCATTTACATACCTTGCTTCAAGCAGTCAAAATTCTTTTCTGTGTTGATTCTTCAAGAAATTTCTTGTTTTAGTTCTTAACTAGTATACGGTGATTATTTTATTACATTGACCCACAGAAATGTCCACAAATTTATAGTCAAAAAAGATAGTGTCGTAAGTTATGTTTGTTACCTTATTTAAAAATCGAAGTTAAATTTTGTATAAAAAAATAGTGGGATGTGATAAAAAGTAAATCAATTGTTACCTTGTACAATTACATTTTGTAATTTTACAGGGTAAAGATAAACACTTGATTGGTATGGTGGTCAATTAAAATATAGTAGAGCCCATGTAAAACTTCATAGGAATTTGTAGAAATTTGCAGACAACTACCGAATAATACTTATTTTATTTAAACACTGGGTAAATGACTTTTTCCTAAAAATTAAAGATTGCTGGGGTCTGATAGACACTATCATATCAGTTAAGTGTTAATACTCGATACCGGTTGCAACTTTTCACGAGAAATTTCTTCGAACATTCAATTGTAAAGAAATAGACTAGTTGAACAAATAATTTTGTTACGGAGTTACAATCAAAATTACAGTCTGCAGAATGTGAGGAAGTGTTTGAATTCCTCATGGAACTCGGTCGGATCTGATATTCTATAACAGTGATTGGCAGTACGTAGTATATACATAAAATTGCTAATTATTGTTCTAAAATTATTTAAGAATAGCGAATGAATGATATTAAATCGGCTTCGATGAAGAAATCGTAAGGCAGTATTAGAATTGATGAAAGCGTCGATTTGACTCTTCGTTTTCTGGTAAAGATAACTCGTGAACTAGTAAACTTTTAGTGTATAGTTACTTACAATATACATACAAACTTTATATAATTTATAAGGTGCCTGCTGAATCATACGAGTCGACATTTTTTTTAAATATTTGACAAGCTTAAATGCGTGTATCTCATGTAATTGTATACATTGAAATGAACAGTATATATCTGAAAGAAAAATGACACGACTCTTCAGATAAATGTATCCGATAGTAATCATACCTTGCGTACAGTAAAGTGATTAATTATCTGGCTATGCTTGAAACGAAGAGTTAAAAGTTCGGTAAAAAACGAAACGTTGAATTAATTTAAATTTTTGTTTGTCAACGAGTTAATGCAGATACGTGTGACAGCGTGAAAGATGACTTCAGATTTATGAATGCGTGAAATGTATAACATTGCGTAAAACACACTACGACCGATGTATTTTTCTAAGCAAGAATTGGCGGCCTTTTCGAAGTAACCACCATTTTCTAGAGTTAGATCCTATATGTTCCGATACATGGAATGTATCCGGAAACTGTGCCTCTAAATAATTCGACGGAACTAAATGGCGCTGCATTTTTCTGTAGAATTAACCGCTTACTTGATCGGGATGTTCCGTATAAACTAATATAGGATCTTTTGTTTATTGTCTCTATATTAGAGACGACCTTTTCAACTATCGACGTACCTACCCTTCGTATTCCTTTTAACCCATTTGACTCAATGTTTAGGGCGACAGAAATTTTGTTAAAATACGTGGAAATTGTCATTATTTTAATTTATGGTGTAAAACAGAATGTGTGTGTCTGTACGCGATATATCAGTGATGAGCAATTGTGTCTACAAGATTGCAGTGTAGTATGGTAGACAAATGAGTAGACTCTCCCTATATTGCCACAAACGAGATTACAGTGGCTGATAATTCTTGGAATTGATGATATAAAAGAGATCTTTACATACAGTATTTGAATGCTTGTAAATATGAACATTTGTATTTTTAAGAATTTCTAAATCCTAAATCTGAGAAATTGTGATTTTACAAATTTGTAAATCTGAAAATTTTCACTTAATCTGCTCATCACTGTGATATATCAACATTAAGTCGGAAGGGTTAACGAGAAAAAAATTATGTAATACGAGAATAATACCTCTCTCGTATCGATTATAAGTCACACTTATTTTAACATGCCATCGAATTATCGATAATTTAACAAGTTAAAACCGTAAATCGTGCAGTTACAAGTGTGTAACTTAAAGCCGTCTTGTAGTTGATTTCATTTAGGTATTATTACTTGACAAATGCTATTACCGTATGATTTTTGTGTTATGTCGTAGCTGGATTGCGAAGGGTTTGTTAATTTTTCGTTCTAAAAGTCAAAAGAAAAGTATGTTGTTGGAAACTGCCACTCAGCGAATCCTACTATATGTTTTATATTGCGATTATAACAATGTATAGTGTGACACGAGTTAAGTTATTAAATAATTATTTATTACCAAGAAACGACGATTGGTGATACTTTATTTCCACTTATTAATTACATCCTAATTGTCTAATTAATTAGTACAAAATTTATTTACTTTCAAATTATATAGTTATGCATTCTTTCTTCATAATATTTGGTTTTATAGCAAAACATTTTGTTGTAAAAAGTAATGATTTAATTAATTACGTGATATTTCAAAGAACGTTTATAAAATACGATTAAAAAGTATCTAATGTGTTATAATCAAATATAATGACATATTTAAAATTTGAAATGAGTTTAAAAGACAATAACCTCGCGGTTGAATTATAAAACGGTCATACTTTCTAGGTGTTCCTAAACTTATCGTAACTGATTGAAACGCGATTAATTTATTGCAGTAAATAAAACAATCATCGAGTGAATAATGCATGTATAGCAAGTGAAGTTTGAACACATGGTTCTGTAATTACGATTTAGCCAATCAATCTTTCTATTGATCAATATTAAACTGAACGTTTTTTAGAACGCTTCTGCACCGTTACGCAAAGTTCTTTTTCCTTGTCATTTCCATTCCCGTTGTGTTTTCGGTATCAGTTTACTGATAACCTCAGTGATGCTGAGTAATGATATTGTTCCGATCAGCTGCAAACATTTTCGTTAAAAGATCAGACAAAAAGAGAAGTTCGATGGGAGCGTTATAGGATTATTACGAGAAATTTGAGTAACGAAATAGAGGGGACCAACTTCGGAAAAGATCAACGATGTCAAGCAGCATGTTATCGAGCTTGTCGGAGACTTTAAATGCATCCGAGGCCGCGATTCGTCTTCTTATCTCCATTTTACTTGGTAAATGATATTTTTATAGAGACATTGCCTCCTTTCGTCGTCTCCAGCGTCGTAAATAGTGATTGTTGTTCTACTGAAAATGAACGACTGTTCTGTTAACCTATAACTGTTTCCTTTTCTTTTACATAATCACCAATTGCATAATTAGCATCCCAAATTTTTGTTATGCATTCGATTATATTGTACATTCATATTTCCGCGAATCCTGATTATGTGTCTTCATGAATCAAAACAAAATTCAACACGGTATTATAAAATCTTTTGGGAAAGGTTATGAACTTCACTTTTGCGCATGCGCATACGATGTTTTTATCACATCATGTACAAATCTCGTTTCAACAATACAGAATCGTCATGTTTGTATTGTTATGAAAATTATTATACTTTACATGACAAAAACGCTATACAACCTCAGATAATCAATATACTGTCAATATTTTGGTATTTCCAATGTTTATTCACGATATTGATATATTCTCTTCATTGTTCTTCACATCACGATCTATATATACACATTGATCGTGAATTTAGAAATTCATAAATTTGAAAATGTGAAAATCAGAAATTTAAAAATTCGGAAAGTTGAAAATTTGAGAATTTTTAGTTTTTCAGAATCTGATAGTTTGAGATAGGAGGGTTTAAAATTAAAATTTTTATACTGTTTGAAAACTTAGGAATTTGAAGATTTGAAATTTGGGAATTTATGAACTTGGAAACTCGGGAACTTAGAAATTTTGAGACTTGAAAATTTCGAAAATTGGAGGTATGAAAATGTAAGTTTTTGGGACGTAAGGACTTACAAATTTCGAAATCCGAGAAGTTGAGAATATGAAAATGTAGTGTACTGACCGTCGAAGGTTTCCATTACTGAAACGATAACGATTGCAGGAATAATGCCAAATAATAAACCTTGCTGCAGTTTCTCGCTAATATTATGTTTACCTTGAATCCTAAGTCGTTTAAAACTACGACTTTATTTATGCTTTTTCATCTCTGACATCCATATTCACACATTAGGTTGTGTAATAGCTTTTGAGAATATATTTTTCTCAACATTATTTTGCAACAATGTTAATGTTTTTAATTGACAAATTAATGTGAAAAAACATAATCGTAATTGAATTTTCAGGATTTCCTATTGCCCTTTTTCACAGACATACATTATACGGAAAAAGTCCGGTTCTTCAACACTTATATTTTTCATTCTGTGGCTTTTTAATTTGCTACTGGAATTATGGTAATTATGTACATTCAAAATAATCTCCTTATAAAAATATCATTTATAGCTGTTTTGAAATAAATTTCCGACCTTTATTACACGTATTATATCTCTTTACTTTGATATTAATTTTATAATGATTTTTTTTTAAATACAAAAATTAATCCTAAATAAATATTATTTTCAGAATTCAGCACGATACATTCGGCAACCTCGTTATGTATCACTTATCTCATCTTAAAAATTTTTGAAGGCTCTTTCTTATCAGTTTTAATTACTTTCGTCTTCAACATGTCTTATCTCCTGTACGGTATGAACGCATTACTAAATATCGTCTCTACTATTAGCGCGCCAATATTAGCGTATATTCAAATCACTCTATGAATATTGAATAAGAGTATTCAAACAGTTTTTAGTAGCTTTGGAATGCAGTTGTGTAACGTGAATTATTCGATGGTTTACCGAGAATGGTTTACTAGTCCAGAATTTTATATAACATAGGTAGCAATAATTTTATAAAATTAAAAAAGAATTTATAATACTCTGTTTTTTCGTTTACAGGATATTTCACGACGAGTACAGATGATTACGATATAAAATGGACTATGCCACAATGCGTATTGACATTGCGATTAATTGGCCTAGCGTTCAATTTACTCGACGGTAAAAGCCCAGAAGTACGTAAAAGAAAGATACCTTACATGTTCGCTACCAGCACTTAAAGAATTTGATCTGTTTTGATATAAAAATTTATGATTTCGTACGAGGAATCAAAGACAACATATATGTGAGCCTGGTAGCGAATGGGTTAATTAAGAATATGCAAAATATATATGTTAGTTTGTTGACCATTGAAAATATTCACAGGAAAAGTTATCTACGTCGCAGAAACAGGTAGCCTTGAAAGAGCAACCTACGTTTCTAGAGGTTGCAGCATTTATATATTTTCCTGGGTCGTTTCTTGTTGGGCCACAATTTAGTATGAAAAGGTACTTAGACTTCGTAAACGGTCGTCTCATCGATGACGTAAGTTAACATGTTAATCGACAATGTTAAATCTAGAATCTTGATTCATTAATCTTAACCCATCAACGATATCTGATATTTTTTGAAATATTTAAAATAATACCTAAAGATATTTGAAATACTAAAATTTTTAATTATAAAATATGTAACTAAGTATTGCTGTACATAACTTTGAGTTTTAATTAGTTAAAAATCATTCAAGAGTTAAAAATCAAATAAGAAACATTACCGATTCTACATAATTAAATAAAATAATATATAACGACCGAAAAAATAATTCATATATTTCATATTTTTAGAGCGTTAAAGAAGGCGTCATTACATTACCAGACTGCGTGGTACCTGGTATTCGTCGAATACTCTTCGGATTTGTATACGTGATAATGTACCAATTGGGGACTCTGTATATTCCGGATCAGTACTTCCTAAGTGCGGAGTTCGAGAAACACAGCTTCCTGAAACGTCTTTTCTTGATTGGCTTTTGGGGTCATATTAATCTTTATAAATATATTAGTTGCTGGTTGTTCACCGAAGGGGTAAGAATTCAATAACGGTTTACAAATTATTAGAAAATAGAATTAACAAAGCTAGTAGGAGATACATTAATAAAATTATTATTTTAGGTTTGCACAACATTTGGACTGACTTACAATGGTAAAGATAAAAAAAATCGACCTATTTGGGATGGCTGTGAAAATGTAAAGTTGTTAACCTTCGAAACGGCAACCAGATTTAATCATTATATCATGTCGTTTAACATAAATACTAATCATTGGTGCGCGGAGTATATATACAAAAGGTTGAAATTTATGGGGTCTAAAATCTATAGCCAGTTCTTCACGTTGGTTTTCCTTGCTGTATGGCATGGATTTCATTCGGGATATTACGTGTGTTTCTTCATGGAATTCATTATCATGTATGCTGAAAGAGACGTAAGTATCAGATACTTTAACACATTTAAAAATAAATAATTGTTCATATGATTTATTAATACGTTGACTGCTATGGCAGACATGTGTGATACATGGATTTTTATAGAAATCCATTATCCATATTATTAGGAAATCTTTTATTTACATAGTTAAAAATATTAATATAGTGTTAGGTACTTAATAGAAGTAGGCAATAGTAAAATATGATAAAGGCAAGGCCTTCAAACGTAAGTATGGTCCTCCAAAATTAAAAATAGTCAATGGGAGGCTCCCTCTCCTACCCTAATTATTAAGACCTACATTGCATCTTATACGACTTAACATTTTTATTCTGGATTCTTTTAGTTATCTCAGATATTAGAGAAACAGGAGAAGCTGCAGACTTTGATGAAGAATCATCTGGAACTTCGTATTGCCTTTTGGATTTTTACGAAAATCTACACGGATCTTTTCATGGGTTACAGTCTCGTTCCATTCATCCTTTTATCATATCCTCGTTATCATCAAGTTTATTCTTCCATTTATTACTGTGGCCACATAATTTACCTGTCTTATCCCTTCCTGTCCATACTACTCAAGAAATTTCTGATTAAAAAACGTCCGAGGAAGGTTGAATAACGTGCGACAGTAAATTAATTTAACGCGTAAGCTTAGCGGTGATCATCTTTCGAAGATAAATGCAGAAATTTCCAGAAAAAAGAACAATAATTAATAGACAACTTAACTTTGTAAATACGGAGATCATAAATAGGTCGCAAAGAAGGGGTAAGAAATGCTTATAAACTACATATTTTTAACGGATGGAAAATACAATATTAGATTATAGGATTATAGATGGAGAGAAATTTGTCATTTGCGTACAAAATGGGGAATATTTTGTTACTAGCTCTTGCCGTCGAAAATGATCGTCTTAATTAACTTATTAACGCTTATAAGCATATTCTAGAGATTTCTTCTTGTCGGAGGAACTTCTAGAAGATAATTTTTTCTATGAAAAGGTGCTCAGGATTTTTTCTTTTCGGTTTGAACGCGGTTTAGCCAATTAAGTAGACTTCCAAAGTATTTTTTAGCGATCGTAGGGAATGAAATGATTAAATTATAAAAAGCGCAATGGCGGCTGTGCAAACTAGTCAAAGGACAAATCGTAACGATTTCCAGGATTTTAACAAAATTCGCGAATCGAGGCTATCCCTTCGAACGAATAACAGTCACCGTTGCACACGTTTGTAATTTCATCGCTATACGATTTTACATATTCGATCATAATTGATCGAACGTTTAGTAAGAATCTCTATTTTTCATACAATTTCCTTTAAGTGTATTTACAGAGCTAACAGCATTTATAAGGCGATCAACTTAGAATCGAGATATTCGTTAATTGAATTCTTTTACACACAGTTGAATCGTGTAAAACTTAAATTTGACTATGAGTGAGACGGGGAAAGATAACGTATGAATGAATGAATGATAAAGAGTTTTATCTAATCAGTTCCATTCAGGAAGTCTAGCACAACGTATTTAAAAAATTCTTAAGTTGAAAGTATAGCGCGCAAAATATTTTTGCAATTTGTTCAAAAACGCAACAATTTCTTTTTTGCACAAAAAGCGCTACTATGTTTATTGTAAAATATTTTAACAAATTTTTTTATAGAGGCGAAACGTACATATCGGGGATGCCCCCTTTTATCATCGTAATGATTCCCCACTGTGTTGTTGAAAAATTATTTTCGATATATACTTGTATACATATATTCTGATATTATAATCTCAAAATTCTATACCAAATTAAAAAAGGCAATTTCTTCTATATCTTTTTATCGTTCTTCCTTTTTTCTTGTTTTTGAACGAACTTTTGTACTATTTTATTCGTTATCAATATATGTTTGCTAGTGTTATATTAGCTGGTTGTATATTATGGTGGCCAATTTGAATTTGAAAATTGCTGAATTTGGTGCTATAGAAGTTGCACAGAATAGTACTTATGACATATCAATTTCAAGCTTAGAGTCTACTAAAAATAAATTTGTGAACTTCCTAGAAACAATTTTTAATACGAATTGATCATTATATATGCAACTATATTTTGGTGGTAGCAACTGTTTTTGTTTGGGGTGGGAAGGTTTTTTAGCTTTAGTTTGTAAATTTGAAATTTTTAAACCCGGTGATTTGGAAATGTGTAAATTTGAAAAGTTGGGAATGTGGAGAGTTTGATATTTTGAAAGTTATGGTAGGTGCTAGATTGTTAAACAATGTTATACAATCCTTGTTAAATAATGTTTTTCGCATATTTTTTTAACCAGACCCGGAGGAGGAAAAAATACACAGAAAATCTTACAAAAGTACAAATAGTTTTATTAAAATATAAATTCATTTATTACAATTATTTTCATTTGCGCTAATCTAAAATATATCGAACATTGCTTTAGTCGAACGTCTATTTTTATGCGGTACTCTTAATTTTTTGCACAAGATATCGAACTGAAGTTAGTACCACGAACAAATGTCTTCGGTAAATAATCTATGGATTTACAGTGATAAATAGTCAAAATCTTTAAGTCTAAATCTACGGTAAACCTACAAAAGTATCGGTAGTAGTAATCCGTATCACGCACGGATCGGTCTCCAAAACCTCCTAGACGAACGATTTTCCCAAATAATATCCCTGTAATTAGAGATTCGAGTATTTCATTCGCGACAAATGTTATCGCTCGCGATAAAAGCGTTTTAATAGGGCCCTCCAGAACTTGACGGTGGTGCACCATAGTTATCTGATGGTGGTGCTTGCGGAGGTCCATATTCCGCGCTCTGTGCTTCTTTCTATACAATAAACAAACAATTTAGCGTTAGTTCTGTTTGTTAAACTGCGAATTCTTAAGGTGGTTGTATCGCAACACTTCGTTTCGAAATTTCGTTGAAATTTAAATGCAAAGATGTAAATAATATCTGGACCTGAAAAAGGTTCACTGTACCAGATTGGAGATTTGCATTTAACATGTTCATTTTAGACTGCATTTCTATGGATTTTTTTTAAATATGCTGTGATTCTTCCTTATAAAATTTCATGTAATTTTATCCTTGAACACTACAATAAATATCCATTTCCAATTCTCTATATTCCTCAATTAAGTACTATGTTCCATGAGTCCTTAACTTGTCTAATCAAGCTGAGTTCTGCAGACTTACGCACTTTTTATTCGTTTAATTATGTTACGATATTGGATTATAGTACTATAGTCCAACAGAATATTTCAAAATTAAAAATTTGTTAATCCAAGGAAATTTATCTTTGAAGCAAACATCTTCTCTACACCAGAACCACATATCAGTACTTTTACATTATTGCAACTTGAATCAATACTCGTATACTGCATATCTACCTACCTAACAAGACTTAAAATTACATTTAGCATATTTGTGTCCTAACATTCATTACTATAGTAATGCATATTACTATAGCGTCAAGATACAACCACCTTAACCCCAAACTGTTATTGTACTTATAAAAGAGAAAACTACGTGTTTCGTTAACCTTCTACGATAAAACAAATAAAATTATTTTATGTAACCAATAGTTCGTTTCTTGTTCTCTCACCTGTGTCTTGTATCTGATGAAGTAAACTTCCGGTTTGCTGGGTTGCGTCGGTGCCTGAGTCGGAAGTACCACATCGGGCGCTTCTTCCGGTTTCTTCACCAGTACATAAATCAAGGTCTTCTCTTCATCTTGAGGAGGTAACGGCGGAAGTTGAGGAGCGGTTGGCGTCGGTGGCGTCGGCGCCTTTATGAACACGATTTTGTAATGTTTCTGGGGTGGTGCCGCCGGTGGAATATATTTCGGCGGTTTGTATTCGGGCGCCTCAGGAGGTGGCACGTGGACGTACACGTGTTTGTGAACGACGGGTTGTTGCTGTGGTGGCCCATAACGATCCGGAAGCGATGGTGGACCGTAGCTACCGGATCCACTCGAAAGACTACCACCGCTCGATGGCGGGAAATACGAGCTGACAGGTGGTTCCGGAGCTGGTTTCGAGAACACCGTCGGCGAGGCTACTAATAGTAGCGTGGTCTGCAACCAAGTTTCAAGTTAAACGATACGTTGATCGTTGGATCAGATTTATCGGACATGTTCACGTTCCAGTTACGCTATTATGCTATCCAATAAGGCCCTCTAATCAAAGTCGTGAAACAGTGATCATTGTTCTTTCACTTTTTACAATTTAAAAACGAATTTTAACGAGAAACGGCGACGATGCAGTTTTTTAACTTAGAAGACTTGAAACTAAAGCCCCTTCAATCAAAGACACGAAATGGTCATCGATGAGTGCAACCGTAATTGTTTCCTGTGAAAATAAAACAGGCTTTCTCTAAGCACTTACAGTTTTATCTTTCCTTTGACTATTTGCACTTATCAAGTTTTAAAACGTTCGTGCATCGTGTGAGACAGGATTTTTCTAACAAATTGTACGACGACAATTGTACCAATACAAAGCTTCGTATTAATTTACCAATTTCTTTATTTTAATAGCCAAGAAAGTTTCACACGGAACTTTCATTAATTTCACGAAAGAAGGATTCGAATGATTTATTCGATCGATCAATAAATGGATAATTAAACGATAAACAGGTGAACGGTGTAAGTAAATAATTCATTTGGACGTTCCCAGAGGAATAATACGGTGTAAAAGAGAAGACAACGGTAAGCGAGAAAATTCGAGGCAAGGAAAGTCAGATGCCGAAAGTAAAAGTAGAAGGAACTGGTTATTATCGTAGATATAATCGGTGGAAATAATTAGCACGACATCTTAATTGCATCGCCTTTGTTTGCACTCGGCTCTGCTCATCGCTGTTTCCACAGAAAAGTGAACAGAACTGAACCAAACTTTCTGAGGCCTCAGCTATCAAATTTTTAAGGATTTACATGTTTAAAACATACATATAAATCTTCCAAAATTTAGAAATGTCTGCTTCTGTATATTAATAGATACTGTAATTTTATACTATAATATAAAATTAATATTGTAGCTTATGAAACATCATTATTTACAATTTTCATTTTAACAATGTTTCATTTGATTTGATGAATCTAACCTCTCTGATGTATTTCTAAATTTGATAACATCAAATTAATATTTAGTATTTAATTGTATAACAGTATTTTATGACGTATAACTTTATAATATTAAATAAATAATAATTGCATCGTATTAAATGAATATTTAATATTTAATTTTCAAATACTTTTTGCGATGCATTCACTGATAAATGAAAACTGATATTCACTATAATTCCTGAACTTCCGAGAATGTGTTTATGTGCAAGAGGAAGATCAAGATTTATAACAGGAGTCGTAAATGTCGAATAACTGAGACTGGAATCCTACGGTTAGTTAATAACTTCGATTTAATTTGTTTTCACATTTGTCATCACATTCAATTATTTTGAGAGAAAGAATAATTTACTTTTAAGCTCCCTTTATTCGCCTTTAAACAAAAAATTCAATGTCAATCGTAAAAAGTGAATAATACGAACATTATCAATGAAATTCCTTAAAAGTTAACCGACCATAACAGCTAGAGTAATTCTTTCTCGCTGCCGCTTTCATTTCCATTAATTAAACGCGCCTAGTCTCATTGGTGTGAAGAATAAATTTGAACCATCGAATTAATTTGAAACAAATTAATTTTGGAAGACGTGAAACAAACTGATTTAATACCTTGTTTTATATTTACATCATTAGTATAACTGAAGCGGAACATCGTTAACTATACACATGTTAACGAAGCTTGTTAACCCCTTTACGCCATATAAATTTTAAATCACATACAAATTTGCATGTCTTTAAATTTTATTTCGTTTCTTTGCTCTGCAAGTATTTTATCATCGTACCATTTCTTATATTTCTTATTTATTTTATACCGATTACGAAATTTGTTTGCAACTCTTTGCACTGCTTTTTATATATCGGAGTGACATTTGCTTTGAAATTAAATTATTGCTCTACACTTTCATTATTAATTTCTTTTGTTTCATTTTGTTTCTTGTCTTATTTATTTTCCTTTCATTATTTATATACAAATTGCGAGAACGTAATTTTCTCCATTTAAAAATTTCTCTATTATTCCGAAAAATGCGCGTTATGCTTTTGCAAAATTCTTGGGGTCCTCTATGATCCTTCAAAGTTGAAACGAAGTCGGTGTTGGCAAGGTCGCGAAGTCTCCTTCGCAAGTATGTAGAAGGTTACACCGATCATGTGCGTAATTTCTTCAAAATTCGTCGCGCGCTATTACTAGACGAGAACAATTGCGTAAGCGTAACGATTTAACATGGTAGAAAATCGGTTGCGAAACGAACGCAAAGTACACGTTCGTTGCATTTCTAGTACACGCGCAGACATTACTCACGGGTGTACGTGGTCGCGTGCACACGGAATACACGATCAACTTTCTTCGAGAAAACAATTTGGTCACTTTCGAATGACCATCCGTTTCGTTTTATTTTATAACCTTTCTACGGTGGACCGGACGATACATGTAATCTATATACCCTGAAAACCTGCCGAAAGATTTCTGTTCATTTAAGTTTTCCAATACAAGATGGAGAAGAATGATACTCGAAGAATTTTTTCTTTAATACGTTAACTAAGAAATTTGCTGTTTCATTTCTGTTGGAAATGCAAAATGTAAAAACACATATGTCTTTATACATATAAATGTATCTATACGTTTCGTTTTTAAATAAATGTATAATGTGTTTCATTTCTAAATAAATGCATAGATGTGGTGTACGTATCGTCTTTAAATAAATATGTGACAAATTGTTTCAAATAAATGTTCAGTTTTTAAAGAAAAGTATTTTCTTAAAAATTCAACAACCACTAATAGATATTTTTTTTCTTATGTTATTAAAGCGTTCGAAAACCTTCGAGGATTTTTAATTCAATTTCTATTGATTTGAAAATTAAAAAGAAAGATAATACAGTTTCTTTTGCTAACTTTACGAAAATCGTCCTAGAAGAGTCAGAAGTTGTAAAGAATAATTTTATTGTCAACAAACTTGATTGACCATTGTGGTGATATTCAGAATGATTACATCCACTTTCAAGTATTAAATAAAATAAGTACGTTCCTCGTAAAACGAATGACAAACTCAAGTGTAAATTCATGCGTTACCCAAATATGGCCGACATCGCGATCATCGTAAAAGTAAATGTTTTATGTTTCCTTTCTTATGTTACATCTCGTAAAATGATATTAGCATACTTAACAAACAAATACGTGAAAGAATTACGTTTAAACGTAGGCTTGAAAATTATAACCAAAATACGAAGTACTAGTTTTCATTCGATATAATAAAAATTTGAAATTTCAATATTAAATGCGTGTGTATTAAATTTCTGTTATTAAATGCGTGGGGTAATTTAACGATCGCATAATGAAAATATTAAAATTGAATATTTCTGCTGTTAAAGTCAAGCGATATTAAATTCTCAGTAATAATTCTTGCATTTTGTTATAATACTCTTGCATTCTATTAAATATATATAAATAACATACTTCATAATTAATCAAATTGTTGACAATATTTTATATCCATTATATTTATGATTTTTTGTTGCACCTTTTAAAAATGTTACACGTTTACAATATTATATTATTTTATTTTGACAAAAAGTATTTGTTTATTCGTCCCTTGCAATGTTCAGTATAGAATATCTCTTTTAGTACAAAATATTTCATTCTTTTAACAGATATTTAATGATCCTTCTTTTGAATCTTGTCATTTCTGAATATAAAGAATTTTATTTAAATTTGCAGAAAAGTCATGTAACATAAGGTTAAGGTGAAAGGTTAAAAAGTTCTCGTATTTGACACAGTTTTCCCGCGATCTTTCAACATCCTTTCGGCAGATTCAGAGCGTAAAACGAAGTTTTGTCGAGCATCGCGAAAATGGAAATAAACGTAAGAAAAATGGAAAGCAAACGTACGCGGTGTACGGAAATAACTCGACGTAGGTGTGGACGTTATCGTGTCACGAAAACCCGTCGAAGATTCCGTGAAAATATTGCATTCTCGATTGCACGTTGCAACGACATCACGTCGCCAAGAAATTGCCCAAATTTAAGCCAGTACTTTCACTGTATCCACCGTCTTCCATCGATCCCTGAATTTTTTTACGAGAGAAAGTTTCACGCGAACTGATACGTTCGAGTAATTTTGCGGCACAATTACTCGAAATCAATCGCATCGATGTTACGTACTGGATCATAAACACCGTGAATAACGCGGGTTAATATTATACTCTGTTCTCTATGTTCGGTTCTTTCGCGTGTAACGATTCAAAAATGAAATTGAGGTTCCATTTTTGTTTCTTTTTATGGCACTCTTTTTGCTGATAAAATGACTCTCTTCATATACATATTCTATTTAATATATATCATTTTTAATAATTATTCAGTGGTGCAATGAAAATGGAGATAAATCCCAAATAGAGACTCTATGGAAACTAGGTTCTCAACTTTTATCAAAATATTTACAAAACACAATTTTAAAATATTCTAACTTTATTTTAGAATAAATATAATTCCACAATTTTAATGAGACACATTATTCAATACGTCTCATTGATATAAATTCATACGATGATAAATCTACTTAAAAAATAAAAAAATAACCAGAACTTGGTGCTAATGTAAGCTATGAAAAATTGCAATAAAACTTCTATTCGCAATTATTGTCGTTGACTTTTATATGAACACTTTGTAATATAATTTATAATTGATGCTAGATAAATGTTCATGCACTCATACGCATTTCTGACAGCTGTATGTGCATTTCTAACAAATAATTAAACAGCAAAGTCAATTTATTAACAGAAAACTTGATTTCAAACCAGAAGTTGATTTAAAAACAGAAACCGTCATGAACGTTGTTCACCGACGCATTTTATTACAAACCGAAACGAAAGAAAACTAAAAAAAAACAAAACAAAGTCAAACAAAAATTATACAAGGTTCACAGTATTTTCGTGTAGTAACGAAATTCTCCATACAGTAATTGTTTCAATTCTGTTGTATTTTCGGTGCATGATTCGGTACACAACTTCACCTCCATTTTGTACAACCGTTCGAACTTAATCACCCCCAGCGAAATATGAAATATATTGATTTTATCAAGAAAAATGAAATTATGGAAGAGCATAACACCAATGGTTTCGCTTGTGTACACTTTTAGTAAAACGTGAATAGGGTTGAAAATGAGAGAAACGAAACAAAGATGGCGGACTCGTAGAACTCACCAGGTAGACCAACATCGTCGAATTTCGAGTTGACCGAGAGGGTACGAGTCCGAAAAGTAGACGTCGCGAGGAGAACGTCTTTCACCGGCGATCTTTCACAGTTGTGTCGGCTGGATCGACAGATTCGGACTTTTATACGAGCTCGAAGAGGGGAAAAGGAACATCCTCGATCCTCTTCCTTCGCCCGTTCGATCATCGATCGGTCGATCTTCTTTCACGGTGCTACGTAACCCTGATCTTATTACGATCAACGTCCCCGCTTTTCTTCTCGCTCGTTTAGAGAGGATCACA
Source organism: Megachile willughbiella (assembly GCA_945859595.2). Classification (NCBI taxonomy): domain Eukaryota; kingdom Metazoa; phylum Arthropoda; class Insecta; order Hymenoptera; family Megachilidae; genus Megachile; species Megachile willughbiella. Next base: position 13,883,351 of record OX243796.1, read on the forward strand.
CGAGCGAAATTTACGCTCATAATCCGGGAAACTTGACGTTCGAGCGAGATCGATAGGAAACGCGAACAAAGCATCTTCCTTTGATCTCGCTGTTTTAATTAGTTTCGCGTTCGTTTTAGATTTTATCGTCCCGATCTCTGAAGCAAGTCTACAAGCTATTTCAGAATCGGTGATCGTGGAATGATTAAAATATTTTGGTATTTTTGCTAGTATTTACATTTGGAAATTTCTCGATTTTCAAATTGCCACGTTTTCAGATTTAAAATATGTTAATTTTTAGATTTATGAACGTTTCAATTCTCGATGTTGGAAATTTCCAATTTTCAAAATCATAAATTTTTACATCTTCAAAGGGAGATTTAGAAATCTGGATACTTCTAAATTTCAAATTTGCTGATCTGCAGATTGTAAGTTTTGCAAAACTTAAATTTTCACCATGGTAAATTAAAATGTGGGAATGGATGTTTTAAACAATAAAACTATTTTTCATTTGGGAAATGAAGTTTTAGGACAGAAAACAGAAAATATAATTGCAATAATTGCATTTGAAAATATAATTGTGGCAATTGATCTCGTTAAAATGATTATTTATATATTAACCACTGTTACTTTAATAAATAATTATTTATTATTAAATCACTCCTGTTACATGCATCAATAAATTCGATAATCAATTGTCTCTTGATTATTTCCTTTTTATTCGCATCCATTTTTATTTACTAAAAATAAATTCATACTTCAATAACATTTGATAAATATAGAATAACATATCATCCTCAAATCACCTTCACCTTGTAACATATTGTCAAGGGCAACTGAGTAACTTTTCCCTATATGTAACTGACGATTGTCCTTAGTTTCAGAGATACCAAATTATTTATAAAATGACGCGTATTTGACACGGTGACCATGAAATATATTGTCAAGGTCAACGTCCTGAACAATTTTTCTTACATATATAACCATCTCTTGGCCTTAGTTTCTACAGTATACGTAAAAAACTTCAGTTAAATTTATGTTACGATGCTTGTGGGTTATTGGGACACAAATGCTGCACATATATATTTCGATATGTCATATTCTTTTGATTTATATCTATTTTATTATCGGTATGTGTTTTTTCTCTGACTATTCCAAGTATAATAGATATCATATAATTACACAATGTTTCAGTATATCGCCGTTATCATTTGAATGCTATTACACATGAACTTAAATATGAATCCATGTAGCAGACACACATATGATGTAGTTGATATTTATATGGTGGAGTAGATATATATTTACTATATGTGCATGTATATGTTAGTGGAACATGTAACATTGAAATAGTTTATAGTGCATTAGTATGTCAGGTTGCAGTATACCATACTCTTTAAAAAATAACGGTGATGTAGTGTAACGGTTATAATATATGTTTGTATAGATTTACATGTTCATATATGTTTATATACGTTCATGTTCATTTACGTATGCTTATGTACGTTTGTATACGTCTACATACGATTACATACGTCTACATACGTCTACATACGTCTACGTACGTCTACATACGTTTACATACGTCTACATACGTTTACATTCGCCTACATACGTCTACATACGTCTACATACGTCTACATACGTCTACATACGTCTACATACGTCTACATACGTGTACATACGTGTACATACGTTTACATACATTTACATACATTTACATACATTTACATACATTTACATACGTTTACATACGTTTACATACGTTTACATACATTTACATACGTTTATATATGTTTATGTACATTTATCTACGTGTATGTACGACTAAATATTTTTATATGTATTTGTATATGTTAATACACGTTTGTATATATTAATATAAGTTACTATATAATTGTGTATGTTTGTATACGTTTGAATATGTTAATATTTGTACAGGTGTGCAAAAGTATTCGTTTATACATATATTTATATTTGCTTGAATATATCTATATCACAAAATATTGAATATATCACAAATATACATTTGTGAGCATTTCTTTTATTATAATTTCATCTTAATATTACATTTACCATATTTTAACGTATCACTTGAAGTTACAACACACATTACGCCACACACGAAGTTGCGTTAAGAACAACATAGTTAAAAGACCTACTACATGATCAACTTCACCGATTGAATCAACTGTCGATTACAGTTAATCGAAATTACTTGTACTGAACCTAACATTCGTGGATAGAGTGCACCTCTTACATGACCAGATTTTAGATCTCTCCATATTAGACAAGTTTCCTGAACTTTCGACGATGTTTCGGAATCTGCAGTCCATAGGAATAGCATAAAATTTCGGAAACGAAAGCGAGGAGGAGTCGAAAATTGAATGCAAATTGTCCGGGGGTTAAATAAAGTTATTATAGATACGATTGCGATCTTTCCGAAAAAAGAAGCGAGAATCCTTTAAAATATGCGTAGACGCGTAGATTCTGAAACGATTGCTTCGCGATGGAAATAAATTAGCGTCCCGGTTAAACGTTACAAGACCATCGGAATAAATAATGCTCAGTTGGTATAATAATGCGTGTTTCACGCTCGATGCGGCACGTCGGATCGCGAAATTTCGTTATTGGAGACGAAATTGAAATTCGCGTTAAATCGTTTCGAGCATTCTATAACGAATGACCTTACAACGGACAAATGATCGACTGAACAGAATTTCTCGTTAAATTAAAATGCGTACTATGTACAAGTGAACGTGGGTTCACTTTGTGTTCAAATTTTCAGATCTGCGAAATATGTTCTCATATTCTTAGATATACAAATACATATGTCCTTAAATTCTTATGTCACCAAATTCCAGATTATTAAATCTCTGTATTTCTATATTCTTAGATGTACAAATACTTATAGCTTCAAATTCCTATGTCACCAAATTTCCAGATCACCAAATCTCTATATTCCTGTATGCTTAGATATCCAAGTATCTACATCCCCAATTCCTATGTCACCAAATTCCCAGATCTGCAAATCTCTATTTGGCATATTCCTAGATATGGAAATACCTACATTCCCAAATTTTTATGTCACCAAATTCCCAGATCAGCAAATGTCTATATTCCCCTATTCCTAGATATCCAAATACCTATATCACCAAATTCCTATGTCCCTAAATTCCTATATCCCCAAATTCCTATATCTTCAAATTCCTATGTCACCAAATTCCTATATCCCCAAATTCCTATATCCCCAAATTCCTACGTCACCAAATTCCTATATCCCCAAATTTCTATGTCCCCAAATTTCTATATCCCCAAATTCCTATGTCCCCAAATTCCTATGTCACCAAATTCCTATATCCCCAAATTTCTATGTCCCCAAATTCCTACGTCACCAAATTCCTATATCCCCAAATTCATATGTCCCCAAATTCCTACATCCCCAAATTCATGTCACCAAATTCCCAGATTAGCAAATCTCTGTATTCCCATATTCTTATGTACCAAATTATCTGTATCCCCAAATTCCTATGTACCCAAGTACTTATATCCCCAAACTATATCCTCAAATTCCTAGATCCCCAAATTTCTGCATTCCCATACTTCTAGATATACAAATACCTATGTCACTAAATTATTATTTCCTCATTATTAAAATTCCTAATATTGTCTAGTTCACCATATTTATACATTACGTGTCTAATACGATAAAAGTTAAAAATTGTTTATTTAAAATTGTATTCAATCAAATATGTCTCTCGAGTGACCTAATATATTTTCGACAAGCTATAAAAATTTGAGTAGCAATACAGTGGTTTACATGAGATTCTAAACATCTACAGTAACTTTAACCGTAGATACTCGATAATGCGTCAATCTAAACTGCAAAGCGGAAAGAAAGTTAGAGGGATCACCATCATCCGCGTTTGATATCGCAACGGATCGAGATTACGAGAAATCCCGATTACGTTCAAGTACGGTTAAGTAAGAGGATGCTTCGATCTGAAATTCTCGTCGAGATTTCGTGGCACGATCTTGTGGTCCCGTCATCGTCATCGATTCTCCCGATTGACCGTTCGAACCATCCGAAACTGGCGAGGTTACGAGAGAATGTCCTTGATATCGGCCTAAATTCCTACGGGCGCATTCAGGTATTTTCTCCGTAACGTAATTCCAGAGGCAAGCGACAGAGGAGAGGACGGGCAAAACGAAGACGAGCGAAAGTGTGCCCGGTATGGTGGCCCTCACGGTGAAAGTCAAACTAATTACGAGACGGGCATGGGCACGTAAGCAGCTCAGAGAGTTACCGTTGCAAAACAATCCTCTTCGCTACGAATATTAACCCGGAACACTTTCCACTACCTGACTGAACGCTTCTTCGTTGCTCCTCTTCTTCTTCTTCTTTCTTTAGTTATTTTTATTCTAATTTAGTTGCTTTGATTTAACAGTACTGCTTTTAGTATTTGTTACGACATTACTACTTTTAGTTCTTGCTGTTACAGTACTACTTTTAGTACTTATTACTATAGTACCACTTTTAGTACTTGTTACTATAGTACCACTTTCAGTACTACTTTTAGTACTATTAGTACTTGTTACAATAGTACCACTTTTAGTACTACTTTTAGTACCTGTTACTATAATACTACTGTTAGTACTACTTTCAGTACTTGTAACTATAGTACCACTTTTAGTACTATTTTTAGTACTTGTTATTATAGTACTACTTTTAGTACTTGTTACTATAGTACTACTTTTAGTACTTGTTACTATAGTACCACTTTTAGTACTACTTTTAGTACTTGTTACTATAGTACCACTTTTAGTACTATTTTTAGTACCTGTTACTATAGTACTACTGTTAGTACTACTTTTGATACTTGTTACTATAGTACCACTTTTAGTACTACTTTTAGTACTTGTTACTATAGTACTACTTTTAATACTTGTTACTATAGTACCACCTTTAGTACTACTTTTAGTACTTGTTACTATAGTACTACTTTTAATACTTGTTACTATAGTACCACTTTTAGTACTACTTTTAGTACTTGTTACTACAGTTACTACTTTGTTATTACTTCGTCTGTCAGTAAACGAAATGGCAATATATTGAGATGATTACTGAATGTACCAAACTTTGAGATTTACAAATTTAGACATTTTCGGATCCGTCAAATTTATTAATCTTGTAATTTTTCGCATTTACTGATTTACGAGTTCTGACGTTTTTCTAGTAGAGAGAGTGTAAGGTTCTGAGTTAATAAATTTTCAATTTTAACTCTCGAGTTCGACTTTGGAAATTTGCAGATTTGAACGTGTAGGTAGTGCAGAGTTTGGGAATTTAAATATTTGCAATTCTGGGAATCTTTGAATTTGGAAATCGTAAATTTTTTTAATGTAGGCATTAACTGTTTGGGAACTTGTGAAGTGAAAATTTGGGAATATGGAACTTGGGTGTTTAGAAGTTTGAGAGATTCTTTATTGCGCTATAAATATGCTGCGTTACAGTTTCCTACTTAATACGGAAAAGATCATATAAAATTGTAAGCTAACGTTAATAAGTTTCTACGGAACATTGAGGAATGTACTGTGAAACATTTTGGTGTACATATATCACTTGTGAAAAATCTGGCGGTAAAAATTAAAATTTGATCAGCGCCATCTAGCGGACGGTGTTTTTCAGCTGCTCCTGGTAGCAGGATCGCAGAAAAGCGAGGAGGTATCCGGAGTAAGAGGTTTCCCGCGCGGCTGCGCGCATGCGCAGTACAACCAAACTCGTGCCACCCCTCCAACATGGCGGTCACGAAATACATTCAATTAACGAAGGAACGATTTACTAATTACTCGTTTTCGGAGTAACATCTATACACTTCTATGGTTAGGAAATGTACTTTAATTTTTTTCCGACCTTCTCATATAAAATTCATTAATTCAATCTCATAGTGGAATTATTCATACAGATAATTATTAATAATTAATTACTCTCGAATAAAAGCTTGACAAATATTATATGACTAAATAGATAATTAACCATGGATCGTTCTTAGATCATAAAAGTGCACAAATTGTTTTTAGGAAATGAGTAATTAATTATTCTGTAGCGTTACTTCTGTTTAATTCGTGAGACGCCATGTTGGAGAGGTGGCGGGAGTTTGGTCGCAGTGCGCATGCGCGCAGATCGCGCGGGAAACCTCCTGATACTCCGGATACCTCCTCGCTTTCCTGCGATCCTGCTACCAGGAGCAGATTTAAAACGCCATCCGCTAGATGGCGCTGATCAAATTTTAATTTTTACCGACAGATTTTTCACAATTACTACATACTACTGAAAAAAGTGTCAGTGTCAGTGTGTTCTCGGATCCCCTGATGAAGCTAGATGCAATGCTGGCGAAACGTTGGGAACATTCTTCCTTTAGGACACGGTTTACACCCGAAAGCCTCAACAGCAATACTACATACTACTATTAACTAATTGTAAGTACCGTCATAGTCGAGAGGAAAGCATTACTATGTCGACTATGCCAAGTATTTTAACGCCATTCACCGTGCCTCTCGAGAGCGTCGATTACTTCATTTTCAGTTATTCAACCGTTTAACATCTCGTTCGCTTTTAGGTTATATTGCGCAATTATTCGAAACCCATTTCAATTTCTTTGAATCTTCCTGTGAATTATATTAGTTATAATTCACAAGATCAATCAAAAAGATTGATGGAAAATTGAAAGTAAAAGAGATGTTTCGGAATTAATTCCTCCGTATTACGATCATTTAAGACCCACTTTAACTTTTAACTCTCTAATGCGCGATGCTGAAATCTCGTACTAAAACCTTAACGATTATGACCGTTTTCCTCCTCGTTTAATGGTCGTCCTTGAAAGCCAATGAAAAATGTCTACCTTCTACCTATTTATCACATCCCTTACACCGCGATATCTCAAACAGCCATAAAAATTTCGATTAATCGGACTTTCCCATGGTAATATGTTAAGTAACAGACGATCTTCGGAGGGTTAGGTCACGTTAGGTTGCTCGGAACTGCTTCCTCGTTACTAAGTGGCTAGAAATTTCCGTTATGTAATCCACGAGCAAATCGATCATCCAATTTGTATTGTCTTGAATCAGCAGGAATAGTGTTGCTATTGGTTCGACAAATAATCGAATACATACCTATGTATTATTTTCTCCTAATGAAATTGAAAAAACAACCGGCAGCGTGGGAACCTGGATGCTTTGATGAGAATTTATGTGAAATGTACAGTATGTACATATCGTAGATTTCCCTGGGGGAGATGACGATATAGGAAACATATGTCAATACTTCTCATATACTGAGCTTTGTAAAATATAATTATTTTTGTTTTAAATTTTCTTTATTATTTTTTAAGGTAGTTTCAGAATTTTTGAAAAGATTAATTGGATATCAATAGAATCATCGAATACTGTAGTATTATAAATATAAATATTTAAATACCAGAAAAGGATATTTAATTCTTACATTCATATATTGCAATTTTGTATAAAATTTAGATTTGCAATTGAATTGTTTAAATAACATCCTTTAGGCTTGTGAATTATTTGAATTACTTAAACTAGTGGAACGCTCCGTGCTATGCACAGGGAATTAATCAGTTAAAATATAAATTTGATTTTGCCCACCATCCACCCCAAACTCCTATTCCATGATATTAAACCAAATGAAACTTTTAATTAAAAACTTCGTTGTAAACTATATTGTGTTGGTTTGTATCGTTCTAAAAATGCATTAATTTGATTTGTTGGAAAATTTGTTGCGCAGATCCGCTATTATCTTATGGAAACCCTGACCCCCTGCGCAGTCCTAAACCGTTAGAGATAGACGTGCGCAGTAAATTTTTTACAAAGACCCTTAACGAGAAAAGCTCAAATGGGGCACTTTTAATGATGACGTAATTAGTTTTTGAATTGGAGCAATTTAGATTTGTTCGAAAATTTGTTGCCCAGGATCCGCGATTGTCTCATGAAAACCTTGACCCCCTGCGCAGTTCTAAACCATAAAAGATAGACATGCGCAGTAAATTTTTACAAAGAAAGTAATCAAAGAAAAAGCGTACGAGGCACCCACAATGATGACGTAACTAGTTTTTATGTATCCCTCAAAAAGGGGCCCTTAATAAGGGTTTTACTGTACTATCATTGTAAGAGTACACATATAATATTTTTCTGACTTATTTTCGAGCATGCGTACAACGTCTCAGCGTAACTCACGGATACGTTTCTGCGTTATAATAAGATAAAATTGAGTACTTGAATTATTTTAAATATTTCGATATAATTATTTAAGTACTTGAATTACTTCGATAATATTCAAACTTGAGATTTTAATATTTAAATATCCAAACATTCGATTTGTACGAATTGAAAGTTGAAATTAATAAAGTAATGCATACTAATTCTCGGTTATTACAGTAAACACTATGTATTTATGTAGGAAAGTACTTTCTCTGTATTGCCATTTTTCCTCCAAAAATCTACCATATTTCATACTACACCTTTGAAGTTGTCAACATTACTTTCGTGATCTCATTTTTTTACGTAACCATTATACAACTAATGTCACATTGATAAATGTGCTTCTTACAACGCTATCAATATATGTTTAAATGATCGAATAGCTCCCGTAAATAAGAGGGAAAATGGCGGATAAAAAAGATGGGGATAAAACGGAGGAGGACAAACGTTTAGAATTCATGTACGACTATATCACGTATTCGAGGAAAATAAAAGCCGACAAATGGATGAAAATGTTGTCGAACGCGGACTTTAAGGTAGATAAATTTAATTTCTTGAAATCGTAATGAAAGTAAACCTGAACGATATTTTCCTCGAAACTAATTCATCTCGTATTCATTGCTTGTTTGAAAGTTTTATCAAAACGAAAGGTCAGAAATGTTCGCGTAATATGATCTGTCGGGAAAATGTCAGATGGTTGAAATTAGGTGAACTGGGATCTTAGCTTTTCCGGGTTAATTTGCCAGAATGATCACGTCACGTAAATTTGTTTTATGTAACTTGCTTTAAACACTTCACGAGTGTCACATAAAATACTATGATCGAACAAGCATATTTATAGAATATTAAATACACGGATGTTAGGTGTATGATAATGTATTTTATAGTTGCTTTTATATGACACCAATAAAATAACGATTTTATTTCTAATAAATAAAAACTTTCAAGAAGTGTTATTAGTCGGTAAGAATCGCAACTATCTTTGGTATGACTGCAACAGATGGGAAAGTAGACTTTCTATTATTTGGTCGAGTATTCTTTATTTATTCATTTACCAATTTGTATATATTTTATTTTTGTACAAGTACTGTGTAAACGTTGATTAATATTAAATGGAAAAAGTAGAAATGAAATTATTAATGTTATAAACAAAAATTACTGGGTTAAATACTATACACTTTGAGAAAGAGGATTTGTAAATTTATAAACTTAATGGAGGAATTTAGAAAGGGGAACTGTAGATATTCAAAGCTAGTTTCCAAATTCTTTTTATTTCAAGTTTTCTTATTTCTTAATATCCAATTTCAAATTTAAAGATTTCTAAATTCTTTCAAGTTTTCATATTTTTTAATATTCAATTTCAAATTTTTTAATTTCTAAATTCTTTTAACTTCAAGGTTTCATATTATGTAATTTTCAATTTCAAATTTCCGAGTTTCCAAATTCTTTTAATTCCAAGTTTTCATATTCTTTAATTTTCAATTTCGAATTTTGAAATTTTCAAATTCTGTCAAGTTTAAGTTTTCACATTTCCTAATATCCAATTTCAAATTTTGAAATTTCCAAATTATTTGAACTTCAAGGTTTCATATTCTTCACTTTTCAATTAAAAATTTTGAAATTTCCAAATTTTTTCAAATTTAAGTTTTCATATTTCCTAATATGCAATTTCAAATTAAAAAATTTTTAAATTCTTTTAATTCCAAGTTTTCATATTCTTCATTTTTCAATTTTTAATTTTGAAATTTTCAAATCCTTCGAAACTTAAGTTTTCACAATTCCTAATATCCAATTTCAAATTTTTAAATTTCCAAGTTCCTTTAATTTCAATGTTTCATATTCTTTAATATCCAGTTTTAAATTAAAAAATTTCCAAATTCTTTTAATTTCAAGTTTTTATATTTTTCAATATCCAATTTCAAATTTCAAAACTCACAATTTAAAAATTTTTAAATGTACTTATACAATAATATATACTTATATGTAATTATAATATATACTTATAATATATGCTTATTATTATACTTATAATATACATATAATCATAATGTATACTTATTATTGTAGTTATAATATATAATTATAATACATTCTTATTATTATACATATACTTATAACATATAAAAATAATATAAACTTATACAAAAGTATAAAATATACTTTTCAAATATACTTATAAATTGATAAATATATATCCTTGCTAAAAATCTGATCTCTTAAATTCAAATTTTTTAGTTCAACCTTCAAAAGAATATCTTTTCTCATACACTAAATTCAGAGGGTGAGAGTAAAAAAAATTGTCTTTTAATCTACTGTACACTAAAAGCATTTCGCAAAGCATAATATTTTTGCCCGATGCTGTACCACTTTAAGCGACACTGTACGTAATTACAACGCTGATTCGAAAGAATATCTTTGACCAGTATATTCTTTCAGCGTTTAATTACTTTCTCGAGGTACACGAGTCGTTACGAGATACTATTCGAAAGGACGAGTACTCGTACCAATCCTCCATTTAGCGAAACGTTTTTTTCAAAGAGATATAGGATTAATTCTAAAGCGAAAGGTCACAAAAAATCGAGTCCCGAATTTTCGTCCGCTTTGTGCGAAATAACTTGTAAATTCGACTTTCACATTTAGGGGATAATTAACAAGTTCTTCGGCACGCCGTCGGAGATGATCCTCACGTTGCAGCTAACAGCCGGTGGCCTCCTGGTGCCTGGTCTCGAGATTACACGAACCACGAAGAAGCTCACGTATTTCGTCAAGAGGAAATCTGAAACGATTACAGAAAAGAATTTTAGGCAGATTTTGATACCCGGTGATATGGCGCCGAACCCCATCGAGGAATTGGCGGTGCTCGTCGAAGACGTTAGTTATACACAGTATGTCTGAAAAGTAACGGAACTTTTTAAATTCAAGGAAAACTACTAGCACCGTCTATTAAAACAATATGATATCTGAAAACAGTATTCCTCCCCTACAAAACAAAACAATCATTATTAGAATCGAGCAACGAATTGCAAACTTATAGCGGTTAAAGCGACAGAACCTTTTGTCACCGTGTCACAAAATCACGATGGAGCAGAGAGCGAATATTAAATTCTGCTCGGTAAAAATCGGTAAAACTTTTACAGAAACATTTGAATTAATGAAAAATGTTTATGGCGATGATTGTTTATCCCGTACACGTGTGTTCGAGTGGTATAAGCGATTCCAGGACGGTCGTGATACTTTGGAAGACGACCCAAAGCCAGGTTCTGGGTTTTTCTAAATTCTAAACGATTCTAAAGGTATTATACTTCGGGAATTCGTTCCACAGGGACAAAATGTTAATGGCGAATATTATCTGGGTGTTATGGAACGTTTGTGGAAAAGAATCGTTCGTGTGAGGCCCGAATATCGAGCGCCAGGGAGTTGGTTTCTGTTGCATGATAATGCACCGTGTCACAGAACTGTCGCAGTTCGTGAATTTTTGGCGAAAAAACAAGTCTGTGTGCTCCAACATCCTCCATATTCGACTGACTTATCTCCATGCGATTACTTCCTTTTTCCAAAATTGAAATTAGCCATGAAAGGAACGTTTTATGACACTGTTACACAAGTCCAAGCAGTTGTGACAAGGGTGATTGAAGCGATTCCACAAAACGACGTAAAAAAATCTATGTTAACATTGCCTGAGCGTGCCCAGCGGTGTATTGATGCGGAAGGGATGTATTTTGAATACAAAAAATTAATTTTGGCAAAATAACTAACTACTTTTTTTTTTATTTAAAAAGTTCCGTTACTTTTCAAATATACTGTGTAGTTCGATAACTTTCGCTCATGGTACAATTATCTTTAACCTTCATCGGGTAAAATGATTTCGTGTTACATCGTTTCGTTATGAAATCGTATCATTTTGCAACAGAAGTATATCGTTATGACTTGTAGGTAAAAACAGCCTCTGGTATCCATTATATTGCATTTTTATTATGAACTGAATCTTTTATTGTATTTTTATTGGGGAGGCTATCTACTTACATATTCTTTATTGTAAAATTTGTGCATTGGTATTACAGTTTTGTTTGATATTTTTATTATAAAATCCGTGAATATTATATTATTACATTTTAGTACTTTTATTGCAAAATGTATTTGTACTTTTTTGTTTTAGAATTTATCCATTTGTATTATATTTTTATATTTTTGTTACAAAATTTAGTCATTTAAATTATATTTATATTCAATATTTTTATTATAAAATATATCCCTTTATGTCATATTTTTTACTATAAAATTTGTCTCTTTGTATGACAGTTTTATAAAAAAGTATGCATGATACTCTAATGAGAAAATGCGAGTTATAGTTTCAAAAGTCTTTTATTTCTGAAATTTAAAATATAAATCGAAGTGATTACGTATGTATATTATGCCACACTTCAAAGTATGCAAAATAACAAAACTGTAAAAAGTCATCTTTATTGTTCTTTTACCTATTTATTTAGGTGAAGGTTAAAATCTCCTTAAAACAGAATATTTTTAAGTAAATCATTCTCTAAAAAATACCATGCAATATTTTATAAACAAGTTTTTTCTATATTTGAATATTTCACAATTATAAATTCTTAAAATTTCAACACATCAAAGTCTCAAAACTAAATTATCAAATTTCACTTTAGAAGACAATAATTTTTCACATCCTCAACTCTCATATTTCGAGATCTGTCGTTTAGCAAATTCAAAAATTCGCGCCGCTTCCACTTCCATCATGGCGTCACCGTGGCGCGAATTTACGAGTCTATGATATTGACGCACAATACGAATAAACTATTCAGCATATAATTTCTTTTAATTCCCTTAATTCTTTGCACTCAGAGGCATTTTTGTTGATAGTAGATGGCAATTTTAAAACCTTCAGTTGAAAAGTTTGATGAATTCTTTTAAAATTATTTCTCTATTATTAATTTCCACTACTGTCCTTTTCACTATGTTTATACACCACATGCATAACACTATAGATTCAGCTAAAAAATGACTAATGTCAATTTTATTTTACTAACAAATTGTTATATTAAACAATTGTAAGTCACCTTTTCAATTTTCCTAAAATTCTCCTAATTTACCAGGCGTACGTTCCAATATTATCGAATCCAAGAAATCACGTAGGTTGGCCGGAAGTGGTCCGAAAGGACACAACCAAGCAAGTATACGACCTTCGAAGCTTAATATGGCAGGTAAATTTAAATTATCCTAAAGATTATTGTAAAAATTTTGTTCCATCGTTGAAAAACGAAACGTTTGAAAAAAGGTAAAAGGAAAAATAACGGGACAATCGTTACTGCCGTTGCCCATGGGTATCGAAGAGATTCTGCGCGAGGGTTTTGCCTCCCAGCCAGATACTTTAAAGCTTCAATTAAAAAGCAATATAGAAGAGATCGTGACCAAGTGGTCGGGTCAAATTAACGAAATTCTTAACGTGGAATTCTCCGAGTTTTCCAACGGCGGTGATCAATTACCCGAAGCTGGTAATTTTGATAGATTAATGAAATTGTCGTCGTCGTCAGGTCGTTCTATGTTTCTGCAGAACTTGATTACTGGAACACGAGATTAAAGAACATGGAGTCGCTCTACCGTCAATTAAAGGATCCGAAGGTAACAAAGATGGACGAATTTTTGGCGGAGACGGAGAGCCCTTATTCGAAGTATTTCAAGGACTTGATAAAGAATGTGGCTGCGAGTATGTAATATATTAGAAAGACCAGAAAGTAATTTCGTTTGTTCACATTGAATTTAAACACAGACATTTTTGACAAGTTTTTATCCTCGACGAAGACGCTCTTCTCACTTACGTCGAGTTGACTTACTTGAAGCGACAGGAAATATTTTGGTGAGTTATCAAATTGTGGTCAAATAACGGAAAGATATATTAGGGGAACCAGAAAGTGTCTTTTCAAATTTTTTAACAATTTTTTATTTATAATCAATGATGTAATCACACTCGTTATCTACAACCTTTTGCCATCTACTGTGCAAATTTTCAATGCCGGTCGATAAAAATCAATTGGTTTTTGGGCAAAATAACTGGAGATGGCATTTTGGATGTCATCAAAATTTTCAAATTTTTTGTCACTTAGAAAGTGTTGTGGCGATCGGAATAATTGGAAAACCACCTTTGGCATTTGCGAACGCCTAATGCGTTTGGATGAACATCGCAAATGTTTTTGGTAGCAACTGTTGCGTTACTACCCTTGTGAAACTCTGAAAGCATGCAATGGATATGTACCTCTGGTATTTGGCTGGCTATTTCACATAAAATTGCAAGGAAAATTTCAGATTTTATTTACAAGTAAACAAGTCAATTTAACCTTCAAACTTTGGCACGACATTAAAGAACACAATCAGCTGATAAATGACAAATGTTGACATGTACAGAAACGACATTACTTTCCGGTCATTGCTTAAACATTACTTAATGTTATAACGAGATGGAGAGAAGAAAAATAAATCGTTTAGGTAAAATTGGGGAATTTTATTGAGGAGTTTTTTTAAATTTTAGCGTTGTTGGAGACAAGAGATATTTTCCTTTATTTGAAACCTCTGGATGTCAATTTTCAAGAAATTTCCAACGCTGAATTCAAGGAATTGGCCTCGAAATTCAAGATATTGTTACACTGCGTGTGTCTGGCGTGGGCTAACTCTAAGTATTATCCCTCTGAGAGAATAATTACTTTGCTCAGAGAAGTTTCGAACTTGTTAATTGCACAGGTATGTAAATTTTGTCATTATTATATACAGGTATGCAATATTGTAGATTTTTTCAGGGAATGGAGAAGACGATGATATGAGAAAAAAGAAAGTAGTTTTTATAAAATACTGGAATTCTCAGTATTAGACTTTTTCGAAGCTTCAAATTTTCATTTTTTAAATTGTCAAGTTCTCAAATCTTCAAGTACTCAGGCTTGCAAATTTCTGATTTTTCGAAATTCGGAAATTTTCAAATTATTAATTTCCTAAATTCTCAACTTCTCAATTTCCCATTTTCCCAATTCCCTAATTTCCCAATTTTCCATCTCCCCAATTTTTCAATTTCCCAATTTCCAATTTCCCATCTCCTCAATTTCCCAATTTCCCATCTCCCCAATTTCTCAACTTCCCAATTTCCCATCTCCCCAATTTCTCAATTTCCCAATTTCCCATCTCCCCAATTTCTCAATTTCCCAATTTCCCATCACCCCAATTTTTCAATTTCCCAATTTCCCATCTCCCCAATTTCTCAATTTCCCAATTTCCCATCTCCCCAATTTCTCAATTTCCCAATTTCCCATCTCCCCAATTTCTCAATTTCCCAATTTCCCATCTCCCCAATTTCTCAATTTCTCAATTTCCCAATTTCCCATCTCCCCAATATCTCAATTTTCCAATTTCCCATTTTCTCATTTTCCAAATTTCAAAATACTCAAATTCTTACACTTCCATATTTACAAAAACTCAAAAATCATTCTAAACCTTCAAGTCCTTAAATTCTCCTAAAAGATCCTTAAATCACCATTTTCCCTAAAACCCACCTTCACTTCACGAATATTTTCAAAATCTCCATTATACAAAGAGTTTAACATCTCTTTACAGGTATCAAAACACATAAATCCGTCAACGTTATTCGAGGGTGATATCGAAGAGAATAAAGTGAAAATAGATGAGGCGATACCTTTCCTTGACTTTTATCAGGACACGTTTCGAATGTTCAAAGACAGAATAGAAACTTACTTTAAATCACCGATCGAACCGGTACCCTGGACGTTTCATGAAAAATTAGTACTGGAACGAATTCAGAGTTTTCGAGCGAGACTCAAAGAGATCAAGGTTTACTATAACTTTAATTAAGACGACTTGGGTGTTTTTGATGCTAGGGGAACCTATTGATTTGAACCTGTACAAAGTGTCCAGAAACTAAAAATGGTATATTATTGCATCGATAGAAACTTGGATAGAGGTCTAACCATCTTGTTATGCTAAGACCTAACAAAATAATGATTAGAATTCGAGAGGTATTAGAATCAATATAAATTTCATTTTTCAAGATTTTGTGGCGGTACACCCTTTTGTATTTGATCCAATTTTGTTGACTTATTTGTTGATTTATTCAGTTTTAATATTTAGTATTTATATTTAGTATTACTCTTCAGTATTAATATTTGGTATTGATTTAAGTATTGATTTCGTTTTATAGTCATATAATATTATTTTACTATCGTTGCAGATGTTGTTCGATATTGCTCAGGATTATTTAAAATTAGAGAGAATAGAAATAGCTGGCTTAAAAGGGAAATCATTACGTTCTATGGTTGATGATATTTACGAGGAGTTTAAAAAATTGTACGATCAGTTTGGAGAGTTGACCGAATTCGTTTTAGTACCGGAGGATCCGCAATTTACCGAAGTGTTAGGAGCATTTTTGGACAAAGTAAATTAGTCTTTTGTTATAGACTAAGTCGATATTATTGAAGAATAAACCAAACTTGGAAATAAAAAAATTTGAAAGTTTAAAATTGCAAAAATTAAAAATTTTAAAAGTTCATAACTTCAGACTTAAAATTTGTTAAGTCTGAAACTGCAAAGACTTGAACTTATTTGAAACTGCAGAAATTAAAATTTTTCAAATTTCTACAACCACAAATTTGTCATTTCTAAACTTGAAAATTCACAAATTTAAAGCTTCAAACATCTAAAATTTCGAAATTCGTAAATGTAAAAAATGTACAACGTCGGTGTTGTGAAATTTGAAGATATAGTAAATAAAAATATGATGATAAACTAAGATAATGATAGATAATTACCAACAAAGGTAGAGCAATTTGATCGACGGTTGGCGAGTATCTTCGATCAAGCGTTCGCTGACTGTCACGATTTGGAATCGACCTTCAAATTCATTTGGATGATGGGTTCGATCGCTAACAGGCCAATCATCTTGTCTCAATTATGGTACAATTACGAAGATTTGATGCAGAGAATAGATCAACACTTCAGCGATACTAAGGTGGCCAATAATTCACTCTAAATCAATTATCGAATCAAATCAATTATTACAGGTCAATTATCACAGTTATATTTTTGGTGATCAATTATTAGTATTATATTTAGAGGAATCAATCAGTTATTACATTTACATGTAAAGTGATCGATCAATTATTATACTTATATATTTAAAGTGGTCAATCAATTATTACATTTATATGTAAAGTGATCGATCAATTATTATACTCATATATTTAAGGTGGTCAATCAATTATTACATTTATATGTAAAGTAATCAATTAATCATTAGACTGATATATTTAATGGTGGTCAATTAATTATTACACTTATATGTAAAATGATCAATAAATTATTACACTTATATGTAAAGTGATTGGTCAATTATTACACTCATATGTAAAGTGATCAATCAATCATTACACTCATATATTTAATGGCGGTCAATCAATTATTACCCTTAAATTTCAGGTGATATTTGATCAAAACTTTAAAAACGATCAAGCTTCGACACGTGCATTAGCCAATGAATATTTACCCCCAGTAGCTGCGCAATTATGTTCCTTGATGAAACTACGTGAAAGGGTTCGTTTTCCAGTTCGTGCCCTCAAATTAATCGATCATCCCTTAATTACCGCGAAAATGGAGAGCGAACTAAAACCGAAATACGAAGAAATGATGGTAACCTCTAAAACAGGAATTATCTCAATCTACTAGTTTTACAGTAGTTTCACTCTAAACTATGTATCTAATTAATTGTAATAGTCGAATATTAGGATTTACACTTTCAGACCCAACCATGTATTATTACACATTTCAAAAAGACTATGATCTCTGCACTTCGTTACATTTTATCAATTCACAGTTCTCAATATTATTAAATAAAGTCAAAAAATAAAAATTGATCCCCTATTTTTCTCTCAAGTAAGAATTCAACTCTGTTTCTTTTTTCGAGACCATAATCGCCGAGAAAGAGGAAGAAATATTCGAAGCTTGGAAGGAAACGTTGCCAGAAATTTTAGAGACCCACTTAACGAAAACTCTGCTGGTTGTTCACGAAGACAGATCACTAGAGCTGAATTTTGATCCAGAACTGAGAACCTTGTTAAGAGAAATTCGATATATGTTAATCATGAAGAGGACAGACCTTCCTGAAGAGGCTACGCAATTCTACGATAGATCACAGTTCTTTTTCATGAGTACCTACGATCTCAGTTTAATAGCAAACTGGTAAATACAAAATCCAGTTTCTCAGAACTGCATCAAAATTTTTTAAAATGATACAAGAAATCTGTTTTAGGTATAATAGAATACGAAGCCAGAGTGCTCCGGTTGAATTCCAGTTGATCGCAGAGGAAGTTGAAAATATCGATATGTTAATTGACGAAGGACAAGAAAATTACAATTGGAACTCCGAAGGTATGAAAGAGTATAGTTGATTAGAAAATAAATTTTAGGTCACTTCAACTTTGCACAGTTATAGGGGATACTATTTGTAATTTTGCAAAGCTATTGCAACTTATGATTTCTAGCCCTTGTTTTAAAATTGTGTAAAAGGAAGCAAACATGTATAGAAAGAAAATTTATTTAGAAAAAGAAAGAATTAAAAACAAAATCTCATTACATTACATGTTATAGATAATGTCAAGTGGAAATAGGTGCTGCAGTTCCACAGCCTTTAGAATTAAAATGATCATATATCATTAACCTTTTAGGCACGACGCGCCAATATAGTGGCTTTTGCGGATACCATCTCTGTACGACGGTCCACTATAGTGGCTTTCGCGAATGTCGTAGATCACATAGCGCCACTATAGTGGCTCACTCAACTGGCTCACTCGCTCACCATTTCAATTGAACGACCGTTTTCATATGTTTTGTTTCGCACTTTTTTGCCTTCACCTCATTTTATAAGAGTATTAACAAATCCCACAAAAGTATATTACATGTAAATAAAAGGTAACGCCAAGTTTAGGCACCATGGGACCTCTTTGCACTAATACATGATATTGGAAACGTTTGGAAATTACATATTTTGTGAATTTTCTAAAAAAGTAAATTATCAAAGTTAAAGTATATCATATCTTTGGGAAAAATAATTTAATCATGAAAAACTTCGTTCCAATGCACTCGCTTTGAGAACAGCATTGTCACACATTGTAGTGTTGTTTGTAATTCGAACTCTGCCGTACAGAGAAGCAGCGTAAAGCCGTGCCTGAGGGGTTAAACGAAAAATTCTGTTTCAGAGGTTCCCGAATACATAGCGAATTTGTTGAAGATCACTCGAAAATTGCATGCCAGAGTGTTTCGAGCGCAAGAAAATTTGAAGACCATCATGGATCGACTGTACTCTTGGGCAATGATGCCAGTTGTTTTTCGCAAAGACGCCAGGGACGAAAATTTACTAGCGATTGCAGATAAAGATGAGAAATTTGAAGAGAGGTACGAGGAGATCGAAGCGACCGCCATAGAGCTCGATCGAATCTTGAAAGAAAATTATAAGTTATTTTTCGATTTGCTTCCGGAAGAGGCTTACGACGACGAGTCGGAGCTTACCGATGGTAATAATTTTTAGGAAAAATATTTTGGCAGAAGTTATCGAAATGTGTTTAATGGAATATTTATAGAGGATGAGGAGAAAGTGGGAGAAGAAGGGGACGAGCCCAAGGAAGGAGCAGAAGAGGAACCACCGAGGTGACGTAAAAAAATAGTTACTGGGTATATTTTATACAGAGTTTGAGAATTTGAAAATTTTTGTATTTATGAATGAAGAGTTTCAGAATTTGGTAAATTTTTGTATCTAGACAATTTTACAATTTTACAATTTCACAATCTAAGGTTTTGACAATTTAAAAATCTAAGAATTTGAGAATTTGAGAATTGAAAAATGAATAGAGTGGAAGAAGAAGTAATCGAAGCAGACTCACCGGAAGAAGAAATCGGAGAAGAAGAAGAAATTGAAGAAGGAGACGAAGAAACTTTGGCTCTAAGACGAGAAAAATGGCAGCCTTATCTTACTTACGTGGACGATTTAATTTCCAAAGGTCTTATTCAAGCGGTCTCTACGAGGTTGACGTTCATAATCAAATGCGAACTTATTCCATGGAACTTTAGTAACATTTTCCAGTAATTTATCACAACTTTTGCAGCATCTGTTATATCCTCGACGAAACTGATCCTGAAGGTAACATATTCCCCTCGTTCGAAATACAACTATGCTTAGAGGCAAGTATTAAATTTAATCACATTTTGGAATCGTTTAAAAACCAATAAATTTTTTATTATAATTTCTTTTATTAAGATTTATTATAAATCTTTGTTTACTATAATTTCGTCTGGTTTTGATAAAAATTAAATTAAAAACAAGAGGTTTATAATACAACCGAATCTTTCAATTTAAATAAATGTTTGAAAATAATATTCATTTTTGATCGACAATAACCTCCTCCCAGTATGTTTTTCATTGATTTTAATTCATTAATTTTATTATTAATAACATTTTATTATTTAATACGTCGTAAGAATCCGCAAATTGGTTTTCGACCATCGGTGATCGTAGACGACCCAGAAGGTTTTTACACCTTCGTGGAATCCATTTTGCTCGACGCCATGAAGATGGGCACCCTTATCCCTCGGGTTAATCCCGAATTAATCGAAGAACAGGAACATTACGCGGTATACCATCTTATCGTACGATTTAAAGGTGGTCTAGTGACAAAAAAATTTGAGAATTTGGGAATTTCAAACTTTAGGGGTTTAGGAATTTAGGGACTTCAAAATTTAGGGACTTTAGGGACTTGGGAATTCTGCAATTTAGGAATTTGAGAACTTAGAAATTTGGTAATTTAAAATTTAGAAAATTTGGGAATTTCGAAATTTAGGATTTTAGGAATGTAAGGATTTGGACATTAAGGTATTTGAAAATTTATCGATTTGGAAACTTAGGAATTTGGGGACTTAGAAATTTGGTGATTTATGAATTTGATAGTTTAAAAATTTTTTAATTTCGTCAAGATATATTACATCTTGGCTACAAAATCTTGAAATTAATTACATCTTTGAAAAGCAAATATCTACTATCCTCATCTCTCCTGAAAAAAAAAATCACCGGAGCTTCTCAACTTTTGCCAAAATCAACTCCGAGTATTTTTGTCACTAGACTTGACCATGAACGAGAGACACGTTTCTAAATGTATCGATATTTTTGTAGAACGACGTCGCTGAGGAAGAAGGCATCGTGTTTATGCTGGAAGAAATTTGTAACCGGGTCAAATATGCTCTGACAGTAGTGAGGGACGATGCTGAGGTAACGGAAGCACAGTAGGCTTCTCTAGTACAGTTGTGCTAATTGAACTACACTGTAATCTCATTACGTAACTTAATTACACTGCACGTTAATTACATGGTAATTCAATTACGCTGTAGGTTGAATTATATAATTCAAGATATTTTCGATCAACTCCATTGCTAATTGCTTTAATCGTCAGGGTAATTGAATTAGACTCGTTTCTCCTTGGTTTCGAATAGAAAGTTGAAATTCAACAGTTTGGCAACTTGGGTATATTTATGAATTATGAAGTAGAAATTTCGGGATTGAGAAATGTTTAGGTTTAGAATTCGGAGACTTGCAGATCTGGGGATTTCACGATTTGGGGACTTAGAAATTTGGGGATATAGGGATTTTAAAAGTGGGAAATATAGACATTTGGTGATTTGGGGATTTCGAAATTTGGGAAAATAGAAATTTTGAGATTTGAGAATTTGGCGTTTTGGAAATTTGGAAAAATTGGAATTTAGGGATTTGGAGATTTGGGAATTTGGAGAAATAGAAATTTGGGGATTTGGAGATTTAGGAATTTTAAATTTGGGGTTTTAGGAATTTGGAAAATTAGAAATTTGGGGATTTGGAGATTTAGAAATTTCGAGATCCAGAAATTTGAGAATCTAGGTATTTGGGATCTCAGAACTTGAATATTTGAGCACTTGAAAATCTAGGAATTTGAGAGTGTAGGTATTTGGGAGCTAAGAATTTGAGAATATAGGAACCTGGAAATCTAGGGATTTGACAATCCATATATTTCGAAACCTAGGAATTAGTATCCCAAATTTATAATGCTGAAAATTTAAAAATGTAGACTAATAATTCAATAATTCGATTCAATAATTTTTTAGTTCAGTAAATGAAGAATTTTAGAAATGAATCATTTTCAGAAATACGAGACATATTCTTGGTTGTGGCTGGATGATAGACAAGAATATTTAGCGTACTTTCTACAGTACTCTCGATACGTAAATCCCGAAGTAAGACAGATTCTGAAAGATCGTCCAGATTATATTCCGGAGAATATGAAACCGAAGAAACCAGATTTGGCGGATTTCAAAAAGGAAATCGATTATTTTGTGGACCTGTATAACCAGGTCGATAACATGCCGAACGAAGAGGTGTTCAGTCGATGGTTGAGACTCGATTTGAAGCCGTTCAAGCAAGCTCTTTTGAACACCATCTGCAAATGGTCGAACGTGCTCAAAGAATATCTCGTCAGTAAAATCACCAAGGAGTAAGTATACGTTTTTGTAGTTTCTGTTTCTCGAAAATTTCGAGAAATTTGGAATTAGGGGGTTTTGGTGTTAAGAGTTAAAGAATTTGGGAATTTGAGAATTTGGTATTTGTGAATTTGACGAATTTGGGGAATTTAAGGATTTGGGGAATTTGGGATTTGGAGAGTTTGGGATTTGGGGAATTTGGGATTTTGAGAGTTTGGGATTTGGGGAATTAGGAGAATTGGGGATTTTGGGATTTGGGGAATTAAGAGAATTGGGGATTTTGGGATTTGGAGAATTTGGGATTGGGAGAGTTTGGGATTTGGGGAATTTGGGATTTAGAGAATTAGGAGAATTGGGGATTTTGGGATTTGGAGAATTTGGGATTTGGGTAATTTGGGAATTGGGGAATTAAGAGAATTGGGGGTTTTGGGATTTGGGGAATTTGGCACTTAGGGAACTTGAGAATTTTAGGAATTTGGGGAATTTGAGAATTTGTGAATTTAGAAATTTGGGAACTTTTGAATTTGGAAACTTAGCAATTTGGTATTTGGGACTTTGGACCTTGGAAATTTAGGAACTTAGGGCTTTGCTAATTATAACTAGTGGAACGCCCCGTGTTATGCACGGGGAATTAATCAGTTGAAATATAAATTTGACTTTGCCCACCATCCACCTCAAGCTCCAATTCCATGATATTAAACCAAATGAAACTTTTAATTAAAAACTTCGTTGTAAACTACATTGTGTTGGTTTGTATCGTTCTAAAAATGCGTCAATTTGATTTGTTGGAAAATTTGTTGCACAGGATCCGCTATTATCTTGTGGAAACTTTGACCCTTGCGCAGTCCAAAACCGTAAGAGATAGACATGCGCAGTAAATTTTTTACAAAGAGGCTTAACCCAGAAAAGTCAAATGGACCACTCTTAATGATGACGTAATTAGTTTTTGAATTGGAGCAATTTTGATTTATTCGAAAATTGTTGCCCAGGATCCGCGAATATCTGATGAAAACCTTGACCCCCTGCGCAGTCCTAAGCCGTTAGAGATAGACATGCGCAGTAAATTTTTTACAAAGACCCTTAACGAGAAAAGCTCAAATGAGACACTCTTAATGATGACGTAATTAGTTTTTAAATCGGAGCAATTTTGATTTGTTCGAATATGGGAAATATGGGAATTTGGAAATTTTCGAACTTTTTATATTTGTGAAACTTGAGAAATTTAAGACCTTGGGAACTTGAGAATGTGGAAATCTTAATTTAGGAAATTAAGAATTTGCTAATTTGTAAATTTGAGAAATTTGCAAATATAGAACCTTAGGGAATTCAAAACTTGCGTCTTTGCGTATTTATAAATACAAACATCCGAAAATAATGAAACCTCCATGTGTACAAACTTGAACATTCAAAAATTTGAAAATTTAAGAATTTTCACCACAAAAGAAATCTCTCTAAAAATAAATAAAAAACAGTCAGCACTAAGTACCTAAAACGGTAAATATCTGTATGAATGTAAAATATCAGTTCCGATATAAATTCAATAAACGTCCGATCGTTTTCGTGGAACGATCAGGCGTTCTGCCAGCGTCCTATTCGGCGTCATTAGTATAGCAACGTAGCGAATGATCAATGATCCGTGATGTAAGTCTCGGATAATTTAAATAGACAGTAATCGCATACGGTAGTAGCGCGTAGCAAACAGCTGGCGAAACGTCAAGACTGTTATCCAAAATCGTACGTCACATGAAAACACACCCAGCACCGAAATGTTTAATTTTATTGCGATGATTTAGCAAAGAAATCTCGTTCGCCTGTTGATTTATTCGATCAACTAGCGAACAACGGACGATGGTGGCGTTCTTAGAATTTCCGTTTATAAAGCTCGTTTGCTCGGCTTAATCCGACAGCATTTATGCAACGGGTTTATTTTTACATTCGGAGCTTGCAACAAAATGTCACCGATAGAATAACGATAACAGAAACTAGAACGTTCCTGCGCTAAGATCACGCCACGATATTTAAATAACATTTCCAGAAATGCTGCTGCAAAATTACTTCCGAGAAAAGCAGTGTGTCTCGTGTTATTCTGGTAGATCGGAAAGATTAAATTACGTGTTAATGTCTTATTTAATAATAGAGGTATTGTATGCTGTAGGAAACAAGCTTTTGGGTCGTAGTCATTGACGTGATTAGGATTTTTTGGTAGGGTGGGTCGAATTTCCCAGTTTTTGGAGGAATTTAAGGATTCGGGGATATGGGGATAAGTGGGAATTTAGGGAGCTGGGAATTTTGGAGTTGGGAACTTGAGGAGTTGAGAAATTAAGAAGATAGGAAATTAGGGAGTTGAGAAATTAGGAAGATGGGAATTTAAGAAATTGGGAATTTGGGGAGTTGAGAAATTAGGGAATTGGGAAATTAGGGAGTTGGGAAATTGGACAATTGGGAATTGGGAAATTAGGGAGTTGGAAAATCAGCGAGTTGGAAATTTAGGAAATTAGGAATTTGAGAAGTTGGGAAATTGGGAAGTTGGGAAATTAGGGAGTTGGGAAATTAGGGAGTTGGGAATTTAAGAAATTGAGAAATTAGGGAATTGGGAAATTAGGGAGTTGGGAAATTGGACAATTGGGAATTGGGAAATTAGGGAGTTGGAAAATCAGCGAGTTGGAAATTTAAGAAATTAGGAATTTGAGAAGTTGGGAAATTGGGAAGTTGGGAAATTGGGAAGTTGGGAAATTAGGGAGTTGGGAATTTAAGAAATTGAGAATTTGGGGAGTTGAGAAATTAGGGAATTGGGAAATTAGGGAGTTGGGACATGAGGGAGTTGGGAAATTAGGGAGTTGGAAAATTAGGGAGTTGGGAATTTAGGAAATTAGGAAGTTGGGGAATTGGGAAGTTAGGAAATAAGGAAGTTGGGAGATTAGGGAGTTCGGAATTTAGGGAGTTGAGGGATTTAGAGAATTGGGAATGTAGAGAGTTGGAAATTTAGGGAACTGGGAATTTAAGTAGTTGGGAATTTAAGAAATTGGGAA
Organism: Megachile willughbiella; assembly: GCA_945859595.2. Taxonomy (NCBI): domain Eukaryota; kingdom Metazoa; phylum Arthropoda; class Insecta; order Hymenoptera; family Megachilidae; genus Megachile; species Megachile willughbiella. The sequence goes on from OX243796.1 coordinate 13,909,186, forward strand.
TTTGGGAAGTTGAGGAATTAGGAAGTTGAGAAATTAGGGAGTTGGAGAATTTAGGGAATTGGAAATTTAGAGAGTTAGGAACTTAAGGAATTAGAAATTTAAGGAATTGGGAATTTAGAGAGCTGGGAATTTTTGGATTTGGGAATTTAAGGATTTGAGCATTTAGAGTCTTATAAGCATAGGAATTTGAGAGTTTAGGGATTTTTAATTACAGGAATTCGAAATTTGTAAATTTTTAAATGTAGGATTCTGAGTTTAGGAATTTGGTAATTTAGGAAAGTGGGACTTGAGGAATTTGGGAATTTAGGAACTTTTAAATTTAGGGATTTGGAAATTTCGAAATGGTTATTTAGTCATTTGGGATTGTAGGAATTTGGTAAATGAATAATTTGCTAATTTGCTAATGTGCTAATTTGCAAATTTACAAATGTGCTAATTCGATAATTTTATTACTTGATAATTTGCTAATTTGCTAATTTGCTAATTTGATCATTGATAATTTGTTAATTTGATAATTTGGGAAATTAGAAATTAAGGAATTTCTAAATTTAGGCGTTTGATAATTTCATAAGTCTGAAACTTTTCAGAGTTTGAATAATGAGTACCTAGAAGTCTGTAAATCTATAAACTTGTACCATTAAAAATTTCTATATTTCTAACATAAAATATATCCTATTCATTCTAGAATTCACTACGATTCACTACAATTCCCTAGAGTTCACTACAATTCCCTAGGATTAAATAAAATTCATTACGATTCACTACAATTCCCTAGAGTTCACTACAGTTCCCTAGGATTAAATAAAATTCACTACGATTCACTACAATTCCCTAGAGTTCACTACAATTCTATAGGATTCAATAAAATTCAGTAGGATTCACTAGAATTACCTACAATTCAGTATAATTACCTACAATTCGCTAGAATTTACTACAGCACACAAATTAGTATTAAATTAATACTGCATAAACATGAATCGTAATCATACGGCAACCTCAGTGCCACTTGACGTAACTAGCTAGTTACGTCACTGTGTCAAATGCATCACTCTAATATTACATTAATCTGTCAGACATAGAAATGTCATGACATAGGCATTCTACAACCGGCGACGGGCGTAGCGTGCCAAAAAAGGGCTTCTCGAAAAGTGACATATATACTCTGTGATATAATTTTATTAACGCCAGTCACGTTTCAACCTCTAACCGCAAATAGAGACGATTTCTCCGAAACTACAATTGAAACGATCGCTGTTGGCACTAATCCTGTTTATTTGCGCAACTAGACGCCAGACGGAGTATTTGCCTCTAAATCTAACCTTCTCCATTCTAGGAAACTATCATAAGCATTAGGCGTTTCGCGAACACTACAAATAATTCTCAGAAAGCTGAATATGTCGAATAGGAATTTCATAAGTTGACATTTGGGAAGCTGACGATGCGAGAATTTGAGAATTTTAGAGTTTGGAATATGTGGGAATTTGGGAATTTAGAAGTACGATCATTTGGGGTCTGGGGAATTAGGTATTTTGTGAAATTGGAGATTTTATACGAGGTTTGGAAATTTTTCAATTTAGAATTTTGGAATTCAAAATTGTCGAATTCAGAATTTTCGAATTCGGAAATTTAGAATTAGGAATTTTCAAATTCGGAAAACTTGGAATTTGGAATTTTGGTATTCGAAAATTTGGAATACGGAATTTTGGAGTTCGGAAATTTTGGAATTCCAAAATTTAGAATTCGGAGATTTTGAATTCGGTATTTTGGATTTCGGAAATTTTGGAATTCCAAAATTTAGAATTCGAAGATTTGGAATTCGGAAATTTTGGAATTCCAAAATTTAGAATTCGAAGATTTGGAATTCGGAATTTTGAAATTCGGAAATTTTGGAATTCGGAATTTTGGAGTTCGGATATTGTAGAATTCAAACATTTGGAATTAGAAATTTTGGAATTCGGAATTTTGGGATTCGGAAATTTTTGAATTCAAAAATTTGGTATTCGAAAATTTGGAATTCGGAAGAATGGAATTTGGAATTTAGGAATTCGCAAAATTTTGGAATTCAAAAATTTGGAATTCGAAAGTTTGGAATTTGGAATTTTAGAATTTGGAAATTTTGAAATTCAAAAATTTGGAATTTGAAAATTTAGAATTCGGAAATTTATAATTCAATGATCTGGAATTCGGAATTTTAGAATTCGAAATTTCGTAATTCAGAAACTTGGAATTTGTATGTTTGAAATTTGGGATATTTGAGAATTTAAAGACTAGGAAATTTCGAAATTTGAGAACTCAGGGAAATGGAGATTTGTAAATTTGCTAATTTCGAAGTTTTGAAGTTTAAAAATTTGATAATTTGTAAATTTAGAGATTTGTCAATTTAAGAATCTTTAAATTCTAAAATTTGGAAATTTATAATTTTGAAGATTTAATAGTGAAATTTGTAGCTATATAAATCTAAAAAATCAAGAATTAAGATAAATCATAATTTTATTTCAGATTGAATGACCTCTCAGAATTCATACAAGCAGCAATGAACAACTTCGCGCAGCCCATTCAAGAAGACGACTACGAAGCACTCTTAGAAACAATTTACTACTTAAAAGAAGTGAGAGATCGTCAATTCGAAATCGAAGACATGTTCGAGCCCATCAAGGTAAGTTTTAAACAAATTCTCCGAAATATATTTCTCTAACTATTTATACTAAAACCATTTTCCTCTTTATTTTCTTAGAAAACGATAGAACTGCTGCAACAGTATCAAGTGTTTCTGGAAGACAAAATTTTTCAATGGCTATCGGAATTACCTCAGTCTTGGGAGTCGTTGAAGAAGATAGCCGCTCAAGTGAAGCAAGTCGTTCAACCTTTAATGACCCGTCAAATCGATCTGTTGAAGAAGAGGCTAAGTTATTACAACTTCAAGCAACTGCGCTTCTCCCTCGAATTTCATAAAGAGGATGTTTTCAGGTAAATTTATACGTAACTTTAATCGAACCCTCTTTGAGATAGTTCTCCAAGTTCGATAGAGTATAACGGAGCATTATTCGTAGCCCCGATTGCGCCGATCCATACGAGAAACTGAATAAATTACACGAGGAGCTTTTAAAGTTCCAAGCGGAGGAGCAAGACTTGTACAATCAAACGGTGATCTTCGAACAGGAAATGCCGGAGTTTAAGGTGATTAAACAGATAAAGAAGGAGATGCAGCTTTTAAAGACTGTGTGGGATTACGTGAACGTGATCGGAACTAGTTTAAACGAATGGAAGAAGACCACGTGGAAGAAGCTCGATATTGAATGGATGGATCAAGAATGCAAGAAACTTGTCAGAGAACTCAGACGTAAGATATATCCACCTTTCAATTACATCTACCATATTGTCTACGTGACTTGACTTTCGAGTCAGCGGCCAGAAATATTTATGTGGATTGCATTTAGAAGGGGTGGCTTAATTTGTAAATTTCAACCGTGTATTTTTCACCTCTGGAAATTTAGGTGTCTCTAAGTTTTTGGATATCTTTATGGCTTTCCAATATTCATTCAATCCCCAAGGTTCAATTTTTCAATTAGTCTATGTTCAATTAATTAGTTTTCAGCTTTCAAATTCCAATTCTCGATATTCAATTTTTCAATTCTTCGATTTTTCAATTCTTCAATTTTTCAATTTTTCAATTTTTCAATTATTCAATTCTTCAGTTTTTCAATTATTCAGTTCTTCAATTCTCCAATTTTCAGCTTGCAACTTTCAATTCTCCAATTTTTAATTCTCAACTTTCAACATCCAATTCTCAATATTAAATTCTTTAACTTTTCAATTCTTCAATTTTCCAGTCTTCTTATTTACACATTCACAAATTTTCACAGTTTCCAATTCTTTGAGTTTCAAATTTTGTAGTGTTTCAATTTTACAATTTTAGAATTTCTCAATTTTATAATTTTAACATTTTCAAGTTTCGTCATTCCCAAATTTCACTCACACCTTTAGATGGTATATATTTGCCAAAAATGTCATGAACATTTCTTTTTTTTCTAGAGCTAGATAAAGACGTACGTTCGTGGGAATTGTACGGCAGCGTTGAAGCACAAGTGAGAAACATGATGGCATCGTTAAGAGCGGTCTCCGAATTACAGAACCCCGCAATTAGAGACAGACATTGGAGAGAATTGATGGCCGAAACACGAGTAATTAATTATTTGTTTGATCTTGGTTTCACCGGTTTCAAGGAAATTGTATTTAAATTACGTTTACGGTCACGTTAATTACACATAATTGTATCTACACTGCCGCTACAGCTTATGGGGCCCGAAGCAAAAATTAATATTTTTCATGCTATTAGATGCTGCGTTGATGAATACAGTTCACTCTCGTTATATTGCATATGTAGCTCTAGCACTTGGCAATATTGGGAGAGGTACTTTCATACAACGATTTGAAAATTGCAAATTTAAATATTTATGAATTTTTTATTTTCTCAACTTGGAAATTTGTATATTCGAAAATTCGTGTATTTCTAAATTTGTGGAACTTGTGAGTTCGAAAATTTCGAAATTTGAAAGTTTGTGTATTTTACAACCTCTAAGTTTCTAAATTTTCTAATTTGTTGATTTGTTAAGTTTTCAATTTTCAATTTTTCAATTTTTCAATTCTTCAATTCATCAATTCCTCAATCCTTCAATTCTTCAATTCTTCAATTTTTCAATTCTTCAATTCTTCAATTCTTCAATTTTTCAATTTGAGAATTTAATATTAGAAAATTTGTAAAACCAGAAATTATTAAATTGTTAACTTTGTAAAATTAAGTACTGGAAAATGATAAACATAAAAATCAAATGAAGAAAAGATTTGAAGGTTTAAGCGCAGGTGCCCATTTGCCTAATGACGGTTCTGTGTGCAGAACACTGTGAGATTCGCACGTACGCTAAATCTAAGCTGGATCTCGGTTTAATTAACTGGACTAAGTCCCTGTTAGACCTTGATTTTAATTGCAAACATTACAACACGGTGAAAGCTGTGTAACGTTTAATTCGGAACGTTCTGCAAACTTCTCGAACGTTTCGTTAACGTTTAATGCTGTTATAATAGGTAGCGTTCAGTATGACGGACAGTACTACTTTGGAAGATTTATTGAAATTGGAGTTGCACAAATACGAGGAAGAGGTTAAAAACATCGTTGCTAAATCCGTGAAAGAAATGGCAATGGAGAAAGTTTTGAAAGAGCTTCATGATACTTGGAGCACTCTCGAATTCGGTAAAGATGTACACGAACGTACGAAATTGAACGTTCTTAGGATCGATGATGAAACTATAGAAACCCTCGAAGACAATCAGGTAAAGTTTCTTCGTGTTTGATTGTTTCATTAACGCTTTCGGGGTGAATGTAATGGTAGTGATAGAACTGTAAGACCATCTTGGAAACTTTTAGAATTTGGGGAATTTTGAGAATACTAGGAATTTTGGTAATTTTGGGAATACTAGGAATTTTGGTAATTTTTGGAATACTAGGAATTTTGGTAATTTTGGGAATACTAAGAATTTTGGTAATTTTGGGAATACTAGGAAGTTTGGTAATTTTTAGAATATTAGAAATTTTTGAAATTTTGGGAAAACTCGGAATTTTGGAAATTTTGGAAATACTAGGAATTTTGGAAATTTTTGTGATCTTAGAAATATTAAAAAAATTGGAAATTTAGGAAAAGGAGATTTGAAGATTTAGAGATTTAGATATTTAGAGATTTAGAGATTAAAAAAATTCAGAAATTCAGAAATTTATAAATTTATAAATTTAGAAATCTGGAAATTTAGAAATTTAAAAATATTAGAAATTTAGGAAATCGAAAACCGAAAAATTCATAATATAAAAATACAAGAATTTAGGTATTCGAAAATTTGAACTATTAGAAATAAAAAAATTGGAAAATTGTAGAATTTCACAATTTAATAATTCATTATATCTAAAATTTGATAATTTAATAATTTATTAATTTTGAATTTTATCTTAATATTCTAAAATTGGAGAACTACTAACCACGAAAAAACATAAAATGTAAAATTCGAAATCGCTTTCAATACCAAAATGAAATTACCGCCTGCTGTCGCACCCTAATTAAGTACGTTCGCAACAGGTGCAACTGCAGAACATGTTGGGTTCAAAATTCGTGGGATACTTTCTCGAAGAGGTTCTCGATTGGCAGCGTAAATTAAGCAACGCGGACGCAGTGATCAACGTATGGTTCGAGGTGCAACGTGCGTGGATCCATCTTGAAAGCATTTTCATCGGTTCGGAGGACATCAGGAGCCAACTTCCGGAAGACTCGAAACGTTTCGAAAAAATTGACAGAGATTTCAAAGTACAATTTTCATGGTACAGTTTTCTTGCGTGACTAGTTAAAGAACAATTGTAGGAAAGTTTAACGCGTTTTCAAGGAACTTTTACGAGAAATGACGAGTAATTTAAACATCATTAAAGCGACGAACCGACCGAAACTTCTGGAGAAGCTCGAGGAGTTGCAGCTTCAGTTAAACGTTTGCGAGAAAGCTTTGGCGGATTACTTGGAAACGAAAAGATTGATTTATCCGAGATTCTATTTCATTTCCTCCACTGACCTTTTGGACATTTTGAGCAATGGTTGCACTTTTTTTATTGTGTGCCCATGGACGTATCTATGGAGGGGCCAGAGGGGGCTTATATAGATGAACAAAAAGAAAGAGACCATTATTAACAATTAATAAATACTTTATGTTTAAATATTTTTGTTCAAGTATACTTTAAATGAAATTTATTAAAATATATATACAAGACAGATAAATGAAATATATAAAATATGTTTAGTTTCTTTGAATGTATTTTAAACAGAATATACCTGAATATACTTTAAACGAAATATACTTGAATATATTTTAAACAAAATATGTTTTAATAAATATACAAAATAGGTAAATGAATAATTATGCAAAACATATTTATTATATTTGAATGTACTTTAAAGTAACTATACTTGAATCAGTATACAAGGCAGATAAATGAATAGATATACAAAATACATTAATTTTGTTTTAACAATCTGAGAACATATAGAAGTATGGTGCAATAAATACTTACAGTTACTATTATTACTATTATTCATTTTATTTAAATAAATTTAAAATATATTTTTATTCTGTTTAATCTGATAAAATTTATTTAAAGCTCTTGTCCTCAAATTTAAAATTTATCTAAAAGTTTATGTGCTCTCTCCTGCGTCCATGGGTACATTTTTACATAACAAGCGAAAACATGGTTTTCGTTGACATAAACCTTGCAAGTCCATAAAATAAATTGTTTTGCAGGAAACAACCCTGAACTAGTTTGCAAACATTTGGCGAAATTGTACGATTCGCTGGCGAAATTAACGTGGAAAATGGATGGCGGGAAACCGACGAAATTTGCGATTATGATGATTGCCAAAGATGGCGAACTAATGGCTATATATGGAAGTTGCGACTGCAGTGGGAAGGTATTTTCTTTTTAAGAACGTGGAGAACTGTTACAAATACCCTAATTCTTATTATCGCCTAGAAAAAATTCAAGAGGTTTCCTGGAAAATACATCGATCAAATAATATTCCATGAACCTCCTTTACTACCCCTTTGTAACTGCAAAGGGAAGTCAAAAAGTAAAGGGATTTCTTTAATTTCTCTTTTCAAAGTTTGGTAACACTCGTATCCGGCGCTGAATGAGTGTTGTCGCCAACACTTTACAATGTGTAACTCTTATTCCCGTTAGTCGTTGGAGGTAGCAGACCGTCATTAGAATAAATGCCCCGTTTCTCAAATATCCCTTTACTTTTTGACCTTCCCTCGTATTTATTGCCACAATCTTAAAACGAAGAAAGTTAAAATGTCACACGTACTTTCTATTCAAAGATCCTAAAATAGACGAGTTGGATTCCTCATAAAAAAGAAACACGAAAACTTGCAATTTAAACCCTTGCTTTAGCTCTTCTGGTTCTTGAGATATTCAACAAAATATGATTCACACCCCCACTTTGGGGACTATTTTCACCCCCTTAAAATGAATGTCGGCAGCTAAAAAAAGGACGTCAAATATTTTGTCGAGAACTATATTATACATAAGTTTCATCAAAATCGGAAGTTATCAACTCGGGATGGTCCCTTGTTAAAAATTCGAGCGTGCGAAAAATACAAGAAAAAGTAACGCATTGCGAATGTGTCACGTGCGCAGCAAAGGGTTAAAGCGCCACTCGCATTTTTCAGGTAGAAGTATGGCTGAATCACGTGACCGATGCGATGAAAAGATCGGTGAGATATCACGTTTCACAAGCAGTGGCCACTTACGATGAAAAACCTCGAGAACAATGGATTTTCGACCACCAAGCTCAACCTGCGCTGTGCGGCAGTCAAATTTGGTGGACAACCGAGGTGAACATGGCGTTCATGAGACTCGAGGAGGGCTTCGAAAACGCGTTTAAAGATTACCAAAGAAAGCAAATTAACCAACTGAACGCTTTGATAAGTATTCTTTGTGGAGAACTGAATGACAGCGATAGAAGGAAAATTATGACGATATGCACGATCGATGTGCACGCCAGGGACGTCGTCGCGAAAATGATTACTATGAAGGCGGAGAACTCTTCTAGTTTTCAGTGGCAGTCGCAGCTTAGACATAGGCTAGTATATGATATAGTTGGTGCGAATTTATGGGATTTTGAGTTTTCAATTTGGAAATTATTTAAGTATTTTTATGTTTGGAGATGTAGATATTTTTATATTTTTATACTTTTATATTTTTATGTATTTATATTTTTGTATTTTTATATTTTTATATTTATAAATTTACAAATTTCCAAATTTCCAAATTTACAAATTTATAAATTTACCAATTTCCAAAATTTCCAAATTCTCAAATCCTTCAATTTCCACAATACTCAGATTCCCAAATTACCCAAACCTTCAAATGCTTAGATCCCTACTTTCCACAAATTGGCAGTTTCCAGATTCTTAAATCTCCCAATTCTTTTAATTCCCAGATTCCTAAATTCCCTAAAATTCCCAAATTTCCAATATTCGCAGTTTTTCAATATTCTCAGATTCCCAATTACCCACATTTCCACAAATCCCTAAATTACAAAGAAATAAGTTCAAATTCTTAAATTTCCCAAATTCGTAAATTTGTAATATCCCGTTCAGGGCCATATACCGAGACACCTATATGTCGATATGTACAGATGGGACGACAAAGTTGGCGACTGTTACGCGGATATCTGCGACGCTTCGTTCAAGTACGACTACGAATATTTGGGAAACGTACCTCGATTGGTTATAACACCGTTAACCGACAGATGTTATATCACCCTAACGCAATCATTGCACCTTATAATGGGAGGTGCACCAGCTGGCCCAGCTGGCACTGGGAAAACGGAAACCACCAAGGATCTAGGAAGAGCGTTGGGTCAAATGGTTTACGTGTTCAATTGCTCGGAACAAATGGACTATAAGGTAAAGTTACTGTTTCTAGTAATTGTGATGAACGGAACAATGTCACATCTAACTGTACCCATTGTTATTTTATTTGTAAGGATAGAATTCTTTAAGAGAAAGTTATTACATTTTGTAACTATTAGGGTAGTTCAGAGCAAATTATTTTTGGTAAATTTTTAAGTCTGAGCGATTTCTTAAATTTCAATTTTTGAGCTCAAATTTTGATAGGATTTTTTTACGTGTACTAAATTTTTGAAGAATTGAAAACGAAAATAAATTTTTGTTCAGCAACTCTATTAATTATATTATATTTTATATTTAAAATTTTCTTTTTCTTATTTTGTATTTTGTATTTTGTATTTTAAATTTGTATTTTATATTTTGTATTTAATATTTTGTATTTTATATTTTGTATTTTATATTTTGTATTTTATATTTTGTATTTTATATTTTGTACTTTATATTTTGTATTTTAGATTTTGTATTTTAGATTTTGTATTTTGTATTTTATTCATGTATTTCATATTTTACATTACATTTATGTTATATGTTTTCATACCAGGAAGTTATTAAATCGGTTTGCCAAAAAGTTGTATTATTCTCTCAGTACAAGACATTTATGCAATTTATTTGTGAACACAAATGATCGACAGTGTTTTCGCTATAAAAATAACTATAATAAGATACAGTTGCACCACATACTCGAAATACACTCGAAAGTATATTGAAATAAGTCATAAGGAACACATATATGCACGTAAACACATAGAAACCGATAATTAAATATCCTAAACGTGATTAGTAAAGTTATATAAAATGAAGGAATATATATGTATATTAAGCGAGATATGATCATTATTACATTCCTTGCGTATAAGCTGGTTTATTGCAACTTTCGAATCCACTTTTGACCATATAATTAATACCGTCTGATTGCTTAGAATATGCGCAATTTCTTTTTTGATATTAAACGGAAAAGAATGAGAAAAGGAAACGCTACCATGAACACGCAATTCTAACTTTTATGTTAATTTACAACTGTTTAATTAGTGTGATAACAATCGAGGACGTTGCGTTAAGGTAAGATAAATATTTTGCAAGTTGAAAATATGCTGGGAGGTTTATTTTTATATTTTAGTTAAATGTTCTTCGAAAACGATGTGCGTAGCGCCATCTTGTAAAAAACGAAAGAACTAATAGAACATTAGATTTTTCGGAAAAATAAATGATTTTTGAACTTTGTAGAAGCAAGAATATTTGAACTTAATTTTACAAGAACAATGACATTGTAGATTGTTAAATAAGGTTAGAATAAAAAATGAAATTATTTCACCGACTTGAAATATTTTGCTGAATAAATGAATAATTGAATGAAACTTATAAAAGAAAATGAAAGATTATTTAAACACCGCTTAAACATTATTTAAACACCGTTTAAATATTATTTAAAAATTGTTAAAACGTTATTCAAATATTATTTAAACGTTATTAAAAGCTTTCTATTGAAACTTATCAGTTAACAAACAAAAGCTTTTAATTCGACACAACTTTTGATCAAATAAATTAACTCGCTATTAAACAGTTATTTATTTATAATGTATAAATTGATGAAATACTTCCCCTCCTTAATTCAATTAAAACTTTTAATTGAATACAGCAACATTAGAACCAATCAACTCTCCGCCAATTTTAATCAACTACCCTTTGGGGACTCATTTGTCATACAGAGAATTCAACAAAATATCATTTAAACTCTTTAAAGCTTTCCTTTATTAATTGACAAACGAAAATTTCCGATTCATTACTGTGACTCAAAATAAAATAAATTTCAAATTATTTCGTAACCTTGAATAAAGCAAAAATAAAAAATCTCTACAAAAAAACAAGTAACAAAATAGAAAAAATAAAGAAGTACAAATTTTAGTTTTAATTTTCCATCGAAGAATTAATTTTTTACCACTATATTTTTCCGAAACTCGAAATATACTACGAATATTTTTCCGAAACTCGTAATTTACTACGAATATTTTTCCGAGATTATAATAAACTTTAAACGGCCATTTTGTTTCAGTCTTGCGGGAATATCTACAAAGGTCTCGCCCAAGTGGGAGCATGGGGTTGTTTCGACGAATTCAATCGCATTTCGGTAGAAGTGCTATCCGTGGTAGCTGTACAAGTAAAATCAGTGTTGGACGGCATAAAAAGTCGCAAAGCGACGTTCAATTTCTTTGGGGAAGAGCTTAATCTTGTCCCTACCGTTGGTATGTTCATCACTATGAATCCTGGATACGCGGGAAGAACGGAATTGCCGGAGAATTTAAAAACTTTGTTTCGGTAAAACTAAACATTACATTATTATACATTATTAAAAACATTGTCACTACATTCTCATTACATTACCACACTTCATCTTGTTATTATCGTGCTTCATCTTGTTATTACCATGCTTTATCTTGTTATTACCGTGGTACTGTGTTATTGCCATATGTTGCATGGTCAAACGTTGTATTAACACATATATGATCAAACCTATGTCACTACAAAATTAGATTATTCCCTTTGATTATTATACCAGACTTATATTCCACGTTATTATTCTAGGCTGACGTTCTACATTATTAATTTAGCTGGATAATCCACATTATTATCCTAGACTCATATTCCACATTACTGCTTTAGGCTGATATTTCATATTATTATTTTAGACTGATATTCCACATTATTAGTTTAGGCTGATATTTCATATTATTATCCTAGAGTCAAATTCCACATTACTATTCTAGGCTCATATTCCATATTATTAACCTAGACTGATATTCCACATTATTAGTTTAGGCTGATATTTCACATTATTATTCTAGACTGATATTGCACATTATTACTTTAGGCTGATATTTCATATTATTATCCTAGAGTGAAATTCCACATTACTATTCTAGACTCATATTCCATATTATTAACCTAGACTGATATTCCACATTATTAGTTTAGGCTGTTATTTCATATTATTATCCTAGAGTCATATTCCACATTATTATCCTACACTCATATTCCACATCTTTATCCTATACTGATACTTCACATCATTATTCCAGATTATTGTCTTATGCTGTTATCTTAAATCATTATCTAATCATTATCCTTACAATCCTACATTGTACTCTTACTGACTATCCTCGATCTACTTAATTTTTACAAAAGAAAGTCTGCATCCCAAATAACCCTAATCTATCCCTAACAATTCCATAACGTCCCCAACAATTAAAGGCCCTGCGCAATGGTGGTCCCAGACTTCGACCTAATTTGCGAGATAATGTTGGTGGCAGAAGGTTTCCAGGAGGCCAGGTTATTAGCCAGGAAGTTTATCACGCTGTACCAACTTTGCCGAGAACTTCTGTCGAAGCAAGATCACTATGATTGGGGTCTGAGAGCGATTAAGTCGGTATTGGTCGTTGCTGGAAAACTGAAGAGAGGAGACCCTCACAGACCAGAAGAGCAGGTGTTGATGAGAGCTCTTCGAGATTTTAATATCCCAAAAATTGTTACGGACGATGTACCTGTGTTTATGGGGCTGATAGGTACATTCTTTTATTATTCATGTTAGGGAGATGCACGTAATGGTCTCGTGGACAGTAATTGTAGTGAATTACTGAAATGTGAAGACAAACATGGTTCTGTCTACTAAATTTATTGCATGATTTTATCTATTTTACTGCACGATTCTGTTTACAATATTTATTACTTGGTTCTGGTTACAATATTGAATAATTATTCAGATACTAAAAAGATCAGTATACTATTCATTTTTTTTTTTTAAATAATTTATCACATCTGGAAAAAATGGCTCTTAACTCCAGAAAGGTTGCCCTCCTGTTATAGGGGGACATCTAGGGGATATGTGAAGGTCTTTGTCTCTTAAACGGCGACGTATAAAAGCACCTGTTACATTGCAATAATTTACGTCTTGACTGACATTTTCTTTTGTAACAATAATAACCACCAAAGTTATCTTTCGTATCGAAGATGTAAATTAATCAAAAATCTCGTTTGATCAGGTGATCTGTTCCCTGCCTTGGACGTGCCACGAAAGAGAGATCTGGACTTTGAGAAAACTGTTCGAGACTCTGCCGTAGATTTGAAATTGCAGCCAGAAGATGGTTTTGTTCTGAAAGTAAAAACCATTCAAAAATAAATACGCAACAATTTAGGCGACATTATGTAATATATACTTTTATAGAAATTATTAGAATATCGTTTAAAATGAAATGAAACCAGGTTGTACAACTGGAAGAATTATTATACGTTCGTCATTCGGTTTTCATCGTTGGTTCCGCTGGAACGGGGAAGACCGAAGTTTGGAAAACATTGAATCGAACATACTTCAATCAGAAATTAAGACCGTATTATAACGATTTGAATCCTAAAGCTGTAACAACCGACGAACTCTTCGGTGTCATTAATCCAGCGACTCGAGAGTGGAAAGACGGGTTTGAATTTTTCTGAGTCTCCATTTTATTTTCGCACACTTTCATTTTCATAATTCAGTTTTGATAATGTATACTGTAGATTGTTCTCCGTAATAATGAGAGATCAAGCGAATATGTCGGGAAATGATCCGAAATGGATCATTTTCGACGGCGACATTGATCCAATGTGGATCGAATCGTTGAACACCGTCATGGACGACAATAAAGTGCTAACGTTGGCTAGCAACGAGAGAATCGCGTTGACTGATAAGATGAGGCTCTTATTTGAAATTTCAAACCTTAGGTAACTTTATTTATGATTTGGTAGTTAGAGGAAAAGGACCAAATATGAAGTAATAGTAATCATTTTTGAAAATTTGACAAATGAATATGCAAACCTGGAATACCTCTATGTAGAGGTAAAACCTTGGTAGTGGTCTCAAATATATAATTAAGGTATTGATATCTCAGGTACATTTAATTCAAAGTAGATCGTAAAACAAAAATTTATTTAGCGAAATATTTTGGGAGTTTGGGATTTTATATCCTTGGAAATTTGGGACTTTGAATTTTTGTAGTTTGGGACTTTGAAGTTTTAGATCTTTAGAACTTTAGGACTTTGAATTTTTGTGTCTTTGGAATGGTGGGATTTTGAGATTTTGGAGCTTTGAAATTTTGTATTCTTGCAATTTTGAGATTGTGAAATTTTGTACTTTTGGACTTTGAAATTTTGGGACTTTGATATTTTGTGATTTTTAAATTTTATATCTTTGGATATTTGAGACTGAAATTTTTTAATTTTGAGATTTTGCATCTTTGTAATTTTGGAGCTTTGAAATTTTGGATCCTTGAAATTTTTAACTTTTGAGATACTGAAGCTTCCATATTTGGCTTTCCTCTACAATTTATAATAAAAAGGTAATAAAACAATTAATTCATGAAAAAATTTTAACAGAACAGCGACACCAGCTACTGTTTCCAGAGCAGGGATACTTTATCTAAACCCACAAGATATTGGCTGGTATCCGTAAGTAAACATTAGAGAAAATATTCTATGTGTTACCATTTTTATTTCAAAACATGTTACAAAGCCTATTAAATATTTTGAAAATGTAACGCAAATTGATTAATTAAAAAAAGAGTATTTTTCTTTAATATTGGTATAAAAAAATATTTAGATTTGCTATCAGCTGGATAGAAACGAGAGATGGACCTGAAAGGGCGAACTTGACGATCCTCTTTGACAAATACGTTCCAACTCTTGTGGATGTAATGAAGAGTAAATTT
Source organism: Megachile willughbiella (assembly GCA_945859595.2). Classification (NCBI taxonomy): domain Eukaryota; kingdom Metazoa; phylum Arthropoda; class Insecta; order Hymenoptera; family Megachilidae; genus Megachile; species Megachile willughbiella. Next base: position 13,924,416 of record OX243796.1, read on the forward strand.
AAGAAAATTACACCGCTACCAGATATCTGTCACGTGGAGATGCTGTGCAATTTGTTGGACTATTTTTTGACTAAAGAAAATGTGCCACCGGAGTGTCCGAAAGAATGGTACAAATAAAAATCGTTTTAGAAGAGGTTGTATGTGGAGTTGTGAGGGTACCCGACAAATCGAGCTTAGATTTTATTTTAAAGACATTTTCCATTGCCCCGATTTCGCATTTCACCAACTTCTCAATTTCCCAGGTTCTCAATTTACAAATTTCCCGTTTCCCCAATTTTCTATTTCCCCAATTTCTTATTTCTCCAATTTGCCCATTTCCTTAATTTTCCATTTCCCTAATTTCTCCAATTTCCCATTCACTTGTTTTCCCATTTCCCAATTTCTCATTTCTCAATTTTCCAATTTCCCATCTCCCAAATCCGAATTTCCCAAATCCCACTTTCCCCAATCCCAATTTCCCAAATTCCACTTTCCCTAATTTCAATTTCCAAATCCCACTTTCACAAATCCCAATTTCCCAAATCCCACTTTCCCAATTTCTCCATTTCTCAATTTCTAACCCGAAAATATATGTACTTGAAACTTCCAAATTTTCAAACATAAAAAACTGCAAGCTTGAACATTTACAAATTTGTAATTTAAATCTCGACTACCCACATATCCTCAGATATACGCAACCTCGATGATAATTTTACCATGACTTTTTCTTTTCACCGTGTAGGCATGAAATATATTTCGCATTCTCTTGCATTTGGGCATTCGGATCAGCAACTTTTAAAGATCAATTGGTCGACTGGCGAAACGAGTTCAGCAAGTGGTGGATAAATGAATTTAAGACGGTGAAATTTCCACCTGGCAACGTGTTTAATTTCTACATCGAAAACGAAACGAAAAAGTTAGTTCCTTGGACCGAACATGTGAAGGTTTTCGAGCTCGATACTGACATACCGCTTCAGGTTCGATTAATTTTTCCAGTATTCAAATTTCCTCTCTTTCGAATATCATATTTTCACATATCGTCATTTATTATACATATAATATGTCTAATAGTTTCTATGTTTTAATATTACCAGTAGAACGCCCCGTACTATGCACAGGGAATTAATCAGTTGGAATATAAATTTGACTTTGCCCACCATACACATCAAGCTCCAATTCCATGATATTAAACCAAATGAAACTTATAATTAAAAACATCTGAAAATTTGTTGCCCAGAATCCTCGATTATCTCATGAAAACCTTGACCTCTGGGCAGTCCTAAACCGTTAGAGATAGACATGCGCAGTAAATTTTTTACAAAGACCCTTAGCGAGAAAAGCTCAAATGAGGCACTTTTAATGATGACGTCATTAGTTTTTGAATTGGGGCAGTTTTGATTTTTCGAAAATTTGTTGTCCGGGGTCCGCAATTTTCTCCTGAAAAAATTGCCTGACCCTTGCGCAGTCCTAAACCGTTAGAGATAGACATGCGCAGTAAATTTTTTACAAAGACCCTTAACGAGAAAAGCTCAAATGAGGCACTTTTAATGATGACGTCATTAGTTTTTGAATTGGGGCAGTTTTGATTTTTCGAAAATTTGTTGTCCGGGGTCCGCAATTTTCTCCTGAAAAAATTGCCTGACCCTTGCGCAGTCCTAAACCGTTAGAGATAGACATGCGCAGTAAATTTTTTACAAAGACCCTTAACGAGAAAAGCTCAAATGAGGCACTTTTAATGATGACGTCATTAGTTTTTGAATTGGGGCAGTTTTGATTTTTCGAAAATTTGTTGTCCGGGGTCCGCAATTTTCTCCTGAAAAAATTGCCTGACCCTTGCGCAGTCCTAAACCGTTAGAGATAGACATGCGCAGTAAATTTTTTACAAAGACCCTTAACGAGAAAAGCTCAAATGAGGCACTATTAATGATGACGTCAGTAGTTTTTGAATTGGGGCAGTTTTGATTTTTCGAAAATTTGTTGTCCGGGGTCCGCAATTTTCTCCTGAAAAAATTGCCTGACCCTTGCGCAGTCCTAAACCGTTAGAGATAGACATGCGCAGTAAATTTTTTACAAAGACCCTTAACGAGAAAAGCTCAAATGAGGCACTTTTAATGATGACGTCATTAGTTTTTGAATTGGGGCAGTTTTGATTTTTCGAAAATTTGTTGCCCAGGATCCGCAATTTTCTCCTGAAAAAATTGCCTGACCCTTGCGCAATCCTAAACCGTTAGAGATAGACATGCGCAGTAAATTTTTTACAAAGACCCTTAACGAGAAAAGCTCAAATGAGGCACTTTTAATGATGACGTCATTAGTTTTTGAATTGGGGCAGTTTTGATTTTTCGAAAATTTGTTGTCCGGGGTCCGCAATTTTCTCCTGAAAAAATTGCCTGACCCTTGCGCAGTCCTAAACCGTTAGAGATAGACATGCGCAGTAAATTTTTTACAAAGACCCTTAACGAGAAAAGCTCAAATGAGGCACTTTTAATGATGACGTCATTAGTTTTTGAATTGGGGCAGTTTTGATTTTTCGAAAATTTGTTGTCCGGGGTCCGCAATTTTCTCCTGAAAAAATTGCCTGACCCTTGCGCAGTCCTAAACCGTTAGAGATAGACATGCGCAGTAAATTTTTTACAAAGACCCTTAACGAGAAAAGCTCAAATGAGGCACTTTTAATGATGACGTCATTAGTTTTTGAATTGGGGCAGTTTTGATTTTTCGAAAATTTGTTGTCCGGGGTCCGCAATTTTCTCCTGAAAAAATTGCCTGACCCTTGCGCAGTCCTAAACCGTTAGAGATAGACATGCGCAGTAAATTTTTTACAAAGACCCTTAACGAGAAAAGCTCAAATGAGGCACTATTAATGATGACGTCAGTAGTTTTTGAATTGGGGCAGTTTTGATTTTTCGAAAATTTGTTGTCCGGGGTCCGCAATTTTCTCCTGAAAAAATTGCCTGACCCTTGCGCAGTCCTAAACCGTTAGAGATAGACATGCGCAGTAAATTTTTTACAAAGACCCTTAACGAGAAAAGCTCAAATGAGGCACTTTTAATGATGACGTCATTAGTTTTTGAATTGGGGCAGTTTTGATTTTTCGAAAATTTGTTGTCCGGGGTCCGCAATTTTCTCCTGAAAAAATTGCCTGACCCTTGCGCAGTCCTAAACCGTTAGAGATAGACATGCGCAGTAAATTTTTTACAAAGACCCTTAACGAGAAAAGCTCAAATGAGGCACTTTTAATGATGACGTCATTAGTTTTTGAATTGGGGCAGTTTTGATTTTTCGAAAATTTGTTGTCCGGGGTCCGCAATTTTCTCCTGAAAAAATTGCCTGACCCTTGCGCAGTCCTAAACCGTTAGAGATAGACATGCGCAGTAAATTTTTTACAAAGACCCTTAACGAGAAAAGCTCAAATGAGGCACTTTTAATGATGACGTCATTAGTTTTTGAATTGGGGCAGTTTTGATTTTTCGAAAATTTGTTGTCCGGGGTCCGCAATTTTCTCCTGAAAAAATTGCCTGACCCTTGCGCAGTCCTAAACCGTTAGAGATAGACATGCGCAGTAAATTTTTTACAAAGACCCTTAACGAGAAAAGCTCAAATGAGGCACTTTTAATGATGACGTCATTAGTTTTTGAATTGGGGCACTTTTGATTTTTCGAAAATTTCTTGCCCAGGATCCGCAATTTTCTCCTGAAAAAATTGCCTGACCCTTGCGCAGTCCTAAACCGTTAGAGATAGACATGCGCAGTAAATTTTTTACAAAGACCCTTAACGAGAAAAGCTCAAATGAGGCACTATTAATGATGACGTCAGTAGTTTTTGAATTGGGGCAGTTTTGATTTTTCGAAAAATTGGTGTCCGGGGTCCGCAATTTTCTCCTGAAAAAATTGCCTGACCCTTGCGCAGTCCTAAACCGTTAGAGATAGACATGCGCAGTAAATTTTTTACAAAGACCCTTAACGAGAAAAGCTCAAATGAGGCACTTTTAATGATGACGTCATTAGTTTTTGAATTGGGGCAGTTTTGATTTTTCGAAAATTTGTTGCCCAGGATCCGCAATTTTCTCCTGAAAAAATTGCCTGACCCTTGCGCAGTCCTAAACCGTTAGAGACAGACATGCGCAGTAAATTTTTTACAAAGACCCTTAACGAGAAAAGCTCAAATGAGGCACTTTTAATGATGACGTCATTAGTTTTTGAATTGGGGCAGTTTTGATTTTTCGAAAATTTGTTGTCCGGGATCCGCAATTTTCTCCTGAAAAAATTGCCTGACCCTTGCGCAATCCTAAACCGTTAGAGATAGACATGCGCAGTAAATTTTTTACAAAGACCCTTAACGAGAAAAGCTCAAATGAGGCACTTTTAATGATGACGTCATTAGTTTTTGAATTGGGGCAGTTTTGATTTTTCGAAAATTTGTTGTCCGGGGTCCGCAATTTTCTCCTGAAAAAATTGCCTGACCCTTGCGCAGTCCTAAACCGTTAGAGATAGACATGCGCAGTAAATTTTTTACAAAGACCCTTAACGAGAAAAGCTCAAATGAGGCACTTTTAATGATGACGTCATTAGTTTTTGAATTGGGGCAGTTTTGATTTTTCGAAAATTTGTTGTCCGGGGTCCGCAATTTTCTCCTGAAAAAATTGCCTGACCCTTGCGCAGTCCTAAACCGTTAGAGATAGACATGCGCAGTAAATTTTTTACAAAGACCCTTAACGAGAAAAGCTCAAATGAGGCACTATTAATGATGACGTCAGTAGTTTTTGAATTGGGGCAGTTTTGATTTTTCGAAAATTTGTTGTCCGGGGTCCGCAATTTTCTCCTGAAAAAATTGCCTGACCCTTGCGCAGTCCTAAACCGTTAGAGATAGACATGCGCAGTAAATTTTTTACAAAGACCCTTAACGAGAAAAGCTCAAATGAGGCACTTTTAATGATGACGTCATTAGTTTTTGAATTGGGGCAGTTTTGATTTTTCGAAAATTTGTTGCCCAGGATCCGCAATTTTCTCCTGAAAAAATTGCCTGACCCTTGCGCAGTCCTAAACCGTTAGAGATAGACATGCGCAGTAAATTTTTTACAAAGACCCTTAACGAGAAAAGCTCTAATGAGGCACTATTAATGATGACGTCAGTAGTTTTTGAATTGGGGCAGTTTTGATTTTTCGAAAATTTGTTGTCCGGGGTCCGCAATTTTCTCCTGAAAAAATTGCCTGACCCTTGCGCAGTCCTAAACCGTTAGAGATAGACATGCGCAGTAAATTTTTTACAAAGACCCTTAACGAGAAAAGCTCAAATGAGGCACTTTTAATGATGACGTCATTAGTTTTTGAATTGGGGCAGTTTTGATTTTTCGAAAATTTGTTGTCCGGGGTCCGCAATTTTCTCCTGAAAAAATTGCCTGACCCTTGCGCAGTCCTAAACCGTTAGAGATAGACATGCGCAGTAAATTTTTTACAAAGACCCTTAACGAGAAAAGCTCAAATGAGGCACTTTTAATGATGACGTCATTAGTTTTTGAATTGGGGCAGTTTTGATTTTTCGAAAATTTGTTGTCCGGGGTCCGCAATTTTCTCCTGAAAAAATTGCCTGACCCATGCGCAGTCCTAAACCGTTAGAGATAGACATGCGCAGTAAATTTTTTACAAAGACCCTTAACGAGAAAAGCTCAAATGAGGCACTTTTAATGATGACGTCATTAGTTTTTGAATTGGGGCAGTTTTGATTTTTCGAAAATTTGTTGTCCGGGGTCCGCAATTTTCTCCTGAAAAAATTGCCTGACCCTTGCGCAGTCCTAAACCGTTAGAGATAGACATGCGCAGTAAATTTTTTACAAAGACGCTTAACGAGAAAAGCTCAAATGAGGCACTTTTAATGATGACGTCATTAGTTTTTGAATTGGGGCAGTTTTGATTTTTCGAAAATTTGTTGTCCGGGGTCCGCAATTTTCTCCTGAAAAAATTGCCTGACCCTTGCGCAGTCCTAAACCGTTAGAGATAGACATGCGCAGTAAATTTTTTACAAAGACCCTTAACGAGAAAAGCTCAAATGAGGCACTTTTAATGATGACGTCATTAGTTTTTGAATTGGGACAGTTTTGATTTTTCGAAAATTTGTTGTCCGGGGTCCGCAATTTTCTCCTGAAAAAATTGCCTGACCCTTGCGCAGTCCTAAACCGTTAGAGATAGACATGCGCAGTAAATTTTTTACAAAGACCCTTAACGAGAAAAGCTCAAATGAGGCACTTTTAATGATGACGTCATTAGTTTTTGAATTGGGGCAGTTTTGATTTTTCGAAAATTTGTTGTCCGGGGTCCGCAATTTTCTCCTGAAAAAATTGCCTGACCCTTGCGCAGTCCTAAACCGTTAGAGATAGACATGCGCAGTAAATTTTTTACAAAGACCCTTAACGAGAAAAGCTCAAATGAGGCACTTTTAATGATGACGTCATTAGTTTTTGAATTGGGGCAGTTTTGATTTTTCGAAAATTTGTTGTCCGGGGTCCGCAATTTTCTCCTGAAAAAATTGCCTGACCCATGCGCAGTCCTAAACCGTTAGAGATAGACATGCGCAGTAAATTTTTTACAAAGACCCTTAACGAGAAAAGCTCAAATGAGGCACTTTTAATGATGACGTCATTAGTTTTTGAATTGGGGCAGTTTTGATTTTTCGAAAATTTGTTGTCCGGGGTCCGCAATTTTCTCCTGAAAAAATTGCCTGACCCTTGCGCAGTCCTAAACCGTTAGAGATAGACATGCGCAGTAAATTTTTTACAAAGACCCTTAACGAGAAAAGCTCAAATGAGGCACTTTTAATGATGACGTCATTAGTTTTTGAATTGGGGCAGTTTTGATTTTTCGAAAATTTGTTGTCCGGGGTCCGCAATTTTCTCCTGAAAAAATTGCCTGACCCTTGCGCAGTCCTAAACCGTTAGAGATAGACATGCGCAGTAAATTTTTTACAAAGACCCTTAACGAGAAAAGCTCAAATGAGGCACTTTTAATGATGACGTCATTAGTTTTTGAATTGGGGCAGTTTTGATTTTTCGAAAATTTGTTGTCCGGGGTCCGCAATTTTCTCCTGAAAAAATTGCCTGACCCATGCGCAGTCCTAAACCGTTAGAGATAGACATGCGCAGTAAATTTTTTACAAAGACCCTTAACGAGAAAAGCTCAAATGAGGCACTTTTAATGATGACGTCATTAGTTTTTGAATTGGGGCAGTTTTGATTTTTCGAAAATTTGTTGTCCGGGGTCCGCAATTTTCTCCTGAAAAAATTGCCTGACCCTTGCGCAGTCCTAAACCGTTAGAGATAGACATGCGCAGTAAATTTTTTACAAAGACCCTTAACGAGAAAAGCTCAAATGAGGCACTTTTAATGATGACGTCATTAGTTTTTGAATTGGGGCAGTTTTGATTTTTCGAAAATTTGTTGTCCGGGGTCCGCAATTTTCTCCTGAAAAAATTGCCTGACCCTTGCGCAGTCCTAAACCGTTAGAGATAGACATGCGCAGTAAATTTTTTACAAAGACCCTTAACGAGAAAAGCTCAAATGAGGCACTTTTAATGATGACGTCATTAGTTTTTGAATTGGGGCAGTTTTGATTTTTCGAAAATTTGTTGTCCGGGGTCCGCAATTTTCTCCTGAAAAAATTGCCTGACCCTTGCGCAGTCCTAAACCGTTAGAGATAGACATGCGCAGTAAATTTTTTACAAAGACCCTTAACGAGAAAAGCTCAAATGAGGCACTTTTAATGATGACGTCATTAGTTTTTGAATTGGGGCAGTTTTGATTTTTCGAAAATTTGTTGTCCGGGGTCCGCAATTTTCTCCTGAAAAAATTGCCTGACCCATGCGCAGTCCTAAACCGTTAGAGATAGACATGCGCAGTAAATTTTTTACAAAGACCCTTAACGAGAAAAGCTCAAATGAGGCACTTTTAATGATGACGTCATTAGTTTTTGAATTGGGGCAGTTTTGATTTTTCGAAAATTTGTTGTCCGGGGTCCGCAATTTTCTCCTGAAAAAATTGCCTGACCCTTGCGCAGTCCTAAACCGTTAGAGATAGACATGCGCAGTAAATTTTTTACAAAGACCCTTAACGAGAAAAGCTCAAATGAGGCACTTTTAATGATGACGTCATTAGTTTTTGAATTGGGGCAGTTTTGATTTTTCGAAAATTTGTTGTCCGGGGTCCGCAATTTTCTCCTGAAAAAATTGCCTGACCCATGCGGAGTCCTAAACCGTTAGAGATAGACATGCGCAGTAAATTTTTTACAAAGACCCTTAACGAGAAAAGCTCAAATGAGGCACTTTTAATGATGACGTCATTAGTTTTTGAATTGGGGCAGTTTTGATTTTTCGAAAATTTGTTGTCCGGGGTCCGCAATTTTCTCCTGAAAAAATTGCCTGACCCATGCGGAGTCCTAAACCGTTAGAGATAGACATGCGCAGTAAATTTTTTACAAAGACCCTTAACGAGAAAAGCTCAAATGAGGCACTTTTAATGATGACGTCATTAGTTTTTGAATTGGGACAGTTTTGATTTTTCGAAAATTTGTTGTCCGGGGTCCGCAATTTTCTCCTGAAAAAATTGCCTGACCCTTGCGCAGTCCTAAACCGTTAGAGATAGACATGCGCAGTAAATTTTTTACAAAGACCCTTAACGAGAAAAGCTCAAATGAGGCACTTTTAATGATGACGTCATTAGTTTTTGAATTGGGGCAGTTTTGATTTTTCGAAAATTTGTTGTCCGGGGTCCGCAATTTTCTCCTGAAAAAATTGCCTGACCCTTGCGCAGTCCTAAACCGTTAGAGATAGACATGCGCAGTAAATTTTTTACAAAGACCCTTAACGAGAAAAGCTCAAATGAGGCACTTTTAATGATGACGTCATTAGTTTTTGAATTGGGACAGTTTTGATTTTTCGAAAATTTGTTGTCCGGGGTCCGCAATTTTCTCCTGAAAAAATTGCCTGACCCTTGCGCAGTCCTAAACCGTTAGAGATAGACATGCGCAGTAAATTTTTTACAAAGACCCTTAACGAGAAAAGCTCAAATGAGGCACTTTTAATGATGACGTCATTAGTTTTTGAATTGGGGCAGTTTTGATTTTTCGAAAATTTGTTGTCCGGGGTCCGCAATTTTCTCCTGAAAAAATTGCCTGACCCATGCGGAGTCCTAAACCGTTAGAGATAGACATGCGCAGTAAATTTTTTACAAAGACCCTTAACGAGAAAAGCTCAAATGAGGCACTTTTAATGATGACGTCATTAGTTTTTGAATTGGGACAGTTTTGATTTTTCGAAAATTTGTTGTCCGGGGTCCGCAATTTTCTCCTGAAAAAATTGCCTGACCCTTGCGCAGTCCTAAACCGTTAGAGATAGACATGCGCAGTAAATTTTTTACAAAGACCCTTAACGAGAAAAGCTCAAATGAGGCACTTTTAATGATGACGTCATTAGTTTTTGAATTGGGGCAGTTTTGATTTTTCGAAAATTTGTTGTCCGGGGTCCGCAATTTTCTCCTGAAAAAATTGCCTGACCCTTGCGCAGTCCTAAACCGTTAGAGATAGACATGCGCAGTAAATTTTTTACAAAGACCCTTAACGAGAAAAGCTCAAATGAGGCACTTTTAATGATGACGTCATTAGTTTTTGAATTGGGACAGTTTTGATTTTTCGAAAATTTGTTGTCCGGGGTCCGCAATTTTCTCCTGAAAAAATTGCCTGACCCTTGCGCAGTCCTAAACCGTTAGAGATAGACATGCGCAGTAAATTTTTTACAAAGACCCTTAACGAGAAAAGCTCAAATGAGGCACTTTTAATGATGACGTCATTAGTTTTTGAATTGGGGCAGTTTTGATTTTTCGAAAATTTGTTGTCCGGGGTCCGCAATTTTCTCCTGAAAAAATTGCCTGACCCTTGCGCAGTCCTAAACCGTTAGAGATAGACATGCGCAGTAAATTTTTTACAAAGACCCTTAACGAGAAAAGCTCAAATGAGGCACTTTTAATGATGACGTCATTAGTTTTTGAATTGGGACAGTTTTGATTTTTCGAAAATTTGTTGTCCGGGGTCCGCAATTTTCTCCTGAAAAAATTGCCTGACCCTTGCGCAGTCCTAAACCGTTAGAGATAGACATGCGCAGTAAATTTTTTACAAAGACCCTTAACGAGAAAAGCTCAAATGAGGCACTTTTAATGATGACGTCATTAGTTTTTGAATTGGGGCAGTTTTGATTTTTCGAAAATTTGTTGTCCGGGGTCCGCAATTTTCTCCTGAAAAAATTGCCTGACCCTTGCGCAGTCCTAAACCGTTAGAGATAGACATGCGCAGTAAATTTTTTACAAAGACCCTTAACGAGAAAAGCTCAAATGAGGCACTTTTAATGATGACGTCATTAGTTTTTGAATTGGGACAGTTTTGATTTTTCGAAAATTTGTTGTCCGGGGTCCGCAATTTTCTCCTGAAAAAATTGCCTGACCCTTGCGCAGTCCTAAACCGTTAGAGATAGACATGCGCAGTAAATTTTTTACAAAGACCCTTAACGAGAAAAGCTCAAATGAGGCACTTTTAATGATGACGTCATTAGTTTTTGAATTGGGGCAGTTTTGATTTTTCGAAAATTTGTTGTCCGGGGTCCGCAATTTTCTCCTGAAAAAATTGCCTGACCCTTGCGCAGTCCTAAACCGTTAGAGATAGACATGCGCAGTAAATTTTTTACAAAGACCCTTAACGAGAAAAGCTCAAATGAGGCACTTTTAATGATGACGTCATTAGTTTTTGAATTGGGGCAGTTTTGATTTTTCGAAAATTTGTTGTCCGGGGTCCGCAATTTTCTCCTGAAAAAATTGCCTGACCCATGCGCAGTCCTAAACCGTTAGAGATAGACATGCGCAGTAAATTTTTTACAAAGACCCTTAACGAGAAAAGCTCAAATGAGGCACTTTTAATGATGACGTAATTGTTTTCAACTTTTATGACTGCGTTACAATGTCTACTATAATTACTGTCAATAATTTACAATTATTGTCAGTGATTTTGTGTTCTTATAAATGATGTCTAGTTTCTATAAATGATTTCAATTTTTATAAATGTTGTGCAGCTTTCATTAATTATTTTCAATTTTCATAAATGATTTCCTATTCTCATAAATAATTTTCAATGTTTATAAATGTTGTTTAATTCTAATAAATGATGTTCAGTCTTTATAAATGACTCTCAGTCCTTACAAGTAATTTTCAGTATTCATAAATGATTTCTCTTCACAGTCCACTTTAGTGCCAACCGGTGACACAACATGTCTTCACTTTTTCCTGGATGTTTTTATCAAGGAAAAAGTGCCACTGATGTTAATAGGTGCTGCAGGTTCTGGGAAAAGCGTCATCGTCGCCGAAAAATTGGCATCTCTTCCGGATGATTATAACATCGCTAGTGTACCTCTTAACTATTATACTACGTCTGGTAATAAACATTTAATTCACCTCATAATTAATCGCATAGGATTAATAGGAGAGAGTCGTAGACCGACCAAAGCTAGTTTTCACTTATGACATTACTTGGATGTATTTTATATAAACGAGTAAAATTTTCCAAACTGACATTTTATAATTTGGTTGTTTGTTAATTTTCAGATATTCAAATTTAAAAATTTTCAAATATTCAAATTAAAAATTTTCAAATATTCATATCTGCAAATTTTCAAACACTCACACTTGAGAATTTTCAAACACTCAAACTTGAGAATTTTCAAATATTCAAATCTGAAAATTTCCAAATATTTAAATTTGAAAATCTGGAAAATAGGAATTTTGGAATTAGGAAATTTGATAATTTAGAGTGTGGGAATTTGAAAAATTGAGTTCTATTTAAGAAACGTTGATCTATTTAAGAAATGTTACAAAGAATCCTGGAGAAACACCTGGAGAAAAAGACCGGTAGAAATTACGGCCCACCCGGTTTGAAAAAATTGATTTACTTTATCGACGATATGAATATGCCCGAAGTAGATACATACGGAACTGTTCAGCCTCATACGCTAATCAGACAGCACATCGATTATGGTCATTGGTATATCACTGTTTTTTCAAAACATCTCTAACCCTTCGTTGCATGATTCTTCCAATTTATAAACAAAAATATTCCTAAACTTCCACACAATGTTTTCCCTATTAAAAATATATTCATTGACAAATATAATACATATTAATTATTTACTGTAAATAATAAGAACACCTTCAAGTGCAAAAGGTTAAAACGTATTTCAACCAACAAATTTAGTTATTTTAAAAAACAATAATAAATACAGGTACGACAGACTGAAATTAAGCTTGAAAGAAATCCACAACTCTCAATACGTTTCCTGTATGAATCCAACGGCCGGAAGTTTCACGATCGACCCCCGTTTACAAAGGCACTTCGCCGTTTTCGCGGTTAAGTAAGTCAAATATTTAAGTACTCGCGTTAATACTCGAATAAATCGAGCGTTAATAATTGAACAGCTTCTTTTATCGTAGCTTTCCGACAGAAGAGAACCTGGTGATGATCTACAGCCAGATGCTGGATCAACATCTGACAAATCCTTTGAACAAGTTTAATTTAGCGCTAACGAAAATAGCGGATCAATTATTGAGCGCGGCCCTCTACTGTCACGAAAAAATCTCAACTACATTTTTACCGACTGCGATCAAATTTCATTACGTATTTAATTTACGAGATCTTTCGAACATTTTTCAGGTATAATTATTCTATTATAATCAGAAATTTGTTATTAAGATTAACCACTCAGGCACGGCTTTACGCTGCTTCTCTGTACGGCAGAGTTCGAATTACAAATAACACTACAATGTGTGACAATGCTGTTCTCAAAGCGAGTACATTAGAACAAAGTTTTTGATGATTAAATTATTTTTCCCAAAGATATGATATACTTTAACTTTGATAATTTACTTTTTTCGAAAATTCACAAAATATGTAATTTCCAAATGTTTCCAATATCGTGTATTAGTGCAAAGAGGTCCCATGGTGCCTAAACTTGGCGTTACCTTTTATTTACATGTAATGTACTTTTGTGAGATTTGTTAATACTCTTATAAAACGAGGTGAAGGCAAAAAAGTGCGAATCAAAACATATGAAAACGGTCGTTCAATTCAACGGTGAGCGAGTGAGACAGTTGAGTGAGCCACTATAGTGGCGCTATGTGATCTACGATATTCGCGAAAGCCACTATAGTGGACCGTCGTACAGAGATGTTATCCGCGAAAGCCACTATAGTGGCGCGTTGTGCCTAAGAGGTTAATGATATATGATCATTTTAATTCTAAAGGCTGTGGAACTGCAGCACCTATTTCCACTTGACATTATCAATAACATGTAATGGAATGAGATTTTGTTTTTAATTCTTTCTTTTTCTAAATAAATTTTCTTCCTATACGTGTTTGCTTCCTTTTACACAATTTTAGAAAGAAGGTTAAAAATTTTCTGAAGCAGCGCCCTCACTAATTTTAGCTACGAGTCGCCACTGAGTCTATTGTAATTGGTCTAGAATTAAGAAATTTTCATTTTATATATTGTTAGTAATTATAGACTAACTAATAAGAAAACGAGAAAGTATGAAATAGTTATAAAATGGTTATATTAATGTTTTCAGGGTATTTTGTTCGCTCACGGAGAAACTGTACCAACTCCAAATCATTTGATAAGATTGTATATCCATGAAGCATCGAGGGTGTATTCTGATAAATTAGTCAGTTATGAAGATGCGAAAACGTTTGACGCGTTGTTAAAGGAGTCTCTTCGTAAAAATATTACTGTAAGGTTTTTTTAAATTAGTAATGGGTAAATTAAATATGAGTGCGAGGTGTGGGATGTAGACGAAAGTTTTCAGTTTCTAGATTTAATAATTTAGAAATTTAGAAATTTAGGAATTCAGAAGATTCAAAACTCGGAATTTAAAAAATTAAGAAATGTAAATATTTAGAAACTTAGAAATTTTAAACTTTAAATATGGAGAAATGTAAAAATTTTTAAATGTAATAATTTATAAAGTTAGAAATTTGAAAATGTAGAGCTCTAAAATTGATAAACTTCGAAATATAAAAATTTTCAAATTCGCAAAATTAGAAAATTGAAAATTGACAAAATTTAGAAATATAAAAATTTCAAATGTTCAAACTGTGGACTTAATCTAAAATTGAAAAAATGAAACCATTACATAGAACCCCTTATAATAAGACAATTTTGACAATTACTAATTTGCATGATTAATTGTAGGAAATGGACGAAAATATCATATTCGCAGAACCAATAATATATTGCCATTTTGCCGAGGGAATCGGAGAACCAAAATACATGCCTATACAAGACTGGCAAAGATTAACCGCCTTACTAGACGAAGCTTTACTTAATTACAACGAACTGGTAATTATACAAAATATTTCAAACGTATTAAAATTTAGATTTAAATATTATACCACAGAGTTCAATTTTCGTCTGTGGTAAAGCATATCAAATAATTAATATGAAAAATTGAAAGCGTCACCCGCTACCCATAACATATACGGTGCAATATAACAATACACATATGTACCTGTTAAATATAAAAATCGTCATTAAAATTATCCCATACGTTGAAACAGGTGTCCGCGATGAATTTAGTGTTATTCGACGACGCCATGTACCACGTTTGCCAAATAAATCGAATTTTAGAATCACCCAGAGGAAATGCGCTTCTAGTGGGCGTCGGAGGCAGCGGAAAACAATCACTTTCTGCTCTGGCATCTTTTATTTCGAGTCTGGAGGTACTTTCATCTACTTTTTAACGCTAGAACTACCAATTAGTCAAAATCACTGATTTCAAGTTTCACATTTTATGTTAAAAAATTTTGTTGCTGTATTTTTATCTTATAGAAGTAAAGGGTGCATATGTTAGTTGATGCTTCAGTATTTACTTTCCTATTTTTCCACTTAATTTTTAATTTAAAAATGTTTCTAGAGTCAACCCTTTGTCGTATCTCTCATGTGACGCACTCACAACTGTGACAAATCTCACTCCAATTTTTAATACGTTTCAATTTAGAATTTGAGTACAATTATAATAAGTCAAGGATCCTTCAATATAAAATTCACATAATATTGAAATTTTCGTTGTTTGTCTTAACATTGCAGATATGAATAGTTAGTTCTGACGTACCTGACAAATCATAAAGCAAGGTTAATAACCCAAACATGTTACAAAGAATAACGTTTACTCTTTTTACAGGTCTTTCAGATACAATTGCGTACAGGATACTCAATGGAGGATCTAAGAACCGATCTGGCAGGTTTATACCTGAAGTCCGGCTTGAAAAGCATCGGAATCACTTTCGTGATGACCGATTCTCATGTAGCTGACGAAAGATTCTTGGTTGTTATAAACGACATGCTCGCGTTCGGTGAAATTTCCGAATTATTTGCCGATGACGAGATCGATAACATTGTAAACGGAGTGAGAAACGAGGTAACTCGTTTATTTAATTGTTACGTCACTAATATGTGAATAACGCCTAAATTTTCACAGGAATCTACCTGGTCATCGAATTAGGACCACTATCTTTCAGCATTTTTCACGATTTCCGTAAAATTAAAAGGCTTGTTCAAATTGTAATGATATTTATTAGCTACTAACATAACTACTACTGTACATAACATTATTAACACACGTTAATATCTTGTATTTCCGCCATTTGCTTTGGTCACAGTTTCCGGCAAGCTCCGTATACATCATATGCTTTATATCTTCATTATTTTCCCAAATATCTGTAATTCTTTTCAACTCGGATAATGTGGTTGGAGAGTAGTAAACTAGTCTTTTGAGTAGGCAGACATTTTCTATGGCATTCAAATTTCACCTGACGCGCTATCGATACTCGAGCCTAACGTAAACGCACGGCTTAATCGCTCATCACCCACACAATTTATTATCACGATAGTAACAAATTGCTATGTATCGTTATCAACGTATTCAGTTATAATTTTGCATGACCTAAGACGATTTTCCATATATGACATAATGCTGTAGCCATGAAAGTGAAATTTTCGTACGTGGTCCTAATTCGATGGCCAGGGACTGTGTAATTATACTGCCATTTTCGCAGGTGAAACAAACCGGTATGATGGACACGAAAGAAAATTGCTGGAAATTCTTTATAGACCGAGTACGCAGTCGACTGAAATGCATTCTGTGCTTTTCTCCCGTTGGAGCGACTTTGAGAACCCGAGCCCGACAATTTCCAGCTCTCGTCAACAACACTTCCATCAACTGGTTCCAAAGTTGGCCACAGGAAGCTTTAATATCCGTTTCCTCCAGATTTTTACAAGTGAACTTTTTGCGATACGACGTTCAACAAAAATAAAATAACCATTTTTCTTTTTGTTTAAATTTTAAGCTCTTTAACCCATACACTGTCAGTAAGTAAAAGTATGTACAAAAACTGCTGACTGCAAAATATCTCACAGTTTGAGCTACAAGTTTGATTAGATAGAGTGATTACAATTGGTCAGCGAATATGTTTATTGCCATTTGAATTAGGAATTATTGAAAAGAATAAATGAAAATGTTGTATAGTATAAAAACATATTTAATATCACTTGTTATAGCTGTACCTTAATATTATTATATTTTGTCAAATTTTGTGTTTTCTCTAAAATAAAATCTTGGTAACCAGAACAAGACGCTATAAAGACTGGCAGTGATTGGGTTAAATTCTGGGAATATATCAGAATAATTATAAATTCTAGAAGTGTATTAGAATAATTAAAAATTCTAGGAATATGTCAAAACAATTATAAATTCTAGGAGTATATCAGAATAACTATAAATTCTAGAAATATGTCAGAATAATTATAAATTCTAGGAGTGCATCATAATAACTATAAGTTCTAACAGTATATCAGAATAATTATAAATTTTAAGAGTATGCAAAAATAATGATAAATTTTAAAAGTATATAAGAATAATTATCTTATCCACTAATTTATAGTTATCTTAATGACCATTAATTGCAGGAATTAGAAGAACTTCCAGAAAACTTAAGAGAGTCAGCGTCTCTGTTCATGTCCTACGCGCACACGAGCGTCAACGATATTTCCTCGCTTTATCTCCAAAGCGAGAAAAGATACAATTACGCGACACCGAAATCATTTCTGGAACAAATTTCTTTATATTCGAAGTTACTCGTCGAGAGAACTCACGACGTGATAGCAATGATAGAAAGACTGAAAAATGGGTTAGAGAAATTGGAGAGCTGCGCTGGACAGGTGATTCTTTCGTAATCAGTTTTTTTAATTACGCTGCGTGATTAGATTAGTGACACTCGTATGAACTAGTACTTTCAAAGTGAAACAATTCATAGAAATATTAGTCACATAGTATTGTTTACACGCCTTTTGAATATATGCAATGTGCAAATTTTATGGAGATTTTAATCATATTGAATTTTTAAAATATTCAATATTAGAAATTAAAGAAGAAACTTCGATTGGATTCATAGTAAGAATTCAATAGAAGTTTTTGGTAAAAAATTAATCGTAGCGAAAAATTACCAATTTATAATGGTCAGTTTATAATAATTAATTTATAGTAACTTGGTCATTTATTGTATATGTATATTATGGTATCTCAACAAATTTTTGTTTGCTCTCACTCTGAAATATTTAGTACATGGTCTAAGAAAAATCCTCGCAGTCAACATCCTGAGTTTGAGTTAAAAAATTTTTAATTTGGAGGGTGAGAGTGAAAAAATATTTTGTTTGGGCCACCCTGATGTATATATTACTGTAAATGTGATTTATCCAGTGATTATGTATAATTGCTGGTTATTATATATAATCACTACTATAATCACAATTAAGATTATACATAACAACCGGCAATTATACATAATCACCGAATTAATTAAATTTACCGTAACACATATAGTAAATTAACAATAGTAACATATATAGTAAGTTAAATGTGGTATGTACATAATGAATTTAAATTAAAAGGTAAGCGAGTTAAGAGTCATATTAGCAGTTCAAGAAACTGAATTAAAGAAGAAGAACGAGATCGCGGATAAAATTCTTGCTGAAGTTCGAGCAGAAAACACTAAAGCCGAAGCTGAGAAAGCAATTGGTAAAGTAAACTGAAATGCAATATAAACTTTGTGCGGATAAAAAAGCACGTGGATCTTCGTACCAGTCGCGTTCAATTTTTAGAAATTTAATTTATTCATTAATTTATGAATTTATACATTTGAAAATTGTACGTGTGCACGTTTGTAATTTTGAAAACTTTTGAATTGCATATTTGAGTGTTTGTGAGTTCGATATTTCATAATTCAATTTCAAAGATTTACGTTTGAAAATTTCTACTTTTGAAAATGTACAAATTATGAATTTGAAAATAATTCAGAATTTCATAGTTCTTAAATCTAAAAAGAACTTCTAAATTCAAAATTAGTGAACGAATAAATCTGACAATACCTACGCGTGAAATTTGAAATTTAAACTGTAAACTCGCAATTTTGTAAATTTGTAAATATCCGCATCAAGTTTGGAAATCTAAAAAGCACCCAACTGAAAAATTTCTAAACTTAAACATTCATGAATACTAAATCTAAAGAAAAATCACGAAGAAAGTGAAAACTAAAGGGAAAAATTTCTTACAGTGTCGGAAGAAGAAGCGAAAGTAGCAGAAATAAAAGAAACAGTGGCAGAAAGGCAGAAACGTTGCGACGAAGATTTGGCAAAAGCAGAACCCGCAGTTCGTCAAGCAGAAGCTGCTCTTGACACATTAAACAAAGTAATTTTTAAATAATATCGATAGAAATATAATTTAACCCTGCTATGATCTTGCAAACCCTTTTCGAACTAATTTTATATATTTCAAGGCTTTTGTTATTATTAACAAAGTATGAATATACTAATTATTGTTAATATTAATACACTTGCTATTACTATTATGTATATTTATGTATATATATTAATCTTAATGCATGTAACACTACTGTTAGGTTTATTTTCATGCACAAAATAATTTTAATATATTCACTGCTGTTATATTGATATTTACCTGCTACTGATATTTTTTAAGTATGCTTATATTTTATATATTTATTGTACTGGTGCTATGTATATTTATATACGTAAATTAATTCTAGTATATTTAGTAGTGATATATTTACTACTTACTACTAAGCATATTTACATGAAAAAATTAATTTTAATATACTTGATATTAATATAGTTGCTAGTTACTATTTCTATGTACATGTCCACAACACAATTAATTTTAATGTATACTTCTCACTACTTATCTATACTCACTACTATGTACATGTACATACAAAAATTATTTTGGA
The DNA here is from genome assembly GCA_945859595.2 of Megachile willughbiella. Lineage (NCBI taxonomy): Eukaryota > Metazoa > Arthropoda > Insecta > Hymenoptera > Megachilidae > Megachile > Megachile willughbiella. The sequence continues at coordinate 13,943,771 of OX243796.1, forward strand.
TTTATTTAATATTACTATACTCACTACATACTACTATGTATATGTACATACAACAATTAATTTGAATATTTTTACTATTACTATACTCACTACTTATTACTATGTACATGTACATACAAAAATTGATTTGAATATATTTAATATTAATATACTCACTACCTACTAATGTATATTCACATACACAAATGAATTTTAATATATTTAATATACTTATTACTAGCAACTATATGTTTACATACATAAGATGTTTGCAATCGAACAAAAATATAATTGAAACAAAGAACGTAGCAGGGTTAACGTTCGATCACTTACTTTCAAATAAAAGCTAGAATAGAAAAATAAATAAAATATAATATATATATAACATATAAAATATAATAATAAGTGAACTACCTTGTAGAATTCTTCCTGTGAACAAAAGTTACCATATATTTTACCAAAAACTTCATAATTTCTGTAATATAAAATGAGTACGAGATCCGTCATTTTGACGGGATCCGAACGCTAATGGTTCATTTAGTAAAACGATCGTTAAATTACAGAACAATTTGACGGAACTAAAATCATTTGGAACACCACCGCCACAAGTTGCGATGGTGGCAGAAGCAGTGCTGGTCTTATTCGCCTCTAAAGGTCAAATACCAAAAGATAGAAGTTGGAAAGCGTGTAAAGCGATGATGGGTTCCGTCGATGGGTTCCTCTCTTCGCTTCGAAATTATGACAAAGAAAATATTCATCCCGAAGTCGTTAGAGCTATTCAGCCTTACATTAACAATAAAGGTTGAGAATGAACAAATCTTGTATTATAACAATTTTGTCAAGGAACATAATATGTGTCACTGTTATGATTGCTATTATAACTAAATTGTTATACCCTAATTGTTATAATATAACAGTTATGACAAAGAACACAATGACATATGATATAACAGATACAAATAAGAATACATATAATTGTTAGAACTGATATAATAACAATTATGTCAAAGAACACGATAATATGTGATATAACATATACAATATATAAAAACATAAGAATATATATAACTGTTAAAATTGTTATAATAACAATTAAAACAAAGAACATAATAGTATATTATATAATAAATACATTATTTAAATAAAAACATAAGAACATATATTGTTATAATAATAACAATTATGTGAAAGAATATAATTTTATGCAAAGAACACGATTTTATAAGTATATGATAGAAAGAAAATTTGTAACAACAATATACGATTTGATCGATAAACTGATTTTGTTTCATCATTACAGAATTCGATCCAGAAGTGATTTATTCCAAGTCACAGGCAGCAGCTGGATTATGTAGCTGGGTTAAAAATATTATGGTTTTTCATTATATTAACGAGACAGTGAAGCCATTGAGAGCTGCACTTGCACAAGCTAATGCTGAACTGAAAGCTGCCATGGATCACTTGACAAATTTAAGAACGAGGCTTGCGGTACGTTTTCATTGATGATACTTGCTGATTGCGTGGATGGGAAATTTTCATATCCTGAAAATTACAAATTTACACATTATAAAATACCGACATGTCCAAATTTTTCAGTCCCTAAATATCCAGATAACATTTTTGAATTCTGAGGTTTACAAATTTCTAACTTTCTAAATTTGGAAATTTTTAGATCACTAAATTCCTAAAATCTTCATTTTTCAAGTTTCTCAAGTTTTAGAATTTGTTAATTTCCAAATCTCCAAGTTTCCAAATTTATCGGTTTTCAAATCTCTAAAGTCCCAAATTTACAATTTTCCAAATTTCTCCCATTTCCAAAATGGCAATTTTGAAATCTCTAAATTTCCAATTTTACAAGTTTCATAATTCGGCACTTTTCAAATCCCTAAATTCCCAAATTTCCAGTATTCTAAGTTTTCCAAGTTTCTAAATTTGGCAATTTTCAAATCCCTAAATTTTCAATTTTCTAATTTTCCAAATTGGTCAATTTCCAAATTCCTAAATTCCCCAATTTCCAATATTCTAAATTTCTCAAGTTTCCCAATTTGGCAATTTTCAATTCTCCAATTTTCCAAACTTGGCAATTTTCAAATTCCTAAATTTTCAATTCTCTAATTTTCCAAATCGGTCAATTTCCAAATTCCTAAATTCCCCAATTTCCAATATTCTAGGTTTCTCAAATTTCCAAATTTGTCAATTTCCAAATTCCTCATTTTTCAATTCTCCAATCTTCCTTTGTCAATTTTCACATCTCTAAATTTCCAACAGGAATTACAAAAAATGCTCGACATCCTAGGAGAAAGAATGAACGCAGCTTTAGCCGAGAAGCAAAAATGTCAGGACGAAGCTGATGCCACAGCGTTGACAATTGATTTAGCAAACAGATTAGTGAATGGTTTAGCATCGGAAAAAATTCGATGGTCCGAAACGGTGGAAACGTTAGTAAAAATTTTCTTTTATTATCAACTCAAAAATATTTGCCAATACAATTGCAAATGAAAGTTTCTAAACGTTATCGATTTTTATATTCAGTGTAATTTTACGTCTATCATTTCTTACAAGAAAATGTGATTGATTAGATTTACACAGAATATAATTCATTATAATGATCTATAAAAGCATTATAATGGTCTGCAAAATTTCATCAGCATCTTTGTAGAAAATATATTTATATTTATTATAAAAGAAAATAGAAGAAATTCTAATTAACAGAAATGATTGAAATATTTAGGTTGACGAATTCGAGGGTAATGATACCAGGTGACGTACTCGTCGTAACAGCATTTTTATCTTACATGGGATGCTTCACACGAAGATATAGATACGATTTGATGTATGAAAAATGGATACCATTCCTGAATGATTTAGAAGTGAAAATCCCGAGAACCGAAGATCTGGATATTTTGAGTTTACTGTCGGACGATGCGCAAATTGCGCAATGGAATAATGAAGGTATATATGTATAGTATTTCTACTTGAAATTTGTTCTAACATATGTATTCACACATTCTTTCTTTCTACGTATATGTACATTTTATAAGAGATTTACAAATTGTTTTTGTGCTAAACATTTCACTATATGATATGCAGCAAATTCTTTTCACATATAAATATATATATGTAGAGAAACATACATGCATATTTAAATACTTCATACGTATAGGCACATGTACACATGTAGATAAACATATGTACTTACGTAAATACTTTTTACATATGAGCGCATACACATGTAGATGAACATATGAACATACGTAAATACTTCTGACATATAAACACATAAACATATGTGGATAATCATATATGCATATGTAAATATTTCTTACATATAAAGAAGTTTATATGCAGATGAACATATATACGCAAATACTTCTTTCTTATAAATAAATACATATGCAGATACACATATGTGCATATGTAAATATTTCTTATAAGCGCATGTAAGAACGTATAAGCACATACACATATGTATATGAACATGTACAGATACACATGTGAATACTTTTTACATATAAACAAATACGCATGTAGGTAAACACATGTACATATGAAAATATTTTTATGTGTGAATACATAAAGATGTATGTACACATACTTACATATGAAGACCTAGTAGGTCACATCAGCTACATTTATGCAAATTTGTAAAAACTGTATGTACAGTAATTTTTTTAGACAGAAATACGCAAATTGATAAATTCATAATATTTGTTTTGATAATCGTAAAAGTGAACGAAAATATAATTAGAATAAAGTGATTAAATGATCATAAATATTTGAAGGTTTACCAACTGATCGAATGTCCTCCGAAAATGCAACGATACTAATGAACTCAGCAAGGTGGCCATTAATGATAGACCCACAGTTACAAGGAATAAAATGGATAAAAAATCGATACGGAGAAGATTTACGAGTGCTTCGACTAACTCAACCAAATTACTTGAGCTTAATTGAAATTTCTATCGCGAATGGGGGTACTGTTCTAATCGAAAATATCATGGAATCGATCGATCCTATTTTAGACCCTGTTATTAAGAGAGAATTGATCAAGAAAGGAAAGTACGTTTAACATTTGCAAATTTAGAAATTTAGAGATTTAAGAATTTTTAAGTTTGAAGATTTTTGTGTCTAGATTTTCGAATTTAGAAATTGACAAATTTAGATGTATAGAAATTGGGATTTGAAAATTTACACACCTTAGGTTTTCAAATTTAGTAATTGATAAATTTAGATACACAAAAGTTGAGAAATCGACAAACTCAAATATGAAGAAATCGATAAATTGATAAATTTAGATATACAAAAAGTGAGAAATTAAAAGAACCTTCAAATTTCCAAATTGATAAATTTAGAAATCTGTATATTTTGAAATTTTCAAATTTAAAATTCGAAATTCGATCTCCAAAATAGATTAGATATTTAAAGACTATATTACTCCGTAGTAACTATACATATGTATGTAATATTATAAATATCTGTGTATATGTAACGATTAAAAAATATCATATATGAAAATATGAAAATATTAAAGGGCAATCAAAATTTGGGACAAGGAGGTAGATTACGATCCACATTTCCGGCTGATTCTACAAACGAAACTGGCTAATCCTCATTACAAACCGGAAATACAAGCACAAACGACTCTCATCAATTTTACTGTAACCAAAGATGGTTTGGAAGAACAGCTTCTGGGAGAAGTCGTAAAAGCAGAAAGACCCGACTTAGAAAGTAAAAAAGCCGAGTTGACGACTCAACAAAATACGTTTAAAATTACGTTGAAAACGCTGGAAGACGATCTGTTGCACAGGTGGGTGTCCTAATGTTAAGTTACTATATTATTATCAAATTATTACATTGTTTAATTCAGTTTGGAGATTTGCAATCATAAATTTTCACGTTTAGTAGGCTTGGAAATTTAGAATTACTAAATTTGGGAATTTGGATATTTAGGGATTTGGAAATTTGAGAATTTGGATATTTAGGAATTTGAAAATTTAGGAATTTGGAAATTTAGGGATTGAGAAATTTAAGAATTTGGATATTTAGAAATTTAGGTATTTGAGGATTTGAATATTTAGGAATTTGAAAATTTAGAAATTTAAAAATACCTGAATTCAAAAAGTTAGAAATTTGAAAGTATAAAAGTTTAAATATTTAGAATTTCAAAAATTCAAAAATTTGTAAATCTAAAAATTCTGTAAAATCCATAAGATTAAAAATATTCCCACTCCCAAAGCCCTGAGAAAGGTACGAGCCACTAACAGACACTTATCTCCCACAGACTATCAACTGCTGGACCAAACATCCTAAGCGACGTCGATCTAGTGATAAACCTCGAAACAACGAAGAAAACTGCCGCGGAGATACAAATAAAAGTAGTAGAAGCCAGAACGACTGCAGCAAAAATAGACGAAGCTCGGGAACTTTATCGACCTGTCGCATCCAGAGCCAGTCTCCTATACTTCGTTCTAAACGATTTGAACAAGATAAATATGCTCTACCAATTTTCCTTGAAAGCATTCAGCGTCGTCTTTCAAAATGCTATTAAATTTGCGGAACCCTCGGACGAGCTGTCGAAACGTGTTGCATTTTTGATCGACAGCATCACTCACTTGGTTTTCGTTTACACCAGCAGAGGATTGTTTGAAAACGATAAATTAACGTTTCTTTGTGAAATGACCATTCAAGTAAAGGATACTCATACAAACTTCAACAACGAAAATATTTTTTCATGTCTAAAGAAGTAGAAAATGTATAATTATTTAACGTGAAGAAGATAACAAATGATAGAAATTAATACAAGCTATTAATGTTCATTTAACTGCTACGTCACCAATATGTGGATGACGCCTAAATCTTCATGCGAATCAATCACCTACCTGGTCATCGAATTAGGACCACTATCTTTCAGCATTTTTCACGATTTCCGTAAAATTAAAAGGCTTGTTCAAATTGTAATGATATTTATTAGCTACTAACATAACTACTACTGTACATAACATTATTAACACATGTTAATATCTTGTATTTCCGCCATTTGCTTTGGTCACAGTTTCCGGCATGCTTCGTATACATCATATGCTTTATATCTTCATTATTTTCCCAAATATCTGTAATTCTTTTCAACTCGGATAATGTGGTTGGAGAGTTGTAAACTAGTCTTTTGAGTAGGCAGACATTTTCTATGGCATTCAAATTTCACCTCATGCGCTATCGATACTCGAGCCTAACGTAAACGCACGGCCTTTAATCGCTCATCACCCACACAATTTATTATCACGATAGTAACAAATTGCTATGTATCGTTATCAACGTATTTAGTAATAATTTTGCATGACCTAAGACAATTTTTCATATATGACATAATGTTGTAGCCATAAAAGTGAAATTTTCGTACGTGGTCCTAATTCATGGTCAGGGATGTGTATTAAATTATTAAATTTTAGCTTAAATTTAGCTTAAAATTAAGTTTTCAAATTATTGAGTTGTTAAGTATAATTATTGTCACATTTTGTTAAAGTGTTATTATCTTCGAAATAATTATACATTTCTGATTTTTTAAAACTATACCTATATTCCTGAAACAATTTCGTTGTGTAAATTCAAAATTCCCTTTTACCTGTTTCTTAGTCACAATTTGAGCAAAGCCAGAACACCTTGCAGTAATAAAAGTAATTGTATTTCAGATTTGCGTACAAGGAGAGGAAATATCGCAGGAAGAACTCAATTTTCTGCTACAGTTCCCATACATCCCCGACTTAACTAGTCCCGTGGACTTTCTATCGAACGTCAGCTGGGGTGGGATCAAATTTTTAAGTCAAATGAGCGATTTTCTGAATTTGGAAAAAGATATAGAAGGTGCCGCGAAAAGATGGAAGAAATTTGTGGAGTCGGAAACGCCTGAACGAGAAAGTTTTCCTCAAGATTGGAAAAATAAAACTGCATTCCAAAGACTGTGCATCATGAGATGTCTCAGGCTGGATCGAATGACATACGCGATCAAGTTGGTCTACTTTGTATTTGTTGATGGGGTAGAATAATCTTATAATCAATTGAATTACGTACTTTTATTCAGGTGTTTCGTGGAAGAGAAAATGGGTGCAAAGTTTGTTGAATCTAGATCTCCTCCTTTCCACAAATCCTTCGAAGAAACTAGTTCGATTACGCCTGTATTTTTCATCTTGTCTCCCGGTGTTGATCCTTTAAAGGTAAACGAATGATGCCAATTGAAAGTTTTTATATCAACGGACATTTAAAGTAGAATTTTTTTTTACCCTAATTGAACTTACTTTGAGCTCTTTGTAATAGAAGTAGATTAAAGTTGTAGAATATACTGAAAAGTAGTGAGAATAAGAAAATAGTGAAACAATAAAATATTAAAATAGTAAAATGGGAAAATGTTGTAATAATGAAATGGCAACACAGTACATACAATATTAAATGATAAAACAATTCAATGACATTGAAACATTAAAATATTAAACTGGTAAAATAACAGAACAGTAGAGCAGGAAAACTGTAAAGTGATAAATTGATAAAATAAGAAAATGTCACAAGAATGAAACAGTAAAACGATAAAAATAGTAAAGTGCCAGAAAATAAATAGTAAAATAATATAAAATACGATACAATATTACAATGATATGAATTTAGGACGTAGAACATCTTGGAAAACAACTGGGTTTCACTTTGGATGGAAGAAATTTTCATAACGTATCGCTGGGCCAGGGTCAAGAGCCCGTAGCCGAACAAGCAATGGAAATTTCAGCGACCGAAGGACATTGGGTTATATTACAAAATATTCACTTAGTAAAAAGATGGTTACCTACGTTGGAAAAAAGAATGGAACAACTTTTCGAAAACCCTCATGACGATTATCGACTGTTTGTTAGCGCTGAACCCAGTGCCGATCCTCATGAATCGCTTATACCTCAGGTAATTATCAATTTATGCATAAATATTAATTTTGTACATATCAAATGGTCAACTTCTAAACGTCGAACTTGTGATGTAAATTTTCTAAATTCTCAGACAACTACTTTTCCAAATTTCTAATTTTCTAGGCTTCTAAACCAAGTTTCTAATTTTCCAACAATTCCAAATTTTCAGATTTCTAAATATCTATCCTCCTATATTTCTAACTCCCTAAATTCCCAAATTCCCTAATTCTAAAATCTGTAGAGTTTCAAATTTCTAGCTCTGTAATTTCCACCTTTTTAAATTTGTAATTTCCAAGTTTCTAAATTTGAAATTTCCGAACGAGTAAATCTCGTTACTGAATTAAATTCAATTCATAGGGTATATTAGAATCTGCGATAAAAATTACCAACGAACCACCATCAGGCATTCAAGCGAATATCCACAAAGCATTGGACAACTTTACCCAAGAAACCCTCGACTCTTGCAGCAAGGAAACTGAATTCAAAGCGATACTATTCGCTCTTTGTTACTATCACGCCGTAGTTGCGGAACGTCGGAAATTTGGAGCACAAGGATGGAACAGAGTAAACATTTTCCTTACTAAACTCGAAAATTAAAACAGGATGTTTACTGCGAAGATCTGTAAACTATTTTCTGACAGTCATATCCATTCAACGTTGGTGACCTGACGATTAGCGTGTCCGTGCTGTTTAATTACTTGGAAAATAGCATCAAAGTGCCTTGGGAAGATCTCCGTTATCTGTTCGGTGAAATAATGTATGGTGGTCACATTACGGACGATTGGGACAGAAGATTGTGTAGAACGTATCTAATGGAATATTTGAGAACGGAATTAGTTGAAGGTAAATTGCGAATTTAGATACTTTAGACATGTACTGTTATTTTGTTGATAATTGTTGTTAATTTTTACCTGATAAGTTTCTACTTTTAATGAATTCAATGAGTCCGTAGTTAAATCTAAAATTGAGCAGCCATTTTATTTCATTCGACTCTTCACCATGTCAATCGTCAACGTTCTGAAAATGATTTAAGCAACTTTAATTGAATGAACTCGTTGAATCATAAATATTAACTTTCTAGGTGAATTATATTTTGCACCTGAATTCTTGGTGCCACCTAACAGCGATTATACAGGATATCACAAATACGTAGATGATTATTTGCCTGCCGAGAGCCCTGTACTTTATGGACTTCATCCCAATGCAGAAATTGGTAATCGGTTTGCAGAAATCTCTGATAAGTTAAAATCATACAACATGAAATATTTTATTAGGTTTCTTAACGACAACCGCCGAAAACTTGTTCAAAACGTTATTGGAAATGCTATCGAGTACTACAAGCGAGGCGGCAACCGGCGAAATATCGAGGGATGACAAGATCAAAGGACTCATAGAGGATTTATTGGATAAACTGCCGGAAGAATTTAATATGCAAGAGCTTTATAACAAGGTTCTGAAACTGAGTTACGCGATCAAGATGGACGCGTTCGTATAATTTTCTAAATTAAATTTGTGCGTTTATTATTAAAATAGGTTGAAGACCGTACGCCGTTTGTTACGGTAGCTTTGCAAGAATGCGAAAGAATGAATATGCTGTGCGACGAAATAAAAAGATCCTTACGAGAATTGGAGTTAGGTTTAAAGGTAATGATTACTATTCGAGTATCTACGAATATTGTTCAGCCATCTAGATAGAGTATATCATAGATATACCAATATTATATATTATGACAGGGAGAATTAACGATCAACGCTGAGATGGAGGATCTACAAAATTATATTCTGATAGATTTCGTTCCACCATCTTGGACACTAAAAGCGTATCCTTCAAGCTTAGGATTAACCGGATGGTATGCCGACATGTTAAACAGGATTTCCGAATTATCCAGCTGGTCTTCAGATTTTAATGTAACGTTTCATTTTATTTATTTTAACTGCTGACTTCTTTTTCCTAAATTTATATATGCCTCTATGTAACAGTATATAGACTGTTATAGTATATGTATATACAAATAAATGGATTAAGTTCAATAAACAAACGAAAGGATTCATAATAAAATTATAATCTTTTCATATAGTTACCGCCATCGGTGTGGCTGGGTGGTTTCTTCAGTCCCCAATCATTTTTGACCGCGATCATGCAACAGGCTGCCCGCAAAAATGAATGGCCCCTAGATAAAATGTGTTTACACTGTGAAGTAACGAGAAAATTTAAAGAAGAAGTAACGTAAGTTAAAACAACCTTCTTCCTCTGTAAACTTGATTTTTCCTCTTGTTCTTCATCTGAAGAACAATTTTTAATGAAAATTTGATAGATCGGCGCCGAGGGAAGGAGCGTACATAAATGGACTATACATGGAAGGTGCACGGTGGGATACTCAAGCAGCATGTATTATGGACTCTCGATTCAAGGAATTATTTCCACTGATGCCAGTAGTGTACATCAGAGCAATCACACAAGACAAGCAGGATCTTAAAAATATGTACGAGTGTCCTGTATATAAAACACGATCTCGAGGTCCCACTTATGTTTGGACGTTTAACTTGAGAACGAAAGAGAAGGCTAGCAAATGGATCCTTGCTGGAGTAGCAATTGTACTGCAAATTTAAATTAATTGTTTTAAAAAATGAATTTATCTGTTTTGTTTATAAACACAGAAATAAAAGAATCATTACAATTACCAAGAAAACTATTTATTTGGAACATATAAAAAATTTGTTATATAAATTAAATGATCTTCAGTACCGAATCTTATCTTCTCTTGAACCCATATTTCTTTCTTTCGTAGAACAAATCTGTCTTTGAACTTCCAAGATTTACGATCTTCGGACACCCATCTCTCTGCAACAAAATTAGTTGTTCTGTTGTAGTACTATTGATTGTAGAATGACAATAACTGAGCATTAAAAAGATGAAGTCACATGTATATATGTAAATATCAATGTTTATTTAAAACAGTCCTGTGGTTAATGTCTTTTTGAGAGGTACTTACATCTTTTTCTTGAATTGTACATTCTTTGCAATAATAGGCATCGGAAACACCGGGACCACCACAGATAACACATCTGCCTTGATAAGATCCGTAATTGCATTCGTCACAAATTCTGACCAGAGTACACGGCCTTACATAGGAGTCACAAATCACGCATTTACCATCACACTTCTCGCATAATCGTCCGATAGCTGAAATGAAGCAAATAATGTTTTAAGATCGAATTCACGTACATGAATTTGAAATTTGAGCATTTAAAATTATATCCTATGTTGTATGTTTTTAAAGATATCAAAATTATAACGTCAAAATAACGTAGAAACATTAATTTATAATATTATATATATAATAATAATATAATACAACATAAACAATTCTAACCTAAAAAGTAAAGCATAACATAGCCTAACAAAAATTTCATTCTTACCAACACCTGGCTGTTTCCTACAAAAGATTAAATCTGGATGATGCTTAGCCATATCACGTAATGATTAAAATACTTTAAATATTAGTAAACAAATAATTACACAAATATTTACATACTATACACCGTACATCAACACACTTTAGGAATCTCAGATTTGTTTGTACTTTAAGGTTCCTTCTAAATCGGCGACAGTACAACAATACGATACTACTATTGGCCCGTAAGATGATAAATTGAACAATTCAAACATTATCCCTTCGATACATGCTTTTTTAATGTATCTAATTTATTATTTTATTAAATACTTACAATTACGGGATTAAATTATTCACATTGTTACCCATTTATACTTTTTTTTTGTTTTGAATGGCAATACACCTTTAACAGATGGCGTTTGTGAATTGTTCAAATTGCATTATAATCGTTCCCGGTTCGTTTGCATATTTTGAGAAACAAATAAAATGTCAGAATCGCTACATGATATGGCCTATCGCGGTAAAACCGTCGACGTTAAACGTTGTTTAAGCGAAAACGAAAAATTAAAACTAGAGAAAGACACCGTAGGTATTCTATTCATTCGATATATTTGTAAGGTTATGTTATTATTATTGAATTTTGTCTGTTTAGAATGGTCGCATGCTGATACATTGGGCAGCGCTTGGGGGCCACGATGAGTTGGTTAGATATTTATTATCTCTCGGTGTGCCAGTAGACCCAACTGATGACGTAAGTTAGTTAATTTTCTAAATGAAAATGAAACTAAGTAATTGGGACTAGGGTAATTTCATAGTGACTAGTTCCATGGATCTAGAAACATAAAGACATCTTCGAGGGGATAAAGTAATGCCTACTTTGATTAGCTGCCATTTACAACCAGAAATTGAAAATTTACAATTTCTAAATGATAAAATTTATGAACTCGTATTTCTAAATTCCAAAACTTCTGCTACAGTGTTACCAATAGTCATTTTTATGCAGCGTTATTTGAAAATACTGTGTAAAATCATAAATTAGGAAATGTTTGTCTTCGTTACTTTTATTACAAAATAATGTATCGTTAAACCGATAAAATATTTTTATTCTGGTATTTAGATGGATATGACACCGTTAATTTTAGCAGCTTCAGCGGGTCGTGAAAAAGTAGTCAAGACATTATTAACCGAAGGAGCAGATGTTAATGCTAAAACACAGGAAGGCCATTCCGCTTTGCAATACGCAGCATCAAAGAACTGGAAGTCTATTTGCGTTGCATTATTAGAAAAAGATGCAGATGTTAATATCACAGATAGACGCGGTGCTACACCGTTGCATAGGGCAGCATCAAAAGGGAACATTGCCATTGTGAAACTTCTCATAGAATGCGGAAAAAATTTAAAGATAGGTTGGTATCACTGAATTTATTTGTTTAATTTGACTATATGACAAAGCGTAAATTCATACTTTTTCAGATAGCAAAGATGTCGATGGCAATACCCCATTACATTTAGCATGCGACGAAAATCGCGCCGACGAAGCTAAGCTTTTGGTAAGAAATGGCGCTAATTTATTAATGAAGAATAAAGAAGAAAAAACTCCTTTGGATCTTGCGAGTTTATCATTGGTACGGCAACTAAAGGAGTTGGAAGAAGACTAATTGTAAACAGTGGGGATTAATTTATTAATGTCATTGGTTCAGTGTTATTCAATCTTTCTTGTGTTTTTCAACTTTACTTTCGTCAAAAATTAAATAAACATTTTTTGACATACATGCTTAAATAAATATTCGAACGTATACAACAACCGAACATTATCGATTTTTAAATTGTATTCTTTATTACTTCATCTTCAATGGTTTGTTATAATATTTATACCAGTGGATTTACATGATATTATCAAAATAATATACATGATATTATCAAAATAACAAGTAACCACATTTTATTACTAATAAACGTTTTACCATACTAAATGATCTGTTAACATTTTTTAAATAATACTATTAATAATAAAGGTATCAAAATCAACTAGACGTACAAATGGCCAAAAAGTCGATTGAAAATCACTGACCAAATAATAATTTTTCTACCCTTAATTTCCAGTTTTTATTATGCCATTCTTTTAACATATTCAAGTGTCGTAAATGCTCGATTGACGTATGTATATATATATATATATATTTTTTTTAATATATATATTTATATAAAAAGTATCAAAACAATTTATTGTTTTGTTGGTCAAAACTTATTCATCTACTTGCTGAACTCCTCCGTTTATTCTTCCAGTTCATTTATTCTTTTTACACCTACTGGTTCCAATCCCGTTGGAATTTATATTCCTAAAAAGTGGCGATTGCTTCAAAAATTATTTGCTTAAATAAAACGTACTAAAATCGAAAGTCAGTATTTCCTACGTTTGCGAGTTTTACAGCCATTTAGGGCTCATGTAAGAAAAAATATTTACCTCTCGATGGACATGATTCAATACAATATTTCATTTTTATTTATGAAATTATAATTTATTTCTTATTAAGTAAATCCGTCGAAAATGTATATAAAGTTTATTAAATTTATTCAAAAGAATTTCAGATTTAATTATAATCGTTACGCGGAGAAAATCGTCCACGACGCGTTAAGTGGCAGTTCAATTGCAAATTTGAAAAGCCCGCCTAAAAAGTCACTAGAAAGCTTTTAATATAAAAAAAGAACAGGCCGGTTTTGTCCATATACAATTACTTAGTCGTATCAAAAAAATATGATAACCCTGATAATATATACAGACTACGCTATAAAAGACACGGTATCTAGGAAATAATATTTCCGTATCAAACATATAGCAAGTCCGTTTTCACATGATTAGTGATTTCAAATTATTCCTAGTCTTTTCACAATGTTGCAGTTGGTTGCATTCATATAACTAGGCATTTTTGTTTTATCAAATACCTAGATCTATAGTTTATTTGATTAAAAAACTGAGCAAATATGTTTGAAAATTCATGGAAAATTTTGGTACGGAATTATATTTGCTAGATATAGTATAATTTAGAGAGTACTCTGTATATTTGTACGTACTTACGTACGCGTAATACGATAACCGCCCGTTAACCTCTTTTTGTCTCTCGTTCCATACGCGGAATAAACTTCTAGGATACCTATTTGATCACAAGACTATTAAAATCCTAAGTTAACAACCACGAAAATGGATTTACCACTTATTTTGTACGTTTTGTACGTTTTGATTTAATTTCAATAGTTATTAACATACGATATCCTTTATTTATTCGCTTCCTTGGAAGAAAAATAATTCTTTTCCCTCGTATAAACTTGCTTTCTTCGCTCGTTTCTCCTAAATCTTGGCAAAAAGAGGTTAAAAATGCGTTTTCCTTGAATGCACGAAAAATGCACGTATCGTAAAAAAATGCACGTATAAAAACATTAATGTTTCTTTCATTTCTTCTCATATTCATTCGGCAGTTTTTGAACATTCAATTTCAAACGCATCGAGAAAAACTCGTCGATGTACCGTTATCCCGAGTGAAATCCAATCGATGGAATCATAACTGTTTTCTGAAAAATGTAAAAAACGTTAACGATGCAATTGTTTTATAAAAATTGATTATACGGTTTAGTATACTCGTAGGCTCATGCACATTGAAAAATATTGACTGCGGTTATCATCGATTATTCGATGCATTCCAAATCGAATAGTACAAAACGAAAACGTTTTCGATCTACGATCGGCTCCTAAGTACCAATTTATAAATCTCGATCGTCGATTTCGGGCTCGTTCCGATAGGCGAAAGTGCTTTAGTTGAAAAAAAAAAATAGGAGTTACTATTCGAAGGGAAATTAATAAGGAAAACACTACCAAACTCCTTTGCAAGGGAAATTGTTCTTAAAAATAATACTTTTTTATCGAAATACGGTAATTAAATTAGAATTACCTACCCTTTCAGATACTCACGTATAAAATGGTATTCGTCAGTAAAGTTTTTTTCATTATTTTGAACGTTGCTGACTATTATAGTACTTCAGAACCAGTTTACGATACGCAAGACTAATTACTTCAAAATATTCTTTTTAAAAAAACAATTCTTTCGAATACTGCTGATGGTTTTTCTTTGTTTTTGACCTCTCGGAACGATGCCTAAATCGTCCATCACTGACTCGATTATTAAAAGTAATTACAAATAACATATTACGATGCTCTTCGCGATAAAAATAAAAACTGTGATAATAATAATAATAATTAATAATAATAATAATAATAACTATAATATAATTATAATAGATATTAATGCTGCCTAAATGCGATGTTAATTCGTTATCGATTATGCAGCCCCAATAATATATTTCTAGTCTCAATCTTACCCGACGAATAGTAGCATTTTTCGCAAAAAATGACGAAAACTTTCGAGAAAAATTAGACATAGTCGTGAGAATTTCTAACGTAAAGCTTATAGAAAGTATGGCATTTCAGCGCCGGTTAATACGTCACTGGCATTAACGCGATACGTGCGCTGATTTTATTAGAAAGAAATTTAATACGAATTTAATCGTGGCATCATAGCTCGCTAGAATATGATCAACGATACGAAATCATTGACATTAATCGGTAACGGGCGGAAAACAAATGGTCGCGTGGTGTTTTCCTATAAAGAGTTCGCCATTTTCTGCGACGTTCCGAACGGAACGGAAATAAAATACTACTCGGTACGGCCCTGCCGGGTCTCTTATGTACAGAAGAAAGCCGTCCCCTCATCATCTAATGGCATCGTTGGGTGCATAGGAATCGACTCCAGAACTGGGGGAAACGAGTGCCGCGTTTGGGACTCGGTTTTCGTCGAAGCGGATCTTGCACGCACCTCCTGGACCTGGGATTTTTATGAGTTTCCTGCGTTGTGAGGGTTCAATAAGTGGTGTGTGTTTTCTCGTTCAGTTGACAGTTTCCTCACCATCGATGCTTTCGTCCTGCGTCGTCGAATCGTCGCCGGAACCACCGGTTTGAACCGAGCCGCGTTTCAAACGCGTCGAACTAAGGTTTATTGGAGGTCCACCTCCTCGTCTAAAAACAAAATTTCCACTCCTTTAATTACAAA
Organism: Megachile willughbiella; assembly: GCA_945859595.2. Classification (NCBI taxonomy): domain Eukaryota; kingdom Metazoa; phylum Arthropoda; class Insecta; order Hymenoptera; family Megachilidae; genus Megachile; species Megachile willughbiella. The sequence goes on from OX243796.1 coordinate 13,960,184, forward strand.
ATCACGGGGACATCGCATTGCATCTATGGTCAAACGACAAAATGTTCCATCCGTAACACAGTCATCTGATCACAGAAATGATACCAACAAAATACCACGATCTACCACTACTACACTAAAGTTCATGTTATCGAGACTTGGGATGATTCGCACTGCTCTAATGTTTATGCATACATTTATATCTTAATGATGTAGATGATTAAGAATAGTTTTAATTCGTAAACTAACCAAAACTGAGGGAATTCTTGACATCCAAAGTATTTCTTCCGTTTTTTCACGTCGGGTACGAATTATTCTTTTTTCCTCGATGCCTAGATATTTCGGTAGAATATTTTCGGTAACTTGATCGTGTACAAACTTTATTCGACTAATTATACTAACTTCGTGTCTATTTTACTTTTATCAAATACAAAAGAAAGTAAACTAACTTGGTCGTTATAAAAATCGAATAAGAATAAAATGGATACTAAAACTCACCTTAATTTATTTTTAAGGTTTGCTACCTCCCTCGTTAGCTCTTCTTGAGATTCCAGCATATCATCCATTTCTCTCTGCGCTTTCCTCTTCATCGCTTTATGCCTACTAATTTCTTCCTCTGCTTCGTCCAGCTGTCTCTTCAAAGCTTTCATACGGGCATTTACTTTCTCCGCTTGTTCCTTGAATTGGTCCGAGTTCCTCCTCTCGTCTTCTAACTGTATGCTCAATTCCTTCAATTTCTTCTCCAATTTTCTATTAATCTTCTGCTGCGCGAATCTTTCCTTGGCTTCAGTCTCCAATTGTTCATCGAGATTATTAATCTTCGACTCCAATTGTTGGATCGTAGCTTTGGTCTTTGCTCTCTGAGCAGTCTCCAATTCCGTGAGTTTCGCTTTCAATTCCTTATTCTGTCTCTCCAGTAACAGTTTGTGCGATTCCAATTTCTGCGTGGTCGATCTTTCTGTCGTCAAATCGTTCGTTAGTTGCTCGATAGAGATTTGAGCCTTTCGTGCTCTATCCATTAACAGTTCAGCGTTCGATTGTTCCTCTTCAAGTTCTTCCTCCAACGTCGCAATTCTAGCTTCCAATCTACGTTTCTCGTCTAGCATCAGCGTGCCTTTGTTAGCATTGTTATTCAGTTCCTCTTGTAACTCGTCCCTTTCGTTTTCTGCAGCCCTTCTCGCTCGTTCACTGCTAGCATAATCCTCCGTCAACTGCATCAGATCTGCCTCCAAACTCTTGACTTTTCTTTCCGTTTCTTTAGCGATCGCGGCAAGTTCGTCCCTTGCCGATCTGGCTTCTTCGGTTTCTCGGCTGCAGTCCTTTATTTGCGCCTGAAGTTTCTTCAGTTGCTTCAACGCGTCTTCCTTCACTTTGTTGTGCATCTCCAGTTGCTGTTCGATGTCCTTGTAATCGGCCTCCATCTTCTTACGTTGCGCGATAGCAGCAGCCCTCTGCTTCCTCTCATCTTCTAATTCTGCTTCAAGATCACGTAACTGTTTCACTAATCCTCTTCGTTTCTCTTCCGCCTGTTCCTCCTTAGCTTGCAAATCTCGTTCGAATTGAGTTCTCAGAGCTTGCATGTTTACTTCTAGCCGCAATTTCGCGTCTTCCGTAAACTGTAACTCATCCTCGAGTTCCTCCACTTGAGAACGTTGCTCCGACAATTGAGACTCGAGAGCGCGTTTCGCCTTCTCCAGCTCGTGCACATTTTTGTCAGCTGTTCCTTGATTGTTCACGAGTTCGTCCAGTTCCGATTGAAGACCACGACGAACCCGTTCGAGTTCCTCGACCTTTTCGTTCATTTCGTCGAGTTCACGGGTCAATGACAACACCCGGGTTTCCTTTTCGCGAGCTTCGCGTTCCGCAGCATCCCGCTGTTCCGCGTATTGCTCCGAGACGGCTTTTTCTTCGGCCAGCACCTAGTATCAAACATTAAAAACAATCGTTTCTTTTTTTTATCGTATCATTTTTACTATATCGTTTAACCCATTAATAGTTGTGTACAGGCAATATCTTTACTATATTTTTTGTGACCATTTTGTGCTTTTTTACTATACTCTGAAGTCAACTTACTTTCTAGCTCCGACAATTAATGGGCTAATACGATTGCTGTCATGTATAAACGTTAGCGTACATGTAAATAAAAGCTGCCACAAATAGCTATAAATATAATAAATTTAACAATTAGTCGATACAACATCTACTAACACGTGATAAAACATTGATGCAATGAATCAAGTTTCTCGCTAAATTTGAACTTAACTACCGCGAAAGCTTCAAGAATCACTAAACTAGTAATCATAATATATAAAACTTACAGAAAGTTCCTCAAACTATCGTTAATTGTTAAAAGAAAAAGAAAGAAATGATAATCTATTAATAAAAAATTAATACGGAAGTTAAAAATAAGAACTATTCTATCGTTATCGATACAAGCGGATAATCAATGATCTTAGTAAGATTAAGATCAACATTAAAGATTAAATTAAGCGAAAATTTAATTAATTAAAATTTCATTAATAGATAATTACCTTGTCGAAATTCTTTTGTTTCTTCTCCAACTCCAGCACCTTTGCTCTTTGCGCTTCGAGCTCGATAATGCTATCTTCCAATTCCGCTTGAACCTTCTTCTTCGATTTATCTAATTTATCATTGACAGCTTGTAATTCTTCAACTTGCCTTTGAAGCGCCTCAATGTCTTTCGTGCATCTTTTCCTAGCTTCTTCTAACGCCGCTGCAGCTTCTGCTTCTTCTTCAGCTCTCTTCTTAGCTTCAGCCAATTGAACATTTAAGCCGAGAACCTATATTTCAAATCACCGTTTAATTACAATTTCAATGATCATTAACGTTAAAAAGGTAATTTCATAAAGAAAGTTCATTTAACTTTGTCAAACAATAACTTTAGCTTCCAGCATATCTATAACAATGATGACCATATTGTAAATAGAGCTTAGTGCATAGTAACAAATATTTTTCATAAAGAAATAAACTCTGTGTAGAATTTTCTTCATAAGCTAATAGCTTAACAGTATTAGCAATATTACCTGTTTATCTAAAGCTTTCTTTGCTTCTTCTTCCTCTTCCAATTGGTCGTGAAGACTTTCTTTTTCGCTTTCCAGCGCTCTCAATTTCGAACTCAAAGCCAACTTCTGTCTGGTCTCTTCTTCGAGTTGTTGTTGAAGTTCCGTAAACTGAGATTCGCAAGTTGCCGAAGCTTTAATGGCCGCGGAAGCTTTCAGTTCCGCAGTCTCCAACTGTTGCATGACGCTTTCAGCTTCTTGTTGCAATTTCGTCACTCTTTCTACCAACTCTTGCCTGTTTCTCTCCACTTCCGCGAGTTTTGCATTCACTTCAGCAAGCTGTTGTTCGGCTTGTTTTCTCCTTCTATCCGATTCCTGTCTGCTGGCGCTAACAGATCTAAGTTCCGTCGCCAGATCAGCATTTTCAGCCTCCAATGTTGCTTTCGCCTTTTCCAAAACGGCTTTCGTCTTTTTCAACGCGTCCATTTGTTCGTTCAACGCAGTTAATTCTTGCGTGTGTTTGTGACGCATGTCGGCCAACGTTGCTTCGTGCATCGACGTTTCTTCTTCCAAGTTCTTCTTCAATGTCGCCAATTCCTGTTCCCGTTTGCTCCTCAATTCTTGTTGGGCAGCGGTCGTGTCGAGAGAATCTAACAACTCGTTCTTCAATGCTTCCAACTCCTCGTTTAGGTCACGTTTTAATTTCTCCGCTTTTCCTCTCGCGGCTTTCTCGGCTTCCAAATCTTCTTGCAGCTCGGCTAATTGAGATTCTAGTTCCCGAAGAGCTTTCTGAGCTTGAGCTTTCGCCGCTCCTTCTTCGTCCATCTTTGCCATCACTTGGTTCAATTCTTCCTCACGTTTTCCTAGTTGCAACTGAAGTTCTTCCACCTAAAACATTTGTCATCAAAAACATGATTAAAATCAACTTTACTTTATCCCCGATTTCTAAATGAAACATCACATTTAATAACAATTTAAGAATATAAGATATTTTACCTGGGTCTTCCTTTCCGCGAGTTGTTCTTTCAAATCTGATACTTCGGTTTCTATCTTTCTCTTCGATCTATCCACCTCTTGTCTCTGTTGATGATCCTTCAACAATCTTTCTTCAAGATCCGCGATCGTTGCCTCGTGTTTAGCTTTCAATTTCGACAAATGTTTCGCTTTTTCTTCTTCCTCCGCCAGTGTTTGCGACAGATCGTTCGCCCTTTCTTCAAGAATTTTCTTCTCCTTCAACAACTTCTGATTGGTGTCCTCCGACAGGGCGAGATCCTCCTCGAGTTTCTTTATTTTCGCGTCGCATTGCACTTTTTCCAATTGTAATTTTTGTCTAGCGGCTTCTTCCTCCTCTAATTGCTCCTCAAGGTCGCTTATATTCAATTGCAGTTTTTTCTTCTCTTGAGTCAATGCGGCGCTCCTTTCCTCCTCTTCTTCGATTCTTGCTTCCAAATCGTGAAGAATCTCCTCCAGTTCTTGCTTCCTCGCGGCTAACCTTGCTCGCATCTCTTCCGCTTCCGCGCACAATTCAACTTCAGCTTGCAACTGCTCCGCCAGCATGGTTTTCTCCTCGATGGCTTGTTGATACTTTCGTTCGTACTCCTGAGCAGAGTGCAGCTGTAATTCCAGCTTGTCCCGTACTTGTTTCAGTTCATCCTCCTTCTGAGTTAATTTTTCTTCCTGCTTGGTCACTTCCAGAAGAGGTTTCACTTTGGTGTACAAACGCCACCACTGCCAGTTTCGAAGTTTCAGATAAGCAGCGCAGTTCCTCTGGATGATCCTGATGGCATTCAATTGTTGCAAACGTTTCTGATAATTCTTGCGAGCGAGGAAACCACGGCAAAACGCTTGGAAATTCACGATTATATCGGTGATCTTGTAATCGCGTTCCTCTTCAAGATGAGCCAGAACTCCGGCACGGAAGAAAATCTTCGACTGACCGACGCGATACAGATTAGGATCGAGTTCGAGGGCTTGAATCTGAAACATACACATTTACATGTTTACAAAATCTATCAACGCCTTGATCAAAAATGATTTTATATGATTACGTACCATTTTTTCACAGGCCTTCTTCCCATCCATGAATCCTTTTGGAATGGCGTTCGGTGTCAGAAGCTCGTATCTTTGTCTGAATTCCTGGAACGGTATTCTGTTGGGGAATCCTTGTCGACAAATTCTAATTCCTTCCAAAACACCGTTACACCTCAACTGATCTAGCACCAAAGGAGCGTCGATCTTTCCGGCCCTCTTCTCGTGATTCGGTATGATGCATCTCACGAAATTCGGATTAGTGTTCCTCAGAGTGACCATTAATTTCGCCAATTGTTCCTTGTACAACTGAGAGACGGTCCTAAACATTCCCTTCCTCGTTCTAGCGCCGAACTGCGTGTCCGTTAACGCTTGCTGAGCCATACCAACGATCTCGGCATCCTTCCAAATGTGACAAACGAAAGGATCCTGCGAACTCTGCAGCAGACTAACCACGTTCTCGTTCAAAGGATCCATGTTCTTCATCAACCATTTAGCGGCGGAATAATCAACTTTTCCGGCGTAATGTATGATGGCGAAGTCCGCGACGCCTCTGAAGTCGGTTTTCATGAACTTAGGATGCACGCTGTGGGCACCTACCAGTTTCTCAACGAACGTCTTATCCGTGGCCTTGGGGAACCAACACTCTTCGTCCAATAACGCCATGATACCCATAGGTTTATCTATCAAATCGATGGTCGGTTGCAGATCCAGTCCGAAGTCGATGAACTTCCATTCGATTCCTTCTCTCTGATATTCCTCCTGTTCCAAGATGAACATGGTGTGATTGAACAACTGCTGCAGCTTCTCGTTCGTGTAGTTAATACAAAGCTGCTCGAAACTGTTCAGTTCGAATATCTCAAAACCAGCCATGTCGAGGATGCCGATGAAGCTAGCTCCCTGTCTCTTCGTACGGTCCAACGATCGGTTGATCCTGTTCACCAGCCACCGGAACATCCTCTCGTAACAAGCTTTCGAAATAGCTTCGACCGCGAACTCCACTTGTTCCTTCGTCTGTGCTTTCGTCACAAAGTCCCTGCCCACTTTGATTCTCGGCTTCAGGAACGCTTTCGTCATTTCAGTCACGCTCAGACCCAACAGATGAGAAATCTTCTGGGCCACGGTGTTGTCCGGTAACGTGGCTTGGTCCGAGTTCCTTTCCTGACGGAACTGCATCGAACCGAACAGCATCACCGCGGACACGATGCGGAAGATCGACGAAAAGTCCTCGTTCGTCATACCCATGATGTGCATGGATTTGACGGTCGAGAAGAACTCGGCCGAATCGTCCACCCCTGGAACCGGCAGCGCGCCATTCGACAGGAACGGGTAGTGCTTTGGATCCTCCAGAATAAATTCCTCTAAAAATCGGTAAACCACTTTTCCTCAATTTTCTTTGTTTATTTAACCCATTCACTGCCATTATCGTTTAGGACTATTTATTTAGCCTTATGGGCTATTTATGAAACAATGACAATTCATTGCAATATACAGGGTGTCAGGTACAACCGAGATTTTATATGAAACAATAAGAGTCTAAAATAAGTTCACATACGGTTTCGCTCTTGCAAACACTAAATTCAAGATATTTGTTCATGAGAAAGAAGACAGATACAGTTTTGTTATTAATTCGGAAATTGTTGGATGTTACAATTCATTTATCGTTGAAATATATTATGTATAGTACTTTGACACAATGTCTCCTTGCGTATGAAATACAATTAGCACTAAATCGAACGTCTTTATCGCAACAAGCAACAAATGAAAGTTTGTCACAAGAATAAAAATTAATTCTCAGGAGTTGAAAGAATTCAGAGACGATAATGGTAATATATATTCGTCGAAAGAAATATGAAATATGTTTCGAAGTCTACTCCATCTCCAATACTATTACAGTTGAAAAATTTCCGAAGTAATATGTGATATATGACTTCCGCTGATGAAATTCAGCCCTCGGGTTATATGGACACAATCTCACCTACAGCAAAAGTTACTTTTCCAAAAATATGCAGACACATGTTATAACAAATCCTCTGAAATACAATAAAGATTCGTAGAATTACATAGAAATTTCTTGTGATAATTTGGCAGTTAATGGGTGGGTCAAACCGAAAATATCGCTCTTCGTGAAAAAGTCAGACACAACGTTTGCTTACTCTTTTGTTCAGGGGAAGCACCGGCAAGAAGTTGATAAAATATGTGGAAAGTCCTTTCGTCCTTCGCTTGTCGAATCGCTCTCGATTTCTCCAAAAGATAAGTTTCTATGTTCGCGCCGGCGATATAACCGGAAGCATCGAAGTTTATCCGAATGAATTTACCCTGTTCAACGAACCCTCCATTATTATTCGAAGAAGAAAAGTTTCTGATTTGAAACTTCTTTTTTTAACATTTAATCCGATATTTCATCGGACAAAATTGATTTCAACTTACGAATCGCGAGGAGTTGTCGTTTTTCACCGTCTTGGCGTTTCCGAAGGCTTCCAGGATTGGGTTCGCTTGCAAAAGTTGTTGTTCCAACTCACCCTATCATGAAAAAACGATAAAACCGTTCAGAATAAAGAATTTTTATTAATCGTGTGACACGATCGTCGAATAAATTATCTTGAAGTTTTGATGAAATATTGAATTATCGGATATAGTTGAAATATTTATGTTTTATTGACATTGACATTCGAGGTAACCATTGGCGTAACTAGGATTTGGAGGACGAGGTAGACATAGAATAAATGGAGAGATAGGGGATCTAGGGAATTATCGAGTACTTTTCTAGGGATAACTAGGTATTCTTTCGTAGGGATAACTGTGATATAAGGTCGTATTATTTGTGGAAACTAGTGAATGTTAAAAACATACAAATTCTGAAATTTTAAAGTCGTAGATTCTCAAATTTCTACATTCACAAAGACGTAAATTTCGAATATTGTCAAAATTGTTAAATCCCTAAATTCTCAAGTTTCCAAATTTACAAAATTCCAAATTTCTGTTCCCAAATTCTAAAATTCTAAATTCTCAAGTTACCAAATTTCTAAAATTCCAAAATTCTAAATTTCTAAATTCTCAGGATCCCAAATTTCAAATTTATAAATTCTCAAGTTCCCAAATTCCAAATTTATGAATTCTGAAGACCCCAAATTTCAAATTTATAAATTCTCAAGATTCCAAATCCCAAATTTCTAAATTCTCAAGTTCCCAAATTCCAAATTTATAAATTCTGAAGACCCCAAATTTCAAATTTCTAAATTCTCAAGTTTCCAAATCCCAAATTTCTAAATTCTCAAATTCCAAATTTCTCAAGTTCCCAAATCCCAAATTTATAAATTCTCAAGATCCCAAATTCTAAACTTCTAAATTCTCAAGTCCCAAATTCCAAATTTCTAAATTCTCAAATTCCAGATTTCTGAATTTTCAAGTCCCAAATTTCAAAATACACAAAATTCCAAATTTCTAAATTTGCAAAGATTCAAATTTCCAAATTTTAAAATATCAAAAATCTTATGAGACCCACACCCACCATGAGCCCCACCTAGTTACGCCAATGCAATTCACGAAGTTGAGCATTAAAAAATCTTGCGAATCATGGCAAAATAATTAATTGCATAGCAAAATGATTACGTATTTAACGTAACTCTCCAATAGGACACTGATTTGAGATTACTTTTCATAATAATTTCACGATAAGTAAAGAATAAGAAACAATTTATACGAAGCATAGCAAGGATCATAATTAAAAGAAGTAATTGCCTCTATGAAAATACGATTACGATAGCACCTTAGCCTGTAATTAAAGCGATTAAACGCGGAATCGTGTCCGCTTTTACTTTATTTAGTTAAACGTTGCGTAACATTCGAACCGACGAACCATAATTAAACGACGCTCTCGAAACAGAGAACGTATCGATAAAAGTCATTCGAAATCCTTAAATTGATATCGATAATTATGGTTCTTTCGAAACGAATAATTGGGTAGAAATAAATTACAGTGAGCGTTATTTAAAATTGTACAGCATGGAACGAAACAATTTTTTTTACAGAATGTTGTAAATACTAAACAAATAAAATAATCTATTCCTATTTTACATGTCTATCAGTAGTACAATAATTGTATTCGTAATAAATAGATCGAATACTTTTGAAAGACAAAGTTACCATCGGTCGGTAAGAATGGTACTTGTTGGCACAACTGCAACGAATTGGGAAATACCAAACCGTTTGCTTAGCACTTGATTACTCTTCAAATATTTTTACAATTACACAGATTGTTGTATTAAAAGAGAATGTATTACAGTATTTCTAATTTCAATTTATCTTACACATATTTACAACATTCTATGTCTAAAAATATTTCTTACGTCGAGCTTTACGATTTTAACTCACTGTATTATTTCTGTAAAAAACGCACTGCGGCTATTATTATTATTAGTAAAATTTTATACAAGAAGAAACAAAAAAGGATAGGAAACGTTAACAAATACCTAAAAAGCATACAACGTCACGAACATACGCATACAAACACGACACACAACACGTTAACGAATACATAATTAAATTAGTCGACTCTCACGTTAATTACCGCAAATTTATCCGAAACATTTCCGGAACCCTGAATCCAGCGAGCAGCGAGAAAAAAATAAGGAGATTTGTTAGAATTTTAGAACACTTTTTCCCTTTATTCGTCCGATAAGCCATGATAACGTTAACTCTATTCTTCTCCAACTACTATTATCGTCTTTCGGTTAAGTTTGTTTCGTTAGTACGAAAAATAATAAGGTAAGGGGAACGATGATTAATTTTCCATCGAGAATGTACTAAACGCCATTTTAATGTTGACATCGTAAACAGTGTAGCCAAATTGGACGCTCCATCGCATTTCTAAAAGAATCAATTTTATTATTTCTTCCTTGTTCTATTTTTATTGAGTACTTTTTTATTGCATTTTCGTTCCTCTTACATCAAACGACAGTTGATAACTTATTTACTTTCAGAACTGTTTTTGACGGTTTTGCAACAAGTGCTGCATGTGAATCAGTCTTACGAGCAAAACTCTTCCGAGTTACTGCGCATACTCTTCGCGCAACGCACGCGATTGAAATTTTCAAGCGTAGTTAAATGCCACTTTTTAAATGACGATCATTATTCAAAAGTAAATGTACATATTTTCAAATGAACAATTTTAGAACAACTGCTAAATCATTTTTATGCCTGTATATTTATTATCATCTAACGTGAAGAACGATAATTATGATTTAAGAAGTTTTATTTGTATTTAGCGTCACTGGATTTGAACATGGCGTCACTCGATTTAAATTTGGCGCCTCGCGATTTGTTTGTCTGCGCATTAGCGCTCGTTAGCGCCGCGGGTTTTAAAAATTTGGCTACACTGATCGCAAAAGTCAACAACGAAAGGCTAGGAAACGAAATGCAATGACGTACGCTTTTACGTGCGCGCAATGATCAAGCCGACCGGGTTATTAAAAATAGAAAAAAAAAAGAAACGTCCAGAAACCACAAGTTACAAACAGTTAGTGGAACAAGCTTTTGAAAACAAGGGGGGCGGGGAATGAGAACCAACAAAAAGAGGAATAAGAGAAAGAGAGAATGAGAATGAGAGAAGAGAAACGTAAGGAAGGCAGATAGCAGCGTACATGATCGCGTGAGCGGAATGTTGATCATTTTGTTGTTGACTTACTATGATTAATGCCGGACTCGGTGTCTAGGTGTGTCGTGGCCGCCGAAAGTCAGCACCGGGAATGAAAGAATTTGCAAAATTAAATTCACGAGCCTCGGGTGCAAGGGTCCATTCGATATTATTTTTTCGACAAATTTTCGTCGACGTGCCCCTCGAAATCGCTCGATAACAGGGTTTCAAACAGTTCTCGATTTAAACACTAAACAATAGTTAAAGCTTTACTTGCAATTGGAGGAAATTTATAATTAAGGTTTTAATTATTGTTCAGTGTTTGATTAAATCGAATTGTAGCTGTAAATTGAATGACTTTAAATTGAAAATTCAAGTTGGATTTTTTATTTAAACTTGTCAAGTTAAGGATTTAGGTGATTTTAATTTGGAGTTTTTTAATGATTGAAGTGGCAGTAAATCTTCTCAAGTTTGTAAAAATATATTTTGTTATAATAAACAAATATTTTGTGTATTACAAATATATTTGCAAAAAGAAATTGTATAATATTGCAGATTTACCTGCAACATTATAACAATCTGAAACAGAAAACTTGTTAGAGAAGACAACAAAATATTTTCAATAATTATTATTGTATATTCTTATATATTTGCAATATCATACAAAGATTAATCAAAACTTGCAATCAATAATAAAAATCTTAATTATTAATTCAACCGCATGAAGCAAAAATATAATTCGAACAAATAAAAATGAATTTAAATTCTTGATCCTGATTTCTTCAAAGCGATTTAATTTCTAATTAACAATGATGTTAATCTACCACTTGAACAGTAATAATTTGCGACTAAAATCCAATTTAAAATAAAAAAATTATATTTTAGTTCCTAATTTAGGATATTACCAAATGCTCAATTAGAAATGAAATTCTAATTATCATAAAAAAAATTACAGTTCGCTAATTAAAAAATCCCACAATTAAAATGACTTGTTAATGCACTTGACAAGTTTGAACGATAAAAAATTTGACGTCAGATTTATATAAACTCGAAGATAAAAATTGAATTATCAATCCGAAGATCATTCAATTAAAAATTAAATTTTAAGTCCAATTAAAAGGTATTTAATTATCGATTATAACGTAACCGTATAATCCTTAACGAGGTAATTAGAAATTTCGAAACCCCGTTCGATAACATTCTTTTCGCATCGATTAACAATATTTCAAACGCGCACCGAGCGCTGCGCGTTAACGACGACTCATAAACGGCAAAAGAGTTCGTTTCGTGCATCGAAATCGTCGAAGAAATTTTCGTCGATCGTTAACGAGTTGGCCGTTAATAACGAATTCTAAGTCGCAGGCAAAGGGGACGAGTATTTTTTTTTCTATATAAGAACACGAGTTTCGAAGCACACGATGAGTCAGAACGGTCGAACGAGAATGACTCAAAGCCGAGTTAGGCTGATAAGTGGATCGTTTCACTGAAAAAGGAAAGATCCTTCGAATACCAGTGTGATCTACGATGGCCTATCGTCATCTATCCCGATCCGAGAACAGTCTTTCGGTATTCGACGGTCGATTTCATCAACGATTCACTACGCTCTTGCGTAATGATCATTTCATTTATGCATACATCTTTTTTCTCTTTCTTTTTCAATAACAACACGTACCATTTTAATCGAGCATTCGTCATGGTTGTCTTCTAATTAACGTATTAATTTGTCTAGCGTGTAACGGTGTATCTTTTTTTAATCACGATACTTTGTATAGCAGCTTGGTAGACTCCTGGGGAAAATGTTGACTCAGAGCACCACCACTCTCTTTTATACTCGTCACTATACTTATTAGGCTCAAACAAATTTTTTTTGCTCTCCAAAGATTTAGAAATTTAGCTAAAATTTTTAAAAATTAGTGTTTACTTTTTTTACTTATTTATTAATTTAGTTTCCTCTCAAATTTCCCTTGTTTAATTTCATTTCAGTACATGAAGTACTTGAATAATTAAGTTTCAAGTAGAAATTTTATCGATATTCAAGTCGAATACTTTGTTAAAGTTAACATTTGAATTCTATTAGCACTTAAATAAATTTAATTTTTTACAGATTTTCAGATTATATTTTTAAAATGTCTTCCATTATTACTGACTCTGTCCATAGAATATAAATATTAATAATATTGACAAAAAAATATTAATAATAATAAAATAAATGCTGCATCAAATAATTCTAAATAAACATTTGCACAAGAGTAGTGGGGTACAACTCATCAATTTCCCTAGGGAAATCTACTACGCTCTGCACTATACGAAAAAAGAAGCTGAAATAAATGAATCTAATTAATTAGTTAGCAGTTTTTTTGTTAATTCAAACGCTTTCAAATTATCTCAATTAGCCGATTTCGTTAAGTTCTACAATTAAATTACTTGACTTATATTAGAAGTATTGAGGGAATAAAATTATTTAGTAAACGCGATCGGAACAAAGATGGCGTAGCTCAGTAATTTTAACCCATACTGAAATTTATCTAAACACGGAAATTGTGGTCGGACTTCCCATGTTTCGCCACTGTTCCTTAGAAAAAAAACGATAGCGTGTAGATTTCCGTGCATAAATATTTTTTTACTGTCAGATCGTGATGTTCGTCAAATTTCACGTCTCAAAGTTCGTTTTCTCGTTTCTTCGTAACGAAGTTCATTTTTACGGTTTGTGACCGGTCGAAATTTACGAAGCATCATGCACGGAAAAAGAGAAGAAAAATAAGTATTTACAGAAATTTTCATGCATCGAAGGAGGATGCTAGAAAATGCTCTAGAAAATTGATTCTCTTTCCCAGTGATGGCAGATAAATGCCCGCCGGGCAATAATAGTATCAAGTTGTGATTTGAGAGAAAAATATTGTATGCTCTTCCTCATTTTTTAAAACACAAATTTTCAGAAGGAATTCTTTCCTTCTTGAAATTTGGAGCTTTAGAAATATGACTGAGGAATTTAGAAATTTTTAATTTTCAAATTTAGAAATATTTAATTATAAAAGTATAAAGCTAAGAAATTGTTAAATTCTCAAATTTCCAAAATTTCCAACTTTCAAATTTTTGCACTAAGGAAAAATTTGTAATATTCAAGTTTCTAAATTAAAGATCTGATAATTTCCAAATTAAATTAAATTGCTAATTCTACAGTAAATTAAACCGATAATTCTGAATTAACTTAAATTGATAAATCTAAATTAAATTAAATTATAATCTTAATAATATTAGAGTATCAAAATACAAAATTTTCAACGTTCCTTAAAAATATTTAAATTCTCTCATACTTTCAAATTAAAAAAAAAAAACTGTCTACCAATAAATATCCCAAGATGCACAAACTTGCACACTCATGTGCCCTGGCGAGCAAATTTGCCCATCACTGGTTTTTCCGACAGGGGTGCAAAGACACGTCTTTGATATTTTCGCATTTTTCAAGAACGGTATGGACGGTAAATAACGTTTATCAATTCTAAACGAGAGATAAGGAAACGTTCATAACCTTCTCTTTTTTATATTTGATCATTTGATACATTTAAATCATCGGCGTTTATTGCTCTGTGTGCATAGTCGCAAGTGAACAGGAAGACGAACTGACACGGTGCGTCGTGTAAAAGAAAACGCGTACGGAAATAGCTTTGTCAAGCTAAAAATACAAAATGTGATAACGCGTGCTACGATACCCTAAACTATCCAAGGAAATATGTACAATAGAACAAATACCTAGATTACGTTTCAACCAGCGATACCCTAAACTAAACTATCGAAGAAAATATATACAACAGAAAAAAAAGACTATAAGACTTCAATTTACTTCCGCGAACACGACTTCTCATTCTTTCGTTGCGCTAGTCTCTTTCGATAGTATTACGGACTAAATAAGAAATCTACCGATCTCTACGAAAAACGAAAACGTTTAGTCGTTCACTTACCGCATTAGATTTTGGTTTTGAAGCGGCTACGTACGCCAAATATTGGATTACTTTTTTAGTGTTTTCCGTTTTGCCTGCGCCAGATTCACCGGTGCACAGAATCGACTGGTCTTCTCGATCTATCGAACAGAATCACAAACAAAAACATTAGGTTAATCTCCTCCTTCCGCTTAAGAGGTTATGTCGCTTTGAACTCGGAATAACTTATTTGTTCTCTGAAAGTCACGAAAAATGCTTTTGCATGTACATTTTTATTACATGATCTTTTGTTTACAAATCGAAATTCAAAGATGGCGCAGAAGATTGAATTACAGAGACTTTACAGACTTCTGCAGTGGAAGCTATAAAAATTGCAGTGTGATCTAAAATCGAGGAAGATTGATATTTTTAGTATGTACATTATATTTGTTATATTATAGACAAGTACATATGAGTTACAATGACAGGTATGAATTTTTATTATACTACTTATATTTACTACTGTGTCATAACATGATATATTCATTACTTTATTATAACATCAGTTTATTGCTTCATAAATATTATTCTAGATATCGTATGTATTTATTCAGAATAAATTTTAAGTGTATAATGTCAATGGAAAAAAATCATGTGTGTATTACTTTATTATGACATGATGTTTATTACTTTATTATAACATCATGTTTTTTTACTTTGTTATAATATCATGCGTTTATTACTTTACAAATATTTTTCTAGATATCCTACGTATTTATTCAGAATAAAATTGAAGTGTATGTCAATGGAAAAAATCTTTTTCGCGTCAGATGACAAGTACAATTTTGATATGGCTTCCAGAGAATAAAACAGAGGTCGAACAAACGAATGGACGAATCAATTACCTTGAAGCATGGAACGATATGCGGTGTCCGTAATGGCAAAAACATGGGGTGGAACCTCGTGTCTCTTAATACCCTTATACCTCTCCATTATCTTTTCCGTGTAAATTGGCAGCCTCTTGTATGGATTTACCACCACGCAGAAGAGCCCCGAGTACGTCTGCAATCATACCAACCACCGATCGACAAATAGTCCCGACAAACCGCGTAAAAATTCGTCAATAACGATATCTCTCGAAGTACTTTTGTTCAAATATATCGTGTTACTAAAACGCATCTATATAACAAAATACAGTAAACTTTAAACGGAAAATATACCTTAACTACGAACACAAAATTTATTTTAAACATTATTATTTGATTTCTTGTCATAAATTTTAGTCCTTCAGAGGACGAAAATGACTGATTGTAGTTTTAACGAACTTTTTACAATTTTATTGTTAAATTTGCATGTAAAATTTTGATAAATGAAAGACTTAGATTGTTATGTGAGTGAAAATTTTGTGAAAATATTTCAGAAGTATTTTAATTCAAATTGTGATTCATTTGTGGAATTATTATTGTTTTATTGTGGCAAGTATTATTATTATTATTATTATTATGGAAATAATAATAACAATAATAATATCATTATGGAATTTTTTATTATGGAAAGTATTATGGAAAAAAGTATTATTGTGGAAATTTGCAAATCTTAGAGTTTTCAAGACACAAATGCCTAATTTTTCGCATTTTGGAACCTTCAAACTTTTTAATCCTAAAATTTTACAATTCCAAAATTTGCAAATCTTCATATTGCTAAATTCCTAAGTGTCCAGTTTCCTAAATTTTCGAATGCTCAAATTTGCAATTTCACAAATCTTCAAATTCTCAAATTATTACTCTCATATTTTCAAATTCTTAAATCCTTAAATTCCTAACTCTCCAAATCTCTAATTTTCCAAATTTCCCAAATTTCGAAATTCCCCCTTTTCACTGTAAGTATACGAACAAATCTTTACATCTTTCTGAGTGCTGTTCGCCAAGCAAGTTTTTAACGAGTTGCTAGTTGGCGGTCATTCTTTGGTAAATCATCGGATAAACTTGTTACTCGATGACCAAGCTTCGCAACGATACAACCTAACCTATACAAATAACTTTGTATCGCGCGCTTTCTACGTAACGAGTTCAGGGTTAACTAAAATAAATACGCGTAAACCGATTACTTAAAAAATGTTACAAGTTGAAGGTAACGTAGCTTTCCGAGTACGGTTTTCAATTTGTAGGACAACGTTGTAATATACTCGCGATTTACTGTAGCCCAACAGCTAGGTTAGGTAACAGCTAGTGGATCAAACGTTACATGTCTCAATATTCAAATTTCTTAACACTATGCCGTTCATCTTGATACTATGTCATGTGGAAATTATTAAAAACCGGGGTGGTTATTTATATTGCATATTTTCATATTTTATATACATATTATTTTTCTGAATATTTAATATATCTCTTTTAAGTGGCAGGAAGCAATACAATCAACCTCTGAGGTGCAAAGCAACTTTGCAAGTGTTGCAACTTAGTGTATTCTCTAATTTATTGCTATCTTGAATAGAATAGAAGCGATACTAGCGTTTTATTATGGCTTTGCTATTTAGATATGTTTTCATTTTAAATTATACAAATTTCCCAACTAATTTTCAGTTTTCAAATTCTCAAGTTACAAGATTACAAATTTACAAATTCTCAAATTCTCAACCTCCAAATTTTAAAATTTACAAATTCTCAAATTCTATGATTTTTAGATTAGAAATTATCAAATTCTCAACCTCCAAATTTAAAAATCCATAATTTCCCAAATTTCTGAACTTCCAAATAAACCTCCAAAATTAGTCTTTTCAATATATAAATTCACAAATTCGATTTAAGAAGATTGATCCGAGTAAATCTACCTTGTACCCGAGCATACATCACGCACGCAAGAATGTCTTCGACAAGTAAAAAGAGAATCAAGAAATATTGGCGATGAAAGTAAAAGCTAGGCGGTAGACGAAGCCAGTTGTAAGTTGCAACTGTGTAATTCGACTAGAGCAGGATTGCGTTCTAGTTTGTTTCTGTTTCAATATCGATTCACGACATAATAGTGACTAATTAACAGATGTTTGAGGATTTGTTGAAAATACGATACAACCATGTTACACATGATGCTCGATAATACTTATTCATCGAAAAAAAAAATCATGAGTAAAAACTGTTTGATCTATCACTTGTACATTCAATACATGTTTGTTATATGTAATTCACCATGTATCAACATATGTTTATTATAGGCGACCATGTTTCAATATATATGTACATAATTATAGTCGATCACATATCAACATATGTTTACTGTAACCGATCATGTATCAATACATATTTACTATAATCGATCGTGTATCAATACATGTAATATTTGTAGTCAATCACGTATCACTATATATTTATTGTAGTCGATAATGTATCATTACATATTTACTATAATCGATCATGTATCAATATGTAATTTTTGTACACCATCATGTATGAATATATGTTTATTGTAACCGATCATATATCAATATATATGTCTATTGTAATCGATCATGTATCACTATATGTTTATTATAGTCAACAATTCTTCATGTATGAATATCTATTTTCTATAATGAATACAATCAGTATATGTTTATTATAACCGATATTAACTATACACAATACGCGTTTAAAAATATGTAGAGTTTAATTTGACTGAAAGACACGAGACACTAGAAGTCGCAGAGTAACATATATGTCTACATGCTTCCAGCGATTTGTTACATACGCGTTGCACTTTAACCATCAATAACCCTATAAATTGATAAACGACCACGCTGAATAAGCAGATGAACGAGAACAACGAAATCGAACGACGAGTTTATTTTTGTTTGTCCGAGTGATTCAGCGTGGAATACATATTTTCTGCTATTTTATCGATCATCGTCTACTCGCAAGTTTTTGCTAGCGTTTCAATGATAACGATGAGATCAGCTGACTGTTCAATAGCTCACGGGCAACGATTTGCCCGCTGTGTGTAACAAATGTGATGGCGGGCAAAGAGGATGCTATGTTCAATTTACTAATTTTGGATTTTTCGAACTTTTAAGTCTGAAATTTTCAAGTTTTCAAGTTTCAATTTTTCAATTTTTCATGTTTCAATTTTTCAAGTTTCAAGGTTTCAAATTTTACAGTTTTCAATTTCCAAACTTTCAAGTTTTACAGTTTTCAATTTTTCAAGTTTCAATTTTTCAATTTTTTAAGTTTCAAGTTTTCAAGTTTCAGATTTTCAATTTTTCAAGGTTTCAAGTTTCAGGTTTTCAAGTTCCAAGTTTTTCAGTTTTCAAATTTCAAGTCTTTCAATTTTCAAATTTCAAGTCTTTCAGTTTTCAATTTTCAATTTTCTAGTTTTCAAATTTAAAATGTTAAAGTTTCAAATGTTTAAGTTCTTAAATGTTCAAGTTTTAAAACGTGAAAATCAAAAAGCAGAAAATCTACAAATTCTGAAACTGACAACCCACAAATACCCGCAAATGTAAATTGCCCGCCCGTGAACCACAACCTCGTGGGGGAGTTGCCCATCGATGTCCTACGAGATCAATCGTAGCCATACGGTCTAACTTCCGTCGAAAGCTTTCTTTTTCGCTTCGATGAATAATTTACGAGTTAAACGGAACGAAAAGCCATAGGTATGCGTCACCGTTTCGAAAAGATGAGCAAGCGGATCGGTTTACGCGACTCCATGCCGGCGCGTAACCACGAAAAAATGTCGTGTAGGAAACGTTCGTGGGGAATTTATGAAATTTCTCTTTTTCTTTGCTGTACTCTGTGTCTCAACACGGTCGCTATCAATATCATACATTTGATGCATTTGATTTGACGAAATTCGTCAATATTTGCTTTCAGATTCCTTAAAAAAGACGGAGAGCAAACTTTGATTATCATTGGTGATGTTTGCTCGAATTATTTATATGCAACTCGTGATTATTTATATACAATATCTGATTATTTTTATTCAACAATTTGTATAGTTATATATTATAATTTAATTATTTATATGCAGCAATTTGATTATTTTGTATGTAACAATTTAATTATTTATATACAGCAATTTGAATATTTATATATAACGATTTGGTTAAATATACACAACAATTTGACTATGTATATTTAACTTAAAATACAATAATAATATATTATACGTTACTTTAACATACAATACTAATGTATTGTATATTACTTTAGCACACAGCAATAATTTATTTTATGTTATTAACTCGACATACAACAATAATCAGCTGCATATTATTTCATTAAAAAAACCATAATAATGGACGAATTCTCGAACGAGTCAATAGCCGGTTAGATAAATAAACACTCGTTTACTGACCGCTCGCGTCCAAAGTCGATCGTATTCAAAATATTTACGATTATTTTCCACGTTCGTGACAAACGTAATTTCACGTTTGGAAGCAGAATTCTGCGTTGACGAAAACGTTGCAGTAATTCATTGTTCGATAAACGGTACCGGTAGTTGTTTGATAAGAGGTTAAATAACTTTGCTCCGTTTCAGTATCACTGATAAGCGGATGGCATTCTGGCATATTCACCGAAACACGTAATTAAATAACCACTTAATAATTCCTGTAATCTGATCGTTGCGCTCAAATTTATCTGACAGAGATTAAAGTACCCCGTTGTCGTACACTTTTATATAACTCCTTGCAACATTGTTGAAAAATTGTATCATATAATGCACGAGATTGTGGAGAAATTCGTTAAAAATATTAACTATATTATATTTATTAATATTTTCGTTATATTGTATTTATTAATATTTTCATTATATTGCATTTATTAATATTTTCGATATATCGCATTTACTAATACTTTCATTATATCGCATTTATTAATATTTTTACTATATTGCATTTATTAATAATTTCATTATATTGTATTTATTAATGTTTTCGTTATATTGCATTTATTAATATTTTCATTATACTGTATTTATTAATATATTCGCTATATTGCATTTATTAATATTTTCATTGTAGTGTATTTATTAATATTTCCATTATATTGCATTTACTATTGTTTTCGTTATTTTGCATTTATTAATAATTTCATTATATTGCATTTATTAATATTTTCATTGTACTGTATTTATTAAAATTTCAATTATATTGTTAACTGTATTGTACTTGTGCAATTATGTTTTCAATTATACTATTATTACTTTAATCATATCGTACTATTATATTTTTAATTAAATAATATTTGTATAATTATGTTTCTAATTATGTTAATAACTATTTCGCCCAAAAATCTTTATTAAAAAAATTGCTTATGTAAAGCTACAAAGTATTTTACACCAAAGCTATGACTGAAATAAAATGCAATCATCTTAGGAATACTTCATGTTTCTGAGTTCGTCCAAAATTGTAAACCACCTATATTTTTTATCACGAGTACAGAACTTCCTCTTGATCAAAAACATCGCTCGACCAAGTATTGTAGTTTTCACGAGAGTGCACTGTACCAATATTACAGAGTAATATCGGCAGAGTACGAGGAAAAATGGCGTATTTTCGTTAGTGGATATTTCTCCTTTTTCCGATGAAAACGCACCTAACCAAAATCGGACAAAGTCTCGATGCAAAGTAGTGATCCACGGCTATTTTGTTCCCTTTTTTTAAAACAGAACTCTCTCTTCGAAGGTCCCCAAAACCGGTCTCCGAGAGCGTCGTGTCGTCGACCTGCCCAACATTCCTGGTTACAGCTCGCTAACAACCACCGGCTCTAACTCCTTCTTCGAGAAAATTGCATCTCTTTCTTGACATTGTTATGCAAGGAAAAGAGGACTAACGTTGTTACTAACGCTTATCTATGCTTTGGTCATTCGCGAACGAGGCGATAGCGAACGGTCGAATTCCACGGCGACTCGTCGCTCGAAAACTGAATTATTCGACTACGGTTGATAACAATTGCGGTCTACGATAACATTAACTAAGTTTTGTGCGTATAAAATTTTACACGGGTACATACTAACTATTGCCACTGAAAGGTATAAATGTCGAGATGACAGTTCTTACGAATTTGATAACGATCATCGATTCTTGCAATTGATGATTAATACCGAAATTATCAAACCGATCATATGAATGATCATCAGGTTTCTGATCATTGAAAATGTATCTCTAGTTAATGAGTTTCCTGTGAAAAATGTTATGACAGTAAATGGAATTATTTCCTAACAAAACCACGGCCAAACTAGCTTCAGAACCTGAAGCGTTCTAACTCTATGTAAAGTTAGGTAATTTAATCAGACGTCAACCTAACATATCCTAACTAAAACATAACCTAAACTAATTTAACACAAACCTAACCTTCAGCACCCCAACCACAATCTAACATAGCTAAATTATAACTTAAACTGATCTAACCAAAATTCATCTAAACTGATCTAACTTAACCACAGTTTAATCTAGCTTAACTATAACTAAACTAACCTTAATCTAATCTAACGTTAATCCAATGTAACCTTAATCCAATCTAACAGTAATTCTAAATAACATCTAATGTAATCTTAATCCAATCTAACCTTCAACTAATCTAAGTTTAATCTAATCTAATGTAACCACAACCTAACCTGGGTAAACCATAATCTCAACTGATTTAACATAATCTAGAATTGATCCACAATTAATTAAAATCAATCCAATGAACTTAAAATGAATAAAAAATGAATTAAAATTAATCTAAGATCAATCTAAAATTAAACGACCTAACTCAATCTAACCTAACCTAATAATTAAACCTAACCGAATAGATTTGTATGATAAACCGCACCTAACTCACTATACAATTTTATCATTCCATAAATATGCTCGTTTAAAAATAAATTAAAGTATACTGAAAGATTAAACAATTATAAATACACGAATGATAAAATTACGTACAAGGTTAAATGAGGTTAGGTTACATTTGAGATTTAAACAGAAATAAACTGATTCCAATGGTTACGCATTACACTCAATGTATTATACATCGTTCACCCTCATTAACTTTAACTACGTTTTAACGATATTGTCAGCAGATCATTAAATATCGATAATGTATCGATAATCGATACCTGTAATTTACTTATGTAAGAAATCAGTTTATCTTTACATTCTACTAAATTTCAAAGCTGCATTATACATGCATTCAAAGATTTAATCATCAAATACCAATACTGTATTATTAATAATTTTGCAAACAGTATAATTAAAAAAAATGTTCATTGTTAACAATTATTGGTATCCAAAATAAAAGTTAGACCATCGACAATGAAGATTATAAAAAAGAATTTTAATAATAACGATAACTAAAGAGAAAAATTTTTATCATTCCATGTTGTAAATAAATGAAATGAAATTTTAATAATGACTGACGGTAGCCAAAATAAATATCAGACCACCGATAATGAAATTTATAAAACAACTTTAAATAATAATAACCAAAGAAAAAATTCTGATATTGTAAATAAATAAAACAAAATTTCTATCAATCACAAAAATCGAATATAATCGAAAAAAATTGTTGCCATTAATAATGACTATTAGGCAAAATAAAAATCAGACCACCAATAATGAAAATTATAAAAAGAATTTAAGAATAATGATAACTAAAGAAAAAAATTCTAGTCACTCCATATAATAAGTGAAATAAAACGACAACGATCACCAGTAGCCGAACGAAATCCTAAGCGAAACTCGAGAGTGGAGATTCGATCGATCGAAATAAGAGCAAACCGTTATGGAAGACAATTTTCGAGTAACTTTGACGTTTCGGTCTATCGAATTTAGGAGAGGAGAGCAGAGAAGAGAGGAGAAAGAGAAAGAGAACGATCAAGGAGGAGTCCTTATAAGGACGAGTGTCCTTAACCCGCTTCCTCGCGGTACCGTAAACGTTGTCTCCGCGTAATACACCGGTGACGAGCAAAAGAGCAAAAGAAGAAAAGAGAAAGAGCCAGTTTCACTGGAGACTCGGTGCCTTTTATAGTCAACGCGCGGTTTCGGTCTTCTTAGGAAAGAAACCGAACTCTGACGAAACCGCACAGATTCCGGGATACGGATTCACTCGATATGACGCGACGCCGACGCCGCGACGACGCCACACCGACGCTCCTTCGTCAACGCACCCTTATCTTTCCGTCTTTTAAATCTTTGCATTCGTACTCGCACTCACCGTTCGGTTTCAAACGACTCGGAATAAATATCTCCTAAACCTAACAGCGTGTAATCTACACTCAAATTAACAATAAAACAACATGTAGATTGATTCTTCATTTCGATGAAAATCAACCTTAAATTGAGTAACTTGCAAGAAATTTGTAAACCAGTCATATGACTTCAGTTTCAGTGTTAAATTAATGCCATATATGGAATGTTTGATTCTCTTGCTGTACGAATACTTTGACGCTTTGGTATTGGGATGAATTTGTATGACGTGTCTCGTGTTTCTGTTGGTAGATTGTATAACTGTACGCACATATGCGTTCCTAGCACCCACGATTCGACTTACAGGGCGTTTTCAGTCTCAGCGTGTTGACGTTAAACATGCGGGTTTGATAGGCAAACTCTAAGGTCTAAAAAATTTCTAAATTCCCCATTTTTTATATCGTCCAATTTTTGAATTTCCAACTTTTAAATCTCTAAATTCTCAATTTTCCATATCTCACAATTTTTAGGTTTGCAAATTATCAAATTTTCGATGAACATATACTGTAAATATATTAATCTCAATTTTTAACATTTTATGTAAGAAAAATTTACAATTTTAAAATGACAGTGTAATACTATATATAGATACAGAAATCTAGGGATATACAAGTACATATATGTAGCAATATGGTGAATAAGAATATCTAGGGATATGATGGATAAGAATATAAATATCTAGGGATATGGTGGATAAGAATATAAATATCTAGGGATATGGTGGATAGGAATATAGACATCTAGGGATATAGTCAATAAGAATATAGATATTTAGGGATATAGTCAATAAGAATACAGATATCTATAAATAGTGTGAATAAGGGTATAGATATTTAGGGATATAGAGATCTAGGGACATAAGAATTTAGAAATATAGTGATGTAGAAACCTAGAGATATTTTGATGTAGAGATCTAGAAATATACTGATATAGAAACCTAGAGATATTCTGACGTATAGATTTAGGGATATAAAGATATAGAAATCTAGAGATATACTAATGTAGAGATCTAGAAATATAAATATCTGTAATTGTAGAGATTTAACAAACTACGAGTATGAGAATATAGGGATCTCGAGACCTATGAATATAAAATAATCGCGGTACAAACTTGTTACAATGCCAAAAAATATAATTCTGTAACAAGTAATTAAAACATGTACAACAATATTATAACGTATTTTACAACACTGTTCATACAAGTATACTCCAATCGAAGATACCATGTGATCGTCAAATGACGTCGGTAAAAGCGTCGACATGACCGATTTGTTAAGGAATTTACCGATCGTTTCGATCGAATCTCGATTCGAAAGGTTTCGATGATTTTTCGGAACATCGGATCGGAAGACACGACGCACGCTTACGTATCGCGTATCGAAAGAAGAAAAATCAGCGCGTACGAGGCACATGCATGACGTCATTCTCTGCTGTCCTAGAATGCTTGCCATACGTAAGCAGATATTTCTATATCGTAAGGTCCAATAAAAACCGCGATTCTTTTAATTAATATCGAACGTCGAAAGACCGCGAGATCCTCGGACACGACCTCGCTCGATGGTTTATCAAATTATTTCGAAAACGCCGACCGACTCCTGCCGCTCGCGAGACGACGCCTCTTAAACGTCTTTCAACTTTTGTCAAATTAAAATTCCTCTTTTGAATTTTTGAAAAAGCAGTAACTTCATTTTCGTATTTCTTCCTCTCTCAAATTTTCTTTTTGTTTTATAAACAATTTTACGTTTAAAACGTTAATAATCAAAACGTTATTACGTAAAAATTCGAATGATTTAAATTAATTCTTATCGAGGTTTAACGATTACATGCGTTTACAACGCAACCTTCGAAAAGAACTCTCTAAAAAATACGGTGAGTCAATGTTACGTGGAAAAGGCACAGTCGTTATCAGTCCTCATGATAAGTGCTCAGGAAACGAACCGCAGTACAACTATCGATTGATTCTACCTTTTAACAATTTATTTCGATATTTGGATCTTTCGAAACAGATAATCCTGAGAGTTTTTCTTGGATTTTCGTGAAACGTCATCAACGTCGTTCCCGCCCTGCGTCCCCTGACTACAGACAGTTACACCAAAATGGCTGACAGTTTATATCTTTTATTTCAAAATTTCGTGTCGGGAATGACACACTCGTTATCAGCAGATTCCTCAGCACGGTTCAACGAACAAAAACAAAGCGCGAAAATACTGGGGAATTTGTTTAATTCTAACCGGTATCAAGGCATTTAGCTTACGTTATATCGATTATAATAATACGATGAGCCGAAAATAATCGTAGCGGTTATAAATCACTCGACCAATCGAACGAAACTTTCTCTTGTAATTGTCTTTAAACGCGTATTACGTTCAAATGCTATAATTATATCCTCTGTGTAATTTGTAATTTAATTTCGCGAGACAGTGGGAGTAAATTTGTTCATTTAAGCGTGTCCTTTAATTCAAAGTGATAGTTGAAATAACGTGTAAGATAATAATTTTATTCGTTAATAAATTATGAATAAAAACCAAATTTCTTTCGGCAAAGATAACTTTTTATCTATTTAATACTATTTTTAGTTATCATCATGTAACGGTTTATTTTTACTTCTTTGAGAATAAAAAGTGATGTCGTGTTTTCGAGAAAAAAAGAAGACGATACTTTGTAGGTTATTATCATTGATGACAGAGTTCGAAAGATACGACGATAAGCGGACGCGATTTAACGAATGAAACAGTAATGCCAGAAATAGATAATTCTAAGTCGAAGTATATGAGAAAAAAAAACTTGATCGCAACAACGGGAGATAATCAAATTCAGCGAGAGCCTTGAGTTAGGTCAGTGCTTTGTTTACGAACGCGTTTGATTGGTTTCCGATCTTTCGCTTTCTAACACAATCAAACAGTCGAAAAAGTAAAAAACGCATCGGTCGATCCTTCTACGGCTACCGGGATTATTAAAATTATGTAATGCTTGGAAAGTGTAATTATGATAAATTTTTTTAAGAATTTACCCTTCAAATTTAATACCTCTTGCAGAAAGCAGTAATTAAAATTATCATTCGTATCATATTTCTAATGAAGTAATCTACATTATCTGTATAAATTATTTTCCTTTGAAACGTAATGAATGAAACTACTACGCCCATAAAGAGTACAAGAACTGGGATGCAAATAAGGTTATTTAATTTGCGTATAATGAAATACAACAAAAATTGGTAACCTACCTTATAAGTTTCTGCCGTTACATTATGCTATTATACGGCATAATAGATATACATATTTGTATAAATTTCTTACACACGATAATTATAATATAAACAGAGCTTTTACTACAAGAATTTTAAGATTCCATTGAATTAGCATAGTTATGCTCAAATGTTTTTCTTTCATTTTGTTTGAAATATCAATATCCTTATCTAAAAATATCTATCAGGATCTTTATATATATAAGATAACTGTAATCAGTTTGTTCCTATGCCAGTTATATAATTAACTTTACTTTTATTAATGGTAATTTAGTTAACTGTATTTTGTAAGCTTAAACTGGTTCTATCATAAAAACTCTAGATAATAAAACTTAGCTATTTACCAACAGATCAACTTCATGAATAATTTCAACCTTGATCTTATGCCATTATCTTTGCACAGACAAAATAAGTACAAACTAAAGAAAAGAAATGAAAAAAGAAAAAGAATCGTTCTAATCTTTCAACCACTCCTGAAATATTTTCTTCTTCTTGTGAATGAGACAAAGCTTTAGATAACAAAACTTGGCCATTTAACAAGAGATAAGCCTTACAAATAATTTTTAACCTGTTCCATATCGCTATTGTCTTTATAAAAACGTAAAAAGAACTAACAAAAAAGAATAATCTTATCAATAATTCGGTTGAAAATTTTCACTCGTTTCTGAATTATTTTGTACTTATTATGACAAAGGCGGCAAGATAATAAATCTGTCAGTGGGGAAACACCCTTAAGTTTTCCTTAACGATGTTAACCACGAAATATAATGAAATCTGTCAAACTCACGTAAATCAGACCAGAGTAGTATCTGTCTTTGAGGTTATGCAGTACGGAGGCTTCGTTCAGGCACGTTAATTCAGCCATATCTTCGACTTTATCGAATTTCGGTGGATTCATTTTTTGAATATCATCTTTTGCAACGAGAACCCGTTTTCCAGTTTCGGCGATCTCCACCTCAACCTCGTCGCCCCGTTCACCCTTTATCCCAGCTGCGACGAAACCCTGGGTTTCGTGCGGAACCCAAACGAGCTTCTTTTGTGTCCATTCCGCCTGTGTCGCGGGATCGTTGAAATTATTCCTGTCAACGGAAAGAAACCGCAATTCGGGATCCGAATGATCCACCCTCGAGTCAACGTCCGCCATTTTTGTTTTCGAGATCACGAGCAGCTCTTCGAGCCGGCTTCAGGGACGAGCGATTCCAAGGACGATCCTCGATAGACTGAACTCTTCGTGGCAAGGACGCACATGTAACTATCGAACACTCCTTTTCCCGTTGTTCCCGACCGTTTATCGTACGCTGTTGGTTCCAGTGACTTCAGCTCGATGAGATTTCGACGATTCGCCGTTCGTTCTCCTTCGAGGCACCGTGTTCTTCTACCACCTTCAACGCTCTTCGAGATTGTTTTCTTTCTCGTTCTTCACGGCCATCTTCTTTCCTCCTTATGTTACGAACGATGGGTGGGGGAGCGAATGTAATTTGAAGGTATGCTGTATAGTAGCGCTCGTATCGCCGAATGACGTGTTTCCAATGAAATCTCATTGGCTGGGAGTCCGCGTGCGTTGACCAATCAACCGATAGCAAATCCTTGTCTGTATGAAAACGTGAACTGCTGTTTTATCATTTATCAACTATACCCGCGTAGCTTATCTGTCATAATTTTAAATAACTACAATGTATTCATTCGAATATAACAATAATCGACTGTTAGTAGCAAATTGTATAATTTATACATAGATCTGCAGATATATTCGCAGTGCAATGTCGTAGAGCTTAGCAAATGACTCCATAAATTTTACTTTTAGTTTCGTTGATGTTTTTAATGATTGTATTGTTCTCGAATCAAAATTCACGATTTTGGTTCGTTCGATTAAACCGTCATTTTATGTAAACTATATGTACGATTTTGAAAATAAAAAACAACGTCAAAATAAAAGTATCTTTAGACAAGTTATTACGGCAAATGACAAATATTTTTACAGATTTCGTCGTTACATGTCTCTATATATATGCAATAAATATTTTCGTTGAAAACAACTGTCCGTTATTTCAACTGCTATTCATAGGTTATATACAACTTTCATGCACATGCGCGATCGAGATCATGGAATAAATAATAAATGCTATAAAATACATTGTACATTTTTATTGTTTCCATTATAACTTTTATTAGAACCCGAATTTTCCAATAATTACTCTAGTTGACATTATTTCTGATTCATAATATAATTAATTCTACAAATTGAACTGCTAGATTTTACTTTTACTTTTCTTTTTCCACATACAAATATCGAGTAAAAGTCGTATCGCAACGTATGACCTTACCATTGCCGTAACTAAGTGGGGATCAGGGTGGGACTGCTACCCTCCTTTAAACATGGGTTGGGCTTCCCCAACTTCCAATTTTCCAAATTTCCGAATTGCTAAATGTTCAAAAATCTGTTCGTCGCGGTAGACATGGGTCATTGACACTAATAATACAGTTAAGAGACCTGATTCATTCTATACAAAAATGATAGTTACGCCAATGAACCAGTTCCCCTCCGGTTGTCGAACTAGCCACGTGGGCACAGTCACCCTTTAGGAAGGGCCGTACCCTTTAGGCATTTTTAGGATGGATGACTGTATGCCGTTGACGAAATCAAACTTAACTCGTAATGAGGATGACCACATCGTATGTTGTTGATACTTAGTAAAAAGGAGAGAGACACCTGTACATAGAATGATTCAAAACTATATCATGTACTCAAAATTCATCTTGACTATAGTCAATTGGATGATGTAGAAGGGAGGATTATCTCTCCTAACACACACTATCTTTAGGAAAATTACCAAACGTGTTATTATAAATTATTCAAAAACCATGCTTATCACTTTTGCTGCGTAAAATTTTAACAAATCTTGTACGTAACATCACTGAAACTTAATTCCTCATTGGATATCATAGTTGATAGATGTATAAAGAAATATCACACTAATTCAATTGTACTATAATCAAGACACTGATAAGTGCTGTGAGTTTTATTGTTAGTTTTTATTTTACATTTATTTTATTTATACTTGTTTCTGATTTTATACAGGAGATTTTAATGGGTCAGAGTAATTTAGTAATCAACAAGTAAGAGTAATAGATAATTTAACAAGCAAAAGAATTTTGTAAAATATGTATTACGAGAAAAATTCAAATTCAACTTGCAATGACCATGATGTAAGAGTAAACATATGAAATTATTTAACAGTCAGAATTTTATCTGGCCAGTGACATAATTAAATAATCTCTTTATAGGCAATGGTTGTTGATCTTCGAAGTGATACTTTGACAAAACCAACAAAGAAAATGAGAGAAGCAATGTTTAATGCTGAAGTAGGAGATGATGTTTTTGATGAAGATCCAACAGTAAAAAGTATTAACATTTGTTTTTCAAAAATTCTAAACTGTAATAATGCATGGTTTTTGCTACATCAATTGTGGTATAATAATTTAAATACATATTTCACATATTTTTATTCCGAAATTTTTAATTTTAGTATTACAAGAGAAAGCTGCTGAAATGGTTGGAATGGAAGCTGCATTATTTGTGTCATCTGGTACCATGGGAAATTTAATTGCTAGTAAGTACAGAATTATAAATATGTTAATTAGCTTTAGAAAATGAATATGAATGATATGTGAAATTTTATATGAAATCATAGTAATGAATCACTGTAATGTGCGGGGCTGTGAGGCATTCTGTGGTGAATCTGCTCATTGTTTATTACATGAGCAGTGTGGTGCATCCCAAATCGCAGGAGTAAGTCTACGGCCATTACGAAATAACAATGATGGCACATTCAATATTCATGAACTTGAGTCAAAACTTCATAAAGATAGAGATCATGAACCTATCTCCAAACTGGTACTTGTGGAGAATACATTAAATGGAAAAATTATTCCGCAAAATTGGATCAAGCAGCTAGTATCATTTTGCAAGGAACACAGTTTAAAATTACATATGGATGGAGCTAGATTATGGAATGCATCCATAGGATCTAACAGACCAGCCAAAGAGATTGTTTCTGGTTTTGACTCTGTAAGCTTTTGTCTCAGCAAAGCTTTAGGTATTTCCTTTTCACTTTCTTTTTCATGTATCATATTTTTCCCACAATTACCTTTATTTATCAGTCTTAATATCAAAGTTCTGACACTATTTATTAATTTTCTGAGGCCTCTATTAATGGT
Organism: Megachile willughbiella; assembly: GCA_945859595.2. Classification (NCBI taxonomy): domain Eukaryota; kingdom Metazoa; phylum Arthropoda; class Insecta; order Hymenoptera; family Megachilidae; genus Megachile; species Megachile willughbiella. Next base: position 13,991,421 of record OX243796.1, read on the forward strand.
AGAATATTTTTCATGTAACTATTTCATATTAGCATAAATCTGGTTTCTTAAAACAAATATTTTAATTTAGGTGCTCCTGTTGGTTCCCTTCTTTGTGGAAGTAAAGAATTCATCAGCAATGCAAGAAGAGTGAGAAAAGTACTTGGTGGTGGTATGAGACAAGTTGGTATTCTAGCTGCAGCTGGACTTATAGCTTTAGAAAATATTCCAGCTTTAAAAGAAGATCATAGAAGAGCCTGTATTCTTGCTTCTTCGATAAATGAAATGCAATCAAAAGTATTCTCTGTCGATTTAAATACTGTACAAACAAATATGGTTTTTGTAAAAGTTGATTCCAATGTTGTTCCCGCAACGACATTTGCTAAACGTTTGCGAGAACACGACGATGACAAGATTGTCGTGAAATGTCTAGCTCTAAACAATTGGATGGCTAGATTTGTATTTTCCTTTGAAACTACGGACGATCAATTAACATTGGCTATTAAGAAAATTAAACGCGTTATTTCACAATTAGATCCTAACCTATAATTGTTATTGTTACGTGTATTCGTAGTAATATGTTATCATTGACTACAAAGTAGCTGTAGTCACTGGTATTAGTAAAAATGATCTATTATTTAAATTGACGCTAATTTCTTTTTTTATCCTCACTTCATGAATAAATACAGGAAAGAGACAAACTTGTTTTACGTTTCAAATTACTAAATTTTCAAATTATGTGAAAAGCAATACACACAATAAAACATCACTGATTGTATGCATCTGGCATCACTAAACCGTAAATGTACATTCAAGTGCACATTTGGTTTTTCTGGGAAAAATGGAAGCAAAAGATATCAGAGCCCTATTGCCCATAATAATATTGGCACATTGACATGAATTGTGCTAAATGTACACAAGGATTCGATAGATTATCAAATTTTCGTATGTGCATGCTAACTTTTAACAGCAAACTATTTTACTGAGCAGTTTACGTTTCAGGAGGGCGATTCTAAGCACTGCATCAAAATGCAAGCTAACGTTTTTCATAAATGAATTTCACATTTATAATGGCAGTAACACGATAATTTGATATGTAAGAAAAATATAAAAGACAATACTTTATGTTAAATTAATTAATTTAAAAGGGTGAACCCATTTTGAAAGCTATATTTTCACATGTAGTTTATAATTTATATTTTTGTGCGCTTCGACTGGAAACTGTGGCGACACTTGTGCGACCGCCACGCAACAGACGAGGCAAAAGAAAACTACAGACCGTATCTCAGCGTTTCGAGTATCGACGATGTCGATATCGGACATCGATAATGGGATAAAACAATTGAAAGAGAACCATTGTCTAAAGTAGTCACTGATTTTTTTTTTTATTTATAACGCTGATTATTTTTATGGAGAATAAAATGAGTAGCCATTTAGTAGTAGATACCTGGAAGTAATGGAACTAAATTCTATAGATAAATTTTGTTTTGATTGATTTCTTCGACCTTCTTATCACTTAGAAAACATTCTAACGCTAATTCGTAATGTTTTTACATTACACATTAAACAGCTTGCTTTTTCTAATAAGCATATACGTATAAAAATGTTATTATTTATTGATTTCCAAAATGCTTTCGACTAAAGTTATTGAAGGTGGTTTCCTTTGACTTTCATTTTCCCCGGGAAAAACTGATAGCAATTGAGTGTATTTGCGCAGACGTTGGACGGCGAATGTGATTACCCATTGAATAACATGCTAACCTAACCTATAAATGTTTATTATGTACACGTGAGTGTTGTACGAATACATAATTTAATAAAATGAGTTTATTCGTAATAAACAGGTAAATTTAATGCGTAAATTATATGTATTTTTTAGAACTTAAAAACAGTGTGATTTTATGAACCAAATAGTTTTATTATACATACTTTTATAGTTATATATTTTAATAGGTATGAGGGAGAAAAAGAACCAGAGACTAAAACCGAAAATAAACATTTATCAGAATTATTGAAAAGAATAGAAGAACGTAAAAGGGAAAGAAATCTTAAAAAGAAAAACCTTGTAGCACAAGATGATAATGAACAGGATGCAGAGAAAAATGACCGTAAAAAAAAGAAAAGGAAAAAAGGAATAGATAATGCATCTGTGGTAGAAAATGAATCTGTAGTAGAAAATGGATCTGTGATAGAAAATGAATCTATGGTAGAAAATGTTCACATTAGCGAAGATGCTAAAGAGAATAATGTTGAAACTGAGTCCACAAGTCCACAAAAATCACATAAGAAGAAGAAGAAAAAGAAGAAAGAAAGGAATGTTGATGATACAAGAAATGACATAAATGGTGAAAGTATTGAAGCTAATGATGAAAAATTAGCAACACCAAATATTGATAATCAAAATGATCAGTCGTTAAATACATCAGTAAATGTAAATAGTGAGAAGAAAACTGATTTTATGGTGCTTGGGGTTACACATGAAAAGAAGAAGCAAGAAGTTAAGAGAGTATTACCAGACTGGTTGGCTAATCCAAATATCATTTCAAATGATTTAAACGATGGTCCAAGTTTGGAGAGTTTGAATTCAGTTTTAGATACTAAACTTATTCAAATTTTAAAGACAAATGGTGTCGATAAATTATTTCCTGTTCAAGCTAGTATGATATCTTGGTTATTGAAGTGTGATAAGGATAAACAGCAGGGATGGTGGTTAAGAGATACGTGCGTATCTGCTCCTACAGGCAGTGGTATGAGCTCTCAGAAAGATGATGTGTAACAGAACTTTGGGCTTCCCTGCTTTGTCTTTCCTCCCTTCAAATAGATTGTAACAAAAGGGGATAAACATAACTAATTAAAAAGGAAGGGACACAAAGTAAGGAAAGTCCAGAGCATTCTTAGACATAACTAAGCAATGCCTGTTAATATCTGTAGTATTACATTTGATTTATAATCCCATCATTATTTTTCAGGCAAGACTTTGGCATATGTTTTGCCAATTGTGCACATATTACAATCTCGATTAGTGCCAAAGATACGTTGCTTGGTTGTTGTACCTGTTCAAGAGCTGGCTGCACAAGTTTATAAGGTGATGGTTACATATACATCACACACAAACCTTACAGTTGCTTTGCTTTCTGGAGCATCTTCGTTTCAACAAGAACAAAGTACCATTTTAAAAACGAGTATGTGTATAATTTGGAAATTCTGTTCTGACGATATCGCATACCAGATTTAATCTAATTTCCAACTTATATGTTTCTTCAAGATGCGCGAGGGGAATGCGTTTCCGCAGTGGATATAGTTGTCGCTACGCCGGGCCGATTAATAGATCACATATTGAAAACACCAGAATTTTCTTTAAGCGATTTACGGTTTCTCGTTATCGACGAAGCAGATCGAGTTACAGACTGGATAGATTACCTTCCCGAACCTCATAATCATACTCCGCGATTAACACTCGCCAACATGCGTTGCAGGTTACATTTCCTTTATTGTTAAATTTTTATGTTAACTTATAATATGTAAATGCATATTTTACATTTGTTATTCATTCATTTTTAAATAGCAAAGCACCCGTGCAAAAACTGCTGTTCAGTGCAACCTTATCGCAAGATCCAAAAAAACTGAGTCATCTACGACTATTTCAACCTGTCTTGTTTACGACCGTTTTAGTAACAGACAATGACGACGATGTAAATTTAGATACAGAAGCGGGTAATTACATAGGTCGTTATACGGGTCCTGAAGGATTAACAGAACGTGCAGTAGAATGTACAATGGAGTACAAACCTCTCGCTTTATATGATTTATTAACTAGGAGTAGTACAATTATTAAGACGCTAATATTCACGAATTCTGGAGAATCCGCTCATAGGTTAACTATTTTACTTGGATCGTTGTTAGCCGAAAAGAATGTAACAGTTGCGACGCTTTCGGCACAGCTCAAACCCAAAGAACGTGAAAACGTACTTGGAAAGTTTATTACCGGTGAAATCAAAATGTACGTTGTATCAAGTGTCAGACATTACATTAATTTGATATTATTATGTCTGTTATATTTGATAAAACATAATCTATTGTTATATTTGATCAAATTTAATTACATTTACAGACTTGTAAGCTCAGACGCGCTAGCCAGAGGCATGGACATTCCAGATATAGGGTTGGTCATATCTTACGACCTTCCTAAACATATTAAAGGATATATTCACAGAGCTGGAAGAACAGGCCGCGCGGGAAAAACTGGCATAGTGATTTCGATTTTGACACCAAAACAAATTGGACTATTTAAAAATATGTTGAGTAACGTTCATAAAGCGGTACCACACATTGAAAAATTGGAGTTGGATTCTATCGCAAGTGCAGTAAACTATCCGAGTCATATTAAGAATTTGAAAGAAACTCTCGAAGAAGAAAAGCAACGTGATTTGTCGCGAACGAAAGCTGTTAAACGAATTCGATCGGTAGTTCAGGAGTGAAGAACATTTTTTACATGTAATTAACAATTAGAATAAATATTATTCGATCAAGTATGAAGTATGTATATGTATTTCTTATTGGAATAACTGAAAATTTTTGGCCATTATGGCATTCCCTATATCATTGACGAGATACAGTATAGTGTCCGAATTATTCTGAACACATAATCCGCATATTGGGACCTACGGAATATACTGCAATCACCATAAAATCAATATTAATAAATTTGTAATAAGTATATAGCATATTTAAGGACGTTGTACTCCAGAGTTTGGATTTTTATTCTGATATAGATGACGTGCTAATAACTTTTGCTAATGAGCTGGAGCACGTTTTGTATCAGTTATTAAATTCACATAGTAATAAGAGATACTGTTAATAATAAATTTATAAACGTTCCTTTTAAAATTCAAATGCGCAGTTCAATTAATTTTTCCCTTACACGTCGATAGAGTAGGATTCTGCAAACTGCGAAAAGAACTCTACAGAAACCCTTCGGTTAAGTTGGATTAGCCTAAGTATGGTTAAAAATTGACAATAGTTTGATAAAGTCAAAATAATTCGAAGTTAATTATTCTTGCACTCCGATGTAATTCGAGTCATATTATGACTATAATCAATTAAGCTAATAAAATCAACTATATTAATTGAATTGAATCGAAAATGTAGAGCTCTTCTTCACTGTACCGACGTATAAGGGAAAAATATAAATTAAAGTGTACACTTAAAATTTGAGTGGAACGATTTTCAATTTATTAATAACAGAGTTTTATTCCTCTATGTGAGTTTACTAACTGGTTTTGAAATGTAATCGCGCAGCTATTAAGCTGTGATATAAAACTTTGAATACCTTTTTCTAATTGAAGCGCACGTCTATTATTTTGCTTGTTCCACGAGAGAATAGGACTCTTGCCTACGCGCGGAAATGCACTTTCCGGCCGGACGCTTGACCGGATGTAGGTGTCGGCACAAAAATAGTACACGTGGCGTCATCTCGCGGCAGTCCGTTAGAACTAACGGAAGTACAGTTTCAAAACCGTGTAGTTCACCCTGTTCGCCGGAGAGATGGCGCCACTTGTACCACTTCCGATCGAATTTAATTAAAATTGATTTTTCCTCTTATTAAACGGAAATAGGAGTGAAATTTCTTCAAGAATCAACGTTAATTTGTCGTAGACTGTTTTAAGAATGATAACAAGTCCATAAATTTAATAATTCTAATCGTGCAATATTTCGATTTTACTTCCGTTAGTTCCTACCTTTCGCCGCTAGATGGCTAAGCATTCTACAGTCCACAAAACGCAATTTTTTAAATTTTCGAAGATAATACCCCTAGCCCACTGAAAAGTCATTTTTCTGACTTTGCCTAACACGTAGAATAATTCACGATCATCAATCAGACTCTAAAATTCTTTATTTTCCGAAAAAACGCTATTTTTTTATTCTGTACTGTCACATGTGGCCGCTAGATGGCGCTGCATGTACGATTTACATACAGAGCGCGCGAAAACAAATATTTTTAAACGTATATTACAACGAAGCTTCCAAAAGACATTCAACTATAAAAATTAATTAGTGTTCAATAAACCACGGTCTGTTATATCATTTTTACATATTTAGTCATTGCAGTACTTCAGTTTTGAATATAAATTGTAATGCGAAATTGAATTATAAATTGTGCTTCGTTTTGCAAGCGTCCGAAAAAGAGTTGCAAAATTCAATCAATCAAATTACTTGCATTGCATCGATAACATTCCCGCTTATCACTGCGTAAATTATCGCGATGGAACCAGAAGATTAATAACTCGTATCAGCGGTATTGATAATTACATTTATTGCATTGTTACCTTCATTCACGACTCGTTAATTTTGCGAATAAATTTTCAAAAACTTGTCGCAAATTTGCTGCTACAAATTTTAACGAACGAATTTCGTACGAAGGTCCAATTTTCAAACCAGCATGGTCTGGCAATATCTGCAATATAATAAGATATATGTAAACGATTTGATAATACATTACACAAGAACTCATACAGGGCGATTCACCTAAGCGCACCATTTGCATTATTCATTAATTAATAACTAATAAACTATTCATTATATTACAAAATGGTTTAAATAAAAGTTGTACAGTATCAATAGGAGCATATGCTGAAACAATTAATTTAGTACAATTTTGTTTTTCTATCGAGATATAAGGGTCACCATGATAATAACAAGTAAAATCTAATTACGTGTTTAAGAAGAGTATTTAGTAACGAATAAAAAAGTATTAAGCACTATAGGTTCTAAAATGAATAATTAACGAGATATCGTTCCGTGACACCTTCAGATCCAAAGTCGTTATAAAACACTGCACCAAAAAGCTGCAAAATTATTCGAATACAAATGTAAACGAAGTTAAGAGATGCAAGAGATAATAAGGATCATATACCGAATACCTTTTATGTAACAAACGGTTTGCCATTCATGTGGCACACTTAAGCGAATCGCACCGGACATATACGTCGAAATGTAATACCTCGCAATATCAATGACCCGGTTAACGTTCCATTTTCATCGATCGTTGACTTTCGATAAACGTCCGATTCAATATTCAAGTAACCTATAATACTCCTGCAAATATTTCATCGTCACTGCGTTCCACAAACACTGAGACTCTTCGTCTGTGGGAATAAGGGACTCCATAAGTTTTTCGTACGCCTCGAGCGGACACATCTGCTCGTTGTTCGGCATTTTCATAGGTTTCAACTCCTCTGTCATACCGGACCAGTAATACATCTGTTAATCAATGTTATAACGCTGTTATGGTCGTACACTATGCGTTACTATTTTGGAAATGAACTATAATTATTTACGTACTGTCTCTTTTTGTTATAGTACATAATTTACAGTATTTTATAGGATAAAATGTAGTGCGTTATATACGACGGTTGTTAATCTTATAGACATGAGAAAATTTAGATGGAAATGATCTAAAATTATATTGAACGTTGCAGCACAAGGGACTTAAGATTATATCAGAAATTGAATATATTTACGTATTATATCTTTCCCTACTAGTATATAGTATCATAAGATTAAATATGTACTATAGTATGGTACTTAACCTTTATAAACATAAGCAAATTAGATGAAAATTATTTTCGAAAATTATTCAAAAATATATCAAACGTTTCGACACAAGAAATATCGGGAACTAAATATACGTACTAAATATCATCGTTTATGTACTACAGTCTGTTCCACAAGAGCGTGGACGCGATATCTATGAAATTTCATACCCAATACAGCAAAGATTGCGTTAGTTCAAACATACAATGTCTTTTCTAATACGCAATAGCCCTTCAATTCTCTTAGTATCATTTCTGTCACTGAAAAGTTCAAGTCATTTCGAGATGAGTGCCGTATACGGTAAACGATTCGAAGCAGTATTCTTGTGCCAACACCCGAAAGGGCCAAAAATGAGTGTTAGAAATGCAGCAAAATATCTGTACAAGTCTCGCGAATTTGTAAATAAGCGTCTGCAACGTTATAAAGAGACAAATTGTGTCGATGATCTCCCTGATCGAGGTTCGAAGCGAGCTACGGAACTTAATGTGTCGGGGTTTCGGAACTTTATGCGTCTTTCCGGATAATTGAAATGCTCAGAAGATGATTAAACTGTACCAAAGCGGTCTCTTAGTATCGGTGAAACATTGGATTAAAAGAACCATTGGATACTTCAAGAGGACAACGACTCCAAACACCGAAGCCGCCTTTGTACTGAATGGAAAACAGCGAATGGTGTGAACATGTTGGATTGGCCATCTCAGTCCCCCGATGCCAATCCAATCGAAAATGTTTGGTCTCTCACGAAGTACAAACTCCGAGGAAAGCGTATTTTAAAATTGAAGACGCTAGTTTGTATTCGAGAAATATGCAGATCTCTCCCTGCCTCACACGCTGCATGGTTGAAAATATGCCCAGGAGTAATCGCTAATGGTGGTGATTGGACACATTATTAAGCAAACGCGTATTAGTTCTTTAAATGTACTTTCCACCTATACAACCTTTTTACAGAAAAGATTTACTTGCACTCAGATATCCACGCTTTTGTGGAACAGACTGTACAACTGCCTCTAACATATATCTATGCTGTGTCATAAACAAAATTAGAATATCACAGTGTTGCTAACCCTATTTAAAAATATGATACATATTAGCTGAAAATGATAGTCAAAAGTGATGTAGTTCTACTAAAAAAAAAAATAATTTATGTCTCTATATCTTCAACATGCAATGTACAATGTGAGATTCACAGAAGATGACGCAGATTTAGAGAGCGAGAATGTATTATATGATATGTTGAACAGCAATTATGCTTGAAAACGTACTTGAATATAGCGATTCCCGAAAACGTTCCTCCATGTTTCGACTATAAATGCAGATCCGTAAGGCGGTATCGCTGCTTCGGTGAAACCGTTTACTTTGGCGAAACTGGCGACATTAACATCATGTCCGCTGTACAGATAAATCTTCCTCCGTGACCCAGCCGTGGACGATTTGTCGCGAATGTTTTGTAAGAGTCGCTTCACGATCGCGCCGCCATTTAAGCGTTTTAGTTTAGTCGTGTACGATTGAGCCTCGTAATCTAGGGTCACCACTTGTTCGAGGGCTTTTTCAATTTTGTCCGTGGCCCAGTCAGGTAGAGGTATGTTCATGCTGCGCTAATTGTCAGAAGGTCGCTTTTTAATTATTTCTGTTATTGGATTTTTTGATAGTGAGATTTTGATGTTTTTCTGGGTCTTGGAAGATTAGGACTTTGGAAGTTTTGAAGGCTGGTGGATTGAACTTTTGTGAATTTGAGAATGTTGAGTTTTGGGACCTTTGCAAATTTGGGCTTTGAGGAGTTTGACGGGTTGGATCTTGAGAAGTTTGGGGTTTTGAGATATTGGAGTTTGGGAAGTTTGAGACTTTGGGGTTTTGAGATACTGGAGTTTGAAAAGTTTGGGATTTTGGAATTTGAGAAGATCGGGATATTGGGATGTTGAGGTTTTGGACGTGTAGGATGTTAGGGTTTTGAGATATTGGAGTTTGAAAAGTTGGGAATTTTAAAGTTTGAGAAGTTTGGGATTTTGAGATATTGAAGCTTAAGAAGTTTGGATTTTGGGGTGTGAGAAGTTTGGGACTGTGAAGTTCTTGAATTTGGAATTTTAGTACTTTGAAATTTTGGAACTTTACAGTTTTGGTATTTCATAATTTTCAAATTTTAGGGTTGTAGGAATTATAGAATTTTCAGACACTTACGCAATGGAAGTTTTGGAATCTTGGAATTTTGGGTGTTTGGGTACTTGAGAAGTTTGGGACTTAGAATTTTAAGACTTTGAAACTTTGAAACTTAAAATTGAACTTTATAATGAATTATACCTGTGATAGTAGAATTTGGTAAAGTCTGGCAGCTAACATTAACCTGTCATTCGCAACTAGGCCAGTTTCCTGACTAAGATATTGGAAAAGGTCACCATATTTCTCTAGTTCTTTCTTAACTGCATCCGAAGCTTTTGCTTTTACCCATTCGAATATGTATCTACGAAAATAGCAGAACAAAATTTTTGCTAAATTGTAATTTTCCAAATAGAATTTATTATAAATACTAATTTCCAAGCAAACTTGTGACCGAATACAAATTTACAAATAAAACTGCATTTAAATACAAATCTTCAGACAAAAGTAATCTTGATAATGATCGAGATGCTAATCGTCAGATAAAGTTCAGTTCAAATGCAAACCGAAGAAAATTTCTGTAGAATATTAATTTTGAAAAAAAAAACATACGTACATAGGGCAAGCCTGGGGGAACAATACGGTGTCCAAAAGCAGCGGTAAATACAAGGTGGGTATCGGTGTCCAAGACATTTGGTCCCAAGACGCGTTCGTTGTAGAAGGATATAGCCCGTTCAGAACCAGCTGTAGGGACATTTTTGTGCGATCGAAATCTGTGCTGATGGCGTAAACCTCGCCGTACCCAGCTTTACCCAAAAATTTATCATATCGTTGTCTCAACATCTTTCCGAGACGATACGCCCTCATTTTTCCTACCTGCAAACCAAACGAACATTATTTTCCGCCATCTTATCTGTTTTCTAGCATTTCGAATGTATACGGTCTAATATTCGAAGTGCTTAACTTTACCTCGGAAAATAATTTGACGATCATTTATTAATAAAAAAATATACAAAAAATAAATGTTACAGGTAACTATAAATTTTCTACTGTTTCGATTAAATTTTTCTGAAGTTATTTTAAGGTAAATTAATTATAGGTTGAAAGCTGTATGTAGAATGAATATATCAGTTGTAAGTTAATATTATAATATTACAGGACTAATGTTGGGGAAATCAGAAAGTTCTTTTGTTCTTGTAAGATATTTATTCAATTTACCAACGCTGTCTCTTCAACAAATGCACCGGAGACCTTGAAGCATACATTTTCAGATATTTTTATTGAAAACAGCAGTGTCCAGTATAACGAAGTTTTGCATTCGTAAATGGTTGAAAGTGGGGGATGATTTTAAAATGAATATCCTTCACTAAAAAATGATCATCTAAAAGAGTTATAATTAATGATTCTGTGTATACTTACATCGGTTAATTCTCCATACCCAAGCTTCTCATAAATGGGATTGGGAGGTAATTTGGGATATATTTCTTGTTTGCTTGGTGTTCGATCTCCATGTCTGAATAGCTGCGAATCAGTACATAATTATATGTATAATTTTGAGTTAACAAGTATTGTAGTCGTCCGTTGGGTTAGGTAAGGTTACTGTGGGTCCTGGGATCGTTTGGTAATATATTATTATTATAATATGTTATATGTATACATGTATAATACATATACATCTTGTGGATCCATACATCGTTATGCATCATTTCGTGATATATTACTGTTATTATATTTTATACATATATGTTGTCGTACACTACATGAATTATCATATGTTATACAATATGTCATGACATGTTACATACATTATCATGTATAATTTATTATCATACACATATACATATATTACACATACATAATCATATATGATACATACATTATCATACATTATTATGTATTATTTCGTGATATATAACTATTATTACATGTTATACATATATGTTGCCGTATACTACATGAATTATCATATGTTATACAATATGTCATGACATGTTACATACAATATCATGTATAATTTATTACCATACACATATACATATATTACACATACATAATCATATATGATATATACATTATCATACATTATCATGTATTATTTCGTGATATATTACTATTATTATATGTTACATATGTTGTCATATACTACATGAATTATATTATGTTATACAATATGTCATGACATGTTACACACATTATCATGTATGATATATTATCATACACATATACGGATATTATACTGACATTATCATATGTTATTTATTATATTTATTATATGTATTATTATACAGTATAGCAGAACATATCATATTGTACATGTATTGTAAACTTAACAAATTGTATATTCATATGTGTATAGAATATGTATATGTATAATTATACATTAATATAATATTACTATCGTATAAATAGTTCTATTATTTCCATCACATATTAGGTACAAAAACTGCGATCATTATAACTGCGGAGAACGTTATCAATCAGGTATTATCATAATCAATCAGTTTGAACATACCCTCCAAAAAATGGTTAAAAATAATCCGCGTATTATAATTATGCGTCAGCTATTGTTATCGATTGCGATAACCACATTTGGAGAAAAAGAATAATAAAAGTAAATTCCAACTAACGAAATATTTTCTTTGGAATACTTTAAATTTAATGTATATGGGCGGCAACAGTGCTGGATTAACACCTTTAGAATCCCTGAACACCTAAAATATTTGGAAGAACTTTGGAAATTTGGAAATTTGAAAATTCGTAAGTTTGCGAATTTAGGTTTTTTTTTAGGAACTTGGTTATTAAGGAATTTTAGTGTTTGATAATTTGGGGAATTCCAAACTTTGGGATTTAGGAATTTGGAAATTTAGGTATTCGGACATTTGAGAATTGGGGATTAAGTGATTTGGAAGTGTGGGAATTTGGGAAATTAGAAATCTGGAAGCGTGGGAATTTGGGAATTTAGGGATTTGGAAGCGTGGGAATTCGGGAAGTTAGGGATTCGGAAATTGCAGAATTGGGGATTTAATAATTCGGAATTTAGGGATTAGAAAACTTGGGAATTTAGGAATTTAGAGATTCGAAAATTTGAGAATTGGGGATTTAGTGATTTGGAAGTGTGGGAATTTGGGAAATTAGAAATCTGGAAGCGTGGGAATTTGGGAATTTTGGGATTTGGAAGCTTGGGAATTCGGGAAGTTAGAGATTCGGAAATTGCAGAATTGGGGATTTAATAATTTAGAATTTAGGGATTAGAAAACTTGGGAATTTGGGAATTTAGGGTTTCGGAAATTTAAGAACTTGGGAGTTTAGGGATATGGAAGCTTGAAAATTTAGGAATTTAGAGATTTGAAAGCGTGGGACTTTGTAAAATTAAAATTTTAGAAGCGTGGGAATTTGCGAATTTAGGGACTCCAAAATTTGAGAACTGAAGATTCAGAAATTTGAGAATTGTGGATTTAGAAATTTAAGAATTAGGAATTTGAAAATTTGAGAGTTTGGGAATTTAGGAATTTAGGAATTTAGAAATTTAGGAATTAAGAATTAGGAATTTGAAAATTTGAAAATGTAATAATTTTGGATTTGTAAATTTACAAATATGAGAAAGTAAGAAGTTGGAAATTTTTAACTTTGAAAAAAATAAGTATTTAGAAATATTCAAAGGATGCTATGAAACAACTTCACACACGGGCATTCCTCAACCAAATGTTAAATTCTTAAACACCCTTAAAATACTCACAACTTGCACTAATTCCAATGTATCTGCCGCACTGACCAATTGCATACAAAGAAACAACGACAAAAATATTTGTACAAACACTTTTGTATACATTTTTATTTATTTAAATTGTATTAATTTACTATAGCTATTTATTAATAGATTAATCACTGAAACTAAACACAAAATAAAAAAAGAAGTTCGGACACTGTTTAGTAGTCGACCGCACGAGTGTAACTACCTACGTACAAGAAAAAGAATAGCATTTATAACTCATTACGATAAATGATCGATTTCCGAACAATCGGAAGGAGAGATAAGTTGAAGGTCGAAATTTGATCACGGCATACCTGCTTCGTTTATCTGACCGGTGATATTTCACTATTTATAACGGTCGAATTTCTGATTGCATCTAGAGAATGTGGTATCGGTAAAATGACGAGATCAGATAATCGATTTGACGTCGAAACAGGTGAATCCAGTTACGAGTTATTTAATTAGAAGCGTAATCGTGATTATCGAGTAGTTTGTTAATGGAAAATACATGGTCAAATATCGGTAGTGATAATAACGGCAGTGGTAACAATGATGATAGTGGTGTAATAGTAGCAGTTGTAATAGCCACTGTGTATATATACACGCATGGTCCGAAGGGGCGATAGCCCCGGGCGCCACTTTGAGACGGCACTGCATTAATCGTAACATCTTATTGGCCGAATTTCTTGGATTATTTGTATATATTATAAATATTGTCACGGTGTTTTGTACATTCGATGCGAAATTTACGTGTTTTAAATTGAGGGTTAATTATATTTTTAGAGACGATTGAGAGATTTTAATGTTTAATGACAATTGAGAGATGTTTACTTTTAAGTGAAATTGAGATGAAGTCAATTTTTAAACGAAATTGAGAAATGTTAATTTTAAAATAAAATTCAGCAGATGATGTCAATTCTTAAATAAAATTGAGAGATATTTACTTTTAAGTGAAATTGAGATGATGTCAATTTTTAAATAAAATTGGGAAATGTTTATTTTAAAATAAAATTGAGGAAATGATGTCAATTTTTAAATAAAATTGAGAGATATTTACTTTTAAGTGAAATTGAGAAGATGAAGTCAATTTTTAAATGAAATTGAGAAATGTTAATTTTTAAATAAGATTGAGGAGATGATGTTAATTTTTAAATAAAATTGAGGAGATGATGTTAATTTTTAAATAAAATTGAGGAGATGAAGTCAATTTTTAAATAAGATTGAGGAGATAATGTCAATTTTTAAATTAAATTAAGAAGTGTTAATTTTTAAGAAAAATTGTGGAAATGTCAATTTTTAAATAAAATTGAGAAATGTTAATTTTTAAAGAAAATTGATGTTATTTTTTAAAGAAAATTGAGGAAATGATGTTAATTTTTAAATAAAATTGAAGCATAAATTTGTAAATAAGAGTGACTCAATTTAGAAAAGACAGAAATGGTGGATTGATTTTAATAAAATACTGAGGAGAAATATCAATTTCCAAATAAAATTATGAAGAAATAAAAATTTGCAAACAAAATTGAGGAGTGATGTCAATTTTTGAATAAAACTGAAGCGTTAATTTGTGAATGAAATAAAATCTAAATAAAAACACGAATATAGAAATAAAAATACTGAGGGGGAATATTTATTTTCAAATAAAATTGAAACGAAATAAAACAATTTCAGAGAATGCACATACATGTGTGTATGTTCAGGAGCCACCATTTTGTGACGGTGCTGCATTAATCATAAGAAGATTCAATTTCATTTTTGCATTTAGAAAGGTGAGAAATCGGACTTCGATAATTTGGAATGTTTAAAATTCGGTGATTTAATAATCTGGAAATGTTAGAATCTGGGGACTTGAAGAGTTGGTAATTTTAAAATTTGGGATTTTAGAAATGTTAAAATATCACGAATTGCGAATGTGAAAATTTGAAGATTTAAAAATTTGAAAACCTTGTATTATGAAAATTTAACTTCCTAAAAATATAGAAATTTCGTGATTTCAAAATATGAGAATTTGAAAATTTACGAATTTGAAGATTTGGAAATTTAGAAATCTGAAAATTTGGAAATTTCAGAAATTCTTGCTTTGGATATATAGTAACTTGCAAACGTGAGTATTCACTAATTTGAAAATTGAAAAGTTCGGGAAATAAACCTCATAAACAAATAAATCTTCCAAAACTTATGAACTTAAAAATGACTAAAACCAATTCTTCAATGATTCGATTATTCAATATCTCTAGATTACTTAATTTTTCCTTAGAGAGTAATGAAAAGAGGATAATGAAAAAATCACAAAATTTCACCATATATCATATTTCTAAATTAGTCCTTATTCATGATGGAATGATAAAAAGATTACAAGAAAGTGGTTTCACCCTATATTACATTTCTAAATCAACCCTTATGTACGATAGCGTTTGATAGTAACACTAGTACTATTGGTAGTAATAACAGCAACATCTAATAAATCCTGCCAATTTGTGATAATCAAATCCTATCTATCACTGTTATTCCTACTTAACCCAGTGCATTTAAATCGGAAACATACATATTTACGTATTTACATACGTAAATACACTTTACGCTTCACGTTTACGGTCTCGCATTATTTGACGCGTTTCGTTGATATGATCGATTATTGAATTACCATGTATGTATCGATTATTGAATTACCACGTGGCTATCGCGCATGATAAATTGCTGCAAATACTTATCACGATCAATTATACAAGTGATAATGGTTACTTACGTTTCTGACTAAACCTATAGGGTCAGGTGTGTGCACAACTTTGTTCTGGTAATAATCGTCAACGTTTAGAAATTTGGAGATTTATGAGTTATATTTCTCATAAATCATTTCATATTTGGAGATATAGGAATTTGGGGATTTAGGAGTTGTAATATTTAGAAATTTGGAAATTTTTGGATTTGAAGATTTAGAAATTTGGGAGATTAGAAAGTGGATCATTTGGAAATTTGGGAGATTGGAAAGTTGAACATTTAGAAATTTGGAGATATAGGAATTTGGGGATTTAGGAATTGTAATATTTAGAAATTTGGAAATTTTTGAATTTGAAGATTTAGAAATTTGGGGGATTGGAAATTGCTCATTTGGAAATTTGGGAGATTGGAAATTGGATCATTTGGAAATTTGGGAGATTGGAAAGTTGAACATTTAGAAATTTGGAGATATAGGAATTTGGGGATTTAGAAATTTGAAAAGTTTTGGATTTGAAAATTTAGAAATTTGTTAGATTGGAAATTGGATCATTTGGAAATTTGGGAGATTGGAAATTGGATCATTTGGAAATTTCGGAGATTAGAAAGTTGAACATTTAGAAATTTGGAGATATAGGAATTTGGGGATTTAGAAATTTGAAAAGTTTTGGATTTGAAAATTTAGAAATTTGGGAGATTGGAAATTGAATCATTTAGGAATTTGTTAGACTGAAGACTAAATTTGACTGAAAAATAAATTTGTGAGATTGGAAACTGAATAATTTAAAAACTTGAGAGACTGAAAATTTGACCATTAAATAGAAATGATTGAAATTTGTACAATGAAAAATTTGAAGCTTTAGAAACTTCAAGATTTAGAAATATGTAAACTTATTATTAGGTCTTGCAACGTTTCAGTAACGTCGAAATCTACAAACTCACTTTAAAATAAACAAAGAGTGAAATTTTGTTTCTTTGTTTTCGATAGCAGTGTCATACGTCGATTTGATGGATAACCTGATAAATTAGAAAATATGTTTAAACGCAGAAGATAAAAATTATTTGTTCATTAGTGGTGACAGTAAAAAGGATCAAAATGACTGGTTCATCGAAAAGTGGGGTTTTGTTACATTCCCCCACTGTAACACCACTCTTTATGGGTCCTCAACCCCCATCAAAATCAGATAGTGTCGTGCTTGATGGCATACGTATGACTTATTTTCAAAGATACAGAAATGAGATATTGTCAAAATTCTCGGTAAGTCCTTTCTCATTTTAATTTTAAATTTAAATTTAATTTTAAATAGCTACATCGTTTTACAAATTTCTATTCATTTCGCATTTGCAAGATTCAATTTGTGGTTTTATTATTTTATAAAGATTTTTCTTTGAACCAAAATTGAATATAAATTTGCAAATGTTTATTACCAGTTCTAGTTTTTGAGAAATTTAATTTTAACAAAGAAACGCAAATTTTAAGTATAATTATAATTATTGATTTTCAAGAATATTTTTTTTTATATAGTAACAGTTATTTGTTTATATTTTTACTAAAAATTGATTAAAATTTTTAAAATACATTTTAATTCAATTAAAAGTCAATAGTGTAAAAGTGAATTTAACTACAGTACAATAGTAACCAAACAATTATTACTGTTTAAGTGTACAAAAATCATTAAAAAGTGAAAATTAATAAATTGTGAAATTGCAGGAAGATAAGAAAGAGTTTATATATGGAGTGTTACAGATTTACAGATGTCAACTCACGAGTTGGCGCGTGACCCAAAGTAAAAGAAGCTCCCCACCGTGAACACTTCGTTACATTTCGATAAATAAGAATAATAGTGACAATAACAACTGTTGAATTCGCACTATCTCACTCTCGAGACGTTTGCCTGTCATTGTTTTTCGCCTAATTGGTGTGCAACTGCCCGTGCCAATATATCGCCTAAAATATACAATGGGGCGTCCATTTTTCTATTCTGACCAATTGTAGCTTTTCTAAACACATCAGCCTCACGCGCCAACTCGTGGGTTCACATCGGTAGGTTTTAAATGGTATTTTCTTTGCTCCCTTGTTCTCTGTTTTACGTAACTTGTTTGTTTCCGTACAAGATGCCACGATACCAATGGGGGATGCAAGAAATACCATACAGCCCTGTATCTAACATCATCGTAACAGCTAAACGACGAAAGATTGATCGTGAATTAGCTTTACCTTATAACGACATTTCGAGCATCGACGTAATACGCATGAAAGAAGTCGACGATTTGTATAAAGTAATCAAATTACGAATAGATTTATTATTTGTAGAAGTTAACGCTGAAACTATCACACTGGTCAAACAACCGGTTCACAAGTTACTTATTTTAAATTATGAAATTTGTTGAGATATTTTTCTTGAAGTCTCTGTCGACTAACATCGAAATAAGACGTTGATGCGTATACTCAATTATGTAGGGTGAGAACAAAAAGAATTTTTTTGAACCTTAACCCTTAACGGGGACACTGGGGTATGAAACGACCCCAGCCAATTTAGCTTCAATTTTAGCCACTTCGTATCCTGAAGATCTGAATAAATACTTTTTTTGAAACCCCGGTATTTTTACTAGCTGTTTCCTTAAACTGTTATATCTGAAGAGTGTACATTTAAAATTTTCTTTCTTCTTTTCTTATTTATCGTTTCAAAAGTATAGTTTGTCGTCCATTTGAAACACGCTGTATTTTTAAATTTAACTAACTTGAACACCAATTTTACGGAATCTTAGATTTCCTATTTTAAATTACAAAAATTAAGAAGCATTTTCCAAAACTGTAACTTGTGTCGAGACAAAGAATCATCCCTTATTTTTTCCACGATAATTTTTATTCAAAAATATTTCTTCAAACGTCCGTAAATCTTATACTAGTTATAATATTATCTTATAATGCCATTATCATAATAGATTCTATCGTAATGCATTCTTGCAGGGAATACAACTTCATCGAAGCCAATACAAAGATCGAACAGGGACTTTCCATCCCTTAACGTACTTTAAGTCGAGCGATTACGAATATCAATGTGCACCGGGAATGACCACGTCGTACATCAGCAAATATCCTCAAAATTATATTGCATATAAGACCCCGATAGTATTACCTCTTACCTACAGCAGACGAAATAAAATACCTGTGATACCTGATTTGTCGCTTACTGGTATTTATGACAAGAAAAGTTGTATCGCTTACAAACGATAAACTATTGTACTCGTGGTTCAACGATACAGGAACTGTTCGGTGGTAAATAAATAATGGAAGGTTGCAGTAGAGAAAGAAAAATATCCTTTCAATTTCTTAAATAAAGTATTTTTATTTCCCTGTATTGATTTCAACGCTTTATTTACAATTTAGTGTACACAGGGTCGTACAGGGTGATCTAATTGTACACATTCTTTATGTATTAATATTAGATAATGGTGTACAATTTATTGTCATATATTTATATTTATACATAGGGTTGTACAGAGTGATCTAATTCTATAGATTGTTTATGTATTAATTAACAGATAATTAACATTTATTGTCATATGTCTGTTACCATATGTTTAATGTCATGTGTTATCATACATTTATTATCATATGATTACTGATACGTGTGTTTTGCCATGTACGTATTTATTGTCATATGTCTATTATCATACATTTATTGTTATAAGTTTGTTGTCATATGTTTATTATCATACATTAATTGTCATATGCTTGTTGCCATATGCTTAATGTCATATGTTTGTTAACATGTGTTTAATGTCATATATTTACTGCCATACATTTGTTATGACATATTTATTGTCATATGTTTATTATCATACACTAATTGTCATATGCTTGTTGCCATATGCTCAATGTTGTATGTTCGTTTTTATATGTTTATTGTCATATGTTTGTTATTATATGTTTAATGTCATATATTTAATATCATATATTTATTGTTATATGTTTATGATCATATTTTTATTGTCATACATTTAATGTCACATATTTATTGTCATATGTTTATGATCATTTTTTTTCATACATTTAATATCACATATTTATTGTCATATGTTTATGATCATATTTATATTGCCATGCAGTTAATGTCACATATTTAGTGTCACATATTGTCATACATTTATTGTCATATATTTAAGTATCACATATATGATATACATATAGATATTTTTTTTTACTTTCATATAATAGTCGGTATCGATGTTAATGGTCATTTTATGTTTACAATTTAAAGCAAACAACGTAACAGCTCAACCACATATCATTTTATTTATCAAATTACATAATAGTACAGTATGTATACATTTTATTCGGACACTCTACATATTCATAAACGTCCGTGTATACGTTGCATTCAAAAACGAGAAGCAGTATAAATAGTATTAATTTATAGATTAGCACGGTAGGAAAATTGTACGATTATGAATAATTATAATACAATGGTAATAATTGGTACAATATATAATCGTGGGCAAACGGATTACAAAACAAAGCCCAATGCTTTTAATACGAGCAGCGCTGTTACAATGATAATTATGGTCTGGCGAGTGTTTTGTGAATCGAAATTATTTGCGAATAATTAAATTTTGAAATGAAACGTGTTGGAAAATTCTGGCATCCTCGAGGAGTAGTGGACGAAGTCTTCCAGAGAAATACTTGCCAGTTCATTGTAGACTATTTCTCGAAGCACCTACGGTTAAAACAACACTTTGTTACTTTAAATGGAAGGAAATTATATGAAACTTAAGTTGAAATCGAATTTAATGTATCTACATCGGAGGAAATTATATGAAAGTTGAGTTGGAATCAGATTTAATGAGTTGAGATTGAACGAAATTATATGAAATTTTAGTCGGAGTCGAATTTAATGTATTTAAATCGAAGGAAATTGTATTTGAGTTGGAATTAATATGTTGAAATCGAAGGAAATTATGTAAAACTTTAATTGGAATTTAATGTATTTAAATAACCTCCATATACACAAACATAAAATAGATTGTATATCCTTTACTTATATTAGATTTTTACTTTTGTGATGTGGGTTTATAAACAAGTTGACCACTATTTTGTATCAGCTATAGTCAATTGTTTTATTTTGTACAATTATGAAAAGAAAAGAATTTTAATTTCAAACTTAATTTTCAATCGAAGAATTTAAAAGATACTGTACATAGAAATGAAAAATATTGAATGTAATTGTCTTGCATATAAAAATTTATCAGATTAATTAAATTATTGTCATAAATGTATTTATTCTATTTATAAAAATAGTACGAAAAAGAAACGTATAAATAATTAATAATTCATTAATAATAATTAACAAACAATGTGATCGAATTTACATGATTTAGCACGATGTTAATGAAGAAAATTTAATACGATGAAAATTATTTTTTATACACATTTAACACTAATAATATAAACTAAATAATATTAATTTCATTAAAAGTGCAAACTAAATAGTATTCATTTTATTCACAATACAAACGTTGCAGCTCAAATGTTGTTCAATATTTGTATCATAAAGGATAAAATTAGTTTATATATTGCACAAATTAATCACGTATCATCGACAATATTATCACAAGTTGACAAGTACACTATGTACGACTATAACCGACTCTAAAAGTAAAATATATAAAGAACTAGCAAGATCAAGTAGAATTATTCTTTCCAAGATGTTTCCCCATAAAATAACGAAACCAAATAATTGCTCGAAACATAGGATTCAGTACCTGTTTGTTATTTTCGGTACAGAAGAATTGTCCGCTGGCAAATTTGAAAAAAAAGGAAAAAGATTTAGTGGACTCGCTCTCGATCAACGCCACGCACGTTTAAAATCAATCTTTATCAATTTGACGGATTGATAGAGACCCGTGCGGTCGTTTTAAGGGACACCAAGATTTATTCCGGAAGAAAAAAATATAAAACTAGTTTAGTCAATTAGTCGAAGGTTAAAAATCTGAAAAGCTTATTCGAATTTTGTATTTGGTGTCGGAAAAGTATTTATGCTCTATTAATAGCTAACGTCTTCTTCGTATTAATAACTAACATAGTAAGATAATAAGTTATTAGATTAAAATTATATTATGAATAAACTTGTTATGTAATAAATAAATATATTTGAGAGTTTTAATGAAAAATTTTGGATATAAATTGTATTTGCAATTGTAAGGGTGTACATTACCTAACCTAAACGGTCACACTTTATCAGAATAACATACCTGATACAACGGGACGTTTAAGACCCCACTAAAAATGTTCCTCACAAAGAAGCTACTCATTATTTTAACTCGAAAAAAATGGAATAATCTTTGAAAGTTGTTTTAACACATTTCACATGTGATTTCAGTAAAATCAAACACTGAATGCGAACAAAATTCAGAAACGCGAAAAAATTGAAAAAATTATGGTTTTGACAAAAAATTCAGATTCTTTTTCTGTTTTAAAATAAGGAGCTAAAATTTTCACTGAACACTCTTCAGATATAACAGTTTAAGGAAACAATTACTAAAAATACCGGGGTTTCAAAAAAAGTATTTATTCAGATCTTCAGGATACGAAGTGGCTAAAATTGAAGCTAAATTGGCTGGGGTCGTTTCATACCCCAGTGTCCCCGTTAAGGGTTAAGGTTCAAAAAAATTCTTTTTGTTCTCACCCTACATAATTGAGTATACGCATCAACGTCTTATTTCGATGTTAGTCAACAGAGACTTCAAGAAAAATATCTCAACAAATTTCATAATTTAAAATAAGTAACTTGTGAACCGGTTATTTGACCAGTGTGATAGTTTCAGCGTTAACTTCTACAAATAACAAATCTATTCGTAATTTGATTACTTTATACAAATCGTCGACTTCTTTCATGCGTATTACGTCGATGCTCGAAATGTCGTTATAAGGTAAAGCTAATTCGCGATCAATCTTTCGTCGTTTAGCTGTTACGATGATGTTAGATACGGGGCTGTATGGTATTTCTTGCATCCCCCATTGGTATCGTGGCATCTTGTACGGAAACATACAAGTTACGTAAAACAGAGAACAAGGGAGCAAAGAAAATACCATTTAACACCTACCGATGTGAACCCACGAGTTGGCGCGTGAGGCTGATGTGTTTAGAAGAGCTACAATTGGTCAGAATAGAAAAATGGACGCCCCATTGTATATTTTAGGCGACATATTGGCACGGGCAGTTGCACACCAATTAGGCGAAAAACAATGACAGGCAAACGTCTCGAGAGTGAGATAGTGCGAATTCAGCAGTTGTTATTGTCATTATTATTCTTATTTGCCAAGATGTAACGAAGTGTTCACGGTGGGGAGCTTTTTTTACTTTGGGTCACGCGCCAACTCGTGGGTTGACATCTGTATGTAATGTAAAAAAATCTTCTGTAAGTTTGAGCTAAAAAATTTTAATGCAAGATGTCGTTCAAAGCAATTTTCTGTCCGTATATTGACTTCTTATCGTATCGACTTTTAAGTACAATTTCAGTGATTACAGATGTGATCGATTGATTCGTAAGTTATTCATTTTTAGTAATATTTGTCCTCCGAGTTGCTTTTAACGTGGTCAGAAAGGAGAAAAATCTACAGCATAGAATTAAACATGTTTTTTAATTCATGGAAGGCTTATAGTCTTCGGGGACTTTGAAAATTATCGGTGTATAAGAACCTTGATGGCGGCCTCAAAGACGAAGTTGAAGAAAGATTTCAAAGTATTAAAGTCTCGGAACTGGTGAAAGATTTAAGGAAAGAACGTTTTCAACTTCGAAACTGCGATCGCGATGAAGGAGGATGAAACAAATAGCGAATAAATATGTATTTATGGATCAAATATGGAAACAACTTGTACGAGTCAATGAATAAGTGATGCCACACTGCGGTATAACGCGTCGTGGTGCGTTATAATAGAATCTGAACGCTCCACTTAAAAGGATATCAGGTATATCGAGGAGATAGTATACAATGCGTTTTCAAATTTAGAGATTTAGAAATTTGAAAGTATTTGAACTTGGAATTTGTAACATTTGGAAGTTTGAAGTTTATAAATTAACAAGTTTGAAAATTCAAAAACTTACGAATTTAAAAATGAAAAAAGTTCAGCAATTTATGAACTGCAAAATTAAAAGATTCTGAAACTTATGGATTGAAAAATGAAAAAATACACGTATCTATGAACTGAGAACTTAAAAATGTAAAAAATTTATGAATTGAAAAGAGAAAAAAGTTCAGCAATTTATGAACTGAAAAATTAAAGAAGTCCGAAACTTATGAATTAAAAAATGAAAAAAAATACACAAATTTATGAATTGAAAACTGAAAAATTTCACAAATTTATGAATTGAAAAATTAAAGAAGTCCGAAACTTATGAATTAAAAAATTAAAGAAGTCCGAAACTTATGAATTAAAAAATGAAAAAAAATACACAAATTTATGAATTGAAAACTGAAAAATTTCACAAATTTATGAATTGAAAAATTAAAGAAGTCCGAAACTTATGAATTAAAAAATGAAAAAAAAATACACAAATTTATGAATTGAAAACTGAAAAATTTCACAAAATGAATTGAAAAATTAAAGTAGTCTGAAACGTATGAATTGAAAAATGAAAAAATACCCAAATTTACGAATCGAAAAATTTAAAAAATCGAAAATATAGAAACAGCCGTATATTCCTCGTATCACCAAAAATTCGGTCTATCGAAGGAATAGCAATCGTTGCGTCCGATGTTTCAAAATGATATCGTTTTCGGCTATGGTCAATGACCCTGCGATAGAAACGCTTGCTATGCTATGTCAGTTGATTCTGGGTGGTAATACGTGGCGGTAAATATGTATTATCGATACTTGCCATTCGTGCAACGTGTTCCACCTCCGCGTTATCGATGCTTTCGCGTTCGGCCTCGTGGTTTCGCGTCAGTCTACGTACAATCTCGATCAAATCGTCTGCTGAAATTTCATTGTCGCCGTCCAAGTCTGTAAACGAAGGTTTGAACGATGTCGTTGCTCGAAAAGGGTTATCGGAAGTTGACGTATCGTGCTTTAACGAGCCAACTAAAATATACACTTATGTCGCAACAATAATCTAAACATTAAACTTTCTTTTTCCTTTTTTGAAATCGTTCAAAAACACTAATTCTTTTGTCAGATAACAATTTATATCCAGATATGAATTACTGTAGGTACATTTTTAAACCGATCATTCGTTTCTGATCGATTATACGATCAATATTCATCAATTCTTTCACTTCGAATATCGTGTCACTCTCGAGATGCACAATAACGTTAGATACTGTGAGATAGGAATTTTGACATATACTGATATTGCTATGTTGGGATCGAACGCGATGGGGATCTAGGTATGTCAGGTTTTAGGGATATTGGGATGTAGGGATATCGGGGCGTAGAGATGTCGGGACGTGGGGATATTAATACGTAGAGATATCGGGACGTGGGGATTTCGGAACGTAGAGATATCAGAACGTAGGGATATAGGGACGAAAGTATTTCGGGACATAGGAATATTGGGACGTAGGGATATCGGGGCGTAGGGATTTCGGGACGTAGGGATTCCAGGATGTACAGATATCAGAACGTAGGGATATCAATACGTAGAGATATCGGGACGTAGGGATTTTGGGACGTGGAGATATCAGAACGTAGGGATATTGGGACGAAAGTATTTCGGGACATAGGAATATTAGGACGTAGGGATATCAATACGTAGAAATATTGGGACGTAGGGATATCAATACGTAGAGATATTGGGACGTAGGGATTCCGAGATGTAGAGATATCTGGACGTAGAGATATCGGGGCGTAGAGATGTCAGAACGTAGGGATATCGGGACGTAGGGATTCCAGGACGTAGAGATACCGGGACGCAGGGATATTGAGATGTAGGGATCCCGGAACGTAGAGATATCGGAACGTAGGAATATTTGAACGCAGGTATATCGGGACGTAGGGATATCAGAACGCAGGGATATCGGAACAAAAGGATATCGGGGCGTACAGAGATTGGAACGTGAGGATATTGGAATTTGGAAATATCGGTGCGTAGATATATTGGGATCAGGAGATATTGGTATGTAAGAATATCAGGATCTAGAGGTATCGGTATGTAGAGATATCGGAACGTAGGGATGTCAATACATAGAGATATCGGGAAGTAGGGATATCAGAAAGTAATGTTGTCGGGACGTAGGGGTATCGGTACCTACGTACATTAGAATCTGGGGATATAGGTATGTAGAGATATCAGGGTCTAGAAATATACGGAATATACCAACATCTAGGGGTATCGGTACCTACGTACATTAGAATCTGGGGATATCGGTATGTAGAGATATCCGGGTCTAGAAATATATGGAATATACCAACATCTAGGGATATCAGAATATTGGAATCTAGAGATATTAGGATTCATCGATATTGAGATCAACGGATTTGTGAATGTAGAAATGTATTATACATGACAAGTATTATAGTAACAAACCTAAATTGTATTCGCACCATGATTGACTTTGAAGTTTAATACTAATTATAATTTGTGTAAACGACCCTGAGTTTAAAATATACCTAACATTTCAACTTATCTTATTTGTCTTAACATTACAGGGAAGAAATATTTAAACACAATTCCATAATAAATAAAAATTAAGTAAATAATAATTACTTAAAACTATGTAAATTTTTTAGTTCTATATCATATTTTACACTGTCAGTCACCGATGACGTGGCACTCAACGCGTTAAGGCGTTAATGCGCCATCTTGTACGACAAAGAAATAATTTATAAATGCATGTTTATATCTCCAGATTGGATACGAGTTATCTTATTAAACGTGGAAACACGTTGATCCGAGTGTCGGTATATTTTACAAGCGAACGAGAAAGTTTCGCAAGCTTTTTCGTTAGGAAAAAAAATTGGATTATAAAGGGTTAACATTCCCAGTCACGAATATTGCGTTCTCTGTTCGTCTCTCTTTGTTTCTCTACGATTGTTTCTCTGCGTTTGATAGTGGTGGTGCGATACCGTGTGTACCGTGAAATTAAACGACCCCGATTAACGAAATCGAGCGAAGTTCTCGCGTGTCGGTAATATCGGTCAGGCTTCCCTGATCAAAAAGAACCGCCAGACAGTTTGTCCGCGTGATAGGTAAAAATTGTGGGACGATGCAACGTTAAAGCGGTATAATAGTGGACAATTAATTACCAAGGATACGAAACGCCCAAGCAGCGCGAATGTTTTCGGGACAATTTTCCGAAAAAGCTGAACATAGATCCAACACGTCCTCCAAGCTTAGGCGGCCATCTTGTTTAGAAGAAAATACTCGATATATCGAGTCTTGGAATGGACTGTGCTGAAATAAAAAATTAGACGGTGTTTTATGGTACCTGAATATCTGTGATAATTTATTTTTAATTACTTTTCAACACTTAATGGAAGATGATTCGAATCTTGATTAATTAATCGTATTCACTGTTAATTACTACTTTTTTCAATTATTAATTTATTCTTGATTACTTTTCAAAACTTAATCGAAGATGTTTCAAAATTTAATTAACTAATCGTATTTACTATCAATTATTAACTTTTTTTATTATTAATTTATTCTCGATTACTTTTCAAAACTTAATCGAAGATGTTTCAAAATTTAATTAATCGTGTTTACTATTAATTATTAATTTCTTTTATTATTGATTTATTCTCGATTACTTTTCAAAATTTAGAGCTATTTCAAAATTTCATTAATTAATCTTATTTACTATCAATTATTAATTTTAACAATGAATTCCAATTTTTTTTTAGTGCACTCTAGTGGATTTTATCTTATGTGCGGTATAAATTCTGTTCAATTTTCTAAACTAAATATTTGACAATATTTTTTTATTTCTCGTGCGAAGAAGTTTAATGAATTTTTGCTTCGTCAACCACTTTTATTATTTCTTGTTCGTAAGATAACCATCTCGTATATATTTAGATTAAAATGATCTTTGATTTCTTTTATAAATAATTGATATTAGGACAGTCATTAAAAGTGATACATTTTTGAACAAAATTCAGCAACAAATTGAATTGAACAAAATTCAATAACAATAATAATGAAAATGAATTTACCGCAATTTGAGGCAATATCGCTTTGACTTGTTCGACGGTAAAACGATGCTGAAGATCGTTACGAAGTTTCCCTGGCTGAATATTATTCAGGCGTTTGACGATGCTGAAGAAACGAGTGAAAAATTTAAAAATCGAACGTTTTTCAAGTATTATATAAAGGTGGCATGAAAAGGAAACGTATTGAAAAGGATAGCTAATATTTCAAACATGAAATATTTCGAAGATCAACGATTTCATATTTTGCACTGCAACGTGCAATTTATTTATTCATTTTCCTTGTATTACTTAGGATTTTATACTTTTATTTATTTAGCTCTTTTTGCTTTCCAAATGTATATTTTTTCGTTAATTTTGAATTAGGGACATGATTATTGAAAGATATCTATTTTTAGAAGATGTAATTTTAACGTAAATTTTATCACAAGTACAATGCTTTGTCAATAACAGTATTTATATCAATGATAACGTCGTGATTTTATACTTGAAGTACTAAACAACATAATGTCTCATTCAAATAAATAAATACCGATATTTTATTGCAATCAATTTGTAAATTAATTATATTTCAATTATAAATCAATTGTAGATGTAAAATTAATTCATAAACGAAAAGTCTTTATACAAAAAATAATAAAAAATTATACTGATTTATTGTATAACAAATATTATATCTATATTTATATTATATTATAATATAATAATAAGTACTATCAATACTTATAGTGTTGATAACTATTAACCAGTTAATTTTAACAGTATTAATTAGAAGTTGAACAGTTGATCACTTTTATATCTCGTTTCGAACAAAAGTGTCTCTTTCATGTCACCTCTTATTTGCACAGTTTACTCATGCATGGGTGTGTTTAATCACACAGGTGTGTTTACTCACCTCACACGGAACGCAAAATATTAGGGGGACCGCAAAGTAATGTCGTTTCTGCGCATGTCAACATTTCTCATTTATCAGCTGACAGTTCTTTAATGTCGCGCCAAAGTTTTAAGGTTAAATTGACTTGCTCACTTGTAAATAAAATCTGAAATTTTTCTTTGCAATTTTATGTGAAATAGCCAGCCAAATACCAGAGGTACATATCCATTGTATGCTTTCAGAGTTTCACAAGGGTAGTAACGCAACAGTTGCTACCAAAAACATTTGCGATGTTCATCCAAGCGCATTAGACGTTCGCAAATGCCAAAGGTGGTTTTCCAATTATTCCGATCGCTACAACACTTTCTAAGTGACAAAAAATTTGAAAATTTTCATGACATCCAAAATGCCATCTCCAGTTATTTTGCCCAAAAACCAATTGATTTTTATCGACCGGCATTGAAAATTTGCACAGTAGATGGGAAAAGGTTGTAGATAATAAGTGTGATTACATCATTGATTATAAATAAAAAATTGTTCAAAAATTTGAAAAGACACTTTAGGGTTCCCCTAATATATCTTTCTGTTATTTGACCACAATTTGATAACTCACCAAAGTATTTCCTGTCGCTTCAAGTAAGTCAACTCGACGTAAGTGAGAAGAGTGTCTTCGTCGAGGATATAGTTGTTGGACCACAAATTTCCCATAACGATGCGTTACTATCGATAAATTTCAATCAAACGTTGGGTTATTAATCATTTGTGCACTGCACGGTTATCTATGCACCGATAAGACGTTATCTATTCGAAAGGTATTATTCGGAAACATTGAACGCGATATTTACAATTGAATCTAAACCAGCGCCATCTGTGTTGCACTTTATAATGGCGTATTTTAACCGATACCGATGTTCCACGATATTTACTGCAACTGGTGATTAAACGCTACGATTGAAATATTTCATTATCAACGGTGTTTCGTGATTAGATTGCTTTTATAATCTATAATTAGAATCAAAAAGAGTACATTGATAAATCATTGATGCGTTATTCAATTTTTAATGACATTAGTGTAATTAATAAGTAAACATTATAATTGGAATATTTCATTGTAAATAGTGATTTGTGATTAGATTGCTTTTTGAACAATCTCTGATTAGGATAAAAAATGTATACCGATAACTCATTGATTCAATTTTTAATAAAATTGGTAATTAAACGTTAATTTTTAATAAAATTAATAATTATACGTTACGAGTGAATTTAAGTATCAACAGTGATTCATAATTAAATTGTCTTCCTATCAATTTATAATTATAATAAAAAATTTAAATATTCTGATACATCATTGATGTCTAATTTAATTTTTAATGCAATTAGTAATTAAACGTTAATTTTTAATAAAATTAATAATTATAGGTTACGAGTGAATTTAAGTATCAACAGTGATTCATAATTAAATTGTCTTCCTATCACTCTATAATTATAATAAAAAATTGAAATATGCTGATACATCATTGATGTCTAATTCAATTTTGAATAAAATTAGTAGTTAAATGTTAATTTTCAATAAAATTAATAATTAAACGTTACAAGTGAATTTAATTATCAACAGTGATTCATAATTAAATTGTATATCTATCAATGTATAATTATAATCAGTAATTTAAGTACCTTGATAAATTATTAATACTCCAATCAATTTTTAACAGAATGTATACATATACAATCCACTACAAAAATACAGGTAGCTTCATTTTTATTTATGCATAAAAATAAATTCAATATATTATGCAATATTATAACCTTGAGATGATCTTGTAATCAGAAATTCTGTAATAATTTGTAATTTTGAATAATTGAAGAAATGATTGATTTTGAAGAAATTTTGATTCTTTGAAAAAATCTTTGAAGAATCTTTGATTTTTAAGAAATTTTGTAATAATTTTTTTTGTAAATAATTGATATTTACGTAATTACAAAGCATACACGAAAGATCTTCATGAACTCTAAACGATACTCAGGAAGTGATGTTCAACGATCGATACGAATCTAATCAGAGATCGATGATTAGTTATTAATGTTTTTCATCAGCGATTGACAAAGAGTTGTATTAGTAAATTAAACTGATCACTTGTTTTGACAACTCATTCTTCTTAACCACTGTAAGAATTAATCAATCAATCAATCAAATTAATTTTAATCGTTTACTACGTAAATCTGATCGAAACTCTTTACAATTTTGTGATATGTTATCGTAATTTTGGGACATCATAAATTTTCAGTCGCTTTAGAACAATTTATATCTGAAGCTAAATTTTGAAAATTATTTTTTACTTGAAATTCATAAATTTCTTTATCTTGAAACTCGGAAATTTTCAAAAATACATATTGGTAAATTTCTAAATCCTTAATTTGTAGGTGCACATATTTTCAAATTTTCAAGGTCTTAAATTTATTTCAAATTTCAAACTTTAAATTCTACGTTCCAAAAATGCCACAGTCCTAAAACCTAAAATCACTAAAATCCTAAATTCCTCAAATTCCAAATTCTTCAAATTCCAAATTCTATAAATTCCAAATTTCTTAAATTCCAAATTCCTCAAATTCCAAATTCCTCAAATTCCAAATTCCTCAAATTCCAAATTCCTCAAATTCCAAATTCCTCAAATTCCAAATTCCTCAAATTCCAAATTCCACAAATTCCAAATTCCTCAAATTCCAAATTCCACAAATTCCAAATTCCTCAAATTCCAAATTCCATAAATTCCAAATTCTTCGAATCTCAAATTCCTAAAATCCGAATTTCTTAAAATCGCAAATTCCCAAAATTCAAAATTCCTAAAATCCTAAATTCAAAAACCCCAAATTTCTAAAATCACAATTTCCTAAATCCAAAAATCATAAAAATCTCTAATTCCTAAAGTCCCAAATTCCTAAAACCCCAAATTTCTGAAATGCTTTTCATACGTACACGAACGCTTCCAATAAAAAAATAACCGACATCATTTGCATATTACAAGAATTATTTATCTGCGTTCATTTCCTATTATTATTATTCCACATACGTCCCTCACACCGTTATTTATTAAGAGACAATGTTGCTACTCGATTTTCAATGTTGGTTGTCACCATTGTTTCGTGTTTCATACAATTTTCACAGAATTTATGCACGCGTTAGTATACTTGACTGGGTTTACGAAGCGGACAAAGCGGGACACTGCTGTTTTTGACGTCTTTGATTATTCGTTTTGTCTTTTTTTCACGCTTCAACTTTGTAGATTTCCAGATTTACCAACCTTTCTATATTCACAGATTATCCTATTTTTTCATTCTTTAACTTCCTATTTTTAAATTTCTTCATTTCTAAAGTCTTCAAGTTTTCAAGCTTTCATATTTTCAAGTTTTCAAGCTCTCAAGCTGTCAGTTTTCAAGTTTTCAGGTTTTCAAGTTTTTGAGTTCTCAAAGTTAAAAATTTCTAAATTCTGGAAATTTTAAATTACCGGTATTTGAAGTTACAAAATTTCCAAATTTTGAAGATTCCAAATGAACAATTTCTGAGGTTCCAAAATTTTCAAATTTGGAAAGTCCCTAAAATTTTCAAATTCTCAAAATCACGAGTTCCCAAATCTCTAAATTATCAATTCCCAAATCCCTAAATTCCAAACTTCTTACACTTCCAAACCTTCAAATCTCCAAATCCTCAAATTCCACAATTCCCGAATTCCTAAATTTCCAAGTTCACAAATTTCCACACTCTCAAATCCCAAATCCCCAAATTCCGAACTTGCTATACTACCAAACCTTGAAATCTTCAAATCCTCAAATTTCCAAAGTCTCAACTCCCAAACCTCCAAATTGCGAATTTCCTACATTTTCAAATTTTCAAATCTTCAAATCCTCAAATTCTTGAATTCCTAAATTCCCAAATTTCCCAAATTTCGCAAGTTGCTAAAATTCCTAAAGTTCCTAAAATTTCTAAATTCCTAAATTCCCAAATTCCTAAATTCCCAAATTCCCAAATTCCCAAATTCTCAAATTCCCAAATTCCCAAATTCCCACATTTCCAAATTCCCAAATTCCCAAATTCCCAAATTTCTAAATTCCTAAATTCCTAAATTCCCAAATTCCCAAATTCCTAAGTTCTTAACATTCCCAAATACCCAAATTCCCAAATTCCCAAATTTCCAAATTCCCAAATTCCCAAATTCCCAAATTCCTAAATTCCTAAATTCCTAAATTCCCAAATTTCTAAATTCCTAAATTCCCAAATTCCTAAATTCCTAAATTCCTAAAAACCAAAATACCCAAATACCCAAATACCCAAATAGCCAAATTCCCAAATTCCCAAATTCCCAAATTCTTAAAATCCCAAATTCCCAAATTTTCAAATCTCCAAGTGCCGAAATTCCAAACCTCCACCCCCAAATTGCATCCCCAAATTCCATTCCCAAAACTCTAAACCTCACCAATCTCGAAATTCCTAAACCCCAGAATCCCAAAATTCTCTCCGCAATTCCAATAAATCAACCACTACATCAACCAAATACGTCTATCCACCCTTACGTCACAATCACCCCTAGTACAGCGCATCAAAGAAACAAGAGCAGCCATCGCAAATTCCTAGAAGTCATCTCCCGACGTGCACACGGCAATTACCCGACTGCTACGACTAGAGAAAAGTAACGAGTATAAAGTTATTATTAGGCAAAACGATAACTGGTAGGTCTGTACAGTCGAAAAGCGGCCAATAATTATTACACGACTCCACGAAGCGGTTATTGTCCCAATTTGGGGGTCGCTTTGCGGATAATGGGTGTGCTCGAGAGGTCATGTGAGTCTGACGTTCCGGCATGTCAACGGCAACTATGCATCATCGGATGTCTGCCGCACGTAAACGCCTGTTCCCTTTCTACCTCGCCTCCTTCTCTATCGCCACTCGTCTCTCTCTGTTCGGCCATCGGTATCCGTATATTTCGCTTTCCGTCTTTGCGTCGCGTTTACTCTTTCATTTCCCATCCTCCCTCAGCCACCATCCCGTCTCGTCAACGTTCAATTTTATCGTTGCTGCTTCCGTTTTATATTTATCCTTATTCCACCGATTTCTCATCGTTCCTTTTCCTACGGCTTTCTTCGTTTACCGACGATTCCTTACGGACAGGCTAAAGTTGCCTCGTGTGAACACCTCTCCTCGACTAAACCCTGCTTATCTTCGTTATGGAGCTTTTAAAAGCTCCATGTGAGTTATTTCGTGACTGCACGTTTGCTTTCTTTGTACATTGCAATTGACATTGAAACGATCGTTGTTTATCAAATTAGAGCTCTTGGTAATTTAACCTCTTGCAACTACACACACGTGACGCACACTACTGGAATATGATAAACTAGTATTTTCACTGTAATTGAATTTTGAGGTCAATTCTAATTATAATCTGTATCACCAAGGATCGCTGGAAACGTGCCTAACATTTTAACATTCTTTAGTCGTCTTAACGTTGTTGCAATTATCTACCTGTGGCAACTGCCTAGAAAATTATGGGTTAAACGGTTAATTACACTGTTCCTACTTTCGATAAGCTTCAAATTGTTAATATCAATATCTGTAATTAAGTTAGTGAGTAAATTTTTGATTCGTATGAAAATCGTTCGTACGAAAATTTTACCAATACATGAATAAATTTGGATGAAATCAAGTGTCAATTTCATCATTTTTACAAGGAACAGTCTTTGTCAAACAGACTATGTAGCTATGTAACAGTGCAGTGGTCTAAGACTTCCTAATTAGAAATGGTTCCATGTCAGATTTTACCCTACCTGCTTAATCTTGGTTTCAGGTGTTTGAATAACGTCATTGTCCACATTTTCACTTCCGCTTCGGTCATCGAGCAAACTGATCCACATAACCGCGATCAGACATACGGGTCACGCGGACAATAAGCGAACCGCCATTGGCGGGGAATTATGGATTTCGAATCGGCGCCGTTGCTGCAGGTATTTTAATTAATTGCTGCATTACCGTAGAAAATTATAAAACACCCGTATACGAGTTTCATATTGTATTTATATTAAACGGCGTCGCACAGCAATCTCTTTCCGATTACTGTATTCATAAATTGAAGAACGGAAATAGGTGTCGCGAGCATCAGTTTTTAACACCTTAACCTACAATTTTGTGGGCAATTTTGTCACGCATAAACAACTAATTATTGCTATAATGTGAAGACGAATAAAAAAAGGTTATATTGCAAAAAAGAGTAAAATTGTGAAGATATTTGAAGTGAAATTCAGTTGCGATGAAAATACGAGTCTGGTTTATCACGTATGGACTATAGTGTGCGTCACGAGTGTGACGCGATATAGGGCGAAGGGTTAAAATTCTGCGTTTAGTTTATGGGACAAGTTTATATGACTAAGAGTGAACTTCCCTAACTTTGCTTTCTATGTATACTGACGCAAATATACACGGTAACGACAAATGATTCGTAATCGAGTTTAACTACGATTTATTTAGTACATGCGTCACAATTAATCCTTAGACTTATGATTTGTGTCAGGTGCGTCAGGAAGTAACTAATCACAGCTACAATATTAAAACAGAGAAAATAAATATTGAAAATTATCTCAATTTTGTATTTAGCAATCCTTGACTATGAAAATAATTGGACTTAAATACAAAATTGAAGGAATAAAAATTTGGGTATTTGTCATAGTTGAAGCGTGGGTGCGTCACGTGCGATATCATAAAGTCAGAAATTAATTACTATAATGTTATACCCGTTCTGCATTCAGCAATCATCTGTGTACATTACAATCAAGCTTAAACCGAAGATTCAAAGGTACTAAAAATCGTAAATCGTGAAAGGTAACAAGAAATCGTGCTTGAACGAGTGCGTCATGAATGCTCGTCATTGTACTACAAGGTTGAACACTAGATTTACGGAACCCGTCAAAATTACGGATCATAGATCTCTTATTTTAAACGATAAAATTTATTAAGAAATTTTTTTAAAAATATATGTCAACTTTCGTCAAGCTAAAGAATTAATGTCTTAGGCAGTTCACATATCATCCCCAATTTATTTATTTTTCTACTTTAGTTCAAATTTAAATATAAGTGACCATCAAACGTCCGTGAACCTAGTGTTAAAGACGTTGCAGCAGTATACAGTAAAGTCGTGTTAGCTAATCGTTAAAATCCCTCGGTAAAGCTGTCCTACCAGTGAAATTGATTTCGAAAAGCGAGCCGTCGAGAACAAAGAAACCTCGTGAAGTAGATTTGTGCCGCAGGACCTGCAAATGTAAACTACACACAGCATACATTTATAACATAACACTAGTTATATTTATAGTGTAACGCAGTACACAGATATAGCTGAACTACAGCTCTGTCGATGACAATCGCTGTACGTTTCTTTGTTTTCATCAACTTTTTGATACTACCTACCGTAACTGAGCGGCTGGGCCCAAACGGCGGTCAGTTACCGCGAGCAGGAATCCCACGAAGTTTACGTTTCAATTCTGTATCTCAGAAAATATTCGTCGGAATTTTTAAGGAACATTCCATATTTCGGACTGTGTTCCTAGCACTCTAAGGCATTAACCTTAAAACTTTTTAAGTTACTGTTAGAAAAACAGAAATTGATGAATAGTCGAAGCAGGCCATTTCGACAACTTCCACTTCCTAAGGGAAGTTTCTTCAGGCCCAACTGTTCGACTACGCTATCGGAGGTGTTTTCAGGACGAATTTCTATCGTTGAAGACACTCTTATACTAACTTTCGCCGTGAGAAGACAAACTTAAGATATTTTAAACTCATTCGGCGAAACACCTCGAACTATTTCAATCTAACACTGTCTGCTCCATTATGTTTATACCCCATATGCACAATAAATTCAGTTAAAAAATATTTACTTCAAAGTGGTGTATTAACCCCTTGCAATATTTTGACTCGTGACGCACCCGCACTGCAATACTGACAAATCTTACTCGAATTTTGAATACACTTCAATCTGGTGTCAAAGTCCAGGTATAATTTGCATAGTCAAGAATTGCTGACTACAGGACTGACATAATATTTCAACTTTGTCTGTTTTAATATTATGGCTGTATCAGTTAGTTCTGGTTGACGCACCTTACAAATAAATCATTGTGCAAGGGGTTAAAACGAACAATGAGTGTCACCTTTCGACAAAGGATTTCAGAACAGAATCATTGAGAATGGAGTTTGCGGATACTGAACCAGTGTCATTTTTCGTGCAAGTATTAGATGATTCGTGAGACAATGTAGAATTTGTTGAACGTCTTTTTCGGCAGCGAAAGTTGTTCGCTTTCGCAAGGACAGTTCCGATCGACATGGACGCACACCCTAAGGTACGCGCGCGATGTTCCAACACGTATAGATGGAGGGCGCGCGGGCAAGTGCAGGATCGAGGTAGCTGCATATCTCCAGCCTAGGAATTGGAATGGATGGCGAACGTGGGTACAATAGTTCGCATTGTATTGGATCTCTCCGAGTGATAGGCACTCCCTCCCTATTCGTATCCCCCTATCTATCCATTCTCGTCTATCTCGCTGGCTCTGTTTCGCTCCGCCGTATGCTCCTCCACATCCACCGTCTACCCTTCTCCTCCGAGTTGCCCACCCTCGTCGTATCTCATTTTACGAAGGCCTCGAGCGTGCGTTATTATGCGCGTTATGCCGGTGCCTCGCTATTCTATCGCCGTTGCAGCCAACTGCATCGTTTCTGCCCGTTTTCTGCGCTTCCGCTCGCAGCTACGGCATTTGGCCCGCGTGTCCTGCGACCCACCGACTTTCGGAACTAACTCGGATCCGACCAACCAATCGAATCGAAAACGAATCGATCGATCCTCGAACTATTCCCTAACAAAACTTTACGCGGAAATTCCACTCTATTTCTATTCTCGATAACGACTCGCGAACATACCAAACTTTTTTCGACCGGACTCGTAACCGTGTTAACGGTTCGCGATACAGTGCCATTTTTGCGCCCGAATCTGTCAGATTTCTCCCAAAACTTGTTGCCTCTTTTACTTTTAAAGTTCATTACTCATCGCTAAATTCATCTTAATTGATACTCATCATACATCATTATACAATATATGATTTATTTAAAATTTAATATTCAATGCTTGTCAACGAGTGGAATTTTTATTTTGTTCCCATTTTACTTTAAAAATTGATACTCATCACTATGTATACATATATTTGTCATTATACAATATATGGTTTATTTAATATTTAATATTCAATGCTTGTCAACGAGTGGAATTTTTATTTTGTTCCTAGTTTTTCTTTAAAAATTGATACTCATCACTATGTATATATCTGTCATACAGTATATGATTTATTTAAAATTTAATATTCAATGCTTGTCAACGAGTGGAATTTTTATTTTGTTCTCATTTTACTTTAAAAATTGATACTCATCATTATGTATATATCCGTCATTATACAATATATGATTTATTTAATATTTAATATTCAATGCTTGTCAACGAGTGGAATTTTTATTTTGTTCCCATTTTACTTTAAAAATTGATACTCATCACTATGTATATATCTGTCATACAGTATATGATTTATTTAAAATTTAATATTGAATGCTCGTCAACGAGTGGAATTTTTATTTTGTTCCCATTTTACTTTAAAAATTGATACTCATCACTATGTATATATCTGTCATACAGTATATGATTTATTTAAAATTTAATATTCAATGCTTGTCAACGAGTGGAATTTTTATTTTGTTCCCAGTTTTTCTTTAAAAATTGATACTCATCACTATGTATATATCTGTCATAGAGTATATGATTTATTTAATATTTAATATTCAATGCTTGTCAACGAGTGGAATTTTTATTTTGTTCCCATTTTACTTTAAAAATTGATACTCATCACTATGTATATATTTATCATTATACAATATATGGTTTATTTAATATTTAATATTCAATGCTTGTCAACGAGTGGAATTTTTATTTTGTTCCCAGTTTTTCTTTAAAAATTGATACTCATCACTATAGATATATATCTGTCATACAGTATATGATTTATTTAAAATTTAATATTCAATGCTTGTCAACGAGTGGAATTTTTATTTTGTTCCCATTTTACTTTAAAAATTGATACTCATCACTATGTATATATTTATCATTATACAATATATGGTTTATTTAATATTTAATATTCAATGCTTGTCAACGAGTGGAATTTTTATTTTGTTCCCAGTTTTTCTTTAAAAATTGATACTCATCACTATGTATATATCTGTCATACAGTATATGATTTATTTAAAATTTAATATTGAATGCTCGTCAACGAGTGGAATGTTTATTGTGTTCCCATCGAGACGTAATGATTTTTCATTTAGACTCTCTTCAGTTACATAATTTGTGAGGAGGTTGATTAGTTCATTATCGAGTAATCGTTCGTGAAATGATCACGAAGAATTTGTTTTAATTACGATTTTATTACCGACAACGCGTATTATAATCGAAATTAACTCGCCCATGGAACGATATATTATATTTTTAATTTGCAATTTGGTTTCGACTACCGGCACACCGGGGAATTTACGAAGTATCGCCGATATAACTTCATGACGGTTTGGTGAAATTCTCCCGATAGAAGGTATCGTGAAAAATGAAATTATCCGGAAACCATGGTAGCTGGAAACCGGAAAGGGAGTTAAGCGGCCTTCGTTCGGCAAATAATTGATGCGCGTCAATTAGATTTGTCAGGGTGATCGTCGTAATGAAATTAACAGGAACACCGGCCGTAGACGCGTAGGTACGTATAACTGGTAATAGATACGTATATCCTCGCGGAATCGTTTCACCTACATGGTGTATTGTGAATTACGCGTTATTCGATATTTTACACCCTTAACTGCTGGCGATAAAAAATATATAAAACTTCGTGAAATTAAAGAGTTCTCGTTATTTGCCGATTTGTAGTCGCGTATCCAGTCATAAATTAGATCAGAGGCTCTCAACTGGATTGTTCCGTGATCCAACATTGGGTTTCGTCGGTAAAATAATTTTGGGATTTTGGAATTTTCGGTGTTGTAGAATCTGGAGAGATTGAGACTATGGAAATTTTGGACTTGTACCATTTTGAGATTTTGGAATTTTGAAATTCTGGAATTTCCAGATTTTCAGATTGGGATTTCAGAATTATTTCACCTTGATTCTTTAAAAATTTGTTATTCTTTAATTTATGGACTTTTGAAACTTGGGATTTAGAACTTTTTGAACCATGAGTCTAAGATTGTTTAATTGTGGAACTTTGAAAATTTCAGTTCTTTTGAATTTGGTAATGTTACGATTTTGTAATTGTTGAAGTCTGACATCGCTAGACCTTGCGATTCTAAGACTGAGACTTCGGAATACTTTAACTTGATACATCTATAACTTAAAAATATTAATTCTTAGAAACGTTTGAACACAAAAATACGTTTCAGTACTTAATAAAATAAGTCATTACCAGTGTTGTAAATATTACCATATTTAAAATCACAACTAGCCACACAAGTATGTCCTAATTCACATATGTACACGACTGAGATAAAATTTTGTCAATAATGATTTTGTGTGCACAAGATGGCGATCTACCGTCGACAGTTAAGTCAGAAATGTTATAGAAGAAATTGAAAGTCGATTATATCGCAATACGGATTTCTCGTTTGCGGGAACATTCGAACGTATCGAACGGAAGATTCATGGGACACCCTGTATGGACACGTGTACGCGGTACATCCGTGTACCTGTCTGGTCTCGCCATAGAGCCGGTAGCGTGAAATTTAAATTTTTCCAATACCGGATACCGCTAATTCCGTTGATCCGGTAAAACTGCTAGAAATTCCTATCTCGCTTTCCGGTTAACGAAGATAATGCGATAGCTCTGACTGCTCTACCGAGAAAACGGCCAATTATCGGTCTACTTATCGATGACAGCTTCCACGTCGCGTTAATCTTTCGATTCTTTTCGCCTGTTCTTGTCGTCGTTAGTCGTTTCGTTCGACAAGAACGGCAAAAATCTCCTTTCCCTACCATTAACGCTTCGGAAGAGATTCTGCTAATGGTACTCGCTACCACCGTTGAAAAACGAAATCTACGAGTGACTGTTTATATCCGACACTTTCATTCGATTAGCTTATTGTAGGGATCTTTCTGGAGTTAAGAGCCATTTCTTTCCCGACGTGATAAATTATTTTTTTAAAGAGTCAAATATAAGTACATACATCGGTATGTATTAGAAAAGATAATATATCTGCTGTGAAACATGTATTGATTATGAAATCAAAACATTCTATTTTGCGTAGTAACAGAACATATAAGTGAACGTATTAAAGAAAACGGAAACAGTTTTTGGTTTTGAGTGTGGCGTCGGTGAGTGTGGAGAGCAAGGTTAGCTAAAGCTAGGTTTACATGCATGCGATCTGCCGCGCATTTTGATGTGTGCGCAGGATTATTATATTTGTTTGGCAATTGCATTGCAGTTCATTTTTCAATATGTACTATTAAACTACTCAAGAGCCACAAGTATGATTCTACTGAGCCGCAGGTTGCCGATCCCTGGCTTATTGCTACGAGAAAGTAGTGAAAGCATTTGAACTGACGTTATTTTGACGCCTTATGAATGATACTGTAATTAGAAATAGCTTCATATTATATTGATAGGATGTCTCACAATTAGTACACTAGTCAGTAGTACACTACTTCTGAAAGAGGGTTATAGCTAAGGTGATTCTGAACAACTTTTTCCTTTTCAAAAATGGCGTTTCAAGCTTTTTGAATTATTAACAAGATACGTATATACAGTCCCTGGCCATTGAATTAGCACCACTATATTTCAGTATTTTTTTTAAATTAAAAGGCCATATAAATATGGTTGTATGTACTCAGATTAGGAAAACAACTTTGAATAATTATATGTACAGAACAGAGTACACTTCAACAATTTCAGTGACCTTTAACTATGTTGTCAAAGACGTCATTCTAAACAATTCTTCAACATCAATTCTTCTTCATATTTCGTTTCGCTTTAATTTCAGAGATACTCGTAAAAATATTTTCAACGTACATTTACAAAAGTTTACACAAGTTTCGATGACCATGAAATATGTTGTCAAGGTTAAAATTCTAAATAAGTTTACTTACGTATGTAATCACCTCTCGAATTTAGTTTCTAAGACATACGCAGAAAATTTCGGTTAAATTTACAATAATCGATATTTGATTAAATTTACAATAATCAATATCTGATTAAATTTTCAAAATTCAATATCCTACTTTTACAAAATTCAATACGTTTACAGTACTCCTTATTTAGTTAAATTTATGGTATTCAGTGCCTAATCGATCCGGGAACAATTTAATTTACAGTCTAGGAATTAAACCCATCATGTTCCGTCTCAAAATTTTGCCCGATGCAGTTTTAGGGATGTCTTCGACAAATATGACGCCGCCTCTTATCCATTTCTCCGGTGACAGGTTTCCTGTGAATTATTGCACTCGATATTAATCACAAAAACATACAACCTGGTAAATATACAATGTACACAAACAGCACTATAGCAAATTCAACATCAACCAAATTAACAAAATCTTAAGATCATTTTGCAACAAAACAGTTAACTTTACACGTATAGTTCCTTTAACACTTCTTATCCTCTCGACGAG
This sequence comes from Megachile willughbiella, assembly GCA_945859595.2. Classification (NCBI taxonomy): domain Eukaryota; kingdom Metazoa; phylum Arthropoda; class Insecta; order Hymenoptera; family Megachilidae; genus Megachile; species Megachile willughbiella. Next base: position 14,034,276 of record OX243796.1, read on the forward strand.
TACTACATGATTCAGCTCTAGAATAATTTGACCTTGAGTCATATAGTCAAGGTCATTCTTGCACGAACTTTATTTTACATATGTTCACCGATTTACCGGTGTAAAGTCATGCTATAGTGCTGTTTATACATTATAAACTTGATAAGGGTTAAGTCTGGTGATCGAATACTCTGAGTATTATTTTGGGGGATTTTTGGGACCTCTGGAAAATTGATACAGTTCGGCGGTCCTTGTTTTGGTCAGGAAAGACAAGATGTTTCCAAAAATGTGCAAAATGCGATTTCGTAATTCAAGTAGTTTCAAGCCAAAAGCAATATTTTGTCGTACTTTTTTCAGAGGTATTCTTTAGACTATACTTGCGATTTAGAGCCCGATTTTGCAATTTCGCTTTAAAAACTTTTTAAAACTCCACATCGAACGAAAGCATATAGAAACATTTTTTAAAAAGTTTTTAAAGCGAAATTGTAAAATCGGACTCTAGACGACTCTCAAGTATAGTCCAAAGAATATCTCTGAAAAAGTACGACAAAACATTGCTTTTGGCTTGAAACTACTAGAATTACAAAATCGCATTTTGCTCATTTTTGGAAACCATCTCCTTGTCTCTCCCGACCAAAACAAAACATAAACAAGGATTACCATAGCGTATCAATTTTTCAGAGGTCCCAAGTTTAGTCACCAGACCCATAACACCCGATCGACGTCAAAAGTAGAGAAATGCACTCACTGTTCGCAAATTCCACAATTTCCTCAGCGGACGGGTTGGTACCCGGTTGTTTGACAACAAAAGCGATCGGTATTTCTCCGCTGACCTCGTGCGGTTTCCCTAAAACTGCGACATCCTTGACGTTCGGATGCGTCAGAATCACAGACTCGAGCTCTGACGGAGACACTTGGAAACCTTTGTATTTGATCAATTCTTTTATCCGACCGGTGATATATAAAACGTTGTTCTCGTCCAAGTATCCCAAGTCGCCGGTACGGCACCAATTATCTTTGTCGAATGTTTCCGCGGTAACTTTCGGGTTCTTGAAATAACCCATCATCACTTGATCGCCCTTGAAGCAAACTTCTCCGATCCCTTTTGTCCCGAGGGATTCGCCCGTTTTCGGATCTACTACTTTGCATTGAAGTCCGGGTATCGCGACACCTACGTTCTCGTCCGTACACTCCCTGTCGCTCAGGTTCGACACTACGGATAATTCCGTCATGCCATAACCGTTCCGAACGTATCTCATTTTCGTGCGTCTCTGCACCTCTTTCCACATCTGAAACGGATATAGTGATTCTCATGTTTGACGTCACTCGGCAAGAATTTTTGCAAGCTTGTTCCGTGACGATGATGGACAGTTAATCCATTTGCTACCGCGATCCACAAATGGGGATTCCAATATATGGTTTCCTACATATTTTCTTTTTCACTTGAAATGGGATTGTATTAAATAAAATATATGTTACGGTAAATGTGATTAATTCGGTGATTATGTATAACTGCTGGTTATTATATATAATCTTATTGGTAATTATACATGTACATATAACAACCGGTTATGACATATGCATAACCTTCATGGTGATTATACATATATGTATAAGAACCGGTTTTACATATAATCTTAGTGGTGATTATATGTATAACAACCGGCAATTATACAAATACATAATGTAACATGTACAAAATGTAACATATACATATACGTAACATGAACATGATGTAACATACACGTAACATATACATAACGTAACATATACGTAACATGTGCATAATGTAACATATACATATACGTAACATGAACATAATGTAACATATACATATACGTAACATATACATAACGTAACATATACTTATACGTAACGTGTGCATAATGTAACATATACATATACGTAACATGAACATAATGTAACATATACATATACGTAACATATATATAACGTAACATGTGCATAATGTAACATATGCATATACGTAACATGAACATAATGTAACATATACATATGTGTAACATGAACATAATGTAACATATACTTATACGTAACATATACATAACGTAACATACTTATACGTAACATGTGCATAATGTAACATATACATATACGTAACATATAATGTGTAATGTGTGTGTTCTTACATTCTAGTATTCAAATATTATTTTTTGTTTCAAGGTTGCTCGAGAGAATTTGTAAGAGTATTCGACATATAAATGTAAAACCCACGCGGTGAAATTGAAATGGAAATTTGGAAGTTAATGGGTTACGAGCGAATCTGGTTTTCTTGGGGTAAATGTGAAGGATGAGGAGAGAGAGGAACGATACTGGTTGGTTTCAAAACCAGATTTCATTTGAAGTTAGCAAGATTGCATATTAGAAACTGTAGACTGTTGGAAATTTATAACGTTGGGAATTTGGAAATTTAGAAATCAGGCAATTTGGAGATTTGGTTTCTCAAGTTTCCAGAATTTTTCAAATTTCACGAATTTCTTAAATCTCCTAACGTTTCCCAAATTTGTCAATATTCTCAAGTTTCCAAAATTCCTGCAGTTCGTCAAGATTCTCAAATTTCTCGGGTTCCTCAAATTATCAAAATGTCTGAAATTTTCTAAACTTTTTTCATTTTCCCAATTTTCCGATTTCTGACATTTTTCCAATCTTCCCCAATTTTAGAAATTCACAAAATTTCCCAAACTTCCTCTACCTTCCATAATATCCTAAATTGTCCAAATGTCCACATTTCAGAACCAGAAATGAACCGCATTTTATGTCGCGAACAATTAAGAAAATTCGTGCTTGTCATTTTATACGTCTCTTTAAAAAGATTAATCTACAGTATTATATTAAATTAGAAACACCTGTCACCTTTTCAGGTGGCAACGTCTGAAAAGATATTATTTATGCAGATATTATTTGGTGAATCTCGAACGCGAATGCGGTTGGTTTAACGAGAATAGATAGGTGACGGTGTTCACGGATATCGCGATATTTCGTTTTCACGTGCCGGTAAGTTGGAAGAGAATGGCTTAAATACTTGTGCGAAGCGAGCAACGCGCAAATTGCTTCCCTTCGAGAGGTTACTTTCCCGGCTGCCTTGGAGCTTTCTGACGGATGCTATGGTTTATTGCGAATGCACGAAATTCTTGGTTACTTTCCACTGAAAGCGATTACTTTCATTCTTCTTTGAAGTCGATCATTTCCTTCTTCCTCTTCCTTTTTGCAATGATTCAATTTCACCGTTTTTATACACTTTCCTAACTATTGCGATTCTTACTCGACCTTTGTTATTTTTATTATTTTTCAAATAAACATTTTTAAGTTTGCTAGTTTTCAGATTGAAAAATTCTTAAGTTTTCGGATAACGTTACAGAAATCTTTTTTCGGATAAACTTAATAAATTTTTTAAGTTTTTTCATTTTTAAGATTTGGAAATTGACAAATTTTCAAATACGAAATTCTCGGACTTTTAGATTATTAAATTGTCAAACTTCCGAATCCCCAAATTTGCTTTCAAATCCCTAAACAGTCGAATTTCCAAATTTTTAAATTTTGGAATTTCTGAATTTCTGAATTTCCAAACCTGTATGTACCAAAATTCCCAAACGCCCAAATTCCCAAATTCCCTTACTTCAAAATTTTTAAATTTCTAAATTTTCAAACTTGGATGTCCCCAAATTCCCAAACTCCCAAATTTCTAAATACCCGAATTCCTAAATTCCCTTACTTCAAAATTGTCAAATTTCTAAATTTCCAAACTTGTATGTCCCTAAATTTCCAAGCTCCCAAATTTCTAAATCCCCGAATTCCTATATTTCCTTACCTTAAAATTGTCAAATTTCTAAATTTTGAAATTTCTAAATTTGCAAACTTGTATGTCTCCAAATTCCCAAACTCCCAAATTTCTAAATCCCCGAATTCCCACATTCTCTTACTTCAAAATTGTCAAATTTCTAAATTTTGAAATTTCTAAATTTGCAAACTTGTATGATCCTAAATTTCCAAGCTCTCAAATTTCTAAATACCCGAGTTCCTAAATTTCCAGATCCCTAAATTTTAAAATTTCCAAATTCCGAAATTCCTAAGTTTCCAAATCCTTAAATTTCTGCATGTTCCAGAACTCCCAAATTTTGGTAACTTCCAAAATTCCTAAGTTCCCAGATCCCTAAATTGTCAAATTTCCAAACTCCAAAATCCCTTACTTTCTAAATCCCAAACTTTCAACTTCCGTGATTTCTAAATTTCCAAATTTCCGACCTTGCATATCCCCAAATTCCCAAAAACTCGCACCTACCAAAATATCCACCCCACGATAAAAAAAATACATCGTTCTTCTACATTATTAAATATTTTCTCCAGAGAGTCTAAATATCGTACTCGTAATAATTTCTGAGAAACAATGCCACTTCACATTTTGTTCCTAGTAAACTCATTCTGAACTCTGCTAATTACTAGGTACTTCGAAAGCCTTACAATGTTGCTCGACTTGATAAATTATTATAATTGTTAATAATATAATAACGTTCGTTCTTAACAATTTCCCGACTAAAATTTACCTTCAATTGAATCGGTGCCGCTCCACAAAGTACTTCTCTGACGCTGGTGAAATCGTATTTCGGTACCATCTGGTGTTTAGCCAGAATTGTCATAACTGGAGGGACCAATGGTAGGTGGGTAATCCTGTACTCGTCGATCGCTTTGAAAAGCGAGACCGGCTCGAAATTTCGCATTATGTATATGCTTGCACCTGTACTTATCGACATGCACATCATTCCGAATGCATAACCGTGGAACAATGGTAAGAATAGCATTAATCGGTCACCTAACTTTGAGTCCATATACGCTGGCGTCCTTTAAATGAAAAACAATCGATTATATCATACGAATTACATTAGATTTGTCAAAACTTCAATTTCAAAATTCTAAATTTCTAACTCAAACTTCCCAGAATTCTTAAAATCCTAAATTTCTCGAATTTAAAAATCTCGAAGCTTGAATCTACGTACAGCAAAAATTCAGTTGCAAAATGATTAATCAATGATTTGTTTATAAGATATGCATTTGTAGAATGTAGTGCCTATTAATATCACAAGTGAATGTGGGTCACGAGTGTGACTCGATATTGCAAGTCAAGTGTCTTAACAGTAAATTAAGCACTGAACATTAAACATTTAATAGCGTATTAAATCGTATCATCGCGACTGAAAGAGATATTCAAGTGTTTGGTGCATTTTAAATAGCAAATTTGTTCGTATCATAACGATCGAAAGAGATATTTGAGCGCATCAGCCTGTATATGAAGGCACTAGCCAATCTACTCGCTTCGCAGAATTAAAAACAAATATCGCTCGCAAAATTCAATAAGAGAATAAGATATTCATGAAATTCGCGTGTTTTATTTCCGAAGAAGAGACAATATCAATAATCGGATTTACTTTTTGTAATGTTTGCAATATTAAAAAAATTGTTGTCTAAATTAGAATATTAGAAGCGGTGAAATTTCATGGCCAATTAATTCTTGAAGTCTGGCTCGTTGAATAACTTGTAACTATCGAGCTCTTTGATAAACTATATTCTTCGTGCGTTTGTCATAACAGAGAATGTGCAACCCGTCCGGTGAACCAACTCTGTACGTGACTTTTGTGGTGCTTCTTCAATTTTGATCGCCACAAAACCTGTCCTAAAACCGTCTACAGTATCGGATCTCTGTGCAAAATTTCATGAAAAAATATTTGGTAGCTTTTGGTGATGACACGACGTACACAAAATTGAACTCAGATTTATATAAGATAAGACAATGTCGGAAAAGTCTATGTTCGTCCATTCGGAAAATCGTTGATACATACGAATCGCGGACGTTGACGTGGTTGAGTAAAATTTTAACAATTCTACATATAAGACGTTAAACGAATTGCTCACCTAATGTTACTTAAGAATGTTAATAAATTTCGATGAGACAACATAACGCCTTTTGGTAATCCTGTTGTTCCACTTGATCCCAAAAGGGCCGCCATTCGTTTGGAATTGTCGTCCACCGACACTGGTTTAAAGGTGTTTAAATCCACTGTATTTTTGTGTATATCCAAAAGTTCTTTCAATGTGGTCATCTGTCTATCGAGAGGTTCGTCGTCCACTTGTATCAATTTCATGGACCAGTTTAAAGTTGGAGCAATTTTACTAATAATTTTTTCCGTGCGCCGCGTTACGAACATGATTCGGGGTTGATAGATGTCGAACATGTGTCTGTACTCTCCTGCGTTTTTAATTAGTGATTTAGTCATTAATTAAGGACAATATTTGTAACTATATTTATAGCACTATATTTGGGACTAAATTTGTAATACTATAATATTTCTAAATATATTTATTTTACTAGTATTTGTTCGGGTTTGATTGTTATTGTTATTTGTAGTTCGAAATTTTTATTGACCATTGTTGGGTGATGAAATTTGGGGATTTGAAAATTTGGGGAATTGGAAATTTGGGAATTGGAAATTTGAGAGTTTCGAAATTTGGGGATTTGGAAATTTGAGAGTTTCGAAATTTGGGGAATTGGAAATTTGGGGATTTGGAAATTTGGGGATTTGAAAATTTAGGGTATTGGAAATTTGGAGATTTAAAAATTTGGGGAATTGGAAATTTGGGGATTTGGAAATTGGAGAATTTGGAAATTTGGGGAATTGGAAATTGGAGAATTTGGAAATTTGAGGAATTGGAAATTTGGGGATTTGAAAATTTGGGGAATTGAAAATTTGGGGATTTGAAAATTTTGGGAGTTGCAAATTCGTAATTTAGGGATTTCGAAATTTGAGAATTTGGAAATTTGGGGAATTGGAAATTTGAAACTCGACGAGTTGGGAATTTGTAGAGTTCAAAATTTGAAGGTTTGAAAATTTTTAGAGTAAGCAACCCGGAGAGTTGAAAATTTTTAAGAGTTCAAAATTTGAACAGTTAAAAATTTGGAAAGTTCGAAAATTAAAAATGTAAAGAACATACTTTAATTTAACTTAATAGAAATATAATTTTGTAGAAGCCTTATAGAAACTTTTTGCATCGTTACAAATTACATAAATCTACTATGTCCAATAAATTAGTAATTGAAAGCAACGAATCCTATCGGTTCATTTGCCATCTTACCAGCCATACGTCTACACGATACGCTTTCGAACTACAAATTCTTAACCAATAAAACAAAATAATTGCATACACATTTTACCAACTTTCAGTATATGCCGGATTTAATGGCGCCCATGCGGCCCCCGTAAACATAGCTGCACACGCGACGACCATATAACTCGGATGATTTTCGCTCGCGATTCCAATTCTATCTTCGATTTGTATGCCATATCTTTTCAAAATGTCAGCCAGTACTACGCTCTTTTCAAGGATTTCGCGGCACGTGTAATGTTTATTAGTCTGAATATCAACCTGAAATAATATCGAAGCATTACGATGACTGTATAACGAATGACGCTTTCGAAAACCGCATAAATTTCTGGATTTACGAGTCATCGATGTAAATTAAGCATTACAATTCGTATATTTCGCATATTATTACAAATGTTAACGATAGTTTACTTGGCTCGAATAATTCACGATTACCTGAACAACGTTGTCATTATGATCCTGCAATCGCTTGTAGATGTACTGTCCCAGGGTTACATTTGGTATTTTTGATCCTGGTAAACCAAGAATGGCGTCATGTTTTATATCCATTTTTGCTCGAGGTGTTCTTTGCCTGCAGATGATATAGAATACGTTATTATGTTGTTTATGTTATTTGTGTTATTTTTTGTTACTTATGCCATTTTATGTTATTTATGTTATTTATGTTATTTATGTTATTTGTGTTATTTTTTGTTAATACTGTTATTTTTATTGTTTATGTTATTTGTGTTATTTTTTGTTACTTATGCCATTTTATGTTATTTATGTTATTTATGTTATTTGTGTTATTTTTTGTTAATACTGTTATTTTTATTGTTTATGTTATTTATGTTATTTATGTTATTTATGTTATTTATGTTATTTATGTTATTTATGTTATTTATGTTATTTATGTTATTTATGTTATTTATGTTATTTATGTTATTTATGTTATTTATGTTATTTATGTTATTTATGTTATTTATGTTATTTGTGTTATTTATTATTTTATAATCTAACACATACATATTACAATATAAAGGATAACTATCGTTAAATAAATAGTTTCAAATAAATAAATAGACAGGTACAAAATTTTACTTTCAATTTTATTTTGTAAGTTTTCAAATTTCCTTGTACCTCCTCTCAATTTTAATTTTTTGAGCTGAAACTTTTTCGAGAGTGAGAGCGAAAAAAATTTGTATTGAACCACCCTATTACATGTCATACGCAATCTCTGAACGATTTCTATCGATAATTATGTACAGCATGTATAATAGGAAAATTAGAATTCCAAGGATCACGATTGTCACTTCGAATCGTCCAAAGTATGGCAACGGAATCACCGGATCGATCGAACCAACGGTAAATTACGTTTAACGGGTAAACCCATCAGGATCCTTCACGAACGATCTATTTCAGCAAATACCATCGACAGAATCCAAAGTCCACGTATCATTTCGTGCTTGAATACGCGTCGAGTTTTATCGTACGATCAGTGGCAGAAGTTCAAACTAATACCATCGTCGAATCCATCTGGAGAAAAGCTCTTTCTTAACTATAACGATATGACTGTAACTATAGACATACACGATCACTGTTAGGTACGTCACTAGATATACGATCACTGTTAGATACGTCACTAGATCACTATTAGGTGCATCACTAGATAGATCACTATTAGGTACGTCACTAGATAGATCACTATACTGCTATTATGAACACTTGTTATTGTCAACTTTTCATTAAACTTTGACTTTTTCAAGGTTTTTCAACTTTTGAGTGTTTCTTTTCAACGGACCTACTGGTTAATATATACATATGTATATATGTGTGATGTATGATATATATATGTACATGTATATGTATGATTAATATATACATATATACATATGTATATATTGTAATATGTATAATATACATATACACATATGTATATATTGTATATGTATTATTATATATTAATATTATATATGTGTTATATATGTATGTATATACCGAATTAATATATACATTAATTCTTTATAAAGATCAACACAGATTTCAAAGAAATCACTTTAACAAATTTTGCAACTTCAAATAAAAAACTTGTAGTAAAACTTATCTTGTTTGACATAAGCGCACTGCATGAAAGTTGCAGGATTTTGAAGAACATAGGAGTATCAAATTTTTTTTATGGGGTTTACAAATTTTGGAGGTCTTGTTTCTTTAAATGGAGTTCATTCTCATGTGCAATTTTAGGAAGTATAAAATGTACTTCATGTATGTGTATGTGTATAGTTTACACCTTGTGTGTACATGTATGGCAGTTTAAAGTATATTTTATGTGTCTATATATTTATAGAAGTTTAAAGTATATTCTGTGTGTATGTGTATAGACGTTTACACTTTATGTATATGTATATATACATATGTATATACATACATATGTGTATAAGTACACCAAATGTACATATACATATACATATGTGTGTATATATAATAAAAGTTTAAAATATATACTTTACGTGTATATGTATAGAAGTTTCAATAACGTTAATAATTTGTTAAATATTTCTCCTATAAATAGCAGCCCTTCCTGGAAATATTTTTTACGAGCGAAAAATAAAATCATGTGAGTAACATGGCGAAAAGTCGAAGAAATCGAAAAGAAAACTCGATACCACGGAAAAGTCGTCTCGTTGATGAATAGTTTTCTTTCGGTATCGACTCGTTGGTCTACGAGGAACGGAAACGAAAGGTGAAAAATACAATAGGTACTTTATAGAAATGGAACTTAATCATATGAACTGGTTGGATAAATGAGAATAAGTTGCTTCTTACATTTGGAATAGTAAAAATTGAGATATTATTTAAAAGTCACTGCTTTAATAAGGGTAAGTAGGAGAAGATGCTGTGCATTTTAAGAACATTTTTTTTTATTAAGAAAATATAATTTCTGACATGTCATATGAAGTTTGGACATTTTACGAACTTCTGATTTGAAAAATTTAGAAATTTAATCATTTTGAAATTCACAAAATTATAAATTTAGGAACTTACAAGTTTAGGTATTTACAAATTTTATAAATTTACAAATTGACAGTTTCACTTTACAATTTCAAAAATTTTAAAATTTAGGAAATCCCAAATGAGAACTGTGATCTGTTCAAATATCATATAATATATTAGGGACAATACAATTTGAGTGTATAGGGGATATTTAAAAAATGGTGGATATATAGTAGAAAAATGTACTATGTTATGTATCAAACTCTCAAGTTCTAAAATTTCTAAATTCAACAAATTCTAAAATTTCATATTTCTAAATCCTCAAATTTCTATATTGTCAAAACCCCAAACTTGAAACTCTCCAAATCTCCAAATCTCCAGTTACTTAAATATCCAAATCCCCAAATTTCCATATCCCTAAATCTCCAAATTTCCAAATCTCTAAATCTTCAACTTTTCAAATCTCCAAATCCTTAAATATCCAAATATCCAAATTCCCAAATCCCCAAATTCCCACATACCTAAATTTCCAAATCTCCAAATCTCCAAATCTCTAAATCTCCAAATCCTCAAATCTCCAAATTCCCAAGCACTAAATCCCCAAATTCCCACATTCCCAAATCTCCAAATTCTCAAATCTGCAAATCCCTAAATCCCCAAATTCCCAAATCACCAAATCCTCAAATCTCCAAATTCGCAAATCCCCAAACCCCCAAATCTCCAAATCCTCAAATCTCTAAACCCCTAAATTCCCAAATCCTCAAATTTTCAAATTCTAAATCTCAAATCTCCAATTCTTTAAATCTTCAAATTTCCAAATCCCAAATTCCCAGCCCCTCAAATATTAGACTCGACAAACTATTTCAAACTCATCGAAATCAGCGAAGTATATGCTTTTTCATAAATAACGCCGCACCACAAATATATTCTCGAATACCTCTGAAATTAAAGCCGAACAATTACATACTTAATAAAAAAGCTGTTCACAACGACGCTCTACTCCAAGATCATGCAAATGCTCTCATCCCTCCCATAATTTACGCCGCAAATATTCTTCCGTATAATAAAAGATTCTCTAAAATTAAAGAGCAACGATTACACGTAATAAGAAACTATAGACAACATGATCCTCAAAATATTCGAAGAATTACAAGGGAGAGCCTGTATACACATACAATTACCAAAACCGTTTCGAAACTCATCGTCGGGGAGCCTCGAAGCGTTAACCTTTTCATTCGCAGCGTTTTCTTCCCAACTTTGTTCCCCGTTTGTCGTCGTTACTTTTAACCAACAGTTAAATTCCAGACTATTCCGCGTTGGTCGCCAGATTAAACGCGGACACTTTTTAAAGCGGCATCGCCCGTTGGCTCCGCTCGGGGGTGGCACGCTCTCGGCGAGTCATAAGTATTCCCCGGGTGTCTAGGCACGCCGCACGAAACCAAGAATCGTCGGTATGTGGCTCGCGTGTCCCAGTATGGCTGCTACAATCAGAGTGGCACGCGCCCTCATACCCCCGTCCACCCCTCCTGCTAACCCACACCCTTCAGCGACGTGCACGCGCTGAAACTAACCCTGAACAACCGATTCCCAGCCAACCGAGCCAGTCCGCTGATTTTCCGAAACGCATTCCTCCGCCTCTTCTTCACCGACGCGTGAATATTCAAGACATTCTACCTCCGGGCTTCTACCGATAACTCGATAACTCCAGATAACTGGATAAGCCCTACGTTCTTAACGTCAGATATTCCTTTAACACGCGTCAAACTTCATTTCACTTGGCCACCGAAGTACGATTGTATTTTGTGTTTAATACCGTCTTTGAATAATTGTACTATTTTAATTTTCAGGTGGGGTATTCAAAATGGACCGGGTGAATTGTTCATATGTGAGAAATATTGCAGTGTGTGTTCGATGAAATACTTCTTAACGTTATATGTATGTTCAAGATGCATCAAGCTTCATTTCACTTGGCCACCGAAGTACGATTCTATAAATTTCTGTTTAATATCGTCTTCGAATATTTGTACTATTTTAATTCTCAGGTGGGGTATTCAAAATGGACAGGGTGAATTGTTCATATGTGAGAAATATTGCAGCGTGTGTTCGATGAAATACTTCTTAACGTTATATGTATGTTCAAGATGCATCAAGCTTCATTTCCGTGTGAATTGTTCATATGTGAGAAATATTGCAGTGTGTGTTCGATGAAATACTTCTTAACGCTAGATGTATGTTCAAGATGCATCAAGCTTCATTTCACTTGGCCACCGAAGTACGATTCTATAAATTTCTGTTTAATATCGTCTTTGAATATTTGTACTATTTCAATTTTCAGGTGAGGTATTCAAAATGGACCGGGTGAATTGTTCATATGTGAGAAATATTGCAGTGTGTGTTCGATGAAATACTTCTTAACGTTACATGTATGTTCAAGATGCATCAAGCTTCATTTCAGTTGGCCCAGAAGGACGATTGTACAAATTTCAGTTTAATACCGTCTTGTAATATTTGTACTATTTTAATTTTCAGGTGAGGTATTCAAAATGGACCGGGTGAATTGTTCATATGTGAGAAATATTGCAGTGTGTGTTCGATGAAATACTTCTTAACGTTATATGTATGTTCAAGATGCATCAAGCTTCATTTCACTTGGCCACCGAAGTACGATTCTATAAATTTCTGTTTAATATCGTCTTCGAATATTTGTACTATTTCAATTTTCAGGTGGGGTATTCAAAATGGACCGGGTGAATTGTTCATATGTGAGAAATATTGCAGTGTGTGTTCGATGAAATACTTCTTAACGTTATATGTATGTTCAAGATGCATCAAGCTTCATTTCACTTGGCCACCGAAGTACGATTGTACAAATTTCGGTTTAATACCGTCTTTGAATGTTTGTACTATTTTAATTTTCAGGCGGGGTATTCAAAATGGACCGGGTGAATTGTTCATATGTGAGAAATATTGCAGTGTGTGTTCGACTAAATATTTCTTAACGTTAGATGTATGTTCAAGATGCATCAAGCTTCATTTCACTTGGCCACCGAAGTACGATTCTATAAATTTCTGTTTAATACCGTCTTCGAATATTTGTACTATTTTAATTTTCAGGTGGGGTATTCAAAATGGACAGGGTGAATTGTTCATATGTGAGAAATATTGCAGTGTGTGTTCGACTAAATACTTCTTAACGTTAGATGTATGTTCAAGATGCATCAAGCTTCATTTCACACGGCCACCGAAGTAGGATTGTATAAATTTCTGTTTAATACCGTCTTTGAATATTTGTACTGTTTTAATTTTCAGGTGGGGTATTCAAAGTGGACCGGGTGAATTGTTCATATGTGAGAAATATTGCAGTATGTATTCGACTAAATACTTCTTAACGTTAGATGTATCAAACTTCATTTCACTTGGCCACCGAAGTATGATTGTATTTTGTGTTTAATACCGTCTTCGAATATTTGTACTATTTCAATTTTCAGGTGGGGTATTCAAAATGGACCGGGTGAATTGTTCATATGTGAGAAATATTGCAGTGTGTATATTCGTTGAAATACTTCTTAACGTTAGATGTATGTTCAAGATGTATCAAGCTTCATTTCACTTGGCCACCGAAGTACGATTGTATAAATTTCTGTTTAATACCGTCTTCGAATATTTGTACTATTTTAATTTTCAGGTGGGGTATTCAAAATGGACCGGGTGAATTTTTCATATGTGAGAAATATTGCAGAGTGAATTCGACTAAATATTTCTTAATTTTATATGTATGTTCAAGATGTATCAAACTTCATTTCACTTGGCCACCGAAGTACGATTGTATTTTGTGTTTAATACCGTCTTCTAATATTTTTTATCTCAGTTTTCAGGTGTTGGGAGTGTTCGAAATGAACCGTGTGAGTGAATTGTTCATATGTGAGAAATATTACAGTGCGTATTCGATGAAATACCTTCTGACGTCAGATATTCGTTTAGGATACATCAAGCTTGATTTCATTTAGGTATTTACTGTGAGAATGACTGTAGAGCTACCTTCACTTTCAACATCTTGATCAATGTTATTTGAACTATTCGCATGTTTGTGTTATTTTAATCTTGAAAGAGAACAATCTTTAAAATGTACCATGGGATGATTAAACGTGACTTAGTGGATATTGCAGTGGTTTATTCGATGATCACTTAACGTTACATATTCTTTTAAGGTGTATCTTCGTATCATTTAGATATGTACCACAAGTATGACTGTAAATAAAATTCCATTTTCAATATCTTGTTCAAACTTATTTGAACTATATGAATATTTGTATTATTTCAATCTTGATAGCTTTAGGACAATCTTCAAATGGATCATGTGGATGGGCTGATTAAATGTGAGTCAGTGGACATTGCAGTGGTTTATTTGACGAAATACCTTCTGACGTCAGATATTCGTTTAGTATACTTCAAACTTCATTTCATTTAGGTCTGCATTGCAAGAATGACTAAAGCAAATTTCACTTTCATCTTGATCAATGTTATTTGAACTCCGAATCTTGATCTTGTTATTTGAACTATTCGAATGTTTATATTATTTCAATCTTGACAACTCTAAAAGGATAATCTTCAAAATGGATGATGTATTGGATTAAATGTGAATCAATGAATACTGTTTTATTCGATAAATCACCTGTTGACGTCAGATACTTTTTTAGAGTTCAAGCTTTATTTCATTTAGATATGTCCTACAAGTATGACTGTAAATAAAATTCCATTTTCATCATGTTCGAAGTTATTTGTACTATACGAACGTTTGTATTATTTGAAATTTAACACCTCTAGGAAAAAAGATTCAAAATGGACCGTGTGAATGAGTTGAAATGCGAGTGATTGTAAAAACGATTGTAAATCAAATTCCAATGTTACTACCCAGCTACAAATTACTCGAATATTTGTATTGCACCAGTTTCAACAATTCTAGCAAAGATATACAAACTGAATCATGTGAATGGATCGTTGAAATGAGAGATAGTCGATATTTAAGTGGTATATTCCATGAAGTGCTCTTCAGCATCAGATATTCATTTAGGACGCGTCAAGCTTCATTTCACTTAAATGCCGAAGTGCGATTGTAAACCAAATTCCAGCTTCAATACCGTGTTCGAAGTTATTCGAACTATTTGTATTGTTTCAGTTTTCGGCTTTAGACGGAAAACATGCAAAACGGACCATGTAGATGGATTGTTCAAAAGTGAGTCAGTGGATATTGTAGTGGTTTATTCGATGAAATACCTTTTAACGTTAGATATTCATTTTGGGGCGTGTCAAGCTCCGTTTCATTTAGGTATGGACTGCAAGAATGTAAAACAAATTCCAATTTCAGTACAGTGTTCGAAGTTATGTGAACTATTCCAATATTTGTATTATTTCAATTTTTACAGCTCTAGGCGGGAAATATTTGAAATGGACGATGTAGGTGGGTTCAAAAGTGAGGCTGTGGATATTGCAGCGGTTTATTTGATGAAATAACTTCTTCAAAGTTTTTAAAAGCGTTTAATGATAAACGAGTGAATTCCTTTTACTAGAACCAGAAAATTGATGGATTTTTACACTTTTTCAGTTTTGAGACTTTTAGATGTTAAAGTCTTATAATTTTGGAATATTTGAATTTTGACGCCTTCGAACTTTAGGATTGTCATTTTGTAAATTTGACATTCAAGTATGTTAAGATTTTGGAGTTTTGGAATTTTAGAATCTTGGGACTTTAAAATTATAGGAAAGTCAAGGGACTTTGAGGTTTTTGGATTTTGACAATTTGGAATTTTGGAATTTAAAGCCTTGTCATTGTGAAAAATTGAAAATCAATTATATCGATATTTTGAGTTTTTGGAATTCTGAAAAGGAAATTTAGGACATCAATAATTTAGAAATTTGTTACGATGGCACTTTGGAAGTTTCTAACTTCAAAATTCTACGAGAACTTCAAAATCATAAAAGTGCAGATCTTGTACTGAGAAACTTGCAGAACGTTCATTTGACTGATTTGATAGTATCTGTGCAAATGAAAAACGTGATGATGAGATTTCATGAACTAGGACACACTTTTAAAATGATCTGCTATTCGCTTATTTGCAAAAAATTATTTTAAAAGCGTGTCCTACTTCATGAAACCACATCATCACATTGTTCATTTAACACAAACACCAAATCAGTAAAATGATCGATCTACAAGTTTCTCATTACAAGTTAAAAAATTTGTTAAGGTTCTTGAAACGTTGATTTTCATCAAGACCAAAAATTAATGCGAACAATAATTTATATTTATTTCTCAACTAAATATTCTATTTCACGATAAGTATGTATTATGCGTCGATAGTTCAGTATTGAGCCATCATAAATGTACGTCACAATGTCAGCAGTAAGCGACGATTAAACGCCGCGTGGAATCATTGGGATTCCCAACAAGTGAATATAAGTGGACTGTATCTAAATGAATTTGACTTCGGACTTTAGTTTGCTATGTACTTGATGACTCGAGAGTGTCTTCGAAGAATTTTTACGTTTCACTAAAAGCTCGGAGTGGGTACAATTTTTGTGACATTGCTGAGGGAAAACAGTTTCTGATTTTCCATCGGTGTAGCTAGAATTCGGGTGGCGATGGAAATATAAATGACGTATGAAGTGGGTCTGTTTCCCCAAAGTGACCTAAGCAAGTAATAAAACCAAGCAATACCTCGACATGTATCGAAAACTGCAAACAAAAGACTCTACTGCTAAGGTTAAGGGTTCACAACCAGATGTGACTAGCAATAAAAAAATACTCGCTAGAATGTGACTCCTTATTGCTGCTATGGGTGAATTTGACACTACAAATGCGAAGGACCGAAAAATCGTTAAACTACCGTATCGCTAGAAACTTGTACCGAGGTCTAATCCTTTCGCTGTAATATTCGACCTGACAGTAAATAAATTCGGCAACTAAAATACGAAAGTAAAAATTTGATTAAAATATTCGGGTTTCTTCCATTAAAATAATTTCGGCTAAAATTCGCGATTTAAGAGACTTTGTTTAACTTTGAATTTCAGTTTTTTACGCGGCGAGGTGCGAACACAAAGAAAAGCCGTCCATGCGTGCGTTATGACACCGAAACGCAATTTTATATTTAAAAAGTCATCCCGACGCTTCTAGCCGACGGACGTCCGTTAGGTTTTAAAAATCTGAGCCTCTTCTGAATTAATTCGTGCAACGAAAAGCGTCTCTCGAACGCGTTAAAAGAGATATTTTATAGGAAAAAAGCTTTCGCGCTTGTTCCCGTGCAAGTTCTAAATGTCTGAACCCATTAGTTCCTCTATCCTGCGTAACTTTCATCGTTCGATCAAAGAAAGTCTTTCCTGCGCGGCAAACTTCCATTTCATGAAATGTTTACGGCCGGTTAAATATCGTTTAAGTAGGAGAAAACTCCCCGAACTTTTAGCACGAATGTGTGTACTTTGTGAGGTCAGAGGATACACTAATCGTAGATAAACATGTTTAACGAAAACCTACCTATTCATGAAGTTTCAAGAGAAAATCTGCCTTCCCTCGAGGAAATATAGCAACTGGAGACATTCCACTTGTTGATTTTCGGGATTTAACAATTTTTGGGATTTAATCATTTTTAGAATTGAAAATTTCAGGTTGGACCATTGAGATATTCTTTTCAACTGATATGGAAATTTTGCGATGTAGGAATTCGGGGATTTAAATCTCTAAATTTTCCAAATCTTCACATTCTCAAATTCCTAAATTTCGAAATTTGCCAAGCTTTAAAATTCTCAAATTTTTCAATCGCCACAATCTCAAGTGTTTATGTCCTCGAATATCCAAATATCACAATTTGCAAATTCCTCAACTTTCAAACGCTACATTTCAAATTCGATATTCCTAAATTTATCAATCTCCAAAATCTATAACTTCCAAATGCCCAAATTCCAGATTTACAACTTCTCAAATTTCTAAACGTCCAAAATTAATTAAAGCTAATTGAATCTTTCAAACATCGCGGATTTTGAACTTTTCAAAAGTGTAAACATTTTCCAATTTTTAAGATTTGCTGTGCCACTGTTGTTGAGACACCCTGTATGTGTAAATAATGGACACAAGAAAGTCGATGAATTGGTAATTTTGGCCTGGATCGGGTTGCATCTTATTTCGCTTACTCGACGTTCCGAAGAAATCACGCCGATAACGGGAAACAATTTTCCCGACACAACTGTATATTCGAATCGGTTTCCCCCGCTGATTTCTCATCGTTCCGTCGCGTACCAAACGAAATTAACCCTTTTAATGTCGAGCAACGATATATCGTTGTTAGCGACACTGGCAAAACACAATCGACATCCATTTATTCTCGCTTTATTTCGTGATGCATTTCTTTTTGAACTTTCTATTTATTCTCACTACTTTTTTACGATTTTCTTAAGTCTAATTTTTCGAGTTTAAAAATATTCTAATTTTTAACTAAATCTGTGTCAGTAATTTTTTAAATCTCTTTTGGGTATTCGTCGCTTAAACCTTTGCACTTAATATTCTTGTTTAATTAAAGTTGTAAATGTTTGAATTCAAAATTTACAAATTCTTGAATTTAGAAATTTACAGATTTGCATATATTGCGACAGTGTCGGCCAGGTAATTAAAATTCTTTCTTATTGCATAATACTGTAGCCTATCTAAAATAGTCTAGCCAGAAAATTTCGAATTTGCTTTTAAATTTATAAATAAATTACTTCCAAATATTTGTATCTATCAATTTACAAATTTATGTAGCTCTACGTATACTATTTTCTGGTTTTAAGTAGATAATACCGATTGAACTTAAACCAAGTAAAATCTACCTTGAGCATACATGTTACGAAAGACATCATTCCCGTTGCAAGGTTAACTTGCGGTAACATTTAAAAATGCAGTTCTGCCTGGAATATCTCGAACTTCGACCGCAAAGAGTTAATTAAAGATTCGATGATTTCAGTGCACCCAACGGTGTACCCTGCCGAACCTTTCAACCCCGAAGAAGATGCTGCTCTCCTTCGAACCGCCATGAAGGGTTTCGGTACCGACGAACAAACCATCATCGACGTCCTCGCCCATCGCGGTATAGTGCAGCGTCTCGAAATTGCCGACAAATTCAAAACGATGTACGGAAAAGATCTGATATCCGAATTGAAATCGGAACTCGGTGGTAACTTCGAAAAGGCTATCTCAGCGTTAATGACACCGCTGCCGGAGTATTACGCTAAAGAACTCCATGATGCAATTTCCGGTGTGGACACTGACGAAGGAGCTCTCATCGAGGTGCTAGCATCGCACGGCAATTATGGCATCAAGACCATATCTGCCGTTTACAAGGAACGTAAGTGAACTCGCACAGTGACGCATCTTCTAGCAATTACGTTACAACGCATGATTGTTTGTGGGGATAGCGAAACGAGTGATTTTTAATTCAATTCGCGAACGTAACGCAAGGGGTACGATTCTTTCGGTCGGCACTAAAAGGGTTAATCAAGGGCCACGTTTTCCCTGAAACAACGCTTTCAGGATGCCATTAGAGGAAACGGCGGGGCGTGGTAATCACGATACCTAATGGTATCTGACGTGCACCGATGTGAAATTTGATTCTCGAAATATCGGCATTTAGCTCGCACTCGATGACTTTACGCGATTTAAGTGGATAAGCAAAGCGACTTACTTACGTAGACATGTTACCGGGAAAGTTTGTAATTCAGCTTTCCAGCTAGACCATGGAAATTCGACACGTTCGTTGAATACGTTATCCATTGTGTTCTATCGTGAATAGAACGCGTCAATTAAAGCGCTACTTTTCGTACGAACAAAAGTGTCTGACAAACGAAAGGCGGGCTTAATATAAACGTTGATACAGAGGGAGAAACGGACAAAACGAAATGAAACAAGAATCTGCACGATCAGGTTATAACTTCGAGAAACGAACGTATAAAACTCGTGCACCAGTATGATGAACGGATGTTGAACTGATGTGTGACGAATTTTGCGAACTGTGCAAGGCACAAGTGACAGGGGAACGTATTCACTACAAGTTTCCAGGTTCTGAAATTTATGAAGAATCTGATTCTTAATTTCACGAATTTTAGATAGGTTAGGTTTTTATGTTAGCGAAATATCAAGTTTTCTGGGTTTTGAGGTTTCAAATTAGAAATTTATGCTGTCATTGTGAGATTTGGGAATGTGGGGATTTGGGGATTTTGGGATTTGGGGATTTGGGGATTTGGGGATTTGGGGATTTTGGGATTTGGAGATTTGGGGATTTGGGGATTTTGGGATTTTGGGGATTTAGGAATTTGGAGATTTGGGCAATTGGGGATTTGGAGATTTAGGAATTTGGGTATTTGGAGATTTGAGGATTTGGGGATTTACGGATTTGGAGATTTGAGGATTTGGAGATTTGGATATTTGGAGATTTGTGAATGTGGAAATTTGGGAACTTGGGGATTTGGGAATTTGGGAATTTGGGGATTTGGGGATTTGGGAATTTGGGGATTTGGGGCTTTGGTAATTGGGAAAGTGGGAAATTTGGAAATTTAGAAATTTGAGAACTTTGGAAGTTGGGAATGTGGAAATTTGGGTATTTGAGAATTTGGGGATTTAGGGATTTAGGGATTTGGGGCTTTGGTAATTGGGAAAGTGAGAAATTTGGAAATTTAGAAATCTGAGAATTTTGGTATTTGTGAATGTGGACATTTGGGTATTTGAGAATTTGGGAATTTGAGAATTTGGGGATTTGGAGATTTGGGGATTTGGGGATTTGGTAATTAAGAAAGTGGGAAATTTGGGAATTTAGAAATTTGAGAATTTTAGAATTTGTGAATGTGGAAATTTTGGAATTTGAGAATTTGGGAATGTGGAAATTTGGGAATTTGAGAATTTGGGAATATGGGAATTTGGGAATGTGGGAACGTGGGTATGTGAGAATTTGGGAATTAGGGATTTATGAATTTTGAGATTTGAGGATATAGGAATTCGTTACTTTAAGAATTTGAAGATTAAGGATGTAGGAATTTGCATATTTTATAATCCAGAAATCTGATAATTTGGTAATTAGGAATTTAGGAATTTCAAGATTTGTCTATGAATTAGTAAACTTGGAAATTTGAGAATTACTGGTTTAGAAATTTGTTTTTCTTTTAGATCTAGGAATCTGAGAATTTGAGAATTATGAGTTTAAGGATTTACAGCTTTGGCGATCTTTGATAATGTAGAAACTTGGAAATATGGGAATTAAATGTTTACGAGTTTGGAGATTCAGAAATCTAAATTTCATAATTTGACAACTAGTGAACTTGTGAACTTGATAATTCGTGAATTATTTTATTAGAATCATCTAGTACAGAACTTATAAACTTCAGAAATTTCATTAGAAAATCTAGGAATCTTTTAACAGTTTGATAATCAGCAGTTCAATTATTTAGAAACCTCCAAACTTCACTGTTTAATCTCCGCAACGCTAAAGCTGTTGAAACATTCTTCCCAAACTTACCCTCGGTATATTGCACCTGACCCTACTTCCTTCTACTGCTCAATCTATTCTATAACTCTGTTGAATTATTAACAGAAAAACTGAATCTGATGAGAAACATTATCTTATTGTCTGCATTAAAAAACCAAACTGACACCATCGGTAAGTCTGAAACCATTTGTCACCGACCATGCTAATAAACACGGTGCAAACATAGTTTCTTTAACTCCTTGCACTTTGAAGAGTCTCATGACGCACACTCCGTGATCAATTTTACACGAATTTTTAATACACAATAGTTCAAGTCTAACTATTTACATAGTCAACATAATACCAGATTGACACAACATTTTAACTTCGTCTGTTTCAATATTACAGCTGCGATTAGTTAGATCTGACGCACCTGACAAATCACAGTGCAAAGGATTAAGTGAACGCCCATTTCCTTGAACTTCACTTCTAGAGTGAAGTTCACTTTATAGAGCATTAAAAGAGTCAAGACTAGTGAACCTTAAATAAAGTTCATAGTTTAAAAGACAAAAGAGTACTTTTTCACCCATTTCCAATAAAGACTCATTTTAACCCTTATCGGTCGTAAATCACCTGTCACGTGACGACACCCCTTTGGCGCTGCGGTCGCACGTCACGTGGGAGGTGACAATGATTGAATCTGTCGAAATTCTAATTTTCAAGAAGGTGAAACTGCGCGATATAGAACGTCATCAACAGACAATGAGGATTATATATCTTACAACTTGATGCAAAAGAAGATTACTTAGTATGTTCTAATCGTAAGTTGCTTGCAAGAAGAAAAGAGAAGAAACCCTTCATATACATTTAAAACTTATAAATAATTATTTGAAACTCATATAACACACCTTCAAAAATTAAATAATTTCTAACAAAAATATAATAATACTGAAGATTCTTCGCATATTTATCGAAATCAGCTGCAACATAAGAATCTAGATCTAGCGACCGATAAGGGTTAATTTCTCCATTCATTCTCTAAAAGAGTCTACGTTCTTTCTTTCCTGGAGCATAACGCGGCCCGTAAAAAATCACCGTCGTTGAAAAGTCTCGCGATTCAGGCCGATTGTCTCAGCTCGTGATTCGTATTAACGTAAGGCTGCGGACTTAACGGAATTAACGAGACGGTGTCTGTCGCGGGCGCGTGCTGCGATGCAAACGCAACGGGCCGCTTCGAAGCAGCCTCAGGATTTTGATAACATGTGACTTTATCTGGAATTCCCGAGCGCGCAGGTAGCCTGTTTACTTAAGATAATAGCGAAGCGGAGTGGCTGGCTGAGCGTAGATGGAAAGCTGGCGGGGGAAAGGCGAAAGGATATTTCAGCAGGCAATGTTGAGTCGAATCTTCTCTCCGGCAAGAAGGAAGACGAAGAGGAACGAGGAGACGGCGAGGAACAAGGAGACGAAGAGTAGGAGGAGAAGGTAGCGAGTCGAACGGTCGAGAAGGAATAGAGTCCCGGATATCGAGTGCCGAGTAGTCTCGGGTTAGCGATAGAAGAGGAACTCGAACATCCAAGAAGAAGAAGATGAAGAAGAAGAGAATCCTGACTGTGGTGGAGGAGGAGGAGAGAACGGTTGTTGCTAGAGGGTTGCTTGGCCGTCGCGGTGGAAGAGGCTGCGAGAGTAAGAGCGAAAGAGTGAAATAGAGGAGGGTGAGATTCCCTCTCAGCCGGGCTACAAGAACTTCATTTTCCGAGCCATTACGCCCCGTCCCACTGCGCTACCCTGGAAACCCCTTTACCCCCTTAAATTAATTTATATCGAAATTTTAAATGACATTCATCGGGACGAACAATAAATAACGCTACCAGCGCCGGGGAAAACGGCATCGCGTTAGTGACGTCGACCCAGCTTTTTCGAACGGTCACGAAAATTTTCGACGGAAATACGGCCAAACCGTTTCTTACCTCTATCGACGCCTTCGATTTTGCCAATTAATGCGTCGCGGTAATTCGCTGCCCGGATAAATTATACTCGACACATTTTCAAACACTCTGCGTAATTGACATATCGATTGAAGCGGCTGATTTTGGTAGTATTTTTTTAACGAATCTTATGAGGTAGTTTCACAATATCTTATGTTTTCCACAGTTTTGGGTTAATAGGAGTAGTTTCGATTAGGTGAGTGAAATTCTTAATAATAGTCTGTATGGCAATTCAAGTGTCACCTCCATGTAATATGGCAAAGTTAACCCTTGAAATGGGTTGTATTCGAGTTAATACTAGTTATTAACCCGGAGGGACATTGATGTTGGCAATTATAGCTGAAGAGTTTGACAAATTCTTTCGAAGTTATTTCTCTATTATTAACCCCTTGAGTACTACCCTTTGAGTTGATGTAAGAGTGTAGTCTGATTTATAAATCTTACACCTTAGTATAACGTCATAAAAGCAGAAACACATTTCAAGCAATAGTTATAGAATCCTTATCAGATGTACACAATATACCGAAGGGGTTGTCACTATTGTCTCTTTCACTATTTTTATTTCACTTTAGTTTATCACTGGGTCTACAGAACATATTCTAGATTTCTCCTTTTATTTTACAGAAATTATACTTTTGTCAGGATGTATGTTAACATTGATAAAAATAAAGAATAATTGTATAAATTAATTTATGTTTCATCCCTCATTTACTTATTGACCTGTGCCTTTGAAATTCAGATTAAATAAAACGTTTTTGCGAAAGACATATGCAATAACCTCGAAAGAGAAATCAATAACCTTGAAAAGATAAAGGGTAAATGCTCTCGGCACAAAACCATTCATCCTATTTAATAGAATTTCTTCTTAGAATAGAATGTCTTAATAGAATTCTATAAACCATTCCTTTTCGTTCTTTGGAACAATTTAACTCCTTAATAATTTTTCAGTAGTTGCATCACTATTGCTAATAATTAAATAAAGAAACTTGAAGTGTTACATATATTTTGGACTTATCAATCTTTACGAATTATTTGTTTTGTACAGAAGATTCAATCGTATAAACACATTTGTCAATACTTGAATATTCAAATTCTGAACATTCAACTCAAACTTCCCAGAATCTTTAATTCTAATCTTAAATTTCTCGAATTTAAAAATCTCGAAGCTTGAATCTACCTACATCAAAAATCCAATTGCAAAATGATTAATCAATGATTTATTTATAAGATACGCGTTTGTAGAATGCAGTGCTTATTAATATCACAAGTGAATGTGGGTCACGAGTGTGACTCGATATTGCAAGTCAAGTGTCTTAACAGTAAATTAAGCACTGAACATTAAACATTTAATAGCGTATTAAATCGTATCATCGCGACTGAAAGAGATATTCAAGTGTTTGGTGCATTTTAAATAGCAAATTTGTTCGTATCATAACGATCGAAAGAGATATTTGAGCGCATCAGCCTGTATATGAAGGCACTAGCCAATCTACTCGCTTGGCAGAATTAAAAACAAATATCGCTCGCAAAATTCAATAAGAGAATAAGATATTCATGAAATTCGCGTGTTTTATTTCCGAAGAAGAGACAATATCAATAATCGGATTTACTTTTTGTAATGTTTGCAATATTAAAAAAATTGTTGTCTAAATTAGAATATTAGAAGCGGTGAAATTTCATGGCCAATTAATTCTTGAAGTCTGGCTCGTTGAATAACTTGTAACTATCGAGCTCTTTGATAAACTATATTCTTCGTGCGTTTGTCATAACAGAGAATGTGCAACCCGTCCGGTGAACCAACTCTGTACGTGACTTTTGTGGTGCTTCTTCAATTTTGATCACCACAAAACCTGTCCTAAAACCGTCTACGGTATCGGATCTCTGTGCAAAATTTCATGAAAAAATATTTGGTAGCTTTTGGTGATGACACGACGTACACAAAATTGAACTGAGATTTATGTAAGATTTGACAATGTCGGAAAAGTCTATGTTCGTCCATTCAGAAAATCGTTGATACAAACGAATCGCGGACGTTGACGCGGTTGAGTAAAATTTTAACAACCTACAACCGTAATGGTCCCTTTTATAAGAGTCGTTACGACGTCGTACGGAATTGGTCCTTTCTCTCATTGATGTCGGTTCCCACTTTTAGGTTCAACGAACTACACCTGTTTCTCCTCGCAGTTCGCGTATTTCCGTCAAACAAATTCGTAGGATTTGCCGTTCCACTGAATTCGAAACGAACGCCATTAACGCTGCGCGAGATCTTCAAAATTTCTTATTCGAAACCTTTGTCCCTGTTGCGCCTCGTCGCTTTCGCTCGAACTAACAACGGGACCATTCGTTATCTACGAATTAGTTGTTATCCTCGTTTAGGGATCGTTATTTTTCACAAAGTCGTTTCGAAGCGATTCGCAGGTGAAAACGTGGACGGAATAAAAACCGATGGATTTCTTTTTAGTTAAATATGAGAGAATTGGTAGATGGGGGTAGATTTATAGATCGCGCGAAGTATTCGCGACTGGGTAAGCGGAAAGAAGTCTTTTTTGTAAGTTTACGAGTTTCGAGGTTTGAGGATTTGGGTGTCTGAATGGTTTCGGAATTTGAGAGTTTGGAGAATTGTTTTGAGAATCTGAGGATTTAGAGATTTAGGAATTTGGGAATTTGGGGTTTGGAACTCTGAGGATTTTGCAATTTGTGGATTTGATGCGAGAATTTGGAAATTAGGGGATTTTGTAATTTGTGGATTTGAAGATGTGAGGATTTGGAAATTTGAGAATTTGGAGATTTCAAAATTTAGTGGATCTGAGTGTTTAGAGATATGAGAATTTGGGAGCTTGAAGATTTGGGGAGCTAAGAATTTTTGAATTTATGGATTTCGTGATCTGGAGATTTGACAATTTGGAGATCTAAGAATTTGGGAATTTGAAAATTTAGGTATTTGACAAATTTGATGATTAGGAAACTAGAAAACTGGAAAAGTAGAAAATTACAAACCTGGAAAACTAGAAAACTACAAAATCTCCCAAAGTCAAATATTTTAAATCTCAATTATTTCAATCAATATTCCCTTAAATCACAACCAAAGCATCAAAAGTATCCATAAAACTTATGATCACATCAACAGTGAACATACATATTTAATTTTAATCCAAAAACACACGTTTCTTTAACCAAAAATTTCGCACTTCAACTTGTGAACGCGCCTGAATGCCTTCTCCTAGTTCATCATTACCCAAAACATTTCTCACCCTTCCTTTTAAACATTCCAAGTCCCTTTTTCAGCGTAGGTTCGTTCGTTTGTGGTATCGTGTTCGAAAGGTCTGTAAATTTGTCTGTCAGCTTCGAAGCCTTTGCTGCCAAATTTAAACTCGTAAAGTACACACGAAAGAATTACGATTTTCGACGTAGAAGTTTTCGAGAGATGCTGGAAAGAATATTTTTCTAGTTCTAGGGATTAAGGGTGAAGTTTGGTAAAAAACTCAGGACTGATTTTTGGGACCTCTGGAAAATTGATACGCTACGGTAATCCTTGTTTATCTTTTGTTTTGGTCAGGAGAGACAAGATGGTTTCCAAAAATGTGCAAAATGCGATTTCGTAATTCTAGTAGTTTCAAGCCAAAAGCAATATTTTGTCGTACTTTTTTCAGAGGTATTCTTTAGACTATACTTGCGATAAAGAGCCCGATTTTGCAATTTCGCTTTAAAAACTTTTTAAAACTCCACAACGAACGAAAGCATATAGAAACATTTTTTAAAAAGTTTTTAAAGCGAAATTGTAAAATCGCACTCTATACGACTCTCAAGTATATTCCAAAGAATATCTCTGAAAAAAGTACGACAAAATATTGCTTTTGGCTTGAAACTACCAGAATTACGAAATCGCATTTTGCACATTTTCGGAAACCATCTCCTTGTCTCTCCTGACCAAAACAAAAGATAAACAAGGACTACGGTAGCGTATCAATTTTCCAGAGGTCCCAAAAATCAGTCCTGAGTTTTTTACCAGACTTCACCCTTAACTCGTTCTACCATTTATTTGTCCTCGTCATAGCGGAAGCAGATAAACGGAGAAAAACAGGTCTGTCAGCCTCACGGAAGAAATATAATCCTCTTTAAACGTGAATGAACGAAAATCATCGGTGAACAATCGCTGCATCGATGCAATATAAATATACTATTGCAACATAGCGCATAAGCGCTGATCGAATTAAATCACTAATGAACTGAAGTAAATCAGTGATTAAATCAGTGAGGCTGCACTGATTCGATCAATAATAACTTCATTGATTTAATTGGTCCTTTTTATCTGCCAAATTAGTGTATTTCACTGATTCATGTGACATCGTATCATTTTTCTGTTTTATTTTACAACCTTCATTCATATCAAATTTAATAAATAACAGTTGTTTATTGTTATCTTTATATACTTTTGTTATAAAAATTCGTAAATGTATAAATTGTGAAATTGAAAAAATTGGACAATGATGCGTTGAAGTAATGGCAAAAAATAATTAATAATAATTATAAAAATGTATAATCACCTTGTAATTAATTGTTGGAGCAACCTTACTATTTTTATTTTTTATTATCCTTATGTCACAATGATGTGACATAATTAAATTGAAAAAGTTGGACAATGGAGGGTTGATTTAATAGCAAAAATAATTAATAGCAATTATAAAAATGTATAATCACCTTGTAATTAATTGTTGCAATTACCTTACTATTTTTATTTTTTATTATCCTTATGTCACAATGATGTGACATAATTAAATTGAAAAAGTTGGACAATGGAGGGTTGATTTAATAGCAAAAATAATTAATAGCAATTATAAAAATGTATAATCACCTTGTAATTAATTGTTGGAGCAACCTTACTATTTTTATTTTTTATTATCTTTATGTCACAATGATGTGACATAATTAAATTGAAAAAGTTGGACAATGGAGGGTTGATTTAATAGCAAAAATAATTAATAGCAATTATAAAAATGTATAATCACCTTGTAATTAATTGTTGGAATTACCTTACTGTTTTTGTTTTTTATTATCCTTATGTCACAATTAACTTTGCGCACATAAACAATTTACACTGATTTATAGCACGCAGAAGGTAGAAAATAAAGAACTTTGAACCGTACCGTTCGCGAAACAGAAGTAAACTAATCAGTGGCGAACATTGGGCATATATTTCCATGCTGTTCGTTAATTATCGCAGTCATTGAATTTATCTCGTAATTAATTCTGGTAAGGAAATATCCGTCTGCTGTAATCGGTGACATTAGGTTATGTCTTATCGGTGCGAGTAACCTTTTGTTTTTATACATGCGAGAGTGGAATTGTTCTACATATATTGTAAAGCTATTATGTGGGAGTGCACTGTTATATACTGTGGGAGTAAAGAAAATTATTACGGAGAGCATGATGTAATTTTAACGCTTTCTTTGTAGTAGTTGGACGAAAAAGTACATTCTGATATGGAGAAGTATAACTTTCAAAATTTACAGAAGTTCGAGTTTGAAGATTTTAAGAAATTTTTTATTTGGTATTTTTTAGTTGGAGGGTACACAAATTCTGGGTAAAACTTGCGGTTATGTGTTGCAATTGAGAAATTTTCAATTTGATATTTTTTAATTTGAGGGTAAAAAAATTTTGAGCATACCTTACGTTTATGTTGACATCTAAAAATTTTGGATTTGGTATTTTCAAATTGAAGGGTACAAAAATTTGGGTGAAACTAAAGTTTGACATAAATTACTAAAATGATGATGCAGTGATCTTAATCTTGACATAAGTTATGAAGATTATTATGCTGAGTAATTGTTACGATATTTTACTCCTCCTTGACAGTACTTGTCTAGATCAAGTCATCAGATCATCGTTCTGTAAATGCAAGGTTAACTACAATTTCAAATTCATAATTTGGAGATAGCAAATGTAGAGATTGTAAATTGCAAATTGAATTTTACAAATTTGTAAATGAACAAAATGAGGGATTAGCAAATTTTTAAATTTTCAAGAAAAATGTAAAAAATGTAAAAATGTAAAAATGTGAAAATATAAAAATGTAAAAATACAAATTGTCAAGGATAAAGATTTAAAGATATACAGAACTAATTGTGACTTGGAAATTTTAGAATTTAAATATTTTTAAAATTAATCTATTTAAATGAACAATTAGAAAATGATGAAATTTAAGTTCCTAGAAATTGAAGAATTTGACATTTGTGATCTATCAAAGTTAAAAAATGTAGAAATTAAAAAATTTGACAAACTGCAAACTATCAAAATTAAGTCTTTAAATTTTTTAAACCCGTAACATAAAATTCTAAATTTACAAATTTACAAATTCACAAATTCAGAAATTCAGAAATTCACAAATTCACAAATTCACAAATTCACAAATTTTCAGATACAAAAGCAAATTTCATAAACTTTATCTAAATTCATATAAACAAAAATCTTTGATAAATCATTCCCACGTCGAAAAAAAAGAACAATGAAACCCATGATCATCAGCAGTTCAAAAAAGTTGAGTCGCCTACAATTTAGAATGTTGTCCCAATACGTTTTTAACAAAAAAACGTACTTACACGTGTCCCAATAGAAAACGTGAAGCAGCAGCTCGGAGGGTTGATAAAAGTAAGCAACGTTGTTACCCTTAAATTTCCTTCGGAAAACTAGTTACTTTGAAAATACAGCACCACACACCACTTCATTCGATCTTCTGATTAGTTTAGCTTTTATACTCCGTGTTGAGGTTATTAGAAATTTTTGTTAAGTTATGAATGTGTAACACATGTTTTCACAAGATAACTGATACATTTTTTTTAACAGCATTCTTTGTTAATCACACTAACGATAAATCGACATCAAACGTAAGCGAAGATAACAATTTCGTTCAGTGGCGAAAGGTCGCGGTCGATAACGATTAAATGAAAGAAATATTGTATCGGCGGCAATACAAATAGTTTGCAAGTGTAAGACGACCAAACAATAATTTTATGTGAGCATATTTACGAAACTTTCATGTTATCGTGTTTAGTAAACTTTGTAATTTAAGTTGATGCAACATAAGTGCTACTTTATACAAGTCTTCGAATTTTTAAACTTCTGAGTTACATTTCATCATTAAAATCTCTCAAATTTAAATATTTTAAAATCACTCAAAGTTCTAAAATTTCAAAAATGCACAAGTCGTAAAATATCTTCGAATTCAGAAATTCACAAATTTACAAATTCCTGAATATTCTGAACGGCTAAAGTTCCCAAATTTCCAAGTTCTGAAATCTGTAAATTTGCAAATCTTTAATTAAGACAATTTTTGTCTAATTTGATCAAATTTGCACTTTTGGAATCCTATAAATTTCGAAACTGTAATTGCAAACCAATTTTAGGAATTTTCCAGAAACCACCTAGTAGTAAGACGTTGCTACTACGCCGCCATTTTGTCTAAGTCAGCCTACATCAAGTCCTTCGTTAATTTTTTTCTCTGAAATAATACTTTTCATATCCCTAATTGAAACATGTCATGCAATATTATCATACCAATACAGCACGTGATATCTATGAAATTTGATACCCAATACAGCAAAGATTGCGTTAGTCCAAACATACAATGTCTTCTCTAATACGCAATAGCCCTTCAATTCTCTTAGTATCATTTCTGCCACTGAAAAGTTCAAGTCATTTCGAGACGAGTGCCGTATACGGTAAACGATTCGAAGCAGTATTCTTGTGCCAACACCCGAAAGGGCCAAAAATGAGTGTTAGAAATGTAGCAAAATATCTGCACAAGTCTCGCGAATTTGTAAATAAGCGTCTGCAACGTTATAAAGAGACAAATTGTGTCGATGATCTCCCTGATCGAGGTTCGAAGCGAGCTACGGAACTTAATGTGTCGGGGTTTCGGAACTTTATGCGTTTTTCCGGATAATTGAAATGCTCAGAAGATGATTAAACTGTACCAAAGGGGTCTCTTAGTATCGGTGAAACATTGGTTTAAAAGAACCATTGGATACTTCAAGAGGACAACGACTCCAAACACCGAAGCCGCCTTTGTACGGAATGGAAAACAGCGAATGGTGTGAACGTGTTGGATTGGCCATCTCAGTCCCCCGATGCTAATCCAATCGAAAATGTTTGGTCTCTCATGAAGTACAAACTCCGAGGAAAGCGTATTTTAAAATTGAAGACGCTAGTTTGTATTCGAGAAATATGCAGATCTCTTCCTGTCTCACACGCTGCATGGTTGAAAGTATGCCCAGGAGTAATCGCTAATGGTGGTGATTGGACACATTATTAAGCAAATGCGTATTAGTTCTTTAAATGTACTTTCCACCTATACAACCTTTTTACAGAAAAGATTTACTTGCACTCAGATATCCACGCTCTTGTGGAACAGACTGTACATTGTACTTTTCTTCGTCGCCATTTTTATTCAGACTTTAATTCCTATTGCGTTTGCCTTAATTTATAAAGTCGTGAGACATGTTTTTATCCTTTCCTACATTATACTTGTATACCTCCCCCATAAATAAAAATAAATTAAAACGAGAACGGAAATAACAATAAACAATGCTTCGACTCGATAGTGCAGCATTTCGTTTTTCTCTATTCCGAATATTTAAAGATGCATTGCACGCGTGCGATCTCATTTTTCACAGCCACGTTTTATAAAAGACATATAATAGGATAATATGAATTGCCAGCGTGATAAGAGAAATATTTCCTCGCTCGAGAGGAATAAAAAGGAAGCAGAGTTCATACGTAAAGCCTCCAACTTCCTGAAGTAGCACGTATTGGAAATGCGAGGCTACGAACACACATACGTACATATGTACATAAATACATACATACGTATCCGGAAACTTACTTTCTTAGTTTTACGATCTTAAACCGCATCGTAACGCGTAATAGAAAAGTCAACCAAGTCGTCGGCTACCTAAATATTACCATTTTTGTCTGGTTACTTTTAACGAGACGCTCGGAAACTTTACTTTTATTACGCCATTGTCTCGTAACCTGCTATCCCAAAATGTACAGTGAGTTAGTAGATTGTTTCAAGTTTAAAATAAAGCCTGTCGATATACCCGATCGTGAAACTCTTACTCCTACTTTGGCGGGAGTTTTGAAACCTTTTAAGAAGCTTTGTACCCCAATTTTTCCTTCGCGATTCACAAATAAATATTTATCCTTAACCTGTCGTGTACACGTCTTAAACAACTCGAAATATTGATAAAATAAAATAGAAGCTGGTTAGGTGAGGTTAGAAATTCTGTTTCCATATTGCCAATAGTACCGTGTTTACATGTATTTTATGAAAAAAATTAATTCCTTTTGTACATTGATTTATAAATGTTTAAATATTTAAGTCTTCCGTGAAATAATTAATTATTCAATAATTCCGTGAAGTTTTCCGGGTTAAAATGAAACGGTAGATCTGTTCGATACTAAAAAATTTGAAATCGATCCCTAATTTTTACGCACGACTCGAGTCATGTTTTTCGTTAAAGAATAAACCTGAGCGTCGTGACGGAAACAACGTTCGAGGAATGGCGTATTACCAGCTCGTCGGCGAAGAAATAAAATTCAACGACGTATCCGTGTCGTCCCAATTTCTCGAAAGCAAATACGTTTACGAGGAAGTTTTCAGGAGAGTCTGTAGTATTCAGGCTGTCGTCGTTTGGTGGTAAATGCCAGGGCTGTATGTACTCTCGGTGCCCGGAGGGCCTGCTTTGTTACAGCCCACAAACCTCTGATACTATGGCATACTTCATCGTGGACCGTCGAGTATTTCAAATACTCTTGCCACGAAGTAGTTGCGCACTGGTTTGCTCGTGTAGGAAAATCGCATTCCCAGTTCCAGCGAAGCTTACCTCGACCGCCGACGAGTTTGAAAACCTTCGAGGCGCTGAACGCGTGACGCGCGACGAATCCACACTTTTCTCAGCCATCTTTAAATCACATAACCTGTTACTTCGATGTTTAATCATTTATTCTTCTCTTCTTACACGGAACTCTTGTTAGATTCCAATGTGAAATTTAGTGACTTCCTACATGGAAATCTTACAGAAGACATTTAAGCTTCTGGAACTGCTGCGATACTTCCTCCTCAATTTTTGGGAATTATGCTACCAAAAATGAGCTGCTATTTAGTTTAGAGCTTCCAAAGTTTCGGAGATGGTAGAGGACCGATGGGAATTCTTGGATATTACTAGGATTAAGGAAGTAAGGAGTATGAGTCAAGGATTGTGTATATAACACTAAAATACCAAAATGGCGGAATGACTGCTCCACAAGTTTGGAACTGTAAGTTACATAGTTTGATAAGATGCCTTTCTTGAAATGTGTGCTGAGTTTCATCAAGATAAAGAACTAATGAGTGTACACTTTTATGTTCAGCCGTGTATTTATTTTACAATTTCATTTTGAAATTTAAATTAAAACATACGCTGGTAGGTTTGTGTGCGGAGAATGAAACAGAATTCGGAATTATTAAAGATGTAGAATAAAAATGTTAGTATAGAATGATATTCAACAGACCATTTGAGGTTTGGTAATATAGGAGATAGTGGTGGTTTTCAGTGGAGAAAGTTTATTAAAAATGTGAATATGCTGATAATTTGACGATGACTCTTAAACAAACCCATACCTTTCTGTTTCTAAATATTATATATACTATTACCATTATATTGTATAATAGTATATTTCTAAACTTTCTAACTCGAAAATCTACAAATTTTATAATATTTCAATTTGTAAATTGCAAAGTTTAAATAGTTGAAAATTATCAAATATCTGAACCTCCATTGTGATCTTCCAGTTCCCAATGACCAAATTTCTAAATTGCTATATTTTCTCAATATCTAAATTTTTAAAACGAAGTATTTTGTGTATGAACACTCTTGTATGAACACTCTTATATCAACACTCTTGTATGAACACTCATATATGCACCTCTGACATTCTGAAAAACCTTGCATCCGAGTTTCCACGTTTAACGTTATACGCGGTTATTCGATCATTTTGATATTCTTTCATAAATGGTCCACGGTATATTCATCGCATCTGCGCTACGCCATACCGTGATATACGAGCATTTCATGCAGATGGAGATAAACGAACAGAAATATTAGACGCGATTTAATCGATCCTTTCCGTCGTTGTTACTCGGCTAGCGGGACATCCATCACGACGGAAGGATTTCTTCGGAGATATGGTGGCTTTCGTTCAGGAATCGTTGATGTACAATTACAGGAAACACATTTGGAAGATCGAAATCTTTCGAACATCTAACGGCCTAACCGACTCTGTACCGAATTTTTTCAGTTAACAGCTGTTACATTCATGTTACTCGTATGATATCTTGCTAACGAAAGTTTGTTAATTAAATTAGACAAATTTTGTGAAGAATGTGCTAAAAATTCAGAAAACTTGGACTATGTCTGTTGTATAAAGTGAACAATTTAAAAAGAACGAAAGTCATCTTCAGATCTTGATAATGACTACGTGTGAACTGAGATGATCATAAAATGGCTGATTTAGAGTAGGACAAGTTTTATCTGAATAATTTACGAATATCTTTATACATTTAGGGAAGAGCTTAAATAGTAATGTGTGACCTTAAGTGATCATAAAAACGAACATAATCAATGAATTCATGTCAGAGTGACGTATACATTTGGTGAAATGAAGATACATAGTGCTGTTTTAAAAAGAAGGATCACCTTGAGATTTTGATTATGGCTGCACATAGATGATTCTCTGAAAATAGGACAAGTTTTATTTAAATACTTTCACAAATATCTTTACACATTTAGGGAAGAGTTAATGATTTTCAAAGACTATGTCAAAGTTCAAAGGGTATGTCAACGAACTCGTGTTGAGGTGAACTACAGACCTAGTGAAATGAATATATATAGTTTGAAAAGTCACTTCAAGGCTCTGATGGTGTCTCTATCCACAGAAATTCGGTGATCAGATAGTGAAGGTAGAACAAGTTTAATCTGAATACTTCTGCGAATACCTTTTCGCACTTAGGAAAGGATTTGAATAGAATTTATTCTAACCTTGAATGATCTTCAAAGATTAGTATATAGGTCAACGAATACTCAGACTGAACTACAGAGCTAGTGAAATGTAAATACCCAGCTGCAAAAGTCACCTCGAGATCTTGATAGTGTCTCTACTCACATAAATTCAGTATGACGGTAAAACAAGTTCAACCTGAATATTTTTACGAATATCTCTCCACACTTGAGAAAGAGTTTGAATGACAATGAACGATTCTGAATAATCTTCCAGTATGTAGGTCAACGAATCTGACTGATCTACAAAGCTAGTGAAGTTGAAGTACCCAATAGCAAAAGTCATCTTAAGGTTCTGATAGTGTCCCTACTCACATAAAGTTGATCAACTATCACAGTGAAATCAGAACAAGTTTGATCTGAGTACTTTTGTGAATACCTCCCCATCCTTAGAAAAGTGTTACAATGGAATGACCGTGAATGATCTTCAAACACGAATATGTAGGTGAACGAATCCCCTGGACTACAAAACCAGTGAAATGGAAATAGCCAATAG
The DNA here is from genome assembly GCA_945859595.2 of Megachile willughbiella. Lineage (NCBI taxonomy): Eukaryota > Metazoa > Arthropoda > Insecta > Hymenoptera > Megachilidae > Megachile > Megachile willughbiella. The sequence goes on from OX243796.1 coordinate 14,070,451, forward strand.
CAAAAGTCACCTCGAGGTTCTGATAGTGTCTCTATCCATAGAAATTCGGTGGTCAGCTGTCAGGTTGAAAGCGGAACAAGTTTTATTCGAAAGGTTGTTTGGACAGTGTATAGTTTAGGAGATAATTGTGTGGATGGATTAAAGTCTCGTACACACAGCGAGGTGTGTGTGTGAAGTGGTGTGCGATTCTTTCGGCAACGGTACCACCCACCGAGGTCGCAGTTGTACTGTAAATCTCAAAGTTCGTCGTCGGCGTTAATTCGAAGTTTGGCGCAGTTGCCGTAGAGCTGCTGTATAGCTTTGGTGAACGTACGCGTACGCGTTTCTCTCTCCCTCTCTCTCTCTCTCTCTCTCTCTCGTACACGCGACCATTCGATATACGGAAACTAAAGCACGAGCCGTGCATCGGCCGTACGAACTCTCTGTTATGTACGTATATAGGTACCCATAGAAACGAGGTGGATGTAAAGAGAGCCGTAGAAGGGAGCTAGGGTGTCTTTGAACAGAGTTCGCCGGAGATCGGTGTACGCGTTTCCCTTCGGCTGCGAATAATTGCTCGGAACGATGGCAACCCGAGGGAAAGCGGTGAGATCCTGAAAGGAGAGGGCAGAGTCCAGTGCCGCAAACGGGTGCGCTTCGACTCCTTCAATCAACTTGAATTTACTTTCTTCTTATACGCTTTGTGCGCCGGTGATGGGCTACTACGGGATCTGAAGGTGCGCTGCACGGATGTGCCACTCGAGTGCACTCCGAGCAAGTGATGGGGCTAGCCAATTTCTTTATTTGAAGAATTCACGTTCCCAGAGATTTAAATTGGTGGCTTTTGACATTCTCGAATTATGAACCTCTTTTTTGTAGCATTATGTGCAATGTAGGTTTTGAATTTGTAAATACGTGTACTTAGCAATTTTAAATTTACGAATTTTTGTATGTTCAACATTTATGGATTCTTAAATTCTTTGGTTAGGAACTTTCTGAATTTGAAAATACATGAAATTTCGTTTTCAAGTCTCTGAATCTTCTAATCCCTAAATTTTTAGATTCTATACTTCCAAATTTATGAATCTAGGGAGTTCTTTTCTAAGTTCCTATATTTACCGATTCATAAATCCTTAAATCTTTGAATATCAAAATTGGTCATTTTTCACATTTTTTGCTATGAGATTCCTATACTCCAGAATTCTGAATTCCCAAATTTCTTAATTCTAATATTCTTAAATTACACTATACGTAATTTACCAAATATCCAAATTCACAAAATTCCTTTTACAAATTTATATACTCTAAAATCTCTAAACACTAAAATCCTAAATCTCCCATTCTTAAATCTCCAACATTCTTGCAATACACATTCCTATATTCCCAAATACCTAAATCCCACAATTCTAAAACTCTCATTTCTGAATCCCCAAATTCCAAAATTTACAAATTCCTAAACCTTGAAATCTCTAAACACTAAAATCTTAAATCCCAAATTTCTGAACTCCAAATTCCTAAATCTCAAAATCTCTAAACACTAAAATCTTAAACGACCAAATTCTAAATTCCCAAATTCCTACAATCCTAAACCTAAGATCTCCAAAATTTTATACCCCTTAATTCCTAAATCTCAAAATCCCTATTACTCCAATTGCTAAACTCTAAATTTCTAATTCTCTAAATTCCTAAATTCCCCAAACATCTAGATCCCTAAATTCCTAAATTTCCAAATCCCTAAAATCCCAAATCCCTAAAATTCTAAATCTCTAATATCCCTAAAATCCGTAAAATGCTTAAAATCCCTAAAGACCCAAGTCCTTAAAATCCCAAATTCCTAAAATCCCAAATCCCTAAAATCCCAAATCCCTAAAATCCCAAATCCCTAAAATCCCAAATCCCTAAAATCCCAAATCCCTAAAATCCCAAATCCCTAAAATCCCAAATCCCTAAAATCCCAAATCCCTAAAATCCCAAATCCCTAAAATCCCAAATCCCTAAAATCCCAAATCCCTAAAATCCCAAATCCCTAAAATCCCAAATCCCTAAAATCCCAAATCCCTAAAATCCCAAATCCCTAAAATCCCAAATCCCTAAAATCCCAAATCCCTAAAATCCCAAATCCCTAAAGTCCCTAAAATCCTTAACATCCCTAAAATTTCTAAAATCCCAAATCCCTAAAGTCCCAAATTCCCAAATCCGCAAGTCCCCAAAACCCTAAATCCCCAAATCTGAAATCTTAAAATTACCAAATTCAAAATTTCTGAAATTTTCGAAAGTGCAACAAAAAGCACACACGACGAGCATCATACCAGCGTTCAATATTTATACGGTTTCTATGAAAAGTTTTTAGCAGCACAGAAAGTTGGCGATCGAAATCGATAACTGTAATAAACGCCAGACGCATCTGTTGTTCGTTGTTCTTTGCGCCATTGTTACCTATCATTTATATATCGATTATCAGCAGAGGAACGTTATATCGTATCTCGTTTATTTTCATCGATGCAATTCTGGCAACCGGCTACGGTACAAACGAAATTACTAATTAATTAACACCGAATACGAAATACCGTGAATTAAACGGATCGTTGTAAAACATTATAGATATTCCATAGAAATTATACGGTAATTATTAGAGAATGAACGAATAAAGCCGTCACTGCGGTGGAATATTCTAGTGAAGCACAAAGGGGACGGGAAAAATGGGAAAATGAGAAAAGGACGAATGAGAGTTAATAGTAATCGTTTGAAAAGTTGAACCATGCAGTGGTACGAAAGCGGAGCAACCAGATTTACCACTCTATTAACCGAAAGACCGATCACCGTTTTCCCTCGCGCAGGTTTAGCTACTTTTATAAACGCGAAACGCTCTACGTAGCTACGCGATGGATCAAATCGAACAGATGTGGCTCGATACGTGTGTATGCATGTGCAGCTGGGTGCAATATAGACCTCCCTTGGATAACGAGTGCTGGGAGGGAAACAATTCGCTTGTCTTCCATTTTAGATCATACGTGGCAATTTTTTATTTTTTCATATTTTAATTCATGCATTTCTTCACTTTTTCTGGTCAGACATTTCATTTTTTGCTTTCCCAATTTACAAATCTGTTAATTCTGCTATTTCTAAATTTGCAAATATTGTAGTTTACAGATTGTTTAATTTTTCAATTTCCAACCTTTTCATTTTCCAATTAAAAAATTTTTTGATTTTCGATTCTGATTCTCAATTTCTCGATTAACAAATTTTCTAATTTTCCTAATTTTCCAATAGCTTAATCTCACAAATTCCTAATTTCCCAATAGCTTAATTTCACAAATTCCTAATTTCCTAATTTTTCAATTTCCCAATTTCTCGAATTTCTTAGTTTCATAATCTCCTAATTTCCCAATGTCCCAATTTTCCAAATTCTCAATTACTTAATTTCCAATTTCTTAGTTTTCCTATCTTCTAACTTCCCATTTTCTGAATTTCCCAATTTCCTAATTTCCCAGTTTCCCAATTTCCCAATTTCCTAATTTATCAATTATCTAATTTCCCAATGTCCTAGTTTTCCTATCTCCTAATTTCCCAATGTCCTAATTTCCTAATCTCTTAATTTCCCATTTTCTGAATTTCCCAATTTTCCAAATTTCCAATTTTCAGTTTTTCCAAGTTTCCCAATTTCCAATTACGATATTTCCATTTTCCTGTTTTCATAATTTCCTAGATCTCCAAATTTCAAATTCCCAAATTTGATAAAACAATGAAAACATTTGTGTTCATAATAAACAAAATTTGCAGAAAGTCCTCAAATATAATTCATGTCTTTAACGTGCTCATGCAAACTATAAAATTACATTTATTCCAGTTGTATATCACCATTTCGAATTAGTGACCGTTAAAACGATTAAACGTATCTAACACAACCACAAACGAAAGCAAACACGATTATTCTTGATTTCACGACGACCGACGTCACTGACGACCAAGTATCGTTGTCAACGACGAATTATTGAGTTTCTACCGTGCTTCCAGTCGATTCTACGTATCAAAAATGATCGAAAACGATACCAAAACGTTGTATTCGTCCTTGATCGCCATCGACGACAGGTTCATCAGATCACCGTAAAAATCTATACAGCAAATTTAGGATGTCCCCTGAGTCTACCCTAAAAATTTCAACCGAAAAGACCCAGAATTGCGTCCTACAGTATACAGACAAACGAACAAATCCATCCCAGTAGCCCGCGCTCCGCAACCATCAAAAAGTACATTCCGCTCGATCGATGATTTACCGTCGTATTTCAATGCCGATGGAATCGAACGCGATCGCGATTGTCGTGGGGTAAAAACGGATGGCCGAGACCTCGTAATCCTCGCAGAATCCAGCTGCGTCGAATTGGCAACGTATTCGGGCCGGGGTATACATAACAGGGGTGTGATGGCTTTGGCGTCTTTAAAATTTCAAGCGAGTTAATTTGATTATCGCCATAACGGAGCTCTATCGGGCCTCGGAATAATCCGGCTGTATAACGACATCGGCTTAGCTATCGCCGACGCGTTTCCATTGTACGACTGTACAAGGTCCTGGAAGGCTGGGGTTGCGAGGGGCAGGGGTTAAGAATCCTGCTGGAAGGGTGTAAGGGGCTACACCGATTGGCCCCCAGCTGGGGTAGCAGTAAACATTCTCTCGCCTTCCCGTTGAGTATCCAGAACTACCCCCGTTCCCATTCTTCCTTCAAGCAACCCTCTCTTTCTTCAACCCTCGTCTTTCTTCCTCCTCCCTCCTTTCTTGGTTGTCTCTCTTCTCTCTTTCACGGTCGTCTCTCTCACCCTCGCCCACAATCGTTTCGCCCCCTCTCGTCCTTCCCTGACCTCTTGCTTCCCGCTTGATTCCGCACCCCCGACTCGCCTTTTCTCTCTCTCTTACGAACTTAAGCCCGATTTAATGGGGTGGAAACGCGCGGCTCGATCAAGTTGTATTCAATTATCCCTCCTTTCCGTCCTACCGTTAACCCCGGCCATCCACGAAGCGTCTTGCAAGAAAGTTTTCCTTCTTTTTCTCGTTCTCCTTCGCCGACAACCCGTTTTACTCCTGCAACGCTGCGCGCCGTTGTCGCTGTTTTCGCCAACCCCCGAGACCTATCGTCTCGCGTTACCACGGGTCAAGGTCGCCTTCGCAGAAATTTCATCGGTCAATCTGGGGGAACGGATTCGAGAAACTGCGGAATTTCGCCAATTGGGAAATGCGGGAAATGGAAAGTTTGGACGGCGAGAATTCTGATTCGCGGGGATTCTGGGGGTTGAAAAATTTCAAGTTTGGATGTTGGGAAGTCGTGGAAGTGGAAATCGGGGAATTTTAAAACCGTGAAATTGGGAAATGGGGAAATTGAGAAATTGGGAAATCGAAGAATGGTAGAGATTGAATATTTTGAGGATGCCGCGGCGTCAGCGATATTAACCCCTTGGTTTTGAAGAGTCTGACTCGTGACGCACTCGTACTTCAGCTGTGAGCAATTTTACTCGAATTTTAATACGCTTCAATTTGGAGTTCAATTATTTGCATAGTCGATTGCATAATACCGAATTGACATAACATCTCAACTTTCTTTGTCTATTTTAATATTATAGCTGTGACTACTTCTGACTGACGCACCAAATCATAGCGCAAGGGTTGTGACGATTAAACGATTAGGATTTCCAACAAATATAAATGGACATTTTTAAAATGATCCTTTACTACTCGCTTATAAATTATTTTAAAAGTGCGTACTTCATGAAACCACTTCATCACATTGTTCATTTAACACAAACACCAAATCAGTAAAATGATCGTTCTACAAGTTTCTCATTACAAGTTAAAAAATTTGTTAAGGTTCTTGAAATGTTGATTTTCATCAAGACCAAAAATTAATGCGAACAATAATTTATATTTATTTCTCAACTAAATATTCTATTTCACGATAAGTATGTATTATGCGTCGATAGTTCAGTATTGAGCCATCATAAATGTACGTCACAGCGTCAGCAGTAAGTGACGATTAAACGCCGCGTGGAATCATTGGGATTCCCAACAAGTGAATATAAGTGGACTGTATCTAAATGAATTTGATTTCGGACTTTAGTTTGCTATGTACTTGATGACTCGAGAGTGTCTTCGAAGAATTTTTACGTTTCACTAAAAGCTCGGAGTGGGTACAATTTTTGTGACATTGCTGAGGGAAAACAGTTTCTGATTTTCCATCGGTGTAGCTAAAATTCGGGTGGCGATGGAAATATAAATGACGTACGAAGTGGGTCTGTTTCCCCAAAGTGACCTAAGCAAGTAATAAAACCAAGCAATACCTCGACATGTATCGAAAACTGCAAACAAAAGACTCTACTGCTAAGGTTAAGGGTTCACAACCAGATGTGACTAGCAATAAAAAAATACTCGCTAGAATGTGACTCCTTATTGCTGCTATGGGTGAATTTGACACTACAAATACGAAGGACCGAAAAATCGTTAAACTATCGTATCGCTAGAAACTTGTACTGTGGTTTAATTCTCTTGCGGTAATGCGCATTCTATGACCTAACAGGAGAATTGTTAGGCAATTGGGAAAGTTGCAAATGAGAATCGGAAACTGAGAGAAATGAATGTTTATAATGGTACGCAGTGGTAAATTGGAAGATTTGGAAATTGAAGAGTTGAGGAAATGTGTATTTTCGCAATCGGGAAATGGTGAAATTGTGTGTCAAGGGAATCGAAAAACTGTAGAACATGGGAATGAGATAATTGAGAAATTGGAGATATGGGAATTTTGCGATCGGGAAATCGTGAAACTTGGGAATTTGGGTACTAGGAAACTTGAAAACTAGGATGCTACGAACTTCAGAAACTGGTGAAACTCGGGAACTGAAATTTCGATATTGGAAAATCTGGGAAGTTGGATATTTATGTATTACCGAATCGAAAAGGTAGGAAATACGTAAACTTCGAAACTTGAAAATTGGGAAATATATGAAATCTGGAAACTCGGAAATACAGAGGATTTGAGAATTAGAAAATTGGGAAATATAAAAATTCAGAAATGAGAGAACTTTGGAAATTGGAAAATTAAATAAACTGGACAATGAGGCACTTTCTCACTGTTGGAAAATTGAGAAATTGAGAAAGGAGAAAACTTTGACAACTGGAAAATTGGGAAATTTGATAAACTAGGGAATGAGGCACTTTTCCATCATTGGAAAATTGAGAAATTGGAAAATGAAACCTGGAAAATTTCATAAGCTGGAGAATGAACTTTTCCATATTAAAAAACTGAGTAATTGAGAACTGAAAATTGAACGATTGGTAAATGGAAAAATTAAGAAACGTAAGAATTAAGAAATTTAGTACTTGAGGAACTAAGAAATAGAAAAATTCGTAAATTGGGAGATTAGGAGAATAAAAAGTTTGAAAATCGGATAATTAATAATTTATGCAAAATTCTTACTCGGACTGATGAAAGCTCTTTAATTTATATCTGCTCTGTACATATGAACACAACAAAATTCTCTAGAACAATTTTTGCAGGAATATCTGTTTTTCTTTTTTAATTAATACGACAGGACTAAAATTTCATTTCAGAACGGTTTCATGTCATCGAATCGCGATATTATTTGAATAAAAGATGATACAAATGCGTTTGATAAATAATTCTTACGTGATTATATGCCCGAAGGCTGAATTATAGCTGTATGAGATCGACGCACGTATTAACCAAACGAAGCGTCGATATTTCACAAGTTTTATTTAATATTTCTAAATTTACAAACTGGTCAATCTGTAATTTTGAAACACTATAAAAGCTAGAGATTTTTTCAATGTTTTAAGAAGAGTTATTTGGACCGTCACAACGGAGTTCGAACAATTTCAAAATTTAGGTAATTATTTAGAATTAAGGAAATTACGTCTGAAAATTTTAGAGTTTTGGAATTTATGAATGCTGAAATTTGGAGATTTGTGAATTTCCTCAGTTTGTAGAATTTGGGATTTGAACATTTCCGGAATTTTGATATTTAAAAGTTTGGAATTGTGGACTTTTAAAAATTTGGAAATTTCGGAATTTGATAATTTGAGAATATGATAATTGGGAAATTCAGGAATTTGAAAACTTGAGAATATGAAAATTGAAAATGTTAGGAATTGAAGGACTTGCCAATTTGAGAATTTAATAATTTAAACATGCAGTGATTTTAAAATGTAAGAAACTCTAGGATGTGCAAATTGGTGGAAGTGAAAATTTGAAAATTTGCAAACTGGAAAACTGGAAAATTGAATCATGTGGAAATTGGGAAATTTGCAAACTGCAAAATTGGAAAATTGAAATATGTGCTAGTTGGGAAATTTGTAAACTGGAAAATTGGAAAATTGAAAGATGTGAAATTGGCAAATTTGCAAACTGGACAATTGGAAAATTGAGAGTTTTGGAAATTGGGAAATTTGCAAACTGGAAAAATGGAAAATCGAAAGATTTGTAAATTGGGGAACTTGCAAACTGGAAAATTGGAAAATTTAAAGATTTGGAAATTGGGAAATTTGAAAACTAGAAAATTGGGAAATTTGAAAACTAGAAAATTGGAAAATTGAGAGATTTGGAAATTGGGAAATTTGCATACTGGAAGAATGGAAAATCGAGAGATTTGGAAATTGAGAAATTTGCAAACTGAAAAATAGGAAAATTGAAAGGTTTAGAAATTGGGAAATTTGGAATTTGAAAGATTTGAAAATAGAAAAATTTAGAATTTGCAGAATTTATTAATTTAAAAATTGCAATATTTGGAAATTGCATAATTCATAAATTCAGAAATTGAAGAATTTAGAAATTTAGAAATTATAGAATCTAGAAACTTAGGAATTACAAAATTTAGAGACCAGGTCGTACAAAAATTCTCCAACAAAAGCACCTATAATCCTACAAGCTTAAAAATCATAATTTTCGCAGCATCAAAAGTTTCGACTTTTGAAATTGCCAATTAGCCATCTATAACCTGATATTAAATTCCTACGTTCATCAGTTATATTTTACTTATTCCAAATCGTCAATAATTAAATTAGCCAAAAATTCCATTGGTCGTTAAATTAAAACGAATTACTAAAAGCAAGTATACCTATCCTCAAAGTAGTTAAATAAATTCAAATCGATTTTGTCTTTATATATTTTCGAGATGATTAATTAAACCGAAGCGTATCAATTTTCCAGAGGTCCAAAAAATCATACTCGGAGTAATTGGTGCTTGACTCTTAAACAAATCCTCATGTGTGTCTGCGAATTTTCTTCGTCTCGTACTTAAAATTGCAACGTAACCTCCAAACAGTTAAATAAATCGAACAAAATTTCGTCTCGATACGCTTTCACTGATCGAATTTCGCGATAACGATACTGTTAATCACACGACACAAGGATTCGATCATCTCTTTCATTCTTTTAAGCAAATCCTGACGAGTGGTTGCGCGCTTTTTTCGCGTAATACTTGGAATCGCGGCAGCTCGCGTTCCGAGGCATTGTTCCCTGACGAATAAAATTGTCCGGACGCGAACAGCGTTACAAAATGATCCGATACTCGGTGAAAAGTAATTGGGTCACGAAGCAGTGTCTGAATCTCGAAGTAATCGTCGTATTTGAAACGGATTCTTCTCGTAATCTGCCTAGAATCGAGCATGTCCTCTGTTCGATGAGAGAAGAGGGAGGAACTCGCGTCGAATCGATATATTCTCTCGACTCTGCTATCCCGATGCATGAGATGCATCGTGAAAATGCGCGTTCAAGAGATTCCAAGGCGGTTGGTAACGACAAACTGTTGAACGAGATTAGCAATTCTAAAATGTTCTCTGTAAGAGTCACACGTTTTTCTTGCCACGATATTATTGCCACCAAACCAACCATTCTTTTATCAGAGATAATCGCTTGTTTTGGAAACCATCGATTTCAATATTTCACCCTCTCATCTTCGACACTTTCTTTATTAGGATTCATTTTATCGTCACAGCAACTTTGGATGTTTTTGAAAATTTAAGAATTTAATTGGTGCATTACAAAATTTAGGGATTTAAGGATTTAGGAGATTAATAACTTCAACATTTTTAGCACTTATGAGATCAGAATTTAAAGAAGTTGTGAAACAGGACATTTGTTAAATCGTAAATTTATAAATTTCACAATTTGTCAATTTATCAATGTGTCAATTTGTAAATTTGTCAATCTGTCAATTTATGAACGTGTCTATTTATAAATCTGTGAATCTATTAACCTTTAAATTTGCAACTTGTAAATTTGTAAACTTGTACATTTTTTAATTTGTAAATTTGTAGGTCTATAAATCTGTTAATCGATAAATATATAAATCAGTAAACTTGTAAACCTTTAAATTTGTAAACTTGTAAAGCTGTGAAGCTGTAAAGCTGTAAAGCTGTAAGTTGTAAAACTGTAAAGTAGTAACGCTGTAAAGTTGTACCTTTGTAAAGTTGTAAAGCTGTAAAGTTTCAAGGCTGTAACGTTGTAACGTTGTAAAGCTGTAAAGCTATAAAGTTGTGAAGTTGTAAAAATGTAAAGCTGTAAAGTTGTAAAGCTGTAAAGTTTCAAGGTTTTAACGTTGTAAAGTTGTAAAGCTGTAAAGCTATAAAGTTGTGAAGTTGTAAAAATGTAAAACTGTAAAGTTAACCTGGAAACTTGTCAATTTCTAAATTTCTAAATATCTAACTATCTGAGTATTTAAATATCTAAATACCTAAAGATCTAAATATCTAATTATCTAAATACCTAAATACCTAAATACCTAAATACCTAAATACCTAAATACCTAAATACCTAAATACCTAAATATCTAAATACCTAAATATCTAAATACCTAAATATCTAAATACCTAAATATCTAAATACCTAAATACCTAAATACCTAAATACCTAAATATCTAAATACCTAAATATCCAAATATCCAAATAATCAAATATCTAAATTTCCAAATATCCAAATATCCAAATATCCAAATAATCAAATATCAAAATTTCCAAATCCCCAAACATTAAAATTTCAAAATACCTCCAGAATCGCAATAATCCGCAAATTTTCCCAAGAACAACAATCATAAACCCACCAAATTCCTCAGGAATAATAATTCCTCAATATGCTCGACGACAAATGATCAGACCATGCACATAATGCGATATGCGTCGATGATTGGTTAGGCAAGACGATTCGAGCCGATTTCAAGCTTGTTACTTTTTCTTCCTGTTTCGAAGGATTCCTCGTTCATTTTCTCCGTCCATCCTCTCGCCGCATTTCCCCGCATCACCATCGTTTTCTCCGTCTCTCTGCTTACTTTCTTCCGTCTGTATCTTCGGCTTCTCCGGACCTGGACTTAGTTATCTGTAACTAAGCTAATCTCAGCCAAGAAGTCGGACTATTCCGCAACGTGGACTACTTAAACACGAGCCCAACCGATCCACCAAAGCCTCCAGACCTCTTCTAATCCACTCCTTCGGGCTTATATATACTAGGATCCTTACTTCGAGTCGTTCCTCCGCGTAGCTTCCATCTCGGTTGGCCTGGGAGATCAGTAAAGGCAAAGTCTGCGATTCTCTTGGACGAGTTAATGGAAGACCGGTTTTATTACCAATTTTCCCGTCCCGTTATCTGTCTGCGACGAGAGATACTCCTTGATTAATTTTTCTTCAACAATTATACCCGGGAACAGAAGATACTTACGCTAAATCATGCCATCAACGAACGTTCAAGAATTCAAAGACTGGCATCAGTTGAAAATAATCTTCTTATACACTGCGAATAATTATACAAACTATAAATGTATAGACACACTAAATATATAGACATACAAACTATAAATATGTACATAACCATAAATATACTGTAAATAAATATATAAATGTCTAAGTATAAATATATAAATTTTTGTCACATGTACTCATACGATGAAATCTACATATGTTCAGATTCCCCTCTCACCAAGATCCATTTATATTTATTTATGAAGTATATTATTTACTCGTGAAATATATTATGCTTATTTATTTAAACAATTGTTTATGCTATTATGTACTAGTTTATTTAAACTATTTCATACACGATCTCAGATGTATACCTAAAAATGTCAGTACTCTGTAATTCGGGCTTAAACTTGTTTCACTAGTTGAAAACAATTTTCCTTCCCAATAAATCTTTCGAGTTTCAACGTAGATAATAATCAACCGATCCGCTGAATAGAGACGTTTACGAAAACAAGCGAGGAAACGGTGGAAACAAAGATAGGAGCATTCTTTCGAATTCGTAGGGTGAAGATTCCTTGGAAGAAACGTAACGGACGAGATTCTCGGAGCGAATGCAGGGAGGAAGAACGCGTTACCGGAAGGTAAATCAAAGAAAGCGGGTTACTCGAAAAAGGGATACTCGCGAGTAGAAGGTAGAATATAGACAGGAGCGGTTCGATTGGATCGTCGAGGATCGAAAGAACTCGATTGTCGATACGGATCTCTGGCTTGCAAAATAGAATCTCCTTGAAATCAACCGGCGATTCTGTCGCGCGCGAGCCGCGTTCTTTTACCGATTCTCAGCTCGGTTTTCTCGGGATTTCGGAGAAAAATGCTGGATCACCGGCTTTTTACCTATTACGTTGTCGGGTAAGTTCATTCACGTCACGAAGTGATGGTAAATGTTTAATAAACGAAAAACTGGCGAGCGCCGTTTCCACGAGCATTATGACTCGGGTGATCGATATATAGGAGGTTCCATTTTTAAATCGGATATCAGGGTATTCTATCGTTAAATATAAGAATTATTAATGTTATAACTCGGATGATCGATATAGAGAAGGTTGCATTTTCAAATCGTCAGATATCAGCATATTTTATCAATAAATACAAGAATTATTATATAACTACAAGATCGTAAATGTTGCATAACGAAATTATAAATTTATCTTTCTAAAGTCCTTGTGAGTACAAAGCTACTATTAAGTTGAGTTTATTGCAATGCAAATTTTATCTTGATTTTCTCTTACTTTATTAAGTGCAACTTCACATAAGAAAATCACTTATAATTTTGGTATCTTCGTTTGAGACAATATTTGGACCATGTATATGTTCCAGTAAAAAGTAATAGAAGTATCACATCGTTTATAATTTGATATGTTTGTTACAGACAATATTTGGACCATGTACTGTTTCATTAAAACGTGACAGAAATATCACCTTACTCATAATTTCGACGTCTTTGTTACAGAAAATATTTGGATCGTTTATATGCCTCATTAAAGAGTAACAAAAATATCATCTTGTTCATAATTATGACATCTTCGATACTGAAAATATTTGGACGATGTTTAATTAAAAATAAAAGTACCACTTTGCAGCACACTTAATGAAACCTCCTATATAATAAAACATAAAACTACTGAAGGTATTAAAGGTACTGAAAGACAGTAACATCGAAAATGTTTAACAGTAAAGTAACATTACATGTAATCGTATACAATTGTTTTTTGTTTATTTATTGAAGAGTCCATTCCTGTTCGTTATATGTATAGTATTTCACTCATATAAATGAATAATTATTTTTTACAGTGGAATAGCGTTAAAATTCCTTGGTAAATGAACGCAGTGTAATCCTATCAGTTCCTGAAATCGATTTCGAGGGTCCGTTGACGAAGAAACATCGTGCAACGGTTTCGATTAATGTAGCCGCAGCTCAGAACCGTATAACAGAACGTAGGAAACAGATACGGAATCCTGAGCTGCGACTACATCGATCACAATCGCTGATGTTTCTCTGTTTTCGACGGCGCTGCTCGAAAACAAGCACCGTTCGCGGTAACCGAGCGCGATCAGTTAACGCGACTTTGGTTCATCTCATCCCAAATCGCTGCGTTGTTAAATGTCTTGTAAGAATTAGCTTGCAAGAAAGTTTAAAAGCCTCGTTCAAAAACAATTGAACAATTTGGCGCCAAAGGTGTTCGATTAATGTGTGACCGATGGCGTGTTAGAAAATTTAAAGTTTGTACCAGTTGTACCGGTTAATAATTCTGAATTTCTGCGCCGGTTTAAACTAGACGCAAGGCGTATTCACAGTCTAAACTCTTATGTTATTTTCTTGCTAATACCTTTCAAAAAGCCGTCGATGTTCGGACGATTTCGAGTTAGCATATTTTATTTTTGTGGTAATGTCTAGTTTCAAACCAAATAGCAGTTGCGGCGTGTACTCTTCGTGTTCGATCAAAAGAAAGCGAGTGTAAGTCGTCTTGTGGAAACTTACGATGACTATGTCTTAACGTAATACGCATGTTTTGGTTCTACTTTGGGAACCCAAACCGCAAAAAGTCATGGGTTGACCATCAACATCGACCGCAAGTCTGAATTACTTCGGAAGGAAGACACTATTTGGTGGGATCAAAAGGGTTTTATTTGTCATGAGCTCCTGAAACCACGCGAGAACAGTTAATACCGACCGCTACCGCCAACAAATAATCAGTTTCCATGCATTGATCGAAAAACGTCCAGACTGGGCTAGAAGGCACGGAAAAGTGATTTTGCAACACGACAACACATCACACACAGCGAAAACGGTCAAAGTCACAATTTCTGCACTTGGTTGGTACTCTTGCCCCACTCGCCATACTCACCAGACTTGGCCCTTTCGTACCACTTGTTTTCATCAATGTCTCACGTACTTCTCCAGGAACACTTCAACAGTTGATGTCGAAAAATTGCTCGATGGTTTCTCTCAAAATGTGAACAATTTTTTGAACATCCATAATTTGAAGGACAGATGAAAAATGTATAGCTAGCGATGGTGCATACCTTGAAAGCATTCTTTCCTTTTCCCCAAATTTAAATTGTTTTCTTAAAAGAAAAAGTTAAGAATTATTAACCGGTTTACCTAAGACTTCAGACCCACCTGGTCAATATCACAAAAGTCGTTACCTATAAGTTACCCATAAACAAAGTATTCAACAGTCTTTCATGATTCAATTAATTTCTTACTACGGTTAGAAATCCGTAAAAACTCTCGTTGGTACTCAGTTGTTTGGGCAACGGCCAATTTTGCCAAGAAATTCTTTTTCTGAGTGCGGACGTGGAAACACGACAATAAGTGAAGTATTTAGCAAATCAGTCTTGTTTAATATCACACCCTATCGGTCTCCTGATTTCTTCTAAGTGAGAAAGGCAAAGTGACGTCAGCCGGATATTTGAGAAGGCGAGCGAATCCAAGGGGTGAAGCAGCCGTTGGTGAACGGTTTGCGGAGGCCAACGTTTCGCGATATTAGCCGGCTATGGTGTGCCATAGACGGAAAGGATAAGGAGATGGAAGAGACGGCGAAGCTGGCGAGCAGAGACAAACGAGCAGCGTCCCGTCTCTATTTTCGCTCCGGAGTTAATTGTCTTGCCAATGTAGGATTAGCAGGCCGAACAACAGAACTTGCTCGACTGACTCGTGGTCGGTTACTAACTCTTAAACGTCGATCCGCAATTCGCCTTACAATCCTCTGTAACCTTTCTCGCCGGCTAAACAGTGACTATCCACCATTTCCTCGTTTTTCTTTCTGGACCTGTCGTTCCTTTTCCGCTTCGTCTTTATTACCGCGCCGACCGTTTTTCTTTCTTTTCCACGCCGCCCGAAGCGGGATATCGCGATCGATCGCGATTCGACGCGAAACTCTAACTGCTCATCTGTTAATCTTACAGTCGTAAGGCTATAACTGTTGTCGGTTGTGAAACAGATTATATCGAGGAGGATGCAGTTTACTGATTTTAATGACCTTGAAATCTGTTGTTGAGGGCGACATTTTGAATAGATGTTTATCTGTGGGAAAGGAAGGTGGCAATTTGAGGAATTAGGGATTTCGAAATTTGAGAATTTTGAGGACTTTGAGGAATTTTGAGAATTTTAGGAATTTTAGGAATCTTGAAAATGTTGAGAATTTTAGGAATTTTGTGAGTTTTAGGAATTTTGGGGATTTTAGAGATTTTAGGTATTTTAGGAATTCTAGGAATTTTAGCAATTTGGGGAATTTGGGAAATTTGGAATTCCAATATTTTAGAATTTGAAAATTTGGGAATTTGAGAATTTGGAAACCTCAGAATTTGGAAATTAGTAAGTTTAGAAATTTGTGAATTAGGGGATTTGGGAATTTGGGAATTTGGGAATTTGAGAACTTGGAAATTTGGAAACTTGATAATTCGGAAACGTGAGAATTCGGGAACTCGAGAATTTGGTAATTTAAAAATTTGGGAACTTGAGAATTTGGTAATTTCAGAATTAGGAAATTTGAGAGTTTGGAAACTTGAGAATTTCAAACTTTGAGAATTAGGAACTTGAGAATTTGGTAATTTGAGAATTTGAAAAATTGAGTTTGGAAATTTGAGAATTAAAAAATTTCAGAATATGAAAATTCGAGAATTTGGAAATTTTGAAAATTCTGAAATTTGAGAATTTAGAACTTGAAAATTTGGTAATTTGAGAATTTGGAAACTTAAAACTATAGAAATTCAAAAATTCGAAAATTCGAAAATGTCACAATTTTAAAAATTTGTAAATCTGAGAGCTTGGAAATTTTCTAAACTTGAAAACTTCCAAATGTAAAAACGTATTTTGAAAAATGGAAAACGTTAAATACATAAATGTAAAAAATGATAAAATTTGACCGCCTAAAGAATGTCAGCTTTCCATATTCAGTTCCCCAAAATCGAAATCAATCGATGATTAATACCTTCCCCTACCGTCATCCTTATCGAAAGGAAGCCTACGTTGCATCCGATTATACGTATGCTTTAGGGATGCGTTCCAATTTCACGGAAGTACTCTAGTACGGTTACGCTTTAGGCCAAAGGCTCTTGGCGGTTGGTGAGTTGGTTGGTTGGTTGTTTGGTCCGAGGATCCGAATATCGACGTTGAGACTCAGCTGAGTTTGTTTCGAGAAGGAAGGACCGCAATCGGATAACGTTCTTGTCATCTATTCGAACTGTCTTCTCTGTTTAGGTATCGATGAAGCAGATACTATTATTTTCAAACTTCGAATATCGATAATTTTATTAAGTACATTGATCGAGTAACTTTACTTCTCCTGTACTTTTCAATATGAATCACATTTAATGACTTTACATAACTATGCCATATTTTTAAGCTTCGTTAAATATTTTATAAACTACATTTTTAAATAATCCAAAAGTTCATTCAATCTTTATACTTTCGTACGATACTTTCATACTTTATCATACATAAATAATTAATGAAGTTATCAAAAATAACTTCTCGAATAGAATTTTCAAATTCCAAAATTCCTTTCATGCTTTCACAATGTATCATCGTTGATTTTATGTCTGAAGAATAAATTTTTGGTAGTAAAATGATAGTCCAAACGTGAAAGTATGATTCACATATCACGGGTCTCACGTTTGTACGTGAATAGGTTGATAAAAGTATAAAGTTCCATGTGTTCTAATTATTTGTAGACTTTCGTGAGCGCAAACGAACGCGAAAATGGCAGTAGGGTGACGCGACATTGGAGGGTGGAGATCCAATAATTAAGTTTACCATTAATCGTGGAGGGTCAGCTGGGCTCACACGAGCCGCAGGCACGTCCACCTTGACAAGGTGTTTGGTCCAACCCTCTGGAGACCGAAATCGAGGCCTATAGCTGGAATCGAGGATCCTCCGCGCTGCTAATTGCACCATGCGAATTAATCGCTCGAATCTTACGTGCACGCGTATCGAATGACGTACGCGATTAATGGAATGGGCATTGTTGTCGATATCGAAACTTCCAATCCGGAAATCCCCTAGGTGCGGATACTCCTGGGTCGATGTTGGGCAAATTGGGATTTATTCGAATTCTCTGATATTTTGGAACCTAGGAACCTTCACACGTTGCAGACCTACTGTATCAAAACCTTTGGAATTTTTTCATTCATAAAACCTTGACATATTTAAATTATGGGACTTGAACTTTGGGACCTTGGAATTTAGTTTTCTAAACTGTCTTATTTTTCTAAACACATTTGGAATTATTAGCAAGTAGCGATATGTTAAATACATATGTTAAATATTATATATATTGAATATATGTTAATATTACAGGTACATGTTAACACTAGGTTTACGGACGTTTGATGGTTACTTATATTTAAATTTAAACTAAAGTAGAAAAATAAATAAATTAGGGATGATATGTAAACTGCCTAAGACATTGATTCTTTAGCTTGACGAAAGTTGAGATACATTTTTACAAAAATTTCTTAATAAGTTTTGTCATTTAAAATAAGAGATCTATGATCCGTCATTTTGACGGGTTCCGTAAACCTAGTGTTAAATATGTAAAGATATGTTACATATTACAGGTACATGTATTTCCACAAAACAAATCTGGTATTTCACATAATTCATTCTTTTCCTCAAAGCAGAAATAATTATAAGAAAAGGTAAAGAAAGGTGGAAAGAACGTTCCACCACGGTAGATAATAGAAAGAGAAGTGGTTGTATCGTTATCCATTATTCGATGGGTTAACCGGTTAACCGGAACGATAGGTTCGGGAAGTTAAAAATTGTCTTCCGCAGCGCGAAGCTGAAGCGGAGCTGAAGTTTTAGGGTAGGGGTGTGTGCTAAGACGGCCTGTAAATTGGATCTATCAGCGCGTTTGGATGGTGCTATATCATGCTGGAAACAGCGGCCAGAGAGAAGGAGCACCACCATCTTTCAACGTCAACGCAGCCTACTCTCGACCATTCGCTTGCCCTTCTCCGAAAAGCTCGCGTAACCAGAACCGGTACGCGAAACAATGTACCGTAACATCGGAATAGGACTTGCCTGACCCTCCGCCATTCTTCTTAAAGATGACCAATACCTACTTTTTACGATTCTCCAGTCGATTCGTTATCGCCGTTCGATTAAACACACCTTGTTCCGATCTGCTTAATTGACCGTGATCATAACTAACGAAAAGAGAACAACTAAAGTGACTATCGAAATTATACTTCGTTCAAGTTCATCAATTGAATCGTGCTTCGTTCACCTTCACTGATTACGTTGTACTTTAGGCTCACTGATTACGTCATACCTTGTTCGGGTTCAATTGTATCTCACTTGATGTTCATTCATTAAATTATACTTAATTCAAGTTCATAAACTACGTTTGTATACGCTACGATGATGACACTTATAAAATTCATCAGCTACGTTATGCTTTAAGTTCATTAACTACATAATACTTCATCAAGGTCATCAGCCATATTGTACTTCAACGAAGTTCATCAGTTACGTTGCACTTCGTTCAAGTTCATCAGCTATGTCATACTTCATTCAAGTTCATCAGCTACATTATACTTCATTCCAGATCATCAATGACATCATACTTAGTTCAAGTTCATGGACTACATCATGCTTGTCCAAGTTCATTAGCTATACTATGCTTCATTCAAGTTCATTAGTTATGTTATACTTCATACCAGATCATCGACTACATTCAAGTTCATGAACTACATCATGCTTATTCAAGTTCATCAACTATACTATACTTCATTCAAGTGCATCAGCTATATTATACTTCATTCCAGATCATCGACTACATCATACTTCATTCAAGTTCATCAGCTATGTCATACTTCATTCAAGTTCATCAGCTACATTATACTTCATTCCAGATCATCAATGACATCATACTTAGTTCAAGTTCATGAACTACATCATGCTTGTCCAAGTTCATTAGCTATACTATGCTTCATTCAAGTTCATCAGCTATGTTATACTTCATTCCAGATCATCGACTACATCATACTTCATTCAAGTTCATGAACTACATCATACTTATTTAAGTTCATCAGCTATATTGTACTTCATTCAAGTGCACATCATACTTCATTCAAGTTCATGAACTACATCATACTTATTCAAGTTCATCAGCTATATTGTACTTCATTCAAGTGCATCAGCTATATTATACTCCATTCCAGATCATCGACTACATCATATTTCATTCAAGTTCATGAACTACATCATGCTAATTCAAGTTCATCAGCCATATTATATAATACTTTATCGAAGTTCATCAGCCATATTATACTTCATCAAAGTTTATCAGTGACATTGCACTTCATTCAAGTTCATCATACTTCATTTAAGTTCATCATTATACTTCATTCCAAATCATCAACAAAAGCACACTTAATTCAAAATCATGAACTACATACTAGCTTCAAGTTCATCGAATACATCATACTTCAAGTTCGATCAAAGTGCACTTAATTCCAGTTCATAAATTACATCACACTTCATTCGCGTTCATCAATTACATCATATTAAATAGTTGATCGATTCAGTCAAACTCGATTCAAGTTCAACTACTTTCCTCGAAAGCAGCACTCACGATAACTGATCGCGCGCAGACCCGAGCGATCAGTTACCGCGACTGTACAAACCGTGTGGAAAGAAGTCACGTTTACGGCGCGTAGTGTAAATGACCATACATTTTTTTTAGGCTGCAATTACAGTGCATACGTTTACGAAATCAATGTTCCGAATAATGAACTCGTAGCTCTCGTAGAAATTCATTTGTAATCTCGGTGGTTCGTGCTGAAACGCATCCACCGTAACGACCTTAATCGCAGGCGTATTTCTTTTAATATTTAGAGGTCTTGTGGGTAGTGAACGTGTTAGTATGAAGCGTAGGGAGTAAAATTGCGATTTGGATAGGCCCAGGTGGAAACGATCGTGATGGTGATGGTGGTGGTGGTCGGTGGAGAGGCGAATACGCGCGGGATGTACTTGACGTATTACTCGAGTGATCGGATATCGATTAGCCCACCGCACGGCTAGTCCACAACACTCTCCGCGAGTCGTAACTTGCACTCGAATGCTATTCTACTAATTACCAAGGCGACAGGAACCACTGCACCACTGCGGTTGGCACTCGTGACGGTGGATCTTGACGGTTCCACGCACACGGGCCGGCTTCAACCGTGGAGGTTATCGGCTTCGTGTATGCGGTTAATCACTGGACGATCGTTAAGCTACGTTATCCTCCTTCGTTATCCGTTCGCATCATCGCTACGATCTTCCTGAATTTCCAGTTAATTTTACTCTTGCGGTCTCGCGGCCCGAACCATCCCGTTAATCGGTAGTCCCCGGTACCCCAGTCACGCTACGACCGGGTCGAGCCCAGTCGTTTGTCCCTTATAGTTTGCCGACCGTTATTACGGATTACGCGAATTATTATCACTTTGCAACTAGGTCTCGAGCGAGCTTACTAACGACACCTGCTTACGCTTGGATTTACACGGTTAAATCGAACAAATTCTACGCGAACTGCTCCACTTCATAGCGTAACGACCCCTGCAATTGTTACAAATCGATACGAACAGCATATTCTTCCTACAAAAATATATCGTAAACATAACATAATTATAACATCTCATTTCGGTTTTAGAAGAATTTTAAGTTTCCTCAAAAAGACTGTAACATACTTTTACATATTCAATTTTATTTTTCTTTCATTAATTTCAAGAGTGGTACATAGTCAAAGCACGTCGTAAAAATTAAACATTTGCTTTTATTTTAAATATGTAATTTTTATGAAGCATGCATTTGTTCAGATTATTTTAACTTTTTATCATAAGGCAAACATATTTTAAGTATACATCTGAAGAATATTTTGATTTGACTATATGTAGCCCATATGGTACTATTTTTTTACACAATAATGAGGCGGCAAATTAAGTTGTTTACGCGGGAAAATTCAAACGCGTTAGCGCGCACGATTACGCGCCATTTCTCTTACCGAACGCGTTGCGATATTTCGCGAAAACATCGGCGGAAAAACGAAACGGATAGGTTATTGTAAATACTTATCTTCGCACGAGGAGTCAAAGAAACTCCGAGGCTATCGATTCGGCGTTATTTGTCGTTAACGAAGTCGCGTCTCTCGACTCTTTCGTTGCCGATGGCAACTTGACTGTGTAAACCATCCAGACCGCGGTTAAGACGTGCCTCGATAAACACCCTTTTCAATTTCGGCGACTGCTTCGGTCGTGCGAATGCCTTCGAGATCCTTATTAACCACTCTTCGCGATCTCCTCGACCGTTTCATTTATTCCGTTGCTCCTCAAACACTTTTTTTCCCCGTCCCTTCGAAATATCGACGTCTGAACAATTTCAGCGAAAATTCGAACGATTCGAAACGCTCCGATCGCGACTTTGAAAATTTATCGCATTCTTTATTGGAGGTTTCCTATTGTCCCGTTATAATTATAATCAGCTGAATGGTAGGTAATAAATATCGTCCGCTGGTACCAAAATTAGGAAAACTTTTTATTATTTATCGAGTAATAAATATACGGCCTGTAAGAACTATTATATTCTATTACATCCGCACTTACTCACATTAATTTCTACAGAAACACCCCTTTTATAAACAAAAAGTGATTCTTCAATTGCTGCAGCCTCTTTATTATTTTTTATTTATTTGAAGACATTTGCTTTTCACAAAAAGAAACATTTATACATTTGTTATAATAAAATTTAATTTTCTGAAATATCTTAAAACATTCAAGAACGTCTTAAGTAATTATAAGGAAATGCTAATTAATTTCTACTGTAAACATTTTCTTAGTCATATAATATGATGAATTATTTGCAAATAGACTTCGAAAAAACACTTTACTATTTTATAGTTATTTTTATTACAAAACTTGATTATCACATATCATGTATGTGAATATATCATAATAGTTTGATCATATATCATGTATATGAATGTATCATAAAGACTTGATTATCATATATCATGTATGTGAATATTTCATAAAAACTTGATTATCATATATCATGTGTGTGAATATATCATAAAAGTTTGATGATATTATATCATGTGTATGAACGTATCATAAAAGCTTGATTATCATATATCATGTATGTGAATACATCATAAAAACTTGATTATCACATATCATGTATGTGAATATATCATAAAAGTTTGATCATATATCATGTATATGAATGTATCATAAAAACTTGATAATCATATATCATGTATGTGAATACATCATAAAAACTTGATTATCACATATCATGTATCTGAATATATCATAAAAACTTGATAATCATATATCATGTATATGAATGTATCATAAAAACTTGATTATCATACATCATGTATGTGAACATATAATAAAACCTTGATTATCACATATCATGTATGTGAATATATTATAAAAACTTCATCATATAAATATATCATATAAATTTGATAATAAAATATCATATAAATAAATATACGATAAAAGTTTGATCATAAAAACCTCCCGGATTTTTCGACTAAAGCAAGGAAATCAATACATAATCGGTACACCGATAATTCCCGTAATAGCGACTAATCTTCAATTTTGCTGGCAAGAAGAAGTAGCAAAAAATAAGGTGCACCGATAATTGACGTTAATCGTCGCGTGGCATAATGCACGGGCCACGGATCAAATAATAAATCGGATAAGAAATCTGTAGGGATTAAATCATAAGGGGAGAGAAGTTATGGCTCGAGTATTAAGCTGAAAATTGTTTAATCGGATATTTATGCCGGCCACCGGCCGTACTTTTATTGACTTAGCAAAGTATCAGGTTTTAATGAGCACTGGGCTAAACCTTCGAGACTCCGCTGGAAATTTAACTTGCGCGATTTCTGGAAATTTTAACTATGGGAAAAACGGTGAAACTTTGTCACGCTTTCTCTGGCTATGGTAATAAAAACGAAGCTTTACGCTTACAATTTGCACAGCGTTAACGAAACGTTTGTTCGCGAGTTCTTAGGACGGTTTTACGTTACAGGTTCGTTATCGAACACTTTGTTTCGCCGACAGATACGGGCGTTCGCAATAATCGCCGTGACGTCGACGCATTGTCATATTAATTTTTCGTACAAGAACAATGTAGAATCTTTAGGGAAATGGCGACTGAGAAGAAATATGTATCGTTGATAATTTGTAAACACAATTTTAGATTCAGAAAATTGCTAATTTAGAAGTCTTCTAAGTTGCAAATTTTCTAATTTTCAAACTTTCGGATTTGCTAAATTTTCAATTGAGAAATTTGGAAATTCTGAAACTTGGAATTGGGGTTTTGGAAATTTGAAAATTCTATGATTTGAACATTCAGAATTTTATGACTTCAAATTTGAGAATTCAGAAATTTAGGAATTTGAGAATTTTATGATTGGAAAATTTAAGAAGTCAATGTTGTGGAAATTACAAAATTTGTGAATCTGGAAATATGGTAGGGATATAGTAGTTTAGGACTTGGGACTTCGAAATTTGGGGTTTGAGAATTAAAAAATTTACAGAATTATAAATTAGTCATTTAAGGACGTTTGCAATAGACAAATTAAAAAATTGAAAATTTCTGTATTTGAATATTCAGAAAAGTGTCTGAGAGAATTTGAAAGATCCAACTTCTGAATCCAAAAAAATACAGCTTGTTTCACCTGAAATCAGATTTTCGTTTGAAATCAAGAGAAACCTTATCGTAGAATATTACGCAAAATTAAATGTTAGCTATTGTGACGTTATCTTCTACCGATGATAGCATTCAAGGAATTATATAAGACGCGTAAACTACTCGAGGTGCTTCGTCGAAGAATTTCGAACGGACAGCTGCAACGAACTCAGGGAACAAGCAATGGCATAGTTTCTTGTTTCAGGGTTGTTTGCGCGTTCGATAACGAAAACTAAACGAAGAAAGAGGGACTCTGTTCGTGGCCAAAGTGACGCGAGAAAACTGATGGAAAAGGGAGTATGATGGTATGGGGCGGGAAAGAAGGGAAGGAAGGAAGGAAGGAAGAAAGGAAGCGTCCGGTGACACGACTCACCGGAACGGGAGCGGCTGTGTTTACACGGTTAAGTGACACTAATTGAAAGTTCAATGCCGGCATATTGATTATGGGTATAAAGCACACGATATCGAGCAAACACGAGCAGGTAATTCAATCTCGGACCTATCTAATTCGTTCAACGCCCGACGAACGAGCCGCGACCGTCGGTCGATGACCATAAACGTACATGAAGTCAGCGAAGATTCGCGATTAAAGAACAAGTGGCAATTAATCGGCTAACTTCGTTATATTCCGGTACTATTCGCATCGTCACGTGATACGTCCGACAGTTGAAATCGTAGCTCTCATGGATTTAAACGTCTACTGTCGATGCGTCAAAATTTGGTTGAAAATGATTATAGAGGTACGAAATTTTAATTCATTATAATATAATATTTAATAATACTTCAAACTTTGTGTACTATGGTCATCATACGATTAATATAATACTATGTCACGATGTAACAGCTCTTCATCTTTTTCAATCATAAATGTATATAAAGTCAGCGAACATTCGCGATTAGTGTAACAATAAATCGGGTAACTTCGTTTCCTTTCGGTACTATTCGCATCGTCACGTGATACATCCGACAGTTGAAATCGTAGCTCTCATGGATTTAAACGTTTACTGTCGATGCGTCAAAATTTGGTTGAAAATGATTATAGAGGTACGAAATTTTAATTCATTATAATATAATATTTAATAATATTTCAAACTTTGTGTACTATAGTCATCATACGATTAATATAATATTATGTCCCGATGTAACGGCTCTTGATCTTTTTCAATCATAAATGTGTATAAAGTCAGCGAACATTCGCGATCAGAATAACAATAAGTCGGGTAACTTCGTTTCCTTTCGGTACTATTCGCATCGTCACGTGATGCGTCCGACAGTTGAAATCGTAGCTCTCATGGATTTAAACGTCTACTGTCGATGCGTCAAAATTTGGTTGAAAATGATTATAGAGGTACGAAATTTTAATTCATTATAATATAATATTTAATAATATTTCAAACTTTGTGTACTATGGTCATCATACGATTAATATAATACTATGTCACGATGTAACGGCTCTTGATCTTTTTCAATCATAAATGTATATAAAGTCAGCGAACATTCGCGAATAGTGTAACAATAAATCGGGTAACTTCGTTTCCTTTCGGTACTATTCGCATCGTCACGTGATATATCCGACAGTTGAAATCGTAGCTCTCATGGATTTAAACGTCTACTGTCGATACGTCAAAATTTGCTTGAAAATGACTATAGAGGTACGAAACTTTAATTCATTATAATATAATATTTAATAATACTTCAAACTTTGTGTACTATGGTCATCATACGATTAATATAATACTATGTCACGATGTAACAGCTCTTCATCTTTTTCAATCATAAATGTATATAAAGTCAGCGAACATTCGCGATTAGTGTAACAATAAATCGGGTAACTTCGTTTCCTTTCGGTACTATTCGCATCGTCACGTGATACGTTCGACAGTTGAAATCGTAGCTCTCATGGATTTAAACGTCTACTGTCGATGCGTCAAAATTTGCTTGAAAATGACTATAGAGGTACGAAACTTTAATTCATTATAATATAATATTTAATAATACTTCAAACTATGTGTACTGTGGTCATCATACGATTAATATAATACTATGTCACGATGTAACAGCTCTTCATCTTTTTCAATCATAAATGTATATAAAGTCAGCGAACATTCGCGATTAGAGTAACAATAAATCGAGTAACTTCGTTTCTTTTCAGTAACACTCGCATGGTCACGTGATACGTCCGACAGTTGAAATCGGAGCTCTCATGGATTTAAATGTGCACTGTCAATGCGTCAAAATTTGGTTGAAAATGATTATAGAGGTACGAAATTTTAATTTATTACAATATAATATTTAATAATACTTCAAACTTTGTGTACAATGGTCGCCATTCGATTGACGAAATGCTATGTCGTGATGTAACGCTTCTTGATCTTTTTTAACCAGTTAGCGTCACCAGTCGCCATTTTCTCGTGACGACTACACTTTTCAAAAACAATTAACAGATTAATAGATAACAATCGACAACCCCATAATTATCAAAGTAACTTTTAGGTTAACATCTTAAATTATACATGATTGAATAAAGATAAAGAAACATTACTTGAACAATTTCTATTTTCTAAGAAAAGAATATGTATTAAATATCGCGTACATAGAATTTCTATGCACAGAAAAGTTTTATTTATACAGTATATTTAAAACAACATAAATTTATGAGATTATATGTAATACACAAACTATTAGTTACGTATCTACAATACCTATATGTATAATGCATTAATCATACATATTTTCTTTTCATAACTGTTGATGGTATTTGTTCTTTTTACGATTTGCACAACCAGCTACGATGAAACGGCTCATGGTTTCATTCAGTTCTTTGTGCTTTTAAAAAAATATTCTCTTCAATTTGCCTGTAACAGAGTTTACAAAAAAAATACCTTTGATGTTTATTGACGCTCTCTGCCCCCAATTACAAAGCGTTACGTAGTCGACACGAACCGAATGCATCCGAAGTTAACCGATGTACCACCACTGAACTTTTGTCGTGTTCTCTTCAATCTTAAGTGTTCCTTCCTATAAAGTACCTTATTTTCCGTCTATATAAGCTTGTAGTAATTCCATATGTATAAGCCCGTGTCGACGACCGATATTGTACGTCAACCCACAACTCTCCAGACCCGTCTCGCGTCCTTGATTCATCGTGAACGGAATAACGTCATAACCTTCTTCCTAGGAATTATGGCCGATTTATATTATCCCCCCGGATACGGGACGCTTCCGTTCAGGAAGAGATTCTTTCACTTAGATAATACGATGCGAACCAACACTCGAAAGACGAAAATCCTCAATATACGAATTAAAACACCAAACAAACTATAAATCACTTTTCGTTTCAATTTCCCAAAACTGAACGCAGGAAATCGTACAGAAATGCTTGTGGAAACGGCACTGGGCGCGATGTTTCCTCCACAGAGAGAAGGGAGACGAGAATGAAACTTTATGAAAAGGACACGATCGAATATCGCTAAAAGAAAATAGAGAAAGGACGGCAGACAGCGAGAGAGGGAGAGAGAAGGAGGGAATAGGAGAGAGACCAATATAAGCTGTTAGCTTGCAGCTGTTTGCGTAAACGTTATCCAGAGCCACGTACTACGTTTCGTCCCTTTGACAACGAGACTACAAACAGTGGCTAGGTATCGCGTAGTTGCGGATCACACGGATACGTTTCTCCCTCTCTGTCCTTGTCCTTGCCATCCAGAAAATTTTACTCGATTTCACGTGCAACAGAGATCCTCTTGATCCCCAGGTGCGTCGATAATCGATACCGATATCGACGCTTTGTTGTAATTCACTGATCCATTACGGATGTGGAAGGTTAGAGATCTGGGAGCATTGGAATCTAGGGGAATAGAGATCTAGGTATCAATCTAGGCAGATAGGGAACTAGGCAGATGCAGAGATAACGATATAGGAATATGGGGATGTGGGTATATAGTGATATAGAGGTATGAAGGAATAGAGATATAGGGATCTAGGTATATGGAAATCCAAAAAGTTAGTAATTTGGGGCAATAGAAAAAGTATAGAATTATCAGAATCTAGGGATTCAAGGATCTAGGAATCTAGAGAAAGAGGAATTTAGGATTATAGGAATCTATTTATGTACCTTAGAGTATAGGGACCTGAATGTATAGGTATCTAGGAGAATGTGGATCTAGGTGTATATGTATCTGAGAGAATACAAATCTAGGTGTGTAGGTATATAGTAGAATGGGGATCTAGGTGAATAAGTATCTGAGAGAATACAAATCTAGGTGTATAGGTATCTAGGAGAATGTGGATCTAGGTGTATATGTATCTGAGAGAATGCAAATCTAGGTGTATAGGTATCCAGTGGAATAGGGATCTAGATGTATAGATATCTAGAAGAATGGGGATCTAGATCTACAAGTATCTAGAATAGGACCCTGGTGAATAGGTATCTAGAAGAATAGTGATCTAGGTGTATAGATACATAATGGATGTAGGTATACATATAGGCATCTAAGGGAATAAGGATTTAAGGAAATAGGTATTTAGAATAATATGTATGTAGATAAATAAAAATTTAGAAATGTAGCTATTTCAAAATTCAAATATCTTGAATTACATGTATGTAGGATCACATGTATGTAGGGTTATAGGAACCAAGGTATATATGTAGGCGTATGTGGACCTAAAAGACATGTAGGGGTCTACGATACTATGGATTTAAATATATATACAGATCCATAATCCAGATATTTAGCAATCTATAGATGTAAGAAGTTATATAATTGGAGTGTTACTACTGTTGCCCTCGTGCCGGCCCGCAGGACTTCTTTCGGCGAGCGGACAGTAGGTGTCGCGCGCGAGAAACGTTCGTTCGTTGGTCGAGTTTCGGTGTTCACGACTCCCGGAAGTAGATTCGCGAGTTCTCCAGAATCAATTAAAAGTTTGTTGGAATTTGAAAGAGCATCGTGTTCCATAGCATCGCAAACTGCCGTTGGCTTGCACCTCGTCCGCGACTGTCCCGTCCCGTTTCGTTCGCGATCACTCTGTTCGTCCGCCCGTTAATTCCCCGAAACCTGCTCCATCGATCGACGACATGATTCTGCAAGCATATCGCGAATTCGTCGTTCAACGATGTCTCCAGAGAAATTTTCACGTTCGCCGTTCTATAGCGACACCGTCGTTTCGCGACTTTTATAAAAGCAACCACGACAAAATTCATCCTGATCCTTGTTTTACGTTCGTTTTACGCCTTTCGTTCAGGTTCGAAAATTACTTTCCCTTTCTTTGCCGGGAGATGGAGGAAACGAACGGGTCTCTATTTGCTCGGTTGATTAGGTGCTGCGTAAATA
Source organism: Megachile willughbiella (assembly GCA_945859595.2). Taxonomy (NCBI): domain Eukaryota; kingdom Metazoa; phylum Arthropoda; class Insecta; order Hymenoptera; family Megachilidae; genus Megachile; species Megachile willughbiella. Next base: position 14,100,240 of record OX243796.1, read on the forward strand.
TGGTTGGAGCTCGCCATTATAAAGTTTAGGTACGAATTTTCTGGTAGAGATTACCCTAGAGAAATGATTCCGTTCTCTTTTTTATCGTTCGATTATAACGAGATGGGGAATCATGTTTCGAAATTAAAATCTGGGCAGCAATAATTTTGATAGATAGAATAATTTATACACATCGCAATATTTGAAATATTTTATACATTTGTAAATTTTGGAATTTGTGAAATTTCAGACTTTCAAGTTTAGATATTTTCTAAACTCAAAAATATAAAAATTTAGAAATTCACAAAGGTGTTTATTTGAAAAGATCCATATCAGAGTCGATTAGGATCAAATGCCATCTTCTCAGCCGAGAACAGCACAGCATCCAATATTTGTTCAAATCGATCTAAAAAATGACAAATAATCCCCACATACATGATTTCTATCACAGGTAGATTAGAATCAGAGTCAAATGCTATTTTGTCACCTACCAAAAGTACAGCATCCAGTATTTGTTCAAATCGATCTAAAAAATGACAAATAATTTCCACGTGCATGATTTCACTCACAGATAGATTAAAATCAGAATCAAATGTTATTTTGTCAGCTAACAACAGTACAGAACGCAACTTTTTGTTCAAATCAATCTAAAAAGTGTAAACAATTTCCACATGTACTGTATTTATTATAAGTGGATCAAAGTCAAAGTCGAGTGCCATCTTGTCCAACAGTACAAAATCCTTGGCTAAATCGATTCAGACAATTAATTGGATACAAATCCAGGCAAATAATTTGATACTATTTCTGTCGCAGGTGGATCAAAATGGCGAATCCGTAAGTCCGATCTCTTCCAAACGTCTGAATCAAATATATCCGGTGAAAAGGACGATGAAAAAGCATCCGCAATGGCTCGCAGACGGTATGTATCGTTACGTATCACCATAGAGGGACGCGTTTTACTTTTCGTTTCAGCAATAGTTTCCTCCGATACCCGACGAGTATATTCGGCAGTCGTACGCTCGGTTGCATATTCGTTCAGCGTACCGTAAACGAGTCAATGCAGATACAGGTTCGTGCGCATGGATCCTGCCGCTCTTCTCTACCGTATCTTTTCGGTATCCTGCCGCCTCGTCCTTCCTGGCTAACAGGACTCTTTGAAGCAAACGCTGCCCGATAAACTTCTATTGATTGAAAGCCTTACGCGTTTTATTCCAGCGATCCAGCTACTCTCTTTCTCCTCTTGTCCCGCTTCTGTTTCTATTTATGTTTCCGTCAGGTGTAACTCGCGACGTGACGCGAACCGAGGTTAGAACCGCACGACCATCGATTGTCGATATCTTAACGATACCTTGCTCGTGCTCGACGATATATCGATGATATGGGGGTGCGCAAAATTTGGGATTTTTGGAACTTGGGAAAATTTGCGAATTTGTGGAATTTGAAAATTTTCAGAATTGGGAATTTTTAGGTATGCGGAGTTGAAAATGAGGGAATTTGTGGAATTTGGAAGATGGAGAATTTGGATAGTCGAGGAATTGAGAATTTTGAAGTTTGTGGACTTCAAAATGTGGGAATTTGAGAAGTTGGAAATTTTGGAATTTGGAAGCTTTGTAAATCATTTGGGAATTTGAGCATTGAAGAGTTTTAGAATTTAAAAATTTGAGAGTTTGAGAGTTTGAGAGTTTTGAGAGTTTGAGGGTTTAAGAGTTTAAGGATTTTAGGGTTTTATAGTTTTAGAGTTTTAGCGTCTTAAATTTTATAGTTTTAGAGTTTTAGAGTTTTAGAGTTTGAATGTCCGGAAATTTGTGTGTTATATAAATGTAAAGAATTGGAAAATACTATCCCTCAGCGGGCCATTATAATCACCTCTCGGTACCTACATACATATATACATTCGTATATCGATGTAAACGTATACAAATAGACGTGTACGTTTATTTATGCAATTGATAAAGAGTTATCTCTATTTTTCATCGGAAAAAGATATCGGTTATTTCTACGGGTAACGCGTGACCGCTTTTTTCCGTGGGACCAGACCAGAGAAAATTTAATCGCCGTTTACGCTACAATTTAATCCTCCCCAATTCAATTTATCATGCTGTTATCGTTTAATTATCAAACACTTTTCTGGAGTATGCTCTCCCGGTTTCGCGCGTAATTTTTTTTAACTTTCGCATCGATCGAAAAATTTGATAGTAATATGCTTCAACGAAACTTGATTTTTCACCGGAAAATTTCGTTTATATGTACAACAACTCTCGTAGAGAACTGACACGATATTTTTTTGTGTTTTATGATATTACTGTATCATAATATACTACATATAATAGGCGGATATAATTGAGTTTTATGTGATAATAATACTGTATGAAATGTGACAATGTTAGTATCTGATAATTGAGTACGATAGGACTTTTATGATAGTGAAGTATGATAATGGGCCATAAGTGATTATCATAGATTATATGCGATAATGTTACAATATGATAGTCGAGTACGACAGTGGTTTTATGATAGTGAAGTATGATAATGGGTCGTAATCTGTATTTACATCATAACCTGTATTTACCATAAACTACATCATAACCTTCATGTCACTCCATACTATACTATTATCATATTCTAACATAACGTATTATCATACTGCAAGTATCATAGATACTTGATTGTACTAGTGCAGTATAGAAGTGAAGTATGATAATCGTTTGGCATACTTGATTATTACTCTTTAGTGTTGATAGTAGAGTATAATGGTATGACTAGTATAGTATAGTAGTATAGTAGTATGACTAGTATAGTATAGTAGTATAGTAGTATGACTAGTGTAAGTCTATGATAATAAAATATTATCATAAGTTTTAATAAAATATAATAGTGGCAGATTGTAGGATCTGATAGGGAATATATCAGAGTTAGTGATAGTTGATTATTGTAGTCGATTAAGATAGCAGTGTATGATAATAGAATACAATAAAGCATGACAGTGTAATACAATATGTTATGAAAAATAATAGTTACATATAACAATGACAATGATAGTGATACATGACAATAGAATATAGTAGCATTCTATCATAGTCCAACATCATAGTGTATAGGGTAATGATATTGTACTGCAATAATAATTAGATGTAACAATAACAATAGTAGTAATACATGACAATAGAATATGATAGCACTCTATCATATTCCATCATCATAGCCTATACAATAATGGTATTTTAGTGCAATAATAGTTAGATGTAACAATAACAATAATTGTAATACATGACAATATAATATAATAGCATTCTATCATAGTCCAAAATCATAGTCTATACAATAATGGTATTTTAGTGCAAAAATAGTTAGTTTATAGTCACAGTCTAAAATCATAGTCTATACTATAATAATCGAATGTGATATTGACAAAATATGATAGAGAGTTATAATACTAACTTACGACCTGAGGAGATCATCGTACTTACAATTGTTCAATAAAATAAAACAATTTATCATAGAACTTTTAACAACAGCAAAACACGATAGGGTAAAATATTGAACACAACACAGCGAGAAGTAATAACGCAACGGAATAACGAAATATAATGGCGCAGTATGATAGAGTGTCATAATTAGAGACAACGGTAGAGTGCGATATAATAAAATCCTCTTTCACGAATTCATCGGAATACGCGGAAACAATGAAACGAATATAAGCGATTAACGGCAGAGACTTTTCGATACGTCGATGCTTTCACTATTTAACCCGTTTCGCGTATCGCATGGAAAATCCTGTGAAATCTCGCGGAACGTATCTCGACGCGATCGGACTCGCAACGACTTCCAATTACGCGTATCGCGTTATCCGCGATCTTCCGTAGTTATCGGCTGGCTGACGTGCCAGCTTTTGCGCGTGTTCGTCATCTAGGACAAAAGTTGGAATCCATGAGAGGAGTTCCCCGTGTCAGACCGCAGGATACCCTCAGGGGTCAGAGCATGTTCTGACAGTGGTATTAAACTCGTCGAATATCGATGTCTCTTTGCAACTGTGTCAGTTCGCCGACTCTAGTTGCGCTTTACCAACTAGCTATCGTTACACGGCCAAAGTACCTGTTTCCACGTTTCGCCAAGAAAAATATCGCTTGGTCGCTTTCATGTTTCCGACAAATATCCCGCGAACAAGTCGAGCCGTGGCTGGACGGCGAATCTGGTGACGTTTCCCGGGAGGACGTATTTCCAGCCACGCGAGACAGTGAACGATGTTCGTCTTTCGGAATTTCGAAATTCGTGAATTTCGGAATACGGCTGTTTTCGGGTTTGAAAGCTTGATTACGTGGAAATTTCCTCGAGAATTCGAGGAATTTCTCAATTTGGAGATTCGGAAGTAGACTGGGGAACACTGGTGTTTGTAAGTTTGGATATTTAATAATTTTGTAACTACAGAATTTATGGATTTGATTAAGGTGATTTAGTAACTAGGGAATTTCAGAAATAATATTTAGGGAATTTAGGAATTTAGTAACTGCGGGAGTTGACATTTGAGGTGTTGAAAGTTTAGAGATTTGACAATTGGGTGATCTAGGGACTTTTTGCAGTAGAATACTCGGAGATTCAGTAACTAGGGAATTTCAGAAATAATATTTAGGGAATTTAGGAATTTAGTAACTGGAGAAGTTGACATTTGAGGTGTTGAAAGTTCGGAGATTTGACAATTGAGTGATATAGGGACTTTTTGCAGTAGAATACTCGGAGATTTTGTAAGTAGGGAATTTCAGTAATAATAGTTAGGAAATTTAGTAACTGGGGAAGTTGACATTTGGGGTGTTGAAAGTTCAGAGATTTGAGAATTGGGTGATCTAGGGACTTTTTGCAGTAGAATACTCGGAGATTTAGTAAATAGGGAATTTCAGAAATAATATTTAGAGAATTTTTGAATTTAATAACTGCGGGAGTTGACATTTGTGTTGAAAGTTTAGAGATTTGACAATTGGGTGATCTGGGAACTTTTTGCAGTAGAATACTCGGAGATTCAGTAACTAGGGAATTTCAGAAATAGTAGGTAGGAGATTTAGTAACTCGAGAAGTTGACATTTGGGGTGTTGAAAAATCAGAGATTTGATAATTGAGTGATCTAGGGACTTTTTGCAGTAGGGCATTCCGCGATTTAGTAACTAGGGAATTTAGATAATTGGAAGCTTGAGAATTCAGGAGTTTAACAACTAGGGAATTTGAAAGTTTGGAGATTTGGTAATTTAAGAATTTAGGGACTTTTTGCAATTCGGAAGTTTAGAACTGGGGAATTTAGAAATTTAACATTCGGGAAATTTTGGAAATGTTTGAAATTTTTAAAATTTTTTAAATTTCCCAATTTAGTAACTAGGGAATTGGATATTTGAAGTATTGAAAATTTAAAAATTTGAAAATTAAAAATTTGGAAATTTGAGATTTTTTAATTTTATGAATTTGTAGACCTGATAACTTAGAAATTTCTGAATTTATACGTTTGAAGATTAGATAACTTGGTAATTCCTAAATTTAGAAACTTCAGAATTTGAAATTTTGACAAAACCAAAATTTCCTGATACTATCAAAATATTAACACTATCGTTCATATATGTGTATGTACGTATATACATTGATCTTGCGAATGCTGAAACAGTGACAACATCCAATTAATAGTTTGACCCATTATCCATTAACGACAGAGTAAATTTGTAACATAAATTAACAATTTTCGTCGTCGTAATCGGATCTCAGGATACCCAAGCACCTCGTTACGACAGTTAATTATGTTTAACATGTGAAAGGTTGACGATCGAACGGATCGATTTCTTTCGCGAAAACAACGACAAGTTTTCCGCTAGGTATAGCTATTATACTTTATGAACAAATGTCGCATAATTATAGAGCTTAAGGTGAAACTCGAGAACGCTCGGTTATCGCTTCTCTGGAAGGCTTCACCTTAAAAGGATCCTCGAACGATGTATCTTCGTTTAGTTGCCAGGATACGCCCTTATATCGCGGAAGCTCATAAAGATTTTCGAATAAGTATTACGAGCTAATTAGCTACTTGGTTGGTACTCGAGGCCGCAATATCATCTCCAATATTAGTGAACGCGAATGCTCGTTCGTGTAAAAGCAATTACTGTAAAAGCGTAAAACCGTAAAAGCGTGAAAGCGTAAACCTTTAAAAAATCTTTTTATGTTGATTATATTTTATCCGAGCCTATCTTGATTTATCTTGCTTTTCTTGATTCTTTGCTTGGGCGTTCTTTTCGTCGAAAGATGACTGTAATCACACTTTTGGGTACAGCTGTTGATGTCGATTACCTTGTCGGTAATTCGATATTACGAAATATGATAATAAAATATGATACCATGCTACGACAGTATAAAATATGATAAAATATGATATTATGATAAAACATGATAAAACATGATAAAACATGATAAAACCCGATAAAATATGATGAAACATGATAAAACATAATGAAATATGATAAAACCGGATAAAACCTGCTAAAATATGATAAAATACAAGAGAGCATGATAGAACACGATAGAATACGGTAGAAAACGACAGAGTATGATAAAATATTTTAGAATATGGTAGGATATGGTCGAATATAACAAACTGATGATAAAACAACATAAACTATAATAAATTATTATAAAATATTATGAAATATGGTAGAATTTGATAAATTATGATATAATCTGGTAAAATGTGACGAAGTATGACAGAACATGATAAGTATGATAACGTATGATAAAGTTTAATAACATGTTATAAAATATGATAAGATATATGATAATATTATATGACATATGGATAAGAATGGTGTTGCATGATGTTAAAACACGGTAATACGGTATAGTAGTGGTTTATGTTAGTTGAGCAACTGTGAAACATGATAGTGGAATGTGATACCATGTTATGATAGTGGAATATCATAGTGCATTGTGAAATCGCAGTATAGTACAATATTTGTAGAATACGATGCAGATATGTATTCATAGTATGTAATGCACTAGAATCTGATTGTAAGTTTTATGACGTCAGAGTATGATAGTCGGATAAACATACCTAATCATAAGATCATACTTCATCATACTTTGTATCATAATAGTATCTACTTTATGATAATACAATATAACAGTGAAATATGATATTGGGATATGATGGTACTCTTCAAAACTCAAATATCATATGTTATGATAGCAAGATGTAATAGTGCACTTAATAGTGCTTTATGATAGCACGTAAATATTATTTGTTGCAAGAAATGTTAACAAACGGCAGATAAATGTCTCGACATTTCCAAAGTAGAATATAGTAGACCGTAGAAGGCGATACGAAGGCCGATTTTCCGAATCGGTCAGAAACGGAGGATAGTTTTGTCTTAATATCCGTGCGAGGGTGGAATTCGATTGGGTATTCGTTCGTTCGTTGGTCGGTTTTCTGTTCGCTTTGTTCGATTCGGTGATTGTCGGGCAATAGCAGCAATAGCATGGCGGTATCGGGCCGATAGCGACAAAAGAGAGTCGGCGTATCGCGTCGGTCCGCCTCGCTGATGGAGCGGCCCGCTAAGAAATCTGATTGTAAAGGACGACCGAGCTAACGCTTCCATTTTTCCTGCGGCGTTCCCTGTATCCCGCAAAAATCTATTTCTATCTTTTTATTTCTTATTCCGGCGAGTCGCGCGCCACCGCCTTCGCCGGCTCGGTCACGGCTGCTTCGTTCGTTCTCGCCTCTCAAAGAAATATCACGACTATTTCAATTCTCGCTGATATTGCCGGCCGATAGACGAGCAAGAGCTTGCCCCAGGCGAACCGGAACCATCCTTTATTTTATATGGAGCCACGTACCCGTGTAGCATTACGAAACTCTTCCGCACACCACTGCACCACGCCATTCTTCTCTCCTTTTTCTCCACGCTTCTCCATTTACCTTTTGCCCAAGAACCAACACTGATTTTAATATAAACACCTTCGCGATACGATTCTTTCTTTCCCTTCCTTTTTCCTATCAGCTATTATAATCGACCTATCATACTCTGATACAGCCACTATCATAGTCAGTACTGTTTTCGAACTATCATTCTCTGATATCATAGATTTAGTATCGTAACCAACTATTATTGTCAGATTACTGTACTTTGGTACCATAAAACTGCTAGGATAATAAAGTACGATAGTTGAGTTATCATACGTTGATGTCAAACAACTGTTACAATAATCAGGTATGATACTCGACTTATCATATAGTGATGTCATACAACTGCTACCATAATTAGGAATCATAGTCGAATTATCGTAATTTGATGTCATAAATCTGCGATCATAATCGGGTATAATAGTGGCAGAATCATATCCTGATTTCATCAAATTTCTATCATAATCAAGAGTGATAATCGAATTATCATAGTCTGACAATATGAAACCAGTATCATAAACAGTACAGTATTCGAACAATCATATTCTGATGTCGTAGAGACACTATCATAACCAACTATGATTACCGAATTATTATACTCTGATGTCATAAAATTGCTATCATAATCGAGCATGATAATTGTATTATCACAGTCTGGTAACATGTAACCACTGTCATAAACAGTACAGCATTCGTATAATCATACTCTGATCTCATAGTACCACTATCATGACCAACTATGATTATCGAATTATCGTACTCTGATGTCATTAAACTGCTATCATACTTACATATAGTAGTCAAAGAAACATACTCCGATGTTGTAGAAGAGCTATCCTAATCAATTGTAATATTCGAATGGTCGTATTCTGATGTAAAACTGCTGTCAAAATTAGATATGATAGTTGAATTATCATACTGCAATATCATAAAATTAGTATTGTAATTAGTAGAGCAGCCGAACAATCATACTCCGATGGCATAAAACTATTATCTTAATTGTGTATGATAGTCGAATTATCATTCTTCGATGTCAGAAAACTGCTATCATAATAAAGTATGATATTCGAACTATCATATCCCAATATCATAAGGTAGATATCATAATCAATTATGATAATCGAATTATCATCATCTGATGTTTGCAGATACTATCATGAACAAGTATGGTATTCGAATAGTCATATTCAGATGTCATAGAACTACTATCATAATCATGTAGGATATTTAAGCCATCATACTCGGATGTCATAATAACATTATCATAATTAACTACAATATTTGAATTTTGAAACAAATTTTCAAACGAAACAACCTTCAAACCTCCAAATTTGGAATTCTGATTCGTTGTCAATTTGGAAATCGAGAAACTCAGCAAATTCAAAATTTATGCACGGTTAGAAATTCATGAACATAGCAACCTAACCTAACCTAACCCTAAAAATTACGAAATTATTTGAAGGCTCTGAAATATCAAGGGAACAGAAAATTTCAGAAATTAGAAAATTAATTTTGAACTCGTCGAAATTAGAAAATGAATGAATTAAAAAATTAAACGGTACAATTTGTAAGTGCAGATACGTGAATAGTTGAAACCGTAGATTTCCAAATCCGTAGATCTCGAAATTTTGAAATTGGTAAATGGACTACGCATCCATGGCCGCGTCAGCTGCACGCCCGTTCGGCAGCCCTCGTGGGCGCAGTTGCCCATCGCCGTTCTAAATCATAAACCGTGGCGAATCACCTCGGCGAACAATCGAACAGTAAAAATAGCCGAAACCGTACGTTTCGTTATGTTATATCGAGTAAATATTTTCTTGTTACCGAAAGGCGCGGAGTTGCGGGGGCCTGGGTTTCCGCGTAAAAATTATTTTGCGACGGGAAAATAAAACCGACCGTAGACGTCTGGCGGAAGCAAATAATCGGAAAGCTTGAAATACCATCGCTCGTTCGACCCTCTTACCTGAGCGTATAAAAATTCTTAATCTAAAACCAATTCAGGGTAGTGCGCTATGAAACCCCATGATTTTTGTAGAAACACGCTCACCTTATGTAACGGGGAATTGGTAAAAGGTATTTCCTAATATCGAACCGACGCTGCGTCCCTTGAAAAAGAATGTTGAAGTGACGTCGCAAAAAGGGAAAAAGCAAGAGTGAAAACGTGTAGGGGAAAGAGAGGAACGCGGAGGAAATGTTTGGGGAAAGGAGACGAAGAGCAGGGTCACGTTTCGACTCTTCTCGCTCTTCCGTTCAGAAACCTGCCAAAACAAAAGATTCGAAAATTCCTTCCAGAAGCAAAGTAGCGATGGTTATAAGCGGATGAAATACCGCTCTGTCAACTGGAAATTTCTCGCAACGATCGAACTGCAGTTTCACTCGTACTAATACGTTACTCTACAGAATATTATTCCCTAATTAACCCTCTGACTGGCTTCTTCTTTAAAACCACCATTCTTCCTTATATAGATATGGTATTTTATATCTTCTATTTTATATTTTATATTTTATACTTGATATTTGATATTTTACACATGATATTTCATACATGTATTTTATTCATATGTATGCGCGTATAAAATTCATATACATATGTGTATAAAATACATGTACATGTAAAGAACAAAATTCATATGCAAGTATGTATGAATTCATTCATATATGTAAATAAAATTCATTACATGTGTGTATAAAATTCATATACATGTGCGAATGAAGCTCGTATACATATGTGTATAAAATTCATGTACATGTAAGGAGCAAAATTCATATGCATGTGTGTATAAATTCACTCATATGTGTAAATAAAATTCATTACATATGTGTATAAAATTCACACACATACGTGGATATACATATGTGAGTAAAATTCATACACATATGTTGTAACATTCATACACATGTAATGAATAAACTCCACACACATGTGTGTATAAAATTCCAATACATGTAAAGAATTCATAGAATTATTAACGTGTATTAAACGTTGCGCGTAAATTTGCTTAACAATTCAAGTTGCTCTCTGTATTTATTGTTTACAAAAATAAAATCATGGCGAATAAAATTGTTTCAATGTACATTGCAGAAAAACACGCATGGACTCACATTTGCGTACGATTTGAGAACCGGTGTTTGTCTATCTTTTACGATGTATATTCGTTATTTTCTAGTAAAGTGAATGAACGCGGAATAAACGATCGAAGTTTTGTATACGTCTTTTGATCAGCCGAACAAACGTACTAGTGAATCGCATCGAAAACATTGGTATTCGGCTGGAAACTGGCGGTGTAAAATTTCATGGTTATAAATTTAGTCTAGTTCGCAGTTATTCGCAGGAACCGCGTAAAATACTCTGTTTCATATGTAAAACAAAATTACAGCCGAACCGACGCGACACGACGCGACAGTTCGTTAAAAATCGATAAAAATTGTTGAACGTAAATGCGTTCATTCGACGACGGAGAACGAAGTAATAAACTGTTTGCATCGCCATGAATTCCCAATCGGATACACGCGTACGATAACGCCGTTCGTACAAACTTGCCATTCGTACGTGCGCTTTCACGGTAAACGTTCCGCGGATAAAATCGTCTCATAAAACATACTTTAGTTACGGGTTCGTAAGATTTACGCGGTAACGTTTAGGTCCCTGTTTTCGAAGATGGCCGTGTAACGAGTTACCCCCTTTCGATCGACACGAGAGAATTTTTCAAGTTTCCGATAGCACTTTCTCATATTTTCGAACTTTCAATTACATGTTCAACGTTACACATTTTCGAGCTATGCAATTTTTATATCCGTTTTCAAAGTCAATTTTCTTCAAATTTCTCAAATTTTCTAATTCGATTTTCTTCTTTCTTTAATTCTCAAATTCGATTTTCTTCGATTTTCAAATTCACCGAGTTTTTTTTAAATTCTTTTAATTTTCAAACTCGATTTTCTTCACATTTCTTCAATTTTCAGATTCACCGATTTCTTTCGAATTTCTTTAATTTTCAAATTCGATTTTTTTCACGTTTCTTCAATTTTCAAATTCACCGATTTTCTTCAAATTTATTTGATTGTCAAATTCACTGATTTTTAAATCGATGAATTCTCGAATTGATAGATCTCTGAATTTCCACATTCTCAAATTTCCAAATTCACATATTACCATGCTATCAAATTATTTAATTTCTGAAACCACAAATTCCTATATCATGAAATTATTTAATTTCTGAATCTACAAATCCCTATACTATCAAATTATTTAATTTCTAAATCCTCAAATTTCCGTATCATCAAATTATTTAATTTCTGAAACCTCAAATCCCTATACATTAAATTATTTAATTTCTAGACCCACAAATCCCCATACTTTCAAATCTTCAAATTTTTAAATCCTTGAATTCTTGAATTTTCAAGTTTCAAAAAATTCAAAGTTCAAAATTTTCAAATTTCCTAAATTTTACAATGAAATAAAAATATAATAGTGTAGAAAGTATTCGTACACCAATCAATTCCAAAAGAAACTTCATCAAATTGTTTATTACATAATTTTATACAAACGATGAGAATGTATTTTATAAATCTCAAGAATATTATATACAGCACAAAAAAAAAAATAATTTAACTCGTGATTAACAAAAAAAAGAAGAAAAAATCGACAGAAATATAAAAACAGTAAGCGTTGTTCGACAGGATTTTAATCGTCCCTGTGTTAGCGAAATTTCGTGTATAATTGTGTCGATTAAAAATGAAGAGTATCGTTTCGGCGCGTTGAAAAATTGCGACAAAAATCGGCGAACGTTCACGTAGGTAAAAAGTAAAAACAGCGTACAGGGACGAGAATCGAAATAATGGAAAAGTAATTACAACGGAAGGTAGCATTTCACGGTTCACCTGGTCAAACGCGATACGCAACGGTCCGATACGTTTTGCTACGTACGTGTACCGGTTAAATTTCTACTTTGCAGTATTAAACGGCTTGTTTACCGTGCATCCGGTTGGCTGACGGGTTAAAACAGAAAAAAAATTGATGTGGCCACCGCCAACGTTAGAAGCTTTCGCTAAGGAAGTTTGGGAGAAACATTTTTAAGAACGGAACGGGTAGGACTGTTTATTTCACTTTTATTAAAATTCATATACTGGCGATATACACTGCATACAATATTTTATATAGTGTATAATATAAAATAAAATATAAAAAATATCACTACATAAAATATGCACTTTATCAGATATTAGATAGAAAACGCAATACTGGAACAAAAAGGGTACTGTTTATTTAACTTTTATTAAAATTCATAAATTAGTAGTATAATATACACTGTATATATCTGATGTAATGTATATGTTGTATAATATACACTATCACTACATAAAGAATACACTTTATCAGCTATTATTAAATAGAAAATGCAATATATAAAATATTTCACTCTGCTTCAATCACCTCTGTCTCTATCGTCCTCACACCAGCGTTAAATACACTCTCTCAAATTGAAAATAAATATGTAAATACCGAAGCATCAAATAACACATACACTGGTTACCTCACATGGTAGACATTCGACAGAAGCAGAACAAAATTTGATAATGTGTAAGACCTGTAACCAGTCATTTTGACTGATAATGCTTATCGATACACCAACTCGTCAGAAACCTCCCAAAATTACCAAGAACGATAACGATCACAATTCCACATCGAATCATTGGTTATCTCCATTAACTAGCAAATTCTAAGTATCAAAATAAGGTAAATAACTGCTTATACAAGTCAGGCAACGTTGAAACAAAAAATAATCTTGAAAACTAGAATACACACACATGCACAAATTTATAGAATCTTGTTACAAGTGAAAATAAGTATATATATAATGTCCATTTAAAATAAATATATCTCCATTAATTAGCAAATTCCAAGTATCAAAATGAGGAAAGTATGTAAACTGCATGTACAAGTCAGGCAACGTTGAAACAAAAAATAATCTTGAAAACTAGAATACACACACATGCACAAATGTATAGAATCTTGTTACAAGTGAAATTAAGTATATATACAATGTCCATTTAAAATAAATATATCTCCATTAACTAGCAAATTCCAAGTATGAAAATGAGGAAAATATGTAAACAGCATATACAAGTCAGGCAACGTTGAAACAAAAAATAATCTTGAAAACTAGAATACACACACATGCACAAATTTATTGAATCTTGTTACAAGTGCAAATAAGTATATATAATGTTCATTTAAAATAAATATATCTCCATTAACTAGCAAATTCCAAGTATGAAAATGAGGTAAATATGTAAACTGCATATAGAAGTCAGGCAACGTTGAAACAAAAAATAATCTTGAAAACTAGAATACACACACATGCACAAATTTATAGAATCTTGTTACAAGTGAAAATAAGTATATATACAATGTCCATTTAAAATAAATTGTAAACCGATATAAACGGTTGTAAAGACAAAGAGACCGGGTATTACGCGGCACGTTGATCTTTCCGCGCTTCGAATCTCGCCGTTGGCAGCGCGCATAATGTTCGAAACTCGTCCAAGTATCAAGTCGAAACTCGGGTTCCCTCTAAACGAGCCATCGCCGCGCATAAATCCCGAGGACGCATATACACTTGTCCACGGTTAAAGTCGTTTCTATGCGCGATGCGCACGGAATTTGATATCGCGAAAGCGTGCGCGGGCCAATTAGAGGATTCTGCGCGGCTCTCGCGAGCGTGCGATCCGCGCGAATTAGTCGGTCAGCCAAGCCCGTCAACCGGTTACCTCAGCCATCGTAAGAGTCGCGAGCGGAGCTTTTCGAAAAGGCACGCCGCCGGTGCAGCAGGAGTGGCTTGCAGCTTTCGAGCCGGGTGGGGGATACTCTCGACGGTTTACAGACGGAAACAGAAATAGAAAAGTGAGGAGCGCGAGACAGAGAAACGTTGAGGGTGAAGGGGGGGTGCTCGTCTCGGATAACAGGGGTGGTACGCGGGGCATGAATCGGGGAGCAAGGGAGACTAGTCGGGGCAGAGGAGGACCCGTCGGGCGAACAAGGAGCACAGGAGGAGGACCGAGAAGGACGGCGAAAGGGTGAGAGCAAAAGGGGCAGAGAATAGAGGGTAGAGAGAGGGCGGCAAAGCGGCGGAAGGGTAAAGTGTGGAGGGATGGAGACCGAGAGAACGTGAGAGGCTAGCGATTGTGCTACAGTCGCACCGCGACACCCCACGAGTGAAACCGCGCGCGTGCCAATCTGCTCCCGTGCTCTCGTGCGCCCGTAGCCGTGCAGACGAGCAAGGACCTGCGAACAGTGCTATGCTTTTAAGGCCGCGGCCAAACATTTTCCTCGTTTTTCTTCTTCTCGTCGTTTTTCTCGGCGTCGACTCGTCGACTCGTCGAACGCCTTCGTGGAAAAGGAACCGCTCTTAATCGGGTAAGTGGTTACCTACCGACCACCACCACCACCACCTTCCACGACGAATGTCCATTTCACGACCTACGATTTATTACTTTATACCGAATACCTGGATGGAACGACTTCTAACGCCCGCCGAACCATTCGGACCTACCGTCTTAGATTCCGGACAAATTCTCCGGAAACCTGTTGATGAGTTCTCCTTTGCCTCCGAGTGACCACGGACACACTTTTCGCCACGCCGATCTTGACCGTCGGCCACGTTTGTGCGTACTCGATGCATCACGGTTTACAGTGTGCCTCCATCAATTTTACAAACTATAATATTCTCTTATTTACCAGTTTACTAGCACTGACTATTCTAGCTTACTATGAATTTACTAGGTTAACAGTTTCGATAACCTCTGATTTGGAACTATACTTTACTGTCAGTTTATTACCTTAATTATCAACTTCCATAAACGGTTCAGGATTATTATGGTTTACTATGAGTTTACTAGGTTAACCATCAGTTTCAATTATCAGCTCCGAACTGTTATATTTTACTTTCAGTTTATTAGCTTAATCATCAGTTTCCATGCACGGCTATGGTCTGTAATTATCGTGATCCTGTGAGTTTATTTTTTTAACTGCCACTTTTGATTACCAGTTCTGATTCATTTTTTACTTTAAGTTTATTAGCTTAATTACCAGTTTCCATATGGTGCATGACTATCATAGTCTGTTAAGACTTTACTAATTCAACTATCAGCTTTGATCATCTGTCCTCGTTCATTAATATCATCCTTTATTTTGAGTTTACTAGTTCAACTATTAGCTTTGATCATTTGCTCTGGTTCATAACTATCATACTTTACTTTGAATTTACTAGTTCAACTATTAGCTTTGATCATCTGCTCTGGTTCACAACTATCATATTTTATTTTGAGTTTACTAGTTCAACTATCAGCTTTCATCATCTGCTCTGATTCATAAGTATCATACGTTATTTTGAGTTTACTAGTTCAACTATTAGCTTTCATCATCTGCTCTGATTCATAAGTATCATACGTTATTTTGAGTTTACTAGTTCAACTATTAGCTTTCATCATCTGCTCTGATTCATAAGTATAATACGTTATTTTGAGTTTATTAATTTAACTATTAGCTTTGATCATTTGCTCTGGTTCATAACAATCATACTTTACTTTGAATTTACTGGTTCAACTATCAGTTTCAATAACTCCTTTCTGATGCAGCACGATCATAATTTATTACAAGTTCACAAGTTTATCAGTTTCGATTACCAGCTCTAATTCCCAACTATCATACTTCACCTTGAGTTTATAATCTTAATTATCAATTTTCATAACCAGGTCTATGACTATCATAGTCTGACACGAGTCTACTAGGTCAACTATCCGAGTTGATGATCAACTCTAATTTATAACTATCATACTTCGCTGTCAGTTTATTGGCTTAATTATCAGTTCCCATAACCCGTTCACAACTATCGTACTTTACTGTGAGTTTATTAGCTTAATTATCTGTTTTCACAACTCGTTCTGCTCCGGGATTATCATATTTTACTATGAGTTTACTAGTTTCACTTTCAGCTTCAATAATCTATAACGGTTCATGACTATTATGGTCCATTATTAATTTATTACCCACATAATCTATGACTATCATAATTTACCATAAGTTTACCGGTTTAACCATGAGTTTCGATAATCCGCAAAGAGTTTCATAGATGTTGATTGTTATATGGTCACCTAACCCACTTTGGGTTTGTTGATGTTGACTCGTCAGATTTATGCGTCACATATGTTAACGCGTAAAACTTCGATGATTCTGACTAATCGTACTTTAACTATCATATATTTCAAACATTTGCCTTCTAATGTAGAAACAGTTCTACGATTGTTCATTAAGTTTCTTCAAACTGACTGTCATTTGTCTGTCGTACCTAAAGGTGCTTCACACACTCATAAATCGTGCTTCAATTATCTAATTATACCTTTACCCATCGTAGATCACAAAGTTGTAGATGACTCGTTTTGATTCACGAGACATTTATTCATTTCTTGTTAATTATGGTTTCTTTAGGTTTATACATGTCAGTCATTAGTCAAATCGTCACCTAAAGACACTCGTGAAACGTGCTTCAAAGAATTATCTAATCATACTTTAACCCATCGTACATCACAAAGCTTCAGATGACTTGTCTTAATTCACAAAGTGATTTTTGTCGATTTCTTCTTAACTACTATTTTTTGAAATCCATCGACGTCAGTCATTAATCAAATTCGTCATAGCTGAAGACACTCGTGAAACGTATTTTAATGAATTATCTAACCACAAATTATCTAATGATACCTTCACCCATTATAAACCACAAAACTTCAGATGACTCGTTCTGATTCACAGAGAGATTTATTAATTTCTTGTTAATTACGATTTCTTTAGATTTATCGATGTCTATCAGTCAAATTCGTCTGTCGAACCTGAAGATACTTCTAAAACGTGCTTCAATGAATCTAACCATAAATTATCTAATTATACTTTAACTCATTATAGATCACAAAGCTTTAGATGACTTGTGTTATTTCACACAGAAATTTGTATATTTCTTGTCAATTAAAATTTCTTTATCGATGTCAGTCAGATGTATATAGTGCATATGATAGAACGCGTGAAACGTGCTTCGATGAATTATGTGACCAATCATACCTTAACTACCCTCGATGGTGAACAATTCTATCACTCGTTCCGTCCAGAAAAAGTTTTATCGTAGTCCATCACAGTTTCATCAGATTCCTTCATGCTAACCATCGACTAGATTTGTGTGTCACGCTACATAAATCACTGAGAATATCCATTAAATTTTCTAACCAATTATATCTTACCTATCTTTGATCACGAACAATTCGGTCACTTATTCCGATCCGGAAAGAGTTTTATTGTACTCCATCACGGTTTTATTAGATTTGTCGATGTTCGCAATCTTCATATTTCACACTTTAGGTGTGACAAAGTGTGTGAAGCATACTTCGATAAATTTTCTGAATGTCTTCGTAACTTGATCTGAATCAGAGTTTTATAGATGTTAACAAGGGTTTCGTTACGTTTGTTAATGACAAATTAACCTGGTCCGGGGTTAACTAGGTTTCCTGATCAATCATACTTTAATTATCACATGTCACGAACATTTGAGTTGCATTCAGGTCCAAAAATACGCTTTACAGTTGTCGAGCACAGTTTTATGTTCGTCAATGTTGATCAGTTAGAGAAACACATCATTTAATTTCATCACAAGGAGTTTAATAATCTTAATCCAAAAAGAGTGTTATGGAAATTCACTCCAATTTCTTCTGGTTTGTTAATTCAGTCTGTGCATACATTCCACTTGACTCCACCAAAAACATTCAAATATTCGTAATAAAAAAACAATGTTATGTCAGTTCACTACAGTTTGCTAATTCTGCTTGTGCATACACGACACATGTCATTTCATTTCATCACAAACATTTTGAGAATCTAAACCCAAAAACAGTGTTATAATTGTTAACTGCAGTTTGTTTAGGTTTATCAATACGAGTGAAACGTGTTTCAATAAATTTCCTAACCAATCATACCTGATCATACATCACAAACGTTATAATAACCCATTCTAATCCAAAAACACTTTATGACCTCGATCAGTGTCTTCACATTAGATAATGTTGATTATCAATCAGATTTGTACCTGGAACGTGCTGAAGCACTGAAGTGTTTCAACTAATGTGATGATGAATTACACCTGAACCGTCATACATGACACATGTTATAATAACCCATTCTAATTCAAAAGACAGTTTATGGTCCTGGATCATAGTGTTTTAATAATAAATGTTTGTTTCAACCAATGTGACGATTAATCATACTTAAACCAGCATACATGACAAACGTTATAATAACCCATTCTAATCCAAAAACACTTTATGATTCTTGATCAGTGTCTTCACATTAGATAATGTTGATTATCAATCAGATTTGTACTTGGAACGTGCTGAAGCACTGAAGTGTTTCAACTAATGTGATGATGAATTACACCTGAACCGTCATACATGACACATGTTATAATAACCCATTCTAATTCAAAAGACAGTTTATGGTCCTGGATCATAGTGTTTTACTAATAAATGTTTGTTTCAACCAATGTGACGATCAATCATACCTAAACCAGCATACATGACAAACGTTATAATAACCCATTCTAATCCAAAAACACTTTATGATTCTTGATCAGTGTCTTCACATTAGATAATGTTGATTATTAATCAAATTTGTACCTGGCACGTGCTGAAGCACTGAAGTGTTTCAACTAATGTGATGATGAATTACACCTGAACCGTCATACATGACACATGTTATAATAACCCATTCTAATTCAAAAGACAGTTTATGGTCCTGGATCATAGTGTTTTAACAATAAATGTTTGTTTCAACCAATGTGACGATCAATCATACCTAAACCAGCATACATGACAAACGTTATAATAACCCATTCTAATCCAAAAACACTTTATGATTCTTGATCAGTGTCTTCACATTAGATAATGTTGATTATCAATCAAATTTGTACCTGGCACGCGCTGAAGCACTGAACTGTTTCAACTAATGCGATGATCAATCATACCTCAATCGTCATACATGACAAAGTTTCAATAATCCATTACGATTTCGAAAGACTTTATAAATGACACCGCAAATGCAGATAACAGCAAAAATTTGCTACGGTTTAAAACGTTAATTCAGTGCAAAGTGTTTTATTCCTTTAGTTAAATAATGATAATAAATGTAACGTTCGACCTAAATAGCTGCAACGAATCCATCGTGAATATTTCCCGATACGATACAATATCCGTGGAACGTTGAAACTTTAAGCAATCGAACGGTTCGTCGTCAAAATAATTTGCTATTCGTTCTACGACACTTTAGCGTTCCACGTGAACGGCTATGAGATCATGCGACGCTAAAATTTTTATGACCTTAGAGAAAAGATTCTTCTGCATAATTTTTTATCGCTATCGGTTGAAATCGCCTGGGAACTGTAGAGATTTTGCAAAAGCTGAATATTCATTACCATATTTCCTTATTTTATCGCTAAAAATATAGTACACTTCGAAAAAATTAAGTTGAAAAATAAATATTTTTATCTTGATGAAAATCAACACTTCAAATTTAACAAATTTTTGAAAATGAAATGAAAAACTTGTAAAGAGTCATTGGAAACTTCTGAAAATTTAGTGTTATAAGATTGTTGGTCAAACTCATATGGATTTGTAATGTGTATGTTATTCACAAACATTATGTGTTTATATGTCATTTATAAACTACATACGTTCATATGTCATTTATCAATATTACATATTTGTAATATATTGTTATACATTTTTATATTATTAATATCATATGACATTTATAAACATTGCATGTGTATATAAACACATGTCTGTTAATCGTGTGTATTTATGAATGGTATATTTTATTTATATGCATCATATGTTCATATGTTATCTACAAATATCGTATGTTCATATTCATAAATACTACATGGTTGTATTTTAATTATAAACATTACATGTTCATATTTTATTTATCAAACACTATGTGCTTATATGCTATTCATGAGCATATGTTCATATGTAATTTATAATCTTAATATGTTTATATGTTATTCATATACATCATATGTTCATATGTTATTTGTAATCTTAATACATTTATATGTTATTCATAAAGATCATATGGTGAAAAGTTATTTAGAAACATCATATATTTACATATTATTCACAAACATATGAACATCATATGTTTATGTTATTCATGATCGTCAATGTTCATATGTTAGTTATTAACGTCATATATTCATATGTTATTTATAAACGACACATACTAATATGTTACTTTGGAACATTCATTTATTATTTGCAAAACACCATATGTTTAAATATTCTTCATAAACATCATATTTTTTTTATGAACACTACATGTTTATTCATTATTTATAAAAATCACACAATGTTTATATACATATTTATAACGAAGTCTCCAAAATGAACATGATTCATATAAGTACACTATACACTGTGTATCCGATAAAGTTACACTACATCACAGCACTAACTACAACATACGTGTACTTTTCGTTAACATATCACAACCATATAATCCATAATAATCAATGATGAAGACTAGCTTTTCCAAATGAAAAATACTGAAAGTTTTCTCAAAAAATACTGAAAATGCAAAGAGTATTCAAAGTCTCACCCGTGTCACCGACATAAGAATGAATGTGGATATTGTTGCAGTTCAATCGTATTTTACGTTCGCGAAATTCTGAAAGTGCCAAGTATCAAAGAAGAGAGCGTTCCGAGGCGGAAGAGTTGCTCGCGAAAGTTGACCGAAGAGAAGGAGGATAGAGGAGAGAAAGAATGGAAATGGAAAACGAAATTGTACGGTTCGTTGAGTTTGCAAAACTACGAGTATTATAATCTAAGAGAGAAGGATGAAGAGCAGGAGGGTAGGAAGAAATTCCTTAACAGAGTAGTTGCGGAGGTGTTCTCCGAGCGAACAGAAGGACGTTGCACGCGGTAGTAGAGTCGAGTTCTTTTGTTCGTGGCACCCTTTACCAATTCATTCGGTAGGGACGTACGCGTACTGCTCTTTTCCGAGCTATCGTGCTCGTTCCGAGCACCTGTGGACCGCCCCATTCCATCCTGAACTCTTCTTTGAAGAACTGCCAATGACTTCCGGCTGACTCGTAGAACCTGTTGATGATACACCCACGGCCGTGTTTTAATCCAACGAACCGAATTCACGTTTCAAGTTACGAAACTGATGACATCTGTCATTTTTTCATTCTTCAAAGTCTCATATTCGTCGATGACTGGCTGACTGATTCTGAGCTGATGACTAATATTCTTCAATGACTTTCAACCGAATTGTAGAACTTGATACACCCATGGTCTACGTGTTTTAACACAAAACCTACCGGCATATAATGTGTACTTAATTTGAAATTAAAAATGAAGTTGAAAAATGAATAAACAAACGACGAAATATAAATTAGTGCACACATTGATTTTTTATCTTGATGAAAATCAATGCTAATTTCAAGGAATGCACTTTAACAAAATGTCTACCCTATAATAAGAAACTTGTGGAGCGGTCATTTGACCGATTTGGTAGGTTTAGTGTTAATCCAATGAACCGAATTCGTGTTTCAAGTTACGAAACTGATGAAATCTGTCATTTTTTCATTCTTCAAAGTCTCATATTCGTCGATGACTGGCTGACTGATTCTGAGCTGATGACTAATATTCTTTAATGACTTTCAACCGAATTGTAGAACTTGATACACCCATGGTCTACGTGTATTAATGCAACGAGCCGAATTCACGTTTCAAGTTACGCAACTGATGACATCTGTCATTTTTTCATTCTTCAGAGTCTAATCGTCGATGATTTCTGGCTAATTCACTCTGAGCTGATGACGAGCCTGACTCGATGTTATAAGACAAGTGGTTAATTCATTACATCAGATTTGTATTTTAAGATATTAAACTGATGAAATTTGACATTTTTTAGAGTCTAATATTCAATGACTTTAGGCTAACTAATACAACTTGATGATACGCGCATGGTCTACGTGTTTTAACCCCTTAACCTACAAGTTTCTCGGCAGTTCACGAATGTGGCACGAAACTGTAAAACAAGGGGTTAATACCGCCCCTACGTTTATTCTTAGTACTTCTCCCCTTCTTTATGACCAGTCTGGAACCGACTTTTTGAATTTTCGAAACTCAATTCTGAAGGTTTGTAAAATATCAGAAATCTTGAAGTTTGAAGTAACAATTTATTTTGCTAGTTGTACAATTATGGTTTTTTTACAAATGCCACTGAAAACTAGATATGTATTAACACTTTAATCTAACAAGCTTTTCGGTAGTTGCATCAGTCAGAGTTACCTAATTATTATTGCGGTGTTAAGGTAAATAAAGAACGTTAGCTATATTATGAATTTAGCGATCTACAATTATACAAATTACAATTGGTATCGTACTCAAAACACGATCTTTATGCAAATGCAATTTGGGTTTACCACATTTGAACTGTAACGTGCGTCACGTGTATGACTCGATGTTATAAGCCAGTGGGTTAATCCAACGAATCGAATTTGTATTTCAAGTTCCGAAACTGATCAAATTTTTCATCCTCTAATTTTTTCGTTATCACTAAATTATTATATACGCAAGTTATCAAGTTTTTACTATTTACAAATACTGAAATTATGACTTCCCTAGATATGAAGTTAGATAAATTTGCATTTTTCCAAAATACCCAAATTCCCAATTCCAAAAAAGTAAAGAACAAAACAGAAATTTTCAAACCTTCAATTCTTCAAATCCAAAGTTCCCAATTTTCTAAATTTCTAGATCCCCAAATATACAAATCTTAAAATTCTCAAATCTCTCATTTCTAAATCCCTAAATTCTGAAATCCCTAGATCCCTGGATTTCTAAATAGCTAAGTCCGTACATTCTCAAATTTCTAGATCTCAAAATCCCTAGATTTCTAGATTCCTAGATTCCTAGATCCCTAGATCCCTAGATCCCTAGATTTCTAGATCCCTAGATTCCTAGATCCCTAGATCCCTAGATCCTAAAATCCTTCAATTTCCAAATCTTCAGATCATTAAATTCTTGGATCCCTAGATCCCTAGATCTCTAGATTCCTAGATTCTAAAATCCTTAAATTTCCAAATCTTCAGATCATTAAATTCTTAAATTCTGAAATTCTGTAATTCTGAAATTCTGAAATTCTGAAATTCGGAAATTCGGAAATTCCGAAATTTCGAAATTACAAATTTCCTAGATTCCAAACATCCAAGATTTCAGAATAACCAACTTCCTCAATTTTCAAATCTTCCAATTTCATGCACTTTGTCCAGCTGGAAAATCATCCGGGACGCTGTTCGTTATCTTCTTTGTCTGGCGCGTCCGAGAATCCACGACGGTGGGTATTTTTCCGCTCGGCGTTCCATTTGCCTTTCGTCGTAATCGTCCCTCCTCGAATTAACACTAGGTATTTCGTTTTACCCCCGAATTCGCTTCGAGAACGCTGCGGACGAACGTTCTTGACGCAGTGCTGTCGACTGGAAGCGAAGACACGCGCATCCATGAAAAACGAGTTGAACATCGCCGCAGCTCAAGATGGCAGATAATGTGCCAACCTCTTCTTCGGACCTATTCTTTCCCTTCTTTGTTGCATCGAGGTTGAAGCGTGAAATACCGTCACGAATAATAATTTGTAGCATACGTTCCAAATGTATACCAGCTAGCTCGCAATATCGTCTTTTTTAATTGGGATGTTAGGTTAATTGTTGACAAGTTTATTGCTGTTGTCATTTATGCAGGATATTATTGTTCACTGTCTGTGTATAAGACTTTACTTATGTAGCAAGTACATATTTTTCATTTACAATAGGTACATATACGTTTCAAATTTATAATCAGTGCGAACATGTTTACCAAATTTATAAGTACTGACGCTAACCCACGAGTAGATTTCTGCATATGGAAATATAGTTTCATGACATAGAAATGTAAGGAATTACGGACCTATATATTTGATAATCTAAAGATATGAGGATATGGATTTGGAGATTTGGATTGTAGGTATTTGAGAATTTTGTGATCTGAAGACCTACCGATGTCAAACCACGAGTTGGCGCGTGAAGAGGCTGATGTATTTAGAGGAGCTACGGCACAATTGGTCAGAATAGAAAAGTGGACGCCTCGCACGTATTTTTGGCGGTGTATTGGCTCGAGCAGTCCCAATTAGGCGAAAAACAATGACAGCAAACGTCTCGAGAGTGAGATAGTGCGAATTCAGCAGTTGTTATTGTCACTATTATTCTTATTTGCCGAAATGTAACGAAGTGTTCACGGTGGGGAGCTTCTTTTACTTTGGGTCACGCGCCAACTCGTGGGTTGACATCTGCATGTAACGTAAAAAAATCTTCTGTAAGTTTGAGCTAAAAAATTTTAATGCAAGATGTCGCTCAAAGCAATTTTCTGTCTGTATATTGACTTCTTATCGTATCGACTTTTATGTACAATTTCAGTGATTACAGATATGATCGATTGATTCGTAAATTATTTATTTTTAGTAACATTTGTCCTCTAAGTTGATTTTAACGTGGTCAGAAACGAAAAATCTACAGCACAGAATTGGACATGTTTTTTAATTCATGGAAGTGTTATAGTCTTCGGGGACTTTGAAAATTTCGGTCTTTAAGAACCTTGATTGGTTCGACCTCCTCATGCGCCAACTCGTGGGTTGACATCTCTTGTCAGTCACATATCAAAGCATGTAGTACCTGTTAGTCACATATCAAAGCATGTAGTACCTGTTAGTCACATATCAGAGCATGTAGGAGTTGTTAGTCACATATCAAAGCACGTAGTACTTGTTAGTCACATATCAAAGCATGTAGCACCAGTTAGTCACATATCAAAGCACGTAATACTTGTTAGTCACATATCAAAGAATGTATCACCAGTTAGTCACATATCAAAGCATGCACACCTATTAATCGCATGTTATAAAAGCATGAAGCACCTATTAATCACATACGACCAAAGTAAACCTTAAAGAAGGTCAACAATTTCTTTTCGCTCTCACTTTCCACAAAGTATATGGTGTAAAAATATCCTCACGAAGTTGGAGTGCAAAATTCTAAGTACACACGTACTATTCAGAATATTTTATATGCCACCCTAAAATGTACTACTCAATATTCACAGTGCTACGAGTATTTTATGCGTCTGGTGAGGAGAACCAATCGAATCCGCACCACATCCACCTGCCAACTTTACCAGATGCTTGGTAGCGAAAGTATTGATTGAATTAACCGGGAGATTTTGCGAAGAAGACGTATTAAATATGAAGAGAACTTTGAAATTAATGAACTAAATCCTTCTCATGTTTAAATACTAAAATATAGTTTACAAAGTACCTGTTTTGGGGTGGGTGCATTTAAAAATGCAAATGTCGTCTTGAGATTTCGGTAATGGCTGCGCGTAGACTGAGATGATCATAAAATGGCTTCCTTAAAACACCTTTGTCTCAATGTTATCTTTATCTGATAATAGTAAGCTTCATCTGAATGTTATCTTTATCGGACGTAGCAAGCTTTATCTGAATATTATCTTCTTCTGATATAGCAAGTTTCATCTGAATATTTTTACAAATATTTCTACAAAATTAACTATCTACGAATATTTGTAAGAATATTTCGTTTAGGGAAGTTGAGTTTTGAATGGTAAATGATCCTTCAATGATCTTCAAAGACCAGTATATTGTAGATCAATAACCTTGAAGTTCATTATAAATCTAGTTAATTAAAAACGAATAGTACCATATTAAAAAACTACCCCTTGAAAGTGTTTAAATACACCTGAAAATTCACCTAAAGGTTTTGATAACTCGTATCTGGATGAACACGACTGAAAACAGAACAAAAACATTTAACGCAGAACATTTAAATGTTTTCACGAATAATGAATAATTTAGACGACAATAGCGCGGAGGGATTAAAGCGGGACACCCTGTCGCGAGAAGAATGATCGAAGGATTTCCACAGGTCCGATAAAAAAATGAAACCTTCGATAAAATTCAAAAGCGGAACTTCATCGAGTTTTCGAGTGGAGCAAACCCTATCTAATCAGAAATCCTTTTGAAACTTGATCCTGAATCACGGAAGGTTTTTTCGACGTAGAACTCGTATTACCGATGAATCGTTCTCTTCTCCTCTTAACGATTCTCGGCTACCGTCGTGAAAAAAGGACGTTTAATCGGAAAAAAGAAAATGTCCATTCGGAACGTATCACTGTCCCAATTAACTCGTTCTCGCGCAAACATCGAGCGGAATTCGATCGCCGCTGTTAATAAACGAAATATGATGAAAAAAATGTGGCCACGTCGTCGGGAACACGGTCGAACCGAAAATATATTTCAGATCGAAGCGTTTCCCTTTTGCTTAACTAGTTGAACAAGATTTGCAACAGAATACCAAGTTACTCGAGAAACTAGGGCGAGCGTTGCTTTTCCTTTAGAGTATCAAATAGCTACGATAACCACTCTTCTCGAATCTCGTTACCGTTGTCATTTGACGTTGTAGTTACACAAATATAATTATAATTACGTTTGATGGTCTTAGGAGAATATTCTCCCTTTCCTACGCTATTTTTATTACGAAATTGCGTTATTCAATATTCTTACAATATATTTCATTTAACCCCTTACCGTACTTTAATGAGTCTCACTCCTGGCTCAAATGTGACAAACCTTGCTTACTCTTCAACTTAAAATTGAGGTCCAACTACAATTTGTATAGTGATCGCTCAATATAAAATTTTAAATTTCTCTGTTTTAATATTATAGCTGTGAATAGTTTTGACGCATCTGACGAATAAATTGTACGGCAAGGGGTTAAAATGTAACAAGTAAACATTTATGATATATTATGGCCTGAAAGGTATAAATGAACTATATACCATAGCTCTAATTTATGCACTGTATATAGATTACGTGATTCTTTATTTTGTAAACTTCGATATGTCATAAGTGATAAATATTCACAGTTTAATAAGTTTTATGTGACGGTTAATGTGACTTTTTAGGTAGGTAATTTTCTACTATCCCTCCACGATTTTTGGAGTGAAACTAAAGTGAGTGGAGAGGAAATAGGATAACCTTCAGAAAATGACATTCTATTTTCTAAGGCAAGCATGGCCAAATGGTGGCCTGCGACTATGTACTATATATCCATGTACCATCGCTATTTTCTCACTTCATTGAACTGCTCGAAAATAGCCATCGCTATACCTTTTTGTCTTTGCTATTTTTCCTGGCAATAGATTTTCAAGTTCTTTGATCTTCAGATTGTCGAATTCGAAAATTTGCAAGCTTTTATAGGTCCGGATTGCAAGTTTATAAATTGTCAAATCTGTGAATGCACATTAGTAAATATCAAAGTATTCAGGTTATTAAATTTCTGAATCTTCGAGTTCTTTTATCTCTCTATTTTCGAATCTTAAATTGCTAAATTTGTAAAGAACCAAATCTTTAAAGATCCAAATTCTCAAATTCCAATATTGTTACATTTTCGTTTTTACTAGTCAAATATTCATTTGTTTGACTTTTCTATAAGTAATTTAATTGAATTTTCAGAACAACTCACATTTGTCACATGACCTAAGAACAAGGGTTATTAATCTTTCAATTTCATCTTTTAACCTGTCAATATCAATGCCTCAACATGAAGAACCCTCAAATAATCATTTCATTTGCTTCTCCTGTAAATAATTAATTTAACTAAGTTTTCAGCGCCAGTCACATATGTCACATATGCCACGTATGACATAAGGACATGGAGTATTAATGTATGAATTTAATCTTTTAATCTGTCAATGTATATTAAGAACCCTCAAATGATTATTTCATTAATTTTTTCGGTAAATAATTAATTTAACTGAATTTGCAACTCCAGTCACATATGTCACATATGACCTAAGAACAAGGGTTATTGATCTCTCGATTTCATCTTTTAATCTGTTTATGTATATTATAGTCTCAATATTAAGAACCCTCAAATGATAATTTCATTTGCTTTTTCTATACATTATTAATTTCACTGAATTTACAGAACCGGTCACATATGTCACACATGACATAAGACCAATGCATCCTATTGTCTCAATACTAAGAGCCCTCAAACATTTCATTTCGTCTGTTTTTACCATAAATGATCAATTTAACTGACTTGGTAATTCCAGTTACATATGTCACATATGACATAAGAACAAGGGTTATTAATCTTCCAATTTCATCTTTTACTCATTTCTTGTATATTATTGTCTTTATATTGAGAACCCTGAAAAGTTTCTTTCGTTTACTTTTCCTATAAACAATTAATTCAATTGAATTTGCAGAACCGGTCACATATGTCACATATGACATGAGAGCAAGAATACTTAATCTTTCAATTTTATCTTTTAATCTATCAATGCATGCTATTGTCTCAATACTAAGAGTCCTCGAACATTTCATTTCGTTTGATGTTTCTATAAATAATTTAACTGACTTTGCAGCAGTCACATATGTCACATGTCACATATGATATAAGACCAAAAATACTTAATTTTTCAATTTTATCTTTTAATCTGTCAATGCATGCTATTGTCTTAATACTAAGAGTCCTCAAGCATTTCATTTCGTTTGATTTTTCTATAAATAATTTAACTGACTTTGCAGCAGTCACATATGTCACATGTCACATATGACATAAGAACAAGGGTCCTTATCTTTCAATTTCATCTGTTAATCTGTTCGTATATATTATTGTCTCCACATTGAAAACCCTCAAAACTTTCGTTTACTTTTTCCACAAACAATGAATTTACTTGAATTTACAGAAGAAGTCACATATGACCATTACGGCGATCAACGCGTTATACGAGAATCTACTGCAGTACATATATTCCGCGAGCGTTGTTCACATTTCTCCGTTCTTCTAGAATAAGGAATTTATTTTCTGGCCCCTTGACGTCGCCGTCATGGCTGCGGTGCTCGAGTGCTTTTCGCTTCGAGTGGAAGATCCGTAAGATCCTCGGAGCCTACTCGATCTCGAACAACATCGTACGAACCAACGCAATGTCGAGCATTCGCGATTGATTCCGTTAGATTCAAATAATCGACGCTGCACGATTAAACCACGGATTCCTAACCCTTTTATTGCATCGACCCCTTTTAAAACAATGGTCTTCTTCAGCGACCCCTTCACATTTTCCTCTATAATACCATACGACATAATACACATAAATCACACATAAACATACAGATTAGTGTATGAATATAATCAACATTCTTAAGTGAATATGGTCAAAAGTTTACTCATTTTTCACTCTCACTTTGTTACTCATTTTTAATTTTAGCTACGTTTTCTTGTGCTCCTGCATTTTACTCTTAGGTCAACCTCCTCATGCGCCAACTCTTGGGTCGAACTCAATACATATTTCTAATCTATACATTTTATCTAACGAAGTATCTCATTTCATCTAATGAATAAATATACATTTCACCATGACAATATAAACAAGTGTTACAACTAATTATCCACCTTGAACATTGTTCAAAAAGCAGACCATACGATTTAATTCGGTACAATGCATCGATGAAACGAATTCAGTAACGTTGCTAAGAAAGAAAGCAATCAGCGTGCATAAGTCTGGCAAAATCACGGACAAATAAAACATTTGGCAGTATTCGCCGTTTTCTTATGGTCAGACTTATCTAAGCTAACCTAATTCGATCGTGGCGCCACAGTAGCGTTAAGAAAAGCTTCGACGGTGTTTCTCCTTTGCTCCAATTGGTCGGTACTTTCAGGAGCAAGAAAATCTCGGATGAAAGTGGAAGGAGGACGATACGAAAGAGGAGAGGAAAAGAGGTGCTTTCTTCTACGGATGCTTACCGCTGGATGATTGGCAATGAATGCTTAAACGTAAGAGACCTGTTGATAATCGCATGATATAATGCCGGGTACGGTACGCTTCGCTTTACTCCATTTTAGACCCGACCTCTCCTACATCTACTTCGCCGCCATTACTACGTTCCTTTTTATTCCTTATTCGATTTATCGCTAAACTCGTGACTTTAATGTTTTGGGCGGAATAAATTTTACGATGCGATTATACGCGATGTTATCGGACGATTCGATCCTTTTCTACGGAAATATTTTATGACTACGATGATGAGTTAAATGATTTTTCTTGAAGTCTGTTTAGAAAGCGCTGTTATTTTGAAGCATTTTCGTGGGAGAATATTTTTGGAATATTAGTAATAATCTATAGTGTTTTTAACGAGAATATTGGGAGAGTTATCTGCGCTTGGATAATTGCTTAACTAATACTGAAATTGATAATTATAGTAATGAAGAATATTAACCCTTAACGCTCCAAGTGTGCCTCTCAAGCACCATAAAAAAAATTCTACACATTACTCAATTATAATTTATGATTTACTTCTGAGATGAATAAAGATTGTTGTGAATGACTTTAATATTATTATTTTCACGGCAATGTTGCATTTCAAATCTGAGACTTCAAAACTTGCAAGTCGAAGTATGATGAAGTTGGAGTTGCCGGTCGATATTCACAATTGAAAGTCGGAGTGTTAAGGGGAATAAAAGAGATACGTTTGATTAACTACTATCAAATTAATCAGATTTGACCTTTTCAAGGTTAAACTTACCATATAGTTTCTGGACAAAGAATTGGAAAGTACTGTATATATTATTTACATAATTGTTTATTACCAAATTTCTATATTATCTAATTTAAAAAATCCTAAATACTCTAATTTCTAAATTTTCAAGTTGGAAAATTAAGAATTTCCAAATCTTCTAATTATACTTTTGAACATTTAAATTCCTAGACCTCCAAATCCCAGAACTCTCGAATTCCTAAAGTTTCAAGGTTTCTACATTTTTAAACTAGAAAGTTATTCAATTTCCTAATTTAGTGTCTAAGCGTTCAAACTCTTTAATCTCCAAATTAGAAAAATGTCCTTTCACAAATCTTCAAATCTACAATTTCTAAATTTTTAAATTCTCAAATTTCTTAATCCCCCGATTCCCAAATTCCTAAATTCCCAACTATCGAAATTTCTATATTACTGACTCCTCAAATTTCCAAATTCTCACATTTTTAAATATTCTCACATTTTAGAACTTCTGTATTTTTAAATATTGAAATCTTCAAATTTCCCAACTTTCAAATCCCTGAACTCCCAAATTCCC
The DNA here is from genome assembly GCA_945859595.2 of Megachile willughbiella. Taxonomy (NCBI): domain Eukaryota; kingdom Metazoa; phylum Arthropoda; class Insecta; order Hymenoptera; family Megachilidae; genus Megachile; species Megachile willughbiella. The sequence goes on from OX243796.1 coordinate 14,132,421, forward strand.
AGATACTGAAGTTCTTAAATTTCTAAATCCCTAAACTCCTAAATCTCAAAATTTCTCAAATCTTAAATCCCCAAATTCCCAAATCCTAAATCTCCAAATTCTCAAATTCACAAATTCCCAAATCCTTAAATTCCCATAATTTTCAAATTTCTAACTTCTACTATTTTTAAATTCTCAAAATTACAAAATTCCCTAATTCCAACAAATCCAAATTTTGAAAAATGTTGAAAAATAGTGGTCCTAATTCGGTGACCAGGGACTGTAGATTACTGGGTCCTCAGAAAGTCCCAGTTTCACACAGTGGTTTTAACTGTAATAATGGGAGCATGGTTACTCCTGGCAGCAGAATTCTAGGGTTGAGGTTAGAGAAATGCACCAGATGCATAAGTATCTGGAAAATAGGATCAGAGTTGTCGCACATGGATCTGGTTGTACCAGATTGTCTAAAAACAGAGTCAGATACCTAAATATTGGGATATCTGCTATCTGGCTATCTGTTTAGGAATTTGAACGCAAAGAGAATAGTAATGTGGTTAATTATTAGCTAAGGGTTGATAAGTATAAGTAGCTAAAGGTTGATAAGTGTAAGTAGCTAAAGGTTGATAACTATAAGTATCTAAGGATTGATGACTATAAAGTGAGCTAAGGGTTGATAAATATAAATACCTAAAGGTTGATAAGTATAAGTAGCTAAGGGTTGCTGACTACAAAGTAGCTAAAGGTTAATAAGTATAAATAGCTAAAGATTGATAAGTATAAGTAGCTAAAGGTTGATAAGTATAGCTAAGGGTTGATAACTATAATTAGCTAAGGGTTGATAAGTATAAGTAGCTAAAGATTGATAAGTATAAGTAGCTAAAAATTGATAAGGACAAGTACAAGCAGTGAAAGAATCGACAACCGAAAAGAGTCAAGATGGCGGCTAATTTTGAGCGGTCGTAAACGATGAAGCAGGCGTTCAGGCAAAACGATACCGCGATGATCGAACGTACGTATCCAAATACATCCACGCAACGAGAGCCATTAAACGAGCATTTGTCGCGTAAATAATAGCCGATGCATCGATGCACTCGTTTCACCCCTTTTTTTTCCCCTCCCCTTTTCTTTCCCATCCTCTGTTTTTCTCTTCCTCGTTCGTCAGCCGTCCTCTCATCCCCGTTTTCTGGCCAACACTGCCGTCGAATTTCAGATTGCGCTTTAATATCGGCAGCCGCTTAATCCGCGATGACGGTTTCTCTGGGATTTCATCGCTTTATTACAAAAAAGCTTCGCTCCGATGGACGGCAGATGTCACGTACGCTTTTTTTGTTGGCCACCCTGTGAACCACTTCCACCTCCGTGCCGTCGCGTCATGCTGCATCGCTATCCTGTGCGTTCGTTCCCTTTAAAATCTCTGTTACGTACAGAACGTACGCGTAAAAAATCACCGATTACTTTGCCTATTATCACCGCGTTAAACGTCAACGTAAATTACGCGCAACGGCTTGGCCGTTGATTTACGGCCAGCTACTGCAAACTGCGAAAGTAAATCAAAGGCGGCCGCTGCCGGAGAAAGTCATCGTCGATCAAATAATTTGCTTGAGTCCAATTTATGCCAGCTACCGGAAGAGCGTATAATGGCGTTCAACTCGTATTATTCGACTAATTTATTGCCGCTTCGGTGTTTATAATTAAAACCAAAACAACCGGCCACGCTATACACTCGGTGCTGTTTAAGGCCGATCGTTTTAATCGTTCGATCTACTCCATTTCATTCTCCAAGTGTTAATTCCACGTTTATGTATACTCGTGATGTAATCGTTTCTTGTTTGACTATCATAGTTTCTTGTTAGATAGTTTCTTGTTTGAATCACAAGTTGGGATCTTGGTAAATAGGAGAAACGATGAGGGACAAAATTATAGGTTAGAAAACTTTTGATATATTGATACAATAAATGAGATATGAAATAATACATTACGTGAAATTATACATTAATTATTAAATATATTTTATTGTAAGTTGATCCATTTTAGAGTAGGTTTATATTATGTACTTTTATAATTCCCTTGTTCTTTTTTAAAATTTTTAATCGTCGTTTTAACCCCTTGAGTTTTTCTCAATCCCATCTATTTTATTTTCAAAGTGTTAATTCATCGTTTATTTTGTGTATACTCATGAAGATGACCTCTTCAAAGATGATTTTTTGAGGTTAGTATTTACTGCTTAAAACTGTTTGGTTATATTGCCCGATTTAAATTCCCAATAATTCTCTTGGAGAATTTAAGAAAAATTTATAACGAACAAAAACAATTGTAATAGTCACATCCCATAGTTGATCAATACAGGGGATATCAGACCAAATATAATTTTTATAAATATTCAACGTTGAAAACTAAGAACCAACATACTGTAATAAATATTATACAGAAGATGTTCCTCAAAAGTGACTATATTAAGACATTCATACGTGTCCATATCATTTACCTCAAAATAAAATAATAAAATAAAATGTGTTTTTAAAATGAACATTACAAGGACTAGAAAGCTGACAGAGAAATAAAGATAACTAGCTGATTCAGAACATGATTCAGACAATCGTAAGAAGGTGTAAACAATACGTCTCGTATAATGTTAAACAATGAGGTTCGCGTTCGCGAAATCGTGCTACGATTCTCCATCGTCGCTAGGTGAATTTACGATGCGTCAATTGCTATTGAGAGGATACGAGTGGAAAACTTTGTTCGAGAAAATCGCAGCCCCTATTGAAAGGGTACGACTGGAAAAATTTGCTCGGGAAAAAGGAAGTCAACCTCTGCCGTAGTGCAAAGCGGCGTGTCCCGAAAGGGGAATATACAAAACAGAAACGGATAGACAAAGACTTCAAAAACAGCAGCGTCCCGTTTCGTTCGTATCGCACTTTGCTCGACTGTCGTAGGTGGTGTATTATTTTCCATCGTGCCGTCAAATCGTGAAATCAAAACTATTACTACGATTTAATCTTATAACGCTTTGGTAGAGTATGTTGGTTTCAAAAATCTTGAACGATGATAAGTCATTTTATCATTTTCTTATAGCACACAATGTTTTAATGTATCAAGATATCGAGTTTTAATGTATCAAGGTTAATTATAGATCATGTATAAATTGGTAGAAGTCCAGAAAGATTGTAGACTGAAAGGGATTGTAAGGTTCAGATTTTAACTTTTATTTACAATGACATTAGTAACGTATATTATAATAATACTCATGGGCTATGTCTACTACACATATGATTACACTTGTGTGTGTAATAGTAACACATGGTTGTGCGTGGTTATACTAACACATGTTGTAATAATATTTGTGGATTATACCTACCATACCTATTATTACACATGTATATGGTTATAATGACGTACACTGTATTAATACGTATGGATTATAAATAATACCTACTATTACCTGTATATGATTGTAACACATATTGTAATAATATTTGTGATTTATATTTTTTATACCTATTATTATACTTGTACATGGTTATAGTAACGTCTACAGTAATAATACTTATGTATTATATCTATTATGTCCATTATTACACTTGTACATGATTATAATAACATATACTATTATAATAATACCTATTATATCTATTATACCTATTACACCTATGATTACATTTATAATCATACTTATGCAATACACCTAGTATGCCTACGTATTATTATAATAATATAAAAGACGGTTTATTACTGATTTGTGTTTCATCATTCAACTACGATCTCGTAATTCTGCTTCGATCGTGAAGAGCGAACCATACATCACAAAATGGAGGAATCGCGAAAGAAATACTACGAACTTTATCAGAAACGGTACCACTGAACGTTATTAAAATTATAAATCGAGACTATGAGAATCGTTCGACTGGCTTTTAATTTATTACTCTCGTTTCGCGACGCTCCAGTCGCGATAAAAAGATTAGTAACGTTTTTCTCCTGTCACGGGCGTCTTCTAAAATGGCGCGGTCGCGCGCGAAATGCTTTCTCCGGTTAAACATCGAGAATACCAAGAATACGATACAAAGTATCCTTGCATCCGTCTAGTTAATTATTACTGAGAACGTCTTTTTTAAAATTATAACAAAGAAAATTGAAATATGTGCAATAAAATATTAGAATTTCTACTCGCATAAAATTGCTGCACTTTAAGATAGGGTGATACGTATTTTAGAAAGAATGATTAATAAGGGCTCTACTAGTTTAAATAAGTTTAACATGTGCACCGTCGTGCTTAAGAGATTAATCCTACCTAACCCTAATGTTCAGTAATTACATCAAACATTTGTCGTATATTCATACATCACTGTATAAAATTATCATGTACTATCCTGACACCCATTGAATGTGATGCTATACGTTCAAAAATAATTTCTTCAAACAATACGTGGCATTAAATATGCAAAGATCTTGAACACACAAGAATCTTGCTGTATCTAATAGATATGGATTTTTAGATTTATCCTGATATTGTGGGGAGTTTGAGGGGTGGGGTTAAGGGGCCAGAGGGAAGGAAAGGTATCGAATGGGAAGCTACGGAATTCGTTTCAATATGTACAATTTGTCGCCGGATGTATGCTACCGTACCGTACGAAGATCGATTTTGTTCTTATTCCGCGATTCTATCCGTTATATGGAATCGCTGAACTTTACATTTGCCTTGGACTTTATTCCGTTCGATTTTCTCGAATCCTGTCCTGGAACTCGTGATAAGAATACAAAACTCCCGACGAGATATGTATTCGACGGGTTTGATAAATTTAAAGCGATCGAACACGATCGTCGATTTCATTCGGGACGAGATTCCACCGAATTATTTTACTCGATATTTACTTATCGTTCGAGTATCTGTGCACTTGAGATTAAAATGTATGCGAGAAACTCTCGAGAGTGTTTTTCGTAAATGGACACTGCGCTCAGAACTTTCAAAGTTTCTTAGCGAAGTGTCCATTTGCAGAAAATACACTCGATAGCTCAAGAACATACATAAACACGCACATAAAAAACGTCGAGCAAAATTTAATACTAAATGTACCGACATATAATGCATACTTAATTGAAAAGTAGATATGAAGTACGGAAATATATAACCGATGAAACAAATTGATGATATCGATGCTCTATCTCGATAGAAGCCACAGACTTCAAGAAAAAAGTGTCTTGATTAAATTCAGTTTTTGAATATACAGTATTAAAATTATTATTAAACAGCACCTATGTAACTACTTAAGTTAACCTTTGGTAATTACTACCCAGTTTTTACTTACTGTGTAGACATCTTAAAAATGATTGTTCCAATGATCATTGTTAAATTAACGAGAAAAAAAGTATTAACAGCTCCAGTTTTCCCCTACGTATAAACGTGTATGGAATGAAGTGAAACCCGTAGCAAGGTTATACGTCTATATCCGTATCTGGTAACTGGAAAACGAGTTTTTATTTCGACCACGTTACGCAACTTGGTTGATCAGAGAACACGAAATCGGTCAACTTTACATCTGTTCCAAACGGTACCGTTCCCGAGCCCAACTTCCGTTCCATTCCATTCCATCCCATTCCATCCCATCCCAACCCAACCCATCTCATCCCATCCCATTCCATTCCATTCCATTCCATTCTGCTTCTCGACTTAGTTTTCATCCCTGTCTTCTCTTCGGACACTGGTTGTTGGCGGGGTGCAGAGCGTAAAGGTAGCCGAAGGATGCCGCGTGAGAGCATGCGGAGCATTTCAATAAACGACAAGAAGAACAGCACCGACTACGTTCCTTTCCGGAATCGTGGAGAACGGTTCAGCCAGTCACGCAGTCTGAAACTTACGGTTTTCTACCCGTTTGTATTTACTCTCCTGCTCCTGGCTATTATTTCCGCTCTAAAGTAAACGCATGAAACAGCTAAGAAGAAGATGGCGTGATTTATCGTTGTCGTTGGTCACCCCACCAAGATAGATATTCGTAAACACGTTCGGGCTATAAAATGAAAAATCAACCGAACGGACTGGTGAAAACAAGTTGGATTTACAAAGTTTATCGTGATACACTCGAGGCTTCAAATATGCTCTAGAGACTGGATAAAATGTGACCAATATTCTCAGCGAGGTAGCTTGTATAAACGTTCGTTGTACACGAGAATGGTTATTCCTATGAAAATACTCATGAGACCTTTTTTGTAGAGAATTTCCTATGCTACAAATTTTATATTAACTAGTTTTGTTGTAGAATTGATAGATAACGAGATATTCGTGAAAATGTTGCTATAGATGGCTAATGTGCGTAATAATTCTTAGTTAGCTAAATTGTATGAACCCTAGTTCATTGAACATAAAATGATTGTTCCTACAAAAAAGTTTATTGGACCTTTTTTGTAGAGTATTTCCTAATCTTCAAATTTTATAATAACAATTTTTGTCGTAAAGTTGATAGATAACGAGGTAGTCACGAAAATGTAGACGACCTGTAAAATAATTCTTAGCAAGCTAGGTTGTATGAATCTCAGTTCATCATACATGAAAATGGTTGTTTCTATAAAAAATCTTATAAGACCTTTTTTGTAGAGAATTTTCTAATCTTCAAATTTCATAATAATTACTTTTGTCATAGAGTTGATAGGTAACGAGATATTCGCGAAAATGTTATTATAAGAACGATGTATGAAATAATGTTTAGCAAGCTAAGTTGTATGAAGCGTAGTTAATCATACATGGAAATGATTGTTCCTACAAAAAAACTTATAGGACCTTTTTTGTAGAGAATTTTCTAATCTTTAAATTTCATAATAACTACTTTTATCTTAGAATTGATAGATAATAAGATATTCGCGAAAATATTGATAGATCAATGGATTGTCAATGTGCATTCTTAGCGAAATTGTGCATACCTTACATCGCTATAAATGATTGTTCCTACGAAAAAGTTTATAAGACCTTTCTTCTAGAGAATTTCTTAATCTATAAATTTTATTATAACTATTTTTGTTGTAAACTTGATAGATAACGAGATATTCACGAAAATGTGGACGACGTATGAAATAATTTATAGAAAGCTAGCCTCTATGAACCATACCTCATTATACATGAAAATGTTTGTTCCTACTAAAAAGTACCTCAGACCTTTTTTGTAGAGAATTTCTTAAAGTACAAATTGTATAAGAACTACTTTTATCGTAAACTTGATAGATAACGAGATATTTACGAAAATGTGGACGACGTATGAAATAATTTATAGAAAGCTAGCCTCTATGAACCATACCTCATTATACATGGAAATGGTTGTTCCTACTAAAAAGTTCTTAAGACCTTTTTTGTAGAGAATTTCCTAAAGTACAAATTGTATAAGAACTATTTTTATCGTAAACTTGATAGATAACGAGATATTCACGAAAATGTGGACGACGTATGAAATAATTTATAGAAAGCTAGCCTCTATGAACCATACCTCATTATACATGAAAATGTTTGTTCCTACTAAAAAGTACCTCAGACCTTTTTTGTAGAGAATTTCTTAAAGTACAAATTGTATAAGAACTATTTTTATCGTATAATTGATAGATAACGAGATATTTGCAAAAATGTTTCAAAGATCAGCACGGTCGACATGTGAGGACTTTCATATTTAAAGAAATTAAAAGAGCTTAAAATAGAGACCCACATAAAAATATAGTCCGATCGGAATTATTCCGCGGAGAAATTCTAATTTCCCTGAACGATATAAAATGGCTACGTGGAAAATTATGCAGGGCGGATATCGACGAACGGCGAGCGTCGATGAAAAGAGAGAAAGAAAAGTAACGGTCCAAGTTGATACGGCGGTTGACGCGGCTGACAAAATGTACTTAATTAGTTTTCGATAAAAGCTCGGCTGTCCATGTCGCGTCGTTGAATTTCGCGTGACCGCCGAGTGGAAAATCGTAACAACGGCTGCGCGCTGCGTTTAATGGAGTAGAAGGAAAGAAAGAAGCTGTTTTCGAAATCGCTAGATATGCAAGACAACCGTGGATTTCCGAGAGACGATAATCGGCGGTGCATTAAAATCATCGAAACGGCTCGACGCGACAACTATACGGCGTATCGACGAATCTTGCCGATGCATTTACTCTTCAGTTTGCGTGGCATTTGCGTCGCGATGCAACTCCAGTATTAAACAGAGAATCGGGCCAGCGCGAAGAAGATCGCGAGAAACCTCTTCACGCGAGAAATGCTTTTAGAATCGAAATCCTTCAGGCGTTCGATACATCCGCGAAACGTGGAAAACTGCCGTGGAAATGATACAAGACAGCTGGCCAAGAGATGTGACATCCTTCAGCCGTACGCGTATTCGCGACATTTTTTCATCGCAACCCTCCTACACGCTAAAATCAGCAACAATGGGAAAAACAGATGTAGCTCGATAGCAGACCATTTTGTACAACTGCGAACTGCATGACGTATGACGTGCTGATGATCGGCAATGTTCTTTTATTTCACTCGTTAGCGAGTTTATTGCTTCTCATAAGAAAATCGAGGGAACGCCAGCATTTTCTGAAACACCTTTCGTTAGCAGACGAAAACTTTCAAGCGGGCATTATCGTACTTCTTCGAGTAATTCGCGAATCTTACTTTATATACTTCGCTTCTGTGTATCTTCTGGAGTGCGTTTTCGCATCGAGAACAGCTTTCTAATTAGTAGACGTGCTTTGCTATCGATTATCTCTTGAGCTAATTTGTTTCGTGAATCTTTTACACATTTTATTTTGCGAATCTGTCAGAATTCATAGAACTGTCTCAGTGACAATTCGTTTATTGAATTAGTATATTTCAATTTGCATCGAGAAAGTTACATGGTACACTTTATTTTAGTACGCTTCGAGAAATCTGTTACAATTTTCCAAAACACTGTCCTTCACAGACAGGAGTCTATCGCAGCATTATTCAACTTCTCGAAATAATTTGCTTCGCGAACAATGCTTTGTACCTTATTTTTGTACCTCCTTTGACGTACAGGAATCCGTTACGATTTCGCAGAACAATTACTTCTCTTGTTAACAGATCTCGTATTATCAAGACATAACCGTATTTGTTCGAGCAATTTATTTCATGAACAATGTATTATACTTTCAATTTTTGTGCGCTTCATCAAGAGCAGAAATCCGTTACAGTTTCCCAAAACACCTACCTCTGTCGTTAACAGACAGGGTCTATCTCGACATTATTCAACTTCTCCTAATAATTTGCTTTATATATCTTATTTTTGTACCTACTTTGAGGTATGGAAATTCGTTACGATTTCGCAGAACAATTACTTCTCTTGTTAACAGATCCCGTATTATCAAGACATAACCGTATTTGCTCGAGCAATTTATTTCATGAACAATGTATTATACTTTCAATTTTTGTGCGCTTCATCAAGCGCAGAAATCCGTTACAGTTTCCCAAAACACCTACCTCTGTCGTTAACAGACAGGGTCTATCTCGACATTATTCAACTTCTCCAAATAATTTGCTTTATATACCTTATTTTTGTACCTACTTTGAGGTATGGAAATTCGTTACGATTTCGCAGAACAATTACTTCTCTTGTTAACAGATCCCGTATTATCAAGACATAACCGTATTTGCTCGAGCAATTTATTTCATGAACAATGTATTATACTTTCAATTTTTGTGCGCTTCATCAAGAGCAGAAATCCGTTACAGTTTCCCAAAACACCTACCTCTGTCGTTAACAGACAGGGTCTATCTCGACATTATTCAACTTCTCCAAATAATTTGCTTTATATACCTTATTTTTGTACCTACTTCGAGGTATGGAAATTCGTCACGATTTCGCAGAACAATTACCTCCCTTGTTAGCAGACCTTTCTGTTATCGAGACATAAATGTATTTGTCCGTGCAATTTGTTGTGCGAATACCGCATTGTATATTTTTTTACGTTCTTCGAAGTGCATTAATCCGCTCCGATTTTCCAGAACAACTACCTCTCTCGTTAACGGACGCGTTCTAGTATTGAGACGTTCCTTCAAACAATTTTCCCCGTAAACGTTACATTCCATATTGTACTTTTATACATTCTTTAAAGTGTGTCAATTCAATGCGATTTCCAGAACAGCAACCTCTCTCGTTAATAGACCAGACATGTGCTAGCGCAAAATTACTGTTCTTCTCCGAACAATTTGTCTCGCGGACACTATTTTATATATTATACTTTGAAGTGCATTAATTGGGTCCGATATTCAGGAACAACCACCTCTCTCGTTAACGGACGCGTACTACTATTGAGACTTTCCTTCAAACAATTTTCTCCGTAAACGTTACATTCCATATTTTACTTTTATACATTCTTTAAAGTGTGTCAATTCAATGCGATTTCCAGAACAACCACCTCTCTCGTTAATAGACCCGGCATATGCTACTATCGCAAAATTACTGTACTTCTGTGAAGAACCTGTTTCATGGACACTATTTTATATATCACATGTTTGTACATCCTTTGAAATGCATTAATCACTACCCAATTTCCAGAACAACTACCTCTCTCGTTAACTGACCCAACGCGTTCTACTATTAAAACGTTTCTTTAGACAATTCGCACCGCAAACGTTACTTCCAATATTTTATTTTTAAACATAAAGTACGTCAAACCATTTAGATTTCCCGGAAGAACCACCTCTCTCGTTAATAGACCCGGCATATGCTACTATCGCAAAATTACTGTGCTTCTGTGAAGAACTTGTTTCATGGACACTATTTTATATATTATTTTTTTGTATCTCCTTTGAAATGCATTACTCAATACCGATTTTTTAGAACAACTACCTCTCTCGTTAATGGACCCAACGCATTTTACTATTGAGACCTTTCTTGGAACAATTTAATCCACAAACGTTACGTTAACTATTTTATTTTTATCACTCTCTCTAAAATGCGTCAATCCATTTCGATTTCCAAGAACAACCAGCTCTCTCGTTAATAGACCAGACACGCGCCATCGCGAAATTACAGTGCTTCCCCAAACAATTTGTTTCGCGAACACAGCTTTATATATTATACTTCTGCACGTTTTCTGAAGTGTACCGTACCATCACTATTTGAAAACCACTAACGCGTGGACGGTAAATTTTTCCGAAAGAACGAAAAGATTTGTACGTTCTAACGAGTTGTTGGTACGCACGTAACGTGTATGGCAAATGGTCACGCACCGGGATAGGTAGTCGTTATTTTCTAACGCGGGGTCGGTAATCAACGTTGCAACGTAACATATTGTTCGCGTTCGACATAGCACGCCACGATGTAACAATGCGATCGTGGTTCTTTGTCGTTACAGTCGCGATCATAGTTATCGGCATTCGTACTGCGTGTCAATCATAGCGCTGTCAAGAAACAATCGCGATTTCGATAACACCGACTTCATTCATCATCGAATGATAAACTGGATCAAAACTTTCTGCTCTTTTTTTTTGTTTTTAACATAACTATTACGTTTAACTCACTTGTACGGTTGTCTACGCACGCAGGATCATGTGGACGCGATTGAAAAAGAAACTTGGATTCGGAGGAGTTTAGGGATATGGAAGTATATAGATCTGGGGATCTAGGAAATTGGGGTAAGGTAGGAATTTGGGGAATTATGGTTTTGGAAATGCAAGAATTTGGGGACATTGGAATTTTGCAGAGGTGAGGCTTTAGGGATATAGAAATACATATATGAGTGTAGGGATATAGGGATATAGGGGTATAGGGGTATAGGGATGTGGGAACATAGGGATATAGAAGTATAGGAATATAGGGATATAGGCATATAGGGATCTGGGTTATAGGGATCTGGGATATAGGGATCTGGGATATAGGGATCTGGGATATAGGGATCTGGGATATAGGGATCTGGGATATAGGGATCTGGGGTATAGGAATCTGGAATATAGGGATCTGGGATATAGAAATATAGGAATATAGGTATATAGGCATATAGGGATTTGGGATATAGGAATTTGGGATATAAAAATACAGCAATATAGGTATATAGGCATATAGGGATCTGGGATATAGGGATCTGGGGTATAGGAATCTGGGATATAGGGATCTGGGGTACAGGAATCTGGGGTTTAGGAATCTGGGATATAGAAATATAGGAATATAGGTATATATGTAGGCATACAGGGATTTGGGATATAGAAATACAGCAATATAGGTATATAGGCATATAGGGATCTGGGATATAGGGATCTGGGGTATAGGAATCTGGGATATAGGGATCTGGGGTACAGGAATCTGGAGTACAGGAATCTGGGATATAGGGATCTGGGATATAGAGATCTGGGACATAGAGATCTGGGATACAGAGATCTGGGATATAGGAATCTGGGATATAGGTATCTGGGGTATAGGAATCTGGGATATAGGGATCTGTGATATAGGGATATAGGAATCCGGGATATAGGAATATAAACATTTGAAGATCTGATCTAAAAATTTGAGGATCCAGGAATTTGAAGATTTAAGGACTAAAGATCTAGAAATTTTGGAATATTTGTATGTGACAACTTTGAAATCTAAGATTCTAGTGATATGGGAATCTATAGATTTGACGGTTTAGGAAATTGGAGGATATATCCTATATTCTATAGGTAAGGATTTAAGGATTTTCAAGGTACAATATTTGAGGACATATGTATTTGAAGACTTCGGGATTTAAGGACATTAACATTTGGGAATGGGATTTAGGGATATAGAACCCATTAGAAACATAAATAGTATTCAGATAAGATATAACATACCTTTCATGTCTTATACAAACAAAAGTTCAGAATACTCACACCTCTCATCTGAAGGAAGTCATATCCTATGAGTAGACAGCATTTATTTATAAAATATCAAGTTCTGAAAAATGTACCTAAATGTAACCTATAAAATCTATAAGATCTATAATTTATTTTGCAAATTTCGATATATTGTAAATGCATAATTATCCCAGTTACGAAAATTGAATAGAGTGTCCTAATGATAGAAAAGCTCGAAGCAAATGATTGGTTGTCCGTAACGTGCTTATCGATAGAAAAAGACTCTCCGTAACGGATACGCTATATAAGAAAACGTAAATAATTGTTTCGGCGATGATCGTTAAAAATCAATCAGTTTAATCCCATCAGTTTTCGCGTCAACCGGCAGAATTTTAAACAAAGGGAAACAGTTTCTTCCAATTTCCATCGAGTTAAGTCGCGTGCTAATCGTCTTTTTTCAGGAACGATTATACCTGATGGATACGATTGAGCACGCTTCACGGCGCCGCGCCGCGCCTTTTCCATAGAAAATGGAACGAATTTTCTCTTCGATGCTTTTAACGGGCAAAATGCTTTCAGGACGCTCTGTTTTATATGTACGCTCCTTCTTCGACTTTTTCCGCAACCTACCGCGCGTACTTTCCTAGCTTCTAGATAATCGGCGCAACCGTAATTTCGCGAAAAAAATTATCCCCGATGCTTTGTACGTATATTTCCGTTCCGTTCAACGAGAAAATTACATTCCCGCGTTAGAATTATTTTCCTGCGTCTCGTTCACAATTATTTATTCTCCTTCGCGACGTTTCCTCGGGATATCCGCGATTCATTTTACGCTTTCCGCTCGCCGATTTTATCCTTCATTTTTCATTTTGTTATATATCATTTGTTTTTATAACTCGGACTTCTGCTAATTTACAACTTTCTTTTTGCTTAAGTGCTTAACTTTGAAATTGTCAATTGTTAACCGTGTCACGTTGAAATCGATTTCGAGGATCCGAAAAGACATCGTACAACGGTTTCGATTAATGTAGCCGCTCAGAACCGTATAACAGAACGTAGGAAACAGGTACGGAGTCCTGAGTTGCGACTACATCGATCACAATCGCTGATGTTTCTCTGTTTTCGGCGCTGCTCGAAAACAAGCACCGTTCGCGGTAACCGAGCGCGATCAGTTAACGCGACTCGGTTACATCTCACCCCAAATCGCTGCGTTGTTAAATGTCTTGTAAGAATTAGCTTGCAAGAAAGTTTAAAAGCCTCGTTCAAAAACAATTGAACAATTTGGCGCCAAAGGTGTTCGATTAATGTGTGACCGATGGTGTGTTAGAAAATTTAAAGTTTGTACCAGTTGTACCGGTTAATAATTCTGAATTTCTGCGCCGGTTTAAACTAGACGCAAGGCGTATTCACAGTCTAAACTCTTATGTTATTTTCTTGCTAATACCTTTCAAAAAGCCGTCGATGTTCGGACGATTTCGAGTTAGCATATTTTATTTTTGTGGTAGTGTCTAGTTTCAAACCAAATAGCAGTTGCGGCGTGTACTCTTCGTGTTCGATCAAAAGAAAGCGAGTGTAAGTCGTCTCGTGGAAACTTACGATGACTATGTCTTAACGTAATACGCATGTTTTGGTTTTACTTTGGGAACCCAAACCGCAAAAAGTTATGGGTTGACCATCAACATCGACCGCAAGTCTGAATTACTTCGGAAGGAAGACACTATTTGGTGGGATCAAAAGGGTTTTATGTGTCATGAGCTCCTGAAACCGCGCGAGAACAGTTAATACCGACCGCTACCGCCAACAAATAATCAGTTTCCATGCATTGATCGAAAAACGTCCAGACTGGGCTAGAAGGCACGGAAAAGTGATTTTGCAACGCGACAACACATCACACACAGCGAAAACGGTCAAAGTCACAATTTCTGCACTTGGTTGGTACTCATGCCCCACCCGCCATACTCGCCAGACTTGGCCCTTTCGTACCTCTTGTTTCCATCAATGTCTCACGTACTTCTCCAGGAACACTTCAACAGTTGATGTCGAAAAATTGCTCGATGGTTTCTCTCAAAATACGAACAATTTTTTAAACATCCATAATTTGAAGGGCAGATGGAAAATATATAGCTAGCTCTTCTAAACATCTGGGTCAGCTTCACGTGCCAATTCCTGAGTTGACATCGGTACAAATAACATAAGAAGTAGAAAAATTACCAAGAAGTAGAAAAGCAAAGTCAGCATTTGCTCCATACTTCAGAAATTCAGTACGCCAGTACACACGAATTTAATATGTTTGATTCGCGTTATTCGGTTCTTGTAAGGAAAATTACATTGGCCGATGGCGACACAGCGAACCAGCAAGATTTTCCGTAGATGCGAAACAACCAAGTTTCTCCTGGATGCTTTTAGTGGCTGAAAATGCTTTCAGGATACAACGTACGCTTACGTACGCGCACGTCTACCCGTATACGGGCCATTCCACGTCAAATCACACGACGTTGGACCTTGTGGTCCTGAATTATGTCTTTTTTTCTCAAACACACGTTTGATCGTGCTCGTGAATAATTCATTCGCGTAACGCCGCAGCCGGCTTAATAGTAAATATCATATGCCGGGCGAGACCTTGTTTTAACGCCCTCTACTTTTTAAGAGAAACTTCCCTCGGTGCGGGAGCAATGAGATAACCTAGAAAAAATTATACATATTCCGTTTTCAGTGTTTTCTGAACTATGACTGATACGGTGACTCGAAAAATATATTCGGGTATCATGTGTAACTACTTACTTCTAAACAGACTGTGATACTTATGTTGTTTTCTTCTTGATCATTTTTCAACACTATTCGAATTTTTATGTCAGTTTTCTGAATTTCTAATATCGAAATTCGTTCGTTTTTAAAGAATTAGGTTTATCAATTTTTGAATTTCTAAATTTTCAAGTTTTAAGATAATTCTTTGCAAGCTGTATGAAACTGTAAGCAAGTTGTACGAAATACCTCGTTATACGTGAAAATGGTTGTTTCTATGAAAAGACTCATTCAATCTTTTTTGTAGAGAATTTCCTAAGCAACAAATTTTATAATAACTGTTTTTGTCGTAGAATGTATAGAGAACGAGATAATCATGAAAATGTTATTTTATACAAAAATGTGGTCCACCAACGGAACGATTCTTTGCAAGTTAAATTGTATAAAACTCTACTTTATTACACGTGCAAATGGTTGTTTCTATGAAAAGACTCAGAGGACCTTTTTTGTAGAGAATTTCCTAAGCAACAAATTTTATAATAACTGTTTTTGTCGTAGAATTTATACGGCACGAGATAATCGTGAAAATGTTATTTTATATAAAAATGTGGTCTACCTGCGAAATAATTCCTTGCAAGCTAAATTCTATGAAACTCTACTTCGTGGTACATGAAAATGCTTGTCCCTATAAAAATACTTATGAGACCTTTTTTGTTGGGTATTTCATGAGCTACAAATTTTATAATAACCATTTCGGTTGTACAACTGATAAATAAGAAGATATCTGAAAATATTATTTTGAACAAACAAATGGTCGATTGTTAACAAGGGAAATTAGGCGAACTTTTCATTCAGTTTACTAGAAAATGGTTATTTCTACGAGGAAAACTCATAAAACCTTTTTTGTAGAGAATTTGCTAAACAATAAATTTTATCATAGCTATTTTTACCGTGGAGTTAATGAATAACGAGATAATTGCAAAATTATGTTAGTAACAATTATTTATTGCACCGGAGAATTCTTGCTATGTATTTATTTATTGTTGCATTTTTTTTACAATTTTCCAAAACTTTCCAAATTTCTAAACTAAATCTATTAGTGTAATAGATTTAGAATCAAGCTAAAAACTATTTTTAAATCTAGAAATACAAAATTCTCTAAATTCCTCAATTTCTAAATTTCTAAGTTTCCAATCTTCCAACTCCATAAATTTCCAAATTCCACAAATTCCTAGATTTCAAGATTTCTAAACTCACAAATTTCTGGGGTTCAAAGTATTCTAAAATTCAAATTTCGGCACTGTCAAAAGTTGAATTTTTTAAATCTTCAAATTTCGAAATTTTCACATTACCAATATACTTCCAAATCTTCAAATTCTTAATTTTCTACATTTCCAAAGCAGAAACTTCCAAATATCTAAATCCACAAATTCTCCCATTTCCAAAGCAAAAATTTCCAAATATCTAAATCTCCAAATTTCCCTATTTTCCAAAGCTGAAACTTTCAAATCTCCAAATCCCAAAATTTCCACATTTCCAAAGCTGAAACTTCCAAATTTCCAAATCCCTAAATTTCTGAATTTTCCAAAGCTGAAACTACCAATGTTACAAATTCCAAAATTTCCCTATTTTCCACAGCTAAAACTTGCAAATCTCCAAATCCCCAAACTTCTTCATTTCCAAAAGTGAAACTTCCAAACCACAAAATCCCCAAATTTCCAAAACCTCCATCTATCTCCTTTCACTTCAGAATCCACTCCCAAATCAACACAACAAATTTAATCCTCAAATTAAATTTAATTGACCTCCGGTACTAATACGACAAAGTTCAAAAATGAGCACATTTGGTAACGTGACCCGAGTGCAAACTGTGACCAAAATTAACCGTGTATTCCTGTCACGTGCCATCTTACGAACCGCGCACGTTTCCGAGCGTGCGTTTTCAAAAGTTTGAGGAGATCGTTTTGAGGGCAGTTAACGGAACGATTGCAACGATGGAAAAGGGAAGAGGGATAGGGACGCGCTTGAAATCGATACGCCGATAATATTCGAGCCAGAACCGTATGCTCGTTCCCGAAATTCCCCTGGTTGACTGTGGCACAGCCGATTATCGGTGGCGACGAACCGAGATACGCGTGTGTATATGTTCAAAACATTCGAGCACGCTATCAATTATAGACGAATCCGTGCTCTTTCTTCCTCCCGTCGTTATTCTATTCCAAAATGTCGATATTTAGTTACAAAGTTACAACGTTTAAAGCAACTTTAGGGATGAAAGTTATACGCAAGTTTCTGTACCGTTTCTAGGTTAAATGGAGCCTGGATAACGCTGGTCGTACAGAAAGCGAATAACTTTAACGCTAACTGCGAAAGTATTGGCACACTTTTGTATTTTTATGCGTAATATAAATATTACATTTTCAGTGTTGTTTTGAAAATATTGGCACACTTTTGCATTTTTATGCGTAATATAAATATTACATTTTCAGTATTGTTTTGAAAATATTGGCACACTTTTGTATTTTTATGAGTTACATAAATATTACACTTTCAGTACTGTCTTAAAAATATTGACACACTTTTGTATTTTTATGAGTTATATAAATATTACATTTTCAGTACTGTTTTCAAAATATTGACACACTTTTGTATTTTTATGCATAATATAAATATTACATTTTCAAGACTGTTTTCAAAATATTGGCACACTTTTGTATTTTTATGAGTTATATAAATATTAAACTTTCAGTACTGTCTTAAAAATATTGACACACTTTTGTATTTTTATGAGTAATATAAATATTACATTTTCAATACTGTTTTAAAAATATTCACACACTTTTGTATTTTTATGAGTTATATAAATATTACACTTTCAGTACTGTTTTCAAAATATTGGCACACTTTTGTATTTTTATGAATTATATAAATATTACATTTTCAGTATTGTTTTGAAAATATTGGCACACTTTTGTATTTTTATAAGTTATATAAATATTACATTTTTAGTACTGTTTTCAAAATATTGGCACACTTTTGTATTTTTATGAGTAATATAAATATTACATTTTCAGTACTGTTTTAAAAATATTGACACACTTTTGTATTTTTATGAGTAATATAAATATTACATTTTCAATACTGTTTTAAAAATATTGACACACTTGTATTTTTATGAGTTATATAAATATTATATTTTCAGTACTGTTTTCAAAATATTGACACACTTTTGTATTTTTATAAGTTATATAAATATTATATTTTCAGTACTGTTTTCAAAATATTGGCACACTTTTGTATTTTTATGAGTAATATAAATATTACATTTTTAGTACTGTCTTGTATTAACACTTATCACTGTGTCACTATGCGTAATATAAAAATTAAATTTTCTATACTTTATTATATTAACACTTTTCAATGTGTCACTCACAGTTGGATGACGCATTTTATATTTTTTTGTGGTACTACTTTTAACACAATTTGAATTGTTTTAATTGCTTATTTTATGAGGAACATTTTATACAATGATAAATATTGTTAAACATTTTAAGGTATGTCTAGTAAAAATAGGTAAACTAAGTCAGTCGATTAGATTTGTTGAGAAATTACTTTAGAATTATATTATGTTTTTTTGACGTACATCAGCAATTTCTGTGATAAATTTTTATAATAAATTGTGCACATTATTGTAATGTTTCGATCATTATAGAATTCCTCTTGGTAGTTTCATTATGATCAAAATCACATTACAAAATATTCGAAAATTATGTTATTATTTATGACTCACATGTTCAGATAGAGTCGTCAATAATTTCTGTAACAAATTTGTACGAACAAATCATGAACATTTCTATGGTAGCAACACTTCAACTAATATAGAAGTCCATTTGACAATTTTATTATGATCAAAATCATACTATAGATATCACAGAACCATGTTATTATTTATTACTCACATGTTCAGATATTCAAGTAGAGTCACCAATAATTTCAGTAATAAATTTGTACAGTAAATTATGAACTTTTTTATTGTTACATTTTGACCAATACAGTAGAAATCCTCTCATCACTTTTATCATAATCAAAATCACATTACAAAGTATCATCAAATTATTTATCATTTATGACTCACATACTCAAATATTCAGATAGAATCAATTTCTACAAAAAATTTATTGTATGAACAAATTATGAACATTTCTGTACTAGTAATAGTTCAACCAGTATTAAAATTCTCTCAAGACTTTTAGCCTAACCAAACACATTCTATATCATTATTTATAACAACTGTCTTCTAGAAGCAATACATTTGCAATTATGGCCTATATGTTCAGATAGAGTCTCCAATAATACCTGCAAAAAATTTGTATGAACATGAATATTTCTTGACACTTTTATTATAATCAAAATCACAAAGTATCATAAAATCACGTTATTATTTATGACTCACATATTCAGATATTCAGGTAGAGCCACTACTATAAATTAATTATATGAACGAATTATGAACATTTTAATAGTAGTACTAGTCCAACCAAATTCTCTCAAGACTGTTATCCTAACCAAACTCATTCTATATTATTATTTATGACAACTGTCTTCTAGAAGCAATACAATTTAAATTATGACTCACATATTCAGATATTCAGGTAGAGCTACTACTATAAATTAATTATATGAACGAATTATGAACATTTTAATAGTAGTACTAGTCCAACCAAATTCTCTCAAGACTGTTATCCTAACCAAACTCATTCTATATTATTATTTATGACAACTGTCTTCTAGAAGCAATACAATTCAAATGATGACTCACATATTCAGATATTCAGGTAGAGCTACTACTATAAATTAATTATATGAACGAATTATGAACATTTTAATAGTAGTACTAGTTCAACCAGTATTAAAATTCTCTGAAGTCTTTTAACTTAACCAAACTCATTCTAGTTATCTATTAGGTTGGGGAATAAGTTCGTAGCGTTTTTATATTTTCCTTGTTTTACAACGATTTTTTTGCTGTTTGTCAAAGTGTATAATATTCATTCGATAGAGCTCTTTCTTCTCAACAAAACTGTACTAATCGTTTTTTTGTGTAATTTAATTTTTTATTACTTTTGAGGCTTAGAAATGGAATATCCAGGAGGTAAAAAGCAACATTTTCAACACCTGCTCTTTTTCGCTTTTCATCGAGGCCAAAAAGCTGTTGAAGCAGCCCGGGACATTTGCAACGTATACGGGGAAGGTGGCATAGACAACTCTACAGTACGGAAATGGTTTGCAAAGTTCAAAAATGGCGATTTTGACATCGAATTACGAAGAAGAGCAGGTGTCGAAAATGTTGCTTTTTACCTCCTGGATATTCCATTTCTAAGCCTCAAAAGTAATAAAAAATTAAATTACTCAAAAAAACGATTAGCACAGTTTTGTAGAGTAGAAAGTGCTGTATCGAATGAACATTATACACTTTGTCAAACAGCAAAAAAATCGTTGTAAAACAAAGGAAAATATAAAAACGCTACGAACTTATTCCCCAACCCAATATAACAACTGTCTATGAATAAACTGTCTATGTATAAAATATGCTTCTGTCTTCTAGAAGCAATACAACTGCAAGGTATGGCAAAGCTACTGTCAATGTTTCTTTGCACTTCGCCGATAAGCTACCTTGAGAATGAAAAAGAAATACCGTTTTATCCAAGATTCATAGGATGGTTGAAACTTTTGAGCGATAGCGTATATCGAGTGATTAACGAGCGTGCCGATAGATGCGCGGTAAACCAACCTCGCGCACCCTTCTCTGATCGTCCACGGTCGACGGATAATTTATTAAGATTCAAAAGGCGGCAACCGAAACGTTATGGGCTTCCTGCCAGGCCACTGTTGCTCCGGATTCTACGGTAATCCAAGTTCACCGACGGATTCCCAGATAATTACATTCGACGTTCCGTTGGCGCGAGAAAAGTTTTTCTACCAACGTTGGCGCGCGACGGTCACCCCGTCGTTAAAACTACCAATTTATTTTTACGTACCGGCATTTCGTCGAAAATCTATTGTTTATCTGCTAGCCGCCATTTTGATCAAACTTTAGACTTTGTACACTTCACGAACTTTATGATTCTATACATTCGACAAACTTTGGTCTATTTGTTAGAAATAATGTTTTCGTCCATTTTGTGTTAGGTTAAGTTCTGTAGTTGCACTTATATAATTTCGTAAATTAGGTATGCTAATAACTTTAGTTTTAAAAATCGAGTCGTTTTTTGTAACTTTAATAAAGGTAGGCTGCGTTTATGCATTTAGGTAATATGGAGGACAAGGTATAAATATATGCACTGTCTATATTTATGTCAATCTTGTAGATCTCATGTATGCGTAAATATCCACAGTCTAGTAATTACAATATCGTTCTCACTACAGATGTACAAAATATCTACAACACAAGATGTGTTTATTTAACATAACCTTTAAACCTCCCCAAAACAATATAAATATACTATAATCTACACGGTCTAGTAATTACAATATTGTTCACATTGTCGACGTGTAAAATAATATGTACGATAGACGTGTTTATTCAATATAACCTTTAAATCTGAATCCTCTCAAAATTTCAATAAGTGGATGAACGATGTTGGTGCAATAATTCTAATTATAACATCGTTCATACTGTCGATGTATAAAATATTTGCAGCACAAGTTGTATTTATGTGATAAAGCCTTTAAAACTTTAACCTATAAACTTTCCGAAAAGCACTATAAACGGATATAAATCTTCATGGTTTAGTAATTACAGTATCATTAGCTGTGGATGTGTAAAATAATAACAACGCAAGAAGTATTTATTGGACATAACCCTTAAGTCTTTAATTTTTAATCCTCTCGAGAATACATATGGTGGATATACAATAACCTTCCATGGTCTAATAATTACAGTATCATTCATATTAGCTGTGGATGTGTAAACTAATATCAACGCAAGAAATATTTATTGGACGTAACCCTTAAGTCTTCAATTTTTGATCCTCTCGAGAATACATATGGTGGATATACAATAACCTTCCATGGTCTAATAATTACAGTATCATTCATATTAGCTGTGGATGTGTAAACTAATAACAACGCAAGAAGTGTTTGATACAACCCTTAAGACTTTAATTTTTTATCCTCTCGAGAATACATATGGTGGATATACAATAACCTTCCATGGTCTAATAATTACAGTATCATTCATATTAGCTGTGGATGTGTAAACTAATATCAACGCAAGAAGTATTTATTGGACATAACCCTTAAGTCTTTAATTTTTGATCCTCTCAAGAATACATATGGTGGATATACAATAACCTTCCATGGTCTAATAATTACAGTATCATTCATATTAGCTGTGGATGTGTAAACTAATATCAACGCAAGAAGTATTTATTGGACATAAACCTTAAGTCTTTAATTTTTGATCCTCTCGAGAATACATATGGTGGATATACAATAACCTTCCATGGTCTAATAATTACAGTATCATTCATATTAGCTGTGGATGTGTAAAATAATAACAACGCAAGAAGTATTTATTGGACGTAACCCTTAAGTCTTCAATTTTTGATCCTCTCGAGAATACATATGGTGGATATACAATAACCTTCCATGGTCTAATAATTACAGTATCATTCATATTAGCTGTGGATGTGTAAACTAATATCAACGCAAGAAGTATTTATTGGACGTAACCCTTAAGTCTTTAATTTTTGATCCTCTCGAAAATACTACAGATGGATATACCTTCCATGGTCTAATAATTACAACATCATTCACATTAGCTGTGGATATGTAAAATAATAACAACGCAAGAAGTATTTGACACAACCCTTAAATCTTTAACCCCTTGCACTACGAATTATTTGCCAGGTGCGTCAGTCAAAACTAATCACTACAATATTAAAACAGACAAAATTGAAATATGTCAATATGGTATGCAATCGTAGACTATGCAAATCTGCCTTGAACTCCAAATGCGCATTAAAAATTCGAGTAAAATTGCTCATGATCCAGAAAACTGAAAATCCAAAGAGTAAATCCTGTCGAAAGCACGAAAAGTTATAATTAGATTGAAATTGAATGTCTTTGATGCGTCACATAAGGCGAGAGGTTTAATCCTTGCAAGGTGCGAACGAAAAGCGTCAAAATGGTGGTCGAGTTCACCACTTTGGTCGGATCAGATACGCAGGGATTAGATGCGGTTGAACCCGTTTCGAATGCGCGAAACGCGGGACAAAACTGGCTTCGAGAGATTCTCGATCCGTCATTTGCCTCTCCGTTCGAGTAGTTTCAAGACACTTTTCGGCTTAATAGTCGGGTCGGTCGTTCAAGGGCACTCGAGTGTCGGAGTAGGTAGTTCCCCCGCTAATACGGCTTCGTGCTCGACGACTGGAAACAATAGATTTCGTTTCGAGGACCGCTCTCGTGTCACGAGAGAAAAAGAACGCAAACTGCAAAGGGACACCCTGCTGCATTTTTTCCCTGCATCTGCTTCTTTGCGTCTTTCCGAACGCCGCGCTGTCCCCACATCGAGTGCTTCGTCGCAAATTGAGCGATCCCGAGAGTTAATTTGCGCTTTATTCCTTTGCCGAGGAATTGCGTTTGCAGTTTCAACGATCGCTAAAAGATAAATTGTCCTTACACTATTTTTCTCTTTTGTACTGGAGTGCTGTGCTACAACCTCGTTGTTAACATTTTATAACATATTTGTATCTAACATAAAATACGGTCAAACAGCTCCACATGTTTTGAACTGTAACAATTTATTCGTACTTTTCTTCGAATCTACGTTGACTTTCATCAAAATGAAGAATTAAGGAGTGTAGGATGTTAAGTTTAGTCACTTGTTTATTCTTCAACTTCACTTTTAATTTTAAATTAAGGCCACATTGTACGCGGGTATGTTCAATGCGAAGTTATGAACTGTGCGAAGAGTACCATTTTTATTATTTTCTTACATTCATATTTTTTTTCATAGCTTGTAATACATGACATACTTGGTCAAGTTATGAACTACGTACAGAATGAGTACTATTTATTACTTTCTACATATACCAATCTGAAATTGAAAATTAAATCAGGTTACCGAAGAACATGTTTCAAACAATTTTAGAGGAATATAAAAAGATACAAAAATTTTTAAAACAGCACTTTAGTTTATAATCATTCGTAGAACATATACAAACTAATTTTCTGTACTGTAATTATCATGAAACAGAATTTGAATTTTGCCGCCAATTCAGTGCTTACTACAAATCCTTTAAGTGACCGATAGCTAAATGACTTTACATAACAATTTTTAAACAAAATAACAACTCTTAAAACAATATACCAGTATGATAATAATTCTTAGAAAATATACGTGTATAAATTATCTCTAGTAAGTTCAATTTGAATTGCACCACCAATATAATTTCATTTAGTTCGAATTTCATTCCCAACTGATAAGCAACTGAATCTGCACGATTAAGAGCGAAATTATCGTAGTAATAGCGATTTTTATCCCGTAACATTGAAAGTTGTGCGAAGTCGATAATTCGCGACGAGTAGTGTTGAAACGTAAACGCGTAACGAAAAGAACAAAGCATTCTCGGTCAAAATGAGTTGGGTAAATGCAAATTTCGTTGCAGCAAGCAACGAAACGAGAAAGCTGGACGCGAGCGTACGCGCGAACCGGATAACGATTATCTGTAGGAAGCAAGAGAAAACTCGAATGTTCATCTACTGCTATAAATGTAGGTAGGGCATGTAATACCCTCTCTTGCACATGGACGGAAATAAGGATTATTTCCGGGAATTTGGGCCGTAATGCCTTCTAGGAAGTAATTCGGTGGATTAAGGTATTGAATTAGATACCTTTTTCTCTCCTTTTTTTCGAGATGTCGTTACGAGCGATTAACTGGGCGCCGATAAAAGAAAAACGAATTAATCGAATACCTTGATGGAATAAATATTTTCCACGCGTGACGTTCGATCGTCCACCATTTTCGGACACTTACCCAGAGAAAGATAAGACATTCGATCAGAAAGATATCGACATTCTTTTTTTATTTTACGAGACTCTTGGAACTTTTACGTATTTATAAAAACTGGTGGTAGAATGGACTCAAAACGGATGCTTAACGAGTAAAAAGATGTTACCGAATGTTATGAATAGTCTAATATTACTTCAGACACTGACCATCGAAGGACCACGTATTAGGGTTAGGTTAAGGACTAAGGTTAAATTTATCGAAAGCAAACTAATGTTGAATCTAAGAAAAGTCGACTTCTGTTAAATGCATCAAAACCAAACTAGTGCTGAATATATCAGAAGTAGACTAACCTTGAATTCATCAAAAATAAACTACCATTGCATTTATCCGGCGTAGATCGAAAGTAAATTAAGTTGAATTTATCAAGTTGAATTTATCAAAAATAAATTAGTGTTAAATTTACCAAAGGTAGACTTCTATTCAATTTATTAAAAGTAAAATATTGTTCTATTCGTTAGAGGTAGACTAAAGTTGAATTTATCCAAAATAAATTAGTGTTGAATCTACCAAAGATAAATTTCTATTGAATTATTCAAAAGTAAAGTATTGTTCTATTCATTACAGGTAGGCTAAAGTTAAATTTACCCAAAGCAGACTAGTGCTGAATGTACGAACAGTAGATTGCTGTTGAATGCATCAAAACTAGACTAAAGTTGAATTCATTCAAAGTTTACTAGTGTTGAATTTATCAAAATGTTTAAGGACTACGGTTAAATTTATCGGAAGCAAACTAATGCTGAATGTATGAAAAGTCGACTGCTGTTAAATGCATCGAAATCAAATTAGTGTTGAATTTATTAGAAGTAGACTATCATTGATTGTATCAAAAATAGACTAGGGTTGAATTTATCAGAAGTAGACTATCATTAAATGTATCAAGAATAGGCTAGAGTTGAATTCATCAAAAGTATACCAGCGTTGAATGTACGAAGATCAATCAGTGTTAAATTTATTACAAGCATATTATTAAACTTCCAAAAAAATATGTCGGTGTTACACAGTCCCTGGCCATCGAATTGTGACCACGTACGAAAATTTCACTTTTATGGCTATAACATTATGTCATACACGGAAAATTGTCTTAGGTCATGCAAAATTATTAGTGAATACGTTGATAACGATATATACATAGCAATTTGTTACTATCGTGATAATAAATTGTGTGGGTGATGAGCGATTAAGCGTGCAAGCGTTTACGTTAGGCTCGAATATTGATAGCGCATGAGTTGAAATTTGAATGCCATTGAAAATGTCTGCGTACTCAAAAGACTAGTTTACGACTCTCCAACCACATTATCCGAGTTGGAAAGAATTACAGATATTTGGGAAAATAATGAAGATATAAAGCATATGATGTATACAGAGCATGTCAGAAACTGTGACCAAAGCAAGGGGTGGAAATACAAGATATTAACATGTGTTGATAATGTTATGTACAGTAGTAGTTATGTTAGTAGCTAATAAATATCATTACAATTTGAACAGGCCTTTTAATTTTACGGAAACGTGAAAAATGCTGAAAATAGTGGTCCTAATTCGATGACTATGGATTGTAAATGACTAACTCTCTTCAACACCTAGATTTCAAAATTTTCTGAATTCGAATATTTTCCGACTGATCCAACGCCTAAATCTTTTTAGAGTAATTTTAAAATAAATTTTTTGAATACTCAAAAAAATGGCAGAGTTCGCCATCTCTTAAACCGTATGTTGGTAATAAAGTGGTTCGACGATCTAACCAAATTTCATGAAAAATATTAATGAACAGATTACGGCTACTTTTTTGAAATTTATTCACGTTGAAATTGATGTCGCACAAGTGCTGTTTTCGAACACTTTTATGCATCAATTCGTGTCAGACTTTGTATGCTTCGGAATCAGTCACTGTTTACTGTAACTGGCAACCGGCCATTTCAAGAGTATTAATGAAGGGTTTATGCAGCTATTTTCGACGAACTTTCCTCTACAAAGTGATATGTCCTAACTGCTATTTTGAAACATGCAGTATTTGGTCGACAATTCGTATTTGACTTTCTGTTTGTGAAATTGCACATTTGATATGTAATAACGTAATAGTACCGCGAACTAAGTTCAAGATAAACTATTCGGATATTTCTGTACTCCGTAACTTAGGTGAGTGCAAATGTTCCGGTTACCATATATGAATATGCTGCTTTATATTTCTCAAAATATAAATTATAGTCATGTATACATATTGACTTAATTGAATGCAGTCGTTATTGTATTCAATAATAATGTCATATAGAGACTATATTTTCAATATCACTTTAATGTCGCCGTTGTCTTCAGTAATACTAATGATATAGTCATCATTGTTAATAGTATTAATCATATAGTTACCATTGCATTTAATAATACTAATCTTTTAGTCACCATTATTTTCAACAACACTATAATGATGTTGTCACCATTCTTTTTAACAATACTAATGATATGGCCACCATTGCTATTAATAATACTAATCTTATAGTCACCATTATTTTCAATAATACTACTGGTACAGTCACCATTGCTTTTAGTACTATAAATAATACGATACCTAGATGTTTCTAATAATACTAATCATATGGTCACCATTGCTATTAATAATACTAATCTCATAGTCACCATTATTTTTAAAAATACTTCTGATACAGTCATTATTGTTTTCAATAATATTAATGATACCACTAATCAATAACACCGTAAATCACCATATTTTCAATAACACTAATCATAAGTCTATCATAATTTCCAACAATACTAATATCACATGATTCGTGAAGACTGCAATTTCTTTTCATTTCTTCCTTTCATCTTTTAATACACGAAATAAATAAAAATGAAACGATGTCATATCTGACAAATATGATACGTTAGAATCATCGAATTCAATTCACGAAGTTTTGTATCTGCACAAAGTGCGGTCTGGCGTTGTCGTGATAAAACATGGCTGCCTTGCAGCTGGCTAGAATTAGACGCTTTTCTTGAATTGCTCCTCTTAGTTTCTCTAACAGCTGACAATATTTTAGTAAGTTAGTTGTCTTCACGTTGATTAATTGTCCACTGGATCGTTCAATGTCATCGATAACAAAAGATTATCTAGAACAATGTTATTATTGAAATCAATATCGTTTCGGTTAAACCACTTCTGTAGGTTAAGGTTGACTATTTCTTCAAATACAATATTTCTTTTATATATAATATTGTTTTGTTCTTTAAATTTATTTGAACATAAATTACATTATTTTTAGAATGACTTAAAACGATATTTTATTTATAATCTTGCACATGATTTATATTGTTAATTATATTTTTTATAATTTGTGAGTCGTATTAACATATGTGAGATAGATATAAGATCACGTAGGATGATAAATACAGTATATAAGACCATATAAAATAATATAATATACAAGACCATATGAGATAATAAACATGTAATAAGACTATGTAGGATAATAAATACAGGATATAAAACCACATAAAACAGTAAATATAATATACAAGACCATATAAGGCAACAAATACAAAATATGTATAAGACAATGGTACATAATAAATAATATAAGACCACACGAATAATAAGAGCTGTATAATACCATATAAAATAATAAACCATCACTGAATGATTAAACTGATTTTCTCCAGAATACTAAAAATGAATATAAAATATTTCCGCATTGAACGATGGATACTTCAGAAAGATCGTTCTCTGTTTCCAGGAAATAAAGTCAATCACAGTATCAATTAAGAACCCATCAAAACTTCTGTACACACGCAATAACTTTTAAGCTGTTATTTTATTTGCTCCTTCCGTCTTTCGTACGCGAGCCAAGAAATTGCAAGCTTTAGCGGTTTACGTCTGAATTACGCTCCGTTAATTATAAGAGAAATATTTTTTCAACGTATTATTCGTAGCGGTTTTACGTTTCCTACGGTAGTTATCGCAGCTCAAACGTTGGAAGAAGGAAAACGTACTCCATGTCGCATCGAAATTTATCGCCCGCAACTTTTGGATTGCTCTACCACCGTACAGCTGCGACCAAATATATTTTCATCGCGTCCTCGGTTAATTTTTACGATCTACGACTAGACTACCTACTGAACGAACCCGTTTGGGAACTGAAAATATAGCTAAAAACATTTTCTTCCGTGGAGAGTAATCTTGCGAGCTATTTATCTGAAATATAATTGCCAACGGAAAGTCTGTTATTAATTTTGACAGTACACATTTTGCAATCCATATTTCACGCTCTTTAACACATTTAATTTTGCTAAATTATGCTGTACTTGTTATTGAATGAATTAACGTCTATGTTCTATGTAATCTTCGTCCAGCTTTCACATTTATTTTAGCAAAAATCCAAATCAGTGTATTCTCGTATTTCTGTATTTTCTAACTTGTATAGTGTCATGTTTTTATATTTCCAAATTTTTATACTCTTATATTTTTTTATTTCTGTATTTCAATATTCTCATATTTCTCATATTTTTTATATTCTCACATTTCTGTATTTCCAAATTTTTATATTCTCATATTTCTGTATTTCTGAATTTTTATATTCTCATATTTCTATATTTCTAAATTTTTATATTCTCATATTTCTGTATTTCCAAATTTTTATATCCTGATATTTCTATGTTTCAAAGTTTGTATACTCTCATATTACTGTACTCCAGAAATATTTATATTCCCAAATCTCTATATTTCCTAATTTCCAGATCCCCAAAATTTTACATTGCTAAATTTCAATATTCACAAATTTTCATATATACTAATTACAATGTTCACAAATTTTCATATC
This sequence comes from Megachile willughbiella, assembly GCA_945859595.2. Classification (NCBI taxonomy): domain Eukaryota; kingdom Metazoa; phylum Arthropoda; class Insecta; order Hymenoptera; family Megachilidae; genus Megachile; species Megachile willughbiella. The sequence continues at coordinate 14,162,807 of OX243796.1, forward strand.
TACTAACTGCCATATCCACAAATTTCAATATTTTATATGTTCCAGTTTCCATGTGTCTCCATATTTTCTAATTTTCACATTTTCAAATTTCTTTACTCTTTAAATCTCGATTTCTCCAATTTCTACATTTTCAAATCTCTTTTCTCTCTAAGTTTCTTTATTTTTGAAATCTCTACATTTCAAATTTATTCTTTATTCTTCAAACCTCTACAATTTCCATATTCCCTGACTCTTCATATTGCCAAACTTCAATATTTATAAAAACTATTTACTAACTTCTGTATCCTTATAAAACGTAGTATTACTGAAAACAAAATATCCTTATAATACTCTTATAAAACATGGCGACGGCAAGTGCGAATCAAAACATCGAAAGCCACTATAGTGGACTGTCGTGTCTAAGAGGTTAATCCTACCTAACCTAATGTTCAGTAATTACATAATTGATTATTCAGTAATAACAAATTGACAAAGTTAAAAAAAATATTTTAAAATAGCTAAATCCTTCTTGAATAAAACAAAAAAAAATTTAGCTAAATCGGTTGAGTAGTTTCTGAGAAAAAAATTCGTAAGCGGAGCCTATATTCGCAAAAATGGGCAAAAATTGCAAACTTTGAAGGCTCGTTATTCCTTAACAAATTCGAAACCGGCAAAATGGTGACTTAAACCCCCACTAATTTCACATCGACTACAACATATTTCGATTAGAGCAAAATCGCAGATGGTGACTTCCAAAACTGATCGATTTGGCGTGGAATGACCCTAATGTACATGGTCTGTCCAGAAAGTAATGCAATTTATTCATTTCCACCATTTTTCCTGGTCCGAACATGTTCGGACTTGTTGGAATATGTGGAGGGGACTCTTATCTTCATATCTTTGCAACCTCAACCTGATCCGCCCTCCGAAATCGTCAGAATCGTAGTAAACGTAAACCTATTATTTGTGCCCGTGTCACGACGCGTAATGGAGAAAAATATCGAACAACGTTATGCGATTAAATTCTGCGCTAAGCTGAATAAAAGCCTCGTCGAAACCAACCAAATGATTAAGGCGGCATACGGGGACTCTGCTCTTTCCTATTCTCAAGTATCCAGATGGTTAAATTTGTTCAAAAACGGTCGGGATAACGTGGAGGATGACTTCTGCTCTGGACGGCCGACAAGCACCACTATTGACGAAAATGTTTCCCGTGTCCATGAACTTCTTAAGAGTGATCGACGACTGAGTGTTCGAATGATCGCAGAGATTCTCAACATATCGAAAACAACTGTGCACAACATTGTACTCCAAAAGAGATCGCCATTACGTGGCAGGTGCACCACGACAACGCTCCCAGCAGTACCGCTCTGCGCGTTCAAGAATTTCTAGCCAAGCACAGCTTGGCACAACGTTACCACAGTTCCCTTACAGTCCTGACATGGCTCCAGCAGATTTTTTCCTGTTCCCGAAGATCGAGTCTGCCCTCAAAGCATTCCATTTTGGAACCATAGAAGCGACTCAAACCGCCGTGACGAAGGCATTAAACGTGGTCCCCATTAACGCCTTCCAGGATTCGTACCGTGCATGGAAAAGTCGCTGGCAAAAGTGTGGTGAAGCCCAAGGGAAGTACTTTGAAGAATTTTAAAGATTTATATCAATAACATAAATACATTTTTTTTTTACGTACCTAATTGCATTACTTTCTGGACAGACCATGTATTTGGCGTGAATTGGTTTTTATTAAGATATCGCCGCAACGCGTGTCGGTAGAAATCGATGGTGAAATAGGTCTAGTGGAAATTCGAATGGGTCGGTGTTCTCGCTGAAACAAGGAAATGGAAAAGAGCATCGAGCATTTTCTCGGGCTTTTACGAGCCCGCCCGAACCACTCTCGGCCCCTCTTCCAAAGAAGCTAATCCCATCAGAAGTTTTCGGTATGTTTATAATCCACTAATCGCCCGCCTTTCCTAGCACAATTTAAAACTTTCTTCGACGCCGCGTCCGACCCGCTCTCATTTGCCTCCGCCTCTTCAATCCATCGTCCTTCACGGATCTTTCTCCTTAACCAGACTTCATTTTGCGGCTCATGGAGTGCCGAATTTTATACGACTCGACTTCACCACTTTCTCTTCCTCCCTTTATTCCCTTCTTTCGTTTTCTTTTTTTTTTCTCTCTATCGCCGAAGATTTAAGATCTCCACGCTGTCGGGTCGGCGACAACTTTTAATCAAGATTAACGCCGAGGAACCGGTTAAACGATCGTCCACGTTTTCACGGATAATCGAATCGCTTGATCCGGCCAAATATCGGAAATAAAAAGTATGATCTCGGTTTGGTCCGTAAACGCAAGTTTAATTCGCGCCGTGTTCCGCTCGAACTTTTTATCGGTGGAATAAACGGGACCAGATCAAATTAGTTCGCGGTCGTTGAGTTTTTTAATTGCTACAAAAAATACCGGCAAGATATTGAATTTTCTGCTACGGGACTTCGCGGTCCGATACTGAATCGAGCAGCTTTTGTTTTAGGGATTTCTGAGGCTATCGAAAAATAATCGCGTGCGGAAATTCATTTGACACGTTGCCTCGCTGATGCGATAGATAGCAGTTAATATAATTTTATTTTTATCAATTAAAATTTTCTATTACCACACTGATACAGTAGTTAATGTATTTTTAAGAAGTAGTTGACATATTATTATTTTTATATATTATAGTTCTCTGCTGTCACTGAAGCAGCAGACAATTTTTATAAAAATAAAAATATATTAAATATTTCACAATATTTTATTGCATTTACTATAATTTTAAATAGTTAACATAAATATTTCCTATTAGGTAAACGAACAAATTGCAGGTAAATCCATTTTTTAATGAATAAAATTACCACAAATATTTATCTCATATAGTAATTTTTCGTTTTCTCCTGAAACATCTAACACAAATTTGCAATAATTTTTCTTGAAATGAATACCAAAAATATTTATATATTTGTCACTGAAAATTTTCTGTAAGAGTTCAAAAATATGTGTAAAACCATACAATAAAGGGTTACATAATTGAAGAAATCATTTGAAACATCTGAGAATAAAAAATATTATTTCAGAGAAGAAAATTATTTTCAAGGAAGTTTGATAATCAAGCAACAAAGGGTTGAACTGAAAGATACATTTTACGAATTAATAAAACATCTCAGAATAAATTTATTTTTCTACTTTAGTTCAAATTTAAATATAAGTAATCATCAAACGTCCGTAAACCTAGTGTTAAAATAGAAAATTATTTTCATAGAAGATTCCTGTAGGTAATTTCTAATTTATAAAATGGAACTTGACGAGCGAATTTCATATTAATAATAGCGCGACGTGATCGAACTGCGTAATTAATTAAAGTTGCGATCGAACCGATTTCCATGTCAATTTAACGAAACGATTAGCGATATTAAATTAGGAGCGAACGAACGTAAACGAGGAAGAATGACTAGAGAGGAGAGGATATTTGCTGAGAAGCTCGTACAGCTGAAATGAAAGTTTACTCACCTTCGATAACGAACCATCCCCGCGGGCTACAGTGATTACGCGGGAAATTGGTTGAAGGTAAAAATAGATTTAGTTGCGGCATCGAGAAATTCATAGCACATAAAATCACGCGATCATTTTTTAAAACTCGATGGTTTCGAATACATCGTTCACGCTTCGATGAAATTTTATACTGTACGATAGATATACAGATAAATATACAGCAGGGGATTCTGGATACTACTGATCGAAAAAGGATGGAAAATTCTCGATTAGATCGGTGCGATACCAACTCCCGATACGATCGTATCGATTATTAAAATTATGAACATTTCGGATTTTTAAATTTTAGTATTGTTATCTAGAATGTTTCGCGAACTGAAACTTTTGAAATTGTAGATTTATACATTTTTGGATATTGTAATGCTTGAAATTGTAGATTTACAAATTTTTAAATATTGTAACTTCTGAAATTGTAGATATATTAATTTGCAAATACTGTAACTTCTGAAATTGCAGATTTACAAATTTTCAAATATTGTAACTTCTGAAATTGTAGATTTCCTAATTTTCAAATATTTTAACATCTGAAATTGTAGATTTGCTAATTTTCAAATATTGTATCTTATGAAATTGCAAATTTATAAATTTTTAAATGCAAAAACTTCTTAAATGTAGAAAGATGTAATTTTCATAATACTAAATTTACAAATTTTCAAATCAGTAAATTTGCAAAGCACAGATTTCCAATTCTCTAAATTTAAAATCCCACAACTCTAACACTAGCATCCAAATTTTTATAGTAACAAATTTGTCAATTTTAAAAATTGTCAGACATCCAAATTTTTAAATAGTCGAACTTACAAATGTTCAATCTCCAAATTTCTACAGTCCTGGATTTCTCAATTTCCAAATTGTCTTATTTTGAAGCTCTTGAATTTAAAAAATTGTAGTTTTCAAAATTTCCAAATTTTTCCATTCTCAAATTTCCAAATCTTCAATTCCCAAAATCCCTAAATTTTCTATTTCCCCATACTCAAAATCCCCAAATTCTCAAATCTCCAAATTTCTAAATTCCCAAGTTTTCTAATCCCCAAATTCTTAAATCCCCAAGTTTCCAAATATTCAAATTTCTAAATCCCTTTTTCTCATAATTCCCAATTTCTCAAACCCTCAAAATTACCAAAATCCCCAAATTCTCAAATCTCCAAATTCTTAAATCTCCAAGTTTTCAAATTCTCAAATTTCTAAATTCCCCGTTCTCAAATTTCCCAATTTCACAACTCCCCAAATTTCCAAATCCTCCATTTCTAAACTCCCTAAATTTCCAATCACCCCATACACAAAATCACCAAATTGCCAAATTCCCAAGTTTTCTAGTCTCCAAATTCCCAAATTTCTAAATTCCCCGTTCTCAAAATTCCCAATTTCACAACTCCCCAAATTTCCAAATTTTCCATTCCTAAAATCCCTAAATTTCCAAACTCCCCATATTCAAAATCCCTAAATTTCCCATCTCCCCATACTCAAAATCCCCAAATTCTCAAATCTCCAAATTTTCAAACTCCCAAATTTCTAAATTCCCCGTTCCCAAAATTCCCAATTTCACAACTCCCCAAATTTCCAAATTTTCCATTCCTAAAATCCCTAAATTTCCAAACTCCCCATACTCAAAATCCCTAAATTTCCAATCTCCCCATACTCAAAATCCCCAAATTCTCAAATCTCCAAATTTCCAAATTCCCAAATTCTTAAATCTCCAAGTTTTCAAATTCTCAAATTTCTAAATTCCCCGTTCTCAAATTTCCCAATTTCACAACTCCCCAAATTTCCAAATCCTCCGTTTCTAAACTCCCTAAATTTCCAATCACCCCATACACAAAATCACCAAATTGCCAAATTCCCAAGTTTTCTAGTCTCCAAATTACCAAATTTCTAAATTCCCCGTTCTCAAAATTCCCAATTTCACAACTCCCCAAATTTCCAAATCTTCCATTCCTAAAATCCCTAAATTTCCAAACTTCCCATACTCAAAATCCCTAAATTTCCCATCTCCCCATACTCAAAATCCCCAAATTCTCAAATCTCCAAATTTTCAAATTCCCAAATTTCTAAATTCCCCGTTCTCAAAATTCCCAATTTCACAACTCCCCAAATTTCCAAATTTTCCATTCCTAAAATCCCTAAATTTCCAAACTCCCCATATTCAAAATCCCTAAATTTCCAATCACCCCATACTCAAAATCCCCAAATTCTCAAATCTCCAAATTTCCAAATTCCCAAATTCTTAAATCTCCAAATTTTCAAATTTTCAAATTTCTAAATTCCCAGCTCTCACAATTTCCAATTTCTCGAACTCCCAAAATTCCCAAATCCTCCGTTCCCAAAATCCCCAAATGTCCAAACTCCTCCTCCCAAAATCCCAATTTCTCGCCATCTAAAATCTCCAACTTTAAAACTCCCGACCGCGAGAAGTCCTAACTCCCGGTCCATAAAATTTCCAAAACGTTTCGATCGAAATTGAACCGCGAGCAGGTTGTACGGCATTCGAAAAGTCCGGGATTGAAGACATATAAAATTAAACGAAGAAGAAGAACGAGCCGTAACCGATCGATGGAACGGCAAATGAAATTGTCGGGGATCAAAAGAAACAGAAAGAACGTTCAGCAATTTCGGCGATGCGCGAAAATGTAGAGGCACGTTTGGCCGGTATTAATTTTAACGAAACGCGCAATCGGCGAATACCTTCGATTTTGCGAACCTGCTACGATTCGATGCTTTATTGGTTAACTTTATTCGTTGAAACATTAAGGGTAGGATCCCGCAGTATCCGTGTACGTACACTCGCACGTAGCCAGGCATGCACGTATAGACGATGTGCGAGGGAGAAAAACGATTTCGTATTTTCCAACTTGTGCCTTCAAAAAGCGATAAAGTGACAAAAATCGGGTTCAGAGGATATTATACCACTTCGGTAAAACTCTGTCTGGTCCGTTTTCGGTGAGTAAATTTGCTGTAAAATGAAAAATACGGCGCAACGTATCTAGGGACCGCCATCTTGATTGTTTACCTCTGTGTCTGTCTCACGTTATGTTGCACGAATTTTTCATTTTACAGAAAATTTACAGATTTACTCACCGAAAACGGACCAGAAGGAGTTTCACCGAAATGGTATAATATCCTCCGAACCCGATTTTTGTCACTTTATCGCTTTTTGAAGGCACAAGTTGGAAAATACGAAATTGTCTCCCTCTTTCGCACATCGTTTATACGTGCATGCGTTGCTACGTGTGAGTGTGCGTACACATATACTGCGGACTCCTACCCTTAACAACGAAGCAGGAACGCGGCACGGCGCAATCAATGCCTCAGTCGCGGTTGCATAGTTCGCGAATCTCAATTTCCGTATCAGTTTAGTTCGCTATTTATACCGACGGCTGCCACCAAAGCTGCCTTTGCTATCTTTTCAAACGAAATCCCTGTATCCGTTTCCGCACGTTCGCGGCCCGCGAAAAATTACGCGAAAGCCCGCATTTACGGAAGCTACGCCGAAAAGAAATCTGCTCCCGATTGAAATACGCGAACGCGCGAGTTTCGAAAAATATTCGCTTTATTCGATTTCACCACGCCCCGATGGGCATCCGCTTCTACAGCAACGTGATTTTCAAGTTACGTCGCTGCCTAAACTGATTTAGCCCCGTCTCGGGCTCCTTTTATCGAATTAGCGAACGACGGAAAAGCAGGATCTTTGATCAACTTAACCGTTTTGACTCGCGACGCCGTTAGAATAGGCTCGTTATTGGACACAACGTTCCCGAAAACACGTCCTCAACATTAGTATACTTCTTGTTCTTACTATTTGATAAAAAGGAATAACAATTGCGTGTCTCTACTATTAATGTGTGCGAGTTCATCGAATATGTTCAATATTTTGCGACGTGCGTGCTGTTTTGCTCGATTTGCAGTTCTTGTTATATTGATTTGTACGGCAGACATTATAGACGTTCTTACAAATACAGAATTTATTAGTACGACAAATTTTTCGTATATAGTAATTAAAAATCCCAACACTTGTATTTTTAAACAAATACAGGAGCAATTTTACTGTCGAATACTTTTTGAAAGATATTGTTTCGAGGTTCTAGTACGCGTGTGGAATTACGATATTTTTATGGGTTTCTTATGAATGGGCCTTCATTTTTGAGATACATCGATTTTTAACTTCATATGCACATTATCATTTTTGACTTCATATGCATCACCTTATCTACAAATCTGATGATCTCTAGTTCGAGTCGCACAATTGTAAACACAATAATTTTTGTTTTTTATTTTTCTACTATAATCATAGAATTACGAAAGCCTAGTGGGTTTCTTCTGAATGAACCTTCATTTTTGAGGTACATCAATTTTTAATTTTATGTGTACCTAGTCATTTAATCGTATGATTAATCTACTTAGCAATATACAGTGGTTATGGTGATACAGTATCTCCTACGAATCTGATGATGCTAGTTCGAGTCCCACAATTGTAAACACAATAATTTTTGTTTTTTATTTTTCTACTATAATCATAGAATTACGAAAGCCTAGTGGGTTTCTTCTGAATGAACCTTCATTTTTGAGATAATCAATTTTTAATTTTATGTGTACCTAGTCATTTAATCGTATGATTAATCTACTTAACAATATACAGTGGTTATGGTGATACAGTATCTCCTACGAATCTGATGATCTCTAGTTCGAGTCCCACAATTGTAAACACAATAATTTTTGTTTTTTATTTTTCTACTATAATCATAGAATTACGAAAGCCTAGTGGGTTTCTTCTGAATGAACCTTCATTTTTGAGATACATCAATTTTTAATTTTATGTGTACCTAGTCATTTAATCGTATGATTAATCTACTTAACAGTATACAGTGGTTATGGTGATACAGTATCTCCTACGAATCTGATGATGCTAGTTCGGGTCCCACAATTGTAAACACAATAATTTTTGTTTTTTATTTTTCTACTATAATCATAGAATTACGAAAGCCTAGTGGGTTTCTTCTGAATGAACCTTCATTTTTGAGATAATCAATTTTTAATTTTATGTGTACCTAGTCATTTAATCGTATGATTAATCTACTTAGCAATATACAGTGGTTATGGTGATACAGTATCTCCTACGAATCTGATGATGCTAGTTCAAACCCATCACTACCAGTACTTATGAATTCTTTTTTTTTTATTTTTTTATGATATTAATTATCATTAGTAGAATATATTCAATTCTACTAATTATAGTAGAAAAGCAAAAAATAAAAATTTATCAATTTTGTACATATATTCCTTTTCTATTTTGTTTTATTATAAGTATATATTTTAAATTTTTTCTACAAGTTTCTATTATTTTTTACTTCTCTACTAATTTTTATTGTACTTACTTCACAAGGAAATGTTTTGTTAACTTTCAACTCAGCAAATTTGTTTTCATTGCATTTATGCTTGTACCTTAAGAACACTAGATTTACGGAAATCGTCAAAATGGCGGTGTTTGGACTGCTCATTTAAAATTACAGAAATTATTACAAAGTTTTTATTAAAACATATGATAACTTTTATTAATATAAGATAGTTTACATATTATTATTTATTTTTCTACTTTAGTTTCAATTGTGAAATAACTGGTCATTAAACGTCCATAAATTTGGTATTAAGAGGTTAGGTTAACTTTAAGCCCTAAACTGCATATACAATTGTCAATGTTTCTTTTCATGAAATACTAAGATAAATGAGCTCAAAACGCAATCCTGGTGCAAATATAATTCACGTTTGTCACATTTGAACCGTAACGTGACTAGTGTGACACGATATCATAAACCAAATGTCAAATCTCACATCTACCACCATTTCCTTCTGTAAAATAAAATGTGCAGACTATTTGAGCCGTTTATTTAAAAAGTGGCATAAGTCCATTCATCTTTAAATTGTGATATTTAAGAGTTTGCGTTTCAACGAAATTAAAAATTGACGTATACCAATCTTCACTCCTGAAGTCTATTTAAGAGAATTAAATTTACAATTCCTAATAATAGCAATTAAATGGATTTTAGCCATTTTCAAAATTAACAACTAGATTTCTCATCAAATTTCAAATAGCCGGATATAATTTCAAATGCTCCCAATTGAAAAATATTCAATTTATTATATATTGACAACATGACAACATTTATGCAACTCAGAGAATAACCATATAAATTACATAACAATTTACTGCTCGTCTACATTTTTCGTATGAGGGATTTGAAGAAGTCATGCTTCGGTATATATCGTAGTAATTAATTATTATACTAACAAATTAATAATCCATTGTAATTTCACTGCCTTCAGACATTTGAAAATCGCAGTTTCTGGCATTATCGATAATAAATTTTACTTAGGCCACTTTCAGTCAATTTTTCAACTATCAAAATAACTTGCAAAAATTGATGAGTCCAAAACTCTGGATATACGTAAAATACTTTCTATGACTGCAAGTCCATGTTACTACAGTACAATGAATAACTGACAAAGTGGACTTAGACCACTTTCAAAATAAACGTTTATATTCTGCAAAATTCTTTGCATGCTTGTTACAGAGGAAGTAAGATGTCTAAAATTAATAGGTAAAATATTTGTGTGGTCATTCTAACGGATAAGCCCGAGTGTCGTTGAAAAAACTAGAAGCTGCGAATTTATCGGGCAGCAAATCGATGTTTATACGGAGCAAACGATCCATTTTACTTGAGCGCGTTGGTAAAATGGCGATTAGTCGAAGGCGCTAAAAGACTTCTCTATTCCATGTACCGATGAAATCGTTCGCAAAGCGTGCTTTGAAAGGAATGCACGGGGAGAACACGCGAAAAATCGTAGTAAGTCGAAGTACATTCAAACGCGCACATACTGGCCGCTTTTTATAATGGAATTCCTGGCATCTCTGCGCCCGGTTACCGAGTTCACTCGCCGCTGAAAGTTTAACGAGGTACGCTGGAATCCGTGTAGCGTTTTTGTCGCGCTCTTGTAACGTGAATTTTTTCCGTTCAAATGAAATTTTCAACGTTAACGTCGAACGAATAAAAATAGACCGAATTTAAGACCGAATCGCGATTGATGTTTCGAGCGGGAAATATCCCTAAGAACGGTACGAATGGTTACTTTCAAACAGCTTCTTTAGGTGAATGTCGAATGTTTACCTAGGGACAATTCTCATCCGCGTCTTTCTACGGGATGGACGTTTAATCGCTCACTCAATCTTCGCTGGTGAATTCACCAACTTACAAAAATTCAAATTGGCGAATTTTTTAAATTACGAATTTTTAAGTTTGACAGGTTCGAAATTAGAAATTGAAGAACTTGGACATTTTGGGAGTTGGAGTTTTGAGGATTTCAGGATTTTGGGGATCTGAGGATTTTGGGATTTGGAAATCTAAGGATTTGGGGATATAGGGATATAGAGATATAGGGACATAGGGATATAGGGACATAGGGATATAGGGATACAGGGACATAGGGATATAGGGACATAGGGATATAGGGATATAGGGACATAGCGATATAGGGACATAGGGATATAGGGACATAGCGATATAGGGACATAGGGATATAGGGGCACAGGGATATAGGGATATAGGGACATAGGAACATAGGAACATAGGGACATAGGGACATAGGGATATAGGGATTTGGAGATTTGGGGAATAGAGACTTGGATATTTACAGATCTATGAATTTCGGAATTGGGGATCTAGGAATTTGGATATTTCAGATTTGGGATCCTAGGGATCTTGGGATTTAGAGATCTATACATTTGAAAATCTAGGGATTTGTAGATCTAGAAATTTGAGAATTTAGGGATTTTGGAATTTGAGAATTTGGGAATTGGGGATCTAAGGATTTCGATATTTAAGATTTGGGATTCTAGGGATCTTGGGATTTAGAGACCTATTCTTTTGGAGATCTAGGGATTTGTAGATCCAGAAATTTGGGAATCTAGGGACGTTGGAATTTGTGAATTTGGGAGTTGAGGATTTTGGAATTTGATAATTTGGGAATTTGGAATTTTAGGAATTTGAATATTCAGTGATTTTGGAATTTATAGATCAAGTCATTTGTAAATCTAGAGATTTCAGTATCTAGGGATTTAGAGATGTAGCGTTTGGAGATATAGGGATTTGGAGATATACAGATTTGGGAATTGTGGACTTGAAAATTTAGAGATCGATGGATTTGGGAATTACGGAATTTGTGAACTGGGCACTTTGGAATTTCAAGATTTTGGATTTGGTCTTCTAGGGATATTGGGATTTAGACATCTATACGTTTGAAAATCTAGGGATTTGTAAATCCAGGTATTTGGGATTCTAAAAATTTGAAGATATAGGAATTTGAAAATGTGGAGATCTAAGAATTTAGAGATTTAGAGATGTAGCGATATTTGAGTCTAGGGACTTTAGGATCTAAAGATTTGGGCACCTAAGAATTTAGGGATTTAGAGTACTAAGAATTTGAGGATCCAGAGATTTGGAGATTTGTAACATAGGAATTTGGAGGTTAGGTATTTGGAAATTAAGAAATTTAATGTCCATGAATTTTTCGATCTAGACATTCAGATATCTACAAATTTGAACCTCTGTTGTTCGGATCTGGATATTAAAAGATCTAGAAGTATTTGGACCTAGAGATTACCTCATCAAAAGATTATTGAATTCAGATATTTGAAGATTCATGGATATCTAAATAATTGTAGTTCTATAGATTCGTAAATTGAAGATTCAGAAATGTAGAAATTTGAAGATCTACAAGATCAAGAGATCTAACAATTGTTCCAAGTAGTTCTGCATCCAGGAATCATGGGACCTCGAAATGTACAAAAGTGGATATTTAGAAAGCCGGGAGCGCGTACATTTGGAAATTAAGGAAAGTTCGTGAAAGTTTAGCAACGTGAAAATAGTGAGTTTTACGTATGCATATGTCCTTATCCAAAGGAAGCGTAGGTTGGAGCGTCGTGTGTACGCGAGGCGATGCGAAGCGGAGCTGCGTGGAGGACGCTCGAGGGGGTAACAGGTCGGATGTCCGGCAGTCCGTCACCGGCTATCCCCCGGTATCTCCGGCGTGGTCCACCGCGTCACACGGACCTACCTGCACCCGTATCACCGGCTACATAACGAGTCCTGAATATGCATATATTCGAGTATGGCGGGTCGGTTCGGTAACCTCGACACCGTCGTGTACACGGGTCTACTTACGCTCGGTTTACGTGGTCCGCGCGCGTGTACGCAACCGCTCGTTCCTGCTTCTCGGTTATACGCGACGCTTCTCCTCCTTCTCGAGTGCCTACACGTCAGCCTCTCTATGTCCTGCGGCATTCTATATAATATATAGATCTCGTTCTCTGTATCCGTGTTCGTCCATCCGCGTTCAAACACGGCCCACACCCTCTTCCTCTTTGGTCCAATTGATCCCGTCTGCCCGTCTCTCTTCGACTCCCTGGCTACTTGACTCGCCGCCTCCTCTCTATCCGTCTATCTATCTACCTATCTATCTATCTATTGCTCTCTGTCTATCTGGCTGTCCGTGTCCGTCCGTACGTCCGTCCGTCTCGTTTCCACTCGATCATCGACGAACCACCGTCCGCGCCAGTTCACTGCCTGCCAACGCATGAATTTATGACCGTGTACGTTGCGGTGGCTCGTATATTCACGGTCGGATTTTGACGTATCGCGTGCATTAGGGAAATTCTAATTACACTCGCCAACATTTATTTTACCTCTTCACACTTCTACATACTTCACATACTTCTCCATACTTCGTTCTTCGCTGATACTTCCTCAGTCACCATATTCTCGTCATTGTTTGTGACGTGTCCCACAAGTTTTCTTTGTTCGTTCCAAGCCTAAATTTGTTCACCCGAAGTCCTGCAACGTCCCTGAGATTTCTGGAGGCTATAATAAGAGACCTCAAATTTTCCCACATTGCTATATTTCGTTCCGAATATCTTGCTCTGATACTTCCTCATTCTTCACGATTTACCTTTGCCTTCTCTCGGTCTTCTCGTCTTTGTTTCCACATAGAGCTAGATACAATCAAGCAAAATTTCTCCAAAGGGGACGTGTCCCACAAGTTTGCTTTGTTCGTTCCAAGCCTAAATTTGTTCACCCGAAATCCTGCGACGTCCCTGAGATTTACAGCTACATTTTGTGGAGGCTCTACTAAGAGACCTCAAATTTTCCCACATTGCTATATTTCGTTCCAAATATCTTGCTCTGATACTTCCTCATTCTTCACGATTTACCTTTGCCTTCTCTCGGTCTTCTCGTCTTTGTTTCCACATAGAGCTAGATACAATCAAGCAAAATTTCTCCAAAGGGGACGTGTCCCACAAGTTTTCTTTGTTCGTTCTAAGCCTAAATTTGTTCACCCGAAGTCTTGCGACGTTCCTGAGACTCACAGCTACAATTTGCGACGATTATGATGAAAAACCTCAATTTTCTCCACATTGCTGCACTTCGTTCCAAATACCTTTTTTGATACTTCATTCTCCTCAATTTTCCTTTGCTTGCTCTTACCCTTCGTTCTCATTTTCGTTTGTGGTCTAGATGCAGTTAGATAAATACAATTAGATTCCTCCACATTCAAGGACTTGTCCCAAAAATTGTCTTCATTAGAATTCTTCCAGTCATTCCTTTTGTTCATTTGAAATCCTGAGACGTCCCCGAGACTTGCAGGAACTATGGTAAAAGGCTACAAATTTTCCTACGTTGCTTCCCTTCGACTCAAAAACCTTTTCCTTCATTACTCTCCAAGTTTTTCCTTCGCCTTCTCTCAGTTCTTCTTTCTTTTCGTTTTCATTCTTTTTTGTCTACATTTCTAGGGCAAACTAGATACATTCCTTCAAATTGGGAACCTCATCCCACAAATTTTCTTTCTTTATTCCGGACCAAAATTTGTATAACCCGAAGTCCTACGACGTCTTTGAAACTCGTACCTGTAGTTTGTGCAGTTTTTACTATAATAAAAAATCACAAATTTTCCTGAACATTGTGTTGAATGATGGAGATGTAGCACGTCCAGATGTATCATTTAGATGTATCTAGATATAGTACTTTTACTCTCTGAACTAATTTTAACTTTATTTGCGAATATATCCCGTAATGTTACGTTGAAGAGGAAGCTAAATAATAGCACAGTAATACGGAGATAAGCTGCGGAGTGAATGAATTAACAATATTAACATTCACAAAGCAGAGGTAATAATAGGGGATCAATACTTTATATGTACGGTGTGTTTCCGATTTTGTACATTCATAAATCAAGTAATGTACACGAAAAAATAAATAAAAGATGCAAAATTATATTTTCGCGTATGATGTTTCATTCTCGAGAAAACAGAATTTAAAAATTTTTGTGTTTGTAAAAAATATGTTCACACTGTAGACGTGACAGTAACAAATCGTTTGTTAATTAGCAATTGGCAAATAAATATTAAAAATTAGTAAATGTAGTTATAAATATTGCTAAAACATGTTTATGTTTACAATTAATATACATGTTACTTATGTGTCTCCTTAATCATCTGAAGTTATCAGAGTCATCAATTTAATCAACTAAAGTCACCAAGTTATCACGAAGCACCTATATCAATATTGTTATGAAAAATAACAACTAACAACAATTTTAGCCTTTGCACTCTAAAGACGACTCACACTCGCCATTTGGTTTAATACAATTTTAAATAAATATTTTTTAACTAAATATATGATGTGCTACACGTGATACTTAAATATAGACAACAGTAGTAATTAATAACCAGAAGAAAATCTGAAATAAATTGATCAAGTTTTTGAACTAGAAAAGAAGTTTCTATTCGCCAGCAATAAAATTGCTTTGGAGTGCAGAAGGTTAATTGCATTCCTCGTTTAATATTTATTAATCCTTCAATTTTGTTTCACCACTTCTGAAACACCCTGTATATTACACAACTATCCTAATTATACTTCATACTAATTAGCGATTAATTTATATCCTTTTATAACATTTTGCTGTAATCAGTAAAGAAATAAATAGGTAGTAATCTCCCATTCCGCATCGTTTGTGCCACCCTCCTCGTCAAGATCGATCGGGTTGGGTCGAATTGAATCGCATCAAATCGAATCGAAACGGTATCGTTTATGCGTAACCGATCGTGGCTATGTCTCGTTCCGGTTACATCGACGTTTCAACTCACCGAAGCGTCCGATCAATTCCACGAATAATTTTGGTATCAATTTTGACATCGTCACATAATCTATACGAACGTAAATGGCCCGTCAAACTCCCCTCAAAACGTTTATAGTGCAGGGAAACTAGGACTTTTTATGGAATAATTCTAGGCGAGCTTTATTTTTGCACAAATCTCTATTTCGTACAAAAAATTGACGTGTCAAAAATCATTGACTTCTATTAAAAATTTTACAAATGCTAGCAGTTAATCGCAAATATCTCGTCATGTATCGGTTGTACGACAAAAATAGTTATTACAAAATTTATAGCTTAGGAAATTCTCTACAAAAAAGGTTATACGAGTTTTTTTCATAGACCTAACCATCTTCGTGAACGATGACCCGAAATTCATGCAATTTAACTTACTAAAAATTGTCTCCCAGATTGGTAAAATCTTTCAAATAACATTTTCTCAGATATCTCGTTATATATCGATTGTACGACAAAAATGGATATTACACAATTTATAGCTTAGGAAATTCTCTGCAAGAAAGGTTTTATATGTTTTTCTCATAGATGTAACCATTTTCGTGTACAATGAACCAAAAGTTCATACAATTTAACTTACTAAAAATTGCCTCCCAGATTGGTGAAATCTTTCAAATAACATTTCCTCAGATATCTCGTTATATATCGATTGTACGACAAAAATGGATATTACACAATTTATAGCTTACAAAATTCTCTGCAAGAAAGGTTATATAAATTTTTCTCATAGAAGTAACCATTTTCGTGTACAATGAACCAAAAGTTCATACAATTTAACTTACTAAAAATTGTCTCCCAGATTGGTAAAATCTTTCAAATAACATTTTCTCAGATATCTTGTTATATATCGATTGTACGACAAAAATGGATATTACACAATTTATAGCTTAGGAAATTCTCTGCAAGAAAGGTTTTATAAGTTTTTCTCGTAGGAATAACCATTTTCATATATGATGACTTACAAGTTTTCAACCCTTATAAGTACTTCTGACAAGGAGAGGTCACAAGTTCACCTGCAGCTTTCTGATTAAATTTTGGTTCAAATTGTTAACAATGAATATAAATAAACTGTAAAATGTTAGTGCTAGCTAAACAGCTATTTTTTAGTAAACTAACCTTAAATTACTCATTACATTTATGTATGTAGTATAATTCAACAGTTTTATTTTATTAAATTTCAGAACACTCAAAATAATATACATAATTTGTGTATATGAAAAATATACATAATATGAAAAATTTGTTAAATAAAAATCGTGCAATATACTCTGCACCCATAAGTCCCGTGAAGGACATATAAAAAATTTTTATTTAAATGACATTTTCTCTGCTGTATTCTGCATAACAAAATCAAAGTTAAAAAAAAAATAAATAGCTGTAAGGCACTTCAAATTGAAAAATATTTTTTGAACAAATTTCAAGCATTTCACGAACCGTACAGTATGCCACTGCACCCAATGTTTTTACCAGAGAACGTTAAAAAAATATGCACTTATTGAAAAATCGAATTGCGTATTGAAAAGACGAAAGTTGGCGGGAAAGTTTTCGAACGACCGTGTGACATCTTGCGACGGCATTCTCGTGTATCTTGGGTGGCAAGGAGCCGGGCAATGATCAGGAACGAAGGTACGTGCTCGACATCTTCAACGGTAACCTGAAACGCGAAGGATTTCGCTTCTGCCTCGAATGAGCTTCCAACTATTCTCCTCGGTGCCGGCGCCATTCGCTCGGCCCCTTTTTCTTCCCCCGTGCCCCTCGTACCCAACTTACCCCGAGCCACCCTTTCGCTAGTTTCCAGAGCACGTGGACTTTACTTCGCTAAAGTTTCATGCGAAAGTGCTCGCAAACGTGTGACGATTAGAAATGAATCCGGTCGATATGTTTGCCAGGCATTTTTGATGCCGAAACGCGATAAATGTCCGACGTTTTCAACCTTATTTCTACGCTTCGGCGCGGTTCTTCGATACACCATCGTCGATTTTTCTTTCCAGCAGCGTTTTCTAGAACGAATCGTGAGAAACGGAGTACATTCTGATATTTAATTAGAGACCATGATCTTTCATGTGGTACATGATTCTTTTACTGTATCCGAACGCTGAGTTGTAGAGTCGAATGTAAGGTGGTCGAGGAAATGTTACGGAGAAGAAAAGAACTCAACTTTTAGGGGTTTGAGAATTTGAGGAGATAGAAATTTGGAGATCTAGAGATTTGATGGCTTAGGAATTTAGGGAGGTTGAAATTTTAGGATGTATGATGGTGGAATATGGGAATTTGAAGAGTTTGGGAATGGAGGAGTGTAGAGTTTGAGGAGTTTGTGATTTAGGAAGTTTGGGAATTAGGGAGGTTGGAATTTGAGGTCTTAAGGTTTGGAGAGTTTGGGAATTGAAGGGGGTGAAATTTAAGGAGTATGAGATGTGCAGAGTTTGGGGTTTGAAGAGATTGGGATTAGAGAAGTTTGGGATTTGGGGAGTATGGGATTTGGAGAGTTTGGGATTTGGGGAGTATAGGATTTGGAGAGTTTGGGATTTGTGGAGTATGGGATTTGGAGAGTTTGGGACGTGAAGAGGGTGGAATTTAAGGAGTATGAGATGTGGAGAGTTTCAGGTTTAAGGAGATTAAAATTTGGGAGTTTGGGACTTGAAGAGGGTGGAATTTAAAGAGTATGAGATGTGGAGAGTTTGGGATTAGAGAAGTTTGGGATTTGTGGAGTATGGGATTTGGAGAGTTTGGGACGTGAAGAGGGTGGAATTTAAGGAGTATGAGATGTGGAGAGTTTGGGGTTTGAGGAGTTTGAAATTTAGAGAGTACGAAATTTGAGTAGTTTGGAATATGGGGATTCTGTAATTTGAGGAGTTTGGCATTTGAGAAGTTTGGAATTCTTAGAGTTTAACATTTGAGGAGTCTGGGACTTGGGGATCTTAGGATGTGGAGACTATGGGATTTGGGGAGGTTAGAATTTAGAGAGTATGAGATTTGAGGAATTCGGAATTTGGGGATTCTGTAATTTGAGGAGTTTGGCATTTGAGAAGTTTGAGATTTGATGAGTTTTGAATTTGAAGAGTTTACAATTTGAGGAGTTTGGAATTTGGGAATCTTAGGATGTGCAGACTACGGAATTTAGAGAGTATTAGATTTGTGTAGTTTGGAATTTAGGGATCTTGGTATTTGAGATGTTCGAATTTTGAAGAGTTTGGAATTTGAGAAGTTTGAGATTTGGGAATCTTAAAATTTGGAGAGTTCAAGATTTAAATA
The DNA here is from genome assembly GCA_945859595.2 of Megachile willughbiella. NCBI lineage: Eukaryota > Metazoa > Arthropoda > Insecta > Hymenoptera > Megachilidae > Megachile > Megachile willughbiella. Next base: position 14,181,827 of record OX243796.1, read on the forward strand.
GTTTGGGTTTTGGGGGAATTCTGAATTTACACGGTTTAGGATCGAAAGAGTTTGAAACTCGGGAAATTTACAATTTAAGGTTTTTATGATATTAAGAGTTATCCGAAGATCTTGTAATTCAAGTTCTTATAAATTTAGAGGCATAATATTCTTGTGGACCTAAGGATATGGAGGCCTAAGTCTTTGAATGTGTAGGAGTTTGAAGATCTTAGAATTTGAAGATTTTAAAACTTCAAGATCCAGGGATTCAAAGGTCTAAAAATTTGAAGATTTTAGGATCTGTCCAGAAATCTGTGGACCCAGGAAGAATTCAAACTGAAGAATGAGGATTTTATGATACTCAGAATGTGAGAATATTTAGAACTTAAGTAGTTTACCTAATTAGAAATTAGAAAGTTTTAAAATTAAAAAATCTGAAAATATAAAAACTCGAAAATTCAAAAATTACAAAATTTAGGAAATGAAGACCCTTTAACTCAACATATTCAAATTAAGCCTATATCACACCCACATGTACTTCCACACTCCAAAGGTAACACAGAACTTGATGCTCATTTCTTGTTCCTTCTTCATTAACGAAAATTAAAAAATTCTTCGTATGCCCCTATCACAGTTGGCCCCATTCTAACCATAATTAAACACTCCTGCACGCTAATTGCGCAGTGCATTTCGTAGTTGGTGCGCATCAGCAAATACGTAAGTAGCAGCGAATAGAATATAACGAAGAGAACAACGATAAATCACCGCGAGGATACAGGTTTCCATAAGAAAGCACTTTTCATTGGACGTCGAATGGAATCGAAAGGGGAGTAAAATCCGTCGTTGGAGCAAAATGCCTCAGTGGTTAATACGATGAAAACGCGTAATGCAAAAAAGAGGATGCAGGGGCGAGGTAGCATAAACGAAGTCGCGTTACTAGGAGCAGTCTGCATTCGAGACGTCCATTAAACTCGCAACCCTTTTATCGAGTCTGACCCGCACCGCGACATGGTCCAGGAAAAGGACGGGGCTCCTCTTTTCTCTTTTCTCTGGTTACTTTCAAATGGTTCGCGATCGTCGTGTCAAATGGCGTCGAGTTGGCGAACAGTGGGATATAAAAGGGAGAAAAGGAGAACGGGAAAAGAGCGGTAGCTATATGGATAGAAAAACAGTGGTACGGATAGACGAGTCAATAGACCGTGCTAGCGACAAAAGCGGGAAGAGGAAAAAAAAGTGGGGAAACTAGGAAACTTCAAAACAAGGCAAAGCTGTTCCACTAAAGGGCTACGATATACGGTTAGATCAGCGCAGCGGAGGCGATAATCGATGCATTTCCGTTCTACCGGATCCCGGATTCTTCTACGACGCGTTTACTTCTTACGAACGAGTATGGCCTCGTTAACTTTTACGGTTGCGAGAGAATCAATTTTTAGCATATTGCCGCGTTTCTCGATTGTTACGTTTCTAAAATATAGGTCGGAAAATCTGTAGGCGTTTTCTGACTTCGAGAATCGAGGGACGTTTGAATCTACAGATGTGAAACCATGCCGTGTGGACCAAAGAAGCTCTATCCCCACCGGGAACACCTCCAGTTACATTTCGGCAAATATGAATAATAATGACAATAAAAACTGATGTCTCACTCACTTGAGAGACGTTTGCCAATTGTCACTGTTTTGTGCGATCGCTCGAGTTAATATACAGTTGAAAATAGGTGGAGGCGTCTAGTTTTCTATTCTGACCAATTGCAGCCGTCCAAACACTTGGGTGAGGCTCTTCACGCACCAACTCGTGGGTTGACACCGGTAGATCAGATCACAAAACTCCCAAATATCTACACTCCACATCTCCAAATCCATATCCTCATTGTAAGGATGCCTATACTTCACACAGAACTTCTACAAATATTGTTATCGTTCGATTTCTCTCTTCACGTTCGCTAAAAAGTCTCTAAATGCATCGTCCTCAAGTTTTCCCGAAGGTTTTATGGGGAACGCATCCCCACTTTGCATTTTGGGATAAACAAACTCTTGCCGTTATTAGAGGCCTGGAAAATATCAACCGAGGCTTGTTCAAACCTGGTACCTAAACACGCTGAGGGACTCCTTAATTTACGGTGGCCCTAAACCGATTCTAACCATTGTTCGCTCGCTCTTACATCGTATTTTTAGATTGTCAAATAGGTCCGTAATTCCTTAGTTTTCTATGTCATCAAACTGGATTTCCATATGCATAAATCTACAAATCTCGAAATTCTTGTATGCTTAGTCTTCAAATCTCCAAATTCAGGTCTTCAAATCTTTAAAGATTCAAATGTATAGATCTCTGAATCTTTAGGTTCCTATGTCCCTAAATTAGATTTCCATACGCATAGATCTATAAATCCTAAAACTCTCACATCTTTAAATTCCAAATCTCCAAATTGAGATCCTCCAATCCCTAGATTTCCAAATCCTTAGGTCTCTATGTTACCAAACTAGATTTCCAAATTCCTAAATTTGCAGATGCATAGATCTCCAAATTCTGACACTTACACATTCCTAATTCCTATAACTTTCACATTCCAAATCTCCAAAGTCAGATCTTGAAATCGCTAGATTGTCAAGTGTGTAGGTCTCCAAATCCTAATGTCTCAGTGTCACTAAATTAAATTTCTATATACATACACTTACAAATCCTAAAACTTTTACGTCCCTGGTCTTCAAATCTCCAAATCCATGATTTCCCAAATCCCTAAAACTCCAAATGTATAAATTTCTAAATCCTTAACTTCCTACGTCCCCAAATTGGATTCCCAAATTCCCAGATCTCCATATGCATAGATCTCTAAATCCCAAAACTTTCACATTCGTAAATTCCAAGTTTCCAAATCCATGACTTCCCAAATCCCTAAAACTCCAAATGTATAAATCTCTAAATCCTTAACTTCCTACGTCCCCAAATTGGATTCCCAAATTCCCAGATCTCCATATGCATAGATCTCTAAATCCCAAAACTTTCACATTCGTAAATTCCAAGTTTCCAAATCCATGACTTCCCAAATCCCTAAAACTCCAAATGTATAAATCTCTAAATCCTTAACTTCCTACGTCCCCAAATTGGATTCCCAAATTCCCAGATCTCCATATGCATAGATCTCTAAATCCCAAAACTTTCACATTCGTAAATTCCAAGTTTCCAAATCCATGACTTCCCAAATCCCTAAAACTCCAAATGTATTCCTAAATGTAACTCCAAATTTCTAAATCCTTAACTTCCTACGTCCCCAAATTGGATTCCCAAATTCCCAGATCTCCATATGCATGAATCTCTAAATTCTAAAATTCTCACATCCCTAAACTCCAAATATCCAAATCCATGACTCCCCAAATCCCTAAATCTCTAAATCCTTAAGTTCCTACATCCCCGAATTAGATTCCCAAATTCCCAGATCTTTAAACCCCAAAACTTTCACATCCCTAAATTCCAAATCTCCAAATCCATGACTCCCCAAATGCTTATATCTCCAAATGTATATATCTCTTAATCCCTAAATCCTTATGTCACTAAACTAGATATCTAGATTTCCATATCCACCCCCAAACTCCAACATCCAACATCTATCTCAAAAGATCCTTCAAAATCAACGAGTACAAAGACTCCTCCGTCCATAACATAATCCACCTTCGATTTAAAAACTTGATATCAATACATTAAAGAATTCAAAGTAAACACCAACTCATAATAGTAAAAAATTAATTTTATATTATTCAATGACAATCGTACTATAATTGTATTATTCTATTATTCCTAGTTTATCTCTTTCACCCCCTATTTTACCCTCGAATATCTCAGATTCCAGTATCTTAAACGAAGTGGAAACGAGCAGAAATAAAGGACAACTTTCTGATCGCGACTTCCGAAGGAAAACAGTAAAAAGAATAAAGCTCAAGGATTAGATCGAAGGAAAAATACTTGAGAAGCGTCGTCGAGTCGCGTTAACTGTCCAAGAACGGCGACCATTTTAAAAATTCAGCATTGTGTCCATAAAATGGCGCGCGACGTCCTTTCCACGCGACGCGATATCTTTGGGAATTTCTGTTCCACGCTTTTCTTATTTCCTAACCGAATAAACGTCGGTCCCACCCGCGTAAAATCGTGTTTTCCACGCGAGCCATCCTACGGGAAGCAAAGGGTGTTCGCTTGCCGTTTTTACGTCTCGGCCTACTCGTTTATTGGCCGTTACACTCGAAAAGCGTAACTTCGCGATTTATTTCCGCGATCTCCCAGCCCGTCCCGAAGATGTTGAGCGTGCCGTACGAAATTTATTTCTGGTACTTTGGAAAGAAGACCGTTCTATAATACCGCGGCTTCGTCGAATCGTTATTGCGATCCTCCGACTTTTCCGAATCGCGCAATAGTCTTCGGGCAACCTCTTTCCAAAGAGATTCGCGGTACCCCGAAACCGGCATACTCGCAGAAACGGCCAATGGTTTTCCTACGGCAAAATGGCCATACGTAAATCTGAGATGCGACTACGAGCACCGATATGGCGACGCTTCCTCTCAAAACTGTATCCTCCGCAACGATTTCCCTCCAACCAATAGGAACCGATCAACTTTATTACCGGCTATCTTATGTTTTATGTATTAATGCGCGAATGTTTTCGTTTTATCGGTTCGCTCCTAGTTTCTGTTCGATTCGCGATCGGAAAATTAGTCGTGGACAAGCGGAGTTGGAGGTTAACTCAACGACGCCATTTTGCCGCGATGGCGCAAAATTTCATTTGTAATGTGTCTTAAATATACATACAGTTTTCACTTTACTACTTATTAATTTGCAGTGCGGTATTAATTTAATACTGTCTTGAATGTGTAGTAAATTCATTTATTATGGAAATAGAAATATACAGGTAGACTACAGTTCTTACAGTGTCTCAGTTTTGTAGATATTTAGACCAAACATAGACAGCGGTGATTCAGAAAGAATAGAATGTAACATAATATTTAATATAACATAGGTACATATGTAACATATACTCGCACATCAATGAGAATGTATAATTAAAAATTGAGGAACGTTGGGTAATATTTTAAATATATTACGAAGTTTTTGAGTACATCAGTATTAAGATGAACAGAATTAACGTAATTTAAAAATATGAATATTGTCAAATGAAAATATACATTATATCACTTTATTACTTTATTACCATTTTACTGTCAAGTTATTTTATTCAATCTCGGAGGTTTTACAAATCTGTTAACAGTGTTTAAGTTCCAAATAGGTACAAACTCGTATTTTACACAGGATATCCCCAAAAATCGTCGTCCAGAACTATAAATTCATGGAGGAGGTTAAGACCAAATAGAAATTTTCTTCGAGTGTCAACCCAGATGCAAACGTTAGGGAGCTTATTTTCGAGTTACAAGAGAAAGCTCGTGTACATTTCCGAGCACATATAATTTCGCTGAACCACCTGCAATTTAGCATCGCGCGTTCTTTATTAGCCGACGAATGCCTGTATAATATCGGGGATGAAAGGTTCGCTTCCGAACGCGCTTCGGCGTGCCGTCCGATCTCCATTTTCCAGCTCCGGTTCATTACGTTTCATCGATGAGCCTGCGTTTGAATTTTCATACGATTCGAACCGTCACGCGAATTAGCCATATTACTCGGGTCAATCACACGGCTATTTTGATAGTCACCGAATTAATGCGTCCCTAAACATGGCCGGTCGATTACGATGCGTCGTAGATAAACGCGTTTTCCGTTCAGGAAACTGAACGCTCGCGTAAATCGACTGGAACGAATTTGTTTCCGCGAAGCAGTGTCGATACGATCGAATAATTTTCGTTCGCGATACGTGGCGAGAATATCGCTAGTTTATTAAATGGCGGAGACTCGACTTTACAGCTGTCGGCGTTTGCGACGTGACGCAAACGCGTCGCACTTTCCATTAGATGTACGCCGGATGGTACACGTACACCTCTGGACAGAAATGTGTCGACGACTCAAACTTCTGGCAATTTTGATAAAATATGCATTAGATATTGTTTGGATTATTATTATTATTATGATTAGAGATTGTGGAGTAGGCTTTTTAATGTAGTAGCAGCATAGAGATGGATTGAAGTTTAGTCATTTTTGAGTTTGGAGACGTTGGCATTTTGGACATTAGGAATTTTCGAATTTTTGAAATGGTAGATACTTGGGAATTTAGGGATTTAGGGATTTAGGGATTTAGGGATTTAGGGATTTAGGAAATTGGGATTTGGGATTTAGGGATTTAGGGATTTAGGGATTTAGAGATTTAGGAATTTAGGAATTTAGGAATTTAGGGATTTAGGGATTTAGGAATTTAGGGATTTAGGGATTTAGGAATTTAGGGATTTAGAGATTTAGGAATTTAGGAATTTAGGAATTTAGGAATTTAGGAATTTAGGAATTTACGGATTTAGAGATTTAGGAATTTAAAGATTTAGGAATTTAGAGATTTAGGGATTTAGGAATTTAGGAATTTAGGGATTTACGGATTTAGAGATTTAGGGATTTAGGAATTTAGGAATTTAGGAATTTACGGATTTAGAGATTTAGGAATTTAGAGATTTAGGAATTTAGGAATTTAGGAATTTAGGAATTTAGGAATTTAGGAATTTAGGAATTTAGGAATTTAGGAATTTAGGAATTTAGGAATTTAGGAATTTAGGAATTTAGAGATTTAGGGATTTGGGATTTGGGATTTGGAAATTTAGGAAGTTGAGGATTTGGAGATTTGGAAACTTAGAAATTTGGGCATGTGGGAAGTTGGAGATTTAGAAATTTGGGTATATGGAAATCTGGGGATTTGGGGATTTATTATAGAAACCTGGAAACTTGGGAATTTGGGAATTTGTAAATTTGGAGATTTGGAGATTTAAAGATTTTGAAATTTAGAAACTTAGAAATTCAGGGATCTGAGAATTTAGGGATGTGGGAAGTTGGAGATTTAGAAATTTGGGTATCTGGAAATCTGGGGATTTGAAGATTTAGAGACTTGGAAACTAGGAAATTTAGGGATTTAGAGATTTGGAGAATTGGGGATTCGAAGCTTTGGAAATTTAGGAATTTGAGTATTTGAGAATTTGAAAATTTAGGATGTTGGAAATTTGAAAATTTGCGGATTTGGGAATTTGGTGATTTGTAGATTTGTAGATTTGTAGATTTGTAGATTTGGAGATTTGGAAATTTTGGAATTCAGAAATTGGGAAGCTGCAGATTTACAAATCTGTGGGAATCTAGGGATCTGAGAGTTTCAGAACTGAAAGATTTGAAAATCTGGAATTTGGGATTAAGAGATTTGAAAACTTGAGAATTTGGGGATTTGAATATTTAGAGATTTAAGAATTCAATAATTTAGAGATTTAGGAATTTGAGAATTTGGAAATTGTTAAATTTTATAATTGAGAAATTTAATATCTTGGTTTTTCTACAATTTAATATTTAGTGATTCTGAGATCTTGCAAATTTTGGAATCCGAAGATTTCGAAATTTGAGAAGTTAGGATTTGAAAATTTAGAAATATAGAAACTTCACATTTTCAAATTACACAGTGTGAATAATGTTAATTTGAAAATCTAGAAATTTGATCATTTACAAAATTATAAATTTATAAGTTTGATAATCTGGTAACTCATAAATTTAATAATCTGATAATTTATGAATTTAGTAACACGAAAACTTAAAATTTCTCAAATTGTTGGAATTTACAAATCTAATAAATTCAATTTACAAATTTTCAAATTTCGATATCTGCAAATTTTGATACTCTCAAATCCCCAAATGTTCAATTCGATAATTTCCAAAATTTACAATTAACATATGCGCACTCCTCGATGCGCAGTAACAATAATAACTATAAACTTTTCCATAAAAGTGCCTAACTTTATAAACAATGTATTATTTATAAAATGTAAAAAGTCGGAAGGCAATAGGAAGGTTATTTTGGTAACCAGATATGAAAGTGTCAACTAGTATATTTGAATGGTGAGAGATCGTGACCAACTTCTAAATGAGATGCGCTCGAAACGGGGTTGAAATCCGTCGAGCGAGCAGTTTTTCTATGGGGTATCGTGAAAATTCCATTCATTAATAAAACATGCAAATTCGTTACATGCGGGTACGCGTTGTCGCATATGCATACGGCGCGTGACGTAGTTTCCGCCGGAGTCCAGCAAAGAATAGATTATGCTAGAGATTTCGAATTACGAATTTAGAAATTAGTTCGTTTCGTGTAAAACGTTTCAAACTAATTTGCATCAAATTTCCATAGTGGAAGGAGGAAATTCGGTACTTAGTCCTTTAAAATGATCGTCGAATCAAAAGATAAGTTGAATATAATTAAAAGTAATTAAATTTGAATACAATTTTTAGAGTATTCGAATAATTTATTAAATATCATTTATTTCGAATGTACGAATATTTGTTGAGTAATACAAATTCAAATAACTTGAACTTACCTTAACATAACTTAACCGAGTATTTGGATATTTGGGTTATTTGAATTATTCGAATTATTTGAATCATTCAATTTATTACGAATATTCGAGTTATTCAAACATTCGAGTATTTGGATATTTTGGTGATTTGAATTATTCGAATTATTCGAATCATTCAATTTATTACGAATATTCGAGTTATTCAAACAATCGAGTATTTGGATATTTTGGTTATTTGAATTATTCGAATTATTTGAATCATTCAATTTATTACGAATATTCGAGTTATTCAAACATTCGAGTATTCGAGTTATCAGAATTATTGAAACTATTCAAATTACTCAAATTATACGATTTATTAAAACCATCCACATTGTCTAAATTATACGAGTTATTCAAATTTTCAAGATTATTTGAATCATTCAAATATTCATGAACTCGAATATTCGGATTATATGAATTACTCAAAGTATTCGAATGTTCGAATTATTCATTAGTTAAAAGCCACTTTGTTTACTTATAATAATAAATATAGTATAATGGTGGAATAGTAAAATTATAAAACAATGAAAATGCTAAGGAAATAGAACAGTAAAATAGTGCAATAAAAGAGGAAAAAATAGAATGGTAAAATAATAGTGTCTAATTGTTAAAATAGTTGAATCATAGGAGGTAGAATAGTAAAATAGTAAAATGTCTAGTAGCATTGTAGTGTTCTAGCACAATAGTACAATAATATTGTTGTACTTTAATATAGCTATGTTGCTATATACAAATATAGTAGTATAGTAGTATAGTAATATAGTAGTATTGTAATATTGTAATATAGTAGTATAGTAGTATAGTAGTATATTGGTATAGTAGTCTAGTAGTATAGTAGTATAGTAGTCTAGTAGTCTAGTAGTATAGTAGTATAGTAGTATAGTAGTCTAGTAGTATAGTAGTGTAGTAGTATAGTAGTATAGTAGTATAGTGATATAGTGATATAGTATAATATATAATATATATATAGTATAATAATTTAAAACAGACCCACCTATTGTTTAAAAATAATCCTGCTTCGGTGAAAATGTGTTGTGACTGGGTCAGTTCATCGGACCTGACCTTCCGCAAAAAAAGATGCAGATCGCATAACATCTGTTGTCACAACCAGGTCAGTGAACTTTACTTCGCTGACACTTTCCATTACCACTTTTCACTACAATATTTTGTTGTCACTGTTAAATAACTTCCTAATGTAATAACGGTGGATAAACAAGCGAGAATGTGCAAACGATTATCCAAAAATAACTTCAGCGATTATTTTTTTTCTCGTTAAAGTTGCGCTTCGAACATTTTGTCCTAAACTAGCGATCATAACATGATCGGTGTAACCACCTCAATTCGTCTTTCTGCCTCTTCCAGTATCAAACATTGTTTTTCTAGGAATTGTTGCTACGTGCCGTAGAAGCCCGCACCTGTTTGTTTTCCTTCGACGTTGTTCAGCGTGTTGTGATCCGCAGTTCGGGACACAGCGTCGAGTATTCAACATCGAAAAGAAAGTACGAATTCGGTCAAGTTATTTACGAATAATTGTTCGCCCGTTTCGTTTGCGTTCTTGCTTTGCGGTTATTACATTAAGCAATTAGTGAAAAGTGACAGTAAAATGTTGCAGTGAAACGTGAAATAAAGTGAGTTCGTTGACGTAGCCGCGACATTAGCTGTTGTGCGGTGTATCTTTTTTTACGGAAGGTCCCGGTGACATGACGCAGTCACGACAACACATTTTCACCGGAACAGGATTATTTTTAAACAATAGGTGAGTCTGATTTAAATTATTTCTACATGTTTTGTGAATTTAAAGTAGACGGGTGTTAATACATTTGTTAGTTATTGGATTTAAAATCTTTTCTGACGAATAGAAAAGTTATTTGTCCTTCAAAATGTGCGAATTTGTTGTCTTGTATTTTTATAACGCGAGACAAGAACAATTTTCGATATTTTATTCCTTATTCCTTTCGAATAACGAATAAAAATATCGAACAAATTCGATTTACTTGGTTTAAGTTAATAACAAATAATTAGTTTATCCCCTATCTGTAAATAATGCATAACCGGATCATATTTTTAATTGTTTTATTCTTTATTTGAATTAACTTTCAAGTAGTGGTTTTCTGTTAACAATTACATTGTCATGGTGCAAACGTGCTTGTTCACGATCACGCTCAGCCGTCATGCTCGTAGCTATCGCTCTCGCGTCTGGGCGCGCTATTCTCGCGCTCTGATTGGTCAGTGTTTTTCCTTAATAATTCAAAAACTAAGCTTTAACCAACATTTTGGTAAAGGAAAAAGTTGTTCAGAAAAATTATGCCCACCAGTAGCCGAACACCCTGTATAATAACACAGTGATATAGTGATACAGCAATATTGTGGTACAGTGATGCAATAGTACATTAATATAGTAATACAGTAAAAAAGTAACATATGCATAATAAACTTAGTGGAATAGTAAAATACAATAGTGGTATAGTAGCATAATAGGATGGGATAATGAAACAGTAGAAAAACAAAATAGTACATTAGTGCAATAGTAGAGTATGAAAATAGTAGAACAGTGTAACGGTACAATACGAAAAAGCCAAAATAATAAATATACATATAAGAAAACCGTCCAAGAAGTTAAAAAAGCTATAGTATGAACCCACACATACATTGTTCCCTTAAATACAATAATATAAATTCGCATGGCATTGAAAGTATTCGAATCTGCAGAAGCAACTCGTAATCGAAGTGACAATGTAGCCCTCCATGCGCGAAACCAAACAGTTTTCTTCGACCTCACCTCTGATTAAACACGAACGGGCAAATAGCTTGCTCGAGAGGCCGAGTACACAGGTTGCACGGTTTATACGGTGTAACGACGCTTTCGAATAATTAAGAAGTTATAATCGAATCAGGTTCAACGAAGGGCGAGCGCGTTTTCGGAAGTGCAACGATACCGCGCGCGAAAACGGTTCAACTCGTCGCGATATTGCGCCCGCCAGGTCCGCGGTTTGCTTTTCGCTCGTCGCGCTCGCGATATCGCACCGGTGCGTTTGCAACGGCCGCGACTATCTTGAGCGCGAGAAATGCAGTTACCAACCGAAGAGCGTAATTATGGATGCCAGTCGAGAAAACGACTGCAGGGTTACAGAGTTCCTGCCGCTCCAGCTCGCGTACACTCGAGTGCAACATACGCCTCCTTCGTATCAAACGGAACACGTGCAAACTTTACACTTCCTCGATTCGTGAAGTTTCACATTTACGAATGTCGAACTTTTACGTTCACACATCGCGGGATCACAAATTCTTTGATTTTTAACCCCTTGCACTATGACCTGTTAGCGTCAACGTATTTTTAAGAGTTCTCGAGGGCAATTAGCCGATGCTATTTTGCCTTTGAACGATTTATGATAAGGATAGACTGCGTGAGGTTTGAAAGGATGTTTATGGGTGGCCAAGTGAGGCGACAGACGATGGCTATTGACTTGGAGTCACGTAGCTATCGCAGGATTGCTTGTTTGTCAGTTTGTGAGACTGTGGAAAAGGCAGGCAGTTTGTTATTGCATTGCCTAAATGAATAGGAACGTTGTTCTTTAAGGATCTGGCCACGGGGTGGGGAAGGCGAGGATGCCTTTTGGTAAGAGGACTGAGTTGAACCTCTCGGCACTTACCCCAGAACCTGAAAAGGACACTGATCTCCTAGTTTGCTTTTGAGAATTATTTCTAACAGACCTATTTGTCATGTGCGTCAGTCAGAACTAACCAAACACAGCTACAATATTGAAACAGACAAGGAATGTTGAAATGTTATGACAACATGGTATTATACAATCGTTGACTATGCAAATTATAATTGGACTTGAACTCGAAATTGAAGCATATTCAAAATTTGAGTAAAATTGATACCAACTGAAGTACCAGTGCGTCACGAGTCAGGCTCGTCAAAATAGTGCAAGGGGTTAAATATCTGGATAGTAAAATGTCACTGTGAACGATTCTATTCCACTCGTATCCCTAGATTCTTGAATTTCTAGCACTTTTTTCTTGCTCTACTAATTTGAAAATTCTCAGATCTCTGATGTCTTAAATGCCTAAATACTTCAATTCTTAGATTTGCAAATCTCTAGATTCCCAAATATACAAGTCCCTAGATTCCGAAGTCTTTAGACTTCCATATCCCTAGATTCTCGAGTCTCTAGAGCCTAAAATCCTTGACTCCATCAAATCTCTAAATTCTCAAATATTTGCAGCCTTCAATGTCTAAATCTCTCAATTCTTAGATCTCCAAATCTATAAAATGATAAATCACTAAATTCCCAAATCTCTGGAGGTATAAATCCCTAGGTTCTTAAATCTTTAAGCTTCGAAATCCCTAGATTCATCAGTTTCTAGAACACTAAATCTTTCTCTCCATTAATTCTTAAATCTCAAAATCTATAAAATGATAAATCACTAGATTCCTAAATCTCTGGAGGTATAAATACCTAAGTTCCTAAATCCTTAAGCTTCGAAATCCCTAGATTGTTGAATCTCTAAAACATTAAATCTTTCACTCCATTAATTCTTAAATCTCAAAATCTATAAAATGATAAATCACTAGATTCCCAAATCTTTGGAGGTATAAATCCCTAAGTTCCTAAATCCTTGAGCTTCGAAATCCCTAGATTGTTGAATCTCTAGAACATTAAATTTACTCCATCAATTCTTAGATAAAAAAATCTCTAGATTCTCAAATGTTTAGAACCTTAAACTTCTAATTCCCCTTTCACCCACAAATTCCTAGATTCTCAAATCTCTAGTCATAAATCCCTAGATTTCCCAATACTTAGACACACGAATCCCTAAGTCCCAGAATTTCTAAGTTTACAAATTATAGGTTCTGAATTTTCTAGAGCCTTAAATCCCTAAACCCCCTCTTTTTTTCACCTCCAAATCTCTGAAATCATAAGTCCCTAAATTCCCCAATCCTTGGACACGAGAATCCCTATGTACCTAAATTTCTAGGCCCATAAATCCCTAGATTCTCAAATCTTCACAACAATAAATCTCTAAGTCCTCCAATTTTTAGACCTTCAGATTCTTAATTTCTCAAATCTTTGAGGCCTTAAATCCCTAAATTTCTCAATTCCTAGAAGTTCCCAGATTACCGAATTTCTAGATCGAAAAATTCGTAGATTCCCAAATCTCTGGAGTATTAAATTCCTAAATGCCCCAATCTTTAAACCTTCAAATCCCTAAATTTACAAAACTTTGAAACCTTCATTCTCTAAATTTCCCAATACTTAAACCCTCGGAGTACCTAAATTCTCGAATTCCTAGATTTCTCAAAAATTCCCGATTTCCCCAAAAATTGCTAGATTGCTAATTTCTTAGGTTTCAAATCCTAAGTTCGAAAAATCTCCAGATTTTGAAATTTATAAATCCTCAAATTCCTGTTTTTGTACGTCTTCGTGTAATCAAATGTATAAAAGTCCCTAAAAGTAAAGAAATGGTGGATCTCTTGAACCTTGATTTTGCGATATTTTTCGCAGAGAAATCAGATTTGCTGTTGACTGTACCTACGTTAACTCGTGCATGCACCACGAATACTGCACTGGCTTATGCACCCAGTCGATTTGCCGGTAACTCGCGAATTATGCTGCCACGTTTCGTCTTTCGCGAATGCCTCCTTTAGATCTTATTATTAAATCTCTATATTAAATTGGTGGCTGCGCGGAAGGTAGGCTTATTGAAATACGAACGAACAATCGATTCTAAAGTTCCTTTCCTTTGGATCTCGGGTAATGGAGGATTCTCGTAATATTAAGTTTCTATTTCATCAATTTTTTAATTCCAAATTTGCTGAATTTTAATATTGATAATGTTCGAAGTGACGAATTTCTGTATTTACTTACACGCTTTCAGAAATGAAAATTTCTTCATTTCTGAATGTCTAAATTTACAAATAATTTCGAAGTTTATAATTCTCAAATTACTAAATTATTATATTATCGAATTAACAAATTACTAAATTACTAGTCTTAAATTGTTTAATTTCAAATTACCCAATTATTAAATTACAAATTAACAAATTACCAAATTTCTAAATTTACATATATTCTAATCTCTAAACTTTCAAACCTCCCAAACTATCAAGATTTAAAACATCCAAATCTTCAGATCTCTAATATCCCCAAAGCCCATACATATATCCCCAAAGAACCAAATTTCCAAATTCCCAAATATTAAAATCTCTAAACATTAAAAACTCGTAAATTATCAAAGTTTCAAACCCCAATACCCCAAACTCAGAATTTCCCAAATTTCCAAGTCCCCAGATCTATAAATCACCAAAACCCCAAACCCCTAAATTTCCAAATTCCCAAGTCCCTAAATCTTCAAATCCCCAAGTTCCCAAATCCCTAAATCCTCAAATTCCTATATTTCCAAATCCCCAATTCTCAAATTACGAAATTCCATAAATCCCCAAAGTACTAAATTTCCAAATTCCCAAATATTGAAATTTCTAAATATTTGAAACTCCCAAATTATCAGTTTCATATCCCCAAATTTCCAAATTCTCGAATTCTAAAATCCCCAAATTCCCAAATTTCCAAAATCCCAAAGTTCCAAAGTCCCAAATTCCCCAAATCCCAAAATCCCATATTCTCAAAATCCCAAATTCCCAAATTTCCCAGATCCCAAATTCCCCAAATCCCAAATTCCCCAGTTCCCAAATTCCCCAAATCTCAAATTCTTCAAATCCCAAATTCCCAAAATCCCAAATCCCCAAATCTCCAATTCTCAAATTACCATATCCCATAAATCCCCATGGCACCAAATTTCAAAAATTCCCAAGTATTGAAATCTTTAAGCATTTAAAACTCCCAAATCCCCAATTTTCGAAACCCCTAAGTCTCCAAATCTCCAAATCTCCAAATCCTCAAGTCACCAAATCGCCAAATCCCAAAATTTGTAAAACACTATATTCAACAATACCTAAACGTCCGCATTTAAAATTCAATAAATCCGAAAACTCCCCCGAGAAGAACCACCGAATAATAGGTCCTTATCGCCGTACGTCGTGGTATTCCCTAGGAAGGTGTACATGTTCTACAATATATGGACAACCGATGCTAAACTTCTCGGCTTTTCGCGATACACCGAGTTTCTCGATACACCTACAAACAATAGATAATATAAATTCTTAACAAGCTGACCTTTTAACAACTCGCCTCGATAAAATACTGCACACGCGTAATCGGGCATCGTTCAATTATCCGTTTCCCGCGGAAAGTTCTGCAGGTTTTTTTTTCTTCTACCGCTGAAACAAAACACAGTAGTTCGATTGTAAAATAATCTGTGTATGCACTAGGTGTTTATACGTTCTTCTTTATTGCTGGTTCTTTTATGCACAAATGCATCTGTTGTTTCATGAACTGTATAAAGTTATTAGACCCGTTATGTAAATACAGAATTAAATTCTGTCACTACAATTTATTTATTATTAAACTTAAAATAAATTCTATTTTAATAATAATAAAATGTAGAATGTAAAATATAAATTATAAATTACATTTAAATTTATATAAGATACTACATAATTATAGTTAGAATACAAAATTGAATTTGTATAAAATTACTGATAATTACAAGAATTACTCTCCTCTATAAAATTATACAATATTAAGAATTAATTTTAGTTATTATTCATTTATGAATAAATAAATATTATTACTGTTGCACGTTCACCAAAAAGGTATAATTTCTACAACCACGGAGGGAACTAATTAAGTAGAATCAAAGAACAAGTTCATCAAGATTAATTAAAACTTTGATTACCATTGTATCTACCGAATACTCAGAAGACTATAAATCAAGCGGTTCTATGCACAGCGAATTGGATTCGTTGTCTGGTTTGTCGAAAATGGCTGCTTGTAACTTGTACGTGTATCCTCCATTTTGTAATGTACGTGCGAGAGAAAATGGAAGAATAGAAACAGGGAAAATAGGGTGTAAACGAATAACTGCATTTAGTTAGACACTAATATGCATTTAATTCTAAACTTCAGAAAGAGATACAGTTTTTCAGTATTAAAATTCTGTAGATTTATTTTGTTATTTATAATAAATAGTAAATAAAACTAACAAATAACAGGTCAAATTATATGTATAGTTTGAATTAGGTATTTTGTTAGAGAGATTTAAGTAAAAAACTAACAAATAATAAATAAATTTCTATAGATTTTATTAGTAATTTTGTTAAAGAAATTTAAATAATAAGTAAAACTAACAAATAGCAAATAAATTTCTATAGATTTCATTAGTAACTTTGTTAAAGAAATTTAAATAAGTAAATTTAAATAATAAGTAAAGCTAATAAATAACAAATAAAATTCCATAGGTTTAATTATTTATTTTGTTAAAGATATTTAAATAATAAGTAAAACTAATAAATAGCAAATAAATTTCTATACATTTAATTTGTTAATTTGTTAGGGAGATTTAAACAAATTAAACTGGATTTTATTATTCTTACGGAGTAGTATTTATTTAATCCTTAATATGGTGAATATTGTAAAGCGAACGAGACCGAGCTTCATTCGTGTCACAATATGGCGGCGCAATGAAATTGCAACGTTCTCTTCTGCCACAACAAAATACGATAAAACTTATCGAAAGACTTCTGATAATGTTACTAATTTTCACAAATTTGAAGCAACGTTGATTTAATAAATTTCTCTAATGTTTTGTAGGCGAACGAGGCGATTGTTTCAAACTTTGACGAAAGAAGGGTGCCTCATGTTACAACACGGTGAGTCTTTAACCATTCCATTGAATCGGTCAAATAATTTATTTGATATATTTAAATTATATCTTATTTTATATTATATTTAAATTATACTTCATTTAAAATTTCAGTTTATCTTATATTTTACTGTATACTTTATTTAATATTTTATTTTACATTATACTTTATACTTGATTTTTTATTCCATCCTTTATTTTATATCTAATTTTATATTTTACATTATATTTTATTTAAAATTTCATTTTGTGTTATATTTTACCATATGCTTTATCTAATATTTTATTCTGTAC
The DNA here is from genome assembly GCA_945859595.2 of Megachile willughbiella. Taxonomy (NCBI): domain Eukaryota; kingdom Metazoa; phylum Arthropoda; class Insecta; order Hymenoptera; family Megachilidae; genus Megachile; species Megachile willughbiella. The sequence continues at coordinate 14,199,364 of OX243796.1, forward strand.
ATTCTTTAATATTTTATTTTACATTACACTTAACTTTATACTTGATTTTTTATTTCATCCTTTATTTTATATCTAATTTTACATTTTACATTACGTTTTATTTAAAATTTTATTTTGTGTTATATTTTACTGTATACTTTATCTAATATTTTATTCTGTACATTCTTTAATATTTTATTTTACATTGAACTTAATTTTATACTTGATTTTTTATTTCATCTTTCATTTTATATCTAATTTTACATTTTACATTATATTTTATTTAAAATTTCATTTTGTGTTATATTTTACTGTATACTTTATCTAATATTTTATTCTGTACATTCTTTAATATTTTATTTTACATTATACTTAATTTTATACTTGATTTTTTATTCCATCCTTTATTTTATATCTAATTTTATACTTTACATTATGTTTTATTTAAAATTTCATTTTGTGTTGAATTTTACTCTATGCTTTATTTAATTTTTATTCTATACTTTCTTTAATATTTTACTTCACATTATACTTCATTTTATGCTTGACTTTTTATCTTGTGGTATATTTTATATCCTGTTTTATTGCATACCTGATATTATATTTTATATACTATCTTATATCATGTATTCTTTAATATTTGATTTTATACTTTATTGTATATTTCATATATTGAATATATTGCTTCGTTCCACCTTTGATTTTACACTCTATTATTCATATTGTGTATTAAATTTAATATTTCATTCTACACTTGATTTTATACTCTATTGTATATTTCATATATCAAATTAAATACTTCGTTTCACATTTTATTTTATACTCCATTATATATTTCACACGTTAAATTTAATATTTCACTTTACACTTGATTTCATTTCATTTTCATCTACGGCTCCAACTGCTACTCCCCATACTGAAGCTGTAAATAAAGTTTCGCTTTCAAACTCGAGCGCGTGTAATCGGCGAGACGTTCTGCGATTAACAATTAAGTAGACGCACAATATTAAAAGGATCGCATAAAAAAGAAATGCATTTTTCACGAGGCGCTAATTCACGAGGTATTCTAGGCGTCCTAAACTCTCGGCCGCGAGCAAACGGTTCGCTTTCCGGTTTAATTTCAACAAAGTTTCCGCCCGTTTATCTTTTTACGCGACCACTTAATTTTAATTGAGTCCGTTAAATTCATTTCCAGCGGAATCCTTGGTGTACTTGGTCACTTTTAGAGTAGTTACGTAGTAGATATACTCGCGTACTCTCCTACCCGCGGATATATTCGACCGTTCTCTTCCAGCGAACTTCGTTTGAATACGTTCTAGATTCATTCTGGCACGAGTGGATGGTCCAAAGATTTATGGAGGAAGGTTGCACCATTGACAAAATCCACGGTAATACCAGCCACGGTCCATAGATACCGGTTACATAAAAATCCTCCAGCGTAGAATCTCTTTCGGGATTTAGATCAATCGCGACAAATATGTCCGTGTATCTTAACAACGGTACTTAAACGTCTTTCAAAGAAATTCGATACGCTTCTTCTTACTTTTACGTTCTTCTCGTTGTCAGATTATTTGCAATATTTTTAGTCAATATTTTTTGTGCTTTACAATATTTTTCGTACGTATTGTTTCTATAATTTATAATATTTTATATGGTTTGCTATATTTTTAGTATATATTGTTTTTATAGTTTACAGTATTTATAGTACATATTTTCTATGGTTTATAATATTTTTAGTATACATTGTTTTTATAATTTACAATATTTTCTATGCTTTACTATATTTTTAGTATATATTGTTTCTATAGTTTACAGTATTTATAATACATATTTTCTATGGTTTATAATATTTTTAGTATACATTGTTTTTATAAGTTACAATATTTTCTATGGTTTACTATATCTTTAGTATATATTGTTTCTATAATTTACAGTATTTATAATACATATTTTCTATGGTTTATAATATTTTTAGTGTATATTGTTTTTATAATTTACAATATTTTCTATGGTTTACAATATTTTTAGAATATATTGTTTCTATAATTTACAGTATTTATAATACACATTTTCTACGGTTTACTATATTTTTAGTAGAAATTTTTGTAAAAATGTCAACTTTCGTCAAGCTAAAGAATGTCTTAGGCCAGGTGTCAGCAACCTGCGGCTCAGTAGAATCATACTTGTGGCTCTTGAGTAGTTTAGTAGTACATATTGAAAAATGAACTGCAATATTGCAATTGCCAAACAAATATAATAATCCTGCGCACACATCAAAATGCGCGGCAGATCGCATGCATGTAAACCTAGCTTTAGCTAACCTTGCTCTCCACACTCACCGACGCCATACTCAAAACCAAAAACTGTTTCCGTTTTCTTTAATACGTTCACTTATATGTTCTGTTACTACGCAAAATAGAATGTTTTGATTTCACAATCAATACATGTTTCACAGCAGATATTATATTATTTTTTCTAATACATACCGATGTATGTACTTATATTTGGCTCTTTAAAAAAATAATTTATCACATCGGGAAAGAAATGGCTCTTAACTCCAGAAAGGTTGCTGACCCCTGTCTTAGGCAGCTCACATATCATCTCCAGTTTATTTATTTTTCTACTTTAGTTCAAAATAAGTGATCATTAAACGTCCGTAAACCTAGTGCTAATAGGTTAAGCGCGTATAATAAACAGAATGTTGAAATCGAACGAAACGAATTCATTTCTACGAGAGAAACGTCCTAACCTGTTCGGTTTAAACGCGACAGTCGTTAGTCGCAGAAGCTAACGTTGCAATTAGGATTGAATTTCGAAGGTGGCGACGAACCGGACCAGTCGGATTAATTGTTCTCGTCCGATAGCACGTTTCTACGTTGTTACCAGCAAACATTTAGTTCTGTGCGAGAGCAGATAAGGAGCCAATCATTCTGCCATTATTCGCACAGTTCGGACCGTAAGTACTACTTGGAACAGCGGACGTGAAATTATTGTGGATTGGAATTTTACGATTTCGGAAGTTTCAAGATAGAGAAAGTTTGTCCATTCGGGAATTTTAAGATTTTGAGATGTAGGGATTTATTTGGGGACAAATTTGAAGTTATGGAGAGTTTGCGGATTTGACAGTTTTAGGATTTTGGGATTTGTGGATTGAGGAATTGGAAGATATGGAGAATTTGTGGTTTTGGAATTTGAGAATTTTTGGATTTAAGGGTGAGATTTGGAATTTAGATAATTCGGAATTTGGGCATTTAGGAAGTGGGTATTTGCGAATTTGGAAATTTGTAGGTTTGCAAACTTGGAAATTTGGAAATTGGAAAATTGGAAAATTTAAAAATTTTAAAATTGGAAAATTCGGAAATTTGGAAATTTGGCAACTTGAGAATTTGGAAACTTAAAAATTTGGAAATTTGGAAATTCGGAAATTTGAGAATTTGGAAATTTGAAAATTCGGAAATTTGAAAATTGGAAAATTGGAAAATTGGAAATTTGGAAATTTGGCAACTTGAGAATTTGGAAAGTTGGAAACTTGAAAATTTGGAAATTTGGAAATTCGGATATTTGAAAATTTGGAAATTTGGAAATTTGGAAATTCGGAAATTTGAAAATTTGGAAATTTGGAAATTCGGAAATTTGAGAATTTGAGAACTTGAGAAATTGAGAATTTTCCAACTTGAGAATTTATGAATTTGAGAATTATTAAAGTTGACATGAGAATTTATTAATTTAAAAATATGTATAAGAAATCAGAAACTCGAAAATTGTGTCTTGCAGAAAACAAAAATTTTCTATCAAGCAAGAATCCGTCGAAAACGTTGAGGTGTTCGATTCCTCTATACAAGAAAGCTGAGATTAACCCTAGAACCCCTGTTTATCCCATGGTAATGGAATCCAAGCTTTCGTTTATACTTCTACTCCTATTCCCCATCGTTGCTTATGGCAGATGGACGTTGAATCATCGATACTCATTGTTTCATACAGACACATTGACACGAAACAGTACCCGACATTTTTTTCTGATCAACTTTGCAGAGCTGTAAAGATGTCACTTGCAATATCTCACTCGTTTCCTACATTTGTAGGAAACTTTATTGATTCTATCAGAATTTTGTTAGTTATTTTAGTTTGTTAGAAAGCGTATTTTGATTATATGAATAATACAATATTACCGGAAATACGGTAATACAAGGAAGAGACTAATGTTCAATTTATCAGAAGTAGACAGATGTGGAATTTATCAAAAATAAATTAGTGTTAAATTTACCAAAGGTAGACTTCTATTCAGTTCATTAAAAGTAAAATATTGTTCTATTGGTTAGAGGTAGACTAAAGTTGAATTTATCAAAGATAAATTAGTGTTGAATCTACCAAAGATAAATTTCTATTGAATTTATCAAAAGTAAAGTATTGTTCTATTCATTAGAGGTAGACAAAAGTTAAATTTACCCAAAGCAGACTAGTGCTGAATGTACGAACAGTGGATTGCTGTTGAATGCATCAAAACTTGACTAAAGTTGAATTCATTCAAAGTTTACTAGTGTTGAATTTATCGAAATGTTTAAGGACTACGGTTAAATTTATCGGAAGCAAACTAATGCTGAATGTATGAAAAGTCGACTGCTGTTAAATGCATCGAAATCAAATTAGCGTTGAATTTATCAGAAGTAGACTATCATTGAATGTATCAAAAATAGACTAGGGTTAAATTTATCAGAAGTAGACTATCATTAAATGTATCAAGAATAGGCTAGAGTTGAATTCATCAAAAGTATACCAGCGTTGAATGTACGAAGATCAATCAGTGTTAAATTTATTACTAGCATATTATTAAACTTCCAAAAAAATATGTCGGTGTTACATAGTCCCTGGCCATCAAATTGGGACCACGTAAGGAAATTTCACTTTTATGGCTATAACATTATGTCATACACGGAAAATTGTCTTAGGTCATGCAAAATTATTACTGAATACGTTGATAACGATATATACATAGCAATTTGTTACTATCGTGATAATAAATTGTGTGGGTGATGAGCGATTAAGCGTGCAAGCGTTTACGTTAGGTTCAAGTATCGATAGCGCATGAGGTGAAATTTGAATGCCTTTGAAAATGTCTGCGTACTCAAAAGACTAGTTTACAACTCTCCAACCACATTATCCGAGTTGGAAAGAATTACAGATATTTGGGAAAATAATGAAGATATAAAGCATATGATGTATACAGAGCATGCCGGAAACTGTGACCAAAGCAAGTGGTGAAAATACAAGATATTAACATGTGTTAATAATATTATGTACAGTAGTAGTTATGTTAGTAGCTAATAAATACCATTACAATTTGAACGGACCTTTTAATTTTACGAAAAACGTGAAAAATACTGAAAATAATGGTCTTAATGGCCAGGGACTGTATTTGTAAAGGTAGACCCCTGTTGAATTTATAAGAAATTAGAACAATGTCCGTATTCCGACTAGTATAATAAGTTCGAAGAAAGCACCGATGAGAACAATGTTTCTCAATGAATGATCCTCGATGATCAACCGTGCAGTGAAAAGTTGTTAAATTGGTGAGTACGAGGAGATCGTCGTTAGTTTCCGAAAACGGGAAAGAGAAGGGTGGAAATAACGAAGCGTTCCTTGGGGTTCGGCGCGAAAGGAGATTTTCTGGGATGTAATTTCTTCCATTCAATTGCAGCGGAAGCTCGGTTCTTCGAAGGACGATGAATTCTGAAACGAATGATGAATCGCGCGCTCAACGCGAAGAGGATTCCGACAATGACTGAAAAACGGATGAATAAGAATGCACTCGAGTCGAGTGGCCAGCTGGACGACGAAGGGAAAAGAAATCCTGCTAACGAACATCCTGCCACGGGATCCGCGATAGTAATTCCTGACTCGGGGAGCTTCGTCGCTCCGGAAAATTCGTTTCCACGATGACAACGGCGTCGATTGAAAACTGCGCCTTCTTCGAAACATCTTTTCCGATTGCTAAGGATTTCGCTCCATTTTTAGTCGAAAGTTCCGACCTTCTCCGAGTCGACTTGCCAGATATAGAGAAATTTGCAACTTTAGGGATTTGGTGATTTGTGAATATCTTTGGTGGTTTTTAAATTTGGGAATTGAGTCACTGGGATTTCGAAATTTTGAGGTTTTTGAAATTGACTGATTGGGAATTTTGGGTTTTAGGGATTGAAGGCTTTAAGTGTTAGGTATTTAGATAGTTAGGTAGTTAGGTAGTTAAGTGATTAGATGTTTAAGTGTTTAGGTATTTGAGTATTCAGAAATTTAGGTATTTAGGTAATTAGTTATTTAGGTATTTAAAGGTATGGAAGATATGGAAAATATGAAAGATTGATTTGAAAACTTGAAATCGTGGAGATCTGAATATAAGTAAAAGATCAGAAAGTTTTACAATCCAAAAATTCAAAAGTCTTCCTACTCTAAAAATTACAATTATAATATTTACCTACTATTATTTAATATTTAACAATTATATAAAGTCATCCATTCGGTTCAAAAAACAAGAAAGTACACTTAGATCTCATCTTGTGACCCATACCTTCTAACAACATACCTATATTTCTTAAACCACTTCCATACCATAAAAAATTCAATGTTGTAATAAACCTATAAACGAAACAATAAACATTTCACCGTTAATCAATAAATCCTCGATCGTAGCGACTAAAAGTGGAAGCCGAAGAATAGAATTCGACGTCTGATTGATCATAGGAGCAGGGATTTCCTTCCAACGACCCCAGATATGATCATTTGAAATTGAAACGAAATTTTCCCGCGAATCCGTAATCCTGTCGGCTGGTGATATTCTCGAAGCCGGCAGAGGCTATGTACTCGGTATTTACATATGTACACGCAGAGGTTGCCAGGTTGGGGGTACGGATAGGCGGGTAAAGTAAAAATTGACGAAGTCTAGGAGGCAAGGGCCAGAAAATGCTCGGAGCGATGCCTAATGAGCTTCCTGCGGCATCGCGTCGACGCCTCTACGACTGCCATTCAGATCCAGGATCCCTGACAGCACGGTAATTCAGAACCGAGCGAACGAGATTCGTGAAGTCGCTGACAATCGGCAGCTAGCGTGGCTATTGTTTCAACGGGCCGAGCCACTGGCTTTCAGATGTTTTAATAACCCGTTCTTACCCTCGTATTTTCTTTCGCGTTCGTTTCCTCCTTTTTGCCGCCAATTCGAGTGTCGAACCGCGTCTGCCGAAACGAGACCAGACGTCGCGATTCTGTACCGTTCGCAGCTGACATGATGGCAGTCGGGCAACCTGAACTTAGTACATATTCTTACTTTTAATGAGAGGAAGTCGCTAAGTGTTCTCTCGTTCATAAAACTTTGGTATTAATTCGAAATGTCAAATGACGTCTGACAATCAGATATTGTGTACCGTAAGGAGCTGACAAGATGGCAGCCTGACAATAAGACAGCTTGACAAAATGACAATCGGGCAATAATCGTTAATTTAGTACATATTCTTACTTTTAATGAGCGGAAGTCACTAAGTGTTCTCTCGTTCATAAAACTTTATTATCAATTCGAAGTGTCGGATGACGTCTGACAACAAAATCAGATATCATTGTGTACTGTAAGGAGCCGACAAGATGGCAGTCGGACAACAGCCGTGAACTTAGAGTATATTCTTCTAACGAGGAGAATTCGTTAAGTGTTACGTTAATTTGTTCATGAAACTTTGCTGTCAATTCGAATGTTGAACCACGTCTCTGAAACGAGACCAGTCGCCGCCATTTTGTAACGCGCTGAGCTGACAAAATGGCAGCGTAACAAGATGGCAGTCGACCAACACCTGTGACCTTACAGTACCAATTTTTATGACTTAACCTCAGAAATTTTTGCAACAGTTATAATAAAAATTCTTATAAATTTGCAAAAGCGTAATGAACACCAAATCATCGTCTCTGCAAATTTCTGCAAATGTCTGTCTATAGTGACATAGGAAATTGCTAGTGTACGCATCGAGTGACTAGCGAGTGTCTATGATAAGCAACGATAAATGTTCCATTTACTATGGCGATTATGACACGTTTGGAAAATTTAGATGTCGCGTATCTGTTCATTATAGTGAGCGATGAGCGCACAATAACGGAGTTCTATCTCCCTAATGTACAATCAACGTGTCCATAATTTCGACCGAAAGCGTAAATTACGCAACAATTGATTTGTACGCGCACAATTTTGTGGAATCACCCGAAATAATTGCTCGATTCGTAGATATTAGTAGAGAAATTTCCCGTTGGAATAGCTGCTGGTATACACACGCGTAGATAGAGCGTGTCGCTGACAAATTTCTCGCGAATTAATGTTCGTAATCGAAACGACTGGAAAAATGTTGAGTAATTTCACTGTGAACACCTTGTACATCGAACACGTCGATACACTGAAAAAATCTGATCTCAAGAAATCAAAAAAGTGATGAGAATCTTGTACAATAAAATATTATCTTTCGCCGAAAGGAGTGTGCTAAGCAAATGTGGCTTCCCTACGAGGAAAAACAATGGAGGGTGGAAAGATCATTCGTGCCTTTATGGTTAGGGCCTTTAGGGATGTTTCATCAAGGTAAACGTAGGAATTTTTATATTAAGGTTCTTGACGATCTAGAAATTTGGGGTAATTGAAATTTGAAGAGCCAGAGATTTAGGGAGGTGGGAATTCGGGGTGCTAAAAATTTGGGGAATCGGGAATTTGAGAAACTAGGAATTTGGGGAGTTAGGAATTTAGGGAGTTAGGAATTTGGGGTGCTCATAATTTGGGGAGTCAGGAATTTAGGAAGCTACGGATTTGGGAATCTAGGAATTTGGGGAGCTAGGAATTTGGGGAGCTAGGAATTTGGGGAGCTAGGAATTTGGGGTGCTAATAATTTGGGGAGTCAGGAATTTAGGAAGCTAGGGATTTAGGAATCTAGGAATTTGGGGAGCTAGTAATTTGGAGTGTTAGTAATTTGGGGTGCTAGAAATTTGGGGAGTCAGGAATTTGGGAAGCTAGGGATTTGGGAATCTAGGAATTTGGGGAGCTAGGAATTTGGGAATCTAGGAATTTGGGGAGCTAGGAATTTGGGGTGCTAAAAATTTGGGGAGCCAGGAATTTGGGAAGCTAGGAATTTGGGGTGCTAGAAATTTGGGGAGCCAGGAATTTGGAAATCTAGTAATTTGAAGATCTAGGGATTTGGGGATCTAGGAATTTGGGAGTTAGGAATTTGAGGATCTTGGGATTTGGGGATCTAGAAATTTGGGGAGCTAAGAATTTGGGGATTAGGCATTTCGAAATGTAGGGATTTCGGGATATAGGGATTTCGGAATGTAGGGATTTCGGGATATAGGGATTTTGAAATGTGGGAATTTTGAAATATAGAGATTTTGGGATGTAGAGATTTCGGAAGGTAGGGATTTTAATATACTGGAATTTCGGGGTATCGAGATTTGGTGGTCTAGAGATTCGAATCTAGGGATTTTCGAATCTATAAGAATCTTGTCATCCAAGGATCCTTGATATCTAGGGACTTTTTATACAGAGATCTAAGAATCTGGGGATTTATATATCTGTTAGATATGCGGATGTAGAAATTTGGGAATAGTGAAATTTGGAAAATTGGAAATTTGAAATTTGAAACTTTGAGAATCCTGAAATCGATGAACTGAAGAATTGAAAACTTGAAAATCCGAAAATAGAAGAACTGAAGAATTGAAAAATTGAAAAATTGAAAATCCGAGAATTGAAGAATTGAAAAATTGAAAATCCGAAAATCGAAGAACTGAAGAATTGAAAAATTGAAAATCCGAAAATTGAAGAATTGAAAAATTTAAAATCCGAGAATTGAAGAATTGAAAAATGAAAAACTTGAAAATCCGAAAATTGAAGAATTGGAAAATTTGAAAAAGTGAGAAATCTGAGAATAGGACAGTTGCAACCCGAGCACGCAACACGCAAATGCAAGAATAAAAGACTATTTGAAATTTTTATCGCGAAATTCATTTTCTCACCTTGATCCGCCGTTTTCCGGCTGCATACCCGCCTAACGTATATTGTTTTTCTTTTCATCGAATAATCCATCCATCTACCGTGTTTTCGCACCGCGGTATTTTTTAATATCTTGTAGGTATTCCGTTCCGTTTCCGTCGCATCTTCTTTTCGGTACCTTTTTGTCAGGTTGACGCGTTCTCATCCAGTTCCGTTTCATTCCCGCGTTCCGTCGATTTCGTCTTCCATCGGGAAACGCGAATCCTCTCCCGTTCGCTCCGATATACGCTGCGGAGAGGTACATTACCGCGTTCGCATTGCCTGAATTTCCATCTGCTTAGCAGCGGAATCCGCTTTACGTTCCGTTAGACAGAGAAGTGGTATTGCCTACCGATACATTTAGGCGATAGAACGAACGGGGGCAGAGAGCAACAGAGACGGAACACAGGGAAAGAGACACGAGAGGTTAAAAACGGACGGCGAAAAGAGAAAAGACGAAAAATAGAGGGCGACTTTTCTACGAACGGCTGCGTTCGTTACTCTTTCACGAACAGTTTATCGGCATTCCTACCATTGGATTAACGTTCATTGAATCTCTAATAAATTATAAATTTTTACCAACCCAACGGACCAAACGGTTCTCTACTTACTTGCTACTCGTATTTCACGATAACAGAGCTTTTCGTTGGAGTTGCAATGTTTTCGAGTTCTCTTCCTTTCAGCCTCGTGTACTCCATTTATTATTGGCCGGACACATTGATAATTGTTTTATTGGATTGTTGTGTAATTATTAGAACGGGGGTACATTTATTTTTTATTAGATTTTAGATTTTTAAGGTTATGTTGGTATACGAGCGCTTTAGTACTGATATTATAAGTTTAAATAATATTTAATATTATTTGATGTTAGAATTATTTTAGTGTCCATCATATCTACCTTCGTTTTTAATTAGTCACCTTTGCTGTACAATTACATTTTATTAATAATATTTTATTAGTTATTACTAGAGTACTTTATTACTTAATATTATTAGTCAATGATATTTGGATTATTTTAGTATGGGTCATCAAGATTTGTTATTAGTGATCTTATATTTTATTACGTATTTAATTACATGTTTTATTATTTATTTTGTTACGTACTTTATTATATATTTTACATAATATTTCTACATAATATTATTATACAATGATATTAGTACGTGAGTGAGTACCATATGTTACCAATATACACCTACTTTATTACATAATATCATTATACAGTGATATTAGAATTACCACACAAGAACACATTCACGTCCATTTCTTATTAACAGACTGCTGACGTTTATGTACTTATGACATGTCAATGTCTGTAAAACGTTAATAAATTATATAATCTGCAAGATCCATAATTCACATTCATCTTGCAAACTTTGATATATCATAAATGCATGAGCACCCGCAGTTTATTCGTAACCACCTTTCATTATAAATGTACAAATCCTTGGATAATATCATTAAACAATAATATTATAATTAATTTATTATGCAAGGTCATGTCTTCTTCTTATTAGTAGATTGACTTGTATACATTTATGACACATCGATATAAAACATAAATAAATCATGTATATTATTATTATTAAAGTAATAGTTACACTGTTTCATACATATTATTCTACACTTTAAATCACAATTACATTTCATGCAGACTATCCGTTCGTGTTACACCAGTTACGCGCTCAAAAGACAAGTACTCGATGTTCGTTCAAAATATCACCAACATAAAAGAACTCGTACCCAGAATAAATATGAATATAAGATACAAAATGTTTTCAACAATTATAATAAAACACGTTGGCAACAGATTTGATACAGACTGGTAACAGATGTAAATAGTTAATATTGCGTAAAGAGGACGGAACGAAATTTTTGAAGTACAGGGTCAAACCATTTCATTGGACAACGCACCGATACCTAATTTATTTCTCAACCTCGAATCAAATCGAATAGGTAATTACACGAAATTACGGGCTAAAGATGATTTTGGATTGCACGGGAAACGATTCGGTTCGCGTTATATGGATAATACGCGAGCTGGAACGCGTAGGATGACACGGTTTTACGCGGATATACCGACGGATACGTGTACGCGTAAGCTAGGTTCAATTCTGCGCGTCCCTCCCATAAATACGCGCGTCCGATGGCTCGAATCCTCCATCCAGCTGCAACCACGCGCATCCGTCAAAATTCCATTTAGATGTACATACATCGATGCATCGGTATCTAAAAAACGCTAATTACCTTAGAATTATATCGCGATTACGAATGCACCGTTGATACTTCATTTCGCCGCGCTGCGCCATCTTGTCCCACCATTTCAATTCCACCCGCTGCCATCATTTTCCCTACAATATACCCCACACACTTCACTCCGACAAGCTTCTAAATCCGTTCTACTATTTCGTATCCCTACAACTTCCTTTACCTGAAAATTTCGTCCAACTTCATTTATAAACAAAATCCGACGAAAATAATTTTGATTTCGTACCAGGTAAATGACTATTTGTAGTATTTTAAACAAAGGTTACTAAACTATTCTGTAGTAAAAAATTCATTTCGTAGACAGTGCACATCTATGAGATTAACCCCTTGCACTATTTTGACGAGTCTGACTCAGTTGGGTGCTGGTACCTCAGTTGGGATCAATTTTACTCGAATTTTGAATATGCTTCAATTTGGAGTTCAAGTCCAATTATAATTTGCATAATCAACGATTGCATAATACCATGTTGTCATAACATTTCAACATTCTTTGTCTGTTTCAATATTGTAGCTGTGTTTGGTTAGTTCTGACTGACGCACCTGACAGATAGGTCTGTTAGAAATAATTCTCAAAAGCAAACTAGGAGATCAGTGTCCTTTTTAGGTTCTGGGGTAAGTGCCGAGAGGTTCAACTCAGTCCTCTTACCAAAAGGCATCCTCGCCTTCCCCACCCCGTGGCCAGATCCTTAAAGAACAACGTTCCTATTCATTTAGGCAATGCAATAACAAACTACCTGCCTTTTCCACAGTCTCACAAACTGACAAACAAGCAATCCTGCGATAGCTACGTGACTCCAAGTCAATAGCCATCGTCTGTCGCCTCACTTGGCCACCCATAAACATCCTTTCAGACCTCACGCAGTCTATCCTTATCATAAATCGTTCAAAGGCAAAATAGCATCGGCTAATTGCCCTCGAGAACCCTTAAAAATACGTTGACGCTAACAGGTCATAGTGCAAGTGGTTAAAAAGAAAAATGAACAAATTTTGTATCTGAAGGAGCGATTTGAAGAAATCTTTTTCCTGAGGCGAAGAAGCTCGTGACCTGTGAGAATAACAAACACGAGAGGATAAAGACATCCGAGTATCCCTCTTATTCCCCGATATTGGATTAAGCGTAAACGAAGGCCATTAATCGGTTACCCGGCGGTAGTTTAGAAATATTTGTACTTGAGAAATAATCGCGGCGCGTAAGTTTGATAAATGGCCGCAAGGAAAATTGATGCCGTATCCGGTAGAATTTCAGGTTGTATTTATGGGGACATGCCGCGTGTGTAATAGGACCAAGGGATATAGGGTAGAACGTAACTCAGCATCAGAGCTGACCGACGAAGCTGAAGCCGAAGCCGAAGCCGAAGCTGGAGCCAGAGCCAGCTTTGCCTGTCGTTCCTGCATCGCGGTAATCCCGAGCAACACGCTCACCAAATACCCCCATAGATATCCCCCATACGGAGCTCCATCGCGGTCGTTCTTGCCAGTTACTTTGAGGTTGAACAACCCGACCTCTTCTCTCTTTGGCTTCGCATTGTTCTCCTGTCCGCTCCGATGCGATACCATCTTAATCGTGCTAATTCGCGCCCACCCATCACTGCCTGACACTCGCTGTACACCTAGCTGTACTCGGTAAACGGAGATTCCAAGGCTTACTCCGTTCCCCTACCTCGCCGACGTAATGTTACGTCGCGACCTGACGCGCCCTACGAAACCACCGTCCCTTCGATCTTCGACGCGGAGTTTAAGGTTTTTTGTCAACCACTTATTCATAAACGTTTGAGGAATTTTTGACAATCTTATGTAGGTTTTTGGTAATTTGTTTGGTTTATACATCTCTGGCAATTTGGTTTGTGATTTTTTGTTTGGTTTAGAAATTTTTGACAATTTGGTTTATGATTTTTTGTTTATTTTTTTCATGAATTCTTTGTTAATTCATTTTGTAACTTTTAGGTTATTTATTGATTTATTGGAATTTTTTATTTGTTGTATGAATTTTGATTCATTTATTTTAGGAACGTCTGCGCGTTTATTTGATGAATTTTTGGTTATTTTATGAACTTTTGTCTGTTTATTTTGTGAATTTTTGTCATCTTGAATTTAACTTGAGTTTTGTGAATTTTTTGTTGATTCATGTTATAAACTTTAGTTCGTTTAATATATGGATTTTTATACATTTATTATATGAATTATTGTACATCTACATTATGAATTTTTTATTATTTATTGCACGAATTTTGTATCATTTACTATACAAAATTTTTGACCATTTATCATATAATGTTAGTATGACGTACATCACAGATAGTGTCACATTTAGATACCTTCCACGTCACATCTACCTCCTTGCTATTTTCTTTTTTACTCAAGAAACAGGGAGTGTATTCGACACGTAGAAATCTATAATAATAATTGTTCATTAAAATATAACGAAACCGATAGGTCTAACTAGTAAACCGCGTTCGACGTGTATACACGTCAATCTAAAATTGTATTTCAGTGTGATTGACGTTGACGAATTAGCCATTTTTTACCAAATCCTTCGTCGTTTCGCTTTAAGCTTCTTCATAAAATGTATAATAAAAGCATTTCAGCTTCGACCTGTATACTCGTCATTGGTTGATTTTAACATGGTGGTCATATGTGATCGTCACAACAAATTCAGTTAAATTAATTATTTATGGAAAAAGCAAATGAAAGAAACTTTTGACAGTTCTTAATGTTCAGACAATGATACAACAAATTAAAAGATAAAACAGAAAAGTTATGCACTCTTGATACTCTTCATATGTGACATACGTGATCTGCAGTGTAAATTCAGTTAAATTAATTATTTATAAAAAAGCAAGTAACAGGAACTTTTAAAACCTCTGAATGTTCAAACGAAGATGTAGATCGACAGATTAAAAGATGAAATCGAAAGATTAAATACTCTTGTTTACTATGTCATATATGGCATATGTGATCCACGCTGCAAATTCAATGAAATTAATTATTTATAGAAGAAGCAAATAAAAAGAACTTTTAGGAGCTCTTAGTGTTGAGACAGTGATATACATTGATGGATTAAAAGATGAAATATAAAAATTAAATAACTTTTGCTCATATGTCATATGTGACATATGTGATCCACACTGCAAATTCAGTTAAATTAATTATTTATAGAAAAAGCAAATAAAAAGAACTTTTGGAAGCTCTTAGTGTTGAGACAGTGATATACATTGATGGATTAAAAGATGAAATATAAAAATTAAATACTTTTACTCATATGTCATATGTGACATATGTGATCCACACTGCAAATTCAGTTAAATTAATTATTTATAGAAAAAGCAAGTTACAGAGATATTTAACAGCTCTTAATGTTCAAACAGAGATATGAATGGACAGATTAGAAGATGAAATAAAAACATTAAGTACCCTTGCTCTTATGCCATACATGACATATGTGATCAGCAATGCAAACTCAGTTACTTTAATTAATTATAGAAAAATCTGGGAGTTGTATATACCAAAATTTCTAAATCACTCAAAATGTTTGAATAATAAATTAAAACTCCTTTTAAATTTCCCAAATTTCTAAAGTACCATCTGCAATCTAAAAATCTGAAACTTGTGTATACCCAAATTTCCAAATCACTAAAAATGTCTAAACAGCAAAATTAAAATTTGTCCATATATCCCAAGTTCCTAAAATACCATTTGTAATCTAAAAATCTGAAACTTTACCTAAATTTCCAAATCACTAAAAATGTCTGAATAGCAAAATCTCCCTAAACGCGCAGGCAAATGTCCATAAACTTCGTTTTGTTCGTCGCTTCAGTCATAGTTGCACAAGACGTATCGCTGCTCATAACGTAAAATGCATTCGAACATCCCATTAGAACAAACTAGTCGAATCGTTTGAACAAACACAATAACAAAACGCGATGTTTTTAATTACGTCGAAAGTTGCGTAGCTCGCGGTTACGTACGGGTAGTTTCAAAGTACCTCGTTCGTGTCGTACTTGAGAATTCACGACAGTGGAAAAGCTAAGTAACAAGGTTTCGTTGCCGTTAACTCGAATTATCACCGGTAATGTCCTCGTTGCAAGTTGACGAACTTTCGGAGGGTTCTTCCGACAGTGGTAACTGAAAAGTTTCGCGGAAAAGAGAAAGATTCAAAATCCGTTAAAGAACGTCGCCGTCGTCGTCGACGATGTCGTTGACGCTAGCCGAGCGTGTCAGAAACAGAAACATCGTTTCTCAACGGTGACAGAAATTTAAGTTTAGTCTTCGTATTACGGTACGCGGCTTTTCACCGCGACGAACGACAAGGCTGGAATAACAACCGTACGAAACTTTCTTCGTCCTTTGCACGAGGCGTCGTTTATTCAACGAACTAATTGACACCGATATCTTCGCAAACCTTCGGGAAAATTCCGTTTCGATCGATACATATTTATTTATTCATTCACAAAATAAATACTTATTATTCGTTTACAAAGCAAATATTTTTATATTCGATTACAAAATAAATATTTATTTGTTCATTCACAAAATAAATATTTATTATTCGTTCTCGAAGTAAATATTTTTTGTTCGTTTACAAAGCAAATATTTTTATATTCGATTACAAAATAAATATTTATTATTCATTTATAAGGTAAATATTTATTATTCGTTCACAAAATAAATATTTTTTATTCATTTACAAAGTAACTATTTTTGTATTCAATTACGAAATAAATATTTATTTGCTCATTCACAAAATAAATATTTATTTGTTCATTCACAACCTAAATATTTTTTATTCATTTACAAAGTAAATATTTTTGTATTCAATTACGAAATAAATATTTATTTGTTCATTCACAAAATAAATATTTATTATTCATTCTCAAAGTAAATATTTATTTGTTCATTCACAAAATGAATACTTATTATTCATTCTCGAAGTAAATATTTTTTGTTCGTTTACAAAGCAAATATTTTTATATTCGATTACAAAATAAATATTTATTTGTTCATTCACAAAATAAATATTTATTATTCATTCTCAAAGTAAATATTTATTTGTTCATTCGTAAAATAAATATTCTTTATTCAATTATAAGATAAATATTTTGTATTCATTTAAAGAATAAATATTTCTTATTCATTTATAAAATAAATATTTTGTATTCAAATATAAAATAAATATTTATTATTCATTAATGAAATAAATATTTCTTATTTATTTATAAAATAAATATTTATTATTTATTTATAAAATAAATATTTATTATTGGTAGTAAGTGTGCATTATTCGTTGATAGATTTAGTGTTAAATGAGTGACCAAGTAAAAAAATTAGTGAAAAGACGTAAACGAAATGTAACAAAAATCTAGCGTAAAAGCATTGGAATCTATCAGTCCATAAATATTCGCGATAACGAAAATCCTTTGAAAGCTGTTTGCCGTTCGAACCGCGCGTTCCAGTGGTACAACCCTGTCGAAAAGAAATTCTGACGCTTGGCTGCCTGCAGGAATTGATTCTCTAGCAGACGCTTCAACGGTACGTGACAGAAAAATCTGTCTCTGTACACGATGCCAGCCCGTAATTCGATATTCTGGTCAGGAACGGATAAGAAGATTCCTTCGAGAGCTTGGTACAGTAATAATTATGCGAGGAATATCATGGTGATCGCGCTACCGGCATAGCAAGTGCTCCGAACGATATTTTCCCCTCAAAAACTGACCTGTTCGAGTCTACATCTTTTTCTCGACATGATTCATCGGCTGGAAGAACTCGTTTCCTTTCTGTTGGAATTGGGATCTTTCTGGGCCAGAGCTTCTCAAACTTATGTAGGACCCCTCTTCAACATTTTTGTTGTCTCGTAATTAAATTTTGTGAGGATGGCTTGTTATTGAAATTAAATTAGAGGACTCTTTTTGAAAAACAACTATGGTTCACGATCGATCACTGCGTTCTTCTATCAACAAAATAATTGGTCGAACTGTTATGTGACTGACAGGTGCTATGTACTTTGATAATACGTGCCTAACAACTCCTACATGCTTTAATATGTGACTAACAGGTACTACATGATTTGATATGTGACTTACAAGTATTACGTGCTTTGATATGTGACTAACAACAAATGTCAACTCACGAGTTGGCGCATAAGATCGACCCGATCAAGGTTCTTAAAGACCGATAATTCTCAAATCCTTTGTGAAATCGCCATTTTGTGTATAGCAGTTAAGCTCGTAAGTTAAAGTTAGTGGGAAGCATTACCGATTAAAGTTAAATATTACCGCTGTATAGTAATACTAACAAGATTAAATATTACTGTAATGTCTATGTAACAAGGAAAAAACCAATAACGTGATTTTTATTAAATGGAGATATAATAATTAACTAGATGTTAATATTATTCTGTTTTATTTGATGTGATTATGCATTTAATTGAATGTATCATTCAATACATTCAATTGGTTATATAATTCAATACATACAAATGGTTCCATCATTCAGTATCTCTTAAATTTAAATTCTTCAGCTCAAATTTTGAGATGATATTTTTTACTATATAAATTTTTAGAGTGAAAAAGAATTTTTTTCGAGCCACCCTAATGCACATACAGATGTCAACCCACGAGTTGGCGCGTGAAGAGGTCGAATCAAGGTTCTTAAAGACCGATAATTTTCAAAGTCCCCGAAGACTATAAGACTTCCATGAATTAAAAAACATGTTTAATTCTGTGCTGTAGATTTTTCTCGTTTCTGACCACGTTAAAATCAACTCGGAGGACAAATATTACTAAAAATAAATAATTTACGAATCAATCGATCACATCTGTAATCACTGAAATTGTACTTAAAAGTCGATACGATAAGAAGTCAATATACGGACAGAAAATTGCTTTGAGCGACATCTTGCATTAAAATTTTTTAGCTCAAACTTACAGAAGATTTTTTTACGTTACATACAGATGTCAACCCACGAGTTGGCGCATGACCCAAAGTAAAAGAAGCTCCCCACCGTGAATACTTCGTCACATTTTGGCAAATAAGAATAATAATGACAATAACAACTGCTGAATTCGCACTATCTCACTCTCGAGACGTTTGCTGTCATTGTTTTTCGCCTAATTGGGACTGCTCGAGCCAATACACCGCCAAAAATACGTGTGAGACGTCCATTTTTCTATTCTGACCAGTAGGAGCCGTAGCTCTTCTCGTCAGCCTCACGCGCCAACTTATGGGTTGACATCGGTACATGTATAATATGTGTAAAGTAGTTCAACCCTTACCAAACAGATCACCTGAACTTCTTTAAATTTCACGTTATTATCATATTTAGTAATATCTTCTTTTAATAGACATTCTTTGTTAACATTATTATGTGTAACTGTGTCACGATTTTCTTTTCGCCCCGAGATATTTCACTCGTACTAAGATCGTACGGTTTCGGGGGTTGCTCCAGGTCAGGCCTGAAAATGGACTTTCCGAAGTAGCTACTTGCAAACGCCCCCAGACACTTGCGACTCGATCTAATGGGACTGTTCGTTTCGACTGAAATACATTTAGTAAAATTTTGTAAAAAATTATTTCATAACGTGTCTCGCGTTTTTATCTTCTTACATGTTGTTTTTGCGTTCTTTCATTTTTAATTTTTGTTTTTTCATGTTTGAAATTAGGACATTTTTATGTTGAGACATTTAGAAGTTCGAGAATGTAATATTTCTAAATTTACCTAATTTTCAATTTACAAGAATTGTATGGTTGCAAATTTGACAATTTCAAGATTTCTAACGTTGAAGTTTTTTTATTTCTAAATTCACATATTTCCAATTTTTCCAATCATCAAATTTACAAATAAAAAAATTACATATCTAAAATCACATTGTATCTATTACATTAATGTCTCATATTTCTAAATTTTCTAATTGTCAAATTTCGAAATTAGAATATTGAAAAGTTTTTAAATTAGAAAGTTTGGAAATTCGGTAACTTAATATAAGTATCGAAATTTCCAAATTACCAACTCTCATGCAGTTCCTCCATTTCTAATTTACTGCATTCTCTACATTTCTACATTTTCCACAGTTTCTACATTTCTGCATTTCCCACAGTTTCTACATATCTAACTTATACTTCTACATATTTAAATTACCAATTTCACCTACAACGTAAATACCTAATCTAACCATCTAAAATACACCTACATAAATACATAAATTTCAAATTTGCCAACTACACAAAAATTCAAACATCCCAAAACCATATTTTAAATCCGTTTAAATTTCTAATTGTAGGAAATTTTTTAATATCGTCCACAGATAATTTCTCGTGTCGGTGATCGGGAAGAGAAGAACAGAGGAGAGAATAAACGCGTGAAACGTTAGACCCTCTGGAATTTTCGGTCGTCGAACCAACGGATAATGGATTTCGCTCGCAAAATATTCCTTTGTTCTCATAGAGCAGATTGGTGACGGGATTCACGAAAAGTCGAAGGGCAGAACGTGATTCGGTTGCACGGGTTTACTTCCGTTAACGCGTTTCCTTTATCGTCGCGTCCCTCGTCATTCTGTCAGTTGACCTCGGTGAAACGGATTTCTGCCACAAGAATGTTCCAAGTAACGTAATCCTATACTGCTTGCGAGCTTTTAAAATTCGCTTTAAGAGTCAAGTCTGGTGACAAACAATTCAGGACTAATTTTTGAGACCTCCAAAAAATTCATACGTTGTTTATCCTATGTTTTGGTCAGGAGAGACAAGATGGTTTCCAAAAATGTACAAAATGCGATTTCGTAATTCTGGTAGTTTCAAACCAAAAGCAATATTTTGTCGTACTTTTTTCAGAGATATTCTTTGGAATATACTTGAGAGTCGTATAGAGACCGATTTTGCAATTTCGCTTTAAAAACTTTTTAAAAAATGTTTCTATATGCTTTCGTTCGTTGTGGAGTTTTAAAAAGTTTTTAAAGCGAAATTGCAAAATCGGGCTCTATATCGCAAGTATAGTCTAAAGAATATCTCTGAAAAAAGTACGACAAAATATTGCTTTTGGCTTGAAACTACTAGAATCACGAAATCGCATTTTGCACATTTTTGGAAATCATCTCTCTCCTGACCAAAATAAGAACCGCCGGAGCGTATCAGCTTCCAGAGGTTCCAAAAATCAGTCCTGAGTTTGTTTGTCACCAGATATTGCCATTAATTGTCAGTTCCTCTTATTACGTCAAGAGATTCCTGTTTTTGTGTCAAGAGATTCTTGTTTTATCGTCAAGAGACTGTTATTCCACAGGAACTAAAAATGGACGCGAATTATTCGATTTTGATTACGAACGTAACAAATAAAATTTTATTGGTTTCTTTATTGATTCGTATCTAGAAATCGACGGTATACAATGTACAGTATGAATTACCAGCGACAATAAACGGCGATACCACCACGAGTCGTCACATGAAAATTCGACGATTCATTAATTCCGGATTTGCCATCACTATCGATGTTAAACCTAGGATTTGTAATTTATCGAGTCGGCTGAATTTAGGTATCCGCCGATTCGGGGATTTAGGAATGCAGGAATTTCTAAATTTTTAATTTGGATATTTAGAAATTTATACGCGATAATGGAGATTTTGGAATTTGCGGCCGATATGGGAATTTAGAAATTTATACCGTAGTCTGGTCCGGAATAATAAATGATTTATATTTAATGAATATATAAATGTTTACATTTAATGAATTTTATTAATTGAAAAATTTAAGAAGATAAAAAATGTTATTCAAGTTTAACGCTCGTACTTGATCGAAAGATATCAATTGATCACACAAATATTTATTCAATTAATAAGTCGAGTTCAGAACCGAAGAAATACTACCCTCGGAAAATCCTTACTTAATTAAATAAATACATACAATATGTAAGTATAACAATTTTGAAATCTTTAACTGAATATGAAAATTTAGAAACTTATACACAAGAATGAAAGTTTAGAAATTTGTACACAAGAATGAAAATTTAGAAATTTGTAACTGAGTATGAAAATTTAGAAATTTATATACTAGAATGAAAATTTAGATATTTGTACCTGAGTATGAACATTTAGAAGTTTGTACACAAGAATGAAAATTTAGAAATTTGTAACTGAGTATGAAAAATTAGAAATTTATAAAAAATTGCACGCTAAAAACACACATATAAGAATGAAAATTTAGAAATTTATATACTAGAATGAAAATTTAGAAATTTCTAACTGAGTATGAAAAATTATAAATTTATAAAAAATTGCACGCTAAAAACACACATATAAGAATGAAAATTTAGAAATTTGCACCTGAGTATGAAAATTTAGAAAATGTAAGAAATTTAGAAATTTGTATTTGAGTATACAAATTTAGAAAGCTATACATGAGTATGAAAATTTTGAAACTTTTCAAACCTTAAAAGTTTGAAAATACAGGGTGTATCAAAAATCGTACCAAGCGAACAGATGGTGACTCGACATTAACCCTAGCTTTGCGGACGTTCAGATAGCCACGTTCACATTTGAACTAAAATTAAATTACAAAAATAAGTAAATAATGGATAATATGCAAACTAGCTTAAGTGTATTTCGCATTTAACAACCTTCAGTTATATATACTGCAATCGACATTGAACCCAAAATTTACACCTTATGCAAATACGATTTATGTTTGACACATTTGGACTGTAATGTGCGTCACGACTCTGACTCGGTGTTGAAAGCTAAGGGGTTAATATTGTAGCTGTGAATAGCTGGTTTTGACTGACGCACCTAACACGTAAATCATATTGCAAGGGCTCATAATTTAAATTCAAGTATATATTTAATAATTTAAATATTTAATAATTTACATTATTAAATTAACCCCCTGTTGTACAGTGGCGAGACTAACTCGTGAGGCAATTCAAATTATTAAATTATCAATTACGAAATTACAATAATTTCAGTTATTAAATTTAGTAATTAAGTAATTTGGGAGCTAGAGTTGGAAAAGTTTATGGTTTGGTTATTTGAGAATTTGAGAAGGAGGTTGTAGTTTGGTAATTTAAGAATGAGGGTTGATTAAGGTGGTAATTTGGTATCTTAAAAATTTGAGAAATTTGTTAATTTAGGAATTCGGTGACAAAAATTTGTGCAGCCTTGATAATTTAGGAATTTAAATCTGAAAATTTCAAAACTTTCAAATTTTCTAATAAACTGTTAAATGATTAAATTTAAATTATTATAATTTGATCATTCGGGAGTTAGGGTTGGAAGAGTTTGTAGTTTAGTAACTGAAGAATTAGTGTTGCAAAAGTTTGCACTTTTGTAATTTTAGAATTAGGGTTGCACAAGTTTGTAATTCGATATCTTAGAAATTTGAAAATAAATTCTTGAGAAAATTAGTGATTTATGCATTTAGATAAAAAAATTTGTGCAGCCATAATTCAAGAATTTAAATTTGAACATTTGAAGCTTTGAATAATTTAAACTATTAAATGATTCAATTAAAATTTTTGTAATTTAATAATTGGGGAGTAAGGGTTGGAAAAGTTCGTGGTTTGGTTATTTTAGAATTAAGGGTGGAAAAGTTTGTAGTTTAATAATTTGAGAATTAAGGTTGGACAAGTTCGTAATTCGGTATCTCAGAAATATAAAGATAAAGACTTATAGATATTTGGTGATTTAGAAATTCAACCATAATTCAGAAACTTAAATTTGAAACTTTGAAAACTTGAAAATTTGAAAGTTTAGAAATTTGAAGCTTTAAATAATTTAAACTATTAAATGGTTAAATTTAAATTATTGTAATTTGATAATTAGGAAGTAAGGGTTGGAAAAGTTCGTGGTTTGGTTATTTTAGAATTAAGGGTGGAAAAGTTTGTAATTTAATAATTTGAGAATTAAGGTTGGACAAGTTCGTAATTTGGTATCTTAGAAATTTAAAGATAAAGACTTATTTTTTTGTGATTTAGGAATTCGGCTCGAAAAATTTGTGCAACCACAATTCAGAGATTTAAATTCGAAAATTTGAAAGTTTAGAAAATTGAAGCTCTGAATAATTGAAACTATTAAATGATTAAATTTAAATTATTGTAACTTGATAATTCTGAAGTTAGGGTTAGAAAAATTTCTAGTTTAGTAACTTAAGAATTAGAAGTGAACAAGTTTGCACTTAGGTAATTTTAGAATTAGGGTTACACAAGTTTAATTCGATATGTTATAAATCTGAAAGCAAACTCTTGAGAAAATTAAAAAAAGTGTGCAGCCATAATTCAGAGATTTAAATTCGAAAATTTGAAAGTTTAGAAAATTGAAGCTCTGAATAATTGAAACTATTAAATGATTAAATTTAAATTATTGTAACCTGATAATTCTGAAGTCAGCATTGAAAAAGTTTGTAGTTTAGTAACTTAAGAATTAGAAGTGAACAAGTTTGCACTTAGGTAATTATAGAATTAGGGTTACACAAGTTTAATTCAATATGTTATAAATTTGAAAGTAAACTCTTGAGAAAATTAAAAAAAGTGTGCAGCCATAATTCAGAGATTTAAATTCGAAAATTTGAAAGTTTAGAAAATTGAAGCTCTGAATAATTGAAACTATTAAATGATTAAATTTAAATTATTGTAACCTGATAATTCTGAAGTTAGCATTGAAAAAGTTTGTAGTTTAGTAACTTAAGAATTAGAAGTGAACAAGTTTGCACTTAGGTAATTTTAGAATTAGGGTTACACAAGTTTAATTCAATATGTTATAAATTTGTGAGCAAACTCTTGAGAAAATTAAAAAAAGTGTGCAGCCATAATTCAGAGATTTAAATTCGAAAATTTGAAAGTTTAGAAAATTGAAGCTCTGAATAATTGAAACTATTAAATGATTAAATTTAAATTATTGTAACCTGATAATTCTGAAGTTAGCATTGAAAAAGTTTGTAGTTTAGTAACTTAAGAATTAGAAGTGAACAAGTTTGCACTTAGGTAATTTTAGAATTAGGGTTACACAAGTTTAATTCAATATGTTATAAATTTGTAAGCAAACTCTTGAGAAAATTAAAAAAATTGTGCAGCCATAATTCAGAAGTTTAAATTTGAAAATTTTAAAACTTGAAAGTTACAAAATTGAACGCTGTGAATACCTAAAATTATTAAACGATTCGTTTAAAATTATCGTAGGGTGGCAAAGTGTGAAATCGCGAAAGATCATAGCGCAGGCTCGCAACCGTGCAACCGTGCAGAAGTAATCTATCGAGCAAGATCGAACGACCGTTAACCATTTGATAAATTCTACGAAAGCGAAGAAAAACAAAAGTATTTTCGCTCAGCTGCTCTGCGAGTAAGAGCAGCAGTAGGTTTCGTGGAGTTGGACGTCGATGGCTGCTTCTGACAGGTTAGCTGGTGGTTATTCGGTCAGGCGATACGGGTATTGCTTATTGGAACGTACGCGTTCCCTTTTTCTCTTGACCAAGCACGCGTGCGCTGTCAATTTACGTAACTTTGATATAGCCGAAAACCGATGAAATTTCATCCGGAGATACGTTTCCAGCGTTTGTTTTCTTCGTTTTGCGCTTTACGCGAAACATGCTTTCGCGCGATTTATTTCGCGATGCGAAAGAAACAGATGTCGACCACCACGAATCCGAGGATTCGTAGCTTTTTCGTCAAGCTTTTATTTTGACGGGGAGTACGAGTGCTTTATGACCCGAATTCTGATTCCAGAGATGTATGGACGAATAATCGGGTCCGAGCTCTGCATTGGGATCAGGTGATGCGATGCTTGATGTATACAAAATGGCGGATGTTTATGCGGAAGTTGGGAATTTGGGAAATTGATAAGTTGAGGCGTTTTTAGGTTGGGAGTTTGAGGAATTGGAGAGGGTGGAAATTTGGTAATTTGGGAATTAGGGTTGGAAAAGCTTGGTTATTTGAGATTAAGGTTGGATAAGTTTTTAGTTAAATAATTTCAGAATTAGGATTGGACAAGTTTGGAATTTCGTATTTTAGAAATATGAAAGTAAAGACTTGAGATTTGGTAATTTTGGGATTTAGACCTAAAAATTTGTGAACTTTTAATAATTCAAGAATTTAGACTTGAAAATTTAGTAACCAAAAAATTTAAATTTGAAAATTTGGGAATGTAAGAACTTGCATTTGAAAAGTTAATAATACAGGAATTTAGACTAGAAAATTTTGTAATGTACAATTCAAAATTTGAAAATTTAGGAACCTACAAATGTAAATTGAAAAGTTTAGTGATCAATAAATTAGAATTTGAAAATTTAGTAATACAGAAGTTAAAATTTGAAAATTTAGCAATCTAAAAATGTACCTTGGAAAATTTAATAACCCAGAAATGTAAATTGAAAAATTTAATAATCGAAAAATTAAAATTTGAAAATTTAGTAATGCAGAAGTTAAAATTTGAAAATTTAGCAACCTAGAAATGTACCTTGGAAAATTTAGTAACCCAGAAATGTAAATTGAAAAATTTAGTAATCGAATAATTAGAATTCGAAAATTGAGTAATGCAGAAATTAAAATTTGAAAATTTAGCAATCTAGAAATGTACCTTGGAAAATTTAATAACCCAGAAATGTTAATTGAAAAATTTAATAATCGAAAAATTAGAATTTGAAAATTTAGTAATGCAGAAATTAGAATTTGAAAATTTAGCAATCTAGAAATGTACCTTGGAAAATTTAATAACCCACAAATGTAAATTGGAAAATTTAGTGATCGAAAAATTAGAATTTGAAAATTTAGTAATGCAGAAATTAGAATTTGAAAATTTAGCAATCTAGAAATGTACCTTGGAAAATTTAATAACCCACAAATGTAAATTGGAAAATTTAGTGATCGAAAAATTAGAATTTGAAAATTTAGTAATATAGAAGTTAAAATTTGAAAATTTAGCAATCTAAAAATGTACCTTGGAAAATTTAATAACCCAGAAATGTAAATTGGAAAATTTGGTGATCGAAAAATTAAAATTTGAAAATTTAGTAATGCAGAAGTTAAAATTTGAAAATTTAGCAATCTAAAAATGTACCTTGGAAAATTTAATAATTAAAAAATGTAAATTGAAAAAGTTAATAATCCAAAACTGCATTACAAAATTTCATAAATAGAAATTTGGATTTGTATATAATTCGAGAATCTGTCAACCTATAACGAAAAATTCTCGTTCTACTTTCTCACCCATCTAAATAAAATTAAACACCATAATACTACATATATACAGTATAACATTAATCTTCCGTTCATCACCAGCACCTCGATTTAAAAAGAGACTTCCTCGTTTCGCGTATTTAGTCTAATTATATATAAACAAATTAATCCAGCTTTAAATAAAATACGTCTCTCGTATTCGTTTCTCTCATATTTCCACAAATATTTGAAATACCGAATTTAATTTTTATTAGTCGAAAAGAAATCCGAGTACATTCTGCAGGCGTTTTGACGCAACGCGACATGCATAATAAGTAGGTTATGTAACTAAACGGGACCAACACTCGAGAGGGTACAACGCATTCGAAATATCTTGTACAATTTTATTAGTTTTGTTACTTTTATCACCGGAGAGAAAATAAGGTAAATCTGGTTCTCTTTGCTTTCAGATAGCTAACCAGTGTCCCGAAGCGTTATAGCGAAAGAGGCTGATTCTCATGGCAGCGCGGAAACTCGCAGCCCTCTTCACCTCGGTACTGCAGCTTTGCTCATGTAAGTGACTTTTCTTATCGTCGGAATTTCTACGGAATTTCTTTCTTTGTCTTTGAGATTTGATAACCGCTGCGAAAATATAGCTTTAACGCTGAAATTACCAAAGGTCGTTTGTACTATTCACGAGTCTTCTTGAATTATAGAATTTAATGTAATTTTCTTTGAATTTCTTTTTTTAACTTATCGTAATTTCCTTTTCTTACAGTTTTTGTAATGCTTTTCTTTCAATTTCTTTTTTAAGTTTAATAGAATATAATATTTCTTTTGTTGCGTTTGTTGTAATTCTTTTCTTTAAATTTTTCAAGCTTATTATAAAGTTGTGCTACTTTTTTTTAAATTTCTTTTTTAAACTTACTATAAATTTCTTTCCTTAAATTTGTTATACCACTTTTCTTTGAATTTCTTTTTTTAGACTTACTGTAAATTAATTTTATTAAAATGATGCTCTTCGTGAAACTGTGTTGATTTCTTTCGAAATCATTAATATGAGTATTCATATTTTTCAACGTCTGGAATTAATGTGTGTATTAATTTTCCTCAAGATCAAGAATTAATGTGTGTATTTTGTATTGAGATTAAGAATTTGTAGATTCATTTTTTATCGAACTAAAGAATGTGTATATTGATTTTTGTTTTATCGCAAATTTGAAATATATTATTCACTAACAGCTCTCATTTCGTATTGATGTCTGTTGTATTTAATTCTCGGTACTGGAAGATGATAGAAATGTCGATATTTTAATGATTCAAAGGTGACCTCTTAATCGAAAAATCAGATTGTAAGAACATTTAATGAATTATTTTAATGTTTAACATTAAAACTTTGATTGAACATTATTTTTATTTTTAACAAATCTTACCAAATATTTTTACAATTTTTGTTACATTTATTGTTTATAGTTTCAGTTAGTTAATACGATTATTTTCAACTTATATTTTTAATGATATAAGACAAATTCTTGATAAATTAAAGCAAATTTTTCAGAGTATAAGACAAATTTTTAATAATGCAAGACAATATCTTAATGATACAACACAAATACTTAATAAAATAGAACAAATTTTCAATATTATACAAAAACAATTTTTACAATGTAAGGCAAGTTCTTAGCAATATGAAACAAATTCTTAATAATATGAAAAGTAATTTTAGCAATAAGAGTATACTGATACTACAATATAATAAAACATACTTGTATACTGAATAATACAAACCAAATTTTTAATAATGTAAAATAAATTGTTAATAATATAAATGAAAGTTTGACAATATAAAACAAATTCTGAGCAATATAAAAAATTTTTAATAACATAAAACACATTCTTAATAATGTAAGACAAATTAATAAGATAGGCGAATTCAAATAAAAATTACCCATAAACAACGCGACAAAGAACCGCTGGCACATTATTCCCATCATCCAAGCTTTTCTTTATCATTTGAGCTAACCATAAATAACTAGATAAACAATTTAAATAAATAAACACATTTCCACGCAGTAAAGCACGAAAAAAATTGTAAACAGTAAAATACGGATTATCATAGTGGGATCAGGCTGTATAACGTTGAATCCGAGGGTTCAATAAATAATCGTGAGTTCGTTCCGTTTACGGAGCTCGTAAACGATATATTCGCGAGTATCCTCCCATATATAGCCGCTGGCTAGGATCCGTATATTTACGGAAAAGATTCCGTGGCTCGTAGATGCGTGATGCAACTTCCGTACTTTGTCTTTTCCCGAGTGCCGAGCCAATCTTTGCTTTCTAGTAGCGGAATCCGTGGAATTTTCCGAGTTAGCACGAAGCTTCTGTGATCTGAAAAGCCGGATAGATATTTGACCTACTCGCCAGCACGGAAGTAGACGTAATTTCCTCGTCGCGTGGTCCCTCGTTGTCGGCCAAAGGTAATCTCGACCCTTTCAGAAAACTCTGCTCACGAAGCTCGATTTCTTTTTCCTTTTCTCGATCCGATACGATACGCAAATACCGCGACGCTTGTTTCGGCCTTTTTCGTTCGACCACGCTTGTTTGTTTCCTTTTCCCAATTTGGCGGTTCAATTTTTTCCCGACGCTTTTAAATCGATCGGGGAAAATATGAACCTCACCGGTCCTCGCCTCTCAGATTTGTTCGATCGTAAAACCTCGGGGGGAAACGAAGGGAATATTCGAACTTTACTACTATTTTATTCGCGTGTTGTTATTTTTTATTTGGATGTGGATGAATTAGAATTTCACGATGGTCTCGGGGTTGTAAGAGGCACTGTGTGCGAGGTTTCTTGGAACATAAGACCTGTTTCTGTGTTTAAATATGGAAAATAGGTGAAATCTCTTTTATCCTTTAAACTATGATTTTTATTTAAGAGGAGAATTTTTCAACACTCTGATGAGTGAAACGACAGATCCCAAAAAGGAAACGGGCGTTCACTTAAGGGGGCAATACCTTTAGATAGATGAAAATAAACTGATATTTGTGAATTTTTTTGTATAGGATATCTTTGTCTTGTATTTTCGAAATTTCAGGTATAATTTATTATAACTATTGCCTATTACAACATATTTTCTTTTTTTAAAAATATTTAAAAATGGCGGAATTATGATAGTCTTTCTTGGAAGTGTTTCGGCGCGTCTCGTGAAACGGCGTGACTTCTAGCTTTAGTTACATTGGTCTGAAACAAGTTTGCGAACGATGTTTCGATTATTAACATTCACAGTAGATGAACCTAAGAAATGTGGAAAATATGGAAAATTGAAGAGATGGCGCGCTTTTAAAGAAAAACTTTGAATTTTACTGAAAATTTTCGCAATATTTTGCAATAAAAAAGGACTTTAATGTTAAATTTATTTCGTACATTTAGGTTCATATGTTAGATAGTATTGTCGTGGATACGTGCAAAAAATTTGAGCACGATTGACAAACTAGTTTTCGAGTTATCAGTCACGCCAATTTTAAAAATGTAGTTTTGAGAAAAATGCGTTTAAAGTTGCGATAAGTAAAACCTGAATAATTTCAATGATTTACCAACTAATCTGCGATTCCTGCGCCATATAATAATCCTTCGGTTTACTCGTAAAGTTGATTTTTCTCCATAAGCTCATTCTCCGTAAAAATACAAAATTTCAAACACAGTAATGGCATGATAATAACAAATCTGCTACATAGCCCTCCGTACCGAGCGCGTGAATATTTGTGGCGCGATACCAGACATGCGTCACGATAATCGGCCATAACATCAAAAGGGCTCCGTATTACGCTTTCAAATTTTGAGACTATATTTTTGAGATGTTGCACTAACATTTTATAGAAAAAAAAATTTTGCAATTTTTTAAGATTCTAAAGGTATTGCCCCCCTTAATCCTTTGCACTATGACTTGTCAGATGCGTCAGATGTAACTAATCACAGCTGTAATATTAAAACAGACAAAGAAATGTTGTGTCGATCTGGTATTATACAGTCGTTGACTATGCAATTGAACTCCAAATTGATACGTATTCAAAATTCGAGTAAAATTGAAGACAGCTGAAGTACGAGTGCGTCAGACTCGTTAAAATAGTGTAAAATGTTAGAGAAACTATGCACCGTATTTACCACGGTTTTGCTTACCATGAAAATAAATAATGTTTCTCATAGATTTTGCTAATAATAATCCGACAAACTTTGTATTGTAAAATTAACACTCTGTATTTTGATTTCTTTCAGGTCAAATAACTCCAGAACCACTGCCAGAATTTTTAGCTCCTTTGGAGAATCACACGGTGATTCAGGGTCGCGACGTATTCTTCACCTGCGTCGTTAATCATTTACAGTCGTACAAGGTAAGATTATTAAATAACAGATACAATGATCGATTACTGTGTAAGTAAAATAATGTAGATGCTATGACTGATCACTGTGTATTACTGTATATGTAAAATCTATTGTGGATTATTAAGTTGATGCATATGAAACTGATCGAAAATTGACAGATTGATGACGTAGAATTATCATAAAACAGTATTTATTCTATTTAATAATAAAGATAAATGAACATTAACGTTCAGTGTCTGTTAACTTGACCATTTACTTTCAAAACTATACAATAGACACATCGATACATTACATTACATAATTTATTAGCAAACAATAGTTTCAATTCTTCACCTACAAACTTTCATAGAAATTTAAATTTAATTTAAAGAATAAAAAAACTGCCCTACATGTACTTAATAATGAACTAGAAATAATTTAACCATACTCGAGTACCTTAGAAACAACTGATCCTTTTTACAAATTTCAAAATTGACCACTTTCAGATCAAAATTTCTATCAAGATTTACCGATCCCTTTTGATTTATTGATATTTGACTGAAACATTTATTGATTGTTTTACTGGAAAATAATACGCATTCAGTTAGTCAGATATTGGTTGAACGTTTGTTCAAACATTTTTGTGCAAATAAATTTTTCGATCGAGTCATTGGTTTTATTGCGACCTATGAGGTTATTTTTATTTTAGGTCGCTTGGATAAAATCCGATTCCCGAGCGATCTTGGCAATTCACACTCACCTGGTGGCACATAATCCACGTCTGTCCGTCACGCATAATGGACACAACACGTGGAAATTGCACGTGTCGAACGTTCAAAAGAACGATTCCGGTGCTTACATGTGCCAGGTGAACACCGAACCCATGCGTAGTCAGGTAAATATCGATAAATAAGTATTTATGTTTAACCCTTTGCTCTCCTATGTCGACATCATATTTCCGTTGGATTTTATAAATCATTTAGATAAATAGATTGGTTGAATATATACATTTACATTTATTTACTGTTTAAAATAAATGAAAAATATATTTATCACACATTCCACACTGTTGACAACCCCTTTCTTGATTTAGTCTGTAAATTGAAAAGTTGGTAGGTAAACGAAATTAAGGAATGCAAAGGGTTAAGTTATTTGATGTAATATGTGACTTGTATCGATGAATAGAATGAAATATAAGGCGTGAACGAATTATTTGGCTTTTAGAACGGGTACATGGAAGTCGTGATACCACCGGATATCATGGACGATGAGTCTGCGGAGGGTATGGTGACCCATGAAGGTGGAAATGTGAGGTTAAGGTGCGTCGCAACTGGTTCACCGAAACCTACCGTCACATGGAAACGAGAAGATGGTCGGAACATTACTCTTAGGGAAGATGGACAAAAACGATGTAAGATTTTCTCCTAGTCTTTCGTTATTGTTTTTAATTTAAGTGGATTATTTTTGACAATTTAATCATGGCAGCAATTCAGCCATTTTCCTATTTTTCATGATTCAAAGTATACTGTAATACTTTACAAGTTTTCGAGCATTCGAATGTTCAGATCCTTTGATTCTAAAATATTCAAGTTCTTATAGACATAAATTTTGAAAACTTAGAATAAAGATTTGCAAATTTTTAATTTATGAATTGAACCTTAAAGTTTAATTTCTCGAAATTAGAACTTTACAGATTTTCGAATTGAGAAATATAGAAATGTTGAAATTTGCAAACTCTCAAATGCAACGCATGAGAAGCTTCCTGTATATTTCCTAGATTCAAGAATTTTCTGTCCTTATGATGAATATAAGGAGAATCTACTATAACAGCCATCGCGGAATTAAACGACGTATATCAGGAGTATACATCGTTTAAAAATAAGAAAAGTACAGAAATAAAGAACAAAACGACTACTAACCATATAATATTTAATTTTCCAGCGTTAAAAACTTACGTGGGAGAAACTCTTGAATTGTCCGGAGTCCTTCGACAAGAAATGGGCACGTATCTCTGCATAGCCAGCAACAACGTACCTCCGACCGTCATTAAACGTTATTCCGTCGACGTTCATTGTACGTATACGTATAAATTCCTTGGAAATTTGCTGTTCTTATTTACGAGATTGCACTTAAAAATTGCAAGGAAGAACATATTGATTGTAAGACAATAGTAATGCATTATTGTGGATATAATTATTGAAACTGTTCATACTTCACTTGTACAATCTGTAATTAGTATCTTTTAGTTGAAAGATTTGTATTTGGTAGTTGAAATACGTTATTTTTAAATTATGTGCCCTTATTGTGGATATAATTATTGAAACTGTTCTTACTTCTCTTGTACAATCTGTAATTAGTATCTTTTAGTTGAAAGATTTGTATTTGGTAGTTGAAATACGTTATTTTTAAATTATGTGCCCTTATTGTGGATATAATTATTGAAACTGTTCTTACTTCTCTTGTACAATCTGTAATTAGTATCTTTTAGTTGAAAGATTTGTATTTGGTAGTTGAAATACGTTATTTTTAAATTATGTGCCCTTATTGTGGATATAATTATTGAAACTATACTTATTCGTTTTGTAACAGATAAAATTAGTATCTTTTGAAAGATTCATATGTGTTACTTAAAATACGTAATTTTTAAATTATACGTCCTTTACTATGTATATTATAATTACCGAAACTGTACCTACATGTCTTATAGAAAATAGAATAGAATTTGTCTAATTTATCTATTTTATATTTATAGATCCAAATTAATGTAGAAAGTGTATCTGTTTCGATCCAATGTAATATACAGTCCTGGCCATCGAATTAGGACCACTATTTTCAGCATTCTTCGCGTTTTCCGTAAAATTAAAAGGCCCGTTCAAATTGTAATGATATTTATTAGCTACAAACATAACTACTACGGTACATAACATTATTAACACATGTTAATGTCTTGTATTTCCACCCTTTGCTTTGGTCACAGTTTCCGGCATGCTCTGTATACATCATATGCTTTATATCTTCATTATTTTCCCAAATATCTGTAATTCTTTCCAACTCGGATAATGTGGTTGGAGAGTTGTAAACTAGTCTTTTGAGTAGGCAGACATTTTCAATGGCATTCAAATTTCACCTCATGCGCTATCGATACTCGAGCCTAACGTAAGCGCACGGCCCTTAATCGTTCATCACCCACACAATTTATTATCACGATAGTAACAAATTGCTATGTATCGTTATCAACGTATTTAGTAATAATTTTGCATGACCTAAGACAATTTTCCATATGTAACATAATGTTAAAGCCATAAACGTGAATTCGTAAGTGATCCTAATTCGATGGCCAGGGACTGTAGAAAGTGTATCAGTTTCAGCCCAATGTTACATAGAAAATGCATCTGTTTCAGTCCAATGTAATATAGCAAATGTATCCGCTTCAAACCATCGTATTATAAAAAATGTATCTGTTTCTGTCCAATGTAATATTCAGAATGTATCTGTTTCAGTCCAACCTGTTATAAAAGTAACGAATCAACTGGTAGCAGCACCGATAGACAGCGACGTTGTCCTTCAGTGTCACGTTGAAGCGTCTCCACAAGCAATGAACACGTGGTATAGAAATACAGGTAATAATTAATTACTCGTCACAGATGCCCCACAACTTATATTATTCACAAAAATAATTCTATCGAGAATGAAAATGAAATGAAATGAAATGAAATTGATCATGAATTCGTTTACAAAACATAAAAAAAAAATCTGTAGAATCGTTTGGTGATAAAGTTGGAAAACAACATTGCAGAAGTATCTAAATAATCGTTGAATAATACGATTACTTTGTTTCGAATTTCAGGCGAAAAATTGCTACCAAGCGAGAAATATACGATATCGGAGTACCCATTAAACGATTATTCGTTGCTGATGAATCTTACCGTGAATTCCTTGGAAAAAAGAGACCTTGGAGAATACTTTTGCTCCTCCGCTAATGCACTTGGGAAAGCTGATGGTGTTGTACGTTTACAAGGTAAATATATCTAACAAATTTTATTGTCAATTTATTTTGCAACGTTGTGGAAATGTCAAGTGGAAATTTTTGAAGTTTCAAATGTTTGAAATTCTAACTTTTCAAATTTTGAATTCTTCAATTCTTAAATTCCTAAATCCCTAAATTCCTAAATTCCTATATTTCCATATTTTATATTCTTAAAATTCTGAATGTCTAAATTTC
The DNA here is from genome assembly GCA_945859595.2 of Megachile willughbiella. Taxonomy (NCBI): domain Eukaryota; kingdom Metazoa; phylum Arthropoda; class Insecta; order Hymenoptera; family Megachilidae; genus Megachile; species Megachile willughbiella. The sequence continues at coordinate 14,235,343 of OX243796.1, forward strand.
CACTTTTTCCAATTTTCATATTTCCAAATTTTCCAATTTCCTCATTTCCAAATTACTACATTTTCAAATTTCCACATTTTCACATTTCCACATTGCAAAATTTCCACGTGCCCAAATCACCACATTTCTAAATTCTCACATCTCTCAATTTCTACGTTTCCAAATTCCTACATATCCAAATTTCTACATTGCTAAATTTGAGTAGTTCCAAATTCTTCAGTCCTGAAATTTCAATAATTTCATCCCTTCCTTTCTAAACTACTAAATTCTTGAATTCCAAATTTCCCAAATCCTCAAATCCCCGAAATTCTAAAGTCCTTCATTTCTAAATTCTTAATTCTTCAAATTCCCTCGATTTGGGATTAAAATGCTCAAACCCCGCACCCCAAATCCACAAATTGCCAAATGTTCCAAATTTCCCATTTCTTTCCCCCAGTCGCAATTTTCTCTATCAAGCTCAACGTACAAACCTACACACGTATACGTAGCATCCATCAGTTTAAAGTAACTCAGTCGTATATTTTATTGTTTAGAGCTTCATCTCGTGGCGAAATCGACTCCCAGCAGCTACGTAAAAAATATCGACGTGAAACCGCGAAAGAAATCCGTGCCGAAGGGGAAGAAGAAGAACAGCAACAGCAGGAGAATACACGGGAACGGTTTCGACGAGTTCGATTCGTCCGGAAACGAGGATTTCAGCACCACACAAATAATGACCGGGAGTACTTTCCAGGAAGGTCATGGAACGGAGAGACCGTTGGTGTTGCCATCTTTGTCCCCACCTTGGGTGATCATAAACACCGCTAATTCCAAACATCATTCGACGTCGATCACGATACTTCTCTGCCAATTATTCTCAACCATGATATTTATCCTTTAAATCGTTAACCGAGTTGATTTAACGACAAAAAGAATAAAGTAATGGTCGAACGCGAAGATTTTCGGACGTGAACCTCTTGGGTTTCGCAGTGGTCCTCGACACCATTTTATGAACTCAACAAAATGTACTGTCATGGAGAATTTCTTTACGTGTGCAGAATTGAGCCAAATAAGTTCGGAGGAAGACGATTTTTAATACATTAAATAAGTAATTATTTATTTGCACGCCAACGATCAACAATAGAAGCAGAGAATAAATATCGAAAATAAAAAGAAACGAAAAAAATAATAATTGAACGTTTTCATCGTATCATGAACACTTGACAGTAATTTGTTAATATTATTAAGTAATTCATTTTTTGTTAAGTTCCTTCTTTTACATGTACCTAGCGAATTTCATTGAATTTGTGTTACAAGAATTTTAAACAATACTTGTTACAAAACAAACTTGCATAAAATTCTTTGTGATTTATATGCCACTTGTTGCATTAACAAATACTTATATGTCCAGTTTGATATTTTTTTAGATCTTCGATGATGTTTTGTTTATTTCTATTTATTTTTCTTTGGACACATTTTTCATTGTCGCTGGACCACTGTATGTTCGAAATTCTACGACGATAAAATATCCTGGTATCTGATATTAACGAAAAAAATTCAACGAGAAACAAGTTCTCGTGGTTGGTACAATTTGAACGAGTTGTACATTCCAAATAGGTCTTCCTTTCCTTCGATTTAACTCGGTACAGTTATCGCGACGCGACCAATACGAAAATGTTTTCCTTAACGAGAAACGTTGTAAATACGGAAATGATATTAAGAAATTATCGCTCGCGTGAAAACTAGATTTAAAAATGGCCACGTGTATAGGTCCACGAACGATTGCCCGAATGAAATTCGAAAAACATGTTTTCTTATCGTACAATTCGCGATCAAATGACAGAACATCCCTATTTTTACTGTTTTATTTAATTCGATATACAGAAATTTTATTTTCAATTTCACGAGGTTGCTGCCATTTTGTAGCAACTTTTGTAAAGTCACTTTTAGCCATTTTGTGATCATTTTGTAGCAATTTTTTTGATTTATAAAATGGATAAGATAATATAGGACAGGTTTGAAAATTTATGGAATGACTTGAATGCGTTTAAAATAGTTATTAAAAAATTATTTTCAACGAGGTGTTACAACTGATAATTGTAGTTGTAATAATCATAATATTGTATTTAATATGATATTATAATTAATAATTGTAGTTATAATAATTATAATTGAGTATACTTGTGCTTATAATTATTATAAAATTATAACATAACAATTATAAACGACTACGTTTGTTCTTATGATTGTAACTGTATACTATTACATTTAACACAATATAAATAATAATTGTAATTATAATTAACAATTGCAAACTGCAGTAATTATAACTGAATATTCTTATAATTATTATAAAATGACAACTTTGTAGTATTATATTTAACATAATATTACAACTAATATTTATAATTATGAAAATTATAATTATTAACCACAATATTATATCAAATATAATACTATAAAATTAAATTATGAAATACAGATAGGTGTCCATACAAATTTCCAAACCTGTCCTATTATTACATTTAATTATAATTTTATATTGAATAATGTATAATTAACATTAATATACAGATATAATTAGTATTAATTGGTAATTAATATTACCAGTTATTAAAGATCCAACGATGTCCTATCATTTAATCGCTGATCAACTTATAAAAAAAATATGAAAACATTCTTGTTATATGTAACAAATATTGTACTTACGTTGTACGATGTACAGGTGTCGCGAGTAATATAAATTAATAATACTATTACGATTTAAAAAAAGCGATCGCTGCATGATACAGAATAAGAACCTTCGAAACATTCGTGTTATCCCGCAACGTAATAGAAACCAAAAGTACAATGAAGTAACAATATACGTATATGGTAACCGATAAACGTAATTAAGACGCGAAATGGACCCACTCGTATCGGTATAACACGATACGTCGACACTTTTAACGCTAGTTACGCTAGTTAAACGAGCAACTATGTTCTACAAAAACTAATTGATGTTTAAACAAAAAGATTTTCTTTTAACATAATCAAAAATTTCAATCTTATGTTGCATTTATAATTCATTCCATTGTAAATATTAGGTTATACGAATATTAAATCGTCAATTTCAAAAGTAGAAAGTCACTTTTAAAAATTAAAACAAAATTCGGAAATTTCTGAGATTCTTAAATTACCGAATTATCTTTTTAAATTTCTAGTTAAATATTTGAAGTTATCAAGTTTGTATATATCTTCATTTTCAAATTTGAAAATTTGAAATTACCGTATTTGTATATTTCTCGATTTCCAGATAGCCGTGTTCGAATATATCTCGATTTCTAAATTTCCAAATTTGAAATTCTAGTATCTGTATATTCCACGATTAGAGAATTCTCAAGTTACTAGAGGGCTGTTCGTGTTTGTATAAAAGTTTCGCAATACGTTTCGATTAGTGACGATATACGTATAATGGTAGTGGCGACAACGATAACGAAGAATACCGATTATCATCGAAACGATGGTTACCCTAACTTGTACTTGTCGAAATTGGTATGAAGGACACTGCTCGCGCGAACAATTTATTTTTCATCGTTCGTATCTCACGGTGTTATTGGGCTACGATTATTTCAACTTCCTCGATGGTTGAATCATAAATTATAGGAATAATTTGAAAGGATTCATTAACCATAATTAGGATACGAAGTTACCATAATTCTGATTACCGAATGCGCGAGTACTACGTAATTACGAATTTCGCTCGATCGAGAAAACGAATGACAATAAGTATAATACCTATGATAAAAAATCATGTTCGGTTCCAGTCTTGTTAGAAACGTCTTACTATATAAATGCTTGTAATTCAATTGACGTTAATATTATTGAAACTATAATTTATTTTGATTCTTATAATTGAGAATATTGAAAAAATATTGATAGCATTGTACCATGAAAATTTTCTGAAAATACATTTGTGAAGTGTTATGTTAATGGAAACATGATTAGGTTGATTGGAAGTGAAACTTCTATTGCGATTTTCCAAATTCTTAGATCATTCATATACAAATTTCTCAAATTGTATATTTTTAAGTTTTCAACACTTCTCAATATCCCAATTTCGATATTCCCCAATTTCCAAGACCCGAAATCCCCATATTCAAAAATTCCCCTATTCCCCACTATTCAAGTCCCAAAATTTCCTCATTCTAAAATTCAAAAATTCCCAAAAATCCAATTGTTTATCCCCACAAATTTCTATCTATTAGAGGTTTCACTTCAACCAAACATAACCGCAATTTGTTGTATACACTTCAATTCATGAGCGACCATGCACGAAAATATTAACAAGTCGACGAATGAAAAGCTCACACTATTTTAGTTTCTAAAAGCGAACCGAATTTTGTAGATTCTACGTATAATAGTTAGATAAAGCGGGTACATGGTAAACCAGTACCTATTAGATATTCTTTTATCATTATGCTAAAACGCTTACTTACGATTACGTCGCTACGCTATCAAAATAACAAAGAAAAAAAAAATATTGAGGCCAATTTATGGACATTAAAAACGAACGCGTATACGTGCAACGATACATATGAATCATATAGGACCATGTTTTGAGTATGTACATACGGTTGCGAAGAAAACGATACGCTGGGAGCGTGCGACGTGTAAATATAAAATATAGAGAAGCGAACGTTGACGTTGGCTAGGGAGAAGTGCTGAGATTAAGAAAAGAATGATTAGCTATTAAGTTGTGTGTACATGATACATATGTTATGACACGAGGTATACAATGGTCGAAAAAAATATCTGTGCTCTTTCAAAGTGTAATTCCCAAATTTCCCAAATCTCGAATGCACAAATCTGTAAATTTCCCAAATCCGAAATTCACCAAATACAAAATTCCCCCAATCCCAAGTTCACCAAATTCAAAATTCAGCAAATCCCAAATTCACAAATCCCTAAATTGCCCAATTGCCAAATTCCCCAAATCCAAAATTCCCCAAATCTTAAATTCCCAAGTCCTACATTCACCAAATCCAAAATTCCCCAAATCCAAAACTCTCCAAATCTCAAATTCACAAATCCCTAAATTCTCCAAATGCCAAATTACCCTATTCCCAAATTCCCCTAAACCCAAATTCCCCAAATCCCAAATTCCCCAATTGCCAAGTTCCCCAAATTCCAAATTCCCCAGATTCAAAATTCCCCAAATCCCAAATTCACAAATTCCTAAATTCCCCAAATGCCAAATTCCCCTAATCCCAAATTCCCCAAATCCCAAATTCCCCAAATCCCAAATTCCCCAAATCCCAAATTCCCCAAATCCCAAATTCCCCAATTGCCAAGTTCCCCAAATTCCAAATTCCCTAGACCCGAAACTCCCCAGATCTGAAATTCCCCAGATCTGAAATTCCCCAGATCCCAAATTCACCAATTCCCCAAATCTCAAATTCCGATTAATCTAAATTTCAAAATCCTCAAATTCCCAAATTTCCAAAGTTCTAAATTCCCAAACGTTCAGATTCACTCATCGTCTAATAAACTAAATTATGAAACTTCTATAAAAAAATCTCGTATCAATTACAGCAAATTTAAGAAAGTTATTGTCTTTGAAAGAGTGTGCAAATACTTTTTTCGATCACTGTAAGTATAGCCCGATAGCAACGTTAAACGAGACTACGTTTTGTATAATGTAACGTTAAGTGGTCTCGTAACGCGACGTATTGAAACTGAGGATCTTTTCGAAAATTCGGGAGCCCATTTTTATTTACTTTTCGAAATCAAGGTTGATTTTGAATTTGATCGTTGATCATGAATCATGAGCAGACATGGATTAAAAACAATCTATAATCAACGAACAGATTTCCAGATAACTCTGATTTAGTTTTGAAAAGTAAATAACAATGTGGGTTCAGAGTTTTGGAAAATGTCCTAAAAAACGAAATATTTAGTCACTCGTTAAATACTTATCTACGCGTAAGATATGGTATTAAAATCAAGCGAATGTAAACTTGCTCGTTCGTTAGACTTCTCACAACGAAAATTTTCACTCTATTTCCTTCGAAAGAAATAGACCTTCGTCTTTTAGTTTTGTATATCCTGGCATTTTTAATTTATTTATTATTTTACTTCGTTTAAGGGTACATTGTGTTTTATGAAGGAACCTGTGACCAAATGATTCTATTATTTTACTTTGTTTAGCAGTAAATTTTACTTAAAAAAGGAACCTGTGAATGGGTATCATTTTACTGTATTTAAGGGTAAATTATATGTTGAAACAAAACGTATGACCAAACTTTTTATTTTATCTTATTTAGAAGTAAATTATGTTTTCAAAAAAAAAGCGTGACCGAAAAATTCGACTTATATGTACAAACAGCAATAATGGTGAATATAACTCTGTACGCGAATGGTTCTTCGACGAACGATCGTTTAGCTTTTATAAATCAAAAATATCAATAACTTATCGAAGTTATAAAAGAAGAAAATTATAAAAATGGCGGATAACGCGTGATTAAGGAAATGTGGAAATTATGTATAGAATTAATTGCGGTTAAGAACGAGCGTATATGTACGATACTATTAACTTCAGACAATAAAATGTTATTATCGATGTTACTCTATCGTGTTTTAAATTTTCCTCCACAGAAGAAAAATAAAATGATCCAATAACCACCCTAATGAAACAGTATATTTATAAATTAACGAAGTAATAAATTTAAAAGTAAATTTAAATTCTTGAGGAGTTTGTAAGGTATCAAAACTCAAAATGTTGCGAATTGATCATCGATCGGTTCGTAAGAATTTGAGCTTGTGTTTTGATGGTAAAACAGACATAAGAAATTTTGGCGAAACTTCGGAAAACCGTCATGCTTCGATATCGACCAAATTTTGCAGATAATCTCTTTTCTGCAAAAGTAGATATCTAGCTTAATTTACTATAATATGCATCAAAATACATTGATGTGTCAGACTGACAAAGTTCAGAATGCATATTACAGTAAATTAAACTAATAAAATAAATATTAATCGAATTTTCGCTAAAATTGAACAAGTGGCGCCATCTCTGCGGCGAACAGGGTAAACTACTCGACGTTTTTGAAACAGCAGTTCCTTTAGTTGCAGCAAAGCGCCGCCAGATGGCGCGATGTGTATCTTTTTCTGTTAGTTGATTTTATAAGCTTAATTGACTATAATATGAATCGAATTACATCGAAGTACAAGAACAATTAACTTCGAAATGTTTTGACATTACCAAACCATTATTAATTTTTAACCACTCTTATATTAATCCTACTTAGCCTACGGGTTTCCCTATTAGGTGCCGCCATCTAGCGGTAGAAGATGAGAACTAATTAAACTACAGTTTCAAAAAGTGTGTACTTTACAATGTTCGCCGGAAAGATGGCGCCACACATTACATTCTTTTGGCGGCTCTGGTTGCGGCGCCAATTATGAAAGGTTAGCTGGTACCTGTATGGAGAACTTTAAAGATTAAGGGAGAGAGGGAGGACCAGCTAGTGGCATTCTAGCAGGCCCGAGCACACTATACTGTATCTCATCGATTATACAAGGAATGAAATAAGAATCGCAACAAATTTTCTTTCGAGTCGTTAAAACCATTCTCACAGATATCTTCTTTTGCAAAAGTGAGCTTATTTGCAAAATCGGATCGATATCGTAGCATGACAATTTTCTGAAGTTTCGACCTGAATTTTTTTTAAGTTTCTTTTAAGTTTACTAGTAGAACGCCCGGTGCTATGCATAGGGAATTCATCAGTTAAAATATAAATTTGACTTTGCCCACCATCCACCCCTAGCTCCTATACCATGAGGTTAATCAATTTGATTTTTTGGAAAATTTGTTGGGCGGGATCCGCGATTGCCTTATGAGAAGCTTGAGGCGCTGCGCAGTCCTAAACCGTTAGAGTTAGACATGCGCAGTAAATTCTGCAAAAAGAGGCTTAGCCCAGAAAGCTCAAATAAGGGACTTTTAACGATGACGTAATTAGTTTTTGAATTGGAGCAGTTTTGATTTTTTGGAGTGGGACTAAATGAACATACGTATGATGGGCAATCTGGGCCTTGCGGTTGTTCTGTGGAGGGTCGGTGTAGGTCGTTGGTGGGTCAGCGGTGAGTTAGTTGTGGGCGCGCGGCGGGTCAGCAGTGGGCCTGCACCAGCTCCACCGATCGTCCGCACCCGCTCCATCGGCCGTCCGCACCCGCTCCATCGGTCGTCCGCGCCCGCTCCATATATAGTCCGCACCCGCTCCGCTGCTCGCCCGCGCCCGCTCCGTCGTCCACCTGCGATCCACGCCCGGTCCGCAGGTCATCCGCAACCCACGATTCGCAATTAGCACCCGCACCGCGGGTTGTCTGCAGCCTAATCTTGCACATGCTATCATTGTAGGGACTACGGGATCTTTTTATCAAGGCTTTCAGGATCTCTTGTTTCAGGGAGGGGGGAGGTGTCATAGGGTTACCGCCGGACTCATTTACCCTATGAACTGCAAGAGTAAAGCGGACTTTACTCTTGCAAGGGTTGAAGGGGGGAGGCGGAGTGAAAACTAGACATGCGCAGTAATTTCTGCAAAAAGGGGCTTAACCCAGAAAGGTCAAACAAGCGACTTTCAACGATGACGTAATTAGTTTTTGAATTGGAGCAGTTTTGATTTTTTGGAAAATTTGTTGGGCAGAATCCGCAATAGCCTCAAGAGAAGCTTGAGGCGCTGCGCAGTCCTAAACCGTTAGAGTTAGACATGCGCAGTAAATTCTGCAAAAAGAGGCTTAACCCAGAAAGGTCAAATAAGCGACCTTCAACGATGACGTAATTAGTTTTTGAATTGGAGCAGTTTTGATTTTTTGGAAAATTTGTTGGGCAGGATCCGCGATTGCCTCATCAGAAACTTGAGGCGCTGCGCAGTCCTAAACCGTTAGAGTTAGACATGCGCAGTAAATTCTGCAAAAAGAGGCTTAACCCAGAAAGGTCAAACAAGCGACTTTCAACGATGACGTAATTAGTTTTTGAATTGGAGCAGTTTTGATTTTTTGGAAAATTTGTTGGGCAGAATCCGCAATAGCCTCAAGAGAAGCTTGAGGCGCTGCGCAGTCCTAAACCGTTAGAGTTAGACATGCGCAGTAAATTCTGCAAAAAGAGGCTTAACCCAGAAAGGTCAAATAAGCGACCTTCAACGATGACGTAATTAGTTTTTGAATTGGAGCAGTTTTGATTTTTTGGAAAATTTGTTGGGCAGGATCCGCGATTGCCTCATCAGAAACTTGAGGCGCTGCGCAGTCCTAAACCGTTAGAGTTAGACATGCGCAGTAAATTCTGCAAAAAGAGGCTTAACCCAGAAAGGTCAAACAAGCGACTTTCAACGATGACGTAATTAGTTTTTGAATTGGAGCAGTTTTGATTTTTTGGAAAATTTGTTGGGCAGAATCCGCAATAGCCTCAAGAGAAGCTTGAGGCGCTGCGCAGTCCTAAACCGTTAGAGTTAGACATGCGCAGTAAATTCTGCAAAAAGAGGCTTAACCCAGAAAGGTCAAATAAGCGACCTTCAACGATGACGTAATTAGTTTTTGAATTGGAGCAGTTTTGATTTTTTGGAAAATTTGTTGGGCAGGATCCGCGATTGCCTCATCAGAAACTTGAGGCGCTGCGCAGTCCTAAACCGTTAGAGTTAGACATGCGCAGTAAATTCTGCAAAAAGAGGCTTAACCCAGAAAGGTCAAACAAGCGACTTTCAACGATGACGTAATTAGTTTTTGAATTGGAGCAGTTTTGATTTTTTGGAAAATTTGTTGGGCAGAATCCGCAATAGCCTCAAGAGAAGCTTGAGGCGCTGCGCAGTCCTAAACCGTTAGAGTTAGACATGCGCAGTAAATTCTGCAAAAAGAGGCTTAACCCAGAAAGGTCAAACAAGCGACTTTCAACGATGACGTAATTAGTTTTTGAATTGGAGCAGTTTTGATTTTTTGGAAAATTTGTTGGGCAGAATCCGCAATAGCCTCAAGAGAAGCTTGAGGCGCTGCGCAGTCCTAAACCGTTAGAGTTAGACATGCGCAGTAAATTCTGCAAAAAGAGGCTTAACCCAGAAAGGTCAAATAAGCGACCTTCAACGATGACGTAATTAGTTTTTGAATTGGAGCAGTTTTGATTTTTTGGAAAATTTGTTGGGCAGGATCCGCGATTGCCTCATCAGAAACTTGAGGCGCTGCGCAGTCCTAAACCGTTAGAGTTAGACATGCGCAGTAAATTCTGCAAAAAGAGGCTTAACCCAGAAAGGTCAAACAAGCGACTTTCAACGATGACGTAATTAGTTTTTGAATTGGAGCAGTTTTGATTTTTTGGAAAATTTGTTGGGCAGAATCCGCAATAGCCTCAAGAGAAGCTTGAGGCGCTGCGCAGTCCTAAACCGTTAGAGTTAGACATGCGCAGTAAATTCTGCAAAAAGAGGCTTAACCCAGAAAGGTCAAACAAGCGACTTTCAACGATGACGTAATTAGTTTTTGAATTGGAGCAGTTTTGATTTTTTGGAAAATTTGTTGGGCAGAATCCGCAATAGCCTCAAGAGAAGCTTGAGGCGCTGCGCAGTCCTAAACCGTTAGAGTTAGACATGCGCAGTAAATTCTGCAAAAAGAGGCTTAACCCAGAAAGGTCAAATAAGCGACTTTCAACGATGACGTAATTAGTTTTTGAATTGGAGCAGTTTTGATTTTTTGGAAAATTTGTTGGGCAGAATCCGCAATAGCCTCAAGAGAAGCTTGAGGCGCTGCGCAGTCCTAAACCGTTAGAGTTAGACATGCGCAGTAAATTCTGCAAAAAGAGGCTTAACCCAGAAAGGTCAAACAAGCGACTTTCAACGATGACGTAATTAGTTTTTGAATTGGAGCAGTTTTGATTTTTTGGAAAATTTGTTGGGCAGAATCCGCAATAGCCTCAAGAGAAGCTTGAGGCGCTGCGCAGTCCTAAACCGTTAGAGTTAGACATGCGCAGTAAATTCTGCAAAAAGAGGCTTAACCCAGAAAGGTCAAACAAGCGACTTTCAACGATGACGTAATTAGTTTTTGAATTGGAGCAGTTTTGATTTTTTGGAAAATTTGTTGGGCAGAATCCGCAATAGCCTCAAGAGAAGCTTGAGGCGCTGCGCAGTCCTAAACCGTTAGAGTTAGACATGCGCAGTAAATTCTGCAAAAAGAGGCTTAACCCAGAAAGGTCAAATAAGCGACCTTCAACGATGACGTAATTAGTTTTTGAATTGGAGCAGTTTTGATTTTTTGGAAAATTTGTTGGGCAGGATCCGCGATTGCCTCATCAGAAACTTGAGGCGCTGCGCAGTCCTAAACCGTTAGAGTTAGACATGCGCAGTAAATTCTGCAAAAAGAGGCTTAACCCAGAAAGGTCAAACAAGCGACTTTCAACGATGACGTAATTAGTTTTTGAATTGGAGCAGTTTTGATTTTTTGGAAAATTTGTTGGGCAGAATCCGCAATAGCCTCAAGAGAAGCTTGAGGCGCTGCGCAGTCCTAAACCGTTAGAGTTAGACATGCGCAGTAAATTCTGCAAAAAGAGGCTTAACCCAGAAAGGTCAAATAAGCGACCTTCAACGATGACGTAATTAGTTTTTGAATTGGAGCAGTTTTGATTTTTTGGAAAATTTGTTGGGCAGGATCCGCGATTGCCTCATCAGAAACTTGAGGCGCTGCGCAGTCCTAAACCGTTAGAGTTAGACATGCGCAGTAAATTCTGCAAAAAGAGGCTTAACCCAGAAAGGTCAAACAAGCGACTTTCAACGATGACGTAATTAGTTTTTGAATTGGAGCAGTTTTGATTTTTTGGAAAATTTGTTGGGCAGAATCCGCAATAGCCTCAAGAGAAGCTTGAGGCGCTGCGCAGTCCTAAACCGTTAGAGTTAGACATGCGCAGTAAATTCTGCAAAAAGAGGCTTAACCCAGAAAGGTCAAACAAGCGACTTTCAACGATGACGTAATTAGTTTTTGAATTGGAGCAGTTTTGATTTTTTGGAAAATTTGTTGGGCAGAATCCGCAATAGCCTCAAGAGAAGCTTGAGGCGCTGCGCAGTCCTAAACCGTTAGAGTTAGACATGCGCAGTAAATTCTGCAAAAAGAGGCTTAACCCAGAAAGGTCAAATAAGCGACTTTCAACGATGACGTAATTAGTTTTTGAATTGGAGCAGTTTTGATTTTTTGGAAAATTTGTTGGGCAGAATCCGCAATAGCCTCAAGAGAAGCTTGAGGCGCTGCGCAGTCCTAAACCGTTAGAGTTAGACATGCGCAGTAAATTCTGCAAAAAGAGGCTTAACCCAGAAAGGTCAAACAAGCGACTTTCAACGATGACGTAATTAGTTTTTGAATTGGAGCAGTTTTGATTTTTTGGAAAATTTGTTGGGCAGAATCCGCAATAGCCTCAAGAGAAGCTTGAGGCGCTGCGCAGTCCTAAACCGTTAGAGTTAGACATGCGCAGTAAATTCTGCAAAAAGAGGCTTAACCCAGAAAGGTCAAACAAGCGACTTTCAACGATGACGTAATTAGTTTTTGAATTGGAGCAGTTTTGATTTTTTGGAAAATTTGTTGGGCAGAATCCGCAATAGCCTCAAGAGAAGCTTGAGGCGCTGCGCAGTCCTAAACCGTTAGAGTTAGACATGCGCAGTAAATTCTGCAAAAAGAGGCTTAACCCAGAAAGGTCAAATAAGCGACCTTCAACGATGACGTAATTAGTTTTTGAATTGGAGCAGTTTTGATTTTTTGGAAAATTTGTTGGGCAGGATCCGCGATTGCCTCATCAGAAACTTGAGGCGCTGCGCAGTCCTAAACCGTTAGAGTTAGACATGCGCAGTAAATTCTGCAAAAAGAGGCTTAACCCAGAAAGGTCAAACAAGCGACTTTCAACGATGACGTAATTAGTTTTTGAATTGGAGCAGTTTTGATTTTTTGGAAAATTTGTTGGGCAGAATCCGCAATAGCCTCAAGAGAAGCTTGAGGCGCTGCGCAGTCCTAAACCGTTAGAGTTAGACATGCGCAGTAAATTCTGCAAAAAGAGGCTTAACCCAGAAAGGTCAAACAAGCGACTTTCAACGATGACGTAATTAGTTTTTGAATTGGAGCAGTTTTGATTTTTTGGAAAATTTGTTGGGCAGAATCCGCAATAGCCTCAAGAGAAGCTTGAGGCGCTGCGCAGTCCTAAACCGTTAGAGTTAGACATGCGCAGTAAATTCTGCAAAAAGAGGCTTAACCCAGAAAGGTCAAATAAGCGACCTTCAACGATGACGTAATTAGTTTTTGAATTGGAGCAGTTTTGATTTTTTGGAAAATTTGTTGGGCAGGATCCGCGATTGCCTCATCAGAAACTTGAGGCGCTGCGCAGTCCTAAACCGTTAGAGTTAGACATGCGCAGTAAATTCTGCAAAAAGAGGCTTAACCCAGAAAGGTCAAACAAGCGACTTTCAACGATGACGTAATTAGTTTTTGAATTGGAGCAGTTTTGATTTTTTGGAAAATTTGTTGGGCAGAATCCGCAATAGCCTCAAGAGAAGCTTGAGGCGCTGCGCAGTCCTAAACCGTTAGAGTTAGACATGCGCAGTAAATTCTGCAAAAAGAGGCTTAACCCAGAAAGGTCAAACAAGCGACTTTCAACGATGACGTAATTAGTTTTTGAATTGGAGCAGTTTTGATTTTTTGGAAAATTTGTTGGGCAGAATCCGCAATAGCCTCAAGAGAAGCTTGAGGCGCTGCGCAGTCCTAAACCGTTAGAGTTAGACATGCGCAGTAAATTCTGCAAAAAGAGGCTTAACCCAGAAAGGTCAAATAAGCGACTTTCAACGATGACGTAATTAGTTTTTGAATTGGAGCAGTTTTGATTTTTTGGAAAATTTGTTGGGCAGAATCCGCAATAGCCTCAAGAGAAGCTTGAGGCGCTGCGCAGTCCTAAACCGTTAGAGTTAGACATGCGCAGTAAATTCTGCAAAAAGAGGCTTAACCCAGAAAGGTCAAACAAGCGACTTTCAACGATGACGTAATTAGTTTTTGAATTGGAGCAGTTTTGATTTTTTGGAAAATTTGTTGGGCAGAATCCGCAATAGCCTCAAGAGAAGCTTGAGGCGCTGCGCAGTCCTAAACCGTTAGAGTTAGACATGCGCAGTAAATTCTGCAAAAAGAGGCTTAACCCAGAAAGGTCAAACAAGCGACTTTCAACGATGACGTAATTAGTTTTTGAATTGGAGCAGTTTTGATTTTTTGGAAAATTTGTTGGGCAGAATCCGCAATAGCCTCAAGAGAAGCTTGAGGCGCTGCGCAGTCCTAAACCGTTAGAGTTAGACATGCGCAGTAAATTCTGCAAAAAGAGGCTTAACCCAGAAAGGTCAAATAAGCGACCTTCAACGATGACGTAATTAGTTTTTGAATTGGAGCAGTTTTGATTTTTTGGAAAATTTGTTGGGCAGGATCCGCGATTGCCTCATCAGAAACTTGAGGCGCTGCGCAGTCCTAAACCGTTAGAGTTAGACATGCGCAGTAAATTCTGCAAAAAGAGGCTTAACCCAGAAAGGTCAAACAAGCGACTTTCAACGATGACGTAATTAGTTTTTGAATTGGAGCAGTTTTGATTTTTTGGAAAATTTGTTGGGCAGAATCCGCAATAGCCTCAAGAGAAGCTTGAGGCGCTGCGCAGTCCTAAACCGTTAGAGTTAGACATGCGCAGTAAATTCTGCAAAAAGAGGCTTAACCCAGAAAGGTCAAACAAGCGACTTTCAACGATGACGTAATTAGTTTTTGAATTGGAGCAGTTTTGATTTTTTGGAAAATTTGTTGGGCAGAATCCGCAATAGCCTCAAGAGAAGCTTGAGGCGCTGCGCAGTCCTAAACCGTTAGAGTTAGACATGCGCAGTAAATTCTGCAAAAAGAGGCTTAACCCAGAAAGGTCAAATAAGCGACCTTCAACGATGACGTAATTAGTTTTTGAATTGGAGCAGTTTTGATTTTTTGGAAAATTTGTTGGGCAGGATCCGCGATTGCCTCATCAGAAACTTGAGGCGCTGCGCAGTCCTAAACCGTTAGAGTTAGACATGCGCAGTAAATTCTGCAAAAAGAGGCTTAACCCAGAAAGGTCAAACAAGCGACTTTCAACGATGACGTAATTAGTTTTTGAATTGGAGCAGTTTTGATTTTTTGGAAAATTTGTTGGGCAGAATCCGCAATAGCCTCAAGAGAAGCTTGAGGCGCTGCGCAGTCCTAAACCGTTAGAGTTAGACATGCGCAGTAAATTCTGCAAAAAGAGGCTTAACCCAGAAAGGTCAAATAAGCGACCTTCAACGATGACGTAATTAGTTTTTGAATTGGAGCAGTTTTGATTTTTTGGAAAATTTGTTGGGCAGGATCCGCGATTGCCTCATCAGAAACTTGAGGCGCTGCGCAGTCCTAAACCGTTAGAGTTAGACATGCGCAGTAAATTCTGCAAAAAGAGGCTTAACCCAGAAAGGTCAAACAAGCGACTTTCAACGATGACGTAATTAGTTTTTGAATTGGAGCAGTTTTGATTTTTTGGAAAATTTGTTGGGCAGAATCCGCAATAGCCTCAAGAGAAGCTTGAGGCGCTGCGCAGTCCTAAACCGTTAGAGTTAGACATGCGCAGTAAATTCTGCAAAAAGAGGCTTAACCCAGAAAGGTCAAACAAGCGACTTTCAACGATGACGTAATTAGTTTTTGAATTGGAGCAGTTTTGATTTTTTGGAAAATTTGTTGGGCAGAATCCGCAATAGCCTCAAGAGAAGCTTGAGGCGCTGCGCAGTCCTAAACCGTTAGAGTTAGACATGCGCAGTAAATTCTGCAAAAAGAGGCTTAACCCAGAAAGGTCAAATAAGCGACCTTCAACGATGACGTAATTAGTTTTTGAATTGGAGCAGTTTTGATTTTTTGGAAAATTTGTTGGGCAGGATCCGCGATTGCCTCATCAGAAACTTGAGGCGCTGCGCAGTCCTAAACCGTTAGAGTTAGACATGCGCAGTAAATTCTGCAAAAAGAGGCTTAACCCAGAAAGGTCAAACAAGCGACTTTCAACGATGACGTAATTAGTTTTTGAATTGGAGCAGTTTTGATTTTTTGGAAAATTTGTTGGGCAGAATCCGCAATAGCCTCAAGAGAAGCTTGAGGCGCTGCGCAGTCCTAAACCGTTAGAGTTAGACATGCGCAGTAAATTCTGCAAAAAGAGGCTTAACCCAGAAAGGTCAAACAAGCGACTTTCAACGATGACGTAATTAGTTTTTGAATTGGAGCAGTTTTGATTTTTTGGAAAATTTGTTGGGCAGAATCCGCAATAGCCTCAAGAGAAGCTTGAGGCGCTGCGCAGTCCTAAACCGTTAGAGTTAGACATGCGCAGTAAATTCTGCAAAAAGAGGCTTAACCCAGAAAGGTCAAATAAGCGACTTTCAACGATGACGTAATTAGTTTTTGAATTGGAGCAGTTTTGATTTTTTGGAAAATTTGTTGGGCAGAATCCGCAATAGCCTCAAGAGAAGCTTGAGGCGCTGCGCAGTCCTAAACCGTTAGAGTTAGACATGCGCAGTAAATTCTGCAAAAAGAGGCTTAACCCAGAAAGGTCAAACAAGCGACTTTCAACGATGACGTAATTAGTTTTTGAATTGGAGCAGTTTTGATTTTTTGGAAAATTTGTTGGGCAGAATCCGCAATAGCCTCAAGAGAAGCTTGAGGCGCTGCGCAGTCCTAAACCGTTAGAGTTAGACATGCGCAGTAAATTCTGCAAAAAGAGGCTTAACCCAGAAAGGTCAAACAAGCGACTTTCAACGATGACGTAATTAGTTTTTGAATTGGAGCAGTTTTGATTTTTTGGAAAATTTGTTGGGCAGAATCCGCAATAGCCTCAAGAGAAGCTTGAGGCGCTGCGCAGTCCTAAACCGTTAGAGTTAGACATGCGCAGTAAATTCTGCAAAAAGAGGCTTAACCCAGAAAGGTCAAATAAGCGACTTTCAACGATGACGTAATTAGTTTTTGAATTGGAGCAGTTTTGATTTTTTGGAAAATTTGTTGGACAGGATCCGCGATTGCCTCATCAGAAACTTGAGGCGCTGCGAAGTCCTAAACCGTTAGAGTTAGACATGCGCAGTAAATTTTTTTACAAAGAAAGTAATCAAAGCAAAAGTGGATGAGGCACCCACAATGATGACGTAACTAGTTCTTATGTATCTCTTAAAAAGTGTTCCTTAATAAGGGTTTTCCTGCACTATCATTGTAAGAGTACACATATAATATTTTTCGGCCTTGTTTTCGAGCATGTGTACAACATCTCAGCGTATCTCACGGACATTTTTCTGCGTTATAATATGATTTTTTTATTTAGAGTATGTCATACACTAAACTAAATGTAGTGAAGAAATATAAACATTTTAAAGTATATGTTTGCGTATGATTTCTAGAACCCTGTCAATTTTTCAATGTAATCACTGTACAATAAATTACTATCTTTTAAGTCTATTTTACATATTAAATCGTTTTGGTACTTCCCTTAACGTTAATTTCATGATGATTGATAGAGGATTCCCATTTTATCATTTTTTTTCAAGGAAAACTAAACTTTCTCCCAACTTATATCTTGATCCGCAGCTTTCATCTTTATTTTATATTAACAACATTTATTTTGGACTAGCAACGTAAAACAACACGGTGTACAATACTTCTTATCTTAAATTTATTCATTACGAATCGCAAAGATAACAACGGTCAATAAATAATATAATGTGGAATGTTTCGTATCGAATGCGTTAAAAACAAACAGAAAAAATTGAAAAAAAAAATGTTACAAAATATTATATGTGCTATATTTCATAAAAAACATAAGTGATTACATTTAAGAGGAAGAAGTTTATTCCGTGGTTCTCAAACATTTCAATTCATAACGTTTTAGGTATATCATAATTTTTCTTTGACCCAGTTTTCAAATTCTCGGTTCTCAAATTTTTAAACTTTCAAATATTCAAATCTTCAATTTCCTATATTTTCAAATTCTCAAATTTCTAAACTTCGAATCTTCTGAATTTCAAAATTTCCAAAGTTCACTTTCTCTAATTTTCTAAACTTCCAATTTCCAAAGTTTCAAACTTCCACATTCTCAAAATTGGTAATCACGAAGATTAATAAATTTCAGAGTACCAAAATTTCTAAATCTCCAAATAAAAAATTGCCAAAATAACTCTGTCAATCTTGATATAATATACTGCCGCTAATTCCAAACTAGTTAGCACTGCTACAATAGTACCATCTAACCGATCTGAACCCAGATAACCTAAATCCGCTAGTGCCCCTAGGGCATCTAAACGCACAGTTTGAGAACCACTGAGTTAACCTGAACGAAGTATACTGTTTATTCAACTTGTATTTTTGCTGACTATGTTTTCGTTCGTATTAACGTTATCGTATCACAAACGTTATCTGGAAAGTTCAGCGCTGAAAATATAATGGTTCCTCGGTGTCTAGCAGCTGGAATTTATTTCCTCGTCCTGTACTCGTATTTTTTCGAACTATCATTTAGACATTGAATGAAACGCTATTAAAACGTGTTCCTAATTCAGCATCGCGATCAAAAGCTTTTTCCACTCAGCGTCACAATCGCTCTGTAAAGAGAAAATTCAGGTATCCCGTTTTATTGAAATTTACACGGACAAACGACAAACGGCAAACAATTTCCAATCGAACGTGCAAAAAAGTCAGAAAGAAAAAGACGCGTCACGGTTATAACACTTGTTAGAATGGGCGGAACGAGGTTACAGCCTCGAGCGCCATCTTCTGTGTAAGAAGAGAATTAATAAACTAAACTGATGTTAGAAACAGATGACCAATGTTGTAGAAACAGAATTAATGCGAACGCATATTCCCTTCCATAGATTTGTTTAACTCAAAAGTGCAATCAAAAGCCGCTTAAAATCTTCGCCGCAGTCACTCTGTAAATGCAAACAGAATTCGGAATAAATTAAAGCGATGTTAATCGTTGAACGTAAAATATTTATCAATGTTCGTATCTGTACATACATCGGAGAACGCGATTAGCATGCATTATTACACAGAAGCGTTTTAAAATTAGTAAAATTAGTTGACCGGTTATGTGAATCATCGCAGTAATTTTTTCGATTGTGATTTTTTTTTTTAATAAAATATAATAAGCGTTAATACAATTTAGTTGGAAATCGTGTGGTTTATTATTGACGTAAACGGAAAATAATTCACGCGAAAATTTGTAGAAACACGCGATACCGTGTTCTTCGCTGAGTACGAATACGGTTAACAAAAGAAAGTTAAATTTAAGCGTCTGAAGCTTCGAAAAATATCGCAAGGAACTATAATCTCTGATATTAAAGTACAATTTGAAACAAAGGAAATCGCTGAACGTTAAACGTATTCATCCAAGTACGGCAAGCAAGAGTCTCTTGTAGTCTCCTGAACAGTCGTCCTGAAATTTATGGAAAATTATAGGGAGCAGACGTTTAGAAAAAAAATACATCGTCAGGTATGAAGAATTATTTCGCGTATGTGCGTGTATAATCGCTTTTCACGAACATCAATTTTGGTATGAATGTTCCTGTGAACGTGTTACACAATTTCTCACGTATGATATACAGTTAACGGATCTCAAAATATTCAAATTTTCAGATTTTTAAATTTCCAAACTTCCAAATTTCTAAATCTTTGAATTATCAAATCCTTAAATTTTTAAATATCTAAATTTTCAAAGCCCTAAGTGCTCAATTTCCAAATCTCCAAATTTTCAAATCCATACATTTCCAAATTCTCAAATCTCCAAATAATTAAATTCCCAAAATTCTCAAATCTCCAAATCTCTAAATTTTCAAATCTATAAATCTTGAAATTCTTAAATTTTTAAACTCTCAAATCTCCAAATAGTTAAACTTCCAAATTCTCAAATTTCCAAATCTCTAAATCTCCAAATGTCCAAATCTTCAAATTCTTAAATTCGTAAATTCCCAAATCTCCAAACAGTAAAACTCCCAAATTCTCAAAACCCCAAATCACTAAATTTCGAAAGTCTCTATCCCTAAATCCTCAGATTTAAAAATTTCTAAATACAAATTCACTCGTGAGTACCCACAGGCATATCATAGGAACATTCTAACGGATAGCGTTATAAATATATTTATTATATAACTTACGTCAATATCCCCTGCGAGCGACTGTCCGTACATAATTTGATAAGTTTCCTTAATATCACCCAAATCTATTTCTGATCGTGTTACAATTATACGTATCAGCGTGGAATCGTCGGTACCAAGGCCACGCATAGCTTTGTATAATCTTTCAGCGAAATACGCTGTCTTATTTCGAGCACATTTCACTGAAACAAACAAGTAATCATAAGTTAAAGTCACGTTCACCATTCCGTTCATATTACATCATATCTAAATTGGTATATGTACACATACATGACACACACGAAGTGTATACTTCAAATTTCTCATATTAAAAACCTAGCCTTAGACCACCTTTTCTACTAAATTTTATTGTATTATATATTTTTATATAATAAAAATAATTTAGTATAGATAGTGATCTAAGTGCACTATATAATATTTATTTTTACTACATTCTTTTTATAATTTTACTAATTTAATTTATACTAAATTATATTGATTGTAATGCCAGAAATAGTACCACACGTTATCACACACATGGCCGATGTACATATGTGGACACTGGGCATTACACTTACCGACTGCGAGGTAACCATCTTCAATTGCTCCTGAAAATTCGCTTTTAATAGTTTCTTCTAAACTAACTCCAGCAAGACGTTCGTATTCCTCGAAAATCTTTCGCAATTGAGGATAACTTTTAGTTATGAGGATTGCGTTGAATGTACTTTCATCCGTTCCCCATTGACCTTCGCCAGCCTCTTGCAACCTTTTAGCGTCTTCGATTGCAGCTTCTTCGTCAACATCGGGGCTCTCATCCCTGTTGGCCTACAAGAATATATTGAGAATGTTATAATAAATAATACTCCAAGAAAAATTGAAAAGAGTGGAACACCAATTATCAAACAGTGCAAGACCAAGTCTGGATTTTGGAGAAAAAATATGGTGACCAAAGGTGAAAATGCTTTCACTCGTTTATTTTTAAGCATCACTATAATTTGCGTTTCAAATTGGTAACATGGATCAAATAAAATTTGTTTATTAATAATCGTATTGTTTGTTAATCATATTCTATTAATTCTGAACAATTATTTTCCTACGAACAAAATAGGAAAAAAAATATAATAATAAGTAGCTGTATATCCTAAATTCCTATGTACACGACACTCTATTTGCTACTAAATAAAAATTTTTAAATCTTAGTTTTAACATCGCCCGTTTATAAGAAGGTTGCGAACCACTGACACAGAAAACGATAAAAAAGTGACTTACGCAAGAGAGAGAAACCAAAAGCCTCTTAAAATGGCCGGACGTGTCGCTTTTCAAGTCATCCTCCAATTCATTTCCGTACACTGCAAACGTTTCACAATTTGAATTAAAAATCACGCCTCGTTTCGCTTTCTCCACAGACAATCATGTATTGTAACGTAATTGCTAGAAGATGCGTCACTGTGCGAGTTCACTTACGTTCCTTGTAAACGGCAGATATGGTCTTGATGCCATAATTGCTGAGCGATGCTAGCACCTCGATGAGAGCTCCTTCGTCCGTGCCCATACCGGAAATTGCATTATGGAGTTCTTTAGCGTAATACTCCGGCAGCGGTGTCATTAACGCTAAGATAGCCTTTTCGAAGTTACCACCGAGTTCGGATTTCAATTCGGATATCAGATCTTTTCCGTACATCGTTTTGAATTTGTCGGCAATTTCGAGACGCTGCACTATACCGCGATGGGCAAGGACGTCGATGATGGTTTGTTCGTCGGTACCGAAACCCTTCATGGCGGTTCGAAGGAGAGCAGCATCTTCTTCGGGGTTGAAAGGATCGGCAGGGTACACCGTTGGGGTGCACTGAAATCATCGAATCTTTAATTAACTCTTTGAGGTCGAAGTTCGAGATATTCCAGGCAGAACTGCATTTTTAAATGTTACCGCAAGTTAACCTTGCAACAGGAATAATGTCTTTCGTAACATGTATGCTCAAGGTAGATTTTACTTGGTTTAAGTTCAATCGGTATTATCTACTTAAAACTAGAAAATAGTATACGTTGAGCTACATACATTTGTAAATAGATAGATATAAATATTTGGATGTAATTGATTCATAAATTTAAAAGCAAATTTGAAATTTTTAAGCTAGACTATTTTAGATAGACTACAGTATTATGCAATAAGAAAGAATTTTAATTACCTGCACATGGTAGTATTTGGCCGACATTGTCGTAATTAACTGCAAATTAGAAATTTGTATGAAATGAAGACATATTTGTAAATTTATTACGATTGTTCAATATAATTAATTATTAGTAACAAAAGTATAAAAATGTATGATAAGTGGAAAAGGATCGAATTCGATGTCTGTAATATCAAGAAGCCATAATCGATTGACAAAATTATTAATGGAATCAAAACAGATCAATACGTAGGAGCTGACGCATCAAGTTAAGGTTCAGGGCTGTGTGTGTAGAATTTCAAAATGTTTTATCCTCTGTACACGTATCGAAACGAATTTTTAACCTTGAAATGACCGGCAAGGTCTCTTATGGAACTCATGAGTTCTCAAATTCTGCGTAACATGTACGTCGTATAAACATGTACATAAAATGTATAAACATACACATAGAGCAATACATACATTAATATAACGTATTAATGAATTCATTACAATATACTAATATCGTATTTTAGAAAATAATATTACAGTATACTAATGAGTTTTAGAAAATTAAAGCTACTACTTTTATACAAAAGATATTAGTTCCCTAATGACAGAGACCTAAATAAATAAGTAAACACAAAAAAGTAAATATGACTAAACAGTGAACTATTTAGCCATGTTCTAATCAGGATTGTTGCAGAACAGAAAACAGATGTATGTAGAAAGTATATATCAATGTCATCGATAAATATATTATATTAACAGTATAAAGAAAAAATGTAAAAACTGTGCCAACTATCTCCACTTTACATAGCAATGTAACCTTGCCACAAATAGAACAAGGTAAATAACCTTGCTAAATTCTATCAAGAATTTATTAACCGGTAAAAATCGACAAGTGAAAATATATTACAAGGACAGTAAACTTTTATAAAACATTTTGAGACTCCTTTAGGTTGAGAACCACTGTGCACGATCCTGAGCGCCACGCCGTCGTGGCGTCATGAAAATAGCGTCGCATCCAAATTGTTGATTTACGAGTTCCTTCTATCTCTTTCTCACAAAAGTCCGCACTGTTTCTACGCCCCTGAACGAATTAATACGTAAAAGTACCAATCGATCATCTGTTACCAACATGAGTCATCGATTAATCAGTTGTGATCTGTTAATGTAAATAATCCTTTATTATTTAGCAGAAATCTATACTGTCAAAGTCGAACATGAGTATGCATATAATGTTGAGATATAAATTGAAACTGTTTACATTCCTATATCCCTAGATTTTTACATTTTCAAACTTCTATGTTTATTAGAGATATCTATGATATGCGATTTGTTTGATATATTTATGATTTGAGATTTGTTAGAGATATCTATGATCTCAGACTTACTAGACATATCTATAATCTGAGATTTATTAGAGATATCTCTGTACCTGGATCTCTAAAATTTTGTATTTATAAATTTTGATATTATTGTGTATCTAGATTTTAAGATTTCTGGGTCTCATTTCAAGAGTCGTAGATTTCTGGATCTCTAGATTTTGAGATACCTGTATACCTATATTTCTAGATCTCTACATTTCTATGTGATGTATCTAGATCTCAAGATTATTAGATCTCTACATCCCTAAATTTCTAAATGTCCCTATATTTCCACATTTTCAAATCCTTATACCTTTGAATCTTTATTTCTAGACTTCTACATCCCCAGATCCCTATATCCCCAGGTTTCTACATCCCCAGATCCCTATGTTTCTAGATCTCTACATTCCCATATGCCTATATTCCCAAATCCCTATATTTCTAGATCTCTACATCCCCAAATTCCTATATTTCCAGATCTCTACATCCCCAAATTCCTATATCCCCAAATCCCTACATCCCCAAATTCCTACATCCCCAAATCCCTATATTTCTAGATCTCTACATCCCCAAATTCCTATATCCCCAAATCCCTACATCCCCAAATCCCTATATTTTCAGATCTATACATCCCCAAATTCCTATATCCCCAAATCCCTACATCCTCAAATCCCTACATCCCCAAATCTCTACATTCCCAAATCCTTACATCCCCAGATCCCTATATTTCCAGATCTCTATATCCCCAGATCCCTATATTTCCAGATCTCTACATCCCCAAATCCCTACGTCCCCAAATCCCTACATCCCCAAATTCCATATCTCCAAATCTCTATATTCTCAAATCTCTATATCTCCAAATACCTACATCCCCACATCTCTACATCCCCAGATCTCTATATTCCCAAGTCCCTATATTCCTAAACCACTATATCCCTACCTCCCTAATATCAATAATGGCACACCGCTTACATTAATAACCCACTTCTAAATAGATATTCATCAAAACTTATTTACATTGGCTCCAGTTAAATACGGTTAGGTTAGGTCAGATCTATGTCTCAAATCTCTATAACCTATTCCCAGATCACAATATACCTGTATCCTAAATACCAATCAAAATACAACACCGTTTACATAAACATCCCAGTTTTTAGAAACGTACATTCAGAAAAATTGTTTAGATCCCCTCCTGACTAGGTTATGTTACTCGGAAAGATGGTTCCTACTCGCATCCCAGATTATTCAAGTTCGCGGAACGTTATGAATCATACGCAATTGCCGGATGATTACGTAGTTGAGAATCCGCAACACGGCACCGAACGCGTCGTACACAAACTGTTCGGAAAGTAGCGATGACGATCGAGCGAAACCAGAGATTAACGATATTTATAAACCGGTGATGTTCTAAAGTCATCAATCTGAAAATACGTTCTCGATCGTTCCGGTTAACGGAGACACTTTTTGCGGTCAAATGGAACGTCGATTCGAATTTCACGACCTTAGAAACCTTAGATCCGTCACCTTGCGATCGGTAGCGATTTTTTCGCCGACAAAGCCGCAAACGAAGGAATTTTTTTTTATCGCTACGCAGTTAGAGTCGACACGTTTCGATGCACGACTTAGGTTAGATGCAAGAGTTAGGTTAATTCTATTACGCTGGAAGGTCGAAGATCGTATTGATCGGTAAAGAACCGTGTCTTCGGGTGTGGCACTTACCTTGTATGTGGTACAGCGATGATGGTCGTATCCAGCGTTCGTGAACGGACTGGTTCCGTGCGGTTCTGGCAAGCGACTGAAGCAAACCGTTCCTCCTCGTCACGGATATTCTTCGTGACAATGGTGGGAGCGAAAAACCGAGAGAACGTATGTACGCGGATGATCTAAACATCGAGGTTAACGATGCAGATATTAATTGTATGAATCACGCGATTATTCAACGAATTTCTGTGCTGGTTCAAAAGTACGTGACGATCTTGGTACATACTTTACGAGATCGAGATTTAGCTTCCCGTTACGAGCATTTAGCGCTTGAAGAGAAAGTTTGTCCATTTTAGAACGGTACAAATATGTACGTTTAACTTTTTTTTTCTGCGGTCTGCTTCAAAATGTTCGTTGAGAATTCTGGTTCTGTGATGTTAAAAGTTTTACGGTGATTCTGTGTGTCTTTTAAACTCCATGCGATGGCAGTGGTGTATACAGAGGGGGTCTGGGATCTTTGGTATTTATTAGAGAAAAGGAAAAAATAGTAAAAAAATGAGTAGAAAGCTTTTCATAATTAATACTCACTTTATTATTAATAATTTTTTACCGTTCTTATGTGTCTTTTAAATTCCATGCGATGGCAGTGGTGTATCCAGAGGGGTCCTAGGGTCTTTGGTATTTATCAAAGAAGAGGAAAAAATTGTGGAAAAATTAGTAGAAAGCTTTGCATAATTAATACTCACTTTATTATTAATAATTTTTTACTGTTTCTATGTGTCTTTTAAATTCCATGCGATGAGGCAGTGGTGTATCCAGAGGGGGCCTGGAGTCTTTGGTATTTATCAGAGAAGAGGAAAAAATTGTGGAAAAATTAGTAGAAAGCTTTTCATAATTAATACTCACTTTATTATTAATAATTTTTTACTGTTCTTATGCGTCTTTTAAATTCCATGCGATGGCAGTGGTGTATCCAGAGGGGTCCTAGGGTCTTTGGTATTTATCAAAGAAGAGGAAAAAATTGTGGAAAAATTAGTAGAAAGCTTTGCATAATTAATACTCACTTTATTATTAATAATTTTTTACTGTTTCTATGTGTCTTTTAAATTCCATGCGATGAGGTAGTGGTGTATCCAGAGGGGGCCTGGAGTCTTTGGTATTTGTCAGAGAAAAGGAAAAAATTGTGGAAAAATTAGTAGAAAGCTTTGCATAATTAATACTCACTTTATTATTAATAATTTTTTACCGTTCTTATGTGTCTTTTAAATTCCATGCGATGGCAGTGGTGTATACAGAGGGGGCCTGGAGTCGTTGGTATTTGTCAGAGAAAAGGAAAAAATTGTGGAAAAATTAGTAGAAAGCTTTGCATAATTAATACTCACTTTATTATTAATAATTTTTTACCGTTCTTATGTGTCTTTTAAATTCCATGCAATGGCAGTGGTGTATCCAGAGGGGGCCTAAGGTCTTTGGTATTTATCAGAGAAAAGGAAAAAATAGCAAAAAATTCAAAGAAAATCTTTACTTAATTGACATTTCTGTTATTATCAATGATTTTTTTCTGTTTTTATGTATCTTTCAAATTCCATGTGATACAATAATGATGTATGCAGAGGAGCGCCTAGGGGCCCTGGTATTTATTAGAGAAAAGGAAAAAATAGTAGAAAATTCAAAGAAAATCTTGACTTATTTAATACTCATTTTATTATCAATGATTTATAGCTGTTATATGTTTTTTAAATTGTACATATACAGCAATGATGTATGCAGAGGGGGTGTGTGTCTAGGGACCCTGATATCAATCAGAGAAAAGAGGAAGAATTAATAGAAAATTTTTAAAAATTCTTTAGCCTATTAATATTTATTTTGTTATCAATATTTTATTACTGCCTTAACGAAATTCTTAAATAACGTCAAATATCATTTCCTATTTTAAATTCATCTCTTTTTATTTATGTTGTATACTACACAACTTTCATTTATATTTTATATTCTATACAATTTTTACAATATAAAAATTGTTTATACAATATAAATATATTTTATGCATAATTGTTGTATACTGTGTTGTACAACAGTGTATTCAATATCATGCATTCAACAATAAAGTATGTATACTATTTATGAATTAGCTATTACTAATTAACTAATTATGAATTAATTACTTACGAAAACTTTTATCAGAAGAAAACTAGATTTAATTTGTCGTGAATAAATATTTGAATTTAGTATCAGTACCATTTTTAGTCATTAAATTCGACTGCTTTCGAGATTAAATAATTAGTGCATTACTGCGTTATCAACACTTGCCTCATTAGTGAGATTTTCTTTTTTTATATCCATTACTAATGAACAGCGTAATCGCTGTTTATAAATACGATTCATGCGATATGCTTTACCACAAACGCCGGTCACGTGACCGGTTACCATTCAGTAAAAATCAAATGCACTTTCAGAATGATCGACATCCAGGGACGTCGAGAAATAATCGTTCTGTTGTGTACAATAAATTGCGTTAAATTACTTATTCAGGTTTTGAATATTTAAATTCTCAAAGTTACTGAAGTCCCAAATTCTTGAAGTCTGAGATTGCTACGATGGTCACTTTGTAAATTTTTTAATTTGAGAATTCTCATATTCCTATAGTTTTAAATCTCCAAATTCAAAAATTTTCAGATTTCTAAATTTAAAAATTCCTTGAGCTCAAAATCACTAACTTCCTCAATTTTCAAATTTCTAAGTTAATTAATTCCACAAGGCCCATATCTGAAAGTTCCTATATAAAGTCCCAAATCCCTAAGCCTTAAAATGCAATAGTTCCAAATTCCGAAATTTCCAAATTTCTGAGTTTACAAATTCAAGCAACAACAAATCCCTAATTTCCCAGATTCCTACAGACCCACATTCCTAAATCTCCAAATTTCAAAAACCCCAAATTCCTACAGTTCCAAATTTCTAAACTTCCAAATTTCTAAGTTTCTAAATTTCAAAAACCCCAGATTCCTATAGTTTCAAATTTCTAAGTTTCCAAATTCCAAAAACCCCAAATCCCCAATTTTCCAAATTCCTACAGTCCCAAATTCCTAACTCTCCAAATTTCAGAAACCCCAAATTCCTAACTTTCCAAATTTCAGAAACCCCAAATTTCTACAGTTCCAAATTTCTAAGTTTCCAAGTTTCAAAAACCCCAAACTCCTATAGTTTCAAATTTCTAAGTTTCCAAATTCCAAAAACCCCAAATCCCTAATTTCCCAAATTCCTACAGTCCCAAATTCCTAACTCTCCAAATTTAAAAAACCCCAAACTCCTACAGTTCCAAATTTCTAAATTTCCAAATTCCTAACTCTCCAAATTTCAAAAACCCCAAATTCCTACAGTTCCAAATTCCTAAATCTCCAAATCCCTAATTTCCTAGATTCCCAAAGTCCCAAATCCCCAAAATCCAAAAGTTCCAAATCCCTAAATTCCCACAATTCCAAATTTCTAAATTCCCAAATTTCCCTAGTCCCAGATTTTCAAATGCCCCCATGTTCCCCCGAAATGCGACAGCCCTGTCAACGTTATACTACGTATATCATTCAGTATTAATCTCAGTATATTAACTCATGTACTAAAATCGTAGAATATACAAATATAGCGAATCACGAGCGATTCAACAAGTTATATACGCACGTTACGTAGAATCGTAATTACTAATGAATGAGTCGACATGCGTAATTTTGGTGACGTGGAAAATAAATGCTGTCGGAGTGCGATAAACAGACTGGTACCGACTACTGTGGTTCAGTAAACTCCTGTAAGGGGGCGTTCGCATTAGGCAACTGGTCAGACAAGTAGACGATGCTCTCTCGCACAAAACAAACGCACCTTTAACTTTTTACTCCTACCAAAAATGAAAAATCAAAATCAAGGTAAAAATCGATGACAATCGAAGTTATAATAAATTAACTATCAAGAGTAATTGAACATTGATTTTAATTTTGACTAGTACTGCTGAAAAATTATTAATAAGTAAAGAAAGGAAATTGAGATTTGAAGATTTGAAATTTGAGAAATTGGAAATTTGTAAATTTGGGAATTTGAGAATTTGGAAATTTGAAAATTGGCAAATTTGCGAATTTGAAAATTTGGAAAATTGGAAAATTGAGAATTTGGAAATCTAAGAGTTTGGGAATTTGAGATTTTGAGAATTTAAGAATGTGAAATTTTGAGAATTTGAGAATTGGTAAATATGCGAATTTGAAAATTAAAAAAATTGGAAATTGGAGAATTTGGAAATCTAAGAATTTGGGAATTTGAGAATTCGGAAATTTGAAAATTGGGAAATTTGCGAATTTGAAAATTTGAAAAATTGAGAATTTGGAAATCTAAGAATTTGGGAATTTGAGAATTCGGAAATTTGAGAATTTGAGAATGTGAAATTTGGAGAATTAGCAAATATGCGAATTTGAAAATTTGAGAAATTGGAAATCTAAGAATTTGGAAATTTGCGAATTTGGGATTTTGAGAATTGGCAAATTTGCAAATTTGGGAAATTGGAAATCTAAGAATTTGCGAATTTGAAATTTGGAGAATTTGAGGACTTAAGATTCTGAGACTTTGAGAAAATTTGACGAATTTTGGGATGTAGGAATTTAGAAATTTAAGAATTTTAAATTGTCTCATGCATACTTAATTATATACATATACATACATATATTGAACATTAATAAAAAAATTATAATGTACACGAGCACATGTCTACCATACACACATTGCGTGACCTGTACGGAACTTGATCGCAATGCAAACAAAAGAATAAACATAAAAAATGCGCACTTTTATGACCCATTTAATGAACACATATAGGTTCTATTCATACAAAGTACATTAGTTAATCAATAAATTAAGATTGACCCTTTGCACTCGAAGGCATTTTTGCTGTAGCCACATATCAACCTTAAAACATTTTAATTAAAAAATTTGCTGAATTTTTTCGGGATAACTATTTCTTTATTATTAATTGCCGCTATTGTCTGTTCTACTGTGTTCATACATCACGTATACATATAATATCATAGACTTAAAAAATATTTATTTCAAATTGTGTGTAACTGTTTATTTCAAAGTGAATAGTGAATGTGAGTCAATTCTCGAGTGCGAAGGTTTAATATGTAAAACATGAACTTTATTTATAAGAACTTTTGCAGCAATCTGTATCAGGATTTAATAAAAGTCACCATTAACTTTTCTTCGCATTTCCTTTCTCTATTGTATTTTCTTCTTGTATCGCAAAAATAAATTTTTGCACCATGTATGCCGTACATACAATAGCGAGTACAGGGGTGAATAAGTTGAGCAGTGTATAAATAGGTTCTATTTTGGAATGCAACCTCTTCCTAAGCTGATCCGCGTGCAGTTACAGTTTATCTGTCTGTGAAAACGGTTCATTATTCTTGCAAATTAAAAGAAATTTTATAATTCCTTGTATCGTCGATTGGCAATTAAATAACGTTCGTTGATAGCTGTTCCAGTTACTCGTGGGAACTTGGAGAAAAAGTGAAATAAGTTTACGCGATAGGGTTATCGTAGTCTTCTGCTAATAAATAATACTTCCAGTTCTTGGACACTGTTATGACACACCTGTGACTAAAGATACTTTCGTTGAATCGATTTGTTACATCACTCTTGGATATTGGGGATCGCGTGCGACGTAGGTTTACTATGCCTAGGGAGTGTCGGGGGCGGAGTCCTCCAACGCTGGACTTTACTGTTTCAACATTTTCAAACCCCTAAAGTTTCATGTTTCTACATTTTTTAATTTTTAGTTGATACTTTTCAAGTTTTCGAATTTTCAAATTTCCTAATTTCTTAAATCTACAAATTTCTTTTCCACATTTCCAAATTCACTAATTTCTCAGATTCTTAAATTTGTAAAATATCAAGTGAATTTTCAAATTTTCCAAGTTTCCAAATTTCCGAAATTTCAAATATATAATTTTTCAAACTTCCAAATTCCTAATTTCTCATATTTCTAAATTTCGCTAATTTCTGAAGTCCCAAAATTTTTAAATTATCAAGTGTTTGAATTTTCAAATTTCCCAAGTTTCTAAATTTCCAAACTTCCAAATACCCAATTTCTCATATTTGTAAATTTTCCAAACTCCCACATTCACTAATTTTTCAAGTCCCAAAATTTTTAAATTATCAAGTGTTTGAATTTTCCAAATGTTTATACTTCTCAATTTCCCAATGATCCAACATTCCAATAACAAATTCCAAACTTCCAAACTTCCAAGCTTCCAAGCTTCCAAATTTCCAATTTCTCAAATATCTAAATTCTTCAAATTCCCAAATTCACTAATTTCTCAAGTCCCAAAATTTTTAAATTATCAAGTGTTTGAATTTTCCAATTTCCCAAGTATCCAAATTTTCATACTTCTCAATTTCCCAATAACTCAACATTTCAATTTCTAAATTTCTAAACTTCTAAAATTCCAATTCTCAAACTTCCAAATTTTCAAAATTCCAGTTTCTAAAATTTCTAAATTCTTCAAATTCCCACATTCACTAATTTCTCAAGTCCCAAAATTTTAAATTATCAAGTGTTTGTATTTTCCAATTTTCCAAGTATTTTCATACTTCTCAATTTCCCAATAACTCAACATTTCAATTTTTTAATTTCCAAACTTCTAAAATTCCAATTCTCAAATTTCTAAATTTCTAATTCCTTAAATTCTCAAATTTTTTAATTTGTCAATTCCTGAATTCCTAAATTCCTAAATTCTCAAAATTTCAAATTCTCAGCTTTTCAATCTTGTTTCTAGATTCAACTTGTCAGTCATGTGACAACGTTTAATACAAATTTAACGAATTAAAAAAAAACGGCTTCCAAGACTTCAAGATCGATATAAAAAAATATAATATACGACATACGTGATTTTTAGTTTTCTATCCGTGTAGTAATATGACATTCGAATGTATGTATAATTCGAAGAAGAGTTGAGAAATAGCATGCATCAGTGATAACAAGGTTTATCGATGGAAAATCGATCCACGTGTGCACTTTGTGGAGGAGAATCGGTCTTCAAATGCAGTGCATGCGGAAATGTTTATTATTGCAGTAAAAAGCACCAGAAAGAAGACTGGAAACGGCATGTACAATTTTGCAGGGCATTTAAGGTACGTTTTTATGATTTATGTTTGCTTTGATAACTAATATGCATTCTCAAATTAGTAAATTAGCAAATTATCAAGTTACCATAGTCTTAAATTGTCAAGTTAACGAATTAGAAAATTAACAAATTACCAATACTCCAATTATCAAATTATCAAATTACCAAAAATACCCAAATTACGAAATGATCAAATACTCAAATTACCAAATGACCAAAATACCAAATTTCCAAATCATAAACATTCCAAACATCCAAATTTCTAAATTCTTAAATCGTCAATTTATTAAAACCCCAAATTTCCAAATTTTTTAATTCTCAATTTATTAAAATCTCAAAATTTTCAAACCTTGAAATAATTTGAACAATTACTACACCTTCTACAAATCTTCAAATAATTTGAAGTCCTCAAATTATTAAAATCCAAAATTCCCATATCCCAAAACCTGCGAATCCCCAAATTATTGAAATTCTAAATTCCCAAAACCTTAAATCTCCAAATCCCCAAATGTTCATACCCTCAAACACCAAATCCCAAAATTATTAAAATCCAAAATTCCCATATCCTCAAACCTGCGAATCCCCAAATTATTGAAATTCTAAATTCCCAAAACCTCAAATTTCTAAATGTTCATATCCTCAAACCCCAAATCCCAAAATTATTAAAATCCAAAATTCTCATATCCTCAAATCTGCGAATCCCCAAATTATTGAAATTCTAAATTCCCAAAACCTCAAATCTCCAAATCCCCAAATCTCCAAATCTCCAAATGTTCATATCCTCAAATCCCCAAAGCTTAAAATTATTAAAATCCAAAATTCCTATATCCTCAAATCTGCGAATCCCCAAATTATTGAAATTCTAAATTCCCAAAACCTCAAATCTTCAAATCTCCAAATGTCCATACCCTCAAATCCCAAATCCCAAAATTATTAAAATCCAAAATTCCCATATCCTCAAACCTGCGAATCCCCAAATTATTGAAATTCTAAATTCCCAAAACCTCAAATCACCAAATCCCTAAATCTCCAAATGTCCATATCCTCAAACCCCAAATTCCAAAATTATTAAAATCCAAAATTCCCATATCCTCAAATCTGCGAATCCCCAAATTATTGAAATTCTAAATTCCCAAAACCTCAAATCTCCAAATCTCCAAATGTCCATATCCTCAAATCCCCAAATCCTAAAATTATTAAAATCCTAAATTCCCATATCCTCAAATCCTGAAATCCCAAAATAATTAAAATCCTAAATCCTAAATTTCCAAATCCCCAACTCCCCAAATCCCCAAAATTCCAAATCCCCACATACCTAAAATCTCCAAATCCAAAAATCCCCAAAATCTCCAAATTCCAAATTCAACGCAACATTCTTAATTTATCTAGTTCTCCCTTATTCTCCATTGTTAACGTTACATTTGTAATTTATCAAAGACTTCTTAAAATCAATGAAAATAATATTAAAAGTTGGCAGAGAGTTCTACTTTGGGCCGCTATTACGTAGCTGCGAGGAATATTAAAGCGGGGGAAATAGTTTTGAAAGATGATCGACCTCTGGTAGCAGGTCCTATGCACAATTCTGTTCCCGTATGCCTCGGATGCTATATGGTGTTGCATGAAACTACAGCGGTACCTTGTACAAAATGTGGCTGGCCTCTGTGTCAGAACTGCAAAGAACACGGCACAGAGTGCGATTTTACCTCTTCTCGCAGAAGCGATAAGGTGATCACTAAAAATTATTTATGGGACAGTTACAAGAACAATATTGTATTAATAATATTTTAGAATTCTCATAATCAAGAGATACGGTCGGTAGAATATTATTAACATTTCACTATTGTACAATATTAATCTTGAATTTTCTAATTTACAAATTTTTACATTTTTATGTCGTCAGGTTATTAAATTACCTCTTTCCTGAATCTCTAAATTTTTTATTTCTTGTATTATCTCATTCTATCTTGTATTATCTTGTATTGTCTGATATTATTTCATGTTACTTCATACTATTTCATATTATCTGATATAATCTCATACTATCTTATATTACCTTGTATGGACTGATATTATCTTATACTGTTTCATATTATCTGATGTTATATCATACTGGATTACATTATCTTGCATTGTGTGATATTATTTTATATTGTTTTATATTATCTAATGTTATTTCACATTATCATATTATCTACCTTATATTATTTTGTATGGACTGATATTAAATAATACTATTTCATATTATCTGATGTTACCTTAACTAGCTTATACTATCCTGTATTGTCTGATATTATTTCATATTATCTGATACTATATCACATTATCATATACTACCTTATACATATAATCTTGTATGGACTCTCATATTATTTTATATTATCTTGTATTATATCCTACTATCGAATATTATTTTGTATTATCTGATATTGTATCATATTATCATATATTATCCTGTATGACATATTATGTTTGTCTAATATTATCTCGTATTACTTCATATTATTTTATACTATCTCAAATTATCTTATATGCTATGTTCGTATACTACTTCGTATTTAACCACTTTACTCATACACATAAACTAACATTATGTACCTCATTAATTAATTTTCGAATAGATTTCGATTGTTAACACATCATCACACTATACAATACAGCACGAACGAAGAAATTAAATAAAAAATCTCATCGTGCTCTTATAAAATATTCATTAAAATATATCAATTAAGAGGTACAAAATTATTACAGGTATCCATCACAAAATTCGGATATCCACATCCAAGCTATCAATGTATTAACGTCATAAGAGCACTGTCACTCAAGGATAATAATATAGAATCCTATAACAAATTACTATCCCTCGAGAGTCATTCTGATAAAATAAAGAATAAAGATACCTTCATTTTCGAAGAGTCGTCGAACCTCGTAAATTTCATCAAGAGGTTTTTCAAGTCCGAAGATATACCGGAAGAAGACATTAGGAAAATTATCGGTGTCTTGCAGGTACTGTCTTTGAACGTTCATTGGATCAATTTCTTCTTTATTAGTTTGACTGTGATACAACTTATATTCCTTTAAGAACAATTTATAGATAATTAACTTTGGTACAACATTCTTGGAAACTCATTTAATAATAATATATTGAAAATTCTGAGTAGAGGAAATTCATTTAATTACAACTTACTGACAATTCAGTTATCTAGAATATACTAAAAATTCATTTAACCGCAGCTTACTGAAAGTTCATTTAATTACAACTTACTGAAAATTCAGTTACCTACAATCTATTGAAAATTCATTTAACAACGACTTACAAAAAAATCATTTAGTAACAACATATTGAAAACTCATTTAACTACAGTCTACAGAAAATTCATTTAACAACAGTCTACTAAAAATTCATTTAATCAGTCTACTGAAAATTCATTTAATTACAACTTACTGAAAATTCAGTTATCTAGAATATACTAAAAATTCATTTAACCGCAGCTTACTGGAAGTTCATTTAATTACAACTTACTGAAAATTCAATTACCTACAATCTATTGAAAATTCATTTAACAACGACTTACAGAAAAATCATTTAATAACAATATACTGAAAATTCATTTAACAACATACAAAAAGAAAACTTATCAATGTTACAATTTGTGTAAATTTGAAATCATTCAATGAAAGGATAATTCTCTATAATATTACTTCTTTTGTAACTTG
This sequence comes from Megachile willughbiella, assembly GCA_945859595.2. Lineage (NCBI taxonomy): Eukaryota > Metazoa > Arthropoda > Insecta > Hymenoptera > Megachilidae > Megachile > Megachile willughbiella. The sequence continues at coordinate 14,271,567 of OX243796.1, forward strand.
CGTATATTTTACATTTAAAGATTGAAAACTTTGCAGTTAAGTATTGATCTTCATCCACAGACAAATTGGTGTAAATTGCTCATTTCTCATGAGACTTTTATCAAACGTGCATGAGACAATGTAAACTTGTTCTTCACACGAATAACACGTCAGCACGTTATTCATTTTACTAACAGAACACGTAGTTCGTTTTCAACAACACACAAGTTGTAACTAAAAAATTGTCATAAATGAAACTGCACCTCTTTAGGGTGCACTCTAAAAATTGTCATTCTCTGCAGAGTTCTCAAATTATGAATCATGGGTGTTGAATCCTCCTTGAATTACAGGTTAACGGACACGAAGTGCCTCTAACAGACCCACCATATGTGGCAGTGTACGAATTGGCATCCTTGCTCGAACATAACTGTAAAGCAAACTGCTCAAAGAGTTTCACCGACACGGGTGGATTAATTATTCATGCTGCCACACCTATTACTAAAGGTGACCAAATGCTATCAAATAATAATGGCTACTCCATCCTAATAATCTCTAAAATTTCCCAGCAGAGTAAACTTAACACTTCATGTTTCAGTGCTGCTCAATGCAAAATAAATGTAAAAAAATTAACAATATACAAAATCAAAAAATGAACAATATACTCAAAGTATGCATGCTTAGAGTATGTTACAGACGCTGCTATACGTATGCTTTACCCTTCATAGAGCTCAGAGCAATCAGAAATTCATGCATTCAGAAGATTAACCAAACCTAATCAAAATCTAACCCAAACATAATCCAAAACTAACTCGAAACTAATACGAAGTACAATCCACCGTGTTCAAAGCACAGAGCCTGAGGCAACTGCCCCTGTTTGCACGACGCTAATGACGGTACTGGATGTACTAATAAATGTATTATTAAATGCACTGTGTACTTGCTTATGTTTCATGCTCACGAAGGGTAAAATAGAAATACGTTACAGGAGATCATATTTCTATATGTTACACGGATCCATTATGGGGTACAATGAACAGGAGACACCATCTTCTCGAAACGAAATATTTCGAATGCACCTGTGATCGATGCAAAGATCCAATGGAATTCGGAGCTATGTTTAACGCTATCAGGTGCAGTGAAATGTAGGTAAAATTAGAATAATTTGTATACTAATAAAAGGAGAATTAGTACACTATCTCATTTTTATAAAACTGTATAGTTTTCCAGTTTCATAATTTGATAAACAAATTCCGCAGTCGTTTGCATTCAAACTTCAGATTGATGTAATATGATTTCTTATTTTTAACATCGAGAAAATTTTGTAAGAATATTAACGAGCGGTTTGTATCATCTTTCTCGTGAAACTTTAAGCTTAAACTTTAACATACCATTCGAAATAGTTGACATTTTAGATATACAGTCTGTTCCACAAGAGCATGGACGCGATATCTGAGTGCAAGTAAATCTTTTCTGTAAAAAGGTTGTATAGGTGGAAAGTACATTTAAAGAACTAATACGCATTTGCTTAATAATGTGTCCAATCACCACCATTAGCGATTACTCCTGGGCATACTTTCAACCATGCAGCGTGTGAGACAGGAAGAGATCTGCATATTTCTCGAATACAAACTAGCGTCTTCAATTTTAAAATACGCTTTCCTCGGAGTTTGTACTTCATGAGAGACCAAACATTTTCGATTGGATTGGCATCGGGGGACTGAGATGGCCAATCCAACACGTTCGCACCATTCGCTGTTTTCCATTCCGTACAAAGGCGGCTTCGGTGTTTGGAGTCGTTGTCCTCTTGAAGTATCCAATGGTTCTTTTAAACCAATGTTTCACCGATACTAAGAGACCCCTTTGGTACAGTTTAATCATCTTCTGAGCATTTCAATTATCCGGAAAGACGCATAAAGTTCCGAAACCCCGACACATTAAGTTCCGTAGCTCGCTTCGAACCTCGATCAGGGAGATCATCGACACAATTTGTCTCTTTATAACGTTGGACACGCTTATTTACAAATTCGCGAGACTTGTGCAGATATTTTGCTGCATTTCTAACACTCATTTTTGGCCCTTTCGGGTGTTGGCACAAGAATACTGCTTCGAATCGTTTACCGTATACGGCACTCATCTCGAAATGACTGGAACTTTTCAGTGACAGAAATGATACTAAGAGAATTGAAGGGCTATTGCGTATTAGAGAAGACATTGTATGTTTGGACTAACGCAATCTTTGCTGTATTGGATATCAAATTTCACAGATATCCACGCTCTTGTGAAACAGACTGTATGTAGTAACTTAATACCTAAGAAAAGATGTACACATATAATTGATAAATATACATAAACATACATAATTTATAAAAGTAAACACAGTGATGAAGATTAAATTAAACTTGTAATTTATGATGAACAAAAATTCAGTGTTTCGGTTACAATTAAAACGTTTATTGTTAATATCGTTCTCTCTCTTTTCCTTCTGTTTTGTTTTCATTTTTAGCGATTGTTCAGGATACGTCTTACCGAAAACGTTTCTCGGGGATCAACGGGAGGATTACGTCTGTACAAACTGCGCTACGGTTGTTCCCCTCGAAATAATCGAAGAAACGTTGGAAGATATCGGTATACATCTCGCAGAAATGAGGAAAAACGACATCGACGTCTGCAAAGAGTTCTTGAATCGTTATAAGAACGTCCTTCATCCTAATCATTTTTACAACATTGATGTGACGATTGCTCTGGCTCAGTTAATTGGCCAGCAGAGTGGATTAGAAGCGGTTGAAGATCTGCTGGTCGAAAAGAAAGAATTGTGCAAGAAATTGGACAATTTACTAAAATTACTTGCACCTGGTAATTCGTCGAATTAATACGTCTACGCAGAAAATGAATATCTATAGTTTACATAGTTACACTTATAGTTTACAATTAAAATTATCTAGATAAAGAATTATATACGAATTGAATAATCTATGTACCGTTTCAGCTGAAAATCGAATTCGAGGGTTGATTCTGTTCGAAATGCATGCTACCCTTGCAGAACTTAGCAGAAGACGTACAGATGGGGATACCGTGCTGTTATTACTGGTAAAATCAAATAATAAATTTTACTTCACGGTAAATTATTACCGTGATAATAATTGCAAGCAAAGGTTACAACGAAGGAGATACGATAGAAGTTTCATATTACTGCAAGTGAAATACTTTGAACAAATTCGAATTAATATTACAGTAATATCAGGTTACAATTATATCACAAGTAATATCAAGTAATAAAATCAGATTAATATAACATCATGAGGCCAGTCAGGGAAGAGCACAAAGCACTTGCCTTCTTTTAAAAGACAAAAGGCTCTTATTCTACCCTGCAGGATAAAATTGCATTTTACTGAATTTCTAAAATAACAAAAATTAAATTACGATTATATTAACTAATATTTGTAATAATATTTAACTAATATTTGTAAAGATGAATGTAAAAGTTGTTCGAAGTAATTTGATGAAAACCTAAAGATAAATTTTACCCCCTTGACTAATAATCTAGGTACGTCCATGATAAATATTTTGTCTTTCTTTCTGTTCAACAGGAATCGAAGAAGTGTTTGATCGATGCTTACGAATTGCTGAAATATGAACCGAAGGTTCTTCCAGAAGGAAAAATAGCTGGCACAGCGAAGAAAAATTTACAAAAAATTAACGAGGTTCTTAAGCAATTGAACGTAATGGCTAATCGCTGTGCTTGAAGACTTACGTTTAAGATGGAAATATTTTAATCTCGATAATAAAGTATTTTACTATGGAAGAAACTGTAGGAAAAATATGTGGGTAGAAACGTTTTAGTAAGAAAATAAATACGCTTCAAGAACGATTATTTCTCCCCTTTTTCTGTCTTAAAAATTGTATCATAGGACCACCTTATTTGAAACTGCATTTTACGTTTCAGAAAGATGATTCCAGAAATTACATCAGCATACTAATTACTTTATTTGTGCATCAAATTTGTATAGATTAACGTCCCTTCATCATTGAATTTTACATTCAAGTTTTGATTATTAATTATAGTATTGTAAAGATTTAATTACTGTAAAGTAATTAAATATATTGAAAGTACTTTGAAAATCTTATTCTCACAATTGATTCACGTTCTCTGAAAACGGCACTGTTAGCGCCATCTGGCATTCAAGTTAGGAACTATCAAAATAAAAAATTATACTTTGTAAAATGCGGCATTTTAACGTTTTGTTGATGCTCGTAAATTGTTCTATAGTCACGATAGGATTAGAGATACGTAAATTCAACATCGTAAACCTAATTTTCGCTGTTCTTAACAGAAGATAAATATTTTATGTTTACATTATGTTATCATTTTATTTTTAACACGATAACAATTTTTAGAAAATAAATGTACCTACTTATATGATTATTTAATGTAAAGAAACAATAGTTCTGATTCAAAACATTCAATTTGTATTTTGCGCCAGGCAATTTGAATTTAGCGCCATACAATTTGAATGTAAAGTCATATGATTTGTATGGCTTTTTGAAAGACTTTACAGTCTAATTTATATGGTAAATATTAAAAATTAAACTATCCTGAATTAGTTTCTAAATAGGAACATAGGTTACTATTTGGGACAGTATCATTTTTCGTATGTATTGCAATTAATGATTGTATATTTTTACACTGTTAACTGCTTAATAGTAAAAGTTGATTATATTGCAAAAACATTAGTATGTAACACGCATAAGAGAACACAGTTAACAGTCGACTATACAAGTATTAAATAAAGCAAACATTTGCTAAAGTTTTATTTATTATCAATATGAATAGACTACGTTATTACAATATTTTATGTAAAATATGTTTATATACAAATATACAATATGTTCGTGTATAAATACAATACATATAGGCACAATATATCTACATTCATTAGATTATGTTTAGACAAATAGAAATAAAATGTTCAGATGTACAACTGCCAATAATAGACAGAACAGTTTTACTGCCTTGGGCTACAAAATAGAAATTGTGAAAGTAGTTTGTGCTTCGTACTTAAATAATGACAAAAAAATTATATTCAAATAATTTAAATTATGTGTGCTTTCAACTGCCCAAAACTGTTCTATCAATTTTATTAATTTCGATCACTGTTACAGAAGAAAACATTTTTTCATATTTAAACTGTTGCACATTTAACTTCTTTTTAACAAATCATGATTCAACAATATCTATATATGTATATATATATATATATATAAATTTATAAAAAACACATTGTAACTATTACATAAACTATCTTTATTACTGCAGAAGCATATCTATATTTATTCTGCATGTCACTTACATGTTTACTTGTGCTAAAAACTTTTATTGTATATTTTATATATAATGAACGTGTATATTACTATAAATTTTTAGGATCCGTTTGTAAAAAACGTTTTTATACAAACAAGCATGATTATAAATATACTGCAGCAATATTAATAATAATTTACGTAATAGACACAATTTTTGTTTTATAATAATGAAATATGAATTATTTGTATACGTTTTTTTTTTCATGATTTGAGAATGTAGTTATGAATATAAAAGTACCCAATCTAAATAAAATGCAAATCATAATAAAATCGTTTTATATGTATATATATATAAAACACTCTTGTATCATTGCCAATGAGAATATCTAAATTTCTTTTTTCTTTTGCATATACTGAAATGTATAAAATTCATTAGGTTGAACAAATTAAAACAACCTTTGTATATCTAATAATATAAAAATCATCTTTTTTTTTACTTTTCGCGATATTCCATCACAAAATTTTGTTTTCACAGTTCATATTATAATAAAACTTTTAAACATGTTACATTTACGATTTGCAATATTTTTTAATTTTTTTATCTACTATATAACAGTTTGGTAGAAAACTTAAATGATACATAAATGTACTGTAATCGATATGAAATAAAAAGTTCAGTACTATTCTGTATGTTTTAAATGAATTTGTAATGAAATATATTGATATAACAAATATTTTTTATTAATTAATTAGAAAAATAAATATCGCGTTTACATTTTTTTACAAAATGAGCTGCATAATTTGTGCTAAGTATCATAGAAGTTTTCTATGAGATAAACATTTTACACATGTTGCACCTATACAAATTCACAAGTAAGTTTAAAGTATAGGCTCCTTTAAAAATATTCTCTACAAAAATTACAGACATTGTTCTCGTTGAGTATCAATATATAAATTCTGTATAAATGTATGAAAATCGTATAAAATTGTATATAATTCACTTTCCAAAACAATATTTCATTAAAGGCAATAATAATGTTTCTAAAATGTGGTGTGGTTTAAAAATACTCTAAGAATATCAATTAAAATTGACATGTTTAAGTTTATAGGAATGTAAAATGTATCAGTTAAGAAAATATACCAATTATTAAAGTTTCACATTATTTTTACATGATACAAATAGTTACGTAGAAATTCAATTACCTAACATTTTATATTTTTACATTAGACCTAAAATCTCTTATATACAAACATAACAAAATATTTTCATTAGCTCCAGGTATAATTAATTCTGAATACAATTCTTAAATATTTTGAGATTTTTAATTTCTCTTTTTTTCCTATAAAGAGCAAAGGGAACAAAGATTTTATGTAATAAATGATCAGAATGGAAAAATAAAATAACTGTGTGCATAAATATAGATGTGGTTTTAAAAATATCTAACATTAGGCATTATACTAAACTAGTAAAAATAAATTACATAAAAAATTTATTAGTTTCAAAATTCTTTGGTTTCACCATAAATATTATTACATAAAATCCTTGGTTACAGTGGTATTTATAATGACAATAAAATATGCTGTTCCCAATTATTAAATGATCTGGACTGTGTATAATTTTTATGACAGGAAGAGAACACCTTAATGAATAGCTTTTGTCTTCATTATAATGTGATTCATCTTAATTGCATTCAATAATATAAATTGCTGTATAACTTGCAAAATATGCGGGAACAGAAATTTACGGAAAAGAAATACATAATGGTGTTGAATATAAGTCATGTGTTTATAGAATAATAAAAGTAACATATAATTCTGGAAAACTGTTATGTTATCAGACTGGAAAATAAACGTTGAACCTTTGCATGTGAAAAATAATAATACTGATTACCATAACTTTTTCTTAAACAAATAACATTTAATCAAGGACCAGCTGTTAAAACCAAAGTTTAGCAAAACCCTTCTTACTTAGTCATTCAACAAAATCTACAATATGTATTATAACGATCTTTCTTTGTAATCTTTTTTTATATGATTTGTTGTAACAAATACTGGAGGTTTACATTACAACAGAAAAGTAATATTGAACTATCAGGACTATATTAATTTAAATTATAAATGCTTACAAAATATAATTTATTGTGTGCTACAGAAAACAACTTTAATTTGGAGAAATACAAAAACAATAAATCAAAAATATAATGAATATCATAATACAAGAAATTATATTACTATTCTGAAATATTTAAATTGTGTACACTATTTTTAAGTCGAATTAAAAAAAAAAATTATATTGAAATTAACAATTTTGCACACAGCAATTCGAACACAAACTGGTTAGTTTCATTTGGTTTATATGGCATGAATCTAGTATTTGGTTTCCTCATTACTTACTATATTCAATGTTAACAAAGATAATCAAGCTTAAGTAAAAAATAAGTTATTCTTATGTCTGTGAAAACTGATTACATGACCAGGATTTTCATTATATATTTTAATATAAAAAAGAAGCACTGGATTAAATATCTGTACAAAATAGAAAAATCTTAGCTAGACTATTAGCAAACTGATCCTTTTTTTATACAAACCTGTAAAATCGTTATTATTGACTATGTATAGAATACAAGTTGCTATGTACAATAAATTGTATATAATAGTCTACAACCCTTTAATATTCAATATTCTTCAAAAAGGATGGAAATATGTTATCAGTGTATAGGCATATATATATATATAAAAATTGTATATATATACATATATAAAATATTTAACACTACATATATTATATATACAGAGTAAATCGCCAATTTTAGTGGATAAAAATTTTACTTATAAAGATTGTAAAATATAAAGAAATGCATTATCTGTTATCAACATTTTTTTTTTTACAAATGATGGTACAGAGGAGATCTAGAGGTCAATTTTGTTTTTTAAATGACATGTCCTATCTCTTACTGGATTTCGATAAAAAAACGAATTCTGAATATAAAAAAAAACTAATCTACATTTATCTTAACACATACCGTTTTTGAGATATTTCATTTTGTTCGTCCTCTAACTCTCACAATGCTCACAGGTGTCAGTACTTTGGATGTAAACAAATATTAGATAGTAAATATCATGAAATAGCATTGTTGGACTTTCGACATCTCTCAGTATCAGTAAGTTCCCCATTAGTGGACATAAGATAACCAACATGACATTTCGAATATGTGTCATAATGAAAATAATGGGATGAACAAAATCAAATATCCCAGAAATGGTAGGTTTTAGAATAAATGCACCTTAGTAATTTTATACTCAGAATTCGTTGTTTTGCCGAAACCCAGTATAAAAAATTGAACTCTATACCTGCACCTCTAAAGAAATTATTAATAACATATTATGTGTTTCTTTATACCTTACAACTTTTATATGTACATAACAGTTTTGTTCATTATTTGAAATAATGAACTCCAAGCAAACAAAACTGGCAAAGCACCCTGCACATATAGTGTGTACAGTGTTAAAAATTTTCAATACATGTTTTTATTAGGCAGTTTTTATTCCCCGTTTTGTATAAAACTATTACGAAAACGTTTAGTTTACCGTTTTCCACGGAGGTAATCACGTGATTTATATTGGTACAATATATATAATATACATATATTGTCTTACCAGAATTTCTTTTCAAATTGAAGTCCTAATACTTTTTCAACTAATTTCACCTAACCATATACCAAATACTAAATGTTGAATGCATACCTTTGAATTGGATATTATTTCACGTTTTATACAGATTCATCATTATTGGAGCATCAGCGATTCCAAATTTCTATGTAAAATTGTATCTTTCACTGCATTAAACACAACTTTTATATTTTCTGTATCTACAGCTGTAGTAAAGTGATGAAAAAGAGGCTTTCTTGTGTCCCTTTTAACAGATATAAACATATCTAGTATAAATTCCTGCACATCCTTCATGGAATGTGAATCTCCTGTGAATTGTGGAAAATACCAACGAACATTTGTATCAGGTGATCTTACTTTTTTATCCAATAAATCAGTTTTGTTTAAGAATAAAATAATAGACACTCCACCAAATATCGTGTTGTTAACTATTGTATCAAATATATTTCTTGATTCTTCTAACCGATTTGTTCTCCTGAAATGTCAAATGAAATACTTATTACTATTATCTATTTTTTACAAATGAAAATTATAATAATAAACTTGATGATAACACACCTATCTTCTAACAATACTTGATCGAATTCTGACGATGAAACAAGAAATAGTATAGATGTAACACAATCAAAACATTGATACCACTTTTGTCTTTGAGATCTTTGTCCTCCAACATCAACGAACAGAAATGGAATATTATTAATTTGTATAACAAATTCAGAAATTCCTTTTGTAGCTTTTCTACAGTGTAAAATATCTTGATGCGTGGGCACATAATCCTGCAAATAAATTTTAGCTGTTTAAAAATACTATATTGTGTTCATAGAGTGATACGATAAATTCAATAAGTAAGAAGAAGTTTGTGTAAAAATTTCACGTTATTACCATTCTTGCAATCCTGTCAAGACTGTCCAAAAAGTACTGCACTGAATCACTCTGTACAGAAAAAGAATCTTGTAAAAATAAGAACATAAGAGTAGATTTAATCTCCTTACTAATCTCTATTAAATTTATATCCATGCCTATCGCAAATAATTATTAAGAAATATGAAACATGTCTTACTAATTGAAATTCTCTTCTTCTGTCAAAGGCTCTTTTGATCGATGCATCTTTCCATAAACTTTGTAAAGCTGGTACATAATGGAGAAACAATCGAGCATCTAATACCATAGTATTTTCAAATTTTAGTAACTGATAACCAATATCATAATTCTTGGGATTCTCCCATTGAATATTTAACTTATCACGAGCATCTACTAACACTTTCATTCCTTTAATTATATTTTGATAAATTACATGTTGATACTCTTTAATTAATTCAGGCTGAAAAAGAAAATGAAATATATTACATTTCTTTACTTTTCCTAATAAACTGAGATGACTGTATTGTTTGTGTCATCGAATAAATAAGACATTTATGATGTGTATCCTTAATGTTATGAATAATTGTAACTAAGTGAACATAACTTTGAAACAGATATACAAAAATTTAAGTGAATCATCTTTATTGTAGACCTACTTTCTCATATTCTTAAACCATGTGTTTAGGTCAACCACCTTCCCATGGATAGACATTTAAACAACTACACAACACTGACAGAAGGTGTAAAGGAAACTGCAGTTTGCAAGTGGATTATTCAGGATGCCAAAAGGATAATGTATGAAATAAGTAATGTAAATGTTTCGGGGAACGTTAACAAAGCATCGAGGCGAAGGAGGAATAATTGTCGTCCATAAAAAATCGAGATTATTCTACCTCGAATTTAATTCCGTGAATAATTCGCATCTGTTTGAGGAATGTCGACTTTCCGCTCTCACCCGCCCCGAGGAGCAGCACCTTGACCTGTCGTCGGAGTGCTTGACGATCTTTCTCCAGCATCCGATCGATTTCTTGGCTTTTGTAACGTTGCTCGATCTCCTCGGGGCTGAACTTGAACCGCAGGCAACAAGTACACGACCACGTTAAGGATCCCGCCATCTTACTACCCTGCTACCCTCCTCTTCCTTCCTTCCGGCGTTCCTTCCGTGTCAGGCCGTCCTTCCGAAGGAATATGTGTATCCTTGATTGCTAAACACTGTACGTACGCACGCACAAATACCCAGGAGGAGCACGCTACACACGCGAGCGCGCGCGCGCGTCCTAGACTCGCACACACGAGTTTCTGTGTTCACGAATACGTATCGCTATGTAATGCACGTATCGAAGGAGCCACCCGTGAACAACCTGTTCGTGATTACACGGGATCGACGCACGTCGTGATTCAGAACCGCATTTCTCACTTAGGCGTAGCCGGGAACACAACCAGCGAACCAATGTCAACACACGTCGTTTTCACTGTCGACGCGAGACTCCACACCTACCGTTAATCGCGAGACTCACGCCGCTAGCTGCCCACGATCTTCTCTGGTTCCTCGCGAATTGAACATGATTAAATAATCGTTCTAATTACCGACGTAAGAGAGCTAAGTCGCGCATCGTTCTCATCACACTTTATACGTACACGTACTCTATCGTCTTCTTTGATTCGAAGAAAACTTTTTATGGACACAATTGTATCACGTGTACACACGCGCACACGCACACACCTGCACCGTTTTGGTGTCGAATCGAACGTGTGATGGTTCACCTATGCCAAACTACATAATAATAATGCGGGGGAAGAAATATGCGAGACGGCGAACGGAAAAACGTACTCCCCACCACGACATATTTGTTGTGAGATACTGCCGTAACGCACACGTACAGAAACACGCACACGACCTGTGAAACCGAACGAAAGCACACCTCCCGGTGAGGCCGCGTGATCAGTTTTACGTGCTGTCATTCGTCGGAAGGCCTTTCTTTTTATCTTTATCCTTGTCGATACTGCAATGCACTGAGACGATTCCCCTTGAGCATCGTGCGTCAACGAATACAGAGTTTTGGTTATGTGGTGGGGAGGAAACGATTCATTTTTCCGTTTCTCTCTCTTTCTATCATCGCTCGACAAAACCTTTCCCTTCCGTCCCGCTGCTTGCACTTACCGTAAGCCGGTTTTTCAATGATACGTATAGTTTGTTCAACGAGAGACCGTACCTGATTCGCGCAACTCGCATAACTTCAGTTGATTCCGTACTAGTTAGTGCTGCCCCACTATCATACTCAGTTGATCATATACATAGTGGACAAAAATACACCAATAGAGAGTATACATGACAAAATGATACGTGAATCACATTCGACTACTATCGAATTCTCACATTTGCAAATTTGCAGAATTCTGTGTTATTAAATTTCAAATTTGTACGTACGATGATACTCATCTTTGATCTGAGGAAGGTACAAAATAGAGGATCACAGAGTATACACGTCCAGCGTCGCTGAAGTCGCAAACGCGAATGCGCGTTGCTCTTGGTTACAGAACAGTACTGAACCAATGAGCGCAGTCATGCGCAGAATGAATCAAAACTCATCGGATGATGAGTACATTCTTCTGTTGAACGAATGATAAAAAGCAATGATGAGACAGTATAGATTGTTAAATATCGTACGTATCGATACTGACCAATCATAGCAGCTAACTTTTGAGAACATCGCGAGCATACTGAAAATTAGTTTCCGAACGTATTGCACTCTATAGATAGCGCTGCTGTAACCAAACAAAGTTGTCAAATATAAATTGTTATACTTGAGAGAAAATTTTATAAAGAAAACATGTCGTTAGCTGATGAACTGTTGGCTGATCTCGAAGAAAATGACGATAACGATCAGGATATGGAAGAACCGGAGCCGGATTTTATTCCGGCTTCGGTTTCGAAAACTATCGAAGAAGGTTAACCTCTCTTTCTGTTTATTTACATACAGTTTTCTGTTATGAATAGTATTGTTAATCAGTGTTTTATCTCTTTTTACTTGCAGAAATAAAAGTAGCGTCAGTAAGAGAATTGGCAAAGCTTCGTGATTCTGAGCAATTACGAAAAGTAATGTCTCAAATAGAAAAGTACAGTAAGGTACCAAGAAAATCAGCAGATATTATCGGACCTGTTGAGTCTGATCCAGAATATCAACTTATTGTTGAAGCTAATAATATGGCTGTAGATATTGACGATGAAATAGGTATATAATTAGTACTAAATAATTTGAATCTTTTATATAGTTGAAATATGTTTTTATGAATTATATTTTTCAGCTACGATACATCGATTTACAAGAGACAAATATTCCAAAAGGTTTCCAGAATTAGAATCTTTAGTTGTAGGTCCATTGGAATATGTAATGACAGTAAGAGAATTAGGAAATGACTTAGATAGAGCAAAGAATAATGAAACATTACAACAATTTCTTACTCAAGCAACAATTATGGTAGTTTCTGTTACTGCCTCAACAACACAAGGGTAATGTTTACTGACTTATGGATTTTTTGTAATCAAATTGTGTTTCATCAATTTATTAAACTAAATCATTTTATTTATAGTCAATTATTAACAGAAGAAGAAAAGGAAGCTATTTGTGAGGCTTGTGACATGGCAGTAGAATTGAATAATTGTAAATTAAAAATATTTGAATATGTTGAAAGTAGAATGGCATTTATTGCACCAAATCTTTCTATAATAGTGGGTGCATCAACAGCAGCAAAAATTATGGGTACTGTATAATAATATATCTGTGTGATTTTCAATGTTAAAAAATTGTTTGAAACTTCTAATTTATATGTTATTATAGGAGTTGCTGGTGGTTTAACAAAACTTTCGAAAATGCCAGCTTGCAATGTGTTAGTGCTAGGATCTCAAAAGACTACCTTATCTGGATTTTCACAAGTAGCAACTTTACCTCATACTGGTTTTATATATTATTCTGATATTGTACAAGATACTCCTCCAGTAAGTTAATGTGGAATACAATATTTGTTGCATGCAGTTTTTAAATACTTTTTTTAATTTTCTCTCATTCTTCAGGATTTACGAAGAAAAGCAGCGAGACTCGTAGCAGCCAAAAGTATGCTTGCTGCACGTGTTGACGCATGTCACGAAAGTACGGATGGTCATATCGGTCAATCATTCCGCGAAGAAATTGAAAAGAAGTTAGATAAACTTCAAGAACCACCTCCGGTAAAATTCGTGAAACCTTTACCAAAACCTATTGATCCAGGAAGGAAGAAGCGCGGTGGCAAACGCGTTAGAAAAATGAAGGAACGCTATGCTATCACGGAATTCAGAAAACATGCGAATAGAATGAACTTCGCTGATGTAAGTGTTGCAGCTCTATACTTCAAAATTTTTTTTATGACATTATTTCATTAATATATTTCCGTAGATCGAAAATGACGCCTATCAAGAAGACCTTGGTTATTCACGCGGTACAATAGGCAAAGCAGGAGCTGGTCGTATTAGACTACCTCAGATCGACGAGAAAACAAAAGTACGAATATCAAAAACCCTTCAAAAAAATTTACAAAAGCAACAACAATGGGGTGGTAGTACAACAGTTAAGAAGCAGGTTTCCGGTACGGCATCCAGCGTCGCGTTTACACCATTGCAGGTAAATTAATATCGATATATTTTGTCGTTAATTTTGTTGTTAAACTTTTGAATTATATGTACGATTTTATTTGTAGGGTTTGGAAATTGTAAATCCGCAAGCCGCAGAAAAGAAAGTAAACGAGGCTAACGCTAAATATTTCTCTAACACAGCTGGCTTTTTAAAAGTGAAGAAATCGTAAATAAATTGTACATACAATTAATGAAATTTGATATTATAGACTTTTTTTTGTTTAGCTTACACCTGCTGCATTTATATAGGCGGCTATTATAATATCTAGATAATAACAAAGATGTATAACTATAGCATGTATACAAATTAGTATACATGAACTATAGCATAAGTAATATTTTTTTAAACATAGTGACTGAAATTTGATTTGTTATATCAAATTGCACATAAAATCTAAATAAAATATGAAATTTACAATATTAATGATACTTGATGAAAAAATAAATTAAATATGTGCATTTAATGCATCATTATATAAAATTCAAGCTGTTGAAAATATCTTGTTATGAACAAAAATCTATTTATAAAAAATACTCGGTGTTTTCAAACGATAGTGTAGTTAATGTACACGATATTGAACTATGAATATATTTCTGAATACATACACTACATGTAAAGGTATATAAGTAGAAGATGATAGACGACCTCGCGGTAAAGTGATTATAAAAATAAGCAGCTCGTAAGAGCCGGTAACTAGAGTGAAAAGGGACGTAGTAGACCAACGAAACCGGAGGAAGAAAGATAGCAGTACGTACATGAGACGCGCTAAGGAGCGAAAGATACAATTGTGGTAGTGAAAGATAAGACAAGGATGGAGAGAACACCGGGTGGAACGAACGGCAAACCAGAACTGGGTGTCGTAAGGTAATCGTTGACTGCTTTGAGTATTCGTGTGTGTTCTGACTTCGTTTCTCATCTCCTGTCGAGAATGCACTTGCGTATGTTGTGTGAAGTTGCAGGTTGACTGAACGTTCCGTTTAATATTACGCGGGAAGTGTTGGTATGTTTCGGCTGTGGCACGCGTATCTTGCGAAAACATTATCGTGACAAAGTGAAAATTCTTGATTCTTCATTGTGAACCGATCGGAGGAACCGGTGGCAAAGCAACAGATTCTGACAATCGATCATGGCGAATTTTAAAGATTTAAAAAACGATTGGTTTATGTTGTGTCAAGATTGTACCTACTGTCAGACTAAATTTGGTAAGTTATTTTTTATTTTCATTTCATTATATTTTTGATCTATATTAAAAATTACGTGAGTTGTAAAATTGTATCTTTTCTATGTCTTTTTTAATTGTTATGTGATGCGAATGATTGTCATGCTATGTTAGTGGTCAGGTTTTTGGTGATTATTATATAAAATAGGTATCTTGGAATTTCTTGTGTTCTCTAGTTATTGCTCTGTTAAAATTTGCTTTACTATTATCACCTATGATGAACATGTATGTGTACATAAATATGTTATGTTGTACTTATGTTAAACTTTAAAGTGGTGGCCACCAAATTTGGAAATTTATGAATTTATGAACTTGGTAATTTGGAAATGTGGAAACTTAAGAATTTAGGAACTAAGAAGTTTAAAGATTTACAAATGTCAATTTTTGAAACTTAAAAATTCCAAATTTGGGAAAACAAAAATGTCAAATTTAAAAATTCCCAAATTTCTATAGTCTAAATTCCCCAAATTGAAGAATTGCTAGATTCCCAAATTTCCAAAACTGAGTTAATAATATTTAATGATAGAATACTATTAGTAATAATAAAACTAGTGTACCTGTCGATCCGAAAAAGGTTATAATTCCGGTAGTGATTGGAAGATAGGATCACGGTTAGTTTTTAATTAACAGGAAGCATTTGTATCTTCCCGCGTAACGATTCGATCACGTCGAAAAAAGCATTGAATAAATAGTATTCGAGTTTCGATTGTGTGCTGGAAACAATACGTATTCATTTTTCGAATCGTAGCGTGACGGCGGCAACTACAATTAACGTGAGTGGAAGTAATGACAGTTGAAGTACGCGTGCCACGCATTACCGTCCTATTCCTTTCATTTTAAGCTGAATGTTTAACGCGATATTACGTAACGTACGTTGTATTAGTTATGCGAATACTTTCTCGCATCGGCAATTCGCAATTCTGCAACATTATACGAGAAAGCGATGGGATATCGCCTCTCGCGGTAAGGAGCGTAGCGTTTTTTATTTACCTAGCCGCAACTTTTCGATCGACAAAATCGTTCTGTCAAGAGAATTTTCATGCAAGTGAAAGTCTGCGACTAAACGATACTCGTTTAACTTGTTTCCTTAACGATATCTATTTTGAAAGGGCAAAACTTTGATATTTTATTGCGTACTGATCGAAACCAGCCACGGATGCCCTTTCGCTTCAGGGCAACGCTGTTCGCCACGAAATAAACCTTGGGGGTCCCATGTTGGGGCAACTTGGTCAGATATGGTGAAATATACAAATCAAGTTACCTGTCGCAGTTACGCTTCAAGTACTGCCAGTAAGCGTCGACGTATTACGGATATCTTATTGATACGATTTACTGATAATATTTTTTCCGTTGCGTATTTTTCCTTACAAAAGCCCGTGTTTCTACTTTTTTTTTGAATTTTCAAGGTCTTGTTGAAAAGTCTCGATAAAAATTGTTCTAATTTTCTGCATGTTTAATTCTGCAGATCCCTTAATTTCTAAATTGCTAAACAATTTTTCAATTTTTTAGTTCTCAGATTTTCAAATTACCAAATTTCTTAGATAAATTTACACAGTTATAAATTTGCACATTGCTAAATTTCTGAAATTTTACTTATACATTTCTATTATATTACACTTCACAGGCTTCCCAAATTATTTCTAAATATTCTAGTTTTGAAATTTCCAAATCTCCAAGATTTTTAAATTTCCCAAATTTACACATTTCCAAATTGCTCCATACTCAAACCCTAGATTCCCAAATTTCTAAGACACCAAATTCCCAAATCCCCAGATTAGATTTTTCTGAGTCCACAAATCCCTAGATTACTATATTCATAAATCCACAAATCCCTAGATTACCATATGGTTATATTCACAAATTCCTAGATTATCATATGGTTATATTCACAAATCCCTAGATTACTATATTCTTAAATCCACAAATCCCTAAATTATTATATGCTTAAATTCAGCAATCTCTAAATTACTAAATTCTTAAATCCACATATCCCTATATTACTGTATACTTAAATTCATAAATCTCTAGATCACTATATTTTTAAATTCACAAATCTTTAGATTATTATATGCTTAAAGTCACAAATCCCTAGATTACTATATTCTTGAACCCACAAATCCCTATATCGCCATATGCTTATATTAAAAAATCCCTAGATCACTATATTTTTAAATCCACAAATCTTGACACTATTATATGCTTAAAGTCACAAATCCCTAGATTTCCATATGCTTATACTAAAAAATCCCTAGATCAGTATATTTTTAAATCCACAAATCTTTACACTATCATATACTTAAATTCATAAATCCCTAGATAACATATTCTTAAATCTACAAATTCTTACCTTATATCCTTAAATCCCCAAAATCCCTAGATACCAGCGCATTATTATACTCACCACACCTAATACTTACATTCTTCTAGTATTTCAACCGTAGTTACACCAAAGACGATTAAAGGACCTGAAAAACCTGCGAAACAAAAAGCAAGTGCCATTACGGCGAAGAAATGTCCGCTTTGATAAATCGAAACAGACATCAACGAGTCAAACTTGTTTGGACTTAATTGAAAAGCAATTATCTTTCGCGTAATGAAGGAAACGACACACATTCTATTAATTACGTCTTTTACCTTTTATATCCGTCGTCGAATGACAAAAACATCGACATTCGTAGCACGATGTTTTGTTATTGGCGAATATAACGCGTACCGTGTATTTATTAGACGGCCATTGATTTTCTGCGCCATTTTAAAGGAAACGAGAAGCTCGCGACCAATAGTTTCCTTTCCAATTAACGACAACCCCGAGGAAATCACGATCGGCAATGCCGCACGCATTGGTCATCGATTCGATCCGGCGGATCTCTACTGTTCGATCCGTGAATCGATTGAAAGGAGAGAGTCTAGTGCCGAGAGTGTAATTGAATAAAATCTCGTACGTCGGCTCGATCGAACTGTAAGCATCGATTGCCATCGAGTGCACCTATGTAAGTCACACGTGTGAGCCTGCAGGCAACTTGCATCGACGCTCTAAATCCATCAAATGCATATAAATTCCATGAAGTGTGCAGAACCGTTCCAATTTTCATGAAATCCAAGGCCTACTCGACGATTCGGTTTGATTAACGAGATGACATCACGGTCTTTGAGGCACCGATCAAACTTTGCGCGATCATAGAAGACGCCCAAAGGAACAATTTTGCGAAACCATAGCGTGCAACTTCGCGAAATTCGAAAGAAATTTATGTTCGAAGTTCGTGTAATTATTTTGGAATTTTGTGAAATAAAAATTCAGTGAAACAAGAGTTGGAAGTTTTATTCCCTTTGATTATGCGCTGAAATTTAAGATTTAGTTTTGAATGAGAAAAACGAAACGAAAACTGTTCCACTTTTCCGCGAAACACCATGACTTCGGGATCTATGGTAGCTGCAATTCAATTCCTTCGCCGTGGCTCCATAATTGGCAGCTTTTACAATTTGTAATTGGCAGCCGACTGAAAGGCTGGAATGCGAACGAGTTTCGATGTTCTGTCGATGTCATGGCAACAGTAACGTGAGAGTGTTATACCCACGGTTAGGTCAAAATACAACCACAATTGTTGTATACTTTCTAACCAACGAGCATCGCTTTTTACGAGTTCCATTGCTGATTGTAGGAACATTGTTTCGTGAAGGCTGATCTTATTGCTATAGATTTCATTTTATTTGACATATTTGAATGAAAAGCATGAACTGCAACTTAATTTAATCTAAACTAACTTTACTTGACTTAATTTAATTTAACCGTATTTAACTTGATATAATTTCAAGTAATTTAACCTAACATTATATTATATTAAGCTTAATTCAACGTAACCAAACATTATATTAACATTAACTCAACCTAACCTAACATTATATTAACATTGAATTAACCTAACATTACATTAATATTAACTTAACTTAACCTAACATTATATAACATTAACTTAACCTAACCTAGCATTACATTAACATTAACTCAACCTAACCTAACATTATATTAACATTAACTTAACCTAACCTAACATTATATAACATTAACTGAACCTAACCTAATATTGTAGTAACGTTAAATTAACCTAATCTAACATTACATTAATATTAATTTCACCTAACCTAATATTATATTAACATTAAATTAACCTAACATTACATTAATATTAATTTCACATAACCTAATATTTTATTACCATTGACTCAACATAACTTAGCATTGTATTAACATTAATTCAACCTAACCTAACCTTATATTAACATCAACTTAACCTAACCTAACATTATATTATTATTAACTTAACGTAACCTAACAATATTTGATTATTTTATCTAACCTGATAAATTTGACTGATGAAACATTACCTAATAAAATTGAAGAGTTGAATTTAAGTTGACCTAGCAAATTTGACAAAATAAACCTAACCTAACTAATATATTTAAATGATAAAACCTAACCTAACAGATTTTAGTAATAAAATCTGCCCTAATCAAAACTGATATAAAGTTAAAATCTAATTATTTGAACTGAAATATTAAATATGAAATCAATTTCCTGTCTGGAATCAGGTTTGATTGCATTGAAAGTTGGAACGGAAATAAATATGAATGAAGTTATGTATCAGATTGTATTTGAAGTGTGAACAAAGTAGTAGGTTTTTATTGGAATCTATTATAGTGGAGGTAATTACGATCACTATCTCTCGGACTTTCAAAATTGCATTCATAGTTCGTTCCACTATCAAATTCATCATTTACCATTCGAAGATCACGTACAAACGTGATTCTGTTCATCTCTGGAACACGAACACAGCATTTTCTTCCTGTTATTAAAAGAAATTGCTATTCCAGTCAGGTATCTTCGCGGATGATAGTCATCGGAGCATCGCAACTTTCTGATCTTCCCGTTCACAAATCCTTGATACTGTAAATCTTTAGTAACTAAGTACTTAGGTGTAAAGAACGAATGATGAAACGTCTCCCTTCAAAAGTGATTTAACACGTTTGCTGTCATGTGACCCAACAGTGGGTCATGCCGTATCGGTCCCACGGTGTCATATGACACCTACGCGTATCGCACTACCTACTTCTTTATATTTTCGCATCAATAAAATAGTCGACAATTAAATAGAAACCCAAAACGTGTGCTACACGTGACAAAATTCGTAATCAGCCGATAAGATACTAAGTTTGTAACCGGTTAACTGGGAAATTTAGTTCCGAATACCCCTTGGAGGATACGTAATTAATATGACGAGTATACACGCACAAATGACGAGTATACACGCTCAAATGACGAGTGTACATGCAACAAAAGACGAGTATAGACATATGTCTACATATGTCTACATACGTCTACATACATATTTACATAGCATACATACAGAACATGTATATCATGCATAACATGTATCTGCACATATGTACATACATGATATGTATTTGTACGTGTATGATTGTATATCTATACATACATAACATGTAACTACACATGCACAATATGTATCCGTACATACATGACATATATCTATACATACATAACATATAACTGCACATGCATAATATGTATCCATACATAGATAACATATATCTATACATGTATAATATGTATCTATACACACATAACATGTAACTACACATGCATAATATGTATCCATACATAGATAACATATATCTATATATGCATGTATTCTATACGTGCATAATATGTAAGTGTAACATGTTCTTGTACAAAAAATTTAAATTTACTCGATGAATAAAGTTAGTACATAAATGCAATATAAGTATTGGTTATTGAACTTATGATTTTTTTATTTTCACGAATATGAATTATGGTGGAAATAACGGGGAAAACGGAACTTTAGTAAAGTACGTTATCCGTTTAACCTTTCCCGGATAACTGGTTCTGTTCTATCGCATGAACATAAACTTGTTTTACTTTCTTTTGCATTTCAAGGAGATGTTACTATGAAACTAGATATGTCTGCTTGATGTTTATTTCGTACAAGTCTGTGTTCTGTAACAGGTCGTAAAATCAGGAACAGGTTGATTTTCCATAAAGAGACGGTAAAGTGTCTCGAATAAAAGTATTTTTCTTTTTGTATGTAATTTCAGTACAAGAAGTGAATGATTAATAAGGAAATATTTTTGTTGTATTAGCAAATTAATGAAGTATATTTAGTAATTTAAATAGTAGCATAAGAAAAGTTTGAATTTATTTGTTGTTAAATAATGTATATTATGTTATGATATAATTGAGACTAAAAAATTTTTCTGAATCATCTTTCGTGGAGGAAATTTTTAAGAAATAAAAATGCACGGTTAAAATTTAACCCTTTAACCCTATTTAAGTTTTAAGCACTTGAAACATTTCAAAATTACAAATTTGTCGAATTCAGAAATTTCTAAATTTAAAGTTTGTTGAATTCAGAAATTTCCGAATTTCTAGATTTGCAGTTTGTCAAATTTCTAAATTTGCAATTTCTCAAATTTCTAAATTTCTAAATTTGTAATTTGTTAAATTCAGAAACTATCGAATTTTTAAATTTGTAATTTCTCAATTTTCTAAATTTGCAATTTGTAATTTGTTAAATTCAGAAACTATCCAATTTCTAAATTTGCAGTTTGTCAAATTTCTAAATTTTCAACTTTTTACCTCTACAAATTTTCCAAAGTCCTAATTTTTAATTTTTCAGAGTTATAATACCTTACATTTTAAAGTTCTGAATTTTTCAAAATTACCAACTTTTTAAATCACACAGTTTTCAAGTTTTTTCCTCCGTTAAAAGAAATATTTCTTTTTACGTTAAAATATTTATTAAGCAAGTTAATTTATGCAAGCGATCAAAACCAATTAGCGCAAACAAAAAGACGTAATATCTTTTATTGGATATTAAGTGACTAACATTTAAAAATTCGATTTAATCAAGATTCTAGGTTATCGCATATAAATTGCGCTTTATCTGATAACATTGAAGAGTGTTTCCTTGTCAGTTAAGTTAAAACAAAAGAACGATGTATTTAAATAAAATTGCTGCAAATGATTATTATCGTAAAAATTGTCAATAGATGTTCACTGAGATTAGATAATCGACTACTTTTAATTACTGCCTAACGTGGACTGGTTATGGTATATCATTAAGTATGTAGTGTAAAATTCCATTTAAACACATTCTGAATTCTTAGTGCTAAAAATGTACAATAAATTGTGAAATAATAAATACGTTGAATTGAATTAGTTAATTATTAGTTAATAATGATAAAATATTACTAGTTAGTGATGTGGAATAATAATGAAGTAGCAAAATAATATAATAATTTATGGAGTAATTTGATATTATGGTTGTGTGGGAGAATAGTGTAGTAGTATATTGACAGAGCGGAAAGGTGAGGTAGTAAAACAGCGAAATAATAGAATAGGGAAATAGTAAAATTGTAAAATAGTGAAATAGTAAATTAGTATAACACTGAAATATTGGAATAGTAAAACTGTAGAATAGTAAATTATTAAGACAGTCACATATTAAAATAGTAAAATAGTAAAACAGTGAAATATTGGAGCAGTAAAATTGCAAAATAGTAAAATTGTAGAATAGTAAATTAGTAAGACAATGACATATTAAAATAGTAAAATAGTAAAGCAGTGAAATAGGATAATAGTAAAAAGTAAAACAGTAAAATAGTGGAATAGTAAAATTGTAGAATAGCAAATCAGTAATACAGTGACATTGTTAATTGATAAATTAATGAGAATAAAAGAAAGACAGAATCGGGATTAGTTGATTACTTTATAAACAAAACTATTTAATTACAGAATATACAAAGTGTGATGAATTGAATTTACATTAATAATAGAATGTAAATGTATTACCGTTTGTCGTTGAAATTACAAAACGTTAGAAAATATAATAGTTTACAAGAAAATTATGTACCTTTCAAGAGCGAGCAAGGTAACGTCTTACTTCGACAATCCACAAGTTAATAATGAATATTCGGGCCTCGTCCAAGCAATGTTCGCGACACGCTCGGGCGTCTCCGATTTTCCCCGAATTCTACCCTTATCTACCATAGCGGCTTTACTCCTAGACCAGCCTAAAGGTCCCGGAGAACAACCAAGTAGTTCTCCGTCCGCTGTCCCTCACTACCGGAGACGTTCCTCGTCTCCCTCTCAGGGTCATACCGGCCTTAGGACGATACATAGAGCACCCCCTCTAGCCGTGGCTTGAACGGCCCCAGGTTCGCCGAAGCGCCCCTGTGCACGCAAGGAGATCGCCAGCTAGGCATCAATTCTCGGAAATTTACAAATGTTATCTCGCTCGCTCTTCCTTCGCACTCGCTACAAATAAACTTTACGCTACCTTCGCTATGACAATACAATCGCACGCAATTTATAACATAACGAATAACCATGGTTATTTTACATTCAGCACAGACACGACCCAAACTTATACAATTTTACTTAAATCTAAGCAATTATTCTGGGAGTATTTAACAGACATATTTAAATAGTAAAATAATAAAATACTAAAGCAGTGAAATATTAGAATAGTAAAATATTGGAGTAGTAAAATTGCAAAATAGTTCAATTGTAGAATAGTAAATTAGTAAGGCAGTGACATATTAAAATAGTAAAATAGTAAAACAGTGAAATAGTATAATAGTAAAATAGTAAAACAGTGAAATATTAAAATAGTAAAATATTGGAATAGTAAAATTGTAAAATAGTGAAATATTAAAATAGTAGAATAGTAAATTAGTAAAACTGAAATATTAGAATAGTAAAATAGTAAAACAGTAAAATAATAAAATATTAGAATAACAATTTACTAAAATAGCAAAATTATAAAATAACAAAATACAAGTAACAAAATTCTAAAATTAAAAAATTCTAAAATAATAAAATATCAAAAAACTCCTACCTATACTCCCAACATTATCACCTATCCTTCTAAAAGCATATGCAAACATGTTGCACTTGAACAAAACAATAAAAATAAGGAATAGATAGCTTGTAAACGAGCGATACTAAAATTTCGCATGCAATCTGCTAATTTATCAAGTTCATAAGTAATATTTAAGTACATTTCCGTGTCAGTTAAAGAATACGTAGACTAATACTGGCAAAGACGACTTGAAAAACGAATTACAGTTAAATTTTTTAATCGAAGAACAGGTTGCTTCGATTTCACACTGCCACTGATCCAATCTATCATCTGGCGCTTATTAAACTTTTACCTTTAAGGTCGCGCAGACCCATTTCGAACTGACCTTTCACGGCTCATGATCAATCATTTTTTCCCTAACTTTCACGTCTCTCAAAATTCTGAATTTTATTTCACTCTCGATGACCAAAGTATGTTTTATGACATCAAATTTTAGATAGGAATCGATATTTCATCCACATTTTTCAAGTTAATCAAAATTTTATTGAGCAGAAATGAGTTTTAAATTCTCAACGTTCTAATCTCTCAAATTTATCATTTTCAAATTCCCAAATTTCCAATTTCTCAAATTTCCAAATTTGCAAATTTCCAATTACTCAAATTTTCAAATTCGCTAATTACCAATTTCTCAAATTTCCCAATTCCAAATCCCCAAATTCTGAAATTTTCAAATTCTCGAATCCCCAAATTCTCAGATTTCCAATTTCAAATTTCCAAATTCTCAAATTTCCCAATGCTCAAATCCCCAGATTCTCAAATTTCCAATTTCTCAAATCCCCAATTTCTCAAATTTCCAAATTCTCAAATCCCCAAATTCTCAAATTTCTCAATTCGTTAATTTCCAATTTCTCAAATTTTCAAATTCCCAAATTTCCCAATTCCAAATCCCCAAATTCTCAGATTTCCAATTTCAAATTTTCAAATTCTCAAATTTCCCAATGCTCAAATCCCCAAATTCTCAAATTTCCAATTTCTCAAATCCCCAATTTCTCAAATTTCCAAATCCTCAAATTTCCAAATCCCCAAATTCTCAAATTTCTCAATTCGCTAATTTCCAATTTCTCAAATTTTCAAATTCCCAAATTTCCCAATTTCAAATCCCCAAATTCTGAAATTTTCAAACTCTCAAATCCCCAAATTCTCAGATTTCCAGTTTCAAATTTTCAAATTCTCAAATTTCCCAATGCTCAAATCCACAATTTCTCAAATTTCCAATTTCTCAAATTTCCAAATCCTCAAATTTCCAAATTCTCGAATGTCCAATTACTCAAATTTCCCACTTCTCAAATCCTCAAATTCTCAAATCTCCAAATTCTCAAACTCATCGCAAACATCCATACAATGTATCTCTCCATTAACACGCTACCACACTGAATTAGCTGAAAATTCAATAAAGCCATTTTGTTACTAACAAATCGTACCGACTATGTCCACAATAATTTGTTATAATCATTATCCTCAGCTAAATAATAAATACGAATATTTTCAACTCAACAAACGAGTATCTTAATAATATTAGTAGCTTCAGAAAGCAATGTTTCCGCGCATGTTAACATTTGTCATTTATCAGCTGATTGTGTTCTTTAATGTCGTGCCAAAGTTTGAAGGTTAAATTGACTTGTTTACTTGTAAATAAAATCTGAAATTTTTCTTTGCAATTTTATGTGAAGTAGCCAGCCAAATACCAGAGGTACATATCCATCGTATGCTTTCAGAGTTTCACAAGGGTAGTAACGCAACAGTTGCTACCAAAAACATTCGCGATGTTTATCCAAGTGCATTAGACGTTCGCAAATGCCAAAGGTGGTTTTCCAATTATTCCGATCGCTACAACACTTTCTAAGTGACACAAAATTTGAAAATTTTCATGACATCCAAAATGCCATCTCCAGTTATTTTGCCCAGAAACCAATTGATTTTTATCGAC
Source organism: Megachile willughbiella (assembly GCA_945859595.2). Taxonomy (NCBI): domain Eukaryota; kingdom Metazoa; phylum Arthropoda; class Insecta; order Hymenoptera; family Megachilidae; genus Megachile; species Megachile willughbiella. Next base: position 14,298,150 of record OX243796.1, read on the forward strand.
CGGCACTGAAAATTTGCACAGTAGATGGCAAAAGGTTGTCGATAACGAGGGTGATTACATCGTTGATTAAAAATAAAAACTTGTTAAAAATGTATTTGCTTGAATTTAATGTAAAAAACGAAATTACTTTCCGGTCCCCCTAGTACCAACGATCACCCACAACATGGCGTATGTACTTGCGAAAGTAGCCCAAAGAAATTGATTTTCTTTTACTAAATGACCCGATTCTTATTACTAATAACCTGGTTTCTAGAAAATCCACCGTTGGGAAACGTGTATTTTATTTCAGTGACAGGTATACGTAAGTGTGTTTAAACATTTTGCTGAATGTTGATTCTGCTGATCGTTCGATGATGAGACTGGAAAAACAACGTCGTTGACGTCTTGACCGGTGACTTTAATAACTTCCTTCATTTCTGGTGTCACTATTAATTAACAACGTTTATGCTTCTTCCGTACACGCATCTTCTAATGCCTGTTGATGACATACTAATCGAACGTGAAATTTCACGATAAACTTTTTAATGAAAGTTAGGGAAGTGACTGTGAAACTGGAATTATTTATTTATTTAATCGACTTAGATGCAGGAGATGTTAACCTGATTGATAAGTGTGCTAATCACAATCGTGTTTACTTGCTAATTTTCTGTTTTGAGGATTTGGGGACTTGTGAAATTTGGAAATTTGGAACTTGGGGATTTGAGAAATTTGGAAATTTGGAAATCTGCGAATTTAGGGATTTGGAGATATTTTGATTTGAGGATTTGGAGATTTAGGAATTTGCTAATTTGAGGATTTGAAGATTTAGGGATTTGGGGATTTGGGGATTTGAGGATATGAAAATTTAGAGATTTGGGGATTCGAGAATTTAGAAATTTGGAATTGGGGGATTTGAGAATTTGGAAATTAGGAATTTGGGGATTCAGAGATCTTCTAATTTGGGGATTTGAAAATTTGAGAATTTGCTAATTTGGGGATTTGGGGATTTGTGGATTTGACAATTTAGAGATTTGGGGATTTGAGAATTTAGAAATTTGGAATTTGGGGATTTGGGGATTTGAGAATTTGGAAATTAGGAATTTGGGGATTTGAGAATTTTGGAAATTTGGGGATTTAGAGATCTTTTAATTTTGGGATTTGAAAATTTGAGAATTTGCTAATTTGGTGATTTGGAGATTTGAGGATTTGACAATTTAGAGATTTGGGGATTCGAGAATTTAGAAATTTGGAATTTGGGGATTTGAGAATTTGGAAGTTAGGAATTTGGGGATTTGAGAATTTTGGAAATTTGGGGATTTAGAGATTTTCTAATTTGGGGATTTGAAAATTTGAGAATTTGCTAATTTGGGGATTTGGGGACTTGAGGATTTGACAATTTAGAGATTTGGGGATTTGAGAATTTAGAAATTTGGAATTGGGGGATTTGAGAATTTGGAAATTAGGAATTTGGGGATTTGAGAATTTTGGAAATTTGGGGATTTAGAGATCTTCTAATTTGGGGATTTGAAAATTTGAGAATTTGCTAATTTGGGGATTTGGGGATTTGTGGATTTGACAATTTAGAGATTTGGGGATTTGAGAATTTAGAAATTTGGAATTTGGGGATTTGGGGATTTGGAAATTAGGAATTTGGGGATTTGAGAATTTTGGAAATTTGGGGATTTAGAGATTTTCTAATTTGGGGATTTGAAAATTTGAGAATTTGCTAATTTGGGGATTTGAGGATTTGATAAATTGACAATTTAGAGATTTGGGGATTCGAGAATTTAAAAATTTGAAATTTTGGGATTTGAAAATTTGGAAATTAGAAATTTGGGGATTTGAGAATTTTGGAAATTTGGGGATTTAGAGATCTTCTAATTTGGGGATTTGAAAATTTGAGAATTTGCTAATTTGGTGATTTGGAGATTTGAGGATTTGACAATTTAGAGATTTGGGGATTCGAGAATTTAGAAATTTGAAATTTTGGGATTTGAAAATTTGGAAATTAGGGATTTGGGGATTTGAGAATTTTGGAAATTTGGGGATTTAGAGATCTTTTTATTTTGGGATTTGGAAACTTGAGGATTTGCTAATTTAGGGATTTGGGGATTTGAGAGTGTGAGGATTTGGAAATAGAAAATTTTGAAATTTGGGGGTTTGGGGATTTTGGGACATAGAAACTGGAATTTGAAGATTTGGGAACTTGAGGATTAGGGTATCTAGGATTTGAGAATTTGGAAATTTCGACTTTGGACATTTGAAAATATGGAAATTCACAAATTTAGAAACTTGAGAGTTTTGAGGATTTAAGAGTTAAAAATTTAGTACTTTAGAGATTTAGGATTTGGGAACATTGAAATTTGAAAATTCCAAGATTTGAACATTTTTTAATTTATACATTTAAACGTTAGTCAATTTATAAATTCAATAATTTGATTTGGCAATTATATTTTTGAAATTGTAAATGTATAAATTTAGAAATCAAAAAATTTATTTAATTGACAATAATAAAATGTGTAAATTTAGAAACTGTATCTTTGTTAAATTGAAAATGTGAAGATTGGGAAATGCATCGTAGTATTTCCAGTGAAACGGGTATCAAGATGAGCGAACGTATCAAGGATGATCGAGATCGGCTATCGACTCACGTTTGCGGAAGATTTATTGAATGATCGAGCAGAATTCAAGGAAGTAGGTTACGGAAGGAATGAAAAGTCTTCGAAGATGATACGAGGACGTACGAAAGTATTGAAGATCACATACTTTCGCTCCATTTCGAAGTTAATATGGTCATACGCGAAGTATGTAATTATAGGAACCATGAAGAAAATTACGTATGATAATTTATATGATCTCAGGTGTCACCTACTTTCACGTTTGTTCCGTACGTTTCTTATTGATCGATGCATTCACCAAGAGCATTGATGTGCTTGATGAAAAGATTTCCGGTTTCGAATGAAATATACGTCGATCGATTCTACTACATACACCGTGTTTAGAACTCTGTTATAGCCTGAGAAAATTACTTGAAAATGTCTGGCTTAAGAGATAGTTTATTTAGTTCCTTTTGTGCAAAAAGAAAGCTTGAGATTAGTTATATTAATCAATCATTCAACGTTTATTAATTTTTTAACATAATTTATTTGAAGAGTTAATATTAAACTATTAATATTTTTATGTTAATATTCTTATGTAAGAATATATTTATATTAATATTTTTTGTTCATACACAAGATAGAATAAAATTGTATTATATTCTTTGTGTGTTGTGTCAAACATACAAATTTATCTTTTAAGTGAATTACTACTATTTTGCAGAATAGCTGTAACTTACATTAATAATTACACTATTTTATACAATATTTGCAAATTTTATATTCCATAACATGAGATATATTTTCTTTTTTAAGTAGAAAATATTAATATTAATTTAATTCATTCTTTATAAATTTTGAAACAGTTCTAATTTCTTTGTGTTAACTTGTCAAATATCTACCAATGAAGTTTGATCATTTACTATTAATTAAACATTTAGTAATTATTATTAAACACGTTCAAATATCAGAAATATTCTGTTAAAATGTTTGTAAGGTTCTCTCAAAACAGCCTTTTGTTTTTTATTAATAATAAAGTAGAATACATGCATTTCACTCTAATATAATTAAGTATGTATATTCCTAGATTGATGTAAATAGTTAATTAAAAGCTGTAGTTAATTTCGGAAATGATAATATTATGAAGTATGATGATAATACTGGTTATTCCTGGTAATTTAATGGAAATCAAACGATTAAAGTTGCCCCACATATTTCTGCATGGCGGTGAGAGGCAATTCGATCAAACCCGCTCTAACGAAAGTTACATACCCAAAGACTACTTTGGGCGCGAAACTAGCACCAATTCAAATTACGGTACACGCTAAATGCTATATCACCTTGATTTTAAAAGAAATTACCAATAATTCTATACAAAACAAGTTTAAATTGTTCAAATTAAGTTTATTTAAACAATTTCTTTAAAATAAATTTAATCCATTAGTTAGTATTGTTATTTATCTCTCTGAGGTGGGTTAACTGTCCCACCTTTTATGCATGGTGAGATTTTAACCCAAAAAAATTGACGTTTTTATATTAAATAACATAAATGAATTTTTGTTCATTTCTTTATATGAGAAAACATTTGCAACTTAGGTTATTTTCTTTAAAATTATATATTTCAAAGAGTTAATCCGTTAATAGTAGAGAAGTATATTAAATTAACATTGTAATATCAGAACTTCACCAACCAAGTATTTCCGCCATATAGCAAACATATGTACAAATATGTGGTACTGTCACATATGTATCTCGTTTTAATAGTTTACAAATGTACAAATCTTCTTCTTAGATATTGTGGTTTCTATCTGCAGTTTCTAAAGTTTCATGCACGTTTTTTTCGAGACATGCATAATTCTAATCACGTTCGTAACAATGCTCGTTGATTATTCGCATATAATAATTCATTAGAACTGCACGTGAAAATGTATCTCGTGTTTCGTACGCACTGCATAAGGTAGCATTTTTTTATTTTTTATGAAAATCCATTTCAAGATTTCTTTTATGGCATGCTTTAGAATTGAACTTTTTGGGAGCTTTGGAATTTTGAAGCTTTTGAACTTTGGAGCTGTTAAATTTTTATAATTTGGCACTTCAAAACCTTCGAGACGTCGAAATTTTTGAACTTAACGAATTTTGATATTTTGAAACTTCGAGATATTGAAATTTGGAAATGTTAGAATCTTGGGATTGTAGATTCTTGTAATTTTGGAATTCTTGATCATTAGAACCTTGAAACTTTGTACTTTCATAATTTTGAAATTTCAAGTTTTCTAAAGCTGAAATTTTCAGTTTCTAAATTTCTAAGTTCTCAAATCTTTGGAGATTCCTCAATCTCCAAATTTATTAATTTTCAAATTCCCAACAACATTAACTCCTGAAATTTAACAAAAATGTCTAAATCAAAGAATTCGAGAATCCTGAAATTTCTCGAAAAACTAACCGATAGTGGTGACACTTTCCCGTGCATCAGCGTTTCATCCAATCAACCGCGGATAAGTGAAACCGCCGATATCGATTCCACAGACACGAGAGTTCCACACAAAGAGATGCAATCACGTTTGCTCTCTTATCTTCAAGATCACTATATTTATAGATTACTAGACTTCTATATTTCCAAATTTCCAAATTCTCTGTGGCCCTAGACTCCAACATCCCTACGTCACAAAATTGGTGGATACTCATATCCCTAGAACCAACATTTTCTAGATACTCATATACTAGATTCCAATATCTCTAGATCACAAGATTTCTAGATCTCCAACTCCCTAGAAACTCATATCCCTACTTCTCCAAATCCCCAGATATCCATATCCCCAGACAAACAAATCCCCAGATACTCATATTCCTAGACAAGAAAATCTGTAGATACTTATATCCCTAGATCTCCAAATTCCTGGGTACTGATATTCCTAGATTCCAACATCCTGAAATACTCATATTCCTAGATTCCACTATCCTTAGATGCTAACATCCCTAGATTCCAACATTCCTAACTTACAAAGTTTCTAGATCCCCAAATCCCTAGATATCTACATCTCTAGTCTTGAGAATCCCCACATATTACTGTCCCTAGATTCCAACACCCCTAGATCACAAAGTCCTTAAATCCTCAGACTCATATCCCTAGACCCAAGAAACGCCAAATATTCATATCCCTCGAATTTTAAATCTCTATATCCCAAAATTAGTACGTGATCAAGTTCGTAACTCGTCTTTAAATTTTCTAGAAATTGTCGAGTAGGAAGTCTGTAACCCCTTGATGATCATACCTCCCCAAAGGCAACCGCATACATATTTACCGTATCGCCACTAAGGTAGCTACGAACGAAAAAGAAACTCGTAATTTTGAAGAGTTGCATAGTAAAATAGACGGCTCGAGAGAGAAAGAGAGAGGAGAAGCAATTAACGGCGGCCGTTCTCTTACGTGTTGCACACGTAAACGACGGGCGTTGGAGGGGCAGGGGCAGCCTAAATCGTCGATACGCGTCGCGTCGATAGCGGCGGGCACACCGACGCACCCACACACGATCCCGGTAAAACCCTGTCTCTCCTCCCGTCCCATCATGGCATCGCATTGTCGGCGCAGACGCCGTGGCAGCGCTTATTGATCGTGGCTAGCTGGTGCTCGGTTGTCTCTGCACGCGTCATGCGTCGTCGTCTTTCGCGACGTAGCGACGCTGCTGGACGTCGGCGGGGGGATACCCTTGTGTTTCCATCTTGTCGATTAGTGCGAGGTAGCGGTGACTGCGGAGTACACTTTTGATTCGTGGTGCGCGGCGCGGTGGTTCCGTTTCGTCGGGCAAATCGTCGGTCAATGATCAACTATCGAGCCGGGATGCGCGATCGGGAGACACGCTCGATCGCGGTAGTGTGAATCGAACGGCCGGCCGGTTCAGCCGTCTGGAAAAATCGGGAAGATTCCTTCACCGGGGATCGTCGAACGAGCCTGACTCGTTGACCGGGTGACTCGCCGAACGATAACGATACGATAGATCGAAACACGTACGTCCGTTCTTTTTCGCGAGCCAGTGAAAGTGATCGGCGGTGAAGCGTTCGCGAGTCGGTCGGATGCTCGGTCGACAGGTGCGTTGAGAGAAGGCTCCGGCCGGCCGATACTCGGCCGTGATTGGTTCGTCTATTAGAACCGGCCGTCGTTCGACCAATCGCGTCGCGCGTACGGGATAACGCGGCCTTTTCGCGATTACGACCGCGATCGAATTCGCTGCCGAAGAGACTTTTGGCCCGACAACGCTCCTCGACGAAAAGGAAACATGAGTCTACTGTCTTCGTCGATCGGCAGCGTCCATTGCCTCGCCGACGAGGATGTCGATCATCACATGCTTCAGGGTAAATTTCGCTTCGACACTTTGTCCATTGATTTATTTCAGGAGCACGCCCAAGGTCGCGCTGCAGTTGCAACCGAGGACCACGAATCCTCCGATAGCTTTTCGTTGATGACCTCGAGACGCGATCGATACGGGCATGTATACAGGCTTTCTTTTAATTCCTCGAATATCTAATTAATACTTGTCTTGGATTCGAATAACTTACGATTTCGAATGCACTTTTTGTCTTGGGTGGAGATTCGAGATTCCATGATTTTCCATTACAGATATTCTCTACGATTATATGTGGATAATTACTATGTCTGTACGTTTGGAAGGTCAGATGTATAAGCATCTTGTTCTTTTATTATTTTACTTTCACTGTTTCACTATACTACTGTTTTACTATTTCACTCTTTCACTACCATATGTACTGTCCTTTATTTTATCACTTCACCATACTACAATAACATTCTACTATCCTACCTTGTTATTTCTTATTTATTCCTATTCCGCCATTTTATTTTATTATCCTACCATTTTCACACCTACTGTCTTGCCATTATTTATATGGTTTCAATATTTCATTCCATATAAAACACAATGTTCTGATAGTTAATATAAACGTATTTCGACGTGACTCTCCTACCTTTATTTTATTATTTTGCTGAGCATCCTGTATACATGCATATTTATTATGCGTGTCTAGTAAGTTGGCAATTGGAACGCATACAAATCATTGGTTCGGTCACCAACTTATCAGACACTGTATCGATATATTTTCATCTACAATATGCGTAGAAAAAAATAAATCTTACCTTGATATTTAAAAGAGACGACTGGTATCACGATCAATACTGTTCCTAGTCAGTTCCTTGCAGATGACTTTGACGGTCCGAAGCGATGACTCATGGTTACGGTTCATGATTCGAATAGTTGCTGCAGCTGTATCGAGACCTTAAGCGTGCCCATCGTTACCTTGTTATTAACAATGAAATAATAACACGAGCGACACAGTTTTCTGTTATTTTTAACGCTAAAACTACCGGTACATGATGTACACTCGTTTACTTATTTTTTAATTCAGAATGAAGTAGGAAAATGAAGGAATAAACATAACCTCATATGTACACCGCCATTCACCAGTATATGGATACTTTCATATGAAATAATTTTAAATGAAACTTTTTGATGCAATTTTAATAGTTACTGGTTGTTAAGTTTTTTTATTAATTGATAAGTAGAAAATAAAGAGTTTCTAAATTATTAGAGATAATTACAGGAACATTTACTGAACGTCCAACTACTTGTACACAATAGAGTACATTAATTGTTTACCTTGATAAAAATTATTATATTCTTACCTTGCTAAAAATAAATCATATTTATATTCTATAATTTAAAATAAAAAATATGTAAAGTTGTGATTTGACCGACTGGTAGTTTTAGTGTTAATCACATTCAATGTTCTTTCTTTTTCGAAACCTATATTCGATAATAAATTTATCGGATTCAACCTTTGATCAATCGCGTGTCGTAATTGCGTTACGCGATAAGTATACATGGACAATAATCTTTTTCCTTAATGAAAACCGAAGATCGCATGAATTAAATATATATTTTATTTTTATAAGTTCGTGTAAAACGAGCTTGCCGAGATGTTTTGATGAAAGCAGGTTACAAACTTGCGCAGTCGCGGTGGTCTCGAATGTTCCCGAACAATCCCGATCTTATCGAAATTATTATTCTTCGACAAATATTCGACACAATATGTAACAAGTAACTTCCTTACAGAAGATTAATTTTGTTAATTATAAATTAAATCTGCAGTGAAAACCAATCGGTCGAGAAACGTTCGATGGAAAATTTTATACGCGATTTCTCGCAACTATTTTTGAACCACGGAGAAAAAAAGAGACTTTGTTTTGAATTCAGTAGTGTTTATCGAAAAAGTTTCTGCTGATAAGTCGCAGGGTAGGCGTGCCAACGAATAACTTTCCAACATGTGTTCCAATTAAAAGAAACTTTATCTTACCGCATCCGTTGACTTAATACGTTCTTTCCTGTTTAATTTGAATATATTTAATCGCTATAATTTTATATATCCTTTGATATATTTCAGTGCATATAATGTCACATATATTTAATTTAATATTTCATTTATTTATCGACTTGATGTATTATTATGAGATTTGTAGTAAATATTTTTTATTTGACATTTACAGTATGGAGCCTATTTCTTAAACATGAACGACTGAGTGGGGTTCCTCAAAAGTTTATGTGTTCTCTGACATTTGACTATTATGTAATATTCACTATGTACAATATTATCAAACAAGTATATAAATGTTTTTTTAGAAATACTTAACATATTTTCAGATTTAATTTTTTCTAAACTGAAAAAATTTGGTTGTATATTCTGAGTTTACTTTTTCAAGTAAATTCAATCCACTTCCGGTGAATGGCCACCCGTATATTTACACGTATTTTCAATGTAATATTTTTATATATACTTGAAAATTAACTGTGCTTAAATTACTCTAGGAAGAAATATTTTATGCACGTATTTTAATATTTTAATATTTTTAGGTATAGAAACATAAATGTAATATACATATAACAGTTTAGATCCTAAACGTTATTATTTTTATCGAGATTATTTATAGTGGATAATATATGCTAATTGTATCAGCTCATACATGAGACAGCATATTATAATTAAAGAAGTAACGAGAAATATGATGTAAAAAAATAACACTACCCATCGGTGACTTGATATACATAATGTAATGTTGACACAGAATTTACTGCAACGTAATACTAGAATTAAACAATTGTAGTCGAGCATAAAGAATTAATAGGGAAATTACGTAGAATAGGTACGCATTATTTTTAATGAGTGTTGCAATTGAAACAAGAAATGCTTCTAATATTATTACCGGTTGGTGCAAGTAGCAGAGTAATTATTACCACAGGATATGCTAACCTTTGAGCGTGTACTCCATCATTTAAATGTTCGTCCTTGATGTCGATAGTAAGATTGACACGTATTCAAAGTGCAGTTAGAGAATGATAATCACTGTTGTTTGGTATTCGCACATTAGTCCTTGTGTTTATCGGTTTCTTGCCTCCTTTCATTCCTATGGGTTTTAATTCGAAAATTGGTACAGTTTGTATTGCTGCACTTTTAAAAGTTTTCATCTTTTGAAATTTTTAGATTTTTTAGGTTTTAGTTTGCTAAATAAATTGGTAAAATTTTTGGTATTCACTTATTCAATTTTCAAACTTATGAATTTCTAAATTTAGAACACAATTCTACAAATTTATGTCTTCAAATTTGCAGATCTTCAAATTCACAAATTTACAAATTCACAAGTCTTCAAATTTACAAATTTACAAATTTCTCAATTTCTAAATTTTTTAATTTCTGAATTCCTGAATTCCTAAATTTCTGAATTCCTAAAATCTTGAATTCCTAAATTTTTAATTTCCTAAATTCCTGAATTCCTAAATTTCTGAATTCCTAAAATCCTAAATTCCTAATTTCCTAAATTTCTAATTTCCTGAATTCCTAAATTTCTGAATTCCTAAAATCCTAAATTCCTAATTTCCTAAATTCCTGAATTCCTTTTCTGAATTTTTAATTTCCTAAATTCCTAAATTCCTAAATTTCTAATTTCCTGAATTCCTAAATTCCTGAATTCCTTTTCTGAATTTCTAATTTCCTAAAGTCCTAAAATTCTAAATTCCTGAATTCCCAAATTTGCAGATTGTTAAATCTCTAAATTCACAAATGTTCAAATTTCTAAATATTTAAATTATTCATACCCAAAGTTATAAATGCTCAACTTTCTAAATTTCAAAATTTTTGTATATTAAAATTATTTATATTCAAAGTTACAAATACTCAAATTCATAAGTTTTTAAATTCTTCAATATCCAAACTTCCAAATTACCAAATGATCAAATCACCATATTACCATACTGTTATTTTAGTATATGATCACATTATCATAACATCATGTTATCATATCATCACATTATCATACCATAACAATATCATATCATCATATTTTAATACCATAATATCATGCCATCATATTAGCATATCATCACATTTTAATACCATAATATTATCATGTCACCATATTATCATATCACCACATTTTAGCACAATAATATTATCATGTCATGATATTATCATATCACATTTTAATACCATAACATTATCATGTCATATTATCATACCGTCACATGATTGAACCATAACATCACGTTATCATATCATTACATCACATTATTATGTCATCATAACATCATACTATCATATTATGAAATAACGAAATTCGAAATGAAAGTCCTTCGCCCCAAGCAATGTCTATAATGAATATTTCATTTGCAATTTGCCTTAAGTTATTTATCTAGAAAAGAGCGTAGAACAGTAAATAAAATAATGACACGTTTATAAGATTAATTAAAAAGCATCAAGTGATTAATGCGTGGCAGTCGCACCATTACCGGTCGTGTTTTGCGTTTTCCTTTAAGAGCCAGGCATACCTAACGTCACGTGGCGTTCGAAGGAAGTGGCCGTGCATATTTATGATCATTGCTCGAGGGCCTCAGCATACCATCGACTAACCCTTATTGCAAAAATGAAAGTATCTAGAGCAGAATTAATACACGCACTCTATCTTTAGTGTCCGTTAACGCATTCGCTACCGATCCTGTACAAAAGCTATTATCGCGACGCTGATTTCTATTTCCTCCGCTTAATAAATTGATAATCACTCACGATCCGAATGATCACCGCTCATTGCGTTAACTCTTATGTCAACGCATCGAATTATTCACGTTTATGCACGTATCGTAACGTCTATTAAGCTGATTTAACCGTTTGCGTACGACAGATGTTCACGTGTGGACTTCAACTCTTTTAATATTAAAAATTAAGCTAATCTTTTTTAACTCTGTAAATATGATTCGAATAAGATTTATGAGTATAAAACTGATTAGTTAATTTTGTGACCGACTGTAATATATGTTTTAAATTTATACTATACATATTATTGTATTTATCGTATACTTGTAATTGTTTGGTAAGAATAGTTTTTAGTTAGAAGCAGTTTTTTTAAACGTGTATAAAATCATGAGTTAATTATAGGAATTCTGTTTGGTCATACGTTTGAATTACTCAGTTGGTTGATCTGAGGAGTAGTTAAACAAGTACATACATAAAAATAAAAATAATCGAATGATAATATGCATATGTAGAAATAGAAGCAAAAATAATTAAAGAGTGCTATGTATACGTGGAAAGAAAAATAAAAATAATTTAACAATGGTATGTAAACATAAAAATAAAATTAGAAATAATTAACCAGTGCTGTATGTAGATAGAGATAATAATTAAGGCTATACATTAACAACGAATGTAAAGCACGTTCGATGAATTAGATTTCCAAGCCATGGTAATTACAGGTTAAGTCCATTACGTAAAAAAAATGGTATTTTAATCGTTTCGTCGCGATTAGATCGTATTACATGGAAATAAATTTCGTAATGAAAGTTTTCAACAAGGATTCGTGGCTGCGTCGATTGTTACAGTTACCGGAAATTGCTTCTCGAAGTGAAACCCTTCCCGTTGGGCTACCATCAGACAACCTCTTCATTTCTTCCGGTAAACAATAGCATATCTATATCAGTTACAGTTAACACACTAATTGTAGTCGGTGTAACACGATAATTAATGCATGGAACAATTTCAAAGTTGTTCCGTACGAGAAATTAGCTGAGAATATAACGGTAGATATTAATAACATAACCTTCCTTAACAATTTACATGATTACAATACGACATTGTACAATACATTGTTTTGTCTCCGAGATATCTTATCTCTTCATCGAGACATTTTAATTCGTCTCTTGTTCATTGAACTTTACACTTTGATTCATGCATTTTGTCTGCGATCACCCGAATCATACGTTTGGCTTAGTCAGCCATTTTGTGAAGAACGTTCCTTGATAATAATCTTATTTACTCATTGACAATAAATATCTTATTCAAAATATTATTGACAATAACTGTTTTAAGTATGTAACTAATAGTTAATAAATAACTGAGTACTTTAAAGTAATTGAAAAGAGGTACAGATGTCAACCCACGAGTTGGCGCATAAGGTCGACCCAATCAAGGTTTTTGAAGACGATAATTTTCAAAGTTCCCGAAGACTATAAGACTTCCATGAATTAAAAAACATGTTTAATTCTGTGCTGTAGATTTTTCTCCTTTCTGACCACGTTAAAATCAACTCGGAGGACAAATATTACTAAAAATAAATAATTTACGAATCAATCGATCACATCTGTAATCACTGAAATTGTACTTAAAAGTCGATACGATAAGAAGTCAATATACGGACAGAAAATTGCTTTGAGCGACATCTTGCATTAAAATTTTTTAGCTCAAACTTACAGAAGATTTTTTTACATTACATACAGATGTCAATTCACGAGTTGGTGCGTGACCCAAAGTAAAAGAAGCTCCCCACCGTGAACACTTTGTTACATTTCGGCAAATAAGAATAATAGTGACAATAACAACTGCTGAATTCGCACTATCTCACTCTCGAAACGTTTGTCTGTCATTGTTTTTCGCCTAATTGCGACTGCTCGAGCCAATACACCCCCGAATATACGTCCGAGAAATTTGGGGAAATTTGGGGATTTAGAGATCTTCTAATTTGGGGATTTGAAAATTTGAGAATTTGCTAATTTGGGGATTTGACAATTTAGAGATTTGGGGATTCGAGAATTTAAAAATTGGAAATTTTGGGATTTGAAAATTTGGAAATTAGGGATTTGAGGATTTGAGAATTTTGAAAATTTGGGGATTTAGAGATCTTTTAATTTTGGGATTTGGAAGCTTGAGGATTTGCTAATTTAGGGATTTGGGGATTTGAGAGTGTGAGGATTTGGAAATAGAAAATTTTAAAATTTGGGGGTTTGGGGATTTTGGGACATAGAAACTGGAATTTGAAGATTTGGGAACTTGAGGATTAGGGTATCTAGGATTTGAGAATTTTGGAATTTGAAAATTTCGACTTTGGAGAGTTGAAAATTTGAAAATTCACAAATTTAGAAACTTGAGAGTTTTGGGGATTTAAGAGTTACAAATTTAGTAATTTAGAGATTTAGGATTTGGGAACATTGAAATTTGAAAATTCCAAGATTTGAACATTTTTTAATTTATACATTTAAACGTTAGTCAATTTATAAATTAAATAATTTGATTTGGCAATTATATTTTTGAAATTGTAAGTTGAAGTTGCTTGAGCCAATACACCCCCGAAAATACGTCCGAGGCGTCCATTTTTCTATTCTGACCAATAGGAGCCGTAGCTCTTCTCGTCAGCCTCACGCGCCAACTCGTGGGTTAACATCGGTACATCATAGTAAAAAATTCATTAGAACTTTATGAAACGTGAGACGATAAGTCATCAAATACTCATTCAGCTAAAGAAAAGCCGGAATAATTAGTTGTAAAAGTGGAAATAAAACGATTTACTTCCTGATCAAGTATCGTAAATTCTCGGAAACGAACGAAGACACATCGAAGCATTGACCGTCATTAAATTCTAAGTTCGAATGAACCATTGGTAGCTCTCGAAATGTAATTACACCGTTAACGAAGCTTCGGTATAAATTAGCTGCAGGAACCGTGACTTGTACGAGGAACGTGTTTGCTGGTTTGAAAAATTTGCTCGTCTAATCGCGGTTCTTCGAAAGGGGAGAAAGGAAATCAAACTTTCTCGCTGGAACACGACATACAATCAAAATATTATACATGCTTGCCTCCAACCGCAATGCACCGGTAATACAATCTCTCTTACATTGACTTCTGTGCGTTGTCCGACACGAACTACCTTATAAATTGCACTTTAGTTCTGCACTGCTTCAGCTTCACTTTACCGAATCGTCCACTTGATAAATAAAATATATTCTTTTTTTAACATGATCGCTTATCTTTATCGTTTCGTAAAATTGCTTACTCTAGCGTTACTTGGACTAGGTAGGTATACATATGTCTATATATTAGTTATACACGTATAGATGCATTGTATACATGTATTAGGTTTATTTGCATGTTCTGTGCAAACTTTGAATTTTTGCAATTTCTAAATTTGGAAGTTAGAGTATTGACGAATTTACTGGAGTTGGAATTTTTGGGTTTGATATTAGAAATGCGCAATTTTTAAATGGCGAAATTTGAACATTCGTTAATTTCCTAATTTACTGATTTTCAAATTTTTCAATGTTGGAATGCTCAAATTATAAAATACTCAAAACTCTCAACTTCTCAAATTCTTCAATTCTCAAATTTTCAAATTCTCAAACTCTCAAATTTTCGAATTCTCAAACTCTCAAATTTTCAAATTTCCTAATCCTCATACTCAAATTCGCAAACTCTCAAATTGTGGAACTCAAACTCTCGAATACTCAAATTTTCAAATTGTCAAATTTTCTTCTCAAATCTTCAGTATCTTAAGTTTTCTTCCTAAATTTCCATATTCTCAGATTTTCAAATTCTCAAATCTTCAATGCCTCAAATTTTCAAATTCTCAAACCTTCAATGTCCCAAATTTTCTTCTCAAATCTTCAGTGACTCAAATTTTCTCCCCAAATCTTCAAGTTCTCAAATTTTCAATGTCTCAAACTTTCTTTTCAAATCTTCAAATTTTCTTCTTAAGTTTTCAAATTGAAAAATCTCCAAATTAAAAAATTTTCAATTTCTCAAATATTCAACGTCTGAAATTCTCAAAGTCTCAAATCTTCAATGTCTCAAGTCTTCTCAAATCTTCAAATTCTCACATTTTTTCTCAAATTTTTTTCTTAAATCTTTAAATCGTCAAATTCAAAAATTTTCAATGCCTCAAATTTTCTTCTCAGATCTTCAAATTCTCAAATCTCTTTCTCAAGTCTCTAAATTCCTAAATCTTGAAATTCTCAAATTTCCTTCTCAAATCATCTCCAAACCTACAAACTCCTCCAAATTTACAAATCTCCCCAAAAGGACAATATTCAACAATACTCCAAAATACCAATTTACAAATCACCATCTCCCCAAAAGGCCAATATTCAACAATACTCCAAAATACCATCACATTTAAATAATTTCTACTTGTTCATCACAGTACAAAATCTATTTAAGTCCATAACTTCACGTTGCAAATACCTGTCTACAAGAATCATTCATAAGAAACTGCAGAAAGTGAAAAAGCAGTGAGAAAAAGAGTGTTGAAAGATTAAACTGACAAGTAAGCATCGTTAAGGAGAGACAAGGATCGAACAGTGTGAATCAATGGTCGAAACACGTACCGCTTTCGCAAACTGTCACAGTCTGGTCCACGGCTAGCGAATATGTTGCACAAAGCAGGATCAGCGTGAAAAGCATCAAACATTTTCTGCACGAGTCGTGTTACAACAGGGGCTTTTGTTATACGATACTATGCGAACCAGTCAGACTAGCGTTGCGTCCAGTTTCTCTGCTCGAAAATGAGTAGGCGTTGAAAGAGAAGAGTACGCGTATTACTTACATGTTGCATCGTGAGTTGCACAAATTCGACCTGGTAACTTTTTTTTTAACAGTAGTCATTTTCTTTTATGAACAGGGAAAGTGATGTTTTGGTATGTTTGAAGGGGTTGGATTTAAATTGTTCTCTAAGGAAATAATCGTGGAATTTGGGAAAAATTAGAAAATTATTGTGTTTTGATATTTTCATATTTTGGGCTTTGAAATTTTGTTGTTCTCTGATTTTGAAAATTTTCTATTTTATATTGTACATTTTTTGGAGTTAGGAATTTTGGTCATTTCTTTAGTTACAGAGTTACAAATTTTACAATTTTGAAATTTCCAAATAAACAAATTTCTAAATATCGAAATTTCCAAATTACTTAAATTTGAAATTTTGAAATTTCTAAATTAACAAATTTCTAAATCTTGCAATTTCCAAATCATTAAATTTTGAAATTTCCAAATTACTTAAATTTGAAATTTTGAAATTTCCAAATTAACGAATTTCTAAATCTTGCAATTTCCAAATCATTAAATTTTGAAATTTCCAAATTAACAAATTTCTACATTTTGAAATTTCCAAATTAACAAATTTCTATAATACATTTTGAAATTTTTATATTTTCACATTTCTAAATTTCTAAATAACCAATTTTCAAGATTTTCAAATTTATAAATTACTAGATTTCTACATTTTTAAATTCCTATATATCACAATTACCAATTTTCAAAATTTTAATATTTCCAAATTATCAAATTCCTCCATTTTGAAATTTCTAAAATTCTACATTTTTAAATTTCTATATTTTCACATAATATTTCTAAATTTCTAAATGACAATTTTTAAAGATTTTGAAATCTCCAAATCATCAAATTTGTACATTTAAAAATTTCTAAATTCCTACATTTTGAAATTTCTATATTTTCACATAAAATTTCTAAATTTCTAAATTACAAATTTTCAAGATTTTGAAATCTCCAAATCATCAAATTTGTTCATTTCAAAATTTCTATATTTTCACATATAATTTCTAAATTACAAATTTTCAAGATTTTAAACTCTCCAAATCATCAAATTTCATTTCAAAATTTCTACATTTTGAAATTCCTATATCTCTAAATTACAAACTTTCCAAACTTTGAAATATTTGCTCCTAACTTCCTAAATTTTCAAATATTTGTTTCCAAATTTCCAAATTTTGAAATTTGTCTATTACCAAATTACATTCTTCAACTTCCCCATTTTCAAATTTATAAATGTCTGCATTTCTAAATAAATGTATACATTTTTAAATTTGCATACTTCCAAATAAATTTTCAAGAGATTCTTAACTTTAATTACCAAATTTCCTAGGGAAACTAGATTTACCGTAGACTGTACGAATAGCGAACAGTATATTCCCTCGAATGACCATAATTTGTTTTGCGTGAATTTAATCAACTACGAAGAGAGATTTACTGTCTTCTAGAAAGTTGACTTCGGACAAGACGATTCGCACATCAGTTACGTATTTTTTACGTGAACCATTCCGTAAAATTGTGCGTGACCATTTACAAATATCAGGAAAATGTGACTCGAAAGCTAATAAAATTTATAGAGATTGATGTTGGTCTGTCTTAACGTTTTTTAGGATATGATTATTCGCAGTTTTATCTGAAGTTTTTTTACTACTCAAACAGGTTTGTGTTATTTGTCCTTTTAGAAGAATGCTGTGTGGTGAGTAACGATGTTGTACAATTTGTATTATTTTGACGTTGACTATGCGGGAAATGTTTTTCTTTTATAATTGCATGTTGGAGAGGGGGGAAAGCTTGCTTAATAAATGGCGATTTAGGGACCGCCATTTTTTTAACGGAGTGTACAAGGTTTTAAATTTTTGCACTTTTGTGGTTCGTAATTTTGAAATTTTCAAATTGATAAATTTGGGCATTTAGAAACTTAAAAATTTGGATATTTTTAAATTTGTGATCTTACAAACTTCAGATCCTACAAATTTGTCAATTTGCATATTGATGATTTTGTAAATTTGTGAATTTGCATATTTGTGATCTTGCAAATTTGTAATTTTAAAAATTTGCGATCTTACAAATTTGTGAATTTGCAAATTTGAGATCTTGCACATTTGAGATCTTACAAATTTGAGATCTTACAAATTTGAGATCTTACAAATTTGAGAACTTACAAATTTGAGATCTTACAAATTTGAGATCTTACAAATTTATAATCTTGCAAATTTGAGATCTTGCAAATTTGAGATCTTACAAATTTGAGAACTTACAAATTTGCGATCTTGCAAATTTCAGATCTTACAAATTAATAATCTTGCAAATTTGAGATCTTACAAATTTGAGATCTTGCAAATTTGAGATCTTACGAATTTGTGATCGGGCAAATTAGAAATTTTTTAAATTTGTGACCTTGTAAATTTGTCATTTTTTAAATTTGTGACCTTGTAAATTTGTCATTTTGTAAATTTGTGATCTTGCAAATATGAGATCTTGTAAATTTGTCATTTTGTAATTCTGTAGATTCGAAAATTTGTAAATTTAAAAATGTTGAGATTCCCAAACTCTTGAACGTTAAGATTTTGAATTTTCAAGGAATAAATAAATGAAGAAGATTAAGAACTTGAAAATCTTCAAATTTGTTAATTTTTAATTCACAGACTCTCCATTCTCAATTTTTTAAACTTCCAAATTTCCGAAATTACAACTTTTCAAACTCTCAAATCACTATTTGAGTTCACGATTTTTCCATGTTTCCTACAAAATTATTTATTAAATCTACAAAATATAATATTTGATTCCAGTAGATATTTCAATGTAATATTTATCACTCATATTATTTTCTGTGATAGAGTACTAAAAATTTTCAACCGAATTATTGCACAAAGTTGCGCAACTAATTATCAAACTAATAGATATGTAAATATTTATCGGGTTCTTATCGTCTGCGTTAGATAATACCAGTAGCGTAACTAAAATGGCGGACAAGAGTCCCTTGCAGCCCCCCAAAAATATAAGAAAGAATACTAGAAAATTTATAAAAAATCTTATTGTACTTCAACTTAACTCGGTTTGTTACATTTAATATTAATATCATAATATTATTATAAACAAACCAGTTAATCAATATCTATATTACAAATAAATAAATAAATGAATTAATATTAATATTACCGATAAATGAGTTAATGAATAGTAATATTACAAAGAAATAAAGAAGTTAAGCAATATTAATATTACAAATAAATAAAGAAGTCAAGTAATATATTAATATTGCAATTAAATAAAAATGTTAATTAACTAATGTTACCAAATATTTCTCGTAATAATAATATTATTAATTACGAGTTACTTATAGCATAATGCGAATGTGTCATCGAAGAGAACGCACGTGTACAATATTGAGACAGCTGTGAAGCATTTCATTTGTTTGCGACATGTTAATATTGGCTTTGCATGTGTTTAGCAACATCGCGTGGCGTGTAATATGACAGACGAAATCATTGGCCATATACACGTAATAAATAACAGAAGTGTGTTTCAAAGCCATGGAAATGTACAACGAAGGTACAATTGTATCGTGAGTTTCCTTTCATTCGACTTCTAGTTGCACAATAAACCGCTGCCTTATAATTTAATCACTGTCCAGTAAATGTTTCAACGAAAACGTGAGAAACCAACGACTACTGGCAAATGATATTCATTCAAATTAATGCACTTTGCTTTCGTGTATACTTTCATTAAATCAAACGTATGTTTCTACTAATAGAAATTTAAATTTCAATGCTTTCGAATACATTTATTATATTAACGAGTTCATATGTTAATTGGTAAACGTATACGGTTATTGTCTTTTATTTATATATAGAAGTGAAAGGAAGTGAAACGTTGAAAAATATTTATTCAAATATTTGAGTTATTCATTAATTGCACGGAAAAATGGTGGAGAGTTCAGTCACATTGTTTTGGGAGACATATATAGTGGAAGCAGCCATTTTGGTACCGTAAAACTCTGGGCGGGCTTTTTTAAAAATAGCACACGCTGTACGTAAGATTGTGAAAATCTTTTAAACAAGATATGTACATTTAATTTTCTTTGAATACATCCTTAAAGCTACTTAGCATTTTATATTTAAGACGTTCTAATTCAAAAACGAAAAACAAATCAATTTAATATCTTGTAGTAGGTTACACTGTTTTGGGAGACATGGTGGAAGCAGCCATTTTGGTATCGCGCAACTTTTGGCGGGCCTTTTTAAAAATAAGCAGCGCACTTAACGCTGTACATAAGATTGTTAAAATCTTTCAAACAAGATGCGTAAATTCAATTTTCTTTGAGTATATTTTTGAAGCTACATGACATTTTATATTCTAGACGTTGTTTTAATTAAAAAACGGAAAAGAAATCAATTAAAAATCTTATGATAAGTACATTACCAACGTTGAGTGATTAAAAAAACTGTTTAAAAGTTGTGCATATTCTTTTAAACATTCCACATAAAACAACTAGAATACAAAGTTAAAAAAATTAATACTTGCAGAGATATAGCAAACTTTCGTACGAATTTCTTTCATTTTAAATATCTCACGAATTAATTTTTTCGATATTGTACCTCGATACTTTTTTGCGTAAAATAATCAAAATAATCGATCCACGTAAAAAGAAATTAAGAATTGACCTTGAAGTCTTTCAAAGCTGTGACCTTGAGAGAAAATTATTTCTATCATTGCACGTGTTTCTAGAATCTTTTTATTTCGGAGTTTTTCGTACAATGAATAATAAATAAATATATTTACATAGTGCAACGTAAGTGTTTGCATACGTGACAAACGTATTCCAAAGGTTAAATTAAATCTGCTGCGATAGATTTAATCCTCTTAATATTCATACATGTAATTTGTATTGCAAAAGTGTAGCAACCTTTCGCGGAGAAAGTCATGTTCGTCGCATACATTTTTGCGATAGAAGAAACGAAAATTGTAATGCTGCAGAGTTTTCATTTATTTTCTATCCAGCAGTGGAGATCAGATAGGTTATCGGTGGATTCGATATGGAGAAAGTGGTACGATTTTTGTCAACTTCATCGTGAAAAGGAAATACGGAAGAGTAATTCAAAAGTCATATACAGCTCACAAAAAGGATAATGTTTTGGTACAATTATTTTAATTAATTGACACGGTACCGAATACGTAATCTAATCTGCACAAAGTATCAGTCGGATGTTGCGTATAAGTTGTACTGAATGTTTCATGCTAGATTATAAATGGGTTTGCTACATTTGGAAATTTTATAAATTCTCAGATTTTTCGATTTATAAATTCTCAATTTTTCAAATTCCTAAAATTCTATAATAATTTTTCCAAATTTTCATATTCCTAGTTTCTCAAATTACAATTCTCTCAAATTTCTAATTTCTCAAATGCCAATTTCGTGACTGTCAATTCCTCAAACTATTACTATCCACATTACTAATTTTCCGAATGCCTAATTTTGCTAATTTCCAATTTCTTCGATTACTAGATTCCCAAATTCTCTAATTCCTAATTTCTGCCAATTTCCAATTTTCCCAATTTCCACTTTCCCCAATTCCTCAAAATCCCAATTTTCACTTTCCCCAATTCCTCAAATTCCCAATTTCCACTTTCCCCAATTCCTCAAATTCCCAATTTTCACTTTCCCCAATTCCTCAAATTCCCAATTTCCACTTTCCCCAATTCCTCAAAATCCCAATTTCCACTTTCCCCAATTCCTCAAATTCCCAATTTCCACTTTCCCCAATTCCTCAAATTCCTAATTTCCACTTTCCCCAATTCCTCAAATTCCCAATTTCCACTTTCCCCAATTCCTCAAATTCCCAATTTCCACTTTCCCCAATTCCTCAAAATCCCAATTTCCACTTTCCCCAATTCCTCAAATTCCCAATTTCCACTTTCCCCAATTCCTCAAATTCCTAATTTCCACTTTCCCCAATTCCTCAAATTCCCAATTTCCACTTTCCCCAATTCCTCAAATTCCCAATTTCCACTTTCCCCAATTCCTCAAATTCCCAATTTCCACTTTCCCCAATTCCTCAAATTCCCAATTTCCACTTTCCCCAATTCCTCAAATTTCCACTTTCTCCAATTCCTCAAATTCCCAATTTCCACTTTCCCCAATTCCTCAAATTCCCAATTTCCACTTTCCCCAATTCCTCAAATTCCCAATTTCTACTTTCCCCAATTCCTCAAATTCCCAATTTCCACTTTCCCCAATTCCTCAAATTCCCAATTTCCACTTTCCCCAATTCCGCAAATTCCCAATTTCTCAAGTGCTAATTTCACGATTGCCAATTTCTCAAATTATAATTTTTTCAATTACTATTTTCCGTAGTGCCCAATTTCTCTAATTTCCAATTTCTCCGATTGCAAGTTTCCTAAATTCTCAAATTCTCTAATTATCAATTTTCCTAATTTCCACTTTCCCCAATTCCTCAAGTGCCGATTTCACGATTGCCAATTTCTCAAGTTATAATTTCCCCAATTACTATTTCCCCTAGTGCCCAATTTCTCTAATTTCCAATTTCCCAACGTCCCAAATACCCAAATTCAATTATCCCCAAATTACCAATTTCCCAAATTTTCAAATCTTCAATTTGCAAAAACCACATATTTCCAGCTATTCGAATTTTCAAATTTCTACATCCATAATTTTCCAAACTATATTTGATAACCCAATTAAACAAATTCCGTTTGAATAATTGAAAATTGAATATTTCTTATCTTTGTTATATTTCGTATCACGAAATAAAACATTATTGCTATTCGTGTCACATGTGTGAGAACTAAACATATTTTTCTAATATTATAAATGTATCAGTTATTTTAAATGTATCGGTCAACATCAACCACATGCAAAAAATTTGCTATTCCTACAAAATGTATGAGGGACATAACCTATTAATATTTTACAAAATTTTGTTTGTAATAATACAATTCTTCAGAAATAAATAATATACGATAACATGAGTTACGTATTGATATTATTACCCTCGAAACATCAATTTCAATGAAATTAATAGAGTGTACACGTGAACCTAATTCCATCGTGATTACATATTACCTCGTAATAAATGGTACAATATCAACCATGTATTTTTTCATGTACCTATATTGAATGACTGGAAAATTGCGGGAAAAATGACTACTATTGCTCGCTTACGGGAATTGTGGGTAATGATAGAAATTTTCATCAAAATGGAGGTCAAAAATATTATCGCGATAAAAATGGACGCACAACTCATAAATTATAGATTCCGTCGCAGTCTGAGACCTTGTAAGCTTAAATTGCTTTGTCATTTGGTGTAGTACAGTCAGAGAACAAATCTTTTGTAGGGACTTTTCTAGGGGAAATGTAATAACTATATATGTAGGGGTCACGGTTTTTATTCGTTGATTTTTAGTTGTTAAATTTGGTAATTTAAAAATTTCAGCAATTTTAAAATTCGGAGATTTTTATGTTTAAGATATGTGGAGGATTTGGATGATTTAGAGATTTTGGAATTTGAGAATTTTGAAATTTAGGGAATTCGAAATTTGGGAATTTTGAAATTTGGGGAATTTTAAATTTGGGAATTTGCAAATTTGAGAATTTGCAAATTTGAGAATTTGAGGATGAGAGGATTGAGAAATTTGAGACTTTGGAAATTTGAGAAATTGGGGATTTGAGAATTGAAAAATTTAGGAATTTGAAAATTTGAGAATTTGGAAATTTGAGAGTTTGGAGATTTGAGAATTGGGAAATTTGAGAGTTTGGGGATTTGAGAAATTGGAAATTTGAGAATTTGGAGATTTGAGAATTTGGGGATTTGAGAATTGGGAAATTTGAGAGTTTGGGGATTTGAGAAATTGGAAATTTGAGAATTGGGAAATTTGATACTTTGGAAATTTGAGAGTTTGGGGATTTGAGAAATTGGAAATTTGAGAATTTGGGGATTTGAGAATTGGGAAATTTAGGAATGTGAAAATTTGCGATTGGAAATCTGAGAATTTGGAGATTTGAGAATTGGAAAATTTGAGAAATTGGAAATTAGAGAATTTGGGGATTTGAGAATTGGAAAACTTGGAAATTGGAAAATTTGAAAATTTGCGATTGGAAACGTGAGAATTTGGAGATTTGAGAATTGGGAAATTTGGGAATTTGAAAATTTGCGAAATTGGAAATTTGAAAATGTGGAAATTTAGTTATTTGTGAATTTGGAAACTTGAAAATTAACAAATTTAAGAATTTGAAAATTCAGAAATCGTGAAACTTGTAAATTTGAAAATTTAGAAATTTCTCAAATTTTTAAATTTCGATATTTCTAAATTTCAGTGACAAAAGAAAAAAAAAGGAAAAATTTGTACCTGTTTAACCTTGTTATTCGACAAAGTTTCCAATGGTCACCAAATTAAAAACTATAGCAATTAAAAGATTGTCAAATTTACATACATGTCCCTATGCAAAATAATCATCCATCCCGAGTGTACCAAGTGCAAGACAGAAACACCGTTATGCATTTTATCTTCTCTGTTTCCTTTAAAATTTTTTTCTTTTTTAACGGTACGCCGGTAATTTCGTACATCTGTTCACGAGTTATTCTCGTCCCCCCGTTTGGTTGCTTCACTGCCGATGCGTAAATTATAATTTGAAAATTGATATGCGCGTTAATATCGATGATCGTTCACGATACTTTCTTCGAGTGAAAGGAAGAAATGCTCCAGTTTTGAGAAGGGTGTAACGACCCACGGGTTCAATTCCCAAACATTTTAATTCGGGTTATCATTTCGAAACTATTCGGATGTCGTGAAAGTTCTCGATTTTTCGCGAAAATAATAAGCTCTTGTGATTTATGGGTTTTTATTGCATGGCTTTTGAGCACCATGTGAGCCGTTAATGGTAATTAAAAGGAGTAGAAAGAATTCTAATTAGGTACAGTGTTTGAGAGACTATTATGAAGTATAATTATCTATTGTTAAATTAAGGAATTACTTAAAAGGCATTTAGCACGATTTGCTGAAAAGGTATGATTAATTAATGCACTTAATTAGGGTACAGAAGTTTCATTAGGATAGTCTCAGTTTAAAAATTTTAGTTTTCTATCTTTGAAAATTTTATCATTTTTATTTCTTTATTTCTAGATTTGAAAAGTTGCAAAAAACAGATTACCATACTTTACGGTGTTTCTTCTTTCAATTTCGATTTCAGTTCATGATAATAAAATTTTGTTTTATCGGTGATAAGTTGGATAAAATCATGCTCGAGTATTATGGTGTGAGGTAAATTTATTTTATTCGAATTCTTCTAGTCTCAAAGTGAAAGGATCGTAAATAACAATAAAGAGCAATAACTCTTTAAACATCGTGGCAGCAGTTAGTACCTTTGTAACGTAAACACCAAATCATATATTATTGTAGTCGAACAGCGTGTTATTTATCATAAATTTAACAAGAAGTATCGCAGTAACACTCTGGAAAATTCCTTTACAATAATTTATGATTACTTGTTCATGTAAAATTATAATGTAATACATTCTTAGCAACTTTGTATATCTACATTTCGATTTCTTCCTTCATTTCCTTATTCACTTCGTAAAACTGTTATTATCGGCAATAAACATCTCTCATATCCTGCTCGTTGACTAAACAGGTTATGAAAATGTCAAATCATGTAAATTTTTTACTCGATTCAATTCTCTTTGTTTTTGTTCGATTATTAAGGTTGTATAAATTTTACGAGTTATTTTATTCGCTACTAAATGCTTATCGTTACTTTTATTTTGTTCTCATCATTTTATTTTGTTGGGGAAATATTTAAAACCTGTTCTCATAAGTATTTATTACTCGTCATTATTTATTATTCTAAGCAGTATTTTGCATTAAAAATGTTAACAAATGCTTTATATAGCATTGTTCAATGTTAAGCTTCAAATTGCTGTAATATAAATTCAACTGTATAATAGTTTTATCTCATCAAATTCTGGCAAACTTCAAAAGTTCCGAAATCGATCATTGTCTTTATATAGCAACCAGTCATTTTGTATCGAAGAAATCAACAAAATGTTTATACACTAATTTTCATTGAACTTTAAGCTTTAATTTGATGTATCACAAGTCTTATTCCGTGATACTTTTATGTCATCAAATCTTATACTTTTGATTTATATCTAAGTCTGTATGCGTCACTCAAAAACCAAGATGGCGGACGCCGCGCAAGAAGAGTCTGCGCTTCTAATATTTTAATAATTATAGACTCATACAAGTCAATGATCTAATATCACGATTCAAAAATTTCATAAAATATTATTAATTCAATTATTACCTTTATATTGTCACTTTTTATGCTATATCTTGGTTAAAAAATAAGCTAAATCACTGTCATACAAAAAGCAAGATGGCGGACGCTGCGCAAAAAGATTCCGCGCAACCAGTATTATTTTAATTATTATAGACTCATAAAATTCTATGATCTTGGTTCAAAATGTTCATACTTTTTAAATTCAATTATCGCCTCTTTACATAACTTTTAAACAACTATATTTTAACAAATAAAATTGAATACAGTACTCAATACTGGTGGCGCCATAAGCGTATAAAAGTAGCAGTCTTCTCCATTGACTATTTACAGAAAAGGATAAAATGTTGAAAGCGACAGAAACTAAAAAATGAAACAATGATGGTACGGTATAGTATGCGTGAAATATGTATAAAAGGTGTATTTACGTAGTTGGCTACTTCGCACGGTACAAAAACAATGGCCTTGTACATCCGGCGGAAATCTGCGTCGCCAACAGTGAAATAGAAACTGGCGAACTCCGAGAGGCATCATTGCAGAATGTTATTTCCTTCGGACACCATAAAAGTGCCAACATAGCCCGCGGGAAAGTGAAACGTTTGCTTAGTTCTTTTTTTGCGTATGCCGTTTGCATATCTTCATGATTATTTTTCCCATTAAATGCTGCTCGCTGTATACGAATCGTGAGAAATTCAATTGCTCAAGAGGTTGCTATAAAACATTTTTCTTTTTCAATTTCATTATACTGCTTCCGTTATTACCGCTGACAATGAGTATCATAATCTTTTTATGACCGTTAAAGTTTATTAAATATTGTTGATGGTTGAGACACATCGGAGTGCAATGTTTATGGCAAGATTGTAGGTACTTGTATTTATGAAGTTTTCATTCTCATAGCTTTCTATCAAACGATTCTTTCCTAAATTGCATACAATGTAATTTTGACGGAGGTTGTAAATTAGTGGCTGTATTCTGTGCTACTTGTACTATAAGTTATATCGATTCGTTGGGAGAAATTAACGCCACGTATCCGTGATAATGACTTTTTAACGGTGGAATTTAGGTGACACGTGAAATATGACGAGATTCAATGTATATCAGTTGTAAAATATGTTTGTTATATAGCGAATGGCAGAAGAAATAGTTAACCGTGAGAAATAGTAGTGGGTAATTACTACTGATGAATGTACTAGAAATAATACTGGGTAATAATAATTTTGGGAATTTTGGAATTTGGAGTTATGAAATTCTCAAATTTGCAATTTTGGAATTTTTTGAATTCGAAATATTGGAATTTAGAATTTTGGAACTTGGAATTCTGGAAATCGGAATTTTTTAATTCGCAAATTTTAAATTCTGGTTTTTAGGATTTTTAAATTTTGGAATTCGAAATTTTGGAATGTGAAATTTTAGAATTCGACTATTTTGGAATTCAGAATTTTTCAATTCGGCATTTTGGAATTCTGAAATTTGGAATTCTGGAGTTCTGAAATTTGGAATTTTGGAATTTTGAAATTCTGGAATTTTGGAATTCTGAAATTTTGGAATTCTGAAATTTTGGAATTCCTAGAATTTTGGAATTCTGAAAATTTGGAATTCCTAGAATTTGGGAATTCTAAAATGTTGGAACTGGAATTTTGGAATTCTGAAATATTGAAATTCTGGAATTTGAAATTCTCTAATTTAGAATTGTGGAATTCTCAATTCTCGAATTTTGGAACACTGGAACTCTGGAATTTTGAAGTTCTTAAATTTTGAATTTTGGAATTCATAATTTTGAAATTGTGAATTTAAAAATTTGAAATTCTAAATTTAAAGATTTAACATTTGTAAATTCCAAACTTTGAAAATTGTGAATTTAGAAATTTGAAAATTCAGAAAACTAATAATTTAAAATTTTACAAACATAAAAATTTGTAAAGGTAATTCTCTAACTTGCAGATTTATAATTTTCCTCGGAGTGACTACGAGACCTTGATAAAGAGTTCCCATCATTCACGAAAACAATTTCGCAACCTACTAGAGCTCGTTCCAATTAGCGTGGCGATTACCCGTATCTGCAAATGATTTGATATTCGCAAAACTCACGGTGTCCTACGTACCGTTAATCTCAAGTTAGCCGGGACGAATTTGATCGGACATCACTGATCCCTGAAGCCATTTTACTAAGCTCGGCAACGAGCGATTATATTCCTGGTAACGGTACAAAGTGCAGCGCACATGGTGCATTTACGATAGATAACCGAGCGAGGCCGTAGTGCAGTGCCTTCGTAGATGCCTATCCAGGTAGAGATAGAGCCAAGACTTTATGACCTGGAACGGAACGACGGTCTTGTGCATATGTATACATTCATACATATGTACATATACATGTACCATACACGCCAACTGTTCCGTGTATACGTGTGTGCAGATATTCGCATATGCATGCTGTGCATGCATCTTAACCGTGTCTAACATGCTTGCGAATAGATCATGGCCCAACTACAGGTGGTCCGAGTAGTTATGGTTTTAGGAACTTTGGACGTTAGGGTTGGTAATTAGCTTTTATGGAGCACAACGCTTTGCTGTGAGTTCGCTCATTCAGGTATCTTCAAGAGTTTGCAAATTTTTTAGTTACAATTTTGGGGTCTGAAAATTTGGGGTTTGGGGAATCTGAAATTTGAGGATTTGAAAATTTTTTATTTAGAAATTTGAGGATTTGATATTTTATGCATGAGAAATTTTGGGTTTGGAAATTTGGCAGTTTAGGATTTGGGGAATGAGGGATTTGAGGATTTTAAAATTTGGGAATTTGGAAATTTAGAAATTGGGATTTGGAAATTTAGAAATCTGAAAATTGAAGTTCTGGAAATTCAGAAATTTAGAAATCTGGGAATTTTCAAACCTAAGAATTTGGAAACTTGAGTATTTAGAAATTTCAGAATTTGGGAATTTAGAAAGTTGAGAATTTGAGAATTTGAAAATTTTCAAAAATTCATATTTTTGTGTTTCCAAAATGTTTTCAGAACAATATTAATTGCCCGTGCCTGTTAAATAATGCAAAACATATTTCTCACGGCATCGTAATTATCTATATACAATTTTATGCAAACTTTCTTTTTCCTTCACGCACGTTATTTATTTTGTGAAAAATTAAGGTAATTAAGCATTGAAACGCGCAGAATTGAACGAATTAATGTAAATTACCTCGTAATTAATTATTTTTGCAAGGAAGAGAAGGATATGGTGTTAACATGAAATAATCTTAAGATGTCAAGGAATACTTTGCCGGATACAATGCAGACATAAAGTACTTATGTATCCAGTGCACGGTAGATGGGATTACGTGGAACAGAAAAATTCTAGAAGGAAGGCATCCATGGTGTACGAACACAGCTTCCGTTTCTTTATTCAATGACACTGGTATTGAATTAACACTAACTGTTTAATCTGTAACTTATACTACATATTTCAAATACCAACACCCTGTCAAAAATTTACAAGGAATTATATGTATACAATTTCGAAGTTGATATGCATTTGTCTGTCAAGCAAATTCGAATTATGTACATATACATCATCCATACATTTAATATTTAATTTATTATTTAGCATTAACTTTGATAGATAATTGATATTTTCATTAAATAGTATTGGCGAATATAAGTGAAATCTTAATTAAGATATACTTATTCTAAAAGTATGTATACTTTAGTGTGTTACATTGGCAACATAACCTATAAATTATATAGTTGACATTCTTTTTTGTAAATATACTTCATTGAATATTGACTAGAAAGTTTGGTTGATTTTGTGTAAAAATTTTTGGTAATTGTCCCACCTATAATAGTATAGTAATTGTGCATATAATTATACAGTAATACCGTGTATAATTACACTGCAGTTATATAACAGATAAAACACAATAATCCTCTTCAACTTTTATCACCTTGATACATGAAGGTTAGTTTCTCAAGTAATATTTATGGATACACTTCCACTTAATGCATACATGGTTAAAATTAAACATACGCGTTAAAAAATGTATACTAACCAGGAATTAATCCGTGTATTATTGTTATTGTTTGTAAACTGTTCCCATCACACTGTCGGTATATCTTCGTAAATGATTTACATAACCTAACATAAACACGTAACGTGAAAATGTTACGCGATCGGCGACATTTTTAATCATGCGCAAAGGAGGCAAATATTTCCGTGTTCGGAACTTATTTTATCGTGTCTAATAAACATGGTATGCGTTCAGGGTAGAGCTGGGATATCGTGTACACGGGTGTATTGCGTTTTTATTGTTTTTAGCTATTCTCGTTGAACGTGTCGTGTCAACTGCTTACGAGTATCTTGACATGATAGTTAGACAGGACATCATTGCAGGCAAAATCTACGGCAACGTTCGTTGACTATCAATAAGGAAGGAATGGAATTCTATACAGTTAACTCGCATTAATATTCTTTGTGCTATGCTATCTACGCATTTACTATTCGGGGAAAAAAAGATTATGTAAATATTACGTTGTTCGTATCACAGAAATGTCAACCGTTTGTGTAATCCGTGAGATCATCTTCTTTTGTGGATATTATGTTTTATTTCAGGTAATTAATTTAAAGTAGTATTTCACATTTCTAATTTTCTAAATTCATATTTTCTTTGGTTTACATATTTACAGGTCAGTACCTGTACCCATCACTGTCAATCACTGTTACCTAACCTCAAATACTATTAATTTTCTCCATGCTTAAACAGGACTATAAATATAAATATTGAAGTGAATATATAAATCTATAAATATAATTGTTGAGGTGAAGATATAAATATATATGTACCCGGATTAAAGTGAATATATAAATATGTGAGTATAAACATTGAAGAATATGTAAATATGCGAATATATCCATAAACATCAAGATTGAAGATATCCGGAATTTAATACGAAACCTATAAAAATCAATGGATGAGCGAATATCACGAGCGAGGACTTTAAATTTGTCGCGCGATTTCAGCGATCAAGAATGCAGGGGAACGAGACTCGTCGCGGGAAATTTGCATTTCTATAGCAACACGTAGACGAAAGAATGTCGTAAGCATGCTGTGAAATATTTTCAAATGGCATCAAGTGAATGGGGTGTGTATTTTGCATTTGTCCGGTTTGGAACGGGAAGAAGTAAAAGGATGTACATCAACGTGTAATTTACAACTAGCGTGAACCTTCCGCGGAGGATTTCACGAAGAGGTATTCAACGACTCGTGTCACCGGAAGTGCACGTTCAACGAGAAGCGCGGTTCACCTGTACCGTTCTACTATCTGCTTGCAAATGTAATCTCGTTCGAATGAAATACGGCTGATTATCCGATGAAATATTTTCACTGTTAATCATTCGAATAACGATTCATCTTACGAACCTTCTATTCGTGTAGAATCGAACAAAAAAATCTACACATCTTCCATTTCAACCGACTGAATCCGTGATTTTTTCTTCTGCTAATGTAGAATTATAGTTAGAGTTTACAATTGCAGAATCTCAGACTTATAACATGTCATGATTGTAGAATCTCTGAATTGTACAATCTCAGAATTATAGCATCTTAGTATTGTAGAATCTTATAGATGTATCATCTCAGAATTGTCGAATCTTATAATTGTATAATCTCAGAATTGTAGAATCTCAAAATTGTGGAATCTTATAATTGTAGAATTTCAAAATTGTAGAATCTTATAATTGTATAATCTCAGAATTGTAGAATCTCAAAATTGTTGAATCTTATCATTGTAGAATTTCAAAATTGTAGAATCTTATAATTGTATAATCTCAGAATTGTAGAATCTTAAAATTGTATAATCTCAGAATTGTAGAATCTTATAATTGTATAATCTCAAAATTGTAGAATCTCAGAATTGTAGAATTTTAGAATGATAGAATCTGAAAATTGTAAATTCTCAGAATTGTAGATTTTCAAAATGATAGAATTTTGAGAATAGAACAATTTTTAATGTGATATCAATTCAATGAAAATTTAAATTAAACTTTCTCAAAAAGAAGCCTAATATTACATTGTATAATATTAAATATCTAGCTCTACTGCCTGTTCTAAGATAACTATATGCATACTCGTTAACTAAAACTGTACACTCCATACATTTATTAAGTAATTTATTCAAATTAATTATACCTGCAATTTTCACGGTGTCTGCGCACGCATCATATGTATCTCTGCAAGTATGTACATATGTAACACATGAAACCTTGTGTACATTTAAGCAGACATTCTCGCACTCTAAGTATGAAACGTGTTAATGAAACGCATCGCGGACATAGAATACTCGTGTCTCGTTCGTTGAGTAATTTTTCATGTCTCACGACGTATACATATAATAACAAACCGAAGAACGCAACTCGGTCGAACGAATCGAACGTCCTCTATTTCGATTTCCCGTAGATTAGGTATTTCAATAGCGATCATTATTGTAGGCATAACACTGTATCGTCGAGCAATTTATGTTATGTACATTTGCAATGGCATCATCGTTCCTTTCGTTTCGTTCGTAGTCCAACTATTAGAAAATGTTCGCTTAACTATCATTTTACTTGGTCTGCGGATATCTACCATTTTTTTGAATTTATGTCTCGGTCCATTAAGGAAGAGAAAATTCAGTGAAAAGTTTCTACTTAATTCATATTTAATATGTACCTACGTTTGATACATATTGTAATTATGTTCACATATTTGATACATATACATATAATTATATATTTGACACATAACATGTCTGGTACATATACATATATTCACATATTTAATATATATTATATATTTAAAATATATTACATGCCATTATGTATCAATACAATTTAATTAGAAATAGTTCTATGATTTTATGCTTGATATGTACTTATAGCAGTACATAATAAATTCTTTAATATTTTTATCAAAGTGTAGAATATTTAAAGAAGTGATAGTTATTAACACACATTAAACATAATAAAATAAGTAGGATATTGTGCAAATATTTGTGGAGTATCATAATAAATACTTTCGAAATTAAAACAATTTGCGATGTATTTGCTTTGAGGTTAACCTCTTAAATTTTGTTAAGGTTAGAAAAAGAAATGATTTAATCTTTAGCTGTAATATACTTGATTTAAATTTCTACAATTATGTTAGAAAATGCTAATTTATAATATACAAAAATAATGATAGTACTCACTGATGTGACGAATTATAGATGAATTTAAAACGAAACTAAACGTGCACGTTCGAGTATCCCTGAAGACGCTACGTTCGAAAAAACGTAACTGTCACCGTGAATTAAGATGGCTGCCGTTCACATAAAGAGATACTTGTTGTTCAGTGTAAATACAGAGAGGAGAGAAGATTCATAAGGAAGTATGATATCGACGTAATTGGATATGACTTTAATGGGATTAGAAACGTGGGATTCGATTCAGTGGAAGAAAATATAGGTAATTCGTAACACGCGCGTGCTTAGCTAGCATTTCTATAGTATCCCAAGCCACTTTACTGAACGAGTCTTCGAATATTACCTGAGTTTCCATTAAAAACATTGTATTTACAAGGAAACACGTGTCGATAACCTCTCTATAACGCAATTATGCTATCGTATATCTGCAGACGTGCGTATTATTACGTTCTTCCTAATGGACTCCATTTTCCTCTTGTTCTTCAACTTCCTCAATTTTATTTTTATCAAGTTTTATAAAAAGATATGAAATGGTAATTCAGAAATGAGCAACGGACAATTGTTTGAGATTTAAATAAGTATTGGAGGATGAGTTATTTGAGATTTTTAAATGATTTGTAATATTATAAAAAAAAGGTTAAGATGTATTAAAATATTTTTATAATTAATTTCATATTATTATTTTATTATTACTTCATATTATTATTTTTATAATTAATTTCATATTATTATTTCATATTATTATTTTATAAGTATTATTTTACAATACTTTAATATTTTTACATATATTATAAAATCCTGTGAGATTTTTTAATATTTTAAAGTTTGTAATATAAAATTAATTCATCCAGAGTTTTTAAGAAAGTAATATTTAACGGATATGTGCAACATGTTATCGCAAATGAAAACAGACTCGTGTCCAGTTTTCGAGATATACTGACAGCGGTTGACCTAAATGCATTTTTTAACACCTGTTTAGCACGTTCATTTCTACTAATTATCGCGTCGTGTAGCTGTGAATTCGTTATTCGTCAAAGTAAAAACACAATTTTCACGCGATAGAATTAAAAACAAGAGTTTATATGTACAATTCGAAGAAAGACATTATTCTTAACTTGCAAATTTTCAAATTATTCAATATATTCTCATTTACACTATGTTAAATTATTCGGTGTTTTAATTTACACTATTTCAAATTTACTAAGTTTCAAATTAGAAAATTTACATAAATTCTCAGATGTTTAAATTTCTAAAATATAATCAAGTTCAATCAACTGATTTTTTGTATGCGTCTCGATTATCGTCAGTCTCCTAGTTTCATTTCAATATGTAGGACCGCAGAATCAATTGTCGCTATAGTGAGTGGCCTACAAAAATACGCTTGACACACTGCCTCGGATTTTGTAGACTCGTGTCCGTTTTGTGGATTCTTGTAATATCTCGATAAATTAACTTCTTATCTCCCCGAAGATACTAAAGTTCCAAAATTTCACTGTCCCAATGTTCCGAAATTCCAACGCTTAAAATTCCAACTTGTAATACTTTAAAATTCTAAAATTCCAAATTCTAAATTCCAATACTCCGAAATTGTAAAATACCAAATTCCAAAATTCTAAATTCTAAATTCCACTACTCCGAAATTGTAAAATACCAAATTCCAAAATTCTAAATTCTAGAATTCCAAAATTCCAGAATTCTACAATTCCAAACTCCACAATTCCAAATTCCACAACTCCCAATTCCAGAATTCCACTATTCTACAATTCCATAATTCCAAACTCCACAATTCCAAATTCCACAATTCCAAACTCCACAATTCCAAATTCCTCAATTCCAAATTCCACAATTCCAAACTCCTCAATTCCAAATTCCACAATTCCAAACTCCACAATTCCAAACTCCACAATTCCAAACTCCACAATTCCAAAACTCCACAATTCCAAACTCCACAATTCCAAATTCCACAATTCCAAATTCCACAATTCCGAACTCCACAATTCCAAACTCCACAATTCCAAATTCCCAATTCCGGAATTCCACTATTCTACAATTTCAAATTCCAAAATCAAAAATTCCACAAATCCACAATTTCAAATTCCGCAATTCCAATCCTAAAAAATGCCAAAATATAAGTTCCACGTGTTCTCCAGCCTCCACTCTCAGAAACCTCGACACAAATATAGGACCTAAAAAGGAAAAGTATTAATTTTAAAACGTTCGTTGCAAATCAGTTGAACTCAAGCATCACGCATCTGGCTATCGTCCAGGTTGCTTTTATCAAAATTACAGCACCCTCTTTCCAGCTCTCGCTCGCAAGCAATTCTCCTGGCTCCTTACAATAGAATTACCAACGGTCACTTAACCTTTCGAAGATAGCATTATAGTGGTGCACTCAAGCCAATCTTCTCGGCTCCCATCTATAGATGAATGTTCTAGCTTTCGATTTATCGATTCGCTGATAATATCCGAAAGTTCTCCAAGATGTTAATCGAATGTGTCCATTGTTTGCTCTGCAGTAACTGTTTCTCGTGTGAAACCTTATCGTTTTAGAGCACGTAGCCGCGCCATTATTAAAATGGACAGTATTCGGTCCTGCGCTCTTAAAAATAATGGGAGAAAACAGCAACGAGATAAACGTAAATTAAACGGGACGGTGCAATTACACTAAACAACAGATTTCTCTGCGATAATTGTCTATTTTGTTTTATATTCGGTACTAAGTTTACATTCGGTTTCTTAGCATATCGTGTAAGTCAAAATTATCGTTAATTAAATAGGTAAATATAGTCAAAATTAAATCGTGTTTAGTCTCATTTTAATCAGAAAAATGACAGAAATTTTTGTCCACCCTTTAGTTCCACCCTTACATCGGTATTGTGTAAATATTTAGTTTGACTGGTTGTTTAAAAATCTCATATTTTAAAAATAACACCGTTATTTCAATAATATTGAAACAATTTCAATTTTCATTTTCATTTTTTTCAATTCTTTAAATTTGTTCAAGGTTAGTATTTCAATAATTACAATTTTCTGTACCTTAACAAATGTTGAACGCGTAAATTTGCACTACTATTATTTTCTTCAAATAAATAATATATATTGCAGAATTATTATTTGTGAACGTTCAAAAGTTTCTTTTATGAAATTTTATAAAATCGATTTAGTTTAAAAATGCTTTCTCGAAGCGTTTTACGAACTGCTATTGTTAGATGATTTCTTTATCCGAACATCTGGGTAGATGTTTAGTGAATAATTAGACATCAGGTATACTCCTTTAAATCGTACCGGTAATTAGACTTCCCGTTTTATTGCCGTATTTACGAATGGTGTAATAAAAATTTATGGTGGGATATCCCTTAACAGGTTTCGTAGGAAACTTTTCCTCCATCCTTCGCTTTTGTGAAATCGCCATTTTGTGTATAGCAGTTAAGCTCGTAAGTTAAAGTTACTGGGAAGCATTACCGATTAAAGTTAAATATTACCGCTGTATAGTAATATTAACAAGATTAAATATTACTGTAATGTCTATGTAACAAGGAAAAAGCCAATAACCTGATTTTTATTAAATGGAGATATAATAATTAAGTAGATGTTAATATTATTCTGTTTTATTTGATGTGATTATGCATTTAATTGAATGTATCATTCAAAACATTCAATTGGTTATATAATTCAATACATACAAATGGTTCCATCATTCAGTATCTCTTAAATTTAAATTCTTCAGCTCAAACTTTGAGACGATATTTTTTACTATATAAATTTTTAGAGAGTGAAAAAAAATTTTTTTCGAGCCACCCTAATGCACATACAGGTGTCAACCCACGAGTTGGCGCGTGAGAAGGTCGAATCAAGGTTCTTAAAGACCGATAATTTTCAAAGTCCCCGAAGACTATAAGACTTCCATGAATTAGAAAACATGTTTAATTCTGTGCTGTAGATTTTTCTCGTTTCTGACCACGTTGAAATCAACTCGGAGGACAAATATTACTAAAAATAAATAATTTACGAATCAATCGATCACATCTGTAATCGCTGAAATTGTACTTAAAAGTCGATACGATAAGAAGTCAATATACGGACAGAAAATTGCTTTGATCGACATCTTGCATTAAAATTTTTTAGCTCAAACTTACAGAAGATTTTTTTACATTACATACAGATGTCAATTCACGAGTTGGCGCGTGACCCAAAGTAAAAGAAGCTCCCCACTGTGAACAGTTCGTTACATTTTGGTAAATAAGAATAATAGTGACAATAACAACTGCTGAATTCGCACTATCTCACTCTCGAGACGTTTGCCTGTCATTGTTTACAATATGTACAATACACCCCCGAAAATACGTGAGGAATCCATATTTATATTCTGACCAATTGAAGTAGCTCTTTTAAACACGTCACGCGCCAACTCATGGGTTGACATCGGTATATTCATATGTATGCATGCGTACTTAGATGGCTTGCGTTGAGGGAAAACATAGAAGAGGGAGTGTACCAGGAAATATGTAATAACTTCCTGCAACTAATCATTTTACGATTTCTTCTTGTTTCACGTAATCATCCATGAAATTCTGCATCTTTTTCTTTCGTCCAAAAAATTCTACACATGTTATATAATTCACAAAGTATAACGTGTAACATTTATAACATAGTTGTAGTCTATAATAACAGATGAAATAAAATTTTATTTTAAATAAAAATTCCATTGAAATTTCTTTATTTTAATTATTTTAATTATTTGAATACTTAAAAATGATTTCACTTCGCACAAAACTCAGGAAGGAAATATTTTATCGAAAATAATCTGAAGTCTAGTTTTGTAACAAAATTATAGGAAAAATGTCCTATCTATTTATATCGAATGAACTTTTATTGCGTTTCTTCAGTGTATCAGCAAATGGTGGATCGTTATCGGTTGCAAGAAACTCAACACATAATTCTCGCATAATTATATCAGAAGAACGTACGATTCATCTTGTAAATCACGTATGATTATTATCTAGAATCTACGGTATAAGATCGAGCAGTTTACAGGAATAACATCATCTGAAAAAGTTATCTACAATTTGTAATTCTTGCGTTACTCTTTCCTTTTATTCGCAACTATTAAAGGTCGGCTAACGTGTTTTCTAATCGGTAGAAAAAGAACAAGTTGCATTTTATCTTTAACAATTATTCTAATAGTTTCTTAACGGTCGAAGAAACAACAAGACCTCGTGGAAACTGCTTCGTGAATGAATATAAACGGATCGAATGAAAGTCTTTCTCCTTCCTTGATATTCCAGAGCGATTCTGCGCTCGTTATTAATACAATCGATGATGCATACGTTTATTATGTAGATTATAGATTGCAGGGTATAATAGTTATGTACTGTAATTAACGATACTTCCTATATAGTTGTGTATTTTACGGTAATAACACGATTTAAGGCACAACGCACCGGCTGCGTCCTATCCTATCTCCCTGTTGGAATCTGTGATTCATTGTTATGTCTTCATTTTATATTGATTATGTAATCTAATGAACTGTGTGTACAAGGAAATAGCGTAGGATTTCGATAGGATACACGAATAGGATAAGATCAGATACTTTTTAATTACTCAATTTTCAAGATTTTGGAATTTGGAATTTTTAAATTTGCAGATTATCATGTGACTTTCAAAGTTCTACAATTTTCAAATTTTATCAGAGTTTTAGTTTAATCAGAAATTTTATAGATTTTAAATATCAAATTCTTCAGTTTACGAATTTCTAATATAATAAATTATTGTATTTGAAAAAATTTAAATCTGGAAATTCTCAAATTTCAGAACATTTGTTAATTCTGGAATTTTTAGATTTCTAAATTTCTGTATTTTTATATTTTTAAATAACAAAATTTCCAAATTTCGAAATTTTCAAATTTGCATAACCCTAAGTTTTCCAGCTTGAAGAATTACAAATTCCCAATTTCCCAAATTTGAAAATTCGAAATGCCAAAATTTACCGACTTCAATTATTCCAAATTCCCAAATTCTCAAGTTCCTAATTTTTCAAATTACCAATGTTCAAAATTTATAAATTTCCAAATTTGTAAAATTCCAAATTCCCACGTCCCAACTTGCACAATTCCAATTTCCTAAGGTCCCAAATTTGAAAACTCCAAGTTCTAAAATTTGCGTACTACCAACTCTCCAAATTTCCAAATTTTCCAGTACCTAAGTTTACATATTTCCAAAGTTTTAAATTCCTAAATTTCCAAATTTGTAAAATTCCAAATTCCCACGTCCCAATTTGCACAATTCCAAATTCCTAAGGTCCAAAAATGGGAAAATTCTAAATTTCAAAATTTGCAAAATGCCAAATTTCCAAGTTTACAAATTTGCAAAATTACTAATTTCCAAAGTTTCAAATTCCTAAATCTTCGAATTTGTAAAATTCCGAATTCCTACGTCCCAACTTGCAAAATTCCAATTTCCAAAATTTCGAAATTTAAAAATTCCCAACTTCCCAAATTTACAAACTCAAAATTCCAAATTTCAAAATCTGCAAACTTTCAAACTCCCAACTCTCTAAATTTCCAAATTTTCGAATTTCCAAATTTGCAAAATGCCAAATTTCCAAGATTCCAAATTTGCAAAATCCTAATTTCCAAAGTTTCAAATTCCTAAATCTTCAAATTTGTAAAATTCCGAATTCCCACGTCCTAACTTGCAAAATTCCAATTTCCTAAGGACCCAAATTTGAAAATTCCAAATTTCCACGTTCCAGCTTACAAAATTCCAAATTCCAAAATTCCAAATTCCAAAATTCCGAAATTTTTAAATTCCCAACTTCCCAAATTTACAAACTCAAAATTCCAAATTCCAAAATTTGCAAACTTTCAAACTCCCAACTCTAAATTTCCAAATTTTCGAATTTCCAAATTTGCAAAATGCCAAGTTTCCAAAGTTTCAAATTCCTAAATCTTCAAATTTGTAAAATTCCGAATTCCTACGTCCCAACTTGCAAAATTCCAAATTTCCACGTTCCAGCTTACAAAATTCCAAATTCCGAAATTTAAAAATTCCCAACTTCCCAAATTTACAAACTCAAAATTCCAAATTCCGAAATCTGCAAACTTTTAAACTCACCAATTTGCGAAATCGCTCAATAGTTCCGTCCGTCACCATCCCAGTGTAACAGTACACAACATCCACCTGCGTGCTCAGAATCAATTTACGCATAAATCCGCGTGCGAATAGACGAAGCAGTGGTTCACCGGCGAGCATTGAAACCGTGGCAACAGATTTATTCATATAATCTCGTTCAGAATGAAATTCTCGTGTCGTTTCTCACGCGGTGTTAGAGTCTCTTTAATTATGCCAGTTATATTAGTTCTCTTTTTGCCGCCGTATCGCAATGCTCCGCACGAGAGAACTTCCGGAAGCGCGTCCATTCCCAAAGCAGCGACGACGCGTTGGAAAAAAAAAGAAATATTCGGCAAAAAGACCGAGCAAAACAGTTCGAAAGAATGTTCTTGTCTGCTTGAGAGAACTCGTCGTTTCCCGTGTTTATCGCATTCTCGTTTCATGCGTACAAAGCACGGGACAACTTTTCCTTCAATTAAAATGCGACGAAAGTTGAAATGGTTTATTTCGACGTGTCAATGACGCGACGGCCTTTCGTGATTAGAGCACGAGAAAGTTGATACCGCTGTTTTTCTTTCATTAGTCTTGTATCAAC
Source organism: Megachile willughbiella (assembly GCA_945859595.2). NCBI lineage: Eukaryota > Metazoa > Arthropoda > Insecta > Hymenoptera > Megachilidae > Megachile > Megachile willughbiella. The sequence continues at coordinate 14,339,847 of OX243796.1, forward strand.
GGCATATATCGTGCATAAAATAGTAGATCTTGTATATTTTACGATACGGTACATTGTGGCGGGAAACAGTTTCCGGAATATTTTTCATTTTGAAGAAATAAATTATATTTTCGTTACGAACTTATTTGCGAAGAAGTAATTATTAGCTACTGTATGTTTTTATCGAGATTGTATTCTGCTGTGAAATGTATAAATAAAATAATAGATAATGTAGTGCTGATTCATGGAGTTATGTGAAAATTGTGGTTTACCTTCGGTGAACTGTTGATTATAATATATTGTAATGTTCTGTGTTCTTATTCGACAAATATTATCAATTTAATATTAATTTATGTGTTATTGTTATTGTACTTTATTTTTATTACGGTTACAGATATTTTTACATTAACTTTGCATTATTTTATATTAATGGAACATGGAATGTTAACAAGGTTGTAATTGGAAGAGAACTGTTTCCCGCCAATGTGGCGTCATTTTAAATAATGGCGGGAAATCATTTTTCACGCATAATTGACGGATAACTGTAATTTATGGAGTATTGCTATTCGAGATTGGAAAAACTAGAGTAGGCATGTTGTAATATTTAATAATTAATTTGATTGTTTAGAAATAAATCAATTACAAGTCTCAATACTATTTACCTTTTTGCTCGTACTTCAAATAGAAATTCCGAATACTTTTTCACGCTACTGTGTGTAATTAAATTAATCACTTCTGGTAATTATATATGTAACGGGTGATAGGATATAATTAGATGTAGTAATTATTGATTTCAGTAGAAGTTTTACTCGCATTTTTATGGCTTTACGTTGTGTAACGCGCTGGGTGGTAAATTGGTGAAGTGTGGAGCAGGAATTCAGTTATTTGGATATTTAGTAATTTGGAATTTGGTAATTTGGTAATTTAAATATTTCAAAAAGCAAGAATTTGCAAATTTAAAAATGTAGAAATATTGGATTTCTAAAGTTTCAAATTCCCAAATCTTTAAGCCCATGTCCTCAGAAAATAAAATTTTTAAATTCTCAAGTCTTTAAATGACCAAATTCTAAAACATCTAAAACTTTTAAATTCGAAAATCCCGTATTTCTAAATATCTGTCTTTAAATTCTCAATTTCACAAATTCTCTAATTCTCTAGTCATTAACTCCACAAATTCTCAAATGATCACATAATCCAAAATCCCCATGCGTCAAATTTTCTATAATAACCAAATCTTCGTGTCTAAAAATCCTCATACTTCAAAATCCCCGTAATAGCACAGTCCGTACGTCCCCAAAATTCTGATATCACCAAAATCACTATTTCTCAAAATCGACACATTCCAAATTCCCCATATCTCAGAATCCACAGATTCCAAAAACCTCATATCTTAATATTTCAATCTCCATAAAATCAGCGTATCACAAATTCCCCACATAATAAAAAATCTCTACATCCCCAAAATTTCCAGATGCCCCAAATCCACAGATCCCCCACAATCCTCTGATACTCAAAATCTCCTGATCCCCAAAATACCCAAATCTTAAAAAGTCCCCAGATCCAAAACTCCCTAGACATAAAAATTCCAAGACCTAAAAATTCTTAGATCTCCACAATCCTCATACCCAAAATTTTCATATCCTAAAATCCCTAGATCACCATAATTCTCATATCCCAAAATCCCTAGATCCCCAAAATTTCTATATCCCAAAATCCCTAGATCCCCAAAATTCCCACGTCCCGAAATCCCTAGATCCAAAAATTCTCATATCCAAAAATCCCTAGATGCCCAAAATTGCCATATCCCAAAATCCCTAGATCCCAAAATTCTCATATCCCAAAATCCCTAGATCCCAAAATTCTCATATCCCAAAATCCCTATATCCCAAAATTCTCATATCCCAAAATCCCTAGATTCCGAAAATTGCCATATCCCAAAATCCCTATATCTCAAACTCCCCATATCCTGAATTCCCCATATCTCAAATTTGCAATTTCTCGAAAGTCCCCATATCTAAAACCCTTCAAATTGATGCTCCGTATAGTGTAATAAATTTCCATCAATCAACACCTCGTCGAGCTTCTGTCAAATAGTTATCATGCACGTCGCGTTAATTTGAAACACAATCGCAAGAAACACTTATGTTGTATAGAAACACTTATGTGACTCCACTATGAACCGCGATTGAGCGTGAAAGAAAAATTGAACAATTTTTAGTTCATTTCTTCGTTATTTTCCGCGGTAATAAATCATTCGACATCGACATCATTAATAACCGAAACCATCACAATGAAGAAACTTGATAAGTCAGAGTCATAGCAGTTGTGTTATGACTTTCGAAAATTACACGAACTCAGGTCAGTTGTAGCGATCAATGCCAATCGCTCGAGATCAATTAACATAAATTTCTCTCCGGGCAGGAAGTAAATTACTATTGCTCTCTAATGGGCTTGCTTCTTTTTCCTCTGTTGTGATCAACACTTTGATTCCACGATAGAGGCGGCAGACGTGTTTTGTACCGACAATTAAATACACTTTTTGAACGGTCTCGTGTCATTCTGTCACGCTCCACTGATCATTTTCATACCGATAACAGTCACGAACAATGTGTCGGCTAAAAAGCAGGTGATACTTTTTCATATAACGTGTACGTATTATAGAAGAGCAATTTTTTTGTCGATGGAGAAATTTTTTGAAATTGTCACTTTGGTTATAAATTTTGAATGAATGTGACAGATACTGGAAGTCAGCATATTGCAAAATTATTATATTCTAGTTTTCGTATTTTTCATATTGTTCATATTAAATTTCTATCTGCCTTTGAATTTTGAATTTTTGTGTTCGTGTATTTTTAGAGTTGAAAATATGAAAATTTGCAAGTGTAAAGACTGGAAAATTTATGATCTAATGAACTGAAAAATTGAAAATTGCTAAAGAGAACTTGAGAAATTTGAAGATTGCAAAATATGAACATTTGATAGTTTGCAAATTTAAAAACTAGAAGACTTGTGACCTAAAAGATCAAAGAATTGAAAGATGTAAAGGTATTTGAAAATTCGTGAAATTGAAGATTTAAAAATATAAAAATTTGTGAAAATGAAAATTTAAAAATATGTATAAAAATTTGCACCTAAAAAATTTATGACCTGAAAAATTGAAAAACTGAGAAATACAAAATACTCGAAACTTTGGCAATTATAAATGAAATGAATTTGAAGAAACAGCCCGATTACGGTAATTATGTATATGGAATAAAGTCGAGTGAAACACACGTAGTTCGACTTCCGGTGACTGAAAACGGAAGTTACAGGGAACAGTGAATGATCAGTACAAACGGAGGAAACTCAATCGGCGAGAGTTTATCCATCGGTTGCTTTTTAACCACAACACTTTCCAACCCTTCTCTGCTACTTGGATTTCACGCTAGATAGAGGAATGAACAGTCGACCACGAAAATTCTTCGGCTCTACGACCGACATACACTGACTCTTATTGATATTCGGACATTATTCTATCGGTTACTCTATATTTCTTCATAATTAAATTAACATATTTGCTGTTCTTTTCTAATCATCGTAACACGTGTATTCTTCTTAACGATACTGCAAATTTTATTTATTTAAACTAGTTCATTTTGTCGTACAATGATGTATTCGGAAATGTATTCTGATTTTGCAAAAATGGACACTCAATATTTATCTATATTTTTTTAGCTTTAGTGTTATTTACAAACATATGTTACTTCAAAATATCAGTTATTCGAAAATCGTTGTGATCAATAAAGTAAAAATACTACGTTTGATGTACAATTAATTTTTTAAAAAGGAAAATCTAAAAAATATAACTCTATCCTCACCATTTAATCACATAAATGTACAGGTCAAACCGTGCGAAATACGATTTTTTGTCAGAGAATTAAACTTTCTTAAAATGGGTCAAAACCCTAAGAAAAATTTAATAATCAAAAATACCCAAACGTGGGTAATGGGGTGTCTAGGGGGCGGAGAGCCCCCAACTAGTGAAAGCGAGTTAACTACTTGTAAGAAAAGGTAAAAATTTTTGGATAGAGAAATTCCCTAAAATTTTTATATAGTGATGAACCGATATTATTTTATTAATCGAGGAACATCACGTTTGTTATTAGAATACTCTATTCATTAAGAGTGACAGGCAATTAATCTGTTACCATTTATCTACAATTAATTAATGGGCTTAGAAGTAGGATAGCGGTAAAAGCAACAAAACTGTGCTCCTCAGAAGAGTAGTTTCTTATATCGAACAAGTAATAGTACCGGAAAGATAAAAAATAACAATGTTGTTAGATTACATTGAAAGTGTATGCAAAGAAAGGAACAGAATGTGCGTTTTTGTAGTGAGAGAGGTGGAAGGAATAAAATAACTCTTATCGTACTTTAAATGGGAAAGAATGAAATTTTCTCTTACTCCTGAAAAGGAGAAATAATGATGTATGAAATACATATAATAGTGTTGCTTATGTGAAAGTAAGTTTAAATTTGTTTATAGTTATGGACTGAATAATTTGTCTTCTCTTTTATTTACGAAAAAGGAAATATTAAATTATGATTGTATTAACTGATGTATTGTATATAAATAAAATTAATGATAATGAACGAAAATGAACGAAAATGATCGAAGATGAACGAAAATGATCGAAGATGAACGAAAATGAACGAAGATGAACGAAGATGAACGAAAATGAACGAGAATGAACGAAAATGAACGAAAACGAACGAAAATGAACTAAAAAGAACGAAAATGAACAAATATGAACGAAAATTTTGTCTATGTTTGTACTGTTATTGTATTATAATAAATAGTGTATAAATAATTATACTATTGTTAAATTATAATACATAGAGTATAAATAATTATGCTTGTGCTATGTATCTACACATACAGTACAAGTATTTCTACTATTACTATGTATACCACAACTTGTTACAAGAAAAGGAAAATGCAAATATATACTAAATATAATTTATTTAAAACATGAATAATAAAATACATATTAATCGTCATTTCCTTCCTCGCTTACTTAATTTTCCATGTTAATATTCTTGTTATCTATTACATCGCCATTCTAAAAAACGTCGCAAATCAACTGGATGAATTTATTATAGAATTTTTTTATAATCACATGTGAAAATTGGTGTCATACGTTGTTATCTAAATCGCTTTAGATTTAAACTAACGGAACGTGTAAACGGGAAAGAGGAAGTCTTTCTAGAAACTAAGCCAGGAAGTGAAATTTAGATTTTTGAAAAACGTATTTAACATACAAACGCAAGTTATTAAATAAATTAGTTCAACAATTCAAGCTGGTTTCTACTGACCAATTCATATTTAATCAGATGGAAAAATTTAAAGAAAAATTTTATTTATAGTATATTCTATTTACTGAAATTATTAATTATTAATTAATAATTATAATTATTAATTTGTTATAATTTCGGGGAAATTTTTGTAAATGTTGGTTCAATATTTGAAGGTTTGGACATTTGAGATAATTACATTTTAATTCACTGAATTTCTCAATTAAAAGATTTTTTAATTTGAGAGAATGAGAATTGGAAAATTTAAAATTTGGAAATTTAGCATTTATAAACTGGAAATTCCTAAATTTGAAAATTTAAAATTTCTATGGATCTAGATTTCTAAGGATATAAATTTTGAAATTTGGAAATTTGAAATGTCTTTAGATTTAAATTTCTAAATTCTCAAATTTGAAAATTTCAAGTTTCTTTAACTCTAAATTTCTAAACTTTCAAATCTCAAAATTTCGAGTTTCTACAGATCTAAATTCCTAAATTTCCAAATCTAAAAATTTAAAATCCCTATAAATTCAAATTTCTAATTTTCCAAATCTGAAAATTCAAAATTTCTATTTCTCTAGTTATCTAATTTTCCAAAATTGAAGATTTGAAATTTCTACAAATCCAAACCCAAATTTTCCAAACCTAATAATTTGAAATCCTTATAAATATAAATTTCTAATTTTCCAAATCTAAAAATTTGAATCTCTAATTTTCTAATTTCCCAAAGTTGCAAATTTGAAATTCCTACAAATCCAAACCCCAAAATTTCCAAACCTAAAAATTTGAAATCTCTATAACCCTAAATTTCCAACTTCCCAAATTTGAAGATCTAAAACTTCTGTATCTCCAAATTTCTAAATTTCCAAGTTACTAAACTTCTACATTACAAAATTAAATTTAAAAGTTACATAAAAGCTCTGTAAACACCGGAACTGTTTAAATATAAGAATGTAAGAACGTGATATCAGTATATCATTGAAAACGTGTCAAATATCATCACCTATACCTGTTAATTTTCCCACATCCGCGCACACATAACGCGATTATAGAATCTATCATCGCATTGATCAACACGCTATCAATCATCTTGTGCTGGTTTAACCGCACGGCTAATATTCAACACAGAATTTTCCCGTAAAAATCACGCGTGTCCGTTGTATCGCCAATACTGTTAGAGGTCAGGTGTCATTTCTTGCGATATACTCAGATGTCAGTGACATATGGATACATCCCAATCAATCCGTGTATTTATTACAAGCGTGATTTGCGATTGCTTTGTGAAATGTATCTACTCTCGCTACGTGCATTTACGAGCACATCTTTCGCGCCTCGTTTAGTCGCAATAAAATTTATACAAAACATCGATATAGTCATTTGTTATCGATACGTATGCATCTCATCAATTTCTACTTTCGAATAAAATATGGTTCATTTATTATCGTAATTTTACGATGATGGATAGAACTATTAATCATGATACGGTTTTCCTTATAAATTGTATTAAAATTAGTTTCATATATTTGTTATATACTTTTATGTAATATTATGGGACGATATATTAAGATGTATTACATTATGTACTATTATAATGTACATGTATGTGTGATTGCAATTACATGACATTATATTGTGTATTATTATAATGTGCACATATGTGTAATTGTAATTACATGACATTACATTGTATATAATTATAATGTGCACATATGTGTAATTGCAATTACGTGACATTACATTGTGTACAATTATAATAGACACATACGTGTAATTGTAATTACATGACATTTCTTTGTATATAATTATAATGTACACATATGTGTAATTGCAATTACATGACATTACTTTGTATATAGTTATAATGTGCACATATGTGTAATTGCAATTACATAACATTACATTGTATATAATTATAATGTACACATATGTGTAATTATAATTACGTGACATTACATTGTGTACAATTATAATATACACATATGTGTAGTTATACTTACATTACACTACATTGTGTACAATTATAACATACACATATGTGTACTTATACTAACATTACAATATGTATGACAACTTTTTGTATTGACACATCATACGAGTCGAAATAATACAATTTTTATATAATGAGAAAAGAGAAATGTATCAATAACAATGAAACATATTAATAATAATTTTAATATATTTATAATCATGTATGAAGTATCATATGTGGAGTATCAATAAAAATGTTAAATATCAATGAATCAAAAATTGTTATATATAAACTCTTTGTAGCTCAACATATCTTAATATATCTGTCAATATTTTTGTATTTTTTGTATGCTGATAAAAATTGAAGATATAAAATCGCAGTAATATAGAGAAGAAAAGGTATAACAGTATTAATGTTAAGTGATTTCAAATTCGTTTGTATTTAACTTCGACAGAAAACCGATAGCTAATTGTAATAATTGAAAAACAAATAGTGCGTTTAGTTCGATGAATAGAGCGCTAGTGCGTTTGCGAGTGTTACGCAAGGGGCACCGTAACAGTGGGATTAACTAGACCATCGTCACCAAAAGTCAAGTGGGAGTATTGTCCAGGTACATAGTTCGAAATAATTTTCTATCAAATAACACTGGTGATGCAATAAATTACTGTGACGGAAGTGAACGCTGCATTCGCTCGACTTCTGAACAACAGCCGTGAGTCATGCACCTTCCTGTGTGGGTAGCGTTGCCTGGCGACTCTTGGCTACCATTTTCAACTTCGCGATTTTTCCAATTTTACCATTTTCAATTTATCCGACTTCCAAATCTGTCGATTTGCAAATTTGTAAGTTTAACAATTTATTGATTTACAAATTGACAAGTTCACGAGATTGATAGATTAATAGATTGATGGATTGATAGATTGACGGATTGATAGATTGATGGATTGATAGATTGATAGATTGGTAGATTGATAGATTGATGGATTGATAGTTTGATGCATTGATAGATTGGTGAATTGATAGATTGGTGAATTGATAGATTGATTGATTGACAGATTGATATACATTTATACATTTGTATATTGGTAAATTTGTAAATCTAAAAATTAGTAGATTGATAGATTGATCGATTTATAGATTGTTATATTGATAGATTGATGAATTGACGAATTGCTGAATTCATAAATTGATGGATTAATACATTTTTGTATTAGTTAATTGACAGATTGATGAGTTCATCAGTTGATAAATTGGTGAATTGGTAATTGATGAACTGATGAATTAATGTATTGATGAGGTTACGAATTGATGAATTGAAGAATTTCTAAATTGATGTATTGATGAATTGATAGATTGATGAATTAATGAATTGTCGAATTGATAAATTGATGGATATATAAATTGTTGGATTGATGGATTGATAAATCAAAGAATTAGTAAATTGATGAATTGATACATTATAGAATTGGCGAAGTAGCGGATTGATAAATTAATGAATTGATTAAACGACAAATTGATGAATTGATTAAACGACATATTGGTAAATTGGTAAATTCACAAATTGACAAGCTGTGAAGTTAACAAATTCCCAAATTGACAAATTGACAGATTAATAAATTTACAAATTGATAAATGTACAAAGTAAAATATTACCAAAATTGATTATTTCAAATTTTCTAATTACCAGCCTGACAAATTCACATGTACATTCCACTTTCCAAACGTAACAATGTAAAAACAAAAAAATTAAAAAACTGCAATTTTAAATTGTCAGATCATTTGAAATAGTATAATAATGTAAAATTGACTATGCATCTATTACTCACGTGCCACCTTATCACGCATGCAGAGTAACCCACATCACAGATCATTCTCACGCGTTTTCCAAAAAAACAACACAGCTGTAAAATATTCAAACTGACCTTTCATAATCAAAAAAGGAATTCTTTGAACCGAAGGTGCAACGAACGCAAAGATTAATGTCTCGATAAGAGAAAGCGTGTACAAAATTTTCATTGTTAACACTAAACCTACCAGTGTGCAACGCACACTTACTCTGAAATTAAAAATAAATAAACAAATGATAAAACATTAATATACACATTAATTCTTTAGCTTCAGATTAGCAAAAATTCTAAAGAAATTATCTTAATAAATTTTGTAAGTTAAAATGAAAAACTTGTAAAAGGGTCATGTGACCTTTTTGGTAGTTTTATTGTTATGATACACGAAATAGTTGCAGATCGTCACCAGATTAAGTATTACACGCGTCAAAACCGTTTCTCATACTTCTCGTCTGACAGTTCTCAGGGTACGTTGGCTCGCAGTGAAAATAGGCAACGGAAATGTGAACGTGTTGACCTAATCGCAACATGGCGAGCTTTGACGTGAGAGCAAACAAAAGGCAATGATAGAGTAGATTGAAATTCTGTTGAATGGATGAAGAATGATCGAGAGAGTGATCATTAACCTACAGTACCGATAATAATGTTTACGAGCCGTGCCGTCGAACGAATCAAATTACAAAAGATCAAACCCAACTAACGCACCATCGATCCCCGCTTAACGCTGATAATTTAAGAGCGGTTCAAATAAAATCACTCGTTTAAATACCTAATTATCGCGTCCAACCCTTCTCTATATCGCCATTTATACTTTCACTTGCAACAGGATCGTAAACATGGATAGACGTTCTCTTACATTCGATTCGCATCTCGTTCTGAATTTCACGGCCTGAGAACGCTTCCTTACAAGCAATTTCTAAGTGGCGATTTTTATAATGTTACTTTCATGTGCAATGCTCGATTAAGTAGTAGAAGTTTTGTATATATTTGAGTAAATAGGAAGAATGAGTGTATTCACTTCAGAGGAAAAGTGTGGACTTGTTCTGTAGAAGTGCGAGGGGTGTAGAACGGGAGGTATATGACAGTACAGATGTTTCAATTTGAAATTTCCAAATTCTCACATTTTCAAATTTTAAATTCTCAAATTCCTGAGTTTTTTAATTCTCAAACTTCCGATTTCTCAAATTCTTAAATTTCTAAATTCTCAAATTTTTCAACTCTCAAATTTCCAAATTCTCAGTCTTTCAATTTCTCAAATATCCCAATTCTCAAATTTCACAGTTCTCTCAATTTCCCATTCTTAATTTTGCAAATTTTCAAATTTCCCAATCCTCATTTTCCCAAATTCTTAATTTTCCTAATTCTCAAATTCCCAAATTTTCAGTCTTCCAAATTTCTTAAATTTCCCAATTCTCAAATTTCCAAATTCTCAGTCTTCCAATTTCTCAAATATCCCAATTCACAAATTTCCCAACTCTCAAATTTCCCAATTCTCAAATTTCCAAATTCTCATTCTTCCAATTTCTCAAATATCCCAATTCACAAATTTCCCAACTCTCAAATTTCCCAATTCACAAATTTCCAAATTCTCAGTCTTCCAATTTCTCAAATATCCCAATTCACAAATTTCCCAACTCTCAAATTTCCCAATTCTCATTTTTTCCAATTCTCAAATTCCCAAATTCTCAAATTTCCCAATTCTCTCAATTTCCCATTCTCAATTTTGCAAATTTTCAAATTTCCCAATTCTTATTTTTCCAAATTCTCAAATTCCCAAATTCTGTCTTCCAAATTTCTCAAATTTCCCAATTCTCAAATTTTAAAATTCCCAATCTTCCAATTTCTTAAATATCCCAATTCTCAAATTTCCCAACTCTCAAATTTCCCAATTCTCATTTTTCCAAATTCACAAATTCCCAAATTCTCAGTCTTCCAATTTCTCAATTATCCCAATTGTCAAATTTATAAATCTTCAAATTCCCAATTTCTCAAATTCCCAAATTCCCAAATTCTCAAATTTCCTAATTCTCAGACTTCCAATTTCTCAAATTAACAAATTCTCAAATTCCCAAATTCCCAAATTCCTAAATTCTCGAATTCTCAAATGTCCAAATTCCCTCCAAATTCTCAAATATCCAAATTTCAAACTCTTCAAATCTCCAAGATCTCCAAACTGTAATATCTCAAAATTCTATAAAGTATAAGCCGTGTAGTAATCCATGAACCTGTATGAACCTTCGATCTGAAGACCTACCATCTTTCGAAACACCTGTACTTTAAGAGAGTTGAAACTAAGCTCAATATTTTGTTAAAAAAAAGGAGATCGCAATCACGAATAAAGAATAGTTGTTTCTCAAAAGAGCACACTAATTCAATTTCACTGAGAAAATGCCATCCTTGCAACCATCTCTGCGAATAATCTCGCAACCTTCAATTCTCCAAGCCTCGAATTGCGCACGACAAGCAAGTATTACCAAATGAGCGTAGCTAACGCAAGAAAAAACACTACGAAAGAGTTCGATCACCATCGTCCGTGTTTTGAAAACAGTATTTAACGCGTGTATACCAACAGTTACGTTCGCAAAACATGAAACGTAAGCGATTTGCATTCTACGACCGATACGTCGTTAACATTGTCGGAAAAATGGGGACAAGCGTGATCGTTAACTCGTTAAAGTTATTCTCCTCGGACTATTAGAATGTCGTGACGACGGTGACCTCGAAACGAAGAAATTGCGAGCGATAGGAAGCAAACGGATCCTTGATAGCCGCTTGTGCTTTTTGCTATCTTGTCGGTTTGGCTTCGTGTAATAAAAATCAATTCTCACGACACGGCCGTTTAATTGCAAGAAGAAAAAGACGCGGGAAGCTAATGGACGCTACAGACCACCCTTTGTATCGATCCATCACGACTCGGCTCGGGGCTAGCATCTGGAAAGTCTACATTGTTCCGTCTTCTTCCTGATTGTCTTTCATTGTTTCGTACCTTCGCACTCGAATACGGACGGTTGTTGATCGCCGTTCATCGCCGAAGAACAAATTACTTCGTTTCGTAGATAGGTCATCTATCTGCAACGATGCGGACAAGTATTCGCAATCATTTTGTTTGTGGTGTAATTAACACTTTGCCATGTTACACGTGTATAGGAGACGTTTACATTTTTATACGAATCTGTTAAGATTATACAGTGGAGACGACAACGAGTTATTATAAGGATGTAAAGCCAAATAATATTCTAAGATTTATTGAAATAATATTACAAGAAACTGATGTTTATAACACGATGGCAATGACACAATAAATTGAACAGAACAGATATTCAGGACGGTGTTCACGTTTTATATAAACCAATGACTGAGTAGTTTTTTGTCAATCGATTACTTTATGAATCGAATAATGATTGACGTCGATAATTTGGTATATTCTCAACAGAGACGTTTACATTTTTATACGAATCTATCACATTATTAGGGAAGCGCGCAGGTACATTTGTAAGGATGGCATAAATTTCTCATTGAAATTGAATTAGAGGGCTCTTTTGGAAAATAACTATTCTTTATTCATGACCTTCTTTTAACAAAGTATTAGGTTTATTTTCAACGCTTTCAAATTACAAATGTTTTGAAAGATGGTGGGCCGTCAGATCGAATTGTCACATAGGTGAACAGGGATTACAGCACGGCTTACACGTTATAGAATTTTGAGGTATGACAGTATGGGGATATAGAGATCTGAAGAATTTGAAATTTGGAAATTTGAGAATTTGGAGAGAATTTAGGAATTTGAGAATTTGGAGGATTGAGAAATTGGAAATCTGAGAATTTGGAAATTTGAGAATTTGGAATTTGAAAATTGGGAAATTTGAGTTGGCAAATTTGAGAATTGGGAAATTTCGGAAATTGGGAATTTGAGGAATTGGAAATTTGAGAATTTGGAAGTCTGAGAATTTGGGAATTGCAGAATTGGGCAATTTGAGAATGTGGAAATTTGAGTGTTGGGAAATTTGAGAATTTGGAAATCTGAGAATTGGGAAATTTGAGAAATTGGGAATTTGAGGAATTGGAAATTTGAGAATTTGGAAATCTGAGAATTGGGAAATTTGGGAATGGGAAATTTGAGAATTGGGAAATTTGGGAATTTGGGAATTTGAGAATTGGGAAATTTGAGAGTTGGGAAATTTGAGAATTGGGAAATTTGGGAATGGGAAATTTGAGAAATTGGGAATTTGGGAATGGGAAATTTGAGAATTGGGAATTTTGAGAATTGGGAAATTTGGGAATTGGGAAATTTGAGAATTGGGAAATTTGAGAAATTGGGAATTTGAGGAATTGGGAATTTGAGGAATTGGAAATTTGAGAATTTGGAAATCTGAGAATTGGGAAATTTGGGAATGGGAAATTTGAGAATTTGGGAATTTGAGAATTGGGAAATTTGAGAAATTGGGAATTTGAGGAATTGGAAATCTGAGAATTGGGAAATTTGGGAATGGGAAATTTGAGAATTGGGAAATTTGGGAATTGGGAAATTTGAGAATTGGGAAATTTGAGAAATTGGGAATTTGAGGAATTGGGAATTTGAGGAATTGGAAATTTGAGAATTTGGAAATCTGAGAATTGGGAAATTTGGGAATGGGAAATTTGAGAATTTGGGAATTTGAGAATTGGGAAATTTGAGAATTGGGAAATTTGAGAAATTGGGAATTTGAGGAATTGGGAATTTGAGGAATTGGAAATTTGAGAATTTGGAAATCTGAGAATTGGGAAATTTGGGAATGGGAAATTTGAGAATTGGGATATTTGAGAAATTGGAAATTTGAAAATTTCTGAAATTGGAAGTTTGTGAATTTGGAAATTTGAAAATTTGGAATTTGAGAATTTAAAAATGTTAGAAATTGGTAATTTGAGAATTTGGAAATTTAAGTATTTAAAAATTTGGGAATTTAAGAATGTAGGAACTTCGGAATTTAAAAATGTACTTTCAAATTAGAGACCTAATAAATTTTAAAATCCACAAATTCGAACTTCTCGGAATCTCCATATTTCTCCATTTTTAAACATTCAAAGAAAGCTTGCAAATAAAACGCTATTTCTGGGAAGCTCGAAACTGTTAAAATACCGGAGCGAGTTGATTACAGAAGGCAAAATTTCTCGACCATAAAACTTTGTGAGTCCGTCCTCCGAGCATGCCATAAACGACGACAAACGTGATTTAAAATCTGCATAAAATAAAACGGAACAGCTATAGGAAATATTTACCATCTGCAGTATCTGTCGATTGCAGAAACAACGTTGTAAATAACGGTACATTCTGTCCCTTTTGACCGAGCATCTGGTAGTCATACTCTTCTCAAATAAAAGACCATACTCTAAACAAAAGTATGGTCTTGTCAAATAAAAGACCGACTAAAGAAAAGTATGGTCTTGCAGAGTATAAAGTCTATAGAAGAGTGATGAAGCCTAAGATCGATCATGCTGTAGATCTTTAGGTATACCGTTTACCTTCCATCGGTCATCAACAATTATCACCAGGATCTTCTGATCCTCGGATTACCCTAAACGCTACACAATTAGGATTAATATTAGTCCACGTTCTAATCTCCTCGGAGGTACTGAAACAGATTACTTGCCTCGAGGTATTCCCGTTTTTATTTCCCGTTTATGACAGTGTTTATGGTCGGTCGTGTTTCGGTGCTGGGAAGTTTGTAGAAATGGTGATGGGACGTTGGGTACGGTTTGTTCGTTGCTGATAAATTATTGTTATTGGTCTCGTGCTCTTTTCTGTTTTAATATTTAGGGACCTGGAATTTGTATGGTTATTTGCGAACTTTCGAATTTTTGAGTTTGGTGATTTACACGTTTTTGGGTTTGTATATTTACACGTTTCGAGATTTGCATATTCACACATTTGTAGGTTTACATATTAATCAATTTAGGAATTTTAAGTGTACCAATTTACAAATTTGCAAATTTATCAATTCAGAAGTTTGTGAATATACTAATTTGCAAATTAATGAAGTTATCAATTTTTAAATTTATAAATGTACCACTTTATAAATTTTCTAATTTACTAGTTCACAAATTTGTAAGGTGGCCAATTGACAAATTTATTCATTCACAAAGTTATTAATTTACTGATTTACATAATTACCAGTTCACAAGTTTATAAATTTACCAGTTCATAAATTTACTGATTTACAAATTGACCAATTCACAAATTTACTAATTTATAAATTTACAAAAGCACTCACTCACAAAGTTGTTAATTTACAATTTTACAAATTTACCAACTCGTAAATTTATAAATTTACTAACTTATTAGTTTACAGATTAATCAATTTAGAAAATGAAGTGATCAGTTCACTAAGTTACTAATTTACAAATTTATTCATTCACAAATTTTCTAATTTATTCATTCACAAATTTACTAATTTACAATTTTACAAATTTACCAACTCATAAATTCATAAATTTACTAATTTAAAAATTGACCAGTTCACAACTTTACAAAATGAGTATTTCACAAATATACAATTTTACTCATTGACAAAATTGCTAATTTACAATTTGACCAATTTTCAAACGTACAAATATACAAATTTACAAACTATCAAATTTATATAATCATTTGTAATCTTGAAATTTTAAAACTTCAAGATTGAAAAACTCTGAATTATGAAAATTAATAATTTTTAATCTGTCAAATTTTCTAAATTTGCAGATTTTTAAATTTAATATTTCTAGTACTTGTTTCTAACTTTCTCAATTACCAAATTTCCAAATTATGAAATGTCTAAATCCTAACTTTTTTGAAAATGTACTTCAAAAATTGCACTTCAAAATATACATATATAATCATAGTTTGTCAAATGATTTAAATTGCATAATCATAGTTTGTCAAGTGATTTAAATTGCCTAATCATAGTTTGTCAAATGATTTAAATTGCATAATTATAGTCTATCAAATGATGCTTTAACTTTAATTTTAACACCATTTTACACTATTTTTATACCATTTATCACCATTTTTGAGAAGTCCTGTACCTTTCGATAAAGCCGCCAGATAAAGATCTCCGAAGGTCTTCGTGGGAATCTCGGGACGAAATTGTGGTAAAAGTAATTAAGAAAGGTTAACAATGAAGAGCAATCAAAACGAAATTCTGGCTACTTTAAAACGGAGAAATTGTTTAACACAAAAGCGGAAATGATTATCCTCCAGTAAGGAATTACCGAATTATAGCGAAACCGTTAAAGAAAGGACGGTTTGCATAATTATTTGTTCTTCCCTTTCTAAAGCAACGTTTAATGCTTACTCGCATCGTGTTCACAGTTTTTGCTTCTATCCATATATGCAAAACGAACGCACATAATGTTTAATGAAGACTCGCTTCGATGATTATTTTAACGAAAGTATATTTCTTTAAGAGCAGAAATTAGTAATACAATAATTAACACATGTGGTTGTTCGTGAAGTTCCATTTGGGGATATTGTAATGTGAACGAGTGTTGCTAGTACTTGGGTAATTTGGAGATTTAGGGATTTAGGGATTTTGGGATGTGATGATGTTAGGGATTTGGGGATTTATGGGGTTGGGAATTTAGGGATTTGAGAATTTAGGAATTTGAAAATGTGACGATTTTAGGATTTAGGGGTTGGGGATTTAGGGACTTGGGAATTTAAAAATTTGGGGATTTAGGGATTTGGAAATTTGAGAATTTGGAATTTAGGGATTTGGAGATTTGAGAATTTAGGGATTTGGAGATTTGAGAATTTGAAAATTTAGGTATTTGGAGATTTGAGAATTTAGAAATTTAGGGATATGGAGATTTGAAAATTTTGAAATTTAGAGGTTTGGAGATTTGAGAATTTTGGAATTTAGGTATTTGGAAATGGTAGAATTTGGGAATTTAGGGATTTGGAGATTTGAGAATTTCGGAATTTAGGGACTTGGAAATTTGAGAGTTTAGAAATTTAGGGATTTGGAGATTTGAGAATTTAGAAATTTAGGGATATCGAGATTTAAGAATTTAGAAATTTAGGGATTTGGAGATTTGAGAATTTTGGAAGTTAGGTATTTGGAAATGGTAGAATTTGGGAATTTAGGGATTTGGAGATTTGAGAATTTCGGAATTTAGGTATTTGGAAATTGTAGAATTTGGGAATTTAGGGATTTGGAAATTTGAGAATTTCGAAATTTAGGGATTTGGAGATTTGAGAATTTGGGAATTCAGACATTTGGAGATTTAAGAATTTGGGAATTAAGAGATTTGGAGATTTGAGAATTTGGAATTTAGGGATTTGGAAATTTGAAAATTAGGGAATTTAGGTATTAAAAAATGGTAGAATTTGGGAATGTAGGGAATTGGAAATTTGAGAATTTGAAATTTAGGGATTTGGAAATTTGAGAATTTAGAAATTTAGGGATTTGGAGATTTGAGAATTTGGGAATTCAAAGATTTACAGATTTGAGAATTTGGAAATTTAGAGATTTGAGAAGATGGGAATTTAGGTATTTGGAAATTATAGAATTTTGAGAAGAAAAAGTAGAATGTAATAGTACTAGAATAATATTACTAGAAGTATTATAGAAGTAATTGTAGAATTGAATAATTTGAGAATGTTGAAATTTGTAAAATGAATTCGTAAATTAGTAAATTAAAGAATTTATGATTTTAAAGATATAAAAATTGCCTATTACCTACATCGCACCGTTTAATATAATTAGCACAAAAATGAAGCGGCGTTAAATGAAACTGAATCTTTCTCCACGATACGTATCGCTCTTGCACGCAAGTGGATTATTACTTTTTTCTGTAAAAACTCTCGCCTTTATATTTAGCCGCAAACGAACGTTTCCACGGACCAATTTCGGTCTGTATGAATCTTTTTTTCCCAATTATACTGATGACGAAGGCAAGTATGTATGTACACGCGTCCATTGTTTCCCTAATTAAATTCGCACGAAATTCATCAACGAGCACGAACATCGTTTCTGGCACGGAAGCTACGTTTCTCGTGACAACGAAGCCCTAAGGATGTGAAACTAGCCATTCAATATTTATCGCTGGGACAGTAATTTTCACGTAACGACGTTCCCTCGGTGAACAGCAGGCACGCTTCTTCCTAAATTACTTGCCGTTCGCTTGTAAACGTCCAATATTCGCGTGTAACTTTCGAACGAGTAATTATGTTCCTGTCTACAACATTGGTTAAATAATATTGATCGATATTTATTTCAGTAATGTATTTAATAAATTATTATACCATTTATGTATTTAATAAATGATTACATCAATAATTTCAAATGATTATTTTAATAATGTATCAATAAATGGTTGGATCAATAATGCATTGAATACATGATTATTTTGATAACGTATTTAATAAACGATTACTTCAATAACATATTTAGGAAATGGTTATTTCAGTAATGTATTTAATAAATGATGACTTCGATATTATATTTCAAATATATTATTAAAACAGTTGTTTATTAAATACGTTATTGAAATAATTATTAGTTAAATATGTTATTGAAGCATTTATTAAATACATCACTGAAATATATCATTCTTTGCTTAAATGTTATTTGAAATATGAGTTGGTGCCGTGCAGCGTTTGGGCGGGCTTTTTGAAAATAGGTGGTGTACGTAACCTAATGTCAAACATTAAATTAATTAATTTAATTGTTTTCCTAATTCAAAACAACGTGTTTAGTGTAAAGTGTCTTACAACTTTAAGAGTGTGGTTGAATAAATATGTATTTACATATTTTATTTAAAAGATTTGTATCCTTCGAAGTTTTGAGTTTATACTGCTAACCTTTTTTAAAAGAGCCCGCCAAAAGCTGCACAATGCGCATGCGTCAGTTAACTTGAATACGAAGCTACCGACAGTGGTGTAATATGTAGTATGTTTTAACATAAAAATAAAAAAGTTGGTCTTGAATTTTTATGACACAATTGTTCAAAAAGAAAAGTAGTAAATTTTGTAATTTGAAACAAGTGTAATGAGGTAATGAAAAAATGAGTACATACATATTGTGTTATGGAAACTAGTTCATTCATTCAAAATGGTATTTTTCCTAAGGCTATTGAACCTAAACGAGTTAATTGCTGCATCAATTTATGATGTATCTGTGACGTCGTATTATGTATTTATAACGCGTACTTGCTATGGAATATTAATGGTTTTCACGGAATGCATCAGATAATCGTAATTGTGTATTGTTTTTACGATTTCTGGCTCGTGAGAAGAAACAGATCTTAAAGAAGGAATAAGTGCAATACTCTCGCATCTCTCGTTCATGAATGAAACGTAAGATTACGTTCTGTTTCTCCGCTGGTTATTAAGAAATAATGTTGAAACGCATTGAACTGTTCTGAGAAGACTGCAGAGGTATTAACTGCGAGCTTGTAATTAGCAGAGATTGAATTGGTTCAATTTCAAAAATCCAATATGGTTCTTCTCTTCTTCGTTTATAAAACAGAATTGATACAAAACTGATTGAAACACTCGGAATTTAATCTTGGACTTTTAAATATTCCTTTAAATTGTTGACACGAACACTTATAAATTTTGTCATCTATTCGTATAATCTTGTATATTGCAGTATTCTGTATTGGGTACAGTCATTCTGTCGGTATGGAACATTCACAACATTTTGTTTTACAGGTTTCTTTGCGTAAATTGTTTACATGGAAAATTTTCCTGATTCATAAAGATCGCATATTACTGGTAAAAATGATGCTGATATTTTATAATACATTTGTAGAATACTGATGATTTTTATGTCCTAAATACATTTGAAAAGAGCGATGATATAATTTTCAAATTTTCAATTCCTTAAAATTTCTAACTTCTAAAATACTTAAATTCCATGTTTACAACGCATAGGTTCTTAACGCATGGTCACATAAGACGTGACAATCACACATGTGGTGATATAACACGTGGCAATAGAATGCATATTAATACAACACGTAGCTACTTAACGCATTGTAATACAATGCTCAGGTACTTGACGCGTGGTGATATGACGCGTGGCAATATAACGCGTGGAAGCAGAATACATACTCATACAATTCGTAGTTACATAACACATCGTAATACATCACGTAGGTACTTAACGCGTAGTAATATGACACGTGGCGATATAGCGCGTGGCAATATAACGCGTAGAAATAGAATGTGTGCTAATACAATGCGTAGTTACATAACACGTCGTAATACATCACATAAATATTTAGTGGTAATATGACACATGGCGATATAACGCGCGGCGATATAATGCGTGCTAATACAACGCGTAGTTACTTAACACGTTGTATTACAACGCTCGGGTATTTAACGCCTAATGATACAATACGTGGCGATATAACGTGTGGCAATAAAATGCATGGCAATATAACGCATAACAATAAAACTCGTGGTAGTATAAAGTATACTAATACAATGCGAAGGTACGTAACGCGTGACGATACACCACATGGTGATATAACACGTGGCATTAAAATACGTGGCGATATAACGCGTGGCAATAAAATGCGTGGCAATATAACGCATGACAATAAAACTCCTGGTAGTATAACGAATACTAGTACAATGCATAGGTATGTAACGCATGACGATACACCACATGGTGATATAACACGTGGCATTAAAATCCGTGGCGATATAACGTATGGCAATAAAACACGTGCTAATAGAACGCGTAACTACTTAACACAAAGTAATAGAACGCATAGGTACTTAATATGTCGCAATATACCGCATAGATAATTAACACGTGGCGATATAACGCGAGTCTACCATCTCGAAAGTCTTCAACATTAACGATGTCGGTTACTGGCTCACGTAAGCTCCAACAGCGAGTCTGTCCGAGTATTTCACAAAGTGAATCGTGCCCCGATGTTCCGTTCTCGTTAAAATAGAGAGTCGTGCAAAAAGTTTGCCACCGGCTCAAATGAACCATCGGCGAACCGTAGAAATACGTGGGCTAAGTTCCCATCATTGTGTCGGTTGGCGCATAAAGCATACGAGCGACGTTCTAGGTGCATTTCTCCCGAAGATGCTCGCACCATAAATTCCATAGGTCTCCGTTCTCCTCTCCATTATTGTTTATTTTCATGTACATCCGCAACAACCGATCAGCATTCGACTTAACGGTGTAAGAAAAACGGTCTCCGGTAAAGAAAGCCTTGATACGAAACGGATACTTTCGACTGCCAGTCGCTGGACCGCGGATGTTTATGCATTATACCTAGATGCGTTACGTGCAATCAGCTGCAATGTTCAACCAACAATAACTTTCCAAATGATCGTATGTACTATTAACGTCGAAAGGCTTGTAATGAAAGAAAATCGTGTAGCAACCTGTTAATCTTAAAAAGTCGACAAAACATGCTATATAGGTTAATCAGTTGCTGCTTGATATGTAATAAACGAGAACTAATTTCTTCGGTCTTACACTTCCTGACAGCAGCGTACTTTATCTACAACTAATCAAAAAATTATACTAGACTTTTTCAAATAGAATCATTTTTTTAAATTACAACA
This sequence comes from Megachile willughbiella, assembly GCA_945859595.2. Classification (NCBI taxonomy): domain Eukaryota; kingdom Metazoa; phylum Arthropoda; class Insecta; order Hymenoptera; family Megachilidae; genus Megachile; species Megachile willughbiella. Next base: position 14,361,529 of record OX243796.1, read on the forward strand.
AATGTATTTCAGAAAATACTGACTTTAATAAAATTGTCAATGTGTGTATAACTTACTTAAATCTACAAAAGGTAAATACATTTTAAATCTTCATTACGGGATAAAAGAGACAATTTGAACCAATTCTTTCGGAGTAAAATAAGTATTGAACCAATATTTCAAATTTCTCGATACTCTCGTTATTCGATTAGATCGTACAAATTTGCTGTTCGATCCGAAGGAATCTATGGTTACCATAACCGTTCATCGATTACATATCAGTGGCAACATTGTAACAAGCTAACGGTGTTGAACTTGTACCTACCTATCAAAGTTACAACGAGGAATAAAACGTATGAACATGATAGAAATCGAGGTAAAGAAATTTACGTTGGAATATCGACCGTTTTATTGTAACGAAAACTATGCGAGAGGTGCTAGAAATATTCGAACTAGGGTAAGAAGAATGATTGAAACGATCGCAAGAACAATCACGGTACCATCGTATAAAATCAAGTGAAAGCAAATTGAAAGGATATATAAGTTGCGGGCACACTTGACCTTAACATTTTTATCGGTAACCGCTGATTCGACAGAAGCAATTAATGCTTTTGCTTTACGGCAAAAACACTCGACTTAATGACTTCCTCGATAACACCGTTGGCATTCTAGTTACCTTTTACCATCGCTGGTGACTTTATTTACGGTCTGTCGTGACGGGGAAGATTCGGTGCGGATATTAGTTGCGGACTTTCAGAATTTTTAATTTGGAATTTTTTAATTTTTACATTTTGAGATCTTAGGATTTGGGGATATTGGGATTTGGGGATATTGGGATTTGGGGATATTGGGATTTGGGGATATTGGGATTTGGGGATATTGGGATTTGGGGATATTGGGATTTGGGGATATTGGGATTTGGGGATATTGGGATTTGGGGATATTGGGATTTGGGGATATTGGGATTTGGGGATATTGGGATTTGGGGATATTGGGATTTCGGGAATTGGGATTTGAGGATATTGGGATTTGGGGATATTGGGATTTGGGGATATTGGGATTTGGGGATATTGGGATTTGGGGATATTGGGATTTGGGGATATTGGGATTTGGGGATATTGGGATTTGGGGATATTGGGATTTGGGGAATTGGGATTTGAGGATATTGGGATTTGGGGATGTTGAGATTTGGGGATATTGAAATTTGGGGATATTGGGATTTTGGGATATTGGGATTTGGGGAATTGGGATTTGAGGATATTGAAATTTGGGGATATTAAAATTTGAGGATATTGGGATTTGGAGAATTGGGATTTGAGGATATTGAAATTTGGGGATATTAAAATTTGAGGATATTGGGATTTGGGGATGTTGAGATTTGGGGATATTGGGATTTGGGGAATTGGGATTTGAGGATATTGAAATTTGAGGATATTGGGATTTGGGGATAATGGAATTTGGGAATATTGGGATTTGGGGATATTAGGATTTGGGGATATTGAGATTGAGAATATTAGGATTTGGTGATATTGGAATTTAGAATAATTAGTATTTTGAACAACTGGGATTTGAGGACTGAAATTCGGAGATTTAGGGGTTTGAGAATACGAACATTTGGAGATATGGATATTTTGACATTTGGGGAGTTGAGAAGTTGGGAATTTGGAATTTTGGAATATTAGTATTTAGAGATTTGGGACTTTGGAATTTCAGAATATTGGAATTTAAAAATTTCGAGAGCATTGCAATATTGAGATTTGGGGGTTTGAGAATATGTGGATTCCTGGATATTGTGATTTTGAAATTTTTGAATTTTGAAACTCCACGATTCTGAGGCTGTAAAATTCCAAAACTCCAAAGCACCAAAATTCTAAAATATAACATTCTAACAGTTTATTACATCTGACGCACCCACTAAATCATAGTTCAAAGGGTTCAAAACCATCCACTATAAAGATGATGCCTAAGTATTAACCCTTGCACTATAATAACACGTACACGTGGTGCACTTACAGTTCAAGTACTTCAAACTTTTTTCATATTCTTATCTTGAATTTCCAATTTATTTCTAATTACAATTTGCATAATGAAGGGTCTCTAACTAGTAAACCTTCACAAGATTAAAAACTTTATCCCTCTCAACACTATAACAGTTAATAGTTTATTACATCAGACGCACCCACTGAATCATAATTTAAAGGGTTAAAGACCATCCACCTATATCACAAAAAAGCTGATTAAGTATTAACCCCTTATATCAATGTCAAGCTATACTTGTGCACAGTTCAAGTACTATAAACTCTTCTCATATTTTTATCCTGAAATCCTAATTTAGATCTAATCACAATTTGCATAATGAAGGGTCCTTAGAAAGCGTTCAAGACATTAAAACTTTCATCCTCTCAACACCATAACAGTTTATTGCATCTGACGCACCCACTCATAGGGGTTAAAGACCATTTATACCAAAAAAATCTATATCACATGCCAGCTAAATATGCATAGATTCGAACCATATCTGAATAAGGAATTCCCACAGTTACCCTAACACCCCGAACACGCAAAGTGTGAAATTACATTTTAGCGCAAGTTACGGTACGCTGAGTTTCGTTTGTTGCTTTACAAAATACTGGCACGCTGTTGCAGGGCGTGGTGGAACGATAATGATCCAGTTAGCTGACGCTGCATACCCCAGTTAATGTTGGTAATATCTTCAAAGCGGTTTCACGCTTTGCTCTCGAAAGGTTAGCGTCGTACACACGTAAACCGCGCAGAATTTTACACACCTTCACGAACACCGAGCCAACAATAGCCTCCTCTCTTTTGTTTCGATCGATGAAGAGATTAATAACGTTTCGCAGGGCATTCCCAAGAGAAAGTATATTTCTCGGCTGGAGGTCGCCTGGGGTTATTTCGATCGAAATACCACGAGGAAGCGGTTTACACGATTACCGGGGATGAGATTTCGCGTTTCGCAGGAAACCAGAAGCTCTCCTTTCGAATAATCAAGTATTGCGATTGTTGCGTAAGCTGCGTGTGTTTTTGGCCGATTTTGGGAGATTTGGAGGGCGATTGGGCGATTTGGGGAGAACTGGAGGGCAATTGGGCGATTTTGGGAGAATTCGAGGGCGATTTGGGCGATTTTGGGAGAATTGCAGGGCGATTGGGCGATTTTGAGAGAACTGGAGGGCAATTGGGCGATTTTGGGAGAATTCGAGGGCGACTGGGCAATTTTGGGAGAACTGGAAGGCGATTGGGCGAGTTTGGGAGAATTGGAGGGCGACTGGGCGATTTTGGGAGAATTGGAGGGCGATTTTGGGTGAACTGAAAGGCGATTGGGCGAGTTTGGGAGATCTGGAGGGTGATTGGGCGATTTGGAGAGAACTGGAGGGCAATTGGGCGATTTTGGGAGAATTGGAGGGCGATTTGGGCGATTTGGAGAGAACTGGAGGGCAATTGGGCGATTTTGGGAGAATTCGAAGGCGACTGGGCGATTTTGGGAGAATTGGAGGGCGATTGGGCGATTTGGGAGAATTCGAGGGCGACTGGGCGATTTTGGGAGAATTGGAGGGCGATTTTGGTTGAACTGGAAGGCGATTGGGCGAGTTTGGGAGAATTGGAGGGCGATTGGGCGATTTGGGGAGAACTGGAGGGCAATTGGGCGATTTTGGGAGAATTGGAGGGCGATTTGGGCGATTTGGAGAGAACTGGAGGGCAATTGGGCGATTTTGGGAGAATTCGAGGGCGACTGGGCGATTTTGGGAAAATTGGAGGGCGATTTTGGGAGAATTGGAGGACGATTGGACAATTTTGGAAGAATTAGAGGGCGATTGGGCGGTTTTGGAAGAATTGGAGGGCGATTTATGGAGAATTGGAGAGCGAGGTGGTTAAAGGGGGTTCTATAGGGGAAATGGTGGTGTAAGGAAAGATAACATTAGGAATTGTCGGGTTTTATAGGAAAATGGTGGTGTAGGGAAGGGTGACATTAAAGATTGTAGGGTTATATATAGAAAACGGTGGTGCAGGAAAGGGTGACATTAAGGATTGTAGGGTTCTATATGAAAAATGTTGCTGTAGGAAAGGGTGACATTACGAATTGTAGAGTTTTATAAAAAAATGATGGTGTAGGAAAGGTTAAGATTACGAATTATAGGGTTTTATAAGAAAATGACATTAAAGACTGTAGTGTTTTCCGAGAAAATGATGATGTAGGTTATATTAGGCACTGTAGTGTTCTTTTGAGAAAATGGCGACTTAGAGAAGGTGACCTTAGAGATGGTTGTATTCTTTTGAGAACATGGTAAAACATAGTGGCATTAAGAACTGTAGTGCTTTTTTAGAGGAAATCATAGAGGAGGGTAACATTAAGGATTGTAGTGTTCCTCTAAGAAAATGGTGGTGTAGGAAAGGGTGACATTAAAGATTGTAGGGTTCTATACCGAAAAAGGTGGTATAGGGAAAGATGACATTAAAGACTGTAGTGTTTCCGAGAAAATAATGGTGTAGATTACATTAAGTATTGTACTGTTCTTTTGAGAAAATGGCGACGTAGAAGAGGTGACAGAGGGTAGTATTCTTTTGAGAACATACTAAACCATAGTGGCATTAAGGGCTGTAGTGCTTTTTTAGAGGAAATGATAATATAGGGGAGGGCAACATTAGGGATTATAGTGTTCATCTAAGAAAATGGTGGTGTAGGAAAAGATTAGTGACTGTAGTGTTCTTTTGGAAAAATAGTAATATTAGGGAGAATGACTTTGGGGATTGTGTTCTTTTGAAAAAATGATAACATGAAGAATGACAGACTGCAATGTTATTTTAAGAAAATTTGCTAAATATGAATAGAATTCAAATTACTGAATATTAAATATTCGGTATAAAATTAAAAATAAATTTACGAACTGATCTCATAATTTAAAAATAAAAAAGTCTTCATATGCATCTAAAAATTCCCAAAGGTAATTACAAATGAATTAAAAATTCCCGATCGAAACTCTAATAGTATAATTAAAAATTTGCAAACAAATCAGAAACCTCTATCACAGCATACAGCTTCCCACACCCACGCAATCCTTTCAAAACCTCCATCATATTTTCAAAAATTTCCCCACACAATCCTTTATTACTCAGCCAGCAACCGCATGCCCCAACGCCTCTCCCAAACAAACCACCCACATATCTACATTTATCAAAACGTAATAATTCGTAAGCTCATTAGAGAGCGCGTAAAATGACCGATAGCGTGTCGGTAACGTAACGTAACGATTCCCATACGCCGGGATGATCGAAAGAAAAGTACGTATACGCCAAAAGTGGGACAGAGAAGTTTTGCACGTGTATTCGAAGGTGTATCCCGTGGAAGGCAAGCACGCACGTTCGAGTAGGGGAATAAAGAAGAAGACGAAGAAGTAGGGGGCAGAGTGAGAGTAGCCGCGGGAGGCAGGTAAGAAGGAATTCTCACACCAGTGTCTGAAAAGGAATTGCACCAGGTGAAACACGGGAACAACAGAGAGAAGGATAGAAAAGGGGGGTGTCGGTCGGTAGAAGGGGAGCATAGGTAAAAGAAGGAGTAGGAAGGAGAGACTTCTGTCGGTAGTGGATGGGCATTCGAGGTTTGGGCCTGCACGCGTTCCACGGCTAACCAGCGATTCACAGAAGACCGGCTACCTTCGGTGGAACCGGTTGCTTGTGGTCGATAACCTGACTTCTACGTGTACAACAGTATCATCGTACACCGAACCGTGTCACCTGGATGGCCGACCTCTCGCCGAGTCCAAATCTTCCGTGTTCGTTTGCGTAGTTCGATTGAAACGACGGGTTTTAGTGATCGACAGTGAACACACCAAGAAAGTTCCTGAAAATCGCATTCTGGCCGCGGAAAGATGAGCGGCCCTAGCGTGGACGTCGTCTGGGACCCACAGACGCAGATGAATTCTTTGGATTGTTGGGATTACTCCATCGAACTGTCGTGTCTTCAAGGACCAGAAGGTACAGCTGAAACTCGCGTCCGTAGCGAACGTTTCTACATTTTCTGCGACATCGTGACTCCTTGGTGATATGGACTTTTCGGTCGGTTTACGTTGTCAGTTACGTTTGAACAAATTTAGCCACCTTGGTATTTTATTAATGGGCTATCGGTTATAAACCTGTATCAATCGTATAGGTATTTGGTGATCGCTTGTGAAGTTGTCGTTCGGTTTACATTCTCAGTTAGGTTTGAAATTTAGGCACCTTGGTATTTTACTAATGGGCTATCGGTTATAAATCTATATCAGTCGTATAGGTATTTGGTGATCAGTTGTGGAGTTTTCGTTCGGTTTACATTGTCAGTTAGGTTTGAAATTTAGCCACCTTGGTATTTTACTAATGGGCTATCGGTTATAAACCTGTATCAGTCGTATAGGTATTTGGTGATCAGTTGTGGAGTTTTCGTTCGGTTTACATTCTCAGTTAGGTTTGAAATTTAGGCACCTTGGTATTTTACTATCGGTTATAAACCTGTATCAGTCGTATAGGTATTTGGTGATCAGTTGTGGAGTTTTCGTTCGGTGTACATTGTCAGTTAGGTTTGAAATTTAGCCACCTTGGTATTTTATTAATGGGCTATCAGTTATAAACCTGTATCAGTCGTATAGGTATTTGGTGATCAGTTGTGGAGTTTTCGTTCGGTTTACATTGTCAGTTAGGATTAAAATTTAGGCACCTTAGTATTTTACTAATGGGGTATCGGTTATAAATCTGTATTATTCGTATACACTACCGCTCAAAAGTATCCGGACACGTGCGAAATATGTATTCGCGTTGCATAAAAGTTATTTAAGTATCTACAACAGTGATTAAAAATTAATTCTATTACGTTATGATAGCTCAAAAGAGATAATAATAATAATTACAATTGATATAATAGCCCTAAATAGCATTCGTAGAAAGTTAAACTATGTTTTATAGAACAGAAGCAAGTGTCCGGATACTTTTGAGCGGTTGTGTAGGTATTTGGTGATCAGTTATGGAGTTTTCGTTCGGGTAACGTCGTCAGTTGGATTTGAAGTTGAGTTTGATAATTTTGAGCTTCTGCTTGGATTATCTTATATTAGTAGATAATCGCATAGGTATGTGGTGATTAGTCATGAAGTTTTCATTCGGTTAAAATCATCAGTTGGATTTGATGTCCGGAGTTTGGTAATATTGATATTTTGTGGATGGGTTATACATCTTATATTAATAATCATAATTTGATCAGTTATGGACTAACGTCAGTTGGTTTTGAAGTTGGGAGTTTCATCATATTTTGCTTATGGGTCATGTTAGTAGATATTTGGTGATCAGTTATGGAGTTTTCGTCCAGTTACATATGAATATGAAGTATATTCGTTGTATATGAAGTTGAAAATCTTCAGCTTGTAGCCAAAGGTGACGAGTAATGAAATTTTGTATTCGAATATTATGAGAAGTTGAATTTAAAGTTGGAACTCTATTTTAATGATCTACTTATGAGGTATTAATTATACGCCTTATATTAGCAGATAATCGTATAGGTATTCGGTCATTAGTTACGGTTTCGATTTGAATATTCTAAGAAGGTGAATATCAATTTGGAAGCTTGATAATCTTGGTGTTTTCCTTATAGGGTACTAATTATACACCTTATAGTACTAGGTATAGGCATTTAGTGATTCGTTATGGAGTTGGATTTGAAATTAGAAGTTTCTCGATAATCTTCTGTTTATGGAGTATTTAAACATTATAGTAATTATGTAGATACTTGATACAGACCATCATGATGAATTTAGTGATTATGAAGTGTTCGTTCGGTTTAAATATTGTGAAAAGTTAGATTTGGATCTTTGATGATCTTGATCTTTTGCTTATGGAGTATTAATCATTTTATATTAGTGTATAATATAATAGTTGTGAAGTTTTCGTTCATTTTGAGTATCGTGAAAAGTTCAATTTAAATTTGAAAATTCGTCAAATTTGAAAATTTTAATAATCTTATGGAATACTAGCTGTATGTTTTATGTTAGGCTGTATGTCTTATATTAATCGAATAGGTGTTTGATATGGGAACTAGCATTGTGATGAATTCAGTGCTGAATAATAATTTTATGAATATTTAACGATCTTCGTTTTTTTACTTGAAGTAGTGATCCTATGTGTTCTTTCATTCTGCGCATCATTTAAAATTGGATCTGAATTTTAGAAATTTTGTGAACATTACTTGTAGGCTATTAATTGTAATAGTGTTCGAACAAATTGTTAAACCAAAATTATCGACGTTTAAAAAATCTTGACCTATGATTTTAAACGAGTCATCGAACATCATCCAAACGTTTAAACTTCGACAGTTTCGCAAATGAATTGTTTAAATGTGACCCAAAATTGAACTCAAATTTTGAATAATGTAAAATTCTTGATTTTTAATGTTGATTATAAGTGTTTGAATAAGAAAGAGACAAACGAGTCGAATTACCACAGTCAAATTTTGTAGATATTTAATCATAATGATTTTTAATAATTATTTAATCGCAACTAATGGTCTAAGGGGTAATATAAATTTCATGAAAGTTAATGATTGTCTACTACATATTTAAATTTACATATCTACAAAATTCGACTATAATAAATTCAAAATATGAAATACTGTAAAAATTCACTTTAAACGAATATTTTTAAAAATATTTAAAAATGTTTAAACACGTCTCACATATATTTAATAAAATGGAGTAAAATTAAATTGAAATTATTCGTCATCCATTTAAAGATTAAAATATAATAAATTTATAAAGAATGAAATATTCGAAAAATTATAAACAAACATCGAAGTGATTGAATTATTTAAAAATTAATAAACGAAATTATTAAAGTACATTTTGTACATAGATGGTGAATATGCATACCTGAAATATCACGCGTAATGCGATATTAATGTTCAATCATATTTGTTCTACTTTTAATGTGTGCTAGGATTCAAGCATTGACTGGTAACGTAAAAGCTTATATAATTTGTTACGAGGAAGAGTTGTTTCCTTCGTACCGTGAATTTAATTCGTTGCATTCTTAACCTGCTAACCGGGAAAAACGAGTTAATCTGTCATTCCAGTGAAAGATATACAAACATCAAATAAAAAATAATCTTTCTTGCAGTTGTTATGCCATAATTGCGAAAAAGTTAAAATCAAACATGGAATATCAGATTTCTTCGTAATTTACAATCTTTTTGTACATATTTGTTCTTTACTTAAATTTTATTTATAAATATTTAAAAGATTGAAATTTAATAACTCTGCAAAATTGTAGAACGCGTGTGTGAAATAAGCGAGAAATTTAAATTTGAGAAGTTGAAAATTTTGAAACTTAAAAATTGGAAAAATTAGGAATTCGAAAATTTAGAAATTTAGAAAATTAGAAATCGGAAAAATTGAGAATTAAAAAATATAAAAATTCAGAAATTTAGAAATTGGAACAATTGTGAATTAGAAAATTTAATACTTTGGGAATTTAGAAATTTGAAAATTGGAAAAATTGAGAATCCGAAAATTTAAAAATTAGAAAAATTGTGAATTAGAAAATTTAAGGAGTTGAGAATTTGGAAATTTAGGAATTTAAAAATTTGGAAATTTAAGAATTGAGAATTTGGATGTTTAGAAATTTTAAAGTTGGGAATTATGAAAATTTAAAACCCCGAAATTTAAGAATTTGAGAATCTGTAAATTTCAAAATAGAAAAACTTATGAAGTGGCAAATTTAAAAACAAATTTATATATTTTATAATTTGCAAATTTGTGAGTTTGAAAACCTGTAAACTTGACAACTTAAAAATTCAAAAATGTAGAAATTTAAATATTTAAATTTGGATCTGAACCAAATGAATAAGTAATGTTCAGAACCACGCGAAATAAAATTCGAAATATCGTTCGAAAATGCTCCAAAGGTGAAATCAGACAATTATGTTTATACCACACGTACACAATCATGTTTAATATATTCAGTGTCAAAGTCGAGTTCGTTCGATATAATTATGTACATTTTAAATCATCAGAGCTCACTTTGGACGATAAGTAACGAATAACACTTTTCACAAATTAAAGTATTTTAAATCTCTGCAGTTTCATTGTAAATAATTTTCTTACAAAATTGCCCAAATTGTCGACAATTTATTACGTCTCTACCAATGAAAGAATTTATATGCAAAAAGTATATTAACCTGTTAAAAATTCTTATTCTATAAATTTTAATTATGCTTTTAAAACTTTTACGATAATTTGAATTGGTCGTTATAACCTTTCAAGTTTTTATCGTATTTGTGTTTTTGTTACTTTACCATTTCGTAAATATTCCAGGTGACTTCAGAACCGATTTAAATATAAATATACAAAATTTTTATTTTCACTCACTAGTTTCTGTTTATCGACACAGAACTTGCACTATATTTATCTTTTATTTACATTTACATTTATCTGTTCGATATAGTTATCGTCATTTCGACATAGTTTCAAATGATTGAACTCGAATAAAAAAATTTTATCGTAATATTTAACGATAGAAAACTTTACTGCACCTTCTGTTTTCATTATAATTATTTAAACGCGTTTTAAAAACGCGTGAAAATAAAATCAACTTTACAGCGATATTCTTCATCAGATTTTAATATTTCAACGATTACAACTTGTCTAATTTACTAAAACTTTATTTCAGATTTACAATTGGCGGCAGAACTCGGTAAAACACTTTTGGAGCGAAATAAAGAATTAGAGAACATCGTCAAAGCACAACAGACCACGATCGAGGAGCAAGCACAAGAAATAGAGGTAATTCAGAAATAAATTCAGTGTATCGCTAACGATGATGGTTCATTCTTTTAAACGCGATGTATAATTTTCAGTATATGAAAAAGCAAATAGCTGCCCTGAGGGAAGTAAACGATTCACGGCTGAAGATCTACGAACAACTTGAAGTTAGCATCCAGAACTTGGAACGCGCCAATCACCGTCTAGTAATAGAAAAAACGAGCGACAAGAAACTTATTAAAAGGTATGAAAATTGTCCATTTGTTCCTGCGTTATTTTCAGAAGAGAAATTTTTAAAAGGAAACAGTAAATGTTTAACAAATGTTTGTATGATCTGTTAACAGTCAGTGTTTGACGATCGAAAATTTGGAGGCACGTTGCGAAGAATTCCAGAAGAAAATCGACGAGATAAACGAGAAACATGAAAGTCTACTCCGGCAGCAAAGTGCGGGGCAATCGACGAACACCGCACAAACACAAACCGCTCTGTGGAAAGCATCGGTCACGCCGGGTGGCAGCATACAACAGGTATTAATATTCATGTGATCTTAGATAAGTTCGATAATTATCGGTTATTTCGTTTAGCCACTAAACCACCAACTGCGGAAAATCTCGATTTCATCGGAAAAACACTGACAGCTTCGCTATAGAATTTCTATTTCCATTCATCTTGTGTGATCTAACGAGATCTGTTCTTGTTTCTTTCAAAACATCATTTAATAGAGAATACATTATTCATTTGGTGCTTCTAGTTGAAATTTTCAATTGTCAGGAACTGGATAATCTTGATTTCATTGTTAAGAAAAATATTAGTGTCGCTATACAGTTTCTAATTATGTTTGTAAACATACAGGATGTTGTTCACATTAATCACTCTTAAGTATCGTTGAGTTTGTAATTAGGTCAGATTTGATTCCATCATAGTTAAACCTACAATTTCTATTCTGAACTATGTAAAGTTGTTATATAGAAGTTATGTTATTCACAGAACTATTTGTTAAAGTTCAATATGGCCATTCTAATAACTATATAAAAATATAAATAATGAAACAATAACATTTCCATATAAAATTAGATATCTATTTTATATAAAGATGAACAAGATATAAATAACTCGGTAAAAAATGAAGAAAAATTACAAAACTGCATCAATTAATTATTCAGTTAATATTGCATTGAACAAACCATTTTCCAGAGCGCTGCCCCATCTGGCCAAAAACCTTTCCAAGATGCGATCACAGACTCAAGTATACGACAATCGATAACAGGAGGGACAAGTGAGGAAGAGTTAACAGAATTGTTAAGGCAATTACAAGAAGCACGAAACCAAATAGCTAGGGAACAGAAGAAAAACACAGAACTTAAACAGCAGGTAGCGTTCCTGACACAAGGATACAGTGCCTTAGAGGAACAGTTAAATGGTTTGCGCTGTACAGAGCAAGATGTGAAAAATCTCCAAGAAGAAATAAACATGCTCGAAGAAGTAAGGTATGTATCAATCTACAGTACTGTTGACTTGTTTCAAATCTTTACATTGTCCCTGTTTTGAACAGAGTTGGGTGTTATTTAGATCAACAGTTATTTAAATAATGATTAAGATAAAGGAGATAGACACTTTATCTTCTAATCTCTTTATCTTTATCTTCACATTATCCTTGCATGCACTGTGTGTGCCAGTAGTTTATACTATAGATTTTATCACATGGTATATATAAATTATACAAGATACATAAATTTCCATAGATAATTAAAATATAACCTTACTACTTGTTACTATTTATAATAAATTGCTTGTAAAAAGATGTTGCAAAGTAACATTTGTTATTTAAATTATTAGTATTTCTACTTCAGTATAATGAACACTAATGTTAATAAATATTTTATAAATTTTTTATTATTTTTATTGAAATGTTCATAGACGGGGTCAGCTATGCGGTCGATGTTTACGAGGAATGGACTCCAAAGCACACGACGAACTCTCTATAATGTTGAACCAAGAAGAGTACGATGACATTAGCATAGCAGAGTCGCTAATTAATGAAAGCCAACGGGAACCAGAGCCAATCACACAGGTAATTAATTTTTTACACAAAATTTATTTCAGGGTGCACGATACAATATTCTCTCTGCTCTCGAAATTTGCTTTAGATGGTAGACTTTCTGCTTATAGAGCGATCTTTTGTTTCATACGCTTTTGGCATACTTTTTAAAGAATGTTCAGTTGCTTTGTAAGTTTTGTCCTGTGATAAAATTTCACTTATCGTTCGAGTATTGAACTACGTACATACCTGTTATCGTTAAAATAAAATAACTCATGGAACTTTGTACATATAAAAAGATTAATGGACAGAATTTATGTAGCAACCTATACAGTACAGGGTGTCCCGTTGAGAGTGCAAATTCCACGTACAAATATGAATAAAAAATACAAAATAAAATTTTGTTACAAGAGGCTTCGTTTTCAAGAAAATTAAGCTGCAACGCGACTGCAATAAAGCGAAGGTGCAGAACACATTTTTAAATCTATGAAATACATTTTGCGGCCTTGATCTAACACGTTAAATCCTAATTAAAATTTCTATCTCTATTTTTACGTTCGAGTGGTTTTACGAGCTCTCAAAGTTCGTTTCTGAAAAATGTGTTTTAAGACGCAATGGGTATTAAATAATCACGAATTCCGTTTTATTTATTCATTCTGTTTTCTACAAAACAAAACCTCTTACTAGAAAATTATCTTTCATATTTTCCATTTATTTTTGCACATAGAATCAATACGCTGTCGGTTGTACCAGTTATGCAGGATATCCTGTACAATTCAAACAAAATGTTGACGGTGTAGCGTGTATGATGGTATTAGGTTGTCGCAGATAAAATGGTGAATGTATTCGCATCACGTTCAACAGTTATTTTATTGGCAATAATAATATTGATTAATTGAAACGCGTGTTAGCAAAAATAAATAGATGGAATGTATAAAAGGGAACGTAAAATAAGATAGTAACTTGAAAAAATGAATCTCTTTGTAAAATAAAGAAATTAGAAATCCGCCATTTTGACAGGTTTAGTTATTCTAGCATTAATCTTCAAATTGCAACTGTTTTAAGGTTTGATGTCATGAAAACGTGTTAGAATTTTTCTGAAAAATTTGTTCTGTTCAAAGTCGGCCATTTAGTATGCAACAACCTATTATTTGTAAGGGTTCCAGATCACAGGGATTTCGGTTTCAGAAGTAACAAAGTTTTATTTGCTCTAGGAGACACTCGCAACAAACGTAAAGCAATCCATGGCAAAAAAAGAGACTAAACAGTTTCGTTCCATATTGTGGACAACTTTCGCGTCTATATGGAAAACACCGTCGTTGATTCTTATTTTCTTTCATACGATATGCTATATAAAGAACGAATGCATTATACCGTTCTTATTGAAGCCATTCCGAATACCGATATTTATTTTGAGAAAGATGTTGTCGCTGAAGGATAGTAAAAAATTATTATAAGTATTAAACGATTATTAGGATGACCAGAGACTATAGTAACTTTCCTAACCTGTTCGCAACGGTTTAGTCACAGAAATATAGCGTTTTTTCGAAGTATTTCGAATATTAAAGTTTGTGATCATAGTATCGAATAAACAGTAACCTTTCTTTGTATGATACTCTATAATTATCCACGTACAACCCTGTATTTGAAATCTACACCGCTGGTTTTTCGGTGTTGCAAAATATATATGTGGATCCAACAGCTAAGAGAGTATCAACATTTTTTAAATTTTTCTACGTTTGAGTTTAATATTTATTCGAACTGAATCAGAATTGAAATTTATTGTATGGATTTTTATTAGCTGAGCTTTTCTAGTTTGACGTCTTAACTGAAAATATTTATTTCATATAGACTGGTTTTTATTATAATTGTTTTTTATTTAAATAACATGAAAGGAATTTCAGTATATTGTTAATACTATTAAAGTAGTAACTTTTCAATTCCAAATTCCTCAAATTCCTGAACCTACAAAAACTTATATTTCCAAATTTATAAATTTCCAAAAGTACATAATTGCAAGTTCTTAAATCCTCAATTCCCAATTTTCTAATTACCGCATCGTCAAATCTTCAAATTCTTAATTCTTATAGTGCTAATTTTGAAGTCCTTAAATTCCCAAATTTCCAAACTCCAGATCTTAGATTGCCCAAATTCCTAAATTCAGTATTCTTAAATTTCCAGTTTCAAAATTTCCAAATTCCTAAATTTCCAGTTCCCAAAATTTCCATGTTCTCAAATTTCCAAATTCCTAAATTTCCAGTTTCCAAAATTTCCATGTTCTCAAATTTCCAGTTTCAAAATTTCCAAATTCCTAAATTTCTAGTTCCCAAAATTTCCATGTTCTCAAATTTCCAAATTCCTAAATTTCCAGTTCCCAAAATTTCCATGTGCTCAAATTTCCAGTTCACAAAATTTCCATATTCTCCAATTTCCACTGCTTAAAATTTCCAAATTCCTAATTTCCCAGTTCCCAAAATTTCCAAATTTCAGAATTTCCATATCCCCAAATTTTCAAAAACCCAGATCCCTTTTCCAATTTCCCAAATCCAAGTACATTACAAATGTAAGGTTTGTTGATAGTGGCGCCCTCTCAAAATGGCGTTCCAAACTACGTAACTCGCTTCGCTCGTATATCCAGTCGACACTGTAAATATACCAAAAGATCCGTTGCGAACAGGTTAATTAGTAATTGAAAGGAGTATGTTTTACTCCGCAATATGTATATCGTAGTAAAATGTTCCTTAGAATCTCATAGTAAACAAAAATAATATGACAGAAAAGAATTTCTTTACTTTGTTCTTTGACGAAGTACTAACCAAAAAAAGCACATTCGACAATTTTTACAGAATCAACGTTCAAAACCGTATTGCGTTATTTGTCGATAATTAACGTTATCAAAAATATAATTGACAGTATTTATTACAAGAGAAACATTTTTAATTAGAACAGCATCAAGGTTTATTATAGTTATAGTTTCTATTTTATAATTTTTCAGTTTCTATTCTGCGAATTCTTTCTAGTTGAATGTGTAGACTGCTCTTTAATTCGTAATTTAGTAGAAACGTCAACGGATAATTTGAGATGTTAGTTACTGAAAAAAGATACGAAAGTATAGTTAGATACGAATAGTAAATATTTCGTTAAGACTGGTTAGCAATAAAATGTTGGTTAAAATAAGGTGTAGGTAAAACGAAAGGAAAACTGAGCACTTACATTTATATAATATCATAAGTTAATGAGAATTGAACAACATGGTTTTTTAAACATGTTTATGCTAATAAAACAAAGGGGTTCCATTTCAATTTGTACATAGAATTGATAAGAAAAATTAAAAAAAATGGTTGGGTTTCCAAAGAACGAGAAGACTGCGTTAAATAAAACGAATTAGAGTATAAGTTAACCATGAAATTTAAAAGATTGAATTTGGTGATGCTGCTTATTTTTCTTTTTAGAATTAAGTTTGCTCCTCTTATCGTGTTTATTCTTTTTTCGATGTTGTTCGTTCGACGTTAAGCATGACTGAATATTGTTAGTATATCTAGTCGAAGTATTTGTTAAAATTATGTTGTACAATGTAAGTGCCAGATTTATATGATTTTAAATAAAACATATTTTTTCCAACGAACAGTCGTTTCTTTTATTTAACGTCCTATAAATCTGGCGTTTCCTTCACCTTACATCCGATTATCCTTGTTTTCGTTTTACTTTCTTGCTATACGCGTTCATGCTGAAATTTTTATTACACTTGCAAAACAGATCATTGAATAAATTATACCTCGCGTGACTTCAGTTGCATCACCAATTTCACTCAATGCTCTATTTTTAAAATTTCACAAAGAGATCATTTCGAAGCTATTTTATGCTCGTTTACTAACAAAATTACCATTTTTTTACACAATGCTTTTTTTGTGAATTACAAAATTGAGATGTTGTCTCAAATTTGTCAGTTTCCAAATTCTCAGATTTCCAATTCCCAAATTTTTAATTCCTCAAATTACCAAATTCTAAATTTTCATGTTCTCAATTCCAAATTCTAAATTTTAACATTTTAAATTCCCCAAATTTCTAAATCTCCAAATTCTAAATCCCCAAATTTCCAAGACACCAAATTCTAAATTTCCCAAATTTTCAACTCCCCAAATTCTAAATTTTTCAAATTTCCAAGTTCCCAAATTCTAAGTTTTCCAAATTTCTAAATCTCCAAATTTTATATCCCCAAATTTCCAAGACCCCAAATTCTAGATTTCCCAAATTTCCAACTCCCCAAATTCTAAATTTTCCAACTCTCAAGTGTCCAAATTCTAAATTTCCCAAATTTCAAGTTCTCCAATTTCTCCAAATTTTAATTCCTAAATTGCCAAATTCCCAAATAGTCAATTCTACAATAAAAGGTAAATTTGTCAACCAGCTAGGTACAAAGTGCGAACGTGTTGCTTACAGGATCTGAACGAGAAAGAGGTACCGGCGAATGACCTAAGCAACCCGTACAGAGTTCTAGTGGAAAAGTACCAAGCCCTGCTGGAGGTACAAAGGCGTTCCGCACCCCGTCGCAAGGACAATTTGCCTACACCATGTATGTCGTTGCAAGAGGAGCTCGAGATGTCCGGCGAGTTCAACAGCTTCCAAAACTCCACATCGGAGACAGAATTACACCAAGAGTCGACGAAATCCACAGTCGCGAACGGCACTCGCACCAAAGCTGAAGGATGCGGTAAGAAACCGTTTTCCGCTACCCCGACAGATTTCTCCGAGGCGGAGACGTTGTCTTCTGGTTTCTCTGACGAAACGAGCAACAAAGCGACGCAGACCGACGGAAGACCCGGTTCGTTGCTGTGCTCCCTGGCCGACGGCGAAGACTGCAAGTTCAGCATCTACGACGACAACAGCCCGTTCGAAAGCAGGTTCCGAAAGACGCCCGAGTACAGGCAGATATTCAGCGAAATATTCAGCGTTGTGAAGAGGGCGGCGGAAGCGAAAGACGTGGGTGAAAAATTGCCGCTGTTGAACGACTCGACGAGCACGATCGTACCTCAGACACAGTCGGTGTTGGAGGATGTTCCTAGCGAGACCACGGACGACAATCAGAGCATCATTTCTTCGGCTTTGTCGTCCACCGTGTCTGAGCCGTTATACAGAGTACAAACACCAGTTTCGAACGGTACCAATGAACAGACGCAGAGCAACGAGGCGACCACTACTGTATATACCAGGAAGGAAAAGACGGCGGGACAACGGAACTCCAATGGCTGCCGTTTGGACTATCTGACGGTTAACGTGCACGTTAAGAAACAGACAAAGAAACATTCCAACAGAAAATTAACATGCGATAAGCCGATCGCGCTCGACGTGATACCCACGACCAACCCGAAAATCGTTCATCCGAAAATGAGCAACGGCGGGAAGAAGAAGTTCCGGCCATTCAGTGTTTATGACCAAAATGGCGGTACGTGCAACGGGTTCAGCTATGCGACCAGAACGAAAGAAACGCAGAATATGGGCAAACAAGCTAACAATACGTGCGCACGCAATGAACAACACAACAATTCTTTCGAGTACAGGAACTACAAACCGAGCACCGCGTCGGAAGAGGTTGCCCGGCTGAAGAGGCTAGAAATGTCGTACGCGGAAGTTCTTCGGTTGCCAAATAAAGCTAAGATGAGCAATCATAGAAGTTAAGAAACGCGACGAGAGAAGTGACTTTCATACGTAACGTATAGTCAAGAGATCAAGAAATTTCGAACTCGATGTCGCTTGACCGTATGTTAGGTGTAAAGGTTCGAGATTTCTTGATTTTAATGTCAAATGAACACTTAGGCAGAAACATGATTAAATTATTTCGGATGGTTCAGTATTGGTAATCAGCGTTAATTAAACATACTTTGTAAATTGCGTATAGTGTCTACTAGGTACTCAACTACGGTGACCGCTGGATAAGTAGACGCTTTGTCAGATCCGGCTTTAGTGCTCGTAGCGCGGCTGCTTGTCGAGCGGCCATTGTATTAGAAATTAATTTTATTACTATTACGCGTACTAGGTAGTCAACTATTAGACATTAATTTTTTTATTGTATTTTGTATGTTAATTGTATATCTTTTTTTCATGTGGATGTGCGTGGGTAACAAAGGTACACAACGTTAATATATATATATATATTGTCGGCGATATCTATACGAGATTAATGAGAAAGACAAATTCGAGTCGTATCTCGGACATTTGATTTCTCTTTAGAAGTTGTAGTTGTGATGAAGGAATAAAGTTATTTATGTGCCATTTACTACATCAAATTACAATTGTCAACTATTCCAAATACTTGCTCGAACATTTCCCTAATAACTAATACCTAATTACCTAGAGAACTCAGTGCATGTCATTAATAATACGTATGGTATATTAGTTTTTATATTTTATAACCATACATTACAGTATTGTGATCGTCTTATACCAAGTAAATAAAATTTTTACCATAACAGACCCTAGTACAATAACTCCTAATTCCTTTATCTACACTATTCTGTAAAAAGCCACATAATTATTTTCATTTTTCATTCGAATGCTCGGGCATTCGCATGTTCGTCCTTTTCTTCGTCGTTCTCATTGAATACGAAATATTAAAAATTCCTAAATGCTCATCATTTTTATTTCGATATATTAAATGTACAAGAAGCATTTTTGTGCCTGTCGTTTACAGTTGCTTTAAATTCGTTTGCTATCATAATTATTTCATTCAATTGCCGAGGTGTACTGAGTTTATACAAATTAAAAATAAAATACATGATATTTTATAGATACAAATTTCGCTTAGAACTTTTTCTACAAATTACTTGTCTCTTCATCTTATGAAGTTATATCTAGTCCATTCGTATGTACCAATTTTTAGAAATACAATAATCGTTCGCTAAACGAACGTTCACTAAATGGGCGTTCGCTAAACAAACTACATTGAACAAATGAATGAACAACCTGCAAGAAGAATGTGCCATTGGTTGTTCGATTAATGAGCGTTTCCAGAAAAAAAATCTGTTCAGAGCCCTGATCGGATTCATTCAGCGAACAGCTACTGTATTTGGAATAGAATTCATTGCCATTACACGTGGCATTTTCTTATTAGAATTAATACATTTAATTAAGAATCATCAAACAATGCACGATGCACTGCTCCTAAACTTGGTTGTACATAACTTGAACTAACGCTTCTTCTTGATCTGCAAAAGTACAGAAATAAATTTGCCTCCAATTTGTATTTCGTGGTCACGATAAATTATGATTGATAGGGCAGAAAGAAAATACGAATTTAAACAATGTATTTAAAAGAATCGGTACTCACTCTGTAAGAGACCTTACTGCGGGTCCTGTCGGATTGTTTTTTGGTCGTGGATTTACAAGGAGACATTTCATCGGGTGACCATCTAATTGCCTGTTGTGATAAGTTTCAACGGCTTTTGTAGCGTCCTTTAAAGTTTTATAAATTACTTCAGCCGTTCCCGGTCGCACTAATCTGGACACTAATAGTTCTCCTACATCTTCAAATAATTCCTACAGCACAAAACATACATTTTTATTTGTACTAAATACATTCGGTAGATTTGATAATCGTACCTTTATATCCTCCTGTGTAACGTTTGCTTGTAAATTTGATACTACAATTCGATAACCAGTCGACTGCGATGACGACGAACTGGTACTCGTTTTTGATCGAGATAAAACACCCATGCTTCGTGATTTATTTGGAACTGAATCTAGTCGTGATTTTACACCAATATCTCTGTGACTTCGCGAGTCATAATATTTTGAATCTACCGGATCTTCTGCTAATATAGTTCTAAAACAGTTATATTATTAGCAAATAATACAAATAAAAAAGTGGATTATTATGCAGTCTAATAGTAAAAAATATATACCGTGATTTTGTACCAAAAGTCCAATCTTCTTTATATGTAGGAGAAGGAGGCTTTGCCTGGAATATTAATTATAAATAACCATTGAAAATAAAAAAAAATTAATATAATGGATCAGTAGTTCCCAAACTGTGCTTTGGGGTCTTAAACCTTAAGATTTTATTCATGTTCCGATTTCGAATACTATATTAAGTCTTCCATGAATCAAAGGTCAGTTTGGGAACCACTGTAACAAATTAATATGTTAAATTGCTTACAGAGACATTTACCATTGAAGAACGTGCAATAATTTTATAATCCCTTGCTCTTTCGTGTTCTCTCTCAACATCAGGTTTACGAGAAGGTACAATTCTTGTTATATTACTACTTGCTGGTTTTACCCATGTATATGAAGATGCAGGTTTAATACTGAACACAGGAGGTGGAGGAGGTGGTGTGGGAGCGTATTCATTACTTACAGTTCTTCTTAATGGTGCAGTTTCCATCATATAATCTGCAATATACAAGCATGTTAGATAATTTTATAAAATACTATATTAAGAGATTACATCTGTTGGAAACTTTCAAAACACTGACAACTTTTTCATATATTTTCATGAATTAGTACTTCAAAAATATTTTAATTCGTATCCAGTACTAAAATTTGTAAAATCAGCAAAATTCTAGGTTTGTCATTGAGAGATGAAAAGTGAGGTCAGAAAATTCCAAAAATGCTTTTTGAAGTACTCAAACAGATGTATTTTCTTAAATAGATAAGTCGATCCATGAATACCATCGTTGTAATCCATATTCATGTCTCCCATATAATGAGGTTCCGCAAGTGAAGGTGGTCTATAACCCACGGTCCTTGTGGGCGGAGGCATGTAATTATTTGGAATATTTGGTGGCATCGTGTGTGGAATAATTGGTGGTATTTTGTTAGTTGACAAAGTCAACCTTCCATTGCGACCTGCTTTGCGGGAAATTCCAGGTATCTGTGTTTCTATCTTTTTCAGTTGAGATGCACGAATCTTATCTAATTTCAATCTGGCATCGCTTTGTTTAGCAATTTCAGCAAGTTTGTCTCTTGCATCTGTAAGTTTCTCTCGATTCTTTTGTATAATTTTAAATCGTGCATCTGTAATTACTTTTGACCCCCGTCCTCTTAACGAACCATTGGCACGAGCACCCCTATTAATTCCTCTTCGAACACTATGTAAAAAGGTAACAAACGTTACGATTAATTTCAGGTTGATAATATTTAAACTTCCTTGAAAGTTAACTTCTAAAAATAGATGTTTACCTACTGTAAATTTATACTGTAACATTACTAATATGGATTAGGGTTAGATAGCAGTAAACAAGTATCAATCAAATTGTAACAGTTTATTATAAATGAAATTTATAATGTATATTCTAAATAAAAGAACAGAATAAACGTATAGGTAATAAGACTGGTTTATTTTAATGTTTATAAAACATCTGTAAGAAAAAATGTAAACTTTTAAAACGCACATGACAAGGATATATTGCTGATGTAGGTCTTCAAATTAAAAGAATTTTTTTTATTAATTTCAGCTTACGAAACGGAGTCGAACCAGTTATAAAATAAAGCAGCGTGATGAAAAATATTGTTAGTGGAGAACAGAATCTTCGAATATACTGTCAGACGATAACGTAAAACATTTTTTGTTAATAACCGTGAACTTACTCCTTTAAGGTTATAAGGAAATCGATAATACAGAAATCATTGAAAAATCAATACTACAAATAATTTGTTAAAATTGTCTCACCCTCCACCTCTGCTTCTCATTCCTGACGATTTCGACTTTTTAATTATGTCATCTAAACTTAGGCCCGTATCAGCCATACCGTAACAATCCAACTACTCGACAGACGCGAATCATGAAACCGAAATTACAAGCTACCTCGCACCTAAAGGAGAATATTCATGAAATTCTGTTTCCTATCGTAATACAAATTCAAAGTTTTTTTTAATAATATTCTCGTCAAAATTATACATTTACATGTATGTACAAGGCTACATTAGTTTGATTAAAACTGAAAAGGTTACGAATATATGCTTCTTCTTGTTATACTGTCGCGTCAACCGGTTTTAATATGACTATGTGAACTGAGCTTAAAGATATTTGTACCTACCATTATTGATGTATTAATTATGAACGAAATTTGAAATCTAAAGGTGAGTGAAACGGTAAGCGTATTTAACTGTCCATTTACACATATCGTGGTTAAGTTATGCTATTATTGTAATAAAGTTATTTTACAAACTGAGCTTTAAAATTTAGAAATATGTTTGGAAATATGAATAGTTGAAATTTGGAACTTTGAAAATTTTGAAAAATTGGAAAACTATGAATTTGGAAATATTGGAGGTTTTCGTAAGAACAAAGAATGCCTAACTTCAGAAAACTCAGTAATTTAGTTAACATTTTTTCCCAGTTTACTTCCATTGGAATATTTACTTCAATTTTCAGGATGGTTATATTACATGACGAGGAATATTACAGAAGTCGAATACCCCAACCCGATTTAGGACCAATTGGAAATTTTTCGCGTTTTGTATGGAACAAAGAACGGAAAACCATTTTTGATAGAACCGCAAAAGAATGGGGTAATTTTAACATTGACAATAATTTTTCTTAATCGTAAATAATTTTTAATGTTACAAACGTTGAATATAACTTGGTATAAATTAAAAGTTCATGCGTCGCTCGCAGATACGTTACGTCAATTTAAATTCATCCGGTTCTTTTTATTGCATTAAAATTTATTCCTCGAAAACTGTGTTAATGCGAAACACGTGTTTCAAATTCAGGTCAGGTGGGAATATTTTACTTGGCTTTCTTTGCTGTTTTGGGATCGATCTTCGCGGTGCAAATGAAGATCAGCATTGATTATGTTTCTCAGTTGAAGAAACCGTTCTTTCAATATCGTGGTGTCTCCCCAAAGTCTGTCGAAAAGAGGTTCGCCATTTTCAGTTCGCCTTGGCAGTTAGAAAGCCCAGGTGTGTAAGAACAAAAGTCACAAAGTTAAAAATACAAGTCACAAAATTTTTAAGTATGAAAATTTTTAAATCTCTAATTTCTGAATTTCTAAGTTTCTAGATTTGGTAATTTCAAAATTTCAGTTTCATTTGGAAGCTTCTAAATTTCTAGATTTCTAAATTCGAGAATTTTTAATTTCTAGATTTCTAGATTTGAAAATTTCTACATTTCTAGATTTTTAGATTTCTATTTTTTTAGATTTGAAAATTTGAAAATTTCTAATTTCTGAATTCCTAAATTTCTAGATTTGGAAATTTCAAAATTTCATTTGGAAGTTTCTAAATTTTTAGATTTCTAAATTTGAGAAATTTTAATTTCTAGATTTCTAGATTTGAAAATTTTTACATTTCTAGATTTCTAGATTTCTAGATTTTTAGATTTGACAATTTGAAAATTTCTAATTTCTGAATTCCTAAATTTCTAGATTTGGAAATTTTAAAATTTCGAATTTCTGAATTCCTAAATTTCTAGATTTGGAAATTTCAAAATTTCAGAATTTCTAGATTTCTGCCTTTGAAAATTTCTACATTTAAGCACTTAAATAAACACGTAAATTTAAATATTAAAAAATTTCTAACTTCCTAAATTGAAAACTCCTAAATTTCTGTCTAAATTTGAAAACGCTTAAATTTGAAAATTTCTAAATTCGTATCTATCTAAATTTAAAGATCTCTAAATTTCTATCTATCTTTTGACAAAATCTAAATTTCTATCTATCTAAAGTACAAACCTAAATTGCAAAATTCCTCAGTTTTTTTACTCGATCGAAAAGTGTCAAATCCTATTATGTTGCTAATACCGGAAAATTTATTAAATAAAATTGTTTTGTAGGTATAGTTTTCAAACCAAATAGCGTGTCAGCTGCATCACCCATAATTTCGATAAATAGTGCAAGTGTTAACACCAAACCGAAGCGGTATATTCAAGCCTTGACTGACTTTCTGCAAGGTACTCAACATCTGTTTGTTAGGGGTATACAAAAGTTTGCATCCTTTTCATCGGAGTCTTTCCAAATGAATATCTTACAAATAACAATCACATCTTACAAACATCTGTATACATATTGCAACAAAAAATATTTTTATAACGACTCATCATCGATGAATTATTGATAGGTTAATGATTATATTTGTAACAGTGTCATAAATACAGTAATAATAATAAAATAATAATTTTTCATAAATGTTACAAACGTTTCTAGTCATTTGAACTTATACAATTGTCTTATGTATTTATTTGACCAATTTGTACTTTGTTTTAAACTAAAAATGTGAAAATGTTAAATAATATGGTTCTTGTGCATACTTAAAATTAATGTAATAAAATAATTAAAATGAATAAAATAAAAGACGTTGATGATTGAAATACTTAATCGTAACGAAAGCTTTTGCATCCTCCTAATGTTAAACATCTTGTTATAATATTACATTTTTTATTTTTATTTATATCTAACAATTTTCTCGTTTTTTCCGTCAATAAAATTATACCATTTCATTTTGCAGAATACAACAGAAACACGTCGTATTACAACCTGAGTTGTCAAGACAAAAGTAGTGGATCGTATTATGTCGACAAACCTTGTTTCTTCGATATAAAAAACTTAGGCACGTGTAGCAAACCTCCGTTCGGATACACAGAACCTATGCAACCTTGCATTCTCATTAAATTTAATAAGGTAATGTTAAATTGCGTTTATAATTTAAGCGTTTATAATTGCATTTACGTTGTAGAGGTTCGATTGGGTACCCGAGTGTTATAATCGATCTTCCCATTTACCGGAGAGTATGCCAAGTAATTTGAAGAAAATGGTGCAGGAATCTGATAAGGTGCTTCTATTAATTTCAAAAGAAAATTATTAAACATCTATAAGTAACATTAGGAGAACCAGAAAGTGCCTTTTCATATTACATTCAAATTTTTTAACAAGTTTTTATTTTTAATCAATGATGTGATCACCCTCGTTATCAACAACCTTTTGCCATCTACTGTGCAAATTTTCAATGCCGGTCGATAAAAATCAATTGGTTTCTGGGCAAAATAACTGGAGATGGCATTTTGGATGTCATCAAAATTTCCAAATTTTTTGTCACTTAGAAAGTGTTGTAGCGATCGGAATAATTGGAAAACCACCTTTGGCATTTGCGAACGTCTAATGCACTTAGATAAACATCGCAAATGTTTTTGGTAGCAACTGTTGCGTTACTACCCTTGTGAAACTCAGAAAGCATACAATGGATATGTACCTCTGGTATTTGGCTGGCTATTTCACATAAAATTGCAAAGAAAAATTTCAGATTTTATTTACAAGTTAATAAGTCACTTTAATCTTACAATCGTTTTTAGCACGACAAAGTACATGAATGATAAATGTTTTCCTGCTTGGACATTACTTTCCGGTCCCCCTAATATTTATATTACAGTAACAATAATGCAAACTTAACAAGTAAATTTCGTTTTGTATTAAAAATCATTTATTGCTGATTTTCAATGCAGTATAAAAATATAATTCTAAAATTGTTATTACAGATAGCAAGTTTCTAATAATTTGAATCATCAAATATGCAATTTCTTATATTTGGAAATTATTATAACTGGTTATTATAATTTAATATAGTATAGTGTGATAAATATTTGCATGGGAAATTTTGTTACAATTATTTATAATTTATAATATTAAATAATTTCCAAATATAAATAAAGGTAAAAATTTCCGTATTTAAATAAAGTAATTATTAAAATAGAAATTAGTTAACTATTTAAACGAATGATTCAATAAAGCAATTTAAACATTGTTTACCGATAATTAAAATAGAAAAGCAACGATGAAATTTCTATTTCCCAAGTTTTCTGATAAACCAATTTGCGTCAAGATAAAGTAGCTATCATTTTCGAATATCATCGATGTAAACGTTATCTAACATTTTCAGTTGCACGTGTGGTTGTCATGCGACGGAGTAAATAATGTCGATAAAGAGCATATGGGAGAAATAGAATATATCCCACGACCAGGATTTTCGATCGAGTACTTTCCATTCTCTGGGCAGCCATATTATTTGTCCCCCATCGTGGCGTTGCAATTCAAGAACTTAACACGTGAGTGTTAAATTCTGGTTTCAGAATAAATTGCATCAATAAACGTGTTGTTCACGATAATTACCACAGCAAATCGGTTGGTGACGATCGAGTGCAGTTTATGGGCTGCCAATATTCAGCATCGAGCTCGTAAAGCGTTAGATTTCCAAATAATTACAGGTAAAATCGAGAAACGTCTTTTTATAGTAATTAAATCGTAGAATTTGTTAACAAAATTAATTAATATAATTTCAAATTTTTTTTTAGCAAGTTGATCGAAGTTCTAATGAAATGGTTCAAGGATTAAATGTTTGAGAAGCAAACATGTCAAGTAATTTTACTTACTGAAATACTCATGGTATTTTATTGTATGTCACGTTTAATTTTGATTCTTTAGTGTATTTATGTTTGCCATGTTTGTTTGCATGCACGTGTTATGCAATGTATAAAGTACTAACAGTGGGTATATTTTATTTGAAATAAAAGAATAACAAGTTGAAACAATACATTGTTTTTATTTTAAGAATAATGTAAAAGTGTAACTTTATGCTGTGTGAAGTTTGTTTGAATTACTTAAGTTATTCGAAGAAAATAATTATTTATTAATGTTGTAATCATCTGGTATTAAGTAATGTTATTCTATTTGGGTTTGAATGAATTTACTATAGTATTTTTAAAAATCTCTTTTACCGGTACAATTAACAATAAAATTGTTAGAGATGTTGGCATAAAATGATCAAAGATTTATGCAAACACAAGAACGAAAAATAATATCACAGCTAATTTTGATAATGAAATAATCTACAATCATTTTGTTGTTCAAATATAACAATTATTTCAAGTAAAATTTACTAAAACATTGAACAAACAAATAGTAACGTTAAACGAGATAATACATCATTTAAATAATCGTTCTTCAAACACATTACTTGAATAATCATCAAGACTGGCTACCAACACCGTGTTTGCAATGTAAACTTTGCACGTAACGTCTAAAGTCTAAAATATCCATCTTTAAAGACGCGTTTTAAAATTTTGACCGACTTTACGTACAGCCTTTTATCAAACATCGCTTCTTCCGAATTCGGGAAATTCAATTTACAGTAAAGCGTGATTTTCGTTGCAGTCATGTGTACATCTCGTGATAAGAAACATGCGAAACGAAGTGACCTTCAACACGTTTGATTATGAGTTTACAGTTGCCACGGAAAGTGAGTTTATGGTTCCTTTCAGTTTAAGTCATTTGGAAGAAAGAGATTTTCTATGTATTTGACCTTCATCTTCAAGTTTCATTTTTATATGATCTTCATATTTAACTTTAATCTTTGTATAACCTTCATCTTCAACTTTAATCTTTGTATGACCTTGGTTTTCAAGTTTAATCTTTGTATGACTTTCGTCTTCAACTTTCATCTTTATATGACCTTCGTATTTAACTTTTATCTTTGTATGACCTTCATCTTCAACTTTAATCTCTGAATCACGTTCAGATTCAATTTTCATGTTTGTATGACTTTCATATTTAAATCTCATTTTTGTATGACCTTTATCTTCACTTTCAATTTTTGTATGTTCTTCACTTTCAAGTTCTTAAATTTTCGAATTCTAAAATTATCAGTTCTGAAAGTTTTCAAATTTTAAAAATTTCAAGTTAAGTCAAATTTTAAACTTTCAAGTCCCTATATTCTCAAATTCTTAAATTATCAAATTTTCAAGTTTTCGTATATTTAAATATGTAAGCTTTCAAACTTCCAAATTTCAAATCTGCAAATTTTTCAAATTCTCATCTCCCTAAATCTCCACATCCCCAAATTCCCAAATGTGATATTCAAAGCACCCAGATCCTAACTTCACAAATATCCAAATTTTCATCTCCCTAAATTTCTACATTCCCGAATTTTCACATTCCTATCTTCCTAAGTTTCTACATTTCCAAATTTTCACATTTCTATCTTACTAAATTTCCACATCCCCAAATTCTCAAATCTCAAATCCACAAATCTATAAATCCTCATATGCTCATCTTCCTAAATTTCCACATTCCCAATATTTCATATTCATATCTTCCTAAATCTTCGCATCCTCAAATTCTTATATTCTCACATTCCAAATTCCCAAATGCCAAAATCCCAAATCCCAAATCTCAAATCCCATATCTCAAATCTCAAACCCACAAATCCCCAAGTTCTCAAACCTTGAAATTCTCAAATTCTCATCTCCCTAAATCTCCACATCCCCAAATTCTCATCTCCCTAAATCTTCACATCCCCAAATTCGCATCTTCCTAAATGTCCAAATCCCCAAATCCCCAAATCCCAAATCCCAAATCCCAAATCTCCAAATCACGACTCTCAAATCTCAAACCCACAAATTTTCAAATTTTAAAATCTTGAAATTCTCAAATTTTCATCTCTCTAAATCTCCACATTCCCAAATTCTCATCTCCCAAAATCTGCACATCCCCAAATTCTCATCTCCCAAAATCTGCACATCCCCAAATTCTCATCTCCCAAAATCTCCACATCCCCAAAATCTCATCTCTCTAAATCTCCACATTCCCAAATTCTCATCTCCCAATATCTGCACATCCCCAAATTCTCATCTCCCAAAATCTGCACATCCCCAAATTCTCATCTCCCAAAATCTCCACATCTCCAAAATCTCATTTTCCTAAATCTCCACATCCCCAAATTCTCATCTCCCAAAATCTGCACATCCCCAAATTCTCATTTTCCTAAATCTCCACATCCCCAAATTCTCATCTCCCAAAATCTGCACATCCCCAAATTCTCATTTTCCTAAATCTCCACATCCCCAAATTCTCATCTCCCAAAATCTGCACATCCCCAAATTCTCATCTCCCTAAATCTGCACATCCCCAAATTCTCATCTCCCAAAATCTCCACATCCCCAAATTCTCATTTTCCTAAATCTCCACATCCCCAAATTCTCATTTTCCTAAATCTCCACATCCCCAAATTCTCATCTCCCAAAATCTGCACATCCCCAAATTCTCATCTCTCAAAATCTGCACATCCCCAAATTCTCATCTTTAAAAATCTGCACATCCCCAAATTCTCACCTCTCTAAATCCCCTTATCCCCAAATTCTCATCTCCCTAAATCTCCACATTCCCAAATTTTCATCTCCCAAATCCACAAATACCCAAATTCCCAAACTTTAAATTCCTAAATCCTCTTCCCCATAAACCCCCTCATCCGCAATCCCCAAAATCCCTGCAAAAATAACCAAAATCCAATTTCTCATCACTCCCAAGGTCCACCTGACCCAAGTAACCGAAATCAATCCCGTCGAAATGCACGCGGAAGCAATTAATCGTGTAGTCGATGAAATTTTATTAAAGGTATCGAGGCAGTTGCGAGGAACGTTCCGGAGGCTGTTTACATTCGTCATCCGCTACGATTTCAACCTAATCAGATTGAAAAAGCGGCTGGTCAAGCCGCGACCTCTTCGTTACCATGTTCCCACTACTCTGTTGGTAGACTCTCGTCAGCTACGCTCGCGGCTATCTTGTTTGCCTCCGTTCGACGTCGAGCGGTAGTAAGCCGTTACAGCTCGAAAGTGCGAGTTCGTCGAGCGTACACGCGAGCTGCCCGCTTGTGCACTCTCTGCCCGGCTCCGTTTTCGCAACGAGAACACGCGTGCCAGAACAGCTCCGAGAAAGCTCGATCGAGATACACGCGTATCCGTCGCGTGCAAACAGCAAACCTCTCGCGAGTGCTCCGACCATTTATTCTAACCATTCGCGATGGACGTACCTGGCAAGAAGATGCAGAATAACACTTACGAGTTCAATCGGATGCCGGAATACAAGACACGATGGAGGACTCTGCGCGATTTCGTTCACGACCCGGTCGAGGGCACCTACTGTGGACACACGGGCAAAAAATGGGGTACACTCTGTTTTATTTAAAATATTTATTGTGGATGTACATCAACTAAAACTATCAAAAATGTCAAATGACTCTTTTACATGTTTTTCATTTTAACGAACGGAATTTATTAAGATAATTTCTTTAGAATTTTTGCTAATCTGATGCTAAAGAATTAATGTGTATTCGTGTTTTATCATTTGTTTATTTTTCAACTTCATTTTTAATTTCAGAGTAAGTGTATATTGCACACCGGTAGGTTTAGTGTTAAATATTTATGTGTGATGTGTAGAAGTATGTACTATGTGGAAATAGAAATAACTAGCTAACTGCGTTTGATGTGGATAATGTCATTAAAAATGGGGTAATTCGCACACTGTTTCATTGAAAATATATTATTGTGGAAGTACATTAAAGTATATTCATATGTGATGTGTAGATGTCCTATGTGGAAATAGAAATAACTAGCTAACTGCGTTTGTCGCGGATAATGTCATTAAAGATATGGTAATTTGCACACTGTTTCATTAAAAATATATTATTGTGGAAGTACATTAAAGTATATTCATGTGTGATGTGTAGAAGTATGTTCTATGTGTAAATAGAAATAACTAGCTAACTGCGTTTGACGCGGATACTGTTAATAAAAATTGGGGTAATTCGCACACTTCTTCATTTAAAATAATATTATTGTGGAAGTACATTAAAGTATATTCATGTGTGATGTGTAGAAGTATGTCCTATGTGAAAATAGAAATAATCAGCTAACTGCTTGTCATTATAAAAAGATGGGGTAATTCTTTGTTACACATTAGTTAAGTACATTCTTCGATTGAAAATATAAATATTATTGTAGGAATAAGTATGTTAGGGTGGCTCCAAACATTTTTTTTTCACTGTCACTAATGATCACGTGACGTGATCATGATTTCGCTCATGTATCATGTGGAAATATATAGTATTTTATTTCGGTGATGAATTGTTAATTTTTTATTAAATAAAAGTGTAAAGCTTACTCGTTTTGTTTGGCTTCATTCGGGAAATTTATTGTAGGTACATTTGTCAACGTGTATTAATCATTGTTTGATTTTGTTTACGCATCTGTGGGGGATTTTTAGTAGTAAATTCCTCAGTTAATTGGTTAAATGAAGCATCAACGTGTGAAACCATTTTTTATCTTGACAAAATATGACAGACATTTCGATCGAACGATTTTTCGATGTAAAATGTGAAGCTTGAAATCATTTTGATTAATGTTGAATAATATTAAGTAATTGATGCGAATTGTAATGTTGGATAACATTAAATAATTAATGACAGTAGTAATGTTGAATACCATTAAATAATTAATGACTGTTGTAATGTTAAATAACACTGAATAATTAATGAGAATTGTAATGTTGAATAAAATTAAGAAATTAATGAGAGTTCTAATGTTAAATAACACTAAGTTTTATAATGTTAAATAACACTAAATAATTACTGAAAGTTGTAATATTAAATAACACTAAATAATTAATAACAGTTGTAATATTAAATAACATTAAATAATTAATGACAGTTGTTACGCTGAATAACACTAAATAATTAATGAAAATTTCAGTAAATAATTCACGAGATTTTTAACGTAGAATAACACTAAATAATTAATAAGTTCCGCGTTAAAAATATTTTCATACAAAGATAACTAAATAAAGAATAAAGCAAAAATTAATTTATGTAACATAGATCAACTTATTAATTTTTTATCTTAACTAAAGTTAATACACATTTCGATAAAAGCATGCTAATCTAAGATGCGTCACATTAACCTAGCGTTAATAGGTGTTTATTTGTGTATAAATATTTGAACCAATGTGTAGAATAGTTGTGATAACGTTGAGATGTTAAATTTATGATTAGAACTGTCGTTGTCAAGGGTGGTTCACTTTGTGTGGAGAATATTCGCTCGTCACAAGATGAGTGTTGACAGAACAGCGAACAGAATGAGGATACGTGAATTTTTCATGAATTCTTAGATATACATTTGTCATGTATTCTTGTAGTTTTCTCGTTTATTCTTAGAGAACAGTTGTTAACAGCAGTCATATACGGCAATCAAATGGAGCAACAAAGGAAGTAGATTTGTTTCTCCGAATTCGTAGAGCTCATTTTGTGGCCGGTATACGGTAGGTGGATGTAACGAAGGTTGTGGGTGTAGGTGTAATTGGAAAGAGCATTGATGTTGGGAGAGAAAATACTTTTAGTAATTGTGAGATAGGTGTTAGATGGAGATATATGAGGTTATCAATTTTTTGGATGCTTTGTTGTCACGTGGTAGATCGATATGTGTTGTATCGGTTATGCGTTAGATTGCGATAAGTCTTTAATTACTTTTACAGATTTTTAAGTTTCGAATTCTTAGATTTCTAACTTTTCTAAATTTCGAATTATTAGATTTCTAAATTTCTGAGTCACTAATTCTTATATTTATAAATTTTTAGCTTCGAATTTTTAGATTTCTAAATTTTCAGATTTCCAAATTTCTGTCACTAATTTTTAAATTTACTAATTTCTAAGCTTGGAATTTTCAGGTTCTTAAATTTCTAAATTTCGAATTTTTAGATTTCCAAATTTCTAAGTCACTAATTTGTAAATTTATCAATTTCTAAGCTTGGAATTTTCACATTTCTATATTTCTAAATTTCGAATTGTCAGATTTCCAAATTTCTAAGTCACTAATTCTTAAATTTACAAATTTCTAAGCTTCAAATTTTCAGTTTTTAATTTCTAAATTTCGAGTTGTCACATTTCAAAATTTCTGAGTTACTAATTCTTAAATTTACAAGTTTCTAAATTTCGAATTCTAATATCCCTAAATTTCATATTCTCAAATTTCCAAATTTCTTAATTTTGAACTCTCAGATTTTTAAATTTCTAACTTTCGAATACTCAGATCTCCAAATTATCACTTATATCATTGCAATATTATTTTATTTCACCATCATATTTAATTCTCCAAGTTCCTAATTCTTTGCTTATTATTTCTTTTTCTTACAACCTCTTTTCTTCACAATTTTCCTTATATACTTTAATCTTCTACTTGGAAGAATTTAAATTAAGGTGTCGATCATTTTATAATTTATCCATGTACAAAAATTTAATTTTTTATTTTGAGGTGTCCATGATCTTCTATTTTGAGGAATTTAAATTAAGATGCCAATCATTTGATAGTTTATCTATGGAAAAAAAAATTTCATTTATTATTTTGAGAAGTTTTCAATCTTCTATTTTCAGGAATTTTAATTAAGGTGTCGATCATTTTATAGTTGATTCACATACAAAAATTTGATTCTTTATATTGAGAAGTTCACGATCTTCTACTTTGAAGAATTTAAATTAAGGTGTCGATCATTTTATAATTTATCCACGTACAAAAATTTGATTTTTTATTTTGAGGTGTCCATGATCTTCTATTTTGAGGAATTTAAATTAAGATGCCAATTATTTTATACTTTATGCCCATACAAAAATTTGATTCATTATTTTGAGAAATTTTCGATCTTTTATTTTGAGGAATTTTAATTAAGGTGTCGATCGTTTTATAGTTGATTCACATACAAAAATTTGATTCATTATTTTGAGAAGTTCACGATCTTCTATTTTGAGGAATTTAAATTAAGGTGTCGATCATTTTATAGTTGATTCACATACAAAAATTTGATTCTTTATTTTGAGAAGTTCACGATCTTCTATTTTGAGGAATTTAAATTAAGATGCCAATTATTTTATAGTTGATTCACATACAAAAATTTGATTCATTATTTTGAGAAGTTCACAATCTTCTATTTTGAAAAATTTTAATTAAGCATTAAACATTTTATACTTTATCCACATACAAAAATTGAATTTTTTATTTTAAGGCATATTGAGATGCCGATCAATAATTAACTTACCTCATATGGCAATTTATACGACAGTTCATTACGTTTTTGTCGAGACAAAATTACATACTCGAAGTTAGCGATTCAAGCATCAACCAATTTGTCCAGAAATGATCGTTAATCTGAGTAAGTGAAAAATGTCGAAGAAACAATAAGAACGTACACATGTGTACGCGCGCGTATGTGTGTATTATATTCATATTATGGCTAACACAAATCGTAAGATGACCCTGAGAGATCCATGCTTTGGCAACGACAGAATGAAAAGAACACCGGAAGCAAGTATCCGCGACGTTAAACAACGATTGAGAGGAAACGATAGGAACCACTACAAGTACTAGAGGATATGTATAGAAATAATTGAAAGACAATTGAAACACGCAATCGACTTCTAACAGTGTTTAATCGTTATCGATGGTATCGAAATGAAAGATAAGAAATTAGAAGTTAGATTAGGCGAGTTATTGTGCTTTGTTATGTACGAACTTTTAATCATTTGGACGCCATTGTGGCGCTAATTCAAATCTGCGATTCTACTGAATTATAATAAAATTATTATTGAAAACTAGTTGAATTATGTTGTATATTTGAATCAGAATGTAGTTCTGTTACATGTTCAATAAATAATTAGTGTATTTCAACAATATGCACAAAATCTTCCAAAGTCTCAAATTTCCAATTCTCTACATCTTATTATTTCTAAATTCCGAAACTCTTAAATTTCCAAATGTCTAAATCCCCAAACTCTCAAATCCTTCGTAATATAAAATATAGTTTAATTATAGAAATGTCTAATTATGTCTAATTATAGAAATGCAACAATATTACGTAAATAAGCCGTAAACGTGTTAACGTTAATATTAATTTCCGATGCTATGAATGTTATCAGCGTTTTATAGAATGAGTCGTTATCGAAAGTTAAATAGAGACGTCAAATTATCTAACAATGAGGAGCACGTATGAAAATTTACATTAATTTCGATCGATACCTCTAACGAAACTGTATCTATTGCTTCTCAGTGTATATGTTAATTCGATCTATGGAATTTTTGGAAATTTAAAATGAATTTAAGAAAAAAATGAATTGAATTAAAAGGAATGGGTTGTACTTAAAGTACACTTTGATTCAAATTTATTGAATGTAATATAACTAAACTGTTTTTTAATTAAAAGTTACTGTACATGGTGTAATTAAAGTACATTTTGATTAAAATTTATTGAATGTAATGTAAATAAACTGTTTTTTAATTAAAAGTTATGTACATGGTGTAATTGAAGTACATTTTGATTAAAATTTATCGAACATGTAACTGAACTACTTCTTGATTAAGATTTATTGAATAAAATGTAACTAAACTACTTTTTAATTGAAATTTATTAGACATGTAATTGAACTACTTTTTGATTAAAATTTATTATATATAATGTAACCGAACTTGATTAAAAGTTGGGCATTGTTGGAAATTATAAAATTTAGGTATTTGAGTATTTTGGAGATTTATACAATTTAGGTATTTGAGCATTTGGAGATTTATGCATTTTAGGATTTCGGAATTTGAGAGTATTTTCAAATTCATAAATTTGGAAATTTGGAATCTAGGAAATTCAGAATTCTACAACTTTGGAAATTTGGAAATTTGGAATTTAGGAAATTAAGAATTTTGGAACTGGGAATTTGGAAATTTGGAAATTGGGAAATTTGAGAATTTGGAAATTTGGAATTTAGAAAATTAAGAAATTTGAAGATTTGGGAATTTGGAAATTTGGAAATTTGGAAATTTGGAAATTTGAAACTTTGGAAATTTGGAAATTTGGAATCTAGAAAATTAAGAATTTTGGAAATTTGGGAATTTGGGAATTTGAACATTTGGGAATTTGGAAATTTGGAAATTTGGAATTTTGGAAATTTGGGAATTTAGAATCTAGGAAATTAAGAATTTTGGAACTTTGGAATTTTGTGGGTTTAGATATTTAAGTATTTGGAGATTTATGCATTTTAGGATTTGAGAATTCAAGAATTTACAAAATTTATAAATATATAAACTTGTAAATTTGAAAATTGAAAGTAACATAAGTCACGTGGAAATAAACACTTCGACGACAAATTGTGACGAAACCTACTCATTCTCGTAATTACATAAAATGAATAAGTAGGATATGAATAGAAGCGTAGGAAATTAATGACGGTCCTTAAAAATGCTCCTTGACAACGTGCTAAACATAAGGCGACCGATAGAATAAGAAAACAGCTGTGTTCATTCAATGATTATCTCCTATGTACTCGAAGAGTGAACATGAAATATGGATCAGTGCGAGGTCAAATGAATTTAAATAACAGGTTTATCGTATAAATTAAAGCCGGAAATTTTAAGTCCCTGCAACATTGTGAATTGTGCAACATTTCCTCAAACATTACTGTTAGTGTGGAACAAAAAGTAGTGATAGTTACAATTTGATTTGCAATTATCTAAGTTATAAATTCTTAAATTTCCAAATTCGAAGATTAAAATCTCTGAATTTCTAAATATTCAAATAAGGTTTCTAAATTTATTTTGCAAATTCTCGAATGCTCAAATCCTCAAATCTTGAAATACATAAATTTCCAAATTCTCACATTCAAAGTTCCTTATATCCCTAAATATTAAAATTTTAGAATTATTTAGTTTGCAAATTGTGAAATTCTCAATTTTCTGAATCTTCGAATTCCAGAATTACCTAACCTCCATGTTCTCAGATTCCCTATTCTCCAAATAGGCAAATACCCAAATTCAAAAATTAACTTACCTGTAAATTCTCAGATTCCCTATTCTCCAAATAGGCAAATCCCCAAATTCAAAAATTACCTAACCTGTAAATTCTCAGATTTTCTATTTCCCAAATCAACAAATCCACAAATTCCAAAACTAGCTAACCTTCAAATCCTCAGACTTCTAATCTACCAAATCCCTAAATACCCAAACTCCTAAATCCCCAAATTCTGAAATTATCTAATCTCCAAATTCTCAAATTCCCTATCCCCGAATTAGGCAAATCCCCAAATTCCAAAATTATTTAATCTCAAAATTCTCAGAGTTCTAGTTTTCCAAATCCCTAAATACCCAAATTCCAGAATTATCTAATCACCAAATTTTCAGATTCCTTATTCCCCAAATTGGCAAATCCCCAAATTCCAAAACTAGCTAATCTCCAAATCCTCAGACTTCTAATTTTCCAAATCCTTAAATATCTAAACTCCTAAATCCCCAAATTCCAAAATTATCTAATCTCCAAATTCTCAGACTTCTAATTTTCCAAATCCCTAAATACCCAAATTCTAGAATTACCTAATCTCCAAATTCTCAGATTCCCTATTCCCCAAATTGGCAAATCCCCAAATTCCAAAACTAGCTAATTTCCAAATCCACAGACTTCCAATTTTCCAAATCCC
This sequence comes from Megachile willughbiella, assembly GCA_945859595.2. Lineage (NCBI taxonomy): Eukaryota > Metazoa > Arthropoda > Insecta > Hymenoptera > Megachilidae > Megachile > Megachile willughbiella. The sequence goes on from OX243796.1 coordinate 14,399,591, forward strand.
TAAATACCCAAATTCTAGAATTACCTAATCTCCAAATTTTCAGATTCCCTATTCCCCAAATTGGCCAATCCCCAAATACCAAAATTATCTAATCTCCAAATCCACAGACTTCCAATTTTCAAAATCCCTAAATACTCAAACTCCTAAATCCCCAAATTTCAAATTATCTATTCTCCAAATCCTCAAACTTCCAATTTTCCAAATCCCTAAATACCCAAACTCCTAAATCCCCAAATTCCAGAATTACCTAATCTCCAAATCCTCAAAGTCCCAATTCCCCAAATGTACACAAATCCCCTAATTTTCAATTTCTCAAATCTCTCAAATTTCTTCATTTTCAAAATTCTAAATTTCCAAACTCCCATGTCTCTTGCTAACTGTCCAAGCCTCTTACACTACCAAACTGAAAATTACAAACTTGTAAATCTATAAAACTTCTATAGTTCAAAATTACTAGTTACAAATAGAAAACAGTCTCCAACATTCTTCTCCCAATAAGTGCACAATTTATTCCCAGTTTCCTGAATAATTTCCATCGAAAGTTGCTCGGAGCGCAAATGGCCGCCATTTTGTGCCGGAACTCGGTGTCCGTTACGGTTTGTTTTCTCAGCACATTTTGTACTATGTACACAGAAAAAGAGTATCAAACATTAACTAAAACTAGGGTAACGCAAAAACGGATGCGTTTACAACAAACACAATTCGCGTTTATTAACGCGAAAGAGAAGTCACACGAGTTTTCAGTGTCACTGTCTTCTCGTCTACACTTGACGAATTGTACATTGAGTTTATTCCACAGAGAGGAAAAAAATAGGAAGTTACTTTAATCACTGAAATTACCGTGAATCCATCCACTTAATTTGCATGCATACTGCGTTAGCGTCCTAACGCAAAAATTCTCATCCTCGCTTGAGAAACGAGACGAGCAGGAAGTACGCGTTTAAAAGACTGGTTTCCTCGTACGGTTGCTTTTTGCTATCTATTGCTGGATTGCGATGTTCGTCTTCGGAACCTGTTGTGTAATGGCAGGAAAAGTACTTTTAGGAAATAGGGAAAAAGAAACGATGTCTTTAACATCCTGTTTGAGGGTACTACGTTGATGGAAAAATATTGTTGTTAGATTCTTAATATGATTGTTACAAATAAGATTGTTATAAATTAATAGATTGTTGTAAATATGATTGGAAATAAATTAGACTAACAATACGTTATTTTATAGTTTATACATTAGAGGATTATTAGCTTACGAGGTTTTTGATATTTTTTTATTTGTACGATTAGATATTTATAAATATGGATCTTTCGAATTATTAGACTCTTTGCGAATTTGTAAATTTTTAGATTACGAATTGGTATATTTTTAAGGAGAAATATGTATTTTTAAATGTTTGAAGTTTGAAACATCCATATTATCGTCTTTTTACATTTCCTAATTTACACATTTCTAAGATTCTACTTTCCCAAATTTTTACATTTCAAAATTTCTAAATACCCAAATTCTTGCACTCTCGAGCTTTTACCCAATTTTCTAAATTCCCAAATTTCCACACTTCCAAATTCATACATTTGCAAGTTCTTATATCTTGAAATTTCTACATCGCCAAATTTCCACATCCTCGAATTTCATCCCTCAGTTTTCATATTTCCGAATTCCTACATCCCTTTTCCACACTTTCGAAATTTTACAGTTCCAAATGTCTATATTTCTAAATACCTACATCCCCAAAATCTCGCATCACCTAAATTTCGAGATCCCCAAGTCTCACATTTGCAAATCTCTATGTCCCCAAATTTCAACATTCCAAAATTCCTATATCGCCATATTCAAGTCTTTCTAAATTTCTACATCTTCAAATTCCCATATTTCCCAATTCCCACATTCCCAAATCCCTCCATCCCTAAGTTCCCATATTTCCCAATTTCCACATTCCCAAATTACCACATCCCCATATTCATACATTCCAAAAATTCTACCACTTCAAATACCAATATTTCCCAATTTCCACATTCCCAAATCCCTACATCCCTAAGTTCCCATATTTCCCAATTTCTACATTCTAAATTCCCACATCCCCATATTCACACATCCCGAAAATTCTACATCTTCAAATTTCTATATTTCCTAATTTCCACATTCCCAAATCCCTCCATCCCTAAGTTCCCATATTTCTCAATTTCTACATTCTAAATTCCCACATCACCTTATTCACACATTCCCAAATTCCTACATCCCTAAGTTCCCACATTTCCCAATTTCTACATTCCCAAATTGCCACATGACTATATTCACACATTCCTAAGTTTCCACATCTTCAAATTCCTATATTTCCCAATTTCCACATTCCTAAATCCCTACATCCCTAAGTTCCCATATTTCTCAATTTCTATATTCTAAATTCCCACATCACCTTATTCACACATTCCCAAATTCCTACATCCCTAAGTTCCCATATTTCCCAATTTCCACATTCTAAATTACCACATCCCTATATTCACACATTCCTAAAATTCTACATCTTCAAATTTCTATATTTCCCAATTTCCACATTCCCAAATGCTTACATCCCTAAGTTCCCATATTTCCCAATTTCCACATTCCAAAATTCCCACATCCCCATATTCACACATTCCTAAATTTCCACATCTTCAAATTCCTATATTCCCCAATTTCCACATTCCCAAATCCCTACAACCCTAAGTTTCCATAGTTCCCAATTTCCACATTCCCAAATTCCCACATCCCCATATTCACACATTCCAAAAATTCTACATCTTCAAATTTCTATATTTCCCAATTTCCACATTCCCAAATCCCTACATCCCTAAGTCCCCATATTTCCCAATTTCCACATTCTGAATTCCCACATCCCCATATTCACACATTCCTAAATTTCCACATCTTCAAATTCCTATATTCCCCAGTTGCCACATTTCTAAATTCCCATATCCGACAATCTTTACGTTCCCACTTCCCTACGTCCCTAAATTCCCATCTTCCCTTTGACATCCCTATATTCCCATCTTCCCGAATTTCCTCATACCTATATTCCCACTTCCAGAGTTTCCAAATTTCCAAAATCTTCGAACTTTTACATGTTCAACCCCTTGATGTCCAAACCCTTAATTTTCCTAATGCACTAAATTCTCAAATTTTCAAATTTATTAATTTTCCAATCTTTTAGTCTGCAAATGCTCAAGTTCGCAATTTTCCAAATTTCAAATTCCCAATTTGTCAAATCACCAAATTCCCGAATTCCCAAATCCTGAACTCCTCAAGTTCCGAAATTTCTAATTCTCCAAGTCCCGAATTTTTAACCCCTTGCACTATTTTGACGAGTCTGACTCGTGACGCACCGGTACTTCAGTTGGGATTAATTTTACTCGAATTTTGAATATGCTTCAATTTGGAGTTCAAGTCCAATTATAATTTGCATAGTCAACGATTGCATAATACCATGTTGTCATAACATTTCAACATTCTTTGTCTGTTTTAATATTCTCGCTGTGTTTAGTTAGTTCTGACTGACGCACCTGACAAATAGGTCATAGTGTAAGGGGTTAATCCGCCAACTCTAATTGCAATCAACGAATAACGAAAGAACTCACCTGTCATAACATGCAATATAATAATATTACTAAGTCTGAAGTACAAAATCAAATGCAACTACTGTACTAAAAAAGTGCTCTATATGATGCAACTAACGTTTCCGTTCCTAACAAAAACATCTTATCGTGTTATCATTTGGATTAAGTTAAACGATATATCGCACTGGAAACTACAAGATAAAAGAGCTATTGATGAAAAACCTGATTACTAGAAAATTGCGTCATTTATCAAGTACGTGTTTGTCCGCGTAGTAAACAAACGAGAATAATGGAGAAGAAGAGCAAGCAAAAACGCTTTCGATGTAATTGATACTGGTTCAGATTTCATCTCTTTTTCCATAATCGGTACGCTAAGTCATAATTACATTATCGTATACCACATAGTACAGATAGATAGTGTCTTATATCATTTTAATCAGCATGCTGGGACGAAGAGTATGATTATCACGTGACCCTGTCGCAGGAAGGGCATAGCTTTCATTGTGCAGCACCGCGTCATTTCTTATGAATGTGCACTCTGTCTGCCTCGTGATTAGGCTTATTGTTAACTAAATTCGAAATATCTTGGCAATTGTTCAACCGTTTTACTTTGTAACTCAATAATCGGCAACATGGTTGTATGAGCGTTTTTATAACGTTAACATGAGCGGTTGAAGAAAATTCACTCAAAGAAATGGCTGTCCTTTATTTTCGTGAATGATGATGGTCACATTCATGAATGTAAGATATGTGTGAGTGGTGGATAACCTATGAGTGATATGAGCTATGTATAAGTGATACAAGTTTTATATAAATAATATAAGCAATGTATATGTGATATAAGCTATACATATATGTATAAGTGACATAAGCAATATATGTATAAAGTGATATATGTATACGCTACATATAAGTAATTATACATATGTGAAATATTTAGCAGTTTTGAACATAAGCAATATACATATAAAGTGATATATAAGCTATATATAAGTGATATATACATATGTGAAATATTTGGAAGTTTTGAACATATATTGTAAACAAAGTAAAACAGACATGAAAACTCCACCTTTGATGCTTTCAACATCTCTGGTACGACCTTGCAAGGATTCGAGGTCATTTACTAGTTTCAAATGTTTATATGACACACATATGGTGTCTTTGAAGTGCAAAACGATCTTTGAGAAACCTTAACAATTTCTAACGAACAATTTTCATTTATATCACCATTTTAAGTAAAATATAATTACAAGAACAATTTTATTTTCCATATAATATCATATTATACATGTATGTTATACTGTTTCCATGTATGATATTTACATGTATGATATTTACATGTATGATATACTGTTATTTTATCATATAATATATATTACGTTTTTTTCATATAATATCATATTATATTTGTTATACGTTTTCCATTTAATATCATGTTATACGTGTCACATATTTTCCATATAATATATATTAGGTTTTTTTCATATAATATCATACTATATGTGTTATACTTTTATCATGTAACATTAACATAAAAGTATATGTTATATTTTTTCCACATATTATATTATACGTGTCACATATTTTCCATATAATATCACGTTATGTGTTATTCTTTTCCATATATGTCTGACAAATTTGTAGAGAAGCTTACAACAAATATTATAAACAAATTGTATTACAAACAATACTTTCTATTACAAAATGTAAATAATAAATTCATTACAACTATGCGTACACTAATGTGAAATTATGAAGCAATTATCTGAAACCTAAGATATGGAATCACGTTACTCACAGTAAGTGCTCCTGATAAAATGTGACGTACGACAGATAGAACGTAAGGAAAATATGTCTATTTAATACCGTGATCAAAGAATAAGGTGAATTTATAAAATGAAAAATCTTTATTCTTCTAAATCAATCCATCACCTTGAACACTAAACCTACCGGTGTGTAATGCACACTTCCTCTGAAATTAAAAATGAAATGAAAACATAAATAAACAAATGATAAAACATAAATTAATATACGCATTAATTCTTTATTTTCATGGAGATTAGCGAAGATTCTAAAGAAAATTTCTTAATAAATTTTGCAAGTTAAAATGAAAAACTTGTAAAAGGGTCATTTGACCTTTTTGCTAGTTTTAGTGTTAAATGTATTCTCCATTCGACACAATTCACTTATGCCAACGTTTTTTCCGATCTTCGAAACAGTCCTTTTTCTGGGATGGCCTTCAATACTTTCCTCGATTCGGCTTTTATCTCCTCAGTCGAAACGGTGTTCCCGTTGTGGTCTTTTGAGGGAACAGCCAGAAGTCGCATAGTAATAAATTACCATGGTTATTTAACGAACACAGTGGTTGTGGAACGATATGGGGTTTTTGGCGAAATGTCGAAGTGCAGTGTGGGACGTCGAATTATCGTCTCACACAAAATGGACTGTCACAAATCTTTTAAAATAATTTGGATTGACCGAAATGAAATGTTCGCAGCATCTCTAATTCTCAATCGACGATTTCCAAGCACCAAATCTTTGGTTTCACGTGGTTTTCGGTAGATGATGGTCCGGGGCGCTGATGTCTTCAACTCGGCCTTCTTTGAAATCTTTCTACCACTTCTAAGCATTTTTTTGCGGCATAGCCTTATCACCAAAGGCCTTCTGCAACATCCTCAACATTTCCGCGGATTATTCATTCCGCAAACAAAATTTAATGCAAATTCTTTGCTCGACAGAATCAGACATAGTAAAAATCGAACAACTTCCGTATGTTTATAAAAATACACGAGGCTCGGTAGCAATAAATATCAAAGACTACAAAGAAATCTACAAAGAAAATAATTTCATGATTTTACCAGCGAAGTTTAAAAGAAAAATTCACCTTATTTTTTTATCACAGCAGTATATCTTTAGTTGTGTAACGTTGAATTTACTGCTGTTGAAGTCATTTTACCAGCTGTTCCTTCGTTATTTGCAATGGTAAACAGATGGATGAAATATTAATGTTAAATGTCGAAAGAAATGGGTGTAACATAAAATTAATTTGAATAAATATGTGCATACATACAGTATGTACATACATACTGTAGCATGTACATACATACAGATACGTGTGTGCATGAATATGTGTGTATTTATTAAAATATAATTATTCTGTTGATAATAGCTTATATATATAACAATGTACATAAATATATATAAATATAACAATGTGTACATAACTGTACATAAATTAACAGTAAAACAATGTTCATGTATGTATGAATTACTGTATATGTTACATATGTTACATGGACTGTTTTAAATGAATATATCAGTTACATAAAATAGGTACAATACTAGTACAGTACCTGTAATATAAAATTGATTTGAGTAAATACGCACATGGATATATCTACATATATGTATACATATTATACACACGTGTGTATGTTTATATGTATATGTATCTATCTATTTATTAAAATATAATTACCATATTGATAATAATTTATATATATGTACGTACAATAATATATAGGTAAATATATATAACAAGTACATTGTATAAATACAACAATGTACATATAACAATGCGTAAAATAACAATAAAATAATACATACAAATATAAATTATCGTGTATATTATATTTATTGTTTCAAATGAATATTTTTATCAGATACACAAAAATATAGAAATATAAATAAATGTATACAAATTATTAACCTACATGTACCACATATAAAATATCAATATTAAATATTAAATAATTATATTAAATAATAATTAAATATTTTAATAATTAATATTAAATATAATTGTATCAATGTATTAAAATAATAATAATAATATATATTTGTTTTGAAATAATTAATCGGTGAATACAACAGTTCAAATTCGGCGCCAAAACGTGGACTCTTGATACGATTGTCAAAATGTCCGTAATTTTCCTCCGTTTCCGGCGATATCGCAAAAAGACTGTACGTAATAAAACTGATTCGCGGTAAAGAAATAGTAGCCAGTGGGCATCGTAGCGTACGCTATCTACTCTTGAAAAAGATACTATATTTAGATCGGACTTTGGCACGTTGCCCACACTTTAAATATTTTCCGTTCAATCGTCGAAACGGCGAAAATTTTCGAGGCTGTACGCTTTTACAATTTGCATACAACGCTACAATTATACCGAACAATTTTAGCGCGTTGATAAGAAATACAGGAGACGATTATCGTTATGCACTTCCGTAATTGTTTAAGTAACGTAGCTCATAACTTGATCGTGCTGATATTTGGAACACTGTATTTTTTTTTGTAAATATGAATGTATTTAATGATGGTTTAAGGTGTATAATACAGTTTAAATATCATGTACTAATTTATAGTTTCGACTTTATGTAGTAATTTATAGTTTGAATTTTTTATACTAATTTATAGGCTGAAGTAGAAGATCGAAAAATAATTTTTTAATTTGGTGCAACGTAATTGGGATTCCTAGATTTGAAGCTCACCAATTTTCAGAAACTTGAATACGTAAATTCTTGTTTAGAAAAATTCCTACATTCTTGAATTAACACATTGCAAAGTTTCTAGTTTCTGAATTTTTATATTTTCAGGTTCCATATCCACGACTTCACACCTTTTTAAATTCTCAAATGTCTAAATTGCAAGGTCTCCAAATTCTTAAATGCTAAATTGCAAAGTCCCCAAATTCTCAAATTTCCCATTCCTCAAATTCCTAAATTTCCAAATCTATAAATTCTCAAATTCCAAATATCAAGTTTCTAATTTCTCAAATTCATAAATCCCAAATCCTCTATTTCTCAAATCTACTATTCCCCAAATCCCCTATTTCTCAAATCTCCAATTCCCCAAATCCCCACATCCCCATATTCCTAATGTTCCAAATCTATCAATTCTCAAATTCCAAATATCAAGTTTCTAAATTCTCAAATTCATAAATCTCCAAATCCCTTATTTCTCAAATCTCCTATTCCCCAAATCCCCTATTTCTCAAATTTCCAATTCCCCAAATATCCACATCCCCATATTCCTAATGTTCCAAATCTATCAATTCTCAAATTCCAAATATCAAGTTTCTAAATTCTCAAATTCATAAATCTCCAAATCCCTTATTTCTCAAATCTCCTATTCCCCAAATCCCCTATTTCTCAAATTTCCTATTCCCCAAATCCCCACATCCCCATATTCCTAAATTTCCAAATCTATCAATTCTCAAATTCATAAATCTCCAAATCCCTTATTTCTCAAATCTCCTATTCCCCAAATCCCCTATTTCTCAAATTTCCTATTCCCCAAATCCCCACATCCCCATATTCCTAATGTTCCAAATCTATCAATTCTCAAATTCCAAATATCAAGTTTCTAAATTCTCAATTTCATAAATCTCTAAATCCTCTATTTTTCAAAACTCCTATTCCCCAAATCCCCTATTTCTCAAATTTCCTATTTCCCAAATCCCCAGATACCCAAATTCCTAAAATCCCAAATCTATAAATTCTCAAATTTCAAATATCAAGTTTCTAAATTCTCAAATTCATAAATCTCTAAATCCCCTATTTTTCAAAACTCCTATTCCCCAAATCCCCTATTTCTCAAATTTCCTATTCCCCAAATCCCCACATCCCCATATTCCTTATGTTTCAAATCTATCAATTCTCAAATTCCAAATATCAAGTTTCTAAATTCTCAAATTCATAAATCTCCAAATCCCTTATTTCTCAAATCTCCTATTCCCCAAATCCCCTATTTCTCAAATTTCCTATTCCCCAAATCCCCACATCCCCAAATTCCTAAATTTCCAAATCTATAATTTCTCAAATTCTAAATATCAATCCCTTATTTCACAAATCTTCTATTCCCTAAATCCCCAAATTAACTTTCCAATTTCCCAAATCCCCAAATCCCCTAAACGTTAAATCTCCAATTTCCCGAATCCCCAAATCCCCTAAGTTGAAATTTCTATCTTCCAAAACTCAAAAATTCAAAAATCCCAAAATCTTTGAATTCCAAATAAAATGTATAATGTTCACTAATAATTTATCTGTTTCATTTTGTTTTCAGCCATTACCGGAACGTTTTACGCGTGCTTCTTCAGCGTACTGGCCCTGCTGTTCGCCATTTGCATGAAAGGACTATTAGCCACGTTGAACGACGAGAAACCTAGGTGGATTCTGGAGGAAAGTTTGATAGGAACTAATCCAGGTATATATCTGGACTCCAGAGCCATAGTGTATTGTCACACTTTAGAGGAGAACGAATCAAAGGTGCAAAATCCTTGTAATTTTCGAATCATTAGAGACGTATGTTCTGATAATTACGAAACTGCTCTAACTCGAAATTCTAAAAGAATCGACTACAAATATTAAACAATTTTCAGGAAATTGTTTTCTAAAAGAAAATATTTCATTTCTACAAGAATTCACTAATTATATTGTTATAAAAATAAACGTAATCGGAATTTTGTTCAACTAAACGATTTTATTATCAATGCTGTTTAAAAATGTTTTTAAATAATTTAAGAAGGAGTAATTGATATTTTAAAAATAAATGGAAAGTGACTATTCGATAGTTGTACAGTAAAGTCATTGAAATCGGTGAGCTGCCCACTTTTTTGTATAATTACTGTTTTATGTAATTTCTTGTATAATTATAATTATGTAATTGAATCTGAAATTCTTTATACAACTCTTATGTAATTATACGTACACTTTTCTATATAATTTTTATGCAATTAAATGTGCAATTTTGTATTACAATGTCTATGTAGTTAAATGTGCAATTTTATATACATATAATTTCTTTATAATTAAATATACAATTTTCTACATAATTTCTACGTAAATAAATATGCAATTTTCTATATAATTTCTATGTAAATAAATATACAATTTTCTACATAATTTCTACGTAAATAAATATGCAATTTTCTATATAATTTCTATATAATTAAATATTCAATTTTCTACATAATTTCTATACAATTAAATATATAATTTTATACGTAATTTCTGTATAATTGAGTGTGTAATTTTCTACATAATTCCTATATAATTATATACAGAATTTTATATACGTAATTTGTATATAATTGAGTGTGCAATTTTCTACATAATTCCTGTATAATTAAATACACAATTTTATACGTAATTTCTATATAATTGAGTGTGCAATTTTCTACAATGTGTAATTTTTTGTAATACATAATTTTTCTTCGATTCTGTTAGAATTTTACATTTCAGTTAGACCACTTTCATAATTACCGGTGCATACAGCAATATCTTAATCGCACACCAGAAATGCATCGTCTTATCTGATAGTGAAATTGAGCACAGATAGCTTTTTAAAATAAAAATTAAATTAGCTACTATCTGCCTCTGACCTAATACTTCCGGCTTAATATCAATTATCCTTGACTCAATACTGTTTGACTCTAATTCCGTATCTTCTCTTATGTACAATTTAATGTGCTTCACAAATCTGGTCAGAGCGCTATATGGCTCTGACGTTATATGGATCGTTTGAAGCATGCATCAAGTCCAAAATTATCTTAATCTACTTCATGAAGTTTATTTCGTATAGATCAGTATCGTAGAGATCCTGAGCCAAAGAGAATTATAAGACTTAAAATTACTGAGTACATTTTAATAATTTAACACTTTGACTGTCAGCCGTGATGTTTCAATTTCCATGTGGATCACCTGTATTATTAAAAATTCGTTCACTTAGCTAATTGGAAGCACTCTTGGAATGCTATTAATTACTTGAATGTATGGATAGTAAATTGTATAACAAAATATTGCGAATACTTGGCAAGATTTATTGAGAATAAAAATAGTACTTAAATGTGTGAATGCATCAACGAGGAAGTCAACGTTTTAAAATTTTGTAGTGTCTCGATTTGTCAGTCAACGTCTTAAAATTTTTTACTGTCTCGATTTGTCAGTCAACGTGTTAAATTGTACCAGAAAGGGAAAACAAAAGAGTCTTTTGTGAGACAAGATGTCTTTAGTTAGAAATGGACTTAACTCTTTGTACTCCTGTGTCGACATCAAACTCCTGCACTCCTTGATATTTCTCTTGGATCTTATAAATAATTTGAATAAATAGATTGGTTGAATATATATACTTTCTCTTATTTACTACTTATAATAAATGAAAAATATATTTGTTATATACTCCGCACTGTTGCAATACATTTTATTGAGAATCCCTTTCTTGATCTATTTTGTAAATTAAGATGTTGGTAGGTAAATGAAATTAAGGAGTACAAAGGGTTATTATTTTTATACTATTATGTTAAGTATTTATATATTAAATTTTGAACTTAGAACGAAATAATTTGTACGATACGAGAAAGATAGATGTTATTTTTTTGAGTAGGTGAACTTACACGCTAGCTCTTGGGTCCAGATATGTAGATCATATAATTACACCTAACAAAAAAGAATTTATGATAATCAAATTACAGTGAAATAAATTATATTTACCAGGGTTTATCAAATTATTTGCTAGGACAAGAATTTTTGTAATTCTATTGACAATTTTTTTAACTTGTTGGCTTTTTTGTACTTTTGATATTTGTTTATTAGTGATTTTATATTGTGGTAATTGTCACAGTTATTTGTTGATAAAATTGTTATTAATGAATGAATTGGGTAATGTGTGATTTGAATAGTATCTACTGATGGTCAATCACTTTATCAATTTAAAAATTTAGGGAGAGTTTTTATATTTGTGATTTTATTCATTTGTAAATTTCTCAGTTTTTGAGTTTCTAAATTTTCAAATTTTTAAATTTCTAAATTTCCAAATTTCTAAATTTTTAAACTTCTACATTTCTACATTTCTACATTTCTATATTTTAACACTTACAAATTTTGTATATTTTAACATTTACAAATTTTTATTTCTACATCTCTACATGTATACATTTTCACATTTCTACATTTCTACATTTCTACATTTCTACATTTCTACATGTCCACATTTCTACATCTCTATACTTCAAAATCTCTAAATTTCTAACTTTCAAAATGATTAAACTACCAAATTAGTAAACTTGAAAATTTACAAATCTCAAACGTTACATTTCTAAATTCCACAAATGTTCACTATTAAATCTAAAACAAGTTTTAACTATAATCCATTTTTTGATACGTTCTAGTGAACATACCCTAGTGAACGTTCTACTGAACATTTAAAACGTTCTATTATCTTAAAATAATAAGTAAAAAATAAGAGAAGAATATTTCGAAGCAACGTCTTACGTTCAAAACCAAAGCTGTTACATACAAAAAGAATTCATACTAAGAAAAAATTAAGCATGAAATGAGTTAAAAATACACGGATATGAACAGTATACGAAAATAGCACATTGGTTCTGACGTTTCGCTTACGGCGAACCTGAATGTTATATTTCATCATTCCGCTGTTCATTTTCATCGACACGTTCTTGAAAACATTCTTTAAAATAGTAAATCTACATCACATACACGTACCTAGGTTTAGATTTGTATAACAATATTAAAGTTCCTCAAAAAATGTGAAAAATACATACAATTTCTTATAATGTCGAAGCAGAACTCTCTCTTTAACCTTGCGATTACCTTGAAACTTTCTGTGAAGGTCATATTAAAATTTGTTAGTGGTATGTTATTTTTTTTACGTGTAATGATTCCTGAGAATATTTTAGATAAGAAAGTATTGAGGTATAATATTGAAAAAATTAATAATTGTTGAGATATTTGAAAGAGAGGATATTTTATAACAATAATTTGGAATATCTTTTTAATTGTTAATTTATTCGACATTGTACCTTAATACTTTTTTAATTAGAATGCTTTGAAGAATCGATTCGTGCGAAATAAATTATGCCATGGGATTGAAGAATAACCTTCACAGGATAGTTGAAGATCAACGCAAGGTCAATCACATATTCTTTTTTATTATTCACATTCTTCTCAAATTTATTGTATTTTTTAGTATTTATTGTACTATATTCATTACACATCTTATTATTTATTATATTTGTTAAATCACATTTATTAAAATTTGTATAACTTATTATACTATATTTATTCTATTTCCTATTAATTATTATATTACATTTACTGTAATTCTTATTGCTTATTATACTGTATTTAATCTATTTATTTTTAATTATTATATTACATTTACTATAATTCTTCTTACTTATTATACTGTATTTAATCTATTTATTATTAATTATTATATTACATTTACTATAATTCTTATTATTTATAGTATTATATTTACTATAATTTTTGTATTTTATTGGATCATAATTATTATATTTCTTACTATTCATTCTATCATATTTACTATACTTCTCATAACTTATCACATTACATTTATTACATTTCCTTTCACACTGTTCTCAGAAAAGTCGAACAAGCAGTATACCTCTCTCATTTATTAAAATAAACTAACAGAAAATTATATTGTTCCTATTTAATAATGTACAAATATGTAACAGGTCTAGGATTTCGACCGATTTCCAACAACACCGACGAAAGGTCATTGATTTGGTACAGTTCGTCAGATCCCAGTTCGGTGCAAAAATGGACTGACTTGTTAGATAACTTTTTAGAAGGTATCTATATTTATATTTATATTTTTATCCTGAATATTGTATAATAAATTTAGGTAAAATAATTGCACTTATAATAATTGCAGGTGCAAATAATTGCACTTGCAAATCGGTTAAAGTTCCAATAATTGTATGCAAAATCATCCTGAACAATTGCACGAATTTTATTTAAAATTTTATTCAAGGAAATATTTCTTTAATATTTTTCGCAGAATACCGTAATTCGTCACTTTTACCGAATGGTGGTAGAAATCAACAAATATGTAATTACGATACAACTGTGAAGCCTGGACACGTCTGTGCGGTCGAAGTCGACAAATGGGGACCATGTTCACCCTCTCAACAATACGGTTTCAACAATTCAGCTCCTTGTGTTTTCATTAAATTAAATAGGGTACTTGTTCGTTACATATAAAATTTTTTAAAGTTCCACGTTTTCAGTTACTTGAAAGATATTTGTAACATTTCAAATTCTCTGATTGTAAATTTGTAAATTTGTAATTTGGGAATTTGTAAATTTTTAATTACATGGTTTTTTAATTCCTACATCTTCAAATTTGCAAATTTACAAATTCTATAATTATTAAATCACTAAATCTTTAAATTTGAAAATTTACAAACTCCTAAATTTAAAAATTCCCAAATTTCCAACTCCTCAAATTTCTAAATTTCTAACTTTCTAAGTTTCTAAATTTCTAAATTTCCAAATTCCCAAATTTCTAAATTCTCAAATTCCCAAATTTCCAAATTTCCAAATCCCCAAATTTCCAAATTTTCAAATATCTAAATTTTCACATTTCCAAACTCTCAAATTCTCAAATTCTCAAATTCTCACATTCCCAAATTCCCAAATTCCCAAATTCCCAAATTTCTAAATTCCCAAATTCCCAAATTTCCAAATTTCCAAATTTCCAAATTCCCAAATTTCTAAATTCCCAAATTCCCAAATTTCCAAATTTCCAAATTCCCAAATTTCCAAATTTCCAAATTTCCAAATTCCCAAATTCCCAAATTTTCAAATTTTCAAATTTTCAAATTTCCAAACTCTCAAATTCTCAAATTCCCAAATTCCCAAATTCCCAAATTCTCAAATTCCCAACTTTCCATATTTCTAAATTTTCACATTTTCGTCCCAAATCTCAAATTCTTACATTTCTAAATTTGCAACCTCTAATTCCCCAATTTCCATATCCCCAACCGTCAAAATAAAAGATTTGCAAATCCCCTACCTCCAAATCCCCAAACCCTTAAATTCCCAAATTTCCGAATCACCAGATCCTTAAATCCCCAAATCTCCAACTTCCCAAACTGTGATCACCAAATCCAATAGAATATACTTAATAGTATACATAGGTACAAATATATAAATAAATATTCAGCTTCATTCATTATTCGCAACATGAAATAATAAAATAAAATTTCCTAATAAAGTACACATTTTGTCCAACAGATATACGGCTGGGTACCGGAATATTATAACGACACCGAGAATTTACCACCTGAAATGCCGGCCACGCTGGTTGAGCACATTAAATCGGTCAACAGTTCCTGGGTTAGTTACTTATTAGTCAATGAATATTTAACATCTAATTATTACTAATTTTAATATTTAAAAAGCATAATCAAAAGAATAATCACAAAGTTAATTATCTGTTGCGCTATTTTTAAAGTATAAGTGTTCCAAATTGAAAATTGCTGTTATACAATATTAGAAGTTTTAAAATGACACAACTATAATTGTGTCTGTAGTCACTTATTATAATAAATATTAGAATTAACGTTTACATTACTAATCGCTAAGTCACTTTGCTGCGATAGTATTACAAAAACTAGAACAGTAAATGTATAATTTGAATAATAGTATTAATAACAATAACAAATGCATCGTTACTGCATTAAACTTTGTCACTTCCATAATTTTATTTTATAACAAGAAACTATTATAAGTACCGATGTCCACGAGTTGGCGTGAGGTCGACCAAGGTGTTCAGAAGACGGCTCCAATTGGTCATAATAAAACAGGGGTCAGCAACCTTTCTGGAGTTAAGAGCCATTTCTTTCCCGATGTGATAAATTATTTTTTTAAAGAGCCAAATATAAGTACATACATCGGTATGTATTAGAAAAGATAATATAATATCTGCTGTGAAACATGTATTGATTGTGAAATCAAAACATTCTATTTTGCGTGGTAACAGAACATATAAGTCAACGTATTAAAGAAAACGGAAACAGTTTTTGGTTTTGAGTATGGCGTCGGTGAGTGTGGAGAGCAAGGTTAGCTAATGCTAGGTTTACATGCATGCGATCTGCCGCGCATTTTGATGTGTGCGCAGGATTATTATATTTGTTTGGCAATTGCAATATTGCAGTTCATTTTTCAATATGTACTATTAAACTACTCAAGAGCCACAAGTTTGATTCGAGCCGCAGGTTGCCGACCGCTGGAATAGCAAAATGGACGCCTCACACGTATTTTCGGCGGTATATTGGCTCGAATAGACGCACAACAATTAGGCGAAAAATAATGACAGGCAAACGTTTCGAGAGTGAGATAGTAATTCAGCAGTTGTTATTGTCATTATTATTATTTGCCGAAATGTAACTGGAAGTGTTCACGGTGGGGAGCTTCTTTTACTTTGCGTCGATCATGCGCCAATTCGTGGGTTGACATCTGTACAAAGAAACATTAATTACATTCAATTAAGCATACTACATTAATTATATTCAGTTTCATTGAATATCTTCGGGTCCTTTTCTTGCAATCCATTGCGCAGCATGAATCTCAATAAACATTTCAAGATACTACTTTAATAAATTTTATAGATTAAAATGAAAAACTTGTAAGATGGTCATTTGACCGCTTTGTAGTTTCAGTGTTAAGTAAACACACTGTATGTATTTGCGTGTTCTGTGGTTATAGCTGAATACCGTGTGGGTATCCTGCAGAGGCGAAGATCCACACGATAACGAAAGTATTGGAGAACTGAATTATTATCCTCAGAGTCACGGATTTCCAGGATATTATTATCCCTATCAAAATATTCCTGGTTACTTAAGCCCTGTTGTCGCTGTACACTTTCTTCGACCAGCAAGTAAGTTGATCATTATTTCATAAACATCTGATATTAATATCCATTTTCAAAGGATATTAAATATTCACGATTATTTTTCAAAGGATGTTGAATATTTGGTATTATCTTTTATAGGATATTGAACCTTAGATATTATTTTTTAAAGTACGTCGAACATTTAAGATTTTTAAACGATGTTGGGCATTTAACATTATTTTTCAAAGGTGTTGAACACCTAACATTTTCTAAGGATGTAGAACATACAACATTCTAAAATTCTACAATTTTTCAATCACAAAGTTAAAAAATTGTAAAGTTCGAAAATTCTAAAAATCTAGAGACCCAAGACCTAAATTATTTTCCACAATATTGCATCGTCTTTTGCATTCAACGTTGCATAGATAATAATTATAAGAGAAGATAGCCGTGTAGCGCAGTGAAGATGACACCTGTATCTATTTTAAAAGTGTTTTTAAGTCGATTACACGACAGATTCGACGTGACAATGCACACTGGTTTCTACTGGTTTTATCTCTCGTGTATACTTTTCTTATCACACACGTGGATCAGTCTTAAGCAGCTAGTTCATGTAATTTATCAGATTCTCAACATGTGTCTTGGTCCACTTTCCAAAACGATCAAATGATTATTTTGCTCGCTGAGGCGACATTGTTTTACATTCAAACTTTTGACCTTTTAAAATTCTGTGCAAACTGCTAGAATTATCAGAATTATTACAATGATCAGAACTATCAGAGCTATCAGAACTATCAGAATTATCAGAATTATCAAAATTTTGAGGAATTATAGGCCATCTTAAAAAATTTGAAAATTAATATATAAAAAATAATGTGTTAACATAAACTATTATTAAATATTAAAATTTAATTTAATATTAAAATTTCGTTGTCAATAAAATGTTGTCATCAACTGAGAGAAGAAATATGTGCCTTGAACCCTTACAATATTATGTTATACAATAAATATTGTGAATTTTGCAAATAATGTAGCGAAATAATGTTTCTATCTTTCCAGGGAATAGAATAATCAACGTTCAGTGTCGAGCCTGGGCAAAGAACATAGTATATTCAGCGGCTAAAGCAAAGAGAGGCAGTGGATCGGTGCATTTTGAGATAATGATCGATGAGAAGATGTACAGAACAGCTCGTTCGTCGTAAGAAATTATCCATAGGGAAATTAACCGGTAAAAACAAAATTCGACAAATCGTCAAAACACTTGAGGATCAGGGAACAATTTTTCCGTGTTCAGGTGAAATTCAGATACTAGTGACTACTAGTATTTAGGAAAGATTACATATGTACAATATATTATGCATACGTGTTGTGAGTAGCATTCGAAGAATTAATGCTATATAAACAAATTCCATTCGCAGTGCCTTCGTTAGCGTTGTTAAATTTCAAATCTTCACGCTTTCAGGTTTGTAAATTTGCAAAATTTGTCATTTGAAGATTTTTAAATTTGTAGTCTTGCAATTTTCAAGGATTACTTTACAAATATAGATGCTTTTGAATTTGTAAATTTTGTGAATGAATTATCGAATTTGCAAAATTTGGAGATTTATTTTGTGAACTTGCAAAATTTAATACTGACTTTAGAAATATAGTAGTTCTTAAATTTGTATTTCTAGCTATTTAATTTTAATTCTGGTCTTTTCATTTTTTAAACGAAAGATGGAATTTGCAAATTTACAAACTTTGCAGCTAACAAATTCATAAATTCGCAAACTTGCGTTTATAAATTTGCTAATTCTCGAAATCAAAGATTTTTGAACTTCAAATTTACTCAAAATTTGAATTTGTAAAATTTATATATTTATAAATTGAGAAATTTTCAATTGCGAATTTTTGAATTTATAAACTATCAAGTTATAAAATTTAGGAAATTAAAAATTTGTAATTTTTGGGACTTCCAACATCGTACACTTATGGAAGTTCTTTCTATATTGCTAATAACTATAGTCGATAGCAATATAACGCGAGCTATACTCAAACTTTAACAATTATTATTTGAGTTATTGGCGGACATTGCTGTAAAAATGAAATCATTAATCGTTTTACTGATCATTATTTTAAAACAGACAATCCATTATATTTCATGAAAATAGACTCATTTCACGTTTCAAAGAAAAATTCAGTTGCTGGTACTTATATTATACAGATTAACTTTTTTGAACAATTTTGAACCACTATTTTGTAATTTCATACAATACAAATATTACGCGGGTAAAAATCAGGAGAAGAGGCAACGCGTAGTAGCATTATTTTGTGATTTACCGTGATAAATAGATGTAAAGAAATATATTATTACCTCGTTATCTTTTTAACTTCGTTTATTTATATCAGTTCATCAGCTTAGACGTAGCCATACTGCAACTAAATAATATTTAAGTATTTTACATACTTCATAACGTAAAGTATTCTTAACATATTTTATCTAGAAGGTTTTAAATGACATTGAAAGATGAATTAACGCAATGTACAAAAGTGTAGAATTTTCAATTCTATTTTCAAGATTTTCCCTGTATGTTTCATCAAATGAATCTTGGTTAAAAAGTATATACTGATTGAATACAGCTATCTGTAAATTATTATGCTATAAATTATCTAGATACTTTGCAGAATTATACACAAATGTAAGAACAAAATCTATGTTGAATTTCTTTCAATAATTTTAATGTTTTCATTCAAAGTGACTTCGGATGAATATTGTTATAGTTTAAGAAATATTGCAATAAGTAAAATATATTGTGGTTGTTATCTTGATAAAATATTGTAAATAATATGCCTTGACGTGATACAATGGAAATTGGTGTGATCATTTAAAAATGAGGATTAAACAGAAAGAAAATATTAGGATCTCAATGTTGCAGCATTAAACATCGCCAGTTATTTTAAGAGTTATGCTTACAATAGGAACGTATAACTTTCAGGACGTTAATTTATCCGAACTTTTGTCCAGTTATGATGGACCCAAAAGTGTTCCATAACTTTTCAAATTATAAGATTTTCCAATTTTCTAACTTTTAGATTTGACAATTTTCAAGCTTATCTATTATTAAGTGTTTCAATTTTTATATTTACAAATGTTTACATTTTCCAATTATCAAATTATAAAATATCCAATTTTAATTATTGCTTTGGGGCTTCATAATTGTACAAAGTTTGGAACAAATCAGTGTTCCGAAGGTCATACACGCCCCTGTTGTCAGATATAGGTACTTATTAAATGTATGTACTTATGTCGTTTATAACGTTCCCATAGAAGATTGTTTAACAGCATTTTGTGCTGGTAATAATAATGTATCCTGTTGTATAAATAAAAACAATTTTTAAATGTGAACATTTTTTTCATATAATCATTGACTTAAAAAAGATGTATATATAAATGTTTGAAAAAAGATAATAAAAAGTGTCAAATCATGTTATCAAATAAAAATTACCAATATACTTTAATTGTATGTCAGCATCTGATAGTGAACTGTAAAACATAATTTGTTTCTTTTTAATAATAGCAATAAATATAGTTTACAAAAGGTAAGGTATGATACATTCAACTATAATTTTATAGACAGGATGTTAAGGTGTTACAAAAATAACGCAATAAGTGTTTCGTCTTTTGTAAAACGATGGTTTATTTTTAGCACATTGTTCAAATATTTTTAAAACACGAAACTGACTTTAGGCCTCCAGTACATTTACCATGTTACATAGTTATACTTCTATAAATTTAAATGTATCCTGGCAGCTGTAACTTATACATCATTGGAATATATTGCCGGCAATTAAGACACATGGGCGTAGTCAGGTTATCAAATAAGAGGGAGGGAAATTTATCTTCAGGTAAATTTTATTATGTTGCTTTAAACTATTCAATCTTCTCATATTTATTTATTTTTAAACACAAGACTTTTCATTAGATTTCCTCCAAAATGGGTAAAATTCAATATTTGTCTTCTAGGAATAGAACTTTTCATTTGTGGAGAAGTGTAAGTGACCCTTTTTACCCCCCTGCCTACGCCCCTGCAACGAGACATCAAAATCGCGCGACAACTTTATAAATATACACAATATTTTTTTTAAATATATTTACAAATACACAGATATAAATGACACTCTAAAATTCGAAGAATTCACAAAATGTCCGCTTAGCTAAAATTTTCGAAAGAATTTCAAAACGGTCAGTTTCTTGATGAAATTATAATCTTTGTGATATTCTGGGAAATTAATACTATCAGTGTTTGCCATTAATCTCTGACGGTTTGATTGTTTTCTTTTTTGCGATAAAAATAACACTTTATTACCCGCTTTAATAATGAAAGATAAATGCAGTAATAAATTAAAATAATTGTAACAATTAAAAAAAAAACATTAACTTCTCTACATCCAGTTATAATTGTATTAAAGTGAAACTAATTGTATGATTAAATATAGAATTTTGTCGTACTACGATTTTGTCTAAATAATTCTTTTAAAGGGGTATGTTTTTCGAAAAATTTTCTAAAAGATTTTCACTGTTTTGGAATTAAATGTCTGATCGAAGTAGTCGACGAGAACTTTAGGCGAGAAAATCTTATCTATAAAAATACATGTATACAGATACAATACGTTTACATACTTTAGAAGCGAAACATATATTATCTTTGTCACGTTTAAGAGATCTATTCTGTTTTTAATAGGCATTAGTACATACAAATTTTCACGATAAAAGATTGGAAAATTATTGATAACTAGCTAGCTCGAGTGCTCATTTTCTAAGCAGAGTTATCTGTACGCAATTGTTCTAATAATCTCAAATTTACATAAGGCACGTTTAATTATTATAAAACGAAATATTATTGTTCCCTTGTTAAACATTAAAATCAGCTCATGATTCGGTTGTCGATAGTCACTCTTGGTTTGCAAAAAGATAAACATTTTAAGTAAAGAATATTTATATTTTTTTGAAACAAATTTACAGAATCGAAATTTAAATTGAGCCAATACAAATATCGATCAATTATAATTTAACAATAGAAACACGATACATGGACTGTCCGTTACATTTAACTATGACATCGAGAAAAAAATATATCTAATATTTACTGATAACATTTACCACATGAGTATCATTTAGTTATCATTTATCGTTAAAATATACCCATATATTCACGTACAATAAATATATATATTTGTTTTTCGTGTTAAGTTGACGAAAATTACCCCCGAATTAAACGAATGTGATCGAAACTGCAGATTAGTAACCTCTAAAAATTTATATAAATCGGATTTCAAATTAAAAATCCTTTTAACTTTGTACTCGGCAAAAGTATCATCCACTTTGGCAGCAGTTATCGATTTCTGACGGCTTCGGTAATCGATTCAAAAGCATCCAGCTATGTCGAAGAGTCAGAAAACACGAGATTCGCATCCATTTTTTGTATGTTAACAAAGAAGAGGCCAGGACAATTATGCGGACGACGTTAATCTATCATCAACTCGAAATGAACTGCGCCTAATTTCTCGTGGCGTCTGTGCTTTATGTTTTTCGCCCACGCCTTGCATTCTACGTTTATTAAAATTCCAGCTGCAAACAGAAATTTCATTAGTTATTCGTCAGGTTTCATTTAACATTGTTCTCTACCGCTATTTCTTATCCACGTCATTTAAATATACTATTGAACAATATTTAAAGACTTGTTTCATGAACTTCATAATTTATAGAAGGTGGAATTTGTAAAAGATTATTGAAGTTATCAGAGGAAGTTGTAAAAATGAAGACTTGTATAGGAATTTGTAAGTTTGAGGATTTAAATGATAGGAAATTTAGAAATTCAAAACCTTAAATTTCAGTGAATTTAGAAATTTGAGATTTGAATATTCAAGGATCTTAGAATACTTAATCTGAGGATTTATAAATTTAGAAAGTTGAAAATGTTCAAATAAGAAGATTTAGAAGTGTGAGAATTTTTACACTGATTTTCCACAGTAGAAAATAAATGAATGGTTCTTTCTCTGGTTAGAAGGAAATGAACGTCGTCGATCCTAGCATCATTCATCACATTAAACCCATTTCCTGATACTTACTGCGTGGTCGAACAAAGTGAACAGCTACTAAGGGACTGAGATAACCCTCGGAATTTTCGAACGGATAAAAGTAACCCGGGAAACCTCTTCGTGGTATGTAACGAATTGGTCCAATGTTTTCTTGGTCCGCCGGATTCTCTCCTTCGCAAGATACCCAAACTGTATTAAGTTCTAAACTATTGTTTGCTTTCACACTAACGATATGTTTCTTCAGCTCCAATGGCATTTTCTCTGGCAGCGATTCTGTATCATTGTAAAACTCTGGTCTCCAGCCATATATCTGAAAACGTTGATTGACTTTAATAAAATAAATTCTACCTATTAAATAAGATGAAGTTTTACTTCATAAGTTTGTTTACTTGTTGATCTTATTAAGAAGACAAATATACCTTGTTAAGCTTGAGGAATATGCACGGAGCCGATTTATGGTAATTGTATTGGTTCTCTTTAGTACAAGGATTCCAGTTCTTCACGTCGACGTCGCAGACCTTACCAGGAGGTGGGGGTTGATTGTAGTCGCATTTGTTAATGTTTGCACCAAGACCAGGAATCGAGCCTGGCGTTATATAGTCTGAAAGATTATTGATCGAGTAATATAATCGCTCTTGTACCGTAACGCTGGTGCTTAGGTATTCATGAAGAGTTTCCTGAAGATTAAATTCCCTACCGCTAAATATTTGCGTCGTTTGTGCGTTATGAAGGATGGAAAGAAAAGAGGTGGGTTTGAAGTTTTAAATGTATGTGAATGTAGACTAGGATGTTAGTACATATTTTACTATATTAGGACTTTACTAGTTTATTAGATTACTACTATAGTACAGTACTATACTACTTTACTAGTTCACTGCTTTACTACTTTACTTCTTTGCTAATTTACTACTTTACTATTATACTGCTGAACTACTTTGATACTTTACTACTTCACTACCTTATGACTCTACTACCTTACTACTTCACTACCTTATTACTTTACTACCTTTCTACTTTACTATTTCACTACCTTATTACTTCACTACCTTACTACTTTACTATCTTACTACTTTACTACTTTACTACTGTACTGCCTTACTACTTTACTACTTTACTACCTTACTACTTTACCACTTTACCACTTTACTACTTTACTATCTTACTACTTTACTACTTTGCTATTTTACTACTTTACTACCTTACTACTTTAGTATTTTACTAGTTTAATAGTTTATTACTTTACTAGCTTACTACTTTACTACCTTAATACCTAACTACTTTACTACTTTAGTATTCTAATATTCTGTTATGTAACTACTTCACTATTCTACTATTTCCCTTCTTCATTTTTCTACTGTACTATTATCCTACTATTCCACTATTTTCCTCCATCAATATTACTATTTAATTACACTATTATTCCACCTATTCTACCACAATTGTACTATCTTAGTATTTTGCTATTTTATTCTTTACCTCTTTACAATTTTACTATTTTACTATTACACTATGCTATCATATTACTCTTCTGTCATATTACTATTTCATAAAATCTAATATTCTATTAGTAGTAAAAGAAAATAATGAAACAGTGTTACGTGTACACAAAAAGCAAATATAAAATACATGTTTCATGTTACATTTTTAAGTTATGATAGATAAGGGTACATGAAATGAATAGTAATATTTTTGTACATGTTTCATACTGAAACATTACAAAAAAACGATTAGAACTGGTACTTGAAACAATTGCAAATTGTCAATTTTATATGTTACCTTTCAAGAATGCCTGCAACGAATCAACCCAGTATTTATAGTTTTCGCTGTCCGTTCCCCTGTACCAAATCAACGTGCTCTCCACATTTTCTAATGGCGGCTGTGGCCTGAATCCCAATCCTATAAACGAAATTAAACATAAAATTATTTGAAATATCATTTCATTGAACTTCTGGTAAACTTCTTAAGTAAATAAACCTCTATCTCACTTATTTATCAACGATATGAAATAGTATTTAGATCTGTTTATATTACCAGGATTTGTTCCAATTATCGAGCGTTCCAACTGCCACCTTGGTATCCTTGGATCCAATGTTTGAAAGAAACCCCAGAAGCAAATTGCAACCAATGCAGCCAGTACTCCGTAGAATATCAAATAGAACAATCCTATTTTACCTGCAAAAGAAAATTTAATTAGCTTCTCTTGATCTAATAACATATCTCTCTTAGTATGTCAGTCTGCTGTTATTTTTCTCAAGCTAGCGTAAGATGCTTCTGTCTTTCAAGCTACATATCTAATTATACTGGCATTTAACATGATTTCTTGCAATTTTTATAGGAATTTAATTGTCGACGATATTAGTAGGTCATTTTTATTTAAGTTTCCTATTTTTCATTTCTTGAATTCACATATTTTTTAATTTCAGTAATTTTAGATTGCTAAAATGTAAAATCCTCAAATTCTCGAGTTTCCAAATTCCAATTTACAAATTTAAAAATTTATAAATTTCCAAGGTACCAGATTTTAATTTTCCCAACTTTCAAGTTTCCAAATTCTAATTTCCCAAATTCTAATTTTGCAAAATTCTACGTTTCCCAACTCCAATTTTTCAATTTCCAAAGTTACCAAATTCCAATTCCCCAATTTCCAAGTTACCAAATTCTAATTTCCCAAATTCCAAATTCTCAAATTTCTAATTTTCCAAATTCCAATTTCCCCAATTACAAAGTTTCCAAATTTCTAAATTACCAAACTCTAATTTCCTAATTTCCCAGTTTCCAAATTCCAATTTCCCCAATTTCCAAGTTCCCAAATTCCAAATTCTCAAATTTCCAAATTTCCAAATTCCAATTTCCCCAATTTCCAAATTCCCAAATTCGAATCTGTCAAATTCCAAATTTTGCAATTTCTAAGTTTCAAAATTCCAATTTCCCCAATTTCCAAATTACCAAATTCCAAATTCTCAAATTCCTAAATTCCCCAATTCGAATCTCTCAAATTTCAATTTCTCCAATTTTCATATTTCCAAATTTCGAATCACCCCAATTACTAAATTCCCTAATTTTCAAATCCCCAAATTCCACAAATCCTTAGATTCTGAAATTAACAAATGCCTTAAATTGTAAATTCCCCAAATCCCCGAAATTCCCCGTATTTCCCAAAATTAAAAATTCTCCAAATTCTCAAACTCCCAAAATTCCCCAAATCCCCCAAATTTCCCAAAATGAAAAATTCTCCAAATTCTCAAACTCCCAAAATTCCCCAAATCTCAAAAATCCCCCAAATTTCCAAAAATGTACAATTCTCCAAATTCTCAAATTCCCAAAATTCCCTAAATCCCTCAAATTTCTACATCTCCTAAAATTTCTCTAATTAACGCTGGAATATAGTAAAAGTATATTTAAAGATTACATGCTCCACTAATATTCACGATTTTATGAAAAGCCAAAGGGCACGCGAAATGTGTTTTACGATCGAAATTAGCAACAGGAATGAAGTCAATCGTGCTGCATCCGAGTCTCGTTTTCTATATTTCCGTTTTCAATTCATACATTTCCGTTTCGTTTCACACAGTTTCACATGACTGCGCGTTGTACACATTTGTGTGAGAAATACTTACTGCATGAATGAGATTCATAATGCGTGATTTATGTTTGCGTAGTACTACGATTATTTATTTTTATTGCTTTGTATGTTATTTGTTATCGTTACATAATTTATGATACCATTTCTATGTATGTGTTGTCTTAGGACAGTGACACATTACTGCAAAGACTTCTTTACAATTTAAAAATTTTATATTTCAAAGTTTCTAACTTATCTAGTTTGGAAATTTAACAATTTGATAATTTCATTAGTGATACCTTTTAATTTATCCAATTTGAAAATTTAAAAATTTGAAAATTTCATAACTGATACTTTTTAATTTATCCAATTTGAAAATTTAAAAATTTGAAAATTTCATAACTGATATTTTTTAATTTATCCAATTTGAAAATTTAAAAATTTGAACATTACCATGGTTGAGATAGATTTTGATTTAGAATAATATAGTGGAACATTTTAATATGTGTTATTCAAAATGGAAATATTTGTGTTCAAAATAATTTGTATTTCTAAACTTATGAATTTCTGAATTGTTTAATTGAGAAATTTAACAGTTAATGACTATTTAGAATTGCTACAAAAATATTTTTGTATAAAATTTTCTATATTTTTAAACTTATAATTTCCTAAATTGTTTAACTGAGAACCTTGAAAGTTAATAACAATTCAACAAAGGTACAAAAATATTTCTTTTTAAAATTTTCTATATCCCTAAATTTTTATACTAAAGAGCTTGAAAGTTACAAAATTTGATATTTCTATATTTTTAAATTTCTCCATTTAATACTTATAAATTTCCACATTCAATGTTTCTAAATTTCAAGCTGCAAAATCATATATTCAATATTTCCAAATTTTTAACTGCAAAATCGTACACTTAATGTTCCAAAATTTGGAACTGCAAAATTATACATTTAGTGTTTTAAAAATTTAATTTGCAGAAATGTACATTTAATGTTGCTAAATTTTAAGCTGCAAAATTGTACATTTAATGTTTCAACAATTTTTAATTTCCAACCTAGAAAATATATAAATTACCGTAAATATACTACAGAGGGTAAATGTATATATGTAACAAGTGGTCAAATATAAATGTTTGACAACAACATCGACAAACGATTGATTAATCACAAAATAATGACATGTCAGAGTCACAATTTGTGAGCACCTGTAAAAAATATAGCCGGGAGGTCAGTTCGACGAAGAGTGGAATTGCAGAAGCGACCTTGTCAGACATTGAATCGGTACGTAATTGAATTGTTCCACTTGACTAGACGCTTGGATATCTTCCTTTGAATTGACCCAGCGATTAATGCAATTAACCTATATTATACAGCATGCCACCACGCGCCGATTAATTCCATTAGACCTAACCCAGACCTCGGTGTATCGCAAAAATCATTGTGATTTGCTCAGATTTAATCTGTGTTTCAACGCGTTCTCTTAAGAAGTCATGTATTAGAGTGGTTCTAAAAAAATTCTTCGGTGCACATTAGATAAATGTACGGTTACTCTTGGAATGAAAATATGAACTTATTGTGGAAATATCTACATTGGGGTGGCTCAAAAATTATTTCTTTTTCGGTCATAACCTCTAAAAGGTTAGTATATGGTCAAAGTCTATAAAATTTTTCAAGTACAAATTCACTGTATTCAATTTTCAAATCTCAATTATACAATTTCTAAGATTTAAGATGTGCAAATTTCATAACTTCCAAATTTTCAAATCTCTAATTATACAATTTGTAACTTTTCCAATGTGTAAATTTCTCAACTTCCAAATTTTCAAATTCTAAAATATCCAAATTCCTAATCTTCTAAATTTCAAAATTTCCAAACTCCCAACGTTCGAAATCTCAAAATTTCCCAATTCCAAATTTCCCTAGTTACAAATCCCCCAGTTTCCAAATTTCCAACCTTCTAAATCCCCAAATTTCCCAATTCCAAATTCCCCTATTTACAAATCCCCCAGTTTCCAAATTTCCAACCTTCTAAATCCCAAAATTTCTCAATTCCAAATTCCCTAGTTTCCAAATTCTCAACCTTCTAAATCTTAAAATTTCCCAATTCCAAATTTCCCTAGTTACAAATCCCCCAGTTTCCAAATTCCCAACCTTCTAAATCCCAAAATTTCCCAATTCCAAATTCCCTAGTTTCCAACTTTCTAAATCTTAAAATTTCCCAATTCCAAATTCCCCTATTTACAAATGCCTCTATTTACAAATCTCCCCATTTACAAATTATCCTTTGAAATTTCTAAATTACCCCAATTTGATATTTCCAAATTACCCAAATTTGAAATTTCGCAATTATCCTTTGATATTTAATTACACAATATGAAAATTTCAAAACCTGTTTAAATTTTAATACCTGTTGTACATTTTTATGAATGACTGTACATCAATTTTAATTATCAAATTTATATTTTTACAATTTTCAATTATAATTTTATAAATGAAAATATAAATCATACTATCGCTATTTTTAGCATAATAAATATAATCGTTTTATATTAGATGACAATCTTATCATGATGTTCATAATAATCCTCTAACTAGTTAGTTCGCATAAAAACCAATTAATTTCATTTAATTAATCCACCGTCATATCTGAACGTAATTATATTTGTTTGTTTCTACCGCGAGTCATTTGTAGGATCATAAAGAAAGACGATAAGCGAAATCTTAACAGTTAACCACTATATTATATTACCGACGTTCTTTCGCGTAATACGATATTCATTATATCACAAGGACTCTGCGAAAAGGACAACTATATGTCTTTGTATTACTCAAAATCATATTCTAGACGTTTATATTCAAATTTCAAATGCTGAATGTTGTTTACGCGATTTTTAAATTATTCCATTCGGAAATATTGTGTTTCATGTTTTTATATATTTTGATATTTCTTCATTTGCAAAAATTGTTCTTCATTTCTTTTTCTGCAAATCATCAAATTCCTGAATTCAAAAATTTTTAATTTCCGTATCTTAGATTTCCAAATTTGAAGTTTCTACATTTCAAATTTCAAAATTTTAAGTTTCTAAACTTTCAATTCCTAAATTTCAAGTTTCTACATTTTTAATTCCTAAATTTCAAGTTTCTAAATTTTCAATTCCCAAATTTCAGGTTTCCAAATTTTCAATTCCTAAATTTTAAGTGTAAAAATGTTGAATTCCTAAATCCCAAGTTCCTAACTCTTCAATTCCTATATTTAAAGTTTCTACATCTTCAATTCCTAAATTAAAAAAATTTTAATTAAATCTTGTTTAAATTTGTAAAATCCTAATTTTGAAACAATAAAATCTCTGTAGTATGACTCTCTAACATAATCTACCCCTTACTGACATAACACCGTAAGGAATAAAATTACTTTTAATATGACTCAAAATATATCACCGATAAATATATATTTCTGATAAATTGTATATAAACCATACATGAAATACTTCGTATACAAGATTTACCACCATCGTTTATTTTCGACTAAAAAATTGAATACAAATTACTGGAAGGTTATCAGCAAGCAGCGCAACGATATCGAGTTTGATACAAGATTTTTTGAGATTTTGAAGAGAACAATGTTGAACGAAAGCTATGGTCGCGTGGGTGTACCCTTCGGAATGGCCCTAAGTTACATAATGCCGTAATGCTTCCATTTAACGCCAATTGACCTCGTTGTACACGTTTGCGCTAAAGGAAGTTTAACAATTGCCATTCAGCCGAGCAAACGTTGTGTGCGCCGCGAATTAGCCGCGCTTCGCGCTTCCGTCTTTTTCTCTCCCTTCCTTTATTTCTTTTTTTCATTCAACGTCGTCCTTATTTTATAGCGGATCCATCGAAAATGTGCGTGTACCTAATCATTGCCCGCCACCATCATCGCGTTACGTTTGCACCGCTATAATTCTGCGGATGGACTTTTATAGACCATAAAAGCAAATTATAGACCATAAATTAGAACGCTCGGTTCGTGTAACAGTGATTCTGTTTGAACAATGGCGGCTAGTGATTTTATCCGAAGAACAAAGATTTTTTAAACTCCTAGTTCAATTACATTTTTATATAACTTCTCTTAAATTTTCAATTTTCTAAATTGTCAAACTTCTAAGCTATTAAATTTTAAATTTTTTCATTTGAAAACATATAATACTGCACGGGTAACTCACTCACTATTTCTATGTATTATAGCAAAAATAACTATGTATATTTATAACAATTTACAGAAATAAATCTGCAATTGATTACACGAGTCGCTTCGAAACGTAACTGTCAGTTATGAGGATACAAAAATTATAATTAATTGCAGGGGTACACGAAAGAAAAATTATTTCTGCTTAGAATATTCTATACATCATAAACATACATTATAAGTATACCAGAAAGGTCGATGTCACCAGATTTTAAAATCTATGGTAGCGAAAAAGCGGCTATAAGAGTAACAAATCGTGTGGCGCCAAATTCAAATCGCGTGGCGCGAAGTCGAAATCGCACGCCGCTCAATACAAGCTGAAAGCTAGGATCTAAAGGTATAGAGATATTTTTCTTCATAACATAAATATATAGATAAATTAAAATAGATACGAGTAACGCAAACGTTTATAAATGTGCGTCGATATATCGTAATATCGATGGATCGATATGAAGATACATTACGAAGGCTATGTAACTGGAGCGTGAACAGAAGGGTAATAGTATCAAGGTGAATACCGAGGTAAGGATAAATAGCGGGATAGAGTTGGACAGTGAATACAATTTACAAGAAACTGCAAAACAATGACAGGCTTCTGAGCTAATTAACTGAAAGAAGTAATCTCATAATTCGGTCTATATCTCAAGTTTTTGCGGGTCTTCTATTTACTATTGAAACAGTCATTGTCACTAGATCGCTACATGATGCTACGGAGATTAATTTTTGTGAGGAACATGGTAGGGAACTTTGAAACTTTCTATTTTAGCGCAACATCGTTCAAGGTGTATCTAATTTTGTAACCTTCAGTGGACTGTTAGACATTTTATTATGCCGAATACGAACCTTTAAATAGTTTCTTTCCGGTGCCCATGGTTTCGTAAACGAAATTAATGTTGGGTAAGATTTTTATCCAAAAGCACTCGTATTAGGATGTAAATAAAATCTGTCTATTAAAGGTTACGAAATTGGGAAAAAAGAATATAAATTTGTATAATTTGTGTACAATAGTCAGAAATGAAAATAAAGGTCGAGGAAAGACATTTTATTACAGTTGAAGGTTAAATTTTTACAGAGTTGTACAATGAA
Source organism: Megachile willughbiella (assembly GCA_945859595.2). Classification (NCBI taxonomy): domain Eukaryota; kingdom Metazoa; phylum Arthropoda; class Insecta; order Hymenoptera; family Megachilidae; genus Megachile; species Megachile willughbiella. The sequence continues at coordinate 14,431,801 of OX243796.1, forward strand.
TTTTTAATAAATTTTTGTTATACTTTTTAATGAACATAAAGTGTTTGAAATATTTCAATTCATCGGTGTCAGCAATTGAGGATATGCATTCGTGTCACTTTTGTGCAAATTGACAAACAATTTTATCATTTCAGTTTGTAAATATGTTTAAACAGGATACAAATATACGTGCTCTTTTGCAACTAAACAATTTATTCGAATGAATGAAGTAATTTTCTATTAGAAGATGGTGCAAGAACCATTTGAACTACAATTGCTTCAACAGTTAACATTGTGATGTCATCTGATTATGTTGTGTTACATTACTCTTTTATTATATTATTGTTATATCATGTTTTCTCTTGAAAGAAAATAAATAAATCTTTTAATCACTTTTGAAACTTTTATTAATTGATTAATAATATAATACATTAATAATACATTTATTTTCTTTAAAAAAGGAACAAAATTTCAAAGAACAGAACAGTATGATCAAACTAATCTGTTTTAATTTTCAATAATTAATAATTTGTTTATCCTTTATTTATAATGTTCCAATTCCAATACAAATATTTAATGCACATAATTTTAATAATTTTCGTTGCTTTTATAGAACAAGTTGAAAAGGGAAGAGGAGGAAGTATTTGACTGAAGTAGCTGATTCCGCCTATCGAGCTTGATTTAAATTTAGCGCCAAAACTTGATTACAAATAAAAGTATACAAAGCAATAAAAATATAAAAGTAATTACCACTTCTGTTTCGTCGAATCGCTTTAATGAACAAAATTTATTTTAAAGTTTCAAATATTTCAATGTTATATACGTGTTTAATCGATACGTAGGTCTTTACAAAAAGTATTGCGTTAATTGATCTACACGTACTATACTTCAACTTTCACTGCGTAGCAAGAGACATAAAATACAAATCTACTAAAATGAGGACCTGTTTATTTACAAGTTTTTACAATTATTTACAAATCGCAATAAACACAATTACAAACTTCAATACAACCTCGCGCATGCGCGACAAAGTTCCTCAAAATCTATCAAAGATCGAAACGCTCGTATTTCGAGCGTACCGAGAACGTTTCACCGAAACAATGACATAAATGAAAAAAATATACACAACGAGCGTTACCGTAGCGGTAGAAGAATAAACGAGCAAGCGTAGGAAATCGATTATATCGATCGAGCCGATCGATCCGTTCGGATTTAGCGAAAATACGAAAACACTGCGCACAAGGCTTTCGGAGTCAGCGAAGAAAACGCCCAACGCGCGTCGGTTTGCGTTCGTGTCTCGTTTACGGTACAACTTACCCCAGCTACTGGCTGTTCTTCCCATAACCGCGCCTGTTTCGCGATTGTAAATAAAAGTCTTTAAAGACTGGCTGGTCGACATGCTCGGTGGTTTAAGATAGGGGTTCGCCATCTCGGCGGTGACCATCTTCGGATCCTTGCTGACCATCGCGTCGTCCAGGTGAAACGGTATTTCCCGTTGGAATTTACGCACTTATCACGACCCGTTTAAATTCGCGTACTCGCACCGGAACAATCCAGGATAAACGCGAAACAACACGACCGACGGCACTGCAAGTTCGCTGCACCAAAAACCGTGAGTTCCTCGACGTCGGCTGGCAGCTTCTTCGATGCCGACAGTTGGTTGTTCAGCGCCACCAGGTTGACTAAACACGCTACGTCCGTGCAGGCTTCTTCTTCATCTCGTTTCGTTGTACTGTTTTCTTGCCGCTTTCTCTTTCCCTCTCTGCCCCTCCTTAAATCCCCACCTAGGTACCGACAAACCGTCCATTGCCATGACGTGTCGACCGTGCACGTGCATCGAATTGTCATTGTGGTCGTTACCCATCGTTGCCAGTGTGGTGCCTTCATGGTGCCGATATGTACCTACTAGAAAAACTGGTTGGTCTCGTAGGAAGTTTCCTTTCGATCGTAATTCATTGGAATTCTTTTGATTCTTACCACAGCGTTCGGTTTTCAGCACTTTTCCGGTGCTTTGCATTGGAAGATTGTTGGGAGTGAAATAGTTTGGTTCACTAGGGAAAATAGCGATGCGGGGAAAGAAACCTTATATTTTTATTTCAAGCTTAGAAATTGGACTAATTGTACATTTTAGAATTTTGTTGTTTGATCGTTTATTTGGGAATTTGGAAATTTAGAGAGCTGAACAGTCTAAACTTGGGAGTTGAGGATTTAGGGATTTGGGAATTTGAGGACTTGGGTATTTGGGGGTTAGGAATGTGGGAAAGTGGGAATCTGAGAATTTACAAATTTCAAGATTTGGGAATTTGAGCATTTAAGAATTTAGAAATTTTGGAAATTTCAGAATTTGGAAATTTAATGGTTTATTTTAGGGTTTAGGAATTTAGAAAGCTGACATATTTCTGATCTTGGGAATTTGAGAACATAGGGACTTGGGAATTTGGGAATCAGAATTTAGGAATTTGAAGACTTCATTATTTGGGAGTTAGGAATTTGACAATCAGAAAATTTACAAACTTGAAGATTTAGGAATTTGAGTATTTGAAAATGTAGAAATTTAGGAGAAAAAAAATTAAGGACTGGGGACTTTGGAAAATTTGGAAATTACAAAATCTCAGAATTAAAAAATTGCAAATTTTTTAATTTGAGAATCTGTGAATTCAGAAATCTAGAAATCTTGAAAATGATAAATTTGAAAATCTGTAACTTTGCAGATTGTATACCCTAAAATTGAAGATTTTGAGTATAACTACCCCTACACTTATTCAAAGAAAGCCTTCGTTGTAGGCGAATGTACTATGCAAATGTTTTCAGTGTTCTCTAACGCCACGCCTACTATCACGCTCTTTGTGCTTTGTCGTATTCAGAGCTTGTTGGATTGAACAGGTTTTTGGCTGTTAGAACCGAGGTACATGAAGAGTTCAATGCTTGGTAGTATGACGCGTTGAGGTTGTAGGTTTGAATGCATAAATACTTCCGTTCTTAAATTTTAATCCACATTTATGATGCCAATTTTCTCGTATAAAATTCTGTCTTACTCGAACCAAGGTCACGAGAAAATGAAACAAAAGATAACGAAAAGAGATTTTACAGTACTTTATCGTACCCTGTACCTGTGTTGAAAAATAAAAATTACAATATATCATTTTATTATTAAGATTATTTAGAAAAGAGATATTCAAATTTATTAAATTTACAAATTCATAAGATTATTAATATTCACTATTATATTCAATTGTATGTAACATAATAGGTTATACATATCTAAAATTTATATGCATGTATTTGTGTCAATATTTGAAAGCTCGTTTATAATGATACCAATATAGATAAAATATATTTTTAAATCCAATTTTAGCGGATCTCTTACAAGTTTGAAAGTGATATTTGTCTTTAAATCGAGGTGAAATAAAATTAGCCCGATTTATAATAAAAATCCTGCAGGCTCAGTGGCGCGCTCTATTGTGCACTTTTAAGACTTAATGCGACTAACCTTCAGAAACAGGTGGTTCGAGGCAGATTATGTTCTCGTTATTCCACTTATGATTATTGCTTTACATAAGTATGTAATTCCATTTTAAAGCTTAGATCTAGCTTTTCTTCTGAACGCTTATAAATATTGCAAATACACTTTATGAAACAGATTATAATGTATTGAAGGGAACAGGTAAATATCAACAGAGATGGTAAGCACTAGTTTAAGGTAAACGCAGTATATTTTTGCCGAGTATGAAATTAAATTCTAGAATTATAAACTGGTAGATTTTTTTGTTGTCTAACAGTCCACATTTCCACAAGGTATTTTTACAGATAACTTTGTTGATTTTCGTATGTGTTGTTTTGCAATCATTTGCTGAGTAAGTGAGAGAATACGTGCAATATAACTGGGTGGATTTATCCCTCTGATTTCGTGGATGCAAGTTTGATAAACCTGGAAATTTTTAGGTATAAAATTTAGGAATTTGAAACTTGAGAAATTTATTTAAAAGTTGGGAATTTAGAAATTTTGTTGTATGACAATTTTTTATACATATATATCCAAATTTTGTTTATTTTCTATAAAGTTTTCTTTGAAATTTTTAATAAAATATACTAATGTCAGTTAAAATTATTACTAAAAAAAATAAGGAACATTATTTTCATAATTTTTGTAATAATAGTACATTTTTGTACATGGCAATTTTTTATATGATTAACTAAAAAAATTATTATAGTTATCTATTAAATTTTCTTTAAAATTTTGAATGAAATCCTCCAGCTTTGATCTAAATCGATAAGCGATTATTTGATCAATTGGTAGAATGTGACTGTGTACATAGTCTTATTGATAAATCCTCAAATTCTCAAGTTTCCAAATTGTAATTTTCAATTTCCAGAGTTACCAAATTCCAATTCTCCAATTTCCAAGTTTCTAAATATCAATTTTCCCATTTCCTAAATTACCAAATTCCAATTCTCCAATTTTCAAGTTTCCAGATTCCAATTTTCCAATTTCCAAAGTTACCAAATTCCAATTCTCCAATTTTCATGTTTCCAAATTCCAATTTTCCCAATTTCCAAGTTCCCAAATTTCTAAATTTCCAAATTCCAATTTCCCCAATTTCCAAATTACCAATTTCGAATCTACCAAATTCCAAATTTTCCAATTTCCAAATTACCAAATTGCAATTTCCCCAATTCTCAAGTTTCCAAATTCCAATTTTCCAATTTCCAAAAAATTACCAAATTCCAATTCCCCAATTTCCAAGTTTCCAAATTCCAATTTTCCAATTTCCTAAATTACCAAATTCCAATTCCCCAATTTCCAAGTTTCCAAATTCCAATTTCCCCAATTACAAAGTTTCCAAATTTCTAAATTATCAAATTCTAATTTCCTAATTTCCAAGTTTCCAAATTCTAATTTTCCCAACTTCCAAGTTCCCAAATTCGAATCTGCCAAATTCCAAATTTTCCAATTCCTAAATTTTTAAATTCCAATTTCCCCAATTTCCAAGTTTCCAAATTCCAATTTCCCCAATTCCTAAATTCCCAAATTTCAATTTCTTCAATCTCCACATTTCAAATCTCGAATCACCTCAATTACTAAATTCCCCAATTTTCAGTTATTGATAAAGTGTACCTACGTTGCCAAGGATTATGATAATATTTCGTAGAGACGATTATATTATAAGTACTGTTAATTCGCCTGTATGACATAGTCATTGGATAGCTATCGTGATGAAGAAGGCTGTGAAAACGATTTCCTCGACTTGATCGTCGAGAAACAAATTGGGGGCTAAGGTCAAAACGCGTGTGTGTGACCTTAGTGCTTGGAGGCGATTCGTGTGTGCGATTCACAGCACTGTACTATTGGTAGTTACCTCCTCTTCTCTTTTCGCCACTTCGAGATGAGTCGCATACATGCATATAATGTGAGTCACATACGACGACCGATCTGAATTAACCACATCCTGTTCACTGTGTCGTGTGACATTAATGTCATTGCCGCGTGTCGTCCGACCGAGAGGATCGGGCAAAATAGACGGAAGAATCGTCTTAAATGTCTGGACCACGAACGATGGAACCTCTTTAATACTTTAATCGTATTGCGGAATCTTTCGGTACTACGATTTCTTCACCGGATTGTTGATAACGTTGTTTGTACAAAATTTCGCGTTCCACGAATCCTAACCTGTCTAAACATGTCACTCATTTTGGGATAAATAATTACTTTTCTGCTTAAAATAATTTTGTTTCAGGAATTCGTATATAACTGCTTTTAGAATTGCAGTGATAATTAATTTACAAACACTGGGAACGTTATTATAACATTTGACGAAAGTTACACGGTAATTAATTGTAAGATGGAATAATTGTAGTCTATTAAAAACACAGTTACTTTATTATGGAAGAAAGATGTGTGCACGTATGTAATGGTTTGTACATGTAAATTGTAAATTATTAAGCTTCTCTGTAACTATGTAATTTGTAATTTTTCGAAGTTCGAAATTTGTACTGCAATTATTAATATACATGTGGTTAAATATATATTTAAAAACTTATAGGAAGTTGAGAAAATTTAACCCTATTGATAAAGATGAAGTTTTATTGTGATTTTTATCTTGCAGTGTTATCAATCGATTATTGGAAATCCTTTGAATGCTCCCAATGGTAGGAATTGAAATTAAAATCTGCATTAACATCTGGACGGTGACTTTGACCTCAAAATTAATGCCTGATGCCGTCCTGAGAGGAATAAATATTTCATGATTTCTATAGAACTAAACTAAAATCATCACAAATCAGTAAAAGTGATAGAAACGAAAACTTTTTAAAATTGCATTTTATGCACTTCAAAATGCTTACCATGTCTAGCGGTAGACGGTACAAACTAATGGAACTTTGAATACAATTTCTACATTTATTGACTTTCCTGGTTTATTCGCACTTTTAAAACATTCTATAGCTAATTAGTATAAGCTTTTGGAAACAATTTGCTGTGTATTATCGTCAATTAAGCCGAAAGAAATCAATATTAATTGAAATTAACCGAAAATTTGGCGGATCGGCTTCCAGAGCCAATTTAGAAATGTCTGCCATACCTATTTGGAGAGTTAGGAAAATTAAGGGGGAGAAGGGTTTTCATTCAGGACCTGCTGCTGCTAGTGGACTCATCATCCAGTAAGGCATTCTAGCAGGCCCGTGCCTTAGACACTTTTGTTACACAATTAATTAAGAGCATCATTTCAAACGCAGTAAACAATTTTAGTGGTTTAAATAATTAAACATTATGCATAATTTGACGCGTATTATCGTCAATTAAGCCGAAAAAGCCAATATTAATTGAAATTGATCGAAAATTGTACAGCTAGCGCCATCTAGCGGTAAGCGGTGGAACTAGCAAAACAGAAAATGTCGATTTTCTTTAAAATTAGTGATTTTCACGCATTTCTGAGACGTATAAAATGTTCTGTGACCTCAATAGAATCGAAATAATGTCATCTCAAAGTGCTGAAAGCATTAGAAAAGAAAATGAAAAATATTGCATTTTATGGACCTAAAAAAGTCTAGCCATCTAGCGGTGGAAGTATAGAACTAATCGAACTAAATTCCGACAATAAAATTTTGCATTTATCGATGTTTCCAATTTACCAGGATCATTAAGACGTTTACAAAATAATTAAAAGCTCAAATGAGGCACTTTCAATGATGACGTCATTAGTTTTTGAATTGGGGCAGTTTTGATTTTTCGAAAATTTGTTGCCCAGGATCCGCAATTTTCTCCTGAAAAAATTGCCTGACCCCTGCGCAGTCCTAAGCCGTTAGAGATAGACGTGCGCAGTAAATTTTTTACAAAGACCCTTAACGAGAAAAGCTCAAATGAGGCACTTTCAATGATGACGTCATTAGTTTTTGAATTGGGGCAGTTTCGATTTTTCGAAAATTTGTTGCCCAGGATCTGCAATTTTCTCCTGAAAAAATTGCCTGATCCCTGCGCAGTCCTAAGCCGTTAGAGATAGACGTGCGCAGTAAATTTTTTACAAAGACCCTTAACGAGAAAAGCTCAAATGAGGCACTTTCAATGATGACGTCATTAGTTTTTGAATTGGGGCAGTTTTGATTTTTCGAAAATTTGTTGCCCAGGATCCGCAATTTTCTCCTGAAAAAATTGCCTGACCCCTGCGCAGTCCTAAGCCGTTAGAGATAGACGTGCGCAGTAAATTTTTTACAAAGACCCTTAACGAGAAAAGCTCAAATGAGGCACTTTCAATGATGACGTCATTAGTTTTTGAATTGGGGCAGTTTTGATTTTTCGAAAATTTGTTGCCCAGGATCCGCAATTTTCTCCTGAAAAAATTGCCTGACCCCTGCGCAGTCCAAAACCGTTAGAGATAGACGTGCGCAGTAAATTTTTTACAAAGACCCTTAACGAGAAAAGCTCAAATGAGGCACTTTCAATGATGACGTCATTAGTTTTTGAATTGGGGCAGTTTTGATTTTTCGAAAATTTGTTGCCCAGGATCCGCAATTTTCTCCTGAAAAAATTGCCTGACCCCTGCGCAGTCCTAAGCCGTTAGAGATAGACGTGCGCAGTAAATTTTTTACAAAGACCTTTAACGAGAAAAGCTCAAATGAGGCACTTTCAATGATGACGTCATTAGTTTTTGAATTGGGGCAGTTTTGATTTTTCGAAAATTTGTTGCCCAGAATCCGCAATTTTCTCCTGAAAAAATTGCCTGACCCCTGCGCAGTCCTAAGCCGTTAGAGATAGACGTGCGCAGTAAATTTTTTACAAAGGCCCTTAACGAGAAAAGCTCAAATGAGGCACTTTCAATGATGACGTCATTAGTTTTTGAATTGGGGCAGTTTTGATTTTTCGAAAATTTGTTGCCCAGGATCCGCAATTTTCTCCTGAAAAAATTGCCTGACCCCTGCGCAGTCCTAAGCCGTTAGAGATAGACGTGCGCAGTAAATTTTTTACAAAGACCTTTAACGAGAAAAGCTCAAATGAGGCACTTTCAATGATGACGTCATTAGTTTTTGAATTGGGGCAGTTTTGATTTTTCGAAAATTTGTTGCCCAGAATCCGCAATTTTCTCCTGAAAAAATTGCCTGACCCCTGCGCAGTCCTAAGCCGTTAGAGATAGACGTGCGCAGTAAATTTTTTACAAAGACCCTTAACGAGAAAAGCTCAAATGAGGCACTTTCAATGATGACGTCATTAGTTTTTGAATTGGGGCAGTTTTGATTTTTCGAAAATTTGTTGCCCAGGATCCGCAATTTTCTCCTGAAAAAATTGCCTGACCCCTGCGCAGTCCTAAGCCGTTAGAGATAGACGTGCGCAGTAAATTTTTTACAAAGACCTTTAACGAGAAAAGCTCAAATGAGGCACTTTCAATGATGACGTCATTAGTTTTTGAATTGGGGCAGTTTTGATTTTTCGAAAATTTGTTGCCCAGAATCCGCAATTTTCTCCTGAAAAAATTGCCTGACCCCTGCGCAGTCCTAAGCCGTTAGAGATAGACGTGCGCAGTAAATTTTTTACAAAGACCCTTAACGAGAAAAGCTCAAATGAGGCACTTTCAATGATGACGTCATTAGTTTTTGAATTGGGGCAGTTTTGATTTTTCGAAAATTTGTTGCCCAGGATCCGCAATTTTCTCCTGAAAAAATTGCCTGACCCCTGCGCAGTCCTAAGCCGTTAGAGATAGACGTGCGCAGTAAATTTTTTACAAAGACCCTTAACGAGAAAAGCTCAAATGAGGCACTTTCAATGATGACGTCATTAGTTTTTGAATTGGGGCAGTTTTGATTTTTCGAAAATTTGTTGCCCAGGATCCGCAATTTTCTCCTGAAAAAATTGCCTGACCCCTGCGCAGTCCTAAGCCGTTAGAGATAGACGTGCGCAGTAAATTTTTTACAAAGACCTTTAACGAGAAAAGCTCAAATGAGGCACTTTCAATGATGACGTCATTAGTTTTTGAATTGGGGCAGTTTTGATTTTTCGAAAATTTGTTGCCCAGAATCCGCAATTTTCTCCTGAAAAAATTGCCTGACCCCTGCGCAGTCCTAAGCCGTTAGAGATAGACGTGCGCAGTAAATTTTTTACAAAGACCCTTAACGAGAAAAGCTCAAATGAGGCACTTTCAATGATGACGTCATTAGTTTTTGAATTGGGGCAGTTTTGATTTTTCGAAAATTTGTTGCCCAGGATCCGCAATTTTCTCCTGAAAAAATTGCCTGACCCCTGCGCAGTCCTAAGCCGTTAGAGATAGACGTGCGCAGTAAATTTTTTACAAAGACCCTTAACGAGAAAAGCTCAAATGAGGCACTTTCAATGATGACGTCATTAGTTTTTGAATTGGGGCAGTTTTGATTTTTCGAAAATTTGTTGCCCAGGATCCGCAATTTTCTCCTGAAAAAATTGCCTGACCCCTGCGCAGTCCTAAGCCGTTAGAGATAGACGTGCGCAGTAAATTTTTTACAAAGACCCTTAACGAGAAAAGCTCAAATGAGGCACTTTCAATGATGACGTCATTAGTTTTTGAATTGGGGCAGTTTTGATTTTTCGAAAATTTGTTGCCCAGGATCCGCAATTTTCTCCTGAAAAAATTGCCTGACCCCTGCGCAGTCCTAAGCCGTTAGAGATAGACGTGCGCAGTAAATTTTTTACAAAGACCCTTAACGAGAAAAGCTCAAATGAGGCACTTTCAATGATGACGTCATTAGTTTTTGAATTGGGGCAGTTTTGATTTTTCGAAAATTTGTTGCCCAGGATCCGCAATTTTCTCCTGAAAAAATTGCCTGACCCCTGCGCAGTCCTAAGCCGTTAGAGATAGACGTGCGCAGTAAATTTTTTACAAAGACCCTTAACGAGAAAAGCTCAAATGAGGCACTTTCAATGATGACGTCATTAGTTTTTGAATTGGGGCAGTTTTGATTTTTCGAAAATTTGTTGCCCAGGATCCGCAATTTTCTCCTGAAAAAATTGCCTGACCCCTGCGCAGTCCTAAGCCGTTAGAGATAGACGTGCGCAGTAAATTTTTTACAAAGACCCTTAACGAGAAAAGCTCAAATGAGGCACTTTCAATGATGACGTCATTAGTTTTTGAATTGGGGCAGTTTTGATTTTTCGAAAATTTGTTGCCCAGGATCCGCAATTTTCTCCTGAAAAAATTGCCTGACCCCTGCGCAGTCCTAAGCCGTTAGAGATAGACGTGCGCAGTAAATTTTTTACAAAGACCCTTAACGAGAAAAGCTCAAATGAGGCACTTTCAATGATGACGTCATTAGTTTTTGAATTGGGGCAGTTTTGATTTTTCGAAAATTTGTTGCCCAGGATCCGCAATTTTCTCCTGAAAAAATTGCCTGACCCCTGCGCAGTCCTAAGCCGTTAGAGATAGACGTGCGCAGTAAATTTTTTACAAAGACCCTTAACGAGAAAAGCTCAAATGAGGCACTTTCAATGATGACGTCATTAGTTTTTGAATTGGGGCAGTTTTGATTTTTCGAAAATTTGTTGCCCAGGATCCGCAATTTTCTCCTGAAACAATTGCCTGACCCCTGCGCAGTCCTAAGCCGTTAGAGATAGACGTGCGCAGTAAATTTTTTACAAAGACCCTTAACGAGAAAAGCTCAAATGAGGCACTTTCAATGATGACGTCATTAGTTTTTGAATTGGGGCAGTTTTGATTTTTCGAAAATTTGTTGCCCAGGATCCGCAATTTTCTCCTGAAAAAATTGCCTGACCCCTGCGCAGTCCTAAGCCGTTAGAGATAGACGTGCGCAGTAAATTTTTTACAAAGACCTTTAACGAGAAAAGCTCAAATGAGGCACTTTCAATGATGACGTCATTAGTTTTTGAATTGGGGCAGTTTTGATTTTTCGAAAATTTGTTGCCCAGAATCCGCAATTTTCTCCTGAAAAAATTGCCTGACCCCTGCGCAGTCCTAAGCCGTTAGAGATAGACGTGCGCAGTAAATTTTTTACAAAGGCCCTTAACGAGAAAAGCTCAAATGAGGCACTTTCAATGATGACGTCATTAGTTTTTGAATTGGGGCAGTTTTGATTTTTCGAAAATTTGTTGCCCAGGATCCGCAATTTTCTCCTGAAAAAATTGCCTGACCCCTGCGCAGTCCTAAGCCGTTAGAGATAGACGTGCGCAGTAAATTTTTTACAAAGACCTTTAACGAGAAAAGCTCAAATGAGGCACTTTCAATGATGACGTCATTAGTTTTTGAATTGGGGCAGTTTTGATTTTTCGAAAATTTGTTGCCCAGAATCCGCAATTTTCTCCTGAAAAAATTGCCTGACCCCTGCGCAGTCCTAAGCCGTTAGAGATAGACGTGCGCAGTAAATTTTTTACAAAGACCCTTAACGAGAAAAGCTCAAATGAGGCACTTTCAATGATGACGTCATTAGTTTTTGAATTGGGGCAGTTTTGATTTTTCGAAAATTTGTTGCCCAGGATCCGCAATTTTCTCCTGAAAAAATTGCCTGACCCCTGCGCAGTCCTAAGCCGTTAGAGATAGACGTGCGCAGTAAATTTTTTACAAAGACCTTTAACGAGAAAAGCTCAAATGAGGCACTTTCAATGATGACGTCATTAGTTTTTGAATTGGGGCAGTTTTGATTTTTCGAAAATTTGTTGCCCAGAATCCGCAATTTTCTCCTGAAAAAATTGCCTGACCCCTGCGCAGTCCTAAGCCGTTAGAGATAGACGTGCGCAGTAAATTTTTTACAAAGACCCTTAACGAGAAAAGCTCAAATGAGGCACTTTCAATGATGACGTCATTAGTTTTTGAATTGGGGCAGTTTTGATTTTTCGAAAATTTGTTGCCCAGGATCCGCAATTTTCTCCTGAAAAAATTGCCTGACCCCTGCGCAGTCCTAAGCCGTTAGAGATAGACGTGCGCAGTAAATTTTTTACAAAGACCTTTAACGAGAAAAGCTCAAATGAGGCACTTTCAATGATGACGTCATTAGTTTTTGAATTGGGGCAGTTTTGATTTTTCGAAAATTTGTTGCCCAGAATCCGCAATTTTCTCCTGAAAAAATTGCCTGACCCCTGCGCAGTCCTAAGCCGTTAGAGATAGACGTGCGCAGTAAATTTTTTACAAAGACCCTTAACGAGAAAAGCTCAAATGAGGCACTTTCAATGATGACGTCATTAGTTTTTGAATTGGGGCAGTTTTGATTTTTCGAAAATTTGTTGCCCAGGATCCGCAATTTTCTCCTGAAAAAATTGCCTGACCCCTGCGCAGTCCTAAGCCGTTAGAGATAGACGTGCGCAGTAAATTTTTTACAAAGACCTTTAACGAGAAAAGCTCAAATGAGGCACTTTCAATGATGACGTCATTAGTTTTTGAATTGGGGCAGTTTTGATTTTTCGAAAATTTGTTGCCCAGAATCCGCAATTTTCTCCTGAAAAAATTGCCTGACCCCTGCGCAGTCCTAAGCCGTTAGAGATAGACGTGCGCAGTAAATTTTTTACAAAGACCCTTAACGAGAAAAGCTCAAATGAGGCACTTTCAATGATGACGTCATTAGTTTTTGAATTGGGGCAGTTTTGATTTTTCGAAAATTTGTTGCCCAGGATCCGCAATTTTCTCCTGAAAAAATTGCCTGACCCCTGCGCAGTCCTAAGCCGTTAGAGATAGACGTGCGCAGTAAATTTTTTACAAAGACCCTTAACGAGAAAAGCTCAAATGAGGCACTTTCAATGATGACGTCATTAGTTTTTGAATTGGGGCAGTTTTGATTTTTCGAAAATTTGTTGCCCAGGATCCGCAATTTTCTCCTGAAAAAATTGCCTGACCCCTGCGCAGTCCTAAGCCGTTAGAGATAGACGTGCGCAGTAAATTTTTTACAAAGACCCTTAACGAGAAAAGCTCAAATGAGGCACTTTCAATGATGACGTCATTAGTTTTTGAATTGGGGCAGTTTTGATTTTTCGAAAATTTGTTGCCCAGGATCCGCAATTTTCTCCTGAAAAAATTGCCTGACCCCTGCGCAGTCCTAAGCCGTTAGAGATAGACGTGCGCAGTAAATTTTTTACAAAGACCCTTAACGAGAAAAGCTCAAATGAGGCACTTTCAATGATGACGTCATTAGTTTTTGAATTGGGGCAGTTTTGATTTTTCGAAAATTTGTTGCCCAGGATCCGCAATTTTCTCCTGAAAAAATTGCCTGACCCCTGCGCAGTCCTAAGCCGTTAGAGATAGACGTGCGCAGTAAATTTTTTACAAAGACCCTTAACGAGAAAAGCTCAAATGAGGCACTTTCAATGATGACGTCATTAGTTTTTGAATTGGGGCAGTTTTGATTTTTCGAAAATTTGTTGCCCAGGATCCGCAATTTTCTCCTGAAAAAATTGCCTGACCCCTGCGCAGTCCTAAGCCGTTAGAGATAGACGTGCGCAGTAAATTTTTTACAAAGACCCTTAACGAGAAAAGCTCAAATGAGGCACTTTCAATGATGACGTCATTAGTTTTTGAATTGGGGCAGTTTTGATTTTTCGAAAATTTGTTGCCCAGGATCCGCAATTTTCTCCTGAAAAAATTGCCTGACCCCTGCGCAGTCCTAAGCCGTTAGAGATAGACGTGCGCAGTAAATTTTTTACAAAGACCCTTAACGAGAAAAGCTCAAATGAGGCACTTTCAATGATGACGTCATTAGTTTTTGAATTGGGGCAGTTTTGATTTTTCGAAAATTTGTTGCCCAGGATCCGCAATTTTCTCCTGAAAAAATTGCCTGACCCCTGCGCAGTCCTAAGCCGTTAGAGATAGACGTGCGCAGTAAATTTTTTACAAAGACCCTTAACGAGAAAAGCTCAAATGAGGCACTTTCAATGATGACGTCATTAGTTTTTGAATTGGGGCAGTTTTGATTTTTCGAAAATTTGTTGCCCAGGATCCGCAATTTTCTCCTGAAAAAATTGCCTGACCCCTGCGCAGTCCTAAGCCGTTAGAGATAGACGTGCGCAGTAAATTTTTTACAAAGACCCTTAACGAGAAAAGCTCAAATGAGGCACTTTCAATGATGACGTCATTAGTTTTTGAATTGGGGCAGTTTTGATTTTTCGAAAATTTGTTGCCCAGGATCCGCAATTTTCTCCTGAAAAAATTGCCTGACCCCTGCGCAGTCCTAAGCCGTTAGAGATAGACGTGCGCAGTAAATTTTTTACAAAGACCCTTAACGAGAAAAGCTCAAATGAGGCACTTTCAATGATGACGTCATTAGTTTTTGAATTGGGGCAGTTTTGATTTTTCGAAAATTTGTTGCCCAGGATCCGCAATTTTCTCCTGAAACAATTGCCTGACCCCTGCGCAGTCCTAAGCCGTTAGAGATAGACGTGCGCAGTAAATTTTTTACAAAGACCCTTAACGAGAAAAGCTCAAATGAGGCACTTTCAATGATGACGTCATTAGTTTTTGAATTGGGGCAGTTTTGATTTTTCGAAAATTTGTTGCCCAGGATCCGCAATTTTCTCCTGAAAAAATTGCCTGACCCCTGCGCAGTCCTAAGCCGTTAGAGATAGACGTGCGCAGTAAATTTTTTACAAAGACCCTTAACGAGAAAAGCTCAAATGAGGCACTTTCAATGATGACGTCATTAGTTTTTGAATTGGGGCAGTTTTGATTTTTCGAAAATTTGTTGCCCAGGATCCGCAATTTTCTCCTGAAAAAATTGCCTGACCCCTGCGCAGTCCTAAGCCGTTAGAGATAGACGTGCGCAGTAAATTTTTTACAAAGACCCTTAACGAGAAAAGCTCAAATGAGGCACTTTCAATGATGACGTCATTAGTTTTTGAATTGGGGCAGTTTTGATTTTTCGAAAATTTGTTGCCCAGGATCCGCAATTTTCTCCTGAAACAATTGCCTGACCCCTGCGCAGTCCTAAGCCGTTAGAGATAGACGTGCGCAGTAAATTTTTTACAAAGACCCTTAACGAGAAAAGCTCAAATGAGGCACTTTCAATGATGACGTCATTAGTTTTTGAATTGGGGCAGTTTTGATTTTTCGAAAATTTGTTGCCCAGGATCCGCAATTTTCTCCTGAAAAAATTGCCTGACCCCTGCGCAGTCCTAAGCCGTTAGAGATAGACGTGCGCAGTACATTTTTTACAAAGAAAGTAATCGAAGAAAAAGTAGCCGCAGCACCCACAATGTTGACGTAATTAGTTTTTATGTATGTCTTAAAAAGTGTCCCGTAATAAGGGTTTTACTGTACTACCATTGTAAGAGTACACGTATAATATTTTTCTGCCTTGTTTTCGAGCATGCGTACAACATCTCAGCGTAACTCACGGACATGTTTCTGCGTTATAATATGAGGTATGATATGTGAGAAAGTGGCACGGAGATTTTTCGAATACAAAGTCCGGATTTCGGAATGTCGTTTTATTATTGGTTTGTTCGTGTAATATTTGGGATAAGGGGATACTTCGAATGGTTCATTAAATAAATGGACAGTATATTCCTTTCGTTTTTTATTTATTGAAGTTGTTCAATACATTTAAGTGGTGACTGATTTTATTACGCTTTACAATCTTAAGCATAATACAGTAATCAGTAATAATTCTAAGTAGTATGTGTAGTTCGCATTTGGGCATATGATCGATGTATGCTGCATAGTATAAGTAACACATTGCTGTATTTATAATGTTCTTGTTCCTTCTTCTTCGACATTGTGAGTGTACAGTTTGTCATTTACAGGTAGTTGAAGTGATGAAAATTTCTTTTGTTGTGTTCTGTGATATAAAGGGAAACACAACTGTTATTATTGAATGTAGTAGTGGGTAGTGGGCAAAGTAAAGAATAATGCATTTTATAGATCTCAAAAAGCCTAGCCATCTAGCGGTGGACGGCGGAACTACGCCAATCGAAATTTCTGACTTTCTACACTAGCGCCATCTAGCGGACGGGTACCAGAAGCTACTCCTAGTATCAGGATCGCAGAAAAGTAAAGGAGGTATGCGAAACAAGAGGCTTCCCGCGTAGCGGCGCGCATGCGGCGTACAGCACAGTGGTGCGCATGCGCGGCAGCGTAGCGTCACTCGGTATGCACGGTAATTTATATATGCAAAAAATGTTAATTACTCATTTTCTAAGCACAATTTGTGAACTTTTTTGATTGGAAAATGATCTACGAGTTCTCAGCTACTTTCTCGTATCGTATTAGTTCAGATTTTTAGTGACAGTCTAACTGAAAATAGGTATGATGGGTAATGTAGGCCTTACGGTTGTTCTGTGGAGGGTCGGTAGTGGTCGTTGGTGGGTCAGCGGTGATTTAGTCGTGGGCGCGTGGCGGGTCAGCAGTGGGTCTACACCCGCTCCATCGGTCGCCCGCACCCGCTCCACCGGCCGTCCGCGCCCGCTCCATTGGCCGCCCACACCCGCTCCATTGGTCGTCCGCACCCGCTCCATTGGTCGTCCGCGCCCGCTCCACTGGTCGCCCACACCCGCTCCGCCGGCCGTCCGCACCCGCTCCGTCTTCCGTCCGCAATCCGCGCCCGGTCCGCAGGTCATCCGCAACCCACGATCCGCAATTAGCACCCGATCCGCATGTGTCCGCAACCCACGATCCCCAATCCGCACCGTAATTAGTTATTATTACTTCATTGCAGCTATAGTAAAAGCGCACTACACTCATGAATAATCCGAACAAATGTGATATAAGAAAATAGTTTAGGTCTCACAGATAATTATTCAATCATAAAAGTGCATAAATTAAACACAGAAAACGTGTAATTAATGATTCTAAATGTGCTCATATTCACCGAATGACGCTTCGACTTGCGGTGGAAAATTCATTAATTACTAATTATTGGCAATAAAAACCTGAACAGATGCGATATGGGAAAGTAGCTGGGAGCTCATGTATCATTCTTCGATCATAAAAGTTTGTAAATTGTGCTCAGAAAATGAGTAATTAACATTTTTTGTATGTGTATATTATCGTATATATCGAGTGACGCTAGACTACTGCGCATGAGCGCCGCTGCGCGGGATACGTCTTGTTCCGCATACCTCCCCTACTTTTCTGCGATCCTGATACCAGGAATAGCTTCTGGTACCCGTCCGTTAGATGGCGCTGGGGGTACTTTCTTCGGTAGACCCATCAGTTTCAAACTAATGCATTGCATATTGACTTTTTTCACTGAAATGACCATAATATGCTCCGAAATACAGCATTAATTAACTTGTAAACGTCTTAATGATCCTGGTAAATTGGAAATATCGATAAATGCAAAATTTTATTGTCGGAATTTAGTTCGATTAGTTCTCAACTTCCACCGCTAGATGGCTAGACTTTTTTAGGTCCATAAAATGCAATATTTTTCATTTTCTTTTCTAATGCTTTCAGCACTTTGAGATGACATTATTTCGATTCTATTGAGGTCACAGAACATTTTATACGTCTCAGAAATGCGTGAAAATCACTAATTTTGAAGAAAATCGACATTTTCTGTTTTGCTAGTTCCGCCGCTCACCGCTAGCTGGCGCTAGCTGTACCATTTTCGATCAATTTCAATTAATATTGGCTTTTTCGGCTTAATTGACGATAATACGCGTCAAATTATGCATAATGTTCAATTATTTAAACCGCTAAAATCGTTTGATGCGTTTGAAATGATGCTCTTAATTAATTGTGTAACAAAAGTGTCTAAGGCACGGGCCTGCTAGAATGCCTTACTGGATGATGAGTCCACTAGCAGCAGCAGGTCCTGAATGAAAACCCTTCTCTCCCTTAATTTTCCTAACTCTCCAAATAGGTATGGCAGACATTTCTAAATTGCCTCTGGAAGCCGATCCGCCAAATTTTCGGTCAATTTCAATTAATATTGATTTCTTTCGGCTTAATTAACGATAATACGCGTCAAATTATGCATAATGCTTAATTATTTAAACCACTAAAATCGTTTAATGCGTTTGAAACGATGCTCTCAATTAATTTTCTAACAAAATAGTTGCTCCTGCAACGAACGTATACTTCGCTACAGAAAGACTGCTGAACTAGGTTGCAATAATGAAATTCTGCGAAGCAGATGCTGCTTAAATTAAAGTGTATTTAATTAAATACAAAGTGCACAAGTTGGTGAACTGAAATTAGGTTCTGTAACAGATAAGGTGCAGCATAGAGTTATCTGTTTAGGAAACATATCATATATGAATTACCGGTACCTCATATTAATCAGAGGTATTGTTATGACATGATTAAATGCGAAGAATCTTTTCTTTTTTTATTAACAAATCCTCAAGTCTTTTCATCAGAAACTTGATTGGTGAAAAGAACTAAGGACTTATATATGCTTGCTTAATGCATAATGCATGAAAGTTTCGGAATGCATTAAACAAGCATACATTTACTTACCTCAACCACAGACAGGGATTTAGCAAATATTTGTAGAATTATTGTGAGTACAATAATTTACTTTACTTTATTGTATTCACAATAATTCTTAATTATTTACGAATACAATAATTCCTGATTATTAAATACAAGTGTCCATTCATTTCCACAAAATCAATTTGTTGGAAAGTAAATGAAATTTCACTTGTAGGTTCGTAGCTATTAGCTCGATATCGCTTTCTAAAGATTGTCTTTCAAAAATCTTTAGTAAACGATATCGATTACCAGGTCACACCACGTGGAGGTTGCTACGACAGTGACCCACCCTAACTCCAAATCCCAACCACCCTCCTATTGCAACTACCTCATTCATCGGAAGGATGAATGAGTTCTGACTCTACTTAGCCCGTAGGCTCGCAAAAATATACAAGTTCTTTACCATAGTACAGCAAAGAACTTGTATCGCACGCAAGTTTCTTAAAACTAACTTATAACACACAGGCACACCATACAATTCTTAACGCTCGCATTCTAAGATTGCACCCGTGTTATCTAAAACGGTATAAAAAGCAAAGGGGGAAGATAAGAAAGTTAGAAGAACTTTCTACTAGAAGATAAGAAAGTTAGAAGAACTTTCTACTAGAAGTAAAGAAAGTTAGAAGAACTTTCGCAAAAAGGTGGACCAGCATTCTCTATCAAGTGAACCTCGCCTTCATGGGTCAAATGGTAGTCGAATAGTGACTTACGTGAACCACGAGACCGATATGAACCAAGAATAACTGGTAAGAACGAGTGACACATCCGCGAAGGGTTTCCCATTTCTCCCCGCTCCCGTTGAAAGGGAGGCTAACAGCAGAGAGGATACCCACGCCGTGAAGCGGCAGATCGAGATGGACCATCAATCAAAATGCCTCGCAGAGATGTGTCCCTGGCGCTACACCAGCATTTTCAGCTCATAACTGCCGCGTGTTCACAGCGCTACCAACCCCAAATGATCCACTCAGGTTCGGACCAATCGACAGAGAATTACCGATTAATACTACACTCTAACGCGCAAAAGATTCACGTATCGTGAAAATGGGTGCAAGTTAGAATTGTAAGCGCTCAACTCACTTATAAACTTAATACTAATTTCGTGGGATCCCACATACTCTGTTCTAAAATTGCACTCGCATTATGTAAAATGAAACGCTAAACGAGAGAGAAAGGAAGAGAGGAACTAATACTATTAACGCGGAAAAAGTTAAAGAATTAAAAAGTGCAATTTAAAACAGTACTCGCATACGCACACGCTTAACATACTTATTCTAAACGCCGCACGCGTACCTCTTATTCTAAGCTTGCACTCGAATGATCTATAACGAGGTAAAAAGCAAGGGGAAGGGAAGAAAGTTAGAAGAACTTTCTACTAGAAGGAAAGAAAGTTAGAAGAACTTTCTGCTAAAAGGTGGATCAGCATTTTCCGCCAAGTGAACCTCGCCCTCATGGGTCAAAGGGTAGTCGCATCGTGACTTACGTGAACCACGAGACCGAATTGAACCGAAAATACTGGCAAGAACGAGTGACACATCCGCGAAGGGTTTCCCATTTCTCCCCGCTCCCGTTGAAAGGGAGGCTGACCGTAGAGAGGATACCCACGCCGTGAAGCGGCAGATCGAGATGGACCATCAATCAAAATGCCTCGCAGAGATGTGTCCCTGGCGCTACACCAGCATTTTCAGCTCATAACTGCCGCGTGTTCACAGCGCTACCAACCCCAAATGATCCACTCAGGTTCGGACCAATCGACAGAGAATTACCGATTAATACTACACTCTAACGCGCAAAAGATTCACGTATCGTGAAAATGGGTGCAAGTTAGAATTGTAAGCGCTCAACTCACTTATAAACTTAATACTAATTTCGTGGGATCCCACATACTCTGTTCTAAAATTGCACTCGCATTATGTAAAATGAAACGCTAAACGAGAGAGAAAGGAAGAGAGGAACTAATACTATTAACGCGGAAAAAGTTAAAGAATTAAAAAGTGCAATTTAAAACAGTACTCGCATACGCACACGCTTAACATACTTATTCTAAACGCCGCACGCGTACCTCTTATTCTAAGCTTGCACTCGAATGATCTATAACGAGGTAAAAAGCAAGGGGAAGGGAAGAAAGTTAGAAGAACTTTCTACTAGAAGGAAAGAAAGTTAGAAGAACTTTCTGCTAAAAGGTGGATCAGCATTTTCCGCCAAGTGAACCTCGCCCTCATGGGTCAAAGGGTAGTCGCATCGTGACTTACGTGAACCACGAGACCGAATTGAACCGAAAATACTGGCAAGAACGAGTGACACATCCGCGAAGGGTTTCCCATTTCTCCCCGCTCCCGTTGAAAGGGAGGCTGACCGTAGAGAGGATACCCACGCCGTGAAGCGGCAGATCGAGATGGACCATCAATCAAAATGCCTCGCAGAGATGTGTCCCTGGCGCTACACCAGCACTTGCAGCTCAAAACTGCCGCGTGTTCACTGCATTATGTACCCCCAATGATCCACTTGGGTTCGGACCAATTGACAAAAAATAACTGGGTATACTACAAACTAACGCGTGAAAAGTTCACCAATTGTGAAGATGAGTGCAAGATAGAATAAGAGGCACTTACAAGAACCCACCCACCCTCCCACGAGATTAAAATTAACTTAATACTAACGCACGCATCCCTCGATGATCCCTCGATGATATCTTCAAGTTTCGTATACACGCATTTCACATATGCATTCATCCACACTACAGTGTATTACAATATGTTGGACGCAACTTAAAATTAACTTAAAATTAACTTAAAATTAGCGCATCCTTTGGCGGTCTTCAATGATTACCTGTAAATTATCTATGCAATAATTATCTGGAACAATAAAAAGAGAGAAGCAAATGTGAGATTAGTAACGTTATAATGTATGTTCATTTAGACATGCATAATTTATACTTTCCGTTCTTGTGGGAAGATTGCAGATTTACTTCAGTTGTAGATGCTTCTTTCTTCGCGTAAAACACTCACAGCACTCACTCGCGAAACATTCGATAAATAAGTCGAATGTTTAACATTTTCGGAAAAGAATAAAATAAAATTCGAGTCGACTCGATTGAAATATGCGCAAATACCATAACAATATATGTGTGAAATATTCAATTACTTACTTAAAATTAAAAGCTGAAACATACAAATGTATTTAAGATACATATGAAACATTGAATTACTTACTTAAAATCAAAACCTGTACAGATATAATTAAAACAAATATAAATCTTGAAATTAAAAGCTGAAACATAGAAATGTAATTAAGACTCGTATGAAACATTGAATTACTTACTTAAAATAAAAACCTAAAACATACAAATATAATTAGGACAAATATTTAACACTTAGTTACTTACTTGATATTAAAATCTGAAACATACAAATGTAATTAAGATACATATGAAAAATTTAATTACTTACTTAAAATAAAAACCTGCAACATACAAATATGATTAAGAGACATATGAAAAATTGAAATACTTACTTAAAATAAAAACCTGCAATATACAAATATAATTAGGACAAATATTTAACACTTAATTACTTACTTGATATTAAAACCTGAAACATACAAATATAATTAAGACACATATGAAACATTGAATTACTTACTTAAAATAAAAACCTGCAACATACAAATATAATTAGGACAAATATTTAACACTTAGTTACTTACTTGATATTAAAACCTGAAACATACAAATATAATTAAGACACATATGAAACATTGAATTACTTACTTAAAATAAAAACCTGCAACATACAAATATAATTAGGACAAATATGAAAATTTGAATTACTTACTTAAAATAAAAACCTGAAACATACAAATGTAATGAAGACAAATATTTAACAATTAATTACTTACTTGATATTAAAACCTGAAACATACAAATATAATTGAGACATATAAAAGATTGAATTACTTACTTAAAATAAAAACCTGAAGCATACAAATATAATTAAGACAAATATTGAAAATTGAATTACTTACTTAAAATAAAAACCTGAAACATACAAATGTAATGAAGACAAATATTTAACAATTAATTACTTACTTGATATTAAAACCTGAAACATACAAATATAATTAAGACATATGAAAGATTGAATTACTTACTTAAAATAAAAACCTGAAGCATACAAATGTGATTAAGACTCATATGAAACATTGAAATACTTACTTAAAATAAAAACCTGAAACATACAAATATAATTAAGACAAATATGAAAAATTGAATTACTTACTTAAAATAAAAACCTGAAGCATACAAATATAATTAAGACAAATGTGAAAAATTGAATTACTTACTTAAAATAAAATCCTGAAACATACAAATGTAATGAAGACAAATATTTAACAATTAATTACTTACTTGATATTAAAACCTGAAACATACAAATGTAATTAAGACAAATATTTAACACTTAATTACTTACTTGATATTAAAACCTGAAACATACAAATGTAATTAAGATAAAGAATTGAAGGACAACGAACGAAATCTTTCTTTATTCGAAACAAAACTAGAAAAATCGAAATCGAGTTTGAACACATGAAAATCCGAAATGAAATTAAGAGGAGATTCAGAAATCTCGAAACTCAGAATAAAATGACGATGAGGTTTGAAAACCTGAAACCCGAAATAAAATCTTGGAGAGGTTGAAAACTTCAGAACCGAATTAACCCCTTAACCTACAACTTTCTAGACAGCTGCGTCGTTCGCAGCTCACTAATAATTGTTACAACGTGAAGACAAATAAAGAAAATTGAAAAGTTAGGCACATTTTGTATTCAATGATCCTTGAGTTCGAAAACTGTAAGTAGAATTGAACCCAAAATTCGTTTGCAATGGAAATATAAGTCACGTGTGAACTGTAAGATGCGTCACGTGTGAACTGTAAGGTGCGTCACGTGTGAACTGTAAGGTGCGTCACGTGTGAACTGTAAGGTGCGTCACGTGTGACCTGTAAGGTGCGTCACGAGTAAACTGTAAGGTGCGTCACGAGTGAACTGTAAGGTGCGTCACGAGTGAACTGTAAGGTGCGTCACGAGTGAACTGTAAGGTGCGTCACGAGTGAACTGTAAGGTGCGTCACGAGTGAACTGTAAGGTGCGTCACGTGTGAACTGTAAGGTGCGTCACATGTGAACTGTAAGGTGCGTCACGAGTGTAATCCGAAAGCCCCGAAGCTCCAACTAAAATTCACTAATGAAATGAAGGTACAACACATATTCGAAACTAATCAAATAATCAAATATAATAGAAGAAGAAATAAAACATCGAGGAGGCTTGAAAACTTCGAAGCTGGAAATAAAATGATGTGGAGTTTGAAAAATCCTATGCTCCCGCGATGTGAATGTGAATACAGGATACAGGATACATTTCATTCACACACTCACACATACTGCAATACATATTTTAAATTCCCTACATGTACCTCTTATTCTAAAATTGCACTTTTATAATCTAAAAGTTTGTAAAAAAAAGGGGATAGAGAAGAAAGTTAGAAGAACTTTCTTCTAAGTTTGGAGAAATTGAGAAAAAAATGACAAACTATTACTACAGTCTAATATGTAAAAAATTGTCACAAAGATAAGTGCAAGGTAGAATAAGAGGTACTTACAATTTGCGCAAGCTTTTCGCCATGTGTCGTGGCGAAAAACTTGCGCCCGAGCCCACCCTTCCTCCCACAAGCTCGTAATTAATGTAAAAATTATGCAATTAAATATCATATTTTATTTAAAATCAAACCCTGAAAATAAGGAACATAATTAAGATAAAGAATTGTACATAGAGTGAGATGTGAAATTGTACTTTATTTGAAAGAAAAATTTTGTAATACAGAAAACGCAATGAAAATTGCGGATTTAAGAAGAATGAGCAATGTAATAACTTATAAAAATTAAAAAACTGAAACATAGAAAAGATTGTTAACATATGGTATTGTGGGAGAGGAGTGAAATTTTATTTTATTTGATACAAGACTTTTAAAAAATACAAAACGCAATGAAAATTGCGGATTTGAGAAGAGAGACCAATGTAACTTACCAAAAATTAAATGCTGAAACATATAAAACTTTATTAATACAGAAAATTGTGGGAGAAGGAATGAAATTTTATTTTATTTCAGACACAACTTTCGAAAAATATAAAACGCAATGAAAATTGCGGATTTGAGAAGAATGAGCAAAGTAACTTACCAAAAATTAAATGCTGAAACATATAAAACTTTATTAATACAGAAAATTGTGGGAGAAGGAATGAAATTTTATTTTATTTCAGACACAACTTTCGAAAAGTAAAAATCGCAATAAAAATTGCGGATTTGAGAAGAATGAGCAAAGTAACTTACCAAAAATTAAATGCTGAAACATATAAAACTTTATTAACACAGAAAATTGTGGGAAAAAGAATTAAATTTTATTTTATTTCATACAAAACTTTCGAAAAATACAAAACGCAATGAAAATTGCGGATTTGAGAAGAATGAGCAAAGTAACTTACCAAAAATTAAATGCTGAAACATATAAAATTTTATTAACACAGAAAATTGTGCAAGAAGGAATGAAATTTTATTTTATTTCATACAAAACTTTCGAAAAGTAAAAACCGCAATGAAAATTGCGTGTTTGAGAAGAGAGACCAATGTAACTTACCAATAATCAAATACTGAAACATACAAAAATTTATTAACATAGAAAATTGTAGGAAGGGAGTGAAATTTTATTTAATTTCACACAAAAGGTTCGAAAAAATAGAAAACGCAATGAAAATTGCGGGTTTGAGTAGAGAGAACAGTATAACTTACCAAAAATCAAATACTGAAACATACAAAAATTTATTAAGATAGGAAATTGTGGGAAGAGGAGTGAAATTTTTTTTTATTTAATACAGAAGATTCGAAGAATACAAAACGCAATGAAAATTGCGAATTTGAGAAGAGAGAACAACATGATAACTTACCAAAAATTAAATGCTGAAACATACAAAAATTTATTAACATAGAAATTTGAGAAGAGAGAACAACATGATAACTTACCAAAGAACAAACACTGAAACATACAAAATTTTATTAACATAGAAAATTGTGGGAGAGGGAGTGAAATTTTATTTCATTCGATACAAAACTTTCGAGAAATAGAAAACGCAATGAAAATTGCGGATTTGAGAAGAAAGAACAATCTGATAACTTACCAAAGAACAAACACTGAAACATACAAAAATGTATTAACATAGAAATTTAAGAAAAGAGAACAACATAATTTGCCAAAAAACAAACACTGAAACATACAAAACTTTATTAACATAGAAAATTATGCAAAGGGGAGTGAAATATTACTTCACTCCACAGACAACTTTCATAAAACAGAAAATGCAATAAAAAAATCCTGAAAATTCGAAATAAAATCGCGAACCGATCGTGTGCTCAAATTCGAGCAAAACGCGTTCAACGATACTTTTCGTACCGTTTAAAAAAAACACATAAAATACAAAAAAATAATAGCGAGCATAGTGACAAAATGACTCTCCATCCTAAGATGGACAGCCATTAATAGTTCCCCTCTTCTTGGCAAACTTTGCCGGGGCTCTTCGGCATATAGCCTCTTCTTTCTTCGGCACAGCCTTACAAAAATCACTCGCGAAATTTTACGGTAACTCGGATATTCTTTGCGTTCATATCAATTACATATACTTTCAATTTATCAATCTATCTCCACAAACAGATAGCAGCACTTTTATAAAAATAAAAATGAACTATCCATTTGCTTCAATCGCCAACTAAATCAAAATTTTATATATCAAATTTCTTTACTTAAAAAAAAAATTCTCGAAATTAAAATACGACCAGCGATTCTTAGAATGCGCTGTCCGTAAAAGAATATCCGAGCAGAATTTTTATTTAAAACACTTCACTTCACTGCACTGTATACTTCATTTTTGCAATCGGGTCTAGTACCACGACTGCGACTTACAAACTAAAAGGCCTGGCCTTACGAACAATCGAGTTCAAGAGAATATTAAATAGAATCAATTCATATTTAGATTTTCTCTTCTCGATTTTTCGTTAACCCCCCAGATGCAAGCATCTCACGTGTGTTTTACGGAGGACAGAGAAACATGAAAGCTTGCTCTGGCCCTACCTACTTAAAACTAACTCAATCACACCAGAAGTAAGCTACCTGCCTGCCTATCGCTATATTTAAAAAATTGCAAAGTCCATTCTCACAAAAACACACTCCACGATTCTCACACACGCCACCCGGGTGCAAAAAAGCCTACTCCTAGGGAGTACGTCCCGGGACGTCTCCGACACCCGAGTTCAATACAACATTCACACTCTAAGTTCATACCTTTTTTGCTGAAATCGATCGACAATCGACAGTGAACATTGAACATTTACATATTTCATTTTCTAATTCTTTCGAATATTCAATGTAATATGTGCATGTTGTAATTTTAACTCTATTTTTATAAATTTTTAATTCGATCTTAATGCATGTTGAAATTTTGAAAATTGTTTCTATAATAAATTAATATGGTTTGTAATCGACACAAGGTCCACGACCTAACCACACACACACGTGTAACTTGTGTCGATAATTCACTGTCAAATTGTCGATCGCCGAAACATCTTAAAACTAAACCGTGTCCACCTGCCCTAACTCATGCGAGTAGCATCTAAGCACGCGTATGAGTATAGAGCATAAAAATGAACACGGCCAACAATATTTTCACCTACCAGTTTTCTTCATGTGTGCTGAAAATCCTGAGCTAAGAAACATGATTAGTAACATGCTAATAAAGTGTCTCTTCCAAAAAAAAATTTACTCTAAATTTTCAAAATGGAAAATGGAAGAACACTTTGCAAAAATCTAAGCATATCGATTGTTTCATTTTCAACAGATTTTTAATATCAAAGTAAATTTACTAAATGATCAACAACATTCATAATTAACTTTGATATCGAAATCTGTTCTTCGCGAAACTTTCTTGTACATGTATATTTAAAAGAGTTCACGATACGCGTACAAAAAGATTAAACTACTATGAAATCGGAGGGTCATCCGACTTCTATGTAATTTTATATTCGTTATATCGGTTCGTAATTAAAACGCGATGTACAAGAAAACCCTATCCTGATCTAATAAATAAAATAAACAGTTTGTACGAATATTACACGATCGTACAGTCGTGGTCACTATGCTCGCTCAAAAATAGAAAAATACAACCAGTTCCCGTGTCGCTTCGGACCATTCGTCCTACGACATGATGGGAACCGGAGGAACCATAAAGCATGCGACTCACCGATCGCTGACTTGCATCACTGCGATCGTTTTACCGGCAAAGCATCTGAGAGACAGCACATCTGATTGACTGGCTGCTTGATTGGCTGCTTTCGTCAGATCTGGATTTGGCGGTTTGTCGGTTGGTGACCTTCTGTAATCATAAAAGGATCACCACGATTAATAAACAGTTCGATTCGCATTTCAAGCAACATAGACATATTCATTTGTTCAAACATGCGTTAGATAGTTTCTACGACTTTGCAAATATCTGATATAAAAGCACAAATGCATGCAAAAGTACATTACAAAATCCGATAATACATTTGCAAATGTGTATCAAAACGTTTGGGTAATGGTATAGTCAAAAAAGAAAATAGAAATTTGAAAACGTATACAAAAGCATTTGAGTAACTACTGTATACAATGTACACATTTGCAAATGTATTCGGAAGCACTTGGGTAACCACATTATCAAACACATTCAAACATGTGCACAAGTATGTCAAAATGCATATGTAACCACACCATCAAACACGTTCAAACATTTGCAAAAGTATGTTAAAACACTTATGTAACCACACCATAGAATACACTAAAACACTTGCAAAGGTATGTCAAAACACTTAGGTAACCACACCATCAAGCACATTCAAACATTAGCACAAGTATGTTAAAACACTTATGTAACCACACCATAGAATACACTAAAACACTTGCAAAAGTATGCTAAAACACTTAGGTAACCACACCACAAACTTCACTAAAACACTTGCAAAAGTATGTCAAAATACTTAGGTAACCACACCATAAAATACACTAAAACACTTGCAAAAGTATGCTAAAACACTTAGGTAACCACACCACAAACTTCACTAAAACACTTGCAAAAGTATGTCAAAATACTTAGGTAACCACACCATAAAATACACTAAAACACTTGCAAAAGTATGCTAAAACACTTAGGTAACCACACCACACACTTCACTAAAACACTTGTAAATGTATACCAAAACACATAGGTAACCACCCCATAAAATACACTAAAACACTAGCAAAAGTATGGTAAAATACGTAGATATGCACACTATAACACACTAATATATCCATATATGCATGCACAATCACATGTAGAAACACACTGGTTATCACTTTGACACATGAGGAAGCACACCATAAAATATATTAATACACCCCCGTATTTAAGCACAAATATTTAATAAAACACACTAAACACTTGCACTAGTACACTAGGTAACACATAAATGGGCACACAATCGATTAATCGAATCGTTGACTCGTACCGGTGAGTGATCCAGAAGTTGATCCGACCTCCTTGACAGCTGCGATAAAACTGATTACGATTTGACCTCTTCAAGTGCAAACCGATAGGTGATTCGTTCTCGTATATCGCCTGGCCCAATCAGGTGCCATATATCGCAGCCTATCAAACGACGATCATGATTCTAAACCGTAATTGTTATATTACGGTTTATTTTGTTATGATTTTGTTTTTTTTATTGTTATTTATGAAAATTTATTCTTGTAACT
Source organism: Megachile willughbiella (assembly GCA_945859595.2). Classification (NCBI taxonomy): domain Eukaryota; kingdom Metazoa; phylum Arthropoda; class Insecta; order Hymenoptera; family Megachilidae; genus Megachile; species Megachile willughbiella. Next base: position 14,461,510 of record OX243796.1, read on the forward strand.
GAATTTATTCAAAACTGTTTTTAATTTTTTGTTGGTGTGGATTGTTGATTATTATGTTATAATTTATTTATTGATTATTAATTTTTCGGTTATTTGTTAACTAATTTGTTAACTAATTTATTAATTTGTTATAATTATGAAAATTTATTGATTGTACAACTGTTTCGTAGGAATATGTTACAAAGTGATTGTTATTAATTGCATTACGATTTATTTTCTATTAATTATTAATCTTTCGATTATTTATTAACTAATTAATTGTTATAATTATGAAAATTTATTGCTTATACAACTGTTTCGTGGGAATATGTTAAAAAGTGATTGTTATTAATTGCATTACGATTTATTTTCTATTAATTAATAATCTTTCGATTATTTATTAACTAATTAATTGTTATAATTATGAAAATTTATTGCTTATACAACTTTTTCGTGGAAATATGTTACAAAGTGATTGTTATTAATTGCATTACGATTTATTTTCTATTAATTATTAATCTTTCGATTATTTATTAACTAATTAATTGTTATAACTATTGAAATTCGTTATTTTTATCATTTTTTTCGTGAGAATATATTATAAAATAATTGTTACTTAAACTATAATATATTTTTTACTAATTATTAATTTTACAATTATTTATTGACTAAATTATTGTCAAATCTATTAAAATTCATTTATTCTATAATTGTTACGTGTTGATATACACAATATTTTTATAATTATTATAATTAATCTTCACTTCGCTACAATTACTAATTATGCAGTTATGATAACTAATTTATCGCGATTTTTTTATTGATGCATTACTCATTTACTTTCTCAATTAATGTATTGGTATATCTTTCGAAACTTGCATTTTTATTGACTTTTACTTAAGTACTTTATTCTACATTTGTGCCTGAAATTATTAATAATAAATGTCTATTCCTAAAATAACAGTAAATACAATAAACTTTCTCATATTTAATAACTCTTCCCATAATATATTTGCGAAACTTCGGAAAACCGTCATGCTCCTATATCGACCAAACTTTGTAAATAAGCTCTTTTTTGTAAAAGAAAATATCTGTGAAAATGGTTTTTGGCTCTAAAGAAAATATTTTGCCATTCTTATGTCACTCCCTATATTACCAACATCTGCATTATTGCAAGTAATATCTTCTTGTTATATTTTACAATTAACTCGTTCTTTTTTAAACGAGACCATCCTAACTTTGCATTTAATATTTATGTTTTAATTAATAAAATTATTGTTATATGGTGAATATCATTATATGTAACAGGCATATAGGTTCGTTTCAGAACTCACGGTTTTATTTTAATAAATAATAATAATTTAATATTGTTGAATATAATGCTTCCAGCTTGCTGTAAAAACATTTTTCTGGCTTTGTCAAATATTTAGAATAATTTGCAAGCTTTACCAACATGTAGTAATGCTTTATTTTACGAGGAAATGGAATTTTCTCTTTTGATAGTCCCGCATTTCGGCGCTGGATGGTGCTAGTGCACTGTTTCCAGAGATTGCGCGCGAAAATTTAAAATTTGAAAATACGCGTAAGAACAAGGCTTCCAAAATGCTTTCAACTTTTTACATTAATTACTTCTCGATAGAATACCGCTTTCTGTATCACTTTTGCAAATTAAACTACTACGACACAAAAAATAATAGACAGATTATGTACAATATAGAGTACAAGAAAATCGAGATAATAAATGTTCGAATATGTATACAGTAAATTAATGTAATTTATTATCAATCAACTTAAGTATCATTAAACGTACTTTAGATAACGATAAATAGCCAAGAGAACTGGTTTTAACTTGTTTTCGAAAATTATCGAAAAACACACACAGATATCATTGTTAAAACAATGTTTTCTTAATACTCCTTTATTGACACAACACAAACAAATACGCTTACCATATTTATGCTTCGTCTTGTGGTATACATAAAAATTCTGACAAATCAAATACAATTTCGGTATTGCGTTACAAATAAAATTTGTCAACGATAAGAGACTTTATTTACCTAAAATAAAATCAAATATAAGTATAAATACAAAAGAAGAAATTTTAAATAACTTTATGTAATTAGAATATTACAAGCTTGTTATCAATTATTATGTAAATTATTTTAATAAGATATGAAAACGTATAACTGCGTGTTAACTAAGATGGAGGGAAAATGGAGTTCCTGTACAAAATGGAAGTTTTATAACAACCCTTACATCGCAGAAGATTAGTTGAATAAAATAAAAAAGCGACGAGTTTTTTTTTTATACATTCTGTTTATTTTTCATAACACATTTCAAGCATAATGATATCAACAGCCATGCCATTTCGCTACGAGTTATCATCAGATGTTCACGCTTAAAGGTGCAGACCGTCAGAATAAATGTTCCAGCTTCGAAATCTGAAGCGAAAAACGCAACGACACCGGTTCGAGAGCTCGCACGCGTCGAAGTTCCTCGAAAGACAAGTTCTCTCATATTTTTTTTCTTTCCAAAAGTCTACGTTGCAAAATTTTCCACGTTTGATACCTGATCTACGGTACGCTAGCTCAGAAGCGTGCCGTGAACATTGTTTAAGCTACAACAGCCTGGTACGACGCAAAAAACATCGACGTACATTTGCTCCTCAGATCGCTCGGATAAATCTAAGGCCTCCTACGATGTTAACACGAATTGTTCGTCCTCTAATCGCAAGCAAACTCAACGAAACGATCGTAGTGAGCTGTGAACACCGCTCCTCTTCTTTCCTCTTTCTCTTCCGATTATTTACAAATCGCGATCGGTACTTTCATACAGGATTTCGTAGCTTCGTGAACGGTACAAAATGAAACGATCAATTTCATTCTGCTCGCTTTATGGTTACAAGCATCTCGACAGCTATACGTTGACGTAGATCGGTGTGTAAATAACGATAATACCTTAAACATCTAATAATGAATGCCACCATACTGCTTCTAAGTACATAATTCTCTCTTAAACGATAACAATTATAGGTTACACGAAGACCGAAAACCTCCGGTATCATTCAGCGTCGCAATCATCTTTTTCGAGTCTTCGTGATCTATGATAAATTTCATCGATCGGCAATCTCACCAAAATGGAGAACGCCTCTTAACGTAAGCAGCATTTCTTTGCTTCTGTGTGTTTATTTTTTTTTTTTTTCATTATTTTTCTTTTATCTTTTGATGTAATATCACGTTCGGATGAACCTCTTCCCTATACATACAAAGTCGCGAAGGTACGAAAAGTGAATGCAGTCGTGGATGATCAGACAGTTGAACCGCTAAGGGATGACGCGTTTTCCTTTCTCGGGACATCGGGTCTTTAAATCATAGATTTATCTTGGCTCCGTACTTCGCTATGTTTCGTTGAAGGATACTTGAATCTCAATCGTTCGATGCAGCGTTAATTTAAACAGGCGACTCGAATACAACGTTGTTTTCTTGGTTCCGCTTCTCGAATGAGCATCGTTTTTAATTTAACCGTTTCCTTTGGATAGCGATTACCGTAGAGACTAGAAACGTTAATCAAAGATGATAAGATCGACGAGGTGTCGCGACAGAGGAAATTCGATGTCACGCGCGATATCGCGTGTTACGTGTATCGCACGTGGCCATTCCCTTCGTCGACTGCCCTCTCCGTTGAAAATATCAGTGGTACCTTTATCGATCCTTGCTCCGATTTCTAAACGCGTAGTGTAGCTTAATCTCGTTTCTAAATGAGCGATTCTCCCAAACGCATGTACACAATATGAGACCTTAAGTATCTTACGTCTTACACGCACGTGTATATCGTCTGATATAATTATTTGAACGAACAATGTGTAAAGGGTAGGTATATGCATGCATAGAATGCGTTACAATACACGGATCCCACTTAACGTTACTTAATTAGAACAATATCTCAACTTTGTGTTGTCGTTATTTTTTGTCTTTTTTCTTTTTCTTTAGCGTTCACATTTCATACGTTACCGCGAGTTCTGTCGAAGTTTTTCGCTAACAATTTACCCGACTATTTAGGAATTACCTTTGTAAGATTATCTTAGGTGTACTCGTAACATGTATATATATATAATATATATATATATATATATATTCATATATATATAATATTAATATATCGTGTTCGTTAAACTTATATCATTTAAATATATACCTTAAAACTTACAGCTTCTCGCGACTCGTTTTGTTTCTCGTCAAAATGTTCGGTCTACTCTCATACATCTCACGTATCGTTACTTAAAGCGCTAATTGAGTTAACAATTATCACACAGGAAACATGTTCCAAATAGAATCTGGAGAATGAACTGATAGTATGCAGGACAGCGAGATACGTTTCTCTTCGTCGCTACACCCTAGTTGTTTTTTTTTTTGGTTTTAACGTCCTCGACGCGTGCGAGCTGTCGACTTATCGTCTCGCGATTTTGTTCGATTTCGAAAACAACGAACGTTCTCAGCGACGGGATACTTTTAAGCATGATCACTGAACCCCGATTCTTGACCAACATTCGTCCTCGATGCCGAACTATCTTTTCCTGTCTTTCTCTGAGCCCCCACCCTGCCCCCTTCACGTTCGCGACGAAGGATCCAAACCTTTATACTTCAACAACGGATGTTCATTATTAGAAACAGCTGATTCACAATGATGAATATACATATATAGTCGCTCTCGATCGGTGCACTGGATACAAGTGTAATAATTTCTAATAATACATTATCAACGCGTGATTCATCGTCATCATCGTCGTCATCGACATCCTCGTACTCTTTCATCTGATGCACTTCAGGTTCTGCACTTCTTTCCTTTCATGTTTATTTTTTTTTCTTAAAATTTAATAGTGTCATCGACGATTAATCTATGTTAAATTTTTTTTTGTTTCTTATCTCAACATGGCTCCGGACGAGGACCCAAGGAAATCATAGTAACGATAATAATAATAATGAGGGATAATAATAATAATTCGTTTACGTCGATTGATAAATAGCAATTAAACGATCGATTTATTTACTGGTTTTCGGGCAGCGTTCGCGATCGGGGTCGCCGCCCGATCCGTTATAGCCTTTTTGTACTATCATCGTGTCGTGTCTGTCCGGGTACAGGACGATCCACGCTTCCATCGGGAATTTTCGTCGAGAGTGAATGTGTAACTGAATCGAAGTAATTCCATACGTAACGCATCTGTATTTGGCAGTATAACTTTGGTATAGTGAACATAGAAGCGTCGCAAACGAGAACTCGAGCGATTGTTCAAATTCGCGATGGAAGCAGCCGAGTGAACCGTGAGAGGATCTCACATAATGGGCGACGACCAACGGAGCGAACGCTGTCTTCTGAAGAAACGAACAAGCTCTCGGAACAACCAGCTTTTTGTTTCTAAGTACAAGCCACAGAGACCGGAGATCAGAAACCACACATTCCATATTTCCGATTTACAATTCAAACCAGGAAGACAAAATACGCAAATTTCGTATGAACCAACGAATCAAATGAATGAAATATACGTAGAATGCTGTATTCGAATGTAGTTAAATTATAGTTGAATTATGGTTGAATTATAGCTGAAGGAAAGTTGTAATAAATATATTCGAGTATCAGTTATAATTTTGTAACAAAAGCGTCAAGAACATAGAACATAATCTCTCTGATCTCCAGCCTGTGTATGATACAACCTATCAACTATACGTTGCGTGGACTAGCGCTAGATATTATCATGCGGTACGATATAATCATAAATACATATTCCATACGATATCGTATGGTTATCACTAGGCTGATTAAACTTTCCCCGTGCAAGCTGCGCGCTGTTCGACAAATCGAAATCCAACGAAACTCATTTCTCTCGATTTCACATACATACACTGATCAACGTTAATAACGGTAATAAAAACTGTCTTATATTTTCTTCACCGGTTAATTACCAACTTTATTGCTTTTGTTGAACTTCTACGACCACTTTACTGCCGATTTGCATTTAATTTAATTACGTTGTCGGTTATTACCATCATTAATCGTACATCGACTGTATAGAATGTTGATCCACATTCGTACGCGAGGAACTTCGAATTAAAACCCAAGGACGTTCTCATAATGAAATTAGAATAATTAACCGCATTATCGCGTTCTACTAACAGCGTCATTCCCTCGTTGGTGGAACGGGACCGAAGTAGAGTGAGATTCTTGGCGCTTTCAATCAAAAGTTCCACCGCACGTAATCGAATCGGTCGAATGTCGCAACAAATTGATAGCCGATCAGTTTTCGGTGTGAATTTCGATTGATCGCATTTCAGCCCGAAACGACGGAACTTTCGATCGAGATTCGTCCGAGAGCTTCTTCGCGGAATTCAAAATCAAAAGTTCCACCGTGCCGGGTGCACCGTACCGCCGGGCTTTTGTAAACACACTAATCGTTTTTTCGTCTTTCTTTCTTTTTTTGTTTTTTCCATTTTTAGTTACGTCTACGTACGTGGCACGAACTAAGAGAGTATCATTGATCCTCGGTGAGCCCTACACGTTAGCGGTCCCGTTGGCCGGGCCCGACGGTAAATCAACGGAAAGAAATGCGCGCGGGGGCCCCGGACGAGACCGTGTGAACGGACAAATAATAAAAAGGAAAAACGGGGCGAAAAATCGAATATTAAAGGAAAGTTTCTTACGAGCGTACAACGAATACGCTGAACAATACTTAGATCACGATGGTTACGACCACTCCCCTTTGCCCCCGGATAGAAAGAAGAGATACCGCCGCCATTTCTTTTGTGCAGAATTCTTTCCGCTGAACTGATTCTTTTGTGCATCCTGATACGTACACGCGTACATATATTGTACATACGTAAGCCTTTTATATAGCCAATTTTATTACTGGTCCGTTTCGTCGATACAATCACTTTGTCCGTGTCGATCGCGTGGAAAATACGATTACGAACTTGTGTATATGTTTGCATCCCATTCTCTCTGTTTCCTTCCTAAATATTTCTGTGTTTCCCTCCCTCCCTCTCTTCGCTCTTCATGTGTGTATGTATATGTGTGTGTCCGTGTGTATAGATGAGATTACAATGTGTCGAGAGACTACGATCTTTCACGATGGTGTTAAAAAGCGCGACAATGTAAAAGTTACAGAATGAAAGAACCGCGATGAGGATGAGGATGAGTGGTGAGCTTCTGACGGATCTACGTTAAAATAACGGTGAGAAATATAGGCGGCCAGGGCGGTATCGTCGGCAGAGAAAACCGGAGGAAAGAAGGAGTGGTCACGATCCGCCAGCGAGATTGATTAAAAAAGAAATTTCTCTTATTCCCCTTCCTCCTACATTGTTCTTGGACGCAGTTGATAGTGGTCTTGCAAAAGGCGGCTAGCGCTAAGCTTAATCCACCATTAACTCAAAGTGCACTGAACCACGCCTCTCGAATCTGTCGTGGATGACGTTGCGTGCCCAGGCCTTGCACTCGATATTGATCAGCACACCATCTGAAACGTTCACGAATATACATAATGAAAATTTTCATCGAACATTCAGAGAGATAATCTTAGTCTAGGTACCCTCTTGAGTGTAAGTCGTACTAAGAGTACAGGAATCATAAGCAACGACTACAACAATGTATCTAGTTATTTGGATTTTAGGTAAATTTATATTCAGTTAGGTTGGATAATTTTTGTCGTTCTTTTAGGTGATTGAATATTTATCGATACAATATGTGATGTTTTCTTAGGTGCATGTGTTTGAAGATTAGTATAGGGACTTTGGGATTTGATAAATGAAGAATTTGGGAGTTCAAAAATTTGGTGATCAGAAGATTTGGGGACATCAGAATCTGGCGATCTAGAAATTTGGAGATTCAGGAATTTAGGGATATAGAAGTCTGGACATATGGGAATGTGGGGATGTAGGAATATGGAGATGTAGAAATCTTGGAATATACAAATCTGGGAAAATAGAAACCTAGAGGGTTATATGAATCTAGGGATATAGACACCTTAAGATGCAGGAATCTAGAGATATAACAATCAAGGAATCAATCTAGGGATATAGGAATCTAGTGATGTAGATTTATAGAAATCCCAGATCATATGAAGATGTAGAAATCTGGAGAAATAAAAATGTAGAGTCACATAGGAATCTAAGGATATAGGAACTTTGGGATGAAGGAATCTAGGGATATAGCAATATAGGAATATGGGAATCTGGGGATATAGCAATCTAGAAATATAGGAATCTAGGGATATAGTAACCCAGAGATGTAGGAATCTGAGGACAAAAATATGAAGATACAGGAATCTGCAAATACAAAAGTCTAAAAAAATGGAAATCTAAGTAAATATAAAAATCTAGAGATATAGCCGACTTGGAATATAGAAATCTAGGGACGTATAAACCTAAAAATATAAAAATCTAAGAATGTAGAAATCCAGAGATATGGGAATCTGAGGACACTGAAATATGAAGATACAGAAATCTGCAAATATATAGTCTAAAAAAATGGAAATCTAAGTAAATATAAAAATTTAGAGATATAGCCGACTTGGAATATAGAAATCTAGGGACGTATAAACCTAAAAATATAAAAATCTAAGAATATAGAAATCCAGAGATGTAGGAATCTGAGGACACTGAAATATGAAGATACAGAAATCTGCAAATACAAAAATCTGAAAAAATGGAAATCTAGGTAGGTACAAAAATCTAGAGATATAGCAGACTTGGAACATAGAAATCTAGGGATGTAGAAACTTAGAAATGTAGGGATGTAAGAGTCTGCATAGATGGAAATCTGAATAAATGAGGACAAAAGGAAATGGAAATCTGTGAGGATGTAAAAATCTGAAGATGCAGTTACTTACATTTAGGCCTCTCAAAGAAGACAGCTACGAGGGGGCTAAGATAGCCAGGGGTATTTGTGAAGGGGAAGTAGTAGCCAGGGAAGCCACGACGTGGAATGTATTGAATTGCACCCATGTTCTCGACATCGGCTGGATTTTCACCTGCACAAGATACCCAAACGGTGTCCAACCGATTGGCCAGCGCCTCTTGTTTAATGTGATCTTGAAGTTCGGTTGGCATGTCGGGGGGCAGGTTCGATGTGTCGTTGTAATATTCCGGTATCCAGCCGAAAATCTATAAAACCACAATTACTGTATACTCGTACGTTGTTGAAATAAAACTTATTCGGAATGTGCCAGGAAAATGTACCACTTCAACATTGATGTTGAACATGATTACAGAAATGTTGGGACTTTGATTAGGGTAATTTTCAACGTTTGTAAATTTATGTTTATAATTTTGTGGATTTGATAGATGGAAAATGTGTGGTTTTGAAAGTTGGAAAATGTAGACTTGAAAATGACAATATGGAAGTTTGAAAAATTTTGAAACTTGCAAACTTAAAACTTTCATAATTTTTCATTTCTAAACTAGTGTATTTTCAACCTTCCCAATTTTTATTTTTCAAGCTTCAAAATTAGATATTTCAATATTTTAAAATTTGTTAATTCTGAAACATCTGAAAAATTGTTAAGTTACCACACTTGCAAAACGCCAGATTACCAAATTTAAATATTTAAAAATCCAGAACTTGATAGTCCAAAGTTGAAATATGTAGAAAGTTAGAAATATGCCTCCATTAAAAATCATCGAATCGAAAAATTGTTCATCGCTCATTTGCACGAGTGCTGAACTGTACCTTGTTCAGTTTGAGGAAAATGCAAGGGGCGGATTTATTGTAACCATATTTATGTTCCTTTGTGCAGTGTCCCCACATCGTCATGTCCACGTCACAAACTTTTCCAGGGGTCGGTGGTTTTCCATAATCGCAGACCATTCTCTGCTGGGCACCGTTTGTTCCTCCAGAAGGCTTCTGATATTCTAAAGAAACGCCAATGCAATTTTTCCCATCAGAAATCGATGAAACAATATTCACATTGAAAACAGATAAGAATATCACGTAATATCTTTTCAATTATACCTTTACCCGCTATTAAATCATTTTTCTTTCAATCTCAGAAATGAAATTAAAAAGAAATTTTAATTACAAAATATATTGATATCCTCTCCATCGTTTCGAGAAAATTGAATTACTGAATTATTAAGCGAAGGATAAATACCATTAGGTAACAATATTTTGTCGAAATATGTATTATATATACATGTATAAATACATGGAAACTGATCTAAAGATTGGTCTTACCTTGACCGGATTTAACAAGCTGTTGACGTAACTGGCTCGTTAGGAGAAAGAAAATTTTCTCGCGTATCGTTTAATATTAGCCTTACAATGCGTCAATCGATACATTTATGTCCGTTGTTAAATTTTAACCAAAGAACATTGCAAGCTTAATTTCGACTACACAGTAAAAGTATAAACGAAACTTAGCAAACATAATCCAATAAACAGTATTACACCGACAGCTTACATAATTCTGTGTTTTAACACCGAAACCACTAAACGGATCATTTGACCCATTCACAAGCTTTCTTTTTCAAACTACAAAATTCATAAAGGTTCTTCTCTTGAAATCTGTGTAGATATTTTTCCAGATAAAGAAAATTTATATTTCAACCTGTGTTTGTTTGTTCATGTATTCTTTTATTTTATTTTTATTTTCGAGTTATGCATTATACGTAGATTTAGCGTTATTAGTATAACTTGATGAATCAATCTGAGTATTTTTAATAGTCAGTAATTTTAGCACTGGGTTCCATGAAGTTTGTAGACGTTCCTGATATTGAAGTTCAATATTAAAAGCTAAATACCTTATTTTTAATTTGGAATTATGTACTCATACACTTGCAAATTTAGCGTTAATAAACTTGAATAAATCTGAGTATATTTGTCAGTGGTCAGTAATTTTAGCAGCAGGTTCCATGAAGTTTGTGGACGTTCCTGATATTGAAGTTCAATATTAAAAGGTAAATACCTTATTTTTAATTTGGAATTATGTACTCATACATTTGCAAATTTAGCGTTAATAAACTTGAATAAATCTGAGTATATTTGTCAGTGGTCAGTAATTTTAGCAGCAGGTTCCATGAAGTTTGTGGACGTTGCTGATATTGAAGTTCAATATTAAAAGCTAAATACCTTATTTTTAATTTGGAATTATGTACTCATACACTTGCAAATTTAGTGTTAATAAACTTGAATAAATCTGAGTATATTTGTCAGTGATCAGTAATTTTAGCAGCAGGTTCCATGAAGTTTGTAGACGTCCCTGATATTGAAGTTCAATATTAAAAGGTAAATACCTTATTTTTAATTTGGAATTATGTACTCATACATTTGCAAATTTAGCGTTAATAAACTTGAATAAATCTGAGTATATTTGTCAGTGGTCAGTAATTTTAGCAGCAGGTTCCATGAAGTTTGTGGACGTTGCTGATATTGAAGTTCAATATTAAAAGCTAAATACCTTATTTTTAATTTGGAATTATGTACTCATACATTTGCAAATTTAGTGTTAATAAACTTGAATAAATCTGAGTATATTTGTCAGTGGTCAGTAATTTTAGCACCAGGTTCCATGAAGTTTGTGGACGTTCCTGATATTGAAGTTCAATGTTAAGAGTTAAATGCCTTATTTTTAATTTGGAATTATGTACTAATACATTTGTAAATTTAGTGTTAATAAACTTGAATAAATCTGAGCATATTTGTCAGTGGTCAGTAATTTTAGCACCAGGTTCCATGAAGTTTGTGGACGTCCCTGATATTGAAGTTCAATATTAAAAGCTAAATACCTTATTTTTAATTTGGAATTATGTACTCATACATTTGCAAATTTAGTGTTAATAAACTTGAATAAATCTGAGTATATTTGTCAGTGGTCAGTAATTTTAGCAGTAGGTTCCATGAAGTTTGTGGACGTTGCTGATATTGAAGTTCAATGTTAAGAGTTAAATACCTTCGAGGAACGCGTCCAATTCTCTGGTCCAATGTAAGAAATTTCCCTCGTCGCTGGCTTTGTACCAAATCAAGGTACTTTCAACGTTGCTTGATGGTGGCATAGGCCTAAAACCAAGTCCAGGGTTGCTTCCGATGAGGGAATTGTCCAGCTGCCATTTTGGTTGGTTCGGGTCTAACGTCTGGTAAAAAACGGTCAACATCGCTCCGAAGAAACCGGCCAGTACCGCGTAAAAAATAACGTAGAATAACAAAATCTTGCCTGCAATCAGTGAACAACAATTTGTCAATTTTATATTACGGGAAACTGAAAATGAATATTAAATTACCTATTTATTATTCTAAGGAAATTTTCTTTCTTCTTTTAGCGCACAATGTAATTCGATTTGATTGGACAAAATTAAGAGGAAGCTTAATCAATTTTATGAAATTAAGAAACGTTTTTTTATTAAGGTGCTAAATTAATTATTATTAAAATTCTTAATAAAAATTAATTTATCTTTATAACAGTTTATATTTGTAAAGTTAATTTTATACAATTCAATAGCAACTTTATAAAATATTATAAATGTTTATAAAGGTAAATTGATTTTGTGTGATTGATTATACAAGATTATAGTACAAGTACAAAGTTTTGTAATAATTCATTTTCTATGAATTAATGTAGGACTAACGTTTTAGTATCATTAGAATAAAATATATGTAGATATCTAGGAATATAATCTACCTACGTATATAGAGATATAGAGAATCTAGGGATTTGGGGATTTAGGATTATAGAAATGTAGGAGTCTGGAGATATAAAAATTTGGACATATAGAAATTTAATGATACTGGAATTTAAGATTGAGAAATCTTGGAATATAAATATCTAGGGATATAGGAGATTAGAGATATAGAAATCTAAAGAGATATAAAATCTAAGGATACTGAAATCTATAGAAATATCTAAAACTAAGAATTCAGAAACCTAGGGAGATATTCAAACTTAAGGATACTGAAATCTAGAGAGATACAAAAATCTAAGAATATAGAAATCTAGAGAGACATCGAAAAAACATAGGAATCTAAAGATGTAAAAGTCTGAAATTATACAGAGATAATATAAAAGCTTAAGGAGACCAAAATCTAGAAATGTGAATATCTCAGAATATTAAAATTAAGGAATATAAAATTCTAGAGGTATGATAATCTAGGGACATTGAAATCTGCCAATGCAGATATCAATAATTATTGAAATTTTGAAACGTGGCTATCCAAAAATATAAAAACATAGAAGTACACGTGAAATCTATAAATAACTAGACATACATAAACCAGTGACGAAATCTAAATCATTTAACAGCACTTGTCTTATCGCAACAATGTCTTCCACAGATATACATAGCAACCGAAGTGTAGAACATCGAGACAATTATGATCGCCAGCCTAATTGGCCTGAATTGATATTGAGTAAGCTATGTAGCTCGTTTACTATAAGAATCGTTGATGAATATGTACACTTGAAGCAATCTATCCTCGAAGAATCACACCATTCGCTTTTACTGTATCACACCCGGCCATTTAATCAATGAAACATCTACTAAATACCTGACATTCTTTTGAAGTCCAACTTTGCTTACATTTGATGATTGAACATTCATCTTTCTTTGTGAACTGATTAAACCATGAATTTTTACAGAATTCAAATGTGAAAATTAAAAAATGATAGACTCATTGTGTGATAGTGAGTTTGCTCAGTAAGAACTAAGAATTTATACAAAATTCATATAAATTAAAAATTGATAGAGTAATTATATCTAATGAGTTCGCTGAGTAAGGACCAAGAATTTATACAAAATTCATACATGTGAATTAAAAATTGATAGAGTAATTATATCTCATGAGTTTGCTAAGAATCAAAAATTTATACAAAATTCATATAAATTAAAAATTGATAGAGTAATTATATCTAATGAGTTTGCTGAGTAAGAACCAAGAATCTATACAAAATTCATACATGTAAATTAAAAATTGATAGAGTAATTATATCTCATGAGTTTGCTAAGAATCAAAAATTTATAAAAAATTCATATAAATTAAAAATTGATAGAGTAATTATATCTAATGAGTTTGCTGAGTAAGGACCAAGAATTTATACAAAATTCATACATGTGAATTAAGAATTGATAGAGTAATTATAACTGATGAGTTTGCAAAGTAATAACTAAAAATTCATACAAAATTCACATAAATTAAAAATTAGTAAAGTAATTGTATCTAATGAAACTTAGTACATTCATTAAGCAGGCAAAAATGGGAGATACGTTTTCGTTTTATCGGTTGAGCGATTTTAAGGGATGAAACCAACCCTTAAAATTTCAACCCCCTTGTACTATCTCGAAAACCATAGGAGATACATTAAAACCTATAATAGGAAAGTTGTATGGTTTTTTGTGTATAACAGCAGTATGTTAAAAAATTGAGCAAAATGCTATTAATAACAAACAAATTTTTCATAAGCTTATTTTACAATTTATTAAAATTTGCATAAAGACAAAAGGTGAAGAGAATTTTATTCTGAATCCATTGATATGTACGTATACGAAATTGCGTTCTACAATTTCTCAGATTTTTATTATCTATATTACACATGCCCGCTGACCTACCGCACGGTACTAATCATGTGGGACGATATTACACTATCATTCAACGTTATTTATAAGCACAAATGAAGAACAATTATATTTGTTTTACACATAACTGCTAATTTTATTAAATTTGTATTATAAAACACTTATCGTTAACACTAGATTTACGGAACCCGTCAAAATGACGAGTCATACGTCTTTTAATTTAAATGACAAAACTTATTAAGAAATTTTTGTAAAAATGCATGTCAACTTTCGTCAAGCTAAAGAATCAATGTCTTAGGCAGTTCACATATCATCCCCAATTTATTTGTTTTTCTACTTTCAATTCAAATTTAAATATAAATGACCATAAACGTCCGTAAACCTAGTGTTAAAGTTATGGGTATTCTATATGTCAATGTTATTAGGTAACGAACGATTTGAATAAGTTAGGCAACATAGTTGTGACGATAATGGTATTACTAAAAAATGTTTAGAAGCTAAGAGCTTTCGGTAATTACGATTGCATCATGGCATAAAGAATTGTATTACATAATTCCGGCCATAATGGGTTCTTCCAATTCAGTACTGAAACAATACTGAATTGATGACTATGAATCCTGAAGAAAATTTGCACTTTTGAGAGTGATGTAAATTCTATTTGGAAATATTAGAAATTAGGAAATTTAGAGATTCGATAATTTGGAGATTTGAAAAGTTGGGGATGTGAGAATTTAGGATATAAGAACTTAGGGATATTAGAATTTGGGGATATTGGAATTTAAAATTTGAAAATTTGGAGAGTTGAGAGTATAGGTATTTGAGAATTTGGGGATATGAGAAATTGGGGATGTTAGACATTGGTGATGTGAGAATTTGGGGGTGTGAAAATTTGGGGATGTGAGAATTTGGGGGTGTGAGAATTTGGGGATGTGAGAATTTGGGGATGTAAGACATTGGGGATGTTAGAATTTGGGGGTGTGAGAATTTGGGGATATGAAAATTTGGGAATGTGAGAATTTGAGATATGAGAACTTAGGGATATTAGAATTTGGGGATATTGGAATTTAAAATTTGAAAATTTGGAGAGTTGAGAGTATAGGTATTTGAGAATTTGGGGATATGAGAAATTGGGGATGTGAGACATTGGGGATGTTAGAATTTGGGGGTGTGAAAATTTGGGGATGTGAGAATTTGGGGGTGTGAGAATTTGGGGATGTGAGAATTTGGGGATGTGAGACATTGGGGATGTTAGAATTTGGGGGTGTGAGAATTTGGGGATGTGAAAATTTGGGAATGTGAGAATTTGGGATATGAGAACTTAGGGATATTAGAATTTGGGGATATTGAAATTTTATAATTTGAAAATTTGGAGAGTTGAGAGTATAGGTATTTGAAAATTTAGGGTCGTGAGAATTTTGGGATGTTAGAATTTGGTGATGTGAGAATTTGGGGATGTGAGAATTTGGATGAGAGAATTTGAGAATGCGAGAATTTGGAGATTTCAGAATTGGGGTTTGAACATTTGGGGATATTAGAATTTTAGAATCTAAGAATTGGGAGATTTGAGAGTATACGTATTTGAGATTTTGGGGATTTAATATCAAGACCTCCGACGACACAATTTTGTATATTTAGGAACCACCTACTTAATATTTCTATTTATAACATTAGTGGCATAAAGAATGTCTAATTTAGAAAATGTATCTTCCTCCGAAGTTCTCTTTGGCACAACACCAAACACTCTTGACGGAATATAGTATATTAGGTTTGGTTGCAACGCCTGAATTCAACAAGGTTGCAGAATGACTTCTTCTGGTGTATATTTAATTCCTTTCAGTATGATGTGAACATTATTATAAGCGAATAGTTACTAGTTATTGATAGTAAATTGATGACTATGAATCCTGAGGAAAATTTTAGTGTTGAGATCTGGGATATATATTTCATTTGGGAATTTTGGAAAATAATAAATTTAGGGATTTGAGAATTTGCGGATGTGAGAATTTGGTGATGTGAGAATTTGGGGGTGTGAGAATTTGGAGATGTGAAAACTTAGGGATGTGAGAATTTGAGAATGTGAGAATTTGGGGGTGTGAGAATTTGGGGATGTGGAAACTTAAGGATGTTAGAAATTGGGAATGTTAAAATTTGGTAATATGAGAATTTGGGGATATGAAAACTTAGGGATTTGAGAATTTGGGGGTGTGAGAATTTGGGGATGTGAAAACTTAAGGATGTTAGAAATTGGGAATGTTAAAATTTGGTAATGTGAGAATTTGGGGATATGAAATCTTAGGGATGTGAGAATTTGGGGGTGTGAGAATTTGCGAATGTGAAAACTTAGGGATGTGAGAATTTAGGAATGTGAGAATTTGAGAATGTGAGAATTTAGAGATTTGAGAACTCGCGGATTTAAAAATTTTAAAAATTTGGGAAGTTGAGATTTTGACTACTAAATTAAAAAATTTTTAAATATAAAAATTCAGAAATTGAGAAATTTGAAAATGAAGAAGTCAGAGAATTGAAAAATTTAGAAATTCAGAAACTTAAAAAATTCCATTATTCCAATTTTCGAAATTAAAAAATGTAGAAACTGAAAAATATATATCATAACAAATTAGTTATCGATAAAAAATTAATGTCACTGTAAACTCCATCTTAAACTATGAATTAAAATTAAAGAAAATTAAATTCTATTTTAATTAAGGGTGGTTTTACGTGTTATTCTGTATTTACAGAATAAAATTATTCAAATTAAGCAAAATAATATCCGCGAATAAATCTGAAGTAATGTTCTCAAGGAAAATACGGTGGGTTATTGATCCTTGTATAAATATCCGCATTGTGAGAATACGCCGCGTTGTAACGCAACTATTTTTCTTACCCTCGTTCGAGCAAATCTGATTGTTTCATGTATTATTTCAGGCACAGTTCTTTTAAACACACTTTCCCAAACCCTCACTATACTTTATCATCACAGAATACATAAAAACCCCCGAATATATTAAAATATTTGAATACATAACAGATTAATATTTCCACTTTCATCCAAATCTTCATAACATCCTACGCGTATTCTTTCACCACTCATATTGCTAAATGAAGTAAGTAAAACAAAAGTTTGAAGTATTATAGCTTCAACCTATTTATTTAAGCAACGTAGATTTACCTCGAAGTTTCTTACAAATTATAAAGTTGAAAATTGATGGGCTGCAACTTTTCAAAAAGTTAAGAATCGAATTAAAAGTTAAGATACGAACTCAGAGCTAAGATCAACAATTCGACCAGTAGTTCCTTCACAAAACTCTTAAAAATTACTTCAACCATGTAGCTATTCGCTAAACAAAGATCTATAGTTTAAAAACTTTGTTCATAAATTTTTATCAAGTCCATCAATTTTTATGAAGGTTCATGAACTGTTATCGAGGTCCATGAATTTTTATTGAAACTGATGAAATATGGGTAGGTTATAATTTAAAATAAAACACAGTAACTTTAAAAAAACTACATGGATTTATTATTTAAGAAAAACTCATTAAAATATGTTAATTAAACTTGATTTATCAACATTAAAAAAAAATATATATATTTATACGTGTGAAAAATTATTAACAGGAAAACAATAACGAAGAAGTATATAGATTTTATTTTTTTTAACACAAAGGTTGGATAAAAATCGAGCAAAGCTTGAAAATTGTATAGAAAATTTGGTGAGTGAAATGTGTTCGTTAAAAATGTCTTACGTTCTTGTAACAGATTGCAAACGCAATGCAGATAGGAGAGGATATCTCGATTCCAGAGGAAGCAAATGTTCTTTCAAAATCGAAAATAGGATATCGTAAGGAGAGGGGTATTTGTCAATAGTCGAGATAAAAATAGTGGAGGTAGATACAAAGTGTGACACAGAGATTTGAACTTATGTGCAACAATATCAATGACCTACTTCATGAAAGAACCGTAGTGGCTTCTAAGTTTGTGGCGCCGCCGCGTTCCGCATACGGGGTGATCGATATCTCAAAAAAACCGTGAAAATGTTACGTTACTACAGCAACGATGAAAGTAAAATCAAATCTATTCACTGGTTTCTATTTAAAAAATATTTCGATGTATTTACCGTTAGCTATTTATCGTTGCTCTTCGAGGTTTTTTATTTTGCATGGTGACATTGGATGATTGTGGCACTTTTGTGTGGAAGTAATATTTTTAATCGTATGTAGTGTTATATATGAGAGTATTGGAAGTATTTTTAATGGTGTTGAAACGAAATTGTATTTCTAATAGTATTTCTGTGTATAGTAATATATAGAGAATTTATTTTATAATACTATGAGAACTATTTTTAATAGTATGAAAAAGAAATAATGTTTCTAATAATATTAGAAGTATTTAGACAGTATTTAACACTATTTCTTATAGTATTTCTAAAAATATTTAATACTATTTGTAATAGTATTTCTCTGCGAGATACTATACATAATACTGTGAGAAATGGTATTAGAACTATTTTTAGTATTAGAAAAAAATAGTATTTCTTATAGAATTTGTAATAATATTTAATACCATTTTACATAGTATTTCTAACAGTATTTAATACTATTTTTAATAGTATTCCCATGTATAATACTATATATAATACCATTAGAATTATTTCTAATAATATTAAAAAGAAATAATATTTCTAATAGTATTAAAATTATTTTTAATAGTATGAAAAAGAAATATTATTTTTCGTAGTATTTCTATGTATAATACTCTATATGATACTATTAAAAATAGTATTAGAATTATTTCTAATAATATTAAAAATAAATATTTCTGATTGTATTAAAATTATTTCTAATTATTTTTCTAACAGTACTTTTGTATATAATATTCTATGGAATTCTATAAAAAATGACTCTTATAAAATTCTAAATTTGAATGGTTAAATATGCCTTTAAATAAAAAAGAAATGAAACTGTTACATAACCTAAGGGTGTACCACTCTTTATCCAAGCTCATTGCTATTATTTCGAAATTTAGTATGAATTCAAAACATGTCCACTGATTATGAATTGTGTGTGGTAGAATGTGATTTATTAACCATGCTTTGAAATAAGTTTGATTAGGTTTTTGACCGTGATAAGTATAGGTTCCTAGAAAGCACGATACACTTCAATTTCATAATTTATTACGTACGGATTAATTTCATTAAATGTTATTTTATAAAATATGTTCCACGATTTTTAACTGCTGATTGTGAATGTTGTTAAATGTCAAAAAGATCCACAAAATTATATAATTATATTTCGTTAAAAATGAAATCAACGTTTATGTATTTTATGAAAGGAACGTAGTTTTTAATTTATTTTTAATAAAATATAAGAGATGTAATAGAAGTTGATTATATTTAAAATACCTGAAAATAACTACTTCATTTACTTCAGAAAATACAAAATGTAAAATAAAATTGTTTCATTTGAAACTTCAGAAAATTAACCTCATCAAGTATATTTAGACATACGTTTAATTTATTATTAAATTCATCGACTAAAAATTTAATGTGTACTTTCTGTATATTATAATTTACAAGACTAATTTATTAAAACGGGTAAAAAAATGAAGTCGCATATTTTTCTAAACTTAAAAATATGAAGAGGTTACAAATCAGCTTCCTTAATCAATCTTCGACAAAATTTCAATCTAAATCATCTTACTTACTGTTTAAACATTAAATATAAAATTGTAAACTCCCTAAGTATTTTCTCTATTACTTTACCTTTACACAAGTGAACAGAGCTGTTATCAGACTACCAATATTAAAATAAACGAAAATATATAATTCTTCAACAATATATAGTTATGTATTCAAAAATAGAATTATACATTCAAAAATTCTTCGACAGTTAATTATTAGAGACCGATATCCAAATCGGTGATATCCCCATATTTATTCCAAGAGCAGAAACAGTTCTTTCGAACCACTTCGACACGGAGGTCGCCATTGTTGAATTAACACGAGTGCGCAAGTTTTGCAGGACGTACCGAGAAGACTTCCTCCACAATGCCAGTAAATTTACTAGCATACTATTTAAATGTAAACTACACCCTTACCACGTTTGTAAAATATAAGAACCTATAAATCGCAATTATGTTTCGTGAATAAAACAAACTTGGAACAATCGCTGTTTCGTGGAACAAACTTTTAACACACAAGCTTCTAACAATTTTTGTGAGAAAATTCCTGCAAAATTCAGGAGAAATGAATGTTTAACAACTCGCATTGATGGATATTTAAAATGAAAATTGGAAATGTAGAGGTGAAATTGTGTAATTTTCAAGATTAAAAATGTGAATTTTTAGGAATGGAAGAGTAATGTTTAGGAATAATAGAAGAGCAAATTATGGGAGCTTATTTCTTTTCTAATATTCTGAGGAACATATTTACATTTGTTGCACAAAGTATTACTGTCATTTTCGGTGTTTCTAATTTTAGGTGTTTTTGGATGCGATACGATTTTTGATCTTTCAACAAAATGGAGGCCCAACGACCTTTAGTAAAGCTGTAAGAGATCTTTGAGAAGTACTAATCTACAATAAAATTACCATGATCTCCAGATCTATCACTGTATTTTTAATTATATAGTTATACAATATATCAAGATGCTGATATACAATTCTTCAACAATAATTATGCATTCAAAAATATCAAAAACTTCGACAGTTAATTATTAAAGACTGATATCCGAATCGGTGATATGCCCATAAAATGATGTATTCCAAGAGCAGAATATTGAACAATTATTATTTGATAGAATTATGACCTTAAACATTGCAAAACATTTTGTAAAATAAACATAGAAATCAGTAAAATTATGTAATTGAAATATTAATATTAAAATATTCATTGAGTTGGGAACAAAGACGATCTACAAAATTAGAACAAAGACAATCCATCAAATTGAACCCCATAGGGTTGAGACTCGGTCGAGTGTACCGAACAGATTTTCTACAAAGTCTCAAATAAAATTTTATTCTACATTTCCGACTTATTTCTTTGCATAGAATCAAGAACTACACCACCAGTTATACTTCAGATTCATTTATTTAAAAAAATAAGTGCAAATTTAATTCATCGATTAAATAAATTATAATTAATGTACTCTTTGTAAAAAATGATCATTTATCTAAAATAACCCGTTATAATAAAATTTTCAGTTCGACTCATTTTGAATCACTTTTAAACTGACTAAGTTCG
Source organism: Megachile willughbiella (assembly GCA_945859595.2). Classification (NCBI taxonomy): domain Eukaryota; kingdom Metazoa; phylum Arthropoda; class Insecta; order Hymenoptera; family Megachilidae; genus Megachile; species Megachile willughbiella. The sequence continues at coordinate 14,483,272 of OX243796.1, forward strand.
AATGAAATATAAACTGTTACATAACACGTTACTAAACCACAAAATAAATATTGCACTTCTAGTTAAAAGAATGTCAACGATTTATCTGATAAGAGATAGTAATAGAAAGAGATAATTTTATTTTCGAAATAGTAAACTATTTCAATTCATAGCAATTCTTCCACCTAAAAATTTATTTATAGAAAACAACAAAACTTTCAACCTAATAATTTACGATTCACCTCTGTTCCCATGCAATCAAATATTCGATCACTGAAATGTATGTAACATCTTCCATATACCGAATCATAATACTAACAATTCACCTCGCACGTTAAAAGATAACAGGAAGTGTATCCGAAAGAAGCGGATCATTGTTTACTCTTCGAGGTACGCCGAAAAAAGAGGGAGCATTAAACTAACAGAACAAAATGCGATGTAAATTACCGAAAAGAACATAACGATTCGACTCGTTCACGAATTGAAATATTTAACCAGTAAACCGCATAAAATCAGAGCAAGCCATTTCCACGGAATGGCAAGACCGTTGGACTGTATTGATTTTGGTGGAAGTCGATCAACCTCAAGAGAAGAAGAGGGGAAAAAGACGGCAGAACCGAGGAGGAATGTAGCTTATAAAGGCGAATACATAAGCTACTTTAAGTATACAACCGACACGTTAACTCGAGCGAATTGCTTTGTTAATAACTTCCACTAAATTATTGTCAATTGTTCACTGTGCGTCAACCAGTTTACAGATTTTCTCGAAATTTGTGTCTACTTTGATAAGCGAGCTGGAGAAGCTCGTGTTTGCTCTTGATAATGAAACCTGATCTACAAAGAATTTTACACTGAAATCACACTTCCGACATCAACCTTCCGTAGTGGGTATTCTAAAACCCGTCAAATTATTACGCGATTAAACTTTGCTCGAGAAGAGGAATTTGTTTCGAATAAGAAATAATCCATTTGTTCGAACTAAAAAATATTCGACTCGTTTAAACTAAACCAGTTAAAATAAAAAATATTCCGTTTGTCTGTACCGAAAAAGAATCCGTACAAAAATCGATTTGTTTTGAAAAATGAATTTGCGAAAAGATATTTCGTACAACTTTAAAATTGCAAGTGAATAGCGATCTGAGTGATCTGTGCAATAATTATATTACAGATCGATGTTGCAATTGTGAAGCGAGAATTAGTCTCCTTGTGCAGCGATAGTATCTATATTTTCAAACTATTCATTGTTATTTACAGGTACTGGAATAAAATTTGTTTGCAACTGTTACAAAAAGTCTGAAAATTGAGGAGTACTAATTAATTTTCATTCATATTCAAGAATGCATTAGCAGTAAAATTGTCATTGTGTATAACAGTGACAATATTGTACTACTGAACAATAGATCTCTATCGATCTAACTTCTCCGCAATTGTGTTACATAACAGACGCTAGTATAGCTAGTATTACGGTATGGAGTAGCTAGTATTTGTTTGCAGACGTCATTAACCACCGAGTATAAAATGATTACAGCAAATAATTCTACAAAGTCAGTAAAAATAAAAACCATCCCTCATCAGCATTATTTATCCATCAAATCTTCAAACTTTAAATAAATTATTAAATTCACTTCAAAATTACTCGATCGAATAAATTTAGTCTTATTCCACTCTTTCCTACTCGATAGTACTGTATCAAACAAAAATATGGAACAGTAGATTCGCAATGGAAACCGCAAGGGTTACCGCCCCTCCGCCTATTCTTTCAACACCCGAAAAAAACCTTGAAATTTCAAGTTGCACGACAAAGAAATTAAAAGAGAAACGAAAAAAATCAGCGTTATCGTAACAGGATACGAAACGTCAGATAAAACTACATGTTTGCTATAAAGTTCCTACTGGTAACATATAAGAGGATAATGTTCTTTGAATAAAAAAAAAAATGGAACAGCTTTGCAAAGGGTAAACGTGGGTATCATTTTGTATCACCGTTACAGAGCAATCGATTAAACCACGATCAGAACGTCTTTACTCATTTGAATGCAGCACGAAAGCTCTTCATGCACGATATATAGCCAGCGAGCTGCAGTGCGCGTGTACATTGCGACGCTCTACGTCAGGAAACGATGGGGTTACCATTAAATGTCAATCGGATATTCGAGTTACGTTCGTGACATGCTTTACAGGAATATCCACGAAAAATCATCGATCGAAGCGTTTTATTCCGAGCAAACGAGAAGCGGTCAATTTCGAGACTCGCGTATAGCCAGAGGTCACTTAAAGGTACCCTCCGATTTCGGGACAATAACCTGATCTTCTGCGTAAATCCGTTAGAACTTCTATTCGAATCTATCGAAACTTCTATTCGAGTCTATCGGAACCGAGGAGTAAGTAAGGGAAAAGGATGTGCGAGCATCGGCCATGACTTTAGTCGGAGATTTTGGATTAGGTGTATTTTGTCGGGACTTACCCCAACTAGCTCCTGTACGTCCCAGGAACTGTCCAGTCTCGGAGTTCCATAGAAAAACCCTGAAGCCTTCCCATTTGCCGAGCTTCGGCGGCGGTGTGTAATACTGTTCCTTCTTGCCCTCCATTGGGATGGTTCGAACGATGGACAGATAGAACGATCCCGCGTATCACCACGAACGACGACGTACGAATATCCCTGGTCGAGGCTTGTCCGCCGCTTTCTGCCGCTGATCTTGTTCGTCCTCTGACGGAATGGAACGGAACGGTGCCGCGATCGAGCAGCTCCGCGGGCGAGGACGCAAAGGAAGGAAGGGTCGATTCGTGCCCTCGTCTGGAGCCGCTGTTCTCGGGCGCTCTCGTCCGGCCAAGGGATGAATATTGAGCGATCGAACCGAGCCTGGCCCGAACTTTTCAGGCCGTCCCCTCCTCGCGAACGTTCCCTCTCTTCGCCGTTTTCTCTCTGTTCAGCACACGGGGACTCCCCACCGTCGCGGAGATCGCAACCCTTTTCCAACGCGTCACCGAAATCGCGCAGTCGCGTCAATACGCACCCCCCTTAGACCCCCTTCGCGCCCTCCGCCCCGCACGTCTCTTTCGGTGACTCGCGACCAGGTGGCACTGGCTCGCAGCGATGGCGGCCGGCTCGCCCGATCCTTTTCGCTCCACCTCGCGTTTTTACCACCTCCTCGTTGCTCGTACGACGATTCGATCGACCCCGCTGCGTGACACGGCGACTCCTCGCGACGGAGCTTACGCGAATCGCGCGATAGATACACGGCCGAACGCGATCCTCCAACGGGGAACCCACCTACTTCCCTTCGAACTGGGTAAGCGGAGACAGACGAGGAATTACTGTCTCGCGGAAGGGTGTACGTGTGTGGGTAGCAGGGAAAATGCGAGGAGAAAGAGAGTAATAGGGTGAAGACGAGGTCGAAGCTTTCGAAACGCGTCCGACTGCCACGGAATCCCAAGAGAGAATGACCAGACGGTTACGAGGGCTTTTCATGCAGCTTCCTGCCGTTCCTGTTGTAGCGCGATCGCTGGCCGTTATCGTTTCGCGATACGCGCAAAACCGCGTCCTCGTGCGTATTCTTCCAGGGAGTCTTTTCGAGAGAGCACGGTAGAAAACTCGAACACTCTTCGAACATCGGACCATAGATACCGTTCGGCATTCTCGACGAACAGAGACCCAGAACCGAAATACAGGGTTAATGTCAACGTTGTATATCGCAGGCTGTTATATAATTACTTTGGCATCGAGATTCATACAATTTTCAGAATTGCCCGAACCTACCGGAACGAGCTGGTGTACTTATGCAAACATGAACTCGGGATAATTGTTCGAGGGATAAATTTTGCTTCAAGGACAGCCGAAACGATTTTCACACTCGATGATATATACTTTAGCTCGATGCTTTAATAAAGTTGCAGCGATCGTAGTCTCGTTTTCTACCGCAATCCGGGAATGCACCTAAGATTCGAAACTTGCGGTTAGAACTAGAAATACACCGACGGTATTGATCGTATGCATTTGTAATAATGAATGGAAATAAAAGCGAAGGACGGTGGGAAAAAAATGAAGTACGTGTAATTATGAAATACAGTAGTCGTGTCTATCACGTGGAGGTAGGTTTCGTATAATTATACGTTAAGATACTTCGTCGTAAACATCGCACCACATCCGTACAAATGTCGATAAAGCATTATGGATACCACGCCGAGTTCTGTTATCGCTGAAACGGGTTACTTGTTATGACACATTTATATGAGAATCTGAATGATTTTTAACCACACAGAATTACAAATGTGTGGATATAAGTTTGTATACCGATCGATCGACTGAAATGTATATTGTGGGTAATTGAGATTGGTTTTATGGAAAAATTTATTGATTTCTACTTTGTGTTTAATGTTAGGCATTAGATTGTTGGAGATATCTTCTTTGTGAGAAATTGTGGGAACATTGAAATTTGGAGATTCACAAATTTAGGAATTTGAATGAGACTTGTAAATTAAAAAATTTTTTAACTTAGAAATTAAATTTTTAAGTTGAGGATTTGGAAGTTTGTCAATTTAGGAACTTCGTAATTGAAGATATACAAAGTGAAATTTGGAGGATTAGAAATTTGAACATTTTGAAAATGAGGACTTGGATGTTTGACAATTTATAAATTTGGTAAATGAAGAGATATAAATTGAAATTTGGAAAACTAAAAGTTTGAAAATTTTGAAGTTGAATATTTGGAAGCTTGACAATTTAGAAACTTGATAATTCAAGATATACAAATAGAAATTTAAAAAATTAAAAATTTGATAATTTTGAAGATGAGGACATGGAAGCTTGACAATTTAGAAATTTGGCAAATGAAGATATACAAATTGAAATTTGGAAGATTAGAAATTTGATAATTTTGAAGTTGAGCACTTGGAAGCTTGACAATTTAGAAATTTGGTAATTGAAGACATACAAATTGAAATTTAAAAAATTAAAAATTTAGAAATTTTGAATTTGAGGATTTGGAAGCTTGACAATTTAGAAATTTGGTAATTGAAGATATACAAAATAAAATTTAAAAGATTAGAAATTTGGAAATTTTGAAGATGAAGACTTGGATTTTAATAACTTAGAAATTTGGTAATACAGAAAATGGTAATTGAAATTTGAAAAATTAGAAATTTGAAAATTTTACAATTGAAGGCTTGAAAATTTTGCAGCTTAGAAATTTGATAATTGAGAAGATGCACATTGAAATTTGGAAGATTAGAAATTTGAAAAGTTGAGGACTTGACAGTGTAAAAATCTGGTGACTAAAGAGATGAAAATTTGGAAACCTGTAGGTTCAGAAATTTGGAAATTCCAAAATGAGAAAATTTAGAAATTAAAAAAGTTAGAAATGTGAATAATTTCCTGGAAATTAGAAATTTTTAAATTTATTAAACAAGTATTATGGATTTGAAAATTTTTAAATTTTTCGTTCTCGAGTATAAAAATCAATTCTATGTGAAACCATAATGCGGTATCTGTGTCGCTTAGTTTACCATACATGCTCACTCTTACATAACGGAAGTCCTGAGGATCGATCGCGCTCAAAATGTTTAACTCCGATATTTCCACTAATGAAAATTGATTGGCAATATATTGACACGATCACCGCCTTTATCTATCATCCCCGATACTTCCGAGTGCCATAATTAATAACAAATCTGACAATTATCTTCCTGCTAATAAATCTTCTGCTATTAGAGGTTATAAAAAAGTAGTCAAAATTATATATACATTATTTATTGATTATCGTACGGAATATTTTATTAATTCGTTCTTAACCACATCGAAAAATACATTCAACTTATTTACTTTAATTTAATTCTTAATATTACAAATTAATCGTAACTCTTATCTACAGCGTACAATGCAGATATAACGTACTGTACTTTCTTATTTAATTTCTAAAAAAATTATCAGCTCTTTGAAACCTCTCCTTTCGGTAAAACCACCCCTATTTATGAACACTATATCAAAGTTTCGAGAGACATATATTATATCTATAAAATAACACTTTGTACTTCAACGCATCCTTTCAAAACAACATAACTTCACTGTATCTACTAATTCAACTTCAATTTATATCCCGATAATTTGTACCGATGATACATGTTTAATAAAATACTAAATTGCATCGTTACGTTCTGTAGAACACGTTCTAATATACAGGGTGTCGTGTAAAATGTGACTGATGATATTAGAGGAGCTACAGCTCCGTGCCCCACTTTTCACAATAAGCCCGTTCTAAATCCCTCATTTATATCAACAAATGAGTTAATGGGATTTTGTACGCTATCTTAAAGTAATCCGAAATCGCACTAAATGTTGGGATAGAATCGGATATGTGTTATGAAAATGTAACAGAGCTTTGTTGAGATAGAAATAGCTAATAGCTATCTTGGGTGATTTATATTATTGCATATAGATGTTGAGATTTGAACAATCTTGAGATTTTTATGATTTTTAATAAGAGAAGACCTGATTCGAAAGATGGGGCACAAGAAATCTTGATACGGCCCTGTGTTACAAATTTGACGTTATAATAATAAAAATCTTGGTACAGATATGACATTTATTGGTAATTGCAAACTTTTTAATTTACAAATTCTCAAGTTTCCAAATCATAAATTTGTAAATTTTCCATTTTTTAATTTTTTATTTCCCTAATTTTCAAAATTTCAAAGTATAAATTTGCGGATTCTCAGATTTTTAATTCTTTTCATTTTTCAATGCCTAAATTTCCAAATTCTTAAATTTAAAATACTCAATTTTCTAAATTCTTAAGTTTGCAAATTCTCGAATTTCCAAATTTTCAAGTTTGTAAATTCTCAAATTTTCAAATTTTCAAGTTTGTAAATTCTCAAATTTCCAAATTCACAAGTTTGTAAATTCTCAAATTTCCAAATTCTCAAGTTTGCCAATTCTCAAATTACCAAATTCCCAAGTTTGTAAATTCTCAAATTTTCAAATCCCCAAATTTCCAAATTCTCAAGTTTGAAAATTCTCAAATTTGCAAATTCACAAGTTTGTAAATTCTCAAATTTACAAATTCCTAAATGTGTAAAGTCTCAAATTTTCAAAACCTCAAAATTCCAAATCCTCAAGTTTCCAATTCTCAAATTTCCAAATGCTCAAGTTTCCAAATCATAAATTTGCAAATTTTCAAATTCACAAGTTTTTAAATCTCCAACCTCTTTAATTTTAAATTTTCACATTCCCCAGATTTGAATTTTCCATATTCTAAATTACCAAATTTTGAAACAGCAAAAATTCTAAATTTTGTAATCTTGCATCTCCCAAATTTTTTAATTTCAAAAAAACTCTAAATTCCTATATCATCAAATTCTTAAATTCCCAATTCCAAAAACCTGAAGCTTTCAAATTAAAAAATTCTCAAATCCCCCAACTGTAAAATCTCCAAATCACCAAACAGTCAAACTATTCAGTCACAATTAATAAAACAAAGAAACCAGCCCCAAAGAATCCTATTACCCCAATAAATCCAAGGACTAAATTCTCCGTCAAAATCCCCATACCTCTACGGTACCGTTTACACCCTGTATATCAGCACATAAATAAAAGAAAATAGCTACAGCCACCATATCAAAGTGATCATTCGAAGTAAAGTATAATTTCCTTACACAGTCCCTTTTTTTGTACTATATCACACACAAAAGAAAGTACATATTTCGTTAACGTGTAGACGGATTGGTTGGTAACGTTTTTTATTAAATATTTCATTACAGGAGGTTAAAATATTTATAATGCATTCAGATAACAGAATTTACAAATATATCTCAATATTTCCATATATACATACATACATACACACACATATATATACATATGTATGTATATATATATATATATATACACATATATATATGCATATATATAGCATGTATATACACATCACATATTTGTATGTAAATCTATCTTTTATTTCCTCTAACACGCTTCGTCACATACGCGCTTCCGTGAACCACACGTGCTTCCTCATTCGCACCGAATTCTTTATGTACATGACGTAAAGTGGCACAACTCTTTCGTACAGATTTTTTTTCGTTTTCGTATTTATTTCTCATACTCTCTCTCTCTTACGCTCTTCCTCTCTCTCTCCCTTTTGCTCTCTCGCTCTCGTTCCACACTTGTCCCCGTTTCTTTTTACACAGTGCCGTACCACGATTTATTTTCGTCATCGTGTCGAAAGATCCGATCTTCTCACACGAGCGACCGTCTACAAACAACGAACGAGTAACAACTCGTTTCGCGCGAAATGCTTGCTAAAAACTCTTCCCTTTTACGATTTTCACTTTTATTTATACGTACGCTATTTCTCTATTCTTACTTGGATAATCGTGATTACACACATACACTGACCACCATTTTTTTTTTTTTGTTTCTTTTTCGATGCTTCGACAACACGCTTCTTCGACAATTGGTTCGTCATCGATTTCTTCGTTTTTCGGTCTCTCGAATGGCGAGTATCGGAAACCGCGCAATGTATCGAGTTGTCAGGTCTGTAGTCCGGGTTTTTGCTTTTTTTTTTGCTTTTCTTTTTTCAGGATTTTATTTGTTCAAAGCGCGTATTGCCATTGGCGTAACCAGAATTTTTGTCTGGGGTGGGCCCGGGTTTAATGGCGGTTCGAGGGATGCGATCAAATGATTTCTGGAAATTTTGGTATTTGTAGGTTTGGAAATTTACAGATGATTGGGAAGGTTGGGTGTTTGGTGATTTGGAAGTTTGTAGTTTGAGTATGTGATAGTTTGGGAACCAGCAATTTTGGAATTTGGGGATTTAGAGAATTGGTGTGTGGATTTAAAAATATGGTAATGTCTCATTGGTGATATGAGGATTTATCAATTTGGTGTTATGAGGATTTAGCAACTTGATGATATGAGGATTCAACAATTTGATGATATAAGGATTCAACAATTTGGAGATATGAGGATTCAACAATTTGGTCATATGAGGATTCAAACAATTTGGTGATATGAGGATTCAAACAATTTGGTGATATGAGGATTCAGATAATTTGGTCATATGAGGATTCAAACAATTTGGTCATATGAGGGTTTAGCAATTTAGTGATGAGGATGTAGCAATTTGGTAATATGAGGATTTAGCAATTTGATAATGCAGAAACTTGTTAAATTAGTCAATCAACAAACTTAAGAACAGAAAATGTAAATATTAGAAAATTAAAAAAATGAAAATGTGAAAATTTAGAAATTAAGGTACTGAACATACAGAAATCTGAGAATTTCACTATTAGGAAATTTACAAATTTATAAGTCAAAAATTTGCAAACTTAGGGAAATTTGAACATTTAACAACGTGAAAATTTAGGAATTTACACAAATTTATAAACCTGAAATTTTAAAAAAAAACTGAAAAATTTGGAGATTTAGAAACTCTAAAATTTGGGAATGTAAAAAATAGGAAATTTGGTAAAATAAATTTAGTTAAAATTTAAATATTAAAAATCTGGATATTGGTGTTTGAAAATTTAAAGGTGTGGGATTTAAAAATTTAAGAAATTTGGGAAATTTGGGAATTTGAGAAATTTTGGGAATCTGGGAAATTTGGGAATTTGAGAAATTTGGAAATCTGGAAAATTTGGGAAATTTAAGAATTTCAGAAATTTGGGAATCTAGGAAATTTGGGAATTTGAGAAATTTGGGGATTTGAGAAATTTAAGAATTTGAGAAATTTGGGAATCTGGGAATCTGGGAAATTTGGGAATTTGAGAAATTTGGGGATTTGAGAAATTTAAGAATTTAAGAAATTTGGGAATCTAGGAAATTTGAGAAATTTGGGAATCTGGGAATCTGGGAAATTTGGGAATCTGGGAAATTTGGGAATTTGAGAAATTTGGGGATTTGAGAAATTTGGGACAGTTGAAAATATGGAAATCTGGTAAATTTAGGAATCTAAGGAATACAAGAATGTAGAGTATTTGGAAATTTGAGGAAGTCGTGAATTCGAGAAAATTATGAGTTTTAGGAAATTTGGGAATTTGGAAAATTTGCGACTCTGGTAAATCTGGGACATTTGGGAATTCAGGAAATTTGGAAATTTGAAGAATTAAAAATCTGAAAATTCAAGAACCCGTAAATTTATAAATTTGAGAATCGCCAATTGAGTATTTGGAAATTGGTTATTTGAAAATCTGTGAATCGACATAAAAATTCGAAATTGTAAAATCTGTAACATTCCTACTCCCTACACGGTTCACACCACATAGAGAGTTCCAGTGATTATTGAACCAGGCCCACCCTGGTCCCTCCGTAGTTAGGCCAACGCGTATTGTCATTCGTGAGTCTCATATCGGGCAAGACTTCCAGATCGACGGTCGCCCCGTGCAAACTTGATGCATTTATTGTAAATGCGAGCCGTGCTCGCGAAACGCCGCAAAATGTATATAATAAATCGTAATTGTAAGCGCTTTTAAGTCACTATGCCGACGATATCTTCGATAAATGTTCTCTGTGTGTAACATCCGCGATCCGGCCTTTTCTTTCGTCTGCACGTGTACGTGTGTGTGTGTTTCGTATGAATCTTTCTTTCCCTTCGTTTTCGCTATCAACGTTCTCTCTGTACAGTCCTAATCGCTGCGCAATTACACCCCTGTATGTCCAAACGCGTTTGGAAACAAGAAAAAAGGAAGAAGATACATATACTCTAACTTTCTTGCGTTCTTACATTTTGTCACTTTTTTCTCGCTTGTACGTCATTCTTTTTTTTTTCTTTTTTTTTTTTTTATATATATATTTTTCATTTTTATTTATTTCGTTGGAACAAAATTCATTCTGCCGGTTCAAGCGTTAGAGATGTAAAATGTCGAGAAAGTTTCGTTCAGACAGTCGTTGAACTTCGTTACGATGCAAAATATAATATTTGTACCAAAAGAGACTGGACAGCATTTTCTTTTACCTTCAAAACGTTTCAGCTATTTGTTCCTTTCGTAGTATAAGAATAGTTAATTGCTTGTACTTTGGAATTTATTGTTAGCTTCGTAGTGATGTTACGAACAGTGGTGGTGGAGGAAAGAAGAAAAGAACGTGAACGTACGACATCTCTTAATGATACACGAATTTACGAATCAACAATCGACCATTCTAACGGAGATTGGACACTGAAACTAATAAATAATTCAACGAATCGTGATCACGCGCCGAGATGTGTTTTTCATAACATCTGAGTCCATTTCCTTTTTTTTATTTTTTTATTTTTATCAATCGTCGATATTATTGAAAAACAATGAGTGGCTTTTACCCGAAGGACGATTCGATCTTTCCAGAAAGTTTACATCTCTATTTTATTACGAATATATAGATTTATATATATGTATATATATATATATATATTTAATTTAATATTACTATTATTACTATACCTTAACATTAATATTATCATTTCGTTATAATTATTACTACTACTAATCTCTCACGCTCCTGTTCTACAGTTTCTGTTCAAGTGATATGGTTCTTTGACTTTTTCTTTTTGATTCGTTTAGGTATAATACTGATTTGATCAAGAGCATTTGAACTTTCCTCGAACTTGAACAACAACAAAACTTTCTTATCCCTTCCTTTCTCTTTCTTGATTACTTTAAATGCGTACTCGAATGTACTTCAAGTGCAATACAGGCTTCTATCGGTTAAAGGTATACAATAAGAAGATCCCAGAAACCCTAGATCCTAGGGAAACTCGAGAAATTCCAAAAAGAATACAGAGAATCTTTAGAGATTCTAGCTAGATGTAATCCTGGGAAGAACTTTGAGACCTGGACAATTTGGCAGATTTTAGATGCATCTTCTGAGAAATTCTAGGTAAACTCTAGGGAGAAACTTTAGAATTCTGTTGGGAGATGCTTTGAGGTATTAGAAACTTGAAAGATCCTAAAGAGACCCTTGGATTCTAAGGAGAACCTCTGAAGATTCTAGGGAGATCCTAAAGTGGAGAAATCTTGAGAAATGCTAAAGAGAACCTTCTTTAACAGATCCTAAATATAGATAAATCTTTTGAGACATGTAGAACTGAATTTCTTCCTAGAAAAATTCAGGAAAACCTAGAACCTTCCCCTTAACTACAGAAAGCCTAAACTGCACCTGATTGTACTCAAATTAACACGTTGACTGCCACTAGGATCACCAATAGCCCTTTAAAATATAATATAATTAAATTAATGTAATTAAACGGTGAAAACAAAAGAGAACATTCTACATAACGTTATCATCGTTCTAACATAGAGTAGCAACTTGGATTTAGAGTAATTATTCTTAACAAATAATCAGTTTTACGTGTATCCACCTTTAAGATGGCAGTCAACGTGTTAAACAAAGGAGTCTTCACACCATACAACGCTTCTCAATAACATTGCAACTGATAAAAATGATTAACATTAGAAGTATAATGTTCCTCGATGGGAAGAAAATTGTAGGAAACGTATTCCAAATAATTACATCAATTAGTAAAATTATTAATAACTTGTACAATAATAACGATTATAATCCTTCTGTTCAATTCGTTGCAATAACGATAGAATATTTATTGCTAATGCGATACTTGGAGATTTCAATTTTCTGTACAACTGCAAATCAATAACGGAAGTACAAAAAATTTCCCTTTATTGCTGCTTACAGCGTTACAACACTATACAACATTCATTTGTAAAACGTGTTTTATTAGTGTTATGCTAAGAAATATTGCTTATAGTTACGAGAAGAAGATTTTTCATCTTATTGCCAATAGTACAATCGTTAAGGATACACCAATGATCATCAACATTTCAACAGCTGATTAGTAAACAGCAATAAAGAAACTCGTTCTAATAATTACTATTGCTTCTGATTATGTACACGTGGCTACAGGATATCGTTTGGTCAACAATGATTCGTTACTGCTTGGCAAGCTTCGAGCACTTTCCTACTACATACAAATTGATCGATTATCTAGAAAAATAAACGAATAATATGCAAGATATTCGTAGAACCTGGGACCAAATTGATGTACGTATTAATAAATTCAAACAGGTGAATAATTTTCATATGAGCCTATCAGCTTAATACACGAATACTGTGTGTCTACATCTTGGGAAATTTCAGCTTTTATATACAACAAATAATGTTAACTGCCCCTTTATGCTGTATAAAAATCACATTTACATCTACTTTATAAATTTGTTAAAAATAATATTTTTGTTTATTGTAAGTCCCTTAATCTATTATTCTGGCTGCACACACTTTTATAATTTTCAATAGAGAGTACTCAGAATATCAATTTTTCCATTCGATACTTCAATTTGCTATTTTGTACTATTTGCGTAACTTTAGTGTTACTAACAATTTTCTTTACTCGTTCATTTAGTTTACACATTCGCTATCAGTAGTCAATTGGAAATTCATCCATCGTAGATTAAGTTCTTTCGTTTTATAAAATAGTGTACGATATACGATGTTTGTGCATTATATTATTTCTTAAATTATACACCAATTGTCTATTGTAAATATGTAGAATAAAAAATTATTTCATATGGAAAATCAGGAACGTTAGATCTATATGAAATAAATAGCGTCTGTGTTAAATTAAAATTGTAGAACGGGTCAGATGAGACCCTCATTCTTGTCAACGTGTTAAACAGTATTTTTTAGACATCATTTTATATGAACCTTTCGACTATTTAAATGTATTAACACAATGATTTGGCCACAACTTCTTACGGATACCCTGTATATTAGTTAAATTGAAAATAATTCTATAAACGAGTAAGATTTTAAACTCTACCATTATACGAGATTAGTCTTTTATCAGAAAAGTTCGATCGTTACAGACTCCTTTGTTTTTCATGTTACAGCGATGGACAGATCAAGTCCTGCAAAATTTAAGAACCTGTTAATACAAACATGTAGAAATATCAAATTTTTCAATTTAGAAATTTACAAATTTGGTAACATGGAAATTTGAAAATTTACAAATTGAAATATTTGATCACTTGAAAACTGAAATATGTACATATAAATTTCAGTTTTAAAAACTTTTTAATTGAAACTATTTCACGAACAGAGTTGCCCATCACTGTTACAAAATAGATTTCTAGTTATCAAACAACAGATTACATTTTATCAAGTTACTTCCGTGTATCCCACTTGGACGAAATCTATCGTTTAAAGAAATAGCCTATTACCAAGAAAAGTGTTACTTCTAATGATGAAATTGAAGATGTTCAACGTTTATAGATTCAATAGAAATTTCACGAACTTCTCGTCGGTCACAGCCACTTCAAAACTTTTCTCAGGTAGTTTTCAAAAATGATCAATCACTACAATGGTAACGGCAAGACAAACTTTTTCTTTTTGTTCATTTTTTTTTATATTCCTTAATAGACCGGCATGAAGACACTGGGTATTTGGATAAAAATGGCACTTTTACTAAATATCACGACACCGAATCAGATTCTATAAATTGCGACGATTGAATTTCCCCGAAGAAATTGACAAAAGTTTGACTAACTTATAATCAAACCCATGGTTCCTTCAACTACCTTAATCTTTCGATTGATTCAGTAATTTATCGATAAATAATTAATTTTTGGATCTCTTTGGAGCTTTGAGAAGATTAAATATATTATTTAGAAAACATGTAGGAAATATCTTTCGATTTCATAAAAAAATAATATCAATATAGCGAGTTAGTATTGTTAGAATAAAATTATCAACGTCAGATGATTCGAATACAATAGTAAAATCACAAGTCTCCGAAAACTTACGCCCCCTTTCCCACAGTCAAACTTTCATCCTTGCGAAACATTACATCTAAAAAAAAAAAAAAAACATTAATCTCAAAATTTATTCATCGTGGCTACTGACTAGCTGCCAAAAAGAAAATTCATTACCAACCAAAAGAAATACCTGAGAAATTCTTTTATACCCAGAAGCTATTTGAAAGGAAGCTTTTTTTAAATGCATGTTTTTTTTTCGAAGTCACACCTATCCCTTCTCTTCTCACTCCTGTTTAGATAACCTTTCGATTCTCGTTAGTTTAGATACCTAAAATCTAACTCACATAGATCTGATGCACAGTAATAAGAGCTTTTATAATTAAAAATTACGAACCACCGTAGTTAATTGGAGCTAGACAAATATCTGCCAAATTATGCGATTCTAATAGAATTAGTTTAACACTCGCTAACAGTGTTGATTTCAGTTAAGAATCGGTTTAAATGCAGGTAGCAACTTGTTTACGAGTACAACGCAGATTGCCACTCCACTCACGTCTAAAACGCTTACGCTTAATTCAAGTTACACTGTTCTTTCCTTCTTTTTTTTTCTTTTCTTTTCATTTTTTCCTCCATTATCCGCTAACAAGATTCTAAACGCATGTAACGCATTTTTTTTTTGTTTGCTTATACTTAAAAAAGATGGGCGATCAATAAAAATCGTATAAAATTGCTTCAGTTGCACGTGATTGCATGACTATCTGTATAAATAGGATGAGAATTACCTAACTATTAATAAGTTAATAAACGAGTGATGAGTTAGCGTATATTTTGTAATTTTATACACACAGGAGCGCAAAGGCAGCTAAACGATCGAACACTTATGGTTTGTTGTTCTTTCATTCATTCTCACTCTCTTTCTCTCTGTCTTTCTCGCTTTATCGCATTATGTATGTACATCCATTCATTCTTGTTCACTTTCTTCTACTTGTATTCCTTTCTCACCGTGTTTTTTTCATTTTTTGTTTATTTGCACTCATTCAAGCGTTGCGCATGTAAGAATTGAGAAAATATATACATAAAAACGTCGTGTAGCGATAATAGAAGTAATAGTAATAGTTTTAATAGTAATAGTAGTAATAGTGGTAGTAGACATACTAGTAGAAGTAAAAGTATGAATGATAAATATAGTCAAACGTGGTAGTTTCACCTAATTAGAACACATTGCATTGTATTCTTTTTTTTTCTTTGCATTTCATTTATGGCTAGTTTACTAGAGAAACAGGGAAAAACCGGGACGAGATGGGGTGGTAAGTAGCCCATAGGTATCGTTGGAAAGACGCGAATCAATACCTAACACAAACCTCTCAAAATGTATTCTAAAAACTTAGAGATAAGAACATTGCATTCTGTGTAATGCTTCTCTTCGTTCTTTTTTTGCATTTTTTCTTTTCATCCTTTGTACACGACGCGAAATCTTTTTTACAATCATAGTTAAGAATAATTACTATCATAAATAAGAACTTGTAAAAAGTATACCTGGTACCGTGAATCGCGAAACATCCTCTGTTAAAAAATCGTCGTCCTGAATATAAGGGATGTCTACAAAAATCACCGAAAACTTGCACGAGGAGCGATAGCAGTCATCTTTTGAACGGTCCTTACAAAAGAACATATCGAGAACCCGCACACGCCGATTTTGATGGAACTTGTACGAAAGATAGATCTCAGAAAAATATTTCACACATATTTCCGTTTAGCGGAAATCGTTCATATTGGAGGGGTGATAACAGCCCTCAAACTTGAGGATTAAAAACGTATTTCCTAGGATATCTCAAAAACTAAAACGTGTAAGACGACGTTGTTCTTTAAATCAACTATTTCTCAAAAAACCATTTCTTCAGATAATATACTCAAACTTTGAATTTTTCATTTCATTCTTATTGCTAATATCACTACATAACAAAAAATATTCCAATAACACATAACCTCTTTACTTCACGTTAGCCTCTTTAGTTCATGTACCTATACAAATTAACAACAAAAATTATATAAAAAGTTTAAATTTTCAATACATCATTTTAACAAATGATCTTCTCTTAAATATTTTTGTACGACTGAATCCTTCCCCTAACCGCTTTAACTTTCGAGATACTCTAAAAAAATATATTTTCAATTTTCAAGTTTGAGGGTTGTTATCGCCCCTTCAATATGGACGATTGCCGATAAATAAAAAATGTGTATCAAATGTTTTTCTGAGAACTATCTCCCAGAAAAATTTCATCAAAATCGGTGTGTGCGGGTTCGATATGTTCCCTTGTTAGATTGTATTGCTGTGGCGGAATTGTGGTGATAGTGGTAATGACAATGATAATGACAATGATGGTAACAGTAATTACGGTAATGATGATGGCGATAAACTGCTGAGTGGTCCGTGGCAGGGGATCACTTGTCAGAACTTAGGCACTCTCCAGGTTGTTTCATTATGCTGTAGTCTAGACGATACTGAGCTGAAAGTCGAAAGTCTTCTTAGTGTTTGTGAAAGGAAAGAGATAATACAAATTGTATACATTTTATGAAGATCTTAATTTCTTACAATCATCATAATACCCGTTAACCTTATATGCGGTCCATTTAATCTATTTTATTAGTACCATTTTAATTAATATAGTACTGATTATTAAATATCCATACAGATTAGAACGCTTAATTTCGTTTAAAAAAATACTTGAAACATTTATGTGTTTGAAAGCGCATTTGGACCACAACAAATTATTATACTACATAATATTAAATACAATTTAGGAATAATAAGTAAACATAACTATCAGTGAGACAATTTAATGTATTAATATATACTACCTTTTCGCTTGTATTACGTTGTACTATGGGACATCATGTATATACTGAGCATTTCAATAATAAAGTACAACGTAAAAGCTGTAGATTCTTCACACCAGAACAAACTGGAAATTTTTTTATCATTTTGCAATTTACAACCTCGCGTCACGATGTGAACAACTAAAAATTGGAAAATCAATTTCGAAAGTTTAAGAACTTCGAAATCTTGTTCTTAAAACTTATGGTGATCCTCACACTTCCAATACTTAATCCTTTAATGGCACAAAACGGTCATTCACCTCAGTCTTCATTTTCTCAAGCTCCTTCTTTTTCTAGAAGCTGATCTAGGACAGCATAGTATTGACCAGCTACTCAACTATTTACGTTGCTTACATTTTGAAAACGAAGACACAAATTGCAAAATAGTAAAGGAGTTTTCAATTTGTTTTTCTTACAGAATCCGCAGCTTTCAGCTTGTACATTATTTTTGAGATATTCTGCATATACACAATTATACATCTTAATTATATGAATCAGAATACACAGATATATATGTATATATTTTTCATCAAATCAGATATTAATATTTTGTATATGACATATAAATAGAGCATATAATTAAAACCAATAAAAGAAATTACCTTTTTTAGTAAGGTCCTCCATTGTTTGATCTTTACAATCGACTGCGAGGTGACTACTACTGCCACAATTATAACACGAAATTTTCGTTGGTGGGACGGCAGCAGGTGCATACGTAACAACTGGAGTAGGTGGCATATAAGGCGCCTGTACTGGTGTTGCGGCTGCATTTGGAGGAGGTGGTGGCGTACCTCCTGATGATGGATGTCCAGGATACTGGTACATCATTTCACCGTTTGGTTGGTAGGTAGTCGGATAAGCCGGCCTTGTGTACGGTCCATGCGAGAAGTTCGAATAAATACCACTGCTCGGTCTCAAAGCCGAGAAATGACCATGCGGCAGATACGTGACCTGCGAATGCGACGGTGGTGCAGGGAAGGAAACACATTGTGAAAGATTCGGTGGTCCACCACCGTTCACCATTTGATTTTTATGACGCATAACATGCGTCTGATTTCTTCTGGTGCGTTGCCTTTCCGGTCCTGATTGTATAGGCTGTTGAGGTGTTGCGTGTGACACTGCACTCGTAGAATGTACCGGCACGGAACTAAGGTGATCAGAAACTGGTGGGGCGTTGTTCTCGCTTCCACTCACCCACGGTGCTGCTGGAGGTGTTTCTGGTGGTGATCTACTACCGGTACTGTCCGAACTACTACTTTGAGAACAATGCCTACTACTCTCAGGGTCTAACCTCAAGGCTTGTAATTGTGTCAAACAGTATACGTGTTGAGCATTGCACCTGAAATGTTTCAATGTTACGTTAGATCAGTTTGTTTGAACAAGTGTTACCGTTCTTCTTACCTTGAATACCGATTTTGTACCCCGGCAACGGGTAACGTAAGACAAGCGTAACAGGGCGCATTTTGTGCAGCATACATCGGTGGTGGTGCAGGATACATTTGTATTTGCGCAGGATCTAATGGTGGCATAGTAGGATATCGCCGTAAATTAGAAGTAGCTGCATGATTATGATGATGATGCATTGCCGGATGCTGTTCCTGTAATGGCATTGACTTACTGCTTTGATTCCCGTTATCATTTAACATCTCCATTCCCGGTATAGCCTAAATACATTTTTTTTATTTTTATAATATTCAAGTGAAAATCAAAAGTTTTAATACATTAAATACAGTATTTAATCATTACTTCATTTTCATTTGGGTCTACAACTGGGTGTGTTGTGCTAGTAGTATTGTCCAACTTTTTATCAGGAGTGATTTGATTTAAACCGTTAGTGGTTTGACTTTTAACTATACTCCGTAGTTGTCCTACTGCATTTGGCGTTAATCCTATTTCCCTTAAATCCTCATCGCTCATCCTCCGAATCTGTACTCAATATGTTGTAAGTAATATAAGAATTTCTTATAAAAACTTCTATTACGTATTAGACACAAAATAAATATTTTGCAGTATTTTATAATATACAAGCATCAACTAATCTAAAACTATACTATCTCACCTCGTCAAGAGAAAAATTCTGCAAATTGCCTTTGAAATTTGGCATTTCCTTTCCTAACGTTTCTCGTAAAGAGTCACCAGAAGTCGAAGATCGCAATCGTGGTGGTGGTGGTTGTTTTGATTGAGGTGCTGCCGGAATTAAGGTAGAAGAGGTATTCTCGATGCTATTATGCCGTGAAAAAGTAGTAGAACTGCTGATAGATAAGGGAACAGAACGTGATGGAAGCAGTGGAGGTTGACTAGGATGACTTCTGCTCGTACCCAACGTGGGAAGTGGAGGAAGGGAATTGGCATTCGAACTGGAGATGCTTGTCTGACTGTTAGAGGCACTCGTTGATGTTGTTAAGGTGTTCGAAGTAGACTGTGTCACTTGTGAAGAGGTGCGCGGCATGGTATTGTTTCTGCGACCCATTGGGGAATTACTGCGACTAGGAGATCGAGACTGGGATGGCGACGACTGGCGACTGACTAAGGGGGAAGGTGGATAAGCCAACATATCGCCAGTATGATACATCAGTTGATTTCCCATCATAACCTGACCTGTCCATGGTGGCATATGATTTACTGATGGAAAACCAAGGTGAAGATACTGTGTTGCACCACCTGATCCCATTGGCATTTGTTCTGGAGTTGGTAGGCATAACCCAGGTGGAGGCATCGAAAGACCAGGAGGAACTCCAGTTACCATGGTATTATTTCTCATTGCCATTTCTCCTATAAATAATGTACAAATATTATTAGTACCACTGTACTAATAGAAGATTGTATATATAAACAATTATTGTTTTCAATTTATAATTGTTTACTCATTGCATAAGTTATACAAATTACCATGGTAAGTTTGCATTGGTGGAGGAGCCATCATACAACTGCCCTGCATCTCTGAGTCCATTAATCGTTCATTTGTGCCCATACATGGTGTACAACCCTGCTATTATAATAAACATATTAACAAAACAAATAATAAAAAAAATTTTTTTATTCTGTACATAAATCAGTGTTTAAATGTTGAAATTGATGTACTTTAATATTACTAACATAGTAGATTAAATACTTAATAGTTAATATAAAACACATACTTGTGTTTGTTTGTAGGCTGAATTTGACTTTGAGAGATTCAATCGAGCTTCTTCTTCTTGAAGCTTTATGTAGATGTTGCCAAAGACACTTTTCTGCTCATAAGTAAACGCTGGATGATTTAGTGCCATCGTATACAATAAGAGCAGCTCTTCCAAAGGTTGGTCATCCGGTGTAAAGATGGTCCCATTTAATAGGTTAGAGATCTCTTGGTAGTCAAAATTTGATAGATTCTTGTACAAGATAACTGCACATGCATAATTACATGAATGTAATAATGCCATATAAAGAGCAAGTTTTCTTCGTGTGCGTTTATCTGCCACGCCTAAAGTCGTCAGCTCAGCAAGATCAGAGGCACTATTTGCATGATGTTCCGTGTCACGCAGGTCATTATAATCCCGCTTACCAATATCCTCCACACAAGTGCCAAGATATCGTACTTCAAATGGCAGGCACATGTTTAATAACGTGCACATGACATCGATGCGTTTATAACTGCACATATATGAAAATACATATTACAAAGGCACTTTCTTTTTATATATATTCAATTTTTAAAATGCTAATATATATATATACATGTTACGTATATTAATGCTAACATATATAACAATATTTTATAAAAAGTTCATATGTACAGAAAATTATATGAATATATCAATACATAGTCAATTACTAAGTTATTTGTAATTTATTATAACTATAAACACGTTAATTTTACATTTCACTTTGTTTTATTTTCATGGTATATATTTTATATTAAGTTTTCAAGTGTATCATTAATGACATAAATGCTTCAAATGTCATTTAAAATAAATCTTTGTAAATTGTCATATATCTCAAAAAAAAATAATATATTTTATTAAATGTTATTAAAAGCATCAATTACAGAAATAACTGTTAAAACAATATTAAAATAATATTTAAAGTTCATATAATATACATATATACATGTTTCTAATAAAGATATGTATATATTTCATTTAAATTATACCTAATTCAAAAATCTTTAATAATACATAAAATTTAAGAGAAGTTATAAATGGTACTGATATTTATAACAATACAAATATACATATATATGTTACAATTTTCAATTTCAAGAAGGAAGCATACAAAAAATGTATTGTATCACTTCATTGTTACATTTTAAATGTACCAGTAATTATAGACAAATATAGCTACTACCATACATGGTACTTGGATGCAATAAACAGAAAAATTACGCGTCGAAAACGAAGTAAATTGGACATCAACGAAAATCAACATTCGTACAACTCCTCGAATGTTAGTACGTTTAGAATAGTATCTAACACAATTAGTTAAGATCGTAGAATATTCTTTTTGGTTAGTTCGAAATTTAGCAAGAAGAATGAGGAGGTCACGATGGAAAACGTAACAGCGTGATTAGGGATAAGAGAGACAAAACGATTTATCTTGGACAAAGAAAATATGGCATTAACCAGGAACAAGGGTTGGTGATGTTTCTATTACCTGGACAGATTCCCAAACCATGATACCACGTTCTCCTTACACACCATTGCCAGACAACATTGATACCACTTGGGCTGAAGAAAGCGCCGATGCGGACAGCTTTGGCGCCTCGGGTGTTGCTATCAAGTGACAATCACGGCGGGGTCTGGTACAATAACGAACCAGTTCCAAACCGTTCACAAATGTGAAAGACTCTTCAAAATCCGGGGGCAATCAGCCGTGGCGAGCACATCAAACGCACAGCGGCGGCAGCAGCAGTACAGCACACCGTGAAGCATCCACATTCGCGGCAGCAGGCAGAGGCAGGAACGACCGAATGATCGGTGAAAACGACAAGCGGCGACGAACGAACCACGCGTTCATCAAAAACTTCCCATGAACGAGCGCACGATCGCGTTATCGAAAGTAAAATTCTACCTCTGCAATTGTCTTTGCTGCGTATGTTAATTTTCACAAAATGTTCCGAATCGAAAAGTCTGAGTCTCGAGGTCCGTTCACATGCTCGCGTTAAAAAAGGCATCAGGCACTTACTGCTCCCGTCTACGATTAAGCAGCGTTTTCATGTGGCTGACAATTATGGATGCCAATCATCGTATTGGATACTTTCAATTTACCTTCTGGTTGAAAGGATATTTTAATATTTAATCTAAAATAGTAGAATTTATTTTCTGAAAAATATATGATCAACTACTTCGTACATACAAAATAAATTATCTCTTATGAATAGGTAGAAAAGTATGCGTAAGAACATGAAATTTGAGATATTCGATTTAGTAGTAATTATATTTTTAATAGACATTAACCTTCTTCCAATTTATTAAACTAATGTACGTATGTATGTGTATATTATTTATACAATTTATATTACTGCAGTTATAAAATAATTAAGAAAAACGATAAAAAAATATGATTCTGTGTGAACGGACTTTACACGAACATGGTAGTCTTCTTCAGAAAAAAATGTTGATGTTGCGAAATATCTTCAAAATTAAGAATTTAAATATTTAAAAACTCGAAAATTTTCAAATTTAAAAATTCGGGAATTTAGATGTTTGAAAATTTCTAATATTTGTTAGTTTGCACAAGTGACTGGAATTTCCCTTTCTTATATCGCCATTTTTCTTAGAAGACGGGATTCCCCCACAGTGTATAATACTTCCCAATTGTGTCTTTGTTATTCCCGGGACTTCTCGTAATATTTTTATGTTTATTAAATAGAATTATTTATATCTTCGTGTTCATCATTAATATTTTTATACAACTTGTACAATTAATTTCAAATGTAAAACTTATTTACAATAAATAGAAAAAAACAAAAATTTAATTGACAATGTTTTATATAATTGCTTGACCAGAACCAAATAACAAATACACTATACATCCTAATGCATCTATTATAGCTATAAATATAAATACAACGGACCAGCTATGTGTTACATGTAGAATATGTCCAGAAAAATATACTCCAAGGAATCCTGGAAAGATGTTACTATTATATTTTTGCTTTACATTAATACATTTGTACTTTTATTTACCAGGTATAGCACCAACAGTATTCATTAATCCAAATACACTGCCAGAATGTTTGGGTGCAAGATCAGAAGGATTTACTGCAATTGCATTGTTATGGAAACCTGATCCACCAATTATAAATGCAAGACAAATTATAGCACTTTGGAAGGTTTTCACATTTGCTGAAATTCATAATTTAATATTTAATTTCACTACTTATTTACTTGGTACTGTTATACACATACCTAGAAGTAGTAAACTTATAACTTCAGTTATAAAACATATTGTTTCAATTATTTTACGTGTCACTGTAACAGAGTATCCAGCTCTGATGATTTTTTCAGAAAGTGCTTTGCCCAAAAATGTACAAGGTAGAATAGACAACCATGGTACCATATTTACAACCCAACCCTAAATATGATAAAGTTACTTAAAACATTGAAAATCAAGTAAAACACTGGAATATTTATTAGTAATTAACTACCTTTACTTCAGGAAATGTATCATGAAAATATGCTGGCATCCAGGATAACAATACAAAAAAGCAATTATTTTGGCAAGCATGACCTATTACACATGCCCTGAAAATTATGGTTTAAATATGAGACCTAGTTACTTAACAATTTATTACTGCACTATATATAAAAAAATATATGTAACTATATATACTTTTTACATTAAGTTTTGTGTCAGAAATTTTGTGATTTATGATAATTGAATTCAAATTGACCCCATGCACAATGATTACCAGAATGGAGGTTTTTTCAGGAGCTTCAACCAAGGCAAAGTGTAGCTAGTAGTAGATTTAATAGACGTTGTTCTTTCCTTAAATGGGAGAATATGGTAACTTAATAGAAGTGTCCATGCCAAGCTCAAACCTCCTATATAAATAAATTTGTTAGTTTACTGTATTCACAAGCTGCATATGTTAGTAATTAATACACTGCAATCATTAACAATGTTAATATTACAATTAAAAACACATATACTTATAATAAATTCGGAAAAATATTTTCAAACAATTGTGAATGTATTAAAATCCACAATAACATTTCAGCCTATTTACTGCTTATAATATAACATGAAAAGGAAACAGTTAGATACATTTTTCAAATCTAGATAAATAATTAATATTGTATCAAAATACAAACAATTAAATACAATATATATATATATTTATTTACCTAAAATTTGAAAAACTGTCATCCAGTTATAATTTTCCAATAAATAGGAACCTAAGGATCCAGTTAGCAATGTACCAAGAGCAGATCCAGATGTTAATAAACTAAAAAATGATGCTCTTTCTGTTTCATGTAATCGTTGACTTATTAAACTAATCATACTAGGAAAATGCATTCCTATAATGTAAAATTTTGGTAGGTTTAAAAAGTATATATTTTTCATGTGTTTAACTTTAATTTGTTAATTTCATAAAAATACCTTGGAATGCTCCATTTATTGTTCTTACAATTGCTACTAATAATACAGATGAATCACTTTTTGAGAAGAATTCTATGATTTCTGGCATAAAGAATGTTGTCATAGACCATCCAAGAGCCGAAATTAATAATACTTTTTGTCCTCCAATTTTATCGCTAATATAACCACTTGCAACTTGTGTTAAAGTATAACCACCAAAAAAACTAGACAATATTATTCCAGAATCTGGTTTGGACCATTGTTTCTCTTTACTTATAATTGGCATTAATAAAGGAACAGATGTCCTTGTGGCATATATGAGGCAAGTGCCGCACAATAATGATAAAAACCATTTTCTTCTCTCCTTTCTACAACGTAGTTCAGATTTTTAATATTTATTATGAAATAGTTTTTTGATATACTTTTAATAGTTACCTTGACCAAGATGAATTTGTTTTCTCATCTTGGATGAATCCTAAAGGTATTTGCATTTGCATTTTTCATAAAATAGTTTAGTTCATAAAAAACTATGGTTAGTTTCATTTGTTTAAAATACATATGTTGTATATATGCATATTTTTATGGCTATTAATTGACGAATATTGATTAAAACTTAGAGTGAAATCGTATTATTTCTAAATATTATAAAATTACAAGCAATACTGAATGTATACATTCGAGTCATTCTTTTGATTAGTCAAATTTTATATAACAAATTAACTGTACCTTTACGTTTACAACCTACGAAAGGTACTAAACGCAAATGACTACTGTGTTCTTTTTATATGACAGGTCATATTTAAAATGGGATCGTATATTCACTTTGCTTATATAAGTTTTTCAGTTTGCACGTTTTAATCTTAATTTCATTTCCTACGTACATAAATAAATTGAAAATGAACCATTCGAAAATTTCACGCAGTGAATGTAGTCAATAATATGAAGTTGTTCCTTCAATCGGCTATGTATGACACATATACGTATATATATTATGTATAAGTGAATGTCACTTCTGTACGCACAGGCTTTCTTTGAATAACGATAAAGCAGAACATGTTTCTGATTATTTGCCTTGGCTTTTATCTTCCCAAACTTCCATATTTCCTAATCCCCAAATTAAAAATTTTCTAAATTCTCATATAAACAATTCTGCGCAACAAAAAGAAAAATTGATCAAATATAAAGCTTTCTGTAATATTAAATAAATTAGGCCCTTAGGTCAAGATCAAGGTAACCATCAACTTTTCCTTTCCGAACCCTACAAGTTCTGCATTTCTATATTGTACCTCCTTTGAATTGTTGAAAGCTTCTACTTTTAAAGCCTCGACATATATGTACTTTTATTTTGCATTAGTCTTTTACTGTGTACACGCATCCATATGGGAAGCTTGAATTTACTAAATGGATATGCATAAATATATTTGAGACGAATAATTATTGTTTCACATATTTCATACATTATGTATGTACCATATGTCAGATACCTCTATTGAGAATAATGTTCTTAAATGTTAATATTTTTAAATCAAAATCTTCGATAAAATATTTACATGTCTAAAATCTAAATGAATCTTCTGCAGATTATTATTTGAACGAATTATAAATGATAAATGTACATTTTGAACAAGACGTTATGTACAAATCCAAAATAGATATTTCTATAATCGCGTAATCATTTATTCGTTCGACCTTGAAGATTTATGGTTACAGAATAAGTACAGAATAATGATATCTGCATCATGTTGTATAAGATGTAACTATACATAAAAAATAAAAATCATTATCTTGGTAAAACTTGTAAACATATAATCGTTAATTACACATATGATTATTATTATAATGTATAGTATATTATATAAAAAATTAATTATGCAATGTAGAACAATGTTGAATAATAATTATTTGATAAAGAAACTAATTGTTTGATAAATTAAGGTGCAAATTTTATAAAAATGCGATAAAATCACATTACAGTGTGTGAAACTGTTTCATATACGCGCATGAGTACATATTATACTGTACATAACCGATACACGATAAACGTCAGCAGTTGGGTCCGGGCACTTGATTAGAACCTATTGAAAGATTAATTATATTACTAAGAAAATGACACAAAGTAGGAGCCTTATTAGACTCTCATTTACTCGTAATTTATTAAAAAAAAAGGATAATGTTATATCATATATTGTTAGACCAACGAGGTAAGATTTCAACGGTTTTAGTGACATTTTTAACCTTAGTATTGTCATGAAATGTTAGTTATTTGAAAATAACAATTGTTATTTAATTTTATATCTAACTTCCTTTTCACAAATTTCATATCACAAAATATTTCAAATGAATATAAAATATTTGCAGCATTTTAGTTCATGTGAATAAATTGTTGAATGAAAATATGTAAAACTATTGCATTTAAATATAAATAAATTATTAAAGTATTTATTATATTTATTATTTATTATTATATGAAATATTAAAGTATTTATCTTTCATGTTCCAGTTCATGGTGGTCTCATGTTGAAATGGGTCCACCTGATCCAATTTTAGGTGTTACAGAAGCATATAAGAAGGATCAAAATCCAAAAAAAGTTAATTTGGGAGTTGGTGCTTATCGTGATGATAATGGTAAACCATTTGTACTACCAAGTGTAAAAAAGGTATAAATGATATTTAATAAAAGTACAATTCATAATTAAGTAAAAATGATAGAATGTAATAGAGTTACATGTTTTATAGGCTGAAGAACAAATTAAATGTAAGGAAATGGATAAAGAATATTCACCAATAGCAGGAAATGCAGAATTTTGTAAGCATAGCATCAACCTGGCACTTGGTGAGGATAGTGATATAATTAAAAATTGTTTGGTATGTATTACATTTAGTATATATCTACCAATAATAAAAAAGATTACTATCAATAAAAACTTATATTTCTAATTTATGTGACTGTTTAGAACGCTACTGTTCAAGGACTTTCTGGGACAGGTTCACTCTATGTTGGAGCAAACTTTTTTAGACACTTTTTCCCTGGTAATAAAGAAATATATTTACCAACACCTACCTGGGGGAACCATGGTCCTATATTCAAGCTTGCTGGGCTTCCAGTAAAATCTTACCGCTATTATGATCCAAAAACTTGCGGATTGGACACTCAGGGTCTTCTAGAAGATATATGTGTTAGTCACATATCAGTTATTTAAGAAATATAGAATTATAGACTTAAGTATTAATTACAATGTTACATTTTACAGCAAATGCCAAAACAATCTATTATTCTTTTCCATGCATGTGCACATAATCCTACTGGTGTTGATCCCAAACCAGAACAATGGAAAGAATTGGCAGTAGTAGTAAGGGATAGAAATCTGTTTCCTTTCTTTGACATGGCATATCAAGGATTTGCTTCAGGTATAACAATGTTAATGTGATATTTAAGAAATTATGAACTTAATATATTTAAATATCTAATACGAACTTTTAGGTGATATAGCGCGAGATGCTTTTGCAGTTAGATTATTTGCTAAGGAAGGAATTCCATTTGCTTTAACTCAATCCTATGCTAAAAATATGGGTTTATATGGTAAAGAGATAAATTAAAAATATTATATAAATACATATAAATATACTTTCTAACATTGTTACTTTCAAATAGGCGAGCGTGCTGGAGCACTTACGTTCGTTACTGCGTGTAAGGAAGAAACAGATCGTGTTCTTTCACAATTAAAAATTTTGATTAGGCCTATTTATTCTAACCCACCAATTCATGGTGCTAGAATTGTTAACGAAATATTAGGAAATCCTGAATTGAAGCAAGAATGGCTTTGTGATGTAAAAGGAATGGCTGACCGTATTATTGGCGTTCGTAAACAATTACAGGAGAATCTTAAAAAGAATGGTAGCTCTCGTGATTGGTCACATATTACAGATCAAATTGGAATGTTCTGCTTTACTGGTCTTAATCCTTCTCAGGTATAGTAAAGACTAATTAATAATTGTTGTGGTTTAACTTAACTGGTAATAAGTTGTTTGTGTTAATATTTCTTTTATAGGTAGAGAAACTTACAAAAGATTATAGCATTTATTTGACCAAGAATGGCAGAATATCCATGGCAGGAGTGACATCAAAAAATGTAGAATATCTTGCAAAAGCTATGCATGAAGTTACAAAATAGTTCAACATTTTTGTCAATGGTTAATTTAGCCAAATTCTGCCTTATAATTTCCAACACACGGTTTACATATAAACAAACTGAAACCTACATCAAAATGAAATGCATTTAATCTTACATACTGCTATCATAGAGATACTGCAGGCAGTATAACTTTTTATGAAACTTTAGTACGATGTTAACTTATATTTGGTATATATTATATTTAGAACTATATCAAATCTAGTAACCATTGTACCTCCATGATGAGATTTATTTTTTCGATAATATAGGCTGCAATCTATTGTTTGAATAGTTCATTCTATAAGTAAGCTGTGGATGATTGAAACAGAAAGATAGTAACATAATTGATCACAATACAATATATACGAATGAAAAAATATATAGTGGTCTGTATTAAAATTTATTCAATCATGGATAATACAGATGTTTCATTGTATTTTCTTAAAAAGATTCAGCCTGTATCTAATTGTCGCACGATTTCTGAGACATTCTGTTTAATTAATAATATATCAAGCATTTTGTATTAATATAAGAAATACATTTAGTTTCTATGTAGATAAAAAAATTCTACTAATCAAACGATTAATGCATGTAAAATTTCATCTATTAGTTGTATCAAATGTCAATAAAACTAATCATTTATTTTTCTAATACCTTAGATATACTATGCAATAAATTCAATATATTGTATCATTGTGTCTTTTAATTACCTAATAACAAGGAATTAGTTTAAAAACTTCCAAATCTCCAAATTTCAGACTTAAAAAGTATATGTATATGAACATAACAAATCTGAAGGATATAACAAAATAAAAAGGACACTGGGTATACATTCGTTCAACGTTATTAAAGTCACAAACATGCGCAGAATGAACAAAAACTTGTGCAATGTGTTCAAGCATGATCTGTCATTTATGAAGTATACTTCTCATGACAGGAACTATACACTGTTTAGAAGTTAGTTGCTTTTGTCCGTGCATTCACGGGCGGAAAAGTTATACTTGAATCTAAATTTGTATGTTTTCAGAGTTCCATTGTCTGTAAATCTTTGAAGAGGTGCTGAAACAAATTACGTAAACATGGTAAAAAGATCCTAAGGACGAAGCGAAAAATAACGAAGAGATATGTTCTGTTCGTCGGGTTTTGTATTACATTGAGGTTAAGTTGTGTTCATCAAAATGACTTTCCGCTTTCAGTTCGGATTTAACGTGTTCCCGGAGATTCCACGGCCTTTCAATACTCAGTATAAATGTTTCTCCGTATCGATGTTGCCGGGTACATACCGACAAGATGTAGAACGCGGTGGAAAAAGTATACGTATTCATAAAACTTTTGATCTTTTGTCTAGCAAATAAAGAAAAGATTGTAACATTTTTATTACTTTTTAGTAATTATGCCACCTTCAGCTTTAGAACAACTTACAAGGTTGAATATCAATTATCCCATGCTATTTAAATTAACTAATAAAAAGACCAATAGAGTTACTCATTGTGGAGTCTTGGAATTTGTAGCAGATGAAGGAAAAGTTTATTTACCTTATTGGGTAAATAAAAATTACAACTATTTTATTATTATTCTATTAGCTATTTGATAATATCAAACATTCAAATATTCAATATACCTTTGCATATAATTACAGATGATGCGTAATCTTTTGTTACAAGAAGAAGAATTGATAAACGTTGAAAGTGTTTCTTTACCAGTTGCAACATTCTCACGATTTCAACCACAATCAGAAGATTTTCTAGATATAACGAATCCTAAAGCTGTTTTAGAAAATGGGTTAAGAAGTTTTGCTTGTCTAACAACAGGGGACATTATTGCTATAAAATATAATCAAAGAATATATGAAATGTGTGTTTTGGAAACAAAGCCAGGCCCAGCTGTTAGCATCATAGAATGTGATATGAATGTAGAATTTGCTCCACCAGTAGGATATGTAGAGCCAGAGGAAGAAGTTAAGAAAGATGAAAATGTAGTAGATCCTGCAGATTTAATGCCAGCACCAGCTGGTTTTGTGCCATTTAAAGGGCAAGGAAACAGATTAGATGGTAAAAAACGAAAAGATTCTGCTCAAGCAGAAGCATCTGCAAGCAAACCAACATATATTAGAGGAATACCAGATTATGATTACAAAATAGGCACTCTTATATTTTTACGTAATATGAAACCTACCAATAATAAAGAGGTAAAATATAATTTAAAGCTATATTCATATGGCATTGGAATTATATATAATTATATTTTTGTAGGTAAAAGATCCAGATGAATTTAAAGCATTCACTGGTGAAGGTTTTTCTCTTAGGAAATCAAGAAAATGATTCAATTACTAACAGTCTATTTATTTTCTTATTATTACATACATATTTGTAAAAGTGAGTATTTGTATTTGTTATTAAATTGTTGTACTTTTTAACAAAAGTCTTATAAAAGTTCCTTAACCATTAAAATACTTATTTTTTTTGTTTTAAATTTGTCTGTTGTATATATATATATATATATTTCATAGTCTTCTTCACTTAAATGTAGAATAAACTAGAGATACGTACATTACCGATTTTAATTTACCTAAGTTTGTATAAAACTTTCTTTAAAACCTATAAAGCATTTGTCTTATAATTAATACTCAAAACTTATGTACTAATGCAGATATGATCGATGTACAGTGGCTTAGTATCACAAATTACATGATTTCAATGAGAAGTTTAATCAACTAATGGGCCCCAGAAATATTTACTAGGTTTTGTTGGATCTTCTGTAATCAAAAATTCACGACCTAGTGTTACAAATTCTTCGAAATTAATTTTTCCATCATCATTAGTATCAATATGACTGAAGGAAATAATTGCGTCCTGCAATACATATTTTTATTTAGTTAATTAGTTTAAGTTTTGTTTCACAATACACCTAGAAATTTTACTTACATCATGTGTAAGACCTAAGCATTGGAAAAATAAGTGGAATTCCTCCACAGAAATTTCACCGCTTTGATCTTTGTCGACTGCCTGCAATTGTATATTTAATATTTTTTTAAACAAAACTTTGTAATAAATATTAATGTATATAGAACATTTTTCACGGATATTTACTTTGAATAAAAAGGGCAAGAAGTGATGGCACTTCTTTTTTAATGATGAATCATTGAGAACATGTTGCATTTCATCTAAATACTTTTCAACACATACAAGATTGTATGGACTAATTTCTCCCCACTGTTCCTCCCACATATCCTACATGGAAAAATACATTTATATGTAAAATAAATACTTTAAAAATTGTTTAAATAATTTATACTTTGTTATTTCAATACTTACATTTAATAATTTTTTAAATTCAACTTTAGCTTCTGGAGATAAATGTCCTAAATCACAAAATCGTTCTCCAAGGAGCATAAAATCATCGTAACTAATGACACCGTCTTTATTAACATCTAAATGACTATGCAAAGTCCTCATTTTTCTTCTCCAAAAATGAGATTGACCCTAACCAAAAAAAATTTTATTTTAATTAATAAATGCAAGAAAAGTATTTAAAAAATTATTCTCGTTTGTAAAATTATTATTTTCTTTATTATCGATTATAAACATGAGAAATGATTAAATTATATAAAGTTAATTATGAGGAAATAAACCTAAGCGACGAATTACAAATAATAATTTGTTCATGAAATCGATATTTAATAGTCACATAGTGATTAAATACAAATTGAAATGCATTAAAAAATAATATATTTAAATAAGTAATCGTTCATAATTCAAAACGGATTATAGCGCGCATGCGTATATAGTATGCGTAATCGCGCGTGCGTATTTATATATTTATGAATTCAAAAATACTATTCAAATGTTATTTGAATGAATACGTAAAAAATTGATATACTATTCTAATTAAAAGATTATATGTCATATCATTGTAATAATAATAGTATATATTAATTTAACAAGTAATTACACTAACTATACAACTTCAAAATATGATAAAAATATACGACTTACTTTTTCTTGTTCATTGTCTGATTCGCTATCGCTTTCATTTTCTTCATTTACAATTGCAGAAACTCCCGTCTGATGTACGTTCCTGTTATTATGTACACATCGAACGATTTCTTGGTACTACAAATAAAATACATATAATTTTTAAATAATTTTCAATTTTAGTACACAGCGTGTTTTTTTTCGAATTTATATTAAGAAATCAAAATCTTTAAAAAGTTTCTAAATCCTCATTGTTAATTAAAATTAATCAATTATATACGCTGTCAAAATTCGTAGATATAACTTTAAATTTATTATATAATAAATTTATATTTCAGTACAGGAATCCATGTTTTATAGGGCCTGCAGCAACCGTCCCGGCCGCCTGCATATAATGTATACAAATCCGCCATTGAATAAGAAAAACTGTAAATTGATATATAAAGTGTCGAAACGAAGGTTTATGAAACGAATATCCCAGCAGGTAGCAGCGGGTCGTAAAATGAAAGTCTAACATCTATTACGGCCACCATTTGTAACAAGTATTAGCACAGAATAGTAGTTACTTATTTTATACTCAAAAACGGTAATTTTAAAGTATAAATAAATAATGTTAATCTTAAATGGTAAAATAAATATTTAAAAAAACACTTGGAATACTTTATTTAAAATATCATAACATAAAACTATCAAATGTACAATTGTTTATATACTTTCCAATATGCTCCAGGTAACAAAGTGTTTATATGTTATTATTTATATTTTTTAGAAAGCGTAATAGATAATTACCTTGAATTTAAGATTTGATGATTGCCCAATACTTCTCATCTCCGGTATTACTTCAAAACGTAATGCTGAAATAACACTTTTCTCGAGTAATTTATTTGAAAATGCAAGTCGTAGACTCCTTTGTAATAATGTTGCCATTTTTACTTGAAGTATGAATTATTTTTTATGAAATAAAAATATATCTTATTTTTTAATGAAATTATAATGAAAAAGAAGAAAGTACACAACGGATTTGAACAAAGCAACTTGAGCTACACTTCGAAACGTTTAAGCTTAAGTACACATCAATACTAAAACTGTACTGTAGATTGGGCCCCTTATAATGGGTCGACTATAGAATTCCCCTTCTTTTGCTTAGTGCGCATGCGCTAGAATGCCCTCACTAATCCTCTTGTTGATGCTTTTACTCGGCATACGCGCACCCATACACGTCTCTCTCCCATAGATAAAACAAAACCATAAGCGTGTATATCAATAAAAATACAACCAGGCATTTACAGAACAACAGTAAAACTTCATCCATATAATTTAATATTTAAATATATGCATGTATATGCACATATATGCACGTACACAAATTGCGTTCCGCATGTATTATCCCTCCGGTACATGTATCAGAAATACATTAATGTTAAGATAAAATTATGTACAAACTAAATTACAAAAATAAATATTAAAATCCCGAAAATTTTATGTTAGCAAAAAAAATGGAATTGATTTTATACACGGAAGTTAAAAAAGAAAGTTAAGTTTTGTTTATTTGCTGCGCCTATGCTCGAATTTATCAGCATCTGTACGATACGAGACAATTTGAGGTCCAATCAGTTTGTATTACGAGCAAACAACACCATGAGAAAAATCTAGATTAGTTGGAAGTAGAAATAATCAGATTCAAATACGCTTAAAAAGAAATTTCGGTGCACCACAGAAAATAGGTCACGTTGAACGTCATTCGACGTACGCAAATAAGTGTACGTGACAAGAAGCATGGTGTGAATTTCTCGCTTCAAAAAAAAAATAGAATATATGTATAGGTAACTAAGTGAAGGATGAAAAATGAAAGGTATCATATAGACTTAGTAAAGTGTAGGTTCCCTTTGCACAACAACTATTGTAGAGGAAGGAGTTTACCTCCATTTATCTTTAATTTGGAGGAATCAAATATAGAAATTTTTAAATTAAAAAATTTATGAATTCACAAAAATTTAAAAATGCCTAAATAACTAACTTTGAAAATCTGTAATTAAATTTAAAAATTTGTCAATTGTACCAACTGGTCCAGGAGAGGTGAACCCTTTTCCTTGGGAACCCTATCTATTGTATAAGATGAAAAATAAACTACATGTTATAAGTTACAAAAATGATTAACCCATAATCATAGATCTGGAAATATCACTGTAGCATTTAGATGTATACCTACCAAAAATCTAGATATTTTTAATATAGTCACTTATTTTGCTCATCACTATTTTATTAGTTAAAAGAAGTTACATAGGCATTTTAGCAACTATTAAAGAAATGATTTTGCATCTAAAAATTTTGCAGATCATATATCTGTGATCACAGGTTACACAATATATTGATACAGTTTATACTTGATATTTTTATTTTATTTACAATTAATATATATTACAATTTAAACTTCCATATAAGATTGGTTTAAATGCCGATTCAAATATACATAATATCTCATAGATGTTATGTATGAATTGTTGTTGAATTATGATACTGAATTTTGTGAAATGGATGCTATGCATTATTTAATGTAAATATATCATATTTTCAAACTTTTGTATGTATATATTTTAACTCTTTTTATACTCAATTCTTTCAACTTTTACTTCATCACCAACAAGTTGATATACATAAGTTACAACTGTTGAACTCTGGATATCCATAAGAACAAAAGATGGAATGACTGATCTATATAATATAAATATTTAATTTAAGTAGTTTATCAATGGATATATATATTATATAATAAAGAAATACTTAATACATATATAGCACATTCCATTTGAAATGATTCACACAATTATCTCCAATACTACTTGTTATTGAAAGAAAATGTTTCAAGAGAATCACCTTAATACCAATCTAACTCTGAGATTTCATAGTGATCTTTATTTTCTTAAATGGAAGACAGTTGTGTGATTTGCTTTAAACAGAGTACTCCACATAATTACAGAATATTTAAGTAATATTATGAAATGTACAAAAACTTACGTATCAAGGGGATTATATGCTCCTGTTGCGGAACCAGGATTGATATAAAACTTATTTTCATGTTCATATGCCTCAAATTTGTGTGTATGACCTGATATTAAAATATCAACATCTAATTGTCTTTGAATTAAAGCTAATGATTCTGGATCTCCCCAAGGCACAACTTGATGACCATGTGATAATCCTATTCTAAACTGTCCAACGGTAACAACTTTTTGTTCTGGATAATTTAAATTCTATAAAGCAAGTCAAAAATATAAAACATTTTGTACTATATTTATAATATCAAATAATATCACATGAAACATACCTCATCAAAGTCTCCTCTAACAACATGTACATCACTAGCTAATGTTTTCAAATAATCATATGATTCTTTAGTACAAAGATTGCCTGTACATAAAATATGCTGTATTCGACCAGGCACCAATAATTTTTTAAATTTGCTTGGAAGACTACTACATCTGTGC
This sequence comes from Megachile willughbiella, assembly GCA_945859595.2. NCBI lineage: Eukaryota > Metazoa > Arthropoda > Insecta > Hymenoptera > Megachilidae > Megachile > Megachile willughbiella. The sequence goes on from OX243796.1 coordinate 14,520,049, forward strand.
GGAATGTGCAAATCTCCTAATACTAAAACAAGCTACAAAGACATTATTTCAAACTTTACACTTTGTTTCAATAAATAATATACATTTTCAAAATGAAATGTACAATTTTACATCATAACTTATAGAGTACATGATTAATTTTATTTGTAACACTATTATATTATAAAAAAAGTTATAAAATAATACTGCTCCTTTGTAAGGTTAGAAATTAAAAACAAGAAGATTTATATATGTAACATAATTGTTAATATTAGCAATCTATTTTTCAAGCTCACCATGATTTATTTAATAATATCTTTATATCCTGTATATATTTTTAAGTGTAAATATATAGTTTATTGCATTTGTTAAAAATGAAATGTATAAATTACTAAAACGTCAAATATGCTGGTAACAACATGAAAGAACTTGACAGATAGAATTCGATTTTCGAGATTCGAGTTTCGAGTATGGTTCGAGTGTATACGAACTGTCGATGGTTTTTGTAATGCGCTAAAATATGAACCAGACTTGAAATATTCTTACTGTAAATTTATGTGTTTGTAACGTAAATAATTTTTGTGTAATTTATATTTATAATCTCCAAATATTTATATAAGTTATTAACAATAATAGATTTGATGATTGAACGTATGTATATACATAATTACTTTCAAAAATCGAATCGACTACTGTATTTATGTTACGAATTTCATATAATGTCATGAATTAACTAACTAAAGGTTAATATATTACATGACATTTAATTAATAATAAATATTGTAATGAAAAAATTTCAATATGAAATGTGTTGTGCCAGGAACAAACGTAAAAAGTATGTTGATTTCATTCAGGTTATATTTTTGATTATACACTTTATTTCAAAAAGATTATTAATGTACATTGAATGTGTGACAGTTTTAGCCAAAGCTATACATACATTGGCAAAAATTGGAGATGAAATGTACATAGAACCACAGAAAGATGCTATATCATTTCGTACAGTTAATATGGCAAATTCAGCATACGCTGATTTTACATTTTTCCAAGACTATTTTTCATACTACATGTATGGTGATTTACAGGAAAATGATGCGCTGAAATGTAAAATTTCAATGAGGGTAATAAAAAGCAATTATACTTTTTTATTAAGTAATAAATGACTTAAAATTTGTATTTGACAGAGTGCGATGACAGTATTCAAATCTCCAAATTCAATGGATAGACAGATAGAAACATGTCACATTAAATTGGAACCAGATGCATCAGAAATTTTGTTCATTTTAAAATATAAGAATAGTATTAACAAAACTCATTTATTACCCATATTGGATTGTGAAGTATTACAAGTATGTTTTGTATATTTCATTTAGATCTTTTTTGTTCTTATTTCATATTATAACTGTTGTTTGTTAATGCTGTAGACTGCATATGATAAAGATTGTGCCACGAATAAACTGTTAACTCAGGCACGTGTATTAGGAGATGCACTACAAAATTTTCATCAACAATTAATGGAAATCACACTTGAAGTTTCAGCTCAAAAACTTTTACTAAGAAATTATGTGGATGATACTTCAGGTAAATAATATTGTTTAAATGATGTAACATGTGATAGTTTGAGTTAAGTATCACATATGATTAAAAAATTTACAGGTCTGTCAAATACTACACGAACACAACTTGCTCTTGGCAAAGGAGAATTTGATCGATATGATATCAATAGTGAAACATCAATTACATTTTGTATGAAGGAATTCAAATCTTTGTTAACTTTTGCAGACCTTGTGGGTGTTCCAATTGGCACATATTTTGTAGGAGCAGGAAGGTAACAACTAACAATTTAAATTAAAATTATTTTTAATTTACATGGACAATTCTAACATTTTTCAGACCAGTTATATTTGCTTTAAAAAATCCATCTTTTGAAGCAAATTTAGTTTTATCCACAGTAAGTGCTGATACTGATAGTCAAACTGAAACAACATTAGATGGTAAACAAGAGAAATCTGTGAACAGAAGAGTTGAAAATAAAAGGACATCTAGAAAAACTAATAAATCCAAAAGTAGAATAGAGAATAAATCAGCTAAATCGAATAAAACATCAGGAAATAATACTTTTAAAAATACAAATCAATGCTTTGTGGATAAAAGTAAAGAAACAAACCAAAATACTTCTAAAGAACAACCCAGTTTACTAGTTAGTAAATCTACAACTGATAATGAAAATGAAGTAAATAATTTATCAGTAAGAAAAAATGCACATAGAGAATCTCAGATGTGTTCCTCATCTAGCTATGATACAAGTAAAAAATCTATAAGCGGAAAAAAATTAGTTAATTCTGTATTTTCTTCAATAACGAAAAGAAAGTCTATTAGCGACGAATCTGATAAACAACAAATGCAAAATAATTCCGATACATTAAAAGATGCTATACCAAATTCACCATCTCCACCAAACAAAAAAGCTCGTTTAATATTTCAGAAGTGTTTTCAAACAACATTTGATCCACAAACTTTACCTGGATTTGATGTAATTTTAGCAGAAGATTCAGATGAGTGTTGTGAATAAAAATAATTTTTTACAACTTTTTACATTTGTGTCTTGACTGAATACTCTTATAAAGAATTTATACCGTGTTATAAATATTATAGTTTAATCTGAATTTATAATTAAACATTTGTATATATGCATATAAAAAAAAATTATTTTTCTTTCTGAATTAAATTGCAAAGTAAATCCACGATTCCTGGCACCCGAAGTGATACATTTAGTGAATGCAGACGTCTTGTATAAAATATTTTACAGTACGCACACGGAGAAATTGAAAGTGAATCGATAATTAAACTACTATGGAATAGGAAGATCATCCGACGTCTATGTAGTTTTAGACTCGATATATTTTGTTTTTACAAGAGTTTGTAAAAACACATAGGTAACAACAGTATGAAACTAATTAAAACATTTATTAAACTGTTTATTCACACAATAAAACTCGCTACAATATTTTATAACTGTTTTACCTAACTGTGTTTTACCTTTATACATATTTCCAATCGGTACGTAGTATTATATGATTTTTTTTCAAATTAGTTTTTAATGTAGGAAACAATTTATCCACCACTATTTTCTGACTATCATTTATGGAAGTTTATGTTTTTTTTTTTTAAATCGGTAAGATGCTTCGAATTTAAAAATAAAAATGTAAAAAGTAATAATGGTGGTTCCGGCCGGGATCGAACTGGCGACCTTCTGCGTGTAAAGCAGACGTGATAACCGCTACACCACGGAACCTTGTTGTATGTCCAGTTGAAATTAATTATTCTATAGGTATATTATATTCTTTTCATTGAATACCCTAATTCTTTCAAATATTATGTTCTAGATGTCGCACCAGATGTTTTAAATTGAACGTTTATCTGGTACACGTGTGTTTGTCGAGTTGCTCGTTAGTAAATTATTACATGGTTAACAAATAGTAGTGGAAATCTAATGCAATTCTAATTACGATAATCTTTCTTTCGATCGGTATATTTGAGCATTTATCATGGGGAAGAGATATTATTGTGCTTATTGTGACAGATCCTTTAAAGATGATCCTGAGGCTAGGAAGAAGCATCTTTCTAGTTTACAACATGCAAAAAATCGTGCAGACCATTACAATATGTATAAAGGTAATTGCTTAATGAGAACAGACAAGAAACAATTGCAAATGCCAATATACTATATTTATAACCTCAAATCTGTTAAACACAATGTTATGTAATTTGCAGATCCAGAAGTTATATTAAGAGAAGAGTCCACAAAAACGCCATGTAAGCGTTATTTAACTATTGGTGACTGTGCATTTGGTCTTGGATGTAGATATTCTCATTATACTCCTCCAATGATATGGGAGCTTCAACGACTTGGTAAAAAAATAATTAAAAGCAAAAGTATCATTATACCGTGTATTTTGTTTTGACTGTTCATTTTATTTTCAGTTGCCATTAAATATCAATCAAAGTTGAATGTTGTACCTGAAAATGGATGGCCAAATCCTGATGATATTATCAAAGAATATTTTCAAGACACCATGAATTCAAATAATACAGAAGAAATCAATTATCCAATGTGGCATAGACCATTAGAATTACATGACTATGCTATGCTACCACCATCATTATGGCCTATCACACCAGAAAGTTTAGCAGATACCTCAACTTTCAAGGAATGGGGTTAAAAATAAGGCATGAAACTATTAATTAAATTAAGTACAGATTTATTATTAAAGTTATTTTTAACAGTAGACCATACATTTATTAATAAAAATAAAGTTCACACTAATTCACACATAAGACTGAAATTTAACTAGGAATTAAGAATTATTTATTTCTTAATTAATATAGGATGACTATTAATATTATATTTGATTTTTGATTCATTAAAAAATTTGCATATCTATGTGTTCCTGTTGACTATTACCAAACTAAATTCTAGTGTAAGTAGTTATAATCAATTCTTTGAGGATTGAATTGCATTAAGTATCATACAAAATGATAAAAAAGGAATAGTACAAAGCTTGAATTGTACCTTCATTTTCCTCAAATCGAGTTATAAATTACATATTCATACATTGTAAATTTCACGTTTAAAGTTCCTGTTTACCTAACAACACTGTAACTGAGCAGTATTGGATTAAATACATGTAATTAAGAAGATGTAATTGATTCAGTACTATTCAAATTTTGTGTTAGGTGGGTGACAATCTTTATTCTGGAAAAGCTTTATTCATACTTTTACATATTTTTGCACAGTTTATTTCCTATGAATATAATATACTCAGTTCTCTGATTGTTGATGAAAATTCAACAGTAAGACCATTTGTTGCATGATTTCTAAATCCTGAAAAAGAAATACATTATTAATTTTCATAAATGATACCAAGAAATATACATCTTTTTTCTATTATCTTAAATCTGTAACATTTTTAAAAGGTACTACAGAAAACTGATTTTATCTTAACATAACAAATATTTCCAATAATTTTTTTTAATTAGCAAGTTTGTTACGCATTTATATTTGAAAAAATGTACAAATTTCTCGCTATTTGTAATAGAATGCAACAAAGGGTTGATAGAGTATATTGTCATCAGGAATACGTAAGTATGCAAAGTTGCAAATTAATTGAACATCGGGAATCATGTTAAAAGCCTGTTACAAGGCTTGAATGTAATAGATCTAGCTAAATAGAAGTGTACAATAATTAAAACGTTATAAATTAAATATTCGTGATTAAACAGATACACCATCTCCCGGGTCGGGTATGAATCAGACTCGGCCGCACTCGGTACTAGTCGGTAAGGTTCGTGGCTGCCATCTGTCCCCGTCATCCCCTCCACCAATGATCGGTCGGGAAGGCAAGCACACAATGAACTCCATCGCACAGTAGCGAAGCACCCGTTGCCACGATAGTTTGGCGTTTCGAGCGTCGTGTTTGGCGCGCCGCCGTGTCGTTTCGTTTGAAAAGGAACAATTGACCAGTGTACGTTCGAACATCGTGCATAGCGATTATGAGATTGATTCGATCGCGTGATACGCGTGGATTTTCGCCGGTGTGCCAAGCAGAAGACGTCGGAAGTGTTTGAAACTTCTGAGTGTTGTCGGCACGGCGGGACGCCGGCCCTCGATCCGCCGACTGGATTTTCGATCGCCGCTTCGGATCATCTCGATCGTACCGGTGAGTCTTCATAATAATCTATATCTTTTAACTGATACCTTATCTTGTGACGATCTGAGTCCTAAGTTGAACAAGTCACGTGATTTGATTAAGAACGAAAAGCTCAGTACAGTCGATTCTCGATTATCGGGTCTCAAAGTTCCGTGTAGGAATGCTTTGAACTTTTTTATTGTGGCTTTGATTTTGAAATTTATGTTATCGCTGCTGTTTTTCAACTTATATACGAGATATTGCTGTTATAATTATATTGCAGTTATAAAATATACATCTTATTACGAAATAACTTCTGTTGGGGTCAATCCTTTGTTTATTAATATAAATATCGATTCCTTAGAGACGTAATACAACTCACAAGAGTATTGTAATTGAAATTTCACAATTTTCCTTTCGTGACAAAGAAAAGTACTGTTTTGTCCTTATAAATAATCGTCGTAGTTATGAATAGTAAACAAAGTTCAGACAGGAAAAAGTTGTTTTTTCCTTGTATCCAGGGTAAGCTAGGTCTATATCACTTTGGATAATCGAGAATGTACTGCAGCGTGTAATAATAGATTCCGATTATGAGAACAGATAGAGATAGTTTAGGCGTGAGTCTAAATGATACGCAGTAAATTCCTTGAACACCTGTGGACTTGATTTTTGACTCGCTTCAGCGAGTTCGATTTGACAGAAGTGTCATTTAAATACGAATCGCGGCGACGTGACTGTACGTCGTGGATATTAGAGGGCAATTTAAATACAATAGATTGTCTTCGATTAGTTTGCGCAACCGGAACAACATTATTGTCCCTAACAGTATGGTATGGTTTTACTCGAAACAAATTCCGCATTGTACAGTACGCATTTCAAATAGTTTTATTGCACAGTGGCGAATACTGCTCCCTAGGGAAAATGGCTACGTAGGGGGAAAAGACTCCACCGCTAGTTTTTGATTGATAAATTACAAGATTCAAGTTTTTTGCAATTAGACATTTAAATATTTTTAATTTTTTAAATTTATAGATGCGAATTTGAAAATTTTCAAAATTTTTTAAATCATAATCTTACAGATTCAGAAATTTGGAAGTTGAAGAAATTTGACGGGTAAACAATTTGATGCAGTATGCACATAATTGACAGAATTATTCAACAGCTATGTACTGTATTATTACCCAGACACACAATTTTAATACATAACACTTTTCGATTATAACATTACCGAGATTACCGTGATTATGGACAGATCAAATTTGAAGCATTGTCATCACGGTAATTGGTGTACAAAATACAGATTTTACAATGACTATGCATGCAAGGGATCTTAAAAATCTATATTTATGTGTTGATCGATATTCGCGATGATACTCTTCGATAATACGTGAAATTATCGTGCATGCGACACCTGATTCATATTGATAGGAGACAAATTGCAGCATATCATCCCCTTCAAGTTTTAATTTTTTTTTCGATTCTTCATTAGATAATTCCATAAAAATAAATTTATAAATAGGGTCTACAATTTTTGAGACATTAATATTAATGTAATTGTTAGTATAATAATAAAAAACATTTTAAAAAATTAAAAAAATAAAAATTGGCAGTAAGGTAGCAAATTTGCTAATTTAAATGATCTGATTCAATTTTTCGTAATTTCATGTTATTAAATTTCACATTTTTTAATTTTTAAATCTTTAAATCCCAAATCTCTCAATTTCTAAATTTGTAAATTCACAAATTTTTAATTTTTCTTAGTAATATATTTTTGTTAGTAATAAGATGATAACTATACTAAATTATTTTATAAACATCTGGGAACCCATGAACGCTTGATTTAGCATACTCAACTAACCACTATGCAAGTGACATTAAGAAACCTCGGCCACGAATATTTTCCTTATTTCAGGAAAGTAGACGCTATAATTTCACGAAATTATTACTTTTTGTCCCCACCGTTAAATAAATTTTGTACCCAATCTCTACTACGAAGATTATATACATTCCACTTTAAGATGGTGCTTAAAATTCAACTCTTAAAATATTTTTTGTGCATCTCAACACTTTGTCCGTACTAAGAAATAGGATTACAATTTTATTACATTTCATAACATTTTAGAGGGTGCTATCCGCTTATTAATACTTTTTAATGACGACTATGTACACCAGGTTTTCAATAATTCTAGAGTAGGATTATCAACAAAGTACATACCAGAAACAGAAAAGAAAAACAGTATTAATTTAGTCGAGAAATTTCCACAAACATAACCTCACATTAAGAAATCGACTTTAGTGTCCTAATAATATTAATTCATAACTATTTTCATAAACGTAAACTATCTGTTGTTAAAAACTGTTGATTAAAAAATTTATTTTTTGATTATATTTCAACATTAAATAACCTTATTTTAATATTATAATCTTGAAAACAAAATTGTATTGTTTAAAAAAAAGCGCGAAATTCAAATAGTAACGGTCCTTAATATTTAACCGAAAGAGATAAAAATACGTATTACTCACAAGAGTGAATGACAGGTTCACGAAAGACTAAAAAAGAAATATTTTGATCAAATAAGCACCGATTATATCCTATAAGAAAACACTTTAACACTAGGTTTGCAGAATGCGTCAAAATGACGCACCTTACCTTCCTTATTTTAAATTACGTTATTATAATGTTTTTGTCGGGACGTAGAAAAATTGTATAAATTACATTACGTTTCATCCATTAAATATTTATCGTAGTACTTTATTTTCAATCCAAAACTGCACATCAAGCGTTCGTAAACCTAGCGTTAATAACGCAACAAGAGTGGCGTTATTAGAGTGTTTTCTCATAGAATATAAACACGGAGTAGAAGTTTACTTGAACTTGAACGATACGGAGAAAGTGTATCGAACGTAAACCATGTATCGTAGATATTGCATCATTGATCTGGTTTCCATAGTAGCCCACGTTTGTTGCAAAAAGGTTAAATGTGGTGTGACGAAGTGGATGGCAACGACCTGGCCATATACATCGGTTGACTTACGTGTAGTCGTGTCACGATTCTTGCTGGAGGTCGTGACCTTGTCGATATAGGGAATAATCGTGCGTTCGTTGTACGTCGTGTACGTATGTATGCGCTCGTGTATGTAGTCGGGACAGGATCGTCCCTGTGAGTCAGTTTCCCGATCGATTTCACGCGTGCACGTACTTACAACTCTCGGCCATTGTTGGCCTCCGTGCGTTCACAATGGACTTGTCTATTTTCGAGCAGCTGCGCTGCCCTCTTTCGAACAATGCGAGCGCACAGGACCCGCTCGCTTTTCGATCCTACGTCTCCTGCTAAAAGTACACCGATTTTTCTTCTCTATAACTTTTATACTGTTACTGGTTAACGACGAACGTTGGTACCTTGCGAGCAAGTATTTCACCCGTTGACTGCAACGCTAAAGCAAGTTGAAAGTTTTTTTTTATAAAAATAATTTATAAAGTATACAAATATTTTTACAATTGTTTGTTATTATTTATTTTTTTGTGTAATTAATACGAGTATTTGCAATTAGATCAGTGAACAAATTTTTAATCTAGATCGATTCGTGTGAAAATTAAAGCGTCACTCGTATACGGGTGATAACCTAAAAAATTACAGTTTTGACAGTTGCGTGAATTTTGTTTCATTGCATGTTTTTTAACGCTCATAATATTTGAGGATGAAGTTTTTGAATACAATATATGAGGATCTGAAGATTTCTGAATTTGAGACATGAAAATGCACAAAATTTTAAATTGAAGATATAATAATGTGTGTACTGGAAAATCCAAGATCAATATTTGTTTATAGTACTTACATAATGACAATATACGTCAATCATATAAAAGTGGTGTTGCATATTTTATCACAGTAGGTCACTAGAAGCTGTTGAATAATATAATGTCAGTAATAATTAATACGCACTATAAATATTTTTCTACGAAATTGATCAATCTAACTTCCGAGAAACACGATTCTAGCTACATTCAACTCACTGTTCCGACGAAACGATTCTAAATGAAAACTAATTTCTCGTATGACGTCCGTGCCGTAATTCCCCTTCGACACGAGCTGCGTATAGTATCTAATCGAGAAATAATCTTCGCAAGGACAATAATAAGCGCGGGCGATCGTTCCAGCAGATTGATAAAACGTGTTTTCGTTCGAGTCGAAGTTTCGTGGGTTAAATTCGTCCGAACGTTTTGTTGGTTCGTTCGTGCTGGTAAAAACGAGCTACCCAGCAATTTAACGTCATTTAGTTCTATTGCCTTTATTACGTCACGCGATTTCTCTACCCTTCGTCTCGTTGCAAATTGTGCTCATCGTTTTTGCACGATCGTCTCGCGATTCTTCGTGAAAGAATTTCATTTATACCGTTTCCTTTCTTACTTCTCCTATGTACGTTATTGTTTTACGCGATCCGATACCAGATATCTGGTTATCGCTCGATTGATAAGCCGTTCATAGAAACGTTTTATCATACGTTTAATATTTCTCGAATTAAATATTTGTCACATTCGTTGCCCTCTATGCGCAATATTTTTCTATTCAGATTACTCTATATGAGAATATTCTGACATGTATAATATATGATATTGTATAAGATACTAGTATAAAATATTACATATATGTATATACAAATAAATTTGTACATATAGGTGTATTGTATTGTATATACATTATTATATCTATATACATAGTCTTACATTTATCTTAATTGTTTCCTGAAAGAAATGTAATTATAAACTTGTCTTGGAGTGTTAATTACTGCACAATTAAAACTGTGATTAATTACTTGAAACCTTGAACTATATGTTTTCAATTTAAATATTAATTATACTGTTCAGTTATATTCAGTTCCATTATATTTAACTTATTTATATCACGGTTTAATAATTAATCAGTTCATTAGTTAATGATACATTATACTTAATTACAACTCAAGATTAATGTTAATTTTTATTTGTGCGAGGTTTGAACAAAATTAAATTTTAATCTTTATGAAATGAATTTTTCTGATACTAATTAAAATTGATAAAATAGTAAAGTTATTAAGAGAAAATTTAAATTTAATTATTCAATTATTTTTTATCAATTTTCATATCAATTGATAATTTGATCAATTTAAATGACCAAGTTATATTTTTTTAAATTGAAAAAATAATTAAAAAAAGTTGGTGGATTGATTATAATTAAGTTAAACATTAATTGACAGTCCTCCAGTAAGAATAAATCAAAAATATTTAATTTAACAAATTTTACTGAAAAATTAAACTTTAACTTTTAGTTAAAAGATGATTAAATTAATAGTTATAATATTTTTAATTAAAGAAAATTTAATTGTGTATTAAAGTTAGTTTAAAGTTATTAATTCCTAATTTGTACTGAATGACAGTAATAGTTAATCATTTTAAACGTGAAAATATGTATGTGTAAAATCAATTATCTGTATTAATCATATATAAATTATTAATTATACATGTACAATGAACATACATGTGTGTGTATGAATGAATGAATGTATATTTGTTTACGTGTGCATCTATGCATATGTCTGTCATGTACATTTGTGTATATACACATGTGTATGTATGTAAGTGTTTCTAAAGATGCTGCAACATTAGAACACATTATGTGAACACACGTGAAATTGCAACGGCAAAAGTGGTACAGCAAGATCGAAAATGTAGGACCACCGTGTATACAAAAGAAAATTCACTCCCCTGTAGGAGAGATTTGAATGCGTGCATATTGCGTTCCGTAAATGGCGTCTCGAAACGTTCCAACAGCGAGAATCGAGCAGCGAAACTGGATCTCGCATTGAAACGGCGAGAGTGATAGGTCGTCGTCGTCGTCGTCGTCGTTGTGGTATTGTAAATAAAAAGAAAAAAAAAATTGAAAAACGTCAAGAAAAAGAGGGGAACAGATCCGGCATTGCGAGTTCTGGAATAAGAAGAAGAAAGAAGTGGTTGGGGAATCTTGTCCCTGCGATTCATCGCGAATCATGGCCTGCCTCAACTTATATCTGGAATTCGAACGGTATCACGGATTGGAGCAACGAAATCGAATCGATGTTTTATATTTTTTTATTTTCTGTAGAAATATTTTTAAAAGGAGGACAGTTTCGAAAGATTAATGTTTTTGGTTTAGAATTTTGGTTGCCAAATGTTTAACGGTTTTTAGTTTTTTAGATATATTGGTTAGAATTTAATTCTATTTCATCTGGTAGATTGCCACGCGTTATATTACCGTGTGTCATAGTGCTCTGCGTTATATTGCCATATATTATATTAGTATGTGTTATGTTGCCACGCGTTATATTACCATGCGTTATATTGCCACATGTAATATTACCATGTGTTATAGTACTTCGTGCTATATTGCCACATGTTGTATTGCCACGTGTTATATTGCCACGCGTTGTATTGCCACGCGTTGTATTGCCACACGTTATATTACCACGCGTTGTACTGCCACGCGTTGTACTGCCACGCGTTGTATTGCCACGCGTTATATTGCCACGCGTTATATTGCCACGCGTTGTACTGCCACGCGTTGTATTGCCACGCGTTGTATTGCCACGCGTTGTATTGCCACGCGTTGTATTGCCACGCGTTGTATTGCCACGCGTTGTATTGCCACGCGTTATATTACCACGCGTTGTACTGCCACGCGTTGTATTGCCACGCGTTATATTGCCACGCGTTATATTACCACGCGTTGTATTGCCACGTGTTATATTACCACGCGTTGTATTGTCGCGCATTATATTACCATGTGTTATATTGCCACACGTCGTAGTATTGCGCGATATATTGCCACGCGTTATATTGTTATATACTGTATCAATTTTGCAAAATTAGAAAAATTGGTGGTGTGTTAATCTGAGAATTTATCCCTTCACTAAGAAATTTATTAGAATATTTCTAATTATATTATATCGCCTCGTGTTACATAGCCAAACATTAGATCCCGTATTAAATCACCGTTTTTCACATTATACTTAATAGATTAATAATATTAATAATAATATTATTGTAAATATATATATAATATTAATTAATAATAATAATCTACATAGTACTTAATTATTAGTTAGTATTAAAAAAGGTTTAAATATTTCTATAATTGCAATGAATAAACTCATAGTTGTTATAGTAATAGACCCCGACACTGACCGCAATAGAAAATGAGAAAACTTCTAGATCGTCTCAACATATTGCCAGTTTAATATACTACCAACATCAGGAACTTTCAATTACAATTCTCTCTCCACGAGAATATTATCTAATATTAAAAATTCTGAGAAACACTTAGAGTTACATGTAAAAAGCAGCGTATATCATTGAACGTAGAAATGAAAAAAGGAAGAGAACAAAATGAAACGAGTATTTACCAGCAAAAAGAAGCAGTTAGTTACTACGCAGGTAGTCAGAGGATAAAACGCTAGGAGTGTTACCTGGCAAGGAATCATCGTCCTTGGAATAAGTAAGAGTTTCGATAATCGTTCAAATAGCAGGAAACAAGATTGTCGATTAAGAAGTACAAGAAACAAAAATATCTCGGCGTGAATCAGCCGCTTTCTAATGAGTTCGAACACTACGGAATGCTTGAAATATGGTTCATCAAAGAGCGTAATGTATACGCACTTAATTAAGCTATCGCTTCATTGGAATGTGCTTTCGTAACCGAACTTAATGAACTTCCTCAAAAATTGATCACTATTTCCTCTGTTGTGTCGATGACGGTGTTCAATTGAAACTTCGTAAAATTCATTTTATAAACGATTTACTTATAAGATACATTATTAAGATTTATTCTGAAATGAGCCTGAATGTCATTCTAAATTAAATTGAATAAATCTAAGTACATATAAATTAAATTCAAAATTCATTTTAAACAAAAGGAGTATAGTACGATTTATTTTAAAATAATTCTAACAATTGTTCCAAATTAAATTGAATAAATCTGAGAAAATCTAAATTCAATTTGAAATTTATTTTTGATAAAAGTAGTTTGTTAAGATTTATTTGAAAATACTTTTGAAAGTCATTTGAAATTAATTTGAAATTAATTTGAATAAATATAAGTACATATAAATTGAATTTAAAATTCATTTTAAACAAAAGGAGTTTATTATGATTTATTTTAAAGCAATTTTAACAATTGTTCCAAATTAAAATGAATAAATCTGAGAAAATCTAAATTCAATTTGAAATTTATTTTTGACAAAAGTAGTTTGTTAAGATTTATTTGAAAATACTTTTGAAAGTCATTTGAAATTAAATTGAATAAATATAAGTACATATAAATTAAATTTAAAATTCATTTTACATAAAAGAAGCCTCATAAGATTTATCTTAAAGCAATTCTAACAATGGTTCTAAATTAAATAGAATAAAATTAAAAACCTCTAAATTAAATTTTAAATTCATTTTAAACAAAAGAAATCTCACAAGATTTATATTAAAATAAATATAACAACTGTTATAAATAAAATAAAATAAATATAACAATTATCCTAAATTAAATTGAATAAATCTTAGTAGCTCTAAATTGAATTTAAAAAAAATAAATCTCGTAAGACATCTTAAAATAAATCTAGCAATCTTCTTAAGTCAAATGGAATAAATCGAAGTATATGTAAATTAAATTTAAAATTTCTTATTGAAGCCAAAGAAATCTCTTAAGATTTATTGTCTGGGTCGATAACACCATATCGTTTATAAACGCGATAAAAATCCGATAAATGACTACTTGTACAGTGTAATAAGCACATTATAGTCGATTTATGTTGATCAGAATCGAAGTTATTTCAATATACAGGGGTGACAGTAGGAACAATGAAAGTGTTATCTTTTAACATAGCCTCTCGGATGAATAATTCAGAGTTGTGCAACATTCTGGCAGTGAGGAACTCGAGTAGCCTTGAGTGAACGTTTAGAGGTCTTCAGAGAATGCAGTCAGGTAGGAAACACCAGGTGTCAAGGGACCCTTTTATGAATTCAATAATGGAAAGGGAAAAGGCTGCAAATGGCATTTTTGAAACACTGCTTTTTGCTTATCGGAGGTGGGTTGGTTCAGGAATTTGAGAATTGGATATTTGGAAATTGGGGATGTTGGAAATTTTCACTTCGGTGAAAATTTTGAACTTCGAATCTTTTGAAGTTCATTTTGAATTTCAAAACTTTTGAAGTTCATTTTGAACTTCGGTGATTTGGTAATTAGGGAATACTGAAATCGAAGAACTTAGAAATTGGAAAGATTGGTAACTTGGAAATTTAGAAGTTTGGGAAATAGAGAATTTGGGAGTTGCAAATATGGAAATTTGAAAATTTAGAAATTTGAAATTTGAGGATTGAAATTATGGAGATTGGAAATTGGAAATATAGAGATTTAACAATTTGGAAATAGAGGGATTTGATAATTTCAGATTTGGGGATTGAAAATATGGAAATTTGGGAATTTAGGAATTTAGGAACTTCAAATTTAGGGGTTGGAAATGTAGAAATTTGGGAATTTAGGAATTTGAAAATATGGTACTTGGAAAATTTTGAAATTTAGGAATTGGAGATTGGAAATATGGAAATTTGGAAATTTAGAAATTTGAAATTTGAGGATTGAAATTATGGAGATTGAAAATTTGGAAATTGGAAATATAGAGGTTTAACAATTTGGAAATATAGGGATTTGATAATTTCAGATTTAGGGATTGAAAATATGGAAATTTGGGAATTTAGGAATTTAGGAACTTCAGATTTGGGGGTTGGAAATGTAGAAATTTGGGAATTTAGGAATTTGAAAATATGGGACTTGAAAAATTTTGAAATTTAGGAATTGGAGATTGGAAATATGGAAATTTCAAAATTCAAGAATTTAGGAATTTAGGAACTTCAGATTTAGGGGTTGGAAATGTAGAAATTTGGGAATTTAGGAATTTGAAAATATGGGACTTGGGAAATATGGAAATTTGAAAATTCAATAATTTGGGAATTTAGGAACTTCAGATTTAGGGATTGGAAATATGGGAATTTGGAAATTTGAAAATTTCGCAACTGAGGATCTAAAACTTTTAAAATATACCAACTGAGGATCTGAAAATTTGTTAATATCGGAACTGAGGATCTAGAAATTTTAAAATATGCCAAATGAAGATCTAAAAATTAGTAAATACAGGAACTTAGGATCTAAAATTTAAAACTACAAAAATTGACTATATAAAAATGAAAAAATATGAAAGTAGACAATTTTCGAATACTAAACTCACAAAATGTTGCACTTAATTTTGCAATAATATTCGAAGAACAGAATAGTATTCCACACTTTGCTCCCCCTACCAAGAGGGTGGAAGACCTTAGCCATCTCTTGCGAATCTACCTAGATACCCAAGTAAATTATCAACATCCCTGTCCAGAGTTTATTTCAGGAAATCTTGTACCTGTCCCGGACATTTCCTTCGGCCATGAGTGAAGCAGATAAGAAAATTGTTTCCTATTCGTAACGGAAACAGGGCAAGTGAACCTTACACGCGTTCTCAGTGCGCGGAAGCTCGTAAATACTCCGAAAATCAGTGCTATGACTCAGTATGAGTCAGTTAATCCATTTATATCTGCTTTCAGATACACGATACATCCTACGTTACCGTTTTAAAGTAACGGTCCCGTGGGTAAGATTTTCCCCGGGAATTCACTAGACACGAGGTGTTCGTTTACGCTTAGCGTCGCAACCGTGCTACTGACGAAACTGTACACACACTCACACACGGTGTATATACGTTAATTGGGATACCTGCACTCGGGTGGAGACAGCCCTTATTTCTAGACAACTCTTTGCGGTCGAAGCTCCGTGTTTTTAAACTATTATGGCAGCGAAGGGTTGAGAGATGTGGGAGATGGGGTACTTTAGATATTTGGACATCTAGGTGTTTGCATATTGAGATATCTAGGTTTTTGGATATTTAGGCAGCTAGGTATTTGCATATTGAGATATCTAGGTGTTTGCATACTGAGATATCTAGGTTTTTGGATATTGAGATATCTGGGTATTTGTATATGGAGACATCTAGGTATTTAGACATTTAGACGTTTAGGTATTTGGATATTGAGATATTTAGGTATTTGGTTATTTAAACATCTAGGTATTTCCATATGGAGACATCTAAGTATTTGGATATCTGGGGATGTAGATATTGAGATATCTAGGTATTTGGATATTTAGGCATCTAGGTATTTCCATATGGAGACATCTAAGTATTTGGATATCTGGGGATGTAGATATTGAGATATCTAGGTATTTGGATATTTAGGCATCTAGGTATTTCCATATGGAGACATCTAGGTATTTGGATATTTGAATATCTGGGGATGTAGATATTGAGATATCTAGGTATTTGGTTATTTAGGCATCGAGGTATTTCCATATTGAGACATCTAGGTATTTGGATATTTGAGTATCTGGGGATGTGGATATTGAGATATCGAGGGATTTGGATATTTAGATACTTAAGAATTTGGGTATTTCGATATCTAAGAATATAGATATTTAGATACTTAGATATCTAGCAATTTGGACATTTATGTATCTAGATATTTGGATACTAGATATTTAGGGGTTTGGATATTTAGATATTTAAGCATCTTGATATTTGGTTATTTAGACATTTAGGGACTTGGACATTTGGATATCTAGGAATTGAGATACTTATTTAAATATCTACCAATTTGGTTATTTAGGTATCTGGAGATTTGGAGACTTAGATATTTAAATATTTGGATATCTTCAAATTTGGAGACTTAAACATCTGGGAATATAAATATTTAGATACTTTAATATATTTCACATAATATATCATTAATATATTCAGTATCAATATACTGAAATTGCGTTTGTAAAAACACTTGCTGATATTCATCTACTTGCATTTGATAGATGAAACAGATTGTGTGTAGATCAGTAAATTTATTATATAAACAATAAGAAAAATTTATAGTACGTTTTGCATCCAAAATGTTAAAAATTCTCGTTAAATATGCTTTACATTTTAAGCAGAGTGATTTTTGTTCCATACATCTTTTTACCTAATGGTGGGAAGTTGTATGTTATGTCTAAATTATGTATTGGTTAAATCTGGATCTAAGTTAAGCTCTTTTTTAATACTAGGTTATATCTTAAGTTCTTCCTTAGATCTAGGTTATGTCTAGATTAGGTTCTTTATTAAAATAAAATTGATATAAAAAATTTATTTTAGTTTTATCACTATAAGCTGTTATTTACACTGTAGAAATAGTGTTGGTCTTTGGAAACTTCAAAGCCTCACCTCATTAAAATTCTTTGATTTTTCTCTTTCGAGGATTCATCTTCCTTCCTTGAGGATGTCCTATTTTTCTGTATTGATATAGACTATAATGAAGTTATAGTCTTATACAGTTACGTGAACAACCCTGCATGTTAGTTCCATATTAAACAGTTATACCATAATCGTAAATGGCAAGAACTTCATCATTATTCAAAGCTTCATATAAGTCAACGACGCAGAGGCTCTTGTTAATCAAAGTGAACCCACATTGCATTCAACAAGTGTACAGTATTAAAGCTCGAAAGGTTTCCTTCCCCTGTGGAAAATGGCGATATAGGGGAAGGAGATCTGATGACACTGATAAATTAATGTGGAAAATGAAATATCGCGTTTCAGTTGCAAGTTAACAGGTGATGAATCGATGAGCAACCACCTGTTGCACAAGACTTGATACCGAGGGTGTTCAACGAAAAGTAAAGGCTGAAGCACATTAATAAAGCTATCAGCGTATGATGCTCGCTTTATTCGAAAATAGAAATAAAGAAAAATAAACAAACGGTGAAATGTATTCCGATATATGCGAAAGTTCAGACCCGAGACATTCACTTATATCGAATATTTACTCTATATTCATTAATTTTTTATTTTGATAAAGATGGATTTCAAGAAAAGATTTTTAACAAATTTTGTGACTCAAGATAAGGAACTTGTGAATTTTTCCGGTTTGGGAGTTTTAGTATTAATATTTGGTTATGTGAAAATACGTAATTTTTGTATTGTTACTTGACACTATATTTATTGCTATTGTTATTGCATATAATATTTTTCAGTAGAGTTAATTACTGCATACAATCGAATTTGGTAGTACAATTATTACTATATATAATTGGACTTTTTACTAAAATTATTATTACATACAATAAAATTTATTGCTGCAATTATTGTTACATACAATTATATTTCTTATTACAGTTGCTACTACATATAATTATTATTGTTACTACAATTATCACTACATATACTTGTATTTGTTACTGCAATTATTACTACATATAATCATATTTTCTACTGCAATTATTATTACATATAATAATATTTGTTACTACAATTGTTATTACATGTAATTATATTTGTTACTGCAATTATTACTGCAATTATTATAACATATAATTACATTTGTTACTACAATTGTTATTACATGTAATTATATTTGTTACTACAACAATTATAACATATATTTATATTTACTTCTATCATCATTACTACATGTATTAACATATTTGTTACTACAATTATGACATATAATTGCATCTGTTATTACAATTAATACTATATACAATTACACTTATAACTACAGTTATTACTACATGTAACATTTATTTTATACACACAATCACGACTAAAAGCCTCATAATATCAATTTTGTTAACAACATACTGTTAGAATTTTTCTAAATAATTAAACTCTGCGTCGATGTAAATGATTAAATGTTCTTGCAACTTCAAATGAAAGACATGGAATTACATGAAACGTAAAATCGATACCGGTTCGGAGTTTTGTTCACAACCGTATATTGCCTGTGATAGCATATGATTTCACAGGACGTGATCTTAATAATTCGTTATTATCTTCCAAGTTCAAGTGGGAAGGTATTAAAAGAATTTTTTTGTTAGCGAACAGTGTGCTTATTCTCAGTTAATCGAGAATCGAAGTGAACTTTCGATTTCTATTCTCTAAGCAATCAGAGATAAAATATGAGTATTCACATCAACAGCATTGGCTTTAATAATGGGGCATTGATAAGCGTCAGCTGTTCATCTTCGATTCTAGGAAAATTGCGTTTCATGCACGTTGATGAATCAATTCGGCCCTGATTAAATGTTTAATAGAACGTTAATTCAGTTGCAAGTGAAATCTGCTATAACCTACACTTTTTACTGTTATTTTGCTTTTTTCTTTGTGAGAAATAAAGCAGATCGGACTCTTCCACATTTTAATTTTTTAATTTTTAATTTTATAAAATCTTTAAATTTCAAGACTTATTTATTGGAATTTTCATATTTTTTATTTTCAAATTCGTGTGTCTCAAATCTCCAAATTTTGCAACTTTTAAATTCACAAATCAATAAGTTTTAAATTGATATATTTTCAAATTTCTAAATTATTAAATTATCATATTTTCTATTATAGGAATTTAGAAATTTGAAAATTTAAAAATACAGAAATATCAAACTATTAAATTATCAAATTTTCTAATTTAAGAATTTAAGGATTTAGAAATTAAAAAATTAAAAAATATCAAATTATTAAGTTAAATTATTAAATTATCAAATCATCAAATTTTCCAATTAAAGAATTTAGAAATTTGAAAATTTAAAAACAGAGAAAAATAGAAATATATTATCAAATTATTGTAAATAGGATTGTCAGAATCCTACGAACTTGAATCATTAAAAATGTAAAAATACGTAATTCCCAAAATTTCAACAAAAACTTCAAACACCGAAATCTCGCAACGGTAACGAAACGTCGTTGGAGCACGAACAATGGCTCATTTTGTTCACGAAAGGTTAAACTCGTTCGCTCGAAAAAAAATTCTGAATGTTATTTAAGCAAGAATTCGATACGGCAAAAATAGCGAAACAGGACTATGTATTCTTACGAGGCAGTCGAACGTAACGAGAACATTGGTGTGCCTCCGCGGTCGAACACGTAGATATTTCTTTGGACTGATATCATTTATTGCTGTCTACGCTAATTACGACAGTTACAAAGGGACAGAATAAAATCACGAGAGAAATAACACGCACGTACGTTGCTCCCAGCATGTTTAATTCCTATCACCAGGTCGGCTGGCAATGTCAATTTGCAGAGTGCTCGTCGACGTGCAAACAGAGAGACGCCTGCTCGCTCGACTTTATCATATCTCGTTTCCATGCGACAATAAATTTGCACCTCGTGCTAAAATCACGAGCCAGTATATCGTACGCTCGAAAAAAAATATTAAAAACTCGTTTCCTGAACCAGGGACGGCGCGGTACTCTTCTTTTGGGAGAAAGGGGCGAAATATGGGGGGGTACCTGGTGATACAAATGGGGGTGAAAAAATTAATTCAAAATTTTTAATAGTATTAACTACGTTAGAAGAATAACACGTAGAATGTAGAATATGTAAAATATTGTAGAATATGTAGAACATGTAGAATATTGTAGAATACATATCATATGTAGCATATGTAGAATATGTAGCATATGTAGAATGTGTAGAATACGTAGCATATGTAGAATATTGCAGAATGTGTACTATATGTTGAATACTATAGAATATGTTGAAGATGTAGAATGTGTAGAATACGTAGCATATGTAGAATATTGTAGAATGTGTACTATATGTTGAATACTATAGAATATGTTGAAGATGTAGAATATTATAGAATATGTAGAATACACAGAATATACAGTGTATGCTACATACGTAGAATATACAAATTAAAATATATAGAATATGTGTATGATACATGTATTGAATACAAAATATATAAAATATAGTATACAATATATAAAATAATATATAGAATAATGTTACGATGTATCATAAAAATAATATACAATAATATATTTTCATACACAATTTTCTGTTTAAAAAAATTTCATTTTAAAATTGTTCATACTACATGTAAATGTATTTATAGCGAAAGCAATATTTTTAACAACTTATCCATTTAATTGTTAATGGAAGTTATGAGTCAGTAAATATGATTACACATCACTGATAAAGTATGTTATCAGTTATTATACTTCATGACGTATTTAATATATTAATTTATCAACATGACTTATTTAGTTGAAAGTATGAAGACTTCATGTGTGAGCGGTAGTGTGACAAAGAACACGCTATTTATTTATAAAGAATATTAATGATTTATAGTAGAATGGATATAATTTATTTTTAACGATGTTAGTAATTGTGTTCTTTAATTTTTGTTTATTTTCTGTAATTTATATAATCGATTAATTCACGTGTTAACAGTGGTTGAAATTAAAATATTTCTTACAAATAAATTTTCTTTTAAATAAATATATTTAATGATTTTCAAATTGAGATTTTTTACGAAACGAAGCATACGAAGGAATTTTATTTTACATTTTTGATTGACTTTTTTTTTTTAGAATTCGTTTTTGTTTGTCACCAGGTGGATACGCCCTGTATAAAATCTTACTCTAAATTATGTGAAGTATAGTAACAATTATTCATAACTTAATAACGCGTCTTGGTTGATGAATGAAGATAATCACGGTTTCACGTGTTAATTGTTACTTTCATGTTTAATGAAACACGAAAAAGTGTGATACTCCGTCGATTTGAATTCACAGTACATTTGCTTCATAATAGATGGTCCAATTAGAAAGTAACAAGGAGAAATTAGCTAAAATAAATTCTAATTTGACGCTTTCTATCTCATTGAAAAACCATGCGCGTTCTTTCAACACCATTGGATGCATAAACCAATTGAATGCTGTTATGCAAAAGTCGGTAGTCATTATTTTTCTAATTACAAGATCCGTCGTATACCAAACACGCTTGTAATTAGTATTTTAATTAAAAACTACCCTGGAGGGAACGTAGTGACTCTGCACAAATCAGTAATAATTATTTTGATTTACTAGTCGTTCAGTTATAATATATTGATTATTGTTATAGTAATTAAGATTTTAATTAAAAATTGCTCTTGATGGAACATAGAAAATCAATAATAATTATTTTTATTAACTGTTTACTTAATCGCAATATGATAAATTAGGTATGTTAATACCTAATGTGACAATTAATATTTTAATTAAAAATAATTAGCAGTCCCAAAAGCAACGTGGTACACACAAAAAATATTAGGGGTAATTAATTATTAAAATATTTCTTCTAATCATATGATTTACTGTATGCCAGACATATTCGTTATAGTAAGAATTAATAGTTATTTGAATCTCAGCGAATGTTGTCCCAGCAAAATGTATGTGACAAACGACTTTAACACCCAGCAGCCATATATCTCCAGTTTTAACCTTCCCAACAACTGTTATACGCAAAATCCAAACCACGCAGAGGTTCTGCATACATCTTTAAAACCCGAGTCATAAGGAGTGTCCATGTTGAATTATTCATGAAATCGGACAGTAGACAGGCTTTCCAAGTGAAAATCCGAAGATGTGAGTCACGAGGATGCATTCCGAATTTCCCAGTTACTCTTCCAAGGAATTCCACTGGATGACGTGGTCGTCGGGCAAGAGACTAGGGGTGAGACGTCACCAGGACGACAGAGGGTGAAAAATAATGGCAACCAGGTTCCGGAAGAAGGATCGAGTGCAACGACCTCGACCACGAGATGATCTCACGTGCTGGAAAGGGTGACCACCGCGAGAGCGTGTATGGTTTCTTTGATGGACGAGAGGAATTCACGGAAATGAAGGCGCGAAGCCTGTTGGTAATATATTACGGAAGTTATTACACCATGGGGACTTTTTTATTCTTCGCTTTATTGCGCGACCACGCGGTTATCGCGCGAGGATGACACTGTGGGGTTGCGAGTGTTGGTTGCGGAGGATCCTTGTTACGCAAAAGGGTATTTTTTTTCTTTCAATTCTTTTCAAACTTCTGGTGCATATCCTTGGACCAATATATTTTGATTTTTATTTACATACAATGACTGATGGGACTCCGATTCTAATTGATATAGAAAAATGGTGGAAAGTTGAAGTGTTAGATCTTCGATTATTGTCAAGTGACTTGCATTTGGAAGTCTGTCAGAATTTCATGACATAAAAGTATCGTAAAATGGCATGTATTTTACATGAAATTAAAGATTAAAGCTAAACGAAAATGACTATATAAATTCCCCATTAATATTGTTAATATAGAGTAACTTATTACTAGGTGTAGCGAATGTTTTATATTATATTCAGTTATCCAATTTTTAAATGTGAACGGTCAAGAACGAATTCATGACAGAAAAGTGTCACCAAATGACACTTATGATACATCAAATTAAAGCTTAGAATTAGACAAAAATGACTATATAAATGTCCCATTAATATTCTCGGTATACAATGACTGATTACTAGTTTTAGTAAACAGTATTTTCTAATATATTACTCATCCAATGTTGAAATGCAAAATGTCAATGACAATTTCATGACAGAAAAGTATCACAAAATGACACTTATGATATATCAAATTAAAGCTTGAAGTATAATAAAAATGACTATATCAGTGCCCCATCAATATTCAATAGAGTAAATAATCACTAGTTATAGTAAATAATGTACACTGTTATATCTAATTGTCCAATTTCAAAACTTAAAATATCAAGGATAAATTCATGACAGAAAAGTATCACAAAATGGCACTTATGTTATATCAATATAAAGCTCAAAGCTTGAAGAAAATCAGTGCACAAGCGCCCCATTAATGTTTCTAATATAAAATGACTGACATCAAAACATCAGGTACACGCTAACAGAGCTAGATTGTAAATGAGTTGATCAGTTGTTCCAATTGCAGTTTAAGCAATTTATATTGAGAATATTAATGAAATGTTTACATAGAGGTAATCAGTATTCTTTAAGCTTCAGATTGATATATCATAATGTTTATTTTGAAATAGTTTTATGTTATGAAATCGTGTCAGTAGATTAATTTACATGGTATTAATACTAAATGGATTTCATTGAGTAAGCTGATGTTCGAATGCTTGTTCCATACATTTACAAGCTTGTTAAGGGAATTCATTTGCTGATAATGCTTGTGCAAATACAGTTGGTCGTAACGACCTCGAAGGTCGCATTCCTTCGTGTTTTTGGTATTCCTTCGGCAAACAGATAGCCTGTAGAGTGTTGTAAAAACCTAAGTATTCGTCATTACAACATCTATCCGTCTACTGAAAGGATCTTATTTATGTGAAGTGCATCGTATAACTTCGTTTCGTCAGCATTTTCAAAAAACAACGCTTCTGTCATTCTAATGTTACCTGAAACTTTACAAGCTTTTAGAAGAGTCATGTTTCCACTGCCTCGACATTTACAATTAATCTATCCACAATTTAATTCACATGCAAATTCATCGAAATTTTAAACAATATTTCATTTGCTGAAGTTGTAGATCAAATTGGCAAGATTAAAAAATTGTTGTAATAATACACATAAAATTTTATTGCATCGAACGTAGTTTCTGATTGAATATTGCTACTTCGATGAATAATTTTACGTAATAAAAAAGGAATGAAGTTTTCAGTTTAAGGATAATTTGAGCCTCGTGATTTATTTTTCGTGTAATGACATTTTCCTTAATAGTGTGTAACATTGATACGGTTGAAGATATATATAGATTTATACTGCATAATTTATGCGTAAAATTATACGTTTTCGACGCAGATTGTGGAACACGAAGGTACGCAAATATTTGCTTGTACGAGCACGATATCAGACTCTACCAAATAAGCCATGAAGAAACAATTTGCTCGATTTGCACGCTGACGCATGTCTCTGCTTTATCACCTCGAGTGCCATATTTTTCTTTAGAAATTCGTGAAATAGCGTGCCGGTTTTGGTTGTAAAAAGATGTTTCTGGAAGAAACATTATCGTATTTCTTGCTCTCGCAATCAGTCACGAAGACCATTATCGTTTTTCAACTTTTCAAACCATGACATTTTTCAGACTTAAAGTAATACCTGAAGGAATAGTTTAGAACAGTGATAGGCAGCGTAGTCAAGGGGATAATACATTTCTTCAGGTGAGCATCTGAGAATCTTAATTTGGAAACGTTTAGCTTCTATTTCTCCGAATTCTTCAATTTTTAGATTTTCGAATTTCTGTTGTTACTAGTTTTTGTATCTTTGTATTTCTAAATTTTTTATTTACTTATTTTTTTCTTTTTTGAACTTCTTTACTTTTAAATTAACGAATTCCAAAGTTACAAATTTTGGAAATTAGGGAAATTTTGATAAATATGTAAATTTTTGGCATTTTTGAAGCTTTCGAAATTTTTGTAATTTTCGAAATATTTGAAATTTTGGAAAATTTCACACTTTTTGAAAATTTTCGTAATTTCTGCTGTTTTTGAAATTTTTGCAATTTTCGAAATATTTGAAATTTTGGAAAATTTCACACTTTTTGAAAATTTTGAAATTTTCGTAATTTTTGAAATTTGTGGTTTTCAAAATTTTTGAAATATTTGAAGTTTCTGACGTTTTTGAAATTTTTGCAATTTTCGAAATATTTGAAATTTTTGAAATTTTCGTAATTTTTGAAATTTGTGGTTTTCAAATTTTTCGAAATTTTTGAAAATCTTACAATTTTTTAAATTTCTGACGTTTTTGAAACTTGAAATTACCGAAATATTTGAAATTTTTGAAAATGTTGCAGTTTTTGAAATTTTTGGAGTTTTCGAATTTTTTTACATTTTTGCAATTTTTGAAAATGTTGCAGTTTTTTTTAGATTTCTGAAGTTTTCGGAATTTTTGAAATTTCTGACGCTTTTGAAATTCTTAAAATTATCGAAATATTTGAAATTTTTGAAAATGTTGCAATTTTTGAAATTTTTAAAATTCGTGAAATTTTCGAATTTCTATGTTTCTAAGTTTCAAACTTGAACATTATTCGAAATTGTCGAACTTCTGAATTTAAAAATTTCAAACTTGAGAATTTCTCAAAAACTATGAATCTCTGAAATAGGAAAATAACAACTCAAACTTGGCAACCGTCTTAAAAGATCGGAAACAAAATGACTCTGCACCGAAAAGGTTAATCACCCTGTTATAAAAATATTGTCGGCGCACTACAATAAACACTTGCGTTTTCGTGTCGACTAATCTGGCACACGTAATTTGCAGGCTATAATGACGATGACAGTGAACCGTCGCCAAAACTTTCGCCCACGTGTTGTCGTCACCGCGCGTTTATTAAATACCTACGCCTGTTCTATTCTATTCGATTCGCTTCATAAAGCACTTTTCATATTCCCGCGTTGCAGTGTTTCGTCGACACTTGTCGAATGATTGTTCCTCGTGATGACGGCACGAGTGAAGTGGAATTTTTCTGGGAAAATTGGCAATTTTCCGGGAAATCACGGTCCGAGAGAAACGACAGAGCGATGGATATAATACGGTACATTTGTTCGTTGCCTTGCATCAGTAAGTGTTCTCACGTTAAATCACTGGCGGTTGAATCGTATTTGAAGAACCTTTTGATTCGTTAATGACACTGAATTCGTGCTTTCACTTTGCGAATGAATAGCAAATAAAAAATGCGGAGGCTATTATTTCGTATTTAACTTTCGTTTTTTCTCTTCATTTCGTAATGAAGTGCTGTTATGCGGGCTGATTGCCGCCCAGATGGAAATTAAACACGAAAATGTTGAGATAAATGAGTTTCGTGCGCATAGTGTGCGCGCTTGATAAGTTGGCAGGCGAATCAATTGCATTTTCATCGCTTCCGGCTGCCAACTTATCAGACGCGAATAGTCCTTGGACTCTGCAGTTAGAGGTCTAATTTTATCAACTTTGAATTAATGGGAAAAAGGTGGTTATAAGATTGTTATTTTGATTTGATGTTAAAAAGTGAAGACTGATTAGAAAATATTTTCACGTCAATAAGTTGTTGAGTTGATAAATTTCCTTATTTAGCAAAATTGTCTAGTTTTTTTCCCTCAAGAAATGGAGAAGATTCTGAACTTGCAAGTTTGAGGATTTAGCAATATAAAAATTTGTGTATTGGAAATGTAAAATTTCAAAATTTAAGAATTTGTCATTTTCAGAATTTGAAAATTTCTTCTTTCAGAAATTGAAGAATTTCAACAAATTTGAGAATAAATTGAAACCTTATTTTTAGAATTTGATCATTTTTACATTTATGATGATTGTATATTTATGTATTTACAAGTACAGAATTTTTCAAATTTTCATTGTTTACCATTTGTCTAGAAATAGAACATAAGTATTTTATCATCTCAAAAATTAAATGGCAAATACTCGGCAAAACAAATGTTATAAGAAACAAATAATTACTTTAAATTGATATGATATGTCTTATTGAATGGATAAGACATTTTTCGCGACAGTATTCATTTATTATCTATCAAATATTTAGAAAGTGCATATCTATAAATACCTAAGTAACTATTCTGATGCTGGTAAGATAAATAACAAATAATATACAAGGTGAAGATTATAAGGAACAAGTAATTAAATTAATAATTGGATGAGATATCACTACACTATTGATGTATTATCAGTTCTTTATATTGTACATATCAAATAGTATTTAACTATTCACTCATCTGTATCTTAAATGGCAAATAACTAACAGGGTAAAAATTATAAGTGTCGAACAGTTACCTTCAATTTACAAACTGGTGAGACATTTATAGCAGCACTATTGACTTATTACCTATCAGTTATTTAGACCATCTATAGTTTAAATGACAAATAATTAACAAGGTAAAAATTATAAGAAACGAATATTTACTATAAATTCATAAATTGGTGAGACATTTATGGCAGTACTATTGACCTATTACTTATTAGTTATTTATAATATACATATAAAAAAGTGTCTAACTACTCCGTCATTTGTATCTTAAATGATAAATAATTAACAAGGTAGCAGTTGTAAGAAATAAATAATTACCTTAAATGTATAAACTGATGAGTCAATTAATAGCAGCATTATTGACCTATTACCTATCAGTTATTTAGAAAGTGCATATCCAAGAATACCTAACTATTCTGCCATCTGTAACTTAAACGACGAATGAGTAACAAGGAAACGTTGTAAGAAATGAGTAATCATCTTGACTTTCTCAACAGGTGAGACATTTATCATACCACCATTGATCTATTATCAGCTATCAATGTATTACATAACCAAAATCCTGACTCATTGACTCACTCATCAAAATGTCTTCCCGACGTGCTAGATTTGCGGATTTTTTCATTCGATTCCTCTCATCGACAATTGGCAATGCAAAAACTATCAAATGTTTAAATTTGTTAAGGTTAAGATGGAAATGATTGCAAGATGTGCTGATTTTAAGAAGTTTATTCGCTTGTAGCGCGAACACGTTGCGACGCGATCAACAAAACGAAGTTGTCGCTAGGCGGAGTGTAACGTGGTGGTGGTACAACCATGGATACGCAAAACGACAGAGGCTACAGTCTGAATACAAACGAATTACATAAAAATTTCACAGTCCAAATTATGGGGATAAAAGCGCCCATACGCGTGAAGTATGTGAAACTGTAAGGTGGTCTGGGGGCGAAGCCTTCAGCGAGCAAAGCGAGTTTATAATATACGTATCATTTCGTCAGCTGTAGCTTAAATGACAAATAATTAACAAGATCAAGATTACAAGCAACGAGTAATTACCTGAAATTTCTAAACAGACGACATGTATCGCAACGCTATTGATCGAACGGTAATTTTCCTGGCTTCCATATGAAAAGTGCACGATGGTCATGCAGCTACTCGCGTGGGTACTATTCAGGCTACCACGTAACTTCGAGTCATTGGATATTCATTGAGTATCACGAAGGCCGATAATGATAATCCGTTGGAAGAATGCTGCGGTCTCCAGAGCCACAGTTATGCGGAGCAACTAGCCGCATGTCAATTTGTTCCCCGTTGGTCAGAAACGGCGTTAGACGATCACGAGAGCGATGCACTCGAGATTATACCATCGAGATATCGTTAGATAAACGTAGAAATTCCTACGGGTTCTATTGACAGAAACGTAAGCGTTCTGAAAGTGTACATATTTTATTGTTGACGAGGTCGAGGAAAGCTGACGCGCTACGGTTGTCGCGATCGAATAACAGATTTGAAATTCCCGCGCCCGGGGACGCAGTTTATTTTTCATGGTGTAAAAGCTATGGCGTGCTGAGGTGTCACCGGCACCGTTATGAGAGCGGACAGCTTTACGAGCTTGGAGGAAAAGCCAGTCCAATCTACTCAAAGGTCGTTAACACGGCTCACCGAAAGGGTCATATGTGGTTCGTGTGATGGTTTTTAAGTGGACGAGCAAATGTTGAGAAATGCTTATAAAACGTTTGCAACATTCGCTGCATTCGAATTGATATTGCTGTTGCTATTAATATCGATGTTGCTATTGCTGTGAATTGCTATCGATAGTACTATTACGAACG
Source organism: Megachile willughbiella (assembly GCA_945859595.2). NCBI lineage: Eukaryota > Metazoa > Arthropoda > Insecta > Hymenoptera > Megachilidae > Megachile > Megachile willughbiella. The sequence goes on from OX243796.1 coordinate 14,550,224, forward strand.
ATTTAACGATGTTACTTCGGCACCGATGTTGCTGAGATAAATATGTTTCTTGTACTGAATGTTACTATTAGATATTACGTATTGATATCGCCATAGTTGTTAGTATTAACATTTTCATTATTTTTAGTAGCGACGGTGTAACTATTAATATTAGCATTGGTAACTGTAACTATCAATATTATTACCAGTTACTGTTGTTAGCGCAATCAATATTATCAAGTGTTAATTACTATCGTTATTCTTATCAATGTTACCAATTGTATGGTTATTAGTACATTAGTACCAATGCTATGGCTATAAATATTAATATCAATATCTACTGTAGCTATCAATACTATCAATGTCTCTGTAATTATAAATGTACCATCGAACTATAACAGAATCCTGAAAAGCATCAGGTCAAGGAGAGCAAGGTGACTCAATAATGTACCAAACAATCGACGGTGCCGTCATTATTAAAGGCTACTCTCTGTATCACGTAATAGCGTTATCAGTAATTGATTATTCACGCGACGAAGTCGCAAGGACACGAAGGAACGTAACGATTTCCTTGCTACACGAATACGTGCCCCATGGAAATCGACAGTGGAAAGGAAAGTAAATTTTTCCTTTCAACCATATCGCTGCCCCGACGTGAAAGTCTAATAAACGCGACTTTAAACGGTCTACCAACCAGTGAAATAACGACCACGGTAATATTGATAACGACGATTTATCATTGTGCAGAGTTGTTAGATCGAAACTGGCTATCGAAATGCCTTGGTACTTTGTGATGCAACGTGTTTGGAAAAGAAGATAAGGATACATTAGGGCATGTGGAGGTTTCTGGGTCGGGTAAATATTTGATCCAAGGATAATAAACTTGATTTTATGTTTCAATATAAATTATGGCACGCCGAATGTGGTCGAGCAGTTGTGTAAAGGTTTGATTGCAAGTTTTATTACAGCAAAAGTTTCATTTCGGCAAAAGTTCGTTGCGGATATCATTGTATTAGTATTTTATTAAACGTAGTTATTGGTAACTTTCTTTCTGGTTAAGAAAGTTTTATTCTGGGGTTAGAAATTTTTTTTTATCCTAAAACTTGTAACTTTCCAAATTTTTAAATCTCTAGATCTTCAAATCTCTAAATTCTTAAACTTTCATGCTATAAATTCTTAAATACCTAAATATCTAAATAGCGATGCCAAAATACCTAAAACCCAATACACTTAAATCTCTATACACCTAAATCCCAAAATCCCTAAATCTCCAAATTTCGAAATTCTTAAATGACCAAATATCTAAATTCCTAATTTCTTGAATTTCCAAATTCCCTAATTGCTAAATTTCTTAAACAAAAAATTAAAAAAAATTAGAGTCCGAACGGATCCAAGCACCATCGACAAAATCAAACGACTATCGCGCACAAAATATATATAATTTATTTATTTCCCCAACATTACAATGAGAACAGTAATAAAGCGTTACAAGGTTACAAAATATGCAATTTGAGAACTGCAGCTGAACATATTTATTGGAATGCAAGCAGACAAAATACAAGGCACATAAAAGGCAATGAATGACATTTCCTTCCTCGTGCTCGCATAATACGGGTTCATACGGGTGTTCATACGGGTTAGTCGTTATAATGAGGTCAAGGCGTTCCATAATCTATGGGGGACGCCATGTTGTCCCAAATATCAAACCCATACACCGTAAATCACAGCTAAAGTCAATTTATTCTATCGATTCGATATGGAATTTAATTGCTCGAACACTCGCGAGACGGTGACTCAAGACCACACTGATTTGTTTGAATATTCGCTGGATATTCAACATTAAATAGAATTGTTTGAATATTTGCGAGGACAGTGATTTAAAATTCAATAGAACCATTTCAACATTCATGAAACGAATTCGATAAAATTGAATTCAATTGATTAAACATTCATAAGACAAAGATACAAAATTACATGAACATTCGTTAAAAAAATACTTAAAAATTGAATCGAGTTGTTTGAACATTCACTACGCAGCGCATGAAAATCGCATTGAACAGAATGAATAATTGTAGAACAATGATTCGAAATCGAATCGCTGGGATATTTGCAAGTGAAAATGTCAGCCATGTCAAGTGTCTCCCGAAATGTCAGGGAAAGAAGTTAAAGGAATAGAAAGAAAGGATTCTCGCCTCGTGGCACTGACAGATACGAGTTTATTTACAGAAACGGTTTTAGTGGCGACGACGAGCAGCGTCAGGTACACGTCGCGCACCACGTCCGGTCCTCCGCATATAGAACATCCGCTGCACCACGCACACACTCCACTGTTGCGCTTTTATGCGCTCCGTGCTCGCATACGCACGTACCGGCAACTCGCGCGATACGTCGCACGTCTTTCTTTCGTTCGACCATTCTTCATTGACCCTCCCAACTTACAATGCGACAATACGAATTTCATTTTATACTTTATTTCGCTTCCTTTTTCGAAACTCTCAATTTTTATTCTACATTAGGAATATAGGGACTTAGGAATGAGACGCTGTCAGAATATTGGGATATAGGGATTTTGGAATATAGGAATTTCCGGATATTGGAATTTACAGATATAGGGAATTAGTAGTATAGGGAATTTGGGATATAAGGATATTGTCATTTTTGAGTCTAGGGATTTTTTGATCTAGGGATTTTTCGATTTAGGGGGTTTTGGTCTAGGGATTATTGATCTAGAGATTTGGGGGCATAGGGATTTTTTGCCCCTGGGGATTTTTGATTCTAGGGATTTTGGGATCTAGGGATTTGCGGGTATAGAGCTGTTTGCATCTAGGATTTTGGGTCTAGAGATTTGGGAGTATAGGGATTTTTGGATTCTAGGGATTTTGGGATCTAGGGATATTGGAATATAGGGATTTAGGATATTAAAAATGTCGAGATTTGAGAATGTAATGATTTAAGGATATATGGATTAATTGATATAATGATTTTGGAATATAGGGATGAATGGATATCATGATTTTGGGATATAGGCATATAAAGATTAGGAGATATAGAGATATAGTGGATTTAAGGACATTTAATATTTGGGAATTTCGGAGTATAGATTTACGAATATAGGGATATTTTGAATTTATATAAAGACACATGGATATAGAGATTTAGGGATGGAAATATAGGTAATTTAGGGATATTGTGATATTAGGATATTAGTACATATATGTGTAGGGATATTTTCGGGTTTACAAGTATTGAAGTATAGGGATTCGGGACTCCTATGAATGAAAAAATTCCTAATTTTGAAAAATTCTTACTTTAAAAATTTATCAATTTAAAAACTTGGAACATTTAACACTTTATAATCCTACTCATGAAAACTTTATAAATAAACAGATCTAGCAAAAGGAATCTAAGAACCTACACACACGTACACATTTTGTATCCATAATATAAATACATATTACACACTTATCAAACCATAAACCTTCTATTCAATTATTAACGCAACTAACTTTAGTCCAAATACCTTAGTATATTTCCTACGTTTCAGATCACAATTGACCCACTATTCTCGGGTTAATTTGATCGATAATTTTCATGTAGGTATTTTTACTGATACGTCCATTAAAAACGAATGACTTCAACATCACGTAATATCATTCGCGTTATCGCGTCGCGTAACACTTGTTCTGCACGAACGTTTCATGAAGTCATGGCTACAACAGTCTGCTAGGCCGACAATTTCTTCAGCTTGTCCCCTTTCGCTTTGCCAGCTTGTGCTCTTCGCTTTTTACCACCATAAAACCGTCTCCTTTTGCAGCTGAAAGCGCGTAAGTCAGTTGAAAGTGTCCTCGAATCAAATGGTTTACTATGGTGGTTCTTTGTGTGATAATCGAACGACGACTTTCCTGTACTATTTTATTCTGGTCATTTTAATCGATATTTCCTTACTTTATGGGGGTTGGTTTCCTCAATCTTTATGTTAGGAGTGTAGTTTCATATGACCATGGAAAAATAAAAAATACTATCGTTCTTCTTTTGAGGGGAAAATTATGCGTATTTTTGGAGGAAGATAAGGTATGAATATAGAAATCTGAAAATTTAGAAATTTGTTTAAGTTGCAAGTTTGCAAGCTCTCAATCTTTTAAATTGAGAAATTTAGGAATTCTAAATCTCTCTTTTGTAGTATAAAAATTTCTAATTTTCTGATCCATTCTAATTTAAAATTTAAAATTCATTTTATATTAAAAAATTTTATATTTACACAAACTATTAAATACTGATGTGATTATACAGTCGTCAAATTTTCAATCATTCCAAAACAAATTGATGAAGTCAATAACTATTTCTAACAATATCCCCATAAAGTCATATACAGAACTAAATTTGAAAATCTGAAGGATTAATTTTCAAGAATTTAGAAGCAGTAAGTAACAGTTCAAAATGTGTCCATATTCGTGTGGAAGGGTAATTTTGTCGCGAGTTCACCTGCCAGTTTGCAGGTGTCTTTCGTTTAAGAGGGTTTGAAGCATGGCTTTAAAGCTACCCAACACCTGCTGGTCCCAGTTATTTTTAAGTTACAACTCGAAGATAACCATCGTCCAATACCGTGACACTAATTAAATTCAGTTGCCAATTAATTTTTGATACCTTGATACAGAAGATGAAAGCGAGACCCGAAACCTCATGTGCTTCATAAAATTTAGATTAATTCTCGAACAACAAAATTATGGTTAATTTTAACGCATAGAAAAACGTATTTCAAATATTTTATATGAACATGCAAGTATATTGTATAAATTTTTTTGTGTATAATGTACAGATGTTCAATTTTTTATTTTAATTTTATTTTGCCTTTTTTCATATTAATTTTGTCTTGAGTTTTGTATAATTTGAACTTTGTTCATTTTAATTTTACCAAATATCCAAATATTTTGTTTATTCTAATTTTGTTTTATTTTAATTTTACCAAATGTTTAAATACTTAAACAAAGTAACGTAAATAATAATCGAAGTCTAAAATCTGAAAAGTTAAAATAAGAATATACAAATTTTACACGATTTGTAGCGAATTCGAAAGTTAAATTGCAAGAGCAGTTTTGGAAAAAATTGTTTGACGTAATGTTTCTTTGCAGCTGCAATAAAATCAACATTGTGTTTATTATTACTGAAAAGAATTACGCGTTTCATGTGCTACTAATTACGCATTCCTGTACGATGAGTAGGCTGGTAGCTCCAGCAATTTTGTTTTTTCTGCAAGATTTACGAGCTGTATTTTTGTAAGAAAAGCGCGTAGGTAATATAACCAGATGGATTTTTTTCTTGGTACCCCTTACATTGCTGATAATCTTGAACGACAGTGTATATTATACGTACACAATTTCGTGGAACACCCCTTTGATATGGTTAACTGTAATATTTTAAATCGTTTTGCCCAGTGTCATGTTTCATTTAGGCGTTATTGTTTACAGCGATTAAGTAGTTTCTTGTTACATTGTCACCGACACGAGTGCAAATCAGAAACGAAAAATTCCTGGAATTGGCAATATATTGAGTCGATTACCATGTTCTTTTATTAATGTTAAGGCTGAAGATTATTACTCTAAATTTTTATATTTTATACGTTTCAAGACTTGGAATGCTTAAATAACTAAAATGTGCGAATTCTTAAATTTATAAATCGTAAAATTTCACAATTTTTGAACTCTTAAATTCACTCTTTTAACTTGAGTTATTTTTGTAAATTTTTGCAATTTTTGAGTATACAAAATTTTTAATGTTCTAAATTTCCAAATTCCCAGATTCTAAAATTTCGAAAATTTCACATTCTCAAATTCTCAAAATTCCAAATTCCAAATTCTGGAAATTTCAAATTCCAAATTCCAAATTCCAAAGATTCCAAATTCCAAGGATTCCAAATTCCAAGGATTCCAAATTCCAAGGATTCCAAATTTCAAAGATTCCAAATTCCAAGGATTCCAAATTCCAAAGATTCAAATTCCAAATTCTAAATTCCAAAAATTCTAAATTCCAGATTCCAAATTCCAAAAATTCCAAATTCCAAGGATTCCAAATTCCAAAGATTTCTAATTCCAAAAATTCCAAATTCCAAAGATTTCATTTTTCAAAAATTCCAAATTCCAAAAATTCCAAATTCCAAAAATTCCAAATTCCAAAGATTTCATTTTTCAAAAATTCCAAATTCCAAAGATTTCATTTTTCAAAAATTCCAAATTCCGAAAATTCCAAATTCCAAAAATTCCATATTCCAAAAATTCCAAATTCCAAATTCCAAAGATTTCATTTTTCAAAAATTCCAAATTCCGAAAATTCCAAAGATTCCAAATTCCAAATTCCAAATTCCAAAAATTCCAAATTCCAAAAATTCCAAATTCCAAAAATTCCAAATTCCAAATTCCAAAAATTCCAAATTCCAAAAATTCCAAATTCCAAAAATTCCAAATTCCAAAAATTCCAAATTCCAAAAATTCCAAATTCCAAAAATTCCAAATTCCAAAAATTCCAAATTCCAAAGATTCCAAACTTCAAAAATTTCAAAGATTCTGAAAATTCCTTTACAATTTCCAAAATTGAATATATCTTGTCGTTACGCGGACTCCAAACTGCAATATAACCCGAGGTAACCTAAATTCAGAGTTCAATAGGATATTTCAGTCTTAAAACATCAATTATCGGTCTTCGTGAATTGCTTTTCATACGAACTATTCATGTACCTTTAACGATTGACGACGTCCATATGAAAGTTGCAATATAACTAGAGTCCACCGTAACTTTCTACGGATTCATGTTTCAAAATAACTTCGTCGAAAGCGTTGTACAAATCTCGTGAAACACGATAGTGGATTAAAACTGATTGTATTCTCCTAAGATTAATCTTTTTTTCTGAATACTTGCTTTCTACGCGGAGAATTTGTAAAAATCGTGCCATTCAACGCTCGAGCAACTCTTTCTTCCTATTTCATTCCTCGAGTTTAGTTTCAAATTCTGCGAATGCTTTAGTTTGTTTTAAAATTCAGTTCCTCGTATTTGCGCCTCTCTCGGATTCGTTCATTTACAATTTCATGACGCGTTGAATGTCACTGACATCATCGAAAGTCGTTGCTCATAAAAAAAAAATAAGAAAAAACCATGTTCCATATTGAAAAGAAAACATTTAATATTTTTGATGTTACGTCATCAGCTCATTCGTACAAAAACCAAGGCTGGTCGTGTCAGAGAAATCTTTTTCGAGCCTCGTTTACATTGAAATTGCAGAGGATTAACGCTGACGATTAAAAATAGTTCACTGTTAGCTTTACTTACGAAAAACTTTATGGAATGTTCATCTTTCTCATCCTTGCCCCATATCTTCTCGAATGTTTGCATAATTGCTCGTTTCTTTATGTTCCTTCTTGTGACTGAACTGTTGCATTTGCTAAGGAATTCTTTACATTTTTCTTGAATTATGTTATAAACTTCAGTTTCCTTAATTATAGTGGGGAATTGACTTATATTATATTAGAAAATTCGTTCTTTTTTTTACTAAATTTCTTTTAATTATACTATTGATTTGAGTTGACTTAATTTTTTAAAATTACACTATACAGATGATTTTTTAAAATTTTATTACAGAATTTATTTTTTTTAATTATGCTATGGAGTTGTCTTTATAAATTTCTATTATGGAATTCGTTTGTTTAAATTATCTTATGGAATTCATTTTTTAAAATTATATCGAAAAATTGTATAGTAAAATTAATTTCTCAAAAATTATATGAGAAAATTGACTATTTGAATTATATTAAGAAATTGATTTTTTAATCATATTATACATTTGAATATTTAAAATTATATTATACAGTTGGTTTCTTTTAGGTTTATTATAAAATTGATTTCTTTTATTTATACTGTAGAATTCATTTTTTAAATTCTATTATAGAATTGGTTTTTTAAAGTTACAGTGTAAAATTAATTTTTTAAATCATACCTATTGAAACTTCTACTATTAAGTCTTATGAATAATTAAGATACAGAGTTTTCATGGAAAAGTATGACTGCAGCTTTCTTAATAACGCTCGCCTAATGTATATTGTTAATTGTTTAGGTCAGTATTATCTTATCGTTCTTTTGAAACGGTATTAAGAGCTTTGTGTGATTAGAATATCAATTGAAATGCAGTTGAGTGATATGCTAAGAAGTGTGAGTGTCTTTTGCATATTTAATCTAACGTTGTAAAAATAGAATTTCAACCAAAAGATTATATTACCGATAAGGACACCTTACAACATTTTCAAAAATTCCAATTTTTTAATTTTTTCTGAATTCCCAAATTCTTCAATTTGCAAGCGATCAAATTTCAAAACATGCAAATTTTTAATTTTCCACACTTCTGAATTCTTAGGTTTTCAAATCCACAGTTTATCAATTTTTTGAATCTTTTCTAAATTCATAAATTGCAATTATATGAAAACTCTACGTAAGTTAAACGGTAGTAAATGTAAATACTATGTAAATCAAACGGTACTAAATGTTAATTACATGTAAATTATAATCATAATTATATGTTATCGTAACTGTAATCGTAGTAAGGAGAGAAAGCATATTAATAAAAATCGCGAGATAAGTATCGTAACGAATGGAGAATTTGAAACGATACGAATACGAAATGGAAATAAAGTTTCACGAGTGGAAATTGTCGTCCCAGTTGTCGACAAACCTCCATCGTTTTATAGGGTTGTTCATCCCGTGCGAACGATCTTAACGAGTTGAAACAACTTTAATTAAGCGCATTACGCTAGGCTTGTCCCGTTGAACTTTGCCTATCGTATTCTAACACGAGGAAATAATGTCTTCCAGCCGTGTTATTCTTACCATCGAACAATTTATTCTTTCGAGAATCTAACAATGCCACAACTTCTTATGACTGCGATGCACGCGATGTGCGAAACACACGGTACATGCATGCGCAATTTGTGATAAGATTAAACTTGCTAAGGTGAAGGAAAAAATATACCTTTACACTCTTCTTTATGATAACAAGCAGCACTAAATGCTTATTACTGTAATAAATAACCGTATATTTACAAACGTTTCATGAAATTTATGTTCCTTTCTTTTTATATAAGTTTCACGTAATAGTTAACGAGAATCAAGGTAAAAAATTCTCTGACTTAATATGACATAAATAGAAAAGTTTATAAAAATAATGTCCCAGTATCTTATGGTATCTCAAAAAAGTTTGTTGATTCTTTGATAACTGTGGATTAATTTTGTACGGTATCGAAATGATAAAAAATTGAATTCTACCTTTATATTTCATTTCTGTGCGTCAAAGGATTAAAGAGGAATCCTTTTCTCGAGTTTCTACAACGGCCTCCTCCACACGGTGCATACCCACTAATTTATCATGACCCGTGACTCCGGGATGAACGGCAAGGAAAGAAGGAAGAAGAAGAAAGGAAAGAAAAGAAAAAAAAATCCTTGAGACCGGTTTCCTTTCTTCGCCGCTTATTTTTCTCGTCTCGTACCGCCAGATCGATCTCATTCGTAAAACTTCGACGAGATTATTCGTCGCAGCGACTGGTGGTCCTCTTTCTTCCTTTTTTCGAATACAATCGCGAGAAACGTAGTTTAAGATAGATAAATCGAGTAATTAAATTATGGGTGTATTGCCTTTTAAAACTTGTAGGTATCTTCTTTTAAAACGTATTTTGCAACAAATTTGTGTTTTTATATTTGATAATTTGTTTGTAATCATTTGGGTGCCTTTTTGCGCAGGCATGGCGACAGCCGGTCTTGAGGTGCGCGAAGCTGGACGAGCATTGAGAGTACAAACGGAAGCACCGCATCTCGTTTCTATGGGAAGCGGCCGTTTATCCACGGCGGTGACCCTGCATCCCATAGCAGAAGGTAAAATTAAGCTAATTTTTATGAGAAATTAAAAAAAGCTGACTGTTTATGGAAAGAAATGCGAGTTTGTTAATGCGTCTTTGAATAATTGTCTATCGTGTTATTGCGACTTCCAGCATAAATTCATGACATAAAAGTATGTTAAAATGGCACTTATGATACATCAAATTAAAGCTCTCACATCACTGAAAATAAACATTTAACTGCCCCATTAATATTCTGAATGTAAATTAATTGGTCGTCATTTGAAGCAACTAGTGCCATTCTATTGTTTCACATACCCAATTTTCAAACCTAAAAATTCTAACACAATTTCATGACATAAAAGTATGTTAAAATGGCACTTATAATACATCAAATTATAGCTCCCACATCGCCGAAACAAATTTGTAAATGCCCCGTTAATATTATTAACATAAAATAATTGGTTATCATTTGAAGCAATCAGTGTCATTTTATTAAACCCTATGTTCAATTTTTGAATATAAAAGCTCTAACATAATTTCATGACATAAAGGTATTTTAAAATGACACTTGTGATGCATCAATTTAAAGCTTCCACATCGCCGAAATAAATGTGTAAATGCCCCGTTAATATTATTAACATAAAATAATTGGTCATCATTTGAAGCAACCAGTGTCATTTTATTAAACCCTATGTTCAATTTTTGAATATAAAAGCTCTAACATAATTTCATGACATAAAGGTATTTTAAAATGACACTTGTGATGCATCAATTTAAAGCTTAAGGCTTAATCAAAATTACTGCATAAAGCCTTCATTGACATTATTACTATAAAAGTGACTATTATTTGAAGTATCCATTGTTATTTTACTGTATCAAATATCTTATGTTTTCATGACACAAGTTTCATGACATAAAAGTGTCTCCAAATGGCACTTATGACGTATCAATTGAAAGCTCAAAGGTTGACAAAAATGCGTGTACTAATGCCCTACTAATATTCTTAATCTAAAATAATGAATCGTGATTCGAAGCAATCAGTGTTATTGCATTACTTTCAAATATTCAATTTCGAAATGTAAAAATACGAAGACCAATTCATGAGATAAAAGCATGACAAAATAGCACTTGTAATGCACTAATTTAAAGGTTAACGCTTGGCAAAAACGACTACATACTGCCCCCATTAGCATTGATAATATAAAACAGCTGTTCATCATCTGAAACAATCGGTGTTATTGTGCTATATCAAATATCTAGTTCCAAAAGGAGGTTAAAAGTCGGAGACAATTTCATGACATAGAAGTATTCTAAAATGTCGGTTGTAATACATCAATTTGAAGCTTAAACAATGACAAAAATGACGAACGCACCATTAATTATCCTTAACGTAAAACGACTGGTCATCATTTGAAGTCAGTGTCATTTTACTCTACGACGTATCCAATTTCGAAACGTATAAAGTCCAAGATAATTTCATGACATAAAAGTATCACAAGATGGCACGTATAATATATCAATTTAAAGCTTACAGATTGACAGAACTGACTACATAAAGGCCCCGTTAATATTCTTAATATAAAATGGCTGGTCGTCATTTGAAGCAACCAATGTCATTTTAGTATGTCATTTCAAATCGTTAAAAGTAGAATACAATTTCATGACATAAAAGTATCGCTAAATGGCACTTATGATACATGAAATTAAAGGTTAAAATTTTACGAAAATCACTACATAGAGAATTGATTGCAGTTCTTAGTAGAAAATAACTGATTGTCATTTTTTCCAGTTATTACACAATTTCCAATTCGAAACGTGAAAATTCAAAGATCGATTCATGACATAAAAGTATCAGAAAATAGTACTTATTGCACGTTAATTGAAAGCTTGAAGATTAGACAAAAATAAAAGTAGTCATTTTTGGTCAGTTTCTGCTTGTACGTGTATAAATGTCAAAGGTAATTTCTGGGAATTTTAAACATTTTCCCCAACCGTGTAATTTCGTCGAAAACGAGATTCATTTTCCAGTCGGGAATTAAAAATTAGAGGACGCTGTAATTAACTCGATAAAATTCATCAGCGAATAAGCCGGTCCGTCTCGTAAGTCTATATATCCCTGAAATAATCACAACCGGAATTTCTCGCGGTCGGAGAAGCTCGGGGGCGAAAAATTCACTTTTAAAAATACATCGTGGACGCGGCAGGAAGCCGAGAGGTCCTCCGAGCACGTGCATCGATGTCGAAACCGGAAAGCAGTCGACCAAGCACAAATATTTGCATTCGAATCGAATAGGAGACGATCCGCCAGCTTATTATGTTAATAAAGGCAAGCTTCGCGAAGGAAGAAGAAATTTCGTAACATGTTTTGTAATTTTCCGGGAGACGATGATACAATCATATTTTTCTACGGATACCAGACGCGTTGAAGGCTGCGGTTATGATCTTTGTATCGATAAAAATAACGCGGTTTATTTATATTTTCAATTGATGGTGAAACAGTGCCGTTCGTCAAATTGTGTCAGACTTGATTTGTTTCGAAACCGGTCATTGTTTGATCTAACTAGCAATTAGTCATTTTATAGCGGGAATAGTAATGGGACAATTATATGATTATTCTTGTTAATGTTTGAGCTTTTTATCGACGGTGTGTATGTGCCATTTCGTGATACTTTTATGTCATGAAATTATTTTTGAATTTTTTATATTCTGGAGATGGATATGTTTGAATAATTAATTATTACTCGTTGTGTATAGTAAGTATTAATAAAACATTTATATAGTAATTTTTGTTGAACCATAAGCTTTAATTTGGTGTATTGTAAGTGCCATTTTGTAATACTTTTATGTCATGAAATTGTTTCTGAATTTTTTATATTCTGGAGACGGATATGTTTGAATAATTAATTATTACTCGTTATGTATAGCAAGTATTAATAAAGCATTTACTTAGTCATTTTCGTTGAACCATAAGCTTTAATTTAGTGTATTGTAAGTGCCATTTTGTAATACTTTTATGTCATGAAATTATTTTGGAATTTTTTATATTCTGGAGATGGATATGTTTGAATAATTAATTATTACTCGTTGTGTATAGCAACTATTAATAAAATATTTACATTGTCATTTTTGTTGAACCATAAGCTTTAATTTGGTGTATTGTAAGTGCCATTTTGTAATACTTTTATGTCATGAAATTCTTTTTGAATTTTTTTATATTCTGGAGATGGATATGTTTGAATAATTAATTATTACTCGTTGTATATAGCAACTATTAATAAAACATTTACATAGTCATTTTCGTTGAACCATAAGCTTTAATTTGGTGTATTGTAAGTGCCATTTTGTAATACTTTTCTGTCATGAATTTGACTTTGATATTTTAAGTTTTGAAATTGGACAATTGGATGTAACATTAAACATTGTTTGCTACAGCTAGTAATTAATAAATTTGTATAGGGAATATTGACGGGGCACTTATGTAGTCACTTTTGTTATGCTTCAAGCTTTATATTGATATAACACAAGTGCCATTTTGTGATATTTTTCTGTCATGACATTGTCTTTGACTTTTTATACTTAAATTGAGCAATTGATCGTGATACACATTAGTTTTCATAACTGACAACCGATTATTTTATATTAAGAATTAAGAATTAATTTTAAATTAAGAATTTTAATTGAGAATTAATAAGTCATTTGCACAGTTATTTCTGTCAGACTTTAAGCTTTAAATTGATATAGCATAAATATCTTTTTGTATTACTTTTCTGTCATGAAATCATCTTAGACTTTTTACATTACGGAACTGAATAATTGTACATCATAAAATAATATCGTTCGCCATAATTAGCAATAATTTCGTATTAAAGATACTAATGGTGCTTTTGCGGTGTTATTTACGACACCATTTAAGCTTTAAATTGATATGGTGTAAGTGCTGTTTTATAATAATTTTCTGTCATGAAATCGCGATTATCGTTGATTAAACCCAGATCACGACAGTTGAACCACCGTTTCTTCCCAATGTGAGTAGATTTAGCCGGTCTGTGATGTTAGAAATAAACTTCGTGTGAAGTCGGTTCTCGGAAAGAATCGTTCGCAGAGAAACGAGAAAATTTTATTTCGTGTTTCCGGAAATATTTTCATTTTCCCGAACTCGATGAGTCTCCACGTGTTAACTGCACAGCCAACAACTCTTACTCGAATTAGTTTATTTCGTATTTCCTCACACGTTCACATTTGTCTCAAAATTCGGGAATATTTATTAAACTTGATAGCGGACATTTTATCCTTGTTTTTACAGTAAAAGTTCGTCATTCTTTATGATAGTATTATCTCGAAGCATCACTCAAGATTTCCCCCGCCTTGTCTACTACGAAAATGTATTGTTCGTTTATCGTAAATGCAGAAACGAAATTTGAAAAAAAAAAAAACTGTGAAGGCGCCCTCGTACATTCACGAAGTGCACGTGCATAGTATGACGCCTCTGTGCACCGTATATAAATGGCGTAATGGCGTTTACGAAGGGGAGTCGGAGGAGAGGACAGTAACCCACGAGGAACGTTCTGTCTCATAAGCGTGGTACGTTGCACTTAAATATAGTCGGTGCATACAAGGAGAAAGATAGAGAAGAAAAGCACAGGAAAGGAAACGAGGAGGGAAAGAGTGAACCGGACCGAGCAATATAAATTATTGCATGAGTCAATCCTCAAAGTAGCGTGTATTTTCAGGCGACGTCCTTTTTTCTACCGTTCTCGTCCTATTATTCTCTTTTACCGTAACTACTCGTTGTTTGTTTGAAATCGGTGCATTTTCTTCTTCTTTGGGATTAGCTATTTTGTTGGCTTAAAATGTTGACACTTTTTGATTCACGTTTTAGTGCAAAGTGATCATATTATGATAAGCACTAATCTTTCTTAGAGGTGCTAATAGGAGTAATATTATCGATAAACATCGATATTGAACTGCTATCGAAAATTTATTGTATTGGTATCAATATAATAACAATTCGATATACCGATAATATCGACATGTTATCGACAGTTGAACAGGTCCATTATATCGCAATGATATCGATAGTTCGATACATCGATAATATCGAAATGTTATCACCAATTTTTTGTATCGATAATATCAAAATATTATTGTCAGTTCGATAATATCGAAATGAAGAAATGTTATCGATAATTCGATATATCGATAATATCGAAATGATATCGATAGTTTGATACATCGATATTATCGAAATGTTATCAATAATTTTTGTATCGATAATTCGATATATCGATATTATCGAAATGTTATCGATAGTTGGATACATCGATAATATCGAAATGTTGTCGTCAGTTCGATATTATCGATAATATCGCAATAATATCAATAGTTTGATATATCGATAATATCAAAATATTGCCGATAATTCAATGTATCGATAATATCAAAATGTTATTAATAGTTCAATGTATTGATAGTATCAAAATGTTATCGATCATTTTATATATCAATATAGTTTTATTCGATAAGATATTGAATTAAATTTTCAGTTTAAATAGAAATAAATTAATATCGGTAATTAAATTGTGTGTCAAATTAGATTATATTCGGTTAGGTTTGATGATGAAACAAAAATATAAATAAATTTCAATCAAATTAGATTAGGTTATTAGGTTCGATTACGTTCAATTACGATTAGGTCCAATTTGAAGTTAAAAGGAAATTAAGTACATATTAATAACAAAATTATGTCATATTAAGTTAAATTCAGTTAATTATAAAAATTAAATAAGCATAAATAGATTTAAATTATATAATTACGTTATATTAAGCTCGATTGAAAATATGAATTAAAATAGATTCGAACGAAAAATTATTCCCATTAGTTTTTACGGTATCTTGATATTATTCGTATATCGATAAATATTAATAAAATATCGATAATTTCAATGGTTCTAGACTTATATAATTTTTATCCCAGTTCTTATCCCACCATTACAAACATCATTAATCTCTGTGAACGCAATGATTCATAAAAAGCAGATCCACCGGATAGATATCGACAAAAGACCGATTTACCTGCATTACATTCGACCTCGATCGTGAAACTAAACGACCGGCAGGAAGTAATCTTCCTGTTTCGCGTTTTCCGACTGTGATTTGTCCGACGTCATTGTTTGAACAGCTTTTAACACGTTCAACCGGACAAAAGTACCGTGTGTTGCTTTAAACAAGCTTTCATGTAACTGGATGCTGTTTAAATGTCTTTCAAGTCCACGTTAACCAGGAAGGACGAGTTAACTCGTCATTTTAGAATCATACATATAGCGTGTTTCATCTTAAACTATTCAATATGACAATTATTTTTATTTTTTTGTTAATTCGTATGGAATTCCATATATTTTATTTATCTTACAATGCATTCAACTAGATGTAACTAAAACTTACAAAAAAATACTATGTACAACGTAAAGTTTTCAATTGAAAATTTACTCGATAAAAAAGATATTTTTTATTGATATTAGTGGCAATTGATAAGGACTAATTAAATTTGTCCCTATAACCCCAGAATAGTTTTTGTTCAACACAACAAAATAAGAATGCTACAAAGACTGAAAGAGTAGGAACTCCACATTTTGAACATACTTCGTAGAATATGTTCAATTCAATAAATTTATCGTACATGAAGGAGTAATGTCTCGTGACACACTAAAACCTCACGCGATATGAAAAACAATAAAAAAATAAAAGTTCTAGTATTAAATGAACGAGATCTACAATCTGATCGCGGTGATTTGTTAAATTTGTCAATACAGTCGATTTCTATGCAATTATTTCCGATGCGTGAACTGAACTGTTCCCTTTTCAAAAACACGTTGCATCGCAAATGTTCGTTTTTGTACACGAATATCATTACAGATCACGTGTTAATGAAAAAGGAGAAGCACAGTCCTTTTCACAGGATTTTCCCCGTGAAAAGGCCGGCCCGATCATTAGCGCGAAATAACTCGTAGCACGAGCTGCAAGAAGCGAGTAAATCGTGGTTGCATTCTACAAAGGACTGCAGTTATATTTAGTTTTGGCGCGGTCGTGCAACTCTCGCACATTTTCGGTCTTTTTGGAAAAGCTTCCGCCACGCAACGTTCAAAATACATTCGTGACAGGGGTTGAATCTTTGCCTAGTATTCGTATACACAAATTGTAACATGTCTTTTTATATTTACGCAAAATGTATGTGATTTGCGAGCAGTATACGTCATTGCATAGATTAGTATACAATTAGGGTTGATTAGATTGATCTGCTTACGTAGAAACAGAAATTATTAAATGAATATAAATATTATTTCAATTTTGAAAAATAAAATGGACGAATATATTTCTGAGATATCTGAAATTAATTATAGTATCGAAATATTGTATTATCGATAGGTCGATGTATCGATGATATCGAAATATTGTTATCGATAATTCGATATGTCGATATAATGATATTATCGAGAATTATACCAATGATATCGGAATGTTATATTTTCGATAGTTCAATATATCGATAATATCGAAATATTGTATTATCGATAGTTCGATATATCGATAATATCGAAATATTGTATTATCGATAGTTCGATATATCGATGATATCGAAATATTGTATTATCGATAGTTCGATATATCGATAATATCGAAATATTGTATTATCGATAGTTTGATATATCGATGATATCGAAATATTATGTGATCGATGGTTCAATATATAAATATTGTCAAATATATTATCGATAGATTGATGATATCGAAATAATGAAATTTCGATATATCGATATAATTGTATTTTATTATCGATAATTTAATATATCTATGATATCGAAATATTATCGATAAATCGATATAAATTGACTATATCAAAATTAACCAGATCTGAATTGAAATTAAATGATTTACCCTAATTATTTAATCCAATTTAAAGAAGCTTTCGATTTTCAAAAAATATATATTTTAGACATAATCGATTCTTTTGGAAATTAGTATTACGTTCTACTCAACACAAAACCAAATGAAATTTTTGTTATAAAATGTCTCGGAAGCCACGCGGTTTGTTACAATGAACAACTCTCTCTTCCTCTACGCGGTACTTCTAAAATACTTGGCTCAGATTCGAGAGCCAACTCTGTGAATTGTGAAGATGAAAGCATGCAGGAACACAGTTCCGCAAACGCTTTCGTTCCAAGTTAAAGGCTTTCAAGTTATATACGTGCAAGTTGGCACCGATTTCTTGCCATCTAGTTTCCATAGTTAAAATTGCGTCGTATCTCTTGAAAAGTAACCCAGACGACTATTATACAACGTGTCTCAGCTAACGAGATATGAATGAAACAATTTTTACTAAGTAGTAAGTTCTCCAGCTAAGTTGTAAGTTCATATGGTAACATTTGAAATCTTGGGCCTAAATAGATAAATGCAATATGATAATAACTAGAATTGATATCCCTTGTATATTTAGTGAATTATTAAATTTAGATCATGGAATGGTTAATACATTTGTATCTAATGTTTGATACTCTTTCGATTCATGATATACGTATCTTATATAATGTGTAGCATTGAAATTCCATGTACTAGAATTTTTCTGAAATATACCGTATTAAATTATACTTTCTATCAATGACTAGTGAGTTATTTAAAGTAATCATGTTATCTGGTTTCCTGTATATTACTATTCATACTATTAAGTATATTTTTATTGTCACTTAAAATACCCTACATCTGCAGAAACTTAAGGAATTTCGTGATTATTTTATCGCAGAGTGTAAATTTGTAAATTGACCGTTTATTTTGCATAATATTTTGGCACGATTGTTGTTATTTTGTTGTAGGTAAGTTAACACTAGGATCAAGTCGAGATGCGGACATTTCTGTGGTTGGTACCGGTGTCGAATCCATTCATTGCACGATTGAAAACAAAAACGGCGTGGTCACTCTTCACCCCATAAATGGAAGCACGGCTGTCGATGGTGTACCAATAAATTCGCCAGTGAGACTTGCTCAAGGTAAGACCTTGACTTACATACGAATCACCAAATACGACTTATCGACAAAACACTGGTTTATTTTTCGATTTTAAACCTTTTGAAAATAGGAAAAATTAGTAGTGAATTTTATATACTACTCCCATTTAATTAACCTAATTTATTATTGGGTACTGTACTATTAAATACCGAAGTTCAATATCTTCAACTAATATTCATCATAATATAAATACCATACTAATGAGCATTAAAAGTCAACTAAACCTCAAAGGCAATTCTAAATAATCTTTAGTACTTAAGCTCACCTAACTCACTATCAGGTACTTAACTGCATCTTCTGGGTTTAACATCAATCAACAGCACAGTCATCAAATTAACCGAACAGCAAAACATCATAAAATCATATAACTTAATTCTGTCGTAATTTTATTTAAGGTTGCATGCTGTCAATTGGAAGATCGAACTACATGCGCTTCAACCATCCAGCCGAGGCGAAACACTTGCGATCCGTGCTGCCGCACTCAAGAATCTCCATGGCCCCCATAAGCTTCAACCTCCCGGACAACCAGCAGCAGGAAAATTATCATCTAGAACGAAAACCTCCGGTAGCTCCCCGAAAATCCCCAAGGAACTCCTGTTCGGACGACGAAATCGGTTTCCTCGGAAAACTCACGAAATTCGAGATGCTAGCAAAACAGAGCAGGAACAACTGCGTCTCTCCGAAGGTGTTTCCAGCTGGTGCTGTCACCACGAACGTGCCAGCTGATCAAATCCTGGGCCATTCCAGGTCCTCCAGTTTGATCTCCCTGAAGAACGGGAACAACTCACCTCTGCAGAACCTGACGAATTTGGATCGAAGTCGTTCGAACACTCCCTCCTTCAACGCATCCTCACCTGGTCATTTTTTGAATACATCCTCACCCGCTAATTGTTTCGCCTCTTCATCTCCTAATCACTGCAGTGACGAGAACCATCAGAGGACCCCTAGCAGGTGCAACACGCCTAATCTTCAATACCAGAACTGTTCCACGCCCAATCATAATCAGATACAGGTGTACTCCAATGCCGAGTCGTACCTGAAAAGCTATAAACCGTATTATCGGGAGAACAACAACGAGAACAGTCAGAGTACCCAAAATCTGATCACGAAGAACTCTGCCAACCAGGCTGACATGATGTCTCGAAGCTTCACGTGTCAGAGGTCCAACGACCTTGACGAGTTAGCCTCGAGGGACTTCGACATGAGCCAGAGTCTGATCGTCACGAAGACCACCACGACCGAGTACCTTCAGCTGGAGAAGTTCGGCTCGAATCCCAACATCTGCAACAACTCGAGTAACGGTAATTATGCCGGGAGTATGAGGAACATGGCGGAAGCACCCAGATTCGGTTCGAACCCGAATATCAAGAGGATACAGCCACCCAGTCCGGCGTTCAATCGTAATCCGAAGTACAACGAGCCTAAAAGAGGGTTTGTGAGAGTGAAGAGCCCAACGCCGAGCATTGGGAGTGGGTGTTCCCTGGAGGAGCTGAGGGAGAGACAGATCGACGCGGAAAATAAACGCAGGGAGGCGGAGAACAGGAGGAAACAGGCGCAGGAGGAGAGATTACGGGAACAGGAGATTGAAAGACAGGAGAAGATGAGGCTGGAAGAGATCCTGGCTATGTGCGCCGAGTACGAGAGACAGAGCACTGTAGAGAAACCAAGACAACCTAATAGGTGTGTTCGATGAATGTGGTACATAGTTTTATATCCTTGAATAGAGATTATTAGAGATGATTTTTAAATGCTGATAACTTGGATATTTGTTGATATAATATGCAGTTTGGTAGCAGCATCCTACATTTCTTCTTTTAACTATATGATCATATGCAACATAGACAAACCTTAATAAAAATAGTACTATTTTGTCACTTATTATTCCTATAATAGTATATATGTATTATTTTTATAATAAATAATAATGTTTCTATTTTCCTCCACAGAATCAAAACAAATGGATCTCTTCCACGGGACAAAAGGCTGGGCTACAGTTCCCCTTTCGACAGTCCAAAAAGTCCATCGAAGAATCAGCCCCATTTCTCCTTCGACTCCATAAAACCACCCTCGAATTCAGCATCGTACGAGAACGTGTGCGTGCAGAATTCAAAGGTAGTCTTTCAAAACGGAACTTCACCGAACAATCGCCGACATCAAAGCACTCAAGGGGACAGCCCATTAACGAGCATGCAGGATCATCCTCAATCGACCACGCCGAACAATAATCAATCGATTAAATGGCCAAACGTTCATGGCAACGGGGACCATAGCTTTTCGAATTCGGTCTCGCAGGGTCGTAGCTCTAGCTACGAGAACGCGATGATTGATAGTTCAATGATGAACAATAACAATAGCAGTTACGCACAAAACGACACGAAAGAAACGTCTACATATGGAACGATTCAACTGAATGGAAATAGAATCAAACCAGCGCAGCAGAATACTTCTATGAACGGAAATTTAAGTCTGTACGAGAACGTGGTGATCGGACCCGCACAGAACAACAATCAAAATAATCATTCCATGCCAAAGAAGAATGGCCAGCTGTCGAATTCCTGCGAGATGATCGAGAATAAGCTGGCCATATCGAACGACGACCTTCTAGAGGCTATCGAGCAGCTTTCCATGCTTTCAAAGTCCAAAGAAATTTGCACGATTCCCAAGAAGAATAACTCTGAGAAGGACAACGCGAAATCGAACGAGGCTAAGGCTGACAAGGAGAGAAAGGAGCTCGAAGAGGAGGATAGGAAGAAGTATATTGAATTCCTTCAAAATGAGAAAATACACATCCTTGGAAATATGGACGCTTTAAAGAGGAGCGTGGCAGATATTGAGATACAGGAAGAGGAAATTAGTAGGGAGGTTCGTAGCCTGGGTTATTATTTCTAATGCAAATGTTAGAATTGTAGAGAATCGGTTTATGTAGGAAGCGTGTAATTGAATGGCTGTAATAGTTGTTGAATTCTGTTGGAAAATGTTGGCTCTAGATCAAAAGGTTCTAGGATAGGTAAATTAAGTTTGTGTACAGTTGATCTGACTTGAACGTAATTGGATTAGAAAAATTTGAATTTACATTCAGAAAGTTAGGCATTTTTAAGTTTTTTAGACTTGGAAGTTTAAGAATATTAAATTTAGGGATTTACACATTTCCAAATTTTTAGACTCGGAAATTTAGAAATTTAAAATTTGTACACATTTAAAAATTTAAAGATTTCAACTTGTATATTTACAAATGTAGAAATTCAGAAATGTAAAATCTTCAAATTTACGATTTCCTACATTTGTAAGTTTTGAAATTATGTAAGTATCCATACTTGAATACCAAATTGGCTACCTCCAAAATAAACCTAACATTAACTACCCTTCTACAGTAATAGTTTAGATCTTCTAATTCTGATAAACGAATAGTTATGGCTTTGAAGTTAGGTTCCGGCAATGTATTCGGTGCATAAGGACAATCAACAGCCTTATCTCTTTATCTGGGTTTGTCTCACAGTTAAAATTTGTTTGCCTTCTTGCATTTCGCGATAAGTCCCTTCCAATTTCCTCATTGGACCGCAATTTCCTTCAGTCGTATTTATTCCTTTGACTGCATCAGACGCTTTAAAAGCAGTGAAATGAAGAAATTCTGTTTCGGGTTCGCAAAATGCAAACACTTAAAGCCGGAATTCAAACAGGTTAATTAGTTTATTAATAGTTGTTAATTAGTTTATTAATAAAAAATGAATCGTTGAATACTTTATTAATAAATTTTCTATTTAAATTCTGTATAACAGCTCGAATTAGAGAAAGCACTGCTCTCGGCGGAGTACGAATCGGAGTCGTTGAAACTGAACCAGGACGAAGGTGAAAAAATAAAGGTGCAGATGCGAATCAACGAGTTGGAGAGACAAATGGCTGAAGATAACACGACACAAGCGAACTTGCAAGCGGAAGCGAAACAGAGAGTTCAGAGAGCTCAACAGGCTTGCAGTCGTTTAGAGGAGGAACTAGTGAATTGCACGGACGAAAGGACGCAGCAGGAAGTTAGCGAGAAACTCATGGCACAACAGGATATCCTCGAGTCTGAAAGGAAGGCGTTCGAGGACCTCGAGTTCCACCATCTTGAAGAAGAAGCGAGTAAACTTGCCACTAGAGAAGAATTACAAAGGTGAATCTATTGGTACAATTTCATGACAGAAAAGTATCTTAGAATAGCACTTGCGGTACGCCAATTTAAAGCTTAAAATGTCACAAAAATTTCGATGTAAATTCTTCAACATTTTTAATTTATCATTGTACCAAACAATGAATAAATGTATTGATAGTTTATTGTTAGTATGGAGATATACTTTATGTTCCAATGAAGCATCAATCATTTTGCGTTAGAAATATTAATGGAGCACTTATGCACTTGTTTTCGGTATACTTCAAGCTTTAAATTGATATATCGTAAGTTCTATTTTGTGATACTTTTATGTTATGAAATATTTGTAGACCTTTGATGTGTCAAAGATGAATATTTTGTAGAGCACGAGAACATTGTCTGTTACTATTGGGTACCAGTCATGCTATATTAAAAATATTAATAAATGCTTTATATCATAATTTTCTTCAAGCTTTAAACTTTAAATCAATGTATCGTAAATGCTATATTTTGTGATACTTTCATGAAATTTTATCAGAATTTCTATGTTTTGATATCCATAATTTGACACGCAACAATACATTATGAATTATGAATTTAATTGATGAATAATCAGTACCTTCTCGCTCTTTTCAGATACTTGAGTGAACTGACGGCCAAAATAGAGACTAGAAAAGCTCGATTGAACCACCTGGAATCGCAGAGATCTGAAGCGAAAAGCACGGCAACTAAAGATGCCAGGAGCCTCGAGAGACAAAAGTTGGCGCATTTGAAACGGTTAGAAGAAGTCAGTATCTTCGTATTCTTCAATTTTAATAGTCCACGATTTATCGACTGTTGATTAAATCGTTTACTTTACTGTTGTTAGGGTCGAAACCGAGTTAGAGCGATAAACGATGAGTTGACGAAGTTGGCGCAGAATTGTTGCGAGAACAGCGAAGAGAAACGATCTCCGAGCAGGGAAGACTTCGACAGGATCTCCAGGGTCACCACTGACTCTCCCATTGTAAACAATCAGGGCAGCTTGGGAAGGAAAACTATCGAGTCCCTCAAGGAAATTGAGAGAAATCGACAGCTTCATCTAGCAAAACAAGGTTGACATACTTATTAACGTTTAAAATAGATATATACAAAAAATTAACGTGTTTTATCCGTCACACATAGCCAAAGGCACGCAATAGTTTCTTATACCTTATAGACTTTATTCATATGCATATAGGAGCACGTTTTTTTTTATGCTATACTTTGTACTGTATGCACGCTAACATCTCCGTTTACCTTGTGTGTTTAGGTAGCCAAGTAATTTCGGAAGAAAGACGAAGAGTGGAGGAGCTGAAACGAAGAGTTCAAGACGAAGTTCGGTCACAATGGGAAGAAAGGAAGATGAATTGTACTTCTTTCAACAGCGTAGAATCTGGAGAAGAATCGTCCAGTTATTCAACGGGACCAACAGAAAGGTGAGTCATACCTAATTGAACCATTTTCAAGCGGATGGATTAAGAACATCGGTGAAGGGTTTATGTAATCTGCATCTTCACACTTAAGCATTAATTTCGTATACTGCAAGAGGTATTTTTGAAATACTTTCATGTCAATTATAATTAGACTTTACGATATTGTTTGATACAGTTGTTTCTGTTAGACCTTACGTCACTGTTTGCTACAGTTGCTTTCCAATTAGACTTTACAGTATTATTTGCTACAAGTGACAAGTTATTTTCAAGGGTATTAATTAATGCTAATGTAGTCTGTAGTGTACCTTGAGCTTTAGAGTGATGTAGTATAAGTGCATTTTTTAATACTTTTATGTAATGAAATCTTTTCAGACTGTTTTAAAATTAAATAATTGAATGCAGTACAAAACATTGTTTACTATAATTAGCAATTAGTCATTCTATATTTAGAATATTATTGGGGCATTGATATCGTCACTTTTGCTGAGGTTTAAGCTTTAAATTCATGTAGCATAAATGTTATTTTAAAATACTTTTATGTGATGAATTAGTCTCGGACTCTCTATGTTTTGGAATTAGACAGAAAATATATAAAGCAAGTACATTATTTGCTATAACTAACAACCAGCAATTTTATATTAAAAATTTTAATGGGGCATTTATATAGTCGCCTTGATGGAACTTCAAGCTTTATTTTGATGTACCATAAGCGATATTTTGTGATACTTTTCTGTCATGAAATTGTCTTAGATGTTCCACGTCTCGAAATTAGACAATTAATAATGACATAGTTTGCTATATCTAGCAACCACTCATTTCATACTAAAAATATTTATCGGGAATTCGCGCAGTTATTTCCGTTGAACTTTAAGCTTTAATTCGTTGTAGCATAATTACTATTTTACGGTTCTTTTCTGTCACGAAATTGTAAACATTTCACGTTTCAAAATTAGACAAATATTAGTCAAGTTTGTGTGAGTAGTTACACGTCATCGGAGTAATGGTCAAACGTGTCTTATCTATAATCCCAGCGATAGAAAATCCATGAAGCTATTCGGTGAAACACTGCAAACAAACGCCTCCTACCATTAAAAATTATCAGCCTACCTATGAAAGCTACTTAAACCGAAAACATTTATCAAACCCAGAATTTCGTTACCGGACTCGTCAACAAAATACAGCTGATATTAAAGGAAATTTATCTAAGGTGCTACAAAATATTTTCCCAAAATCAAAACTTCACAAAATATAAGGTGTCTCTGTACTTCACAAGAGGTTCACGAACAAATTGCATAACTTGTGTATTAAATTGGATAACTAGTCAATCAACGACGGAGGATACGACTGACCCCAAATGCAGTGACCCCTCGTACAAACTTATTGTCCAAGAATCAATGTTTACTTCTGCCTCGGAAGGAGCTAGGATTTAAATTACCTGACGGTTTAACATCGTCTGGAAGATAGCGAACGTCATCGCGGTGACTTTTTCGCCATTAAATGGAACGGACTTCTTGTGCAAGTCACAGCTGGTTGTCATTGGCACGCGGCAAGAATTGCGTAGACGCGTCTCTCTTTTATCGGCCAGTTTCACTAAACTGGAATCCATCGAGAGTAAAAGGTGTCGTAGCCTTGGCAAAAGCGAGAAAGCGTGTTGTTGTCGTCGGATCCGAGGCGGCCAAGGAAGCGCCCAATCGAATCGTCGTTCGCAATCGCTGATTAACAGAGGCTGATTGCGCTGGCAGCCGCAATAAAACGCTTTTATCAGCACTGCTCGTCACTTGGACACCGGTGGGTGGGGTGTTGCGTTATCTGCTGATACGATATCTGTTGCAGCTAGCTGCCTTTCCGCGGCCGACCAACATAGTTGATACGTGTATACGTCGTTTCGCTGATGAAACAACGCTCGATAGAACAGAGACGCTGATGAGGAGCCTCGACGATGGATAACTTCGATAAGATACCCCTTTGAGTATACTCTGCGATTTCGGCGAACGCGTGATACTTTCCACCAGGAAATATTTGTTCGATTGATTGATCGGATATTGGATTAATCGATTGAATATTGTTTGACACGTCTGTGTTGTGATCGGGTGAACTGTGGTAAATTGTGATGTTGGGCGGACTGTGGTTTGAAAGTAATCGTGATATGATGGGTGGGCTGTGGTTTGGAATTATGTGTGACATCATCATTGGGTAATCTGTTATTTTGAGTAATAATTAGTGGTAACTGAGATAGTAGGTTTATGTCATAATATTTGAATATTCGAAGACTCTGACAAATATCTGTGAAAATTTCTCTGTCGGATGTCTTTCTGAAAATTTATCTATGAAATGTTTCTGTGTGAAAATTTATTCATGATATTCCATGAATAAATTTTACACAGATATTCTGTGTAAAGATTTATCTATGAGATGCATATTACAGTTTTGATATTTTCATTGTTGTAGTATAGATTTTATTATTATATTAACAATTTTGTCATTAATTTTGATACAAGTCAACTGAGTAGAGTATTTCAAATTTATGACAATTTATGAACAAAAGGGAGAATTTTGCAAAAAGAGCAGCAAGGTTAGCTTTTGCTGCATAATTTTCTATTTTTTCCTCAATTTGTAATTTGCAATTTTTCCTCAATAAACGTGCAAATCAAAATTAAACTTAAACTAAAGCTAGTAAAAAAAAAGGTTTTTTAACTGTTATTGTGAAAGAAATTCATTTTTCCTGATAAGATAAATATAATACATTTGGAAGTTGCATCGGTCTTGGTCAATTCTTCAACGATAATTTGTTTCTTAAATATACCACGATGAAGAGATTAGAAGAAATACCGTTTCATCATCCACACGGAATGAAACGTTTGAGCAGTGTTTGGTGAAGAAAGTCAATGATGAAAAGCAAGTGAAGAGGCACGCAGCATGGGTCGAGTAGTGTGAAGATTGATTTATTTGATAGGTAGTACTCGTAAAAGTCTTGTGCAACCGCGAGATTTATCGAGGAGCAGGATGAAGTAGAAAGTCCAAGGAATCGATCGAGAAACCGTGGCAAAAAAACGATAAAAAGTGAAACGTTTCATAAGATATAATAAAAATTCTCGCGAGCAGTTCGCTCGCATCCGTTAAATAATCAAACTGTCCAAATAAAAATAGCCAAAAATAAAAATGTCGGTGTGTACAATACGCTAAACCCGATTCGCACATCGAATTAAATATTGCACGTGATTCAAACATCGAATCAAGGACTCTAACGCGAGTAAAATATCGAATCAAGAATTCTAACGTGATTAAACTATCGAGCTAAGAATTGTAACGTGATTAAACTATCAAACTGATGATCGTAAAAACTTCGGTGAAATTATGAATGAAAGTCATCGAATTTCGGTACGCGAATAACAGTTAAAACCCGTGACGTGTTCGCGTATCTGTTATTAGTATGGAAATATTATTCATCGAGCTGATTCGTGCGTTATTCGATGTCGAAAGCGGAATCCATTGAAACGAGGAAGAAAATATTTGCTCGAAGAGGATGGTGTCATCGTCGGTGCTGATGGTTCATCGCGTATGAAATATTGCGTCGTTGAAAATCTGCCAGAGGTCGTGTTAAAAGAATTTCAAGTGATGGGATTAAGCTGGTCGAGGGTGTGCTAAAAGGACGATAATGTACGAGGATGAACGCGAGGGAGGTGGGCGCGTCCATTTTCAACGAGGCTAGGATCACAGGCTGCAATTTGATCACTTTTATCACAAGCAATCGTATTTACGTTGCCAGCAAGGATTGGCTCTGCGAAAATTGCTGTCGACCTTTGGACGTTCATTTTCGTGGTATTCGACGACGTTGCTCGTGAGTTTTCCTCGATTTTATCTTCGTTCCCTCGTATTTTTTACGTACGATGGAACGGTAATTTAATTTTGTGTAAATTTCAGAAATTAAACAGAATTGACTGTTATTTTATTATTCGAATATTGCGGTCTTTTTAATTTACTTTATAGTTACATCTGATACGTGTCTTTATCAAGTTTTATTTCATTGTTTAATTTTATGTTCGTTCTCCAATAATTTTATAACATTTTATGTACAATATTGTGATAGTAATGTAGTTCGATATACGACTAAGAAACTATATAAAATTAAATGTATGTTTGATATTGATTATTTTATTATTAGAACATTGCAATTTATTTTAATTTGTTTTTAAGTTACATTTGAATATACGTGTCTTTGTCAAGTTTTAATCCATCGATTAATTTTTTGTTCATTTTCCCGTTTTTATATGATATTTTTAGATACGATTTTATGATAGTAATTTAATTTTATGTACATCTAGGAAATTAGATAAAATTGAATGTACGCCCAACAATGACTAATTTTATTATTAAAAAATTGTAATTTTCCTGAAAATTAAGTTATATCTGAAGTACCTATCTTTGTTAAGTTTTACCTCGTTAATTAAAATTGCATAAAAAAATTGTCTATAATCTACATCTGTTATTACAACACGACTATTACAATATATTAGCAATAGTAACAATTTGTATTTCTATAAGTTATAGTATTTCTACATATTTAAAAAATTGCAAGGTAAAAAAAGTTGAATTTTTGAATTTTGGGTTTGGAGTTTTAGAACATAGAAATTTTTGAACTTTATGACTTTGAAGTTTCAGTATTTTCAAAGTTTACTTTAGAACTTTATTACATTGGAATATTTTAATTTTTATACTTTGAAGTTTAGGCACTTTGTAATTTTACTTTAGAATTTTGAGTCTTTAAAACTTCGAGACATCTTCAGATTCTTTAAATCGTAGAACTTTAAAATTTTATAATTTGTGACATTGTACCTTTTGAATTTCAATATTTTGAACTTCTAAATTTTTGATGTTTAAAAATTTTTTAAGACCTTGAAAGATTCAAATTCTACAAATTTTTTGATTATAGAACTCGCGAAAATTTTACTACCTCTAAAGAACTTGGTAACTTCCTGCAGTGTTTGATCAGAATACCCTGCACCAAAAACCACCAACAAAAGAAATTCCAGTTTCCTCAATTAAACGAAACAGCACCTTCTCCTAATTACCGAGTCCCACGTGAAACACCCACTGCATCGTGAATTAAAATAAACGTGTATTCCCATAAATTATGCGCGCAAGTGGTATACTCGCATGCGAGTCGAGACAAGAGCACATCTCAGTATTCTCAACAATGACCACATCCACGAACGGGCTCAAAGGCAAAAGGAGCAAACGGAACTGAAAAGATGACCCCGTTCTTGGGGGTCAAGGACAACGTTGCCATAGCAACGGGATCGGAAAGAGTGTCGTCAAGCCACGTTGAACATTGTAGAATTAAATGCCATGCTGGTGGTATCGTCGAACCGGTCGACCCAAGTCACTTTGTACTTGTTAGGTTTTAATAATACCTGCCGTGGCTATGGTCTGGCTGGTTAGTACCGATCCTCCTTCGCCAGATAGAACACCTTCTTCTTACCTTCTTTTCAGCCGAGACACGTCTGACTGAAGTTCAACGATAAGTGCGCGTACCACAAGGTGACCATTATGTAATAACTTTGGGAAGACAGTTTGGTCCGATAATTCGAGGACACCTTCGTGTGGTCCACCTTGTGTTTATGGGTTCCCGGTAAACATCGTGGCATCTTTCATTTTTTTTACCGGAACGTGGACAAGTGGAAAATTCAGTCTTTTGGCAACCTTGTTGAGATCCCTTTGTGGATTTGCTCGAGGATTTGTGAATTTTTTTGAGATTCTCTTGTGGATTTTGTGGGCTTTCGTAGATTTGGTTGAGATTCTTTTGTGGATTTTATGGAGGAGCTTTCGTGGATTTGATTGAGGTTTCGTGAAATTTTTTGAGATTCTTTTGTGAATTTTGTGGAGCTTTCATGGATTTGATTGAGGTTTCGTGAAGTTTGTTGAGATTCTTTTGTGGATTTTATGGAGGAGCTTTCATGGATTTGATTGAGGTTTCGTGAAATTCTTTGAGATTCTTTTGTGGATTTTGTTGGAGGAGCTTTCATGGATTTGATTGAGGTTTCGTGAAAATCTTTGAGATTCTTTTGTGGATTTTGTGGAGAGCTTTCATGGATTTGATTGAGGTTTCGTGAAATTTTTTGAGATTCTTTTGTGGATTTTGTGGAGAGCTTTCATGGATTTTGTTGAGATTCTTTTGTGGATTTTGTGGAGCTTTCGTGAATTTAATTAGGAACCTTTTGTGGACTTTATTGAGATTTTTCTGTGCATTTAGTTTAGATTCGTTTGTGAATTTTGGTTTAGAATTTTTTATAAATTTTATTTAAGGTATTTTGTGAATTTTGTTGAGAATCCTATGTGAATTTTGTTAAGATTCATTTTCGTTCAGAATTTTTTATAAATTCAATTGAAGATATTTTGTGATTTTGTTAAGGTCATTTTGTAAATTTAATTGAGAATCTTTCGTAAAATTTATGTTGAAAATCTTTCATGAATTTAGTTCAGGACCTTCTGTGTATTTTATTGAGATTCTTTTATAAATTTAGTTGAGATCCATTTGTAAATTTTAATTCGGAATTTTTTGTAAATTTAGTCCAAGATATTTTGTAAATTTTGCGAATTTAATTGAGAATTTTTCCTGAATTTTGGTTGTGAATGTTTTGTCCATTTAGTTTAGGATATCTTGTGAATTTTTGTGAGAATTTTCTATGAATTTAGTTAAAATTCTGTCCTTAATTTTGGTAGAAAATATTTTATGAATTTTATTAAGAATCTTTTATAAATATAGTTGAGAATTTTTTCTTAATTTTCATATAAAATCTTGCATAAATTCTGTTAAAAGTCTTTTGCAAATTTATTTAAAAATCTTACTTTAATTATAGTAGAAAATCTTGTATGACTGAACTTGAGATTCTTCTGTGAATCTCGTTAAAAATCTTTTATGAACTTACTTCAGAATCTCATATGAATTTCATTGATGTCTTTTTATGAACGTTACTTCAGCGAATTTTATTGAAAATCTCTTTTGAACTTAATAGTTCTTTTATTTGATAATTTCATTGATTCTTGTGAAATTGTGCTGCGGGACCTTTTGAATTTTTATTTTTAGTGTCACGGATATACACTCCGTCAGCGAATCATTGTTTCACGTTTATTTATACGTTTCTCAAAAAATTTAATTTAGATCTTTCATACTATGACAATAGTTTAAGGAAAAGTGAAGACATTTGATGGGGAAGACAAGCTGGTCGTAAATCTATTATTTTTAGAAAGATTTATTTCAAATTGTTACATAAAATACCTCCAACTTTTCTTATACAATTTTATCAAATTTTACTTTTCAAAAATAGATGAATTATGCTATGAATCTCTGTAACTAATATTTTTAAACAGACTGATTTCAAATTATTAAACAGAATATCTTTACTGGTGCAATTTTGTCAATTGCCCATTTTCAAAATTCAAATTAAATTATTCTCTGAACCTTCACAATTTTTATTTCTGAAAAAAATTAATTTCAAATTGTCTAATAAAAAATTACGTGAACTTTGTCAATCTTATCAATAATTAATTTTCTGAAAAAATTGTTCAAAATAATTTTCAAAACTGTTCAAATACAATTTTTAATTGTGTAAAATATTTTCTGTTCAATCTACCTTTCGTTAGTTGCAATCATAAAGTTTATTTTACAACCAACGTTAGTTTCTCGATAAAAAATAACGAAGGACAGTGATTAGAATAGATTTTAATGAATACTATTACATTTTCAGCGGAAGTGGAAGCAGCGACAGTGCAGAGGGTGCAAACAGCGAGAAATTGTCTCCTAGCAAACTTTCAGAACTCACATCACCCAGTCCAGGACCTTCGAACAATTCCTACAGTCTGCTCCAAAATGATAACGTGAGTACTTAATCCTTAACATCGCTTTATCAGAATAAATCCTGGCACACTGGGACGTTTGAGACCCCAGCCCAAATGTTTCTTACAAGAAGCTATTATTTTAACTCGTCAAAAATTATAAATAACCTTTGAAAGTTGTTCTACTATTTTTCACATGTGATTTCAGTAAATGTAAACAAGTTTTGAAAAAAAATTCAGACATGAGGTTTGCACAGAAAAATTCAAAACTTTCTACGATTTTAAAATTGAGAGCTAAAATTTTAGCTGAACACTTGAGGACAAAAATAATAAAAATATCGTGGTTTCAAAAAAGGTATTTATTCAGGTGGCTAAAATTGAAGCTAAATTAGCTGGGGTCGTGGCCCAGTGTGACAATTGAGGGTTAAAAATCCTCTTTTAATATTTCATCGAAAAATGAATTAACTGTATATGAGAATTAATAATGATCTACTTGTAAGTAGCTTCGTAAGACAAACTTTTGCTATGTTTGTTTTGTTTCAAAATGATTTACAAATTCTTACCGTGTAACTCACCGATGGTGTTATCATAAATCGACAGTCTATTCACGCTTATGAAATATTAATCGTACACCTGTTCAAAGTACATATTATCCGCACTTTGTTGGATATCAAATTTACATAATCGCTTTACAAAAAACGATCGTACAGCTCTGAGACCCTCGGTCTGGTAGTTTTAACTGAATGATGAGTCACGTGCTGATTTTGGAATTTTTTGATTTTGAGACTTTTTTAGGATTTTTTGGTAGTTTGAAATTTTGGGACTTTAAAATGTAGGGATTTTTAGATAGCAGGATTTTTTGGAAGTTTAAAATTTTAGGATTTTGGGATTTTTAAATAGGAGGATTTTTTGGAATTTTTGGATTTTAGAATGTAGGGATTTTTTGGTAGGAGGATTTTTTGGAAGTATAGAATTTTAGGATTTTATGATGTGAGAATTTTAGAATTTTTGGACTTTGGAATTTTTGAACTTTGGAGCTTAGAATTTTTGGAATTTTAGAATTTGGAAGTTTCAGATATTTAGAACTTTAGAACACTGAAATTTTGATGGTTTGAAAGTTTGGAACTGTAGTTCTTTGGGATTTTTAAATATTAATATTTTAGGACTTTGAGAATTTTGAGACTAAAATTTTAGGGTCTTGAGAATTTTGAATTTGAAAAATTTGAAACTTTGAAATTTTATGACTAAGAATTTAAGATTTGAGCTCTTTGAAACCTTGAAATTTTGGACTTTGAAATTTTTTAAATTTGAGATCTTTCTAACTTTGCAATTTAGAAACCTTGAGAATTTTTAAGTTTTGAGACTCTGAGACTGAAATTTGGAAATTTACAAAATGAGATTTTGAGACTTTAGCATTTTAAATCGTATAAACTGTGAAATTTCTATTTTCATATTTATAATACATTATATATTTCTATTTACATATTGATATGTTTAAATATTTATATATTTATTTATTTAGATAAAAACTCTTTTCAACGCTTATTCCAGTATAGTCTTGAATTAAGAGTTTCGACCGTCCTTTGAAAATTTTATACATATTTAGGTATAAGCACATAGCAAATAAATAAATTTAAATATTAAGATAATATCTCAGAAGTAATTTCTTAAAGATAATTTCTTTATAAAAATTTTAATTATAGTAAATAAATGTATTATATCTATACATACACGTATCACGTAGTACAACAAATAGCTACATGTGAGTTGTACATATTTATACACACTCACATGCTCTGCACTATTTTGAAACTAAAACTCAATCCTCTGAAATTCCAACAAATGATACATCAGAATCATATGAATCACAAGAAAGTTCGTTCATAAAATTTTGAACAACTTGCTTTAAGCAACATGAATCATAGGAATAGGTTGTATAAAATCTATTCTGATGCAAATATTTTTACTGTCGGGAATAGCGGTGTAACACAAGACTCTAGTGCTCGTAACCGGAAATTGCTATTCACACTGGAGGAACATCAATGGACAGTTTAAACATATGTCTTGACAAAGCTATTTCTTGTAGTCGTTCGAAAGCAGTCAGTAACAAATTAGAGGAAAAACATTTCTCGTCCAGCTGCCAAGATTTTTAAACGTTTTCGACGAACGTGAGTCACTGGAACAACGAAATGTCGAGAAATTGACGTGGTAATGAGGCACACGTATTAGGCTGCCAACTAAATGATTGCGGATTTTGTCGACAAATTGTTTTAACGCGTTCTTTTATTTTGTCAACGGGTTCAAAGCACTTAACTAATTTTCATCTGCTTTTATACCAATTTAAAAGTGGAAAAACAAAACGCGCATTTCAGACATGTTTTATTGTAGTATTTACGAAAAAGCAGGAACGCGTAGCATAAATACAAGGAGGTCGGTGACATTCAAAATCCGGCAGTCGAAATTTCGACAAAATCGCGGTAACCTAAAATTCCAATATCCATAATCCCGACAGTCCAAAATCTTGACAGTCGAAAATCCAGACAGCCAAAATTCCGACATCTGCAATCCTGACAGCCAATATTTCGACAGCCAAAATTTCGACATCTACAATCTCGACAAGCTAAATCCCCGACAGCCAACATCACAACACCCATAATTCCGACAGCTAATATCCTGATAACCTAAAATCCTGACAACCTGAAATCCCGACGGCCAAAATCCCGACAGCTAAAATCGCGACAGCCAAAATTCTGTCAGATAAAATCGCGACAGCCCAAAATCTTGACAGTCTAAAATCCAAATAGCCAAAACATCGACAACCTAAAATTCCGACAGCCAACATTCCAATATCCATAATTTCGCCAACATAAATTCCCAACAGCCTAAAATTCGGACAGCTAAACTCCCGGCAGCTAAAATTGCGATAGCTAAAATCCCGACAGTCAAAATTCCGCCAACTAAAAATGCGACAGCCCAGAATCTTGATAGTGTAAAATCTAGACGGCCAAAACTTCGACAACCTAAAATACCAACAGCCAACATCCTAACACCCATAATTCCGACAGCTAAAATCCCAATAACTTATAATCCCGACAACATAAAATCCCTACAGTCTAAAATCCTGACAGCTAAAGTCCCGACAGCTAAACTCCCGGCAGCTAAAATCCCGATAGCCAAAATCTCGACAACTAAATTCGCGACAGCCTAAAATCCCGATAACCAAAATCCCGACAGCTAAATTCGCGACAGCCTAAAATCCCGGCAGCTAAAATTCCGAGTATACTCATTTAACACAACATAGGCAGGGTTCTAAATAACAAGTATATTCGTCAAACACAGTTAGCAGGTTGGGTTAGGTTACTCAAGATTTTGGCTGTTGGGATTTTGGGATGAACCCCAAGAAGTTATGTGCCATATATGGAAATAAAGCCTTGAAAGAAAGGTAGTAAAATTGTTGATGACGTTGATGTTGTAAAATCTCATTTAACCCCTTGACTTATAACATCGAGTCAGACTGGTGACGCACGTTACAGTTCAAATGAGTTTGATATCAATTGTAATTTGTATCATTGAATATCGCTAAATCCAAAATATACTTAATCTTACAACGTTCTTTCTTTATACCAACACTGCAGTAATAATTAAAAATTATTTACAAAAAAATTATTTAAAAATTATTTACCGAAAGACTTGTAAGTTAAGGGGTTAATTTGGTTCTTTGCTGACAAAAATTAAAAGTTTTATGAACATGGAATTGTGACACTGAAAGATGGCGAAAGGTCAATGACAAAAAGGGACAACACCTAATTTTATAAAGTTGAATTTTTAAGTAAAGATTTGGAATTTTCTTTCTTACTTAAAATCCGCAATTAGTTGCCAACCCAATATTAGTCCTCTTGTCGAGAATAAAAATGAAAATAAGAATAACAAAATCATTGCGAATCGTCCGAAATTAAACGCGAAAATTAAGTCATGGTCAGATTTACGAAACTTCGAATGAAATGCGGTACGTTTGTTGCCTTCTGAAATCATTAATAATCATCGTACTACAGAAATAGCTGAACATACTGTCTGCAAATATTTTGAAACGATAAATTGCTAAATCATCGTACGATTATGTAATGATACGGTAAGAAAAATAAGAAATAGTTTATTTTAATAGATTGATATGGCTGTTTTAATTTTGGGGGTAAAATGCGGATGCGTCGGAGATTTTATTTTAGTAAGCCTTCGAGTTTGGAAATTTGCTAATTTGGGAATTTAGATGTTTGGAAAAGGGATTTCGAAATTTGGGAATTTTTGAATTTGTGGATTTAGAAATTTGGGAATTTAGGAATTTGGGGATTTAGAAATTTGGAAATCTAGGGATTTGGAGATTTAGAAGTTTGGAAATCTGGGGATTTGGGGATTTAGAAATTTGGAAATCTGGGGATTTGGGAATTTAGAAATTTGGGAATTTAGGGATTTGGGGATTTAGAAATTTGGAAATCTGGAGATTTGGGGATTTAGAAATTTGGAAATCTGGGGATTTGGGAATTTAGAAAACTGGGGATTTGGGGATTTAGAAATTTGGAAATCTGGCGATTTGGGGATTTAGAAGTTTAGAAATATACTGATTTAGAAATTTTGTGATTTCGGAATTTAGAAGTTTGGAAATCTAGGTATTTGGGAATTTAGAAGTTTGGAAATCTAGGGATTTGGGAATTTAGAAGTTTGGAAATCTGGGGATTTAGGAATTTATAAATTTAGAAATCTGGGGATTGGGGGATTTAGAAGTTTGAAAATCTAGGGATTTGGGACTTTAAAAATTTTGAAGTCTGGGGTTTTGGGGACTTTTGTAACTGATGATTTTGAGGACTTCAAATTTTGAAATTTGAGAATTTTGTTATTTGAAAATTTTGAAATTTGACAATTTAGTTCTTCGAGAATGAGAAAATTTGAGAATCTGATCCTTGGAGAATTTATAAACTAAAAAATTTGAAAATTTGAATGTTAAAAGACGAACTCTAAAAATTCAAAAGTTAAAAAATCTGTGATTTTTATTCAAGATTTGAACAATTCAGGGGACCAGGAAAGTTTAACTTATATTTTTATCCCATACTCCACATAGGAATTTTTATATTTAGCAAAACAAAGATCAGAATGGTTATTTTTCATCGGAACAATGGTCACTACCGTGTCGAGTTTAAAGCTTAAAAGTTGTATCACTGAAAAACAAACAAAACCTATCGCTATATTTATCAGCTACTCACCACGATGCCGATAAAAGTTCAGTGGTTAGTCATCCGATTGAATGTCTGTCCACTTGATAAATTCGAATCGGTTTCTAATTCGATTTCGAAGCTAATTTTAACCGTTTGTAATATCGAGTATCACTGGAACAAATGTGACAAGTCTCGTATGGTTACATTTCAAATTTAATATAATACACTTACAAAAGTATCCACCCGCACCATTAATGTTTTACATATTTTTAATTAATGCTATAATTAAAATTACCAATTATATTTTATAGTAATATACACGTTTATTTTAGTTATGAAATAGTATACAATTTACTAAAAAATATCGTTGAAAATTATGGTTGTAAGTGGTAAAAGAACTCACATAAAATATTTAATTTTATTCATAGAAATATTGTTTGATAATTAAACATTTGTTATTATTTGGAATTTATTTTGGTCTAATTAAGAATTTTTAATTATTCAGAATTTGAATTGATCTAATTAAGAATTTTTTAATATTTAGAATTTATATTGGTGTTATTAAGAATTTTTAATTGTTCAAAATTTATACTGGTCTTATTAAGAATTTTTAATTGTTCAGAATTTATATTGATCTAATTAAGAATTTTTTAATATTTAGAATTTATATTGGTCTTATTATAAATTTTTAATTATTCAGAATTTATACTGGTCTTATTAAGAATTTTTAATTGTTCAGAATTTATATTAATCTAATTAATAATTTTTTAATATTCAGAATTTATATTGATCTAATTCATAATTTTTAATTATTCAAAATTCAGAATGAGTAGTCTAACTTAAAATTTTCAGTAATAAAAAATTATTAATTATAAGTTACTTGTATTTATTAAAAATACAACATTACTCATAGACAAATATTGTTATGAGTAATTGTGTGCATTGATTTTCTTCGTTTAATGAAATTTGGAAAACAAATTGCTTGATCGAGCAAGTTTCATCTCATTTAACAATTTCATTTATCCACTCGAAGTTAGACAGCCTAATTTTAGTAATTACGAGCATCGTTCATTGTACTTGACGTATTCAATGATTTCATCCGGGGTCATGAAGCTACTTCGTGTCTCTTAATGAGACGAAGACGTGTATCTGAATTAAGTACTTGCACGCAATGAACACTTAACTACGATACTTAATGTTCACGTTTCTGAAAGGAAAATCATTCGGTATCGTTCGGTTTAAAGAACAATTTTAGATTGATAGACGTAAAACTAGGAATCTGGTTTACGTAAATTTACAAGCTTGGAAAACCTTTATTGCTAACACGAGGCTAATAAAACTCCTGCGACCTTCGCTTAATACACAACGCAAAATTTGCTAAACAGATGAAAATTCTAATTTAGAATTATTTGTGAAATGTGGTAAACATTAGAAAAAGTTTTAGTATGTAAACAATAATAATTGTGAATATTTCATTAATACTTCATATTCGAATGCAATATTTAATTCGATTAATCGAATACCTTGTTTTTGAATACATTCTTAAATAATTCGATCAACAGAGTGAATTAAATCAAATTTAATTAAAATACTTCATTTTTGTAGGATAAATGTGACATATGGTATTTTTCACTTATTAGTCATTAAAATTAAATATTTATAAATAGTACATATCATAAGTATAGTATATCATAAATAGACATAGAATCGAATTAAATTGCTAAGGTATAAAATTGCAATTGCCTTACAATTTTTTTTAAATAATTATAATTCAAAATTATAAAATTTCAGATCTAATATAATAGTGTCGATAACCAAATAATATTAATAATAATTAACATTAATTGTGATCAAGTAAGATTGATAAATCGAATACATTCAATGTCATTCTGCTAATTCTGTTTTTATGATATAAAATTATTAAATTTCTTTATAATTAAAATTGTTAAATTTCAAATCCTTTATTACATCATTCAGTAATTCTGTTTCATTTAAAGAACTATTTAATTCAACGTTACATTGTAATATTAAAAGATTTTACTAACATATAAAGAAATATTTTTTATAATCGAATAACTTTTACTATTTTTATTGAAATATAAACGAATATTTTTTACGACTTGTATATAAACGAATAAAAATCTCGAAGATCCAAGTACCGCAATTTTGATGAAACTTCATAAAAAATTACGAAAATCTGCAGCGACCGAAATCAATTTTCCAGCATACGCCATTTCGATTCCCCGAACACGATTTATCGAGTCACATGTGGCATAATTCGACACGTGCGTGACTCGCACGAGGGGTTAAAATACCCCAGATATATCTCGCACAATTCGAGGTATCATTCGAAGAAAGATTTTCGGTCGTCGAAATAAAGAACAGTTCGAGCCGAGTGACGCAGGTTCGAGAAATGCTACGCAAAAGTGATCGACATGCAGAGGCACGCTCGTGTCCTTCCCTTTTTCTTGTTCTTTTGTTAAACAAACACGGTGGCCACGAATTTTACTCATGAATGAGCCTCGAATTTCCCGTGGGCAGGGAAAGACTCGTAGAGGGGGCACGTCGTGTTTTAACCGGCTAAACAAGGCCGGTGAACAGGCGTCCGCAGACATCAGTTCTTCATCGTTGTTCATCCCCAACAGTTTCGTGTTTTTGCGGAACTTACTTCGTTCAACAAAGAGTATTACAACCGAGAACAGTAAACTGAAAATAGTTCTTCGATTCTGATAAATGAGAACGAAATTTCATTGAGTTTGAGAAATTAACGTGTTCGATATCGGGTGTCGGGTGCAGTGGTTGCAGCCTATATGAAATACGTAATATTACACGTTAAACAAAAAATATAATATTTCTGAGAATAGTAAACTGCAGATAATTCTTCGATTCTGATAAATGAGAACGAAATTTTATTGAGTTTGAGGAATTAACGTGTTCGATACCGGGTGTCGGGTGCAGTGGTTGCAGCCTATATAAAATACATAATATTGCACGTTGAACAAAAAAATATTACAACCGAGAACAGAAACTGCAGATAATTCTTCGATTCTGATAAATGAGAACGAAATTTTATTGAGTTTGAGAAATTAACGTGTTCGATACCGGGTGTCGGGTGCAGTGGTTGCAGCCTATATAAAATACATAATATTACACGTTGAACAAAAAAATATTACAACCGAGAACAGTAACTGCAGATAATTCTTCGATTCTGATAAATGAGAACGAAATTTTATTGAGTTTGAGAAATTAACGTGTTCGATACCGGGTGTCGGGTGCAGTGGTTGCAGCCTATATAAAATACATAATATTACACGTTGAACATAAAAATATTACAACCGAGAACAGTAACTGCAGATAATTCTTCGATTCTGATAAATGAGAACGAAATTTCATTGAGTTTGAGAAATTAACGTGTTCGATACCGGGTGTCGGGTGCAGTGGTTGCAGCCTATATAAAATACATAATATTACACTTTGAACAAAAAAATATTACAACCGAGAACAGTAACTGCAGATAATTCTTCGATTCTGTTAAATGAGAACGAAATTTTATTGAGTTTGAGAAATTAACGTGTTCGATACCGGGTGTCGGGTGCAGTGGTTGCAGCCTATATAAAATACATAATATTACACGTTGAACATAAAAATATTACAACCGAGAACAGTAACTGCAGATAATTCTTCGATTCTGATAAATGAGAACGAAATTTTATTGAGTTTGAGAAATTAACGTGTTCGATACCGGGTGTCGGGTGCAGTGGTTGCAGCCTATATAAAATACATAATATTACACGTTGAACATAAAAATATTACAACCGAGAACAGTAACTGCAGATAATTCTTCGATTCTGATAAATGAGAACGAAATTTTATTGAGTTTGAGGAATTAACGCGTTCGATACCGGGTGTCGGGTGCAGTGGTTGCAGCCTATATAAAATAAATAATATTACACGTTGAACATAAAAATATTACAACCGAGAACAGTAACTGCAGATAATTCTTCGATTCTGATAAATGAGAACGAAATTTTATTGAGTTTGAGAAATTAACGTGTTCGATACCGGGTGTCGGGTGCAGTGGTTGCAGCCTACATGAAATGTGTAATAGTCGGGTCTGAGAGTTAACGTGAAATATTGAGAAATATTACCCAAAAATCGAATTTTAATAATAATTGTAAAGTTTAAAAGAGGGAGAAAATATAAATTTTAATTAAAATTGACGATAAATAATTATTTTAATATTTTCGGTTTTGATATTGTATGAATATATTACAATGTTGATTATTATATTTTAAGAACTATTTTCGTCAAGTTTGAACATACTCCAAAGAATTGAGAATAACTATTAAGAACGTTAGAATTGAGAACATCTGTTGGAATTAACAATAATACAAGAATATAAGGCTGTATTGTAGTTTTGGTTACTGCCGGGTATTTTATAAATATCTAGTTCCTTGTGGACAGTATTACGTTGTTCTACTGTCTTTTACTTTGGAAATATCGTAAAGCGTTTGAACACTTCGCTGATAGAATGTCTTTGATGTGGATGAGTTACATGAAGAATAGAACCAAGAAGAAGCACGTCCGTAGGCGAAGAGTAAGTGATTGAATTTTTGCCATTTTCTATTTTCGTTTGGTTTTTCTTCCGGAATTTTGTTTAAAAATGTGAAAATGTGGAGCTTTCAGGATTTAGAAATTTGGGAATTTGAAAATTTGATAATTTGTTAATTTGAGGAATTTAGGAGTTTGTAAACTTTGAGATTTGACTATTTGAAATTGAATATTTCATATTTGGAAATTTAGAGATTTGGAAAATTTGAGAATTTGGAAATTTTGGAAACTGAAACTGTTAATTTTAAAAATTTGTGAAATTGGACATTTTTTGTTTTGGGAATTTAAAAAAT
Source organism: Megachile willughbiella (assembly GCA_945859595.2). Taxonomy (NCBI): domain Eukaryota; kingdom Metazoa; phylum Arthropoda; class Insecta; order Hymenoptera; family Megachilidae; genus Megachile; species Megachile willughbiella. The sequence goes on from OX243796.1 coordinate 14,592,650, forward strand.
TTAGAAATGTTTGAAACTTTGAAAACGAAATTTTGTGAATTTTGAGAATTTGAAGAATTTTTAGAATTTCGAGAATTTTGAGAATTTGAAGAATTTTAAGAATTTGAAGAATTTTGTAGAATTTGAAGAATTTTGAGAATTTGAAGAACTTTGTAAAATTTATGAAATTTGAGAATTCGGAGAATTTTGTAAATTTTGTGAAATTTGAGAATTTTAAGAACTTTTAGAATTTGGTAAATTTGTGAAATTTGTAAAATTTGTGAAATTTGAGAATTTAGTAAATTTGTGAATTTTGAGAATTTTGTAAATTTTGTGAAATTTGAGAATTTAGAGAATTTTTATAATTTAGTAGTAAATTTGTAAATTTTGTGAAATTTGCGAAATTTGTGAAATTTGAGAATTTAGAGAATTTTTATAATTTAGTAAATTTGTGAATTTTGAGAATTTTGTAAATTTATGACTAAAAAATAAGATATTCAGAAATGTATCTGAAAAATTCATAAATCCTTAATTAAACTAAAATATTTGAAAACATTATCTACGAAAGACCACCTATAAAGATGCGAAAGAAAATTGAACAAAGTCCGTAATAGAGTTAACAAAATTGATGTCATGAAAAGAAATAATGGCGCCATAAAAGCATCCATAAAATGAAATTTGAAAATGTCCGAGAGATTTAGCATGTCTAACTGCAAAGCGTCCATTTTATTACGCCAATCAGCTTGTTAAAATCCTTTCATCCTCTTTTTTCCACTCCATGTGTGGAGTCGTTCGAAGGGGCATCTTCCTTGAATCACTTCAAAGAAACAGAAATATGAAGAAGAGAAACCCCTTCACCGAACGAAGATAAAAGACAAAGAGACATTCTCGCCCACATGACACTCGTTGGCTCGCTTCATTGCACAAATTTTTCTCGTTAACCCCGGCTTTTAACAGATCTGTTCTGCTGCAGTCCAACGAGCGTACAGTTTGAGTTATTTCCAGCAATCCATTAATTCTCGTCGTGAAACGAAATGAAAATCCAAGGCATCATCTTGGACGGGTCTGGCTTGCAATCCCAAAAGAGAAACGGATGTGTTCCCGTACTTCCGTTTTTGTACGTGTCCTTGGCGAAACGGGATTATTTTAGTTGGTTCGAATGAAACTTTTCTTTTTTGTGTTTGTTCAATGAGAACAGTGAACAGGTGTGGCTTGCTCGATTTAGGATTTATAAATATCCATTAGAAAAACAATATACAACTCCTACCTATAGCATGTCTATTCCCTGATTGATTTCTTCCTTTTTTTATTTTGATTGTACATTGTTGCCATTTGATCGAAAAAACAGATTTTTAGTAAGGTAGAAATCGATTGGAATAAACTTAAAAGTTAAAATTAGTATTTCATTGTATTTGTTAAAAATTTCTGTTATAATAATTAGTAATATTAGTGATATAATTGGTAAATAATTAGTGTTCATGTGTCTGACTATGCACGACCATTTTCACTAGCAGTGTAGTAGTCAATGTGTTAATAGAATTGTGTTCGATGAGAGATAATTTGTGTTCCGATATGAAGCAACAAGTGGATAGTGCTTTTCTTCGTCTGATAACGAGGTGTTAGTGGTAGTATTATAGCTGAGCCTATGAAACAAGTGGTAGATCATGTGTGTTTCTTATGTAATTCAGGAGGACTGTATGAAACGATTAACGATAGATGTCCCCATATCACCAGACTTGTTACATAATTCATACGTGATACACATGAAGAATATTTCCGCAGAAAGTAAAAGTATTTTTTGATCTATAAAAGTTACTGTACAAATCGTGGAAACGTAATTTCACTGGTATTTATGTTAGTATAACTATATTGTGTTAATATTTGTTCTGAATATATTGATACTTACATTTGTTATATTGGTATTCATATTAATTGTATTATGTTGATACTTAAGTTATGTTAATACTTATATTAGAAATATTATTTTAATGTTTATGTTATTATTAGCATTAGTTGCATCGTGGCAATACCTTATGTTTATATTAGTACCTGTATTTGTGATATAATACTAATAATTATATTAATTATATTATGTTTGTATCTATATTAGTATTACATTAATGCATATGTTAGTACTGATGTTAACAGCTTCATGTAGATGACCATGCTAGTATTTAATTGTATTATGTTAATACTTATATTAATTATATAATATGAATATTTAATTATACTATATCAGTAATTTAGCACATAATACTAAACAGATTGAAAACAACTATAAATCATTATTTCTCATCTACGAGAATTGAAATATATTTTCCTAAAATACACAAAACTTGCACCAATATGCTCCGTTTAAATGCATATACTTGCATTGCATAAATTATTGTTAATATATATTATCGTTAGTTAAAGAATCAGTTACGTATCGATTCCTTTTACTTAAATGTTATTTATTTTCGTTACAGATGAGAGACGACCGAAGGACATCAATGGAAGGCGAGAGACTTAGCAATAACAGCGGGGGCATAATTGACGGAAACGGAAGTCGCCCTCTTTCGCAAACCTCCAGCGAAATGGACACCCTTGGTCCGTTGCAATCAGTGAAACATCGTGAAAAGGCAAAACTGCAGGTATGTTTAGATTGACTAGAATTTACTAGGTTAAGTTATTCGAACGTTTATAATTAATTCATGAACTCTTATAGAGGCCACTTACGAGATACCTTCCCATCAAGTCGGAGTCCCTGGACCTGAGGCATCATATTGAGACTGCCGGCCATCATTTACCCCTGATACATGATGTCACCGTGGACACGACAAGTTGCAGTGGTTACCTGTCGAAGATGAGCAAGAAATTCCATCATTGGAATAAACGGTGGTTCGTGTTTGACCGAAAGAGGAAGACTTTGTCGTATTACAGCGACAGCTCGTCCAGAAAACCTCGTGGAGTGATTTACTTCCAGGTATACAAAAACTAACCGTGGATGTAGCCAGGTTATTTAACTTTACATTCAAAAAGTTAGTTAATACAAAATGCAATTCACTTCTTTTCCTTTAGGAAAAGCAATATGTAATTTTTTTCCTATAGGGTAGAGCAAAGACCACTTTTTCTGTAGGAGGAGCAAGTACCCGTTTCTTCTCCCTTTAGCTACATTAATGAAGCTAGCAATTATTAATTGGAAACTTAAAAAATTAAAAATTAATTTTGTTGTTATTCAGGCAATTGAAGAAGTGTACGTGGATCACATGAACACCGTAAGATCACCACAACCATCGCTGACTTTTATCATCAAAACGTCGTCCAGGTTGTACCATTTAATGGCACCAAGTCCAGAGGCTATGCGAGTTTGGGTGGATGTTGTGTTCACTGGTGCTGAGGGATATCATGAATTTGATCATGGTATTTGATGAGCTGACCATTCATAGATTTATGGTCAAGGTCCGTTTTTATTTGAAGATTACCGTGAAATAATGGTGTCTTCGCTGGTAGCCTGCAGGTTCACAAAGCTTTGTGTGATCCTTTGAGAATGAGATTTGGTGAGGAGTCCAAATGCTTGGAATTGAATTTGACTTGCGAAGAATGTTGATCATTGTATTGGTGCTAGATTGCTTATTTAGGCAGCTGTACATGGATTAAAATTGAAGCAGTGGTAGTATTGTATGAGCAAAAATAAGAGTAATGAAGAATGAATGAAATTATAAGTTCAGAATTTATAATGAAAAATAAGACTTCAATTGTGTGTGCCAAAATGAGGGCATTAATGATACATTACTGAAAAGTATTATTCATTTGAATGCGGGCTAATTACAGTTTCATTCTATTCAAATAGAAAGGATGAATTTTATAGAATTACCGTTAAATTTTGTAGACATTTTTAATCTAGTCTTCCAGCATAAACACCATGAAGGATACGAGATGATGTCCTAATCTTTGAAAAAGAAAATCTTCAACAGTAGTTTGCGTGTTCTGGTATGAACCAAAAATCCAGTCCTTAAGAAGCTGTAAATACATCTCATTTTACATTTTACATTTACACTCTAACACTTTTAATAATTATCTCCGATATTACATTAAGTCAAGGATTATATGAAATAAAATCTTCCATATCTGTTTATACATCCACACAAATCTTTTCATACATGTATGGTTTTTGTGACTCCAGTATCTACATATTGTTAAATATATCATCATATTAATTTGCATTCTTGATACATAAACTATAAGTATTCCCTAACATGTTAAATGATAATAGAAATTAAAGAAAAATTTGCAGAATCTGGTGTAATGTTTTTAAAACGGGTTAGTTCCCCTGTAAAGGTTTTAAAAAACTGCTTAAATGAAAGAACACTTATAGTTAATGTACCATTAATATCATAATTTTATAACATAGCTACAACCATGTAAATATTTACATATAAGGAAGTCATTATTAATTGAAATACTTCATACCTGTTTATGATACTTTTTACTTCATATAGCAGTCAGAATTTTATTATATATTCATTTTAATCAGAACTGTATATGATTGGATAAATCAGTGAAAAATATACTATTAACTTAAAATAAATTATGAATCATATTACGCACTGTGGCATATTTTTGGACATATTTACAAACAGTATAAAAACGCTCATTATTAGTGAATCATTTACCCTCTATGAATGTATAAATACCTGAGTATTTTAAAAAATCGTATCCTGTATAATAAAATGAAGATCATGCATATAAGTATTGCACTTGTTATTAATATCTCAAAGTACCTGCTCTTCCTTTGTACTATTATAGTTTGTATTGAAACGCTAAATTTTAACGTAAATTCATAAATTTGAGAATATAGATGTATGTTACTTTACCGACCATCTCTCAATTAAATTCTGAAGGTAAAATAGATGGCATTAGCGTCACTCGTGACTTTTGATTGTGAACATAATTACAATAAAACAAATCGTTTATATGCGCACTAGATTTGTTAAAATGATTCATAATAAATGTAGACAAGGCTTTTATCCTTCAAGTAATATAAAAAGATTCGACGTGCCTGAAAACAAAGTGTCATGGAGTGTCGAGTATCCAGAATATACACCAGTCGAATACACTGCACCAGCTATCAAAGGAAAATCTTGGGCGGATCCAGCAATCGGCGAAAATTCATTCGAACCAAAATGGAACTCCATCGATGGTAACAAAATGTATTTAAATTTTACAGAACATTGAAATGAAATTGACATTCACCTAACCTTAAAGCTTATCAGTTTTATACATATACAAATTAATTGCCAACAGAAAATATAAATCGCAAAAGTTTTACGGGTGACTATGTTATAAACAAGGATGGATATCCTTTGAACCCTATTGGTCGTACTGGTATTATTGGACGTGGACTCTTAGGACGATGGGGACCAAATCATGCAGCAGATCCAATTGTAACTCGTTGGAAACGAAATACTACAGGAGCAACAGTAATAGACAAAAATACACAGAAACCAGTTCTACAGTTTGTTGCAATACAAAGACGAGACTCTGGAGAATGGGCCATACCTGGTGGAATGGTTGACCCTGGAGAAACTATATCAGCAACTCTAAAAAGAGAGTTTATGGAAGAGGCCATGAATTTGTTGGAAAAATGTCAAGAAGAAAGAGAGGAGTTGGAAAAGTCTATCAAAGAATTTTTTGAAAAGGGAGAGGAGATTTATAAAGGATATGTTGATGATCCTAGAAATACAGATAATGCTTGGATGGAAACAGTAGCATTAAACTTTCATGATGATGATAATAGTATTTTGGGTAAAATTACATTGATGGCTGGGGATGATGCACGTAATGTGAAATGGATGGATATAAATAATACATTAAATTTATATGCTAACCACAGCGAATTTATTCGAAAAACAGTACAAAAACGCGACGCACACTGGTAAAATTAAACGCGCTGGTTCATTGAAGAAAGAAAATGTATAAAGCTGTTTGTTTAATAAGTTTTTATTTTTATAAAAGATCAATCAAACACTTATTTAAATTAAATATGAGAAGTAAAATGCTTCATAAAAAATCATATTGTATAAAAAAACAAACAATATTTTAGTACATTACATAAAATGGTGTTAATGATCTATTTTATCATAAATGTACATATGTATGTAATCATCACAGATAATAGTATAGATTATTTTATAGTACTAAGTCACTATTTAAAATATGATACTTCAGTACCAAATAACATGCGCTTTTTTAAGGATAATGATAAGTCAAAGGTATGAGATAATGGTCTCAGAAAATGTGGATTTTTACAATATAAATGAAACTTAAATTTCCCTTGACCACGAAAGCAACGTATTTTTATACTTATGTTCTATGCACAAACAATATTTTACTAAATAAATATTTTTGTAAAAATACTGTATATTTATGAATAGATATTACTATATAATTAATAGTAATAAAAGTGAGAATACGAAATATAATTATTTTTATTTTAGACGTTTCATAATTCATAATAATATAATTGACACAAATCTTATAAAAAATTCCATTTTACAGAGATTTTTATACATATATAATAAAGATCGTATTTTCACTTTCAACGATTGTACTACTTTTTAGTATGGCACTCTACAATCATTTTACTCTGCTGGAACAGCCAAAATATCTGGCTCTTTCAACCCAAGCATATCTAAAAATAAGTCAGTTGAGTTCCTAGATCCTACTACAGCCTGTTCATGACCAGAATTTTTTAAAAATATGTCTTCAGACTGTGTACTTAACACATTGCTATAATTACTCAACTTTTTAAGAATATTATTTACATTCTTGTTGGGTAAATACTTCACAGTATTTTCACATCTTTTTGGAAGCAATGTATCATTTTCATGTTCCTTTGATTGATAATAACGTTTCTCTAAATCTAATGCATGTTGAGCTTGTGTTTGTCCTAATTTTGCAGCTTTTATGAAATAACTGCGAGCCCTATCAATATCTACTCTAAAACCACCTTTGCCTTGAGCATAAAAAACTCCTAAATTATATGTAGCATCTGCATGACCTTGTTCTGCTGCATCATTGTAACATTTTGCAGCCTAAAGAAATAAATATTTAATTAGATTTTATTTGACTATATCAGATTTTGCATACTATTAAATAATATCATACCTTTGCATGATCAACCAATGTTCCAAGGCCTAATTCATAACATAAACCTAAATTAAACATACTAGCAGCAGATGATAGGCTTGCACCACTGGTAAAGTGTTTTATGGCATCCTTATAACGTCTTTCTTCTAGAGCTTTCAAACCATACTGAAGCTCAAATTCTGCCATAGTTAATTTGTGAGTATTAGCAAATTCGTCTGTAGCTTCTTTTAGAGCCTAAAGATTTACAAAAAAAATAAATGGTAAAGAAAATAATAAAAATTCATTATTATATCTTTGTATTGATTCTAGAATCAAAATAATACTTCCATTTTTTACTTTCTTGGCATGTTGCATACAAATTTTGAATGCAGGTCTTATCCAAATACTTACTTTAATAATTTATTATTTCATAATAAATGAATAAGTACAAGTATGTGAGTTTAGGAAAGGAAATCAAATTTTAAAAAATAAACTTGTTTATCTTTTGTTTCCAAATTTTACATGATATATTATACAGTAATTATTTACAATTAAATATTTGAACCAGGCTGTATGTTACAATGATAAATATTTAAACAGTGGTTACAATTGCTTCCATGTAACAAGTAAATATGTAAATATATACTTATTTCAAAAGAAAAATAACAATTAAAGTATTACTAAACATGATGAAATGATTAAGAAATGTAGCCTTTAACCTTGATAAACTATCATAAATGAATTTCACAAATTTGTGAATTGCACAATGACTTGTAACTGAGTATTTACCTACATCATCAGTAATAATAATGCGATCATTAAAGTGACGGATTCATAATTATAGCCCTTAAGGTTTAATATTTCCTAGTACATTTATTCCCAAAATGTCTAGTATTATATATTATAATGCCTGCAGAACAACATTCTCACCTCTTCAATGGTGATAGGCCCAAATGGTTTATTAGCTTTCCAGTTTGGATCACTGTTTTCTTGTGCATATATTTTACTATTGCCAACACAGTTAATTACTGGCAAAATATTTGTAGGCTTAAAATTTAATACTTGGCCAAACAAGTAAGATATACGTGCTTCAGGAAGCTGAGATAGTTTGTTCTTTAGAAGATCAGGTTTCTCATTTTCAAAAAGTCTTCTTCGAAGACATAGTGACTGGCAAACCACCCATCCAACAGCCAATATACTGGACTATTAAAAAATGATTTAACATTATATAATTGAAAAAATGAAATTAATGTTATTATTAACTCGTAACTGATATGGTAATAAGTCATCCTACACAAGTATCATAATAATGCTCAAAACTTTATATAGTCGATCACAAAAATTATAGCTTATAGGGACCTTAAATAATTTTTAAACCTACAAATTTTCATTATATTTTCAGACAGAAAAGTTTTAAAAGGAAACCTTTGTTTTTTCTTCACTGCTCTAGACAATTATAACTTTTTTGGAGCATAAACATGCTATGTAATGAACCAATCGCTCCATTTAAAAGACTAAAATTGTTTAAAGAAGTTACTCTGCTTTTAAAGATATCCAAATGTCTTTGTGATCATTTGTAGTAAAATTTATAAAGAAGAAAAACTAACATTGTAGATTACACTTATTTTACTATTTAAAAATTAGCAATGTTATAGTTTTTAAAAAGATTAATGCTGGAGTCTAATAGACCTCACTTTACCACTTACGAGTTAATATTGTTAAGAAATTATGTTCACAAACGTAGATTTTTAGTTTAAATTAAGTATTAATCCTTTTTTCAAAATTTGACAATCTTTAAATTATAAATTAAAACATTTTACACGTTTAAATTATAAATTGAAACTTTTTCCACGTTTAAATTATAAATTAAAACTTTTTTCATATTTAAATTAGAAATAATATCAAGTGTGAAAGAAGATAAATAGAAACAAAAGGAAAGATAAGCGAGATAAACAAAACGACGCAATTTACCCATCCTATGGCTTCCGACCAGTTGTGTTTTGTGTAGTTGGAATCATAATCTTTATCTTTGGTACCGCCAGTTTTTGAAGATCCGCAGAATTCTTTATTAAAAGCTGAAAAGCTTGGTGCAAGAAACTTGTGATTGCATGTCAAACTAGCTTTAACCTCATTTTTCGTGTTAGGTTCCTGGGACGTTTGCGAATAAACATTTGTACGACATGCACGACGCTCCAACGTTTCACGAATACCACGACTCACAAATTTCCACATATTGATTGTTATAACATAGAAAATGTTAAAATTTAAAAAAAAAAGTGTTTAATTTCACTGTGATCTTTATTGTCACTTACGCGCGCCTCCACCGCATAAGGAAGAGCGGCGGACTGGAAAGTCGACAATCGGATTCTAGAAACTTTCGATGAACTGCGCATAACTGTATTACGTTTTACTAAAATTTAGTTGGTCCTTTATTAACTAAGGTCGATTATGAATAAAATAATACAAATCATGTTATGTCACTTTACATTTATTTCAAGATTAAGTTAATTATAAATATTCGTTGTTTATATTTCTAAGATAACCACTGGAAACGAAAAGAATGTAATAAAAAAATGTTCAAAAAGTAAAAATATATTATTATAATCTCCTGACAGTATTACATATTGTAATAAGAGGATTAAGGCATATTTTTACAATTCTATTTTTATATTACATATACTAGTAATAACCCCATTGATAACACATTTTAAAATTATAGTTACATAATACAGTGACCTTACATTGTCACAAATTAAGCACATTATGAATACATACAAATCTTGAATATAACAAATAACAGATCTTGAATGCAATATATAATGTATTTTGGATGTAACATATTTATTTTCTTACAAATTTTTGTTATTAAATTTATCAACAAGTGAAACTATTCAACGAATTTGTATGTATGTTAATATTTCTGAGTGCAGTTTCAGTATTTGCATTTTTGAACTTAAAAACTAAATGCTTCATAAATATTTGCCCCAAGTGTTTTAAGTTCATTATTTGTTACGAGACGTTGTAGTAAATCTGTTTGGAAATCTTTAGATGTTGGCTTGTCTGGTACCTGCCCATTTACAATGGGTATTAGTTTGGCCATTGGCATTGATATTTTATTAATATTTACAAATGAACTTGTATCGTAGTTCGTGCTCATACTATTTTTCTCTGTCCAATTATTATGGTTCTGGCTTGAAGTTCCAGGTACTGAAAAACCATTTTGGACTGTTTTATCATTTTCCATTGTAGGAGTTCCAACAAAGAATGCAGAGATGTGGTCCACTAACAAACTGAATCCACTTCTGATATTACTTTGAGTTAAATTTTGTACTTCTTCACTTTCTAGAAGATCCAGGGTTTCAGTGATTAATTTTGATAATATGGGTCCTTGATCATCCTCACAATTTAGTAGTAACATATACTCAGCAAGATTTTTTATAGGATCCTTTGAATTATCAGCAGATATAGAAGATGTTATAGCCCAATACATCTCTTCTATATCTCTCAAAGTTAGTTCATCTTTTAATGATATTGAGGCTGTAATTTCAGCAACTTTGTCTTTTATGAGCATGCTTAATTTTTTAATTCCATCATATATAAAATGACGTGAAAGTGACATATATTTTGTCTGTACAATGTTCTCTGTAGTTATGCCATTAGAATTCTGAATATCTTTATATACATGACCACCCATAACATTAAACTGGATCCTGATCAAAGTAGCTAACATAGCATATGAATATATCACTACAGCAGATCTAGCAATTGCTAAAACTTTCAGCTCATTCCAACATGCTACTTTATCAGGACAACCACTCCTAAGTTTATTTACAATAGCTTCAGTATCCAAAACTTGTATTATAGAGTCTCTTAAAGTTGCTGTAAGAGACATTATCATCTGACTACATGTCCTTTCTGTACATTCAAAATAGTGTCGTCGCTTTGATTTATCCAGCATTTCTTTTATCTCTTTCTCTTGCCATTCTCGTAGTTTACGTGTGGTGTATCTTATGAATACAATGCTGCCAAAAACAATGCCTCCAAATATAAACTTTCGTCTATGACGACTTACAAATCCACGAATTCTTGAGAACATTTTTTTAAAATAAATAATATATATATGAATTAAAGAATACTACATAATCTATTGATAAATAGTGATAATGTATTTAAGGCTTAATTGCAATGCACTCTTGATTAATTAATCTGATTACTGTAAAGTCTCGTCTTTGGGACTAGCTAAGGCTATGTTTGCCAATCTGTAGGCAATAAAGTTACTTATATCGATAAATCTTTCCACACAATTAACGAGGCAATTTCTAGTACCGTAGTCCAAGGAATGACCCGGTGTTTGAACACAGACTTCCCAACAAATATCAGTTAATTTGTGTCCCAATTTCTGAAAACAAACAGTTACATTTCAAATTTTATGTAAAATATGTGTTTATAATCAATTAAAGAAAGAAATTTATTAAAAAACAATTAATTAAATTATGTACACATAAAACGGTTAATTTACATTCTTAAATAATGTTAAATGTTAAATATCATTCTCATATTATTAAAAGACTTTTTTTAAATATACTTTCATACTTACAAGCAAAGTAAAATTGGATTATGTAAAATGTTTAAACTAATTAGTATTCTCTTCGACTTGCAATGTTCGATAAAAAACATACGACTAGTAGAAGAAATGTTATTTATGAGCTACTTACTACTTGCACAAAAGCTTCAAACGAACTTAAAAAACAATCATTTGCAACCTAACCTGAAACTGGTGACTTTTACTTTCTCTCTCTAGAAAAGCTTGTAACTGATCGTCCACACCTTTTGACTTTTGCTCCGCCATAAAACTCATTCTTTAATTCCAACTGTACTTTTAACACTGAAATAATGGAAACATTTGACCTTTACACCTTTATCATCTTACATACCTTAGCTTGATTTTCCTGTCTATTGACGGTCAATAACTAACACAAACTTATATATCTAATTGTTAGCATTTTTATTAAGACGAAATTAAACGAGGGAATTAGTAGGAGTAAAACATAAAGTTAATGTTAATCTTTTTATTCTTAAATAAAAAATTAGGAACATTTCATACAGTCAAAAGAAGAAAATGCGATTTGTGATTAGTTTATACCGACCTCTGCGGGTCGGTATATTAACATTGAATAAGCTTACAGTAGATAAAGAAGATCACATCATACCTGTAAAAAAACATTGAGTTTGTAAATTTAAAAATTCATCGGTTAGAATTATATTAACGATGAGACCTCTTTCTCCTACATTGTTATTTCTCTCGAAAAACCTACGATACTCAGAAGTACACATTTACCAAATCATCAATGGTTCTCAGTATTTATTTTTCTTTTTTTCACCGTGTATGTGACCACCGCTTATTTACTACAATCTCTAATAAAATACAATATAACTTTGTATCATTTTGATAAATACAATCCATTTTCTAAAATTATTACATTTTGCCCAACGTTCATTTACCGAGGATCAAATATGAAATTTAAAAAAGATTAAATTATTATTGTACAAAAATGATATTTGATGTTTTGGTATACACTGAAATTTACATTTTTTATTACTTGCATACGTGTTTCGTCAAGACTACGTGTTAGCTACGAAATGTTTATAATGAACGCTGCATACATCGTTTTAGTAATCGTCGAGTATGCACTGATTAAATGTGCAAGCCACGTGGAGGCATGTGCAAATGACCCTGGTTGATTGCAGATCTTCGCGATCTTCGTCACGGTCGAAAAAGGTCGGAGTACCAGAAGGGACGGGAAGATTGGTGAAGGACGCTCCTTTCAACCGAGAAACTGACCAGGAGTGGGGAAGTTGGTTACACGTGCGATTTCCTTCCCCTTCTTCCTCTGACCTCCTGTCCTTTTTCTTTTCGATCGCGTTGTCAATGCCTCTCTTTTTCCCCTTCTCTCTCCCTTTCTTTCTCTCTCTCGCTCTTAGGATGCCTTTCTGCACGCACTCTCGAATCATTACCCGACCGACCCCTCTTTCTCGTGTTCCTGGAAGGCACCGAGACACGTTTAAACGGATCCGATATACCGTGATTAATACGCTCGTGTCGAGATAATTTTGTATTTTTATTCCAGACATCAGACGCTCGATATATATTGTTAATGCAATATTGTCGATAAACACATTTAGTTCAAACTTTCAGATCCACAAATTTCCAAATTCTCAAATCTTCACATTCCCAAATTGTCAAAGTTCAAATAACTAAATTTTCAAATTTCAATAACCATTGTGATCCCTGAAGCATTGACAATTTATACTCTAACCGTCTGAGGACTCTACTAAAGCAGAATCTAGAAAAAATGTGACAGAATTATTTACACGGCATAGAGTGAAAAACTGTAGTCAAAGGTCAAAGTATATAATGTACATATATAATGAAAGCTAAATTGGCTCGACGTAGGGTATCTCCCTTTTCCGTTTGGTAGGTCGATGTCATAGAACTCGGGCTCAAATATGTTGAAATTCCCGTTGCGCAAGTCGCTGGTGTTTTTGAAACATCAAAACATCCGTGAAACGTTAGAGAACGAGCGGACAATAAAAACAGAGTTTTTATTTTAATTTTTGACGATTCTAGCCAACTATCGATATTGTCGGTTACAGAGAAAATATTCCGTGACGGCGTTTGACGTTAAACGCGTCATCAAACGTATATACCTTCGGGCGACCACGTGCGATTATAGATACCATTGCAAGACCAATAGAATTCTTTAATACGGTGTCCAAAAATACACATAGAAACGTGCAATTATCGTTCGGTCATAAATTATGTGGTCGTAGTAAGAATGAGTTCTTAACGCGTTACAACCAGATATTTAATTGCAGTAAAAAATGGGTAATAAACGATCGGGTAATACCGTAATGATTCTATTAATTTTTGTTACGACTGCTTTTTGTCGGGCACAATTGGATTACCTGTAGTCAAGTTAGGTTGAATATTAACGGTTATCACGTTGGAAATAACCGGAAAACGTGCCGACAGCTGATTACCCAACTCGTGGTAGGAAAGAGAGGTGTTTCCTTCTCGAACGATATATATGCCGCGAACGGATACTTTTCACGTGTTCCAGAATTACTAAATCCCTTCGACGAGGTAGTAGATATGACGTTTGTAACCGGGACCACGTGTCGTCAGCGGAACGTTAATCTTTCGTTTGCTTTGACATAGATTTCGCATCCGATTTAGAAATCATCTGACAGTGTGGGTAACGATTTGTTAGACCGGAAAGTCCCAACACTCTAAAGTTTCACAAACACTCGCGTGACGTAGTGTTATCGTGTGTACATTGGGTGCAGCGAAGATTTCCTTCGGCCGAGAACAAATGTAGTGGAAAAAAATGTCTACCACCTCTTTTATTTTAGATCATTTGTATCTGTTCAAATTTCCATATTTCTGAATTTAGAGATTTAAAAATTAATAAATTGCGAAACGTTTAGTTTTTAATTTGAAGTTGAAGAAAAATGTTTCAAAGAAATTTGAAAATGTCTACATTCGCAGTTTCTAGTTTGCACACCTGCATCGAACGCATGAGAAATTACACCGTCAATATTTTTAAAGAAGCCTACCACGCCTGCCACTATACGCCATCGTTTTCTGTAACTACCAACGCACGTGTTGGTTCCAATGTTTTGTTTTTCTGATTCAATAATACCAGAATCAAACAAAACCCACAAAACTAATCAAACTTTCAATTTTAATATCGCTACTGTGTACGGTTGCATTCTCAACAGTTTTTATCCCGAGCAAAATATCAGGTTAAAAAATGATTTCTGATTTCAATAAACATGCTACATATCATTCATTTCTCGTGATTTCACGAGGCACGCTGTGCTCGTAAACTAAAACGGAAACACGTTTGTTTGTTCGTAGGTTGGTGTCTTATCCGTCATTCTCGTTTTGACGCGACGAAATTCTGTGAAGCACACGCGTCCCGCTTTGCTTTCCCGCGGAACCTTTTGGAAGATCCCATTCGAAGTGGGGATGCACGTGCCGCAGCTTTTGTTATCGAGATTGTCGTAATATCGGAGTTCGAGGCGCGTGCACGAGAGTCAAGCGTCTGCGCATGCGCGACCGTGTTGCGCGCAATCCGTGAGTGGGGATAAGATGGCGGTACGGAAACGCCGTTAGTCGTTGCACGGACGCCGGTAAATTTGGATCGTTGTATCGAACTGTCAGATTGAATGGTGTACGTGACACACACTTTAGTAAATAAACGGTTAATGCGCATATCGTAATATGGTTTAAACCCTCGTAATCTTTCTTGATAAATCCGGTTCGCGAGTGTGAAACCGTAAACTTTGCGGAGTGACATTTATGAGAGTTTTCACTGACAACGCTTGTAAACGCGGTTCGAGAGCCGGTTGTCAAGCGAACTTGAACGTCACGTTGCGAAAGTGATTTTGTAACCGGTCAACGTTTCAACAGATTCAACTGTTTGCGAAGTGATTGACGCCGTTCCTGTTTTGAAAATCTTGGACGGACATCGTGTACGTGCTTGTTGATTGGTGAGTTGTAACACGATATTTAATTGTACACGACACCTGCATGCGTCCGTGCGATTTATGTAAACCGATCGTAAACTGTCGTCGAGTCAAAACAGTTGATATTGATTCGAGTTTTGTTGTCTCGTTGGATTTGCAACGTGAGACAAGAATGCAGGCGTGGTGTACATTCGTTTCTTAGCTTCGTTGCATGAGACTACGTCACGCGTTGGACGTAAGCATTGAATTAACGCGGTTCTGTTCAGAATCTGAACAAATATAGCACCAGCGATATCGCCACGTGCGGTCTACTTAAGCGGTCTACTGTTGCAAATAACAATTCTCTGCACGACAATCATTTGTCAATGTGTCTCCAGACATTAAGCAATAAGCTTGCACGCGCGTGCAGTTCTTCGAGCTTAATTTCAATTTCGCGACGGAAAAGATTTAGAGAAAATTGTATACGTCATTCGCGTTGGAAATGATACTTTTGGATTTATTATCATAAATATTTCGGGATTTGCAAATCTGAAATTTCAGGAAGTGGGGTATTTGTGAATTTGAAAATGTAGGGATTCGGAGGTTTACAAGTTTTAAAATTTAAATATTTGGAGATTTGCAAATTAAAAAATTGAGACATTTAGAAATTTGTTTGTACGTTCGTTCAAAATTTCATGAAGTTTTTTATAGAGTAAAAAATAGATTAAATGTAATTAAAATTTGACAATTAGGTTAGATGACAGTAGACTTGAAATGGGAAAGTCGGAATTTCGACACTGTCCGAGATATCGCGAACAGATACATCGTGGTAATCGCGACTAATCCACGAAAATTTCAATAAATTTAAAGATCACGTTATCGAACAATCGGTCGTTTCTATCGGGCCCAGTGACACTGTTCAATTGCGTAATCGATAATCGAAGCAGACGATTCTGCTTTGAACTTGACGCAAGTCGCGTCGTCTCGCACGAGCTAGTATTCTGAAAGGCTAAGCCCACGCCTGATTTCACTTAAGCACTTATTTTAGAGCTGGGACTTGTAAAATGTGCGTCGATATATACATACGTACGGACATACATATGTAGCTGCGTGATCGCACGTGGACGACATTTACACGTGGAAGACAACGAGGGCTGAAATGGGTACTTACGGGAAGGTCAACGAGAATTTCAATACGAGACCTGTAGCGATGCCATCGAATTCAATATGCATATTCGCGAGCGTGGTAGACTTCCCTAGGGAAAATGGCGATGCATTCGAAACGGGCCCGTCATTTTTAAATATTAAATTTATAATTTCTGAAATTTTCAAATTTAAAAATTTAGGAGTCTTCGTATTTAGCAATTTGGGGTTTAGTAATTTGAAGGTTTGGAAATTTAGGGTACTTAAAAATTGAGAAATAGAGATTTTGGAATATGGAGGTTTGGATATTTTAGAATGTCGAAATTAGTAATTATAGAAAATATGGAAATTTGGAAGTTTAGAAATTTAAGGATTTAGAAATAAGTTACATTTTTCAAAACGGAAGTCAGGTGGTGTCCCTTTCCGTACACTCCCCCTAAGCCAAATGAAGCCTAAATTGAACCCACGTGTACATACAGATTCAAATTAGTTTGAACATATCCTATTAGTACATAATGAGTACCGTTGTATTAAAGTACATAATAGAAGCTATTATAGTGCATAATAATTATCATCTTGTCGAATTAGTAAGTGCAAACCAATTTTGCAGCGTGTACTTAAAAGCTTGATTAATACATGACTGTATACACGTAGTTACATAACAGTGATAATGTTCACTGTTATTTTGTAATCATCATATACATACCGTGACCTGTTTAATAAGATAATTTTCTCTCTAGTTATACTTTTAATCTTAATTTCTTTTTTTCGTCACAGTGTCAGAATCGTAATTCATTGAACATTAATATTCAAAACTTATCACCGTTGCGTTAAATTACCCGGTTGACGTTTGACGTTGAGTCACTTGTACCGAGGTACACGTGTACGTTGTTAAGTTCCTGGAACTATATCACAAGTTAAATGATTTGCATTAAAGTTAATTTTAATGCCGATTTATGGAGTATCCTGTGACTCGGCGCGGGAAAACGTCTGTTAACTTAGTTTATTTTCATTGTGGTATAACTATAATCGTGTAGAATTTTCGACTTACAAATTGGCACGTATCCATACACGTGTACGATTTATGGATTTGATTGCGATATCGACAGTGCTTATTGCAGAATTATTTCGGAATTAGACTTACAATTTATTTTATCTTGTTACAAGCAATTAAGAATTTAATACTGTAATTTTTAAACACATATTTTTTAAAAATAATTTTCTATTTGAACACTTTAATATTCAGTGTTAAAAAAAAGGAATAAAAAAATGAAGGGGACCCAAGACGGGATTCGAACTAGGGTCCTTAACGTTATTAGTCGGGTGTTTTATCAACTATCTACACTATTGAAGATTCGTATAATGTGGATCCTAATCTATATATATTATTTTACAAAAATATAAATATACGTACATATTTCATATATAAATTTATACATATAAATTATTGTAATGTTTTTATTTATATATATTTCATAAACATTATATGTATACTATAAAAATTGACCAAAAACGTTGTTAAAAAAATAAAAATTGTTATAAGAAGATTATTAAGGAGAATGAATATCTTTCTCGATCATTATTGCTTAAATATACGTTTTTTCCACAATGTGTATACGTAAACATTTAATTATCTAACAACCACTTGTAGCAATATCCAATAATCCAACAACGATGATATGTTTTGATCGATGAATGTAAAACAAAGTACAAAAAACATTAATGCATGATAGGATTATCGATTTTTGAGACGTTGCCACCGTATTGTAAATGAAATATACGTGAATCGTGCAAACGCACGTGACAGAGGACGTGCGATCGCGAATTGTGATCAACGTGAGGCAACATGTAACCACTCGGCTGGATATCACACGCAAAGTCGAACAAGAACTCGTTCTTTCGTTTTAATTTCGTTAAGTGCTCGTACCACGTAACCGACGACGGTTTCGCGTCACGTGTACACCGTCTGGTTAACCGGAAATTCGGTCACGTTTAATTCCCGTACCGTTGGTCCCGTGTGATTAAGCCGATTTCCAACCGCGAAAAAATGGATTTCGTGTTCTGACTTTGGTGATTTCGTACACCGGTGGGAATGGTAGGTCTGTATCAGGAAATATGACGACATAAGGGAAATAGATTTCATTCCTCTCGTTGGGTTATGGGCCGTCAATTTTTAGATTTACAAATTGGGAAATGTGCGATTTAAGAAAATTGAGAATTTGGAGATTCGAATATTTGGATATAGGGAAATTTGGAGATTTGAATATTTTAGTATTTAGAGACTTAGTAATTTAAGAATTTGGAAACTTGGCGATTTGGGAATTTGGGGACATGGAAATTTGAAAATACGTAATTTAAAAATTTTGGAGTTTGGGATTTGGGATTTCGAAATTTGAACATTTTTGAATTTGTGATGTGGAATTTCAAAATTTGAAAATTTTTGAATTTGGGATTTGGGATTTCGAAATTTGAAAATTTTGGAATTTGAGATTTGTGATTTCGAAATTTCAAAATTTGGAATTTTAGAATTTGAGATTCGGGATTTCAAAATTTGCAATTTTGGAATTTGAGATTCGGGATTTCAAAATTTGCAATTTTGGAATTTGAGATTCCGAAATTTGAAAATTTTTGAATTTGAGATTTGAGATTCCGAAATGTGAAAATTTTGGAATTTGTGATTTAGGATTTCAAAATTTGAAAATTTTGGAATTTGGGATTTTGAAATTTGAAAATTTTGGAATTTTGGAATTTGCAATTTCGAAATTTTGGAATTTGAGATTTGTGATTTCGAAATTTGAAAATTTGGAATTTTGGAGTTTGGGATTTTGAAATTTGAAAATTTTTGAATTTTGGTATTTGCAATTTCGAAATTTAAAAATTTTGGAATTTGAGATTTAGGATTTCGAAATTTCGAAATTTTGGAATTGAGATGCGTAGAAATTTCATGATTCGTAATTTGTAAAATTGAGAAACTCGAAAATTAAAAATTTTCAGATGTACTTGACCTCGACTATCAATATAAAATAATAGTATTTCTCATACTAATTTTTGCTCGAAAAAAGTCTATGCATTGAATCGTACACGTTATTCAGACGCACGTGGTATCCATCACGTTGTTGGTTGGTATCTCTTGTCAGACGATTGAACGTATCACACGGACTCGTATTAACATGTGATCCACAAATGACTCGCAAATTTTTTTTTATTGCCACGTAAATCATAAAAACTCAAAATAATATTCTACGCTGTACTGTTCGATGTATAAGTCTTCCTTTCCACGCGTTGTCACTAGAAGACAGAAATAACTCGAAACCGAGATCAACCGATAGAAGTTTTATCGCTACGCGTTAGTTTTTTCATTGTAAAATCTATTCTTGCTAAGCGTAACACTTACGAACTTCCTGGAAGTTACTTTTTGAAAAGAAAAAGACAAAAATAAAAGATAGCGGGAGGTATCATGAAGTGCCACATGCTTGCGGGGGTATTTCTTCATCCGCGTTATCAGACAGCGAAATTATTATCTATATCTTAACGCACACGCGGATTGACGTATTCTTAGAATGTAATTACTTTCATTCATGTTGCTAAGGGGCCACGTGTATCCGTTGTGTCAACAAATCGATGTTTCAAGTATCTTTTTCAATTAAACGAACTGGAGTGTTTAATTCCTGCAAATTGTATGGCTTAATTGGAAATATTGAAAGTCTGCTGTAAATTCATGACATAAAAGTTTCTCAAAATTCCATTTACTGTGTACAAATTTAAATCTTGAAGTTTGTCAAGCGTAACAGTATAACTGCCCTGTTAATATTTTATATTGAAAATGGTCGGTATTCAATTCTAACAAACAGTGTTATTACACTGCATCAAATTTGCATATTTAAATTGTGGATAGTCAAAGACGAATTCATGACATAAAAGTATCACAAAATGACCTTTATAATACATCAATTTCAAGCTAGAAGGTTTACAGAAAATGAGTACATAAGCGTTTCAGCAATATTCTTGATACAAAGTGACTGACTGATTAAAATAAGATCAGTTTCTTTGAATGTTTTTCACCACCACGCGACTTCAAAAGGAACTTTAAACCCTTACCGCGATCAAAGTGTGCATTATGCATCAGCGCTTTTTTTTCCACGCTCGTTCCCCCATCGGGAAGCAAAAGTAAGGATCAAAGAGGATGAGAGAAACTGCGTGCAAAAATAGTTACGGCGATAGAACAGCGGTAAGTGGGCGACATGATGGAGAAAAGGGGAGAAACGGTAGGAGAATAAGATCGTTGATTGCAGACTGCAAGGTTCTGCTTAAACGTAGTAATGGGATCAACCTAATTATAAAAATTACACATCCATATTATTATTAGTCTTGACATGTAATAGGTTAAAATTTCCACTATTTTTTAATGTTTTTAAATTGCCGAGATTTTTAGTGTTTTATTTTCTGTTTAAACTTTGGTATTTTCAAATTTCAGTACTGGAGCATTTTGGAGTATAGGGATTTTGGGGTATAGGGATTTTGGGATATAGGGATTTTGGGGTATAGGGATTTTGGGATATAGGGAATTTGGGATATAGGAATTTTTGGATATAGGAATTTTTGAATATAGGGATTTTGGGATATAGGGATTTTGGGATATAGGGATTTTGGGATATAGGGATTTTGGGGTATAGGGATTTTGGGATATAGGGACTTTGGGGTATAGGGATTTTGCGACATAGGGATTTTGGGGTATAGGGATTTTGGGGTATAGGGATTTTGGGATATAGGGACTTTGGGGTATAGGGATTTTGCGACATAGGGATTTTTGAATATAGGGATTTTGGGATATAGGGATTTTGGGATATAGGGATTTTGGGATATAGGAATTTTTGGATATAGGGATTTTGCGATATAGGGATTTTGGGGTATGGAGATTTTGGGGTATAGGGACTTTCGGTTATAGGTACTTTGGGTTATAGGGACTTTGGAGTATAGTGACTTAGGGGTATAGGGATTTTAGGATATAGGGATATAGAGAGTTTCACATATAGGGATTTTTGAAATTTTTGGAATTTTTGTATTTTTGAGGATTTTTAGTATTGTGTGCTATAGGAATTTTGAAAGTTTGGGGATTTTCGGATTTTTAAATTTTGAGACATTACTAATGTTTGACTTTCAAGATACAGGAATTTTAGGATCTTAAGATATTTGTTTTTCAGTATTGTCAGATTCTGAGAATTTGGAATTAAACAATTTTGAGGCTCCGTAGGAAGAAACTGTTATAATCCTAATATTTGAAAATATCCAAATTTCACAATTAATAAATTTCAACGTCGCAAATTTGAAAATGAAAACCTTCAACATCACAAAGTTCGAAATTTTCAAAAACTAAATATGTTCCTAAACTATAAATTGCATAATTCGGATCCGATATACGAAGCAAATAACTTTGTCAGTTAATTATAAAAATTTGTTCGTTCGTTCGCGATCGTATTCTATCGCTACTGTAGAGAAAGGCTGCCAGACGGCAGGGTCGGTACCTCCTGGGGAGAAACAAGGGGACATCGTACGCATCCCCCACCGGTACATCACCGAAAAGCACTGCGTGAGGACGCACAAGCGAGAGGTCGTCGAACCCGGCAGCGTTGGCCACGTGTATCCACGGGAATATCCCATCCTTTTACCGCGAAGGGCGCGTGTAGTGTGAGACACGATCGTGAGCCAATGGGTCACGTGGTGGGGATGGTACGCGTCCATTGGTGAGACAGTAAGACACCGCGTGGTGGGGATAAAGGCTGCACGTGGCTGTACTCGAACGTAAATTGCACGATGCAGCGACCTGCAATTCGCTAATCTCTTGCATTTATGCATTAAACGTGTTCCCCTATCGACAACTTTTTTTTTTTTTCAATTATTACATTTAACGTTCGTAACGAAAAACTTACATTTAATTACATACTTGTACGTCAAATATATTTAATTACATACTTGTACGAATTCATGACCTAAAAGTACTGCGAAAATAATAATTGTACTATATCAATTTAAAATTTTAAATTTGCTCAAATTATGTAAATACCGTTGCTGTTTTTTATGTGGCTGGTTGTGGATCGTGTTTTGGACTTAAATATGTAACTTTGAGACGTAAGAAGTCCGAAAAAAATTCGTGACACAAAAGTGTTGTAAAATGGCACTTACGATATACCAATCTACAGCTTAACATTTACTTAAAAAGATAGTATAAATGCCCTATTAATATTGTTAATGTAAAATGGCTGTTAGTCACATTTAACGAACACTATTATTGTATTGTACCAAATATGTAATTTCAGAAAGTAAGAAGTTTACAAGAAATTCATGACATAAAAGTATTACAGAATGATAATTATACTGAATTAAAGATTAACACTTGCTCAAGAAGACTGCATAAATACTCTACTAATATTTTTAATAGGGAACAAGTAATAGTCAATTGTTATAATGTTATTGTATTATATGAAATATCCACTTTCGAAGCGTTAAAAGTCTGAAATAAATTCATGACATAAAAGTATCGTTGAATACCACTTATGGCATACCAATTTAAAGCTTAAAGTTCGCCGAAAAAGACTACATTAGTCCCTCATTAATATTCTTAATCCAAAATGGTTGATAGTCAATTGTTGCAAACAGTGCTGTTGCATCATATCAAATATCTAATTTTGCAACTTAGAAGTCTAATACAAATTCATGACATAAATGTATTGCAAAATTGCACATATGATACATCAATTAAAGCTTAGGATCTATAAAAAATGACTACATAAGTATCTCATTAATATTCTTAATAATAAATAGCCGACGCAAGAGTGTTAACCAATTTACTCGCACCTGCTTCCAATTAGGAGGGAATTTCTGACGCTCCATTAAAAGCTCCGCCATTTTGTGTTATAAATATTGATGAATCGCCTTGGTAATTTTCTACAAACTTCAAGCTTTAAATTGACGTATCGTAAGCACTCTTTTGTGATACTTTTATCTCATGAATATTATTTCGAAAATGTTCATTAAAATGATTAATATGTAGAATTGTCAAAATAAAATCTTTATCGTATAATTTAATAAACAGACTTAACAAACGTTAAGTTGATGTATTGGTTACAATTACAGATGTTCAACATGATCACTATCGGTACCATCTAATATTTTCAGTATCAATTTTTGTTTGATAATCTGTGTATCTGTACGATACATCAGTAAAGTCATGTAAACTATAGTTTGTGGGTGTCGTAGATAACACGATTAACTTCTACTTTTTGATGTATAAACAGTCGTAGTCTACCGATTAATATTCAGGATGCATATTTCATTGCGATACACCATTAGATAAAATTTGCCCGAGAATCGCGAATCAATCACGTTTGACGTCTGACAAAAGTTCGATGGAAATCGTGTCGGGTATAAAAATTTCATCGATACACGTGCTGAACTTACAGTTCACTGGCACGGTTATATTTATCGGTTGCCTCCATTCACGACCTCCTTGAATGTTACACGTGCAATGCAACTTTCGATTTTTCACTATATTATTAAAGAGGTCTGCCACGTGTCGGCGTTGGTACCTTATCGGGATAAAAATACTGCTTGCATAAACAACACACAGCGGGATATTTGCATCGGAAAGATGACTCAGAACTTTTTATTTTTGTCAAAATCTTGCAGCTTTCTGAACTTTCCGTCCCGACTTTAACTTGGTAAACACCTTTGGACATTTGTTAATCGTAAGCCTGTAATTGTCTGATTTGAATTCGCTATGATCAGAGTAATGAACAATTAATTCGGAATTATGAATAATTTTAATATGACAATTTGATCAAGGTTCATTTTTTGTACTTGACAATTACAAATTAAAAATTAAATGTTATATTTCAATTGTTAACTTAAATTAAACGTCAAGGTTTAAGTCCTAGCTCGGACTAAAAGTCAAACTTTAATTGTTGATTTAAATTTAAAAAATTTAAATTGTTAAATTGAAACTTGAGCTTCAATTGTTAATTTAAATTAAAACTTGTGCTTTAATTGTTAATTTTAATTGAAACTTAAGCTTCAATTGTTAACTTAAATTAAAACTTCAGCTTTAATTGTTAATTTTAATTAAAACTTAAGCTTCAATTGTTAACTTAAATTAAAACTTAAGCTTCACTTGTTAACTTAAAATAAAATTTCAGCTTCAATTGTTAACTTAAATTAAAACTTCAGCTTTAATTGTTAATTTTAATTAAAACTTGAGCTTCAGTTGTTAACTTAAATTAAAACTTAAGCTTCACTTGTTAACTTAAAATAAAATTTCAGCTTCAATTGTTAACTTAAATTAAAACTTCAGCTTTAATTGTTAATTTTAATTAAAACTTAAGCTTCAGTTGTTAATTTTAATTAAAACTTGAGCTTCAGTTGTTAACTTAAATTAAAACTTAAGCTTCACTTGTTAACTTAAACTAAAACTTCAGCTTCAATTGTTAACTGCAATTAAAACTTCAGCTTTAATTGTTAACTTAAATTAAAACTTAAGCTTCAATTGTTAACTTCAAATAAAACTTAAGCTTCGATTGTTAACTTAAATTAAAAATTCAGCTTTAATTGTTAATTTTAATTAAAACTTAAGCTTCACTTGTTAACTTAAAATAAAACTTAAGCTTCACTTGTTAACTTAAACTAAAACTTGAGCTTCCCTTGTTAATTTAAATTAAAACTTAAGTTGCGATTGTTAATTAAAGATTAGCAATCACATTTGAATCCCCGATTAAAAAATATTTAATAGTCAATTACAGTTTATTCATTCAATTATTACCAGACTAATAAAAACTGTAAATGGTGTGCAAATGTTAACGAAAATATAATTAATCAGATTTTCCCGATAAAAATTTGATTTTTAATGGGATAACCTTCGATTAAACCATATTCTGCGAACGTTCGCAAGGTATGCACTTTGTTTCGCGTACAACGTGTCGCAAAAGAGGATGTTTATTATTCTAGTCGAGTGTGCACAGGCTGTCGATATCAGAAACTCATAAGAATGACTAGATTGCCTGCCGTGACAGTATTATCGATCGTTTATTACCGTTTCACGGGCTGTCTAAGATCCTGCATGAGATACATTCGTAATTTATCACCCTTCAAATGACCGTGTTACGAGACAAGCTTAATTTGCACGTAGAATTTTAATTGCGAGCCTAATTTTCTCAACACCTTGACGACCAGTGTCACGTACCTGCTTCATCAATTACTAATTACAATTAGAAAATTAGACATTAGGCAACGTGCACATAATTCTATTACTAATTGAACGATATTAAAATAATGAGGATCAAAGATTGTCTAACTAAATTTAATATATTAATTACAGATTAATTAAAATTAATACAATTTGATTTGTTGTCTCTTTGTTGTATGATTCTTTTAATTTTAAAAATATATAAAAATACGTTTTTAATCTTTTGTTAGTAAGACTAATAAGAAAATAATATTTAACAAATATATTCTAGTAAATAAATTTATTTAAAGACGAATGATGTAGTACTGATTATATGCAATATTTTGCATCAATTTTTGTGTTGCAGAAAATTGTGAATTCTGAAGACGAAAAATGTTTGTAATGATTTTTTTAATTAAGAAATTTGTACTTCATGTAAATATTTAAGGTAGTACAAGAATTTTATAATATATTATGTCGCATATTTGCAATGAACGGTACATTTCTTTTTTTTCTTGTAGTAACCATGTGTTAGTTGATCATGTTTGTATCAATAACCCACATAACTTATTCGGTGGACGCGCGATAATCTTCCAGAAAACATATGGGCGTGGTGTTTGCTTCGTATTTATCGGAGAATACTTTTAATCTGAGTATTACCAATGTGTACACTGTTATGGCAAAAATCTTTGTTTACTCTTTTGAGAAATTTAGTGGAATTTTGCTTGATTTGAAATTAGAACATATTTAACAATTTGTTTGTTTGGAAATTTTGGAATTCGGAAACTTGAGAATTGGAAGGCGTGATAATTTGGGAATTTGGAAATTTGAAAAATTCGAATTTGGAGATTTGGAAATTTGGAAAATTTGAATTCGGAAATTTGCAAAATTCGAATTTGGAAATTTGAAAAATTTGAATTTGGAAATTTGAAAAATTCGAATATGGGAATTTCGAAATTCGAAAATTTGAAAAATTTGAATTTGGAAATTTGAAAAATTCGAATTTGGGGATTTCGAAATTCGGAAAATTTGAATTCGGAAATTTGCAAAATTTGAATTTGGAAATTTGGAAAATTTGAATTCGCAAATTTGCAAAATTCGAATCTGGAAATTTGAAAAATTTGAATTTGGAAATTTGAAAAATTCGAATTTGGAAAATTTGGCATTTCGAAATTTGAGGATTAGAGTTTTTAATAATTTGGAAATTCGTAAATTTAGAAATACCAAATATTTTTGAAATTTACTGTAAAAATTTCGTATCAAGGTTTGGCTTGTATAGTCATTTTCGTCATACTATTAGCTCTAAATTGGTACGATATAAATGCCATTTTATGATACTTTTATGTCATGAAATCTCATGTAAAACTTTTTGAATTATTTGAAATCGATTAGCTCGTCAATAGAATGTTAAATAAATATTAAATTACAAACGTGTTAAACAAATATTAAATTATAAATAATACATAATAAATATTCAATAAACATTATAAATACAACATAAAAATGAATCCAGATGGTTAGCGAGCAACAAAATGTAGAGCCAAAAATTCAGCACGTGTACCCTAGACAAAGGCCACCCAGTACCCTCGCCCTTTTTCCTTTTTCCAACGATGCAACCCCTCTGCAATCGTAGGCACCCTGTTGGCCTTCATTCGAAGGGGAAGTAACTTCTGACGAACGTTTGTATCATGCAAGCAGCACCCTGTACGAATACATGCTAACGCGCATACGTTTCACACCTACGATATATCATGGCTCCCACCCTTGCGTGACTTATCCCGCCATTTTTCTCTTGTGCCACGTGCATCGGTTTGGTGAAATGGTCCAGTGCGCATTAACGCGTTATAATGTGATTACGATTTAGAGACACGCGTTCTCTTCTGACATTTTGTGTCGTCGAATTAGAACATTCTTGTAGGTGTTGAATTTTATACAATGGAAAAAAGGACATATGTTTAACAGTGGAAACGAGAAACAGTTTATGCATACATCTAGAAAGTGTTAAATTAACCATTTGACGTGTAATATCGTGTCACACTCGTAACGCGCGTTACTGTTCAAACGTGACAGACCAGACTCGTGTTTTCACTTCAATCGAATTGTGGGTTCAATTGGAATTATAATCTGCTGAATCAATGTTCGCTGAATGCAAAATGTGTTCACTTTAACCTTCTTTGTTCGTCTTCACGTTGTTGCAACAATTAGTCGTCAGTGAATGACGCAACCGCGTAGAAAATTGTAGGTTAAGAAGTTAATGTCTAGTATAAGAATTAATATTATATAATAATATTTAATTGAAAAATACAAAAAATATATTACTCAGAAATGTGCTTCATGAAAAAGAATACATTTTTTTCTATCAAATAAGCATCATTGTAATGTACTTGTATGTATATTTAATAGTCAAGAGCAAATGTGTCTTGACTATTGAATCGATTACTGTTGATTTTTAGAGATATTTGGAGATTTGAAAATTTAGAGACAGGTTGAGTATTTTGGGGTATAGTACTTTGGTGGAAACTTTGGGATTTGGAGATCTATGGATATTGAAATTTAGAAATTTGGCTGTTTAGGAATTTGGATATCTAGGAATTTGTAAATCTAGATATTTGGAGACTTGAGAGTTTATGGATCTAGGGAGTTAGGAACATTAAGACTTTGTGGGTCTAGAGATTTGGAAACATAGGAATTTATGGACCTAGGGATTTAGGGATGTAAGGATTTGTGAACCTAGGAATTTTGAGATATAGAAATTTGTAAATCTAGAGATTTAGGGACATAAGAATTTGTAAATCTAGGGATTTGGAGATATAGGAATTTATGGACCTAAGAATTTAGAGATGTAGAAATTTAACAACCTAGGAATATAAAGATGTAGGTATTTGGCAAACTATGGAACCTAATTGAAAATCTAGGGATTTAAGGATGAGGATATGTGGATATTTGTATATTTAAAAATTTAGGAATTTGATAATTAGAAAAATTAAGAAATTGTAAACTTCATAATTTAAGAATGTGCAAATTTGAAAACTAGAAAATTAGAGAAACAGATTTAACAATTTTGAAATTTAGAAACTAGAAAATTTGTGAAATGTAAGAGTTTAGTAATGCGGAAATTTTTTGAATGTAGAAATTTGGAAGCTAAAAAAATTAGCTTTAAAAACTGACATAAAGTATTGTATAATTATTTGAGATAACATTTAACCAGAGATAATGCATTGTAAGATAAGATAATGAGCGATTATTATTGAAATGTGTACATTACAGTTTATTTGGATAATTGTCAATGGTGAATTGTTAGTCGGGCGCACGTGGTGCGAGGAAATCCGAGGTGAAAGCAACCGGGTATATGTATAACCGGTCGAGGGGCGACGAGAAGTCGTGTCGGGGTTGGCTCTATTGCTTTATTTCGATGCAGACACGTGCACCCGACATTCACGGTAATCAGGTCATCGCCTGCATCGATCGTGTCTCCAACCGGTACGAGTGCACCACGTGTAAATTCATTGTCAAACTGTGTTGTTCTGCCCACTAAAGCCGGCGAAAGAACAATGTTGCACCAGATATTGCAACGGTTACGTACGGGCCATTCTTACCGGTGAATAATATACAGGGTGTTTTTCAGATTTCGGCATCAGATAATGTGGAATTATAGGAGCGGTTTGGAAATTTGAGAAATTTGGGGATTTAGAAAATTGAAAATTTACAAATTTGGAAACTAGGAATTTTGAAAATTTAAAAATTTGAAGTTTAGAAATTTGGGAATTTACAAATTTAGAAACTAGAAATTTGGAATTTACAAATTTGGAATTTAGGAGTGTGGGAATATGAGAATTTAGAAACTTGGAAATGTGGGTATTTAGAAATTTAGAAAGTAGAAATTTTGGAAATTTAGACATTTGGGATTTAGGAGTGAAGGAATTTGAAAATTTAGAAACTTGGGAATTTGGGTATTTAGAAATTTAGAAACTAGAAATTTGGGAATTTAGAAATTTAGAAACTAGAAATTTGGGAATTTAGGAATGTGGGACTTTGAGAATTTAGAAACTTGGAAATGTAGGCATTTAGAAATTTAGAAACTAGGAATTTGGGAATTAACAAATTTGAAATTTAAAAGCTTAGAAATTTATTAATTTCTTTTTCATTTCTGACATCTAACATGATCTCTTTAACAAAAACCCAGTGTAACAATTTATCATTAAAAATATAAATAAACGAATAGCAGCCCCTAAATTAATATAAAATATAATAAAATTTTATCTACAGAATTAAAAATAAAATGTTAAGCTGTCCAATGTTTTGAAAGTTGAATGTTATGCATCTTAGTGTGGAGTCAGGGATAAATAAGACCATCTGTCAATAATAGAAATAAACAATTAGTAAAAAATCTATTCAGTCGTATTTTTTTTATCGCCTTTCTTGTGAAAAGTTTTTATATTCGGCGCGGACAGTTAGAGTATATAGTGCGTTGTTACCTTGCATCGAATGTGTCATCACAGGTGCACACGTGTCTTCTTGTGGTCAAGGTGCAACACACCGGCTCGTGCCGGTATTATTAAATACTTATAACGAGTGAAAGTTCTGTCTTCCGTTTTATAAATAAAATTGGTACGATGTTCCTGCTGTCGTTATCGATCGTGTCTTCGCATATTTTTACTTGATCCCTTACTTGATCTTTTCACGCATTTTGATACGTTATATTCTACCTTAAATTTGACGCATTTTGATTAACTGGTTGTTATTGGAAATTTGATATGGTTTACTTAATAACTTTTTATTACTATATTGTTGTAAATGAGGGAGTAGTATGTAGGGAGTTAGAATCTAGGAATTTGAGACATGGAATTTAGAGATTTTTTTAATTTTCAAGCTTCGTATTTTATAAATTTGCACATTGCGAAATTTAACAATTTCTGGAATTTGGAAATTTGAGAATTGAGAAATTTGGAAATTTAGTAATTTTGAAACTTGGAAATTTGAGGATTTGGGAATTTGGAAATTTGTAATTTTGAAAATTCAGATATTTCAGAACTAGGGAATTTTTAAAGTTAGGGAATTTCAAAATTTGAAAATTAGAAATTAGAGAATTTGAAAAATTTGGAATTTAGAAATTTGAAATTTGTGAATTTAAGAAGTTGATAGTTTTGAAATTTTTAAATTATAAATTGATAATTTAGGTATTTTAAAAAATAAGACAATATTTAAACAGTACTTCAAAGTTGGTACATGAACCAGTAAAATCCGGACTGCTTCCAACTGCCATCTTAATACACAATAGTACAACAATCAAGTAGTAATGTACGTAACGGTTATACTTTAGTACATGATATACAATGTGATCGATATCATTAATTTGTAGAGTAATTGCACAATAAGCTGTTTATTGTTGTTTGATCATCGAGATGAGCGCTTTCACGTAGTAAAGCGCATCGTCAGTGCGCAATGTAGGTCATCGATTGTTCTCTCCTCGTCAAATTACGCAGATGGTTGGTAGCATTATACATCACCAAGGGGGTAATTACCGTTTGCGTGTAGTCTACGAACACGATTAACGGAAACGTCGGCGTTTTTGTGAATGAGCTGATTGTACACGGTCATCAAAATTCGCGCCATTAAGCGAACAGACGACTTGAAACTGAAGTGAATGACCGTGCACAATTGGTCCCATAATATTTTACTTTTTATACAGATCTCTTCATGATTTATAACATTATTACTCTTAAATATAACCTACCATTTTGCCCGAAGGTATCCACAGCTACTTATGAGTTCATTCGTACGAATTAAGTTAGGTCTGGTTCTTTACATAGTATTTTATATTGGGTTAGGTAGTTTTCGTAAATATTAGTTGATAGTCCATTAAGGTTAAATAGTAACATTTAAGGTTAGGTGGTAGTAAAAGTTAAATAAGAATACAATAGAATTAGAACATAAAGGTTAAGTAATATAAAGGTTAGGTTAGTTAGTATCTTATAAAAGTAGGGTTAGGTAGTATCATTAAAGATAGTATCACATGAAAGTTAGGTTAGGGTTGCGTATATGTTCACAAGAATTAAGTTGCAATTACATATTTGTATACAGGATACTGATTTATATATAATAATATGTATGTCAAAATACGAATAATTTTTTGCAAAATAAAAAATTAATTTTCTGTTTTCAGATAGCTGTTAGTAAAATGGCTCCGACCGTTTGCCTGTCGGAGCTTCCAGCTATAAGAAAAACCACGACCCCCTGTTCGCGTCGAAGACAGAGGGTTCACAATGGAGCTGTGATGAAACAACAGAAACTAGAATTAAGAAAATTGGATTCGAACGCGTTCCCTCGCGACGAAGCGTCTCTAACACCACCGGAAAGTCCTCTTTGGGAACCGGAATGTCCAGGTGATTCCTGCGCACCCAGCATCGTCAGTTCTTCCTCCCCAAACGTTTCCGCTCGAGTCCCGAGGGACATAGAGGAACATTGGAAGATGTTCCTAGCACGACGAAAAGGTAAGCTTCATTTGTAATTTCATTGCTAATGTTAATTTATTCGTCGTTTAATGAAGCTTATTATTAGTATGATTTATATTAAAAACAATAAACAACTTTCGTATCATTCAAGATTATTCATTCTAACAGCGTATAACATTTAATATTGTGAGTATTTTGCAATCTCGGTCCGCCATTTTGGATCTGTCACTTTGAATTGCCAAATTTTTATTTTAACTTTGAAATTGACGATTATGAAAACTCCCTCCTATTAATTTTCACGAACATTGCACGTTTTCTAACAATTTCTATTATGTTGCATCCGCCATCTTTGATTCTTAGACCATTTTAATTTTGACTTCATATGCGTAATTTATGACTCGAAAATATCTCTGATACAAAATTTCGTAGAAATTTCTCAGAAAAAAGTATCCTTCCAAGGGTTAATATAATTAAAAAAAAAACATGAAATAAACTCTTTTAAAACATAATTTCTAAAATATCCATCAATTTCACAGGTCTTCTGGACATCGTGGTACGTACAATGGCCCTGGTACGACGAAATAATATCCTTCAGAAACGAGTGAATGCACTGCGAGCTGAGACTCGAGATTTCATTCATTCGGTACTGAACAATCCTGAGAACAAGTGTATTCAACAAAGACTAGACTGCAAAGAAACGGATGTGTCTTCTTCGACGGAGAACATCGTTTGCAGATCACCGTCACTTCCGCCCACGCCGGATTCAACGAATTCTTCGTCGAACGACGACGTGTCATCGAGCAGCGATCATGATACAGAAGAATCTTGCGACGACGAATCGTAAATGTTACGTGCAAAAGAAGGAAATGTATCTTGGAAACGAAACGGAAGAAACGGACGGATATGGTCGCTTCTTGATTAACTGAACGAAGCTCGAGAAAGAGAACGAGAGACAGGAAATGATTAAGACTGGAACGTTTTAACGGATTTTTATTTATGAAAAGATATTCAGTCTTTTTTGCTCTATAGAGGCTAATAACATTTTAATTTATTCGATTTCAATTCTCTTGAAACATGTATACGATTTCATTTAAGAAAATAATGCAATGTACTTTGAATAGTGAGAAACATTTATTACGTGTTCAGTGTCGCCGTTAACGTGGAGTAAACAAGACAATTATGACGAGTCTTAGAACTTTAAATTCTGAGATTTTTAAATACTGAAATTTTCAACTTTAGAAATTTTTTAATTTGCAATTTATTAAATTTAACAGCTTTGAAGTTCACAAATTTATAAATTTTAAAGTTTTCAAAATCATAAATCCTTAAATTTAGAAATTTACCAATTATTTATAGTGATATAATAAGAGTCAGATCTAATGTAGTGTAAAAAATAATGTTGACTCAAAAGTCTCTCAAACTCTGGCGGCGGTTCTGATATATTTTTTGCAGGTCGATTAAATTTATTCATGGACGCTAAAAGAATGACAAATGAACGCGAATTAAGATTATATTTTATTAGTTGTTCAATTTAAATTAATAACATTTATTTTACAAATCAAATTTTTAAATGTTAAGACGTTCGGGAATCAAGAAGAGATTATATAGAATTGTAGGTAATGTATATTAAAACGACTAAATTCTTGAAGAGTTTCAAGTTCTAAGCTTTTTTCACACATCAGTAGCTCGTAAGCTGTGCACCATTTAAATTTTATAAAATAGTTGTAGAGAAAGCTACATTATTCATAGAAGCTAGCCATTTCCACTTTTGGAATCTTTCTTTTTATCTCTTATCAATCATAGTATATAGTAGCATAGAACTAGAAAATAAAACCTTATCTCTAAGGTTTACAATAGTAACTATGAAATTTAGGAAACTTATATATCAGTGAAATGATTATCTAAATGACTACAAAAATATCATGATATCAAATCAGAGCAACTTCCAACATACATTAACGTAGAATAATTAATTAATATTTTTTTTCATGATCCATTGAGGACCGAGTACTGCGAGAAAAACTTTCTGCGATAAAACGCTAAACTATGTTAGTTGAAATTTCGTCTATTTGACTACTACGATTAGACTAGAATTAAAAAAAAAAAGAAAAAAAGAAAAAAACGCCCTGCAAAATTGGTGGCTGTGAAATTTGTATTTTGCACGTATAACTTCGTACAATTTAATCGAATCTAAAAAAGCAATGCTAATAAATCCCGCGTCTGTAGAACTAATTTTGTGATCATGTGATAATCATAGTATTTCTCGCGCAGAATTATACATGTATGTGATAATAAATCTTTGAAGCAACTGTATTTCCTTGTCGACGAATTTTATTTTTCTTTTCATAGACGTACGCGGACAATCGTGTCTCGATTATCGAAGCAATACACATAGTTGTAATTTATTCTGCTGAAGAACAACTGGAATCATTAGACGTAAATTCGATCGACGAATTATAATAAAACTGTAATCGATAATTTCTATATTCGTTAAAAAGGCGTGACGTTAAACATTAGACCGGTCGTTTTATTAATATTTTATATAAAAAGAAAGTGAAACTTCGACGAAATTTTGACTTGCTACGAATGGTCTAATTTTTTATTTTCACGCCTCAATTTCTTAGCATATCATATTCTTCTTCTTTCTTAGCGTAGAGTATAAACGATAAGAATGAACCAAATCAAGTGTTTAACAATCATAGTGAAAAAATGTAAAAACAATGATTACATTAAATAGATTAGATTTTAAGCACCCCTGTATTTTGTAACAATTCATGTAAAGCACATTTAAAAGTAAAATTATTAAGATCATTAATAAATTATTAGGCACACAGTGAAGTATGATCTCAAGCTGTAAAAGTTTCTGAGAAATTCTTCTTTCAAAATATATTTTACAATGAACATAGAAATCCTATGTTTGCGTTCAAATTTGATAAATATTAATTTGTGTAACGTGAAATTATTTTATAATCCTCCATCATTAAAATAATCCTTGATTATTTTCAATGTTATTGCTCATTTATAATATTCTTAAACGACATTTACAATTGTTTAAAAATTATTCAATGAACGATTGATAGGAGGTATTTATCTTTCGAATTATGATACGATCAAATTATTTATTTATTTATTTATTTTCGTAAGATAATTCTAATTAGATACATTATGTTCGTCATTTTATTAGTATTATAATATCCTGTTTATCCGTGAAATTTAGTGAAAAAATAAATGATAATTTCAATAACTATTTGATCGATTATTCATCACAAATGTACAATTTCTATCCCAGATTAGCAATAGTTTCATACAAAGATGTTATTATGTTGGCTAACATACGTGTATTGTACAAGTCTACTCATGAATCTAAAATTCTTATATCTCGTATAAAATCTTGCATAATAGTTTCAAAATGGTATTAAAGCACCATGTACATGATTAGTAGTCAACAATACTTTATATATACTATCCCGATATAAATGTATTTACAATATGTTAGAACGTATACGATTTAATAAAACTATGATCCTACATATGAAAAATATTAATGTGCTTCTGGCGATTGTGACAGAAGAACTACAAGGACCCAGAATTGTAGCAATGCCTGTAAGAAGTTTAAAAGAATATAAAAATTAATTTCTGATAGAATATCAAATATATAATATTCTTTTAAACATATTGTGGTTATTAATATACTTGCCATGTAAATTAGTACTAAAATCCTTGCAAGCGGATATCTTCTTAAAAAAACACCTGTGCGAATACTGATAGCATCTAATGAAGAGTAAGCTCTTTTCACCCTTCGAGTAACTCCAGTGTCAAATGGAGTTTCCATTAAAAATGTTGGTACTTGAGCTTTGGCATCGTCGGTATCATTTAAGTTATTATAAAGAATATTGCGCCGACTATTTCTAAGTTCATGCTATAGAAAAATATAAAATATTTATACTAAATTGTGTACTATTTATCTGAAAAATCTATTGACTCACCTCTATTTTTTCCAATTGCAATCTTAGAGCATTTCTTTCAGTTGTTAAACTTTCTAATGCTTGTTGTTTCGAAACTAAGGTTTTCGTAAGAGATGCCAATCTTGATTCCACTTCACTACTTGGTGTGGAACTTGCAGATAATTGCATTCTCAGTCTACTAATTTCAGAATTATTCTTTTGTAACTGTGAAGTGTAACTATTTCGTTGGCGAATTAGTTCATCTTTCAGTGATCTTATTTCCTAAAATAATGTTGGTATATATTAATCGTTCTAAATGCACACTTGAATATAAACGCACTTCTGAGTGTAATCTTGCATCTTCTTCTGCATCCAGCCTCCTACGTCTTTCAGTTGCAAGGATTTCTTGAGCCTGTACATTTGCTTCAGCAGAATTTTGTCTCATCTTTTCTAGCTTCACATCTGCATTCATTAATTCTTCACGTACTATTCTCAGCTGTTCAGAAATTTGTTGATTTTCTTCTCTAAGAATGTCACGTTCTTGCCTACCCAGAAAATAACATATTGAAAATAAAACAATTTATTAAATACCTTTGATATGTCATTGAACTTACCTTAACTGGTTTAATTCCATGATCATTGTATCATCCATCCCTGACGATTCATTAGATCTCAATTCTGCTATCAACTTTTCTTTTTCTTGTAATGTTTTTAAAGCTCTAGCTTTATGTTGATCCAAATCAGCTCTAGTAGAATTTAATTCTGATCTACTTCGTTCTAAAGCAATTTGTAATTCTACTACTTGCTTAGATAATTGTATCTTTTCTATATTTAAAGACTGCAATTTTTCATTCAAAACTATGATTTCTTTCTGATGATCCGTCTCCTGTTTTCCGAGTAATTCAGTTCTCTCTTCCAAATTTCTTTCTATTTCCTTTAAATACTTTTTAATATATTTATTATCAGATGAATTGATTAATTTATTTACTTCTACATGCTTCTGCTGATCATCATATTCATATCCTTGTTGCATATTATATCCTAAAAAATGTTAAAAGTTTGTTATGCTTCCACATATATATAAATTAAATAAAATTAGTATAACTTTGCTACCAAATCATTTCCTTACCATTATCGAAAACAATTCCTAGACTATGGTCCCCTATTGATTCTTTATTTGTTACTTCATTTTTAGAAACATTATCATCTTTTGTATTTACATTGTCAGGATTAAAATTATCTGGAAATTCTATGGATGCATGTATAGGACTAGGACTTGAACAATCACTATGATTTGATAACTCTGATATAGAATCTGTAGTATCTGTTGGATGTTCCACCATAAGCGATGAAGGTGTAGGTGGTGACATTAAGATTTCTGCAATGTTTTTCTTTGGACTTGAATTAGGAGTATTTAAAAAAGTAAGGAGTTCTTCGTCCTTTGACACACTAACAACTGAATTTGTCAATGAGGAAAGGTTTGATGTTGAATCAATGTAAGGTTGTTTTGATGAGTCTGTAGTCAATTGTAATACTGTTCCTTCTTGTGCTTTAACACTGCAATTTGTAAAATTATATGTTATGATTTCAGTAAATTACTTAATAAGAAATGTAGTTACGAAAGACAATTTCATATTTATTTTTTTACCATGATTCAGGAGGAATCCATGTAACATGTGTCAATTGGGATTGTGGTAATTCATATTTATCTTTATTTAAAACTGCCGCAGTATTTTTATCTATTTTGTTTAAAAGATTTTCTGCCTTGTCAGCGAGACCTGAGAACCAGGCCATTTTAACAAAAACGAACACAAACACTTGTTATAAATTTGATGACGTTTAACACCTGACAAAATTCATACTTTCAAGCCACTGGTAACATAACCTAGAATAAAATTCGAATCAAATGGATCAATAACTACTTGGAACTGTAAAAAGTTCGGTACAGAAAAGGTTGTTGTATAAAAAAGATAATGGAAATTACTGTTTCACAGTTAGTATGAGATTTGTTTTTAGGTGGAATTTTATGTATTGATTTTAGGTTTTATAAAAATATGTATATAATATTAATATTTTTAAATGGATTTACATATTATTATCGGCAGATGATAGTGAACTTTAACAATAAAACGATTTAAAGAACAAAAAAAATTAATTATAAACATGTTATTTTTTTGTGATATTTATTCATTTTTGATGTTACAATTATGTAATATACAATGCAATAATAAACAATAACTGAACAGTAGTAGATCTCCAATATTGCTGCATATCATTTTGTAATATTCTTTATAATGAACTAGGTAAGTTCACTAGATTTTTCCTATTCTTTCTGTAGTTGAATGAAAAATTTTAAGCTTTTGCGGCAGCAAGAGCTTCAAGATCAGAAATACACTGAACTAAATTTGCTTTTTCCAGCTCTGGTGTAATAGCTTTTAATACACTGTTTGTAATCCACTGTACCATGTGTCTCTGAGCAATTCTGCGTTCTACAGCTTCTACTTGAGCCTGGTAATCGAGACGTTTCTTAACCTGTAATTAATTATTATGATTATTAATATTAATGATATAAATATAAAAGTGATGTACTATGAATTTTACTTTTTAATATTTAATACGTAGTTTCTTAATGGTTTTATGTACCAGAGTATTTTATATTATGTAGTATTTACTGTACTATACTTTGCGTGCAATGATAATTTCTATAATTCGTAATTATGGTTCTTGTATGTTAAAATTAAATACTAAAGTATTACCTCACTGTAAACTTTTGCGAGTCGTTCCCTATAAGCAGCTTCTAGCTGTATTAATACATTCTGTTTTTTAATATCATAAATCATAAATTGCGCATCAGCCATCCATTTCTCTTTTTCTAAATCCTTGACTCCTTTTTCAAGTTTTGTTAATTCGTCTGTTCTAGATTGCTCAAGTTCAGCATCATATTGTGCAACCTGTTTGTCTAAAGCTTCTCCAATTTTTGCCCCATACTTAATATGAACAAACATTATAATTGAAAGTAATGAGAGCCCATTATAGAATTCATGTTCCAAGACAAACCATTCTTTAGAAACTAAATAGGTTGATACGCTGAATAAGAACATATATGGACCTAAACATTCAAACCGAAATAAAAATTATACATGAGATTATTTAAGATAAAATAACAATATATATATATATATATATATATATATATATATATCACAAATTATTGAATCACCTGTAACACCAGTTTTAGGGTAAAAGTATGTGAACCAGCTTTCTGGAATAAATCCTAATCTAACAGGAGGGTGAGTCATAGGTCGTTTCATTCGTCGTGGATCATCTGCAGGGCATACTAATGCGCTAGTCTGAACTCCACGAGTAGTTATAGATTTTATTTGAGAACAAGCTATAAAACAGATTATAAGAAACAAAAAATATTACTGAAAATACAAAGTTTCATTAGTATATTTCATACACTGTTCAGTAAGTACATACCCACAATTAGGTATGACCTAATATCACTTTTTAATTATTAGACACAAAATTTTTAACTCCATATCCTTTAAAATACATTATGTATGCAAAGATTCAACATACAAGTTTATATAAATATATTTTAAAGTAAAATACCGACACATTTGTCTTATATTATTACATAATGCGATAGAATAATTGACACGAAATTGATAATGTTAATAGTAAAATATCATAAGTTATGAGCTAACAATATCGTAAAAAGTTTTTTAACAAAATAATTAGAGTTAATTTAACTTCCAATTTTCACTTACCATTACGAAAACCCAATCTCGACAACATTTTGTTGCCCCTCTGTTATACCAAGTTTTACCCAGATCAATCCGAAAAGGTACAACAGACCATATTGAAGTTAGTTGAGGAAACTAGTCGCAAAATTGTGGCGGCGCTCTCTTGAGGATAATCACATAAGCTAGAGATTATATAAACGTTATTCTCTCGCTGGTGTTCCACATTGTGAATTGATAAAATATCACCTCTCAATTTCTACTGTCGTGCATTTGCAGTAGAGATCTGTTGAAAATGTCTTATTGAGAAGATTTAAATAAATTTTTAAAATGACCGCCACAAAGAGTTGCTAGTGTCGCCATCTAATAACAAAGCACTGAACTGTGATGAGCGTACGCAGCCGCAGAATACCTATCGAGCAGCGTCGGTAAATTGTCGGTTACGTTTTATGAAGGTAATGTACCATCAGCGTGATTTCGATGATAGTTTTACTCTGCACTGCTAGATGGCG
This sequence comes from Megachile willughbiella, assembly GCA_945859595.2. Taxonomy (NCBI): domain Eukaryota; kingdom Metazoa; phylum Arthropoda; class Insecta; order Hymenoptera; family Megachilidae; genus Megachile; species Megachile willughbiella. The sequence goes on from OX243796.1 coordinate 14,633,258, forward strand.
CTGCGCACGACCCGAATAAGGGTGCGTTCAGATTAGGCAAGTGACTGCACAAATAGCCTAATATGAACGGGATTTAATGTAACGCAAAAAAGTAGTTACATAGTACGATGTAATAAGTCCTGTAAAACTGTGCACATTGATATGTACATATAATAAACACGCACTAGATTTAAGTACTAAGAATGTACTCATCTATTAATAAGATATATTAAGATACTCGATGTACATAAGAGTTTGAAAATAAATATGAATAAAAAGATGTACTTGCACATTTATTTACTAACCCTGCCATTCCAACTTCCAACAATTGCCATAAACTTTAAAAACCAAAAAACAAAAAAAAATAAGAATTAGTATAACGAGAACATATCATATGAGGAGGTATTTTCTCGTAAGATTTCATTGAATTCGACACCATAAAAAATTCGAGAAATCCCGACGCCGGTTTTCCAAACAAATAATTTGAAAAATAAAAATTTGGTATCAGGAGAACATAAGTTATGAGGAGGTATTTTTCGTGCCACTTCTTGGAATTTTGATGACGTCAAATTCCAAGAATTCCCGGACGCTATTTTAGAAATTCAAGCAGCCGATTTTGAAATTTTGTATCAGGAGAACATGAGTTATGAGGAGGTATTTTTCGTGCCACTTCTTGGAATTTTGATGACGTCAAATTCCAAGAATTCCCGGACGCTCTTTTAGAAATTCACGCAGCCGATTTTGAAATTTTGTATCAGGAGAACATGAGTTATGAGGAGGTATTTTTCGTGCCACTTCTTGGAATTTTGATGACGTCAAATTCCAAGAATTCCCGGACGCTCTTTTAGAAATTCACGCAGCCGATTTTGAAATTTTGTATCAGGAGAACATAAGTAGCGAGGAGGTATTTTTCGTGCCACTTCTTGGAATTTTGGTGACGTCATTTCCAAGAATTCCCGGACGCTCTTTTAGAAATTCACGCAGCCGATTTTGAAATTTTGTATCAGGAGAACATGAGTTATGAGGAGGTATTTTTCGTGCCACTTCTTGGAATTTTGATGACGTCAAATTCCAAGAATTCCCGGACGCTCTTTTAGAAATTCACGCAGCCGATTTTGAAATTTTGTATCAGGAGAACATAAGTAGCGAGGAGGTATTTTTCGTGCCACTTCTTGGAATTTTGGTGACGTCATTTCCAAGAATTCCCGGACGCTCTTTTAGAAATTCACGCAGCCGATTTTGAAATTTTGTATCAGGAGAACATGAGTTATGAGGAGGTATTTTTCGTGCCACTTCTTGGAATTTTGATGACGTCAAATTCCAAGAATTCCCGGACGCTCTTTTAGAAATTCACGCAGCCGATTTTGAAATTTTGTATCAGGAGAACATGAGTTATGAGGAGGTATTTTTCGTGCCACTTCTTGGAATTTTGATGACGTCAAATTCCAAGAATTCCCGGACGCTCTTTTAGAAATTCACGCAGCCGATTTTGAAATTTTGTATCAGGAGAACATAAGTAGCGAGGAGGTATTTTTCGTGCCACTTCTTGGAATTTTGGTGACGTCATTTCCAAGAATTCCCGGACGCTCTTTTAGAAATTCACGCAGCCGATTTTGAAATTTTGTATCAGGAGAACATGAGTTATGAGGAGGTATTTTTCGTGCCACTTCTTGGAATTTTGATGACGTCAAATTCCAAGAATTCCAGGACGCTCTTTTAGAAATTTAAGCAGCCGATTTTGAAATTTTGTATCAGGAGAACATAAGGTGCGAGGAGGTATTTTTCGTGCCACTTCTTGGAATTTTGATGACGTCAAATTCCAAGAATTCCCGGACGCTCTTTTAGAAATTTAAGCAGCCGATTTTGAAATTTTGTATCAGGAGAACATGAGTTATGAGGAGGTATTTTTCGTGCCACTTCTTGGAATTTTGATGACGTCAAATTCCAAGAATTCCCGGACGCTCTTTTAGAAATTTAAGCAGCCGATTTTGAAATTTTGTATCAGGAGAACATAAGGTGCGAGGAGGTATTTTTCGTGCCACTTCTTGGAATTTTGATGACGTCAAATTCCAAGAATTCTCATGTTCTCTTGATACAAATTCTCTCTTTCGAGTATGTAAATTTTTATTTTGATGGGTTTGTTAGGTAACAATAAGTACACAATGCTTGTTTAATAAATTTTCCTTTATTTTTACTACTTTGTATACAGTGCACAACTTAATTTAACTTATTTTCTAATTACGTCTAACGCAATTTATAATCTTTTGTAATTATTATGTTATACTATAAACAAATTACATGTATATCTATGTAAACTAATTGTACAGTGAACAATTCAACTTATCGCTAAATTACTTATTCAATTATTTATATCGGACGCAATTTATAATATTTTTTGCAATTAATAAACTATGATATACTACTGTGTTGTACTGTAAGTACAAGTTATTTGTTAGTTATCATTATTGAAATAGGAAAAGTATATGATGTTGTTAATATTATGACAATCTTATTACAATATACATTTCCTATTACAATTAATAAATATAATTCCACAATAATTTAACAAAATAAAAACAGTTTATTAACTTGCAAAAATGTATAAGTAAATAACACATTAACATGTATTACATACATTTATTTGTGTTACAATAACGCTAGTGTAATTCGCAATTGTACTTTATTACAATAAATAAAAAATTACTTTATCATAGCTTAATTGAATACTAACATTTTATTGTGTCGCATACATGAATAACAATTTGATAATTCTGTATATTAATAAAAATCTGCATTTGGTCTTGTACACGATACCCAGAAATACCTGTAACAGAAAAACAAAAATAATTAAAACACAAATTCTAAATACTAAAATTTAGTTATAAAACATGTATATTAATTAATTTATACACTATTTGATAATATAGAGATAAGTAATACCAATTTCTTAAATATAAACAGGAGAAAAAGATTAATAAATAAATTTCCACTAATTATGTAATGTATACTATCACATAATTACACACCACGGTATGGTCAAAGTTGGTCCTATTAAAGTTTTGTCCGCTATTATTTTACTAAAAAGTAGAAAACTTATATGTATAAGTTATCCAATGAACTACTTATCATTTTTTAATACAACGAACGTTTCAACAAATATACGAGATGCAAAATTATGAGACAACGTTAATTTGTTCATTATTAAGTCATGGTAATTAAAGGCTGAGTTTATGGTTTCTAATAAGGCGAACGCACGACCTTCAGTACACCAATTTCACCGAAACTTGGTATAATTATAGGAGACCCTACTACTAATAATTTTGCAAAATTGTAGTACCCGCTTCTCAGAAATACGACAGAAATTCACATTGAATTTTTCTTAATTTCTATTTAATTAACATAAAATTCAAAGATGTTTACTGATTTGGATATTTTAACACTGACAACATTGCAAATTTACAAATATAGAAACTTGAAAAATTGAAACTTCGAAAATGTATTTTGAAAAATTTGTATTCCTAATTTAGCAGTTCGGAAATATGATAATTAAGTAATTTGAAAACTAACAAGTTTAAAATTAGAAAATGTAGAAATTTAACAAGTGTAAAATTGCAACTCTGACAATTTAAAAATTTGAAAATTTAACAAGACATTTGGAGAATTGAAAATTTGAAAATTTAAAAGATTGAGAATTTGCAAATTAAAAAATTTAGAAATTTGAAAATTAAAAATTTTAAAAATTAGAAATTAGAAAATTAGAAAATTAGAAAATCCGAAAATTTGCAGTCTAAAAAGTCCAAGAATTTGAAAATAAAGAAATTGAGAAGTTCAAGAAATAAAAATTTAAGAATTAAAAATTCAAAAGTTAAATAAAAAGTTAAAAGTTAAAGTTAAATAAAAAAATGTATTAATTTGTAAAACTATTATTTTATTGTGTTCCCTTTAATCGTGTCAATAAAATTATTACTATTCGGATTTCCCATAATCGCGTTGCACGGGACAAATCTATCGTATTGAACAGAGATAACATCATAATAAGAGGAATTTCATAATCTGCCCTGTACTAACAAATTGCAATTAACTAGTAATCAAGTTAACCGTTAACGGGTAGAACGAGGTCGGATCTAGCAGATGGGGAAATTTATATCAAAGTGCTCACCGACGCATGACTAATTAAACTTTGTTAGATTGACTAAGTTTAATTAACGTAAATTCGCGTGAAACAAAATTATCGTCGATGTGAATATTTTTACGTATTTATTTTTTATAATCTCTGTTCTACGCAGTACTAGGATTAATTACGATATTCTACGCCATTTTGTGTGCGAAGAGAATAACCTCTACGAAAAGAAAATAAATTAATTGAAGCACATTGGATAAAATATCTCTTACACTTATTCAATATCTCTCACTAAAAACAAAACAAATATTCTACAAATACTTCTAGAAATTTTCTAGCATTAAAAATAATCTAAAAATTTTGAGGTTATTTTGTTTCAGTCTTTTTAGAATTAAAAATATTTTTTGTCAAAAATACACAAATTATAATTATATATTAGTTATAAATATTAATGATGGCTTGTAATTAATAAAACGTAACTGGGTTACTTTGTGCGTTTTATAAAGGAAGCTAAACGTTACCCTATCAGCAAGCTAATTAACATAATTAATCATGAGATTAAGAGTGGCAAGTGCAAACGAAGAGTTAAACAACTTGCCTTCACTGAAATATTTCACTGGAGAAATTTACAGTAACTGTTATCAATACTTGAAATTCTATAGCTTCATTAAAAAAAATAACAGCAAAAATAGAAAGAAGTTACTTTCAACTGACGTCAAACAAATTCTATTAAATTAATTGTTTGGTGAACAAATTTGCAAACAGCGAACGATATTTTTAAATTTGAAATACAATTTCAGTTTCAATTTGCAGGTTTATATATTATATTTTATTTACTCTGAAGCTAAAAATCAATATTAAACTAGGTACAGTGTTTAGTGGCGCCATCTGTTAACGTATCCTAATAACAAGTCTAAACCTTATCATCGTACGTTAACTTTTCATGAAACTTTAAAAAATCATACAAATTTATATATAAACCATTTAAATATAGAAAAGATATATCTTTCACTTTTTATTTCCAGCACGTTTTTATTCGCAGAGTTATAATGCATTCTGTAATCTTCAAAGTGTGACAATTCAAATATTTTAAATGTAACTCACTGAGACGTGAAACAATTTAATTCTTTATAAATTCACTGTATAATTTTTATCACATAGCTTTAGCTTGTTCCATTATTTATTACTGTTACTAGTTATTTAATACTTTGTATTCATTATTAGTATTATTTATTTAATAGTAAAAATTAAATCATAAAATTAATTTAAAATAAACAGAAATAATATATTAAAGAAATGAGTTTTTAATATATTTAGTAATATAAAATGTAGTAATAGTCACACTACGTCGTACTGTTTATGGTTATTTCTACCGTGGTAAATGAACCATGGTGAAAAATGATCGTAGATAGTAACACATTTCAATTTAATTTTCTATTATAATTTTCTGAAGTTTCCTCTGTAGATTACTACAATAATACTAAGAAAACTGAAAATCCTCAGTATAACATTCATTTATATTATTAAATTAAATTTGTAAAACTACGGTGTATCTACAAGTTACAACTGCGTGCTGTACTGCAGCGCCATCTTCTGATTCGTTTCTGAACTAACACAAATAGAATTAAGGCAAGCGGTGAAATTTCCTGAACTTAAAATCAGATAAAATAAAAGATATTATTATATTAGATTCTCCAGAAAGTTTCACAAGTTTCATATTCTTACAGGAAAAAAAAATTCTGAACAACACGAGGAAGTTTATTAGTTTAAAAAAGAAGCCCTTTAAGGTTGCGCGCAGTTTTCACGGTAAGCTTGGTACATAAATAAAGACCGTTAATAAAAAAAAATTTCAATCGATATTTATATGCGGCCCTTCAGTGCAGTCGAAAAAAAAATATTAATTTAGACTCCCGATGTCGATATTTTATTGGAAAGTGATTTTAATTATTAACAGTTCGTTTTAATTGAAAATAAAAATAGGAGAGAATTTTATAACGGTATTAAAGTAGTTATAAAGTCTAATGGTGGTTTATAGTCGATAGTTATGCATTTTATTTTAATTAATATTTTAAGTGGAATTCCAAAATTATTTTTATTTAGAATTGAATTTTGATATTATTTTAACATTTTACGATTTAATACTTTTTGGTTTGAAATATAACAATTGATCTAATTTCAACATCATCTAATACCTTTGCCAGTACTTAATTAGATTATCAGTGTAATTAATTAGAAGTAAAATAAATCTTATAAAATTTCACTAAGCAATATTATAAATTTTGTATCAAATAATTTATACTAACTTTATGTTAATTTAAATAAATTAACAATATTTAATAATTGCAAGCAAGGAGTAAATTATGGCAACATCCCTTGACAACTAATATAAAATAAAAATTATTAAAATTTTAGTTCCTTTTATTCTAACTTCTTTAAATATTATTTATGTTAATTATATATTGTAAAATATAAGTGTGACTGAATTTAATTATTATGCAATAAAAATATGATTAAATTTAATTATTATACAATACAGATGCGATTGAATATATTTATTATATAATATAAATATAATTAAATTTAATTACCGTACCAATATAAAAATGATTAAATTTAATTATCATATAATAAGAATATGATAAAATTAAAATGTGATGTAATACATGTATGGTTAAATGTAAGTGGAACTTTTCGTCTGCTAAAAATCGAACATTTTGCAATTATCATTGTTCATCTGGACCGAGGTATAATATTTTGTGTATTGAAAAGGAAGGACATCGAATCGTGAGACAGTCTAGCTACCCACTTCACCGGACACGTGTGTAATCCCCAGAAATAGTTGTCCCCAAGTCGACCCAATTTACCCGACCTGTCTACCTGCCACCTTGCTATGTTCCACTTAAAATTTCCAATGAAAATACGCGTTTAATGAATTGTCCGATTTTCAAATTCCCAATTCTCTCTAATTTTACAAATTTCAAATCTGGATTTACGAACTTGAAAATTATCGAGTTTCATATTCTTAAATTTCTACATCTTCCATTTTTCAAATTTAAAATTTGTCAATTTTCCAATTTTCCAATTTTTCAATTTTTCAATTTTTCAATTTTTCAATTTTTCAATTTTTCAATTTTTCAATTTTTCAATTTTTCAATTTTCAAATTTCCCAATTGTCAATTTTTCCATTTCGAAATTCTCAAAGCCCAAATTTTTCAAATTCCAAATTTCAGATATTCAAATCATCAAATTTCAAGTTTGATTGTCAAAATTTTCAAAATCCAAATTTCCAAAATTTCAGTTTTCAAATTTCTAAATCTCCAAATTTTCAAATTCTCCAATTTCCCAATCTTCAATTTTTCTTTGTCAAAATTTTCCAAATCCAAATTTTCCAAATTTCAAATTCTCAAACTTCCAAATTCTCAAATTTCCCATTTCTCAAATTCCCAAATTTCCTAATTTTCAATTCTTAAACTCCAAAACTCCCAAAACCCAAATTTATCAAATTCCAAATTCTTAAACTTTATAAACCTTAAACTTAAAAAATTTTCAGAATAAAACAAGAACATATTCTGCATATAATCTTTTGTTTATTATTATGAAGAAATACTGTGGTATAGTACAGTGGATTCTCGTTATACTGCCACCATTCACGTACTACTGAAACGTCTATCATTGTAATGTACGGAGATCCATGAATATTCACGAAGATCCACGAAGGTTCACGAAGATTCACGAAAATCCACAAAGATCTACGAAGAGCCATGAAGATCCACGAAGATCCACGAAGATCTATGAAGCTCTACGCCAATTCACGAAAATCCGCGAAAATGCACGAAGACTCACGAAGATCCACGGAGATCACCGAATACGTCCAAACAATGTATAATACATACTAAATACATTTGTAAGCCGTTCTTACCGTATCGTGGCGATATAACGAGAGTCTCTTATAACGAACCATTTCAAAATTTCAACGCTTTATGTTTGTTTAAAATTTTAGATAATCTATTCCCAAAAATTATGACGATAAACAAAGTAAACGTAAAATTTAAATACACTGAATATTCAAAACGAAGTAGTGATAAAAATGGAATCAATGATCATCAAAAGATAAGATAGTGTTAAGTGAAAAGCACATGCAACTTCCCCTCCGATAAATGAGACGGATTCCATCAACGCGAAAATCCTTGGGAAGTGAGGCTAATTACTAATTAGTAAGGCGAATGTAGAAACGCGGAATAATTAACACGAACGAGCAAGCACTGTGCGAATTGTTTAACTACATGTCGCTCAGTTATAACTAGTTTAATCTCGAAGAAATTCCTATTTCATTGATGATTAACGTTTAACCCTTTCATTACTAATGACGTATATATACGTCACTGGATGTGTAGAGAACCAATACAAGACGTGTCAATGCGATTATATTAATTGTATCTATTATGCGTTTCGAAACGAATTCAATGATGTGGAAAACTCTATGAATAATAATTTGTGGAACGTTTTTTATTAATAGTGGAAAATTATTGATACGATTAGCATATTTTATTCATAATTGTTGTAAGATGTGGGCGATTGTATTTCTTAATTTTTATGTACTCAAAATTCTGAACTTTTATAGATGCTGAAATTTTCGAATCTACAATTTTTCAAATATTCAAATTCTCAAATTTTCAAATTTCTAAATTTTCAAATTTTCAAATTTTCAAATTTCTAAATTTTCAAATTTCTAAATTTTCAAATTTCTAAATTTTCAAATTTTCAAATTTCTACATTTTCAAATTTTCAAATTCTTAAATTCTCAAATTTTCAAATTCTCAAATTTTCAAATTTCTAAATTTTCAAATTTTCAAATTTTCAAATTTTCAAATTTTCAAATTTTCAAATTTCTACATTTCTAAATTTTTAAATTCTCAAATTTTTAAATTTCTAAATTTTTAAATTCTCAAATTCTCAAATTTCTACATTTCTAAATTTTTAAATTCTCAAATTTTCAAATTTCTAAATTTTTAAATTCTCAAATTTTGAAATTTCTAAATTTTTAAATTCTCAAATTCTCAAATTTTGAAATTTCTAAATTTTCAAATTCTCAATTCTCAAATTTTCAAATTCTCAACTTCGCAAATTTTCAAATCCTACGTTTCAAATTTCTAACTTCTCAAATTCCCATATTTCTGAATTCCCTAATTCCCTCATTCTCAAATTTGTTAATATCCCTAATTCTTCAAATTTGCTCAAATCTCCAAATTTTCAAATTTTCAAGTTCTCTAATTCCCCAAAGTCTCAAATTTCTAAATTCTAAAATTCTCAAATTCCCAAATTTCCAAGTCCTGAAATTCCCAAATTTCTAAATCATCAAATTCTTAAATTTCGGAACTGTAAGCAAGTAGAATTATCAGTATAGTAAAATTGTTAAATAATAAAGAAATAAAGTACTAAAGTAGTCAAATGAAATAAAATAGTAAAATAATAAAATAATATAGTAATACCGTAACAAAGTACTATTACATCAGTACAGCTGTAAAAAACTAGTATACAAATGCTGCGAAACAGTAGATTAGTATAATACGTTCGACTAATGAATAATAAAATCTATTAAAATTATGCAGTGTTTGAACACGACTAAAAATTATTATATGGATGTTAAGTCAAACACAATTCTAGATTTATTTAAAATAATATTACAATACAATAAAACTGATGGCAAGTACACGATAAAGATATTCAGGACGGTGTTCACATTTATATACAGCAATGACAGAGTTCAGTCTTTCGTCAATCGATTAATGAATGAATCGAACAATGATTTACGTTCGATAATTTGTTACATTCTCAACAAAATCAGTAATAAAAAAAGTAACAAAATCAAGTTTTAAAACCTTAGGTCCTGAAAGTTTATTAACCCCTTGCACAATGATTTATTTGTAAGGTGCGTCAGTCAGAACTAACCAATCGCAGCTACAATATTAAAACAGACAAAGAAAGTTGAAATGTTATGTCAGTCCTGTATTCAGCAATTCTTGACTATGCAAATTATAACTGGACTCGGACACCAGATTGAAGTGTATTCAAAATTCGAGTAAGATTTGTCACAATTGAAGTGCGAGTGCGTCACGAGTCAGACTCGTCAAAATAGTGCAAGGGGTTAAGTATCATCGCCGACTCTCCGGTCGCATCCCTGCAAGTCCAGCAACCTCTCGATTTCTGATATGAAGGAACTATCCTCCCCGAAATTATTTCACCTTTCATCCGCACATTTCGGCTCTTGTACCAGTTAACAGATAATCGTTTTCATTTACGTGCCATCGGTCGCGAACGTCCAATTTTCCTATCGATACCTAAACGAGCCTCCCTCTGTCCGTGTTCCACCAATACGCAGCGAGACGGAAATCGTATTTCAATGGAACCGGTCTCGAGCGGTGATCGGGAACAAGGTAAAGGAGAGTGACTCTATAAAAATGTCCTCTGGCGAACGCCATCGAGCTAGTGGAAATCCATAGTTATAGATATTCTCCCCCAGCCCGTCGCGCCACCCTGTCGTCGAAGGGAAATGTTTCACTTCTAACCGTGTGCGTGTCTCCCCGTGTGTGTACACGTGTGTGTACTCTGTGGTAGCCGGGTTAGCGTACACGTCCATGAGAGTGAACGTGTACACAAGCAATGGCGCACCCTTTGTGCTAAAATTAGAAGTGACGAAGCGTATACTCACTTCGCTGGCTTCGAGCTTTTATTCACTGGCGTTTAGACATAACGTGTTGCAGGGCTTTTTCAATGGCACCGACAGAGACAGACAAAATGGATGACAGAGAGACGACGATGATCAACGGACAAGAACAGAGATACACCTTTCGTACGAAGGAGAGAGAGATATGTGGTCGCGATGAAGATGGATAGGTGAACGGGGTTAAAAGGAACATGGGGGAAACACGGCAGGGGTTAATCGCTAGGAAATGTTCCAAAGGGATTCTGGCACACCTATTTACCTTGTTTCGCTACGTTTCTCTTTTTCTTATTTTGCTATGGGTTTAAACCTGCGGTTCAGGATTTTTTCGCGAAAATTGTTCTCGTGGAGACTAAGACTTTGGGTAGAGCTTTATTTGGAAAGTTTTTTTATGGAACGATTTCATTTTTTCGAGTAGCACTTAGGCAAAAGGAGGATCATGATGAGTACTTGAGGAATTAATAGGATAATTTGCTTTCGATCTTGGGATAGTTCATTCTAGGGACTAGGAGAATAAAGGGTCTTGGTGTTTAGAAGCTATTTGTGGTTTATGACAAGTCTGGAGAACGTAGGATGGAGGGTGTAAGAAAAATTTAGAAATTTGGAATGGTAATTCGTGAATTTAGAGAGTAAAAAATTAGAAATCAGAGAATTAGACAATATAAGAACGTAGAGATTTGGAAAGGTAGAAATTTGAAAATTTATAAAAAAAATTTGAAATCAGAGAAGAGCTTGAGAACTCATAAATTTGGAAATATAGAAATTCGAAAATTTACAAAAAAAAAGAGAAATTAGAGAATTAAAAAACATAAAAACTTAGAAATTTGTCAAAATAGAAATTCTAATATAGATAATTAGAAAAACATGAGAACTCATAAGTTTGCAAACATATTAATTCGAAAATGTAGAAATTGTAGATTTAGAAATTGAAAAACTTGAAAATTCAGATACTTGAGAACTTAAAAATTTGCAAACAGTTGAAAAAATACTAAGAATCCTATTACCAAAAAGATCCAAGAAAGAAGTAGACTCAATTAAAATATCCAGAAGTTTTCCGTAACCTCGAACTTCAATATTTGCCATCGATAAAATTAATCCGACTTCTCACGATCTTGAAGTAATCAGATAATCAAACACTTGTATAAAAAAGTCCTAACATATCGAACGATAAGTGTGCTTGAAAGATATTGATTTTTAGCACGATATATCACCGTTCAGTTAATGCTACGAATTTCACCGCACCCTGTATATAACACAGTAGAATCATCCGCAGCTAGTCAGACACGTAATCCAAACTTTATGCAATAAACGACATTAAGGCGACGATACTTATTTCTTTTCTCGATCAACAATCTCTTTTTTTATGAATGGTACTAAAACACTGCTAGATAAAAAACAAACGATCGGCTTAATCGAATGATCGATACAGCGCGTTGACGTGTAACAGAGCTTTCGAACGCGACATTTATTTTATTAACGATCGTTTACTTTCATCCCGGCAATTATTTACGGTTTTGTTTTCACGCTGGATCGTTGGCCTGACTGTTCCGATGGGAAAATACGATTGACCATAAAATTCTACTACCATCGGGACATTTTTAACACGAATCGAAAGTGATATTTCCCTGTTGTATCGAAAAACCGATGTTCGTTATAGAAAAAATTTGATTGCAAAAGGTTTGATATTGTTGAAATGCCTTCAAATTTTTTTTTTAGGGAATGTTTGTAAATTCAGAATATTTGGGGATCTACTGGCTAGGGATTAAATATGGACTAGTTGAAATATAGAATCATTTTAAGGGATTTCATTCTAGAGAAAATAGTATGAAACTATAATTCAGAAAAAAATACCAATGCAAGTAGATAATTTATTATTGTAAATGTGTTGTCTTCTAGAATGTGTAATTTTACTTATTTCAACATCTTAAAAGATTTTACCGAATTTTTCTATAAAATTTAAGTTTTCATTTGTAAAAATTAGTTATAACTGTACAGCCTCCATGCAATCTCTCTTTATAAAAAATTACATTTTATATCCACTTTGTAATCTTATTAAAAACAACATTTTTAGTTATTTTAAATCAAACTAAACTTTGGCTATATCTATTATTTTGATTGCACAAATGTTTATAACTCTACAGACTCAAACTTAATAGTATTAATACAATGTACAATTGTAATATACAATACTATTAATTAAACACACTAAGTTATAGTTGTATTGCAACATTTACAATAACGAATGCATTTATTGAATTTTATATAACATTATATCAATGAATCAATAAATCTTTAAATTTTTCTCTAAAATACGACAATAAAAACAAACCACTAAATCTATTTTTTTTTTAAATAACGTTATTATAAACGTAGACATACAATATTTGTGCATTAGGTCATCGGTATTTTAGCATTAATAGAATATATCGAAGAATGAAATGAACGATAAAATTCGAAGTGACAGTCAATTCAAGATCGTCCTATGATGACAGGCTCCTTTAACTCGCAATTAACTTCAATTTATCCCATAATAAAACGCCAGCGCAAACATGGCCCGATAATAAATTTCCAAGCAAAGGATGCTAATAGAACGTCCTTAAAGATTGAAAAAAGAAACGGCGAACAACAGCGTTCATGGTTCCTAATTCCATTTCTCGTAACAACGTTTCTGACTGTCTCTGATAGAATTTTCTTCTTCGTTTCAACGATCTTACAGTTCGATACAAGCAAAATTTTCTTTTTTTTTGTCAAGAAGAATGCTGTATAATAGAATTTGTATTGAGTAACTGTGAAAGATTTATTTTTTCATATCAATGATTTTATAGTATTTTGATGCATGAAGTATCATTCATTTTTGTTAATGATTTTAATATACGAAGTTGATGAAACAATAGTCTTCAATTTTTCTAACGATAAATTATTTGTTGAGTTTTCTTTTGTATGGGTTGTTACTTTTGAAAGGGTTGTTACTGTTTTTTTTTGAGGCACGTGTATGTAAGGTTTCATAATTAGAAAACATAGAAATGGCAAGAATTTTAATGAATACTTTTTAAACTTAAAAATTTTGAAATTTAGAAAATTATTAAGGAATATATGTAAGTTTACTGGGGTGTAAGCAATGTGTATTTATCAATTTTTGAAATTGCGAATTTAGAAACTTGGACATTTGGAAAATTAATATTTTGAACCCTGAGAAGTTTTGTAATTTAAAAATTTGGAAAAATATAAATTTTGCAAATCAGATAATGATTTGCAAATTTTTACAACTACAATTTTGGAAAATTAGAAACTTGAGAAATTAGAAATTTCGATAATTAAAACTTTGAAAATTTAGAAACTTGGGAAATTAGAATTTAGGAATCTTAATAATGTGCAAAATCATAAATTTTGGCAGTTATAACTTTGAAAAATTAGAAAATTCGACAATTAAAGCTTTGGAAACTTAGAAATTATAAAAATTAAAACTTGTAAAAATGAAAAATATGGCAACATAGGAATTTAAACATTTTTAAAATTGAAAATTAAAAATGAGGAAAATTATAAATTTTGACAATTAGAACTTTGAAAAATTAGAAAATTCGACAATTAAAGCTTTGGAAACTTAGAAATGATAAGAATTAAAACTTGTAAAAATTAAAAATTTGGTAACATAAGAATTCAAGCATTTTCAAAATTGAAAAATTAAAAATGAACAAAATTATAAAATATAAAATCTAAAAATTATAAAACGTAAAAGATAGAAAAATTAAAAATTTATAAATTTAAAAGGTTGAGAAATGACAAATTTCTAAACATGAAAGTACAGAAACAACAGATTAAAAATTTGTAAAGCATGAAATTTCAAAACTTCTTAATTTAAGAATATAATAATGAAGATTGCTAATCAGTAAGTATCGCTAGACGTATGTTTTCACTTCCGATAATAAATCGGTCAATTTTCATCTTCATCCTCTTTATTATTCGAAGAAGAAAAATTCCTATGCGTATAGGATGCAACAGGGTGACATTTCGAGCGTGCACGCACGAGGGTGAGATAAATATATTCGCGTAAACCAAGCGACCCCAACTTATATTTTCAATAGAAAAGACAGTTGACGTAAATCGATTCTTATCCCCTTCGAACCATCTTTTTTCTTTTTTTGCAAACCAGCAGAAATACCATGCAAAAATGTACATCTTTATTTAAGAAAGTAACCCCCTTCTACCGGCCATTTTTAACTTCTATTTATCTAGCAAGCATTTATCTAGCAATCAAAATTAATTTATATAACAAAGATTATACACTTGACAAGCTTAGTGTTTGTATTCATATTTAGAGACATAAACATTTATATTTAGAAAAAGAAATATATTTATGTTATTTATATTTAAAGATACAAATATATTAATGTTATTTGTATTTAGGTATATGAACATATCTCTATTATTTATATTAAGAGACTAAACTATTTGTATCAAAAATGTAAATTATTGTTAAAGTCACCAACCATAAAAATGTAAACAGCATGTTTACACCATGTAATATAACGTAAAAAAGTAATTTAATTTTCGAATTGCGTTACATTAATAAAAATGAAAAAAGTGAGAAATGGTTCTCCGATGAAATTATAGAACTCATCATGAGTTGAAGTAAATAAATTCATTTCAAGGCAACAGTAGCTATTCCTTTATGACAACCACTTAATTAATAACGTCGTGAATAATTCAACATCTTAATTACCGCTAGGAATATTTTGTACAACTTCCTGCGATCGTTAATTATCCTTGGGAATAAATTTTTATGTAAATTAACGAAGAAGGAAGTAATGTAGTTCCTCGTTTGACACGATACGGTAAATTACGATATTTTGATCAAGCAACAAATTTACGAACTCCGATTATACCAATTAAATTAAACAAATTTTAATAGAACGAGATACAATTCATAAACGGACTTATTTGATCGTTATTCTCAATTATTATCAACATAAAGTTTTAATCAACCGACGAGCGTTAATGAAGCAATCTCGCTTAATTTACTAAATCATTAACGGTTAATTTCTATCGATTATTATTTAGATTGCTCGTACAACGATACCCGGTATAATCTTGTGAAAATGTGTCTCCTTTATAGCCCACGATTAATCGGCTAATAGCGAATTAATTGATTAATAATAAAACACGATACACTTAATTATCTTCAATTTATAGCCCATTCAATTTATAATGAGATGATTAATTGATATCGGTACGATACGTATTTAATTAAGCGTTATAAATATTTTAGAATAAGTAAATATGCCCGTGAACGTTTCGATGAATCGTGATAGTGTTTTGATAGCGTGTCGATTAATGTTTATACTTCGTGTGATCACTTCGATGTACAAGGTAAAAGTAAATACTAGACCACTTGAAAGCCGAAGAAAAAAGAGCACGGAATACGTGTGTTACAAAGAATACTTAAGATAAAACGATCGGTGATAAGTAGACTGATAAGCGAGGTACACGCGAGTCTTAATTTTTCGTTTGTCAACAACGACGATAACTCATCTACCTACTTACATTACTGATATTCTATTCGATCATTGTGTATACAATTTTAGAAACGTTTGTTACGGACGATTTGAACTTTGAGTAGAACATTTACAAATTTTTGAACTCGCGAAATTGAGAATTTGGGAGCTTCAAAATTAAAAATTTAGAAATTGAATAATTTGTGGAGCTTAAAAAAAAATTATAGAATTTGGGAATTTTGAAAGAGAAAAGATTGGAGGATTTCTAGGGTGGAAGATTAGAAACTTGCAAGTTTAATATCTCAGAAAATGGACATTATAGAGTTGAAAAGTTTGAAAGTTTAAAAAGTTAAGAATTTAGAGAGCAAGCTTAGAAATTGGAAAAATTGGAAATCTGAAAATATAGAATTTTAATCCTTAACGCTCCAGCTTTTAATTGTGAATATTGAACAACTCCAACTTATTGTCATCATACTCCGACTTGCAAGTTTTTAAGTGTCAGATTTTAAATACTACAATGGCATGTAAATAATAATATTAAAGTCATTCAAAACAATCTTTGTTCATCTCAGAAGTAATATAATTTTGATTACAATATTTATATTAATTATAATCAAGTAATGTGTGGAATTTTTTCGGTGGTGCTTGAGAGGCACATTTGGAGCGTTAAGGGTTAAAT
Organism: Megachile willughbiella; assembly: GCA_945859595.2. Classification (NCBI taxonomy): domain Eukaryota; kingdom Metazoa; phylum Arthropoda; class Insecta; order Hymenoptera; family Megachilidae; genus Megachile; species Megachile willughbiella. The sequence goes on from OX243796.1 coordinate 14,650,249, forward strand.
TATAGATATTTAGAAATTTAAAAATTACGAACTTCGACATGTAAAAATTGTAAAATATAGAACTTAGGAGCGTAGAAATAGTAAAACATAGAAATCGGTGACGTAGAAATTCGGAAACTTAGAAATTTGAAACTTCAAAATGTAGAAACTGTACAATATTGAAATTAAGTGCGTAGAAATGATAAAATATAAAAATTGAGAATGTCGAAATTTGAAAACTTAAAAATTTGATATCATAGGAATTTTAAAATATATAAATTTAGAAATTTATAACACTTGATAACTTTGCAAATTGAAAGCTTAGAAATTAAAAAATTAGGAACTTCAAAACGTAGTAATTGTAAAACACTGAAATTGAGAGTGCAAGAATTGCAAAATATAAAAATTGGGAACGTAGAAATTCGAAAACTTAGAAATTTGAAACCTTGGAAATTTCAAAATATATGAATTTAGAAATTTATCAAATTTGATAACTATGCAAATTGAAAGCTTAGAAATTTTTAAAGTAGGAACTTCAAAACGTAGTAATTGTAAAACACTGAAATTGAGAGTGCAAGAATTGCAAAATATAAAAATTGAGAACGTAGAAATTCGAAAACTTAGAAATTTGAAACCTTGGAAATTTCAAAATATATGAATTTAGAAATTTATAAAACTTGACAACTATGCAAATAGAAAGTTTAAATTAAAAAATTAGGAACTTCAAAACATAGTAATTGGTAATCCAAAAATCTGGCAATTTACAATTTGCCACACTTAAAAACATGAGAATTTAGAATTTGGTAAGTTGAAAGTTTGAAAGCCAAAAAATGTTAAAAAAACTCAGAAATTGGTAACCCTAAAAACTAGAAAACTTAGAGATTTGCAAGCTTGAAACTTTCAAAACATATGAATATAGTAATCAAGACATTTATTAATTTACGAACTGCATTACAAAAAAATTATAACTACAATAATCTATTAATATAAGGACATGTTATCTTAGAAATTTGAAAATACAACTAATAGATAAAAATTTACAACCTCAAAAATTAGAGACTCCAAAAATGAAAGTATTCTGATATTTCAAAACAGTACTATGCAAATTCTGAAACATTGCACGAATATAGCAAATAATTTGCAAATAAATAGCAGTCGCACGATATTAAAAAGGGCAGTCACGAAAACTCTGTGAATCACGATTGTTCCCCGAATATCTATATCTGATTCGTCGATGTAATTAAACGCCAGTAACCGGCAGCATTCGATTAAAAATTGCATAGCCGCTATCGTAAAACGATTGAAATATTCAGCTTGACGTAACACCGCTCTTTATCTGTGCGGAAACACACGTTTCTCGGGCAACAGCCAACAATAATAACGATACAGGATCATCCGTATCGTACCATAATACAGATTGATCTGAATATATGGTAACGGATACCCGTATTTATTAAATGCTTGTTGTTAAATACAAACATCCACGTACTGCTGATTCGACAGGAGAAAAAAATCCTTACGGAAATATTTATGGGGAAAAATAACGATGCAACGAGGGATATTTATAGCGATACATTTCTTACTGGTAAATTTAAGAAAATTTATTACTAAATGTAAGATAAATGAGAATAAAATGCTGTTAAAGTTAAGAACATGGAAATCTTGATATCGAATTTAAAAAAATTAGAAGAAATATTTTATTGTGAAATTTAAGAAAATGAGAATAGATATCTTCCTACCAAATCTGAGAAAATACGAATAAATGTCTTCTTATCAAATCTGAAAAAATGGGAATAAATATCTTCCTATCGAATTTAAGAAAATCAGAATAAATATCTTACCTCCAAATTTTAAAAAATGGGAATAAATATCTTCCTATAAAATCTGAGAAAATGCAAATAAATATCTTTCTATTAAATATAAAAAAGTAAAAATAAACATTTTGCTATTAGATCTAAGAAAATGGGAAAAATATTATGCTATCGAATCTAAAAAAATATAAATAAATATTTCGCTATGAAATTAAAAACAATGAGAGTAAATACCTCGTGATCGAATTTCACAAAATAAGAATAAATATCCAACTACGAAATTTATGAAAATAAGAATAAGTATTTAGCTATCAAATTTTAAAAAATGGGAATAAATTGCTGCTAAAAAGAAAGAATAAATATCTTGCTATCGAAAAGGAAATCAGCATAAATATCTCGCTACCTAAAAGAAAGAACATTTTGCAATAAACTCCCAAGAAAACGAGAAAAATATCTAGCCATCGAATTACGAAAATAGGAACAAACACTTTACCAAGCACATTAAGAAAATGGAAAAGAAAGTTTGGCTCCGGAACAAAAATCTGGTAAGTTATTTGAAAGATGGAATGCGTAGAGAGACAGTAATCGGTGAATGTGGTTCGAAAGTCGTTTGTGTATCGGCAAAGAAAGCGATGAACTGAAAGGTATGCTATATAAGAGAAGTTGTGACTTTCTAGCTGGAAGGAGGAATAGGGATAGCAGTGACACAGGACCAGGGGAGGTTTTGGCGGTATTGATTTCCCAAGCCCGGGACCTCGTACCATCTGCAACTCAAACAGCTCGCCTGAGATACCCTTACGTGCTCTACCCACCGCATATAAAATCGTACAATTATCTTTATCCTGTTTCTGTGCTCCGTATTTACGCATAAATTTGCTTCGTTCATTGAGAGGCTGATCTGTTTACTAAATCATTCGTAGAAATGTATATTTTGTATTTTCTGTAATATTACATTGAGGGTTACAGGTTAATGGTCCTAATGGATAGTTGAAATGGGTAATTATTTTTTTTAACTGGATTTTGTTATTATTTGTGTTGGTTATGAGTGCTGATATTAACTAATCGGATAATTAGTACTGAGAATTTAGAACTGTATGTACATATGTATATTGTCTACTCAATATTAAGTACTGGGTGTTGGTAGTATGTACTGGTACTGATATTAATATTAATTCAATACATTATATCAGTATCTTCTATTGTGGTAAAAGAAAGAATTAATGCTAATATTAGTAAATATTCTTAATACTACTCATTGAGTAGTATATTATACATTATAATACTGTATTACCATTCATATTAAATGGTGAACACTATGTATTAGTGATACTATGTATTAGTGAGCATTGCATATTGGTATCGTGTATTGATACCGATATTAATATTGGATGTTAGCACCGTATATTAAAATTAATAATAAGAGTTAACATGACCCTAACAGAAAGTGTACTACTACTATTAATACTAAATACTGTTTACACTATTATTATTCAGTACAGCATCAATACCGAGGTACCACATATTCTAACTAACATTACCATCATTGTCGTAACAGTATTTTCCATCACTTTTCATTATTTACGAAACTGAGTTATTTGCTCCTTATTTCTAAAGGTAAATAAATCAGGCGAATGTGACTCGCCACTTTTTCTGCGTTTTTCTTATAAGCTCTCCACCTTCGTTTCTGTCCAGATTTTCGTAATCTCAATCCACCATGTGACACAGAAGGCATTCTATCGTATTCGTTTTACGTGACTTACTCCAAAGTTCTTCCAACTTCTGTATTTTCCTTTTTTTCGATAACACGACTGCCACAGTGGAAATGGACACACGTGGTGAGACATTATTAAATGATGTTACAATTTTTCAGCTTCAAATTCATTATTTTCTATTATTGAGATGGGCAAAAAATTTTATCGTTTCATACAAAGATATTGGATTACAAATCTAACATGTGTAATTAAAATGTTATATGATATATTAATTATTCTTTCAATATGCAAAAGGAGTTATTTTTGGTCAAGATCACAGTTTAATATCTATAACTTTTTTAGAACATGAGTTATTAATTACAGAAATATTTTCAATGCAAAATTTTGTAAACAGAAAGTGGCACTTGCTATTTAGTGCAACCTCAAGCCTTTTTTGAAAACAAAAATTCATTAAAAATGAAATATTTCATTATACTGTGCCCTGTTTTTTTAACAAGATACTCGAAAGTGTAGGCTTTGAAGCTATGTGTGCATTTGTCGATGAAAAATAAAATTACAAATAAATTGAATAAACGCCATCTACCGACAAAAACGACTAATAACTTTTTGGTCGACTCAATATTTTTTCCAATGATTGTATTAAATCTGTGGTCTTGGCCACTTTAATAATAATAAACCTATATCACTGTTTCTAAATTTAATATTAGTTAATTTTCCAATATGAACTCTCCACATTATTATTATGATAGCGAAGGTATTTTTAGCTATTCGATTATATCAAATTTGAGGCGATGATTCCTGGTGACCCCAAGGATACATCCGAAGCGTGAACGATGTATCGAGGGTGGGCACCGAATTTTGTTGGATTCGACGAAAACTCACCCCTCCTGACTTTGCTTAACACGTGGGTCAAATGGTTCGACAAATTTTCCGGTGATTTAACACGAATATCGATTCTCAAATCTCTCTTGTCTATCTTCTGTGGCCATCCTTCTTCTCCATACTTAAGATCGCTATCGTCCACACAAAACTTTCCAGGTCAAGTTGACCCTTTGTTGGATAATATTTACATTTCAAAGAACAGACAAATTATTTTATCAACAAATACACCGGATATGAAATGTTATGAAACAAGTCGAATTCACGAAAATATTTATACACTGTAACGTGAATGCATTGAAACTAATTGAAACTTTATTTGTTGCGAGAGTTAACAGCGTAGAATGTATTGTGCTAATGAACACAGCATGACTGGCTTCGACGTTCTACACACTTTACAGTCTCAAAACAATGGAAGATTAGTAACTGGGTCAGAGGTAACATGTCACTAATTCAGAAAGTTAGGCCAACGACATGTCCCTGAGAGAGACGGTCTTGTTATGGTCAATATAACTTCCATTGTGTTTATCAATACGTGTTTATTATCTTTCAGCAAAAAGTTTATGCAATCATTTCTACAAGTTTAAGCTTTCAATCGATATATCATTAATAATATTTCGAGACAGTTTTATGTCATGAATTTTCCATATTCTGGAATCTATAATTTTATATACAAGAATGTAATTTGTTTCTTATTTTTTACTTTGCTCGTATTTAAAATATTAATGAAAGGTTTACACAGATATTTTTGCAAGACCTTTAGCTTTAAACTGATATATCATAAGCGACATTTTGTAATACTTGTATGTCATGAAATCATGCTAGAACATTTTTAATTTCGAAATCGACAACTTGATATGCAAGAACCCTTTTCTTCTTTGTTTTCGTACTTTGCTTCTATTAAAAACACCAAGTATTTATGTAGTTATTTTGGTAACAGTATAAGCTTCAAATTGGTATACCATAAGTAATATTTGGTGATACTTTTATGTCATGAAATTAGAAGTTCACATTACTTAAAAAGATTCAGTATGCAAGAACTGTATGCTTCCTATTTTTCGTTTACAACTTTGTTTATATTAAAAGTATTAATAAGTTTACACGGTCCTTTTTGCAAGATTTCAAGCTTTAAATCGATACGTCATAAGCGACATTTCACAATACTTTTATGTGATGAATGCTAGAACTTTTAGCTCCGAGAATGGTCCACTTGCAACAATCTAATAAAAGAACCCAGTCCTATAATCCTAACTGGATTGTCGGTGTTCTCCCACTGCGATCGTTTCTCCTTTTTTCGAGCTATTCGGACTTTCGTGATACACTTCAAGACCCTGATTTCTATGTTTGATTCGACACGTGGCGTTATTACCGCGACCGCTGCAATCGCGTTACCGCGAATGCACTTAACTTCGAAACGGATTCGCAAATCCCATGGTGGGCATTTTCATGGGACGATGTCACGTCATGTTACGTGCACCGTGTTTAGCCACGCTTAACACGCCCACGGATATTTATTTCGAGCACTGGACGGTGAGACGATTTTGTTCGGAAAGGTCGATGCCGGATTTCCTTGGATTTTATAAATATTTTAACGACGGATCAATAACCGAGACCGTGAGTCGAGTTTTAAGCTGGACGTCGATAAATTCCGATAGAATTCCGAAGAACGTTAAACGTTCGCTGTAGTTAGAATTTACGCGTTGATTTACGTTCACGCGTTGTAGATCGGTCGCGATTTACGACGCGCGTTCGAATTTCCCGCCAACTGTGTTCTACAGAATACAAGATATAAAATCCTATTTGATGATTACAGACACAAAAAGCTGGTTCAAGGATTACAAACCGGTTACGTTTTATGACACACATTTGAATTTTCCGCCAATCGTATTCTACAAGATAGTTTATAAGATGCAGGATTATATTTTTAGTGATGCTAACTATTAAATATCGGAATAACGGGTTTAGGTATTATGGATCATTTACGTTTTATGATACCCGTTTGAATTTCCCGTGGATTATATCCTACACGGTGCTTCATAAGATATGGACTATTTAACGAATACAGATATCAAAATGCAAGTTTATCTGTAACGACTGGTTAAGTTTTATGACGCTTTTAAATTTCGCGCCAATTATATTTTACGATACAAAGAGTGTTATAAGACACATTTCCTTGTAATTAAAATTTCAAAAGCTGCTATATCATGAAATATTATCTTTTTATACAAATATAAAATGTTTCGAAATAAATTGATCGCATATCAGGTTATCTTCGTAATTATTATTAGCATACTGATCAATCAATCAAAATCAATTTTATCGCAATTTGCAATCCAACAATGAAAAAGTCTCTTAGCAAAGAAATTATTTAGTCCAAGCAGAAAGCTTAAGTGTTTTCTTAAAGACAAAGAAACGATTTTAAGAAATAATTCTCGTAATTAATTCAATAATTCTGAAATTAATCTTGTCAAAATATTATTTCAATGATTTATCTTATCAAAGTTAAATCATATATTTATCTTTTACTTTCTTTTTTAACGGTTAGTTCATTGCATCGAAAGGAAATTCGAGAAACATTGTCTCGGGGATGTTAAAACGTCTGCAGCTTCTTGAACGTTTTGTGCAAAACATCATCGGCCCTGTTCATCATTTTTAAAAATACACGACGATAACGATCCTGTCTTTTTCCTTGGACTACGACAAATAAGCTGGTTATTTATATACGATACCTGCGCTACCCAAGGAAAACACGTTGTATTATTAATAAACACATGTAACTCTGTGAAACTTATAGTTAATAAAAATCGAACCTTCGTATTATCTATTCTGAATCCAATGACTCTGACAAACGTTAAGTTCTCGAACTAAAATTTTATTTGCATATAGATTTTTCATAATACAGTTATACACAGAGAAACATTTTTTTTAATTTTGCTTAATTGGATAATAGATATAATTAATTATAAAAATCAATTAGTGTATAATTTACGAGAACTTATGAACAGATTATTCTTTAGAAAAAATCTAGGAGAGATCTAGGAAGAGCCTAGGGAAAAGAAGTGGTGACTTTCTATGTGTACGTCCAAAAATTTATAAATACTTATCTAATTAATAATATATTACAGTTTTCAGATTAAAAGAAAATTGGTTAGAAAATTTTGTTATAATGAGTTTAGAAATTAATACAGAATTTTATAAAGGTGATTTGGTTTATACATTATTGCATCTAAATTAATATCATTTAATTATTAATTTTTATTGCTATAGATTAGACACCAAATGTTTTATATTAACTTCATATTTCGTCACTGTTAATAATACGCCGAACTGAATCCATCTTTCACCGAAAACTATCCCGGTCAGTTAACAGGACACGCGTCCATTAACACGAGAAAAAATTGCATTTGTAGGTCAGTTATTTTCGTGTAAAACAAGATTCTATTTCGTTTAAAACTGTATTGCATTTTTATCTAAAATTTTATTTCGCTTAAAACAGCACTGCATTTTTGTATAAAATTTTCTCTTATATAAAATATTATTTTGTTTCTTTTACACTTCCTGTAACAATTCAAAATAAATTCGAAAAAGAAATAATCGTATAAGATACCAGCAAATCGTTGACCCTACCAGCAAAATTTTATATATCGCCATTCCCCTATATTGCAATGTTCCCAAAGGAGGCCTACAACAATTCGCTATAATACAAATACCAGCTGACACTTTTTCACCCCCTAAATCTCTCCCATAGGAAACCGTTCTCTCTCCAATGAACTTCGAAAGTTACCAACACCAGTTGAATTATAGAATCCCGTAGGCGTTTTGTCGTATTCGAAAATATACATGCGGACATAACAACCCCCGACTTCATCCCTTCAGGCCATTTTCTCCCTATACAGTACGATAAAGCCGGTTATTTATAAACGACTGTGATTCTTGCAGAAGATGTAAGCTTCATGGATACGCTTTTGTCGATCTTCTTCTGTCTTTGCCTCGATAAAGGAGACGCTCCTGTGAGCGTCGGGACGCCACTTCGGAAATGTACCCACCCGATCGAACGTTTATTGATCACGTACGGAAATAAAATGAAAAGGTAGGAGGTTCCTTTAACGTGTTCTTTAACAGCGGTCATTTGGAAAGTTGTTCGTTATACAGCGTGTACGTAAAATTAATTATTCTCGCGAGATAATTGTATTGTTGTTCACAGAGCTATGTTATGAGCCACAGGAGGATCATGTTATATCGCCAAAGCGTGAATTTTCACGCACGCTAATGATACTTCAACGATGCTAGGACGTGAGGGTCCATGGAGACCCATTGAAGTTCTACCTATTTGGGAATTTTGAAATTTGAGAACTTAAACGTTAGAAAATTTTGGAAATTTCAGAAAATATGAGAATTTAGTAATTTCAAATATTAGAAATTTGAGAAGTTAGAAATGTAGCGATTTATAATTAAAAATGAGGGATTTAGAAATTTTGGAACTTAAAAATTTAGAAATTTTAGAGAGTGAAAATTTGGGAACTTGGCAATGTAAAAATTTATTAATTTAGGTATAAAGAAATTGGAATATTTAGAAATACCAAAAATAAGAAATTGGTAAATTTAGAAATTTTAACATGAAAAGTTTGAAAACTTAGAAATTTCAAAATTTATTAATTTGAAAAATTAGAAACTATAAATTTAGAAATTTGGTGCATAGTACTTCGAAACGTAGAAACTTGAAAATATAAAAATTTGGAAACCCAACTATTGGGATATTCAGAAATTTTTAAAGCTAGAAATTTGGGAGTTTAGAAATATAAAAAAATATAAATATAGGAATTTAAGAATATAAAAAATTAGAAATTTAGAAATATGCAAACTGAGAAACTTAAAAATATCAAAACTTACAAATCTGAGAATTCAGAAATATCAAAAGTTAGAAATTTGAGAATTCAGAAATATCAAAAGTTAAAAACTTGCAAACAGAGATTTCAAAAGTCAGAAATGACAAAACTCAAAAATTTGGGAATATAAAAATCATAGAAATCAGGAGTTCAAAAATAAGAAATTTAATGAAATAAAAATTCGAAAATCCATCAAATTGCGAACCCATAAATTACAAAAACTACGAATATAAAAATGAAAAAATTCAGAAACAATAATTCATAAAATTTCCGCTGTAATAACTTCACTAGTGGCAATATAACGCGAGTCTACTGTACAATGGAAATTGAGGAACTGCAAAGACCTTCAAAGATTCCCAGGAAAACTTCAAATTTTCCATCATCGAGGAAAACGAGCTTGATCGTCGTGTTCGTACAGCACGACAAACAGAATAGATTCAACACGAAGAAACGAGTTCAACAGATAGAACACACCCACGCACTGGCACGTGTGTTTGCGTGTTACGATTGGTGTCTGGACGACCCACCGTTTCTATATTTATGTCCGCCAACAATTTCGCTTGTTTCTGTTCAAACGAGACACATGGACAACTTTGAGAACTAGGTCTGGGCTGTTAGGACTAGGGCAAGACACGTTTGTGGTCCTTGTGCTGAGGCTGTTGGGTCCAATTTAGTCTCAACTAGATAAATATACTTGTCGTGTAAATACGTTACATTATGTTGGCTAAATATATTATACCAATATTTTAGTACAATTACTACCAGAACTACAAGTAATTCAATGCAGTGTATCAAATGAAATCAAAATAATAATTAAACTTGAACGTACAATTTCTTTTAAATTCTAAAAATACTAGTAACAAATGAAAATAATTAAAAGTAAAAATATTGATACATATATCTTTGGTAATATACGATTTAACAAATTTTGATAAAAATTAAAATAATAATTAAAATTTGTGGAACGTAATATACTTTCGCGACGAATTCGTTAAAATTAAAAAAGAATTTGTAAGAAACGAAAGTAATTAAGAGGAAAAGAATTGATACGTTTCCAATATATTTTGGACAACGTTGAAGATCGAATCACGGGTAGAAATAGAATTTGATGGAAAATCGTACGAAGGGAACCGTTCACGGATTAAAATCATAATATTACATCTGACCTGGTATTTTAAACCACTTAACCCAGAATCGTCACGTTTCAAGCTTGAAATCATATTAGTCGCAACTCTTAGAGTGCACCTCTTTCCCATAAAACGGTTCGTTGAATCTGGACAGAAGTTCCGTTTCTCGTGATATCCGTTGAAAACTTTCGTTCAACTTTTTCAATGAATTTCAACGAACTCGTTAACTCTCCACCGTGCGGATCTCCGTTTGCTACGGCGCGAAAGAATAAAATCAAATAAACAATACGCTGCACACCAGTTCGTGTCGTATCGCAACTACAGCGCCGTACAAAAGTTATGGCACGTGAATTATTTGCCAAAAAAATTCATGAATTTATTTCTCCCGTAAAACAAACATTCAGTTCGTAAAATATCATAAAACTGATTTATAGGAGATACAATCACCGGGGTTGTATAATGCTTGGTTATACAATCCGTAGCGATACTTGGATGCAGACATTAATTTCAAATAATTCGAATAAAACGAAGATATTCATGAATAAGGGATACATTCCAGTAAATTCCGATTCTCAATAAAAACTTATTCCAATAAACAATAAATAATGTACAATTGCGAATAATTAAAAATTCGAGTGAGCGTACGAAAATAACAGACGAAATAAAATTTTCTTTGATATAAAATAACTGGTACGTTTGTAATTTTTATAGCTGGGTGTAGAAATAAATTCTCGTTTGAAGAATAAGTTCAGGGTCTTCAAATGTTCTCATTTTGCTCGAAACTTCTGTTGGAAAATTCTTTGAAATACTGACCAACTCTGATTGATTGCACAACGCGTAAAATTATTATGCGTGGCGGTGTAATGAGTATAACACGATGTAATGTGATGATATAATGTGTGGAAATTTAATGCGTGGGGATATAACGCGTCGAACACTCGTAGCGATACAACGCGCGTTAATTTAAGATGTAGTGATACAACGCGTGCTATTTTGACGCGTAGTTATACAACGCGTGGCAATTTAATGCGTAGTAATTTAACACGTGGCAAAATAACACGTGGTAATTTAAAACGTGGTAACTCAACGAGTGGTAATTTAACGCGTAGTAATACAACGTGTAACAATATAACGCATGGCAATATGACTCGTGGTAATCGCGTAATATTTTAACTCGTGGAGATGTAACAAGTAATAATACAACGCGTGGCAATATGACGAATGGCAATATAATACGTGGTAATATAACGCGTGGCAACTTATCGTGTAATAATTTAATTCGTGGAAATGTAACATGCAATAATACTACGCGTGGCAATATAGCGCGTGGCTATATAACGAGTGGCAATATAACGCGTGGTAATATGACGAGTAGCAATATAACGCGTGGCAATTTATCGCATAATAATTTAATTCGTGGAGATTTAACATGCAATAATACTACGCGTGGCAATATGGCGCGTGGCTATATAACGCGTGGCAATATAATGCGTGACAATTTATTGCGTAATAATTTAATTTGTGGAAATGTAACATACAATAATACTACGCGTGGCAATATGATGCGTGGTAATATGGCGCGTGGCTACATAACGCGTGGCAATATAACGCGTGGCAATATAACGCGTGATAACTTGTCACGTAATAATTTAATTCGTAGAGATGTAACATGTAATAATACTACGCGTGGCAATATAACGAGTGGTAATTGAACGCGTAGAAACACGACGCGCAATTTAACTCGTGGAGATTTAACGTGTAGTAACTCAACGCGTAATAATTTAACTCCTATAAATATAACGCGTAGTGATACGACGCGTGGTAATTTAACGCGCAGTGATACAACGCGTGGCAATCTAACACGTAACAATGCAACACGTGGCAATCTAACGCGCGGTAATAAAATACGTTGTCCCAACGGAGTCAAATAGGTATAAATGGAGTTATTATAGGTTGCGATTACTTGGTCATATTTGACCCAAACTTTTGAACGTTATTGTATATCGTATGTCAACTGGCACGTCCAGTTAAATCCATCAGAATACTTATCGGAACGTGACAGCCAACACGGAACGGCGGATATCTGTATACGTTTGCGGTCTACCAGATATTCGTGGCTATCGGTGATACTCAACGACATCCTTGGCCCGATCGCTGTTTATCCGAATAACCGCCATTCTATCTCTGACTGACGCTCCAATTAAATAAAAACGAGATTCGAATTAGAGAGCTGAATCATGCGAACAGTATTATAAGCTCAATTTTCACAGAGAAGATTACAAGGAGTATTCCGAATGAACTATAATCGTATTTTAATTTAAACGATGGCCCGTTCGTAATATCTTAGCGTGGTTAAAATATTGGTTTACTATTTCAGGTCTACTATTTAGGGGAAAATAGGTAAAATTTGAAATATAGAGGAAATGCTATATGAGGGGAATCCCTTGGTCTGAAGATGGTCTTCTAGAAGTAAAAGCTGAGGTTGACAAGAAATTGGATGTGGATTGTTTTTTATCTATAACAGTCATAAGGTCAATAAGAGTTATAAATAATCTAAAATTAGAACTTTTCGAACTGACAATAAAAGGAATCGTAGGAGCAGGAAAATCTGGGAGGTACAGCTTGTCCCAGTGGAATAAATGGGGTCAATCGAACTTGCTCGTTGGTATAATGATTTTTACGATAAAAGGTGGTTTAAGCCAGCTGGAGGTAGAAAATTTGAGAAATGACAGAAACTTTGCAAGAGGGAGAGTTCCAGGGTAGAGAGGGTACCTCTGGAGGTAAAAGGGAGATCCCAATCGATTTTTACTTCGGTTGGTACTGGCTGAGGGTGTGAAATGGTCTATTTTCGTTTTATTCTTTTGTATAAAGTCGTAAATTTGAGAAATGATTGAAACTGTGGATGTTAGAGGGAGAGCCTCCGAATCGAGAAGGAGAGTCTCTAAAAATACAAGATGAAAGATTTTAATCGATTTAAACCGAGTGGGGATAAAAAGTGGACTACTAATTCATTTTGCAGAAAATAAAAAATTTGAAAAATAATAAAAACTGCAGATGTTAGAGAGCTTTGTGCTCGTCAGGGAGAGCCTTTAAAGGTACAAGTTGGAAGAAATAGGGTCTAAACTGTATTTATAGCTTGGTTTCAACTGTCTGAGGGTGAAAAGTACTCGATTTGCATTTCACCACTTTGTAGAAAGTGGAAAATTTGGAGAATGACAAAAAGTGTGAATGCCACAGAAGGGAGAGCTGGAACATAAAAAGGGATCCGAAGCTAAAAATGTTAACTGAGAAACTACCGACCCCTGTTTATCCCTTTTAACTTTTATTCTCAATAATCCCTACAATATTTAGTTCATTCTATCGAATATACCGACCCTATCTACTGAACGTACCTAATCTGGGTCACCTAAATATAGGTGAACTGTTAACCGCGGTGTTAGCATTGCCTGCGATAGTTTTCTAATTTATTCACTGCACAAAGACACTTTCTGTGTTCCTATCAGTTCGTGTAATGAAAGTTCAACCGCATTTGGTTCAGTTTACCTCATTTTCCTGTTTCTCGTTATCCCTCAACGAGCACCTCTCATTCTTTCGTCGTTTAGTCCCTTTTTCCCGCGGCCAGAACGAGAAATATCGCGTTTTCTCGTTCCCTGGTGGCTGGAAAATAAAAGTAAGCAGCACCAGGCAGCAAGGAAACGAGAAAAGGAAGAATGAAAAGAAGCAGCAACGCGGAAAAATCGAAAGCACTAGATGCTCTTTTTACTTTCTCGCTGCGATGATAGAAGGCAGAGCAACAGGGCGAATCTCGCTTCTACCTCGCTGAATACGCATCAAGAATAGCTCGTGTTACGATGGAACTTCGATTATCCGAATGCTGATTTGTTCAGACATTTTTTGACCAGGCAACTCCATTCAGTCGCAGAAATTAGATCATTCCATACAGAATCATTTTCCTTTCCGATCGTCGATCAACAAAAGTGAATAGAACGCTTACTGTCACTTTTAACCGTTCACAGCAATTTATTTCATTTCGCCCACACCTCACTTTGCTTTAAAATATCGGTGTCCGTATAATATTGGACCATTATGTATAATATTATTATCCATTATAATAATTTATTTTCATGAAAGAAAAATAGATTTGTAGATACTTAATTCTTAAAACAGCAGGAAATAATTAAGAGGTTTTTGGGTATTATTCGCTCTTGTGTTTTCTAGTTTTACACAAGGAACATGTGTGACAAATATGTGCGGTTCTTTTGTGCAGAATTTAGTCGTTGTTACAACTGTTGCGTTCAAAGTGGGTCATGTAGTTCTATAAATAGTTTCGTCGGGAATGATTAGTAACAGCAAGAAAATTCCTATTCTTGTATGACTTAATCTCGAAATAATGCGCAAATATTAAAAACGAAAGGAAAAGAATAATGCATTCTTTTTTTGGTGGACAAACCAAGGAACGTGTACAGAAATAAAGACGAGTGTAAACAGGAAACGAGTGAGTATATAAATAAAATAATGCAGCTGGTAAATAAGATTGTTTGAACTGCTGCTGGGTGTGGCAAAATGTCATTGTCAAATTTATCCAGAAATATTTATAAATTGTTTCTATTTTACGCGTTTGTTCAAGTAAAACAAAATTAGATACTGAATATTAAGTTAAATATAAAAAAGAATTACTCATGCTCCAAATATAAGTACGAAATAGGTTAATTACTTGCGTTAAAAGATAAATATTCACGCTATAAATGTAATAGGTTAAGAAACTGCATCGTAAATTAAATGTTACATAAGTTAAATATTTACGCTAAAAGGAATTAAATATTCGTGTATGAAATGTAGCTATTCATGCTAAAAAGCTATAATAAATATTTACTTTATACATCAGCTATAAGTTATATGATCATATTGTAAATTAAATATTGACTCAAAATACTCACACCATAAGTTAAGTATTGAATAACTCGAAGTGCTCACACTGTAAATTAAATGTTGAATAACTCAAAATATACTTTAAATTAAGTACTGAATAACTCAAAATGCACTGTAAATTAAATATTGTTTAACTCAATGTACTCGCACTGTAAATAAAATATTAAATCACACAAGTACTCGCATTAAAAGCTCAATCACGACAGTTATTAAAGAACAGGAATTTACGTAAAATCAGCTAAAATAATTTCGAACAAAATTGTGTGACATTTTAGGAAAGAAGGTAAGCGAAAAATGGTGGGAGACCAATATTCTTGATAATTTTCACAAAAGCGAAAGAACCAGTGTTAAAAGCGATCCCGAGTAATAATGAGGCAAACATTAAGCGCAAGAACGCCTCGGGTTGCGACAAAAAGGTCCCCTCTTAACACACTTAATAAATATGTTTATCGCTTCGATGACTTCCGTCTATCGGCTGAGTGGGTCCAGTGACGTCATTGGCGTTTCTCTAACGTCATGTCAACGATAAAACAAAACCGTCGGCCAACCAACGGTAAAATAATTGGCCATCATTCCCTTTCATGTGTATCCGCTCCTTACTCGTTACACCTGACAATATATTCCAAGCTATTTTTAACCCTAGACTGAGGCTTTCAAAAACCGAACTAATTTTTGAAATACAATACTGTTGAAAATCGAAGATTTAAGATACTACGTACAACGAAATATGACACAAAGTAACAAAATACTGTATAGTATTTTTATTATCGATCTAGGGATCTTTAAAACCCTTAAATTTTTGAAATTCGATATTGTTGAAAGTTACGATTTCAAGATGATACGAACCGAATATAACACGAAGTAACATAATACTGTAGAACACCGTTATCTCCAATCTAGTGACTTTTAGAATCCCTAAAATAATTGTTCAAATTCGGTATTATTGAAAATGACGAGTTTAAAATGATACAATAAAATATAATATAAAATAATAATATACTTTGTGTTATTTTTAATATCTAGAATCCTCAAAATAATTTTTGAAATACGATATTGTTAAAAATAAAAATATTTATATAATGCGTATGACCATAGCAGAAAGTGGCAATACATTCTAGGGTATTTTTTACCCTAAATAATCTGGAGACCTCTAGACCCGTTGTAAAGGCCAATAAATCCATAATTAAATGTCAAATATATTATACAATGTGAAAAAAGTGAAATTGTATTTTAAATATGACAATTTTAATGTATTAATTATACAACTAAAAAATGTTATGTCTATTGTTTTATATCTTTTATAAAAATAGGGGATATTAATATTCCTTCTAAAATAACGAACTAATAAAATATCTAATAAATTAATAAAATAACTAATGACGAATTAATATAATATCTAATAACAAATTAAAATATATAATACGAGAAAGAAATTGTTAAAAATGTCATATAATTATTTTAACCTGTAGAAGTATGCACGAGTTAATGAATGGTAGTTAAGTAGTTAAGCATGAGTACAAGTATCGTTTCATTAATGTAATTTTGTAACGTCATAACTGAACTAATAGCGAGGGCAATGACAACACGACACTTAAACGGGTATTAACCTTGTCGAAGGTATCTAGTAATGAACCAATGTCAATTTTCGCATGGACATACGAGTGACTGCTGGGCTCGATTAGAATGTTAAATAAACTGTTCAGGGACGGAGATCACTGACATTTGTAACCGCCAGTGTCATTCTGTGAACTCAGATAACTGTTTCTTTTCCTTTTCCGATTTTTTTTATCTCGACTTACACGTGAATTTGTTATGAACAGTCTTGTCTAAGACATAACATACCGAAGACGAAATGACTCATCATTTATACACAAAGTTTTACTTTTAAATATTTCATATATTTTTGCATAATCTCGTATATTTAGATTATCTAATATTTAGATAACCGTACTGAACCGTACTGAAGGACGGTTTTCCGTTACATAATTTAGCTAAATTTGTTTAAATTAATAAATAATAAAAAATTAATTTAAATTGATTACGTAAATAAATGAGATTTATCTCAAGTTCAAACCCAAACATGTTTTTATGCACGAGGTAAAAAATGTCCTGCACAAACGAAAAGTTAATGTCGTTAATAATAATTGTGACTGTGTCATTAATTAAGAATGTTTATAACATCCGTCGTTTTTTTATTATCGAATAAGAATTTATAAGCAATTATTTAGGTCAGCAGACAGATATGTAGGTGCTAAAAACTGTCGGTTCTTCTCAATTTAGAAATCGAGTGTTTTGTATCGATATGGGCGTTGTTGGTTAAGAATAAATGGAACGTGTCATCGTTTCTGAACCCTGTGAACGGCGTGTTCAATCGGTTCGTCGCGTTTATCCTTGATCCGCATCGTCGTTCTTGCGTAACGTCCAAATCCAATCTAATCTTGAGGTTCATACAGGTGTAAGATGTCGACCGAAGGTCAAAGTGGGGTTTCAGAAATTTGATTTGACCCGATACTGATCCCTGTCTGCTTTCTTTTTGTTTACGGACCAGATAAACACACGCACAATTAATTACCACTTCAATTTCTGCAGTCTCGAATCTTTGCGACATTTTATTTTGTAGCGCACTTTTCGGTGCGAAACAAATTTTTATTCGATGCTTTATTTTTGTCTAGTCAACCGGTAACAGAAATACGATTGCAATACATGAACGGGACACGTCCATTCATCGATTCTGGCTTTCGAATTTACTGAAATTACGTAACAGGGTGTTATTGTTTTGGAAGCGTTACACAACGAGTAACTTTAACAGTGCATGAAAATCGATTCTTATACTAGTAAAATTTCGCTTAAACTTTATAATTTATTTGTATTACGAATATAAACGAAGCATTTATATGGTTGTTTTCTTTAAATCTCAAGCTTTAAATTGATATATCACAAGCTACATTTCGTGATACTTTTATGTCATGAAATACTACAAGTCTTAAAATCGACAAAATTCGGTATGTCCAACTCAGTAATTTACTTCTTTATTTTTAAACTTTCTCATATCAATAAAGACAACAAACTATTTTGATGGTTATTTTCCTTAAGCCTCAAGCTTTAAATTGATATACCACAAGATATATTTCGTAATACTTTTATGTCATGAAATCCCACAAGTTCTTATATCTGAAAATCGACGAACTTCAATACGTCAAAACTCGGTAATTTCCTTTTTAACATTTTCATATTAACAAAGTCAATCAGGCATTTGTATAGTTATTTTCCTAAAGCCTCAAGCTCTAAATTGATATACCATAAGCGATATTTCGTGATACTTTTATGTCATGAAATTCTATCAGAAATTTGTATACTTCAATATCGACAAAATTCGATACATCACTTTACTGTTTCCTTTATGACTTTGCTCACGCTAAGAATTTGAGTGAACCATTTACACAGTTATTTGCAGGAGAATGTGAGCTTTAAATTGACATACCATCATTTTGTACAACTTTTATGTCATGAAATCCCTAACGATGGATCCGATCATATCTTGTAAGGTTTCGAATTAATAAAATCTCTAGCGTTATAATTTCGAAACCCAGAGGTGACTGTAATAAAAAAGCAGAACTACAGCAAGTTGGTAAGATGTTATCCAGCATAAACGTTCGTGAACGTGAGCGACGAACTCTCATCTAAACTAATTCTTCAATTAAGCCAGTTTCTCCATGGAGACCACGAAGATTATTAATTGCAGCATCGACCGGGACAAGCTACTCGTATGACGACGAACTCTCTCGCAGAGAGGATAACATTTCCCGTCTGGTTTCCTCGATTTCCCATGAAATTTCGTATCCCGCAATCAAGCATAAATCGTATCAAACGAAGAAGAAGGAGAATCGGATCGATGCACGAAACGGATCGTTTTACCGCCACGACGACGTCGATTTACGACGTTGACCATTCCGACTGACGAAGCACCGAACGTTACGAACTTTTTTTTCTCCTAGCGTGTAACGTGTTCCATTTCGATTTTTATTGAGTCAGGAATACCGACGTCCCTAACGTGACTTCGAAGTGGACGAGACCGAACGATTTACGATGCTTTTCGTGTTTTACGACGTATCTTTCTTACGTCTGCTTCGAATATTCGCGGTGGGTGAACAGGTGATCATATAGCACGAGGCAATATAACACGTTGTGATGCGTGACCCAAATAAATCTTCAAATTCCTATATTTCGAAACTTTTATATTTTTGCTTCTAATTTATAAATTCTGAAACTCCCTAATTCCTAAAATACCAAATTTTTAAATTTGAATATTGCCTAATTCTCAAGTGCCAAAATCCACTAATCCAACTTTCCAAATTCCCAAATTACTGAACTTGAAAATTTCTAAAAATCAAAATTCTGAATTGCTGAATTTATAAAGTTCCAAATTAAAAAAATTTGGAATTTGAATGTCTTCAAATTCTCAAACTCCGAAATTTTGAAATTTCTAAGTTACCATATTTATAAATTTGATTATTTCAAAATTCTGAAATATCCGAACCCCGAAATTCCTAAACTCTCAAATTTCTAAACATCTAAATTTTCAAATTCCCACATTCCTAAATTTCTAAAGTATTATTTTCTAATTTTCTAAATTAGAAAATAATCATACTAACGTTCAGTACGCAACGAAAGATGTGCGATCGCATTCGGCTATTTCCGTCGATCTCCGTGCGCCTCCGCATCATGTAATTATAAATGGCGCCAAAAATGCTGATTCAAGTCCGCATAAAAACATTACGAAATTCTATATTTCAATCTTCAGACGTGTAATAAAAATAAAATCTCCACGATTGAATCACGATAAATCTAACTTCTATTTCGATTAAATAAATAAGATTAAAATAATGATATCAATATTTATTTTAAAGAGAGCTTGCAAAAGATACGCAACGTCTAATTGTATGCCAAGTAGAATATAATGTAATTATTACGCTCTCGCCTCGTTCTATTTCCTGTTAATACACATGTATAAGTCTGTATGATAAAACCACATTCATATATGTGTGCATATGTGTACACACGTCCAAAGTAAACATATATGTACTACGTTTCTGCATGCGCACCTTTGTGTGCGAACTAAATCGAGTTGGTGCTCAATTTCAAGCTAACTTCGATTCACAGCCAGGCAGAAACTCGGCGAAGCACACGTTTAAACAATAATTTGCACCATTCAGACCCGTGACATCGTTTAATGGCGTTATTCAACGACGAACGATGCACGTCAGGATACTTCTTCGATTCTTCAAGAATTAATCGTCACAACGACGTAGATCTTTAACGACTTTACTTACGATTTGCAATTCGAATTTGGTACCATTTATCTCGAACGTAATTTTAAACAGTAAATTACATTACTTAAATATTTAAAAATAGTTGCATATATCGTTTAAATATTTAAAAGAATGTTGAATAATTGTATATATCTCTTAAATATTTCATAAACTTAAAAATATCGTTGAAAAATAAAAAAATAAAATTAAATATTAAAATGACACACACAATAAGTTGTACGGAACAACTTACCTGATGAAGAAAATGACTGAAATAATAAAAAGGCGTGATAAAATACAAAGGACATGCTAACTATTTAATTAATTTATTTGTATTTTATCGTATAATCACTCGTAAGTACCGGGGATACGTAAACAATCAGCTCAAATTAGTTTAAATACAAATAGCCTAAAACACATCTGTTTGTTTACATACTTGATATTATTATTATTTATTATTATTATTCACAGACAGACTTTATCCACGTCTCGATTCACGATTTATAATAATTATTTACTATATATTTATACATATACAATTGACCCGTATTGTCTCGGATCATAGACGTCAAAGAGGCCGAATTGGCAACGAACACATCGGCTAATTCGGCGACTTCGATCCGCGTTTAAATTCTTTATTTATTTCTCTTGTCATTTATATTTATATTTTTATCCATATATATATAATATATATATAGATCCATTTGAATTTTCATTAGGTACTTCCTTACGGGCAATCGAAAGTTACGAATCGAAAAGAAACATCGAAACGCTAGACGACTTCTAATCATCCGCGCCATTTAATTATTGCTTTGAAACTATAGTTTAAACATTTAATATATCCACTAACAGCTTGTTCACGGTATCTTTTCCTTGATTGCACTGTTTTCTATAAAAGTCCATAGACAATCACTGTTAAGAAAGTACACGGATACAGCTATCGGAACAACTTCAGACCCAACTGTGTTATATCACACACCCCGGAGAATGATCTTTAAATTAATATTTATAGAACAACCAGTAACTTAAATTATTTACACTATCCACTGTTCCTTTCTGAAGATATAACAAGGATTTTGAGCTCGCAACACCATCAAAATGTTAAAAATTAAATTAACTACACTTAACATTGCACACATTTTCTAAGTCATCAAAAACTGATCGGAGTATCCTCAACTCAAAATCTACAGGATGGAAAATTAAATATTCTCAAAGATTCGCAAAGTTATACATGAAATATCAACTTGTCTGATCTTTTCGTTGTCGAAATTGTTCACTAAACGTTTAATAAATTTTATCAGAGTCTGGCGATCACTATGAGCGATTTCCATCCCGCGGAGAAAAGTATAAAAATAACAGGCAGAGATATTGATCCATTCTCGAGAACGGGATCGAAGCTTTTAATTGTGTATTAGCTGTAACTGACTCGTGTACCTCCTTAATATTGAAGTACCAAAATGGTCCTATTGTGCCATTTATGTACACCATGATACCATGGACCAGCAATTGGTTTGGCCATTTAACGTACCCCATACGCAGCATTTCGCAGTTTCTTTTCGGTTCAACCTCTTTTAATCATTTGCGTCTGTTCTCTGGGTCAACAGCAACAGCAACGGCAGCGGGGCCCATAAAAAGGTACCTTTTTTCAGTTTCATTTACACGTTGACACTTATAGAACGATAGTTTCACGATAACGGTCGAACGATTCGGGATTAGTACACTAAAACGGGTACAGAGCATTCTTTCGTTTAAATAGTCTGAAAGATCGCGTGAGATGTCGTTTCGTGTGAAGACACTTTTGTCTACTTGCGCTCGGTGGACGATTTTACCTAACGACTATCTAAAGATCTCTCTCATTCTTCATCTTTCTCTCTCCCTTTCACTCTGTTCGATTAAGAACGACTTTATTACCCCAAACACCCCAGAAAAATATATTATTATGGCTTTGGTTCCAACTGTCTCAACTCTGTTCCCATCGTGGGCACAGGAATAATAGTCACCGAGTGTACCGCCATGGTAAATTGTGCCCTTAACACCTTCAGACCCATCTGTGTAATATTACGCGTTGATATAATATATTAAGATAATTCGTTCGCGTAGGAAAGTTCTCGTTCAAATTTCCCGCCAAATACAGGAGGTGGGCCAAGCTGCTTGTGTTTTCAGCCTCTTATTCCTATGCCCAAGATTTTCACAGATATACACGAATAGGTTAGGATTGTTGATTGTAGGAAGAAAAATCCGGCATTCGAACCTGAATCTTCCGGTTTCCGACTATAGTGTGATCGTAAATTAAAGTGTTAAGCGTTTAAAGTCTATTGATGTAACCGTGTCCAGGGCCGTATATTTATGTCGTGGGTATACAGAAGCATTTTTACACGTTCGAATGAGGATACAATCCTCGATATCACGTGATCAACAACGAAAACGTTAAATCTGAGGCTGCAACCAAAAACTGATTCCAAATTCGCACGGCCCTGAACGAGGCTCAATCTCTCTTTACAATCTTCGACACCTTTCATATTCGGTTTTCATCCTTAATCGATTTTACGACCACGCTATAATAACACGGCTATAACCGCTACACACCTTGAGCTCCATAGGAAAATTGGCTGGGACCAATTGTTTTGACCACAGAAATGGTTGACACAGGAGAACTTTTTGTAGACGTAGAAAATCGTGAAAAATTGGGACTGAATGGAACGTTTGGGAACAATGGGACATTTCTTCACCTCGTATACAGTATATGACACCATAAGTGTCACGAAGAGCGCCTATCGTGTTATATTGCACTCTTGCGTATAAATTGAAAATAATCAATGAGAACCGAGTTGATTTATTCTTATCGATAATTGAGGAACGTTTATTGTTTCAATTAAATTGTTGTTAAAGAAGCTATCGAACGGAAGGATGATTTAACAACTGCAGATCGATAAATATTTTCCTGTTTCTTGGTGAACTGCCTTCTTCCCAGCTACGACTGCCGCCACACGCGTACAACGTGAATCATTGTACAAATATTATGCAAAAACGGTGATAATGCAAATTCACGTGATAACGCGGTGACATCTGCGAACAGGGAAGATTCACCATCTGACACCCGCGGACGAGATAACAACACCTATTGACTCTTACAAAGTCGCCTGATCGCTATTTTTAGACTTCCAAGGTCTAGGTTAGATCTCGATTAGGTCTCGGTTAGGTCTGGATTATGTTTGAATCAGATACGAGAATATTACAACAGAAAGTCTGATTATTGTTCTCAGGCTTTTCAGATCTAGGTTAGGTCTGGATTAGATCTGAATTGTGCTTGGGTTAGGTAGATAGCAGCAAGTTTAGTAACTTTTCAAAGTCGTGTGATTATTTTCGGACTTTCCATATACGTATTAGGTTTGCATTAGATCCGAATTAGGTCAGGGTTTGAACTGAATTTTAAGTTACATGAGATCGAATCCGCCAATTATCGTTTTCAAGTTTTATAGATCCGAGTTAGGTCTTTCGAAATCAATTTCCTACTGTTTTTCCAAAGCCTAAGTTAGACCTGCGTTAAATTTCAACTACGATTAACGATCGAACATGTAACTTTTTCCTTCAAATGTCCTTCAGAATTAAATGACTCATTGTTCCATTAAATTTTAATCGATTTCGGGAACTTGCCAAAGTATTATTATCTGTCTGATCGGTTAAGCTAGGTCTGGGTTAGATAAGAGGGCAAATCAACAGCAGGAACTCTGTTACCTTTTTCAAAGTCTTCGATGACTATTTTCGGACTTTGTAAGCCTGAATTAGGTTAGGTTAGAACTCAATTAGAATAGATTATGTCTAGGTTGTTTCCTGGTTCGGATAAATCTATATTAATAGGATAATAGTAATCGTCTGTAGTTTCTGAACACCTTTAAAGTCCCATAAATGTTATTTTCAGGCTGCCAAAGCTTGGGTTAGGTTAGGTTCTTCAAGATCTGGATTAGGACCTACCATGACCTGAATTAGGTTTGGTTGGATTTATATTCCGTTCTGATTAGGAAATAGCAATCGCTCGATGTTTTTGAACACTTTCCCGTATTGATTATTTTCAGACTGCCATGGTTTGACTTAGGTTAGGTTGGGTCTCCAAGACCTGGATCAGATTAGGGCAAATCTTCCTGGATCAGAGTTAAATTAGATCAGGTCTATGTCACGTTTCAGATAAATTTAGCACAATATTATTCCTGTTCGAACACCAATCGTATTCCTGATTTCGATTTATAAATAAAATTTTCCCAGGAGAAGAGATTTTTCAGTTTAATCACCCTTTAGATTGATTCTGTCTCTGTTAGATATCTATCTTCATACTCCAACGTCCAAACAATGAATCCTCGTTTGGAAATATCCCGTCAAAAACAGATTCCGTCTACCTGATCACAAACCGAAATAAATGTTCGTTGAAACGACCACAGAAGCTTGAGGATTCGACGGCAGACCATTCGAGATCGAATGAATATTGCTCGATGAAAGGATAGGATAATTTCGTCCACGAAAATGAACAGGCTTTATCCGTACATCAGGAACGATGTATCATGATATTGTGGCAATATTATGATTGTTCGTGCACACGGGTACGGTACAGATTTAGACGCAGCAACAATATCTATAGACGAGCCAAGGTTGGCTTTTTTACAAAGTGAACCGCACCTCTTCCATCGTCCACAGTTCTATTTCGAGGATTTTCTAAAATTTATCACCCGCCACCAACGATCCTCGTTATATACCGGACTCTAATACAACTTGGGCGCCATCAATTCGATGCTATGGCACGCTATAAACAATGCACACGTGATTGTGTTGCTTCACACCAACGTTTCCGTCTCGATCACAATTTGCGGCGTTACATTGTACGAAAGATGGAAACCGGCCAAGATGGATCATTCGGACAAGTTACGTTTCAATAGATCCTGTGAATCCCGCGGAATCGTACACGATGACAATTTCATTTCTTTTTGAACGCATGATCAACGAAACGCACAGTAAACGATTTATTTTCGCGAAGCTTCAAGGTTGAAACCGATGCGGCACTAGTGCCACATTGCGAAGCTTTTCTCTCGTAGAACTGTTCCAAACTTCAACACTTCGAAATATAAAATTTGATATGCAACAATCGAATATCATTTGCTTATGTTAAGAACAATAACAAAAACGTTATGCAGTCGTTTTTCACGAAGCTTTAAGTTTTTATTTAACATGGCGTGAGCGCCATTTCTCGAAACTTTTCTCACATGAAATTGTCTCAGACTTATGCTTTGAAATTGGCCATTTGATATGCAAAGAACGTAACACTTTTCTCGTTCATTTCTCTCGGTTAGCTCGTACCAACGAAAACGTTGGGCAGCCATTCTCGCGTAGCTTGGAACTACAGATCGATGTGGCAGAAGTGCCATTTCGTGGAACCTTTATGTCATGAAATTGCCAGGGAAGAGGATCACAGGAACACGTGCAGACAACGCTCATCGATAAATCAATAAACAGGACTACGTTTAAATTATACAATCTTTACAATAGGATTTATTATTTAAATTAATATTTACAAAAAGAGGAAAAAACGAAAGTTGAGAGATTTCCGGTTGTCTTTAAAATATACATCTTTATAGGAATCGTAAATCGACTACAATTGTACAAACACAACGATCACAAGGGCGAGAGAAAAAAAAGGAATTCCTTCTTTTACAATGTTTCTCCCTCACCGAAATGACCCCCCCCACCCATCCATTCTATTATCTTACATCTGTTATCATGTGCTCCCTATTACACGTACATAGATCAATTATTTCGCTGGTACGTACTTTGGCTTAACAACTTTATCATCAACGAACAATTACTATTCACCGTTCTATCTTTAATATCGCTCGACACGTGACAATCGTGATTACACATGCACATCTAAGTCTCTCGTGCTATAAGGTAGGAAGACTCACATGGGATCGTAAGTCGTTCGAACGTAATTGTATAGCTAGTAAGGAGATTCGATTGGTGACTACCAATTGGATTCAATCGATCCGCACGAGAATATGCCTCCTTTCATATCAAAGGTTCATTGTACAGGGCGATTCAAAATTAACCTATTCTGAATTACGTACAAAAATTCGAAGATCTTAACTCTACAGCAAAACCAGTACCATTCAAATTTTTAGGACACAGAAAATGTAAATCTCAGTTCATGCATTTAGGTTTGGATCCTTGGACGTTGAGATTTCGTTCAAATCCATTGACACAACTAGGGATCCCTAGAATGTAAATTGACTGAGAGAAAAAATCGTGGTCGGACAGATGTCCACATCCGACCCAGAAATAACATTTGGTCAACGTCCAAGTTCCACTAGCTTGCTTTCGAAAATAAAAACGGTATCAATTAATTGTTCCGTTTGCAAAATGAGTAGGTTCTCTTACAGTCGCGGTGATACCGAATAAGATCATGCGACTAATAGAAAATCCTCGAAGAATTGAAAGGATGGTTTAAGCAAAACATTTCTGCCTAGTCGGTTCGATACGTCCTTCACAACTGAAAACCTTTCGATTCGATCGATTTGGGATGAAACGAAAACAATTGAACAGAGGGTGAAGGATTTTTTGTCAGGAAGTTTTACGATAATCACCGATATCGTTCGTTTATTCAGCGCTTTTTTCCAGGCTGGTTCTGAAAAGGAAAAGAGGAATCATGCGTCACCGACACGAACCTCTTCTGTGAATACTCGAATTCAGGATTATTCTTCCGAGGGGTTAAAAACGACCCGTCGCAAAATGGATACTCGACACGCGTGCAACGACACGAGCAGATGATGCTTCCGATCGGAGTTAATTAATTTTCGTGGAAACGAGTTAATTAATAAACGCGAAACAAACGGTCACGCGACTACGAGATCCTCGCACGAACCGCGTACTCTTCATGTTTTGTGCGTGTTTCCCTTTTAATCGATGGGTATTAGCTACTCTACGGTATTTGTTAAATAATCGGATAACGGTAGAAAAAGCACGAAAGCAATCTGTAATTCGTAATAGCTGCAGATATTTTATTCGAAATAATCAAGATAGTTGCACAGCCCTGTCAGGACACATTTACCGGGATATGTACAAAGCACGCTAATTCAGATGCATACTTCCATTTTGTACCTAAATATCTTCTATGACGATTAAATTATTAGTGTAAATAAATATTTATACATTAAAGTGACATAGAGAGAGCCTTTGAGATTCTCGTGAGTTCTTGAAACCTTTATTATAGAATAAAATTATTTATAGAATTAAAAGATATACCATAAACTGGCGGTAAATGTATGTTTATAATCATACAAGTCGATCTTGTATTTCGTTCATTTGTAATATTCATTTTTGTATGTTTCAGTAGTTTTAACGCAGGGTGGCCCATAAGTTCATTTTACCGTTTAAAAAATCATCAATCGTCCAAATGTAAAATTTACTCTCGAAATTTGGAAATAAAAAGTTCGGAATTTTTTCTGTCTCTTTAATATTCACGAACGAATTTTTATGGAAAATGTCATGGAAAGATCTCATGCTCGCAAAATGGAGAACGAGGGTCAATCATAGGACACAATTTTGTACGAAGGAAAAACAAAGAATAAATTTCTAGTTTCTGTATTTTATTGTATAAAAATATAAATACGAATAATTAACAAATAAATAGTTCATTACTCCTCGTTAAATAATATTTTATTAAATATACATTAATATTACTAAATTTTTAAGTAGTAAAATGATTTATGGATCACCCTGTACAAAACAGTAACCTTCTATAGCTCACATTTTATAAAACACAAATGTTTGTATAAAAAATTGAGTCGCGAATGAAACTAATTTAACGACATTACAAAATCTATCAAAATTTCACGGTTTTAAAAATGTACACCGTTTTAACGCGAAAGATATTTTCTTTCCCGACTTGCGTATCAATTCATTTTATTAATCCATTCCCCAAACGAATCGGAAGATATTGGACGGTAATCCTCTCCGGGGATACATAATTCCCTATATTACATACTTATATACACACACGTGGTTCGTAAACGACCCTTTAATATCCTGCCAGTGCAAGAGATGTTTGTATTCATTGTATACTTGAGAGCAATGTAGAGTTCTCTTGGGAGGAGTGTTCTAATATTTGATTTCGGAGTTGAAAGGACCTAGAGAAATTTTAATGAGGTCCTAGAAATTTGATAACCAAGGAACACGGAAATTTAGGAGGTTAGATATTGCGGAAGATAGAAATTAAAAAATTTATTATGTGAGAATATAGAATTTAAAATTGAGAAAATTAGGTAGTTTTAAATTTGTAATTTGGAAGTATATTTGGGAAAATTGAAAATTTGGTAAGTTCTGAATTTTAAAGTGAAATGAAGGTTAGAAATTTATATCAAGAAATTTTAAGGAAATATACAATTTATTAGAAATTTATTTTACATTTATTATTAAAAATTTGTATTAATTTAATATTGAGGATTTGAAAATTTAGGAGTTTGATTTAAAAATGGGAAATTTACTAATTGGGAAATTTAAAAATTGGAAAATTTGGAAACTAGGAAATTTAGAAATTGGGAAATTTAGTAATTGGGAAATTTAGGAATTGGGAAATTTAGAAATTGGGAAATTTAGGAATTGGAAAATTTGGACAATAGGAAATTTGAGAACTGCGAAATTTAGGAGTTGGGAAATTTAGGAACTGGGAAATTTAGAAATTGGAAAATTTAGAAATGGGAAAATTCACAATTTGGAAAGCTTGCGAATTGGAAAATTTGAAAATTAGAAAATTTGGAAATTAGGAAATTTAAAAATGTAACAATTGGGAAATTTTAGAACTAGAAATTTAGGAATCGAGAACTTTAAAAATTAGGAAATTAGGAAACTTAGAAATTCAGAAATTTAGCAACTTGTAAATTTATAAATATATAAATCTATCAAAATTTTTAGAACTTTAAAATTTATAAATATGAAAATGTACATATCCGAAAATCAAATAGTAGTTCACTTCCCTATACCTCCCACCACCAAATTCTACATAAACACTAAAAAGGAAGGAAAACTAATGTGTATATCAGTAACACAAAATACCAAATGAAGTGTTTTCCTTTTTCCAATGTGTCAATTAACGCGTTAACTAAAGGAGAGGCAGAATTGCTCGCGACGGAACGTGAGTCACATGAAGTGGAATATCGAGGTATGGCTCGATGAATTGTTTCATTAGCAAACGAACGATTATCCTCGGAGACGTTTAAGTACGTGTACGTTCGTCGAACTTAATAGCCATCGAAATACGTGCGGGTATATGTGTGTCTAGCATGCATGGCTTCGTTCGCTAACCGATTACGGAGCCCCCAATCGAACAGCCTTCAATTATTTCATAGCTACGAAAGCCTGTACGTGATTGGTGAACGAAATTCATTGCTCGAATAATCAAACTGTACCGGAAGTATATACACGTCCAGGAAAATTCAATGTTAACCGTTTATCAACTGAAATTCTCTTCGGCTTTCTGATGTTAAACGGTTGTCAGGTTAATTGTTATGGGGATGAGATTAGGTTAGTGCTTTAGAATTTCGTTCAAATCAGAAAAACAAAAGCACGATTTTGAATAACGCGATTGGCAATTGAGATAACAAATTGAAATATCATGAATTGTTAACATTAATTAGTATACGAGTGACTTTATGGAGATTCATCATGGTCAAATATTTAGGAAAAATTATTATTTAAAATTATATGATATAATGTTAAGATCACTTTGAGAATTTTAGGTATAAAATCGATTTTAGAAGAAAATTTCTGTCGCGTTTATCTTGATCTAATTAACGAAACTTGAAGACCTAATTAAAGAACAAAACTGCGAATATAGAATATAAGTCCGGACACCAAATACAGGTTTAAATCAAAATTAATTTAGTTTCTAAAAAAAGCCGAGTGTGTAATAATACACAATTCAGAAATGTTTACCCGTTACACCAAGATTTAATATACCACAGCAGTAACCTAAATAAAAATAGTCATTCTTATTGAAACAAGAAATGACAAAAATTTGCTAAATTTAATGTTTGAAGAAGTAGAACTCGTAAAAAGAGCGATAGTAAATAAATGCTATTATTCGAAGAAATTAATGAATTTTTTAATTGAACGCTTTGATTAGGCGAAGCGGAGGATGGATAATCGATAGCACATCTCGAAGGAGGTGACGTAACGAGCAGATAGAAAATTGATGTTCGCCGGTAATTGATTTATCCTTAGACGAGTCCAGAAACCTGACAGAACCTAACAGAGAACCACTCTATGCAAAGTGTCGATGGATCGATCGAGGTTAAAACGTACAAGGGCCAACATCGAAAGCTGCTGCATAATTACAATAGTCGTTCGATACCGAGTGTCGCATCTGGAGACCAGACACGATGTCGATGCCAGAGGATTAGGAGAGGGCTAACGATCGTAGATATTGCTCGAATTACACCAGATAATTAACGCTTCAACTTCGACAACTAAAGACATTAAATCAAATATCAATTTCGGGATGATGCAACCCTGGTGCTGTTCACCCTCATGTGGGAGAGTTGGGTACACCTGGGTGCAACGTTGGCTTCTAGGATAGAGCGTGAAGCAGAATTATATTATCATTTCCTCTTGATTTTGAGAAATTATGTGTAAATTTCACATTTTTTAATTGTCAATGTGCAAATTTCAAATTTCGAAATATCCAGTTTTCAATATTTTTAAATTTACAAATTTCTAATGACCATATTCATAAATTTCTAATGTTCTAAGGTTCTAAGGTTTTAAATCCTTAAATTTTCAAGTTTTTAAATTTCTAAATTTCCAAATTCTCGTTCTCAAATTTTTAAATTTCTAAATTGGTAAATTGGTAAATTTAAAGTTTGAGGTTTCTGGGATTTAGAAATCTAGAGAATTGGGAATTTAAGGAATTGGGAAATTTAGGGATTGGGAAATTTGGGAATTGGGAAATTTAGAAATTGGGAAATTTAGAAATTGGGAAATTTAGGAATTGGGAAATTTAGAAATTGGAAAATTAAGGAATTGGGAAATTCAGAAATAGGGCAATTTAGAAATTGGGAAATTTAGAAATTGGGCAATTTAGGAATTGGGAAATTTAGAAATTGAGAAATTTAGAAATTGGGCAATTTAGGAATTGGGAAATTTAGAAATTGAAAAATTTGTGAATTGGAAAATTTGGGAATTTGTAGGATTTAGAGATTTAGGAATTTGACGATTTAGAAGCTCCAAAAGTTTGAAAATATGAAACTTACAAAATTGTGAAATCTGGAAACAGAAATTTAGAAATTTGAAATTTCAACGATTTGAAAGTTTAAAAAGTTTCAAATTTGAAAATTAGAATATTTGTAAATCCATAAATTAAAAAGTTTCGAATAAATATATTTATTCCAAATGAACAATTATTATCCAAACAAAGCTCATAATATATTCAGCAAGCATTTCTATATTTTCCCAACAATTTTTCAATTTCTCCGAAAAACACACGAATTCATTACAAATTCTTGTTTTTTGTATCTCTACATCAATTTAAATTTCCAAAATATTCAAGCTGTGAAACCCACACCTCCATTTAGATATTCAATTTAATAATTCCTAAAATTTGAATAAAAATCGCGAAACTGTTTTGAATTCCAGTATTTAGTATATTTTTCTTTGATTTACGTTCTCGTAATAAAATGTACATAACAATTTAGAGACCCAATAGTTGGCACTGATCCAATTACCACTTCCTTTCTTTTCTTATAAAATGTTTCTTATAAAAAGCATGTCAATAAATAAAACCATGCGCAAATAATTGAAATAATTTGTAAATCAATTACTAATATTTAATAATTAAAGTATGCACGATTTTATACAAATCTATTACATGAAAAATAATTTCAAAAAGATCCTAAAAGAACAATATTAATCAAAGAAAAGCTTCAAAATTTGTAATGAATATATAATTTTATAAAAATTGTAATATATATTTTACAGATGCATAAAGTCTGAAATTACTTAAAACTAAAATTACTAAAATTAAAAGTGGTCGACCATTTTACAGACTTATATCAAATTATAAAACTTGTTAAGGTATTTTTCTTGAAGTATGTATCGATTTTCATCAGGACAAAGAATCAATGTCTTATGGTTATTTACTCTCCAACTTAATTTCCAATTGTAAAGAATGCAGGTAAGTAAAGTGCCAATAATTGGATACTTAATCCTACGTAACGAACAAAGCATCGAACGTCGCTCTTGTCTCCACATTTGGCAGGAAAGATTAACGAGGCCAGTGAAACCGACTTCGACGACGAAAAAGAAATTCTACGGGCGGCTGAACGCCTAATGAATGCAGGTAGCCTTCAGAGGTCGGGACATTGTGTACGAGAAAGCAACGAACTTCACCAAGGATAACTACCTTTGTCTATGTGGACGCAATCGTCGAAAAATCCGTCTTCAAATAAATTAACAGTTACCGTCCATAGAAATGAACTCGAAGCTGACCCTCTGAATAATAATTAATTCGTCGGAAATTTAATTCTCCGAATTCGTTACAATTCGACGAAATGTCCAACGCGATACGTCGAACATCGATATATTTATAAAAGCGAAATCGACGTTCAATTTAACGAACCAATGGAGAGTTAACGCTCGAAATTGATTAAAAATCGGAGAGAGATTTTAATTGAAATTTTCCTGGTAGCCAAGAATTTGAACGTAGTTTTATTATCTCTCTGGCCAACTCGAACGTTTGAACTATAGATTCGAAGAGACTTACTTGGCTTCGAATCGCTGTTCATGTTGCATCACCATACTAAAATTACGCGATACGCCGATGGAGTGTTCGACAGATGGAGAAGACTATTACAATTGGCTC
Source organism: Megachile willughbiella (assembly GCA_945859595.2). Lineage (NCBI taxonomy): Eukaryota > Metazoa > Arthropoda > Insecta > Hymenoptera > Megachilidae > Megachile > Megachile willughbiella. The sequence goes on from OX243796.1 coordinate 14,683,773, forward strand.
GAATATTTGCAATAAACGCATTGCAATTTTTTATGGAAAAATTACCGATGGATCTTTACTCTTCACGAAATCGTCACTTGCGATATTTACTCCACTACCTTCCCTATAAAACTTATAAATATCTTGTAAATTAACTTCGAAAGAACAAGTGTATTTGTTTAAAGTCAGAGAAACCATTACAATGATCTATCAAGTTCTATCCTTCATTTATTTATTCTAAAATCGAATGCAACTAAAGGCTGTTTGACAAATATAAATTCTTGGATGTTATCATTTTAATTTGATGCAAACAGATACTAATTCTCGGAGGTAAGATAATTATTTATATTTGGGTAGGCTATCCGGGTCGTTAACACAATTTCACCACATATTTACCTACTTTTTATCACCGATAATCACGGCTGTACGAATTTCTCCTAATTGGAATCGCAAACTTTGCTGAGATTCTCGTCAAAATAAATGAGTGTGGAACTAGTGCATATAATGAGACAACTGATTTCGACACGTGAAATGTCTGAGACATGACATAGAAGTATGACGAAATGGCACTTATAACACACCTTTGAAACTTAATGTTTAATGAAAATTGATTCACCAGTATTCTTAAGACAATAATTTAGGAATTACTGAAATAATGTATCAATGAAATTTGTGTCTACACTGTGTCTCTACGAATTGTCTGAATGACAAAGTATGCAAAAGCGGTATTTATGGCACACTGAGCCTAAGATTTGTAAAAAATGACGAAACCTTTCATATTTTCGATACAAAATGAGGGACCATTAGAGCAATGTAAATGAAATTCGTAAACTATTCTTTCACAAATGATATTTGATAAAGGCGCGCAAAACTTATGGCACGTGAACTTGAAGCTTAAGATTTACTAAAAATATACAGACCTTCGATTTCCAATACAAAATGGCTGAACGAAGTAAGCAGAATACCAGAGTGAAATTTTGTCATTTCATTACCAATTAATTTGATGACATAAAAGTGTAGAAAAATGGTACTTATGGCACATCAGAGTGAAGGTAAAAGACTGCTGAAAATGACTATGTAAGTGCTTCGAAGATATTTCCAATGAAAATTGCAAAAAGTCGAATCGTATGCACGAAGCTGGAGATTGTCGATTTTGAAGAGAATCATGATAGGCCAAGTATGAGATAACACGGTTTGTTCTCGTCGAAAGTGTCAAGAGCGACTATCTATTATATCAGGATCGATGGTGATAACATCTGAGAAGTAGAAACACTATCGTGAGCACAGCCACAGATGAGGAACGTCGGCTAAAAGAGCTGACGATTAATTTACTACGGATGGTCCTTCTTCCTGAACGCTTAATAAAGCTGATCGAATGAATGAGAATTACTTTTCTGATCAAATCTTGTACTTCATATAACGCGTCTTGAATGAAAAGGTATTCGTTCGTTGGATCGAGCGAAAAGTGGATTTTCATCGAGTAACTCTGGGAATAAAAAGGAATAAGCTTCGGCTTGAATTGCATCCGTTGGAATCGATCGAACTTCCATGCTAAAGTTTCATCTTCTCTTGGTATTTCAACTTTTTTCCCCATTGTAGAACTGACAGATAGATTTCTGCAAATCGTCGAATCAAAGAGACGAGGTCCGATCGAAGGACACGAGTGAAAATTGAAAGAACTTGAAAATCTGAAATTGAATAAATTGTACCGAGAATTTTCCGGGCAAGATACTAACACGAAAATAAGAATGTCACTGGTATTTTGCTGTATGTGACGATATTTAATCGGCATCGAAGGCAAAACGTTATGTAAGAATGAATGAAACAATAAAATAACGCAATTGACCGCTTTCCATGTGTGGAATTGCACTTGATCGACGTCCAATAAATAATTAATTCCAATTTGAGAGAGCAAGAATGACGGACGGAAAGTAACCATCGCTATACGCTATCGATCGCCAAGTTTCAGACCATCTTCAGAACAAAAAACAGACAAAACTCGAAGTTAATCAAAGTTACGAATATTTCGATGAGAACGACTGAACCGACTAGACGGGAGGTATAACGAATGTTAAGTTTCGCGATGGAAATGTAAGCAAATGTTGATATTAACTCCCTTGTCTTACATAATAGATAACAGTAAAGCAAGTTTGGTTCGAATTATTGAATTGTTCTTCGATGGAAATGTAACCAAATATTAATTACGAGTTTTTGAAGGACCGATATTTTAACCCAAAATTAACTCGAAGGTAATCAAACATGGAGTTTTGTTGCGAACGACCGAACCGACTAGGCGGAAGATAAAATTGTTCAAATTTTGGATGTGTTTCAACATGTGTGACAAATATCGACAAATATCGATGTTAATATCTTTGCTTACAATTTACGATTTAACCAAAAATTAACCCAAGGATGAGTAAATCTGAGGATATTTCAGCGATCAAACTATACAAAAGCTTTGCATCTCGAAACAAATATTTATACTCTAAATCGAAGCTTTAAGTAAATAATTAGCAAGTTAGCGATATCTCAAATATATGTCAATTGCCAAAACTAAAATTCGCTTGAATCATTTTTAATATCTATTTCACCAATTCTCGTTGGCAAGTACAGCTCGCGATTCTCTGGACAATCTCCTTTTTAGCGTAAAAAATAAATATACAATTAAAACGTGAAAAGTAAGTTGAGAACCGTCGGTCTACACAGAGTCTGGCAGACAAAAGACAAACGTAAAGTACGTGAAACACAAAGAGGAACAAATTGTGATTACCGGCATGCGTGTTCACGTAACGGATGCAATTTACCACTTTACAGTACGAACTTGAACGAAGATGCTTTCGATACGATTACGTAAGTATTTATACTACGGGAATATTTAAAATTATAACGATTCACGTGGGGCATCTATTATGTAACCATTGATCACTGAACCAAGAGAAACATTCTATTTATGAACGGGACGATATTATACAAAATAAATATTATCCAAGCATATTAACACTTTGACGGTCGCGCATTTCGTAGAATCTATAGTTTCGTGTTTCGTTTTTATATATATTTTTTGACAGCTTTTTCACGACCTATGCTGCAAAAATGATGAATCGACAGGTTCGATTAACTCATTAATTCCTAGAGATTGAAAATATATCATTTGCAAAATAGTAATTCCTATTATAATTAAGATACATAAATATTCACTTAAGCTAAGTATGTTATAGAAGAGGAAAGAAAATTTGTAAATATAAAAGGCACGGAAAAGTATGTATTTACAATCTCTGAATATTAATGGGTTAATGTGTGATGCAACAAATACGTGATATCAAAGTGTTGATATCGCGATTGAGACTTGATAATCTATGATCATTCATAAACCAGTTAATTATCATCGCAATCACAGAAAAGTGATACGTGCCGAAGGAGAGTCTTATCTCTTTAAATTCTCGTACTCTAATGATAAAGCTTGGAGGTCTTAGGACAAGTTACCGAGTAATCACAATCAGATATGATTCATTGCAGAAAACGCAATGGGTATAGCATAAACAATTGTGCCATTCATAACGAAGCTCGATAATTGTTTAGAGATTTTCGTTTTGATAGGAATCCTCTTATTGAATTAGTTTTAATTAAAAGATTGCAATACCTGATCACTTTCATGTGTAATATCTTGAAAATGATAAAATTTCCGAAATATATAATCAGCAAAAATTATGAAAATTAAGTATTTAATGCAAATGAGCGAAATTCCTGTGCGAGGACGTTTCTCGTTTAAAAATATACACACTTAAAACACTAGAATTAACTAATTATTTTCCAATTACCTTAGAATATCGTTTTAGAGAATTGGCAACAAATGGTGCCCTAATAAAATATCAAATTTGCCTATTTATATTTCTCAATTACCTAGAAATATTATTTTAGAAAATGGTCACCAAAGGTACCTAGATAAAATACCAAATTTAGCTAATTGTCTTAAAATATGTCTACAAATATTTTAGAAAACTGGCAATAAAAGGTACCTCGATAAAATACCGAATTTAGCTAATTATCTTCCAATTATCTTGGAATATTATTTTAGAACATTGGCAACAAAAGGTGCCCCAATAAAATACTATATCTGTCATATATTTCAACTATCTGAAAATATTTTTAAAAACTGGCAACAAAAGGCACTACAAAAAATATCAAAATTTTCAATAACATTTCAATGATCTTGAAGCAATAACTAGCAATAAAATAAAATATTAAATTTGTCTATACGTCGTACATTTCTTTTTTGGAATACTATTTTAGAAAACGGCTAAAAATAGAACTCCATTAAAGTACTATATTTATCAAGATATCTTAAACTTTGTTTTAAAAAATTGGCAACGAAAGATATCCTATTAAAATGCTAGATTTCCTTTAACTATGAGATAATTATCATGTTAGCAAGTGTGTCACTAGTACCAACATTATACTGTTACGTATATTATGCAGATAGAACCCTGGCCAAGATTCGACCATCTCGAAACGCGATTCCTCGCCAAGAATTTCGCGTCGGTTTGCCTCAATCTATCCTCGTTTCTCGTTTTTCTACCATGTGCAATTATGCACACGTATAATCAAGGTAGCATAAAAGTACCATCCTAAAATACATGAACAGAACAAAATAAAAAGCCGACAAACTATTTCGTTCATACAGTAATTTATGTTCACGTACCGTGGCACGCTCGTTTGCGTCAACATTATATTTATACGTTTTTTATAGAATTTAACGCTTCAATAACGATATCTTCGATGATCATCGCGTAACTTTACAATTCCAAACACAACATTTGTTTTTAATAAAAGTCGTACGAGTATGATATATAGTAAATTTTGTAGTACAACTCTGGTTATATTGCCACTTTTACACACAAAGTCACACCCCCCTTAATTTTACGACAGGGAAATCCACGCAGACCAACTCTTTGGCCAACTACAATAATTTTCATGTTATCAGTGACAATATAACGAGAGTATTCTGCATTTTAAAGATTAGACAAAAATGAAATTCGTACGAATTTTAGAAATATTATAATCTCTATTAAAAAGTATTTTAATATTAAATGTCTTACGATTTTTTCAACTCTGCATTTTGTGAAAATTTAATTGTTCTACAATTTACACTCTAAATTCACATTTAAAATGATTGGAATTTGAAAATGTATATTTCTATCCAATTATTTATAAATTTATTTACTTATTAAATAAGTAATATGTATAATACGAGCGAGCACACGGTGCGCGTCTAAAAAGAAAGCCTTGTAATGTAATGTTATTTGCGTTACCTATTACGTTCTCCCTTTCACTATCTCACTTTCTCTCTCTCTCTCTCCCACTCGCTCTCGTTCAGCTTTTTCTTTCTGCTGCAACTTCGATCGTTAAGTCTTGTCCGATTTGGAAGGAGGACGAAAATGGAAACCACAGTAGTCGGCCACCAGTATTACCGCAACCATAGATGTAATCCCCCTCTTTCACTCTCTCCTTTCACTCTCTTTCTCGTTCATTCCCTTTCTTTCACTCGTTCGACGATCAGCTGGTCCACTGAAACCATGACCAAGCCATCTAAATCAACTTTACTGGTACTCTTAACGATCACTGGCCAACAATTCAACCACACACAAATCAGAGATATCCCTGTTTGGTGTCGATTGGAATTATAAGGAGGGCGATATCTATGTCGTAGGCTTCCTTTAGTGAAAGTGTAAAGGAGGGTCCTAACCGCTATACTTATCCATTGGTTTTATGTGCGAAGAAGCTTTCCCTGTGTTCTCTCAAAATCGAAAGAAAATTGTGGGAGGTAGAGTACCCTTAAGTAAAGAGTTTTTCTAGTATTGAGAGAATCTAGGGAGAACCTAGAGAGGTCATTAAAACCTAGGGAAATCATAAAATCCTAGAACCTTCGCACAGAAAAAACCTGGACAAAGTAGATGACGAGACACCTCTTACATTTTCTTTTTACGAAAGGAAGCCTAAGTGTCGAGTACGCTAGCCTTCCTTAGGGAAGAAGGTGATATAGGGGAAATAACCTGCACCATTCGTAACCGCCATAGTAGTGTGTTAATACTCGAAAATTATGTCCGAGTTCGAGTCACTCATTCCATTGACTCGACTCATTCTGAAATGAACACTAAACCAAATAACTCGTTTCGTGTAAACCAAGCATAACGAGTGGTAACTCTCGAGTATCAAATCGAGTGGCGTAAGTCTCCTTCCCATACATTATCTTTTTCCTTAACACTCTCGGACCCAACCGTGTAATGTTACACAGCGAAATCGGTCGAGCGTAAAAGTACGCGCGAGATCGAATGTGTTAAGGAAGGCTACAGCGTGTATTTGTTTGATAGTAATCTCGACGAGCGTGCAACCATGGATTGTTAGTTATATAATGGCTATTGAAAAAGAAAAATTGAACTAACACGAGTTTCCAGCGATATCCGTTGTTGCTGCTACCGCTGCTGTTGCTGTACTGTTCGTCTCTGTGTAAGTGTACGTAGTTTTTGTTTTCGTTCGAACGGTTCCCTCACGATCTCAGTGTTTATATCGGTACGTTTCAACAGAAAGATTTCGTTTCTCCTTTTGGCCTGTTTCTCGTACCGTTCCCCTTGCACGATCAGGATTGTCCGTATATGTTTACATTCCGTACTAAAAGTGCAGGCTCTATATAAAAGATAACGTTGCTTCATTTTTTTTTGTTTCTTTTGCGCACAGCAACATAAGGCGATATATAATAATATATGAATACTCTTACAATGTATCTATGTACGAACGCCGGTGGTCCTCTATTAAAAACGTTCCAAAAATGAATCCTTTTATATTTTTCTTCGTACTCCGTCGATCGTATTTTCATAAATACTCCTATTTACGCTCTCGCTCTCTCATTCTCTCTTTCTCTCCATTTCTTTCTTCCTATCATTTACTTAAGGTACAATAATTCAACAACGAGCATCTGCAGCCAGTATATAACGAGTATTTTTTTCCTTTTTTCTTTTTTTTAAATAAGATTCACAATATACTATAATAAAGATCTTTCTCTCTCACACTTTCTCTCGTTCTCTCTCTCTCTTTCTCTCTGGTGTTGTCCACAGCGAACGATCGATGAAAAAGAAAAAGAAAAACGAGTCGTATATAAATATTACTCCAGCGTAATAATCGTGTGACGACTAGCTATTTATTTAAATATAAGGATCCGCGGATATCGGTGGCAAAATTGTTCTCAACGAGAATGAAGAAGATGCTCGTACGACAAATAGACAACAATGCACGACATGAGACAATTGATCTGTTGGTGTATAATACCTCCTACTCCTCCCTCTCCTCTTTCTCTCTTTCTCCCTCTTCCGACTTGAATCTTTATGTATAACGTACGTGCTAAAAAGAGGCAGAGGGGCCCGTATAGAACATTCACATAGGTGTGGCGACACGCTATTATGTACAAAATAATTTCGGTCGTTTAATAATAATTGCCGACAGCTAAACTTTACACGCGCCTCCTCCTTTAAACCGGATGATAAAGCCATTTTTAGGGAATACACACATATACGTATATATTAATATCGTCATTCTCAACACGTCGATATATCAGTTACTTGATTTAGAAAAAAAAAAGAAAAAAAAATGAATTTTCTCTTGTAAAAGTGGTATTGATAGGTGTATGTACACTCGAGTGCAGCGTGGACTTCTTTTGGTTAAGTATGAAGGAAGGAGCCTCCCACCAATTGCCTTCAATTTGGAGAGGATCCAGAGAGAATTCAGAGAGATTCTAGGGAGAGCCAGGGCGAATCTGAAAAGGCTTGGAGAAGCTCAGGATGGTTCTGAGGAGAGCGAAGAGTAATGACAAGAACCGAGAGCCGACAAAACCCAGAATATACTGGTTCAATCCAGGAAGAGCTAGGGAGAATTTAAAAGACCCAATGGAAAATCCTGGATGATCCTAGGGAAAGCTAAGAATGGCAAAAAGGCCAGAAAGTCGACAGAGCTCACAGAGGACCACCAGAACTCGGGGAGAGTCAGGAGAATTCGGGAAAGTTGGGGTGAATCAGGAAAAGCCAAGGAGTACCAGGAGAGCTAGGAGAGCCTAACCTAGAACCTCCAGTCTCCGCGCATAAAGGATATGGACTAACATGGCGGGTGGTGGGAAACTTCTTTCTAACTAAAAGAAGCCTAAGTTGCACACGACCGTATGTGTGTGTGTGTACGATATTTATGCCCAACAACCGAAATATTCTCTGAATATATTATATATCTGTCTTTCTCTCCCTACTTTCAGCGACGCCGTAATCTTTCTGCCATGTACTACATGTTAAACTCCCGATATACTTCTGTGTCCTTCCTCGTATAGAACTTATTACCCCATACACACACACACGCACACTCTTCCCTCCTCTTGCATACGTACACTCTTCTTTCTTACGTTAATTCTTTCTCAGATATATTCCCTCTTACTTCGGTCTATCTTTCTCGCTCAATACAAAGCGTTGAACCATCGCGTATGAATAAATACGCGACACGTGTATCCATCATCTTCTCTATCATCAGTGGAACTTCAAAATTCGGCGAATTCCTTGGCGCACTTCTCCGTCAACGAAATCCTGAGCGTCTCCTCCTCGTAGTCGTCGAAGTTGCTCGTGTCTCCAGGACCTTTGCACTTCGGTATAAACGGCGCTTCTATTTTCTTTTGGAAGACTGCTATCCAATCGGTACTGGCGAACCACTTGTGACCCTTGATATCGTTCACGCCGGCCTTCAGATTGCCGTACCTCTTGGTCAAGTCGACTTGCAATAAGTTACGTAGCAAGTCTTTCAAGTCGGAACCGAAATGAGAAGGAAACCGTGGTTTACCGTTCACGATTTTCTCGTAGATCTGTATCGGTTGATCAGCGAAAAATGGCGGATAACCGGCGGCCATCTCGTAAACTAGCACGCCTAGCGCCCACCAATCAACAGCCTTATTATAACCTTTGCTGAGAATGATCTCTGGTGCCAGGTATTCAGGTGTGCCGCACAAGGTCCATGTTCTGCCCTGTACCCTCTTGGCGAAACCGAAATCGGTAACTTTCAGGTAACCCTGGGAATCGATCAACAGATTCTCCGGCTTCAGGTCCCTATAGATTAAGTCGAGGTAGTGGAGGTATTCGAACGCTAGTACGATTTGTGCCGCGTAAAAGCGCGAGTGAGGTTCAGAGAAACGACCAACCTTTCTCAGATGACTAAACATCTCACCTCCTGGCACGTATTCGAGAACCATGTAAAGGTACGAGTTATCCTTGAAGTGAAACCGCAACGAGACCAGAAACGGGAAGCTGATCGCTTGCAGTATCCTTTTCTCGTTCAGCGTGTGCTCGACCTGCTTAAGTTTCACGACTTTCTGTTTGTCGAGGATCTTCATGGCGTAATATTCTTTGGTCGGTTTGTGTTGAACTATCATGACACGACCGAACGAGCCGGTGCCCAGGGTCTTGATCCGTTCGAAGTCATCGAGACCAGCCGTGTTCGTCGGGTTCTTCTTCCACTTGTCCTCGAACTCTTTCTTCGCCTTGTCAAGAAACTCCTTGACGCTCTCGGCAGCGTCAACCTTTTTGTTCGCGGTCGCGGCATTGTTGCCCATCTTAGCAGCCGCGCTGGTACCCGAGCCGGCCAGGGCTCTACGCAGCTCAAGAAGTTCCAGAAGACTGCGTCTTCGTTTTCGTTTATCCTGTACCGTAGCCGAGCCTGAGGCCCCGCCGAACTCCGGCCTCCTCAGAATTTTTGCTACGTGTTCTACGTATGTGTACTTTGATCTTTCTCTGATGACCTACAATCTGTCAATGTTAGCCCTACGAGGGACCTATATACACACTCTGCAATAGGGCACTAACACTTACGCGAGAACGGGGCACACGCGCACCGCACGTTAGATTATCTCTTTCGTTTCTCTTTTAATTTCGTTTTCAGTTAGGTTCACGTAACAGGAACCAACTGATCGAATGTTTAGGTGGTCCCTTGATCGCACGACAAAAGCGATTTCGCGCGGAAAAATGGGTCAGCATTAATTCTCGTCCGCACCTCGCGCCATCTTCCCTGTCAATTGTACTAGCCCGTCGTTGCCGTCCACTAGAGTCGTCTCAGTCTTTCTTTCCTTTTCTTATCCTTCTCTTTTTATTTCTGCTTCAACTCGTACGCACTCCCGTTGACGTATTCCGTTGGACACACTGAAACACTGATCGGTGGATGATGGTTTCGGAGAAGGGCGAGAGAATGTCGGTGTTCGATCGCTCTCAACCCTTCGGACAGCTAGCGAAACTGTCGTCTGCTGTACCGTACACGGCACTCACCACACTAAACTTTCGACTCGAACGTGTTAAATGAACATCGCGAACAATCGTGCATTGTGTCTTCGGGCGACAAGAAACAATGTACGCGGTACCTCGCACTGAACACACTAAATGTTTTACCGTATTCGCGGATTGACTTTTGAAGCTGTTAAAACCGAAGCAGGCGGCGGGTAGCGGAGACAGTCGGTACCGTTCCTAAAGATGGCGACGCGGCTCTCTCCGCTCGCGAGTTCGTTTGGGATTTCGCACGGATGCGAAAATGACGAAGTGCCGCTCCACGAAGCGAGAGAGCTACTGTACTGCACCAAACGGCTCCTGCTTCGACTTACCGCCGACAGATGTAGCACAGAATCGTTCAGCGGTGTCCTCGGCAGGTGCTGCCACCGGACGAAAGCGTTCATGTACTTTGAATTCAAATTATCGTGTTATTTCCTTCAACGTCGTCAAGGTTTTCATATTAGATCTTAAAATATTTCTGTACTATTCAGAACTTCAGAAACTTATAGGCTAAAAACTGTTTTCGAAAACGGTCGTTTTTCGCAACTCGCCCACATGTGATGCACTATTTTTCGAAGTTAGATGTTTCCAAAGTTCCAAAATCTCCAAGTTTCGAAAATAAAAAATTTCAAAGTTCCGGAGTATTGGAATTCCGAAGTATCGACGTTGTAAAATTTTAAAATTCCGAAATTCCAAATTCCTACAAAGTCCCAAAATGTCAAGATCTCAAAGTACTGAAACACCACAATTGCAATGTACTGAAGTCCTAATATCCTCTCATAAGTCGGGGACCACATTTTGAAAATTACTGTACTACCCTGTCCAGGTTTCGATGTGATCCTCTGACGTCACTAAGTGAAAAAACAAACTTATATTTGTAGGTTGATTCATTGGCGTAATTAGGATGTTTATCAGCGATTGGCTAGATCCCCTAGCTTTGCTAAGAGTGTCAAGTGTCCCTTAGTACTAAATTTTAACGTACTTTTTGTATTGCGAATTAAAATAAAATTTTATACGAGGCTAGATCACATTCGCGCCAATGATCATTTTAAAACTAACTTTTAGAAATCATTGTTATAAGATTTAGTAATAAAGAGAAATGTAATCTAGTTACTCTGAGTTAATGAAATGTCTTCGTAAGAATCATCGAATTTAAAGGTTACGGCGTCGCTTCGTTATTTTAATAATACTTTATCTCATGGTTACTTCGTTAGAAATTAATCCGGCGTTGAGTTTATCATTAATTTGGTGGTTTCATTGCTATTAATAATAATCGATCCGTTTTGTAGTATGGTATTGAACCGTGCTATGCGCACGGAAGGTTGAACACTCGCTGACCTGTGATAATCCTTTAGCGATTAGTTTCTAACTGTAGATAGGTATATAAGCGCAATTTTAGAGCAGCAGATACGGTCGAAAAAGCTACTATAGGTAGAGTCGGTGGAAGACGGGAACGAACCGGTTACGATCGAGTCAAAAAGGTACGGGTAGGTCAGGCCTTTTTGGATACACACTATACTTTTGTGTGTAGATCTGATACATTGCATACGCCATATGCAATGAATGTGTTTCTTGTATTAACTTTAGTTTGTTTCTACCCTATGGGATGCGCGCGACCACTCGCTCTATTGATTCCATGACCTGAAGCTGAAAGCGGTGTGCCAGTTTGTCGAAGGAAAGTAGAATCGTCTCTTTACCTGCATTATTTTACAAACAGTTCTTTCAGAAACTTTAGTAACCTGTAAAGGACATAATATTAACCCACGCATGACAATTACGGGTTTATTTAAACCCAGCTACGCCAAGAAAATATAAAAAGTTTGTTATATACTCTGAGATAAAAGTTTGTTATATACTCTTTGTGTAGAAAATATAATACAGCTTTCAAACTTGCGTGAAACGACGTTTTAATTACGAGTGAAAATGATCAGCCAGAAATATCCGTCTTCTGAGGGTTCTAATCTCTTCGGAATCGAACATCGTATTATTTAAAATAATTCTAATAATATATTAATGCTTTAAGACTGTTATTCTTAAATGTATTTATATACCAGTTCTTATGTTTCTTTAACCTGTTTGTTTGATGTATTACTTTCCCTGGTACTTTCTAACGCGCAAAAGTAAAGGAACACACGCAACACTATTAAGGCTATGGTGAATAGCAACGCGACGCGAGAAAAGTGGGAATTTAGTCCAGCGAAATGAAAATTTAGATGCGTGATGCTATCTTTAGTTTGACACTGCAAAGTCGGTGGAAATATAGGTTACTGTCATCGAAATAGCTTGTGGCTGAACACTTCCACTGACCCACTAAAACGAAATTTAATTTTATCGAGTTAAACTGAATACCTGATTACCTTCAACGCTAAAATATGTATTTTGAAACGTTACGGAAGCTCTGTATCGCATATCAACTAAAAGAAAAAACAATACATAAACAAAAGGACATTCATACATTTCATTCACGTTTGTGTACATGAAGAAGGGCAAAATGTATACACACGTTGTTATTCCTTCATGAATGTCGTGTGCTAAATAGATCAAGTGGATCATCTTTCTAATGGAAAGTTTCAACGAAATCTGGACTCAATTTGCTTAGATGTCGATGTGTTTTATTGTAAAGCAATATTTGAAAAGAAGCATCTGCGTTACTTGTCTTCACCTGCACCGTACACAAGCAGCTGCTCGGTGTTATCTTCGTGCTTACGTAGACCTCTGGCACGTGGCATATACTGTAGGGCAAAAAATATATTTTTGAACCGACTAAATTGACGCGTTTGCATGTTTTTTGCGAATACGAAAATTCCTAACCAATCTATAACATTCTTTCACATATGTAGGAACAGTTTGCAAACGTTTTCTCTGTGTTTTCGAAATTATTACAAAACGTTGACAAGATTACAGAAAGACCTGTTGTGCCCGGACTTTCTACGCCGTGATGTAAGAAATTTTAGAAACGCATTCGATATCTACTTTCCCTCTTATAAAGTTATAATACCGTCTTCTTTTAGTGTATATGTTCTCTAGTAAAATAAAAACTGTAAAAAGAGAGTAAACTTAATTAATCGTGTATCAGAAAAAACATTTCACAGGATACATTGGCTCTACCTCTATCGCGGGACATTATTTTCGTCAGGCCAAAGAAACAAAGAAACGGTATTGTTGCATAAAGGAAAAACGATGTTTTACTGTTTCGTGATAAAGGCAACCTGTAACATGGACGTAAATGCAGTGGAGCCTTTCGGTCGGGTGCGTGGATCAACCTGAAAGCATCGCGCACCTTTTAATATACACCGGAAACGGGGCCATACGCGAAACTTCTAGAACTTTCCGTACCCTGTTTCCATTTGTATTAAGTATATAGCCCTAATTATACGTAAAATTTTATTAGAACCTAAACAACGCCTTAAATCTTACATAGAATTCAATAATGACTACTTTCAAGGTAACGCGGAATAAAACACGAGTTCCTCAAACAATACGTTACCAGCGCCGGAAGCGCGGGGATTTTTTATGAGTTTCGTAAGACAGGATTCAATTGGTCAATACAGTCACCTGGAGGGGGATTAACAAAGTAATAGTAGTGAAGCTACAACTACATACCTTGAATTTTATAACAATTCATAGTTTTAATCAAACATATTACAATATTTCTCACTTAAAAGAAACAGAAATAATATAAAAATGTATTTCGTACATCAATGATCCGTTGAACTCTTAATATAGTTTTATGAGACGGTATCTTGAATCTCGTCGTATTTACGATTAAAATACAGCGCCAACTTTATGTGCGTTCTTTTTATTGAGCAATAAATTGAAATTAAGAAATATCGTCGATTAATTTCTTGTGTATAGGAATACAAAAGATATTAATTTCGTATAAAGCTGTCTTATGAATATTTTTTCGTAGTTCGAAAATTGTATTTGCGAGGAATAATTTATCGAAGGACCGACTCGGGCGCCATCTGTAAACGAGCGGGAAAGAAAAGTGTTTGAAGGCCGCCGGCCTGCCGGCCGGGCCGAGTAACTCGGGTCTCGAGCGAATCAGTGTGCGAGTCTCTCTGCCATTTGCGCGTCGGTACGCGGCTACGCGGCAGTGGTGATACCAGAATTGTACGTGTGCTTACCGGTGCGTAGAAAACGCAGGCCTTTATTAAGTGCGTTTTGTTATCTCAGTGCATTATCGACCACAGAAATAAATCGATCAGCATGGCGGATACAGAAACTAAGTGAGTATTTTCGAATATCTCTTATTGATCTATAACGCAAGAAAATCGCACGCTTCTTCTGTTATGTGTTCATTACCGAATACAGTAACGGCGGGCTTAAAAGCGTTACCTTGTTTCTCTTAATTATCATTAATTTCATGTTTTGTTCTTCCTTTTTTTCGTCTAACTGTTATAATTGATCGTTATACTTTTTTGAAAGTGTACGTAGTTTTGTACACGGCCACGAGAAAGGGATAACTGAGGGGCTAGGGGGAGGGGATGCCCTCTCTACACGATATTCTCAGCTTGATTCGTAAGACGCGTTAGGGTGCGTTTAAACTGAGCGAGCGAATGCTCGTTCTTCCCCCACTTCTGCAATGTTCGAACAGAAACGAGCATTCTTTGCCTGTTCGGTGATTGTTTGTGAACGAATGCTCTATAGTAGACACCTATCGAGCGAACGAGCGTGGAAGAGCAGGCGGGAAATATTCATCGGTGCTTGTGCAGCCAACTAGCGAACGGTGTTTGCTCACTTGTTCAATGATATTTGTTCGAGTTCGTTCGCTCAGTGAAGACTCAATATTAATGAGAACACCTATTTGTAACGTTCTCTGTAAAGTAGAATCTGACGCGATACAACTCACAATTAGATTTAACACGATTTGACTCAACATGATTGAATTTGACGCGTGTCTATTCCACGTGATTCAATTCGATACGATTTATTTCGACGTATTTCAATTTAATGCGAATTGACTCAACGCAATTCAGTACACTTCGATTCAATTCGGCGTTTTTCAGTGCAATATGAATTGACCCAAGGAATTGCAATTTTATGTGATTCAGTTTAGTACGATTCAATTCAACGCGTTTTGATTTAGTATGAATTGATTCAGTGGGGTTCAATCTGATGTGATCCAATTCAGAATGATTCAGTCCGACGAATTTCAATTTTATACGATTCAATTTGACGCGATTTGACTTCAGTTTCAATTCGATGTGAATTGAAACAACACAATTCAGATATAATTCAATTTGGCGCAATTCAATTCATCATACCGAGTATTCAATCACACACTAGCGGCATTTAAACGATAATTCGTTACAGAAATAAAAAATGCGTACAATATAGTAATAATTTAAATTTTATATTAAAAGTGAAAACTGGCTACCTATATGATACAAAATCATAATAGTTATTTGTACATGTACGTAATACAAAACATTATATTTTTACCGCGTGTACATAATAATTGTTGTATTAAAATAAAATAATAAGCTGATATCATTTTATCAACACTAATAAAGCTAGATTAATTATCGTTCGCATTAGAGCGAAAAAGGAAGAAATTTTTCTGTAGAAAACGAAGATAAATATCGTCCAGTGCAGCGGTTTGTAACGGAAAGAGATTACATAGCAATGTAATACAATAGCTTTTTTATACGGAACAACCAAAATTACAAGGTGAATTGAACTATTTCCGTTTTATATTCGTTTTTTAATGAAAGAAATTTTTTAATTAGAAATTTAAAGTATACATACATTTGTTCAAATTTTTTGTATGTAAAGTGTAACATACTATTTAAGGAACATCAACAAACAAGACTGTATAATGAACAAGGGAATTTGATCTTATCTTATGTGAATATTTTATGATTAGATATGATGTACACGCGGCCCTTATTAATGCTCTATTGATTTTATTGGCATTTATATTACTACTATTTATATTTATACGATAAAATCATGAAATAGTTCTCTTAAAACTGCACAATGATTTTGCATTTCGATTTTCGTCCACTCTGTACCGCACTGACATACTTTACAAACGTTTAATCGTATTTAGCTATGTGATGTGACCGAATAGTTTGTTCGGTAGTTGTTTGTTATACTAAACAAGCGCGAACGAATGCTCCTGCTCTTGCTCGTTTAGTTTAAACGCACCCTTACGTTCTCAGGCTTACCTGCTTTTGCCATGATACGTGCTCTACTTGCTGAGTCGCTTTTCTGGCGGCATCGTTAACCCTTTTATTCTAGCTTTGAATAAGTAATGTAACGGCAATGTTGCATGATACACAGTTATATATTTCCTGTTAATATTTTGTTTTATTTTACGATGAAAATATTATGTAACATACTATAAATCGTTTGATGTTTTTAGAAACGTTATAAAAAAAGAAATTATAACAACTAAGGACACGGATTTTGTACAAACCTTTTCTAATTGTTACTGCGTTATAATCATTATAGAGATATTAAGTGAAGGGAGATTTTGATTAAATATATATTGACGAGCGTGGAAATATTTGATGGATGATTGTACGCGCATCATCTTAAAAAGAAAATGGACAACGTATCGATCTGCTCTCCCTTACCAACTAGATGTTGAAGATACTCTTTTCGATTTTGTTTTATTTGATACTTTCGTTACTTTTGTAACGATAAAAATTTATGATATTTAGGTATATTCAAGTTTCAACTGTTTAAGAGCAAATATCTTTGTGTAACATTGATGTATATTTACGGTCCACGAACATCTACGATTTGCCGCGCCGAAACATTTTGTATGTGTTGCGTACGTATACGTGTGTTCTGTTGATGGAGAGGGATGCAAGGAGGGAAAGACGAAGGCAGGATAATATTAACATCGGTAGGTGCCGCCACAGTTGGCGTCCTATCTCTATTTCTTTTCCTTGTCATTCCATCTTTGTCCGTAGCCATGAAGTTTCAACCGATACCTCGCTGAAGAAAAGAATATACGCGTGGAGCCTAATTTTAAATACATCTATTCCTGTATTGTTTAATGTTTTTTTCGTGTTCTGTTTAAAATACAATGAGTATGTAACGGTACATTCATACTTTAAATTAAGAATATGTTATTATTATATTTGTGTTGCTTGTGATACTTAAATCTTCATAAATTATAGAAAATATAATTCAAATATTTTTATATTTTAATTTTTAGGGATACCAAAGTTACTGCAACTCCAGAGAAAAAGGTAATTGAAGAAAAAAAAGAGGTAGTTCAAGAAGTTGACGAAGATTCAAAGGCATCCGAGAATGGAGATGCTAAAGAAGCCAAAGAAGCCAAAGAAAACGGTTCAAATGAAGAGAAAGAGGTAGAGAATAAAGAAGTGGAATCAACAGAGAATGGTGATTCTACAGGTAAAAATTAATTTGAAAGTTTGAACAATATCAGTTGGAAATCTCAAATATTATATTAATATGTTGTTTCATTTGATAGATGCTCCTGTTGATAGTTGTTGTATAAAGAGAAAATCAACAACTTTAAATGATGCAACGGAAGATACTGCCACTGATGGTGCCAGTCCTGAAAAGAAAACAAAACTTGATGAAAAGTGTGCTGAAACAGAAACCAATGGAGACACAGAAACTAAGGCCTAATATTTTTTATGTTTACTGCAGACTTAATCCATAGATGCAATTTTAACAGCTAATTAAAGAGTCAGAACATCAAAAATTTGTTATCTGTGCATCATTACTATAAACATATATTAAAAACAAAACTTTATATATTAATAACTTCTTGTGTTCAGATAATTGTGCGTTTATTACAATCATTTTTGTGACTGATCGGTAACAGTATTGCATATATCCACAGCATCATCATACATTGCTATCTTAAATTATTGCCATTTATGTTTTCTGTTTTACACGCTGACGTCCCACAATATATGTATATATGAATATATATTTTCACATAGTATTAAATTTACAAAGTAATAAAGATACAATTAATATTACAAATAATATATTTCTGATACGTGAAAGTAGATGATGGCGTGGTGCTTGAAAAAAATGTACATGAGAAATATTTCACGTAGTATTCTCATTCTTTCTGATGCACAGACATAAACATACATACACCTCATATTGGAGATAGAAAAAACAATATTTTTCTGCAAATCAAAATACATTCCTAAAATATATTGAAGGTCATCCAGTGATTATTAATATTTACTGGCGAAAGTTAAGAAACAAATTCTATTTGTAAATTCTGACAACAACCACAAACTGTTTTATGTATGTATACATATATGTGACTTATGTATAATTTAATTTTCAAGAAAAGTAAACTAGATGAGTTGTCAAGTGTTCAGGTGCGTTAACATTAATGCAATATAGAATTTAAACAATTTACGATTAAAAATCTAAAATATGTTTAATAAAAACTATGTATTATTCTTTAATTGTCAAAATTTATGTTGTGCTTTTTAATAGTTATTTCATCACGTTAATGTATGATTCAATCATATATAATTTTTAGCAAAGTACCTGACAATACATAATTGTATGTACAAAGCTATTGGTGAGTAAACACATTTAATGTTAACTTTAATCAAAGGTTACATATCAAACATTTGAAACTTTTGTGTAATTAATATAATAAATAATTGAAAACAATTTAATATATACTTTATAAATATAATCCGTTTATAATATTGAACACAGTTTAAAACGAATAATTGGCTTTTATTTTTTATTTTTTTTTTCGTTTGTAATACATATTATCTTAATATCAGCAATCGTACAAATCGAATTGTGTATTATTTTTCATGTAATAAAATACTTGTGAATTAGGACAAGTGTACGAAATTATGTCAAAACATGTTTAGTGGTATTATAAATTTTATGTATTTATATTACATCTCTGTAAAATCATCATTTACAATAATATAAAACAATTGTTACAAACTATTCATGTACAAATAAACCTAAAGAAAATATTCTATGTTATAGTAATATATTAGACTCGACTTATAATAAATATATGAATAAAATTATAAAGTTGTGAAACATCACGTTACTGCATTTTAAAATTAAAGTAAATTTCTTTTAACTAAAAAAAACTATACACATATTTTCAAATATGTGCAGACTGAAATACAGTGTCATCTACAGGGAAAATGAAAAATTTGTAGGATTCATTATACACAACACGTGTAGTGAGCGCTGTTGTAAATACTGTGTTTAAATCATGTCATAAATATTTAAACGTATTTAAGTTTAAATTTGATTAATATGTTTAAAAATTAACTTTATCTGGTCATTTGATTTACATAATTTCACAAAATGAGTTCTAAACCGGTATTCTCCAAACCCGGTAAGTATAATTATTTTAAGTTTATAGTCTATACATTTCAACTTTTCATATTATACTTCTTTTTATAATATGAACAATTTTATAATATTATTGTCCAGTTATTTTATTGTAACATTTGTTTGTAATTAATGTCATTATTGTATAACATAACCTATTGAACTTTTATTAAAATTAATGTAACTGTAAACCTACTAATAAAACATATAATTAATCATTTTTAATATAGGAGATAGTATGTGGCAAGAAGATAAACCAGATATAGATGCCCATTCATCAACACAATTTGTATATAATGCACATCATTCTCTTGCGCTTGATATGCAACGTAAACGTTTACCAACATTTCAATACAGGAGTCATATTATTTATTTATTGGAAAAATATCAAACGTTAGTTTTAATTGGAGAAACAGGATGTGGAAAAAGTACACAATTACCTCAGGTATTTATTTTAATTTAATTAAATTGCTTGCACTAAATTAAAGATTCCCAAAGTATAAATCAAGACCCACTTTTAAAAATCATAATTTTTTATGATTTGCTTATAGTGCATTATTTTTTAAAGTCACAAAGTTTTAAATATCTGAATTTAAAAATTTTAAACGTTTAATGTGAATCATCAATAGATTAAAATTCATACTTTGGAAATCTCTGTACCAAATAATAACTGCACTTATTGGCTACAACAATAATATAATTACAAAATTACAATTTTTAAATTACTAATACAGAGAGTTGGGTTCTTACTTAAACTTATTTGTGGTAGAGTTCTGAAAATTAGTTTTTAAAAATGAACACGTACAAACAGTTAAAATCATGATTATTGAATTATATTTTTGTTGCGACAAAAAAGTAATAGATTTGAAGAAGTTAACATAATTCTAAGAAATTTTATTATATCTACTAAACTGTTTCATATAAAATTAAACAGCATATCCATATCATTTTAATTATGATATAGGAATAAATGTAATTTTTATAAAGAATGAAAAGACAATTACGAACTATTTGTTATGTTTAAAAACTAAAATTTGAAAAAAAAATAGATATACAATATGTTTTCATGAGTATTTTCATTATATTATACATAACACATACGCATGCTCATATAAAAATAATTGTATCGTACTTCCATAGTAGGAAAGGAATAATTTTATAAATAAAATGTAGCATTAATAACAATTTTATATCAGGTTTTTTTTAATAATCCAATTTACAATTATGTTTTATAATCAGTAGTACAATCATGAAATGACAACTTTTATAGTTAAACACTTAAAGTGAGAAATTTTGTGACGTTAGTATGATTGAAAGAAATGTTATATTTTTATAAATATTACAACAGTTACAATCGAAACTATTTTCTTTATTATTTATTTAAAAAATAAGTTAATTCATCGAAATATCATTATTGAAGTGTACAAGGTTATATTTATCCACGTGAATTGCGCCACGCCAAGATACCTCTGAATATCGCTACATTTCTTGTTTTGGTGTGAAGTACTATTAATTACATTCGTGGAATCGATATATTAGAGAACCGATAATAATGTTGAATTAAAAAAGGTAGTCGCTTTTTCAAATGAGTCACGCGATACATCAAAAGTTAAATAATCATGTTTTATGACTATGACATATCAGTCATTACGTCGTGATACAGAATGTACGATAACATAGGTGTTTCGAACTTACAATAAATGAAGAAAGTCTATTCTTCAGCATTTTGCGTTTTAAAAATTAACCAAAGAGATATGTATAAGAACAGTGTGTTATTGCAATTACTGTTACAAGTCAATAACAGTATATATTAGACTTAAATCAGTACTTAAATGTAATGCTCTAACTTACAAATTGTGATATAAGTACTTGATTAAAGTATATTTATTTATGTAAGAAAGTGCCAAAGTCATGTACAAAATGTTTGGTACAACTACTTTAATAAGCAAATCGTTCCTAGCACTTTTAATATTACTAACATTATACTTTCTCGGAATGGACCTTTTGCTATATTCTAGAATACAGAATTATGCTGTGAGACCACTACCAAATAGCACCAGATATGTTTCAGTTATACCATGTGACTTTAATCCATTGTGTACAGTGACTGTAAAAGGATTGATGCTTGATCATCCAAATCATTTTCTTCTAAGTCCTCTTGCTGCTATTATGGATAACTTATTACATATCAGCAGCTCTTGGACATGGGTAACGCCCAACGCAATCAGTTGCTTTCACGTCTTAGTAGCAGTGGCAGCTGGTAAATGTGTTTCCAGTGACTCATTATCTTACAGACGCTTAGGCGTAATACTTTTTCAAGCCAGGACGTGGCTAGATGATCTAGATGGCCATGTTGCCAGAAAAAGAGCAAATATTGATGGTGAACGATCAGATGTTGGTTCTACTGGTTACATCGTTGATGGCATTTGTGATGCCTTGGGTTGTGTTGCTCTAATTATTGGCCTATATCAGTTTCTTGCCCGTAATTCATGTAGACGTGGAGGATATGACAAGCTATCCCAGCTTCCTGTTTCATCGGTTGTGGACCCTGGCAATGTAACTTCAAAAACTTCAAATGGCGCACTTCGTAACATATTACTTATGACCGTCCATTTGTTCCTGACCAGTGCTGCCTGGAATCGATATATATCTTTATACCAGGAGCTTCTTGAGACTGATTATAGAACACCATCGATTAGTAAAGAACGTCTTTACATTAGACAAACAACTATATTCAGAAGCTTATCCTTTTGGGTAATAGTGCTATGCTGGAGATTTGTTAACTTTCATGCAGTTATGGATTACTTACTTTTGGCGATATTTTTTGATCGTTTGCGTGAATATATTAAACTTGTAAGATGGTCCTCTTATGTAATCATACTACTAATTGTTTATGTAACTGAATTCCATTTTTTGCGGGCCTATACATATGTACAAGGTGTATCATCATTTATCGATGAAGAAGTATCTTCATCTAGTGTCTTCATTCAGGGATGACAGTATGAATCTTGGAAGACCCTGTTTTCTGTATTTGTTCATCACCGGTGATATACAATAACCAGTATAACTCTTGTACATTGAAATTTGCAAATTTGTTTATCTGTAAATCTTGATAAAATTTTTTGTATTTTGTATTTTTCTGCATGTATTTTGTATAAATAACAGACTGATGTATAAAGGAAATGTATATAACCCCTTAAATATTAAGCTTTATCACAGTTTTTTTAAATTTGGCTTTGAAAATATTGTATGGTATTATATTGAAGCATTAATATAATATTAATGTTTTATCATAGCTATAATTGCCAAACAAATTTGCCAGATCATTTGAAAATTATAACAGATATAAGCTTATATATTATCTTTTCAAAAGAAAAGATTATTAGAAATGAATACTGGTACTTAATAACACACAATAACAATATACTTAATAATATACAATAAATATTTATTCCTTGTTAAATATATTTATATACTATGTCTTAATTGTATCTCGGTTTCATATACTTTAGTAATGATACTGTGATCTTTAATATTTACTTCTTAATTAGTTTAAGGGGTTAATGTATACATATGAATCATATTTTAATGGGTATGTAATTATCCATTACATTAAGGGTTTTTCTTAAGTGTAATTTTTATATGTGTAGTACAATTTGAGAAGCAAAATGAAAATTGTTGCATCTTTCAATTTAGTCACTTTCTATCTAAATGAATAATATATTATTATATGTATATGTGGTATAACTATACAATTTATGTTAAAGGATACAACAATAAGCTGGGTAAAATATGTTGATATGTGATAATTATTACATATTACTAAATATGTTAAAGTGTAATTTCCTATTTATCATTTGTAATAATTAACGATTCTTGCCTTATCTATGTATTTTGATGTGATCCCAGTGTTACAAGTTATCTAGTTATAGCATTTGTAAGTTTGCCGGAGTTATGTGGTAGGTTGTTATCGTGCATAAGCTGTTATAACGAGCTTTCGAATAAATCTAATATCAATACAATATTGGACTGCAAAAACGTGATACATGTAATATTCTTCCATTATAGGATTATATTAAATATAAAGGAGACAGGTAGATTCGGGTATGTAGAGCTTCGCAGCGACTTTAAAACGCGATGAGTGCATTTAATAATGTACTAACAATCAATTTTATGTGAAATATAAACTGTACTTACATCATTTGTGATGTTAATTTACTTGGCCTTTGTCCAGTCCATAGTAACGAATGTTCATTCCGCATATCATCTTAGATGTTATATAATTATAACATTATAATTTCATCTGAACTCAGCGTCGAATGTTTTAAGCATTTCATATTACGTGACACACTGGGTGTTTCGTTTTACGAGCTGTATATCGCATGTTAAAAAGGATGCTCTTATCAATTAGAGTGATACGGCGTTTGATATTTGCAAATGACTTTCGGCTAATTATCTTCATTTGACGTTTTTAGCATAACGTTCTGCAATTGTTAAATTTTAGCGTGCTTATATCTGGACCAATTTTAATTTTAATAATGTTATAATTAGTCATTTATTTCATACAAATTATTTTTTATAATATTTTGATTTCGTTAAAAACTTTAATGATATTTTAAATAATTTTATTTGAATCATCATTTTGTGTAATGGTTACAGTATCTTCTTGAGGCAGGATGGTGCGCAGATGGAAAAATGATCGGCATCACGGAACCGAGGAGAGTTGCAGCCACTTCTTTAGCTAATCGTGTTGCCGACGAACGCAATTGTATTTTAGGCACCGAAGTTGGTTATTCTATTCGTTTTGACAATTGCACAGATGAAACGACAAAAATCAAGGTATCCAACTAGAGACAAAGAAAATTATATCGTACAGAATTTACCTCAAGAAATGTTTAAGTTTATTAAATCGTGAAATTGTTAGGGACGGAATTAGTAGTCTTTATGAATTTTCGTACGCTACGATGGTGGAAGTACCATTAATGTACGGAAAATACATTTAATGAAACTCCCTTAATCGGCAATATAACGAGAGTCTACTATATTATACTTCTTAGCGTTTATTGTATTTTTCAAACAAATCAAAGAAGTTTGAAATGTTAAATTTCAAATGTTGAAATTTGTTTATATCTTATCAATATTTTTATCTGAAGGTAATCTAGCACCACAATAATTATTCTTTAATTCGTAGTACATGACGGAAGGAATTTTACTCCGAGAATTAATGAGTGATCCATTATTGACCAGTTACTCGGTCATCGTCGTGGATGAGGTACACGAAAGGACCCTTCTTACTGACATTATTATGGGTCTTCTAAAGAAAATAATTCGGGTAAATTGACAATTATAAATGCACTAAGGAACAAGGAGAAATTTATGTTTCATATTAAACAGAAACTGTTTTATCATTTTAGAAACGAAAACGCTTACGAATCGTTGTTTGCTCTGCTACGGTTGACGCAGAACAACTGAGAGACTTTTTTAATACAAATACTACAAAAGATTCGACGAAAGATACTTCAGTGATACTGACTGTTGAGGGAAGACTTTATCCAGTTGATATTTTTTATGTTAAAGGTATGCATGTGATGTATACAGGGTGTGTCGAGTATGTATTTTAAGATACAGTGTATAATTGCATATCAAATTTAATTGTAACATCTGTATGCTTTTCAGAGCCGGTAGCAAATTACGTAACCAGCGTTGTGGATACCGCATTGAAAATTCACGAAACCGAAGAATCCGGCGATATTTTAGCATTTCTTACTGGTTTAGACGAAGTAGATCAAGCAGTTTCTCTTTTATCAGAGCATGCAAAGCTTATAAAAGAAGGCAAGCGTAAGTAGGAGTTAAAATGATGCACTAGCTGGCTATCTCATTGTTACATAACCGATTAAGGTTTAAGATAGCTATTATCTCTGTCATTGTGTTGTTCTTTTTCAGAGAAACTTTTACCTCTGGCTATGTACGGATCCCTTCCAAACTCAGAACAACTAAAAGTATTTTGGAGGGCTGCCAAAGACACTCGTAAAGTAATTGTAGCAACAAACATCGCAGAAACGTCGATCACTATTCCAAATATCGTTTACGGTAAAGAAAAGAAATAGTTTTTTACATGCAATTTTATTATTTATTAAATATATAATTATAGCGGTTTATTAACAATAAAGCTTTAATTTAGTAATCGATTGCGGTTTCGTTAAAATACCTTGGTATGAGGTGCAAACCCAGACGAATTCCCTAGTAATTGTTCCTGTATCAAAAGCGTCTGCTGATCAACGAGCTGGTCGAGCAGGACGTGTTCGAACAGGGAAAGCATATAGGTAAATAATTTAATAAACTTAATCTAATGTATGGCCACGTAGAATGCAGACTTCTCTTAGTGTAGATTTAAGCTGTTTTTAACTCTTTCCTGTTCTCCCTAATTCTCCTGATTTTCTTAGTTTTCTTTAGAACTTTTTGACTTTTCTCAGCTCTCTCTAGAACTTCCTTGAATCCTTCCTAATTTTCTCATTTCAAAGAAAGCCTATATTGTACTTCTACATAACATATGAATTACAGGAAATTAAAGTATAATAAGTACATTTTTAAGTTTAATGTTTACGTAGATTATATACGGAACAAGCGTATTCTGAATTGTTTGAATCTACGCCACCAGAAATGCAACGTTCAGACCTAGCGCCAGCTATCTTACAACTAAAAGCTTTGGGCATTGATAATGTTCTGAGATTCAACTTCCCTTCCGCACCGCCAAGCAAAAACCTTCTCACAGGATTAGAATTACTTTATGCGTTAGGTGCGATTGATAGTAATGGAGAATTAACCGCACCGTTGGGTCTAACAATGGCTGAAATGCCTTTGGAACCCGTTTTAGCGAAATCCCTTATAGTATCAGGTAATCTTATAAAAAGAGTTGAATTTAATAATTTGTACTGTACTACAGGACTATTAAAAAACTTGTTTCATACATAGGAGAAATGGAATGTTCCGAAGAATTATCGACAATTCTAGCCATGCTTCAGGTACAAAATGTATTTATAAGACCAGCTGGAGGTCAAGCTGCTATAAAAGCAAGAATAGCGCATAGAAAATTCGAGGTCGAAGAGGGAGATTTATTAACGTTACTTAATGTATACACTGCTTATGAGAAAAATAAAACACCAAGTTGGTGTCAGAAACAGTTTCTTAACCACAAGGCATTGAGAAGGGCTACTGAAATTCGAACGCAAATGCATCATATGATGAGACGACTGGATATACCATTGATTTCTTGTAATGGTAAGGCTAAGGATACTACAGTGTTGTGTATTACGGGATAACATTTAATAATAATAATTTTTTTTTAATTTTAAAGGAAATGTACAACAGATATTAAAATGCCTAACAGCTGGTCTTTTTCCAAAAGCAGCATACTTACATTATACTGGAGTATATAAAACAGTACGCGGCAATAAAGATTTATACATACATCCAAACAGTTGTTTGTATACGCTACAACAACCTCAGTGGTATATATTACATATGAAATATAGTATTTTTAATGTTTATATTTTTATTAAACTAACGTAATATTTATTTTTTAAGGTTGCTTTTCTGTGAAGTTTTGCAAACAAACAAAACGTATATGAAGGACATAACTGTGATACAACCAGAATGGTTATTAGAATTAGCTCCTCATTTTTATGAGAAGAAATCCCTTGAACCTATTTAATACGATTTTTGTAAATAATTACGATAATAAAAAAGAGAAAACTATAATTTATTTATTGGAATGTATGTTATATGAAATTAACACAAATTTCATAACATAGATGTACATATGTTATGAAAAAACTATTTTTGTATTTCAATTTTTAATTGAGGTAGAACATCGACAGTGCTGCCTGTTGATAAAGTAGTATAATGTTTTAACCTTACCAACCGGATAAGTTCAGAGGTTTATTGACTGTACCTGACTGTGTCGATGTTTGGAAAAAAATAGCGTCTTAAAAGTTTTGTGTGCAGTCTGATAAAACGCATAATTAAGGTAAAAGAATCTGCATTAAGTGATTTGATGTACTAGAAAAGAAGTTTGGAATAAAATATGTGAAGGCTTTAATATCGTTTCAAGTGACAAATACTTTATATTTATATAGGGAGACGTATGGCTGCATTCCGGACGTGATATTAACCTTAATTTTGTAATATTTTGCTCGAAATTGTAAAAAACGAGCAGTATGGCTAAAATAGTTGAATCTTTGAAGAGATTGAGCGTTGAACATAATACGAGAAAACCCGATGACAACAGAAATGTTAAAAGAAAAAGCGAATTAGTATCGTGTATAGAAGAAGCAGTATCTCTTGATCGTAATTATATTCTTGCTATCTGTGGAACACAAAGGTAAATCTTGAATTTAAAAAAAAAAATATTTTACATTAAATCTTTTTTAAAACTGCATCACATTCTTTAATTTGTATCAATTCAAAGTTACTGAATGCATTTAAATAGCTCTATGTAATTTTCCCTCCTTTTTGAATGTGATGTAAATTGTTCCATAATTTAGTGTTTTTAAAATATTTTATAAGTTGATTTTTATATACAGTGATCCAGAATTTAGGATTGGTACAGCTTTGTCTGACCACACATGTACAATATATTCTGTTGGGGAAAGTGTAAGTCAGACCATTACTTTAAGTCACAGTAAAGCACCTATTGTTGGGATTCGGTTTAGTCCAACTTCTAGAAATATTTTTTATATAGCAACAAATGATGGAAAGATTACAGCGTGCGATTTGCGTGCTAAAGGAAAGGTTATTGCAGAGTTTAAAGGTATACATTAAGGAAAAAAAATTATAAATGTGTTTATGAAATTAAATTTATTATTATTTACATGGTTATAATATTTAGTAAATACTAGTTCAAATACATTTATTTTTAGACAGTACAGAAGATGGAAAAATGAAACCTCTTTGTAGTTTTGATATAAGCTCTGACGAAAGGCTTATAGCAGGTGGTACTGAACATATTGGAGGGGATGCATTTATTTTATTTTGGGATATAAGACATTCTAATTCAAAGTTAGATGATAAAAATAATCTCCTTGGTGGGTACTGGGAATCTCACATGGAAGATGTGACTTCTTTGGCATTTCATTCTAGTAAACAGGATATCTTAGCATCTGGTAGTACAGATGGATTGATTAATATCTTTGATCTTACACAGCCATCAGAAGATTCTGCCCTAACTTATTCCTTGAACACTGAATCATCCGTGGTGAGCTAATATTCTTGATGGAACATTTGTATAATAAAACTTTAGTGACATATTCACTAATCATATCTTTTAAATGAAAGGATAGGATAGGCTGGTTGAATGATGATAACCTTTGGTGCACAACTCATACACATTCACTACAACTTTGGGATTGTGATGGAGCAACTCCATATGCTAAATTTGAACGTGCTAATTTAGCAATTTCACAGGTTAGCCCTCAGATATTTATAAGAAATATAAACTTGACAAGTGAAGAGTAAATTAGCAGTATGAAATATTTCTAAATAATTAAATCTTGTATGATTTAAATTATTATTTTAGAATGATGATCCAGATAACTGTTATGTAGTCAGATGCCATGCTTCACATGCACTTGAACAGCCATTCCTACTAGCAGGTTCCAGCAATATCAAAGGGTAATTTACTTACAATCTAACAATCATCGTCATAACTATTACTGGTTTTATTCCATATATTTGAAATTCTTTTTATCTTACAAATTTTTTTGTAGGGAAAATTTAAGATGTTTGAATATCATAAATGATCGATTAGAAGTGTCTCATAACATGGTGGGAAATAAACAAATTGTACGCGATAGTTGGTTACATGAAAAGGTACACTTGTAAATCGAATGGCATTGTTTAGCATATACATATAAATAGAAGAAGCTAACATTTTAATGTAAATTACAGAGTGGTTCGTTAATAACAGTAGGCGAAGGAGCACTTATAAACATTTGGAGGCAAACGGAAACGAGTATTCAACAAAATTCTAACCATAAACTGGTGGCGAAAATTGGTACTGGCAAAGGACGCGAACGCCAGCATAGGACTAAGCCATATTAAATAAAAACTGATAGGATAAAAATTTGTAAATGCAAAAAGAATTTTTGTAAGTAAATATAATAAACAGAAGAGAAATATCACGTAACATTAACATAATCGTACATTTCCCTCACGTTCTTCTTTATTACAATAACAGTTGTATGTACATTTATAATAAATAGATATTATTTCTTTATGTGATTAATGATTTAACGTATCAATCGAAAAATGTAGCACATGTGTATATAAACGTTAAGGAATGTAAATCACATATCAGTGTGTATATATTTATATATAGAATTGAAACAGGAAGAAAAATACTCGTAAATACTTGTTTAGTTCTGTCAAGTAATAGATCAACTTCAGTGTGATCGTCTTACGGAAAAATTATTTCATTTCGCAACGGTTTATTAAAATAGGAGCTTACGACGTGCATTTGTTGCAAAATAGACGCATTTAGCGTTATAGCGAGTAAACTATAATTTTGACACAGCATTCAAGTAAATAATACAAACTTGGAGTTACTCTTCAACCCATTAGCGAGGGCACTGTGCGGCAATGTAAAATAAATCAGAAGGCAGTAATATTTTTGAAACCTACTGAACAATTGTTTAATTATAAAGGTAATTATAAAATAAAAATAATTCTCCTAAATGTTTATATCTGTTTATAAAGTAAACTGATGTATTTATATTTCCAGGCAATACAATCATAAAGAAGTAGTAAAAGGTGATTTTATGGAATGGAAATTTGAGGGAATAATGAAGAGTATTTAACACTTTCATTGTTACCTAAAATGTATGAATCCCATCAAGAGTTTCATAATTAATTGCATGCACAGCAGACCTACTTACCCGGTTATGAATAACTTTGTTAAGTATCTATAAGAATGTCTAATAGGCACAATTAAGTATTCTGACTAATACAATGAGAGTGTTAAGTACAATCAAAGTATTAAATTGTCGCAACTGCAGAGGCACAGAGCACCACGCTATGGATTGCAGATTGTATGACTAAAGTACCAAATGTTTTTAGCTTTATGAATTGGATGGTGAGAAATAGTGTTATGTAGTATGGTACCTCTGACCTCCATAGCGAATGAATGAGCATATGTATAGTGACTTTGGTTGGATGGGTCGGGTAGACAATAGAAAAAGTAAGTAACGAATAAAAAGAAAGCAATGAAAAAAAGAGGTAGAATGTACGCGTATAACGAGTGAGTTGCGAGCCTGTGTGTTTCGTTAAATATATTTAGTGTTAAATTCCCGATTTCATAAACTCGATTTCCTACAATAATAACAAGTAATATTAGTATATAACGGCTCTCATTTTGAAACCGTTCAACTTGAAGAGAATTAATGCTGATGCATCGAGTGAACGCGCCTTAAAACAAATACACGTCCACTTATTTTAGATATAATTTTACATTAACATTTTCCAAAGACGATCGCAGTAGCGAGTATCACAATGATAACAGTAGATATAATTTTAGAGTAAAATAGTAGGTACAGAGTAAACGTACAAAAATACTTCCCATG
Organism: Megachile willughbiella; assembly: GCA_945859595.2. Taxonomy (NCBI): domain Eukaryota; kingdom Metazoa; phylum Arthropoda; class Insecta; order Hymenoptera; family Megachilidae; genus Megachile; species Megachile willughbiella. The sequence goes on from OX243796.1 coordinate 14,715,028, forward strand.
AGCATCAGGGACGTAAAGATTCACTAAAACGTGGAAAACCGCGTTGCTAATAATTCTTTATATCCTTTCTTAAACTTATGCTGTCCTGTGACATCAAACATTCTGGATGCCACCCAGACGCATGTAGGCCGCCGCACTACTCCTTAGTTGTTATTCCAATTTGATTCCTCGCATTACCCTGAAGATGGTGTGCGACTTCATTGCATAAGGATAGTATTCAGTAACAATAAACTTCAATGGTATCAGGCTACATTTTTGACTTAGTGCAACATTTTTAATGCATATAAAGAATACATCCCTTTTTTCCTTTTTAGTATGTGTGTATATTATTTATATTTAAATATCTATCTGGAATGATTTTTTGGAATTATATTTTAGCGTTAAAACTTACTCTTCATATATGTTTCATGTTTTTTTCTTATAATGTTAAGGATATTTTCATTCGTATCAAGTGTTCTTGAAATGAAGTCGAACACTCATCCATAAAGGCTATTAACAAATTAATACAATATCATTTATGAGCTGATATATACTCGGCATTTTAGTAATAGACTTGTAAGAACTTGTTATGTTTTTTTCTTGCTCTCACGCTTTACATCTTATTGGAAATACTCTTTTTAAGAACTATTGTCACCACGATTGATTGAGACAAATTTATAGCATTATTTATGTTTCCTTATGAAGATAAATTAATTAGTCACATGTTTTAACATCGTGCCTCGACGACGCTGCCCTTTATTAGATCATATTGCACGCTACAGCATCTTGTGAGGCAAATATGCACGACATTGACGCGCATATACGTATTAAAACAGAAATTCTGATTTTAAAATAACGATTTACATTCTAGAATCACGCTTTCAATATTCAATATATTTCAATTTCAAATAAAATGTTCACCTTAACGGTTAACAGATAACGTAATTAAAATTAATTTTAAACGTGCAGTATGATCATTCTTCTTTTTTTTTAAATATTTTCTTTGAAACGGATTCCATTTTCATAAAATACTCTAAATATTTTTTCACTGAAAAAAAGCCTCGTATAAATAAATCATTTCTGACGATATCAAGGATTATTACAATTATTAATGATCTCACGCGATGCAATAAATAAAATAATTTGTAGATAATTAAAAAAAGGAAGAAAAATGATTACATAATAGTAACGACAATGGCAGTGAATAATCTCGAAGCAAAATATCAAATATAAAACATTATTTGGATCGCTGTTCGTTTGATCAAATTAAAACGATTACTTCCATCAAGAGGAATGATATAATGATAGCGGAAAATCATAATCGATCTGTGACTTGGCACACGATAACAATAATTCATTATTGTTAATAATAAATCTTATCTGTCGTTTTAGCACGTATTAAAATACTTTTAGAGTAAATGGTATAAGAATAACGCGCTCATTCACGTATTCGTAACACGTACATGCATACACATCTACAGGAGCATACGCGTACATTTTTTTTTTTTTTTAATAAAACGAAACTGTACACGTACACGTATACGTACATTCATTAAATCGCATTCGCACGCACGCATATATACTTTCGCGCGTTTTTCAGCATACGTACAAGTAAGGTCATACATATGTCATGAAAAAAGTATATATATATACACATCCATGTATATGCAATGCTAATATAATGTAATTCTCTACCTTGCCTTTTTTTCAGCAAGCAGTAACAGATTTGCTTAAAAGATTCATCTAAAATCATGTCTCTAAAACTGTCAGTCGGCTTAACCTGTTAACTGGATTATTCTTCAAGCAGGAAAAGAGTTATCTCCCTCTCGCGAATGTGATAAAAAGTGAGCGAAGAAGAGTTCATTTGTCTTGTACACTGCAACATAAGCTTCTCTTAGTTACGGATAAGTGTGAGGGGGAGAAGCCTCCCATCACTTGCCTTTGGTCTTGAGAAAATATAAGGAGATTCAAGGTAGAGCTAAGAGAATCAGGACAGCTGTGAAAACTGGAAGAGGCAGGAAGATCATAGGAAGAATCCAAGGAGTGTTTAGGAAAATCCAAATTGATTCTAAAGAAACAGAATCGAGTTAAACCTAGAACCTCCTGCTTCTGGACATAAAGAATATGGACAAATAAAGCGGATGGTAGGACATTTTTCCAATACACTTCCTTTTAACTAAAAGAAGCCTAACTTGCATCTTACCATATGTAACTATCTATGCTACTACCATGAATTTATTTTTGAATGTATGAGTATAACAATATTATTAAAGGCAAAAATCTGTCGGTAATTGCATTATCAGACGAACAACGAATTAACTCGTCTTCCCCGGTTAACAGGTTAATAACATAACGAGCAAGGATTCAACAAGATCAGCTGATCTATCTGATTAAGCCAATCCTTTTAATACTTCTTTTTTTCTCTCTCATGAATATTTCTGAGCATTAATTGTTACCTTCTTTTATTTGTCCACATAAGTTATAATTATGTTTTTCATTTTAATAGTAGGTTCAGTGAGACTTTGCATAAAAATTATATTATTGCCCTCGGTAGCAGTTGGAACGTAACGTTATCTTTTATCAATTTATCGAGAATAATATGTATGTTTTCTTATTGACAGTCACGCCATTGTTATGGACTCAATAAATGCATCGCTTATGTACTATGTTGCATTTAAATATACAGTAGAAATAAAACTGTTATTAAGACAGGAAAAGATAAAATACGGAAATACGAACAAGGAAGAGGCGAAGAAGAAGAAAATACGGGAGTAAAGCTACGTATAAACAGAAGGAGAAGAAAGAAAAATTGGAAGGAACGGCCATCTATGAGAGAAATAATTAAAGGTTCTTACCGAGAAAATGTTGAAAGTCAAAATGACTTTACACGACTTCTAGGTTGAGCATCTTTTGATTGATTTCGGGAGGGAGTTAGCGTAGAAGTCGGGGTTGCCTCGCCAGTCGCAGGACGAGAAGATCGAGAATGCTTTCGACCAAAACGAAAGAGTCGTCAGAAAAAAATTACTTCTTCTTCTAAAGGCTGTTGCTGTTCAGTTCGTTGATGTTGCTGTTGATGCGAATACTCTGGAGGTGACCGTGTGATTCGAAGCGAACGATTGGAAGAATGAGTTTGACTCACACCGGCGTGATTATTGCCTAATTCCGGTGAGGAGTATGTAGAGCCAGTTACAATTGCTGGACTACTTCCTGTCCGCGAATGTCGATCTGGACTATTGTTGCTTGTACTTCCACTCCTACTTTAAATGAGATAAAAAAGGGGTTATTAGAATATTTCTTAATATTAGTCGTCATATGTTATGTATATCAATACATTATGATACCTAGAATTATTGTTGCTTCCACTGGCAAGTTTTAAAGGCAACTGTTGTTTAACTGGAAGATTACTTTGCACTTTCTGCTGGTTAGTAGCGCTAATTAAATTTAATGGTATCCGTTTAGCATCTTGTTGTGATTTCCTTGACTGAACCGTATCATTTCCCTGTGTCATGTGAGATAAATGAATGGACGCTGAGCTAGGTGCGGTACCTGTAACCAGTGTCACTCCTTGCCGTTCCAACGCTTCCAGTCGTCGGTATAATTGATCTCGTTGCTGTGTCACGTCTCTCTGTTCTGCTGCCAGTTGTTCCCGTTGTCTTGCTAATTCGGCTCGCTCTTCTTCCAATTGTTTTTGCTCTTGTTGAGACTCAGCTCGAAAAGCTGCTTTCTCTCGACTCAACTGATCTTGTAAATTGCGTAATTCTTCTAGTTGACGATTGGGATTAGGTCTATTATTCGATTTACCCATACTCCCTTCTTTGCACGCGGCTAATTGTGCCTGCAAGCTGTCGATCGTCGTCATCTGATTACTAATTATACAAGCCAACGTATAAACATGATGAGACAAACGAATTGCCGCCCATTGTTGATCTTTATTTACATCTGAGTCTGGGTTATCTTTTTCGTCCGAACTTTCTTTCAGAAATTCACCTACTTTTGGAAGAGATACCAAAGAATGAATAGCGGATGACTCTCTCAACGGATATTTTTCCTAAACAAAAAAAGAAACACGATTAAGTATATTAGATTTAATTACAGGAATATTATTTATTTACTTTATTGTGATCAAAACCCGCGAATGTTTCAGCTCTTCGAGGAACACAAAGAGCAGGCGGAACATAGGCCTCACTATGTCGTTCTCCTGCAGAACTTAAACTTCTTGAAAGAGTAGCACCACCCGCAGTAAAGGATAATGAGCTAGCCAGTTTTGTTGCTTCTTGAACAGCAGCAACCACCTACAGTTATAAATCAGTATTTTAATTCTTGCTGTGTTTGTATGAAATAATAGTGGAAGAAAAATGTTGACCTCCTGCCGTAACTGTGTGGTATCAGTTCCTTCATTATGAACTAGTCTGTTATAATCTGGAATTTCTTTATCAACCTTTTCTATTCTTTCATTATCGCTACTTTCATTTCCACTCCAAATATTCGCAACATGTAAAAGTTGCATTTGTAAACTGATTTTTTCCTCCAGTAATTGTGCTTGTTCTTCATCTTTTTTACGCAATTCACCTAATCGTAATAATATAAAACTGTTTAAGTTTCTATTTACATACGTGATTAATAATAATAATAATAAAGTATACGTACCAACTATCTTTAGAACATGAGATTCTTTAGTCTTAATTAAGCGTTGCCTTTCTTCGACAGAAAGTAACGATAAAGAAGATGAACGCGTATCTCTCAATTCGTTACTACTATTGTTTTCTGTTAACGTATCAGCCTCGTTTTCAGGTTCTTGCGGACAGGCTTCAACGGCAGATCTAATTGCTTGTATCCATAATTGTTTATCTTTGGGCTTCTGAATTTTTAACTCAAACATTTCAGGTTCAGCTGGATTGCTACTTATTAAATAGATTCCCCTCGATTCCTGGCCCGCTTTTTCGCGTACCAGTAATTTTTGAAGTGACACTATACCAGCCTTATTGTCAGGCACAAAGAATGCATATTTCTGATCTCTTTCAGCCAAGAAAAATAATATATCAGAAAGAACAACCACTACGATGGCAGTCATTTTTCCACGACCTTGCATTAAATACGCGGTACCTTCGAATTTTAAGATTCTATTAAATTTCATGAAATCTGACTTTCTGAACTTTTCACCACGATACATTGCAAAAGATTTAGCGTCGATCCTGAATAATAAAAAAATTAAAAGTAACATTAACATAGTAATAAAGAATTTTTAAATCAAAGACATTTTAAATATAATATTCTTACTTATTATAGATTTCTAATTTCCTATCTTCTCTCTCTCTATCAGCGACACATGCATCCACGTCAGCTAAAATCTCTTTAACGAGAATCAAAGCTTTACGTAAATCTTCTCCTTCGTCTTGTACAATACCCGTTTTTATTAGTGGTTCCACCAGTAACGGATATTTAGTTAAACGTTGAGTAACAAATAGAATACACTCAGGAATTCCCTTCTTTTTAAGCAAAGGGTGTGACTGTAACAAATATATTCGTTATAAATTTCGTTTTTATTTAATAAAAGAAAGTAATATTTAAATGTAGGTACCTGGCATTGACGCACGAACCGTGCAAGTCGAGGATCCTGACGAAGATAATACTTGTAAGCTTCGACAGCATCTCTGTGGCGACTACAGAATTCTCCATAGGCACTCTTCATGCGTTGCGCATTCTCTCCAGAGAATTGATCAACAAGTATATCAGCAATCGTAGGAACAACAGAGTTTGCATTTTGTCGTTTGCGTAACTTTTGCAAAAATCGCAAATGGATATCGATGAGATCACGCAATCTGGGAAACATGCGTTCTAAATCCGGCTGACTCAAGTATCGCCGAAGACCTTCTGCAAAAATTCTTTCCATCGCCAGAAGCACTAGACAGTGATGTTTTTCCGTAAGGACAAATTCATAAATGTGTTCTTGTCTTTTTACTTTTCGTTCGCAATTATCAACCAATCGTAACGCAACACTGTGTCCAATAGCGGCACTCCAAGAATCAGGTTCTTCTTTAGTTAGACCCAATTCAGGATCCAGACCTTCCAGATCACCAACAGTAAACTGATAAGCATCATCCGCGAAGTCATATCCATCCAAACCACTGAAACATTATATACAAACAAATAATTCTTAATAAATCTTACTGTTTCTTAGCTAGGAAATTAATAATGAACATTTTTACAGACCTGGATATATCACGATGCTGCCCATCTCCATCTTTCTCTTCATTTATTGTTTGACTGAAAGAAAAATGTAAGTTTATAAATCAAAATATTATTTTCTTCTTTTTAGTTAAAAAGAAAAATGTTACCTTTGCAATACTTTATAGTTTATTCTATAACAATGTGTATGTATGTACTTTTAATGAGTTTTCTTTCAACATTATAACACGCTATGATGGTTGACTAATGATTGGTAGATATAACAAATTATATACAATATGCAAGCATAATCTTACTATCATTTTGATACTATTACCTTTCACGTAAGTGTAATTTGCAGAGCAGCTCCTATTTTTCTTTTGTAAACGTATTCGTGTCTATAGTTTAATTGTTTATGTCTTATGTGTATCAATTAGGAGTACATAAGACAAAATGTAAACTGTTAGAGAAAGAGTTGATGTATTTATTACTGTTAATAGTCCTACTATAAATGCAATTTAAACTTACAACATAAATAAAGTAATCATTAACAGATGCATGTTTGGTAAACACATACATTTAAGTCGAGTATGAGATCCTACGAATTTCTGTCCCTAAACTTCTTTAATATCAATAAGATATTATATACAAAAATTTTGAAGGTTTTGAATATTTATAATAAATTGTTTCTCAAACAGACTCATAAGTTATATTTTAACAAAATGATATTTTACATGAGTGAAAAACACTGAGTATGAGACACACTTAGTAACATGGAAGAAGTCATAAGCAAAGCTACAAATTCATACTATGAGATTAAAGTTAAAGAGAAAAATAATAAAGAAACTGATATCAATTGAAAATACGAGATCACTGTGTATTCATTCTTGATGATGTTCGATGAAGATGCTGTTTGACTGTTTAATAATTGTTCAAGTTTGATAGTGAGAGTTCACTATAGTTTCTGGATGAAGTTTTGATGAAGTGTGTACACAAAATATATCACTGAATAAACACAAATAATAGAAGCAAGCATATCAGAAGCATAGGCAGGGCAAGGTGATGTCTTTTTCGATACAACATAAAGAGGCAAATCAATTGCCATTTTAAACAATGTGTGCGAGAAAAGAATTGAGGAACGACAGACGCGGGCCATCCTACTATTTTGTAGGATTAATATACGAACAGAAACGTACGAACGCTTCGATAGTATAGGAGGAACACATCAGACATCTGAACTTACTTGACTCCAAGCTTAGTAGCAACTCGCCGCCAAGGGCTGTAGCTTGTCACGGTTTTCTTGCTGTTAATTTCCCTTTAATCGTCGAACAATCGATCGTAGTTGCACGAGAGGGAATGCACGGGGAAAGGAAAAAGCACACACTGCATTAGGGCAACCTCACTTTGCCTTCTGTTTCCCTTCCTTCTTCAGTTTTCTTATTTTATTACGTTTTCATTCTTTGTGTACAACAGTCGATAATACGCATCACTTTATATATTTTATATATCATAAACCCGTGTAGATTTTGATGTATGTACATATAAATTTATAAAATATGGAGCATTCGAAATTCATTTTGTTTCGTGTTTGAAAATTTTGTAGTTTGTGTGTATCTATGCATACCTTCTTTAACAAAGAAATAGCTTAATTTAATTAGTCATTATTTATTTATGATAAGTGGCATGTTTTATCAATGATACGTCAAGACTGTAACACTGCTATGATCGAAGAAGTTTGGGCGTGATTTTTTGTATGTTAATTAACATGTATATGTAAATGTTTTAATTAGTTAATATCAAAAACACGCTGAAGCTTGCCATACTATTAGACTAAATTGCAAAATTAATTAGAAACGATAAGCTTCTGAGCCAGCCAAAGCTTCTGCATAAGCAGATACAATATCTTTTCTAACTATTAATTTTTCATACTGTGTATAGAAATTTAATAAGACTTTCTGAAGTAAAAAACGTGAAGTGTAATAGGTGGCTTTTTATCTTGTAAAGGTATCTAAATATATTGAATCTATTTTTAATTAGTTGAGTGTATTGTAATATCGATTAAAAAAAAATGATAATTGATTTTAAGTCAATTCTTTTGAATAAATTTTTATATAAATCCAATAAATAAATAAAAGTAAAAAGATTAAGATTCCTTGTTGAGTACAAATGTGTGTACATATTTTCTAAATTATACATTACTTGTGTTGTAAGTGAAAGGCGTTTTCTTTAAAAACTCCGAGTTTATGCCTAGCCATGCCAATTGCGTGCGAATCTTGAACCACAGATACGCCGATCGAATGCAGGAAATCAATAATTTTAATAGTCAAAATGATTTACCTTCCACTTCCAGATGTTGGTAGAGGCAATGATGCGGTAGATCCTCTCTTAACATTATAGCTACTTGAAGTTGAGGATATACTTGATGTAGATTTGATGGCAGCTTTGCTAGAATGGTGTTTTGATTTAATACATTCTAGCACTAGTTGATCTTTACACCCTTGACTTTGGTGCACGGATACTCCACAGTCTGTCGTAACAAACATATTACATTTTTTAATTAGCGTATAAAAAGTGTACAAATTTGATAAGTAGACGGATACCTACTATCGCAATGTAAAAGTGGTTTATTTGTTGACTGTTTCATACAAACATCACATAATAAACTTCCCTGAGATCCTGCCATTATTGTCGTCCATAAATGCTGTTGCTGACTAGTTTTTTTACCACTCTTGTCCTGTAATTTCATTATAATTTTTATTTTTTTATAGATTTAAATATTTTGCTATATAATTATGTTATTACCTTTTTCTTACGAAAGAAAATAGAACCTCGTTTTCTTCTAGTTTTCTCTGAATGATGATCGTCATATGCAGCTCCACTGAAAGTTAGGTATGCATATATGTATAATTATGTTATCATAATTCATAATATGATAATGATTAACTATGAAATCTACAAGCAATAGTTTGGTGTATTTACATTAAGTGATTCAGATATGAATGAATCAAAAATTGTAGCTAAATGCATACATTACTAAAACTTTCATAAGAAATAAAATACACATAGAAAATTCTAAACATTACTGCAGCGTGATTATTATTTTTATATAATAGAAGAAGCTGATACAAACCAATTGTTTTTTCCTCTGCACGTTGTTAGCAAAATTTATTACACGTATGCGATAAACTAAAAATATAAAATACTCACTCGGTAAGTAATTCATCGAGAGATATCTGAGCATTTGGGGTGCCCTCCCTATCTTCATGGAATTCATGGATATGTGGTGTATGAAGATCCTCCGTTTCAGTTTCACTTCCGCTACCCTTTTCGTTTCTTTCACGTCGGCTGTACCATGCAGGATGGTAGGAAATTGTCAAGTACAAACACAAAGTATGCGACTATTGTGTAAAAGATGCAAATCAGATATTCTCGCGTGGTGTACCACCGAGATATGTGTGCCATAAAGATGTAGTAGAGTTAATCAAAGTACAAAAAACCATTTAGATAGGCAGGAAAGCTTAAATTCAATTCATTTAATATCAAAATAAAAACTATATCACAAAATACGTTCAAAGTGAAATTGAAATCTTGGTAATAACTTTATAAGAATGAATGAATGTTTAAATTTTTATACAAGTGCATTTGAGATTTAAAAAATTGAAAATTATTTGAATATAATAATAAATGGTGCAACCATGCTAAAATACTTTCATCTACATAATACAAGTTAATGCAAGCATCCTTAAATGTAGGCAAATTTCAACAATTTTTATGAATGTCGTGATTTGCCATGCATCAATTACTTTTATGTGACATATCACAAAGATTGCAAGCTAGATCATAAAAAATGTAAATGATATTAACTAACAAAATATTAATTAGAAATTTATCAAAAGTATTGAAAATAAAATTGAAATTCTTAATAAATTGATCATTAGTTGATCTAGCTCTGCAATCTGAAAATATTTATAATTAACTTACGCTGTAAGTGATGGTGTTGTCCTAGTTACAGACTCTGCTAAGTGAGCATTGACTTGGGGTGTAACAATTGAAGGCGTTGAAATAGACTTTTGAAGAGGTAAACGAGAACCTGTGATTCCAGGCATTAAACCACTACTTTCTGCTAATCTTTGACTACCTTTGAATCGTTTTGCGACTATCTTCTGATATTCACTCTGTTGAAAAAAATTTTCGATATGTTTGATTACAAAATTAACATTTGAAGAATTTATCAATGATAGCATTCTTCAAATTACCTGTACAAGATCAGCTTCATTAAGAGAATGAGTACTTGCTTGCGATCTGCATGCACGACTACCAACTCCAGCAGGTCTGGTACAAGGTTTCCCATGTAATTCTATTTCCATTTCACTGTCTAGGCTACTTAAACTAATACTGCGTTGTCGCTGAAAATGTAACAAACAAATATTGAACAGTGTAATAATAAAAAACATTGGAAGCTTTAACAAAGCAAAATGAAAGAAGCAATAAAGCAATTATATTCATGCTACACAGATACAATGAAAAATGTATTTTTAAAAGAAATGTATCACACAATATTAACCATGTTTTGTGCTTGCAGGTGATTTTGCCCAGAATATCTGCGACGCCCACATCGAGAATCTTCCAAGTCAGTCCAGCTGCGTCTTCTGTCTATACCTTGTGCATTCTGTGAACGAGGACCTACTGATGGAAAATGTGTAGGAGAACTGTTGGTGGAACAATTAGCAAGGAGATCTGGATCAGATCCTGTATCATTATTACTCGAACGTGGTGCAATTTCAGGTAAAATTAAAGGACACAAGGAAGGACACGATGAAGTTAATCGCTGAGGTACATCATTTTGGGATGTGCGGTGATTATATCCCCAGTTGCTCAGCGTCAGATCTCTCATACGCTGAATGCAATCATGGATTTCATGCAGATGTTGCAAGTTGTCCTCTGCAAGGAGGTGAACCAATTGTTAGCCACAGAAGCACCGAATATCAAGTGGCATTGCGTTCAATGAAATATAATGCACTGTATTATATGTATTGAAAAAACCATAAAAATTTACCCAGAACAGGGTAGTTCTTAGCAAGACCAGGCGAATGAGGTGTGACACTAATAATTGGCACCAAAGGATTAGGCTGAGTTTGACTATTAGCGCCAAGTGCAAGCAGTGGGTGCTGCTGCTGTTGCTCATCAGTTCCTTCAGACATCGCAATAGCCGTTTTTTCTGTATTGTCTTTGGTGTAGGTGGTTTCAGTAATTATATTCCCTCGTAGATTCAAACTACCAAGATCCCCATTAATGATAGCTATACGATCGCAGTCAGAATGCGATGATCCCAGGTAATCGGTTATTACATCTTCTTCGCTATCTTCCCCACTATTTGGACACTCATCTATAAATACATTGAAAACACGTCTTTCTATCAATTATATATAAAATTGTTGCTTTAGTATTTTCAACAGCTAATTCAATGTCAAAATATGAAATTACATATTATAAAACAAGTTATTTGAACGAAAAAAATTATAAGATAATTAATTGCTTCACAAAAAAAAGCCGCAGATTTTTAAGTACAACGTGAAACGTCGCACTTCATGAACTGCATCGAGATACGAGAAAACCAATATCCAAATGTCCTCGCGCCTATTGACTGCGGAGGGAACAAATAGGACCCGCTCCCAACAATTGCAGCAGCCTCCCGCTCTCGTGTCATAGTAACGTATGAAGATATATTCAATGAAAATCAGGTCAAATTGTACCATAGAACGTTCTATATATCGAATTCACAAATATATGAACGCGAACACAATGTAAATTATTTCGTTATTTTCGTTAAAGGAATTCTGAACTTTATTTCGTTACATTGATATCGGTCACGAATGAGCCAAGGTCGTCTGTCAAATCTAGCAAATCTGGGTACAAGGATGTTTAATGGAACTAATATAACAATAAGTAACGATAAATAAAGGTAAGTTTATCTTTTTAATCTTATCATTTTTCGATAGAATAAGTCCCGTCTGATGTTTCATCGAACAGTTGCGCGTTCAGTTTCACTGGGGGAAAATACAAAAACAGACTGATTTTCATGACACTTCTCATAGAACATATTCGCTATCAACGATCAGATTCTATTTTACCTACACGTAAACTCGATAAACCGTTTATTGTCATCCTCGTATCAGGAGAAAGTATATTCGTTCAGATCGTGACAAGTACTTTTCCGGGAAGCAAAGGACAGACACACTGTTGCTTTTCCCCGTAGCTTCCAAGCGCGAATTGATCCGTTGGTCCGCGCGTGCCACCCCACCTCCATGCACCCCCGATCCTTAACCGACCTTCAACCTTCAATCTAATACCTTTACTATCACCTTTTTCACTAACTCTGCTTCTCTTTTACTTCCGCGTTCATGAAATTTTTTTATTATAACGAAATAGGGTAAACTATGTAATAATTGACACTTTAAATTTAAATTTTATTTTAAAGGATCAGATCTATTTAATGGGTTTGCATATTACATTTAAAAAGCGTGTAAATTGATCTATAGAGATAATAGGATAAAATAAAACAATTATTCTAAATAAGATTTCAGATTATAAAATATATCATAAAAACAACGAAAAATGGTTGTAAAATATAATCTTTGGTATGTTAATTGTAACTGTATATGCCAATATATGACATATAATAATTTTATGTTAAATTAATTAACAAAATATGAAATGTTTGAATTCATATTATTCTAAAAATTACAATTAAATCAGTTTTATATTTGAGATAAACTCATTTTTATTATTCTAATCAAATTATTACAAAATGTATTATTCTGTATAATGTAGATAACAGTATCATTTAATATCTATTTTGTAGAAAATTACAATAATTAAAAGAACATATTATTTTTATGTTGTCAAATTTTATTTACTTGTTAATAATATAGAATTGCCATATATATCATGGAAAAATTGCTATACATAGTGGGAACTTTTCATGCTTCATTTAATTTAAAAAAAAAATGTAAGGTTTATATATTACTAAATTTCAAAATTTCCAAACTTGGGAATCTGAAATTTCTAAATTTCTTTGAGCACTATAATGATTAGTGAGTGTTATTCCGGTGTGTATAAAAATTCATGTGATGAGGTGTTTGCTCAAGAGATCATACAATAAGACTGCATTTATATATTTTTTTAATATTTTTATCACTTTTACTGTTTAAAAGTATTTAACACTTTGAATACCTCCCTAAAATCATGGAAAACAATTTCATATAATAATTTTATTTACAAATTTTATGATATTTAACCATTTTTTATTGGCCAAACCTTTATATATTTCACAAAATTATTTATAATTTATAATATAAAATGATTTCGACTAAAATAAGTGTAAAGATCTATGTAAAATTTCTATATCTCAGATATGAAAAACAAAGTTCTCAAACTGTTAATATATCTTATTAGTGGCAATAAATTTTTTTCAGATAAAAATAAGGTTGACATAATGACATTTGATATAATTTAAATATTTGCTTCAAATTTATATAAAAATGATTGTATGACAAATAATTTTAATCCTTATATGAACAAACTGATGCTCAGGGACTTATTTCTATATTTCTCTTTAACAAATTTTCATATTTTTGTAAAAATATCATAGAACTATCCTAAATCCTCATTTTTGAATATTTTCAAACTAAAACTTTTTAATATAATAACCATTATTTGAAATTGTTGCTAACACAACAGTTAAATTATTAAAAAATAATGATCATATATAGACCAAACATTCATTCCAAAAAAAAATACAAAAAAAGTTGTTTTCCATAATATTTTACTAATATAGTACAATACTAAAATAAATAAAAATGTTTATTTTATATAATTATACCCTAACAGAGACTGTGCATATAAAATATAATCAGGATATTAACTCTAAGAAACTGTTACATTCCTTTTTCAAGATTTTATTGTATACAATGATATAAATAAATCTATAATGTATATAATATTGACAGAAAAGTGAAATCACTTAATATCTTCTTTGTGTGTTAGAAATAAACTTACCAGACGAAAACGGAGCCAATATTTCCTGCCTTTTCTCCATCTTCTTTATTTCCGACGTTGGATGAATACTTATTTTTCCAAGAACGGAAACTGAAATATTTTAAACATAAAAAATAGCATTAAATTAAATTTACGGTTTCGAAAATATTTCAACAAAGCGCGCAAACTCGATAAACATAACGTAATAAAGTCGATGAAAAAAGTATAACAAACGAAGAGTATAATATACATATGATATTGTAAATTAATTATTGAAGAAGAAAATATCAGTTATGTATGCAGTATTTTGAACTCTGATAAGGGCGACGTATATACTTTGTTGCTAAAGGAAGCCGTATTGACAGGTGAACGCTCGACGTAATTATTTTATTCATTCAACATCCTTTATTCGATGTTCAATAAAATACATACCCGAAACGTGATAATTTTTATACATCCATTAATATTACACGCGGTTTACTATATCTATCTCCTTCATGGGAAAACAAAATGTTGTATCTACCAATCTGTATCATACAATCAAGGCACGTCAACCATTTTGTACTAGCCAAAGTATATAGACAGTAAGAAATTGTAGGGATGTGGTAACTGGTAACTCATGGAATCTTTTGGTGGAAATAACAGTATACTTTTAAGCGCGTATTTGAAATCTATCCGCTACATATTAATGTATCTGGAAATGAAAATTATAAAATATTTACATGGAGAAATATTTAATGCTTATCTGTTTATACGTGGAACTTTGTACATACCAATAGAATTTAAATGAATAAAATGAATAAAATCAATGAAATATTAAATATAAGTTTGGATTGAGGTTGCTATGTTTTAATGATTCATAATACCATAATTCCAAATAGCAAAATTTATATTCGTAAATACTTTCCATGTATTTATAGCTTGGTTTAGAATATTCAAATATATATTATTCGTTCCATAATAAAACATGCTACATGCGCGCATCTTAGCTACCTTCAGTAGGTTTCCTACCACTTATTCAATACTCCCTCTACCAAGAGAAAGAACCATATAAATGACGGTTTGCACATTCTCTGATCTAGGGGAATTCTATGATCTATTTCTGCCTTCGTAAAGATATAAACGTAAAAAAATTAAAACAAACAACGAAAATTGGTGATGTTGTGATGAATATATAAAATAAAAGAAATATTGTACTCAATTTTTGTAGCATACTTATAAATTATATGAATATAAAATAAAAAGAATTTAGAATATATTTAAAATCATGGAACATTTTATTCGCTGAATATTGTATGCTTTGGGCGACTATATAATAAAATAGAAAGGAAATAAAATTAATAAAATTTAGGGATCTAACAATTTTAAATTTAGAAATTTAGAAATTATAAATTTAGAATTATTTTAAATGGTAATTAAATCGAAACCGAGCATCAGTTTATCTTTTTGCGTTATCTCACAATGGTCTTTTTCTTTCAAAATTGACTCCATTCTCATGTATGTATATATTATCAAGTCTATTAAAAAATG
This sequence comes from Megachile willughbiella, assembly GCA_945859595.2. NCBI lineage: Eukaryota > Metazoa > Arthropoda > Insecta > Hymenoptera > Megachilidae > Megachile > Megachile willughbiella. The sequence continues at coordinate 14,730,739 of OX243796.1, forward strand.
TAATGATGTGAAAAGTATACACATAATAAAAAGATTACAGGGTACATAATATATTTGCTGTCAAATGTGATGCGCGTTACCCTTAGTTACGAAGCGAAGTCGAACCAATCAGAGCAGACATGCGCAGAATGAACAAAAACTCGTCGTCTAACGAGTATGATCTACCGTGGAACGAATAATAATGGATTTTATTCGTCATGCTGGTGAATTTTCATTTTGGAAGCAGTAAAAATATTAAAGTGACTTTAAATTCGAGCATTTGGCCATACTGAAAGGACTGGTCAAAGAACTTGATGATCATCGAATATATACAGAAGTGTCAATGCGAAGAACTGTCAAACTTAGAAGAAGACGTGTCGTGTAATGAATTTGCGTTTTAGTTAAAAGAAATAATTGTTGTTAAAAGATATAATTAATAGAATTTTAATTGTGTGTGAAAGAAATATCGTATTCGGTATTAATCCTCATTGTTTACTTAAATTTTAAAAGAGTTACATAGATGTAAGCGCGTGTGTGTGATATATAACCTAAAAATGCTATATATAGTTCGGAATATAATTTGAGTTTTTTTTATATACCTGCGTTCTTTAATTTACTATATCTTTTAATGATATTGCTTGTGCGATATTATGAAAGTACACAATGGAGGTTTCAGAGACAAGAAACCTTGTTAGAGACTTGGATTTAACCTTACAACCTCGTATTGTCCCGCGATACAAGACTTGGCTTCCACTTGCTACTCAGCAGGTAAGTTTTGTGTTATTATTATATTTTTATATGTAGAATGAATGATTACATTATTACAATTAAATTATGAATTAAATATTTGTTGTGTTTATAATATTTCTAAGTGTAAATTTGCAATTTGTAAACATTAATGCTTTGTAAAGAAGTACTAATAATTTCGAAAGGACTTTTATTTTACAATTAATTAGTTTAATATGAAATTGTCAGTTTGTGTTAGTGGCATTAATAATTTGATCATTCGTTGTATTTTACGTTGTTTAATGTATTTGATGGAATATGTATTTTTCAGCTAAGGTTCAGAAATCTTATACAAATAGTAGGATGTAATTTAAAAGGAAATGTAAATAATGAAGTTTGTTGGTTTTATTATACCCTACATAGAACAAGTATGTCTTCACCTTTATATACAAGTGAAGCAATTGATAATGCAAATCCAAGATGGTCCAGTCTCGAAGTACCAACTATACATGCCACCGGCTATTCTACTGCCAGTGGTGAGCTTTATAGTCTGTTAGTACCTTAAATGTAATTGTGTGTTCATAGCTGTAATTATTTAAATGAAGTTTTTTTGCATTTAATATGTTATATTGTTCTAAAATATTTTACTGTTGAAATGTATGTTATATGCATTATAAAAAGAATGCTATACATTTTTTGATAGAAATTATTATAAGACTATGGAAAAGGACAATTGTGGATAATGTAACCAATGACATAACTGTATTTACATGGGGCATATCTTTTACTGGCTTGGCATATATTGGTCCAAAATTGCCAAATAATTTAGAAACTGTTTTAAACGAAAATTCTTTAATTTTTCAATTTCATGGTGGTTTTTTTACTCCAGTATATTGTTTTGTTGAAACTCCTGAGTTAAAAAGATACTTACATATAAAAGTAAATACATCTGAAATAAGAGATACCTATACTGTGAGTAAACTGAGCAGTTTAAGAAATAAAATGCAAGCACTAAAACAACAGACAGAATCAGTGCAAGCACTTAGGATGCGAATAGCTTCTGGAGAAAATTTTCATACCCCAAAATATCCTCAATCTACGTTAAATAGATTGTTTCAACCTCGTAAAGTAAATAGAGAAAAAAAAGCTGAGATACTAAAAATACGTAAAGAATTAGAAATGGCAAAATTTAGAACAAAATTATTAGAACAAGAAAGAGCAAGAAAAATGGGAGAATTAAGAGTGTTAAATCAAATGCATTCTAATATTTTGGAAGAAAATCAAGATTATGGTATGAATTCTTAAATGATATGATTTATCCATTTTACATTGTATCTACTATAGTTTAAACAGAATTACGTATATTATTGTTATAGGTTCAGATTTGATGGAGAGATACAGGGAACTTAATAAAGATATTGAAAAGTTACATGAATGGCGACAAATACAAATGGATACAAGAGAAACATATGTTCAATTGAGTAGTCAACTTGCTCACAGAAGAAGACAATTAATTTCAGAGCTAAGTTTAATATATCCTATTTCTCAGGTAAGCATTTAATATTTACTAGAGAGGTAAGAAATATAACTCCATGTAATTTAATAGGATGGAAATGGAAAATTTAAAATACACGAGGTTTACTTACCTGATAGTGAGGACTTAGAACTATCAAATGATACTGAAGTTGCTGTAGCACTAGGATTCGTTGCACATACTACACAAATGATTGCTAGCTTTCTTAATATACCTACTAGGTACCCCATTATACATTGTGGATCACGTAGTAAAGTTATAGATCATATTACAGAAAATTTACCTGACAATGAGAGACAGTAAGTACCTATCTTTTTATTAAAATAACAATATAATTAATCTCATATATTTTCAGGTTTCCATTATTTGCGCAAAGTAAAGATAAATTACGATTTCGTTATGCCGTTTACTTATTAAATAAAAATATAGCCCAGTTAAGATGGTATTGTGGCCTTCCAACAACAGACCTGAGGGCAACCCTTCCAAATCTTGCTACTCTAATAAACATTAAACCAAATCAGTCTTAGTATGTAATAATATAATTATAATCAGATATTAATAACAATTAATTGTAATATTTTAAAATCATTAAATTATTTCTTTTTATAGTTTGGACAATTCAAAACGAACATACTCTACTTCATCTCTAGACATCGAGATTGGAAATGGCAAACAAAGTATAACACCACCAATACAAAAAATAATTTTTGAAAAATGCCATCGATCATCACGATCTATGAGTCAATTAAAGAATATAAAATCTTCTCTTGGCTCTTCGTTGGATCAAGGTTTAGATAAACCTGTACAATCCCTTGTGTTAGGCAGTCAATCAAAACGAATTTGCAAATCAGAAGAAAGTGCCATTGATAATAAAACATTGGTACTAGTTAAAGATAGATCAAGTAATAGCAGCAATGAAACGCTAAATAATGAAATTGCGATAGGAAATAATATCGAAATTATGATACCCACATCGGTTTCTAAGTCAACTAATGTTACGGATAGTTTTGAAGGATCAGTGAGTGTAAGAGACAGAAGTTCCAATTCCATAAGTAGTTGCGAAATGGCACTTAATAGCAGTCAAAACGAAGATGACAGTTCAAATGATAACAATGCAATTAAGAAAGATGAAACTGCGGAATCTATTTCCATTACTAATGAAATCTTAAAAAACGTGAATGATGTTATAGATAATGCTTTAAAAAATGGAAAACATAATGAAGATTATAATTCAGGAAATGAAGTTTCACAAGATTCTGACAACTCTACGATGACAACTAGTAAACAAAATTATGATTTGTATGAGCAAACAGCAATTGCTACAGAAACCAAAACATATAATAAAGAATATTTTGCGAAGTCGTGTTTGTCTTTAGATGATATAATGTCTTCTACTTATGAAGAAAGTGAACAAAAACAAAGAACAAGTTCTATATGTAGTTATCCAGAAGAGTACCTTTTGTCAAAAGATATGGTACAAAAACGATACAATTCGGAATTAAAGTAAGTATACTATGTCAACAATGATATATAATAAAATAATCTATGCATACGTATATATGAATAAGTACATTTTTTACCGTAGGAAAGGCAAAGCAGATTCTTTACATTCTAAGAATTGGTGCTATAATGATGTAAATAAAGAATCAGTAGTAAGTGAATGTACATATAAATTTATGGTATTGCGTTGTTTCAGTTATTAATATATATTATTATTTTAGTTGGAAACGGGATTAATACAAAAAGCACATAAATCAGATTGCTACTCATACGATGAAACGGACAAATGTGATTTTCAAACATCAAGCGAATATATAGACACTATTAAACGTAGTTCAGAGAATGTATATGCACGCACTGAAGCTTTAGCTAATAAGAAAACCAGTTTTAAAGTTATGAAACCACGACTGTAATATTTGCGTTTTAGAATACAAAACAGCGCTGTTATTGCTCTAATAGTTAATATCTAAATGCACCAAATTCAAAAGTGAAAATAGTTAATGCCATGTCGTGCGTAGAACAGTTGCAGTTAATATAAAGTTTGTTATTGTGTAAAAATTCAAAACAAAAGGCTTCTATATATTATTTTCCATTTCAAAATCATGGAAATTTCATTTTTATCTACCATGTAACTTATACGTTTTGTTTGATAGGAATCAATTTGTTGATTATATTACAAATGTCTGTTATCAATTCGTACTGTACAATATCTATCTTAAAATCTTAAGAAAATTTGAGATACAATATGATTGATACACGTTCCAAGTAGTATTTATGTACGTGCAATACAATTGGATATGCGTATTATATGTTTAATTTTTTATGCATGCGTACGCGCGGGCGTGTGTGCGATGTTGACGCAATTAATAGCTGTGCTTTGTATTCATTACACAATAACATAAATTTATTGATTAAAATGCTCATATAAAAGAATTTCATAATGATTCCTACATATGATATCAAGATTAGCATACGTTTATATTTTTTTAATTGTGATATTACAATGTAAAGTTGGTATTGTTAGTATTCCTGTGTACTGGCAATATCATTAAGTTTACGTAACATTCATGTAATTCAAAATAATATTTGTATATATATATTTAAATAGATTTCAATATACTTGAAATGATTCAATTCAACTGCATTTGGTTAATAATTGCAATATACAAAGTTTAATATAACTTAATACCTTCTTTAACTACAATTTGCATATTTTAATTACTGTAATGTCAATTAAATATACGAGGACCATTTTGTGTAAATATTGCTTATCAAAATATTTGTGTATTAATTTTACATAATTTTTAATAAGCAAAAAATGTTGGAACCAAAGAAATACTTTTACGCAGTTTCTGTAATGAAATATTTTATTACAATAGAACATAAAAATGTATATACACTATTATAGTTTACTATGGTTTAGAATACATAATGCATTATGGTAGAAAATGATTCCTTAAAGAATAATTTTTATGTTACATGAGTACAGTTTCTTCCTGATATCATTAAAATCTCTTCATTGTTACTGAGTTTTTGTGAGTAATAGAATTCGTAGCATTTTCAACATTCTAATAACATGAAAAAGTAAGTACTGTAGTATTTCATTCATAACAATGCAAACAAAAATATGTTAATATTTTTTATAAGATCTATGGCAATAATTTGTTAAACTTCCAATATTATCACACTGCAGTATTTACATATAAAAATAAATATTAAATGGGCACTGAACATATAAAAACAAAGGTATACATAGTAGACATAAAAATATTTAGTTTGAGATCATTTTTATACTTGTATCCCACAAACGTGATGCAACATCAGGGTCTAGTTGCTTTTTTGAAATGTACAATTTACAATCACGGTAAATATTACCACTTTCATTAGATAAAGCTGGTTCTATCGCGCAATGTAACACAGTTTGTGCTCCCTAGAAAAAGATCGAAATGTAATGACAATGTTCTTCATATATTTACATATAATACAAAAATATTTACTTGGTTTGCAGTACGCAAAAATAATAGAGCAACTGGTGAAAAAATAATGTAATGGAACCAACTCCTTTTAACGTTTCTGAACAATCCTGTATAGGTAAATCCAGGACAAACCATGTATACATTAATACCACTATCTTTAGCTCGTTTTGCAAGTTCAATACCAAAGTAAGTATTTGCTAACTTTGAATTGCAATAAGCTGGATTCATACGTCCTTTAACTACCAATCCCTTTTCACCATTTAGGTTTGAAAAATCAATTACTCCAGATTCAAAAAGTTTGGATGTAACAATAATGATCCTATTATAAAAAGATCTTGATAAATAAATGAGGAGTATGTACTTTGTAATGAAAACTTTTATCTTATAACAAACCTGCTTGGAGCACTTTTCTTTAAGTGTTCAAACAACAAATTTGTAAGCAAGAAGTGACCTAAATGATTTACTCCAAAATGAATTTCAAATCCATCATCTGTTAAAGCATGTTCTTTAAAAGGAACATATACTCCAGCATTATTAATTAATACATGAACCTCTGTAAAATTTTTTATGACTTCTGTTGCAAATTCTCTAATTGACGAAAATGATGCAAGATTTAATTTCATTGGCACCTACAAGGATAAGGTTACAAATTATATGTAATTAGATTCTAAAATTTAATTATAAAATTTACCAGTTCTCCAGTCGTTATTTGCGCATGTATCTCAGACACAGTATCTCTGGCACTTTGTAAAGTTCTGCAAGCTAGAATGACTGTAGCTTTTCTTTTTGCCAATTCCTTCACTGTTTCTTTACCGATACCTGAATTAGCACCTGTTACAATAAATACACGGCCTTGCAAACTGTCCATATTTTTGCATTTTCCCCATGTACGTTCACGACATTTTCGAAGCAATCCAATAAATAGTACTACTGGTAAAAGAAAATAACACCATGAGGATACCATGTTTGCTTGTTGGAATTATATATACATGTGTCTATTTTAGGTATTCAGACGAACTGTTTTGCATACAATGACTAACTGAATAGACACTTTTAATCTGTATTTAAGTATACTGCATTGCGACATCTGTATTTAATAAATACAATAATCACAGAACTTTAGATATCTTCGTTTTACAAATTAACCTTATTCATTAAACGTTACACTTTTGTGTTGATTTTCCAGTTCATGTTGTGATATAGTGCAAACATTGATAAGATATTCTCATCTGGTAGCGATGACACTTATTGAATATCAGTCATATTTTAATAAAATAAACGTCTCCTTACACACATGTTTTCAAAGATTATTACGTTACAAATTCACTGTCATAAAATTGATACCGCCAAAGCCAATACGTAGTTCCTTTACATGTATTAAATATACACATGTGTATACTGTTTATTTAAAATATATTATACTGTGTCAAGCTTTATTTTCTAATATTTATAAGTGCACAAATATTAACTTGTAATGTAAACTAATACATTATTCCAAAGAAGGACAAGATTGTTTAGAAACTTCTTACAATTTCGTACAAATATCTCCCCATCTTTGTGTCGATAAGTACGGTTTCTAGAAGTAATAAGAAGTAAGCTCACCAATTCTTGTAAAATAAAAATTTCGAAATTCGAACACAGATGGGATATAGAGTAGCAATTTGTATGTATTCCTGCGAAAGTGTATGATGTATAAGCGATTTTTACTAGTATATTGTATTATTTACTTATAAATTTTGACAACATGAGAAGCTGTTCTTATTAAGGTAAATTGTTGTAGAAGTGTATTTATAATTTATAACAGAAAATGTGAGGGTTGTATATATCATGCCATGCAATTGTATATTACAATAAGATTGTTTAAATGTTAACAATATCATATATTTTTATTATTCCAAATATGAAAACTCAGTTATAACTTGTACTTATTAATTAATTATTAGTTTGTATAGAAATGTACAGTATATTGTTAATTAAGCAATTTAGTAATAAGTTAAAATATTATAAAGTGCATTATGTATTAGTAATAAGATGATTAAATAATAAGTTTAATTAAGTTATGCACTGTATAGAAAACGACAAAAATAAAAAAAATGTATTAACAAGCATTGTGTATTTATTGATACATACCTAACCCAACAAAATAAAAATTTACATATTCAAAAGAGAGAGTTTGTATCAAGAAAACATGAGAATTCCTGGAATTTGACGTCATCAAAATTCCAGGAAGTGGCACGAAAGATACCTCCTCATAACTCATGTTCTCCTGATACAAAATTTCAACATCGGCTACTTGAATTTCAAAAATCGCGCCCGGGAATTCTTGGAAATGACGTCATCAAAATTCCAAGAAGTGGCACGAAAAATACCTCCTCGCACCTTATGTTCTCCTGATACAAAATTTCAAAATCGGCTACTTGAATTTCTAAAAGAGCGTCCGGGAATTCTTGGAAATGACGTCATCAAAATTCCAAGAAGTGGCACGAAAGATACCTCCTCGCAACTCATGTTCTCCTGATACAAAATTTCAAAATCGGCTACTTGAATTTCAAAAATCGCCTCCGCGAATTCTTGGAAATGACGTCATCAAAATTCCAAGAAGTGGCACGAAGGATACCTCCTCGCAACTCATGTTCTCCTGATACAAAATTTCAAAATCGGCTACTTGAATTTCAAAAATCGCCTCCGGGAATTCTTGGAAATGACGTCATCAAAATTCCAAGAAGTGGTACGAAGGATACCTCCTCACAACTCATGTTCTCCTGATACAAAATTTCAAAATCGGCCACTTGAATTTCAAAAATCGCCTCCGGGAATTCTTGGAAATGACGTCATCAAAATTCCACGAAGTGGCACGAAGGATACCTCCTCACAACTCATGTTCTCCTGATACAAAATTTCAAAATCGGCTACTTGAATTTCAAAAATCGCGCCCGGGAATTCTTGGAAATGACGTCATCAAAATTCCAAGAAGTGGCACGAAAAATACCTCCTCGCAACTCATGTTCTCCTGATACAAAATTTCAAAATCGGCTACTTGAATTTCTAAAAGAGCGTCCGGGAATTCTTGGAATTTGACGTCATCAAAATTCCAAGAAGTGGCACGAAAAATACCTCCTCATAACTCATGTTCTCCTGATACAAAATTTCAAAATCGGCTATTTGAATTTCTAAAAGAGCGTCCGGGAATTCTTGGAATTTGACGTCATCAAAATTCCAAGAAGTGGCACGAAAAATACCTCCTCGCACCTTATGTTCTCCTGATACAAAATTTCAAAATCGGCTACTTGAATTTCTAAAAGAGCGTCCGGGAATTCTTGGAATTTGACGTCATCAAAATTCCAAGAAGTGGCACGAAAAATACCTCCTCGCAACTCATGTTCTCCTGATACAAAATTTCAAAATCGGCTACTTGAATTTCTAAAAGAGCGTCCGGGAATTCTTGGAATTTGACGTCATCAAAATTCCAAGAAGTGGCACGAAAAATACCTCCTCGCAACTCATGTTCTCCTGGTACAAATTCTCAATATATGTTTTTTAATTTTTTTATTTTTAAAATTTGGGACAAATTTTGGAAGTTGGAATGACGGGATTTATAAATAAATAAACATGCAAATATATGTTTTTATTGATGTTTATTTTCAAACACTTTTGTACATCAAATGACATAATATATCTTATTAATAGATGAATACATTATTAATACTTAATTCTAGGACGCAATTATTATAATAATATGTACATATTAATGTGCGCTGTAGTACAGGATCTTATACAAAGGTAATATAATTCTATCGAAAGGATAAAGATAACGTAGTAATTAATTTGCTTTCTAAAAAGTTGAAGAAAACTGTAAGCGTATGATTTTGTTAGTAATGTAAGTTAAGAAAGGAAAGGTAATGAATACACAAATCAGACGTGGGCTTTCTTGTGTTGTATTAAATATCGTTCACATTAGGCTATTTAGACAGTTACTTGCCTAATCTGAACGCCCCCTTATGTCGGGTCGGCGCAGCGCCATCTAGCAGTGCGGCGCGGAACTACAATAGTAACTGCGCTGATGGTATATTGCCGTTGAAGTGTAATCGATAAATTACCGACAGAATCCGGTCGGTACTTTACATACGATTGTCATAGTTCAGCACTTTGTTATTAGATGGCGCTGTTAACCGCATTTGTGGCGGTTTCTTTAAAAGATTGTTTCCTTTTTTCTTGGTGTATTTAGATGCGTATCATTTTCAATAATAGAATTTCGGAGGTGATATGTATGTATACATTTCACCTCGTAATGGGAGCATGTGGGTGTACGAGCAGAAAAGGAATGTGTTCTGTAACCCCTATTATTAACTTCAACGAATGCTACTACAATCCACCGAGTGTTTTGTGATAACACCGTTTTTAAAGAAATTGTGTTTATCGATAATTACATATACAACGAAGGAATCCCAGAACTAGTTTGGCCATCTCTGTGCATTCTATTTGCTTAAATAGTCACGTAATTATACATCAAATTTATCGATTAAAAATATAGCGTTTACCAGTATCGTTGCCTATTGCGTACCAAAAAAAGCTATTTTAATATTTATAGTTAGTTATAGAAGTGTATTATATGCAGAATGGGGAATCTGTGCATGTCTTGCTGTAAACCATCAGCTTCATGCGAGGATTTAACACCGGATTTGGTACGAGTACAATTTTTGAGGTTATCAATGTTTTCTTATGCATTTGTTACGTAGTTTATCATATAATTTGTTTGATAAACTATATGTACTAAAAGGGGTGTGGTTATTAATGATTTAAAAAAGTATTATAGTTGTGGAAACTTGTTTTTAGGAAGTGAGAAGAAAGAAACAAATGGAAGCTGCTGAAAGAAGGATTGCTGAACAACAAAGTCGAGGTATTAAAAATATTGATGCTGTCAAAAGGCAAGAAAGGTTAGACCAACAGCGGGAGAAACGAGTAGAAGAGGCTGGTAACATGAATGTGCAAAGCAATTTAAAGGTAAAAATTAAAAGGAGAAATTAAATTTTTCAATATTGCATTTTTACAAACAGCATTATAATAAATTTTGTACTGTTTCAGTGGCAAATGAGTTAATTGATGATTTGAATACAAACTGTACCTGTAAATTTATTACACGAGGCATATAATTATTAATTATACACATGCTACACTGAAATTACACATCAATTGATATTATCTCTTGATCATAGTCGGAGACAGTACTAATGCTGCAACGTTTGCATTTTGTGGAATTTAAATATTTAAAGGTTTATACATAAATATATAGATATGTTTTTACACTATGTTTTCTATACTACTTTAACTATTTATACTGATTGTATTAATATTTTATATAATGTATAAATGAGAGAATGCTTGCAGTGTGGTTAAATATGTTAAAGAAATGTAAAGAAAATGATTTTTGTTTAAATATTACAAGTATTCTTTATTAAGATATATTGTTTGTTATATATTTTATTAATAAGAAATGCAATCTTTATGCTTTAAATGTGATCTTATACCTCTATCGGTATAACATTGTCGAGTAAATCTCTTTATATTTTGATTTGTTGCTTATTTTATAATTGTTGATATTGTTAAATGTATTGAAAGATATAGTATTGTTGAGTAACAAAAAAGTATTTACATGCATTCAATGATGTAACTGAAAGCAAAAATCATTCTTTTGCAAAAATAACAAAACTGTAAAAAAGGCTAATGATATCTGTAATGTATATTTTTTTTTATACTATTACAAAAGTATTCAAAATTATATATGTATACAATGATTACAATAATCGTAATTGTGATATTGTATAAAATGTAATTGTAAATTTGTGCATAAATAAATTGCTAAGCTAAATTAAAATCTAATAATATATATCTTAAAGATACATCTTAAAAAAAATGTTTTTATAATAAAGTTTGAAATATTGTCTTATACACATTTTATGGTACAAAATATGAATGTTACAATTTTTCATTTTAAAATAATGTATATATATGTATATATGTACACATAATGAACATTTGAAACGTGAAATGAGTACATACAATTATACCACTATATTATATTTTTTGAAAGAATACCTGTTTCATTTTTACACTACTATCCTTAGCAAATTTTAAGGTTTGATAAATGTATGAAAAATTGTTAAGAATGTACAATGTTAAAATATGTTATATTTTCCCTATTCTGTGCACAGACCAAGATCGAAATAACTTTTTTGTAGATTTACTTTTCAATTCTTTTCCATGAGCAATTTGTACTTCCAATGATGCTCCATTATTTAATGCTAACCAAGTATGAATTTCATCAGTCGCTGCAGAAACACCTAAATATTATTTAAAATATATATATAATTTTGTTCTCAAAATAGCTTCATATATATTTCTATAAATTACTTTGTATGCATACCCAATAATTCATGAAGAGTGATGCGTCGACTAGCTAACAGTTCTTTACTGGCACTTCTAATTTCGAATATCAGTAAGGATTGCCTTGGAACATTGTCTCCATCTATGTGAAAATCTATGCTGAATTGAGGATTTGGCATTGCTGGCAGTAGTCGAGATTTTGCCAATGTTTTACCAGAATTTGTTGAGGATGCAATTTTATCGGGACTGGTGCATCTAATGAAATGATCATTTTCGTTAAGAAAGTTTTTAAATTAGTTGTAGATTAATATTTTTGTTTTGGTGTATACTCACGTTTGAAGTTTAATTCTACAATATAATTGTGCAATGTGTGCAACATGGAGACCTTGAGCTTGTAGTACTTTACCCTCTATTCCAGAATACTTATCCTTGGTACCATTGACAACTTTCAATTCTGGTTTAAAGAAATATTTAATAATTTAAATGAATACAATTTTTATATAATGTCAACCATATAATTTACAAACCATTTGGTCTTAGCCTTAAGCGTGGACTTGGTTGTCTTATTCTTCCAAGCATATCAGGTTGCGATACAGCATGAGCTAAACCAGATCCTTGTAAAAGTTCTGTAGCATCAGCTTCTCCACCTCCTCTTGGTTCTAGGCTTAGTGATATGCCTTTTGATTCGTTTTTGTCTTCTATATTTACCTCTGAACGAAATCTACGAAGTTTCAATCCTCTTTTCACCTAAAATCATTTATATAAGACATATTTTTAACACTTTAACAGGTATACATATTTTTTTCTGAAGAATATGAGTATAACACGTCACTATAACATGTGGCTGCGTAACGTAAAATAGTAAGATAAACAAATCAGGCTTTGTGGAAACAAACAGATCACTGTTTGCTTTAATAAAATATTAAGATAAGTACCTTTTGTTTCATAACGCGGAAGCTATTATACTGAGGTAACTTCTTGCCAAAACTTTGTTCAGGGCTTGGAGTTAAGCTGTTGTGAGAAGATCGTCGTTCTCTTAATTTTGTTCCATCGGTATCGTCAATTATGTTTGGTCCAGATTCTGTAATGACTCTGGGTGTCCACGAATTTTGAGTCCCATTCAGTTCGTTCAAATCTTTACTTTCGATATTAGCTTTGTCTGTTCCAAATTATTTGAGTTTAAAACGAATCATCAACCATGAAAAACGATTATGACTTTTACTATTCGTTACAGCATGAATATAGTAAAATTCCATTTATTTGAAATATTATTAATTGGGAAAAGCTATAGAACCAAGTAGTACAGATAAATAGAGTTCTACTGTATCTGTAAGGTAATTTACCAGGTTGACTAGAAATAGCTGGTTTTAATAGAGTAACTGTACGTGGTGGTGGTGGAGGGGGTACTACATCTAAATGCAATCTCATCTTTGATTTTTCCATCGAGGGCCTTCTGATGATGTTTGACCCTGTTTCAGAAGTTTCCATGTTTAATTGCATTGAACTTTCACTGATGTTGCTGGCTGCATATGTACTCTGTGTCTAAATAAAGATAAAGGAGAGAGATATTTAACAAATTACAATCTGTATAATATATATTTGAGCTAAAGGGTTAATTCATTAAAACAGAAATTCTGTACGCTTCGTACCTCACATTCCTCAGACAAGACCTTGATCTTCAATTCGACAGATCCAGTTTTGGTTCCTCTTAATGTGAACCAATGGGACTGATCGCTGTTAGACAACTTTCTAATATCGTCGAGAGTCAATGATACTTTTCCAAGATAATCTTTCATACCAAAAGTATCATGATCCCATAAGACCTATATGGAAAAATAGTTAGAAGCATTCTTGTATTGTAATTATTTGAAACACAAGAATGAAAAAAAAGATCTTACAACATCCAAGGTTTCGCCTGTTCTAGGTAAACCCATAATGGAACTTTCATCCCAGCAAGGATTTAATGTCTTTTTTTTTATACTACTCTTATACTTTGTTTCATTGTTTAACTTTAGTTCACAGAAAGGATCGCTGAATCCATTCAGATCTTTTGCTACAAGATCTTTTGCACGTATGAGAGTGACTTCCATCAATCCACTTCCTGTAGAAAGTAGACTTGACACATCTGATGAGGCAGGATCCATATCTTTGTGAGTCAGTAATAATTTCTGAAAAGGATTATATCACAACTATACTTGAGACATTAATTATTAACACTTTTTTAAAACTTGATAATTTAATAAAAAGAACTAGAATATATAAGTTTAAAAATAGAAGGTATAAACGAGATATGGTACTTACTAATACAGTTGTACAGTAATAAGTTTGTATTAAGAAAAATTCTATGGTTTCATTAACAAAATATTAAGCTAAACATTAATAATGAATTGTGTGTAGATAGATTGTTGTGTAGATATTGTTGTGATAGAAAGAGATAAGTGTAATTTGTGTTATATTTTATTAGTGAATAAAGAAAGAAACATACGTAGAATAGGAATGGAAATAGAGGAATAGATAAAGTAATATAGTTATATTTCAGTTTGTACAAAAAATATGGGTTAAAACATTAAAACATTGATCTTAAAAGATACATGTAAAATCGTAGAGTAGTATTAGAAAGTTATGTTAATAAAAGCTTATGATATCATTGTTATTCTCCCCTAGTGTGTAAGTGTGTATGGATGTTGGCATGCATGCAAACGAAAAAAGTGTGTCTTCTTTCACAGAAGATGTGTAAAGCTTTAGTCCTTACTGTGGTGTACATGATCCCTATTTAATATCAATAAATATAACTATTGTAATCAAAAGAAATAAAACAACACATCATTAATGGTGGTATTAGTAAATGATCACACTAACCGCTTGTTGCATCCACGGTAAACTGTTTCTTTTCGATTTTGGTTCATCGTCTGATATTGGGAAAGACATGCTACTTCTTCGGCTGGTAATCACTTGTTGTACACTATTTACGGGATAAAATAAAACGGAAACTCTCATCGTTGACATGTTATATGAACCGTTGAGGATCAAGTCTTTCTTAATTAGCCATGTACTCTCCTATAAAGCAAATGCATCGTTGAATAAAAATCGATCTCCCAAAATTCTTAATTATTGTTTAAATCATACTTGATTCAAAGATAGTATAGCGAGTCCAAGCATTTCACTGTCAGTCGACTTTGATATATTCCAAGAATATACAACGAAACTCAGGGATACTTGAGTATAATCTTGAACAAGAAATTGTGTCCTGGATTCCCAACATGGCGATGTAGTGTTTCTCACATAATGTGTGGTTTTCACCTACGAATAAAAACGAAGTTATCTAACTTAAAAAATAAAAAATAGAAATTGTCATCTAAATTATCGAACGTACCTTTTTACGATTGTTAAACAACATGCAATAAGGATTGCATTGAGAATTATCGCTGTTTAAATTTTCAGCTGAATGAATATAAACTACAAGCACCCCTGAAAAATGATATCTTATGTTCAGTAAAACCTAGCAATTATTACCAATGATAGAAATAATCAAATGCAATATAATCAGATACAATAGACAAATAAGATGGAGTGATAGAAAAAGTATAGATAAGGACGAAGATAGACATATAATATTCATGCACGAAAATCACGCCGGTCATCGTGCTTACAATATTTTTAGCATTTTTACCTGCTTTTTGAATCCGATTATATTTTCGCGGCACTGAAAATACCAGATAGGATAATACTCTGCTTTCTAATTGAATATTTGTAAATTCTCAGAAATGCGGTTTTTAGTCAACATAAGTAAAAAGCTTTTATAATAATTACCTGCCAGATGTGTGTTATCTTCTGGTAACTCCGGTTGTGGTAAATCTGGATCCAGTGTTGGAAGGGTAGTGTACTCTAACCGGGCATTGATGTTTGGAATGTTAGCACTATTACGGGATGGTTTCTTTTGTTGCAATACGGTTTCAATTCTGTAAAATTAACAATTCCATTTTATATTCTTCATTACATCAACACGGAAACGTTGTGCAGTTTAAGAAAATAAATAAGAGAATCAAAGAAATATTGTGGTTTTCTGTTACAACTCAGGCTTCCCCAAGTAGAAGAAATCCAATCCAAAAATATAGAGGGTTACAGAGAGTATAGTAGAATTTAAAACATCATAGTTGAAGAAACAGTGTTGAAGGGAAGAGTGTAGTATACAACATGGAATCTCTATTTAACTCTAGACCACTTACACCTGTGAACTGTCCCAATTATAAGTTCCTAGTGGCAGTTCGAATTGCGCTAAGGTGATGGTACTGACGAGTCGTTTAGCTTTTAATTTGACCAAAATCTTCTCATTATCCAGCGTGCCCACTAGGAACGAAGCGTCCTCGTTCCAGGTAGAATTTAAAGGAGTGGTAACTCGTCTTTGATCTCCTACTGTTACAACCAGCCACCTTACCTCGTCTCCAATGGAGGCTACGATTTAATATAGAGTTTTAAGTAAAATCTGAACAATTTCAAAATTTCCATTGCTTATGTAGTACTTACCAGAGCATCCATTTTGAGATAGAACAACTGTGAGTACTCCCTGTGGTATGGAGTTGGCTATAGAGTCCACCTTTGGACCAGGTCGTTCTCGTGCTCTGAGATTTAACTCTAATCGACCTGGATCAACGATCCAGCTGGCCAAAGCGTCCGTGACCACTGCATGAATCCAGGTCTTAATTAAAGGCATTTCCATCATTTGTACGGTCCGTAGAATTCTCACGCTGAACCAAACGTCCGGTTTCTCCAAAAAACTCACGCTCAAAGAGGTCGCGTGAGGAAACGGTGCCATGGAGTTAAGGGTCAGGGTGGCAAGGATCGTTCCTGAGAAAGACAACTTCTCCACGGCCAAATCGACGTCCACGCCGACACTTTAATTAGAAATGGCTTTTATTGGTGTTTGAAAACATCAAGTATGATATCTAGATCCCAGAGCCAAAGTGTGTTAGTTACACTTTTCAAATTTTAGAGGAACGCAAATCAAAGATACAAAGAAAATATGGATTATGTTAATATCACGTTTTACGCTATAATTAAAACGAAATAATTTTTACCATCGGAAAAGTGGACCTAATACGCTTTGAACTTAGGGTCTAGATACTGATTCTGTCATCAACTAACTCTCTTCCAAATAGCCTGGTCATGATAAGCATACGAAATTGTTCGCAATCAAGACGGACATCAGCTTCTACGGATAATTTTGTTTCTCTTATTTGACCATCCAGAATATCATCGTCGTTCATATAATCTAAAGTTCGTACACGTGTTACACACGGGGTCTGCTCGCCAAGTGTCAGTTCTCTAAGTTCCAATGGTCCTAAAACAGTTATTTAAGGGTGTAATTTATTAAGGATGTAATTTTACTTTGAAAAGAAATATTAATTTTGAGGGCATAAATTAGCTATTCCAAATGTATATCTGAGTAATTATATAAATGCATTTTAGAATTGTTATCTTTAATTTGAAATTCATACATGAAAATGTCGAATCATAATTATTCCTTTAGAGTGTTATGTCTAATGAAACATGAGGACTCACCAAGTATTCCTGGTTTCGCTTCATTTAACAGAGGTTCCAGCCTTTCCTTTGCCAAAGAAAATATACTGGCAGCACTGAATCTCCACCTGCATTATAAGAAAATATTAAATTATAAGATAACATTAAACATCAACTGATTTCTAATAAACGTTTAGAGGTCACTAGAAAGTGAACAAAATGATGTTACCGACATACTTAAAACAATATTCAGTATCTAGTAACTCATTAAAGTTAAATTAAAAAGCTCAATTTAAAAATACACATAGCAAATATTTTTATTTAGATAAAATCTGATAGAATACGTATAAAATAAAGTGGGTCATAAATCAATGTAATATTCAACGTTCTAATGATAGTGATCCATTTTTATCTGATAATGGTAGGTTTGCAAGCTTTTAGAGCCAAGTAATTTCATCAATATTTTAAGAGATCGATAAGGGAAGCTCATTGAAAACCTTTTCAGTACATTTGATAAATTACAATACTTTTTACCTAATGAAGAATATTCGTGTCGTTCAATTTCCTTTAAAACTTTTATACTCATTCTGTAAGACATGATACTAGATTCGATGCTCGTTAAAGAGACGATAGTTCTCTACAAAATTGGATGTTACTAGTGAATTTGTTATGCTCTGAAAAATAAAGAATTAAAAGAGCCCGACTGGACGTTCAGAAATGTTCGAACAGGTCTATCAACTATCCAAATAAGTAGTACACTATCCGGACAAGCTCTCACATGTTGTTTTAGCGTCTTCGAGATCTTGACAAACGAGAAAACGTCGGGTAAGTTGGAATCGTTTCGCTCGTACACGATCTACAGGCAGCAGGTGCAATACGTTGCAACGAGAACGTAATTCTTGTCAAAGAATAATTTGTAGTACGAATATCAATGAAACATGTACATAGTAATTTTCATTAGGCATGTTTCATATCGATGTGGCACAAATGTTATTTTGCGATATTTTTGTGTCATGAAATTGTCGCAGACTTTATACGTAAATATCGCAAATAACAAAAGCCATAAACGATACGAGTGAAATAATGCAGTAACGAATGAAATGTTGCTCGGTAGTAGTTCTAGCGAATAAGGACTGGTTTGATATCCACAGTTTTGTCAACTACAGGTCAGCGATATCAGCGTACGTATGCAGTGAAATGTGAAAGGCACCGGTTATACACTCGTGGAATGTGGAATGTTTACAAATACCTATACAGTATTGATTCGTGAACAACGTTCGTTCACCTACGGTGGATATTGGGACCATTAACAATCACGCGATATTCCCATAAACACGATATTTCGATTTCACTGGGACGAACAAAATTATTTACGTAAAATCGAAGATCTTAATATGATTGCAAACCAGTTCAGGAAGTTTCCTGGTATTCGAAATCGTGCGCTCAAAGATACGTAAATTCCAGGTAGCATAGAAGCTTTGAAAAGTTTTCTTAATTTTTTTATTCGAATTTTAATAAACAGGCTATTATCTTCACATCACTTCTTGTGGAGAATTCAGGTGGTCGATATTTGTATATTATCAAATCCTTACATTCCTGAATATCCAAACAAGCTCTTAAATTTTCGGATCTCTAAGTTTTAAATTCTTAAATCTGTAAACTCTAAATTCACAAATCTCCAAATTCCTGAATACTTAAAAATTCATATTTCTTAATGTACAAGTTCTCAAATTTTCAAATCCTCAAGTTACCAACTCCCTACATTCTCAAACTCTCTAATTTCCAATTTTACATATTCTTAAATCCTTAAATTCCAAATTTTCAAATTCCCAAATTCTAAATTCACAATTAATATATTGTTCATACAATATTGTTAATTTCAGTATTGTCAATAAATAGAAAGGAGCCTGAACTGAGGCTATTGTATCATGTTAATTAGAATTTACAATTACAGGGAACTGAAAAATTGCTTCTAAAGCAAATTATAACATCAGATGTACCATTTGTTAAGGAGCAAACTCAGCCATTCGGCGGTTTCATCTTTATACAGGGCTCTTCTTCGACGAAATCTTGCTAATTCTTGTTGAAGCACAGATTCAAGGAGGCGGGAGATTCTTACTTTCAGTATTGTTCCTACCAACGCTAGCACTAATATCAGCCATGCTAATGATAGTCCTGTTGCACCTATTATCCATGTGATTACGAAGGCAAAACCAAGATACAATGTTCCACGAATGGCTTCTGCGTCCCTCTGCAAAAAATGAGAAATATTCGACTGTTAATATAAACTTCCTAAGTTTAAAAATTATATAAAGTATAATAGGCAGGAAAGTAAAAGTGAACGTTAGAAAAATAATAGTTTCCCTATAAATAGTACAATCACTTTTAAAATATTAACTTTCCTTTCAAATTATTGTATGGATGAGTATATGTTGATTCTAATTCTTCAAATTTAAAATTATAATTCATGTACATGTATGATATATTTATGTTAATAAATACAACATTTTAAAGGATGAACGATTGTTTATAAGTGAATTTTGCAACCCTTGTCCCTTTTCAAGCAAATATGGTTCGTTTAAATCTTGTGTCTGAGTTTCCTCTGGAAGAGTGGATACCGCATTCTAGTTAAACATTTTATTGTGGCGCTAAAACGTTAAAGAACGGAACAAAGGAAAAGCTGTATTGCAATAAAAATCATTATTCCTTCATCCTGCTGGGATATAGGACACGATTCGCGTGTACTCACGCAACATCGCGTGCAAGTACGTCTAAGAAGAATCTTTGGCGTCATGGAAAACGTCATTAACTGCGAGACGATCAGATTAAGTCGCACGAATAAATGTAATTGATTCAAATTAAAAAGTTTCACATTACGTTTGTACGCTGATAAGCAAATTGAACTGTGTGGAAAATTGGGGAAAATCGGACCCGCATTAATGACCGTAAACATTTATGGAGTGAAATACATTTTCTAATTTATAGCTCTTCCGGTTTAAAAGATCAGAATTTTTCAAATACATTTTGCTTATTATCAATTTAACGCCATTAAAGATTTGAAGAATCTGGTATTATTTGAACGAAAATGTGTGGAATAACACATTTTATGAATTAAATATCCTTGCTGTACGTGATGTTGTAGAGTGGATTTCAAGGCCAATTTTATACTTTTAAATGGAATACTATAAATTCGTAATGCTGTTCGTGAAAACAGGCACGTTGATATATAGTTCAAGGTTATTCACAGATGGTCATTAAAGTAAGAGTATGATTTTCTACAAATATTCTTTTAACCCCTTGGCTTATGGCATCAAGTCACACTCGTGGCGCACAGTATAACAAAAATAAATCGTATCTGCCTTGTAACTGAGTTTTCAGTTCAATACCAGTTACAATTTGTACAATTAAAGATCGCTAAATTCAAAATATGTCTAACATTTCAAGTTCTGCTATTTATTTTAATATTACAACAGTTACTTCTGACTACAACAATTAATTCTGACTGACGCAAAAAATCATAAGTTAAGGGGTTAAAATGGCCGATACTATTATATAAAAGTATACTCCATTTAAAAATTTTTACAACATTTATACGTAAACTATTAAACTCGCACAAGCAATCTTTAGAATAACAATTTCTTTGTATTAAATTATATAAATTATTCGACGCACAATTTGTCTTTCAAGATCATAAAGAAAAACCAGCCCCGTTTACGCAATAGTAATATTACCTATCCTCTCAAGAACGTAACACTTGATTAATTAGAAAGTTGCCTATTGCTGAAGCTCCATAAAAAGTTGGAGATGAAACCTTGAATCAAGGATATATTAAGGACGAAGTTCACATTTCAGACGAGGAATTTGAAGACAGTCATACTCTTCGAACACAATGGCGTTTAAGAAAGATCTTGTTGGTTTCATGTCAATTATTCAGCGAAGAAACTTTTCTTCCTTTCATCGACGGTTTTCTTTGAGGAATCCATTTATGAATAGCTACAACTATCCTTTTCCCTTTAGCGTCGGCAAAGCAAAGAATGTGACGATAAAAATCACTCGAGAGGTCTCACGAACTCCGGCACCGGAAATCGTTGGAGTTACTTCCCACGTAGACGATAATTTCTCCTTCTGCGTCCGTAAACTGTAGGATTAAGGCATCGTGTTAGATAGATAAATTTTAAGTCTTATTAACGTAGAACAGATTCTTGATGAACATCTAATTGAATAGATTCGAAAGGAAGAAAGTATCAAGCAGTCGGTTGGCTCAATCGCCGAGAACACTTCCCGAAGGAGACTGTGTCCATTCCTTCACGATTCGAATCACGTAAATTCTCTCGAAAAATTCCTACTGATACAAGAACACTGGAACTATGTACTGCGTGCAATGCATTTCGTATTAAATGTAAAACAGGCTTGGACTATTTACATTCTTTTACCTGCACAATGCGTATTGTACAGAAAGGACTTCAGGCTATCATAATTTTTAATGATTAATTTTGTGGAGTGATCAGCGTCGAGCAGGGACACTTTTGGAGCGCAAGTTTTAGAGGCACCTTTATTAAAATTTACAATTTTTCGAGTTATGAATTTGAGAGGATAAAACTTGTCAAATTTGGAAATTCTCTAGTTTCTGATTTTTCAAATTTAGAAAGTTTCCAAGCTTCAAATAGTTTATGTACTTTTGATTTTGCAAATTGACTAATTAATTTAGAAATTTTTAAGTTGAGAAATTTTCAAAGAGCAAATTTAAAATGATTAAATTTACAATTTTTCAAGTTATAAATTTGAGAGGATAAAACTTGTCAAATTTGGAAATTTTCTAGTTTCTGATTTTTCAAATTTTTAAAGTTTCCAAGCTTCAAATAGTTTATGTACTGTTGATTTTGCAAATTTACTAATTAATTTAGAAATTTTTAAGTTAAGAAATGTTCAAACTCAGCAAATTTATAATGATTAAATTTACAATTTTTCAAGTTATGAATTTGAGAGGATAAAAATTCTCGAATTTGGAAATTTTCGTTTCTGATTTTTCAAATTTAGAAAGTTTCCAAGCGTCAAATAGTTTATGTACTTTTGATTTTGCAAATTTACTAATTAATTTAGAAATTTTTTAGTTGAGAAATGTTCAAACTTAGGAAATTAAAAATGATTGAATTTACAAATTTTCAAGTTTATAATTCTTCGAATTTAGAAATTTATCTTCAAACTTTCAAATTAGAAAATTTACAAACTTTCAATCTTGCAAATTCACTAATTCTCAAATTAAAAAATTTTTAAGTTAAAAAATGTTCAAACTTAGGAAATTAAAAATGATTGAATTTACAAATTTTCAAGTTTATAATTCTTCGAATTTAGAAATTTATCTTCAAACTTTCAAATTAGAAAATTTACAAACTTTCAATCTTGCAAATTCACTAATTCTCAAATTAAAAAATTTTTAAGTTAAAAAATGTTCAAACTTAGGAAATTAAAAATGATTGAATTTACAAATTTTCAAGTTTATAATTCTTCGAATTTCGAAATTTATTTTCAAACTTTCAAATTAGAAAATTTACAAACTTTCAATCTTGCAAATTCACTAATTCTCAAATTTAGAAATTTTTAAGTTGAGAGATGTTCAAACTTAGCAAATTTAAAATTATTAAATTTATAAATTAAAGAAAATTTGCAAACTTAGAGGTGATGAACCTTTCCCTATATTGCCAATTATTACAGCCCCATTTATAGCAATATACAGTGATTTGTACTAAACGGTGTCACTGACCTAATTATATAACAGAATAAAAAGTAATTTCTATTTTACCCTAGACCTCACCAACTCTAATGACAGTCCTAATATAACGACTATTATATTAGAGAATATATTAGTAATGCTGCTGCAAATTGATGTTAAAAATGCTATTAAGCGTTACAACTCGCTTATTAACATACTACATGATCGTTACGGTAACACATTCTTAAAGTAATATATTCCCGCATTCTTTTTAGTGCGTGAAATCTGGGTAGCCTTCGTTCTAATCATTTCTGATCGAGTAATAACGACCACCGCAGGATAATTGACGAGAAAAATTAATCGAAACTAATTCTTGAGTTACTTCTCTTTCCTATTTAAGATCTTAATACATATCTTAATACATCATTTGAAAATTTGCACTTTTTCTGGAAATTATTTTCCTCTTTCCTTTTTGAAGAAAATATTATACAAAAAAGAATACTAAAAATTAACCCTTTGCATTCGAAAGGTGACTCACATTCACCATTCAGTTTAATACAACAATTTGAAATAAATATTTTATAACAGATTATAGCATTATATGATGTATAAACATAGTGGAACAGACAATAGCAGCAATTAATAATAAAGAAATAGTTATCTTAAAAGAATTCAGCAAACTTTTTAACTAAAATGTTTGAAGGTTTATATCTGCGAAAGCAAAAATACCTTCGAGTACAAAGGGTTAAAAAATAAACATATTTGTCCACTGATTAAATTTGAAGATAACATAATTTCCTTACACGTTACACCCATAATGTTGCTTACAATTTTATTTTAGCAACACATCTTTTTATTTTGAGGTCCATTTGAAATAACAAAGAGGATGATTATTTTGTACAATAATTTCTGTCGTGTTTAGTTTTGTAAATTCATCACTGTTTAAGTTAAAAACAAGAACAGGTTCAAAAAAATCTGTGGATCATAAGAGATCCTACACTTTCAAATTACAATTTGATGAAAGATAGATGAGTGAATGGTCAATCTTACTTGAGTTTTCTGAGCAATGGCTGCAGCGAACTCATCATCGGGAGCACTATCGGGGGTCATATTGGCACCCCCAGGTGCACTACTATAACCACCGGTATTGTTAGAAATTTTAGGTGGACACCCTATTGAAGATGTATAACTGGTTGCAGGATTTCCACCCCCAGTACTCTCACGTTTTCCTGTAACAATAACCAAAAATAATACATATTAATTATTGATGATATTATAATCAATTAAATGCATCAAGTATAAACCAGCATTTTTAACAGGCAATATTTACACATTTGTTAATGTTTTTCATTAAGTAAGTCAGGAAATTTACTTAATGAAAAACTTAATTTAGTAAATTGCTTGGTTCATCAGCTTTTTATAAATGAATTGTATTTACTAATATTGATCAATAATTTTATAATAAAGTTCTCTGATAAAAAACAAACGGAATTGTAGAAATTGCAGAAGGTATCTGTTATGTCAAATTTTTTGACAATGTACAATTGACAGACACATGAATTAGAAATTTTGATGAAACATAATAAAATATAGTGTTTAAAACAAGACTATGAGAATACACAAATAATTGAAAATTTTGACACAAAAGTATTTAATCTCTCAAACACTTTAATTATTTAAAAACTAATTAACAAAGATAAAAGTGTCAACTACTGATACAGGTACTCTGATGCATCACATACACATGTCCAATATTCAAGAAGATTCACCTAACGCCACATTACATAAATTGTTATGTACAAAAATGTTATAAACAAAACTTGTATTGTATGAAGGGAAGAACATAGTGTAATAATTAGCTCTAAAGATGTAAATTGAAAAATTTGTTATTTTTGAAATTTGCAAATTAGAAAATGAAAAAATGTCTAAGTTTGCAAATTGGTTAAATAACAAAATGTCTATGTTTGTAAATTGAAAAATAAAAAAATTTTTTAATTTATAAAATTGTAAATAAGAAAATGTCTAAATTTGCAGATTATAAAACAAGAAAATGTCTAAATGTGCAAATTAGAAAATAAAAAAATGTCTAAGTTTGCAAATTGGAAAATAAACAAATTTTTAAATTTGCAGATTATAAAACAAGAAAATGTTTAAATTTGCAAATTAGAAAATAAGAAAATATCTAAGTTTGCAAATTGGTTAAATAAAAAAATGTCTATGTTTACAAATTGGAAAATAAAAAAATTTTTTAATTTATAAAATTGTAAATAAGAAAATGTCTAAATTTGCAGATTATAAAACAAGAAAATGTCTAAATTTGCAAATTACAAGAAAATGTCTAAGTTTGCAAATTAGAAAATAAAAAAATGTTTAAGTTTGCAGATTGGAAAATAAAACAATGTTTAAATTTGTAAATTTGAAAATAAGAAAATGTCTAAATTTACAAATTAGAAAACACAAAAATATCTAAATTTGCAAATTAGAAAACACAAAAATATCTAAATTTACAAACTACAAAATGTCTAAATTTGCAAATTAGAAAATAAAAAAATATCTAAATTTGCAATCTAGAAAATGTCTAAATTTGCAAATTAGAAAATAAAAAAATGTCTAAGTTTGCAA
Organism: Megachile willughbiella; assembly: GCA_945859595.2. NCBI lineage: Eukaryota > Metazoa > Arthropoda > Insecta > Hymenoptera > Megachilidae > Megachile > Megachile willughbiella. The sequence continues at coordinate 14,756,684 of OX243796.1, forward strand.
ATTGGAAAATGAAACAATGTTTAAATTTGTAAATTTGAAAATAAGAAAATGTCTAAATTTGCAAATTAGAAAACACAAAAATATCTAAATTTGCAAACTACAAAATGTCTAAATTTGCAAATTAGAAAATAAAAAAATATCTAAATTTGTAAACTAGAAAATGTCTAAATTTGCAAATTAGAAAATAAAAAAATATCTAAATTTGCAAACTAGAAACTGTCTAAATTTGCAAATTAGAAAACACAAAAATATCTAAATTTGCAAATTAGAAAATGTCTAAATTTGCAAGTTAGAAAACACGAGAATATCTAAATTTGCAAATTAAAAATTTTGTAAAGAAGTTCCACGTCTAAAGCGCACCTCAGTAGGTTCGCTACAGAAATTTCCTCATAATTATTAATAAACAACCACTAAAATTCCAATAATAATATCACCTCCCAATTATTTACAAGTTTCAACCTCTTAAATCAACATCCTTTAAAAACTCAGGAAAAAGAAATAAAACAGGCAATTTTTCAAACACAGATAGTTGGTGTTTGTTCTAAGGTTTAGTTAATAACCGTGGTATCGCACGATCATTCTTCCAAGCATAATGTTTTCAAAACCGATGTGCATATCAATTACAATGCAACACAAGGACGAATGTCTGAGGGCAATTAACGATACCGCAATGTGCATACACAACGAATTCAGAACGTTCTTGTACGGAATGTTTGATCCATCTGTTAGGAAAGTTGTCCAGCTCGATTTATGTTCGTACGTTGTGAACGTCGCGTGAATCCCGAACGTGATTTCCAGATTAAAAGTGATTTCGTTAGTCGAGTCCCACTCCTTGGAATATTAATGTCCTCTAACAAAATCGATACTTTACTTTCTTCTCTTTAGGTATAAAATCTGTAGCATTCTCGCAACAAGATAATTAACACTAGGTTTACGGACGTTTGATGGTCACTTATATTTAAATTTGAACTAAAGTAGAAAAGTAAATAAATATGTGACCTACCTAAGATATTGATTCTTTAGCTTGACGAAAGGTGACATACATTTTTACAAAAATTTCTTAATAAGATTTGTCATTTGAAATAAGAAATCTATGCTCCGTCATTTTCACGGGTTCCGTAAATCTAGTGTTAAGAAACACTAATTTGTACGGCAAAATCTTGCAAGATTCTTTCCCTTAATGAACCTTGGTATCTACAGGTCATCGTAGCCTCACATAAACATTTCTAGGAGATCTAGTTTCACGATTGAAATGTCAGTAGACGTGTATGCAGCACCCAATATACGCGGGAGAACAGGCAGGAACAATCGAGGACAAGACCTTGGCATTACAAGCACCCTCTTAGATAGAAATTGATACTACAGCCTTTCCAGGTGTTTGTATACCTAATATTTCTCTTACAACATCTTGTTAACAACATACAAAATTGATACGTTGAAGATTATACCGAAGAAAGTCATATAGAATACATTATCCTTTGAAATATTCTCAACTTAAATTTCCCACCTGTTTTAAGATTTACAAATTTTTAAATTGACAAACTTCTAAATTTTCAAATATAATATATTGGAAATATTTCTAATTTCTGATTTTCTTTATTTTTCTTATCATACAGGTGGATGATGTAAATTAATTGTATCTGTATAAATTACTATTGTACAGATTTTAGTGTACTCAGAACAATCATACTGTATACAAAATATAGGAAATGTGTTTCAAATGTAGGACAACGCTTGAAATCCACAATTTTGCAACTTTACACTTCAAATGTACAAATTAAGAAATTTAAGTTTTCAAACTGAAAAATTGAATAATTTAGGAATTTAGAGATTGAAGAACTTGCAAAGAGATTAAAAATTTGGAAGCTTAGAGATTTAATCTGAGAATGTAAAAAATTATAAATTTAAAAATTTAGGAACTTGTAAATGGTCTCAGATAAGTGTAGACCACGCAGTGGTAATTTAAATGCAAACAGCATTTGTTACTTTATCAGCAGTGATCAAACGACACTAACATCGCGTGATTGTAACCACTTCTTTCATACACCGGTCAGATATTTCGGTTCTTATTGATCAAATAACGTACATCATAAGCCTTCTTTCACAGGTAACAAACGATATGAATTTCCAAGTAACCATGTGAAATTGCCATGTGAGCAATTAGCGCAATATTTCGCTCTGATTCATTGCTTGCTCTAATAGGCAATTACTCATTTCATATTGGCAGTATTGATGAAACATTTATATCGTTAATTTCTTCAATCTTTAAACATCAATTCGACGTGCTACAAGTGCTACTTGCATTTTTTTGTTATTCGTGAAAGATTAAAATACAAATCTCTGATCAATTGTTTCTTTCAATAATCAATTAATTACTGTACACGTAGAACTTCAATGAAATATTTATATCGTTATTTTTATTAAATCTTAAGCTCTAAATAGATGTACCATAAATACCATTTTGCGATACTTTTCTGTCATGAAGCCTCGTTATTCGTTAACTATCAATATTTTCACTTTGATCCATTTTTCCTTTATTAATCAATTAGTCATTTTAGATTGAGAATATCGATAAAATTTGTACACAGTCATTTTCTTATAATCTCAAGGTTTAAATTGCTGCAATATAAGAATCAGTTTGCAATAATTTTCTGTCATGAAACCGTTTCATTCGTACAAGATCAATGTACAAATCGCGCTCTGATTCACTGTCTGCTCTAATAAACAATTAATTATTTCATACTTATCGATGGAGCTATATCATTTTCATTAAATCTCAACTTCTACTATTATGCCATATATTATGAGGCACTTAGAAAACTGTTTACCAAAACACGTACAGAATGAATTGGCTAAAAACCTGTCTGCTTATTAAAACTATAAATCATACTTCAAGTATCAATGGGAGCTACATATTAACATTCTGATTAAATCTTAAGCCTTATACCATTATGCCATATATTTTTATTGTCATAGTATTATAGGCACTTACAAAATTGTCTAGCAAAACATGTACAGAATTGGCTAAAAACCTGACTGCTTATTAAAACGATAAATCATACTTCAAGTATCAATGGGAGCTACATATTAACATTCTGATTAAATCTTAAGCCTTATACTATTATGCCATTTATTTTTATTGCCATAGTATTATAAGGCACTTACAAAATTGTCTAGCAAAACACGTACAGAATTGGCTAAAAACCTGACTGCTTATTAAAACGATAAATCATACTTCAAGTATCAATGGGAGCTACATATTAACATTCTGATTAAATCTTAAGCCTTATACCATTATGCCATTTATTTTTATTGCCATGGTATTATAGGCACTTACAAAATTGTCTAGCAAAACATGTACAGAATTGGCTAAAAACCTGACTGCTTATTAAAACGATAAATCATACTTCAAGTATCAATGGGAGCTACATATTAACATTCTGATTAAATCTTAAGCCTTATACCATTATGCCATATATTTTTATTGCAATGGTATTATGAGGCACTTACAAAATTGTCTAGCAAAACACGTACAGAATTGGCTAAAAACCTGTCTGCTTATTAAAACGATAAATCATACTTCAAGTATCAATGGGAGCTACATATTAACATTCTGATTAAATCTTAAGCCTTATACCATTATGCCATATATTTTTATTGCCATGGTATTATGAGGCACTTACAAAATTGTCTAGCAAAACACGTACAGAATTGGCTAAAAACCTGACTGCTTATTAAAACGATAAATCAACAAGGAAGAGAAAAGAGCGCTGTCAATCAAGTGTACGAAGACAGGAGTACCTGAACAACCGACAAATCTCTCGATCGTGAGAAAATCATGATTAATTGTCCCGTATCAACCGGAAAAACAAAGACTCGAGGGTTCCAAAGGAGAGAAAAAAAGAGGAGGTGCTTCGAGGATCTCGTGTTTCTACGGAGGGGTAATTACGATGGCATTGTTCTAAATAAGTGTTCGTACTGGCTCATTCGCAGTGCCGTACCTTTCTTCAAGGATGCTCCTCGCTTCAGATGCCTCGCCATGAAGCTGGAAAGTAGCTGCATACTTTTCTTTCCACTATGATTTCTTGCCACTAACCGGGACACTCTCACTGCGGTCACTTCTGTCCCGATAGAATTATCGATCGATGACCTCGCGAAAAAATACGTCGGTTGCAAATCTTTTGCTGATCGAGCGTGAAACGCGCTTTCGTTTAACCACGCGTCTCGTTATGTTCGGTTCTTTTTGCAGCCGAGGTAAATGCACCCATTAGCGATCACGTTCCTATTAGTGATCAATTGTTTCTTTCGCTTCATTAAAAGTGACACGTAAAACGATCTATTAAAACTTTTCAGATGCTGAAGATCTACTTCAAAATTTTCCGAACAAAATTAATAAATGCAGTTACAGATTTCGATAAGTTCAATTATTAAATATTGAAAATTAAGCGAGAAAATTGAAGAAAGAATATTTTTGTTCGTAAAGTCGAATTGAGAAACACGCAAACGATAGAATGAGAAAAATTATTGCGTAATTACGAAACATGATCAATAAAGACCAAGAAAAATTATTAATAATTTTTGGAGAAAAATTGGAAATGATTTGTTTAGAAACTTAGAGAAATCGATATATTACGCAAAGTTTTTATACGTTAGTAAAAAATTTATAACTATTTTTAAATGACCATACTCTTCCATGTCCGATAATGGGATCATTTACCCTACTGGCTTTTATACGCGTTCAGAGATCTGAAACAATCACTTGGAATGAGCAGAGAATTTGTGAATTGTGAAAGAGAATTTCTGACAAATTTTTTTTTTATATTTTTAACGTTAGACAAGTGTTTTCATAAATTGTGCGAGCGACAATACGTGATAAAAGCGAAACCTCTTAACAAGGAAGTTAAGGGATGTAGTAATTTAGGAAATCAGAAAATTTAAAAATTTGGAAACTTGGAGATTTGAGAGTTTCAGAAATTGAGGATTTGGAAATTTCAGGATTAAAGGACAATTTAGAGAATTCGAGAAATTAAATATTTAGGAAATTTAAAGGTTCAAGGACTTGAAACTTAGAGGATTTGAAAATTGCAAAAATTGAAAAATATTCATTCGAGAATGTGAGCATTAAAGAATTTGTGAATTTAGAAATTTATGTATCCGGAAATGAGCTTTCAGAAATTTGAAACGTAAGAATTTGTATGTTTAGAAATTTGAGAGCTTGTTTGCACTTTTCTCATGAAGTTAAAACAATCGTCCATAACTTTCACATCGAATCTCATCCACAGAAGTTTCACTTAAGAAATCTTGACGTGCCCTTAACACGTATTGTTCAATTTCGCACACACGTTTCAAGATCAATTCAAGGAAAATCGACCTTCACCGAACACTAACGCTACCACATTGTTTCCACGAAATAAACATATCGAAATAGAAGTAACAGGAATAAGCGATCATTCTCCGCTCATGAAATTGAAGAAATCCCTTAAAATATCAAACTCAATAAACAGACTAAATAAAATCGGTAGAACGTATGAAAATTCGCAACAAAAATCACCAGCTATTGCGTCGATAAAGTGGTGAGAAATTTTCGTAATAAGAACTCTTTGTTATTCCTTACTACGCGGAAATAATAAATTAATATCGGAGAACGCGAACGAACGGACGTTCTGTTTTGAATTTTGCATTGCCGGCAGAAGGACGAGGATGTTTCTCTGCCGGCACACGGGCACGTACTGAACGCGAATAAATTGTTGGTACCACGAATGGTACCGACCATCTGTTTTTCTTGAGAACTATTGGATACATTTGCGCTTGCGCTATTCCTATCACGTGTATCGCAAGTTTTAAATTGATTAGAAATCTACTCCTTGAAAGCGGAGGATTACCGATCCTTTTTTATTATGAGGCATCTTCCGGTTTTCCCTAAAACATTCCTATGTTACATTCCTATAATCTTTACTAACATTTGTGTGTTATAATCTTTACTAACATTGTAACCTATTACTTTTTAAAATTGCGTGATCTTGTTACTGTTCTGTACGTGATGTTGTTGATTGAAGGCTTCACGGTTTGGATCTTACCCTCAGTTTTAAAGGACAGTCTCTGTTTATATACTTTAGAACTGCGTGATCTACTTGTTATTCTATACATGAAACAACCTGTTTGTGACTTTTCCTATTCTTGTATGCTTTAATATTTTTTGGTGCATTTCATATTCCAACTTCTTGTAGTGCACTAGTTATTATTCTGCACATGATCCTGTTGAGCCGAGGACAGTTTGACTATGCTTTAACAGACACTTCAACATTTTACGATGCACTTATTCTACGATCTTCTTCATCGTGAAAATCTTCCTATAATAACATTCCTATAATACTATCCTTTAATCTCTTCTTATACTTGAACTGATTGTTCCCATTATCCGATTATAATTCACTTAAGGAAAAGCTTGGAGATTCATATAATAATAATAATATTCTGGAGAATCATATAGTAATAATAATAATATTCTCAATCACCTTTTTATCGTTCATTCAGCTGTAAAAATACAGTCGTTAGAAAGAAGATTGCACATGTGTAATGCGTGAAAGCAAAAAGCGATGAACATGCAGATTCAAAACATGTTTATACCTCTTTAGTGCGAAGAATCGTGTTGTTAGATCAATATCAGGTATGAAGGTGTTTGTAACACTATCTACGGTCCCTCAGACCACGGTGCTAATGTTCGCAAACAGTGACCGATGCACCGTTGTTTAACGGCACTGTGCGTGCAACGTGTCGGGCAACACTTGTTTCGATCTAAAAGGACATTTTCATATCGTATTTATATTATGTCACCTCTATTCAATCTACTGTGGATTACATAAACACTGACTTATTGATCTACCAACAATTCAAGACTAGTTTCTCATTAGATAACTAGAAGCATCAAACACTCGCGAGATTCAATGGCGGATCGCAAGATAAGTTTCTATACGTCGCATTAAATATTAAAAGTATACAATCCTTAGAAGTAATAAAGCGTTCTAATATTTAGAAGTAGTAAAGTTTTCTAAAGTTTGGAATTTTTAAGGTTTTCAGATTCTGGGCCTTTCGAACTTTCAGGCTGCGGAATTCTTGAACGTTCGAACTGTAGTCCCGATTTTGCAGAATAATTTAATAAAATCGACTGGGTCACGAAAAATGACCGTTTTCGAAAGTGGGACTCGGCCCATAAAAGTTTGGAAAGCACCGTTCCAGATAATTCTTTAAGTATGATATAAAATGCTGCTAAAGATCATTCCGAACATCGTACGAGTCCATTCACAAATAGAGTAACGATAAAATTAAAGGAGGTAAATCGCCGAGATACTTTCTATAAAAAGTATGGTGAAATGACTAATGGCGGTAATGCGAAACTCGTCAGATTGTGGCATTGCATTCGAGCTACCAGTTCGTCGTCGACCTCTCTTTCTCTTCCCCTCTTTTATTTGTTTCTTGGCCAACATCTGTCTTACGCGCCATACCTTACTATGCTGCATTACATTGCCACAACCCGTACATAACATGCCGATCCGACGAGTTCGACTTTATGGTGCAAGGTGCACCGTCTGCCTGGAGAATTTCAGAGAATTTCTCGAAGAAAAAGTGCTACAGGGATGTACCTCTGACTTGGTACTTCCCCTGATATGATAGAAAGCAGTAATTGCAAAAGATAGTCAAACTCAAGTTTATCAACTAACCTTATCTTATTTACTCAATAATGATACTAACATGCTGCAATGTGGTACTAGGAATAATGTTACAATTCATGAATTACGAATGAAATGTTAAGGTCGCGAACTTGTTAACGTGAACACAGTATAAACGAAAGTTAGAGCTATGATCATCTGAGAAAAAGTATTTTCCCAGACCAGCGTGTTTCCACGTATGCAGGTATGTTAGGAGACAGCACCTTTCACAGGGTTAGTAAAGTTCTTTCTGAAACCTGTTCTTGTTTTGTCGAAGGAATCGACGCCCTGGCTAGCTTCCTATTCCGAACTTATTTACATATTTATACAAACGTAGCGTGTGAGCCGCGCGAGTTGTGCACCAGTTTACTTTCCTCGACGGATCCTAGCAGACTACGCTTCTAAAATTATCCGACCACTATTTATTTGTTCTCTTATTTTAACTTCTGTACGATGCAAAATCCAAGGGATTTAATAACAAAGCTGCCACGTCTCAAAACACGGAACCAGCATGACTCTCTTTCAGCATTCCCGATTGCAATAATTTATTTCGAATGGACTTCTACTTCAGATGAGATGGTGTAAGATGGAAAGTACTATAGTCAAGATAGAAACAAACTTCCATTACACCAGCCTCATAAATCACGCGAGCTCTAACCGCGTCAATCTTCGAACTTAACGAAACGTGGCTATTAATTACAGTCTGAATTTATGCGGTCAGAGCACGTGTGCTGGAAAATAGTACGTTCGTGGTATACACAAACAATTCCAGGGATGCAACGCGCGTGACACACGCGACGCTTTTCACCATGCTGCCTTTGAACGGCGTGTATGACCCCCGTTAACGAACGCTTTGCCTCGCATTTTCGCGCCTCAACCTTGATACAGCACGCCAATACGAAAAGAAAAAGATCATTTCGTGCTCGAGAAACGTGAAAGCGCGTTTTTCCACGAGGTCTGTGACACCAGCCTTCCTTACAATTAGAATTACGTACAGCTACTGCGTGCCACGATGAAGCTGAAGCAGTGGTTCACGGTGAGGCCGATGGTTCCATGGGCGTAGGTCACATTTCCATAAGCGATTGTTTCACTGATCGACGATAAACAACGTGGCCGTGTTCCTTGCGTGAAAACGTTCACGCATAATCGACGAGTACATCCGTCCTCGTCCACGCGTACAGCAACACTGACCTGCCATCACAGAGGTAGAAGAGAGCGGACCAGGTAACAGAACCTCTCTTCAGTGTTCCCTTCTTGTGTCCTCCTTCTTTCTCTCCTTTTCCGCCTCTTTCCTTAATCTTTTCTCTTTTTCGTTCGTTTCACCTTTCTTTTGTACCCCCGTTCTTCTATGTTGTATATCCCTTTTGTTGCTTTTATTTTGCGTTTTTCTTCGTGTTGTTACCTTTCCCTCATTTACGTCCTTCGTAATAACAGAGTCTTCTGCTTCGTTTCGTGCTGATACTTCTGGTTGTTGATGAAGTTTGCTTCGGTTCTTGCTTCATGAAGACCTTGCGATATTTGCTGGGGAGCACTGCTGATTTCCTTGGGGAAAATAACGATATAGCGGAAGTAAACTTCACTGTTCATTGGCTTCTGAAGTTCTTAAGTTTTCAAATTCAGCGGTTCAGAAAATTAGGAACTTAGGAATTTGGGAAATCTGAAAATTCGGAAAAATTGAAAATTTGGGAAATTTGTGAATTTCGAAATTTTTTAATTTAGGAATTTGAGGACTTGAAAATTTGAGTATTTGGGAAGTTAAAAGTTCTAGAATTTGAAAATTAGAAATTTGGAAAATTTAGAAGTTTAGAAATTTGGAACTAGTAAATTTTTAATTTGAACATTTTCTCCGCCTATCCTAATCCTAATTCAACATAAGCACTGCTACTTGAGGATAGATGCTCAGGTGCGTCTAATCATAAAATATTGTCTGTTGAAACATTTTATGATAATAACAGGTGTCTGAAAGCTTTCAATATCAGGTAAGTGGAATGCACTTATATAAGAACAAGTTATTCAATTTAAATGTAAATAAAATCCACTCATAAATAAAACTTGCTTATAAAATGAAAATTGAATTTTCTTATTACCGTTACAACACTTTAAATGTTGTAAAAGTGAGTACAATTTATAATAACAGGTTTACCGATAAAAGCGTTCCGATAAGAACCAATTAGAGACAATCTTGCACTACGCTCTTAAAGCACTATTTAACTAACAAGTATTGACGAAAGTACACAGGAAAAATTACAAAGTAGCAGTAAAGTTATAGGACACTTCCGAACTTCGTTTTAGCAACAGATTGCATTATATTCAGATTCAGAGATTTAAAAATAAAAGATTAAATTTTTAAAGATTAAGATATTGAAAGATTAAATTTTATTCGATTCTAGTACTTTCCCTTATTATATCTTCGCTATGATAGTCGAGAAAGAAAAAAAAGTTTACCGCATATTCGATCGTCAACGCTTACGTTTATGATAAAGATTGACTGATTCACATTTCGAATCATATAACGTTTATAGTACTTATATGTAATACTAATATTGTATCTACTTATAATAAAAGTATAAGTAACATATAAATGACACATAGTACAAATTAATAATATAGTATAAATTATACTGAAGCCTCAATCTTCTAAAGTTTCAAACGTCAAAAATTCCGAGATACCAAAATACCAAGATCGCAGAATGTTAAAGTTGTGAAATCCTAAACTTCCGAAGTTGCTGAATTCCAAAATTCCTAAGTGTCGAAGTGCCAAAACTTTGACATTCTAAAGTCGCACGTTCGAAACGGTCATATTTCGCAGCTCTCGCTTGTGATGCATCTTTTAGTTATAGGGTCAAATAAAAAACATCGCTTTAGTACTTTCAAGCATTTAACACGACCCATCAGTGGTTGAGGACCCACATTTCGGAAATTTCTGCTAAAAGTATCTACAAGTATACTTATAATACTGAATACTTTGTAAAATAATGGGTTAGAAGATCAGTCTTGTTCATACAGTGAAGTGGCGAGATCGATATCTCGCTGATGCGAATAGGTCCTTACCTGCTGCTTACGCGTCCTGGTGGCTTTACATCACTATAACACCGGTAACCTAACAGCCAGTAGCGTGCGCTCAACAGAGTTCACCGTCTTCTCTCGCAGCCCTGCGTACAGCATATTGGTCTCTTGCGTACAGAGAATGCATTGTTACGGTCGTCAGCTGCTGTTTCGCTTCAAACGAGTAATCTTTCTAGGTGGGGAGATGTATCGGGGGTTCCCGGGTACTAGATACGGAGGGGGACAAACTACCACGCAGGGAGGGGGTACTTTGTTCCCCATTGTCCTCCGCACTGCATATGCACGCAATTTTCACCCGGCGATTGTCTCCCTAAATTGGGCATTCGTCGTTCCTAAAAATATATGCGTATTAGGGTAAAAATCTTTTTAAAAAAAATTTAACCTACCTTTATTTTCGTTTCACTTTTATGTTTCATTATTGACTCTGATTTTTTAGACTTAATCGAGTATATGTTCAATGATTATTGATTATTTGCTTAAAGTGTTACTGATACAGGATAGAAGACTTACCGAATACATGAGTCATAGATGAAACGTATCCGCACATAAGTAAAGTTTATCTTCATGAAAGCCAAATTGCATATTTAGCAACGAAAATTAACAGGTTGCCACAAATAACTATGCTTTCTGGAAGGTGGTTGTTGTCAAATGTAATTATCCTCCTGCAAAAGATTTAAAATGAATTAGAAAAACTATTCTTCCTACGTGCGTCTATAGAACTCTCGGGCGATCAATATACTGTCGATAATTCATATCGATATATTGTCGATATTTCAGGGTTCCCAATACTTATTGACAGTATTGAAATATTTGATTATATATATTCATTATGAATTTGGATATTTAGACCTTTAGAAATTTGGAAATTTGAAAATTTTAGAGTGGGAATTTGAAGACAAACATTTTTAAATTTAAACATTTGATAAGTTGAAAATTATGAACTTTGAAAATTTGGGCATTTGAAGTCATTGTTTAATGACACTTCTGAAATATTGCCAACATTGTATTCGCAATGTACATACATATTTATATTGATCAAGAAAATCCTGAAATACTGACTGTACAAAACTATAAATTTGGCGCGGTATGAGAAAAGTGCAAATGCTGCCAAGTACTTGCACACGTACATATTACGCTATGATAAATTTAAGTACGTACAAATAGTTATTGATGATTTATTTAAATAATTATTCATTTATATTTATACTAAAATTCAATTTTTTGTTTAATTTATTGAAATGCAGGTAAGTTATCGGCGAAGTATTTCAACTGTATAAGACAGATGGCACGAGTCTCCTTACAACCATGTTCATACACCACACTATACAAATCGATCCATTTGTTTACGGAGGTCGTCTGCTAGTCCATTGCGTTTTACCAGTGTTTTAGAATTAAATATTATGCTCTAAATCGTGTTTTTATGTGACTTTAAAAAGGATCAGAACTGCAATGCCGGGGACTGAAGTTAGTATTTTATATATAATAAAGAACACGTATTTTAAGTAGAAGATGTTATTAAATACTTGTTTGACAGTTCTAGCTGTCAAATCTTGTCATTATTGTAACATTATACCATTAACTACGAGTCTAAATTAAAAATATAATAATTACATTATATGATTTAATGTTTTAGTTCTGTTTTTTGTAACAGAATTAATTATTTTGTTAATTGTATGTTATTTTTTTTATGTAGGACAGTACGACGGAACTCGGAGAAATAGAGAATGTCAGAGTTGTAGTCCGTGTTCGACCTTTAAATGGGAAGGAGTTGGACGGACACTGCAAAAATATAATACGCGTAGACACTATCAATAGTGAAATAACCATTGAAAATCCTAATGCCGCACAGGGAGAACCACCAAAATTCTTTTGTTTTGATGCTGTTTTTGATACGGATTCAACACAAGTTGATATTTATAATGAAACTGCAAGACCTATCGTGGATAAAGTTTTGCAAGGATACAATGGAACTATATTTGCATATGGACAAACTGGCACTGGTAAAACTTATACCATGTCAGGAGCTAAAACATCTCCTCAGCTTAGAGGAATTATTCCTAATACCTTCGCACATATTTTTGGACACATAGCTAAAGCTCATGATAATCAAAAGTGTGTATTTTATTTTAAAACATAAATAATTACACTACTATCTAATTTTTTATTCAGCTTACTATTTAAAAAAATAATATCTTATTAATAGATTCCTTGTACGTGCAACGTATTTAGAAATTTACAATGAAGAAGTAAGAGATCTGTTAGGTAAAGATCAAAATACAAGGCTGGAAGTAAAAGAAAGACCTGACATTGGAGTATTCGTAAAAGATCTTAGTGGATATGTCGTAAATAATGCTGATGATTTAGACAGAATAATGTCTCTTGGTAACAAAAACCGTAAGTATAATGATAAATGTTTCTATAGCAATATTAAGTGTTGTAACATCAAAAGTAATATGATTTTCTTATCATGTAGGTGTTGTTGGAGCTACAGCGATGAATGTGTCCAGTTCAAGGTCTCATGCAATATTTACAATCACAGTGGAATCTAGTCAACTTGGAGAAGATGGTGAACAACATGTTAAAATGGGAAAACTTCATTTAGTTGATTTAGCTGTATGTAATCTTTGTTGCTATTTCGTTTTTTAAAGTATCCACATTAAATAATTTTTATTTTAGGGTTCAGAAAGACAGAGCAAAACAAAAGCTTCTGGAGTTCGTTTAAGAGAAGCGACGAAAATTAATTTATCACTTTCAACATTAGGTAACGTAATATCTGCATTGGTTGATGGTCAAAGTTCACATGTGCCTTACAGAAATTCCAAACTGACAAGATTGCTTCAAGATTCTTTGGGTGGTAATTCAAAAACGTTGATGGTAATACTTTAACTTTTTTAAATGAATTCAATTCAACATGTAATTAGTCTAATTGATGCTTTTAATACAGTGTGCAAATATAAGTCCTGCGGACATAAATTATGACGAAACTATAAGCACGCTTCGTTACGCGAACCGTGCTAAAAACATAAAAAATAGAGCGAGAATTAATGAAGATCCAAAGGATGCTCTGCTTCGTCAATTTCAAGTAGAAATTGAACAGTTACGTAAGCAATTAGAAGAAAATGGTGCCGAAATTTCAGAATCTGAAGATGATTCTGAGGATTCTGAAGAAACGGGAGAAACCAAACATGAAAAGAAAGTAAGGCGCAGAAGAAGTCAGATACTCACAATGGAAGAACTTGAAGATGGTGATGTAGATTCAACTGAGAAAGTTGATAAAGCTGAGAGAGAAGACAAAAGTCCAGATGATAAAGATGTCATAGAATTGAAAAGAACTCAGTAAGTTAACAAAAAATTATTTAAAAATGATGATATATATAATGTATATATTTCTATAGGAGTGAAAAGGAAGCATTACGAGAAAAAATGCAAAACTTACAAAATAAGATTTTAGTCGGAGGCGAAAATTTATTAGAAAAAGCAGAAGCTCAGGAACAATTATTGGCTGCTGCAGCAATTGAACTGGAACAACGTAAAAGTAGAGAAGAACAACTGAAAAAAGCTATCGAAGCCAAAGAAGCTGAACGCATTGACATAGAAGAGAAATATTCTTCCCTGCAAGAAGAAGCAGCAGGAAAAACTAAAAAATTAGCTCGAGTGTATACGATGTTAATGTCTGTTAAAGCGGAATTATCCGATTTACAACAAGAACACCAAAGAGAGATGGAAGGTCTTCTAGAAGGAGTCAGGGGTATTGGAAGAGAACTGCAACTGCAAGAATTAATTGTAAACAGTTATATTCCAGTTCAATATCAAGTATGTATAGTTATAGTATATACATATATATAATAAATGTATACTAACAAGAAGTTCATAAATTATATTCTTGTCTTAGACAATGATTGAAAGATATGTTCATTGGAATGAAGATATTGGAGAATGGCAACTAAAATGTGTGGCATATACTGGTAATAATATGCGTAAAGCACAAGCAACGCCACCTGTAGGAAGTAATAAAGATGTATGTGTTATTTAATGTTTATCAGTATATAAATGAAATAATTTAAGATAAAAATATAAAATATATATTTTCTTATATGCAGCAAACTCAGCCGGATATGTCAAATATATATCTCTCTTACAATAATGGAATCGACAATACTTTTGTGCAACCAAAAAAAATACGAGGCCGATCTGGAGTTCCGAGACCAACTACAGCACACAGGCGTACACCACACTAAAAGTACATTTAAACTATAAAATGATAGAAATATTTACTTTTCACTAAGTACCTTTTTTAGCATTTTTGAAAAATATTATTTTAATTTATTTTTGTTTATATAATTTGTATAAAAGAATCAGTATTTTGTGTAACTTTACTTTTATTTTAAATTGAAGATATTCAATTCTATATTGAACATTAGGAAGAAGTAAGGAGTGTATAATGTAGTGGAAAAACATCGGTTAAAGTACTGATTTACTTGAGCTGCACTTATTGTGCTATATAACTATACAATTGAGAAGTACATAATGAAGAAAAATATTTCTAATTAATCAATCTCAACTAATTTTTGCTAATTTATATTAACTATCGTATGGTAAAATATATAACTAAATTCGATACAATTTTAACTTTATTTAGAGTTATATTTATATATAATAAAAAATGTATTAACTTGAATGAACTCCACAAAAGGTTTATGTTATATAGATAATATTTTATGTATTTATATTTCTCTGTGATGTTTGTGAAATATGAGATGACAAAATTTAAACAAATAATGAACTCAAAAATCATAGTAACTACATTTTCATATTTAATAGCATGCAATATAAATTACTATTAAATAGAAAATTGGTTTAAAGATTCTAGAGAAGGAAATACATGCTGTACCTGTGTGATGAGAAATAAAATGTTTTGTTCGGTATAGAGATATTAGATAAATGTAACAAGAAAAAAATGGGAATGCAATCTTTAACAAAAACTATTAGTAATTTCGTGTTTTTTTACATTGCTATTTACGTATATTTTGATAAGAACTAGATTTTGTAGCCAAGAATAATACTGTACTTTTTTTTTAAAATAGTATTTTTTGTTAATATTTTTTACGATTATTGTTTATATAAAAAATTATTCTAGCTTCGTTTAAAAATTATAATCTTGGACTCATTACTTAATTAGTCAAGTTAGCAAAATCGTAAAAAGAAAAACAAGCAAAATACATTATTTATAGTAAAATAAAACTGCAGATATACTTATAATTCTTTATTCGTCGATATTAAATATATTACGTGGTTGTAGTCATCTGTATTTTTAGTTTTGTTCAAACACGTACATTCTTTAAGTACTGTGATAATAAAATATTTGTATTATTTTCAATTCCTTTTGTTTATTGCCTAAAGCAATGAACGTATTGTATTCAATATTTCTAATCGTTATTGTATGTATGTTATGCTTTTTTATATATAATTTAGGAAATAAAGATGAATCATTATGCAGATATGTATTTATTCTTTATCAATCTATTTTTTATGTTATCAAAGTTACTTATCACGGTAACAATATAAAAAAATTTTAATTCATTATTTTTCCTATCTTTTCGTGATATTCTTGGATCCATTTCTTTATAAAATAGCGATGATATTTTCGTGCTAAAACAACACTGTATGGATCATTAGTATGACTACCCCTTAAATCAATGTGGTGAGCGCCTTCAGGAATTATTATTGCTATTGCTGATTCGGATAAGTTTCGTAATACTCCACCACTAGACCATGGATCCAATAAACCATTGCTAAATGAAGAAAAATTCGTAAAACAACAATCACATTATTACTACTAAATCCTTCTCATTATAAATAAAGTCAATTTTAAACCATTTCGTAATAGATGCATACCTGAAGACAATGTTTGTTGCTGTTGATAAATCTTCACAACCATATTGGTTACAAGCCATATTAGGCTGTGGTTTTACTGAAAATTGTTTCTCACATTCTTTAGAATATTCTTCAAAATTCCATGGAGCAGGTTCAAACATATCATTGATTCCATCTGAACATAGTGGCATTACCATTTCTGTGCAAGCTTGAAAATTCCATCCACGATCATTTAATTGTGGTGTAGAGGTATTTAAGTTCAAACATTTTGTTTCTCCAGTATAATTAGTAAACACATTAATTGCATCATGTAGTGCTGTCAATAGCTCTTTACCTACTAGTGATTCATTGGTTAAATATTTACATGCAACCTGTAATGAGAATGATACATACTCTAATTATAAAATATAAATAAATAAAAGTTTTAAATTAAATTATTTAGTTAATGTACTTACATTAATAGGAAAAGGTGGTAAAGGTGCCAGAAAGTCAGATGCATATGGATAATTTACCATTGCAAAATTTCCATATATATCACTTAAATAAGATTTGAATACTTCAACATCATTTTCAGTTTTTAATGGTTGACACAGTTTCCAATTTTCTGATAACCACTTTTTCCCCTCATCTATCCAAATAGCAGAAAATAATATATTTAGCTATATTACAAAATAAATAATGTAATGTAAATAACAAATTTTTTATTACCGTTTGATGTTATATTGTTAATTGTATTCCATGATTTGCGAATAAGTTTTGGACAATTACGATGAGCCATTTTAAAATCAGATGTAACTATTCTTGCAAAGGCTTCACATTCTGCAGTAAACTGTAATATTGGAGCTGAACATGCAATTGCTCTACAAGATTAAAGTCTCTCAGTAATATTTATTATTGAATGTTATATAGATCATTTCTACTAACCCTTGTACAATATGAGGATACTTCATACGCATCCATGCACTAAGCATACCACCATATGAACCACCAAAAACTATGACAGGACTATGCTTATGTTTTGATTCTGATCTTAAATACTGAATAAGATCAACATAATCTGCAAGAGCTTGTTCAGATGTTAAATATCCTAAATGCTTAAAATCTGTGTAAGATTTATTCCCATATGGCAAAGATTCTCCATAATAACGATGTTCAGCAAAAATTAATAAAGCTCCAAATTCTGGTGCTATTTCCCACATAAATCCCTGTAAAATATAATTATATATATATATATCTGACATAAGTATGGTTTAACTTAAAACAATATACGGTATTTAGAAAATGTTAATCCTTACAGAATTTTGAGCAAATCCTTCGATATCACCTTCATTTCCAGTATAAAAAAAAATTGGTGCATTATTTGTTTTCAGCCAAGTATCATTCACAAGATATCTTAATTTAAACTTATCTACTGAAGCAAAATCAAAATGATCCACCTACAATATTTAAAACATAATTTATTCCAACCAATACAAATATAAAAATATTTTTAATTTATTTATTACTGCTTACAACATTTATAATTCCATGAACACTTTTAGCATAGCTTACTTTAGTTTCAATTTTTATTATTTAGCAGTAAAATAATATATGCATAAAAAGATAAATTGTATAAAATCAAGAAATCTAATGGCACGTAAAAATTGTTTAGTTCATTATGAATTTTTCTAATATACCTTAATATTAAATGTAACACAAGTTTGATAACATAAATTGTTCAAAACATGTACTTACTGGCATGTCAATCGTTTTATATTCATATTTGTATTTTGCGTTCACTAATTCAATTCGTGAACGAAATTGTCTTTTAAAATTTCCATCGTGTATATTTGAAAAAATGTGCTGTGCCGTAAGTTGCCACAACGCAACAAAAATTAAAAGCAATGCGTTACAGAACTTCATAGCGACCTTCCTCCTTCGGCGTACAGATCCCTACTGAAGACATTTGTAATTTGCAGTGATTTGCGATTACCGTTGGTCGAGCGCATGGACTACGCACCGATCTTATATTTTTACATATAGAGTGTCCGAGATATTTATCAATTTATTATATTTTCACGTTATCTCTTAAAATAATGACGCAGAAAAAGGTTGGGTTAATTCGAGTTATAAACACTTCTTTATACTTTGAACGGTTAAAAAATAATAATGATACAATATTTTGGCGCGCATATCTCCTATAACGTGCATCGAAAAATTATTAATTATAATTTAAGAAATTATTTTCACAATTAAATAACAAATAAAATTATACATATTATCTTACCTAAGAAAAATTAATATTTTACATACACAGAATATTAAGCAAAAATATATATTATGTCAATTTAGATGATGAGTATTTTTTAACAAAATGAAATATGAATTATAGTTAAATTCGTATATAAATTGTAAGATATGTTAAATTAATATGTAAGTTTCTTTTATCTTTCTGATAGAAACATTTACTTTTAATAAGGTACAGAATACACATAAAAATAAAATTGGCAAATATATATTAATTCAAAGAATTCTATATCTTGTTCTTTTAAAACTTCAATGTTTTTAATAAATTTGATTGTATATATGTATATAACAGCACATTAAATTTTTGAATGATTGAATTGTCAAATATTATCAGAAATAAGTATCACAGATAATACATACCATAAACTTAGTTTGTTCTAGAGAAATATAAAAAAGGTATTTGAAGTACTATTCATAATACTTTAACATTAAAATAATTTCTGAGTTTTAATTAACCAAAATCGAAGAATTAATAGACACTGACATAAAATCTTTATTACAAAAAATAAATTAATTCATTCTACATACAAAAATACATAACTAATATTAATAATACTCTCTATTCAGTGATGATTTCATAAGTATACTATTTATCAAGGATCATTAGTATCAAAGCATGAAAGTGATGACACTGGTAAAATTAATAATAATATAATGTACAATACATAATGCGCGAATGTCATGAGTCTTATTACAAATACAATAAATTTCCGAAATATATATATATATTTTTTAAATTATAACAATTTCTTTGAGAATAATTCTTTTTTTCTTTTTAGAATAAGAGAACGCTTATTAATAATTAGTTTTAAAATTGGTATCAAAAGTTTTATAAAACAAAATTAATCGCAGCAGTCTGTGGTTTTTAATTGTTGAGAGTATATTACACGCACGGCTAATCTTACATAATAAATTATAAGATTAGAAAAAATTATGGCTTCTTAATTCATTTACAAAATGTTTACGTGTACTAATTTGTACGAAACATTTCATATGTGTGTGCTCAAAAATTAAAATTAATGAATAAATTTTTTCTCGCTCGTAAATTTACGAATCTAGAGGTCAAATTGATATAAATATTTTTCCAATCTCAATTTTCAATATTGTATGTCATATATCTTGATTTCGCACATCAAGTATGAATGTAAACTTTTATACACAACGCCAGGTTTTTTATGATAAGGTCACGTTTTGTACAATCTTAATATAACTATGTCTATATTCTTCTCGAGATATATAAATTGTGAACAATTTCTTAATACTCAAAGACGTAAGTCAAAAAGAAATTATATTTACTCTTCTACAACCATTTAATTTGTCTTAATGTCTATCAAGACTCTACTTATTTTATAAGAAAAAAATGTAGTGAAGATCCAGTCTTGCATTGCAATATTATGTCATAATGTTCAATGAGAACATATGACTAAGAATTTGTATCTTATCTATTGAAAAGTACGTTTGTTTTTATATCTTAGATATAGATTTATAAAATTAATAAATGAAAAAATGGTTCTTTTCTCTTTTTACAATTTCAATTTCTTTTTAACTAATGTATAAGTTTTATACGATAAGTAGTACTTTCTATTAATTAACCGGGAATTGTACTTTAGTATTCGCATTTTAAAAACTACATTATTGTTTGCCGTCACGTTAATAATGTACAGCAAACAAATAATAAATCTATCAATGTACATACATATATCAATTTTAACTTATTGGTCCCTAAAATAAAAATCTTCTAATAAAGTGTTGTACAATAAAGTGCTTTAAATTAAGAAATATCTAGCCTCTTCTAACTACGTTTTGCTTTTAAACTACGAAAGCTATATTGCATACTAAATTATTAATACATACTTCAACATTTATTTTTGTACTTCAGTGTAAGTCGCATTTGTTCTATTCTTTCTGTATACTGACACTCAAGTTCCTTAAGTTTTGTCGCTACTTGTTCCTCTTGAGTACTAACGATTGCTTCAAGTTTTTGTTGTACTTGATTCATGGCTCTTTTGTACCCTTCTTCTATACGCTTACATTCACTTAATAAGAATTTTTCTTTATTTTCCGCATGCTCCTAAAAAAATAATTTGTATATTAAATTTGAAAAAGATAGGGATAAAATAAAATCAACATAAAAGATATAAAAAGAAACATTGCTTGTTTTTATATTATAAAATTACCTTATAATTATTTGCTGTTTTCTTTGCTGATTGATATTTATGTTTTAACGTATCGATATTACTTTTCATTTCTTTTTCCTTTTCTTTCAATGTTTTTATCTCCGATTTTAAATTTTCTTCGCTATCCTTCAACTGCTGCAATCTTTCGTTCATTTCAGCTTCTTTATCTTTTATCTCTCTAATCTCTGCAGCCCATTTGGTCATTACCTGAGCCATAAGATTTCTCTCCTCATCCACATCACTTTCTTTTTGTTTTAATTCTTCCTGTAACTGTTCGATTTTCAACTTTCGTGCTACTAATTCTTTGTAGTAAGTTTCAAGTTTGGTTTCAATCATTTGACTAACAAATTGCTCCTTTGCTTTGAAAGATGAATGAATTTTTACCTTTTCTGTAAGCATTGCCTCTTTCAAACTTTCCAATTCCTGCGTCTTTTCGTTACATCTAGTTTGTAATTCTAATAAAATTGTTTTGTATCTCTCTTCTAATTCCTTTCTCTTCTCACGATGCTGCTCCTCTATTCCCCTAAGTTCCTCGATTACTTTCTGTTCCATTTCTTCGCGAACCTCTTTTATCATTATCTCTTTTATCTTTTGGAAATCTGTACCGTCACTTGAACTTCGTGGTGATAAGTTTAATTCAGCAGACACTTGTTTCTGATTTTTAACGTACTGTTCAAATTGTTTTGCTTGGTTTTTCAATTTTAAAACAAGCTGATCCCTTTCTTCTCTTATTTTTTCGAAATCTTTTAATTTTTCCAATTCTTCATCCTTTACTTGCAAATCTTTTTCTAATTGTTTAATTCTCTGTTCCATAACTATATCGCTTTTTCTTCCAGCTTTTAAATGATTTATTTTACTACTTAATTGTGTCACCAAATCTTTGTAATGAGAAAGTTCTTTTTCTAACTCACATTTTGAACTCAGTGATATTTCACTGCTTTTTTTGAATCTATTTTCAAAACTTCCAATTATTTTTTTCGTTTCCGTTAATTCTGACTCTAATTGTGAAATTTTATCTTTGTAAATGTTTCTCTCGCTAATTAAATTTTCACATTTATTTTTTAAACTTTCATTTTCGACCTGGAATCGACCGACTTTTAATTTTACATCGTCGGAATCTTCAATTTTTGAATTCCTTTTAATATTCGATAATTCGGAATCAAGCTTAGAAATTTTTGCGATCAGATCATTTCTTTCATTAATCGCATTTTCGTATTTCTTTTTCCATGATTCCTGAGAAATTTCAATTTGCGCTATTTTTAATCTAGCATCATCTAATTCTGATTGATATTCAGATAATTTTTTATGTTCGTCGACCGCAGCATGTAATTTATCTTCTAAACGTTTACAATCTTCTTCTAACTGTAAATATATCGAATATTATAATTTGTATAAAAAGTAAGCAAGTATATATGATAATTTTTATTGAAACATACATACCTGATTAATTTTTTCTAAATGTTCAGAACAATGATCTGGCAAGAGAACGCTTATTTCTTGATTGGGATGAGCGTTACGTAATTCATTTAACGCTTCCTCTTTAGCTATAAATATAGATTTCTCAGTAGAGTGTTATTCTAATCTTAAAAATATGATTACGAATATCTAATCGCAAAAAATAATCTACAATTTATTGATTGTATGCACATAAAATTACTAACCTCTTTCAATTTCTTGATGAATCTTTTTTGTATATTCTTCCTTTTTCTTTCTTTCGTGATTTAAATCTTTCTCTAATTCCATAACTTTACTTCTATAAGTGTCGCATTCTTCTGTTAATTTTTCTACTATCTTTACTTGTGCCTGCAAGTCATGCTCATATTTTTCAATATCTTTCTCACGTTCCTCTAAACTAGCATATTTTTCCTTTAACATTTTCATTTCAGATTTATGGTCATTTATTAATTGTTCCTTTGTACTACAGACATCTATATACAATTCCTTAACACGATTCAATTCTTTTTGTGTTTGTTCTAATTGCACTCTGCAAATCGAAACGATCCTTTTAAACTATGTTTTATCAATGATCACGTATACATGGTTCATACTTACGATAATTGCACTACTTCAATTTGTGCTTCTTGTCTAACTCTTTCTACGGCCTTAGCATGTATTTCTAAATATTCTTTATTGTACTCGTCAATGGCGTCTTTTTCTTGCTTATTCATACTTTCTTGATGCATTTTTTGTAGCGTTTCTTGATTAATGGCTAAAGTTTCTTCTAACTTTTTCTCCAAGTCGTTCTTCTCTTCTCTCACTGACTCATATTGTTTTTTTACATCACTTAGGTGATTGGATAACTTTTGTATTTGAGCATTTGCTTTTAAAGCTTGATCTGTAAGTACAGACTTTAATTCTTGTTCCAATTCATTAACACGCTTAGCGTATCGAGCGGCTTCTTGCCGACACGTATCGGCTAGCATTAAAGCTTTATCAAGTTCCTTTTCTTTCTGTGATAAAGTATTTTCTAGCCGAGTTATTTCTTTTCTTTTAACAGCTTGTCCAGCTAGACATCTAAAATTTAATAATGCGATGATAAATGATAATTTGAGGTAATGTCATTTCTTTTGAAGCGAGCATAAATTACCTTTGTAATTCTCCCCTCAATTTATTTGTAATATCGTCGCACGGTTTTGATTTCGACTTATTATGTAGGTCACCTAATTTCAGTTGTCTAATTGAATCAGATTCATCTTCTAAAGTTGTTGCTAGTAATGAATCATATTGTACTATTTCGCTTTTTGTTACTTCTATTTTATTCTACAAATATATTGTCACATATAATACAAATTAAAAATAAATTGTGAATAAATCGTTTTTTAAACGTAAATTCTTTAAAATACCTGTAATTCTTGAATTATTTTTTGTGTTTCTTCTTTTTCTTGCATTAAAACCTTAATCTGTGCTTGTAATTGCATTACTTGTTGAGCGTTATTTGTAGCCATAAGATTACGACATTGTGCTTGACTTTCTTCTAATGCTTGTGCTAGACGATTCATAGTATCTCCTTTTTCTACCATAAGCGTCTCATGTGCTCGCCGTACGTCCGCTAATTTATTTTCCAGTGCAACATATGACGTTTCCTGTTAAAATCCAAGAAAATCAAATTTCAATTATAAAATGTCTACTTAAGTTGTAATCCTTAACATAATATCATGCAATGATTTTTGTATCTTAAGAAGGTACGCATTAAAAAGACAATAAAATTATAGTCTATAACATAGCATCGTTTTTAAAAATTATTAAATAATTATTCTGTAGTTTTTGAAAAATATAGTATCAAAAACTTGCCCAAATGCAATGAGTGTTGGAATCCACATTGAGCAGCTATGACAAATATGTTTATTACATAGATTTAAAATTATAAATACAAAATCTCCATTTCAATTATGTAACATTAAATTAAAAATTATATATATAAATTTTAATTATAAATATCAGAAATACCTTTGCATTAAGTTTGTCAGTAAGAACATCTATTTGGGTTTGCATATTTTTCATTTCAACTGCATGTTTCTCTTGTGCTTGTTTTAAAAATTTTTCATGAGTTTTATCATTTGTTTGTAATGCTTGCACTCTTTCTAATACAGCTATTTTTTGTTGTAACTCTATCACTGAATCTCTTGAAATATTCAACTCTTCTGTCATCTACAATTTATAATTCCATTATAATACAATAATTACATGGACACAATATAAAATATAAAAATCTTACATTTTGATTAGTTTTCTCTAAAACCGCATTTTTTTCTTTTAAGGATGTTATTTGGTTGTGAAGATCAGCAATTTCAGCTTTTGCGTCAACTACAAGAAAGTATTAATTTCCTTTACAAATATATATTTACTATACTATCAAAGCATTTCATTAAATCTTACCCAAAGCATGTTGTGTTTGATTCCTAGATATGTTCGATCTTTCAATTTCTGCTTGTAAAAGTATTATTTTTCTACTAAGCTGATTTTTTTCTTCTTCTCTTTCTAGACGCAGTTGTTGTAATTCTTCTGTTAATTGTTTGATTTCCCTCATTCGAACTGAATATAATACTTCTAATTGCTCTTTACTATCATATTCAGCATTTTTATAAGCTACATTATCATCTCTTGGTCTTCCATTTGGACTTGTCTTATAACAATGATTTAAATGATCGGACGTGACATTATCACCAGCACCAAACTCATGAATTTCTTTGCATTGTATATTATTTTCATAACCATCGATATAACCATTATTTGAATAAGGTTTACTTTGAGCATTATAATGATTAGCTGGTGTTTGACAATTATATGAATAATTTTCATTAAATGTATATTCTTCACTAATTTGAGTTCTTAAGTCTCTAGGAAAGACAGAATTTGGTAGTCTTGCCAATTCATAAGGTGATTCTGCATTGGTATTATGCATATCATTACTCCTATTACTTTTAGAATATGGTGAATCCATTTGATCATACATAGTAAAGTCTCGTATGTCAGACATTGAAGGGCCAATTTCTAGCTCTGGCCTATGATTTGTCATGGTATTGTCATAGTTATTTAAATTTTTAACATGTTCATAAACACCAAATTCCTTTTGTAACTGAGATACAGTTTGACCTTTAGGTGCTATAAGTTCTTGAGTAGAGGAATTTATGCCTATATTAGAACTTTCCGCATCTTTAGTACTATCTTGATAATGAGTACTATTAACAGAACTGGTGTCATTGTCTTCATCTAAGTCATCAAATGCATTGGTCAAGAGATCCGTAATCTAAAACATTAAGACTTATGTATTACAGTAATAGTTAATGAAGTTTCTTCTTTTCAACCAAATGTCTTGTAGGTATAAAGTACTATAAAGTAAGATTCATTGAAAAAATTTAGTAGAAGTAAAAGAATATAAAGAAAAATGCACCTCTTTATTGCGTCGCTTAATGTCTTCTTGTTCTTCATCTTCCTCTAAGCCTTGTGTACTTGTGTTTAGTTGAATACTTTCTGAACCCTGAAACAGGCTCAGACCTGGGCCCTCCATCCCTACCGTCTGGCATACACGAATTTATCATGAAAACCAAACATTTATACCCAACATATTTTTGTTTATAACACCATAACCTAAACGCAACAAGTGGGTCAGAGAAAATCAGTTTGAATTACGATCTTAGGTTTAGCAATAGATTACATTGTCTTAATAAGCTCATTTTTTAGTAATCTCAATATGTCCACGATAAACAACTCCGAGATTATTAAACTTTTTGAACGATTATGCACTCCGCAATTTGCTTGTAAACAATCTTTGAAAAGTCAAACTGCATTACAGGAAGTCTACATGCGGAAGTAAGCTTTTTGAGGATTCTGGCTTTCCTATTGGTTCACTCGTTAAATATTACTATTATTCGTTTCATGGAAGATCATAACCGATTCGCGCAACACGGCTAACTTCAGGAGCTTTTCCACTGCCTTCGCGTTTCTACTAGAGTAGTTATATACATGGTGGGTAAAAATATGTAAACGGATAGAGGTAGTAAAATAAAGAGTGTTCTCACTGTTTGGGAATTCATAAGGTAGAAGATATACAAGATTTTTGCCCACTATGTATACAGATGTTTAAACTAATTAGAATTGACATGCGCAAATTAAACAAAAACTTGTCATATGATGAGTACCATCTATTATGGAACGAATAATAGTGGCAATAGTGTATTTTCATAACGAAATAATCTAACCATTGATAACGATAACTTTGTCAATATAGGAAAAAACTTTGCTTTTATAATATGAAAGCAGTAATACAACGAGTAACAAAAGCTAGCGTTTCAGGTAATTATTAAGTTACGTGTATTTTATTGTAATAACTAAGTTATTGTTTATTAAAAAAACAAAAATCAAGTATAAATATTATTTATCACCATATGTTTATAAAATAAAACCATGCTTCATGTGAACATAAGAATTTACATTGAAAAATTAATTTAATACATTATAATTGATTACAGGTAAAATACAATATTTACCTATAATGTAATTCATGAATCTCTAGTTGTAATCCTTGCATTAATGTTGACATAACTGTAGAATAATTTTTCAGTTGATGGTGAAATTATTAGTAGCATTGGAAATGGTCTGTGCGTTTTAATTGGTATAAAAAGAGATGACTCGATGGAAGACATGAAATATATGTAATACACAATATAATATATTGCATTGAGCTGTTTAGAAAATTCATATCACTTGCGATAACTAATATCAAGGTTTTCTATTATTTTCAAATATCATATTCTGAAATCACATTGTGACATATTAATTGTAATAAAATTTATTATCAGTGTTTGTCTATAGAAACACATTTTGAAGATGATTGATCTTACATTGTATTTTATATAAGCGACATTTTTTTATACAAATGATAACAATGCTACATACATTAAATTAAATATATTTGCAGATTTGATGTAGTTCATAAAACTATCTACAAACAATTTTCATATTTTACATTTGATCATTTTTATTAAAAAGATACAAAATATTCTAGTAAATTAACCTTGATAATGATTGAATAGGAATTTTATGAATTTTCTGAACAATCCAATAGCAGATTCATAAAACTTCAAAGAGAATGTTTGTTTTATAAAGCAAAAAGAAAATTTTTCTTTTTCTCAGAGTGAAAAAGGTATTGAATACTAAAATTTTTGATGGTGATAATGAAAAAAGATGGAGTGCCAGTGTTATGGATAAACAGTATGAAATATTATGTATCAGTCAATTCACATTGTACCATGCTTTAAAAGGAAATAGATTAGATTTCCACAAGGCTATGTCTGCTCAAGAATCTGAACCATTTTACAATCAATTTCTTACTGAGCTTGGTAAAAGTTACAAACCAGAGTTAATCAAAGGTAACTGCTACCAATTGATTATAATATACAAGTTGTTCCACATAAAATAAGATACCTAAATATCTTCATCTTAAATTCATTATTAAAGGAAAAGGGAATTAAAACAATAACATATATAAAACAATTTTTCTTCCATCTGATTCATCTCTTGAAACCACTTAAATTGTGTAAGAAATATTTCTTGTATTATCATGAACATTATCGAGATATTTAGGTATTCTATTTTATGGGAAACATCCTGTACATATATAAAAAATTATTTCCATAAATATTTTCTACAGATGGAAAATTTGGAGCAATGATGGAAGTTAATATACAGAACAGTGGACCTGTAACATTAGAAATAGAATCTCCAATTAAGTCTAATGAATCGAATGGAAAGTAATACTTTTCGCATTTAATTTGCTTTTATTTATTGCTTAGAATTTTATATACCATCAAGATTTAACAGTGTAAGTTTGTCATTTGTACTGTCATCATATTAACTTATAGATATGTTAACTTATCAATAGAAACAAGAACATAAATAGTGTAAAAACATAATAATATTGTATACATTCTGTTAATGTAATATTATCATAAAAAGGATGTGTAATGTTAGATTGTTTTTACCAATGTTAATGTGAGGCCATGTAAGTAACCATGTTAGTAACTGCCAATAAAAAATAAGATCACACAAATCTGAATGTAAATTCTTATGTAATAAAATATAATAAAATAAAGTTCTGTTTAATATTAATATGATATATTATTATTTTGACTAGCACTACTTTGCAACTGATTTCTACTAATAAATATTTTTATTTCAGCTGAAAATGTCATTTTTAAATGATATCTGGACATGTATTAAATAAGGAATACATGACGATAATTACGGCTATTAATTTAAATTGTTACATACTTTAATTATTTTTTATATTTAAAAACATTAAAGAACTATTTAATTAAAACAAAATGGAAAACAAAATTGATCAAAAAGAAGAGGGAACAACAATAGCTTCAGAAAATAAACATTCAGAAGGTATGTCATAACATTTAGCAGCAATAAATGTTAATTTTGGGATAATAATAGATCATACAAATTTTAGATAAATCGAATATTTCTTCTCAAATACAAAATACAGAAAATGTGGAATCAAGACAATCTAAAGCTACAAACACTACAAATGAAGAACCATTTAATTTCCGACAAGTATGAAAATTAAGAGATTAAAAATGTTTATAATTTTGTATTAATTAATATTAACTTGCAGTCGCGCGAAGTTCAAACAGATGCCATAGATATAGAAACAGTAGAAAAATTAAAGAGTCGGTTGGATACTTTAATGAATTCTTTAGCTACTCTTTCTGCAGAAAAATCTAAAATGGAAGCAAATTTTCAGATAGATAAAAAACAACTAAGAAATGAACGCGACGAAGTAAGTTCACTCCGTTTATAAGAAAATTAAGTTGTTTTAAATTATACATATTAAATCTTAAACTTTTGCAGTGTGAAAAGGTAATAAAAGATTTAAAAGAAAAATTAAAAAAGGCACAAAGTTCTAATCATTCAGAAATCGAACACGTAAAATGTAAATTAATTATGGAACGTCATGAAAGAGAAAAAGAACAAGCAGATCATGCTAAAATGATAAAGTAAGTAATATGGAGTTTTATTACGAAGTAATTGCTCTACTGTTCTTTTTTTTAGAGAACTTCAAAAATTATTATATGATGAACGTAAGAGTAAGGAACAGCTAGAAGCACAAGTGAAGAGTCAATTTGCAAATAAAACACAATGTAAAATACTTGAAGCTGAATTGGAAATAACTAGAAACAAGCTAAAGCAAGCAGAAGAAGCAGCTAAGGAAACGCCACCAATTTTATTATCGCTTCAATCTGAAATGGCCCTAATGAAAAAACAACATTTAAATGCGATTCACGAAGTACTTTTATGAAAATTAATTTATACTGCTATTTTTCATCTACAAATTAGACTAAAATAAACATCTTTAATTTATTGTACAGGAACAAAAGAGAGCTGCAGCTGCAGAACAACAGGCTAGAGCATTGGCAATGACTCATGAAGCAAGAGTGGCTGGCTTAGAAGCTAGATTGGCTGAACTTTCAGAAATTGTAGGTGGATATGATAAACTTAGGCAACAAGATCAGCAAGCTATTCAGAAACTAAAAGACCAATTAGCTACTTTACAAGATTCTGAACATAATGATTACATTAACTTAAATAATGAGCCAGAAGAGATTATTTCTAAGATAAAGAATCTTTATACTAAGCTGTTAGATTTAGACAATAAGAAAAACGAATCGACGCATGTTAAACGTAAGTTAATTAAGAATTCTAATGGTTGATTACACTGTCTTAGAAAAAATTAGTAACAGGATTTATTTTCAGTGTTACTACACAACTTGGGGTTATGTGATAAACAACAAGTTGTCGATTATAAAGAAAAATATGACACCTTGTTACAAGAATATGAAGAGTATAAACAGCAATGGAAATACACTACCAATGCAAACAGGTCTTATAATATTCAAAGCCAAAATATTGCATTATCTCATGATAAGAACAATAAAACACAATTGCATCTTTTGAAAGCACATAGTAACAATTTAGAAGAAAGAATACGCGTGTTAAATAATGAAATCATGAATAAAGAAAGAGAATTGCAAGTGAAATTAGAGCATCAGCAAAAGGTAAATTTTCTTATAAATGTTGAATTTCATATTTAGTATAATTAATAGCATCGTTTTTAGTCATTTCAAGAGGAACGTGGAAAATTGGAACATATGTTAGTACAAAAAGACAATGAGTATCGCAGTAAAATATCTACATTAGAGCAACAGTTACTGCGTCAACGAGAACGTTCGATGGCTCTTATAGGAGAAAAAGATAAGGAAATTTTAAGTTTGAAAGCATCCTTTCATGCACCGTTATCTAGAAAAGAAAGTATTGAAAATAAAACAGACATATCAAGATATGAAAACAAAAGAGAACCAGTTAGCGACTTAATGACGGGATTATTAACAAGCGATAGTCCTCCGATACTTCATTATAGTCAGGAACTAGCAAGAAAAGAAATTCAGGTATCAACTTCTAGAAGAAAAGTTTTGGAGTTAGAAGCTACACTACGGGAAAAACATAGAGAAGTGATACATATGAAGGAGAAACAAAAAGAAGAAATAAAAGCTTTACAGGCACAAATTGCAAGGTAATATATTCACATAAATATTAGAAAAGTAATATTTATATGTATATACTAAGAATAATTGATAATCTATAGACTCGAAGCATGCAAATCTAGAGAAGGTGCCAATCTGGAATATTTGAAAAATGTTTTTATAAATTATTTGACTACAAGTGATGTTTCCAGTAAACGTCACATGTTGAATGCTATTTCTACGGTACTCCGTTTTACTCAAGAGGAATTAAATAAGGTAAAACATTAATTAGTACTATGAAAATACATTAGTAAAAGTTATGAGATAGTAGTTGGTCTAATTGTTTAACTTTATTATATTCGTAATACGTTTCTCAATGGAATTGAGTAATGCTATCATAAAATTTATATTTGATTATGTTATCGATGTTCAGATGTAGTAAGATAATTTTAAATTATTTTTTATGACCGATCATGTTTTAAAATAATTTCCAAACATGTAAAATTATTGTAAAGTAACAAAATATTACTAACATTCCTTATGTTATCTGATAATTTATAAATTTTAAATATGAAAGTTACAATAACTTGAATCTTTGTAATTTAATTGTTTTTATAAGTTTTATCAACATGTGTAAATATAAACTATAACTTCTAGTTCTGTAGTAAGTGTATATTAATTCACTATAATTTAATAGAATTTTAAGAATAATGATAATAAACACATCAACAAAAGAAAGGAATATGTGGAATGAAACTATTAAGTTGTGCAATTTTATGCATACCTATATTAGCAGTAGAAAGAAAATAGAACATAAATCTGATGATTGGTTTATATTACTTGTAATCTTACAATTATATTATCTGGCAAATGTAGACAACTTAGAAAGAAATTAAAACTCTTCGTTGATGTATGTTGTACAAAGTATGATGTACATATCAATACATTGATTAGTAACATTGCCATTATTATACGTTTGAACTTACGTTCTCGATATAGGAATAAACTTAAATGCACGTTGTGCTTTACCTTTTCATTATTTTTTATACTTTCGATGTGATTATTCTGAAATTAATAACAAAAAATGTAATACGCATTTCTTGTATGTTCTGTTGTATTTATTTATATTCCAGTTTTATGCTACGTGCATTATGTACAAAAAAGAATGACTAAATGTGACGACGTTTGGCATGTAATTAGCATTTTAATCTTTCGATGAAAAAATTAAAGAACTTATCAATGATATCTTTGATAAGTTTCTTCGTGTTGATTGTACGCATTTATCAAGATCATAGTATATCTTCAAAGCTGCTAAACATCCTAACATTGTATTCGTTTCGAATATCCGTTGTGTTTTTACAGAATTACAAGGTCCTCGAAGCAAATAACTGAACTATTTACAGGGTTAAAATTTCACGCATTTAATCGTGAACATCATTGAACGTCTAATGTTGTGATAATAAAATACAAGCAAACGATTAAACGATCGGTATCCATTTGGTTTACACTTTACAATCATTTTTCGTTTAAACATCATTCTTGTAAGTTCCTTTTTTGTTCGTAGATCATACGATCCATGAGCTATGTATTTGTTGAAACTAGGCAATCCTTTACACAATGTTCGAAGTTTGAAAAATTACACGCACCATGATCTTCCGTGTCGCAATTAAACGATTTTTTAAATCTTTTCAAGGCATGGTGTACACCTGTTCCGTGGTTATATTCAGGCTCAGAACGTCGGCGATTGTCAACACAGAGTACAACATTTTATTTGATAACACTTGTTCAATAATTTATAATTAGACATTGGTATATAATATATATATGATTCTTTAATATATATATATATTTCATGAAGAATATTTCTTGCAAATAATCTTCCATATTTATCTGCTTTCTGAAAATTCGTAATCAGTAATCCACTAAGACTTTTTCTTCCTTGTCTTTACACAAACAGCGATGGTAATACTAATGTACAGAGGCCCTTAAATAACATTTCCCCGAGAAGAGTACATTACGTTGGAATAAACATCTCTTTGCGCACTTTATAAAAAAAAACACCCAACACTATCACGCTTTTTAAATTCAGGTTGAAAAGAAGGAAATCAATTTACGGTGGATCAAAAAAGTATTAGCACACCAAGTTTCGTTGTGATTATATGTATCCTGTGGTATTTTAATCAATAGCATAATATAATCTAATGTATAACAAATGTAATGCAATATGCGTATTTCTTGAAAATAAAATAATTTCTTGAAATACGTACCAACAAATTTTTGATTCACTGTAAATTTTTTATTAATCACAAGTGGACTATTTTCTTGATTTGATGTGTATGCAAGATCCTAGAAGTAAGTATAGAATAGTCCATCAATGTGTATCCATTGTCATAGCATGTATAAAGAAACAAATAATTGTTTGAACATATGTAATAATTTCAGAGTATACATTTGGTTGCAACGTAGGCTTATCTTGGTTCAGGATAAGTGCAAAGGGAGGAGCTTCCTACCACTTACCTTCAATCTTGATAGAACCCAGGAAGAGCTAGCAGATTGTGAAATAACCAGGGAGATTTTAAAGAAAACCAGGAAGAGCGGAACCTAGAAGGATTTAAAGAAACAACGCAGGTGGTGGGATACTTATTCCTCTGCACCTCCTTTTAACTAAGAAAAGCCCAAGTTACATGTGACCATACACTGGTTTCTTTTGTTATTTTTCTTTCCAGAGACAAATACAACAGATAGGCGTGAAACATTCGTTACAAGTATAATAATCCCTTGAGACTCTATTTTTACTCTTCTTCAAGAATGACTGTACAGAAACAAAACCCATACCAATATCTCATGTATAATATCACGGTTGATTACAACAGTCATTTGTTTCCGTACAGCGATATAACATCACAAAACGATGACAAATTTTCAGGTGAATTTGTGATATTGTTATTATCGTTGGACAAATCTCTCGCTGTCAAATAACAGCACTTCTTTAAACGCGAGCTTACGAATTCGTTCGAACAAAATTTCAATGGACAAGTACCATATCCTCTTGTATGAGCAATGTGACATTATACGGTGTTCACTATGAACAAGTAGTAACGATAAGTATGTATTTCTTAATCTTAAAGGTATCTTTATTTTATTATTAAACGTCATGGATCGTATTCGCCGCGAATAAATAATTAATTATAATGTTAAGCACTACGAGAAGTAAAGAAGAAAAATGACTGCGAAACTGTGAAATATTTAAAAAACAGCCATGTATCAAATGTTGGTTTACAAAGGCGTTTGAGAAATAATGCAATGTCGTATTTGGACTTTTGGAAATGGTTACGAGTAAAAGAATGAATTAAAATTATTTTCAAAAAGTCACAATCAACGCATGTAACTGATTCATTTATATTGTATTCTTTTTATTAATTGTTACATATACGTATATGTACAAAGTACCTTTTCAGAAAGGTACGTACTCTTTAAAAAGGTACTTTTTCTTCTAAGCTCGCCACAGTGTTAAAATACATGTTCGCCGTAAATGTCACAGTGCTTTCGAGCAAATTCCGTGGTTACTTTTGTTATACTAATGCTTCGTATCGTTCAAATCGTTCTTTAGAAAAAAAGTAACGCATTTGTAAGTCAAAATGGTCACACGGCAATTTGGTCCAACAACTGGTTCTCGTATAAGGGGCATCGGAGTTAAAATCTGCCAATCGCGACCAATCGTCTGCATATCGTTTTGTTCACGTATTTACAATTCATGTATCTGTACGTGCACGTGTAAAAATGAAGCACGTTTGAATAGCAAGTACATTTTGGTATTAATACAATTTTAAGTTATTAAGAAACTGATAAAGATCAAATTGTTCTTACTTATGAATATGACAACCTAAATATTTATTTTTAAAATACTGATAAATGAATTATAAATCCAATTGTTTGTGCCTATTAAAAATATTATCAAATTTACAAAAAGTATTATTTATACACGTATACCATCTGTACTCTTTTTTTTCTATTATTATTATAATATTGAAAACATTAAGAATAATGGCGTAACGTTAATATTTTTCTTAAGTTATTTAATTGATTTCATTAATGAAAAAGAATTTTTTCTAGAAAAATACATTAACTTGCAAGTGTTTAGAAAATTTTCAGTATTCTATGAACTTTTGGCAGACTATAGAGTGTAGATTGATACAGATTTTAATGCCTTAGCCATATTTTTTCTTCTATAATTTGTGTAATATATATCTATATATATGTATGCATATTGTGTATGTATATGTATATGCATTTCAAGATGTTAAACATTTCACTTGTATTCTTAATTGTTCATACAATTACACTTTATTACCTACGCATGTGCATGCATGTACTTTCCGTTGTACAGTGCATTAATGCTGTACATAACAAAGATTCACTGTATGGTTTCATACAGAGAGTTGTTTCACCATTTCTATAATATGATATTACTTCTCCTATACTCGGTATATTTCTATAACATTATTCGTGACTGATATATAATCGTATAACAATTTTAAAAATATTTTAAAATTAAACAAGAAAATAATAGAATGACTATAATAGATGATAGCAACTTAGAATGTAATAAAAATACATTGCTGCAAATAATAAGAATAATAAAAAAAAATTAAGAAATAGGTGCAAAGGTTTGATCAAGTGCATATTTATACATGAAAAAGAGGGGAATTTGGAGGAAGGAATCAGGGAGAAAATATTAGTGGTGAAGAAAATGCCAGTAGAGTAGCCGCCACTTTACTTTACTTCTGTTTTCCTAGATCACAGTCACATGTATGGCTGCTAAATCACGGAACATATTTCATCACCATTTGTAACAAAAAAAGAAAAAAAAAAAAAAGAAACGAGGAAGAAAATATGAAAGTATTTTCAAAATCTTATCAATACTGGAAAATAGTTCACTAGTTTACACAAGTACAAAATATAATATTCTATTTAAATTCTTTGAGAGGGGCAAGTGTAAGAGACACTTGATCCCTGTTAAGATCTATTCCTGTACGCGATAAACTATTACATAAATAATTTAATTAATCAAGTAGGAAGTTAGGATATATTAAAATGCATTTTTTAAACATTTATAATATAAAGAGTGATATAAGGAAGTTTTATTAAAAATTATTGCTACTATTAAATTCTTATGTTTTCTTGTATAAATTGTATGCGACAAATTAAATTACACGGTTAATATAAAATATTGTGGAAGCTGAAACTCTAAAATAAGGACATACATTATATCTAAAATATTCTTTTGTAATAAAATAATATAATTACAAAAAAACGTTTGATACCATAGAATTCCGAAGAATCTGTACTTCACTAAATTTTTAAAAAATTCTCTGTATCAGATGATTGTATTTTAAAATAATTTTCGTAAACATTATTTTTTAAACAGGAATAATATTGGATACGATAAAATATTTTACAGAATTGAACAAGGAGGAAAACGCTATGATCTGTTAATAAAAACAATGTCATTTAAAAAGAAAGTAACCATAAACATGATGTAACAATGGTTTCTAATAAACTCATTGAATAAACATGCTAATGTGAATATTAAATTATATTTCTTAAACAATAAATACACTTTCAGGAAAAAAATTCATGATTAAAATAACAAAAAAAAAGGGAAAGAACTTTTCTCTTGGAGTATCATTCACAGGAGTGATCAGTGCAGATTTCAAGTGTCTCTTCTTTTAAACTATCGCTTGCCACCGGTGCGTTTAACGCTCCATGAAATATAATAAATCAAGAAATGGTAAGAGAATAATGTAATTACATTATATACAAATAATAATATCCTAACACTTTAGGAAAGGGTTAACTTTGGAGGAGGGTTGAGGGGATCGTCCCGTGCGCAAGAGTCCACGACATACGAAGGCCCACAATCTGTAATGGTTTTTTCTTTTTTAGCCTAATCCTGCCTGCGCTTTCATTTATAATCGTTATTCTACAAATTACAATGCTATACTCTACCATTTCGGATGTATCCTAAATTTTTAATAATATATACTCAGTTAGTATATTGTATTTCTTCCTATTTACAAAATATGTAGAATAGACATTGTTCCTATCCTAACTACAATATGCGTGCCGTGGCGCGAGACTTTTAAACCTTTCAAGGTGCGCTTCTTTTATAAACATTATCACTAATTACATAATCTATTTTACAGCCAAATTCAACAATCCCCGCTGAAATTCAACGCGTTCTCAAAAATACTTTGAAAATCCTTTATAACATAAAAATAATCATACAATCGATAAAATGCGTTAAAATAAATCAAGTATAATAACATATAATTTGCATAATGAACAACGAGTTCTGTTAAAAACGTAGTAACAAAAATTGTATGGCAACAACATAATATTTGATAAATCCAACGTTAAATTTTCTCAGAAAATTTTTTCAATTTGCAAATATATTTTATTGAATCGCACGCATTTAATGATAAAAGCAAATAGATTGTCATGGCCACAAAAAAAATAAAAAAAAAAAGACGGCCTATATAAAACCGCTTACATCTAAATTGGCCACAGAAAAAAAAAAGAAAAAAAAAGGAAAGGAAGATCAATTAAAAAATATTTATAAAACATAATGAAACGCGTTGAATTTAAGCAGAGTTCTAAAAACAGTAGATAAGTACTTTCGAGAATATTGGAAACATATTACATATTATCTATATCAAGTGGTATCTAACAATTAATTCTTTACTATTTAAGGGACTTATTTACGCATGCATTCCCTTGTTTGTCGCCGCACAATGGCACGATTTTTTATCTCCACTGTTATGATTTATGAATCACTAAAGAATGCTTCCGTCTTAAAATTTTCAAACATAGCATTTTATAGATACTTTTAAACTCTCCAGATATCTCCCACTCCAAGTCATTCCGTATAGTATGTACAGATAAAATAAACATATTTGCTGACTGCATTACATAAATTTTGTGCAATGTTTTATCGCAGTTCTCCTCCTATAGTTTTTTTTCTTTTTCATCTATATCATATATATAAAGTATAACTAAAGTATATAAACTCTGATTTCATTTTATAATGCTTCATTAATTCTAATACTCTGATTACGATTTTCTCTTCCTCTTTCTCTCAATGGACACCCATACACATCCTGTACACACGCGAAACTTCATTTTCTATATATCACACATACTCTCTTTCTTTCCACTTGGATCTCATAGTATTTTCTTTAACAATGTTTAACAATGGCTTAGGCCTTCCATAAATCCCTTCCAAGGTGTTTCGATGTACAAATATCGGTCTCATATTTGAAATTGTACAACTATGAACTGTGATTTCATAACGTAGTAAAATAATTTTCTCACTTCTATATCATTATTCATTTTATAAATCATCTTTGGATTTAGAATGCAGAAGAGTATTGTCTTTTCTTCCGAGACAAGAAAGCTCATTTTTTTTTCTCAAATTACACATTTCCAAACAGTTATTCACGTGATTATATTACTTCCATTTCATTTTGTTATCAAACAATATAATATGGATTAAGCCTGTAGATTGAGCCCCTAATTTACTAATGAGCGTTATCCTTGATAAAATACAGTCAATTCTTTATCACTCGAACGTTTCACAATTTTACATGCCATTATATCCAACAGAACACAGATACTCGAACACACATTAGTCATCATTCAATATCCAATACTTCTCGATCCTTATTTACAATATGAAAAACTTACTGATATGTGTACATCAACTCACCTTGATATGCCTGTCTTAAGTTACCTGCACCAGGTTACATCAATGTTCTAATTGCACTAAAGCCTTGCAGCACTTTACAACTTGCAAAAACTTGTATATCAACAAACTTCCCAATAAAAACTTTCCTTTTTTCAATGAATAATGATGTACTCATGCTGTGGAGTAGGGGGATGCATAGTATCACAGTTGGCACGTGGGCGCTAGCTACCACTACTGCTTACAGGCAGTGAATGTGGAGCTCCCATCGATGTAGGAGGAGCAGTCAATGGTCCTATAAAAGTATTTCTTAAAAAATATCCCATATCCTCGTTAAAGTTTACAGATACGGTTATTGGTAATTACCAGTCACATTGGGTGAAGGTTCAGAAACAGGTAACGGGCTAACCAGACTGTTAGCACTCATAGGTGTTGAATTAGCTTTTAATTTTTGTCTGACTTCCCTGATCTTCAATTGCAAACTTGTCTTATTAGGAAAT
Source organism: Megachile willughbiella (assembly GCA_945859595.2). Classification (NCBI taxonomy): domain Eukaryota; kingdom Metazoa; phylum Arthropoda; class Insecta; order Hymenoptera; family Megachilidae; genus Megachile; species Megachile willughbiella. The sequence continues at coordinate 14,796,065 of OX243796.1, forward strand.
ATATCTGAATGTTTAGCTTGAAAAGTTGTAGTAGCCTGAGTCGAAGGAAAATAACCACATTCTTGAAACAATTGCATCACAAGATGTCGACGTTGTTCCAACACCTTTCTGTGGCCCCGTTCGTTTTCGTTTCTACCTATTCCCACCGAATTTCCAGCACCACCCCCAGGAGTCTTCGGCGTCCTGGGAGAACTAGCATCAACGTCTACTAAATCGGTGTTAGTTCGGTACGCATCGACGTTAAAATCTGGACCAAAGAACGTGTTTCCCGTCAATTTGACACTGGAAGTTGATTTTGGAGTAGCAGACACTGATGTATCTGATTCGATATCGTCCTCATTTACTGTTCGAAAAGATAATACATTTTGATTAAAACAATGAAAATCTGAGAAATAAACACTGCTTCGAATAGATTAAAGTACGTACTTGTGGGCCTATGAGGTCCTTGTGTAGATTTTTTGCGGTAACTTTGCATTTGCATTGATGATTGTAAGTTTGATGGATGTAAACCGGATGTTACTACTGAACTGTGACCAGACGAACCCGCTGTATTGATAGTGATTGCACTTGGACTTTGTATATCTTCTGGTTTAAACTCCGGTAGAGACGAGAATTTTTCTTGAAAATTCACTTGCTCAAGAACTCTATAAACATATTAGTATTAAACATCGAAGTAATTGAAGATAATTATATAAATTTGATATAATTTTTAAGTACCTGTCCATTCCATCCTCAACATTTTTCTTAAAGAAAGACCCTTTTTTGGTAGAAGGTGAAGGCGAAGCATGAGATTCTGAGAAATTTTGTTGTTGCATCTGTTCTGTGGCTTGAGATATGCTTGTTTGTGGACGATTGTCACAATGTTGAGACGTCAAGGGCCCATGGTCTCCTGCATTCGATGTGGGAGGCATTGCTGAACACGTATAATATATAAATAAATATATGCGAACAACTAATTTTAATATTAAAATTATTGTAACATCATACCCATTGATTGTCTCCTTTGTAATGGTGCACGGCCAAGTTGTGCTGGAGTTGGAGCAAGCATGAAAGGACCTTTACTTGGACCGACATCATTATTTTGGGTTTCATCTATGGAATATGATTTATTAGTGGGAACTTCATTAGCATGATTACTGAGAGGCGTATGAGGAGTGTGTGGTGTAGATGGCTGTTTATGTTTATCATTCACAACAGGTAGCAGGATATTAACCGTATCTTTCCTTTCTTGTTCAGATTTTACATTGGTTACTGAAATTTAATGATGTAATCTTAATTTTGTATTCAAAAGATATGTACAATTTAACCTTGCATGTTAATAACTTACCATAAAACTGAGCATGATTGTTTCCTACTTGATTCTCATTCTTTTCAGGTTCGGCAAGTCGTGCTATCGGATGACCAATCCCTCGATAATTCGACGTAGTGGATGGTGTTGTCGAAACCGAGTAAGATTTGCTCACAATGACACTTTGCGTTTCCATCTTATTATTAGAAACTAAACCTTGTGAAGATATGTTGCGATTGCCAGCATCTATAATTAATTATGCGTATTGATTTTTTATAAGTTTTTAATAAATATTTTATGTAGTAGTTTATTACTAGTTGTATTAATTTACCGGAGATGGGTATATGGAATCCACAATACATCCGGGGATGTGGCGGTGTTGGACCAAGATACTGCGATCCCTGCTGCGGTTTGGAAACAGCCACCAAATCGTTATCGAGCAATGTTAGAGTGAACGATGGTTGATAAGGGACAGCTGAAGTAAGGGGGCGAAGAATAGTGCCTAAAGACTGCAACGGCTGCTGTTATTTAAACAGAGCCATCATAGGTTTTGATCCAATCTGTCAGTATTATTAAGCTTGTAATTTAATTTTTGAGTTTATTCGCATGTGTTTACACGTAACCCTTTCAAACAAATTTAAGAGTCTATTGCTCCCTCATTTCAGGTTTTGATATTAGAAAAAACAAAGAAATAAATAATAACATAGTAAAGTAAATTTTCTTAGGTAAGTAGGCACGTGCGAATAGCACTCGAACTATACTAATCAATGTTATAGTAACTATTCATACCTTATTCTCAGACAAAACAATAAATATTGCTAATTACCTTACACTCAAACAACAAATACAGAATTCTCAAGTATTCACACATGCCTGAATAAAATGGGGTCTTTGAATAGGGATTTTAGGAGTTTCTCAATTCTTATATAAACAAAGTTACATACATATTCACCTCGTCTGGGTCATTTTAGGTATGTATGTTACTATCAAATTATTCTATTTTCATCTATTATATACTTACAGAATGTAAGACCGGGGCAGCTGTAAATTTAGGCATATTCCTTCCATTTTCGTGAATGCTTGCTACCAGATTGCTCATGCTGTATTGAGTACTGTATTGCTGTTCATTTTTTACTGGTTCTGGTTTAATGACTTTCGGAGATATTGGCATAGTTATGAATGCTCCACCGGTTGGCTGAAAACCTGATACTCCAGTTGGGTTGACAGGACTATGGTAAGGGTACGTGCTTGATAAAACAGACACTGTTCCCCCTTTATCCATAGAAGAGTGATGATACTTTGTCGTGGTTTCAATACCTGTTGAAGGTATTCGTGCTAAACAAACGGAGAAATTGACTTTACCATACTATACTACGTAACTATGTATCGTTATTTTTAATCGAACAATCATAAACGAACCTTTGATGGGTTTAGGCCTACAGGTAACTTCTTGTTTAACATTCATCGCTTCCCTCTTTTGACCACTCACAGGCGAGAATCTTGACTGTGTGTAACATTTCTTTTCACCATCTTCATCTTGTACATCATTGTCGCTATCCGTTAATTTATCTTTGCATTTCAAATCTATTTCAGGCTGAGGGTCTTCACAGATGACCATTTGATCTTCGTCCGATGCATTACCATCTTCATCTTGTTTTATATCTGATTCTGTTGTTTCGACTTGTAAAGGCATTTCCATTATCCGATGCGTGTGTGACTGATTTATAACCTGAATAAAATATGATTGCTTAATGTTTATGTAGAAATTAAAGTTGTTACATTATATCAGTAATGGACAGGGTTAACTATCCGCTGAAGAATTCACTAGGAATTTTAATACGTGAAAAATTGTACACTTATTAATTGGACACATCTGGGAATCTATCGACAACGCAGATGTAGTTAGATAAGATTTAAATTAAATTTACCTCGATCGTGGGAGCTTCGTTATATACAGTAGTAACGGGAACAGTAATTTCGTCGGTAGCTCTTGGCGTTAATGGTACATCATCTGTTGGTGGTCCCATGTCCGTATCTTCTCCAGTACTGTTCAATTTCCCTCGAGATTCACTACCTTTAAAGCTCGTAGTCGAAGATTTCCGTCTATCTTTGCTACACCATTTCCAGTCTGGATGTGCTTTAAAATGTGCTTCTTTCACCTCTGATGCAAGATCATGATATTTCTGTTTCTCTTCTGGACCTAAAGCATACCACCATTCTCCCAATATTTTAGATACTGTTCGATTATCTTGATTTGGATGTCTCTGGTGTACCACTGCACGATGTCGTTTTGAAAAAATCATAAATGCGTTCATTGGCCGACGTATTCTGTCTTTAGTCTGTGAAATTTTTATCAAAATTGATCATGTTAATTTCAAGAATTATCAGACAATACCGTTTATGTATTATTTAACTTACTTTAAGTGGACTCTGGGGCTCTTTGGAATGCAGCGCACTAAGAGATTGACTGCGCCTCTTATTAGCACTAGTCTCAACTTCTGCGGGTGTTGTTGGTTCCGCTTCAAAAACATCGTCATCCTCTTCTTCAGCGGGTGTGATAGGATCTGGACCTGGAGCCGATCCATCTTCACCAGGTGTACTCATACTTATTGGAATCGGAGGTGCACTCAAAGGTGGACTCAGTGCGGATGGTGGGGGACTCACTTCTGCTTGATCCAATACCGTCGTCTGCCAGGAAAAAGCTGCAATGAAATTACTGCGTTAGTCACGATGGTCACGGTTAGTGAGGGAAAAGGAACAGCAGCTAATACAACATTATTAAAACTAAATTTGCTGCTATATCCATGAGGAAGTATGTTAGCATATGTCAGAAAATGATTTACGAATCAAATTGATAAAGTAACTACTACAAAATACAAACATAGACACCAGTTAGAATAAAAGCAACAATTTGATGTAGTCACCCTTCCCCAACATTAAAGCCACATTAAATATGAAAGTGTGATTTATAATTTAATTAGAGTAAAATTAGATGAAGTGTATGAAGTTGAAATACAAGCAAGAAGTTGATTAGTTTGCATTTGTCGTAAAATAGATAATGGTACATTTGTAAGCTTTAGAAATATTTAGACTTAAATCAATTGCACAAACAATTATAAACGCACAAAACTACTAAAGTATATATTTAACATAACGAAATATGTGTAAATTATGTAATTTATATTACAATAGTAATTTCAAATATTTAACTTAGTTTTGTTCTTTTCATTACCTACATATCAAGTTACTAAATACATTTAACTATGTACAGCTTATAAATGTAATGTAACGTAACGTACCATTGATAACATACTTTACAACAAATATGAGAACAGTCATACATTTTGTTTGGCAGTGAGAACTCAAACCTTTTTTCCAGTTGCGCACTGCATTGTTCAGTAATGATGGGGGATGGGGCTGGTATGCAGGAGGAACATCGTGGCTGCCATCTGTGAAAGCCTTACCGTTTAGTCAAATTCACTAATATTACAATATTAATGCAAAATGCTGAGATTAAATAACAGGTAGAAAAATGTGATCACCCCAGATAGTAAATTCCTATAATGTGACAATTCTCTTTCAACTAATACCTAACACCAAACTACATGATAAAATGTGCAAGCTAAAATTGAAGAATTTTCGTCATACCATTGCTCGGTAGAAATATTTCATGTAAGTTATAACATGTACATTACAATACAAATAATGTGTTTAATTACAAGACTAGAGAAATGAATGCAATAACAATAGTGAAACTTGCATATACTGAAAAGGTGAATAAAATGTACACGTCCAAACTTACACAGGACTCCATTGTTTTTCGAATTTTCTTCTCTGGATGGTTGAGTTTTTGGAATTTGAACCAAATGTCCGGGTTGTACAATTACGTGTTGGAAGACACTTGTTGGAGTAGGTGGATTTGAAGCTTCAGTGGTAGTTGTCATTACAACGCTCGTAGGTGGTGGTTGTGTTCTTTGCATATCCATATGTGTGGATGCATGTGTAGCAATTTTACTTGCCTAAAAATAACAAAACGCACATATAATATTTGTCTTTATTATGATTATTAATTTGAATTAATTGTAATCTACGCAATTACTTACTTGCTGTAGAACGGATAGTTTATCGACATGGACGGATGAGACAGCAGGTGATTGTGGTGGCTGACATTGCGTTTGATGTAACGATGCTGGAAGTTGACCTAAATGATTCATTAATCCTGGTCTATATTTATCATCTGGATTAGTTATATGCCCTGCTGCAGGTACATCCATATTACTTTTTATCACAAGATACTTTTTTTCATGTTGATGTTGCATCACATAAATTGGCTGGCTTTGAGGTTGAGGCTGCGCATAATCAACTGGCTGTTCCAGAGGTTTATGCAGAAGTGTCAAGTTTTGTGGCGTTGGTGCAGACAATGGTGGCATATGAGGCGAATGAGATGGTTTTAATATTTGTGGATTTTGTTCTGGAATTTCAGAATGACTTGGAAAACCGTTGTTCGTCGTAAGTGCATGTTGAAGAATGATGCCTTGCTGTTGTTGAGCTATAGTCGTCACAACCGATGGGTGTCGCGGTGGTGGGCTTTGTTCCGACCATGATAAAGTTAAATTAGGTCCAGATATACCGCGACTCACAGGAGAGATTCTTATCACACTTGCTCCTATACTAGCAGGGGGAACAGGAGCAGTTGGAGCTGGTCGATTTGATCTAACCACTCTATTAGGTTCAGGTTTTATAACTTGCTGTTGATACTGGGTGAGAAAAGTAGATTGAGTAGGTGAATGTTTCCATTTCGCGCCAGGCGAGATTAATGGAGCCGCATGATGTGCAGGACTTGAAATTGGCATAAACACGTTGTTTTGATTAAGACCCAAAGGTGGTACTGGAGACTGGTTAATGCAAGGAGATATTGAAGATTGTCCTGTTGGTGATGAAAAGGCTGGCGTTGCTGATCTAGAACTTCCCAAAGACACTGCGACAGAAAACATGCATTGAAAATCGTCGTCACCATTTAATTACGCAAACCATAAAACACTACTTACCAAGCATATTAGCAGCTTCGGTTTCATCCTGATCAAATCGACCAGCAATTCTTCTATCCCCATAATTTGGAGAGGTATCAGAATCTCTAGATGTTTCTTCACCATCCATCCTACTACTGCGATAAACACATTGTTTTATGTTAGTTTCGCGAAGAAAATTTCAAATAAATATTCGCTTTCTTACCCAGGAAAAGTATTTGTTGGACCCCTAAGACCAGATCCTTTCAAACTAAGATGACGAGAACAGTATCCTCTGCGCTGACTTTCTTTGGAACATCCTTCTTTGCTACAAAGTCTACGCCACTGTTTACCATTGAATTTCTTCCTAACTCCACTTGGTGTAGTCACTACATCACCTTTTTTATATCTATGTGGCGTTGCCGCCTGAGATCTGTTAAACGTTCAATCAATTTAGCGATAGATTCACATTTTCAAATTGCTAAATGTTAATCGATTAGCGTTATTACCTGGGCGTGGCTGCTTGAGAACGAGGAGTTATACTGCGCTGTTCAACTAGACTACTGGTACTTCCTCGACTTTGCATACTGCTCCTTTTACTACTCCCTGACAATTTTGCATCTGTCAGTTGAATACATTAATGTTACTCCATAATAGAAGTTTAATTAAATACTGTGAACGAAAATAAATTTCTAAATGTTTGATATACAAGTAGCAACTTTTACCTGCATCCGAAGGGAATGTAATATCTTCCCTATCTAAGTCATCTTCACTTTCTAAATCATCATACGGTCGGCTTCCATTACTTAACGCTGTAGTGGCAGAATGTGCAGAAGTGCCTAAAGTCATGAGCGGACTAGTACCAGTCGTTCTGTAATAACCACTTGTGTCGCTATGAGTTGATATATGAGATGTATGGTGAGGTGTATGATGAAGCTGTAAAATTGGCACTGCTGTTGGAGCTTCTGAAGAATTTCGATAGCCATGTTCTGAAAAGCAGTTCAAAGATTATAATCTATATAAACGAATTAACTGCATTATAGAGAAACACCGCGTACCAATTCCTTCAACCCTCGAAGAATCACAGTCTTCCAGCCCTTCTTCCAGTTCGTCCCACCACGGAGGTTGGACTAATCGTAGATCCGCACGTTTCACAATATAATGATCACTCTGATCATCCTCCCTTGGTATTTTAACAACAAAACGCTTGGGCTTTGTTAGAATCTTGCACACTGTCCCCTTTACAAACACTGTAGCCGTGTCAATATGATTGTTTGACGTTGGACATTTAATACAAACTTTCGCATCTAAAGTCACCTGCCCTGCCGACGGGCTAGCATCACCTATCACATCGTACCTTCCCGCACCCAAAACGTCCGTGTAACGCATCAGTTTCCTTTCCCCGTCAAACTCTATGTAAATCTCTCCTTGGACAACGTTACGAATAACACCCGGATAATAATATGAATCCCTTAAAGCTAACACTCTGTGGTCGCGCCACTCACTGAGATCAATAGCAACAGTAGCAGGCCGAGGATGAGAACGTAATGGTTCTTCTCGAACAGAATAATCCACTGCTGTACTTTGGGGTGGTAGAACTACCACCGAATGTGCCGAGGATACCTATAACACATTCGCAAACATTAGTATCTGTATTTGTAAGTGTTTCCAAAACTTTTCTTTACGATCTATCGATCACGTTGACACGTACTTGATAACAATCGGATTCTTGCTGTTGCGGAGATTGCCGTGTCGCTATGGTTGACTGCTGAACTAAACCTGATTGACCGAGTGGCATATTCGGTGCCCGTATGTTCACCATATTGTTGATGTTGCTCGTTACATTGCTAGTTTTATCCATCTCCTCGAGTTCCGATGGATCAAACTTTCGTTTCTTTGGAAGTTTCTTAGCACTTATCGTTGGATCCGATGGATCCCTCTGTGGAGGCGCCGGGGGCGGGGGTGGCTGTTCTGGAATAGATTTTTCGTCAATCGAACTGCCGCCGCCACCCCCGCCTGTTCCATATTGTCCGCCTCCAAGGGGATCCCCCCGTTTCTCGTGCATCTCAGAATGAGCAGTCAGCATTTTGGCCACCTCACGCTGCTCTGTAAATTAAATAACTGCCTGTTAGAATATCTCGTTACTCCCTAAATCAATTCTTTATCACTTTAATACTTTTTTTTTTTCAAGGAAAATGTTATACGAGATAAAAGAGTAAAACGTTAAATGAGATATTGGATATCGATATTCAAATGTTAAATAAGCGAGGAATAAATGAATTAATTCCCACATTTAGAATTCAACGTTTCTAATATTCAATTCATACATTTTCAACCTTTACCACCATCATTCTCGTTCTCAGGATGGTCAAATGAACTTTGTTTCCAAAAGTGAAAGCGTTATTGTATTTGCACTCCTGGGCACCCACCACCTCTCTACTTTCCTCTCGCATCTAATACGAGAAACGGGACTACATAATTGAAATGATTGAATCCGTTACTCTTTACTCAAATAAATTCATGAGTCACCGTATCTCATCCAAACCCGTTACATATCATTTTTCACGGTAACTATAAGAATCCTCGATTATACATATTATAGTTATAATTCAAATACAAATTAAATTATACCAGATATTTAGATTCGTCGTTTAAACAAATTGACAATTTAACAGATTAATTTAAATAGATACTCGGCAATTTTACGGGCCAAATTACTATTCCGTTACTGCCGATTTCTCGGTGAAATTGAAGATACATTCAATGGAATTTTTGAATTTAGTTTTCTCAGAAAATACACTCAGAACTTAAAATTTAATTTTTATAGAACTTTTAGGTTGAGCTATTTCCGTTGTTTTAGCTTCTCCTAATTTTCTCTAGGATTTCTCTAGTGCTGCCTAGTTAGGACTGATGAAGAATCAGGTTGATCCTAGAGACAACCAGGAGAAAGCTAAGAAGAGTGCATATGTTGGAAGCTAAGAAAAATCTCGGTGATTCAAAGGGGATCTCAGGGAGATCCATGAGAGATCTCAGGAAATCCCAGACAGATATAAGGGAAATTCCAGAGTGATCCAAGGTCTAGAGAAATCGTTGGAAGATCCAAGAGACATTCTAGGGAATGCTAGGAGAGCCAGGATACTGGACGGAGTAGTGAAGAGCCAGGAGTCCAGGAGATGTTAACATAAAACTTCTTATCTTCATAGATAAAGAATACGGACAAATAAGGTGAGTGATGATAGATTTCTTCACAGCCTAAAAATCAAGTGAACGATAAAATATTGGCAACTAATTTATTATGTAATTCACCTTAACGATTAAAGGGTACTATACTTACAATCCGTACAGTCGAGAGGAGGCTGTGTGCTGAAATGTGGTGAACTGAAGTTGGGAGGGTGGTGACACCGGCTGGGTGCATACCTCAGCACCCGGCTGTCGGGGACAGGATGCGTCGAGTCTGGGCTTTCTCGTCTTTGTCTATCTTGCGACGGGGTTGTTGTTCCCTCTCCCAACTCCAATTCTTCTTCCCAGCCCCAACTGCCGAGCATCCTCCTCCGAAAATTCTCCTCTTAGGCGAACACTTTTTCTCTCTCCTTTTGTAATTGTCTTGTACCTCTAGTCAATGTCCTGCAACAACAGAGAGAACGTGTTTCGAAAATGGTTACTATAGTTGGGGTTCTGTTAGCTACCCATTCTGACCGGTCGTACTTGTCCCGTTTGTTCCACGGGACGTTCTTTATCCTGATCTACTCATAATCTTTTTTCCCCATTTTTTGTCACGACGTATATATGCGTCCTTTGTATATCCGTATATACTAATAGGCGTGCGAGAGTGCATATATACGCCTTTTGTATATTTATACCAATATACGCGTTATACCGTATATGACTTCTGTGTATACTAACAGAAAGATCGTATATATACGACTCTCGTGTATATTAACAGACGTGCAAAAGCGTGCATATATAACTCTCGAATATACTAACAGTAATTACAAAGTGTATACATACGACGTATACAAAACATTCGCATATACACTCAATAAACATATATTAACGTCTACATAAAGCCCTCGTATATATTAACAGGGATATATATACGTTTGTTGTATATACTAATAATCACACGAAACCGTATATTTCCTACATATTGAATGAAGTCAGATAATGTGCGTACATATACGTCTTTTAAGAAACGCATACATACGACCTTCGTATGTGTTGACAAATGTACAAGAATGTATGTATACATATAATATATAAACATATAGCAATAAACGCGTAATGTTATATATAAACGATTATAGTATATAGTAATAGACGTGCTAGAGCGTATATATACGTCCTTTGTTTACATTAACAATCGTGTAATACCGTGTGTATATTTTTCTGAATAAACGTGTATGAACCTATAAATGCATCATTCATATATATCACAGGGGATAGCGTATATATACGTCCTTGGTATACATCAATGAACACGGGAAAACTTGTACGCGCGTTACAAGGTTCTTAATGAAGTACGAGATCGTATATATACGCCTTCTGCAATTATAGAGTTGCAACTTTACTGTCTTAGTCCATCGTTCAAAGATTAAAAACGTGGAACATTAATTTTTTAACACTCAGCCGTAGTCTAATTATTTTAGTAACCGCTTCTTTTTTATTCAAGTAAATTAATATAAGTTATCGGTGATCTTCGCGACAGTCAATATTCTACTTCAAAGAAAAAAAAACCATTAATTTATTCCTGTTTTAATGACAGCACTGCAAGTAAAGCGGTACAATCGGGTAGCAAGTGCGAGATAACAGAGGAGATTAATGTTAAAGCGATAGCTAGACCGTTCAAATGTAAAGATTTCACAGCTAAACTCCGTTTAACGATCAAGAACAAATTACAGGAATTGCTTTCGAATTACGAGACGCGACTCGATTATCTTTTGCGGCAGAAAATTCTTTTTTATTCTTTACCCTCTGACTTTTAAGATTTATTGTTTTTCAACGAGATAAATCTTGTATGCATTAAAGAATGAGAAAAAAGAGCAATGAATTGGTCCGCCGACGACCAGAAATAGATAATATTTTAGTATCAAAAGTTCGATAACGCAGGTCGATACATCGAATAAGGACGCGTGACGGAAAGTATTCAATTTGTATAATCAGATTTTACGCACGCTGTTACAAAACGATCACGAAGCTTGTGAAACAACTGTTGATTGCGTTCCCCCGAAACATTTCGTTAACAACTTTATTTTGTCACGCGTAAACACAAAATCAACGATGAAAAGAGCAATGCTCGCATTTCTCTTTTTTTTTGTTTGGAAAAAATTCAATGATTTATGCAATAACGCGTATAGCTTCTCGAACCGACACAATTTACGCGAATGAAATTGGTCATTCTTCTTATACGTCATAAAATTATTTTCTCTCTCTTGTTCCTACGTATTCGAATAAAATCGAAAACCGATTAGACCGATTATTGTATCGATACACAGAAAAAACTCGCAGAAGCCAACGAACCTTGTACACGTTCAAGATGTACCAAACCATTCGATAATCACTTGCACAAGATCGATGCACTAGCGTTTTCACAGTACACGATAAACATTCCCGTTTATCGGGACAAAATCACAGAAGAAATCCCACTAAAACATCGAAGGTTCGCGCGTCGAATATCACCTCGACCTTCAGACTGACAGGATCGTCTTAAAAAACACAACGAAACACACAAGTTGATTCACGTGTGCGAGCCGTCCGTACGCGAGCAGACTGGTGTTGCGCGACATAACCTATTCAAGAAATCACGGAGCGTTTCTTTTTCTCAAAGCGGAGAGAAAAACGATTGCGCTTTGGGGCCGGCTCTCACTTCCCGTATGTACCAGTGCCGACGAAGATTCCAGGGGCTGACTAACGAGTAGTCAACAAGCACTTAGTCGCCGCCACCGCCACCACGAATTACGGAGAAGCAGGAACGCACACACAACGGTTAACCATGTGTGCCGCGGTACACGCACGACGTAGACGCACTCGCGAAAAAAAGAAAAAAGGATGAAACTTTGAGGCGAGGTGAGAGACAGAAAATTGATCTGGCGCATTGATCGGAAATCGTGCGCAACACGCCGTGTATAGTACGTCTACCCCAATCTCGCATCTCGGCTCCTCTGCATATATAGAAAAACGACAGAGAGGAAACAACGAGAAGAAAGGTGAAGAGGGTGCGACGTAGGCATCGCGTGGCCTGGACAAGGATAACACTGGTGTATGCGTGACGTTCTTATCTCGTGTTCGAGGGAGTGAGACGGTAAACAGAGGGGAATAACAGAGCGAAAGAGACAGAGGGGAGGGAGAGACGTTACCACGGCTCCTCCGCGTCCTACCACCTTCGACGCGATCGCTGCACTGACACTGAGCCGGAGTTCGCCCCGTGGCCCGGGTTTCTCGGAGGAAAACAACGCTTCTCGTGATCCCGCTCGTAGTGTGGGTAAAGGACTAAGGGGGAATGCACTAACTCGCTGCTCCCTACCACGAGGCTGACTCACGTTGCCTGCCTTGCCTGCCTGTGCTCCGAAACTCTCCGCCATTGTGTCGTGTCGGTCGGTCGGTCGACTCGCTATCTCGCTCTCTCCCTTCGTCTCCTCCTCTCGTTCTACTCTTCTTTTCTCTCCTTTCACGAACATGCTATATGTATATACGGCGTGGACGAGCGTTTTACAGGTACGAGGGTGGCCGAATGTCTACATGTGTTACCGGGACGAAATTCAAAACCTGTTAAGGTGCGTTTAGACGGGAGGAACGAGCAGACAAGAGCAAGAGCATTCGTTTGGGTTCGTTCAAGGTAAACGATCATCGAGCAAACTGTTTGGTCACGGCAAATAGCTGAAAACGAGCGAATGCAAGTGAAATATAAACTGAATGCTCAATATACCTCATTTATAGGCGGTAAATCTATATTTGATGCTTTTTATGGTTATCTCTTGCGGAGATTTTGAGGCATCGCGCTGCGACAATGTGTTTCACTGTTTAGTATTTTGTTCAGATATTATAATAGATATTTAGATAATAAGAATTTAATCGTTTCAAATTGAATTGCGCCGAATTCGGTCAAGCTATATTGTATCGATTAGAAACGTATAGAATTGAATCACATTGAATTGGATTATATTGTATCATATCGAATAGAGTCGCGTCGATTCCAACCGTATCAAGTCAATTACTGAATTGACACGCGTCGAATTGTATCGCATTCAATTAAATTAGCTAAATTTGAATTGTGACGAGTAAAGTTGCGACTTAAATTACATCAAATTAAATTGTGTCGAGCTAAATCGTGTCAAATTAGGCCGCATCGAGTTAAATCGCGATGAATTGAATCATGTCAAATTGAATCGGGTCAATTTGAATTACAGTGAATTGTATTGCGCTGACGAATTGCATCGCGTTGAGTTGAATCGTGTCGAATCGAATATTGTTGAATTGAAACGCGTCAATTTGAATAACTTCGAATTCACATCGAATCGAATTACAATAAATTCAATGTCGTCGAATAAAATCGCATCGGATCGAACTGATTCAGCGAGCTTTATTATTATTATAGGCGTTCGTTTAAACTGAGTCTCGAAGCAAATAATCGACGAGCAGCGGAAGAATGCTCGTTTGCGAAATGAGGGAAGAACGGTGATTCGTTCGCCTACTTGAAACACACCCTTAAGTGACGTCCACGGAAGATAGTAGCCGGTGTGTCCGACCCGTATACTCGTCCATTTTTCCATTCGAAATGCTCATCTATCTTATGTTCGGATCGTTTTCTTTCCCTTGGAAAACCACCTCTCGAACACTGTTCTTAACCGTTATCTCTGATCGGTCGGATGCTGCGCAGAAAAGGATTTCTCGTTTTGTTTCGAGGTTAAAATGGAAAATGGACTGCCCCGGACCACGGGAGTGTATTTTTACTACGTACATCAGGTGTATTACGTTCCGACGTTACGAAAACTTCGATCTCGTTTTTAATGGAACGTGTGGAAAACTACAAACGTGAGCGTAGCTTATCGCTTAATGAAAGCTTCGATACATTATCTTAACCGTACTCGAGGATCTTTGAATTTCTTATTATGAATAAGAAAGCAAATCCTAGCGCTGTGTATTATCTAAAATTACTCTCGAGATAAGTATCGCACGGTCACGATACACGGACGTTTTTTTCGTATACAACGAAACTCAACAATTATTAATTGTTTGTACGATGCGGTTACGCACGAAACGGTAAATTCGTGATACTTGATACACGAGCGTATTGTTAAGATTAACTTGCTACCATCAAGGTAGAAATGAGTCATCGCGTGTGAGTAACGTGATAAAACTAGGTTTCTAATTGTTGTAACAGTCATACTACTGTAAAACATGATGGGAACTTAAATGAAACGAGTAGCTTCTTCGAGGTTAAACAAATCAATAAATTATATGTACATATATATACAAGAACACGCGTAACCTCGATAAAGGTATACGATACCTTTTTCCTTTCACCCAATTGACAGTACTTTCGAGGGAAATGAATACAAAAGCGACAAGAAAAACACCGTTGAAAGCAGTGTCTTGAGGAATCGTTTCTTCAAAGGCATCCTCTTTGGCGTACTTGTTTACGTCGGCATCAGCAGACGTGTCGCGTTACTAGTCATTCGATATTGTCAAAACAGGAGACTTCTTTAGCAAAGACAACCAAGGGACGATGTTTACCCCCCAATAAAAAGAGTCTAACGAATATACCTTCCTAATTCAATTAGCCTGGGGGTGTCATTTGACTGCGCGAAGAAACGAACGTATCCTGTTCGAATTAGGCGGACAGCTCATCCTTAAGACGCGTTTTCACGTGGTGTAAAATGGCGCGACTTTTGTCATGGAAACTGCAGATGCTATCATTAAACTATTATATACTCTAATAATATATTATGATACAATTATTATATTATAATAATCTGTTATTTATAAAATTATTTTAATATTCATGCAACTATTATATTATAATAATTTACCATTTATACAGCTATTATAATAATTTACCACTTGTATAATTATTGTATTACGATAAACAGTATGTGTATAATTATTATGTTATGATAATTTATTATTTACATAATTATTATCTTATAATAATAGCGATAGTAATTTTTGTATTTCATAAAGCTTGGTGTAATATGTCTTGATATTGTATAGTATAAAGTACCATATTATTATTTACGTGAATTTACTTATGAAACTACATAATTATAATTACCTATGAATCTGATTTCCAATTAAAAATTACATTAATGATCAAACACTTTGAATAACAATAATGTTTATTTGTAACATCACATACAGCTCATTAATCTAATTTGCCACAATTTAATGAACAAAATAATGGTTATGCATATGATGCTAGCATATTATTGTTTCTCGTAATAGATACATCATCGGTTTAATAATAGGAACTGATTAAACTAAATAGGATTAATATCGAATACGCGTCAGTAACTAAAGCGAGAAGTGAAATAACGACAAACGATAGTATACAACAAAAATTTCAATTTAACTAGTTATTTAAACCTAGTTTGCAATTACGGAAAGGTATTGCAATTTTTAATCGTGTACCGTTACGATCTTTAATTAGAAGTTAAACTTCTAATTATTAATTTGGAAAAATTACAAGAATTTAGATTAATTCTTGTATAAGAATCGATTAGAATATAAATCTTAATCTTTGACTAAACGTGACTGAATTAAGAATCGAATTTTTGTTCTTAACTAGAGGAGGTTACAATTAACGACCGGAAGTTAATTATTGACTTTAACAGCATACTTAAAATTAACTTTTATACTTGACAAGTTTAAATTAAATAGCGAAGTTCAATTTTTAATTAGAAAATTACGGTGTTAATAAATGTTATTCTCAATTCAAATTCGATCAACAATTATAATTTAATTATTTGATGGTTAATGGGATAATAAAAAATTTCAAAAGTCTAGATTGGTCAAATTCTATCATTGTTCTTCGTTAACTGTAGACTACGCGATGTAGCGTGAAGGAAAATAAATGTATATAAAAAGAAATTAATGTAACGTATAATGCGATACGGCGTGGGCAACAACGAACGTAAAAATTCTTCAATCGGGCAACATCAATTAAACAATTAATTCGTATTAGCATAGTCTAAATTTCATTAATATGGATCATTAAAAAAAATAGAAGAAATGAAACAATCGTAGTATTGCAAAATACCGCTACACAATGGAAACGCATCTGAAATTTTTCAGTCAGATGTTCCGGTAAGATTGTGGAAATTTGAAAAGCAGTGTGTGCACACGGATTACGAAACACTGTACTAGAACACGTGGAAATTCGAATGCAAGTTGTACACGAGTGCCCGCGCGATATCGTCTTATGCAAAAAGTATCTTTGCGCAATGTCTTTATTAGCGATCCCGCTTTCCCACTGTGCAACAAAACTCCTACACACCGTCGAGCAAAAAAAGGAAGTAGGGAGCAAAAAAAAAAAACATCGTTTCCACTTTAATTTATCGCGATCATAATATTATATCATCCAACGGGAATTAATCAATTTTTAGCCGCGTTAGCGTGCTCGCCGACCAGCTTTCTACTCGGAGTTTCGTGTGTTGTGTTTCCCAACGATTACGACAAACAAACAGAAGAAGTGTTAAGTTCAACGACGACCGAACTTTTCAATCATTATAATATTCATGGTGGAACAATTGAAACTGGAACTGGTCAAGGTGATCTAGCTCAATGATGGGTAACTATGCCCGTGAGGGCGCGGTGTACGGAGGTGCGAGTGCACTCAGGTAGATTGATGGTAATCTTTCAACTCGAAAATTCCTTATTTCAACAATTTTTCTACTCAATATTTCCTATATTGCTGAAATTTTTATATTTTCCAATTATCAAGTTTCTAAATTTCAACATTTCGATATCTGAAGAATTGATAATATGAAAATTTAGAAATTTTTGCATTTGAAAATTTAGTAATTTCAAAGATTGGGCTCTTAGAAATTTCAAAATGAAAATTTCCAGATCTGGTGATATAGAAATTTAAGAATTTTGGAAATCGGTAATTTAGTAATATGTGAATTTTGATATTTCAAGATTTGTGGACTTGTAAATTTTCCAATTTGAGAATTTGTCGAATTAGAAATTTATATATTTGTAAATTTTCAAATTTGTAAATATGTAAATCTAATTGTGGAACGTTGATATTTCTACAGTTTGAAATTCCTAAAGAAGATTTGTGGACTTGTAAATTTTCCAATTTGAGAATTTGTCGAATTAGAAATTTATATATTTGTAAATTTTCAAATTTGTAAATATGTAAATCTAATTATGGAACGTTGATATTTCTACAGTTTGAAATTCCTAAATTATGATATTACCCAATTTGAAATTACAAATCTATGTTAATATATTCAATATACATATACAATACATCTGCATACATGTATGGAATACATATTATACATATGTATTAATACCATCCACATATATTATCATTCATATACATATATTAATATCACAAATGAATCAGAAAATTTGAAAATTCGAAATCTCCGTGGATCTCTAATACCTCGCCTATCCTTGTTGCATTTGTTGAATACATTCAGTCCCAACTGTCTTAAAACACATTCCATAGACGTAGCAATCTTTGAGAGACCAAATCGCTCAAACTTAAAAGTAATTTAATGGAGATAACATCGTCGCTAAGGCTCGTACAAAAATGTACTTTGTGAAGTTAATATTTATTGATCATCGCAGCTACACCTAAGTATAATCTCGTGAACTTGTTATAATAAAAATCTGAAACCTACAAAGTTCCCTATAATCAGTGTCTCTATAGATACTATGACAAAGTACAAAATCTGAATCCTTCCATCAGTGAGTTAATTCAGAAGGTTAATAAAACCCGTCCTCGAAGTCAGAGTCACTAGAATGCTGAAGTTCTAACCTTGCTCCATCCCCGTGGGATCACAAAGGATATTATGACTACAGCGATGACGTCAGGAGGAAAATGGACGGACCTGCAACCGATACCTCGGCGTCGGTGTACAGGTGCCATTGAAGGTTCAAGTACGGTACCTCCGGTGTCCAGATCGTATTATAGGACCCCGTTGGTATTTAGTTCCGTGACTTGAGCAGTCGGCGAAGGGATGGCACCGTATCGGCTACACGAATTACACGTGTAAAAGAAAACAGTGGATGATACCTACCGACCATCACCGTCCGAGTATACCACCCGCGGATCCTCCGTTCATTCGCAAGGCCCCCGAGGAGCTTTCCTTTTGACGGGTCTTAACAACTTGTAACCGATACCTGTGCTCCCTTCTCTCTTTTTCTTTTTTCTTTTTACTCTGTGTGTATGTGTGCGTGTGCACGGTGAATGGTCTGAATGAAAGGAGGCAAATCGTCGCGCGAATATTGTATACGTGGCCAGGACGACCCACGAGGCACCTTAACCACAATGGAACGCGAGACCATGAGGGGTCGGGGGCTGTAAGCTAGTTCGGACATAAATCAGATATACGACGGTATACTGCCAGTAGTATGCGCCGTTTGGCAGGTAGAAGAGCCGGGTATCCGCTCGTGACAATTGTCCGTCTTATTCGTTTTCTTAAGCTCATTGTTGTGCATCCCTATCGGTATCTCTTGAAACACCTGCTTTTTCGGATCATCCGTTTCGACAGGGTTCGGATGAGTGAGTGGTGCTCCAATGTCAATTTGCACTTACAAGGAATCCCAAAAAATATTTCTGATGTTATAGGAACATCGAAAGGGTTGATTTTGTACATTATTAGTAGTAAATAACGTGGCGACAGCAGTCAGTAAATGTTTCAATAACTACGAATTTGGTAAAAACCTATTACTGTGCGTTGTATTGTCTCGCGTTGGATGATCAAGCGTCGATTGTATAACAAATACATTCAATTATATAACAAACTCTAGTTATATTGCCATTTTTATACATATTTTCTAGTAATGATGCTTTCCGCCATTGTAGTACACGAAAATTTCCTAATTAAGAAGTTGGAAATATATAAATTGAAAATGTTGGTAAATGTTATATTACTACGCATTATATTGCCACGTAATCACCATAGGTTATATTATTGTACGCTATAACGCCACGTGTTGTAGTATTACGTGCTATATTGCCACATATTATATTACCCAGCATTAAATCACCACACGTTGCATCACTGTGTGCTATAGCGCCACGCTGTGTTGTATTACCACGCGCTTCATTGCCGCGAATTATATTACCACGCGTTGTATTGCAACACGTTTTATCGTCGCACGTTGTATCAATTATATCAAAATGTTATTAACAATTTGATAATCGAGTAAAATATTGCTAAAGCAAGCGAGAGTGTATTCTTACTTAAACTTCAAAACTAACCCACCCTAACTTAACCTAAATCTGAACGATAAAATTTTGTATTAAATTAGATTAGGATTAGGTTTAGATCAACTTGCTAGGTTTAAAGTTTAAGGTCCAGTAAACAGACTTCAATGATAAAATTATGTATCAAGTGAAGTTGCGTTAGGTTATGGTAGATTTGACGTTTAAAATAGGATAACAAGATCTGAATATCAAAATCATATTTCAGGTTAGATTTGCAGTTTAAGAAGATAGCAAATATATTGATAACCTAAGTACGACCTCTAATTACATCGCCATTGTATTATTACACGTTGCATGACCATATGTTGCATAGTCATGCGCTATATCGGCAAAAAATTAATAATTTTGCGAAACTATACAGAATAACGAAAGGGTTCAGCTGAATATTCATTACCTAATAAATAAGTATATCACGTAGTAATTATAAATGTTTGGACAACTACGAATCTGGTACAAACTTGACTACGCTCGAGTATGGTGCGACTTCCGGTGTGTTCTAAAGATAATAGTATCGCCGGAATGCACGACTGGTTAAAAAAACAAAATGCAGCCACCGTTTCAGCAACCCAGGCGAATCGATTGTACGCAACTTCGTTTTTTAGCTTGCAATTAATTACAAAATTATTACGCAGTTGGATATAAAGTGTAACTAAACGATGAAATAATCGGGCGAAAAGAAAAAATGTGTTTAAAACTAAGCGCAGCAAACTGCTCTTGATTCATTCGAAACTAACGATGCACCCGTTGTGTCATTCGACAAACTTGCAGTGTTTGCAATATACGTAAACATTCAGAGTCCTCATTATCATCGTTTAATTTTTAAGCGATGATTTCTGTATCTATTTTAAGATGCAGAAGATTCATGGAGTAATTTCAAGAAAAAGTTTCAATATTAGTATTTCAAGAAACAGTGTCAGGCTTATCTTTGACGTTAAATGTTTTACTGTTATTAAAATGGTAAAAATATAGTAGAGGAGTAAAATTAATAACAAGTCAATAGCACGTGACGCACCAGGTGAGTTGTTCGGCGTTTAGTACATGACGCACCTGTTGTATCTTTAAAAAGAAATGTATATTATTAGCTAATAACGTCAGAGCTATTGGGCATTAACATCGTACCCAAGCAAGATAACTATCAATTATTTATTATAATTCAATAAACATTTAATTCCGCTACTAATTTTTTAGACAACCAAATAGCACGTGACGCACCTGGTGAGTCAATCAATACCTAGCATGCAAGCACCTGCTATGCTTTTAAAAGGATACGGATATTATTAGTTAACGCGGAAAAAGGTGTTGGGCAGATAAAATCGTACTCAAGCAAAATAACTATTAATTACTACAATAATTTCTATGATTATTAAGTGAAATTACTATGATTATTAAGCGAAATGAGTCGTTACGTCCTCTCTTACATTTTCACCGATCAATTTTCGCATTATAATCCAGTGCAAAAATATCCTGGCGAATAAAAAAAGAAACAACGTGAACTTTTTAACGGGATATCAATAAATTTCCGGGCTCATAACAGCATGACATTACCCTTTAAAGTTTCATCGGCACACATGCCCACACTAAAAACAAACGCGTACACCTTATAACCAGGTATCAAGCCCACACGCGTTTAATTCTACGTTATTATATCGTGCCACCTCTCTTTCAATATACCTACAACGATATACTTCTAAAAATGAAAAAAACGTTCACGGTATCACCTTTTTCTTATTTATACTTATGGAATTCTATCAAGGATAAATTCAAAGAAGGACGGCCATTTTACTCTTCAAAACTTATAAAATAAAAGAGTTCTTTCGGTTTATACAATGTCTAGTATATGACGCACCAGTTGCGTAGTTCAGTATCTAGTGTATGACGCACTTGGTGCGTAGTTCAGTATCTATTATATCACACACCTCATGTGTAGTGTGATAATCACTGAGTGACGCACTTGATGCGTAGTGTAATAATCACTGTGTGACGCACATGGTGCGTACTGTAATAATCACTATATGACGCACCTGATGCGTAGTTCAGTATCTAGTATAATGACGCACTTGATGCGTATTCAGTATCTAGTAGATGACGCACTTAATGCGTATTCAGTATCTAGTATAATGACGCAACTGGTGCGTATTCAGTATCTAGTATAATGACGCATGTGGTGCGTATTCAATATCTACTATATGACGCACCCTGTGCGTACTGTAATATCTACTGTATGACGCACCTGATGCGTATTTCAACATTTACTACATAACGTATGTACGTAATTAAATGTCTAATATGGGATACGCCCGGTATATCGTTCAATAACAAGTATAATTAATATGAATAAATGATAGTAGACGTCTACTGTATAATTCAGTCATCCTAATTGTAAAGCAAAAATATCGACTGTCACTTGTAATCAATGAAATCAATCAAATCTCACCGAATGAATTAATAAACAATGAAAAAGATAAAGATATCGAAACGAGACTGTAAATCGATTTGCAGCGGTGTCTCGTTTAGCCGGCACTTCAAAAATTCAAGTGCCCTCTCCCCCTCCTCTTCCTGGTTTTAACTAAAATCAATATCCCTAGCTTAGCAGGAGTAAAAATACGTTAACCCAATAACGACTATTTCGCGTCCCAAGTGTTCACTCACCTGCATTAATCTAATTACAAACGTCCAGTTTATTCGTGTGTCTGAATTATATCGTCTACCTATTTCACCGTTCCTGTCTGTCCAACACGCGAAAAATGAATTTTGATATGATCGATCGTTTTCGATTCACCGCTAGCTCAAACGCGTTGTTTTTATCGAACGTCGCACGGTAACAAAAAAATCCCGAAACTCCGAGAAGTTAAGACAATTTTTTAACTAAATTTTTATACAAATAAACTGCTTCTTTTGAATGGTTATTACTTGAAAATATGGTAATTTGTAAATCTGGAGATTTGGGAGTTAAATTCGAGGACTTGTAAATTTAAGAGTTTGTAAATTCAGATATTTGATAAATTAAATATTTTGAGAGTCGAAAATATAAAACGTTCCAACTGTCCTATACAATAATAATGAAAACAACAATAAAAATCGAGATTCAAACATAGAACGATAAAAATAAAGTTATCTATCGATTAGTTAATTCAAATCGATATAAGATATGCAACACAGTTTGAAATTATTCACACGTGCACCGAATGTCTGAGATGATATTCCATTACGGAGTGTGCTAGCCAGAATAGCAGTTATGGGGATCACCAAGAAACCACAATGGAGTTACATGTATGATACCCTTCTCCTCCTACAAACAGTCACCATATGGAGTCATACAAACAAGCAACAGTATTATAGTTATCGTTTGCAAAAGAAGTTGCGTTACAAAGTTTTCTTCTGCATTTTTTTAAAGCGATATAATTTCATGACATAAAAGTATCGCAAAATGATACCTATGATACATCAAATTATAGCTTAAAGCTCGAGAAAAAAAGACTATATAAATATTTAATCGATATTCGTAGTACAAAATGGCTGATTGCTAATTATAACTAAAAATATTATTACTATGTTGTTACTAACTGACAAGTTAACAGGAGAGTTCTGAGACGATTTCATGACAGAAAAGTATCACAAAATGGCACTTATATTATATCAAATTAAAGCTTAAAGTTTGAGGAAAATGTCTGTATAAATATTTAAGCGATAGTCTTCATACAAAATGGCTGATTGTTAATTGTAGCTATTGTTGTTAGGTTGTTACTAAATAACTAATTCCAAAACGCACAGTTCTGAGACAATTTCATGACATAAAAGTATTGCAAAATGGTGCTTGTAATATATGGAGTTAAAGTTCAAGGTTTGCTGAAAATTACTGTATATGTGCGCTAGTAATATTCATAATGTTAGTGAAGTTAGAAATTAAAGAACAAAACTACTTGTTATATTATTAAATCAATTTTGAAGGGTAGAAAGTCCAACACAATTTCATGGCATGTATCACATAATTGTACATACATCAAATTAACGCTGAAAGTTCATTAAAAATAACTACATGAAGGTACTGTCAATATTTTAATAGAAAGCAAATTATATAAGATAAGTAGAAATTAAACTATTTCATATCAATTGGCCAACTTCGAAACGCATAAAATCTAAAACGATTTCATGACAGAAAAGTATCATAAAATGGCACTTATAATATATCAAATTAATGCTTAAAGTCTGCAGAAAATGATCAACCTAATCGCTCATTAGAACTCCCGATACAAAATGGCTGGCTGCCAGTTACAGCAAGCAATACCCGATTTCGAAACGTAATACGCCTGGTGCGATTTCGTGACAGAAAAGTATCGTAAAATGACACGACACATCAAATTGAAGTTCGAGGAAAATTACTATATAAACGGGTCATTAACACGCTCCACATAAAATGGTAGTTCGCTTCAACGAACAGTTAACCAATTCCCAGTTTCGTATTACCCAATTTGTAAAAAACCTTACAAATATTCGTATCCTCTGAAATAACACAAAAAATGACTCAGCTTCGTGTGTACATATTGAACTTTCACTCCATCTTTATTCTTCGACATAAAAATACCGATAAACTCTTAGTGTAAATCTATTTACAGCCAGAAACCACAGACCGCAACTATTACAACAAACTGAATCATCAAATCCTCGAAATTCTATGACAATAATCAGCGTTTACCAGTTTTCTTATCGAATACTATTTTTAAATCGGCTGGATGGCAAACAACCGATCCGATTCACACGGATATGCAAACTGCTCGAAGCAGAAGGTAGAACGAGTCTATGGTTGTTCAAATAAAGGCGCGTGCTGGCTGACACGATTGTTGGAAGCGTAGGGCAGGTCTTCAACTACGGGAGTTCAATATTTATTGCGATGTCACCAGAGGTCGTGGACGGTTAAACTACAAAAGGCAACAGGGTCAGGCAGCAGCCGAAGGAAACGGCGGGTCGTGATAAAAAGAATGTGACATAAGTTGGGGGGTTGGCTTATCGATATTGCTTGGAAATATGCAACGACGCTCTGCTGCGCGAGAAGAAAAGTCATTAACACGAGTCTCTGGCAAGAAACGCAACGATAACGTATCGCGCGGTTTCATCGACGGCCAACTCGGCTAAGAAATCCTGCATCGAATTAACTAACGTTGCCCGAATACAAAGAAATGGCGCGCATACGAAGCACAAAAGTGTACGTATTACACGCGATAACGAAGCTATTAATACAATACGTTAAAAGCCTTTTCCGTGCCATCTGACAAGGAGTAACTCTTCAGATTTTCTATCACAGAAACAGTCGCGTAATTTCTTTGCCGCGTTAATAACCAACCACTTACGTCGGTCTTAATTAATTAGTTCGGTAACAAGTTTTTAATACGAGGCTATCCGACGTTTACTTCTTTAATAATAGATTATTCTACTTTGCATCTGGGACTCGATAGTCTAAGAAAAGTAATAAAACTCTGAATGGGCGATTTCAAGGCGTAAAAAGTACGACACGATTTCATGACATAAAAGTATCGGGAAATGATACTTGTGACACATCAAATTCAAGCTTACGGGTTACGGAAAATTACTGCATCAAGATTTTATTACCGTTTTTACTGCGGGGAAACTGAGAAGGAAGTGAAGAGAGGTTATTAACTTGTTGCGTATCAATCAAAATCATTTAGAAACGTGACGAATGCAAATTCTTCACAGAAATGTATCGCATAATGGCACTTGTGGTACATACAATTAAAAGTTAAAAATTGCTGAAAATTAATGTATAAACGCCCTGTATCTCTTGTGTTAGTAAAGTTATCAGTTAGAAGAGAAAGCTACTAAATTTCTACGTACCAAATGGCACAATTTCGGAACGTAAGATGTCAAACACAATTTCATGACATAAAAGAATCGCCAAATAATACTTATGACATATCAAATTAAAGTTCAAGGTCCACTGAAAATAAGTATATAAGCGAATTAGATGGTCGTTGAAATTAATCATTTTGCAACATTGTAGCGTCTATCAGGGAAAATCACTTCAACAGAGATTCGTTCGTTTATAAGAATATCGTTTAACCACTTACACAGACATTCTCCTTAAACTTTAAACTTTAATTTGATACGTCATAAGTGCTATTTTCTGATACTTTTATATCATGAAATCAAGATCCAACAATATTATTTTCGCCCAAGAAATTATTCTTTAAGTACACAAAAATATTTTTGTTTGAAACTCGAAATGCTTAAACGATTGAAGTCGTGTCGTAACTACGGGTCATATTAACCTACTAATAATTACTAAATAGCAAAAAATTCCACGATGAATGAAACGAGGAATAAATATTTCCCAGCTCACATCAACGCATTTTAAACGCAAATAGGCAAAACCCAAGTT
Organism: Megachile willughbiella; assembly: GCA_945859595.2. NCBI lineage: Eukaryota > Metazoa > Arthropoda > Insecta > Hymenoptera > Megachilidae > Megachile > Megachile willughbiella. Next base: position 14,822,191 of record OX243796.1, read on the forward strand.
TATAACGATCTTTGATCTTATTAATTACTAATCTAGCTCGTTACGTAAGCAGCGAGATAATTATTCCGACTAATTGAATAATTGATTACAGATACTTAGGATTCACAGTCCGGAAGGAATAACATCTATTTCGTCTGTTTATCTGTGCACTGATAACGTAGAACCGATTAGAATTCTCCTCGTTTATACACCGTGAACCTTCGTGAACTGTGATATCCTTTTTCTCTTTCTCTCTTTTTAATCGATACATTTATTTGCAACAGAGGAGAAAAGAAAAAAAACGATACAACTTTACGTTCCAGCTGCAACTCGAACGTACATCAAGTTGTATTATAAATAAATATATTACAAGCAGATGTTCCAGATGATGTCGGTTCAAAAGACGAAGATAACATAATAAATATATAAATGTATCACGGACGGCTTCAAAAATCATTAAAACAGCGAGGTCTTATCGTGACCCACGCAATGATGATACCGATTTCTTCTCCCCCTTATCAACCTACATCGAGACACCGCTTTTCTTTTGCATAGGCGATTCTGGTGCTTATTTTAACCGTGTTTGCGATAAGACATTCTTGGAAAAAGTATTTTAAGGAATACAGTTGAAAATGTAATACAACTGAAGTTCTTCGCTGTGTTTTCTATATTAAATTTTTGGGAATTAATCTTTCAATGAAAAAGCAACTCGATAATATATATACCAGACTCTCCTTATATTGCTAATTTTACACGTATGCTATGTATACTAATGACGTTTCACATCATCAACTGAGAATATTATCAAGCGTTATATTACTACTCGTTGTATTGCCACGTGTTATATTGCCACGCACTATAATGTCATTCATTGGATCGCCTCGAATTATATCGCCACGTGTTGTATCACTATGTGTTATATTGCCGCGCATTATATCACCATGTGTTATATTGCCACGTATTACATTACCAAACGCTGTAATGTCAATTATTGTACCGCCTCGAATTATATCGCCATATATTGCATCACTATGTGTTATATTGTCGCGCATTATATTACCACGTGTTATATTGCCGCGTATTATATCACCAAACGTTGTGCTGTCATGCATTACATTACCATACACTGTAATGTCAATCATTGTACCGTCTCGAATTATATCGCCATAATTGCATCACTATGTGTTATATTGCCGCGCATTATATCATCACGTGTTGTATTGCCAAGCATTATATTACCGTACGCTATAATGTAAATCATTGTACCGTCTCTAATTATATCGATGTGCTGCATCAGTATGTGTTATATTGTCACGCGTTACATTACCACATGTTATATTGCCATGCATTGTGTCGCTCCGCCTTATATCGCCACGTCTTATATTGTCACACACTGAGTTATCACGCACTATAACATCACGTATTGTATCATAACATGTATCGTCGCTTGTTATATAGCCACGCGTTATAACGACGCATGTTATATCGCCACGCGTTATAACGACGTGTGTTGTAACGTTACGCGGTGTATCGACCGCTACAATATCAAAGGAGGAAACTTTACGCGAACCCAATATATTTCCAACTCCTGGAATTTTCCGTTATTAGTACTCTATCCGTGGCAATATAACGAGGGTCCACAATAATATGTGTAATAAATACATAAGCATACAACAATAATTTATAATTAAAAACGTAATTTTCTCTGGTTAAATGCAGTTGTATTTCATATTCATATCTTATCCTGCGGTAATATTGACGTTGCTTTTCTAAAAAATTTACCAACGAGCATGCCATTGGCCTTAACTGCAAACCGCGATTAGGGAACACGTGTTTTTAAGACGCATTCTAAGAAACCAACCTCATTCTCTGTCCACAGTTCTCGTAATTATATTTATATGTTAAAATAATAACATTACACACTAGTTAATGTAGTTCAATTTTAATCGAAACACTGATTATCGGTTCTAAATTTAACCTTATTTTTTATATATTAATATATTGATAAATGTTTTTGAAAAGATGTATTATTTATATTTATAAAGACGATGTTATAATTTAGTATTAATCTTATTTCTTTATATTTAATACCAATGATAAGCGCATTTTGCAATTCGTGTAAAGCAACGCAATTGTATTAAAATTTCAATTGATTGTTACTGGTTGTGTGTCAATAATAATCGTAAAAATGATGCAACACGATTACCGTGCCCGTTATCTCGAAGCCTCGAAAGATAACGTTTATTTTGCTGCGAATCTTCACGAATGATGCATATGTACAGTTAAAAATTACGAGCGCGAGTCAGTTATCGTGGATATCGATACACGGGAAAAATATGCGAGAGAGTAATTATCGATACAGAGTATCGTCGCATCAACGAACTCGACCAATCGAAAGAATTTCAACGAAGCTTTTTCTAACGAAGAATGAAACCGATGCACGTGTGCATTATTGTAATCTTATCAACGATTGTATGAATCAACTTTGAACTTTCGTTCTCTTTAGAACCAAAATATATGTATCGCTCAAATTAGAACAATACAGGAACGACGTAACGATAGGTTAGCTTCATCAGTGCCGTATCATCACGTTAACATCAAACGAGAGTACTTTTTTTCGCATATTTTATCGTAGAAAATTTCCTATAAATCTCTTTTATCGTAATTTCTAATAAATTCTTCGATAATAAAATTATTAAAAACCTTACGTATGTATATTTATATGACAAGTACTCTGCACGCGTTATTCTGTAATACAATTCATTAATCTAACCTCCAAATCGATTAAAACCTGTTTTAAGGAAAACTATAAAAAAGCAACACAGAACGATACGCATAATGAAAGTTTAATGATACATGACTCAACAGGGGTGAAGGTACGATGTATCATACGTCTTGTATAGCAATTAACGTATTTAAAAAAATGAACATTAGCGCATCGTTGATAGACGCGTGCAGCAACGCGTGCAGATATCGATACTCGATCGTCGTAACGACTAATATCGTAACACGTTCCCCCTAACGCTCGCCGATACTCGAAGCAGCCAATTAAACACTACATAATATGAAATTCCAACGTCAAAGACTTCGTTATTTAATTCCAATGAAATAATATTACAAATCCATTATTTACTACGTGAAACGAGCGAGTGCTTTAAATTTATCTACATACGTGCGTGTGTAACAGGCTTCTGTGTACGCTCGAACGTGTGTTTATTAAGAATGTCTATCAACGTGATCTTTGGTCCATCGTAGTAACGGCAAATAATAAGATAAATGCAAAGATTCACCGCAATGAAATTAACCGAAGGAATGATTGAAAAAACGAATCATAACACAGAAAGAAAAGAGAGGCTATAATTAAAAGCAAATAAAATGCACAGACACTTACTGGGCAGCTCGGCACCATTAAGGATTACAGGAAACTGATAATCCTTGGCGGCTGGTCGCGTTTATGGGTCTTTTGCGCGCACAGAACCATCTTGCTTAATTATTATCCCAAGTCACCGAGAGAGTTACTTTCCATTCAAGCGGTAGTTTCGCCGCAGCATGATCAATTGTACCGCGCAAAACTCCGATACGTAACGTGTGCACGAGCACTATGGTTTAGGTTCTGTAAACGCATTCAACGATCGCGAAACACCAAACACTTTCAAGTAGAGATCTCCTCGTGACACACGTGAAACGAGACTAAACGTCGTACATGCGCGTATACTACGGCGTAAACGGAACGCGAAAGGTTATGGAAGAGCCTAAGACGCTCGAAAAAAAAAGGTAGAAACACGAAAACGTATTACGGGGAACGCGACGGTAGCACGGGAATGAGAAGGAGGCACGTAGAACGCGCAAACCCGAGGAGAGACCGCGACGTTCGTTTTTACATGGCGTGTTACACTGGCCGCACTATCCTTACTAAAAATCGCCTCGAATCCGCGAAATTCACATACCGCGTCTACTAGCTCCATCTTGACTCGTGAGTTAAGCCGGACGCGCACGTTCTTTCTGTTCCCGTCGTCTTCCTGATCGTTGTCGTGTCGTCGTCGCCGCCGCCGCGCCGTCGTTTCTGGTGGTCAGCGTCTTCTGTTCGTCTTTCCACTCACCGCGTACACTATCTCTCGCGCACACGCCGCTCGGCCGTTACTCACTAACACGATAAATCCATTGTGAGAGACAGAGAGAAAATTCCTGCCAGCACATTCCGCGTGTACACTCGCGAGCATCATAGGCTTCCCTAGGGAAAATGGCGGCGTAAGGAATAGGGACCCCACAACTTCATCTTTTGTTGAGAAATTTTTAATTTAGACATTTTTTAATTGCAATTTCAGAGATTTGACTATTCGAGATTTAAGAACTTTCCTGATTGTAAATTTGAAAATATAAGAATATGACAATTAGGGAATTTTTGAATTTAGAAATTTACAAATTTGGGACCTTGGAACGTGAGAATTGGGAATTTAAAAAATTAAACAGCTAAGAATTTGAGCATTTGGAGATTCAAAAATCTGGGGATTTAAACTAGAAACTTTGTGATCCAAGGGTCTGGAAATTTAGGAAGTCAGAATCGGGATTGGGGAATTTGGAAACGTGGAAATTTAGAACTTGGAGATTGATAACTTGGAAACTCTAGAATATGACGTTTAAAGGTGAGAAGTGTAGGAATTTCTAATTTTTAGATATGGAAATCTGAACATTAGGTTTAAAAAACGCTGATTATTTGAAGTCTTAAGATGAACTTGGAGAAATAAAAAGTTAAAAATTTGCGAATATTTGAGTTTGAGAATCCATAAAGCTAGGAATTTGAGAACTTTATGTTGTAAATTTGGGAACTTAAAAATCTAAGAATTTAGAGATATGAAAATGGGAGAATTGGGAAGTTCCAAAACTCGAGTAGTAGAAAACTTGAAACCTTAAGAATTTGTTGATGTGGACACTTGGAATTTCCAAAATTTAGGTGCCTGGCGATGTAATGGTTCGAAAATTTCAAGTCTACGCATTTGATCCCCCAAAATCTTAGGTAAGTGAAAGGAGGTGCTTCCCCTATTCTACTAGCAATTCAAAGGAAGCCTACGTTGCCCCGAAGTGTACGTAAGTACTGAATACGAGGGTGTACGATGGAGTACGACGAGGCGCGCGGCGGCTGCTCTCGGCTCGAGTCGAGCCGAGTCGAGTCGCTTGCTCGTTCGCGGATGTCGTCACGAGGCAAGAGGGAAGAGACAGAAGAAGAGAAAGACGTAGGGCGAGAGAGAGAGAGAGGCGGGAGAAAGGGAGCCGATACGAAAGGGGAAACCTGGTGGGGCGGCAGAGAGTTAAACGTAAGAGCGAGAGAACGAATCGAAAAGAAAGAAAGAACGAGATCGTCTAGGTGGGGAGAGACGAGACGGGTTAACGAGAGAGAAAGAGAGAGGGATTAGGATCGAGCGAGAAAAGGTGAGGGAGGAGAGGTAAGTACGAGTCGTGTATGGTCGTCGTATAAATAGACGAGAGACGATATAGGCATCGTATAGTAAGACTCCTAGGGCAGGTAGTGGATGCTCGTGACAGCGATGAAACTACCTCGCTTACTTGCACCGTGAGCACACGGAGAGTCACTGACACACAATGCAAGAGGCTCCGCGCACGTGCATGCACGCACACTACGTTCCCACAAGGAAGCGAGCGAGCAAGCGAACACATAGCACGCACACGAACGAACGGACGTTCTCGCGGAACGACTTGACACGCGCACGCGTACACACACAGGCAGATAGATATACGCGTATACACCGGGGCTGTGAATGCGTCGTTGCCGTGTGGTCGTGTGTTGTCGTGGTCTCGTAGACCGCCACTCCACCGTGTCACCTATGCCGCGGGTATCGACGACGAACGTAAGAACCGACACGAATTCCCGGGAACCGTCGACATCAGCCGGGCTCGTGGCTGCCCTTGCCACTGGCTGTAATTTCGTTGGTTCGTTCGAGCGAATGCGCGTGCACTCGCGTCACGAAAATCCGTCACAGTAGACCGGACCGGGAGGAGATGGCGACTACGATACACACGACACGGTCATGACGTAGTCATCGATGCACGCTCCACCGTATTCTTCTTCTTATTTACTTCGCGAAAGCGAACCACTGTACCATCGAATTATTGACATCTTTCCTGTCGAGTTATATACGTGCTTCCTACACACGGTTCTCTCTTTTTCTTTCTCGCTCGTACCACGATCTCTCTTCCTCGTCACATGCACACGTATGGACTCGGGCTCAGTTGCTCAACTGAACTGCCTGCGACTTGTCGAGCCATATAACCAACCAGACAACGCGCACACCACCTACCACTATACTACTACTACTATTACCACCACCACTACCACCACCACCACTGTGTCACTGCTACCATCGCTACTACTACCACCACCTTTTCCTCCTCCTCCACCACCGCCGCCTTTACTTCATATCTTGTCGACCGCGTACACACGTATACACACACCACCGAACGATTCGACGCGCGCGCCGACTCACTGACAGCCGTTGCTTCACGGACACACCGAGCTACCTTACTCACACCGGCAAACCTGCCGTACGAAACCTTCTCGACACACTGAGGCCACGAGTACGAGAGTACGTGTAGAAGCCTCTAACCCGGAGCGCACACCTACGCACACCAGCAACAGCTACAACGCCGACGGACTGTAGCCTCAGGAGCGGCGTCACGCTCCCCGCGGACCCGTGGGCTCACATTCTTACCGCCGCGTTGCGTTTCACGGAATTCCTGCGTGTGGCTGTGCTTTCATCTTCCGTTTTCGACGCGTTATATTTCTCGGTCGTTAACGAATAAATTTGATCGATTCCTTCCGTTGTATCGCGACTGCAGGTTTTCAGTTGGACTCTACCTAGAACCTTAGACTTTCCCTAAAGTTCCCATAGGTCTTCTTAGAATCCTCTAGGTTCTCTCCGAGTCACAACTCTTTCCTGGAGCATTAATGACAAAATTTCTGTTCATTCTTCTTAGAATCATCTCTGGATAAGCAAGTTTTTAAACAAAATTATCCAACATGTATGCGATGAATCACCGCTTTCTAAGGTACTCGTACGAAAATTAGGTTAAAAAAATGTTAGGTAATACGCTGACACCCCTTCCTTTCGGTACGAAAACGTATGAAATTTTCGAACATAGTTAAAATTACTGTTATCGATAAGTATTAATAATATCGCAATCTTATCAATAATATCGTTAAGGTTAATAAACGTAGTCTGCAACGTGTAATTTTATCATCGGAATTTAATTATTTGAAATCAGATTAGATTACGTTTAAAGTTTAAATTGGAATGGATTTGAATGCTAAAACCAGACCCAAAAAATATGAATAAAACCTAACCTAATCTAAGTAACTTTAGCTGCCTTAACCTAACCTAATCATAACCCGACTTTAGCTAATCCAATAAGCTAGTCCTAACTTGACCTGAGCTTATAATTTAACCTAACCTACCTTTAGTCTAACTTGACCTAACCTAATAAGCTTAGAAAATCCTTATATAATTAAAGATTATAAAAATTACACGTTTATCAATTGTTAAAATTTTGTTTAATTACAATGTATACAAATTAAATTTCATTTTATAAAATTCAATTAATGAATACGATTTTGCCTCGCGTCGGAGACATGTCTCAAACTGATCAGGAAAATGTTCTGCTTTGAATATAACTTTATGTGTTTATAGAGCGAATCGTGACAAAAATAACGATATGCTTAATCATTTCCAATAACCGTTCAAAGGTGCGAAACCTAATCTTGAAGTTGTATTTAAATTAGTAGTTGTCACACGCGTCCTTCTGACGTGTAAAATGTAATTTTCTAGATTTCTTCGATAAAGTTTATTCTTAGCGCCCGCAGTACATAATAATTCTTTGGTAAATAATGATCGATAGTTTGATAAAGTTTGAAGTGCACGTGATCAATACGTGCAAGGACTAAAAAAGTATTTTATAAAAAAGAAAAATTACGGCGTATTGCATAGAAAGTGACCGTTACGCAGGCCTATTAATACACCGAACATATTCTTCGTTGTAATGATTCACGGTTTGTTGTCCGTTGTCAATGTGCGTAGACTAAAAAAGAAGAATCGTAACGGCGCTGTTTGTTTCGTTACGATTAAAACGATCGCGAAACGCGATAATTATAATTCTACCGGCTGCTGCATTTGCATACTATTTGTAAACTACTAATATTTGCTCAAGATACTCGAACTGCTTGCGAGAGATGATCATCTGCTTACCTAGACGTAGCAACTTCTAAGTCAACATCATTATTCATCGTTCAAAGCCTTCGAATAATAGGAACGGCGAGTATTAAAATGTACGCTATTCGTGCCAATTTTAGACGTTCCCGGCTCAATTGATCATCCCGTCAATCAAAAATTATCGTTTTCTCTCGGGTGTCATGACCATACATTAAAATCTACGCATGACTCGTGAACGTAGTAGACATCTGGCCGTAACAGTAGCCTCTCTCGTATCCCGTGCGTAAGCGTTTGTACAAGAAAGGTTCATGCGTCACGCACACTTGCACGTGCATACACTGCCGGGCATGCTAGGGGAAAACGCGATGTAGGGGAAAGGCACCATCACACGTGTCAATAATCGATTCGATTCACTATTCGTTCTAGAATGAGTAATTAATAAATTACAGACATACTTTTCTCTAGGATCTCCAACACTTCTCAACACCTTCCACTGTTTCAAATTTACCGCTCTTTCATTATTACCGCTTCTGACTCTGTTTAGGGTTTCCTAGATCTTAGAGCTTATTATAAACAGCGTTTGAGCAATGGTAAATTTGAAAGGAATCAAGTGTTGGAGGAGGAAGGGTGAATTTGGGAGGTCCAAGTCTGAAGAGATTCTAGGGAAACTTGAAAGCAGTGGGGATTTGGGGAGAGTCTAGCAACGTTTGGGGACGTCTAGGGAAATTCTAAAAGGGGTTCAGAGAATTTTGGAAGATCCGGAATTTGAAAATTTGGACGCTTAGAAATTTATATAATAGGGAATCTGACAATTTGCTGATTTGGAAATTTAAAAAGAATTTTGTAACTTGAAAATTTGAAAAGGTGGGAGAATTTATGAAGTTGAAAAGTTGTAGAATTTATCCATTTGGAAATTGGAAAATTATAGCATTTAAAATTTGAAAAATTTAATAATAAATCTAGTTTAAGAACTTGTGAATTTATTGCAAATTTGAGCACTAAAATATTTTCAAGAATAAATATTGAATCTGCCAAGCTCAAACGGTTAAACGTTTCTCCCCTTACAAATAGTCCTTCAAAGCGAGTCTAAATTGCATTAGTGTGTAGATACATTTTAATTGTCGAACAAGTGGTCCCTAGATACATCCCTGCGCGCAATCCATACATAAGCATGCAGCTACAGCGTAAGAAACGGAAAGAGAGAAAGAGAGACTCGGTGCATGCGTACACGAACACATTTACATATTCCTGTGCATGAATCTCATTGGCGTAGAAACATTTTTTGTACGCGTACATTTCCGAGAATTAAATACACTTTCCTCTAAATTTTTCATTTATTGAACTATTAACAATTTCCTGATCGAATCAGAGTCAGAGTATCATTCAATACTTCATAAATAATAAGATTGCATATGCAAAGAAGACTTTTAAAGACTATCAATAAGATTGCTCGTGGTAAGCTGTTCTCTTATGATCATTGTACTAATTCAAAGGATTTAGAAGTCCATCATTCCGAAGGTCATTTAAAACGGTTAACGGTTATATGAATTCCACTCGAATTCTCTGTCACTGGTAAAATATGTTCTATGGAGACTTCATCAATGAGGTACTGCGGAGTACCTTGTAGTGACTCGACTCCCCTTCTGCATTTCCCTTCATAGACTTTCGTGCGCTGTCGATGAATGGCGTAACCTCGTTATGGGACTTCACGTGGATAGCTCTATATCCCCGGTTCGACCCCCCGTAGAACATGGGAAAGGTTTCTCAAAAATTCCATGTACGCAACGGAAGGAAACAAACAAGTTCATAGTTCTTGTACACAAAACTGATGGTCAGCAATTTCACCCTTGAATGTGTGGACAGACATGTGCGATCTGCGTGTTTATTGGTAGAGTTTGATACTCATATATGTGGTATATTAGGAGAGCTATGGAGAATCTAGGGAGACTAGAGTCTAGGGGTTGGTCTAGGGGAAGTTCAAGATCTAAGGTCATGGGGAAGATAGGTATACAGCGGAACATAGGTATGACTATCTAGGGAAATCAAAATTTCAAATTTTCATTACTCCGTATTTCAAAATTCTTTACAATTCAATTTTAAATTCTGAAATTTCCAAAATTTCAAATTTTGAAATACTCAAAATCCCTAAATTCTCAAACTCAACAAATTTTGAAATTCCCAAATTCTCCAATTTAAAAATTTTTAAACTCAAATTTAAAAATTCCCAAATTCGCAAATTTCCAATACCCAAATTTCTAAATTTCCCTATTTTCAAATCCGTAGATTTCCAATCTCCCAAATATCTATATTAAATGATACAAACATAAATTGCACTGAGTATTGATTTGCAAGCAGCTTGGTACCAATTAATATCCACCGCTAAAATTCCCTAGAACCTAGTTAGATTCACGGAAGACCCCGGATGGTCGCACGGATGTAGAAACGGTAAATCATCCATAAATACCAGCGTCAAGAAAGAATTCAGACACAAGAAAAACTGAAGAATCTAACGAAGTTGAAGATCCGAGTCAAAAGTTACACGATAAACACCCGTTACTGATCTCCCATGCACATTCACGAGGAGCAAAATTCCGACCCAGAATGAATTGAATTCGAGGCGAGCAGCTATGATTAAACGTGCACGAAAGATTTCTCACCGTGTTGGCGCAATATGCGAATCGATAAAGAGAAAATGGTAGGGGTGAGATCTATGACGCGACGTTCCATGAATTTCATGCGAGAAAAAAAAAGGAACGAGAAATAAATTGAATTGAAAAGACGCGTGATCGACTATCAGATTTATCTTTAAGTTCGGAATACAATGCGCGGGTAGATACGATACTGCAGTCGAAGCGATGTTGAATGGGCCACGGCCTATTGGCTGGTCTCGGGTCACGTGCACACCGCTAGACATTCATTCTACCGCCACAACTGGTCCGCGTATGTTTGTACGTGCATGGGTGCTTTGATAGAAACACCATTTTATCCTTTTACGTAAAAAACCTATAAATAGTATTCGCTGGGAATCGGATGGATAATGATTTTCTTATTCGAATGGTTCGTGAGTGGAAACAGAGGGCGTGAGTGCACTTTGTTACGACACTGTTATCATTTTGAGATATTACGGACTGGGAGATGACGGAAGGAGTATAGGGTTTTTAATCAGATAAGATTCTTTGTTGTTGTATAGTTTAGTGAATGAAATGTGTCGGTTATTTTGAAAGTGGGAATATTCTAGGGATTTGGGAATTGGAAATTTGGGTATTGGGGAATTAGAAATTTGGTGAATTAGGAAATTAAAGATTTGAGAGTTGGGGAATTACAAATTTGGGGATTTTTAGTCTAGGGATTTGGGAATTGGGGAACTAGAAATTTGGGGATTTTGGAACTAGAAATTTGGGTATTGGGGAATTGGGAACTAGGGACTTGGGGAATTAGAAATTTGGAAAATTGGGGAATTAGAGATTTAGGAATTGGAGAATTAGAAATTTGGGAATTTTTGGACTAGGGATTTGGGAATTTAGAGTATTAGAAATTTGAGAATTTTGGAATTAGAAATTTAGTAATTTTGAAACAAGAAATTTGGAAATTTTGGAATTAGAAATTTAGTAATTTTAAAACTAGAAATTTAGGAATTGGGGAATTAGAAATTCAGAAATTTTTGGACCAGAAATTTGGGATTTGAGGAATTAGAAAATTGGAGTTTTGAAAATTTGACAATTTAGTAACACAGAAATTTGTGATTCTGGAAATTGGGGGATTTCAGAAATTGTAAATTTGAGGTTTTGAAAATTTGGCAGTTCAGAATTAGGTAATTCTAGATTTAGAAATTTAGATATACAGGAATTTATATATATAAAAATGTGAAAATTAAAAAAATTTGACGATTTAGAAAATTTGGGGAATTTGGAAATTTAGATAATTTAAAAATACAGAATTCCAAAAGATTTGACAATAATACGTATTGGAACAAGTGTTTCTTCCAATATCATTATTTCCCAAAATACGAAGATTAAATTGATCTTCTTACAGGCCACATTTTAAGGGGCAGTCACGTGACTTTTCAGGACCTCCATCAGTACTTCCGTTTCTCCCGCTGACCTTCCGTCGCAGTATAAATCATTTAGTAAACGCGGTATCTCAAAAACTAGTTATAAAAATATATACGTGTTATATATGTCTGAATTCGTCTTGAAATACACTATGCAACACCATACAAAAAATACATATACAATTCAACCGAAAAAAGTAACCTAATCTTCGAATTTCTTCAAACAAAATTAATATCGTACATAGAAATTTGTTCACTTTTATGTACTGATATTTTTGTTGTTTTTTATGAAAATATGTGTTCGAAATTCGATACCTAAGTGTTCTAATAGTTATGAACGGTAATGTACACCAGCGAAATTGACAATTTAGCCAGTGTAGCCAGGCAAATAATGATAATACTTTCGAATGAGTAATCGTCGTCGACGACCTACGTTCATTGAATACTGACCACGCATATGACGTACGTTCATTTACTCGACAGCCAAAGAAGCAACAAATCACACCGGAGAGGATTGTGTCGGTCGTAGAACCGAATCAGAAGATCATTCTTAAAACTATTGTTACAAAATATTATAAACAATAATAAGAACATTTCTAAAACTCGAATAATCTCTCGAATTTCAGTTATATATTATATCTTACTTTTATAAATCTTGGACCAAGACCTCACTTTTTTATGAAAGATGTTTTAACAATGGTAATTTTTTTAGAATCAACTGTAATTATTCGAACTCGTTCAATAATTATCCACAGTTTGATTAAAAAAAAAAGAAAGTTCCGAGCCTAAAGAATAATGAAGTCCAAACTTTTTAAAATCAGTAATAAGTTCTCAGATTCCAAAACTTTAGACTTTCTAAATTTTAAAGTTATAAATAAGTGATTAAGTGGAAATTTTGACAAATAATAAATCTATAATCAATCATAATTTTTCTATATATCAATAATTCTTATACCTTGAAAAATCAATTAATATATTTTATAATAAATATCCCTATGAATAATAATCCCTGTTCGAAAAGTACGAGTTATAAAGAATTACTGAGGTGAAAATTTTCAACAATAATTTCTACATCGAAAGAGCAATGAACATGTATAAGATTTTACACGAGTTAGATTCGTAATCGATGTCCATAATCGACAAAACTGTTTGGTCAACATAGCTATCTTAATGTAATAATTTATGCACTTAAGTTTATTCAAAATTATGTCCGGGTCTCCACAGACCCCGTCCAGCACTCGAGACGATTAAAAATCGTAAATCATTGGTTCAAATTGCGCGGAGTACGGGCCGTTCTCATTACCATTACCGATTCGGCTGCATTTTAGGGTCGGAAATAAATCGATGTGTCGTATTTAAAATAACGTCTGGCGCAGTGACACAATCAAGGCTGGATCGTGGTCGATAAGAAGCACACGATTACAGAATCGGTCGTACGTTCCCAGGAACGGATTACATAATAAATCTCCTTATACAGATGTACCGCGGTAACGACACGCCACGTAATGTCGTTTCTTCAGTTTTTTTTCTCCTCGTCTTCTTCGTGAGCTGTAATAGCTAATCGATAAACTGGTCTCTGTTATCCACGACGAATGGAAAAACGAGTAGTAGCGTTACGAAGGACGTCAATAAGTTACAGTTACTCTGCACGGCGGCGTTTGACTGAATGAAAATCTGCAAATAAACGCGCGAATCGTTTCCGATGCATCATCGCGAGCCGCTAACAAGATCGATAGATCTTTCGCAACCTATGAATGTCCGAGAAAAGTTATTGGCTCGTTGCGGGAAGAAATGAATGATCGATGCCGCGTAGAAGGGAACTTTCGACGGCTGTTACTTCGTTAAAAATAACGTCTATCCGTCAAAATCTGCTTCGAGAATTGTCCGTCTTACGCGGTAATATATTGTTTTTAATTTGTCAAAGTTGTAGCGAATTATTGGATGTCTTTCGTGAAGAATGTCTCGATTAAGATTCATAGGGAATATACGAATTTTACCGTGAGTCATTGTTTGCTCTAATCGGCCATCGATCGTTTTGTATAGAGAATATTAATGGGGCATTTGTATAGTCATTTTCGTCGAGCTTTCATCTTTAAATTGACGTAGCACGAGTGCCATTTTGTGATACTTTTATGTCATGAATTTCTCTCGGACTTTTCGTTTTGCGAAATTTTCCTTGGTAACAGTACGATTCGGATGCGACTGGCAATCGGCCATTTTGTATTAAGGAAGTTAACGAAGCATTTATACGGTCATTTTTCTTAAGCTTTAAGCTACCGGTCTAAATAGCCTAAGCACCATTTCGAGATACTTTTATGTCATGAAATTCCCTCGGACTATTTGCGTTGCGAAATTTAGCGTATAACAACCTCATCCGCTACAAATAACAATCGGCCATTTTCTATGAAGAATGTTAACGAAGCATTTACACAGTAATTTTCCTCGAGTTTGAAGCTTTAAATCAATGTAGCATAAGAACCATTTAGAGATACTTTTATGTCATGAAATTGTCTTACAATCTGCCTTGCAAAATTAGACATATGTATAACAATCCCACGTGCTGCAGCGATCGCCATTTTGTACGAAGAATATTCACGAAATATTTGCATAATTATTGCCTTCAAGATTTACTTATAAACTGATACGACGTGTCACTCTGCAATAAATTTCTGTAATAAAATCATTTTCAAAAAATTCGTTCAATCTCTACGGTGATCAGTTTTGAAATTCCTTTCATAAATCAAATGATTAATCATCGTTCCAACAGCGATACATACAGACGTTCTGGCTATTGCTCAGTCTCATGACTCAATGACATAACAAGTAAAAAAAATCGAATTCTAAGATAATCGTGATCGAGCACGCTGCCACTGATATTTACCGGCATATCAGTTTAAAATAGGTGCTCTCTTTCTCTCTTTCTCACGTATCGCGTGTTATCGAAGAAAAACCACGGTAGCCCGATATGCAGATTATTCCTTATCGATCTCCCGCTAATAATAAGTTTGCTTCGATTGATTTCGCGTTTCTATCTCCGACCTTTCACATTCAACCTAGGAGAATTATTTTTCGGGTAATTTAGGAGGTTTATCTTTCCAGTAATGATTGTGAGTCAAGCGATGACTTTCCTTATATCACTGTCTTTTTTTCCGGGGAAAGTTCGCTACTATTCTTATATTCTATTGCTTGCTTTCAATTTTGAAATAGATGAGAAATTAAGAAATGTTTTGGGACATTTGCTGAGAATTGTGGAGAATTTAGGGATAACCTAGGGAGATCTTAGGAACTAAAGAGAGTTGCAAGCAATAATGGAGAATTTTAGAAGATTAATGTATTATACTACGATTCTGGTGTTCAATTATGTATTACCAATATAATACTGATATCAAATTTGCAAATATGCAAGTAGATTTTCAAATTTCTAAATTTCCATATCTTTAAATTTTTTGATTCCTAAATATAAAAAAATACCAGAAGTTCCAAATTGCCAAATCTCCCAGTTGCTAGACTTTTAAGTTACTCAATCCTTCAACTTATTCTAGTTTTCAAATTTCTAAATTTGTTCCTTCTTAAGCTACTTAATTTATAAATTCGCAAAATAAAAGTACGTAGATTTTTAAGTTATCAAATCTCCAAATTGACAAAATTAAAATACCTAGATTGTTAAGCTACCAAACCTCCAAATTCATAAAATTAAAATACCTAGATTGTTAGCTACCAAACCTCCAAATTCACTAAATTAAAATACCTAGATTGTTAAGTTACCAAACCTCCAAGTTCACAAAAATAAAGTACCTAGATTGTTAAGCTACCAAATCTCCAAATTCACAAAATTAAATACCCAAATTCTCAAATTACCAAATCTCCAAATTCTCAAGCTACCAAGTCTCAACATTCACAAAATTTCCAAACTTGCAAAATTAAATACCTAAATTCTTAAGCTACCAAATCTCTAAACTCACAAAATTAAATACCTAAATTCTCAAGCTGCTAAATCTCCAAATTCACAAGATTAAAATACCTAAATTTCCAAATTTCCAAACTCACAAAATTAAATATCCAAACATTTAAACTACCAAACCTCCAAATTCTCAAGCCAGCAAATTTCCAAGATCACAAAATTGAATCTCAAAATTCTACTAAACCATAACTCCCACATTTTCAAATTCCCGATGCTGTTAATACTGTCAATATATCAGGAGTATCAATAACCCGAGAACCTTGAAATATTGACAATACATATCGATCCTCCGAGCTGTCCATAAGAGTCGCCGGGAGAGCCCAGATAGAGCTTAGGGAGAGTCTAACCTACAACCACCTCCTCCTCCCATGCTTTCCCTTATCCAAGGTTAGGCTACACGTGACCATACTTCTGTGGATATCCATATTTGCGATAAGACGATCTATCAACGCGAAGAATCTCATTAAAAGTTGTAAGGAAGGCAGGACACTTGGGTATTTCTCCTTGTTAGAGTAATACCGTCGGTGTACCACCCGTAATCAGTTGCGCACTACCAGACTGCCCGGCAGCACCACCCCGTTGTGCTATTATTACACGCAGAATCAATCGAAAGTCTCTATGTATTTGCGTCACGCGTATCTCGTTCGTATGCACGTACGTTTAATATACCAATGCAGCCCACAGACGGTGGTTAATAGACGGGCCTTTGAGCTTGCAATTCCACATAATGTAATTTGTTTGATCACTCGATAGAGTATACAGCGACGCACCTCAATCGAGTCTTCGTGCTCGAACAAACCAGACGTCGTAACTGTTGGACAAGTTTTAAAGGTTAACGATTAATAACATTACATTGTCTCTGATAAAATAATTTTGGTGATTGTAGAGGAAACGCCTTGTCGGTTTCAATAACCTTGAGATACTGTCGGAGGAAACGACTTTGTGACTTTTCCCTGTACAGATAAACGTCTTTCAGAGGTATTCGAGGAAAAGTTCGATTAAGTTTACATTTTGATTGACACGAGATACTGCTGTAGGGCTATGATATCGGTTTTTGTTTTAGAGAATATTCGTGGCGTGATATACACAAGTACACTGTATTTCAATTTTCTATTATCGTATATCGCTAGATATGGTCAAATGTGGTGTTAAAATGTAGTATACTTGAGTGTATTATGTTAGATATTAAAAAAAATAAACCGACATATATATATGTGTAATGAATAAATAGTGGTAAAATATGTTATGTATAGCGAATAAATAATAGTGAAGTATGTTATGTAAACTATATATAATAAATTTAACTAAAATTTTTACATATGTCTGAGAGATGATCACATACATAAGCAGTTATTCAAAATGTTGACATTGACAACATATTTCAAGGTCATCGAAAACGGTTATGTTTGTCCCCTCTTAATTGCCATGATATTGATCATAAATAACTATTACGAATGATAGAACATTTTTTAGCATTAATAACCATTAATTAATTGTAGCTACGAATAACCATAATGAATGACAATTTGTTAATATTAGAAAACAGTGTTGACGATAGAAATTAATTTTGGTTACGAGTAACTATTATGAATGAAAATTTTTTCAATATTAGTAACCATTATCGATGACAGAAATTAATACTGGTTACGAATATATTAATGTTAGAGATTTTATCCTGATTAACCAATATAAATGACCGAAAGTGTATTTTAGTTAACAGTGACCATTATCGATGGTCAGATTTTTATTTTGGTTACTGTTATTACCAGCAAGCAGTTTTTTTGGCTACTGTTCAAAACATTTCTAAATTTTCATATGTTCAAGTTTTCCAATCCCTAGACTATCAAATTACCAAATCCACACATTTGTTAATTTACAACTTTGCAAATATAAAAATTTCTAAATTTTCAGGTAACTTTTTAACAACTTTTTCACAAACTAAAAAAAGTTTTTACAAAATAAAAAAAAATTGATGTGAATCTCTGGTATAGACTACCTACAGTATATTGCAACCTTGCAATATAATCGGACGGAGACAGTTAATTAGTACATTAGAAATAATCTTGAACTTGTTAGAATTTTTTTTGAATGTTAATTTTGTACAGAAGGTACAACGTTCTATTTCTTCGAATAGATAAGATCACCGCTATACGCGAATGATTTATCTCGGTTCGATACCGAGTAAGAATTCTCCGATTTCTTTTTTTTTTATCATGTATTATTCAAAGACAGCCGGGTGACATTGCGCATAAAATGGAAAGCACCATGGTTCGCATTAATATAGATTTCGACAATGTGATAATATAATTTCCACCGACCTCAGTCAGCGTCGAATGTTTAGGGTAAAGCACGATTGATATACACCAACGAACATGATAGACTTCTCGAGGGGAAAAGACTGTTTGAAAGGACTTATCGTTGACTTTCGATTAAACAATCGTAAAATTTGTTATTTATAAATACGATAATTTGGGAATTTATACATTTGATAACTTAGGATTTAAGAATTTAGAATTTTGGGAAATTTAATGATTTAGAATTCGAAAGGTAATAAAGAAATAATATTTTATATATATGAAAAAATACCAATGTATAAATAAGGAGAAATGAAAATTAAAAATCTTTAATTTAGTTTTGGGGATGTAGAAATATAGAAATATAGAAATCTTAAAAAATTTAAAGAATGTCCCCAGGTAACCATCTTTCTTCTCGCGTGATTGGAGAAAGGGTTAATAATGAAAACTCGGGAATGAAAACAGGAAACTACATTTGAAGTTCGACTCCTTGTTGAATTTACTAGCGTTAGAATCGATATTGAATGCGTTTGATTGTCGGATGCACGTAACGCAACCGGATACGCTTCCGAAAATATTTCATTCAACGTTCGGTCGCGGAGTCGCCATGTGCCAAGCATTGACCGTGGACGACGTCTAGCGTGTGTCTATAGACCTATTCCGTCGTCTATTAAAAGAGTAGTAGGTTGCAGTCTCGCGATTACATATACCTGAGAGACACTTGCATATATAGTAGTACATATGTACGAAAGAACCGTCACGAATGACGACGTTGTAATGTAAGTACACTTAGGTTCAATGTAGCTTTTCTTTGAATCAGGATAAGTATAGTGCTTGGAACGTTCCATCGATTGTCATCAACTTTGTGGGAACAAGTTTCTAACGTTCACAATTTTCGTATTTCTAAATTCACAAATCTTCAAATTGCCAAATTCCTAAATTTACAAATCTTCAAATTGCCAGATTCCTAAATTTTCGAATCTTTAAATTTCTAGGTTAGTAAATTTCCGAATTACTAGATTACTAAATCGTCAGTTTAGTAAATTACCAAATTCCTAAATTATAAATTTCCAAATCCCCAGATTAGCAAATTATAAAATCTCCAAATTATACATTTTCAAATCCCTAGATCACCAAATTTCTACATCCCTAGATTACCAAATTAGATTAGCAAGTTTTCAAACTCCAAAAATTGCTAAATTTTGAAATGTCTAATTCTCAAATTTTCCGATTTCTAAATTTCAAAATTTACCAACCAAACTACTACAATTATCAAATTTTAAAAATAGCACATTTGTTAATTAAGAAATTGCAAATTTATATGGTTGATAATTCTGAAATAAACTACAGATTTAAGTAATAACTTGGAAATTAAAAAATAAGGAACTTTCAAATCGACAAGCCATCACTGCCCGGAAGCGCATATCACAGATCCCGATCACGATTGGTTTCTCAAGTACTTGAAGACAACCGGAAGTCGATCACATAAGAGAGGTTAAGTGAGTTGCTCGGAGTACGAATTACACCGAAGCACAACGCTAGCCGAATTTCGGAATTATTTCATAACCCATGGCGATCTGCCCAATGTCTCATTGATTGGCACCGATGATAGAATACGTGGAAACACAAGTCGAATTCCTCGGCTGTTTGGCATGCACACGATCACCTATCTCCTTACGCGTTTCCTTTTATACGTTAGGTACTATGTGAACGATAGTATTAATAACCTTCGTTTCGTGTAGTAAACTATTAATAGAAAAATTCAATACTCGCTAACGCTCTTATTGTTTTAAATATTTGATAATGAAACATATTAAAGAAAAAGAAGTAATATTGCATTTCGTTTTTGATTCGATACCATTACAGGATCGGTTTATTCTTGCACGAGAAACTGGGCAAAGAAAAATGTTAGCGGTTAAGCAAGGAAGAAGCACAGCAATGGAGGAAACGACCAACGTGCTATTCTAGATTACGCGAGATTGTACGCATAATGCGATGCTACCAGCGGAACATCTTATCGAAGAAACTGGCTTTACAGAAATACCAAAGATATTCTCTTCAACGAACGCGTAACGTCATTGGTTTTTACGAGTTGCATCGGTTAGTTCAACGTTAGCACTGCACGAGCGACCTGCGCAGGCGAAAGTTGCTTTTGTTTACTTGAGAACCAACAACAATCTCGTGCCGAGTTTTTACGAAATCATATTTCACATAAGCGCAAATGTATAACGCATGACCGTAAAAGGACGGGCAATAATACACTACGGACAGACAATGAAAACCTAACCTCTATAATTAGTACGCCTTCGAGGAATCTTTCGCTTAGAAAATGTAACGAGGAATTATTACATAGAAATAGGATATTAATTGGCAACTTTTTTTGGTTGAAGGAAAAGGAGACAGGAATTTTCCACCATTTGTAATTGTAGGAAAATTTTGGGAGAGTTCAGGATTTAGAGGTAAAGCTTCTGTTACCAATAAGTATGGATACTATAATTAAGATATCGTTAAGGAGAATAACTGATTGTTGTAGAATGTACAATGTAATTTTATTATTCTTCTTTGAAACTAAGATAGATTATATTTAGTGTTTATACAAGAGTAAATAGATTTCAGTGACGCAATCTAACCTAAGTTGGACCAGCAATAACCTAATATAAACCATACCTTACCTAACCTTAATATAACTCTAAATTGACTTAACCCTAAGTTAATAGCATTATGTTAACCTAACCCTAATCTAGTACAATATTAATCTACTCCTAAATTAATATCTAAATCTTAATACCTAATTTAATCTAACCTTAATGCAATAAATGCTAACTTAATATAATTGTAATCTAACCTAACACAAATTAAACATAAACCTAACCTATCTTAACCTAACCTTAATATATCTTTAACCTAATGTAACTTGGCTTTATCTAAGTCTTATCTAATAGACTTGAACGATAAAACTAATCTAGCCCAGCCTGGTATAGAATTTTATCATTTAAATCCATTTATTTTTAAAATTTCAAAAACTTCCAAATAATCAAATTGTCAACGAATAATGAAATGAAACTGCACCACTCATGCAAACTAGGCACAATGCATGACAACTGTAATAGTTACTAGCGAATAGATCTCCTTTCTCTGTAAAAAAGAATGCTCAACGCTGTATCTTATGACTCATATATAACAGAGATTTCTATATAACTCTTAAGTTCTTTACCCCCTTAAAACATTTGTCCCAGATCCCTCTATAAACACCATAAAGTTTCATAGAAATGAGTAAAGGTTCCCGGTATCCCTGTCAGTCACGTGAAACGAACGTTTACGGTAACGTTTGAAAGAGTTACGTTCCGCACACGATGCAGCACGTTACACATAATCGATACCATAGTAATGTGTGCAAGAATGACGGGCAAACGTATCGAATGAATTCGTCGACCGATCGATCGTAACTTTCACAGTCGGTCGTTTAGCTCGCACGCTATTCACGGTGCACTTACATATCTCGTTGGGTCACGCCTAAGCATCGCGTCGAGATAAGCATAACGTTGTATCTTTGATTCATATACAATATTGGCCGTGTCACGAACGCGTTCGATCCCGTGGAGCTCACGTGCCGTAAATTATTCGGTGAGAATAGCAGAGCAGCCGTGTCGCGACGCATGCGCGTGCCCCGCACTTCGTAGCAGAAATTAAACCGTGGATCGCTGTGATCGAAATAACTCGCGCACGAAGGAACAGGTTTCCACGGGTTCGCACGATGTCCACCCGTTTGCACCATAGATATGTTTGTTTATTATGTTTTCCCGGACGATGGCGTTTCAGAGGACAAACCCCTCGTTTTTTTTAATGCCCGAAAATGAAATACTGGGCCTCTTTTTATTTCTAAGCCTTTAATATGACTCCCCCTCACTCTCGGTTCTATTATCCTTTTTCTTAGCGATAGTAACAGAGCGAATTATCACCATATGTAATGATTCCTTTAAAAAATGGACCTGGCCGGGGTTTGAACTCGGGAGCTTCGAATGGTAGTTGGCTACTAAACTCAGTTTGCTACTAAACCGCCAATCACCATAGACAATCTATGGGCTCACAACTTCAAAGACAGAGACCGCACAATTTACGTTAAATATGATGTCGATAACACATTAGACAAATGAATCGGTGATGGTGTAACAAGTTAGTGACAAACCGAATCGTTGTTATTAAAAGAATGGTTATAGGTACAGACATATCCGAAAGACTCCACGGTCATCTACCTCCGTCTTTGGTGTCTATTTTCAGGTCACATCGTGCGTATACTACTAATATTTCGCATTTGATTAGCATACATTTACAGGCTCGCGGTGGCGCACGGTTTCACGTCAGCCGAGTGGAACGAAACTTAATTGCATTTTCACCTACACGCGTCTGTCCGACGGTGGAACATCGAAGACTCGGGTCGGTTCCTAACCTCACTATTCTTTTTGTCTGCTCTTCTCACCGAGAATGACGAAACGGCTCTCCCTCCCCTCGCGTAGGGATCGTGACTCGCATATTCTCCGTCTTTCTCCATCGTTCTCGCATCTTGTGACAGTGCGCTGGCCCTGAATCGGTCTTTACCTGAGGCCTCCGTCGTGTCCGTGGCAACGAGCTCGCGCGAGTCCGAACAAAGGCGAAGAGGCGGCTGCGTGTTGATAGTAAAGGCACGGAAGGGGAGGAAGAAGAGAAGAAGGAGGAGGAGGAGGTTAAGAAGAAGAAGAAGAAGAAGGAGGAGGAGAAGGCGATAACAGCCGACGTATTCCTCGTTCCGTGTACAGACGGCGTTGCTGTCGCGGAACTCTCCTCGCTTGGAAACCACTATCGTAGCACCAACGCACCTTCTTCCATGTTGCATGCACGCGAAATCGAGTACCACTAACATTTGACGATCACTTACAGGGCTAAAACGCGACACAACACGCCACGGATCGAGCACGAGGTGTTTCAACAACCGGTCACCGGGTGGAACCGTGCGTTTCGCGTTCGGTTCTGCCAACCGTATCTCGCGACACAACCTCCGGTCTAGGACTGATGATGCACCACCACGCGCGGGGACCCTGGTCACGGCTACCACGAGAAAGAGAAAGAGAGAATCGTGACGCGCGACGCTCTACCAGGCGCCATTTACAGAAACGCACGCATCGGCGCTGTATACGCCTGTCTCCTTCTCGCCACCTATCCCTCCCACCACCGTACCTCCCAACCGTCTCTACGCTCCTTTTTCAACTCGCGTTTTACTTTCTCGCTTTCGCGTATCTATCCGACCTATCCCAATTACAGCGAACGTCCTTGAGGTGACTAACACCTTGTCGTCTACCGCTCGTGTGAGAACGAACAGGGATGCATGAAAGCGTCCGTTCGAGGAGGTGGAGGGTAAAGATGGTGGTGGAGGAGGCGAGCGGAGCCGCCAAACCCTCTCGTTGCCGTGACGAGGTAGGCAACCAGCACTTTGATGTTACTACGGAGAACAAAGAGAGAGAAAGAAAAGAGCGGCGAATGTCCGCGCGTAACGCGAGGGCTTTCTTGAAGCTGCGAGTAAAAAGGGGGGAGTAGGATAACCATGCTTCTTGAGTATCGCTACGTGAGAACGAGCTGATTATTCATCGTTCCACGGAAACGTTCGGCCACCGATAATGTTCCCGCTCTGGCATGCATCCTGATAATCCTTTCTATCATTAATTCTTCAAATATGAAACGAAACAGTGTATTAATAAAATTTCATTCGCTAAATGATACAGTACCATATTTACATCACTGCGTTAGATAGGTTAGGCTTTCCTTGGATTCTTCCACTTCTCCTTAGAATCTCCCTGTCTTTCCCATTCTCCCTAGGATCTTCATAGGCATTCCCAATTCTCTGTAGATTCTTCCATCCTTTCTAAAGCCTCCCTAGAATTTTTTTAGGTCCTCCCACTCTCTTTACGATATCCCTAAGGTCTTCGTAGGCACTTCCAATTCTCTCTAGACTTTCTCGGTTTGTTTAAAATTTCCTTAAAATCTTCATAGGCTTTTTCGGATTTTTTTGAGCTTCCTCATTCTTTGTAAGTGCTCCAGATTCTTCCTAAGTACGCAGTGGCCTTAAAAATTTCCTAGATTTTACCACTTTCCCCAAAATCTCTAGGGATGCTCTTAGTTCTTCCTAGGCTATCTCATTCTTCTTAAAATGTCCCTAGAATCTTTATAGGTACTTTTGGTTTTCCCTAGGCTCTTTTCCTAAAATCTATGTAGAAGTTTTCTATACTAGTGTAAGCGAATCTCAATAATACACAATATTTATTAAGTTGTCGACGAGTCAGACAGTTTTTAATAATGAAAAATGAATGGAAAATTAATTACTGCAGAATATTATCGAGACAAGTTTAAAAATTCATTTTATGAAAATGAATTCACAATTCGTTGTACACATTATTGTATGCAAATCAATATCAATTATTTATTTTAATAACTGATGGGGAAACTGCTCTTATCGAAGAAATTTTTCTCCTTAGGTCACAAGACTTTACTGTATTCACTACGCGGTGCAAGAGACAACTGTATTCGTTGATCGTCGTGCAAATAAAAATATTGTAACAGAAAAATTTGAATAATTTATGAGCGTATAAGGAAATATCTTGTTCAGTTCACCACTTTTTAAGCTCTTATGGCTTCTCCCTAAATTCGGTTTTCCCTAGAATCTTTTTAACTCTTTTCGAATCTTTCTGTTCCCAAAATCAAAATGTGAGACTTCTAGTTCTTCCTTTGAGCAAGGATGTTGTACTCGGGTAACTGCGATTTGAAAGCTCAAAATCTAATTTCTTGCGAGTTACAAAATGAAACTTAAAATTACAACAGCCACTGATTTCATAAAATGTACGTCCACCAAGGGGGCTGATAGAGGGAAATAAAAAATAAAACCTCTCTGTTGTCGTATCACGTTAATTTTAAATATTGTCAGCGCGCAATTAGTTTGAGCGGTAAAGTCGGCAATCTTATCTTTCTTTGTCCGTTCTCACAAAACGGGTAGACCGCGGCAAGTACCATATTGTAATCTACGATACCACTTGTTCATTGTAACAGCGACGCGCGTTATAGGTCATGCCTTTTTTTTTCCACGTGTGAGAATTCTTTTTATTACGTGCATATTCGGTTGACCGCGCGTCGCTGACTCATTGCTCGTTGCTCGGATGTTGTTGTGCGTGTAGAACAGAAATTTTCTACGAAAGAATTTATACGTGCATTGATCACGCGATAATTAAAAAGAATAGAATTCGGTTCGAACGCAACGATTTTTTTTCTAATTAGCATTGTACTGATATATCACGATTTATGTATCCACCTTAAGCAAAATACAATTGTGAAACATGTAGAGATATAATTTGTATTGTAATTTGCAAACACATACATTACTATTATCACTATCTTTATGGGTACTGTCAAGATGTATGATGCGGGGAATCTACCATTTGTTTATTGGGGAAGACTAGGAGTCTACAGGTAGTTTAGAAACTAGAGAGTTTGGAACTTCTCTAGGCTCCAAAAGAATCTAGGGAAGGTTGAAATACAGGGAGAGATTGGGACCTACTAAAAACTTAGAACCTAAGAGTATAAAATTGAAATGAAAGTGAGTCATCTATCAAGAGCGTAATTCTAAAGCCTAGGGAGATCTTCGAGGCTAGGAAGAACCAGAAACTAACCTAAAATCTCCTAGGTTTTCTTAACTTCCCCTTTACAAACATATCTTTACAAATGACAAAATAATCGAGGGTGGTAGAGATGTGGTAATGGGACGTTATACTTCCATTTGTGTTTTTATTTTGTTAATTTCTCATATAATACTAACAAAACATTTAATTACAAAACATGGGTGTACAGGGAGTGTGGGTGTATTCTCTCTTTCTTTCATTCTCACTCTCACTCTCTCTCTCTCTTCTTTTTTTTTTGTATGTGTATGTATGTACGTGTGTGTAATGAAAGCGGTTATGTGTTTTTCATTTTTCTATGTGGTATGCATATCATCTGGTTAATGTAAACGTTACTTGATTACTTCAATAAGTTGTCTACAGATGGATTTTTTATAACGACAATTTTTTACACGTCCCATTTTGTCCGCAGCATCTCTTCGTTTATTTATTCAGTTATTTATTTAAATTTTCATCTTGTGTACGGGTCATCGACCAATCTTCGCCTTTCTTTTTCTAATAATCTATTTCTGATGAATATTTGAACGCAAAAAAGAGATTAGAAACGCTACTAATTAATATGCAATATAATTAGTATATATTTATATATATTATATTATAAATAGTTTTAATAATTATTTGTCCAAACACTGAATATTTTACAACAGCCATCGATCTCAACTATTCATAATTCTATATTTAAACAGTTTGCAACTTTTACAGTTTCAATTCTTTTTTTTTTTCATTTTCTTTTATAATAATTATTATGCATAGCGTGTTTCTGATCCAATATCATATCAATAATAGGGGTATATCATAAATTTTGTAATTTGCTAAAAAATATTCTCTAAAAAATATGTCGACCTAAAGATTATTATGACTGATAATCACAGACAATTTTTTTCAATTTTCCTTTCCATTCCCTTTCTTCCTTTTCTTTTTTTAATTTATCAATAGTATTACTTATCTCTTTTTTACTTCTTCCTTCTTCCACAAACAAGTACAATATTCAAAATTCTAATAGTAGTATTTTGTGTTAATACGTGTTTTTTAAAAGCGTTTTACATTTCAATCAGTTAATTCTTCAATTTCTCTTTTTTTTTTTACAAGGAGCCGAAGAGATGAACAGTGACGGATCCAGAGAGGATACAACGGAGTCGATCGCTCTCCGCAAGAAATTAATTTGTATTACAAAATAAAATCACTTTTGCTAGTATCTCAACTTTATATAATGCATAAATAATTCATCTGAACTCGATCATTTACATTATCACCGAATATAGATAAACTTCGTATCGTGCAAAGAAAGGATTCAACATGTATCTCTCTCCTCACGAGTATAACTTTTGGATCCGCCCCTGGAGATGAAACCCTATCATTACAAGAGTATGCAACGCTGCGATAATTTTGAAATTGTCGTAACAAAATAAGTTCCATGATCGAACTTAACCACTCGTTTCATTATCATACCAAAAAACCTATGTCCAACACTTTCAATTACCCGAAGTATACGTACAATTACATTGTCGTCCATAAGTATTAGGACACCTGCGATTTTCTTTACTGAATTAAGTACATCTCTAATCATTTGTTACATCAACGTCTAGTTGTATACCGTTAGAATTTGGAAGTACATTCGAATGCAACGTAGACTTCTTTTGGTTAAGGGAGAACCTAGGACCTCGGGGAAAGATCTAGGGAAAGTTTTGGATCTAAGAGTTGTGGACCTAGGGAGAGAGCCAGAGATAATTTTAGGTGATCTTAGGAAGAACTAGAGATTATGAAAGGACCGGGAGAGCTGGGAGAGCCAAGGAAAGCTGGGGAGAGCTAGGGAGAGCCAGGGAGAGCCAGGGAGAGCTAGGGAAATTCCCGAAAGATCCTGGAAGAAGCTAAGGGTGGCAAAATACCGAAAAAGTTGGCATAACTCAGAGACAACCAGGAGAACTCTATCTCGAACCCTTTTATCCTCTTAATTAGAAAAAATAAAAATTTGATGTGTCCTAATACTTATGGACGTTAATGCATATCCAAATTTTCAAGATTATACATATATATACTTGTATCAAATTTAGTGTGTTCGAATCACTTTTTGAAGAAAAAAAAATAAGTGGGTGCTGACTGGTGTAGTAAACAAACTGGTGGTGCACAATATGATTGAGTGGTGATGTATTATGCTTTTCTATCATCTCGTGTATAGATTATAATTAATCGTAATAATAATAATGATGCGTAATACTAAACAAGCCTTGTACACGCTCCAAGAATCTATTGAGAAAAAAGAAAAGAAAAAATACAACAGAGGTATACGCTTTGTTCCATTCGAGTTTGTCAAAGTATGATTTATTTGTTAAAAGCTATGTTGTTTTTTTCTTTCTTTTCTTTTTAAATCGTCTTCCACGGAGCGTAAAGTATTTCAATGGATTTATAAATAAAATAGAAAACAATGTTCTTAATTTGTCTATCGACACGTGTAAATATACTCATTATAGACTATTATTACAATCACCGTGTAATTAATTCATTAATCTTGCCATGGGAATATAATGTATAACGAATCTCACCATTTATATTTATATTTCATATATATATATATATGTATGTATATATATGTAATATATATATATATGTATATCCCCAGAAAAAATTCATTTGCGGTGATGTCGTGTTATAACAATTATATGAGATTAAAAAAAGAAAAAAGAGAAAAATCAATCGATTAAAAAAGAAGCTGGCGTTTATATTATTTCAACAATATTTAGACCATCGTGCGGCACTATGCTCTCTAAAAATCATGTTTATAATAAATTCAATTAGTTTTTAATTGTTTCGTTATAACCCTAGAACCGTCATCCGTGTAATATAAGTAATAATAAATATCAATAAAATATCTAACATTGCTATTATATTCTTCAAGTAAAAATTACCATTCTTACGTCGTTAATTACCTCATTTTGTTTCCTTTTCCTTCTCCATCTTTACAGATTATAATTAATCATCATTATATTAACAATATTCATTTTTCGGTGTATTTAAAAAAAAAAAAAAAAGAAAAATACCTAAAGAAAAATGGCAATTTCTCGTGACCAGAACGTGTTTCCATTTTTTTTTCATATCCCTCGTCCTATCATTTTTTTTCTTTTTTTCTTTTTTTTCTTCTTCTATAACTTTTTACAAATCATCATACGCATTTTGTACCAAACCAGGCCGATTAAAAAAATTGTTGCACGACCGACAAACGTTGCTTAAAAAACTTCGCGTGCTCGAATAATGTTCCTGCCATCATTTCACTCTCGTTTATACAATATTTAAATAAAATTCGCGTTTATTCCTCTCTTAATTTATTTAAAACACTCTTTCTCCACTTCCATCCTTATTCTCTCTCTCTTACTCTAGGCCATTTCTTTTTTTTATTTTTCTTTTTTCATCATCATCATCACCATCGTCGTCATCATCTTATTTCTCGCTTTAAAGTGCACTTAACGGTGTTCATGGAGCACCAAAAAATTTTCAAGGGACAACCACCTCGGCAGAAATTGATTGACCGCACTAAAAATACCTTTTTTTTTATATCATAGCTTAATATGGATGCGATAGACACAATTAGCTTGTTATTTTTTTCTTTTTGTCGTTTTTGAATACAAGTCATCGTTCATGAGGGTACATCTAAATATCTATCACCGGGTTTCAAGCGTAGGTACATTAAAGGTAAGGCAAAACTGCATTTCACAGAAAGGTGCTTTTTGTTTCTTTTTTTTTCACGGACACACATAACACATTCATGTATATCCGTAAAAAGTCTGAAAATACATTCCTTATAAAGAACGTTCTTTTCTCATTCACAATTAACTTCTCCCAGTGTGGGAAAATATCACAAACGTTTTCTAGAAATATTCTAGAAAAGTTCACTCGAAACAATCGTCTAATCATTAATATTACTATTATCATTATTATTATTAGCTTTATCTTTTCATTTATACATTTTGTATCAACGTAAGCTTACAAAAGATTTCATGATCAGCGGTGGAGCTTTTGTAAAATAAAAAAAGATAGAAGAAGAAGAGAAGTTTCTCTATAAAAATAAAGTAATGAGATTAATTATTGTAATATTGGCAAGGCGGAAGCACAAACGCGTGGGTGCACTGTTCAAAAAGATCTATAAAAAAAAACACGTATCAAAATAATATATTGCGCAGTACGTAAAGTCGTCCTTCATCTTCGAATGAATATACTTTACATTTTTTGTTTGGGAAGCAACACCTTTTGTTTCCCGTTTCTTTTCTTATGACTTTTTTTTGTATTTTTTCGTTTTAATGTGTTTTTGGTCACTACCGTAAGACTTAAAATATCATCAATGTCTGCCAAAGTAGGTACGCCTTCGAACAGTATCCTGAATGCTTGAAAGGAAACTGTTCCTTCTTCCCCTCACACTCATTATCAATTTTTTTTTCTTTCTTTCTTCCTTAGTGTCTATATTACCATCTTAAGTTAGTACTGGTAGCTGGTACTTACATCAAGGACAATGTCTCTAACTCTAACAATTACATAATTTACAAAGAACATTTGAAGATCTGGCCCTACATCAGACATGAAATGTCACGAAGTTAATCGTACACTGTACACTAAATGTAGATTTACATAAAATATTTAAAAATATATTTAACTATATCCCTGTGCCTCTGATTCACAAGTTTCATTCGTTGAACGACCGTTTCATTTGACCCTTTCCAGTGCACCTTCGTCACGGATAAAGTTCGTTTTTGTACAAGAAGAAATGTCGATGGCATTGTTCCTTTTTTAATCTTAACAATTGTCTGAACTTTATCAGTAACCTGACTTTACTCATGCAGGCACCTATTACAGTGGTCGTTCGAATGATACAGATATTTAGATTTATTGAACGACCATTATAATGGCCTTTCGTGCCTGAAAGGGTTAATCGTGTTAAGTCACGGTCGCGGGAAACGCTATGGTTGTCCCTCTAAGTACGTCGATTTTGTGCTATACACTTTTGTCGAATTTGATGTATCAATTTGGTCCAATTACACGTCGAATTCGTTCAAATCCTAACTTAAGAGTATACAGAGAAGAAACGTACATGCTAGAAAGCGTTTTGGATTTAGTGTAAAGTGACGATAACTTGTACACTTAAGCCTCAATAGTAGATAATAAAGTAGAGTCTAAAAGAAGTGCATTAAAGCACATATGTACTGTGTATTGTGTGTGTGTATATGTATATGTGTGTGGATAAAAGTAACACTTTCTTGAATCTCCAAGCGATAAGAGATTCATTCGGATAGAGAAAGCAGGACACGTTCAATTGTTTATTGCTATAAGTAGACTCCTTAAAATCAACTACGAATCGTAGCTGTTTGAAGTAACATTGTCATAACGCGAATGTTTTCTCGTGTACTATATTCTGGCCTTCTAATATATCTATTTCCATTATAGTAATAAAAAGCTGCAATCTCTGAAAATAGTTTGATGATTAAATGAATAACGTTCAATAAAATGAATCCTATCCCAAAGCGCTCGGTAATTATAGCACGTATCGTTTGCTTAGAATAGCTGTATACGCAGTCTCAATTGAGGTATTTACGACATCTGCGTGAACCGCAGGTACATGGAATCTTGATATCTTCGAAGGGAAACTTGTAGTCGTACGTTAACTCTTCCCCCTGATTAATGCGACGCAGAGCAAAAATCAAAATGTGTTTCTTACCTAGGATGTCTACCACTCGCGAATAACAGTTTGGCTGAAACATTATTTTAACGTTGTTAATTGGTTCATTCCTTTCACATTTATTGTAAATCCATGAATACGTGAAAAAGATGAATACCTCGCACGAATGGTTAATGAATCTAGCTGCGTTTCCTTTCATCGTAGCATCAACGACTAGATGATCGTCGATTTTGAACATGTAACATCCTATGTTTTTACTATCATAATATTTCTCCCGTTTGTCGGTTAACGAGGCTCGAATTACCTGCGAATATCAGGAACTTGTAAGTTTCATAAACAAGCGGACAATGTATAGAAATACGTACCTCACCAGCATATTCAATAACCATTTCTCCAGCTTCAATGTCCCTTAAACAAAACAAACCTCTGCCGTGTATGTGAGAATGATATACTCCAACTGATTCCTTTGATGTTTCTTTAAGTATTCTGAACCGCATGGCCATTGGCAAATTTGTACTTGCCACTCGTCTATAACATACCATAATATTATATTATATAATTACTTTTGACTATGCTGATTTATCAAACCAGTGCTATGAACAAGTTCAAGCGACTGTGTGATTTTATTGTCATCACAATATAACTTTAAATTATCATGATTAATTCATACCTGGATTCAGCTTCTGAGATAGCGATTAGTTTTGGTTGCTGCCTATGCCTAGATGCCAGCCAACTAAACATGTCATGAACCTTCCTTCCTTTGAATGGTTCTGCACGAGCAGCACCATTATCACATGCTGTTGGTAGGTCATTCTCCGCTTCTCCTGGCTTAGGTGGTGTTAAATTGTGGAACCTGGGTTTGTACTTGGTACACTTATTCACGTCTGGTAGCTGTTCCACCAAGTACACTGTAGCATTGTTTTCCAAGCCTAGATTTTCGGTAAGAGGGTTATGAGGCAATGGAGGTAAGTTATGAGCCTTTCGAGCACTTTGAACAGCTTGAAACACAGTCTCCCATACTTCAGCCATCGATGAAGCGGTATGGGTAAATCCGTCCTGTGATTTTATTTCATACATTAACATTGGTCCTTTCGAAGAGGGTTTCTGTGTCTGTGTATTTTGTAAATTCGATTGTACGGATTTAATCGACTTGCTGATCATTCTTGGCTTCTTGACAGCAACCGGTGGAACCTTCGTTTTCAATATGTTGAATTTATTATCTATTGGCTTCACTTTCTCGTCGATTTTGTTTGCCTTCAACGTAAACGTTTTAATAGGTAACAGCTGCAAAGAAGCTATCTGAGGTACCTGTTTTGTTGGTAATATCTCTACAGAGGTTACCTGAGGAGACTTCTTGTTCTGTGTCACCGCTTTCATGTTGTGAGTGATTTTATAAGAACCATCTTGTAGCTGCTTCTGTAATACTATTTTCAACGATGCATTTTGCAGTTTCTCTTTGTCCAGTTCCAATTTCAGATTTTCCTTCACTTTCTCGATAGTCTCTGTGTTTAACTTCAGGGTATCATTTATGTCGCTTATAGTCGTTTCAGGTGGTTTCTTGACTGTCGGCGCAACAGCTTCGACGATCTGTTTCTTTGATTCTGTAAGTTTTGGCTCTGGTTCTGCCGGCTTTATTTCAGGCTTCGTCGGTTCTTCTATGATCATTTCTGTTTTTTGCATTGCCTTAGTCGTGTCTTGCTTAGGGGTCACAGCTTGCATGGGTAATACTCTATTCATCGGTCGGCTCGTTGGTACGTTGCTTGTTATCTTATTTTGTATACACGAGCTGGTAATAACTGGATTATTACTTGTACTTACATTAATATTGTTTGAATTCGGTACCGTATTACTATAATTATTATGCACACTATTTACATCATGGCTTAACTTATTTACAATTATATCCCTTTGCGTTATACAGTGATTAGGTAATGGGGGTATTTTAGATGATATGCTAGACTTTATCATGCTGGTATTCTCTGATACATGTTTAGAGTCAAAGTATGGTCGGACACTATTATTCATCATCTGTTCTGAACCAAATAACGGTTCGGTGATTTTCCATGGTCCATTGTTCAGTTGAGTAACAGAGTTAGACACTGGACTAGGACGTACAGCGACTCTTGGTATAGTCGGTATTGAGTTTTGCAATAACTTCGGTGACGATGTTACTCTGGTCACGGCTTGAGGCTGAGATGGGCACGTGTCTGATAGTTGTATAGATGTCACTGATTCTACGACACTTTGACACGATACAGGCAACATGGTGTTACACGTGGCTGAAGCGAAGCTTTGTTCGGATGTTGCAGACATATTAATCTGTGGTGTTACGATAGATTCTGTTAGAGGTGCTGTTTGATTCACTACAACATAACCACCGGGTACTGCAGGCATATTTCCCACACTAGATGGTAAATTGGGCATACTGGATACATTTTGAACATTAGGTACAGCTGGTACGTTAGTCACATTAGAAGTACTGGGTAAAGTAGGTGCACTGGGTATAGTGGACACATTGGATGCGCTAGGTACATTAGGTATACCAGGTACACTAGGTGTTGTAGGTACATTGGGTACACCAGGTATACCAGATACATTGGACATATTTGGTACACTAGGTATACTTGGTGCACCGAGCACGTTAGGTACGCCAGATGCATTAGGTACATTCGATACATTAGCTGCACTTGGTATATTTGGTATACCAGATGCACTAGGCATGCTAGGTACACTGGGTACGTTAGGTAATGTGGGTACTGTGGGAACGGTAGGTACACTGGATACATTGGATATATTTGTTATGCTTGGAATATTGGATACATTAGGTACATTGGATACAGAGGGTACAGTAGGTATAGTTGGAATGGTGGGTACATTAGGGATGTTAGGTACATTGGTAATACTAGATACACTGGGTATGCTAGCTATGTTGGGTATGTTGGATACACTGGGTACATTAGCAACGTTAGGTACATTAGGCACTCCAGGTACTCCAGGTACATTCTGCACAGATTGCACAGCTGTCACAGTGGGAACACCTGGAACAGCCTGAACGTCCACGATAGGCTCCATGAGTTTAGATGCTTGAAAAACTTGCGTTGTCGTTTGGTAACTGCTCGCTAACACCTGCGGTACTGTGCCAGCCATGAACTGACTGGAAGACATTACAGTGTTGCTCACAATAGTCTCCAAACCGTAATACATTGGTTGGTTGGAAAGAAACATACTGCCCGTCGAATCTGTAAACATTTCTAATGTAGGCGTTGAACTTAACAATAGTTGTTCAGATGATATAACTCCACATTGAATTGCATTGGGCTGCTGTTGGATAATAGTTCCTAGAACCGTTGGTTGCGTTTGTGCAATTTGTACACCTGGTAATATTGATATACCTCCATTTTGTAATGCCAATAAATTATCAGAGGATGCTTGTATATATGCACCAGGAACTAAGTGATTAGTTGTTATGAACTGAGGTTTAAATGCTGCCTCATGTTGACCACCAATTGTTGTTACATACTGAAGATTCTGTCCTGATTGTTGTTGGAGTGTTTCAACGTACGCAGACATAATTCCAGGAGATGCAACCTGTTGCAATATTACAGTTGGCCCGCTCGGTCTTTGAGTTTGTTGCAATTGTATAACCGGAGTATTGTTTTGCATAGGTTGAAATCTGTTGTGTCCATTATGGGGTTGCATGGTATTCTTTACAATTTGCGTTTTAATTCCCTTTGCTCGAGATTTCGGTGCTCTTGGAGATTTTGATTTGACCAATTTTGTCATCTGACAATTTGTCTGCGAGTCATTGCTCGCAGTTTGTACGCCGGTAGATGAAAATGTTGGAGATACTTGTGGACTTGGAATTGTCTGTGTACTTGCAATATCTGGAGAATTCTGTGACAAGCTAGAATCACTTGCAACTGATGGTGGATCTGTGATTTCTGTTATTTGGACAGTACTTTCTTGTGGTAATACTGTAGCATTTGGTAATGTAGTTGTTGTTCTGGTATACTGTGTTTGCACAATCATGTCGTTAGATGTTAATACTGTTTGATGAACAGTTTCCACAGTTGCATGAGTATGAATTTGTGGTGTAATAATTGCCTGTGCTATCGGCTCGATTTGAATAGCTGGATGAGGTGATGGTACAGAAGCCTCTAAAGGAGATGTAGCTTGCATATCTGGATAATCAGAAGAAAGAGTATGCCCTTCAGATGGAGACAATGTTATAAACTGTGGCGACACAGATCCGATACTTGGAGAGAATCTGGAATCAGGCGATGCCAATTTATTATCCATAGTTTCTGAATCGCTGTCACTTGTTATCATGATATCACAGTTTGCCACATGTCTATTATAACTATCTTGTGTTCTGTAGGTACAACGGCATCGTTTACAAGTTACAGGACGATCTATATGATCAAACGGTGCATCATACTGAGCAGTAACATTGATCCTTTCATTCTCAAGATGTTTCGGTGATATGCACTCGTCGT
This sequence comes from Megachile willughbiella, assembly GCA_945859595.2. Lineage (NCBI taxonomy): Eukaryota > Metazoa > Arthropoda > Insecta > Hymenoptera > Megachilidae > Megachile > Megachile willughbiella. The sequence goes on from OX243796.1 coordinate 14,858,544, forward strand.
CACTAGAAATGTCATCAGCACCATCTAATTGAGGGATTTTTAAATTTAACTTCAAATTGTTTTCCTTAAAATTGGTTTGATGTGCTCCATACTTCTGACAACTGTCAATTTCTTTGATTTTCTGTGATTTATCATTGTTTTTCGAAATGTGGGATTTAATGAATCCGTATATTCGTTTCGACCGTACACCATTTGAAGGCTTCATGCAAGAATTAAAATCTTTTTCAACGGGTACAGTAAACTCACTACTGTCGCAGGAGGATTCATCGTTAATACCATCTAATTGAGGGATCGATAAATCTTCTGTCATAGGTAATTCCGTGGTTTTCTCTTCAGTGTTGTATTCCGGTGAACTACATTCGCTGGCACTACTTGGGTCAACAGTACCATCAACTTGTAATATTCTTGGTTGTTGCCTCGTGTGCCAGAAGAGCCGTTTATGTTCCTTTCCTTCTTCACGACTAGTAGATATTACTCGGCGATTAATGCCACTCGCATCCTCGATACAATACTTTAATTCCCGCACGGAATCAGATAAAATGTTGGGTGTGTTTGCTCTACCTACAGTGGCCATTACACTTTCTGGAATTCTTAGTTCATGCAAAGTAGGTGGACGTTCATTCTGTGAATCTAATACCGTAACGTTCGTTTCACTCGATTTTGTCATACTTGAATTCCTAGATAATTTTCTTCTTTTTATGCTTGGACCATAAGTACTATCCAGTTTACAACTCCAAGTTAAACTACAAGACCGTTGATGATGCCTTTGTCCGCCAACAATCAGTGGACTATTTGACATCACTTCTGATTTAGATCTCTTCAGTTCCCTACCTCCACGTTTCTTAGAACTGAACAAGTCGTCCATCAGATCTTGAACAAACGTTTTTGTCTCCAAGTGAACCCAAAGATCGTTGTGCGGTCCTAACTCTAACAGAGAAGGATCTATCTTCGATATCTTGTTTTCAGATGGTTTTATAATTTCATCAACTTCAGGTGTTAACATGTCATCTTTGAATAGATCAGTTGCAAAAGTACCATCATTTTTTAAGTCCATCGCCAAAAAATCTTCATACGTCATTTTTGGAAATATATCTTGCATAGATATACCGTCTAATAAATCATGCGGCAAATCTTCAAATATAGCTTCTTCTAATTCTGGAGGTAAAATATCAGTATTATTTTGTTCCACCAAATTTTCATCAACTTCTTTGTTACACACTGCATCAACCAAAGCATCCAACGTTTGTTTCGCAGCCAAATATTCATTTTTCTGTGTATCCAATGTAGTTTCTTTTTCCTGTTCCTTCGAATGATCAATGGTTACATTATTTTCTAGATCAGGAGAAACTTCTGGTACATATACTTGTACATATGTTCTAATGTAATACCTTACAATTTTAAAAGGGTTTACTGTGGACCAGTATAGTCGAGAGCATTTGTAATCGCAAGGTATGATTTTTTCAACCGTGTCAGAGTATTCAGGTATAACAGTACCTAAACAATCAATCATCAGTGAACCTATCATAACTTTCACTTTACTCGGCTCTGCGTACTTTTTCTTTTTGCGATCCAACTCTACGTATACTGGTCTTCGCAAACTGAATTCGTTCTCATTCTGTAAAGTTTTATGAGTACAATTATTTAAATGCAAAGAACAAAATACTGTTTTATCGTCGTTAAAGGCAAGTCCAACGTTCCTTGCACAAGGATAATGAAACGTGCTACTACAATTTTTTGCACAACAACCAACGCTTGCTCCTTTCTTCCCACATTCCGAACAACGAATCAATCGACCCCTGGAAATAGCACTATGAACATTTTGTAAAGAACCATCGATTTCTTCGAATACTTCATTGGACCAAAGTGCACAATTAGAATGAACCCACTCATTTTGTCCACAATACAGGAGACGTCCTTCTTTTGTTTCTGCACCATCTCCCAAACCTTTGCACAAACAACACGATCTACTGTCTTCAACATGAACATTATATAAATTTGCTGTTTTAGCGGCAATTGCTTTCGGTGCTTTCATCACTTCTTCTTTCCATACTTCCAGAATGGAATCGTCAAGCTTTCCAACTAAACTGTCATCTTTAACATCCTTTGTCGTTATTAATGTATCACTTTTTTCCACATTACTTTTAGCATTTTTCGGGCTAAACCATGGAAATACTTCTCGTAAAATTTCCTGATAAGCATCAATAAGTTCTTTAGATCCAATACGATTAATCACGTGTTCCATATCACAATGGAATTGTGATAGTGTTTTATATTCGTTATTATTAACTTTCTGTTTCACCGACATTAACGTGAGCGAGGGCCTAACGATAATTTGTTGATCTGAACAATGACATTCTGAATCATTTGAACTACTATTTGAACTTTCTTGAGTCACCGAATCTTTCTTGTCATTATCTTGAGAATCTTTTAGAGCACAATTTTTCACCCGAACCGAACATTCTTTCAAATGAAACTTTTGCCGAAGTCGTCTTAAACCTCTTCTATTAGAACAATCACTTGGTTGATCTTCGTCCGATTTACTTGATGTATCGGATTTTACATTATTATTAAGAGTAGATTCTGTAGCTTTTGATTTTTCGTTGACAGATTCTTCGGATTCATCTGCGTTGAGAACTTCTTTAGCATTCATTACGTTTGACTCAACTTTATCATCTGAAAAATCTGACTTCTTTATAGTGGAAGCAGACCTGCACGAACACTCTTTCTGTGGACTCCATTTTAATGCAGCACAAGCCTTCCTATTTTTACTTAATGATTTTATAACACCTATAAAACCAGCTTTCAGTTCAGCTTCTATGGCATTCCTCCAAATAGAATTAGGGCTTGAGGAACATTGACTGCAAGTGAATTCAATAGAATCAGGTAGATAACTAAGAATTTGATAACGTTCGTCGGAAAGTCCTTCGCAACGGGCATGTACCCAGTAAGAACATTCGCTACATTCCATCATCTGAAAAACATAGATTTAAATCGAATTATTTTAAAAACCTTTCATTTTTTCAAATAAATATATACATGTGCATATAAGCATTCTATCATATTTTATGACATGAAAATATACCTACCTTCGTATCAAAATCATTTTCGTTGTAACATCTTTGACATAGAGGACAATAATTTCCTTGTTGACGTAATTTAAAACACATGGAGCATAATGGTAAGTTGCCCACATGAACATTAACTCCTTCGCTACCACAGCTTTTACATTTAACACAACTTTGACACACATAAGGTCTTTCAGGACTGTAAAGTCTCGCACTGACACCAGATTTTGACAAACACGAGTGATGAAATGATTGACGACAACGAATGCAAGACAATTTTGGACCAGATCTTAGATGGCAGGATTGGCATATTGTACATCGAGGACAGCACCAATTTGGTTGGGCACAAGCATTCCATTCACTGGGTTCCAAACAAAAGGCATGATATGGCTCACAACAGCATTGACAATGGATGAGCTGGAAAGATTGTTACAATGTACAACTGTATATAATAATGTACATGTATATAATACTTACTGGTTCTTTTCCAGCGCTTCCACAGAGATAACAAATAGCAGGAATATGGAAGAGTTCTGAACCAATAAGGGCAAAACCTTTTGCACCAACTTCTGCGGGATCATACTGTTCCCAAAAGTCTATAGATACTGCATGTAATGTGTCATTATTTGTTTTAGGTACCTGTAACGATTTATTTACTATTACTACAAATATCGGTCAAATTAAAAACATTAACATAATAGATTATCTGTGAAATGCTTTTATTGTAACACATTTTATTTCAATAATTTACATACCATTTGAAGATTTGATGCTGACATATTTTGTTGTGTTTTCCCTCTTTTTGGATGAGGTTGTTGTACTGTATTTGTAGTGTTTTCGTCGTTATGTTTTTGCTGTTCTTTTTCCTTCGTATCACTTTTTTTCTCTAGCCTATCATTTTCCTTTAATGTTTTCGGAATGTGCTTATTGCTTTCAGTATCTTCTTTCCCATCAACAGAGGGAAAAGTAGCAATCGGTTGACCAAGAGCAACGCTTGCACTTCGACAAACATGTTTAACTCTTGGTCCCTTTAATTCAAGTCTCTGTCTCAGGGGTTGCGGGCATTGATTTAAAGATGGCGAGGAGAACATCGGATTTTTTAATTTCTTCCTCACTTTTATCCTATTGTTTTTTCTTCTCTTTTTACTAGGTGATATATTCAGCGTCGAATCAACTATAAAATTTGTAATCGGATTAACTGTAATTCATATAAAATAAATTATAAAAAAAAAAGAAAAAAAAAGAAAGAAAGAAAATGCAACAGAAACTTACATTTATCTAATTTTGTATACATAAAACCACCAGTGCCTTGATAACTAGTTTTTTGGCCCATTTCTATATTTCTCCAACTCATAGCTGATTTAAATAAGTTCTTTTCTGAACTATCTTCTGCGGGCCAGCCTAACTTATAAGATATTAATTTTTGACCTGGACTGTCAGTGTCTTCTTGATTCAGTGATAATGGAACACTTAAAGGATCTCTCATCATTGGTGGTAATAATGCATTCAAGCCAGTTCTTAACGAAGAAGGAATGTTATAACATTTCAAACACATTTTTAACCAACATGCTGGACATCTGGCTTTATAAACGCATCTCATGAGATTCCATTGCTGACTTCTCACAACAGGTGGTACTAAACATAAACCATCTCCTTTATGGCATTGAAGGATTGGTAGAGTACTATTTGTAGATTTTGCACAAGCTTGTCGTTTGATCATTTTACTGATAAACTTTCTACACGATTCACAACTGTGGATACCAAATTTTCGAGCTTGTTTTACGAATCGATAAAATCGCACAGCACCACAAACTCCACATTTAATAGTACCTGTTAATCCTGAAATATTATAACAAAAAAATAAATTTTAACTACTGCATCATTAAATTATAAATGTTAGTTACATACCTAAATTAGTATTTCCAGTTGTAACACTATTGTTATTTGTTGTTGAAAAAGGTCCTTCGGTTCCACCTACACATTTGTTATCTAACTTTAACCTTGCTTTCCTTAAAATAACTTTTCCACCACTTAACTTCATCCCAGTCCATTCTGACTGCTCATCTTCTGTGTGATTGCTATGCTCGCTTCCACTCTCGGACAGTGTACTTTCTGTATCAAAGTTATCTGAATTTCCCTCTGTAGTTTTATTCCTGTTATCAGAATTGCCTTGAATTTTTGCATTAACATTTTCTTTTGTCTTCACTATATCTGCAGGATTTGTCTGAACTTCTAAATCAACAGCTTCACTTTGCGTTCCTGACCTTGTTTGAATCCTGGAAGACTCTGAACTTGGAACATCGGAATCAGGAAGAACTTTTGTAGGAACAGAAAGTGACTTCTGGTTTTTGGACGCAGTTAATTTTGCATTTTGAGCTTTCCTGATTGTGTTTTGTGAATTATCTTGAATATTATTAGATTCATCAGATGGATTCTTTACAACTCTGTTCTTATTCGATAAATTACTTCTTTTTACATCAGTATTAATAATTTTTGATACTTGTGCGTCTTGTATAGAAGGTGCTGGCTTTTCAAAATTCTTTACAGACTGTACTACAGTTTGGGCATTGGAATTCACTCGCTGAATCACCTTCCTGGCCTTATTTCTCAGTTCTTTATCTTTTAATTTTGTACATAATTTACTAATATTTTCTTCTTTTAATTTTGTTTCTTGATTACAAAGTTTATTCAATGCAAATTTAGCTTTCTTCACGTGAGTACCAACTTCATTTTCACTGTGCTCCGCTCCAGAAATTTCTTCCAATTCTTCGATAAATCTTTTATTAGGTTTAATTACTCTCGACGAATGGGCACTTCGAACTGGTAAAATAAATTTTCTTACAGCGTTCGGTTTATCACCGCACTGTGCTGTCATATTACGTGCATTGTTACTATTAGATTTTGCCCTTTGTAATAATCTCTTTGCAGTACTATTACGTAGTTGCCTTGTTCGTTGATGTTGATCTAAGATATTATTCACTGATTTTAATACTGGTGTTTTCATGAAATTGGAGAATTTAATATTTTTACAACTTTTACGGCTTTTAGGTCTATGAAATTTAGTAGCACGTTTGGAATTTAATACAGTCACATCTTTCTTAATATCTTCTGTTGCTTTCACACTTTTATCACATAATTTCTCTACGTTATTCTCAGCATTCGAAGAAGAGTTTTTAATATCAGTGACATTTTGTTCATTGGACTGCGGTGCAGGTTTATCAACGGCATCAGGTGGCGGTTTGACGGATGTGTTTTCTGTGTCATGTTGTTGCGTTTTTATGTAAGACACGGAAAGCTTAGCCTCTTTAGTGCTAAAACCATGGAATGGTGGATGTTCCTATAACAATAAACATTCGTAATAAACATTAAAACATATAACGATTACACAAATATTGCTATTTCCACATTCTGTATATCATTACGATGTACCTTTTACACCAACAAACAATGAAAGTATAGCGAAAGACATTTAATAGTTAAAAACTTGACTACAATAGAATATGCATGAAAGTTTTGTACATTCTATGAAATACAAGAAAAAAAATGTGAACAGAATGTATTAATAAAATACAAAATAAAATCAGAAGAGCTTCTTTTACTGAATCATTGACATTTTTAGGTATAGTGGTATGTCAGTACATAATATACACATCTGCCATTCCGAGTAAGCGATTCCTTTTTAATAGGTTAACTTTCATTATACAGCCAAATATCTGAGTTTTTCTGGTCATTGGATCGGTGCCGTATGCGTCCCTATGACGCTTGCACGGTAAATACATTTATTTACAAGTCAAGAAATAGTTATTTACAGTAGAACCCCAATTAGGCGCCTTCTGCTAGACATTCCTTACGATAGTAAACTACGAATTACCTTCTCGTTGTCACCAAATGTTTCGTTGAACAGGGAAAGTCCGTAATAGATGTTCTCGGCGACGGTTACCGAATCGCTTTGGGCTGTCTCGGGCTGGCCGAGAACTTTGATCCGTTTCCTGGTGACCGTCTTCGGCGGCTTCCCGGGAAACTTGGACCTTCCCATGTTCACTTATTTCAACGGCCAACCTCAACCTCACAACGAAATTCTGTTTCCATTTTACGCGATTTTGCCCAGTCGAGGCGCACCAACTGAACACCAACGAACACTTAACACACACGGAAACTTACAGGCTTCGTTTAACATCGGTTAACGTCGGCTAAATTCGATGATAGCCGCGAAATACGCGCGTATTGTCAAACACAGAATCACTAGTAGTAAGGTGGGTACATGTGTTTTCGAATACAAATGCGCGCATTCATCTAGTGATTTTCACTTGAGCGAAACTTAAGTTACGCGCGCTACGCTCGCTGGTTCTTTCTCGATCCTCACGATTCAAATGTCGGTACTACATTTACGCCGTATCAGACAAAATGTTTACACACAATGTAATTTAACATATTTTATTGTTTACAAATTTTTAATAAACATTTTTATTTAATTTAATTAATGATTATGAATGTTTTCGAATTTTATATTATAGTTTAATTCTTCTTTTTAATTTCGATTAATTTATAATTAAAAATATAATTGACTAGTAATGAATCGATTCGTTCGATACATCGAGTGCTTCGAAGTCAAAGTATTACACAAAACTTTTATAACATTATAATTTAATGTATTTTATTATTTATTAATTATTAATTTATGTTGTTCGAATCAATTATAAACGTTACCGAATTTCAAATCGTGACTTATTTTTTTTTATTTTAATTTTATACTTGAGGTTATAATAATTGACGACTCGTAATAGATCGAACGCGATTGATTTCGATACATCATATATCGAACAGTTTCCATTTTGAATTCGCGGTACTTTATATTGTATGACATCCAATGTTGAAAAATCAATATATTTAATTATTTATAAATTATTAATACTTTGTTTTTATTTAAATTATTAAAAAATTTTAATAATTCCGATACATATGGCTACTACATTATGATTTGTCCCTCTTTTAATTTTACATTTAAGGTTATAATAAATGATCACGACTCGTAATAGATCGAACGCAACTGGTTCGATATATCGCGTATCGAGCGCGCTTTCTAGTTTGAATTCACCATAATATATTTTACCTCAGGGAATATTCATATGCTTTCCGTAATTTTCATTAACATAACGTTACATCATAAATTATTCAGCAACTGTTACACGTACATGCAAAATAAAAATTGTTTTACAATTAAGATTTGCACGATAAAAATGTATCTGATAGAATCACTGTCATCCAATTTGTTTAAATTATTTCTTAATTATGCATAAGAAAAAAAATTATTTAAATATTCATTACGAAATACTGGATTATACAAAATAATTAAACAACATGTGAAAATTAGATTATTTTATTACAATTCTTCAATTATAAATGTTGGTTATTATTTTCTCAGTGTCATTTGGCTCGACTAAAATTTAATTTTAACGGAATGAATTTCGTCTCTATTAACGGAGAACAAAGCGTGAAGAATTTTCATTTTAATCAAATTAATTCGTCGAAAAAGTTGAGCGATAATAAAGTCGATAAATAAGGTATGCATGAAATATAAATCTGCCGTTTCATGCGCGTTGACCTGTGCTTCATTCATAACCATCAAGTACCGCTTTTAGAACCAGATTGTACTTTTCTTTGTACCTTTGTCTTTCAACCTCTGGATATATCGATACTAACCGAAAAGCAAGTTTAAAAATAATCGCTTATCGAATTGAAAATATTGAAGTACAAAATCAGTAAAATTAATATATCGATTCTTGAAAGTATTATTTCGAATTAAATAGACAGAATTATGAAAAGCAGGAAGTTTTCTAATGTGAAACAATGTATTTGCTCAGAAATGTTCGTAATTTAAGTTTTATTCGAAGTTCTCTCTTTTACCGGTCGTTTTCTTAATCAAGCTTGTAACAAGAAAATTCGATAAAGTCGATATCCACGTCCATCTTCGTAGCCACATAAATTGAGTTGCATTATATTGGGTTCAAGTTATCGGGCTACCAATACCGCGTCCCATTTTATCGATCTTCCAGTATCATAAATATTTATGCACGTACGAGTACACGCGTACTGATAAACTTTATATTTTTAATAAGGCACATCAATACCGCGTTACGTTCTTTTCTTTCGCGCGAAATCAACGAGGTTAAAAATTAAATTATGACCGAGGTCGACGCGGAAATCGTTCGAACGTGTCTTTGATTATATTGATTTACATTTAATGTACGTCATACGTGTCCCGTATAGACTGTTGGCATCATCGTTAATTAGGAAAAACCTGAAGTTTACCGATGTAGTATGATACTTCAAATAATTATCTGTAAACAGAGGAGCGCCTCTCTCGTTTCTATAATTCAGCGAAAATTTAAATATAAAGCTATTCCTTTGAAGTTATTCGAGTGAATGTTATTTTATTTGAAACGGATATCTACTATCGGGCAGGGTTTTATTATTTTTCATCGTCGAAAATAAAAAATATTTCGCAAGAGTATCGCGGTAATAATTGTGTTATCACAGTGCAGTTTTTCGATATAATGTTTTCTCTCGCTTTTATTTAACGTTGCATATAAATTCACCGCGGAGAAATAAATTGTCCGGGTAAAATGTAAAAAAATCAAAAAAATATTAGAGATACACTTTATACAAATTGATAGCAAATTATCCCCATAATTTCGACGAGTTATTCGTATTATACTTGTGGAGTAGACGTCAACAAGCTTTTATTACGGAAAGAAACATTTTGCGAGTACATTAAAATCATGATTACAAACATTTATACGTCCATTTATATCGTGCAACAGAAATGTTACCCGTCACGGTTCGAATAAAAGCTTGCCATTTGTAATTCGAGTACAATTGCAATCAACTCCATTTTGCGTGGCAGCAGAAAAAGTAAATAACAAAAAAAAAATTGAAGTAAAAAAAAGTAAATCCCAACTAGAGGAATAAAGCAGTTTAAATTCAAATTGTATCGGGAAATCTAAATTGTTGTAGATATATCAAATGCTCGATTTCGGAACGTAAAAAGTTTGATGCAATTTCGTGACATACAAGCGTTGTTAAAATAGTATTTATGATACACCAGTTTAATAGATATCACTGTGATGATATTGTTGATGGTGATATTTCGTTGACATTGTTGATATGAGGACAGTAAAGAAATTATTACTTTATAACGTATCAAGTAAATGAAAGATTGAAAGTCCAAGTTTCATGACACAAAAGTGTTACAAAATGGCGCTTTTAGTATATCAAATTAAAGGTCAAGGTTTACTGAAAATAACTATATATAAGGTTTCTTTTGATATTCTTAATTTAAGAAAAATAATTTTCAAGATAAGAAAAGTTGTGACACATCAAATGGTAAATGGAAAGTTGAAAGTCTAACTTGATTTCGTGACAGAAAAGTATTACAAAATGGCACTTGTAACATATCAAATTAAAGGTCAAGATTTACTGAAAATAACTGTATAAAGATTTCACAGGCATTCTTAACATAAAAAGAAAAATATAAAGATAAAAGAAGTTGTAAACTTGTAACACATCAAACGGTACATTTCGAGAGCTTCAAAGTCTAAATCAATTTCATGACATAAAAGCGTCACAAAATGGAAAGTAAGATACATCAAATTAAAGGTTAAGATTCACTGCAAATAAGTAGATTTATGAAGTATTTATAGATATTCTGGATACGAAGAAAATAATAGACAAGGAGGAACTGCAATTTGTAAGGTATCACTTGTCAAATTTCCAAACGAAAATGTAACAAGATTTCATGACAAAATAATCGCAAACTGACAATTATGCTATATCAAATTAACTCTTAAAGCTTGCTAAAAATTACTGTATGTATTTTTCATTAGATCTTCCCACTCATGTTTTCTACAAATTATGTATCTGTAATAAGAATAAAAATGTTCATTTTTAAAAGTGTTTTAAATAGCTGCTCTAGAAAGAAGGTAAAAGGAAGGTTCTCTTAACTGCATATTAATAAGAAAATAAGTGGATATTGTTACCTGTGTTCGACAAGTTTTAACATTAGTTAGCATAAGTATTAATGTTTTGTCAAATTTTATTATTTGTTTCGTCAAATTTTAAACATTAGTTTTATTAAATTTTAAAGGGAGTTTTGTCAAGTTTTAAACATTAGTAATGATAAAAATTAATGTTAGTTACATCAAGTTTTTATATTAGTTTCGTCAAGTTTTATACATTTGTTTCGTCAAGTTTTAAGCATTAGTTTCGTCAAGTTTGAACATAAGTTTCGTCAAGTTTTAAGCATTAGTTTCGTCAAGTTTGAACATAAGCTTTGACAAATTTGAATTATTAGTTTCGTCAAGTTTGAACATAAGTTTCGTCAAGTTTGAACATAAGCTTCGTCAAGTTTTAAGCATTAGTTTCGTCAAGTTTGAACATAAGTTTCGTCAAGTTTTAAACATAAGTTTCGTCAAGTTTTAAGCATTAGTATCGTCAAGTTTTAACATAAGTTTCGTCAAGTTTTAAGCATTAGTATCGTCAAGTTTGAACATAAGTTTCGTCGAGTTTGAAACATTAGTATCGTCAAGTTTTAACATAAGTTTCGTCAAGTTTTAAGCATTAGTTTCGTCAAGTTTGAATATAAATTTCGTGAAATTTGAAACATTAGTTTCGTCAAGATTGAACATAAGTTTCATCAAGTTTTAAACATAAGTTTCGTCAAGTTTGAACATAAGTTTCGTCAAGTTTGAAACATTAGTTTCGTCAAGTATGAACATAAGTTTCGTCAAATTTTAAACATTAGTTTCGTCAAGTTTGAACATAAGTTTCGTCAAGTTTGAAACATTAGTTTCGTCAAGTATGAACATAAGTTTCGTCAAGTTTGAACATAAATTTCGTCAAGTTTGAAATATTAGTTTCGTCAAGTTTGAACATAAGTTTCGTCAAGTTTTAAACATAAGTTTCGCCAAGTTTGAACATAAGTTTCGTCAAGTTTGAACATAAGTTTCGTCAAATTTTAAACATTAGTTTCGTCAAGTTTGAACATTAGTTACGATAAGTATTAATGTTATGTCAAATTTTATTATTTGTTTCGTCAAGTTTTAAACGTTAGTTTTATTAAATTTTAAAGGGAGTTTCGTCAAGTTTTAAACATTAGTAATGATAAGTTTTAATGTTAGCTACATCAAGTTTTTATATTATTTTCGTCAAGTTTCAAACTTTTGTTTCGTCAAGTATGAACATAAGTGTCGTCAAGTTTTAAGCAATAGTTTCGTCAAGTTTGAACATAAATTTCGTCAAGTTTAAACACAAGTTTCCTCAAGTTGTAAACAGTAGTTTCGTCAAGTTTAAACATAACTTTCCTCAAGTATGAATATTACTTTCTCCAAAGAGTACACAAGTCTATTCACAAAATCAGATGTTCAGTGCAATTCGACAAAAAGGACCTAAACAAATTTGCATGAATATCAAGGTGCATTCCCGAGGATGAAAAGAGAAGGGTAGCAAAAAAAAAGGAGCGGTTGAAACAGCAAACGCAAAGTTGTCGCGTTCAATCAAATTCAAATTGGAGACGATCTAACGCGATAGTTTACCTGTACGCAAGGAAACCCGAGACTCTCGTTACAGCGAGGCGTATTCGTTTTAAGCGGCGAAGCGAACGAGTTTATCTCGTCTCGATCATTCCGCTCGAAATGCCCGAGCGGGTGTGGTACCCGGTCGTATTCTCGTTGGGATCGGTCAGCTAGCCGGTTGTAACGGAGCTATAAGATCTGCTTGTTCCGTTTCGTTGCTTTGCATTGCGTACTCTGCACTGCTGCACGGACTTCAACCTCACACAAAACGGACAAGTGTGCGATCCTAGAAAGGATAACACGAGGTCTATACTCTTATCCTGACTTTCCTGGACCATTCTGCGCAGTCCATATTCTCTTAAACACCGATCAAAACGATTTATTAGCTTGATGCAACAATAATTGCGGATTTCATCCATCAATTTTAAACAACAGCCTCGATCTACCATTTGCGGTCATTGGATCATTTATTCTCCTACATTCAAAATTAAGTAACAATTGCCTGACTGATGGCGACAAATTTCACCCTGTCAATTTATATTTTCTCTCTTTCAAATTTAATGATGCACAGTTTCAGGATATACATTTCTTTCGTGCAAAAAATATAGATATTCAGAAACATAGATATTTTAGAGATATTAAGCTTGATGTATACTCTGATTGACACTTGGTAATACGTTTATCGGCAGAGGTTTTAGAACAATATTCATTTTAGGAGTTTTTATACAAAACAGATTTGTATTAAAAAAGTAAGTCAAATATTTTCTTTAAATTGCTCTCAGTGAATTTTTGTGAATCATTAAATTTCTCTCAGTGAATTTTTGTGAATTATTAAACGTATCAATGGACACATTGCTCTTAGTGAATTTGTGTAAATCATTAAATTGTTCTCACAGTGAATTTTTGTGAATTATTAAACGTATCAATGGACACATTGCTCTCAATGAATTTTTTAAAATCATTAAATTATTCTCAGTAATTTTTTGTGAATTATTAAATGTATCAATGGACACATTGCTCTCAATGAATTTTTGTAAATCATTAAATTGCTCTCACAGTGAATTTTTGTGAATTATTAAATGTATCAATAGACACATTGCTCTCAATGAATTTTTTAAAATCATTAAATTACTCTCAGTAATTTTTTGTAAATATTTAAATGTGTTAATGGACACATTGCTCTCAGTGAATTTTTGTAAATCATTAAATGGCTCTCAGTGAATTTTTGTGAATTATTAAATGTATCAGTGGACACATTGCTCTTAGTGAATTTTTATAAATCATTAAATTACTCCCAGTAAATTTTTGTAAATATTTAAATGTGTTAATGGACACATTGTTCTTAGTGAATTTTTATAAATCATTAAATTGCTCTCAATGAATTTTTGTAAATTATTAAATGTATCAATGGACACACTGCTCTCAGTGAATTTTTGTAAATCATTAAATTACTCTCAGTAATTTTTTGTAAATATTTAAATGTGTTAATGGACACATTGCTCTCAGTGAATTTTTGTAAATCATTAAATGGCTCTCAGTGAATTTTTGTGAATTATTAAATGTATCAGTGGACACATTGCTCTCAGTGAATTTTTATAAATTATTAAATTCCTCCCAGCAAATTTTTGTAAATATTTAAATGTGTCAATGGAAATTAAATCTTGTAACTAAACAGGAGATATGAAATAACATAAAAAACAGAAATTAATATCGTTCAAAAAATCCCAAAGTTCAAACATTCTAAAATGTCATATCAAAGTACTAAAATAAAAAAAATTGCAAAATTACAATATATAAAAATTCCAAGCTCCCAGCGCAATATTTCAAGAGCCTTTCACTATCGATGCATATTTCAAAACAGAACGTGCGTTGGAACAAAAAACATTTTAAACATTTTAATATTAAACGCGGCCGCCATGTTGCAACCCTACATCGAGTAAATATTGTCCATAACCTAACATTTAAAAACCCTCTTCCTCCGACCAATCCGCTATCAAAAGTTTCTGAGTATCTCCTTCGACCTCGGTTTAATCTTGTTTCCGATTGCATTGGAAGCAAGCGAAGGATTTTAGGTCACAAAATCGTGTCATCCTTTTTACGCTCCGGGAAGAACTATGCGGCTCGTAAAGAGGCCATTTTATCTGGTAAAAAGTAGTTCGCGATAAAAATGAAGGGGGGAAAAAAGGAAGGAGAATCAGTCGGGTTACTTTAGCGACAGACCACGTAATTACAAGACATGTACATCACGTTATGAACCGGTGAATTCATTTCCCTGTTCCTTTTGTTTGCAAGCCAGCTCGCGTGTGCGAGGCTTAGAAAGTTGGAAGTTGGTTCATTGTACCTCGAACGTGAGAAATACGCAGAATATTCCGAGTGACATTCCGGGGCGGAGACTCTATAACAAAAAAAAAAGAAAAAGGACAAACATTTAACGCATTCAGCTAGCATGCAAGTTAAGCGAATACTTTTCACGCTCATTAAACGAGTGTCAGAACGTGACGTTGTATCTGAGACGCGTTTTCTCGTTCGTTAAAATCCTTCCGATCGTGGCACCGGATAAAATAAACGACGACCAACGTCGTAATCTTGTCGATTTGACGAATTACTTCGCACGATCGAACGCCATTAACGAACACCCGTTGCTTTTTCCAATTTTCTATTTTTTTTTTTTTTCGTTTTTGTTTTTCGAACGCGCCCGTACGCGAGAGAATCCACGACTAAAACAATCGTGCACGCGCATTTCTATCGAAACACGAGTATCAAAGTGAACAATAAGTTTGATAGTACACCGGAGTTTTCGAATTGTGTATCGAATGATCGAGAGGCGGCAAATTCTCGCGCGAACAGTAAAATGATGCGGTGTGTTATATTATGGATTAAGGTTTGAAAATGGTGATGCATATATTGATATTCGTGATACTTGTGAAGTTATAATTACAGAGGGAAAGTAGGTAGTGACAGGTTATTGCACCCTTTTCCTGATATACGAGCTGATAGACTATTTGTATGAGACGTAGGGTGTAGGAAAATTATATACTTTGAAATTTTGTATTTCTGGAATTTTCAAATCTTTCAAGTTTTGAACTTGCTAATTTTGAAAACTGACAAATTTTCGAATACTTGGACTTTTAAGTTTTTATGTTCTTCATTGATTTTTTAATTTCTAGATTTCTCCATTTCTCATTCCTCGAATTCTGAAATCTACAAATTGCTAAATTCTCTAATCTTCCAATTTCCTAACTTCGTAACTTCCTAATTTCCTAATTTCCTAAATACTGAAATCTCTAAATTTACTGATACCCTAATTTTTCAGTTTCCTAAATTCTGGAATTCCCAAACTTGCAGATTTCCTGATTCCCCAATTTCCTAAACTTTGAAGTCCTCGAATTTCTAGATTTCCTAATTTCCTGATTTCCTAATTTCCTAATTACCTAAATTCCTAGTTTCCTAATTTCTTAATTTGCTAATTTCCTTATTACTTAATTTTCTAATTTCCCTATTTCCCTATTTCCTAATTTCCCTATTTCCTAATTTCCCTATTTCCTAATTTCCCTATTTCCTAATTTTCCTATCTCCTAATTTCCCTATTTCCTAATTTCCTAATTTCCTAATTTCTCTATTACCTAATTTCCTGAATACTGAAATCTATAAATTTCCAGATTTCTTAGTTTTATAATTTTCTAATATCCTAATTTCCCTATTTCCTAATTTCCTAAATACCAAAATCCCTAAATTTGCATATTCTCTAATTTTCCAATTTCCCATATTCTGAAATCCTCAAATTTTTAAATTCTCCAGTTTCTGAATTTCCAAAATTAAAATATTTTTAAATTCCATATTTTCTAGTCCCATATTCTCCAAGTCAAAAATTTCTGAATTAACAAGATTTCTTAAATTTAAAAATTGCCACATTTCCTAATTACAAAAGTTCGAAATTTTAGAAATTTTTAGCACTGTGATTTCACTTCTCTGACTTAATATAAATTTTAAGAATTAGATTGACTTTTAAACAAGTTTCCTGAGTTTTATAAATACTGATGATAATACGATATCAAGTAGCAAATATCAAAAACACAGAAAATTTAATGAGATTTCGTTAACCTAGAGTATTGCACTTAAAATGATTGAAATAGTAGCTTAATATTTTCTGTTTGGAATAGAAATAAAATCGAGCGTTAATAGATTCCCGCATGTCATCTGGTATAAATTGTAACGTAACTTCGTGGCAGAAAGGTAAAATATCATTTATAATATATTAAATGAAAGCTGAAGTCCGACGAAAATAGCTGTATAAAAGTTCCGTAATTGGTTTTAATATTGGAAAATTTACGAATAAGGAAGTCAGCCCGTTGATCGATACATCTCAAATGGGAAATTTTAATTATGTCAGAAGTCTAAAACGACTTCATTACAGAAATGTATTACAAGGTAGTACTTATGGTAAATTAAATTAAAGCTTAAGATTTGCTAAAAATTGTGATACAATCGTACTTCAATCATGTTTAATATTATTAAAGTTGTAAATCAGAAAATAAGTCATTACATTGTTATATATTAAATTTTGGAACGTAAACATTCTAATGCAAACTCATAACAGAAAACTGTCGCAAAATGGCACCTGTGGGACACCAAATTAAAGCTTGAGAGCTGCCGAGAATAACCATATAAAACTTTCATTAATATTCATACTATAAAAAGAATAACAAAAATAAAACAAAAGCTATCAAGATCTTATGCATCGAGTGATAAATATCGAGACGCAAAAAGTTTTAAATAGTTTTATGACAGAAAAGTGATTCAAAATGACACTCGTGGGACATCAAATTAAAGCTCGATATCTGCTGAGAATAATCATATAAAACTTTCATTAATACTCGTACCATAAAAAGAATAACAAAAATAAAACTGAGGCTATCAAGACGTTACGCATCAAATAATAAATGTCGAGACGTAAAAAGTCTAACACAGTTTCATGACAGAAAAGTGTCTCAGAAGGGTACTTATGATATACCAAATTAAAGCTTAAGATCTGCTGAAAATAACTATATAAATGCCCTGGTGATATTTTTAATATTAGTGCAGTTATTAATGGGAAGGACAGATATTGAATTGTCATATGTCAAATGACAAATATCGGAACGTACAAGTTCCAGTAAAAAATCATGACAGAAAAGTATCTCATAATGACACTTGTGGCACACCAAATTAAAGCTTAAGACCTATCAAAAGTCACTACATAAATGCCCCGTTAATATTTTTAATATTAGTAAAGTTATTAATCGGGAAGTATAGGTATAAAATTGTCATATGTCAAATGACAAATATCGGAACGTACAAGTTCTAGTACAAAATCATGACAGAAAAGTATCTCAGAATGACACTTGTGACACACCAAATTAAAGCTTAAGACCTGCCAAAAATCACTACATATATACCCCGTTAATATTTTTAATATTAGTAAAATTATTAATCAGGGAGTATAGGTATAAAATTGTCATATGTCAAATAACAAATATCGGAACGTACAAGTTCCAGTACAAAATCATGACAGAAAAGTATCTCATAATGACACTTGTGGCACACCAAATTAAAGCTTAAGACCTGTCAAAAGTCACTATATAAATACCCCGTTAATATTTTTAATATTAGTAAAGTTATTAATGGGAAGGACAGATATTGAATTGTCATATGTCAAATGACAAATATCGGAACGTACAAGTTCCAATAAAAAATCATGACAGAGAAGTGTCTCAGAATGATACTTGTGGCACACCAAATTAAAGTTTAAGACCTGTCAAAAATCACTACATAAGTGCCCCGTTAATATTTTTAATATTAGTAAAGTTATTAATGGGAAGGACAGATATTGAATTGTCATATGTCAAATGACAAATATCGGAACGTACAAGTTCCAGTACAAAATCATGACAGAAAAGTATCTCAGAATGACACTTGTGGCACAACAAATTAAAGCTTAAGACCTGTCAAAAATGACTACATAAATGCCCCGTTAATATTTTTAATATTAGTAAAGTTATTAATCAGGGAGTGTAAGTATAAAATTGTCATATGTCAAATGACAAATATCTGAACAAGTAGTAATACAAAATCATAACAGAAAAGTATCACAGAAAGTCAATCATGATACATGAAATTGAAGCGTGATATCTGCTGAGAATAACCATGTAAAGCCTTCGTCAATACACGTATCATAAAAACAGGAAAGATAAAACGAAAGGTATGAAGATGTTGCGTATCAAATAATAAACCTGTGAAGGTGCGAAGCTTAAAACGATTTTACATCGCAAGTATCGCAGAATGGCACTTATGGCACATCAATTTGTAGCTTAAGGTTTGCGGAGAATGGCCAGATATGTAACAGATCGTACAATTTACGTACGCGTGCAGCGAGCTGTAGAAAGTTAGAAGACGACGGTTCATCGCACGGAGAACGTGAGAAATACTTATACACCATTCTACATTTTTTTTTTCCCTCCTCCTCCTGTTCGTCGCCCCCTCCCCTTCTTCTGTGTTCGCCACTACTCGAAGTTGCCGGTGTACTAAACTCGCGTGCACGAAAAATAAAAACCTCCGGTGCACTTCTCCCGCCCCTATTAAACAGGTAGTCGCCGGATAAAAACAAAACCACCGCTTCCACACGTACCGTGGTTTCGAGGGAAAAAAAAGGAGATGAAAAATCTTCATAGACGGGAATCGAACAAAAGGATAAAAATTGTTCGTTGCGTGCAATCGATACGATTTTATTCATAGAACCGTGATTCCATGGAATTACCCGGATTTCGTGCGCGGACAAGTGTTCTTCGCTATTTTTCCTCATTTACAACGGTGAATGGACAAATAATAAAAAGAAAATAGTCCGGAGAAAATGAAACATCGCGAGAGGGCAAAGGACGTGTACGTAGCGGATTTCGTCCGGGTACGTTCGGCGGTTATTATTTGGATTAGAGGTTCTTAAAGCGCGGCTCTTGACTCGCTGCGATTGTGAATTGCGAGTTAATCTTGGGTGGGTCGCGTTAAGTTACCGTTTTCGAAAATGGGGTTACGAGAATGTGGAATTATGCAACTGTTGGACTTTCGTAGTTGGTATTGTTCAACTTGGAATGAAGGTATATTATGACTTTATAATTCTTGACTTTTAGAATATTAGAATTTTTGGAAATTGGGAATTTGTATTTCTGGAATTTGGAATTTCGGTGTTTTGGTATTTGGAATTTTGGAATTCGCAATTTTTGAAATTCGGAATTTTGGACTTCGCAATTTTTGAAATTCGGAATATTGGACTTCGCAATTTTTGGAATTGGTAATTTTGGAATTCGAATTTTATAATTCGGAATTTCGGAATTGGGAATTTTGATATTCGAAATTTTTATAATTCAGAATTTTGGAATTCGCAATTTTTGAAATTCGGAATTTTGGGCTTCGCAATTTTTGGAATTCGGAATTTTGGAATTCGCAATTTTTGGAATTCGGAACTTTAGAATTCGGAATTTCGGAATTGGGAATTTTTGGAATTGGTAATTTTGGAATTCGGAATTGGGAATTTTTGGAATTGGTAATTTTGGAATTCGAATTTTATAATTCGGAATTTCGGAATTGGGAATTTTGATATTCGAAATTTTTATAATTCGGAATTTTGGAATTCGCAATTTTTGAAATTCGGAATTTTGGACTTCGCAATTTTTGGAATTCGGAATTTTGGAATTCGCAATTTTTGGAATTCGGAACTTTAGAATTCGGAATTTTAGAATTCGGAATTTCGGAATTGGGAATTTTTGGAATTGGTAATTTTGGAATTCGGAATTTCGGAATTGGGAATTTTGGAATTCGCAATTTTTATAATTCGGAATTTTGAAATTCGGAATTTTGGAATTCGCAATTTTTATAATTCGGAATTTTGAAATTCGCAATTTTGGAATTTGAATTTTTGGAATTCGCAATTTTTAAACTTGCAATTTCGGAACTCCAAAATTCAGGAATTTCGATTGTTTGAATTTCAGAATTCTAGAATTCTAGAATTCACAATTTTAGAACTTGGTATTTGAAACATTAGAATTGCAAGACTGAAACTTTTAACTTTTGAATTTTTATTTTTTCAATTAGAATATAAAAAAACTGGACCTTCTGAATTTTACTATTCAATATTTTAGAATAATAGAAATTTGTAATTTTAAAATTAGGTATTGAACTTGTAGTATAAAATTTGCTATAAACCTACATACCTATATTTCGGTATCCCAATATATCTACTCCCTATGTTCTTAAACGCCCGAATCCATAAACCCATAAATCCATAAATCTCTAAATCCCAAAATCCATAAAACCAAAGATTCTTAAACTCTTAAATCTCTAAAGTCCTATATTTCCATATACTGTCTCCTCATCCCTCCAATAAATCTCAAGAAGTCTCTAGAGTCCTATATACCTATATCCCTATATTCCTAATTTCTATAACCCTTCGCCCCAAATCCTCAGATCTGATACATTCCACTATCCCAGAAATCTTCAATCAGTTATTTCTTTCTATTTTTAATAGCAGTGAAAATCATATCGTTACTCAACTATTATATTTAACTCAATAACTTAAATAAATTATTATTGCAAAAGTTACTAACGTAAACGATGTAACCCGTTTCTAATATCCATTAAAAAGTATGTTTCTAACGTTTCATAGCAACAGTACATGCTTGTGGTACACCATAAGAACGATCCAGTTTAGACACCCACGTGGTGTCCATTATCCCTATCTCGTGTTCGACGTTGAATAAAAGAAATCTGTTTTATTATACTAGCCAGTATACTCATATTCTTCGGTGAAAATCGTTGGCCAGACACTGTAGCGACCATTTCTGTCCGTTCTTTCGGACAGAGCAGGAAGATAGACAGGTAGATATAGGTATCAATGGATATATTGGTACATACAAGCTAAAAGACAGAGACCGGTTTACGCTTTACGACAATGTTACCCGTACTATTCACAGGACCCGATAGATAGGATCTATGGGTTCGGAGAAGCGGACGAGATGCAAACGCCCACATGGTCTACATTACCTGTGCCACGTTTCGTTTTTCGCACGAGAATACATTAGTTTCTTTGGAAATAGCGATATCCTTCTTGGGTATATAATATATACTGTCGCTTTGGAGTATGTAGTGATACGTACGGCCATTTACAGTCGAGGATACTACCTTTCTAGAATATTATGGTTGATGTTTGGGACGGTTCTTGAATTAAGTCTAGGGAATATTTTGAAATTTGGGAAAATGACTTGGGGAGAATGTGAAGAACATATATTTAAATAATTTTCTAGTTTCAAAAATTACTGAATTTACACATTTCTAATTTTCTCAATTTCTAAATTTTTTAACCCCTTGCACTATAACCTATTTGTCAGGTGCGTCAGTCAGAACTAACTAAACAGCTACAATATTAAAACAGACAAAGAATGTTGAAATGTTATGACAACATGGTATTATGCAATCGTTGACCATGCAAATTATAATTGGAATTGAACTCCAAATTGAAGCATATTCAAAATTCGAGTAAAATTGATCCCAACTGAAGTACCAGTGCGTCACGAGTCAGACTCGTCAAAATAGTGCAAGGGGATAATTTCCAAATCACCAAATATCCAAATTTTCAAATCTCTAAATCTCCAAATCTCCAAATCTCTAAATCACCAAATCTCCAAATTCACAAACCTTCAAATCTCTAAATCTCCAAATTTCCAAATATCCAAATATCCAAATTTTCAAATCTCTAAATTTCCAAATATCTAAATCTCCAAAACTCCAAATAACCAAATCTCCAAAACTCCAAATCTTCAAATTTTTAAATCTCTAAATTTCCAAATAACTAAATCTCCAAAACTCCAAATAACCAAATCTCCAAATCTCCAAATCTGCAAATCTCTAAATCTCCAAATCTCTAAATCACCAAATCTCCAAATTCACAAATCTTCAAATCTCCAAATCTCCAAATCTTCGAATTTCCAAATTTCCAAATATCCAAATTTTCAAATCTCTAAATTTCCAAATAACTAAATCTCCAAAACTCCAAATCTCCAAATCTCCAAAACTCCAAATCTTCAAATTTCCAAATCTCGAAATCTCCAAATCTCCAAATCTCCAAATTCACAAATCTCCAAATCTCCAAATCCCCAAATCCCCAAAACTCCATATCCACAAATCTCCAAATCTACAAAACTCCAAATCTCCAAATACCAATTTCCCTAAATCTCAAACCTCTCAAATCCCAGTATCACTTCTCAAAGGTGCCACCAATATCTCCCATAAATTAGAACTATCGTTGCAAATATATGAAAAAAGTGAAAGAACAAAATGGTTCAAACGCTTAAAATAGGTCATGCAATATAAAACAAGAACATATTGTTCCCGACTATTTTTTGCACTTTTGATCGAATATCGTGGCAGTAGGTAATTAAAAGAGAAAAACAAAAAAAGGAGCGTGGTTTGAAGAATAGAGGTGCTTGAAAGCAACGTGTACGTATCACTCATATCATTCATGAATAAAAACGAAAAAAGGAAGTGATATTCCTGTCTGTGTAGAGATTGCATTCATCGGTTTATCACGATGTGAAGAATGCATAAAACGAATATTCACGATACACTGGAATAGTGAATATCGATGTTCTCCTTATTTACGTTACGGTATTTCTTTCAATCCCAATCGTAAATGTCATTCGACCAGCAAGAAGTCTTCAAGTCTTTTAAATATTTATCTGGATGGCACATAGGATTGAGATGGAAACGTCACACGTGCAGAAAAGTTGTTTACGAATTCATTGCAATTTCAGATGCATGTAAGGCGAATGTATAAGACATGTAATTATTGCTACTCGATTTTAAGTCGACCTTCGCTTTCCTTATTAGATTCGATAAGAATTATCATTGCAGGGATTATCGTGTATTGGGTTGGATTAATAGTTATGCAAAATATACATCTACTTAGGGAATGGGTTATCATACAAATTTTATGTTGCCGTGTTGAATCATATCTTTAACAATTTCTGATTTTAAATATTTTAAATTGAGAAACTTCAGAAATTATAAAATAACTGTGGTGTGTGTGTGTATTATATAGTTGTATGAGTGGCATGGATGCATGATATGAATAAAGCTTGGGTGCATGATATGAATGAAGCTTGATTGTGAACATTGATACAAAAGAACAAGATTGTCTTTTGCTGTATCTATTTGTTTTCGGAGCAACGCTCCGCATTGCTTTGAGAGAAATCAAGAGATTAACACGTTGAGAATTGTAGTCGCATTCTGTGAATTTCTATTTGTGTTGCAATATATTATTTCATTTAAATGAATTCTAATAATTATTCTACATAACATATTCCAAACTTCTGAAATTCTCAAATTCTAAATACTGAAAATACTAAAAGTTCTAAAAATCTTAAAGAATCCCAAAAAATAATACCAATTGCAAATCCCATACCACGAAAACCTCAACTCCCAAACCTCGAAAATTTCCAAATCTCAACAATAGCAAATCAGCAGTTACAAAAATCTAAAACTTCCAAAAAGAAACAAAACCCGAATCCAGAAATCACAACCCAAAACTAAACCCAGAATCCAGAATGCAAAACCCAAGAACCCAAAATCTAAAACTTGAAACTCATAACCCAAAACCCAGAATCCAGAATGCAAAATCCAAGAACCCAAAATTAAACCCAGAATCCAGAATTCAAAACCCAAGAACCCAAAACTTGAAACTCGTAACCCAAAACCCAAAACTTGAAACTCGTAACCCATAACCCAGAATCCAGAATGCAAAATCCAAGAACCCAAAACTAAACCCAGAATCCAGAATGCAAAACCCAAGAACCCAAAACCCAAAACTTGAAACTCGTAACCCAAAACCTAGAATCCAGAATGCAAAACCCAAGAACCCAAAACCCAAAACTTGAAACTCGTAACCCAAAACCCAGAATCCAGAATGCAAAATCCAAGAACACAAAATTAAACCCAGAATCCAGAATTCAAAACCCAAGAACCCAAAACTTGAAACTCGTAACCCAAAACCCAAAACTTGAAACTCATAACCCAAAACTAAACCCAGAATCCAGAATGCAAAATCCAAGAACCCAAAACTAAACCCAGAATCCAGAATGCAAAACCCAAGAACCCAAAACCCAAAACTAGAAACTCGTAACCCAAAACCCAAAACTCAAAACCCAGAATGCAAAACCGAAAACTTGAAACGCAAGAATCCCAAATCTCAAATCCCGGAACCCAAAAATCATAAATTCCAAAAACCCCAAATCCAAAAATATCCAAATTCGAAAAACCCCCAATCCCAGAAATCCAAACCCCCCAAAAATACAAAATTCAAACCCCAAATCCCAAAAAACTTGAAATTTTAAATAACCCAAATCCCTAATCCAGACAATTCCCAAAAATGTCAAATCCTTCATCCGAACAATTCTTAAAATCTTAAATTTCCAAAATTCCAAAAACATCACTTTCTCAATTTCGTAAAGTGAAATTTAATGTTCCGACTTTTCTGCCAGCTTACTCTCTTAATCCGTTCATATTTATACCGAATCAAGAGCGCAGAATCTATATCGGAAATATAAATATTTAACAGTATACAAATTATAGGTATTAGCGATTATTATCTCATCAGGAATTCAATCGAAAATTGGAGCCACTAAATGAATGAAGACACTTTGGAACACTTTAAACCAAGTATTCTACTAACATCTGGGAAACTTGAGAAAATAGCCACCGCGTAGCGTGCTATTATTTATCCGCTCCTTCTGATTCAGAAGACACACGAAACAAATTGTTATTATGGAGTTCTTGAAGTACGAGCATTTTTCATTGTCGTCAGTTTCGGCAATTTCTTTTAATCTTCCCTGAAGAACTCTGTCTATAAGCGCCTTAGCTGCCTCAAACTGCAACCATACTTCTTACATGTCTCAAATACAAGGCAGCCATGGTACTCTGCTGAACTAGTTTCAAAACTGTATGAAACAAATATAAATTGACTAATAGCTGCATCTTCTGTGTATAAAGAAACAAAGAGCAATGTAAAATGCAACAGCAGCTGCCGCGATTGTACTCTGTTTAATTTATGAATGCAAAGTTATATTCTTAATTGAATTAGTTTAAAAATGTGGTAAATAGGAATTAATGATTGCATCTCTTGTGTGCAAACAAAAATTAAATGCAACGCATAGATAAAAGATTCGAACCGCAAACCATAATTTTTCTGAAGCTTACAAAATTAATAGTTACGTTACTTTTTGTGTCATAATTCATTCAAATCGTACAGGACAAAAGAACAGAGTGCAATACAAAGATAAAAGGCAGCTGCCTCAAACTGCAATTACTTCTTACAAGCTTCGTAAAGTACACAAAGTTTGTCACATCAAGTAATTTATACAAATCATGAACATTCAGTTTCGATACTGGTGCTTTAGACAAAAAAACAGAATACAGTCGAAAATGTACATCAAACTGTAACTCTTACTTCAATCTCCATAAAACTTGTATTTCTAACTTCTGAAACTCGTATTTCAAACTCAGAGAATTTCAGAGACCTAAACTCCTGAAATTTTAATGTCCCAAACTTCTAAAATTTTCAAGTTTTAAAGTCTCACAGATTCAGGAATTTAAATATTTGGAAGTTCATAATTTGGAAAGACGCAATTTCTAAAATTTCAAAGTCCTAAACATTTAAAATATCAATAGTTTCGAATTTCTAAAATTCTAAAATTCCATAGTTCCAAATTTTTTAAATTCTAAAACCATTGTTTCAAATTCTTAAAATTGAAAAATTTCAAAAACCTCAACTTTCTGAGATTTCAAAGTTCTAATGTATTAATATATCAAAAGTTACAAACACCTCAGATTTTAAAATTCCACTGTTACAAATTCCTAAAATTCAAAAGTTCTAAAATTGTGTTAACTCCAACCTTCTAAGATTTCAAAGTCCGGACGTATTAATATATTAATAGTTCCAAATTCCTAAAATTTTTAAATTTCAAAAACCTCAACTTTCTGAGATTTCAAAGTTCTAATGTATTAATATATCAAAAGTTACAAATTCCTAAAATTCTAAAATTCCACTTGTACAAATTCCTAAAATTCTAAAATTGTGTTAACTGCAATTTTCTAAGATTTCAATGTCTTGATGTATTAATAACAAAAGTCCTATATTCCTAAAATTCTAAAATTTCTAAAGGAACCTTCTAAGACTTCAGAGTCATATTAACACACCAAAAGTGTCAAGTTCCTAAAATTGAAAAATTCCATAGTTCCAAATTTGTAAAATTTGGTCGAAAAATGTGAAGCGGAAGAAATCGGAAAAATATTAATAACAAAGTTCCATATTCCTAAAATTCTAAAATTTCCTAAGGAACCTTCTAAATTTTAAATTTTAAAATTAAAAGAACCTTCTAAATTCTAATTCTAAAATTTAAAAGCAACCTTCTAAGACTTCAGTCATATTAACACGCCAAAAGTTCCTAAAATTTAAAAATTCCATAGTTCCAAATTTGTAAAATTTGGTCGAAAAATGTGAAACGGAAGAAATCGGAAAAGTTGGAAATTGATGAAATTTGCCGAGGTAGAAAGTAGCGAGCATCAAAGGTAGTATCGCTGGTGGTCGCAATTCGTCGAGAAAGTCTATAAAACGAATGCACGCGATACAGTGGAATCGTTGACATCAGCATTCTTCTCATTGTCAGTTTCGGTTGTGGGACCGTACTTATCGATTAGCCCCGCCATCTCTTTCCACGATTGTTCCGCTCTTGTCTCCGGTGTCGCATTGGTGCGCGCCCCAGAAACGCTGTACGCTGGTATGCGAGGCACGGTAATTACGGGGAAACGAGGAGGACCCTGGTAGGCGCATCCAACAAACGAACCAACGAACGTGGAAGATCCGTAAGGACCGTGCAATTCGCTACGAGACAACGATTTTTTTGGGGGAACCACGCAACGTCCCCTTTCGCGATGCCGGATCGTGGCAATTTTTCTCGTGCCACAACTACGCCGATATGGTATTTATCTCCGTCCGGTTCACCGCGAATCCCTCTATTAAAGTGGCGCTCTCCTTTTCTCTAATTCCCGATCGACGCCGATATTTCTATCGTTACCGTTATTCTTTCCCCGATATTTACGAAACTCCTTTATTGATTTTCACCCTATACGAATATTTCGTATTTTGAATTGCAAATAAACCCTGTAGTTACATACTTGTTTGGTTGGAGATCACGCGTCCACTGCTACGGGGTTCACAACTGCCCGCGCACGGATTTACTTATAATTAAGTAATAACAGCGTTTGGGAATTTTCACTAGCGGAGTAGGAAATTGGGTTGGATCGTTAAACTTAACAGGTTGTGGGCAGAAAATTTCATTTCGGAACTTTCCTAACTCTCTAGTCGGTATATCTATTCTATTTTAACCTCAAATAAAAGGAAATAGAATATATCTTGGATTTTGATGCACGTTCATTTACGATCAAATTTATTAGTTTATTTACATATTTATAAAATGGGTTTAACGGTGAATTCGCTGTTAATCGTTGATGTAATTAGTTAGCGACCGTAATTGACCTGCCATGTAACGAGGGACATTATTGCAAACTTTATGTACTTCATACTAGAAATTTGGAAATTGTTAAAATTACTAATTTTCGAAGTCTTAAATTGTTAAATGTCCCAGTTAAAAATTTGTCAGATCCATAAATTTCTATAACGTTAATTTTCTCAGTTCTCAAGTTTTGAAATTTCCAAAATTCCAAATTCTTAAGGTCTCAACTTCATATCCAAATTTCTTAATTCTCCAATTACCAAATCTAGAAAATATACTTTTCTTTTATGATTTCCTAATTTCTTCCAAATTTTCTAATTTTTCAACTGTTCAAGCTCCTAATTTCTGAATCTCTAACTTCCCAAATTTTCAAAATCCACTCGGTCACACTTAATGTAAGATATCGACATTATTAGAAAATGTAGGGAAATTTGTTCATCACGTGCAAAAATGCTAATTACCCCAGTAATTCCAGCATGACTAAAATGTCAACGGTGAAAAGGCTAATTAACTTTGAAGAATGTTTAAAAATTTGATGCAAAAACTGAACCTCTTTCAGATGCAAATTTCAAGAATAATTTTTCCTTTCAGTTTTAATAAGAACCTCAACGGAATTTCTCATATACGTGTGCGAGAGGCATCATCGCCAAACAGTGCCATAAAGTTTGGGCGTATCACGTGTTGGCCCTAACCGCTGTCAACCCCGGCTAGATTAATGTGAAATATGTATCCTCGTTCTGGGATTAATCAGACGATATTAAAAAAGGAGAATCGAGATCCGAGTAAATTAATCGTCATTCATAAACACTCTTAATTCCCCATAATCACGATCAATAACCGTAATTATTTCACCGTCGCAACGAAGTGGAAGTAATCAAAATTAATGACGACTTAATTTAATCATTCCCCGAACGACCTCATTATCCTCGTTAAAAAAAGAAAAACACCACTCTGCGAGTCCGACAACTAACAAGGCATGACCAGACCGCGATAACAATCGTCATAATAATTTCGACAAAAGTTTGCATCAAAGTTTCGAGATCGATAACGAGCTAAAATTAAAAAACCGACGAGCCTTTGGTGCAGCGTGTTAATACGTCGAACGACGACGGGCACGTATTAATACACGTCCGGGCCGCGATGTCCGCCGCTAAAAGCGCAACGAGACATCCATTATTAAAACTCGCAATAAGAATAAACGTCGAAAAAAAAAAAACACGCTAAAAAAAAAAAGTCGAAACGAGAGCGCAATACGCGAAACGTTAGACAAAACACGCAAAAGAGCGAACACGCATTCGGTCTATCGAATCGGGCCGATGCCCGTCGTCGACGAGTCGTTTGTTCACGATCGAGGAATGCCGCGGACTCGGTTCTTCTAACGAACGATTATTCGTCACACGTTCCATCTTATTATCCTTTGTGCGGCGGATAGGAGGGCGCGAGCAGTGAGTCATTTCTTTAAACTCGTTAACTCGTTACAAGCCAGCAGCTCGGGGAATCCCCTGCCCCTCCGCTCGCGTGCTTCCCTCCTCTCTGTCTCTGCGTGTGTGCAACGAGGCCGGTCGATCATCGCGTATATAGAAGGAGAAGAGGGTGCAAGAGCGGCGGTGTACGCGCGGAAAGGTGCAAATAATAATAATGCCAATAACTAAGGGCCCGAGCGTGCCGCAATCGAGAAGTCAAGAGAGACGGTAGAAGCCGGGATTGGGTCGAAGGGTTTGAGGCCTCGTGTGTGCCTCATAATCGCTCGGACTCGGTTATGCCCGTCAGAATGACGAAGACGGAAGAGGCCGAAGCGCCGCGAGCGCTAAACCGTGAATCGGACAGAGACGGAACTAAAAGCAGCGAGACGGGCCAATGGTAAAGGAACGGAAGAGGAAGCGGGATACAACGATAGAGGGTTGGAGAACGTTGAACAAGGACGAAGAGAGACACGCCCTGCTGCAGGTCGATAACGGAACCAACGCATCCTCTCCCGTGGCTCTCCGGTAGCTCTTCTTGCTCTCCCAACCACCTTCCTTCCCTTCGTCGCTTCTTCGTTCCACGGCTACCCTCCTCTCTGGCTACAGTTCCCCCTCGGCCCTCTGTCCTTTCTTTTTCGACCTTCTCCTTCTATCGCGCATAGTCACGTACCACACCCGCCATTCTATCCGTGCCGACTGAGCGGACTTTGCCAACCGTACACATACCTAACTCCATCGCGGGCAAAAGGGTATATACCTCGCGACTCCTTCTCTTTCTCCTACGGTTCGTCCTTCTTTCGACTTTTCCTTCTCTTTGCCAGCCTTCTGCCGAGGATACGATGTGCCGTGGATCGCATTATCACGCGCATCTAACCTCCGAGAAGGCTACGCCTGTCGGCATAGCGTGCCAACCGAGCGAACGAGTAGTAGACCGTTCCCGAGCCAAAGTGAACCCGAATAGTGTGTATCCAACGATGCGTCTTATGTATCCGTACGCAGTAGACACATCTACACGCGCCTTTTATACATCTACGCAAGCGTGTGTGCGCGTGTACGTGTATACGCACGACCCGTCGAGAGATACGTATCATCGGATCGAACGACGGTAGCCGGGGAACCGGAGCAGGCAAGTCCCAACGCCTCTCCCTTCTTGTCGCCCATCCCCTTCCTTCGCTTTTTTTTTTGTCCCAACGTCAACCCAACGAGGCAAAAACAGCGAGGGGTACGGTCGAATCCTTGTTTTCCTCGGCTACGCTCCCTCTGTCTCCTTTCCCGTCCGATTGCTCCGTTTACTGCACCTTCCCCAGGACGATCGTAAGAAAAGCCTCGAAGGAACGACCGAGTCCTTGCTTCGATCGCGGCCGTCCACACGAGCCACCGATTCGCCACGGCCACTAGGAAACCAACACCCGACGCGAATCAATCAAACCCATTCTATCGACGAAGAACATTTAATTGGCTTTATTGAACGGATGAATGGACGTTTATAGGGAAGCGAATCGTGTTCATCACCGGAGGACCCGACTATCTTCCAGCTAACTTGCGAGCGTGGATCAGAGGAGCCGTTTTAACGGCGTACGCTGGCTTCTTGTTTTTCGAACGGATCCGCGGACGCGCATGGGGTGACAAGTAATTAGGGCGAATCTCGGCTTCGGCAATTAGCACGTTCTTCAGAAATTACTTGCTAATTGGACGAAGAGTCAACACATTCCTGAGATATTGCCCGCCGGAAGATGTACACATCAGCCGTCTAGTCGGATGAAATATTTCGTAACTTCGGGCGGAAGAAAAATAAATCGTACCGGTTAATATTAACATTTACGCGACTTGCGAAAACGTATACTGACGTACGATTTTAAACCCCCGTCAGACGGTTTGATCTTGCTCCTACCGAATTATTCCTAAATTCTGCTAATTTTCGGCTGAAACTAAAATAAGTCATAAATTCGTCAAATATACCTTAAAGTCGTTAATATTAACACTTGCTCGTCTTTGAATCTAAGAGAATTGATACATCCACTTCCGCGCAATTTTAGCTTCTCTCACCGATTCACGTTTAAACGAATATCCCAAAATAATACTCGTTTTAGGTAATAATTTAGATAAATCGTAGAATCGTCACAGAAATCGTACAGCAGTATTAATAGTTGCTCGCTATTGGATCGAAAGAAATTAAACTATTCTTACTCTTCGTACTTTATCGTCGGTTCACTCTTGCCCTCAAATTTTCCTAAATTTTGCATAACAACGAAAATGATAAAATCGTAAAAATAGCGAGTGGATATTTGCTCGTCTTCGAATCGAAAATGGTTCAAAATTCTAAACTTGCGCACGGTTCGGTTGCTTATACCGAAATTTCCACAAACAAGTGTTTACGAGTGTCGTTAATTAACTTAGGGCACTAGATTCGAAGCCGGGGCATTAGGAAAGTTATAAATCTTGGATGGGGCAAGTTTTCGATTCCTTTTGACACGATAACCGAATTGAATGGCGATTTCGAGACAAAGGGAACAGCCGGGTCTACAATGCGACACGATTCGAGCAACTAAACGCATTACCTGTTACGCTGGTTCGTTGGGCGAATTTGTCGGAGATCCTCCTTCGAGTGCAAAGGTTTCAAAACACTCGCACACAGACACGTACACACACAAGGAGATTAGTCGGTGAAGTTTCATTAGCGCAAGTTTCCTGGACTACTTGGATAAAAAATATTGAATCATGGGTCGTTACAATCCACCGCGTATTTCATTCTCGCGACGTAAAAGTTCCGCTGTTTTATTTTATAATTTTTTTTACGCGAGAGCGTGTGGCGCACGGGATGATAAAGCACCGCGTTAGTTTATATTGCAAAAGAGTTCGTTCTCTCTGTGCGCACGTAGCAGCAATTTTAATTAATTTTTCCTTGCAGTTAATCCACCTTTTATGCAAAATATTTACCTAATTAACAAGCCGAGCAAATTGATTTCGTGTCAACGCTTTTACCGATTCCGGGGGAGATCCCTTGTTCCATCATGAAAGCGGGTATTATTGCGTAATTTGAAATACAACGCGAAATTCGTACGGTGAGGATGTTCTTGTGTCGAAACAGGTCAATAAAAGTGGACCGGGCACAAACGAAAATCGTGTTTCTGAAAAAAATTCTCTTGCAAATCATTCCTGCGGGTTATCAATTATTTTGTTCCTTTGTGCAACGAGAGGTGTTACGAAACGTGATACGAAAGGAATTTCTATCGGGATAAAATTTAACCGACTGGGTAAAAACCGTTAAAGATCGATCCGGACCGTCTATTATGAGATTTCACGACTATTCCATTATTTTCGCTACATTCCGTATTTTAGACAGCTGAAACTGCATTTCACAAAGTATCATGGCAGATCCTCCCGGGCTTTTCGTTCACATTTCCTCGTAATTGAATCACCGATTTGCCCTGAATTTGGGAACAGACTCCACCTACTACGTGCACGACTAACACGTGTATACATGTAAACTGGCAATACATAGGTTTATATAAACGTACGGGACACACGGGGACTCCGTGTGGAGGTATGCCAAGGATGTGCATCTTCTACGACGACCGAATGCATAAGTTAAGATTGCGTGCAATGGAACAAATTCTTCGCTAAAAACCTCCGAAAAATTTGAATACTCTTCCTAGACTGTATATACGCCGAACGTGAACTGGAAACATGCTTTATTTGGCGACGAGAGAGTGCAAGAATATTGGAGCGAATCAAAAGTTCGTTCAAACTAGGTTAGGTTATATCTATTGCCGTAACTGGGTAAGACCTCGAAGGGAAATCACCAAAATACTTGCTTTCTTACTAATAATTAGTGGAAAAGGTTTTCAAGAAGCACAATATATGTCATAGTATATAGGTCATGCGATATATCACCGGGTCCATAAACGACACCGTAGATCACGGGTTGCTTCGTTGTATATTGCATCAGTCACACGTAGATCACACATTACGTAAACCATGCGTTATACAAGCACGCATATAGACTGTGAATTATATTGCCACGCACTGTATTGTCACTCTGTTTTATCAGGATGTATTATGCAGATCCTAGACAGATCTGTACGGATTTCTCAATTTGACAATTTGACATTTTTATGTTCTGTAGTTTAACATTTTTAAATTCGCATGGTAGCTCATTTTTTGATTTATAGATTTCCAAGGTAGCAAATTTTTAAATTAGCTTTGTGGATTTATAGGTTTCCAAACTAGTAAATTTGTAGATTTTTGTATTTATAAATTAGGAAATTTCTAGATTTCTTAATTCTGAATTTGTGTATTTTTAGTTTAGTAAAGATCTAAATTTCCACGTTTCCAAGTTTGCAAATCTCCAAATTTATAAATCTTGAAATTGACAAATCCCCAAATTTACAAATCCCCAAATTGAAAATGACCTTGAAGATCTGAAAGTTTAAGATTACAACAATTCAAAATTTATTAATTTTTAAATTCTTAAATTTTAAATTTTAGAAAAAATCTATAATTCTAAATTTCACAATTTTTAAATCTAGGTTTGGAAACGTTCGAACTCATAATTTCCAAATTTTCAAGTAACTACACTTACAAACCTACAAATTAACAGATTTTGTAGTCCTCTGATATTTCGTCGTTACTTCCCAAGCACACCGTCAATTATTCACCGAGCACTTGATCTGCCCATTAATGACATAGCACACGAGTTGTATCGCCGTGTGTTGTATTACCCCGCATTAAATCGCCACAAATACCTGACCCTCTTTCAACTAGAACCCTAATCAAACCTATAGTTATATCCAAGGTTATTCCTGGGTTATTAGCCACCCAGGTGCAAAACCAATAAAGTCGATCATTTTTGTACATTTTGTGCGTAAATTCCTCTTCAGTATCTAACAGATTAACAACAATCAAAATTAGGTTATTACAATTATTACATAAACTTATACGATAAACAATCGTAACCAGCAAAATAGGAGAATATTTCGTCCTGTAACGACCTTGGTTACCGCATTATACACATCCACCTCTGTACACAACTATAATCCCTACAATTAAAAAAAATACCTGACCTAATAAAAATACCTAGCCTAACCTAACCACCAAAGTAGGAGAATATCTTCTTCTGTAACAACCTTGATTACCATCCACCCTCGATTATACACATCCATCTCCGTGCACAACTATAATCCCCACAATTTAAAAAAAATACCTAACCTAATAAAAATACCTAGCCTAACCTAACCACCAAAGTAGGAGAACATCTTCTGTAACGACCTTGGTTACCGCATTATGCACATCCACCTCCTTGCATAACATCCCCACAATTAAAACAAATACCTAACTTAATAAAAATACCTAGCCTAACCTAAGCACTAAAGTAGGAGAATACCTCGTGTAACGACCTTGGCTACCGTACTATACCCACCTCCGTGCTCAACTATAATGCCCACAATTAAAAAAAAATGCCAGAATTGCACGGACAATTATCGTGGAAAATGAACGAAAATGCAGCAGAGTATTTCGTATGTCGAGAAGTGCAAAGAGAAAGACAGCTAGTGATCGGTAATTACACGAAAAGCATTTCAAAAGTGACAGCGTTAATGCGATAATGGTAGATTGAAAAACGGCGTAGCAGCAAAAGCGAGCAGTCAGGGCATGAAAGGTAACAACTACGCAGAGAAGTTCCACAAAGTCTATGAGACAGATAATAGCGTTACAAGTAAATCCGTGGCGTTGTCTGTCCCGTTGTTGCGCCGATCTTTTCAGTTACGATTCTATGCGGATCGGTGCACTCGTGTTCCTGAATACACGTACACACAAAAGGTCGATACACGCAACGCGGCCTGGCTTTACCTGGACTCGGCCAGGTACCTAGGAAAGAAACGAGGGAAGAAAAGAATAAAAAGGGGGGAAAAAAAGGAGGAAGAAAGGTGGTCGTCGGTGCGTGGCAGTTGGTATCTGGTGGTGGCGTCGGGCAGTCTACCCCCTGAGCATTGTTGCGGCTTGTCATCGAGGGGGTGCGAGCGTTCAGGTAGGGTGGTCACGGGTTAGCTCTGGGCTTTCGGCTCGCAAAGGTACCTCAAAAAGGTGGAGGGCAAAGGCGGTCGTACGCGAGAAGGGAAGCCAACGAAGTAAATATGCGACAAGTTAGCATCCGCGTATAAATCTAGCGGCGCTCACGGTGACAGGTCACGCAGCCGCAGCCTTCTAGTTTAGATCGCGGCTACCCGTCCCATTTAAACCCGACTCTCATTGAAGGCATACGTGTGTACACTCGGCTGCAACCTACCTCTCCTTCCGATGACACATACGTAAACTTTCTCATTCTTTTTCTTTCCAAACCTTTGTATTTTTAAACTCTTTTACATATTCAAATCTTTTAATTTTTAGATTTTCGAGCTTGCGAATGCTCGAATTATTCGATTTTCAAATTTTTTAATTGAAATTGCCATAATTCTATATTAGAATATTCTTAGACTATTCGTGGCATAGTATCCCTAGATTGTCCCTTCTCTGCAGTATTTCTAGAATGTCTCGTTTCTGTGCCACAATATTTCTAGATTGTCTCATTTCTGTGCCACAATATTTCAAGAATGTCTCATTTCTGTGACACAATATTTCTATATGGTCTCATTTCCGTGTCACAATATTCCTACGCACCATCTCTGCGACACAAAATCCCTTCCATATCCCTATATTGCAAAATCGCAAGTTCATATAGTTTCTAATGCCCAAAATCTCTAGATCCATCAGTTCCTATGCTCCTGAATTTCTGGGTCTCCAAATTTCTTCATTGTCAAATCTCAAGATTTTTCTGTGGGTTCCTAAATTTCAAGGTTCTTAAATTCCTACATATTCCAAGATCTGCAAATACCAAGATTTTTAAATTTCTAGTTCGCAAGTCTCTAGATCACTATATCCCTAAATTTTCAATTCCTAAGATCATCGAATTTCTGTTCCCTCAAATCTTTAGATCTGTAAATGTTTAGGTCCCTAAACTCTTAGTTTCTCAAGTCTTTAGACTCACACGTTTCGATGTCCCCAAATCCCTAAATCTACAAATTTCTAAATTCTCAAAGTCTTAAACAGACAAATATTTAGCCTTCAGTATCCGTGATTCCTCAAATTTCAAGGCTCCCAAGTATCTATGTCTCCAGGTCCCTGGTTCCCTATGTACTTAAATCCCTAGGTTCCTAAATCCTTGTGTACCTATGTTTTTAAACCCCTAGGCTGTTCAAACCTTCGTATTATATAGTTCCTAAATTTCGATATTTCCAAATCACTAGATTGTCAAATTTCTAAAGAGCCGAATCCCTTTTCCATATTTGTGGATCTCGAAGCCCTAAACTTCCTAAACCTCTACATCATCAAATCGCACAATATCCAAATTGCTAGGTCCTAAAATTCTCAAATTCCCATATCTTCAAATCTCCAAATCTACAATTACCAATTTCCCCAAATTCTTAAATCATCAAATTCCTACATCCCCACATATGTATATCACCAAATACCTAGGTTCCCATTTTCGTAGATTACCAAATCCCTATATTTCCACACTCGTAGATCTCCAAATCCCTAGATCCTCGTATATGTAGATCTCCAAATCCCTAGATCCTCAAAGTCCTAGATCCGCAAGTTTGTGAACCCCCAAATTCTTCACCCTACACCTTAAAGTCCCCAAAGATATTCCTAAATTCTCAACCCATTCTCAAATTTCCAAATCCCAATAATCCCCAAAAATGAACGCCTGACAATACCCCTTTCTGCATGTTTGCCATATTCCCCCTGGAATAAGCAGATTTGCTGTTGACTGTACACACACCGTGTACTCGCATGTTGCGAACGAGACCTGTTCTCGATTTTCTACACGTAGCCGTATTAACCGCGGACGATCCGCGGAAAAAAAGCCGCTGTTAGAGGGGGGGATTAAAGGCGGGAGCCGATCGGGGGCCGTGTCCGTTTCCGAAGAAGTCCGGCCGGTAAAAAAGGGACGCGTCCGGTCGTAAATCTAGCGTACAATTAAGAATTAAAGGAACTGTTACTCGAGCCGGAGTTACGGGGAAACACTCGGGGATGGCCGAATGTCAGGACAGGATCGCGTGCAGACACGTGGTATTCGCATTGTTGTTGCAGGGAGAGAAGAAAGAAACGAGGAAAGAGCGCAGCGACAGCGACAGTGACGACGGTGGTGGCAGTTTTCGCGAAATTACTGGGTTCACCGGTGTACGTTTAACGGGTGCCAGCACGGGATAAAGCGCGAGGGTGTGTGCACGTTGGTGTTGGTTGATAAGAGAGGGTGCAGGGGGGTTAACCCGGGGGGTTCGTGTGTGTACGTGCGCAGGTTAGGAAGGCGCAGGTGGCGCGACGGGGCAAGAACAGCGCACACTTCTATCCCTCTCTTTCCCTCTCTTTGCAAACATGGCAGTCGTCACGCAAGTCACAAAACCTGCCAACGATATCGCGGCTTTCGAACTACCCAACAAATACTAGGAAAACGAGTATTCGAAAGACATTACACGCAATCGCCGCCCGATAAAACTTCAGACCAACCAGAGCATCTAACGATACGGTGCGTAAGTACCTGCGGGAACTAGGGATTTACTTTCTGGAGATATACTGTCGTTGACGTGACTCGAACTCCTTGAATTTTTAAGATTTATGAATATCAAGAGTTACGGATCTCTAGATCCACAAATCCCATACTCCTAGATGTCCACATCTTGAAGTCCCAAAATCCCACATACTTATTTCCACACATTTCTACGTTACCAAGTTCCTAGTACCCCAATGTCCGCAAACTTCGATATTCTTAAATTCCCTTAATTTTAAGATTTATGAATATCAAAAGTTACGGATCTCCAGATCCACAAATCCCATACTCCTAGATGTCCACATCTTGATTTCCAAAATTCCACATACTTATTTCCACACATTTCTACGTTACCAACTTCCTAGTACCCCAAGATCCACACACTTCGATGTTCTTAAATTCCCTTAATTTTATGATTTATGAATGTCAAAAGTTACGGATCTCCAGATCCACAAATCCCATACTCCTAGATGTCCACATCTTGAATTCCAAAATTCCACGTACTTATTTCCTCACATTTCTACGTTACCAAGTTCCTAGTACCCCAAGATCCACAAACTTCGATGTTCTTAAATTACCTTACAAAATTTCTCTTTTCTTATCCTTATCACATTTCTAGTTTCCTAGATTCACAAACTGTGTTCTCAAATTTCTACGATCCCAAATTAATAGTTCTCCAAGTTCCTGAATCCATAAATTTCAGGGTTTCTAAATTGCTTCATCGCCGAATTCCCAGGTTCCCATATCCAAAGTTATCCAAATATCTATGTCCCCAAATTCCTACATCCACAAATTTCTTCATCCACAAATGAACCTTCTCAGTATATTAACTTGGTTAAAGCGAAATTCCTCTGCAATAATTCCTAGCATTACACCCGTTTTTATTACAAAATAACAATTGGTTACTGTAGTCACCCACATCAATCTCATAAAAGAATGAGAAAAAGTTGCCTATGATATATCTAGGTATTCCCTAAATACCTAGAATTCTTGTGGCGTGTGAACAGTACATAAAATTACGCGAACCATAGTTCGCTACCATCCTTAGGATTCACCCGCGGATACGGGGGTCCTACCACATAAACAAAACGTGGTATGAGCTGCAGTTCCTGTGTGTCAACGTTCACGTTTGCGGCGACGAAATACCAGTAATCTTCCCGCTGGTATATTGCCCTTTTGATCGGTAACTCCCTTATCGATAATGAAATCAATTTTGCGCCGCAGCCAACGACGGCTACGCCTCTGGCATGGCCGTATCGTTTCACGGGCCAGATCTGGTTCCCGATCCTTTTTGTCGGCTGCTTTTTCTCCGTGTGTCGTGCCAGTAAAATCGCGTTTACGATCGACCAACGTCGTCCGGTTAAACCGACAAAAACGCATTCGTATATCTGCCGTGGAAATTGTCGAGGTGCATAGGAGTCTAGCGGAGCAAGATGGCAACGCAATGAAATTACTTTGGAATGTTATACTTGACCTTCGTAACTCGAGATCCAGGGATATAGAAACCTAGAAATTTGGGAAGTTCGGAAATTTAATGATTTGGGGGTTTTAAGAAGTATGGGGATGTAGAAATTGTGGGAGCACGGGATTTGGGATCTTTAGGACTACAAATATCAGAAATATGAATATTTAGGGTTTAGGTTATTGAATTTGATGATGTGAAAACTTGGGGATATGAGAATTTGAGGATTTAGAAATTAGCAGAGCATGTGATTTGAGGAGATGTAGAAATTCACAGATATGGAAGTCTATTTAGTGGTTCAGGAATTTGGGGATTTAACGATTTGAGGTTTGGAATTTGAAATATACGAAATTTGGGTTTAGGGTATTATAGATATAGAATATTAGGGATCTAGGAAATTAAGAGTCTGTGAAATCGGGAGTCTAAGAAATTTGAAATCTAGGGAATTAGTTATCCAAGAAATTCGGCACGTAGGGAATTAGGGGCTTATAGAATTAGAAATCTAAAAAATTAGGGGTTTATGGAATTAAGGCTCTAGGGAATTAAAAATCTGGGAAATCAGGAGTTTAGGAAATTTGAAATCTAGGGGATTAGGTATCTAAGCAATTAGGGATGTAGGGAATTAGAAGCTTATGGAATTAAAATTCTAGAGAATTAGAAATTTATGGAATTAAGGCCCTAGGGAATTAAGAATCTATGAAATCGAGAGTCTAGGGAATTTGAAATCTACTGGATTATGTATCTAAGAAATTATGGATGCAGGGAATTAGAGACTTATGGAATTAGAATTCTAGAAAATTTGGGGTTTATGGAATGAAGGCTCTAGGGAATTAAGAATCTATAAAATCAAGAATCTAGGGAATTATAAATCTCGGGGATTAAGTGTCTAAGAAATTCGGGATATAGGAAATTAGGGGCCATGAAATTAGAAATCTAGAAAATTAGGAATGTAAGAAATTAGAGGTTGATGGAATTACAGATCTAGGGATTTAGAAACCTATAGAATTAGGAATCAAGGAAAATAGGAACCTAGGGAGTTAAGAATCTAAGAAACGAGAAACCTTTAGAATTAAGAACGTAGGCAATTAGAAATAGAATTAGAAATATACGAAATTTGGGTTTAGGGAATTATAGAGCTCCACGGAATTATCGATCTAAGAATTTGAGGACCTAGCGATTTATAAGTCTACAGATTGAGAGACCTAAAAATTTTAGAGTCTAGAAATTCGGAAATATAAGTATTGAGGGACTTACGGATATAGAAGGAATCTAGAACCTAGAAGTTTAGTGATCCATAAATTTGTGGATGAAGAAACTTAAAAATCTGGGAGATTTGAAACTTTGAAAATGTAAAGAGTAGAGAATGAAAAGATTAAGGCACGTGGCCTTGTCGAGAGGAAGCGAACGTTTGATCGGAGTGTACATATAAGCAAAGGAGTGTCGCGCACGCATCGGGATGCAGGCCAATGTCCCTGGCCGGTTGCGCCATTGGGACCGAGCCTGGGTATCTTCAAGGCCGACAATTGCTCGGCTTTAGTCGTCAATGGTGTTTCGCAAGAACGACCCATATAACGAACTTGACGCGACGACGCGTGGCGCCCACCCTCTCCTTTGATCTCCGGTGAAAGGTGCTCTCTCGCGAATCTCGAGGACGCTCGACCGTTTTATCGCCGGTGTTCCCTTTCTCCTGGAATAGAGCCGCCTTTCCGCGCTTGTTCCAGCGCAACGGAAATCGCTGCAACGACCGTGAGATACCGCAATCGTAGACTCGATAGACCCTATGGCTAGATTCGATCACGTACCCGGCTAAGTATGGTGCAAGTAATTACAGCCGTACTTACATTCCCGGCCAGAACTGGTTTCCAACGGACTGCCCACCTCGTGTGCCTCGATTATGCCCACAACCACGGAAATCATATTTTCGCAAACGTCTATGCGATGTAGCGCAACGTGAACTGGAATAATGCACGCATACGAACGGGGAAAATTATTGCACAGTTACCGAGATATCTTTCTAACAATCTCATTCCCGACCGATTGTCTGGTCTTAAAGATTTTTATTCCAGACTTTGAAATTTTTAAGCGGTTTAAATTGTTAAGTTTGTAATTTTTTAATTGCATTCGAAACTCGATGCTTAGGGTGTCTTATAAAAGCAGACCGACGGTGGAATTTTTCATTCGTCATGAATGATTCAAAATGATACGAAGAGTAATTTGGACAGTAATAATTTTCGTACAGATAAGAACATTGTTTCAGCTCGAAAAATGTATAGCATAGAGATAGCAGTGAATGATTGCGAACAATGTATTGAAACTATTCCCACGAATACTAGAAGAGTTATAATTAGCAATGATTAAATAAAGACCTTGATTCTCTTTATACACTGAACAACGCGCAGTACAATAATTGCAGTAAAATACCCTTAAAAAAGTGACAGAACTTTTCGGTCAACTCGATACGCAGCCATTTTGCAGTGGAAATGCGAGGGGGTGTAATCACATCCGACGGTTAACGTTCAAATATTTGTACCCGGAGAGGTTAAATAAACCTGCAAATGGTTAGTCTCGAACGGCACCTGGCCAACTTGCATAAAAGGGTTATAGACCAGGTCGAGATTGCTATCAGCACCTTCGAACAAACTATCTACCAGGAAACTTGCCGGGCAAACTTTTCCTTTTTCCTATGTACGTGACCCCTTTACGTTCGTATGAAAAAAGGAAAATCTTGGGCGCGATCGACCGTGAATCCGAAAATTTGTGTTTGGGGGGGAAAAAAAAGGAAAGATTTTCTAAATGGAAACATTGGTCTCCGGTGGTACGTGCAGCCTGCGGCAGTGGTGTAGGCGCATTAATAATGTAAGT
The DNA here is from genome assembly GCA_945859595.2 of Megachile willughbiella. NCBI lineage: Eukaryota > Metazoa > Arthropoda > Insecta > Hymenoptera > Megachilidae > Megachile > Megachile willughbiella. The sequence continues at coordinate 14,901,139 of OX243796.1, forward strand.
GTGCAGATGGTGTGCAGTGAGTGCGCGGTGGCGCTGACTAGGATCAATGTTCCGTTCGCGATCTATATAGTATTATAGTATAGTGTGCGTGTGTGTAACGAGAACCGACCTGTGTGGGAAACAACAACACCGTTACACAGGTCATTTTCACAGGAATATATTTGCGGATATTCTGATCAAACGTGTACGCGATGCTTGGATATGTGTTCGAAAAACAAGCATAGATGGCTGCACGATCGATTCGTGTTGTATCTCGTTAGGATTTGTTTGGACAGCGGGGGAAAAAATGTCGAGCGAAAGGAAAGGAGCTTATGAAAACGATATTTACTGTGTTTGTGACTTCCTAATTCAGGGAATGTGGAATCGTTAACGTTCGCGGTCGAAACGATGCTATAGCTACGGCCTTTGTAACTCTTCGTCGGTTGACAAGTTGCACTTCACTTTATGCATTCAATCTTTTGTTTCTGCTGATATTAACACCTTACCGGGACGGGCTGTGCGGCGACAGCAATTAAAACGTGGATACGACTGGTGGGTAGGGGCAGAGTGCCCCGAGAAGGGCAACGTTACAAGGGGATGTATGCAACTTTTAAATTATCCTATTTGGAGATTTTTAAATTTATATATATAGAAATTTTGATATTAGGGGAATTAGATAATTGGGAATTGAGAAATTTATATCTAATTTTCAATTTCATTTGGATATTGGAAATTTGGAAATAGAAATTTTGCAGTTTTAGATTATAGAAATTTCCAATTTTATGTTATCAAATTTAGGACATTAGAAATTTTAGATTTGTGAATTATCGAACTTCCCAATTTTACGTTATGAAATTTAGAATTTATTAGAAATTAGAAGATATCAATTTTTTACTTTTATACAAATCTGGAAATTTGGAAACAGTTAATAATTAGGAAATAAAATATCAAAGTTCATAATGTTCAACTTCTAAAGTTACAAATCAAAATACTTGGAAATGTAAAAATATAGAAATGTCAAACTTTCGAACTTAAAAATTTATAAACTTGAAAATTACAGCAGAAACATTAAATTTCCAATATCTCAAATTTTCCAGCTAATGGTTTCGACATTAAAAATAAAAATATTCAGAAATGTAAAAATACAGAAATATTAAATCTTCATATGTTTAAACTAAAAAATTTATATGTTCAAAAATGTAAAAAGAGAAATATTAAATCTTCATATAATTAACCTAAAAAATGTAAAAATATAGAAATATTAAATCTTCATATAATTAACCTAAAAAATGTATATATAAAAAAATGTAAAAATATAGAAATATTAAATCTTCATACACTGAAACTAAAAAATGTATAAATTGAGAAACGTAATACAAACTTTCGAAAATTTGAAGTTTCCAAATATGCAAATTGAAAAATTAACTACCAACATTAGCTTGTTACTTGAACTAAGTTATGCGTCAGAGTGATACACCATTTTCCTAACCCGTTTAACGCTTTCAAACTGAGCCGTGTAATAATACAGAGGTTTCAAAGAGATCTCCGGCTAGGGATCCGTGTTTGAAAAAGACTGAAGCGGACAGGGATGCGGTCGCAGATCGGGTGTTATGCTCGCAAGCGTGTAATAACGTATTTTATAAATTTATTCACATGATTTAAATAAAATCAAGTATACAGTTTAAGTTTCGACGACACGGGCGTAACCGGTGTCGTGGTCACAGTACCGCAAGCGCATGCTTTCTTCCTCTTTTCTCACTCTTAATTACCGTCAGTATATTCTCTTGTACGCGACGAATAATATCTTACACGAGGCGACGTTCGATATACATATTTACATATCGTACAAGTATCATCGGACATATAAAATTACAAAAAGGTCGTCTACCTAGTCGAGAATTCAAAATCGAAGCTAAAACACTCGCTCACAAGCACACGCATTCGTTCTCTCTTACTCGATTGAGAAGGACGTAATCGTTCGTTCGTTCGTATATATATATACAATGTACATACGTACACACGCGCCGATACAAGCGTACAGCTTGCAGCTCTATTTACATATTGCGCTCGTTACGATAGAATATTTACACGCTCGTGAACGTAAATCGTCATTGAAAACGATTTCCCCGCAAAGGAGACGTCGCGTTTATACTTTATCGCTCGCTGAAATGTCGTCGAGTACGAAAAAGAGAGTCTCTCCCTGTCGAACTAGGTTCTCGCGAGACGCCATTCAGAATTTTGCGCGCGCGCAATCCGCTCCGTGAACGGAGACACCAGACAGATACCGGGAAAAGACCCGAGAAGGATGAACGACAACAAAAGTGTGTAGAAGGAAGAGTAGCGAGAAGGGGGGAAAAAAAGGAAGGGAAAAGCCAGGAGTGGAAAAGTGAACAATCACGCTTTTACCGATGAAACAAAGCAAGAGCGAGCGCGTCTCGCGAGAAGAGAAGAAAAAGAAAAAAAAAAGAACAGAAGCGAGCAAATATTTCCCAAGTAGCATCGGATAATCGGCTAATCGCAAATCTCTCGTCTCGACAACCCGTGACACTCGATACGCGAGAATTCAAATCGAAAATAATATCTTCCGTTCATCGATTGCCCAAGGTTATCCAGGATCGTCTACCTCGGCGATGGGCAGATCGAGTGCCCCTCAGAATGCTCGCGGGCACGTGGGTGCATCGGTACAGCTTGATAATCTATTATTTCCTTCTTACGCTCGAACGAATTTTACAAATTTTTTAACTTAGAAATTCAGAAGTGTTCAATTAGGAAACTCAAGTACTGAAGTTTCCACGTTTTCGAATTAAAAAAACACAGGAATTTCCACATTCTGAAATCAAGCAGTTTTCAAACTAGAAATTTTCAATTTAGGAAATTCCCCAATTCCCACAGTTAGTTTGATAATTAGAAACTTAAAACATGTTGAGATTTTAAATAAGAAATTCAGAATTTTTCAAATTTTTAAAAATGTAGAAATTTCAAAGTCCTTAAAGTGAAAAGTTTAGCCATCCCCAAATTTAGCTCTACAATTTGCAGATCCATAAACTTTCAAATTCTCAAGTTTCCACTTGGGAAGTTCATAAGTTTACAAATTTTCAAAATCAGTAACTCTCAAACTTAGTAACCTACAAATTTCCAAGTTCTCAAGTTCTGAAATTTAGAAACGTTCAATGTTTCAAGCAAAGAATAAGAAGATTGTATATCTGCAAATTGTCAATCTCGGCGTAAACAGACCTTCTACCCTGCCATTTTCAACGATTTTCCACTGCTGTATCCGTGTACCATGCCCGTATCCGCGAGTGCCGACGTTTGGTTCATCCAAACAGCGTGCTCTCGCGGGCACAGTTGCCCTCGACTATTCCCGTCCCATAAAGTACAAAGCGGCACGCGTCCCCTTGTGCGTCGTGTGAACACAAAAAGCAAGAACAAGCTTCTTCCTTCTGAGAACGTATCACAAAAGAATCGTCAATGATCGCGAAGCTAGACGAGATAGGCCTGTCCGGAGGATGGTGGCGGAGGTGGAGGCGGTGGTTGTTGTTGTCTCCAGGCGGTCCTTTCGAGCGTCGAATAATCGGAGTCGATGGAGGAGTATATGTGCTCGGACAGGGGTCTCCTGTGATCCTCGCTGCTGCCGCTGCTGACCGTCGTGTTGGTGGCGATGAGATTGCTACCTGGTACGGTGACCGCATCCCGGTAGGCGTGATTGACGGTCAGCCTGGGCTGCGGCGACGAAGGTGGCGGTTGTTGTTGCGGCACGGACACGGTGCCACAGGAATAAGCGGGCGGTGGTGCGTGCTGCAGCATCAGCGCGGTCGTCGGTGACGAGTCTTTGAACAGAGAACGTTGCCTTTCCTGCGCCCGTAACGTGGACATGCTGGTCTTCTCGCTGCCGACGCCGTCCAGCGTGTACGTGTTGATGTTGCGTTTGTAGACGAGCGGCGACGATTTACTCTCCACGGATATGTCGCCCACGTTGGCCGGCGGTATCGCGTATCTGAGACGTTCCCAGAACCTCTTCTCGCCCCACGTGAGTATCGCAGCCGCGGTACGAAGGTACGGTCGTAGTTCTGGATCGCGTTCCACTTCGGGGCACGCGTGTCCCGCTTGCACGACTACTAATTGAGCGGCTCGACCGCGGAGCGCCTCGTGCAACGCCGCCCTAAACTCGAAACGAGACCACTCGGTTTGCAAGAAGTTACGGGTCAAGATGATGAGCACGCGGCGGGACGCGTCGACCGCCTCCAGTACGACCGGTGCCGGGGCGGAAGCTCGAAGCACGCAGGGCAAGTCACGGTGATGCAAGCAAAGTCTAAGACCCGCGGTTCCGTGTTCGAGTTCCACGGCCAACGAGTGCAGCACGAAGTCCTCGTCGTTGGGGCTGTAGCAGACGTAACAGTCGTACAGGCGTTCGCGGTCAGCGTCGCAGCAGGCGCTCATCGGCGCCGCGGATGGCATGGCTGCGGTTCCACCGGTCGATTTTCCCGGCTTCGCGCGCAAAAATCGTAACCCGTACTTGGAGTACGCCCAGGCACCGACCGGCTCGCGGAATATGAACGCTAGAACTATGATCACTAAGAGTACCAACACCGCGGACAACGTGGCGGCTACTAGAGGCAGGTAATCGGAAATCATGATACTCTCGATGACGCCACCCTGAGAAAAGTAATCGGAACAAACCGTCTCGTTGACGTTTAATCGACGACGATAAGCGGGCCTCGCGTCCCCGCCGTAATAACACCAAACGTCGCTAGCGTCCACCACTTTGTGCGCGTTGTCCGACACCCACGAGGACAATTCCTGCAGGAACTTGCAACGACAGGACCACGGATTGCTACCGAGGGACAGTTCGACGAGCCTAGCGTTCAGGGTGACCTGCCACACGGGGAAGGTCACCAAACGATTGCCGCTTAGTCTTAAGATCTCGAGCGAGTGCAACGGCAAGAAGGTCAGGTTACTGATAAAGCCGATCAGATTGTTCTGAAGATACAGCTCGCGCAGATGCGACAGGCGCTCGAACTCGAAGCCTTTCAGCTCGCGTATACGATTGTCCTCGAGGTGAAGAATTTGCAGGTTGTTCAGACCGTTGAACGTGCGATTCTGTATCGACTCGATGCCGCTCGCGTTTACGTAAAGCACCCGCATATTCTTGCGCCCGATGAACACGTGATTTTGCAACTCGCGTAACACGTTACCGTCTAGATAGACCTCGGTCGCGTCCATCGGTATTCGACGAGGTATCTCGTCGACGCCGAGACCGGAACAATCCACGGCGTTCGTCTTCCACGTGCGATCGTTGTAGCACTTGCAGCCGGCCGGGCAGGTCATTTCACAGTCACACGCATCGAAATCACAGCAGTGGCATAGGGCGAAACAATGGGCCTCGTAGCGACAAAGGAACTGGTCGGCCCGCGCCGTGGACGCGGGCACGATAGCGACGCCACGTGGGCCGGATGTGCGGCACATCACGTTATCCAGATCCATAATGCGCGGATATTCCCCGGTAGACGTTTGATTGTTGATCGACGGCAGCCAATCCATGGAACAGTTGCAGTTGAACGGGTTGCCGCCGATGTAGAACTCCGGCAGAGGTTTGTCCTCGGGGACTTTGGTGAGAAGCAACGACGTCAGCTCCATCATCTCGATCATGTTCGCGTACATATCGACCCTGGTTAGGTTCACCTTGTCCGTGAAGGTGTTGGGTCGTACGACGCTGATGTAGTTGTTATTTATGAAGAGTAGCTCGACGCTGTCGGGCACGGATAGAGGGGACAACTCGGTGATGCGGTTGTGACTGGCGTCCAACGTCTTCACCTTCGTATCGCGGATCTCGTAGTAGTTGCCTAGGCTCTCGATGAAGTTGCCGTGTATGTCCAGCCACTTGAGGTTGCCGGGAATAAAGGCGTAATCGAACCATTCGATGTGATTCTCCGACAGATTTAGCAACAGCAAACTGGCGATGCTGGTAAAGACGCCGTTGATGTCAGACAGGAAGTTACCGTCCAGGCGTATCGCCTCGAGCCGTTCGTTTCGTTCGAACGCGTACCTCTCGACGTGCTGCACCTTGTTCCTGGCTAAATTGAGAATCTGCAGATTGGGCAGATCCCAGAGCATTCCGCGCGACAGATTTCCGATATCGTTGCCGATCAGTCGCAATCCGGTAAGCTGATCGAGATTGCGGAACGAGCCATTGTAAAAACTGCTGATCCGGTTCTCGCCTAGGTCGAGGGTTTTCAAGAGAGCTAGGTCGCGCAGCGCGTCGGGCACGGCCGTAAGCTCGTTACCGCTCAAATCCAGTTCCTTCAAATCGGAACAGTTGCGAAACGCCAACGGGTCGATGCTCGCGATAGAGTTGCCGGACAACGTGAGCCGATTCAGCACGAACAGGCCGTTGAAAAGTTGCGCTCCCACGGTGTGCAGCTTGTTGTCGGACAGCTCGAGGGTGTGCAGATTGTACAGGGGCAGAAAGGCGTTGCTCTCGATCCGATCTATCGAGTTGTTCCGCAAATCGAGAATTTGCAGGAAGAACAGATCCTTGAACATGCGTGCGTCGATATGCGTCAATAGATTATAGGACAAGTCGAGTACGATCAGTCGAATCAGACCGAGGAACGTGGTCTCGTCGACTCGATCGCTGCCCAACCGATTGCCCGCCAGATTGAGGACCAGCAGCTGCTCCAAACGGGTGAATATACCCTTAGGCAAGTCGCGGAGGCCGTTGTACGCCAGGTGTATCTCTCGCAAGTCTCTCGTGCTGGCGAACAGCCCTTCGGGCAACGAGTCCAGGGAATTGTAACTGGCATTAAAGGTACGCAGCACGGTCAGCCCGGTGAGCGCATCACCAGCTATTTCGACGATCGCGTTTCGCTGCAGGTGCAGTTCTTGTAGCTGACGCAGACCTAGCAGCGGGCTGTTCTCGGGCAGGCGATTCAGGTCGTTTCGCGACAGGTCCAAAATGCGAATGTCCGCCCGACAAGGCTCCTCTTTCCCTTCGGGCAAGATGTCCCTTCGGTTCAACCCTATCTCGTTCACGTCGCGCAAACGGTTGCCGGTCAGATTCAACGTTTGTAAATTATCCAGTCCGCAGAGCAGACCTACCGGAAGCGCCTGCACGTTACTCTCGACCAACTCTAGCGTGTGCAGTTCCCGTAGCCCGAGCAGAGAGTCCGGGGCTAGCTCGAGGTAACGGCCTGCACCCCATACGGCGTTGAACGTTTGCACCGTCAGTTTCTTCAGCTCGAGCAACGGTTGGAACGCGCCCTTCGGTATACGTAACACCTTGCACCCGTGCACGTGGAGGTCGTGCAAGCTGGTCAAACGTTGCCAGCTTTGCGCGTTGAAGCTGCTCTCGAAATGATGGACGTCGCTGCAACGGATGCGTAGCTTGAAGGCGCCGTCCAACGACGATGCGAGGCTGGTGATCGTGCCAGGATCCAACACCCTGAGGGTGCAGTCGGCGGAACGCGTGTCGTTGCCACCCTCGGACAACCACTTGCAAGAGGCCCCGGTTGATTCCGAGAGTATCGTTAAGAGGAGGGCCGCGTTGATCAGCGTCATGAAAACATACTTGGCTGTCATCTTGGGCTGCGACGTCGCGCGGCTCCTAGGCAAAGCTTGCCGATAACGAACGAACCCCGATCACTTTCGGAAATATAGGGAAACTATTCTCACCCCTTGCTCACCCTCCTTCCTCACCTACACACTCGCACAGCGATGACACACGCACGCACATACACACGCGAGCGAGTGCGAGCGCGCGCGCGCTCATGCACCTCCTATCACGTAAGTACGGACCGGCCCATTTCTCTTGCCCTTTTATTCGTGGGCTGGTGGAGAGACACCCTCCTGCCTTACGCTATATTCCACTGTTTCTCACTCGCGAGCTCCTCGGACGTCTCCTCCTTCGAACCGGCGGCTCGTATTTCACCGTCTCTCCTTTCGTCGTCGCACAGACTTTTCTGCCAGTGTCTTTGCCTGGTTCAAATCGCCGCGGCAAATGGATAAGGCACGATCGAACGAAACGACAGAACGAAAACAGTCCGTAGAGAACCGTTTGCGCGAAGCGCTCGTGCACCACCGTACACTCGCCTCGCATCAAGCACCAGCACTGATCCAGCAGACCCGCTGCTGAGCGCGCATCATCGGCATTCCCGACCGTTCCTCTTCGATTTCTATCCCCGACGCCAGAGCGCGCCACTTTTTAGAATATCCTGTCAAGAAACCGACACGAATGGGGAGCAGAATTCAAAGCATATGCGACCATATGCGCGGCGCGTTGGTATGTGCACCGGTTTTATACGCTGCTCCCTGCCGATTGGTGCACTTTTTCTACACCTTTGTACGTGCCAGCCCATTAGCGAATGCCCCTAATCGATGCTGGGGCAAATTTTAAATCCTGCGTTTTATCTACCCGCTCGTTTCGAAGCGACTTGACGCATAATAATTGTCAACTTGCGACGATACCATTTATTGTAATTCGATTCTTTTTTGGTTTGGTTCGTCGAAAAGGATCGTACTTTTGGGCAGTGACGCTTTTGATGTATGCAGGACTCGGGACAAAGGGGATATTATTCAAATATGTAATTGGGTGACATCTTACTTTTTTATTTCGTGAATTATTTAGATTAGATAAAAATGTATTTTTACAGAATTATGAATTAATTTCTCTTCAAATATATAGTCTCTGATATGGTATAGTGAATACCGTAAATTAAATCTGTGAATCAGAATTCTCAGAATCGTACGCAGTTTTCAATTTTTAAGATTTTGCGTGTCACAAGTTCATTATATTAAAACACAGAAATGTTCAAAATGGTTAAAAGATATTTTTTATTTGAACCTCACTGAAAACTTTGGAGTTCTGAATTTTTGGACTGTGACATTTTGCAGTATTAGAATTTTAGGACTTTTTGATTTTGAGACTGAATTTTTTTTATTATAAAATCGGAACATTCAGATTTTGGAGCTTCGAGATTCAGACATTGAAATGACTCAATTTTTTAAGTTTGAGACTATAAAAATTTATTCCCATCACTTCGTGAAAAATGTCTACTTTCAAAAATATATCTCAACCTGATAAATTTTTACGATCTTGCTGTATCATGGCGGAACTATACGAACGAGGAAGTTCCTAACCACGAGGTCCACATCTAGAGACATCTCTGTCTGCGCGTTTCAAAACAACTGAATTATTAAACATCTTATTTTTAAACTGCTATAACTGTTAATCGAACTTTCATTTTGTAATACTAAAAAGATTTAATAACCTATTACGTATTAAGTTAATAAAATATGCATATATACAAACCTAAATAGATAATTATAAAACGTATAATGATTTATGTAACGATTGTGTACATAAAAATTATTCGAAGGAAATATGTCAATTGTTTATTAAATTTCGTGTACCTGAATATCCTTTTCCGCCATCTAGGGAATACATTTGAAAAACGACGTGTAGCGTCGCCACCGTCTTCGTGTGGCTGTAATTGGCGGAGGACGACGCCAGCGACCAGTTCAATTTCAACCAGAAGCTTACGTTGCACGCTCCTGCGACTTCGTTTGTAGCGGGGAATCCATTTGTCAACATCCAACTTCTTTAAACAGTATACGTTGTTGTCCCAAGGTATTTGCATTCCTATCGCAAAAATGAGACTGATGAATATAACATGCGTTTTGTTGGCTACAACAATCTGTTGTGTCGCGGCCCAGGCTGGTAAGTAAGAAATATTAAACGTTCTATTTGCTTTCTTTTTATGTCTATCGAAACGTCGTTTCTATCCAGTTATGTACTACGTATGTCCAATGATTATGCACGCGACATTTTTCCGTTCGAGAATTCTCTGGAATATCTCGTTTTGTCAAATTTCCTGTTACGCGTGGAACATAGCGGTACGATAAACTAATGAATATGAATTAGCGATATCGTCGAGATTTTTAATTCGACGCCGTGGACACCGTTCACTCGTATCGCGAGTCATTGCCGTCTTTCGTTTTGCTGACGCTCGAGAAATATACGCATATTGAAAATGATGCAATTTGTTTTCCATTAGTTTCGATTATTTATTCAGCCCGTTGGATCGGTTACGACACCTTTGTACACCAGTTTTACACACTATTATCGATTTTATTAATGTGTCTGGCGGGACTTTTTTATAATTTAAATTTATTACGGAAAAAAAAGTTGTTTTAAGTAATTTGATTAAGTACAACAAATATAAATAAAGGAGGCCCGACAAAATTTATTTCCTATATAATTCAAGTCACAATAAAAAAAAATGAATACTTCTTCATTAAGTTCTGAATTGATTTTGCACAAGCACATAGTTTGATCCAAGTATTTGCATTAGTAATGCCGTTTTTATCAGTGTGTAGTATATCAAATATTTATCTCTTTCCCTCTCAATATAATATTGATTCTTTGTACAGCTGCTACAGGAAAAGAAGATAAAAACACCAGTCAACAGCCACCGGATATAACCACTGTTATTCCTCCTAAAAATCCTCCAAGTATCGGACCTGTTGTTCCTCAAGTTACTGATACTACTAAAAACGCTTCTGCCAACAGTACCTCCAGTGGTAGCACTGGTAACTCTACTAGTGCTGTTAACTCTACGAGCGCTACTAACTCTACAAAGGATATATCTCCTAACACTAGTGCACCCACTGTTGTTACTCCTACTATTCTCCCTGCTACCAAAGATGGTGTCAAACCATCCGATGCTAACAACACTGTTAAACCTGAAAATACTTCCCAACCAATCTTGCCTACAACAGCAAAGACTGTAACTACTCCTATAACCCCAACAACGGAGGCAACACCAAGTAAAAAACCTACAACTACGGTTCCAAACAATTCATCAAGCGCTGTACCATCACCTGCAACAACTGCGGTTCCAGTGTCAACAAATGTAGCCCCACCATCTCCATCCAAAGAGCGACACTTTGATGGCCTCAGTTTCTTAGGTAGATATTTGATTGTACACACGTTATAGGACGAGAGAGTGATGATATCATAAAACATTATTTTTCCAGGTGGCATCATTTTAGCTACATCTTTGATGGCCATTGGTGTTCTGTCATGGAAATTTTACAGAACATTCAACGAACGAAACTACCGCACTCTATGATGCCGCGGAGGACGCCGCTAAATATTCCATTTTCAACAAGTAAACACAGTCGTTTGAACTGAAAACTATGAATTTTACCGTTCCAATATTGCGTATTTTTATAACGCACTTAAGTGTCGCGTGATTTAAGTGCTCTTAGTAATGTGATGTGTAAACGCGGTTCCGTTTCTTTGTACTAAAAAAAGGAAAAAACAAAAAGACAAATTACACGCTGATATAGTATTGTTTTCTCTGTACGTTCGCACGCGCATTTACGGGAAAGATAAAACAGAGACGTAGGAAATTTAAGGGCACTAGAAATGAAAAGAAAGAAAGAGAAAGCATAGTTTCTCATGCGCATACGCAACAAAGTTAACGACCAATCAAATACACATTCCACAAAATAAGATCAATTCTATGGCATAACAATTCACGTGTTACTTTCTGCTCAAATGAAGATCATTTATAACTGTTTTTTTTTTTTCGTTCTTTTTTATTGTACTCGTTTGTAAAGTATCGTACATACAATGGTGTTAAATTAGTCTAGGAAAATGAAATTGTATACAAAGGTTCCTAAGGTGTATTCGCAATTTAAAGTTCAACCAATGTACGACGTATGTGGTATGAACAACGGTATAATTCTTGTACTTTTGAATTTGTCATAGTATTCGTCATCGGTACTCTTCAAATAATATTTGTTTAAAAATTTTCGACAATACTTTCTACAACTTGTAGGGAGGAAGCGACGTTCGTACGAATAAATCGTGGACGCTCCTGTATACGATTTCATTATGTAGCATTGTTGTTGGGACATTTTTGTACGATTCCAGAAGGAGATGAAGCATTTTAATTTTGACTTTCTCACCTGTTCAAAGGACAGATTTTGTAACATGACAATTAATGTTTTACTTCACGTTAACACGTACAAGTGTTTATTTTTGTTTTCTTAATGTTAAGTTAAAAAAAATGCATACTGCAATTTTTGTTTCGTTTTAATTACCAATGTTACTATGGATGCACCGTAATCACGGTCGATGATACCGAATCCTAAAACTCCCTCGACACTTTTCAATCCGTTTGTAATATGTTCAACATTTTCCGGGTATTTCCGTATGGAACGTGGGTTTTCTCCCATGAGCTTTCCTATATTTCGATAAGAGAAAATTGTATAGTTTGGGGAAAATTAGGCTTCTCTTAGTTAAACATAAGTGTGGAAGTATTTAGTTATTTTCATTTAGCTTTGGATCTCTCTACGTTCTCTTTGGGACATTTCTGATTTTTTGAATTTAAACTTTTCTTGGGATTATTCTAAGTTGGGATCCTCCTGAGTTTTATTCAGAACTTAGGTTTTCCTTAGGACTTTCCTGGGTTTCCTCCCTGTGATTTTCCTGATATCCCTCTGTATTTTCCTTGAATTTCTCCCAAGTTTCTTGGATTTTCTTTAAAACTTCTCGTTGGAATTCCCCTAAGTTTTCTCAGGGTTTTCCCAAGACCCACTAGTGGGGAAACCGCTCCTCCCACGCTTATCTTTAACCAAGAGAAGCCTGCACATTGCACCCGAGTGTACAAAAACAAGTCGAGGTGATTTTTGAGGGAAACGCGTCGTACCTAAACAAAATAACTTTGGAAACATATTAAAAATCGAAGATATAACTTACTATTATATAAGAAAAGATATATTATATATATAGATATATATTATAAAATACAGCCTAAAGTAATATTATTTACGTTTCATGTAATATTTTAACAAGCCATGTAAAATACTTGCTTATATCAAATATACAATATTAATACTATGCAATCAAGCTAAGAATTATTTAACATATCCTACCCAGCTCTTTCCATTCTCCCGATTCAATCTTATCGACCATTCGTTCGACTCTTTTATCTTCGTCGACGATCTCCTTGATCATTTCAATTGTTTCTCGGGAAAACAGGAGTTGAATCATTGACTCGCCGTGAGGATGCGTTCTCCATCGCGACGTTGTGTTGAACAAAGTCAATGCTTCGTTTTTGTTTTTGCCCGTACAGGACTCCGATGTTTCTCTACCGCATTCGATGAAGACGAAGTCAACGACCATCGAGTGCCAATCGTACGTTCCGATGTCGAGAGATCTCGCGTCGAACGTGAAAATCTTGTCGTTACATCCTACGACAGAGGTCAAAATGTCCCCGACACGGACTTCGCAAGGGTACGCTGCTTTTTTCTCGGCCAAATGGCATGCCAATGTTTTCTCAAGAACGTTGCCAGTGTACGTGTTCGTGATCGCTTCGAGGAACGTGTACAACGCCACGACCAAGGCGGAGCTACTCCCAAGACCGCGTTTCATCGGCACGTTGGACGCGATTACGATTTTAAATCCAGGAACGTATGCTGTTAACAGTATCGATCGCGTTTCAACGAACACACGCCTTTCTGTACCTTACGTATTTCTTTTTAAGCTTTATCAGTCGTTTGCACGGGCTTTAATCATTTATGCGTTAACAAGGATATTATTAAATTCTAATTTATACTAATATCCGAGGGTACGATTACCCGCGTCTACGTATTTTGTACTATGTTATTATTAAGTTACATTACTATTACTGTGGTAATATTTTATTAATTTAATTATTAATATTGCGATTTTAGTAATTTTGCGGTATAAGTCTTAATACTGTAATATTTCACTATGTGCTATTGTGTTACATTTGTGAAAGGTCACTACACTACTGTTACACTATACTGCTTACTATGCTATTCTACTCGTATGTTATTATTCTGTTATACTATTATCATTGCATTTTTTTAATATATCACTGTACTACAATACTATTACTTACTATTTTATTGTGACAATTATTATCCTACTATCTTACTGTTCTATTTAAATAAATATTTTGGTACTACTATACTGTTATTGTACTATACTATTCCATTTTGTTAATTCTACAATACAAATATACTTTTATTCTAATACTGTAATATTCCACTACATTATTATAGACCCACGACTCTTTTGCTATTTCATTTTTCCACCTTGCTATCATATTTAAGCGAATGAGTTTTTTGGTGTCAGTGTAACACTCTTGTATTACACTACTTTGCAGTCTTATTTTATTATTATACTGTTACTTTTCTATCTTTTACTAATTCAATAATAAAAATATATTATTGTCTTGAAATTCTAATATTCTACTTTATTATGGTTCTACTGCTGTACTATATAGTTATACTACTTGTTCACTATTCTACTATAATAACATATCACTAAGCATTGCTATGTAGTTTACAGGAAATATTTGACCGTTTCATGAAATTTCGGGTTAATACTCATAATTACACAGAATAAATTACAGTAAACTCTCATTATATTGCCAATAGGCGTTAATAGAACGTATGCGGTCTAATGCGTAGTAATACAACGCGTGCTAAATTAACGCACGGCAATTGTAACAAAGTTATTACTACATACGTTTAAATTTTAACAGATAATTTATACTACCAGAATATGAAATAAATTAAGAATAATCAGTTGTATCACCGCTAAAATGTTCTTCTATTTTAATACCGATAATAATGCATTTCGGATTAGATATACAGTAAATCCTCGTTATTATTTCAGTCATTAATTCGTTCTAAAATTTTAAACCGTACAATCTCATAAGTTTAAAAAACTTTAATTTTTTGAGATTAATGTTGAAGCAATAATATGTGTTCCTAAATTTTTGAAATAATCTGTTTGTAAATAAATTTTATAATAACGTGTTTGTAAATAAATTTTATAATAACGTTTGCAAATAATTTTTGAAATAATGTGCTTGTAAATAAATTTTAGAATAATGTGCTTGCAAATCATTTTTAGAGTAATGTGTTTGTAAATAAATTTTATAATAATGTGCTTTTAAATCATTTTTGAAATAATGTGTTTGTAAATGATTTTATAATAATGTGCTTTTAAATAATTTTTAAAATAATATGTTTGTAAATGATTTTATAATAATGTGCTTTTAAATAATTTTTTAAATAATGTGTTTGTAAATGATTTTTGAAATATGTTTCTGATTCAAAAAATAATTGCAAATGAACAGGTTTCACGTATTAAAAAATACAAAACATAAATAAAATGATTTATTCATACAATATTTTACACAAGTGTATACATATTTAAATACTAATTTCTTGGCTACATGATTCGTTTACTTCTCTCAGTACTTGCCTTACATACGTATACATATTACATATGTATCTACTAAGTACTTAAAATACTTTCAAATCAGTGAAAGTACAGTAGAACTAAAAAAGCTAATTTTTCAAATCACGTTGTTGTTCACACGAATCGAGGACTTACTGTACTATTACAAAATAGACATATACCTCGTCTGGCCTTGAAACTTTGTATCGTTCCCTTTACATATCGCAGCCACGGAGTTATTTCCGCAGATAAGTCTAGCGACTCGTCGTTCAAACGAATGTCGGATACCCTGCAGCCTGCAATTTCGTCCGACAATGTTTTAACGTTACACCATTTGTTGTTGTGGCTCCGTGTGCCGACTATCAGAGTGACAAGTTGTACAGCCTGTTTTATTTCAACGAGAAAGATAAACGAAGACGGACGCGCGATGTTACACGGCCATGAAAATTAAAAGAGGTATTAACATCGTGGAAACGGGCAGAAAGTTCCACATACCATGGACAATGATTTGCTCTCCACGAGATTTGTATTTTTCCCGGCCACCGTGAGACTTCCGGGGGCGAACACTGCACAGGTTGGGTAGCTTCCGTAATAATTACTAAATTCTTTTTCGGCTTTCGACTTTAAATCGTCCACGCTGGACACCCACGAGGAGAAATCGTCGTTCAAATATGGCTTCACTATTTTGTAGTAATCCTTAAGAAACTATACGAAACGATTAACTACAAAATTTCTACTATTATTATACATGGTCTGTCCAGAAAGTAATGCAATTTATTCATTTCCGCCATTTTTCCTGGTCCGAACATGTTCGGACTTGTTGGAATATGTGGAGGGGACTCTTATCTTCATATCTTTGCAACCTCAACCTGATCCGCGCTCCGAAATCGTCAGAATCGTAGTAAACGTAAACCTATTATTTGTGCCCGTGTCACGACGCGTAATGGAGAAAAATATCGAACAACGTTATGCGATTAAATTCTGCGCTAAGCTGAATAAAAGCCTCGCCGAAACCAACCAAATGATTAAGGCGACATACGGGGACTCTGCTCTTTCCTATTCTCAAGTTTCCAGATGGTTAAATTTGTTCAAAAACGGTCGGGAAAACGTGGAGAATGACTTCTGCTCTGGACGGCCGACAAACACCACTATTGACGAAAATTTTTCCCGTGTTCATGAACTTCTTAAGAGTGATCGACGACTGAGTGTTCGAATGATCGCAGAGACTCTCAACATATCGAAAACAACTGTGCACAACATTGTACTCCAAAAGAGATCGCCACTACATGGCAGGTGCACCACGACAACGCTCCCAGCAGTACCGCTCTGCGCGTTCAAGAATTTCTAGCCAAGTACAGCTTGGCACAACGTTACCACAGTTCCCTTACAGTCCTGACATGGCTCCAGCAGATTTTTTCCTGTTCCCGAAGATCAAGTCTGCCCTCAAAGCATTCCATTTTGGAACCATAGAAGCGATTCAAACCGCCGTGACGAAGGCATTAAACGAGGTCCCCATTAACGCCTTCCAGGATTCGTACCGTGCATGGAAAAGTCGCTGGCAAAAGTGTGTTGAAGCCCAAAGGAAGTACTTTGAAGAATTTTAAAGATTTATATCAATAACATAAATACATTTTTTTTTACGTACCTAATTGCATTACTTTCTGGACAGACCATGTATATAACTTCTACTATTACAGGTACACTGTTGTGAACTTGTGACGAACGTAGATTTCAAATTTTCATTATAATTATGACACGAGGTGCACAGTTGGTACCGAAAGTGTTGTCTCACCCTCCGTATTGCGAATTCTTACTTTATCTTTTGATAAATAGCCCAACGCGTAACGGCCGCATGGCGTATGGATATTACGGGATTTATCGTTCATTTCAACGTGAGAAAAAGGGTCATTCCAATGAACGGATCAACGTGTTTCGCGATTTGACATTTTCGATCGAAGAAATAAAAAACGGCCGCGTCGAAGTTCTCTGTTTTTCTTCTTTGATTTGTTTCTGCCATCGGGCTTCAATCAAACGTATGGTGCAGAAATGGAATCGTATATTTTTCCTTGAACCGTGCGTCTGCAAAAATCGAACTAGTCACATCGCGGTTACCGTATTCGTCGATTTTTGTTACGTAAAACGTAATATCCACGTTATTTGCGCAGCGACGAGATAGAAACGCGAAATGAAGAGATAAGAGATGCATTGCATCCGCTGTATCGATCATTCCTGCAGAGAATCATTCGATTTTCGTAACAGCAGTGTACGTAGAAATAAATATTGACGTAAGCACGTCGACTACGTTATCTGCGTTAGCGTTCGTTTCCGAATACGTTAACCGTTGGTATTTTGCTGCAACCACTGGAAATATAAAGCTACAATATCTTTTACCGACTACGCTTATGTTACTGGCGATAGCATAACGGAAATTACGGGTATATCGGTATGAAATGGCCATATGCTATATATGCTCAACCATGCGCTACGATAATGAGTTGTACGTCACGAACATCACGTAATTATCACACAGCGTGAGGCGTTCAACTTGTGGAAGATACGCGTTATGTAAATTTTAGTGAAATTGATCTGGAGGAAAGTAAGTTGAAAGCTGCATACTGAAAAAGAAATGGGAGATTTATAACTTTGTTCGAAAAATTTGTTGTAATACACGTATTTTGTATTGATATTTTTGTAGATGTGTAGGTGGTGTATTGTGGAAATTATAAGAAAGGTTTTATATCCGTAAATTCCACAATTTCTTAGTTTCTTGATTTTCCAGTTTTTTAAGTTTTTAATCCTACGGTCTTCTAATTTCCTAATGTCATAATTAGTAAATTTGTTAATTTAGAAATTTGAATATTTCAGGGTTGCTAAATTTCTAAATTCCAAGGTTCTAAATTATAAAATTTTTAATTTTGTAACTTGTAAATTTCTCAATTTCTTAATTTTGTAATCTGTAAATTCCTCAATTTTTAATTTTGTAATCTGTAAATTCCTCAATTTCTTAATTTCTTGATTTTTTAATTTCTCAATTTTTCAAACCCTCAATTTTCTAATTTCCTAATTTCATAATTTATAAATTTGTTAATTTAAAAATTTGAATATTTGAGAATTTGAGGGTTGCTAAGTTTCTAAATTCCAAGGTTCTGAGTTACAAAATTTTCAATTTCTAATTTTTTAATTTTGTAATTTGCAAATTCCTTAATTTCTTAATTTTGCAATTTGTAAATTTCTGAATGTCTTAATTTCTTGATTTTCTAATTTCTAAATTTTTCAACCCCTGAATTTTCTAATTTCTTAATTTCATAACTTATAAGTTTGAAAATTTTTAAATTAATAAATTCATAAATTCCATAATTTTTAAATCTTTCAGTTTGGAAATTTGAAAATTCCTGCATTTGAAACTGTCTGAATTAAAAAATTTAAATGCATTGACTTTCAAAAACACAAATTATATGACAACCCTAATTATTAAATAACAATTATAGTATTTATGTACATATATAATTCTGTAAAATATTTATATACACAGTTATGTTATAAAAATGTAAATCGACGAAAGGGATTAAAAGAAGTACTAAAAAAGGATTTGTGATACCATGCATTGCTTTATTTATTCAAGAGGCGAGAAAGTGGTGATTCTAGGCTCCTAGGTTCAAGGTATATAGCTTAAGGGTAGGAGTCCATTTTTGTTTACCTCCGAGTCGATCGAAGCGCCGATTACATGAGCGGAGAATAGTGGAAATAAAAAGTCTGTAAATCAGAAAACTCGCGTTGCGCCATCTATCGGTGAGACCTACAACTGTACCCAAAATGAATTCCTATTAACCACCAACTTCTGGCAGAGGAACGACGTGAGGCATAGTTGCCGGATCGTTACGCTGTTGCCATGTCTATCAATCTATTTTTAGACAACAAGAAACTTGTAGGAATACGGGCTGGAAGCCCGACCCAAGTTTCCCAATCGCAGCGAGCGCAAAAAGAGGAAGGAAGCGTTTATGAGTCGTGCCTCGTAATCGCTGGATGCTTTTGGGCGCAGGATCGAATCCCGCTGGACTTAGTTTCTTTTTCATATTATGTTTTTCATTTTTTTTTTGTAATAATTTTAATATTACACTATTATAATATTAAATACTATTAAAATAATTAAAATATTAAATACTATTGCATATACTATTATATACAATTCCTTTTTATCCTGTGGATGTTGAAATGTATAACGATAATTCAACAAGATTTTTGCATCTGAAGCTAATGCATTAATATCAAATTTTGATAATTATTGATAATTACTTAAAATATATTTTGTAATAAGAAAACGAATTAACAACCGGCAAGAGGTAATGTGTTATACTATTTTCAGCTCCAAGCACCAATTGCATGATATTAAACCAAATGTACTTTTAATTAAAAACTTCGTTGATTTTGATTTGTTCGAAAATTTGTTGCGCAGGATCCGCGATTATGTCATGAAAACCTTGACCTTCTGCCACTGCGCATGCGTGCCGTTGACGCATGCGCATTCTATACCTGTTTATTGCGCATGCGTGCTTCTTGCGCACGCGCAATAGGGACACACACAGCGCGCATGCGTGAGAGGTGCGCATGCGCAATAGGCATGTACGCAACGCGCATGCGTAAGAAACACGCATGCGCAATAGCCATGTATGCACTGCGCATGCGTAAGAAGCGCGCACGCGCAGTAAGCAGGTATAGAATGCGCATGCGTCAACGGCACGCATGCGCAGTAGGCACGCGTACAGTACGCATGCGTGAGCGGTGCGCATGCGTAGTAGGTAGTATTAGGACCGCAGCCAGTAAAGGAGGTATGCTGTGTCGAAGGTATCCCGCGCAGACAGCGCGCATGCGCAGGAGAGTTGTATAGCTACTCCTTATACACGATGACATCAGTATGAAAAAATATTAATTTCTCATTTTCTGAACACAATTTATGAACTTTTATGTTCGAAGAATGTCCAGTGATCCTTTAGCTACTTTCTCATATGGCATTTGTTCAGATTTGTGTTGTTAATAATTAGTTATTAACTAATATCCGACAGGATGTCGGCGCTACACCCCGTACGTATGAGCTAATTTGAAATTGTTAGTTACACATTTTCTAAATGTAATTTATACATTTTCATTGTTAAAGAATGTTCAGTGATCCCTTAGCTACTTTCTCATATCATACTTGTTCCGCTTTTTATTGCAAATAATTAGTTATTAACAAATGTCCTGAGGCTAGCCACGGCGCCAAGCGGTATGTATGAGCTCCTTTACAACAACTAATTACACGTTTTCAGAATATAATTTGTACACTTTTATCATTAGAGAATGATTAGTGATGTATTATTTATATTGGTCAATCATGAAAGTTCATAAATAACGCTCAGGAAATGAGTAATTAATTATTTTATATCAGTTTCCGATATCCACATAAGCCTCCTAACCCCGTTCCACTGCGCATGCGCGACACAATCCTGTAGGTGTGGCTCCGCTTTCTATCTACTGCGCATGTGCGGCATGGGGGCTCTACTTGCGCTCTACTGCGCATGCGAGCCGTTTGCGTGGGACAACTCATAATCCGCATACCTCCTTTCATTTTCTGTGATCCTGATACTAAGAGTAGCTCCTGGTACCCGGCCGCTAGACGGCGCTAGTGTAGGAAGTCGGAATTTTCGATTGGCGTAGTTCCGCCGTCCACCGCTAGATGGCGCCAGTGTAAGAAGTCGGAATTTTCGATTGGCGTAGTTCCGCAGTCCACCGCTAGATGGCGCTAGTGTAGGAAGTCGGAATTTTCGATTGGCGTAGTTCCGCCGTCCACCGCTAGATGGCGCCAGTGTAAGAAGTCGGAATTTTCGATTGGCGTAGTTCCGCAGTCCACCGCTAGATGGCGCTAGTGTAGGAAGTCGGAATTTTCTATTGTAGTAGTTCCGCCGTCCACCGCTAGATGGCGCTAGTGTAGGAAGTCAGAATTTTCGATTGGCGTAGTTCCGCCGTCCGCCGCTAGATGGCTAGGTTTTTTTAGTTCCATAAAATGCATTATTTTAAATATGTAACATTAGAGACTCTCACACTACTGTGTTCTTAAGGGACCTTAAGTGATCTGCGTTATATGTACCAACAGTTAAGAGATACCCTAGTTATATAAGACGTGATATCTAGTTTACGTATAAGTCTTAATGTTATCGCATATTATATTTTCACACCTTTTTATGTTGTACGTTTCTGTCTAGATATGTATAGGTAAACAACTAGTTTTACTTTCTATTATAAGTATTCACGCACATTGCTGTTCATTGCAGTTCTTTTTCTTTATTCATGTTGTTATTTTATTCATGTATTATATAGCAGGATTCGCGATGGCCTCATGAGAAGCTTGAGGCTCTGCGCAGTCCTAAACCGTTAGAGTTAGACATGCGCAGTAAATTTTGGAAAAAGAGGCTTAGCCGAGAAAGGTCAAATAAAGGACTTTTAACGATGACGTAATTAGTTTTTGAATTGGAGCAGTTTTGATTTTTTGGAAAATTTGTTGGGCAAGCTCCGCGATGGCCTCATGAGAAGCTTGAGGCTCTGCGCAGTCCTAAACCGTTAGAGTTAGACATGCGCAGTAAATTTTGGAAAAAGAGGCTTAACCGAGAAAGGTCAAATAAAGGACTTTTAACGATGACGTAATTAGTTTTTGAATTGGAGCAGTTTTGATTTTTTGGAAAATTTGTTGGGCAAGCTCCGCGATGGCCTCATGAGAAGCTTGAGGCTCTGCGCAGTCCTAAACCGTTAGAGTTAGACATGCGCAGTAAATTTTGGAAAAAGAGGCTTAACCGAGAAAGGTCAAATAAAGGACTTTTAACGATGACGTAATTAGTTTTTGAATTGGAGCAGTTTTGATTTTTTTGGAAAATTTGTTGGGCAGGATTCGCGATGGCCTCATGAGAAGCTTGAGGCTCTGCGCAGTCCCAAACCGTTAGAGTTAGACATGCGCAGTAAATTTTGGAAAAAGAGGCTTAACCGAGAAAGGTCAAATAAAGGACTTTTAGCGATGACGTAATTAGTTTTTGAATTGGAGCAGTTTTGATTTTTTTGGAAAATTTGTTGGGCAGGATTCGCGATGGCCTCATGAGAAGCTTGAGGCTCTGCGCAGTCCTAAACCGTTAGAGTTAGACATGCGCAGTAAATTTTGGAAAAAGAGGCTTAACCGAGAAAGGTCAAATAAAGGACTTTTAACGATGACGTAATTAGTTTTTGAATTGGAGCAGTTTTGATTTTTTGGAAAATTTGTTGGGCAAGCTCCGCGATGGCCTCATGAGAAGCTTGAGGCTCTGCGCAGTCCTAAACCGTTAGAGTTAGACATGCGCAGGAAATTTTGGAAAAAGAGGCTTAACCGAGAAAGGTCAAATAAAGGACTTTTAGCGATGACGTAATTAGTTTTTGAATTGGAGCAGTTTTGATTTTTTTGGAAAATTTGTTGGGCAGGATTCGCGATGGCCTCATGAGAAGCTTGAGGCTCTGCGCAGTCCCAAACCGTTAGAGTTAGACATGCGCAGTAAATTTTGGAAAAAGAGGCTTAACCGAGAAAGGTCAAAT
Organism: Megachile willughbiella; assembly: GCA_945859595.2. NCBI lineage: Eukaryota > Metazoa > Arthropoda > Insecta > Hymenoptera > Megachilidae > Megachile > Megachile willughbiella. The sequence continues at coordinate 14,923,985 of OX243796.1, forward strand.
AAAGGACTTTTAGCGATGACGTAATTAGTTTTTGAATTGGAGCAGTTTTGATTTTTTTGGAAAATTTGTTGGGCAGGATTCGCGATGGCCTCATGAGAAGCTTGAGGCTCTGCGCAGTCCTAAACCGTTAGAGTTAGACATGCGCAGTAAATTTTGGAAAAAGAGGCTTAACCGAGAAAGGTCAAATAAAGGACTTTTAACGATGACGTAATTAGTTTTTGAATTGGAGCAGTTTTGATTTTTTGGAAAATTTGTTGGGCAAGCTCCGCGATGGCCTCATGAGAAGCTTGAGGCTCTGCGCAGTCCTAAACCGTTAGAGTTAGACATGCGCAGGAAATTTTGGAAAAAGAGGCTTAACCGAGAAAGGTCAAATAAAGGACTTTTAGCGATGACGTAATTAGTTTTTGAATTGGAGCAGTTTTGATTTTTTTGGAAAATTTGTTGGGCAGGATTCGCGATGGCCTCATGAGAAGCTTGAGGCTCTGCGCAGTCCCAAACCGTTAGAGTTAGACATGCGCAGTAAATTTTGGAAAAAGAGGCTTAACCGAGAAAGGTCAAATAAAGGACTTTTAGCGATGACGTAATTAGTTTTTGAATTGGAGCAGTTTTGATTTTTTTGGAAAATTTGTTGGGCAGGATTCGCGATGGCCTCATGAGAAGCTTGAGGCTCTGCGCAGTCCTAAACCGTTAGAGTTAGACATGCGCAGTAAATTTTGGAAAAAGAGGCTTAACCGAGAAAGGTCAAATAAAGGACTTTTAACGATGACGTAATTAGTTTTTGAATTGGAGCAGTTTTGATTTTTTGGAAAATTTGTTGGGCAAGCTCCGCGATGGCCTCATGAGAAGCTTGAGGCTCTGCGCAGTCCTAAACCGTTAGAGTTAGACATGCGCAGGAAATTTTGGAAAAAGAGGCTTAACCGAGAAAGGTCAAATAAAGGACTTTTAGCGATGACGTAATTAGTTTTTGAATTGGAGCAGTTTTGATTTTTTTGGAAAATTTGTTGGGCAGGATTCGCGATGGCCTCATGAGAAGCTTGAGGCTCTGCGCAGTCCTAAACCGTTAGAGTTAGACATGCGCAGTAAATTTTGGAAAAAGAGGCTTAACCGAGAAAGGTCAAATAAAGGACTTTTAACGATGACGTAATTAGTTTTTGAATTGGAGCAGTTTTGATTTTTTGGAAAATTTGTTGGGCAAGCTCCGCGATGGCCTCATGAGAAGCTTGAGGCTCTGCGCAGTCCTAAACCGTTAGAGTTAGACATGCGCAGTAAATTTTGGAAAAAGAGGCTTAACCGAGAAAGGTCAAATAAAGGACTTTTAACGATGACGTAATTAGTTTTTGAATTGGAGCAGTTTTGATTTTTTTGGAAAATTTGTTGGGCAGGATTCGCGATGGCCTCATGAGAAGCTTGAGGCTCTGCGCAGTCCTAAACCGTTAGAGTTAGACATGCGCAGTAAATTTTGGAAAAAGAGGCTTAACCGAGAAAGGTCAAATAAAGGACTTTTAGCGATGACGTAATTAGTTTTTGAATTGGAGCAGTTTTGATTTTTTTGGAAAATTTGTTGGGCAGGATTCGCGATGGCCTCATGAGAAGCTTGAGGCTCTGCGCAGTCCTAAACCGTTAGAGTTAGACATGCGCAGTAAATTTTGGAAAAAGAGGCTTAACCGAGAAAGGTCAAATAAAGGACTTTTAACGATGACGTAATTAGTTTTTGAATTGGAGCAGTTTTGATTTTTTGGAAAATTTGTTGGGCAAGCTCCGCGATGGCCTCATGAGAAGCTTGAGGCTCTGCGCAGTCCTAAACCGTTAGAGTTAGACATGCGCAGGAAATTTTGGAAAAAGAGGCTTAACCGAGAAAGGTCAAATAAAGGACTTTTAGCGATGACGTAATTAGTTTTTGAATTGGAGCAGTTTTGATTTTTTTGGAAAATTTGTTGGGCAGGATTCGCGATGGCCTCATGAGAAGCTTGAGGCTCTGCGCAGTCCTAAACCGTTAGAGTTAGACATGCGCAGTAAATTTTGGAAAAAGAGGCTTAACCGAGAAAGGTCAAATAAAGGACTTTTAACGATGACGTAATTAGTTTTTGAATTGGAGCAGTTTTGATTTTTTGGAAAATTTGTTGGGCAAGCTCCGCGATGGCCTCATGAGAAGCTTGAGGCTCTGCGCAGTCCTAAACCGTTAGAGTTAGACATGCGCAGTAAATTTTGGAAAAAGAGGCTTAACCGAGAAAGGTCAAATAAAGGACTTTTAACGATGACGTAATTAGTTTTTGAATTGGAGCAGTTTTGATTTTTTTGGAAAATTTGTTGGGCAGGATTCGCGATGGCCTCATGAGAAGCTTGAGGCTCTGCGCAGTCCTAAACCGTTAGAGTTAGACATGCGCAGTAAATTTTGGAAAAAGAGGCTTAACCGAGAAAGGTCAAATAAAGGACTTTTAGCGATGACGTAATTAGTTTTTGAATTGGAGCAGTTTTGATTTTTTTGGAAAATTTGTTGGGCAGGATTCGCGATGGCCTCATGAGAAGCTTGAGGCTCTGCGCAGTCCTAAACCGTTAGAGTTAGACATGCGCAGTAAATTTTGGAAAAAGAGGCTTAACCGAGAAAGGTCAAATAAAGGACTTTTAGCGATGACGTAATTAGTTTTTGAATTGGAGCAGTTTTGATTTTTTTGGAAAATTTGTTGGGCAGGATTCGCGATGGCCTCATGAGAAGCTTGAGGCTCTGCGCAGTCCTAAACCGTTAGAGTTAGACATGCGCAGGAAATTTTGGAAAAAGAGGCTTAACCGAGAAAGGTCAAATAAAGGACTTTTAGCGATGACGTAATTAGTTTTTGAATTGGAGCAGTTTTGATTTTTTTGGAAAATTTGTTGGGCAGGATTCGCGATGGCCTCATGAGAAGCTTGAGGCTCTGCGCAGTCCTAAACCGTTAGAGTTAGACATGCGCAGTAAATTTTGGAAAAAGAGGCTTAACCGAAAAAGGTCAAATAAAGGACTTTCAGCGATGACGTAATTAGTTTTTGAATTGGAGCAGTTTTGATTTTTTTGGAAAATTTGTTGGGCAGGATTCGCGATGGCCTCATGAGAAGCTTGAGGCTCTGCGCAGTCCTAAACCGTTAGAGTTAGACATGCGCAGTAAATTTTGGAAAAAGAGGCTTAACCGAGAAAGGTCAAATAAAGGACTTTTAACGATGACGTAATTAGTTTTTGAATTGGAGCAGTTTTGATTTTTTTGGAAAATTTGTTGGGCAGGATTCGCGATGGCCTCATGAGAAGCTTGAGGCTCTGCGCAGTCCTAAACCGTTAGAGTTAGACATGCGCAGTAAATTTTGGAAAAAGAGGCTTAACCGAGAAAGGTCAAATAAAGGACTTTTAACGATGACGTAATTAGTTTTTGAATTGGAGCAGTTTTGATTTTTTGGAAAATTTGTTGGGCAAGCTCCGCGATGGCCTCATGAGAAGCTTGAGGCTCTGCGCAGTCCTAAACCGTTAGAGTTAGACATGCGCAGGAAATTTTGGAAAAAGAGGCTTAACCGAGAAAGGTCAAATAAAGGACTTTTAGCGATGACGTAATTAGTTTTTGAATTGGAGCAGTTTTGATTTTTTTGGAAAATTTGTTGGGCAGGATTCGCGATGGCCTCATGAGAAGCTTGAGGCTCTGCGCAGTCCTAAACCGTTAGAGTTAGACATGCGCAGTAAATTTTGGAAAAAGAGGCTTAACCGAGAAAGGTCAAATAAAGGACTTTTAGCGATGACGTAATTAGTTTTTGAATTGGAGCAGTTTTGATTTTTTTGGAAAATTTGTTGGGCAGGATTCGCGATGGCCTCATGAGAAGCTTGAGGCTCTGCGCAGTCCTAAACCGTTAGAGTTAGACATGCGCAGTAAATTTTGGAAAAAGAGGCTTAACCGAGAAAGGTCAAATAAAGGACTTTTAACGATGACGTAATTAGTTTTTGAATTGGAGCAGTTTTGATTTTTTGGAAAATTTGTTGGGCAAGCTCCGCGATGGCCTCATGAGAAGCTTGAGGCTCTGCGCAGTCCTAAACCGTTAGAGTTAGACATGCGCAGTAAATTTTGGAAAAAGAGGCTTAACCGAGAAAGGTCAAATAAAGGACTTTTAACGATGACGTAATTAGTTTTTGAATTGGAGCAGTTTTGATTTTTTGGAAAATTTGTTGGGCAAGCTCCGCGATGGCCTCATGAGAAGCTTGAGGCTCTGCGCAGTCCTAAACCGTTAGAGTTAGACATGCGCAGTAAATTTTGGAAAAAGAGGCTTAACCGAGAAAGGTCAAATAAAGGACTTTTAACGATGACGTAATTAGTTTTTGAATTGGAGCAGTTTTGATTTTTTGGAAAATTTGTTGGGCAAGCTCCGCGATGGCCTCATGAGAAGCTTGAGGCTCTGCGCAGTCCTAAACCGTTAGAGTTAGACATGCGCAGTAAATTTTGGAAAAAGAGGCTTAACCGAGAAAGGTCAAATAAAGGACTTTTAGCGATGACGTAATTAGTTTTTGAATTGGAGCAGTTTTGATTTTTTTGGAAAATTTGTTGGGCAGGATTCGCGATGGCCTCATGAGAAGCTTGAGGCTCTGCGCAGTCCTAAACCGTTAGAGTTAGACATGCGCAGTAAATTTTGGAAAAAGAGGCTTAACCGAGAAAGGTCAAATAAAGGACTTTTAGCGATGACGTAATTAGTTTTTGAATTGGAGCAGTTTTGATTTTTTTGGAAAATTTGTTGGGCAGGATTCGCGATGGCCTCATGAGAAGCTTGAGGCTCTGCGCAGTCCTAAACCGTTAGAGTTAGACATGCGCAGTAAATTTTGGAAAAAGAGGCTTAACCGAGAAAGGTCAAATAAAGGACTTTTAACGATGACGTAATTAGTTTTTGAATTGGAGCAGTTTTGATTTTTTGGAAAATTTGTTGGGCAAGCTCCGCGATGGCCTCATGAGAAGCTTGAGGCTCTGCGCAGTCCTAAACCGTTAGAGTTAGACATGCGCAGGAAATTTTGGAAAAAGAGGCTTAACCGAGAAAGGTCAAATAAAGGACTTTTAGCGATGACGTAATTAGTTTTTGAATTGGAGCAGTTTTGATTTTTTTGGAAAATTTGTTGGGCAGGATTCGCGATGGCCTCATGAGAAGCTTGAGGCTCTGCGCAGTCCTAAACCGTTAGAGTTAGACATGCGCAGTAAATTTTGGAAAAAGAGGCTTAACCGAGAAAGGTCAAATAAAGGACTTTTAACGATGACGTAATTAGTTTTTGAATTGGAGCAGTTTTGATTTTTTGGAAAATTTGTTGGGCAAGCTCCGCGATGGCCTCATGAGAAGCTTGAGGCTCTGCGCAGTCCTAAACCGTTAGAGTTAGACATGCGCAGTAAATTTTGGAAAAAGAGGCTTAACCGAGAAAGGTCAAATAAAGGACTTTTAACGATGACGTAATTAGTTTTTGAATTGGAGCAGTTTTGATTTTTTTGGAAAATTTGTTGGGCAGGATTCGCGATGGCCTCATGAGAAGCTTGAGGCTCTGCGCAGTCCTAAACCGTTAGAGTTAGACATGCGCAGTAAATTTTGGAAAAAGAGGCTTAACCGAGAAAGGTCAAATAAAGGACTTTTAGCGATGACGTAATTAGTTTTTGAATTGGAGCAGTTTTGATTTTTTTGGAAAATTTGTTGGGCAGGATTCGCGATGGCCTCATGAGAAGCTTGAGGCTCTGCGCAGTCCTAAACCGTTAGAGTTAGACATGCGCAGTAAATTTTGGAAAAAGAGGCTTAACCGAGAAAGGTCAAATAAAGGACTTTTAGCGATGACGTAATTAGTTTTTGAATTGGAGCAGTTTTGATTTTTTTGGAAAATTTGTTGGGCAGGATTCGCGATGGCCTCATGAGAAGCTTGAGGCTCTGCGCAGTCCTAAACCGTTAGAGTTAGACATGCGCAGGAAATTTTGGAAAAAGAGGCTTAACCGAGAAAGGTCAAATAAAGGACTTTTAGCGATGACGTAATTAGTTTTTGAATTGGAGCAGTTTTGATTTTTTTGGAAAATTTGTTGGGCAGGATTCGCGATGGCCTCATGAGAAGCTTGAGGCTCTGCGCAGTCCTAAACCGTTAGAGTTAGACATGCGCAGTAAATTTTGGAAAAAGAGGCTTAACCGAAAAAGGTCAAATAAAGGACTTTCAGCGATGACGTAATTAGTTTTTGAATTGGAGCAGTTTTGATTTTTTTGGAAAATTTGTTGGGCAGGATTCGCGATGGCCTCATGAGAAGCTTGAGGCTCTGCGCAGTCCTAAACCGTTAGAGTTAGACATGCGCAGTAAATTTTGGAAAAAGAGGCTTAACCGAGAAAGGTCAAATAAAGGACTTTTAACGATGACGTAATTAGTTTTTGAATTGGAGCAGTTTTGATTTTTTGGAAAATTTGTTGGGCAAGCTCCGCGATGGCCTCATGAGAAGCTTGAGGCTCTGCGCAGTCCTAAACCGTTAGAGTTAGACATGCGCAGGAAATTTTGGAAAAAGAGGCTTAACCGAGAAAGGTCAAATAAAGGACTTTTAGCGATGACGTAATTAGTTTTTGAATTGGAGCAGTTTTGATTTTTTTGGAAAATTTGTTGGGCAGGATTCGCGATGGCCTCATGAGAAGCTTGAGGCTCTGCGCAGTCCTAAACCGTTAGAGTTAGACATGCGCAGTAAATTTTGGAAAAAGAGGCTTAACCGAGAAAGGTCAAATAAAGGACTTTTAGCGATGACGTAATTAGTTTTTGAATTGGAGCAGTTTTGATTTTTTTGGAAAATTTGTTGGGCAGGATTCGCGATGGCCTCATGAGAAGCTTGAGGCTCTGCGCAGTCCTAAACCGTTAGAGTTAGACATGCGCAGTAAATTTTGGAAAAAGAGGCTTAACCGAGAAAGGTCAAATAAAGGACTTTTAACGATGACGTAATTAGTTTTTGAATTGGAGCAGTTTTGATTTTTTGGAAAATTTGTTGGGCAAGCTCCGCGATGGCCTCATGAGAAGCTTGAGGCTCTGCGCAGTCCTAAACCGTTAGAGTTAGACATGCGCAGTAAATTTTGGAAAAAGAGGCTTAACCGAGAAAGGTCAAATAAAGGACTTTTAACGATGACGTAATTAGTTTTTGAATTGGAGCAGTTTTGATTTTTTGGAAAATTTGTTGGGCAAGCTCCGCGATGGCCTCATGAGAAGCTTGAGGCTCTGCGCAGTCCTAAACCGTTAGAGTTAGACATGCGCAGTAAATTTTGGAAAAAGAGGCTTAACCGAGAAAGGTCAAATAAAGGACTTTTAACGATGACGTAATTAGTTTTTGAATTGGAGCAGTTTTGATTTTTTGGAAAATTTGTTGGGCAAGCTCCGCGATGGCCTCATGAGAAGCTTGAGGCTCTGCGCAGTCCTAAACCGTTAGAGTTAGACATGCGCAGTAAATTTTGGAAAAAGAGGCTTAACCGAGAAAGGTCAAATAAAGGACTTTTAGCGATGACGTAATTAGTTTTTGAATTGGAGCAGTTTTGATTTTTTTGGAAAATTTGTTGGGCAGGATTCGCGATGGCCTCATGAGAAGCTTGAGGCTCTGCGCAGTCCTAAACCGTTAGAGTTAGACATGCGCAGTAAATTTTGGAAAAAGAGGCTTAACCGAGAAAGGTCAAATAAAGGACTTTTAGCGATGACGTAATTAGTTTTTGAATTGGAGCAGTTTTGATTTTTTTGGAAAATTTGTTGGGCAGGATTCGCGATGGCCTCATGAGAAGCTTGAGGCTCTGCGCAGTCCTAAACCGTTAGAGTTAGACATGCGCAGTAAATTTTGGAAAAAGAGGCTTAATCGAGAAAGGTCAAATAAAGGACTTTTAACGATGACGTAATTAGTTTTTGAATTGGAGCAGTTTTGATTTTTTGGAAAATTTGTTGGGCAAGCTCCGCGATGGCCTCATGAGAAGCTTGAGGCTCTGCGCAGTCCTAAACCGTTAGAGTTAGACATGCGCAGTAAATTTTGGAAAAAGAGGCTTAACCGAGAAAGGTCAAATAAAGGACTTTTAACGATGACGTAATTAGTTTTTGAATTGGAGCAGTTTTGATTTTTTTGGAAAATTTGTTGGGCAGGATTCGCGATGGCCTCATGAGAAGCTTGAGGCTCTGCGCAGTCCTAAACCGTTAGAGTTAGACATGCGCAGGAAATTTTGGAAAAAGAGGCTTAACCGAGAAAGGTCAAATAAAGGACTTTTAGCGATGACGTAATTAGTTTTTGAATTGGAGCAGTTTTGATTTTTTTGGAAAATTTGTTGGGCAGGATTCGCGATGGCCTCATGAGAAGCTTGAGGCTCTGCGCAGTCCTAAACCGTTAGAGTTAGACATGCGCAGTAAATTTTGGAAAAAGAGGCTTAACCGAGAAAGGTCAAATAAAGGACTTTTAGCGATGACGTAATTAGTTTTTGAATTGGAGCAGTTTTGATTTTTTTGGAAAATTTGTTGGGCAGGATTCGCGATGGCCTCATGAGAAGCTTGAGGCTCTGCGCAGTCCTAAACCGTTAGAGTTAGACATGCGCAGTAAATTTTGGAAAAAGAGGCTTAACCGAGAAAGGTCAAATAAAGGACTTTTAACGATGACGTAATTAGTTTTTGAATTGGAGCAGTTTTGATTTTTTGGAAAATTTGTTGGGCAAGCTCCGCGATGGCCTCATGAGAAGCTTGAGGCTCTGCGCAGTCCTAAACCGTTAGAGTTAGACATGCGCAGTAAATTTTGGAAAAAGAGGCTTAACCGAGAAAGGTCAAATAAAGGACTTTTAACGATGACGTAATTAGTTTTTGAATTGGAGCAGTTTTGATTTTTTGGAAAATTTGTTGGGCAAGCTCCGCGATGGCCTCATGAGAAGCTTGAGGCTCTGCGCAGTCCTAAACCGTTAGAGTTAGACATGCGCAGTAAATTTTGGAAAAAGAGGCTTAACCGAGAAAGGTCAAATAAAGGACTTTTAACGATGACGTAATTAGTTTTTGAATTGGAGCAGTTTTGATTTGTTCAAAAATTTTTTGTCCAGGATCCGCAACTATCTCATGAAAACCTTGACCCCCTGCTAAGCCGTTAAAGATAGACATGCTCAGTAAATTTTCACAGAGTAATCAAAGAAGAAGCATCTGCAGCACCCACAATGACGACGTAATATTTTTTATGTATACCTTAAAAAGTGTCCCTTAATAAGGGTTTTTCTGTACTCTCATTGTAAGAGTAGACATATAACATTTTTCTGCCTTGTTTTCGAATATGCGTACAACGTCTCAGCGTAACTCACGGACATATTTCTGCGTTATAATATGATAATTCCATTTTAACGCGTGTAAAATGCTAATATTTTGAAACCTATATGATTTTTCCAACAAAAACCTAACGTGAACATTTTTTTAACGTTTACATTTAACTGAACAGTTGAATTATGTGACGTGCGCAGTGCATTGCGCAGTGCCATACCCAGTCCAGAAAATTATATGCAGTTATCGACCGTTTCGTGTCTTCATCGACGATGTAGGTAACTTGGCCAAAAGCGCGAAAACATGCGACAAATACTGCAAGCGCTCGTAGCGGATAATCGTGAAACTATTTTTGTATGCCGGAACATCGTTGACAGGCGCCAGTGCACATTATCGTATTTTTCGTCCCATTTCTTCCAGAAGTGATAAATTGACAAGAATTGGAAATACGCGATATTGTACTATTACAATAATGCCGGACTGCTATCGTTTTCGGTGCGTAAATCTCTAAATTTTCTGTAAAATAAAAAATACGGCGCAACGTGTCTAGGAACCGCCATCTTGATTGTTTAAATCTATGTCTGTCTCACGCTTACCTCTCACGAATTTTGCGTTTTATTCAATCTGTGATGTTTGTTGGCGTAAAAGCGATAGCAGCTTGATATTGGACATATCTACCGGTGCTAAAACTATCCACAGAAAGTGAATTTATGCAATTTTCGAGACATAGGAAGTAAACTGCGAAATCGTCTCTCTCTCTCGCACATCGTCTATACGTGCATGCCCCGCTACGTGTGAGTTTACGCGCACAGTTACTGCGAGGCCCTACTCTTAAGACTTAATTATACTAAAATATGTATAAATATGAGAGCACTGTAAAGAAGTTCAGCTATAAAAGAAAAACGAAACAATTCCGCGGCAATACTAATCTCTTTAAGGTGAGAAAAGATACTCTAAGCTAGGATTTCACAACTTTTAAGCACCGAAACTCATTTTCGAAAATAATATTCTACAACACACTCTCTTTTATTACTCAATTTTCTAAAGTAGATTTCTAAAAGTTCTACGTTTCAAAAAGTATAATGTTCCAAAGATAAAAAATTCTAACTTCTTAAAATACCATATTCCTAAATTTCCGATACAAAAATTCCGAAAGTGTCACAGAAAGTTTCTAAATTTCTAGAAAAGCTTCAAATTTAAAAAATTCCAGACTCGCAGAATTTTCGGTTCTCAAAGTCTTAAAGTCCTAAAATCCCAAGTTCCTAAATTTTAAACTTCTGAAAAGGCAATGCTTCACCCCTCTGGATATCTATCTACAGGCTCTCATATTGCACAACTATTATAATAATAAATATCAATTTTATAAAATTGTACGATTTGTTTATGATTTTCAGATGCTGATATTTTCCCTCATAAATTCCGGTACAAACTATATTTATTTCCAGTATAAATATAAATTTCAATATTAACTAATGTTCTAATAGATGTTCAATAAAAATATTTTTCGTCGAACCCCCGACATTTATATATAAATATTAATTTCATAAAATTTTATGATTTTGTGATATTTAGAATAGACACTTTCCATCGTAAATACTAATATAAATAATATTTAATTCCAAAATAAACAATACTTGTTTCACATAGAATGTAAATTAATATTGTAACAGATTTTCAATAAAAGTTCCTGTTTTTAAAAAGTCAATATAAAAGTGTCTTTGTTTTTTCAAAATTTCAGTTCTCGTTTCTCAAAAAATTTGTTAGCCCCCGTATTAAAACATGATTCTCTAATTTTAGTAAAGATAAATATATTTATCGGTCTCGATTTTTAAAAATTTCAATCCTGCTCGATTCTCCAAAAATTTGTTGACTCATTGAACTATGATTTCCTAATTTTAGTAAAGATAAAAATGTGTCTGGTTTTAAAAATTTCAATTCACGTTTCTCAAAAAATTTGTTAACCCCGTATTAGAGTATGATTTTTTAATTTTAGTAAAGATAAAAGTAGTTCTCGGCACCCATTTTTAAAAATTTCAATTCTGCTTGAATCTCAAATAATTTGTTAACAACTGTAGTAAAGTATGATTTCCCAATTTTAGTAAAGATCAAAATATTTGTCGGTCTCTGTTTTTAAAGATTTCAATTCGACTTGTTTCTCAAGAAATTTGTTAATCCCTGTATTAAAGTACGATTACCTAATTTTAGTAAAGATAAAAGTGTCTCTGTTTTTAAAAATTTTAATCCTGCTCGATTCTCAAAAAATTTGTTGACCCATTAAAGTATGATTTCCTAATTTTAGTAAAGATATAAATGTCCTTGTTTTTAAAAATTTCAATTCTCATTTCTCAAAAAATTTATTAACCCCCGTATTAGAGTATGATTTTCTAATTTTAGTAAAGCACAAAATATTTGTCGGTCTCTGTTTTTAATAATTTAAATCCTGCTCGATGCTGAAAAAATTTGATAGCCCATTAAAGTATGAGTTTCCAATTCCAGTAAAGATACAGATATGGAAATTGGCGCGAAAGCGATATAGAAAATTGCAAGATCCGGTTTTTGGCGGGAAGAAATCGGTACGGTAGCAGAAAGGCGTATGCGGGAGTCTGGCTCCGAACAGGGGCGGAGTCCCTGCCCTTCGTCAATAAGAGCATGCTCCCTCGTACCTCTCTATTTCGGTTTTCCGCTCCCCGCTCGTGCTCTCTGCTCTTCCTACCGCCCTTCATCCTCCTCCACGCTCTCTTCTCCCGTACAATCATCCAGCCACCTCCTCGACTCTATTCTCTTCCTTCTCTTTCCCCGGGATCGTTCGCGTCCCCCGTCTCGTCCAGCATCCTCCTCCGTTTCTTCACCTTCATCCTTTCCACTCGATCTCCTCGTCTCGCAGTCACGTCCCCGGCTAGCAAACTCTTTTTTTTCCCCTGGACTGCTGTCCAAATATACCCGCGGACGCGTAACCGAGGAACGCTGGACGTCGCGACGCCTGGCTGGCTGTACCAGCCTCGAATATGCGCCCAAGGTGAATCCTGATGAACGTATCATCGATCGGTGGTGGTTGCTGAACCAGCCGGTGTGCTCCGGTCCACGCGTGTACGCGCAAAGAGCTGCTGCTTTTGCCCGACGAACGAGAGATCCTACGATCGGTGATTTTCACCAGGTCGGCCTAAATCGTCCTGAAGATAGTCCCCGGCTCGAGGAGACAAAGAGACCGTGGAAAAAGAGTGCGAGAGAGTCGCGAGGGAGAGGGAGAGACAGGGTGGTCTGAGTTTTATCGATTGTCGTCGTGGGACGAGATACGTGCCGGATTTCAGATCTCGCGCTGCGACAGAATCAATTCTCGTGCGGTCCATCCACGGGGTGCATTCGGATCATTCGAAGGGATGACTTCGGCATCGGTGACCGGTGATCTCAGCTGATGGTGGTGGTACGTTGCTCGAAGAAGGGTGGTCCGTCGTTGGGGTGACAGATGCGAGAGGTCGTCGCGGAGAAAGTGTGTGATCTCTCGTGTTACGTGCGCTCTGTTTTCGTGCCAATCGAATATTGTCCGACAGTTTTCTCGATGTACATGGTGAGTATGATCCTGTTGGTGTTTCCGAAGCGATAGAGCTATGGTGTCCCGTCACGATTACTGCGTAACAGGGTAGACATACCGCGGAGTTACCGAGGACGTAGATCGGTTAATTAGGTGATGTTTATCGAGTGTTGATCGGTGACGAGTGGAAAATGAGAGATACCGAATCATACGTGGTTCGCAGATTTCAGGATTCCATGAAAGTCGACCTATTTTTTCGAAGACGCAGAAAGAAAGGAGGTAATCGATATTTATTTCGAATGATCGCCACGATTCTCGTAATTAGCGACTGGAACTGTTTCTCCGCAAGAAATGTTATTAAAACTTGGATGTAGGAAAAATTCTGGTCCTAAACTTGTGTTCTAAACGAAATATTTAATAGATTAGCAGATATCGACAAATATTTTGCGTGCTACTCAAATTACTTGGAATTTTTGTCAACCTGTGAAATTTTATAGGCTCGTATTTTGAATATTTTATTGTCGATCAGTATTTGAACATATTCTATTACGTTTAAATTATTAATATTTGATAATGTCTTAGGATAGACTGTGACACGCGATAAAATAACTGATTAAAAATCTAAAGAATTAAGTTTGCAATATCTTAATTTTTTACAACTGCAGCATTTGCATGTTTCTCCATTTGAAAAAATTCTAATAAATGTTGTTAGCGTTAGTTATTGGTTTGTATGATAGATACATTTTAATACAAATATCTAGTATCAATTGTAAAAATGTAAACTATTTCTATATTAAGTTGTTTACGAAATAATCGATTTCGACAAATGAAACTTTGTGAAGAACGATATTTATTGATTAAAGAGTTCTCGAAAATATACATTTTTACAGCCACGAGGCACTTTTATTACGAACAATAAAACATTCACTAATTTAATAAATTAAACTTTAATTAAACGTAACTGTGATCAAATTTCGAGCATCATTGTTGTATAAATTCCATTTTATCAAACTTTTATGAAAGTGAGCTGAATTTTTTATATTGCACAATTGTCAATTTTATGTGCAAAAATTTAATAGCTTTTCTGTTTTTCTTAGTTTGTTGATGTCGAAAATATTCGTCATAAATTTTACACTTTAACTCTTCGTTGCTTTCTGTTACAAGTAAATTATATAAAATAATATACTACACGATTGTTGCATCTTTTTAAACATATATAAATTGCAAATTTTATAGTCAACGAAATTGTCGAAAACATCTTGTCTCTTCTGTAATTATTTGTTTTTGTAGCTTTCCATAATATTGAAAATTTTTAATGTCAGTAATAAATTTTCAATGTATTTTTCTTTTAATAATTTTTGTTAATAAAAAATATTTGTTTATTCTCATCTATTTAGTATTCATACTTATGAGAATTAAAAAATTTTAAACTAAAAAAATTATACAACAAAGAATGAAATTTACATTTTGCAGAGTTGAAAAATCTTTAAAATTGACCATTAAATATACAACGATTTTAGAATAACAATATCCAATTGTCTAATTAATGTTCTTACATTTTTAAAATAATTTTTGTCATCTGAAACATATCACAGAGCTGAAATTGAATACTTAATTGATTATTGGGGTCATTTGATAATTGAGACACGTCGATATTGGCAAATACCAAATTCGTTGCCGATCGATCGGTTTAATCACCAAAGTACATTCGTTTGTCAAGTCTTTCAGATCCCCGGAAATCTAAAAAAACTATCAAGTAAAATTCTCAATTATTTCTCAATAAACTTTTCCAGTTCCACTGCAAAATTCCCTTCACTTTATAAAATAAAACAATTACAATTCGTAGAATATAATCATGCTTTCTTCTGAATACGATAAAAAATGACTGTACATTTTTTGGAAGTGGAAAATATTACAAGTTGAAGGCAATTTTCACGTATTACCATGTTTCATTGCAAGTAGCTGTCAGTGTGAAATATTAAATAAAATATTTTCTATTTTGGATTGAAAATGAGGTTTTTAAGATCACAGCTGAAATATTGATATTAAATATTATAAAAGGTGATATTCAAACACACAATTCTAAAGGTGATTAATATTTGAAAGTATTAAAATTTTATTTGAAAAATTGATAAAAATTATAACTGAATTTGAAGGTGATTTCGCACACCATTATATTACAATAAAGAGGACAATCATTTTCAAGTATTAAATGAAATATTTCTAATTTTGAAACGATAATAAATTTTTCTGATTATAGTAAAAGTACTAATATTACAAGTTAGAATAACAAATTCCCTAGAAATTGAAAAAATTCAAATTTGAAGATAATTTCATTCACCACCATATTAAAATAAAAAGGACTACCATTTTCAAATATTCAATAAAATATTTCCAATTTTGAAGCGACAATAAATTTTTCTGATTATAGTAAAAATATTAATAATACAAGTTATTATAACAAATTTCTTGGAAATTGTAAAAATTCAAATTTGAAGATAATTTCACTCACCACCATATTAAAATAAAAAGGACTACCATTTTCAAATATTCAATAAAATATTTCCAATTTTGAAGCGACAATAAATTTTTCTGATTATAGTAAAAATATTAATAATACAAGTTATTATAACAAATTTCATGGAAATTGTAAAAATTCAGATTTGAAGATAATTTCACTCACCATCATATTAAAATAAAAAGGACTATCATTTTCAAATATTAAATAAAATATTTCCAATTTTGAAACGATAATGACCTTTTCTGATTACAGTAAAAGTATTAATATTACAAGTTAGAATAACAAATTTCTTGGAAATGGTAAAAATTCAAATTTGAGGATAATTTCACTCACCGCCGTATTAAAATACAGACTACCACTTTCAGATATTAAATAAAATATTTCCAACTTCAACCATGAGTCTCTTTGATCACAATAAAAATATTCAGCTTTGTAAAAAACTAAAACTGCCAGTTTGAGAATAATTTTCATACCTAACCACATTCAAATGCAAACAATGAACCCTTCACTTCATATAATAAAATATTTCTTAATTTTAATCCTTGATTACAGTTACAGTCAAAATCTTCACGTACTACAATTTCCTTTAATAATTCAGTTCCTCCAATAATAAAAATATCAATAATACACAATTTTCTCTAATAAAAACATTACAGTCTCAAATAATTTTCTGTAGTAACATTAAAATTGTCTCTAACAACACAATAAAATTATCTCTAATAATTCAATGATTGTCTATAGTAATGTCTATAATTGTCTATATTCACACATTACAATTGTCTACATATAATGCTTTCATACATAACAATTCTCTACATATAATACTTTCATACATTACAATTGTCTATAATGCTTTCATACATCACAATAATCTGTGGTAATATAATGCTTTCATACATTACAATTGTCTACATATAATACTTTCATACATTACAATTGTCTATAATGCTTTCATACATCACAATAATCTGTGGTAACATTCGCACATCAGAATTTTCCGTGATGTCTAAAATTTGTGACACAAAGGTGCAGAAAAGTCGCGAATACGAAACGGGGAGACGAAAACGAGTGCATCGAACGTGCGGAGAAAATAAACGAAAGTCGAACGAAAGAGTAGTAACAAAAAGAGGAGTAGGAACGAGTGTCGTTCGAATTGAGTCGGGGAAGCACTTAATTCGCACTTGTGAAACGATCGTTTGAATATTCCGGAAAAGAGAGAGACAGTACGAGCGGAGGGCGGAGATGATAGATGGAGAGATGAAAGGTTGAAGGGAATCAGACAACGAAAGAAGGAGAGAACGCAGAGTCTCGTTAACTGGATAGAGAGAAGAAACGTTTCTGGATTGCCGTTAACGATACACGAGAGATTATCTAGTTGAGAGTGCGAGATCCTATAACGCGATGCAACTAGTTACGTTTCGTCGTTCGCGGGGCTAAAACTATCGTTCTCCATTTTCCGACACTCGATCTGCGTACGCGAGAACAATTGAACAGATACTTCATTTTGAATAATTAATTTTAACCGTAATGTGGAACTTGATACTCCATGTTCGGTTTCAATTATTTTCAGATACTTTTGTGTTTGTTTTAAGTGACATTTTATTTTACAATTTATAGGGTGTTTTGGTTAGTTGTCATATTTGATATCGTTAGAATTTATTATTTGTGAGGTTTATGCATAAAATCATGGTTGTAATTGTTTTTAATTTGGATCAGTTAGGATTCTAAATTCTGTTCTTATGAAATTTGACAATTTTTAGCGATTTCACTCTTAAATTGATTTTACTTATTGTGGTATGATGGATAAGTTAACTTGATAATTTCTAGTGGTATTTGAAATATTTATTTTAGTCATATAGGGCCACAGAAATATTAATTTTAGTGATATAGAGCATTTGGAATATTAATTTTAGTGATACAAGGCTTTGAAATATTTATTTTAGTGATATAGGGCCTTTGAAATATTAATTCTTGTGATACAAGGCCTTTGAAATATTAATTTTAGTGATATGGGGCCTTTGAAATATTTATTTTAGTGATATAGAGCATTTGGAATATTAATTTTAGTGATACAGGGCCTTTCAAGTATTTATTTCAGTGATACAAGACTTCTGTAATATTAATTTTAGTGATACAAAGTATTTGAAATATTTATTTCAGTGATACAAGGCCTCTATAATATTAATTTTAATGATACGAATCCTTTGAAATATTTATTTTTGTGATATAGGGCCTTTGAAATATTAATTTTAGTGATATAGGGCATTTGGAATATTAATTTTAGTGATACAAGACCTTTGAGATATTAATTTTAATGATATAGGGCCTCTGAAATATTAATTTTAGTGATACAGGGCCTTTCAAATATTTATTTCAGTGATACAAGACCTCTGTAATATTAATTTTAGTGATACAAAGTATTTGAAATATTTATTTCAGTGATACAAGGCCTCTATAATATTAATTTTAATGATACGAATCCTTTGAAATATTTATTTTTGTGATATAGGGCCTTTGAAATATTAATTTTAGTGATATAGGGCATTTGGAATATTAATTTTAGTGATACAAGACCTTTGAGATATTAATTTTAATGATATAGGGCCTCTGAAATATTAATTTTAGTGATACAGGGCCTTTCAAATATTTATTTCAGTGATACAAGACCTCTGTAATATTAATTTGAGTGATACAAAGTATTTGAAATATTTATTTCAGTGATACAAGGCCTCTACAATATTAATTTTAATGACACAAATCCTTTGAAATATTTATTTTAGTGATACAAGACCTCTACAATATTAATTTTAATGACACAAATCCTTTGAAATATTTATTTTAGTGATACAGAGCCTCTGAAATATTAATTTTAGTGATACAAAGTATTTGAAATATTTATTTCAGTGATACAAGACCTCTATAATATTAATTTTAATGATACGAATCCTTTGAAATATTTATTTTAGTGTCTCTGAAATACTTATTTCAATGATACAGGGTCTTTGAAATATGAAATTTAGTGGTACAAGTCTTTGAAATATTAATTTTAATGATACAGGTGTCTGAAATGCTAATTTTAGTGATACACAGCCTCTGTAAATACTTATTGATACAGTACCTTCGAAATATTAATTTTAATGTTCAAAACCTTTGAAATATTAATTTTAATGACACAGAGCATTTGAAATATTTATTTCAGTCATACCTTCTATGATGCACCCTTCAAATCAGCATAACTAGTGATACAGTAATTAAATCACTTTAACAATTAACAATACAAACTAGACGTTAGACCGACAATCAGAGTACCAATCGCAACCTTCAAATTACCCTAACGATTATTACTAATACAACCTTCAAATTACCTATTAATAGCTCTATCAGTCCTACAAATTACCTAACAGTTTGTGCTCCTCTGAATTATCCTCTAAAATACCAATTACGATTTACATTTAATGTAAATTCCAGTGTAATCAACAATAACTTCTGTGCAGAAACCGTGGATCGGTGGCTGAAGAAATCCCGTCGTTTATGGGATACCATGGGCGATTAAAAGCGAATTCGCGAGAATAAAACTTGAAGAGGTGTTAATTCAACGGAACGAATGAATTACAAGAAACTATGCTGGCAAATTGTACAAGTTCGTTCTCGATCGAAGGTAAGAAGTCTCGTGTTGTATAATTTCTTTCCTTACCGATTTGCTACAAAAAATAGGCGCGATTGTTAGACCCGTTATCGATTAGGTACACATTAATAATATCGCATTATACTATGGTCGAATATGGCGTGCAGTCGAGCTTTTGAACCGAGAGTTAGTAAAAGATCGATAGAAATACTCTGAATAATTTGTTCACGATGTCTGTCGTTGTACGAGTAGCTGCGCTAACTTTTCTATCGTCAATTTTTAATTGCACCCGAACGGTCGATCTTATTATGTATTAGAAAGGGTGATTTAATGATTTAGGGATCTTTTTAAAAGAGAATTTAGCTCCATTAAAGATGTATACGTAATTACGTTGTGTGGTTTTGAGAAGATTTTTCTAGGGAAAATTACGATGTGGGGAATGTACGCTGTAATAGTAGGATAATAGGCAGAGTTAGTTGTAGGGGAATTTGGGGATTTGGATTTGGAATTTTGCGAATAGAGGGATAGGAGGATTTGGAAATTTGCGAATTTAGGAATTTGAGGATTTGGACATTTGGAGATCTCATAATTTGGGGATTTGAACATTTGGGGATCTGATGATTTGGGGATTTGAACATTTGGGAATTTGGAGATTTGAATTTGGAAATTTGCGAATTTAGGAATTTGAGGATTTGGACCTTTGGGGATTCTATGATTTGGGGATTTGGACATTTGGGGATCTGATGATTTGAGGATTTGAACATTTAGGAATTTGGGGATTTGAATTTGGAAATTTGCGAATTTTGGAATTTGAGGATTTGGACCTTTGGGGATTTGGACATTTGGGGATTTGGGAATTTGCGAATTTAGGAATGTAGGGATTTTAAGATTAGGGGACGAGTAGTCTAAGGGATTTATAGTTTTGGACATTTGGAAATTTCGGAATTTGAGAATTTGAGAATTTGAGAATTTGAGAATTTTAGAATTTATGGATTTTGATATTTAAGACTTTGGAAATTTAAGAATTTAGGGATTTGAAAATTAGAAAGTGAGTGTACTTGAAAATTTAGCATCTTTGAGATATGGTAATTTAGGAATTTGAGAATTTGGGAATTTGGGAATTTAGGGATTTAGGAGTTTGAAAATTAGAGAGTGAGTACTTGGGAATTTAGGAACTGTAAAATATGGGAATTTAGGGATTTGAGAATTTGGTAATTTGGTAATTTAGGAATTTAGGGATTTTAAAATTGGATGGTGAGTTGGTAACTTAGAAATCTTGATATTTGGGGATTTTTAACATTAAATCTACCAAACCGGTCAAATGATCGCTGCACAAGTTTCTTATTATAGGGTACACATTTTGTTAAAGTGCATTCCTTGAAATTAGCATTGATTTTCATCTAGATAAAGAGTCAATGTGTGTACTAATTTATATTTCGTCGTTTGATTATTCATTTTTCAACTTCATTTTTAATTTCAAATTAAGTACACATATGCCGGTAGGTTTAGTGTTAAATAAAAAAATTTCTTAATTTAAAAATTTTTAAATATGTAAATTTGTAAATTTAGAAATTTAGATATTGAGGAATATAGAAATTTAAGGATTTGAAAATTAAAGGGTGTATATTTGGCAAATTAAGAACAACGAACTTTTAGAATTCTTAAAATTTCCAATTTTTTAAATTGGGGGATTTGAGGTTCTGGTAATTTTTAGAATTTAGAAATTTGAGAATTTACAAATTTACATTGTAATTTATATTATTACAGATATTATATTATAAAATTGATAAATTTAAATTTGAAAATTTAAAATTAATAATTTTCTAAATTTAGAAATTGTCGTTTTACATTAAAAAATTTACAAATCTACAAATCAGTAAATTTAAGAAGAGAACTCCGTGTTAGTAGAATCGCGCCGTAGACTAAATTACAATGAATAATTCATGCGATTCTTATCACGGGTAAATCGATAGTATTAAAATAATAGTATACACTTACATTAAACAGAGTTTGAAAAAGGAGCGTATCACAATTTAAATGATCGCATTTTGCATCCTGAAGTAATTTCAATGATTTCATCGTCAGTGTACTTATAGGAAATTCGAAGAAAATAGTACGTATAAACGAGAGGGCGAAGTGGATGATGAAACGAAGCGGTGATTGGCGGAAATGGAATAACTGATTCGCCGATATTTCATAATTTCCGGTGTGACGGTAATAACGAAGACAACCCTCGTATACCAATAGCGAAACGTATCCGAGTGTTATTTCCAGATTATTCTCAGAAGCAAAATATATTAGAAACAGAATCGATTGTGTTGAAAATATCAGTGAAATAATAACTTATTTTATACTGTATTTTTACTGAGCTTTCAAAATTTTTAATTTCATCAATTTTTAAATTAACAAATTTGGAAATATTCGAATTCTCAAATGCTTACATATTTTAATTTTTAAGAATTTTTAAATTTGTTACTTTAGTATTTATTTTATTTTATTTGTTACTTAAATAATAACTTATTTTATACTGTATTTTCACCGAGCTTTCAAAATTTTTAATTTCATCAATTTTTAAATTAACAAATTTGGAAATATTCGAATTCTCAAATGCTTACATATTTTAATTTTTAAGAATTTTTAAATTTGTTATTTTAGTATTTATTTTATTTTATTTGTTACTTAAATAATAACTTATTTTATACTGTATTTTTACCGAGCTTTCAAAATTTTTAATTTCATCAATTTTTAAATTAACAAATTTGGAAATATTCGAATTCTCAAATACTTACATATTTTAATTTTTAAGAATTTTTAAATTTGTTACTTTTGAATTATCAAATTTATAAATTTGGAAATTTTCACAAATTTTTTAATTTCAAATCCCTGAATCTTCTAGACTCCTAGTTTTCTAAATACAAAAATCCCTAAATCCCCTAAAATTCTAATCTCCTAAATATATGAATTCCTGAATTCTTAAATTCTTAAATTCCCCAAACTCCCTCATTTCCTAAATGAATTTCTCTAAATTTTTGAATTCTCAAATGCGCAAATTTCAAAAATCCACAAAAACCTAAAATCTCAAACTTTTAATTTCATAAATTTTTAAATTGTCAATGCCTAAATCTCAAAAATCCACAAATACCCAAAATTTCAAATTCCTAATTTCCCATATTTCTAAACTCCTGATTTCCCAAATTCCAAAATTACCAATTTCCAATTATCTAAATTTCTACTTTACCAAATTTCCAAATTCTCAAATACCAAAAATCCCTAAATCTGCAAATACCCTAATTCTCAAAATCTCAAATTCCTAATTTCCCATATTTCTAAACTCCTGAATCCCCAAATTCCCAAATTCCATAATCACCAATTTCCAACCCTCTAAATTTCTACTTTACCAAATTTCCAAATTCTCAAATAGCAAAAATCCCTAAATCTGCAAATACCCTAATTCTCAAAATCTCAAATTCTTAATTTCCCAAATTTCTAAACTCCTGAATCCCCAAATTCCCAAATTCCATAATCACCAATTTCCAACCCTCTAAATTTCTACTTTACCAAATTTCCAAATTCTCAAATAGCAAAAATCCCTAAATCTGCAAATACCCTAATTCTCAAAATCTCAAATTCTTAATTTCCCAAATTTCTAAACTCCTAAATTCCTAAATTCCCAATTTCCATAATCACCAATTTCCAACCTTCTAAATTTCTACTTTACCAAATTTCAAAATTCCCAAATACCAACAATCCCTAAATCTGCAAATACCCTAATTCTCAAAATCTCAAATTCTTAATTTCCCAAATTTCTAAACTACTGAATCCCCAAATTCCCAAATTCCATAATTACCAATTTCCAACCCACTAAATTTCTACTTTACCAAATTTCCAAATTCTCAAATACCAAAAATCCCTAAATCTGCAAATACCCTAATTCTCAAAATCTCAAATTCTTAATTTCACAAATTTCTGTACTACTGAATCCCCAAATTCCAAAATTACCAATTTCCAATCCCATAACGTTTCTAAATTCCCCAGTCTCCAAATTCTCAAATTCAAAAGATCCCTAAATCCGCAAATTCCCAAAATTTCAAAAATCTCATACTCCAAAAACTCCTAAATTTAAAAATTCTCAAATTTCTACATGCTATCTAGACTGCATTATATAGCCTATATTAAATTGACTGTACACTATCAAACAATTGATTAGTAAAAAGTAACTATCTCCGTTTTTTAATTTTCGAGGGGGAACGAGAAAGGAATTGATAAGGTTTCATTACCGCGAAACCACAAAAGCTGTTGCTACAATTAAATCCGTGGTTCAAATTGTTCTCCTGAACTTTTCAAGGCTTCAGACAATTCAATCTTTCACAATGTCGAAATGTTTCTAATCACCGAAAGTTCAATCAAAAATCTCAAACTCCAAAAATTTTTCATTTTATAACATAATAAAAATGAGTAGTTCTATGTTCATCCTTTCAATCACACTTCAATGATCAAATACTTGAAAATCCATATAGACAATAAATTGTTAATATTACATTAATATTATAGTTTCGATACTATAAAATACCATGTTCAGTCACTAGAACATGCCATAGACATAAGATAGAACATAGACTGTCTCATTTTAATTCACAGTAAATTACAAAATGGCGGACATTTCCTTAAAAAAGTACTGCGAGAAAAACAGTATACTCTTGAAATGAATCTTAGACTTTCACAACTCTCTTCAAATTTAATCACTTTTTGCCTTGCTGTGTACTCTTCAAGTTTTATAATATATGAATCCTTAATATCTAACTAATTAACACTAGGTTTACGGACGTTTGATGGTCACTTACATTTAAATTTGAACTAAAGTAGAAAAGTAAATAAATTAGGGATGATATGTGACCTACCTAAGATATTGATTATTTAGCTTGACGAAAGTTGACATACATTTTAACAAAAATTTCTTAATAAGTTTTTAAGAAATTTAGCTTTAACAATTATTGTCCACAACTATCGTTCATACTTATATCATTTATCCACAAGTGGTCCTCAAGATCAGTTCACACTTATAAAAACCATATATCATTTGCCTACAAGTGGTCCACTTAAAACCTTCACGACATTGTATACATAGTGTTAATTGATAAATTAATTAGAATAAAAGAAAGACAGAATCGGGATTAGTTGATTACTTTATAGACAAAACTATTTAATTACAGATTATACAAAGTGTGATGAATTGAATTTACATTAATAATAGAACGTAAATATATTACCGTTTATCGTTGAAATTACAAAACGTTAGAAAATATAATAGCTTATAAGCAAATTATGTTCCTTTCAAGAGCGAGCAAGGTAACGTCTTACTTCGACAATCGACAAGTTAATAATGAATTTTCGGGCCTCGCCCAAGCAATGTTCGCGACACGCTCGGGCCTCTCCGATTTTCCCCGAATTCTACCCTTATCTACCATAGCGGCTTTACTCCTAGACCAGCCTAAAGGTCCCGGAGAACAACCAAGTGGTTCTCCGTCCGCTGTCCCTCACTACCGGAGACGTTCCTCGTCTCCCTCTCAGGGTCATACCGGCCTCAGGGCGATACATAGAGCACCCCCTCTAGCCGTGGCTTGAACGGCCCCAGGTTCGCCGAAGCGCTCCTGTGCTCGCCAGGAGATCACCAGCTAGGCATCAATTCTCGGAAATTTACAAATGTTATCTCGCTCGCTCTTCCTTCGCACTCGCTACAAATAAACTTTACGCTACCTTCGCAATGACAATACAATCGCACGCAATTTATAACATAACGAATAACCATGGTTATTTTACATTCAGCACAGACATAACCCAAACTTATACAATTTTACTTAAATCTAAACAATTATTCTGGGAGTATTTAACACATAGACAACAATGAAATAAAATATCTCTGCTATGCATCGAAATGTTTCAGGATATATCGAGCGGTATCGCGAGGAAAACAGGGAGTAATGATCAGAGGTACGTCTAGGGTGTTGACCGCTAATTCGAGACGACTAAAGCCCTGTTGCCAGAGTGAATTCCATCTGTTTGGCAACCTATTGTTACGAATTCTCCTTACTCTTTGCTATATCACCGGCACCTGTTGTTACTGGAAAGAGAAGATGCCGCGCGGGACCAACGATGTACAGATCGGTTTGAGGCCAGCGCTTCAACTCGGCCACTGCGATTTCGAGACCACCTGCGACTGGGAATGGGATCAAACAGGCTTTAAAAGAATCACTCCTTTATCGCCCGATAAAGGAGAATACGTACCTAGCACGGATGCTAGTATGTCGGAAAAAGGTAAACTTTTTTATCTGAAATTTATTAAATGCACATGAGTGTCCGAGGTGGGGGTAAGATATCACTCCTTGATTTATTTGGATCACTTCTGAAATACAGGGTCTCACAACTAGTCCCTAAAATGGGAATAGTGATTGTGAATAAGATTTTCCTTTGCAAAAATGGGGTTTGAAGCTTCGTTTTTGAATTATTAACACTTTAGTGGCCGCTCACATAACGTGTGTGTGATGGCCGGGTCAACCGTGTACACTCACACATGTGTGTGATGAACGTAGGTGATTTAATAACTATTATACAAACGTAAAATATTAAATGTGTTGTTTGTTTTACGTCCACACATGTTGAATTATTTGGTTTTACATAAAGTTTCTTTAAATTAATTCTTCAAAAATATTGCCGGCTCCTGGTGTGACTGTGTAGACGTGTGGCTATTAAAGTGTTAAGAAACAAACTTATACCTTAAGTTATAAAAAAGTGATCTGTTAAAATAATTTTCCACTTTGTTAGGGCATTTCTTATGGTACACTGGCAAAGGAAAGACCCAAATGTGGTCTACCACCATTCCACGAACTGGGTCTCATTGCGTGTTAGAATTATTATTATACCAAGTCGAAATGAGAGATGGTGCTATCAAGTTGGTCATAATTACGAATAATACAAATTACATTGCTGCGGAGAAGGCTGGAAACAACAATGCAAAGTAATTACTTACTTTTTCATCAATTGTTATAATAACATTTATACACGTTGCAAATATGGTGTATTACAGATGGAATGTGGCGCGATTAAATCTGGGTGTAATTAGTCAACATCATCGTTTATTGCTAGAGTTCCTGTTACCTTATTCCAACTCTAGCATCGGTGTCGACAACATCCGTCTAATTGACTGCTTCCCGGGTAAATATTTCTGTTTAGAAAAAATATTACTTGTGGAAAGATCAATCATCTGGAACTAGTTTATTAAATATCATTTTTATCAGAAATGAGGAGCAAAGATATGTCTGAAGAAGGTTTTAAATTCACAGAGGAGCTTCTTGAATTCATAAACTTCTCACATTTCCAAATTTTAGAATCATAAAAATTCTGAATAATAAATTTTTGAAGTTTCGACTTACTAAATTTACAAATTTCAGTTTGCAAGTTTCATAGTTTTGAATTTCTCAAACTTTATATTTAGACATTTAGAAATTTTCTAATTTTAAACTCTTAAATGTTTGAATCACTGAATTCATAAATTACTAAATTAAGTAATGCCTCTTCGCTAATATTTGAACCGTTTGGATTGAAACAAGATGTGTGTATTTTATATTATTACTTTAATGATTAAAAACAAACTTATAGTGGACTATTACAAATTAGAAAATATGCAAAATGAAGAAAGTAAAAGATTTGTAAAATGTCGTAACTTACCCCTTGTACTATGACTTATCAGGTGCGTTAGAACTTACAATTACAATATTAAAACAGACAGAAAGTGGAAATGTTATGTCAATTTTGCAATGGATTATGAAAATTATTGGACTTGAACTCCAAATGCGTCTTTGTTGTTAAAAAGTAAATTAAAGTCAAGTAAGATCTGGACGAACCAGAATCGTCAAAATGGTGTAAGGGGTTAAGTGAGCTAAACGCTAAAACTACCTTCAAGCATATCAAGTTGAAAAAGTAGAAAAATATAAATTAATTTATCTTTACAAAAGCTGTTTCCATAAAAGTTCTTTTTAAAACGTGAGACCTTTATTTTGATCACGTGGTTCTGTACACTTCATGCGGTTCAGAAAAATAGTTCTTGCAGCATTGAAAATTCTAAATGAAATAATATACCAAAGGAAAGAAAAGTGGATGTATCTTGTTTGCAGAATTACTACAGCCAGAAGAATGCACCGACGACAAGTTCCATTGTGATATTGATTTGTGTATAAACAGAACACGTGTCTGCGACCTAACAAAAAACTGTCCCGATGGCAAAGACGAGAATGTCGACTGTGGTAATTGTCAAATTATTTCCATTACCCCCGGCACGCCACGTCGAATATATAACATGACAAGATTATAATTGAGGAGAGTTTCAGACAAAATACCAGAGAATGCCAGATGCAATTTCGAGCACGGATGGTGCGGTTGGAGAAACGTACCAGGAAGACCCTTAAATTGGACCCTCCATCAAGGTTCCACGCCGTCGGAGAAAACTGGACCTAGTCATGATCATACCTACCGTAATGCGTCTGGTATGTTTCCAATTTTGTCGAAAATTTATAGCAAACGGTTAGCTTGCGTAACAATCGTTTTCAATGGTTCATTATTGAGCGATGGAAAGCACATGAAATACATGGTCTGTCCGGAAAGTAATGCAATTAGGTACGTAAAAAAAAATGTATTTATGTTATTAATATAAATCTTTAAAATTCTTCAAAGTACTTCCCTTGGGCTTCAACACACTTTTGCCAGCGACTTTTCCATGCACGGTACGAATCCTGGAAGGCGTTAATGGGGACCTCGTTTAATGCCTTCGTCACGGCGGTTTGAATCGCTTCTATGGTTCCAAAATGGAATGCTTTGAGGGCAGACTTGATCTTCGGGAACAGGAAAAAATCTGCTGGAGCCATGTCAGGACTGTAAGGGAACTGTGGTAACGTTGTGCCAAGCTGTGCTTGGCTAGAAATTCTTGAACGCGCAGAGCGGTATTGCTGGGAGCGTTGTCGTGGTGCACCTGCCACGTAGTGGCGATCTCTTTTGGAGTACAATGTTGTGCACAGTTATTATCGATATGTTGAGAGTCTCTGCGATCATTCGAACACTCAGTCGTCGATCACGCTTAAGAAGTTCATGAACACGGGAAACATTTTCGTCAATAGTGGTGCTTGTCGGCCGTCCAGAGCAGAAGTCGTCCTCCACGTTTTCCCGACCGTTTTTGAACAAATTTAACCATCTGGAAACTTGAGAATAGGAAAGAGCAGAGTCCCCGTATGTCGCCTTAATCATTTGGTTGGTTTCGGCGAGGCTTTTATTCAGCTTAGCGCAGAATTTAATCGCATAACGTTGTTCGATATTTTTCTCCATTACGCGTCGTGACACGGGCACAAATAATAGGTTTACGTTTACTACGATTCTGACGACTTCGGAGCGCGGATCAGGTTGAGGTTGCAAAGATATGAAGATAAGAGTCCCCTCCACATATTCCAACAAATCCGAACATGTTCGGACCAGGGAAAATGGTGGAAATGAACAAATTGCATTACTTTCCGGACAGACCATGTATATTATAATTAGGTATAGTAGTTAGATTGAAAAAGGGATCATATTTTATAGAAAGATTTTTTCTGAGTTGTTACAGTTGTGTGGTGGTATGGACAATTAATAGTTTTAGATGTAATTTTGGTATGTGTAATTTTATCACTGAGTTGCTCTTTTAGAGAGGGCATTAACTTTTTAGACCTACTTTGTTACTTTGAATTTTTATTACTTTGTCACTGAATATTTAAAAGTAACATTTCTACTAAAACTTCATACAGGTCTTTTTGGATGGATCCTACAGTCTTTAGATATCATTCTGTTGGATATTAATTTTAAATAATATTATTGAATTTTCAAAAATTATGTAAGCACCTATTCAAATTTCACAGGGGATTCTTTATGGTACTACGATTTTCAGAGCTAGTCTTTTTGTTAATTACTATTATAGTAACTTTTAACTACTACTATTGTGTTATTGGACTCTTAAAAATGAAGAATAGTCAAACTGAAATTCTAAGAATTTATCTTGAACAACCATTACAAGGTTGACTACTTAACTATTATTACATAAAGTGTTAACTACTGTTATACTACTGTTACACTAATTGCTAACTGATATTATACTAATTGTTTACTATTACACTAAGTTAACCACTATTATTTTATCATGAACACTTAAAAATCATGAACTAAAAATACAAATTTTATGCAGGGACTTTTTTTGAGCAATTATTACAATGTTAACTACTTAACTACTATTACTATTATACTGCTTGTTAACTACTATTATACTAATTGTTAACTACTATTATTTTGTTATGGACACTGAAAAATCATGAGTACTCAAAAAACTTTATGGAGGAACTGTCTTTGAACAGCAGTTACAAATTTGAACAAAATTCTTTTGATATTATTGTTAAATAAAATTATTTTTTTACAAATACAAGTAAAATTTCACAAAGGTGTTAAGATAACTAATACGATTGACACGTATAATCTTCTTGGTGCTAATGGTTGACAATCATTATTTCATAAGTGAATACCCAAAAGTCATGAGACAAGTACTAACATTTGATGATTTCCTTTATGCAATATTTAACTCATTGTTATTAACTTCGTTGTTAGACCTTTTTTGTACTGCATTGTTTTGCAATTATATTTGTCCCTTATCCCTTTTGTATTATATTGTTTTGTATAATATTTGTACCTAATCCCTCTTGTATCAATTATTAACTATTTACTCATTGAACGTTTAAAAATCATACAACAATTTGATAAACGATTTTACAGACCTAATCTAGATTTATTCTATAAAGTACAAAATACTTTGTTACTCGTATTAAAATTTGTTAATATTCACTAATATGTTTATATATTTTAAACTACAGGAACATATGCTTACGTAAATATGGCGAAAGCAGTGGACTATGGCAGTCGTGGAACTATTGAAAGTCCACTATACAATCCTACACCTCCGTATAGTAGCAATCAAAACAGTTCTTATTATGGAACTTGTCAAGTAAGTGTCTCTTTTCAAACAAAATATTTTATTCTTAACCCCTTGCACTATGACCTATTTGTCAGGTGCGTCAGTCAGAACTAACTAAACACAGCTACAATATTAAAACAGACAAAGAATGTTGAAATGTTATGACAACATGGTATTATGCAATCGTTGACTATGCAAATTATAATTGGACTTGAACTCCAAATTGAAACATATTCAAAATTCGAGTAAAATTGATCCCAACTGAAGTACCAGTGCGTCACGAGTCAGACTCGTCAAAATAGTGCAAGGGGTTAATTAACTCATAGCATATTTTTTTTATTTTTGTGGTATGATTGTTTAGGTACGTTTCTTTTATCATCAATATGGAGTGCACAGTGGTTCTCTTGCATTATACTTGGTTCAGGTGAAACCACATCAGAACCACTCCGAATCTTTATGGTGGTCTTATGGCGATAGGAGCGACGTGTGGAATGGTCACGCTGTCATTTTGCCTGATATTAGATACAGGTTTGAAATCAAAATATAATGTACCAGAGTGATGAGGAAATTTGAAAAAATTGGAAAATTTAGAAATTTAGGAGTATGGATATATGAAATTTTTAATTTATGAATTTGGAAAGTTGGTAACTTGAAAATTTAGAAATATAGAAATTACTAATTTTCAGATCATTCGAAATACCCAAATTCTGAAACTGATTTCCAAATTTTGGAATATGGAAATTTTGCTAGTTAGGAATTTAGAAATTTAGGGGTATACAAATTTTCTAGTTTGGAAATTTTTTAATTTAGAGAAATAGACATTTTCTAATTTGAAAGTTTGAAGATTTAGAAGTTTAAAAATTTAGAAATCTGTTAACTCGCAAATTTTCAAATCTTTAAACTAAATTTTGAAATTTTGTACTTTTTAAGTTAGAATTATAGAAATTTGCAAATGTATAAATGTACAAATTTAAAAATATGGAATTTTGCTATTTGAAAATTTAGAAACTTGGAAGTTTGATAATTTAAAAATTTAACAATTTGAAAACTTGAAATTTAAAAAATTTGAGAACATAAAAGCTTGAATTGAAACATTTGAAAATTCAGAAATTTTAGATTTTCAAATTTTAGAAAATGCTCATCACTATCTCACACCCTCATAAATTTTCCCAAATCATTAAAACGATATATGTGATGCATGAAATCATATTTTTTCAGGTATTTTTTGCAATTTGAAGCAAGCAGAGGAATCTCCTCAAAAGGTGACGTGGCAATCGACGATTTTTCTTTGAGTCCCGAATGTTTTGGAATTGGTAATTTTCTAAATCATTTTATAACGAAAATTATACTGTCTTCCTCAAAACAAAAATAATTAATATTTAATACTAATAGTTCGTTTCATCTTTGTTTAAAATATTACTCATTTTCTTGTAATCGATTAGGAGTTCCAGCGGAAGTTGTTGGAGAATTCGATTACTACAATCCTGTTATTGATTCGGAGAGAATTCCTAATCAACACGCGGATTTTGTTAACGAAACTGGTTTGTATTTTATGAAACATCAAAAATCTTATTAAATTAAATTTATTCCCAAAATTATTTTATTTTCAAAACTTATTTTTCAAGAATTTGTTCCCAAAATTCCTCTAGTATTTATTCTTAAAATTAATTTATTCACAAAATTTATTCCTAAGAGTAATATATTCTCAAAATTCATTATCAACAATTTATCCTCAAAATTAATTTATTTTCAAGATTTATTTTCCAAGAATTTATCCCCCAAAATTTAGTTCTCAAAAATTTATCCCCATAATTAATTTAGTCTCAAAATTTATTCTACAGAATTTATTTCTAAAATTAATTTGTTCTCAAGATTTATATCGATTTTATCGCACGAATAAGATGATTCGTTGAAAAGAAATGAAAAAATTATTTCTAATTTTATTTTCAGTCATAAAAATCACTACTTGCGGTGCAACAGGAAGAACAGGTCCCACACTGGAACTATGTAGTGAAGAGTATAACAAAACAGGCATAGAATTAATGGTACCCCCACCGGAACTGAAAGATCCACTTTCCTATAATTTAAATGGTGTTCAACGATGGACTGCACCTCGTGGGGGATATTACACGTAAGAATATAAATCACATAACTGTATGATTTTGTACAGGGGTGTAAATCTGGGTTTCTGGAGGAAAAAATTGGTGAAAATAATGTATATAGTGTAAATAAAGAATAGTTGAAAAATAAATCATATTGATTTTTAAAGTATCAAATTTTCAAATTTAGGGTTTCCAAATTTAGATATTTGGGAATTTAGGAATTTAGGAATTTAGGAATTTAGGAATTTAGGAATTTAGGAATTTAGGGATTTAGGAATTTAGGAAAATTTAAGAATGGGAGAATTTGAAAATTTGGAGATATACCAATTTAGGAATTTAAGAAATTGGGACAATAGGAAAATAGCAAATTGAAAATTATGAATTTAGAAATTTAGCAATTTATCAAGTTAGAGGTTTAAAAATTTGAGAATTTTCTAAATCTACAAATTCTCAAATTTCAAAATATAGAAATCTCAATAATTTAGAAATTAGGAAATTTAAGAATTCTTAGATATAGAAATTTAGGAATCCAGAAATTCAGAAATTTTGAACCTGTAGAATTTGAGAGTTGAGTACCAAGAACTTGAAAATTTAGAAATTTGAATTTTTCAAATGAACATGTTTGCACAGTTAAAGAATGCATAGCTCCTATATTTATTTCCAAAGAAACTTCACATTGCACCCAAATATACACCCCTGCTTGTATAATGTAATTAAAAATCGTATTATTATTAATACGATTATTTAATCATAAATTTAGATTAATCGCAACGGGTGCTCGAGGAGGAATGGGTTCCAGTGGTATGGGAAGCACCCTGGGTGCTCGTGTTCGCGGAGTAATCGAAATGGAGAAGGGCGAACAATTATATTTCATGATCGGACAACCAGGAACTGACGCGTGTCCCAAAGTAAGAATTTTTCAAAATAAATCCTACGAATTTACACTCTACAAATTTTCATTACACTAAACACACACTATGTTACACACTTAAGTGTAACTTACAAAATTAATTCGTAAATTAATACTAATTCTATACTCTAAACTCGGAGCATTAATTTGTAAATTAATACTAATATTATACTCTAAATTCAAAGTATTCATTCGTAAATTAATACTAATATTATACTCCAAACTCAGAGAGTTTAGTCACACTCTTATGACGCACCCTAAAGTTTGAATGTTACAAATCAGACTTTTTTCCCCGTAACTAAATTTTAAATTCAATTCGAATTACAATCTGCGCAATCAAGATCGCTGAATGCAAAATGTGTCTAACAATCTTCTTTATTTGTCCCAACATTGTAGCAATAACCTGTGAATCCTACCTAGAGAATTATTGTTTAAGCTGTTAATTAACAATCCTTCGTGAATCATCATAGTATCCATAACAAATTGGTCGATTTTCAGAATTTAGGATTGAGTTTAAACAGTTGTCAGAGTAACCAGTCATACGGACTATCTCTATCATCTGGAAGTGCTTCCAAAGTACACGAAGTAAGAAAAATCAAGATTAGAGATGGCGGAGGTGGCGGTGGAGGAGCAACCTATATCTTTACGGTAAATAAATATCCTTAAAGCGACAAAATAATAATCATTTGCATTTATTATTCGTTGTAATTGTTGCGTGTTTCAGTTAAAAAACAATCAAGAACAACATCCGGTACTGATTGCAGCCGGTGGGGGTGGTATAGGTTTCGGACAATTTGTCGATAATGGGCTTCAACATGGTCGAGGTCCTGCTCCTCCCGGAAGACCACCCATTTCCGGTGCCGCTCTTTCGTCGGGCTCAGGTAAATAACCTTTCAGATATATTCTAATACGTTCTCACGTAAAATACTTCAAAAAGGATGTAAATGATTCACACATTTCCACACATGATTCACATTTTGTCGAAACTTTAATATAATATACAGTATTGAACGCATATTTTTTTAGAGAGAACCATATTTATATTCAAAGGGTGAAAATAGCCCTCGAAATTGGGGTTGTAATATTTCATCGTTTATCTTGTGAACTTTAATTTATTTTAGTTTTAATATTGGTCTCATAAATTGCCCCTAAAATAAATTAACATTTTACAGGATCAAAAATGTCCGAAACAATTACTTATTCTTTATCTACCTTTTAAATATACAGTCACGGAAAGTTTTCCAACGATATTGATTTTATACACACAAAACGTGTGCTGGTTCGAATTTTCGTTCTCGTGAAAAATATTGTTAGGAACAATCGAAATATTTTCCGTTACAATACATATTACAATACACAAAACTATTCTTGATAAAAAAATGAAACTAAATTGAAACGCGTATCCCCGGAATACTTCAATTATTCCTAACAATATTTTTCACGAGAGCGATTCGAGCACGCGTTTTATTTAATTGCTTCGCATGTTCATTGCAGTAATTTGCATCCGTCCACGTTCGGTCATAACTGTTTGGAAACTGTGTTAATTACGTAAATCTCTGTGGCACAGGTGGCCCTGGTGGTGGGTGGAACGGGTCATCGAGTAACGTTTCGGGTCAACGAACTTCCGCTGGCACATCCCTGGTTCGGGGTGGTGTAGGAGGAATTGGTTGCAGTCCTGGAAATCAGAGTCACGGAAATGGAGGATTCGGTGGTGGGGGTGGTGGATGTCGTACTGGAGGTGGAGGGGGTGGCTATATAGGTAACAGTCTATTTTTATCAGACGATTTTCACCCTTTTAACAGGGTGCTAACAGCGTTTAGCGACGTACAGTTTTGAATTCTATTAGCTAATAAGGGAATAATATAATGTTCTAAACTTAGGTGATTCTGATTAAACTTACTCAGAAAAAAGTCTCTACATATTTTTAAAAATATATGTAAAATATAGGTATCATAAAATCTTTAATATATCCAAGAATTTCTCTTATTACTTCATGGGATCTCAGTTTCGCTTGAATCCTCTTCCAGACTTCTTAAGACTTCTCTCTATAAACTCCAGACTCCCTAAAATTATAATAATGACAAATTAAACTTCATTGCAAGATTTCTCAATAAATTACCGTGAGTACGATGGTCTAGGTGGTGATACGGGCCATAAAGAACCCAGCAACGGTGAAGGCGGTTACTCCTATGCCAGCCGTGAGCTTATGCACGTTCACTTCCGGCCAGGAATAAATCATGGTCCTGGAGAGGTTTACATTATTCCTGCTATCAGTGGCTGCGGTTGCGACTTCCGTTGCGTCGCTCTTGATCAGTACCTGAGCGAGACAAAGTGTCTTTGTCCTCCGGGCTGGTTACTGAGCAATGACTCCAGATCATGCGTCAGTGAGTATAAAACGAATACTACCCCGTTATAAACGCTATAACAGTTTAATGTAATAATGTAATTCTGTTTATAGTGGCTGATGATTCCAAGGTTACTCAGCAGACATTCATTATCTGGCTCATAGCCATTAGCGTTAGTGGCCTATTTCTTGCCTTCACTGCTCTTTGCCTACTACTTTGTAAGAAATTTGTTATATGAACATATATGATCTCGTGTAAAGCAGATTTCTTGGATCGTGTGCTTCGTTCGTAGATAACCGTTATCAAAATCGGAAAGAATTGTTACGTCGAAGACAAGTTATGTTTGGTAATGAAACCGAGTTAACATCTTTACGCGCTGTCTCCGACACTATGATGACGGAATTCAATCCTAATTACGAGTTCGCTGGGAATTTATATAGTTTTAAGGATTTGAAGAAAATACCTCGGGAAGACATCACTTTGGTGAAGTGAGTATGGTCTGAGCGGAAGATTCCGTGGAGATACGCGGGTGGACCCCGTGGCGCGCGCTACGGGGCTCTATGCCACGGAATTCAAACGTACAATCTTCGAACTCTCATATTTCGAGAACTGAGTTTTGTATTGCAAAGTAGTAAAGAACTTTTGTCATTGCCATTTCATACAATGCCATTTTATACACCTTATGTATACACAGTACAAGTATAATTCTTAAAATGTACGAATTACACTTTCAAAAGCAGTATTTCCACAAATGAATCTAAATAGAGATTGTGGAATTTATGAACACTGACAATGTCAAAGTGTTAGGATCTCAGTAACCAAAAGTTAATTTATGTCATAGACCTCTCGGACAAGGTGCTTTCGGCGAAGTATTTCAAGGTGTTTACAAGCTCGGACGCCAAGGGGAGCTGCCAATAGCCGTGAAAAGTATACCATATTCATCCAGGCCACAAACGGAAGCTGATTTCATGATGGAAGCGCTGATCATGAGCAAATTTAATCATCCTAATATAGTAAAATTTGTCGGAGTTTCGTTCGATAAAAATCCCAAATACATCGTGTTAGAACTACTCGCAGGTGGGAACCTAAAGAATTTTCTTCGCGAAGAAAGACCACGCGTGGTAAGTATTTATATTCATACACTTTTATCGCTATAAGCCTACTGAAAACATATGATTGGAAAAATTGTTTACCAATGATTAATACATATTAAACGTATAAATAATTAATAAAGTAAATGACAAAGTAATGTATATTTGTTTACAATAGCAAGTCTTAAAAATATCGTACGGTATGTACAAGTAAAACTGATCATCTTAAGTATCTTTCAAATCGAGCACAGTTTCGTTTAACACTTTCAGACCCTGCTGTGTAATATCACACATTATCACTTCTGAATTAAAACACCAAATTCTTGCTTTCTTTAATGTTACACCCGAACACTTGTTTACGTAAAATGTTTCGAAGTATTCGTGGTTACATTTAACAAAGCAATAACAATAAATACGACTTTTATAAGTTTGAAACTCTATTTGAAAGATATTGAATGTGACCTTATTTTGGATCTCTGACAATATAACTGAGATCTTTATTTTCCATTAACTGTATGAGGAATATGACTTTTATAAGTTTGAAACTCTATTTGAAAGATATTGAATGTGACCTTATTTTGAATCTCTGACAATATAACTGAGATCTTTATTTTCCATCAGCTGTATGAGGTTCTCGATTACAATCACAACAGGACTGTTAATTTGTGACAAATGTGAATGGGCTACATGAGTTATTCCCGTTTTGGCAGGATCGGCCCACCTCGTTGACGATGGTCGATTTGATCATGTGCGCCTACGACGTCGCCATGGGTTGCCAATACATGGAGGAAGCTCGTTTCATCCACCGGGACATAGCAGCAAGGAACTGTTTGCTCACTAGCAAAGGACCCGATCGGACAGTGAAGATCGCAGACTTCGGCATGGCCAAGGACATTTACAGAAGCGACTATTACAGAAAAGGAGGCAAAGCCATGCTGCCCATCAAATGGATGCCACCAGAAAGTTTCCTGGACGGAGTATTCACCACGAAGACGGATGTCTGGTGAGCTGATAATATCAAGACCGTTCTGAGGATCACATTGTACTAATCTCTGCTTGCAGGGCATTTGGCGTGTTGTTATGGGAAATCATGTCGTTCGGTTATATTCCGTACACGGGGTGCACCAATCGGGAAGCTATGACAATGGTAACGTCAGGGGGTCGTTTGGAAAAGCCTGTGGGGTGTCCTGATCCTATTTACGGAATAATGACCCGCTGCTGGCATCCTCGACCCGAGGACAGGCCCAGTTTCGCGACCATCGTTGAAAGACTTGGATACTGTCTCCAGGTAACGCTAAAATCAAAATTAAGCAAATTATAAGATCACGTAAATTGATATCGGTGTGAACGAAGAACGTTTATATTCAGGATCCAGATGTCATAAATCACCCAACGCCTAAGTTTGATATTTTACCGATCTGTGATCGTGAAATAACGATTATGAGGCCGGATCCGGAAACGGAGTGTATTAACGTACAATCGGAGGTAAGTGTAATCATTATACCTTGTTGCACGAGCCCTTATGTTATTTGCTTTTGCAGCTGGATGCTTGCGGGTACATGCAGCCCAAAATCATCAATCCACGATCGGCGATCCAGCGATTGACGCTTGCTGCTGCTAATAACAATCCTTCGAATCCTGGAAACGAAAATACGGTTAGAACAAATGCAAACGAGAGGAATTCAGTACAACCTACAGATTGTTTGCGACCGCGATTGCAGAACAATCCATATGGTTCTAATTCTGACACGTCTGAGCAAAATACGAGTCCTAATAACTTCAGTGGCGATGAGAATGACCACACGGAGGTGCGTTTCGTTGATAATTCGGAATTTTAGAGATAACTTGTTAATTTGAAAATTTTAACTGTTTAAATAGGAAACAGGGAATTTTAGTTAGGTTAAAGTACAAAACAAAAGCAAATACTCCTAGAATTACCCAAGATTGCCTCTAACCGAGCACCATTTTGCAGTACTCATATCATTAAAGTTACCTAATTAAATGTGTTTACAGAAGAAACGAAAAGGAGACGACTCAAGTCGCGAAGAGCAAAGCGTACATCGAACTTCAACGGACATCGAAAATAGCGGTAAGTTAGGAGTCGCAGACAATGGTAACAACCGTCCAGCAAAGACCGAG
Organism: Megachile willughbiella; assembly: GCA_945859595.2. Lineage (NCBI taxonomy): Eukaryota > Metazoa > Arthropoda > Insecta > Hymenoptera > Megachilidae > Megachile > Megachile willughbiella. Next base: position 14,962,520 of record OX243796.1, read on the forward strand.
AGTCGTGGAAGCAGCACGAACGACGTATCCGACGTGGACAGAAGAAACGGTAACGACAGCGTAACAGACACGAACTCGGACTCCTTGATCGTTGCTTCCTCGGATACACCGCCTGACACGACGAATTCGTCGCCGATCACTCGTACCTGCTCCCCTAGTCACACTAGCCTAAACACGAATGCCGCTAACGTTAACGGAATGTTAAAGAAAAATGCTCTGAAAGCTGCACTCAGTTTGGATCCTAGTGCACTGTGTCGTGGTACGATACCATACGAGAAAATTGCGTTTTCCCCACCTCCGCAACGTTCGAGCACGCCTGGAAGTATGGAGATTAAAAAGGTAATTCATCATTCTTATTTAATAAATTCGTTAAACGGATCCCTTAGTGTCTTAATGTACGCGTGAGATATATGTGACTGTACAACTTGCATCTGTGTTTTATAGGATGCAAGATGTAGTTATATGTTTTATAATTGTCCTTTGAGCAGTAGATTCTACGGGTTAAAAGGAATCAAAAAGTCCTTTACTGTTTTGCGATCCGACGCTCCGTTTTCGAAATATGAGCGTTTGAAATTTGGCGCCTGACTTCCGGGGTGTTAGAGGCGCCATGGCGCCAAGCGATCAGCTGATCACATGACAATACATGTTGTGTGTAAAGTTTTATAGTATTAGTTATGCTATGAGAAAAATGAGCAGTAATGCTCTCTTTATTTAACAGTGTTTGTAACGTGTATATACGTCATCACGTGATCAGCTGATCGCTGGCGCCATGGCGCCTCTAGCAAATCGTGCAACATTCAAATGCTCATATCTCAGAACGTAAGCGTCGGATCGCAAAACGGTAAAGAACTTTTCTAATCGTTTCAACACGTAGAATCTACGAGTATTACATTAATCCTTATAATGTCAAGTACCGCCATCTGAAACTCGATGTTTACATCCAATAACTCCAGCAATGTGCTTATCCCTGAATTGGTTTCACCGCAGTTCTATGTATGATGGAACTATCGTCTCTCTGTTCTTCACACGAAGGATTCTCTGGGTCACCAGCTACCGAGGGAAGAGGAATGCTCCTGCTGAGATTTGTACAAAGGGGAGTGACAATGCTCCCCGGCCGTCATTGTTGCGACACGAGCAACCAACGCCAAATCGTTGCGACGATCCGCGACGATAACCGGCGTCACGACGTCGATCCGTATCGTGGATTCCTCGTCGTCTCTGTGGATACGAGACGAAGAATGCTCGCGTCGCGTCTATTCCGAGGAGACACTCCTGTAAATCGGAAAACGATGAATGTTGCCGCCTGATATATGTGTGCTTCTCGACGAGAAGCCATTTTCGTCCATAACCAGAGGGAAGTGTTTAATTGCGTTTACTAAATGGACGGTCCATAGAATTGCTGTAACTGCGAAACCATTCACGAGCTTGAGACCGTCCGTTGTTAAATTCAACTAAATCCTTTTCTCCCACTCGCGTACACGAGATATATAGGCGGTCTTTAAATATCCCATGAAAACTACGGATTCTTCATAGCAAACGGTTACGAAAAGTCGTTCGAAGTTTTGCAATAGGACGATCCGTTCTAAAGATATGGATTGGACCTTCGGGGTGCCCCGTAGCGCTACGGGGTTCACACGGGTATCTCCACGGAAATTGATCGTAAAACACAAATTGGAAATAATTGTATCAAGTTTTTGATAGTGTACGCTCTAAAAAATGTTGCTAATGCTAATTTATTATTACATATTGTAAGTCTAATCTATTATTACATATTACTATAATAATAGATTAGATTCGTTCGAAACGAATTTAAAATGGCGTAGACAGACTCTTATATCTCGAGAACGAAAGTTCCGATCGCAAAACGGCAAAGGACTTTTCGAATCCGTTTTCTATGAAGAATATTTTTTCCGGACATCCTGTATACAAATATCTACATGTATGTAAAAACGTGAACATATTATCGTCGTGTCTGATAAGCAAACGAAAGGGTTAAGACAGTTAAGTCTTAGAGCAACTATCACACCGAACATTAACAAACACATTCCACGCACACACACATATATATATAAATACATAAATATTATAAATTATCGAGAGAAACTATGTAGATATAGTCGTTATCAGCTGTTATACGTCGGTACAAACCCTGCAGGAGGATAACTACAGATAACGTCGGGGTCTTTTTTGTCCTTAACAAAGTACGCAGGACGATCTTCAGAGTCGCGGGCTGCATTGTACGGAACATTTTTTTAAGATTGCAAAACGATGTACTACACGTAGAAGAAGTTTTAGTGAGTGAGAGAGAGTGTGACAGAGAGAGAGAAAGACAGAGAGAAAGAGAGAGAGAGAGACAATACACTATACACAAGACTTAATTTACACGAAAGGGAGAAAAATATATATACGCCCGTCGGCGTTCTTTCTATACACACACCTGTAAACCTTTGTATAATGTATGTATATTTACGAGAAGATTCTAGACAAGGCTCACGTCGGATCGCCTTCGATTCTTGATATATTACCATTTTTTTTTAACAATATCAACGGACAACGATCGTAACGTCTCAGCAAAACTTAACTGAAGGGTGTGAAGATTACCTGACTGTTGACGAACGAAAACAAAGAAACAAAAAAAAAAAAAAGAGTAAACATGAAATAATTAATTAAGGTATCCCCTCTTGTCTACCTCGTTGATTACTCGTTGTTTTAACCAAGAAAATAAACGACGGGTTGGTGGAAAGTCGGTTTGTTTAACATCGATCTCGTTGTATACGATCGCTGTCGCGAAAAAGAAATGAAACGCAAATGGGCAGGTAAAGTTTTCGAATCGCAAAACAAAACGAAGATTTGAAAGAACAAAAAAAAAATAATAATAATAAATAAAAGAGCACAGGCCCTTTTTTATTTTTCTTACAACGACGACGTACTTTACGTGCGCGCAGCGTATGAAAGTCAACCACCATATACCTGTACGTAAAACGTAATAAAGACATGTTTGTGGAAAATTCTGGTGTTACGTTTTTATTCGCACACCTTGAGTACAGGTTTTGTGAAATTAATTATATTTAGTGATTTTAGTATTTCGGAGAGTTTATGGAAATTTTCTGGAGAAGTTAATTTGGTAATTTAATTTGTTGGTACTTAAATAAAATTATTACGTTAAGTTAGTAACAATAAGTACTTACATTGTTAAGTTATTATGCTGTGAAATTATTAAGTTATCAATCTAGTTGTTAAGTTATTACTACTTTGATCGTTATTGATTATTTAACTAAACAAGTTACTGAGTTTATAAGTACTTGAGTATTCAAATAAATTATTAAGTTATCAAGTATTTCCATTATTAAGTCAGTAGGTTACTAATACTTAATTTCAATTACGTAACATGAAAACTAATGAATTATTAAGTCAGTAAATATTTAAATTATTGAACTATTATATATTGTAACTACTGAATTATTACACTATCAAAGTTGTTAAATTATTCAGTAATTAAGTTACTAAGTTATTGAGTTATCAAGTACTTGAGAGTACAAGTCAGCAAGTTATTAAGTTCGTTAAATTATCAAGTCTCTCAGTTGTTAAATTCAATAATCAAATTACTAAGTTCATAAATATAGTAGTTAATTATATAAGTTAGCAACCTATTCGGTTTATTAAATTATAAAGTACTAAAATTGTTGAGTAATACTTAAACTGCTTAGTTATTGAATTTCTAAGTACTGGAATACTAAACATAACCAAATTATCAGATATTATTATAAAATATTAAAATTACATAATTATTAAGTGCGTAAGTACATGAATAATCAAATTAATAAATCATTAAGTTATCAAGCTGACAAGTACTTAAACCAATAAATTATTCAACATTTAAACCAATTATTGAATTTCTAGGTACTTGAGACTTGTACCAATAACTTAAGTTCTCGAGTACTTAAATTGTTATAAAATACTTAAATTATTAAGTTCTTAAGTTCCTAAATACTTGAGTACACAAACTACACCATTAAGTTATCAAGCTAAGTACTTAAATCGATAAATTATTCAATATTAAAAATTAATTCTTGAATTCCTAAGTACTTGAAAACTCATGTTAGTAAATTATTAAATTTTCAAGTACTCACATTAATAACTTACTAAAGTATTAAAATTATCAAATTATTAAGCTATCAAGTACTTAATTTATCTATTATTAATTAATTATTAATAGTAAATTATTAAGTCAGTAAAAGCCTAAGTACTCAATCTAAGTACTCATTAACTAACTCAAATATCTAAATTCTAACCACACGAAATCTCGATAACACAATCCCTTGTATATTTAACGACTCATCAAATGAAGAGAATGACAGTTTAATAACCGAAGAGCTCAAGTCAAGTTTAATAAGTCAAGAGCGTAACGACTTAACAGTCCAGTGATTTCAATGGTAGTAGATCAAAATCCGACACAATTGGAGCATAAGAAACATTCTCAACCAAAGAACAGAAATAACATTGTCATCTTGGTGATACGAATTTTCCTCGGTAACCCAGGCCAGTTCAACACACGTGTGGGCATCTGAAAATATAGGTAAGCATAAACGAAGTAAACCTACCGACAGGCGGACAAGCAAGCACCGATGAAGAAGAAGAAGAAGTAGCAGAAGAAGGGGTACCAGACGACAATTCGTGTGTAGTTTTCGACCAACAGTTCGTTTCTTGCCGCCCTTTCGAGAATCTCGCGCCTTACGGTGTAATTCCGTGCGGTTGTTGGCTATATTTACCTCAGCATCTTTATCAAGAACATGTCGAATTATTCCTACTACTACGTGAAAGCCATCCTCGACTCCGACGACACGAGAATCTACAAATTCCTCAAAGGGTAAGAAATCGAAAAAATATCGCTCTCGTGTCACGAATATTAATCCTCGAGTCAACCGTGATCCACCTCACAATTTTATTTTCATTGAGACAAGTATTTGACATTTTTAAGAAGAACACGACAAAATGATCTGAGAATAATATACGTAGAATAGAAAATTAAATTATTGACACAGATGTTAATTGTAATCGTTCCTATCTCAGAAATTGTTACTCACAAGTCAAATTTTAATTTTGACTGCCTCAGAGCTGCTGAAGGGTTAAAATTTCATGTCTTGCAGAAGAGGCAATATTTTTGAAGGTGGATGATTTGTTCGTAGAAATCCTACGCTGTCGAACGCACCAGAAGACATATGGTCCACTTATGGTCGGTACAATCTTCTCTCAAGGCTGCTCCGCGGAGGACTATCTGGTTCAGGTGACATCCATCATCCAGCCAACTCTGTTTTCAAGGTCCGTTTTCTTCCTAGTTTCCACTTTTCCTCGATACTCGTCAATACCTGACACACTGCACGAAACCTTGTATCCAATAGAACTTCACCAATCTGTGATATTGGTCCAGAATGTTAAAATCACCCAGTATCATCGTTTTTCATTTTCATCGAAAGGGAGCACTTAAGTTTGCACTTGGCAGTCCCGTTTTCACCCGTCATTTGCCAAAGAACAAGAGTTTTAAGAAACGTTTCGTAAGAATTGATAATTATCGTGAAATGAAACGAGTCTGGCCGAACACCAACGGATTTTCCATCCCTTGCGTCTCCTGATCGTTCACGAATCATTTACTCGAACACATTCCGCGAATACGCTGCGGATCGAAATGAACTCCGCAGAAGCAGAATGAAACGAAGCCACCGGTAGGGGGAAAGATATTTTTTATTTCGTTCGTTTTTTTTTTTTGCGAGCATCGTTTGGAACTCGGCCAAATGCGGCCTTTAACGCGAAATGAACCCCCTGGTACGCTAAACGAATTCATATTTTTAGTCGCTCTACTGCCAAGGTTGTTGTTACCCAGTTTTCCTATCTCTGCTCCGGTCGAAACGTTGTTTATTTTTGTGTTCGGTTACCTTTTGTTTGTTAAACAATTTTTAGCGCGTGTTGTTATTTTGCTGGCAGTGTTGTTTGTCGTAAATTTTAACGACGGTTACGATTTTCGACAGATATATTTCAAATCGACTTCAAAGGATTATTCGAGGGGTTTTTAATACTATTTGTTAGTAAATTATTAAGTTGCAAATGAGTTAGACAATTTTGTTTGAAGTAGTGATCTTTGAAGTGCATCAAATGCACTCTTAAATATCCGCCATTTTGTGATGAGTCAATGAGATGTTTACATGTTTTTCTCGAACTTTGAACTTTCATGTGACATAAGTGTCATATGGAAATAGTTTTACGAAATCGATCTAGATTTTTACGTTTTGGAATTGCCTATTTGATATGCATTGTTCGCTCTAATAGTTGATCTTTCAATTTATATGGAAAATAACTAGGAAATACTTAAATAGACATTTTTATCAAACTTCTGGCTCTACATATATTAATACAGCATAAATATCATGCATTGCTAATGATTAATCTTTCATTTTACATATGGAATAGTTAATGTTTAAAAGAGAATTTTAATTGAATTTCAAGCTTTGAATTATAGCATAAGTGCCATTTTGTAATATTTTATGTTACGATGCTGTGTCAGGTTTTTACGTTTCAAAATTATTTGATGTGCATTATTTAATAATTAATATTTCATTTCACATATGGAATCGTAAAGGAAAGTTTAAAAGAGAATTTTAATTGAAATTCAAGCTTTGAATTATAGCATAAGTGCCATTTTGTAATATTTTATATCACGAAGCTGTGTCACATTTTTACGTTTCGAAATTAATAATTTGATATGTATTGCATAATAATTAATCTTTCATTTTACATATGGAATAGTAACTTAAAATTGAAAAGAGAATTTTAATCGAACTTCAAGCTTTGAATTATAGCATAAGTGCCATTTTGTAATATTTTATATCACGAAGCTGTGTCACATTTTTACGTTTCGAAATTAATAATTTGATATGTATTGCATAATAATTAATCTTTCATTTTACATATGGAATAGTAACTTAAAATTGAAAAGAGAATTTTAATCGAACTTCAAGCTTTGAATTGATATAGCATATGCACCATTTTGTAATGTTTTATGTCACGAAACTGCGTCTGATTTTCTGTATTTTGAAACGCACCACGTGATGTGTAACTTCGCTTGAACACGCGTGCAACTGTGATTTCTCGGTACGTGAAATATCGTGTCAGTGGAAATATCGCCCTAAAAAGCTTTTTAACTTGAATTTTGAAAATGCAAGTCAGAGATAGTTACGAAACAATCTATTATTCACCTCTGGCAAACATATGTTCCCAGAACGACTTCGACAGTAAATTACCTACGGCATAGATTACTTTCGAAACGATATCTAACATGTGTGCACCGCTGGAAAAAATTTTAAGTTCACTGTATTTTTAGTTAGTTTGTCGCTGCGGACAGTATTTTTCCCTCGTGAGTGAAAGAAGAAAGATAGTGGAAAGACTTCACAATTTTTACGTAATTATAACTGTTTTTATAACGAGTACTGTTCGTAAATTAAAGATTGGCTCATAAAATATTTTTTTATTTCAACAGAATTTGATTCAAGTTTTTGATGCTCCAAATTTTCACGCTCTTAATAAAACTTTTAATTTAAATTTGATTTTCATACTCTAACATGTAATTCTTGTACTGTCGACTTTTTCTCTTGATTTTTTTTTTTTTGTTCTTCTTATTTATTTGTAAGTGTACTTCACATTAATAGAATTATATTTATTTACAGTCAATCTATCATTATTATTTTTAAGTTTAAATATTGTGATCTTTGTGGAAGGAAATTAATCAAAATTTAATTAAAAGCTTGTTATTAGAAGCTTGAAAACTCGAATTTTCTGGTTAATTGAACACAGTGGAACAGCAATTAATTACTAACAACAATTTTCGTTGTAACTAGACATTATATAGAAGATCTTTTATAAAGTTACATTTTTGTACAATGTAGAAACAGTATTTTCGATAGAAATATTAATAATTCATTATCAACGTAAAAACTGCAAAATCTTTTGTACTGCATTGTTTTTTTTACATTTTACGTGATATTGCAGAAGGAAAAAACAATAATAAACTAGCTAAGAATTAAATAAATTAATAATATTATTCAGAGGTGTAATATCCTACTCTTATGACAATAATATTCAATTTTTTTTACCGTTAAGATTCGACTTATTTGAACGTGTCAATATGACAAATAATAAATGCAACTTGATAACAGTAATAAATTCATAAATAACAATCAAATACAAAAATTGTATATATTTATTAACAATATATACAAGTAAAAATTTCAAATTTAATTTCTGTCTAACAAGATTTGATTTGATGATCTTCACACCCTCCGACGAAGATCAAACGATTAATATTTGTAGGATATAAAATTCGATGTATTCAAACAAGATCAGACGAAGTTACACCATAAGCCAGATTCTCCTTAAAAACTTAAAAATAGCTCTACCTTCACCGCTCTCTAAATTCAGAATATAAACTCACCTTTGAATTTCAAAATCCTCGTACAAAAAAAGAAGAAAGCATATACGTGGTGTTTCGAAAAAAAAGTTACACGGTTTTCATGCTGATTAGAATTTAATTTGGCGATATTAATTTCATCAAAAATTATAAGTAAGCTGTGGAAAGATGAATCTTTCATTCATATTATTAGTTTTTTTCATGGTAGTATACTCTCAATATTTTTATTAAAGTTAACATTGAGTAAGCAGTGCTCGATAGGCTTCTCTAGTAAAAAAAATATTAGGTTGACCACAAAATTATCATCTTTGTTACTAGACGATATTTATTCAATTTATGTATCAACACCTTTTTTCAACAAGAACATAAATTGTTTTGAAGTTTACAAAACTATTGTTATATAAAATAGCTCTATATAAAATAGTGCTAAGTATGACGAAGTCTTTCATCTGTCATAAATAATTAAAAATGGAATGTATAAAGACTGATTTTTACAAAATTAAATATCATTTTAATAAAGGTAAAAACATTGTTGAACTTGAAGAAAACACGTATACTATACAATGAGGTTGCACTGAAGTGTCTGTTACAAATGATCACAAATGGAAAGTACAAAGACTAATTTTAGTAATATCATTTCCACAGTAGTAAGAACACTGTTTAAACTTGAAGAAAACATATACTATCCAGTGCGGTTCCACTAAATGATTGCAAGTTTGGGAAACCCGTTAAAGATATTCGCATAAATGATTCATGTTCCAGAAGTATAGTAATAATCAGTGATAAATATCGATCCCAATCAATAGTCCTTACACAATCAAATACATCATATAACAAGAATTTAGGCACATATATTAAATTTATAAACTCCAAATTAAAATAATTAAAAATCCCATATTCAGCCAATACATTATAATCAGTGAACTTTTCCCTCTACGTCGCCATTTTCCCTAGAAAAGTCTATCGAGCCATATGTTTATCATTTTACATTGAAAAGATAGTTTAGGTTTCAATTGCAGTTACAGTTGCAGTCATATGTAACGATTTTTCGTAAGCACACTGTAGAGCTCTCGTGCTCTACAATGTGAACTCCACATGTGTATAACATTAGCGTCGAGACGCCGACGCCGACGTCCATCGAGCGGAGGAGGATGCTTTCGTTCCAGGCATCCATCTCAGAAAATATCCGCCAGTGCATTGCGAGCATCACAACTTTGAACACGTTTTCATCGCTCGCGTGCAATCAACGTCAATTCAACAAATCAAACCTATTTCATTGATCTCGTGATACAAATTATCCTTCAAACATGCTGTGAGGTGTGTGCCAAGTAGTTCGTACGAAACTGATATATTCTCATGTGGATTCCTTTTGTTGGTTACTGAATTGGAAGAGGACTCGAGAGGGTGAGATCTTCGTGTCATAGTGACCTTGGCACACCCTGAAGAGGTGTGACTTTTAATCGATACTCCACGCTTCATTTGCTAGTAGGTTATTGCAGATCAAAGATAATGTTATCTGTAACTTGTTACAAAATAGCTTGATGAAGTCTTTCACCAAAATTGGACAATCTGGTTTATGGTGCTCGTTTAATTGACTCTGCCATATGGTTTTAAAAAAATTACAGTAGTTCATCAAAATTGTATTATTTCTTTTTCTTGTTAGAATCTTTTTGGACATATGGTCCATTAACCAAACAGTTTCCTGTGCAAAATTTCATAAAAAAAAATACAAGAGGAGATTTGTGATAATTTTTAAAGGGTAGTTTACTTGAATCTATTTGTTCTTGACAGAATTTTATGTCACCGACTCAAAATCGAAAGTTTGTCGTGCAATAACCTCAAAAAAATGTAGCAAAAATAACTGCAGACAGAATTGTTCGCGTCTGCATTTGTTGAAAGTGAGATGTAGATTTCAAAGAATATACCGCCTCCAACGTTTCTCGAACGTTAAAAGAATATAAAATTTTTTCAAACAGTTTTAAATTGCTTGAAGACGATTAAACTAAGAACGATAATTACTTTATAGCAGCACAAACAATAGACTTCTTAGAAGTCGTTTAATTGCTCAAGATGATTAAACCTCGTTTCAATGAGTAATTTACACGGATGATTGAAATTTTAGTAATGAAACATCGTTAGCAAATAGTGTAATCGATTTTTTAATTCGTTCCAACGATTCAATTAAAGCCACTCGAGTGTCTATAAATCTGTCAAAATTTCTCGTATCTGAGTCTGTAATTGGTACACATGTAGGTCAACGTCAAGGTAATATGGCGGGCCAAGTTTGAGGCGTGTGTATGTAATTACACATGTATATGATTTGAGGGTCGACGCTCGAAAACAGTATGACACATAATCGAGGCTTTCTTTCGTTGAACACCTTTAATGGCTCGATACCTGTTCCTCGGAATTATAAAAAACATTCTCGAAGTAGAAAAAAATTCGTGTATGTACAAAGACAACTTGGTTATCCGCTCGTTAAAATAGAACAAATATTGACTTTTATTGATATGCGCAATTTCCTGTGCAAGGTTATTGAACTAAGTACCATGACTCCTTTGAAAGAACGTCTAATTCGAATTTAATATTTCTTGAATTGACAACTAACTGGAATTTTCAAAACATTAACCTATAAAACGCTAAACATTAGCAAAAGTAGGTTGAACCACATTACAAGATAATTATCGATGATAATTAACATGTTTTAATGTAAAATATTTTAATATGTATATATGTATTATTATAATTATTCATATCTATCACTTTTATTAACATTTATGTGGAAATAAATTGCACATTTTTATTTTACATCATATCAAACAATACTTGTAAATTATAAATCTTTTCACTATTATTTTTAACACTAAATTTTGTTTAATTACTGTAGTTTTACATATTCATTTTTAAATTAATTTTTTTGCTTAAATTATTTTTTAATTCAATTATTGTATATTCTGAAATTTGTATTTGTATTAACTTATACATGTGGATATATTGCAAGTTTTATTTAATTATTATATCTCCTTTAAAAATAATTATTATGTTTTAATACAGATGCTATAGTGTTTTTTATTAGATCAAGAAATTTGTATCTTCCTCTGAATTAATATTTCATTCTACATTAATATTAATTAATATTTATTTCTGCATGAAAGCTTTCTTTTTTTTTTATAAAAATACTGACAATATATACCATAATCATTAACAATAATCATAATTATGGTAAACTGTAGAAACTCTATTTTAAAAAGCTTGCAAATCCCGCCACAGAAGATAACACTAGCGCCATCCAATAGCAGAGTTTATAACTACAATCTTTAATTTATAATTCATCTCTTATCAGCTACGCGTCTTTCATTTTGATAATTTAATCGCATGACACATTTCAATGAGATGCAAAATGTGTAATAATCTCTCACAAAACCAACATGTTATGAAACTTACATACCCTCCCATATTTACACTTATTTTCCCGCTTAAATTTGAACAGCACAAAAGAAATCTCGTACAGTATTTTCATTTAACAATACCTACTCGAAAATTGGAAAAATAGTTACAATAACCTTGCAAACATATTAAAATACAATCAAAACACTAATTTTCAAGATTTATGCAATCAAATAGCAACGAAAAATTCTTTTTCAAAATCGCTCCAGGAATTATGAGCTAATCATTACATGCTCTATATTCGTATAATGAGAAAGTTACGTAAAGAAGAAATAAACAGCAATTTTACTGGACATAATGTTACGTTTCGAACATATAATTAATAATTTCTGATTCCCTAGAAGGAATTTTCCTTTTTGGTTCAATTCCAAAATTGGACATCCCTACTATCGTCCTTGAGGACGGAGCTCAGATTTCAAACGTACAACTGCGTACACACAACTTGATACTGGAACAAAAACTGAATCCATGAGAGCTGACTAAAGTGTTACGAAACTGCAATAAAAAATAAAGTACAGTAACGAGCATGGTCGACTTCCGTTTAATCAATAGCGATGTAGGGGGGACAAAATCACATAACTCGTTGCGTTTCGGTTGAAACTTGGATATTTGGAGATTTGGATATTTAAACATTTGGAAATTTGGGGATTTTTCAATTAAGAAATTTGAAAATTTAGAGATACGTAGCTTTGAAAATTTAGGAGTTTAAAAATTAGAAGTGTGGGCTTTTAGAAATTAAAAAATTTGCAAGTTTGGGATTTGGAAATTTCGACCTTTGAAAATTTAGGGATTTATAAATTTTTACTTTTGGATATTTGGGGGTTCAAAAATTTCAACTTTTGGAAATTTGAAAATTTAGGAATCTGTAATTGTAATTTGCAGTTGAAATTTTTGGAATCTGAACATTAGGGAATTTGAAAATCAGGGAATCTAGAAATGTGAAAGTTGGGACTTTAGTAAGTCGAAAATTTGGAAATATGGGGACTTCAAAATTTTCAGGTTTACAAATTCGGTTCACGAAATTGTAGTGGGGGGCTCCTCTCTCTGCCCCATTTTTGTCGTTTAAGGAAGCCTGCGCTGTATGCAGAGTACATAGGTGAGCTATATAAGAGATAATCGAGGGGATAACCAGGTAGTGTGTCGTCGAATCGCGTTAGTCACTTTTCCTCCACGTCAAAGTCGCGTGATGAACAATCAACGGTTCACTGAGCCCCCAGTTTAACGTTACAAGTTCAGAGTGTAGCATGTTGTCGAGGTTGATCTGTAAGAATTTCCGGCTGTAGTCGTTGAGTCACAATAAGAAACAAATGCATTTAAAAAATTCCTTCAGTCGATCAAGTGTCAACGAGATTAAAAGTGGTGCCGGTTAACCTGGCAAATTGTTATCGTTTCCGTTGGACAATGAACTATTCTCGATAGAAAAAGCCAACGATCACGTGACCACGATTTCGGTGCTGCTTTTCTTCGTGCAACAATAACGGGACATATCCTGGTTACACACCTGTCGGAACCGAAATAACTAGAGCAAAATGAACAACCTGTCATACGGATGGAAGCCGGAAGTGGTCGAGCCGGAATTTGTACGCCAGGAAACAAAGAAGGTGGAAGTGAGTATCATGTTACGATTTTGTGATCGCTTAACGAGCGTTACACAATAACGTTAATCAAAGATCGGGAATACAAGGACGTTTTTGAAATTTAAATGTTCCCGCCTCTCCGTTGGTTCGCGCGGTTTTTCTAAGATGGCGCATGCGTTGATTTCTTGGGACATAGTTTATGCACAAGATCTTTTGATTGTTTATACGGCTTGTTACTGTATTATTTTATAATTCGCAAAATTAAAACCGTCGATTTCTAATGAACAGATTTTTACTAATTGCAATATAGTATTATAAGTAATAAAACATGCTACTTTTAGACACGCACTCATAACCTCTGTTACCAACGTAAAATTTTCAGTTGCCAACGTAAACTTGATTACTGATTCAAACAATTCTGTATCATTTGCGTATAAGATTCTTTTCGTTACACAAAGAGAAAGACAATAGGTGAACAAAGGTGATCACGCAATAATTAGTATGCTGTTATCTGTCAACTGTCAAACATAACCTGACTACTAAATGACTTCCCTGTTATTGTTGTGCAGTGAATTATTTTGATCTCGTACTTTCAATTTTCGTAATATTTAAAATTCGAACATATTAAAGTGAAGATCGACGCTGTCAACACTAGCGAGGAATTGCAAATTTGTATCAATTTGCCAACGTTCTCGTGCCAGAGAAGATTCGAAGTTAGGCTCATCCCAAACTCCTCCTAGCTATCCCAAAACACACGAACAGTGAGGTCTTTATCATTGTTGCACCCGAGGGTTATCTCTAATAATATCACAAGACGATTACCGGTGTAAAAACAGCGAATCGAGCCTATCGTACTGTTTCATTATTAAACGATTTTTTGTCTTTTAATTTCGATGGGAAAAGTTACATACATCATGGCGTATTTAGCCGTGCCTTGTGACGAAACATGGGTGAAGGTATATAACCGGAGAATGAGCTCAGTTCGTGACTACAGACTTGTCAATGTAACGGTTCTACGTTCGCACAGTGAAATCGCACGTGCAGAATCGGCTACGAAATTTTGTCATCTGAAGCGTATTTGCGGTGACACTGGATAGTAATTGCAAAACGTAGTAAACGCTGTCGATATTCATCGACAGCTGCTCTGGATATAGTGATCAGTGGCGATATATTGTATTGTCAGGGCGTAGTCAAACAAGAAGAGGATGAGTTATTACGGCGATGGAGCTCCTCTCGATGATGTGTTTGTTAAAGCGGCGGTCGAAGTCAAACGATTCCTTCCGTCGCTCTTCAACATCAAAGTGGTACGTGTCTATCAAACAACTGCGTCCAATTCAATTCTAATTTAATAAACTTTGATATTTCTGCCGCGTTTCGAAATATCCTGCAACATTCCGACCGGTCTTGTACCTTGGTTTTGGAACATGGAGCTATTAATATCTTAAACTTGTAGAAATCATAAATTGTTTATCACGTTTCTTAACTGTTGACGAAATTTTCCAACTAATCGTTTAATGTTCGATGATATTATTCGTATTCTGACGGCAATCAGGTTAATTGTATGAGTAACACTGAATAATTAATTTTCCTTTCGTTGAAAATAAATTGGATTTTCCGATATTAGAAATGTGTTTCCTTCTACGCACGACTGTACTAATTTATAATTGGATCCTTCAACTTGATGACACACGCATACTACGTATTTTGTGACGTTAATTTACCAATTGTTTGGAACTCTTGATAAGGTGCCTTAATATCCATGACCTGTACCAGCAATGGGCAACTGTGACGTAGAAGTGTACATTCGCGAGCATCGATGAACAATCATTATAGTATGAAGTATAAAGAAGTTCAATAAAAAATTGAACTTCTGTACTGCATACATTCTAAATTTCCAACCTTCTAGAATTTCCAAATTCCCAAGTTTCTGAATGTAAAAATTTAAAAGTTTGAAGATTTGGAAATTTTTTTTTCCAAATTTTAAAATTACCATATTTCTTAATTTTTTAATTTGAAAATTTAAAAGCTTAGAAGTTTGTCCATCACTGACCTATAGTATCTACAATACTAACTTTTAAATTACCATTCCTCAAAGGGTACCTAACTTTTAGTGCCCATTTTGTTCCTTCCCAACCTGAACCCATACATCTTGTTTTATTATTAAATTTTAAAAACTACTATTATTGTATATAAGTATATTTCATTCTAATAAAACAAATACACGATAGTTAACTAACAATGAATATAACCTTCATTTGCAACATGTAAGAGGAAATGGCTGACACACCATTTGCATTAAAATGACTAATTAAGACGTAATTTAGAACCAGAAGTCGTCGCGGAACAAACATAGATAATTTTCTATAAATGTTTTACAACATATTTTGCATTTGAAGTTTCAGATATGTGGTAATAGACAGAAATAATTAATTTCATGGGTGATGATGTCGATTGCGACATTTTAATCAATGCATACGCATTCTCTATCGTGAATCGAGTGACTGCAGGAATTATGATCAAACAAAATACTCCAGTCGTGCGTCATGTGCGCACTACTCATTCATCGCACGTGTTACGTGTACTGAAATTGTACGATAACACAAATGCTTTGTTGATACAGCTTATTTGAGATATTATCATTTAAAATAGTATTTCGGGAATTCATTGATGGTCGCCGTTTAAAGCTTATCTGATAGTATGTAGCTGTATATCGAGTACACCCTCCGCCATTGATGAGCATATCAGTACTTGTCAAACAGGTCAAAGACACTGGTGGACAATTATGGAATTAAGATTTAAAAATTAAGAAATTTAATAAGCTGGGAATTTAAAAATTCAAAAACCAACAAGTTTGATAGTTTATAAATTTAAAATTACAAAAATGTTATCATTCAAAATTTATAAATAAAAAAGTTTGATCATTTCAAATTTAGATTTGATAATCAAGAAATGTAGAAATAAAAAGATTTGATAGCTTATAAATTTAAAAACAAAAAATTTCGTGGTTTATAAATATATAAATAAAAAAGTTTGACCATTTATAAATTTATAAATAAAAAAGTTTGACCATTTATAAATAAAAAAATTAAAAAATATTCAAAATTTATAAATAAAAAAGTTTGATCATTTCAAGCTTCGGTTTGATAATCAAGAAATGTAGAAATGAAAAAATTGATAGTTTATAAATTAAAATTTAATTTTCAAATTTTGAGATTAAGTAGTACTTATCATAATTCGCGAGTATACTCGTTCGTGCACTACTTATATACCTGGTATAATATCATCGATGAATAATGCAAAGTATCCAGTCGCACAAGACCGCGTGCTAATAGCCACCGTCAAAAGTCCGATCACGCACTAACGCGTGATCTGTCCCTAGCACTCGAGCACCACGGCACACAACTGACCTTCCCGAGCTGCCACTGTGCGAAACTACACTGTTCAAGGTTTCAAAGGAAATGCAGTATATTACTAGTAATGTTGTTATCAGTATATATTTATTATCTACCACAAAAATATCTGTTATGTATCTTATTACGTGTAACCATACCTCGTAATCAGAGCATAATGTGGTCAGATTCTTTTCCGGTTATAATAATGCGTTGCCGCAAAAGATAAGTTTAATCAAAGATTTATTAGAACACTCGGGGTAATTTGCTTCCCTTACCAGAACCGTTCGAACAGTTTAACAAAGTGGTTACATAAATAAAAATCTCGTGCGAGCAAATGGTACAATCTAGCAAATCAATTTCGTTAAAATGGAACGAGGACGTAGATACACGAATTACCGATTTTCGAATTTTATGCAAGAAGGTGTGGCCGTGTTAAAAATAACGCCGACTTTGGAAAATGTGGGAAAAAGGAACACGATTCACAGCATCCACCCCTATTCCAATACAAAAACAAATTCAGATTTTAACAACAAATCGAAGTTGTCGAAAGAAATAAAGAAGTTCCTCGATAAGCCAGTAACAACCACGAAAAATTACATTGGGAAACCTTATTACAACGTAGGCTGTTCAAATTGTTGATTAAAAAATGTGGATTAAAAACTGTGTTTCCTTTGCAGTTGGGAGAAAAGGGTTCTGGCTTCAGACCTCGAGGAGCTGTTCAAGACTTCAACACACTCAGACGAGAATGTTTGTCATCGGGAACTCTTTTCGAGGATCCCGAATTTCCCCCGGATGATTCGTCGTTGTTCTTCTCAAAAAGACCAGACAGATACATAGAATGGAAACGGCCGATGGTACACAATTTTGTTATAATTTTCGCAGTTAGGTAATTGGTATTTGATTTTGAGTTTTCGACAGGAAATTGCAGACAACCCTCAGCTGTTCGTCGAGGGTTTCTCCAGGTTCGACGTGCAACAGGGAGAGCTAGGGGATTGCTGGCTGTTGGCAGCAGTCGCAAATCTCACGATGGATGGCAATTTATTCTTCCAAGTGGTGCCAGAGGACCAGAGCTTCGAGGAAAATTACGCCGGTATCTTTCACTTCAGGTATTCCAACAACTGAATGAAACAGAGGAAATCCCCTATTTCAGAGATGAATAATTCTATGTTTCTATAAAACAGATTTTGGCAATACGGTAGATGGGTGGACGTCGTGATCGACGATAGATTACCAACGTATCATGGTGAATTATTGTATCTGCATTCGTCGGAGAGCAACGAATTTTGGAGCGCGTTATTAGAAAAAGCCTATGCCAAACTTCATGGTTCATATGAAGCATTGAAGGGAGGAAGTACCTGTGAAGCTATGGAAGATTTCACTGGTGGTGTAACAGAAATGTACCAGATGGATGAGACACCTCCTAATCTGTTCAGTATTTTGTTGAAAGCTTTTGAAAGAAATTCGCTAATGGGTTGTTCCATCGAGGTATGCTTTGATTTGCATTATAATTTAAAAAATGCATGAGGAAATTAAGCTAATTGTATTTTAGCCTGACCCAAATGTGTTGGAAGCAGAGACACCTCAGGGATTGATTAGAGGTCATGCCTACAGTATTACGCGTGTCAAGTATGTAGAGATTCAGACACCAAATCAGTATGGAAGGATACCCTTGCTTAGGCTTAGAAACCCTTGGGGTAATGAGGCAGAGTGGAATGGTCCATGGAGTGATCAGTAAGTTATTTAAAATTTCCAGCAAGAGATATGAACAATTTTATGTTAAAGACTTCAACTCAGTTCTACAGTTAAGGAGTTAATAACATAGTCCGCTAATTGTGTAATAACAGCTTTATGTCATTGTTACATAAGGAAAACTGACACTAGTTGTAACATTAATCCATTGTCATCAGTTGAAGAAATTGTGATCACTTAATAGGTCACCAGAATGGAGATTCATTCCTGATCACGAGAAAGAAGAACTGGGTCTGACCTTCGACATGGACGGTGAATTTTGGATGTCATTCCAGGATTTTACAAAATACTTCACGCAATTAGAGATCTGTAACTTGAACCCAGACTCGTTGACCGAGGATGATTTAAACGCTGGTAAGAAAAGGTGGGAAATGAGCGTGTTCGAAGGAGAATGGGTACGTGGTGTCACGGCAGGTGGCTGCAGAAACTTTTTAGGTACTGCTTTTCTTCTAAATTTACTCACAATCGAAATAAACATACTTTGAATAGCAGCGTAGAGTTTAGAATGCACCGAACAGGCTATTCTAATATCTTTATGTTTCTACAGAAACTTTCTGGCACAATCCACAGTATCGTATTACATTGGAGTACCCTGATGAAGATGATGATAAGTGTACAGTCATCGTTGCACTGATGCAGAAGAACAGACGAGCACAAAGAAGAATGGGTGCAGAATGTTTAACCATTGGGTTTGCGATATACCATGTATGTATGCAGTTCCTTGAGTATCATATTCAAAACGCAAGGACTAATGAATCGAATATGATCAATTAAAACAGTTGGAGTATCCTGAACGTTTACCAAAACCGCTAGATATTAATTTCTTCAAGTACAACGCATCGGTCGCCAGATCTCCAGCATTTATAAATCTAAGAGAAGTAACTTGCCGCTTTAAATTGCCACCTGGCGTCTATTGCATAGTGCCAAGTACATTTGATCCTAACGAGGAAGGAGAATTTCTATTACGAATATTCTCTGAAAATAAAAACAACATGGAGTAAGTAATTCTTCCATTTCATTAAATTTATCTTGATTATGGAATTTTAGTTTATAATGAAATCTATGTTCTTCAGAGAAAACGACGAAGAAGTTGGTATTGGAGAAGTTGATGATAGGGTAAGAAATTTATATTTACATACATTAAATATAATAGAGAAAAGATTAATAAAATCTTGTCAATGTCTGTGTCATAACGTGATAACATTTGTATCCTCGGTGAGCACATCCTGCACATGCTTTTAAAATGTATCCATTATCTGTTGTGTAGATTTATTGTGTCGTTATTGTCAAAAATATTCACTGTATGGGCGACGTAAGCTTTTTATGGTTAAGAGGAAGTGTAAGATAAAGTAGGATCCTCCTAGGAGATCCTTGGGAGATTCTAGAGAGAACTCAAAGAAATCTAGAGAAGTTTAGAGAAGCTAGGAAGAGTTTATATATCTCATAAGGAGCCTAACTGAGAATCTTTTGACTTGGCACAAAAAGAATGTAGATAAAAGTGGAGCATACCTTTATCCACACCTCCTGTTAATCAAAACAAGCCTAAGTTGCAATCTAATGCATATATCACTGTTTTATCCTAACCCATTTGAACTTGGCACTCAAAGAGCCTGATTAATCACTTGTAACTTGCATGTTTACGTTGCTTGGCTGTTAGGTGATTAACCCGAAAGGTGATGGTGAAGATGGGGATAAAGTAAGTAGTGCATGCTACAAATGTGAACTTATTCAATTCAGTACAAATTATCTTGCTTAATGAAATTCTGTGAGGAATAGACACAGTGTTTTTGGATTCTAATGTTGTTCTTGTTTTTAGGTTCGAGACGAACCAGAACCAGACCGAAACGCAGAAAAAGTTCGTGAATTCTTCAAGAAACTCGCTGGCGAGGATCTGGAGGTGGACTGGATGGAACTCAAAGAAATCTTAGATTTCGCAATGCGGAAAGGTATGATGTTCCTATTTAAATTGCTTATTATTTACATACTTGCGCTCTGGATATACAGGATGAGTCAAATAAAGTATTACGAACTGTATTCAGAAAAAAATGCACGTATTTGACCCATTCTGTTTTAGTGAGTAAGTAAGAAGTAATATAGCCTGTACAGAATAAAAATAAATGCGTTTTCTTTAATTTAATTTCGCCGTAGATATATAAGCAAAATTAATTTTATTTTATTATTAAGTACTATTATATGTTATACTATTCGCGTAATAGTTTTACACGTAAAAATATTTGAAAAAGAAGTTTCTTTTAGAATTAAGTTCTTATCACAAATATAATCTTAATTCTGTTTCTTGTCTGATTAATCTGCTGTTTGCTTATCGTTCAAAAGCTTCAATAATGCTTTGTTTGCAACTTTATTATTGTTTGCAGTTGTTTACTTAATTATGCTTTCTTATCATTAATCATACGTGTAAAATGCATTCACGAAAGCCACGCGAATAGCATTGTGCATTTTCTAATTTTAGCTGTTGTAACGTTTAATGCACCGTTTAATTTTCATTGTAAATCAATTATCGTGTGAATGCTAACACAACGCAATCTTCATTCCTGTAATTGTGCATGTCCTTTCTGTATAATTACTTCATACATATTGTACATAAATACATTTGGGTCGCAGACATTTTCAGCGAATCCCTGTCGTACCAGGAATCTAAGCCCTTGGTCAAAATGCTTCGAAATTACAATTTGCCAGGACTAATGAATAGCAGCTGTTATTGAATTAACAATGGTCACGATTAAACCTTCAAGGAATATTTAAAGGGGATTATAATTCTATGGAATTTTCAGATCCGTTGCTTTTGCAGTAACATGTTCGTAATGTGATTTATAAGTACATTATCAGTTAAAAATTATTTCACAGAATACATTTACTTCATTGACCCAAATGTACATATGTAAAAATTAATGTTAACATGTAGCTGTATGTTACGGGTAGAACTACCACAGTCGGTGCGTCGTAGTGAGGCTCATGCCCCAGAAACTGTACAAGGAAATGGTTCTTTTATCGACACTCTCATCTCACTGCTGTGCGGCATTGTTTGTAATAATGAACAGTACAATAAGCCCGTAGGTAAGGCATCATCTAGTATATACTTCATGCAAATGGGTCATTACTAAGTCTAAGTTATATTTGGTATAGTATACTGGTACTGGTAAATAACTAAGTTGTAGAACTATAAAGCTTTAGAATTAGAACTGCATTGATAGATAGTTAGTTTCTCAATTTGAAAATTTTTATTGCTCTGTCCATATAGAATTACAGACCTATGATTAGCATAGTGAAATTAGAATTATAGATAGGTATAACATTAATAAAAAGAGTATAACTATAGAAGTTTAGATAGCTATACTGTAAAATTCTAAACGCCTGAAATTTTTAATTTTAAAAGAAAGAAGGTTACCAAGACATACAATTATTATAATCTAATTACTCAAGATGAATGGGATACATATTTGGAATGCAGCTACAAATGAAAAGCTTAAAGAAGAAATAACAGAAGAGTTTTTGCATGTGTCCTAGTTAAGATCAGAAAATATAAATCATTAACAAGTTTGCTTGAGAATAATTCATTAGATTTCGAATGCAATATACAAAAGGTTGTTATGCAGCTTTATCATAATCCCATTAATTGTAGTCTATCGTTCTTCATTCATACTATCTTCATATTTGTGGTATTTTTGTCACTGGTTGTAGTTTCTCATGATAACTTCATAATATTTCAGTACTTCCTTCTTTCTATCAGATATACAACACATTTGAAACGGCGTATTGATGTGATTACATATAACACATGTTTGGAAGTTTTTTCTTCATTTCAGAAACACATGACAAAGGATTCAGTAAGGATGTATGTCGTAGCATGGTTGCAATGCTAGATGTAGATCATTCTGGCAAACTTGGATTCGAAGAGTTTAGAACTTTGTGGAATGATATAAGAAAATGGAGGGTATGACAATCACTTTAAATAAACAGATGCATTGTCAATTTCTTAAATTGACGATAAAAGCATCAGGATCTCCCTGACATGCTATTTTTTCATGCAATAATAAGTTGTATTGTTTTTCAGGCTGTATTTAAACTATATGATAAAGATGAGTCAGGATACTTGAGCGCATTTGAATTGCGACAAGCATTAAACAGTGCAGGATATCGATTAAATAATCACATCCTTAATATTTTGGTCCATCGTTATGGAACAAAGGATGGTACGATTACGTTTGATGACTACATAATGTGCGCGGTTCGACTTAAAACGATGATAGGTAAGCAAACAAAGAAAGATGAATACAAAAAACAAGATGCTTGATTTTCATAAGTGTTCATATCATATTTTTTTAAATTTCTATATTGCCAGTTTGGTGAAACAAGATAATTTATTGTTTCCTTGCAGATATTTTCAGAGAACGAGATCCAGATTTAACTAACACAGCTACGTTTACGATGGAAGAATGGATAGAGAAAACATTGTATTCATAACTTAAAAATTCTTATAAATTTGGATAAAAAAAGATATATTTTGATTCTAATTGCTTTCCTTATTGAACAGCCTATCTTATAACAAAATAGCCACAAAGTTTTAAAACTTTTTGAGAATTAAAAAGAAAAAAGGAAAGAAAGTTAGAGAACATGCCTTTGTATTGTTAATTAAAAGATATTTGAAAATTTCCTATTTACAGTAATTTGTCTGTTGCATTTGTATTCATATTACTATTATACATGTAGATAAAGCATGGTAATATGTGCCTTAATATATCTTTATAGATCTAAATTCTACTTTTACTAAAATAATAATAATTTATTACAGCAGACATTGAAACTAGTCTATAATTTTATACTTCAAATGTGAATAAAAGAAAATTATATAAATTATTTAAATATATTCGTCCATTTTCCTTGTTGCTTATATGTTACGTATAAATTAATTATAAAATTTAAATTTGTTTATATTCAATTCAAAATAAAATTGGAAAATTTTTCAATTTGTATTACATTTTCGCCATCCTGCTTTCCTCATGTTATTTTTATACGAACATTTCGAGAATGTAAAAATTAAAACTTACCGTTTTCGAATGCTACCGCTTGTAATTCCTTTTTTGATGTATCTTCTTTCTAATTCTTTATCGTTTCTGAAATAAAAACGTATCATTATGAAAGAAATGTGTTTTTGGTCTAACGCGGTAATCAAATTTTGTAGCTGTTTAAATTTTTACACTTCTAAATTTGAAAATTTGATCTTTCTGTATTTCTAAATTATCGAATTTTCAAGTCTCTAAAGTTTCAAGCTTAATTTAAACTTAATAACAAATACGTTTACGAAATTACCTTTCCATTTTCTGTAGCAAAAGAACGCATTCGAAATTACACATTTGGATTGAAATATTTCGCTCGCAATTACCAACGATATGAACATAGCTACTATACGAATAAATTTGAACAATTATTTGTAAACAATTATTTATATTAAGCTATTAAACAAATGATAAATTAACAACAAAAAATACACAACTACTGCAACTACGAAATAACAGTTAACAATTAACAATAAATGTACATTTATATAATTTATATAATCGATTGTGATTGCGATATTCGCTTGCTCCTATCGAACTTTTGGCGGTTTTTATGATATTTTTCAATTATCGTTTAAATAACATATTTTTTTTCTACTTTAACAATCAAACGAATTATTTTTATATTAATCATGTTAAATAACAAATATAATATTTTTTACGAAAGATACGTCAATTTTTCACCATATAGATGATAACTGTATGCATGTATTCGTTTTCATTTCAGATTGCTCTTACACGATTAAAGGATTACATGTCGTCTCTCATAACATAACCTTCTTTGCATTTAAAGAATGTAAGTAAACATTTTCTAGAATTTCATAACATAAAAAATATGAAAGCTAACGAAATGCTGTTTGTCGTTAATTCGTTTAGTGAAACAATTATTTCATTCTTACATCATTTTTGTTACTTATTATAAACGTAAACATATCGTGTACTATACAATAATAAGTGAAATAATTTATAATAAGTGAAAAAAAGGTAATAACATTTTGTAATTGTATTATGTACATATTATATTTTTTATTGAAAGACACATAATAACTAAAAGTATTCAGTATATTCAATATATGTGTGTAAGCAAGTACTGCTGCTCTAATCCTATTTTGCAGAGTGATATATGTTTTGTTTAATAGATTCGAGCAATGGCAGAGGTTGAGGAAACTCCACCGGAAACAACAGAAGCACCTGCAGAACAGGATGTTGTATCAGAAGAAGATAAACAGTATCTGTTGGACTATGTTAAAGAAACAGAACAGCGGCTCAATGCGAAAGAAGAGATTAGAGCTGCTAATTTAAATCCTAATAGACCACCGGATTCATATTTTAGCAAACTAGATTCAACATTGAAAAGAAATACCACATTTGTTAAAAAATTGAAAAACTTTAGTAGTATACAATTAGATGTAGTTTTGAAAGATATGACACATCTGAATTTGACAAAATATGTAAGCGAAGTTGCTACTGCTTTAGTAGATGCTAAGTTAAAAATGACAGATGTTGCATCTGCTATTAAAGTATGTAGTTTTTTGCATCAAACTTATGTGGAATTTTCAACGCACTTCTTTGAAAATTGGCAAAGAATTTTATCTCTTAAGGTTGTAGACAAAATTGCAAACCCAAGCAAACTTAGGGTTGATCTCAGGTTTTATGCTGAACTAGTTAATGCAGGAATTTTCACGCATAAACAAGGATTACCTTTACTTGGTTCTGCGTTAACAGTTTTAATCAATATGGACAAAGAAGAACACAATAATGCAAGCATTATATTAAGTTTTTGCAAACATTGTGGTGAAGATTATGCTGGTCTTGTACCTAAAAAAGTGAGAGAAATATCTGAAAAATTAAATATACAAATACCTAAAAGCAAATTACTCTCACCTGATAAACAGCAAAATGTAAGATTATTACTACGAGATTATTATAACTCATTGTGTAAACATCTATTAAAAGAACACAAGGATCTTCAAGCTTTTGAAAAACAAAATCGAAAGATCTTACAAACCAGAGGTGAATTAAGTTCTGAAAGGAAAGAAAAGCTTGAAAGTCTACAAGTATCTTATGAACGTTTATTAAATAATGTACAAAGTTTTTCTGAAACTTTGGATGAACCCATGCCAGAACTGCCTGTGGACAGTGAAATGAAAGCAGAAGCAGAAGAAACCATGAAAATGATCAGTGAAGGAGAAGAAAATAGCATTCTTGAAGACATGTGGGGAGATGAAGAAACCAGAAGATTTTACGAAGTTTTACCTGACTTAACAGTATTTCTTCCAGGATCATATTTAAAAGAAGTACCTAAGCAAGATGTGCCGATAAGCGAAGAAGCTTTAGACGAAGAAATAACATTTGATGAATTAGAAGAAACTGAAAAAGTGGATGAACCAGAAGCAGAAGTAGAAGAACCTCAGGTTTCAAAAAGCAATAAAATACTTTTAGATGCATTCCTAGCACATTTACCAAATTGTGTAAATCGTGAAATGATCGATAATGCAGCAGTGCACTTTTTAATGAATCTCAATACCAAGCATCACAAGAAAAAATTAGTAAAAGCATTGTTTGGCGTATCCAGAATTCGTCTCGATCTATTACCGTTTTACTCGCGTTTAGCGGCTATTCTTTATCCTGTTATGCCTGATGTTGGAAATGATTTATGTTTAATGTTAAAACACGACTTTAAGTATCATGTACGTAAAAAGGATCAAATTAACATTGAATCAAAAGTAAAAGTTGTCAGATATATTGGTGAACTTGTTAAATTTAAGCTTTATTCAAAGATAGAAGCATTATACTGTTTGAAAGTTTTATTGCACGACTTTACACATCATCACATTGAAATGGCTTGCAATTTATTAGAAACATGTGGAAGATACTTATTTTGTTCACCAGATTCGCACCAAAGAACCAAGGTGTATTTAGAACAAATGATGCGTAAAAAAGCAGTCACTGCATTGGATTCACGTTATGTAACAATAATTGAGAATGCATATTATTTTGTAAATCCACCGGAATCTACGGGTGGTGTCTCTAAGAAAGACAGACCACCAATTCATGAATTCATAAGGAAATTATTATATCAAGATCTTTCAAAAACAAATACCGATAAGGTTCTTAAATGGATGCGTAAATTAGATTGGGAAGATGAAAGCGTATCATCTTATGCTATTAAATGTCTCACTGCCGCGTACAATGTTAAATACTTAAACATTCGATGTGTTGGAAGTTTGTTAGCTGGGCTTGTTGCACATTATGAAACCATAGGTCCTCATGTAGTTGATGGTGTACTGGAAGATATAAGGCTATGCATGGAGATTAATTTACCGAAATACAACCAACGACGTATTGCCATGGTTAAGTATCTTGGTGAATTGTATAATTATCGTATGGTAGAAAGCGGAGACATCTTTAGAACGTTGTATCTTCTGATCACCTTTGGAGTTAGTATGGATCATTCCATACCAAGTGTTCTTGATCCACCTGATCATCTGTTTCGCATTAGATTAGTTTGTACATTACTAGAAACTTGTGGACAATATTTTAATGGTGGTTCTAGCAAGAAGAAATTGGATTACTTCTTAATATTCTTTCAAAATTATTATTGGTTTAAATATACTGATCCTATCTGGACTACTGAAAATCCCTTTCCGGTAGGGATAGATTACATGTATCGTGACACGTTAACGATGTTAAGGCCTAAAATGCAATTGTTTCAAAGCTATAAGGAAGCACAATGTGCCGTGGAAGAATTACGAAATACATTGTATCCCACTCTTGGAAATTCTACCGCTGAGGATGGTGTCGATCGTACCGATGGAGAATCGGACATGGGTGTAATCGCTGAAGGTGACGAAGAAGTGACTGTAACAACCGGAAATGGTAGTGGAGATGCGAAAGGCGTAGCTGACTTACATTTTGAAGAATCTGAAGATTGTTCGGAAGCACAGTCAGAAGAAGAATGGACAGCTGATGCGGAAAGAGATGATACAATTGGCACTCAAGAAAATACACAAGGAGATCAGAGTCTTTCAGAAGGAGGTACAGATGGTGTTATTATGGATGTTACAGAATTAAATGCAGCACTACCAGCTGGTCCTAGAAGAGTAAGTTGCCCTGAGGATGATGACTTTTTATCTGCTCTTGATAAGATGGTTTCAGACAATATCCAAGATAGAATGCGAGATTCGGTAAAACCACAGCAAGTAGATATTTCTGTTCCTTTACACGTAAAAAGTACTAAAAAAACATATGAACAACTACAGGAAAGACCAACTGATACTAACACAGTTGATTTTGTGCTCATGCTAAGAAAGGGTAACAAACAACAATACAAAAATTTAGCAGTTCCTGTATCATCCGAGTTAGCAATGAACCTTAGAAATCGCGAACAAGAGCAAAAGGAAGAGAAAGAACGAGTAAAAAGATTAACGTTAAACATCACAGAAAGACAAGAAGAAGAGGATTATCAGGAAACAATTAATCAGAGTACTAGGCCAGTAACAGTAAACTTAAATAGAGAAAGACGGCAAAAGTATAATCATCCTAAAGGTGCACCGGATGCTGATCTCATCTTTGGCCCCAAAAAGATTCGGTAGATGTATTTTATTTTTGGTGAGATTCTTGTCACATGAAATCGCAAGTAATTTTATGTTAAATCGCGGACTGTACGGTGTTCACATTTCTTTGTAAAATTTGCAACAAATTAATGTTTCTTTATTTTTAATTTAAAATACATATCTGTCTGCTCATCGTATGAATTCTTAGTCATATGTGATTTTTTGTATAAAATATATTCTTGCGAAATACACGAATGTCATGTGTCAATATGTATTTGAAAATACATTTGAAATGCGAGGTAACAATGTTATTACCTTTTGATACAATTGATACATTCAAATGATATACATGCTAGATTACGTAATTTTTATGTACAAATAAAACTACTTACCAAATTTCGAATTAAAAAAAAATCGATTTGGTCAAACTGCCATTTCCATGTTATCTATCGTGAAATTGTAAATTTTGCAATCAAAACTTACGTATTGACATAATAAAAGTTGTATTAATTATATTTCAGACTTTTTAATAATAACTTATTTAAACACGTATGAAAAACAAATTCTTAAAAATATAAATAGGTGTTTCAGATATTTCAAGAAAACTTCATTATATTCTGTTGCATTTTTATTTGTCATTGTAAGAAATTAGTAGTTTAAAAAAAATCAAATACAAATATGCATACAAATAAGGAGTTGAATTTGATATACAATTGTTTATTTTTATCTATGAAATTATTACTGTGTACAAAATGAATATAAATAAATGTTAGGTGTTTTTATGTTTGATACAGCTCTGTTATACAGTCTGTCATATCACATATCTACCATAATATATGATACTGGTAATTATTATAAATTAATACTAAATGCATATCTGCATTAAGTTATTGCCATTATTTATGGATCTTCCTCTGCATCTTCAAATTGTCCCGCTTCTATATCCATAGCTTCGTCTGTTTCTGTACCATTGTGATTGGTCCCTATTTGTTCTAAATATATAAAATTGCAATAAACAAATTTTACCTAGTTAAGTTTACTTTTTAATAAAATCTTTTTATCAAATTTATTAGAGAATTTTGTTATACGAAGTTTATCAAACCTATACTATATATATTTACAAGTTGAAGATATTACCTGTTGGTAAAATGTAGGGAGCATCACCAGCATCAGCTTCATAATTTTCAAAATCATCTTCTTCTGCATCCTCATAAATATCTTCTTCGGCTATGAAAATATACAAATTCTTATGATATATTAAAACAGTGCTGAAGCAATAAGAATGACCATACAATTCTTAGCAATACAAACACTAAAACAACAAACATAAAAATACTGTTAAATCTGTTTACCGTCAGAAAAACTGTCTTGGGGATCAGGATGAAGTGCTTGACATTGATTCATTGCTTGAAACATTGCCTCTAAATTATTTATGTTATCAGGAGCAAATTGCATTTCTGTAATGGGTGTATCTGCATCTTCGTCATTTTCATTTTCTGAACCACTATCAGAAGCTGGTGGTAACGGTACATCTGTACAGAATATATGAAAACTTAAAATTCTCCTGTGTTTAAGACTAATTACACAGAAAACAAAACTAAGTTTCCTATTATCGTTCAACTGATTTAAGTTCCTCATACGATGTAGATTCTTGATCGATAAACAGACAGAGTTATGCTCAAACAGAACTTAATATACCTGGAAGATCTACTTTTGCATCGACCATAATATATAAACATTGTCTTGGATGTACTTCTCGTGATATGGCATGTAAAGATATATGAGGATATTCAAGTGAAAATCCTTGTTGTGTATCATAATTCACCCAAGAAAGTAAGCTACCAATGTGAACATCACATTAAAATATGAACATAATACTAACAAATAAATTTATTTGATTTCAGTTTTTACCTTTCTGTAATATATAAAGTTCCTTTTCCTACTTCTCTATCATTAATGTACACAGTAGTATTTGGTTCCTCATGACGTATTCCTTCCTGCGGTGCAAGAAAATTGCTAAGTACTACCATTTTTTACCTGTAATATTTAATGAATTAATTTGTTATTAAAGCAAATATTGTATAAAAAATGATATTCATAAAGCA
This sequence comes from Megachile willughbiella, assembly GCA_945859595.2. Classification (NCBI taxonomy): domain Eukaryota; kingdom Metazoa; phylum Arthropoda; class Insecta; order Hymenoptera; family Megachilidae; genus Megachile; species Megachile willughbiella. Next base: position 14,992,876 of record OX243796.1, read on the forward strand.
AGAAATACTTATAAGGTTATATTGGAATTCGTATAACCGCTAGTTTTAATGTATGTGCAAGTATAGAAAAATGTTTCTTCGTAAGTTATTAATTAAACATGGGTTCTTTTAAGATAACTAACGCTTAACTACAAAAAATAAAATAAAACACATGCCGCAAAGATAGAAGTTGCATTCGTTTATCGAATGGGGTTATTTATCTTTTATTTCCATGAATTGTAAATTTCTGAATGTACAAACTTACCGCTTGTTAGTGTTTACAGATAAATTATAAATAAGAATCAGTACAAGCTTCCTTCAGGAATAAACTTTAAAAAATTAGTAACTTGTACTTTTTATAATTTAAATTTTTTACGCGATAATTCACGCTTCATACATGAAAAACTGCAGAACAATTGAGATTCACTAATGCTCAATAATTATGAACATCAATCAATATATAATCTTCTCATTTTCCAATGTTTGCAAACATAAATTTTATCATACAGTGTTATGTTTCAGTTTTACGTTATTGATGCAGGAAACATACACTCGAGTGCAAATCTGGCTCCCTAGGGAAAATGGCGTCCTTGGAGTATAGGCATTTTCAAAATAGGTAATTTTTACAAACAAACTCCTTTATTGCACACTTTGCATTTCAAAAAAATAATCCTTAGTATATATACGTAAGCAAAGGAATTATTTTATTTGCGAATTAAATTTATGTATGTCAACATTTTCTTATAATCGAATTTTACAGTCAAATTTGCATTCATTAACAAAAATACCGCAGCTATTTAATATGTAAGGAAGACGTAGTAAACAATAGTCTATTGCAAAGTACTTAATTTAAAAAGTTGAAAGTATTTTAAAAGCCACATTCTAACATGTATTTCAAAATTTCTATTTTCGCGCGAACCGTCTCCAAAAAAGTACCTCTAACGCCATTTAGCGGAGAACGGGGGAATTGACAAAATAGAAAATTGCCATTTTCTTAAAATTATGGCGCTAGGTGCAGTTTTGAGACAATGCGCACGAAAATACGAAGTTTGAAATACACGTAAGAATGTGGCTTCCAAAATACATTCAATTTTTAAATGAATTACTTTGCAATAGATTAATGTTTTTAAATATTATATATTTAGGATGTTAAATATTAAATAGTTACGGTATTATGAATGTAAAATTGAATGTAGAATTCAATTTTTAATTTGCAAATAATATAATTCGTATACTTACGTATGTACACTAAGAATTATCTTTCTGAAACGTAACGTATACTATAAAGCAGCTTACTTTTGAAAGTATGTATCGGTAATTAATAACAGAAGACAAGAAAGCCATCTGAAAATGTTTTATTATGATTACATGTGGCAAGCGAGGCTTTTGTTTCCAATTCCTCAAATTTAAAATTCATCTTCATAACATTTTTACGTACATACATACATACTGTCCGTACAATAAAAAGTGCTCTGTTTAGCATTTTGCACTCCATTTACTACTAGAAATTATTTATTGTTACAAGAAATATCACCTCGACATCTTTGAGAAGGTCGGTCAGCATCCGTGGGCAAATTTTGTTTCCTAGTGAACCTATACTATTCAAATACAACATATTGAAGAATATCTGGCTTGAATGCTCATAGAATGTTTTAACATAGTAAATAACAAATTACTTAAATTTATTCTTTCTTTTACCAACAATAAACTAATATCATGTTTTTAATAAAAAGTTAACACAACATTGCACGTTAAAAGTATCTTTCGAAACATTTGATAACCAGTAAAGTTGTAACTGTTAAGTTACCCATTACATTAAATTATATGTTTTTTTCTCAAGTTATATTTAATATTAGTCATCAACAATTCTGTACAGCTCATGCCAGACTCTTCAATTTTATATACTTTTGATAAAGGTAAATAATATGTGATAGAACAATATGGATACAATGTACAGCTGAATTAAATAGTTATACTACATAATTGAATATCACTAAACGTTACTAATGTTAATTGTGCATTTTTCCTTAGTTGTGTTCATGGGTAACTGAATTTTATTATTGATTCCAAGGGGCTAAGTTCCAAAAAAACATTGAGAAACATGTATCACATTAAATTTTCTGACATTTTTGATATGTTTTATGTTTCTAAATATCATAAAAATCCTTTGCAGGCATGTAATATGACAACTCTTGATCGATAGTAACAGTAGCAACAGTTATAGAAATAGCACTAACAATGACACTATCAGCAATAATAACAGCAAGTAGTAGTATGGCAATAGCGGTGGAGGTAGTTATAAATAGCGTTAATGATGAGAATAATAGTCGTAATAGTAGAGTAAAGGTTTATAGCTTGGTAATGAGTCAAAGATCGATAGTAATCGGTGAAATAGCGTTAGTAATGATGATGATAGTAGTATAATTGCAATGATAATGTAGTAGGTTAAAAGTCTAAACGCAATTGTTAAAAAGCAAACTATAGATCTAGTTTTAGTGAGAGTAAAAATCGATTGTAACAATTCATATAAAAAAGTAATATAATAAACTTTAAATAATTCATAATAATAGATGTAAAATTATCTGTATAGTACAATAAAAGATAGATACATGATATTCAAAAGAGATTCGAGTTATCTGTGCAGAAATAAAAATATCTTCCGTCTTAATACAGACATATAAAATTGTTTGTACGTGTAGCAGTATATCAAATTAAAAAAAAAAAAATACAAAAACAATGTTAAAAAAGAACATATTTTTATATACAAATATATGGCACGAAGTAGTTAATTAAAAAACTCATCAGATATTAACACTGAATAAATAGTTCAAAAAGACGCAATCTTTTCTATCTTTCTCGTGTGAAGATAATGTTCTTAATTTACCTTTTTTAAGACTTGTTTTTTTACTATGTATGTTTTTTTTGGAACCTTTCCCTTTGTATTAATCTATACCGTCCATTTGTATACTTCACTTATATTATAAATACAAAACTCCCATGATGAATATTCTTAGATTACTATGTGCAAACTTAAGTTTGCAGTGTGCTTGTTATTTCTCGATGTACAGTTACCAGATCTTGTATGTATCCCGCTAATCTGGCATTTAATGTATCCAAATTTTGTTTCTGGACTTTGTTTGCACTTAAAGCAAGTTCTAATTGTTCATGGACAACCCTCAACATTTCACGGAGTTCTGCATTTTCTTTCTGTACAGCCTAGAAATCATTTTAACATCATTAAAAAAAAGAACATGATGAATACTATAGCAACTATACTATACTAATATATATTAATTAATGTTAACACTATCACGTAACGTATACGTACTACAAAATCTTTATTTTTCGTGGCCATAGTAAGAGCTTTGATTTCTTCATTCCGTGTTCTGAGTTCACTTTCTAATGCTTCAGCTCTCAACCTTAGAGCCTCACTATTACCTTCTGCTATTTTCCCTGCTTCCAAATCTGCATACTTAGCTTTAATTCTTGCATTTTCTTCTTTATACAACTGTAATTGCCTCTTCCATTCGTCGACGTTAGCTGTAGATTCTTGTAATGCACTGGTTAATCTGGCATTATTTGTTTTCAACGTAGTTAACTCAACCTATAATCAAGTTTAATAGCTAAGTAAATATAAATATTTACAATTAATATTTATACAGTACATACTAAATCATACCTCCCATTTTTTAGCATTTGCGGAGCTTTGCGCCAATGCAAGTTTGAGCCTGTCGTTTTCATATTTGAGCTGCATCTCAGCCGTTTGTCCACTTTGCCCCGAACTAAGTTGCGTCGGTTTCCCTTGATGTTGTGGACTTTCTGTACTCTGCTGAGAAACACTCTGTGATCTTGAATGGACTGCATTTTTCAATTCATCATCCACTTTATTCTGACAACTACCAGGTAAGGGACTACTGCTTACCAAAGATACACTGTTTTGAGTAGAAATCATGTTGGTATTTGGATTTGGATTATTTGATGCTGATACATTCGAGTTAATCATTGATGAATTTGGTGGATCTATCAGATCCTGTTCCGATGATGGCATACCCGACCGAGATGTAATCGGGCTAACATTTGCACTAGTAGCAGGAGTAACAGATGAGCTGTTTGATTGTAACTTAGCACTAGCAAGTTTGGTAGCTTCCTTGACTTCATGAAACTTCTCTATAAACTGCCAAACGAATGATATTGTCTCTGAGATTGTGGAGTACATACAACTGTACATTAACTAAAGACATATTTCACAAACCTTTCCTAACTCTGCTTCAGACGAGAAGCCAAGACCGTATACAGTATTAGCTCTAACATCTGACCACTGCCCAAATTTTTGTGATGTTTTTGTGAAGGTCATGTTTGGAGTAATAGTACTGTTTATTACTGCCTAAAAGCACAAGAAATGTAAATCGTTTGTTACTATGATCTAAATTTATTCCCTGTGAAAATACATTATATCAATCACCTTTGTTCCTTCAACAGAGATTATTCTATACAGATTTCTTGTGGAATCATAAAAGAATGAAACTGATACTGCTGCTGTGGATGCAGGAACCCAAGACCTTTTTGTCTTAGGGTCAATGTGAAACACGTGCGCTTTGCACGTGAAGATTGGTTGTTCACTGCAATATGTTAAAACCAAGAAATATAGGTATTTAGATTTATTGGATGACTAATGCATGCAATATCTACCTAAATCTCACATTTAAAACAGAAATCATTAAATTATAGGAATCTTAATAATAACGAATATCTTAGAATTGATCTTTTCACACAGCTTTATTATATATTCTACAGAATTATAACAAACTGAAATACATCAAGAAATTTAAAATATACATATTTTTATACATGCCTTAAATTTTATAAACTAAAAACATGATAATATTACAATTTAACAATGTATTATTATAAGGATATTAAAAAACTCAAAAGAACTAAATACAACCAAGCAACTTTGTTTCATTTTATAAAAAAAAAAACAACTATGTTTTAATACATATCTACAATATATGTACAAGTTACATTATTCTGTGAACAAATACCGAATAACATGTTTACTATTCTACTAGAATGTAAAATAATCTATGCAGCTAATTTGAAAAAATTAATTATTTAAAGGTATATATATTACATTATTCTATTGAAAGCTTATAATTGAATGTTGTTAATCAACGTGTAACTTTATTAAGGAAAATCTTCGGAAAAGGAGTAGCGTGACAAATATTTTTATAATTCGCGGAAGAAATTTTCAAAATACGAATCTAAAAATATATCAAGCGATGCACGAGTAAACAACTAGAATAAACACATTTCACGCGGTGCCGAGTTATCCCACTTTCGCTGTTCTATTTCATGGTTATATATAGATAAAAGGAAAGAAAAACATTCTGGTCTAAACTCTTCCTATGTACGCACCCACCTAAACGCGTATCCGTGATCATGTCGGGGATACGATAGTAAATAGACAGGAAAAGGTACTACCGTTCATTAGTCAACGTAGCAAAGTTGACCCATTTAGTATGAATTGACGGTATTCGATAACAGAAGAATGAAGGATCGCTTAACAGTACTTGTATGCGATGTAGAAATTATACTTTGCGTGTACGTATATTACACACCCTTAAAAGGCGGTGCGGAATACCACCACGTTCACTTACCCCATTGTTTCTTTGCCTGATGTCATACAAATAAATGCTACTCTCACAGACTCATAGAAAAATCTATTTAACGCGGGTGCGTGATAATTATCTGCAAGTAGAAATGCTTAGTAATATATGAAAATTTATCAAAATCGGTCCAACGAGATACAGAAGTACACCAGTTGACAGCCGCCATCGGCCAAAACTGTATAGCGAACGGCAACGATCACGCAACAACGTGAACCTAGTCGAATTTCCTCATATACCTGGATTTAATCGATTTTCCACGAAAGGTTGCAAGTCTATTACCAACATCGTAGCTTTCCTTCGTAAAAATCACTATTATTCGTTCAATGAGAAATCATATTCGTCGTCCGACAAGTTTTCGCTCGTTCTGCGCATCTCAGTTCTCATTGGTTCGATCAGAATCGTAACGAAGTGCAATGCGCATGTGCCTTTATAATATTTTAATGCTGAGTGCATATACTCCGTGATCTAAACTTCCAAATCTGAAATTTCTCAAATTTCCAAGTTTCTAAGTCCTTACATTTCCAAATTTCTACATTTTTACACTGCTAATTTTCAAAACTTCATAATTCTTATATGTCCAAACTGTCAAACTATCGCATTTGAATATTACTAGTCTATACGTGTCCCATTATTCGTATATTTTTTCATCGTGTATAATTCTGACAAAGTGGAAAATGCATAGTAGTGGGACAATATCAAATAACGAGAAAGCTACCGAAGTTAGTCGAGTTGCGCGATATGAGTATGATCTTTCGTTGAATGAACGATAAATGCAACTGCATAATAAAGGCTAGTACTCATGTTACGATAGACTTGTTTCGTATCGACGTCTGTAATATTGGCAACGCGCGTAGCGGTACTTGGATATTCAACCATTCTTCGTTGCATATCGAATCATCTCGTTGCTTTTAAATCTTTCACCAATGGCGAGCAATGACTAGAAGAAGAACAGCGTAACACCGTGATCTCTATCCTTGTCTCGTATCTTGTTTTACCTGAATACAATGAAAGTGCGCAACGTTCAGTGGGTGGGAGCATTGTGCGAGAAAGAGAGCGAAAAGGAGGGAGAGAAATCATCCGTCTTGTAAGCCGTCATGGCTGAATCATTGTGAGGAACTCTTTCAGAAGTACGATAACAAATGACATTGTCATTAAAATTAATAGGCGCGAAAAACCACGGTATATGGAACTATTTTTAAATCGGACCGCTAATCTCGATGTGGAGATTCCATCAAGATACGTGATAAAAACAGCGTTTTCGCGTGTGCGTAACTCCCCCGTGGAACGATGAACGGGTTAAGTTTTAGTGAATTCTGTTGCTTATTTTGCTGTCCACCCTGCCCGTCCAGGATCGCTGCGAAAGTAGCGTTTCTTCCGCCTCTGCCAACCTATACATTCATCGAGGATGAAGGCTCCAAATTCACGATTTCTCTGTCGGAGAGGGCCGAATGGCAATACACGGAAAGAGAAAAGGAATCCGTCGAAGGTTTTTACGCAAGAACGTCACGAGGAAATCGAATAGCCTGCCTGTTCGTACGGTGTTCAGCCACCGCACGTTTTACCATATTATTCTCTCACGGAAATGCGGTTGATCTTGGACAGATGTCCAGTTTCTATCTGGGACTTGGATCGAGAATAAATTGTAACATATTCAGTTACGATTATTCGGGTTACGGAGTTTCTGGTGGCAAGCCGTCAGAAAAAAACCTGTACGCGGACATTGACGCTGCGTGGCATGCTCTCAGAACACGTTACGGTATTAGCCCGGAAAACATTATTCTGTACGGTCAAAGTATCGGGACTGTACCCACGGTCGATTTGGCCGCGCGATACGAGGTTGGCGCAGTTGTTCTGCATTCACCTCTGATGTCGGGAATGCGAGTCGCTTTTCCCAATACCAAAAGAACTTGGTTCTTCGACGCTTTTCCAAGGTACATCTTCAAACCCTTACGCGTGCTTCTTTATCGTGTTAATAAACCGCGATCTATAATTCGTTTATCGCGTGCCGTGATTCACACGATTCACGCGCATGACTGTATCGTACAGTTCAGGTGTATATCCATACACGTGGTACAGATATAGCTTGCATACACGTATTCACGAACGTGCATTTCATACTGATAACGTAAGATTTTGATTCATACGAGGGTTACTCAATGTTTTTTTTTTTTGTTTCAAGTTTTTTCCTTTGTCCGATCGTTGAAATGAATTATGGGAAGCAATAAAAGTTTATCTACGTACTTGCGTCATGGAAACCTATGAATTGCACGATCCGTATTCTTCTCTAATAGGTTTTACGCTTCTGCTATCACATATTCGAACTACGCGTTTTATTTTTTATTCAATTACGGTGGTTGTAGCATAGATAAGCCTTACTATGAACTTCCTTTAAAATTTAAATATATGTAAACAGAACAATATTTATGTAAACACTAGTTGTATACATAGAACAGGTTAATCTTATCAAAACTCGAGATAATTGCATTTAAAATTATAGTATTTATTATGTATTATATAGGAAAAGTATTTTGCATATTTAATTTTTTATGCTTTTGAGTTGTGCTACTTTTAAAATACTTAAAAATATTTTTAATTCTGTGACAACACTATTTTAAATTTTCTTAAATTAGTGGTTTATACAAGGTGTCCCAAAGTTCAACGATTAGACTTTAAAATGATTAGATAGTACACATTCTATAACAAAAGAATGTTACATACATATGGAATGTTTCATCTGCAGATGCGTTATTATACTAGAAAAAACTTCAATGTTACACATATTTTTTATGCGTGATATACTACTACATTTTATTAGTTTTTGTTGAAAGTCAACTGTGATGAAGTATATTATCACTTTCAAAGTTCTCTGTACATAAAAGTGTGATAATATTATGCAGTGCAAATAATAGGTTCTTCGTGTGCAACTCATCTTTCATGATAACATTTGTCTGACCATTCATTTATCTAACAGGTGTCACACATTGTGTTGGGTAACTATCTATTTGGAACCACATATGTTAACAATAAAGAAGCAGAACTTCTTTCAACAGCACTGGTATCATGTTGTTTAAGAAGTTTAAATATACAGTTTGTCCTTCTGATAAAAAGTAAAATTCTAGTAACACATCATTATCTCAGATAACACAGTTACAAGAAATAACTTCGATAAATATAATCAGTCGATATTTATATTATAATGTATCAATAGTGAACACACTATTGTCTTTATATTTCTGTTATATATTTTTTATAAATTGCTTATGAACATATGTACATAACATTTCTTATTTATTTCTACTTATAGCATACAATACATATTAATGAAGTCTCTTTTTTATTTACAGTATAGATAAAGTACCCAAAGTAACATCCCCTGTTTTGGTCATCCATGGAACTGAGGATGAAATAATAAACTTCAGTCATGGATTAGCGATCTACGAAAGGTGTCCAAGAGCAGTGGAACCATTATGGGTTGAGGTATAAAATGTTTGTTACATTTAAGGAGATAACAAGAATAAAATCTTATAAACAGTATGAATTATATTTTCAGGGTGCTGGTCATAACGATGTAGAGTTGTACAATCAATATTTAGAGAGATTGAAGCAGTTTGTAAATGTGGAGCTGGTAAACTGACGGCGACTTAGCCTCTCCCAAAATCAGGGAGGGCAGGGAGGAGGACATACACACGTGAGCAGTCAAGGACATACCACTTCAAACAATTCAAATACCATCAGTTCCATTTCAACAAGCTCACAGACTGAAAAACTTGTCTAGCAATCGCCTCCCACAGGGGAGAAGGCTCCTGTCCTCCCCTGTGACGAAGAATCATCTTTTGCATCTATAGATGATTTATTCAGATGGAATCAGAAAGTTCACCATAATGAATCTTTAAAGGAAATATGTTCCGATGATGATGAGTCGAGTTTAGATAGTAATTCGAAGAAAGCGATTCAACAGGACGAGAAAGATGTGAAACAAAAAGAACTAAGTACCAGCATTCAGGATAAGAAACACAGCAAAGCGATATTAGAAAGTACTTCTGTACGTCGCAATTTCCGATTACTTCATATTGGTCAAGTGGCGAAGAAACATATATCTTTGCCGAAGAACTTAAAAAATCCTTTCAGCAACAGTCAAAAAAACATTGTTCATAGAACTTTGAAGAATTCATTTGGTCAGAGTCATAAGAAAATTGAGACGCAAGTGCCTCATACGACTTTGGTCGACATACAGGTTGAAGACTGCCGTCAATACACGCTCGGAGAAAAATCGTTCTCGTCATTTTCCATTACCTCTAGTGATAATAAGGACATTTCAGATTGTAAAAGCATTCATAGACAGCTCAAGGCAGAAAATAAATCTCCCATAAATCAGTTCAAATGTAGTTGCATAGAGTCAGCATTGGAATCTGAATGTACTAAAAACAAGAAACATTGTTCCAATACAGAGAAAGAATCTGAAGAACAAGAGACAGAATGTAACGATGAAAAGTCCGCAGAATCTACCAAGAAATTTCTGCGGGGTAGTAAGGGTAATAAATTTTCGAGTAAAAGCATCGACAAACCGTCTAAAGATCAAGTAAAAACTGATTCCATGGAGAAGAAATTAAAAGCTAAGAAACTAATTCGCAGCCCTTTGAGAAAATTGGGTCGGTCATCGTTGACAATCGAGCCAGATAAAATTATGATAAATTGGCCAAAGTGTTCTCCTTGCGCTTGTAGATTGGCTGCTAGCTCAAAAATTTTATCCAATGATACCGGTTTATTCTCTCGATTCACGAGTTGCGAAAGTCCTCAGCACGTCGTACATGTGTGGAGTCCGTCATACGTGGATCCGCAAACGGACGTTTGTTCGAAGTGGTCGGAGAAGACGTCGGTGCAAGCCAATCTGTTTCCAAACGTGCAACCATCTCAAAAATCGAAACCATCTCGAAAATCGCGATACACGCCGAGAAGCAGAAGCGTAGGCGAGTTGTGTAACATAGTCAACAAGTGAAATAAGGTCGAGTCACTCGTCTAAGTAGTGACGTATCTGGAAGAAACATCAACAAACATCGTCTGAATCAACTGTAGAGAGACTTAGCGTCTCGCAAAGTCGCCGTTCCAATAATTCTTCCACGCAATTAACTTGCTTTGAGAGAAGAAACTGTTAGGTTTATACGCACGACACTTATCCGGGGCTGTAACAGTGCTAGTGAGAGAGAGACTGTGCACACACAAACACACGTATGACGCATACACATAAAATGAATATATTTCTAGAGATACGAGATAATATATCTGTGCATACTAAATATTCTTATTATATATGTACACTCGCGTGTGTGCATGTGGCGAAACCATTACGCAGGGTCAACTGCGAAACATTGTTACGACAAATAATGTCGAGTATTACTATTACTTTTATGATTATTCTCCCTGAGATTGAGGGAGTTGAATTTTAATTACGCATTAAGATATCGATGGCTTACTGCTAAGGATATGCTGGAATCCCGAATTTTTAATGAAACGAGACGGAAAAATTTGGGCGAGATTAAACACGTTGTGATCGAAAGTCGAAAATTTATTTCCTGTAAGAGGAATCTTAGCTTCTGCCCACGTAGATCTACCCCCACCCCCTCTGCATGCTTTGAAATGCAATCTATAGTCATGTCAGGTGCACATGATAGACTATGAGACATCGTTCGGGACTTAGTATGTTAATACAGTCACTGCTACGCAGAGTTCTGTAAATTTGTAAATTCTAAATGTTTAAGTTTCTAAATTTTCAAATCTAAAGTTCGTACATACGAAAATTCGAAAACTTGAGGGTCAACTATCAATAGGGAACTGAGTGCATCCAATTTTTTCCGAGTCAATCTGAGTTGGATTTTACGCGTATGCCAGAAAATCGAGTCGAATTTCGAGATCTCGAAACTTTCGGGATCTCCCGAAAGTATCAAGATTTTCTCCGATCTTGTTCAAACTTTCTCTGTCTTGTTCTGAAAGTAGGGGTTTCAAGACTTAGGATACACATACTTCTACTTACTACACAAATATTGTATATCCACTTTTAGTATTTTTGGGAAAAAAGGATTTAAAGATTAAATGGTACTTTATACTATATTAAATACTTCTTGCGTTGTGTTTAACACCTTATAAATGTAATACAATTATAATTTAAAGTATTTAAATAGCAATAGAAATTAGAATCTACAAAATTATAAATAATTGTACAACCAGAATAATAAATTCAGGGATGTACAATAAAAAATATTCTTATTTAATTTATTAAATAGGTATAAATTGTGATTTTATACAGTATAAAGAGAGACTTAAGAACCATTTGTTTATGAAACTTAAATTTCAAAAATGTAGGTAAACAATATTTGTACAGTGAATCATTGATATCTTGTGTGTCACCATAAATGCTACGATGAACTGTAGCTGGTACGGGACAAGAAAGTTCCTCGCTGAACCTATGCTTCTTAAATTGAATTGAGAAAAAGGAAGAAGTTTTGTAAGGACTCCAATTGTTTACTTTGTCATACCATTATTCGCTTAAATTTTTATTTTTCACGAACAGAAGCAGTATATTAATGTTAATGAATGAAAGACGTATGCATTGTGTGTTTTTTTTAATGAATCATTCTTAGGAATTAGGTTCAGCAGTGAAACCGCATGTTTTTTATAAGCAAAGTGCTGTCTCACCAAGAGACCCAGCGTGTACATGATAACTGTGCTGGTAATGAGAACATTTTGTTTTTTTTATATTGACCCACAGCGAAGGCCTGTGCAGTGAGCAATGGAAATCTTCCAAGGTAGCGAAGAATCTTTTTAGGATAAAGACAAAAAAGTTCAGATGGGTAGCGCGTTAAGGAATGGTATGAAGTGTGGTGAGACCTTGTCAGATGATGCTATCGATTTTAAATGGACAGTGAACGAGATTGACGGTCTTGTTAACAACAATAAGAAATGCAACTAGATAGGGACAATATTACTGCCAAACTTGATTATGAATTAGTTTATTTCTAAGGAGGTGAGTCGTTCGGAGGACCTTGTCTATAGGTATGTTTCTTGTTAGTATTTTTATATCTCAATAATGTAAATACAGTACAATTAAACTTAAACTTTTTTCTTTCATTAGTACATGTAATTAATGTATGCGACAACGTGAAACGATCGCGCGGAGCCAATGGATCGAATCGGTGTGTTAATACATGTATGTATAACCCTCGTAGAAGATGTTTTCTTTTTCTTTTTTTCTCCATTCACGTTTATTATCAGCATATCTACCCTCCCGTCCTCTGTCTTCTAAAATAAATTACTGTACGCATACTTTAGATTACGAGTATGAATTGAAATTGCAATTGAATGGATGAACGAACAGGGAAAGTGAATATAAAATTACAGGTAATTTAATGAGAAATAATTACAAAGATTTCTATTAATTTGCTAGTGGTTTTAGTACTTGTATTACTTTTATATTAACACATTTAGCGTTTGCCATTTATTAAATCTCAAAACTGTCGCCAAACTTCAGAAGAGTCATGATTTTCGATGAAAGGTCTTAACGAAGGGCTTGATGCAAGGACTATTTGGGCTGAATTATCTTGTGTCTAAGGCGATTCTTTTAATTCATGTATTGCATCTTTACTGTACTCCATTATTTTCTACTTATTGCAAGGAAGTTTCTTTTAGAACTGGATTTTAAGTCTGCCACGTTCTGCATTTATTATATAGATCAGAGGAAGTTTAGAGAGTATAATGGATCCTCAATGAGTCAACTTTAAAGGAAATAAAAAAAATAGGTATATTGCAAGTATTTTAAGTAGTTCACTCTATGAACACCTTGTCTGGCTATATCATTAGTTATAATAGAAGACTGAATATATTTGTACAGAAGAGGCGACTGGCTCAAAATGTGTTAATACCTTAAAGCTTTGCTTAACAATTTGCACGTGAAAGGATATTTGTATTCACTTTCCTATAATATTCTCGTAGAATACTCTATGGTACATAACGGTACCGACATAAGAAGTCTGAGACTTCTTTTCCATTGGCTTTCACGTAGCCGCTGTTACTCGATTTATATCGATCGCAATTCTAATATCTATTTCGTAACCTGTGAACAAGAAAAAAAGAAAAGAACGAAAAAAAATTTATACTGTTGTTTGACAAAATATCCAGTTTTATAGACGGATGTATTATCCAACGAGCGATCGTGTCCACATTCAACAAAGACATCCGAAATAAACAAAAGTGATCCGTTGCTCAGAAGAAAAGATATAATTAGTCGTTTGTAAAACTGGATAAAAGAAAAAAAAAATTAAGGTAACTTTTGTACAGCATATAGTGAAACGAACACGTAACGTGGTTCCCTCTTTCTTCTACTTTCTTTCTCGTTCCCCCATCGCGGTTTCTCTCTTTCTCTCTTTCTCTCGCTCATTTCTTTTTCCTATTTTTTTACTACCCTACTCTATCTCTCAATCGACCGGTTTTGAACAACACTTTTGTCTTTCATAATTAAGATCGCGCCTGATTACGGTCACTGGCTAGTGATGGGATTTAAGTACACTGCAAGTAGATTCAAATCTGGCTAATTAGTTTCATGCTAAGAATATTAACACAGCATTTATGTAGTTATTTTAAGCATACCTTCAGCATTAAATTAATGTACCATAAGCAATATTTCATGATACTTTTCTGTCATGAAATCGCATTAGGGATTTTAGTTTTTGAGATTGGCTACTAGATATGCAAAAATTAGCCTTAATTTTATAATTCATAACTATGTACTGAAAGTATTAACGAGGCATTTACGTAGCAATTTTCAATACTTCTTAAACTTTAAATTCATGTACCATAAGTATTATTTTGTAAAATTTTTATGTCATAAAATCGAGTCAGATTTTTTACTTTTTAAGATGGGTCATTTGATACTCGACCCAACCTAATATTGTCTTTTTTTAATTTCTAGTTTTGTTTAGATTAAGTATATTAAAGGGCCACTTGTATGGCAATTTTTATAAAATTTTAAGCTTTAAATTGACATACCATAAGTGGAGTTTTCTGATATTTTTATGTCATGACACTTTACTTTTTGAAATCAATGATTTGATAAGTAAGAATTTTCTCAGTTTCAGAAAGGTTAAAAATCACTTTATACGACTCCAGTACCTGGTAAATACACAGAATAAAATATCATTTTTGTAATTGGTATTCAAGTGTCAAATTCGTGAGTTACAGATCGATTCCATCCCTAGTCACAGTTCGATCTTTTTCGACCAGTGTGAACGATACGGCGCGATATTCATAAATGTACATAATAGCGTGTAAGTGATGTATTTAGAAGTAATGTACTCAATGTTCTGTTCGGTCGTATCTAATGTACTTACGGGAGAAGGTGGGTGAAAGAGATGGGAGGGAGGAGATCAACAGAATGATAAAGAACCTTTGAATCGATCACATTTAGCGTACTCTATGTATCACCGAGGCGACTTAGTGCAAGATGAATTAGTTGATTAGTTGTTTGATAAATAAAAATAAATACACGAGTAGGTCGTTGATTAAAGAAATGAGAAAAGAATATACGAGATATAGCACAGGAAAGAGAAGAAAGAGAAGAAAGACGAGTATCGTGTTTAGGTCTCGGAGTTAAATACCGAAAATTTATTGTTTATTTAGTGCGTAAAGGTATAAACAAGCGAGTAATGTTATTTCTTATAAAATCGTGTAGAATGCGTAGCCTGGATACACCGCTGGATACACCCTTTCAGGGTTATTTTAGAATTTTATATTTCCATCGCACTTGACTTGAGCGCGTTAAATGCATTTTGCAAAGTACTTTAACAATCTTTACCATACACACACACATTGTATAATTATTAATTGTAAATGGTACGTTTGCAGCTGGCATTATACGATGTAGCTCTTGTTTTACCATTGGACTTCAACTTGTTGAAAAAGAAATCAGCCCCCGCGTTTTCTAATGGTAGAACATCGCAGTCGCTCATTGTCATTTTTTTTTATTTTACTGAAATCGAAATCATATGTGTACTTGCGGTCATGTTCTGTTTCTTTTTTTCTGGTTTTGTAATGTTTCTTTCCACTTTTTGTTAGTACATTGCAAATTGGTATCTGTAATGAATACTATTGAAATAACAATGTTAATAAAATATAGAAATGACAGTAAAAACCTTATCATGTTCTGACCACTTATTTATTATCCTTTGGTATTTTTCAGAGCCTGAAGAATGTATTTGATCGAGTTTCCTGAAGAAAAGTAATGATTAAGTCTCGTTACTGTAATCATCCATCATTTTAGTGATTAGTAATTATTGCATGAGGACTATAGTTACCAGATTACAGTGGTCGTTGGATGTTAAGGATGATTAATTTACCATTATACATATAGTCACTGCAAGTTAATGATGACTATAGTTATCCATTATTGAACTGGTTGCTAAGCATGGCTACATTAGTCACATTACAGTGTTTATTTGATATTAAAGGCGACTATATCTGCCCACTATTAAGTAATCTCTGACTACTAAGAATGAGAATAATCACAACATTGTAAATTAAGAGTGACTTAGCACTTATCATTGGGAGCTCCTAGGGTACTAAGGTTAATTGTAGTCATTCACCAGTGGGTGGTCATAGGATACTTAGGTTAATTGTAATCATTTATCATTGTGGTGGTCTGAGAGTACAAAGATTAATTATATTTATCCACCAGTAGGTAGTCTTAGGGTATCAAGGATAATTACAGTCATTCATAAATGGGTCATAAGGTACTAAAAGTAGATATAGTTATTCATTTATATTACAATGATCATTGGTTACTGTGGGTAGAAACTACTAACTATAAAGTAGTCATTAAGTATTAGGGGTGAATGTAATCACTTGTTATTAGTTAAGGGTACCTATAGTTATTGTTACCAGTATTGGGTAACTATATGTAACTACAGGTGGCAGCAGTCAACTAGTTACATTGCAATGACCAGTAGATGATAGAGATAATTATAATTACCCATCATTAAATAGTCACTGGATACTAAGAATGGGTATAATTAATTAATGTGAATTATGGATGATTATAGTTATATTATTATTCATCATTGGGTCATAAGGTAGTAAAGCTGACTAGTTATTTACCTACATTGCAGTGATTATAAGATATTAAGGATGATTGTATTTGTTCACTATGTAGTTATTAGGTGCTAAAAGTTAATATCATCCACTGTCAATTATGGTATAAAATTATAGTCATCGATATTCGCAATTGGGTGGTCATGGAGTGCTAAGAGGGACTGTACTCGCTCACCCACATTACAGTGAATTATTGAACCTACGTTATATTGAATGGTAAGGATGATTACAATTGTTCACTATTAAATAGTCCAAGGTTAAATATGTATACGCACCTATAATTAAATAATCACTGTGAATTAAGAGTGTCTGTAATCATCCATAATTAAGTACCCACTGGATATTAAGGATGACTATTACATTCTCCTACCACAAAGTATTCAGTTATACATATTGAAACATGGAGACCCAAAAATATTAAATATGTGTAAAAAATGCAGAAGTAATCTATCATTTTCTGGCTTCTTTTGCCTTTAAAACTATCGAACGCTACGAAATTTCTTTTTGTTCGTCGATTGAGTCCTTTTCGCTCGACTGGAGCAAGCAGGAGGGCTCCCCAAGTGTGGTTTTAAATTTCACGCAGAGGGTAAAACGCTTGTTCTTGCAATTATTAGGTCATCCCGTAAGCAATACAGGTTTTCTGAGAGGTAACTCTAAAGCGACAAAACCCTAGACTCACCTGCCCGGTATATACACAACTGTAAATAGGAATCTTCAGATAACGCGGCACTCAATGCTTAAAGCCGAAGTATCCATGCGTCACTCAATCTAAAGACGAAGAATTGAACGAGAACGATTCAAGTGTCGCTGTTAACAAAATATCCAACAGTTGCTACTGAAGAATACGTCCATAAGCTAAACTCGACCCATTCTGAAGTTTACGATCACGTGAAAGGTTTGCACCTAATATATGTACATGCAAAAACGAAGAACGACCCGATAGTTTGCATTGATCGTCGTCGGGTGTCTTGTCTTTTCGAAGGTCAATGCGTTTCTAGGCAGAAGGAAATGGTCGAGAAGTACGAGGCTGGTTCAGCTGGACTCGGCTCAGCACCTTCGCAGCTCACCTGCGCTGAAACCTGATGCTGACGATAAAAATGAGAACAGGTTACGCGGCAGCCTGAGTCTCCAACGGCTAAGCTATACTTCGAAGCAGCCTACAAAGCTACTTCACGAAGGTAAGCAAAATTTTACGCTACCGTCGTGTATTCACGTATATTTTCTCCTCGTCACAGGTCCCTTTTATAGCTAAAACGTTTCTTTATATACGATCATCGTAAAATAACAAAACTCTGATCTATACGATACCTCTTCAGCAACTAGTGGTGCTATATTTTAACCCTTGTCTTCGGGAAATCAATAATGGAGGAAAAAATTGTCTGCGTCTGATCGCCACGAACGTGGCAAGCGAAACTTTTGTATTTGTTACGATTTGGGATTTGGGGATTTGGGGATTCATAAATATGGAATTTTTGGAATTTGGGGAGTTGGATATTTAGAAGTTCGATCACTTGGAAATTTAGGGATGTGGGGATTTGGAGATCTGAGGATTTGGAGATTTGAGGATATGGAATTTTGAGGATCTGAGGATTTGGTAATCTAGGTATTTGAGGATCTGGAGATCTGAGGATCTAGGAATCTGAGGATTTAGGGATTTACGGATTTGGAGATTTGAGGGTTTGAGGATATGGAAATTGAGAATCTGGGGATTTGGGGATCTTGGATCTGAGAATCTGAGAATCTGGAAATTTAGGGACTTAGGGATTTGGGGATCTGAAGATTTGAGAATATGGAAATTGAGAATCTGGGGATTTGGGGTTTTTGCATCTGGGAATCTAAGGATTTGGATATTTAGGGATTTAGAAATCTGAAGATTTGGGGCTTTAGAGATCTGGGGATTTAGGAATGTGGTGTCCGGGAAATTAGGAAATTTAGCAATTCAGTGACTTGGCAATTTTGGAATATAGGAATTTGAAGTCTTAGAACTATACAAATTTAGAAATTTAGGAAAATGGAAATTTTGGAATTAGGAAATTTGCGAATTACGGGCTTTAAAAATTAGATAATTTAAAAGTCTAGATTTTGAGAGAATATGTAAGTTTGAAAATTTGTGAATTTAAGTACAATTATGATATCATTTGGTCAAAACCAGTTAAAACAAATGAACTACACCAAAATAATCAAAAATCAATATAATGTCACGTGTCCTGCAAATCGGCAAAATACATCCTTACGCGACATCGCGTGCTGTTTTGTCAATTCTTCATGTCCACTCACGCGATATCGCGTGCTATGTGGTTTAAACGTTACTGGCACAGATCGACCAATCCACATTCCGATTGCAAAAGTTCTTGAATTAAAGTTAGGCATAGGTCGTAAATACTCGACACGATAGGAAGAGAATCGTAATTTTTATTCAGCTTTATTTATTACGTGATTATCGTGATAGTATATGCTAAATATTTATTGGTAAATGAATGTGCGAAGTTGTAAAGAAAATAGAGCATTACACTTTTAAATCGCTTTATTAGCAACCAACATACAGCCACGCCCTCGACGTGTAGCGTCACGCAGTCTGCTGAACAATCGTACTTGCTCCATATCATACAGTGGTTCTATGCGTCGCATACGTTTAACGTAGGCGTCTACACTGCAGTATAATTTACACAAAGATACCACATCTCCACGAAAAGAATCGCAATCATACATCACGTACATAAATACATTCGTACTTTTGAAAGCGTCAAGAAAATTCTGTTCGCAATAATAACCGTGCGAACAATTAAATCACGAGAACGCTCGGGAAATCATATTCTATCCGGAAGAACGGATCGAGTTAAAAGTCAAGAACACCGACAGATAACAGTCGATAAATGGTTGTTCGTGCTCGTGTAAGATTCTATTTAACGACAGTTAAATAGATGTTAGAAAAACTATTATCTTATATTGGAGGCAAACCATCGTCGTAAAAAGTACATGGTTATCTTTATAGAGGCAAATCATTGTACCATGAATTGTGTGTAGGCAGCGTATAAACATAATTTATTGCCAGGATTGTTCCTAATCAATAATAAAATCGTGGTTAAACAGGATTTTGTACCTCAGGTGCGAAGGAAGCTTTTCAATAAATTCGAGTGTGGTTAAATCTATAAGTTCTCTTTCTTGGATCACTGAATCACAAAATGAAAATTTTTACATCCTTAAATTTTTATCTTTTCAAATCCCAGAATTTCTATATTTTCAAATTTTTGAACCTTATTATTCCCACATTTTCAAATTCAGCTCCTTAATTTTTAAACGTATAAATCTTAAAATTTTGAAATTTTCAAACACCGAAATGTCTCACATTTTTCAAATTTCTGAAATTCTCGAATTCTGTAGTATAAAAATTCCTAAATATCAAATTTTTAAATCTTAAAATTGTCAAGTTTTCAAAGTCTAAATATCTAAATTCTCAATTTAATTTAACAGGATTTCATTAAAATTCTAAATTATTGTATCTCTCCATTAAACAATTTAATGACCAAATATCGTGTGGTAGGGCTGCTTTCCATGCATCTTTATTATCCCTAGGGAAGCTTGTCATATTTAGCTAATGTACATTCTGTACGACAGAAGTTTCCTTTGTAGAAGTCTCCCTTTGTAGAAGTCTACTTGCTTTTGATGGTACAAAATGAAGTATGTGAATTTGTAAATCAAATTTCTAAATTTAAACATTTCCATGTTTCCAAATCCTCATACTTAAAGTTTTAAACTTAAAAATTTCCAGATTTCTAAATTTAAACACGTACATTCCTAAACTTAAAAGTTAAATTCGAAATAGTTTGTAAATTTAAAAAGTACAACGTTCATGAACTTGAAAATGTTCAGACTCCTTTGAAAAATGCGAGGCGTATATACAATTTAAAGATTTAACAACGAAGAATCGATCACTGGTACGACTTTTTTCCCTTCGAATTGGCATTTTCCCTAGGGAAGCTATCATGCCGGGCATTGTACATTGTACAAACAAGTGTCCAGGGTCTTTGATCGGACACAGTAGCGTATTGCGTGCAAGTCTAGGTATCGAGGAATCGTCGAAGGCCGAAGAAGGGACCGAAGAATAGTTCGGAAAGCACGGTGTAGTGGCGGGAATGGCCGAGTGATGCCGAGGTTGGGGTACGTGCAGGGGTGGGGTACAGCGGGAAACGGAGTCGGCAGTACGGCAGTTGCGTCTCGACCAGCGCGCGCGTCGTTTCGTTCCGTCCTGTGTGTGTACCCTATCGTGTATTTTATCGAGGCTTTTTTTACGTGACCGACGAAATTCCTTCCGTTCCTTTTATTTTTGTTTTGTGCCGTGTTCGCCCACGCGAAATCGTAACGGGGAAACCGTGGGACGTCCTATAAAACAGGGCAGTGAATTCGGTGGTGTTTTTACAGTGTTACTTTTCTGTGTTTTAACGTTCGTTTCGTTCGAGAGACCACAGTTTTCGTGCCACCGTAGGTTTTTTACCACGAGGAATTCTTTTGTGTTATTCCGTCACGCAGAGGATTGTTTCTGGCCGAGTACATCCCACGACCGATCCGGACAGTTTTTGGTGAGTCGAAAATTACGCGTTTACCGCCATTAATTCGTAAATTGGCGCGAAACAAGTGCTGGTAGAAGATCCTTAGGGTCTTCTATCGGTGTCTCGGTGGCTGTCACCGTAGCGTATAAAGTGTCGTGAATGCGAACCGTTGTCTGGCGCAATTAAGAATGCTAGTAGCGTGTAAGAGCCGCACGGCGTTTGGCACGAAGTGCAATAACGGTTAGTTTATTCTCGTCCATACGACTGGCGTTCCCTTTGTCATAAATAGTAAATACACGTGTGCGGTAACGACGCCGTGGCGTGTCGCCACCAGCGTGTGCGTTAGCGTGGACGGTACGGTCGAAAAGTGATATATTTTCACTTACGAATCTTTGCCTTGCCCCATTCATCTCGGGACGATTCGTGCGTGAAAATGGGTAAACCCTCTGTCAATATTATTCGAAGTTATCGACAATGTAAACAAGCAGGTGAATAATCGTCGTTCGTTGTTATCGTTAGACGAATACGTTCCGTGTATTCTCGCGTACGAATCGTCTGTTATTTCTCTTCGTGCCAGTTCGGTGGCGTCGCATCGTAATCGGGTATTCCCGTAACGTTATTAGAGACATCGGTATGTCACGGTAGCGCTTAACGAGGCAAATTCTACCGTCGAATCTTTCCAACGTGACACGTTGAAGGTGAACAATAAAAAATAAAGCGTACGTATACGTGCTCGACGGAAGTTTAGAAAGTCGGAGCGAGTAGTCGGTTGCGTACGTATACACACGTTGACCGGCTAGCCAGCCATTCTGTAAGGCTCCGAAACCGGTTTCGAGCTTTTTGCTCGAGGGGCCCCACGACTCGAACGTAACGACGCGTGGTGGCTGAACACGATAAGCTTGTACCAGGGTTGGGCACTTTTTATTTCAAACAAAAATAACATACGAAATGTACGAATGATTATTTTAAATAACGCAACAAACGTGTTTATTCGAAAGTAAAGATGTACGTAAATTGAAAAATATTATTGAGATTTAAATTACGTCGGAGTCGATTAATCGAGATTCCGTATTTCCAAGTTGCTTTGAATTTTATATTACGTGTTGGAATTAATTTAAAATTCATATTATCACTGTTTTCAAAGTATACTCGAAATATTTGTATAATTATGATATTACGAAACGAATATACAAATGTTTGTTAGTATATAACTCTGTTTAATTTCAATGTTGAATACTTGAGACGTATTGCGAGTTAAACAGTACTGTGACCGACCAATGCCATGACTTTCATATTGTGACAGGGAGCAGTGCCATTTTGTTCTTGTCAGCAACCGTGAAAGGGAATTCTTTAGGGTTTAGTATTCTGATCATAAACTTTTATTAGGATTTGGAGTTTAGTTTAATAGAATTATACTAGGGTTAAATATCTTTGGTTAGGGATATCTGTAAACATGCACAGTCGTGTTAAAATATTTATACGTATTTGAATTGGAGATTATTTGGGGTCGATAATACTTGAAATAATTTTCATTGTCTGTATTTGCTATGAATATAAATTTGGGTATTTTGAAACTTAGACTTTCGGGATTTCGATAAGTTGAGAACTCAAATTCGAAAATTTGAGAATTCAGAAATTTGGAAATTGGAAATAAAGAAATTTGAACATTTGAAAATTTAACTTTAATACTTCTGTAATTTTGATACTAGATTAACTCATCAAATTAAAGGGGTCTTAAATCCCCTATAAAATATTACCCTAAACACTTTTTAATATACATATACTAATACAGTTATTGGAAATAGTACGTTACCCCCTATCACCTTATTAAACTTTGAAATTTTGCATAATTAAATGATTTACAATTGCTAATTCGCAAAAACGAGCAACCGACAGTGATAAAGCACACGTATCGAACCTCGTATTCAATGTTTGAGTTTTTGTTACACTTAACGACATTTGCATTTGATATTTTCTTTTTATCGTGGCTATAATTGCCTGTAAATGTAAATCGATTGCTACCACGACGTCTATTACTCGCAGCCGTACCTATTGTTCATAATAAGCGAATTATTTTCTTTTGTAATGGTTGGACTGATCCGAAGGTCGATTGGTACAACTTGCTTGGATTGCTTATTGAGATTTAACAAGGTCTGCCGAGTGTGCTCGACGAATATTTTCAACTTTCTAATATGTAACAACACTTTGAAAATTCAAATTTAATGTTTACTCTTATGTATATTCAAAAAACAACTCGTGGAATTAGATAAATTATTTTTTTATGTAAATATTTTTCCATTTTACATAATACGTTTTTAAAAATATTTTACTAAACATTTTTGTTTAATATTAAACTTTTATTGCTTATAATAGGTACAATTATTAATGATTTTTTTAACGAGGAAGAGAATAGTATTCAATAAAATTTAGTTAGTGTAAATTTATTGTAATTAATGGGAGCAATGAATAATAATTTATAATAATAATAATATATTTCATGTAATAGTAATTTAATAGTATTTACATTTAATAATGTATTTATAGTAACGTATCAAAATTCATATAATTTGTATAATAAATAAATTTAAATGTAATCATAATAATAATGATAAACATATATTTCATTTGATAATAATTTAATGGTAATAGTATTTACATCTATGAATAATGTATTTATAGTAACATATCAAAATTCATATAATTTATAAAATAAATAAATTTATACAAATTCATAACTTACTGATATGTTATTAAATTTATAGTAGTACATAAATTTAATAATTTGTTAAATTGATAGAAAATTAGGTGTCGATTATTATTGGTACATACAGTTCAATCACGACAAAATAGTAAAAATAATATTAATGACATTAATATTATTTTTTATTATTATTAATTATTATACTCTGCGACCATTTTCTGTTGTTTCTGAAATAAAGTAAATCAAGAATAGAATATACAACAATTCAGTTGCGTTTTTGATTGCAAATGCTGCAATAATTATTTAAACTATTTGTAATAAATTTTAATGAAATTTCATATCCTATATCTTTTAAGACATTACTAAAACATATGGCAAATTTTTCTACAAACTGTAGTTGCCCCAAATTATTTATCTAATTTTAATATATGTCCTAGAATGTATTTTCTCCAGAAAAAATTCTCGTAGCATAATTAAATGAACGAATAAAGTAATTTTGCGATATCAGTGCCACGCAACAAAGAAATTTCATAAACGAAATAAGTCTTTTTTCCGATTTCACGGTCCCTTTTCACCGTCCAACGTAAGAAAGAGTGCCATGATGGAGGTAAACAACGGGCTTTGCATTGAGATGAGTAAAGTATGTCATGTTTGTTAAAGAAATATGTACAGTAACCTTTCGCGTGATCCACGAACTTTCATCAAACATTTACAGGTCTCTTCAACGGGAGAAAGTTAGGAAAAAAAAGAACCGTCGTATTTACGGAAATTTATTATGCATTTCTTCGATTCCTTAATGAAAAGAGAAAGCGACGATATGGGTCGTTTATTTTGAACGTAGCCTAAGTCCATTTATCAGTAACTATAGTAACATGTACTTGACTATCAAAAAAATTACGCGGTTATATTCACAGTATACAACAATGTTAATACAATAATTATTAACATCTGTAGTAGCTTAATCCTTCGATCATGGCGTCCTCATATAAGGACATATTAGACAAATGCTTGGTTCTTCTAAATTCGATAAATTCTCCAAACGTTATTCTTAGTCATAACTATTAGTATCTCTCATAGTAATCAAGCTATGACTTTTTTCTAGGAATTCATGATCAAAATTATAGTTAAAATCCGATATGATAAAAAATCAGTATACCGATAGAAGACTACTTGAAGCGACCTCTTAGACTTCAATTTTTCAGCCCAAACTCTGAGAGGATCTTTTTACACTATATAATAAATTTTTAGAGCGTGAGAACGAAAAAACAAATTTTTTCTAAGCCACCCTAATACACATGTAAAAGGTATCATTTTCCTAACGCAGTTAAAAATGTATTAAATCAGTTTTATATATTGAGACATTTATTTTGAAAATGGCCTCAGTCCAGTCAGTTATTTGTTAACTGTAGTAACATGTGCTTGATATTAACTATCAAAAAAATTATACGGTTATATTCAGAGTATACAATAATTTTGACCATATAAATTTTCGCAGTTATTGTGATAGAAAAATTGACTTTGAAAGCGGCCTCCGTTCTATTACCGATAATGTCAGAAACTGTGATTTTTAAATGTCCAAAGGCAGTGATGGTAATTACAATGAATTATAAATTAGTTAATATAATAATTAGTATTAACACGATACCGAAGCTTCTTCAAATCCCTCGTACACAAAATGTAGACGAGCAGTAAATTGTTATGTGATTTATATAGATTTCCTGAACTGCATAAATGGTTTTCGTTGTCACGAAATATAAAATAAATTGAATATTTTTCAATTGGAAGCATTTGAAATTATATCGAATTGGGCTGTTTGAAAGATGAGAAATGTAGTTGTTAATTTTGAAAGTGTCAAGTCCATGATAAGAAGACTGTTCGCTTAATAATAATAGGAATTGTAAATTTAACTCTCTTAGATACACTTCAGAAGCGTGATACATTGGTATACGAATTTCGTGGAAGCAGACCCTTATCTGAATGTAAACACAACTAGACCTAGGCCACTTTCGAAATCAACGTCCCGAATATTATCTATCGGACTGTTTATAAATACACATAAATACCGAATCTCCATAGTATTCGTATTTATTTCGACGATTATCATATTCATTATATATTATATACAGACAATAATCCTTAATTAATGGATGAACAGGCAGTCAGAGATTTCCATAATTGAACATTAACATGTTTTATTCGCATAAATAATAAACGCGTACACGTTAATTTTCTGGAGATACCATGTACGCTTAGAATGTTAATATTTATGACCGTTTTTTTCCTTTTTTCGAGGAAATAAACCGCTTTTTATGTAGGTCTTTTCTGGCTTACTTTAAAGTAGATAAATTATACAATTTTTATGAAAATTTGCATTAAAAAATAACGAAAAATATGCATATCGTGGGGAGTTTTACATTGCACAGGGAAACGCTACAGGCTACGTGTAATAACTTGATAAATATTAAACGTAATTGCATAAAAATTTCTACGGAGTTGCTCGATACGTTAGTTACAAGAACAAACATGAGAATAAAAGACAAATTTGCTTTTGGAGATCAAGGGTTATTGGGAGTTTGCGACTTTTAACTTTGGGATTTTAATTTTGGAATATTTGAATTTTAGGGATTTTAGGAATTTTAAGATTTTTCGGAATTTTAGAAATTTTAGAAGTTTTAGGAATTTTAGGACTTCTGGAAATTTTAGAAATTTTACCGGTTTTAAGGATTTTAGGAATTTTAGAGGTTATAGGAATTTTAGGAGTTTTAGGAATTTTAAGAATTTTAAGGATTTTAGGAATTTTAGGGATTTTAGGAATTTAAAGGAATGTTAGGACTTTTAGGAATTTTAGGGATTTTAGGACTTTTAGGAATTTTAGGGATTTTAAGAATTTAAAGGATTTTTGGGAATTTTAGGAATTTTAGAAAATTGGCAATTCGGGATTTGGAAGATTTGGATATTTGGGATTCTGGAATTTTAAGATTTTGCAGTTTCAAAATGTTGGAATTTGAGAATTTGGGGTTTTAAAAATTTGGGACTAGGATATGGAAATTTTAGAAATTTAGAATTCTAGAGTTTCTTGGACTTTAGATTTTATGACTGAAATTTAGGGATTTGTAGTTTTCCAACTCTGAGACTTTGGAACATAGAAAACTTAAGAAATTAGAATCCCAAAGTTTTGCAACTTCAGTTTCAGTATTTTTGAAGTTTAGGACCTCGGAATTTAGGGACTTCATACTTCTACAAATTTAGGAATCACCTTTAAACAGTTGAAAATTTAAATTAAGATTTTGAGTTATAGAAATTTGATTCTAAGACTTCAAAATTTTCTACAGGAATACAGAAAAGTTGGGGGATACAGAAACTTGAGAAAGTACAATTTGAACAATGCAGTAATTACAAAACATAGAATCTTGAAAATATATATCTCCAAAAATACCTCCAACATAACTCCAAAAAAATAGACCTTTAAAAGTAGATTTTTATTATGGTCCATATGAAAAGCCTTGAAATTAAATTTTCTCCAAAACAACACAATGTATCAAAAAACACTATTCTACATTCTGCACATAATCCCCTTTGTTATCTACATCCAAACTACCCCGTACGTGATCATGCGAAGTTTTCATAACGAACATAGTTTCCCAATGGTTTTAGCGTGTATTGTTTAGGTGGATAGTTCGATCTGAATTCACGGTGAGATTTTTTCTAGCCTGATATCCATGCATAATGTATGTCGGTGATTAATCAGGATTCTAGTATGCTCGACAGTCTTAATCGTTCACTGTAAAGTTGGCGTTATTCCATTCTGGTCATTTGTCACGGTCGAGAGTTGATACCGGCACTGTGAACAGACGATTCATGTAAATCCGAGAACCTGAGCGGTTTTCATATTATTCTAATTGGCAAACTTTGACTTCTGCTCGAAATTTATGAACACTCTTCTTGCCCTGGTGAACACGTATAAATCCTGTCCGTGCAACGATGATTTATTGTACGACGTATTCTTACGGCTTGCATTTATTAAGCTCGCTCTGTTAAATATTGCTGATTTAACGGCACTTTGCTGGACAGTAGTCCACTTTTTTTAGATATTGGAATCATTATGCAGAAGCTACGGCTAATTTCGTAACGAATGGGTAGAGTGGTACTTGGTCGAATAAATTTCTTATCGACTTTCACATATTTTTTACGTTGGAAGAAATTTTTTAGTTCGGATTTGAATCTGTGTGGGATTTACATAATGGGAGCTTGGAGTTTGGAAAATTATCTGTTCATTGCTTTTTAATTTGGTTATCATTGATGAATTTGTTGTGTGTGCATATGGTAATAGATTTTGAAATGGGGGAAATCTAATGAGATTTCATGACAGAAAAGTATCTCCGAATTACACTTGTGGTATATCAATTTAAAGCTTAAGATGTCCTGAAAATTAGCATGTAAATGCACCTTCAAAATTATTAATATTGGTGATTTTAAAAATTATGAAATTGGGGCTGTTCAGTTTTGCATAGTCAAAAGCCAATTTCGAAATGTAATTATTCAGACACAATTTCATGACAGAAAAGTTTCACCAAATGACACTTGTAATACATCGATTTAAAGCTTAAGCTGTGCTGAAAATTGCTATATAAATGCACCCTTAAAATTATTAATATTGGTGAAGTTAAAAATTATGAAATTGGGGCTGTTCAATTTTGCATAGTCAAAGGCCAATTTCGAAATGTAATTATTCAGACACAATTTCATGACAGAAAAGTTTCACCAAATGACACTTGTAATACATCGATTTAAAGCTTAAGCTGTGCTGAAAATTGCTATATAAATGCACCCTTAAAATTATTAATATTGGTGAAGTAAAAAATTATGAAATTGGGGCTGTTCAGTTTTGCATAGTCAAAAGCCAATTTCGAAATATATTAATTCGGACGTAAATTCATGACAGAAAAGTTTCACCAAATGACACTTGTGATACATCGATTTAAAGCTTAAGCTGTGCTGAAAATTGCTATATAAATGCACCTTTAAAATTATTAATATTGGTGAAGTTAAAAATTATGAAATTGGGGCTGTTCAGTTTTGCATAGTCAAAGGCCAATTTCGAAATGTAATTATTCAGGCACAAATTCATGACAGAAAATTATTACCAAATAGCACTTGTAATACGTCGATTTAAAGCTTAAGATGTCCTCAAAATTGTCATCTGAATGCACCTTTACAAATATTAATATTATCAAAGTTAAAAATTATAAAATTGTGTCTATTCAATTTTTACATACTCAAAGACCAATTTTAAAATGTAATTCCGACGCAAATTCATGACAGAAAAGTTTCACCAAATGACACTTGTGACATATCAATTTAAAGCTTAAGATATCCCAAAAATCACCATATAAATGCACCTTTAACATTGTTAGTATTAATAAAGATTTTATATAACTAGAGCTATTACATTTGTACATTCTCAAAGTCCAATTTCGGAACATAGCAATTCTGTCGCAAATTCATGACAGAAAAGTATCTCGAAATTGCACTTGTGGCACATCAATTTAAAGCTTAAAGCTTGCTGAAAGCTACCGTATAAATGCGCCATTCACATTCCTGTTACAAAATGGCCGATTGTTCGAAAATTGCATACTTAATAACGTACCATACAATTCCAAATTAGTTCATTTACTGTTTCCACAAAGCGTCAGCCATTTTGTGTTAAGAATATCGACAGAGTCCTGCAGTCACATTCAAGAATTCTTAAGCTCGAAATTGGTACATACAAGTGCCATTTGGCATCACTTCTGTCACCAAATCGCGTTAATTTCTACAATCGGAGATTCTTCATTTAACGCGCTACCGAGTAATAGTCGTCTGATGACCTTTCTCGGTAAAATGATTTTCTGCAAATATTAAATAAATGTCAGACTGTTAAATGCATGTAAGCAGCAGTGCATTATTCAGTGTAAGGGTAAACAATCGTTTCCTAGTTTGGATGTCCCCCTTTCTCTAACACCTTGTATTTACACGCGACAAGGTGGTGCTCAGGTTAGGTATCGACTCTTCTTCGGTCATTAATGTCATCGTGAACAGCTGATACCGACGACACGGTTAGACTATTCATGCTAAAGCCAAGAGTCGTGTAGGTAGAGACTCACGGAAGAGAAAGTGGCTGGTATACGTTCATATATAACGTCGAAACACGCGGACATTCGCCAACGACGACTGCTCCTTCAATCTTTTCCTGTTCTCGATTCGGACCCGTCTAGACAAAACATTCCCTCTTCTCCCTTTAATTCCATTCCATCCCGATGGACGTTGATACGGGAGCAAACGGGCGAATCTGATAGTCGGAATCTTGCCAACTTGATACACAGATGTTCAAGCGATAAACAGGAGATTAACCCTTTCGGTTATAAATATTCTTGACGAATGGGATTTCTGTTTGCGATATTTTCGTATTAGTTCAGAAAATATTGAATGTTATGTAATAAATCTTAGTCGTAAATACTGTGTGTATTTCGTGAATATTTGGATTTTGTCTCAGGGTAGGATTGATTTGTGTAAGTAATTGTATAAATATTTTGTGACGAAAGGTTAGCAACGTTGTTAATAAATTTTGTTTGATAAAGTTCATTTTTATTCGTATGACTTGTAAAATAGTTAATATTGCATATTTATGAAAGTGGGTGAATTTAAATTGGAATAAATGTGAAATTATATTAATTTTTGTAGAGTTTTAAGAGAATGGTATAGATATTAAATTTAAGTTGTAGTATGAATAAAATGGTACAAGTTTGCAATAGGGAGATATTAATATCAAATTGAAAATTTATTATTTTTATTGAATTAAAGTTCGTTGCAATTTTGCTTAGAATTATTACAAGATAGTATGAACATCAAATTTGAATTAAAATAATTGTAAAATGATCCAGATTAAATACTTCATAAATTATTTAGGGTTCCAACAAAATATTACAATAATTTTTTACAAATTTTCACAGAACAAAAGCTCTTGAATATTAAATTTAAATTACAGCGACAATAAAATAGCCTAGAATAAATATCTAATAAAATTGTTTAGTATAACACCATCAAAAATTTAAACTAAAATAACAGGATTCCAACAACGTGTATTACAGTAATCTTATAACTCATCGCAGAAGAATAATTGCACAATAAAATTCAAATTGCAATGCTAATAAAAATGTAGTATAAACACCTAACGAGGTTGTTTAACACCATCAGAACAGTAAATTTAAATGGAAATAATTACAAAATAATCCAGATTAAATTATGTACGTCCTCAGCAACACGTATTACAGTAATCGTATAACTCATCGCGAAAGAATAATTGCACCATTAAATATAAATTACAGTGCTAATAAAAGTCTGCTATAAATACCTAATCTTCGTTGTTGTAACACCGTTAGAACAGTAAATTTAAATCATTGCAAAATAATCCGTACGAAATAAATTGTATATGTTCCCAACAATGCATCATCTTACAACTCATTGCAGAAGAATTGCAATACTAAATTTCGATTGTATCCAGTTCACGTTAGATACCTAATGAAATTTATTAGTCCCGCAGCAGCAGAATACGAAATTTCATTCGAAATAATTGCAAAATGGTCTACGTAAGTCAGATAATAAAGTATTCATGAATAGATACAGTAGAAACAAGGTACTTGTCCTGTGTAAGCAAGATAAGAAACGATATTACTTAGAGAATGACCCGATACTCTTACGTATACTGTTTTTCCTTCATTGAATAAGTATGAGGAGCAACTGCATCACTGATATCCTTTTCTCCTACCTTGCTCTGCTATTGATTTTTGAATAAATATTCTTATTTTTCTACCTTTATCTCTCTCAATCTGCGTATGTTCATTATTCCCCTCTGCGTCTCATTACAATATTCATGCTACTTTTTTCATGATTGTATTTTGTATGCTATCTGTTTATTCCCTGGGAAATATTGCGTCTGCAAAAAACGCTTCCTATTTTTGTTCTTTCATATTTCATGTTTTGTAATTTTTATGTACTTTGATTATTAATTCTCATGGGATTGTATGCTTATTTTGACCTCATCAAATCTGAGTATGTGAAGTTTATTTTAAGTAGACGAATGAACACTAATTTACATATTTCGTAACTTTAATAATTTGAGATATGGAAGATTTTAAAATTTTGTAAATTTTTAATTTGAGATATATTTAAATTTAATTAGGACTAAATGAGACGATTTTCAAAAAAAGTTTGTTTACATTTCACTATATTACAGAAACATAAAGTGCGGTATAAAAATGATAAATGTAAGGTTTTTAAAATTTTTAATTTGAAATATTAAATTTAAATTTAGCTTAAGTTAAATGAAATGATTTGTAGAAAAAGTTTATTTACAAATTTCTCTATAGGTTTACAGAAACATTAAATAAGACATAAAAATTATAAATGTAAAAATTTAATTTGTTTTTAAAAATTGATATATTAAATTTAAATTTATCTTAAATGATTTGTAGAGAAAGTTTATTTAGAAATTTCTCCACAAGTTCATAATATAACCCGCAGAAAATATTCATACGTGAAAGTCTGTTTTCGAATTTTCTTTTTATACAATTTAGTTTCGATACTTAATATTTAAACAGTAGGTAAAAATGAATGTAAAAAGCGTGCTCGTTTTTCCAGAGTAAATATTACGATTTTATGAGAAGATTATTTGTAGCATTTCATTTTACCGTTTCTCGTTAACTCGTTATTCGTCACAGTACTTTTTGAATTGTGGCCAAGGAAAATACAGCGACAAATTGATCTAATAACAAAATCGATACGTTCTTGCACTCGTTCCGCGAACATTTCATAATAATTTAATTTTAATCTGTCGATCTATCTGTGGTACTTTATTCGCCTATTTTCTGTCTTCTGGCTATTCATTTTACTTGCAATAAAAAAACGTGACTTCACACTATTTGTATGAACGATGGCCACTAATGGGGACTGCACTTATGGTTGATTAATTTTTTAGGTTGAAAATTTTAGATTAGCGCATTTCGAAATTATTGTGTTTTCTAGCTTTCTAAATTCCTTAATATTTATTTTTGTAGTTTAAACATTTTTTAATTCTCAAGGTTTCAAGTTTTCAAATTATTATATTAAGGTTTCAAATTATTAAATTATCAAGGTTTCATATTTTCAAGTTATCACATTTTCAAGTTTTAGAATTATTATGTTTTCAGGTTTTTAAATTATTACATTTTCAAGCTTTTAAATTATTACATTCTCAAGTTTAAAAATTATTACATTTTTAATTTTTTCAATTTTCCAATTCCACCATTTAAAAATTTTTAAGTATTTCAATTTCCACATTCTCAAGTTACAAAATTTCTAAATTTCTGACTTCAGAAATAAAAATTTCTCAAGTTTTCAAATTTCTAAGTCACTAAACCCCCAAATCCCCAAATTCCAAAGTCAAATCTCCAAATAAAAAATTTTTAATTTTCTCTAAACTAGCAAATTTAAAATTTGCATCTTGACATATATTCCTCACTAGCTAAGTGTGTATCCTTAGATCTTTAAATTTCTAGATTCCCATTTTTTTTCCCCATATTCCCCTATCCCTAAATTTCTAGATTGTCATATCTCCATATTTTTGTATCTTTAAATTTCTAGACTTCCATATCTCTATATTCCTATAATTCCTCTATCCCTAAATTTCTAGATTGTTATATCTCTATATCCCCATATTCCTCTATCCCTAAATTTCTAGATCGCCATATCTCTATTTTCCTTAAATTCTATCCCAAAATTTCTATATTGCAATATCTGAATTTCCCCATATTCCCCTATCCCTAAATCTCTAGATTCCCATATCTCTATTTTCCCATATTCCCTATTCCCAAATAACTACATCATCTTTCTCAGCCTAATCCAATCACGCGAAGCAATCTCTCGTGTCCACCGTACTCCACTTTCTCCCTTTTTGCCATTACTATTGTGTTCAAATCGGCAAAACGATATTGTAACAGCAGGAAACGCGTGGTTACATCATCCCAGTGAGATAACGACAATCCAGATATCCTTTATTCCTCGAACATTCCATAATAATTTCTCGCGGCGCCATTATGCTCTATTTTTTTTCCCGCGCTTTCAATCACTCTTACCCGGCAACCGAGAACTTTGTCGCATCATTTATCTTGCCGTTGTGTTTTCGCATTCCGTTTTCAGCCTGTTACTCGTTCGTTTCTCGTTGTTTTTTTCCCTCCTTCTTTTCTATCCATCAGGACGCCACGTTTCCCGGTGTCTAAAAATTCGAACATCACAGGAAAGACGTTTTTCATTCTCTTTGATACGCGTGTGTAGGTACGTGAGCCGGCGAGAGCCTCCGGTCGTTCTCTCGCCGACTACAATTTCCATTATGGAGTGTCCTGTCCTGCTTGCTCCCTCTTTAATGGCGAGCAAGCCAACGAACGAGTACGGGTCTGTACTAGCAGCTCTGTCATCGGTTGCCAGAACGGTCGAGCGTGAAGGTAGAAGATCGGGGCGGGAAGAGGCCATTATTATACCCACCGAGAAGTAAGAAACGACCAGCGTGGGCCCAGGTACACTCCACACGAGAAATCCTTGTTCGAGTTTCGCTATTATTCAGTGGATCGACCTCTTTAACCCTTTAGGCCATTTTTTTTTTCTTCATCATACTCGAGTGCTTTTTTGACCCACTATAGCATATAATGAACGATGTTATTTATAGGCGAATTCCATCAGGAATTGCACTGCTTCCGAAAACATTTCATGATAAAATTTCACCAAATGGCACTTGTTACGTATCAATTTGAAGTTTAGGATTTGCTGGAAATTAATGGGTAAAGGTATCATTAAGATTTGTTATTAGCAGTTAGAAATTAGGGAATGAAGGTATCGCATTTTCTTTGTCAAATGCCCGATTTCAACACGTGAAACTTGGAATGGAAATTCATGACAGAAAAGTATTGCGAAATGATACTTGTGATACATCAATTTAATGCTCAAGATATGCTAAAAATGACCGTATAAGGGTACCATTAAGATTTGTTATTATTAGAGAAGTTAGAGATTAGAGAATGGAGGTATTGCATTTTTTGTGACAATTGATCGATTTCAGAATGAGAAATTTTGGATGAAAATTCATGACAGAAAAGTATCATCAAATGGCACTTGTGATACATCAATTTAAAGCTTAAGATGTGCTGAAAATCACCATACAAATGCACCCTTCAGATTGTTCATATTGGCGAAGTTAAAAATTATGAAATTGGGGCTATTCAATTTTGCATAGTCAAAGGCTAATTTCGAAATGTTATAATTCAGACACAAATTCATGACAGAAAAGTATCACGAAGTGACACTTATGGTACATCAATATAAAGCTTAAAATGTGCTTAAAATTGCTATGTAAATGCCCCATTAATATACCTACTTTTAGCAAAATTAGAAATTAGAAGATGACGGTATTAGATTTCTGCATATAAAATTTTGGAACCTAAAAATTCTAACGTAAATTCATGACAGAAAAGTATCACCAAATGGCACTTTTGGTACATCAATTTAAAGCTTAGAATTTGATAAAAATCACCAATAAGTGCACCCTGAATACTATTAATCTTGGCAAAGTTATAAATAAAAAATTGAAGTTACTAGATTTTTGCCTACTCTTAGGTAAAACTTGTAGCACAATTTCATGACAGAAAAGAACCTCAGAATGTCACTTGTACTATAACAATTTGAAGTAAGAATTTGGCCATATAAATGCACCTTTAATACTATTAATATTAACAAAGCTAAAAATTATAAATAAAGTGCTATTAGAATTTTACAAATTTAACCAGTTGAGGTAACCGTCCACAATTCACAATAGAAAAGTACCACGAAATAGTACTTATAGCACATCGATTTAAAGCTTAGAATTTACTCAAAGTTACTACATAAACCGCTAGTACTCTGAAAGTTAGCAAAGTTTGAAATCACCAAATGAAACAATTAATAATGGTCAGTTTCTAGATTTAATCATTCCATCTGAAATTCATAAAAGTATCGCGAAATATAAGCTGGTATATAAATTTCAAGCATAAATTTTCATCAAACTGTCTATGCAAATCCTTTATTAACCGCTAATGTATACTGACATTAATTTAACGAAAGGTATCAACGTCCAGAGCAAACCACAACCACTCGAATAATCCACCGCGATCAACTAGAATGTTTAATAAAATTTTAAACAATTCTCCATGACTTCATATCGAAAATAATGGGAGCAAATCGACCACTCGACGTAACAGTTACAAATATCTTCGATACCGGTTGAACAATATAGAATTCCTAAAGCCGTGTAACAGATTTCTCATTCGATCATTTAGTTGAATCAGCCATTAGAACCGCAGCATTTCCCCGTTTAGTATGTGCATAAATCATAATTTGATTGGCACAATTAAGTTGCTCGTACAGCTTCGATCCGAACGATATGACATACAAAGTGAGTAATGATAGTCGACGTCGATCGGTTTATCATAAATATGATCTCTAAAGCTTTCGCGGGGTATAACACACGGCTACGCAAAATCGCATAAAATACAACGTGCATCAGCGATATTTCAATATTTCCGAGGAAATATCTTTTCATAAACGGTCGGAAACGAAACGAGTCGCGTTCGCGAAACATCATTTTTTATCGCGACACTCGATAACAATAAAAATAGAATGAATTCATTAAAACGCGCGTAGTTCGTGCTTTGGTAAACATTTATTTCACATATGGAGACCGTCACGGCGTTTCTATGCTATTCAATGTAACAATCGCGAATTTTGATGGGTGTACAATCTATAATCCACAGTTTGCAGCGTGCCGTGTAAGAGGGTTGCACATCCACGTGTTCCCCGTAACTTCAGCGCGAAACTCTGGCCTCGAGAAAGTTTCTGGCAACGCAGGCTAGTATGTTCGGGTTATTACCTAGGCACCTACTTTAACGCGTTTACGCTCGTGGTACAGGTCTTCTATCGTGCTACCTGAAACACGTTACAGACATTTCTGACGTTGATGGTGTTTGAAGGAATTTGAGGTCGTGCAGTTAGTTTGATTCGTTTTCTTGTTTAACTTTGCTCTTCTGTCAGCTC
Organism: Megachile willughbiella; assembly: GCA_945859595.2. NCBI lineage: Eukaryota > Metazoa > Arthropoda > Insecta > Hymenoptera > Megachilidae > Megachile > Megachile willughbiella. The sequence continues at coordinate 15,030,036 of OX243796.1, forward strand.
GCTGGCGAACCGGCTACGCCGAGTCATCCTTCCATGCCCCGTTACCTTCTGGATTACTGGAATCGAACTTTGAATAGCTGAATCACAATTCTTTCCCGAGAACGTTTCTGAATCAACGTTCGACACTTGGACAAAATCAAATTTTCTACATGTTTGAACAGATGTCCCTTCACATATTCTCTAGCCAGTTGTGTCGTTCACAATTAATTATTGCTACTACGTTAAGTGTTAGACACGTTTTGTCTTCAGCAGTCCTTGATGATACAGATTATGATAGTAATTGTAGCAATAATAGTAGTAATGAAAATACGAGTCTGGTTTATCACATTCCAACTGTAGTGTGCGACGTGTCACGTAGTTGTAGCCTAAGGGGTTAATGGAAGAATTGAATATATACAAAAATCGGGAAGTGAACAAACAGTTATCATCGACATCATTTATGGGTCATCAAGTGTCCCAAATAGTATTAATATTTTAAGAACAATTGTAAGAAAATTTGAATTGAAGAATACTCTATCACGTATGTTTTGATTCGATAACTCGTAAGCTTGGAAGCAAACCTTTCTTGCACACAGCTGGAACTCCGTTGACAAAGCACGTTAACGAGTATGTTAAATCCTTTGTCTTAGCAATATATGTTACGAAGCATGTATTATACTTTGTACAATCACTTGGCACGTCTCGAGTTTGAGTATGGATGTTCAGATCGGACACGTTGTTCACGAGTTAAGATAGGTATTGATCCACGGCTAGGGATATATGCAATGTGTACGTGTACACACGCTGACACTCCTGTATTTTTCTCTAGGCTTCCTCAAGTAGCATTTAGCGTTAAAGAGGAATATCCATTGTTAGGATCAGCGACGAAAGGTTTAGAAATAGCTGATGCTTGAATCTCTCAGTCGAACGTGATTGATTTCGCTTTTCAAGACGCTATGTCGTGGAAGTTCATGAGTCATTTTACACTATTGAAATAAGTAATAGCTGTCCGTTCGTATATTTTATTTTATACCTTTGCAATTTTACTTGTGAAGGTGTATCGGATACAAGATTTAAAAAAATTAATATTACATAATAGAACGTGAATAAAATTGCATGTATGTACTTTTAAAAATTTATTAACAATTTTTGTTTGATGTCTAAATTCATTGTAAGGGGGTAAAATTAACCCCTGTAGATTAAACTTTTCAAGTTTATTTTTTAGCTCGACATCTGTAAGGGATGGAAGAAAATTTTAATCAAATGTACCAAATGGTAAACGCTTAATTAATTAAGTAGTCGGAAAAGATTTTATCCGACAAAGAATTTCTCTCTAGTGAAATTTTATGGGGATTCAAAGGTACATTTTTAGCAAATTGTTATCCCGTCTGAAATTTTGTACGTGCCATCGATACGCAACGGGGACAATTATCGTTATTATCTTTTTACTAATTACTCGCGTATAACTTGGTTCTCGGGATAATATCGTGCTTTGCGCAGGAAACACATTAGCGACAAATAATATCGCACTGAGTCAAAGGAATGATTAAATGGAGGATGTTTATGTTGGGAATAATTCACGTAAAATGGTTGCGGCGTCTCTGTATTAAAGCGCTAAGTAACATGCTGTTTATTTGTGTATATGAATTGTACAACGCAAATGTTGTACACGGTACTTCCTTCTCCCATCGCGCCAAATTATTTTCATGCGGTAATTTCAATTCGAAGAATTTTCCTTCCGTAATTATTCCATTATGGCAGTTTCCGGTAATTTCATCGTTCGGTATTAAGGATACTGCACTTGTGTGCGAAATTTTTATTTTGCACTGTAATGCAATTTAAAATAGTAATACGTAGAACAAACTGATATTTATTATTAAATTCTAAGAGTCATTAAATATTCCAAATTTTATTAATATCTAATATTAAATATTTCATGGAATTTGCATAAAAATATTATACATAATTATATGTGATATTACATTTAATATAATGACATAATATGTATGATGTTGTATATGATATAATAATATTATATACAGGGTGTCTCACAAGAAGTGTAGGTCCCTGAAATAGGGGGTAGCTGACGTGATTCTGAACAAGATTTCCCTTTGCAAAAATGGGGTTTGAAGCTTCGTTTTTGAGTTAGACTCAAGAATTGCGCGCGCAGATACGAAAGCAACTCTGCTTGGCCGGTGTTTTTCTTTAATAATTCAAAAACGAAGCTTGAAACCCCATTTTTGCAAAGGGAAATCTTGTTCAGAATGAAGTCCTCTACCACCCCTTTCAGGGAGTAACACCTATTGCGGGACACCCTGTATATGGTGTGATATATAATAGAATAAACATGTATATGGCACGATACATAACATACAAACCTATTACATGTATATGGTATTTTATGTAATATATTAACAATAATATACCTATATTAATTTAAGCATATTATACACAGTAAAATATAAAATATAATAAATATAAATGCATATATTATTAAATTATATGTCCACATATGCATCAAATTCTATAAAATAGTAACGGTATGATACAAATTAAAATTAAAGGTAAACTTGTATCATTAGCAGTAGAAAAAATAGTGTTTGCTAATTGAAGTGACGTAAATGTCAATGATATGCAAAATGACGGCACAGTGAAGTGCATCGAATAACAAGAGAGTGTCATCGGTGCAGCAAATGACGCTACAGTGGCGTCAGTATGTTAATATCGCCTCACGGCGTCAGCAAATAAGCTTCTGATTTCATTCAGTTCGAACGAATTTATTTCCATCGATCATTCGCCTCCTCCTAGCGATAGTGACGCACAACGTGTATAATTTGAAACGTTTAATCGAATGAAAAATAAACGCTCCATCGAGCTGAACGTTATTGAATGAAAAGTTAAATTGGAACGCACACGAGGCACACCACGAAATGTCCGCAGTCTAACGTTGTACATACCCGACGCGGTGGGCATAGCAGACCGACGACGAGATGGTAGAAAGCATCAGTGGTCCCGAGCCATAGTAAACTTCAAGGCTAACCGTTCGCCAGTGTACAGTCCACGACATAAATTCAGTTGCAACACCAGAATTTGTACACTCGGTTGTAATGCGATTTTATTGAGGATAACTACACCTATGTGAACTTTTCTTCTGGTATTGTTCTCTTATTCGAGGATCTCCAGGATTTGAGAACTCGATTTCTCGCATTTTCGAAATTCTTCAATTACTGAATTTTGAAACAGTTTCTCAAGTTTGGGAACTTAATTTCTCGTATTTCGTGAATTCGTAGATTATCACATTTTGTAAGACTCAGTTGATCAGTTCTTCAAATTTGGAAACTTGCTTTGTCGTATTTCACAGATTATTAAATTTTGAAACACTCAATTTCTTAAATCTTTAATTTTGGAAATTGAATTTTTCATATTTCACAACTTTTTAAATTATTAAATTTTGGAAAACTTAATTTTGAAATACCCATTTTCACAAATTTTGGAATTCCTGAATTTTTAAGTTTCTAAACGTTTAAGTTACCAAACTTCCACATCAGAAATTTATAGATTCTGAAATTCCTAGGTTTCGAAGTTTCTAGAACTTGAAATCCCTAGATTTCGAAATTTCTATGTCTCAAAATTTGCAGATCTCAAGTATCTAGATTTCCATATCCCTATGTACCCAAGTTTTTAGGTTTCTAAGTTGCTAAGTTTGCAGGTGCCTAGGTTACCAAGTCCCTAGATTCCCATATTCCTTTGTCTCCAAATCCATAAATTCCTATATCTCGAAATTTTCAATTTTCAAGATTTCAAAATTCATAAGTCTTCAAATCCCTAAATCCCCAAATTTTCAGTGCTGCAAATTTCTAGTTTCGTACATTCCTAGATTTTCATATGCTTACATCTTCAAGTTCCTAGATTCTCAGAGCCATAGATTTTCATATTTCTATATTTCCAAATCTCTAGATCCAAAAATTTAAAATTTTCTAAGTTTCCAAATCGCCAAACTTTGAAATCACCAAACTTCACAAATTTGGCAATTTATAAACCCTGAATTCTAATGCAATTTCATGACAGAAAAGTATCACGAAATATCACTTATGATATATCAATTTAAAGCTAAGATTATCGTGAAAATTACTGTATAAATGCACCTGTACAATTATTAATATTACGAAAGTTATAAATTAAAAGGTAAGGGTATTAATTTCTTGCAGCTCTAATAACTGATTTTGAAGCTCATCAATTCTAATGAAATTTCAGGACAGAAAAGTATCGTGAAATACTATTTCTACTATAGTAACTTAAAGCTTAAGACCCGCTAAAAGTTACTATATAAATGCCTATTTAATAGAATTAACATAAATTAGAACATAAATTAACATAAATTAGAAAATGAAGGTATTAGATTTTTGTGAATTGAACGATTTATGATTTTGATGAAGGATGATTTTGTAAATTTAATTTCTGGACTCACCATAGCTAGATTGCTATATCCCTAGATTCTTAAATACTTACGTCCTCAGAATCTCTGCCCTCTCAAATTTGTAGATCTTCAAATACCTACATTCCCAAATTTCTGGTTCCTCAGACTTCTAGATTTTTATAATTCTAGATCCTCAAGTTTCTACATTTCCATATTTCTGTATTTCCAAATACTTTTCCAAAATCCCTAGATTCTCAAATTCGTACATTCTTACATCCCTAGATACTAAAATACATTCACAAACTCAACTCCAAATTTTCAAACTTCCAAAAATCTCTAAATATCAATGGGGTCACAGATATCCCCCTTGGTTGTCATACTTTCCCTAGGGAATTTTCTCTTGGCTATCCAAGTGCCTTTTAACTCTCACTAAAATCTCAAGTTCCCAAAATCCCTAAAATATTCAAACTTCCAAATTTCCGAATTGTAACAAAAGGAACGTACATCATCGTTCACGTAAACTACTCATAAATCATTCTTCCTACATCGCCATTTTACCGAATCATGCCAACCCATGTCCACTCCAAACCCTCGCGAATTATGTATCCCTTTCATTCTCGTCTTTTACGGACGTCTGAAAAATTCGTTCCAAACACCTTGAGACTCTCCAACAATTTTACTTATCGCAAGGTACGTCGAGTTATCCACAACTCAGCGGAATTCGCTGGAATATTTGTAATTTCGTAAAGTGGCGGTAAAAAGATCCGAGGATTTTTCGCGTGACGTCCGCGTCACTCGGTGTATATTTGATCTCATCCCTGCTCGCTAGACACGGTTCACCCTCTTTACCCTTCTTTCGGTTCTCTTTCGCATTCCAACAGGTGCGAAACGCGTCACTGCACCCTGAACCGAGGGAAGACACGGTTTTATCACGTACAGGCAGACGCATTGGCTGCACGTGATGGCTTGTTCTTTGGGTCTGGGGTGAACAAATCCCTTCCTTTGTATCCGACGGCACGGAAAATTCTTGGATAGTCGCTAATCCGACGAATCGTTGCTTCCGGACGAACAATCTTACCCGACGACTTATCCTCCTGGACCTGCATAGTTATGCAACTGCATGTACCACCTGACCACCCACGCTGTTGTCATTGTTCGTTATCGACTGTTGTGCGCTTCCGAGATAGGAGATTTGACACTCGGAATGTTAGTTTTGAGAATTTTAGATCGTGGGTTTGCAGGTTTTCGGAGGTAAGGATTCAGGAATATTTTAGCGTAGATTTGGAGGTTTTGGAAGGTGGGGTTGGGGAATTTTTCATTGCAGATTTGGGAATTTGAGGATTTGGGAACTGTTGACTTTCGTTGGGAGTTTGGGAGATTTGGGAATTTTTAAATTTGAACATTTGGGAATTTGTAAGCGTAGACTTGAGAATTTTCGAATTTGAGGATTCGGGGATATTTTAGCGCAAATTTGGAAGTTTTCGAACTTGGGGGTTTGGGGACATTTGACTATCGATTTGAGGATTTGAGGATTTGGGAATTTGAGGATTTGAGAACTGTTGACTGTAGGTTTGGGAATTTTTAAATTTGACGACTTTGGAATTTTCAAGCGTAGACTTCAGAATTTTCGAATTTGAGGATTCGGGGATATTTTAGCGCAAATTTGGAAGTTTTCGAACTTGGGGGTTTGGGGACATTCGACTATCGATTTGAGAATTTGGGAATTTTGGGATTTAAGGATTTGAGAACTGTTGACTGTAGGTTTGGGAATTTTTAAATTTGAACACTTAGGAATTTGTAAGCGTAGACTTCAGAATTTTCGAATTTGAGGATTCGGGGATATTTTAGCGCAAATTTGGAAGTTTTCGAACTTGGGGGTTTGGGGACATTCGACTATCGATTTGAGAATTTGGGAATTTTGGGATTTAAGGATTTGAGAACTGTTGACTGTAGGTTTGGGAATTTTTAAATTTGAACACTTAGGAATTTGTAAGCGTAGACTTGAGAATTATCGAATTTGAGGATTTGGGAATTTGTAAGCGTAGATTTGGAAGTTTTCGAATTTGAGGATTTGGGAACATTTAACTATAAACTAGGGAATTTTTGAAGTTGGGGATTTAGGAATTTTCAATAAATATATTTGAAGAATTTTTTACTTTGAGAATTTGTAAATTTTAGATCGTAGATTTGAAAATCTTCGAATTTTAGTATTTTGGAATTTTCAACCTATAATTTGGAAATTTTCGAATTTGACGATTTGAGAACATGAAAATTTAATAATTAGGAATTTAGAAATTTATTCATTTAAAAATTTTCAGATTTAGAAATTAGAAGTTCGAGAAGTCTATAACTTATGAACTTCGACATTTAAAAATTTAGGTATGGGTGAAATTTTGGAGTTTGAAGAATTTAACAGTTTTGGATATTTGGAAAACCGTAAACTTGAGTACTTAAAAATTTGAGAATGTGGAAATGTTAACATTTTTTAATTTTATAGATCCAAAACTGGGGAATTTAAAAATTAATAAATTTGAAAATCTGAAGATTTTACTATTGCAAATTGTGAAAATTTATAAATTTGAAATCCGGAAATTTGACAATTTGCAAATTTGAAAACTTAGAAAGTTGAAAAATTAAAAATTTCCAACTTTTTGTCTGAACACAACAATTTTTAAATTCAAGATTTGGTACTTTGCAAAATTTGTATATTTTGTAACTAGGACATTAGAAAATTTGTGAATTGTGAAATTTGAAAGTTTAATTATTCAGAAATGTGGAAAATTTGGTCATTATGAAATTTTCAGACTTGAAAATTCGAATATTTTTGGATTAAAAATTTACAAGCTTAAAAATTCGGAAATTTGAAATTTGTAAGCTTAAAAATTCAGGTATTTAAAATTTGCAAACTTAAAAATTCAGGAATTAAAAATTTACAGTTTTGAAAATTCGGAAATTTGAAATTTACAGGCATAATAATTCAAGTCTTTGCAATCTATAAACTTAAAAGTTCCGGGAATATCAATTTCACCATTCGAAACCTAGAAAACACGAATTTCAACTATAAAACTGCTGAAATTATTAACTCGACTAAGCCACCTCGCAACTCCACGTCACCTATCCATACACCGCTCATGCCATAAAATAAATTTCGAAACGCAAAAAGTCCAATACGACACCGTACAAAACCATCTTAAAATAGTGTCTATCGCACGTCAGTTTAAAATGAAAAGATTAATGAAAAGCACCGGACAGGTGTACGTCCCCCCTCCTCCCTCCCCACTCATAGAAGGATTGCGCAACCGTAGCCATTCAATTCCACGAGGATATCGAGAATCGAAGAACAAGTGAACCCACGCGAAATGGAGCAATATCTTTCGTTCGTTAGGTGACAGAAAAAGAAACGATCGTTTCTCGCTTCGTAACCGTATCGTATTCCTTCGCGTCGTAAACGAACAGCACGAGAACGAAATCTTTTCGCGACGAATACGTTCGTCACGAGAACGAAAAGTTCCGCTCGGACTTTCACGTAGCTTTATGGCGGGTAATTGGACGCTGGATTCGTTTCGACTAAAGCTGCCACACACGGGGGACACCGAACCGACCGGTCTTGAATGAGACTTACTTTCGCAAACGGTTTTACGTAATCCTTTTAATCCATTCGACATTTCTCCGCCTGTTTTCGAAGAGGAGCCTGTCGACGAAAGAAAACTTTTCTTCGACCCCATTTTCTCCTCGGAACTCCTTAATAGTTCGTACAATTTATTTCTTTTTCGTTGTTTTTGTTTTTATATCACCCTCTGAAAAGGTATCACAAAGTTTGAGGTACATTTTTATTTTCTTAACAAATTGCTTCGGTTTCTTTTTTCGAACATGAGTTTTACATACATTGAACATGCTGCAAGGTTATTATATTGTTCGGTAAATGTATTGTAAAATTATATTTAGTAAATGTTTATAAACTTATTGAAAATATATTATTTTAATTCTCCTCTTTTAATATTCTGTTTTTGATTCGAAAATACTTTTATAGATCTAGGATATGTTAAACCTTTGTACATGAATATTGCACGTAACTAAACATTTAGTCTATTTTTGAGTGAAAACGGAATAGCCTCAATTTTACAATTTTTAACTTTGTTTACATTAATAATTTTAAGGGTGCATTTATACAGTAATTTTCAGCACATCTTAAGCTTTAAATCGATGTATCACAAGTGCCATTTGGTGAAACTTTTCTGTCATGAATTTGCGTCCGAATTATTATATTTCAAAATTGACGTTTGACTATGCAAAACTGAATAGCCCCAATTTTTTTATTTTTAACTTCACCAATATTAATAATCTTAAGGGTGCATTTATACAGTAATTTTCAGTACATTTTAAGCTTTAAATCGATGTATCACAAGTGCCATTTGGTGAAACTTTTCTGTCATGAATTTGCATCTGAATTATTACGTTTGTAACCCTTAGACTTTAGGAATTCAACTTGTACAATATACATTTGATATAAAAATGTACTACTTTTCCTTTGTCTTTCTATCATTTTCTTTGAATACTAAGAGTCTTAATAAACCTTGTAGTTGTGGTAAACAAATGTTAAGATCGATATATAAGTGCCGTTTTGCGATAGTTCCAAGTCATGAATTTCAAGAAGAATTTTTACCTTTCGATATAGTTTGACATGCAATCTAACGTAATGGTTCCTTTCTCTAATTGCTAGCTTCGCTTATCTAAAGATCATTAAAGGGGCGTTTCCATGGCAATTTTGAACAAGCTTCAAGCTTTAATTTGGCATACTACAAGTACCATTTTGCTATACTTTTCTGTCATGAAATTGCTTTCGACGTTTGATGTTGAGGACTTGATAATTTGATATACAGCAGTGAACTAGTTCTACTTTTCCTTTTCTACCTCATTCGTGTTAACAACTGTAATGAACCATTTAAACAGCAATTTTCTGCATATCTTAAGCTTTAATTTGACATACCATAAACAGTATTTTGTGATACTTTTAAGTCATGAAATTCTGTTAGACTTTTGATATCTGGTATTTGACATACAACATTGTACTAGTTAAATTTTTTTTTCTGTTAGTTATGTTCAGAATATGAATGAAGCACTTATATAGCAATCTTCTGTATATCTTAAACTGTAAATTGGTGTATCACGAGCCTTGTTTTGTGATACTTTTAAGTCATGAAATTTCGTTGGACTTTTGCAGTTTGAAATTTGATAACTTTACATATGACAATGAACTTGTTCAATTTTTCCTTCTTTCACATTGCTCATGTTAAGATCCTTAATGAAGCATTTATGTAGCAATCTTCTGTATATCTTAAGCTTTAAATTGGTGTGTCATGAGCCCTGTTTTGTAATACTTTTAAGTCATGAAATTTCGTTGGACTTTTGCAGTTTGAAATTTGATAACTTTACATATGACAATGAACTTGTTCAATTTTTCCTGTTTTCACATTGCTCATGTTAAGATCCTCAATGAAGCATTTATATAGCAATCTTCTGTATATCTTACGCTTTAAATTGGTGTGTCATGAGCCCTATTTTGTAATACTTTTAAGTCATGAAATTTCGTTAGACTTTTGCAGTTTGAAATTTGATAACTTTACATATAACAATGAACTAGTTCAATTTTTCCTTCTTTCACATTGCTCATGTTAAGAACTTTAATGAAGCATTTCTATAGTAACTTTCTGCATATCATAAGCTGTAATTTGACATATCATAAGTGCTATTTTGTGATACTTTTAAGTCATGAATTTTCGTTAGACTTCTGGTGTTTCAAATTTGATAATTTTACATACAACGAACTAGTTCAATTTTTCCTCTTTTCACATTACTGGTCAAGAATCTTAATGAACCATTTGTATAGTAATTTTCTGCAAAATTCTTAGGTTTTATATTGACCACAGGTATGATTTTATCATATTTTCACGCGACGAAGGTACTGCTAATCTTTCGAAGCCGACGTGTGAAACGATATTTATTTAAATACTGCGTTTCGTTAAAATTCCCAACAGAATCTGTGCAAATTATATCGCGGAATTCCTGAAATTTGCCTAGGAATTAAGATTAAAGGTAAAGCGATCGTGCGCGAAACGGATGACGGAAGATCGCAAGCGTGAACTTGCGGATAAGACGAGAAGAGCAAAGAGGATGGTATACCGTTAGACGTACTTACGGCTGTTGCACGCTCGTTTCCGGTCTTTTGCTATGGCTAAAGGTTTCAAGAAAGATAGTCTTCGCGCTTGGCTAGGAATGCTCGGCTGTGTTTGCGTTCAATCACCCGAACATCGAATAATCGATCTTTCTATCTTTCCTGGTTTCAATGAAACCCGCGTAGGAGTAAATACACCATTTGTTTTTGCCGTATCTTCAACGTTATTTACTCGAGCTGCGAGATGAAACTGCCAGATACTGGATGAATCGCTTCGCGAGAATTTTATCGAACGATTACCTTGGAGAAATTTTCATTGCATTCTGCAGAAACATTTTAAATAACCTTGTCAATTAATATCGGTTCTTGCAAATATTGAAAGGAATTTATGGCACATATTTTGATGTTGATTTAAACTAATTTAGGATTTTTTTAAATAATTAGCACACTGGAAAAATTATTAACAAAATTATTGATTGTTAAGAAGGTATCTAATAGAAAATACCTCTAACTATGATATCAATTAATAATCAATAATTATTATTAATAATGATTGTTTATCAGTAAAATATGCTTAGGACATTACAGTTTAAATACAGTATGTTGCAAGGTATAAACTGATTGTATATGTATGTAATAAAAATTCACATACATAAAGTGTACATACACATGTGAATAAAATATAGAAACAGTCTCGTTCCGACAGTTGAATCAATCGGACGTGTTATTACCTGCTCGTACCGTTACGTGTGCCGTACATACAAGTGCTTGTGTTAGTGAGTACTGTGTCGTAAACAGTGTCAACTTGTAGTGGTGATTAAATCACCACTACATAATATTTTGACGTAGGTATACGTACATCATACGTATCACCATGTCAAAACAATTGAACCCGTATAGTGATATAAGCAGACCAAGTTATCCTTCCCTAATCGACGAAAATCAATCTAACCTAACGGAAAATTGCCAAAGTACCCAAAAATTCAATATGACTGGAACCAAAACTTCATATGCGAACATAACGAAACACGAGTATACACCAACCCAAGACCAAGCTATCATTCTGCAATCAATTGATGGTATCACAATTAAGGAGTACGCTCGGGCAATCGGTAACATAACAGGACCCAAAGCTATAAAATATCTTTCCAGGATCTCCAACGGAAGAATCTGTATGTATTTAGATTGCAAAGAAACGGTTACAAACTTAACCTCTAAACACAAATCAGTTCAAATCAACAACGTAAACATAGAAATTCGCCCAATGGTACTACCGGCACAACGAATCATTTTATCAAACATCGCACCCATAATCCCAAATTCAGTTATTGAATATATGTTTAAAAAAAATAATATCAAACTGCATTCAAAAATAACTCCACTAAAAGCGGGAATCACCGACCCAGATTTGTCGCATATATTAAGTTTTAGGAGGCAAGTCTACGTTGACTCAGAAGATGCTAAACAAATCCCAAGCTCCTTTCTAGTTACGTTAGAAAACAACACCTACAGAATATTCGCTACCTCGGAGAAACAGACATGCTTTAGATGCAATCAAGAGGGACATATTGCGAAGCAATGTCCCAATAATCTTAACCAAAATCCAAATGAAACTAGCTCACAAACAAACCCTATCTCACAATTCTTTCCACCCTCCACCACCAATGACCAGTCTCAAGAAATACAAATAGAGAACCCAAATACACCTGAACACATAGAAGCAATATTGCAAGAGGCCTCCAACACAACAGATCTTAAAGATAGAGAAATAGAAGACCAGATTACAGACAAAAAAGGAAACAAAAGACCACTATCTATAACATCTGAAGAAAGTAACACTAAACCAGTAAAATTAAGCGACCTTGAATTTAAGTCACCAGACCCAATAGCCAAAAAACCTCATAGGATCCCAGAACCAGCTTCTAAGAAAACAAAACGGCCTCCATCTCCTGCATTTTCGTTAGAAAAAATTGATGATATGTTAGAACCAGCCAAAAATTACATAGAAGACCAAGATAATAATCACGTGTTAAATTACATTCAATTTAAAAGCTTCCTTGAAAACTCAATTACAGCACCAGATCCATCAGAAATCGCAAAAATATACACAACCAATACCCTTGATTTAGCTGAAATGATAATAAGAATCCACCCTTTACTCAAAGTACGAAGCATGAAAAACAGGTTACATAGATTGTACAAAAAATTAATTCAGAACTCCTCGACAAAAACAACCACTAACTGGGCATCAGAAATAGAGAGCGATTCCTCTTAATTAAAATGAAGCAGATAATACAATGGAACATAAATAGTTTTTACACTCACTACGAACAGCTACAGCTTCTACTAAACCAACACAACCCAGTCATCATTTGCCTGCAAGAAACGAACCTCAAAAAACACCACCACCCGAGGCTCAAGGGGTTCTGCACCTTTAACAAAATTAGAGATAGTGATAACCACGCGAGTGGGGGAGTACTCATCGCAGTATCCGAAAAATTCAACGCCACCGAAATCCCGTTGAACACAGACCTAGAAGCAGTTGCAGTTACAGTACAATTCCCTAGCAAGATACACATATGCAATCTGTACCTTCCGAATAGCCATACCCTAATATCATCTGATCTAGAGTCGCTTATAAGTCAGCTACCAACACCATTCTTACTGATGGGTGACTTCAATAGTCATCATTACCTTTGGGGTTCATACAAAATAGATGGCCGCGGGAAGATTTTTGAGAACTTACTAGAAAACCCAGATATCACTCTTCTTAATTCAGGTAGTCCAACGCATTTTACGGCAAACACTGGCAAAATGAGTGCAATCGATCTAACACTTTGTAGCAGCAAATTAACGCAATCGCTAGAATGGGAAGCCCTGCAAGATCTCCATGACAGCGACCATTTTCCCATTAAAGTTACTTACTTAGACAATGTCCCACAGCTACAAAACAAACCCACTAACAAGTGGAACATTAATAAAATAGACTGGTGTTTGTATAAAACAATAATTACAAATATCCTTCAAGAAATTGCAAATAATGAAATTGATCCAATCAACATCAATCATGAAATCGAACTACTGCAAACAGCTATAATAAAAGCAGCGCAGGAATCTTCCAGTCCAATTAAGCCAACAAGTACAAAAAAAAGGAACACCCCTTGGTGGAACGAACAATGCCAGGCAGCCATGAAAGAAAGCCATAGGGCCTTCAACAAAGCAAAGAAACAACCAACAAGAGAAAATTTAGAAAATTTCAAAAAACTACGAGCTAAATTCCGCAAGATAATAAAAGAAAGTAAAAGGAAATCTTGGCAATCATATATATCAACTATCACAAATAGTACTCCAACAAATACTCTATGGAAAAAAATTAGAAATATTAATGGAATAGAGTACCATACAGAAATTCAATTTTTCAATCTAAGTGACAATAAAGTTATAATTAACCCACAGGACATAGCTGACACCCTGGCAGATACATTTCAAAAAAATTCAAATGATGAAAATTACGATCCAAGAGTACACTTACCCTCGACGCATCCCACAAACCTAATAAGTGATAATAGACATCCAGAAGACTCCGCTTCCGAATCCACCGTAAATTCAATCATAACCTTAGAAGAACTAACAAATACCCTCCACTCTACAAAAAATTCCGCCCCTGGACCCGATAATATACCTAACAAACTAATAAAAGAACTACCTCCAATCGGCATCAATCATCTCCTAAAGATCTACAACTGCATTTGGATAGACCAAGTATTCCCAGATAACTGGAGGAAGGCCATAGTTATACCTATACCCAAACCAGGCAAAAATAAAAATACACCTGGAAGTTATAGACCGATCGCTTTAACAAACTGTATGTGTAAACTCCTAGAAAAAATAATTAACAAAAGGCTCAGGTGGTTTATTGAATCGAATAACATGCTATCGCCTAACCAATATGGATTCAGACGATACCACTCAACTACCGATGTCCTGATAAACCTAGAGACAAGTATATGCGAAGCATTCCTGAAAAACGAATCACTCATTACAGTATGTTTAGATATTGAAAAGGCATATGACTCAATACCAAGAACGACAATCATCAACGCCCTTATGAAGACAGGATTAAATGGTAATACTTTAGCTTTCATTAAAAACTTCCTCACAAACAGATCTATCCAGGTGAGAACGAATGGTGTCCTGTCCAAACCAACCATTGTACACAAGGGAGTACCACAAGGATCGGTAATCAGTGTTACGCTTTTCCTAATAGTAATCGACGACATCTTAAACAACGTCAGGCCGCCAATTCAAGGTTTTTTGTTCGCAGACGACTTAACACTAACCTGTAGTGGGAAAAACCCAAACACTATCATGCAGCTCCTACAGGAAAGCATAAACGACATGCTATTATGGTCCGAAAAATCGGGACTTAAATTTTCCCCCGAAAAAACGAAATATATAATCTTTTCCAGACAACGCAAGAAAATCACACATGTCACTAATCTCTATATGCAGAACACTGAAATCGAAAAGGTAGACAACATAAGGATACTCGGACTCATCTTTGATCATAAGCTAACCTGGGGACCACACATTAAATATTTAAAAACCGTATGTACACAAAAAATGAATATCATAAAAGCGTTAGCAAATAATAGCTGGGGTGCTGACCAAGAAACCATTATACAAACCTACCAAGCACTAATTCGATCTAAATTGGACTACGGGTCAATAGTGTATAACTCAGCTAAAGCCAATACTCTGAAAGCAATCGGCGCAATTCATAATGCCGCTTTAAGATTAGCAACGGGATGTTACAGAACTAGTCCAATAAATAGCATACTATTCGAAGCAAAAGAACCACCACTAGAACAAAGAAGAAAATACCTAAGCCTAAAATATGCAATTAAAATCTCCTCTACTCCAAATAATCCTACCTACAATAACATATGTACTAATAGATATACACACCTACAAGCCAAGAAACCTAAATCTCCAATTCCATTCTATGGAAGAATTGCCAAATACGAGAGTCTTGCTGAAATCACAACGACCCCGATCATCCCACGTAAACATAGGAAACCTGCTCCCTGGACCCAAAAAATTCCAGATACCAATATCGACCTCGCAGTACTCCCCAAAGATCAAATTAGTAGCATTGAACATAAATTTAATTTTCAGCGACTATGTAGCAAATTCCCTAACCACCAAAGGATATATACTGATGCATCAAAAAATGACCAGGCAGTAGGAGCTGCCGTCGTCTGTGATAGTACAATCCAAAAAATCCCCCTTCCAAAAGCCTCATCTATTTTCACAGCAGAAGCTTGGGCAGTTTTTGAAGCCTTTAAATACGTGCAGGACAATAACAATAACCTACCTTCCATCATCTTCACAGATTCCATGAGCGTCATAAAAGCAATAGTAAACCCAAATAGTGAATCCAAACATGAAATTATCCTAAATATCCATTACATATATACGCATCTTACCAACATTGGAAATCATATAACCTTAGCCTGGGTCCCATCCCACCAAGGAATCGAAGGAAATGAATTAGCCGACAAAGCCGCCAAAGAAGCAACATTGTCCTCGCCAGTAAACAACCGCAGACAGATTCCATACCAAGATCTCATTACCGCAGTACGCCACACCGAACGACAAGCATGGAATAAAGAATGGAGAACTTCTAAG
Source organism: Megachile willughbiella (assembly GCA_945859595.2). Classification (NCBI taxonomy): domain Eukaryota; kingdom Metazoa; phylum Arthropoda; class Insecta; order Hymenoptera; family Megachilidae; genus Megachile; species Megachile willughbiella. Next base: position 15,046,295 of record OX243796.1, read on the forward strand.
CATATAAAAACTCACAACGTGACTCAAGATTTCTATGAAACAATGCCATGTAACAATATCAAGAGGAAGGACAGAATTATTTTAGCCAGACTTAGAACCGGTCATTGTAAATTCACACATGAGTACCTCTTGAAAAAAACAGAACCACCAATATGCACGGTCTGCAGAAAGAATATCTCGACCCACCATCTACTATTTGAATGCAGCAAATTTCAGGCCCAAAGACAAAAATATGGAATATCACCGACCACAGCCTTGACTTCACAAAAGTACATAGAGAATACCATACAGTACCTACAAGAAATCAATTTGTACCATAGTATTTAGTCCAACAAAGTGTAGGAAATAGAACTCACACGTCGCTAATGACCTGAAGGTAGATGCGACGTTAAACCTGGATTAAAAAAAAAAAAAAAAAAAAAAATATAGAAAGTTAAAATTAAATATTTAGAAAAATATTTACTTACAGTGGTAATTTCAAAAGCACTTGATTAAAGAGAACTAAAATTTCGTAAAGATAAATTCACCAGTGTGCAATAAAATTGAAAATCATCGAAATTTGTGAAATATTCTTCGGAAGATACACGATGCTCCATTTTATTTCCTGGAATTAATCGGGAAACGAAATTAATATTAAAATGCGTTAGCAAACTAGACAGGAATCGATAAAAATGAATAGAAAATTTTAAACGGGAACTGCATAATAAATCGTCCAGACCAATTCTTGGAAAGTGCAATTTTGTTGGTCATACATATTTTATTTTTATTACTTATTGATCCCGGTTCCATAGAGTGAGTGTCGAACGAATCCAATAATGTAGTGGCTCGTTTTAAAACCGTGGAGACACATTTTTTTTTTTTTATTTTAACAGGGTCGAATCGTGGTGAAACAGATGCGTATTGGTTTTACAGGTGGCAAACGGGGGAATCGATGAAAATTTGTGAACGTTTTCGAAGTCTGTAAAAAATGGCTGGATATAATAAAAACATGACCGGACCGGCGAAATAAATCATTTTTAAAATCGTGCAAAATGCGAGCGGCGAAATTAACCATGCAGAAAGTTTTATCGATGTAAATTCTTTTTGAATTCACAACGAGGCGTTGCAAAATGTTTTTATTCCGCGAACGAAATCTCTACGTGTATTGCCATTGCGAAGAATTTCCTACCCCCGGTAGTCGTCGTTTACGACAATATAACGAGAGTCTACTGTGTATTTAATATTTGCATATTAACGAGCCAAGTTCGATTTGCTATTTACAGACTAAACCGTGGAGTAACTTTGCCTCTTCCGTTTTATCGATCGTCGCGATTTTTGTTCGTTGATTTTTTTATTCCCCGATTTCGAAGTTTCGTTTCACCGTTTCGACTAATTGCTTGGCCGGTCGCTTTAATTGTTACACGATCGATCCTGGTCGCGCGAGACCATTTTAAATTCGAGACCAGCCTTTAACAAAAGTTTTGAAGCAGTTAGAGACTACGGGTGATCGAATGAAACGGGGTAGAAACAAAAAGTTATGAATTTTATCGGTTTTCTTTGATTTATCGTACGCTTTACGGCGTGAAAAATCAATCGTATTATAACTATTTGATTTTTAGTACTTCGGTGCTCGATATTGGAGATAGAAATACTTTTAGAGTGATACTTGCTATTATAATATGAATATTTTTATTATTTTTAATAGCTTCATGTCGGTTTGCTCTACTATTTTATCATCTTTGCTATTTTATTATTTTACTGTTATTGTATACCACTGTTTACTGTTTTATTATTTTGTTACTTTATTTTTCCACTGTGCTAAATACTTTTCCATTAATTCTACTATTTAATTATATTATTGTTTCACTATTTCACTCCATTACCTGTTACTATAGTACTCAATTACTGTACTACTATTACACTGTTTATACTATTTAACTATACTACTTTATCACTATACTATTAATCTGTTACTGCAACTACTATACTATTACTATACAATTAATCCATTAATGTTACTATGCAGTTATACTACTATACTACTATTGTATACTACTATTATACTATTATACTATTGTTATTTCATTATACCACTTCTCCACGTAACATGTGATGATACATGGCAAGAAAATTCAGTGTTTGGCGATATAGAACGTGGTCATTTAATGCATGGCAATTTAACGCGTGGCAATATAACGTGTCGTAACTCAACGCGCGGCGATATAACGCGTGGTAATTCAACGCGTGGCGATATAACACGTGATAATTCATCGCGCGGCGATATAACGCGTGGTAACTCATCGCGTGGCCATATAACTCGTGGTAATTCATTGCGTGGCGATATAACTCGTGGTAACTCATTTCGCGGCGATATAACGCGTGGTAACTCATCGTGCGGCGATGTAACGCGTGGTAACTCATTGCACGGCGATATAACTCGTGGTAATTCATTGCTCGGCGATATAACGTGTGGTAAGTCAGTGCGTGGCAATATAATGCGTAGTAATTCAATAGCGGCAATATAACGCACTGTAACTCAACGCCTGCCAATATAACGCGTGATAATTCAACATACTGCAATATAATGCGTGGTAATTCAACGCGTGGCGATATAACACGTAATAATTCAGTGCATTGCAATATAATGCGTAGTAATTCATTGCATTGCAATATAATGCATAGTAATTCAGCGCGAAGCATTATTATGCGTGGTGATTCAACGCGTGGCGATATAACTCGTTGAAACTCAACGCATGGCGATACAATGCGCGGTAATTGAACGCGTGGCATTGCAATACGTGGTAATCCAGCACATAACAATACAGCTATCACCTGGCGATACAAAGCGTGATAGTACAATACCTCGCAATCCAACGTGACTATACAAATCGTGGCGATATAACGCGAATATATCGCGTGTAAGGCTTACACCGTATAATATACCTCGTATTTCGTTGCAATATACAATGTAGCGTAAAATATCCGCGATACAAAGCCTGGTAATATACAGAACGGCAATGAAAGTTCGAAGCAAAACAATCAATACTGTATCGCGAATGAAGAAGATCGGGAATGGCAATGAAATACGCTCGTTTTGTTTCGTTGGAGTCACGCGATCTTTCATTCTCCGATTCTTTCGTCGATTGATTTCTGGATGCCAACTCGAAGAGCAAAGCGAGCGGAAAAAAAAGGAAGGAGAGAAAAGAATAAGCGCATTGCCAGCGGGCAGAAGCTGTGGCTAAATAATTTCAGCCCCGCGGTCCACACGGGCCAGTCGTTGAGAGCCGGGAAAAAGAGTAGATATGAAAGGATAGAGAGGATTCCTTTGAAAGAATCATGAATGGATGTAGGCTCCGCGTTTGCCGAGTACTTTGAACGAGAATCTCGGGGAAGAAACGACGGCCGCGAGCCCTCGATTCTTACTGCGATTCCACCGGCTCTTACATTTTTCTTTCTTCCCTGTTTCTCGATCTGTCTTCCCTTATATCATGTCCACGACTTTTTTTTCTTATTTATCTCTTTTTCTCTACGATCCTTTATCATCCCTGTCGCCCTCCTCGCAATCCTGCGCCCCCGAACAGGTTCAGAGATTAGCGATCTTGATGGTGTTTGATGGGATTTCATGTTGTACGGTTAGTTTGATTCGTTTTCTTGTTTAACTTCGCACTGCGCCACCGGTGAGTTTAATAGAGACGCGGAAATCGAACTTTGCTTCAGTGTCTTTCAGGGGAATTGCTACGTTCTACATTTTCGTCCGGATTTCGGTTTTCTATGTTTTGTTATGTCGCTATTTGACGAAGATAACAATTTGAGAATTTGGAAATTTAGACATGTAAATCTGTTAAATTTATTACATCTCTAATTTTCCGATTTTTCTCTTCTATTTAGAAATTTAGAAGTTTTGTAATTACGATATTTGGAAAAATTCTACAAAGCTGCAAATGTTCAAGATTATATATTTTCAACGTTATCACTGTGAGAGTAAATATTATTTAAAAAGACGATTGTTACTTCCAAATAATAAAATGTCCACTTGACAAAATATAAAAATAGTGATACTATTATTTTACATCACATTTACAATAATACGCAATTTAAAATTTAAATTTTTTCGTCCTCTTCTCGTCACTTTTGTTTCTTATTTTTTCATCGATCTCTCTTTCAGCATTTTTCTCAGCCCTTCCATGCTCGCCACCCCTTTTCTTCTTTTCTTTCTCTTTCCATTCAGGTGGAAGATAGGCTAGCATATATGCCAGCTGCCAGTTTTACCCCTCTCTTCATACATCGCGTTGCGAGAACACATTGCTTCTCCCTGGACGTTTCTGTCTCTCTTATGTTCCTCTTTTTTTTCTTTCATTTTTTTTTATGTTCTCCCCTTCGTTTAACGGCTGCACACGCGTCAGATCACGCTGCACCCCTATAGATCCTCGAGTGGCTTCGATTTTTGTGCCTACTGCATGTTTCCTATTCTTTCTTTCTTCGCATGTACACATACAGTTACTCGCATTAATATTCGGACACAGTTCTCGCATTTGTTTAGCATAAGAGTTCATTTAAATATTATATTACTTATTTTGTAGAGAGAGGACAATTTTCTCTTTCACAGAGATTCGTTGTAGATTAAATATACAACTTCATTTCGCTACAGTATTTGAATAATTCATTTGTTCGGTATGAGAATTTGTTCAGTATAGTTACTGAATGTGGTGAGGCTTCTCGGACGACTTGATTTGCTCGTTTATACACTACAGAACGCACTTTTGTGTCTTTTCACTTGAAATTTTGAGGGTAGATTCGCAATTTACAATCGCGCAGAGTGGTCGACTGAGCAAACCGCGATTAGTAGTTAGTAGTTACTGCGACGTCGGATAATTGCTTGGTTAACCGATTTAACAATAACGGGTGCGGCTCTTTGGTCAATTAATTATTGCGAATCTAAACCTTGAACACGTTCAAACGATTTCATCGGAAATTTCGACGCTGATTTTGTGAGACTTGTAATAATAATTACAATAGCACATTTGTCGAACGTTGGGATTTGTTCGTTTGTCTGTACGCTACCGGACGCAATTTTGCGTCCTTTCGCTTGAAATTTTGAGGGTGGACTCGAGAGACACCCTAAATTTGCTGTATAGATTTTGGCGGCGATCTGACGACGGGAACCTGTCGACGTCGATCGTCGAATCGATAAAAACCGTGTTTGGTATCGTTTTCGATAATTTTTCACGCGTGGAATCGACTGGAAGCACGTTGAAAGCTCTATAACTCGTCGTTGACGTTGGTCGTCGTGAAATTAAGAACAATCGTGTGTGGTATCGTTTTCGATAGTTCAGACACGTTTAATCGTTTGGCGACTTAAAAATCTCTACGTCTCTTGTTCTACCTATATGTTTACGGTAGGTACTCGAAATTTTAACTACAAATTTGTGCGAAGCATCTGGTAGACTAGTATATTATTTTACAGAAAGATGAATACGTTGTAGATTAAAAGTACAATTTTGCTGTATCTATTTGAACAAATCATTTGTTTAGTGTGATATAATTTGTATGTATTAACAAATGCAGGAGTATTGCAGTATCCGAATAGTAACGGGAATAACTGTATATGCACTAAACACGTGAAAAGTCTCCGTTAGATGTGAAAGTAGTTTGACGAGCAGCAGTGTATGTAATTTCCGACTCGGCTCGAATGAATCAGTCAGGCGTGAAGAGCCTTATCAACCCCCTCGCTATGAAACGTAATAAGTAATAATTCAGTGCGAACATATCTTTGTAAACGAGATTATTTAGCGATAGGTTGAAATTGTGGCCAGTTTTATGTGTCATAGATTACGGGACAATAAAAACTAGTTTCGATATTAATATGTTGGAAATATTAAGGGGAATAATGCTGAAAGAGGGTCAATTAACATTTTATAGGCAGAGTTATGACATGGGTATTGAGATTAAGTTATATTGGGTATTGAGATTGGCATAAATTCTTTTCATAGTAAACGTGGATAATTATAGGGAGTATAGATTATGGTAACAAGCCTAGAAGTGTATGACTCAAGCTATACTTACATTAAACAAGCTTTGAAACTTTGAAACTTCGGTAACATAGAAATTTAGGAATATAAAACCTAAGAAAATTCTCAGATTCTCGAATTTAGGTATTTCAATATTTTAAATGCTTGAAAATTTACATATTTACAAATTGCAGAAGTGGATATAGCAGTACAGAAATATGGCAGTATAACAATATAGTAATGTAACATTGTAGCAATACGTATAGTAATATGGAAATATAGAAATACAATAATATAGTAATTCAGACATATAGCAATGTTGGAATATAGCAATATAACAAGATTGTAATATAGAAATATAGAAATATAGCAATATTACAGTACAGCAGTATACCAATATAGCTATACAGTACCACAGTAATATCAGACTTTAATAGTAATATTCGAATATAGTATTATATCATAATTCAACAAAAGCACATAAATACACAGACATAGAAACCTACTAATACAAAATTTTTAAATTCCCAAATCCAAAACCTATAAGCACAAAAATATCAAGTTATCTGTGTCCATATTCAAATCCACATATCAACATAATTATAATTTACGAAAATTTTGCAATGTGAAACGTATAAACCTAGAAAGTACAAGTGGAAAGAATTATAAGTATAGTACGTGCACGTGCACGTTCTCACTAGTTCAGAGTCGTCCATCATACAGATTATAGACCACAGATAACGAGCACGGATTACTATAGCAAGCATTAGATCACAATAACCGGCATAGCTCGATATTACAGTAAATACAAGTTGCATTGCGAAATCTTGAAACAAACGTAGGCGACACATTCTCGAATTCGAAAAGTCCGAATGAGGCAAAATATTGTATAAAAATCAAGAGCAATTCGTATAATACGTAAGATAGCATCGGTTTAAGAAACACTATGGTTATCCGGATAGGTCCCGAGAATAAATTCCGCTGACTTAATGTAACAGAGCAAAAACAAGTTTTCTTACGTTCGATCAAACTATCGGAAAGCTCTTATCTTCAAGTGCTACATGGATCGGACTTGTTATTACTTTGGAATGATGGTAATAAAAAACCTTTACTAACCCGGGTCAATATAGACGTTTGCAGAGATTCGGTAAGGCTTGTCGCTTTCAGAAAGGAGAAAGAACTCTGTCTAATAAAATGTTTCGTTTCTTGGTTCTGTGTCGTAAAAGGATCACGTACATTCTAATGCAATGATAGAAACCGAAAGCTGACTTTTATCGTTATTTGACGTGGGTACAGTTTGACCCTGCTTGATAGAATAATGTCTTAAATACGTGATCTGAGACTACATCTCTATATTAAATATAAAAGAATCTTTTTGTAGAAAAATATATAAGAAATAGAGAAATAGAATAGAAGCACCACTATCACATACACTTGTAAATAACACAGCTGCCATATTATCCATATATGCCACATTTTCCATAAAAATCTATCGGCTATGTTAAGAGTTTCTTCGCTAACCTAATTGAAAATACTCGTCCTAACTATTTGGAACTGTGGATAAATGTAAGAAAATATTATAAGAATGTTCGATAGGATTTGTTACAAATGACAAAACTACCTGACAAAGTTTTCAACTGCATGTGGTACTCGACGCATCAAATAGGATAGAAAAATGGACGCCTCACACGTATTTTCTGCGGTAGCATTGGCTCGAGTTCGCGTACTAATTAGGCGAAAAATGACAGGCAAACGTCTCGAGAGTGAGATAGTGCGAATTGCTGCAGTTGTTATTGTCATTATTCTTATTTGCCGAAATGTAACTGGAAGTGTTCACGGTGAGGCTTCTTTTACTTTGGGTCACGCGCCAACTCGTGGGTTGACATCTGTACATTCTTCCGCTAAAGCACCGTGTGTCACTTATTCTTCATCCTACCGTTATTCACCAAAGGTGACACGTTTAACCCTTAACCTTCATTTCAACAGTTGCGTTAGACGGAGTTAACTAATGATTGCTGCAATGACAAGTAAGGAAAATTGAAATGTTAGGTATATTTTGGATTTGAGATCCTTGATTATGCAAAGTATAATTGGTATTAAAATCCAGGCTTGATCGTGCTGCGAATATAATTTTGGTATGTTGGATCTGAAGTGTAATGTGTGTAGCGTGACACGATATTGTAAGTCAAAGGGTTCTTTTACTTTGGGTCGATCTCCTCACGCGCCAACTCGTGGGTTGGCATCGGTACATTCTAATGCAACGCTAGAAACCGCAAGCTGACTTTTATCGTTACTTGTTGTGGGTACAGTTTGACCGTGCTTGATGGAATAACCGTTTACGTGATCGTGTTTGAGAGAGCAAGGCTACATATTTATTTACAATATAAAAGAGTCTTTTTGTAGTAAAATATACAAAAATTTTATTGTAGTAAAATATAGTAGAATTTTTTTGTACAAAAATGTGCAAGAATGTTTTTTAAAGAAATGTAGAATTTTTTGTGGAGCAATGTAGAAGAATTTTTTTTGTAAAAAATATGAAAGTACTTTTGACCTATTTCGCACTTTATAATAAAGTACATAATGCAATTTTTATAAAAGTTTTCATAAAAAGGTTGCAGAAAATATCCATAGTATAGCTAATTTTATGGGACCTCCTTTTTTTACATCCTCGGTCAAACTACTTTTTACGGTGTCCATTTGCAGGTGTAAAAGAATGATGACTTTAGGAAATGTATGAACAAATCTGCTTTTCTGGTGAAGACTGAAAAATTGATTTGTAACGATATTACACTATTAGAAAAATTGTAGAAATTTAATTTTCAAATTAAAAGTCCATTGTTACATATTTTCTTAAATCAAAAATTACATTGAATTAATTTAATTTTTAAATTAAATTTCAGTTACGTGACTAATTTAATTTTTCAACTAAATTTAAACTCAGTTAAATTTAGTTGAATTAAAATTAAGTAATTTAATTTTTATCGCAAATTTCAACTCAGTCAACAATTTAATTTTTCAACTAAATTCCATAACCGAATTGTTAAATTAAATATAAATCATCAATTTATTTTCGAAGTAGAACGGAAGTCATTAATTTCATTTTAAAATTGAAATTTCACAATTACTGGGTTAATAGAGGTTTTTGTTCCTGTCAGGGTAGTTACATCGGTTAACACTAGGTATAATTCGATGAATCGTCAGTTTTTTAGTCAACGATGTATAATGTGTCGTTAAACTCTGGTGGCAATCTATCAGTTTGACAAATGCACCGTCCAAACGTGTCAACTGCATTCCCTGCATATCGATGAACCCCGTTAGAGCTCGAGGAAAATTCAATTCCGACCATCTCGAGGAACAAATGCATCACAACTTCCCAGTCTTCCAATTTCCGTCACTGGCTTATCCGTTCCATAGAGCTCGCCTTCCGTATTCCATCGAAAGTCGTCCTCTATGAACCCCATATACACAGTCGACCTAAAGTTTCGAATCTACAACTTTACATTTAGGGTTAAAATCTGTTGGATTATTACCAAATAATTGTTAGCAAAACGGAATTCGACGATGAGAAGCACTGTCTATTGTCTGCATAAGGGCGCGTCTACATTATGTCAGTAATTGGTGCTATTAGCCTTCCCGGTAGTCGAATTTTTGCGCTTCTTGTTTTGTCTGTACTAGGTCTCGTTGGAATAAGAAGGCAAGGAAAGAAAGAATTTTCGTTCTAAAATCCCCAAATCTTTACATGGCCAAATTTATACACGCCTAAATCACTACATGCTTAAATTCTTACATGCCCAAATTACTACATGTTCAAATCACTATGTGCTCAAATCACTACATGCTAAAATCATTACATGCCTAAATTTATACATGCTTAAATCACTACATGTTCAAATTCCTATATGCCCAAAAATTACTACATGTTTAAGTCACTACATACTCAAATCACTACATTCACAAATCAATACATGCTCAAATCTACACATGCGTAAATCACTACATGCTGAAATTCCTACATGCCCAAATTACTATATGCTCAAATCACTACATGCCTAAATCAGTACATGTTCAAATTCCTATATGCCCAAAAATTACTACATGTTCAAGTCACTACATACTCAAATCACTACATTCACAAATCAATACATGCTCAAATCTACACATGCGTAAATCACTACATGCTGAAATTCCTACATGCCCAAATTACTACATGCTCAAATCACTACGTATTCAAATCACTACATGCCCAAATTTATACATGCCTAAATCACTACATGCTCAAATTCCTACTTGCCCAAATTACTACATGCTCCAATCACTACATGCCCAAACCTCTTGACGCCTAAATAGCTACATTTCCAAATTCTCAGGTTCCCAAATTCCTAAATCCTAAAATCCTTACATCCACAAATGCCTAGATTCCTAAAATTCAAAATCCTGAAGTACCCAAATCCCCAAATTTCTACATCCTAAATTCCCACGTTCCCAAATCTCTAGACCCCCTAATAGCTAAATTTCCAAATTCGTAAATCCTAAAATCGTTATATCCCCAAATGCTTAGATTCCTAAAATTCAAAATGCTGAGACCCCCAAGACCCCAAATTTCTACGATCCCAAATGTCTAGACTACCAAATCGTTAAATCCCCAAATTGCTGGAGCGCCAAATCCCCAACTCTTTAGTAATAAACACGATGCAGTCATAGTTTCTCCTTTCCTTAAGAGTCAAGTGACCTAATACTTCGATAATTTTAATTTCGCTTTACTATTCTCAAGTTTACAAATTTTTATGTTTCGAATTTTTGAAACTTGACATTTTTGCATTTTCAAAATACTAGAATCTAAATTCATCAATTTTTGAAACCACATATGTTGAAATATTTACGTTTTCAATATTTTCAAGTTCCAACGTTTCCCGAATTTCCAAATTCCTAAATTCATCAACCACAGTAACCAAGTGGTAAAGCTCTTTCCCCGACATCGCTACCGTCCCTAGGGAAACTCTCCGTATTCGTTACTGTACAACGCGCTCTAACACATCCCGTGATAATACACCGCATGTTAATGCAATGTCTGGTGATACAACGCGTGGTAATACAACGTGCAGCGATAGAATGTTTAATGTTACAGTGGGTAGTAGTACAAAATATGGCAATAGAATGTTTAAAGTTTCAATGCGTAGTAATACAATTTACAATTATTTAACGTGTGGTGCTCCAACGTGTGGTAATAACACATGTGACAATATAACGCGTTGTAATTCAACGTATTGTTAGACGAATATGTCGTGTTATAACACGTGGTAGTATAACTCGTGAAAATATAACGAGTGGTAATATAACGTATAGGTACGTAACGTCTGAAGTTACAATACGTGGCAATATAACACGCGGTAATATATCGTATTGCTATAGAATGTTTGATGTTACCACGTGTGGCTATATATCGCGAGGTAATATAACATACAGCTATAGAATGGGTGGTGTTACTACGCTTGGCAATATAACGAGAGGTATTATACCGTATAGCCATAAAATGTGCACTGTTATTTCACGTGGTAATATGACTCGCGGTATTATAGCACATAGTTATAAAATATGAGATGTTACTAAGCGTGGCAATATATCGCGAGGTAATGTAACGTATAGCTGTAGAATGGGTGGTGTTACCACGTGTGGCAATATAACGCGTGGTAATATAACATATAACTATAGAATGTGTAGTGTTACTACATGTGGCAATATAACGCGTGGTAATATAAGATATAACTATAAAATCTGTTGTGTTACTACGCGTGGTAATATAACGCGCGGTGATACAACATATAACTGTGCACCAATGCGTGGCAATATAACATATGACAGTGCAACTCGTGGTAATTTAACGTGCACCTGTACATAGAACGTATGGTACTACAACTTAGTGCAATATAACACGCGGCAATAGAATGCGCGGAAATAAAGCGCATGGCAGCAGAACTCGTTGCAGTATAACGCGTTGCAATATAACGTAACGATATCGCGCAACTATATTAACATCGCATCCGTTATCGCATTCGACGTTCCTAAAGTACTCGAATGTTTTCACGTTTTTATCCAATCTTCTTCAAATCACCATAAAACGGCTGGCAACTTTTGACGGCTAGTGTACGACCCATTCGGCGTAGGTGGGAACCGGCTGGTTCAAAGTGCCTGACGCCTGTGGACGATTGTCATCGATCGCCGCCGGCGGAAGTACGCTCCAAGACGGTAGCAGGTAAAGCAACTGCTGATGGTGGTGTTGGTTATATATATCGTGTCCCCATCCTCGTCGGCCATCATCGTCGTCAGACGCCGTAGCTGCGGAGCAATCGAATTTTCATCGCCGCTAAGGCAAGCCCTGAATATTCATACGGTCGAATCCCTAGTACCTACTTTGCACACGTACCCCAATGCTTGCTGCCTTCTCCGCCGTGTGTTAACGTATAGGTACATAGCCACTGGGTAATCGCACGCTTCCACACCGTCCCCTTCTCCCTTTCTGACCGCCAGCTGAATTTAAACTGATGTGCCAGGGCGGAGGGTGCGCGATCGCCCTCGGGTTGCTTAAGCAAATCGAACTATTCAGGGGAGCGTGACGGAGAACCAACCGTATCCTTTCCTACCGAATAGCGAACCACTGCTCTGTTTCGGGTACTATTTATGATTCTGTTCGTGATACTTCACTGGATATAGACATCTAGTTAGATGGCTGTTTATAGACATTGTGGTTATCGGCTGGTAAATTAATGATTCGGAAATCCTGTCGCAAATTCGCGACAGAAAAGTGTTGCAAAGTGTCACTTACGATGTATCAATTTAGAACTGTTCACTGGGAATTAAGGTTAAACGACTCGTCGATATTGTGGATATTAGCAGAGACAGAAATTGGAGAGGAATGGTGTGGAATTTTTGTGTAAGAAATATTTAAATTCGGAAGGACGAGATTTCATGACAGAAAAGTATCGCGGAGTATAACTTGTAGCACATGGAATTAAAGCTTGAATCTCATAAAAGATTGCTGTATAAATGCCCCGTTAATATTTTTAATACTAGCAAAGTTATGAATTAAGAATCAAAGCTGTTGCATTAGGTCGTGTATCAAATAGCTCGCTTCAAAAGCTAACGCTTCTGAATAAATAACGATTCTAATCCACTGCCAATTTATAACAGAAAAGTTTCGCAAAAGATCACTTACAGCATACCGAATTAAAGCTTATATTTCCCTCAAAATAGCTACATAAATGCCCCATTGAATATTTCCAATATTCAAAGTTATAAATTGAAGTAGTGAACTGTTACATGAGGTAATATTATATTTCGAAAAGTTGCAACTCTGTTGCCGATTCATGGCAGAAAAGTATCACGAAGTGGTACTTGTGGTACATCAATTTGAAGCTCAGAGATTGCTGAAAATTACTGTGTAGATGCACCCGTAGTGCTTTTAATATTAACGAAGTTATAAAACATGAAACCCATTAGGTTGTTCAAGTGACTTATTTCCGAAAGTGAGTTTAATAATCACAAATGCAGATTCATGACAGAAAAGTGTCACAAAATACCACTTGTTATATATCAAATTAAAGCTTAAAATGTATTTAAAATTACTGTGTAATTGTCTCGTTCATATTCCTAATCGCAGTATAGTTATTAATTAAAAATTGCGTGCGTGGACATAAGCATTAAAAGTAACACTTCTATTTTTATTATGGATAAATAAAAGTCGTGGTTGTGGAAATCTGTAATCTAGGGAATTTCGGGATTTTTAAATCGAGGAATCTAGGGAACCTGGGGATTTCAAAACGGGGACATCTAGGGAGTTTGGGGATTTTTAAATTGGGGAATCTTGGGAATTTGAGGACTTAAATTGGGGAGTCTAGGGAATTTGACGATTTTTAAATCGGGGAATTTAAGGGAATTCGGGGATTTTTAAATTGGGGAATCTAGGGAATTCGGAGATTTTGAAATTGGGGAATTTGAGAATTTGGGGATTTTGAAATTTAGAAATTTTTCAAGATGAGAAGTTGAAAATATTAAAATTCGAAAGTTTAGAAATTATGAAATTTGGATATTTGAAAATTAGAAGACTTGGCGTTATAAAAAAGTAGGATTTGATAGTTAGGGGATTTGAGAATGGGTAGATTTGAAGATACGAGAATTTAATAGGAGCAAAATTAATTACATTACGAAATTAGCTGATATATATAGATCGGCGCACCTATATCCGTTTATTGCACGACGCCGGTTGCAATCCTCTCGTCATTCGTTTATCGGATTGCGAGCTGGTGCCGGCAACGAGAAATATCGATTCTTTGTCGTCGTCGTAGCTGTCGCGATACAATGAATTTCGTAGCGTGACGTCGAAGTAAACGAGGAAGAAAAAGCGGGTATATAAGGTGAGAAGGTAGATCGAAGGGGTACGTACACGTTAGAAAGCGAGAGGGAGAGCTTCGTGATAGTGTTCTTTCATGGCAAAGAAACGGTACCGGCTGAATAGAACAGCGCAGTGTTCCGTACAAGTACGTGGAAAACGGAGAAATTGGACTCGTTCCGGGGTATGTGTTCTTTCATCGGTTTCCTCGTGTTATCGTTCCATCGAAGGTGAGAAAGAACGATGCTCCACGATACGATACCTTCGAGGAATTAACTCGAAGAACATGATTATGAGCCTCTGTAAACCCCGCATCGACATGGTTCGCGTATTAGACTACATTGTGCCGCTACCAGATGATCCACTTTACATTGTTTTAGCAAATTACTGCTCGTAATAGTTTCGCGAAGATTGATGCGTTTAAATGGGATGAGTATGTAGTGAACTTTGGAACGTTAAATGCATGCACTTAAATTCTAATCAATTATGTGTATAATGTCCATGTAAATTTGTCCTGCCATTGTTACGGTAATTTAATCCTTATAACGGGTCATTTGTTTCGGACTAGATTTTTATTTATTTCATGCTGTTACATGTGTCATGTGCAGGGTGAGTTATTTAACTCTTCTACTTAAAGTTACTTTTATATTTTCTATTTTTACGTTTCGAAATATTTTTTATATAACACACCAACGTTATTTGCAGTAATTGAGGATTACTCAGTCTAAGTGAAAATTAATGGAGGTTATTTTCGATACATTTTCAGCTTTAACGTGGTACAAGTACCATTTTGAGATACTTCTATCTTATAATATTCGTCTCGAATTTTATTATCTTTCGAAATAGAATAGTTGATAATGCAGCAGTGACACATGTTACAGTTGTCGATTATTCATTTTACATGAGAAATATTAATAGGTAACCTGTACAGATATTTTTGATACGTTCTAAACTTCACATTGATGACGTTCAAATGCTATTTCTAGATACTTTTCTGTCATGAATGTATACATTCAGGAATTGAATAGTTTATACATAGCATAGCTACATTGGATGCTATAATTGGTGATCACTCATTTCCTGCAAGAAATATTAATAGGTGGATCTATATGTGCATTTTTATTGAACTCTCAGCTTTAAATTGACGTAACATAAGTGCTGTTTTGAATTACTTTTCTGTCATGATAATCGTTTTGAACTTTTCACGTGTTGCATTTGGATTGTTAATGTATAACACATCAACATTGCTTGCTATAGTTGATCATTTCACATTAGCAATATTACTGGGGGTACATATCCTTATTTTTGTTCAATTCTAAGCTTTAAATTCGTGTAGCATAAGTGCCATTTTAATATACTTTTCTGTCATGATAATGAGTTTGAAGTTTATATGTTCAGAAATTAAAGAGTTCATATAACGCAGCATCATTGTTTGTTATAACTAGCAATCATTTCTTTTACATTAATATTATTAAAGGTGCATCTATACAGTTATCTTCATTATGTTCTAAGCTTTAAATTGATATATCACAAGTGGTATTTTGAGATACTTTTCTGTCATGATTATTGCCTTGAATTCTTCATGTGTCGTATCTGGATACTGGATATGTAACACACGAATTGTTTGCTATAATTGACGATTACTCATGTTACATTAATAATATTAATGAGGGATAACTATAGGTATTTTCGTTCGGTTCTAAGCTTTAAATCGACATAACACAAGTGGCATTTTCAGATACTTTTCTGTCATGATTATTGTCTTGAATCCTTCATGTATCGTATCTGGATAGCTGATATGTAATACACGAATTGTTTGCTATAATTGACGATTACTCATGTTACATTAATAATATTAACGGGGGATAACTATAGGTATTTTCGTTCAGTTCTAAGCTTTAAATCGACATAACACAAGTGGTATTTTCAGATACTTTTCTGTCATGATAATTAGTTTGAAATTAAATTTAAAAATTCTTATACGTAACGATTGCTCCACTACATGCCGCAAATATCTATTTTAATTTTTATTTCAAAGAATGAACTCTCTATAATCTACGCGCTATTTTCACTCGTGTCGAAGCATAAGAAACATATATTGATTACTGAAAGAATACTCGATCCCCTTTTATTTTATTCAAAACGTTCAGTTTCCTTTAGAAGCGATCCTACAGATAGTAGAATATCGTATTCAAATCAGTTGTTATCGACTTGCCGATCGAAATAAAGCAGCATCTAAGATTCCGTTGGAAGATGGTTCGTACGGAAGAGGTCTGGGCCGACAAAGAATCACCTGCACGTGGGCGAACGGTGTTAGCTAACGGAAATCACGTGAGGCGCACTAAGGCGGTCGCGAGCAACGCGTTACATTCCAGAAACTGCATTCGCAAAGCACCGTTGCGTCTATCTGCCTTCCTGCAACTTTCTTTCGTTCACCGTTTTATTTTGTTTTTCCTTTCCGCCAGGTTTCTGCTCTTTCACCGTTAACGTCTGCTGGTATTAATTGCGACGATTATTCGCGAGAATTGGTACCACCGGTGCCCCGACCGAAATGCCACGGCGCGTAGAGTAGCGGGCAAATGTTCAACGGCTATATAGCGTTCAGGATTCTTCCCTGAGGAAATTACCGGTAGTTGGCGACTGGACTCGCGCCATATAAAGCTAATTCCACACGACCGACTGTACACGCTCGATTCTCGTTGCTCGTTACTATGGCTAGCAACCATTTTCGGCCCTGCCTTTTTACGCGAGCTTAATCATCTACCGCCACTGGCGTAACTTTAGAGGATTTTTGTGCGGGATGGGGCTCCTGATTTTATTGGGATCAAACTTTTGGATGTTTGGTAGTTTAGGGATTTGGGGAATTCGATAGTTGGAAATTTGAGATTTGGAGATTTGGAGATTTGAACACTTGGTCACTTGGAGATTTGGTCACTTGGACATTTGGAGATTTGGTCACTTGGATAGTTGGACATTTGGAGATTTGATCACTTAAACATTTTGATGCTGGGACGTATGGACTCTTGGGTATTTGGACGCCTGAGTATTTAGATACTTTCGTATTTGCCCTCCTGAGTATTTGGACACTTGGGTATTTGGACACTTGGGTATTTGGACACTTGGGTATTTGGACACTTGGGTATTTGGACACTTGGGTATTTGGACACTTGGGTATTTGGACACTTGGGTATTTGGACACTTGGGTATTTGGACACTTGGGTATTTGGACACTTGGGTATTTGGACACTTGGGTATTTGGACACTTGGGTATTTGGACACTTGAGTATTTGGACTCCTTAGTATTTGGACTCCTTAGTATTTGGACTCCTGAGTATTCGGACTCCTGAATATTCGGACTCCTGAGTATTTGGACTCCTGAGTATTTGGACTTCTGAGTATTTGGACTCCTGAGTATTTGGACATTTGGACATTTGGACATTTGGACACTTGGACACTTGGACACTTGGACACTTGGACACTTGGACACTTGGACATATCGACATTTGAACACGTCGATGTTTGGACACTTGCAATCTTGGACACTTGGACATTTGGGCATTTAGACACATCGACATTTGAACACGTCGATACTTGGACACTTAGACACTTGTAGTTTGGACATTTGGACACGTAGACACTTGAACATTTGAACATTTGAACATTTGAACATTTAAACATTTCATCATTTGGAGATTTGATCAATTAGAGATTTGGACATTTGAACATTCAGAGATTTGAACATTTAAACAGTTGAACATTTCATCATTTGGAGATTTGATCAATTAGAGATTTGGACATTTGAACATTCAGAGATTTGAACATTTTATCATTTGGAGATTTGATCAATTAGAGATTTGAACATTTAAACAGTTGAACATTTCATCATTTGGAGATTTGATCAATTAGAGATTTGGACATTTGAACATTTGAATATTTGGACATTTGGAGATTCAGATATTTAGAGATATAGAAACTTGAGAATTTAAAGATTGAACACTTTGACCACCATATCACGCATATATAGATGACATTTAAATATCCATATGAATCCATCATTTACATCATTAAGAATTTGTTCACGTAATTAGAAATACTTGCATCAACTACATGATATTATCAGTAACAAATATAACAAAATATCGTAGAAATATTTGATAAGATTTCTTAAAGATAAAAATATAACCTCGTCATATTTTTATCTACCTCAGTATGGCAGTTAACATGTGAAGAACTTGAAAATTTCAGAATTTAGAAATGTGGAAATTATTGCATTTGGGGATTTGAAAATTCACAATTTCTAAATGTGGAAATTTTTGTACTTGCGGATTTAAAAGTTTCAGAATTTGGAAACGTAGGAATTTTTGTACTTAGATTTAGTAAAAAATTTCAGTACAGGATTTAGATATTTCAGAGCATGAGAATGTGGAAATTTTGTTCTCGTATTCAGTTACGCCAATGTGTAACCGAGGCTTTTTCTCCAAGAAAGAAAAGCAGTCGAGCGAAACGAGCTAGATTGTAAAAATACTTTACGATAATTGCTAGTTTGCTTGCGGAATTAATAATTAGAAAGCTGCGGTGTATGTTAGTACGATATTGTTATTATCTTTTATGTTGCAACTATACCGTATGGTATATTTGCTGTATAAAGCGTTCAAATATTTGCATTCTGAAATTGGGTTGTACGTATCTTCTAATGTAAATTTGGACATTTCGGTGTTGTAACTTACCTAGATCAAATATAATTTCCATTATTGAATGTGTACTGGCGGTCATGGTTGACTATTATAGAGACTATGGCGATATGGGAGAATACACTCATCATTTGTTGAATTGTCATTGTTAAGTTGTTTAATTTACTTTCATTATTAGAAATAATTTGGTCTGATCTTTTTTTTTGGAAATTAGGGCTTAGGAAAATTTACAGATTTGTGGATTTGAAAATTTGGGATCAAGGGATTTGGAAATTTGGGGAATTGGGGACTTGAAAATTTGGAATTTATGGATTAGGAAAATTTGGAGATTTGTAGATTTGAAAATTTGGAAATTTAGGGATTTGGAAATTTGGGGAATTGGGGACTTGAAAATTTGGGATTTAGGGATTAGGAAATTTGGAGATTTGTGGAATTGAAAATTTAGGATTTAGGGATTAGGAAAATTTGGAGATTTATGGATTAGGAAAATTTGGAGATTTGTAGATTTGAAAACTTTGAAATTTAGGGATTTTGAAATTTGGGGAATTGTAGACTTGAAAATTTGAAATTTAGAGATTTGGAAATCTGGAGATTTGGAGATTTGAAAATACAGAATCACAAATTTGGAAATTTGGAGATTCTTTATTTGTGAATTCGTGAACTACGGAATTTAAAAATTTGTAGAACTGAATATTTTTTCATTTGGAAATTTGGAAAACTGGAAGTTTTAACTTGTAGAAATTTAAGAATCGAAAAATATGGAGATTTGAGGATTTAGAAATTTGTAAAATTAAAAGTGTGATAATTCACTAATTTAATATTTGAAAATTTGGAAATTAAACAATTTTCAAATTTATTAATTTGAGAATTTAAAAATGTCGAAATTTATTAATTTGAAAATTCTAAAATTTGGAAATTTATTAATTTAAGAATTTTTAAATTTGAAAATTTATTAATTTGAGAATTCAGTAATTTGGTAATTTGGAGTTTAGAATTTAATGAATTCATTAATTTGATGATTTGGAAATTTAATAATCTATTAATTTGAGAATTTGAAAATTAAGTACCTATAAACTGAAGTTTTGTAAATCCAAAAATTGAAAGAATTGCAATTCCAAAAATTTAATAGTGTCTCATCAAATTTAACACTCTTCATTCTGAAAAATAGAAACTTCCAAAATTTGAAGCTTCAAGACCTTGAAAACTCCCCACATAAAATTAGTTTCTAAAATTCGCGAGTTAAAAGAAGAGACTTTTAATATCACATCAAAGATGTAAGAATAGAGTTTCTGTAATGCTGCAGAGTTCATGGTGCGATCATTCGCGGCGCGTCATTAGTTGCACGTTTCATTGAATAATTTTACAGCAGCTATAGATGAGCCATTCCAGTTTCTTGGCGAATATGGGTCTCCATAGGTCGCGCAAAGATAACCGTAACCGCGTAATATAGCCATAACATGAACACCTGCAAACGACACCTTTGACCATCTCATTTCTAGGCAGAATCGTTGCACCATTCAGGCAGGTACCTATGTCTGGTTAGTTCGTGGGCGATTTTACAGCCTAGCTGTCTCGTTTTTGTCGTTCCCCTTTATCCAGCACTCAAAGTGCAACTCTGCAAGTTGCTGCGTTGCAATTCGAGCCTTTAAGATCGAGTTGCAGAAGAAGCAGCTGACTGCACTCCACTTTCATCGGACAATATACGATGAAGTTCTTGTACGTGTATCGAGGGCCCTTTTGCTTCGAGTCTCAAGTCATCCGCGAAAATACTTTGAGAAACTTATACACCGCTGCGTCGTACTAACAAAAAGAAGTACACCAGACTCCCTTATGTCGCGGCTAGTACACGGCTGATCAAAATTGTAAGTTCGCCTTCGGTTTTGCTTTACTTACGGGTATAGTTATTGTACTCGAAGTTTGGTATTTTACACGGTGGGGTAGAAGAGATGTTTTTATTGAAATTCTATAATGTATTTTTTACTGTAAAATTTATATTTTATATTTTACAGTATATTGCTTTCACGAGACAACATATATTTACATTTTTAAAATCTAATATATGAATATAATTTACAAAATTTACATTATTTTCATAGTACAGGGGTAACCTGTGGCTCAGAATCATACTTGTGGCTCTTGAGTAGTTTAATAATACATATTGAAAAATGAACTGCAATATTGCAATTGCCAAACAAATATAATCTTGCGCACACAGCAAAATGCGGCAGATCGCATGCATGTAAACCTAGCTTTAGCTAACCTTGCTCTCCACACTCACCGACGCCACACTCAAAACCAAAAACTATTTCCGTTTTCTTTAATACGTTCACTTATATGTTCTGTTACTACGCAAAATAGAATGTTTTGATTTCACAATCAATACATGTTTCATAGCAGATATATTATCTTTTCTAATACATACCGATGTATGTACTTATATTTGGCTGTTTAAAAAAATAATTTATCACATCGGGAAAGAATGGCTCTTAACTCCAGAAAGGTTGCCGACCCCTGTCATAGTGTAATATATACGATAGAATATATTATAATATAATACGTGTGCAAAATTATAAAAGTATAACAAACTTTAATGAACATAACAAACATAATAACTATTATAATATAATAAAATATATAACAAATATCTTGATAAAATTACTGAATAGAAGGAGAACGAATACCAACTGTATTTGCTGAATGTAGCTAAAAGATAGAATCTCTCTAGTAAAACAATATGTCCAGGGAAAGTAAAGACATACGCAAATGTTGATGATCCGCTCATCCTCTTGAAAATCCGCGCAAATGGTTCTCCGCTCGGAACGTGTTATTAATTTCGTTTCCGATTACCGAGCGTCGTTTGCTCGTTCGAGCAGTCACGGATGACGGTCGCTTAATTATTTATAAGTAATTAAGATTCACGTATTCCCAGAGGGCCGCCACCGTCGCGCATAACAACCTTCATAGATATTTCAAGCGCAGACACTCCGGAGAGGTTGCATTAAATACCCACGTGTCGAAGATATCGGTCCCCCTTATTCCGTAGACGGCGGCCAAGAAATTTGCAAGGGGAATCGCGGTTTTGGTTACACGTTCCTTTTACGTACTTCGCCGCTTTCGAGCTTTTCAAACGAGAATAATCTGCTGGAGAATTGGCGATATAGCCCGTGGTGGTTGAATGCGTGGTGATTTTATGCATCGCAATTCAACGAGTGGCACTTTAGCGCGTGGCGATATAATGGGTGGTAATGTAACGCGTGGTACTTCGGTGCGTGGCAATATAACGCGTGGTATGTCAGTGCGTGGCAATATAACGCGTGGTACTTCAGTGTGTGACAGTATAATACACTGCAACTCAATGCATGGTCATATAACAAGAAGTAACTCAGCGCGTGGCAATATATTGCATGGTATTTTAGTGCGTGGCAATATAACGCGTGATACGTCAATGTGTGACAATATAGTACATTGCAACTCAACGGGTGACCATGTAACAAGTAGTTACTCAGTGTGTGGCAATATAACTCGTGGCGATGTAACTCGTAGCGATATAACGCGTGACAATATAACGTGTGGCAATACAACTTCTCACAACTTAACGCGTGGAAGCATAGTGCGTGATAATTCTACGCGTGGTAACATAACGCGTTGACAATTTAACGGGTGACCATATAACGTGTGGTAATTTAACTTGTGGCAATATAACGCGCCGCAACCCAATGCGTGGTGATATAACGCTTTGTAATTCAGCCTGTGGCAATATAACGCGTGGCAATATAACGCGTGACCATATAATATCTGGCAATATAACGTGTCATAACTTCACACGTGGCAATATAACGTGACATAACTTCACACGTGGCAATATAACGTGACATAACTTCACATGCGGTGATATAACGCGTGGTAATTCAATACGTGGTAATTCAACGGATGGTCATATAACGCATGGTAATTTAGCTCGTCGCTATATAATGTGTGATAATTCAACGCGTGGCGACATAACGTGTGGAAATTCCACACGTGGCGATATAACGCGCAGCAATTCAACGCATGATATAACGCGTCGTAATTCAGCTCGTGGCAATATAACCTGCTACATTTTACCGCGTAGCGAAATAATCCGCGTTGGTTCTGTGCGTTGCAATATAAAGTGTCATAACCCATCGCGAGGCCATATAACGCGAGGTAAATCAGCGCGTGGTAATGTGTCACGGATTGACACACAGCAATTGCGTCGCAAATTGACGTATGGCAATATAATGCCTGTTAATTCAGCTCGTTGTAACATAACGCGTCGCAAATTAACGCCTGGCAATATAACGCGTGGTAATTCAGCGCAACAATCCGTAGCAATCCAGCACATTACAATACAGCTCTCGACTATCACTTGGCGATACAAAGCATGGTAGTACAATGCATCGCGATTCAACGTGGCTATACAAATCGTGACGATATCGCCTTAAAGCAACGCGTGCAAATCTAACACCTTACGATATACCTTAAATCAGTGTTACTCGTTGCAACATAAATTTCCCTCTTATTCCGTCGCGAAGAAATTTGCAAGGGGAATCGCGGTTTTGGTTACACACTCCTTTTAGGTAGTTCGCCGGTCTCGATCGCGAGCATTCCAAACGAGAATAATTTGCCGGAGGACTACCGGCAACGGCTGCTACGAGGATCTGAATATTCGCCGTGATTTGGACCATTTCACCTGCTCGTTTCCACGAGAGGTCACCTGGGGCACCAGGACCACGTTCTACCTACTAGTTTCTCTGCTTTTGAATATTCATTCGGAGGAATTGGCTCGCCCGTTTAAATAGCCCGCCAACTTTCTAACCACACACTTTTGCCTTGCCCACTTCTCTACTCGCGATTCCACCACCGAATTTCAATTCTGACCAGAATCGCTTGTGGATCGGTCATTTTTTCACTCGTTAAATTATGATTTGTCTATCTAAGTCTTTTAGACCACCGTGTTTCGTCTTGTGGATCAATAATTTTTGAAGGAACGTTAACTTTTCATTCGTATATTCGGAGTAACGTGTTTCGCGTTGTGAGTCGAGGTAATTTTTGAAGGAACCGGTTAACTTTTAATTCGGCTATTCCGGTCGTTTAGAGCAGTCTCGTCTTGTGGGTCGAGTTGAGTTTTTGATGAGATGCAAAGTGATGGTTGGCATCTTGTGCCGGATCGGTATGAGTTCAGCGATGAAAATTGCATTAGGTAATTCGGGTGAAATGGGAATGGATTAAATGGGGATAAAGTGTAGTAGAGGGATTAAATACTATTTTGCATTTACAGTTGTAATCCTATGTATGCCGTTTTTATCGGGGATTGTTGATAAAGGGATTTGTGTATGATATATGGATTTTATGTTCGCTTGTGCAATTTAATTACGTGGCTATTATTTTGCAAATTTAAATCCTTGCAAATTTGGTACTTTGGTACTTTGGTACTTTTGTCGATATATGAAGATGAGAATTTAGTAATTTAGAGATTTGGGGTTTTCAGAATCCAGAAATTTGGGTCATGGATATTTAGGAAGTTAGGGGTATGGAGATTTAGGGATCTGAAGATTTGGAGATTTAGGGATTTGGAAATTAGGACATTGAGGAATTAGAGAATTCGATTTGCATGTCTGTGGATTTTGAAATTTAGAAACTTAGAAGGATATGTGAAGATGAGAATTTAGTAATTTGGGGTTTTCAGAATCCAGAAATTTGGGTTATGGATATTTAGGAAGTTAGGGGTATGGAGATTTAGGGATCTGAAGATTTGGAGATTTAGGGATATGGAAATTAGGACATTGAGGAATTAGAGAATTCGATTTGCATGTCTGTGGATTTTGAAATTTAGAACTTAGGATATGTGAAGATGAGAATATAGTAATTTGGAGATTTGGGTTTTCAGAATCCAGAAATTTGGGTTATGGTCATTTAGGAAGTTAGGGATATGGAGATTAGGACATTGAGGAATTAGAGAATTCGATTTGCATGTCCGCGGATTTTGAAACTTAGAAACTTAAAAATTTCAGAATTTGCTTCTTGCCTCCATCTTTCACACCAACGTCCATTTTTTCTAAATACAATAATTAATGGACTATCTTCACGGGACACCTTGTATTTTGATTCGAGGCTCGGTATTAACCGCCCACTTGTCCCGTACTGATAATCCATTGGCATCGTAGATAGGTGACTTTGTAACTCGATGATTTTGCGACAGATCGTTAGCCTGATAAGTAGACACACAGAGCAGTGCTGTATATAATCGTTTTATCTATGTGTACCATTTCACCCGTGCGAGATATCGTGTATCATCGATCGACGCACGCGTGCACACCTGTTCCTGTGTACACCGTCAGAGATGGCTATTATCGAGTATCACCGATGCGCCTCGCAAATCGTATACAGGGTGTTTCATTTAGCACCTTTACTGTCAACCCCCCGTGAAGTTTCTATAACACAAAACGATCTGTACAATATAAGCGAAAATGATCTACACGATATAAGTGTACTAATTATTCTCACTTTTGGAAAATCTTTTGGGATATAAGAAAATTTCCACGTTGAGAAATGTATCGTATGGTTTTACTTGTGAGACATCAGTGCAAGCATAAAATTTCATTTTTTATTTTTTTTTGTGAAATATTTACCAATGAAATATTGATATTTTTCTGATTAAAATAATATCACACAGGATATAATTTGGATAATATTTACTGGTTTGACGATAAGTTTCGAACGCAGAGAAAGGGTATAGTGAAAAAGAGATCAGATTGTGCCACTAGGTAAACAGCAAATGTACTCTTTGCAATGCTAATGCGCTGCTAATTTTCTTTTAGTTCTTTTTTATACATTTTCCAACATATTTGTGACGTTTTCCCGATTAAAATGAGACCAAACACGACGTGATTCAGGATATATTACTTGTAATAGCTCATTAGAGTCAAGTCTTCGATATAAGTGAAACGCTCATAGTAAAAATATATTCCGAGCTACGCCGTGTTTGGTCTTATTTTAATCAGCAAAATATCACAAATGTGCTGGTTAAAGTTTCGTGACAGAAAAATAAAAAATAAAAAAGTTTTATTCTTGCATTAGGATTTTTCCATCGATATTTTATTTCTTTACGTTCGTTTCGGACATTTCCTTTGCTCGTTTATATACATTTACCACATTTAAGTCACGTAGAAAATTACTTAAATATTGAAATTATGTAGATTATTGAAATATTACAATTATATTTAGGAAAAATTATATATAGGAAATTATTAAAATAGTGAATTTATGTAGGAAACATTTTTCGCGTTCGTACAATTGAAGAAGATATTCGTATCTCAATGAGACACCCGGTAAAGTGTCCATAGTAATTTCTTACAATCTCGTTATTTCTTTAATTCTCGTGCTGTCAGCAGTGAGACAGAGTTATATATATCTCAGATGTTAAAAGGGTAATTGCTACATATGCCACTCACGTGTGGGTGACGTTTGAAGTTCCGTAGAAATGCATTATCTAGGTATATTTTTAGGAATTCTTTGATTTTATCAATAAGTAGAAATATTCGTGATAAGTGTTTCAAGTAGTTTTAGTAAGAATTTCTTCGTTTTCTCAGTAAGTTGAAATGTTTGTAGATATTTGTACTTGATGTTATATTACAAATTCTAGATACATGTTTTAGAATTTATTTATTTTATTAATAAGTTACAATAGTCGTATTAGATATTTATATTTGATGTTATATTATTCTAAATGTTATATATAAATTCTATGCGTATTATTTGGAATTCTTTCATTTTATCATTAGGTTGAAATGTTCATATTAGTTATATTATTATAAGTATTAGATATATTATTTTGAATTTTTTTGTTTCATTAATAACACAAAATATTAACATTAATTATTCTAAGTAATGGGAGATATAAATCATTATGAATTATTTTAATATTATTTATTTCACCACTACACCAAATCAGTTCTTTTAACATGAAATCCTGGAGATTTTAGTATTATTTCGTATCATGTCTGAAATTATGAATTTTTGAAGTTAATAACCGAGTGGGAATAATTGTATTTGACACCCTGTATGTACGTTATAGCGTGTACGAGTTTCTCGATAATTCGAATTACTGATATCCGTGGAATCTACACGCGAACGACAATTGTCGAGGGTCAGTGACTTGCTTTATGACCCTCATCACATCGTCCCTTCGATTATTTATTGCCTTTCAAATGTACGATATAGATCGATTAAAAGTACATGTCAAAATTACGACGAATGCCAGTAAATCTCCTGTTATTTATCAAACAAAATCGGAAGTTGAACTTTCATATTGCTTCTCGCGGTATCATATAGATTTCACAGTGAAAATTTGTCTGGTCTCGAAATGGTGAAATGATTAGCAAACTTTAAGCTTTGAATGAAATATGGTGTTCATAAAAACTTTGTACAGTCATTATCGTTAAACTTCAAGCTTTAATTTAGCATATCGTAAATGTCGTTTTACGATGCTTTTATGTCATGAAATTATGTTAGACCCTTCACATATGGAATTTAGCTGTTCCATATGTACTGATGTGTTTCCTCCATTTTTATTTAGTTTACTTTGTTTATATGAAGAATCTTAATGAAGCATTCATACGACAATTTTTGGCAGATTTTAAGCTTTAATTTGACATACTACAAGTGCCATTTTATGATACTTTTATGTCATGAAATTATGTCAGACTCTTCACATATGGAATTTAGTAGTTCCACATGTACTGATGTGTTTCCTCCATTTTTATTTAGTTTACTTTGTTTATATGAAGAATCTTAATGAAGCATTCATACGACAATTTTTGGCAGATTTCAAGCTTTAATTTGACATACTATAAGTGCTATTTTATGATACTCTTATGTCATGAAATTATGTCAGACTCTTCACATATGGAATTTAGTGGTTGCATACATGACAACGAATTCAATTCCTTTTTATTTATTTTGCTTATAACTACAATCTTAACGAAACATTTACATACATATATTTGGAAGATTTTAAGCTTTAATTTGATGTACCATAAGTGCCATTTTACGATACTTTTAAGTCATGAATTTTCATTCGAATTTGTATCTTTGAAGATAGTTTGATGTACAACCTAACGTAATAGTTTGTTCTAATAATTGATAGTTTCGCTTATCTTAAGATCATTAAAGGGGCGTTCACATAGTAATTCTGAACAAGCTTTAAGCTTTAATTTGATGTACCATAAGTGGCAATTTGCGATACTTTTCTGTCATGAAATCGCGTTAACGTTTTACCTTACCGTACTTGATATTTAACAACCTACCAATTATTCTTCTCGTCTTTCTAAACTTGCTTATATCAAGATCAGGGCATCTATACCATAATTCTTAGTTAGCTTTAAGCTTCAAATTAACATATCATAAGCGGTATTTCTGAACAACTTTCTATCATGAATTTCCGTTCAAGTTTCTACCTGTTCGATTCAGCTATACCCGATCAATATTTATGCGGTCACGATGTCACGAAAATCGGTTGAATCCACTAATTGAGACATTTGAAACTGCCAAAAAGCAGCCGGTTAATCTCCATCAAACTAAAGATGCAAAATCGGTGACAGTTCTCGATAAATCAGCCCAAGACAAAGGTGAGCAATTAATAGAAACTGACGCAAGCTGGAAACTTCTACAGCGATCCGTAAATTTAGATTTCTCGACGTCGAAATTATCGGCTTCGGAACTGTTATCGGCAACGCTTCTGACCCGGTTTCCACGCTTTCCATCAAATGTCGTGGAATTTGCAGAAAAAATTTGACAAATGGCCGTTAAATGTTCTTCGTCATTAATTTCGTCGGGAAATTCAGTGGAACCCTCGAACTGGCTCGTGGAATATCGTACGGGTCTCTCGTCTGGCCTTTGACCAGTTTCCAATCGCGATAAAAAGCAGCCTCGGACTGCTTGCCGCCAATTTTCATCGCGACGTTAAACTATTTATCGCCGGTACATTCAATATTCATCCGCGCCGTTTCATTTATCATGTAGTCACCCGGGAGGAGTTGTTTCGTTTTCGTTCAGCGTAGCTCGTTGCCTGACTTCCGAGCTCGAGCCAGGGACGTTTATTTCCGAAGAAGAAGGAGGCGAAGAAAGAGAAAAAAGGAAGAAGGAAATTGTTATTTACGTCCGAGTACTTTCTCGGAAGTGTGACGGCGGATGTGCTTGCAGCCGAAGCTTGCAGGAAACTGTACTTTGGCCGAGATCGACGTTACTTATTAATCACAACCCGCTTGGAGTCTCAAAGAACGTCGGTAGACTCATTCATCGGCCTCGTCGAGGATACCTAGCGCTTCTTTTTTGGCGCCTTTCATCCACTAGACTTATCTCCTTCTTCCCTCGGCTTTTTCCACCTAGCCACGGCCTCGTTGCCAGCTCGACACGGGCGTGCAATCTTTTTTTTTTCTTTTTTCCTCGAAACTTGTCGCAATCACGGCTAACAAATTCCATTCGTAAATGACCGTATACGGTAAGGTATCCGCGCATACCGTTGAGACACGATTACACTATCGACAGGATGCTTGGCCGTTTGCGAGCCTCCGACCAATCTGCGACAATCCGGGGAAAGGTTATTTATCGAGATTACGTTTATAGGGATTGCAGTTGGATTACGCACCATAGTTAACAAGGAATTACGTCAGATGAATCGGTTTGTGGGTCGGCCGCGCGCCGATCGTCTTTTGCTAAATACCGAGGATATTTTTTAAATTGTTGCTTATTAGGTGCTGAATCGTGTAAGGTAACACTTCCAATGCGATTTCATGACTGAAAAGTTTTATGAAATGACACTTGTGATACACCAATTTGAAGCTTAAGATTCACTGAAAATTACTATATTTGTGCCCCATTAATAATCCTTCAATAAACAAAATTAGAAATTAGAGAAGGAAGCTATTAATTTAAGTTAAATGTGTTCAGTAATGTATGTGGGAAAATAAAAATATGTAACGCAATTTCATGACAGAAAAGTTTTATGAAATGACACTTATGATACGCCAATTTGAAGCTTAAAATTCACTGAAAGTTACTATACTTATACCCCATTAATAATCCTTGTGTGAACAAAGTTAGGTAGTTAGTAGTTCAGGTTGAATTTTCTATAGCCTCTTTCGGTAGATAAAATTATGTAACGAATTTCATGACTGAAAAGTTTTATGAAATGACACTTGTGAGACACGAATTTGAAGCCTAAGATTCACTGAAAATTACTATATTTGTGCCCCATTAATAATCCTTCAATAAACAAAATTAGAAATTAGAGAAGGAAGCTATTAATTTAAGTTAAATGTGTTCAATAATGTATGTGGGAAAATAAAAATATGTAACGCAATTTCATGACAGAAAAGTTTTATGAAATGGCACTTATGATACACCAATTTGAAGCTTAAGATTCACTGAAAATTACTATATTTGTGCCCCGTTAATAATCCTTGTGTGAACGAAGTTAGGAAGTTAGTTGTTCAGGTTGAATTTTCTGTAATCTATTTTGGAAGATAAAAATATGTAACGAATTTCATGACTGAAAAATTTTATGAAATGACACTTGTGATACGCCAATTTGAAGCTTAAGATTCACTGAAAATTACTATATTTGTGCCCCATTAATAATCCTTGTATGAACAAAGTTAGATATTATGAAAGGAAGCAATTGATTTAAGTTAAATGTGTTCAATAATGTATGTGGGAAAATAAAAATATGTAACGCAATTTCATGACAGAAAAGTTTTATGAAATGACACTTGTGATACGCCAATTTGAAGCTTAAAATTCACTGAAAATCACTATATTTGTGCCCCATTAATAATCCTTGTGTGAAGAAAGTTAGGAAGTTAGTAGTTCAGGTTGAATTTTCTGTAATCTATTTTGGAAGATAAAAATATGTAACGCAATTTCATGACAGAAAAGTTTCGTTAGATGGCACTTATAATACACCAATTTGAAGCTTAAGATGTAGTGAAAGTTACTATATTTATGCCCCATTAGTATTGTTTCTATGAGTAAAATTATAGATCAAGAAAGGAAACAATTAATTTGGACGAAATGTTCAATGTTTCACTTTGGAGAGTAAAAAGCCTAATGCGATTTCATGACAGAAAAGTTTCGTAAAATAGAGCTTGCGATACACCAATTTAAAGCTTGAGATCTAGTGAAAGTTACTATATTTATACCTCGTTAGCATTCCCTGTATGGAAAAAGTTACGAGTCAAGAAAGGAAACAATTTAGATCGAATATTTAATGCATATTGGAAGGTAAAAAGTCTAATGAAATTTCATGACAGAAAAGTATCACCAATTGGCGCTTGTAATACATTAATTTGAAGCTTAAGATAGACTGAAAATGACTGTATAAATGCCCCGTTTATATTCCGAATATAACCAAAATAGGAAATTAGGAAAGGAAACTATTAGATTATGTAGCATATTGAGTAAATGATTTCAAAACGTGAAAGGTCTCACGCGATTTCGTGACAGAAAAGTACCACAAAGTAGCAGTTGCAATGCATCAGTTAAATGTTTAAGCTCTGCTGAAAATTGCTATGCGACTGCTCCTTTGATACTTGTAATATAAACAATGTCAGAGATTAAAACAAGAAGGCATTAGGTTAGATTACATGGTTCTTTTTAAACAGTGAAACAGTGCAACACGATTTCATGACATAAAAGTTTTGTGAAATACCACTTCTAATATCTCAGTTTAAAGCTTGAGATCTACTTGAAGTTACCATATAAATTCCCTCTTGATATTATTAGTCTAAGTAAAGTTATGGATTAGAAAAACAGTGATATTCTTACTAGTACAATGATTTATTTCGAAAGATGAAAGTCTGCTATAATTTCATGAAAGAAAAGTATTTCAAAATGGTACTTGTTATATGCTGCTTTCAAGCTTAAGATGTGCTAATAATTACTGTATACATTCCTAATATAATCAAAGTTAGAAATCAGAAAGTGGATTACGAGGTTAGGTTGAATGTGACCTATTTAGAAAGGTCAACAGTCTGGCGCAATTTCATGACAGAAAAGTATCGCGAAGTGGCATATATGGCACATCAATTTCAAGCTTAAAGTATGCTGAAAATTACTATATAAACGCCCCGTTAACATTCCTACTGTAAGCAAAGTTAGACATTAGAAAGTAGAACTATCAGGTTTTTACCGATGACCAATTTCGGAAAATAGTCTGCGATAATTTCATGACATAAAAGTCTCCCAAAATGGCACTTACACTACATCAATTTAAAGCATAATCCTTTTCGTACTAAATCCAGCTATAGCCCCTAGGCGTAGAACTACGGTTCCTATAATACGAGCGATTATAATTGTCCGAAGCAGTTTGCAGGTCAGTGCTTGCAATATCTAGCTTTAAAATATCAAATGATAAAGATGATCGGAGGGATTAAAACTTGCTTCAAATAATTATACAGACGTCTCGCAATTGGAACATTAGACGAATATTACTACAATTACTGCGACCAATTTAATGCGCGGCTTCGGAGAAAGCGTAACTAATGAACGTACAATACAGAGTCAGATTTTGGTACACGTTAATAGTTGGATCAATACGCTGGAAGATCTTGCACAAATCGAACGTTAGTTTCCCTCGTTTATCCGTCGAACTAACGTTTCCTCTGTTTCGAAATGAAACGCACACTTCCGCGTAAGTTGCGCATTTACAGCGGTATTTGTCTTTCGCACAATACCATCAAGAAGTTGTTACAGCCTGTTGAGAGAGTTCTGATAAAGTTTTCGGCTCTCTCGCCGCTTACACGGAAATCCTTGGTCATAAGGTGTGTCATACATATGCCACGACCTTGCATTTTATGCGAAAAGTTTCGCTCGTATTGTCTTTGCACAGGGATACCACCGTTTACTATTCATTTCACCGGCAAATAGCATGAATCTCGGGGCATCGTGTGTCTTCCTCTTCTTCTGTTTCTTGGAGCGCTCGTTTTCAAAGGGGATCCTGGAAAATTGCTGCAGCTTTAAACTTGGGACCTGCTCATAGAATGTGAACTCACAAAGGATTTAGATCTATTAATGAGACATGGACCGAGTTTGATACATGCTATATTTCCTTTACTTATACAATGATTTCGTTTAAAATTTGTGAGGACTTCGAGAGTTTGAAATTTCTGGATTAGACCTAGATCCTTGGTATCTCAAAATTTCACAGTGTTGATGCTTTGCAAAATAATTATAAATCTATGAGGTACTATAACGAAAAGCTAGCGTTTTGAAAGGGAATCCTGGAAAATGCAGGTTCATACTTGGGACCTGCTCATGGAATGTGGACTCACAAAGGATTTGGTATTAATGACCTTTGGTATCTCGAAATTTCATCAAAGTAATTAAAAATGTATGAGGTAAAGCCTAGTGTTGAAACGGGTGTGTAGGCATAAAAGATCGGAGGACGAAGAAAAAGAGAGCAAGGGCGCAGGGAGAAAATTTGCGGGCAGCACGCCCTGTCTAATTATCCATGCGCTTTGTGCGTACAGTGGTTGAGTAAAAGCAACAGCAGCAATAGCATCAGCAACACCGTTTACTATAGCCTAGGCACGGCTGCTCGAACCGTGGATAATTCTAGGCCGATCGTTCACCGTTCAACGAGCCGTGGATCAAAGCAAAAACAGTAGGCTAGCTCTCGTCTTGTTCGCGATTTCCAGCCTGGTGAAATCCTCTCGACGATTTTCTACCGTGATCGTGTTCGTTTCGTGGCAACGCGCCTTTCAAAGCTCGCTTGCCTAGAAAACCTCGCCATTCTTTCTTTTCTTCTTCCTTCCTTTTTCCCCTTTTCCTCGTTCCAGCCAGCCCGCAACACCTACAACGTTTCTATTCTATTTTTACCGGTGCGTTTACAACGCGATCATATCGAGCATTCGTACGGGTCTAGCCACGAATTTATCGCGAACGATAAATCGGTAATGTACTATGCCGACGCCATGGCAATCCATTTTTATTTTCATCCCATAACCGTGCGAGTGAACGATGTTTATTCGGGGAATATAGCGGCTATCAATTTCGGGACGCGCTGATGCGTTTACGAGAAACGTGTACGTGATTTGTTCAGGATGTTTGCATCAGAAGTTCGTCTTCGAGGTCGTAAATGTACTCTGATTTACAATTTTTCAACTATCTTTTCACATTGATAACGGTTAGGTTTTGATGCTGGTGATCATATGTATAATTTGATCATAATTAGCTATCAGTTGCTGTTTTATTATGAAGAATTACTGTGTATTAGATACTCGTGTCTAGTTATGTAGTATTTTATCCAGATAATTATTTTGTGCTTCAGGGATGTAGTTAAGTGAATTACAAGTCAGAACCTAGCTATACTATTTCATTCCTAAAATATAGGTCTACTTATGTGTTCCACAAATCTCTAACTGTTCATTCATAGATATATCTATGACTAGTTCATGCTCAAGACGTGGAAATACTTAGATATGCTACAACTGTACATCTGTAATAGCTAGTCAGTGCCTAAGGTACGAATCTGCATTAGATATCTTCGCTGATTCCTTGTAAATCGTTACCTAACTGCGAACGATATGTGTTATTTGATCTAGGTAACTGTTTTGTGCTGGAGGTATGCTGTTGAATGAAGTATAAATCAGAACCTAACTGTCTAATCATACACTGTTATGAATTAAATGTGGGATTACTTGGATGTTCTGTAAGTGTTCTATTCGTTCACAGACACTGTATCTGTTATGGGTCTGTTTAGGTTGGAAACCTATCTTAAGGTCCTAAGTCTAACTATCCTGAGTCCAAGTCTATTCTAAGTCTAACTATCCTAAGTGCAAGTCTACCCTAAGTCTAACTATCCTTAGTCCAAGTCTAACTGTCTTGTAGTCCATGTAGTCTACAAGTCATTATTCTTAACTTATTTAGGTATTCCACAAGGTGTCACCTAACTGACAATCTGCATATGATTGTAATTATCATGTGGTTTGGTATACTGCTACCTTGCAAGTCTTCATTCAGAAATGTAATTGTAATTACTCATGCCAAAAATGTGGACCTAGCTATCTTATTGATTGTATCAGTTATCACAGAACTACTCGTTCACAAAAATTATAATTATCTTACACCTACAGTTTTGGTATCATTACTGTAATGTTGCAAGTCGACAGCTAATTATTCATCCACATACATGACTGCAACTATTATGGATCTATCTACGTATCCCATGAGACATCACCTAATTATCTATAGACATTGTAACTGTTCTATGTCTAAAGCATTGATCCATAAATGGTTACCTAACTATCTATAGATAGTGTCTTTATTCTGAGTTGAATACATGGATCTACGAGTCATCAACTACCCATGTACAAACACGACTATTATTATACTCTTACTTAACCATGTTGCAAATTTAATGAGTGAGATATGGATCTGTTTAGGTATCATCTATTGCATCCTTACAAATCCACCAACTGTCTAACCCAACGTACAAATGGCTTTGAGCTTCAAATCTAATTTGCAAATACTATACTTCTTGCTGAAGGCAGTAGTCTAGATAGGGCTCCTTTATTCTTAGCTTAGAATTATCAGTAATGAACTACTAATATTATGCCTAAGATGTGGGTCTATCACAAAGCTATCATCCACATTCTACAGATGTGTTTAAACTTCAAATCTAATCTCCAAATAGTTAACAACCTATTACCTATTTATACCTAAGACATATGTCCATTTACATATCTTCACCTACTGTATTCTTGCAAATCCTTACCTAACTCCTCATCCACATTCCACAGATGCCTATAAGCTTCAAATCTAACTTCTGAATAGTTCAGAATTACTTATTAATTATACGAACCTGAGACATATGTCCATTTACATATCTTCACCTACTGTATTCTTGCAAATCCTTATCTAACTCCTCATCCACATTCCACAGATGCCTATCAGCTTCAAATCTAACTTCTGAATAGTTCAGAATTACTTATTAATTATACGAACCTGAGACATATGTCGATTTACGTATCTTCACCTACAGTATTCTTGCAAATCCTTATCTAACTCCTCATCCACATTTCACAGATGCCTATAAGCTTCAAATCTAACTTCTGAATAGTTCAGAATTACTTATTAATTATACGAACCTGAGACATGTGTCAATTTACGTATCTTCACCTACTGTATTCTTGCAAATCCTTATCTAACTCCTCATCCACATTTCACAGATGCCTATAAGCTTCAAATTTAACTTCTGAATAGTTCAGAATTACTTATTAATTATACGAACCTGAGACATATGTCCATTTACATATCTTCACCTACTGTATTCTTGCAAATCCTTATCTAACTCCTCATCCACATTCTACAGATGCCTATAAGCTTCAAATCTAATTCCGAATAGTTCAGAATTACCTACTACCTATGCGTACATAAGACATATGTCCACTTACGTATCCTCACTCACTGTATTCTTACAAATCCTTATTCAAGTCACCTACATCCTAGAAATCTCTCAAGACCACAAATCAAATATTCAAATACCCTCCGCCGAAGAAACGAGTGCACACAGAACTGGTTGCTAACTTTATCCGAAGCTTCATAGAACTGTCAGGGATTAATAAATCGGTGTCGTTGATCTTTCTTTTCACACGGACAACCGATTTACCAACCGTGTCTTCTTCCCGGTCGGATGTTCACACTTTTCCGCGGTAAATCATGATCACCGCGTTACTTATTCCGTAATCCAACCGCGGCTCGCAATTTTATCCGGTCTACTTGGCCGAGCCACGAACAATCGATTTTCACCGAACGATCGGATCGTAACGACGCGAATCAGCGTGCTTAAATTCTCCCGATTCCTGTTACTCACGTTAGACGTTCGATTACGTCGATTCAGCTCCTCGGGATCTTCCCTCGTTCGAGATCTATTTGCTTGATTTTACAATCTCTTCTATTCTCCCTCTTGGTATTTTTTTTTCTATCGTGACAACGATCCAACCAGGAAAATTAAATCGCTCCTCTCTCTTTTCTTTTCCCTTTTTCTTTTGATTTGATTCGTTTCCGATCGGATTGACGAGCAATAGCTGGGCGGTCTCCGTTCGTGACTATGTCTGACGTAAGAGAAAGTCTCGTTCAGCGATGGCGGGTAGCACACGGGGAATCGGAAACCGATGGTGACGACGTTGCTGGAGGGAAGTGACTCTCGATCTACGGTTCGTCGTCTCCGTGTCTGGAAAGTAGGGCGAGCAGCCACGCCTAAGAGTGGCTCGCTCTCAGATGCGTACACCTCGTGAACCTAACCACTTTGTCCGTGTTCTGCTTGCAACACTTTTACTCCCGTCTTTTCAACCAATTCCCCGGAAGCAATACTTTCGTCCAATTTATTCTAACGTGCACTACGATCAGCCTGTCGATGTTTCATGTCACGTTTCATCGTTTCTCTTTATAATTAATTCGTTGTTTTTTTAAGGTATCTTTGAGGATTTTAATATTTTGGGATTGGGGATTAGGCTTAGGAATTTTGGGGTGTAGCAATTTGGAGATCTTGGAATTTGGAATATTATGACATTGGGGAGATTGCAATTTGGAGATCTAGGGATTTGGGGGATTAGGAATTTGGGGAGATAGCGATTTGGAGATTTGAGGATTTTGCAATTTGGGAATTTGGGGATATAGTAATTCGGAAATCTTGGAATTTGGAATATTATGAAATTGGGGAGATGGCAATTAGGAGATCTAGGGAGTTGGGGGATTAGGAATTTGGGGAGATAGCGATTTGGAGATTTGAGAATTTTGCAATTCGGGAATTTGGTGACGTATTAATTTGGAGATCTTGGAATTTGGAATATCATGATATTGGGAGATGGTAATTAGGAGATCTAGGGAGTTGGGAGAATAGGAATTTGGGGACGTATCAATTTGGAGATCTTGGAATTTCGAATATTATGAAATTGGGGAGATTGCAATTTGGAGATCTAGGGATTTGGGGGATTAGGAATTTGGGGAGATAGCGATTTGGAGATTTGAGGATTTTGCAATTTGGGAATTTGGGGACGTATCAGTTTGGAGATCTTGGAATTTGGAATATTATGACATTGGGGAGATGGCAATTTGGAGATCTAGGGATTTGGGGGATTAGGAATTTGGGGAGATAGCGATTTGGAGATCTGAGGATTTTGCAATTTGGGAATTTGGGGATATAGTAATTCGGAAATCTTGGAATTTGGAATATTATGAAATTGGGGAGATGGCAATTTGGAGATCTAGGGATTTGGGAGAATAGGAATTTGGGGAGATAACGATTTGGAGATCTGAGGATTTTGCAATTCGGGAATTTGGGGACATAGCAATTTGGAAAGCTTGGAATTTGGTATATTATGAAATTGGGGAGATGGCAATTAGGACATCTAGGGATTTGGGAGAATAGAAATTTGGACATATAGCAATTTGGAGATCTTGGAATTTGGAATATTATGAAATTGGGGAGATTGCAATTTGGAGATCTTGGGATTTGGGGGACTAGGAATTTGGGGAGATAGCGATTTGGAGGTCTGAGGATTTTACAATTTGGGAATTTGGGGATATAGTAATTTAGAGATCTTGAAATTTGGAATATTATGAAATTGGGAAGATGGCAATTACGAGATCTAGGGATTTGGGAAAATAGGAATTTGGACATATAGCAATTTGGAGATCTTGGAATTTGGAATATTATGAATTTGGGGAGATTGCAATTTGGAGATCTAGGGGTTTGGGGGACTAGGAATTTGGGGAGATAGCGATTTGGAGATCTGAAGATTTTGCAATTTGGGAATTTTGGGATATAGTAATTTAGAGATCTTGGAATTTGGAATATTATGAAATTGGGGAGATAGCAATTTGGAAATCTAGGGATTTGGGGGACTAGGAATTTGGGGAGATAGCGATTTGGAGATCTGAAGATTTTGCAATTTGGGAATTTTGGGATATAGTAATTTAGAGATCTTGGAATTTGGAATATTATGAAATTGGGGAGATAGCAATTTGGAGATCTAGGGATTTGGGAGAATAGGAATTTGGGGAGATAGCGATTTGGAGATCTGAGGATTTTGCAATTCGGGAATTTGGGGACATAGTAATTTAGAGATCTTGGAATTTGGAATATTATGAAATTGGGAAGATTGCAATTTGGAGATCTAGGGATTTGGGGGATTAGGAATTTCGGGAGATAGCGATTTGGAGATTTGAGAATTTTGCAATTTGGGAATTTGGACATATAACAATTTGGAGATCTATGAATTTGGGAGTTTAGGAATTTGGAGATATATCAATTTGGAGATCTTGTAATTTGGAAAATTAGAAATTTGGGGACAGTAATTTGGAGCTTTAGGGATTTGAGGGTTTAGGACTTAGGAAACATAGTGATTTGGGTGACTAGGAATTTAGGAATATAGAAATTTGGAGATCTACAAATTTGAGTTAGAAATTTGAGGACAGAGGAACTTGAGGAAATAAAAATTTGAAAACGCAGTTATTTGGGGATCTTCCTAGGGATTGGTGGAATCCCTAAAAGAATTGAAGAATTGAAAATTGATCATTTCTAAGGTCGGCATTTAGAAGTTTGGAAACTTGAAAATTTGAAATATAGAAATTTATTAACTTAGAAATTTACGCTTTTGAAGTTTGTAAATTTAACCAATTTAAAAATCTAAAATTTAGAAAATCAAAAACTTTGTGAATATAGAGATACTTGCAAAATTTGAAAATTTATGACATTTAGAGATTTTGGAACGGAAAATTTATGCATTTAGCATTTGAAAATTTATAAATTTTAGATATTGAAGAAAAAATGTTAATCGCAATATTAAGTAATATGACAAAAGTCTTCATGGGAGTATCAGTTGTCAACGACTATCCCATTACCCGCGAGTTCTACGACAAAAATGGTTACTATCAAATTTATGGCTCAGAAAATTTCCTGTAAAAGATGTTCTAGAAGTTTTATCGTAGGTGTAACCATTTTCATATATCATGATTTGCAAGTTTTCAACTTTCAGATTTCTAAAGAGAAATCGTAACCCCATTAACTTGTAATTTCTCATTATTTGCATCGCTCTCAGTTTAAATTATTGAAAGTGATAAGTATGAGTATAGTGTAAAATGTTAACTTCAAATATCTAGACTTTTTTTTATAACAATAGCTCTAAGTTTCGTGTAACGATTGTGTTCTAAAAGTCAGGCGATTCTACGCGAAAAAATACGTCAAAAATCAACAAAAGCATTTTTTTATACGAGGTTTTGTATTCGAGAAAATCAACTTTAAATATTTTCGCTGTACGGACGAATTTTTCAAAGCAATTTTCTCGAAAACAGAGCTTTGTACAAACACTCTTTGTTTTTTGTTTCCTTGTGTAGAACAGAAAGTTTGAAAATTGGTGACTTTAGAGATTACCGAATAAAAGTGAAGTTTTTATATGTCTAAGTTTGAAAAATTATACTTAAAAAATTGCAGCTTTCTATACTTCCAAATTAATTTCCAACTGTTCTCAAATTTGAAAATTTCTACATTTTTGAAGTTCATAAATTTCTTATTTATAACAAAAAACCAATGTGTTAAGAAGTATTTTAATTTCAAAGCAGATATTTAGTCATCGAAGTTGTAAAAATAAAAAAAAATTAAATTACACACACTTTGCAATAAAACTTAAATAGTATTTTAAAAATTTCTTTTCGAATGTAAATTTTGAAAAATTTATTGGATCGAATTGAATCATGTCATTTCATGGAGCTAAAAATTCGTGATCCCAATTTCTGTAAGCTACGGTCTATTTACAGTCCGGACAATATTCCGTCAGCTAAATTTGCGAGGATTTCCCTCCCCGGTTGAATTTTACTAAACATAATTAAAAGAGAAAACAGGGTGAACTTTTTTCTCCGCGTATCTTTTTACATCGAGTTATCGCAAACGCGAGTAAATAAATGGGTTCTCACCGAGACGCGATTTATCAAAGATGTTGTTTGTCGTCGGAACAAAAGTTTCGCGCGCGGTCGCGTTAAAAATCCAAGCATTTCTTCAAAATCCTGCCCAGTTTCTTAACAAGGGGGATGAGGACGCGAGCAGACGCGAGCTCCTCTTTGTTCTTTTTCGACGAGAACTTATATATACATGCACGAGTTCTTGAATAAGGTAAGAGAAAGAAGATGGTAGCGGGTGAGATAAAAGGCTAACGAAGGAACGGAGAAGACCCGGAGCCGAGTCGAGTCGATGAACAAGACGACGATGGTATGCATTATGCAGAGAGGTCGCCAGCTTCTATTTGTTCTCTTTCCTTACACTCTGCTGTTTCTATCTTCGAATATATTCACGATTAGGGTGGATGCACCTATCTTAACTCTTAACGCTCCCATATCGAGTGTTGACACCGCGTTACCGAAATTTCGAGACATTATACGAATTTGTAGGTTAATTTAACCCCTTGCACTATGACCTATTTGTCAGGTGCGTCAGTCAGAACTAACTAAACACAGCTACAGTATTAAAACAGACAAAGAATGTTGAAATGACAACATGGTATTAAGCAATCGTTGACCATGCAAATTATAATTGGAATTGAACTCCAAATTGAAGCATATTCAAAATTCGAGTAAAATTGATCCCAACTGAAGTACCAATGCGTCACAAGTCAGACTCGTCAAAATAGTGCAAGGGGTTAATACGTTTACGTTTGAATCTTTTCGAATATTTCGTAATTCGCGTGAAGAGACCCATGTGTTTAGTACTACCAACCAGTCAGAATGGTTTCAAGTTTCATATTTTGTATTACAAAATTATGTTGTCTTTTCGAAATATCTGCCATATGTTGTCGAGACAAAGAATACTTATTTATTCTTTCACTTCATTTTCAATTTAGAAGTAAGTGTCTAACACTGGTACTTCTAGTGTTAGGGCTGCGGCACAATTGGTCAGAATAGTCTACCGATGCTATGTCCAAAATATCCCTAACATTTAGACATTCCTTGTCTAACATTATAATAATTGTATCACTCTGTCTTGCTAAAGAAATCAACCCTAAACCCTAACTCTAACACACTTCTATGTCACATGTAGCTCATGTCTTACATAAACTCCAAATATTGAGCTAAGTTAGACATTATAGAAATTAGCAATCTACAAAATAGTTTGAAATTTTGAATCGACGTGTAAAACAAATCAATATTGCGAGTATAAAAGTAGAAATATAAAATTTACTGCAGCTTACGTTGTCAGAATTATACACATAGCCGTTCTGTCCAATTTAATTTGATTCTACATCAAATCTTGCAAATTTTCTGTTAATGTATAAATACAAATTTTTGAATTAAATTCAAAGGATAATTCAATTGAATTCAGTTGAATGCACATATAATTACAAACTTTTTGAACATCTATTTCTGTGTAGCTGTGAGATACACAATTAAGTTGCGTTGGATCCTAGAGAATTTGTTTTAACACTAGTAATTTTATTAAATGAGTTACTATTTACGATACTGTTACGTAATTTTATTCTTCACTATGCAGACGATAATACTTCCGACTTTGTATGTTCGTATAGTTATGCTAAATACTTAACGTATAGTAGTGAATATCAATGAACACTTAGACTAGTAATTAGGTATAAAAATGTAATTTCGTGACTTGTTCTTCGTTTATCGCGAAATTTTAAACGAATAGCGGCGCGAACGCGTTAATTGTGTCGTAATTAGCTACATTAACATGATAATGACTTTTTGTTGCAGGAATGACGATCGGAGCGGCGATGACGAGGATCAAAAGCAACCGCTGATTCATAAAATAGCAGCCTGCAGGGCCACTCGCTTCCAAAATGAGCACGTCGCTGCGAATTTTGGCGCTAATCAGCTTAGCCGCGCAAAACGTGGCCTGGCCGCAAGATCCCGTACCTAGGCTGCACGTCAAACATCGTGAGTTACATTTTCATGCAATATTATTGATTTAGTAATTATTCAAGAACAATCGCAGCTGTTTCAACCATACCGCGCTTAACTTTCTCAATGAAGATTACCTTTCCATAAATTATTGTTAATCGCGTACCATATCATTAACCCTTTGCCGTGTAATTAATTATTCACTCTCGTGACGCACTCTTGACGCACCCTTGATATACTAGTAGTACATTCGTGATAATTTCGTGACGCACTCTCGATGGATTCGTGACGCACTAGGGACGCATTCGTGACGCACTCTCGATGCGTTCGTGACGCACTAGGGACACATTCCTGACGCACTAAGAACGGATTTATGACACACTAGTGAAGAGCTCGTGACGCACTAATGATGCACTCGCAACACAGTCGTGACGCATTAGTGACGCACTCTTGACGCATTAGGGACGCATTTGTGACGCATTAGGGACGCAATCGTGACATACTAATGAAGAATTCGTGACGCACTAGGGACGCACTCGCGACACATTCGTGACGCATTCGTGACGTATTCGTGATGCACTAGTGACGCACTAGAGACGCACTCGTGACGCACTAGGGACGCAATCGTCACACACTAATGAAGAACTCGCGACGCACTAATGACGCACTCGTGAAACATTCGTGACACGTTTGTGATGCACTCGCGACGCACTAACGAC
Source organism: Megachile willughbiella (assembly GCA_945859595.2). Lineage (NCBI taxonomy): Eukaryota > Metazoa > Arthropoda > Insecta > Hymenoptera > Megachilidae > Megachile > Megachile willughbiella. The sequence continues at coordinate 15,089,997 of OX243796.1, forward strand.
GTACTCGTGGCGCATTCGTGACGCACTTTCGACGCACTAGGGACGCATTCGTAATACACTAGCGATGAACTCGTAACACAATAGTTAAGAACTCGTGACACACTGGTGACGCAATCGCGATACACTCTTGATGCATTGACAACACACTCGTGACACACTAATGAAGAACTCGCGATACACTCATGATGCATTGACAACGCATTCGTGACACACTAATGAAGAACTCGTGATACACAAGTGACACACAAGTGACGCGTTCGCGATGCACTGAGGACGCACTCGTGACGCACGCACACTTCACATGTAATAAACTGCACTCATATTTTCAACTAAATTGTAATACCAAGTATAACTGTAAATCCAGTTCGCACATTCTTGAATTTTAAGTGCGAATCTAATTCTAATTTATACAGCCCTTTCGCCTTGAATCTAATTATAGTTTACAGCGGGAATAATTGAAATAGAAATAATGTTTCGCCATTTTTATTTGTTTCGAGAGTGTACCAGCGAATAATTAGCTTTGATTGACGCAGCCGGTGAGTTAATGAAACGGCAAGGGGTTAATAATTGAATTTGAATGAGAAAGAGAGTAATTAAATATAGATATTTCGACAGTCGAATTTTTCGATAATGTATCGTTAAATTTGGTTCCCGGCCTTTGCGTGTGAAAATTCAATAAAACGAAGCCGCACTCTCGCCACGCTATTTTATAGATGCATTGGATTACCAAATTGCTCCCGGCTGGCGTTTTAGAATCTACGTGAATATTAAATTAAGATTAATCAAATTAATCGATCGGGAACCAACGGTCGCATTTTATGCAACCGCGCATTCATTTTAACCGATTAACTTTGATAATCGCTTCCCATTTACTTCCCGTTCACCGATAGAAACAATTGTATTCAATCTTTGCTAATCGGATTCTCATTCGGTACACGTGATTAAACTTTTTATTACTCGAGATCTCAAGTAAGGATTTATATCGATGTTCTTTTGTTGTCGAGAGTCGCAAGGATTGTCTTGAGAAACAATACGCGGATGGGAAAGCGTAAAAAGTCTGATGCTATTTTATGACATAAAAGTATTGCCAAATAGCACTTGTCGTACAACAGTTTGAAGCTAAAAGCATCAGGAAAATAACCACGTAAATGCACCGTTAGTATTCTCGATAGAAAATGGCTGATTGCCAGTTGCAGAGAGGAGTGTCGATATGCTGTATCAAATAATCAGATTCGGAAAGAAAAAGTCAAATACAATTTCATGACATAAAAGTATTGCCAAATGGCACCTATCGTATATCACTTTGAAGATAAAAGCTCGACGAAAATAACGGTATAAATGCGCCATTTATGTTCTTGATACCAAATGGCTGATTGCCAGTTGCAGATAACAATGTTGACGTTCTGTATCAGGGATCTAGCTTCGAAACGTAAAATTTATAACGTAATTTCATGACAGAAAAGTATCACAAAAAGACACTTGTTATACATGAATTTGAAGCTCAAAGCTTTACGAAAATAACTATTTAAATGCACCGTTAATGTTCCTCGCGTAAAATGACCTGATTGCCAGTTGCAGCAAAGAGTATCGATGAATTTTATCGAATATCCAATTTGGAAGCTAAAAAGTCTAATTCACTTCCATCACGGAAAAGTATCACCAAACGCGACGTATTGCATATCAATTTGAAGCTTTACGTAAAAACGTATAAATATGCACCGTTATTGTCCTTAATACAAAATGATTGATTGGCAGTTGCAGAAAACGATTTTACACTCTGTCATATATTTAGATTCGAATTACAAAAAGTCTAACACAATTTTATGACATAAATAAAATGTCATTATATGTAAATTTAAGGCTTGAAGCTTAACAGAAATAATTGCATAAACGTTCTGTCAATGTTTTTTCATATAAAATGATATAAAATTCACTAAAGGAAACTGCAGCTAATTCGCTGTCTAGCAAATATTTAAGCGGATACTTTTTCTTTTAAGTTTGTTATGAACAGTATCACGAAGGTATTAATTTTCAGCGGAGTTCAAGCTTTAATTCGATATACCATAAGCGATATTTCGTCATACTTTTCTGTTATGAATTTATGTTAGATGTTTTACTCGTTTAATTTAATAATTAAGCATGTAAAATAATACTGCTACTCTTCAATTCATAACTTTGCTCATATTAAGAATCATAAGGGTGCACTTATATAGTTATTTTCTATAAGATTTAAGCTTTAATTTGATATATTACAAGTGTCGTTTGACGATACTTTTCTGTCATGAATTTCTGTTGGAATTATTTAAGTTTGTCATCCTTCGAAGTAAGCGATTTGATACGTACCTAATGTAATAGTTTTCATTTTTCATTTATAACTTCGTTAATGTTATGAGAGCTAATGGCGCACTTACACAGAACTTTTCAGTGAATCTTAAACTTTAATTTGATATATTACAAGCTTCATTCCGAGATACTTTTCTGTCATGAATTTTCTTTAGAAGTTTATAAATCTGTTACGCTTCGAAATGTGCGATTTGATAAACACGTTATGTAATAGCTTTCTTTTTACATTTATAACTTTGTTAATGTTACTAGGACTAATGGTGCACTTATACAGAAATGTTCAGTGAATCTTGAGCTTTAATTTGATATATCACAAGCTTCATTCCGAGATACTTTTCTGTCATGAATTTTCTTTAGAATTTTATAAGTCTACACTTCGAAATGAACGATTTGATACACGCCTAATGTAACAGTTTTCATTTTTAATGTATAACTTTGTTAATATTACGAGTACTCATGGCGCACTTACACAGAAATTTTGAGTGAATCTTAATCTTTAATTTGATATGTTACAAGTTTCATTTCGAGATACTTTTCTGTCATGAATTTTCTTTAGAAGTTTATAAATCTGTTACCCTTCGAAATGAACGATTTGATACACGCCTAATGTAATAGTTTTCATTTTTAATTCATAACTTCGTTAATATTCCGAGTGCTAATGGTGCACTTACACAGAAATTTTCAGTGAATCTTAAGCTTTAATTTGACATGTTACAAGCTCCAATTAGAGATACTTTTATGTCACGAAGTCGCATCAAACATCACCGGCACCGAAATCGATCATTCTCAAATTCCCAGCGTTACATGACACTCGAATCGAAATTAATCCCCCGAATTAGTAACAATTTCCAATATACCAGGCAGCATGAAATTGCTCTGCCTTCAATTTATCGACGGTAATAAGTCACGATTCACGGTGAGTTTGACGAAGAGGCGATTGTGCCGGTCCAAAATCCTATCTCGAGGAAGAATTACCAGAAACTGAAGATAACTAGCGGATTGATAGCAATGAAATCGGGACGAGAAGCGTTCCAAAGTAATTTTCCGCGTTTATCCATCGTCGTCGAACCGGGTCGTTCTTTCAGGCTCGTTGTTTGCACGGTAGCTTAGCGAGAACAATAAACGGAACCGTTTTCGCGCCAATTCACCGATAAGAAAAACTTTGTTCGTTTCTTGGCCGGTCTTTTCACACGGGAAATTTAATTTCCTCCGCGGGAGATAAAGAGTCCGGGGAGCACGATGGAAAATGCACGTCTCGTTTCGAATGGAACGAAGGTTGTCGCCCTGTGAATCGGAAACGATCGAGGTTACACTTTACCTTGAAGAGCTCCGGAGAGCGAGGCAAGACCTTCGAACGTGTGCACGTACATGTACAAGGGTCGTTTTCGTCTTCGTCGACGACCGTGTTCCGTCGATTCAAAGGCATTTCCGTGCGACCTGACCACCCTTTCGACCGCACCTGTGGATTTGCCCGTCGTCGGCCAGGTGCTTACCTTTAAGGTTACCTTACGTTTATGTGTACACAGACAAAAAAGGACCGTGCTTGTTCGATTTTATAGTCTCTACGTCCATTTGTGTTTCGTGCAATTCATATAATATTAATTAGAATTTCTTATTAACCCCTTGCCGTATAATTTGTCAGCTGCGTCAGTCAGAACTATTCATATCTACAATTTAAAACGAATAACGAAAGGTTATGTGAATTTTGTAGTTAGGAATCCGTGACTTTGCAAATTCTTTGAATTTGTCACATTTAAACCGCGAGTGCGAGACGTGTCAGAGTCATGAAAGGCAAGGGGTTATATCAATAGACAAGAGATTAAGTTTGTTCCTCTGTTATAAATTGACCTTTCGTTTATTTATGAATGTTAATGGTAATGAAACCACACGCAATTTTCTCAATTTCGAGATAAATCCTAGAACCTCTGTAGAACGTGGGATCTTGATAAAACCAGGGATCGACATAAAGTTTGGAACATAGATAACATGCGAAGCTTCTGTAGAAATGAGAGAGATAGTATCTTGAGCCTAGATGAAATGTAGGACTTAGGGTTTTGGATTTAGATAGGACCTTTTGATAGAACCTAGATATAACTGAGAATCTAGGGAAATGTAGCATCCATTATAGAGCATAGAACTGAAAGACCTACATGGAGTCTATAATGCAGATAAAACCCAGGACATTTTACCCTAGAAGTTAAAGTCTATAACCTACATAGAACCTAGGACCTAGATATAGTTAGAACGTAGAGTCTGGTACCTAAATAGAATCTGCAACCTATTTAGATTGTGAGACTCAGGTGTAATCTAGAATGTAGTACTAAAACAGAGTCTAAAACTTAGATCAAACCTAAGATCTAGACATAATCTGGAACATAAATAAAGCTTAAGAGGTAAATAGAGTTTAGGACCTACATGGACTCTATAATCTTGATAGAACCTCGGATCTAGACATAGTCGGAAACTTAGAGTCAAGGTAAATCAAGTCCTCTAAATAGAGGACTTATTAGTCTTAGGACTTAAATGTAGTCTATAACCTAGATAGATATAGAAATGCAGTCTATAACTAGATAGCTTCTATACATAGTCTGGAATCTAGATAGTATCTGGAGCCTAGACATAATCTAAAACCTAGATAGAGCATAGGACCTAAATACAACCTAGGATATGCACAGATCCTGGAACCTAGATATAGTCTATAACCTAGATGGAACCTAGGACTTAGACATAGTCCAGAAGTAGTCTAGAAGCTAGATAAAGCATCTAGGTAGAGTCACAGACTTAAATAAAACCTAGGATCCTTTTAGATCCTAGGACCTATAATCAATAACCTACAATAGGTTCTAGTTTAGATTCTACATAACATTCTAAAGACTCTAGGTAAAGACTAAAGATTCTAGGGGAAGACCTAGGATTTATATCCTGGGAAAATATAATCTCGAACCTAGACAAAATTGTACACAAATCTTAGGATCCAGATCTTTTGTAGAACCTCGATAAATCCTAGAAGACCTAGATACAGTTTTACTCCCAGATCCAAATCCAAAGAGCTAGATACAGTTTAATACTGCCAGATCCAAATTCAGAGACCTAGGTACAGTGTAATACTTCCAGATCCAAATCCAAAGAGCTAGATACAGTTTAATACTCCCAGATCCAAATTCAGAGACCTAAATACAGTGTAATACTTCCAGATCCAAATCCAAAGAGCTAGATACAGTTTAATACTGCCAGATCCAAATACAGAGACCTAGATACAGTGTAATATTTCCAGATCTAAATCCAAAGAGTTAGATACAGTTTAATACTCCCAGATCCAAATTCAGAGATCTAGGTACAGTGTAATACTTCCAGATCCAAATTCAGAGACCTAGATACAGTCTAATACTTCCAGATCTAAATCCAAAGAGCTAGATACAGTTTAATACTGCCAGATCCAAATACAGAGACCTAGATACAGCGTAATGCTTCCAGATCTGAATCCAAAGAACTAGATACAGTTTAATACTGCCAGATCCAAATTCAGAGACCTAGGTACAGTGTAATACTTCCAGATCTGAATCCAAAGAGCTAGATACAGTTTAATACTCCCAGATCCAAATTCAGAGACCTAGATACAGTGTAATACTTCCAGATCCAAATCCAAAGAGCTAGATACAGTTTTATACTCTCATATCTAAATCCAAAGAGCTAGATACAGTTTAATACTGCCAGATCCAAATACAGAGACCTAGATACAGTATAATACTTCCAAATCTAAATCCAAAGAGCTAGATACAGTTTAATACTCCCAGATTCAAATCCAGATCCTATAAATGGAGTAAGATGCAGAAACAATCTAAATAAATCGCAATTCAGTTGTTCCTCCTCCTCGCGTAGTTACCTAAAGGAACTCGACGTCGCACCGGTAGAGTACAGGAAGAAGGTAAATTGGATCGGCATTGTTGTGGACACGGTGTGGCATTATCTGTACGTGTATTTCCATAATATCCACGCAATTGGGCCAAAGCAACCGAAGGCACGATCGGGTGCACCGGGTTTGTACGAAACGCGACTGTCCAATTTCATCTGAACCGGAGCTACAGACTCCACGTATGTATCCGGAACCGTTGCTAGGGTAATTGAATACTCAATAGGATTTACCAAAGCGGACCAAACGCGGTGTGGCCGCGTCGATCGACACGACACACGCCAATATTTGATCCGTGTCAAAAGCTTCGAGGCAGATTCACCCACGGATTTCGAAGGGTCGTTAAACTCGCTCAACTAATCCTGTCTTTGTCACACCCACGCGGCCATTGTTCGATCCCCCTTGCATTTCTCTCTGTCACTCTTTCCACGAGACAGAGGAGACTTCATTGTCTTCCGACACTGAATTTAGCCGTACCTACGACACTGCTCGAGTTTATTGGTCCCTCATCCCTTTTTATTTTACCCTCGTCATGTGCCCCGCGAACGTTCGGCTATTCTTCGCCGTGTGTGATGAACTTGAAGATTAACGCGTTCGTCGCACGTTTGCAAAACCATTCTTCTTAAGTTTCTCAGCTAGTTTTTTAGACAGTTCGAATTTTTATTTAAAAAATTGTTAATGCTGATCATATGGTATTGATAGGTTTACCCTTTGCGTGACTCAACGTTTTGTTTAATGCAACAGTTTGAAATAGGTGATGTTGTCAGTGCATGACAGCGAGGTTCTGTATTGCGACATTTTGTGGCTTTATTTTGTAAAGAGATTCGGTATTTTGCAAACATTGCAGGGGTCTGATTATTTATATTATTTTATGAACTTTCTTATTCTATGATGCAATTGTGATTAGTCAGAATATTTATATAGTTGCAATTGCTAAAAATAGTGATATAATCGTGATTATTAAAAATAGTTACTTGAAAAAAATTTATCAAAATGGCAACTTCGTTGTCATTATTAAAAATAGCTACATGTTTAAAATTAATAAAAATGGTAACTTGGTTGTGACTATTAAAAATAGCTACATGATAAAAATTAATAAAAATGGCAGCCTACTTGTGATTATCAGAAGTAGCCTACATGCTTAAAATTTAACAAAATGGTAACTTGGTTATGATTACTAAAAATAGCTACATGTTTAAAATTAGTAAAAATGGCAACCTAGTTGTGATTATTAGAAATAGCTACATGATTAAAATTTCAATAAAAATGGCAATCTAGTTGTGCTTATTAAAAATAGCTGCATGCTTAAAATTAATGAAAATGGCAACCTAGTTATGTTTATTAAAAATAGCTACATGATAAAAATGAATAAAAATGGCAACCTAGTTGGAATTATTAGAAATAGGTACATGCTTGAAATTTACCAAAATGGCAACTTGGTTATGATTACTAAAAATAGCTACATGTTTAAAATTAGTAAAAATGGCAACCTAGTTGTGATTATTAGAAATAGCTACATGATTAAAATTTTAATAAAAATGGCAATCTAGTTGTGCTTATTAAAAATGTCAACATGTTTAAAATTAACCAAAATGGCAACTTGTTTGTGACTATTAAAAATAGCTACATGATAAAAATGAATAAAAATAGCAGCCTACTTGTGATTATCAGAAGTAGCCTACATGCTTAAAATTTACCAAAATGGCAACTTGGTTATGATTACTAAAAATAGCTACATGCTTAAAATTAATAAAAATGGCAACCTAGTTGTGATTATTAGAAATAGCTACATGATTAAAATTTCAATAAAAATGGGAATCTAGTTGTGCTTATTAAAAATAGCTGCATGCTTAAAATTAATGAAAATGGCTACCTAGTTATGTTTATTAAAAATAGCTACATGATAAAAATGAATAAAAATGGCAACTTCGTAGTGATTATTAAAAATACCTAAATGATAAAAATTAATAAAAATAGCAACTTGTAATTATAAAAACTGTCTACAATTATAAAAAAATAGCAAGATGGTTGTAATAAAAAATAGTAAACAAGTTGTGATTGTCAGAAAAAGAAAAGTATTATTATTATATGTATCAAGAGTATAAAACAGAAAAATGACAAATTGAAAGCTTGCCTGAGCAGTTAATATTTTTCGAGAAACGTAGGAAAAAGCTTCGAATTTACATAAAAAGCATATTCCACATTTTATAGCTGCTAAAGCAATGTAGACTAATACGTACATATATCGTGTGCGTTAATATTCATCACGTTTTGTGGAGTGCGGAAAAGAGAAATATTCTTGTTGAAACGCGCTGCTGCGTAGCCATTTGGTCAAGTTGTGCATTTTTACGACGTTTCGGGTAATTATATCGTGCTAGCTATTAATTATGATCGTACTAGTAGAAATCGTTGGTTCTCTTTTTAATTTTAAATGAAGATCTAAAATACGCGGGGTTCATCGAGTTCTTGCGTGACCCAGTTTATTGTGGCGGTTGCATTTTGTATCGGTGATCTGTATAAAAAATGCAATTGCAATTTGAAAGAAAATGGAATTATACATATATTAAACTGCTGAATATAGGAGGTCAGAATTTCTAGAGTAAATCTTTACTGTTCCACTTTCAGATTTTTATACAGTTTATAATTTTGAATTGATGTTCCATAGAGTTTCAGAGTTTTTAATTTATGCACTGGAAATTTGCAAAGTAATATATTTGAAAATATAGAAATATTAGATTTTTATCTTTATGGTTATTTGCAATTTCAAAGTTTCAGGTTTGGAAATTTAGAAATGTGAAGGGTTAGAAATTGGTGAATTTAGATATGTTCAATTTTTAGATTTAGAAATTTATTGATTCACCAGTTTAGAAATTCATGAATTTAGTCATAGTGAATTTTTAAATTCAGAGATTTATAAATGTACGGATTTAGAAATTCATGAATTTAGATATATTGAACTTTGAAACCTCCAAATTTAAATATACAAAAACATTACATTTTTAGATCTTCAAATTTAAATATACATCATGAAATTTTTAGACCTTCAAATTTAAATATACAGAACCCTAAACTTTATAGTCCTTCGAAATCAAATTTATAAAAGCATCAAATTCAACGTTCAAATGCAACTATTCAAGAATATGAAATTTTCAAGCGTTCAAATTAAAATTACAAATATAAACTTTTTACCTAAGAATATGTTCAAACTTCTCACCATAAAAATATAAAAATTAAATATATGAAAAATCAGAAAGCTGAAAAACTTATATTCAAATGTTCAGACCTGCATCTGTCACCTTACAAGTTCAAAGTAATTTGAAAATACAATCACCGTCCTATTCGCAATTTGAAGATATAATCACCGTCATATCGGAGATGTTCCGTTGAAAAGACCGATCCAAGACAATTTCCGATGAGTGACTATATCAGACATAGAAACAGACAGACAAATGGACAGATATGAAGTTACAGTGTACTAAGTCTACAGACCAGGTGTCGCACGCGAATTCGAATATGTGTTCGTAGAGATTTTAAAGTCACCAAACGTGTTCGAAACTATCGAAAATGACACCAAACACGATTATTCTTGATTTCACGACGACCGACGTCAACGACGACCAAGTATCGTCAACGACGAGTTATAGAGCTTTCAACGTGCTTCCGGTCGATTCTACGCGTGAAAAATTATCGAAACGATACCAAACACGGTTTTTATCGATTCGACGATCGACGTCGACAGGTTCCCGTCGTCAGATCGTCGCCAAAATCTATACAGCAAATTTAGGGTGCCTCTCGAGTCCACCCTCAAAATTTCAAGCGAAAAGACGCAAAATTGCGTCCGGTAGCGTACAGACAAACGGACAAATCACCACGTTCGACAAATGTGCTATTGTAATTATTACAAGCCCCACAAAATCAGCGTCGAAATTTCTGATGAAATCGTTCGAACGTGTTCAAAGTTTAGATTCGCAATAATTAACTGACCAAATCGCCGAACCTGTTATTGTTAAATCGGTTAACCAATTATCCGTTGTAATAACTACTAATCGCGGTTTGCTCAGTCACTCGATATTTTGCGACTGTAAATTGCGAGTAAATTTTAAGGTAAAAAACTGCGGCCTAAACAAACGTGGCACAAACAGACAAACGAACAAACAGATCGGAGTCCCAGGAGTTTCAGCACGTTCGGCAAGAAGGGTGCATCGAATGCAACACCCGTTGCATTCGAGCAGCCATTGACGCAGCATGAGCGGTTCTCGGAGCTTAACAAAGTTCTTCTGGGTCCTAACGAGCTTACTCTTGGCAAAAGCCAGTCAAGTGTACGGCTTCCGTCGTTGCGATGCAATGGCTAACCTACATACCGACTTATTATTGCGATTCACAACTACAAACGCGTGTATATATACGGCTACATGTATGTACGTACAATACAACCGGTCGTGAGTGCCAATAGTATACACTCTATGGTTGTTCGCTCGCAGTTCTTTACCGTTGCCGTGATCTCTTATGCAATTTCAAATCGTGTTTCGATCTGTCGCATTCGTGATTCGAGTCTGGAGATAAACTTGAAACACCGCCTTTCCACGAGCAAATAGTCGAAAGCTTTCAGTGTACGGTTTTTAAAATGGGAATTGGTTAAATTTAGATTAAGTGCAGTTGGGAAATATGTTGGATAAAGTTTTTATTTTGTGATTGCGTTTCTTGACGTATTAAATATAAATATCATTGAAATTTAGGGATTTGAAGGTTTGGGGAATTAGGTATTCGATGTTGAAATTTGAGGATGATCAGATTTATGGATTTCGAATTTTTTAATATCGAAATATGTAATTAATCAAATGTATACATTTTACATTCTTAAATATTGAAATAAGTGATTAATCAAATATTTAAGTTTCAAATTCTTAAATACTTAAACATTCGAATTTCAAATTTTTGAATACTGAAATATATAATTAATAAAATTAGATTTCAAATCGTTAGATGCTTAAATACCCTAATATCAAGTGGGCAAAAATAAAGAAAAAAGCTACACAAAAGATACTAATTTATTCAAAAGAATGATTAATAAATTTGAAATTTATAACTACCTAAACTCGAACACTACTCTTTATTTACAAATGAAGTAAAATATAACTATGTCTATAAAATAATAAATAATAAACGAGAAGTAACGTTCAAAATCTCACATGAATAAAAAATAACATACAAAATCTCACACGAAATAAAAAATAATATACAAAATCTCATATGAATAAAAAATAAAGTACAGAGTCTTTTCCCGCGAAAAACAGAAATTCCATATCCGAAACAATGTTTCTAAAACGCGAATTAAATATAAAGAATTCTACCATCATAACGGTTCACATTATGGAAAATTGTAAGTAGTGTTTCTTTTTATGGGTATAACACGACATAGTCCGGTAGGTCATATTTTTCAATTTGCCAGGTCTCGGTATTAGAGAAATCGGTAGCTTGTATCCTCGCGGCATTGTATTCGCATGATGTTGCAACATTTATCGCTGTAATACGCTCGTTAATCATTGATACATTCATCAATGCAAATTCTAGCGTGTTATTAATGCACGTTTGCCGACATCGAACTACTGTGTAACTGATGGAAGTGTCCTCGTACGTAATTTCAGGCTCGTCGAACAATTCTCGATAATTGCTAATATTTTTCTTGGCGCATCAGAAAATTGAACATTCATCAATTTTTATCGATAGTCTCGTTAAACTTCCATGTACATTCGTCATCGTCCACGTATACACAGGTTTTCGTAATACCAGTCTCTTTTTTTTTTTAAATTAAAATCTTCGTGCTTCAATTATGAACGCTACAAAAATTTACAACGATACCGACAATATTACGGGACGTGGAATATTTTTTCCGCCAAAGTTTCAAACAGGAGTTGTCTCCATTGTCATCAACCGTTAGTTAATTTTGGGCTTTCGAATTTCGCGAGACAAAAAGAGAAGTTTCCGGTTTTCGCGAAAACTCGGTTAATTTTCGAGCACGGTCAAAGTTCGAAAGAGAGACACAAAAGTTTCTCGTTACACGGTTGGCCGTAAACCTCGACGAAATAAAAGAGAAAGAGTTTCATCACTACGGGTATTAATTCACGAGTAAACAGCTTGTATTCTAACATTGTACGGTCCGTGTGTATCTTTGTGGAAATCTTTCCGCGGAACGGCATGGCGCTGCGTACTCGGGAAATGGTGCAAGGAGTCGTATTTTAAAATGTGAGCCAGTATAACGCCGGTTTATACGGGCTGCACAGGTGCTTATTCCAATGCAATTCGGCTGCATGCATAGAGAACGCAGGACAGAACAGGTAGTCCACTTCCATTAAAACCGTTCTTGTGTGTAGCCAGCGTGACGGCCGTGTTCGCGTACCTGGCCTCCTTGTTTATATTTATCGTTGAAATTCAGATACAATGCCTGCGTCGCACGCGAGATTCTAGTAATTATCGTACCGTATACTACGCTGTAAGCTTGATTCATTTTTCGACCCTAAAAACAGCTACTCCTGAGCGAGCCAGTATCGTATAATTAGGCGGAGTTCGGAGTACAAGTTCTTGTATCGATTACGTTCTTTAGAAACGTCGATAATAATTCATTGTTAGTGGCAATTCGATGTATCGGTAAATATTGACGAATATCGACAATATTGACATTTCATTGATAATTTGATGGATCGATAATTATCGATAATATCGAAATGTTATAATTAATTCGATGTATCGATAAGTATCGATAATATCGAACTTTGAGTGATAATTCGGTGTATACGTAAATATTGACGAATATCGACAATATTTAAATTTGATTGATAATTTGATGGATCGATAATTATCGATAATATCGAAATGTTATAATTAATTCGATGTATCGATAAGTATCGATAATATCGAACTTTGAGTGATAATTCGGTGTATACGTAAATATTGACGAATATTGACAATATTGAAATTTGATTGATAATTCGATGAATCGATAAATATGGATAATATCGAATTTTTAGTGATAATTCGATGTATCGGTAAATATTGACGAACATTGATAATATCGGAATTTGATTGATAATTTGAAGGATCGATAATTATCGATGATATCGAAATATTATTCTTAAATCGATGTGTCGATAAATATCGTTGATGTCGAAATGTTATTAATAATTCGATTTATCGATATATATCGATAATATTCAAGTGTTATTGATAATTCGACTTGTCGATATATATCGATAATATCGACATTTTATTGACAATTCGATTTATCGATAATATCGATATTTTATTGACAATTCGATTTATCGATAAATATCGATACCATCGAAATTTTACTGATAATTCGATTTGTCATGAAGTGTCGATATTATCGAAATGCCATTGATAATCGATGTATCGATAATCTTTTGAGTCTACTCATTCTCATCTAAACTTCTAATGTGATACATAAATTTGATTACTTAATTATACTTTTTTCGCTTGATGTATCGTATGTATCTTCTCATCAAATGGCTGAGACAATTCTTGTAATAAATATAAGATATACACAACATAACATAGTTCTTATAAAAGTATATTAAATGACGCACCAAGTGCGTCGTCCATTCTAGCGACTCACCCTGTGCGTCATAGATTATTCTAAATAGACGGTGTGTAATATTACATTCCGTATATTATTTATCTGATGTGTAGCTGTCAGATGACGCTATTGGTGCGTCATTGGTTCGTATAAAAAAAATATCACACGACACATGAAGATTTTTCATCGATTCTGGATAAGAGGTAAACAATTCCTAATACTCGAATAATTCCAAAAACGGGTTTAAAATTGGAATACTAAATTAGAAAAATTAGAATATTCGAGTATTTGAATTTAGTTTACGACCTTATCCTTATGTGTTACATGACGCATCACGTGTGTCACCTTCTGGTTAGTATCAAATGACGCTGCTGGTACGTCATATCTTTTGGTTAGTATTAAACGATGCTATTGATGCGTCGTTTAGTCTTATAGATAAATAAAGACGCACAAGATGTGTCATTAAAGTCCCCGAGCAGATATGCAATGACACACCTGCTGCGTCATTGACACTTATGGGACGATATGCAACGACGCACCCATTGCGTCACTGACACTTATTGGAAGATATGCGATGACGCACTTGCTGCGTCATTGACACTTACGGGTAGATACACGACGACGCACCTGGTGCGTCATTGATGCTTATTGACAAATATGGAATGACACACCCGGTGCGTCATTAACTCTTACGGATAGATATATACTGACGCATCTGTTGCGTCATGAACTGTTACGAACAGATGTAGAGTCGTTTTTATTGTACGTATCACTCGACGCACCTGGTGTGTCGTTGGTTATTTTAGACAGGCACCGAAGGACGCTCAGGGTGCGTCATCACCTCGAAATAGGATAATCACGTGGACTAAGAAGTCGTCGAAGGCACGTGGCTTGTTTCGCAAGGTGATTTAACCGGACGCCCGGCTATTCTCGAAAACAGCGATAAATTTCGCGTAAATCCATCGGCTGGAAGAATAGACACGGTTAGCCAGCCAGCGAGGATAATGGAATTCTTGAATCCGTGCTCGGGAGCGATAAATTTTCCAGGAAAGATCGTTTCGATTGAAATTATAGGGGCGCGTTAATTATTCGCAAATGGTCCGCGACTCGTGAAATATTCAACGTTCGATACTTTTGGCAAGCTTCGTTCGCGGCCAACGTATCACATACCGTCGGATATCGTATATCGACGGCGGTCGATACGTATTTCTGTTTACCGGTTAATTTTTCGTATCTCGGGCCAAGATCTCCCCGTACCCGGGGCAGAAGTACAAGTTTGTCCTGGCAAGTTGCTAGCCTGCAAATCCACTTTCCTGTTGGAACACGACGGTATCATGTCTCCCGGTCGGGGGTTACGTGTCCTCTATCTATCGGCGAAATATCGTGAATTTCGTGGGAACAGCTTAGGCGCGCAATTACGAAATTAGTCGAACGTTTATCGACCAGGGACACCGTTAATTCTAATTGGCAGGTTACTTCGGTAACGCAGAATTTGCAACGTTTCGTTTCCTGAGTGGAGTCTTATCGATTCGCTTATGCTGCCCATGCCGAAATTGCTATTATGCCGAACTACACCGTATCGTATTCGATTGCTTGAAAATTATTAAATATTAATGGAACGTCTCTGCTAAGCGAAACGACCGAATAATTAATCGAAATCAAATATTTACATTCGAGTTCGCGTATCAGTCCAAACCGTATCGTATGAAATATCATTTGTTCGAGGGTGATGTTAAAGTTTAAGTACAAGCTTGTATTTACTATTCATAATAATACTCTGCATTATTTTACTCTTCAGTGTTAAATTTATTTCAAGATTAGTACAGCAAATTTATTTACGACGTTTATTTATAATATTGACTTATTTACGTTTACTTATAATATTAATAAAATTTATCGCTGATATTGGATGTAATATTGAACATTTAGCATACAGTTGGTAATAAAAGATAATTGAGATGCACAAGAAAGTTCGTACATCGTATACATTAAAATGGGATGTAACTTTAATGCGCATAATTATTGTGTTTACGACTACACATTATCTTTATATTCAGATATAATTCCAAACATATTTTATATTCTTGTTTTCATAATAAATTCAAGAAGAATCTGAAGATTGTTTATGAACAAATTTTCAAAACGTGAAACAGTGGTTTTTTAGAAAGTATACTATTTTTAAAAAATCAGTAGAAATGCACTTTATGTAAATGTAACTTGACTATTAATTTTTTAAACTACTACAAATTAAATCCAAGGTTTCACTGTTTACTCAGTTTCAACTAATTGCAAATTTGAACGATTTTCTTCAGACAATACTTTCTTGATCTACTGTACTCGGTGTCCTTTCTATTCCCTGTTATCTGTTATTGCAATTCGATATGCTCAAAATTTTTCTGAGAAATGAATGGTATACCCTCATTATCTGCAGCGCGTAATCTAAACTATTATTCCGTGGATTATCTGG
The DNA here is from genome assembly GCA_945859595.2 of Megachile willughbiella. Lineage (NCBI taxonomy): Eukaryota > Metazoa > Arthropoda > Insecta > Hymenoptera > Megachilidae > Megachile > Megachile willughbiella. The sequence continues at coordinate 15,106,308 of OX243796.1, forward strand.
TGAAAGCAAATGCAGATAGCATCTTCTCGGAACCGAGTATCTCGGACATGATCGAGTTGCAAAAGAGTTCGAAATAATTAAAAAAAGAAAGTATGATCAGTCGAAAGACGTGAAATTTTGGTACTACGATGACAAGAAGACTAAACAATGTTAGGTGATATGAATAATAACAGCGAGGGGTACGAGATATAATCCGTAAGTGAAAGCACTAAAATGGTTAGCAAGACTACGGGTGGAAAGCTTTAATAAAAGCCCTGAAAGCTTTTAATAAAAGCTATACACACACTTTCATTTTACGTAAGACTATAAGTTCGAGCTGAAAATGCCATTACTTAGGCGCGATTAAATGCAACCACCACTTCATCAATTCCGGCCACTAAATCAACTCCATAACTACACACAGAGCGAGAGAGAGATAACGTAATCTAGCGTAACGAATCTTTGTGGTTCTGCATTCGCTCTTGTTAATGGTCAAAGTTGGCCGGATCAAAAGGTAAATGGAAATCACGGTGTGGTCCCTTTCGATAATTAACGTTCTATGATCAGCCAATACATCGTGATAATGTTTCTGGACAGTCTGTCTGTGTATTCTGACCCAATAACCTCGTTACGTGCGGTTGAAAAAATTAATTATCGTGATGCGTCTTGGTTAGGATACCAATTTTGCTCATATGCGCTGTTTATTAGGCAAATTTTAATGATATGCGGTGTTTACCACGCTGATTTTGGTCGCATGCGCTGTTTACGACGTTGATTTTAGTGATATGCGCTGTTTATGGTGCAAATTTTACTGATATGCATTCTTTACGACGCTAAATTTCGCGACGTGCGCTGTTTACGATGATAATTTTAGCGATATGCGCTGTTTAAGACGCTAAATTTAGTGACATGCACTATTTACGATGCTAATTTCAGTGACATGCTATATTTGTAAAGCTTATTTTAACGACATGCAAAGTTTACGACGCTTATTTCAGTGACATGCACTACTTACAACGTTAATTTCACTGACATGCACTATTTGTGACGCTAATTTTTAATGACATGCACTGTTCACGACTTTAATTTTAGTGACATGCATTTATAACGCTAGTTGTAGTGATATGCGTTATTTACGACAACTTGGACGACATGTGCTATTTATGTAACACGAATTGAGTTACTTTAACACAATTTGATATGCTTTGTTTGTGATATGAATTTTTCTGTATAATTTCAAGGATAAGGATATAACAACCGTGATATAAATTTTTGTGATATGAACTGCTCGCGAAAATTAAACTGATATGCACTGTTCACGATGTAAGTTTGTATGACATACGATAAAAAGTTTGGTGACATTCATTACTTGCAACGTGAATTTTAATGACATGCACTTGAAAATTCAAAAGTATAATTTACAAATTTTGAATTATATAAATTTTGAAAATCTAAAAAGTTAATCAATTTGAAGCTTTACAATCTTATTAACTTAAAGACTGGAGAATTTAAAAATAAAATTTGCACCGTGAAATTAAGAATTTAACAATTTTGATATTCACAAACTGCCAACTTCGGCAATTAAATAACTCGTTAATTAAATAATATAATTTCGCTGAGCACAATTGCGATCGTTAGTTTGAATGATTCCACCCGGCACAAAGCATCATCAAAAGAATCCGACCGATTCGCATCACGATTGGTTGTACGTTCATCCGGGGGATTAAAGGTCTGACAAAGGTCGATTAAACGGCTCGTTTCCAAAGACGTCAATTTACATGCACCGGATAAAAAGCGGATCAGACTAGAGAATTGTTAATGCTGCCGGTTCGATATCAAACGAACGGATTTCAACGGATGTAGCCGGGAGCAAGAGACCGGAAGAAAAGAGAAGAATACTTTTTTTGCGAAGTGATTGATCGTCCCGCGAGAACGGGACGCCTCTCGTCGTCGTAGCGATCGTCGTGTCGCGTCGCGACGCGTCAATTCGTGACCTGCACACGTTTCAGGATGCCGTTACGACGGATAGATTTATTAATGTCCGGGGCGGGGGGTCAGAAATTCCCTGTTGGCATGGCTGACGGAAAATCAATAAAGACGCTGCCGCGTGATAACATCATATTAAGAATAAATAACGATTTACGGGACCGCCGAGTCGAAAAAAAAAAAAGCGAACCGACAAAAGGACGAGAATCCTTCGCGTTGTAACGACGTACATTTAACGCGGTATAATATCGCGAGACGAGTATAATATCGGGCTGGAATTTACCAGTAATCAGCGGCGATAGGAAATCGATGCCACGGTAATAATAGAACAGGGTATATTGAAAATAAATATTGACGGAGGAAAAATAAAGTTTCTCACTGTTGGTGTGTGATGCACTTTAGACACCGAGATCAAGTTAAACAGCGTTGAAATTTAATATTTCATTAGACACGGACCGGCGGATTTGCCGAACCGCGATCGATTTAATCGAGTGTTTCTCCTTCACGGTGTTTGATATCTGCCTTTTAGAAAGCAACGTTATTTCGAATGGAATTGCAAATTCCGGTATAGAAGTCGCTCGATGCTTTAGGGCGTTACAGTTTGACACGACACCGGATCGATTTACAACCCGAACCGATTAAACGCGATGAGTTTTCAGCCTGAATCGACTGAACGCAATCGTTTTCCAACGCGAACCAACATGGCGCAATTAATTTTCCATCCGCAAGGACTGTATGCCATCATTTTCCGATATTACGCGATTAATTTTCCCGAACCGAATAGATGCTGTGAATTTTTGATACTAATCGAGCTGGTTCGTCCGGTTTTTAGTGTACCGATTCTATGCAATTAATTTTCGATCCGGATACGCGATGAATTTTCGATTCGAATTGACACCGACCGATTAATTCTCGACCGAACCGGCCATACACGCTTAATTTTCGCTCTGAATCGACTATGCGCGATTAATTTTTGATTCGCACGAACTATGCGCGATTAATTTTCGATCGAACCTTACACGCGTCGAAATTTCGACTCTGATTTGTGCGATCAATTTTTTAATTTAATCAAATATGTGCGACGATTTTCGGATATGAACCATTACGCGATTAATGTCCGGTTTATACAAACATTAGGTGGTTAATTTTTTATGGAATCAGCTGTGCATTCTTTATGTGAACGATTATGCGTTACTAATTTTTAATGCACGACTTCGATTTTCGATCGAAATGACTACATTCGTTGATTTTTTTATTAGAATCGATTATGTATGATTTTTCGATACGGTTAAGATGAGATGAATTTTCGCGATTATTTTTGGACCAAAACGCATTGAATTTTCAATCTGAACCGACGATGCGATCAATTTTTGACCCAAACCGATAATGTATGATAAGTTTTTGATCGAATAGACTATACGTGATTAGTGTTCGGTTGAACTGATTGTACGTGATTCATTTTCGTTCCGAACCGACTGTGCGCAATTAATTTTCGTCTCAAACTGATTATATCTGTTGAATTTTCGTCTTGAAGCAATTACATTACAATTTTGGTCTTGAACTATAGACAATTAATTTTCAAATTGTATCGACACTGTGCAATTAATTTTCGTCTCAAACTGATTACATCTGTTGAATTTTCGTCTTGAAGCAATTACATTACAATTTTGGTCTTGAACTATAGACAATTAATTTTCAAATTGTATCGACACTGTGCAATTAATTTTCGTCTCAAACTGATTATATCTGTTGAATTTTCGTCTTGAAGCAATTACATTACAATTTTGGTCTTGAACTATAGACAATTAATTTTCAAATTGTATCGACACTGTGCAATTAATTTTCGTCTCAAACTGATTACATCTGTTGAATTTTCGTCTTGAAGCAATTACATTACAATTTTGGTCTTGAACTATAGACAGTTAATTTTCAAATTGTATCGACACTGTGCAATGAATTTTCTAATGAAACCGACATTTCGCGATTAACTTTCGATTCGAATCGACTATGCGCGATTAATTTTCGCTTCGAACTGATTATACGGTATATCTTATACTGATTAGGCAGTGTGTAATTCATTATCAATTTGAACCGACATTACGCGACTAATTTTGGACTTGAAACGACTGTACACGATCGATTGGAACGATTGTATAACTGATGTTTAACGTTAAAAAAATGAATAATTTTTATCTGATCTTGTTTATTTTCGATAGAAATTGACCTGTCGATTTTTAACCCGAACTGTACTTGATCAGTTTTCAATCCGAACCGCTTATACGAAATTGATTTTGCTACTCAACTAAAACAAATTGAATTTGGATCAGAAACTAGTCGAACATAATCACCTTCCAAACGGAAATTTTTCGAGCAAAATTAATCCGACGGTTGATTTCTGTCCCGATCTGATCACTTTTTAATCCAAACCGCTTATACGCGATGTTCCGCTCGAACGGACCACACAATTATTTTTTCATCCGCAATTAACACTGTTCTATCGGAAATATATAATATTCGAAATTGACTTAATAGCATTTACTTTCGACCCGAACCGCTTGTACATTATCAGTTTTCGATCCGAGCGTACACAATAAATTCTCGCCCCAAACCGAGCATGCAATCGATTTTCACTCGAAATCAACTCGATACAATTACTTCCCGACTGGAAGCGATTAATATTCGAAATCGAGCCGGTATAAATAACTCTCGAATTCTGATCTCCATAAACGTTTACAATATTTACAGAACTTTCGAAATTCTGTCCGAGGTCGAAATTGTAGTTTGACTACGGGCATAAACACGCCCGCAAGGATTTCAACGGTTTCGAATAATAATACGCGTATGCACAAGCGACAAATTGTAGCATATAGATGTCAATGTCCTAATGCGGTACACGTTTCGGGATATGCACCTGAAATAAGCGGGATAAACGTTCGTCCACGTATTCGTGTATTTGCTTGGAAATGGCGGAGCTTAACGCGTAAGCGGTTGTACGTTCGTTGTTTTATGGCTTATGAGCAACATTTTGAGCTGCGACGGGAACCGTGCAATTGATAAACAAACGTTTAACCGATGGATTTAAAGCGGCCCTCGTCGAACGCGCTCGAGCGTTTCTGCGATCGATGAATCGGCCAAATATTTTCCGCGATTATGAGGCCGTCACGGTTCAACGGCGACGCGAAAATTTATGACGGTTTAAAAATTAAGGAAACGGCAACCGTGTTGCGTGCTTTCACGGACGCTTCGATCCAATCGGCGTTGTTACACGGAACACCGGAAAGCTTTCTCTTCGGGCTCTACAATGCAATTCCATTTGTTTCGAGTCCATTTGCCCGGACGAAATTCTGCTGGACACACAATTAATTCCTACTAATTTTCGGATTTTACAGAAATTATTTTCCTTCGGGTTTATTAATATTCTCTTCTCTTGTATAATATTATATTATATTCTCCATAAGATATTATACAGGTTCTATATGTAGTTGTAAATAAATGTAGTAATAATTATAAATTTTATGAAGTTATGGAGGACACTGTTTGGCGGTGATAGTGACAAGACTGAAAATGTAAATTTTACAGGAGCTGCATTCTCTATAATATATTATAGAGGTTTTATAAGCAGTTGTAAACGAACACAGTAATAATTATAAATTTTATGAAGTTTATTGAAATATATTACTGTTTGGAGTTCATAGTGATACGACTCGAAAAATGTAAATTTTACAGGTGGTTTTTGACATTAGAATTATGTAATGAGTTATTCGACACAACCACATTCATTCACAAGTTTTTTTTTAATTTTTGCAATTAAATTTTGCTATTGGCAAATGGCAGATATGACTTTTTATTTTTCTATTATTAATTTAGTTATTAGGTAACTTAATTTCAAACTATGCTAAGTTTAGTTGAAGTAATAAATACAGATATGTGATTGAATAATTGATTCTATTTAATTAATAGTTCTAATAATTCTACATAATAGAAATAGACGTGTAATACAAATTTGCAAATTTGTTGAATTATTTACAATTTTCATATTCGATAGTTTCGATCGTCCACGGTTTCAATTATCCGCGGTTTTGATTATCCACGGTTTCGATTATCCGCGGTTTTGATTATCCACGGTTTTGATTATCCACGGTTTCGATTATCCGCGGTTTTGATTATCCACGGTTTCAATTATCCGCGGTTTTGATTATCCACGGTTTCAATTATCCGCGATTTTGATTATCCACGGTTTCAAATATCCGCGGTTTTGATTATCCACGGTTTCAATTATCCGCGATTTTGATTATCCACGGTTTTAATTATCCGCGGTTTCGATTATCCGCGGTTTTGATTATCCACGGTTTCAATTATCCGCGGTTTTGATTATCCACTGTTTTTATTATCCGCGGTTTAAATTATCCGCGATTTAAATTATCCGCGGTTTCGATTATCCGCGGTTTCCGCACGATAATCGTGACGATATTACAAGAACCACCGCGGATAACGGGGGATTACTGCATTCACTTAAAACCTTTCAAAATTAAATTATTTGACAGAAATTACAGAAGTTATATTTCTTAAATAGCAAGATTTGTTCATAATTGTGTTAATTGATTCACACTGTGCTTCAATCATTTATGCTGTATTTTAATTACCTATAGTGCACTTTAATACAATATAGTTTATTCATGTATTTCAATGAAATACACAGTAACTCAGTTTGATTATAGAATGAATTACATAATTCAAACTTTTCAATTAATTCAGCTATTAATTACTGTATGAATCTACTTAAAGTATATTTATTTCGGTTTGTCTACCATGAATTTATGAATAATATCACGTTTATTGTTGATAAAAATCGTTTTCTGTTTGAAATTTTTACATGGTGTTACTTGTTTTATTGTATGTATATCAGATTGATTATCTCTCGGTTCGTTATTCTGATCTAATTACATTGTTCTTTTTGATTGTATTTTAGTTACAATTAGGAATTGCATTGCAGTTTAAGTGAATGAAAGATCTAAATTGTGGATTACAGTGGAAGTCGTTCCGTACGATGCAACTGAATCATTTAGTAATATTTATTTATGAAGCTAAATTATAAGTATAAAAATTAATTGATTGTGTCTTTCTGATTTTTACTTAATTGGAAATATATTAGTTCTTTGTTTCTATATTTTTATATTGTTATCAATCAATTATTTCTTCCTATCTTTTATTTAATTGGAAATTAATTATTTCTTTCTTATCTTTTATATCGTAGTACATTAGTCATTCCTTCTATCCTATGTTTTTATTTAATTGGAAAGTAATTATTTCTTTCTTTCTATCCTTTATATAAATAGCAATTGATTATGGAAGTGAATTATAAGTCTGGAGTAAATAACGTTGCAAAAATTCCAAAACGCAAAAATTCAAGAATTCAAAATACCCAAAACTCAAAAATATAAAAATTCCGAATTTTCAAAATTTCAGAGCTCAAAAATATAAAAATTCAGAAATGGAAAAAATTCCAAAATTCCAAAATTCCAAAAGCTCCGCAATTCCAAAATTCAAATCTTCAAATACTCCAAAAATTCGAAATATTCCAAATGTTAAAAAAATTCCAAAAATTCCAGAAATTCCAAAAATTCCGATATTCCAATATTCAAAATTCCAAAAATTTCAAAATTACAATTTTCACATTTCGCTCCCTGTAACTCCGCAAGTCCCAAAAATGACGCGATACCAGTCCCTGAATCTCGAATTTCGAAATCTCGCAAGCAGCAACAGTCAGAAAATTGCCAAGTAACACAATCTTGCAATTAGCTACGAAGCGAATCGAATTAGTTGGGCGTCGTATTTACCGAAGTAGCTAATTCGACAATAATTCCGTACAGTCGTGGTTCGGTTTGTCTTTTCTTTCGCTGTCTCTGCAGTTAACTTCTTTCGGTGGTGCTAAGTACCGTTAAACAGCCGTATCATTTGGCAGGTTTGCTCGAAAATTTCCGAGCCGTAACGTAACCGTATTAACATTGAACGCAGAAAAGAAGATCATCCGAGTGAATTCCTCGGTTATCCGCGGCCAACAACGACACGTTTATAGATCGCAACTTGCGGATGCCGCACGGTTTCTAGCCATGCTATGTAGTCGTGAACGACGATATAGCCCAGAGACATTGCTTTTTCTAGCTACACCGATACAAAATAAAAGAGATAAACGGGACAAGCCAGCTATGCAGGTGACTGTATGTATCCATACAATACATATATGTGTGTGTGTATAAGTATCTACGTACATACGAGGAAGAAACTTCAGATAACATTGCCGTTGTGCAATACAGGGTTGGCCTGATAACGAGGGACAAGCCATGGCTGAATACAAATTTCCATTCGCTGTACAAACGTTCCGCGTGATAAATTCTACCAAAGAAAATGTCCACTTTAGGAATCAAAGAAACCCTCGGATAAATCATTTAGTTTGATTGCGAGTTCGATTCTGGGCTACTGTTATCTCAAGTAAACGGTCAGACATTTTTGTGTTAAATTACTTTGCTATTTTAGTTACAAATTTTTTATTAAATTTTCAAATTTGTTGTAAATAAAAGGGACATTCCGCTACATATAGCTTTATGAGTGCAAAATTTCTATGTATACATATGTGTATAAGAATGTTGCATCTACATATGTGTATAAAATTTATACATGAACATATGTCTACACAATTTGTACATGTACGTACATATGCAAAATTTCTACAGATAGACAGTGTGCAAAATTTATATGTACACATATGTCTGCAAGTGTATACGTACATATATGTCTGCAAATGTATACTTAACACATGTGTCTGCAAATGTATACATTACCCATATGTCCACAAATGTATACATTACACATATGTCCACAAATGTATACATTACACATATGTCCACAAATGTATACTCACATGTATGTTTGCAAATGTATACGTACACATATGTCCACAAATGTATACATTACACATATGTCCTCAAGTGTATGCATTACACATATGTTCACAAATGTATACTTACATGTATGTTTGCAAATGTATACGTACACATATGTATGTCTTCAAATGTATATATTACACATATGAGTGCAAATGTATACATACACTTATATCAGCAAATTTATTTATACAGATATGTCCAACAAATTGACTAAAGTACATATGTATGTAAAATTGATACACATACACGTATCTGTAAAACCGATGCATGCACATATGTATGCAAAATTTATATGTATACACATATGCTTTTCATATATTTGATTTTAACGTCAGTAACCATATGAAGGTTCGAAAGATTATTTAACAAGATTTTATATTATATATATGTGCTTTTCATATATTTAATTTTGACATATGAAGTTTCGAAAGATAATTTGTCAAGATTTAATATTAAACAGATATTCTGTGAATCAGATGTAAGTAACCAGACAAAGTAGCGAAAGATAATTTGTCAAGATTTTAATTGACACGACACGATTGTGTTATATGCCCGTAGAAAATTTATATGACGAGACGAAGCCCGTCGTGTCTGGTATCTGAGAAATTTCCATTTTGATCATTTCCACGGTTCGCGCGGTTCGAGCGAATTTCCCAGCGCGAAAAATCGTAAATTATGGTAGGAAAAGCTTTGTCCCGAAAAGCTCGGGTATCACCTACTTGTCACGGGTCACGATTACGCTCGTCGTCGTTTCCGGTCTCGGCGTGGTGCACTCGACTAGCATATACCTACAACAAATGCACCTCGAGATTCAAGAACCACCGGAACACGTCCAACATGTAATAAAATTGCGATCATATTTTATACCCTGTACTCGAAACACTCGCAATCCGTACGGTTTTCAGCGTTCCAATGTTCGGTTTACGAAATCGTTCCACGTTTCCTGTTTCCTGATCGAAAAATACCTCGGCCCGAGTTCTCATTCATCTTTTTCAAAACCTCTGTCTCGTGTTGCCTGCGCTCACATTATTTATATTTTCATTTTATTTTTTTTTAACCACGTTTACCATCTTGTATGTGGTCATAGACTGTGAATATTATTCAAGACAAATTGACTTTTATAGTAATCAATTTTTATAGTAATTAAAATCTGTAAGGTTTATATTGATTGCATTTATATCTAAATTTAATTTATTGTAAAATAATTTTAATACAATTTTGTTAAAAATGGGAAAATGTGTCGCTGGCTCTGAATTATAATTACATTATAATAATTAAAAAAAAAAATTTTAATTGTGGAAGAACGTTCAATTGATTTTTATGATAACTTTTTAAGATATAGATCCTTTAATTAAACACATATTTCCAAAATAAATAAATCGTAAATAAAAACACAAGAAAGTAAAAATAAATAATTACTTCAAACGACGATTTACTCATCCAGTTCCTTTAATTCCACTTAATTTATCTGTTTCTGCAAATTGCAAGTAATTTGAAATAAGCTGTAACTAACCCAGTTGCAGTAATCGATCCTCTCAACTTGACAATGTATTCGTACAATTTGTAAGACTTATGCGAAAAGGGTAGCAGTAAGGTTAGGTTCGATGAATTAATCGTTAGGATTTTATCAAGACTAAATCGTTGTTGCTTCTCGTGCTTAATCCAGGGTGCATTCAGCTTACGTCGTTGTACGTACGGGACCATCTACTTCCCGTTTTTCCTTAGCTTCCGACGTGGGATGGTAATTACAAGTAGAGCCGAGTAATGTAGTGCAGCTCGTGAGAACGACGCCTTAAAGCACGCGAGAAGAAGAAGTAGAAGACGAAGAAGAAGAAGGAGGCTCTTTAAACGACGGCTAGCGTACATAAGCGTCGCTTGAAAAGAGGCGCGAGAAGGACGACTCTTGTAAATATACCGGGTGATCTATTTTCACCAAAGTATCCCTGCTTTAACTAATTAAACATTCTCTTTTCGAAAGCAATTTTTTAATTCGAAAAGATTAGGTGACTTTGGCATTTTAAAAATCAGCAGAATATAATATATTATCATGTGTAGTAATAGAAGTAACATATCATCACGTATAATAATTACTATATCATATATAATAATAATATATGCATCATCATGTAGAATGGTTGATATGTAGATCAGGTAATCTTGGTCTTCTCAAAAGCTACATCATATGTGCAAAATTTATGCATATGTTTGCGAACTTCATATATACGTAAACTTCATACACATATGAGTGCAAAACTTTTACGTATGCATATATCTTCAAAATTTATGTATACACACATGTGTGACCAAAATACATACATGTCTGCGAAATTTGTAGATGTACACATGTGTGCAAAATTCGTCCATGTACATGTTTACAAAATTTATTCTTATACATATATGTAAAAACTTGATATGTGCCACATACTTGTGTGTAAAATTTCTATAGGTGCATATGTCTGCAAAATTTATATATGTACATGTATGTGCAAAGTTTGTTCTTATACATATATGTGTCAATCTTCATACACGCACACACATGTGTGTAAAATTGACATATACATATGCCTGCTAAATTTATATTATATAAAATAACATATGTAAAAGTGGACATGCATGCATGTATATAATTTTGTTCATACATTTGTATACAATTTGTATACCTACGTCTGCAAAACTTACACATACATGAGCAAACTTTATGCCCACACGTGTGCAAAATTTGTAAAGACACATATGTTTATAAAATTGATGCGCGTTATTTGAAAATTTAAACTTGATTTTCTCAAAAACTAAGTCGAATATCAGAAAATGTTATTCTGTATTTCATATTTTTTCATGAGGAATTTTGTACATATTCGCTCGGAATAAATCAGTATGTTCGTCCTTTATCGTGTCCGTTTCGACTTTCGATCAAAAGATAAATTAATTTTTGTAACATATCGTTCCATATGGAAAAGGGGTTGGTTCACACGGTCGGTTTTTGAATTTGCTATAGAGGTGACAAGTATAGAGGGTGAAATGTTGGAAAGCTGGGGATATAGAATCGCGAATAAGTCACAGAACAGCAAGTGCAACCTGCTGCGCCAGCTAGATGATTTACAACAGGCAGCGAACGAGCGAACGACCGGTGGCCACAGTGGCCGGAAGCGAGAAACGCGGATCGCGGGAGCATTGCACCTCTTCTCGCGACCCTGTACAGTCCACAGCAAATCTAGTTTCCCTAGGGAATGTATGACAGCTCGATATGGGAAATTTTTGCGAACCAGCACGATCTTCGTGTAATGCGAGGAGAAGCAATAAATTGAACTAAAAAGTAAATTGTATGACAACATAGGACGGAGGAAATATTCCAAGTATTGAGATTTAGTTTTCGAGATTTTTAAACTTGTAAATTATGGCAGTTTGAAAATTTAGAAATGGATTTTGGTATTTGGAGGTTGGGGAATTCGACAATTTTTTAATGGGAGATTTTGGTATTTGGATGTTGGAGGATTTGAATATTTAGAAATAGGGGATTTTGGTATTTGGATGTTGGAGGATTTGAATATTTACAAAATAGGGGATTTTGGTACCTGCAAGGTGGGGATTTGGAAATTTAGAAATGGGGGATTTTGGTATTGGGGAGTTATAGAATTTGAAAATTTAGAAATAGGGGATTTTGATACCTGCAAGGTGGGGATTTGGAAATTTAGAAATTGGGGATTTTGGTATTGGGGAGTTATAGAATTTGTGAAATTAGAAATGGGGGATATTGGTATTGGGGAGTTATAGAATTTGAAAATTTAGAAATATGGGGATTTAGAAATTTGGAAACTTAGGAATTTGGGAATTTGAGAATTTGGAAATGTGGGAATTTGGAAATTTGGAAATTCGGTAATTCGGTAATTTTGGAATTTAGGGATTTGGAAATTTGAGAATTTAGAAATTTGGAAATTCGAAAATTCAGTAATTTGGGAATTTGAAAATTTGGAAATTTTGAAATGGGGAAATTCGGTAATTCGGTAATTTTGGAATTTAGAGATTTGAAAGTTTGGAAATTTTATAATTCCGAAATTTGCAAATTTAGAAATGAGGAAATTTCAGTAACCTAAAAGTTTGAGAAATTGCGAATCTCAGCATTTAAAAATTTCCAAATTTAGAGATTTAAAAATTTGAAAATTTATAAATTGGAAAATTTCAAAATTTGATAATATAACCACTTGGAAATGTACAAATTTTAAATCATAAAAATTCATCAACATAGTAGTTCAAATATTAAAAAATATATCAATTTGATAATTTGGCAATATAAAAATTTTGATACTTAAAAATAAAAATTTATTAGTAGAATTGAAAAGTTCGGAAATTTTCAAGTTAAAATATTCTTTCTGATGTGAAAAGTTGGTATGTTGCACCGGAGTGTACAGGGCAACTCGCACGAACTCGCGTGTAATATCCACAATGGGAGGAAACGGCGAGAAGCAAATTAGACATAAGCAAGGAAGCTCCCGCGCCCACGGTTAATTAATACAACAGCGGCTCGTTAATCGGGTCTTGCTTCTATTTCGTGACCGATTAAATGATTTTTTCAACCCTTCTTTCACACGGCCAGCTGTACTTCGGATACCATGTTCACGAACGTCTACTATGAGACATTGTAGTAGTTTCCTCTATGAAAAATTATGATGTTGAGGGAGAAGATTCATTGGTCAGACGTTTCATTCATAAAATACAGAAATTTGAAAATTTAGATATATGGGATTTTTGTGTGAATATTGGAGAATTTGAAAATTTAGAAATATGGGTTTGAGACACGTGGAAGGTGGGTAATTTGAAAATTTAGATATATGGGATTTTTGTGTGAATATTGAAGAAGTTGAAATATTCAGAAATATGGGATTCGGGTATTTGGTAGGAGAATTTGAAAATTTAGAAATATGGGGTGAGACATGTGGAAGGTCGATAGTTCGAAAATTTAGATATATGGGATTTTGGTACGTGGAAGTTCCAGAATTTAAACATTTAGAAATATGGGATTTTGGTATGTGGAAGTTCAGAATTTGAAAATTTAGAAATATGGGATTTTGGTATTTGGAAGTAGGAGAATTTGAAAATTTAGAGATATGGGGTTGAGACATGTGGAAGTTGGATAATTGGAAAATTGAGATATATGGAATTTTGGTATGTGGAAATTCCAGAATTTGGAAATTTTTAATTTGTGATTTTGGTGTGTGCATATTAGAGATTTTTTAAATTTAGAAATATGGAATTTTGGTATGTAGAAAATTCCAAACTTGAAAATTTGGAAATATGGGATTTTCATGTGTTGATATTGGAGAATTAGAAAATTTATAAATATACAAATTTAGACACATGGAAGTTGAATTATTTAGAAATTGTAATATTTAGAAATTCAGAAATTGGATCTTGGTATGTGACAATTGAAAATTTTGAAAATTTAGAAATATGGCATTTGATGTGTGTAAATTGAAGAATTGAAAAATGTAGAAATTTTGTTAGTTTGGAGATATGAAATTTTCCTATTTTAAATATCAGAAATTTTCTACTTCTGTGATTTAGAAACTTGCAAACTTCAAATCCTGAGAATTTAAAAACTCGGACCTTGTCCAATCGCAAATTGAAAAACCTGTACAAACACTACTAAAACTAGTGATTCTAAAAACCTACAATCTCAAACTAAAACCTTCACAAAACCCGAAAATTCCAAAACCAACTCCCTAAATTCCCTATACAATCAAATGCATAAATTTCCAAATATTCTATAATCCCATCAGTAGAAGATATCAGTAGAACTTGCGAGTTCAACAAAGATCTAAAAGATTCGCAAATTCGGAAAACGGTGTCAATAGCAGCATCCCCCGAGAAAATAATTAGCCATTGATAGGTTGATGGTCGTTAACGAAACGTCGCAGACAGGAGAGACATTTTCGAGCGATCGATCAATTGTATCCCTTTGACTGGACCGGATGGATCGTATTGAGCATTCGACATGGGCAACCACCGATCGGTTGAACGTTGTAGACGGGGAAAACAAGCGTCCTCGATTCGACGGATTCTTCCGCTACTATGGCAATTTCCGGCTCGTTTCTGGCTAGCTCGATCCGCGTATTAGTTGGATAACACGAACGATCACCATCAACGGCCAAGCTTTGCTGCACCGAGATAAAAGACAAACCGCACAGCGCGTTACGTTCCGCACCGCGACAAATGCAAACGCAAATTGCGGTGCATTAGTGTAAATGAATGCGGACGAATTGGCGGTATGCAAAGCGAATGCCTCCTATACTCTACGTGTACGCTCCTCCTATACACTCGTGTTCTATCGCCGTCTATTTATTCATTTATTTCCTTGCTTTGCGCTGCCCACGATGCTTAGGTGGTCCGACCGATCATTTTTAATATTTAATATCGCTTTTGTGGTGATGTCATGACTGTGGAGGAATCTGGTGATTGGAGGATTTTGGGAACTACTGTATTTTATGTTACGAGGTTTAGGGGCTTTCGAATTAATTATACGGGGATTTGGGGATTTAGTGATTTTGGGCTCTGTGAATTTGGGGGTTTAGGTTGGCGATGTAGGGATTTGGGAATTTAGAAATTTGGGGATGTAATTTGGGGGTGTAGGAATATGGGGATATAGGGATTAGGAGTTTAGGGATTTCAGGATTTTGGAATTTGGGAATTTAGATATTTGGGGGTCTAGAGATTTGGGGATGTAGGGATTTGGGGATGTAGGGATTTGGAGATGTAGGGATTTGGGGATGTAGAGATTTGGGGATGTAGAGATTTGGGGGTATAGGGATTTGGGGACGTAGAAATTTGGAGATGTAGAGATTTGGGGACGTAGAAATTTGGAGATGTAAGCATTTAGGAATGTAGGGATTTGGGGTGTAGGGATTTGGGAATATAGAGATATAGGGATGTAGGGATTTGGGGACGTAGAGATTTGGGGATGTAGAGATTTGGGGATATAGGGATTTGGGGACGTAGAAATTTGGAGATGTAAGAATTTAGGAATGTAGGGATTTGGGGATGTACGAATTTGGGGATATAGAGATATAGGGATGTAGGGATTTGGGGGCGTAGAGATTTGGAGATGTAAGAATTTAGGGATGTAGGGATTTGAGGACGTAGGAATTTGGGGATGTAGGAATTTGGGGATATAGGAATTTGGGGACGTACGAATTTGGCGATGTAGAAATTAGAGGATGTAGGAATTTGAGGACGTAGAAATTAGGGGATGTAGGGATTTGGGAATCTAGAAATTTGGAAATGTAGGGATTTGGGAATGTAGGGATTTGGGGATGTAGGGATTTGGGGACGTAGAAATTTGGAGATGTAAGAATTTAAGAATGTAGGGATTTGGGGATGTAAGGATTTGGGAATGTGACGATTTGAGAATGTAGGGATTTCGGAATTTGAGAATTTGGGAATTTAGCTATTAGGAGGTCCAAAGATTTGCGGATCCAGGAATTTGGAAATCTATCAATTTGGAGACATTGGAGTATGGGGCTCTAGGGATTCGAGGCTTAGGGATCCAAGGATCTAGGGATTTTACTATGAATTTGAACACCTAGATATTTGGGTGTTTACGATGGCGATGATGGGATTTGGGAATCTGCAGGTTTGGGGATTCACAAATGTCGGAATTTAGTAATTTGGGAGTATAGGAATTTGGAAATCTGGGGATTTGTAGTGTAGGAAATCAGGGATCTAACGATTTTACAATCTACGAATATGAAAACCTAAATATTTGCATGTCAATGTTGGTAATGTAAGGATTTGGATATCTAGAGGTTTGAGAGTTCCAAAATCTCACACAGGAAATTTAGGGATATGGCGATTTGAAGGTGTATGAATTATGAACACCTAAATGTTTGAGGGTCTACGTTGGTGACGTACAAATTAGGAATCTAGGGAATTTATAACGTTGAGAATCTTGAAATTTGAGGATTTAGCAATGTGGGAGTACAAGAATATAGAGACGTAGGGACTCAGGTGTTTAATCATACGAAAATCTATGGATTCGATGATCCAAGAATTCCAGAATCCAGGAATTTGGCGAAGTAGATATTTGAGAATTTAGAGACTCGTTATCTGCGTCGACAAACACGTTTGGCGAGTAGCGATAGCTATGCCAGATGGATAAAGAGATACGCGGTTAGATAATTAGGCGAACGAAGGAACTGGGACTCGAATATGCAGATATTCCAGAGCGAACGGTATGGGCAGTGATTAAAAGAAAATCTTAATTAGTCGGGTGGTTAAGTAAATACGCGGGTAGATAATTAAGCGAACAGATCGACCGTGAACAGAAAGCTAAGTGGCTGAATAATCGGACGAATTAACGCGCAAAGAAGTTTCTCGGATCGGAAACTCGAACTGGCAAGACAATGATCGGATACGCGAGCAATCAAATGAACCTGCAATGTCCTGCGAACTTTTCATGGAGAATTCGACGATGCGTGTAGCGAATGCGATATATGGTGTCCCTATTGAAATTTGCGGAGAAGAAATTTTTATGTCGTTGCTTGTTAGTAGGATGATTTGTGTAGTTAGAAATATGGGAATTTAGGGATTTGGGAACGTGAGATATTGAGAACTTGAGAAATCTGGGGAATTTGGGGATTTGGGAACGTGTAAAATGGAGAATTTGAGAAATCTGGGGAATTTTAAGGGTTTGGGAATGTGAGAAAATTTTAATTTGAGAAATCTGGGTAATTTGGGGATTTGGAAATAAAAAATTTTTAATTTGAGAAATCTGGGGAATCTAGGGATTTCGAAACGTGAAAAATGGGAAATTTGAGAAATCTGGGAAATTTAGGGATTTCGGAACGTGAAAAATGGGAAATTTGAGAAATCTTCGGAATTTAGGGATTCGGGAATGTGAAAAATTGAAAATTTGATAAATCTGGGGACTTTAGGGATTTGGCAATGTGAAAAATTGAAAATTTAATAAATCTGGGGAATGTAGGGATTTGGGGATGTGAAAAATTTTAAATTTGAGAAATCTAGGGAATTTGGGGATTTGAGAATGCGACAAATTTTTAATTGGAGAAATCTGGGGAATTTGGGGATTGGGGGTTTTGAACAATTTGACAATTTGGGAAATTTAAGTATTTAAGAATTTGGGGAATTTAAAAATTTGGGAAATTGTAAAACTTCAGAACTTGGGAAATTTTAGAATTTTGGAAATTCAGAATTCGGAAAATTTGAGATCTTGAGAAATTGGAATTTGAGAAACTTAGGAAATTTCAGAATTTGAAAAATTTTAAAATTTGGGAAATTTGAAAAATTCAAAATTTATGCATTGAAAAGCATGAAAATTTATAAACCTGCAGACTTGAAAGTTTAAAAACGTCCGAAGTCCGAAACTTGAATATTTGTAGATTCAAAAATTGTTCAATTCGAAAATTTGTGAAATATTGTATATTGTTAAACTCCTGATCCCAAAATTCCAAAACTTGTTACTTAAAACTGATCCTATGGTACAAGTATGTCGTGACCAAAGTAGGCCTAGATTGCACGCGAGTGTACATGAAAATATGAAGTGATAAAAAAAAGGACGAAGTTTAAAAGCGGTATTTCCAGCAGATTTTTCCAGCTCGTTCTGCATAGAACGGCGCAAAGGAAATACTCAACATCGAGTAAAGTTTACCGTTTCAGAGGCGAACCGTGTAAGTGTTACTTTAAAGTAAACAGCGACCTAGCCATTCAGTGCCGTTTCAGTACGTTCGTATACCTTCTTAACTGTTTTATAGGGCTTCTTAGCATGCAGTGCTTGACTCGAAACAAGCAACCGTGTTTGTGTACTTTTCTTTCGCTACTCATTTCACGATGAAGTAGCTTCTTATGCAGTTGCACGGCTTTTTTTTCCGCTCGTTTCGCTTTGCTTGTACGAACATCACCGGCAAACTTTGCGAACGTGTGTTCCTGTAACGCGTGCAAAAGGAAATATTTGCCCGTTGAGGAAACGTTGCCTCCCATTTTACGGAATACCTTGGCGAGATAATGTATTAAGTTGTCAAGTTATGCTTCCTACGGAAAAACTTGTTAACTCGATTAACCTTTATTTTTACGCGCATCAGAGCGATGAACTTGGGATATTTATGGCGGAAACGAAATAGGATCGTTTGGTAATTTAAGTATCTTGATGGGCTTTAATTTGATTATTTTATGGCTGAATTTATGGTACTCTAAGTTAGTTAGATCGCAGGTTAGTTAGATTCAAGTCTACATTTGGATCTATTCAAAGTTAGATACACACTCGAATCTACATTTGGATTCATTCAAATTTGGGTCTGTGTTCACTCAGATTTTATATCTCGATCTATTTAAAGTTAGATCTATGTCTACACAAATCTAGATGTGGATTTGTTCAAATTTAGATCCACATGTACTCAAATTTAGGTCTAGATCTATTCAAATTTAGATCTAATTCTACTCAAATTTAAATGTGGATCTATTCAAATCTGGATCTAGATCTATTCAAGTTCAGGTTTATATCTGCTCAAATCCAGATCTAGATCTCTTTAAATGTAGGTCCATGTCCACTCAAATTTTACATTTAGATTTATGTCTAATTAAATCTAGAACTGAATCTGTTCAAATTTAGATCCATATGTACTCCAAGATAGATCTAGATGTATTCAAATTCAGGTCTACATCTACTTAAACCTAGATGTGGATCTACTCAAACCTAGATCTCGATGTATTCAAATTTAGATCTCTATCTACTCAAACCTAGAACTGAATCCTTTCAAATTTAGATCTATGTTCACTCAAAGTTTGATCTTTATCTATTCAAATTTAGATCTATGTCTATTCAAATCTACATCTATTCAAATTTCCATAGTCAAATCTAGATGTGGGTCTATTCACATATAGGCCTATGTCTCCACTGAAATTTAGATCTACCTCTATTTGAACTTAGATCTATGTATATTCAAATCAAGATACAGATCTATTCAAATTTAGATCATATTCAAAGGTAGACGTAGGTCTATTCAATGTTAACCAAAATCTAGATCTACATCTTCTCAAATCTAGATCGAATTATTAAGGAAATTTATTATTGCTTAAAATAAGGTTTATCAGATACCATAAGTTCTTCAAAGTACTTATAGTCAGACTTCTAGAACTGAATAGATTATGCTATGTAGTTAGATCTCCAGAGCTACAGCTAAAATCAGATCTCCAAAGGCGTAGAACCTTTTCGTTTTTTTTTTAAGTGGGCATCAAAATTTGAAAAAATTCGAGAATAACAACTATCTTAATATAAAACTCGATATCTTCTGATATGGGTCGTCATGAGATGAAGAATAATCGTGTCTGGTACCGTTTTAGATACGTTTATTCGTTCAAAGCGAATCTCATTCTCGTTCTACCTACATGTTCACAGTAGGTCCTCAAAATTTGAAATCCACATTCTTGTACCTGTAGAGCCACTTCACAAAATCGTCTTGCATGATATGTAATCTATTAGTTATCCTATTATATTATTACCAAAATCATATAACAGTAGTGTTCTACATCTTCTGATGATGGGAACCTATCGTCATTGACGTTGACCATCGTGAAGTCAACAATAATCTCGTTTGGTTTTCTATAGTATCACATGTTTACTCATTCGAAATCACTTAAAAATCTCCACATCTCGTTCTACCTACAGTCCTCACTAGGTTAAACTTTGAAATCCACATTCTTGTAGACCCACTTCACAAATCGCCTCGTATAATGTGTACTCTATTAGTTATCCTAAGATATTACCAAAATCATATAACAGTATTATTCTCCATCTGATGATAGGAACCTATCGTCATTGACATTGACCATCGTGAAGTCAACAATAATCTCGTTTGGTTTTCTATAGTATCACATATTTAATCATTCGAAATCACTTAAAAATCTCCACATCTCGTTCTACCTACAGTCCTCACTAGGTTAAAATTTGAAATCCACATTCTTGTAGACCCACTTCACAAATCGCCTCGTATAATGTGTAGTCTATTAGTTGTCCTAAGATATTACCAAAATCATGTAACAGTATTATTCTCCATCTGATGATAGGAACCTATCGTCATTGACATTGACCATCGTGAAGTCAACAATAATCTCGTTTGGTTTTCTATAGTATCACATGTTTACTCATTCGAAATCACTTAAAAATCTCCACATCTCGTTCTACTTACAGTCCTCACTAGGTTAAAATTTGAAATCCACATTCTTGCAGACCCACTTCACAAATCGCCTCGTATAATGTGTACTCTATTAGTTATCCTAAGATATTACCAAAATCATATAACAGTATTATTCTCCATCTGATGATAGGAACCTATCGTCATTGACATTGACCATCGTGAAGTCAACAATAATCTCGTTTGGTTTTCTATAGTATCACATGTTTACTCATTCGAAATCACTTAAAAATCTCCACATCTCGTTCTACCTACAGTCCTCACTAGGTTAAAATTTGAAATCCACATTCTTGTAGACCCATTTCACAAATCGTATCGTATAATGTCTGAACATCTGTAGGAACGAGAGACATTCGACATAGGAGTGTTAATATTGAATCTCGTTCAAGTGGACCATGAGGACACGCGACTCAGCCACAGTTGTATAAATATTACAGAAAGCAGTGAGCACGTTTCGCAACGGTCTGGCCACTGGTAAAGTGTCGTTGCTTATATCCTCTGAGATATGCACGACTCGCGTGTCTCCCTTATCACTCGCCGAGATAACTTGCACTTTGCATACGCGGCATAATTCAACGCCAAACCTACTCGGCCGGCCTCCCTCCACACCGTTGCTTCCCGGTATCTCTATGGCCTTAAAACTCCCTTGCCCTACACGATGGCGCCTTAACGCTTCCTTCTTACCTCGGGCTAACCTGCACCGCGATCTTTCGCCGTCTCCTTCTAACGCAGGCCTCAGCGCGCTTCGATCTTCGCCGCTTCCTGCGAGCAAACGAGCCAGCCGACGGTTAAACGAGGATGCCACGGCAAATGGCCGACCAACCTTGCTATATCTGCCTGCTGCCAGCCCGATATCAACGTTTCTCACTGAGCATTCCTACCCGTTCCCTACGAATATACGCTCAGCTTCCCTTTTCAACGCTCTTTTCATACCAGCTCCCTATCTGAAGACTTGATGAACGCGTGTTTTAAATTGTTTGTGTTTGTTAGGCGGATTTCTCGGCTTTATGCGATTTGGGAATTTTGCTGTGACCCAGTAGGTTCTTTCATTACGTATCCTTTATGTGAGATCTTATTATTAACCCCTTGCACTGTTTTGACGAGTCTGACTCGTGACGCACTGGTACTTCAGTTGGGATCAATTTTACTCGAATTTTGAATATGCTTCAATTTGGAGTTCAAGTCCAATTATAATTTGCATAGTCAACGATTGCATAATACCATGTTGTCATAACATTTCAACATTCTTTGGCTGTTTTAATATTGTAGCTGTGTTTAGTTAGTTCTGACTGACGCACCTGACGAATAGGTCATAGTGCAAGGGGTTAATAGTGATAGAATAGGGAAGTAGTTTACAAGCTTTGTCAGCTTCAGATGTTACTAATTATGTTCAGCTTCTCTTTGATGTGGTCTTTTCATACTAGGTTCCTATCTGAAGACTCCTACCTTGACGAATGCGTGTTTCAAATTGTTTGTATTTACTGTATGGAGTAAATTATACTGTAATGTAAATTACTATGTGGGTTTATTTAGATTTATACGATTTGGGAAGTTTACAAAAATGCATATTGTACATTCTGTATTTGAACATTCGGATTGTTTGTAGGAATAGTATTCTTGACTGAGAACAAGTTGCCATGATATGTTTAAGGATATGTTCATGATATGATATGATTAGAGGAGGATTGGGATGGTTCTAGATTCTAGGGTTCCACTGTTCTAGGTATGGTTGGGAGTTTTGGACCTTGAGATTTCATTCTCTTTGAGGATCTTCCGTTAGGATTTAGGGTATGGTTGAGATACTTTGTTATTTGGTAGCACCTTTTATTGGGACTTAACATTTTTATTGTAACTATTAACAAACGTTGCCCAAGTATCGGTAGGTTAATTTTTTACTTAATTTTAAGTTTTGAATCCCCAAATTCTCAAATTCTAATATCTTCACAACCCCAAAGTGCATAAACTCACAATTTCCAAAATTTCTTAAATTTTAAAAATTCTCACATTTCTGAATTTCTAAAATTTCCCAAATATTCTAAGTATCTCAAGTGCCTTAAGTTACCGAAATTTCAAAATTGGAAGATTTCTTAAATTTCTACAATTTTCCAAATTACTTTTTTCTACATTTCATAAATTTCACAAATTCCTCAAATTTCTATAATTTTCTGAATCTCCCAGATCTTTAAAATGCCTAAAAATCTCCAAATTATCAAATTTCTAAAATTTTACAGATTCCTAAAATTTCATAAATTTCACAAATTCTTTGAATTTCCTAAAATTTATAAATCTCTCAAATTCTTAAAATTATTCAATTTCTAAAATTTCCCAAGTTCCTAAAATTTCTTAAATTTCTCCAATTTCACAAATTCTTTGAATTACCTAAAATTTACAAATCTCTCAAATTCTTAAAATTATTCAGTTTCTAAAATTTCCAAAGTTCCTAAAATTTCTTCAATTTCTCCAATTTTACAAATTCTTTGAATTGCCTAAAATTTACAAATCTCTCCAATTCTTAAAATTATTCAATTTCTAAGATTTCCCAAGTTCCTAAAATTTCTTCAATTTCACAAATTTTCTAAATTTTCTAAATGTTCCAAATTTCTTAAATTTCCTACAAATGTCCCAAATTTAAAGTTCTCAAACATCTAAGTTCCCAATTTCCCAAATCCCGAGTACAAAAAATTTCAAATTCCCAGATTCGCAATCCCAAAAATCCCAAAATTTCCAAATCCTTAAATTCTCAAACTCGCAATAATTCCTAATTATACAATAAAATTCGCCTAATCGAACGAAGAGATTAATTTGAATACGAACCAAGATGTGTATTTAGAAATAACGGAGGTTTGTATTTTTTGGAGCAAGAAACAATTTCGACGACAAAAGGGCAGGCTGGTATTAACGCTTCGAATAGGACAGATTTCATTGAATCTCTATTTATAATTCCAGAACTGTGAAGGAAGTTCTGAGCTAGTAACGTTACAGGAACAAAGTTCCAAAGCTACACGGAACTTCCCAATCCCCTTCCAAACTGTTCCGCTGTTCAGCAGGAATAATGCGAAACGGTCTAAAATATTAATCAAAACTTCGCCCGTTGCTGCTGCGTTTACCCTTTTTTCCGCTCTTGTTCGCCGGATCATTCGTTGAAACTGTGCTAAAAAATCATTCCGCGATAGTGTTGTCGTAATTTATCACAGCGGATTAATAAAGCAACATATGTGAGCAAAATACTACTATGACCAAAAAATTAAGGTGAATTTGTTTATCAAAAGAAAAATCTTTAGCTATTCCTCTAAATCAATCTCATCACTTTCAAAGTATTCCCCATCCGACACAATACACTTATGCCAACGTTTTTTCCAATCGTCGAAACAATCAAACAAGTCCTTTTCCGGGATGGCTTTCAATACTTTCTTCGATTTGGCTTTTATCTCATCAGACGATTCGAAACAGTGTCCCAGACAGGGTCTTTTGAGTTTGTTAAACAGCCAGAAGTCGCACGGTGCTAAATCAGGCGAATACGGTGGTTGTGGAACGATATGGGTCGATTTTTTGGTGAAATGCTCTCGTAGACCAATGCAGTATGGGACGGCGCAGTATCGTCCCACGCGGAATTGACGAGTTTGAGGCACAAAACATCTTTTAAAATGGTTTCGGTTGATCCACATGAGATGTCCGCAGCATCAACAAGATCTCTAATTGTCAATCGACGATTTCCAAGCACCAAATCTTTGATTTCCTTCACGTGGCATTCATCAGTACATGTTGATGGTTCGTCCGGAGCGCTAATTGTCCTAAACTCGAACTCGACCTTTTTTGAAATATTTGTACCATTTGTAAATATTTTTTTGCGACACAGCCTTGTCACCAAAGGCCTTCTGCAACAGCCACGTTTCCGCGGCAGAACATTCATTCTGTAATCAAAATTTGATGCAAATTCCTTGCACAACAAAATCAGACCTAGTAAAAATCGAAAAACTCACTTTTCTATGTTTACAGAAACACGTGTAGCTCTGAAGCAATTGAACATATTGACATAAAACTATGCATAGATATCAAAGACAGTACTACTAATACACAGAAAAAATAATTTCATGATTTTACAGTACCCGTGAAGCTTAAATGAAAAATTCACCTTATATTTTTATTTATTCGGACAGAAATTAGGTGATCAGCTGTTAATCCTTGTGTGGAGGGTTGTGTTGATAAAGTTGGATGTTTGATGGGAAAGTTGCGAATTTATGTGTTCGAGAATATTATAATTGCGAAATTTGAGAGTTAGAGATATTTTTTATTCTTGAATTTGAGAGTTTTCACTTTAAACTAAAAAAATATGTAAGAAATGAATGCAAACAAAGATAATTACAAGTTTCTATAAAACGAGCCTTACGAAACATGATTATTAAAAAAGAGCTCGAGAGTACTCGTACCGTTAATGATTGAAAGGTAAGGAATGTTAAGAACGCAAATAGACCCTCCACAAAAAGGAAAAGAAAGGCTTGTTTCGTTTGTCAGCCAGCCAGCCATTTTCATTTCGGCGATTTTAACTCGATTGAATGCAACAACAAAGGAGTAGGAATAATTTACATAAAGACAAGAGTTCAAAGCCTTTCAGAATTTGCGAAACCTACATACGCGTTCAGCTGCATCCTCGCAGTGTTCAACTATTCATTGAACCTGTGCTTTCACCGAAGCCTTTTCATCCTTAGGATGGGAGTCTATCTCGAAATTGCAGAGCGCGAGGACGACGCGGAGAGAGTGATTTAGATATCCATGGGGGACAAGTCTCGTCGAAAGATTTATGACATCAGATAACAGATAAAACGATATAAAATGCTATTAATTTTCTTTTTTCCTTATGACAGAGTGTCGTGGAGCGATTACCGTTGCCTCTACATCCACGAGTAGCGTTTTACCTGGACAAAATAATGGAGTAGGAAACGGGATTATTTAATGCTCGCTCGTGGATGGAGAGTTTTTTACATTGAGAGAAAATTTAGATTTTTTGGAAATTGGGAGATTTGGGAAGCTTATCAAATTTGGGGGATTTTGGAGAATTTGTGCAACATGGAAAATTTAGGAAATTTTAGGAATTTGAGAAATTTAACGAAATTGAAAAATTTAGGAAATTTAGAGAAGTGATGAAATTTGGGAAATTTTAGGGATTTTGGAAAATTGGGAAATTTGAGGAATTTAAGATATTTGAGAAATTTGAGAAGTCACGGAATTTGGAAATTTTAAGGAGTTTTGATATTTTATGAAGTTTGGAAATTTCATGAAGTTTGGAAATTCCATAAGGAATTTTTATATTTTATGGAATTTGGAAATTTTAAGGAATTTTGATATTTTGTGCAATTTGGAAATTTTAAGGAATTTTGATATTTTGTGAAGTTTGGAAATTTCATGGAGTTTGGAAATTCCATAAGGAATTTTGATATTTTATGGAATTTGGAAATTTTAAGGAATTTTGATATTTTGTGCAATTTGGAAATTTTAAGGAATTTTGATATTTTGTGAAGTTTGGAAATTTCATGGAGTTTGGAAATTCCATAAGGAATTCTTATATTTATGGAATTTGGAAATTTTAAGGAATTTTGATATTTTGTGCAATTTGGAAATTTTATGGAATTTTGGTATTTTATGGAGCTCGCAAATTTCATGGAATTTGGAAATTTTACGGAATATTTATATTTCAGAAATTAAAACAAAATTTATGAATTTAAGAAATTTAAGGAATTTATGAAATTTGAGGAATTTAGGAAATTTGAAAAACAGGATGTTTATGGAACTTTTCAAATTTGTGAAATTTAGGAGATTTTTAGGAATTTGGGGAATTTATCGAAATTGGAAAATTTAGGAAATTTAGGGAATATTGCGAACTTTGAGGAATTTGTGAAATTTAGGAAATTTGGAAAATTTGCAAAATCGTATAAATTTAAGAAATTTGTGAAATTTGAGGAGTTTATGAAATTTGTGAAATTTAAAGAATGTTAGAAATTCTGGAAATTTAGGAAATGCAGCAATTGTGGAAATTAAAAAAATTTTAAAAATTGTAAAAATTGAATAATTTAGAAAATTTAAGAAATTTAAGAAATTTAAGAAAATTTAAGAAGTCTGAAAATTTGGCGAATTTGGAACATTTTAGAAATTTAATAATTCATGATTTTAAATGTTTGTGGAATTTAATAATTTTGAACTTTTAAGATATAAAAATTTCGAAATTTGGAAACTTGAAAATGCAGAATTTTTTCAATTTAGAAATTTCACAATATGAACTTTTGAAAATTTGTTGATTATCAATTTAGAAATTTAATTTAAAAATTGTAGTAGTATGAACTATATGAAGTTTGAAAATTTATCCGAAATTATTGAACTGTCGTGACTTGAAAACCCAAAGATTGAAATATTCGTTAAATTTGAAATTTTTAATTTGTAAATAAAGAAACATTGATTTTAGAAATATGAAAACTTGAGAAAATAAAAAATTTTAAGCTTTAGATAATTTTATAAATTTACTCATTCATTAATTCAAGAATTTGCAAATTTTCCAATTGACATATATCACTGCACTCGTTATTATAACCACGCTTCATATTCCACTTGTTAACAACCCGATTAAATTTCCGGTAAATATTGAATAAATAAAAGAGAGTAAATAAAGAAAAAAAGAAAGACACGATCAACAGTATTTTTAATTGTTAAAACGCAATGAATCGAATATATTTCTCGTATATCGTGTAACAAAACGGTGCAGTTTGTTCAAGCTTCGTTAGATTTCATTTTAATCAGCGATCAAATCAATTCACCCGGAAGGGTATAAATGATGGGGCCGGAAGTTTGCACAAACGTGGCAGAAATGTTGCTTTGGCAACAGATTTCGTTATCGCGGATGTTTACCGAAAAATCGTCCAGAGTTTGTGAAAATAAGTTATCGCGACGTGTTATACGTTGAACGATAAAACGGCTGCAAATTAATCTTACCACGTCAAAACGAACATTCATTTTCCTCGTTTATTTTCACTCGGCTAATTAACGTTCCGCGCCACTAGTATTCTGGGTATTAGTTGGGAAAATGGTGTTTCGCGAATTTTCCACGCAAATTAAATTGACCAGGAAAGATTCGTACGGTTTTATGATTAATATGAAACTCGGAATAAGAAAGTATCAATTTGCGCGAGAAGATAAATGGTTCTGCTTCCGTCTCCTTTCTTTTCTCGATCCCTTTTTTTTTTTATCACCGGAAAAATGAATGCAAGTTTGCCAAGTTTCTCCGGTAAGAAGGGAAACGTTTAATTTCCATTTCTTTTGTAATTTCACAGCATTGCAAAGTTAGATTGCCTTTGGAAATAGCTGGTTCAAGTTATTTATCGTGCGTGCCGTTTGCGGCATCCAATTACAGGATAAGTATTCCAGATATTTGTTACAAAGAAGCTCCTGGGATTTGTTCGTTTGTCTATACGCTAACGGACGCAATTTTGCGTCTTTTCGCTTGAAATTTTGAGGGTAGACTCGAGAGACATCCTAAATTTGCTGTATAGATTTTGGCGACGATCTGACGACGGGAACCCGTCGTCGACAAAAGAATGCACCCTTCTTGCCGAACGTATTGAAACTTCTAGGACTCCGATCTGTTCGTTTGTCTGTGCCACGTTTGTTTAGGCCACATTTTTGGGTTTTTTCGCTTCAAATTTACTCGCAATTTACAATCGCGTAACATCAAGTGACTGAGCAAACCGCGATTAGTAGTTCGTAGTTATTACGACGATTATTGGTTAACCGATTTAACAATAACAGGTTTGGCGATTTGGTCAGTTAATTATTGCGAATCTAAACCTTAAATACGTTCGAACGATTTCATCAGAAATTTCGTCGCTGATTTTGTGAGGCTTGTAATAATTACAATAGCACATTTGTCGAACGTGGTGATTTGTTCGTTTGTCTGTACGCTACCGGACGCAATTTTGCGTCTTTTCGCTTGAAATTTTGAGGGTGGACTCGAGAGACATCCTAAATTTGCTGTATAGATTTTGGCGGCGATCTGACGACGGGAACCTGTCGACGTCGATCGTCGAATCGATAAAAACCGTG
This sequence comes from Megachile willughbiella, assembly GCA_945859595.2. NCBI lineage: Eukaryota > Metazoa > Arthropoda > Insecta > Hymenoptera > Megachilidae > Megachile > Megachile willughbiella. Next base: position 15,135,499 of record OX243796.1, read on the forward strand.
TTCGGTATCGTTTCGATAATTTTTCACGCGTAGAATCGACTGGAAGCACGTTGAAAGCTCTATAACTCGTCGTTGACGATACTTGGTCGTCGTTGACGTCGGTCGTCGTGAAATCAAGAATAATCGTGTTTGGTGTCGTTTTCGATAGTTTCGGACACGTTTGGCGACTTTAAAATCTCTACGTCTCTTGTCTCTACCTATATGTTTACAGTACTCGAAATTTTAAATACACATTTGCGTGAGATATTTTGTGAAATAAAGCCATTACCATCAGTTGAACCCGCTGTTTACGCATCGATTTATAAAGGTCGAAATATCCGTTGCCACGGCCATAAAATGGCGCACGAGGACTCTAGAGAGAGTTCGAAAGGAAAGAAGAGAGTAATTCATCTCGTTCGTCGTTTCCTTCGGCTCCATTAACTGCTCGAGCAGAGAACTTGTTCAGTGCATTACACGAGCAGGGGGGAAAATGATACTTTAATGATTTCCTTTGCCCCTCGACGTTGGAGCCTAAGAGATTCGTCAACGGCGAAACCGAATGATGAACGCCCCTGAGAAAAGCCGAACCTTTTCGTTTCTGTGAAAATTTCAATCCGACCGTCACTGACGAAATTATGGCGCAGGTGATCGTTCCAGTGAGAATTCAGAAAGGAAACGTGATTCCGACGGAGAGTTAGATAAAGTTAACCATTGCACTGAATATGCCGACTACTAATTCGAATATTACTGGCTTTCCGGAAAATTTGCGGATAAATTTTATGAAAATGTGCGCCTTTCGGGGTGAAATTAACTTTTGTGAAAGTGGACAAATTTGCAGTGTCGAGGCACTTTGTGAGAAATTTAATAAAATTCTGCAGTTTTTTCGAAAAAATGAAAGCAGTCGCTTTGTGATAAATTTAATAAAGTCATGCAATTTTTAGGAAAAAATGGAAACAATCACTTTGCGATAAATTTAATAAAGCCATGCAGTTTTTAGAAAAAAATAGAAACAATCATTTTATGATATATTTAATAAAACCATGCAGTTTTTAGAAAAAAAAATGAAAGCATTGACTTTTGACAAAATGAAAAAACGTACTCTTTTAAAACAATTTGTAGACAATTTTAACAAAATGTACTTTTTAGGAAAAATGGAAGTGTTAGTTTTTGTAAAACTATAAAAACGTGCACTCTTCAGACAATTTGTGAATAAATTTGAAAGCATGCAGTTTTTGGAAAATTCAAATGGGAGCACCAACTTTTGTGAAAATTAAAAAATTTGTGCTGTTAGGTCAGTTTGTGATATATTTTAAAAACCGTGTAGTTTTGGGGGAAACATGGAAGCATTAATTTTTGTAAAAATGGGAAAACGTACACTTTTAGAAAAATTTATAGGTAAATTAAAAAGCGTGCAGTTTAATGAAAGTATTAGTTTTTGTAAAAATAGAAAAATGTATTTTGTGAGAAAATTTTTTAGATAAATTTCAAAAAAAGTGTGCAGTTTTCTGAAAATTCAAATGGCAGCATTAATATTTGTAAAAATAAGAAAACATGTTCTTCTAAGAAAATTTGTGGGTAAATTTCAGAAAATAGTGTACAATTTTATCAAAAAATTCAAATGAGGGTATTAACTTTTGTAAAAATGGAAAAATTTGTAGAATAATTTAAAGAAAAGTGTTTGTCCAATTTCTAAATTCTTCACCTTTTGAAAATTTAGAATCTGTAAAAATTTCTAAACAAATTCGAATGTCAGTTTCTTGAAAGAGTTTCAAAAGGAACTAATTTTTTAAAGAATTAGTATTATAATGTCCTTCTTGGTAAAATACAACTGAAAGGATTAATCCGTCGAAAGGTTTAAATGAAGGGCGCCTATTTTTGCAACGAATCAAGAGAAAATTCAGAAGGAAATGATTACCATTGGGAAAGTTCAAAGGGGAGTGCACAACTTTGGGAGAATTCGGATTATCAAAGGGATCATGCTTGGAAAAATACAAAGTGCTGTTCATTGGAAAACTTGAAAGGAAACCGCTCATTCTTGGAGTAAATCAGGAGAAAATTCAAAAGAGAATAGATACTTTGAGGAAAATACGAAGAAAAGTACTCATTTTGGAAAATTAACAAAATAAAACAGTCATCTATTGAATATAAAATAAAAACACAATTACATATAGCAAAAATTCATGAAAATATACTTCTTAAAAAGATTGAAGAAAATTCTCTTTTATCTGAAAAGTTGAGAAGAAAATTTAAGCTGTTATTCCTAGGAAGATTTCTGGAAAAATTGTAAGTTTGAAGAGAAAAAAAAATAATAGCTAAAAGAACAAAATTACAAGAGTTTGAAAAAATGAAATTATCACAATTTGGGAAAACAAAATTACAGTAAATTGAAGAAACAAAATTACACCAGTTTGAAGAGACAAAACTACAACACCCTGAAGAAATAAAATTAAAACAATTTGAAGAAACAAAATTATAATACCTTGAAGAAATAAAATTACAACAATTTGAAGAAGCAAAATTACACCAGTTCAAAGAAACAAAAATACAATACTTTGAAGAAATAAAATTAAAACAATTTAAAGAAACAAAATTATAATACCTTGAAGAAATAAAATTACAACAATTTGAAGAAGCAAAATTACACCAGTTCAAAGAAACAAAAATACAATTCTTTGAAGAAATAAAATTAAAACAATTTAAAGAAACAAAATTATAATACCTTGAAGAAATAAAATTACGACAATTTGAAGAAGCAAAATTACACCAGTTCAAAGAAACAAAAATACAATTCTTTGAAGAAATAAAATTAAAACAACTTAAAGAAACAAAATTATAATACCTTGAAGAAATAAATATATAACAATTTGAAGAAGCAAAATTACACCAGTTCAAAGAAACAAAAATACAATACTTTGAAGAAATAAAATTAAAACAATTTAAAGAGACAAAATTATAATACCTTGAAGAAATAAAATTATAACAATTTGAAGAAGCAAAATTACACCAGTTCAAAGAAACAAAAATACAATACTTCCAAGAAATAAAATTATAACAATTTGAAGGAACAGAATTACACCAGTTTAAAGAAACAAAATTATAATACCTTGAAGAAGCAAAATTGCAACAGCTTGAAGAAATAAAATTATAACAATTTGCAGAAGCAAAATTGCAACACCTTGAAGAAATAAAATTATAACAAATTGCAGAAACAAAATTACACCAGTTAAAATAAACAAAATTACAACACCTTGAAGAAGCAAAATTAAAAAAATTTTAAACACAAAATTACAACACCTTGAATCAATAAAACAAAAACAATTAAAAGAAACAAAAATTGCAACTCCTTAAAGAAATAAAACGAAAACAATATGACGAAATAAAACGAAAACACCTCGAAGAAATAAAACGAAAACAATTCGAAGAAACAAAATGACCCACCACCACCGCAACCTAAGAGACTGGTAATTCGAACGAAATCCCAAAGAAGTCGTGAACCGTGCGAATATTCGAAACGACCCGTTCGAACAAAATGGAAGGCAGACGTTCGCAGGAAAATGCGAACGGTAGCCACAAATAAACATCGGGGCTGATAAGTCGGGGTATTGGCGAAGGAACGAATAGGTCGAGGTATGCGGCGGTTTACTGTGGCTGACATTCCAAGCAGACACGGTTTCATGAATGGAGGGCCCGTAAAAAGCAGCCGGTGGGTCAACTCGTACCAGTTGACTCCGATAATTGCGAGAGCCGAGAGGAGAGATCAGAGGGCAAAACGAGTCGACATTAGCCTATTAGTCCGAGCGAGTGCGCCCACTGCGCTCTAACACGCAGCACACCCGCACTCGCGAGTTCCAATCCACTCCGGCTGTCTCGATTCAACTGTCGCCTCCTAGCAACCCGACCCCCATGCAATACGACACGCTTCTATTAGCTAATTCCATAAGTAAATGTCGCCTTCGCTGTTCGCTCGTTAACGAAAAATGATACTCGATTATTTTTAACCCTCACTGTGCCTCGCGTTACAGTCGCTTCACGAACTTATGGACGCTTTACAGTATTTTATGGAACATTGGTTTACGGGGCTTGTGGACACAAGGGGACATTTCACGGAACTTGTTGATTCTTAGGGAAAATTTGGGGCGTTTGTGGAATAAGGTGGAGGCAATTTGTTGTTGGGGACATTTGAAGGATATTGTCCACTTGTGGAAATAATCTAAGAGAAGTTTGTATTTTTTATTGAAAATTTATGTGGGAGTGTTAGAAGAAAATTTTGGAGGACTGCACCTGAAGGTGGTAACGTTCAGAAGCGATCTTTGGGAACATTTGATGGAATTTGTTGGCTTTTGGGGAAACTTATTTTGGAAATAACTTGAGAAATTATTAGATTGTGGGACAATTTGGAGACATTTGAAGGATATTGTCTACTTGTGGAAATAATCGAAGAGAAGTTTGTATTTTCTGTTGAAAATTTATGTGGGAGTGTTAGAAGAAAATTTTGGAGGACTGCACCTGAAGGTGGTAACGTTCAGAAGCGATCTTTGGGAAAATTTGATGGAATTTGTTGGCTTTTGGGGAAACTTATTTTGGAAATAACTTGAGAAGCCATTAGACTGTGGGACAATTTGGAGGCAATTTGTTGTTGGAGATACTTGAAGGATATTGTCTACTTGTGGAAATAATCGAAAAGTTTGCATTTTCTGTTGAAAATTTAAAGGCTAGAGTTTGTGTTAAAGGAAAATTTTACAGGAGAGTATCTAATGCAGGAAAAGTTCAGAAGCGCTCTTTGGGAACATTTGATGGAATTTGTTGACTTTTGGAGAAACTTATTTTGGAGATAACTTGAGAAGCCATTAAATTGTGGGACAATTTGGAGACATTTGAAAGATATTGTCCACTTGTGGAAATAATAGAAAAGTTTGCATTTTCTGTTAAAAATTTAAAGGCTAGAGTTTGTGTGAAAGGAAAATTTTACAGGAGAGTATCTAATGCAGGAAAGGTTCAGAAGTGATCTTTGAGGCGTACATTTGATGGAATTTCATTTTTGGGGAAACTACTTTTGGAGATAACTTGAGAAGTCATTCAATTGTGGGACAATTTGGAGATGTTTGAAGGATATTGTCCACTTTTGGAAATAATTGAAGAGAAGTTTGTGTTTGTTGTTAAAAATTTATGTGGAAATACTCGATGCTTGTAAAATTCAGAAGCAACTTTTGGGGAAAAAATTTGATATAATTTGTTGATTTATAGGAGAACTTGTAGGAGATAATTTTGAGAAAATTTGTTCTTAGAAATATTTGAAGAAAATTGTCTATTATTGTAAATATTCGAACAGAAACTTGTATTGGAAGAAATTTACATGAGAGTGCCTGTCTTAGAGGAAAATTTAGGGGAAAGCATCTAGTACTGGAAAAATTCAAAGGATATTGTGTTTCGTTGATAAAATTCGAAGAAAATTATGTTACCAGAAAAATTCAAAGAAAATTGTCTATTGCAAAAAAAATTCGAAGGAAATCGTTCATTCCTTGAACAATTCTAAACAAAAGTATTTATTTTTAAAAAAAAACCTCAATGAACATCTATTACTGTAAAATTTCGAAATAATGCGTCGTCTATTGGGAAATTCCTAAGGAAAGCGTTGATTATTGGAAAATTTCGAAGAGGATCATCGATTATTAAGAAATTTCATTTCAGAACGTCCATTCTAAAGAAACCTCCTACTTCGCTGTTAGGAAAATTCGAAGGACCATTAATTCTGACAAAATTTTGGCAAAAGGTCACCAACAGACTCTTTCAAAAATTCACCCTTCCATAAATTTCTTTCATACTCCCAAAATTCGACCATTCTCAAAAATGATTCTCTCAAAAGTAGAGCATACGTCGATAAAAATAAAAAAAGGGAGGTTCATTGATAAAAATATATATTCTCAATAAAAAAGTACCTTGATAAAAATACACATTCGTACGAAAAAGAACGTACATCATAAAAATATATATTCTGGAGAAAAACGGGCGTACGTCGATGAAAATAATTTGTACCAAAAAATGGCGTTCATTGATAAAAATATATATTCTGAAGAAAAGAGTACCTTGATAAAAATATACAGAAAAAAGAGCGTACATAAAAATATATATTCTGGAGAAAAACGAGCGTACGTCGATAAAAATAATTTGTACCAAAAAAATGGCGTTCATTGATAAAAATATATATTCTGAAGAAAAGAGTACCTTGATAAAAATATACAGAAAAAAGAGCGTACATAAAAATATATATTCTGGAGAAAAACGAGTGTACGTCGATGAAAATAATTTGTACCAAAAAATGGCGTTCATTGATAAAAATATATATTCTGAAGAAAAGAGTACCTTGATAAAAATATACAGAAAAAAGAGCGTGCATTATAGAAATATATGTTCTGGCGAAAAACGAGCGTTGATGAAAATATACATTCTCAAAAGAAAGGAAGCGTGTGTTCTTAAAAATGTTGTGCAAGAAGCAAGGTAGCTCTGCGAGCGCATTAAAATACTAAAAACGGATAATATGGCGCTCGTTCTCCGCGATATAATATAATCCTCGTATGATCCTTTCCCGCTCGGCAATTAGTGTTTTCCCGGTTTTCTTTCCCCCGTTCTCGTCTACTTTTCCCCGGTTCTTGGGGTCTAGTCGCGATCACCTCGCGACTACCATTTTACGGCTACTATTTCACTTAGACCCTCGCTTCCTGTGCACGACCCGCTCATTTTCTCTGGTATTCCACACGGTTGCCCGTGGATATGCCATGGCACACACGGGCTGGAACGTAAGAGTAATGAGGCAGGGCATTAGAGGAGTCCGAGGCGAAAGGAGAGAACAAGAATGCTCAGCACGCCCGAGCGTATCTCGCTAACGCACCGGCGTTCTCTCTTTCTTCTGCTCTCTCCACGTGTCTCTCTCCTTCTCTCTCTTTAACTCGATCTTCAATGGCAAATGTGCGTAATCGCACGGCATCCTCTGACACGCGTTTACTTGGCTGCACTCGCGGTGAAAGAGGGTGGGGTACGAGTGCAAACGGGGGTCGTACGAGGCAAGGGTAATAGGGTGAAATACCGTGCCACTGCTATACCGGGTGCTCCTAATGATACGCGCGAAATTTTTAGTCTTATTGCCTTCCGGGGTCGCACGTGATTCCTGACATATGAACGTTAATTCGAGTGGTTAACGGTTAAACTTTGAAGATAAAAATGTACGTTAAAATATAAATTAATGCATTGATTTATCTTCATGTACACATTCACTCTTTATCTTATATATACTCTTATTAAGACTTTGATCAAATTCACGTTTCAAGTATACCACCTTAATTTTTTTTACCCAAAATGAGAATCTTGTTAAACACTCTCCCATTTTAATATTAAGATCATATTCTACAACTGATCTTACTTATCATTTTTGTTATACTTTAAGCTTTAAATTGATCTCATAATTTTGTGAGACTTAATGAAATTGCGTTTCACTTTTTAGTCATTTCCAGTACATTGTAATAGTCTTTCTTCTGACTTGTAACTTTATTTATACTGAGATTATTCAAAGTGCATTTTTACCATCATTTCATGGAAGAAGTAGCTTTAATTTGATATATTACAGATGTCATTTGGAATTGCTTTTATGTCATGAAATTTTATTTGACTTTGTACATGCTGAAACGTGATATTTCATATCCAACTTCGTATTCTTTTTCTAGTTTTTTCTGTCCAATTTCATTTGCAATATTAACGGCGCGTTTATACCGTTATTTTAATGATAGTTTAATCTTAAAATCGATGTGCTGTAATTTGGAGATACTTTTATGTCATGAAATCATATTAGACATTCAAAATGGTTCACTTCACTTGTAACCCAATAGCCTTCTTCTTTAAATAACTTTGTTGGTGTGAAAAATCATAAAAGTGCATTTACACGGTTGCATCCCCGAAATAAGCTTTAATTTACTTAAGCTTTAATTTGATATAACGCGATTACCATTTGGCGATACTTTTATGACATAAAATTGTATTAGACCTGTTACCTTCCAAAATAGACTATTTGACATATAATCTGAACTAATAGTTTTCTTTTCTAAATAACTTTATTAATATTAAGAATCTGAAAGGTGCATTCATATGCTTATTTTCCGGATAGCTTAAGCTTTAATTTGATGTACTACAAGTGCCATTTGGCGATACTTTTATGTCATGAAATTGCATTAGACATATTATCTCCCAAAATAGACCATTTGACATGTAACCTGAACTAATAGTTTTCTTTTCGAAATAACTTTATTAATATTAAAAATCTAAACGGTGCATTTACACGGTTATTTTCCTGAAAGCTTAAGCTTTAATTTGATGTACTACAAGTGTCATTTGGTGATACTTTTATGTCATGAAATTGCATTAGACATATTACCTTCCAAAATAGACCATTTGACATGTAACCTGAACTAATAGTTTTCTTTTCCAAATAACTTCATTAATATTAAAAATCTAAACGGTGCATTTACACGGTTATTTTCCTGAAAGCTTAAGCTTTAATTTGATGTACTACAAGTGCCATTTGGCGATACTTTTATGTCATGAAATTGCATTAGACATATTACCTAACAAAATAGACCATTTGACATGTAACCTGAACTAATAGTTTTCCTTTCTAAATAACTTTATTAATATTAAGAATATGAAAGGTGCATTTACACGGTCATTTTCTGGAAAGCTTAAGCTTTAATTTGATGTAGTACAAGTGTCATTTGCCGATACTTTTATGTCATGAAATTGCATTAGACCTGTTACCTTCCAAAATAGACCATTTGTCATGTAACCTGAACTAATAGTTTTCTTTTCTAAATAGCTTTATTAATATTAAGAATCTAAACGGTGCATTTACACGGTTATTTTCCTGAAAGATTAAGCTTTAATTTGATGTACTACAAGTGTCATTTGGCGATACTTTTATGTCATGAAATTGCATTAGACATATTACCTTCCAAAATAGACCATTTGACATGTAACCTGAACTAATAGTTTTCTTTTCCAAATAACTTCATTAATATTAAGAATCTGAAAGGTGCATTCACATGCTTATTTTCCGGAAAGTTTAAGCTTTAATTTGATGTAGTACAAGTGCCGTTTGCCGATACTTTTATGTCATGAAATCGCAGCCGACTGTTCGCACATCTCACCAATCACCCTCGAAGACCATAATCTTCAAACACTCACAACTTTTGAACAAATCATCTCCGAGGAAAGCTTATAGGAACTTTTTTACTCTTCAATATAATTTCGAGGACATACCATCGTTATCGGAAGGAAATCTTAAGGCACACCCTGTAGAGAGCCCGCATTTCACGTCTGAACTTTCGATTCGTGGCGGAGCGTCGAAAGATAAATACACGAACGCTCGCGGGTTAATGGATAGACGTACAGGCGGATCCGAGCGGAACGTAGAAAGAGGTCTGTCGAATGGCCGGCGCCAAAATAGAAACGTCTTGATTTTCGAATTCGATTCCCTTTCAGAAACGTGGTCGTAAGTTACACGCGGAACGATAAAACGTGCTCGATAGAGGGTAAGGATCGAGAAATCGGTTGTCAGCGAGACCCGTAACTACGTTATCGATCGTGGCAGTCGACTACCTTTTGGTCGGAGGGTTAAAGCGAAGCGAATCATTCGTCTGTCCCCTCGTGCCACCAGCCCTACTCAACCTATCGAGATTATTAAACGAAGCTTTGGCAAGATCGGCCCAGTCGAACCGCCAATTTTGGGCTGGAGCCACTTTCATCCCTCCCTGCCGGTATCGGCCCACCCTTTGCCTCCTTTACTCGTGAGTGGCTTCTATTGGACTTTGTTGAACCACCGATGTCTGAATGCCTCCTGGGTATTACCTATGCTCGGGCATGCATGAATGTGCCCTCGACCAACTATCTCTCGCTAGCTCGTGTATAAACAAACCATCTGCCATCTCGATCGGCTACACGCTTTTTCTACACTTTTTTACATTGTCTCCACTTGCCAGCCACGTGCTTTCATGTACTTCGATATCTTCAACCTTTTGCTTCTTCCTATGTCACCTTTGTCTATTTCGTTTGCACCTTCTTCTCGTTTATTCGCTTATCATCGTATGTACTTGGATCTTTCTGCTGTTCTGTAATTTTTATTGCGGTGTGAATACTGTGAGATTTTTCTGTAAATTTTAGGTTGGGTGTTAGGGGCAGTTTGGTTAGTTTATGTAGTTTAGTTAGGGGTAGTTTATTAGGAAATAACATTTGTAGAAAAATTCTGCTGTAAACGTCTGTTGGTGGGAAAATTGAAACTATAGTATTAAGGGTAGTTTGTTAGAAAATAATTATTTGTACAAAATTTGTATTGTAAACATTCATTAATAGGAAAATTGAAACTATAGAATTAAAGGTAGTTTGTGAGAAAATTATTATTTATAGAAAAATTCTATTATAAACGTCCATTGATGGGAAAATTCAAACTATAGTATTAAGGGTAGTTTGTTAGGAAATAGTTATTTGTATAAAATTTCTATGGTAAACATCCATTAATAGGAAAATTGAAACTATACTATTAAGGGTAGTTTGTTAGAAAATAATTATTTGTATAAAATTTTTATTGTATACATTCATTAATAGGAAAATTGAAACTATAAGGGTAGTTTGTTAAAAAATAATTATTTGTAGAAAAATTCTGTTGTAAACATCCATTAATAGGAAAATTGAAACTATAGTATTAAGGGCAGTTTGTTAGAAAATAATTATTTACAAAAAAATTCTATTGTAAACATCAATTGATGGTACAATTCAAACTATTAGGGGTAGTTTATTAGCAAATAATCATTTATAGAAAAAATCTATTATAAACATCCACTGATGGAGAAATTCAAACTGAAGCATTAGGGGTAGTTTATTAGAAACTAATGATGTATAAAAAAATTCTGTTATAAAAATTACGAAGATAAGTTGCTATTTTAGAAAAATTTACCTTCAGTCGTCTATTATAAAAATTCGAACCAAATACCTTCAGGAAAATTTCGAAGAAAGCCCTATATCCATAAGAAAATTGAAGTATAGTCAAATTTTAGAAGAATAACGAAAGAATTAATAATGTAGAAAATTGAGATTGAACCGCTTAAATTTTCAAAAATTCCAAGAAGCATTTTCCTTGAAAATTCGTATGGTAATAATCGGTAGTATTCTTCCGGGGCGAAATTATCGGAAATCCGAAATGATCCGGCATTCTCATAGTCGTAATTTCCCCGAATATGAAAGTTAATGAATTTCCAAGGGCACACACGGAATATATTCTTCTCCGGCGCCGTATCACAGGAGAATTTCACGAGAACGGTGATAGGCCATCCAGTTACCATTTCTCGCGAGTAAAATCCTAGAATTCTAATTACTCGGAAGCTCGTCACGCGAAATTCCCCTCGACGCGTGTAATATCCGTGGCGCGTTGCCAACTGCACGTGATAAAACACACCGGCGACTAAGACCGATGAAAATCCCTGTTCTACTGCCGTCTGCTGCCGTTACCGTAAGTCTACAAATCGAAAGACTATCCGACCGCCGGATCGGACTTCAATTCTGACCCTAATTACTCGAGGTCCTGACCGGTCTCTCGGATTATATCTCACGTGTGAACTCTTTCGGCTTTTTTCTTACCCGCGTGACAGGCGGATGAATGTTGAGAAATTTCCAGGAACTGAGGTGTTTTACGACGGGTTCTGGTTATTTGGAAATTTGCGGTTTTGAAATGATTGGAGATTGCAAGTGTGGGAATTTGACAAACTGAGAAATTGAAAAATTGAAGAATTGAATAATTTAATGGATAAAAAATTGAATAATTGAAAAATTAAGAAATTTAGGTATTTAGAAATCAGGAACTTGAAAGTATGAAAATATAGAACTCTAGAAATTTGAGAAATAAAAAAGTGTAGATATTTAGAAATTTGAGAATTTTCAAAATTAAAAAATTTACGAATTTGAGAATTCTGAAAATTAAAATATTAAAAATTCATAAATTGCGGAATTGAGCAATTCGGGTTCTGAGAATCTAAGTAACTGAGAATTTAGAAGCTTAGAAATTTAAGAATTTAGAAAATAGGGACTAGGAATTTGGAAATACGAAAATATAGAAAATACAGAAATTTAGAAATTTGCATATTTGAGAATATGAGAAATTGTGAATTTGTGAACTTGAGAATTTAAGAAATTTTGAAATCGAGAATTTGAGAATTTAAGAATGTAAAAATGTAAAAATTTAATAATCTAGAAATTCTGAAATTTGAGAATTGAAAATTTGAATATTTGAGAATTTGAGAAATTTAAGAATGTAAAAATTTGTAAATTAGTAAAGAGAAACTATAAATTTGAAGATCCGTAAATAAACACTGTAGGTAATCTGGATACACCGCATATTCCGATAATTACGAACTGGATTACTCGCTTTTATCAAGAACGTAAATTTCTAAACCAATCCACGCTTCTATCGATTAACTAACTTTGCACCGTAGTGGCGTAAACAGTGCTTTATGACTATTATATTAGCAGCTTATTAAACGTTTGAAAACCAGCTGAACATTGATGCCAGAGGGCAATATTTATTAAGCAAGATAGAGAGAATAGCAAAGGTCAAACATAAATTTCTAAAGTACTCAATTAACCCATGTATACTCTCATACTTTTTGGTTCTTGTGGAAAGAATTTTTTATTATATATTTTCATTGATATACTATTATATATATTTATATCATACATATAATTAAAATTGATACAATGCTGTTAAAATTCTTGCATCGTAACGATCAACTTTAAAATTTCCAATACTGATAAATTCGATAAACAAGGTAATTACGATAGAAAGTTGTTGATGTAAATTACATAACTTTTAATACAATATTCAGGCCATGTATGTAAAACTCCATAACGATATGAATTTAGGTTGGAATTTTTCCTATTGATCATTTAGTACTCTTGCTTCACACACTCATACTCCGCATATTCATATTTGCCATACTCCTGCTTCAGGTATTCATACTTTACACATTCGTACTTCACATACGGATCATACTTCACATATTTATCTCTCACATACTCCTACTGTACACACTCATATTCCTCACATTTATATTTGCCATATTCCTGCTTCACATGTTCATACTTCATGTACATATTCTTTACATACCCGTTATACTTCACTTGCTCATATTGCACATACGTATCCTTCACATACTCATACTTCATACATTAGTCGTAATTCATACACTTATCTTTTACATACTCATTATACCTCACACACTTATACTTCACTTACTTATTATACTTCACACACTTCTCCTTTACATACTCATTATACCTCACATATTTAATCTTCATGTACTTATACCTCACAGATTTATTCTTCACATACAGCTAGTTCACATAGTTCTATATCACACACTCCTAATTCATATACTCATACTTCACATACTTCACACACTCCTATTTAACACACTTCTGCATTACACATTCCTACTTCATATATTCATGTATCACATATGATGATACATCTCACACTCCTACATCACACATTCATACCTCACATACTGATCCTACTTCTCACACTCTTTCATATATTTGTCACATACTGATCATACTTGACATACTCCTACTTCATATATTCATATATCACATATGATCTTACATCTCACACACCTACATCACACATTCATACCTCACATACTGATCCTACTTCTCACAATCCTTCATATATTTGTCACATACTGATCACACTTCACACACGCCCACTTCATATATTCATGCTTCACATACTCGTCATAGTTCACATACTTACACTTCATGATCACATATTTGTCCTTCACCCATGTCGCACACTTCTACACCCCAGTCGTACAATATAACATAAAACTCGGATTTTTCTTCGCTTATCGATTAATTTCGAATTGATCTATCCACCGGATCTGGTCCAGCAACCGGTCTACTTAGTCCAACAGCGCGCACGGTTGTAAGATCGCGATAGCAGGATCTGGAATCAAATGGTTCGCCATCAGACTGTTTTTCTCTCTCTCGCCGGACTTGTTCCATCTTTCGTTCATCCGGTCTTGCAGGTTTTCTTGCGACTATAGAAACGCGGCGCAGAAGAGAATGGAAAGGAATAGAGTGAAAAGACGACGTTCAGTTCGCGTTACCTTTCATGCGGCCATTCGTCTCGGTCCGCGCTGGCAAACGAACTCGAAGCCTCGCTGAGTTACGTGCTTGTCGCCGCAGAATTGCAGTTTTTTTTATTCCGAGACAAGATCGAATACGGCCATCCGAACCGGCGGAGGTTAAATTAGTTCCATTTCACGGCGACTTCCTTCCGGCGTGTATCCATACCCGGACTATTCGACCCACGATCAACTTCTCGATCCTTCGTATTTCCTTGCGTCTCACGACGGACATCTGGCCATCGAATTAGGACCCCTAGAAAATTTCAGTATTTTACACGCTGTTAGTTACTGACATGATACACCACTACTGTACAAAACATTAGATCTACTCTAGGACTGAATCTTTGAAATTTAGTATCTACTCAAATTTAGATCTTTATCTATTTAAACTTACATCTACTCAAATTTAGATGTGGATCTATTCAAATTTAGATAAAGATGTACTCAAACTTAGACCTAGATTTATTCAGTTTTAGGACCTAGATTTATTCAATTCATATTTACACAAACCTAGATGTGAATCCACTCAAGTCTACATTTTGAGCTATTCAAAGTTAGACACATACTCAAGTCTATATTTGGATTCATTCAAATTTAGGTCTGTGTTCACTCAAATTTTATATCTAGATCTATTTAAAGTTGGATCTATGTCTACAGAAATCTAGATGTGGATCTATTCAAATTTAGATAAAGATGTATTCAAACTTAGACCTAGATTTATTCAGTTTTAGGACCTAGATTTATTCAGTTCATATTTACTCAAACCTAGATGTGAATCCACTCAAGTCTACATTTGGAGCTATTCCAAGTTAGATACATACTCAAGTCTATATTTGGATTCATTCAAATTTAGGTCTGTGTTCACTCAAATTTTATATCTAGATGTATTTAAAGTTGGATCTATGTCTACACAAATCTGGATGTGGATCTATTCAAATTTAGATAAAGATGTACTCAAACTTAGACGTAGATTTATTCAGTTTTAGGACCTAGATTTATTCAGTTCATATTTACTCAAACCTAGATGTGAATCCACTCAAGTCTACATTTGGAGCTATTCCAAGTTAGACACATACTCAAGTCTAGATTTGGATTCATTCAAATTTAGGTCTGTGTTCACTCAAATTTTATATCTAGATCTATTTAAAGTTAGATCTATGTCTACACAAATCTGGATGTGGATCTGTTCAAATTTAGATCCACATGTACTCAAATTTAGGTCTATTTCTACTCAAATTTAGACGTGGATGCTTTCTATTTAAGTTTTGTGGAAACTAGATGCTTTTTGTTGAAATTTTCTAAGAGTGAATGCTTTTTGTTGACATTTTGGAAAAGTGGATGCTTTTTGTTCAAATTTTCTGGAGACCGGGTGGTTTTTGTTCAAATTTTGTAGAAGTGGATGCTTTTTGTTTAAGTTTTGTGGGAACTGGATACTTTTTGTTGAAATTTTCTAGGAGTGGATGCTTTTTGTTGATATTTTCCGGAGACTAGATGCTATTTGTTGATATCTTCTGGCGACAAGATGTTTTCTTTTAATTCTGTCCGAGTGGATGCATTTTGTTGAAATTTCCTGAAGACTGAACCCTTTTCATAGAAATTTTATAAGGGTGAATTGCTTCTTGTCGAAATTTTCTGAAGACTCTGATACTTTAAAAGACACTCGTCGCACAAGAAATCTACCTAATGGTACTTGAATTCATTAGTTAAACATTTACTAATAGAAGAGCATATTTTTTTAAATCGTATATCGTTAGTCAAACGTACCTGACGTGACCCGAACAAAAAGTATATTGTCAGTCGTCGACTTTTATGGTGTTGACCCCTAAATACATAATGTATTGCAACATACATTTCAGAGTTTTTCCCTGCTGCAGAACTGTCTCAAAGTATATCATACTGAGTAGTGACATACGAAGCTGCAGATCAACATACTCATATTTTTAGCATATGTGAAATATTACACTTTTCCGAACTGTATCATGGTTTACTATTTCTTTCCTTACTTTTACAAAAATAATTTAAGGATTAACATGTTAATTCAAAAACACCTAAATTCATCCACAAATATCCCCCAAAATAAATGATTAATTCCCAAAAGAAATGGAAAGATTCATCACCCGTGACCGATAATTCCCCTTATAAATAAAAGCGAGGGAGCAATAGGAGAGAAAATAACGTGGCGAAAAAAAAGAATACAGAAGAGACAGAAAAAAGAGGGAAGAAGAGACAGAAAAGACGGTCGCGTTGGCGGAGAAATTTTTATTCGGACCGCGTTTAACATCAGCCGACCGACATTTTGGTCGGGACCGTGACCAGGGTTTAATAGCAGCTTCCATTGTAACACCTTGAACCCCCCTCCCCTGTGAAGAGGGGTTATATATGTGGACGTAGAGAGAGAGGCCGAACGCGGTAATGCCTATAAATTTAAACGGCTTTATACGTGCAAAAGCTGTTCCAAAGTCCGCGATGTGGTTCGTTCTGGCGTCACGAACCGCGAGACGTGCGAATTCGTCCGCGAATTAAACGTCAACGTGCTCGACATTCCCGAAATGCCTCATAAAGGAACCAGGGACAGACGTCCCGAAAATCCTCTTTCTGTTCTACTCGATCAAAACGGTTGCGGTTCGATACCGCTTTAAAATCTACCCTCATGCAGTCGGCGGTACACCGATCTCGTTACTTCGGAACGAGTTAACGAAATCCCTTGACATTTTCTGAGTTTGACACGCGCTGGATCTGGCTTGCGTTAGACTGCTGGGCTAATGTGGACGTCGTTTGCTACGGTGGGAAATGTTTTATGGAGTTTGCTGCGTGTTAGGGTAGTATTGGGTGGTTGGTTTGTGGAGATTTGGATGGGTGGATTTGGGTAGGGAGAATTTGAGATTTGGAAAGGGGGAAATTTGAAATATTGCAATTTGACAATTTGTGAATTGGGGAATTTATAATTTTGCGGTTTTGTGGATTGGGGAATTTGTGAATTGAGAATTTAGGAATTGGGAAATTTAGGAATTGGGAAATTTAGGAATTGGGGAATTTAGGAACTGGGGAATTTAGGAATTGGGAAATTTAGGAATTGGGAAATTTAGAAATTGGGGAATTTAGGAATTGGGGAATTTGGAGAATAGGGGAATTTAGGAATTGGGGAATTTATGATTTTGTAGTTTTGTGGATTGGGGAATTTATGAATTGAGAATTTAGGAATTGGGAAATTTAGGAATTGGGAAATTTAGGAATATGGGAATTTAGAAATTGGGGAATTTATGATTTTGTAATTTTGTGGATTGGGGAATTTGGGAATAGGGGAATTTAGGAATTGGGGAATTTATGATTTTGTAGTTTTGTGGATTGGGGAATTTGTGAATTGAGAATTTAGGAATTGGGAAATTTAGGAATTGGGAAATTTAGGAATATGGGAATTTAGAAATTGGGGAATTTAGGAATTGGGAAATTTAGAAATTGGGGAATTTAGGAATTGGGGAATTTGGAGAATAGGGGAATTTAGGAATTGGGGAATTTATGATTTTGTAGTTTTGTGGATTGGGGAATTTGTGAATTGAGAATTTAGGAATTGGGAAATTTAGGAATTGGGAAATTTAGGAATATGGGAATTTAGAAATTGGGGAATTTATGATTTTGTAATTTTGTGGATTGGGGAATTTGGGAATAGGGGAATTTAGGAATTGGGGAATTTATGATTTTGTAGTTTTGTGGATTGGGGAATTTGTGAATTGAGAATTTAGGAATTGGGAAATTTAGGAATTGGGAAATTTAGGAATATGGGAATTTAGAAATTGGGGAATTTAGGAATTGGGAAATTTAGAAATTGGGGAATTTAGGAATTGGGGAATTTGGAGAATAGGGGAATTTAGGAATTGGGGAATTTATGATTTTGTAGTTTTGTGGATTGGGGAATTTGTGAATTGAGAATTTAGGAATTGGGAAATTTAGGAATTGGGAAATTTAGGAATATGGGAATTTAGAAATTGGGGAATTTATGATTTTGTAATTTTGTGGATTGGGGAATTTGTGAAATGGGAATTTGAGAATTGGGGAATCTATGACTTTGTGGTATTGTGGATTGGGGAGTTTGTGAATTGGGAATTTGAGAATTGGGGAATTTAGAAATTTGGGACATTGAAAATTGGAGACTTGAGAATTTGCAAACTTTGGCATTTGTGAACTTCAGAATTTCAGAATTTGGGAATTTGATAATTTGATAATTTAAGAACGAGAATTTGAAAATTTAGAAATTTGAAAGTTTTAGAGGGTGAAAATTTGGGTATTTGACGATCTAATAATTTGAGAATTTGAGAATTTGTAAAATTAGGAAATTGGGGATTTAAGAATTTGGGCATTTTGAAATTTGGGGAGTTGGGAATTCGGGAATTTGAAAATTTGGGTAATTGGAAATTTGGAAATTTGGAAACTTAGGAATTTAGAAATTTTGAATTGTGGAAACTTGAGGGTCTGTGAATTTGGGAATTTTACCATTTGCAAATTTGTGAAATTAGGAAATTGGAGATATACGAATTTGGGAATTCTGAAATTTGAAAATTTGGGAATTCACGAATTCTGTAACCTCAGCATTTGAGAATTTAGGAATTCAGAGATTTGAGAATTTGAGGCTTTCGGAATTCGAGATGTTAGGTATTTGAGAACTTGAGAACCTGTAAATTGTGGAATTTGACAATTTGTAAATTTGTGATTTTAGGAAATGGAATTCTGCAAATTTGTCCCTTTGTAAATTTACTCATTCACTAATTTGCTATACAGAAAATTTGATAATTTTTAGAATTGCAAATAAGGAAACTTGTATATTTGAAAATTCGATAATTAAAAAATTTGCTAATTAGAATAAATAACACTGACTATTAAAGAACTGAAAAATGATTTAGAAATTTCTCGCTTCATGATCTCAAAAAATGTCAAAAATGTGTCGATGTAAAAATTAAAAATCTGAGACCTAACTAAAGCACCCCTACACCCCCTTGATAGTACGTCGTCGAGCTAAATCTACCCGGACAGTTGGTTCACGAGCAGCATAAAGTCATCTGATTTGAAAGAGGAAGGAGGCCAAGCGATGCTGTCAGCTCGGATTGCAACTTATCGGAGCGTTCTGCCGCTGTACATTTGAATTCGCCTAAGCGTGTCCACGTCACGATGGGATTCGTTGCTTGCCGTCGTTGAATCTCGAGCAGATCTATTTTCCAGAACAGAGGCGGTACCACGAACTACCCTCGACAATGTTTGTTTTTATCGAACGGAATTCTTATCGTGCCCTCGCGTACCACCGCAGCATCCACCGTGTATATCCGCCTACAATTCTGGCTAGAAGTCGCGTAGAAACTCGACGCACGTTTTCCTTTCCAGTCTCTGTCTTTCATTTACTTCTCTGCCTTTTTCTCGTCCTCGCTATCTTGACACGACTGAAAGACACTCCTCTTTTTTCTGTTGCTTCTCCACGGGAACTGTCTCGTCGAATTCCCGTAGAATTCGCTTTTCGTTTGCTCCTGCTGTTCTCCGGTCAGAACCAACGAAAATCGATGGCTACCAGACGATGCTATCGCTTTATTTTCGACTAACTCCGGGGAGAACGATGGCATTCGTATATTTCGATTGAAAGCGTGTTTTGGCTAGTAACTCGGTTATCGCGGAAGAGGAAGGTAGAAGACGAGTTTTGGTTTTCTAATTTTATAGTTATTTAGTATTCAAAGGAAGGGGCGGTTTAAATGGGAAATTTTATATCTAGAAATTTAATTTGGTTGGTAATTTGGTAATTTGGACAATTGGTTTATAAGATTTATAGTACCAAGATTTTACATTTTTATGTTTTTTAGCTTTTGCATGGTCTTTGTGACTGACATAATTTCATGACATAAAAGTATCATGGAATGGCACTTATGATACATCGATTTGAAGGTTAAACCTTATAGAAAATGACTACATAAATGCCCCATTGCTATTCTTAATAGGAAGCTACTAGATCTTAATTATAGTAGACACTGTTCTACTGCCTACATTAAATATCCACTTTTTGAATGTGAGAAGACTAACAGAATTTCATGACAGAAAAGTATTGCAAAATGCCACTTATGTTACATCAATTTCAAGCTTAAACCTTGCTGCAAATGACTGTATAAATGCCCCATTACCATTCTTACTAGAAACCTATTGGATCTTAGTTACAACAGATACTGTTCCACTATATACATCAAATATCCAATTTTTGAGTGTGAAAAGGCTAACAGAATTTCATGACAGAAAAGTATCTCAAAATGACACTTACGATACGTCATTTTAAAGCTCGATTCTTGACAAAAATGACTGCGTAAACGCACCCTCAATGTTCTGAACAGAAAATGAATATTTATGATTTGAACGGAAGTAGATGAAATTTATGTATCGCTGTCAATTTTTAAATACAATAGTTTCGACTAAATTTCATGACATAAAAGTACCACAAAATGACACTTATGCTATGTCAGTTTAAAGGTAAAAGCTTGTTAAAAATAACTGTATAAGTGCCCCGTTGCTGTTCTTAATGGAAACATATTAATTACTAGTTGTAGTATTGTTGTCTTACTATCTGTAACTATTATGCAATTTGGTGACATGAAATTCTGAGACAATTTCATGACATAAAAGTATCGCAGAATGACACTTATGCTATATCGATTTAAAGGCAAAAGCTTGTTAAAAATGGCTGTATAAATGCCCCGTTGCTATTCTAACTAAAAACCTACTGTTATCGATCGTAACCCTATTGTCTTATTATTTATATCAAATATGCAATTTTTGCATATGGGAAGTCGAAGACAATTTCATGACATAAAAGTATCACAAAATGACACTTATGCTATATCAATTTAAAGGTAAAAGCTTGTTAAAAATGGCTGTATAAATGCCCCGTTGCTATTCTAACTAAAAACCTAGTGTTATCGATCGTAACCCTATTGTCTCATTATTCATATCTAATATGCAATTTTGTGATATGAACAGTCTGAGAAAATTTCATGACATAAAAGTATTACAGAATGGCACTTATGATACATCAATTTAAAGCTTAAAGCTTGCTGAAGATGGCTATATAAATGCCCTATTACTATTCTTAACAAAAACCTACTATTCTCTATCGCAACACTGTTGTCTTACTAGTCATATCAAGTATGCAATTTTTGCATATGAGAAGTCGAAGACAATTTCATGACATAAAAGTATCACAGAATGGCACTTATGATACATCAATTTAAAGCTTAAAGCTTGCTGTAAATAGCTATATAAATGCCCCATTACTATTCTCAATAAAAACCTACTGTTGTCGATCGTAACTATCGCCTTACTACTTATACGAAATATCCAATTTTTGAATATAAGAAGTCAGAGACAATTTCACGAAATAAAAGTATCACAAAACGTGACTGATACTATATCAACCTAAAATCTAAAACTTGGAAAAAACAGCCACGTAATCGCATCATGAATATTTAGGGTATTAGCTTTGTTAAGTTCACTTGTATCACCGTGCGGGCACGAACAAAGAATGCATAAGCTTTCCTGGACATCAATCATCGTTCCGTTGAATTTCAACGAAGTTTGCTTTCCATTTTTCTGTTTTATATTCGTTATTCGTTTTTCGCGCGATATCGAACGCAGCCAGGGAAACAGAGGAGATCCTTTCAGCGGGCTCGAAACGCGAGAGTTACCGCTTGAAACCTCAACAAATCCGAAACTTGTACTATAAATTCCGCTGTCGCGAAACAGGTGAAGAGAATTAACGTTTCAGTCGGCGGCAAGCAACCGGGAGAAACGCCCTATGAGTAATGTGGACGAAATAAGGAAGCAAGATCGCCGGAACACCGTCCCGAGGGAATTTTCATTTTCCCGAGCGTTGGAACAAGCTTGCGACTGCTTATAAACCGCCTTTTTTCATTCGCGTTCACCTACTTTTCTTTCCCCGTTCAATGCCACCAGAAAGAAGTGGCACTTTGATGCAGTTTCTTTCGCTACGTTCTACCTTCTGCCGCAACTGGCGAAAAATAAATCACCAAACTACTTTTTCCCACTCGTTCGTTTCCTTTAACGCCGTTTCAAGGTCCATTTACGCATATCGCTCGCTGACAACACGCTTCGAAATCAACCGAAATTGCCTTGGTTTTTCTCGTCATTTGTAAATTTGCTACTTCCTCTCAACTTCTGTTTCGAAAGTTCTGAGGTTACAGATGTACTACCTGTCTTGTTTGGCAATTTGTGAAAGTGAAAATTTGATAATTTTGTACACTTTGAATTTTTACGTTGCTAAACTCTGTGGATATTTTGTAATGTGTACAGAATATTTATAAATTTTTAAATTAATTTTGTACTTTTATCTTTGCAAATATCCAGATTATTGAAATTCTAAATATTTTATTATGTAAGTTACCAAATTACCTTTTTGAACTTAAAAATTTTCAAATTAACAATTTTCTGAATTCAAAAATTTTAATATAACAAGCTTCTAAATTTTTAAATCTAATAACTTCAGTCGACAAATTTTCTAATTTGTAAAGTTGAAAATTTAATATTTTTATATATTTAAGGGTCGAAACTTCTAATTGTCCAAATCTCTGTATAAGAAATTTTTATGGTTCTAAATATTTTAATTTTTATCTCTTTACATTTGCAATTTCTGAATTTTTATGTTTAATGGATGCTAAGTTTCTGCATTTTTGTATTTCTATGTTTAGTAGATTTTATATTAATAATTTTCTAATTTTTAATTTCTAAATTTCTGAATTCCGAAATCCCTAAATCCCTAAATCCCAAAATCTCTAAATCCCTATATTCCTAAGTCTCTAAATCTCTAAATCCATAAGTCCCTATATTCCAAAATTCTTAAATTCTTGAAATTCTAAATTTCTATAAATCTAAATTCCTAAATTCCTAAATTTCCAAATTTCTAAATCCCTAGATTCCTAAATTCTACAAATTTTTGAAATTCTTGAAATTCTAAATTTTTTAATCCCTAAATTCTTGAATTTCTATTTATGGATTTATGGATTTAGAGATTTAAAGATTTGGAGACTTGGGAATATAGGAATTTAGAGATTTAGATATATAGGGATGTAGGGATTTAGGGATTTAGGGATTTAGAGATTTAGTGATTAAGAAATTTAGAAATTCAGAAATTTAGAGATTTAGGAATTAGGAACTTGACAAAATAGAAATTTAGCAATTTATAATTGAAAATTAGAAAATTCGAATATTATTAATTTTACTAAAAATCTAAATTTCCAAATTATATACAAGAACTTAAAATTTCTGAATTTGTACTTCAAATACACCAATTTTTCATTCCAAAGTATGTAAATTTCTCAATTTCCCAACTCAAAAATTTGAATCTCTGCAAGTCTAAAAAATCCTATACTTAAAGAACAAATATATATGAAAATTCGCCCCATAGTTTTCGCCATTATTAAAATCATCCCCTACGAAGCACAAGCGGTTTACAATCGTCTGCAGTGCTTCCACGACTTTCAACAGCAAATGAGAATTCTTTCGAGCAGTTTGCATTTGCATACATCCTGCAATCTTGGCAGAAGTATTTCCCCAAGATTTGATGAAGGGAGGCACTAATTTAATGAATATCGATGTTGGTGTTCTATTGTCTTTACCGACTTGGAACAGAGATAATTGAAGTCATGAATTGCAAAACAGAACAAGACTTCATCAATCAACATTTCCGGATGTTCTTCTTGTTTACTTTCTTCATTTTACATTTATCTTTTTTCTACTACTTGTCAGGCATAATTAACTGACGCTGTGTATAAAACCGATGAATAATGAAGAAAACTAATTTCGGTAATAATTAGCATAGTAGATCAAAATCGTGGATTGAAATATTTATTTAATTTATACATTTGATTCATTTATTTATTTTATATTGTATAAAATTCTGTGGGCTATTTTTTTTATTCAAATTGGACCATTTTAATTTGAATTTATTTAATACAGCTGAAGCAATTTTGTTAATTTATTTATTTTAGTCTTTGATAAAAAAGCAATTAATTATGTGGTATTGTATCGTACAAAGTACTGCAGCTATTTAATTGTACTCACGCGAGGAAAATTGACTCTGTTATCAAGAAAGGCAGAAATATTTCATTAAATAGATGAATATTTCTCTCCAAATTCTTTATCATGGGTTTTTATCATAAAAATCAACGATTTTAAATGGCTTTTTACATTAAAAATATTTCATACAACTTTTATTCGTAATCATTACATTATTTTAAAAATTCAAATATTTATTTTAAATTTATGCTTCAAGTAAAATACATTTTTAATTAAATGCTTTCTTCATAGAAAAATTATAGTTTACTAAATATTTAAAAACAAGTTTCAATTTTGAAAATAATTTTGTACTCGTTCAACGAATTAAGTTATCCAAGTTGAATTATTTTATTCGTTCATCAAATTTTATTATCCAAACTATTGTTGTCTTCGTGCAATAAATTTGACCATTCAAATCAAACTATTGCATTCATTCAATAAATCTGACAATTTAAAACAAATTATTGTATTCATTCAACAAATGTGACGATTTAAAACAAATTATTGCATTCTTTCAAAAAATCTGACCATTTAAAACAAATTATTATATTCATTCAATATACATGACAATTTAAAACAAATTATTGTATCCATTCAATAAACCTGACAATTTCAAACAATTTATTGTATATGAATACAATAACGTATATGAATCAAAACGTACTTAAATAAAGTCATTGCATTCATTCAACACATCTGATGTTTCAAATCAAATTATTGAAACCA
The DNA here is from genome assembly GCA_945859595.2 of Megachile willughbiella. Lineage (NCBI taxonomy): Eukaryota > Metazoa > Arthropoda > Insecta > Hymenoptera > Megachilidae > Megachile > Megachile willughbiella. The sequence goes on from OX243796.1 coordinate 15,160,509, forward strand.
TTCAAAAACCAAACATACATGAATAAAATTATGGCATTCATTCAACAAATCTGATGTTTTAAATCAAATTATTGCATCCATTCAACAAATCTGACGATTCAAATGAGATTATTGCATTCATTCAAAAACCAAACATACATAAATAAAAACATTCATTCAATAAATATGACGTTCAAATCAAATTATTGCATTCACCCAAGTAAACATATTTAAATTAATGCCACCCACTCGGAGAATAAAATAAATTCATAAATCCCACACATAAAAAATATTTATTAAATGCAAAAATTTATGGAACAACTCAATTTACTAAGCACAAAAAAATCGAAGCAAGAAACTGTTGAAAGAAAGAATCTAAAGAACATTCAAAGAAAGTAAACAAGTGCAGCAAGCGTTAATTTAAATAAACCATTGCTTCAAAGTGGATAGTTTCAATTACTTCGACTGGTAAAGGGTCAGAATTGACCCCGGTTAACGGCTGATCTTCCTTAGGACTGTTGTACCGAAGAAACGTGGATTGTGACACGATAAATCGGACGAAGCCACTCGCAAAGTGTTCCAGTTCGGTAGATAAAGCTATTAAAGAGTACCGGTGGACGTTCCACTCTCATCCTCACCCTCTGTGCCCGTTCTTTTATCCTTCTCTTTTGTCGAGTGGCTCGGTAACAAGAAGAGAAAAAAAAACAAGTACGTTTCGTTCTCTTCTAAGGAGACACACCACTCTGCTCCAATGGACTTCCTGGCCCACGGAGAATCGTGTTGTTCTTCGTCTTTCCGTCTTAATTAGCCATTACGGGGCTTCTCTGCTCTCCACGCAGATCGTCTTTTAATTATTAAAACAACGTGTCCGATTGTGCGAATTTAATTAAGGATGTACGCACTTGGGAATAAAAATTGTTAGAGGTTACGGTGGTATTTTAGTCCTTTGGTGAGATTGAAAGGTTAAGTAAAATTTGAGGGATGGTTAGGTAAATTTTGAGGATTTGTTTAGGTAAATTTAGGGGGATGGTTTAGGCAAAGTTGTGAGGTTGGGCTAGATAAAATTGGAGAGGTTAGGTAAATTTAGAGGGTTAGGTTGGGTAAATTTGCAGGGTTAGGTTAGGTAAATTTAGAGGATTAGGTTAGGTAAACTTGAAGGATGGGTTTGGTAATTTTGGATAGTTGGGTTATATATATTTGAAGGGTTGAGTTACATAAATTTAAGGGATTGTTAGGTAAATTTGGTGGGTTGGATCAGGTAAAATTAAATAATTGTATCAGATAAATTTGGAGAGTTAGGTTAGGTAAAATTGCAGGGGTAGTTTGAAACGCAACCCCTATCTCACCATAAAAACAGTAGACTTCCATTTTCCCAAAAAACGTACATACCACCCCATAAAAGTTCCCCTAAAATAAATATGGAGATACGTGCAGCTAATAATAATAAAACTTCCATGGCAACAAGTTACCCGTGTAAAAAAGCGAGAAGACCCGGTAGACATAATAGAATTCGCAGTTCGTTTCGTTGGAAATTGAAACGGCGTACAAACAAGCGGCTCTTTCCGCATACTTCGCCGCTACGTGAGAAGTGTTTCGATTGATCGAATCGCGAATAACCAATTACCCAAATATTGAACTATGTAACTGGACCATACGGAGTTGGTCACCGCCGAATTCCGCCCTATTCGAATTCTATCCTCGTGTTCGATGTGCGCTTCTACGCGCGCGTTTAAAGCTCCAGTTACGTCTGTAACACGAACCGCAATCTCTACGCTCGGTGTCGGGTCAATTTATCCGCTTTTGCGTTGCACGAAATATTCGTCTTGACCGTGTTACGAGCTTAACAGGCCTAAGGGTGTCGTTTACCCTTGGATCCTCGCGGAGAATACCGGTGTAGAATTCTTAAGGGTCGGACTTTTATTTCAATTCCTCTGGATCTTCGGAGATAACGGTAGTCTATAGTTATTGCTTCGATTTTATTTTTAACATCATGTACATGGAGATACTGTATGAATTGTATAAGTACAACATACGTGTACAAAGGTGTGCATACGATTATTTTATTTATTTTATAATATATATTTATCTTTGTTTAATTTAGCAAGCTTCGCGATATGTGATAATATATGCATATGTTTACGTGTGTGTATGTATGTACATATACACGTTAATAGAAATTTGTTCACTTTAAATTGTATATGTTTTTAAAGTTGTGGTGGATTTTTCTGAGATCTTTGAATTTAAACAAATTGGATATAAGTATAGAAGATATTAGTATGTGTAGTAACTGTGTAAGTTATGCATATGCACACATATGTGTATGTATATACATATACACGTTAATAGAAGTTTGTCCATTTTAAATTGCATATATTTATGACAGTTTTTATGGTTATTCTGATATCCTTGAATTTAGAGAAATTAGATATAAGTATAGAAGATAGTATGTGTAATAACTTATGCAAATTAAGCATATGCACACATGTGTGTATATATGTACACATACACCGTAATGAATATTTGTCCATTTTAAATTATATATTTTTTTGAAGTTGTGATGAATTTTTCTGATATCCTTGAACTTAGGGAAATAAGAAAAAAGTGCAAAAAATATTAGTTAATGGTATTGCTAGGGGATGAGTAATTGAAGTTTGAGAAGATGGGAACTTTTCTTTACAACAAGCAATGAAACTTGTTTAACGTAAGTTTTTCATTTGAAGAAACATACTTTCTCAAAGCTCTGATAATTTTTTGAAGGAAAAATAATAAAAACTGTAGAAGGTACTGAATATTAAAGGAGGTGTTTTCTGATGATTAATGCTACTTGCAACAATGTGTATAATTTTTTTGTAGAAAAACTTATGAAGTATTTTTAATACAAGTTTTTCTATCTCAAACAGTATACATTCACAAGATATTGCTAGTTTATTTAACTGAGAAATAATGATATCTATATTTTTGAATAGCTCCGAATATTCACAGGATCGTCCACTTTGATGTGTCCTATTTCCAAATCCAAATTTCGACACTGAAATTTACGACCGAACCACACAAATCGCACAAAACATGCGTTCGTACAAAAAGAATCATTCGTCAGAGTACGATAAGGATTCGTAGCCAGAATATCGTCCGTTAATTAATTCGGAGAAATGCACGGTGGCGCGAGTAAATCCGAGGGTAGCATTCTGTTCCCTTTAATCCGTTAACACGAGCGAGTAACGTTGCACGTTTGATCGCGACAAAGATGGCAGGGGCTGAGTTTGGCCGGATACACGGCTCGGCAGACGCGATTACGCGAATTCGAATGCAAGCCAGCCGACTACGTGTCCTCGAGCCGACTCCAATCAGGCTGACGCGAATCGCTGGCGCTTCTTTTCTTTCAATTTTAGCATACGCCCGCCAGAGCCGAGGCAAAGCCTCCAGTCTGGCCGTCTGCCAACGAAACGCTTCGCGTTTCACTTCGGAGACGTTGCTTCTCTACACGTATTTATCTCTGCACGAAGCCTCGTGTAATTCCCATCGACGTACCTGTCCGCCTTTCGCATTATCCCCAAACGCTGTCGCGCCTACAAATTCTGCGGGATCCACCCACGTTTCGACGATGGATTCTCCCATAACGCGAGTTCTTGTAACGTGGATTTGCTCAACCTTTAGGGATTCTATGTGGCAGTGACGATTAAACGGCACGTGGAATCATTAGAATTCCAACGAGTGGATATAAGTGGACTGAGAAATGAATTTCACTTTGAACGACTAGAGCTTCGTTCTTGAATTATTAACGAAAAACACGGAGCAATTACAGTGATGGGTTCGAGCGGGATGGTTGCGGTCGTGAACAAGCGACTTTGCGTCGGGACAGTGTAATCGTTCAATAACAAATTCTGCGAGATTCACCCACGTTTCCACGATGAATTCTCCCATAACGTTCTTGTAACGTAAATTTAACCTTCAGGGATAGTATGTGCGTCGCAAAGTCAGCAATAGTGACGATTAGACGCGTCGAATCATTAGTTTCCCAATAAGTGAATATAAATGGACTGTATCTAAGAAATGAATTTCACTTCGAACGACTAGAGTTTATTTTGCTATGTACTTGATGACTCGAGAGTGTCTCTTCGAAGAATTTTTACGTTTTACAAAAGCTCTGGGCGTACAATTTTCGTGACATTGCTGAGGGAAAACAGTTTCTGATTTTCTATTGGTTTAGCTAAAATTCGGGTGGGGAAATGCGAGTGACGTATGAAGTGGGTCTGTTTCCCCAAAGTGACCTTAGCAAGTAATAAAACAAACAATACTTCGACACGAATAGAAAACTGCAAACAAAAGACTACTGCTAAGGTTAAGTGTGTGACAACCACATGTGACTAACGATAAACCAAAAAATACTCGCTAGAATGTAATGACTCGGATCCTATTGCTGCTACGGTAAATTTGGTTTTAAACTACAAACGTGAAGGAACAAAAAATCGTTGCGTCACAAACGAGGCTTTATTGCTCAAAGTTCTTTTACTCGAACCCTGATGTGTTTTGCTAGTTACAGGACCTATGCGTTAAAAAATTTGTAACATTGATCTTTCGGACCGGTTGGTCAAGCACGCAAATCCCATCAAATATGCAAAAGGGTCACTTTTAGGGGACAGCAACTGATACTTCATCGGACTTGTTAGTTATTTATAGTCGTAAATTATACCTCTAAAAAATTTCGATTTTCAGGAGAAAAATGTTGGCACTCTTAACGCGACATATGTGATGTGACTGCGTTTTCATACAGGTAAAATAGTGTAATTTTTGAGAAGGAGTTGTAACTGAGGTGATTCTGAACTTTTTCTTCTGTAAAAATGTTGTTTGAAGCTTCGTTTCTGAATTATTAATTCTGTTACCCTCTACAAAAAGTTTTATGGTGTAAAAAATTCACGAATTTCATGAAGTTCGAACTCAAAAATTTTAACTTAAGTGGTGGCTCATGCACTGAATATGTGATTACGCATTACAATTAAATAACGTACAATGTAGTGTATTTATGATAAATGAATGTATGATTATACAACATTTCAATTATGTAATGCAATATAATATATGTACAGTTACATATTTAAATAATGTATAATATAACATACGTACAGTTACATATGTGCATAATATATGGTATAACATATTTACATGATAAATGAATATATGATTATACATTACAATTATACATATAATATAACTTATTTACAGCATACAACATACTTACATTTATTACACACGTCACACAATAAACACATAATTATGCTGTAAACGTGCACACATATTCCATATTCCATTCTCAATGAACACACCATACAATGATTACACAATTAATAAACCTGATCAAACACTTCCACAATTTACAATACAATAAATTGAACAGAAACCTGAAATAATCAGAAACTTGCGGATCACATAAAAAACCTGCACATACCAGAGTACATTCATGAAAGATATGTTACAAACCATAGCATAAGCACGCAATTAAAGCGTTTCTAATCTCGACGATATAAATTAGGACACCGCGTATACAAGTGGACTAGAGTAGAAATTAAAATGCCACAGACGGTCAGATTAAGAGTAACAGCGAGCGTGGGAGTGGACGCGAAACGGAGCAAAGCGGAGTGAAGCGGAGAGGCGGTTTTACTCGCGGAACGTGTTACAGGTTCCGTGGAAGCAAAGGAACAGAGAATCGAAACAAGGGATAAATGCGAGTGGGGTATATCGAGGGTGGACCAAGAGAAGGAGAGGGAGAAAGAGTTAGATCTTGCACGCGAGCTCGCGTGATCTACATTCACGCGAATACACGCACACTCACGCGTACCTTCTCTGCAGTATTCGTTTCCAGTGTCGGCCAATATACGCGGTGTCCATTAATTAACCCCTTAACCCACAAGTTTTTTGGCGGCTGCGTCAGGAGCTACCTAATTATTACTGCTGTGTTATGATAAAAAGGGGACGCTGAAATTTTAGGTGTATTTAGCGATGTTCCATTATACTACTATTTAGTTTTCTTCAATTATACTACTATTTAGGTTTCTTCAATTATACTACTATTTAGTTAGTCTTCGATTATACTACTATTAGTGTCAAACATAAAACTTGATCATTATTCAAATATGGTTTAGGTTTGTCACATTTGAAGTGTAACGTCACGAGTCGCATTCGATGTCATAAACCAACAGATTAACCACTTGCACTATTTTGACGAGTCCGACTCGTGACACACTCGAACTTCAGCTGTGATCAATTTTACTCGAATATTCAATACGCTTCAATTTGGAGTTCAAGTCCAATTATAATTTGCACGGTCAACGATTGCATCATACCAAATTGACATAACATTTCAACTTTCTCTGTTTTAACACTAGGTTTATGGATGTTTGTTAGTCACTTATATTTAAATTTGAACTAAAGTAGAAAAATAAATAAATTGAGGATGATATGTGAAAAGACATTGATTTTTTAGCTTGACGAAAGTTGACATACATTTCTACAAAAATTTCTTAATAAGTTTTGTCGTTTAAAATAAGAGATCTATGATCCGTCATTTTGACGTATTTCGTAAATCTAGTGTTAATATTATAGCTGTGGTTAGTTAACACTAAAACTACCAAACCAGTCAAATGACTGCTCTACAAGCTTCTTGTTATAAGGTACACATTTTATTAAAGTACATTCTTTGAAATCAGTATTGATTTTCATCAAAATAAAGAATAAATGCGTGTACTAATTTATGTTTCGTCGTTTGTTTATTTATTTTTCAACTTCATTTTGAATTTCAAATTAAGTATATATTATTTGCCGGTAGGTTTAATGTTAATTCTGACTTACGCACCTGGCAAATAAATCATAGTGCAAGGGGTTAATAGTCAAATTGTATCGTAGCTTATGATATAGGTAATAAGTTTAGAATGTGGGTTCTAAGTTCAGGATATAGGTCCTAAGCTACTATGCAATTTGACTATTAACTTCTTGGCTTATACCAGTGAGTTAGTCTTGTGATATATGTTACAGTAGTTTAGGACATAGACCTAAGTTTAGGATGTGGGTCCTAAATTCAGAAGGTAGGTTCTAAGTTTCAGATGTGGCTCCTAAGTTCAGGATATAGGTCCTAAGCTACGATACAATTTGACTATTAACTTCTTGGCTTGTAATATCGAGTCAGATTTATGGCACAGGTTACAGTAGTTTAGGACATAGACCTAAGTCTAGGATGTGGATCCTAAATTCAGAAGGTAGGTTCTAAGTTTCAGATGTGGCTCCTAAGTTCAGGATATAGGTCCTAAACTACTATACAATGTGACTATCAACTTCTTGGCTTGTAATATCGAGTCAGATTTATGACACACGTGACAGTAGCTTAGGACTTAGGTCCTACGTTTAGGATGTGGGTCCTAACTTCAAGACGTAGATCCTAAGTTTTGGATATGGCTACTAAGTTCAGTTTATAGGTTCTAAGCTACTATACAATTTAACTATTACTCCCTTAGCTTATAACATTGAGTCAAACACGTGATGTACATTGCAGTAGCTTAGGATAGAAGTCTTAAGTTTAATATGTAGGTCCTAAATTCAGGAGGTAGGTCCTAAGTTTCAGATGTGGCTCCTAAGTTCAGGATATAGGTCCTGAACTACGATACAATTTAACTATTACTCCCTTAGCTTATAACATTGAGTCAAACACGTGATGTACATTGCAGTAGCTTAGGATACAAGTCCTAAGTTTAATATGTGGGTCCTAACTTCAGGAGGTAGGTCGTAAGTTTCAGATGTGGCTCCTAAGTTCAGGATATAGGTCCTAAGCTACGATACAATTTGACTATTAACTTCTTGGCTTGTAATATCGAGTCAGACTTGTGACACATATGACAGTAGCTTAGGACTTAGGTCCTACGTTTAGGATGTAGGTCCTATGTTCAAGACGTAGACTCTAAATTTTGGATATGACTCCTAAGTTCATAGGTCCTGAACTACGATACTATTTAACTATTACTCCCTTGTCTTATAACATCGAATCAGACATGTGACGTACATTACAGTAGCTTAGAACACAGGTCCTAAGTTTGGGATGTGGATCTTAAATTCACAACATAAATCCTAAATTTAAGATGTGGTTTCTAACTCGAGAGCGTAGATCCTAAGTTCAGAACACAGATCATAAGATTAGAATGTGGTTCCTAACTTGAGAACGTAGATCCTAACTTCAGAACGTAGAACAAAGTCGATTTCCAAAGGCAGCAAAATAGCCTTGAAAGAGAAAGGCACCGAAAACCAAAAAAGAAAGGTGAGTGTTCTTCCTCGAGCCAGGGTCACACTGCCGTCACGACAACGCACGTGAGGAACTAAGATATGAGCTACGTATTTCCACTGGGCAGGATGGCGCGCGTTCACCCTGCCGTCACGTCACGTCACGTCACATCACGCTACGTGACGAACTAAGATGTGAGTTACATATTTCCATTGAGAAGTATGGCGAGCGTTCACACTGCATGTCGGCCCATGCCATTTCGAGTATTCTGTGTGCCTGCAGTGTGAATGCTCGCCATACCTCTCAATGGATATATGTAACTCACATCTTCGTTCGTCACGTGACGTGACGTGATGTGACGTGACTGTATTAGTAATGAAGGTGTAGTGATGGGACTAAAGCGTTAACTTTTTTGGGAATGTGGGAGAATTGCGTTGAATTTGGAGAGTGGAGGACTTGTGCACTGTGAGCTATCGTTGAACTGTGATAGAATTATGACCCATGCACTTCAAGTATTTAAAATAATTTATTATTTGTTATTTACAATAATTTTTAAGTTAATATCTAAATTATTTTACATATTAGAGAAGACTTGAGCAGAGCATGTGTTGTAACATTTAATACCTAGGTACCCATTTGAATAATGTAACAAAGGAGCACGATATATGTGGATATCAATGCACTACAAGAACACATATGGATCATAATATTATTCTAACAAATTGTTCTTCCAATAAATAGTATTTAACACACCGACTGCCATATCAAAAAACAGTTAAATTTTTATTTTTAACAGATGTTACCAAATATTTATTATTATTCATAGTTCCAGTTAGTTGTTATAAATATTCTCAGCTACGTAAGTAAACAAATTCTTAAATAATATAGGTGATTGATATTGAAATTTGAGAGTCACATATAAGAGTAACGTAGCAGCTAAAGTGTTAATCATATTTCTTATGTCTTCTTTTAAATAAATAATTACGTTTACAATTATCATAGGGATAAAATTGTACGTGTAGGACAGAGATATTTTCGAGAGCACAGATTCTCAAAATACGATCGAGTATGTGATTGAATGAGCAAAGTGAGTGCACTCGGGGCGTAGATGAATGGAGACAATTTCTCGTATTGAAAACATGGAAATTTGAAATTTATGTATTTTTGACTTTCTCACGATGACATTTGCGAAAGCCACTATAGTGGACCGTCGTGTCTCAGAGGTTAAGGGCAAATCTGGTTTCTTTGTGGTTAATCGCTTATAGTTTGCACAATCATAAATCACTAAATCCAAAATGTACATTTCAACTTTCCTTGTTTTAGTATTACATCAACAATTAGCCCTGACGAAAAAATCATAGTTGAAGGGGTTATTGGGTTAAAAATGTGAAGTGTGTTTTCTTGGAACACCCTATAGACCCCCAGAAAGACAAGGTATAAGCAAGATGAAGAACGTAAGAGTCGTTGTACAATGCGCCCCTCTCGTGTGATATAGTAATAACGCGTACCGGAGGTTTATCGTTCTCCTCGTCTATTTATTATTCACGGTGTGTCCACGCACACGCTAGTACCAGTAGAGAAAGATCTTGTCTTTCTCTTCTGGGAATAAAACTCTGTCCCGTGTCCCGATAGACCGAAGAGGAACAAGACGACACGAGCGTGTGCAGCAGCCTCTCACGCATCCGAGAAACCAAAGATAAACCGTGCACTTTCGATCCGTGGCCCGTTTACGTAAAGATAAATCGTCCGCTGGTCGATTTCGCAATGTCGCCCGGGAATCGGCACGCTTTTACGCGAATTGTGAAAGTGGACAAGAAACGACAGGTTCATGAGAACGAGAGAGAGAGACGGGATATCTGAAACTCGAGCAGAATCTTAAATCAATGGAGCGTGTTACTTGCTTTAATTGAATTAGAGGTATACCGGCAAGGCGACCGGTACTCATTTAGAAAGACAAATTTATGAGAAAGTTTTTAATCAGTCGGTGAATGAATGAGGGAAATATGGTAATCTAGGCAGGAAACCGGCAGGCGGGAACGCAAAGTTTGCTAATCGTTTGGAATTGAAATTCAATCGGAAACGCTTCACTAACTAAAATTCTCCATTTCATTGCTGTTTTATATTTATTACATACTATCATTGCTATGTGATTTCTTTTCGAGTCACGAGTCAATTTTTCGGGTTTTATTAACAATTTCTGGGGAGAGGAACGATTGTGTCCTTAGATTAATTATAGTACTTGGTCCACGTGGTTATTGTAATAATTACCCCTTTATACTCGAAAGGGAAATTTGTTGAGTTTACCAATGAAGTTAACCTCCTTGCAAGTGAAAGGTTACTCCTAATCATTTGGTTTAATACAATTTGAAATAGGTATTTTTTTAACTAAATGGTGTACGTGTGATGTATGAACATGTTAAAATAGATAATATTGACAATTAATAATAGAGAAGTAACTTCGAAAGAATATATCAAGCTTTTCTTTTCTAAAGACAACAAAAACATTCTTGTGTAAGTAAACGTAATAAATGAAATTGAATATATGCATTGATTGTGTCGATGAAAATCAATGCGGGTTTCAAGAAACGTGTCTTAACAAATTTTGCGATTTGAAATGCGTTTTAACAAATTTGGGGAATTTGGAGATTTAGGAACCTCCGAACTTTAGAATGTATGGGTTTCGAAAGTTTTGGGAGTTTCTGAATTTAGAACTTTGGAATTTAGGGATTTAGGAACTTCGAAGTTTTTAAATCTGAAACGAACACCCTGCATTTAAATGGTCAAGATTATACTTGTATACCCTAGTCAGTTTTGAAATATCAAAGTTTCGATTAAATTTCATGACATAAAAGTATCGCAAAATGACACGATACGCCATTTTAAAGCTTAAACCTCGACAAAAATGACTGCGTAAACGCACCATCAATGTTTTGGATAGAAAATGAATATTTATGATTTAAACGGAGGTAGGTGAAATGTATGTACCGCTGTCAATTTTTAAATACAATAGTTTCGACTAAATTTCATGACATAAAAGTATCGCAAAATGACACCTACGATACGCCATTTTAAAGCTTAAACCTCGACAAAAATGACTGCGTAAACGCACCCTCAATGTTTTGGATAGAAAATGAATATTTATGATTTAAACGGAGGTAGGTGAAATTTATGTACCGCTGTCAATTTTTAAATACAATAGTTTCGACTAAATTTCATGACATAAAAGTATCGCAAAATGACACCTACGATACGCCATTTTAAAGCTTAAACCGCGACAAAAATGACTGCGTAAACGCACCCTCAATGTTCTGAATAGAAAATGAATATTTATGATTTAAACGGAGGTAGATGAAATTTATGTACCGCTGTCAATTTTTAAATACAATAGTTTCGACTAAATTTCATGACATAAAAGTACCGCAAAATGGCACTTATGCTATGTCAGTTTAAAGGTAAAAGCTTGTTAAAAATGATTATATAAATGCCCCGTTGCTGTTCTTAATAAAAACATAGTAGTTACCGGTCATAGTATTGTTATCTTATTATCTATATCTAATATGCAATTTTGTGATATGAACAGTCTGAGAAAATTTCATGACATAAAAGTATCACAAAATGGCACTAATGCTATATCAATTTAAAGGTAAAAGCTTGTTAAAAATGGCTGTATAAATGCCCCGTTGCTATTTTTACTAAAAACCTACTGTTATTCATCGCAACCCTATTGTCTTACTATTTATATCAAATATGCAATTTTTGCATGAGAAGTCGAAGACAATTTCATGACATAAAAGTATCGCAGAATGGCACTTATGATACATCAATTTAAAGGTAAAAGCTTATTAAAAATGGCTGTATAAATGCCCCGTTGCTATTCTAACTAAAAACCTACTGTTATTGATCGTAACACTATTGTCTTACTATTTATATCAAATATGCAATTTTTGCATGTGAGAAGTCGAAGACAATTTCATGACATAAAAGTATTTCAGAATGGCACTTATGATACATCAATTTAATGGTAAAAGCTTGCTAACAATGACTGTATAAATGCCCCGTTGCTGTTTTTAATTAAAACCTACAATTAACAATATTAAGTGAACAAAATACATGCAACTTTCTTATGAATCGTTAGACACGAGCCATTACTAGAAATTTGTTCTGATGATAGAATTTTATTTCCGAAATTATACGAATCCCCTTAATCTTTTCTGCTCTTTAAACCATTCATATTTCATCTTTCTACCGACCCTGAATTTTTGATGAAAATTTAAAATAGCGTTTTCCGATTATAATTAAAAATGTACCTCCAGTAACCTGTTAAACACTACGATTTTAAATGCAATTATCTCCGTTGAAGTTAATTTTTCTGAAATTTCACCGGTGTTTAAACATCGTTATTATTTTGTTCCAATTACGTTTTAACGAAATTTAAATCCTGTTCGCGTTACAACCGTCCGAATATTAAAAAGTGTTAAACGGAGGAGTTTAACGATAGTGTTGCAAACGTGATCGTGATCGAAATTAGATATTGTGCTTAGGGTAGTTTATCTCGTGGCAGTCGCACTTTTCCCTTATCGACCAAACTTCTGTACCGATGATTTATCTTCGTTTACGTTGCCCCGTAACCAATTTCCGAAACTTCAGCATGAATCAGTCATGAGTTTGCCTCGCTTTAAATAAGTTTCGTCTTGGCGTTTATTTTCTGCGCGGCTCTACTTTGCTGTAATTTCCACGACCCGCTTCTTTTCGTGAAAACACAGTTTAAAATAATTTGCGAACGAATTAGTCGAATACCCGATATTGGAGGAGACGGCAACACGACAGAGAAATGTTGCTGCATTTCACCTTTGGACGTTATTCAGATATGTGCGGAAAATCATTAATCAAATTCTGTTTTTTATTACTCGTTATAATTGTGTTTTTCATTTAAATTTTATTTAAAATTATTCTGGGTTAGTTTACTTTTAAATTCATTCTTTTTAGATTTTATTATTATATACTTATTTAGATTTCTTCAGAATTAATTTCATTATTTTGTATTTGAAGAGCATTCATTTTTTTATTGTCTATGAAATGAATTAGTTTTTTACTTTTTATCTTGTTTGTTAAATGTATGATTGAAACATAATGAAATTACACAAAAAATTATTAAATTAAATGCACTGAAATTAAATTAGATAGAAAATTATAAAATGAAACAATAAAATTACACAAAAAAGTTTACGTGAAACTTAACGAAATTAGATAAAAAATTACAAAATGAAAAATACTGAAATTACATTAAAAAAATAATAAAGTGAAACATAATGAAATTATACAAAAAAATATTAATTGAAGCCTAATGAAATTAGATAAAAAATTATCGAATAAAAAATCACTCAAAACTAATTTAATTTAATTTTCAGAAAATAAATTAACCATCTCTGTTGTTTCCCAAATTAGTTTAATTATTTTCAATAATATCATAATAATGTAATAAGTTGCTGTTTAATTTATATCCGATAAAGTGTACGTGAGTTCGTTATATTTCAATAAATCTCCGGCGAATAAAGTTGTAAGGGATAATTATGGCTGTTTTTAGAAATGTTCCAAACTTTTGACCAATAGTGTATTATCGAGATTTGATCTACACGCAACGCGCATAAGGAAACACGCACGTGTACATTTGTATGCAAACCTCGTAATCGAATTTGCAATTTTAACTACTTCGAACGATACGTTATTTACCTGTTTTTTCAAAGTCATCGACGTTTCACGTAGCTACTATTACGAAACCAGTCTCAGCTACGAAACGCATTCACCTTATTGGAACGTCGATTCTTAAAACATGCGATTACTTTGAAAAAGTATTACGAAACACTTGATATTTTATGTAAGACATAATATCCTCCGACGAAAATAAAATTATAATACTTATTAATTCTGTTGAAATTGCTAATGTAATATTTCGTAATACGTATCATTTTTTTTTTCTTTATATCTATCGTGACATTGAATTTTATTTCGTTCTTCTTCAATTTTTTAATTATATTCTGAATTAAATTTGTAAACGTTTCTAGAATTTTTAATATTTGTTTGAAAATTATTTTAAATAACTGTTGGTAAATCGGATTTCTTTGAAAAGTATTTTAAATAATTATTGTAAAATTAGGTGTATTTGAAAATTATTTTAAATAATTTCTGTAAAATCGGATTTTTTTAAAAATTGTTTTAAATAATTGTTGTGAAATCAAATGTCATTGAAAATTATTTAAAATAAATTCTGTGAAATTAGATGTATTTGAAAATTATTTTAAATAACTGTTGTGAAATGAGATTTGTTTGATAATTATGTTAAATAATTGTTCTGAAATTAAATTTGTTTTGAAGCTCGTTCGAGTAATTGTTTTCAAGTTAAACCTGTTTTTATGAACAAAAAACATTTTTGTTCTTAATTCAACAAGCATTACCATCTTCAAGAATTAATTTAGATAGGTTAGTTTTAGTAATTTCATTTTAATTTAATTTAGTAGTTTTGTTTAATTATTTAAACTAGTACTTCCATTCAATGATTCAAACTAGTATTTCCATTTAATGATTTAAACTAGCAGTTCAATTGAATGATTCAAACTAGTATTTCCATTTAATGATTTAAACTAGCAGTTCAATTGAATGATTCAGACTAGTAGTTTCTATCTATGAATTCAAATTAGTACTTTCATTCAATGATTCAAACTAGCATTTTCATTTAACAATCTAAACTAGCAGTTTCATTTAACCATCTAAACTAGTAGTTCCATTAAATAATTTAAACTAGCAGTTCCATTGAATGATTCAAACTAGTAGTTTCTATCTATGAATTCAAATTAGTACTTTCATTTAATGATTCAAACTAGTATTTTCATTTAACAATCTTAACTAGTAGTTTCATTTAACCATCTAAACTAGTAGCTTCATTTAATAATTTAAACTAGCAGTTCCATCGAATGATTCAAACCAGTAGTTTCTATCTATGAATTCAAATTAGTACTTCCATTCAATGATTCAAACTAGTATTTTCATTTAACAATCTAAACTAGCAGTTTCATTTAACCATCTAATCTAGAATTTGCATTGAACAATTTTAACTAGCAGTTCTATTTAATAATTCAAACTAGTATCGTCATTTAACAATCTTAACTAGCAGTTTCATTTAACCATCTAAACTAGTAGCTTCATTTAATAATTTAAACTAGTACTTCCATTCAATGATTCAAACTAGTATTTCCATTTAATGATTTAAACTAGCAGTTCCATTGATGATTCAAACTAGTAGTTTCTATCTATGAATTCAAATTAGTACTTCCATTCAATGATTCAAACTAGTATTTTCATTTAACAATCTAAACTAGCAGTTTCATTTAACCATCTAAACTAGTAGTTCCATTAAATAATTTTAACTAGTATTTCCATTGAATGAATCAAAGTGGAATTTCCATTTAACAATTTAAACTAGCAGTTTCATTTTAATAATTTAAACTAATATTCTCATTTAACAATCTAAACTAGCAGTTTCGTTTAACGATCTAAACTAGCAGCTTCATTTAATAATTTAAACTAGCAGTCCCATTGAATGATTCAAACTAGTATTTCCATTTAACAGTTTAAACTAGCAGTTCTATTTAACGATACAAACGAGTAGTATGACTATCAAGAATCGAAGACGTTATTATGTCGAAACCAAGTTGGGTCGAGATGTAGGTTGAACAATTACCAAAAACTACATCTCGATAATAAAGTCGCATAAATATTAATGACCCAATTAAATCAGCATCTCACGCGAGACCTCACGATGAAGTTTTCAGAGACTATTAGATCTGCCGGAAAGTTATGTATGTTTTCTAACTACCTGCTTTCCCTGTACTTAGAAATATCAAAGATATACACAGGCCGCGGGCAAATTCGAGGGAATAATAATGCCTCGTGGAAGAATCACTCGAAATTATGGAATAAATTTTCTTGGTTTCGAGCTTCGTTTGCCCGGGAAAGAGCAACTCGTTTGTGTCATTAGTGACCCTTGATTTTCTCCTTTCTAACGACGGATTCTCTCTTATCCTGCATATTCAATAGACCTGAACCTTTTGGAATTAAAAAGTGTTCATGTGGTAATTACATTTTTTTTTTTCGCTTTTTGTGTCAAGTTGTAAAACCATTTTTCTTTTATTCTCTGTGAAATGAATTAATTTTTTGTTTTGTCTGTGAATTATTTTTTATTTTATTTTCACTATTTTTCGTTTTTTATTGTTTGTGAATTGAATTAGTTTTTTATTTTTTCTGTGAAGTGGATTTTTATTTTTATGAAATAGAAAATATATTTAATAATTTGTAAGTTTCTAAATTACTAAGCTAACAAATTACCAAATTTGTAAATTGGTAAAATTATTTTCCAAATTTTCAAATTATTAAGCTATGAAATTTCCAAATTTCGAAATTACCGATTTAACACATTTTCAAATTACTAAGCTGTGAAAATTTTCAAATTCCCAAGTTGTCAAATTTCCAAATGACCAAATTCCTAAATTATCAAATTACCAAATTGCAAAATTTCCAAATTATCAATTTACCAAATTTTTAAATTACTAAGCTCTGAAATATTCAAATTCCCAAGTTCTCAAATTTCCAAATTATGAACCGACCAAATTTCTAAATTACTAAGCTGTGCAATTTCCAAATTCTCAAATTCCCAAATTCCCAAATTCCTAAATTACCAAATTTCCAAATTTCCAAATTTCCAAATTACCAAATCACCAAATGACCAAATTTACAAATTACTAAACTGTGAAATTCCCAAATTACCAAATTTACAAATTACCAAATTACCAAATTACCAAATTACCAAATTACCAAATTTCCAAAATACCAAATTACCAAATGACCAAATTTACAAATTACTAAGCTGTGAAATTCCCAAATTACCAAATTTACAAATTACCAAATTACTAAATTACCAAATTCCCAAATTTACAAATTACTAAGCTGTGAAATTCCCAAATTACCAAATTTACAAATTACCAAATTACCAAATTTCCAAATTTCCAAATTACCAAATTACCAAATTTCCAAAATACCAAATTACCAAATTACCAAATTTACAAATTACCAAATTACTAAATTACCAAATTCCCAAATTACCAAATTACCAAATTTCCAAATTACCAAATTACCAAATGACCAAATTTACAAATTACTAAGCTGTGAAATTCCCAAATTTCCAAATTCCCAAATTACCAAATTACCAAATGACCAAATGTACAAATTACTAAGCTGTGAAATTATCAAATTTCCAAATTCCCAAATTTCCAAATTACCAAATTTGAGTAATCTTTCAGTTTTATTTTCAATGCAAGTAATACACCTTCACTTTTTGTAATTCACTGTACATTTAATAAATATAAAAACAATTTTTTTAAAGTTTGATATACCTCAACAACTCATATTTATCATTTTGGAACTTTATCAAATGTTCATTAACGATTTATCATTTCAAAAATTTATCGAATGTTAATTATTATTTTATCATTTTTAAAATTCATCGAATGTTCATTAACGATTTATTATTTCAAAAATTTATCGAATGTTAATTATCAATTTATCATTTCAAAATTTTATCGAACATTAATTATCAATTTAGCATTTCAAAAATTTATCGAATATTAATTATCAATTTATTATTTCAAAAATTTATCAGATATTAAATTAACGATTTACCATTCTTAAAATTGGTCGAACGTTAATTGACACTTATGAAAAATACCTCATGCTATAAGAATCTCTAGCAGCTAAAGTGAATTGAATTTCTCAATTACTAGTTATAAATATATTACACATAAATGGTTACAAACATAATTCCATAAAAAGATAGAAAAAAGTCTATGATATACGTATAGATAAATCTATTTTGACAGATGTAGATGTTGAAAATAAGTTTTGCGTGAAAAAAAGCACACAGACGAAGCCAATCTGCAAGTAATCAAACGAACAATAACGTAGTTCAATTTGCGTATGCAAAGAGTTCTATCCAGTGGAAAGTGTCCTTTATAAAAACTCGGTTAAAACGTCATAGAAAGAGCAACGGAACATCGTTATTTTCAAATATTTTCTTTTAATACGACGTTCGCTTCAGCGATAAAAGATAAAAGGAGTTTGGCGGGTTTGTTGAAACATCTCTCTGCATGTTTTTCAGCTTTTCAATTCTTCAATTTTCTGAACTCTCAAATTTCAATACTCTGAAATTATCAAATTTTAAAATTTGTAAACTTTTTAATTGTTAAATTTTCAAATTCTTGAATCCTCCAATTTTCTACTCTATAAATTTTCAAATTTTTAAATCTTCAAATTTGCTATGTTATAGAATATTCAAATTTAGAAGACTTGTAGATTTGAAAAATTGCGAGCTTGAAGAATTGAAAATTCGAACATTTAAGTACTTAAGAACTTCAGAACTGCAGAACTTGAAAAATTGAAAACCTGAAAATAAGAAATTGCATACTTGAATATTTGAGAAATTGAGAATTTAAGAAATTGAAAAATTGTATATTTGAATAATTGAAAAATTAAAAAATTGAATACTTGAACATTTGGAAAGTCGGAAACTTAAAAATGTGGAAATTTTTTAAATTGCAATCTGAAACATTTGAAAACTTGAGTACTGGAAAACTTGAAAAATTGAAGAATTAAATACTTGAACATTTGGAAACTTTTGAACTTGAATTTTTTTAAATTTTGAAACTAGAAACATGAAAACTTGGAAAATTGCAAACTCGGACATTTTAAACCTTGAAAACTTGAAAACTTGAAAAATTGAATACTTGAAACTTGAACACTGAAATTTACAACCTTAATATACTAGAAATTTGATATTTGAAATCTCAAATCTTTAATATTTGATAGGTAAACGTTTCAAAACTTGTAAATGCGAAAACTTGAAAACCTAAAAGTTTGGATACTCGAAAACTCCAAGAATTAAAAACGTAAACTTTTCAAAACCTGAAGATTTGAAAAATTGAAGAATTGAAGAAGTGTAAACTTAAAAACTTGGAAATTTTGTATCTCAAAACTTGAAAACATGGAAGCTTGGAAAATTGGAAACTTGAAGATATGTAAATTTTTAAAATTGGGAATTTAAACATTTGAAAACTTAAGAAACTGAAAACTTGAATAATTGAAAAATTGAACACTTGAACATTTGCAACCAAGAAGACTTGTAAACTTGTATATATGAGAACTCGAAGTATTTCAAAACTTGAGAACCTGAAAACTTCAAAACTTGAAAAATTGTAAAATTGTAAAATTGTAAAATTGAAAAATTGTAATATTGAATACCTCAACATTTAGAAATTTAAAAATTCAGAAACTTAAAAACCGGGTATCCCGAACCCCGAAAATTAGCCCACGCAAAAATTTGAAAATTCCGAACATCAAAAATTCGAAATCAGAAACGTACAAATCCAAAAACATAAAAAGTTACGTCTTAAAAATCTCTCAAGTTTCCATCTCATTATCCGAAGGCAGTCAACACTGCAGCCGAGTGTACACACAGTATTCCGCGTTCGATTGATCGTACAATTCCTCGTGGCCGCATCATCAATGACTGCGCGTGGCCTTGGCAGCGTTCTCCTCTTCTCGTCCACTCGAATGAAGTAATCGTGCTCGGAGAAGAGGAGAGAACACGAGAAGGAGCGTAAAGAAGAAGGAGAGGACAGAAGAAGGCAGGAAGCATTAGCAATGACGAATCGGCGACGGGTGTAGTCGACAACGAGGCGCGGGCGTTTTTCTTCGGTGACAAATGCGCCTGATTACGCCTCGCCTTAGGAGCTGCACTCGCGTCGTTAGCCGCCACACTAACACGCTCTCTATCTCGCTTGCTTCGATCATATTCGACGCATCGAAAGGTATCATCGTCATTACCGTCGATATACTCGATTCGAGGGCCGGTGTCGCGTTATTTAGGTTGATCGATGTCGTGGAACCGAGCTTTTTATCGCCAGACACCGTTTTATACCGGTGAAATAAGGGTAATCGCTTTGATACTGACGTGCTTCTTTATCCACCACGATGTACACGCCTCGTAACGTACGAAAAGATTGCCAAACTTGTCTACATGGGTCAAGTAGATTACTGCCAAACGTGGTGTAATTGTTACGACGGATAATTGGTTAACCGATTTAACAATCACAGGATCGGTTGTTTGATCAGTTATTGCGAATCTAAACCTTGAACACGTTTCATCGGAAATTTCGACGCTGATTTTAGGAGGCTTCTAATAATTACAGTAGCACATTTGTCGAACGTGGTGATTTGTTCGTTTGTCTGTACGCTACCGGACGCAATTTTGCGTCTTTTCGCTTGAAATTTTGAGGGTGGACTCGAGAGACACCCTAAATTTGCTGTATAGATTTTGGCGGCGATCTGACGACGGGAACCCGTCGTTGACAATGCGCCCTTCTTGCCGAACGTATTGAAACTTCTGGGACTCCGATCTGTTCGTTTGTCTGTGCCATGTTTGTGTAGACCACAATTTTGGGTCTTTTCGCTTCAAATTTACAAGCAATTTACAATCGCGCAATATCAAGTGACTGAGCAAACCGCGATTAGTAGTTAGTAGTTATTACGACGATTATTGGTTAACCGATTTAACAATAATAGGTTCGGCTGTTTGGTCAGTTAATTATTGCGAATCTAAACCTTGAACACGTTCAAACGATTTCATCGGAAATTTCGACGCTGATTTTGTGAGGCTTGTAATAATTACAATAGCACATTTGTCGAACGTGGTGATTTGTTCGTTTGTCTGTACGCTGCCGGACGCAATTTTGCGTCTTTTCGCTTGAAATTTTGAGGGTGGACTCGAGAGACACCCTAAATTTGCTGTATAGATTTTGGCGGCGATCTGACGACGGGAACCTGTCGACGTCGATCGTCGAATCGATAAAAACCGTGTTTGGTATCGTTTTCGATAATTTTTCACGCGTAGAATCGACTGGAAGCACGTTGAAAGCTCTATAACTCGTGGTTGAGGATACTTGGTTGTTGACGTCGATCGTCGTGAAATCAAGAATAATCGTGTTAGTATCGTTTTCGATAGTTTCGGTCACGTTTAATCGTTTGGCGATTTTAAAATTAAAATAAATTTAATACTCGTATCCTACTTTAGTCGAGCTCCTTTTTTCCGATTAAGAATATATCAACATTATTACAGACACATCGTCACATACCAATAACGTATCGATCACATATCAATAACTGATAGTCACGTTCCTATCTCGGATACTTTTCCATACTCTTTTGGTATATTACAATAATTTCGGAACAAAACAATCAAAAACCATGACTAAATAACGTAGAAACATTAAACATATATAAACATGGTCAATCATATCTAATAGTATAAAATACTCGTACACAACGTGCCCATATTTGTAAAAAAATATTTCATATTTATTTTACCAGAGTGAAAACTGAATTACTACCGAAAAGGGTTAAAAGTGAATTTCTCCTTTAAAAATGTAGTTTTCACTTTAAAATGTAGGCAGAATTAATGAAAATTAACTAAAAATTTGACGAATATGTGTACACAGTTAATTGACGCGGTCTCTTCAGCGACAACAATTTAATTCGTAAAAGTGTCTCCTTAAAAAGCCGGAATGCTAAACTGGGTAAAAAAATGTCGCGCAGCTGAAATATTGCGGTAAAAATAGTCGCTAAAGGAGAACGTTTACTCCACGCTTAATCTCGTGAAATCTTGGGACAGGAAAAGCGTGGATGCAACGACGTGGCAAAGCTTCAACATCAGTCAGCGTCTGGCCGAGTCAACAAACGAGACAGCAACGAAAAGGTGGTTTCAATTATGAATAGAATATTTCGTGCTGCCATGGCAAATATCCACCGCGATGTATCACAGCTCGTATAATATATCGTGACATTATAATTCAATACGATCCTACTATAATAACGGTGCCGTCGTTCGCAAAGTGTCGATCGTTCGATCGTTTATCAAACTTAGCTGAATCTAGGGATCCTTTAACAAAATTCTCGTATCAGCCCGTTCAAACAGGTCCGTTTTCTGCTGATAGAAATTTTAATTATCAACGATATCCAATTATTACGACCTCCTTTTCCTATTTTATCGTATATATGGAATATTTTATATACTGTATCGCGAAAATTGATTTCTCAGTTGGATATATTACATGTATATACTGTTTCTTATTTCGGTTATGCAGGATCTTTTGACGTGGTAATACATGCGATGATAGGACGCGTAGATATACGGTATTTACAGGCGTGTTCGTCGACGTGGCAATATAATGCGTGGAAATATAACACATGCGAAATTTTCTTGTAGTCGCTTCATCAGTATTGCCATATAACGCGTGTCAATGTAACAGGGACCGCATAACACATGGCAATATACAAACGGTGATAAAACGTGAGGAAATATAGAAGTTATGATCTCATTCATAATATTGTTATATAACACGTAATAATATAACGGGCGGCAATATAATGCGAGGAAATTTAGAATTTACGATCTCATCCATTAATATTGCCATATAACGTGTAGCGATGTAACAGGTGGTAATATAACAAGCGGCGATAAAACGCGAGGAAATTTAGAATTTATGATCACATTCATTAATATTGCCATATAACATGCGGCAATGTAACAGGTAACCGTATAACGCGTAGCAATATAACAAGCGGCGATAAAACGCGAGGAAATTTAAAATTTATGGACGCATACATTAATATTGCCATATAACTCGTGGCAATGTAACAGGTGATATAACGCGTGGCAATATAACAAGTGGCGATAAAATGAGAGGAAAGTTATAATTTGTAACGGCGTTTATCAATATTGCCATATAACGGCATTATAGTAAGTAACTATACAACGCGTGGAAATTTGTGATTTGTAATCGTATTTATCGATATGGTCATATAACGCGTGGCAATATAGCGAGTAACGGCACAATGCGTGGAAAATTAGATTTTATGATCGTATTTAGTCATATGTGGTTATATAACACGTGGCAATATAATTGGTGATTATATGTATAACGCGTGACAATACAACAAGTGGCAATAAAACGAAAGGAAAGTTAGAATTTGTAATCGTATTTCTTAATGTAGTCATATAGGACGTGGTGATATAGCAAGTTATGGTAGAACGCGAGGAATGCAGGATTTGTGACGTCATTTGTCAACGTTGCTATATAAGGCGCGGCATTATATGACATAGTTAAATTTTTAATATACCATATTTCCTCATTTTTTAATTTCTTTAAATATTCAAATTTTTTGTTCTCCCAAAAAAGAACTTACTTTACAATTCTCGAAATTTTTAAACTAGCAAATTTTCAAATTTCAAATTGTCATTATTTTCGAGTCCACAAATTAATATCTACATTTTTAATTTCGAAATTCTTAAAATTTGCAAATGCTTCAGATTCCTAAATTTCACAAAATTGTCCAAATTCTCATCTTTCGAATTTCCCAAATGTCCACGTTTCGAAATTTCTAAATCTGTAAATTTCCAAAACTTGTACCTCTCGAATAATCAAAACCCTCCGAACCACGAAATCCGAATCTTTATCTCATCTGTGTCTTATCGTGTACATCCATCTTCGCCGTAACGTCGAAGCCCGGATAAAAATCCCATTAACTGAAGGATCGCTCCCGAATTTGTATAAAACGTTAAGAAAGAACGTTAATAAAACCCTTTAAGCTAAGAATCCGAAAGCACGAAGAACGATAGGAATTCTTTTGCCGTACCTTTAGGTTCATTCCTCTGATAAAGGACCATTTCATTGATAAATATGATCTTCCTATCCAGCAGCTGGGTCATGAAATGCTAGTCCATTTTTCAGTCGAAGATTTTTCAGCGAACTATCGAAAAAGAATATCTCCCGTATCCGCTGATAACACCCATAGAAAATAGTTCTACTAACACGCGACTAGAAGCTGCTTTCGCGTGTAAACGGGTTAGTGGACTATCATAAAATTATGAGAATGTTCCAGATACTCGGAGGAAATTACACATAGAGACTGTCCCTTCCTCTGTACCATACTTTATTCATTCTCTTTTACACGATCATTTCCATGGAATTGCTTCTACTTGCGCGATACGTCACCGTGAATCAAAAGGATGCAGATTGAACGGACATTTTCCACTTAAGTTAAAACGCCGTTTTCGTAATCGGCTCCGGGTCGATATATACTCATCGTATTCCCTAACGGGATTCCGTCGAATTTTATGGGACACCCGTGACTGTCGTAAGATGGACCAGATGGAACGAATTTCCTCGCTGGTTCGTCGTTATTTCGCCTTCTGGTGTTATTTCTTTATTTGCTGGATCGTTGTCATCATTGACTTACGTTGTATTGTTATTTGGTGTCCTTCGGCACTTTCTGTTTCCATGTTAGGTATCTCCCTGCTTTGTATTTCCATTTGTCGTGATTCTCCATTTTGTAGTTGCTTCGTATTTGTACGTTTTATATTTCTACGGTTACTGTTTGCACTCGTCGTTTTTCTACGTTTTGTATTTTTCAGTTTCGTATTTCCACGCTTACTATTTCCACTCGTCGTTTTTCCGTGTTTTGTATTTGTACACTTTGTATTTTTACGTTTCGTATTTTAACGCTTACTGTTTACACTCGTCGTTCTTCTACGTTCTGTATTTGTATGTTCTATATTTCCACGGTTACTGTTTCCACGCGTCGTTTTCTACGTTTTGTATTTTCACGCTTAGTATCTCCACGCTTTCTATTTCCACTCGACGTATTTCTACGTTTTATATTTTCACGCTTCGCATTTATGTGTTTTATATTTTCACGCGTTATATTTCCACGCTTACTATTTTCACACGTCATTTTTCCACGTTTCATGTTTCCACACTTTGTATTTTCACGTTTCTTATTTCTACGTTTTGTATTTCTACGTTTTATAATTTCATACGGTCTATTTCCAGACATGTACTTCTACACATTCCATTTCTATTCGTCGTATTTCCACACGTTTTATTTCCACGTTTCGTGTTTTCACGCTTTGTGTATCTACGCACCGCATTTCCATACATTCTATTTCCATGTTTCGTAATTTCACGTTTCGTGTTTCCATTGCTTTGCATACCTCTACGCCTTGTATTTTCACACGTTCTGTTACCACGTTTTGTATTTCTACGCGTTGTATTCCCACCTGTTGTAATTAGTGCTATTACTCTGGTCTATCGGTATTTTGTCAGTAACATTTGAATTTACAAATTTAGTAATTTTATAATTTAGAAATTTTGAAATTGAGTAATTTATAAATTTTTTAATCTTGAAATTTTGAAATTGAGTAATTTAGAATTTTTTTAATCCTGAAATTTTGAAATTGAGTAATTTATAAATTTTGAAATTGAGTAATTTATAAATTTTTTAATCTTGAAATTTTGAAATTGAGTAATTTAGAATTTTCTTAATTTTGAAATTTTAAAATTGGGTAATTTAGAAATTTTGAAATTTAGAAATTTAGAAAATTTGAAATTTAGAAGTCTTGAAATTTGAAAAGTCTAATATATGATAATGTAAGGATTTGGAATTTAGAAATTTAGAAATTTGTGGATTTGATAATTGGAGAATTTAAAAATTTCAAAAGTTGAAAATTCGAGAATATGACAATTTAAGAGTTTGAAAATTTGATAATTTGACAATTTGAGATTTTGAGAATCTGAGATGAAAAAAGTTCGCACACATAAGAATTTAAAAACCTGAGAAGTTAAGAGCTCGCAACTTAAAGAATCTAACGATTCAGAAATTACCTAATGCACAGATCGTATCCTAACGATACTAAATGACCCAATTATGCAGATAAGCAATCTTTCCGTTAAGCAACGTACTACTGAAACGTAGAATTGATTTGAGCCGATGATATGTAGTTTTTATGCAAACACTTGAAGTTAATATCGCGACTGAAAGGTGAAAGCCACCAAAATGCGGGAACTGAAGCGATTACGTGACCAATTAATTGCCTCGTGCGTAATGAGCTTGTACAGCCGAGGATCATTTGTTGCAATTGCATTTCTGTACGAGTGTTCTCTGTGTACAGGTTAATTTCAAGCGTGACCGTTTGATGGATCGATAATGAACGACCAAGAAAGAGTCCAACGTAGCCATTCCAATTAATTCTGACCATCTGTTTACTATTCTTTTTCTTCCGACTCTCCCACGCTAAAAATACTTATTACCGGCCGTACATTCAAATCTCTGAACTATTCTGGGTATTTTACGGTCTTTACAGATTTCAAAAATGATAGTAACAGTAAGGACTCTGAAGATTCTAGGGATTTTTGTAGGGATTCGAGTGCTGTGGAGATTGTAAGATATCTAAGAGTGATAAGATTTCTAGGGATTTTTGTATTACAAGGATATTTGATATACTAGGAGTATTAAGATGTCTGGGTATTTTAGGGGTGTTACAGATTTTAAAGATCATAGACAGTCTAGGGATTCTGAGGATAATAGGGATTTTAGAGCGTATTGAGATTTAAATATTTTAGGAGTACTAGGTCTGTAAGTGCACTGAGGATTTTAGGGATTTTTGCATTGCAAGGATCCTTGGAATCCTAAGGGTTTTCAGATTTCTTGATATTCCAGGGATTTTACAGATTTTAAATATCATAGAAACTTTAATGTACTTAGGTACTGTAGATGCTCTAAGTATATTAATTATACCTAACTCTGTGAACATATTTCTCAATCACCCAGTAAACCTACCCAGAATAATCACCAAATTTCCCTAATATCACCCACAAAAATTATGTATAACGATCTCCACAAGTCACCAACAAACAAAAAAAAGATGGTGCCTTCAGGCCCCAGAGCACATATTCATCCATCAGAGGGCAGCACCCTCAACGTCCTCTCGTCAACATCTGGAAGAAACCTCGTCAGCTTCCAACTGGGAAAACCTATATCGAAATCCCACAAATGTGGAATCCAATCGCGAGCAAACGAAATATCGGGGATCGGAAAAACGCGAAAAGTGACCTTTTAATGGACGGCCCAGTTTCGTGCGGTTCGCGCTGAGAACAACGTTCCGTGGAACACGGTGTGTACACAGGAACGCGAATCACGTAGGTAAACCAGATCTCCGCAGCTTTTACCAGGTAGACGAGTGCAGGAGACGAAGAGAATCGTAGAAAGAGACGAAGAACAAACGAGGACAGAGAGAACTGGTTGCAGACCCTGACTCGACTTCGAATGCACCGCACAACGTATTGTGTGTACGTGTTTGCTGGATGTGTGGATGCGCGCGTGTGTGCGCGAGCCGAGCGAAGTGTACACGAGGAAAACAAGGCAATTCGTGACAGACCGTGCTGGTACAGAGCCACAGACCTCGTTGTTTCTCGTCTCTTTTCCTTTACGTGTTCCCCTTCTATGGCGTTTCTTCTCCACTCGTAGCCCTCTTTATTTCGCCGATGCTTTCTACCGACCGGAGTGTACACCTTGCTTCTTAGATGACTTTGCAGCCGGGAGGATGATGCTTCAATTCTGATGGATGAAATTCCCGTGAACGTGCAACGGCTGGAGTGGGTCAAATGTTAGGTATGCGTTGGAGATGATAGGTTCGAGTACTAAAGGTTAGGACTTGGCAGATGGAGGATTGGAGTTTGTGAGCTTAGGACCTTTTTTTCTCAGACACTTTGTGCAAGTACAAATATCTATTAGCAATATCCAAAGTATCGGTACATCCTGTGGAGTATTTTCAGTTTATTCACATCTGATTGAACCCTTAATTTCTTGCACCATTTTGACTAGTCTGACTAAACTCTGACGTTATTATTTCTCTGTTATTTCCCGAGATTCTCCATTCCGCTGCGTTTATACCTCACATGCACGATGCTCTAGATTTGATTAAAAACCCGTTTCAAATTGCTGTGTACCCTTTGATCATATTGTGTCACTCGTGACATCACTCTTCAGATTCAACAAACCGAAATTATATTCGCAGCACGATCACGCCAGGAGTTTAATACCAATTATACTTTGCATAATCAAGGATCCCAAATCCAAAATATACCTAACATTTCAATTTTCCTTACTTGTCATTGCAGCAATCATTAGTTAACTCCGTCTAACGCAACTGTTGAAATGATAGGTTAAGGGTTAAACGTGTCACCTTTGGTGAATAACGGTAGGATGAAGAATAAGTGACACACGGTGCTTTAGCGGAAGAATGTACAGATGTCAACCCACGAGTTGGCGCGTGACCCAAAGTAAAAGAAGCTCCACCGTGAACACTTCCAGTTACATTTCGGCAAATAAGAATAATGACAATAACAACTGCAGCAATTCGCACTATCTCACTCTCGAGACGTTTGCCTGTCATTTTTCGCCTAATTAGTATGCGAACTCGAGCCAATGCTACCGCAGAAAATACGTGTGAGGCGTCCATTTTTCTATCCTATTTGACGCGTTGAGTACCACATGCAGTTGAAAACTTTGTCAGGTAGTTTTGTCAGTTGTAACAAATCCTATCGAATATTCTTATAATATTTTCTTACATTTATCCACAGTTCCAAATAGTTAGGACGGGTATTTTCAATTAGGTTAGCGAAGAAACTCTTAACATAGCCGATAGATTTTTCTGGAAATTTATGTGGCATATATGGGTAACGTGGCAGTTGTGTTAATTACTAGTGTATGCGATAGAGGTGCTTCTAGTCAATTTCTCTATTCTGACCAATAGTAGCTCTTTTAAACACGTCTTCACTCGCCAACTCGTGGGTTGACATCGGTACACTGTGCGTGACTGCATCGAAGCAGTTTTGTAACGACCATCGCAACAGAAATGTAAATTGTCAAATACAAGTATACACACAACGATTTTCTGTGCGAAGTTACACACCTTTCGAATACAGAGGGTTGAATCAAAAAGGGGTGCCCTAACACCGAAACAAGACCTCATTCGCGTCGAAAGACTTCATTACCGGTCAATATACGTATCGATAAGAATCATCACGCACGTAAACGGCCCCTGGTGTCCCGTCGTGGCTGCCAATAGAACGGCACGTCGTAATTACGGGCATTAATTAGAGTTATTAACGCTATTGTGCCTCGGAGTTAATAATCGAGCGACACTCCAGTGTCGTAACGTAGACCACGTTCAAGGGCTGCTTTCCATTGCTTTTCTCTCTCTTTGTTTCTCCTCTCGTAACGTGTATACAGGGTGTCTCACAACTACTGTATCTCCCGGAGGGATTGTGGATGAAGCGATTCTGAACTTTTTCCTTTGCAAACTTCGTTTTTGAATTATTAACGAAAAACACGGAACAATTAGAGCGATATGTTCGAGCGTGACTGCTGTTCGGTCGTAAACAAGCACCATGTCATGTAGAAATTAAATCACAAAGCGAATATATAAATTAAAAGTAAAGTTTAGTTAATCAGTTTTCGTGAGTAAGGGATATGCCAATTTAAATTGAGATTCACCTATTGTATAAATATAATCCATTCCAGTAAAATTTTCTCGTGACTTCAATATTCCTGACATTTCGTAAAACGACGTACACTACAGAACTGATGTCACAGTCGGTCAGTGAACTCACTTCTCTGACGCTGCGACGCACATACTATCCCTAAAGGTTAAATCCACGTTACAAGATCGTTATGGGAGAATTCATAGTGGAAACGTGGGTGAATCTCGCAGAATTTGTTATTAAACGATTACACTGTCCCGGCGCGAAGTCGCTTGTTCACGACCGCAACCGTCCCGCTCGAACCCATCACTCTAATTGCACCGTGTGTTTCGTTAATAATTCAAGAACGAAGCCTCAAACGCCATTTTTGCAAAGGAAAAAGTTGTTCGGAATCACCTTAGCTACAACCCCTTTCCAGGAGTTAAAGCTAGTTGTGACACCCTGTATTTCTCCGTGTCTGTTTATGTGGATCGCGTCGAGCACAGAGTAGGTAGCATTACTTTTATCGATTCGAGGAACGCAGCAAAGAGAGGAAATAATTACCGAGGATCGAGTTAGTGAATATGCATCAGCGCGGATCATTTGTGTTGCTGTGATATTTGAAACACGCTTTTCCACGACTAAAACGGTCAACTGTAAAATTTCTGCTTTATTTAGCATCGTATCCGACACGGTATAAACACGAATCTCAATCAACCCCTCAGCCAGGGGCTGAATTATTTTTCCTCAGTTTTGTACGCCACGCGTTACGGATACAATTGAAAGCGGACTCGTTTGGGAAATTGCTCGTTTTCGGCTTAATTATATTTTTAAAATTCCATTAACTCTGCCTGCCCGTCCTTCTGTTTTCTAGACACACGTCAAGGGTTTCGTGCGAATGCAATACGGTTTTTAGTTTCAATGGTAATTAATGCTTGCTACGAGTACTCCGATTCGGATACTATTGACATTTTGTGAGGATCTTTTTAGTATGTTTGTTGTTATTTTGTAGGGAATTAAATTTAGTTGAATCTACTTCAATTTGTTCAGGTAGATAGGTTGAAATGG
The DNA here is from genome assembly GCA_945859595.2 of Megachile willughbiella. Classification (NCBI taxonomy): domain Eukaryota; kingdom Metazoa; phylum Arthropoda; class Insecta; order Hymenoptera; family Megachilidae; genus Megachile; species Megachile willughbiella. The sequence goes on from OX243796.1 coordinate 15,191,277, forward strand.
CGGGTGTCCTGAATTTTTTGAATTCTAAAATTTTTAGATTCTTAAACTTTTAAATGTGGAAATTCTAAAATTGCTGGATTTCAAAATTCTCAAATATCAAATATTAAAATTATGAATTCCCAAAATTACCAAATCCCAAAACCCGAATTTCTGAGATTCTCAGTCCTAAATTCAAAATGTCATTGCCAAAAAATTCCAAACTAATATTTTTCTAAAATTCCAAAAATAGCAACTACCCTAAAACTACCTCTTACATTAAAATTTTCTAGCAGAAACTTTCATCTCAAATTTTTCTTACACCATATACCAAATTTTCCAAGGATGAAAGAGACAAAAAATTTGTATTGATATTCCCTAAAAATACCCCAAAATACCTAAAACCCGAGAAAGGCGTAGAAACAACCCTTCCATAAACAATTACCAAATTTCTACAGTAAACGTGGCTATAAGCGACGAACAAAAGTGACGTCGTTAAATTCGAAATGGCAGAGTAGAAAAATTAGGTTAGTCAGACATCGATAGCCCGGACGAATGTCAGGATAATTATTTGGGTCGTAAAATTGTCGAAGCGGTGTAAAAATAACAGAGCGTCAGGTGTATCGGGTATTTATCAGGTTCGATCGAAATTAACGCGGACATTCAATGCGGGAGAAAATCGGATCGGAAGTTCTCCCATCGGGGAATTTAATCGACAGCCGGTGTAAAGTGCCACCGGCAACGTTATAAATTTCAAAGTTACGCCATCCTGAAACCCGAACGAAGATACCACCTTCTGTGTCGCGTTTAACATCGATTAAAACTTTTTGAACTCTCGAACAACCTTCCTGTTACCTAGGCATCATTATTTATTGATCGGGTTACAGTCAAATCCCTTTGTATACTTGCTCCGAGTTCGATTCTCCGATGAAATTATGTCTGATTCTATGTCCAGGGGTTGCAGGGAGTGTGTGGGGTGTCCTGGTTCTAAGATTATTTTTAAGGATAGGGAGGAAGAAGGAAATAGAGTGAGATTGTATGCTTTGTTCTTTGTTTGATATGTTTAAATTTTTAAGGGAAATTTTTTGGGGTGCTTTGGGTTATTGTTGGATATAAGGGTTGTCAAAGATGCTAGTTTATCTGATTTTTGAATTTTTGAATTCTGGTATTTTTGTATTTTTGAACTTTTAAATTTGTGAATTTTTGAACGTTTGAACTTTTAAATTTTGGAATTTTTGAATTCTTGAAGTTTTGAATTCCTGAATTTTTGAATTCTTGAATTTTTGAATTCTCGAATTTTTGAGTTCCCCAATTTTCGAAATTTTAAATTTGGGAATGGATCATTTTTAAATTCCCAAATTTACGAATTAACAAATCTTGAAATTCTCAAATTTTCTAGTTTTCAAATTTACGAATTTACAAATCTTGAAAATTACAAATTTTCAAGTTTCTGAATTTACGAATTTACAAACTTTCAAATTTCTAAATTGTTAACTCTCTGAATTTTCGCTAACTCTCTAATTTTATAGATTTTTGAATTTAGAAAACTGCAATTTTTAGATTACAAAAATTGCAGAACTGCAATCTTTAATTATTTCAATTTTCAAATTTTAGAATTTTAGAATTCAAGAATTTAAGAATCTTGGGAAATTTAGGAATTTAAAATGTTTATCGATTTCAGAATCGCAAAATTCCATAATTCAAAAATTTAAAAATGCCAAAACTCAAAAATCTGACAATTAAACACTTACAAAATTCAAAAATCCCAAATCTCAAACCTCATAATTTAAAAAATCTAAAGTCCCTAAAACTTCAAAATTCAAAAATCCAAAAAATCCAATCTCCATAAATCCACAAATCTGGAACCCCCAAAACTCCAGAATTCAAAATCCAAAAACCCAAACCTATAAATCCAAAAATCTAAAATCCCTAAAACCCCAAAATTAAAAAATCCGAAAAATCCAATTCTCATAAGTCCACAAATCTGGAACCCCCGAAACTCAAAATATTCAAAATCCAAAAACCCAAACCTATAAATCCAAATATCTAAAATCCCTAAAACCCCAAAATTAAAAAATCCGAAAGCTCAAAAATAAAACGTCAATATCACAAAACATCTCGATTTAATAAAAACATTGTTTCCCAAGCTTCCACAATCGCGAAGTACAAAAACTTCCCCCAGTGGCAATAATCGAATGGCACTTAATCCGAGGCGTGCAGCAACAAAGTGCAGAAAGCACCTCGGAGGAAATGAAAGCGTGGTCGAAGAAAGTCCGAAATGAAAGGAGGGAAGAAAGGGGCAAGTTGTGGTAGTTTTCTGTCTCGTTGTCGACGTTAGGGTGGGTTAGGGTCGAATGGCACCGGTTGGTACCGAACTATGATGGCGTAAAGGGGGTTCTTAGTCGCGTGACCCGATGATTCACTCCGCAGCTATCCTTCTTTCTCCCCGCGAGCGGGCTGTTTGCCCGCCCTCGATGTCTCTGCCCTTCCATCGACCGTCACACGCGATATCCCCCAGGGCCATTCAGGCCCGCTCGTCTGCCCTCGAGTTTTTCCTGACTTACCGACGATTTTCCGCACACATTCCGAGACCTACTCACGGATTCATTGGCATTGCTGTCCGATGCTCGATCTACGGCTCCCGCAGGACTCCGTTTTTTAGACCTCCCGCTGCTCTATGGTGAATTATGTGAACGGAGATTTACTCTGTCGAAGGTCCACGGGATAACTTATGGCTGTCTTGGAAACAGTCGATACAGGTAAAACGAAAACAAATTAGGGATTCCAAGTGGGATGTGAGCTGGGGTAGTTTGCCGTGTGAGTCATTCGTATGATCGATATTTAGAGATACTTGGTGGAGTCATTGTGGAATCGTGGTTTGCATTTTTGGATAATTCGAAATTTAGAGATTGCAAGGTTTAAGAATTTGACGTTTGGACATTTGGGAATTTTGAGAATTTGGAAACTTGACAATTTGGGAATTTGGAGATTTTGTAACTTAGGAAGTTGGAAGCTTCATAATAGAATTTGGACATTTGGTAATCTAGAGATTTCAAACCTTGCCAATGTAGAAATTTAACATTAGGAAATTTGGGAATTTTGAGAATTTGGAAACTTGACAATTTGGGAATTTGGAAATTTAGTAATTTAGGAAGTTAGAAGCTTCATAATAGAATTTGGATATTTGGTAATCTAGAGATTTCAAACCTTGCCAATGTAGAAATTTAACATTAGGAAATTTGGGAATTTTGAGAATTTGGAAACTTGACAATTTGGGAATTTGGAAATTTAGTAATTTAGGAAGTTGGAAGCTTCATAATAGAATTTGGACATTTGGTAATCTAGAGATTTCAAACCTTGCCAATGTAGAAATTTAACATTAGGAAATTTGGGAATTTTGAGAATTTGGAAACTTGACAATTTGGAGATTTAGTAATTTAGGAAGTTGGAAGCTTCATAATAGAATTTGGACATTTGGTAATCTAGAGATTTCAAACCTTGCCAATGTAGAAATTTAACATTAGGAAATTTGGGAATTTTGAGAATTTGGAAACTTGACAATTTGGGAATTTGGAAATTTAGTAATTTAGGAAGTTGGAAGCTTCGTAATAGAATTTGGACATTTGGTAATCTAGAGATTTCGAAACTTGCCATTATAGAAATTTGACATAAGGCAATTTGGGAATTTTGAGGATTTGGAAACTTGAAATTTGGGAATTTGGAGATTTAGTAATTCAGAGATTTGGAGGCCTGGTAATAGAATTTGGAGATTTGGTAATCTAGGTATTTGAACATTTATTAATCTATGGATTTGAAAACTTGGCAGTCTAGAAATACGGAAATCTTGTGATTTAGGAATTAAAAAATTTGGAAATATGTAATTTGGAAGGTTGAGTGTCTTACAATTTAGAAACTTGAGAATTCTGATATTTTTAAAGGGTAAAACTTACTAAATATGAAAATTAAAAAATTTTCAAATTCCAAAAAAATGGAAATTTAGATTTCTAACCACAAATTTATTAAGTAGATATGAAAATTATAGAAAGTTGATGACTTAATAAGATGTAAATTTGGAAATATAAAAACCTTGAGAAAATGAAAAAATCAGAAATTTGCAAATTAAAACATTTTTAATTTTTACGAAAACTTCAAATTTCATGTATACAAATATTAAAAAATTGTCCAAAATTAAATTCCGCAAATTTGCAAATAATATTGCTCGTACATAAAATTTCTCTTCATTTTAAATATTCCTCGATCATCCACTTAATCTCAAAAATTAGAATATTTCCTCATTAAAACGCTATCATTCACATTATTAAGTGGAAAGCAATTACGTGATCACATTAAGATGGTATAATCAACGTTATAATAGAGTTAGAAATATTTTAGTTTAGGTAATCTGAATGATAATTGAAGTTGATATACTTTGGTAGCGAAGTCGATGGTCAGTGAACTTTTAACGCAATTTCTGCAGGAAGTTTTAATTAAAACCGAGGAACCAATTAAAGAGTGACGGAAAATAGACTTACCTTCCTTCTATCACACCTTAATCGTGATGGATGCTCATATAATGGGTCGCTGCCTCCTTATCCTTCCCAATCATTTTTTTCTCTTTATCTTCTTCTCCTTTTTTTTAAGTATTCACAGATTATTCTGGGCCAATGACTCCCTCAGGATTTTATCCTGCTATTCTTTACGTCGTGCATGATAAACGATCCATGAAGGAGTATAAATTTACCCGAAAAACCGCTCCGAAATCCTTTCGGGGATTATTGTAAACACATTACCGTAAATGGATAAATATTTTCTTTCGAGTTACACAGGCACATTAACATTTTACGATAATATCGACGAATTTCGCTGTGCGTTTCATCAAACATATTTTGCATTTTCCGTTAAATTATATTTCTCGTGTATCGCGTGACTTAATTAACATTAAACCTACCTGTGGACTGCATTTAAATTTAAAAATGACTGAAAAATAAATAGATGAATAAACATATAATTGTACGCATTCCCTGTCTTGATGAAAATCAACGCATTTCAAGAGAAGCATCTTAAATTGTGTAATTTATACTTCGAAATTTGTAGAGTGGTGATTTGATCGTTTTCGTAGTGTATACGTGCAGCATCAGCAAAGTGACGATTAGACACGAAGAAATACAGGGTGTCGCAATAGCTTTAACTCCTGGAAAGGGATTGTAGTTAAGGTGATTCTGAACAACTTTTTTCTTTGCAAAAATGGGGTTTGAGGCTTCGTTCTTGAATTATTAACGAAACACACGGTGCAATTAGAGTGATGGGTTTGAGCGGGACGGTTGCGGTCGTGAACAAGCGACTTCATGCCGGAACAGTGTAATCGTTTAATAACAAGTTCTGCGAGATTCACCCACGTTTCCACGATGAATTCTCCCATAACGTTCTTGTAACGTGGATTTAACCTTTAGGGATAGTATGTGCGTCGCAAAGTCAGCAATAGTGACGATTAGACGCGTGGAATCATTAGTTTCCCAATAAGTGAATATAAATGGACTGTATCTAAGAAATGAATTTCACTTCGAACGACTAGAGTTTATTTTGCTATGTACTTGATAACTCGAGAGCGTCTCTTCGAAGAATTTTTACGTTTTACAAAAGCTCTGGGCGTACAATTTTTGTGACATTGCTGAGGGAAAACAGTTTCTGATTTTCTATTGGTTTAGCTAAAATTCGGATGGGGAAATGCGAGTGACGTATGAAGTGGGTCTGTTTCCCCAAAGTGACCTAAGCAAGTAATAAAACAAGCAATACCTCGACACGAATAGAAAACTGCAAACAAAAGACTACTGCTAAGGTTAAGTGTGTGACAACCACATGTGACTAACGATAAACCAAAAAATACTCGCTAGAATGTAATGACTCGGGTCTTATTGCTGCTATGGGTAAATTTGATTGGAAACTACAAATGTGAAGGAAGGAAAAACGTATCGTATCGGTAGAAACTTGTACTGTCTAATCCTCTCGCATATGCATTCTAAGCCCTAACATGTTCAGTAGTTTTTGATGACATACATAAAATTGAACTCATGTCAAGCGTGATCCATCTGTTCCTTCTAATAACCAGCAAGATACAACATATTACAGTCACGGGACAAGTTCCGAATTTTTGAAACAATGTTCGATGATTTCCGGCAGAATTCGATAACACAACACGTGCTCATACGAGTTTACGAAGGTGACCAGCAGTTTTTTTGCGCGAACACCGTCATCTGTTGACCCGGTTGAAATTCTCGGCAAGTTTGGGAAACAACAGTTTGATGGCGCGTCCAGGTTGTAATCCATATTGTATCAGCTTTGTATAGGGGGAAAAACGTCGTTAATCGCGTGGAAGTACACCGGTAGGACGTGTTCGATCCTAGCAGGTTATTACGTGTACGTAGCTAGCAATCGATGACAATACCGCGAATTCTACGAACATTCCGATGGCATAACTGCCTATACGCAACCGTGGATCGTTTCTGGCCACCATGATTCACAGTAAACGCTGTATCGCTGATTCGATGGAATTCATGCATTATTGTTTGCCGGTTAGACTCCGTGATTCATGTAAATTCACTCGTCGTCACTGTGCTCGATCTAAACACTGGACTCTGTAATGAAGATAAGTACGCCAGCACCGAGTTGTTCCGTGAGTAATTCTCTACCGGGGCAGTAGGTTGTATAGTTGATTACGTGTTTTTCGCTGGTGAGTGAGTGATTAGTTGGATCACGCGTTTTTAGAGATGGGGAATTTGGAATGTTTTGGAGGATTCGGAGAGGGCAATGGAAATTTGGGGTTTGAAAATTTTAGGATTTTGGAAAATTCGGGGTTGGAATTTCGGGAATTTGGAATTTGGGAATTTGGGGATTTTGGAATTTGGAGATATACGGATTTAGGGATTTAGGAATTTGGGAATTTGGAATTTGGAATTTTGAGATTTAGGAATTTGGGAATTTTGGGATTTTGGAATTTAGAAACTTTGGAATTTAAGGATTTTGGAATTTGGGAATTTTGGGATTTAGAAATTTGGGAATTTAGGGATTTGGGAATTTGAAAATTTAGGGATTTAGGAATTTTGGAATTTGGGATTTAGGAATTTTGCAATTTGGGAATTTAGGAATTTTGAAATTTAGGGATTTAGGAATTTGGAATTTGGGAATTTTAGGATTTAGGAATTTTGGAAATCTGAAATTTTGTAATGATGGTATTTTTAAATTTAAGTGTTTGAGAATGTAGAAATTTTTGAATTTGTAAATTTGGGGAATTCGAAACTTCCGAATTTTTTAATTTTTGAATTTATAATCTTTGAATTTTGTAAATTTACTGATTAAGGAATTTTGAGATTTGAAAATTTGGAAATTTCGAAATTTGGGATTATAAAGATTTAGGATTTGAGATTTTGAAAACTAGAGAATATAGTAATTTAGGTATTTTTAAATTTTAATTTATAGAAACGTTCGAAATGATATTTCAAATATTAATAATTCCAATTTTAATTATTCTATTATGATTATTCGACATTGATCTCTCAAAGCACACAAAGCTTTCGAATTAGCACCCTGCATTATTACTATGATATTGGATTGTCGGTTAAGTCTTAAGCCTTCCTCGGGTCAGGTGTATTGTCAGAAACAACAGGAATTCCATTATACATGGATGGAATAATAATATCAGCTACTTAATCAAGGTTGTCCATTATTCAAATAATCTGCAAATACGAATCTAATACAAAACGAAGTTATCTCAGAATAATAAACAGCGATTAATAAAAATACAATTAATAATGAACTTTTTTTAATAAAAACATATTATAAAATTTCGTATAAATGCAACTTATTCTATAATTATCTAATAACCTTTTATTCTAATAAATTTTAATACATTTTAACAAATTTTTATTCTAATAAATTTTAATACAAAATCAAGTGATTCTCAATAAAGTTTAATACAAAGTTTAAATTTTAATACATTTTAACAAATTTTTATTCTAATAAATTTTAATGCAAAATCAAGTGATTCTCAATAAAGTTTAATACAAAGTTTAAATTTTAATACATTTTAACAAATTTTTATTCTAATAAATTTTAATGCAAAATCAAGTGATTCTCAATAAAGTTTAATACAAAGTTTAAATTTTAATACATTTTAACAAATTTTTATTGTAATAAATTTTAATACAAAATCAAGTGAAATCTTGAAATGTTTATATTTTATTCGTTATCTCTATTGTTATATTTGAAGATCATTCAATGTGCTTTTATTCAAATTGAAAATTAATTGTTATACTTGAATATGTTTATGCACATCCCACATGCTTTTATGTAATAGGAGAAACATAATATTACTTTGTGCATATACTGTGACACAAGATAATCATAATTTTATTACAGGAATATAATAATGAACTTATTATGAAAAGCAATTTATATGCAACCTATATAACAAAATCGATAATGCACTATTCCGTTAAATTATTGGGGGATGCAGGGATTTGGGTATCTAGGCATTTGGAAATGTTGGGATTTGGGGATTTAGCGATTTGGGGATCTGGGGTTTAAGGATGTAGGTATTTGGCGATGATGTGATTTCAGAATTTACGTATTTGGAAATTTATCGATTTGGGGTTTAGAGATTTAAGAATGTAGGGATTTGGGGATGTAAGAATTTGGAGACGTTGGAAGTGGAGGGTATAGGGATTTGGGGATGTAAGAATTTGGAGACGTTGGAAGTGGGGGATATAGGGATTTGGGGATGTAAGAATTTGGAGACGGTGGAAATGGGGGATATAGGGATTTGGAGACGGTGGAAATGGGGGATATAGGGATTTGGGGATGTAAGAATTTGAAGACGGTGGAAGTGGGGGATATAGGGATTTGGGGATGTAAGAATTTGGAGACGTTGGAAGTGGAGGATATAGGGATTTGGGGATGTAAGAATTTGGAGACGGTGGAAGTGGGGGATATAGGGATTTGGGGGCGTAGGGATTTCGGGATATAGGAATTTGTGAATTGAGAAATTTAGGAATTGAGATATTTGGGGATACTTGGACTTGGGGATGTAGAAATTTGGTGATGTAGAAATTTGGGAATGTAGAAATTGGGGAATGTAGAAATTTGAGGATGTAGGGATTTGTGGATATAGAAATTTGGAAATTTAGCGATTTGGGGATTTTTAATAGAGGATGTTGGGATTTGGGGATGTAGAGATTCGGGGAAGTAGAGATTTAAGGATGTAGGGATTTGGGGATGTAAGAATTTGGAGACGGTGGAAGTGGGGAATATAGGGATTTGGGGATGTAAGAATTTGAAGACGGTGGAAGTGGGGGATATAGGGATTTGGGGGCGTAGGGATTTCGGGATATAGAAATTAAGGATATAGGAATATTTAAATTGAGAAATTTGGGAATTGAGATATTTGGGGATATTTGGACTTGAGGATGTAAGGATTTGGAGATGTAGAAATTTGAGAATGTAGAAATTTGGGGATGTAGGGATTTGTGGATATAGGAATTTGGAAATTTAGTGATTTGGGGATTTTTAATAGAGGATATTGGGATTTGGGGATGTAAGAATTTGGAGACGGTGGAAGTGGGGGATACAGGGATTTGGGGATTTAAGAATTTGAAGACGGTGGAAGTGGGGGATATAGGAATTTGGGGGCGTAGTGATTTCGGGATATAGAAATTAAGGATATAGTAATTTGTGAATTGAGAAATTTGGGAATTGAGATATTTGGGGATATTTGGACTTGAGGATGTAGGGATTTGGGGATGTAAGGATTTGTGGATATAGGAATTTGGAAATTTAGCGATTTGGGAATTTTTAATAGAGGATGTTGGGATTTGGGGATGTAGAGATTTAAGGATGTAGAAATTTGGGGATGTAGGGATTTGGAAATCTAGAGATTGGAGAATGTAGGGATTTGGGAATTTAGCGATTTGGGGTGTAGATTTAAGGATGTAGTTAGGTATGTGGGAATCTGGAGACGTTGGAAGTGGAGGATACAGAGATGTGGAAATGTGGGAATGGAGATATTTGGATTTGGGCATGTAGGAATTTGAGAATTTAGCGATTTGTGAATTGACAGAATTCTTCACAGATTAATGGTTAATAAAGATAGTTTATTAAAGAAAGGATATGGCTAAATGAAATAAAATATACATAAGGAAGACGCGGAACTACTCGTGGCAACGTGCATCGCCGGTAACCGTGCAAGCCAGACACATTAAACAGAAGACTGCATATTTTAATATCGCCACCAATTTATTTGTAGACTAGAAAGATACCAATACCAACACCTACTAGGAAGACGTATATTATGCAATATAAGAAGTGCATATAAAAATTAGAAAATTTGCTTGTTCGAAAACTCGAAGATCACGAAGATATGAAAATCGTCGAGCGAAAGAATTGTATTTATTGAAGAGACGAGAGTACAGCACGTTTCCCTTTCATTTCCGTGCGTTTCGCTTATTCTCTTCTCTTACCTTCTGGGACGCCTTTTGTATTCGCATCGATTTCAAAGAGAAGCTCAATCACGCAGCCAACAATGCCTATCCTTCTTCCTTCGGGTAATCGTATCCTTCACTCGAGACAGGAAACCATTTACGTGAGTCACGGAACCCGGAACGACATGCTATCCGTAAATTTCAAAATATTTTTTTACCGTGCTATTTCGTTTTATTTGCGTATTGTGCTCGGACAATCGCCGGACTGGAAATTCATGGAAACGGAGTGTAATTTTATTGTGGTAGTTGCTGGGGACTAGTATTCTAATCACGAGTGGATTTCTACGATGATATTTTGTAACAAGGTTTTCTGTGTGTAATTTGATTTGTGTAGGACTGAATGTACAAGATGTAAGTGATGTAAGATATACTTTTTTGTTGTATTGTACATGATATAAGTGATACGAAAGGTACTTTTTTATTGTACTGTATACGATGTAAGTGATATGACAGGTACTTTTTTATTGTATTGTGCACGATATAAGTAATGTAAAAGATACTTTTTTATTGTATTGTACACGATATAAGGGATATACATAATATTTTTTTGCTGTATTGTTTTTATTTTTTACTTTGTGTGGAGTGTGTTTAGATATTCAAATGTCGAAATTTTTTTATATTAAGTGTACAAATTTTGGAGATTTCAAGGCTTTTAATTTGCAAATTCCAAAACTACAAATTCGCAAATTTCTAATTTTATTGAGATAAAAATTTACAAATTTATCATTTCTTAACTATCAAAGTATTAAAATTTTTAAATTATCAAATATCTAAATTCCCTAATTCTAAAATTCTCAAATCCTTAAATTCCATAGTTTCCAAATTTTTAATTCTCAAAATTCCTAAATTTAAAAATTTTTAATTTTCTAAATTCCAAAATTCTCAAACCCCTAAATTTCAAAATGTGTCAATTTCTTAAATCCCTAAATTTCAAAATTCCAAAATTCGCAACTTTCAAACTTGCAAAATTCCAAAATCCCTATATTCCCAAGACTCTCAACTGCTACATCTCTAAATTTCTAAACTTCCAAATCTCTAAATTCTTAAACTCCCTAAATTATCTAACGCCCCAAATGACCAAACTTCTATATTTTCAGATTTCCAAATTTTTCCATCCCAAAATTTCTAATTTCTCACATATCTATGCCCCAAATCAGATTCCCCTATACCAATATCCCCAAACTCGTATATCCCCAAATTCTTATACCCTCACTATCTCAACCCACCCTCTTAATTACTTAAAATTTAGTTAATTGTAATTAAAACATTTATAAATTGAGTTGTAATTAAAACATTATTACTTAAAATTTAATTCCATATTTCGCAACATACAATTTATTCAAACAATCGTATAAAATCAATATCCAATCAAAATCACACAAAGAAAAACATTGCTCGGAATCGTAAAATTGAATAACAGAATTATTTAATATTACACAACACAATTACAGGAATCTTATAACTCGTATAATTTAAATCAAAATATGAACACGCAAAATGGAAGTTACAATTTTATTAGGAATCCGAAATTAGGTCATGAATGAACGAGTGGAAGGTTTCTTCCAGCTTGGTTGTCATATTTCCCCCAGGGACGGCAGATTTGGTTTTAACAGTACGTATTCAACGAAATTACAAGGGTGTTATGCACGGGCGGACGGACGTAACGTATTGGAATTACTGCATCATTATTTCGTCGGGTTTCGGATATTTAAATTTATCGTCGGATATTACTTGGCCCGTTGGAATACCATTAGCGTGAACGCATTTACAAAGCGACGAGTAACACGACGCAGGAATATTAAAGGAAATAATTCGATTAATGCCGCTGCGCTTGTGCCGTTGCGGTGTGTCCCAGCTTTCTGTGGCTGACGTTAACCAACCGTTTCTACTCGCGAGTCTAGACAAGATGCCGGAAATACGAGATGCCGGCGAGCAACAGAAAACTCCTTGTAAACTAGTTTTCTGGCAAATCGAACAAGTAAATTGGTTCGCGGAGGCGTGCAGAAATTTTCGGATTATTCCGCCGGAGAATTTCGAGCGGAATTTTGCGCGAGAACTGAACGATTAAGCTTTGCGATGAAATTAACCCCATTGCACTCCAAAGGTTACTCGCGATTACCAATTGCAATTTAAAATTTCTGGCGAACGATCGTGTCCTTAGATTAATTATGGTACTTGGTCCACGTGGTTATTATAATAATTACTCCTTTATTCTCGAAAGGGAAATTTTTTTGAGTTTATCAATGAAATTAACCTCCTTGCAAGTGAAAGGTTACTCCTAATCATTTGGTTTAATACAATTTGAAATAGGTATTTTTTTAACTAAATGGTGTACGTGTGATGTACGAACATGCTAAAATAGATAATATTGACAATTAATAATAGAGAAGTAACTTCGAAAGAATATATCAAGCTTGTCTTTTCTAAAGACAACGAAAACATTCTTGTGTAAGTAAACAAATGAAATTGAATATATGCATTGATTGTGTCGATGAAAATCAATGCGGGTTTCAAGAAACGTGTCTTAACAAATTTTGCGATTTGAAATGCGTTTTAACAAATTTTGGGAATTTGGGGATTTAGGAACCTCCGAACTTTAGAATGTATGGGTTTCGAAAGTTTTGGGAGTTTCTGAATTTAGAACTTTGGAATTTGGGGATTTAGGAACTTCGAAGTTTTGAAATCTAAAACGAATACCCTGCATTTAAATTGTCAAGATTATACTTGTATACCCTAGTCAGTTTTGAAATATCAAAGTTTCGATTAAATTTCATGACATAAAAGTATCGCAAAATGACACGATACGCCATTTTAAAGCTTAAACTCCGACAAAAATGACTGCGTAAACGCACCCTCAATGTTTTGAATAGAAAATGAATATTTATGATTTGAACGGAGGTAGGTGAAATTTATGTACCGCTGTCAATTTTTAAATACAATAGTTTCGACTAAATTTCATGACATAAAAGTATCGCAAAATGACACCTACGATACGGCATTTTAAAGCTTAAACCTCGACAAAAATGACTGCGTAAACGCACCCTCCGTGTTCTGAATAGAAAATGAATATTTATGATTTAAACGGAGGTAGGTGAAATTTATGTACCGCTGTTAATTTTTAAATACAATAGTTTCGACTAAATTTCATGACATAAAAGTACCGCTAAATGGCACTTATGCTATATCAGTTTAAAGGTGAAAGCTTGTTAAAAACGACTATATAAATGCCCCGTTGCTGTTCTTAATAAAAACATAGTAGTTACCGGTTATAGTATAGTTGTCTTATTATCTGTATCTAATATGCAGTTTTGTGATATGAATAGTCTGACAAAATTTCATGACATAAAAGTATCACAAAATGGCACTTATAATACGCCATTTTAAAGCTTAAATCTCGACAAAAGTGACTATGTTAACGCACCCTAAATATTCTTCACAGAAAATGAATATTTGTAATTTCAATGGAGAAAGATGAAATTGATATATGTATATTAGTCCATTTTGAAATACAAAAGTTTGGAATAAGTTTCATGACATAAAAGTATTACGGAATGGCACTTATGATACATCATTTTAAAGCTTAAATCTCAATAAAAATGGCTGTATTAACGCTCTATCGATATCCTTCACAGAAAATGAATATTTATGATTTGAATGACACAAGGTAAAATTCATAAATTTTCTATTCATATACTACAGTTTTGAAGTACAATAGTTCTGAGAAAATTTCATGACATAAAAGTATCACAATATGACACTTATAGTACGACAAACTAAAGCTTAAAGCTTGTCAATAAAAGTGTACAAATGCTAAAAAATTCTGACACAAATTGAACTATCAATGTTCAAAATAAACCGTCCAATGAATCGCGTCTTCTAAAACGACATAATTCTGAAGAATTTTTAATTGTGAATACTATTTTCAGCGTGGTTATAGCTACGCCAAGTCAAGCAGACAGATCGATCATTTTCTGTGCAACAAGCTAATATAAAATATGCAAAGAAAGTTTCCTGTCTGTCGCTAATTAGCTATTTTCACGTTCGAATATTGCTCAAGTAATCCTCGTAACGTTCGTTTGCGTTCGACATAATCGCATTAAAGTGATCATCCGATTACCGAAACTTTCTTTGCCAATTTCACCTCCCGAAATTCGAGCATTTTCCATGCTCGAACAATCACGAATTCCGCGAAAATAATATTCATGAATCGCTGAACTTTCTCGATTGCGATCTCTGATTGCACAAAAACAGCAATTATTTTAATTACCGCATCAATCATACAAATTCTGCAATCGATTGATCTGGTACATTCGTTCCAAGAACAGATATTAAAACTCAGTAATAAATACACTTTTTATTTAATATACTAATGATAATATTCCACAGCATACACCGTTTCCTCAATTCACTTCGACTTTATTTCACATATTTTACCAAGAAAAAAAAATTATAAATTTCATCTAAATTTCTGCACAATTAATAGTATAATATTAACGTCTTAGGCACAACACTATAGTGGCTTTCGCGAATGTCATCGTAGATTACATAGCGCCATGGCTCACTCTACTGACTCTCACCGTTTCAATTGAATGATCCTTTTCATATGTTTTGATTCGCACTTTTTGCCTTCACCACGTTTCATAAGAGTATTAACAAATCCCACAAAAGTACATTACATGTAAATAAAAGGTGCCAAGTAGTTTAGGCACCATGGGAGCACCTCTTTGCACTAATACACGATATTGGAAACATTTAGAAATTACATATTTTGTGAATTTTCGAAAAATGTAAATTATCAAAGTTAAAGTATATCATATCTTTGGGAAAAATAATTTAATCACGAAAAACTTCGTTCCAATGTACTCGCTTTGAGAACAGCATTGTCACACATTGTAGCGCTGTTTACGCGTAATTCGCGTCGAACTCTACAGAGAAGCAGCGTAAAGTTCAGCCGTGCCTAAGATGTTAATTATACTACGTATAATTTTGTTGAAAATAAAACGTGCTTCTAAAATCAGGTGATGTGCAGTTACTCGATCACTATCGGTCAAAGATGATACACTTAAATATATCACCGGATTAAACGAAGGAAAATAACAAGGTCCCCGTTCCTGGCGCACAGGATAAAAGTCCGGGTCATATCGATCCGAGTTAACGCTTAATGCCGCGATTTATCGGTCGTCTGCATCGAAATGTATAGGCAAGAAGAAAGGCGAAACGGTTCGTAGAACAAGAGGAGCCCGTTAAAAACCCGCTTGAAACGTTCAAGCAACGAGTGCACACGCCTGATGGGAGACAAAAAAAAAAGAAAGAGAGAAAGAAAGAAAAAGCACCCTTGGCTTCTGTTGGATGGAAAGCCACAGGCGTACCCTGTGTCACTCTGCAACGAATGGGCACGGGTAACCTTTTCGCGGTTCTCTAGTGGCATAGCTTTCGAGACCTTTCTGCGCTCTTCAGTCATTTGTAAAAACGCGCCAACCTATACGCGATACTTCAAAAGCTTTCTATCAAGCTTGCGAAGAGTAAAACCGCCAAAGTTTCGACACGGTGTTCACGAAACACCGATTTCACCCCCGCGCGTCTAATGCACCGAGCTTTTTCGATGTGGATTTTGGACGAGCGTGGAAATAATATATCGTTAATATTTCTGTGAAGAATTTTGGTGGGGCATTTATGCTCTCATTTTTGTTAAGGTTTAAGCTTTAAAACGACGTATTAAAAGTGTCATTTTGTAGTACTTTTATGTCATGAAATTTCGAAAGAAGTTTCGGATTTTAAAATTCATTAGAATATACAAGTTTTACTTTACTGCTACTAAAATCACAAATGTTCATTTTCTATTTAGAATGCTGATGGGGCGCTTATGCAGTCGTTTTTGTCAAGATTTAAGCTTTAAAACGACGTATCAGAAGTATTATTTTGTAGTACTTTTATGTCATGAAATTTCGAAAGAAGTTTCGGATTTTAAAATTCATTAGAATATACAAACTTTACTTTACTGCTACTTAAATCATAAATGTTCATTTTTTATTTAGAATGCTGATGGGGCGCTTATGTAGTCGTTTTTGTCAAGATTTAAGCTTTAAAACGACGTATCAGAAGTGTCATTTTGTAATACTTTTATGTCATGAAATTTCGAAAGAAGTTTCGGATTTTAAAATTCATTGGAATATACAAATTTTGCTTTGCCCCATTCAAATCTCAAATATTCATTTTTGTTTAGAATATTAGTCGGGCGCTTATGCAGTCGTTTTTGCAAAGAATTAAACTTTAAATTAACCTGTCATAAGCATTATTTAGTGACAATTTTATATCACGATATTTAGTCAGAACGTTTGCATTTCAATATTGACCAAAGGATATAAATTTTACCTTGCTCCATTCAAATCACAAATAATCATTTTTTACTGAAAATATTCATGGGGAATTTATGTAGCTATTTTTATTAGTATTTCAACATTAAAACAGCGTATGATAAATGTTATTTTATAATACTTTTATGTCATGAAATTTACAGAGAAGCTTCAGGTTTCAAAATTGATTCGAATAAACAAATTTTGGTTTGCCCCATTCAAATCAGAAATATTCATTTTCTGTTTAGAATTTTGATGGGGCGTTTATGCAGTCGTTTTTGTTAAGATTTAAGTTTTAAAACGATGTATAACAAGTGTCATTTTAGAATACTTTTATGTCATGAAATTTTATCAGAACTTCTGTATGTTGAAATTGACTAAAATCATTATACAAATTTTGTCCACATTCGTTCAACTAACTATAAATTCTTTTGTATTAAAATATTTATGAAGCATTTACATAGTAACTTTTAACAAGCTTCAAGCTTTACATCGATGTATAACAAGTGTCATTTTAGAATACTTTTATGTCATGAAATTTTATCCGAACTTTTATATGTTGAAATTGACTAAAATCATTATACAAATTTTGTCCACATTCGTTCAACTAACTATAAATTCTTTTGTATTAAAAATATTTATGAAGCATTTATATAGTAACTTTCAACAAGCTTTAAGCTTTACATCGATGTATAACAAGTGTCATTTTAGAATACTGTTATGTCATGAAATTTTATCCAAACTTCTGTATGTTGAAATTGACTAAAATCATTATACAAATTTTATCCATCTTCATTCAAGTAAATATAAATCCTCTTATATTAAAAATATTTATGAAGCATTTATATAGTAACTTTCAACAAGCTTTAAGCTTTACACCAACGTGTAACAAGCGTCACTTTACGATACTTTTATGTCACGGAAATTTACCAGAGGTTTTACAGTTTGATACTGCAAATTTTTCCTTATTATCTCGAATTGCCGGTCACTGGTGACCTTTATGACACTCAACCCGTTAATGAATTACTACAGATAAAGGAATTTTCCTCCTTTTCTCTGGCTCAGCGACAAACAACCCCATAAATCACGGTACTTAACGTTAACAGGATCATCGTGTCGCGGCAGGTCTGATTTATTTGTCAGAAGGCGATTTCTACCCTTCGATTCTATCTAATCTTTCCTTGAAAATTGTTTCTCCTTCGGGAAAGTGTCGTTTCATTCTCGATATCGATGACAATGGTAGTCGATTTCCGCGACACGAATTATTTTCATCCGTGATCGCGATTCTGCGTTAATTAACCATCGTGATACATCGGTTTTCAGAGTTATTTGTGTCGTGTTAAATGGATTTCGATGCGCATTGACTTGAATTGAATTGCATTATCAGAAGAAACGAGCATAAACGTCGCAGTTAAATCGTAATTGTTGTTACACACCGATTGAATAATAGCGTTGTTTATTTCTGTTATAATTAGCCCGATAATTAATTTCCTTGTGCATTGATGTTCCGTTTGTACATGAATGCGATTAACTGCATCGGGACTTCCCTTGCATCGATTTACATCGATTACGTTAAAAAACATCGTTTTATTCCGAACAAAACAAGTCGATCTCTTTTTTAGAAGCAATCACGTTGAATTTATTTTTAACCAAGTCCCCGACGAAATTTAAATCACTGGGTCATTTTGTAAATTATAATCATATCGCGTTTATTTTGTTTCCCACTCGAATTTAATCGGTAATGGGTCTTACGCTAAAATTTGTATTAATGGTTGGACCAATTGTGGACCGAGAAAAAAGCTTTCAGAGAGTTCATTGTAGAAATCCCGAAAACGATGAATCCGAAATGAAACATTAAATATTTGCAGCCGAAAAATAACCTCTCGACGAGTAATTCACCATACGGCAGATCATTAACTCGTGAAAGCGTTGATTTTCGCGAATTCGGGCCGCTTAAATGAACGTACGCGTCCGAATGCTTTCGAGAACATTATTAAGAGTTTCATTTAGCCGAATAAACGGGTGGAAAAAGAGCAAAGACGGTAGCAGATTCGTGGCTGAAAGAGAGCAACAAAAGAGCGGGGTTTGTTAATAAGAACAGGCAGGTACGAGAGAGACAATTTAACGACGTGACATTTTGTCGGTCGTAGACGACCCAAATCGATCGTCACGCTTGCCTTTGTTTGGCTTAATTAGCAACCGGCGGTATATCGAGTAGATAGGCCCGGCACGTTCGGGTCGAATCAGCCCTGGCTCGAATTCACCGGGGCTCGCCGTCGAATATTAGGGGCGATCGAGAGTGCTGAGTAAATTTCATCTTCTATGCTTCCGGTCGGTGAGCTCTTAAGAGCGGCATACATTTAACCGGTGGAAGGCTGAGAGGAAAAAAAGCAAGTTCGGCGAGAAGAAGCCGCGATGGTGAGTAATAGAGCTGCGAGAATAATAAGCCAATATAAATGTAAATGCGGTGAAGTAGGTGTATCTCGTATTTAGTGGCTTAAGTGAAATAACCTGGTGAAATTACGCGGTTATTTTATCGCGGATTAAATCTGGGGAAAAATTGTACGAGCTGTCTGGCGAGATCTAACTGCCTGAATTTGATATTAACGATTTTGTTGTACAGCGAAACGGATTATTTTGAAATCGCCTCGATCAGAGCTTGCTTTTTGTCGAGACTGTCGATGAAGCGCTTATAGAGGATCCTCCTTCGAGACTTAAGCTTTAAGTTGACATACTTTGGACGCCACTTTGTGATACTTTTATGTCATGAAATTTTACGGGAACTTTTATACTTTGATATTCGTTAAAATCGGATATGTTGACGTTGTACGATTTAAATGATTACTCGTTCTGTGTCGGAAATATCGAGGAAGCTCTTACAGTGTCTTTTTCTACGAGATTTAAGCTTTAAATAGACGTACCATAAGCATATTTTTGTGATACTTTTATGTCATGAAATTTTGTCGGAACTTCTTTACTTTAAAATTCGTTAAAATTGGAATATGAAGTTGACCTTGTTCGATGTCAATGATGATTATTCACTCTGTGTTAGGAATAATGATGAAGCTCTTTCAGAGTCTTTTTCTACGAGTTTTAAGCTTTAAATAGACGTGTCATAAGCATATTTTTGTGATACTTTTATGTCATGAAATTTTGTCGGAACTTTTATACTTTGAAATTCGTTAAAATTGGAATATGAAGTTGACCTTGTTCGATGTCAATGATGATCATTCACTCTGTGTTAGGAATAATGATGAAGCTCTTTCAGAGTCTTTTTCTACGAGCTTTAAGCTTTAAATAGACGTATCATAAGCACAATTTTGTGATACTTTTATGTCATGAAATTTTGTCGGAACTTTTATAGTTTGAAATTCGTTAAAATTGAAATATGAAGTTGACCTTGTTCGATTTAAATGATGATTATTCACTCTGCGTTAGGAATATTGATGAAGCTCTTTCAGAGTCCTTTTCTATTAGTTTCAAGCTTTAAATAGACGTATCATAAGCATAATTTTGTGATACTTTTATGTCATGAAATTTTGTTGGAACTTTTACAGTTTGAAATTCGTTAAAATCAGAATATGAAGTTGACCTAGTTTGATTTAAATTATGATTATTCTTTCTGTGTAAGGAATATTGAGGAAACGCTTGCGGAGTCTTTTTTGAGATGCTTTAAGCTTTAAATTGACGTATCCTGAAAGTCATTTTGTTATACTTTTATGTCATAAAATTTTCCCAGAACTTTTATACTTTGAAATTCCTCAAAAATACATTATGAAGTTTAGCTTATTTCGTTCAAATGATATTCAATCTGTGTTACGAATATTGATAAAGCACTTACGGAGTCTTTTTCGACATGCTTTAATCTTTAAATTGACGTATCCTGGAAGTCACTTTGTGATACTTTTATGTCATGAAATTTTGTCAGAACTTTTATAGTTTGAAATTCATTAAAATCAGAATATGAAGTTGACCTTGTTCAATTTAAACGATGATTATGCTTCCTATGCTAGGAATATTGATGAAGCGCTTGTAGAGACTTTCCGGCATGCTTTAATCTTTAAATTGACGTGTCTTGAAAGTCACTTCGTGATACTTTTATGTCATGAAATTTTGTCAGAACTTTTATACTTTGAAATTCATTAAAATCAGAATATGGAGTTGACCTTGTTCAGTTTAAATGATAATTATTCAATCTGTGTTAGGAATACTGATGAAGTGCTAATATTGTACAAGCTTTTTCTTCAAGACTTAAGGCTTACGTTGACACACTTTAGATGTTTCTTTGTGATACATTTATGTCATCGAATTTTGTTATAATTTTGTGCTTCGAAATTTGTCAAAAATTGACTACGAAGTTCACCTTGCTTCATTCAAATTAAATTCATTCTGTGTTAAGAATATTGGCAAAATGCTTATATAGTCTTTTTCGATATGCTTTAAGCTTGAAACTGATATAATATAAATGCTATTCTACAGTACTGTTATGTCATGAAATTTATGTTTTGAATAGCTTGAAATAATATATGAATTTCACATTTATTCATTTAAATGATAATTACACGTTTGGGTTGAACGTATCCAATGGTCATTTACATGCACATTTTCGTTCACTTTTCAGCTTCAGATTGATGTGTCAGTAGTGCCATTTTGTAACATTTTTATGTCATGAATTTGTATCAGAATTTTCGTATTTTAAAATTGACCAGGAACAATATATGAATTTTGTCTCTATTCGTTCAAATGACAATAAATCATTATATATTGAAAATAGTAACGAGGCATCCATATCATCTTTTTCGTCTTGCTTTAAGCTTCAAAACGATGTATTGCAAGTAGCATTTTGTAATACTTTTCTGTCATGAATTTTTGTCAGAATTTTCCTATTTTAAATTTGAACAGAAACAGTATATTAATATTGTCTCTATCCATTCAAATGACAGTAAATCATTTTGTTTTAAGAATCGTAAAGGGGCGTCTATACCATCTTTTTTGTCATGTTTTAAGCTTTAAAATGACGTATTACAAGTAGCATTTTGTGATACTTTTCTGTCATGAATTTTTGTCAGAATTTTCCTATTTTAAATTTGAACAGAAACAGTATATTAATATTGTCTCTATCCATTCAAATGACAGTAAATCATTTTGTGTTAAGAATCGTAAAGGGGCGTCTATACCATCTTTTTTGTCATGTTTTAAGCTTTAAAATGACGTATTACAAGTAGCATTTTGTGATACTTTTCTGTCATGAATTTTTGTCAGAATTTTCCTATTTTAAATTTGAACAGAAACAGTATATTAATAGTGTCTCTATCCATTCAAATGACAATAACTCATTTTGTTTTAAGAATCGTAAAGGGGCGTCTATATCATCTTTTTCGTAGTGCTTCAAGCTTCAAAATGATGTACCATAAGTGATATTTTGTGATACTTTTCTGTCATGAATTTTTGTTAGAATTTTCATATTTCAAAATAGACAAAATGAAATATTAATCTTGTCTCTATCTATACAAATGACAGTAACTCATTTTATTTTAAGAATCGTAAAGGGGCGACTATATCATCTTTTTTGTCGTGCTTTAAGCTTAAAAATGATGTGCCATAAGTGATATTTTGTGATACTTTTCTGTCATGAATTGTTGTCAGAATTTTCCGATTTTAAAATTGAACAGAAACAGTATATTAATATTGTCTCTATCTATTCAAATGACAGTAACTCATTTTGTTTTAAGAATCGTAATGGGGCATCTATATCATCTTTTTCGTCGTGCTTTAAGCTTCGAAACGATATGCCACAAGTAGTATTTCGTCATACTTTTCTGTCATGACTTTTTGTTAGAACATTATTCTATAAATTCCCAGAACTGACAAACGAATTTTACCACGTTCCACTCAAATAACGATAAACTCTTTTACATAAAAAACCCCAGCAAACTATACAAATATTTTGGTCAAGCTTTACTCTAAAAATTGCCACAACATAATCGCCATTGCGGAATATTTTTCTCTCATGAACTTGCGCCAGATTTTTCATTCGCCCCAAAAAACTCGGATCGATATTTCATACTTGAAATCTGATGGAAAGCGGAGATCGCTTTCATAATAACGACTTGTCCGTCAAAAAGTTTGTACCGGAGGCATCGAGAGAATCGCTGATTAGTGAAAAACTGCCAAAAGGGTCAAACCGGTCAGTGAAATGTAGGAAACATTCGGGGCAACTGAGAGTTGATTGACAAGCTCGCGTCAGAGAGGTCGTAGAAATCGGGCTGTCCCGTCGTTTCCGGTGCAGATGGTTTTGTGACGCGTTGAAAAAGCAAAGGAAAATTGAATTAAGACACAGTGGTGAACGGGAAACGGGCCGTCGACGATTGACGGCCGATGGCGTTATGTATTCCTGCGGGAAAGATCGATTGCTATCCGTATCGGTCGCGTGCCTAACAGAGGCGGCAAACACGCCTCGCGAATAAGAAATTACGTTGTAAGCGGCAAGGCACGTGCCAGATCCCTGTGTGTGCACAGTGTACACAGTGTTGTACGATTGCGAGTGTGGAAGAGAGTACCGGGTACTCAAAGGTGGGTTGGCAAGCTGTGCATCCATATGCATCGGTCGCTCGTAAAGAACAACGGTGGCGAAATTAACAGAGGCGAGGTATGCCGTGCCGAAGGAGGATACCAGCCGCTTGCAAATGGCTTAGAAAGTTTCAACAGTTTCCACCTGCGTGTGTGCTGGTTCTTCGGGATACCGACTCGTGTAAACTCGGAGAATTGCTGGATTTTGACGGAGAACATATTCCCCGATGGAATTCGAATCGCCCGTAATTAAGATTTTTTATTACCGTCTGATTCCCCAACTTTAACTTTGCGGTTGTTAAAATATGGAGGAGTACACTGGACTTTTCTTGTTAAATTTTATGACGCAAATTGAGGAAAAATAACACGTTTGAAATTTAACGCCGAAAATGAGAGTATAGACTGCGTGTTCGTTTATCGTTCCTAGCCAATTTGACACAAAACCGCTGACAAAATTTCGTGACAAAATTATAACAAATGACAGATATGGCGCGTCGTTTTAAAGATTAAATCTTGGCTAAAATAGCTGCGTAAACGGGCCATCGATATTCTCAACAGAAATTGAATTTTTGTTATTTAAGTAGGACGAGGGAAAATTTATACACTGGTTGATTTTGTAGTTTCAAAGGTCGGATTAAATTTCATGACATAAAAGTATTGCAAAATGGCACTTGTGATACGTCGTTTTAAAGCTGAAACACTAATAAAACTGGGTATGTAAATGCCCCATTAATATTTGTTGTTGAAAATGATTATTTGTGATTTAGACGGAGCAAGGTAAAATTTACATGAATTGGTTAATTTTGAAATGCAAATGTTCTGACTAAATATCATGACATAAAAGTAGTGCAAAATGGCACTTACGATACGTCATTTTAAAGCTGAAACGCTATTAAAAATCGCTACATAAATGCTCCATCAATATTTGCAGCTGGAAATGATTATTTATGATTTAAATGGAGCAAGATAAAATTTACATGATTTGGTTAATTTTGAAGTGCAAATGTTCTGACTAAATATCATGACATAAAAGTAGTGCAAAATGGCACTTATGATACGTTATTTTAAAGCTGAAACACTAATAAAAATGGCTACATAAATGCCCCCTCAATATTTGCAGCTGGAAATAATTATTTGTAATTTAAATGGAGCAAGATAAAATTTATGTTTTCGATAATTTTTAAATGCAAATGTTCTGACTAAATATCATGACATAAAAGTACTGCAAAATTGTGCATATGATACGTCATTTTTAAGCTGAAATGCTAACAAAAAAGACTGTATAAATCACCCATCAATATTTGTTGTTGAAACTGATCATTTGTGATTTGAATGGAGAAAGGTAAAATGTATGTCCTTTGATCAATATTCAAATGCAAAAGTTCTGACTAAATATCATAACATAAAATTGTCAGTAAACGATGCTTATGATATTTCAATTTAAAGCTTAATTCTTCACAAAAATGACTGCATAAATGGTCCTCGAATATTTTTTATAGAAAATAAATATCTGCCATTTAAAGAGGATAAGGTAAAAATTGTATACGCTAGTCAATTTTAAAATACAAAAGTTCTGACTAAATATCATGACATAAAAGTATTACAAAATGACACATGTGATACGTCATTTTAAAGCTTAAACATTGGAGAAAATTATTTTGTAAGTGATCCATCAATATTCTCAACAGAAAATGAATACCTGTCACTTGAACCGGTTAAGGTAAAATTTTGTAATCTACTTTCAATCAATTTCAAAATTCAAAAGTTATACCAACATTTTATGATATAAAAGTTTGAAGCTTGCAGCATATTAAAAAGAGCTGCAGAAGTTCTTTATCGATATTCTAAATTCGAAGTAAAGAATTGTCATTTGAACCATATAGGACAGAATTTGTTTTCTATTTTTGGTTACTTTCAGAATAAATTCTATCAAACTTTCGTGACATAAAAATGTCACAAAATGGCTTTCACACTGCGTCAATTTAAAGCTTGGAGCTTCACGAAAGAGAATCTATAAGTACTTCATCAATATGAGTGACAGAGAATCAGTAACTGTTATTTGAACGATTTATATTATTCTTAACTGTATTAAAACATATAAAATCTGATGCAAAATTATGACACAAATATATTGTAAAATGCTATTTGTACTATATTAATTAAAAGTTAAAACTTTTCGAATTGAAACATTTATAAAGCCAAATTCTCAAATTTCCAAATTTCTAACTTTTCAAATTCTCAAATTTACAGGGTTCCAAAGACTCAAACTCTCATATTTCCAATTCTCTGAGTTCGCAAATTCTCACATTCACTAAATTACAAATCTCCAAATTCTCAAACTTCCAAATCTCTAAGTTCTCAAATTCTCACATTCTCTAAATTACAAATCTTCAAATCTCCAAGTTCACAAATTCTCACATTCTCTAAATTACAAATCTCCAAATCTCTAAGTTCCCAAATTTTCAACTCCACAAAATTTCAAATCTCCACATTTCTAAATACCCAATTTCTCAACTGCACAAATTTTTTAAATTTCCAAATCTACCTTTTCACAATCTACCAAACTTTAGTTCTCCAATGCCCGACTCCCCAAGAATTCCCAAAAAACCATTATAAATCCCTAAAATATCACCTCCTGAACTTCCAAATCCTGAACTTCCAAAAATTCCAAAAATTACGAATGAAGAATTTCTCGCGATTCACAAGAAATTGCCGGAACATTCGCGACATCCGCTCGCCGCTAACAATAGAAAAATTTCACTTCACTTATGACCCGTAACATTGTTGAACACAAATGAGAACGAAATCGATTGTCTCGGTACTCGTTCCCCATGGTTCAAGGTACCAGTTACAAGTGCAAGAGTACCGGGTGTACCGTTAGTTGCGGTAAATTTCCGATCCAAGTGCATTGCACCCTTCGCAATATGTTAACTCATAATACAATATAATAACGAGTCCTCGATTCAACTTTTTATCGATGCAACAGTACAACATTTTTAATCTTCTCAGACACTTTGTACAAGTCCAAATAGATTCGATTAGCAATATCCAAAGTATCGGTACATCCTGTGGAGTATTTTCAGTTTATTCACATCTGATTGAACCCTTAATTTCTTGCACCATTTTGACTAGTCTGACTAAATTCTGACGTTATTATTTCTCTATTATGTGCCGAGATTCTCCATTCCGCTGCGTTTATACCTCACATGCACAATGCTCTAGATTTGTTTAAAAAATACCCGTTTCAAATTGCTGTGTGCCCTTTGATCATATTGTGTCACTCGTGACATCACTCTTCAGATCCAATAAACCGAAATTATATTCACAGCACGATCACGCCAGGAGTTTAATACCAATTATACTTTGCATAATCAAGGATCCCAAATCCAAAATATACCTAACATTTCAATTTTCCTTACTTGTCATTGCAGCAATCATTAGTTAACTCCGTCTAACGCAACTGTTGAAATGATAGGTTAAGGGTTAAACGTGTCACCTTTGGTGAATAACGGTAGGATGAAGAATAAGTGACACACGGTGCTTTAGCGGAAGAATGTACAGATGTCAACCCACGAGTTGGCGCGTGACCCAAAGTAAAAGAAGCCCCACCGTGAACACTTCCGGTTACATTTCGGCAAATATGAATAATGACAATAACAACTGCAGCAATTCGCACTATCTCACTCTCGAGACGTTTGCCTATCATTTTTCGCCTAATTGGTACGCGAACTCGAGCCAATGCTACCGCAGAAAATACGTGTGAGGCGTCCATTTTTCTATCCTATTTGACGCGTTGAGTACCACATGCAGTTGAAAACTTTGTCAGGTAGTTTTGTCAGTTGTAACAAATCCTATCGAATATTCTTATAATATTTTCTTACATTTATCCACAGTTCCAAATAGTTAGGACGAGTATTTTCAATTAGGTTAGCGAAGAAACTCTTAACATAGCCGATAGATTTTTATGGAAATTTATGTGGCGATATGGGTGACGTGGCAGTTGTGTTAATTACTAGTGTATGCGATAGTTGTGCTTCTAGTCTATTTCTCTATTCTGACTAATAGTAGCTCTTTTAAACACGTCTTCACTCGCCAACTCGTGGGTTGACACCGGTATACTGTGCGTGACTGCATCGAAGCAGTTTTATAACGACCATCGCAACAGAAATGTAAATTGTCAAATACAGGTTTTACATACAACGATTTTGCGTACGAAGCTACACACCTTTCTAGACACTTAGGTCAGCCTGTTCACGCGCCAACTCTTGGGTTGACAGTACATATTGTTTAATTAACTTTACTTAAATTGTTAAATTACTGATAGTTTGTGTCGACCCTGCTTGATTGACGATAGAATACTTTTGTTAGGGGTTTGATGTGAACGTAGCCGTTGTAATCAGCATGTTTCGTAGCTTCCAGCAAAGTCCAGCGAGCATGCTTCAGGCTGGCCGAGTGCTCGGACTCTAATTCGTTTCGGTCACGAATGCCCGTAAAAAGATCCTAAATATCCTTGCATCGCGGTTATAAATCAGGCTTTAAACGGCGTTCCTTCGAGATCGTCGTTAAACAACGTCGAAAAAAAGGAGAAAAACTGTGAAATTTCAACCGGTCCGTTCCATCTTGTAACTTTGTAATTTATTATAACCGTGAAGTATCTTACGGTTAATCTTTTGCCGGTTTCAGATGGAAACGATAATTACTTTTGTCCCGGGGAAAGAAGCTTTTTGCAAAGTTCCGCGAAACAACTTACAATTTTTTAGTAAATTTTACAAGGAAGATGCAAGAAGTTTGTAAATAGCGCGCTGCGAAAAAGTTCGCCGCTTCTTTTGTCAGTGATAAAGTATCATCTTGTTCCGCGTCCTTTTTAAGCGGATGCAACTCGAGTTCGCCGTTATTATATTGAAAGACAAAATATTTTAGTTAATGACCGGTATCGCTTCTTTTTGCGCCCTTGCAAATTATCTTCGGTGTTGTCGGGTGTATACTGTTATTTCCATGAAATTTTAGGGCATCTTCGAAGTGAGGGAGGATCTTGATTTTCTTTCTTGTGTCGAGAAGGATTTTGATATTCTTAGGAATGTGGAGAGGTAGAAATTTGGAATTGTGAGAAATTTGGAAATTTTAGGATTTTGAAATGGAGAAATTTAGAGGCTTGAACATTTGGAAATTTAGGGATTTGGGAATTTCGGAATTGGGGAATTAAGGGATTTGGAAATTTAGGAATTTGGGAATTTGGAAATTGGGGATTTAAGGGATTTGGAAATGTAGAGATTTGGAACTTTAGGAATTTGGGGATTTAGGTATTTGGAGATTTTGGAATTTTGAAATTTAGGAATTGGGGATTTCGGAATTGGGGAATTAAGGGATTTGGAAATTTAGGAATTTGGGAATTTGGAAATTGGGGATTTAAGGGATTTGGAAATGTAGAGATTTGGAACTTTAGGAATTTGGGGATTTACGTATTTGGAGATTTTGGAATTTTGAAATTTAGGAATTGGGGATTTAAGAGATTTGGGAACTCAGGGATTTGGAAATTTAGGGATTTGGGAATTTCGGAATTGGGGAATTAAGGGATTTGGAAATTTAGGAATTTGGGAATTTGGAAATTGGGGATTTAAGGGATTTGGAATTTTAGGAATTTGGGGATTTAGGAATTTGGGGATTTTGGAATTTGGAAATTTAGGAATTGGGGATTTAAGAGATTTGGGAACTCAGGGATTTGGAAATTTAGGAATTTGGGAATTTCGGAATTGGGGAATTAAGGGATTTGGAAGTTTAGGAATTTGGGAATTTGGAAATTAGGGATTTAAGGGATTTGGAAATGTAGAGATTTGGAACTTTAGGAATTTGGGGATTTAGGTATTTGGGGATTTAGGAATTTGGAGAATTTGAAATTTGGAAATTTAGGAATTGGAGATTTAAGAGATTTGGAAATTTAGGAATTTGGGGATATAGGAGTTTGGGGATTTGGGAATTTAGGTATTTAGGAATTTGGAAATCTAACAATTTCAAAATTTCGGTATTGGGGAATTAAGGGATTTGGGTATTTGGGGATTTCGGTATTTGGAAATTTGGAAGTCTAGGAATTTGGTAATTTGGGAATTGGGAAATTTGGGAATTGGGAAATTTGGGAATTGGAAAATTTGAGAATTGGGAAATTTGGGAATTGGGAAATTTGAGAATTGGGAAATTTGGGACTGTGAAAAATTTGAAAATTTAAAAATTCTGAAATTTAGAAATCTACTCATTCAAGAATTCAATAATGTCAGAATTTGTAAATTTAGAAACTCAAACTTTTGCAAATCCATTCATTTCATGTTCGAAATTATTCCAAAATATCACTGTTGCAAGTCAAATTAAAATTCAACTTTCCCAAAACAATACCTATATCAATCTCCTAACTTTTTAAAATAAAACATGCTGAAAATACAGAATAATAGAGAAAATGTTCATAGAAACAAATAATGCATCAATAAAAATTTACACGTGTATAGGTAATAATTATCCACATATAGTTATAAATATAATTAATCTGATATTTATACAGGGAAATATGTTAAAATGTACGATTTTACGCGTGTTGACAATATGACGTCGAAATTATAGCTATTTCTTTAGCGATTTAGCTTATCGATAAGGCACACCAGTCACCTAACTCGTATGAATAAGCGGAGTAGCCTAAAAGTAATGGATACTTTGCACGCAGCAGCGTTTTATAATTCATGCTAGTCCAGCTAGAATAACCTTGTTTTAAAGCAGGAAATTTCACTTAAGGCTAGTGTTTCAACTACCTGGTGTCTTGGATATTAGTTTCGGTGTCTAATGCTTCTGATAGTGAGCTACTATTATTCAACCTTTCCACTACTTATCTAATACCGAATAACAGTTTAACACTTATTTAACACGTACTTTGGAACAGTATCTAATATCCTAGATATTATTACCGTTGATATTTAGTAGTGGTGCTTTAGATATTTTAGATTTTTTCTTTTCTTTAGGTAATTTCTAGATATTTCAGATATTTTAGATTTTTTCTTTTCTTTAGGTACTTTCTAGATATTTTAGATATTTTAGATTTTTTCTTTTCTTAGGTAGTATCTAGATATTTTTGATTTTTTTTTTTTTAGGTAGTTTCAAGATATTTCAGATATTTTCTTTTCTTGAGATACTTTCTTAGGTACCTTATTTTATATACAAAATAGATTAAGAACTTGGATTTTGTTATTATTCATAATTTTAAATATGTATTCGTCGAATGTTACATTTCGACACTAAAATTTCAGGTATCTGGTACCTAATACATTAGGTACTATTTTATAATAATTTAGGGGCTTGAAAATTTGGAAATTTCTGAATTTAGGGATTTGGAAGTCTAGGAATTTGGAAATTTCGGAATTGGGGAATTAAGGGATTTCGAAATGTAGGGATTTGGAAATTTAGAGATTTGGAAATTTAGTAATTTGGGGATTTAGGAATTGGGGATTTAAGGGATTTGGGAATTTAGAGATTGAGAAATTTAGGAATTTGGGAGTTTAGGAATTTGGAATATCGGAATTGGGGAATCAAGGGATTTGAGTATTTGGGAATTAAAAAATTTGGGAATTTGAAAATTTGAGAATTGGGAAATTTGGGAAGTGGAAAATTTGAGAATTGGGAAATTTGTGAATTGGAATATTTGAGAATTGGGAAATGTAGGAATTGGGGCGTTTTGGACTTTAGAAATTTGAGAACTTAGGAATATAGGTATTAAGTGATACTTAATACCTTATATACTCTGTCTTAATATTTATTTTGGACAATTACCTAACACGTTAAATACTTAAGTACCGATATCTTAAGTACTTAGATACTTCTATTACCCAAATGAAAATTTGAAGTAGTTACTTAACATTGATCTCATACGTAGTTCATATTAGATACTATTCCAAATACCTAACTAAAATTTGTAGTAAAGTAAAAATACTTGTGAACAATATTAATATTAATATGAATATTGACTTAGCGTTTTGCCTAACACCAACGTATTTAAGAATTACGAAGGCACACCGCGATCAGCAAAACGAACAGCGTGTTAATTTGAGCAGACAGGAAATGAAAGAAAAGCGATAGAGACATTAAAGAGCAATAGCACGTAAAAGGGATTACATTCGCGCTAGGAAAGCGAAAGGGTGCAAAGCCCATCAGCTTCGCAACTCGTAATCAAACGCAACATTTTCTCTCCCTTTTCCCGCGCGTTCTCCAAAGGCCGGGCTTTTTTCCTACCAAGTCTATGAACGTGGCAAAGCGTAATATAAAATACCGAAGCGTAGGAAGGCTCGAGAACGCGTCTGAAACACCGATCGTGAATGAACGAAGCCCGCGTTTCGGATAAAAAAGAAAGGATAAAACC
Organism: Megachile willughbiella; assembly: GCA_945859595.2. Taxonomy (NCBI): domain Eukaryota; kingdom Metazoa; phylum Arthropoda; class Insecta; order Hymenoptera; family Megachilidae; genus Megachile; species Megachile willughbiella. Next base: position 15,223,094 of record OX243796.1, read on the forward strand.
CTGTCGGCAACCGTTAAGCGAAAAGTCATCGTGTTTACACGGCTCCGGACAACGATATTTTTGTTTTCCGTATTCTTTTTTTCTCGGTCAAAGAATATTCAGACGGTCGATTTGCGAAAGCTCGCGGCACGGTGTGTAACGCTTTGAAAGTTTCACCTTGCCACGGCTATTTCAAAGTTTAATCCGCTTCGTTGACGTTTTCTTCGTACTTGTTGCGAGCACCGTGTGTCGCGGATCGATCGAATGTTATCGAATCCGTAATCGATGGATAGATACACGGATTTAAAATAAAGTTACACAAGGAGGTTTGCGCATGCGACAAACGATGGACAGAGTAAAGAGCTTTCGCAAACGTAAGCTGATTTATTCGGCAAGTATTGTGTTTCTGCGAGAATAATATTTGGAGTAAATATTATGCCCCGCTCGAAGTTATGATTTACCAGGAAGCTTTACTGACTCGACGACGCTTTTTATTGTCATTCTTCATCGCGCGAATACTGTTTGCGTTAGAGCCATTCGACGAATTGTGTCGCATATTTGATACGAGGAATTTATGTTATGCAATTACTGAAGTTTTCGGAACGCGAGTGTGTGGAGTATTTGATTTGGAAGACGGAATGTTCGGGAATTTGGGAATTTTGAAATCTTGGTAGTTAAGTAGTTTCGAAATTTTCGATGTTCCGTTTCAGAATTATGGAATTGAGAAATTTATGGATTTGGATATTTGGAATTTAGAGAATTCGGGTAATTCGGAATTTTAGGAATTTAAAATGTGGGGAATCTTGAACTTGGCAGAGTACGAAATTGGAGAATTTGGAATTTTGGGAGTGTGAAATTGGAGGGGTTTCGAATCTGGGAAATTTGGAATCTATGGAAACTGGAATTTGGGGAATTTTGAACCTGGGAAATTTTGAATCTAGGGAAATTAGAATCTGGCGAATTTGGAATTTGGGGAATTCGAAATTTGGGAAATTTGAAATCTAGGGATTTGGAATTTGGGGAATTTAAAAATTGGGGAATATGGAATGTGGGGAATTTGGAATTCGAGGAATCTGGAATTTGGGGAATTTGGAATCTGGAAAATTTGGAACTAGGGGAATTTGGAATCTGGGAAATGTGTAACTAGGGGAATTTGATATCTGGGGAATTGGAATCTGGGGAATTTAGAACTTGGGGAATTTGGAATTTTGGGAATTTTGAAATTGGGGAATTTGGAATTTGGGGAATTGGAACCTGGGGAATTTAGAACTTGGGGAATTTGGAATTTTGGGAATTTTGAAATTGGGGAATTTGGAATTTGGGGAATTGGAACCTGGGGAATTTGGAATTTTGGGCATTTGAAACTAGGGGAATTTGGAATCTGGGGAATTTGGAATTTGGCCAATTTGGAGCTTGGAGAATTTCGAATCTAGGGAATTTGGAACCTGGGGAATTTCTAATTTAGGGAATTTGGAACTTGGGAAATTTCGAATCTGGGGAATTTGGGAAATTTTGAGAATTCGGAATATTTAAAGATTGGCTGAATTCAGAATTTTTTGAAATTTCGAGTATTTGAAGTTTGGAATTTTTAATTTTGGGATTGTGCGATTTAGAAATTGACGACTTTGCAAATTAAAGAATATAGGCATTTGGCTATTTAGTAACATAAAAATTTGGAAATTTAGAAATTTAGGAACTGAAAAATTTGGAAATTTTTGAATATATCGATTTGGGGATTCGAAAATGTAGTCATCTAAGTATTTGAAAAAATGAAACTTGAAGAATTGGGGATTTGTGAATTTTGAAATTTGTTGTAAATTTTGTCAATCTTTGTCAAACACTATAAAATTCAGATTAAATACAATTGCTCAGATTTGTCTTCACCAAAATTTTATAACGAAGCAATAATATAACATATCGATCGAAATACGCAGATACATAGAGTTATCGGTGTTGAACAATTCGAAATAAGAAATTTATTATGTTATTCGACAAACATTAGCAGCCAGTCTGTATAATAAATCAAATGAAACGTACATATACATGGAGGAAAATTATAACGCGTTGGCTGTTTGCAGAAGCATGCCCCCCAGGCAAAGGTAGCACGTAGTAAATTAATTCCCCATTTCAAACCACTAATTTTCCTATGCTTCCTAAGGAAACAGCTATTATTTCACTGTCAAAATAATTTACACGCTGTACATCGTCAAAGTTAGCCATCGTCATAATTAAAAGACAGCCAGCGATACCCGACGTTGTTGCACACTCTGTTAGAGATTAACAATTCGTTGCGTGACTTTTTTAATTTTTTAAAAGGAGGCGTTTTCGAACACGCAGAATATGTCAGGCGGAAAGAAACATTATATTGAACGCTGTTTTTCTTTTGGTATTAACGTGTTTTTAGAGAAGGATAGGGAAATGGATTTTTGGGGGTATTTTTTATCGATGGAAATTTGGGGATCTGGGAAGTTATGGTTTTTTGCATTTTTGGAATATGGAAATTTGGGGACCTATGAATTTAGGGGTTTGGGAATTGGGAAATTTGGGAATCTAGGGAGTTGAGAGTTTGGTAATTTAGGGATTTGGGAAATTTGGGAATTGGGGAATTTGGGAATTGGGAAATTTGGGAATCTAGGGAGTTAATAATTTGGAAATTTAGGGATTTGGGGTATTTAGGGATTTGGGACATTTGTGAATCTAGGGAGTTGAGAATTTGGTAATTTAGGGATTTGGGGAATTTGAGAATTTGGAAATTTGGGAATTTTGGGATTTGAGAATTTAGGAATTTGGGGATTTGGGGAATTGGGAAATTTGGGAATCTAGGGAGTTGATAATTTGGTAATTTAGGGATTTGGGGAATTTGAGAATTTGGGAATTTAGGAATTTGGTGATTTGGGGAATTTAGGAATTGGGAAATTTGGGAATCTAGGGTGTTGAGAATTTGGTAATTCAGGGATTTGGGGAATTTGGAAATTTGGGAATTTAGGGATTTGAGAATTTGGGGTTTTGAAAATTTGGGAATTTAGGGATTTGGTGATTTCGGAATTGGGGAATTTGAGAATTTGGAAATTTGAAAATTTGAGAATTTGCAAATTTGAATATTTAAAAATTTTTAAATTTGGGAATTTGTGAAGTTGATAGTTTGATAGTTTAGAAAGATAATAGTTCAGAAATTCGAATATTCAGAAATTCGATAATTCAGAAATTTGGAAATTCAGAAATTCCAAAATTCAGACATTCGAAAATTTAGAAATTCGATAATTCAGAAATTTGGAAATTCAGAAATTCAGAAATTCGAAAATTCAGAAATTCGAAAATTTAGAAATTCGATAATTCAGAAATTTGGAAATTCGAAAATTCAGAAATTGGAAAATTTAGAAATTCGATAATTTGGAAATTCGAAAATTCCAAAATTCGAAAATTTAGAAATTCGATAATTCAGAAATTTGGAAATTCAGAAATTCCAAAATTCAGACATTCGAAAATTTAGAAATTCGATAATTCAGAAATTTGGAAATTCAGAAATTCAGAAATTCGAAAATTCAGAAATTCGAAAATTTAGAAATTCGATAATTCAGAAATTTGGAAATTCGAAAATTCAGAAATTGGAAAATTTAGAAATTCGATAATTTGGAAATTCGAAAATTCCAAAATTCGAAAATTTAGAAATTCGATAATTCAGAAATTCGAAAATTCCGAAATTCCAAAATTCGAAAATTCTGAAATTAGAAAATTCAGAAGTGCTAAAGTTCAAAACCTCAAGAATCCACGAATTTATCAGTTCTAATATATAAAAATTTGTCAACTCAAAGATTTGCACTGTCAGACCTCAACAACTCCAATACCATAAATCAATCTCTTAATAAATCAATGAAATCCATTATTTCTCAACTCGTCCCAAACAAACAACCTGAACATGAACTATCAATCTAGTAAGTACCGAAATATAATATCCAACCTCTCTTCTCCTCGAAAACTGTATCTCGAAGAGGTTGAATAAAACGTAGGACGAACTTATGTCACGACCCAATAAAAGAAAGATGGAGTTATGAGATAAACGTAGAGGGGAAAAAAGGGAAATAAAAGGGTGTCTTTCAGCTTTTCAGAGGACGATAAAGCTGCGCCTACTTTGTGGCAGGTCCCTTTTTCGATTCTTCCCTCGCACCCTCGCTTCTTCAGCTACAACATTTTACGACTCACCCTCTCCCTTCGACATTTTCCCATCCCTTCGCCTCTTCTTCTTCTTCGTTCTTCTATCTGCTACATGCCGCCTATCGCGCCATCCTCCATCTTCCTCTCTCTGTTCCTCGCGGTTATTCACGTTATGCTTTTTCATCCGTGTACCTACAAACGCGACCGCAATAAAGCGTCCGCTCGAGGAGAAAAAGAAAGAGGGACGATCCGAAGAGAGAGCGAGAGATCTCGGAGCATTCGGTGCTCATCCGATCGTACAAGTCATTCTTTGAATTTCAAACTTGCCAGGCTGGACTCTTACGAAGATGTATGGTTTTTTTTATAAGGAGGCAATTGAATGAGAAGGAATTTATTAGTTAGGTTAACTTGGAACAGAGTTTTATTGATGCAATTAAAGCATTTATATGATGAAGGTTTTTAGGGTGGTAAAATTGTATACGAAATTCTAATGTAAATTTTGGAATTTTGGGATTTGGGAAGTTGGGACTTTGGGATTTTGGAAATTTGAATATTTGGTCATTTGAAGAATTGAAAATTTTGGGTTTTTAATTGTGGATTTGGAAATTTCAGAAGTTGGAGATTGGAGGGTTTGGAAATTCAGAATTTAGAATTTGGAGATTTAGAAATTTTAGTGTGTAACTCGAAAAATTGGAAATTTGAGAAATTCGAAGTTCAGAAATTCTTCGATTTTTCAATTCTTCCATTCGTCAATTCTTCAATTTTTCAATTTTCCCATTCTTCAATTCTTCATTTCTTCAATTCTTCGAGTCTTCAACTGTTCAATTCTCCCATTCTTCAGTCCTTCAATTATTCAATTATTCTATTATTCCATTATTATTCAAACCTCCCATTCTTCAATTCTTTGATTCTGTTATTTTTCCATTCTTAAATTCTTCAATTCGTCAATTCTTTTACTATTCAATTCTTCAATTTTCTAATTCCGCCATCCTTTAATCTTTCCATTCTTCTGTTCCTCAATCCGTAAATGCATAAATGCATAAATTTTTCAATTCTTTAATTCTCCAATTCTTCAAAGCGTCAATTATTTAATTCTTCTCTTTTTCATTTTGTCAAATCGTCAATCCATAAATTTGCAAATTCTTCAAATCGTCAATTCTTCCATTCTCCTATTCTTCAATTCATTAGTTCGTCAATTCGACAATCTGTGCATTCTTCAATTCTTCAAATTGTCAAATTGTCAAATCGTCAGTTCCTCAATTTGACAATCTGTGCCTTCTTAAATTCTTCAAATTGTCAAATTGTCAAATTGTCAAATCGTCAAATCCTCAATTTGACAATCTGTGCATTCTTCAATTCTTCATATTGTCAAATCGTCAATTCCTCAATTTGACAATCTGTACATTCTTCAATTCTTCAAATTGTCAAATCGTCAATTCCACAATTTGACAATCTGTGCATTCTTCAATTCTTCAAATTGTCAAATCGTCAATTCCTCAATTTGACAATTTGTACATTCTTTAATTCTTCAAATTGTCAAATCGTCAAATCCTCAATTTGACAATCTGTGCCTTCTTCAATTCTTCAAATTGTCAAATTGTCAAATCGTCAATTCCCCAGTTTGACAATCTGTACATTCTTCAATTCCTCAATTCTTTAATTCCTCAATTCTTTAATTCCTCAATTCTTTAATTCTTCAATTCTTCCATTTTTCAATTCTTCAATTCTTCAATTCTTCAATTCATCAGTTCGTCAATTCGTATCCTGAAAACTTCCTAAATTTATCAATTTGCATTAAGTTACTTCCACAGTATACAAAAACTCCTAGAACCAATCCTACATTCAACCAAAGTATCCTGCTCACCTGCAAACACAAAGGAAATCAGTTTTGAAAAATTATCCGAATCCTTCCTCGAAAAGCTCAAACGTACAAAGAATTCTCTGTGTGTTCAAGAAAGGAGACTCGAAGAATTCTACTCTGGTCATCGACTCGATGAACATCGCAAACTTATGGAAGCAAATATCTGCTCTTTCTATTTCATCCACCGCGTTTTCATCTTTCTCATAACCCATTTTCCACCACTTTCCGCACCTGGCAATTGTCGCTGGTTTACCTCCATCCTCCCCGCCGGTTTTTTATCCTTCGTTGTCTCGCGTTCTCTGCTTTTGACCTTTTCTTTTACGACGTCACCGTTATCCTGTTCGTTTCAACCACTCGTAACAAGTTCCTCGTCCATTCAGACGATACACCCACGTACCTGTATCCGACGTATAAATCTATCGGCGTGGGTGTACGAGAGAGAACAAAAGAGAGAGAGAGAGAGTTACATTCATATTCAGACATAGCACCATACGTTTTCCATAAAAGAAGTTAATTTAGATACTATATTATTTTGCTTTGTAGAAAGATGATTCATTGTAGAACTAATAGGAACACACGAATTCGAATGTGTATTTAAAATTTATCTGTAATGATTTACATTTTAATGTGAAATATGGTGTATGATATACAGATGTCACGGGTTGGCGTGACAGGTAGATCCATTGTGAACCAGCGTTACATTTCGACAAATAATAATAATGTCAATAACTACTGCTGAATTAAATTCGCAGCTCGCTCACTCACCGGCGGGACGTTTGACTGTCATTGTTTTTGGCCTAATTCTGAATTTGCAATCTTCCCAATTTGCTATTGTGCGAATTTACAATTTTTTGAATTTACAATCTCCCGAATTTGCAATTTTCCGAATTTGCTATCGTGCGAATTTACAATTTTTTGAATTTACAATCTCCCGAATTTGAAATCTTGCGAATTTTGCAATTTTCCGAATCTGAAATCGTCCGAATTTGCTATTTTCCGAATTTGAAATCTTCCGAATCTGAAATCGTCCGAATTTACAATTTTCCGAATTTACAATCTCCCGAATTTGCCATCTTTCAAAGGTGCAATCTTCCGAATTTGAAATCGTCCAAATTTGTTATTTTCCGAATTTGAAATCGTCCGAATTTACAATCTCCCGAATTTGCAATTTTCCGAATTTTCTATCGTGCGAATTTACAATTTTTTGAATTTACAATCTCCCGAATTTGAAATCTTGCGAATTTTGCAATTTTCCGAATCTGCAATCTTCCGAATTTGCTACTTTCCGAATTTGAAATCTTCCGAATCTGAAATCGTCCGAATTTGCTATTTTCCGAATTTGAAATCTTTCGAATATGAAATCGTCCGAATTTACAATTTTCCGAATTTACAATCTTCCGAATTTGCAACCTTCCGAATTTGCCATCTTCCAAAGGTGCAATCTTCCGAATTTGAAATCGTCCAAATTTGTTATTTTCCGAATTTGAAATCGTCCGAATTTACAATCTCCCAAATTTGAAATCTTGCGAATTTGCAACCTTCCGAATCTGCAGTCGTCCGAATTTGCCATCTTCCAAATATACAATCTTCCGAATTTAAAATCTGTCAAATCTGCAATCTTCCAAATTTGAAATCGTCCGAATTTGCAATTTTCGGAATTTTAAATCTTCCGAATATGAAATCGTCCGAATTTACAATCTCCCAAATTTGCAATTTTCCAAATTCGAAATCTTGCGAATTTGCAACCTTCCGAATTTGCCATCTTCCAAATATACAATCTTCCGAATTTGCCGTCTTCCGAATTTAAAATCTGTCAAATCTGCAATCTTCCAAATTTGAAATCGTCCGAATTTGCAATTTTCGGAATTTTAAATCTTCTGAATTTCTCTATTCTGCTGAATTGAAGGCTCTTCACGTGTCAACTCGTGGGTTGACATCAGTACATCAGTATTACATATGATGCATACTGATCATAAACCAGTATAAACCATCATTCTTGTATACGATAACAAAGGAAGTACTGTAGTGTCCAAATATTAACTCATTTGCTACCACAACCCCCATCTTGATTTCAATATACATTTCACCTACCACTTGCAGTAAAACTAAATTAAATAAAATATTTATTCGGTAAACACTCACCACTTCTAGTTTCTAAAATTATTTTCCGTTTCAACATTGCCTAACTTGCAAGACTATTCGACACGTTAATAACCCATAATTAATAAAGAATAACGCATACGGTAAAATTAAAATAAAAATTTGTCAGTGAGCTAATAGAATTATGGGTGTTCATCCACACGTGGGTGTAGGATGCTCATCCACCGATCTGCCGTCTTCCGAAGGCGGTAGAACACATACGATCGCGTTTCCTGCTACGAGTTTCGGTGCGAGGATCAAATGGAGGACGAGAAATCGACCCATGGTGTGTTAGTCACCAGCTTCGATCGCTATCGCTCGAAATAAGCGTGGCTGTCGAGTGTAATCGTTGTAGGGACTGTTCATTCCACGCTGAAGGCTGATTCATACTTCGGGCTTTCCTTTGACGGTGGAAGCCTCGATTGCTCGATGCTTGAAAACTGATGGAAAACAGTATTATTGGACAAGGAAATTTGTATGAAACCTAGAGAAATATGTTGAGTGTACAGGGTGTCGACCATCCAAATTTCCTCTATTAATCCTTTGCACTATTTCCACGAGTCTGACTCTTGACGCACTCGAACAGTTATGATCAATTTTACTCGAATTTTCAGTTTGAAGTCCAATTATAATTTGCATACTCAACGATTGCATAACACCAAATTGACATAACATTTCAACTTTCTTTGTCTGTTTTTCTATTATGGCTGTATTAGTTCTGACTGACGCATCTGATAAATTAATCTTAGGTCAAGGGGGTAACACACTACCACACTGAAGCAATTGAAAATTGCAACATAAGTGTTTTCTTTTTTAATAAAACTTACCAAATATTTTCACGATACCTTGTTAGAATAGATCCATGTAATTAATACGAATATTTTGATTAGGAAAGTGAACAAATTTTTAATAATACACATGTTAGATCAGTATAGAAACTTAAATGTCACTGCATGTATGGGTTATGTGGCTGTCAACGTATTAATATTTCACTTCTCTCACTTTCTGCATCAGTTATCTAGCTTTTAAGTACTTTTTGTACTTCAAGGTCGCGTGAAGATCATAGAATTATAGATTCGTCATGATCTCGTATCATGGTGTTAGTTAATTTCAAAATACTTCTACATGCCTTAAATGCAAGGAGGAATCATGTTGAGTAACATTGAATACTGTGAATTATATGTTCAGTTCATATCGTTCATTCACGTTGTTACAGTCAAGTAAAGTATGTTTAAATTCAAATAAATTTTTATTTAATTTTTCACCAAGTATATTGGTGACTAAAATGTCAAAGTATGTCCTGTTACCAAAGTAATGTCCTGTTGAAGAGAAATGACCTTGAAATCTCTGATAAAATGACCATGAGAAAAATTGATTAACAACCATAATATTTGCATGTTTGAACAAAATAATATTCTTCTCTGACATTTTCTTCTGTCGTAAAAAATAAAGAAGATATGCAAGATGGGCAAGTTAGAACACCCTGTACAAAGACGCAAATGTTTACTCGCATTCAGAATTTTGTCATAGGACAACACCTTACTGCAAGATTTGATGAATTTGAATCTACTGTTGCTATCATTGTATGTCACTTTTAGATTTAATTAAAAGAACGTTAAATTTCGGATGTTCTCTCATTTGTCTTTTGACAAACTCCATGTAGGAGCTATAGCAAGTTCAAGGCCAAAAAGATTTGCTTGCAAGGCTCGTAACTAAAATTGGGGGTGCTGTTCCAGAAAATGGCCCTTTGTTTCAAAATTGTATTGAAGGAAACAAACACGTATAAAAAGAAAATTCAGAAGCATAACACTTTTCATTTATTATGTTATCGACAATATCAAATGGAAACAGGGTGTTACCTACATGCGAACACATATGTTCTCATATGTGTTGCCTATACAAACATATGTTTGTCTACATATGAACATGTAGCCTTGTATGTAAATTTTAGTGTAATAAGTTGAAACCTTGAAGAGAAAGGATTCGATAGGATAACTTTCTGAAGAAGTCTTTCTGATTTGTTTCAGGCGATGTGATTGGGCAGCGGTTCCTAGGAAACGAGAGCCACGTGGAGCACTTCAAGCTCCTGGAGCGCGCGACCACTTCCATCCTGATTGGCGCCAGGTAATTGTTACGTGATTCGATTCTTTGTCCGAGTATGGCACGGAAGAGGTCAGCAGATGGTCATCGGCTGGTAGATTCGATCGTGACCCTACAACTTCCCCACGAATCACTCCCTCGATTACGAGGCACTAGCCAAGGCTACTATGAGGCTGCACCAACCCCTTATGACGTGTCCTCTTTAATTTTACATGAGTCCCTGCCATCGATCCGTACCGCCGTCAGCTTGCTTTCGATACCGTATAAATTGCTTTCGATTATCGAGGCTGCGAAACGATAGAAAAATATGTCTCTATAGCTTCTGATAGGTGGAGATACGAGTGGGTAATGGTGCCATGTTATTCGACCTTTTGACGATCGGTTTTAGAACGCTCGTAATGTTCGGGGTTTTTTTTCGAAATCGATCTTCTTGGGGTTATAATTTTAAACGTGCGATTTTTTTAGAGATGGGTCTTTAGAAATAATAGTTATAAGTTTTATAGGTTATAGATTTTATGGTTAAGATGGATTTTTTTGGGGGTAATAGGTCGTATTAAGGTTTTTTAAGAGTTTTATTTTTTGAGATAGTATGGTTGTACTGGATAGTAATATTGTTACGTAATGTATGTTTGATGGTTTTGGATTTTGGGAATTTTTACATTTTCGGATTTGGGAAATTGGAGTTTTGGGAAAATTTATAATTTTTGAAATGTTTAGAAAGGTAATTTGGGAATTTGGAAATTTAGAAGTTTTGGAGGATGGGATTTTTAAGTTCGGGATTTGGAAATTTCGGGGTATAAAATTTGGGAATTTAGAAATATAAGATATTTTGTATTAGAGTGTTTTGAGAGTAGTAAATTTGAGAATTGAGGACCTAATATTTAAGAATTTAGACATTTACAAATTTTTAAAATTTACAAATTCAGAAATCTAGAAACTTCGAAATTTTGAAATTTTGAGAATCCTGAAATTGAAAATTTGGATATTTGACAATCAGAGATTTGGAGAAAAGAATATTTGCATATTTGAAAGTTGGGACAGTTGGGTACTATGGAATTTAGGAACTTTAGGCCTTTGAAAGTCTAGAAACTTAAAAATGAGGTAATTTTGGAATTTGGAAAATTGGGATTATCGAATCTACAAATCTGAAAATTAGTATATGAAGTGTGTCATCGTAGTTAGTAATATTAAGAATATACATAAACCAGTAGATCTACATGTGCTTCACGCGAATTCAAAATTTAAAGTACCTAGCGTAAACATATAGGTAGAACAAGAGACGTTGAGATTTTAAAGTCACCAAACGATTAACCGTGTCCGAAATTATCGAAAACGATACCAAACACGATTATTCTTAATTTCACGACGACCGACGTCAACGACGAGTTATAGAGCTTTCAACGTGCTTCCAGTCGATTCCACGCGTGAAAAATTATCGAAAACGATACCAAACACGGTTTTTATCGATTCGACGATCGACGTCGACAGGTTCCCGTCGTCAGATCGCCGCCAAAATCTATACAGCAAATTTAGGGTGTCTCTCGAGTCCACCCTCAAAATTTCAAGCGAAAAGACGCAAAATTGCGTCCGGTAGCGTACAGACAAACGAACAAATCACCGCGTTCGACAAATGTGCTACTGTAATTATTATTACAAGTCTCGTAAAATCAGCGTCGAAATTTCCGATGAAATCGTTCGAACGTGTTCAAGGTTTAGATTCGCAATAATTAACCGACCAAAGAGCCGATCCTGTTATTGTTAAATTAACCAAGCAATAATCGTCGTAATAACTACTAACTACTAATCGCGGTTTGTCCAGTCACTTGATATTGCGCGATTGTAAATTTCGAGTAAATTTGAAGCAAAAAGACCCAAAATTGCGGCCTAAGCAAACGTGGCATAGACAAACGAACGAACAGATCGGAGTCCCAGAAGTTTCAATAATTTCGGCAAGAAGGGTGCATTCTTCTGTCGACGATAGGTTCCCGTCGTCAGATCGCCACCAAAATCTATACAGCAAATTTAGGGTGTCTCTCGAGTCCACCCTCAAAATTTCAAGCGAAAAGACGCAAAATTGCGTCCGGTAGCGTACAGACAAACGAACAAATCACCACGTTCGACAAATGTGCTACTGTAATTATTATTACAAGTCTCGTAAAATCAGCGTCGAAATTTCCGATGAAATCGTTCGAACGTGTTCAAGGTTTAGATTCGCAATAATTAACTGACCAAAGAGCAGAACCTGTTATTGTTAGATCGGTTAACCAAGCAATTATCCGACGTCGTAATAACTACTAACTACTAATCGCGGTTTGCTCAGTCGACCACTTGATATTGCGCGATTGTAAATTGCGATCCTTGAATGGTGTGCAATATCCACGCTTCTCGCATTGGTGCATACTCCATTGCCGGTGTAGATCAAATTCACGCGGTGTAGAAATAGAACGGGTGTCAACGGGAAAGCAACAACACGCTCACCGACTATTTTATCAAAGGAGAATGGAACAACCGACGGAGGAGACCGGATGGTATTCGAGTTACAGCGTTTTGTAGCGTTTCGTGACAGAACGTTCGTTTTTCGAACGGGTTACAATGCACTGTTAGCTGCTTTCCGTTCAATCTTGCTGGGAATTATGGCCACTTCATTTTATGCTGGTTGAGTATTATTATATGGCCACTTCATTGTTAGCTGGTTTACTTAAATATTATTGTAGGACCACGTCATTTTTAGCTGGTTTACTCGAATATTATATGGTCACTTCATTTTTAGATGGTTTACTCGAATATTATTATATGGCCACTTGATTGTTAGCTGGTTTACTTAAATATTATTATAGGACCACTTCATTTTTAGCTGGTTTACTCGAATATTATATGGTAACTTCACTTTTAGCTAGTTTACTTCAATATTACTATATGGTCTTCATTGTTAGCTATACTTAAATATTATTGTAGAACCACCTCATTTTTTATTGGTTTTCTCGAATATTATTATTATATGATAACTTCACTTTTAGCTAGCTTACTTGAATATTATTATATAGCCACGTTATGTTCACTTAATTTACCTTCATGGGTACTATTCTCTTTTTTATGATATCACATGTGAATGGTAGCAAAATAGGAATATGAAAAGAATTAAATTTTTTAATTTGAAAGTCCTTAACTTTCTAAATTCTCAACTTTGCAACGACTCAAATTTTCAAGTCTTTAATTTCCTCAGTTCTGACATTTTTAAATTCTTAAATTTTCGAATTTGCAAGCCCCTAATTTTCTAAATTCTCAAATTCCCAAATTCCTAAATTCTTAAATTTTCAGATCCTCAAATTTCTAAGTTTTGAAATTTTTAAATCCTTAAATTTTCGAATTTGCAAGCCCCTAACTCCTTAAATTCTGAAATTTCCAAATTCCTAAATTCTCCAATTTTCAGATCCTCAATTTTCTAAGTTCTGAAATTTTTAAATCCTTCTATTCTCAAATTTGCAAGTTCCTAATTTTCTAAATTCTGAAATTCCCAAATTCCCAAATTTTCAGTTTCTAAATTTACTGGATTGCCAATCTCCTGAATCCCCAACTCTCTAAATTTCCACACCTCTAAAATCTGAAGCTTTTTTTCGTAGAAACATAATGACTACCTAATCAAATTTTCAACCACTTCACCAAAAACATCAGTTTCAGTTTCGTCAACGTGTTAACAAAATTCAGAAAGTATTACTGAATAAAGGATATAGACCAGGGGTCGGCAACCTGCGGCTCAGTAGAATCATACTTGTGGCTCTTGAGTAGTTTAATAGTACATATTGAAAAATGAACTGCAATATTGCAATTGCCAAACAAATATAATAATCCTGCGCACACATCAAAATGCGCGGCAGATCGCATGCATGTAAACCTAGCTTTAGCTAACCTTGCTCTCCACACTCACCGACGCCACACTCAAAACCAAAAACTGTTTCCGTTTTCTTTAATACGTTCACTTATATGTTCTGTTAGCACGCAAAATAGAATGTTTTGATTTCACAATCAATACATGTTTCACAGCAGATATTATATTATCTTTTCTAATACATACCGATGTATGTACTTATATTTGGCTGTTTAAAAAAATAATTTATCACATCGGGAAAAAAATGGCTCTTAACTCCAGAAAGGTTGCCGACCCCTGTTCTAAATAATCGTAAAATTAACACAGCAATATAAGAATTTCATTGTCACAATAACACTTTCATTGTCACAAATATCAGCACGAAAGGGAAACATGGCATAACCTTTATCCGAGAGTAAAAATTCGCATGCATAATATGTAAATACGAGTCGTCCCATAGAAAGTTTGAATTTCTCAATGGGATTCGTCTGAAAATTCTCATTACGTTTTAATTTCTCGTATCTCCGTGAGAAGTTTGATTATTGTCTCTGTTTATCCGCGCATCGTTACCGCTCGGAACAGAAGCCCCGTTTGCGTCCAATGAATTTTCCTTTCTCATGAAAATTCGCATTAACAAACGTGTCGCTTGATAAACCTAGCGTAACTATCTCGGTGGTTGATCGTGGGCAAACAGCATTTTTCACAGGCGTAATGTTTGCACGATGCCCTTAATTCGCGTGGCAATATTCGCGTGTACATATTTATTAAGCTTTCACCGGCGAATTAGCGATAGAGATGAATAGTAAAATCAATGGAAAATAAGCTTTTCTTGAAACGATGTATGGAGATACTTTTTACTTGGTGTTTTGTCGAAAACGTGATGGATCACTCGGTATTTTGTTAAAACAATGGTCACATAGAGGTGTAAGTTTCTAATTCTTTAGATTGCTGAATTTTTATATTTTTAGGTTTGCAGATTTCTGAATTTGTAAATTTGTGAATTTCTAGTTTTGTAGATTTCTGAATTTCTAGATTTCTAGTTTTGAAGATTTCTGAATTTATAGATTCCTAGTTTCGCAGATTTCTGAATTTGTAAGTTTGTGAATTTCTAGTTTTGAAGATTTCTGAATTTCTAGATTTCTAGTTTTGAAGATTTCTGAATTTCTAGATTTCTAGTTTTGAAGATTTCTGAATTTATAGATTCCTAGTTATGTAGATCTATGAATTTATAGATTTCTAAATTATTACATTTATAGTTTTGTAGATTTCTGAAGTTCTAAATTTCTAATTTCCCAAATTTCTAAATTTCTACTTTCCCAATTTTCCAAATTTCCAATTATTCAATTTTTCAATTTCCCTATCTTCCAAATTTCTAAATTTATAATTGCTTAGATTTCTGAATTTGTAAATTTCTAATTTTCCAGATTTCTAAATTTCTACGTTTCTAGTTTTGTCGATTTCTGAAGTTCTAAATTTCTAATTTTCCAGATTTCTAAATTTCTAAATTTCCACTTTCCCAATTTTCCAAATTTCCAAGTTTCCAATTTCCCAATTGTCCAAATTTCTAAATTTCTAATTGTTTAGATTTCTGAATTTGTAGATTTCTAATTTTCCAAATTTCTACAGTTGAAGTTTTGTAGATTTCTGAATTTCTGGATTTCTAATTTCTCAGATTATCCACATTTCTAAACTTTCATAGGAAACTTAACAATTTATAAATTCGAAAACTGAAAGATTTGAAAAATTTCACTTTGAAAAATTTCAAAATGAAGGAAATGTTGAATATAGTCATTTGGATATTCGGAAACTAAAAAATTTAAGAATCAACAAATTTAATAACAAATTAACTGAAAAGTACGGAAAATAAAAAATGTAAGAATTTAAGAATTTAGAAATTTTAAAAACGTGACTATCGTGATGCAATATTTAAAGCCTTGCAGAACCTAAAGATATTTCCTTCGAATCGCCACATCGGATCCGTTTTCCTCGTTCTTTGTACTTTTGTATTTTTTCTATCGTTAAGTAGCCGCTAAGTCATCTGCCAACAATTCAGTTTCATCTACAAACGGTTCAAGATTCATTTATCCGCTGACAGAAATCCTTGAGGATGTTGTGCAATTCGAGTTACATTGAAAACTAGAAAAAACCAAATAGCATTCTTTCCCTCGCATGTCAGACATAATTAACGCGAGTCTGAATTATTGCGAACTTGCTGAAACACTGTGAGTCAAGTTTTCTTTTAGTAGAGTGGAAAATACTTGATTTGTAAAAATGAACTGCAACATGTTCAAATTTATAAACTGTAGATTGGACAATACTTAGTTTGCAAAAGTTCGCAACACAACTTTCAACTTGCAAATTATAAAATATTTAAATATTTCGCGAAAATTAATTGTAACTATTCCAAATTTACAAATTACAAATTACAAAATATTTAATTAGCAAAAATCAATTGCAACTTGCAGAAATTCATAAATTACAACACACGAAACACCCCTAATTCATGAAAATAAGTTACTATGTACAAAAATTTATCGGTTCTAAAAATTAGAATATGTTCGATCTGAAAAAGTTATTGAATCGTGCTAAAATTTTAGAACCGTCCAATTTGCAAAAATAAATTGCAACGTAAAATCATTTACAAATCCTAAAAACTAGAAAATGGTCGATTTGAGAAAATAATTGAATCGTGCTAAAATTTTCAAAATTCCTAATTCGCAAAAATAAATTGCAACATAAAAGAAATTACAGATCCTAAAAATTAGAAATTGTCCGATCTGAAAAAGTTATTGAATCGTGCTAAAATTTTAGAATCGCCCAATTTGCAAAAATAAATTGCAACGTAAAAACGTTTACAAATCCTTAAAAATTAAAAAATGATCGATTTGCAAAACTCATTGAATCGTGCAAAAATCTTCAAAATGCCCAATTTGCAAAAATAAATTGGAACGTAAAAAATTTACAAATCGTAAAAATTAAAAAATGATCGATTTGCAAAAGTTATTGAATCGTGCCAAAATTTAAAAACTGCCCAATTTGCAAAAATAAATTGCAACGTTCAAAGATTTATCAATTCTAAAAATTAGGAAATGATTTGAAAAAATTATTGAATCGTACAAAAATCCTCAAAGGACTCAATTTGTAAAAATAAATTGCAACATAAAAAAACTTACAAATCCTAAAAACTAGAAAATGGTCGATTTGAAAAAATAATTGAATCGTGCTAAAATTTTCAAAATTCCTATCTCGTAAAAATAAATTGCAACATAAAAGAAATTAGAGATCCAAAAAATTAGGAAATGTCCGATGTGAAAATGTTATCGAATCGTGCTAAAATTTTAGAACCGCCCAATTTGCAAAAATAAATTGCAACGTAAAAACGTTTACAAATCCTAAAAATTAAAAAATGATCGATTTGCAAAAGTTATTGAATCGTGCCAGAATTTAAAAACTGCCCAATTTGCACAAATAAATTGCAACGTTCAAAGATTTATCAGTTCTAAGTTAGGAAATGGTTTGAAAAAATGATTGAATCGTGCAAAAATCCTCAAAGGACCCAATTTCTAAAAATAAATTGCAACGTAAAAAAACTTACAAATCCTAAAAACTAGAAAATGGTCGATTTGAAAAAATAATTGAATCGTGCTAAAATTTTCAAAATTCCTAATTCGTAAAAATAAATTGCAACATAAAAAAATTACAGAACCTAAAAATTAGAAACTGTCCAATTTGAAAAAGTTATATTCGTACAAAAATCTACAAAATACCTAATTTGCAAAAATAAATTGTAACGTGAAATATTTACAAATTCTAAAAATTGTAAACTGTCCGATGTGAAAAAGTTATATTCGTGCAAAAATTCCTAAACTTCCTAAATGTACAACTCAAAAATTCCTAAATGTACAAACTCCAACCCTCAAAACACCAAATTCTCAGGAATTAATATAAATAATCCGATTTTTAAAACTCGCAATTGGTACAATTCCACGAAACTACCACTATCAAAGAAGAGCATAAAATAGTGCTATTATAAAAATACAATAACTCACGGTTCACAGGCAAATTAGAACAATTAAAATTTCTGCAAAACTGATTTCGTTTGATATTAAAAGAGAAAGTATCGCGCGGAACAAAAGGGGCTACTCTTTTTGTGAAATAATTGCAAAATGCGTCCTAACAAGAGTGTAGAAGTATGATATTCTATTAGTCTAGTTATTCTCTAAAAACAAAAATGGAAGAGAAACGAAACGGGATTTGTTACGGGATGAATCAATCGAATCACTATTGTATAACAGCAGTAACGTACACGAATAAAACACGCGATTTTCGTAGCTAACAGATTTTAAAATCCCATTATTCGTTTAAAGCTTCGTCGAGTTGTAAAAAATTAATCTTCGATCGAGCTGTGTAACGCGTTGCGATATATTGTTATTATCATCCCTCATACGCACAATATGGCCAGCACATAAATGAGAACATTTTGTTCCTACGACTGAAACGATGTTACGCCTTTATCGTTGGATTTAAATGCGATCGAAATGTTGTGGAACGATGTGCGAAATACAGTTTCAGCCGCGTAATTTAAACAATTCATTCGATATTATTCGTAATGCGTTCAATAATATGATATTTAGAATTGTGGATGTTTTATGGAATTTTTGCTATGGGAATTTATGGTTATTAGAAAAAGGGTGGGGTGAAAGGAATAATTTATGTAATTTGTAATATGTAAATTTTACAAGTTAAAATTGAGAGCACTAAAATTGTACGAGGTATGATACAATTGTTAAATGGTGTGAATATGTAATAACATTTACATTCATTCAAATACTAAAAGTTTCATTAATTATTACATACTATAATTATTTATTATCACTACAACTATCTACAGATAAAACGTAGCTATTTTTACCAAAACCAATCAAATTCTCTTTAAAAAATACCTAATATATATTTTTATATTTATTGATTTATTACTATCTTACATTTAGTCGCTGCAAAAGTCGTCACATTCTGAAGAAAAAATGTAACATGAAGTAGAATTTAAAAATGAAATTATAAAACTAGTTATTTTGACTGGTGTGATAGTTCCGGTGTTAATTATAAATATACCGTTTCATATAATAAAATTAGACTTGTCTTCAGTGAAATGAAATTTGAAATATTTTGACTATGAAAGCTATGCTCTGAGGAAATCATATTGAACCCAAGTGCAGGCACCATTACCCCAAAAACAGGACAAAGTAGTTCCACGAACGAATTTTGGTCAGAAAATCTTATTTCTCCGAAAGAAGAAATGTCCCTTTTTATTGTAAGCACTTTTCAGTGTTGTCGTGTTTGTCGTAATTACTAATGCTTATCCCGGGGTGTCAGCCAAGCTAGAATACGAGATAGGAAAAGATTAGGCGAAGGATTTACGGTGCAACACTTAACGTTCTCGTTTCGTTCTTTTTTCTTTTTCAGGAACGCCATTTACAACATAAGTCTGCACGACCTAACGGAGATCGTCGACCAGGTGAGTGGAACGTTAAAAAAAAATAAAAATGGGAGCTGTATGCACAGAGCCTATGGGGATGGCTCGATAACGAATGATTGAGTGATCTAGATTACGCTATTCCCTTCGAATCTGCAGGGTTTCAGGTCGTTTTAAAACCCTCTGCAACGCCGTTATCTGAAATTCTAACGCGAGACAATTCCGATTTTATCGCGGAAACTTTGCTGCGTTTTTTTTTTTAATCCTGGATGGAGAAATACGCTCGATGGTATGCATAGTTTCGCGTTACGACAACGCGATGAAAAATAAAACGTACGGCGTAAAAATAGTTACCCTTTCGAGAGGTACACGTGTTAGATTCGTTGTTGAATTAGATACTGAGTTCGAATAGTGGGAATTGGGTACGACATATGCGATAGTTTTGCTATTTTGTTATTTTACTATTTTTGTTATTTCACTATTTTATCATTTTACTGCTTGATTATTTAAAAATATTAGCAGATCACAGAAGATTTGAATGTATTGCAATTTGAGTATTTCAAATCCTCTTTCATTAAAAATATCTTTAAATTACTGTTTATACTTGTAAATGCATAAATTCGTAACATCATCAATTTCAGAATTCAAAATTTGAAAATCTAGAAATTATAAACTTGAACTAATTCGATAATATAAAAATTTCCAATTTGAAAGTCTGTAAGTTTCAAGCAATAACCACTTCAAATCTTCTATCGTCATAATTGTCTTACCATCATAAAAAGATAAGAGAATTATAATGATTGATATCTGCAGAGTTCAGGCTATCAGCAGCTGACAGGTGACCTCAAAATCTCTTGCAACACGATGTGAAAGCATTTCCTTGTGGAATAATAATTTATAAATCCTTATCGTGTATCTTACTCCTTCTGTTACCTACAACATATCACTTTCGATTCTTGAAATCTAATTTTTCATGAATGTTAAAAATTAATTAATACTGAACCTACCGCCGCTTAATGTGGACTTAATTTAAAATTAGAAATGGCATTTAAAGATAAACAGACGACTAAACATAAATTTTACATGCATTAATTCCCTATCTTGATGAAAATCAACGCAGATTTCAAGAAAAGCATAAAAAATTGTATAACTTATAGTTCGAAACTTGTAGAGTGGACATTTAACTGTTTTGTTAGTGTATGTGCGCAGCGTCAGCAATAGTAAGTGACGATTAAACACGGAGAAATGCAGGGTGTCACAACCAGCTTTAACTCCTGGAAAGGGATTGTAGCTAAGGTGATTCTGAACAACTTTTTTCTTTGCAAAAATCGGGTTTGAGGCTTCGTTCTTGAATTATTAACGAAACTCACGGTGCAATTAGAGTGATGGGTTCGAGCGGGACGGTTGCGGTCGTGAACAAGCGACTTCGCGCCGGGACAGTGTAATCGTTCAATAACAAATTCTGCGAGATTCACCCACGTTTCCACGATGAATTCTCTCATAACGTTCTTGTTACGTAGATTTAACCTTTAGGGATAGTATGTGCGTCGCAAAGTCAGCAATAGTGACGATTAGACGCGTGGAATCATTAGTTTCCCAATAAGTGAATATAAATGGACTGTATCTAAGAAATGAATTTCACTTCGAACGACTAGAGTTTATTTTCCTATGTACTTGATGACTCGAGAGTGTCTCTTCGAAGAATTTTTACGTTTTACAAAAGCTCTGGGCGTACAATTTTTGTGACATTGCTGAGGGAAAACAGTTTCTGATTTTCTATTGGTTTAGCTAAAATTCGGGTGGGGAAATGCGAGTGACGTATGAAGTGGGTCTGTTTCCCCAAAGTGATCTAAGCAAGTAATAAAACCAAGCAATACTTCGACAAGAATACAAAACTGCAAACAAAAGACTACTGCTAAGGTTAAGTGTAAGACAACCACATGTGACTAACGATAAACCAAAAAATATTCGCTAGAATGTAATGACTCGGATCCTATTGCTGCTACGGGTAAATTTGATTTAAAACTACAAATGTGAAGGAACAAAAACCGTTAAAGTATCGTTAGAAACCTGTACTGTCTAACTCTCTCGTTATAATATGCATTCTAAGACCTAAATGGTAATTTTAATGTTAATAAAATTCTGTTCGTACTGGTTTTAAAATATCGGGATTCTTTCGTGAACGTTCAATGTTTACGATAGAATTGTTTAAGCTGAACAAACAGTTGCCAGTTTAATTATACAAATGAAATTATTCTTCGTTTCTTTGAAAACACCCCTTGTCGTGCATTCGATACCTTCGCTTAACGGTATTCCACGGTTTTGGTATTTACAGAAATAACTCCGACCTGCAGAAGTGGATTCCCAGATAAATTGAATTATTACCAGTCTGCGTCAGTCGAAATGACATGCATATTTATAAAACGAACCGGAATCTTCCCTCTGCAAGATTTATGAAAGACGAAGCAGAAAAGAATTTATTTGTTTATCCATTTATCGATCGGTTCGTACAAATTTAACCGGTCGAGTGTCGTTCGGTTTCGCGCTAAAAATTTCATTCAAACGTTCTTCCTTAAATATTATTAACCTTCCTAAATTGAACTTTCTTGTATTCTAATTCGATGCTGAGACTTGAGTGATATTTAGGAATAAACCTTAAACTTAAAATAATACATTAGTAAATGTTAAAATGTGAGCTAAAATTTAATATAGATGTTGCAGTAAAATTTAAAGTAAAATTCAGTTTAAAACTTAAAATAGAAATTAAAATAAAATTTTGGTTAAAAGTTAAACAAAAAATTAGAATAAAATTTATACTAACATTTAGGTTAGATCTTAAAATAAAAATTGGAGTACAATTTACACTAAAATTTAGATTAAAGATTGAAATAGAAATTATAATAAAATTCAAACTAAAATTTAGGTTAGAACTTAAAATAGATATTGAAGTAAAATTTAGGTTATAGCTTAAAACAGAAACTAGAATAAGATTTAAGCTAAAATTTAGGTTATAGCTTAAAACAAAAATTAGAATAAAATTTACACTGAAATTTATGTTAAAAAATAAAATAGAAATTAGAGTAAAAATTACGGTACGTTAAAATGTAAAATAATACTTAGGCCAAAACTTAAGACAGACTTAACTCTGCAACACACCACCGAACTAAATCTATAACTTAAGACCTAACTTCAATAAAGCTGAGCTGTACGCAAATCAGAACTCGCAATAACCCAAATCTGAACTTAAGAAATTAGTGAAATCCATTCCTAAGATAGACTAAGTTAACAGGAACACTTCACTATTCCAATTAACGTATTAATATTGATGCGAGTACTTGAACATCCTAAAAGTGACATCTAAATCAATAAACCACATTTACCACAAAACTGCATCTACTCATTGCAGTGTCAGGTAATCGATCAATCATTGCCAAATCACCGAACATGCGTACGTACATACGTGTATTTCTCTCTTTTATTTTCGTGCAACTCGATCTCGATCTCAATCGATTACCAATCGTTGAATATCGCTGAAGGAACGCTTGATTGACCGTCGAAATAAAAAAAAAACGATCTGATCGTGGTTTCTCAGCCCCGTGAAAACGGAGAACGAGCTAATTACCCTGACGCAACTTTAGATCGTTTGTCGGCGATCTACAATGTAGAACGTTTCGCGAGCATAAGGCGAAGGGAAAGTCTTTCGATCGATTTCACTGTCAAAAGGTTTCCCAGTTTCCCACGACTGCTTGTAATTAATTACCCGGCGATATTAGTCCGGTTAATTTTCTCCTTCGTACGAATGCGAGTTATAGTCATTTGCAGCTGCTAGTGGTGGGGATGACGAAAGTAAAAATTCCATACTTTTAGAGTTACATAGTAATCTATATCGAGTGAAACTCCGATTACCGAATTAAAATATTTTCGAATCTTCAAATTCCTAAATTTAACAAACTTCCATCTGATACCATAAAGAGAATACAACCATTTTCTCGTACGGAAATCAGAAAAATGTCGAACAAGATGGTTCGAAGTATGTTCCTGGGACCAAGTTTACAGTGATTCATGTGCAATTGCATTATTTTTTTTAATGGAAATAATTCTCGCGGTTGGACTCCTCTCTACGTCAAAAATTACTGGGGCACAATCGTAAAAAAGTGATTCCGTATCGAGGTATTTTAAGAAAATATCGTTATCGAAGATGCTGGTTCATGGCAACCAAATTTGGAGTTCTTCCAGCAAGATGGTGCACGGTTCACCAGTGATCATACAATATTTAAAAAATAAGTATGGCAAACTCATCGGTACACCTCGATATCTTGGCCAGCCCACCCGATCTGATGCCCTCGATTTTTTCTATGTGGTTATTTGAAAGATAATATTTACGCAAATCCTATAAATTCTGTGGGATCTAAAAGAACGGTGCAGTGTGCAACAATAAACAGATCGCCTTCACTCAGTTATGAAAATTGCAAAGCGTCTGAAAGGTACAGTAACGAAGCGTCTGAGCATCTTCGATAAATTTTCTTAAAATACCTCGATCATTTTTCTGCTACCCCAATACTTTTTTACGTGGAATAGCGAAAGAAATCCAACTGTGTAAATTATGTGCTTCCATTTAAGAAAAACAGTACAATTGAATGTACATGCATTACTACACTTCTCACAAACTGAATGTGACCACTTCTCATTGGTCCCATGAATACATTTCTCTTTGTACCATTCTTTTTGCTTTGGCATTTTTCTTTATCCGCAATATTAATGGAGTTATAATCTGATACAGTTGCATGAACCACCCCTTATATTACAGTCTAACTTCATTTCAGACAGTATCAAAGAATCGAATGACTGCTCAGATTTTCCTACAGTATTTTTTAACGAAACTTTGGTCCCATGAATCCAATGATCCCATGGTCCACAGATCCCATATTTTTCTTTGAATCACTCTTCCTCTTTTGACATTTTTCTACTTCTGCACCGGTAACGAAGTTATGATCTAATACACTTGCATAAACCACCTTATATACTGACAAACACTGTAATAAGATCTAAAAGATAAAAATGAACACATGTATAAGAATATATTACGCTGTTAAGGAGACTGGAGTCTTCTGAACCGTCTGGACGGGGAACATTTATTTTATTTCTCCGCTTGCTGCACTTACAAATTACATTCTGCTCTGTTACACATTCTTGCTCTACTTTTTGAAGTATTGTTTATACTTTCGACCAACTTGTTTCCTTCGTGAGCTTCTGAGTAGACTATACAGGGCAAATTTGTATATTTTTCACCATGCTTGCAAACTTGAGGTTAGGTTAAAATATTTAGATACTTGTTCTATTAATTTCACGATATTGTTTTGGTCGACATCGATAAATATAGATTTATCTCAATAAACGTTGATTAATAATAGTATTATGGTGAAAAGGTCGGTATTATTGTATTAATTCGTATTTGTTAATTGTGAGTGTAGTCTTGGTGGAATATGTTAGAGCTACTGAAAGTAGTATTGTACATATGCTTTCTAGTATATGCTTTTTACTGTAGTTGTTATTACAGGCGTGCACAACATATTTCTTCATATCTTCATCTACATATCATCATTATATAGAGCATACAAGTATACGACCTCATTCATTAGTATAAATAAACTAAAAAAGAATATACATACACCCAGTAAATTATTTTCCGACACATTTCTTATTTTATTCAATTTACGTTTACGTCCATTAAGTGTTCACCTAATCTACGTTGTTTTATAATGGTATTAAAGCAAATATATTTTTTATTCACACCATTCCGCAACGGTATCGGTGCTCCAATCGAAACTCAGTGTTTCCTCGTCCATAAAAAGTCCATACCACGTAAGTTGGTCCACCGGGTGCCTCACGCGAATGTGCATGTAAAATTTCGAGTACCCACTGTAAACATATAAGTGGAACAAGAGATGTAAAGATTTTAAAGTCGCCAAACGGTTAAACGTATCTGAAAGTATCGGAAACGATACCGAACACGATTATTCTTGATTTCACGACGACCGACGTCAACGACGAGTTATAGAGCTTTTAACGTGCTTCCAGTCGATTCTACGCGTGAACATTTATCGGAAACGATACCAAACACGGTTTTTATCGATTCGACGATCGACGTCGACAGGTTCCCGTCGTCAGATCGCCACCAAAATCTATACAGCAAATTTAGGGCGTCTCTCGAGTCCACCCTCAAAATTTCAAGCGAAAAGACGCAAAATTGCGTCCGGTAGCGTACAGACAAACGAACAAATCACCGCGTTCGACAAATGTGCTACTGTAATTATTATTACAAGTCTCGTAAAATCAGCGTCGAAATTTCCGATGAAATCGTTCGAACGTGTTCAAGGTTTAGATTCGCAATAATTAACCAACCAAACAGCCGAACCTGTTATTGTTAAATTAACCAAGCAATAATCGTCGTAATAACTACTAACTACTAATCGCGGTTTGTCCAGTCACTTGATATTGCGCGATTGTAAATTGCGAGTAAATTTGAAGCGAAAAGACCCAAAATTGCGGCCTAAGCAAACGTGGCACAGACAAACGAACAAACAGATCGGAGTCCCAGAAGTTTCAATACGTTCGGCAAGAAGGGTGCATTCTTCTGTCGACGACAGGTTCCCGTCGTCAGATCGCCGCCAAAATCTATACGGCAAATTTAGGGCGTCTCTCGAGTCCACCCTCAAAATTTCAAGCGAAAAGACGCAAAATTGCGTCCGGTAGCGTACAGACAAACGAACAAATCACCGCGTTCGACAAATGTGCTACTGTAATTATTATTACAAGTCTCGTAAAATCAGCGTCGAAATTTCCGATGAAATCGTTCGAACGTGTTCAAGGTTTAGATTCGCAATAATTAACCGACCAATCAGCCGAACCTGTTATTGTTAAATTAACCAAGCAATAATCGTCGTAATAACTACTAACTACTAATCGCGGTTTGTCCAGTCACTTGATATTGCGCGATTGTAAATTGCGAGTAAATTTGAAGCGAAAAGACCCAAAATTGCGGCCTAAGCAAACGTGGCACAGACAAACGAACAAACAGATCGGAGTCCCAGAAGTTTCAATACGTTCGGCAAGAAGGGTGCATTCTTCTGTCGACGACGGGTTCCCGTCGTCAGATCGCCACCAAAATCTATACAGCAAATGTAGAGTGTCTCTCGAGTCCACCCTCAAAATTTCAAGCGAAAAGACGCAAAATTGCGTCCGGTAGCGTACAGACAAACGAACAAATCACCGCGTTCGACAAATGTGCTACTGTAATTATTATTACAAGTCTCATAAAATCAGCGTCGAAATTTCCGATGAAATCGTTCGAACGTGTTCAAGGTTTAGATTCGCAATAATTAACTGACCAAAGAGCAGAACCTGTTATTATTAAATAAACCAAGCAATAATCTACTACTATCTCGGTTTGCTCAGTCACTTGCGCGACTGTAAATTGCGAGTACCTCCAAAATTTCAAGACGGAAAATTGCGTCCGGTACAAACGAATTGGAATAATGTTCGATAATAATACGGAGCACGTGACGCACCTAAAACTGTTCTAAAACTAGTGTCCGATCGAAGGATTCGGAAGCACGAACGAGGCGCCATGGCGCCAGTGAAACTTCCTGGAAGAAGGTTGGTCGTTAAATAAGGGAGAGGAAACGGAACGACGAGGATGACGATAGTCGTTGGAAGCTGAAACGAAAGAGATCAACGCGTGGTGTCTGGCAGAGTGGCTTTTCGACGAGCTGCAATTTCGTCGGCAGCCAGAGCAAGAAGGACGTTGTTGACGTCGTAATCCCACGACGAAAGTTTTCCGCGGGGCTAATTGAGTCTGCCAATGCCCCTCTGTCCTCCGAGCTTTTTCCGCCCTTCTGCCATGCAGAATCCGCGTTGACACGCAACTTTTGTCGCGATTGTTGGCGCAAGCTCGAAGAAGAGACGCCATTTCTGACCGCCAGATAACGGATGAGAGACGAAAGGTGGATTGATATCGATTTATTGCGCTCGTGGGCTGATCTGGGGCTCCGGGAAAGAGTACGGGCATTTCGGTGCAGGGTGACGAATATTTTTGAGGTAGAGTGCATTTGGGAGGTTAGGTATTGGGGATTTGGGAAAATGAGAATGAGGGTTTTGTGTTTTTATAGTTTTGGGAGTTTGAAGATGTGGAGGTGGAGTTTGGAGATATTGTGATTTAAGAATTTGTAGATGCGGTTATATTTATGGTTTGAAATTCGGAAATTTGGTAACTTTAGAATTGAGGGATTTCGGAATGCAGGAGTTCAATTTGGAAAATTAGGAATTTAGGAATTTAGGTACTCAAGAGTTTAGGAATTTAGGAACTTACAAATTTGAGAAAATGGTAATTTGGGGAAATGGAACTTTGGGGGAATAGGATTTGAGGAAATGGGATTTGGGGAAATGGGAATTTGGGGAAATGGGAATTTGGGAAAATGGGATTTGGAGAAATGGGAATTTGGGAAAATGGGATTTGAGGAAATGGGAATTTGGAAAAATGGAACTTTGGAGGAATGGGATTTGGGGAAATGGAACTTTGGGGGAATGGTATTTGGGGAAATGAGAATTTGGGGAAAAGGGAATTTGGAGAAATGGAACTTTGGGGGAATGGGATTTGAGGAAATGGGAATCTGGGGAAATAAGAATTTGGAGAAATGGGAATTTGGGAAAATGGGATTTGGAGAAATGAGAGTTTGGGGAAATGGGAATTTGGGGAAGTGGAACTTTGGGGAAATGGGAATTTGGGGAAATGGGAATTTGGGGAAATGGGAATTTGGGAAAATGGGATTTGGAGAAATGGGAATTTGGGAAAATGGGATTTGAGGAAATGGGAATTTGGGAAAATGGAACTTTGGGGGAATGGGATTTGGGGAAATGAGAATTTGGGGAAATGGAACTTTGGGGGAATGGTATTTGGGGAAATGAGAATTTGGGGAAAAGGGAATTTGGAGAAATGGAACTTTGGGGGAATGGGATTTGAGGAAATGGGAATCTGGGGAAATAAGAATTTGGAGAAATGGGAATTTGGGAAAATGGGATTTGGGGAAATGGGAATTTGGGGAAGTGGAACTTTGGGGGAATGGGATTTGAGGAAATGGGAATTTGGAGAAATGGAACTTTGGAGAAATGGGATTTGAGGAAATGGGAATTTGGGGAAATAAGAATTTGGAGAAATGGGAATTTGGGAAAATGGGATTTGGGGAAATGAAAGTTTGGGGAAATAAGAATTTGGAGAAATGGAAATTTGGGGAAATGAGAATTTGGGGAAATGGGAACTTGGAGAAATGGGAATTTGGGGGAATGGGATTTGAGGAAATGGGAATTTGGGGAAATAGGAATTTGAAAATTTAGAAATTCGGAAATTTGGGAATTTGGGAATTTAGAAATTTGGGTACATGGGAATTTAGGAAGTTAGAAATTTAGAAATTTAGAAATTTAGACATCTAGAGATTTAGAGATTTAGACATTTGGAGATTTAGAAATTTAGAAATTTGGTAATTAGAAATTTTGTAACCTTAATCCTCTCTAAATTTAAAAATTGTAGCATATAATTCCTAAAAACAATATCATTTATTTTACTTTTTCAAATTATCAACATAACCCCTATAAAACTCGTTTCATTATATTTATAAAACTTTTTATCAATTTTTCTTTGTACAAAATGGTTCACATATTGTATATTACAGTACACATTAATTTTAAATTGAAATTAAAGTTTGAATCCATCTACAGAAATATAAACTGGTGTTAGCATAAGGACAGTGGATGGCGAACGTGACCGATAAACGATTGTCAACAAAGTAACCGGCTACAGCAAGACGGATTACGGGGTAGAGAACACCCTTCGAAGCAGGTAGCGGCGATGAGCCATTCTTCGTTGAGCTCTCGAAGCGAACGGTTGTTGATAAGTCACTGTCGGTTATACAAAATAAATACCAGTCAAACAGAAACGTTGGAATTCTTTAACATTCCCAAACCTTCTTCTAATACTGGATTATATGTTTCCTAGAAACTGAATTAAAGTATTTCGCTTTGCAACATTGAATAAAAAATTTCCAATGTTTAACCTTTTCGCATCTGTGAGATTTTCGGAATTACACCGCATACCTGTAAGTTACGGGTACCTGTATTTATCCGGATGGTACGTGTAATCGTATTATCCGGATGATCCGATAACGCGATTATCACGCATAAGCACCCATGCTATAGACAACCCATTATCAGGCTAATATGTAAGTAGCTAGATTCGATATCTCGATTTCCTGAACCGTAAAATATCCGACATGTTCGTACTTCATCTCTTTTAAACCAATTACAGTAAGATTTTGATATAAACGAATCTGTCAGGTCTCAACTTTTGGCGAGCGGAAGCAAGTCTTATTAATACCTGGCTAATAATTGATTGATACCTTATACATTCATTGATATTTTATTCATATCTGATTGAATTTTGAATGATGTTCAGTATGTTATTAATATCTCATTTCATCCGTACCATATAGATATTTCATTGATATTTTGTAGATATCTTATTGGTATTTTATTAATATTT
The DNA here is from genome assembly GCA_945859595.2 of Megachile willughbiella. NCBI lineage: Eukaryota > Metazoa > Arthropoda > Insecta > Hymenoptera > Megachilidae > Megachile > Megachile willughbiella. The sequence continues at coordinate 15,253,254 of OX243796.1, forward strand.
CACCGATGTTTTAGTGACATTTTGTCAATATCTTATCGATACCTTAGACATATTTTATCTGTACGTTATCGATAATCTATTGATATTTAACAATATATCGATAATATCGTTGAGGTGTCGTTAATGTGAATGAAAGGAGGGATCATTGAATCTCATTGAATGCACCGTGCATTAAATTCACATTATAGACTTGCAAGTTGTGAATCAACCCCTCGCCATATTTTAAAGAGTCTGACTCGTGACGCGCTCACAGTATAATCCTTATAAATCTTACTCGAATTTTGAATACGCTACAATTTGAAGTTCAAGACCAATTATAATTTGCATACTCAAGGATCGCTAAATAGAGAATATACATAACATTTCGACCTTCTTTATCCGTTTTAATATTGCAGCAGTGAATAGTTAGTTCTGACTGACGCACCTGACAAATAAATCGTACAAGTTCAAAACAATTTTAACAGAAAGCGTGAGGTTTTATTAACTCGGGGATGTTGAATGCTTAAAACTTAAAAAAGAGGGTACAGTAAAGTCTCGATATATGCAAATCTTTTGAGCCTTAACTTTCGCTTATATCGTGTATTTCCTAACGGTATGAAATTTGATCGATTCAGCTGATGAAAGTTTGCATAACGTAAAAGAGAACAGCGAACGTAGGAAACGTCCGAATCGAACGCAAGGAAACATATTGGTAGAACAATCGTAATGCAAGAATAAAATTTTTTTATTTTTAATTTCTTTTACAAGGAAACTTTTATCAGAATATTTGTGACATTTTCCTGATTAAAACGAGACCAAACACGAGGTAATTCGAAACATATTTACTTGTAATCCCAAGCGTTTCGCTTATATCGAGAACTTCACTGTAATAAGCTATTACAAGTAATACATCCTGAAATTACGTCGTTTCGTCTCATTTCAATCGGGAAAACGTCATAGATATGTTGGTAAAAGTTGTATAAAAAAGAACTGAAAAAAGTAACGCATTAATTGCAAAGAATACAAGAAGCGTTCGGTGTTCGCCTAGTGACACAGTCTAGTCACTTTTTCACTACTCTTTTCTATGATCAAAACTTATCGTTAAGCCGGTAAATATACTCCAAATTATATCGAGTTTGGTTTCGTTTCAATAAGAAAAATATAAAAATTCTGTCGTTAAAAGTTTCACAACAAAAAATCAAAAATAAAATTTTATGCTTGTACTTTATATTATCTAGCGGATATACGTGAATTCGTATCATGTTACGTTTCTCAGCAAATACAAGAATTTTTCATTTTAAGAAGTCTTCTCCCCATTAATAAAAATAATTATTTTACTTATATCGTGTAAATCATTTTCGCTTGTATCGAGACTTTACTATAACACTTTCGGTTCATCACGATAAAAGGAAAATATGTATCGGATGAAGGTACGCAGTTGTACTCCGTATCTATGACAGAATACTGAATCTAATGTAATAAAAATGTTTCAGATTGTAAATTGTAGGTTGCATGTAATTAAAGCCACGAAGAAACAACGGTTATAAGATACGTATCTAGAAGTAAACTTCATATGTAAAAACACGCGAGCAGAATTATCTTACTTGTTAAGCATACTAAACTCGGTTTTGTTGTTAACATTCAGAACATGAGCAAAACATACACTCGAGAAAAATACGGGGACCTCTTACCTTGCCCCTGATTATAATTAGAGCAGTTTTGTTTTCTGAGACAAGTAAAAATATGGGAATACTGAAGTATGTCTGGAGATCGTTTTCTAATTTTATATTTGATAAATTAACAAACTTTATAAATTTCTAAATTTATATATTTATAGATTTATAGATTTCGAGATTTCTAAGTTTCTGAATTTTTAATTTCGAGATTTAAAAATTTCTAAGTTTCTAAATCTCTAGATTTCTGCATTATGAGATTTCTAAGTTTCAAAATTTTTAAATTTCAAAATTACTAAATCTGTAGACTTCTAGATTTTGAGATTTCTAAGTTTCTACATTTTTAAATTTTGTTAAATTTCTAGATTTCTAGATTTCTAGATTTCTAGATTTCTAGATTTCTAAGTTTCTAAGTTTCTACATTTTTAAATTTTGTTAAATTTCTAGATTTCTAGATTTCTAGATTTCTAAGTTTCTAAATTTCTAAATTTTTAAATTTCTAAATTTCTAAATTCCTGAATTTCTAAATTTCCACATTTCTAAATTTCCAAATTTCCAAATTCTAAATTTCCAAATTTCCAAATTCTAAATTTCCAAATTTCTAAATTCCTAAATTTCGACAAATTTCTATCGCCAGATTTTCAAGTTTGCAAATTATCATATTAACATATTACTAAATGCAAAAATTTCTAAATTTTTCAATCTTCAAATAGCTAAATTTGAAACGGAGTAATTCTGTAATGTGAGTATTGACAAATCCAGTAACTTTTAGAACTTCATAAATTACCAGAAATTTGTGGAATTATCGGTTTTGAAATGCAGAAATTTGCAAACTCGTGTAAGAAATTTGGAACATTATCAATTATGAAATACAGGAATTTGAGAATTTAAAAATTACAGAAATTTTAGAAAGTCAGGAAGTTTATGAAGTTGTAAATTTTTAAACACAGAAATTTGAGATTTTGAAAATTTCAGAAATTTGAGGAATTCAGAAAATTTATGAAGTCATCAATTTTGAAATACAGAAATTTAGAAATTTGAAAATTTCCAAAATTGTTGAACTTCGTGAAATTGGAGAAATTATCCATATAAAAATACAGAAATTTGAGAATTTGAAAATTTCAGAAATTTGGGGAATTCAGAAAATTTGTGGTCATCAATTTTGAAATACAGAAATTTGAAAATTTCCAAAATTGTTGAACTTCGTGAAATTGGAGAAATTATTCATATAAAAATACAGAAATTTGAGAATTTGAAAATTTCAGAAATTTGGGGAATTCAAAAAATGTGTGAAGTCATCAATTTTGAAATACAGAAATTTAGAAATTTGAAAATTTCCAAAATTGTTGAACTTCGTGAAATTGGAGAAATTATTCATATAAAAATACAGAAATTTGAGAATTTGAAAATTTCAGAAATTTGGGGAATTCAAAAAATGTGTGAAGTCATCAATTTTGAAATACAGAAATTTAGAAATTTGAAAATTTCCAAAATTGTTGAAATTTTTATAAATTTCCGATGTCAATTTTAAAATTCCGTCATTAAAAAATTGAGAATTCCGAAAATTTGAGAAACTTTGAAAGACTGTTCTGAAATGTATTTGTGAATTCGAAAGTAGCAAAATGTAGAAATACGTAAGTGACGCGATACAAAAGTGAAGTTTACATATCCGTCGTGATGAAAAAGAAGGCAACGTCGCACGGTCGCGTAGAAACATAAATCTGGCAGGATGCGACGTTCGTTTCACTTTATTCGATGAAACGAAGGTGTCGATTCGTGAAACACTGGCTCGGATGGCAGGAACTTGATGAATCACGGAGGACATCCGGTTACCAAGTATCTTCTACCGTCAGAAACGATTTCTCTCTTCTCCAATTTTTATTCAAACACCGAAACGTCTATTTACGTTTCATTTGTTGATTGCTCCGTTTTTCAATCAGGAATAACGCCGCCTGCTACATAATAAAAGACAGATCAATCATTCTATATTGCTACTCATTCACTATTTATGTTTAATCCCATAACTGATGTTTTGCTCACCATATCGCTATTTTTCAGAGTTTATTCGTTTGTTCATGAAAAATTCTTTATTGCACCGCATTTTAAACGCAATTTTTCGATATTATATCACTCTGATTTTAAAGAAATTTCTTATACAAAATTCTTGTTAATTATTACTTGCTTAACAATATTTATTATCAGAACTTTAATATGCATTTTTTTTATTAAAATGAAAAGTGCATTTCTTTTGTCGAAACTAAAAGTGCATCCCATTTGTCAATATTAAAAATGCATTCTTTCTTTCAAAGCTAGAAGTGCATTCTTATTGTCAAAATTAAAGTTTCATTCTTTTTATCAATATTTAAAATGCATTCATTCTTCCAGAATTAGAAATGCATTCTTAGTATCAAAATTAGAAATGCATTCTCATTATCAAAATTAGAATAGCATTTTTACTAATCAAAATTAAAATTTCATTCTCTTTATCAATATTAAAAATGCATTCATTCTTCCAGAATTAGAAATGCATTCTTAGTATCAAAATTAGAAATGCATTCTCATTATCAAAATTAGAAAAGCATTCTTACTAATCAAAATTAAAATTTCATTCTCTTTATCAATATTAAAAATGCATTCATTCTTCCAGAATTAGAAATGCATTCTTAGTATCAAAATTAGAAATGCATTCTCATTATCAAAATTAGAAAAGCATTCTTACTAATCAAAATTAAAATTTCATTCTCTTTATCAATATTAAAAATGCATTCATTCTTCCAGAATTAGAAATGCATTCTTAGTATCAAAATTAGTAATGCATTCTCATTATCAAAATTAAAGTTTCATTCTTTTTATAAATATTAAAAATGCATTGTTTCTTACAGAATTAGAAATGCATTCTCATTATCAAAATTGGAAATACATTCTTATTATCAGAATTAAAGTTTCACTCTCTTTATCAATATTAAAAATGCATTGTTTCTTCCAGAATTAGAAATGCATTCTTAGTATCAAAATTAGTAATGCATTCTCTTTATCTAAATTAGAAAAGCATTTTAGTAATCAAAATTAAAATTTCATTCTCTTTATCAATATTAAAAATGCATTCATTCTTCCAGAATTAGAAATGCATTCTTAGTATCAAAATTAGAACTGCATTCTCATTATCAAAATTAAAGTTTCATTCTCTTTATCAATATTAAAAATGCATTGTTTCTTACAGAATTAGAAATGCATTCTTAGTATCAAAATTAGAAATACATTCTTATTATCAGAATTAAAGTTTCACTCTCTTTATCAATATTAAAAATGCATTGTTTCTTCCAGAATTAGAAATGCATTCTTAGTGTCAAAATTAATAATGCATTTTCATTATCTAAATTAGAAAAGCATTTTAGTAATCAAAATTAAAATTTCATTCTCTTTATCAATATTAAAAATGCATTCATTCTTACAGAATTAGAAATGCATTCTTTGCATCAAAATTAATAATGCATTCTCATTATCAAAATTAGAATGGCATTCTTATTAATCAAAATTAAAATTTCATTCTCTTTATCAACATTAAAAATGCATTCATTCTTCCAGAATTAGAAATGCATTCTTAGTATCAAAATTAGAAGTGCATTTTCATTATCAAAATTAGAATAACATTTTTACTAATCAAAATTAAAATTTTCTGAACCGCTTCATTGCATCAACTTGTTAAAAATGATAGAATACACAAAAATTTCTCACGTATCACAAAAGAATCGCGATGTGAACGTCGAGTTTCGCGAGGAATGCTGTTTGGACGGAATAAAATAATTTTGGGGCGTTTGTTGTTCGCTGGTGAGAACAGTTGTAAGTTCGCGCGAACGTGCAATCGTTCGCGGGCAAAAAGGAGCATTGTCTCGCATAATCAGCGCATAATGGCGCGATGTAAGGTGGCACGATGCACTTGTTGGTGCAGCGGAGATAAGGCGGCTCCGGAAACTGGCCGCTCGCGCAAGAAGCACGCTCGCCAGTTCGCGCACCTCTCGCTCGAGATCTTGACCCCGGTGCTGTTCGTTGCACCCTCGCTAACCTAACATCGTGAACAGGATTCTCTTCCGGCATTATATTAATCTTACCTCCTTCGAAATACTTTCATATTTATATACTTGTTTCTTTTGAGAAATTTTGGAAAATTACTGACAGAAATTTGGTAATGATTACTGGGGATTTGGATATTGACGAGGGGGAAGTTTGAAAATTTGGAATTTTTGGATTCTAGGGTTTAAGATTTTGGAATTTGAGACTTTAGAGTTTTATAATTTTGGAATTTGGGAATTTGGGAATTTAGGTATTTGAGAATTTGGGAATTTGGAAATTGGAAATTGGAAATTTGGGAATTTGGGAATTTAGGAATTTTGGGATTTGGGGATTTGGGAAATGGGAAAATTTGAGAATTTGGGAATATAGGAATTTGGGAATTTCGGGATTTAGGTATTTGAGAACTTTGGAATTGGGCAATTAGAGAATTTGTGAATTTGGGAATTTAGGGATTTGTAAATTTGTAAGTTTGGGAATTTAGGTATTTGAGAACTTGGGAATTGGAGAATTAGAGAATTTGTAAATTTGGGAATTTAGGGATTTGTAAATTTGGTAATTTAGGGATTTGAGAATTTGGAAATTTGGTAATCTAGGGATTTGAGAATTTGGGAATTTAGAGATATGAGAATTTGGGAATTTGAGAATTTGGAAATTTAGGGATTAGGGAATTTGAGAATTTGGGAATTTAGGGATTTGGGAAATTTGAGAATTTGGAAATTAGGAAATTTGGTAATTTAGGGATTTGAGAATTTGGAAATTTGGTAATTTAGGGATTTGAGAATTTGGGAATATAGAGATATGAGAATTTGGGAATTTGAGAATTTAGGAATTTGAGAATTTGGAAATTTGGGAATTTAGGGATATGAGAATTTGGAAATTTGGTAATTTAGGGATTTGGTGATTTGGGGATTTGGGAATTTGAGAATTTGGTAATTTGGGAATTTAGGAATTTAGGAATTTGAAATTTTAGAATTCTAGAATTTGGGAATTTGGAATTTATAAATTTTAGAATTCTAGAATTTGGAAATTTGGGAATTTGGACTTTTAGAATTCTAAAATTTGGGAATTTGGGAATTGGTGATTATGAAGTTTTGAATTTTAGAATTTGGTATTGAGAGTTTTCGGAATTGGGGATTTTGTGATTTTGAGATTTTGGAATGTAGAATTTGGGAGCTTAAAGTTTTGTAATTTTAGGATTAGGGAGTTTGGGGTTTTGGAATTTGGGATATTGAGATTTTGGGATTTTGGAATTTTGGAATTTGAGATTTTAGTCTTTGGGAGTTTGGGATTTGGAGATTTAATAATTTTGGAATTTGGGAGTTTGAAATTTGAGATTTTAGTCTTTGAGAGTTGGGGATTTTGGAATTTTGGGATTTGGAGATTTAGAAATTTTTGAATTTGAAATTTTAGTCTTTGGGAGTTTAGGATTTTGGAGTTTCATATTTTAGAATTTGTGAATTTAGATTTTTGTGAATTTAGGATTTGGAATTTTAGAACTTAATATTTTTTAGAGTTTTTGTATTTGGAACTTTAGAACTTTGGGATTTTGGAATTTTGCAAATTTGGGAGTTTGGTATCATGAAGTTTTGAGTTATGCACTTTGGGATTTTGGGATTTGCGATTTTGAAATTTGCGGATTTGGAATTTTGAAATTTCGTTAATTTGAAAACTTAATACTGCAGCTGTCGTGTTACATAAAAATTAAGTTATGTAGGAAGTTTTTGAACTTGGAAATTTTGAAATTAAGAAAAGTAGAACCTTGGAATTTATTATCACTTCTAAAAGTTTGAAAATAAACTTCTTTACAGAATGGAAAGAATCTTCCAACGAAGAGTTAACAAGGATACAAGAACTACATTCTGATTTATTATTCGCTTCAGTGCATATTTACTCATTTTATATTCAGAATATCGATGAATGTTTTATATGCACGTTTTTCTGGGACTTTAGCCTCTTATTTGATATAGCAGAACTATTGTTTTGCGCTACTTTTATATCCTGAAATTGTACTGGACTTTTTAGGTTTCAAAAGTAGCTCGAAACAATATTCGCATTTTACTTTGCTTCATTCGAATAATAATTATTCCTTTTTGTTACGAATATCGGTGGGGCATTTAAATAGTCTTATTCGTTAAGCTTGAAGCTTTAAATTGATATAGAATAAGTACCAGTTTGAAATACTTTTCTGTCATGAAATTGTAGTAGACTTCGTAAGTTTCAAAATAGTTACATACAATATTCGAAAATTTAATTTGATTCATAGAAATAATAATCTCTCGTTTTTTATTAAAAACACCGATGAAGCATTTATATATTATTTTTCACTATGCTTCAAGCTTTAAATTGAGGTAACACACGTACCATTTTGCAAAACTTTTCTGTCATGAAATCAAGACAGTTTTGTACCTTTGAAAATTGCTCTAACAACTAGTACGAATGTCTCTTTGATCCATTGTTTATTTTAACGACGAGATACGTTGTATTCAAAAACATTTATGAAACGTTTGTACAGTTTTCTTTGTCGAGCTTTAAGCTTCAAATCAAAGTAGCACAAGTGCCATTTACCGATACTTTTCTGTCATGAAATCATGTCGACCTTTCATAGTTGGAAACTGTCCTGATATAACCACAGGCGGTATACAAGATTCGCTTTGATCCATTATTTATTTTAACCACCGGCCACGTTGTATTAAAAATATTTATGAAATACTTTTACTCTTCCATTTATCAAGCTTTGAGATACAAATCCGTGAAAAATAACTACCATTTTGCGATATTTTTCTGTTACGAAATTCGACCACCTTTTTGTGCTCCAAAATTAAGGTAACAGATATGGGAAAAATTGTTTTAACGAAAATGTTGAAGAGAAGTAGCTTCAAAAATATAACAAATTGAAAAAGTGTAAAAATTTAAAAACCGTAACATATTAAAATATGTAACAAATTTAAAAAATTGTAACAAATTCAAAGATGCAACAAATTAAAAAAATATGGAAAATTAGAAAATATAACAAATTCAAAAATTTAACAAATTTGAAGATTGAAGAAATTTAAAATGTGTGGCAAATTAAACAATATAACAAATAAAAAAATGTAAGAAATTAAAAAATATATGCTCACGAATTTCCTCTTTCTTTTTTTCATTAAAAAATGTTTAAAAATAAATGCAAGTAATTTCAATAATATTTGCAATTGTCTCAAAACGTTAGAATTATATTTCTGCTATCAAACTACGTTAATTATAAACAAAACAATGAACGTAATACTAGGAACATTTAATTGCACGAGATAAACCTCTAATTTATTTCGTATGTTACATTTCATTACAGTAATTATACCATACAGCAGATTATTTCGAGGAAAAGATATAATCGTTATTCTTTTGCACATAATGTCGACAATCTCGCCATATATTGTAACAGGTATTTACATGTATTTAAATAATTACACATTCAAGTTACATACGATCAGTTTATCTGCTTAATCCGCCGCGTTATTCTTGTTCACGCGTTTGTGCGCATGCGTGCATTTCAATATACGTATATGTGCATGGTGTTCAATGTGTAATGCAAGGTTTGAGAGTTGATAAGTCGCTCTTTTGAAAATTCGGAAATTTGAGAATTTAGAGATTTAGGGACTTGGGAAGTTAGGGGTTTGAAAATTTTGGGTATGGGAGTTTAGGGTCTTGAGAATTTGGGAATTTGGAAATTTGGGGATTTGGGGATTTGGAAATTTGAAAATTTTGAAATTTTGAAATTGGGAATTAAGGGGTTCGCGAATTTGAAAACCTTGGGAATTTAGGAATTTGGGGATTTGAGATTTGGGGAATTTGAGAATTTAGGAATTTGGGGATTTGAAATTTGGGGAATTTGAGAATTTGGAAATATGGTAATTTAGGGATTTGAGAATTTGGGTATTTAAGGATTTGAAAATTTGGGAATTTAGGGATTTGGGGAATTTGAGAATTTGGGAATTTAGGGATTTGGGGAATTTGAGAATTTGGAAATTTGGTAATTTAGGGATTTTGGGAATTCAGGGATTTGGGAATTTAGGGATTTGGGAATTTGAAAATTTGGGAATTTAGGGATTTGGGGAATTTGGGAATTTGGGAATTGGGGAATTTGGGAATTTAGGGATTTGGGGAATTTCAGAATTTGAGAATTTGGGATTTTAGGAATTGGGGAATTTGAGAATTTAGAAATTTGATAATTTAGGGATTTTGGGAATTTAGGGATTTGAGTATTTGAAAATTTGGGAATTTAGGGACTTGGGGAATCTGAGAATTTGGAAATTTGGGAATTTAGGGATTTGAGAATTTGGAAATTTGGTGATTTAGGGATTTGAGAATTTGGGAATTTAGGGATATGAGAATTTGGGAATTTAGAGATTTGGGAATTGGGGAATTTGAGAATTTGGAAATTTGGGACTTTAGAGATTAGAGAATTTGTGAATTTAGGGATTTGAAAATGTGGAAATTCGGAAAATTTGGGAATTTGAGAATTTGGAAATTTGGGAATGTAAGGACTGGAGAATTTGGAAATTTGGGAAATCGAAAATTTCGGAATTTAAGAATCTGGAAACTAGTAAGCATTTAGTGACATAAGAACGTAGGATTTTAGCAACTCAGAGATTTTTAAATTTAGGAATTTCGAAATTGAAGAATTTGGAAATTTGAAAATTTGAAATTTAGAGCTTTAGTAAACATTAATAACAACCATAACCCACCATATAATATGTGAGATAAAAATTTACTGAAATATTACACCAGAAAACCTGCCATTCTTCACATCCAAATATAATGCAATTCTCTTAAAATTGTCCATGTATCGTGTACTCGTCGAAGTAGATAATAAAATTCTTAAGAAGCGATCATTTATAAAAATTGATTCACTGGCAATATTTCCGTGAACGATCTTGCCATACACGTGTTTCCGGTATAGGAAAGGCGTTTAAAGGAGGACACATGCTTAAAACAAACGCAGAGAACATCTTTTAGCAGTTTCTGGATCGCAGGAAAAACAAACTATAACCCGGGGGCCTCGTGAAACACGTGGATGCTGAAGTGTGCTTTTTTCTCCTCTGGTTGCGTTTGTTGGTTGTTTTGCAAAATTGTCTTCGAGAAACTTGGCACCGTTGGGTTTATGATGATTGATGCGATGCAGCAAAAAGATCGTAAAACAGTTGGTGATCTCCTGCAAAATGTCTTCAGGAAATTGCTCCGTGGTGTTTTCTTGGCTGACGAAAATTCGGTTTTAGCGAATTTCCTTGTCGCCCAATTTTTTACCCTTTTATCGCTGTATCTGAATTTGATAGGTAAAGTAATTATCGTTGGAAGAGTATCAGATTTTAAAAATTGTTTATGTTCTCGTCTAGAAATTGAATCTCTAGGAATTTTGGTTATACAGTTATTGCGATGGTCAATTTTTTATTTTATTTTTTTATTAGAATTTTATTATTTTATTGCAAGATTCAAAAATTTCTACATTCGGAAATCTCTGCATTCTCAAATTTTTACACCTTAAAATCTCTATACCCTTAAATCAGTAAATTCCCAAATCCCTACATCCACAAATCTCTATATCCCCAAATTGCAAGATTACCAAATCCTCAGGTTCCCAAATTCCTGAATTCTGAAATCTCTGCAACCCAACTGCCTATATTCCCTAATTTCTAAATTATGAAATCCTCAAATTCCTAGATCCCCAAATTGCTGGATTGCCAATCTCCTGAATCCCCAACTCTCTAAATTTCCACACCTCTAAAATCTGAAGCTGGATTTGGTAGAAACAAAATGACTATCTAATCAAATTTTCAGCCACTTCACCAAAAACTTCAGTTTCAGTTTCGTCAACGTGTTAACAAAATTCAGAAAGTATTACTGAATAAAGGGTATAGACCAGGGGTCGGCAACCTGCGGCTCAGTAGAATCATACTTGTGGCTCTTAAGTAGTTTAATAGTACATATTGAAAAATGAACTGCAATATTGCAATTGCCAAACAAATATAATAATCCTGCGCACACATCAAAATGCGCGGCAGATCGCATGCATGTAAACCTAGCTTTAGCTAACCTTGCTCTCCACACTCACCGACGCCACACTCAAAACCAAAAACTGTTTCCGTTTTCTTTAATACGTTCACTTATATGTTCTGTTACTACGCAAAATAGAATGTTTTTATTTCACAATCAATACATGTTTCACAGCAGATATTATATTATCTTTTCTAATACATACCGATGTATGTACTTATATTTGGCTGTTTAAAAAAATAATTTATCACATCGGGAAAAAAATGGCTCTTAACTCCAGAAAGGTTGCCGACCCCTGGTATAGACTAAATGCCAATAGTATTTGTGTCGCTGAAGGTGTTGAAATCTCTGGAGTACAATAATTTGGGGAGCCACTGTAGCTGCAGGAGTGTCCGCAGGCGTACAAGCAGAACGAGATTGTCCTCGGTTTCAACTTCAACAATGAGGCAACGAGTCGGTGCTTCCGTTGCAGCCAGTGACAGGAAAAACAAACGAGACGCGAAATATGTGTCGCTGCCTAAAAGATTTTAATAATGCCGCGACATCCGGCACGTCTCGCGCGATCGTCGTCCTGGATGAAGGATCCCGGGCAAAACTGTATCCGACAGCTGGATATCCCGCAACGTACGGTGAACCAACAACGCCGGGAAATCGAAAAAAAAGAGAGAGAGAGAAGGAGAAAGGAAGTCGGGATGAGATGTTGGGAGAAATATTGAAATACGAAGACAATGCCTTCCTGGGAAGGTTTAATGTCCTGCGTGCGGCTGAAACCAGCTGGAGGATTCGCAAATGGATATCTCATTTTTCCATAGTGAAATATAGAAAAGTATGGGTTAGCTCAGAATTTTTTCTTTTTTTCTTGCCTTTTAAAAAGTTAGTGGTATAAACAATTTTCTGAGGTTTAGTTGAAAAATTTAGATTTAAGACGCTTATAGTAATTTACAAGTTTGTAATTCCCAAATTTTCACATTCCTCGAAAGTCATCGCATGATGACATAGCACTAAACAAACGATACTAACTACCATCAAACTATACCGATCCAAATATCTCTGTTTTTGATTATGTAGAAGGGCAGCCTTAAAGATTGAACTCAGAGTATGACATAGAGGCAACGACCCTAAAATTCCTAAATCTCCATATTCCTCGAAAGTCATCGCATGATGACATAGCACTAAACAAACGATACTAACTACCATCAAACTATACCGATCCAAATATCACTGTTTTTGATTATGTAGAAGGGTAGCCTTAAAGATTGAACTCAGAGTATTACATAGAGGCAACGACCCCAAAATTCCTAAATCTCCATATTCCTCGAAAATCATCACATGATGACATATCACTAAACAAACGATACTAACTACCATCAAGCTATACCGATCCAAATATCTCTGTTTTTGATTATGTAGAAGAGCAGCTTTAAAGATTGAACTCATAGTATGACACAGAGGTAACGACCCCAAAATTCATAAATCTCCATATTCCTCGAAAGTCATCACATGATGACACAGCACTAAACAAACGATACTAACTACCACCAAACTATACCGATCCAAATATCTCTGTTTTTGATTATGTAGAAGAGCAGCCTTAAAGATTGAATTCATAGTATGACATTGTAGACTTTTAAACAGATTAAACTTTATTAATTGAACAAATTATTTAACATTTAATAGAACGACACACGTCTTTACCAATGCACAGGATAACATAAACTAAACTAGAAATGAAAAGAATGCTCATAGCAATGAATACATAACGACAACTTGATACCACTTGCCACCCCAATTCACTCCGTTCATACTTGTTCTAATCACTAACGGGTGATTCTAATAACACTTACAAATAAATGCCTACAACATAGAGGCAACGACCCCAAAATTCATAAATCTCCATATTCCTCGAAAGTCATCACATGATGACACAGCACTAAACAAACGATACTAACTACCATCAAACTATACCGATCCAAATATCTCTGTTTTTGATTATGTAGAAGAGCAGCCTTAAAGATTGAACTCAGAGTATGACACAGAGGCAACGACCCCAAAATTCCAAAATCTCCATATTCCTCGAAAGTCATCACATGATGACAACACTAAACAAACGATACTAACTACCATCAAGCTATACCCATCCAAATATCTCTGTTTTTGATTATGTAGAAGAGCAGCTTTAAAGATTGAACTCAGAGTATGACATAGAAACAACGACTCCAAAATTCATAAATCTCCATATTCCTCGAAAATCATCACATGATGACATAGCACTAAACAAACGATACTACCATCAAATTTCTACCGATCCAAATGACATCTCGGTTTGAATTATGTATAATCCTTAAAGAAAAACCTCGTAGTATAGCAAAAGTCATACTAGCGATACCAGGTCCTTAAAGTTGCCTAATGCATCGGTGGGCAAGCACGTTGCAGTCGGTCGGCTACATCGGTCTCTTCTATCTAGCCGTGTTTCTCTCGTTCGTTCTCTGTTTTCTCTGTTTGATCGGAACGGAGAAAGAGAAAGATAGACGAGAGAACGAGAGGTGGCTCTGACCGGTCATTCACTCGGGCTGCCCGCGTAAAAACTTGCCGCTACCTTCTATGCGCTCTCCTCGTGTGTACTTTATGCCGCGTCTACCTAACACGAATATACAGGCTGTCACAAAATAGGGATACGTATATCACCTTGACTGACACGTCGCTCGCGTGTGGGTGAAGCTTGAATTACGTTCCACGCGCGTGTTCTAAGTAACTGAACCAAGGATATTATATTAACCCCGAAAATATGTTTCCTTCTTTTTAAATGGAATTTGGAGTTGCATCAACGTCATTGGTTATTAAGGACTGTCTACTAGGAGTTAAATTAAATTTAGTTCCATTTTGGGTGAATAATAAACACCAGATAGAAGGTGATAATAGTAGCAACTAAACCAAGCAAGTGTTCTAAGAAACTGAATCTAGAAATAGTATATTACCCCCGAAAATATGTTTCCTTCTTTTTTAAATGGAATTTGGAGTTGCATCAACGTCATTGGTTATTAAGGACTGTCTACTAGGTGTTATATTAAATTAAGTTCTATTCTGGGTGAATAATAAACACCAGATAGAAGGTGATAATAGTAGTAACTGAACCAAGCAAGTGTTCTAAGAAACTGAATCTAGAAATAGTATATTACCCCCGAAAATATGTTTCCTTCTTTTTTAAATGGAATTTGGAGTTGCATCAACGTCATTGGTTATTAAGGACTGTCTACTAGGTGTTATATTAAATTAAGTTCCATTTTGGGTGAATAATAAACACTAGATAGAAGGTGATAATAGTAGCAACTGAACCAAGTAAATGTTCTAAGAAACTGTATCTAAGAAATATTATATTAGCCCCGAAAATATGTTTCCTTCTTTTTAAATGGAATTTGGAGTTGCATCAACGTTATTGGTTATTAAGGACTGTCTACTAGGAGTTAAATTGAATTAAGTTTAATTTTGGGTGAATAATAAACACTAGACAGAAGGTGATAATAGTAGTAACTGAACCAAGCAAGTGTTCTAAGAAACTGAATCTAAGAAATATTATATTAGCCCCGAAAATATGTTTCCTTCTTTTTTAAATAGAATTTGGAGTTGCATCAACGTCATTGGTTATTAACCCCTTCCCGTGCCATTTATTTATCACATGCGTCAGTCAAGACTATCCAGGGCTATAACATTAACGAACGAAGAAAATTAAAATGTTGTGAGTATTTTATATTTAAGGATCCTTGATAATGCAATTTATAGTTGGACCTAAATTTCAAGGTGAAGAGTATTCAAAATTTGAGGAAGGTTTGTCACATTTGAGCTGTAAGTGCGTCACGGGTGATGTCAAAGCACGGGAAGGGGTTAAATTTAGGAATTTACAAATTTGGGAGAATGGTAATTTAGGGAAATGGGATTTGGAGAAATGGAAATTTGAAAATTTGGGAATTTAGAAATTAAGAATGAAGGAATTAGGATAGTGGGAAAATGAAAAAATCGGAATTTGGAAACTTAGGAATTTAGTAACTTAGAAATTCAAGAAGATGGGAATTTGGGAATTTCAGAAATGGAAATTTAGAAATTTAAAAATTTGGGAATTTGGGAATTAAAAAATTTAGTAACCTAAGCATTTGGGAATTAAGAAATTTGGAAAGTTAGAAATTTGAGAATTTAGTAATTTAGAAATTTAGAAATTGAGGAATTTGGAAAAAATGGCAGTTAAAGAATTTGAGAATGTGGGGACTGATTTTGAAACTTGAAATTTGACAATTTGAAAATTTTGCAATAATATAATTTTGAAATTTGGCAACTTGAAAATTTTGAAATCATATAATTTTGAAATTTCTATATTTTAAAATATAGGAATTTAGAAATTAGAGGAACAATTCAATATTTAACTGTATCATAAAAAAGAGGAACAAACCGATGACATAAGCACTACTATAAAATGTTTGTATCGTCCTTCATTTGGTGCAGCATGTACAATGTCCCCCCGATAGACGACAAACGCGTAAGAAAGAAAGGAATGGAGAAGGAAGCGGTCGCCGGTGTTTTCGCTTGTTTCGCGCTCGGACAAATCGTTCTTTTTTCACCCGTTTCGACCGCAGTCATAAGTCCAGCCCGCGCACTCTTCATCGTCGTGATCGATGAATGAAGCACAGAGAAAAAAAAAGGCGGGAAAAAAACGAAGGAAAACCGTGAAACGATCGAATCGTCGATGAATTTCCGCGTGTACTCGATTCCGAGCTTGGCTCGACGGAATATAATGCCACCTCGTTAATCCTTTCATCCCTGTGAAACGGGAGCTGAAATTTGTGTCCCTTTTTCTCCTCGACAGATCGAAGGGTGATTGATACGTAATATTCGGATATCGAGTTACCGTGTTCTCTACCCCTATATTTCTCTGCCGTTCGACTTTTTTTCTCACCGCGAACGGATACGGTAGGATCCGTTCTTTATCGAATCATTTCGCGTATTGTCGTGGATAAAATTCCGCCATTATCGGATGGTAAATGACCGGGGGAATCGAATTGATTCTTGCCTTCGAGGTTCTTTCAGATACTGCCACTTTTTTGGATCGCGAGAATTGCCAACGGATTTTTAATGGATTCATGCTTTCAAGGTTCTTTTAGGCTTTTTTAAATTTCTGGATTTCTGTGTTTCTAGATTTTTAAATCGTTACACTTCTAAGGTTCTACATTTCTACATTTCTAAATTTCTTAATAACTAGATTTCTAGATTTCGAGATTTTTAGATTTCTAGATTTCTGGTTTTTTAGATTTCTAGTCTTCTAGATTTCTGGATTTCTAGATTTGTAGATTTCTAGATTTCTACATTTCTAAATTTCTAAATTCCCAAAATTTCTAAATTTCTTAATTTCCGAATTCCCAAATTTTCAAACTCCCATTTCCCCAAATCCCATTCCCCCCAAATTCCCATTTCCCCAAATTTTCATTTTCCCAAATTCCATTCCCCCCAAATTCCCATTTCCCCAAATCCCATTCCCCCCAAATTCCCATTTCCCCAAATTCTCATTTCCCCAAATCCCATTTCTCCCAAATTCCCATTTCCCCAAATTCCCATTCCCCCAAAGTTCCACTTCCCCAAATTTGTAAGTTCCTAAATTCCTAAATTCCTAAATTTCGAAATGCCCTAATTCTCAGATTTAGAAATCCCAAAATTCCCAAATTCTGTCCCTAAATCCCTAAATACCGTAATTTTCAAATTTCCACATCCTCACATAAAGGTAACAAAATTACCAGTATTTGTATATCTCCAATTCTCAAATCCACAAACTTCAAAATTTCCAAACCTACATATCCTCGAATTAAGTACAATAACAAAGCTAGCAATATAAATCCATCTAAATAGACTAAAGATACTTTCACATCTTCAAATTCTCAAACTCCAAAATTTCCAAATCTCTAAACCTAAAAAACCCTTGTATTAACTAGATTTACAGATCTCTTCCGACAAAATGGCGTATCATAGTTCTCTCATTTTAACTAACAAAACTTATTAAGAAATTTTTGTATAAATGTGTGTCAACTTTCGTCAAGCTAAATTCACATGTCAATATTTGTCTACTTTAGTTCAAATTTAAATATAAGCAACCTAATGTTAAAACCTAGTATTGTTAAACCTATAACCTAGTATTAAAAAAAAAGAATTGAGAAGAATAACAAAGGCAGCAATATAAATCCATATGAATGGAATAAAGGTATCCCGAGCTCACATGATGCGATCGGGTCTCGTACGTCGGTTGTTCGTTCACAAACAGACACGTTCCATTGGAAGCCGGTTTCGTCTCGACTGGTCTTCTATCTTCATTCTCTATTTTCGCAAGCACGAGTAAAGGCGTACTAGCAGGTCCATAGAAAATATCTTGAGCGATGATATTCGTTCGATCCGACAGCCTCGTCTTCGCAGGGCGGTGAACTCGAAACGCAGAACTTCCATCCACATCGTAATCCCTTTTAACGGCCTTCGAGTTTTCCACAACCACGGGAATGTTTCACGCGATTGGTTATCACTTTCTTCTTCTTCTGCGTCATTTTTTTTTTTCACTCCGATCCTCGTTGCTTTTATTTACAATCGTAGTTGCTGTCACGTAATGCAGAGAGTGCTTCGAACGATAAAAGAAGCAGGAATAGTAGCGAGTCCCTGTTGGGACATTCTTCGTGGCTTGATTTCACTGCCTCGTTTCCTTTCCCCCTTTTTTTTCCTCTTCCTCTTCTCTCCTTCGTTTATTGGCATTTCAGAGCTGGATGTCGTGATGTTGTCAACGCTGGAAATTGCACGGAAGATTGCCAGATGACGTGGTTTTGTTGCTGCACCGAGGAATTTGCATATTTGTTGCTTACTGATCCTTTTCGAGCTATGGTTACTCCGCGGCTACGTGTTTCTACATTTTGTATCGGAGTTTGCAATATCTTTTATGCGAGCCGATCATTTTAAGTCCAGTTACGTTCAAATGGAAATATTTCAGAGTTTCGATGAAATTAAAAACGTACCAATGAAGTGTATCTAAGAGAGTTAAATTTACAATTCCTATTATTATTAAGCGAATAGTCTTCTTACCATGGACTTGACACTTTCAAAATTAACAACTAGATTTCTCATCTTTCAAACAGCCCAATTCGATATAATTTCAAATGCTTCTAATTGAAAAATATTCAATTTAATTCATATTTCGTGACAACGAAAACCATTTATGCAGTTCAGGAAATCTAACTATATAAATTACATAACAATTTACTGCTCGTCTACATTTTGTGTACAAGGGATTTGAAGAAGCTTCGGTATCGTGTTAATACTAATTATTATATTAACTAATTTATAATTCATTGTAATTACCATCACTGCCTTTGGACATTTAAAAGTAGCAGTTTCTGACATTATCGGTAATAGAACGGAGGCCTCTTTCAAAGTCAATTTTTCTATCACAATAACCGCATAATTTTTTTGATAGTTAATATCAAGCACATGTTACTACAGTTAACAAATAACTGACTGCACTGAGGCCATTTTCAAAATAAATGTCTCAATATATAAAACTGATTTAATACATTTTTAACTGCGTTAGGAAAATGATACCTTTGACATGTGTATTAGGGTGGCTTAGAAAAAATTTGTTTTTTCGTTCTCACGCTCTAAAAATTTATTATATAGTGTAAAAAGATCCTCTCAGAGTTTGGGCTGAAAAATTGAAGTCTAAGAGGTCGCTCCAAGTAGTCTTCTATCGGTATACTGATTTTTTATCATATCGGATTTTAACTATAATTTTGATCATGAATTCCTAGAAAAAAGTCATAGCTTGATTACTATTAGAGATACTAATAGTTGCGACTAAGAACAACGTTTAGAGAATTTATCGAATTTAGATGCACCAAGCATTTATCTAGTATGTCCTTATATGAGGACGAAGGATAGATGTTAATAAAATTGCACAGAAATGTTAGTATTAAATTTTACAGCAATGTTAATCAGCTAACTTAACTGTATTTACATAGTTTTTAAATCAGTAAATAACAAGTAAAGTTAATTACGAAGAATGTTTGAAAATAGTACACTTATTTGATGATTGTTCAAGGTTTTGACTTTGGTGCCTAACAATTCATTGTCCACAAAAGAAGTTAATAACTGACCAAAATGTTCTGAATTTGAACAGTTAGAATTACCTGAAGGTTGTTAGAATTGTCAAGGAATACTTGAAAGGTTTGCAAGTTGTTGAACAAAGCAGGAGAATTTAACTCCTTGGCATCGAGTGACTCTCGTGACGCACACCGCAGTTGAAATACTACAAAAGTAAATCGTATTTGCTTTGCAACTGAGTTTTGAGTTCAATACCAGTTACAATTTGAACAATTAGATCACTAAATTCAAAGTATGTCTAACATTTCAAGTTTTGTTATTTATTTTAATATTGCGACAGTGATTGGTTAGCTCTGACTCTCTTAGGCACGACGGCCCACTATAGTGGCTTTTGCGAATGTCATCGTAGATTACATAGCGCCATGGCTCACTCTACTGACTCTCACCGTTTCAATTGAATGATCCTTTTCATATGTTTTGATTCGCACTTTTTTGCCTTCACCACGTTTCATAAGAGTATTAACAAATCCCACAAAAGTACATTACATGTAAATAAAAGGTACCAAGTAGTTTAAGCACCATGGGAGCACCTCTTTGCACTAATACACGATATTGGAAACATTTGGAAATTACATATTTTGTGAATTTTCGAAAAAAGTAAATTATCAAAGTTAAAGTATATCATATCTTTGGGAAAAATAATTTAATCGTGAAAAACTTCGTTCCAATGTACTCGCTTTGAGAACAGCATTGCCACACATTGTAGTGCTGTTTACGCGTAATTCGCGTCGAACTTTGCAGCAAAGTTCAGCCTAAGAGGTTAAGGGGATAAATGTTCAACCGAAAACAAGGACCAATTGCAATATTTATTAACTCTCAGTATGTCTACTATTTTCTAAAGGGGGTTAACGAGTTAATTTAACCAGTGATTGAAAGGTTTCATAAGTCAGCCTTAGAGCCACAGGTGGGTTCTGGACTTTTTATTTCGACGGGATTAGACGTTAATTCGAATGTTAATTTCGAGCGAGTCACACGTTTCGCGAAACAACATAACGAAGAGAAGGTAAAAGGTAGCCTGGAGCAATTAAGCCGCTTACTTCTGGTTAATTAACGGCGATCGAATATTTTCAGGTCTATCGGATCCGTTCGACGAAACTTTGTCGGAACTTTACGAAAGGTATTCAGGTCACTTTAATAAAAAGAAGTTATCGTTAGGTTCTGAACAAATTAATACTTTAAGAAGTGTCTTCATTACCGAACTTGATATCTCGCGGATGTTTGACGTCTAATTCGCTTGATTTTCTTTCTTGATCACGTCTTTGATTAAATCTTTTCGCTGATGAACTGAAAAAGGCAGACAAATTTTCGATCTGACGTTCGGTTGACCTGCTTTTTTTTGCGCGCAGTAATTTGTCGAAAGAAAATATTTGAATAAAACGGGCTGGGAAATGTTGGGTAAATATGGAAGTGGTAAGGTAATTTTCAAATTTGTGTGGACAGAAATTTTCGGTTTTCGAGGTGTACTTAGAAGTTTTTAGACTTAATAGCTCTGGATATTTGGATTAGTAAATTTAGATATTTTCACTTTTTCAAATTATTGATTTCTGAGTTTTTTAAATTCTCAATTTCTCAGTTTCTCAGTTTTAGGTCTTTAGTTTTTCAATTTTTCAATTTTTCGATTTTTTAATTTTTTAATTTTTCAATTTGTCAATTTCTCAATTTTTCAATTTTTCAATTTTTCAATTTTTTAATTTCTCAATTTCTCAATTTTTCAATTCTTCAGATCTTCAATTTTTCATTTTTCAATTTTTCATTTTATGATTCCTCAATTTTTCATTTTTCAATTTCTCAATTTCTCAATTTCTCAATTTCTCAATTTTTCAATTCTTCAATTATTCAATATTTCAATGTCTCATTTTTTCTATTTTCCAACTCTCCAATTCTCTAGTTCTTCAATTTCCCAGTATTTCAATTTTTCAATTCCTGAGTTTCTCACTTTCTTAATTTTCAAATTTCCAAATTTGTAAATTTTCTAATTTCTCAACTTCCAAATTCCTAAACTTTTGAATCTCCCATTTCTTCAAACTTAAAAATTCCTGAATTTTCAATTGACTAAATTCCCTCTTTCTAAATTAACAAACCTCCTAAACTCCCAACACTCCAATTTCCTAAATTTCCAAATTTCCAGTTATCAAATGTTTTAAATTCATTTCCTCTTCCAGTATCTATTCACCATTCACGCTAACGTTATTGAATCAGCATAGTAATTGAATGCTAAATAGACACACATACAACTTTTAATCGCAGTAACATAACGCAATAATTTTTGTCATATCTTTTAATGCTCGTACAACTTCCCAGTTGCAATTTCTGTTCATGATAGTATTCTAATGACCAGTATGTTAAATACACAATCTGAACCTGTAGATTGCGTTTATGAAGGAGTCACAACTGTGACCTAAACTATTTACCAATTTAGAAGTTCTGGTAATGGGGTTGGCGAGTCCAAGCTTGGTGTTGCATTGCTTTAAATACGGAAGCGATTCTGAACATTCCTCGAGGCACGTTTATCGAAACAGTCCAAACTGGCGTCCGAAATTGTAATTTTACCTCGAATTATTTCGCGTTTTGTATCATAGCCTTTTAACAAAATTCTGTATTATTTCACGAAGTCTGCTTCTTAATTTTAGTCTGTGTTATTTCACTTAGAAGTAGACTTCTTGATTCCACTCGTATTCATCCTTGTATCAACCCTTCGTTGCATTGTTATCGCAAATATAATGCAAGTTTGCAAATTGTGTTGTAGATCAACTTCACAAAATAATACGTATTATTCTTGTATTTTGTTAATAATAAATAATGTATACAATGTACTACAATTAACACTGATACTACCAAACAGGTCAAAAGACTGCTTTATAATCTTCTTATTTTAAGTTACAGAATTTCTTGAGGTGGTATTTTGAAATCTGTATTAATTTGTACCAGGATAAATAATTAATGTATACATTAATTTAGGTTTTATTTACTTGTCTACTATATTTTTAATTTTGTATTAATTTTAGTTAAGTGGTAGGTTTAATGTTAAAATTACTGGAAAAGTTTCTGTTTTTTATTCTGATCACTGATTTTTATTTTGAATTAACATAATGTTGCGATTTTTCTTCGAATAAATTTGTAGTATACATAACATTTGTTTGTCTGTATCTTTTTATTGTTAGCAATGACAATTATAAAAATTTTCTTTATAAAACTGAAATCGTGCAACGAAGCAATAAGAAAGATGCAATTTTACTCTCATTTGTTATTCCCTTTATGTGCATGATTATTCTTTTTCTAGTAAGAATATCGATGATTGCTTTATGCACGCATTTCTGTGAGACTTCAAACTGTAATTTGATGTAGCACAAGTATCGTTTTGCGATGCTTTTATGTCATGAAATTGAATTGGACTTTTCAGGTTTCGAAATTGCAGGAAATAATATTCGTATTTTATTGATTCGTTCAAATGATAATCAGTCGTTTAATGTTCAAAATATCGATGGTGCATTTTTATAGTCTTCTTTGTCAAGGTTTAAGCTTAAAATTGATGTAATATAACTGCCATTTTATGGTAGTTTTATGTCATGAAATTGTACAAGACCTTTTTTGTTTTGAAGTAGCTGGAAAGAATATTGAAATTTTATTTTTATTCACTCAAATAATAATCAGTCGTTTAATAGTTAAAATATCGATGGTGCATTTTTATAGTCTTCTTTGTCAAGGTTTAAGCTTAAAATTGATGTAATATAACTGCCATTTTATGGTAGTTTTATGTCATGAAATTGTACAAGACCTTTTTTGTTTTGAAATAACTGGAAAGAATATTGAAATTTTATTTTTATTCACTCAAATAATAATCAGTCGTTTAATAGTTAAAATATCGATGGTGCATTTTTATAGTCTTCTTTGTCAAGGTTTAAGCTTAAAATTGATGTAATATAACTACCATTTTATGGTAGTTTTATGTCATGAAATTGTACAAGACCTTTTTTGTTTTGAAATAACTGGGAAGAATATTGAAATTTTATTTTTATTCACTTAAATAATAATCAGTCGTTTAATAGTTAAAATATCGTTGGTGCATTTTTATAGTCTTCTTTGTCAAGGTTTAAGCTTAAAATTGATGTAATATAACTGCCATTTTATGATAGTTTTATGTCATGAAATTGTACAAGACCTTTTTTGTTTTGAAGTAGCTAAAAAGAATATTCGAATTTTACTTTCATTCACTCAAACGATAACCAGCTGTTTAATATTACAAATAGTAATGGTGCATTTTTAAAGCCTTTTTTATCAAGGTTTAAACTGAAAATTGATGTAGTATAAGTGCCATTTTATAATAGTTTTATGTCATGAAATTGTACAAGACCTTTTTTGTTTTGAAATAACTGGGAAGAATATTGAAATTTTATTTTTATTCACTTAAATAATAATCAGTCGTTTAATGTTCAAAATATCGATGGTGCATTTTTATAGTCTTCTTTGTCAAGGTTTAAGCTTAAAATTGATGTAATATAACTGCCATTTTATGGTAGTTTTATGTCATGAAATTATACAAGACCTTTTTTGTTTTGTAATAGCTAAAAAGAATATTCGAATTTTACTTTCGTTTACTCAAATGATAACCAGCTGTGTAATATTCCAAATAGTAATGGTGCATTTTTATAGTCTTTTTTATTAATGTTTAAACTGAAAATTGATGTAGTATAAGTGCCATTTTATAATAGTTTTATGTCATGAAATTATGCAACATCTTTTATGTTTTGTAATAGCTGGAAAGAATATTCGAATTTTACTTTCATTCGTTTGAACGATAATTAATCATTTCACGTTAAAAACCGCAACGGGGCATTTACATACGCATTTTCGTTAAGCTTTAAGCTTTAAATTGATGTGGCACAAGTACCATTTTATAATACTTTTCTGTCATGAAATCAGCATTTTATATTTGAAACTCGCTTTAACAGCTAAAAACTGTTTACGAGTTCGGTCCAGACGTATGGTTTATTTTAAAAACCTTAAAGATTCATTAAAAATATTTATAAAACATACTTATAGAAAGTTGTATAAGCATTAAAATACTGATAGGTTCATTTATATTTCCAAATTTATACAAATTTCCAATATTATACAATTTTTAAATTAAATTTTTAAGTTAAACACAATTAAAGTTAAATTTTTACATTGAACGCAATTTTTGTGTTAAATTTTTAAATTAACTAGATTAACTAAATTTATAATGTATAAAAAACATCATTTACTTAGTATTATCACTTCTATAGGTTAGAAAATATTTTTACAAAATTAATAAACTCATTCGACGAAAAATGAACATCGAACTAATTGGTTCGAAAAATCAAGTGATAATTCCTATTTATTGTATCGCACAGTTTATGTAAACAAATGATTTGGGGCAGTTAGCATTCGTGCAAATACGTAAATTCGCTAATTAATTGACAATAAACTGATTAACAACATTTCTGCAATTATGATACAAGTAGCTATTAAATTATTGTAAATACATTCCGAACGTTTGAATGAATTTAATGATTCGGAATATTAGGTTGGGGCCAGAGGCCATTTGGCATATTTCCTTCGATATTACGCTAAATTTTCGAAAATTATAATACAAGTATTCCGGCGCCCGTGTTTACGCCACATTTCTCGTAATGAGCTCTCAGCTACGGATGTTATTAAAATTAAATAGCTCTTTGCATCGAACGATGGCAGCAATTTTCGAGTGCTCCAAAGTGACGTCATTTCGAATGTATTATTATTTTAAATACGAGTGTGCCTCGTATTATTCGAATCACAATTTCAGAGTTTCATTTTTGATCGGATATAGAAACTCAATCCTTATCAATTTTATCACGTCGCAAAAATTCGTTATTGAAATTTTTGCAGATTTTTAGAATTCTGAATCTCTGCCATTTTGGTATTTATTTAGAGTTTTAGCCTTAATTACATAAGTGCTATTTAGGTTTATGTCATGAAATATGAAATTTTCTAATAATTCTGAAATAAGCAATTTTAACAATCAATCTTCAGAAAATTCGGATTCTCTCGCAAACTCTCGAACGAAAAATTGTTATTCCACATTTTTTTCTTATATCAGAATCGTCCCCTGTACGCTTGCACCAGTCCAGCCAGAATATTTTTTCATTAAACGCAATATCAACTTTTTTCTTTTCGACCAGTCAGCTCGATGTCCATTGAAAAGCATGAATTTTTTTCCGGAGTTAAAATGAAATAGGGATTGTTTACCGCACCTGCGGCGACTGAAACTTGCTGACTAACTTCTCATTTCCCTCCCGTGGCCTTCCCGATGTCTCGTTCCTTTTATTTTCAAGAAAACTGGCTCATCCCGCGAAGTGACTTCCGCTCTTGCCCACTCGAGTTTCCGTGTTGGTCTTCAGCTCGCAGAAAAATCGTTCCTTTTCCCCGGGTATTTTTCTCATCTGCGATAAAACGCGAACACGCTCGCGGTTTAAGCGCGAAGAAAAAACACCGGTTTCCCAAGCTCGATCCACTTAATATTTTACGAAGCCGAAATTTCGAGCGGAAAAGGTGTGCTCGTTTAGACGAGATGAATCCTTCGCGTTTCAAGCAGATTTGATTTCGGATATTCCGTTGTGGTGGACCATATTTTGAGGAAATTGTCAGAGAAGTTGGCATGATTATTTGAACGATAGGAATTCATTATTTTATGACTGGTTTTTATTTTTGGTCGGCGGGATTTAGTGTTGGTAGAATTTGAGATCTGACTTGTATTCATCACAGAAAAGTGTCGTGAAATACCGCTTATTGCATGGCAATTTAAAGGTTAGGATCTAGTAAAAAATGTGGTATGAATGCACCTTTCATATTGTTTGTGTAAGGAAAGTTATTAATTATAATTGGAAGACATGTACACAACTGTGTATTAAATAGTTGATTTAGGGAGGTGGAAAGTCTAACGCGAATTCATGACAGAAAAGTATCACAAAATATCAATTGCTATATGTCATTTTAAAGGTTAAAATGTAATGAAAAATATGGTATGAATGCACCTTTCATATTGCTTGTATAGCGGAAGTTATTAATTATAATTCGAAGGTGTTTAGACAACTACGTGTAAAATAGATGATTTAGGAAGGTGGAAAGTCTGACGCGAATTCATGACAGAAAAGTATCACGAAATGTCACTTGCTATATGTTGATTTAAAGGTTAAAATCTAATAAAAAATGTGATATGAATGCACCTTTCATATTGTTTGTATAGAGGAAGTTATTAATTATAATTGGAAGGCGTGTACGCAACTCCGTATCAAATACTTGATTTAGGAAGGTAGAAAGTCTGACGCGAATTCATGACAGAAAAGTATCACAAAATATCACTTGCTATATGTCATTTTAAAGATTAAAATCTAATAAAAAATATGGTATCAATGCACCTTTCATATTGCTTGTATAGCGGAAGTTATTAATTATAATTCGAAGGTGTTTAGACAACTACGTGTAAAATAGATGATTTAGGAAGGTGGAAAGTCTAACGCGAATTCATGACAGAAAAGTATCACGAAATGTCACTTGCTATATGTCATTTTAAAGATTAGAATCTAGTAAAAAATATGGTATCAATGCACCTTTCATATTGCTTGTATAGCGGAAGTTATTAATTATAATTCGAAGGTGTTTAGACAACTACGTGTAAAATAGATGATTTAGTAAGGTGGATAGTCTATCGCGAATTCATGACAGAAAAGTATCACAAAATGTCACTTGCTATATGTCGATTTAAGGGTTAGAATCTAATAAAAAATGTGATATGAATGCACCTTTCATATTGTTTGTATAAGGGAAGTTATTAACTATAAATGGAAGACGTTTACACAACTGTGTATTAAATAGTTGAGTTAGGAAGGTGGAAAGTCTATCGCGAATTCATGACAGAAAAGTATCACCAAATACCACTTGCTATATGTCATTTTAAAGCTTAAAATCTACTTCAAATTAGTATATAAATGTCCTCCATAATATTCGTTGTATGAACAAAGTTATGAATTAAAATATGAGAGCTATTAAATTATAATATATCAAATACTCAGTTTAAGAAAATAGTCTAATAGAAATTCATGACAGAAAAGTATCACAAAACACCACTTGCTGCATGTCATTTTAAAGCTTATAATCTACCGAAAATTAGTATGTAAATGCTTCCTTAGGATTCTTCGTATAAGCAAAGTTATGAATTAAAATACGAGGGCTAGATTGTAATGTATCAAATGCTCAGTTCAAGAAAATAAAGAATCAAATAGAAATTCATGACAGAAAAGTATCACGAAATACCACTTACAATATAAATATTTAAAGCTTAAAGCCTTTCAAAACTCTCTGTATGAACGCCCTCTTAATATTCTCCATATACACAAAGTTATAAATTATAATACGAAGGCTATCAGACCGTCGTATACCAAATGGTTGATTTCCAAAGGTAAAAAGACTAATACGGTTTTTATGACATAAAAGTGCATGGAAATTGCAGTCATATGATATCAATTTAGAGGTTGAGATTTGCTGAAGTGTCATATAAATGTCTCCTCGCTGTTTTTAGTATGAGCAAAATTATAAATAAAAAAACGATAACTATTAAAATCCCGTATATCAGACGGTTGATTTCAATAGACATCGTGGTCTGATACAATTTTACGGCATAAAAGTAGCTCGGAGCGGCACTTATGGCACATCAATTTAAGGCTTAGGATACGCCGAAGGTAACTGCATAAATATACCATCGATAAAGCAATCGCGGAGGAAGCGAAATAAAACCGTGTCGTAAGAGGATTAATTTTTGAAAAGAAGGCTCCTTAATCGTCGAAATCGTCGCGAATAATTCATCCGGGCCTGCTAATCAAGATTTCATAGAGAAACTTTCGCGGAAGCTCAGCGATTCCCGGATTATACACGAACTTTCGAAGCTACTTTCCGAATTTAATAACCGAGAGCGAATAGAGTCAGGATCGTCCTTAATGGTTTTTAATATCCTGCTTTCGGGATACGTGTATCCCCACGGAAAAATGCAAACTGTCCCGTTCCCCCGGACTTTTTCGAGGGGGAGCGGAACGGAAACGAGCGGCGAACAAGAAAGGAGGAAATGCGAGAATGGTCGATCGGGTTGTTCACGGTTGCAGAAAAGTTCACCGGAAACTTGAAACATCTAGCGGGCTCGTTCCCGAACGAAATTACAACGGAGCCAACATCGAGACCAACTCTGTGCGATCGGCGAACAAAAAAGGAAGTCGGACAACGCGAAAAAGGAAATATATGGACAGGGGTTTCGGTTAAATTGAACTTTGACGAAGGATCCCCACGTGACAATGAATTGTTCGATGTTCGCAAACGATCGTTGCGTGGCTATCGATTCGCTCGTTCGTGTTTCATCCGGTCTCGAACAATTTCCGAGTTTAAAGGACGAGAAAAGAGCTCACTTTTTGCCATCCTCGCGTTTCCGGTCGTTCCTTTGCTTTAAACGGTGGAACGTTATTTGTTGTTGAATGTTTAATGCAATTTAAGTATTCGGATGGTAATTTCAAAGTTTTATTTCTAAATCAGTTTCGTTCAGGTTTAATACGCTGACTGCTGGGGTCATGTGTGGTCGATGTAAATTGGATTAAATTAATTATTTATAGGGAATTAAAACGAAAGGAACTTTTGAAGGCCCTTAATGTAGAGACGATGACATACGCTAATAGATTGAAAGATGAAATTAAAAGATTAAGCACCTTTGTTCTTATATCTTATGTGACATGTATGACATATGTGATCAACGTTACAAATTCGGTTAAATTAATTATTTATAGGAAAAGCAACCGAAAGAAACTATTGAAGGCTTAATGTAGAGACGATGACATACGCTAATAGATTGAAAGATGAAATTAAAAGATTAAGCACCTTTGTTCTTATATCTTATGTGACATATGTGATCAACGTTGCAAATTCAGTTAAATTAATTATTTATAGCAAAAGCAAACTAAAAGAGCTTTTGAAAGCTCTTAATGTTGAGACGATGACATACACTAGTAGATTAAAAGATGAACTTGACAGATTAAGTACCCATATGTGACATATGTGACCAACGATGTAAATTCAGTTAAATTAATTATTTGTAGAAAAAGCAAACGAAATGATCATTTACGGGTTATTACTATTGAGATATTGATATACATTAATAGATCAAAAGACGAAATTGGAAGATAAAATATTCTTGTTCTTATATCATATGTAACATATGTGACTAGCAGTATAAATTGAATTAAATTAATTATTTACTGGAACAGTAAATGAAAAGAATTTTTGGAAGCTCACAATGTCGAAGCAATGGTATGCACTAGTAAATTAAAAGATAAAATTGACAAATTGCCCTTGTTCCTATGTCATATGTGACATATGTGTCTGGCGATGTAAATTTAGTTATTTATAGAAAAACCAAGTTAAATGATAATTATAGCGTTTTTAATATTGATGTAGTGATATACATTGACAGATTATAAGGTGGAATTGAAATATTAAGAACCCTTGTTTTGTATCATACGTGACATATGTGAGCTGTGCTAAAAATTCAGTTAAATTAAATATTTACAGAAGAAGCAAATGAAATGAACATTTGAGAATTCTTAATGTTGTGTAAATGATGTACATGGACAGATTAAAAGATGAAATTAAAAGATTAAGTACCCTTGTTCTTATGTCATATGTGACATGTATAACCTGCGCTGAAAATTCAGTTAAATTATTTATTTATAAGAAAAGCAGACGGAAGGAGTTTCTGAAGGCTCTTAATGTCGAGACAACGATATATATTAGTAGATTAAAAATAAAATTAATATCTTTCATCTTGTCATATGTAACACATGTGACCGTGATGTAAACTCAGTTAAATTATGTATAGAAAAATCAAGCGAAATTTAGTAACAAAAAAACTTGAAAACCTAAAACTTTTATATCTAAATTAACCCGAGTAGCTCACAAATTAAGAATTTAAAAAATCGTACAATTCAAATCTTCGAAAAGGTAGAAATTTTCAAAAGCATAAAAAAATCACCGCACTCTCTGCAGATTTATAATAAATTCAGAACAGTCCGCCATGCGACGAATCATTCAGTCTAAATTATTTAAAGTCGTATTCGGAAAGTATCGAGAAACAAACGTAGCATGTTTGGTTATTCATACCATCCCGAATGCAGCATCGAATCAGCACGCTTCATTTTTCTATCTATCCCCTATCGACTGTTCTCGTGCCACGAATTTCCCTGTCGCTCGGTGTGTACACGTACATACATGCATATCGGAAAAATTCACGAGTATAAAGCCACGATAAACTTTTCCCAGCGATAAGCTTCGATATTCCCGACGTCAGTCGTAAAGTCGCGATACGAAGAGGGAAAAGACTTTATGCGGCTGAACGGGAAAGACGTCTCCTCGGAAATTCCTGCTATCCTATCCTTGTGGCTGGCTGACGTCTAACCTGGCAGAGAGTTCAGAACGTCTCGTCGCGATCAATTGTCATTCCACGAAGGAAACTCTACGACGTGTACGGGACTTCTCTCCTGGAAGTATTATAAAATTATTCATCAGATCGTATTGATCGGTTCGCGGTACATGGCCCTCTAGGAACTTGTATCAAATTATGCCGAGGTTAGACACCCCTGAACACGAGCCACGAATAATCGACGGGTCATACAGCTGATAACGAGATACAACGAAGACTCGATATAAGAGATACTGATATACGTTAGGAGATATAATGTTTTTTATGGAAACGAAGAAATTGTTATTAACAATTGGGGGAATGTTAAATTATCAATTGACCAAATTACCGAATTATCAAACTACCGAGATGGCAAATTTCTAAATTACCAAATTACCAAATGACTATATTACTGAATTACTATATCAATAAATTATGAAATTGTGAAGTTACCAAATTTTCAAGTGACCGAATTACCAAATTACAGAATTATCAAATTACTAAATTACTAAATTACTAATTTATTAAATTAAGAAATTACGAAATTTCTAAATTTACAAATTTGCAAATTACCAAATTACCCAATTACCCAATTACCAAAAATCAAGTTTCCAAAATATCAAATTACCAAATTTCCAAATTACTAAATTACCAAATTACCAAATTACCAAATTACCAAATGACTATATTACTGAATTACTATATCACTAAATTATGAAATTATGAAGTTACCAAATTTTCAAATGACCAAATTACCAAATTACTAAATTACTAAATTATTAATTACTAAATTATTAATTTACTAAATTATTAAATTACTAAATTACTAATTTACTAAGTTACTGAATTACTATATCATTCAATTAAGAAATTTCGAAATTTCTAAATTTACAAATTTGCAAATTACCAAATTACCCAATTACCAAAAATCGAATTACCAAAATATCAAATTACCAAATTACCAAATTTCCAAATTACGGAATATCCAAATTGCAAAATTACCAAATTTCCAGATTCCCAAACTCCCAAATTCCCAAATTTTTAAATCCCCAAATTCCCAAATTCCCAAATTTTCAAAATCCTAAATTTCCAAATTCCTAAATTCTCAAATCCCTAAATTCCCAAATTTTCAAAACCCCAAATTCCCAAATTTCTAGATTCCCAAATACCCAAATATTCAAAATCTTAAATTCCCAAATTCCCAAATCCCTAAATTCTCAAATTCTCAAATCCCTAAATTCCCAAATTCCGAAATTTTCAAATCCCCAAATCCCCAAATTCCCAAATTCCCAAATTTTCAATATCCTAAATTCCCAAATTCCCAAATTCCTAAATTCTCAAATCCCTAAATTCCCAAATTCCCAAATTTTCATAACCCCAAATTCCCAAATTTCTAGATTCCCAAATACCCAAATTTTCAAAATCCTAAATTCCCAAATCCCTAAATTCTCAAATCCCTAAATTCCCAAATTCCGAAATTTTCAAATCCCCAAATCCCCAAATTCCCAAATTTTCAAATCCCTAAATTTCCAAATTCTCAACTCCCAAATTCCCGAATCCCCAAATCCCCAAATTCCCAAATTTTGATTTTCTAAATTACGGAAATGACCAAATTAATTAATTCAAAAATTTTTAATTCAAAAATGTGTACACCCCCAGCAGTTCCAAAATCGCAAATATTTTTTCACCATAAATTTACCATTCCCTAAAATTCAATAGGTATGATATAATGCACTCTCTCCTAGCACCGAACATATATTTTATGATCCTAATGAAGGTTCATCGATCGTTGAGACCTAATTAACAGATGTTATAAATAATGAAACGTATCGATAATCATTAACCATGTGCAACCGGAGCAACTTCTTAATAAGCATAGTTGGAGGTAACAGCTCGTGCTGCGGCTAATTAAATCGTGCCTTCTACGGGGAAAAAGTATGCTAGAACGTTGGTTATACTTCTTCGTGGTCAGAGATAGAGGGGTCAAAAGTTGCGTAACATACAGCAAGGCGTTAACGTTGTGAACCACAATCTTGCTCGCCAGAGGGGAAAATTAGAAAACTTCCTTCGCCGGTAATAAACTTGCGATACAGGAAACAACATCGTTAAAAGCTGATCATCCGGAAACATCCTCTACACCGACTCCGCCATCATATTTCTGCGATCTCTGCGATTTTTCAGCTGACGTTCCTCCGTGCTCAAAGAAACGATACACGAGCCGTTTATTTTCGAACTGGGGCAATCATTTTGTTTCCCTATTGCGAATATTCAAACGTACGCTCGAAATAATATATAAACCATGTTATACGCTATAACATACAAACTCAGATCGTTCATTTATATTTTAATGAAAATTTATATTAAAAATTTTTTTTAAAAATTTAATGTATAATCTTTATGAAAATGTTATATCGCATATTATGTGTGATACGAGTATCACACGTGTCTATTGACAACTTGCGGATATACATATGTATATTGACATATATGTATAACATGAGAACACCATAAGATAAGATATATTGATATGAGAATGCTATGTTTATTTTATATTATGTTGAATGAGTTCTATAGTTGTTGTGGATATACTGGAATATACTAACACTAGAACTATCAGTGTTAAATGCACACTTACTTCAAAATTGAAAATGAGGTGAAAAAATAAATAAGAGACGTCAACCAATATGTACTATTCTTTGACTGAACAACATATGACACACATTTTGATAAAAACAGGAGAAGAAAATTTTGTAATATAAAATATGAAACTTGAAACCAGTCATTTTGACTGGTTGGTAGTTCTAGTGTAGTCTTAAAGTAATGACAGTCTATACGATGAAATTTATTATGTAAAACCTTTGGTGTTTGATGTTTATCATTATGATAAAACCTTTGTTGTTTGATGTTGACGTACCTTTGACGCACTCATGACGCACCGTTGATGCATTTAATGCAAACTTGACGCACACGTGATGCACTCGTGACGCACCGATAACATACTTGTAACGCACTCTTGACGCACTGATGACACACTCGTGACTAGCACTATAGTCCCTGGCCATCGAATGACCACTATAAATTTTCAGCATTTATCATTATGATAAAACCTTTGGTGTTTGATGTTGACGTACCTTTGACGCACTCATGACGCACCGTTGATGCATTTAATGCACCCTTGACGCACATGTGATGCACTCGTGACGCACCGATAACATACTTGTAACGCACTCTTGACGCACCAATGACGCACTCGTGACTAGTACTATAGTCCCTGGCCATCAAATGACCACTATAAATTTTCAGCATTTATCATTATGATAAAACCTTTGGTGTCCACAACTTAGCTCTTGCATGAAGATCACTGTTAAAAAATTGCAATAAACTCATCGGTAAAGTGTTCGAAAATAAAGTTCTAATATAAGAAGAATGTTGGAGTCAAGAATACGAATAGAATCCGGAGCAGAATAATTGAGAGAAACGAAGAAGAATAACTGACCAGCTGAAATATCCGTCTAATTCTATAATTTTGAAAGTGAGGCAGCGAATATAATTGAGTATAATTTAGCCAACACTTGAAGCACTATCGACTAATAAAAATACTAACACCAGAAGATACAAAAAGCTTGTCTCTTAATTACAAATATTTAGAAATTTGCGGAAATGCCCTTAAATACCTGGCGATAACATATTTGCCCCACTTTCAGACTAAACGGATCAATTTAATCCACTTACTAGTGCATTCTGTATAAAACTAAAACGTCCATCAAACTTAGTCATTCGAGAGGCAGCTGAATCCTGTTTCAGCTCGAGTAAAATTAGCTGATCCCTTAAAACCGAATCAGCACAGCAGTTTTATCCCCTTGTGACTCTCGAAACTTGATGCATGGAGCTTTAATCCTTGTGTCCTCGGACGAACACGAAATCGGCGTTAATGTTCGCGAGGAGGAACAAAGGGGTCTGAAAAGAGCGGCAAACGCGTGTACATCGGGAGAAAAATAGGAAGAACAGGGGTGGAAAGAAAAATGTCGAGCACTCGAGGCTCAAAGTCTAAAACGAGACGGCGAAAACGTAGCCACGTGCAACAACGTTTGCTCGAACAGGCCTACGAGTTCTTTCAACCCCTGAAAGTCTCTCTGGCTCGCCGCGAACGGTTTAAAGAAAAAGGGGGTGGTTCTATGTACGCGTGTATTATCTACCCTTTCTCCCTTCGATAGACACAGAGGCGCCTTTAGCCGGGCACAATTTTGTACGCAGGAGAAGAAAAAAAAAAGGCTGCTGACTAATGGTGCGCGCTAATTGTGCTGCCTGCAACGCACACCAACCCCCTTATCGTTATGGAAAAAGGGGTTGAAAAGAGACGGCAGGAGGTTGATGAAGTGCCTGAATACGCCGCTGTTACGTGGGTATTAGGACACTTGCAATTTACACGATTGCGTGATGATTCGAGGAATCACTGAATTTTTTCGCAGATTAAGTATGCTTGTTAAGGGGGTTCTTAATGGAGTTTGATGGGTGATGTAATTTATACGAGGTGTTAGAAGTTTGCAAATTTTTGGATTTTTGAATTTGGAAATTTTTAAAGATTGACGAGTTTAGAAATTGTTGAAATGGGGAAGTAGAAGTCAAGGTTAAGAATTTGATTTGGAATCTTCGTTTTGATGGTTTTTGACGTTGTGAAGTGACAACTTAGTTGTTCAAGTAACAGATTTTTAAATATGGAGATACTGATTAAAATTTGAAAAATCCTCATTTGACAAACAATTGTAAAACTTGTACAACGCAGAAAATGTAGCAAAATCTTGTGTTGAAATAAAAAATTTGTAAATCTGAAAATGTGAAGTAAGAAATAGTATAAAGTGAAAAATTTGAAAAATGTCCTCATTTGACAAATAAAAAAATTGAAAACTTTTGCAACATAGAAAATATAGCAAAATCTGTAGACTTGTGTTGAAGTAAAAGATTTATAAATCTGAAAATGTGAAGTAAGAAAGAGTATGAAGTGAAAAATTTGAAAAATGTCCTCATTTGACAAATAAAAAAATTGAAAACTTTTAAACGCAGAAAATGTAGCAAAATCTGTAGACTTGTATTGAAATAAAAAATTTGTAAATCTGAAAATGTGAAGTAAGAAAGAGTATGATGTGAAAAATTTGAAAAATGTCCTCATTTGACAAATAAAAAAATTGAAAACTTTTGCAACATAGAAAATATAGCAAAATCTGTAGACTTGTGTTGAAGTAAAAGATTTATAAATCTGAAAATGTGAAGTAAGAAAGAGTATGAAGTGAAAAATTTGAAAAATGTCCTCATTTGACAAATAAAAAAATTGAAAACTTTTAAACGCAGAAAATGTAGCAAAATCTGTAGACTTGTGTTGAAATAAAAAATTTGTAAATCTGAAAATGTGAAGTAAGAAAGAGTATGAAGTGAAAAATTTGAAAAATGTCCTCATTTGACAAATAAAAAAATTGAAAACTTTTAAACGCAGAAAATGTAGCAAAATCTGTAGACTTGTATTGAAATAAAAAATTTGTAAATCTGAAAATGTGAAGTAAGAAAGAGTATGATGTGAAAAATTTGAAAAATGTCCTCATTTGACAAATAAAAAAATTGAAAACTTTTGCAACATAGAAAATATAGCAAAATCTGTAGACTTGTGTTGAAGTAAAAGATTTATAAATCTGAAAATGTGAAGTAAGAAAGAGTATGAAGTGAAAAATTTGAAAAATGTCCTCATTTGACAAATAAAAAAATTGAAAACTTTTAAACGCAGAAAATGTAGCAAAATCTGTAGACTTGTATTGAAATAAAAAATTTGTAAATCTGAAAATGTGAAGTAAGAAAGAGTATGATGTGAAACATTTGAAAAATGTCCTCATTTGACAAATAAAAAAATTGAAAACTTTTGCAACATAGAAAATATAGCAAAATCTGTAGACTTGTGTTGAAATAAAAAATTTGTAAATCTGAAAATGTGAAGTAAGAAAGAGTATAAAGTGAAAAATTTGAAAAATGTCCTCATTTGACAAATAAAAAAATTGAAAACTTTTGCAACATAGAAAATATAGCAAAATCTGTAGACTTGTGTTGAAGTAAAAGATTTATAAATCTGAAAATGTGAAGTAAGAAAGAGTATGAAGTGAAAAATTTGAAAAATGTCCTCATTTGATAAATAAAAAAATTGAAAACTTTTGCAACATAGAAAATATAGCAAAATCTGTAGACTTGTGTTGAAATAAAAAATTTGTAAATCTGAAAATGTGAAGTAAGAATTAGTATAAAGTGAAAAATTTGAAAAATGTCTTCATTTGACAAATAAAAAAATTGAAAACTTTTGCAACATAGAAAATATAGCAAAATCTGTAGACTTGTGTTGAAATAAAAAATTTGTAAATCTGAAAATGTGAAGTAAGAAAGAGTATAAAGTGAAAAATTTGAAAAATGTCCTCATTTGACAAATAAAAAAATTGAAAACTTTTGCAACATAGAAAATATAGCAAAATCTGTAGACTTGTGTTGAAGTAAAAGATTTATAAATCTGAAAATGTGAAGTAAGAAAGAGTATGAAGTGAAAAATTTGAAAAATGTCCTCATTTGATAAATAAAAAAATTGAAAACTTTTGCAACATAGAAAATATAGCAAAATCTGTAGACTTGTGTTGAAATAAAAAATTTGTAAATCTGAAAATGTGAAGTAAGAAAGAGTATGAAGTGAAAAATTTGAAAAATGTCCTCATTTGACAAATAAAAAAATAAAATAAAATAAAAATAAAAAAATTGAAAACTTTTATACACAGAAAATGTAGCAAAATCTGTAAACCGGTGCTGGAATAAAAAATTTATAAATTTGAAAATGTAAAGTAAGAAAGAGTATAAAGTAAAAATTTGAAAAATGTCCTCATTTGACAAATAAAAAAATTTTAAACTTTTACAACATAGAAAATATAGCAAAACTTAAAGTCTAATAAATCTCATAAACCCCTGTTGAAATATAAGGTTTGAAAATCTGAAAATATGAAGTAAGTATGAAGTAAAAAATTGGTGAATTGTGAAATGAAAAAATTGTAATACAATTTAAAGAAGAGAAGAGTTCGTTGTGGAGTGTAGATCGCGAAGAGGGTAACCCTGCTCGACGGCTGCTGATAAATAGATTAAATTTGCCCGTGGGCTCCCCCTGTTTCGCCGGTGCGTCCACCGGAAATAGGTAGATGGCACGCGACCGGTATCATTCCCTGATATGCACAGGGAGACTCGATGCATTACGCGACGCAGACGTCGTCGCGACGCCCTTCTACAACGTGTATCTTCGACGATCCGGACGTGCCTGATCCGAGTGACTTATTTCCGGGAACAACTGGACGAGATACACGCTCGCGTAATTATATACTCTGATAATGAAGCCTTGAAATCGACTTAAAATAGAGTTGCACTTTGTTTCAAGATAATTCGCTCAACTTCCGGTGCACGCCGTTTGTCTTGGTACGTTCAGGTGAACGGAAATTGTGGGCAGGAAGTGAATGTTGCGAGGCTATTTAGTAATGAATGAACTTTTTTTTAATTATTTTGTAGGTGTAATTTGTGATCGTTTAGATTTATTATCGACGCTGCTGCATTCTGTTGCATTTATTTATAGATTTTTGTTGTTCGAAAGTTCAACACTTCGCTGCATTCTGTTGCATTTATTTATACTTTTTTGTTGTTTTTGA
Organism: Megachile willughbiella; assembly: GCA_945859595.2. Classification (NCBI taxonomy): domain Eukaryota; kingdom Metazoa; phylum Arthropoda; class Insecta; order Hymenoptera; family Megachilidae; genus Megachile; species Megachile willughbiella. The sequence continues at coordinate 15,292,370 of OX243796.1, forward strand.
AAACGTAGCATGTTTGAAATATTGTAGTGTTTTTTTTTTTTATTTATTTTTTAACCTAAAGTACCATTATGTTCCAAGAGCTGCGTAGTGATATGTTTGTAAAATTGATTTTCAACTATTTTCTGTTCAGAATGTTGTCGGAGCATTTATGTCATGATTTTCTAGATACTTTAAGCATTAAATTGGTGTATTACAAGATGCATTTTGATGTACTTTTCTGTCATAAAATTACGATTGATATTTCAAAATTGCATATGTATTTGACACAGTAAAATGAGTTTGGTACAATTGGTTGTCAGTCATTTCGTATTTAGAATATTAATGGGGCATTTGTACCATGATTTTCGTGAAATTTTAACGTATAAATGGACGTGCGATAAGTGTTATTTTGCAATAATGTTATGTTATGAAATTACGATTGACTGTATTTCAAAATTGCATACATATTTGATACAGTACAATATCAATGTTTGCTGCAATTGACGGACGACCATTTTGGATTTCGAATATCAACGGTGCATTTATATCAGAATTTTCATGATACTTTAAGCTTTAAATTGACGTACCATAAGTATTATTTTGTTATACTTTTCTGTCATGAAATTACAAATGTTTATATTTCAAAATTTATTCATATTTGATATAGTATAATATTAGTGTTTGTTGCAATTGTCTGACGGCCATTTTGTATTCAAAATATCGACGGTGCATCTGTATCATGATTTTCTTGATACTTTAAGCTTTAAATTGACGTACCATAAGTATTATTTTGTTATACTTTTCTGTCATGAAATTACAAATGTTTATATTTCAAAATTGCATACATTTTTGTCATACTGGAATATCACTGTTTGTTGCAATTGACTGGCAGCCATTTTGTACTCAGAATATCAACGGTGCATTTGTATCATAATTTTTATGATACTTCAAGCTTTCATTTAACGTATCACAAGTATTATTTTACGACACTTTTCTGTCCTGAAATCGTAATCAGATTATATTTTTAAATCGTACATTAGACGCTATAAAATAGCAATGATTGATCAGATTGACTGCCATATTGTATCTGAAATCTTAACGGGGCATTTACATCGTCATATTTAGAGAGCTTTAAACCTTAAATCGGTGTATCATAAACAGAGTTTTATGGTTCTTTTATGTCATAAACCTGTGATTGACTTTTCTATATTTCGAAATTAGATATTAAATGAAGTGAAATAACGTTTGCTGTAACTAACAGCCAGCCACTTCGATTTAAGATATAAATGGAACATTTAAGCCATTAATATCGTGAAGTTTTAACCCTTAAACTGGCGTATAATAAATGGTCTTTTACGAAACTTTTATGTGATGATAATCGACTTTTTGTATCCCAAAATTTGGAGAGAGATAACGATGTCTGTTGCGCTTGACTGTCAGCCATTTTATGATCAGTTTATGAACGGGCCATTTATGTCCTTATTCTCGCCAAGGTTCGTGCTTTAAAATAATGTGTCGTAAATCTTATCCCACAATACTTTTGTCCCACAAAATCGCGCTAATAAATCAAAAGAAATAATTGAAAATTCGAGGTAAAACTGAAACGCAAGAAATAATAGGGAACTCTGGCTGTTCAGATTCGCACGTAACCACCGGTTTCCCTCGTTCCACGAGTCTCCAATTTTCCACATCTTTCTCCGTAATCGTACGGCTCCTTTTACCAACCGCGAAGCGTTAATAATCCAGTTCCATAAGAAAAGGAATTGTTAAACTGCTCTTGGGGAATTATTCGCGCGATGCCCGTTATATAAACGCATCAGAACGGTCTGTTTACTTTCACATTCTTTTCCGCACGATCTTGTACGCCTACCTCGATTACTGTCATTCCAACGAAACGTGTCGACCATCCAATCGAACACTGACAATCATTCGCACGCACGTTTTTTTTTTAATTAACGATAAATTAACTGCTGCCATTTCTCTTCACATAGTTTCACTTTTGCTATACTCCCTGACAATGTAACATATATGACATCTTTGTACTTTCATATGAAAGCATTAATGATACGCTTTGAATGCATGAAAATAAAATTTTGCTGAATGTTATATAACATTCTATTGTAACTGAATGTTGAATATAATACAGATGTTGATGTAAAATTATTTTGTTTTATTGTATGTTCTCTTGTGACAAACGTAATGGACAAATTTTGAATTGTGTACTTGTAGTGAAAATGTTCCTTTAATATTGTTTTATAAAATATTGGAGCTTGTGCAAATTGTGGAGATAATACAAAAGTTCTATTGCTAACATTTGTTAGAACGTAAATTGTGTACGAAAAGTCAATTACAATTTCATGACATAAAAGTACTGCTGAATCATACTTATGATACGTCAATTTAAAGGTTGAAGTGTAGTGAAAATTATGGTATAGGTGCCCCATTACTATTCTAAATACAAAATGGCTGACAATCAATCGTAACAAACGTTGTCACTGTACTGTATCAAATATGTATACAATTTCGGAATATAATTGATCGTAAATTCATGACAGAAAATTATTGCAAAATGACACTTATGATACATCAATTTAAAGGTTGAGGTGTAGTGAAAATTATGATATAAGTGCCCCATTACTATTTTAACTAGAAAATGGCTGACAACCAATGGTAACAAACGTTGTCACTTTACTGTATCAAATATGTATACAATTTTGGAATATAATTGATCGTAAATTCATGACAGAAAATTATTGCAAAACAACACTTATGATACGTTAATTTAAAGGTTGAAGTATAGTGAAAATTATGGTATAGGTGCCCCATTACTATTCTAAATACAAAATGGCTGACAGCCAATCGTAACAAACGCTGTCACTTTACTGTATCAAATATGTATACAATTTTGGAATATAATTGATCGTAAATTCATGACAGAAAATTATTGCAAAACAACACTTATGATATGTCAATTTAAAGGTTGAAGTATAGTGAAAATTATGGTATAGGTGCCCCATTACTATTCCAAATACAAAATGGCTGACAATCAATCGTAACAAACGTTGTCACTTTACTGTATCAAATATGTATACAATTTTGGAATATAATTGAACGTAAATTCATGACAGAAAATTATTGCAAAACGACACTTATGATACGTCAATTTAAAGGTTGAAGTATCGTGAAAATTATGGTATAAGTGCCCCGTTACTATTTTAACTACAAAATGGCTGACAACCAATCGTAACAAACGTTGTCACTTTACTGTATCAAATATGTATACAATTTTGGAATATAATTGATCGGAAATTCATGACAGAAAATTATTGCAAAATGACACTTATGATACGTCAATTTAAAGGTTGAGGTGTAGTGAAAATTATGGTATATGTGCCCCATTACTATTTTAACTAGAAAATGGCTGACAACCAATCGTAACAAACGTTGTCACTTTACTGTATCAAATATGTATACAATTTTGGAATATAATTGATCGCAAATTCATGACAGAAAATTATTGCAAAATGACACTTATGATACGTCAATTTAAAGGTTGAAGTATAGTGAAAATTATGGTATAGGTGCCCCATTACTATTCTAAATACAAAATGGTTGACAACCAATGATAACAAACGTTGTCACTTTACTGTATCAAATATGTATACAATTTTGGAATATAATTGATCGTAAATTCATGACAGAAAATTATTGCAAAACAACACTTATGATACGTCAATTTAAAGGTTGAAGTATCGTGAAAATTATGGTATAAGTGCCCCGTTACTATTTTAACTACAAAATGATTGACAACCAATCGTAACAAACGTTGTCACTTTACTGTATCAAATATGTATACAATTTTGGAATATAATCGATCGTAAATTCATGACAGAAAATTATTGCAAAATGACACTTATGATACGTCAATTTAAAGGTTGAGGTGTAGTGAAAATTATGGTATAGGTGCCCCATTACTATTTTAACTAGAAAATGGTTGACAACCAATGATAACAAACGTTGTCACTTTACTGTATCAAATATGTATACAATTTTGGAATATAATTGATCGTAAATTCATGACAGAAAATTATTGCAAAACAACACTTATGATACGTCAATTTAAAGGTTGAAGTATCGTGAAAATTATGGTATAAGTGCCCCGTTACTATTTTAACTAGAAAATGGCTGACAACCAATCGTAACATACGTTGTCACTTTACTGTATCAAATATGTATACAATTTTGGAATATAATTGATCGTAAATTCATGACAGAAAATTATTGCAAAACAACACTTATGATACGTCAATTTAAAGGTTGAAGTATAGTGAAAATTATGGTATAGGTGCCCCATTACTATTTTAAATACAAAATGGCTGACAACCAATCGTAACAAACGTTGTCACTTTACTGTATCAAATATGTATGCAATTTTGAAATATCAATCGTATTTTCATGACATAGAATTATTGACAAATAACATGTATGATACGTCAATGTAAAGGTCATTGTTTCCTGTAAACATTCGTATAAATGCCCCATTAATATTTTAACTACAAAATGGCTGAGAGTCAACTGCACCAAACATTAAATCAGAACGAAGTTCATATAATGTCGCATTAACATTCAGAAGAATTATTTCGAAATAACAAACGCGATTATAATTTATAAGCTCATTAAGTCGCTAAAATGACTTACTATTGTTCCCATTAATTTTGGGAAATTTCAAACAGGAAATACGACCCTTCGAAATTATGTACTCGAAATAATCTCTCGCAATGAACTAAAATACGAGTAGAATTTGAACCAGTACGTTGGCGAAAAAAATATTTGTGCTTTGTACCAAGGTCAACAAACGTTATTATTAATGACGGTAGAAAATGACTACCCTGTGTGTTTTACAGAGCACCGTTTTAATCGAGTTTCCTGGCTACACGGTACAGGGATCCTTTTAAAGAATTTGATACTTTGGCCGCGCGATAAAGTCACATGGCCCAGGTGAATCTCTAATTATTCTTTGCACCGTATGAATATCAGGCCGCCATAAAAATGCACGGCAATTTCCCCGAGTGAATGTAAAAACTGAACAGCGTGTTTCGTGCAACCTCTGCTTTATGTCAGATTAAAACGAATTTTCTTTGTTTTACTTAAAAGCGAGGAAACGAATTCCGCGCTTATGTTAAATGAAAAAATAATACGGCAAGCCGTTTTACGAATAATTTAAAATCCACTGTACTTTCTTTAATTGTACGGGCGAAACGTTGCAAAAATGTTCCGTGCGAACGCAAAAGAGTCACGACACGACGAATGAATTTTTACATTTTTCCCCAGAAAAATTTGTAATTTTTGCCGGGACGTGAAGCGTTACGCGAAAAACGGTGAATTCCTCGCGGTAAGAAGATAAATTACGATCGAAAATCTGAACGGACCACACGGTCGTCAAATCGTTGAATCCGCCAAGACTTTTAAGAGTTTGCAGAATCTTTTACCTTCAGATAAGTATCGTAGCGATTGAATTACTCGAAACTTTGCAAGAAAGTATCGAGTGCCTATCACTGGCTCATTCTGTTCATCCATTTCCTTTCTCTCCGCGTTCCGGTCCCTCTTTGGCCACGATTGAAACGAGCCTCTCCATTCTGGTCAGGACGATCGATCCATCGAAGATTTAACCGACGGACGAGCAACGAAAAGTTGAAATCGGCACGAGGAGATCGCCAGAGGCGGCAATTCGATAAGAATCGAACAGAACGAAGAATCACGCCTGACGAGCGTCGTAGTTTCTCGTTTTTAATCCACTTTTACTTCTCTGCAAAATAATGGCGAATCGATCGGAAATTTTTATCATTTTTTTGCGGTTTAATTTATTTGATGGGTCGAGTTCCGTGAAACTTGAATCGCGTCGAATATGTTCACTGATGCAGTTGGAAATTTGTTGAAGTATTTTTATTTTTGACCAAGTCGAATGTTTTCACAGTAGTTTCTTATATTTATTATTCATAGTTTATTTTTCATTGTTATGTTCATTGTACATGTACTTAATATGAGTATTCACGATTGGGTAAATGAATGATTAATAAGGTAGGAGATGGACTCATATGGAAATTTAAGTACATATGTGGCTGACGTAGGAGTCAAAGTGTTAAATTGTTTTCAATTTGCATTGCGTTGAATTTGAATCGTGTCAAAGTTGAAATACATTGAAATAGAATTGTGTTAAATTTGAATTGTACGATTTGCATCGTGTCGAATTAAATCGCTCCAATTTGGATTGCGTTGAACTTGAATCACTTCAAATTTATATCATGTCGAATTCGAATCGTGTCAAGTTGAATCAGATTCACTTGAATTGCGATAAATCTGAGTTGTGTTAATTTGAATTACACCGAATTCAAATCATGTCAAGTTGAATCACATCCAGTTGAATTTCGATAAATTTGAGTTGTGTTAAATTGAATCACATCCAATTGAATAGCAATAAATTTGATTTGTGTTAATTTGAATTACATCTAGTTGAATAGCAATAAATTTGATTTGTGCTAACTTGAATCACATCCAATTGAATAGCAACAAATTTGGTTTGTGTTAACTTGAATTACATCGAATTCAAATCATGTCAAGTTGAATCACATCCAGTTGAATTTCGATAAATTTGAGTTGTGTTAACTTGAATCACATCTAATTGGATAGCAATAAATTTGATTCGTGTCGATTTAAATCACATCAGATTTGAATCACGTTGCATTCGAATCACTTCAAATTTAATCATGTCGAATCTGAGTCACATCCAGTTTAATCTGAATAAATTTGACATGTGCCGACTTAGACCGCGTTGAATTTGAATTACATCGAATTTGAATTGCGTAGAAATAGTGCCATTTTGAGTCACATTAATTTTGGATTGCATCGCAATTGAATCGTACCAAGTTGAATCGCGTCAAATTTAGACCGTGCCGATATGAATCGTATCGAACGAACTTGCTTTCAATATTAATCGCGTTGGATTTGAATCACATCGAATTTGTATTGCGCCGAAATTGAATCGTGTCGACTTGAATTATTCCAATTTAAATCGCGTTAAATTTAGATTATATCGATTTGAACCGCGCCGAAATGAACTCGCTTCAATCGCAATCGTTAACCCCGAATCACATCGAATTTAAGTCACGTCAAACTCGAATCATGCTAAGTTAAACCTGATCGAATCGTTTCGAAAGTTACATCAATTTGTGTCGAATAAAATCGTTTCAATTTTCATCCCACATTTGAATTGTACCAAATTTGAATCGCGTTAGATCTACCAAAACCACATTAACACTAAACCTACCTGCATATAATGTGCACTTAATTTGAAATTATAAATGAAGTTGAAAAATTAATAAACAACGACGAAACATAAATTAGTACACACGTTTATTCTTTATCCAGGTGAAAATCAATGCTGATTTCAAGGAATGCACTTTAACAAAGTGTCCCTTATAATAAACTTGTGGAGCGGTCATTTGATCGATTTGGTTGTTTTAGTAGTAAATCGTGCCAAGTCTAATGAAATTGTCTTAAAAATACGTCACATTTGTGTCGAATTAAATTTTTCTAATTTCCATCTCGAATTGCACCAAATTTGAATCACGTCAGATCGAACTCTAACAAAACCACATCGAACCTTGCTAAGTCAAACCAGGTCTAATCGAACAGCCTCCAAAGTCACATCGATCTGTGTCTAATTAAATTGTACCAATTTCTACCTTACATTCGACTAGCACCAAACTTGAATTACATCAAATCGAACTCTAACAAAACTTCATCGAATTGTGCTAACCCAACCTAGATGTAGTCTAATTGTCTAAAAATTTCGTCGCCTCGACTTGTGTCGAATATAATCGTTCTAATTTCCGTCGCACATTCGACTCGTATCAAATTTGAATCAGGTCAAATTGATCTCTACCAAAACCTCGTTGAACCTTGCTAAGTCAAAGCAGATCTAATGGAACCATCTTAAAAGTCATATCGATTTGTGTTGAATTAAATCGTTCAAGTTTCCACCTCACATTCGACTCGCATCAAATTTGAATCACATCAAATCGAATTCTACCAAAACCTCGTTGAACCTTGCTAAGTCAAGCCGGGTCTAATGGAACCATCTTAAAAGTCATATCGATCTGTGTCGAAATAAATCGTTATAATTTTTACCTCACATTCGACTCGCACCAAATTTGAATCACATCAAATCGAACTCTATCAAACCTCGTTGAACCTTGCTAAGTCAAACCAGGTCTAAGTGAACCGCTACAAAAGTCACATTGATCTGTGTCGAATTAAATCGTTATAATCTTTACCTCATATTCAAATCGTACCAAATTTGAATCACATCAAATCGAACTCTACCAAAACCTCATTGAACCTTGCTAAGTCAAACCAGGTCTGAGTGAACCGCTACAAAAGTCACATTGATCTGTGTCGAATTAAATCGTTATAACTTCTACCTCACATTCGACTCGCACCAAATTTGAATCACGTCAAATCGAACTCTACCAAAATCTCATTGAACCTTGCTAAGTCAGATGTAATCGAATCACCTTGAAAATCACATCAGATCGAACCTCCTCAAAATGTCACAGCAGATCTAATCGAATGACCTCAAAAATCACATCGTTTGCGCCAAATTAAATTATTCCAATTGCCACTCCATCGACTCGCACCAAATTTGAATCACGTCAAATCGAACTCTACCAAAACTACACAAATCGTGCTAAGTCACAGCAGGTCTAAACGAATCACCTTAAAAATCATACCAGATCTAATCGAATCACCTCAAGAGTCACAGCAGATCTAATCATCTCAAAAGTCACATCGCTTTGCGCCAAATTAAATCGTCCCAATTACCACCCATCGACTCGCACCAAATTTGAATCACGTCAAATCGAACTCTACCAAAACTACATTAAACCGTGCTAAGTCAAACCAGATATAATCGAATCACCTCAAAAGTCACAGCACATCTAATCGTCTCAAAAGTCACATCGCTTTGCGCCAAATTAAATCGTCCCAATTTCCACCTTATCAACTCGCACCAAATTTGAATCCCACCTAACCCATCTACCTATACCCCAAACGCACCGAAATCAGTCACCCAAACGATGAGATGAAAATAATTACCCGCCAGCCAACCGACAGGAGCTTCATATTTGAGAAAATATTAAAATCGTCCATTCGCGGAATTTGTCGAGTCGTACAAAACCAGGGAAGAATCGGAGAAAACAAATCGCGGTACTCGATCGGTGCAGAACGTCATGCTCATTGTTCGGGTAGCCATAAGTCCGACAGGCGCTGCCATGAGCACGTGTCCGGTGTGCCTTTAGAATCGTTGGCAGAAAAGAACGGACATTCGATTCGTCTGGTTGGCTGGTCCCTGACAGATCGTACTTTAGTAAAATACAATTCGATGGCCTGGCGGAGAGGCGGCGGATTCGGAGTCTCGTTGGTCAGAATTGAAGATGTCCGTTGGATAGGTAGCCAACTAGATACGTTGGATAGATACGACTTCCTCGACCTGGAAGCTTCATCGTTTCGTCTGTCCTGGACGTGTCCCGCTATCTTTCTTCGTCCTCTTGTGCCTAGTTCGTGGCTCTGTCCTCCCATTGCATAATGGTGGGGATATACAGGGTTAGAGGTGAAGGGGGACCTCGAGAAAGATTACGCTCCGTCGACTTCGCTCGTTGTAGCTGATTGCGGTTCGACCTAACGGAAGCTCGATTCGAGTTAATACCGTCGCGATAACGTCACGATCTACAGACTGTCTCTTTCTGTCGAGATACGACTATCCTTCTTCGATTCTATTACTCTTTAGTTCACCTACTCCGACGTTTCGTCCTTTTTGTCTTTCTTCTTCCTCGTCTTCTTTTTTGGGGCTTTTCCGGTAACGAAGGAAGTGGGTATTTTGGAAAGTTTTGGAGAGTCGAGGGAAATTGTTGCGTGAACTAACTCAGTTTCTACCGATTTTAATGTACATTTTTACGTATTTTTGAATTTGGCAATTTTGGAGGTTATGTATTTGAGAATTTATAGATTTGAAAATTTGGAAGTTGTAGTTTTGAAAGTTGAGAAAGGATATTGGAGAATTGGTTTGCAATTTGATGATATTGAAATTTAGGAACTTAAGAATTTGGAAATGTGAACATTTGGAACTTTGTGACCTTGAGAGTCGAATTTGAAAATTGAACTGAAGGTTGTACAATGTGAAAATTTTTGAATGTAAAAATTTGAAAATTTGTAATTTTGAAAGAGGAAATTAGAAATTTGAGAGTTTGAAGATTAAAAAATTCAGAAACATGCAAATTTAAAATCTTAGGATTTTTAAATTTAAAAATGTAAGAATGTACAAAATTTTAATAACTAGAAATTTTTTCTTCTTTTCAAGCTTACAATTAGTGCTGATATGTGTTTAATAGTAAATATACCTGTTATTGAACCATTGCTATAATCAGCAAGCAATATAACCTAACATCACAAATGTACATTAGTATCATTTTGTTTATCCAATTAAATTGATGTACTGTAAATGCAATAACAAATAAATATTATTAACTATTGCAATAAAAAAATATTAAATTCACAGTTAATAACCATAGTTAATAATCAATTAATAATTGAAGTCTAATTATCAATTAACGATTAAAATGAGTTTTTATTTCTATAAAATTCGATTAAAAAATATAAATATTAATCTCCCAACAGACGCGATTGGATTAAAAATTAATTCAATTACAAAGATTTAAATTTCTAATTAGTAGAAATTTCAGATTCTGATTAAAAATTAATCATTAATTGAACATCCGCCATTAAAATTAACTTAAATTTCTTAATTCGGAAAGACTGAATTAATAATTAGCCTTTACTTTTCAGCTAGAAAGTCACCAGTCATCAATCCAATTAGAAACTTCAATCTGTATCAGAGAAGATAAAATATTAATCAGTATCAAATTAAAAACCCTTGCGATGCATTATTGATGCTCAAATGCAACGTTTCCTTATTAAAATTTCATCCTGCAATATCTTCTATTTTATACGAATTTAAATTACAAAAACCAGACCGAGATAATCGATCAACGATAAAAATAAGATTCGACTACGATTCTAAATAAATTATAACTGGAACTTCGATTTATAATGACGGTGTATATAAACTTTCGAATATTACATTCGCAACGAATGCAAATTAATTCTCAGAAGTATACAATCGCCATTTACTTTTTCGCCGGCAGCAAAAAGTTTCGATTTGACCCGAAATGAAACGAAACGTAAAGTAGGAGTCGAAGAACTTTCGAAATGGCGTCGCTTAACAGTTACGAACAAATAAAAAAAGCTGTTTCTACCGAAACCAGACATAATGACAGGTCTTTAAAAGATGCTTAATACCAGAATATTTTTTCATTTATTGATTTATTACCATCTTACGAAAAGAATTTCATGTTGTGGAATTATAACTGCTAATGACGACCATAACAATAATATAATTAAACACTTGTTTTTACCAACTGGCAATTTCGATGATGTGTACTTTCATCCTCATCAGAACTTGACACGAGTACGTGAATTCCAAATATTTTTCACTTACCGAGGACTACTGAACATTTTCTTTGTCTATAATCTGATTATCACTATGAAGTTCAATTTCGTTTTCTTCTCATTCACTTTCTTCGTGCTCGTACAATTCACCAACCGATATCGGACCATTGGTATAATCTTCACTTTTTGCAACGATTCAGAGATTTTCGTATTGCCGTTTTTAGGGCTTGTTATATAAAAAAGAATTAGGTCCTATTCCAACGACTATGGTAAAATGACCGCGTGAAACAATTACTATGTTACGTTGCATGGCGACTATGTTTATGTTGCAGCGCCGGATAAGACGTTGCGTGCGATCAAATTTCCTAAGAAAGCATCGATAAATCTATCTAAATATCTAATAAATTCGGGTTCGGTAAACATATTATAGGATACGTTTCCACTTTGAGAAGTACCGGTGAAAATGACTGGTATTGGTATAAGTAGCCATGACAGAAAATTATTTCGATTCCGAATAAATGAAGCATAAATAAAATTTGTTATATTACACCTTTGATTATCGCTGCGAAAGTCATATCATTGCGGAGGAAATATGCTACATGAATCTTCAAGTGAAATTGTAAACCCAGTGTGGTAGTTCTAGCGTTAATTATTCAACCGTTGAGAAACTTTGTGATTCTATTAGACAGCACTTTCTTCTTTGATTTTCTTGAATTTTGACGCAAACAGAGAAACGTCGTGTGGGTTTTGCTTGGTTTAAACGTTTGTTAGAGAGGCGTCGACCGCACCCACAGCACGGTAGCTGTATCAGTGAACGAACACAGAGATAAACAGAGCGTCGCGACGCCCGGCGTCCCGTTTCTCGCGTGTTGCGCCAAGAGTTGCATTGCGAAGTAACGAGTCTGAAGTGGAGGAGCACTCGGACCGTCACTTCAAAGTGCACTCGAAACGGGCTAAAACACCTGAAACGTTGTTGCCTGTGCTATTTATGCCCAGACCCGTTGCGTGTTTACCTTAAACAACGCTAACCCTCGCATCCTCTTCGTCCTTTCTCTTCCTGCTTTGTATTTGGATTGTCTGACGCCACGATCCTTCGTACAAGTTGTTTATTTCTGTCTTCTCTACTCTTGAATCGAGAATTTTCATGAAAAATTGCATCCTCTTCGTTCTATCTTTTCTTATCCTGTGTGTGGGTTGTCTGACATCAAGATCGTTAATATAAATTATTTATTTTTGTTGCTTGGATGGTTGTATCGTAAATTTTCATTGCATTCTCTTCGATCTTTCTCTTCTTATCTTGGATTTGGATAGTACTTCACACAAATTATTTTTCCTTTTGTTGCTTAATTTTCTTTCTTTTTTTGGTTGTTTGTATCGACGATTTTTATTAGGAAATGTCTGTGTGTACCTTTTGCAAATTTACGATTATTGCATTAGGATTTTACCATTGTTATCCTACTATGCAACTATCTCAGTGTTTCACTATATTTCTGTTTCAGTGTTTCACTGTTCCACTGTGTAATTATAGTAATATTAGAAGAAGGTTTGGGATTATTAAATAATTCCAACGTTTCTGTTTGACTTCGATTTATTCTGTATAACCGACCGTGACTTATAAACAAACCGATCGCTTCGAGAGCTCAACGAAGAATGCCTCTTCGCCGCTACCTGCTTCGAAGGGTGCTCTCTACCCCTCGTAATCCGTCTCGCTGTAGCCGGTTATTTTGTTGACAATAGTATCTCGGTCATGTTCGCCATCTACTGTCCTTATGCTAACAGTACTATAATAGTATATTGCCATACATACTACTATCTTGCTTTTCCATATCTATGTATTCATATGTTTTTATCATTTAACAATTTTACTATCTTATATCTTGCTATTTTGTTATTTCACCGTCTAGTATTCTAATAATCTGCTATTTTATTTTCCTACCATTCCACTATTCTATTATTTCATTTATTACTATTATATTATTTCAGAATTCTACTATACCACTGTAATGATATACAGATTACTATTCTGAACTAATATTCGACTATTTCACTGTTGCTACTATTTCATTTTAAACGAGAAGGCTTTCAAACTAGCATGAAAATATCACGCGTGGAAAAACGTCCCGCGGAGAAATAACCACGGGTGGTGATATAATGCGTTGAACCACAATGCGTGGAAATAGAACAAGTGGAAGTATATTCCGTAGCGATATAATAGGTGGCAATAAAAGACGTGACAATATGACGAGTGGAAACACGACGCATTGAAATACTATGCGTAAAAATACAAAGCGTAGAAATATGATGCGAGGAAATGCAGCGAGCGGAAATAAAATCTGTGGTGTTATAGCGTGTGGCAGTAGAGTATGTGGCAATATAATGCGTGGGAGCACAATTCGTTAAAATTCTATGCATAATAATACAAACCGTGGAAATACAATTCGTAGCGATATAACACGCGGAAATAAAACGAGTGGCAATATAACGCGAGGAAATACACTGCGTTAAAATTGTATATGTAAACGTTGCAAAGCGTGGAAATACAAATGGAAGTACAATCCGTGGTGATATAGCACGCGGCAATAAAACGCGTGGCAATATAACGCGAGGAAACACACTGCATTGAAATTGTATACGTAAACGTTGCAAAGCGTAGAAATACAAGTGGAAATACAATGCCTGGCGATATAACGTGTGGCTATAAAACGTGTGGCGATATAACACGAAGAAACACACTGCGTTAAAATTGTATATGTAAACGTTGCAAAGCGTGGAAATACAAATGGAAGTACAATCCGTGGTGATATAGCACGCGGCAATAAAACGCGTGGCAATATAACGCGAGGAAACACACTGCGTTGAAATTGTATACGTAAACGTTGCAAAGCGTAGAAATACAAGTGGAAATACAATTCCTGGCGATATAACGCGTGGCGATATAACACGTGGTGATATTACCCGCGGTATTACGACACATTAAATTTTAATGCGTAAAAATATAATCCGTGGAAATACAACTAGTAGAAGGATAATCCGTAGCAATATAACGCGTGGCAATAAAACACGTAGCGATGTTATATGTGGATTTACAAGCTATTGAAATACTGATGCATAAAAATACAGAACGTAGAAATGCAACGCGTAAAAATGCAGCGAATGGAAGTACAATCCATAGCGATATATCGCGTGGCAAATACAACTGCTAGTACAATAGTCGTAATATCAGTCTCGTTTGATTTTCGATTTGCCGAGTATAAAAGTACTCGACCATTTCGAATTCCATGGATTTCGAAATGGGATTAATAAAATATATTCACGAAACTTGTCTCGCTTTCATCGTGCACCTCCTGGAAGCAGATGCCTTTTTTCTCGTTTATTTTTCTCCATTTACAGAGACCGTCTCCGTTGTCAAGTCGAACTGAAAGTTTCCGTGGAGTTCAGATGGTATTAATATTCATGTTCCTCTCATTATTAGTCCCGCGGGAGATTTCAGTTCAATTTATTCTGATGCTCGTTTGAGAATCTGATTGAACCGACTGGGAACGATTCGTCTGACAAAGCTCTGTACATTATTCGACGACGGGACGTATTTTTAATGGAAAGTATTATTTATCAAAGGTACTTTCGTGCCCTTTGAACTTCAATCACCGATGTTCCTTTTAATTCTCCAGTTACGTGCTTATCCGTTCGGACGTGCATGTTTATTATACCTCTTCAGTCCGTTTTGTGTATTCCATGAATATTATGGTAAATGCGAAAGAAAGGAAACAACGTAGTCAATGAAAATGGAATTGTTCGAGAAATTAATTAAACTTTGACGAAACTTTCGAATTTTAATGCACTAATGGTTCTTACACGCTAACTTTTTATCAGTTTATGAAATAAATTTAGTATCAACAGATTGTTCGAAATAATTTCTTAAATAAATACTGACGATTAAAAGGTACATTTGCTGTACCAGAACGAGAGCAGATTTTCATGGAAATGAATGTTAGTTGCAAAAAGCCATCGGATGTTTTTACCGCTATTAAAGATCATTTCCATTTATTTTGTTTATTGAATATCGACGGTGCACAGCAGAAATGTTCGTATCATTTTGATTAAAATTTATTTGATTACAATTTAATTTCTTCATCACACGAATAACACGGGTTTATTAAATTAAATGTGTATTTCAAAAATTAGTATTTAAAGGATAAAAACGGAGGGAGTTGGTGCATTTACAACGCATAAATGAGAAAATGATTGTACTGGACAAAAACGTGGAAAGGGTTAACGATGAATGTCGAATGATAATTTCTTTTTTTGAAGCAACGCGGTTTTACTCCGACAAAGCCCTCTCGGTTTACGGTTCTCCATAGTAAATTGGCAATCTATCAGTGACACGTATCGCCATAGACGGGGATCGATCAGTAGTATAATACATATGCGATCAGGCAGCCGCGAGAGTACCGGCAGAATTGAAATACGATTTATCGAAGTTCAAAGACGTTCTTCCCATTTTAATTTAATCTGCATCGGCACAGATACGTGTACAGAGATCACGAGATCGTCGATCAGAACGAATTTCCCAATTGCATCGGACACGCGATCAAGGGGTGTGTACTGCAATTCTTTTTTCCACGTTGTCTTTTTTTATTTCTTGGTCGACCGGAATGGACACACTTGCTTCGTTAACCTCGATAACTGATTTCTTGCACCGTCGACTGAAATGGCGGCTTTAATTAGTCCGTGACTCGCGTGTTTCATTAGAGATAGTTTGATAATTGATAATAACTAGTTATACATTGAACGCGATAAATGAATTGCCGGCAGGAAAAAATAGTGTATATTCTCTTTGATCGTCGTAAATTAATTACAAATTTAATTAATTACCAATTTAAGTTTCAGTAGAACGAATAAGGCTTGAACGTTTCATTTCAAATAAAATACATCGCTCGAATTTATTTGTTTCATTTTATAAGAACAGTAACTTTGCGCGAAATTTAAACAAATTGTTTTAAGATAATTTTATGTTTAGTGAATTGATAATTAATGATGTAACATTGCCGTGAAGACCGATCATTCTGAAGCAGAATTTATTTACAATAAACAGTAAAAGTAACAAGGGTTTTTGCTAAATTTATATTTTGTGAAATCAATTCTCATTGTGTATTAATCTATAAAAAATTTTTACAAGTTAATGTATGCACCACGTTGTGTACATGTAACATGCACCTTGAGAGAGTTAATCCACATCATTTTATATTTTATGAAATCAATTCTACCTGATTGTGTATTGATCTATAAAAAATATAGTTTATACAAAAATTCTTATAAACCAAAATATGCAGCACGTTATGTACAACATCCACCTTGAGAGGGATAATCCACATAACCATAACCACGATGTTCCACTCAATATCTACAAGGTCGCTCGTAGCTAGTGTAACTCCTGAAACGGGATTGTAGCTGAGGTGATTCCGAACAACTTTTCCCTTAGCGAAAATAGAATTTGAATCTTCGTTTTTGAATTATTAATAAAAAAAACACCGTTCAATCACACATGTCTGCAAATTTTTCTGACGATGTAATCCGTTATTGTTCCCCATGAAAACACGATGGCAAGGGGTTTCGAAGCAAAGCCATAGAAAGAGAATTTCATCGCGACGTTAATTCACATTTGTCACGGTTTTAATCACGCTCGAGGCAGCCTCGCGATTAACGAATCCTCGTAGCCGACCATTCAAGCCATCTCGAGCAAACGTCCATCTAGGAGGCGGAAAATTAAATTTTTAATTACTCCGTTCACGGTTGATCTTCATGGAGTGGCGGCCGTCCCCTTCGTAAATATTTTTCGCGGAATATAAACAGTGTGCCGAGACGTTGCGAGAAACCGGTGGGTTTCATTTAACTCGGAAAAGACAGGACCGGGTGAATATCTCGAAAAGAGCTGCTTTCAATTTCACCGTGGTTTTTGCCCGAACCCGTGGATTAAGCCATAAGCGTTTCACGTGTATACCGGCAGGATGATACTGGGTCACGTTCGTGTCCGTCGAGACACGAATTAGCAGTTAATCAGATGATTCGAGGGAAACGAAAGAAAACGACCCAAGTACCGTACATCCTTTTTTAATGTCACGTACGCGGTTCCGCGCACGTTAAATAGCGATGGAGTACGTGTCCTTATAATTTAATCACTCGATGACTCTTACAATTGTACAGAGGAGGATTATTCTGCGGCGTGCAAGTCGACAATTTTGGAATTTAGAGAGTTCGGGGATTTGGAAATTTTGGGATTTGGAGATTTGTAGGTTGGGACATTTTAGGACTAGCGAGTTTGGCGATTTGGACATTTTGGGATTTGCAGGTTTGGAGATTTGGACATATTAGGACTACTAGTTTGGGACTTGGAAAATTTTAGGACTTGGAATTCGCAGATTTGGAGGATTGGGAATTCTAGGAGGTGCGATTCGGGTATTTGGAGATTTGGAAATTGCAGAATTTGCAAGTTTGGGCATTTGGAAATTTGGGATTTGCAAGTTTGGAGATTTGGACATATTAGGACTAGCAAGTTTGGGGCTTTGGAAATTTTAGATCTTGGAATTCGAAAATTTGGAGAGTTGGGAATTTTAGGAATTGAAATTTGGATATTTGGAGGTTTGAAAGTTGTAGAATTTGCAAGTTTGGTCGTTTGGAAATTTAGAATTTGTAAGCTTGGAGATTTGGACATATTAGGACTAACAAGTTTGGGACCTTGGAAATTTTAGATCTTGGAATTCGCAAATTTGAAGAGTTGGAAATTGGCAATTTTAGAATCTGCAAGTGGAAACTTAAATCTGCACATTTGGAAACTTAAAAATTTCATACCTGGAAATCTGCAAATTTCAAATTTCAAAATATGAGAATATTTTGAATGTTCGAAAGCTTGATAATTTAGAAATTTATATACTAACTTGAAAATTATTGAATTAAAGAACGTATCAATAAGAGTATTCAAAAATCTGTAAAATTGATAAATTCTAAAATAAAAGGTAATTAAATATAATTGAACATTCTAGATATGTAATTCCACATGTAGTCTCAAGAAAAAGTTCCAAATAAAAATTTTCAAGAGAACATTTATTCATTCGCGAGAATCTTATTTAAAGATAAAAAGAACTCATTTCCTACTACCATTACAAATAACCACAATTACTCTTCCGTCCATATTTCCCACAATAAATCCTGTTATAAATATCTTCTTCGTACAATAATTTTCTAAAAAATTACACTTGCAGTCTTTTCTATTTCCGTGTTCCAGTTGTAAATTAACGGGGTGGGTCGTAACAAAAGGATGAACGACGAGTGTATGTATTTCTTGAGTCTTTGGAGGTTGTTCATCATTTTTAGTGAAAAATTACATTACGTACCTTTCCTTTCCTTTTGTCCGTTACGTGATAAAACAGTATTCGCGATTCGAGCGCGTAACGTTCGCTGAAACCATTACGTATTCGCAATGCAAAACACCCTTGCCAGAATGAACAAAGATACCCGCGGTTCTCCGCATTGGCTTCCTCGTCACGAGGTTCAGGGAAAGCGATCTGCATTTTTCAATTTTCCATCGGTCGATACACCTCTCTGCCACGAAAATAAATTCACCGGGAAACGTGAAATACGCGGGTAGACCGTTTTGCTTCCGATGGAAAGCTAACCAGAAATGAACTTCGATACGATAGCTGCTTTAACGTTAATATTAAATCGGCTGAAATAACCTTCGTGACGAATAATCAAAATTTTTTTATAGTGGGATAGAGTGGTGGACGAGGACCTGTTTAATTATACGAGGATGGGTAGTTTTAAGTTATGGATTTTGGGATTTAAATATTTGCAAATGTTGGTATAAAATTCAAGTTTATGATTGTGGTTTGAGGGTTTAAGAATTTTTAGATTTGGGGATTTGGAAGGGAAAAGGTTTAAAGTTGATGAATTTGGTAATTTGGATATTTAGGAATTTTTGAATCTAGTTGTTTAGGAATTTTTAGATTTAGGAATTTGGAAGGGCACAGGTTTAAAGTTGATGAATTTGGAAATTTAGGAATTTTTGAATTCAGGTGTTTAGGAATTTTTAGATTTAGGAATTTGGAGGGGCAGAGGTTTAAAGTTGATGAATTGGAAAATTAAGAATTTTTTAATTTAAATGTTTAGGAGTTCTTGAATTTGGGAATTTGGAGGGGCAGAGGTTTAAAGTTGATGAATTTGGAAATTTGAATATTTAGGAATTTTTTAATTTAGATGTTTAAAAGGTTGGAAGTATATGAGTATTAAATTTTGTAATTTCTGAATTTGTAGGTTTGGAAATTTTGATTTACTAGTTTTCTGATTTACAAATTTATATATTTAATAATTTACAAATTTACTAAACAGATTTACTAATTCACAAATTTTTTAATGTATAATTTAGAAATTTAGAAGTATCAAATTTGTAAAACTTCAGATTTACAAATTTACAAATTGATGATTTACAAAATTGCAAATTTACAATATTGCAAGTTTACAAATTTACTACTTTACAGAATTACAAACTTAAAAATTTAGAAATTTGTAAGTATTTAATTTGGAAATTTAGAAATATCAAATTTACAAACTTACACATTTAAAAACATCAAATTTACAAGTAACAAATGTATAGAATTTACAAGGTTAGAAATTTACAAATTTAATAATTTGCAAAATGACAAACATAAGTTTATTATTATTACATTTTTGCATGACCCTGAGAGGACAATATACTATATGTTTAAATTCATCTTAATGTCCTCTTCTATACGATATAAGGAAGTATGTATTATTCCATTTAAAAACCTTTCTAGAAAAGTATTAAAGCTACAAAAAATATAGATACGCTATTGCCTGTAAAATATACAACTCCCTCTTCATGAATAGTAAACATTAGACTTTGTCTAATTAGATTTGTCTAGTAAGATTTTGTCTAATGTTTATTATTTACGTAGAAAAGGTATAAATGAACACCCTGTATATCGATTCGGTGTTCCTGTAACCGAAAAGTCCCGTCTAGCGAAAACTCTAATTTCACTTTATTCGTGCAACTCGGAAGATCGCGTGCGTGCTTCGACTCACGACAGCAATCGAATCAGCTCGCACAGATATCGAGCGTGATTTAGAAAGGGCATGGTGCCACCCGCGCCTCTTACCATGGTTTTTGCACTAATTAGAACACGTCTGGAGATCGCAGTGGCCGTTTCTGTCGCCGCTTACCATATAGCCGACCAACCGACGCGAGTTACAAGCGGGCCGAGAAACTTTCGACCGCAAAATCGTGCTGCATATTCATCGGGTAATACGATTTCACAGTTTCGAGCCTCCAGCAGCCAGATTTTACCCGGCTCTAACCTCGCGTATAAATTCGGCCCGGGACATTACTCTAATCCCCGCCATCCAACGGGCAAACTTTTTTTCTAGGGCATTGCATACATTCTGCCGGATTCAGACTTTACTTTGACGAGAGAACTCGCTGGCGGATCACAACGATACGCTTCCGCATTTGAAAGGGTAACGATATCCGGCTATCGAAAAAGTTAGCCCTTCTGTTTGGATTTCTACCCGCGAGAAAGATCGTCCTTTTTTCACCTTCCGGATGATCGCGGAAAGGCAAACGTTTCTTCAGGATAAACGTGTTACGTTTTCATGCGTTACTGCATGTTCCGCTAACATGGTCGTTGATTTTTTGTAATCAGCGCGAAATAGCAAGGCATATTTCATTATTTGGGGAAATATCTCATGTTTCAATTTCGTTAAAATATTTGATCTCGACAAAATAGCGAATTAATAATATAAATGATGCAGAGAAGGTAGTACAATTTTTGGGTTGATTATACCCTGTCCAAACTGACATCCAAACCTTCAAATGTCTCCAATCACGCGAACTTCTGCAACTCTATTAGCGAAATAAAGCCGGCGATATTGAAACCTAAGCGTAGCGTGCAGTATCAAGAGACACAAAGCCAGAAGATCAGGTAAATGAAGTAATACGAGGATATTAAGATGACGCAGGGAAAAATAACGCAGAAGGAGGTGTACGCGTGTAGACCGCCCACGACGTGGCTTGTCAGAACAAAAATACGACGTCAGATAATGCACCGTAACGAGATCGTGTAATACCGTTGCTGCTGGTAGAAAAGTGCATCCAGGAGGTAGTGGCTGATAAGATTTACCTTGCGTCATGACCAGCCGAAAGTTATCAAAGGTAAGGTCGTTTCTGGATCGACCATGAGAACCGGCGGAAAAAGGACAGTCACGAAACCGCTGGGATACTTAACAGGCGAGAAAGGGTTGGATAGCTTGTTCAAGGATTTCTTCTCGACAGTATGCAGCTGCAGTTCCTGTCGTAACCCCTCCACCCTCTACTTCACCTTTCCATCGCCATGCTTCTCCTTGTTTCGTGTACTGGATCTTTCCATGTTCGCCTCGAGCGATTGTTAGTTCGTGCAAGGAAATCCAGAATTTCCAGTCAGGGTGAGCGACGTTTGATTTTTTTCATCCGCTGGGTATATACAGGGTGTTCGGAACTGTTCTACTGGCGATTGGTACCGAAATCGTGTTGCGACTTTCCAATTTTATGCGGCAAATCAGTTCTCCGTTCGGGAAATTTTTACACTTGGAAATTCAGAGAATTTCAAACTTTTTATGAAGGCGGAAATTTTTCAGATCTTTAAACTCTGGTGCTGGATTGATCTCTTCCTACCGGTTGCTATATCGTTTACAGCAATATAACGAGAGTTAATTGTACTCTAAACATTTATTAGCGTCAAAGAATTAAACTTGGTTATATTTTGGAAATTATATTCGTCTAGCATTATTGTGGTATGTTATATGAATTATAGTATTTTGTATTGCATTTGAAATACCTTTTTTTAAGTACTATAATTTAGGAGATTTTTAAAAATATAATTTCAAATATTTTGTTTCAATATTGTAATTATAAATATTATCTTATAAATGTTATGATTTGAAATATCGTCTTTTGAATATTTTAACTTAATATATTTTCTTAAAAAATAATTGCAATATTTTTTTATAGTTATTTTCCCTTATTATAATTTGAAGTATTTTCTTTTAACATCATTCAAAACAGTTTCTAAATGCTATAATTTGAAATATTTTCTGTAAACATTGTAATTTGAAATACTTCTTCAATATTATAATTTCAAACGCTTTTTCTACATATTATAATGTAAAATATTTTGTGTGAACATTGCATGTTATATTTTCCTTTTGTAACAAGAAAATAATGAATAAACATTCCGCAACGATATTGACTCGGTTGCGTTTAGGGAAATTTCGTAATTAAATTATTCATACGCGTTCCGAAACATCGAAGGTTTTGCGGGAAAATTCAGAATTGTTTTGCATATCTCGCTCAGCGAATCTCATTCCCCTTATGACCTGTAACATTTTTCAAAACATTTGAAATTCTTTGGAAAACAGAATTCGTATTATACGGTTTCCACATACCGCTTTTATTGTTACGAGATAATTTTTTGCATATTGCGAGTTGCACGAACGATTTTAATTCGTTACTGCTAATTTTGAAATCACGTTTGTCCGTTAAATTGAACGTTTTCCGCTGAAAATAAATATTCACGAAGTTTCATTGGTAATAGAATGAAATCTGGGTTACTTGTTTTTTTGCTTTAAGAGATAAAGAATCAATTGTGGTTGTTCATTCGTGTTATTTATTTTTAGTTTGATAAGTAACAATTGCGTTAGCCGCGGAACATATTTCGTTGCTGGTTTTGCGGCCGGATTATGTACGCGCCCGAAGGAAAAGTATGACACGACATGGAAGTAATCTCATTTCTGAAAATAATGAGAACATGCGCATGCAGATCGAAAATTAGCGAGCTCTCGTATGCAAAATCGCATCGACATCTTTTTTCCCTTTTTAAATAAGGTGAAGCGTACCATGTCGCGAATATCTATTTATTTTTAACAAGTTCATTTTTAGAAATGACACACGCATCGCATTAATTCTTAACTTATACTTTAAATAAAATATCAGTTGACAAAAATAGTTGTGCGTATTAACAGGTAATAATAAATAAACAGGAACTATATAAAAACTAATGTTCATTTTTAAAATTGCTTCTCATATCACATGTAGTATTTTTAAACGATGTGACAATATTGGGAACTATACAAAATATTAATAAAATTATGATCATTTTATTTATAAGAGAAATTTTTTAATTGTAAAAGTTAAGAAATAAGAAGTCGAATTATTATCGTAATAATTTACAATTTTATTTCACATCAGAGAAAATCATAATGTTATCTTGTTCTTTAAAATTCGTTTCTAATAATCTTCCACAAATTTCTACAATATGTGAACGATATCACATTCGTAACTCGATTTTATTATTCTGATACGCACAAATTCTCTATTTAATTTCATTAATTAATAATTATTATAATCCTGTATAATTGCACAATCAATCTGCATTTCATAATTAATTATTTCAATACAATTTATAATTTAAATAAACTGATGCTAGTACACTTTGCCGCGTTAAATTCAAGTGATAAAGTTATTTTTTCTTATTTTATAAAATATTATACAGTTTGTACCATTTTTTTAAATTGACTAGTGACGCTTGACAATATTTTTCGCGCCATATTTTTTCAATATGGCGTCCGGCAGTTGAAGAGGTGTGTTCGTTGTGTGTCAGTTTCGATATTAATTGTTAATAATTAGAGTCAAACTGTTTCACGGTTATTAATTTCAGTATTGTTATATAAATATCAATTCGTGGTATCGAAAACAGTAATAATTCTATCCGATAATTGAGTATTTTGTTTGAAAATGTAATCAAGCTGTATCGTCTGTCGAACTGCGTCATCAAAATCGAAAATATCGTGTACAGTAATATTAATCAGTGAGTATTATTCCTCTATAATACATATCAATTTCGCAGTCAATTCAAATAATATTTCAAATTATTTTATATAGTATTACACGGCAACTTTATAAATATATAAATTATATATTAGTAATATACATATACATATATGACATATGTGATGACATATAGATGATATATGATATTCAGTTAAAAAACTAAATCGAAAAATTGTGTTTGAAATATTTAATAATGTAATTTATTAATATTCTACTTATTATTATTACATTTTTTGCTATTTTACGAACTATACAATTTAAATAGTTTCTAATTTGGCGCTTGACGCTTGACTTTCCTACCGATTTTTCAATATGGCGTCCGACCGTTGAAAGTGTTAGAGTGTTGCGCGTCACTTCCAATAATTAATTGCTTAAAATCGGTAACAAAGTGTTTTACAGTCATTAATTTTAGTGTGATTTTATAAATAATAACCCACAGTATCATAAACGTTGTGAATTTTATTCGATTATAAAGTATTTTCTTTAAAATTGTGTCGTTCGTCAAACTGCGTCATCAAAGTTTCAACCGTTCTACAAGATATTGCTAAAGTGAGTGTCATTCGTTTCAAATCTTCTTATTTCTTCTAAAATCGTTTAAAACTTCTTTAAGTTGCTTCTCAATCTATATACTTACGTATATTCTACAGTAAATAATAGTTATCGAATTTCTGTGTGTTCTGCGTCGTAGTTAACGTAGTGTTACCATCACGGTTTTGGAAATTAGATTTCAAAGTAACTATTGTTTCATCTTGTTTGTTACAGAGGTTGCAGTGGTCCAGCAGCAGGGCACATCGCGAACTTTGTTATCTGAAAGGACGTAGCGAGGACCAGTGTCAGAATTACGTACGGGTATTCGGCAGACAAGGACCTGATCGATTTCTTGTTTGCGGAACGAACGCGTACAAACCTCAATGCATGCAGTTCACCATCAAGGTAAGTGCTTTAGATATCTTTTTTACCCGGTGGAAACATCAAGGTTATTCCAATTACATAGCCCTTTGTTTCAATCGAGTCGGTTACTACTTACTTCAATATTCGACCACCATAGATACTTTTCATGATAAGTTAAAGGATAAAGGTAGACATAAGATAATTACACCTTTGATGAAATCACATATTTGATATAATTTTTTTAATTCTCTCATTTGCTTCTTGTTACGCTTTTCTCAAAATCAAGATCCAATTTCTACTATATTATTATTAATATATTTATTACTTTACATAAAGTCTTAATGTTAATAATTACAGGGTAGTGATTTCAAATTGAAACTAAAAGCATTAAGTATAAATAGAGTTTATCTATTAATGTGAAGATGTATTTTATTTAAAACTAATTAACAAATTGAAAGTAAAAGTAATTATAGGTGCTACCAAAAGAGAAGTTTAAATAGATTTTTTTGTTTGTATTAAAGAGTTACATTAATTTGATCACAGCACAGTTATTGATATTTTTGTAGTATATTTCCATTTGATTATTTAAAGCAGTAATAATATGAAAAGATGGAAAATCCTAATCCTAAGAAGCTTGAGCACAAATTGCATTATTTATGAGTACTTAATCCTTAATTATCTCAAAGGTTGCAATTCTCTTTGTAGTCAAGAATTGAAAATTAGTACATGTAATAAATTTATAAGTAGAATTTACAGAATTTCAGTTTGTTAAGCCTTACAGTTAGGTGTTGCAATAAAAGAAGTTTGCAAAGCTACTTTTTATAAAATGTTACATGATAAATATTAATAAATAATTATTTTTAAATGTTAGATATCTATGTTGAATAGAAAATTGATTTTAAGTAGCATAAATTGTTTAAACGTATGTTCAATTGTAATATTCTATTATGTATTACATTACAATTATACAAGATATTTTTCATATTATTACTATAAAATACAAATGTATAGCAATTCAATAGCTTAAAACCATTAATCTACAAATACTATGGTGCTCGAATATTTAGTAAAAAATGTGTGGGAGAGTAGAATAGTACCAACCATATTTTTATTTAACTTTAATGTAAATTAGTCTGGAAGAAGATTAAATTAAAAAGCGCAACTGATCTGTAGTGTAAGTGAAAGTTAGTAAAAGAGGGAGAAACTGTATTTCTTATATTTGATAATAAAAGTTACCTAATTTCTGAATTTATAAATTGAAAATTTGAAAGTTAGAAAGTTCACAGAACTGAATATTCATTCATTTAGCTTTGATCAGTACTGTTCGACTCTCTCCTTCTGCATGTTTAAACTAATAATAAATCTAACGTTCAATCTATTTACTGTTGCATTCAACCTAATATATGTGACAAATATTGTTGCATAATTGCAACTTGTAATTCACGAACTTAACGAGGTAGAACTTTAACTACATAAAACAATAGTTCAACTTTCATACCGTTTTATTTATCTGGTAATCGTGTAGAAAGATCAAATGCAAAATGAAAGGATATTGTTTTAACGTTTCTACAAAGCAACAGAGGAAATTGAACAGTAAACAACGTTAGAAACATAGGATTCACGGGTAATTTATTGGTCAATGATAAATATTGGCGCGGTAAACAAAAGTCATAATATAATTATAGTAATAAACGAGAACGATACGAGAAGTGTAATCAGATTATCGGTGTTTGCCTCGATACGTTTTATCGGCGAATAGAATGGATATAAAGATGTTAAAAAGTCGTGAATCAAATCGTTCGGAAATTTCATAAATTGTGCTGTTGCATTGTGCAAATTCACGCGGCTGAAATTGAAATTCGTAATCGAGTAAATTTAAAAATTATTCGTACATTCAAATTCAAATTCGGCTCTGTTCGTGTATCGATTTTATTTATATAATCCTATTTTGTATAACAACTTTAGCTTGAAATATCCGGTGATAGTATTGGAGAATTTATTTAAAATTTGTTTTGTAAAGTTATATTGAAGTGTACGGTTGAAAATTATTTAGCTATTTTCGTTTCACAGTTTATTAAATTTTATAGACTCTGTTTAGTACATTTTAGTATGTTAAATTTATTATTTAATATTGTGGTTTATCTTGTAAAATTGAGAAGACACGGTAAGTGAAATTTATTATTTATTTATTTGAACTTGTCGATTTCCTTCAGTTTTATTTTGTACTGATGTTTAAATTTGAAATATTTAGCAGTTATATATAATATAATTTATTATTTAGGCTGTTCTTTAGCTATTACTTTTCTGCTTCATCATTTCTACTCTTTTCTGAAATTTCAAGCTTGAAACTTACAAAAGTTATAATTTAAAATAAGAATGATTATAATAATAATAATAATAGTAATATTAATATAACAAAATGTTTAATAATTTGATTTATAAAATTGAGAAAAGCAATGTGTTTAGAAATCTATTTCATATTTTTTTAATTTTTCTTTTTTTAAGAATTACTAGTTATAAATATATAAAAATAATTATTCAAAATCTGATTTAATTTATAAAAGACAAAATAACTTGTCTGCTAAGAAATCTCTTATTTAACAATTCATATTTGATTAAGTGCCCAATTCTATTTTGTATAATATTTCAAGCTTAAAATATATGCATAATTGAATTTAATATTTAATAATTAATTTCATAAAATTGTGGCAACCTCACAGAGTGCTTGGAAATTTATTATTTATCTTTCTTATCCTTAAATTAGCACAATTCTAATTTAAATAAAATGTTCAAGCTTGAAATATGTAACAGTTATAATTAAGTTTTCAATAATTTGCCTCTTAAAATTCATATCTACTGTTATTTCTCAATTTGCCCAATTCTATTTTGTATCCAACTTCTAGTGTCAAGTATAGTAAAGTTATAATTTACCTTAATTTAATTTGAATTAATTTAATAAAAATGAATTTGTTTTAATCAAGATTGTTTTAATTTAGTTTAGTTAAGGTAAATAATTTGATTTAATTTAGTGTAATCCAAGTAAATTTGTAATACAATATAATTTTCTTTAATTAAGGTAAATTTGTAACTTGACTTTACTTTAATTATGGTAAATTAATAAATAATTAATTAAGGTATCTCGGCACTGACTCAAAAATTAAAATAACGAAAAATTCACGATGCAAAAATTATAACAAAATATTTATTGCAATAATTTATCATATAAAATTAGTAATAGTCAGGGTTAGCTCTTAAACGTAGAACTTTGCAAAGTTTTTTATTAAAAGTAGTTAACACGTATCCTTGATACATGGCGGATCATCAATGGGCCATCGTATGTGGTTTTGTTTGAAAAAAAGGAGGAGATTGTATCGCGTTGTTGACTTGAGAAAATATGAGCAATAGAAGGCAAAGCTTTTACGGGATCTTTTACGAGGTTCGAGTATACCAGACCGAACTTCTTTCAAGTTTTTACTTTATCACAGAGAACTCCTAATACCGTATAACTCTTGAAACACAGTTAATATTGTGTCTATATGACTTTATTCCTGGAAACTGTTTAAACTGTTATTCTGTAATACTCTTATCGACTATTTTACTTTATTTAAATTCCAATAAATAATATGATTTTATTTACATATGAATAAATAATATAATTTTGTTTATACATGAATAAACAATGTGATTTTATTTAAACATGAATAAATAATATTTTATTTAATCATGAATAAATAATATGATTTTATTTAAATATTAATAAATAATGCGATTTTATTTAAATATGAACGAATAATATGATTTTATTTAAATATGAGGGTGTACAGATTAACGTTGCTGTTTTTGATACGGAAACAATTGAACCAATTTGCAAATCATTGTTGTATTTACTGATGTGTTTACGTGCTTTTATTTGCTCATTATATTATATTATAATTATTTAGTGACACATTATTATCACCGGCTTATTAAATCAAATTAACCAGTAGCCCAATTATTAATTTATATGGATATTTTAAGAAAAATTATGATTTAACATTTCAAGAAATTTTGTAAAGGAAATAATTAAATTATACGAATTTTGCAGTTATGAAAATAACTGAATTTATTCAGGTTTATTCAATTTATTTATAGATGAATAAAGTACAATTATGTGAAGTTTTAATTGAATTGAGCTCATTATTAAAATTTTAGTAAGGAATAATTTTATTAAGAATTATAATTTGATGTGCCACTTCCTGATGAAATAATTAATATAATTAAACATTTGTGGCAGAGAAGTTAATTTCAGAGGATATAATACGAGTAGAATAAGATTACGTAAAGTTTTAATAACCATTTTAATTTTATGAATTTCCATTAATAATTTCAAACTAAATGAAATTTTTATAGTAAAGAAAACAAATTTTAAATAATAATGTAAACGTATAATAAAATTACGCAGTCAGAATAAAATTAGATTAATCTTAAAATTTTTCCAAACAGTAATTGGATTAGAAATAAAAATTTACCATAAGTTTTTCGTAAAATAATAAAATTAAACAAAATTTTTTCGCAAGAAAAAAGTTTGAAATAGAATTAAATTATCTACAAGTATAATACAATGATTTGAGTTTTAGTAAAAATGTTGAGTCTCAATAAAAACGTATTGAGGTCGTAATCAAAATTTTGAATCTTAATAAAAATGAATTTAAATCCTAATAGAAATGAATTTGGATCTTAATAAAAATAAATTTAAGTCGAATACAAATTTAGATCAGTGTTAAATTTGCAAGAGCCAATAATTTTATCAAATATCAAAATTTATTTTTGCATCAGTTTCTATTGAAGCAATTAACAGAGTACACTAACTATACCGACATATAATGCATACATACTTTAAAAACAAATTACAAATATAACCAAACGATAAAAGATAATTAAACATACTAATTTTTAATTTCCGTAAAGAATTCAGACTTCGGTAAAAGCATCTCAACAAATTTTTTACCTTAAAATAAACGTGTAAACCAGCATATGTAAAATTTCTACGAAGAAAAACGAAATGTGAAAATATTTGAAATAGGAATAAATAATATAATATTATTTACATGTGAATGAATATGAAATGTGAAATTATTTAATATAAATACGTGAATTTCTACGAACTCGCGATAAAATAAAGATTTGCCACTTCAATTTGTGATGAAAGTAAGGATGCAGCGTAATTTTTCCGGTCTCGAATGTTTAATGAAATTGATCATGCTTCTAAGTAGGATGTTTCGCTTTAATATCATTTGCTACATTAGATTTTCGCTCGACTACGTCCCGGATATCCGCTGTAAGACCAAAGAAGTTTTAACGTAGAGAGGCTATAAGATTTTCAAAAGGGCTTTTGATGCTTGCCGCTCACTGAAGAAGCGTAGAGAGCGACCGCTTTCGAGAAAAGCGCGCTTCAGCTTGTAATACAGCTTTCCTCTCGCGTTTACAGCAACGAATCACTCTCGTTCTTTTCTCTCTCTTTTTTTTTTCTTCTATCTTCGTCTCTTTGTGCTCCCTTTTTCGACCGTGGCTGTCTACGCTGCTCGAAGGCAGTATTTTTAATCGGACAAAATAAAAATAAAAGAAAGATATTAACGTTGATTTTTGCCGATGGGCGTAACAACTTGTAGGAAACCTTCTTGCTCGCTTTTGCTCCGCTTCTTTAAATCTGTCAGACGAAATTGCACTTTCTTCCTGCGAATTCGTTCTTTCTTTCCTTCTTTGATACATTGTTCGCGCTGGGCATTCACGAAAGGTCGGGTAACTTTATGGTTTTTTCAAATTTAGTTTCACTTTTGAGTTTCAGCTATTCCTTCAGGGAGATGTGCTGCTTAAATTGTTTATGGTTTTATTGAGGAGAGTGGTTTAATTGCTTAGCTTATTTCTTAATGGGTCAGAGATAAATTATACCATTTGTTGGGTAAATGAATTTGCAGTATCGTTGAGAATACATGTTTAGATATTTCATAATATACGTGAAATCTACAATAATAAATACATGTTATGATGATAAAAAGCAAAACATGTGTTATGTACAAACATACAGAGTGGAGCACTAGTGTTTGAATATTACATATTAAACGTATACTTGTTTCTAAATTAAAAATAGAGTACATACTGCAGTTTCAGCTAACATATCACTAATATCACATATCAAATAACAATCATTCTTTATCTCAATAAAATATATTTCAACGAGACCAACCAAATTTTGTAATATAAAATGTGAATTATAACATTTTGCAACTCTAAATCTGAGTTATTTTGACCTTGATTCAACTTTCATGCTAAATAAATGCTCGGTGTAAACGTCCTCATATTGTCACAGCAATACTCTATTTTTATCTAATATTTCGGAAAAATAATTTAATTCAAGTTTAGTCCTAATTTTCCAAGAATAAGTAGCGACCAAAAGTGTTAAGATTAATTATAATTTTCATGTGTTCACGTGGCCAGGGTTAATCATCCGTACGAGATCTATGAACTATCCAAATACCGAGAGGGGGTAGAAATTGGAAGTAGGTCATGTTAGCGTATACGTTAAAATGTCGTTTGTCGAAATTCACTCCCATCTCGGAACATCCCCGAACTGTGAAATACGAAGTCACAGGAGCGAGGGTGCTATTTGCTCGGGATCAGGGGGAAGAGATAGGGATATGCGGGCAGATAAATCACGAAGGAGTTCATGCCACTTTTCCTCTCTTTCTTTTCGGCTCTCTTGTTCGCTCCCTAACATTGGCTGGCATGACGACGCGTTTCTACGACGCGCCATTATTAAGACGCTGGTTGCCCCGACGCTTCTACCATTCCTTACTTCCCGTTTCACTCACCTGGCATGGCTGTTCTCGCGTGCGCCACGATCGCAAATAAAGAAGTTATCCCTACCGTTGGCGATTTATTCGCGGCTAAGTTTACCCCGAATTTACATTGCTTCCACGCGTTCGACGAAAATACGCCGAGCAATTCCGAGAGTCGTTGAAATATCGGTATACACGCGAATTTTTTCCCCCTCGGTTTTTCGCCTGCTTTTAACGTAGAAACGCGAGTCTTCCCAGCACGGGTTATAAATAAAAAATTCTACCGGGAATTTGTGTTTCGTGTCTGTTAACACTTTGACGGTCACATATTCCTGTGATTTTCCATTCCTTTTTCCATCAGAAGTGCGAATACGAGACTGTGCTCAGACTAGCCGCTGTAATTTGCACGTCATTCGGTGTAAGAAATCAATTACACGTGTTTGTTATATTGCCGGTTTTGTGCACTTTGGGTAGGTTTTGTTCGCTGAGGGGAAGTTGCTGAATTTAGAAATTTCAGTTAGGGTTTTATAAATTTTTAGGTTGATAAATCATATGAACTTTGCAAATTTTACTCTTTTAAAATCTCCGAATTTTTTAATTTTAAAATAGTAAAATTCCACTCTTAGCAAATTTTTAACTTATCCAGTGTCCACCTCTCTAAAATTCTAAATTACCAAAACGTCTCCAAATTAAAAAATCTCTTCTCTCAATTCCCAAATTGTCAAATGATCCACTCGCCATTACATAAACTCGAGTTTCGACAGAGGATCGAAGTCGTTTTAAAACCGAGAAACGGGTCGGTTATGCTAATGCCAATATTCACACCAAAACGTAGATTAACGTCAACGAAACTAACGACTAGGATTTATGCGGCGAGCATTTCGCAAGGAACACAATCGTTCAGCCTGTTACTTGGATATTTTTACATCGTTTTAACGTTTACCAGGCATAAATCTTGCGTAACGTATCATAACCGTGACGCGTTAAAGCGCAATTTTATTGCCGTTCATAAATTATCAGTTGCACGCGTCGCGGACCTTTTACTTTTAGCATTGTTGTAAATTCAATTCATACGGGGGGTTCATTGACGAAACGAGTCATCGATTTCGAGGGCAGCAGAGTGTAACTATCGTATTCCATGATTGCGAGGCGAAGTCTGGGTTGCATGGTTGCACGTGAACCGATATCCGCGAGAGAATGAGAATGGACCGATCGAAGGGACGGAATGAAGCTTCTCGTTCTCGTGTGAACGTCAAAGTGTCACGTATCGGCCGTTCGCTCGAATGTCTTCCTTCGAGGAGCGCTCCTGTAATCAATCGACGACGCATATCGGTCGTTTTCCCCGGCGAAGTCTTATCGAAAGTCTTCGGGGAAGGGAACCGTGTCATCTTTCGACGTTTCAGCTACTTTAACGCGTGCCCCGAGCAACTTCATGCACTCCCAGCAAAGCACTTTATCATTTTAGGTACTTGGATCAGGCTTCAAAAGGCGGGAAAATATGACAAATATTAGAACGATGTCTTTATCGCTTATTTTGACGAACAGATTTTCTACGTTGAATATTATAACGGGGCAATCATACAGGGTTTTTTGGGAGACCCTAAGCTTTAAATTGATGTAGCATAAGTAGTATTTCGAGGTACTTTTCTGTCATGAATTTGGCGCAGACTGTTTTCGTTTTGTAGTTGACTAACAGCTGCATACAGATTTCACTAGGTTTCATTATTTTAATAGTCAGATTTTTTCTATTAAAGATTGAAATGGCGCACTCATATAGGATGTTTTGGGAGACCCTAAGCTTTAAATTGATGTAGCATAAGTAGTATTTCGAGGTACTTTTCTGTCATGAATTTGGCACAGACTGTTTTCGTTTTGTAGTTGACTAACAGCTGCATACAGATTTCATTAGGTTTCATTATTTTAATAGTCAGATTTTTTCTATTAAAGATTGTAATGGCGCACTCATATAGGATGTTTTGGGAGATCTTAAGCTTTGAATTGATGTAGCATAAGTAGTATTTTGAGGTACTTTTCTGTCATGAATTTGGCGCAGACAGTTTTCGTTTCATAATTGCCTAACAGCTGCATACAGATTTCACTAGGTTCCATTATTTTAATAGTCAGATTTTTTCTATTAAAGATTGTAATGGCGCACTCATACAGGATGTTTTGGGAGACCTTAAGCTTTAAATTGATGTAGCATAAGTGGTATTTTGTTATATTTTTCTGTCATGAAATTGCATTAGATCTATCGCGTTTCAAAATCCATCAAAAACGCCAGATCAAATGAACAGATAAAATAACAGTTTTTTTACATTTAGACTTACGGTATGGTGTTTGTATAGTGATAGTTACATATCAAGCTTTAAATTGACATAGTGCGTAATATTTTTCTGTCATGAAATCACTTTCTATATATCAAAATCGAAACGGATTTATCAGACGACAAGGTAAAATACCTCCAAAATTGTTTCACCGTTTATTTGTGCGAGCACAAAAATTCGAGCCACGGGGCTCCGGTTAATGATTTTTGGCCCCAAGGGCTGCAGTTGCTCAATTTTACTCTATCTTCTAAACAACCGCTAGAAGATCCATCTCGCACGCACGAGATTTCCCGTGGCGAAACTCGAGAAGACTTTATTCCCCGGAGAATTCGATACTGTCCTTCCAACTCGGCAATTTTATTTCCGTGCCGGGCATCGTTAGTCTCATCCGCCTGCGGAGAGAAATCAAGCCGACCACGACGACCGAGGGATTCCGTGAAATCGATTAATTAAGTCAATACGCGGCGGGATAATGGAAGAACGGAGGGTGTGGCGGAATAGTAAAGAAATTATTAAATGGAAGGCGATTGAAAAAAGTTTTACGGACGGAACAGAAAAAAAAATGTGAAATTCCACGCGGGGATATAATATCGTTCGGGGTGCGAACGAAATTGATTCAAAATTTCGATCCAGGTTTAATCCGATTGACTTCAACAACGGTTTTCGCGTCAGGAAAACTTCGACAGACAGATTTTGCATTTTTATTCGACGCTACGAAATTTGGTCGGAGTTGATTAAAAACGCGAGTAATTTCTCCTTTAAGATTCTGGTTCCAGGGGTAGTTAAAGAGAAAAAGTTCGAGCCGACCAGTTAAACTTCGGTTGTTTGAAGCGTAGAATGGCAATCCTGGGGGAAATACTTTCGAATTAATTTTTCAGACTAATTTTCGAAGCTAAAATTGCTTTGGTATTGCATCGTGCTTCGATTGCATTTATGGCGGAAAATGTTGAGGGGATTTGTCGAGTTTTGTGGTTGGTGGTGTCATTTTTTTAGTTTGTTAGGGTTAATGATGGGGTAGAATTCTGATTTAGATTGACTGTTGATTTTGGATGTTAGGGCGATGGGTATTTGAGAATTTTTGGGATTTGGGAAATTTAGGGGTTTGGGAATGTGGGAATTATAGAATTTTGGGGATTTCAGACTACATATTTAGATAATTGGAAATTTCGGAATTTTAGAATTTCAAAATTTTAGGATTTAGAAATTTAGGATTATTAAAATTTTACAATTGTGAAATTTTGAAAATTCAGAATGTGGATATTTCAAATTAAAAATTTTCCAAATTTACAACTGTGCAAATTTACAATTTTACACATTGATAACTTTGCAAATTTAAAATTTAACCAATTTACAACTTAGTAAATTTATAAGTGTACAAATTTACACCTTAACAATTTCACATTACAAATTTTCAAATTAATAAATTGATAAATTGACTCCTACGTGCCCATAAATGCACTTTTCTCTCACATCCCTTATCTCCAACACAATCTAAACTCAGCACATCAAATGAATGAACAACCACAATTATACCAAAATAAATTGCAGCTTTAATTCCACTTCAATAAATCCGTAGTCCATACAATTTTAAATAATAAACAATACACCATTCGTATCCTGTAAAATACTACCTTATCATAAAAGATTAAATATAAGAGAGGTCGTGATAAACATGTCAAGGTTCGAGTGGTAAAAACAGGATGAAATAATTGAGCCATCAAGTAACTGACAATCAGTTTGTGATTGAAACATCGCGGAAAGGAATCGATCAATTTCTCGATTCACGATGTTGGCTTACCGTGTGCTACGAGTTGGCTCGCAGTTTGATATTTTATATCCTGGAAAGGAAGATGCAGTTCTATTTCGGCTCAACTTTGATCCCATTGTCGAAGGAACGCTTGATCCATTTCACTCGTCAGTTATTCGCTTCAATCAGAAAACTCGTACTGACGGTTGTGGATTTTTGATGGAAGACCTAATTTCCACGTTTTCGTCGGGAAACTCGATAATCAAATGATCGAGTTCTCTTACCTTCTTAGAAAATTTATTTCACCGAAGGAAACGTTGCAGCTGCGTGTGTTTCTTCACGGGAACAATGAAGTACGTTTTT
Organism: Megachile willughbiella; assembly: GCA_945859595.2. Taxonomy (NCBI): domain Eukaryota; kingdom Metazoa; phylum Arthropoda; class Insecta; order Hymenoptera; family Megachilidae; genus Megachile; species Megachile willughbiella. The sequence goes on from OX243796.1 coordinate 15,328,985, forward strand.
GAAAAATTGCCTTATATCGTATCTTCTCCTTCGATCTCGTACAATTTCCTCGGGAACGAATTCCAAAGGAATCGAGATCCTCCTGTTTTGATATGGCGATCGATACGCTGAACCTTAGAAATAATATTGCTTTTGTAATTTGTTCGCGTTTAAGTTAAGCTGATTTTTGGAACAGTTTCAATTAATTTTTATTTGGTAATCTACAAAATTTTCGAGACACTATTTCTTTCGTTTTTAAATCGAGATGAATTTTTAACTTGTGATTTATTTTTCAAGTAAAGAATCAGATAATTTTTATGTACAATCGTATTTTACTTGGTAGAATGTCCACAAATTTTGGAAACAGTATTTCTTTCGTAATTTGTTTTTATATGGAAATTTCTGGTCGACATCTCTGAACTTGCCAGTGATTTATTTTTAGAGTAATCGATGAATTTTTATCTGAAGCCGTATATTTTACTTGGTAGAGTATCTACAAATTTTCGAAACAATATTTCTTTCGTTTTTAAATCGAAATTTTTCGTCGACTTCTCTGAACTTTTTTTTAGTAAAGAATCGGTCAATTTATAACTGCAACCGTATTTTACTTTGTAGTGGGTCTCAACATATTCGAAACAGTATATCTTTCGTTTTCAAATCGAGATAATTTTTAATTTACGAGTGTTTTATTTTTGTAACCAAGAATCGATGAAGTTTTATCTGCAACCATATTTTATTTTGTAGTGGGTCTTAGATTCTTTAAAACAATATTTTTTTCGTAATTTAATTTTAAATCGAGATGAGTTTTTAACTTGCAAGCGATATATTTTTGTAACCAAGAATCGTTTAATTTTTATCTACGATATTTTTCTTGATGATGTGTCTCAAAATCTTCGAAACGATATTTCTTTCGTTTTTAAATCGAGATAATTTTTCAACTTGCGAGTGATTTATTTTTGTAGCAAACAATGGATTAATTTATCTGCAATATTTTTCTTGGTGATTTGTCTCAAGATGTTCGAAACAATATTTCTTTCGTAATTTGTTCAATTTTATATCAAGATTTTTCGTTGTTAATTTTTCTGTGCAATCATATTTTACTTGAGAGTGTGCCTCAGAATCATTTTTGAAACAGTATTTCTTTCGTAATTCGTTCTTTTTTAAATTGAGATGATTTTCTGTCGATTCTTCTGAATTTCTTGCGAGTGATTCGTTTTTTGCAACTTAGAATCGATCAGTTTTTTTCAGCAACTATACATTGCTTACTAATGTGTCTCAAAATGTTTAAAACAATAATATTTCTATTATAATTTGTTCGTTTTGGAACTGAGACAATTTTTCGTTCTTAAATCGAGATGATTTTCCGTCGATATCTCTGAATTTTTTGCAGCTTAAAATCGATCAGTTTTTATCGGCAACTATGTTATTCTTTGTAATATATCTGAAAATCTTCGAAACAGTATTTCTTTCGTAATTCGTTCTTTTTTGAATTGAGATGATTTTTCGTCGATATCTCTGAAGTGATTTATTTTTATAGCCAAGAATCGATTAATTTTTATCTCCAATATTTTGGTTGGTAGTATATCTGAAAATCTGGGAAACAATAATATTTCCACAAGACTTATTTCTTTTCGAAGCTAATCAAATTTTTCCTCCGAATTTCTTCAACTTCTTGGAACGGACTTATTCTCTGGGCTGAATTTTTTGCTCGTTTGAGCCGATTGAAAGAGTTCCGTGCTCCTTTTATAGGCCTGGAAATCCGTGAAGGAAACAAAGAATCAAGGAAAAAGCATGGAGGAAAGGGGTAAAAAAAAATTTAAACGCCGTTTAAAGTTTCTTATGTCACCGTGTTCTAATTGTTCCCTATTGAAAACGTGGTTTTAAACGTCCAGTTTATTTAAAGAGGAATTTCAAACGTAAACGGCCCCGGCTTCTCTCTCTCGTAATTACCAAGTTAAATAACCAGAGGTATATTACGTTCGCTTCGTTTAGAAAAAATTCGAACCACCCTATTCCTTTTCTTCCTAACTGGATCGACGGAAAAATTCTTGGAATTCTTTTCTTTCGCCGTACAGTCGATCACAGAATTTTATTTCCGATGAAAATGGGTCAATTTTTAATATATTATATATAAAATCTGAATTTGAGCGCCAAAAATAGGTTTTGGTGTTTGTATTGTTACATGCATTGTAGGTTAAACTACGTCTACGATTAACAAAAATGAATTAACTATGATAGCGATCACACCCTCCCATAATCGTGTTATCAACCAACGTTTGTCGATATCGACCAAATAAAACTACAACAACGCGAAATTAGTAGAATAGTAGAGAATAGATAAGAGGTACAGTCTCGTTACTATATTCTACCAACATGATCTACGTTCTCCTTAACACTTAACGGGCGGTCCACGTAAATTTACGTTTTTCCATTCTGACTTCCTAAGACGGCCCACGTACATTTACGTTTTCGCTTTAATTTTTACTAAGCCGCGTTAGTTTTTCATTTTTATGCGCATCGGGTTTTTTCTCCTTACCATTAGTTGTGGTACTATCCGTCTGTCGAACCTACCGCGCAGTTCTGCTTTAGCTAGTATTTTTTAGTAATTTCGTAACCGTAAAAATGGCTAGCACGAAAGAGTTCACGAGATATACACGTCTCTGTCAGGTACTTCGCGAGGTGAATGTTCTATAAAATATCACGCTCTTAAGAAATACGAGACACGCAAATAAACAACTTCGTAAAATCTTCTGAAAAATAGTGTTGATTCAGTAAAACTGCTGAAGAGAAAGAAAAAAGTAGCTGGTCTGTTAAGTGTTAATATTAGGTAGCGCGGAGTCGAGCATGGAAATAAAAGGATGATTTCTGTCGAGGTAGCTAGGCGATTATCGTGACATCAAAGTGCCCCTAATGCATATTTCGTAAAATCTTATAAAATATAGTGTTGGTTAAAACTGCAACTCTACATAGACGTATTTACATGCTTATTTGGTCCTCTTAGCCCCTTGCACTATGACCTATTTGTCAGGTGCGTCAGTCAGAACTAACTAAACACAGCTACAATATTAAAACAGACAAAGAATGTTGAAATGTTATGACAACGTGGTATTATGCAATCGTTGACTATGAAAATTCTAATTGGACTTGAACTCCAAATTGAAGCATATTCAAAATTCGAGTACAATTGATCCCAACTGAAGTACCAGTGCGTCACGAGTCAGACTCGTCAAAACAGTACGAGGGGTTAAAAAATGTCCGAAAAGAAGGGAAAAAGAAACTCGTTCGATAAGTGTTGAAAAATACCTCTTCCAAATTGTCGTGTTAGAGAGTGAATGACTTTTCGAGTGCAAAGGGTTAAAAACAATCTCCTCACGTATACTTGTGCGAGTAACTGTGAAGTTGCTAAAAATAGCCAGTGATTTGGTATGGTCCGTTTTGTCGAAGTTTATCGGAAATATTCGGTGGGTGGATGAGAAGGACGTGACCTTTTCAACGGCTTTTTCGAACGCTAGGGAACATCAGGCGACCGATCCTGTGTCGTCGGACGTTTTATCAAAAGCCTAATTCTCACGTCTTTGCCGGAAGAAAATTCTCGAGCCAGGTAAAAGTTTATTCGGCTCACGTGGCCCGATATGGCTTCCCGCACCTTTCGGTCCATCTTCTTTTGCAGCCCTTTTCTTTCGCCGACTCCTCTTTTGCCAACGAGTCTCTCGTCGAACACGGATTCGCCTCCTTTCCTTCCACTTTCGGCTTACTTCCGTCCTCCTTTTATATGGACTTGTTGAAATTCACCGCCTGTACGTGGATCGGACAGTTCTGACCACCTTTAACTCGTCGTTTCCGAGGAAATTGCTTAAATGTTTGCGGACCACGAATTTTTTACCTTTGTAAACGTCTCGCTGAGTTTTAGATGCATTCTCGTTTTCTGATGAAAATTGTTGTTTCACAAACCAGCGACGCACCCGGTGCGTCGTGCGAAGGTATATATGTCAGATGTTAGATAAATGATAAATGCATTACTGCGTATGGATGAATTGATATGATGAAAGTTGTTAATTATTATGTTTGCAAGCAATGACGCACCGGGTGTGTCGTGTGGGGGTACATATATGAAGGATGTTAGTTAAATGATAAGTACATTAATGTACATGGATAACTTGATAAGATGGAAATTATTATTTATTATAGTCGAAAACACTGACGCACCCGGTGCGTCGTGCGAAGCTGGAGATATTAGTAATGTTTGATAAATAATAAATGCATGAATGTGTATGGATAATATGATATTTTATCAGTAACTGGTATGAAGAAGTTTATTATATTAGACTAGTGACGCATATGGTGCGTCATATGCAGGCATAGATATCAGTGGTGTTCGATTAATGATAAATGCACGAATGCGTATAGGTGATTTGACATGATGGAATTTATTATATTAGAAACTAGTGACGCATCCGGTGCGTCGTGTGGATGTAGATTTCAGTGATATTAAATTAATGATAAACGAACGATTGTATATGGATAATTTGACGTGTTCCCGGTAATTTGATATATTGATGATATCGTTCAAGTGTTGTGAGAATATATTTAGATGAATAATTTGGTCGAATGTGGTTGAATATGAATTCATGAAGGAATCAGTGAATATGAGTAATTGATTACATGAATAAATATTGTTAAATATAAATGTGTCTTCTTAATGAACATCTAATGAAGTTACGTTTGATCTGGTATTAAAAGGTACAGTTAAATAATATGAGGTATCGAAATGTTTGGCTTGAAATTAAAACAGAAATAAATAGAATGGTTTGATCATTTTATGTTTCAACTTCGATGAGCTTCGAAATTTAATTAAAAATAAATTGAAATGAATTAAATTATGACACGTGAAGTTTTATTGAATTTAAAAGGTGAAGCTCGTGCGTTACTAAAATTAAATTGTTAGTTAAACATAATATGTGAATTTGGTTGATCAAATTACACTTCAGATTTCAATCGGTGCAGCAGCCTTTAACGATGTTATGAATATGTCACTGCATATCAAATAAAATATGGATAACCAATCGGTCAATTACAGTACTTGAGGTACAGTTTCAAGATAGCTCGAAAGTGATAAACATTGAAAGTGTCAGACGAAGACTTTTCGTTTCTTCTTTTTAATTTTCAATGAAATGCAATCTCGTATGTATCCAGATTCTGAAGTGTTTGAGGAATCTATCTTCGCGAAGATTTCGTTGTTATTTCAACATCGTCTTATTTTTCGTACTCTCAAATCCGTGGACTTTCTTCTCTCATATTTGTTCCACGATACACCATTTCCCAAGGTAATTTGCCGATGTTCCTTGTCGGGGGATGCAAGTTCGCCCAGGTTCGTTTTCGTATTTTCTTCTGTGAAAGTTTGTATCTCGTTCGTTGCTCAGGGAATATTTGATGCGTTGCGCACATACAGCCTTCTACGAATCCGTTTTCACTGCTAAACTAATAATTAAGCCATACTTAACAATATATCGTTCTTTAAAGTCCATGGTCGATAACTCTATTAACACTGAAGCTACCAAAATGGCCAATGACCGTTTTATAAATTCCTTATCTTAATTAACAAAATTTATTTAGGTTTTAATTTTTTCACGTTTCTAAAAGTTTGCTCACTTTCAACGTTTAAATTAATTGACATCAGCTGTGAAATATGTTAAAACAACTATCAAAGATTATTTCTAATTTTTCTTCAAGTTAAAATAATGAGTAGCTTCTTTGTAAGGAACATTTTTAGTGACTGGGGTCTTGAACGTCCCAGTATGTCAGGTGTGTTATTCTGATGAAATGTGATCGTTAAGGGTTAATTTACAAAATTTGTTAATGGTTTTTTTTAAATCTGCATTGATTTTCTTCAAAGTGAAACATCAATGTACATATTAATTTATGTTTTCTCCTTTGTATATTTGTTGACTTCATTTTTAATTTTGTAGTAAGTATTCATTATTTAATGGTAGATTTGGTGTTAACAAAGAAGAACTGCATAAAACTTCAGCTTCTCTGATCCGCTCAGATCCCTTTGTTTATCAAATATTACTCTTACAGTTCAGTTACGTAACACTTTTTTTATTTCTACCAATCAGAATTGCAGTATTTCATATTTACCGAACATTGTCAATATTACCATTTGATGTTTTCTTTGCTCTATTTCACTTTTTTAAATTACTTCTTTATATTTACATTGCAGAAAAACTTCACAAAGCATTGTACCTGTCTGGTCATATGTATCTTCTGTTTAATTAAAAAAAAGATGATTTCTGGACAATTGTACTGAATCAGTGTCGTGAATTTTGTCATTCTTTTTCATTTTTTATTGAACTCGAACAATTTGACTGAAAAATCATGGTAGATCAAAAGTCGAAATTTTGTTATTTTATTCCAATTTTTGTTTAATTTTAAAAAATAGCAGAAATGCTCTGTTAGTCTCGAATGTAAATTTTATCATTCTATTTAATTTTTTGTTGAAATAACAAAATTTACTAAAAAACTGTTGGGTTAGGATTCTAAATTCTGTCAATTTATTTCATATTTTTTATTTAATTCCAAAAAATTCATGGCTCAAAAATTCTATCACCAATTGTAAATTTTGTCATTCTATTTAATTTGTTGTTTAATTCAAATTAATTCTTTACTGAAAAGCTTTGTTAGATAAAAATTGTATATTTTGCCAGTCTACCAAATTTTGTGTTGAATTAAAAAAAATTTGACTGCAAACTCGTTAAATAAGAATTGTAAATTTCGTCATTCTACCTAATTTTTTGTCGAATCAAAAAAATTGTACTGAAATGTGATATGAGATCGGAATTGTAAATTTTGACATTCTACCTTATTTTTCGTCGAATTAGAACGGAATTCATGGCTGAAAAGCTGTGTCAGATCAGAATTGTAAATTTTGCCTCTTTTTTTATGAAATTTTCTATCGATCCAAAGAAAAGTTGCGTAGCAGACAGTTTTGCTGGATCAGAATTGTAAATTTTGCCTCTCCTAATTTTCAATTTGCGATAAAAAGTTATCGGATCAGAATTGTAAATGTCGTTATAAATATTTAAAATTATCATTAGTATCATCGATGTAATATCACTCTCTATCGCGATATCTTTGATAAAGGTTCGATTAATTGAATATTTACCGCTTTCCCGTCGCCCAGCTCGTTCCGCTATCCCGCATTCGTTATTTCGCCATCGACAAACGTTCGTTCCGCTACACTCGCTTCGTTTTTCCCGATTCGTAATTCGACGCTGCATCGGTGCCACTTCCAATATTTGACACCGAAACCAACCCTTCGTCCGACCCTTTTGCTCTAACCTGCTACCTGATCTCGTATTCCCGAGGGACTTGTCAACCGATGTCCCTGCCACCATCGTACTCGTATATCCGCAAACACAAGCGTATAATGAAGTATCTGCCCTCTAATTATCCTCCTATATGTTACAGCATTGTTCAGTTCCTGTCTTCCTCCATAAACAATTCGTTTTTTAGAGTTTTATAGGGCAACATTTTCGATGTTGACTATTGTTTTGGGAAGCTCATCTGCGTGGATAAAGGGGGATGGGTGCATTTAATTTTGAGTAACGTGTGATGTTGACAGTTTGCTGAGTTAAGTATTTGGAGTTTGGTGGGGATTTAAAGGGATGAGTACTTGAAAATTAGTTGCTTGTCGGGTTGAGGATTTGAACATTGAGTATTCAACGCGACGAGTGTTCTGTAAATTGAGTGTTTGCTATGTTAGTTATTTGATATAAGTATTCGGAGCGCTGGGTATTCGATAAACTGAGTATTTGGAATGTGGAGTATTTGATGCATTTTGTATTCGATGCGTTGAGTATGCGGTACATTGGTTATTCGATACGTTGAGTATTCCACGCGTTGTGTATTCGTCATATTAAATATTTGGAGCGCTGAGTTTTCGGCGCATTGAGTATTCGATACGTTGAGTATTCGACGCGTTGTGTAGTTGGTGAGCTGAGTAGTTGGCACGTTGAGTATTCGGAGCGTTGAGTATTCAGCGCGCTGAGTAATAGGTCCGTTGGGTATTTGATACACTGAGTATTCGTAGCGTTGAGTATTCGGTGGGTTAGGTATTCGGAGCGCTGAGTATTTGATACGTTAAGTATTTGGTGCGCTGAGTATTCGATACGTGAGTATTAGACGCGTTGAGTATTTGGTGCGCTGAGTATTCGATGCGTTGAGTATTCGGGGCGTTGAATATTAGGTGCGCTGGGTATTTGATACATTGAGTAGTTGGTGCGCTGGGTATTCCACATATTGAGTATTCAATGCGTTGAATTTTAGGTGCGTTAAGTATTCGTTGCGTTGAATATTTGATGTAGTGGATATTCGATGAGTTAAGTGTTCTATGCGTTGAGTATTCGATGCGCTGTGTATTCGCAACGCTGATTGCGCAATGCATTGAGTATTTGAAGCGTTGTGTTTTGGCGCGAAGGATTCGAACGTGGTATATATTGCGCTGTGTATTCGATCGTTTGGTATTTATTGCGCTGTGTATTCAATGCGTTAGTATTCGAGGTACTGAGTAGTTGAGTACCGCATTATGTATTCGAAGCTTTGAATATTCGACAAATTAAGTATTGGACGTGTAGACTCAAAGCTGAGTGTGTTTAGTATTCGTACTGTGTCTTCGAGCGTTGAGTGTTTGAATATTTGAATATGTAAGTACTCCTCACGTTGCATTTTCAACATAACTGAGTATTCTTCGTTGACGACTATATAATTGCACATGTTTACTATTTTCTTGAATAAATCTGTTTTGATAAAATACTTCGTAATGAACTACTCTTGAAACTGAAAGAGAATGTAGTAATTTACTAACTGAAAACTGAAAGAGAATGTAGTAATTTACTAACTGAAAACTGAAAGAGAATGTAGTAATTTACTAACTGAAAACTGAAAGAGAGTGTGTATATTTCAAAACAGAAAAAGTAGAAGAGAATGTATACAGTTCAAAACAGAAAAACTGCAAGAGACCTAATTTCGAAACTGAAAGACTGGAAGGGAGTGTGTTAATTTCAAAACAGAAAAACTGGAAGGGAATGTACTAATTTTGAAATTGAAAAACTGGCAGAGAATTACGGCAAATAACGATAGTAAAATAAATGATACAAGGAAGTATTTATGGAAGTGAGTAAAGTGTCGTTGGTACAATAAATAAAAGGGAGAATTTTATATCGGTGGTATGTAAAACAATATCCGCGAAGGTAAGATAGCAGCAGGAGAAAACAATAGGGCAGCGGTGACCTATTAATCTATTGTTAGACTAGACAAGATTTAACCCACTCCTCAACCCACCTCAGCTCGATGTTAATCTAGCCTGATGACTGTCTTAAACAAACATGATGACGGTGTACCTCATCAAGCAACACAATGCCAAGAACACCTTGAATAAGGCATTCCTTCTAACAGTGCTTTGGAGCTGTACTCCAGACAATGAAGAGAGGGTGTTGACGGTGTCTGTAATCTACGCTCCCACTTATACGAACTAATTTTAAACTATTCCAACTTTACTTGTCACCGGTGTCCTCGTGCAACATGCTTTTTCGTGCGGGCCAGTGAAAAATTTCATTTAACTTTTCTCTTATTTTACTACGACTCGGTTTCACTTCGTGTTTCGTGCAAATTGTTTTTTGCTGTGATTTTGATCACTTCGGATCGTGATATTTATTTTGAGGATAGCTGGATTTTACTTTTTATTTTCAAGATATGTTTATCCTGTTGTACTTCTCTTTTTCTCGATACTTTTTATGGGGATTGAATCTTGTTGGGGTGAACCCAACATGTATGATGCCAGGGTCAGGACGGCCAGGTTCCACATGGTCTAGTTACCATCCTGGTGATACAGCAACTATTCGTTTTTAGCCTGGGTTTATGATTAGGCTGTCGAAGAGTGGACACCGTCACTTCGAATATAAATCCCATCGTTTTTGTAATTTTGATTCTCTTTTTGGAAGGTTAACCTACCACATTATAATCTTTTTGGCAAGTCAGACAGAGCGATTCAATTATTGTTGTAATGTCCAAATGTTAGGAGTATTTTGGATATGACGATTCTAAATGTCGGTTTTGGATTCCAAAGATTGGTGGACGGGTTGGAATTAAAATTAACCTTGAAATTCAATCGTGGTAATAACTTAAGTCAGATTTCTCATATGTCAACAGTGCGTCACGTGCGAGATGATATAAGGCAAGTTAACCCTTAGACCAGAGGTCGGCAACCTTTCTAAGAGCCATTTTTTCCCGTTGTGATAAATTATTTTTTTAAAGAGCCAAATATAAGTAAATACATCGGTATGTATTAGAAAAGATAATATATCTGCTGTGAAACATGTATTGATTGTGAAATCAAAACATTCTATTTTGCGTAGTAACAGAACATATAAGTGAACGTATTAAAGAAAACGGAAACAGTTTTTGGTTTTGAGTGTGGCGTCGGTGAGTGTGGAGAGCAAGGTTAGCTAAAGCTAGGTTTACACGCATGCGATCTGCCGCGCATTTTGATGTGTGCGCAGGATTATTATATTTGTTTGGCAATTGCAATATTGCACTTCATTTTTCAATATGTACTATTAAACTACTGAAGAGCACAAGTATGATTCGTTCCGTTCGTACGCTTTGTTTGAAAATATTCTAATATTTCAGATGATTTGAGCAAATAGGTAGAAATTGTATGATGTCAAGCGAGATGTCTTGTCTGTTTAATCTGTAATCCTGAAATGTCGAATCATTTAAATTTTTTGATCGAATGAAATATTTTTTGTAGTGATTAATTCGTCAGAAAAGTTTGCTGAAGAGTAAATTTTGAAGCTTGAGGACTTTTGAAATTGTACAAATTGTTAAATTCTTAGTTTATCGAATTCGTATATTATTTTTGTTTTAACGAATTCTTATATTGTTCTTATATTACCGAATTTTTATTTTTTCTGATCTCCAAAAATTTTGTCCAAGATCTTCGATAGTTGTTCAAATACTTCAGTGACTAATAACTTTTCTACCATTGTATCCCAGTATATTTTCGTTGCACAATGAAGAGAACCCAGCTGTATAAAAAATGAGGCATTTCCATTTAGAAGAACAATGCAATTGTGAATTCACCGCTGCACTTTTAATATAAATTTAATTGTGCGAATATTTGCGAACCATTCTTGGACATTCCTGTTCGTAACGGTATTATAAAGAAAATAGAAAAAATAATTCCCTATATTGAACCTATCAGTATATTAATATAGTACTATGGTAATAAAAAACTACCTGTTCAAATTATATTAAACCACGGGTGCAAAGGTGAATTAAAAATGAAATTAAAGTGGGACACGAAATGCGGTAGAACAGCAGAAAGTAGCACATCGGTGTAGTAGATTTTTCCCATGAATCGGAATTTGCCGAATGCGAAATCAAAGGGAACGTATTGAATCAGCGTGAAACGCAAGGTGAATTGGAAAACAGAGAACGGTGGTGGTCGTCGGGTTCATCGTTGTTATCTCGAATCTTCTTTCGATGGCTCGAAAGCGAGTTGTGTTGATCGAATAAATCCGTTTTCCATCATATGGCACCTATGTACCCGAGGTATACCGTCCGTATCTTATAGGTCATCCGTGCTGCTTCATTCTTACCGTGTATTGCCTTCTTATTTCATTCGTCGGAAGACGATCCAGACGGCACAAAGATCCTTCCACTTCGGTTTCCCCTGATTTTCATTTTCAATCTCGAGTTTTTTGCAATTCAAAGCCAGAGCCTGGCCTAGACGACGACAGGCAATAACTTCACGATTCCAGAGCCAGGCCCGATTGACCTTTTATTCGGATCTATTTTCAATCTTGGAAACTCTCTGGAACGTACGCTTGTCCAACGAACAAAACTTCTTCCCCTTTTTCGATGTATTTACCGAGACTATCTGATCGAGCAAGTTGATACACGAATGAAAGGGTCAAATGTACCAGATCCGGAGACGGTATTCGAGTATGAAAGGGTTCCAAGTTTCTTGGGAATACGGCAACCGATTCCTAGCAATCAGATTCTTTGGCACTGTTATCCATTCAGACCTACGAGCTTTTATTCTTTGCTTGATCGTTGAAGGAAACTGTCCGCGAACATTCAATCGTACGAGTTTTTCGTGTCGTGCGAATATGGGAATTAGTTTATCGGGTTCTTTCGATGCGGAGATAACGCTCGAGTTATATATAGTAGACGGAAATTAAATTGGGTCGTGTCGAAACTACCAAGCCAATTTTGGGTCGAAAGATTTTATTTGTCGGTGAAATGTATTGAAATTTTATTTATTCCTAAAATACGTCAAAAATTTCTTCGTTCATTAAATATATCAAAATTTTATTTTTTCACAGAATATATACAAATTTTATTTGTCCACAAAATATGTTGAAAATGTTAGTAATTATTGTAACATTTCAGTTCATATTTACTGATGTAGAAACGCTTTTTTTTTTTTTTTTTATTGGAAACGTTTGAAAATTTGGGGACTTGTTAGTTTGAGAATTTGAGGATTTTTGGAACTGTGGAAAATTTGAGGATTTATGGATATTTAAGTATTTGGGCATTTGAGAATTTTAAGATTTCGTGAATTTGAGAATTTGATGGTTTGGACGTTTTTAGAACTGCAGAATTTCGATGTTTAAATATTTGAAAATTTGAGAATTTTGGGAGTTTGAAAGTTTAAATATTTAATATTTTAAATGTTAAATATCTTTTTTCCGAATTCGAAAATTTAGAAAATTTGAGTAAAAATTGATAAATCTGAAAATTTGAGAATTCAGTGATTTTGAGATATAAAAATTGAAAAAATTGACAAATTTAATAACTCGAGAAATTGTAAATTTCAAAGTTCTTGATTTTGGCAATTTTTTTATCTAAAATTTTAGAAACTTGTAAATTTGTAAGACTTTGTTAACTTTGGTGTAACAATTCTTTTACATACTCTTTTTATTAACTTCAATAAAAAAGTATTTATATATTTTTGCCCTAATTTACATTTTATCTTATATTTCTACATTTTTCTACTCTATTTTGAATTTAAAGTAAATAGCAGAGGATAGTAATTGTAATGTTAAGTACATTTTCCCGCCATTCCATTTCCCGAAGTATCTCTCGATAAAATCGAGAATCCTCCAATAAGTGTTACAGCACCGTCTTTGTTCCACGGTATCAACGCAAATGGAGTCTTCCTAATATTTTTCTCCGGTTTCCTTGGTCGAATGTTAGGAATCCTATCGAATATTCGTTTGAAGTTAACCAGTTTCCATTGTTCGAATTGAGGCTCAAAGGAACTCGTGTAAACTCACCCTCTCTCCCTTCTCACTTGTTTCGACTTGTACCCATAGTCTCGGGGGAATTGTCGGGTCGAATACTCCCCTTGTATTCACCTTCCTCAATGAACGACCACCTAACACAAATCCGGAGTGAAGACTCTTTATTAACTCGAGAATATTGCTTTTTTTATCGTGTCTATCTCGACATTCTCAATTTTCTATTCTGACTGTAATCTATTTAACGATTTTACGGAATTGATCAATATTTTACATTTTTACAGTATATTTATGGATATAAAATATCCATTTTATATGCATATAAACTGACGGATCTTTGTTTTTTTATTTCAAATTATGAAAATTAAGAAATTTTTGTCAATATGTGGAAATGTTGAAATAAAGAAACATTGTATAGGATAGTTTATGTAATATTCGTTACTTATTTATTTTTGTAATTTATTTGCAGTTTAATCTCTAGGCATGATGCCTCGAAATTTCTAAATATTTGTAACTAAGACACCAGCTTTTTATATCTTCTGTTGATGGTATATTCATTACTCGATAGTACTTCAAGTGTTGACTAAATTATACTCAATTATGCTCGCTGCCTCACTTTCAAAATTATAGAATTAGACGGATATTTCAGCTGGTCAGTTATTCTTCTTCGTTTCTCTCAATTATTTTGCTCCGGATTCTCTTCGTATTCTTGATTCCAACATTCTTCTTATATTAGAACTTTGTTTTCGAACACTGTACCGATGAGTTTATTGCAATTTTTTAACAGTGATCTTCATGCAAGTGCTAAGTCGTGAACACCAAAGGTTTTATCATAATGATAAATGCTGAAAATTTATAGTGGTAATTTGATGGCCAGGGACTATAGTACTAGTCACGAGTGCGTCATCGGCGCGTCAAGAGTGCGTTGCAAGTATGTTATCGGTGCGTCACGAGTGCATCACATGTGCGTCAAGGGTGCATTAAATGCATCAACGGTGCGTCATGAGTGCGTCAAAGGTACGTCAACATCAAACACCAAAGGTTTTATCATAATGATAAATGCTGAAAATTTATAGTGGTAATTTGATGGCCAGAGACTATAGTACTAGTCACGAGTGTGTCATCGATGCGTCAAGAGTGCGTTACAAGTATGTTATCGGTGCGTCACGAGTGCATCACGTGTGTGTCAAGGGTGCATTAAATGCATCAACGGTGCGTCATGAGTGCGTCAAAGGTACGTCAACATCAAACACCAAAGGTTTTGTCATAATGATAAACATCAAACACCAAAGGTTTTACATAATAAATTTCATCGTATAGACTGTCATTGCTTTAACCACTTAGGCACGACGCGCTTCTATAGTGGCTTTCGCGAATGTCATCGTAGATTACATAGCGCCATGGCTGACTGTACTGACTCGCTCACCGTTTCAATTGAATGATCCTTTTGCATATGTTTTGATTCGCACTTTTTGCCTTCACCACGTTTCATAAGAGTATTAACAAATCCCACAAAAGTACATTACATGTAAATAAAAGGTACCAAGTAGTTTAGGCACCATGGGAGCACCTCTTTGCACTAATACACGATATCGGAAACATTTGGAAATTACATATTTCGTGAATTTTCGAAAAAAGTAAATTATCAAAGTTAAAGTATATCGTATCTTTGGGAAAAATAATTTAATCATGAAAAACTTCGTTCCAATGTACTCGCTTTGAGAACAGCATTGTAGTGCTGTTTACGCGTAATTCGCATCGAACTCTGCAGAGAAGCAGCAAAGTTCAGCTTAAGAGGTTAAATATTCTTCGCTGGGAATATTTGACTAACGCAAGATTCTAACAAGATTGATAAATGATTCGTTGGGATAACTCGAAATTGGAATGTAGAGGGTAAATAATTAGAGTTAAGTAAGAGGAAGAGAATTTTCCAGTCCTAAGCATTCTCAGAAGTTTGTAGGTGAAATTCCGAAGGTAACGTTACAATTTTCCGTAGTGGAGTTTCTCGTTGTATCGATTTTGAAAAGTTTGCCGTGCTTCGTTATCGCGACATTATTCGCCCGGGAAGTTTTAATAATTTGATCAAATACCAGCCCGGGAACTTAGGCGACTCCTAATTCCCGGTTTCATTTTTATTCCACGTTACCCCGGCAATTTCCCATGCATCTTTACCGCGTTCCTTGGCCTCGCATTCCTACGGGAATTATCGTGCGAACACCACACCTCTTTCGCGTTCGCTCGGAACGTATATATACGCGAAAACCCTCCCTTAGCGGTTGTTCCTCACAATTCATTGTTGCTCCACGTTTATGGTCGGCATTTTCCTTCCGGAATTTTACTGTCTTTAAAACGTTCCACGTCCGTAAGGATAGATAGAAAGATACACGTGTACAGGGAAAACTACGAATTCTTTCTGGGAGAATAAATCTTGTATTTTTCTGTGTTCAGAAGCTTTATCTTTCCTCCTGTGTGAGAGATTTGCTGTTTAATTAGCGACACATTTACGTCGCAATATTCTGCATGTTTCGTTAGAATGATGCAGTCGTTCGGAGAATTTCAGTTTGATTAATTTGCTCGTTTTCGAGGTATAAAATGCAGAGACAAAGCGAAATCTTGTTTGATAACGGGAAACCTTGAATGAGTAACGAGAAATTAAAAATATTTCCGTGCGAGATTGTGAGTTTTGTTATACTGAGATAGTGTGATTATGGTTTTCTTTCTCGTACTAGTGAATTGTGAAATAATAATGGTAAAGCTGCGTTAATTAGGGAATATGATAATCCGTATCTAAATAGTTGTAATTTTTCAAGGTTTTTTCTGTTCTTCAATTGGTAGTATTGAAATATTTGCAATTTTTCATTGATTGATAATAGTGGTTTGATTAATGATTGATAATGAGATTGATAAATATTGGTAATTTTATTGTGTTATTTTAGAAATAATACATTATAGAAAATATTGAAAGAATTTAGAAAAAATTGAAAAATTTAAATTCAAAATCTCACAAGAATTGAAATATGTACAAAATCAGAAAAATCCAAAATTTGTGTTACCGTCGAAATATAAAAAATCTAAAATTTACAACTTGTGTTCAAAAGCTTGAAATTACTGCTTAGCATCCATATAGCGAGTAGTCGTACCTGGCATTTGTGAAACATTCAGTAATACGCGTTAATCGTGTAAGATCTCCGTAAACGAATAAAATTACACCAAATCTCTGAAATGAAAATAATTATAACCTCGACGTAACGAAAGCGATGAAATCTATTGCTAAAAAAAGGTATACGATTACAAGTTACTTCCGCGTGGTTGTTTTTACCGAAAGAAAGAAGAAAATAAAGAAAATGAAGTTGATGGAAAGATAAAGCCTCGTTCCATTCAACTTCTCGGCACAATTGCGTGACTCATTTCGTATACACACGGTAGTTGGCTCTGTTCTCGGTGGCATTAAAAATTCCTCGAAATATTGTCCGCTTTTAATTTCCTTCTATTGTACTTTTCAATCTCCCCGTTTCGCTACTCTTATCTTCTCGTTAGGTGTCCCTCGTCCTCGCTTGTCCCACGGGATGTTGCCCTCCGCCGCCTTCCTCAAATACACACGAAAAGAGATAAAAGCCTCTCGTTATCGTGCATTCTATGAATTCCATTGTAACAATTGTACCAAGACTTCGTCGAAGAAAAAAAGAATTCGAAATGTTTTTATGTAGACTTGTAATAGCATCGGATACTCTGTTTTCTTGATTTATTTCCTCTTCCCTATTACTTGCATTTTTCTTTCCGCTTCTTTCTGTTTGCTTTCTCCGCTGGGAAAAAGTGTATAACTCTGTTACGATCAAATAACTGAGATTTTTCTTTTATTTGGGATACTGGAAACCCATGGTTATTTTTCTATCGCACAAATTATACGATGAAAATACAGTTGATGTTTTGTTTTCAACTTTCCACGCGTGAACAATCGATGTTGGGTCTTTTGATATGTGGAATGTATATAGGGTTTTTGATGTGTGTACAATTGTATATGTTAGTATGCTTATAGACGTGTACATTGATACATAATTACATGTGTTATTGTATTAATGCATGCATACATTAATGCATGCGTGCATACAATATAGGAATGTGCACGCATGCATACATGCATGTGTGCATGTGATTTGAAGTTATCAATTACTGAAAAAAACTTTTGGTTCTAGGAAAATGTTAAATTATTAATATTTTTTTTTGCATTGTTTAGTAAATGCATTATTTTCGGTGTAGAGATAAATTAATTTATAAATGCTTTTAATATTCTGCTCTTGTGTATGAGCTGTTTAAATTTATTGAAGATTAAATATGTGTATGAAATTCCATTTAAAGGAATAAATGAGAAACGCTTTTAATCCTGTGAAAATATTAAGTTATTATTCCTGTTTACATACGTTCAGTAAATACATTATGGTTTTAATATAAAAATAATTTTAATTAATTCGTAAATGTTAAATTTATAAACAGTCTTCTTTAACATGTTCAGTAACATTTGTGCATAAGCTATTTAAATAAATTAAAAATGAAATAAAATAGTACTGAATTATATTTATATCTTTTATATTTGAATATATAATTTATAATACAAAATCTGAAATCGATTGTTACAGCGTGGAAATTTGAAGTAAATATTTCAAGCTTGCTCCACTGAAAAAAGTGCAGAATATTCTGAAATATTTTACGAAATTATTTCTGTAATATAAAATCGACTTCTAAATTTTTTATGTATGTGTTCATATGAAATTAAACAGTTTTATAATGTGTATAAAAAAAACTTACATACAAGGTTTTATAAGGTGTATAAAAAAGCTTTCATGCAAGTTTCATAATGCGTATGAAAAGCTTTCATGCAAGTTTTATAACGTGTATGGAGAGCTTACATCGCATACCTTAATAATGAAAATCGTATTCAAAATTTTGAACGTGCA
Organism: Megachile willughbiella; assembly: GCA_945859595.2. Classification (NCBI taxonomy): domain Eukaryota; kingdom Metazoa; phylum Arthropoda; class Insecta; order Hymenoptera; family Megachilidae; genus Megachile; species Megachile willughbiella. The sequence continues at coordinate 15,347,220 of OX243796.1, forward strand.
TTGGTTTATTATGTTACTGCCGATTCACTTGCAAAAATTAAAATAGGTGAAAAGAATTTATTTCTTATGTTACTGTCGATTAATTTGCAAAAATAAACTACACGTGTAAAATTAAAATTTGATGCATAAAATTGATTTATTATGTTACTATCTTAATTTAGATTAATTTACAAAAATAACATAGACGCAAAATGTTAATAGATCACATTATTGTTGTTTAAGTTGCAAAAATAAAATAGTTGTAAAAAATTGGTTTATCATGTAAAAATAAAATAGACGCGAGAATATAAAATACATGCAAAAATAAAATAGATTAGACAAAACATATTGTGTCGTATAAATACAACGTCTTTCGTACATATTAATACGTCGATTGCCTCATTGAAGCAATAGAAAATTTTATTTTTATATTTTGTTATATTTACTATCCATAGTTGCAAGTAATTAGTACGAATTTTTCCGATTAGGTTGGTGAATAAATTTTCAATAATGCAGGTGATAGACTCATATGTGAGTTTATACATCACCCATATGTGGATGATGTGACAAAGTTTTAAATAAGATACAAGTCACAATATTTTGTTATATTTATTATCCATAGTTCCAAGTAGTTAATACACATATTTCCAAGTAGGTAAATAAACAAATTTTTAATTATACAGATGACATATTCATATGTAGATTTACACATAACCCATATGTGGTTGATGTGGCAAAGTGTTAAGTAAGATGCAAGTCACAATATTTTGTTATAATTACTGTCCATAATTCCAAGTAGTTAATACGAATATTTCCAATTAGGTAAATGAACAAATTTTTAATTATACAGATGATAGATTCATATGTAGATTTACATGTTACCCATATGTGGATGACGTAGCAATGTTAAATAAGATACAGGTCACAATATTTTGTTATATTTACTGTCCATAATTCCTAGTAGTTAATACGAATATTTCCAATTAGGTAAATGAACAAATTTTCAATTATACAGATGATAGATTCATATGTAGATTTACATGTTACCCATATGTGGATGACGTAGCAATGTTAAATAAGATACAGGTCACAATATTTTGTTATATTTACTGTCCATAATTCCTAGTAGATAATACGAATATTTCCAATTAGGTAAATGAATAAATTTTTAATAATACAGGCGGTAGATTCATATATGTATAAGTTGACACATCACCCACATATGGATGAAATGGTTAACTATTAAAAACAAGATACAAGTGCGTAGCAATCTTTAAATCATTGCAATCCAGGAAAAGTTGCGTGTCCTCATAACCGGCAGACTTATTGCGACCATCAAGTTCCACAAATATGAGAAATCCTTTGTAGTCGCTTAATTAATCGTTTCTCTCTTCTTCCAGCGTCGCGTAATGTACGAGCGTGCAGTGCAGAGTGTCCTGTTACTATTAATTTCGTATACAGTATCCGCGATACGAATTGTTTACCATTAAGCTGAAATATGCTCAAACGAGAGAGAATTTAATGGGTTCGGGTCCGACGACAGATCATCGTCGAAACTCTGAAACGAAATAGAAACGTGAGAACAAGCTTGTCTCCGCGTATTCCGCGTTGTAAATTTACCCCACCAGATTTTTGTTCCTATCTCCGCGACGATAAAGCGGTGGACGTTTTTCATACGAGTTTGAAAATTCGGGATTTTATAAGCGAAACGCGTTCGCGATTCTTACTCGCGTGTACGTGTCTGTTTGTAAACGTATTAACGAAAAATACGCGGCCACGCAAAATGTGCGAGCGCGTGTATGTGCTCGCGCAGCGTGCGAGCTAGAAAGCTAATTTACACAAGGCGGATTATGTTCGAGAGAGTGGACAGAAATGGGCGCGGGTGAAATTTCACCAAATATTGAGTTTGTGCTTAAAAGCAATGTAGATATACGCAAAAACTTGGCGGCACGATGGTGGTATAACTGAATTCCCAACTGCTATCTCCCTGTTTGTATTCAGCGGACAGAAACGACCCTTTTATGCGGAATACCGCTGAATAAAATACAAATGTTTCTTTGCTTTCCTTTATTTATTTGTTGCCGGATCGTGAAAGCTGAAATGTTTGCTACTTGTTCTTGTTGGCGGTCCTTTACGGTTATTGGTCTATTATTAGTGTTGATTTTTAAATTGTACTGAAAACACGAGGCAGACTCTACGAATATAATTATCGATATCTTATAGATTTTTTTTTATTGAAATTTATTGACATCTTATTGAGATTTTGTCGGTATGTTGTTCACATCTTAGCGATATTTTATCGATATGTTATCGATATTTTATTGACATCTTATTGATATTTTATTTATATCTTACTCATTAGTTGTCGATATTTTATCAATATCTAATCGACATGTTATTGATATCTTCTTAACACCTTGCACAATACCTTACTGATATCTTATTGATATTTTCTTGATATCTTTTTAATATTTCGTTGATATCTTCTTAATATCTCATTGATATTTTTCTGATATCTTATTAATATCTCATTGATATTTCATCGATATTTTCCTAACGTTTTATCGACCTCGTCGATATTGAAAAGATCCTTGTAAAACAAGAGATGGGTTATATAAAAATTTGAAGCTCTTCAATCGGGGATAATCGTGTTCGATCATCAATCGATATCATTCACGTTATTCAATCAATCACAAAACATAATACATGTGTTTATTGGAAGAAAGAAAATTTCAAGTTTGTGTAAATGCAACGGCCAAAGTGGGCCATGTGCATTTTGTCAAAGCATTTACCCGAGAAAAAGTCCTTTGAGGTCAAAAGGGCAATAAATAGTGGTTAAGGACCATGGCGCTGGTGTCCTCACAGCCAACCTTTTGCCGAGAAAGCATTCTTGTTCTGACTGTGGACGTGGAACTAAACCTGATACTTTTGGAGTATCTGTTGTCAAAGTTATTTTATACTATCACTCCTTTACGGTATCTTCCTGATTCCACACGAAACATTCCTGACCTCTTCCGACACTCTTACTGCACCTTATTTTACCAATATCGTATTGGTATTTTATGGATATTTTGTTAATATCTTATTGATATTGTTGGATGACCAATGCGACCATACACGTCACAGACTCATCCTCATACAAATACACTAATCACGATTTCTAATCCTTACTCATTCTGGACCTCGCACCCATTTTGGGGCAAAATGAGAGGAACGACCACTCAAGCACCCTCTTTTATAAGAGAACAATAAAGCACCCATCCTGAGTCACACTGTCGCTTGACCACCGTCCCTACCTCTCCTATCTCCAGCAATGCTATAATAAAAACTCGCAATACTGAAGAATGTTCAGAAAGAGTCTGGTGCTTAGTCGACCCAATACAAGCTGTACGAATTTCCTTAAATATCGTGGAGTTAATTCTACTGAAATCCAATAATATTATACCTTTATATTATACCTTGTTATACCCTTGATATACCTTTCCAAACCTTAGAACCTTTAGGATAACTTTGTTGATGCTGTACACTTGGTAGTAACGTACTACAATGTGTTGTTGATATCTTATTGATATCAAAATATTGTATAACCCCGTGAGCTGACTGACGTATACAAAAGATCACGTAGGAGGTCTGAAACGACTCTAGTGATGTGAAATTAATACTCAGCACCCTCGAAACCCTCGCTGAAAAATTGTCAAAAGTGCCGAAAGGTGGCTAACGGAGGGGTCGCGGGAGCCCTCCATCAAGCGAAAGCGAGTTTTATTAATATCTTGCTACTGTCTGATCGATTCCTTATTAGTAATTCATTGATATTTTATTCATATCTGATTGAATTTTTAATGATATTTTATCGGTATCTTATTGATATCTCATTTTATCCATACCATGTCGATATGTCATTGATATTTTGTTGATATCTTATTGATAATTTATGGTGTTTTATTAATATTTCACTGATGTTTTAGTATTTTGTCAATAACTTATCGATATCTTAGACATATTTTATCAGTACGTTATTGATAATCTATTGATATTTAACAATATATCGATAATATCGTTGAGGTGTCGTTAATGTGAATGAAAGGAGGGATCATTGAATCTCATTGAATGCACCGTGCATTAAATTCACATTATAGACTTGCAAGTTGTGAATCAACCCCTCGCCATATTTTAAAGAGTCTGACTCGTGACGCACTCACAGTATAATCCTTATAAATCTTACTCGAATTTTGAATACGCTACAATTTAAAGTTCAAGACCAATTATAATTTGCATACTCAAGGATCGCTAAATAGAGAATATACATAACATTTCGACCTTCTTTATCCGTTTTAATATTGCAGCAGTGAATAGTTAGTTCTGACTGACGCACCTGACAAATAAATCGTACAAGTTCAAAGCAATTTTAACAAAAAGCGTGAGGTTTTATTAACTCGGGGATATTGAATGCTTAAAACTTAAAAAAGAGGGTACAGTAAAGTCTCGATATATGCAAATCTTTTGAGTCTTAACTTTCGCTTATATCGTGTATTTCCTAACGGAATGAAATTTGATCGATTCAGCTGATGAAAGTTTGCATAACGTAAAAGAGAACAGCGAACGTAGGAAACGTCCGAATCGAACGTAAGGAAACATATTGGTAGAACAATCGTAATGCAAGAATAAAAATTTTTTTATTTTTAATTTCTTTTACAAGGAAACTTTTATCAGAATATTTGTGACATTTTTCTGATTAAAACGAGACCAAACACGAGGTAATTCGAAACATATTTACTTATAATCCCAAGCGTTCCGCGTATATTGAGAACTTCACTCTAATAAGCTGACACAAGTAATACGTCCGGAAATTACATCGTTTGGTCTCATTTCAATCGTGAAAACGTCACCGATATGTTGGTAAAAGTTGTATAAAGAGGAACTGAAAAAATTCAGCAGTCCATTAATTGCAAAGAATATAAGAGACTTCCGATATTCGTCTAGTGGCATAATTTGGTCTCTTTCTTTTTCACTACCCTTTTCTACGATCGAACATACCATCAAATACGTAAATGTAGTCCAAATTATGTCATGTTTGATCTCATTTTAATTAGAAAAATATCAAAAGTCTGTTGATACAAATTTTACGCTTGTATTGATATTGTCTCATATTAACCCTTTGCACTCTGAGTTTATTTTGCCACTTAAAATGTCCCTTCAGAGGGGACAGCGAAGTGCAAAGTGTTAATATACCTAAGTCAGACGTTACACTTCTCAATGAACAATCTTCATGACGTCTCGAGTGGTCTTCCTCCAAAGGTGGAAATAATTTTTTCGTTCATACCGAAAGTTTTCTCTTAGATCGCATAGTTTATTTTCGCTTACATCGCGTCGATAATTTTCGCTTATATCGAGAGTTTACTGTATTAAGTGTTCGTCGCTCGGTGCGCTGAATTTGCAATGGCGTCAGATCCCCTTTATGGTCTATTCAAAGAGGGTCGCGTCTCCGCTTGCATAGGAGCCCATGGCTTATTGTCGCAACGTATCTATGGTACGCGTTACGCCCGAGTCAGTGTGTCGCAGCCGGTGTCGAGTTTCGAACGTTCGTTGCATAGGTGTAACCGTGAGTGAGTGACCTCCCTGTGCAATTGCATGCAGGTTATACGGCTAATGCGAAATGGCAAGTGGCAGGACCGTGCACCCCAAACTCCCCGACATTCGGTGGATGCACGCTCGTAATTATAAACAGACGCACGTACCGCTGGAAGTTATCGATCCTGCACTGCCTTCACTTTTATCATCCAATGCTACTGCACTGATTTTTACTCTTGTCGGACGGGTTTTTAGAAATCGACCAAATGTACATTAACGTGGTCAAAATTAGATTTTTCAAATGTTGGAACTTTATACATATTTTTCTGTGTTGAAGTTTTGAAATTTATGAGTATTTATTATTAGTTTTCTAATTGACTTGAAACCCTCTAATTATATTTTCTAATTCTCAAGCTTGAAAACCTTAAAATTTACGAATGAGATTTCGAAATTTTTGTATTTTTGAATCCTGAAACTTTTGAACTTCTAAAATCTTGAGTTCTCAAATTTGTGAATTCGTAAAATTTCAAATAACTAACATTTTTGAGGCCCTTAATTTTCTAAAGATTCAAATTCACAAATTTCTAAATTTTCAAGTTTTTAAATTTCTAGGTTTATAAATTTGGAAGTTCTCAAATGTCTGTATTTCTAAATTTCTAAATTCATCAGAGGTACAAATCTTCAAATTTCAAGTTTTCAAATACCTAAATAAATACTTAAGTTTTTGAATTTCTTAATTGCTTACATTTACGAATCTCCAAGTACTCATATTGTCAAATTCATAAAGTTTATAAATTTCTAAAGTTCGAAATTTGCACGTTAATATTAAGATGTCATATAGTGTTAACATATTCTTCACACATATCTGGATAACACTTGAATTCCCTTGAGACACCATCTGTATTACTAGAAATTCTTTCACGTACCTAATAAGTAATTTTCATGTTAGATACTTACAATTATAATGATAGATAATAAATATCATACAATACTGTAACAGCAGATAAGGTTTATACAAAGTGAAAGTATTATCTAATAAAAATTTACATATAACATTTTCCATATGATCTACATATGTCATCAACTGTCATCAGGGTCTTCATAACCTTAATAATGATCATAACTATAGTTTACTGAAAACTGTGATGTCTATAAAAATGTGATTAAAATTATTAAAATGACGTTAATAATGGTTATTTAGACTTTGATGGTCAAGATGATCTTGAGGACGATTAAGATTACTTTTATGATTATTGAGACGACCTTGATAAATATTTAGATAAGCTTGATAAGAGATATTTACCTAAGTTCGACGATAATTATTTATATAACCTTGATAAGATTTACTTAGATAATAATTATTAAAATTGCCTTCAAGATAATTATTAAAATTGCTTTGATAAGGATTATTGATACAATCTCGATAATGATTATTAAAATAATCTTCATAATGATCATTAAAATAATCTCCATAACGATTACTGAAATAAGCTCGATAACGATTATTAATATAATCTCGACAACGCTGTGTTAAAATAATCTTGATAATGATTATTAAAATATTTTCGATACTGATTTTTAATATGACCTTGATAATGATTATTGAAATGAGTTTCATAATGATTATTAAAACGATCTTGACGATGCCTAAAATAACATTTACGGTGTCTAATGTGATTTTTACGGTACCTAATGTGACTTTTAATATACCTAATGTAACCTTGATATCTTATATGACCATAACATTGTCTAATATGATCCTAACATTGCCTAATATAATCGTGACGTTGTCTAATATAATCCCGACGTTGCCTAATACGACCCCGACGTTGTCTAATATGACCCCGACGTTGCCTAATACGACCTTTACGATGCCTAATATGACCTTTACAATATCTAATACAACCTTGACGATGCATAATATGGCCTTTGCAATGTCTAATATCACCTTCACAAGTTCTACGGCACCAATGATATCCGTGATGATGAAGATAATAATTACGTTGACCTTGACGAACTTGATCAACGAGTAGTGAAACGTTATCGGTGTTTAATCGCGGAACGGTGAATAAACTGATTTTAAAACCTCAGCGTACACTCGGCAACCGAGTTATTTCGCGACGGATGATCTGTAGGTTGTCTCGAGTCTACTTATTACGCGACAAAGGGGTAACTTTATTCAACGAGAGGAGAAGGAAGAGCTCGAGGTTGATTAAGTTGGCGGCGGTCGCGACGATCGATATTCCGCGAGGGTATCCTGGCAAACGTCTGGATTATAATCACGCTCGAGTGCTCGCGAGAAACTTTCGCGACTAACAAGACTGTAAAATGGTCTGTCAATCTCTGGTCTTCTTTGGCTCTCGACCCTACACGAGACAGGGTAAATACCCTAACTAAATGTGTCGCTGTGCCATTCAACCTTAACGATCTTCCGAACAATCTGAAAGCCTTGTACTAACGAATATCGATTCGAGCGAGTTGCGCGGACATGGATAATAAAGAGATCAAACCATAATCTGTCGAGGATCTTGATCCAACAAGCCAAAATTATCTTCGCAGCACGATCGAGTATGGAGTTTAATACCAATTATACTTTGCATAATCCAGGATCTCAATCCAAAATATACCTAACATTTCAATTTTTCTTACTTGTCTTTGCAGCAATCATTAGTTAACTCCGTCTGATGTAACTGTTGAAATGATAGGTTAAGGGTTAAATGTGTCACCTTTGGTGAATGACGGTAGGATGAAGAATAAGTGACACTCGGTGCTTTAGCGGAAGAATGTACAGATGTCAAACCACGAGTTGGCGCGTGACCCAAAGTAAAAGAAGCCCCACCGTGAACACTTCCAGTTACATTTCGGCAAATATGAATAATGACAATAACAACTGCAGCAATTCGCACTATCTCACTCTCGAGACGTTTGCCTGTCATTTTTCGCCTAATTGGTACGCGAACTCGAGCCAATGCTACCGCAGAAAATACGTGTGAGGCGTCCATTTTTCTATCCTATTTAACGCGTTGAGTACCACATGCAGTTGAAAACTTTGTCAGGTAGTTTTGTCAGTTGTAACAAATCCTATCGAATATTCTTATAATATTTTCTTACATTTATCCACAGTTCCAAATAGTTAGGACGAGTATTTTCAATTAGGTTAACGAAGGAACTCTTAACATAGCTGATAGATTTTTATGGAAAATGTGGCATATTTGGATAATGTGGCAGTTGTGTTATTTACCAGTGTATGTGATAGTGGTGATTCTAGGCGTCCATTTTTTTATTCTGAATTGGAGTCTTCACGCGCCAACTCGTGGGTTGACATCTGTAAATACGCGAAGATCGAGATCCTCGTTGGAAACGGTAGATATAGAATGTACTGTGTGTATGTTATAGCAACAGACTGGTGACATTTGTTAGAGAGAATTGGAATGTTTGAAAGTGTAGTTTGGGATTATGGAGAAGTAGAAAGTGAAAAGTAAAAGATAACTAGTACACAGTTATTTTAAGAAATTAAAAGCTATTGTTTTTGTAATATCAAAGAATTTTTTACTATTGTACTTTGGTACTCTGAAATTATTTTTAAATAAAATAACGATATCTCTGTGCAGGCTTTTTTTTAGTATGTCATAGATATTTGGTTATTTTACCTTGTGATGATTTATGAAATTGTGATTTATTGATGATTTATGAAATGGTGCTTTAACTCTTTCGTCAGAGGTTTTATAATGAATAGCAAACACTGTTTAGATAAGGCAATTTTACATATAATCAGCATTACCCTCTATATTTTGTGTTTCTTTATCAAAATCTACCCATACGTTGTTTATGTCTGTACGTATGTATATTATTATTAATCAATGTTTAATCTTTGAACACAAGAAATATAGTGATGGTAATAACTAATGGTTAACTATGCAAAAATGTCATGAAATAACTAAAGAGCAGCAAAATCCCCCCATGCATATGTGTATTACCAACATTCACACATTACCAACATAATTGAATACTTTGAAAATTGAAAAATTGTTTCAAACTGGGGAATTTTATGTAGTGTATAAATCACTTGTATTTATAGAATTTGGTAATTAATTATTAAATTATTTTGAAAATTTAAAAACAACTGAAATTAATAATGACAAAATGGAATTGAAAAATTAAAAAATGAGTATACTGGAAAATCTGCGAACTTTAATACGATCGACAGGTTGTTATATCTTCACAAATTCTTCTCCAAAAAGGAAACAACCGTATAAAGCTAACGGTGACCCATTTTCGAACTTTTACCATATACATTCTCGCGAAACGAGTCGCGCATATCAGCACTGCGTCACGCAATAAATAGACGAGTGAAGTAGCAAATTCGCATCGAATTGTGCTTGGAGCAGTTCTTAAATATTCCATAATTCGAGTATCGAGTGTCCAATCGATGAATCGAAGTAGAAAATACAACGAAACAGTATCGAAGTTTGTGGATTCACGAACAATCGTTGAACGAAGGCGTAGAACGTTGAATATTGCATCGATACGTTCGTTATTAATTCCGAGTCGCTATTAAAGACGGTGTCTCCGGTTATTAATTTAGAGCCCGAGCAGGATGCGGTTCTCCGTTGACGGGAATTTAATGAAACCATTTGAAAGTTGGCTGTTTATCGTTAAACACAGAGACGGAGATTCAATATTGTCTGTGGCAAAGTTTAGCAGAATTCATTTGCTGTTGAATTTCGGATCACTTTCCATATTTTTTGAGTCACTGGGGAAACTCGTTAACCTGTTGGCTTTCTGATCTTAATTAATGCCTGCTGCATGGCTCTTTGTTCGAGAAATTAATTTTATTATCTTGAGAAGGATTTCAGGAGTGGAACACGTGTTAACTATACTTTTTTTTGAGAGAGAGAGAAATGTGTTTCATATTTTCTGTATTATATGTAAATTTTTTATTTATTTTTTAGAATTGGTAAATTTTGTTAGTATTAATAGTATTATTAATGGGTTATTTTGTTAGTAGAATTGTTGTATTAAATAATAATTGTAGAAAGGAAAAAAATAGTCATTATTTTCAGGTTTGGTTTTTGATAGAACTGTGTAAAAATTGTATTGGGTCTGTAGTTTGATTATAGACAAATAGTATGAAAGGATTGGAGATATTTTCTGATTGTAGGCTATTGGAGAATAAATTTGGGGAAAATTTAATGCACAAATTTCTTAAATTTATACACTTTTTGATTTCAGAATTTAGTATTATTCAAATTGATGTTTTGAAGTTTAGAATTTTAGGAATTTGGCAATTTAGAAATTTTGAATTTACAAATTCAAAAATTTGGATATTTGTCAGTTAAAAGATTTTAGAAGTTAAAAATTGTGAAATTTAGAGATTTAAATATTTAGAAATTTACTAGTTTAAAAATGAAAAATTAAGGAATTGTATAATTCAGAAATTTTAGAAGTTGGAAATTAAGAAATTCAAAGATTTAATGATTTAGAAATTTTCAAATTTACAATTTTAAAAATTAAAATATTTATAATTTTGACAAATCAGAAATTTTAGATGTTGGAAATGAAGAAATTTAGAGATTTAGGAATGTACAAATTTACAAATTTAAAAATTATGAAGTTTGGGAATTTGTGAATTCAGAAATTTTTGAAATTCTGAATTTAAGAAATTTAGAAGCTTGAAGATTTTGAAATTTAGGAATATTTTGAAGTTCAAGAATTTAAGAATTTAAAAAACTGAAATTTTACTCTGTACAAATTTAGGAAATTTGGCAACTCAGAAATTTAAAAAATCCTAAATTTAGAAATTTAGGAAATTGTAAGTTTAGAAAAAAAAATTCAAAAAATTGAGAAATTGATTTCAATAAATCAATAAATACAAAAATATTCCCCATGGTCAAAAGGGTCATTTTGGTAAAAATAGCTTTGTCCTAATTGTTGGTAATTCCAGTGTTAATATACCATTGTGTTGAGGTATGAATTTGGAAACGTGAAAAATGACGATGGTTTCAACTGAATGTATAAAAACAGGGCAACGTAGAGTTGTATTTAGAGCAACGTATAATAGCTATTCAATTCTGCGTGATGCTAAACAGACACGAACCGCAACGGTTCTGCGGAATATCGATCATCATTACCACGAAACGGAATCTCTGCTCTTCATAGGCGAGCTTAAACCACTGGCTCGACCCTAAATAGCTTAGAGATATCTACCGGCACGAAGAAAGCTAATTTATCTAGATTCCAGCTAATTTCCTTGTCTGAGATGCGAATCCAGCTTTCTACGGCTTTATTTAAATCGGGTATCGGTCGATCAATTAATTCGTTAACGGCGAGCCGATCAGGGAACAGAGACGTCGATGATACCCAAATGTTGGGTTTCGGAAAATAGTCGGTTAAATTTGTTGGGTATTCGAGCTAGATTCTGGGAAATTAGAAAATTTAGGAATTGTATAGTTGGGTAATTTGAGAAGTAGAAATTTGGGAATAATAAAATTGCTGTACTGGTAATTATAAAAATTTGAAAATTAGAAAATTTAACCCTTTGCATTCTAAAGGTGACTCACATTCACCATTCAGTTTAATACAATTTGAAATAAATATTTTTTTAATGAATCTATAGCATTATATGATGTATAAACATAGTGGAACAGACAATAGCAGCAATTAATGATAAAGTTATCTTAAAAGAATTCAGCAAACTTTTTAACCAAAATGTTTCAAGGTTGATATCTGGCGAATGCAAAAATAGCTTTAAGTGCAAAGGCGTAACTGGTAATTATAAAAATTAGAAAATTAGAAAATTTAATCCTTTGCACTCTAAAGGTGACTCACATTCACCATTCAGTTTAATACAACAATTTGAAATAAATATTTTTTTAATGAATCTGTAGCATTATATGATGTATAAACATAGTGGAACAGACAATAGCAGCAATTAATGATAAAGTTATCTTAAAAGAATTCAGCAAACTTTTTAACCAAAATGTTTCAAGGTTGATATCTGGCGAATGCAAAAATAGCTTTGAGTGCGAAGGGGTAACTTGTAATTATAAAAATTAGAAAATTAGAAAATTTAAGAATAGCAAACTTGGAGAGTTAGTGAACTGAGAAATTTGAAAATTGTGAAATGGTTGATTAGGAAATTTAGGAAATGCACTGTTCGATATTTTGGGATTATAGAAATTTGAAAATTGGGAAATTTAACTGGTAATTATAAAAGCTTGAAAATTAGAAAATTTGAGAAACTTAGAGAGTTTGTAAACTGAGAAATTTGAAAATTGTGAAATGGTTGATTAAGAAATTTAGGAATTGCACTGTTCGATATTTTGGGAAATAGAAACTTGGGAAATTTGGGAATAATACAATTGCTGTACTGGTAATTATAAAAATTGAAGAATTGAGAAATTTAAAAACTACGAAATTTGATAATTGGAAACTTGGGGAATTTGTGAATTATAAAATTTGAAAATTAGGAAGTGACTAGGAAATTTAGGAATTAAATGGAGCTAGAATTACCCTCTTTAAAATCTAGAAAATTGGAAAAATTAAGGAAGTCAAACACCCCACACTTGAGAAATTTAGAGCAGAAACTTGGGAAAGTATTAAAATTTTGAAAGTATTAAAATCGCAACTAGAAATGATAAAAGTTGAAGAAATAATTTGTAAACTAGTGAAAATTTTTGTGCATTGCGAACATAAATTTATGAACCGAAATATTTAGTAGTTTCCAAAATATAAACTAGGGAATTATTTAATCCCGAATCCGTAACACGTGAAAACTAAGAAACCGAAACACGCGGAAACTACGGAATTATTTATTTCAAAAACCGAAACAGGAAGTTAGCGAATGCAGTAATTAGAGCGTCCGGAAATCGAAAAACTAAAATCTATGAAAACTGTGAAAATGGATCAATAATTTGTAAACTAGTAGATAAATTAGTAAAGCACAGATACAGATAGTAGATCGATGTTTATCGCGGTTGAAAAGGACACGGATGATAGTTTACAAACGTTTGTATTATCCTGAAATAGCCATTAACGTTTCTGACCAGGGTTCGGTGTGTGTTTGGCGCAATTGTCTGGCGAGACCCAAAAAGTTTATCGTTCGAATGAGCGAGAGAACGATAGTTTGTCTGTGTGTGCTCGACTGCGTTCTAAACGGACATCTCCCTTGGCAGACAAGAGAGATATAGGGCACTATTACCTGAAACTTGCGAGCTCTGGATACTATATACCTCTTTATCACCGAACGAGAACCACCGCACCGCCAATAAACACGCGAGGCTACAAATTCAACCTCCAGCCGAGTTTCCTTTACACTTTGACTATCACGGTTAGGTTAACACCCTTGGCTAACACCTTTGAGTTCTTCCTTTTAACATTTGTCCCTGGAAATTATTTTGCGTTCTTTCTTTGCTTTGAGGACAATCAAGTTTATATATAAACAAGTCTTTTCGAATGATTCATGGTGATACAATTGTACTCTACGTTATTCAGGTGCTGTTTTAATGAAATTCATATTGAGGTGCTGTTTTAATGAATTTCAAATTAAGATGCTATTTTAATGAAATTCAAATGGAGATGATTCAGATCGATGTAATTGAATTCAGTGCAACTCTGATGTGATTCAACTGTGCATCATTCTGATTAACACTATTTCAGTTTAATACGTTGAGTGCTGTCATAAGCAGTTGAACATTTTGTGAGGTATTTTTATTTTGAGCAAATATTACAAAATTTGTTCGTAGTATTTGTTATGTTTGTTATTCGTAGTTTCAAGTAGTTGGTGCAAGTATTTTCAGTTATGTAAATTCTTAAATAATATAGGTGATGGATTTGCAACACAATTTGAAGTCAGTTTAACACGTTGACTGTCGTAATAAGCTGTTTTAGCTGCTTCAATTTTCAAATTTTGTTAGTTATTTTTATTTTGAATAAATGTTACAAAATTTGTTTGTAGTATTTATTATGTTCGTTGTTCATAATTTCAAGTAGTTAATGCAAGTATTCAGTTATGTAAATTCTTAAATAATATAGGTAATGGATTTATATGGAGATTAAAGCGTCACCCATATGTAGGCAGTTAAAGTAATTCAACTTGATGCAACTCAGCTTAATGTAATTCAAATTAACACAGTTTAATTGCACGCAATTCAAATTAACCCCTTAATCTACAATTTTCGTGTCAGTCATTCACAGCTATTTATTGCTACAACGTTTAGACAAGTAAACAAAGTTAAAATGTTATGCAGACCTTGCATATGCTTCATTATGCAGAATATAATTAGAATCGAATGAAAAATTCAGTTGCAGTAAAAATACTGGCCACTTGTCATATTCGAATTGAATTGTGACATTATATTTGTAGGACAAGGGGTAAAAAATCAATTCAACGTAACATGATCTTACGATTCAACATGATTAAACTGAATCACCAAACGTAGCGAGCTTTAACTTCTAGCGAAGACGACTCGATTTGCATTTGTTTGTTTGTCTATCCACTACAAGTCGCAATTTTACGTCTTTTCAATTGAAATTTTGAGGGTAGACTCGCGAGACACCCTAAATTTGCTGTATAGATTTTAGCGACGATCTGACGACGGGAACCTGTCGTCGACGTCGATCGTCGAATCGATAAAAACCGTGTTTGGTATCGTTTTCGAAAATTTTTCACGCATAGAATCGACTGGAAGCACGTTAAAAGCTCTATAACTCGTCGTTGACGATACTGGGTCGTCGGTCGTCGTGAAATCAAGAATAATCGTGTTCGATATCGTTTCGATAGTTCAGACACGTTTAATCGTTGGACGACTTTAAAATCTCTACGTCTCTTGTACCTATATGTTTACAGTACTCGAAATTTTAAATACACATTTGTGTGAGACACCTGGTATACTAGTATAGTACAGTTTAAGACAGTATATGACAATTCAAATCGACGTGATTTATATTAACCCCTAATAATTCATATTAACCCTTTGCACTCCTTAATTTCTATTACCTACCAACTCCTTCATTAACAAAATAGATCAATGAAGGGGTTCTCAATAAAATGTATTGCAACAGTATGGAGTATGTGACGAGTACATTTTTCATTTATTATAAATAGTAAATAAATGAAAACATATATATTCAGTCGATCTATTTATCTGAATTACTTATAAGATCCAAAAGAAATGTGATGTCGAGCCACACTCGACATAGAAGTGCAAAGGGTGAACATCTAGTCAGACTCGTGAAGTCACAGTTCAAATGTGCCAAACCTAAATAATATTTGCATAAAGGTCAGTTTTGAGTTCGATACCAGCTGTAATCTGTATCATTGAAGATCACTGAAATATACTAGACATTTCAACGTTCTTTATTTAACTGCAGTAATAATTAGGTAGCTTTGACGCTACTGCCAAAAAGCTTGTGGGTTAAGAGGTTAAATCGACGTGATTCGATTCGTAAAATATAGATCGTAAATAAAAAAAGCATAGACAGATATATATACTTTCATTGTTGCTATGTAGGTCGTGTTCAACTGGATGCACGGTTAATTTCACAAATGGCAAGCTTTTGTGCAGTAAATCGTGGAAAATTACGCAAACGATTGAACGTCGTTCGCGCCTTTCCACGCGATTTTCATGATCGCGGAAAATCATCATCAGACGAAGAATTTCGCTCTGTAGTCGGGAAAACTCTTTTCTCTGTAATGATCCACCGTCGAGCGCTTAAGAAACGACCACTAAAGGGACTTGGATGACCCTTTTTACGAGGAAACCTCGTCGTACGGTTTAACTCCGTTTCAAAGTTGCTTCGCTATGGGGATTAAGCTTTACGACACTAACGTGACTTTTTCGCTGATTTTGAGCTTTTATCTGCCACATTTTTAAACTCGCGGATGTTCATGAATAGTGCATAGGAATTTTTATTTATGAGGCATGGTGGACTCTAATTTGACGAAGTAACTGTTTAGAATATGACTTATTCTTTATTTATTATAGTTTGGGTACCTTTTGACCCATTTGCGAGTTGGATATGTTTATGAATATTGTGTAAGCATTGTTATTTGTGGAGCATTGCATGATTAAAATCGTCATAATAATATTTCAAAATGTACTAATAATAGAGTATACTAAAATTTATTAATGATACACTAATGTATATAAAATATACTAATATATGAATTTATTAATTTTTTATTTTGTTACTGTATTTTATATGTGAAAAAAGAAAGGTTTAAGCTTATTAAGATATATTTGGTATTTTTGGACTCGTTGTGATTCTATACTTCTAAAAATTTTGGTTATTATAAAAGGTATACCTGATGAAATAATTATCAAGTTTGTAAGTTTTGTAAATTTTTGATTTCTCAAATTTTCAGATTTCATATTCCTATATTTCTGAATTTAATAGCTTGAAATTACAAAATAGGAATTTGAGAACTTGAGAACTTTAAATTTCTATGGTGCCAAGTTTTGTAAAATTCTAAGGTTTCAAGTTTGTGAATGAATAAATTAAAAAATTTGATATTTTTAAGTTTCTAATACCTTAAATTACTGAGTTAAAAAATTTAAGAGTTGGCAAACTTAAAAATGATACGTTACTCGGAAATTGAATATCTGAGCGTGTTGCCTTATTAAATTCCATGAATTTTCAACTGTCCAAACTTGCAAACCAAATTACCAAGTTTCTGAATTTGAAAATTGCAAAGTTAGCAAATTCAAAAATTTATAAATTGAAAACTGAAATATTTGAATATCTGAACTTATCCTATTATATTTTATGGATTTCCAAACTTACAAATGTCCAAATTTACATATTTCTAACTTTTCAAATGTACTTCTAAATTAGTTTCTAAGATGAAAAATATGAGTGATTTCTAAATTTGAAAATGTAAAGTTTGAAGAATGGGGGAACTATCTTGAACTTGATCTGGCTATCGTTAAACCTGACAAAAGCAACAAGCCTATAGCGAGAAAACTCTTGAAACAAGAAAACAGTAAGCACGTGCTACTTACAGCATGTTATGAAAACGATCTAGCCTTAAGAAAAATAGGAAGGGAAAGTGGATAAACTACTTTCACGTCAATTTCCTAACGTTACTTGAAAATGCTAAATTGCCAATTTCCTTGGTAATATATTCGAACAAAACAAGGTTCGACATTCTACTATTACTATACTGTGTTAACACTAAAACTAGTGCATAAAAATAATCGTAATCGGTCGAAATAATCGCTTCACAAATTTTTCATTTTCAATTGTAAAATTTGTTATGATTTTTTTCTTGAAGTTGATATTAATTTTTAACCGGGTAAAAAAGTAATGATTTTATTTAACTCTAAATTAGTTCAGTTTTATATTATTATCTATATAAATTGATGTTTGTGTTACTATTTAGATAAATTAGTAAGTAGTGTTTATATTGCTATCTAGACAAAATTAATGCTTATATTACTATCTTATTTTTTCCATTCTAAAAAATTTGTTTTCCAACTTTTTCAACAAAAATTACTGTATACATAAATTAATATTTATATTATTTACATAAGTTTGTGCTTATGTTTCTATCAAGATAAATTAATGCTTATATTACTATCTAGACACAAAATTTATATTCACATTTAGATTTATATCTAGGTTCATTTTCATATCTAAATTTGTATTTGCATCTGGATTCGTATTCACATCTAAATGCAAAATTAACGTTTATATTAATTTGCATTTTATCGTTCGCTCATTTACATTTCAATTTAATTTTTGATTTTAAATCAAGCGTGCATTACACGACTGATTCAATGTCAGTAATAAACCAGTCTGAGTGTTGATACGAATATAAAATAGATTCATTCTTACTAAATGAACAGTTAAATAGTTAATAAATTTTCATCGACGAGGTCCGTTAATAAGAAACCTCTGTAAAGTTTTCAATAGCGGTATTCAATCATAATTATCCAGTGAATTTTGCATGTCGCAATGCTGCGATGATTACTAATAAATTTTTCAAACGAAACTTGGCGATGACTTGGTCTTGACGGAACACTGAGCTCTCGATCTCGACTGCTTCGTTATATTCTCGATCTATCATTCCACTTACGGAAGCAAGATAATTCTATTTATCATCACAATGGCGATTCAAAGCTTTCTCACGCCAGCGCGGCGCAGATGATGCATTGTACGAGTGACAAACACGTATTCATCGTGACTGCCGAGCGAACAATACGAAACCGTATAGTAATACCAATTATAAAATGGCAAGCATCTGACTGCGACAATTCATTAACCAAGATGTGATTCTTCCGTGCGAGTTCGATCGAATAATTTCGAACACGCGAATGTGGTTAATCCTTGAATTCCATTGCAGATCAGGGCCGTATTCGTCGTAAGGCTCCTTTAAAATAATCACGAAATGATCAATCAACTGATATAGCAATTTAAATCTTGAGAGTTAATTCAAGTTATTGTATAAGTACTCCATAGATATTCTTATTAGAAATGAAGAACCTGGTGAGAGTAGAACTACAGTGTGTTGCATAAATCTAACCCTATTTACTTTTATAAATCTTAGTTTTTGGCTGAAAATTGTGACCAATATTAAATACTAATTTGTAGTGTGTAAAATTATGTAGAAAGAATTTGGTGTATTAAATATTATGATGATCTGCGCAAAAACTAATTTTTGGCGTTTTATAAATTTACCGACCGTTTAAGAAAAACTTTTATCGTGTTTTATGTACGATAATACGAAACTTAATCATTTGTGTTCACAACGAATTGTATCGAAAAATCGATTTGACACACTTTGAGTTCTATTTTCTAATATATCTTTCCTTACATGGTTTTATGTGTCTGCGATTGCAAGTTTTAGCTCATCTACATTTGAATATGTACGGTTATTTGAAAAACTCGTTCGTACCAATATTCCCCATAAATTTTCTGTGCGATTAACGTCGGTGGAACGTGCAAGCCAATATAATAACCAAATATTATTTTCGGCAAATCATCTTAATGTGTGTTCAGATTTATGGACCGTTGCATTATCCTGCATGAAAATTAAATTTTCGTTGCGGCGTTCTGTTCAACAGGGCTTTAAATAATTTTCTAACGTATCGGTATAATTATTACTGTTCATTCCGTGGGAAATAAATGCTATGGAGCTTTTTCCGTGAGCGGAGAAACACGGCCAAACTATAACCGAATCATCAGAGGTTGCGTTTCGAAAAATATTTCACATCTTTTCGTATATCGCGTCGATACGGATTAAAACCATCTGGCCCATCTAGATTGAATTTTTCTCGTTACTGAATACAACCTACAAAAAACAAATTGTAACTACAAAACATTTGTTCCTCATAAAATAAATATTTTTACTAACGTTTTTCCAATCTGTACTCGTGTTTGCTTTAACGAATGAAAGTCTCGCTTTATCCTCGTTTTTCAATCGTGTCGATATCATTTTCGCCGTAATAATGTGTGGAGATGTTGCATTAGTTCTGTGGATGATTTTTGCAACATTTAATTTGCAATCTCGTAGTTGAACCAATGTCACTGTCGAGTCAGAAGCTAATCGTGGAATTTCACATTCGAGGACACACTTTTGGAGGTTGACCTGAACGCTTCTTCTCGTCATAATTACGTGTTTCAGTGACATAATCGGTAATAGCACTTTTTGAACCCATTTGTTTCGCAACGTAACCTTCGCCTCCAACGCGAAAATCATCGATCATGGCCTTTTCTTTCTCTGAAAGTTCTTTTCCACGAGGCATTTCACTTTTTAACCTTCATAAAAGAATATTACGAATGTAAAATGAAACAAATGAAAGTAACACAATGAATTTGTTTACTTTCGAAGCTCGTCGCAAAGAGAATATACAAGGCTTTATTTATGAAACGAGTGGAAATTAGGTTTTATGAAACTCAGCTCAATATTTATGTTAATATGTCAATTTTGTTTTACATAGTTTTTTATACAAATTAGTTTTTTTCACTAGGAGTTAGTATTTAATGCTCACAATTATTTTGTACTAGAAGCTTAGGTCATTAAAAATATATGGGGTTATGTTTATGCAACGCGGTGTGTCACATTCGCTGCAGCATAAATCTAATTTTTAGACTTCATGCGTTTCAAAACTCTGTATCTAAATTATGAGATCGTTTCATGGTCAGTTTCCAAGGGTGAATTATTTCAATACAACTTCATGATATCAAAGTATCGCAAAGTGGCACTTGGGTACATCAGTTTAGAGCATAATCTCTCACGAAAATGCCTACGCAAACCTTTCATTAATGTCCACCGTATGCACGAAAGAGGCTTAATTTAGATAATTCGATGTTTGCTCAACTGAAGAGTATTGATCAAATTTTTGCTTTTATCCAAAGAAAATTGCCAGCGCGTGAATGCCGGCTTGTTCGGAAAATGGCAGTGTCGGTGTCGTAGATAAAATAATTACCGGAGCTTAGAATCTCGGTCGATGATGATATCGAAACGTGGATAAACAAAACGGCAACTGTTCGAGGGAGTCGACGGAATATCGCGATTATCCGCGTTCGATGACGCGATAAAAGACGCGGCCGTTGAAAAACGGGGCAAATGACGGAAAAATAATAGGAATCATCGGGCTTTCCGGTAAACAGCCAATCGGATCGATCTACCTTGCGGTTTAGCGTGCGGCGATGAAACACGCGTGTGCACACACGCGAGTATACGGTAACACGTGCACGATGACGCACCTTGCGTCGAGTTTCGATGGTGGTATTCGATAGCGCCGCAAAACCAGGTCGGATTGTTATCGGGAATTCGGTGGGATCGCGGGAAATTTAGAAGCGACACCGATTTGCTATAATTAACGTCGTCGCGGTGCGCTCGTCGCTAATTGCGCTGGCCAAGGATCGGACTCGATTTTCAGAGCCATCGAATTGAGCGATAAAACTAGAGTGCCGGATATAACTGATCCTCCGATATCCGGAGATTCGATCAGCGAACCGATTTTCCATATGAAACCATGAGCTTTTTCTTTTATGTGCCTTTTTTTAAACCGATCAAAAACAAGCCGTTCGGGATATAAAAACAGCGTAAATTTGCACTTGTGGTGCATCGATTCGAAGTTTAAGGTTTAACGAAAATGGTCGTGCAATCTGTACAGTAATGGTCCGAATACAAAATGGCTGATCCATGGATAAAGCTAACAATGAATTTCGTGAATTTCACTTGGGTCCGCTATTTCTATCACCACATCTTTTGTATGAAGAATTGTGATTGTGCGTTTATATAGGAACTTTCGAGGGATTTCAAGCTTTAAATTGATGTGGCATAACTAGTATTTTGAGATATTTTTGTGTCATTAATTTTATTCGGACTAATCATCTTTCAAAACTTATTGGCAATATACGAATTTCGTTTGGACTCACTGTATTACTTGTCAGATTTGATGCAGTAAAAATTACATTGAGGCGCTTATATAGGGACTTTTAAGAGACATTAAAAATTAGATTGATGTAGGTTAAGTGTTATTTTTAGAAACTTTTCTGTCATGAATTTGTCTTAGTCCGCGGACTATTTATCTTCTGAAATTGTCTAGCGGCAGCATACGTATTCCCCTTGTATCCATTAGTTTAATAGTCAGATTTCCTACATCGAAAATTGTAATGGAACGCTGGCATAGGGATTTTCTGGAGATTTTAATCTTTAAATTGATGCAGGGTGAGTGGTATTCTGTTACGAATTTCCTTTGCACCTTTTATGTTGAAAAATAACTTAAAACAGCATAGAAACTTTGCACAGTTCTATGATTTTAGTTGCCGGATTTTCTGTACTAAAAACAATAATGGTGCAATCATATAGGGATTTTCGAGAGACTTCAAAATTCAATTTAATGTAGTATAAGTAGGATTCTGAGGTACTTTTCTGTCATGAATCTTTCACTTTATATGTATGTTTCAAAATTGACTGGGGCAGTATACGAATTTTTAATCAGTTATTTCAATTGCCCTATTTTCTCTATTGAAAATTATGATTAGGCTCTTATGTAGGAATTTTGAGAAGACTTTAAGCTTTAATTTGATGTGGCATAAGTGATATTTTGGACTACTTTTCTGTCATGAAATTATCTTGAACTCTGTGTGCTTTAAAATCAGTTGTGAACAACATACAAGCTTCATTCGATTCTATTGTTTTAGTCGTCACATGTTCTGCATTAAGAATTTTAAGGGTGCTTTTATACAGGCATTTTCGGGAGACATTAAGCTTTAATTTGATGTATCAGAAGTAATATTTCGGTATACTTTTCTGTCATGAATTTGCGTTAGAGTTATCATTCTTCAAAATTGACTTGTAGCAATATATGAATTTTATGTGGTTGCATTATTTCAATTTCTAGATCTTCTGTTGAGAACTGTAATGGTGCACTGACACAGTGATCTTCGTCAGAACTTAAGCTTTAAATTGATGTAGAATAAGTGTAATTTTGTTATACTTTTCTGTCATGATTTTCCCTTTGACTTTCTATATTTAAAAATTGATTAGAAGCAACATGTGAATTTCAGTCGGGCTCATTATTCCAATAACTTGTTTTATGTCGAAAACTGTAATGGGGCATTTATACCATTATTTGGGGAAGACTATGGGCTTTAAATTGATGTATCATAAGTGATATTTTGAAGTACTTTTCTGTCATGAATTTACCGCAGACTTTCCATTTCGAAATCTGACATCTATTATGTAACGTCCTCATAATCCCATGATCATTAATCCTAAGATGTATGAAGTGTTCATGGTATAAAGTTGTTTTTCTTTTATGTGACGGATGTCCGTATATCACATTATGTTGAGGGATGAATGAGGTTTAAAACAGTATATTTTCATTGATGGTCATCGTCGTCAAGCGAATCTTTATATCGCGTTGAATATTCTCACAACCAAATACATATATCGTGGACGTGGAAGATCCAAGCCACTTGGGCAGAATATTCAGAGAACCACGAAGAAAGAAGGAAATGTCCACAAGACAGCGAACTCTGCAGAATTCAATTGGGAATGGTGAATGTCCCTACGGTACATGACGACGTCTCAGCATGGTCCTTTGAAAGGAGCAGCAGAGAGTTAGCGGGGAAAATGGACAATGAAACGGCTTTATTAATTATTCCAATTAACCACAAGAGTCCCTTCCCTGATTCTTTATTTAACCAGGACAGAACATCGCTCGAATCTTGTCTCTTACCTCATCTACCACTCTTGTCTGCTTCTGATACGTGAAATTTTAAGTCGGCAACTGCATTTTTAACCTCGCATTTCTTTCCTAATTAATTCAGTAAGATTTATCAACGTTTATTAAAATTTTATTTGCTAAAAATGTCTTGTTTATTGTGAATTAAAATCTGAGTTAATGTAAATGTTTGAGCTTTCACATTTTTTCCCGAAGAATTTTTTTGTTGAACTTGCTGAAAATATTTTGCGTATTAGATACATTTTTGGTATAAATGTAAATGTTTGTACATTCAGATTTTTTTCCTAAATAATTGTTTTTTAACTTGACTTGCTAAAAATATTCTGTTCATTAAAAATCAAATTTTGAATATATGTAAACATTTCAATCTTCACATTTCGTTATAATTAATTTTTATAATTTTTCGTTAAAATTGGACTTGCAAAAAATATTCTGTTTATATTGTAAAATACCAAATTTTGTATTCATGCAAACATTTGAACAGCCACATTTTTTTTCTAAATAATTCCTTATTAAAATTTGACTCGCTAAAAATATTCGGCTTATAAAATATATTTTGTATTAATGTAAATATTTTAACCTTCATAACTTTTTTGAAAAATTCATTACAAAAATTTGACTCGTTAAAAATAATTTGTTTTTTCTTTAAATAAGATTTTGAATGAAAGCAAGTGGCATTTGAACTTGCCGTAACTTTTCGACCATATTTGCCGCAATTATACAGACAGTGTTGCACAATCACGCATTATCATATGTAATTGCAGGCTTCATTAGTTCGTGGAGAGTCAGGATTCTGCAAATGATATTGTCTGTTTGAAACGACCGGAAAGTTATCCACTGACTATGCATAATCGCTAACATAGATATTATGTTAGTCCGTGTTATTCATGAAACGTAACCAATGGATTTTGGCTCGTTGGTCATTGAACACTTTGTTTGCTTGTATGCGCGCCGATCCGACTAGATTTCAATGAATTATCGTACTAATATTAGTCATAGTGTCGCCGTTACTAACGACTGTTGTAAACAATTCTGCCGTGTGTTGTGATTTCTTGTCCTTTCAAAGTTTTCGCCATAAATCGATCCCTTACTACACGTTATTTGAATAGGAATTGTAGATTTAACTCTCTTGGATACACTTTAGTAGATACATTATACCAGGGGTCGGCAACCTGCGGCTCGGTAGAATCATACTTGTGGCTCTTGAGTAGTTTAATAGTACATATTGAAAAATGAACTGCAATATTGCAATTGCCAAACAAATATAATAATCCTGCGCACACAGCAAAATGCGCGGCAGATCGCATGCATGTAAACCTAGCTTTAGCTAACCTTGCACTCCACACTCACCGACGCCACACTCAAAACCAAAAACTGTTTCCGTTTTCTTTAATACGTTCACTTATATGTTCTGTTACCACGCAAAATAGAATGTTTTGATTTCACAATCAATACATGTTTCACAGCAGATATATTATCTTTTCTAATACATACCGATGTATGTACTTATATTTGGCTGTTTAAAAAAATAATTTATCACATCGGGAAAAAATGGCTCTTAACTCCAGAAAGGTTGCCGACCCCTGCATTGTACGTATATTTTTAGTTTCATTGAAACTCTTAAATATCTCAATTTGAACATAAATGGAAATTTTCAAAATAAACGGCTGATATATAAATCACTGGTTTCTATACAGAAAGACAATAATGGAAGAAATACTGCAGTAATATCAATGTGAGTAACAGTGAGTAATTTGCGAAGAATACAGTGTTTCGAGGTTGAAAAAGTAACGAAGTTTCGCTGCTAAAAGCGACGATATCAATCGATAAAGAACAATTAACGAGCATTATTATATTTTGCATGCGACATGCATCATCTTCGACGATATATCTTGCCAGGGCAAACGTGCGATTAATTTAAGAACGGACATGCTAGCGAGCAAGAGCAGTACACGTGGTTTCAGCGTTAATGACTGGATCGCGTGAGTACGCGATCGGATAATTGCGATTTATTTGTGTGAATTAACCGATACATTTGACGTAGTTGTTGCTGTTATTGCTATTGCTTGCCACTGCCTCGCTTCGCTAACTTTCTATGACATCGATTGATCGCATTCGAGGAATAATACCGGCACTGTTGTATTATTCACGTATGCCACAATGTGCATCCATTCATCAAGAATTCAATGTCTCGAATGATAATTAACTGAAAATCCTGCTGATGCTTTGTGTTTCTTGTAGACGGCTATTGTTATTATGGAATGGTCAAAATTTTATAAATGTTACTTTGACGGTCTGCAAATTTTATAATTAACCGAAAATCGCGCTGATGCTTTTTAATTTTTTATGGACAGTTATTGTGGAAGGATCAGAAATTTATAATTGTTACTTTGACGGTCTGGAAATTTCATGACAATAAACCGAAAATCGTGCTGATGCTTTGTCCTTTTTTATAGACAGCTATTGTTATTGTGGAATGATCAGAATTTTATAATTGTTGGCGGACTGGAAATTTCGTGATTATTAACTGAAAACCGTGTTGATGCTTTGTAATTTTTTATGGACAGTTATTGTGCAATGGTCAGAATTTTATTAACGTTACTTTAACGCTCTGAAAATTTGATGAGATACCGCGGTTGTGTGGAATTATTTAAACATTGTTTTAACGCTCTGAAAATTTGATAGGTCACTGTTGCGAATGCTTTGAATTAGTTAAATATTATTTCGACGCTTTAAAATGCTGGCAAGTTGCTGTTGGGTTGTTTAAAATTAATTAAATATTATTGTAAACGCTTTGAAATACTTGATAAGTTAGATTGCTCAAAATTATTTAAATATTATTTTAGCTATTTGGAAATTTGACAGACGTTATTTGGAGTGGTTAGAATTATTTAAATATTATTTTAGGTATTTGGAAATTTCACAGGCATTATTTGGAGTGATTAGAATTATTTAAATATTATTTTAGGTATTTGAAAATTTCACGGGCATTGTTTGGAGTGGTTAGAATTATTTAAATATTATTTTAGCTATTTGAAAAATTGACAGATATTATTTAGAGTGGTTAGAATTATTTAAATATTAATTTGACGATTTGAACGTTCGAAAAATTACTGTTGCATTGCATAGAATTATTTAAATATTATTTTAGCTATTTGAAAATTTGACAGACATTATTTGAAGCGGTTAGAATTATTTAAATATTTAACATTTCAGAATGTTAAGATATAACTCGAAGTTACGTGAAATTAATTATGAGTTCGATACGCGGAAGCTTTCATTATTTATTAATGTAGTTGGTTTAAAAATACTTAAATATTATTTTTGGGTTCTACAAAATGGACAGTGAATATAAAGTGGTTTTAATTACTTAAATATGATTTTAGAACTTCACATTTGATACACTACCAGTGAATAGCTTTGAATTATTTAAACGCTGCTTTAAATATTATACCGTGAAACTTCTACTAGCACGTTTGAAAATTTTAACGTGAAACTTTGAATTTAATACCATATTATCATAGTTCAGAAGTATAACATGCAGTATATATTTTGTATTCGATGTTTAGTATATAAAAACCATTGTTCCACCATTTGTATTTTTACTTATTTATTACGGTCTTCGTATAAAATAATAATAAATTAAATATTTGAGTACCTATACCATTAACTATTTTAATTTGTAGTAAATTTTTTTTTTTTTCATTTTAGAAGTTACTAAATTTGTTAGTAATTTTAACAGAATCAAACCTATGATACTTATTGAATTTTAAATTTTTGTGGTCGAAAAACTGCTTTGCCTTTATAATAAACTCTTTATTTGTAAAACGTCTTCGATGTCCGTCGTCCACATTTATAGTCCCTCTTTAATAATAATCAAATATTAAACAATATTTTAACGCTTCACGTGTTGTAATTAATAACAAATGAATACAATAACACTTTCACCGATAATATGTTTGTCGAACGCAATGAAGCCCTGAGGCGACTCGATTTGTTCGTTTGTCTTCATGCTACAGCGCGCAATTTTGGGTCTTTTCGCTCGAAATTTTAAAGGTAGACTCAATAGACACCCTGAATTTGCTGTATAGATTTTGGCGACGATCTGACGACGGAAACCTGTCGTCGACGTCGATCGTCGAATCGATAAAAACCGTGTTTGGTATCGTTTCGAAAATTTGTCACTCATAGAATCGACTCGAAGCACGTTAAAATCGCTATAACTCGTCGTTGACGATACTTTGTCGTCGTTGACGTCGGTCGTCGTGAAATCAAGAATAATCGTGTTTGGTATCGTTTCGATAGTTCAGACACGTTTAATCGTTGGACGACTTTAAAATCTCTACGTCTCTTGTACCTATATGTTTACAGTACTCGAAATTTTAAATACACATTTGTGTGAGACACCTGGTATGCTAGTATAGTTCAGTTTAAGACAGTATATGACAATTCAAATCGACGTGATTTATATTATCCCCTAATAATTCATATTAACCCTTTGCACTCCTTAATTTCTATTACCTACCAACTCCTTCATTTACAAAATAGATCAACAAAGGGGTTCTCAATAAAATGTATTGCAACAGTATGGAGTATGTGGTGAGTACATTTTTCATTTATTATAAATAGTAAATAAATGAAAACATATATATTTAGTCGATCTATTTATCTGAATTACTTATAAGATCCAAAAGAAATGTGATGTCGAGCCACACTCGACATAGAAGTGCAAAGGGTGAACATCTAGTCAGACTCGTGAAGTCACAGTTCAAATGTGTCAAACCTAAATAATATTTGCATAAAGGTCAATTTTGAGTTCGATACCAGCTATAATCTGTATAATTGAAGATCACTGAAATATACTAGACATTTCAACGTTCTTTATTTATCTTAACTGCAGTAATAATTAGGTGGCTCTCACGCAACTGCCAAAAAGCTTCACTCTTATGAGTATTCACTTCTTACATTCGTATGAGGTATAGACCCACTAGTTAATATATTATAAATAATTTAAAGAAAATTCTCAATTCATTATAATTCTACATTATTCTTGGTTGACAATCGACCTGTTCTAAAATATTTTCTCATATTTTCAGTCTTTCTCCATTCACAGATAAAAACAATCTCTCAGAAAAATCGTGTGCGCTTTATACGAAATATTTCACGAAATGATATCGATATCGGGAAATACGTACACGAGAAGCAACCGTTTGTCGCTTGTTGATTCAATCTCGCCATGAGCATGCAGAATTCATTTTATTTACAGCCTGTTGGCGAATGATACACGGATGTTCTGAAAATTTACTTTTCCGCTGCTTTGTTTCGGCCGTTTTAGTTTTATTTTCATCGCACGCTAACCAGAGTTATCGCCCGACAGAATGATAGAATAATCCCAATTTATTCGTCAGATCGGCCAAACACAGTTGGCTCGGTTACAACTTTGTACTTCGTTAAACTTATGCACACCGTCACTCGCCATGGTTTAGCTTCGAACAATATACTGTCTCAAATATTACACGCCGTCGAAACGACGAACCTGGACGACCTGGTTTCCCGTTTCCGTTGATTTAACGCCGATTTATATTGCCTTCGCAGTCTATGCTTTAATATTTACGCGGTTGAGTTAGGGCGGGTATTAGGTTGCTCCATATCGGATGACCAGTCTCCAAATATTTCAAGCTTCGTGTGATTTTATTGCGCGGAATAATTTACGGCGTTTTTGGGATTTTTGAGAATTTGGGAATTTTTGTTGGGAAATTGAAGAGTTTGGAGGGAAGAATTTGGATATATGGAAGTGTGGAGATGTAAGAAGTTGAGATTTTAGTGATTTTTTAATTTAGATCTGTGGACATTTTAAAATTTAGAGAATTTGCAAATTTGGATATTTTGGGATTTATAAATTTTGGAATGGGAAAATGTATTTGGGAGATTTGGAGTTATGAAACGTAGATATTTGAGAATTTGATGGTTTGGGATTTTAGAAAATTATTTATTGCAATATTTAGTGATTTTCTGATTTAGGTTTTTGGACATTTTCAAATTTAGAGAATTTGCAAATTTGGATATTTTGGGATTTCAAAATTTTGGAATGGGAAAATGTATTTGGGAGATTTGGAGTTTTGAAACGTAGATATTTGAGAATTTGATGGTTTGGGATTTTAGAAAATTATTTATTGCAATATTTAGTGATTTTGTAATTTAGGTTTTTGGACATTTGGAAATTTAGGAAAATTAGGAATTTGGAAACTTAGGGATTTAAGAATTTGAGACCTTAGAAATATGGAAAGATAATTAGGATATTTGAATATTTCAAACTTAGATATTTGAAAATTTGAAGATTTAGGAATTGCAAAAATTTAGTGTTTTTCAAGCTTAAAGTTTTGAACATTTTGAGATTTAAATTTGAAAATTAAAAAATTTTTATTTTTGGTATTTTAAGAATTTAGGAATTTAGGGGTATTTTGGGATTTAGGAACTTGACATTTTGGAAATTTAAGTGTGCAGATATTTTGAATTTTAGATGTTCAAAAATTTGGAAGTTTAGTGGTGTAAAAACTTGGGAATTTGAATAGTTGAATATTAGGAAATTTGGAAATTAGTTAATTAGAAAATTGGGAAATTATGAAGTTAGGAAATTAGGCAATTATAAAGTTAGGAAATTGGGAAATTATGAAGTTAGAAAGTAAGGAAATTATGAAATGTAGCCTTTTTTAATCTGACATACTTAAGAATTAGAGAATTTATGAATTAGTATAGAACTACTTAGTACAGAAATTTGAGAATATGGAGATTTATAGATTCAAAATTGACTTGCTTAAAAATTGAAGAATCTATCATATCAAAACATGAAACTTTTTTAATAGAGAACTTCACAATGTACAAATTTGAAAATATGAAAACTTACGATTAAAATTTCAACAACTTCGGAATTTGCAAATGTGATAATTATGAAATGCGAATATTTTAAAATTTGATCGATGAAAATTGCATAACTTACATGTATAAAATTTTCATCATGGAAGTTTTATAACTCGCAATCATGAAAATGATATAATTCGTGAGTATGAAAATGTTATACGTTACAATCATGAAAACTATAATTTACAGCCATGCTTCATAATTTACAGTTATTTTTATAATTTACATTCATGAAAATTTTATAATTCACAAGTATGAAAATACTATAATCTACAATCATGAAAATGTTGCTTAATCGAAAATTCTCTCCGCAAGATAAATGCATTACTCAAATAATGCGTATTGAAATAATCCTCATTACCTAACAATATACTTAAAACAAAAACCAATATATTTGTAGCAGCATGATGCACAATAAACACCGTAAATATTAATCATTTGTCGAACGGAATCGGTATTTCATTGTCACAGATCGTCTGGCGATATTCGTGGATTTATAATTGCAATTTATTTATGTAGTACGATGCTGGTTGCATCGCGGGCTACACGATATTGCTGTGGATTTATTTGAGCGTTCATGATCGATCGGTCGATGGTTAATGGTCGAAACCCGATTACAAAAATTCATCGAAGGTTGGTCGCGTTTCGTTCGAATGCCTTGTAACGATGATATTAACAGGAAGTCCATCGAACTGGTCCCGATACGCCGTTCGTATCCGGTCGGGTTTTGTTTCGCGATGCACGCATTATCTTAATTTTATTCGCGCTCGTTCGTGCGCATTGGCTCGTCGCGTTTTCAATTCGTCGAAACGGTGGAAAAAATATCGTTAATTCTTTTGCACAGCAATTTCTTTTGGTGGCTTTTCGATCGAACGTTTGATTTTATTACGCTTTGAAGTCCGCAGTTAATTAAGGCTCCGTGATGTGGAAATACGAGATGTTTGCATAAAATGTGTACGCACGCTTTTTTTGGGGGGATTGATTTTCCGTGTTGTCGAAATTGTTTCTGGAAATTTTAATATTTTGGGAATTCGTGGAACTCTGCGAACTTAAGGAATATTGAGATACGAAAAATTACGAAATTTGAACGTTTGGGGAATTTGGAGATTTGAATACTCGTGAAATTTGAAAATTTGTGGAAATTAGTAATTAGGGAGGTTTGGAGATCTGGGGAATTTGGGGATTTGGAAATTTAGGGAACTGCCAGATTGAGAACTCTAGGGAATTTGGAGATTTGAAAATTTAACAAATTTCTAAATTTAGGGAATTTAGTAATTTGGGAGGTTTCGACATCTGGGGAATTTGGGGATTTGGAAATTTAGGAAACCGCGAAATTCAGAAATCTAGGGAATTTGGAGATTTGAGAATTCATCAAATTTCTAAATTTAGGGAATTTAGTAATTTGGGAGTTTTCGACATCTGGGGAATTTTGGGATTTGGAAATCTGGGAAACCGCGAGATTCAGAAATCTAGGGAATTTGGAGATTTGAGAATTTAAGAAATTTCTTAATTTGGAAAATTTAGTAATTTGGGAGGTTTGTGCATCTAGGGACTTCGGAGATTTTGAAATTAGGGAATTTTTGATTGGGAAATCTAGGGAATTTCGAAATTTAAGAATTTTGGAAATTTCATCGTTCAGTAAATTTAGTAATTTGAGAAATTTTGAAATCTAAGTAACTTGAGAAATTCGGGGAATTTTGAAGGTGGGGAAATCTGGGGGATTTGGAAATTGAGAAATCTGTGGAATTTGGTGATTGGAATATTGGAAGCATTAGGTGAGTTTGAAATCTAGGGCATTTGGGGAGTTGGCAACGTAGGGAATTTGAAGATTTGCGAATTAAAGAAATTTAAAAACTTAGAAAATTTAGTCATTTGAAAGATTTGAAAATCTAGAGAATTCAGATAGTTGACAGATTTTCAATTTTAGGGAATTTGAATATTTGAGAAATTTGAGAAGCTTCGAAATTTGAATATTCAAGAATTTGAAGAATTTAATAATTTAAACATGTGTCGAATTTGGAAAATTTAGAAATTCGAGAAATGCAGGTATTGAAAGATTTGAAACTTTGTACCTTTAAAAATGGATAATTTTGGAAAATTCTAACTTGTTAAGGGATAAAATTTATAAATGTTTTACTTACAATATTTCTTCGTATAAAAATCTAAAAATTGTTGTGATTTGAATATACGAAAATATAGAAGTGTATCATTATTTTTATAAAAATATATACATGACAGCAAGATTCTAATATGGCAATCGATACAAAAATTCTAATACGATAATTGATACGATATAAATATAATAGGATGATTGATCCTACGAAAAATTTGTATAGATTTTATTAGCACATTCTGTATTGCAATCATCCTTTAAATAACAGAAAATATGGCTTAGCAGAGTTTGAACAGAAACGCGCATCGAACGTTTTAAAACGAAACAGGATTAAACAATTTATCGAGATGCTCGAAATGAAATCAACCACTTGGTAATTATCTGAACAAACTCGTTCTGTATTTGTCATTCTTATTACCATGATATTTCATGGATAAAGCTGTTACATTTGAAATAAACACCGCGTTAAAATCACATTACACCAAACACGCGGTTTCCACATAATTAAGCTTCGTCGTTGGCTAACGATATCGTTCAATCCTTTTTCGCTGTTCTTTTTTAATCGCGTGAAAATTATGTGGTTACCCGGGTATATCATTTGTCGAAATAAAAACCGACAAAAATTAATTACCGGAAATTTGCATATACGAAATTTAATCATGCAGATTTAATTGAACAGGAATATTGCAAGTAAAAGTTTGCATTAACGTAATTTATGTATCGATGTTCGTTAATTGATTCAGTGTTTTTAACGAAGAATGCTTTAATGGTGATGCTTCTTTTAGAATATGTGATAGAGGGTGTACTGGAGTTTTTTCTTTTATGAAAAATGGCGATATAGGGGGAGGTGACTTACGTTTTAATTGGTACATATTGAGATTTAGAAATCTGCAAGTGTGGAAATTTGGGGAATTTATAGGGAAAATTGCGATGTAGGGGTAAGAAATTTGTGACTTGTTGAGTTTTTATTGGTACATATTGAGATTTAGTAATATTTAGTACGGAAATTTAGGAATTTTTACATGTGAAAATTTGTCGAAATCGAAATTTGAAAATTTGGCAATTTCAAAATTCTAAAATTCGACTATCTTGAAATTTGTTACTGGTAATTTTAAAATTTTAAAACTTGATCATTTTGAAGTTTCGAAACTAAAAATTCTGAAACTTGATAATTTTGAAATTCGAAAACTTGACAATTTTGAAATTTGAGAATTTGATATTTGAATATTAAGAAACTTAAGAATTTGTAAGTAGAAAGTTGAAAATTAGAAATTTGAAATGTTTGAAATTCAGCTAACCAGTCGAAGTTTCGTCCAAATAAATGTCACCACCGCAGCGCGTAATTCTTGTAGTAAACAAATTATACAGGCTCGAATTTAATTTGTCGACGAACGAGTTAAGTGGGCCAATGGGAGCAACGGATAAATACAGAGGAAAAATGGAATCGTTCTCCGGGCTATCTTGACGTTCCACGTTTATCTTTACCGGTGACTCTGCCGATCTCTTGTTAGCAATTCCTTTTTTCTTTCTTTTATTTCTGCGTGTTTTTCCCCCGGAACAATGAGAATTTCCATGGCGGACCGAGCAGATATTTTTTCGTGAAAACCCTACCTTCTCTTTTTTCCTCTCGTTGCTTGCGGGATTTAATATTCAAAGTTTTTCATCGACCGTGTTTCAATGGAGAGATCGCGTACTTATTTTGTTTAATTTCTCCGAGATGCACCGTGTGTTAAATTCGTAATTCTCTCGGTCCCCTGGTATTATTCACTTTTCCGCTAATTCTTTTCTCTCCAAAATTTATCATACCGTTGGCTTTTAATTGCGGCCGATAAAAAGTAACGGTGTATATTAAAATTCTGTGCAATAGGGGCTTACGCCCCTTTGTGTTCGCGCGCTGAATAAAAATGCCGTCGATACGGTCGTAACGAGGATTATGTTTCAGGATCAAGTCTAGTTACCGAATACACCGAGTATAATTTCGATGGATTTTTGAGACCTCCGGGGCAAAATTTATAAGTTATGGCCGATCCTTGTTTGTCTTATATTGTTTTGGTCAGATGCGGCAGGAATAGATATTTGCTTCCAAAAATGTGCAAAAATGCGACAATTCCAAGATTGTTAGGCTTTAGAATGTTTTTCCTTCCTTCACATTTGTAATTTCCAATCAAATTTACCGTAGCAGCAATAAGACCCGAGTCATTACATTCTAGCGAGTATTTTTTGGTTTATCGTTAGTCACGTGTGGTTGTCACACCCTTAACCTTAGCAGTAGTCTTTTGTTTGCAGTTTTGCATTCTTGTCGAGGTATTGCTTGGTTTATTACTTGCTTAAGTCACTTTGGGGAAACAGACCCACTTCATACGTCACTCGCATTTCCCCACCCGAATTTTAGCTAAACCAATAGAAAATCAGAAACTGTTTTCCCTGAGTAATGTCACAAAAATTGTACGCCCAGAGCTTTTGTAAAACGTAAAAATTCTTCGAAGAGACACTCTCGAGTTATCAAGTACATAGCAAAATAAACTCTAGTCGTTCGAAGTGAAATTCATTTCTTAGATACAGTCCATTTATATTCACTTATTGGGAAACTAATGATTCCACGCGTCTAGTCGTCACTATTGCTGACTTTGCGAGGCACATACTATCCGTAAAGGTTAAATCCACGTTACAAGAACGTTATGGGAGAATTCATAGTGGAAACGTGGGTGAATCTCGCAGAATTTGTTATTGAACGATTACACTGTCTCGGCGCGTAGTCGCTTGTTCACGACCGCAACCATCCCGCTCGAACCCATCACTCTAATTGCACCGTGTTTTTCGTTAATAATCCAAAAACGAAGCCACAAACCCCATTTTTCCATAGGAAAAAGTTGTTCAGAATCACCTCAGCTACAACTCCTTTCCAGGAGTTAATGCTAGTTGTGACACCCTGTATTTCTCCGTGTTTAATCGTCTCTTTCTACTGCTGATGCTGTGCACATACAAAATTTTTGAAGCCAGAACACAATATTTGATCATACTTTTTCCAGAGATACTCTTTATAGTCGAATAATGGTTTTGCACTTTCACTTTAAAAACTCGTTAAAAAATGTTTCTACATACTTGTATTCGTTACGAAGTTTTAAAAACAAAATTGCAAAATTTTCATGCTTTCAACTTGTAAAAAGCGATAAAAAAAATTTGTAAGTTACTCTTACAGAAAATTTGTCGAACAATCGTAGAAATTAATCGTTGAATCGTAAACTGTTTGGCTCGCGGTATCAACTCGGCCGCGAATTAGTTTGCCGTTTTTCATCTCGTATTCGAAATAAAAAATAAAACGTCTCGCGTGGAAACTCGTTCCTCGTTTGTTACGGGTTTTGTTCGGCAAAAAATTCTCGTGGCCGCGAGCTTTATAAATGTCGTTTGCGTCGAGACACGCCGAATGAATTCCCAGCAACGAAATTATCAGCATCGATCGAAAGTACACAGTCTGGGGCTCGTGGTAATTTGCCAACCATCGTTCTACCTGGAATATTTCTCCTCGTAAAAACATTGCTCAACGATATCTTCTGTTCCGACGATTTACCAACCGATATTGACCCATGTTTTACCCGCGTTTTAAACGATTAATGTTGCGCAGATATTGCGGAAATTTGGGTTAAGTTTGAGTTGCTTTCGAATACTTCTTTGATGTGACGAGTAGTTGACGCGATGAATTCTTAGCGCGTACAGTTATCAAGGTTCAGATTTTTAGTTTTGTGTTATGTGTGCTTGAGGTGTTGACTTCTTTATATTTACAGTTCTGAATGCGTTATTTGTAGTGGAATTGTTGGTACGTTGAGTGTTCAGCACGTGGAATTATCAATACGTTCAGTTATCAGCATGACGGATTTTCAGGGCTTGTTGAATATTTACTGCACCGATGTTTCAACGCGTCGAATTTGCAACGGGTTGAATTCGTAACGCATTGAATTTGCAACGTATCGAATTTTTAGCGCGTTGAGTTTATAACGCTTCGAATTTACAAAGCGTCGAGTCTTTAGCACATCAAATTTTCAGTGCGTCAAATTTGCAATGCATCAAATTTTCAAATCGTCGAATTTGCAACGCACCAAATTTTCAGCGCATTGAATATTCAACGCATCATATTTGGAACGCGCCGAAATTTTAACGCGTCATATTTGCAACGTGTCGAATTTACAGCGCACTGAATTTTCAGCGCGTCTAATTTACGACGTATCGGGTTTTAAGTGTGTTCGATGCTCAACGTGTCGAATTTTGTGCGTGTTAAATTCTCAATGCGTCAAATCTTCAACGTGTTCAATTTTCAGCGTGTCAAATTCTAAGCACATAACATTTTCAACGCGTCGAATACTCAGCGCTGACACGTTAATATGTCGAATTCTCAACGCATTGATTTCTCAGCCTGTCGAATTCTACGCTTGTCAAATTTTCAACGCATTGAATTCTCAACGCAACGAGTTTTCAATGTGTCACATTCTCAACGCAACGAATTCTCAACGTGTCAAACTCTCAACGCAACGAATTCTCAATGTATTATATTCTGAACGCTGAATTGTCAATATGCGAAAATCACACCATGTCATATTCTTAACCTATCAAATTACCAACGCGTCGAATTCTCAATGTGTTATATTATCAACGCGATGAGTTTTCAATGGATCAAATTCTCAACGTACCATTATTTCAGCGCTGAGTCGTTAGTATGTAGAATTCTCAATGTGTCAAATTCTCAACATACCAAACTGTCAACTCGTCAAATACTCAAGCTTTCATTGCACCCAATTCTCATCGCGCCAAATTCTCTGTTTCAAATTATTAACGCATCGAATTTTCATCTCTAAGCTAAATATTACTGAATTTTTATCGCTTTGAATATTCATCTCTAAGCTAAATATTACTGAATTTTTATCGCTTTGAATATTCACCTTATCAGTTTTTGAACTCATCGAATTTTCAACATAGTCATTAATATTAAAATTTAATATTGAGCTTTGAACTCGAATTCTCGCCATTTTATCATCTCGTGGAGTCTTTACTTTTAAATCTTCATCATTCAAATCCTCATCTTCGAATCATCGTCACTATTATTAAATTGGACTCCGCCACTAAAATTGTTGTTCCTTTCTAAAATTCATAGTTTCACGTTATTTTTTGAAACGTAAAAGGTCTGAAGTGATACGTAATATAGGTTAGCAGGTAATAACGCGAACTTCCGTGTCTGCCGAACACTCGGCGAGTTAAACACATGGTGTGCAACGAGCCTGTAACTAAAGGCTCTAGCGAATGCGATATTTTTTCCTTTTTCTTTGACCTTGTTAAGTCCCTCCATCGTTCGGGTTCCACGTTTTAATGGGGAATTAGATTTTGTCGTGGTTTATTATATTTTATCGTCCTTTGCCAGCGGAATATGGGACTCTTTTTTTTTTTAATAACTCGATAACAGGGAAAATGCAGAGGAAATTTGCTGAAGTACTTTTAGATTCATTTTCTTTTATGGGATGAACTTGTTACGGGTACTTAAACGCCCGTGTTAAAAGAATGGAGACATTCCGAAGTTAAGAATGTGAACGGGGTCATTTTATAATTTAATACCGGCCATTATCCGTTTATTTATGGATCGAATAAGGAAGTCGAGAAACAAACTGCATCGTATAAACGCGTAAGGATGAAAAGACGACGTTGCAGTATCGGTTTCTCTGCACCGGCTATGTACGAATCCTCTAAATGACGCGGAATAACGCGTCCTGGCTAAAATCTTTCCGATATCCTTTTTCTCCCGGTACGATAAAGGATATTTATACTATAACCCCGGGATGTGTTCCTTGCCGTATGTAACATACGGTGTATCGTATCTCTCCGGGAACGACCCTATTGTATCTATCGACTTGAGCAAGAAGCAAAGATACAATCTGATTTACAGAAGTAATATCAGGAAAACATTGTTCCCCTATGTTTCGACATACGATTTCTGCCAGCTACTTAAATCTACTAATACGAGAACCATTATGAGCTAACAGCTGTAGACCCGGTAACGAGGTAACGACACGTCAGTTATTATTCAGAAGTAACTGCGCCGCAAACTTTCCAACGTTTTCGTTAAGTGAACGCTTGCTATACGCGGATATAGATGCTATTAATTATTCGGGTAGAGTAGAGCTCTTTCTGATGTGTTGGGTTCGTGGAGGCATGTGAGATTTCAATTAACAGATATTTGGGAATTTTTGTATGTGGCAATTTGTCAAGCTTGAAATTTAAGAATTGTGAAATTGTATAACTTGTGATTTTATCAAACACACTGAATATTTTCGGGAAAATATTTTTCCCGTAGCACCCTGTTTACTAGTAAAAGGGGTTTAGGATAACTCTTTGATACTTGAAATTTTATTTCCAATGTAAAGGTTTTGAGAAAAGTTATCTCTTCCAGTGTATTCTCCATAATAATGTGGAACATATGTTTTAACATGTATAGTATAGGAATGAATAGGGGAAGTTTAGAAGAGTCGAAATATATAAAATTTACTGATACATAAAATAGGGAAAAATCAGTTTTATTTTTCTAAAGCTTGTTACATAAGAACACTGTGAAATCTGTCTTACTATTCTAGAGTTCCCCAGTAATAGGGGCAGGTTGAAAGGGGTGGTTTCTATATAAATAATCTTTGTTATAAAGTATGAGATTTAATTAAGTTTTTCTTTCACCTGCACAGAAGATTAAAAAAAATTCTTTTAAATAAACGGTATTTTTGTTCGTAACAGAATACTGTGTATATTAGTGAAAGGGGTGGTTTAAGTCTATAATTCGTTACCAAGATAGTAATATTCCAGATTTTATTTCTACTGCAAAAATTTTGGGATTCAGTGAACGCTCTATTTTATAGAATGTCCTAAACTCTTAAGGTATAGTAACAAATAGGGGGGGTTTGCAAGGGTAGAATCTCTATCTACATAAAGTGCAAGATCAAATTACGTTTTTTTTTTCACGTGATATATACTAAATTTGGGCACAAATATTTTTATTTCTACGAGAGCACTATACACTAGTGAAAGGGGTGGTTTATACCTTGTTATTAGGATAGTAATATTTCAAATTTTATTTACAATGCAAAAAATTCTAAAGAAAGTGATTTTGCTTTTACAAGACTATTTAATAGACTTAAAAAAGCTCTGTTCTATCACCCTAGAATGCAATAATAAATAAGGGTAGCTTGCAAGAATAGAAATATACTCACACACATAAAGTGCAAGACAAAATTACGTTTTCTTTTTAACGAAATTGGGACAGACTTTGCTCAAAAGTATTTCTATTTTTGCCAGAGCACCCTGTATACTAGTGAGAAGGGTGGTTTAAGTCCATAACTCGTTGGCAGAATAGTAATATTTCAAATTTCATTTTTTTTCCACTGCTAAAACTTCGAGGAAACGTAGTGAATGCTCTATCTTATCGTAGCATGAGCGAAACTCCTGAAGTATAGTACAAAATAGGGATAGTTCGCAAGGGTAGAATCTCCATCTACATAAAGTACAAGATGAAATTGCGTTTTTCAAACAAAATTTGCGTACATGTCGAGTACTCTGTATACTATTGAAAGGGGTGGTTTAAGGCGATAACTCGTTACCAGTATAGTTATTTCTCAAATTTTATTTCAAATGCAGAATACTTGATTTTTTTTCTACCAAACAACTTAATATTGTTAAGCTGTGCTCTAGTAGAACAGGCTGGAATACAATAATAAATAGGGGTAGTTTGTAAAAGTAGAAATATCTTTATACACATAAAGTACTAGTTGAAATTGAATTTTTTTAACAAAATTTGTGCGGAAGTATTTTTATTTCTACCAGAGCACAATATACTAGTGAAAGGGGTGGTTTAAGTCCATAACTTGTTACCAGGATAGCAGTATGTCAAATTCTATTTCCAATATAAAATCCTCGATTTTGTTTCTACCAGACTACATAATACAGTGATTAGAAAAATCGTGTAGAATACAGTAATAACTAGGGGTAGTTTGCAAAGAAAGAAATATCTTCATACACATAAAATACAAGATAAAATTGCATTTTTCAAACAAAATTTGCAAACAAGTATTTTTATTTCTACCAAGCACAATATACTAGTGAAAGGGGTGGTTTACGTCCATAACTTGTTACCATGATAGTAGTTTGTCAAATTCTATTACCAATATAAAATCCTCGATTTTGTTTCTACCAGACTACATAATACAGTGATTAGAAAAATCGTGTAGAATACAGTAATAAATAGGGGTGGTTTGCAAAGAAAGAAATATCTTCGTACAAATGAAGTACAAGATGAAATTTTTCAAACGAAAAATGAAGAATATTTGCGTATTTTTATTTCTAGCAGAGCACCCTATATACTAGTGAAAGGGGTTGGTTCTGCGAGCTCTCGGAGGGGTAGGTATACGATAGCCAGGTTAGCTGGCTACGCTCCAAAACATCGTGCCGTACGCCCCCTATCTGGCATCTCGTAGCAGCTTGGCTCGCGGAGAAGCGCGCGATATTGCTTCGTGCCGCTTACCCCCGGCAATGTAACCCGTATTATCTACCCTTACATCCGGTCTGTCGTTTCCGTTCAAATTTAGGGACCCATAGAACCGATCGTCATTAGCACGAGCACGAGATGCTTTTCGCTTTGCCTCGCCTCGCCTCGTTTCGTTTCGTCTCGTCTCTCGCCTCTTCCTTTACACCCCCAACCACCCCTTCTTACTCGTGTCACGATCCCGAGTAGTCGATAACTAACGGCCGGTTAATTAAGAAGGGACCTCTAGCGATTG
The DNA here is from genome assembly GCA_945859595.2 of Megachile willughbiella. Classification (NCBI taxonomy): domain Eukaryota; kingdom Metazoa; phylum Arthropoda; class Insecta; order Hymenoptera; family Megachilidae; genus Megachile; species Megachile willughbiella. The sequence goes on from OX243796.1 coordinate 15,388,799, forward strand.
CGTATTAAGGCTGGCAAACTGCAGCCAATAACCGGGATCATGTCAGCAACGTTCTAGTGCCACTTGCTACCCTATCTGTAACATGTTAAACTGGTTATCCATGCATTATTACTGGAGCAATTGTTTTTAACGATAGTGTGCGGTTATTTTTAGATTAATAATTAGATACATATAAGGGGTGGAACTTATAATTTTTAGAATTATTTATGCAAGTCTTGACGTAAGTTAATCGACACTCGACAGGTGACTTAGAGGTGGTTTAATACAACGATTTAAAATACTGTTAACCTTAATGATATTAACCTTAATATTACTCCTAATAATGTTAACCTTAATATTGCCATTAATAATACACTTGCACTATTTTTACGAGTCTGACTCGTGACGTACTTCAGCTGTGATCAATTTTACTACGAATTTTTAATACGCTTTAATTTGGAGTTCAAGTACAATTATCATTTGCATACTCAACGATTATGTAATACCAAATTAACACAATATTTCAATTTTTCTTAATATTGCAGCAATAATTAGTTAGCTCTGTCTGACGCAATTGTCTGAGGATTCATTGGTTGAGTAGTTATGATTTTGAATTTATTTTGCTTCAGTAATTAGACTTGAGAATTTTTAATGTTTCTACCCTTAAGGGGTCGCAGGTAATGGCTCTATTACCTGTAATTCCACGAAACATACTAAATACTTGATCACGAAGGTAACAACTTGATTATCATTGATTATAACACGTACTCTTACGAGACGTGTATCTTGATCAGCCGTCGCATGACTTGTAATTCTTTTGGACAGATTATCGAGTCGTTTACGGTGCATTTTCTAGGTGGCGATATGGTATTTCGATTGCAATTTCTTTCGCATTATCGGACCGTGATCGTCTCGGTAATTATTTTGGATATCGATGGATTTTTTAAAAAATTCATTAATTTTGATGCCTAATGAAAGTGGTCATAGCGATTGTGGTATCAAGATTTTAAAACAGTAATGTTTGTTTGCTAACAATCTAGTATACTAATTTAATATAACAATAAGTAATCTAGTATACTTATTTCATATACCAATTAATGTAGTCTTTTAATAATTAATTTAATTATTAAATCTGATATTTTTCCATTTGTTGCACTGGGTGAAGTTTTCGATAAAGATTTTTAATTCTTTTGTACTTTCAAAATTATTAACTGTTTCTAAGACATTAATTTGTATATATTTGTTGAAGTTGAATGTATGTAAAATATATTTTAATTATGACAGAACTCCATTTCAAGTAATTTCGCAGGAGATAAAATTTTTAAATATAATTATATTAAAAAGTGATTTTCTATGTGGAAAATCGCAGCTTCGGTTCTTTATATTTTTAGTTGAACATTTGTGTGATTATTATTAAAATAAACCTCGATATATGAGTCTACTGGACCTCATTAATTTCTCTCGTTAAATGAACTTTGAAAGAAGATAAACTTAGGTGAATATTCACCTTGCTCTTCCCTTTTGATCTACTCGGTTAAATTCACATGGGTAAACATACATTTTTTATTACAGACTCAACGTATGGTATTAAACTATTTTTCGATTTTCGAGAGATCTTTTTCCTTAGAAATTCTATCTTACACGTCAGTAGAAAAATCCTTTATTATAACAGAATCTAAAAGTGAGAGCAAACAAAGTGACTTCCATTAATCCCTCGTTGCATCCACTTGGAGGCATACAAAGTACTTCAATTTTGAATCCTTCACAGAACGACAGGAAACAAAGCGTGACACGAGTTAAAAGACTTCTTGAACATTAAATTTTACTTACCGTCGTCACAGCGAAGGAAGAAAAATTGATAAAATACAACCACCATATCTTGCCTGTAGCTTCTCGATTCGTTCGTTCTGAATTCGATATTATATCAAGCGGAATCGTCCCCGCTTATAGGATGAGAAAAAAAAGAAAAAAGTAGGGCAAACTCTTTCCAAAGGATGCAACGAAACGCTTTTCACTCGTCAACTAACCGGTCCTTCAGTCGACTCGATTCGTTTCATAGAAACTCGGCTTGATAGATGCTCATACGGTGAAAAATTGATAAAGGACAAATGCAAGTCGGGTATAAATTATTTTCACGGACGAAAGACTTTTTTCAACGTATTTTACCAATGCAGGAACGTGTGATTAAATATCCGTTGCGAGGCAGATATATTAATTAATAATTCCGGTAAATGTATTAGGCTATTGACTTCCGACGTAATTTCATGAATGAAAAGTTTTGCAAAATAGCACTTGCGATACGTCCATTTAAAGCTTGATATTTACTGAAAATGATGGTATAGATGCCCCATCGATATTTTTTATGTAAAACAATTGGTACTGTATTGAAGCAGATAGATTTAATTGACTTTGTTAAATATCTAATTTAGGATTATAAATTTTCAGTCACAATTTCATGACAGAAAAGTGTTGCAAACTATCATTTATGGTATATCAATTTAAAGCTTAAAATCTGCCAAAAATCACAGTATAAATGCACCACTGATATTCATAACACAAAATGGTTGACAGTCAATTATAGCAAACACTGTTATTGTGCTATATCAAATATTTAATTTTGGAAAGTAAAAAGTCCGAGATAATTTCATGACAGAAAAGTATCACAGAATGGCACTTATGATACATCAAATTAAAGCTACAGCCTTGATAAAAATGATGACATAAGTCCCCCCTTGCTATGCTTAACACATAATGGCTGACAGTAAATTACAGCAATTACTATTATTGTATTCTTTCAAAAACCTAATATCAGAAGATAAAAAGTCTGAAACAGTTTCATGACAGAAAAGTATCATAGAAAGGCACTTATGACACATCAAATTAAAGCTAAAGCCTTGATGAAAATGATGACATAAGTCCCCCTTGCTAAGCTTAACACAAAATGGCTGATAATAAATTGCAGTTAGTACCATTATTATATACTTTCAAATACCTAATTTCAGACGATAAAAAGTCTGAAACAATTTCATGACAGAAAAGCATCATAGAAAGGTACTTATGATACATCAAATTAAAGCTAAAACCTTGATGAAAATGATGACATAAGTGCCTCCTTGCTAAGCTTAACACAAAATGGCTGATAATAAATTGCAGTTAGTACTATTATTATATACTTTCAAAAACCTGATTTCAGAAGATAAAAAATCTGAAACAATTTCATGACAGAAAAGTATCACAGAAAGGCACTTATGACACATCAAATTAAAGCTACAACCTTGATGAAAATGATGACATAAGTGCCCCCTTGCTAAGCTTAACACAAAATGGCTGATAATAAATTGCAGTTAGTACTATTATTGTATTCTTTCAAATACCTAATTTCAGAAGATAAAAAGTCTGAAACAATTTCATGACAGAAAAGTATCATAGAAAGGCACTTATGACACATCAAATTAAAGCTACAGCCTTGATGAAAATGATGACATAAATGCCCCCTTGCTATGCTTAACACAAAATGGCTGATAGTAAATTGCAGTAAATACTGTTGTTCTCTGTCAAATCCTCAATTACAGAAGATAAAAAGTCTGAAACAATTTCATGACAGAAAAGTATCGCAAAATGGCACTTAGAGCACATCAATTTAAAGCTCAAAGCTTAACAAAAGAGCCTACATAAGTAATCTGACCTGTTCGAGTTATAGAATTATATTGGACTGAACAGAACGAATTTCATTTGTGCTATGTTCGAAACGGTTCGAGTGTGTTTCGAGCATCTCGGGCCAGATGCTCTATCAAGCACTTCCTGCACATAAATCGTTGCCACTTCTATCCCTGTAGAGCAGCATCACCTATAAAAATTGCATCCACTGAAATGTCAACTCACGGTCAATGGACACATTCGTATAGCTACACCAATCAAATCTCCTTTCGTCGAGGTTAATTCGCTCTCGCACAAACGCAGAAGTTAAATAGAGAGGTGGTTTTCAATCAGAACCCGAACGGATTTCATCCGGAAATCGGAACAAATCGTGAACGAAAATACCTGCAAAAAAATACGAAATACCTGGCAGTGTAATCATTACAAAATCACCCACGAAACTATTTGAACAATATTAACCGGGTAAACGTTAGTCGGACATGAAACGCACGGAGTTCGATGTTCGGTGAATTATAATTATTTTCCGCTCGTCGATATTTAATTGTAACTCCGAACACGAATGTGACTTCATTTTTATTATAAGGCTAGCCGCTAAACGTGCAACGAATGCCCGATTTTGCGCTGCCTAGGGAATATTAATATCTAATTTTCTGTCGATATGTGTGGCCATTTCGAAATCATCTTACGCAATTTAGGACTTGATGTGTTTACATGCTTGTATCGATTCGTTATGTCCAACGCGAGAAAGTGTGCAGAGCTATTAATATCAAAATATCGACAGTTCGTGTGAAATATTTCTAGAGGCTTCGAGTTTAAAATAGTTAAGAAGTTATTGATTTTTGTGACTTTGCTAGTTTTTGTGTGGAACGTTTTAAAGAACTGACCTATTTTAAAAGGAGACGGATCTTGTAATTTCCAGGTTGTAAATAATATTAGTGGATGATAATTAATATTAAATTACAGTTACAGTGTTGTACACAGTTTTAATTATTGTATGACTATTAGTTAAATAATAATATATGACTGTTGTTAATTAAGTAATAATTACAGAGTAATTAATTCGTAATGTTATATCATTATTAAGAAGGTAGTAGTATATGATACTATAATTTCTAATCCACAGTTTTAATGTTTAATGATTATAAAAATTAGTATTAACTAATAATATCTGTAATAAAAAAACATAACTGTAAACACGTAATGGTTCCGTTGATATTTTTTTGAACAATTTTGATAGATGAAGGTAATTAAAATGATTAGATGGCCGCGGTGTAATGTCTTCGGTAAATTTCCTTGGATCGTCAGGGCAATCCTCGAATGCATCGGCTTTCAATTCTACCACGAACACCCTTGACTACCCGAAAGGGCCCTCGAGAACCGCACCTCGAGATATCGAACGGCGACGATGTCTCTGTCGAAGCGTGTCCTCTTCTCTCAAAACGATTTCTCCGCTTCGATCCGTCGTTAATCATATTTTGAGAAAGTGATTTCTCCCGGAGAAACGGCAGGAAGAATTGAAAGTCACGGTTCGATGGGAATCCAAGTGGCAGGGAAACGATGGAAATGGGAATATTTGAGTGCTTTATGGTTGTTCATTTACAAGCGATGGTAATAGGTTAACGATCGGGACAAATACAATAGCAACGGCCAAATACGTCTCTGTTATTATTCGTATGCATATAGATTGTACAATTACTTTTCAACTGATGCTGAAGTTTTAGAAAATAATATTAATAACAGTAGAAGCTAGCCAAAATGATTGGGTTTACTTTCTAAAATTCTTTAAGAAAGTTAAAATTCTTATTTTGTTACATTTTTTCTTCGCAATGATAAAGGAGTTGAGTTTTATTTCTTCATTTATTAATTTGGGAGCTTAATTTAAAATTTAGGATTTGAAATTTAAAAACATCGTTTGCAATATTGGTAATAGGTTCAGGTTTTTGAAAATTTGGATATCTAAAATTGTATAAAGTAAAATGTCTAGAATATTATGAATTCGGAAATATAATTTAGAAATAAAGGAAACGGTAATAAAGGACGACTGAAAAATATAAGATAAATAAGTTTTATAAACCTGTAGAGTATCGCATTTCTTAAAATAAACTTTTCTAATTAAAAATATTTCATCATGGCATTCTTCTGGCAAGCGTTCACAAATGGCCACTTTGCTAAAATTAAAAAATTCATGTAACATAGGTTTAAAGCCGAGTGTACTCGCAGCTTTCTCTCGGGTAAAAGAAAATGGAAAACGTAGAAAGAAGAGCTTTCTTGCAGCACTTACCGTCAATTTTGTAAGAACCCGACGGAGAAATTAGAATAAAATTTTCTCGGGTAAACGTTTACACGGGATCCCATTTGGCCATTTTCTGCATGATAGTCCGCGTTGTTCGATATTGTACGTTTCCGGCGTTGAGAACGGCGAGAATTCTCGTCGTGAAGCGGAAAGCCGATACGTTCACGGATTACCTCGACGATTGGAATTTTCGAAGGGATTACGAGGGAACTATCTTGCACCTCGACGAGAGATTACGACGTTAAGAACCGCAACGCGGTGAACTGTGAAAAATTATAATCACGCTGCCACCTGTTGTGCCCAATTATCCCAAGTAAACACACTGAGTCGAAACCCTTCCGCGATTTAATTAAATTCGGTGACAATCGACTTCCACTTTGCGGGATCGTTACGATCTAATCGGTGATCGGAATTCAGTGCTGGAAATAAAGTCTGCGAGGTAAAAACTTGTCTACTATTCCATTTCATTTGAAATTTTATTTTACATTTGTTAAAATTAACGAAGGACGTGTAGTTTACAACAACGAAAATATGTGTTCGGTAGTTTTAATTTTGTATTTTATTTCACTGCAATTGTATAAAATTCCGTTTTAATTTTAGCTGCACATAAGCTTGAAAGTGGCGTCCATTTGTGTTTAAATTGAGATATTTAAGAGATTCAATGAAATTAAAAATATAATGTATCACACTTCTAAAGTGTATCTGAAATGTTTATAGTACATGCGATTAGAGTTAAACTGACAAATGTACATCGACCACTTTGAAAATAAATGACACATGTAAGTCCATGTATCATCGTATGTTTTGTAGCGCGTCACAGTCGACCCACTGAAGAGTTAGAGCTAGTGAAATCGATCAAAATAATGTATGCTAGGGTATTGGATGTTTTACCGTGTCCTTTTCACGGTGTTGTCGGTGTTTTACGACGAGAGAAACAGCAGGATTAACCCGTAGAACGATAAAGTTTACAGGTAGAAAGCGTAGGCCCACCTAATGCCTCTTTATTCCTTCTGATTTAATAATGCTTGTTCTTTCTTCCTTGTGATTTAACGACGCTCATTCCTTATTCCCGTTGCCTCTAGAATGCTGATTTTGTTTGGAAAGTGTCGTATATTCTGAGAGATTCCGAGAAACCTTACTTATTTTCGTGTACCCTATACAGTGTTCTTCAACCGTTCACGGGAGCGTGAGAATTCGCGAATAATTCATCTAATTTTAACTTGAATAAAACTACTTCTTTGTACCTTTTCAAACAAATTTACACTTTCTGGTGCGAATAGATGATTGTACATTTATCTTTTAGTAATGGGTAGAGCGCTGTTTCAATATTCAGGGGGTTGATATTTCAATTATTTTTTTTTTGACGTTTAAGGTATTTGAGATTTTATAATTTAGGACCTTTTACATTTGTATTTGTGGTGTTATGAAATATTCTACGTCTATGAAGTTAAATTTGAATGATGAATTGAAATACTTTATTTATTATAAGCAGTTCAATTGGTTTTAAATAATCTATTATAAATTTCAGTTTAAATATTTTATCATAAAGTTGAATTAATTTTGAATACTTTATTTATCACAAGCAGTTAAGTTTGGTTTAATTACGGTAACTTTATAAGTAATTAAATTTATTTTAAATTAAAATGAAACTACTGTCGGTTGCTTATGAGTTAAGTAGGATTATTCACAAGTTTATTGTTTTTTTTTTAATTATTTATACTAGCACATGATAATGCAAATTAAAAAATATTCAATGCTTTAATTTGTTTTAAATTTGTTTTATGAATATATTATTGCATGTCGGTATGTTAAAGCGAAAGCAAATATTTTTTAATAGGACGTCTCTGAAACGTTCTGCAACATATGCGCAGTTGTTAATCAAACATAATAGTTATGCGCAGTAAAGTTACTATATTTTAATGTATATATTCCATGAAACTTTACTGTGCATATAAATCGTTTTCCATTACCCATTGCGCATATATTTAAATCTTCAGGGACACTGTGTCATCAATAATGGTCGCCATCTTTGAATGTGTATCACAAGTAAACATACAGTATAACTGCGTTTTCACAAAACTTGAAATGAGACTGTTATTACAAATAATCCTGAAATAAATTATATTTTATCGGAAAATGTAGTTTAATAATATAGTATGTAGTTTGAAGTAACTATTGAATGAACTCAACTATTGAATTTTCATTTTTAATAAATTATAATATCTTATATGTTTTGAAGTAATTAATAAACTCAAAAATTAATTTTTTATTTTTGATAAAATTGTAAAAAATATTTTATTACGCTTGTATATTAAAGTCTGTAGTTTGAAATATTTAATGAATAAATTCAATAATTACATGTTTAGTTTCAGTAAGTTGTCATATGATAATGTATGTTCGTAGCAATCAGTGATTAAACTCAATAATTAATTTTTTATTTTCAATAAATTAAAATATCCTATAATGAAGTATTTTGTAGTAAAATATGTAGTTTAGAGCAATTATTGGATAAACTAAATAAAATTGTTATTTTCAATAAATTTCGATAGCTTACGATAAAGTATTTAATGAATAAATTCAACGATTAAATTTTTATATTCAATGAATTTCGATAGCTTCTAGTAAAGTATGTACTTTAAAGTATTCAACGGATAAATTAAACGCTTAAATTTTTATTTTCAATAAATTTCGATATCTCATAATAAGGAAGTTAGAAGCAATTAACGAATAAACTCGATAAATTTTTATTTTCAATAAATAATAATTTGCCCCGAACTAATATTTATAAAATTATAAATATGAATACAGAGCGATACGTAAATTAGCTATCGGAATACTCGAGAAAAGAAATAAATTTGAAAATACTTGAGAAATGGTGCTCGTATAAAACAAGTTCGTTCATTCAGAAAACTTGATGGGAATCCGGTTGAAAAGCTCGCGTTTTCGAAAATTTCAGCGATCTCCCGATGAACGGAAATTCCTCGTGGTTTATCGACTTTCTTTTACCTATCTTCGCGGCGACAGTTTCGACTCGAACTCGTCCTAGATTTTTCCGAAATCTTATCGGCGACACAACGCTGGGCAAATTCTTCGTAGAAACGTCGAACGAGTTTCCTCGCGAACGGATTCTCGATTCCCTGGAAATTTTCGGAGAAAATCCTTGGGAACATAATTCCGAAGGGAGAGCCGCCCGATCGCACGGAACAAACAAATTTCATCGTTTACGCTACTTTACTCGCGCTCGCTGTGATTTAAGCGGCGGGGAATCGCGCGGATACGCGAGTTTCACGGAATTTGAATACTTCACTGATAGACGAGAATCCTCCGTCGTACCCTTTCCGACGGTTAACCTGTAAATACCTTTTGTTTCCGACAATTTTCTGTAATTTTCTGATTAAGGTATTACAGGAATTCTACTATTTTTCTCCTTTCTTTTCTTTTGTTCTTATTAAAATTTTATTTTGAATATGTTATGGCTATACTTAGATATCTATGATTGTAAAATGTAATTTCATGGTTTGTTTTTTGGTTTTTGGATTTTATAATTTTGCAGTTTTGTGGTTTTACAATTTTATAATTTTGTATCTTTATGATCTTATAGTCTTATATTTTTGTAATTTTATAATTTTACAATTTTCTAGTTTTGCGATTTTATAGCTTTGCAGTTTTACAATTGCAAGTTTGTGATTTTATAATCCTACAGTTTTGTAATTTTTATAGTTTTGCCTACAATAAAATCTAAAATTACAAAATGTTAATAAAATTAAAAAATTTTACGTCAAATCCTTACATTTGAAATTCTCAATTTTTCCGAATTCTTGTATTTCTTTAAATTATCAAATTCTTGAATATCTAGAAAAATTTGTGACTTAAATGAAACATCACGAAAGTTTTGCTACTGAATATTGATCAATATCATACAGTTATATTTGTTCGATTCGATTTCTAACCGTGGGTTAAAATATCGAGCATCCTCGCAATTTATACCACGACCACGCCCGTTTTTGATACCTTCTACCAGGAATGTACGTAACATTGAACAGAAACGAGAAAAAGGGGTGACTTCGGTGATGTCGCCCGTACAGAAAGAGTTGTACGTGTAGACACTGGTGTACGTAGGTAGGTAGTTCCGGTGAACGCGGACCTTCCGCGTAAATTTCACGCCGGAAAAACTCTTTCCAGCGAGTTCCCTTTCTACTAGTTTTCCACGTCCGTTCCTCGATCCTGCTCCACGCTTTTCTCGCTTTCGTTCGTCCGGCTTTTAGCTTTTAGCGAGCCATTTAAACGGCCAATACTCTCTGCGAGGAGGTGGATCCCTTTCTGCTTCGGTCTGCTTCGATTTTAAACGAAAGATATCCGACGCGATTGCTATTGATCCCGGACTCTAAGTAACTCTTCAATTATAAAAGCAGGTAAACACGCTGACTCGGCTGAGGAAATCCCGGTATTTGATACGCGGGAAAATATCTGAGGAAGGTTAAGTAATTCGAAATCACCGCTTTGAGTGTTTTTTGCACTTTGGAGATTTGATTAGATGGATGTTTAGATTTTTAGGTGGTATGGTATTTGCAGATTTGGATATTTAGGTGTTTAGGCACTTGGATATTTTGGTATTTAGGTATTAAGATATTTAGAGATTTTTATATTTAGGTGTTTAGATACTTGGATATTTTGGTGTTTAGGTATTTAGATATTTAGGTGTTTGGACACTTGGATATTTAGATACTTAGGTATTTAGATATTAAGATATTTAGAGATATTGATATTTAGGTATTTGGAGATTTGGATGTTTATTATAAGTTCAGTACTTAGATATTTGGTTAGGTGGATATATGGGTACTTGGAAACTTGGATGTTTAGTGATATAGATATTAAGATATTCAGTGATTTAGATATTTAGAAAGGAAAGGGACAATTTTCTTTAAAAAATTCTCAAATCCTTATATCCCCAATCTCTACACCCCCAAATCGCTAAATTCCTAAATAGGTTGCCAAATTTATAAATATTGAAATCGGTACATCCCCAAATTCACAGATCCTCAAATCTCTATATTTCCCAATTTTCTACGCCCCAAAATTCCTACGTTACCAAATTTCTACATCCCCAAATTCTTACATCTCGAAATCTACGTCTCCAAATCTCTACATCTCCAAATTCGAACTATCTTAAATTTCTACGCCCCCAAATCCCTGTATTCCCAAATACTTACGTCCCCATATCCCTACATACCCCAATTTCTACGTCTCCAAATTTCTATGTCCCCAAATTCCTACATCCCCAAATCCCTATATTCCCAAATTTCTACGTCCCCAAATTTCTACGTCCCCAAATTTCTACATCCCCAAATTTCTACGTCTCCAAATTTCTACGTCTCCAAATTCTTACGTCTCTAAATTTCTACATCCCCAAATTTCTACGTCCCCAAATCTCTACATTCCAAAATCTCCAAATCGTCAAATCCCTAAACCCCCAAATCGTTGGGCTGCCAACTTCCTAAATCCCGAAATCCCATTTCACACCTCCAAATTCTGAAATTCTCAAAAATCTCTAAATGAAAATGGTGTCTTTCCTTTCTTACCTTCTTTCTCCAACAATAAACCTGATATAGGCAAAGTAAAAAATTGCAAAAGTTATACTACCTAGTGGTAACAGGCTACTGGCGCCAATTAGTAGCACAATGTGAATGCTCCCTTATAAATGAGGGTCCTATCGGAAGGGGAAGTTCACCGATAAAAGGCACATGGCCTTAACACGTTGAGCGCCACGTCAGTCATCAGTGACTGACACTGAACCTTCCGCTTAGGCCGCGTCAATAACCGGTGACTGACAATGTAAAATATGGTATAAAACTAAAAAATTTGCATTACGTAATTACCTAAAATTTATTTAAACTTGACTTAATTTTTATTTATTGCGATATTATTATGATACATGATTGTATCAGTAATGTATTTAAATATTTCTTTTCATAAAATTTTAATGGATTTTATTTTATCTATTTGCTTTAAAATCGGGTGCCTGGAAGAGTTAAACTGTTAGTAGATTTCTATTTTTCCTACATTTGTCAGACTGAAAAAATATTTTGAATTTTAACATGGATTGTCCACGAATGCAGTACAGTCGAAGTGTATCGCACCGTGACGGTTATAGCAACAGTATATAGAACAGAGCGATTTCTGGTTGACGGTTGGCAACAAGTATAGGAAATAAATTCGAAGGCAGTTTCCTCGGAGCGGTAGATTCCTTCCGCTTTAAATAAACCCGATCGATCGGTTCGAATTCTTGGCGCGCCATCCCGCCAATTTATACATCGTCCTCGAATTACCTTCGAGCTCGAAGGTGCCTCGAATTATATTGCGCGCACGTATTTATTTGCATTGCTGATACGAACGGGCCACTTTCAGTCGATCTCTTCTATATACGTACGTCGCGACAAATATCCTCGAAGCTTGAAGGTGAAAAAAGAGCATCGAGAGACGACGGAAAAAGACGCGATCGATCGACCAGCGGGGAGAAATAATTCCATCGTGCCAACGACGTTTCCGTTTTTAATATTTTACCGAACGTGAACATTGATTTTCGCTTGCCGTGCAATTTCTGGCAATCGGGGAGATTCATTTTGGGAGTTAAGGGATGTCATTGAATTAGGACCATGTACGAAAATTTCACTTTTATGGCTATTTGCACTTCTATGTCGGCGTCACATTTCTTTTGGATCTTATAAATAATTCAGATAAATAGATTCGTTCAGTACATATTCTTTCATTTATTTGCTATTTGTGATAATTGAAAAACGTATTTGTCACATACTACCACGGTTGCAATATATTTGAGCGAGAAATCCTTTCTTGATCTATTTCGTGAGGAGTGCAAAGGGATAACATTGTGAAATTTGAAAACTTAGTAAGTTGGAAATTCCGAAATTTAGGCATTTGAAGATTTAGGAATTTAGAGATTTGGAAATGGAGTAATTTAGAAATTTAGGAATGTAGAAAGTTCAGAAGTCATACATTTGCAAATTCTGGTATTTACAAATTTGGGAATTTAGAATTTTCAAAATTTGGGTATCTACGAATACTAGAAATAAAAAAATTGAAATGCAAATTTGGGAATTATTAAATTTGAAAGTTTAGAAATTCATCAGTCTTCAAATTCGAGAGTTTATAAATTACGAATTTAGAAATGAAGTCCGATAATTCGAGAATTTATTAATTTTGAAGTTGTAAAATTTTGCAATTTAGGAATTTTAAAAATTTTGAAATAATTTAAATTTTCGAAGGAATTTAATTCTATAATAAATTGAAACCATGCAAATTTATAAAATTTTCAAATCTGAAAACTTAAAACATACTGGTTTCACAATTTTTAAATTTAAAGCTTCGTATTTTGAAAATTAAGAAATTCGTCAAATTTAACCACGAATAAAAATAAAATAATATTTACAATTCTATTTAATCGAAATAAATATCATCAGAAAATCAGTTTCCCAATAAACTCGATAGCAAAAATGTGCGATTTTAATTAATTAAAATAAACTTGTTCTTTCCCTCCATAACGATGTTACGCTCCAAAAATATGAACACACCTCGACAAATAGCGACGGTGTGTACTAATAATTGCACAAACGGTCGTTAACATCGTTGGAAGTAAGATTGGAAACAAATAGTGAGTAATCTTGGTGACAACTGTAGCACTATGCAAATGCGTGCATGGAAGGTGAAGCTTGCAGCGTAATAAGCACGGAGCAATAATGTCAGACGTCGAAATAATTGCGTCCCTTAATTGTTTTCAGCTACGTTCGTCATTTTGTATTCTGAAATCGTGCACACGGCAGGCTGTTATCGTTGCATACGAACTAGTATCGGTACCTGTTGACAAGTTGTCGCTCCAAATAAGATCGCGTAAATGTATTCGCCAAGTTTCTTCAATTTACGCCGATAAAAATATCCTAATCACTCGGCAACTTGAGATAATTAAAACACACTGTTACAGCCCTCTCTAATACATAATTTACGAGTCGCATGCTAACTCGATCTCGTGTGATCGATGAGTTTGCATACGGCGACACGTTGATCGACGAGTTTAAGGGTGCACGTAATTGAAACGCTGCAATTTTTCCTGCGAGCTTTGCTTAAAGTGCCATACTTGTGCCTGTACAGTGCTTCTAGGTCGTTAATTTGGTTTATGAATGTTGTGTGAAAATTCGTTATATGTTGTAGAATTTAATTCGAAGCTGAATTAAATTTACAAATTTTTATATTTTTTAAAACAGTGATTTTACAAATCTTGAAATATCTAATAGCAATAAATTTACAAATTTTCAAAATTTGTACTCTACTTTATCAAATTTACACGTAGACAAATTTTCAAGTTTCTAAAAGTATACAATTTTCAAATCTTCGTTTACTTTCATTTTTCAGAAATCATAATTTTTCAGATCCCTACATTTCCAAATACATAATATTTCTAATTCTAATATGGAAGTTAATTTGAAAATTTCTAATAGGGAAGTTAGTTAATTTCAATATTTTTAATAGGGGAGTTAATTAATTTCAAAATTTTTAATATGGTTGTTTTTTAATTTTCAAATTTCTAATAAAGAAGTTTGTTAATTTCAAAGTTTCTAATAGGGAAGTTTGGTGATTTCAAAATTTCTAATATGGATGTTTGTTAATTTCAAAATTTCTAATATGGATGTTTGTTGATTTCAAAATTTCTAATAGGGAAGTTTGTTAATTTCAAAATTTCTAATAGAGAAATTTGTTAATTTCAAAATTTCTAATATGGAAGTTTGTTGATTTCAAAATTTCTAATATGGAAGTTTGTTAATTTCCGAATTTCTAATAGGGAAGTTTGTTAATTTCAAAATTTTTAATATGGAAGTTTGTTGATTTCAACATTTCTAATATTGATGTTTGTATATTCAAAAATTTGCAAATTTCTGATATCAAGTTTCATAAATTCGAAAATTTCTAGTTTCAAAATTCGTACATTTGAAATTCGAAGAATTAAAAAATTTCTAACTTCAGAATTCGAAAATTTGAAAATTTCTAATATCAAAATTAAAAAATTCCTAAATTCATAAGTTGTAAATTTGACGTGTAAATTCAAAAGTCTCCAAATGCGATGATATGAATATTTCTAATATCAAAATCAAAAAATTTCAAAATTCAGAAGTTGTAAATTTGTCAACGTGTAAATTCAAGTCTTCAAATGCAACAATTTGAATATTTCTAATATCAAATTTCTCAAATTCGATATTTTTAAAATTTCTAACATCAAAATTAAAAAATTTCATAATTTGTAAATTTGACAGCGTGTAAATTGTAAAGTCTCCAAATTGGAAAATTTGAATTCTAATTCCATAAGAAAATGGTAGGACTGGACTATTCCCACTCCCCATTGTCCATCCGCAATAACTCGTCGAAACCCCAAGTTGCGAATAATTGCATCGGATTTGGGCATCTGCCCAATTTTTGCTAATTGTCGGCAATTTCCGCGCACGCGTACCGGTGTTCCGCGAGTGTAGGCATGAATGCGATTCGTCCGTTGCATATTTGATCGAAATAATGAAGGAAACTCGGGCTACTATTAAATTATCGATAAGAGCCTACGTGGCAGAAGGCAAGAGGTAACGTAGTTTCGTGGAAGTCTTGGATGGCAGGCAGGCAGCACGCCAGCTCTTCGGTTGGAAATTGGTATTGATGAGGGGTGACTACGAAACCGTGCATAATTTATTCATTTTGGTAAAAGGTATTCCGCGCGGAATATCTAATAAAGACCCTTCCCGTCCGTCGTTCGACGAGTTGCGTCGATTCCCCGCGAAAGAAAGGACGTTGATTGAATAATCTTTGATTAACGCGGAATCGAGATGGCTCGAATATTACCTCGTGTTTTCCCTTCTGCCGTGTTCGTTGCTTCCCATCGAAATTGGATTTTGTTCTTTTAAAATTGAAGCGTTTCGCTAAGGTTTTCCTACGCTCTTGGCACGCTGCCATTTTGCGGTGGAGTGTTACCGCTTTCTTGTCTGCTCGATCGATGCGCTCGAAAGTTTATAGATTCGGAAATTATTGAATTACGAGTTTTATCAATTTCTTGGGAGTTCCTCAATTTACGGTTCTCAACATTTCGAGAATTTTAATCTACGAAGTTCTGAATTTTTCTAAGAAATTTCTGATTTTTCAGAATTTTTCTCCCTCCAGTTTTGCAAGGTTTTATATTCTCGATTTTTCTTAATTGTCAAATTAGTGACTTTTTTAAATTTTCGAATTTCTAAAGTTGTACAAAGTTAGATTGTAAAATTCTGATTTCCTGGAATATTCTAATATCCTAATTTTTCGGATGTCAACAGCTTTTGAAACCCCTAAATATTCAGATGCTATAATTTTTCAAATTCATAAATTTACAAATTCACACATTGTCAAATTTCTAAATATTTTTGAATATTTAAAAGTATCAATATTTTTACGAAAATACCTAATTCTACTAATCTGTAAAAGGTATCTAATTGTACCAATACAATCTATCAAGAGTACCTGATCTTACCAATCAGTCTATCAGAAGTACCTAACTCCATCAATTTGTCTATCATAAGTACCTAATTGTATCAATATCTCTATTAAAACATCTAATTCTATTAATCAATAAAAGATATGTGATTTTGCCAATTAGTCTATTAAAAGTACCTAATTCTACTAATCTATTAAAAGTGCCTAAATCTGTCAATTAGTCCATCGAAAGTACCTAATTCTATCAATCAGTCTATCAAAGGTACCTAATTCTATCAAGTCTATCAACTCTGTCTGTCAATTAGTCTATCAGAATTACCTAATTATATCAATCTGTCTATCGAAAGTACCTAATTCTACTAATCTATCAGAAGTATCCAATACTTTGAATTAGTCTATCGAAAGTACCTAATTGTGTCAATCAGTCTATCAGAAATACCTAATTATATCAATCGGTCTATCGAAAGTACCTATTGTAATTCTACTAATCTGTCGAAAGTACATAATTCTACTAATCTATCAAAAGTATCCAATACCTTGAATTAGTCTATCGAAAGTACCTAATTGTATCAGTTTGTCTATCGGAAGTACCTAATTCTACTAATCTATTAAAAGTACCTAATACCTTGAATTGGTCTATCGAAAGTACCTAATTCCGTGAATTAGTCTATCGGAAGTACCTAATTGTATCAATCAGTCTATCAAAAGTACCTAATTTTACCAATCTGCCAATAATTCCCCTTATAATCTCTTCTACTCTTCCACTTCAGATCAACAATTACCAATAAAAATCGCCTTCTCAATTCGCTATCGCTCCCTCGAGTATAATTACAACCCCTCCCGTTTTATCTTATCATCTTACAAGATAATATAAATGACCGTATAATTTATCCGGAGTTATTTCTTACGAAAGATAAATGGTTTTGACATTTCTTCCCTTGGTACACCGTATCTCTATCAAATACATCCAACACGGCAGCCTCGTTTTGCTCCCTTTATTTATTTACGATGAAATCGCATGATGCTTCCTTTCATTTTTACTATTACTACCTGTTCCTCTTCTCTCTCCTTCTTCTTCGTTTCCCGATACCTTTCTCTACGGAAGCAAAATTTTTCGCAACGGTTGCAGCTGTGCAAAGAATTCTCTTTCCACAAAGAATCTTCCCTCTGTGCATCGAGTATATGATATGCACTCGAAAACAATTCTACTGAAACGAACAGAAGGATCACTTCAAACAAAGAACTTCTTTTTACGCGTTCACTCTATCGGCTGAATTTATAACGTTCCCGGTATGGAAAAACGACTGGCAAAAAACGGGATGCATGAAAAAGGATTTTAAATTGACTTCAAAGAATTTCTTAACTCGTTTTGTTCCCGCGTGTTTCTCGATAAAACTCGAATATCGGTATTGTAGTTTGCGAAACGATCGAACCGGGGGGATGATACGCGAAGGATGAAAGAGGGAAATTTCTCGGATGAAAAAAAAATGGCGGATAAATGGACGCGTTATAATTAAATCGCGGCTTGTTTTCCAAAGGACGTTATGCTTTATTTTTGTCAGCCTCCGGAATCAACCCTTACAAAAAGGCTTTTCAATTCCCTAGAAATAACGAATCAATCGAACAAACATTTGACCACTTTGAACCCGTGTTTGCTTGACGCCCGTCACGAGCAACAAAACTACAACCACTTCCGTTTGCTACCCAAGTGATACTTGATTCTACCCCCCTTTTTTTTTCCGTCGGCTTTTTTTTTATATGCCAGTTTATTTTTTAACGAGAAAACTGTTACATCGGAAACCTTTTAGTCGAGTGACGTTTTCTGTTTCGCGTTGCAACGATGAGAACAGGCTTGTTTAGCGATGAATCAACTTCGAGTATATTGTTGTTGACAATTTTTTGATTGAAATTTTCAAAGTAAACGCCATTTGTATTGTAAATTGCTTTTTCGACGAACCGTGCATCCGACGAGTGTTTGCTAACGTTTAATTAATCGTGTTTGGGGCTTTGTTTAAATTGTTTGAGTTGCGATGTTTTGGAGGGCTGCGTTTTTTATTTGGCAATCGCTGCGGGATTTAATTCTACTAATTTTAGTGGAATTTTGTTGTTAATTTGTTTAGTGGGCTTCGAGTTTGGAGATTGTGTGGAGGAATTTAGTTTGCATAGTACTTTTTCACTGTTCTATTTTATCATTTTAACTCATTTGTTCCCACGAGCATTTTTTTTTTTTATTAAAGGGGCAGTGATGCTTGTATATATATTCGATACATTATTGAGTAAATAAAACCTTTGTTATAATAAAAATAATGATACATCTCTTCATATTACAAACTTTAGTACTCTACTCATATGAATACTGGGAACACATGTGTATATGTATTTCATATTTTATGAAAGACAGTTAATGTACTCAAATGTGTACACTGGGGCAAAATGGGTTACATGTGTTTATCTTTAAATATTATATTTAAATATAAGTTGTTTTGTATGTAACAAAACTTGTACTCTGTTGTACTGTTTTACTGTTTCGTTATTTTATTATTCTAAAATTAATGATATAGACACTGCGAGTATAGCAGATTTCCCTGAGGAAAATGGCGATATAGAAACCCCCTGAGATTCCAGAATTTAGAAATTTATGAAACTTCAGTAATTGCAAATTTTGAAATCTGGAAACTTGTAAAAATACAAATTTAGAGATGCAGACAAAAATCAACTTGAAAATTTTCAAATGTAGGAATTCGTAGAATTGTAGAATTTAGAAGAGTTTAAACTTGTAAACTTGAAAATTTAGTGGTGTACAAATTTGTGAAATATGAATTGAAAATTTAAAAATGTAGAAACTTGTAAAACTGAAAATTTAAAAATTGTGAAAAATTTAAAGTTATAATATTTTAAGATAAAGAAATTTGTATAATTGAAAATTTAATAATGTAGAATTTTATAGAATTGAAAATTTATGAACGTGGACATTCGTCAAATTTACAAATTGAAAATTTAAAAATGTAGAAATGTCCAAAATTGAAAATTTGAAAATGAAGAAATTTCTGAAATTGAAAATTTATAAATGTAAAAATGTAGAAAATTGAAAATTTGAAAATGAAGAAATTTCTGAAATTGAAAATTGTTTGCAAATTTCGATATGTGTGACTATAAAAATTTAAAACACGAGAAATTCGAAAAATTGAATATTATAGAATTTTAGGATTTGAAACTGTGAAAGATAAAAAATTTGAGAATTTGAATTTCTAACTACAAATGATCATTGATACCCCTGCCATTTTTACACTACTATACAGGTAAAATAAATATTTGCATATTTTATTTTTATTTGTAAATTTTTGTTTCTCATATTTTATTTGTGTACCAATATTTACATACGGTGCTCAACATGTACCAATATTTGCATATGAACTCCAAAATGTTCCGTGTAAAGGAAAGTACTAGGAGTAGTTTTAAAAGTTAATATTTCCCGAGTTATTTCGATTTTAAAACTGAGGTATTTCATAACAAAATTTTTTCCCGAACGCTTGAAATCTTTCACAAATTGTCAACGTTGTTGACATATTACCAGAGCACCTGACAAAATCGATTTTTATACAAAATGAACTGTCGCAAGAAATATTGAAATATTTAAATAACTGTAACCACCTCGAATAATAATTTACCGAAGTTTAAAAACGCTAAATCAATATTCAAATAATTCTCAATACTTCCAATAAATAACTTACCAAATTTGTTGGGCGTTTATTTAAATAACTGTGAACCCCTGCAATAATATTTTTCTAAACTCAAAAACACTGAATTAATATTCTGATAATTTTAAATATTCCTGTAAGTTAACTGTAATTTACAAAATTCTGAAATAATTGTAAAAAAATATTCAGACAGCACACAACCTTTTTCGTCTTTGTTTTTGTACTTTGAACTTCAATTTCATATCGAGGGTAAGACTAAGTCCATAAATTCTTTTTTTGTATTAATAACAGATTCGCAGCAGTACGTTTTGACTACAAGAATGTTACGAAAAAATGAATAGTTCAAATTTTTTGAATGTAACGTTTTAGTTTTGTAATTTAGAGTCAAAAGAACGCTGACTAAACCGTGTCAAAGTTAATTTATCGAGAGTCAAAGGACGTTATCTATACAAACCCTGTTCCCTCTCCTGTAAAATTATATTTTTAAATTTAAAGTTGTCTAAAACTACCACAAGTTTTTACGTCATAAAATTGTGTATGTGATTTTCCGTTTCCAAAGTCGTTGATTACGTAGCAGTAAGGTTGGAACTTTAACTAAAAGTCTAATCGAATATATCTAATACCTATTTGATCAGGATCATCAAACTTCCGTTTTGTATCTCCAACGACATCCTCTATCTCGTTCTCGGCGGTAAGGATCGTCGATGGTAGGTACCCGATGTAAACCACATCTTGAGTCTATTTCAAAGTCACGAGAAGCTCGCTCAGACGACCCGATTAACCGGCAGATCGAAATAAGCCCCGGCGCTTAATTAAGTCTAATCGAGTTAACGAATATACTTGCTCTGTACCTTCCTCTAACCTCCACATCGATGTGTCTTGATACCAATCTACAGTTGCAGTCTGGCGTGTTGCCTGGTTGGAAACCGAGACTCACCCTCGAAATTACCCTATACCCGCCAGCGAATGCTAGCTCTATCCTAACCAGAGGGTCGAATCACCTCCCGTAGCTTCGCACTGTCCCCGTGTAATGACCATTCCGTGATGTAATTATTCATAATGAACGAACTGGTCGTTTGGGTCAACTCCTTTCGAGGGAACGAACTTTTGATCGCAAGATGGACGATCACTTTAGTTTGTTACTGACAATCGATTTATTCGCGATCATGATCATGATCACAAGATTTATTCATGATCAATCATGACTGCGGTCTTCTTTTTTTGACCGAGTATCTGTTGGGAGATCATAGTTTCAACACTCTGAAATTATTTATAATTTGAAAGGTACCAGGTGTACCTGTTAATAATTCTTAATTTCTGGATTGCACTAGACTATTTCACATTTTTTATTTTCAAGATAAATTTATCCTGTTGTACTTCTCTTTTTCTCGATACTTTTTATGGGGAATGAATCTTCTTGGGGTGAACACAACATGTATGATGCCAGAGTCAGGAAGGCTAGGTTCCACATGGTCTAGTTACCATCCTGATGATACAGCAACTATTCGTTTTTAGTCTGGGTTTATGATTAGGCTGTCGAAGACTGGACACCGTCACTTCGAATATAAATCCCATCGTTTTGGTAATTTTGATTCTCTTTTTGGAAGGTTAACCTATCACATCATAATCTTTTTGGCAAGTCAGACAGAGCGATTCAATTATTGTTGTAATGTCCAAATGTTAGGAGTATTTTGGATATGACGATTCAGAATGTAGGTTTTGGATTCCAAAGATTGGTGGACGGGTTGGAATTAAAATTAACCTTGAAATTCAATCGTGGTAATAACTTAAGTCAGATTTCTCATATGTCAACAGTGCGTCACGTGGGAGATGACATAAGGCAAGTTAACCCTTAGACCAGAGGTCGGCAACCTTTCTACGAGCCATTTTTTCCCGATGTGATAAATTATCTTTTTAAAGAGCCAAATATAAGTAAATACATCGGTATGTATTAGAAAAGATAATATATCTGCTGTGAAACATGTATTGATTGCGAAATCAAAACATTCTATTTTGCGTAGTAACAGAACATATAAGTGAACGTATTAAAGAAAACGGAAACAGTTTTTGGTTTTGAGTGTGGCGTCGGTGAGTGTGGAGTGCAAGGTTAGCTAAAGCTAGGTTTACATGCATGCGATCTGCCGCGCATTTTGATGTGTGCGCAGGATTATTATATTTGTTTGGCAATTGCAATATTGCAGTTCATTTTTCAATATGTACTATTAAACTACTTAAGAGCCACAAGTATGATTCTACTGAGCCGCAGGTTGCCGACCCCCGCACTAGACGCAACAGCATAACAGTCTAAAATGTTACTTTGTTGCTAGTACCTTTCAAATTGCCGTCGATGTTCAGACCATTTCGAGTTAGCTTATTTTATTTTCATAATGTCTAGTTTCAAAGCAAATAGTTGCGGCGTGTTCTTGTCGTGTTCAATCAAAGGAAACACGCGAGTGTAAACCTTGTGGGAACTTATGATGACTATGTCCTAAGGCGATACGGGTGTTTTGGTTCTACTTTGGTAAAACGCAAAAAGTCATGGGTTGATACCATCAACATCGACCGCAAGAATCACTTCGGAAGGAAGACAATGCTATTTGGTGGGATCATGTGTCATCATGTGGCTGAAATTCTGGTTTCTCTCAGAATATCAACAATATTTTGAGAAGGGTATCTAAAGGGCAGATAGGAAAATGTATAGCTAACGATGGTGCATTGACTCAAGTATTTTTTCAGTTTCTCCAATATTTAAATTGTTTTCTTTAACACTAAATTTACGGAACCCGTCAAAATGACGGGTCATATGTCTTTTAATTTAAATGACAAAACTTATTAAGAAATTTTTGTAAAAATGTACGTCAACTTTCGTCAAGCTAAAGAATCAATGTCTTAGGCAGTTCACATATCATCCCCAATTTATTTGTTTTTCTACTTTCAAGTCAAATTTAAATATAAATGACCATAAACGTCCGTAAACCTAGTGTTAAAGCAAGAATTAAGAATTATTATCTGGTACACCTGGTAATGCTCCTAAAGAATTGCCTTCACACAGGAGTTCAGATGGTTTTCCACCAGTTCTAACTTTACTATTTAAGCGAATTAACCCGAGGAAGAAGAGAATTTTTGAAATTTTCCGGGAAACCATTGCAAATATTTATAGCCGTGTATGTCAGGTGGATATATTTGAACCCACTTGCACGGGTGAGAGTTTACGAAACGATGGCGAGTTCTGTATAAATGTTTAGCGCGGCGACAGTGCGGCTAAATTTATCGATCCACTAAATCTCGAAGATGAATCGTTGGAAAACGTCCCCGACGAAGCAAAGAATGGAACGAAAGGAAGCAGAGGAGGAAGATTCTGGTTGAATGAAAAATAAAAGAGGAAATAAAGTCAGGCCGACGGTTTCGAGGACAGACAGTGTTCCTGGCTCCATTAGATCCGGCAGTACCGTGCAGTCTCGATGATTTACCGATCTTTCGGGGCCGATAAGATTCGCGATAGCTCTAGTAATTCACACGTACGTGGATCTATGGCACGCGTGTATATAAATGGCACTCGGAAACTATGAAATACCGAGTCGACCAGCTGCCAAAGACCGTGGCTGTATAAATATTTTCAGTGCTTCCGTCGGGTAAGTTGATTTGGAAGCTTTGCAATCTTCGAAAGGATTGTTGTGTGGAGGAAAATTGAAATTAGACATTTACAATAAAAAGATTTCGTCATCTTTAGCAAGTTCCATTCCAGGTGATAGGTCTTTCTGCGTTTGATGTGTGTAATATTACACGGTTGGGTTTGAAATGGTTAAACGGTACAAACGATGCGAGTAAATTAGAGTTCTTTATTGTGAGTCAACATTGAAGTTATATTTAATACTCTTGTTAAATGAAATTATTATTGAAGTAATGATAGAAGCTTGAAGTTGCTGAAAAGACAGGTGATATGGTCATCGTCTGTTTGAAGCGTGTAATTCTACACAGTTGGGTTTGAAATAGTTAAACGGTACAAACGATGCGAGTAAATGAACATGTTCTGTATCGTAAGTCAGCACTGAATTTATTATTCTTGTTAAATAAAATTACTGTTATTGAAGTAATGATTGAAGCTTTGCTAAAGAAAAGAGTTGATATGAACACCGTCTTGAAATGAGTAATGCACAGTTGATTTTGAAAGCGTTTAAAAGTACAAACACTGCAAATAAATTAGTATACTCTTTATTATAAATCGGCGTTATAATTCACTGCATCTGTTATTAAATAAAATTGCTCTTGCAATCGTAACTGATGATTATGTAGTTGCAAAAACAGGTGATAAAAGTTGCTATGAAATATTGCACAGTTTGAAAAAAGTGCAAACAAAGCATTTAAGTGAACGTAAGAGTATTTAACGTTTAAAATGAAACATTGTTAATATCGAATGAAAATGTCTGCGGAGAAATCATTAGAGGTTATTTTAATTTCCAAAGAAACTCGAGACAATTTTAACCCCAAGGCCTAATTGCCAGCAAAAGATCGTAACGATGTGTTGGCAGTGTGAAAAATGATTTATCGCGTGCAGGTTGCGTGATTCTGGGTCGTTTGTGGGCTCGGTATGAGAAACGCGATGATCTAGGGTGTATCTTTGCACGAGGATAGAAAGTACAATTCGCGATAACGAAATTCAAGTGTATACACAATTATAGTTTAGATTAAATGAACAAGCAATGTAGATTTGAAATGAATTACTGACTCCATAAATTTAACGCGATCATTCATCGAAAGATATTAGAGTTCCGTGCAATTGACGAGCGTTGAATCGAAGCGAAGTGGGTTAAGCCGCGTTTTGAATAATATTTTGCAATTAAACTCGGTTCCCAGGAATTTAATTAGACGCATTAGATGACATAATAGTTGGTTCTACTTCATTGTGCTTATTACAACTCCCCTTGCGTTTAACAAAGGACCGACAATTCCGACGGTTCTGGGCTTTTGCAATTGTATTAACCGCACTGTCGTCGCTTGGTTCCTATAATTCTCCTGCAGGTTTCCGTAATTTTGAGAGCGGAATCAGCCTCCGCGACACACTCGCCATGAATTTCCAAGTTAATCGTTATTAGAGCCACTTCGTTTGATGAATCGCGCGGATGAATCGTGAATGCGAGCACCACGTGCTTAATTTTCTTAGAAATGGTTCTTCTCTATTGATAGAATTCCCCCCGTTTCACATCCGTTCACGTTTCGTTTCGAAAATCGTTCATTTCGAAAAACAGATCTATCTTTGGCCGTTATTCCATTTGCAAATGAATCCTCTTCGAGAGAGGAATTGAGTTATTTATAAACGTCAAAATCGATTACCGATACGTGCGTTAACGCGGAAAAAGATCACCGAAGTTCGCGCAAAGATAACGTTTCCACGGCGTGACTCTGATCGAATCAATTCAATAAAGCGTTAACCGAAACGTCAGCTCTCGATTTTCCACGAAACAGCCGGATGAATCGACAGGTTTCGCTTTTTGATTGCGTTTCCTGATCGTTCACGAAATTCCCGTGGCGTTTGGCGTGCAGCATCGCGAGAAGCCGGTAAAGACAGACGGTAAACAAGATTGCCCCGCAGCGTCTTCGCTTTAATAGTGACGGAACAACACACCGATAGAAACGGTTGTGAACAACCGAAACACCTTGTGTAGTTTTCACGCTTTGATGCGAATTATGTCGCGAACCAACAACGGTTTATACCTGGCGGCGATCTATGATCATCATTTTACCCGAGGAATTCATCACGCGCGATAACAAACTCCTGCTGCATGGAATTAATGTCGATTCTGGCAAATATTTTGAAGATATCGTTCTCGTTTCATGGCTCGTTGAGCGAATAATACTTGATTACGCGACTTGATGCTTTTCCAAGCAATTATACTACCGTTTCAGACATCCAAATTGTACATCAAGCAGGTAAACCACGCCTGGGGTAGTTAAATCACGCCCCCCGCGCAGATAGGCCACGCCTTTGTCAACTAAGCTATTCCTTGGCCGATTGAAATAACGCCTCCGGTAACTCAGTCGCGTCTAGATCAATTATACTACGTTCTAATTACAGGATGTCACGCTGAGATCAATTATATCAGGTTCCCATGCAACTAAATTATGCCTGGGTCAATTGAACACACCCATGTGCATCTTAGATGTATCTGTTTTACCTTCGAGCAATTGAATAATGAGTAGTCGATTACACCACGCCCCTATGCAACTCAACCATACCTAGGTCAAATATACTACGCCCCTATGCAACTAAACCATATGTAGATGAAATTTACTGCGCCCTCATGTAGAATTACATCTACATCAATTTTAATGCACCTTGCGATACAGCCACGCCTCCATGCAACTAAGTTACGCCTAGGTCAACTCTACGACTTCATGCAACCGAGTAACGCCTTGGTCGATTATTTCCCTGCCTCTATGCAACTCGGTAGCTCTTAGCTCATATATACTCTACAAAAACAAGATACATTCAAGTCGATCATACCACGGCCCTATACAACTTTGCCACGTCTACGTTAATTATATGGTACACCTATGTAATTCAGTAACTCCCACGTCAAACATACCATACTTTTGTGTAAATATGTCACGCCTAGGTGAATCATACCTCGTTCTCACGCATCTTATCTGCATTCGCGTTATATTACGATTCTATGTCATTCAGTGACATGCAGGTGAAACATTCTGCAGTTCTGCACAGTCAAACCACGCCTAGATCAATTACACCACGCCCTCGTCTAAGTTGGCCCCGCCTACATTAATTATATTATATCTGTACGTAATTGAGTAACTTGTAGGTCAAATATATTGCATTTGTACACACCTAATCTACGCTTAGGTCAAGTATGACACGCCCCCAAATAACCTAGACACGCCTACATGCATTTAAGTTTGTTCTACGTCAATTCTATCCACTACCATGGACCTGTGGCCATGGTGACATCAATTAATACCTCACGCCTACGTAAATTATACCACGCCCACGTTATTTATACCACGCCCACATGCAATTAAGGTAATTCTACCCCCTACCCTGGACTCGTGGTCACAGTAACATCAATTATACCACACCCCCCTAGAACTAAATCAGGCCCACGTTAATTATACCACGCCTCCATGCAACGAAACTGTGTCTAGGTTAATTAAATCACGCCCCGCACAACTAAGACCCGCCCCAAGTAACATTGCAGTGCAAAACGGAAAGTTTGAAGTTAAAATATGCAGGAAATTTGTTCATTTCAGTAGTGGGTAGGGTTGCTGCGATACATTATTACAGAGTTGTTTGTCGTTTCGATCATCATGGAACAGTGCTCGAGTGGGCGAGATAGAACCCCAGGACGCGTACGATTTGTAGTCGAGTTTTCATACTCGGCAGAAATTGCACGCGAAGATGGGGCTCTCGCGACCCTGTCTCCCGCAGTGCCACGTAATAACTATCGCTTTATCGCGAGATTTATGGGACATGCCCCTTCCGAATGCCGACCATTGAAATTTTCCAGCCTGCAGGCGGAAATAATTGCAACCCCTTGTTTACAAAAGGTGGACGGGGGTGGGGCAGCAATGGATCGTTGTTCACTGGGACCACCCCTATAATTTGCAGTGGCCGTTTACTGATTTCGGCCAAATTAGAGAACACAGAGAGCCTGGACATGGGTAATTTGTTGCAGCTCCAGGGACAAATTTGTTTTCGGCGATTTTTTGGCATGCGGGCAATTTTTTGATATTTATCGACTCTTCAGGGGTTACGAGACAATAATTATCATATTTATGGTTGCGGTACGACGAATTTTACGGTGTTTTTTCTTCCTTCCATTAATATTTCGTCAGCGATCGATCGAATTCGATTTCGGATCTTATTTCGCTCTCGTTTTTTTCGAACATCGGAGTGTTTGTTTTCGAGTATTATTTTCCAATATTGTTTGCTTCCACGAAAACAAACACGCGATTGCAAGTATTTTCTCCGGTGTCCTTTTGTTTTTGCGACCTTTTTCCTCGTTCAGCTTATTTTTCGCAAGGATATATTTCTTGATAGAAAAAACACGCACGCATCCCCGTGTTTTGATAGCCGGTATTTCGAAATGGTTGACGGCATTCGTTTCGTGCACGCGATATCGTGTCAGTTTCACTCGGTCGTCGGGTTTTGAGCGAAACGAAGGCCGGCTATTATGATATTTTTTTCTTCCTCTCGTTTTATTTTTATTCATTTCTCATAGTCGAACGTAACACCGTGAATATCTATTATGTCGCCATTGTTATTCCATCGCGAGGTCGACTGTACCGTTACAAATTAATCGCTTATTAATGTCAACATGCATAATTTCGCTAATTATGCTGTATCGACGACAAACAATTATTGCGTTACACGGTGAACAGCGAAACACGAGCTACGTATTGAATTCTTTGACAAAAGGGTTATGGTTTGAATCGTTTTATGGCTCATCAAGGATTCATCGTCGGCGAGGGTTAATCTAATTAGAGTCGAAACTGAGCGATAATGGAATATTACTGGTATATTAAACGGAGGAAGAAAAGGAAGCGTAAAAGTCCATGGTAATCGCCGCGAGCAGAAAAGCGTATTTAGCATCGTTAATCACGAGTTTGCGTTTATCGTACACGAAACAGCAGCGGAAGAAATCGCGATATAAATGCATCGCGGTTGCCTGTTGCTGTTTTTTTTTTTTTTTTCATTTCCCTCTTTCTGTATCGATACAAATTGTATCGTCCGCGGCAAAGCAGAAACTCACCGGTTATCTCCGCTGGCGTTCGCAATTATTGTTTCACGATGAAATTTATCGTGAGCTCTCGCGGCGAAAAGTTTTTTTCCCTCCCTTTTTAAGGCCACCGGGCAGCAACAGAGGCAACCCGCAACTTTTCTAATTAATGATAATTAGCACGGTGCCTGGCTAAGTTTTGAAACCGCGATAAGAAGCGGATCGTACGTAAATGAGATTTTTAATTGAGCTTTGTTCCGTATTTGAGCGTTGTACGCGCCATGTGTTCGTAGAGTACGTCTTATGCTCTTTTGGACTGCGTTCATTCACCTTAAATTGCCACGCGTTTAATTACCGAGAGTTGTGTTTATATATTGTATTCTAACTTGTTGAGTTTCTACAGAGTTGTATTGTAATCCGCTGTTTGGATGCGTTGCGGTACTACATGTATTTTTGTGCGCTGTGTTTTTTATGGTTGTACTTCGCTGCGTTGTGTTCCCATAAGTTGTGTTCTTGCGCGGTGTTCTTTGGTGTGTTGTGTTCCTTTGTTTTGTATTTCAATGCACTGTGTTCCTACTAGTTGTATTTCAGTGCATTGTGTTTCTACGCATTGTATTTCTATGCGTTGAGTTCCTACGAAATCGTTTTTCTGTGCGTTGAGTTCCTATGGATTGTATTTCTGTGCGTTGTGTTCCTACGAAATCGTATTTCCGTGCGCTGTGTTCCTACAAAATCGTATTTCTATGCGTTGTGTTCCTTCCCTTCATATTTCGGTACGTCGTGTTCCTACGCATAATATTTCGGGGTGTTCAGTTCCTTCGTATGGTATTTCAGCGCGTTGTGTTCCTAAACATTCTGTTTCGGCACGTTGTGTTCCAACGCGTCGTTTTTTAGTGCGTTGTGTTCCTATGTATTGTATTTCGGTGCGTTGTGTTCTAACGCGTCATTTTTTTAGTGCGTTGTGGTCCAACGTGTCGTTATTTTAGTGCGTTGTGTTCCTGTGTATTGTATTTCGGTGCGTTGTGTTCCAACGCCTCATTTTTTTAGTGCGTTGTGTTCCAACGTGTCCTTATTTTATTGCGTTGTGTTCCTATGTATTGTATTTCGGTGCGTTGTGTTCCAACGCGTCATTTTTTTAGTACGTTGTGTTCCTTTGCGTCGTATTTCGTTGCGTTGTGTTCCTGCGTGTTGTCTTTCAGCGCGTTGTATTCCTAGGCGTTTTGTTTCGGCGCGTTATTTTCAGTCACGTTGTTTTCTCAATACATTGAGTTCCTACCCGGTGTTCTTTAGTGCGTTATATTACTACTCACTGAGTACCTATGTATTGTGTTAGTTTATTTTCTACTATGCTGTGTTTCAAAGCGTTGTGTCTGGTCATTCTGTGTTCTTTCCCATCGTATTACCACTCATCGCATTCTTATAAATTGTATTTTATTGCGCTGTATTTTTTCAAAGTACATCCTCACGCGTTGTGTTCTTACGACTTATGTTTTTGCGCGTTATGTTCCTAGCAATCGTGTATTAGCACCTTGTGCTCTTACGAATTGTGTTTTTTCGCGTTGTGTTCTTACGAATTGCATTTTAATGCGTTATATTGTTACGAATTTCATTTAAATGCGCTGTGTTCTTACGAATTGTGTCTTCTCGCGTTGTGTTCTTACGAATTGTGTCTTCTCGCGTTGCGTTCTTTCGAATTACATTTTAACGCGTTATATTGTTACGAATTTCATTTAAATGCGTTGTGTTCTTACGAATTGTGTCTTCTCGCATTGTGTTCTTACAAATTGCATTTCAACGCGTTCTTTTCTTACAAATTACATTTTAACGCGTTGTGTTCTTAAGAATTCCATTATAACGCGTCGTATTCTTACGAATTGCAATATAACGCGTCGTATTCTTACGAATTGCATTATAACGCGTCGTATTCTTACGAATTGCATTATAACGCGTCATATTCTTACGAATTTCGTTTTAACTCGTATTGTTACGAATTGCATTTCCTCGAATTACAATCTAACTCTCTCTCTATTCGCACATCCTGCGTTCCTCCTACCTTTCCTCTCATTGTATCATAACACACTACACCCTCCCATACCAAGTTCCTCGAGAACCATCGAATGCAACCATAAATCCACTAAACTCCGAAACAGCGTTCCCCATGTGCTTACATACGTCTCCGGCGTTCACGACAGTATAACAGGTCTCCTGTAATTACATTTCTTAAATAGAAACTTCACTTCCTGAGAAGGGAATTCCAAGCGTTTTCTCACGAGAGCTTTTCGCGTGTGTCTGGAATGAGTTTGAACATGGATTCATTGCTTGGCAACACCGTGTATTTCCGGTCTCAACTTTGTATTCCAGCGTTCGCGCTCGCAGCTACTTTAAAAAGGCTCGAATCGGTTTCTTTCATTTCCCCGTGCTTTTCGCGAGGATGCAATTTGGATACGCGCGTGTGTGTGGGTGTGTTCGTGCAGCAGGCAGACAGACATCGCAGGAACCACTTTGGCGGGAAGCGTGTAATTGCGAGGCGGTTCAAGAAACAGTATCTGGAAGGTTAAACGAGCGAACGGATGGTAGTTTGGGAAAAGGAACGGGCGGCGATCCTCGATAAGAACGGTGCATGCCGCGTTCCGCTTGCCAATTTCCGCAAAACCAACCGAGAGTTCTACTTGTTTTTCGATTCCCCACTTTTCGAACTGAATAAACGAACGAGACTTGTTTACCGCGAAACCATCGACAGGAACGTTTGCAAAATTACTCGGCGACCTTCGATCAACCGTACCACCGTTCTGCGAAATTGTCTTCACTTATGACACTTACTCTGCCTGTTTTTCGAAACGTTGCCACTGTTTTCCTAGAATTTTGGACTTTAATTCCGTATTATGGCTGTCATTTCGCGATACTTTTATTTCGCGGAATCACGGTCAAGTCGTTCTCTGGAATTGGATGTTTGCTACGGAACGTTTTATTAGCTTCTGTTTATGAATTTTTTGATTAAATCGTATTGGGAATATTATTTTAGAATATTGTTATAACAAGAGATTTTTTTTTTTGTGTACATGTGCTGTAAGGGACTTATAAATATTTTGGAGGATTTTTCTGATTGGTTATTTGGTGTGTTTCATTTTACAAATCTTTAAAATCATATTAGAAATATTATAACGTGAATTTTTTAATTTCTTATGTATATACGTTGTAAATTTTTCACAAATATTTTGAATTACTTCTCTGATTTACTATTTGGTATGTAATTATTGCTTCCTCTTTACGAATTTTTAAGTTAATTCGTATTAGGAATACTTTTATAACATCAGATTTAAAATTTGATGTACCTTTGTTATGAGTTTTTTGGAAATATTTTGTAAGACTTTGTTACTAGAATTTTTTCTGAAGTAGAATAGCATGGGAACAAATTGTAATATTATTGTTTTTTCATTTTTAATAGATGTTCGGTTGTAATAGCAATTATTGAATACCCTTTATCTATATATAGGGTGGCTTATTTAAATCAATTCCTCTAAATATTTTCAATGTTATTTATTACTTAAAATACTTTCATCTCCAAATGAAAGTCGTGTAGTTCCAAGTACAAATAATTTTCTCATATTTAATAAGATCACATGAAGATCGGTGAAGTATTTTTATGAAGTCATATATTTTTCAATGTACCAGTTCAGATCAATATTCCCTACATAAAAGAATTAAACTGTGTACTAAAATTAGAACCAGAATGGTGGCGATTAAATTTTACGAAGTTACCTCAGATTTCATATTAAAAATAATATTGATAGGTTTATGCAAATGCTTTCGGCTCTATTTTATATGTCATGAATAATATTTTATAGTATTTTTATTTCATCAAATTGTGTCTGGCTTCTATCAAAATTCTTTGCAAATATTTTCTATATAAAAATTCTGTAAAAATATCGTTTATATAAAATTTCTAAACAAATTCTATAAAGAATTTTATACAAATATTTTCTGTATAAAAATATTAATATTTCCTATACAAAAATAATAAATCATTTACCAAAATAAGATCCACATGGTTAAAGAAAACTTCGCTAGCAAGCCCCAAATTGTGTATCATTTTCTCACAAAATTTATTCTACCGATTTTACAGTAAAATTATAAACTTAATATAAAAATACTAAAGCATTTACCAAAATAAGAGCTAAAAGGTTAAACAAAACTTCGCTAACAAGTCTCAAGGAGCGTATCGTTTTCCCATAAAATTACCTTCGTCAACTTTCGGCAACAGTTAAACCATTAACGACGATTAACAAGTTCGGAAAAACGAAGGAGTAACAAGTTGTAAAGTTGTAAGCAATTTGAAAAGGGCGGTAGCGAAAGCCGTGCGAAGGAGAAATCTCTGGGCACATTGAACTGTGTCGGTGGGCAGGATATCACGAAGCTAGGTAACCGGAAAAAGCACGATGATATCACGTATTCATCGGCCCTCGCCTCGTTCGAGGCCATTCGCAGGAAGCTTTCGATTTTACGAGCGATTCGCGTATTCCGCGACTCGTCGCACGGTTCGCTAACTCAATCGAGGGCTGCGAAGCGAGCCTCGCACGGCCATGGCATACGAATTCCTTCTAAAACGTTCCTGTTAGCCTTCCTCGTAGCCGGTTACACGGTTCACGATCTTCTTATCTTGCTTACGAACCGCCACCCTCGAAGTTGCTTCCAGAATATCGTCCCTACGACTTCAGAGCCTTTTGTACAGCGCCGAGTCGCTGCTGTGTCAACGTTTCTCGAAAGTTGACGTACTTTGCCCATTTTACCATAAGCCCTATTTAAGGATTTAACCGTTTACCTCCAACGTAATCTTGCGAGGATCCTGGAAAAAATTGTTGTCAAGAAATATTTTGTGAATTTTGCACGATATTTCGTTACGTAATTTAACGAAACCATTATAACTTCTTTAACGAAATTACCGTCGTTTCTGTTTGATTATATTACAGGTATACTTTCGTTTTAATTAAATTATAATTGTAATTTGTCTCCGGTGAAATTGCTAGTATATCTCTTCAACGGTATTATAATTATGAACTGTTTTTAATGAAACTTTAACTATAGTTTATCTTTAATAAAATTACAGGTTCTTGTTTCATAAGATTTCGTGTTTAATAAAATATAGATTTTCTTTCGATAAAGTTTCTCTTTATTGAAGTTGAAGTTCTTAATTGGAGGGATTAAAATATCTGAGAGGATTAATAGTATACAAGGGAAAAGGGTATGTTTATAGATACAATCGTTGTTAAATTAAGGAAAAATAAACATATCAGTATACATAAATAATGTTACAACTAATATAATTTAACATAATATTAATATAATTCATCTTCGAACTAATGTAATTGAATATAATAATAGTGTACTTAATATAATCAAATAATTGATTATAACAATTCATGAATTGAAAATTTGTATTAATATATATTAATATAATTTCATGGACAAAATAATATTAAGTATTCCTTGCAATAATAAAAACGGTGTTAAAGCGTGCGTGTAATGTAACATGTAATTAATAACGTGAACCAGAAAATGAGATTCTTGAGGTTTTTAAAGGATAAAGGAGTTAATTGATCTGGCAGCTTCTAATTAACGGCAAAGCTCGTTTCAATTCTTGAGCCGAGAATTCTTTACTTGTGTTCTTACTCTTGTTCAGCCATCCGAAAGTTCCATCAGAAAGTTTTTAGACTCGTACCGTAAATTAGAACTCCAACTTGAAATACTTTTTACCCGCGGTTGGTTAAAGATATTATCTTGAAGTACATTAAGTGAGGGATATAATTCCTTTATTTTCAAAGTTCCGGGGACACTTTGGTGTCACGGTAATCGCCTAGCTACCTCGACAGAAATCATCCTTTTATTTCCATGCTCGACTCCGCGCTACCTAATATTAACACTCGACAGACCAGCTGCTTTTTTCTTTCTCTTCAGCAGTTTTACTGTATCAACACTATTTTTCAGAAGATTTTACGAAGTTGTTTATTTGCACGTCTAGTATTTCTTAAGAGCGTGATATTTTGTAGAACATTCACCTCGTGAAGTACCTGACAGAGACGTGTATATCTCGTGAACTCTTTCGTGCTAGCCATTTTCACGGTTACGAAATTACTAAAAAATACTAGCTAAAGCAAAACTGCGCGGTAGGTTCGACAGACGGATAGTACCACAACTAATGGTAAGGAGAAAAAATCCGATGCGCATAAAAATGAAAAACTAACGCGGCTTAGTAAAAATTCAAGCGAAAACGTAAATGTACGTGGGCCGTCTTAGGAAGTCAGAATGGAAAAACGTAAATTTACGTGGACCGCCCGTTAAGTGTTAAGGAGAACGTAGATCATGTTGGTAGAATATAGTAACGAGACTATACCTCTTGTCTATTCTCTACTATTCTTCTAATTTCGCGTTGTTGTAGTTTTATGTGGTCGATATCGACAAACGTTGGTTGACAACACGATTATAGGAGGGTGTGATCGCTAAGATGGTGTTATTTCGTTTATGTTAATTGCAAGTGTAGATTTGGTGGAATATGTTAGTGGTACTGGAAGTTGTATGTTTTCTAATGTAGTTAGACTTCTTCGATGGTAGATTTGGTAGTTTGAGATGGAAGTTCAGAATATTAGGTTTTGGAAGTTGGGGAGGTTGAAATGTTAGGACTTTGACTCGTTACAAGTTTGGGATTTTGAAGCTTTTGAAGTTTGACACATTGAAGTTTTGGGGTTTTGAAACGTTGGAGGTTTGGAATTTTATAATTTTGGACTTTGATATTCTTGGTATTTTTGTAACTTTGGAATTAGAGGATGAGGAATTTTGGAACTTCTGCTTTTGCAAGTTTTGGAATTTTTGAAGTTGCAGAGTTAGTAATTTCAGGACTTTACAGTTTTTGAATTTTGCCTCTTTGAAGTTTCTGAATTTTTAAATTTGATTTCTTTAGAATGTCAAAGGTTTCAATCTTTGGTATTTTTTATCTATGGGACTTTAAATTTAGAGAATTTTTGCAACTTCGGATTTTTTGTAACTTACGAATTTATACATTTTTGAATTTTATAACTTTGGAATTTATACATTTTTGAATTTTATAACTCTGGAAATTATACATTTTTCAATTTTATAACTGTGGATATTGTGAGTGCTGGAATTTTAAAACTTTGAAATTTGAAGCAATGCAAAAATAGAATGAAACATTCCCTGCATAATTACGTTACTTAATTTTCCGCTTGAAAATACCGTAACTTCCGCGACTACACGTTCCACTAATTGTCGCGTTTCAGGACATACAACGTTACACGGAGTACTCCTTTAGCTTTAATTTGTGTAGCACTATTTCTACGACCTTTGGCTCGTACCTAGAATATATATCACATTAAGGAGTACCAACTCTCCATCTGACTAAGAGACGTAGTGCTACGCCAAAGAGTTCTAACAATAAGTTTCACCAAGACACAATTATAAGCAAAGGCTCTTAGAAGTTCAGTTTATCAAGTAACATACTGCTACGCCAACTTTTAATTCCTGGATTGTTGTTTCAACGGTAACAATCGCATGTCCAAAGTAGTTACGTCAAAAATTATTCTAAAATAAGTTCAATAACAATTTAATTATTTCAAAATAATTCAGTTTAATTCGTTCGTTTTAATTAATTCTTTCATTTCATTTTAAGCTAATTTGTTATGGCATATGCATTTTAAATTAATTCGTTAGGATACATTCATTTTAAACATAATTCATTATATCACGTTCATTTTAAATTAATATGTACTCATTTTAATATGTCGTTTCAAAATAATTAATTTTAAAAGAAGTTTATTATTTTTTCGTCTTCGTTTCATATCTCCAGTATTAATAAAGAATACTCACGAATAAAACTGGTAGGAAAATAACAACGAACAAATATTTTGTATTAAAAAATTATTTTGAATAGATAATAATACTGTAAATTTACACTATTCTGAAAAGACACAAGAAAATTGTAATTTTGAATATGTTATGTTGTAGCTACTTATTGCTACAACGTTTAGAGAAGTAAACAAAGTTAAAATGTTATGCAGACCTTGCATATGCTTCATTATGCAGAATATAATTAGAATCGAATGAAAAATTCAGTTGCAGTAAAAATACTGGCCAATTGTCATATTCGAATTGCATTGTGATATTATATTTGTAGGACAAGGGGTAAAAAATCAATTCAACGTAACATGATCTTGCGATTCAACATGATTAAACTGAATCACCAAACGTAGCAAGCTTTAACTCGTAGCGAAGACAACTCGATCTGCATTTGTTTGTTTGTCTATCCATTACAAGTCGCAATTTTGCGTCTTTCGACTTGAAATTTTGTGGGTAGACTCGCGAGACACCCTAAATTTGCTGTATAGATTTTGGCGACGATCTGACGACGGGAACCTGTCGTCGACGTTGATCGTCGAATCGATAAAAACCGTCTTTGGTATCGTTTTCGATAATGTTTCACGCATGGAATCGACTGGAAGCACGTTAAAAGCTCTATAACTCGTCGTTGACGTCGGTCGTCGTGAAATCAAGAATAATCGTGTTTGGTATCGTTTTCGATAGTTCAGGCACGTTTAATCGTTTGGTGACTTTAAAATCTCTACATCCTTGTTCTACCTGTATGTTTGCAGTACTCGAAATTTTAAATACACGTTCATGTGAGACATCCACTAATACAAATTTTGTTCGTGGTCAACTAAAATGAAGATCAGAAACGTAATATCGATATGCTGGTAAACGTTATCGAACGAGTTCAATGTTTCCGTCGAAAATGAACGCACACGAATCAAAACTGTCATCAGCAAGGTGCGACTCATTCGCGTGGACCCGTTAACGTTCTATCAGATTTATTACGAGTAACCATGAAAGGACGTAGTGAAACTTTCCGTATGCACGTCACCGGGTTAGAACAATGAAGACAGTTGCTCTAATAAAGCAGAGTTGAACCATCAGAGGTCAACATGTAGGGGACACGCGTACGTGAACGTAGCTCTGTGTTTCTAGCTATAAAACTTTCTTTAGGACTTCGGAGGGTGTTAGAGAAATGTCAGGATAGGTCGATACACCTTGCAACCGAAGTTACATACCTGAATATTTGGTTGTCAATTTTATGGGTGATGAGACGACACATTAACACATTCGTCTCCACCTAATAGAAATAATAATTACTTTTTACGTCATTAGACTTCGCCTTGCATTCGTATTTTCCATTTTGAATTTTTCACGTGCTTTTCAATTGTTTTCTTAAATTTCTGTATTTTTGAAATTCCTGGTTTTCAAATTCTCAAATTTCCAAGTTTCAAAATTTTGTAATTCTTAAATTTCCAAGTTTCAAAATTTTGTAATTCTCAAATTTCCAACGTTGAAAATTTAATTCTCACATTCCTAATTTTCCAAATTTTTTAATTTCTGATTTGTTAAAATTCTGACTTAAAATTTCAAATTTCTAAATATTTTTTATTTCAAATTTCCAATTATTTGAGTATCAAAAATTTTTGGAAAATTCACCTCTTCAAATCCTGAATTTGCAAATCTTTCAATTAGCAGTTTTGTAAATTTTCGAATTTTTAAAACACACTATCACAACACACATTGCTCTGTTAACAAATACATATAATATCCAATTGTAAAAAGTTTCTCTATTAACAATACATGAATTTTGAGTGTCGTTAAATATCCCTCTAAACACCATAGAATCCCATTGATTAAAATCTCACTGATTACTTAAAACATGCGTATAATAAACTCTAGTTCATGGAGTACAGCAAGGTAACACAGAACGTCTATTATCATAACTTTCATTAAACCAACCTTTGCACAAATTAAAAGCAATTGTTAATGTTCACGCCACTCAATAACCTTCCACGTATTAACATAATAAACCAACGTATTGAACTCCCCAGTAAAACAATTACACAGTGCACATCAAAGCAAACCCTACAAAAACAATAAAATTATCGAATCAGAAAGAAAATCGTTGGTCAGCATCTGTACGGAGACAGAAATTACATGAAACTTCTTCGAAACCTTTTGAACGCCGCGATTAACCATCGATTGATCGGGATGTTCCATCAATAATTCTGCGATAATAAATTACATTACGGCAGAGCATGAAAACGATATGCGATTTCCACTCTTTCCGGAGTGGTTGGCCTCGTTACGGGATTATCGATCGATCGATCGCGGAAAATTTCGTTGATTATCACGTATCAGCGTAACGCGATTCGAGAATATAATGAATCTGCAGATACTTGGAGCATCAATTCATCTGCCCCTACTTCATCCAGGCCGGATTGTAATCCCGAACAAAATTCATTAAAGCCCGAGCTTAATGGAGATCCAAAAATTTCAATTATAATTTCAACGCGTTGCCGATCGTCGATGGATAGAGGCTCGAGGACATTGTTCCCGCGGTTCTCCATCGTCATTTTACCGACTCCCTTCTCGCCTTTGTCCTATTAAAACGAGTAAGGGCAAACAAAAGGGGTCGAGCTTTGTCGCGTTATCTTGGTGATCGGTACAGTATCGATCGGCCGAGCCGTGATTTGTCGCGGGCACCGTTTCCGGAACGTCTCCTCAATTTTCCTCGGGTTTAACGCTCCCGAGCGTACGCTTTACTATTCTGATCAAATAGTAAAGCGAATTTATTTATAAAATGAAAAATATTTATTCCTCTAAATCAATCTCATCACTTTCAAAGTATTCCCCATCCGACACAATACACTTATGCCAACGTTTTTTCCGATCGTCGAAACGATCAAACAAGTCCTTTTCCGGGATGGCTTTCAATACTTTCTTCGATTTGGCTTTTATCTCATCAGACGATTCGAAACAGTGTCCAGACAGGGTCTTTTGAGTTTGTTAAACAGTCAGAAGTCGCACGGTGCTAAATCAGGCGAATACGGTAGTTGTGGAACGATATGTGTCGATTTTTTGGTGAAATGCTCTCGTAGACCAATGCAGTGTGGGACGGCACAGTATCGTCCCACGCGGAATTGACGAGTTTGAGGCACAAAACATCTTTTAAAATGGTTTCGGTTGATCCACATGAGATGTCCGCAGCATCAACAAGATCTCTAATTATCAATCGACGATTTTCAAGCACCAAATCTTTGATTTCCTTCACGTGGCATTCATCAGTACATGTTGATGGTTCGTCCGGAGCGCTAATTGTCTTAAACTCGAACTCGATCTTTTTTGAAATATTTGTACCATTTGCAAATATTTTTTTGCGACACAGCCTTGTCACCAAAGGCCTTCTGCAACAGCCACAACGTTTCCGCGACAGAACATTTATTCGGTAATCAAAATTTGATGTAAATTCTTTGCTCAACAAAATCCGACATAGTAAGAATCGAAAGACTCACGTTTGTATGTTTACAAAAACACGTATAGCTCGGCAGCAATTGAATATATCGACATTTTATTTTATTTACAGGAAATTGAAGTTATAATTTTATTTAGAGGAAATTGAAGTTATAATTTTATTTAGAGGAAATTGCAGTAATAATTTTATTAAGAGGAAATTGCAGTTATAATTTTATTAAGAGGAAATTGCAGTTATAATTTTATTAAGAGGAAATTACACTGGCAATATCATTAAAAATAAATTAGAAGTGTAATTGCAGTCAAAAGAAAATATAATTTTAATTTCTTTGAAGAGAAATTAGAACAAAATA
This sequence comes from Megachile willughbiella, assembly GCA_945859595.2. NCBI lineage: Eukaryota > Metazoa > Arthropoda > Insecta > Hymenoptera > Megachilidae > Megachile > Megachile willughbiella. Next base: position 15,429,369 of record OX243796.1, read on the forward strand.
AAATTGTATTTGTAATTTCATTGAAGAGATATTGTAGCTATAATTTCATTACATAGTTATAATTGTAATTCGATAAAGAAATAATAATTGCAATTTTATTAAAAAGAAATTATAATTGTTATATCATTTAATAAAAATTGTGATTGTAATTTCATTAAAAGTAATAATAATTACAATTGCAATGAAAAGAAATTTCAATTGTAACTTGATTAATATAAATTAGAATTTGAATTCATCCAAAATTCATTTATGAATCAAGTGATGCTATATTTATAATTTTAATATAAACAACTTTTAATTGCAATTTGATTAAAAAGAAATTAACTTTATTTTGTTACAAATCAATTGTGATTATAATATCATGGAACTAAAATTAGATTCATAATTGTAATATAAAGTGCTTGTAATTAAAAATAAATTACAAGTACAATTTAATTAAAAGAAAGTTCAATTATAATTTTATTAAATTTCATTATCATTATTTTATTGCAATAAAATAATAAGTTAAATCCGAATTCAATCACAAATTCAATTATTCACTCTAATAAACAGTGCAAACCTAAAAAATATACTTAATATGTACATTACACGTTAAAAGTACGTTGAATATGTACAGTAAACGTTAAATGCACGTCCCGTTAATGCAAATATTATTTATTTACAATAACCATTTTCCTCGCTAATAAAGAGCGATATGTACCGTAAATGTTTGCGTATCGTATAGTATAGTTGTCAGATGAAAAATGTCATTAAAAATAAATTCATTAGACGAAATAAGTTTGCTTGGTAGAAAAAAGCTCGGAACCCCTTTGGAAAAAGTCGTAGAGCGTAGAGTGGCTGATTGGAGGGAAGTTTTGCACGTTTGACCCTCGTTCGTTCCATTTTCTATTACGTACGCGTTATTATTTCCTGTTTCACCCCTTTTCGTAGGATTGAAACGATGCACACAAGGTTTCGCATCGCATGTACCTATCAACCCTCCTAATTGGAGTTGCTTGGACGAGAACACGGTAATTTTCTGAGCCTGGAAGTTCCCTGGATGAATCCTGACTCGATCCAGGCAAATGCGCGAATTTTCGACGCTAATTAGTCCGTGCATCGGGGAATAATTAATAAGATCGCGTGATGCGAGTGAATGGATTCTTCGGGCGTGTTTCGTGGAAACAGAACGCGACGAACGCACGAAACCTTGGCTAATCGAAAATTCATTATTCACGATAAGAAATTTCATTGCTGATATTAACCTAATTTCTTTCGGCCGTTCACTGACGCCGAGTTTTCTTTTCTTTTATTCCGTGCTGAATATTTAGCGGAAAACACTTTTTGTGCGTCGACATTTTTCAAAGCGTATGAAAGCCGTAAAATATCGATGAGATATCCCATAGTCATCGTAAATTAGGTCTACTTCGATGCAAATGCTCTTTCGCTTTTCCAACGTAGGGAAAACGGTGATATAGAAAGAGGGATTCTATTTTGTCGCTTTTGTAAATATTCATCTTACACGTTTATTGTAATACCACAATATTGGCCATTTTTATCTACGAATTATTTATTTTTACTGGTTCATTATTTTTATGCAAACAATTCAGTTTTATTTGCTTGTTCTATCTATGCCAGTATTTTATTTTGAATTGTTTACTGCTTTTGTGCAACTAGTTTATTTTTATTTGCCTGTTCTTTTTATGTGAATAGTTTATTTTTATTCCCCTGTTCCTTTTATGTGAATTGTTTATTTTTATTTGCTTGTTTTTGTGCCAATAATTTATTTTTATTCACTTGTTTTTATACGGATAATTTAGTTCTATTTACTTGTTATTTTTATACCAATAATTTATTTTTATTTGCTTGTTGTTTTCATGGCAATATTGGGTCCTATATTACCACTTTTCGTAGGGAAGTTTTATCGTACGTAATATCTAGTAACTTTCCAGGGTAATAATAAGAGACAAACCTTACTTTGGTATATCATAATTTTTTTTTTCTAGGGAAATTTTGTCTAGTGACTTTTAAGTATTATATTGAGTGATGAGATCTCAGTTTTTCCTCACATCGCTATTTTCCCTAGGAAGCTAGAAATATGAACCAATGTCCAGTTGTAAGTGGTTGATTTTTAATACAACTTGGCAATTTCAATAGAGAAATAAGTAAATTATGTATTAAATGTCTCCTTAGGGAGATACGTACTACGCAAAATACCTAGTAATTTTTAAATGGTTTATCAAGTGATTGAACATACTCTTTCAATATCACAATTTTCCCTAAGGTGCAAACGGGTTTTATATCAAACCACTAATCCTTTCCCTAAATCGCCAATTTCCCTAGGGAAGTAATTTAGTTTGAGATGAAAGCAAATGCAGAGTCTCCTCATCCCCCTATCGTCCTTTTACCTAGTAAATAATTACTACGCAAAGTACCTAGTAACTTTGAAACAGTATATTGAATGATTGAACACCCTCCTCTCTCTATATCACAATTTTCTCAAAAAACCGTAACTCCTGGGTCTAATATCGAATTATAGATCCAATTTCCCTATAAAAGTGATTGAATTCAGTATCAAAACAAAATGCAAGATCTCCTTTTCCCCCATATCGACTTCTACCTAATAGTCATCAATAATTACCAAGCTAAGTACCTAGTAACTGTCAAATAGTATGTTGAATGATTGAACACCCTCCTCTCTCTATATCACAATTTTCCCCAAAAACGTAACTCTCGATGTAATATTGAACCACAACTCCATTTTTCCTATAAAAGTGATTGGATTCAGTATCAAAACAAAATGCAAGATCTCCTTTTCCCCATATTGACTTCTACCTAATAGTCACCAATAATTACCAAGCTAAGTACCTAGTAACTGTCAAATAGTGTGTTGAGTGATTGAACACCCTCCTCTCTCTATATCACAATTTTCCCCAAAAACGTAACTCTCAATGTAATATTGAACCACAGCTCCATTTTCCCTATAAAAGTGATTGGATTCACTATCAAAATAAAATGCAAGATCTCGTTTTCCCCGTATCGATTTGTCCCTAATAATCACCAAGCAAAATACCTAGTAACTCCAAAACAGTACATCCTATCCAGCAACCTCATCTGCATATCACAATTTCCCCTAAAAACGCAACTCCCGCGTGTAATATCGAGCGTCAGATCCTTTCCGTACATCGCCAGTTTCCCCATGGGTGGTGTACCGTGCTTGTCCGAGGTATTTCTTATTTTTCGCAAATTCCTGCAGGACTCCGGGTATAATTCGAAAACTTTCACGAGCGAAATGGATCAGCAGCAACGACCACAGCAACGTCGCGAATGCAACCGTTCCGACATTCATGCATATAAAGAAATTGGAACTCCGTGCGGTCGAGTATGCGTTCTCCTGTAACCGCGGTTGCATCCTGCACACCATTGTCTCACGTACCGGCCATCCCCAGGATCAACTTTTCTACCTCCGCTTCCTCTTGTATCTCGTTTCCAGCTTTTCCAGTCTTGTTCCTTTCGCGAACGGAACTTGCCCTCTTCCCGCAAACGGTTTACCTGCCCCCTTTAACCTGTCTCCTTATTTCGCCCCCTCTCTTACTTCGCAGCGCTCTCGTTCGCCCGTTGCGGTCTGTTTATTCGCAGGATAAGTTGTCCCACGGGACTTGTTGTCTTTCCTAGCTTTTCTACTATCTTCACTTCGGTTAACGTTCCCCCGACGATGATTACGAACTATCGATTCCACCAACGAAATTATTTAGTCGACGAAGATTGATGAAACTACCGGCTTCGACGTTAGACAAGCTTGTTTTCGCCCTTTTATGCAATCAGATTGTTTAACGAGCTCTTTCAGCGTTACCGATCGATATGGAAACTGAAATTATTGCTTTTATCGGGATATTCGCTGGTTCTTGATTAAACTGAGCGGTGCTTTTTCTGTTTATCGAGCCATTTATGGGAAGTGAATTTGTTAGTGATACTAGGATTGGTGGTTTGGGGTTTCTCTGGATAGGTATTTGGGAATTGATTATAGGGAATTTTCTACGTATTTATTTCTGAGTATATCGAATTTCTTGTGGACTTATTTTTTATTGCGTTCAGTTATTTATACGTTTATTTCGCAACGCGTTGATTTGTCAGTGAGGATACGTTTTGATAGATGGAATTCGTGAGGTTTACTGTTTCTAATACGTTAAGCTATCAGCGCTTAGCATTTCCTTGAGTTGAACATTTCCACAGCGCTTAGCGTTTTCAACGCGTCGAATACACAGGTTTCAGAATATGCAACGCGACGAGTTTACAGCGCTTAGAATTCTTGATTCGTTGAATTCGCCGCGCGTAGAATTCACAACGCACACGATTTTTAATGCGCCGAATTCAAAACGTTTAAAATTTTCAGCGCATGGAATTCACAACGCTTACAATTTTTATGCGTTGATTTCGCAGCGTTTAGAATTGTCAATGCATCGAATTTACAGCGGTTAAAATTTTCAACGCATCGAATTTACATCGCTTAGAATTTTTTACGTGTTGAATTCTTATTCTGTAGAATTCTCAACGCATTCAAATCTCATTTACTAAAACACTCAATATGTCGAATTTTCAACGCGTTAAATTCTTAGCGGTTGGAATTCTGAGTTCTGAAATACAGACACTATTCATTCTCGATATATTAAATTTTCAGCATTTAGAATCGTCAATACTGAATCATTAATTTATTGAATTGTCATTACTGAATTGTTATTTTATTGAATTGTCACCAGTGAATTTTTATTTTATTTAATTTTCATCACTGAATCATTAACTTAATTGAATTGTCATCACTAAATCATTATTTTATTTAATTGTCACCACTGAATTTCTATTTTATTGAATTTCCATCGCTGAATCATTAACTTAATTGAATTGTCATCAATGAATCACTATTTTATTGAATTGTCACCACTGAATTTTTATTTTATTTAATTTTCATCACCGAATCGTTAACTTAATTGAATGATCATCACTGAGTCATTATTTTATTGAATTGTAATCACTGAATCACTAGTTGATGGATTTGTCACCACTGAATTGTTATTTTATTGAATTTTCATCACTCTCTCATTATTGTATTCACTTATCATCACAGAATTCTTATTTTATTAAATTGTCAGCACTGGGTCGACAACGCATTAAATTCTCAACACTGAAAGTGATTCAAATTTACTTCATTACTGCCACTTTAAACCGATTTTTATTATATCCGTCAGAGAACAAATTGCATTATACACCAGCAGTTACTGAATATACGGTAAATTGAAAAATTTGATTCTCATCATCATACGGCATATAACACATGACTGTTTTTATCCGTGGTTGTCGACATTTTACACGAAAATGAATTTCGAGATTGAACTCGCAAACCAGCTTATTTCTCTTGAAAAGCTAAAAACTTCTTAAACGAGCTGTATGGATGACTGGTTGTGACAGCACCGTAATTTGACCACCACAATCGTCTTATTTAATAGCTCTTTACGTTTCCCCCTTCTCGTACAACTTTATTAAATCAGAAGTTTATTCGAGGAATAATTGGAGCATTAAAAGCTCGAGAACAATAATTGTTTCTGTAATAGAGTCGATCCACAATCGAGTTCGTTCTTAAGCTTCTTTCGTTTGAATACTTATATAAAAACGTACAAATGTTTTAAATTCTCAGTTCTTTGGAATTTTTCAGATATTCAAATTCATGTATTCGTGATTTTTTTTTAATTTTTCGGGTTGTTTTAATTTGTACATTTTTATATTCTTGAGTTTGGGGAATTTTACAAGTGTAGGGAATTTTTGGGTTATTTAGTTTTTGTATTTTTAAGGTTTTGATAGGATGAAATTTCTAAATTTCTTGATTTTCTAATTTTTCTATCTGGAGTTTCGTAAATTTTCATTTGTATTGGTTATAGTATTTCTACATTTTTATGTCTTGGGATTTTCAAAGATCTACGTTTCTGAATTACTAGGTTCCCATATTCCTAGATTTCCAAATTTCTGCATCGTTAATCTTCTAAATTTCTGTCTCTACATATATCCTTAAATTCTAAGATTCTCAAATATCTGCACAACCAAATTTCTGGGTTTCCATATCCCTAGATTACCAGATTTCCTAGATTTTCATATTCCTAAATTCCCATATCTCCAGATTCTTAAATACCTACATCTTCAAATTGGTAGATTCCCATATCCCTAGATTTCCAGATGTCTAAATTCTCAAATACCTATATTTCGAAATTTCCTAGATTCTTAAATTTCTACATTTTTATATATCTGAATCCCTATATCTCAAGGTTCCTAGATACCTACATCTTCAAATTGGTAGACTGCAATATCCCTAAATTCACATATCCCTAGATTTTGATATCTCTGAATTACAAAATATCAAGATTATTGAATATCCACTTCTTCATATTGGTAAACTTCCATATCTCTACATTCTTAAATACCTATATTTTCAAATTTTCTGGATCCCCAAATTTCTATATTTTTATATCTCTAAATCCCCATATCTCAAGGTTCCTACATACACTGCCGCTCAAAAGTATGTGGACACTTCCTGAATCCTTATAAATGCCTCAAAAAAAAAGTTATGATACCTCTGATTATTTTGATTAACCTGCATGTATTCCAGTTCGTACAGTGTTAGAGAACATATTTTAATAATAATTTATTAAATATCTTACCGCTAATGATACAAAAAAAAATTATAACATCTTTTTGTTCACATATCCATCGCGTGCTTTTATAACCGCGATTACTAATCGTGGCTATTAACTTTTTCAGTATTTGACTATTAACAGCTTTCTACACCGATTCTAGGATTTCCCACAAATGTTTATCCAATTTTGTAAATTTTTCGAAATTGTCTATCAAGGTGGTCCCATAGACATTTATTTATTTAAGAAAATTGAATAACTAAATTGTTAATTTAGTACTATTATAATACATTACATTCATATTCCTAATAGAATTTAGCAACAAATATTGTTTAACAATAAAAATATACAATATGTAACACAAATTTCAAGAAAATATAAGTGTCCACATACTTTTGAGCGGCAGTGTACCTACATCTTAAAATTTGTAGATTGCCATACCCCTAGTTTTTAATAGCTCCGTATTCCAAAATATTTAGATTACTAAATATCCACCTCTTCAAATTGGTAAACTTCCATATCTCTATCACTATCTTCCATTCTCAAATAACCTATATTTTCAAATTCTCTAGATCCCTAAATTTCTATATTTTCATATCCCTAACTCCCCAAACATCTACATCCTCAGATTCCTAATTTGCCTAAATCCCTATACGAATAAATCTCCAACTCCCCAAATTCCTACATCAGTGTCCCCAAATCCAATGTTTACCCTAAAAATTCTCAGAAATCCCCCAAAATAAATGAACATCTATACAAAATCCCTAGAGTCTGTTATATTCCAGAGTCCATATCCCTAGGATCGCAACCCTAAACGTCAGATTTGTCCCTGTCTCCACAATACCGTCGCGGAAACAATCGGTCCCATCTTTTTTTCTCGGCGGTTCCTGGCAAAAAGGACGAATTATTGCCAGAACGTGCGGATTTTCTCCGAACTTGCTCCTTCGACTTGGCGCACTTCTGCCGGAAGTACAAATACGAGAAAAGGCGAAACGGGATGGGAATAAAGTGGTTGGCGAAACGGGCCAATCTCGACGTCGCTTCTTCGCGACGTGCACACAATGTATCGATTGTGTGCAACCAACCAGTGTACCGGTGGTTCGTGTGTCGTCGATTCTACGGTCCTTTCTTCTTCTTCTTCTTTTTTTTTTTTCGCTATTTTATTTTTATTCTATTTCTTTTGCCCGCCGTCCAGAAGCCGAGATTTCGGAAACTGGGTGACGGAGCAGAGTCTTTTAAAGGGGTTAGCTTTTGTTGATCAGATTCCAACCGATATCCACGGCAATCGCTTCCTGCGACAGTTTTTGCCAGCTCCATTGAGAATCACTGGCCAGCTATTGTTTCCTTTTGGGGGACTTGGAATTTTTATTTATTTCCCGCCGGTATAGAAATGATACTGATACTAGATACTTTTTTGCGCGGGTGTCAGCGCTGAAGGAGATTTATCTCGCGGGGAATGGAATAAATCAGTGATACATGGTAATTCTGCCGACTCGATACTAGGTAGAAGTACAGGAAGTTTGCGGAAGAAATATGAAGAGGAGAATCAATTTTTCTATCGATAAGTCTGAAAGGAAGGTAGTTCTGAAGTGAACGAAGAATGTATTTTACTCTTTTTGCGGGATTTGTGTTATGTTTGTTGTGTCGTTGATAAAGACATGTACGTGAACAGAATGAATTCTCATTTTTGTTGATAAAGATGGTTTTGATTGACAAGAATAATGATTTTTCAATTTCAGTCATTTCTTTTGTTGCATTTCTGTTATATTTTTATTGGTAACTATTACGGAAGATGACTTGTAAATTATAAATTCTTAACACGTTTCTTGCCATGTCAGTCACCGATGCCTGACACTAGCTAGTCTGAACCGACTGAGGAGCATGATAATTTCAAAACCTAACAGTGAAACTAATTGTTAAGAAATTGAAATTTTTTTTCTTGTACTTCTGTTATATTTGTGCTATTAAATATAACAGAAAATTACATGCAAGTTATGCATTTTTAAATAAATAATTAAAATGATAAACTTAGTTAGTTTGAACCGAGTGAGCAGTATGGTAATTTCAAAATTCAACAATGAAACTAATTGTTTAAGAAATTGAAATTTCTTTTCTTGTACTTCTATTATATTTGTGCTATTAAATATAACAGAAAATTACATGCAAGTTGTACATTTTTAAATAAATAATTAAAATGATAAACTTAGTTAGTTTGAACCGACTGAGGAGCATGGTAATTTCAAAATCTAACAGTGAAAATAATTGTTTAAAAAATTGAAATTTCTTTTCTTGTACTTCTATTATATTTGTACTATTAAGAAGTATAGAAAATGTCATGTAAATTTAAAACTTTTAAAGAAATAATTAAAATGATAATCTTAGCTAGTTTGAACCGACTGAGGAGTATGATAATTTCAAAATCTAACAGTGAAGTTAATAATTTACAAAATTGAAAATTGTTTTGCTGCATTTATTTTATATTTCTACTATCAGCAATAACAGAAGACAACATATAAATTATAAATTCTTTAAAAAATAATTAAAATAATAACATTAGTTCATGTGAAACGACTGAGTGACTGGTAATTCAGGATTTAACAATGAAATTAATAATTTACAAAATTTCAAATAATGATGTTAGTAATAGTGATAAAAGATAATTTAGAAATGAAAAATTTCTTGTATTCTTAATTATATTGTTCATATTAACCTTTCCATATTCAAATTATTTTACATTCAGAAAAAATTGTTTGCATACATATTTCAGAAATATGTATCTGTAGAAATACATGTACTATGAAATCAATTCTTATAAATTTATTATGAATTGAATTTTTATTTTACATATGTTGTGCAACACAAATGATTCTTAAGAAGATTTCTATATTTTAATTTAGTTTTATTTTATTTTATTTTTGTAGTATTTGATAACATTTGAAAATAACATAATTGACTGACACAGTTTCCAAAATATTTAATATTAATATTTAAATATTGACCAAAAACTGTACAGTAAAAAAGGATGTATATTTTTTTATATATATTTCGTGTTACTTATCTAAAAATGTCAATATATGTGTTAATTATTATGCATTGATTTAACCTGTTAAGCTGTAAGTGGTTATATTTTTACATGAATTCTCTGAATTTACCTTAGTTGCTTTTGTTGTCGAAAAACTAGAATTTATGGCTGCTATATCCAAAAAGGGGAGAAATGTTGGTAAATAAACTCGTCGCTTTGACGTTTGTAAATAAGTCCATAAAACTGAAGTCGAAAAACATGTATTTGTCTTTCACGTAAAAAATAAAATGTTTCCTCTTTCTGTTTAAAATGTTGTGTTTATAGAAATATCGTATTTGAACATTCAAAAAGGGTACTGAAATATTTCGGCAATTTGTGAATTCGGAAATTTAAAATTAGAGATTTCGATATTATGAAAAATATTCACAAATTATATGTACGTATTCATAGATTTCGAAAAATATAAAATTTGATGATGTAAGGATTTGGAAATTTAGAAATCTTAATATTTGTGTATTTGGAAATTTACAGATTTTGGCATTTAGAAATTTGTTAATTTTTAAAAATATTTAGAATATTTAGAAATTTTTTAATTTTAGAACTTTGAAATCTTGAGTTTGTGAAATTTGAGTTTCAAAGTGTAGGACAAAAATATACCTGAAAACGTAGGAATTTAATGATATAGAAATTTGCTGGTTCAAAGAACTCGAATCCTAGAAATTTATAATTTTGACCTCCGAAAACTTTCAAATTAAAAAATTCAGAATTAAGAACTTAAAGATTTTCTAATTTCCAAATTTGTGAATATATTTTACAATTTCAAAACCAAAGAATTTAATCACTCTTATTTTCATAAAAATATTAATAATTTTACGTTGCACCAACATATACATTATTATAAAGCAACAGTAAGATTGAAAGATATAATCCCAGTTAAAAAGAAAAGCTAATATTGAAAAGTAGAAACGGGAGAAGCAATGCAAGTAAATTATCGAGTATCTGTAAGTCGATCCCATTAGACAGAATTCAGGACCATAACTCCGTGCTACAATTTCCGAGGAATCCCCGATTCAACTTTCAACTTCATCGTTGCAATTTGCTTCGTAACTACGTTTCTTTTGTCGTAAGGTTACTTCTCGAAAGGATTATCTCGTTATACGTGTTCTTAGAGGTTCAGACGAACTTCCGGCTTGGCATTATGTACTTTATAAACTTCTTTTCGCCTTGAAGAGATTACATCTGCTCGTAGAGGCTGTGAAACGAGATGTCTCGCGTATTCTTCTCGGGATCTAGGGTTAAGATCGTTCCTGAACTCTCGTACGGACCGGTACGCTACTGGGAATTTCGGGGAATTCCCCTAGGATCCTCTTAATCCTGATATTTCACGAAACGTCAGACGTTCGGCCGCGGAAATTAGATTATGCAAATACGAAAGGAAATTTTGTGATAAATATTTGACAAGATTCATAGACCGTGGAAACACCGGATAGCAGTGATTGTTTCAACAATACCGTGTTTATTATTATTTTGAATAATTTACATGCTGTTTCTCTTGGATGTTACAACGGATCGAGCTAACAAGCAGATATTCAAACAATCTGTTTGCAACGTGCCATTTTAGATACAGTTACGGCTCCAATTTGCGATCACGATGAACTTCTACGAATACAAATACAATGTAATCGAGAAACAGAGATATCTGGGAAATTTTAATGCAGAGGATTAACCCTTTATTTTACGTGGTGAGAGACTCGAGTCGTACACTGCATTTCAATTTTAAATATTAAATTTGAACAGTACAGTTCGAATGTAACAAACTTTTATCTTGACTTGAGCAGATCTTCACCTTTATTCAGTTTAGGGTTCAATAATAATTACCTGACAATTTTAACCTTTGTGTCACTTAATACTTTGTCTTTTCTCTGTCTTTCCAAGCATTTTTTTAGAGAATTAAATAAACATGTATATACGGTTTTATTGAACCAACACTATTTTCCATAAGATTTTACGAAGTTATTTATTTACGTGTCTACTATTTCTTGAAATACTTTTTATCCGCGGTTGGTTAAAGATATCTTGAAGTAAGTTAAGTGAGGGATATAATTCTTTTATTTTCAAAGTTCCGGGGACATTTTGGTGTCACGGTAATCGCCTAGCTACCTCGACAGAAATCATCCTTTTATTTCCATGCTCGACTCCGCGTTACCTAATATTAACACTTGACAGACCAGCTGTTTTCTTTCTCTTCAGCAGTTTTACTGCATCAACACTATTTTTTAGAAGATTTTACGAAGTTGTTTATTTGCGTGTCTCGTATTTCTTAAGAGCGTGATATTTTGTAGAACATTCACCTCGCGAAGTACCTGACAGAGACGTGTATATCTCGTGAACTCTTTCGTGCTAGCCATTTTCACGGTTACGAAATTACTAAAAAATACTAGCTAAAGCAAAACTGCGCGGTAGGTTCGACAGACGGATAGTACCACAACTAGTGGTAAGGAGAAAAAACCCGATGCGCATAAAAATGAAAAACTAACGCGGCTTAGTAAAAATTCAAGCGAAACCGTAAATGTACGTGGGCCGTCTTAGGAAGTCAGAATGGAAAAACGTAAATTTACGTGGACCGGCCTTTAAGTGTTAAGGAGAACGTAGATCATGTTGGTAGAATATATTAACGAGACTGTACCTCTTATCTATTCTCTACTATTCTACTAATTTCGCGTTGTTGTAGTTTTATGTGGTCGATATCGACAAACGTTGGTTGACAACACGATTATGGGAGGGTGTGATCGCTATGATGGTGTTATTTCGTTTATGTTAATTGCAAGTGAAGATGTGGTGGAATATGTTAGTGGTACTGGAAGTTGTATGTCTTCTACTATAGTTGGACTTCGTTGATGTGGAATTATGATGTGTAATTTGAGGTGGAAGTTTAGAATATTAGGTTCTGGAAGTTAGGGAGGTTAAAATGTTAGGACTTTGACTTGGAAGCTTTGGAATCTTGAAGCTTCAGAGGCTTGGAATATTGGAACTTCGCAATTTTTGGATTTTGGAACTTTGAAGATGTTGAATTTTATATCTTTGGAGAGTTTGAATTTTATAGCTTTGGAGATTTGTAACTTTGGAAATTTGAAATGTTGTAACTTCACAGATTTTGTAACTTTGAAGATGTTTGAAATTTCATACTTTCTCAGCTATGAGACTTCAGAATTTTGAAATTCTATAAAATCGAACGTGACAGAATTAACATATATATACTGTGAAATATATCCAAATTTGTATCTTCATTTACAACAGTCTATACCAATACATACTTATTTACTTATCAACATAAACGTCCTTAAAACTGCTGTTTCCATACAATTGATACAGTAACCAATAAATTGATCATAAAGCAAACGCATGAAATAATCATTCTAAACAATTTGAAAGACGTGCGAAGATTAAAAAGTTCCCGTATAAAACTGATGTTCGTTACATTAAAGAATGATTAGCCGATAATCGTGTCGATAAAAAGAGAGATTACATTAAATTGAATTTCAGTTGAATGACTTCTTTTTTGTTCGTTGGTTTTTACGATGGAGAGAAGGTAAGAAGCGGGTTCACTTTCGCGAGAGGAGTTTCTTACAAAGAAATTTCCCTAGGGTGCTCGATAGCGACGCCTCTGGGTCAGAGTTAGCTTCGTGTAACACTATACCGTATACTCGAGTTCGGTTAATAGTTAGGTGGATCAAATCGATTCGATTTGCCTTAACTGCTACAATTGTATTTGTAACACGATGCTCGGTATAATTAGGAAATTAGTTACTCGAACTAGGTAACCAGAATTCGATAACTTGCAAGGAATCTAATTTCATTTGTCTGCCCCTAAATTGTACGCCTGGACGAACGAGCGTTTGATTACGCTGCAGGATTTACTTAAAAATACTGTAGGGAAATCTGAGCAGTCATTCGATTCTTTGATACTGTCTGAAATAAAGTTAGACCGTAATATAAGGGGTGGTTCATGCAATTGTATCAGATTATAACTCCATTAATAGTGCGGATAAAGAAAAATGCCAAAGCAATAAGAATAGGTACAAAGAGAAATGTATTCATGGGACCAATGAGAAGTGGTCACATTCAGTTTGTGAGAAGTGTAGTAATGCATGTACATTCAATTGTACTGTTTTTCTTAAATGGAAGCACATAATTTACACAGTTGGATTTCTTTCGCTATTCCACGTAAAAAAGTATTGGGGTAGCAGAAAAATGATCGAGGTATTTTAAGAAAATTTATCGAAGATGCTCAGACGCTGCGTTACTGTACCTTTCAGACGCTTTGCAATTTTCATAACTGAGTGAAGGCGATCTGTTTATTGTTGCACACTGCACCGTTCTTTTAGATCCCACAGAATTGATAGGATTTGCGTAAATCTTATCTTTCAAATAACCACATAGAAAAAATCGAGGGCATCAGATCGGGTGGGCTGGCCAAGATATCGAGGTGTACCGATGAGTTTGCCATACTTATTTTTTAAATATTGTATGATCACTGGTGAACCGTGCACCATCTTGCTGGAAGAACTCCAAATTTGGTTGCCATGAACCAGCATCTTCGATAACGATATTTTCTTAAAATACCTCGATACGGAATCACTTTTTTACTATTGTGCCCCAGTAATTTTTTACGTAGAGAGGAGTCCAACCGCGAGAATTATTTCCATTAAAAAAAATAATACAATTGCACATGAATCACTGTAAACCAGGAACATACTTTGAACCATCTTGTTCGACATTTTTCTGATTTCCGTATGAGAAAATGCTATTTTCTTTGTGGCATGAGAAACATTTCCTCTTGCACAGAGAACATTTATTTTTAATTTCAGAAAAGTCTATATCGTTGAATAACTAAATATTGAATTAAATTTGATAGCCATTTTATCGCCGTAGTTTATAATAACGAGAAAACTTAAATCGCGACTTTTTTAAGTACCTCTAGTACCTCATTTCTTCGTTAACGCGTTAAGATACCATCTAGGTAATACAGTAGGTAGATAATGCTATAGACAGCTAAACACCTGCTATTATAAAATGTACAAACATGGCGCAAATGAAGTACATAACCGTCACGTGAAAAATGAAGATGTTGCACGAAAAACACAGGCGGCTGCTAATCGCTACAAATGGGCATATAAGTTGTTAAGCGTTGAACGAAAAGGTGCAACTTTCTCACGCGATTTCTAACCCGATAATTTCTTGTTTATGTTTCAGGATGGCGCATACGTGAAAGAGAGCGAAACGGACGGGCTGGGACTTTGCCCTTACGATCCACGACACAACAGCACCGCTGTATTTGTCGGTGAGTTATCGCTACAGCACTTTTTATTCTTTTTTAAACCGGCTGTATGACGGCAGCAAGTTCCACGGAATCTAACATTGTTCTAACTCATTATGCGGAAGAATTAATCATGCAGTTCTGATTAATAAAACGGACTGATTAACATTAGCTTTACATATGTTCGATGAACTTTTAGATTAGAAATAAAGGACTATAAGGGGTGTAACGTAAATTTGTTTACATAATTATTCGGGATAAATTGAGGTACGTTTTTTAGAAAGTATCTGAATTTCTGTAATTTAAAGTAAATTTGCAAATGTTCACGGGTTCTAAAAGTTTGAAATGCGGAAATTTTCAAGTGACCAAATTGATCTATTTTCGTATTGTCAATTTCCCGCATTTTCAAGTTTCCAAATTTTCTTATTGACAATTTCTCACATTTTTAATTCTCCAAATTTCCCACATTTTCAAGCCTCCAAATTTCCAAATTTTCTTATTGACAATTTCTCACATTTTCAATTCTCCAAATTTCCAAATTTTCATATTGTCAATTCTCCAAATTTTCATATTGTCAATTTTCCAAATTTTCAATTCTCCAAATTCCCAAATTTCCAAGAAGTCAAATTTTCGTATTGTCAATTTTCTAAATTTTCAATTCTCCAAATTCTCAAATTAGCAAGTCTTCAAATTCCCAAATTAGCAAGTCTTCAAATTTCCAAGTAATCAATTTTTCAAGTTTTTATATTGTCAATTTTGCAAATTTTCAATTCTCCAAATTCTGAAATTACCAAGTATCCAAGTTTCCAAATTTTCAAGTATCCAAATTTACAAATTTTCATATTGTCAATTTCCCACATTTTCAAGTCTCCAGATTCTCAAATTTTCAAGTCTCTTATTTTTCGAATGTTCATTTGCCCAAATTTTCAAATCTGCCAATTTCTAATTGCCTAAATTAAATCATTCTTTCTAACATTTAAAAATCTCCAAATTTCTAGTTGTTTGAATTAAATCATTCCTTGTTAAATTTTCAAATTTCCAAATTTCTAGTTGCCTAAATTAGATCATACCTTGTAAAATTTTCAAATCTCCAAATTTCTAATTGCCTAAATTAAATCACTCCTTCTAAAATTTTCAAATCTCAAAATTTCTAATTGCCTAAATTAAATCATACCTTTTGAAATTTTCATATTTCCAAATCATCAAATTTCAAAGTTGCCCAATTATCAACCTTCTAAATTCCCAAATCCCCAAATTCTTAAATTTCCAAATTAACCAGTTACCTGAAAGTTCGCAAATTTGACCAACCAATCAAAAGCGAGAGAACAATAGAAATTACTCCCTCTTGGTCTCCATTTTCCCTACGGAAACCCGACTCGCTCTTAACTGAACGGTGAAAGGGGATTGTAATCAATTGAAGTCCTTGTTCGTATCAATAAACAGTATACTACCATGCACCCTAGTGTACAGCAGCACACTTCTGATTCATAGTGTACTCGGTTTTCGCGTTTCGAGTGACGAGGCTGTAGTATATCGCAAACAATGAATTAGACCCGTAACGAACGAAATCTATTCATATACCGCTCTACATTTGAATACGGTGATACGATCTCGTACATTTTGCGTCAAATCGTTCTGGATATGGATATTCCGAGGCGTTTCATTCGCGTGTACACGATGAAGCAGCTGGAAAAGTCGATACTTCAGCCTGGTAATCATCATACGTTCTACAAAATTTAATTAAACGCTTTATTTTAATACTGGAACACAGTGAACTATTTCCGCCAAAACCTATACAAATTTTTATATTTGTTAATTTATTACTATCTTACAAAAGGATTTCCACGTTTCGGAATTATAACTGCTAATGACGACCGCAACAATAATATAATTAGACACTTATTTTTACCAACTGGCCATTTCGATGATGTATACTTTCATCCTCATCAGAACTTGAACACGAGTACGTGAATTCCAAATATTTTTCACTTACCGAGGACTACTGAACATTTTCTTTGTCTATAATCTGATTATCACTATGAAGTTCAATTTCGTTTTCTTCTCATTCACTTTCTTCGTGCTCGTACAATTCACCAACCGATATCGGACCATTGGTATATTCTTCACTTTTTGCAACGATTCAGAGATTTTCGTATTGCCGTTGTTAGGGCTTGTTATATAAAAAAGAATTAGGTCCTATTCCAACGACTATGGTAAAATGACCGCGTGAAACAATTACTATGTTACGTTGCATGGCGACTATGTTTATGTTGCAGCGCCGGATAAGACGTTGCGTGCGATCAAATTTCCTAAGAAAGCATCGATAAATCTATCTAAATATCTAATAAATTCGGGTTCGTAAACAGATCATAGGATACTTTTCCACTTTGAGAAGTACCAGTGAAAATGACTGGTATTGGTATAAGTAGCCATGGCAGAAAATTATTTCGATTCCGAATAAATGAAGCAAAAATAAAATTTGTTGTATTACACCTTTGATTATCGCTGTAAAAGTCATATCATTGCGGAGGAAATATGCTACATGAATCTTCAAGCGAAATTATAAACCCAGTCTGGTAGTTCTAGCGTTAATTCAACCGTTGAGAAACTTAGTGATTCTATTAGATAGCACATACTTCTTTGATTTTCTTGAATTTTGACACAAACAGAGTCATGTAGGTTTTGCTTGGTTTAAACCAGTAAGAATTTTAAAACGAAACCAATCATTTTCGTCGTAGCTAAACTCGCATGCATTTCACACACGTGATTCTATTCAAATCGCTGTTCATTCAATAAACTCGAAATCGAGTCCGGTTAAAATGGAATCTGAAAATAGGAGAAGCAGATAATCCAGGATTATTCGTTTCGGTCACTTACTATCGCGCACATCTTGTTTACAAGTAATACATCTTAATTTTGCATTTAACCGACACGATAGGTGGAGGTCCGGTGCATAAGGTGTGATCGCGTGACTGAATCGCATGTTAAGTGACCTACTCCAGAAAAAGAAAAGATAACAGGCCCCGGGTATAATTCAACCGAAACGACAGAGAAATATGCAGAATCGTGACGCGGTTGTGTCATTGTCTCGCGATAAATTATCGACCAACTATTCGCTAATTTTTCCCGTCATTATCGAATCAAAACCCGACAACTCTGACAGCTGTGTGTTTCGCGGAATCTTACGCTCGTTTTCATATCTCGAAGGATATTATTGATCGTACAGGCTCTTTCAAAAGTTTAAAGGTCGTACGTTCTTTGTGCGGTGGTTGAGGAATTTTTTTGTATTTCGCCTTGAATTATTGCGGTAGTTCATTCTTCATGCGACGATTCGAGCTTTTAGTACGCGGACATTCTGTGTGCGTTGAATTTTCAAAGCATTTCTCAGCTCGATTAGTTTTCATTGTTTTAATATCTCGATCAATCGAATTCTTTTACGGTGAATTTTTATTATTTCGAATTTTCCCGCTTCGTATTTTCAACGCGTTTAATTCTCAATTTGTCGAATTTTCAACGCGTCAAATTTTTCCTAGAATTTGTAATTCGTTTTCGTATCATATTTTCATTTTATCAGTTTTTCAGAGTTAATAAGTTTACGTTGATTTTTCAGCTTGTCGAGTTATTACAGGGTTGAATTTCCAAATCGTTGAATTTTTGTCAGATTCCAGTTCAAAATTTTAGCTAGAATTTGTAGGTCGTTTTCATATCATATTTTCATTTTATCAGTTTTTCAGAGCTAATAAGTTTACGTTGATTTTTCAGCTTGTCGAGTTATTACAGGGTTGAATTTCCAAATCGTTGAATTTTTGTCAGAATCCAGTTCAAAATTTTAGCTAGAATTTGTAGATCGTTTCCCTATCATATTTTCATTTTATCAATTTTTCAGAGTTAATAAGTTTACGTTGATTTTTCAGCTTGTCGAATTCTTACAGGGTTGAATTTCCAAATCGTTGAATTTTTGTCAGATTCCAGTTCAAAATTTTAGCTAGAATTTGTAGGTCGTTTTCGTATCATATTTTCATTTTATCAATTTTTCAGAGTTAATAAGTTTACGTTGATTTTTCAGCTTGTCGAGTTATTACAAGGTTGAATTTCCAAATCGTTGAATTTTTGTCAGATTTACTAGATTTTCAACGAGTCACATTTGTAATCCGCCGAATTTTCGAAGCATTTAATTTTTATCGCGCCAAATTCTCAATTCTTCAGATTTTTACTTCACCGAATTTTTAACCTGTCAAAATCTCAGCACATCACATTTTTAACCCGTCGAATTTTCAGCTCATTTATAATTAGTCAAATATTAACGTGATCAAATTCTCAGCATATCAACTGTTTAATTAGTCGAATATGGTGAACTCTGCGCGTAAAATTTTTAATACATTGAATTCTCAATGCGTGAAATTCTTAATATATTAAATTCTCAACGTATTGAATTTGTGAATTTCTCAATTTCAATACGTTCAATTTTTAATAATCTATATTGTCAGTGCTGAGTTGTGCTCGTCGAATTTCAAAATACACATACAATTAATTTTTGTGATTTAAGTCTTTCTAAAAACGTGCATTTAATCTTGCAATTATCTCTGTAACTTAAAAATAGCTATTACTGTATATAAATAAATAAATAAATTTTCAATTTTGCATCGTCTGACACGTAAAATTTTTAAATAAATTTTATGACTATCTGAAGTCTTCTTAAAAAATATACGACAGATTTATTCATCAATTTGTGGCTAAGTTTGCAACTATCGTTTAAAGAATCTTCATTACATTATCGATTGGAGGCCACTTTCAAAGTAAATTTTTCGACTATCAAAACTAAATTTATGTGTTTAAAATTATTGTATACTCTGAATACAACCGAATAATTTTTTTGATAGTTAATATCAGATACATATTACATGTTAACTTCAATTTATTACAGCTAACCAAGTGACAAGTGTCTTAAAGCACTATCAAAATAAATTTTAATCGAAGTAGACAGTGTTGCAAAGATCCGCGTCGATACCTCAAAACGCAAAAGCGATATCTATCGTTTCCTCCGCAGAAAGCATATTCGATTTGAACGTTCGCCGGCAGATCCGCTGACAGTTTCGATTGGATAGAATGCCGTTTTTTTTCCACCGGTGCAAGATTAATACCGGAATTATTGCAGGATCGTTTTCAATCGAACGGTTTCGAACGTCAGCTGCGCTGAAGTTGACAAGTATCTTTTCCACCGGATATCGTAAATAGAAGACGAATAGGCGTACATGTACCCGTTGGGGTTGGGTCGATTTTATAACATCGTAACCGATACCCTGGCCACCCCTTTTGCCTCGTTTGTATCTCTTATATCCTGTGTCAGAGTTTGACTGAAATATAGTCGAAACGTTAGATCGTGCTCCCGATTACCGTGTTCCGTTCGTTCCTTTTTTTTTTTTTTACCACCCAGCAATCGTTGATGCTGTACAGCTGATATATTCCGGTTTCGTCTGGCGGTTTGAAAAGGACGGACAAGGAACAGGCCGGATATCGAAAACGAGAAATTTATTAGAGCAGAAATGGAGACTTTGATTCACGGTTTCCTTGCGACGAAATATTTGTCTCCGTGCATTCAGCTACATATACACTCGGATCGGGTTTATTCCCCTTTTTCTCGGATTTTGATATCCGTGTCTCGTCAATCTCCCGGCTATCGTACAGAATCGGCGTATTTGTCCGTCGCGTCGATGTATCGATGTTCCGATACGCGAGGACAGAAGGGCCGAGAAGGGGGAAAATAACACACGCGAAAAGATATCCGAAGCTTCTCCTTCCATATCGCGTCTATCTTGATGAATGACGGGAACAATGGGACGTCATAAATCAAGTTCTGCGTAAACACGTGAATAGGGAAATCATAAATATTCAACGCGTATCCTTCGGTGCGTTTTAATCGGCACGGGAGGAAAACGGGACAAGATGGGGGCATCGATGCTCGATTATAAGGGAATAATAACGCGATTTAAATGCATTATTGGGCAGAAACTCGTAACTCATAATGCGAAATTTTCTCGTTGAATGTGCGAGATTTATAGGTGCTGCAAGGGGTGGAGGCGTTTGATCAGGGATTTGTGGACAGTTAACGCTGACCGGCTCGTTTTTTCTCTTTCTTCCGACCATTTTCTTTTTTTCAAAATACTAAATCTACCTGATGTGTACTTAATCTGAAATGAAAAATAAACGACAAAACATATATTACACACATTAATTCTTTATCTCGATGAAGATCAATGCAGATAGGAGAATCGCTTCAAAAAATTGTGTAATTTATAATGAGGATCTTGTGGAATGGTCATTTGACCGGTTTGGTAGTTTTAGTGTTTTTCCTAGTGATTTCCTAGATAGTGTCATTCACAGCTAATTAATTATTGATACAGTGGTAAGACTGTTGAGGTAGGCATGTGCGCGAGAATTAAATGATACAAGGAGTCTTGAAAGGTACAGGGTGTCTCACAATTAGTGTAGGTCCCTGAAATGGGGGGTAACTGACGTGATTCTGAATAAAATTTCCCTTTTTGAAAATAGGGTTGGAAGCTTCGTTTTTCAATTATTAAGGAAAAACACGGGCCAAGCACAGTCGCTTTCGTATCTGCGCGCGTAATTCTCGCGTCTGCGCGCGCAATTCTCGAGTCTGCGTGCGTAATTCTCGCACTGTGATTGGTCCGTGTTTTTCCTTAATAATTCAAGAACGACGCTTCAAACTTCATTCTTGCAAAGGCAAATCTTTTTCAAAATCACGTCAGCTACCCCCCATTTCAGAGACTTAAACTATTTGTGAGACACCCTGTACATATTATAGATATGTACATATATTAAACATATTAATATTTAAGTGAATTGCACGTGTAATTCGTAACGTGCCTCGCACACGAACGCGCTGACCGATTTCGCGCAACGCTCTCCCTTTTCAATAAAGACAAAGGATGTTAAAAAGTTAGGTTTTCAGCGGTTCTTGATTGTGAAGATTATATGAACCTAAAATTTAATTGCGGTGAAAATACGAATCTAGTTTGACACATGCTACTAAAACAGTTATTTCTTCATGAATCCACAAGTCAAAACCCAAGTGAGACGAATGAACCCATTCTCTACATCATACGCTGACTTACAAAAAGCCCCATAATAAGTAGCATAAATAAATTTATTTTCTAGCGAAACTTCGGTGACAAGTTAAAAGCGTACCAAACAACTTGGATTAATTGAATTTAGCTTGAACTCGGAAAAGTTTTATGAAGTTCGGAATAAATGATTCTCCAGCAAGTCCGACGTATACTAAATAAATGATCGAAATTCCGGTCCCTTTTCTTGTACAGTTTTTTACCACCGGACTAATTGCGATATCGTTATACCTGCCGTAGGTCGCTAATCCAAATTACGAAAGGAATATCCGTTGATCATTGGTTCGTTTGGTAACCGATTTTGTAGCTGTCCTCGCTATTTTATTTTATTATCATCCGCGGTTCACACACTCGCGGATTTACGATAATCGCCGTACGTCTGTGTATTCTGTAACAAAGAGATAGAATTCTAGACATGTTTTCACGTGTGCGATTGTAGGCCACGCTCGTAAATATCGCTATCAAACGTTCCTTTTCCTCGAAAGCCTATATTTTATGAACGTGGGCGTGCTCTGTTAACAAACATCGACCTGAGTGCCTCGCTTAGCGAATTGTATCTGCTTTAAAAAATCATTACTGGCCACATCTTGGTCCACGATTTACTCGGGCTGTCGCTTCAGAATTGATATATCGAGTGTTGCACTACCTCTGGTTACAGGGCGATATTTCTATCGGTTTTGATAACATCCGAAAATTTTAAACGAGTCAATTGTGCGGCGGGGAAAATATTGTGGCTTAGCACGATACGCGTTGTGTAAATCCATTCCCTCTGTTTTTATTAAACTGTGGTCGGTGTTATTTAAATACTAATCCGTGTGTAAAATTATACAATGCGTATAGAAAGAATTTGGTGTATTAAATATTCGGATGATTTGTGTAAAAACTAATTTTTAAGCGTTTCATAAATTTACCAACCATTTAAGAAATACTTTTATCGGGCTTTATGTACGACAATACGAAACTTAATCATTTGTGTTCCCACCGAATTGTATCGAAAAATCGATTCGACACACTTTCGGTTCTGTTTTCTAATATATCTTTCCTTACATGGTTTTATGTGGCTGCGATTGCAAGTTTTAGCTCATCTACATTTGAATATGTACGATTATTTGAAGAAATCGTTCGTACCAATATTCCCCATAAATTTTCTGTGCGATTAACGTCGGTGGAACGTGCAAGCCAATATAATAACCAAATATTATTTTCGGCAAATCATCTTAATGTGTGTGCAGATTTATGGACCGTTGCATTATCCTGTATGAAAATTAAATTTTCGTTGCGGCGTTCTGTTCAACAGGGCTTTAAATAATTTTCTAACGTATCGGTATAATTATTACTGTTCATTCCGTAGGAAATAAATGCTATGGAGCTTTTTCCGTGAGCGGAGAAACACGGCCAAACTATAACCGAATCATCAGAGGTTGCGTTTCGAAAAATATTTCACATCTTTTCGTATATCGCGCCGATACGGATTAAAACCATCTGGCCCATCTAGATTGAATTTTTCTCGTTGCTGAATACAACCTACAAAAAACAAATTGTAACTACAAAACATTTGTTCCTCATAAAATAAATATTTTTACTAACGTTTTTCCAATCTGTACTCGTGTTTGCTTTAACGAATGAAAGTTTCGCTTTATCTTCGTTTTTCAGTCGCGTCGATATCATTTTCGCCGTAATAATGTGCGAAGACGTTGCATTAGTTCTGTGGATGATTTTTGCAACATTTAATTTGTAATCTCGCAGTTGAACCAAAGTCACTGTCGAGTTTGAAGCTAATCGTAGAATTTCACGTTCGAGGAGACACTTTTGGAGGTTGACCTGAACGCTTCTTCTCGTCATAATTACGTGTTTCAGTGACATAATCGGTAATAGCACTTTTTGAACCTATTTGTTTCGCAACGTAACCTTTGCCTCCAACGCGAAAATCATCGATCATGGCCTTTTCTCTCTCTGAAAGTTCTTTTTCACGAGGCATTTCACTTTTTAATCTTCATAAAAGAATATTACGAATATAAAATGAAACAAATGAAAGTACCTCAATGAATTTGTTTACTTTCGAAGCTCGACGTAAAGAGAATATACAAGGTTTTATTTATGTAACGAGTGGAAATCGGGTTTTACGAAACGCAGCTCAATATTTATATTAATACGTCAATTTTGTTTTACATAGTTTTTTAGACAAATTAGTTTTTTCACTACGAACTAGTATTTAATACTCACCATAATTCTGTACTAGAAGCCCATTGAAAATATGAAGGGTCATGCGATGCACTGTATTAATTTTTTGTCGATGTCATACTTTTTGACACTTCAAATTAATCGATGTTCTTTATAAATGGGATTTCATACATTACAGTGATGTAGTAGACTATTATTATGATGTAGTAACTGTTGTTTTATCACGATGCAGTAACTGTTGAATTATTGTAATATAGTTAAAATCAGTTCAGCAATCTGTAATTATGATGTTCGCACGATTTTGAACGTCCAAATTTGTTTGAGTGACAATTTCATTACTCAAATCATTACTTAAATTTCAGTACTCATTGCCATAAATTACCAAACGATGGTATACGCGACACTAAACATATAATTACATTCATCAGTTAGATTAATTCTCAAGTCATAAATAGTTTAGTCTGTGTATTCTGTAACAGTCTGTTTCCGCATTTGTACATATTTCGAGGAAGTTTCAAATGCCAATGGATACATTTAATGATTCCGTTGATGTCTTCCTGGTATTAGGTGAATTCCAGCGAAATTTCAGACAGAATACTGAATTCTGTGCAATCGAATATTCAGAAACATCAGCAAAATCATAAACGATATTCAAGCGTTTAGAATTTAGAGGAACATAGACATCAAAGTTCTATTGAACTGTCGAACCAACACGGAATATGTTTCACATGATATGATTATGCTATTAGGTGTTTTGATAATTACAGTAATTACTTGATGTGATCGACAGTAATTGCTACTTAGTCATTTGATTCTGTTAATAAACATTTCCAAAGTTCTTGTATTATGGTTACGTGAAGGCGGTGGCAGTTAAAACCCCGACAGTTAAAGTGCCGACATTTATAATCCAGACAGCTAAAGTCCCGACACTTATAACCCCGACAGCTAAATTCCCGATACTTATAATCCCGACAGCTAAAGTCCCGATATCTATAATCTCAACAGCTAAAGTCCCGACAGTTAAAATCCCGAACCTATAATTCCAACAGCTTAAAATTACTTCAGTTAAAATCCTAACTAACCTAACATAATCTAATGATTAGTATAGAATGTCAGAGTCTCTGTTTGCACAAAATTCTTATATTTCCTTACACTCTAAAACTTTTACAAATATTTCTGCAAAAATTGTTTTTCACAAATAAGTACAATGTAGAAAAATAGTACATCGAATTTCACATATTTTTTGACGAATTTACGTTTTACATATCTGTCTGTTAATGGACAGATTTTGCTCGAAGGTGTAAAATAACTGTTTGAAAAAGATGTGAAGGGTATAAGAAGTTGAAATCGAGCAACAAAGGTACACATAGGAAACGTGTTGCACTGCACAACCGGAAACATATCTTGTTCACGTATGCAGTATGTCAGAATGCAGAATGGTCCTGCAACGAGTGCATCCGTTTCCGGAAAGCGATCATGCATTATCCGAGAACCCAAGTCCTGTGCAAAAACAGTTTCGCATCTTTTGGTTTATTAAAGTATTTCAATTTAATTTCGCGCCGTGTTTTCCGTAAATTGGGTGCCTTATCGTATCGTTCTGTTATCGCTGAGGCTTTCGCAATAATGTTTAACGAGAATTAAAGAGTGGAACGAGAAAGGTGCAATTTTAACAAGAATTGCTTTTTCGTTGTAAATAGGGTATTTGTGTGAAGTCCAGTGTGAATAAATGTGGATGGAAATTTTATTACGATTCGGTGCTTTTATGAGACATAGGTTTTAAAATATTTTGTGGATAAGTAACATTTTTTGGGAATATAGAACTGTTCTTTATGAGGAGTTTGGTATTTCAAATAGTATTTAGTCGTTTATATAATAAATGCGATATATTCATGTAATAAATGGGTAAATATTGGTTGGTATGTACGTTATTTATTTTGATACATGTTGCTATTAATAATTCATAAGTACATTATATTTATTTATTTGATCTATGCAGCTGTACAGGAAAAGACTATTAAAAAAAGTGATGTTTTTAATTTATAATAAATACTTGATAATTTATAAGATCAATATTTGTTAGTATAGATTGTAATAAATATTATTTTACCGATATTTGTTGCTGTTAATAATTTATAAATAAACACAGTATTTATTTAGTCGATCTCTGTTGCTGCAAAGGAAAAGACCGATCAAAAAATTAATATTTTTAATTGATAGTAAATATTTAATAATTTGTAATAAATTAATATTCGTTAGTATGTAGATAGTAATAAATTTCATTTATTTTTATACTTGTTATTAATAATTTGTAAATGAACATTGTAATTATTTGATCTCTGCAAATGTAAAGGAAAAGACTAATGAAAAAGTTGGTGTGCCTGATTTACTCGTAAATTATTGGCTGTACGAATAAATATTTGAAACAAAAGTACTTGGTATCCCGAGGGACATACTGTACCGTAATCGATTTGTTTTTACTTTGCTTTTTAATCAAGATACGAAACTCGACTCTGTGTTTTTAAATAGAACCGTATATTCCTTTTCATGTAGATCAATTCTTCCGTAAAAAAGAGCATCGAAGCACGATGTTAAAAAATTCTACAATCACTCGGATGTTTTTAATTAAAAAATGAGATGTTCTCTACGTAAATGGAGAAATATATTGCAAATTATTATTTCCCTTTTAACAGTGTGCTTTAATACTTTTTCACGCAAGATATAACATGAAACTGATACAATTTTTATTTCCATTGTTTTTCATACGGGTAATAATTTTCAGATTGAAATTGTGGTATTATATGTCTCGTTCAAATATAATTATAAAAATTAATAGTTTTGGTTTAATTAGAATTTTTTAAAAATATACTCGTGAAATTGGTGTATGATCTTTTAAAAATTGTTAAAATTTTAAATAGTGTTTAATCACAGTCGAGAAAATAATGAAAAAATTGGTGTATATTTGCGAAAGTCATATAAATATATTCGACATTTTTTTTTTAACGCAGGAAGAAATAAACACATCAACATTTTCCATTTAAAGATAATTTAGCAATAATTTAGAGTGCACTATAAAAATTCTGAAATTTAGAAACGTTGATATCACAGACTGAAAAAATTTATTAATTCTCAAATTGTAAACAAGTTTATTTAAGCACGTGTGGAATATCTGTAGGTATTATTAAAAATTTATGAAATCAAATTACAATTGCAATCATTTTATTTATTTAAGGACAGGAAAATTATTTTTGTATTCAATGTCTGTTGACATTGTTAAATATTTATGAAATCAAATTATAATTGTATACATTTTATTTATTTAAGAGTGGGAGAAATGTCTGTAGGTATTATTAAAAATTTGTAAAATCAAATTTTAATTGCAATTATTTTATTTATTTAAGAACCTGAGGAATACCTGTAGGTATTATTAAAAATTTATAAACTCAAATTATAATTAGAATTGTTTTATTTATTTAAAGCAGGAGAAATATCTGTAGGCATTATTGAAAATTTGTAAATTGAAATTATAATTGTAGTTATTTCATTTATTTAAGAACAGCAGGAATATCTGCAGACATAATTAAAAACTTATAAAATTAAATAATAACCATAGTAATTTTATCTAATTAAAAACAAGAAGTGTATCTATACATATAATTAAAAATGTTATAAAATGCATTTATAAACTTAATAATTGTACCCAATCAAAAACGAAAGTAGTATCTATAAATACAGATAAAAACTTGTAATATTAAGCTCTCTATTTATTTAAAAATAATCTGAATACTTAAACAGAAAATGAATAATTCATAAAGCAAAGAAGTTGCATCGTGAACAAAAATTTCCACGATGATTAAATATTCCGATATTCAATGTCGACGACAAAAATCAAAGATAACGACATTAAATCTGCATCGAAAGTATCTGGTATTATAATTTCATAATATACGTGTTATAAATTTCGAGTTCGGCAATAATCTTTTTCCACAAAACTCAAAAAAGACTCGATGAAATATACATACACGATTCACGTAGCAAAGTATTGATTTATTAACCGTTGAATATTTTTCCCACGCGAGAGAAATAAATAAAAAATGTCTAAACCTGTTTGTAATTTAACGTCGACGCGTTAAGTCGACGTATTTACATATATCATAGGTGTAATTACTATATATTTGTTCATTTAACATTTCATCAGACGGCAGAGGAAAATTTATCGTTCTAATAAGGCTTTAGGTAGTCCTGAAATTACGGTACGTGCACGTCGACTCTCTCATTTATTAGAACAAGCAAATGAGCCCGACGTATTCATACGTCGCTTGAATAATGACTATTTATGACGTCTACACGATATGTATATACGGCTGATAATACCATAAGGAGTCTGTATATTCGGGACAAAGTACGTCATGATTATCAACGGCAACAGAATATGTTCACGGTCTCATCAAATTTCCAGTTGATACGGTTTAATTTGCAACTACATCGTTCATCATGTGTCTAACAGAATACACGTTTTACTGTAACACTGTTTTAACCTATTTCTTTTTTTCATTTACTCTCGTTGTTCGTGGTTTTGGTATTTTTTTTTTTTTTTTTTTTCATAATTTAATGACGTAAGATTTTCATACTTTACTTTGGAATATGGAGATTGAATAATGTAGTAATTGTTTGAAATTTTATAGCGATTAATGCAGTTTTTTTTTCAAAATTGAATGATATTGGATTTTGGTATTTTACTTGTGAATATGGAAATAATGTGGTAATTATAGTTTCAAATTTTCTAGTGATTAGTGGAATTTTTTAAAAATTCAATGAAATAAGATTTTAGTATTTTATCTTTGAAAATGGAGATTGAATAATGTAGTAATTATTGCTAGAAATTTTTGTGTAGTAACTGATACAATTTTTTCAAACTTGAATGAAATAAAATTTCTGTATTTTTTCTTTCAAAATGGAAATTTAATAACGTGGTAATTACAGCTTGAAATTTTTGTCTAATAATTAATGCAATTTTTTCAAGCTTGAATTAAATGAAATTTCTGTATTTTTTCTTTGAAAATTGAGATTAAATAATGCAATAATTATTGTTTGAAATTTTCTGGTAATTAATAGAATTCTTTCAAAATTGAATAAAATAAGATTTCAGTATTTTACTTTTGAGAATGGAAACATAATAATATAGTAATTATTGTTTGAAATTTTCTTGTAGTAATTTTCGTAGTTTTCATAAATAATTCATATTTTTAATTTTGGAGGAACTATCACACAGTTTATCTTAAAAAAAAAAATCATCTAATTGCTTGTAGCAATATTCAGAATTTCCATAAATAAATAATAGCATTTTTAATTTTGAAGAAACTATTACATAGTCTATCTTAGACAAAAATTATATAATTATTTGTAGTAATATTCAGAATTTTCATAAATAAATAATAGCATTTTTTATTTTGCAGAAACAATTACATAGTCTATCTTAAAAAAAATTGTATAATTACTTGTAGTAATATTTATAATTTTTACAAGTAATCAATGTTTTTAATTTTAGATAAAGTATTACATAATTTACTTTGAAAAGAAATGTACAACTGCTTATAGCAATTTTTATAAATTTCTTAAATAATTCATACTATTAATTGTTAAGAATGTATCATACATTTTATCTTACAAAAATAATGCAATTTCTTGTAACAATTTTTATAGATTTTCTAAATAATTCATACTATTAATTGTTAAGAATGTATCATACATTTTATCTTACAAAAATAATATAATTTCTTGTAACAAGTTTCATAGTTTTCCTAAATAATTCATATTTTTATGTTTGAAGAATCTCTCACATTTTTTTCCTCAGAAGAAAATTGTATAATTGTTTGTGCCAGTTTTTCATAATTTGCATAAATAATTAATATTTTTATCTTCAGCGAAACTAAGGTCATTAAATTTTGAGAAACTGTGTAACACAATCAGCACTCTCTTAAATTTTTATTCATTAATTAGCATGGTATTTCACGGTAATTAAACTCTGTGAATTGTTAATTGCACTTTCTGTGTCGCGTGAAATAATTCGTTTTCAAAATTGGGTATTCGAAATGGAAAATGAAATTCGATAATTGCTTGTAGCTATCTTCGGTAATTAATATTTTTAATTTTCGAGAAATTGTGGCTATTATGTCTTTGAAATCTGACAATCATGAATACTTCTCTCGACTCTTTGTTTATTAATTAATGTACCTCAAGCTATGAAACTCTATAAATTGTTAATTGAATATTTTTTAGCAGAGGAAATATTTTTTTTCTGTATTAATTACTTGATGTTAGAAAACCTAGTTAATTACTTTATACGAATTTTAAGATATTAATTTAAGAATTAGTATTTTAAATTTTACATAAACTGAAATCATCATGCTTTGTTTTTATTTGCTAATTATCATGTAGGTCATATAATTAGAGTCTATTGTTAATTGATTATAGTGTATCATAGGAAATTTTTTTTTTTCTGTATTAATTATTTGATCTTTAAAAAACTAGTTAATGGCTTTATACAAATTTTAAGATATCAATTTAATAATTAATATTTCAAATTTTACATAAACTGAAATCATTCATTGATCATGCCTCAGGAAATATTTTTTTTCTGTATTAAGTACTTGGAAATAAAAAAATTATTTAATTACTTATAGGAATTTTAAGACATTATTTTAATCGAAGATATTAATTTAATAATTAATTCAAGATATAATCCAATTCAACTAATTCATGATATTAGTTCAAGTTAATAATTAATATCTTAAATTTCACACAAACTAAAGTTACGTACACCATTTTAATTTATTAATTAACATATTACTACCTATAAATACCACATATAATTGTTAACTGCATGTTGCATATTTTAAATAATTGAACACGTTAAATTTAAAAAATGAATACGTGAGTCCAACTAAAAGTTCTGCATAATTTATTGCGAATCCTTACGAATTCAATAAAGATTCCGGTGTATAATGGAGTTGAAAAATTTTCCCCAGTGGTCAGCGACGTGTTCAGTAATAAAATATGAAGAATGCCATATGAAATGTGAGCATTGTTACCTTGTTTCAACGCTTTTCCACGACCTTTTCCGTGCACGTAAACTTCTCGTGCTCTCCTCTGGCAGTAGCTAATAAAATTTCTATTCAATTAAACTCCGTTAAAGCGAAGTTGCAGGCGCTGTAACAGTATCGCCTCGGTATTAACCTTCTTATCTCACACTCTCGGTAGTTCGCGTTAAATTCTCGGATACCTTTAAATCCGTTTAGAAAATTTCCAAACTTCATCATCTCTTCTGATGGTACCATGAACAGAGAGAAATATGGGACAAAGTAATAATTAATCTGTCGTAATTAATTTTTGGTAACCATAACTTTGATGATGATAAAGTATGCAAATTGGTAAGCTTCTCTGCGTAATTCTTTATGAAGAGCAATGGAGAATTATCGTTATTGTTACTTCAGGTATATGAAAATGTTTGCCTATCAGTTTTTATAAATGACGATGATACTCGAGTCGTAATTGATCGTGGATAAGCGGTGAATCAGCATACGTTTATGCATAAAATGTCTCTGTTGATTTTGACGATACGACTGCCTCGGGGAAAATACGGTTTATTTACCAGGAACAAATAACACGATAAAGATTATTTTTACCTCGGAGTTGTGTTTTCGAAATTTTTCGTTGATTCAAGCTTTCTTCCGGACAGAATTTACACATTACTTTGATTGCGTTTATTCAAATTTACTTTGGTTACAATTTTTCTCTTTTTTCTGGAGTGGTTAATATTTTAGTCCTGTAGCAAATTAGTAGTTCATTCTTTTGGGTGTTAGTATCAGTAGCAATCATTTGTTACGTTCACTCAATGTAGTGTGGATTACTGTCAGGTTATTATATATTCAATGAATCATGACAGAAAAGTGTCATGAAATGACACTTGTGATATGTCAATTTAAAGCTTGAGATTTGCTGAAAATTACTGTATGAATGCACCGTTAATATTTTTAGTATGAACAAAATTATAAATTGTAGAAGTGGTATTAGTCTGGCTTTCTATGCCTAATTTTCCATTTTTGAGCGTACCACTTCTAACGCGAATTCATGACAGAAAAGTTTAACGAAATGACACTTGTGACATGTCAATTTAAAGCTTGAGATTTGTTGAAAATTACTGTATGAATGCGCCGTTAATATTTTTAATATGAACAAAATTATAAATTGCAGAAGTGGAACTAGTCTAACTTTCTATTCCTAATTTTCCATGTTTGAACGTACCACTTCTAACGCGAATTCATGACAGAAAGGTATCACGAAATGACACTTGTGACATGTCAATTTAAAGCTTGAGATTTGCTGAAAATTACTGTATGAATGCACCGTTAATATCTTTAGTGTGAACAGAATTATAAATTGTAGAAGTGGAACTAGTCTAACTTTCTATGCCTAATTTTCCATTTTTGAACGTACCACTTCTAACGCGAATTCATGACAGAAAAGTATCATGAAATGACACTTGTAGTACATGGATTTAAAGCTTGCGATATACTGAAAATTTCAGTGTAAATGCACCGTTGACATTCGTAGTATAAACAAAGTTAAAAGTTAGAGGAGTAGAACTATTCCAATTTATATACCTAATGGCCCATTTTGAGAAGTACAAATTGTAATACGAATTTATAACTTAAAAGTATTTCAAAGTGGCACTTATCCTATATCATTTTAAAGGTTAAGATTTACTGAAAATCATGATATAAGTGCCCTGTGAATATTCTTAATACAGCAAAAGTTGTGAGTAATAAAGTAGGGTAATTGGATGTTTGTATATCGAGTGGTCTATTTCGAAGGATACAAATTCTAACACGAAATTCATGACAGAAAAGTATCACGAAATTCCACTTGTAATACGTTTATTTATAGTGTAAGATATACTGAATATTCCTATATAAATGCACTATTAATATTTTTAATATAATTCCACTTATGAAATAAATAATCAGAGCTGTTTGATTTTTGCATGCCCAATGACGCATTTCAAAGAATATGAAATTCATGACAGAAAAGTATCACAAAATGGCACTTATTATACATCAATTTATAGTTTAAGGTATACTGAATATTGCTATATAAAAGCACCAGTGATATTCATAATTCAACAAAAGTTAGAATGTAAAGAGGACAACTATTATTAAACGCTTCCATACCAAATGGTTCGTTTCGACAGGTACAAATTGATGAGATAAAAGTATTTCAGAATAGCACTTACGCTACATCTATTTAAAGTTTAAAGCTTACCGAAATCGACTACCCAAGTTTCATTACTATTCTTAACGCAAAATGGCCGGTTGCCAAATGCAATAAACGATGATTCGTGACTTCGGACACTTTAGATTTTGCAAGAATACAAAGAGAGCAGTAAACGGAAACGTGGGATCGAACTAAATCTTGGATCAAAGAGGATCAATGATCCGCTCTGTTGAAATTGGTAAATCCATCAGTGTTACAGGGCTAAACCCTAAATACGCGACGCACGCTTAGATTCGTAATACCTAAGACAAGGTTTCCGATCCTAGCCGGTAGTATGCACATCCGAGGCTGATATCACGCATATTACACGTGTTGCAACTATACGTGATCCTGTTGTTAGATCAATCTTGTTGGCTGGTTAATATCGCAAGGTGAATCGACGTGCTGAATTTCGGGAATTTTGAAATTTAATTATTTCGCGGTATTTTTTTGCAACCACGTGCTCTTTAGGATCTCTGCATATCGTCACAAATTAAAACGAACGACAAATGTAATCGATTTTTATTATATTTATACATTTATTACATACACAATTTTTATTATATTCATACATTTATTACATTCACACACAATTTTTATTATATTCATACATTTATTACATTCACACACAATTTTTATTATATTCATACATTTATTACGTTCACACACAATTTTTATTGTATTTATATATTTATTACGTTCATATACAATTTTTATTGCATTTACTCATTTATTATATTCACACACAATTTTTATTGTATTCATATATTTATCACATTCATATACAATTTTTATTACATTTATTCATTTATTACATTCGCACACAACTTTCATTATATTTATACGTTTATTACATTGACACACAATTTTTATTGTATTTATATATTTATTACGTTCATATACAATTTTTATTGCACTTACTCATTTATTATATTCATACACAATTTTTATTATTTTTTATACATTTATTACATTTACACACAATTTTTATTATATTTATACATTTATTATATTCACACACAATTTTTATTGTATTTATATACTTATACGTTCATTTACCATTTTTATTATATTTATTCATTTGTTACATTCATACACAATTTTCATTATATTTATACATTTACTGCATTTATAAAATTTTTATAGATTTATTAATAATTGATGATAATTTCAGTGTTCTGTATGATTGTGTAAAATATGAGTGTATTTCGTATTAGGTGTATAATTTATATTAGCCCATCTAACTAATTACCCTTTGCTTCAAAATTGTAGTAATTATAAAATGGGTCCATTGTTAAATTCGATAAATTATATCCATTATTGAATAGATATGAGAAAATATGCCTAGTAATTTGCCTCTCTTCCAAGCGAACTGTCCAATTAAAGGGAATCCGTTAATTAAGCTCGAAAATTTCATGTTAATGCAACAGCCTCGGTCCTCTGCTTCATTAAATAATCCCCTGCGCAGTGTGTTAATAACGTTAATACAAAGTACATGGCTGATACGAGGCGTCTGCCTCTTTAACACCTTTAATTGATTAAAGGAAGCGCCTATCGAACCGAACGATCCTATTGTATAATAAAAGGGAGTTAAAATCAAATTTCTGAGAGCGTATTCTGGTCCAGACAAAATAAATTTCACACGAGCCAAGAGGTTTCCTTCATTCTCATCAAGCTACCCAATTAATTACGTATAATCTTCGAACCGATTCAGTTGTTCTATAGGGAGAGATCCGTTAATTAGCGCAACGACGATAAGTCTGTGTTAACGACGGAAATTAGATTAATCTCCTCGTAAAATACACTTGACGTGTTGTTAAATAGAAAATACTTATAGAGGAATTACGGGTTATCTACCATCTAAGGGAATATACTATTTTTGAGGGGTTATATTCTATTGAAATCAGAAATAATTGTAAGTGTTTCGAAATTTGGGAATTTACAACGTGAGGTCTTTTGAAGTTTGGGTATTTGAAGATTTGGGAGTTTGTGGACTTTCAAGTTTCGTATTTAATTACATTAGTTGGTATCGACATATTCGAATTTCGCGCCAAAATTACATGTATCAATATACAGCACATGAAATATTAACTTCAAGCTAGATATCTTCTACTATTATGTAGTAATCTCAATTAATCACATTTTCGTATATTTTTATTTATATTCACATGCAGTTTCATCTACTACTACTATTCATATGTTCAAATTTCGCGCCAAAACTACATCTATCATTACCCAACATCTGAAATAACAATTTGAAGGTAGATACTTCTAATTACTGCTTAGTAGACACGATTAATCATATCTTTGTGTACACTTACTTATATTCGTACATTCAATAACATTTACTACTATCCATTTAAATTGCGCGCCAAAACTAAATCTATCAGTACCCAACATCTGAAATGATAATTCGACAGTAGACATTTATAATTATTGCTTAATAGACACAATTAATCATAAATTTGTATACTTTTACTTATATTCCTACATTTAATAATATACACTATTATCCATGTATTTAAATTGCGCGCCAAAACTAAATCTATCAGTACCCAACATCTGAAATGATAATTTGACAGTAGACATTTATAATTATTGCTTAATAGACACAATTAATCATAAATTTGTATACTTTTACTTACATTCCTACATTTAATAATATTCACTA
Organism: Megachile willughbiella; assembly: GCA_945859595.2. Lineage (NCBI taxonomy): Eukaryota > Metazoa > Arthropoda > Insecta > Hymenoptera > Megachilidae > Megachile > Megachile willughbiella. The sequence goes on from OX243796.1 coordinate 15,465,667, forward strand.
CTATCCATACATTTAAATTGCGCGCCAAAACTAAATCTATCAGTACCCAACATCTGGAATGATAATTCGACAGTAGACATTTATAATTATTGCTTAATAGACACAATTAATCATAGATTTGTATACTTTTACTTACATTCCTACATTTAATAATATTCACTACTATCCATATATTTAAATTGTGCGCCAAAACTAAATCTATCAATACCCAACATCTGAAATATGAAATTGAAGCTAGATATATCCAACTATTGTCCAATAAACACAATTAATCACATCTTTGTATATTCTTATACTCCTACATCCACTAACATGTACTATTCTTCGTGTAATCAAATTTCGCGGCAAAACATGCACCGGAGGCCAACATTCAAAAGTAAAGTTTCCCTCCAGAATACGTAAAAACAGAGTCCATGTGAGCAATGCAGGATTGTCTGTATTCTAATCGCCACCTTCCTGTAAAGGGAAGAAGATAACTCCGCTGAACAATATGAAAAAACAGTGCACGAAACATCGCGGTCGGTCGAATTCGAGGAAAGCCCGATCCAGGAGTCACCATAGGGTCTCCTCGACCCCGTCGTACGTCGCGCTAATAACGGCCGGCACAAAGAAACAGCCACGTAACAGGAAGTTTCTTCGTTCACTCGTTGAGTATTACCAGCACGACGTTGTCGGTGTGTAGCGGTGGTTGGCCGTTGCAAGGCTCAACGTAGATTTGTAGCCTGCAACGAGCACGTTCATCCCCTAAGTCTAACGTCTACTTTGGCCCGGTTATATATGACCAACGGCGGATGCTATATACACTTATCGCGCGCATACGTTGGCCAGCCTCAAATCCCATCGTGCTTTTTGAACGTGAAATATGGAAGCCCCGCGAGCACGCCAACGACTAAACCGACCGCCATACACGGCTCCTTTTCGAGGATCTCCGTTCGAGGAAGTATCGCGGGAAATGTAGTCTCTCTGTGCGAACCACGCATGGACAAGAAGGATGAGTAGCACGGATCTGGCCACGGCTTCTTCCGGGATTCCGCGAACGAGCTTTCTATACGACACCGCAACGAAATTGCTCCACTACGTGAGCTCCTGCTGGCCGGATTTGACAACTCTGTCGGGATCATTTGGTAGTCGTCGCTTTGTGCTGGGAATTTGATTAACTGGGGATCTGATCGGCTGAGAGTTTGATAGGTTGGGAGTTTGACCATCTAACAGTTTGATGAACTGAGAATCTGATTTGCTCAGAACTTGGTAACTCTATCGGAATCATTCGACATCACTCTGCAATGAGAATTTGATCAGGTAACTCTATCGCGATCATTTTATAGCGATCGCTTTTTGCTAAGGATTTGATCAACTGAGAATTGGACAGTTCTGTTGAAATAATTTGATAGTGGTCACTCTGTAGTGAGGAGTTGATTAGATCAGAATTCGACAATTTTATCATTTGACAGTGATTACTCTGTACTGAGTATTTGACAATTCTATCACGATCATTCGATAGTGATCGCTTCTTGCTGAGAATTTGACCGACAGAGAATTCGACAGTTCTATTGAAATAATTTGGTAGTGGTCACTCTGTAGTGAGGAGTTGATTAGATCAGAATTCGACAATTTTATCATTTGACAGTGATTACTCTGTACTGAGAATTTGACAACTCTCATCACGATCATTCGATAGTGATCGCTTCTTGCTGAGAATTTGACCGACAGGGAATTCGACAGTTCTATTGAAATAATTTGATAGTGGTCGCTCTGCACTGAGGACTCGATTAGCTCAGAATTCGACAACTTTATCGCAATCATTCGACAATGATTATTCTGTACTGAGAATGTGACAATTCTTATCACGATCATTCGATAGTGATTAATTCCTGCTGAGAATTTGACCGACAGAGAATTCGACAGTTCTATTGAAATAATTTAATAGTGGTCGCTCTGCACTGAGGACTTGATTAGCTCAGAATTCGATAACTCCATCGCAATCATTCGACAATGATCACTCCGCACTAAGAATTTGACCAACAGAATTTAACCCCTTGCACTATTTTGGCGAGTCTGACTCGTGACGCATTGGTACTTCAGTTGGGATCAATTTTACTTAAATTTTGAATATACTTCAATTTGGAGTTCAAGTCCAATTATAATTTGCATAGTCAACGATTGCATAATACCATGTTGTCATAACATTTCAACATTCTTTGTCTGTTTTAATATTGTAGCTGTGTTTAGTTAGTTCTGACTGACGCTCCTGACAAATAGGTCATAGTGCAAGGGGTTAATGAGCTGAGAATTTGACCAGTTGGAAATTCGTCAAGCTTATATTTCAGCATTGAGGATTTAAAACATACTCAGTTCACTGAAAATTGAGAACTGAGGATTCGGCGAATTGAGAGTTAGATGTATCAACATTTCGACATACTGAGTCAGATATATTGAACATTCGTTACACATACATACTTCCAAACATACAATATCTTCTCTAATATGCAATAGTGTTGTGAATTTAATGCGCTGAAAATTCAACGTGTTGTGAATTCAACGCACTGAAAATTTAACGTACTGTAAATTGCACGTGTTTGAAATTTAACGAGCTTAGAATGACCAGCTGAGAATTCAACATATTGAAGATTGAAACATGAGAGAACATGAGATGAATGGATGAGTCTTGTTGAACGAATTTGGTCAATTACATCAATCGTGTTAGTCGACGTATTATATAGTCGAAGTGTGTTGAGTTTGGGCTGCTAATTTCGAATCTGGGATGTGATTTCGACCCTTTGGAGGGATATTCCAATGCAAAATTAGAGAGAAATTGCTTCGTGATTACCAGAGACGCTGTAACGTTAACGGTGCAACACGTGATATCGAACGTAGTATTTGGTGATGATGTGGAACTGTAGATATCAACGCTCAATTAACTAAAATCTTCAGTTTTAATACTTTCCGGGTAATTACATTTCTATGATTTTAAATTTTCTACTTTATAAATTGTCAAATTTCCAAGGTTACAAATTTTTTAATTTTGAGATTAACAAATTATCAGACTTTCCAAATTTTTAGTTCTTTTACATTTTTAAATCTCCAAACTTCTGAACTTTCAGAGTAGCAAAATACTGAATTACAAACTTAAAAAATTCTCAGTTCTTTTGAACTTCTAAATCTCCAAATTTCTAAATTTTCAGATTATCCAATTCTTAAATTTCCAAATTCTCAATTTCTTCAATTGTCATTTTTCCATCTCTCCAACTTTCTAAATACTACTGAACGATATCCAGCAATATAAACGACATTATAACGAAATGACAATATAACAAGTGCCTAGTATACCATGAGTTTGCCCTGTAAACATACACCCCTACACCCACAAGTAGCATCACTCAACCTAATTTATGGAGTACTTAAATAGTAACTAGTACCAGCGGAGTTAGATAGCAGAGTGACCGTCTAGTGGAAGTCTGTTGGTCATTCCTGGCTTCCGGTTTTACCGTTTTAACCCCGTGGCGGATGATAGAAAACACTAAACGCGATTCTAAAGGAAGATTCCACGGATCCATGACGAAGTTACGTAGCTGCAGTGCCGTCGAAACTTTGAAACAGCCTTGCGAAGGGGTACAGTTTACATCAGTAAACCTCTAACAATTTTAATTGCAACAGTCCGGCTTGCGAGGAGAGCCTTAAGGGTTTAACCTCGGCGAAATTCAATTTTGCTGTCAAGCTTGCCCACCTCTTGGATCGAGTTACTTTTGCATAAGCAACTTTCTTGTGTCCTGAGCAATTTAACAAATAATTAAGAATGCAGCTGGAACATTCGGGATTCTGTACTGGAAATGGTTGCTTTGTTAGGCTGCTAACTTTTCACAGTGAAATTGGATAATGTGAACTGTTACGTGTGCCAATTACGAGTTTCTAAAAAGAGGTTAATAAAAACTTTTGAGGGACTGTTTAGTTGGAGTTGAACGAAATGAAAGGTACAAGAAAATTAAGAATTTTTCAAAATTTCTGTATGGGCAAATTATGAAATTTTTAGGTATACAAATTACTCGTTCGTGAGTGGTAATTCTCAAATTTTAGTTTTTCAAGTTCTAAATCTTTAGAATTCTGAATTTGCAGATTTTCGTGGTACGGAATTACCGAATATATAAATTTTCAAATTCTAAATTTCTAAGTTGTAACTAATTTTCTTAGTTGTTTCTAAATTTTCAGGTTTGCCAATTTGTGAATTTGAACTTGATATTTCTATATTTCTAGAGTGCCAAGTTATCAACTTTCCAGTTACCAAATTGCCAAATTATCAGTCTTTTAGTTACCAAATCGTCAAGTCATTAATTATTTAGTTATTAAATTTTCAAATTACTGAATATCTAAATTTTTAAGTTTCTAAGTTACTAATTACTTAAATCTACAAATTTTCGAATTATCAAATTTTTATGTTTTCAAATTCTAAATTATCAAATTCTAAAGATTACTAAATTTTCATATTTGTCAATTTGTGAATTTAAACTCGATACTTCTACATTTCTAGATTGCCAAATTACCAGTTTTCCAGTGACCAAATTGTCAAATTACGAAGTTTTCAATTACCATGTCAAATTATATTGAAATTTGTCCACTTAAAAATTGTTCAAAGTCCATTTAAATAGCATTAGAAAATAATACACGTAACTTGGCGATAATACGTTAGTTCGTCACGAGAGAACCGTTTGTTTGATAGCTGGTATTATTACTTGCTACGAGTTTCACTAATTTATGCTAAACGAACGTTGTCCTTATCGTTAGCAGTAAATAATGCGTGTCTCGACGAGAGAGCTATGCTTTCAGATCCGTAACAATTCGCTCGTGTTGCAATCTGATCTTTGACTGTGTTTGCTGATTATTAGACACGTAATAAATATTTTAAGCGCGCTTGCTTTTTCCGTTCCGGTGAAACGGACGTGGTATTTTTGTCACTGATTGCAAAGAGACTGGGTATGTACATGATAAATGTGCTTCCTTCATGGTTTTCCGGCTTCTATTTTCGAAATCAGCTGTTTTTTCCTTTTTATTTGTAAATTTAACTTTCTGACTGCGAAATACGTATATATATTCATTTATATTCATTATGTGCACATCATTATACATTTATTAACTCTTAGCAGACGGGTTGTCTTTCTTCCGGACATTATTTAAGAGAATTAAATAAACATGTATATACGGTTTTATTGAACCAACACTATTTTCGATAGGATTTTACGAAGTTATTTATTTACGTGTCTAGTATTTCTTGAAATACTTTTTACCCGAGGTTGGTTAAAGATATTATCCTGAAGTAAGTTAAGTGAGGGATATAATTCCTTTATTTTCAAAGTTCCGGGAACACTTTGGTGTCACGGTAATCGCCTAGCTACCTCGACAGAAATCATCCTTTTATTTCCATGCTCGACTCCGCGTTACCTAATATTAACACTTGACAGACCAGCTGTTTTCTTTCTCTTCAGCAATTTTACTGCATCAACACTATTTTTCATAAGATTTTACGAAGTTGTTTATTTGCGTGTCTCGTATTTCTTAAGAGCGTGATATTTTGTAGAACATTCACCTCGCGAAGTACCTGACAGAGACATGTATATCTCGTGAACTCTTTCGTGCTAGCCATTTTCACGGTTACGAAATTACTAAAAAATACTAGCTAAAGCAAAACTGCGTGGTAGGTTCAACAGACGGATAGTACCACAACTAATGGTAAGGAGAAAAAACCCGATGCGCATAAAAATGAAAAACTAACGCGGCTTAGTAAAATTTCAAGCGAAACCGTAAATGTACGTGGGTCGTCTTAGGAAGTCAGAATGGAAAAACGTAAATTTACGGGGACCGTCCGTTAAGCGTTAAGGAGAACGTAGATCATGTTGGTAGAATATATTAACGAGACTGTACCTCTTATCTATTCTATACTATTCTACTAATTTCGCGTTGTTGTAGTTTTATTTGGTCGATATCGACAAACGTTGGTTGACAACACGATTATGGGAGGGTGTGATCGCTATGATGGTGTTATTTCGTTTACGTTAATTGTAGGTGTAGGTTTGGTGGAATATGTTAGTGCTACTATTTGCTTTTTAATGTAGTTAGTATCACAGACATATACAACATACATGACGTTTGTTCATTATTTGACGTTGATGTTCATTATTGCATATGTAGGGAAGACATATGTACGGCCTCATATGTTCAGTAGTATACATAGATGAAATACACTGTTTATACATCGAGTCAATTATTTTCTGTCACATTTCTCATTTTATTAAACTAAGATGGCATATTTTATACTTACGTCAAAAAACTACTATTAAAGTCTCGAAATTTCAATGTCTAAAAATTTCAAAGTCTCGAAATTTCAATGTCTAAAAATTTCAAAGTCTCATAATCTCATTTTCGAAGACAGTAATTTTACCGAACCAAAATAAAAACGTCTACATAAAAAATTTGTATATTCTATTACTTACCGCGACCTATGACAGCATTTAAATTTTACGAATCTCGGCTCCTACATTTCGCCTTAAATATTTCACCTGCAGTGTACATTTTCGCATTTAATATTCGATTACCTAATTTTAGTCGAAGTATTCTTGTACATATTTCACAACTTTGGTACACGATTGACCCAGTTAAGTCCTCAATTTATTATGCACGATTCTCCGTTATAAAATTGTACGCCGCTAATTAAAATTCGAGATAGAGAAGATTATTTTGAAGCGAGCTTAAGTTCTGGCTGGTATTACAAATGACGTCAATTGTTTACGCGTTAGATACCTGAGTACGTTTGTTGTATCGTAGACAACGTGTATCGGTTTGTACATTAATAAGACAAACGTGTTCACGAATGCGTCGGCCATGTGGAATATTTCAGTGAAGTCTAACAAAGGAGAAATATGCGGAAGTACAATGCGGTTGCATCGTATGTTGCATATCGATACATTGCGTGAAAGTCGTGTCACGACTGGGCACATAGTGTTCAACATAGATTCTTTCCTCGTCGAATATATTATACATACTTATTCTGCTTGTAATTCCTAGCTTACAAGGTTTCACGAAAGATCAGTCGTGTTATCATAATACTACATATTGGATTTGTTATACTATCCATTTCGACGCGACTGGTAGAGTTCAAATCTGTGGCGGGAAAGTTCAAATCATGACGGTCAAATTTGAATACTATAGCGGTAAAATTAACATCTGGTGGAATAATTCAAATTGTTCAGACGGTAATGTTGAAATGTTATGGTGGTAAAATTCGAATAGCCTGTGGCGGTAAAATTCAAATCTCTGGAGGGAAGAGTGAAATCATGGCGGTAAAACTCAAATCTGCTAGGGCGGCAAAATTCAAATAGCGTATTAAATTTTTACTAAATGTATTAATATACTAAATTCGTATTAAATGTATAAATATAATAAATATGTTAACATACTAAATTTATACTAATAAATAAATGTACTTTCATACTAAATATATCAACATACCAAATTTGTACTGAACATATTAACTTTCTAAATTTATAGTAAATATAATATGTTCATAGTACTAAATTAAAATAAAATTTACACTGAAATTTATTCTAAATTTACATTAAATATATTAATATAATATAGTTATACGAAAATTGCACAGAACATATTACTCTAAATTTATACTAAATATGTTAATTAAATTTCTCCTAAAGAAAAAAAAATGAGAGACAGTTTTGGGTAAGCCGTTATCAGAAATTGTCAAGATAGTAACACAGATTAATCCTAATTAGTCGTAGTCGAATGCAGCGTCGTCTTAAAAATAAAAAAAGTGTGTAAAGACTCGGTGTTCTACTGTTCCCTTACAAATAGCCTAATTTTAATAATTAGGCTATGCATGAAAACAGCTGTTCTGGAAAGTTTCCGCTTGGCGGACTCGTTCTTTTTACGAAAAATACAGGCACGACGTGTCCTCGAACTGAAAGTTTTACGGCAGCCCATTTCAGATGACTCTTTCCACAGTTTTTGGAATTCTTCGAGCGGAAACGAGCGATTGTTGCTCGTGAACAACTTCGTTAGCACGAAAATCTTACTTAGTTTTTAACTAATATCCAAGTCTGCTTTACACGCTATTACCGAAAGCAATTTCGTTAAAAAATTAAGGTAATTTCCACGAACTTTCGAGTGCATGGAGTTCCAGGGATTTTGCATATGGCGAACGACTCTGTCGCTTGTGAATATTTTTGTTTAAAAGGATATCGTTATTTTGCAAGGTTTATTGAGGAATAGAGATATGAAAGTAGATGTTGAAAATTATTAATTTGGATGTTTGAAGTGATGGAATTTGGAATTTAAAATTTGGTCATTTTAAGGTTGTTTCATTTGGAAACTTTGTAATTTCAAGGTTTGAAAATTTGAAAATTTCCATTCAACTCTCAAAATTCCAAATTCTCAATTTCACAATTTGAGAATTTGGAAATTTGTAAATTTCTGGATTAAAAATTGTAAAATTTAAGAATTTGGAATTTTGAGAAATTGGAAAATTGAAAATTTGAGCATTTGGAATTTTGAGAATTTGAAAATTTGGGAATTTGATAATTTCAAGGTTTGGAGTTTTTCAAAGTTTAGGATTTAGAAATTTGAGAATTTGAATATTTACAAAATTAAAAATTTCGAGTTTCAAAAATTTAAGAATTTAGAAATTTGAAAATTTTGGAGGTTTGAAGATTTCAAGATTGAAAAATTAAAATATTTGAGAATTTTTAAATTTGGGAATTTATTTTAAAAATTTGGAAATTTCCAAATTTTGAAATCGAGGATTTTGACACTTTGGAAATTTAGAAATTTGATAATTTCAAGGTTCGGAGTTTTTCAAAGCTTAGGATTTAGAAATTTAAGAATTTGAATATTTACAAAATTAAAAATTTCGAGTTTCAAAAATTTAAGAATTTAGAAATTTGAAAATTTTGGAATTCGAGGATTTAATAATTTGAAAATTTGAGAATTTGAAAAATTAAAGGTTTAAAAATTTGATAATTTAGAAATTTGAAAATGCTAGAAGGCTTATGAATTTAACAATGCAGTTTTTAATAACTAAAAATTGTCTTCTTTTCATAAATTACTACTTCAAAAAAAAAACTCCCAATTTTTCCGATTCACTAAAGAAGAGTATATTGAAGACTAGGAAAGTTGAACTGATTAAAATATAGGTTCAGAAATGAGATGTATATCGCGAATATTCAGCCGTGCCAATCAAGCCTGTTAATTACCATATTCAATTTCTACCGGATACCGGACAATGAATATAAAAACCGTAACACGACGTAGTAATTTCAGCTTTGCGTACGCTCTCGCCATAATTAATTAGATCCGTCAGCCTGGGACCTAATTGAAAATCTAATTTCCTTTAACTAGAAGTACAACATCGTTAAGCGAGGTGTCAGTGAACAGCAAACAACCTGCAACAACAGTGAAAGTATCGGCAAATGCCAGAAACCTAAGAGCTCCGCGTCGTTCTTGACACTTTAATTAATATATACGAGGCGGACGAAGCCACGCATATTTCGAGATAGAGAAACAGGAAGAAAAGGAAATCCTTGTAATACTACTATGTACTAATAACTGCGTACCGAACGAAACATTTCTGATAAATGAATCTTCTGCTCGTAAAAAGTGTACGGTGTTCCTTCGAACTTGTTTCTGCTGCGAAGTCTGCAGATATATTATATTGTGTTTTGTTCAAACATATGGTGGATTTAGCGCGTTTATATTTGACGCGTTGATAATTTTTTGCGCTGACAATTTGACGCGTGGAAAATTTGGTGCGCTGACAATTTGACGCGTTGATAATTTTTTGCGCTAAAAATTCGGCGCGTTGATAATTTGCTGTGCTGTCAATTCGATGCGTTGCTAATTTGGTGCGCTGACAATTTAACGCGTTGAAAATTTGTTGCGCTGACAATTTGACGCGTTCATAATTTTTTGCCCTAAAAATTCGGCGCGTTGATAATTTGTTGTGCTGTCAATTCGATGCGTTGAAAATTTGTTGCGCTGACAATTTGATGCGTTGAAAATTTTTTGCGCTAAAAATTCGGCGCGTTGATAATTTGTTGTGCTGTCAATTCGATGCGTTGAATATTTGTTGCGCTGACAATTTGACGTGTTGAAAATTTGTTGCGCTGACAATTTGACGCGTTGATAATTTTTTGCGCTAAAAATTCGGCGCGTTGATAATTTGTTGTGCTGTCAATTCGATGCGTTACTAATTTGGTGCGCTGACAATTTGACGCGTTGAAAATTTGTTGTGTTGACAGTTTAACGCGTTGATAATTTTTTGTGCTGAAAATTCGACGCGTTGAAAATTTGGTGCGCTGACAGTTTGACGCGTTGATAATTTGTAGCGCTGACAATTCGATGCGTTGATCCTTTGTAGCGCTGACAGATTGGCGCGTTGATAATTTGTTGCGCTGACCATTTCACGCGTTTATAATTTTTTGCGCTGACAGTTCGATGCGTTGATCATTTGTAGCACAAACAAATTGATGCGTTGATAATTTGTAGCGTTGACACTTCGATGCGTTGTTGATTTGTTGCGTTCATAAGTTGTTGCTCTGTTAATTCGGCGTGTTGAACATTTGCTCAACGATTTGTTATGATTTAATTGTGATTTGTTGCGTTGACTGTTCAACGCGTTGATATTCTGTTGCGTTGACTGTTGAAAGCGTTGATATTCTGTTGCGTTGACTGTTCAACGCTTTGATAATTTATTGCTTTGACAATTTGACACGTTGAAAATTTATTGCGCTGATAATTCAACGCATTTATTACCTTATTGCATTGACAATTCGACTCTTTGGTTATTTATTGCGCTGATTATTCTACATAATACCAATTCAATATATTGAATGTTCATCGTATTGCTAATATGTTGCGCTGATAATTCAACGCGTTGAGAATTCGATGCATTGACAATTCTTAGCTCTAATTCATTACAGTGATGACTAAATATTAACTGACTCAAATATTATTTCATTACTAACAATTCAAGTCTAACAATTTAACACTAATTATTCACGATTAATTCTGACAATACAATATTTCTAATTGCAAGTGTATACAATTGTTTACACAGATATTTTTATAATTTATTTTGCCTTCAAAATCAAAAATATTTTCTTACTTTCAACATTTCATATATCTTATGATTCCTAAAGAATTCCCTTCATCTTATAATTACTACATACTTAATTTGACTACTTCTTATAATTTCTTTTTCGTTGTAAATACGTATATAATCTACTATTGACGCACCCCTTTCAATATTCAAATCAGTCCTGTACATTTACAATATAATCAGTAAATTATTTAACTCAATATCCGAAGTAAAACAAATTTTCCCAAAATTTCATTATCAACATACGTGTAACGTATTATTTTCCTTCCTAACTGACATACGATTTTCATTTCTCATCCCCTATTTCGGAACATAAATTCCTGTCATGTTCCGTGATGAGCGACTACAATCGCTCATAGTACCCAGCGATCACTTCGTGACGAGCGGTTATAGTCGTCCACAGTAGAGAAAGGGGGTTAAAGGCGAATGTATAATTACGCGAGAGAGTAGTTCGAAAAAGGAGAAGCGTGGTAATAATAGGATTTTAATGTATGATCGTCGGCACGGTGAAGCGGGCTAATGACATGACAGAACATCGAAAATTAAGAGGCAAATTTTGGAATTAGGAGTTACTGACACGGAGCTTTTATGCATGTTTCAGAGGGACAGCTGTACGCCGCGACTGTGGCCGACTTTTCTGGCGGAGAGCCGCTGATTCACAGAGAGAAAATCCGCACTGAACGCTCGGATTTGAATCAACTAAACGGTAATGGAATTAATTACGTTACTCTACACATATTAAACTCTTACGGATATAGATACTATAGTAATAGAATCTTATATACTATAGTAGCCTTCGCGAATGTCATCGTAGATTACATAGCGCCATGGCTCACTCTACTGACTCGCTCACCGTTTCAATTGAATGATCCTTTTCATATGTTTTGATTCGCACTTTTTGCCTTCACCGCGTTTCATAAGAGTATTAACAAATCCCACAAAAGTACATTACATGTAAATAAAAGGTACCAAGTAGTTTAGGCACCATGGGAGCACCTCTTTGCACTAATACACGATATTGGAAACATTTGGAAATTACATATTTCGTGAATTTTCGAAAAAAGTAAATTATCAAAGTTAAAGTATATCGTATCTTTGGGAAAAATAATTTAATCGTGAAAAACTTCGTTCCAATGTACTCGCTTTGAGAACAGCGTTGTCACACATTGTAGCGCTGTTTACGCGTAATTCGCGTCGAACTCTGCAGAGAAGCAGCAAAGTTTAGCCGTGTCTAAAAGGTTAATATCTCGTTCTGAGCAACTCAATGTCTCTGCCGCAGTCGTTATTTCTTATTGTCGGCGACTGTTTGCTTGAACTCTTATCGATTTATTGGATTGTAACGTAAATTCGCTCGGTTAAACTTAATACGTAGTCCTCTCCGTTTGACGGGAGTTACAATAAATAGCACTGACAGGTTTAAATTAAATTCTGATCACTTCATTATTATTGCGGTCCATATTTCAACGGGTGAAATAGAAAGAATTATTGTAGAAGTATGATAGGATCGAGTGAATTTACAGTTGTTAATAATATTGATTATAGTAGTACTGAATTTTAGGGATTTTTGGGGATGGGTTGAAAATTTAGAGAGATAGGATTTGACAGTCTAGGAGTTTCGGAATCTAAAAATTTGGGGATATAGGCATAGGAATTCGGGGATCTAGAGAGATTTGAAAACCTAGGAATTTGTAGATATTGAAATTTGGAAACATAGGTATTTGGAAATTTAAGATTTTGGGGTCATAGGTATTTAAGGGCGTAGGAACTTGAGGGTCTCGGAATTCGGGGACATAAGTAGTGTAGGTATTTGTGGTCCTAGATATTTCGGTATCTAGAGATTTGTAGACTTAGACCAGGGGTCGACAACCTGCGGCTCAGTAGAATCATACTTGTGGCTCTTAAGTAGTTTAATAATACGTATTGAAGAATGAACTGCAATATTGCAATTGCCAAACAAATATAATAATCCTGCGCACACAGTAAAATGCGCGGCAGATCGCATGCATGTAAACCTAGCTTTAGCTAACTTTGCTCTTCACACTCACCGACGCCACACTCAAAACCAAAAACTGTTTCCGTTTTCTTTAATACGTTCACTTATATGTTCTGTTACTACGCAAAATAGAATGTTTTGATTTCACAATCAATACAGGTTTCGCAGCAGATATTATATTATCTTTTCTAATACATACCGATGTATGTACTTATATTTGGCTGTTTAAAAAAATAATTTATCACATCGGGAAAAAATGGCTCTTAACTCCAGAAAGGTTGCCGACCCCTGACCTAGACATTCGAAAACATAGGAATTTGAAGATTTAGGAATTTGAGAATCTTAATATTTGACTCTCTTGGAATATACAAATCTTGAGATTAGTCGATCTAGAAATGTAAGAACCTAAGAATTTAAGGATGGTGAAATTTGTGAATTTAAATATTTGAAAATCTACAAATTTAAAAATTCCGAAATTTATGAATCTAAAAATGTGAAATAAATATTTGCGAAGTGAAAATTTAATAATCCGAAAAGTTACACATGTTAAAATGTAGAAATATACAAATTTTACTGTTTATTCATTTTTGAATTCTCTGAAATAAATAGTAATCGAGTATGTGAGTGAATTACACACACGCACTCTATCGAGAGAGGGTCAATTGTAACGTAGATAAATGTGTTTTAATTTTGAAATATTAATAAAAGAGAGATACGGTCAGTATTTGATTGTAACAAGTAGAAAATTGTATCATACTAGGTACTCGATTTAAATTCATTTTCCGTTTGATCGAAACATTTGATATTTATTTAATCGACATTTTAATGGAAACTCGCCGCGTCGACACAATTCAGCAAATTTCCATTCTGTTTTTGAACGCTTATATCTCTCCATCATAACCACGTACACGTGTATCCCTGCAAAATTCACCAAAAAGTGGTTTTATTTATTTATTGCATTTGTTATACGTTGTTCGTGCTCTATGATAAATAATGTGGAACGATGTAAGGAAGCTTTGTATAAATTACACGAAATCACGAAGCGTGGAAAATCTGATATTTCATGACATAAAAGTATCAGGAAATAACAGTTATGGTATATCAATTTAAAGATTGAAACTTTGTTAAAACGTTACATAAATGACCCTGTAATATTTTTAGTTCTTGATGACTCGTGATTAATTGTAACCAATACTGTTATACTATATTAAGTACTTTTAGAAAATAAAAACTCTACGATAATTTTATGACATAAAAGTATCGCGAAATGGCACTTATGATACACCAATTTAAAGCTTAAAGCTTGGTGAAAAGCACTGCATAAATGCCCCATTCATATTCTTAATATGAAATGTCCTGTGTTCAAAAGCAACCAATACTGTTATTGTACTATATCAAGTAAAGTTGTGTTAGAACGTAAATGTTCTACGAAAATTTCATGACATAAAAGTATCGCAAAATGGCACGTATGGTACACCAATTTAAAGCTTAAAGCTTGATGAAAAGCATTACATAAATGCCCCATTAATATTCTCAATACAAAATGTCCTGTGTTCAGAAGCAACCAATACTGTTATTGTACTATATCAAGTAAAGTTGTGTTAGAACGTAAATGTTCAACGAAAATTTCATGACATAAAAGTATCGTGAAATGGCACTTATGGTACACCAATTTAAAGCTTAAAGCTTGATGAAAAGCACTACATAAATGCCCCATTAATATTCTTAATACAATATGTCCGGTGTTCGGATGTAACCAATACTGTTATACAATATCAAATATCCAATTTAGGGACAGAGAAGGTCCAAAATAATTTCATGACATAAAAGTGTTAGGTAACTGCACTTATGATATATCAGTTTGAAGCTTAAAGCCTAATAAATAATACTATATAAACGCGCCAATAATATTCTTTATACAAAATGGCTCATAATTAGTTATAATATATACTATCATTTTATTGTATCAAACATTTGGGTGCCTAAATAATCTGATTTAATTTCATGACATAAAAGTGTCGCAAAATAATACTTGTCATACATAAATTTAAAGTTTAAAACTTCTTAAAAATGTTGCCATAATCGCCTAACTAACATTCTTCATATAAATATCCAGTTCTTTATTGGAACAAACGGTGAATCAACCAATTTACATTATTTTTGCTGTACAATATGGTCTACAACTGACAACCATTCATTTTATATTAAAATTATCAATGAATATTTTATATAGTCGTTTTCCATTGTCCTTTAGCTTTAAATTGATGTAGCATAAGTACCATTCTGTGATACTTTTATGTCATGAAATCCTAGACTTTGAGTTTCATTATCAGTCATTTGATGTATTATGACAATTTGTCACTTAAGCTTCGACTATACATAATAGTATAAGAATATCAATAAATCTCTTATACAGTTGTTTTCCATTGTCCTTAAGCTTTAAATTGTTGTAGCATAAATACCATTCTGTGATACTTTTATGTCATGAAATCCTAGACTTTGAGTTTCATTATCAGTCATTTGATGTATTATGACAATTTGTCACTTAAGCTTCGACTATACATAAGAGTATAAGAATATCAATGAATCTCTTATACAGGTATTTTCCATTGTCCTTAAGCTTTAAATTGATGTAGCATAAGTACCATTATCTAATACTTTTATGTCATGAAATCCTAGACTTTGAGTTTCATTACCAGTCATATGATGTATTATGACAATTTGTCACTTAATCAAGCTTCGACTATACATAATAGTATAAGAATATCAATGAATCTCGTATACAAGTATTTTCCATTGTCCTTAAGCTTTAAATTGATGTAACACAAGTACCATTATCTAAAACTTTTATGTCATGAAATCGCCTTAATAGTCTTTAATAACAAAAATCCTTAATCTGTTACAGGTCCAAATTTCGTCAGCTCATTCGCCTACGAGGAATACGTCTTCTTCTTCTACCGCGAAACAGCGGTAGAATACATGAACTGTGGCAAGGCAAGTATCTAAATAACAAAAGAAAAAAGAAGTCCCTTCATACAAACAGTCCTCTCCACTCAATTTTCACGCATCGTAAAATTGCTGCCCTCCACTCACGTCGTGACGGTGACACAATGGAACAAGACGTTCGCCAGCAAAGAAAAAGAGGATCGAATGATAGGATCGTTGAAGATCTTGTCGTTTGTGTTTTAGGCGGTGTACTCGCGAGTGGGTAGAGTGTGCCAGCACGACAAGGGCGGACCTCATGCGTTCAGCGACAGATGGACGAGCTTCCTGAAAGCGAGGCTCAACTGTTCTGTGCCCGGCGAATACCCTTTCTATTTCAATGAAATACGTGAGTATGCCTGCATGTACACATCCTATATACACGTGTGTTGGCCGCTCGTAAGTTCGCCAGAGCTATATGACGTTTGCCAGGGTTCCCGTTCGAGTGCACTTCTCTTTTGGTCCTTGTACCGGACAGGGAAGGGGTCGTACTCGGGCTACCTTGCACGATTCGACTTGGGGTACACTACTGGTCAACATTTTTCGAAACCCCACTTTACTCTCCATGATATAATTGACAATTTCATTCTAAAACCACGAAAACATAATATTCAAAATCATAAATTCTCAAGTTTACAAATTCAAGTTCTGAAATAAATCTATCAACTCCTAAAAATTTCAAACTATAAGAATCAACTACATATGCAATTCTTGCGGCATTGACGGCAATATAGCGAGATTATCGTCAGTTGGTGCGAACGAGGGCACTTGTTCAGGTCACTGTACAATTGTCCATCATTGATCTAGATTCGATGTTTCGTATCGAGAATATTTCTGTCGTTTCTATAAGTGGTTTGATTAGAAGCAATTGATTGGTTTTAACAGCCGTATCAGATACGTGACGTGCAATTATGACTTAACGATAAGGTGACGAGGAAAACGGATTTGATTGTACGTTCGATCGCGGACCTCATCCAATATCCATTACACTCCTCTTTGCTCTTTTCCGTCGTTCTATGCTTTCTGCTCAGCAATTTCACGTTGCTGACCCACCGATTTCGTTTCTACGGGCTTTTTCGTCCGGCCAAACTAGTTCCCCTTATCACCGCCACTTATTGCATTATCATTCCGACGGTCGTAGGACCCCGTACTTTGCTTCGTCGATTTTCTATCTTTCTGCTGCGTCATGCAAATAACAAATTGAACGGTAAACGATATTTCTTTGTTGAATCGCTTTACCCCGTTCGCAGATCGATCAGAGGACCGTGAACGATTTCGAAGTTCAAGAAATTAATTTTATACCGCAACAATTTTGCATACCGTATTCTATTCAGACGGTTCATTAATCCTCGTTCGATCGAGGTGCCTAATTATACATGATCCTTATTCGCTTAATTATGAATAAATTAAACATACACGCGCACACGAACGATAATATTTATTCAAACGTGAAATTTATCCAGATATACAAATTTTAAAAACAAGTGTTTCATTTATATCTTTTGAATATTCTTCAAATTACTTTGAATATATAAAATATGCGCAGTAACCTTGCGCAGTAGTTAACCTTGCGCAGTAATTATGCGCAGTAGTTAACCTTAGACAATAATTGTGCGCAGTAAAGTTTATTACACATTATTGCAGTGCATTTGTTGTGTGAATTTTACTGCGCATGTTTATTACTTTCCATTATCTACTGCGCATGCATTTAACGTCCAAGATCACAGTCAAGGACATTAGTACATTGCATTCATAAATATAAATGAAGTGAAATAACTTAGACAATTTGAAAATTAGTAATATGTAGATAGAAATTGAAATGATTATGAATCGTTAAAACGATCCGTGAATAAATTGTGTATATTTTGTATCGTGCAATATGGAGAGTTTGAAGTGGCTGGCGGGAAAATTCAAAAATGAATTTCTACCTTAAATTAGTTTGTCCTTTACGTAAGCACAGATCGAAGGAGAGGTTATTTATTGAATTCACAGTGTCGAATACACGTTCCCGTTGGAACAATAGTTTTCTGTCAATCGAGAGGGTCGAGTTTGATCCTCGTCAAACATAGTCTGCAGACGAGTTATTAAAACTGCTCGATTGTATCGTTGTGTTTTTAACACCGGAACGGGCTTCCATTTTCAATGGCCATCCACGTGGATATCTCGTGTCATAAACAAAGTTTTTAATCAACGAATTTCCAAAGTCCGTCGAAGAGGGTCAAGAGTTAATTCAACAGCTATATACGAACGGAATGATGAATTTGTTGTGACAGCCACTGGCAACGATGGAGTGCCATTAAACTATTTACCGAAACGTTTACTGCGCTTAATTGACGCGAATATCTGGCACGAAATGAAGACTTTTTTTATGAACTCGTGTCCGAGGAAAAAAAAAATGTTAATTGTTCTATTAACAACTTCACCAAGCGCAATTTAAAGTTCATTAAAGTTTCAAGGGTCCAAACTGTATCACGATTTCCGATTGTTCTTCAATTTTATTTTTATTTACCTTTCCCCTTCGTTTACGATTTTGGTAAATATCGATGCGTTTATCGATAAATTAGGATTTTCGATGTTCTTTCGGGAATTTCCTCTTCGAGGTACCGGTATCGCAGCTCTCGCGAACAGATATTAAATGTAACAAGAAAATAAACGTTGTTTCTGACGGATGATTTGTGTTTTTACGTTGCAACAATTTATTAACTAAAACTGTACCGATACAGCGAATATTCACTTTATCAGAAATAATTTCACAGAGATAACGGAAAAACTCGACGTTTGCAAACGAGATCAGTTGAACGTAAAAGTATTCAATTAAACGTATTGAATCCTGCGTTCAAATAAGCATTTCATTTTCCATCGTTGAAATACTGATGAGAGGAATGCACTGATTGTAATATTAATAAGCATATTGCATATGAATTATTATGGATGAAACTTTTTAATGATAAAATGAAAGTCTGAATGAAATGAAATGACCGGAACAGGTGTATTAATTGTGTCAGTATTTGCAGTCGTGTTTCATCGTTGCCTGAGTGAAATTCTTTCGCAGGAATAGTTATTTCTTTCTATATTTCTAATAAAATCAGAAGTAGTCCGATGGACACATCTCCAGACGCAAATGAACTCTTCTTAAAGTAAGCTAATAGAAAGACATTCTTAGAAACTAATAAATCCTGGAGAAGATGCCTGAAACCTAAGCATCCACCATTAACTTGACCCCGAGGAAGAAATCATTTATTTTAACTTGGGAGGTAAATGGGATCAATAGTCTGATCTCTGCCATTTGAAGAACACTTCAGCTTTTAGTCTACAATATGTACTTATATAAAATAAATGGAGTCAGAGTAGTAATGGATGACTATTGCACCGCAACGTCCACATGCAGTCTGCACTGCTTGAAATAGTCATGATACACCTTCGACCTTATCTCACTCTTGATAACTCAGTGATAACAATTTAATTGACAACTTACGGACAAATCGATGCTGGGGAAAGAACGATGAATATTTTAGTATCGAGAACTCAAGACTGGATTCAAACTGATAGCTCAGGATTCTAACAGGTTGATCATGATGACTCGACATTAAGAATCCAACGCTAACAATTTGATACTATGACTCAACACTGACTTGCATCACCTTATTTCAAAGAGATACTATTTGATTGATTTATAGAAACTAGGAACAAAATAAAGACCCAATCAGTGAACAGCTCGTTTTTTAGTAAAAGGACGATTGTGAAAATTGGATGAAGACAGAATTGGTTGCGTTTGCCATCTGGAACAGTAGTAATAATTATAAATGTACCTCTGACCTTATATCGAACAAGAAATACGGTTCCTAAACGGGACAACCTAGAAGTTAAATAGGGATATAAGCCAACATGTCACATTGACTGTTATTCTGGGATAGTTATTTTATCTGAAGACAGAATTATGGATATTACTCTCAGCCCAAGTGCAATCTGGGATGATTACTTATTGGGATGATATTTCTTGTTTGCTAAGTTTGGGAGAATATTTTAATTAGATATAAATGGAATCAAATGTGATCACATTATTTGTTACTCTTGGATATTTATTTAAACATGTAGATTAGAGTTGGTGATGAATGGTACTTTATTACTTCATTCACATGCTGAATTGATTGTAATTATAACTTTGACCTTGCTTTAAAGAAGATATAGTCGTTCAAGTTTATGGGTAACCTTGGAATTACATAACTGAATGTAGATATCTTTGAGATAGCTAAATATGGGTCCATAAAGACTCAATCTAAGAGAAGTACTCATTTATATAACTCAAGAAATATTTGTAAGAAAGTAGATACTAGTCTAACCTCTAATATTTGAAGAGTACCTTATCCTTTTTTCTAAAATACCTATGAAAAATAGATGTGGACAGAGTGACTGCTAACTTATCAACTGGTCCAATGTGGAATAATTATAAATTGTAAATCTACCTTCGATATCTGCAGAAAGATGAATGCTAGTCTAATCCCTAATACTTGAATATTACATTGCTCTTTTTCTAAACATCTATAGAGAGCAGATGTGGACAGTTGTCATCCTATCAGCAGATCCATATATAATCTGAAATAACTATAACACTTGTACATCTACCTTTGATCTCATCTAACGAGTGAAATAATTGTGGTCTTATATGTCTGCTTACTGAATAAGGAAATAGAAAGCTAAACAAGTCGATCCATAGGGAGCCATAAACCCTAAGCATCTACCACTGGAAAGAAATACTACTCATTTACTCCTTCAAGAAAGAAGAGATTTAGTACCAGTCTTTAAGAAAGTAGATACAAGTTCCTACCCGTTTTTCTAAAATACTTCTAAAGAATAGATGTGGATGAGACTATTAGGTGGTCCATATAATCTGAATTGAACAAGAGATGTAACGGAGTCAACATCCTAAAACACGTAGAAAATAGACACAAGTCCCTACCTGAAGCTTATTCGTTTTTGTAAAATACTTCTAAAGAATAGATGTGGATGAGACTATCAGGTGGTACATATAGTCGTGCAAGAGATGTAATGGAGTCAATATCCTAAAACACGTAGAAAATAGACACGAGTCCCTACCTGAAGCTTATTCGTTTTTCTAAAATACTTCTAAAGAATAGATGTGGATGAGAAACCATCAGGTGGTATATATAATCTACATTGAACAAGAGATGTAATGGAGTCAACATCCTAAAGCACGTAGAAAATAGACTGAAGTCCCTACCTGAAGCTTATTCGTTTTTCTAAAATACTTCTAAAGAATAGATGTGGATGCGACTATCAGGTGGTCCATATAATCGTGCAAGAGATGTAATGGAGTCAATATCCTAAAACACGTAGCGGAATGAACAGTTATCCAAAATACGTAACGGAATCAATGAACCCCAAAGAGTACCCCGTAGCAGCATCCTCCCCTCGCGGTGGGAGCGTGTCGCGGTGCATGGCTGCCAGATAGGTATTCAACGGCACGTTCAGCGGTTTTCGGTTTCTCCGTGTGCTTCGTCACTCGATAAGTCGCTTCGGTTGCCTATGGAGCAGCGAAATGAACCAGCAGCTTCGAGTGCGGAACACAATGGCTGCTCAGCGTCGACCCGCAGGATCGAACGCCGGTTAGACAGAGACAGGGAGGCACATAGGGTCGATGGTGGTGGCTGGGTTGGGAGAGGGATGTGGCTGGTTCTCGTATAAACGTAGAATATTGTCGCCGCACATCGAACTGAAATCCCTATCCGGCCGAAGGAAAGTTGGCTACGGTCCAGCTGGTTTGAGCCGACGGTGGATCGTTGCCAAATCGCAGGTCCGGGGCTTGCTATATCCACCGATTGCTCGGACAACCTACGTTCCCCACCTCCATTCGACGTCTGTCTCGTCCTACGAACCAGCACCGACATCGTACACCCCTCTGCCCTTTCCAGATGACGACCGGCCTAACGTTGGAAGAAAAAATGTCCGATGCTCGATCCAGAGCCCGGGGAAATGTAGACGGACTGCCGGGTAAAATGCTTCACGGGGAAATAAACTGATGGGCGGTGGAAAAAGAACAGCTGGGAACATCACCTTGCCAACCAACTGGGATCCTATCCCTCGACTGGGATAGGACGTCTCTATCCGAAATCGTACGTCGTCATGGCTGATTTTTTGCTTGTACTTGTTTATGGGATACGAAACTAGTTTTAGGGAGAAACGTGTACGCTTTGTTTTATAGTTTACTGAGCAAGGAATAATAGGTTTTTGCAGAATTCTAAGCAATTAGAGACTTATAATTTTTGGAAGGTTAGGTTAGGTACTTTGTTAGGGAAAATGACGACATAGGGAAGAGACATTCGCGTTGAGAGATACTTTTTTTAGGGAAAATTGTAATTTAGGATAATTAAGGCGTCGTTAGTCGTTACAGTACTCGAAAGTTGCTTTTATAGGGAAAATTATGACATGGGGAAAAGGAGATGGCATTGAATTGTACTAGCATACTTGAGAATTATTTTTGTAGCGAAAATAGCAATACAGGGGAAAGGGGACACCATAGTTCGTTGTAGGACATGAAAATTATTTTCTGAGAAAAAATGGCGAGTTAGAGAAAACAAAATGGCACCCAGTCTTACTGTGATGCTTAAAAAATACTTTCTAATAAAAATAGCGATATATGAATTAGATGGCACCACCATTCATCGGTATAATACTTGTAACTAACTTCTGAGAGAAAATGACGATTTAGGGAAAACAAAATGGCGGCCAATTGCACTGTAATACTTGATAATTGCATTTATAATAAAAATAGCGATATAAAGATTAGAGGACGCCATCATCCATCTGTAGAATACTTGAAAACTATTTTCTAAAAGAAAATGGCGATTTAAGGAAAACAAAATGGCGCCCAATTGTACTCTTATATTCCAGAATTACTTCTCTAATAAAAATAGCTATATAATATAAAGGCAGCGCCATTTGCCAGTACAGTACTTGAAAATTATTTTTTAATAAAAATGGCCACTTAAGGACAAATAATGTCATAGTGGAAAAAGAACATCATTCGTCACTACAACACTCCAGAGTTAGTTTTACAGAGAAAATATCGCTAATTCATCAATGCTTAGTAATGCTAACCAAAATAAAATCCCCATCGTTGATAATAATTTTGGCTATAAATGAATTACAATGACTAAAATTATTAATTATAATATATTAACGAGAAATATGATAATATTCGTTTCATAGCAGTTATAGTGTCTGGCCTTGAATATAAAAAATCATTCAGAGTATTAAAATGTCAGATATTCCTCAAAATGAGGAATGTACACAAAGGGTCTAGCAGGATAAGCATGGGTCAGCGGCCCCCACCACCAATACTGGTATTTATACATTTTAAATATTTCTTTATATCCAGAAAGCAATTACAAAAAGTTTCAAGTGCCTACCCCCTCGTATAAGGGAGATATGGGGGTTACAACCCCCAGAGTTAACGCCTCTTTTCTCGGAAACGGCTTACGATATCTGCACACATTCCAAGGGAAATGAAAGATATTTATTAACTTTATTACATATATTTTTTTCAGAATTTTAATTTAATTACAAGGGGTGGAAAAAAATTATTTTAACTTTTGGGGGTGGTTTTTGGGAACAACCCCTTGAGTGACAATCACCAAAAAAATTAGAAATGATCCATTGTTATCGATTTATTATGTATAAAATCCTCAAGATTGTCGGAGGGGTGGAACATGGTTAAATAAATTAAAGAATATAATGATAGCGCGATTATTTCGAGGTCATTCCGCGCCAAATCGATCACTTTTGGAAGTCACCATCTGCGATTTTGTTCTAATCAAAGTATGTTGTAGTCCATGTGAAATTAGGGGGGGTTTAAGTCATCATTTTGCCGGTTTCGAATTTGTTAAGGAATAACAAGCCTTCAAAGTTTGCAATTTTTGCCCATTTTTGCGAAAATCGGCTTCACTTACGAATTTTTTTCTCAGAACCTACTTAACCGATTTAGCTAAATTTTTTTTTGTTTTATTCATGGAGGATTGAGCTGTTCTAAAATATTTTTTTGAACTTTGTCCATTTGTTATAAAATGTCGGAATATTTAAACAAATTCTTTTTTTGCGTTTTTCTCAATGAGGGGCGTAAAGGGTTAAAATTTGAAAAAAATATGGTCATATGCTTTGAAGCTTCCCCTTTAAAATGAGCCCTTCAAAACGATAGAACCTCGAAAATTGACGTCAGTACAAGCTGGAAAAGACGCGGGGTACCTCCGTTTTAGGTAGGCGAGTGGGACTAGTGGTATAAAACAACCGATCATAATAGGTGAGCGCGCGACTTGCCTACCTAAAACGGAGGTACCCCGCGTTTTCTCCAGTTTGTAGTGACATCAGTTTTCGAGACTCCATCGTTCTGAAGGGCTCGTTTTAAAGGGTAAGCTTCAAGGAATATGACCATATTTTTTTCAAATTTTAACCCTTCACGCCCTAAAATCGCGCTATCATTATATTCTTTAATTTATTTAACCATGTTCCACCCCTCCGACAATCTTGAGGATTTTATACATAATAATTCGATAACAATGGATCATTTCTAATTTTTTTGGTGATTGTCACTCAAGGGGTTGTTCCCAAAAACCACCCCCAAAAGTTAAAATAATTTTTTTCCACCCCTTGTAATTAAATCAAAATTCTGAAAAAAATATATGTAATAAAGTTAATAAATATCTTTCATTTCCCTTGGAATGTGTGCAGATATCGTAAGCCGTTTCCGAGAAAAGAGGCGTTAACTCTGGGGGTTGTAACCCCCATATCTCCCTTATACGAGGGGGTAGGCACTTGAAACTTTTTGTAATTGCTTTCTGGATATAAAGAAATATTTAAAATGTATAAATACCAGTATTGGTGGTGGGGGCCGCTGACCCATGCTTATCCTGCTAGACCCTTTTAAAAGATGTGCGCAGAATTACATACCATCCTCCATTTATTTAATTATATCCGGAACAGGTGGTTCTGTTCCGTTGAAATGATTCGTTAGAGTGTTCTGTGGAAAAAGTATCGTTCCGTAATTAAAATACGAAAGTTTCGAAAAACAGAGGAACATTAAATTGGGAAAAACAACACGTAGGAAGAAATTTCATCCGTGGAACGTAGCAGGAAATACGTGGGAATGTCAGAATGAAATTCCGAGAAATAAGTAATTCCTCGTGAACGCTCGTCAGTATATATTCGAAGTCAATTTCAAACGATCCTCGAGCGCGTGTTTTGACCCATTCGCGAAAACATACGTCCGGAGGGCTTAATAAACTCGAGCTTTATAGCGTATTAACTTCGGTGCCGGGCTTATTGAAATTAATCCGTTTCTCTTTAAAAGAAAAACCCGTGGAACAAATAGCTGAACGAACGATGCTTCGTGTATCGTGATTAAAAACATCGCCGCGGGTCATACAGCATCGATCTGCCTTACTCTCGTGGATGGAGAATCGGCTTCTTATTGCCTCGTTTCGTCGTGTTTCGTTTCGAAAACCATGCCACGATTCGTTCCGAACGATTCGACAATCAGAACACTGGGATTAACGTGCTTTACATCGTATTTGCAAGTATTTGTATAAATACCTCGCGAAAGAAATCGGAATTGTTTCTTCGTTTAAACGGTTTCGCTTTGTTCTCGTTGTGCGGCCATTTTCTACCTTTCGACCGTTTCTCGCGCATTTACGAATATAATAGTTTATTTAGGATTGTTGTGAATTACTTTATTTAAAATTATATTGTTATTTTATTTACGATTATATTGATAAATTACTATATTTAGGATTATATTAATAAATTACTATATTTAGGATTTTATTGATGAATTACTTTATTTAGAATTATGTTGATAAATTATGTTATTTAGAATTATAGTGATGAATTACGTTATTTAGAATTACATTGATGAATTACGTTATTTAGAATTACATTCATGAATTACTTTATTTAGAATTATATTGATGAATTACGTTATTTAGGATTACATTGATGAATTACGTTATTTAGAATTACATTGATGAATTACTTTATTTAGAATTATATTGATGAATTACGTTATTTAGAATTACATTGATGAATTACGTTATTTAGAATTACATTGATGAATTATGTTATTTGGAACTACATTGATGAATTACGTTATTTAGAATTACATTGATGAATTATGTTATTTAGAATTATATTGATGAATTACTTTATTTAGAATTATGTTGATAAATTACGTTATTTAGAATTACATTGATGAATTACTTTATTTAGAATTATATTGATGAATTACGTTGTTTAGAATCATATTGATGAATTACGTTATTTAGAATTACATTGATGAATTACATTATTTAGAATCATATTGATGAATTACGTTATTTAGAATTACATTGATGAATTACTTTATTTAGAATTATATTGATGAATAACGTTATTTAGGATTACATTGATGAATTATGTTATTTAGAATTATATTGATGAATTACTTTATTTAGAATTATGTTGATAAATTACGTTATTTAGAATTACATTGATGAATTACGTTATTTAGAATTACATTGATGAATTATGTTATTTGGAACTACATTGATGAATTACGTTATTTAGAATTACATTGATGAATTACGTTAGTTAGAATTACATTGATGAATTACGTTATTTAAAACTACATTGATGAATTACTTTATTTAGAACTACATTGATGAACTACTTTATTTAGAATCATATTGATGAATTACGGTATTTAGAATTATATTGATGAAATACAACTTATGTATATCATTTTATTATACATTTTATTTACAACACTATTAAATTATTAAATATTGTTATTCAGTAGCGAACTATGATTATATTATACGTCACAGTATGAAAACAACAAATATTATTATTGGAAGATGGAATATGCAACGATATCATACGTATATGATTATTGAGGTTATATCAAATTCAGGAGAATAACAATATTGATTGTTTGCACTAGTGCTCGTCAAATGTTTCGGTTTCGATCATTTGCAAACAGAGTTGACAAATAATATTGAATAGTAATTTCCTGTGTCTAAAAATTTCCCATAATGTAATTATAAATTTTACCATACGTATATTTTTTTGCAAGTGACCAGTCCTTTGAAGTTGACTTTCTTTTTAAACAAATTATATATACAGTTTCAATTTGAAATTTATCTATACAGTATCTCTTTAAAATTTATTTATATGTTCTCTCAATTTTAAATTTACTTGTGCAATTTCAATTTAAAATTTATTTATACATTTTCAGTTACAATTTATTGATACAATTTCAGTTTCAAATTTATTTATATAGTTTCGATTTAATATTTATTGATACAATTTCAATTTAAAATTTATTTATATCATTTCACCTTAAAATTTATTTATATAATTTCACTTTGAAATTTATTTAGATGTTTTCAACTGAAAATTTATTTATAGAGTTTCAATTTGAAATTTATTTAGATGTTTTCAAAATTAAAATTGTTCGGACAATTTCAATTTCAAATTTATTTATACAGTTTCATTTTAAAATTTATTTATACAATTTCAATTTTAAATTTATTTGTACATTTTCAACTTAAAATATAGTTATACAGTTTTAATTTAAAATTTATTTATACAATTTCAGTTTAAAATTTATTTGTACATCTTCAACTTAAAATATAGTTATACAGTTTTTACTTAAAATTTATTTATATAATTTCAGTTGGAAAATTATTTATACAATTTCTGTTTAAAATTTATTTATACATGTTATAGAATCGATGATATACGATGTGAAGTTCGACACAGGTGTTTATTTGTTTTCTTTGTGTATTCGTCGATGCCCGTCAGTCGGTTGCGAAGGTCCTGGCAACGTGTTCGCGACATGTGCGTATCACGCGCTTATCTGTATCAAATACTTCTTTAATTACAAATATACATATCTTAAGTGTTACCGAGTAAATCTTCATCGCCACAACCCAACAGGTTATGGGCCCAGGGCACGAATGTATTAATAGTGTAACAAAATAAGTGAAAAAACAAAAAGTGAAAATGGCGGCAGGTAACGCATTCGGAAACATAGAAAAGCTGAACGAAAATAATTACGAGCCATGGAAGTTACAAATGAAAAGTATTCTGGTATATAACGATCTGTGGCAATACGTGGATGGTAGCCTGAAGAAACCAGAAGGCGATGCAAGTGAGTGGATTAGAAAAGACTCGAAGGCATTGGCGCTTATAAATTTAAGTATAACGCACGGCCAGCTAAACCACGTGAAAAAGGCTCAAACTTCGAGCGAGGCATGGCGTAGCTTAGTGAACATATTTGAATCGCGAGGACCAGTGCGAAAAGCGGCACTGTACAAACAATTATTGCGTATGGAAAAAAGGAAAAACGTGTCCATGACGCAATACATAACGGATTTTACTAACACAGCCGAACAGCTCGAGGAAGCGGGCATAAAGCTTCCGGACGAATTACTATCAATAATGCTGCTCTCTTCGTTACCGGCCGATTACGAACATTTTTGTGTGGCGATCGAGTCGCGGGATAACATACCGACACTGCAAGATCTAAAAATCAAATTACGAGAAGAAGAAGCAAGGCAGTGCGATCGCGACGAAAAGACAAATGAAAGTGCGGGCAAAAGTGACGCGTTGTTGTCGCGAGTGAATGTGCGCTGGAAAAATAATAAAGTAAACTCGAAAAGTTTAAATACGGACCGCACAAAACAAAACTTTCAAAAATTTAGTGGAAAATGCTACGAAAACGGTAATTAGAGCACGCGATGTAAAATTCTTTGAAAATATTACGCGTAACGAAATATCAACAAAAGACGTCGAAGTAGGTATAGCTCCTCTAGATGAAGAATGCGAGAAACAACCCGAAGCCAGTGAAGATTCTGATAATCAATCAGAAGAAGAGGATGATGTCGAGCCGACGGATGTTAACGGACAACAAAATTCCAGAAGAGGACCTGGTCGTCCGCAAAAATTAAAAACAGGAAAAGCTGGAAGACCGAGAAAAATTTATAGTATTCGAAAAGATGAATTACCAGACCCGGTAGCACTGAAAGAAATAGAAGATAGGTACGACAGTACCGATTGACTGTTGGCCATGGAAAAAGAATACAAAACTTTAGAAGAAAATAAGACATGGATTTTAGTACCGAGACCTGCAAATAAGAAAATATTAACCAATAGATGGGTGTTCAAAACAAAGATCGATCAAAATGGAAAGGTAGAAAAATATAAAGCGAGGCTGGTTGCCAGAGGGCATACTCAGCGACAAGGAATCGATTATGAGGAGGTTTTTGCACCTGTCGCAAGATATGAAATAATTCGTATGTTGCCAGAGGGCATACTCAGCGACAAGGAATCGATTATGAGGAGGTTTTTGCACCTGTCGCAAGATATGAAATAATTCGTACTGTATTAGCGGCGGCTGTAATGGAGAAAATGCACGTACATCAGATGGATGTGATTTCGGCGTACGTTCAAGGAGAATTGCACGATGAAATTTATATGGAGCAACCGAAGATGTTAAATCAAAAACAAGATGAAAGTAAAGTATGCAAGTTATTAAAACCGCTGTACGGATTAAAGCAGTCAGGTCGGGAATGGTACAGGAAAATTGATGAATATATTAAAATTATTGGAGGAAAACGAACAACTGGCGATCCATGTGTCTATGCATTTAACGAAGGTGAAAAACAAGTAATTTTGGTTATTTATGTTGACGACTTGATATTAGCTTCAAAAGATATGAAAACACTTACGGAAATAAAATTAAAGTTAAAACGAGAATTCAAAATGGTAGATTTAGGTGAAATTAGCAATATTTTAGGAATCAATGTCCAACGCGAGGGATCAACCGGTAGTATATTTTTATCACAGAAAAGATATACAGAAGAGTTGATAAGAAAATTTGGAATGGAAAATGCGAAACCAGTATCAACTCCGATTGAAGCAAGTTTGAAAATTACGAAGGAAATGGGTCCGAAAAATGAAGAGGAAAGGGAAGAAATGAAACTAAAGCCATATAGGGAATTAATTGGTGGATTAATTTACCTGGGAAATGCTACCAGACCAGATATTGCGTTTGCGGCAAGTACGTTGAGCCGATTTTGCTCAGACCCCGGCAAAGCGCACTGGACAATAGCGAAACGGGTGCTTCGTTATTTAAAGAATACATCAAATTATGGAATTACGTATAGTAGAACGAACGAACAGCTGAGAGCATACACGGATTCAGACTGGGCTGGTGACATTGACGATAGAAGGTCATGTACAGGAAATGTCATAACATTATCAGGAGGTCCAATCAGCTGGAAATCGAAGAAGCAGGTTTCGGTGGCGTTATCAACGATGGAAGCGGAATATATGGCATTAGCTGAAGTATCGCGAGAAATAGTGTATATTAAAAGACTTTTATTACATATGGGTTTCGTAAAATATGTTAGTGATCCGATCAAAGTACTGTGCGATAATCAGAGCGCAATAAAATTAGCTAAGGACCCCGTATATCATAAACGTAGCAAACATATAGACATACAATACCATTTTACGCGAGAGTTAGTTGAAAGAAAAGAAATCGAAATTGAGTATTTAGAAACGAATTCGATGATAGCCGATATATTAACTAAATCATTAACTAAAGATAAACATGATAGATGTGTAAGAATGTTATATATGAATTAACCGTTGAATTTAATTATAGCTATGTTTTTATTCTGCGTAAAATAGGGATTAGACCGTATACATCGATAGGAGGGGTGTTATAGAATCGATGATATACGATGTGAAGTTCGACACAGGTGTTTATTTGTTTTCTTTGTGTATTCGTCGATGCCCGTCAGTCGGTTGCGAAGGTCCTGGCAACGTGTTCGCGACATGTGCGTATCACGCGCTTATCTGTATCAAATACTTCTTTAATTACAAATATACATATCTTAAGTGTTACCGAGTAAATCTTCATCGCCACAACCCAACAATACAATTTCAGTTTGAAATTTACTTTTACTGATTGACTTTAAAATTTATTTATACAATTTCAATTTGCAATTTATTTTTACCGATTGACTTTAAAATTTATTTATACAATTTCAATTTAAAATTTGTTAACACAACTATAGTACAATCTACAATGTATAATTTGTTACAATATATAGGCTGTTCCAATAAAACAAACACTTTGTAATTATATTAATATACATTTAAAATCTACACAGAAATTATTATAAAAATTCGACAAAATTTCCTACACAGAAATTATTTACAAAATTTTGTCTCCATAAAAATTATTTATAAAATTTACCAAAATGTCACATGAAAATTATCTAAAAAATCTAAAGAAATCTACCACACAGAAGTTTTAAAAAAATTCCATAAAATGTTCCTTGTATCCTATAATTACTTTGCGTGAATTTACAAGAAAACGTGAAGTAAAGATTTCCGAATAACAGCCATCGAATTTGTCTCTGTAGAGGAATAAAATAACGAAAGCGACGGGAAATTGAATAAAATCGTGACGGCGAACAGATGACATTTACGAAAAGTTAAACATCGGCAAGTTTCTCCCGGGAGGGAAACACGTTTCGAAAGTGAATCGTGTCCAAGCGGAGAAACATAAAACGCGTCTCGGAAGAGCGTTAAACAGAATCGTGTAATTAGAAATTCGAAAGGGTGAGTTTCGGAAGTGATCAGCGTGGCGGAAATGCAACGACTTCGCGAGTGCAAATTGTTGTTCGTTCTCGTCAAAGCCGGTAGAACAGCCGCTTTTACGAAGTACCATCCCGCTTACGAGAGCAGTTTCTAGTAAATACTCTGCTTGCTTTAATAAAGCTGCGGATCCTTGATCACGAAAACACTCGAGCAGATGAATAGACAGCCAAAGTTGAGAACGTGCCAATATTTCAGGCCCCTTTAATGCCCGTCTAATTGCAATCTCTTCCTCTCCACCTTTTTTGAAGGCTGTTCTTTTTTTATTGCACGCGTTTGGGTATTTATCATCTATGATATGTGTACGGTATTCGGATTTTTGTGTTTGTTCAATTTTTCATGTTTAGTTCTTGTATTTTCTGAAATTTTAGTATTCAGATTTTTATATTTCTCTGATTTTTTATATCTTCGTGAAAATTTGGAATGTTTAAGTTTACATATTTACGGAATATCGAATACTCGGATTTTTTAGTTTGTTTAATATCGAAGATTCAAATTTAAATTTTCATATTTTCCAAGTTATTAATATTCAAGTTTCCATATTTCTCAAGTTTCAGATATTTAAATTTTCATATTTTCCAAATTTTGAATATTCATATTTTGCCTAGATTTTTGATATTCATGTTTTTCAAAGTTGAAAAATTCATATTTTTTAAGCTAAATTTCAAATGTTTATTCAATCTTAAATGTTGTAATTTCCATATTTATCAAATTTCGAATCTTCAAATTTAAATTTTCATATTTTCCATGTTATTAATATTCAAATTTCTATATTTCTCAAGCTTCAAATATTGAAATTTTCATATTTTCCAAATTGTAAGTATTCATGTTTGTTACATTTTTAATATTGAAATTTTCAGATATTCTTAATTTCAAATATACAAATTTCCACATTTTGGAAATTTTAAATACTCTAATTTCCATACTTGTAAAGTTATGTATTTAAATTTCCATAGTTTCTAAATTTTAAATTTTCAGATTCCCAAATTTGAAATATTCGAATTTCCATAGTTCTCAAATTTCGAATCTTTAAATTTTTATTTCCCAAATTTGTAATATTCAAATTTCCATATTTCTTAAATTTCGAAACTTCAAATTTTTTATTTTCCAAATTTAATATATTTACAACAGATTTCCATACCCCCCTAATTTAAAATATTCAAATTTCTGTAGTTTCTTAATTTTTAGAATATAGGGATTGGGACATTTGAACTCTTAGATATCAGTTATGTTAATTTTCACAATTTGGAGTTTTGAAATTTGGAAAATGTAGAAATTTGGATATTTAAAAATTGGGAGATTTGTAAATTAGAATACCTGAAATTTGGGTAACATAGAAATTTGAATATTAAAAATTTGTTAAAATGGAAATTAAAATATCTGAAATTTAGAAATTATAGAAATTTGAATATTTGAAATTTAGAAAACATGGGAACTTGACTATTTAGTCATTGAAAAAATTGAAATATGAATATTTAAAATTTGTTAAAATGGAAATTGGAAAATATTGAAATTTGAATATTAAAAATTTGGGCAGTATGAAAATTTCTATATTTAAAATTTGTTAAAATGAAACTTTGTATATATAAAATTTGTAAAATACAGAAATTTCAATATTTGAAATTTCACAAATATTAAATATCTAATATAAATATTGAAAAATTGCAAATTTATAAATCTGAAATTCGAGTATTATAACATTAGAATATTTAAATATCTGAAAGCTTAAACAAGATTTAAAACCCCAGAAATACGAAAAATGAACAAAATTATAAAATATGTGAATCTCAACATTAAAACTTGTAAAATAAATGAATCTAAAAATCAAAAAATTATAAAATACGTGAATCTAATATACAACAAATTTGAACCTCTATAAATCAATAAACGTTTCTAACTTAAATATTCAGCGATGATAAAAGTTCGAAGCGAAATAATAGTTTGCGACAGATTTAGTAGCTTAAAGACGCGAGCTGGAATAAAAATCGTACATATCTTTTGTGGAGTCGACAGAAGGAAAGTTTACGGTAAACTTTTGGTCAAGGGTGTTTCCTTTCCAAATTCATGAAACTTCTTTGGAAAATATGTTTTCCAAGTCGGTGCTTCCGAGACGTACACGCAAGTTTCTTCTATCTTGATGTCACGTAACAAAATGTTTTTACTTCGATCCAATGGCCGATGTTCAAACTTTTCGTCAATACGTCGCTGAGATGTATACGCGACATCTCATGCCTTTAGAAATCCTCGATAAACTTCTTGAACTGCTCAAAAATACGTGCAAATCGTATGGGAAAAAATATTTTCTTTCAGATTTTATTCCTATTCAAATGCACACAACTTCCAAATCTTTCTGGTTCCATGTATTTCAATTTTATGATTCTTCAACTTTTCGATTGCTCAACATTTTCACTTCTTTAGTTTGTACGTTTTCGAATTTCTTCATTTTTCAAGGTTGTAGTTTGCAAATTTTTTTATTTTACAGTTGGAGAATTTTTCCGTTTACCAACTTGCAAATTTTCCAATTTACCCAGTTTCTCAATTTCAAAATTTTCAATTTTTCAATTCTCCTCTTTTCTAGTTCCTCATTTCTACAATTTCTCATTTTCCCAACTTCCTAATTTTCCAATACTTTATTTTCCATTTTCCTCATTTTTTAATTTTTAATTTTCCCATTCTCTTAATTTTCCAATACTTTATTTTCCCAATTTCCTGAATTTTCAGTACCTTATTCGCCCAATTTCCTAATTTCCCAATACTTTATTTTGCCATTTTCCTAATTTTCCAGTACTTCATTTCCCCATTTTCCTAATTTTCTAACACTTCATTTTTCTATTTTCCCAATTTTCTAATTTCCTAATACTTTATTTTCCTCATTTTCCAACACTTTATTTTGCCATTTTCCCAATTTTCCAGTACTTGATTTCCCCAATTTTCTAATTTTCCAATACTTTATTTTCCGATTTTCCTAATTTTCCAATTATTCGACCACTTTCATAATTTTCCAACTAATAATTTTTCTGCGTTCCAAAATTCGTTCTTCCACAATTTCAAAAATACTCAAGTTCCCCATTTCCTTATTTCTTAAATTTTCAACTTCAATTTTTCAGATTTCAAAATTTTCGAATGTTCAATTTCATAATGTCCATATCAAAAGAACATATCACGTATATTCCTTTCCAAACAGAGTACCTCATAATATCTCTCAATTTAATCAACTTTTTTTACAAAACATAAACTCTCATTAATTAACGCCGTCATAATGACAGTTAAATAATATATAAAGAAATAAAATTTTCCACCGAGCCACGAAAATAATTCAAATTCTCCAATAATCAAATATCTGTTTCGTGAATCAAATTTTATCGTCCGATTATTTAATGAACAATTATCAATTCAATTAACCGAAGCTACCTCTCTCCGCCAGTCGAAATCGAGCAAAACATCGATTCAGTAGTTTCATTAACTTTAGAGGTGCACGATGTTCCAAATAATTAGAAGTTTCTGATAACTATCACGAGATCGAAATTGTTAATTAACTACTATTATTATAGTTAACGACTGCGAGCCGCTGCGAAGCAATAACAAATTTCTATTAACTGTCCAACAGACGCGTTATAAAATCGCCACTTGCGCAAAAATGCGATGCCAATATGCGATATTGAATTGACTGTACGTCAGGGAAATTCTGATATTCGTTCCGTCGCTGGTTAATGAGGTGTTAATATTAATTTACGCTATAAACAGCTCGGGTTTATATCGGTTGAGTGCGATACGGATTCGTTGGGAAATATACGACTTCGGTGGCGGTGCGATCTGTACTGTAGGTCATTTTTCGATGGCGAATTTTATTGTGGATTTTGGAATTTTGGGAATTTTCGGATTTTGTAGTGTGGGAATTGAGAGATTTGAGGATTTTGGAATTTGGGAGTTTGAGACTGAGAAATTTGGGGATTTTGGAATTTGGAAATTTGAGAGATTTGGGGATTCTGCAGTCTAGAAATTTGAGAATTTATGATATTGAGAAATTTATAAATTTGGCAATTTTGTAATTTGAAAGTTTGGGAAATTTGCGGCTTTGGGAATTTTGCAATGTGGGAAATTGGGAATCTGGGGATTTTACAATTTTGAAATTTGAGAAATTTGGGGACTCTGCAATTTGAAAATTTGGGAATTTGAGATATTGAGAAATTTATAAATTTGGCTATTTTGTAATTTGAAAGTTTGGGAAATTTGCGGATTTGGGGATTTTGCAATGTGGGAAATTGGGAATCTGGGGATTTTACAATGTAGAAAATTGGGAATCTGGGGATTTTACAATTTGGAAATTTGAGAAATTTGGGGACTCGGCAATTTGAAAATTTGAAAACTTGGGAATTTGAGATATTGATAAATTTATAAATTTGGCAATTTTGTAATTTGAAAATTTGGATACTTGGAAATTTGGGAAATTTGCAGATTTGGGGATTTTGCAATGTAGAAAATTGGGAATCTGGGGATTTTACAATGTGGAAAATTGGGAATCTGGAGATTTTACAATTTGGATATTTGAGAAATTTGGGGACTGTAATTTGAAAATTTGAAAACTTGGGAATTTGAGATATTGATAAATTTATAAATTTGGAAATTTTGTAATTTGAAAATTTTGAAACTTGGAAACTTGGAAATTTGCAGATTTGAGGATTTTGCAATGTGGACATTCGGGAATCTGGGGATTTTACAGTTTGGAAATTTGGGGAATTTGCAATATGGAAATTTGAGAAGTTGGGAACTTGAGGGTTTTTAGAATTAAAAAATTGAAGAACTGCAAAATTTGGGAATTTTCCAATTGGAAAATTTGTAGATATGGGGTTTTGCAATGTGAAATTTGGGAATTTGTGGATTTTACAATTTTTAAATTTGAGGAATTTGGGAATTTTGCAAGTTGAGAAATTGGGAATTTGAGGGTTTTGGAATTTGGAAATTTAAAGACTATAAAATTTGGGAATTTTCCAATTGGAAAATTTGTAGATATGGGGTTTTGCAATGTGAAATTTGGGAATTTGGGGATTCTACAATTTTGAAATTTGAGGAATTTGGGAATTTGGGAATTTTGCAAGTTGAGAAATTGGGAATTTGAGGGTTTTGGAATTTGGAAATTTAAAGACTATAAAATTTGAGAATTTGGGAAATTTGCATATTTGGTGTTTTGCAATGCGAAATTTGGGAATTTGGGGACTTTACAATTTTGAAATTTGAGAAACTTGGGGATTTTGCAATTTGGAAATTTACGGATTTAGTAACGTGAGGATTTTGGAATTTGGAAATTTAGAACCTTAAAAATTTCTGAATTTTTCAATTGAGAAATTTGCAGATTTGGGAATTTTGTAATGTGGAAATTTGAAAATTTGGGGATTATACAATTTGGAAATTTGAGAATTTGTAAATTTGAAGATTTCGCAATTTGTAGGTTTGAGAACTTGGAAATGTAGCAATTTAAAAAATTTGTAAATTTTGGTTTTTCTGCTACTTGGAGAACTTCTGAATTTGGGAATATGGGGGTTTAGAAAATTTGCATATTTGGGGATTTTTCAATTTGGAGATTTCAGGATTTGAAAATATGCAAAGTTGAAGACTTGAAAATTAAATAATTTTAAGATTCCTATACATGAAACTTTCATAATTTCATTATTTACAAATTAAAAAATTTGAAAGCTAGAAATTTTGAAATTTTCCCAAAATAAGTTCTAAAATAATTCTCTATTTCAACCCTTCTCCATTTTCAATCTCGCTCCTTAAAAAAAAGCAATAAACCCCAAAAAACAATAAATCCAAAAGAAACAATGAGTATCACATAATTAAGTCCATCATAGACAAGAGTAACTACATCAGCTCAAAGGGTGATCAAAAATTCAGATCCGTCCCTTAATGCAAGGCCCTGTTTTGCGAGTCGAAAGGTTACTTTGAAATCACTGTCGTTTCAAATCGTCCGTAAAAGCCGGACACTGTCTGATGGCCATTAATATTAAAAATTCCATGACAACAATAACGTTAAAAAGAATCGTAATCCGAGCGAGAAAGCGAACGGGGTCTCTGAATGGAAGGCGATGAAAGAAAACGTGGCGAAAGTTTTCTGTCACCTGCTCGTTAATTCCGCACGAACGAGACTAAAAACCATTAATGCGGCTATTCTTCGGCGGACATTAGCGCGAAGAATGAGTAATTCGTGTTCGATAAAACATTGAATAAAATGCTGGACCGACGGTCTTTTCATTACAATGCACGAACGATGCTGACAGACCGTTACTTTTACGAATTATACAATTTTTTGTTCCTTTCGGTCGATTCAGAGGACATTTTCTTTTAATCGACATCGATCGATTTGGAGGAAACTTTGCAACGTTTTAAATTGCTTTAACCCCTTGCCGCACTTTTACGAGTCTGACATACTGCAAGCGTGAGAATCTTACTTTTATTATCGATGTTCTTTAATTTGTACCTCTTAGGAACGACACTATAGTGGCTTTCGCGATGTCATCGTGGATTACATAGCGCCATGGCTCACTCTACTGACTCGCTCACCGTTTCAATTGAATGATCCTTTTCATATGTTTTGATTCGCACTTTTTTGCCTTCACCACGTTTCATAAGAGTATTAACAAATCCCACAAAAGTACATTACATGTAAATAAAAGGTACCAAGTAGTTTAGGCACCATGGGAGCACCTCTTTGCACTAATACACGATATTGGAAACATTTGGAAATTACATATTTCGTGAATTTTCGAAAAAAGTAAATTATCAAAGTTAAAGTATATCGTATCTTTGGGAAAAATAATTTAATCACGAAAAACTTCGTTCCAATGTACTCGCTTTGAGAACGGCATTGTCACACATTGTAGCGCTGTTTACGCGTAATTCGCGTCGAACTCTGCAGAGAAGCAGCGTAAAGTTCAGCCGTGCCTAAGAGGTTAAGTTCAATTATAATTCGTGTAGCCAAGAACTGAATGTAAAATACTGACATTTTAATTTTTTTTTTCTTAATATTATAGCTATGAACTCAGTTTTGGCTGACGCATCTGACAAATGAATTATAGGGCGAGTTAACCTAGGATCTTTTCGGCAAGACAGACAGAGCGATTCAATTTATTGTTGCAATGTTAAAATGTTAGGGACATTGTGAATATGATGATCATTGGTGGACGGGTTGTAATTAAAATTAAACGCGAAATTCAATAATGATGAAAACGTGAGCTGCATTTGGTCGCGTTTCGACAGTTATGTGCGTCATGTGTGGGACATGATATTATACGGTGAAGGGTTCAGACAAAAGATCCTGTTATAGGACATGAGAGAATATTCTCATTTGAAAATAGTATTTTTTTGTTGACATTATTAGTTTGGTATGAAACGAAGCTTGCCCCCTGAAGTTGAATACAAATTTATATGTTTATTTGTTACGTACAGTACAAAAATAATTAGGATAAATGATTCTGTTGTAGGGGATAGAATATCCTCGTTTGGAATTAGTCTTTCTTTGTTGAAGAATGCTTTCATTTTAAAAATATTTGTTATTTGGAATTTGATGCGTTGAAACTCCTGGTTAGGTTAGGGAGAATATAAGATGGCCGCGACGTAAGAAAATAACCGCGATGTAAATTCAAAATGTAAATATTACAAAATTACAGAATCCAAAATTATAAAAGTACAAAATCACAATATTACAAAATCCAAAGTTACGAAATTATGGAATCACAAAATTACTAAGTCCAAAATTACAATATTCAAAATCACAAACTTACAAAATTACAAAATCCAAACTTACGAAATTACGGAATTACAAAATCACAAATTTTCTAAGTCCTATATTACAATATCCAAAATCACAAACTTACAAAAGTACCAAGTCCAAAGTTACAAAATTACAAAACCAAAAAATCACCCATAAGAATTTCTTTCGTCCACCCACGTTGAAATTCCTGAAGTCCAGATTTCCTTAAATATAAGAAAAAAAGTAGGTCACCGCTTGTTGCTAATAAACCTTGATGATTATAATAAACCAAACAGCCTTATTTCGTAATTCAAAAGTTCGAAAATAGAAATTGTCGAAAATTAGTTGGTCGAATTGATTGCCCGATAAATGAAAAATAATTTACGAGGAATTGTTGGCGAGCGAGCGACTCGTTAAATTAACCAAATAAAATTGCTGCTTTATCGAGCGATACGCAATTATTTCAGAGTCAACGAGCGACGTCACGGAAGGTGTTTACGCCGGCGAGCGTGCCCGGTTGGTTTATGGGGTGTTTACGACTCCCGTGAACTCGATCGGTGGCTCGGCCGTTTGCGCGTTCTCGATGAAGAACGTCCTCGAAGTCTTCCAGGGTGCGTTCAAAGAGCAGGAGAACATCAACAGCAATTGGCTGAGGGTACTATCGAAAAATGTACCGGAACCCAGACCTGGTGCATGCGTGAAAGACTCCAGAACACTTCCGGACGCGACGGTCAATTTCGTTAAGGCGCATCCACTCATGGACGATGCTGTTCAGTCCTTTTTCGCGTTGCCTGTCGTCACCAAAGTCAGCTTCAAGTAAGTTCTTTCTATGTATATTATTTTTATATCCTTTTATATTTTGATAAGTCCCAGACTTAGATAGAAATTTAAAATTGTAGAACTAAAGTGAAATTAATATGGTAGAATTACGAAATATCAATATAGTGTATACACATATAATTATATACAGTCTAAAGAGCGTGGACGCGATATCTATGAAATTTGATGCCCAATACAGCAAAGATTGCGTCAGTCCAAACGTACAATGTCTTCTCTAATACGCAATAGCACTTCAATTCTCGTAGTATCATGTCACTGAAAAGTTCAAGTCATTTCGAGATGAGTATACGGTAAACGATTCGAAGCAGTATTCTTGTGCTAACACCCGAAAGGGCCAAAAATGAGTGTTAGAAATGCAGCAAAATATCTATACAAGTCTCGCGAATTTGTAAATAAGTGTATGCAACGTTATAAAGAGACAAATTGTGTCGATGATCTCCCTGATCGAGGTTCGAAGCGAGCTACGGAACTTAATGCGTCGGGGTTTCTTTATGTGTCTTTCCGGATAATTTAAATGCTCAGAAGATGATTAAACTGTACCAAAGGGGTCTCTTAGTATCGGTGAAACATTGGTTTAAAAGAACCATTGGATACTTCAAGAGGACAACGACTCCAAACACCGAAGCCGCCTTTGTACGGAATGGAAAACAGCGAATGGTGTAAACGTGTTGGATTGGCCATCTCAGTCCCCTGATGCCATTCCAATCGAAAATGTTTGGTCTCTCATGAAGTACAAACTCCGAGGAAAGCGTATTTTAAAATTGAAGCTAGTTTGCCGTATTCGAGAAATATGCAGATCCTGTCTCATACGCTGCAAAGCTGGTTGAAAGTATGCCCAGGAATAATCGCTAATGGTGGTGATTGGACACATTATTAAGCAAACGCGTATTAATTCTTTAAATGTACTTTCGACCTATACAACCTTTTTACAGAAAAGATTTACTTGCACTCGGATATCGCGTCCACGCTCTTGTGGAACAGACTGTAATGTTAAACACTATAATAGAATTGTATTATTATAGTATAATATAATGAAATAATGCTAGTACAATAGAACATCTATTTGATCTCCAATCTCCACCCTACTATATTCAAGTATTTAACACTCTGACTGCCACTTGCTAATTTTTGAAAACTTTCATACGATTCTATATTAAGAATTTATTACCTGACCTAATTCCAAGTACTCATATTAACTTGCTGTAATATTATTTACAGTTATACTTATTAATATAACAGAATATTGGAAAAAGTCTAAGAGCTACCTGAACTTTAACATAGACCACCCGAATATTTGTTAAAAATTAAAACCACCCGAAGATTGTTAAAAATCAAACTACCTAAAAATTTGTTAAAAGTTAAAAATAGTCCGTAATAAAATTTGCAACTTAAGTATGAGTATGTGGATGTTTCTTCTTATGCTAATAATAAAACGTGAACAGTTACAGATTTACAAAGGTGGCAGTGGATCCCCAGGTAAAAGCGTTGGATGGCAAGGCCTACGACATCCTGTACGTAGGAACAGGTGAGTTCGTAGAATTGCGCTAATAACAAAACAGGTACACCTTCACGGATTTAATTATCATAATTTCATAATTATTCATAGACGACGGCCGGGTTTTGAAAGCGCTCAACACTCGCGCACCAGATTCTCTCAGCAATGTCGGCCAGGTTATCGTCAGCGACGTTCAAGTACTGAAATACGGTAAGTTTTACCTGGAAAAATATTTGCACTTTTCCATTCCTAAATAACAACGCGACATGATCGATAGCACGCACCTGCGATAACCAACGATCCAGTTACATACTCCTATGTAATTAATGTAGCATTGCTAACGTTTCCGTAATGTTCGAGGTTTTTACGAGAGAAAAATAGCGGTGCGTGATATATTTGCCGTACGTCGACGCAGAGCTTTATACTTCGTTGAAAATTGCTATGTAAGGGTTTCATCCATATCCTTTATACAAACGGTGTAATTCGTCGGAACAAACAGCGAATCAATTTGTTACAGTGGTTTCCATTTGTGGGCGTCGCGACGCCCTCTGGCGCCGCGGGTGGTTTACAGAAGCGAAATAGTTCAATACAGATTCTCAGACCGTGAATCGGGATGTGAATTGTTCGAAATATGCGAATTTCGGGGCTCGGAATTTTGGGAATTTGGTAGAGTGGGGAATTTAGTAGATTGGGAAGTTACACAAGCTTTTGGAGATTTAAGAATTTAGAATTTTGGAAATGGAGTTTCGGAAATGTTTAGACGTGGTAATTTGGGAAGGTTGTTGTTTAGAAGTTCAGGGATGTTACGTGCGGCGTGCGCGCGTATAAAGCCAGAAAAATATTTGCCCTAACAAAATCAATTGTAACCGGGTCTTTATGTTGTGTGGATTCGGAGATACGCTAGTCCCATACGGGCCCTTTCATTAGATCGCAAATTTATGGAATAGTCAGGAAACAATAAAGGAAAAGTTGTAATGAACAAATAACTCAGGACATATAAGAGATTAAATTTTTATAAAAGAAATGTTTCAAGGATAGTGTATACAATATATTGCTATTCGCAAATGGTTAATTTTTAAACGAAAGAAAATATTGGCGATGTTGACATTAATGTTACGCAATTCCGGAGTTGGAAGGATAAACAATTTTCAAATAACAACAAATTTAAGAATTTCCAGTTAGGGAAATCCCACAGTTAATTGTTAACTACTGGAAACTACTTGCCGAAAATATTCATACAAACTAGCTGGAAGAGTAAAGGAAAATATAACTCACCCAAATAAATGTGTTAGGTTAAATTTTGAAATTATATATATATATATTTGTATATATGTATATATGTATGTATCCCGAATATTCTGCAATGCCTCGATTCCTGAAGGAAGAAACACACACACAGTTAACCAATTCACCAGTTAAAACCTTTAAGAAAACTGAACTATTATGAAGTTAAACAAAATGAACTATAGAACTAGAAATGGAAATGAAACAAATATAATAGCAAAATAAAATAAATTGAAATTGAAAAATTCGTGAAGATAGAGTCTTTGCCCTAATTTGTAATTTTTAACAAAATTAATGACAAACTCGTCTCTAATCCACTTCACGGACCCCTGACACGCACCTCGCGATTGTACGTCGAAGAGTGTCGCAACTTGTACCTCTCGGAGAAGACCAGAGAGCCTAGTCCGAAATTGTTTACATTGCGTTGATATGCGCCTAACGAATTAGGCTGCGAGGCCAATGCGTAAGGGACCGTGATTCGTTAATTAGGTGGTGGTGGGTGCATGTGCGTTCCTCCCTTGTCCAGTCCTTATCTTCATCTCTTTCTATATAATTCCTTCCCTTACTCTCGAGCCATGGATTGATGTCTTATTAATTATTGAATAATCTTTACAATTATGTGGATTAATTGCGCTCGGTACCTTAACTATTGTAGGACTGACTGGCGTATAAGTACTTACAATATCAGTACAATGCAGATCTATGAACAATTT
The DNA here is from genome assembly GCA_945859595.2 of Megachile willughbiella. Classification (NCBI taxonomy): domain Eukaryota; kingdom Metazoa; phylum Arthropoda; class Insecta; order Hymenoptera; family Megachilidae; genus Megachile; species Megachile willughbiella. Next base: position 15,509,593 of record OX243796.1, read on the forward strand.
CTATTGTAATTTACTGTCGCATCGTGGATCCACGAGAGACATTCCAGAACGCTTGGCGTTATCGGACCACACGAGCGCACTCTTTGTTTATATTGAGCGGTTCGAAGAAGTAAATTGATCTAAGATTTGGACCGTGGGACCACGTTGATTCCAAGGAAGGAATGTGCTATATTAACAATCTCAGTTTAGTTTCCAGAAGATAGTCTATCTAATAAACATTAAAAACCGTTACTGCGTACGATTAGGGTGTTCCCAGAATGCAGTGTGCATTATCGATACGCATCCGGTCGGTAAAAACTACAAAGGAAATTTTGAAAATATTTCTGTTCGGAACGTAACAGGGAGTTTTGGAATTAATGTATTTCGACGTTTAGATATTTGGAATTCGGAATTTTGAGGGTATGATAATTTGGAAATTTGGGGATTTTAAGATTTGGGAATTTAGGGATTTGGAATGTGAGAATTTGGGAATTTGAGATTTGGATATTTAGGAATTTGGGATTTTGAGAATTCGGATATTTAGGAATTTCAGAATATTCCAATTTAGGAATGTAAAAACCCTAGAAACCGCAAATTAAAATTCTTAGGAATGTGAACAATTAGACATTTCCATATTTGGAATTTGCAAATTTGAAAATTAGGAATTCAGGAATTTTTCTGCAAAGCCTTGGATTTTGCAACTGAGGAATTTAAGAAAATTCTCAGCTTCTTAAACTTGCAATGCATCAAATTCCAAATTCGACGAATTCTCCACGTTCATATCCTTAGCGAGTTAAATTCTCCGTATTCAAATCTACAGTACATCAAATTCTCGCTGTTCAAATCTGCAGTACGTCAAATTCTCACTGTTCCAATCTACAGTACATCAAATCCTCAGTGTTTAAATCTACAGTACGTCAAATCCTCAATGTTCAAATCTACAGTACGTCAAATTCTCAATATCTTCAAATGTATAAATCTATGTACCTAAAATGACACAGCTGAGAAAATTATAGGTTAATCTATTCACACCGTACAGAAAATTAAAAAATTGCGTCTTATCGTCAAAATTTTGTTCGCAAACACTCTTCTCTAATTTTGTGCATATTTGCTCTACAATCCCTAAACAAATTGTGCGCATATATGCACTTCGGTGATAACCAGAAAATATCCACACACATGTGCGACTGTGTTAACCCTTAACCCTCCAAGTGTGCCTCTCAGGCACCAGCGATGTGCATTACATTACTCTTTTATAATTAATATAAACATTGCAATCAAAATTATATTCTGAGACGAATAAAGATTGTTTTGAATGACTTTAACCCTTTGACTCAATTTATTTTCAAAGTTTGAGTGTTGTCACCTGCAGTGTGATATACGTGTGCAGAGGGTTATTATTATTATTTACATGTCATTGTAGAATTTAAAACCTGACACTTAAAATCTTGCAAGCCGAAGCATAATGTCGATAGTCACAATTAAAAATTGGAGCATTAAGGGTTAATAACGCTCGAGAAGAAACGGACGCTTTTCACAATTTTTAAAGCCTTCTCCCGTAATCAATGTTTGTCATTGAAACAGTTAATTCCATTCACGTTCCAGGACAAGCGATTAAGGATCTGCTGGTCGTTCACCTGGCCGGCGAAGCGAGCAAATTGGTCGTGTTTGCTGACTCCGAAATCCGTGCTGTTCCTCTTCATCACTGCGATGCCCCGGCAGCGGCCACCTGTGCGTCTTGCGTGGCTCTTCAGGATCCGCACTGTGCATGGGACGCCATTAAGAACCTCTGTGTAGCCGTGTCAACGAAACTGCACGACAGCGACGCCGACAAAACCCTGTTCCAGGACATTTTGAACGGGAAACACAAGGGCTGCGGCTACGAGCAAGGTAATTGCCGTTAACCTAAACTACTCGAACAATGTCGAAAACGTTTAGTAGCCCCTGATATCCGCTAACGGAAATCGTGGAACTTTGTGTACGACGATGACTTGTCGCTCGCTTGGATTTCTTTTTTGTTCTTCATTGTTTCACGCTGATTTAACGACGCTTCTCTATCGTAACTGTGCTTTTATACCGAGCACCGTAAAGTGGGTTTACACAGTTTTCTTGCGAATGGTATTTTGATTTGATAGGTTTAGGGACTGTATTCGTACAATATTTTAATATTTCAATATACACCACATTTACCCGACAATTTTACTAAAATTAATAGCTAAATAAGTGATAAATAGAAACCTTAGATTTCTTTGATCTTACACTTTTCATGATAGTGTTATTCAACCTTGTACCTTATTATAAAGGTATAAGGTATTAGACATGTTTAAATAAGCTCTCCACTGCAACCCCTTAGTCACTTGTTGGCATTTTGAACAATTTTTCTTAGGGTTTTGTCTCATTTTAAAGAAGTGATAGAAACCTTCAAATTTCTTTGATCTCACACTTTTCATGATAGTGTTATTCAACCTTGTACCTTATTATAAAGGTATAAGGTATTAGACATGTTTAAATAAGCTCTCCACTGCAACCCCTTAGTCACTTGTTGGCATTTTGAACAATTTTTCTTAGGGTTTTGTCTCATTTTAAAGAAGTGATAAATAGAAACCTTAAATTTCTTTGATCTCACACTTTTCATGATAATGTTATTCAACCTTGTACCTTATTATAAAGGTATAAAGTATTAGGCAAGTTTAAATAAGCTCTCCACTGCACCCCCTTAGTCACTTGTTGGCATTTTGAACAATTTTTCTTAGGGTTTTGTCTCATTTTAAAGAAGTGATAAATAGAAACCTTGAATTTCTTTGATCTCACACTTTTCATGATAGTGTTATTCAACATTGTACCTTATAATAAAGGTATACGGTATTAGGCAAGTTTAAATAAGCTCTCCACTGCACCCCCTTAGTCACTTGTTGGCATTTTGAACCATTTTTCTTAGGGTTTTGACTCATTTTAAAGAAGTTTACTCTGACAAAAAGTGGTATCTGACACGGTTTGTACATTTGAATAATACATTTATTTAGTATATTATTATATTTAATTATACAAGTATCTTGGATGGGGTATACGTAATTGATTTTCTCAGAATAAAAGGTATCCAATCAAAATTGTAACTTCTCGATTAGCTACATCAACATTGACTAGCATCAATAATGTACGGAATCTCGACACAAACATCTACAGATCCCATTTTCGCGTAGTAGGATTCGTTGAATTACGAATACAAGTTCGTTCATGCGAGTCATGCTCCTTCGAAGGGGAACAAAATTTGTAATTAGGTGGCTGGTGGAAAAGCGTCGGCGTACTTGCGGTTGCTGGCTCGTGAAAATTAATTATGGAATCTGTTTGGCCACTCCGATTACATTGTGGCTAGGAATAACATGCAGGTTTAATATCTTCTTTTTTATTCGCGATCCTTTGTAAGTCGGGATAATTTCATTTAACGTGGCCGGGTAATTAAATGAAACGCGACTGATATTAAATGTTCAACGTTTTATTTATCGTTTCTTCGGCTTTCTTCGATCGATAACTTTTCAGACGTTTTTCATGAGACATAAAAGCAGTAATGACTGATTTTTCAGAAATATTTTTATATTTACGTGAAGTAAGTTTTTTAAAATTGTGAAACCAGCCATTTTGACTAGTGAGCATTAACGAGGAGATATATTTAAAATTTCGAGGGGACAGGTAACTGTGAACCTTAATAAGCGCTTGAAGACGGAGATACGAGAGGTACAATGTAACAACATTTTATCTTTCGCGTCAACGTGCAGGAAGTTAATACTTCAAACATGGCATTCAATTCGAAGAATAAGAACAGAGGAGAGTGGCACGATTCCTCAACTTTTCTGACTTACACTCAATCTCACTCGAGAGAGCCTCATGCACTGGTTCGCGTCGAGAAAAGAATCTGCCGAACTTCAGAATTCCATTCCGCGAGTAAAAGAAATTAGAGATTCCGCGGTACGTTGAAGACTCGCTGAAAATTCGCTTTTAAAATCGAACGTTTTCAAATTCCTTCGGTTTCGTTCGGAGTCAGCCTGGCTAATGAAATCGCGTCATTTCGGTGGCTGCCAAAACGCGAGATTGAAATTCTTGGAAAAATTTCGCCGCTGTCACAAGAATGAAATCCTTGAAAATTTGCGGAAATTAAAATTTTCTAGTTTGTTTCCTTTTTTTTTTACCGAGCGTGTGTGCGCGGCGCTGTTTCAAATCGAATCGCGTAATTTTTTGCTCGAAAAACTCGAGATTGAAATCCTTCAGTTCCATCAGATTTTTCGCGGGAGTTCGCTCGTTAAATGGAGGAAATTCTTGGCCGAACCCGCCTCGAATTTACCCGGACGATTTAAAAGTTCTCCGTACCCTCGTTCGAATTTACTTTCGTCATTCTGTCGAGAGACATCGCGTCGCGAAAAAGGAATTTCGCGAAAGCTTGGTGCGCCGGAAAGAGGCGGAGGGAGGGCGAAACGTTTCCAGCGGAGTTTTCCATCACGAAGAGATAGCACGTTATTTCTTCGTGGACGATCTGCTTCAAACTTGCATTTACAGCGAAGTGTATACGAGCGAAGGGATCTTATAAACTTCAACATATCCATATTTCACGTGACTTATCGACCGCCATCAATTCTCCGACGTAATCAAATTCGCATCGAACACAACGGCACGTTCACCGTGTGCCCGATTAAAATGAAATAAACCTGACTGTAAATTGGACGATTGAACGACGTTGATCGATGTAACGGGCTGAAACGACCCGACATTTTTTTTTTAAATACGCTCTGTTAAAAATAATGAGAAATAATCTTGGGGAGCCGAACGCGTGACAGAATTCTGATAACAATTATCAGATTCTTTAAAAAAATTACAAGTAGCAACGTCGTCGAATTAGTGATGTGAAATAATTGAGAGGTGGATAAAGTATATGCAAATGTAAATATTTCAAATTCTGATCCTGATAGACATTTTTTTATTAAATTTCTAGTATTTCGTATAAGATATGGAAATTGATTGATATTTTGGTGATATGAAGAAATTATAGAAATTTTCCAACACCAACTATTTGTAATATGTATAATTCAGGGTCATCGAATTCAATAATAAAAGATAAAAATAATTTTAAAAATTGACAATAGTAAAATAGGTAAAGTACCTGTTTACAAATGTAAGGATCTCGAGTTCAAATCCTGACAAGGACATTTTCATTTTTTATTGAATTTCTATAATTTCATAGAAGATATTGAAACTGATTAACATTTTGATGATATAAAAAAATTACTGAAATTTTCCTACATGAACTATTTATAACATAGTGTCTAATTTTTATAGAAAATTCAGAACAATCGAATTCAATAATAAAAGGTAATAATAATACAAAAAATTGACAATAGCAAAATAGGTAAAGTACCTGTTTACAAATGTAAGGATCTCGAGTTCAAATCCTGATAAGGACATTTTCATTTTTTATTGAATTTCTATAATTGTAATCGATTAATATTTTGGTGATATGAAGATATAGCAATTTTGCCAACACGAACTATTTATAACGTAGTGCCTAATTTTGATGAAAATTGAGAATCTCCGAATTAAATAATAAAAATCTCGAGTTCAAATCCCCATTTCACTTCTTTTTTCGTGAATTTTAATTTCCATAAAATAGAAAAATCAGGGTGTTACAAAAATTTACAAAGAATCTCCTAATTTAATAACAAAAAAAAAATAAAAATATTCATTAAATTTGTAATAGCAAAGTGGATAAGATATCCGCCTCCAAATCCGAAGATCTCCAGTTCAAATCCCGTTGTAACACTATCGGCTTTTTTTCGAATTTCCGTAATTTCTACTAAAATATAAAAGCTAAATATTGTTCTAGATATGGGAAAATCCATAAAAAAATCTCGTAACACAAATTCCAGTTATATCTAATTTCTATAGTGAATTACGTAGAAAAATGCATTAATAGAAGACTAAAAAATATGCAATAAATTAACAGAAACAAAGAGGTACGGTATACAATAATAAAATCGCAATTCCCATAAAATAAGCAAATGTCCTTCTGTACCATAAACATCTATACCGAGCTCTCTATCACGTTGTACCTCAATGATATTCAATTATTGAACAGTTATAATAGCACGTTGTACGGTCGTATTGATGATACGTTTCTTTCGATTAGACAGCGTGAAAGGTATGTAGATGCGATAGCTAGCTATCGGTTGTCCGATGCAAATGTATCCTGGAATCGATTTATGGCATTCGACACGGTGTATACAACAACGTCGACGTTGTACAAACGTAGTCAGATGGGGATAAATTGGAGTTTATGTGTGTCGGTTTACATCGTGTGATACGTTTCTAACGAGCGGGTTACTTCAGCGTTCACGATCGGTAAGAATAGTCGGGGAAAATCGGCCAACAGGCAACGCCAAAAGCAGTTGTTACGGGAAAATCGATTTCTATAGAGTTCGTGGTCGACTACGTTTGCGGTCGCTGGCAGAAGTAGTGGTCCACTTTTAAACGGACATTTCTAAAGAACATTTAGCTTGGTGGAAATAATTACATTCATGTTACCGAGAACAATTAACTCGTTTAGTCCGATGACACGCCTGTTATAAAAAAATCTAGATATCATTTTATTATTATAATATCAAGTTTGTCATTGTAAATCCAAATTAAATTTTATTATTATGAAATCAAATTCAATCTTATTATTATAAGAGCAAATTATTTTTTATTATTGTAAAATCAGGTTGAATCTTACAATTATTATAAAATCACATTCAATATTATTATTGTTAAATTGGATATTATTATTATAAAATCAAATTCAATTTTATTTTTATTACAAAGTTAAATTATATTTTATTATTTTATGGTCAAGTTGAACCATACAATTATTATAAAATCATGTTCAATATTATTATTGTTAAATTGGATATTATTATTATAAAATCAAATTCAATTTTAATATTATTAGAAAGTTAAATTATATTTTATTATTATAAGATCAAATTGATTGTAATTACATATTATGAAATCAAATTGCATCTTATTATCATAAGATCAAATTGAACCTTATTACAAAATCAAATTGAACTTTATTTTTATAAAATCAAGCTGAATCTTATTATTATAAAATCAGATTGTATATTATTCTTGTAAAATCACTTTGAACCTTTTTATTATAAAATCAAATTGAACCTCATTTTTATGAAATCAAAAATGAATCTTGTTCTTATAAAGTCAAAATGAACCTTATTATTATAAAATCAGTTTTAATTTTATTATTATAAAATCCAATTAAGCTTTGTTATTATGAAATCAAATTAAAGGTTATTATCATAAAATGATAACGATTCTTGTTGTGAGATCAAATTGAATCCTCTTGAAATTAATATTCCCAATAAAGGCTGTCATTACCAATATACTGTCCATATTTTTGTCAGAAAATTAACAATATATTCGATTACAAATTCGGTTAATACAATTTGCATGTAATCGAGCCAGAACCGTGCCAGACCATTCGACTGTTAATAGAACTTTGACCTATACCTTAACTTTAAATAATTCCTACAAATTAATATCTGTTATTAAATTATTTGACAATGTACCAGAAAAGATATTCTGTTACATATTCCATTCTATGGAATTTACATAACTCTTTGCTATTTTCCTGTTATTATCATTGTTGTCTGTTTCACTATATTTAAATATCACGTGTATAAGACTATTTAGTTAAAAAAAATATTTTAAAATAGCCCAATCCTTCGTGAATAAAACAAACAAAAATTTAGTTAAATCGGTTGAGTAGTTTCTGAGAAAAAAATTCGTAAGTGAAGCCCATTTTCGCAAAAATGGGCAAAATTGCAAACTTTGAAGGTTATTCCTTAACAAATTCGAAACCGGCAAAATGATGACTTAAACCCCTCCTAATTTCACATGGACTACAACATATTTCGATTAGAGCAAAATCGCAGATGGTGACGTGATCTATTTGCCGTGGAGTGACCCAACAACACATTGGTAAAATTTATTAAAAATGAAAACATTACTGTATGCGATTTTCAATTGCTTCAGTGTGGCAGTCAATGTGTTAAGGGTAAAATAATCGTGAATCGGTTGTCATCAAAGTGTCGAGGTACGCTTAGGGCAGAGAGCTATGGTACAGAAAGAAGGCGTCAACATCGATTAATTAAAGGGTAGTACAGCCACTTGGATTTCACGAGACCGATCGCGAAAGTGCGCTTAGCTTCGAAAACGAGTTTGACCTACTATACTTTTATATTGGGCTGACATGAATTATCCACGAGACGAAATTGCATGAAAAAGAGGCTGATTTCGCGTGAGAGGCCGCCACGCTTACGCAGCTCTCGTGGAAAGAAAGTTGCCCTCTTAAGGCTTAAAGGTACTCACCGTTTGTTATACGCGTAATCTGCCATAAGAGAAGCATCCTCTGCGATGCAGTGTCGCGTGCATCAAGGTGAAAGTCGAATTGGAAAATATCGTGTGTAACGAGTCGTACTTGTTGCTAGGAACGGGTATCGTGCAGCCAACGATTAAAATTTAATCGACCGTAAGAAGTGTTCGACAGCTGTTCTAATTACTCCATCACGCATTCTTTGCCTTTGGTTAGGAAAATTAGACTGACGGGTTTATTACTCTTTGTGGCGATGCAGCATTAACAGCTTTTTACTGGATAAGCTGCTTTTATAGAGAGAAAATTACGGTGCACGAGAAATTCTTGAATTTCCGAAGTTGGGAAGGTGGGGATTTGGAGAGTTGCACATTTACTAGGTTTCGAATTTGGAAATTTAGGAATTTGGATATTTTTACATTTACAATTTTTCGAATTTTGAAATATAGGGATTTGGATAATTGCACATTTACAAGTTGTTGAATTTCAAAACTTAGGAATTTGGATATTTTTACATTTACAAGCTTTTTAATTTGGAAATTTGAAAATTTGGATAATTGCACATTTGCAATTTTGCGAATTTTAAAACTTAGGAATTTGGATAATTTTACAGTTTACAATTTTTCGAATTTTGAAATATAGAGATTTGGATAATTGCACATTTACAAGTTGTTGAATTTCAAAACTTAGGAATTTGGATATTTTTACATTTACAAGCTTTTTAATTTGGAAATTTGAAAATTTGGATAATTGCACATTTGCAATTTTGCGAATTTTAAAACTTAGGAATTTGGATAATTTTACAATTTACAATTTTGCGAATTTAGAAATGTAGGGATTTGGATAAATGCACATTTACAAGTTGTCGAATTTCAAAACTTAGGAATTTGGATATTTTTACATTTACAAGCTTTCGAATTTGGAAATTTGAAAATTTGGATAATTGCATATTTGCAATTTTGCGAATTTTAAAACTTAGGAATTTGGATAATTTTACAGTTTACAATTTTTCGAATTTAGAAATATAGGGATATGAATAATTGCACATTTACAAGTTTTCGAATTTAAAAACAGGAATTTGGATATTTTTACATTTACAGTGTATCGAATTTAGAAATGTGGGAATTTGGATATTTGTTCATTTATAATGTTTCGAATTTAGAAACTTGGGAATTTGGATATTTGCATATTTGCAATTATCCAAATTAGAAACGTGGGAATTTGTGTATTTGCATATTTACAGTCTTCGTAATTTAGAAACGTGGCAATTTGGTTATTTGCACATTTACAATGTTTCAAATTCATAAACGTATTTGCATATTTGCAAATTTATAAAGCTTTGTATTTGAATATTTTGTAATTTTCAAAATTTGCAGGTTTGTAAATATTAGTTTTGATATTTGGAAATTTATGGATTTTCGATTTTAAATATTTGTAAATTTTAAGTTTGAGAAATTTGTAATTTTGAAAATTGGGAATCTTGGACATTTGTAAATCAAAGTTTCAAATTTTTTAATTATTTGCTTTCAAAATAATAATTTTTGCAAATTGAAGAATTTGTACATTTGATACTTCATTAATTTTTACGTTTGTAAATCTAGATATTGTTTAATCTGGTAATTTTAAAATATCTAAATTTAATATATGTGAAGATCATCTATTAAGTAATTTTTAATTTTAAATACTTTTCATACGTCTAAGAAACTATCAAATGTAGAAGTGTTATATTTATTACTTTAAACATTGTCAAACTAAAGTTTTTATATCATATTTTTTAATTTTGAAATTTCAGAAGTTTCAAATTTTAAAATAGTGATATTTTTTTATTATCAAATGTAGAAATACAAAAATGAAAAAATATAGTTTTTATTTTACAATTTTGGCATTGTCAAATTCTGAAATTTGCAAATTTATAAATTTACAAGTTTACGAACATACAAATTTAAAAACCTGAAAATTTTCTAATTTTCCAATTTAAAGATCTTCAAACTTTTTAATTTCCAAGTTTTTCAGTTATTAATTTTCCTAACTTTTAAACTGAGAAATTCATAAATTGAAGAAGTATAAAATTTATAAATTCAACATATTTCATTTTCAAGTTTAAGAAATTTAGGTATTCAAATATTTTAAAATCAAATTTTCTAACTTCCTAATTCTCAAATGTTCAAATAATTAAATACAATAATATAATTTTCAAATTTTCATATATAAAAATTTAGAAATGTTCAAACTTACAAGCTATTACATTTGAAATTTCCAAACTAACAAATATGAGAATTTTCCAGATTAACAAATTTTCCAAAAAGAAGAGGTAAAAATTCGAATTTATATATTTATTCTCCCAAAATAGAAGCTAACGTTGCATTATAAGACACTGCAAAATATTTTCCCACTAAATTTTTCCTTGACTTTTCACTGAAGATATAAGTATTCACACATGTCGTCAGTATCAACCTTAAATTGTATACCAAAACATTTACACCCTGACTTATTTCCCTCATCCTTGTAAATATTTCCAAAAAATCATAAACCATATGTACTAAGAAATACAACATATTCTCAGCTTGAATTTAACATTGCAATTAATATTCACTTAAAATTTAATTTGATACTTTGCAAGAGATATTTAGGTATAACGACCGCAAATATTTATGCATTAACCCCTTAACCTACAATTTTCTGTACGGTTGCGTCATTCACAACTAGCTAATTATTTCTACAACTGAAGAAAGTTAAAATGTCAGATACATTATACATTCTTGATTACGCAGATCACAATAAAAATTCAATTGCAGTGAAAATATGAATCTAGTTTATCACATTCGAACTATAGTGTGCGTCACCAGTGTGACACGTTATTGTAGGACAAGGGGTTAATGATACATCAAAGTCTGCAAAATAAATGATGTAATTTATAAATTGCAAGCTTCATAAATTACAATATTTATGTATATTTGACAGACTTTTATATCCCCAAAAAACTCCTTCACATAACTTTTCTAAAAACTCTGAGAGGTTAACAAACAAAACCGAAGTTGCAAACGTGAATCGTTCATCTTCGAAAGGACATTTCTCTGTTTTGAGCCACCGACGAGACTCTCCAAGCACACTCCAGGTTTGCAGAGTTGCAGATCCTAAATCCTGTAACGCTTTAAACGAGTCGTGCCTTAAAACGAGCGCTTTCAGTCTCTCCCTGAGAACAAAATAATGCGCGAAAAGTGAACGGATACGAAAGCTAACCTTGCTTGTTATCTCCCTGGCAGAATAGAGCGAACGATAAATCTTCCGTTCGGAAATCTGCATAACCATTGAATCAGCATGGATAAAGTTCTTAATCTAGCGCAGAAGGTGACGAGGTTTTTAATAAAAAAAACGTACAGCGGAAAATCCAGCTTTGGAATGAATACCGAACCCATAAATCCTGGCTGAGCCCTGAAATAGTCGGAGACATAGACCTGGTATCGGTCAGCTAGATCAGTAAAAGCGTATTGCAATATCGTTTCTGATGGGTCCCCCTTGGTTCGTTGACCATGACGACTACTTTACGTTTCGTTGCAAACCGCTTTACCCTTTCACCGTTCACCAATACCAACACAGTTCTTCTACGACATGTAACTATACCACACACGGTTAACGACCACCTCCTGCCCACATACACAGAATGTTTGCTCGCGTGATATTTCATGCGTTACCATCGGTGTCCGAGTGAGCTCAATGGCAAATACCAAAGGAATTACGAGATCGTTTTGCCCTCCTTTTTACTTAACGTGGACAAAAAATTGTCTGGTCAACTAACCTGTTATAATTACATGTGATATTACTATGTGAGATGTTTAGGTATTTGTGAACGTTTAGATGAGGATGGTGATTGGTATTGTTGATAGTACTATTAATTGTAGATGTTAATTTTTGTATTATTGTGTTAGTGTTCCACTGTCGATATTGTTGCTTCCACTGTTGATGTGTTGCTGTTTTTTTCTGTCACTGTTAGTATTGCTATTGTTTCTGGTATCAGTGTGGTGTTGTTGCTGTCAATTCCTTTATCAGTGTTATTTCTTTTCTTGGTGTTGATGTTATTGTTATTACCCTTTCTAGTGTTAGTGTGTTACTGTCACTATCACTTTCTAGTATTACTGTGTTACTATCACTATCACTTCCTAGTATTACTGTATTAGTATTACTGTTACCAACACTGTACAGTAGTACTATTACTATCACTACCATTTTCCAGTACTACTGCATTACTATCACATTTTACTATTACTGTATTACTATCACCATCAATGTCACTTTCCAGTATTACTATATTAGTATCACCATCAGTATCACTTTCCAGTGTTACTATATTACTATCACTATCATTATCACTTTCCTGTTTTACTATATTCGTACCACTATCAATATCACTTTCCAGTATTACTGTATTACTATTACCATCACTATCACTTTCTAGTATTACTATATTACTATCACTATCACTATCACTTTCCAGTTTTACTATATTAGTACCACTATCAGTATCACTTTTTACTATTACTGTATTACTATCACCATCAATATCACTTTCCAGTGTTACTATATTACTATCACTGTCACTATCACTTTCCAGTATTACTGTATTACTATTACTATCTCTATCGCTTTTTACTATTACTGTATTACTATCACCATCAATATCACTTTCCAGTATTACTATATTAGTATCACCATCAGTATCACTTTCCAGTGTTACTATATTACTATCACTATCAGTTTCACTTTCCAGTTTTACTAAATTAGTACCACTATCAGTATCACTTTCTAGTATTACTGTGTTACTATTACTATCACTATCACTTATCACTATTACTGTATTACAATCACCATCAATATCACTTTCCAGTATTACTATATTACTGTCACTATCACTTTCCAGTATTACTGTATTCCTATTACTATCACTATCACTTTTCACTATTACTGTATTACTATCACCATCAATGTCACTTTCCAGTATTACTATATTACTATCACTGTCACTATCACTTTCCAGTATTACTGTGTTACTATTACTATCACTATCACTTTTCACTATTACTGTATTACTAATTATCATCACTGTCACTATCACTTTCAAGTATTACTGTGTTACTATTACTATCACTATCACTTTTCACTATTACTGTATTACTAATTATCATCACTGTCACTTTCCAGTATTACTATATTACTATTACTATCACTGTCAGTGTCACTTCGTGGTATTATTGTATTACTATTACTGTTACTATCACTGTCCAGTAGTTGTGTATTACTATCTCTATTACTGTATTACTATCACCATCACTGTCACTTTCCAGTATTACTATATTACTCTTACTATCATTATCACTTCCAATGTTATTACTATTGATATCATTATAAGTATTACTATTACTTACGGTTTCCTCTGTTTGTATATTATTATCACTTCCCCTATCAATATGTTACTATTGCTATCTCTTCCATTACCAGTGTGTTATTACTATTATCACTTCAACTATCAATGTGTTATGATTTATAGCATTTTCATTATCAATATTATTTTTTTTCATATCTATGTTACTCTCACTACCCTTCACAGTATTACTGTATTACGATCTCTACTATTATTACTGTTGTTACCACATATTATCACTGTTATTACTACGGTTATTATGATTTCATTGTACCATTACAAATTACTGATTTCGAAACGTAGAAGTGTGACACAAGTAACAAAAATTCTGCAAAATGGCATTTATAGTTTATTAATTCAGAGTGCAATGTTTGACAAAAATTACTGCATTATCAACTTAACATAAATTTCAAGTTATGAAGTCTGACATAAAAATAACTAATTATCGATTAATATTTTTTACATAAAATAACTTTCAATAAACATAAAATAAGTTTAAATAAAAGCAAACGATGACATATTTCAAAACACAAATTCTAACGTAAATTAATGTAATAAAAGCAACGCGAAATACAACTCGTATCATCAAAATGTAAAGTTTACAATTAACAGCATATTTCAACCACATCTTCATAAATATAGCATAAGTATTCTTAATACAAAGTGAAAGAAAAAATCAATCATTAAAAGAAACAAAAATCAATCAATGTACAGTTTAATATTATTCACTAGTAAATATTCAATTTACAGTTAAAAATGTTTTTATCAGAAAGTGATAATGGTGTTTCTGACTTTACAATATATTTTTTAAAATATACAGGTTGATATGTATCTTGGGTATTATTTAGATAATACACCATTGTATAAATATTGTACTCCGTAAATTGGAAACAGGATATCCATTAATGGGCATTTATTGTTTCCTTCGACGAAAGACTAACATTTTGTATCAAGAATATCGATGAAACGTTTATATAGTTATTTTCATTAATATTTGAACTGCAAGTTGATATGCCATAGGAAACGTTATACGATGCTTTTATGACATCGAATTGTGTCAGACTATCTATGTTTCGAAATCTGTAATTTGATATGGTACAAACTGATACTGTTGCTTCTATTATCTGTATAATGTTATTAATGTCGCTTTTATTACCGAATTACTGTCACCACTAACAATATTACTGCCATTATCGCTATATATATCAATATTACTGTCACTGTCGCTACAACTATCAATATTACTGTCACTATCGCTACAACTATCAATATTAAAATTAATATCGTTACCACTATCAATATTACAGTTACTATCGCTACCACTATCAATATTACTGCCACTATCGCTACAACTATCAATATTACAGTTACTACCGCTACAACTATCAATATTACTGTCACTATCGCTACAACTATCAATATTAAAATTAATATTGCTACCACTATCAATATTACAGTTACTACCGCTACAACTATCAATATTACTGTCACTATCGTTACAGCTATCAATATTAGTGCCACTATCGCTACAACTATCAATATTAAAATTAATGTCGCTACCACTATCAATATTAAAATTAATATCGCTACCACTATCAATATTACTGTCACTATCGCTACAACTATCAATATTAAAATTAATATTGCTACCACTATCAATATTACAGTTACTACCGCTACAACTATCAATATTACTGTCACTATCGCTACAGCTATCAATATTAAAATTAATATTGCCACCACTATTAATATTACAGTTACTTTCGCTACAACTATCGGTATTACTGTCACTATCGCTACAACTATCAGTATTACTGTTACTATCGCTACCACTATCAATATTACTGTCACTATCGCTGCAACTATTGATATTACTGTCACTATCGCTGCAACTATCGATATTACTGTCACTATCGCTACAACTATCAATATTACTGTCACTATCGCTACAACTATCAATATTACTGTCACTATCGCTGCAATTATCAATATTACATTTAATAAGTATCGATAGTACTGTCACTATCGCTATAACTATCAATATTACTGTCACTATCACTACAACTATCAAAATTACATTTAATATCGCTACAACTATCAACATTACTATCGCTACTGTTATATTCTATCATTACTGCTCCAATTATTGCTACGTTTCGTTCTATTACTGTAAAATAAGCTGCACTTACATTCGAAATTAATTTAATATGTAGCAACATTATGGTGACCACAGACAATCAATATACATCGTCAACATTTCAGAATTCCGACCACTAATATGAAGTATTAATACAATATTGTTACTGTCCCATTATGATCAATAAATATTCAGAACAGTGAAATATTGACTGTGTATATTGATCGTTTGCTCTCCATTACTGCAACTGATCACCAGCCATTTTCTTCCGAGAACAGTAACGTTAATTGAAAACATAAATCAATATTAACAAAACCTTAACACGTCGATTAACATTAACTGATCATGTAAGAACATTAACAAAACTTTTACTGAGCATATTAATTAATAATACTATCAAAAGCTTAGTACATCAGTTAAGAATATTAAGAAGCTTAACTTAGTACATCAATTCAGAACTTTAACAAAACCCTAATTAAAATCATGAATTAATAAAATTAACAAAACCGTAGAATACAGTTGAAATCGTTAACAAATTAATTGAATACAGCAGTTGGGAACATTAACAAAACCTTAACCAAATACAATAATCAACGACATTAACAAAACCATGTAAACACCCTCCAAGCTTCAACTAGACGAGCACCATATCGCGATACTTCAGAGTCACGAATCATGCAATAAACTGCGGATGTTCATGCAATATCAGTTTCACATTTTATACAGTTTTCGTATGCAGGATGTGTTCTATCGATTTTTTATACGTATAACCAGTTTGCACGAATATCCGCAGTGAACTAGTAACTCTAGTTACAATCTGCCACAGAACACACGACTGTTATCGTCAATATTGAAACGTGTTAATCAAAATGTTTCCATTATTCTATTGAACCATTGGTCGCTTACATTTCGACTATCATTATTTACGTACAACACTCGGCGGTCATCAGTGTCCCCGTCATCAAATCAGTGAAATGTTGCTTCAGAGATGGCGAAGCCCGTGCAACCAGCGGTTCTGCACGAAAACGGTCGGGGCGAGCAGCCCGATGAACGGGACAATGAAATCGTCATCGAGCTGGATCGAGAAAATCAGTACGGTCGTACGCAGCCACGAGCTAACGAGCCTCAAGGTAATCATTTGCCCAATAATCCAGACGGTTTACCCACAAATATCGTCTTCATCTTCTCTCACCTCACCGTCGTCACACAGAGACACACACACACCAGCACACCCTCCTGTCATCCACTTTTGTCGCACAAGGATAGTGTGTTCCAACGTGGTTCTCATCACAGCTTTTTCCTTGTATATGTATACGATGTGTCCTAACTTGGTAACACCTTGTTGTATGTAACTAGCTGCACTATTCGTCCATGTTCCTTAGTCTCGTTCGAAAGTAAAGAAACGGCCAGAGTAGAAAGCTTCGGACGTGGTTTCCCTAACTTTGCGACAAGCCTGGAACCACCGAATACCCGCAAATCTACGATTAAATCGTCGAACACGATATCCGACAGCCAGGTCGGACTTCGATGAGAATACAGGGATAAATTCCCGATCCTGCTATGAACACGCTAGGACACCTTACCGATGAACCCAGCAGGTTCTGAACCCCTTCCTGAATACACCAACACACTGTCACACGGTCTTCGTATCCAGAACCAATCCCATCCAATCAAGAAGCAATGAGTCCGTCGTATGCTGTGTTTAGGTCTCGTGCTCACTCAGCTTTCATTTCAGACGTGATCGCTACACCGGTGGTGTACTCGGCCCAGACGTTGACCGGTGCGCTGATAGGAACCTGCTTCTTCTCTCTGGTGGCCGGCTTCGCTTCCGGTTTCTGGTTTTCCCAGAGGCTACGAGGTGCCCCGTACCCGGAGCCGTCCGAGCAACGTCAACAGCTGAATCGACTGACCGAGAGCTCCGAGTCCCCGGGCTTCAACAACAAGTCCATCAACCTGGTGTTGAACGTGCCTCCTAAGAACCCTAACGGGAAGAACGCCAACTCCTCGGCGGAGAACAAGCCGGTGCAGAAGGTGAAGAAGACGTACATATGATATAGACGACGACATAGGGCCGTCTGAGGCTTGCCGCAGGACCCAACGGGTTCCGGCTCATCTTCTTCTTCCTCTTCCTCCGACCTCGCGGAATCAGACGATCGTAACGACGAAGACGACGACGACGACGACAACGTCCGCCATGATCAGAATCAACTGGCGTTAAACCACGCCGGTTGCCTCTTCGATCAGCTGACCAGGCACGACGAAAACCCATACGAGAGCGTGGCCAGCGAGGGGAGATCTCTCGAGTTCCTCGCCACTTCCAGGGAGACCCCTTGCGACTCACGTTCGATGTCGAAGGTCGTCGATTACAGAAGAAGATACGACCACCTCCACGAAGGAGGCTACACCGAGACGACCTTGACCGAACCGGTCAACAGCCTTCAAGATTACAGCAGCAGCAGCGCCAACAGTCTGGACGATCTCTGTCGAGGACATCAGCGAATGCTGGGCGACTTTGATCGTACGGAGAGCACCAGCAACCGCGATCACTATATGGTGCCCACACGTGACCCACGGGAGTTCAACGAGAGGATCCTGTCACTGTTCAACCCGCAGTTTCTACCTAACTTCAACGACATGATAATGTACGTGGCCAGCCAGTACGATACCAGACGTAGTCCTCCGCCTAGGTCCAGGTCGATGGCCGAGGGAGAGGATCGATTGTTCAGAAACTCGAGTTACTACCGGAAGAAACGCGTGGTCGGGGCTGGCTCGATGTTCTTCCGGCGTGGATTGACGTACGAAGCGGCGCGCAAGTGACACAGGCTGTCTCTGTTCGGATTCAAACGGAGGATTGAGCGTTGGGTGGATCGCGTGAAACGCAAACGACCCCGTCTCCAGGCCGGGAAAATCGAAGACGGGGACGACGGGTGCGTGAAGATCTACCGAACTTGATTTCGATGAGATATAGTTGTACTCGTGGCGCGTCCACGGACCGCCCACGTGCTTCCGGTGCCACGTGTCGTATCGTATGATGCTAGCTAAACTACGTGAACAGAGACACACGCGCGCTTTCGAACTATTTTTTTAAGGTGTATATCCTTTTCGGACAGTCCGGCGAGATTACGTGATCAGGACGCTCGATGATCTTGTGCTAGAAGAAGTTTTCTATCGGAATTCGATCGTTTTTCGAGTTCTTCCTTTCCGTTTCTCAGCAGTACGGCAATGGAGAGATTATATTATGGGACATAAACAACGACGATGGGACAGAGGATCGGACTCGTAGCTGTGTAATGTGATACGATCAGAGGAGACTGTGTTCGTAGCAGTGGCCTGCTTAGGTGCTTAGGACCGCGATGATTTAAACACGAAGACGTATGGTCACCGACAAGGTATAGCATGGTCGTAAACGTCAGCGGTTTGTATGCTGAAACGTGTTTTATGAACATGGAAAGCTTCTCGTTGACGCTTCTCGTATTTCAAGAACACTTGAGCGGGAACCGAACACGTGTTTTTTAACGATCGACCAGATTTACGACCACGCTTTATTTTGACGAGAACCATAGCATCCTGGATGCCGAGGCTACGTTTCTCTAATCAGAGTTTCGCGGTAAACAAATAGTGATTGATGGAAAGATTCAGATTCATTTTACAGCGGATTTTGTCATGAATGTTTATATTGATATTAAAGAATTCTATGCGTATTTTTTCACGAAACTTCGAAACTATTTTTCTGATCGTCTCAAATTTTTTACATTTGAAATTGGAATTTTAAAACATATCATGTTAAGTAGCTGATAAATTTTGCATTGAGAATATTGAAGGCTTACGGAGTTGTTTTTATCAAGGTTTAAGCTTTAAAATGATGTAACATAAGTACCATTTTGAAGTACTTTTCTGTCATAAAATTTTCTTAGACTTTACATTTCAAAATTGTCATTTTAAAATGTAACATAATTTTGTATAATTGACAAATTTTGTGTTGTTAATAAGCTCACAAAGCGCTTATATAATTATTTTCTTCGCGGTTTAAATTTTAAATTGGTATAAGTACCAGTTTCAGATACTTTCCTGTCATGAAATTCTCCTAGACTTTTCAAATTTTCAAATTGTTATTTTAGAACATAACATAACAATTTGTAAAGGTGTAAACTTTAAATTGATACAGCATAAGTACTATTTTGAAATAATTTCTGTCGCAAAAATCTCTTAGACTTTTTACGTTTCGAAATTGGCCATTGATTACATCGATCAGATACAGAAACCAATGCTAAATAATATGGTTCACTAACCAGACACAATCGAGTGTCGTACTGAAAGGATTAAAATCGATCGTGAGGAAGGATTTCAACACATTTTGAGAAACGTGGCCTCGGGAAAATGGAGGCTAGAAGCATTCGCGCGAGACGAGGCGTGCCTTCCGTATATTAATTGTTGGCAAATTTCTGATCTTGTAAAACAGGAAATTGGGGGAGAATGTGGCCGGTATAGATTCGGGCAAGTGCCTCATTTAATGCGTTTCGTTTAAACTGTATTCGATAGAAGAGAACGATGCTAGGTAACGATGTAGAACGAGCGAAAGAGATAGAGCGAGTGAGTATGAGAGAAACAAAAGACTAATGTAAGACTTATTCGAGTATTGTTGTGCACTTATTGCCGTGCTGTGAGTATATATTGGTTATTAGCAAGAGAGAGAAAGAGAATTTGTGGTGTTGAAGCACGTACGATTTATTAAATAATGGAGAAACAATTTACCGCGTTGTGGTGTCTTCGAGGAGAGTATGTATTTTTTGGCTGGGGGACGCGTTAAATCGATATATAACTGTTTGGCGGTGTTACGGGCGAGGTGTGGAGGTGGTTTTTCCGTTTCTTTCATCTCTTTTTCTAATGTAAACGAACAAATTGCGTCGCCGTTGAATCGCTCGAATGCTGCAACTGTTTTTCGCTCGTTGCGTCAACTAAGGTAACAATGGAAGGAGTCTTTGTTATAAAGATTGATAAGAAAACGTAGTACAAAAACGCGGGAGATATTATGTCTTACTTTTTCCCCGGGGAAAGTATTATTTAACAAATACAACTGCATTTCTACGATTCAATCGTGCACAGAATACTCATGTAGAAATATATAACAAAGGTTCCATCGATCAAAGAGCAAACGAGACAGTTTTAATCGAATAAACAGTATTCCAGCGATTCGTTTCGCTTGAATATTTCTTAGAGTTTGTACCGTATGTTAATACCCGACACATTAGCGAAAACTTGATGGCAGTTCCCTGCGACATAAGTATTCTCGAAGAAGCTCGGTCGTGAGAGGAGAATATGCGAATGGGGTCTTAGCGTGTTTGGCAAAGATGCCTTTGACAATGGCGTAAATCGGTCTTACTAGCGTACAATAGCGAATACCTGGGCGTGTATTTCCTTTACAGCTTAACCGCGGATAGAGTGCCTGCAAGTAGCGGTGTGGCTAACGTTTGTCCCAGATTTCACGAAAAAAATCGACACAGAGAACAAAGGGAAATGTAGATCGAGTATCGTGACCGTGATACGCCGTGAGGAGGAATCAAATTTCATTCTGTAAAATACTTAATCGACTTGAAAACCTTTCGCTGATGAGATCACACTGTGAGAAGCGATTTCTGTGTACTACAGGGTGGTTCAAAAAGAATGTCACTACCTTTCTTTCTAATATAGAACCAATAGATGGATGTATATTTAATTTTATGAGTTCTACATTTGTGAACAACTCTGTATAACTGTAAAATAACAGTGATGGATAACTGTACTTGCGAAGATAAGTTGCATAGACATATAAGTGACATGCAATAGAAAAATTCCTAATAAGTTTTGTAGTTTCTTAGTTTCTCATTTTCTAAAGATTGAAATTTTAATATTTCTAAATTTCTACATTTGAAAGTTTAGAGGTTTGGAACTTTGAAAATTGAAAAGTTTAACAGCTTTTAATTTCTATACTGAAGTTTGTAAATCTCCACCTTGCAAGTTCCAAATTCGTAAATTTGAAAATTAGATATTTCTAAATGTATGAATCTCTAAATTTTTTAATTTGAAATCTCGGAAGGTAACACATTGATCTTTTTGTGCTACATTTCATCGTTACACCGTACACGTTAATGCCCGTAAGCTGTTCGGCGGGCACTTGATTTGTCCATCACTGTAGCATATTATACACAGGTATCCATTACGAAACTATTTCTGGGAGCCAAAAGCGATTTTATACCACCGTTTCCGTCTACGGTCGTTGATAATGACTGTAATTAACCGCCAGAACTGTGTTCGCTGGAAGATGAAATTGTTTCGTTTAGTAAACTGTGTAACAAGCAAAACCACAGGGAAGCATTTCGCAAATAGCAGCGAAAGGATTAATTAGAAGGGAAGCGACAGACCTTTGTTCTCTTTTCGCGTAACATCGATGGACAGACGTTCAACTGCTCATCAACCAACACTGCCGCCCCAAATTCTAACGTGCTTTTCGAACGAAGAACAGTAAGACGAGTTTAATAATACATAGACACATCGATTTTCACTAATTGTCATTGAGCGTACAATGAGAAGCGGACAATACACGAGGATTAGATCGGTCGAAATAAAGAGGAAGCGTAGTATTATTATTATTATATAGAAATGACCATTACGAAGAGGCACGGTCTGAACGGGACGAGCATAGAACGATGGTCCGGAAGAAATGATAAAGAAAAGAGAATCGTGTAAATAAGTAGAAATTGTTTTTGTTTAATCATTGAAATCATTTAAACGAGAATTCATTCGTTACACGCTACTCGTCACGCGGACAGCAGTGGAACGCATATTAATTAATATTTACACGTACGCGTGTGTATTTTGCTTATGGACATTTGTACCACTTTGTATGGCATGCTAAAATTATCGGAAATATCCAATGAATGTATTAAATTGTTGCATATCGAGCGATGGGAAATTAGGAATTATGAGCTGTAAACTCGGTGCGTTGTTTGATTCAACGTAAAATCAATCGTATTGTGTTAAGAATATCAATGAAGCGTTTATATCGCCATTTTGGTCAGAGTTTAACCTTTAAATCGATGTAGCATATGTGGTATTTTGCGATACGTTTCTGTCATGAATTTATTTTGAAAATTTTTTCTTTTGAAATGGATTATTAAATATACGAATATCTGATAATTTTCTTTTTTAATTTATAATTTTGTTAATACTAAGAATATTAAGCGGGCATTTACATTGAAATTTTTAATCAATCTTAAACTTTAAATTGCTATATTATAAGCGGTTTTCCGTGAAACTTTTCTGTTATGAATTCGCGTTAGAATATTTACTTTTTAACATTGATTTTGGGGTAAAAATCTAATAATTTCTTTTCTAATTTATAATCTTGCTGATACCGAGATTATTAAAAGGTCATATACGTAGTAATTTTCACCAAATCTTAAGCTTCAAATTGCTGTACTAAAAGTGTTATTTCGTGAAACTTCTCTTGTCATAAAACCACGTTAAGATCTTACTTCAAAATCCTTGTAAAAGCGTAGCATGGCGCACAAAGTGATACCACGTGTACGTGTAATTGCATTTTCATTATAACACGCATATATATATATACATACACCGTATATGAAAAAAACTATACATATATATATATATACATATATTTTTTTTTTAATCGACATAGATAAAATATATATTACGAGAGTGTGAGGGAGAGAGTGAAAGATAGAAAGAGAGGGTGTTAAACAAGAGAGGCAGCTAATTACACTTTTCTCCGTGGGTCTTTATGAAAGACCACGATCTTTTTTTAATTAAAATTACGCCGAGCACCCGTGCGATTCTCGTTGTGCATCCAGATAACGAGAAAAAAAAGAAAAAAATGTTAAAATAACCCGGGTGTTCGGGATAAATATTTTACAGATACGATGTTTATATTATACAAAAAAAAAACATCCAACTTAGGTACCTTGTGAGAAATTCTATAAATATATATATATATACATATACAAATATTATTGGCAGATTGTTATATGCTATAATATTTCTAAATTTAGAAGAAACGAGGAGGCATATGTTATATATATACATATTATGGATGTACATGTATACAAAGCGTTTTAATTAGTATTTACGTGATTTAATTGTAACCATAAGGATGTACATAGTATTACAACGTTTCAAACTGACTTAGGACGAAATTTGGCTCGATAGTAAGGAGAATGAATTTTCAATGAATTAGATTACTTTACGTTATTTTCATAAAACAGAAACGCTTGCACGTGCTAATTCCCCTATTGTCTTGAATATCGTAGGATTCGATTTTTAACCGAGAATTTGTATGGATAATGGTTTTTTATTGCTTTTAAGTAAACAGAAACGCGTGATAAGATGATAGAATACGTTTGCGATTTTTATATACAGGTATGTGCAATTTAATCGAGATTTAATGCTGGAATGACCGGTGTTCTTTTAAATTCAGAATAAGGTGGGAAAATAATGAAATGAGTACCTTGATAAATTCTGCAATTTAAAGTAAGAAATTCAGAGTTGTTCCAGCATTAAGATGTGGCTACTGAAGAGTATATCTTTGGAAATTTTATTTAGATAAAATTGTGAATATTTTAAAAATTATTTTTCACCGCAAATTCGCCAAAAAAAGATTGACTGTAACCATCGTATTCGAATTTAAAATGAATTTTGTAAACTATGCTTGTTAATTTTAAAGTAAAAATGTGCGCGTAGGATGTTGTCGATTTTTGAAAATAAATTTAATAAATTGTTCAAGCCGTTACCGGAGCAAACATGGAATCGTCGCTGAAAATAGCGTTGAGTTTTAATATTTTAAAATAGGAAATTATTTTCCATCGCGTGTTTGTCAAAAAAAAAAAAATAATCGGTATAGTAGTTTTTGAAAATAAAATTGCTTCTTGCACATACCTGAGAGCGGATACGCGTCCCACGGTAGCGTTTAGATTGTAACGTAATTGCGATCGCATTAATTAGGTGAAGTAAATGCAACATTCCAGTTAATGCCTGGACTGCCAACCATTTTCAGCAAACACCTGCGGTAATTAATTGACGTGTTTTCATTGTGCGATAGTTTGTTTCGCTAACGAGAAATCAAGCGGTCATTTTTGCACAGTGAGTCATGTTTACTGTTGCAATTTTAAGAACGAAAGGAAAATGAATATTCAAATATTGTAAAATCATACAAGTCCTATCGCTATCTCTGTTACTAATCTTCTGTTCCCAAATTGTCTACTTTCCTGTTCTCTTTAATTTGTTAACGATTATTTTAGTTGTAAAGATATTTTTCTTTTAAGTACTAGGCGTAACAGTAGGATTTATGTATTCTTATCTCCATCGAAAGCGAAGAAAGCAGGTATTTTTTTTTTAAATGGAAATTATTGCGTCGAGCGGTGAGCATTTGTTTTGTATCGAATAATGCAAATAGTCACTTTTTTAATGTAAGTTTTGTACGAGCGACAGAAAACGTGGTGAGAGTAGCTTTCGTTGCTTGAAATTATTGCAAATAATAACTTCCTCATGTTATTGTATGTTTCTTAATGTTTTGTAATGATTTCAATAAAGGTATCCTCAAAATAGTAAAAGAAGTGGACTTGTCAGATTTTGCAATCATTTTCAGGAAAACAGTAACATCGATAAACTATCGTAATCTAATTTATTTAAGTATAAATTAATATTAATCTCTTATTCTAACTAATCGCTCTGTAATTTGTTCGCTATCGCGTTTGAATTTTGTTATATTATCTACGTTACAGTGTCTATCATTGATAAGAGACACCCGTTAGTCGGCATTGATAACGTTAATTTTTCTCTAATGCTATCTCAAAACAGTTTCCACCTACTAACTTTTCAATCAGAACAAAATTGTTTCTCTCTTATTACGGGACAATTAATTTGTCAACATTTTACAAAGTGGAACTTTTTACCTTGTAATCTAGACAAGAAAAATAACGGAGGTTCTTAGTAAACAGTGAAATGAATGGATGGCAGTCCAGGCACACATGTTTGCTGTGCCAATGCAATGCGTTTTCTGTACATAATATCGTAGCCCTAATTAATATTAATTAGAGAGTAGCTGGAGTCCTGTTGGCGTAAGCGAATGGCATACACGTAGAAGTAATCGATACAGCCACACGGAGTCATACACCTTTTCTTACTCGTGGCTCCTTTGTCTTCTCCCGAAACAGAGTAAAAAACACGTCGAACGGAAGGGAATAAAGGTTTACAAAAACTGCCACACACGGGCAATAAGCTTCTACATTGTAAACATTTAATATATGTCTCGCCAGCTCGGAAAAGAAATTGTCTCTGACCCGCAACGAAAGGACAAAAAGCAGGTTTGACGCAGGATCATTTGAAAAGAATATCAGTGACTATAATCCGTGCACTTGTAGCTGTGGATCCATTAAATTCATCAGTAGCTGTTCCCATTAAACTTTAAGCTTCACAGTGCTATTTTGTAATAGTTGTGTGTGATCAATTTATCTTATAGTTGACCTTTTTGTTTCTTAAGATTGGATAGGTACTTGTATGATAATATTGTTTGTTAGAATTGATAACAAATCTTAAGTGCTAGTTTCAAATACTTTCATATCATCCAATTGTCTTATAGTTAAACTTACTTTTTAAACCTGTACTCTTAGAATACAATATTATTTGCTACAATAATATTCTGTAATACTTCTGTATCAGACTTTCCGTGCAACAACCTATATTATAAACTTCAGTAGTTTATATTAGCGATTATTGAATAAGAACTTTGCTCATTGTGTTTGTACTCATCATCTAGGTGTTATGAAACTGTACGATATTGGATCCACAGCACTAGTACAGCACGAAGGTAAATTAGTTTTGCCAGAAACGGAAATGGTGGAGAACCTGAAATCGTCTGAACACTTCGCACAAGACTGAGAGGAGCTTGTACATAGGAAACTTCTACATATAATACATTACACAATTTGATATGAATGAATGATTTGCTGGTGAGATTTAGTTTATTACCATGACGTTATAATAATATAAAATGGTAACAGCATTAAAAAAACGATTAAGTAAGTTGTACATAGAGGAAAGAGGAGATCCTACTACCGCGCTATATATATAAATATATAATGTACGTATATGTTACTACCGTTATCACGGCGTTTGTCTCCGTTGCATATAAAAACCATTTTCTACACGCAGAAAGCCTCTCCTATGCCACGACACAACAGAAAGAGAAAGATTTCCTATTTTTCACACAGACACTTACACATACACACTCGCAAAAAAGAAACACGCCCGATCCAGTGGACCAAACGATTGTCAACACCGCCTGAATTCTCACCTGGTTTCACCTGTTTTACACCTCTGCCCTCTTCCCTTATTTATATAATATATAGCATTCGATAGAGACAGATTATGATAGGAAATCAATGATTTCACCGAATCATCATGTGGCTATAATTAAACGACAGGCGCTAGTTTTAGATCTCCGCTGAACATCATCATCCTATCATCATCAACGAACGAAGTCTGCGAACGTGTGTATACATTTTCCAATTGTAAAACGATCGTCGTTCGAAGAACGTCAGAAAACGGCGTTTATGGAATGAATCGAATATCGAGTGAAGTCCGTGATGTGTCCAATCGAGAAAAAATAAAAGAGCAAACGGTAGTAAACGAGTCTAACACGACTAAAGGTACCCGCAAGAGATCCGCTTATGAGTTACGATTTACATTTACAATCCAGATTATCCATAACGAGTAACGTTAAAATAGAATTAAGATGAATGTCACAACAAGTAATGTAAACTCTGAGAATTAATGAGATGAAATAAACGAGACGATGATTCAAATATATGGCAGAGAATTATATACATATATTTATCTTTCTTGGCGTGTCATGGTTTACATGGATCTTGTACAATTAGTATTTGGGAACTCCATCGAATTCTTCCATTTCTCGTCCTTATTTTGTTTCTTCGTTCGCCGAATTGCCGAGGAGAAAATTGAAATATGTCGGAAATGGAAGCACCTACTCCTCCTGCACGCGTTCATCGACGTACACCCACCGTATTTTTTATCTCTCGGTAGAGATAGAGCAACGGACACTTCGTGTATGCTCATTGAATTCGTTTTTTTTTACTAAGTTCGCGTCTTCCTGATCAACTTTCTCCAGGAATTTACTGGTTCACGGTGAACTGCTCAGGACTTGTATATACCCAAAAGAACTCCGTTGATCACGATATCTGGAAGACTGTTCGACGTCCCGTTCGGATAAGCGTATGGATCACATTCAAACGTTAATACTGGATGGTGACCAAAGGCATTGGGATGGACGTGCTGCGTATTTTCCGTGTCTTTATACGTGCTGAAACAAAAGAACATAAATTAACTATCGAAGCTTAGGAATACCAGAAATAGTCTAAGGGAGATCCAGGAACATCACTGTCTCTTCACAAGTGGTTATTGAATAAAGTTGACTACTACACACAGGTACCTAAAAAGATTCATACACTTGCTCAGAACATACAGTGTTAAATAAGATTAAATTTTGTAAATGATACTCGCGAAAATGCATACCTTTTATATGACGCACTAGCAGTTCGAGTTTCTATGCCCAGAAAATTGAGAACTTGTTGCTTCGTGGCTGAAAGCCTTAGCATTTTTTGGACATACAATTCCAATGCAGCTCGCCTTTGCTCAAGTACCTTTGGCTGCGAATTTCTGACCCTCTTCGGCGGAAACGAAGCGATGTCCGCATTTTCCTTTTTCAACTGCAATAACAACAGACAAATTAATTCATTGGTACTCGAGCAAGTAATTCTTTTATACGATCTAAAGGTAGATCCATTTAATGTAACAGCTGTTTGAAGTTCTTTCGTTGTATCCATAATAAGTAAAAAAAAGATATTGATTAAATGGGTGAAGGTTCGCTGAAGCTATTCTACTGGCTTGATAAGTGGAGTGAGATGATTAAAGCATGCCTCAAGAACCCTGAGTTCCTTGAAATAAACATTTTTCATTTTAGAAATTATTTAATGTCGAATAATTGTGACAAAATTATTTTACCAGATAAAGTTATTAAAGTTTGGAAAAATTTTTACAATATATCACTTACAATTTGAAACATTATTGCTAATATCGTGTGCCAAACGCTTCGGATAGTTAGAACGTCCGCCCGTGACTTAGGAACGATCCGACTGCGCTTTTATAGAATTCGAAAGTGCTAACAGTATGCATAAATTTCACGAGTATGTTTTACAATGAGTTAATTGTCAAAGAACGCCAGCTACGTAAATGGTATATCGTTACAACGATGATGAAACCCATACGTATATTGATATGACTAATCAGGAACTATCGGAAAAAATATCGCGTTATACCGACAGAAGTAAATCTGTGTACAATTTTTTTTAGTATACAGAAGCTAAATCGTAGTGAAACAATATGTTATTATAGAGTAGTGGCTAAGCGCTGGATTTCAAAAGTGACCTTATTTTTGCGCGCGAGTTCAAACTCCATTGGTGGAATTTATTTTTTTTTTTTTTTAAATTGTATAGTTATAATAAATATATGTCGCTTATAATGGAAATTATTAAGAAATGAAATTTAAGGTAATTACCTGTTACTTTAGAACTTTCACATTTTTTTACATAAGGAAATTCGTAATAGCGTCGAAGTGTTCTTTTGTGCGCAACTGATAATGTGAACAACGATATATCGATTGGAGATTTCAGATAATCAATACACCGATAAATAGTGAACTCGAATTTATAAATTTCTACATTTAAAAACTTGCAGATTTCTAACTTACCAATCCTCCAATTTCAAAGTTACCAAATCTCCAAATTCCTAAGTTATCAAATCCCTAAATTGTCAAATTCTCATTTTACAAATATTCAAGTTGTCAAATCCCAAAACTCTTAAACTGTCCAATATTCAAATTTTTAAATTTTTAAATTTTTAAATTTTCAAAATTCTAAATTCGTAAATTTCGTGAATTCTAAAATATACGGCCGGTGCATATTATTAGTATTTCAGTATTGTCGGTAAACACTGAGAACCCAGAAGTAGTAATTATATGCATTGTTAGTCAGAGGTCTCCACTATTATATAACGCATATATACACTTTTCAGTATTTACTACTACGCACATTCCTGTGAGCGGTTCACACACGTTTATTCATATGAGCGAAATGAATGGAAAAGAAAGTAGAATGAGAACGGTGCTGTCCTTATTCGTACAATGTAAAAAAACTTGCGAACAAGGACAGAGATATTACCGCTACTTTCTCTTTAAAATACAGGATTCAGGAAGCCGCTTGATTTATATATATAGTTATAAAACTAGAAAAAATAGTGATGCTGTCATCGCTATTCGCTAATTTCATTCGGGAAATAAAATAGAGCTGCAAGTTTAAAAAGAAAAAATGTAGAAGTCGAGAGGTTGAGTGGTCGATGTTTTTTTCTTTCAATGATGAAATAAAGTATTATCAGTCTATATTCTAAATTCTAGGCAATAAAATAATTGAGGTAAACATACCGTGCGATGTAACGCACTAAATTGGCTGTATCTTCTCTCGATATAATACCGAGTACCAGTTTCTGGCTCCAATACTTCGATGCAGTAAACATAGTAGGGTTTGCCGTGTGACACCTCGGCCAAACGGTATCCGCTGATGAAAACTTGATACATCGCATCGCTAGCAATTTTCTAAAGTCCTTAAAACACGTACGATAAAGCGATATCACAGATTACACGGAAAACACGACGCTTCGATCACAGTACTTTTGTATTGCATACAAACGTCTGTCAATTTAGGCGGTGACCAATGTGTTTGTTATATATATATGCATTGAGAAACGCACTAATACAAAAATAGACATTGCGAGCACTACCAACCGTTTAAATACACCTTGCGAGTGCCTTTCGGAATTTTTAATTTTGAAGGCATTGGATAAGAGAATTATGTTATTGCGGATAAAAAGGAAAATGGTTGTATCTTTTAATTTGATCAGTAATTATTCTTTTTCGTGATATTACTCTGTTCCAAAATAGAATATAATAATTTGGGGACAGGAGTTCGTTCTTTTTGTTGTGTGTGTTTCTACATTTTCTCTGATCTATGACGACGCGCATGCGTTTCTATGACGATCGTGATGCCAAAAGTATATAAGCTGTGAACAAAAAGTTTCCTGATATATATTTTTTATAATTTATAAAGTTTCCAAGTACTCAAGTACCCAAATTTCCGAAGCCTCAAATTTCCAAATGTCTGTATCTCTGTCTACTATATAAAATTTGGAAATTTGGAAATTTATTGGCCAATAATGTTATGGAGTCGTTTATTTTTTTCTCATCACGTATATGACTACGAAGCAAAAGCAGACTATAGAAAGCCTTCGCAAGAGTGGTTAAAAATTTCCCTAGACTGTATAACTGCACTATCAACTAGTTATATTTTCTGGTGGAATAGAGGGTAACATTGCTTATTTACGAAACCATTCACAACATTTTCAAAGTCTGTGACATTTTTATCAATGATGAAGGTTGAGTTTCTGACCTTCATCTTATATAGTCATCGAAATGTAAGGATTTGTTTGTAACATGTGCGCTATCTTATCATAACAGTGGTGAGAAAATTAAAATTAAATCGAAAGTAAAAGATGACATTTATTTGGAGACCTTCGTCATGGAAGCACTCGATAAGAAGGTCACTTTTACCGATGTATCAATTGATGGTACTAAATCATGATATCCATATGTCAAAATGCAAGTATAGTTTTGAAAATATTAGTGGTTAAAAATATAAACTGAAAAAATCATTTTTCATAAATGATATATGCTTCTCAGATTGTTTCCATGGAGAATATGAAATGCAAGATCCAAAATCAGAAGCCGATATGTAGGTAAAATTGAAATATATTGGATATACAAATATATTATATTAAAATTACATTAAATTTTAATATTACATATATCAACTTTCATCTGACTTATTATATTTTAGAGTAAATATAACTTTTATTGACAAAACAGGGAAAAAAATACCTGTAAGGGGAAAAATTGGAGATAATGTATTATATCTGGCTCACAGATACGGAATAGAACTAGAGGGTGCATGTGAAGCATCTCTTGCTTGTAGTACTTGTCATGTATATGTGCACTCCGATTATACGGATAAACTTCCACCACCTCACGAAAAAGAGGAGGATATGTTAGATTTAGCACCATTTTTGAAAGAGAATTCAAGATTAGGTATAAACATGAACATTTTTGTCTATGTTTTAAATTAGTTGTACAAACTGTTATACATATAATTCTATACTTTCAGGTTGTCAAATTATATTAACTAAAGATCTGGATGGTATAGAATTAGAGATACCAAAAGGAACAAGAAATTTCTATGTGGATGGTCATACACCAGCTCCGCATTAACAATTTACTGCCTTGTAGCCTAATTAATATGTACATACTTTGTTTATATGCTATTAAAAAAAATTGTAAGACTATCTTATTAAGCAAAAAATCCAAGTGTAATATAAAGCAAATATTACACTACATTGTTGATATCTTTAATAATTAATAATTTAAGGAAACATGATGTTCTCAGAAAGTATTATAATGTATTTCATAAACATTTGGAACAACAAACTTGATTTATATGACATTTTGTCATGGTACAATATATTTATTTCTTATACATTTAGATTATAATACATATTTTTAATTACAATGATACAAGATTTAAACATTTATGATATAATGAATCTGTGAATTAAAATTGTATTTGTTAGCTTTGCAGCATTTACATTATTAGTGAAAATATCCTATAAGTTTTTTTCACAAACTGATCGCGTGTGAGCGCTGCCACTAATGTGTTTGCACGTTTTTCCACTTCTGGCAGGCACCATTATACATTTTTTTTCCCAGTTTGACAACATTCACAATAATTTCGTGTATACGTATTCTCTAAATGTACATACTTTCCCGCGTTCATCAACTCGTATACGCGTACGCAAACTTGCACTTTTATTGATGCATCCACACACTTGTCTCTGTGTCGATAATTATTATCACCAACATTGTCATATAATTATCATACAAACTATATTTATTTATATTTTCTGTTCATTATTGATCACTATAATTATAGACACGTTGTAATATCTCAGATCAATCGCATTCTACATTCATACTTCATAATTAAAAGAATTTAAATAGAAGTACACTCTCTCACTCATACAATGTCATACAAAACTACATCTGTGAAGATGATTACATGTATATTTCTCATTTGGTATGAGGCATCACAACGGACTTATTGAAAAATAATTTTTTGTACTTATTCGCAATTAAAAACGGGTTATAATATTTAATTAAATATTATACAGAAATAAACTGTCTACAAGTTTCAGTGGAATACTGTGAATCGATAAAGATAAAAAAATTTGTTCAAAATTACGTTGTTGGTCTCTATGGCAGTAAACAATTTAATATTTACATACTTGATAAATTTTAAAATAATTCTGAAAATTTACAATGCTAGACAGTGTTAAAGAACTTTTGTAAAAGTAAATCCTGAGTGGCATTATTTATAATGAATGTATGTTGGAACATGTATATTTGAAACTGAGTAGGTAAAATATTTAGTGAAATTATATCTTCTGCATGGATGTAGAAAACTTAATCATCGTTTAAATTTCAAGCATAAAAAAAATTTTGATACAAAAAGTTAGTTTTAATTAAACAATGAACTAAAAATAGATTGTTACTATCTTATTACTGGACTAGAAACATAAGGCATAATTAATAGTTATCAAACAATAATAATGAATTCTTATCTTCCATCACCTTATGTACATTTATAAAATATTCCATGCTCTTTTTTTTTTAATAACTAAATGTCTGCAGAAGTTCTGTTGATCAAGCCATCCAACAATTTATTTTGTTGTCCCAAAGCTAAGTCTGACTTTACCATCTATTTACCATAAATTTTATTTTAAAAATAAGGTAAAAATTCTCTACAACATGTATAACACGATCATTGGGTCTATCTACCATTTCATCTTAAAAGCATTGATTGAAAATTGTTATTAAATCTCCTGGATTGATATTTGTGGTCATGTATAATGAGCAAGAAAACAACTATATTTTTACATTACACTTAATTATTCATAGTGTTTTAATTAATTTAAAATTAATTTTTATCTCAATTGAAATTTAAAAGCTTTAGATCCTTTAAGTGCATAAAACTTTAAAATCATGTATTGTGAAGCTGAATAATGATCGAAAATATGCAATAAGCAATTATTGCTAAAAACCAACTGCATTCCTCTTGCAAAAATATCTTAATTTTCTAAATATTTAAATGGTATGCGTATTATTCAAATATCGTAGAATACATAGAATAAAAAGAACTATCTACTAATTACTAGTACAATTAGAAAAATAATTAATAGTACCAATATAATGGTAAATTAGAATTTTCTTAACAATACCAAATACATATATTACAAGACTATAATACATGATAAAATAAAGATTTATATCTGCAAACCATCCATGGCATCCAATAAAAAGCAAAAAATCAAATTTTCATAAAATTGTTCTTCTGTGTAGATACATTTATGTCATTTTATCATTTAGCTTCAAATTGAAAATTCATTCCACTATTTAATAACAGTTTTTTGAACTTATGTTCATTGTTCATGGAGTAACAATAAAATTGATAGTACTAGAAGTACCATACTAGTAAATACTGATATTATTTAGTGTTTGTGCCAACATAGTAGCATGTGAAATTCCATTTAACAAATAACCAACTATATAAATATTAATGATATTTTGTAAATACAAAGAGCACAGTATAAAAGGACCTTAAAAACAAAGTGGCGCTTAATAATAAGAAAATTATTTACTACAAAACATTCACTTTCATTTCTGAATGACCATATGATTCTTTTTTTAAATTATAATGCAATAGTTAACATTAATTTTGATACTTATTTATGAAAGTGCAAACAGCTTCTGTTAACCAGTTTGTGCTAATTATTAAAGAAGATTACGAACCTTTACGATTTTTTTTTTTAAATATCGTAAACTTCAATGCAAAAACATACATTTTGCATATTTTGCAATTGACATCAAATTAATTCAGATTATTTCTTCCAAAATAAATTATACAAAAAACTACAGAACTATAAGACAAATATTGTCAGCACTGGGTTTAATGTATGTATATATATATATATATAAATATATATTATACAAAACGCAATAGAAAAAGGAAGTAAGAATCGAAATAATGTATCCTACAATAGTAAAATCTCATTACTATAAGATCAAATTCAAAGCACAAGAAAGCACTAAAATAAATAATATATATAATTTTTTTATAATAAAAAGAAAATTTTTAATTTTCTATGCTCTCTTGTTCGACAATCGCAGCAAAATTGAATCTTACGATGATATAGCAAACAGTACCCTTATCATTTTCACTTTAACAGCTTCGTATGAGGCAAAAACTAGCTTTCAAACTGGGAATAACAAATTATGTCTCGTTTCTCGACTGAATTCTCACAGTGTGCACAATGTATCACAAATAGTTGGTCAGTCCAAATAATGTTCATGGACCAATCATTCAGAGTAAATACTAAACAACGTCCATTTTGAAATTGTTCAATGTACAGATGTGACTAAATAATGCATTTTGCTAATAAAATATACAAAATGTATGGAATATACATGGTATCAGGGCTAAATGCGATAATTTGTGTTCATGTTTTTGTTTTTTTTGTTTTTTTTTTGTTTTTTTTTTTTGTTGTTTTTTTCAAACAAATTATTATTTCAAAGATGACGCTGATGGATAAGTGCATGTACTGGAAGTTGTCTACCCCTTTGATACCTCTGACAACGGCCCATACTCAGATCGTGACATTCATACACGTTGGCCACGGCGCCACGCGATGAAGAAAAATTGGCCGATCCGACTGAGTATGGAGCAGAGATATCAAAGGGTTCCTCCAGTTATTCCATCGGATGGTGACGTCCTCCACACATTCCGCAGGACGTGCCACACCAATGAACAGCTCTTAATGGAGGATAAATCCACAAGCAAGGAACGATCAGTGATAATAACGCCAAACCAAACCACCTGCGTCCACATCCTTCTTCTGTGCTACAACTGCACAATTTAATACCCATTTATAATGTATTCTTGGTTATACTATCAGTATAACAGTTCCCAAAAGTAAAGAGTAACAGATTCGATTATCGAATACATTATAAATATTTGAAATCGACACGCTGAATATTATTTAGTGTAAATCTTGGAAAATAGTTTTTAAATAATTAAACAAAAGTACTCACCTGCAAGGATTCTGGGAAAAATCGCCTTCAGCATCACTCATACAGTGGTACAACATGCCCTGAGCACAAGATAAACATGAAACTTTTGCGATTCCCCGTTTGATAGGATCCGGAGCATATTCGCAAGATCCTCTAGGATTGTGCTGTTCCGTATACAGCTCTTGGCAATGTTTACATCGTAATCGAACATTACGTTTCATAGTATTTTTTGTGGGTTGAGATTCTATGATATCTGGTTTCTTCAAAGAACTGCTAGTATTATGTCTATTTAACCGATCTCCTTTATGATCACCAATGATGGGATATAAATATTCGTGATTAAGCGTCGTGAGCTGCACATAAGGATAGTTATCTGATCCAACATCTTCAGACGATGCTAGAGGATGTTGTGACGGTGGCACTTTTATAGATGGTCCACCGATATAATGAATAGGTTTCTGTGAATCAGGAAGATCTGAACACTGGGAATGATACTTGGGCACTCTAACTATTCCATGGGGTGTATCCGATGATGGACGTGGTTCTGGTGGTTCCACAGGTAAATTCAAGGTCTACAAAATGAATTCAACTTTATACACATTATTATAATCTATTTGCTTTTTCTAATACATACCATAAAAACATCTTCATCACCAGCATCTGATGTATTGCCGCATAATGATGAATTGGTCAATCCTGTAATAAACAAAATTTTGTTAATAAACTATATATAAAAAAAGAATCGCGACATAACAATAGGAGAAAATAGAAAAAAAAAAAGTGAAATTCTTACCATTTGTACATTCCACAAAAAGTAGCAGCAAAATGCAAGTAAGTTAATGAAATATAAAGTGAAATGTATCAAGGATTATTTATTTTATATTCCTATTATCTAAAACTTTAAACTAAGAATAAAAAAAAATTATAAGTGAAACAATAACTTTACCTTCTAACAATTCTTCAACAGCTGTACGGACACCTTTATCAAAAGCTCTTGCATCCGCAGCTGTTTGAAACGTCAGTCCAAATCTTTTCTCCCCTGTTCTCCAGTGATGAAAAGTTGGCATTACCTTATTATATTCAAAATCTTTTTTAATTGTACAGCTAAGAACAACCTATTGAAAATAATATTATATGAGAATTTATGACAATCAGTTAATAAGATCTTAAAGTCATCAAGTAAAATTTATTACTGATTGATCAGTGATGCGTTTCCCATAAATAAGATACTCGTGCCTCTTCTTAGTCGCACCAGGTGGGGAACTACTAGAAGATCCATGATTTTGGGTATTGGTGACAGCTGTACTCGATACAGAGTGCGTAGAGTTGGTAGAAGAGGCAGTCGTAGCAGAAATATCAGCTCCATTGGTATTATTAGGCTGATGCCCACCCGAAGAAGTTGCTCTTCGTCTAACAGAAACATTTGCCAAACCACCGCCACTTAAAGGAACCCAACCACCTGAACTATCATCTCTTGTCATCACCTGGGCACGAACCCTTACTAGATAGTTACCACTATAAATAAAATATCAGTAAATTAATATTACACATACTGGTATATTCTTTTATAACAATGTACATTTATTTGACTAATAATTTAAGAAAGTATTTAAAGCTTAACGCAAAAGCAAATTATTTATTATTTAATGCAAGGCAAAAACAGATTCATAATTTATTTTAATTTTAATTTTATACATACTCAACAAAAATGATGTCAAATCAGCGTAAGAAATTGTTTAAACGAAAATCGGAAAACACGCAAGATCGACAAGTACGTGAAAGCGAAGAATCATTGTTATATACAACGAGATAGCAGATGTTACGCGCTGACATCGATTTAATGAATGAACGGTCACCCCTACACACACACAGGATAACACACCAACACCTCAACCGAAATCGTACATTTGCTCGTTGAAATTTTTACCGACGTTCAGCGAACATGACACGTCTCGCAGAGGAGGAGGATTATTTGTAAGAGCGAGCGAAACGCCAGGAATTTGAAACAAGTTGATTGATATGTAGGTGTCGAAAACGTTGACAGGGGAATAGGTAAGGACGAGGTCAGACTGAACTGTCAGGTGCCACATTACGAGCACGATATCAAAGAGAGCACAAGAGCTAAGCCATAGTCACGGACATTTCAGGTTTCGGAGTGGAAGAATCGTCAGTAAGCACCATAGGCATTATAATGCTACTTACTCCTCTGACGCCTCTGTCATGGTTCGAGCTGTCGAAGCCTTTACTCAATGCCCACTTTTTCCCACACTTCACCATTTTCGTTGCATTGAAAAGACATTCGGCCGCGATTCTGTTTATGGAGCTTTTTTAGGCTAGTGCCAACCACAGGAAGCGCCCCAGTCCTCCTCCCTCTCGCATTCCCCGTAGAGTTCATCCCCACGCCCGACTCGAACCCACAGTCCACGCCTGCTCCCTTTAGGTTTTACCGACCGTCGCTTTCGTTTCGAAAACATCTCTTCTTTTGCATGTTTCCCGATACACCTTCCTCGATCAGAGCATCAATTAACCGTACTCGAAAATAATTAGTACCGTGCAATTTCACCGGTTGTGATCCGCAACCAAAATCAAGGAAAAAAAGCAGTTGACCAAACTCGTGCATCGAGGTTCACCCCGCAAGCCTGGACTGACTATACAGTAGCTATCGACGCTTTTACAATGAAAGCTACCGGTCGGTCTGCGCAACAGGATTCATTCATCGATGCTGCCCATACAGTCTTGTTAACCTTTGGAGCAGAGATTCCCAAAGTGTGGGTCCCGATACACTCGTGGATCACGTTGAAATCAAAATTTTTTATGTATTACAGCGATATTTTTTGTATTCAACACCCCTTTTTGTTTAAAATATGTATTATAAGCGAGTGGATCGCGAAAACCTACCATTTTCGAAAGTTGGATTTTAGAATTTTTTAATTTTTGAACTTTCAAACTTTCGAAATTTTGAAATTTGCGACTTTGAAGTTTTTGAACTGTAGGACTTCGGGACTTTGTCATTTTGAAACTTTGGATTTCCGAATTTTAAAACTTTGAGACTTTGGAATTTTAAAACTTTTTTAAT
Organism: Megachile willughbiella; assembly: GCA_945859595.2. Lineage (NCBI taxonomy): Eukaryota > Metazoa > Arthropoda > Insecta > Hymenoptera > Megachilidae > Megachile > Megachile willughbiella. The sequence continues at coordinate 15,548,964 of OX243796.1, forward strand.
AATATAACTTCAGAATTTTTGAACTGTAGAACTTTGAAATTTAAAAATTTCGAAGTTCGAAACTTTGGAACTTTAAATCGAGTTAATAATAAAGCGCTATTTTTACGGTGAACAATTTACTCGAATTTCCCGTAATCCTATAATAAGATCATGTAATGAACGAAACATTATACAATTTTTGCTTCTCTTTCCAATTTTGTTATAATTTGATATATTCTATAAAATATCTCTTTTATAACATATTTTATGCTAAAGTATTTTAGCACAATAAGTGTATTTAAATTTTATGTCACATGTATATTTGTTTAACAATTAATAATGCTCTAATTGCTTTATATGAGACTGTATCGACTTGGATACTTTTATCGGCTCACGTATCCTTATTTAAATACGTCCATGAACTTGGAATACTTATTTTCCAATACTTATTCGACTGATATTAAATAGCAGGTATAAATCGATAATGACGCATATTTTCATAAAAACTATTATACTTTAATTAGTCTGTGTTACAGATATTTATGAAGGCTGAATTAACGTTGCAATGTAATGCTGCACGCAATTTAGCGAAGATATATTAAACAATTTTTTAATCATTTTCTTACAAATGTTAGAATAAGTACAATCAGTAATTCATAAAAGTTAACTACGTCCTTATCTTCCTACTCATAAAAGAAGAAACACTGATTTTTCTTTTTTTAATCTATTCTTATAACGTGTATACTATGCAAAGAACTTTTTATCATGGAAATTTCAACGAAGTTTCATAAGTTCATTATTCATATTTAGATATTGAAGCTTTTTTTATTTCTACGGCGTTGCATCCGTTCAGAAAAGCATTCTATTATGCACTTCCGGTTACTAAAAAGTTACTATTCCATGTCCTAATTCATTACCTGCTGATTATTAACAAATAGCATTGCTGGAAACATAGGAAGTTTTAAAAATACGGCCGATAAAGAAGAAAATTTCTTATATCTAGTAATTACTTTGAATCTATCAAGATTGGCAAATTTCCGAACACACAAAATATATTTGTTGTTGTAGAAAACATAAATTTAAACGGTATAATTAACCGCGAAAAAGTATCGACAATAGCAAAATTTCTACTAAATTTAATTAAATTGTAATGGTCAAAATAAATAAAAAACAAATGAACAGATGCAGAACAGAATATTCCAGAATTTGGAAATAATCGAGAAGCGCCTAAAGTGGTGCGAGATTTCTTCATTCTTACGAGAGTTAATTTGACAATAATATGGCTGGTAATTTTTGGCAGAGTTCACATCAGTAAGATTATCCTTGATCATACTTTCGTCTATTCTTTTATCATACAAAATAATGAAGTATCATATGTTTTTAGTCAACAATGGCTTTTAGATAAACAGGATCTAGTACGAGAACGACAACATGATCTTTCTATTTTAACTGAAGAGGAATATCAGAAATTGTTTATCTTCTTTTCCAATCGTGAGTTAAACATTTTATCAGGCAATTTAGTCATTTAGTCATTTTTTTACCAAATAATGTATATGATAATCCTGTGTACTGTTCTAGTGATACAAGTATTAGGTGAACAATTGAAACTGAGACAGCAAGTGATAGCTACAGCAACAGTTTATTTTAAAAGATTTTATGCTCGCAATAGTTTAAAATGTATAGATCCTTTATTACTTGCACCTACATCGGTTTTCTTAGCTTCCAAAGTAGAAGAATTTGGAGTTATTTCTAGTCACAGATTAGTTACAACATGTCAGACTGTAGGTAAGCAGTTATTTGTATATACTTTACTTGATAAATTGTATCGGAGACATACATTAATCTATTTAATATTTTTTCAGTGAAAACAAAATTCAATTATGCATATTCTCAGGAATTTCCTTATCGTACAAATCATATTTTAGAATGTGAATTTTATCTTTTGGAACATTTAGATTGTTGTCTAATAGTATATCAGCCATATCGTCCTTTATTAACTCTTATTCAAGATGTAGGACCTGATGAACAATTATTGACGCTTGCTTGGCGTATAATTAATGATAGTTTACGAACAGATGTTTGTTTACTATACCCACCATATCAAATTGCTATTGGTAAGAATTTTTTAAATAAATATAATAAAAGTTTTATATTATAAGTATTGTATATTGATCAAAATATTTGTAGGATGTTTACAAATAGCTTGTGTTATATTACAAAAGGATTTAAAGTCATGGTTTGCTGAATTAAATGCTGATATGGAAAAAATTCAAGAAATTGCACGTTATATTATTAATTTATATGAACTCTGGAAAACATACGATGAAAAAAAAGAAATTCAAGGTTTACTATCTAAAATGCCAAAACCAAAAGCAGCACCACAGCGCTGACAACAAGCTCTTTTATCATCTAATATTTGGGACTGATATTTAAACATTTTATAACAAAGGTAAACATTTTATTTTTGTTAAATACATAGAAGTTGTGATTTAATGTTCATCTTTGTATTGTATTATACTTTTCATTCTGAAGAAAATTGCAATAAATAAATATTATATTATAAATCATAGAATATCTTAAATATTTTGTGGGATTTGAATTAAATTGCAATTTAAATTATAAAAATAAATTAATGGTTATACATTGGAAATATTAGAACGTATAATAATAAAAATAAAAACATGACTTTCTTTTTAAAATATTAAGAAAAAAGTTCACTTTATTTCTTATGTAAAATTATTGATTTGGATCTCACATTGAAACTAAAATACTTAACTTACATTGTATTTAATAAGTTACGTATTATACAAATATTGGAATTGAAAAAATACATAATTGAAGATGAAATTTTACTATAGATTATTCTTAAATGATGATTCTATAATGTAATTTCTAAACATCCTTAATGTACTAACTGGAGCCTTTGGAATATCGTTTCCAGAACTTTTTTACATCATCATGGCCTGCTTTTGTAACTACCATAGTTCGTTTCCTAAACAAGAAAAATAAATAATTAAATACTGCAACTTTTAAAGCTGAAGCTCTTTAATTCTACATTCATACCTTTCACTTTGCCAAATTAGTACTCCTGTAGAAAGAGCATGATCTCTAAGTACTTCAAAGTCAGTTTGAGACAGAAACTGACTATATAATACTCCTTCGCTAAATACAAATCTATTTCTTTCATTTTCCCACAATTTAATTTGATCTACTATAGTAGGAGGTAAAACTGGAGGGCCTGCTTCTATCATTTTACTATGAGCATGTTGCTGCAAATAACTGTTAATATAGCAAAATACAAATTAACTGTTTTATTTCATATTTTAAAATATATGTTATTAATAAAAAATTATTTTATAAAACATACCCGACGATTTGTGAAGCTGTAATTCCACTCTTTAAGGCTTGACGTACTGAATCTCTTGTTAATATTGATACAACTAAATTCGGGAATCTATACACAGAAGTTTTAAATAAACATTTCGTACAATTATTATTTAATACAAATATTTTGATATTTTTAAATATACCTGTATAGCATTTCACAAAACAGACCAAGTAAGGCAACTTGTAAATTGGAATTTGTATAAGCATACACTCTGTAATTTGTTTCAACAACGATATATCCCTCTTTATCTGGATCTCTAGATAATGGTTTGTTTTGTCCAGTTGCAATATTTAGAGCTAGCCTTGTAGGGTAAAATCTAAAGGTATACAAGAAATATAAGTACAATCTATATCAAGTAATTTTATTTAATTATATTTTATTTAAAATACTTAACATTTTACCTTCCAGCTTTTCGTTTTCGTTGATAAACAAGACCAAATTCTCGTAAATGTTGTAGAAATGTTAACAGACCCTCAGACATTCCTTCTGTACTATAATCTTTACCAAGTGTTGAAAAATTTAGTTGAAAGAGAAAGGTAAGGCACTCAACTAAATCAAGTCCTCTAGCTTCTATTGTATCTAAGTATTGTAAAATAAAATACCACACCTGCAACACATTTGTAATAGATGTAAGTTTAAAAAAATCAGCACAAATTGTTAATATTGTAATATTGCAATACCTGTGATGCAGTTTCCAATAGTAAAAATTGAAAACCTGCTTGTGTAATAACTGGACTTCCATCAGCTTCATCTCGTTTCATCAATCCAGCATGTAAAAGAATTCTAACAGCATCAGCTGATATACCTGTGATACAATTTATTTTAAGAAAATATATACATACCATGCTATATTCTAAAATATATTTTCTTTGGAGTAAATTAAATTACCTTCTTGTTGTTGTGAACCAACCATATAATGTAAAACACATTCCCACCTTTCTAATGCATATGAATCTAAGAACGCAACGTCTCTAGGTTTACTATCGGTTTCTAATTGATTTGACATTGTCCATGGCTTTCCTCCTCCCAAGAGAACAATTTTCAAGTTTTTCTTAAACGTAGTATTTAGAATCCATCCAGGTAATCCACCTGGTATCGATGCTTCTTTCCACACATTCAATTCATTTAAGATTGAAACTACCTTTTGATGTTCTTCAAAGTGCAGTTTAGAACACCAAGAAGCGATAACTGCTTGAGGCACTGGTTGTTCGACAAACAATAAACGCATAACATAATGTTTTGCAATTACTGGCAATTCACGAAACACAGCCAAACAAATTGGAGGATTATGATATAGTTTATTCAATATTTCTGGTGGACGTGACTTTAAATACTCTTGGAGATTTTTACACTGTAATCCAGTGGGTCGTAACAAATTCTTTCCACTTATTGCATTTGACATTATTTTGTATGTTTAATAAAAAATCATGTGTAGCATCAAGTAATACTTGTATCTGTATTTATATAGATTTGTTACAATTCATAACAAAAATGTTTTTTTGTATATAATTTTCTTGTACAAGTAACGATTAACCTAATAAATCACGTGAATAATATATTTGAAATAAACATCACATTGTGCAAGGCAACTATAAAACTCACTGTGTATACAATCTCTTATGCTTGATACCTCGCGGTACAATCAAGTGGAAATCTGGCTTCTCTGGGGAAAATGGCAGTCAAGCCGGACAGGTCCTACCACCCGTAATAACATCCACGTGTTGGCACGCCTTATGTCTTATTTACAAAAGATATTTTCGAAATTGATAAATGCCAAAATTTACGCAAATACATGCTTACTTTTAAAAACAAGCTGTTTTATTATGTATTTTACGATTCGGAAAGGTTATTCTACGTACTACATGAGAACGTAAGTTGTTTGTGTTTCGCTGAATTTTACATTCAAGTTTACATTTATTACAAAAATACCACGGCGTTTTAATATGCTAAAAGGTATAAAAGACTAGTTTCGTACGAAATAAGTAAAAAAGTTGAAAGTATTTTGAAAGTCTCATTATTACGTGTATTTCAAAGTTTATATTTTCGCGCGTAATTTCGAGGCGTCACTAGCGCCATCTAGCGGAAAAGCTATGAATTATTGAAACGAATGATTGCGTACGCCATCTGTCGGGGGATTGCCGAAACTTAATAACATATTAGTTATGTACCGACAGATCAATTATTTATCAACGCGTTACCAACATTGCCAATAAGTTACCGACCTGTCGATATGTTATCGTCACATTGTACTTATCTTCGGAGTTTGCTTGGAAACTTCACTACATTAATAAGGTCCATACTTCTATGCATAGATGGCGCTAATAAAACAATTACCGACGGAAGCGAAAAGAAGGCATTGTCGTCACAGTATGCGTATCGTTGTCATTTATTCAAGAAACAGGAATTGGAAAAGCTCTTGGATGTTGCTGCTTTCCCCTTCTGGACATATCACGACCGAGGCAAGTACCTTAAAGTTACTCACGTACAAAATTTATTTAATGAATAATTTACTCCATTCGATACTAAAAGCTACGTAATTCTCTACATTACAGAATACGACATCGACTTCATCAATTAGGATGCACAGACATTACAGACCGCGTATACAGATCACTACAAACGAAGAAACCAGTCTATTACAAATGCATTAACATTTATATTAGTAATATGTACAAATACTCAATGCATGTTACATGCGTAGCTACGTATTGTATGACATATATTGTAATTATCACCACACATTGCTGCAGCATATTCAGTACTAACAAGCGTACAATTATGAAACATAATAATTAAGTAGAATACAAATATTAGATAAATTATATTAATATGTAACTCTGACTATCACCAATATTTACAACAAATATGTACTGAAAAGACTTAATAAACGCAAAAAAAAGAGATACATAGACTATTCATTTACAAACCTTCAAAATCATGTAACCCCACAAAAATATCTTCAAACAAGATGAAAAAAAGGTTGAATTTTTTACAAAGACCCTTAACGAGAAAAGGTCGAACTTTCGAAAAATCAAAACTGCTCCAATTCAAAAACTAATTACGCCATCATTAAAAACACCTCATTTGAGCTTTTCTCGTCAAAAGTCTTTGTAAAAAATTTACTGCGCATGTCTATCTCTAACGGTTTAGGACTGCGCAGGGGTCAAGCAAGGTTTTCAGAGGACGATTGCGGATCCTGGGCAACAAATTTTCGAAAAATCAAAACTGCTCCAATTCAAAAACTAATTACGTCATCATTAAAAGTGTCTAATTTGAGCTTTTCTAGTTAAGGGTCTTTGTAAAAAATTTACTGCGCATGTCTATCTCTAACGGTTTAGGACTGCGCAGGGGTCAAGCAAGGTTTTCAGGAGACGATTGCGGATCCTGGGCAACGAATTTTCGAAAAATCAAAACTGCTCCAATTCAAAAACTAATTACGTCATCATTAAAAGTGTCTAATTTGAGCTTTTCTTGTTAAGGGTCTTTGTAAAAAATTTACTGCGCATGTCTATCTCTAACGGTTTAGGACTGCGCAGGGGTCAAGCAAGGTTTTCAGGAGACGATTGCGGATCCTGGGCAACGAATTTTCGAAAAATCAAAACTGCTCCAATTCAAAAACTAATTACGTCATCATTAAAAGTGTCTAATTTGAGCTTTTCTCGTTAAGGGTCTTTGTAAAAAATTTACTGCGCATGTCTATCTCTAACGGTTTAGGACTGCGCAGGGGTCAAGCAAGGTTTTCAGGAGACGATTGCGGATCCTGGGCAACGAATTTTCGAAAAATCAAAACTGCTCCAATTCAAAAACTAATTACGTCATCATTAAAAGTGTCTAATTTGAGCTTTTCTCGTTAAGGGTCTTTGTAAAAAATTTACTGCGCATGTCTATCTCTAACGGTTTAGGACTGCGCAGGGGTCAAGCAAGGTTTTCAGGAGACGATTGCGGATCCTGGGCAACGAATTTTCGAAAAATCAAAACTGCTCCAATTCAAAAACTAATTACGTCATCATTAAAAGTGTCTAATTTGAGCTTTTCTCGTTAAGGGTCTTTGTAAAAAATTTACTGCGCATGTCTATCTCTAACGGTTTAGGACTGCGCAGGGGTCAAGCAAGGTTTTCAGAGGACGATTGCGGATCCTGGGCAACAAATTTTCGAAAAATCAAAACTGCTCCAATTCAAAAACTAATTACGTCATCATTAAAAGTGTCTAATTTGAGCTTTTCTCGTTAAGGGTCTTTGTAAAAAATTTACTGCGCATGTCTATCTCTAACGGTTTAGGACTGCGCAGGGGTCAAGCAAGGTTTTCAGGAGACGATTGCGGATCCTGGGCAACGAATTTTCGAAAAATCAAAACTGCTCCAATTCAAAAACTAATTACGTCATCATTAAAAGTGTCTAATTTGAGCTTTTCTCGTTAAGGGTCTTTGTAAAAAATTTACTGCGCATGTCTATCTCTAACGGTTTAGGACTGCGCAGGGGTCAAGCAAGGTTTTCAGAGGACGATTGCGGATCCTGGGCAACAAATTTTCGAAAAATCAAAACTGCTCCAATTCAAAAACTAATTACGTCATCATTAAAAGTGTCTAATTTGAGCTTTTCTCGTTAAGGGTCTTTGTAAAAAATTTACTGCGCATGTCTATCTCTAACGGTTTAGGACTGCGCAGGGGTCAAGCAAGGTTTTCAGGAGACGATTGCGGATCCTGGGCAACGAATTTTCGAAAAATCAAAACTGCTCCAATTCAAAAACTAATTACGTCATCATTAAAAGTGTCTAATTTGAGCTTTTCTCGTTAAGGGTCTTTGTAAAAAATTTACTGCGCATGTCTATCTCTAACGGTTTAGGACTGCGCAGGGGTCAAGCAAGGTTTTCAGGAGACGATTGCGGATCCTGGGCAACGAATTTTCGAAAAATCAAAACTGCTCCAATTCAAAAACTAATTACGTCATCATTAAAAGTGTCTAATTTGAGCTTTTCTCGTTAAGGGTCTTTGTAAAAAATTTACTGCGCATGTCTATCTCTAACGGTTTAGGACTGCGCAGGGGTCAAGCAAGGTTTTCAGGAGACGATTGCGGATCCTGGGCAACGAATTTTCGAAAAATCAAAACTGCTCCAATTCAAAAACTAATTACGTCATCATTAAAAGTGTCTAATTTGAGCTTTTCTCGTTAAGGGTCTTTGTAAAAAATTTACTGCGCATGTCTATCTCTAACGGTTTAGGACTGCGCAGGGGTCAAGCAAGGTTTTCAGGAGACGATTGCGGATCCTGGGCAACGAATTTTCGAAAAATCAAAACTGCTCCAATTCAAAAACTAATTACGTCATCATTAAAAGTGTCTAATTTGAGCTTTTCTCGTTAAGGGTCTTTGTAAAAAATTTACTGCGCATGTCTATCTCTAACGGTTTAGGACTGCGCAGGGGTCAAGCAAGGTTTTCAGGAGACGATTGCGGATCCTGGGCAACGAATTTTCGAAAAATCAAAACTGCTCCAATTCAAAAACTAATTACGTCATCATTAAAAGTGTCTAATTTGAGCTTTTCTCGTTAAGGGTCTTTGTAAAAAATTTACTGCGCATGTCTATCTCTAACGGTTTAGGACTGCGCAGGGGTCAAGCAAGGTTTTCAGGAGACGATTGCGGATCCTGGGCAACGAATTTTCGAAAAATCAAAACTGCTCCAATTCAAAAACTAATTACGTCATCATTAAAAGTGTCTAATTTGAGCTTTTCTCGTTAAGGGTCTTTGTAAAAAATTTACTGCGCATGTCTATCTCTAACGGTTTAGGACTGCGCAGGGGTCAAGCAAGGTTTTCAGAGGACGATTGCGGATCCTGGGCAACAAATTTTCGAAAAATCAAAACTGCTCCAATTCAAAAACTAATTACGTCATCATTAAAAGTGTCTAATTTGAGCTTTTCTCGTTAAGGGTCTTTGTAAAAAATTTACTGCGCATGTCTATCTCTAACGGTTTAGGACTGCGCAGGGGTCAAGCAAGGTTTTCAGAGGACGATTGCGGATCCTGGGCAACAAATTTTCGAAAAATCAAAACTGCTCCAATTCAAAAACTAATTACGTCATCATTAAAAGTGTCTAATTTGAGCTTTTCTCGTTAAGGGTCTTTGTAAAAAATTTACTGCGCATGTCTATCTCTAACGGTTTAGGACTGCGCAGGGGTCAAGCAAGGTTTTCAGGAGACGATTGCGGATCCTGGGCAACGAATTTTCGAAAAATCAAAACTGCTCCAATTCAAAAACTAATTACGTCATCATTAAAAGTGTCTAATTTGAGCTTTTCTCGTTAAGGGTCTTTGTAAAAAATTTACTGCGCATGTCTATCTCTAACGGTTTAGGACTGCGCAGGGGTCAAGCAAGGTTTTCAGGAGACGATTGCGGATCCTGGGCAACGAATTTTCGAAAAATCAAAACTGCTCCAATTCAAAAACTAATTACGTCATCATTAAAAGTGTCTAATTTGAGCTTTTCTCGTTAAGGGTCTTTGTAAAAAATTTACTGCGCATGTCTATCTCTAACGGTTTAGGACTGCGCAGGGGTCAAGCAAGGTTTTCAGGAGACGATTGCGGATCCTGGGCAACGAATTTTCGAAAAATCAAAACTGCTCCAATTCAAAAACTAATTACGTCATCATTAAAAGTGTCTAATTTGAGCTTTTCTCGTTAAGGGTCTTTGTAAAAAATTTACTGCGCATGTCTATCTCTAACGGTTTAGGACTGCGCAGGGGTCAAGCAAGGTTTTCAGGAGACGATTGCGGATCCTGGGCAACAAATTTTCGAAAAATCAAAACTGCTCCAATTCAAAAACTAATTACGTCATCATTAAAAGTGTCTAATTTGAGCTTTTCTCGTTAAGGGTCTTTGTAAAAAATTTACTGCGCATGTCTATCTCTAACGGTTTAGGACTGCGCAGGGGTCAAGCAAGGTTTTCAGGAGACGATTGCGGATCCTGGGCAACGAATTTTCGAAAAATCAAAACTGCTCCAATTCAAAAACTAATTACGTCATCATTAAAAGTGTCTAATTTGAGCTTTTCTCGTTAAGGGTCTTTGTAAAAAATTTACTGCGCATGTCTATCTCTAACGGTTTAGGACTGCGCAGGGGTCAAGCAAGGTTTTCAGGAGACGATTGCGGATCCTGGGCAACGAATTTTCGAAAAATCAAAACTGCTCCAATTCAAAAACTAATTACGTCATCATTAAAAGTGTCTAATTTGAGCTTTTCTCGTTAAGGGTCTTTGTAAAAAATTTACTGCGCATGTCTATCTCTAACGGTTTAGGACTGCGCAGGGGTCAAGCAAGGTTTTCAGGAGACGATTGCGGATCCTGGGCAACGAATTTTCGAAAAATCAAAACTGCTCCAATTCAAAAACTAATTACGTCATCATTAAAAGTGTCTAATTTGAGCTTTTCTCGTTAAGGGTCTTTGTAAAAAATTTACTGCGCATGTCTATCTCTAACGGTTTAGGACTGCGCAGGGGTCAAGCAAGGTTTTCAGGAGACGATTGCGGATCCTGGGCAACGAATTTTCGAAAAATCAAAACTGCTCCAATTCAAAAACTAATTACGTCATCATTAAAAGTGTCTAATTTGAGCTTTTCTCGTTAAGGGTCTTTGTAAAAAATTTACTGCGCATGTCTATCTCTAACGGTTTAGGACTGCGCAGGGGTCAAGCAAGGTTTTCAGGAGACGATTGCGGATCCTGGGCAACGAATTTTCGAAAAATCAAAACTGCTCCAATTCAAAAACTAATTACGTCATCATTAAAAGTGTCTAATTTGAGCTTTTCTCGTTAAGGGTCTTTGTAAAAAATTTACTGCGCATGTCTATCTCTAACGGTTTAGGACTGCGCAGGGGTCAAGCAAGGTTTTCAGGAGACGATTGCGGATCCTGGGCAACGAATTTTCGAAAAATCAAAACTGCTCCAATTCAAAAACTAATTACGTCATCATTAAAAGTGTCTAATTTGAGCTTTTCTCGTTAAGGGTCTTTGTAAAAAATTTACTGCGCATGTCTATCTCTAACGGTTTAGGACTGCGCAGGGGTCAAGCAAGGTTTTCAGAGGACGATTGCGGATCCTGGGCAACAAATTTTCGAAAAATCAAAACTGCTCCAATTCAAAAACTAATTACGTCATCATTAAAAGTGTCTAATTTGAGCTTTTCTCGTTAAGGGTCTTTGTAAAAAATTTACTGCGCATGTCTATCTCTAACGGTTTAGGACTGCGCAGGGGTCAAGCAAGGTTTTCAGAGGACGATTGCGGATCCTGGGCAACAAATTTTCGAAAAATCAAAACTGCTCCAATTCAAAAACTAATTACGTCATCATTAAAAGTGTCTAATTTGAGCTTTTCTAGTTAAGGGTCTTTGTAAAAAATTTACTGCGCATGTCTATCTCTAACGGTTTAGGACTGCGCAGGGGTCAAGCAAGGTTTTCAGGAGACGATTGCGGATCCTGGGCAACGAATTTTCGAAAAATCAAAACTGCTCCAATTCAAAAACTAATTACGTCATCATTAAAAGTGTCTAATTTGAGCTTTTCTCGTTAAGGGTCTTTGTAAAAAATTTACTGCGCATGTCTATCTCTAACGGTTTAGGACTGCGCAGGGGTCAAGCAAGGTTTTCAGGAGACGATTGCGGATCCTGGGCAACGAATTTTCGAAAAATCAAAACTGCTCCAATTCAAAAACTAATTACGTCATCATTAAAAGTGTCTAATTTGAGCTTTTCTCGTTAAGGGTCTTTGTAAAAAATTTACTGCGCATGTCTATCTCTAACGGTTTAGGACTGCGCAGGGGTCAAGCAAGGTTTTCAGAGGACGATTGCGGATCCTGGGCAACAAATTTTCGAAAAATCAAAACTGCTCCAATTCAAAAACTAATTACGTCATCATTAAAAGTGTCTAATTTGAGCTTTTCTCGTTAAGGGTCTTTGTAAAAAATTTACTGCGCATGTCTATCTCTAACGGTTTAGGACTGCGCAGGGGTCAAGCAAGGTTTTCAGGAGACGATTGCGGATCCTGGGCAACGAATTTTCGAAAAATCAAAACTGCTCCAATTCAAAAACTAATTACGTCATCATTAAAAGTGTCTAATTTGAGCTTTTCTCGTTGAGGGTCTTTGTAAAAAATTTACTGCGCATGTCTATCTCTAACGGTTTAGGACTGCGCAGGGGTCAAGCAAGGTTTTCAGAGGACGATTGCGGATCCTGGGCAACAAATTTTCGAAAAATCAAAACTGCTCCAATTCAAAAACTAATTACGTCATCATTAAAAGTGTCTAATTTGAGCTTTTCTCGTTAAGGGTCTTTGTAAAAAATTTACTGCGCATGTCTATCTCTAACGGTTTAGGACTGCGCAGGGGTCAAGCAAGGTTTTCAGGAGACGATTGCGGATCCTGGGCAACGAATTTTCGAAAAATCAAAACTGCTCCAATTCAAAAACTAATTACGTCATCATTAAAAGTGTCTAATTTGAGCTTTTCTCGTTAAGGGTCTTTGTAAAAAATTTACTGCGCATGTCTATCTCTAACGGTTTAGGACTGCGCAGGGGTCAAGCAAGGTTTTCAGAGGACGATTGCGGATCCTGGGCAACAAATTTTCGAAAAATCAAAACTGCTCCAATTCAAAAACTAATTACGTCATCATTAAAAGTGTCTAATTTGAGCTTTTCTCGTTAAGGGTCTTTGTAAAAAATTTACTGCGCATGTCTATCTCTAACGGTTTAGGACTGCGCAGGGGTCAAGCAAGGTTTTCAGGAGACGATTGCGGATCCTGGGCAACGAATTTTCGAAAAATCAAAACTGCTCCAATTCAAAAACTAATTACGTCATCATTAAAAGTGTCTAATTTGAGCTTTTCTCGTTAAGGGTCTTTGTAAAAAATTTACTGCGCATGTCTATCTCTAACGGTTTAGGACTGCGCAGGGGTCAAGCAAGGTTTTCAGGAGACGATTGCGGATCCTGGGCAACGAATTTTCGAAAAATCAAAACTGCTCCAATTCAAAAACTAATTACGTCATCATTAAAAGTGTCTAATTTGAGCTTTTCTCGTTAAGGGTCTTTGTAAAAAATTTACTGCGCATGTCTATCTCTAACGGTTTAGGACTGCGCAGGGGTCAAGCAAGGTTTTCAGAGGACGATTGCGGATCCTGGGCAACAAATTTTCGAAAAATCAAAACTGCTCCAATTCAAAAACTAATTACGTCATCATTAAAAGTGTCTAATTTGAGCTTTTCTCGTTAAGGGTCTTTGTAAAAAATTTACTGCGCATGTCTATCTCTAACGGTTTAGGACTGCGCAGGGGTCAAGCAAGGTTTTCAGAGGACGATTGCGGATCCTGGGCAACAAATTTTCGAAAAATCAAAACTGCTCCAATTCAAAAACTAATTACGTCATCATTAAAAGTGTCTAATTTGAGCTTTTCTCGTTAAGGGTCTTTGTAAAAAATTTACTGCGCATGTCTATCTCTAACGGTTTAGGACTGCGCAGGGGTCAAGCAAGGTTTTCAGAGGACGATTGCGGATCCTGGGCAACGAATTTTCGAAAAATCAAAACTGCCCCAATTCAAAAACTAATTACGTCATCATTAAAAGTGTCTAATTTGAGCTTTTCTCGTTAAGGGTCTTTGTAAAAAATTTAATGCGCATGTTCTGGTATATCATATTAAAAGTGACGTTGTTGATTGTGTAAATGTGGCCTCTCGGCTATTCTTAAATTTTTGTTTCATATCTTGATAGTGGCACTATTTCTATCATTTTTGTGACGTCAAATCTCAAAATTCACTTCTAACTTACTTTACGAATTTGGTATTTTTCGCGACTCTTCTTGTATGCTTTTTTTTTGTGTTTTATATTTCGCACTATATGTTGTATAGTTCGTAATTCTGGGATAGGTTGTTAAATAAGTACACAGTGTAATTCTTTCTCTAATTATTTATTGAGGTTTTTATCATGTACAGCTTACAAATATATACAAAGTATATGGGTTTATGTACGCTGATTTGCAAATCTGGCTTTGATGGCGATTGTGGTATTCAAGTCGTTTCTAGTATCCGCAGTAACATCTATGCGTTGGAGCGCATTCAGCTTAATTTACAGCAGGCATTTCAAAATCCAACATTTTTTTTACGTATTTTGCATTTCAAAAAGTTAATTCTAAAAACTCCATCAGAGTGTATATTGTCGCTGTTATAATTAAATTTTACATTGAAATTAAAGTACCGTGGTAATTTAACAAGCGGAAAGAATAAAAAGAATAAGTAAATAATTTATGAGTCCAGTTGCAGCAGACATGTGCAAAAAACTAAATTGTCACCGTCTTTCTAATATGGCGTCGCGTCACTCGGTGTAAATAAAAATATAGAGTAATTATTTACGCATTTCCTCAATACAATTTATGAACTTTTATGATTAAACAATGATGAATGATTTATTACCTATTTTGTCGTATTACATTTGTTTAGATTTTTATTGAAAGTAATTAGTGCAGTAGTTGCATTTGCGGTGTAATATCGATAACTAATTACTTTCAATAAAAATCTAAACAAATATGATATGAGAAAATAGGCATGAATCACAGATCATTCTTTAATCATAAAGGTGCACAAATTGTATTCAGAAAACGAGTAATTTATTATTCTATACCAATGTTCTCATTTATATCGAATTATACGACGCCATCTTGAAGAGGCGGTCATACTCAAGCTCTTTTGCGCATGCGCGTAGTTGAGCGAGAGACCTGCTTCGAATACCTCCTTTGTTTTCCTGCAATTCTACTACCAGGGGCAGTTGCAAAACACCATCCGCTAGATGGCGCTGATCAAATTTTTATTTTCCCGGCAAATTTAATTTTTTGCCGTGTAATTTTTTTGGTCGAGGAAAAGTCATTTCTTTTATAAATTCATGGAAATTGAAAAGTAATTAATATAAGCATGAATTTTGTCGTGTTCGTGGAACAATTTGCAAGCGTTAACAGAACGTAACATTGCTTTATTTTACAAGAAAACGCAATTTTTTATTTCGTTAGTACCGCGATTATCCATCAAATAACACCAGTAGAATAAATTCACAATGATTCTCCGTTTCTATTTACAAAAAGAATATCATATTTAAGAACAACAAAATTTTGATATGAAGTTATAAAATTAATTACAAATTGACTTTATCTACAGATATAAAATAGGAATTGACTTTACCTACAAGTTAGCTACAACTTCCAGACAACGCGCGTAAAAATATAAATTTGCAAAATGCATGTAACATTTGGGGCTTCCAAAATGCTTTCAACATTTTAAATTTAATTACTTTACAATAAGTTATCGTTTCTTATATCATATTTACATATTAAATTACAATGATACTTCCATTATGAATGTAAATTTCGAAATAATATTCAACTATAAAAAACATAAGCTTATATTCTAATGTAGTTCCTAGGAGTGCTTTTCTGAAACATAATGGGCGGCAATAAAACAGCTTGCTTTTAGAAGTAAGCATGTATTTTCGAAAATTTTATTATTTGACAAAGCATGATGCTTGCCGATATGCAATATTATAATGGGTGGTCATTTTCCCCAGGAAAACCATATTTGCATTTGAGTGTATATACATATAGTAAATCTTTAATTTTTTAATACTAACACACTATTCTGTACATTTTTTACATTATAATTTTATTTGTAGTATATTGAAGATTTAGATTTTGCGGTCGTAATACATTTTCTAATACACAGTGATGAATACATTTATTTTCATGTGGAAAATGCTATATTATTTTTATATTATAAAAATTAAATTAATTAAATATTCTTAGAAAATTATATATAATGGGGGAGATCGATTAAAAAAATGTTGAACTTATTAGAAATATTATTATTAATTTCCTTAATTCACAAGTTTTAAGATATCATTTGACATTTTAAAGTGTACGAGAACAAATAAATATTATTAATATAATCGATCACTAAACTTTTGGTAGGTTAAGAAATTAGAGATATTGAACGCTTTCTAAACTTTGGTCCATTATTTGTTTGGCTAAATAATTAGAATTTAATTTAAAAAAAGAAATATGATTTCCTAAGTTGTTAAATAAAATACATATAAATAAACGATATCGTTAATAAAACGAATAATTCACAATTCTCAATATACGAGCTTTCGTGTGTAACGTTTCTACGAATAATGCATTAACGTGTGATGTATGAAGAACATTAAATGATTCTTTCATATTATATAAAAAGCACCAAATTGCTTTAAAAAATAGATACAAAAGATTAGAACAAAATACAGAATTCTAAGATGACCTCTTTACAACTTTATCAAAATGTAAGTTTTTAATTACCATACGACGAACGTAAGGACTGTTAAATTTACTGAAATAAATTAGCGCCTGGCTAATATTTGAATTCTTGTCTTATTACTGATACGATAACTTTTTCTAGAAAGTTATTTGTTAATGAACTTTTTGCCTTGAATTTTGCTTTGAAATATAATTTGTAGAATTATTTAATGCTGTATTATCGATAGAATTATCTGATACATCTTCACTGCTACTGCTACGAATATCACCTTCCATCTGAAAAAGTTGCATACAGAATTTGAAATTGAAAATAC
The DNA here is from genome assembly GCA_945859595.2 of Megachile willughbiella. Classification (NCBI taxonomy): domain Eukaryota; kingdom Metazoa; phylum Arthropoda; class Insecta; order Hymenoptera; family Megachilidae; genus Megachile; species Megachile willughbiella. The sequence goes on from OX243796.1 coordinate 15,565,945, forward strand.
TACACAATTGTATTTAACATAAAATTTATATATGTAACATAACTTACTTGACCAGCATAAAAAGCGTTGTAAGCAATTTTAAGTATTAAATACGTCCATATTATATGAAGACACAGTAGTAAGATCAACAAAAAGTTGAAAATATAATATGCTGGGAACATTGGTACTAGCTTAGGTGCTTTTATCGATGTGCTACAATATGTAATAAAATACATTTAGAAAAATAATATAACTAATTTTAAGTTATTTAAAATTAATGAAATATACCTATGAATTATCCAAAGTGGATAAACACCAATGCGTGTGATAATCCATAATACTGTGAATATAACGAATATGCAATCGCATAATTTCTGGTAATTGGCATATTTAGCCATTTTAGCAGCCTACAATATAAATAAACATATATATCTGATATAAAACTACATAAATATATGTATATTTGATTATAAAATATTTAATGTATGTTCTACTTACTTCTAGAAAAATGTCTGCACAATCATGCACTAATAACACTAGCGTACCAATTCTAGTCAAATTTCCAATCCATGAGAAGCACATTAACATAATGGTAGCTTTATGGTGAATAAACATTTGCCAAAAATCTTTTCTTTTCACATCAAAGAATTGAGAGAAACTTAGAGACCAGTAAAATGCCATTGATATCATGTAATACCACCACACATCATCGGAAACTGGATGGTATGGATAATTATAATAACAATAATTAATGTCCCACAACCATGGCTTATCCCATAAAATTATCAGGCCATAAGTAAAGGAATATGTATAATATAAACATCGCCAACTGTAACAAAATAATTAAAAATTGTATTAAACGTTAAAATGTATGACTTCAAATTTCAAATAAATAAACTTGAAAATTATTTTAATAGTAAATATATTTTATGATAAAAGACTAACCTGTTCTCACAAAATTTTGTAAGAGTTGATGGCTTATCCTGAGTACGTCTTAATCGCAACCACCTTTCTACTTGTCGTTCAGACCAATCTAATTGTTTAGCCAGTGCCAGGATCTTAAAATATATCCATATATTACAAAAAAATCCATAACATTTAATTTCTCAGTTACTTTGATTTAGATTACATGAATCTCTTTCAAGAACCTAATATTAAACATATAATTTAAAATTCAAGAAATGTGCAATATATTCATGTAGTATTGTTATTTAATAATTACAGATAATATCACTATTAATTCTATACAATTTATATGATGTACATCAAATTTCTTACCAAATGACAGTAAGTTATTTTTTAATTGTACTGACTAAACGAATGAAAACAAGATATTTATTGATACAGCCTCTAGATAACTGTTTACTAAAATGTATTTCACTAATTCAATACGTAAATAACACAAATTAAAATATAAAAATTTTACTTTTATTTATCAAATTTTGTTCGATACAAAATAAACTTACCTGTTTATGTTTAAATTTTCGATTAACATAGGCTTTTTCTAATATCTCATTTGGTACTGCTTTTTTTGATCTCGTATTTTTTATACCAAGAGATTTTCCAAAAGGTGCAAAGCAATACCTACAAAAGATTAATGAAACATATAAGTTAAAATAAATCAATTACTGTTCTCAATTCAAGAACTTAAAACAATTTATAAAATATTATATATAATATATAAGACCATTTAGAAATAGATACCCAAACTTTGGTATCACATTCTATCTTCCTTAAGAATGGGAAGAGGTCATATAAACATAGATCAAAGAACTCTTTCTTTTCAAAATATAAACACTTCTTGTTTACTTGAAAATTTAACATGAATGACTATTGCACACAGTTATGAAATATAATATAATGAATTAAATTCATCCTGATATTGAAGACATTGTACGTCGTAGTAAATAAGTCAAAATGTAAGAATCCAGCAGTATCTTTTTCCAAAATTTAATCACTTATTTTTAAAACACTATATGTATGGACTCCACAGTCAAAATGTATTGAGTCCACCTTTTGCTAAAAAAAACTAATGTACATATTTCCTATATCAAATTTTTTACTGTTTCCAACAAACAAATAGTTGTTTAGTTCATAATACAACAATGTAAAAATGATATCAAGTTCATATCGTGTTTCGAGCTAGATAGTAATTTCTAAAATATATTTTAAATTTGCGGGTGCACTTTGCAGTACTTATTTCTATAATGCTCTTTGGCTCGACAATTATTAAATATACATAATATTAAATTAATCACATAGGTGAAAATAACTTTTGACTTGATATCTGCTTTAAAATATATGTCAAAATCATATGACACTATATCTAACTTTATGATATTAAGTCACACAAAAGAAGATACAAAACTGAAACCATACAGCATTAAATCAAAATATTCTGATATTAAGTCACTAAAACTTCAAGGTTCCTCGTTACAGTCAGACAATATTAAGTCCAATTTTTGTTCCAAAAAAATAACAACACCCAGTACACAATGTCACTTACAGATAATAAAATAATACATTTTTTATCTGCATTCAAAAAACTAAGTGCATATCTTAAACAGTTTCAAAATTACAGAATTTTTATATCTTTGATGTTCTTTTAAAATTTGAAAAGTGTCCTTTTTACATACTTTGTCTCTATGATTCATATATGTATATATGTACATATATACTGTATTGTTATAATGCGACAAATACTATTTGCAATGTTATTCATATCAGACATGTAGCACAATACTTAGAAAAAGAGATTAATTGAATATGTTCAATGATGTAAAATTTTGATGTAAAAAGAAAAGACATGTAACATTGGATGAATAAAATAATTACCTTTCTAAGGCAAATCTAATTATTAAAAGAACTAATGCCATAGGTAAAGGATAAATTAAATGTTGATAGTTAGCATATTTGTTTTCTGAATTTGGTTTAATATCATCCCATGTTATATTAGGCGGTAACCAAACATCAGTCGACCAAAAAGCCGATGACACGTTTTTTAATATATCCATCGTTGAGACGTCTGAAATTAATTATTTATATAATAACCTCGTTAAATATCCTTCATAAAATTGTTAACTTGACATAATGAAACGATCAACGTACACTTAAATTACCTTAATAACTAAAATTCGGCTAGCTTTCCGTTCTTACACGCCACCGCTCGAAGACTGCGCCCGTACCTTTAATGCACCGCGTTCAATTTTTCTCCCGATTGTTGCTTCGCAGTGAAAAATAATTATCTTTATTTTTTGCGTGGTAGTTTGTCGAAATTGACTGTTCAATATACAATTAATACGTGCTTAAGTTACACAACTGTCGTTTATAAATGTACATTAAGTGTGAGTGTAATCATTTTGATAACGAACGTATCACGGATAACCTCGTATATAAATTTCGATAGAATTTTATGATTATTTAAAGTCCTTCAAATGTACCGTACTAGTAAACAAATGTAGTATCAAACATTATCATAAGTAGTATTGAATTATTACAATTATAAAAAGTGCTTATGAATCATTTGCTTTTTTCATAAATTTGTTTTTAATAATTGTATTCGACTAACGGGAAAAATATGTTGCTTATAAGATAGGTTATCTAAAAAGATAGAATTTTAAATCTAGTAATCTGTAAAAAATGTGAGACTTGAAATTTTAATCATTTTGAGCAATGTGATTTTATCATATACATATAGGTTTCATAGTATTCGTATATTTTGTAATAAGTACATGTAATACAAAGTCGTAAATGTATATTACCGACCGATACTTTGAATTTTAAATTAAATTTTTGTAATGAATGTTATTGAAATATTAATATCCCTCGGTGCAACTTTACTTTCAATATTTCTACATAAAATTCATAATTTATGAATAGTAAACGATTATTATTTAAAAAGGGATAAATTATAATATGTCTGAACATTGAGTTTTCATTTTACAAATTGTTATTTTTAATTTTTTAATTGTTTTTGTGATATAATAATCTGGTAGGGATATTTCGCATACCTGAATGTTCATGGCAGCCCACCCCCATCCCCCCACCTTGTTCAATAAATTTGCAAATTTAAAACTTGAATTGGAAAAATTTAGAAATTTTTAAATAATAATTAAATAACAATTTAAAAAAAAAGAATGTTTTACAAAAATAGTACAAAATATGAAAAATAATGTTTATCAGTTTTTGTTAATTATTTTAAAAATGTTCATTTTTTCTTAAAAACATTCTAATTCATCTAGCAATTTCACACTTTTGTCTGGTAGTGTATGTACAATTACGTAATTGTAATATTAATATTAATGCGATACATAAATTTGTATTTATTGAAATAAAAAGTAAAAATTCAAATGTATGATAAAATATTGCATACAATTGTATATTTAAATAAAGTATTAGAAAACATTTCTGAAAGATGTAAAAGTTTTAATTTGTTATGGTCAATGAAGTTATAGGTCACACAATAAATTTTTTGAAAGTAGAAAAGTACGTAAATCAAAATTTACATTGATATGTATGTTTAAAATTTAAATTATTGTATTATTAATATTGATTTGTTTTATTAATAAATTAATTTTTAATTATTATCAAATTAAAGACAACTATATTATACTAAATTTATTATTTGTATTATTATAACTGTACATATAAAATAAGTATATATCTTTTCCTCAAGCATATCAATCTAATTATTCCAATAATTATAATAGGTATATTTAAGGTAAACAACTCTTCATACTGAACCTTTGTTTAGGCACTGCCTTGTATTGGTAATAAATGTTATTATGCACATTTGTGATTAGTAGGATATTGTTTTAACAAGCGTTTAATTACACGTTGATATATTCCTGCATTTCTCCTTTCTTGGGCTTTCAGAAATTCTCGTTTCGCTGCACTAATTTTTAGTTTCCTTCGTTTAATACCTGGTGTATGGACTAAAAAGGCACCGTCAAGTATAACTAATCGATAGTTTAGAAGACACATTTCATACATCTAAAAAGAACAGATAATTAAATATTAATGTACAGTGTATTGTATTACTGTATTGATATAAGGATGCTTGCTACATAATATTGGAAAATAAAGTAGAATAGAAATTGATTAAAAAACTCGTACTACACCTGGGTCATTTTATCTTGTCTACCTTCCCAAGACATTTCTTCCATGTAAAGTGGATCATTTTGTGTTCCAATAAAAACAGGCTCCCATCTATGATGTGGATATTCTCTTTTTGTAATGATAAGTGGTCTGACTTTGCCTGGATCTGGTCTGAGTAACCACCTAGTAATACCAGGAAATTTTTGGCAATGTGAACAAAGAAACCTACGAAAGATGAATAACTTCATTTTATCCAATCATGACAATATATCTGGACTTCTAAATCAGAGTATATTAATCTGCACTTGCCAAATTTTAGGGAAGAACAAACAAATGCCTTGTAATTTTAAAACCATTACATAATTTTTTGAATGCCAATGAAAAATAAGTTGAACTTGATACTGTTGCTCTAACAATGAACTTAACATTTCAGTGGTTCAGTATGAATATGTTTTGATTAAATACTATTTAGTTTTACATTTATACTCTTTTAAAGAAAGTAAATTTAACACCCTCTAAGGTCCAAATGTAGATATTAATAATAACTCAATAATAAATTATAATAAATTCATAGTTTTCCTATGAACTGTTTCATAGCGAATTTCACAGTAAAACTATGAATTTATGTTCACGAACCTATGAAAATATACAGCTATACCAGTTTCTATTGCTAAAAGCAATTCCTTTTTCGTTGAAGGTGGCCTCTGATTTGATTCTATCTCAAATACAGGCACCACAAAAACAATTCCAGTTTTTGGTGTTCTACCACGGACAATTTTCATAAAACCAGAGGCTAGTTTATCACTGGGTAACAGTTCAATATCTGATACCAGAACACGAGTAGTATTTGCCTGCATTCTGGCCACATTTCTAGCTACATTAATAGGATAAGTCATAAGTTTCTGTATTCTTTCCGTTTCTGCTCCTCTTCTTTGAAGATCTAATGCAGCACAATTACTATGCCTTCCAGTACTATGCACTGGACTCAAAACTGGTGGTCGACTCGCCGGAAATACCAGATGAACGGATACCTGCAATAATGTGTTACTAATGTAATATATAATAATTAGTTGTATCAATAAGTACTAGACAAAACAAATATTAATAAAATTTTAAAAACCAATATTGTTAGAATAATAATAGCAATACTAAAAGCTATTAGGTAAATGATAAAGGTATTTCGCGTTTTTAATGATTGAAGCAAGAATGACGGTTTTTACAAATGTTTAAAGCGTATGGTGATGCGTTTGCCGCGGATTTAGGGTTTTAGGCGCTCAGTAGTTGCACTAATAATGATAGTGATAGTAATATTAATAGTGGTAATAACAGTAATTATAACAATTGAGGATGTGGAAACTTATACTTAAAATAGGAATAACAATATTAATAATAATAGTAACAATTATAAAAATAATAATAGTAATTTAAAATTTGGAAGCTGAGAAAAACTTGAATAAAAAAATATTAAATATGAAAGGTCACTAGTAAAATATAAATATTTATAGGACTGATGCTAATACTAAATAATAATAATAGTAACAGTAAGAACAGTAATTTCAAATATGAAAGTTTAGATTTGAAAAATAATTTGAAATACTTCTAGAAGTTGCAAGAAAATGATACCAATAATTAATAGTAGTAGTAATAATAATAATAGTTTCAAGTCTGATTCCAAAGGAAAGGAGGAGGTGACAATAATATACCAGTATTAATATCAACAATATCACTATTATTTAAAAAATGACTTTAACGTATTTGGTTCATGAAGGTCGACGACCCCTTAGTCCGCAGCGAACGCGTTAATCCCAATAACTGAAATGATCATAACATGGTACAAATCTAATGGTGGTTCTAGCGACTCGTTTTAAGATCGAGTGCATGGAGGAGACCTTGTACATTTCGGGTTCGCATCGGCAGGCCCGATCGAGGAGATTAATGGCGATACCAGCGTCATTGCCAGGCGTGAAAATGGCCAAACTCAATGGTCCCTCCCATCTCCTGGCCAACTCCACAATTCCATAAACCTGATCAGCGGTGGCGTGCGTACAAAGGGTCACCTCGGGCAATTTGTTTCTCCCCTCGGTCCCGCGCAATACGAATGGTAGGATTCTGTAGGGGCTCTTCTCACCGATTTCCGGGCTCCAGATGACTTTGGATGCCGGATATGAAAGAACACGTGGCAGACCGTGGTACCATCTACAAGAACTATCGTTCCCCGGCTGTAGACCTGCCATGTATGCACCTGGCACGAACGTGGATGCTGCAGGCTGTGTATGGTGTTGAGTGTTCGCTTGTCTTTTCGATATCAGAACGTTGTCGTTACCGATCACTAAAAGAGGCAAGTAAAATACGCGATTGACCCACAAACGGCCAACCAGAGCCAGGAGAAACGTGAGGCTTAACCAAATCAGGAACTTTCGACCGGAACAACGCATTCTTCTCTTGTTTGCACAAGATGCCTCTCTTGATTTGTCGATGATCGTTGATGAGAAAACGGTTTTCCATATTACAGACAAGGTCGATTCATTGAACTTATGTTTCTGCGGTGTACATCCGGAAGAACGAGACCCTCCAGGTGCGGATCGATGCGGCGCAGGCGTGTTAAATTTTGATGCAGTTTAATGGAATTTAGAAATTAAACGCATTAAAGAGATTATTCCATTAACAGTGACTTCATTTGCAGGGATACTGTTTGCGAGGAGAACATATGAATGTTATAAAATATGTAATGCGATTATACAGGGTGGTTATCGAGCACCTTTAATTTTATTTGTAAAAATGCACGATTTGCTTTGGACAGAAATTTTTATATTCGAACAGTGAAATTGGGATGTGGACAGTCATTTTAAGGTCACATCGAAGATTTCACGTGTCCATTTTTTTAAACAAAATTACATATTTTTTCAAACATACGGATGAAAAGATATGAGATTATTAAATTCCACAAATTTGTATACATATTTCTACATTACTATTTTTCCAAATCTCTATATTCCTGAATTTTTTAATTTTCCCATGTTTGACATGTACTTCTCAGTAAAATTTCGATATCAATTCCGTATATTTTATTTGGAACGTGTAGCGTGTAGTTCGGGCTGTTCCAGTTACAAAATGCGAAACTCCGGAAACAGGGGGCCCGGGACAGGTGCGTTTCGTCGTGTAGGATCAATATCACGGAAACGTAGGGTATGTTTGATCGAAGAAAGTAAGAGTCCCGATTTACAATGAAATGCATTTAAAATCTACGTGATTGATCGCTTGAAGGCTACGTTCTAATTTTAGTTGTGCCGATGGGAAATAGCTTACATTGCTACACCTTTCGTTGTAGCATGCAACGCGCCTATCTTCATTTCTACTCGGGGTCAGTAGTTTCTAAATTGTTCGATCGGTTAGAGTCTGCTTAGAAAGACTGATTATTCTCCTACGCGTATCAAAGTTGATCTTTTATCTTTTTTATTTCTGTGAATCTGACAATGGTTATCTGCAAAATCTACCGAAGCAACTGTTATCGGTTGGATAATTACACGGGGTGTTTCTGAAATAGCACGAACGGTAAGGGACCGATTTCTGTTCAAAAGATTACTCGTATGTTTACATGCGGTTTTATTTTCGGAGTTTAGTTTGAAAATTCTTTCTTATACAGGGTGTCTCGTTAAAATGTTTAAATACATTTTTGCAGCCTAATGCGTTAAACTTTAGTTCTTTTTTATATTTTTTTGTATAATGACCGAAATAAGACTACACATTCAGGAAAGGTTTGTTCTGAAGTGCCGTTTAGGGGTATAAGTAAAGTGTAGGGGTAGTTTGGAAGAGTTTCACTAATAGAGCGGAATTCTCGCCATGTTTTCCAGATGTGATATTCTTTTTCTTGGTGAAAAGATATTAGAGATAAATTTTTCGTTTCGAAACAGCAATAATCAGTTTATTACGAGTAGTTATAAGATATGCTCAGACATTAAATAAGATAATTTGTTCCGATAAAAATTCAATTGTTCTATAGTATCAGTCTGTCTGAATCAAAATGGTCACTTTTAATCAAATTTTACATTTGTCTATTTTGATTTAAATTAAAAAGTTGACTGTTGAATTTATGGTATGTACACATTTTGCTGCACACCCTGTATTTGTAAAACGACAAAGAAAGAAAATCATACTTATAACAATATTTTCGTCGATTTAACTGCTGAATACTTCGGTAGTGGAAATTGTAAATAAATAGATGTTGTTATCGATCAGTGATTTAATCGATCATGTAATGAGCTTGTACTTATACGCGTAAGTATAAACATCTTGAAAGATACGAATTAACTAAAGCAAATTAATGTTAATACGAGTAATAATACATTAATAGTACATTAATTTATAACATTATTTTACGTTTATATAACATTACTGTTTAATATCTATTACTTATTAAATTCGTAACGAAATTGATTGATTTTATCATATTTCTTATAAATATATTTTTTATGAAGAGTTGAAATTATTTACAATTTTAATTTTCTTTGACCAAATTTCAATACAGATTTTTCATTTAATTTTTCAAGAAGAAACACCTGTACGTAAATAATGATTGTTGAATTATTTACGTCAGATTTTAGTATCAAAGATAAGCTGATAAGTTTAAAGTGGTTCTTATTCTGTATTGAAAATAGCTCTCTCCACGTGGGCAAAAATGAACATTAAGAATGACAAATTGTTTATTGAAAGAATCTGGAAGTTATATAACAATTTTGTAAAACGTATCTGTAAATAATTTGCGATTTAAATTATCGAGCGATGATTTATCAATGATTTATGATTAATGTATACATTTTTTAATTATTTTCCTGAGTGTTTATACTACACCCATACGTAAGTATGTGTACTATAATTAGAATTATCAACAAACGTACTTTTTTAGTCAAATAAAAGTATTCGTCAAAAATGTTTACATAATAGAAAGAAAAGCAAAACTGCTAGAATTAATATTAAAATTTAATTTTTATGTTTAAATATTTGTTACAAGTCTTATAACCTGCAATTAGAATTTATCTTGTTAATTAATAAATCTTTTTTAACTACATTTGTAATTGTTGATGAAGTAGTTAAACATTCTTTTGACATTCAGATTTGAAAATTTAAATTTGTTATCGAAAATTAAAATTAAGAACTTGAAAATTAAAAATTTGAAAGCTTTACTTTGAAAACTTAAATTTGATAACTCTTATTAATTGATTAAAACATTTATTAACAATAATAAATATTCGTAACTGTAAATAAAGATAAGAGATACTCAAGCGTCATATATGAAGTTCATAAAATAACATATTTGACAATCACACGACATGGAGATAGTACAAATATTACTTTGTTAGTTTTACCTTCTCAAGTTACGATTCTAATAACGTAGTATTTCTTTGACCCATATTCGATGTTCTTGAACTTGTTCTAATGAATCACCATTAAGTACGAGGTTGAAGGTAAATCAGTTTCTCTACCATTTAATAGCGATTCAATATACATTTTACTGCTTTTAATTAGTTAACTTCTATACGCTATCAATATAGGAATTGTTTCAACCTTAAACTCTCGTTATATCGTCAAGGTCAGAGAATTCTTAACACTGATATTCGATTAACCAAGAAAATTGTGAGATTTGAAATTAAGCCTTAAATTAATATATAAATCAGTTTTAAAAATTATTTCGATCATTCGATTTATTATGAACTTTCCACCGATCAGTTTTGCAATCTTTCTTTCACGAACTTTTTAATATTTTAAGATTTGCAAAGTTACGTGGTGATACACTTATCTCTCAACACTTGTTAATTTAACCCCTTAACCTACAATTTATCCTACAACGTGAAAACAACTGAAGAAAGGTAAAATGTTAGGTACACTATACAGCGATGCTTGATTATACAGATCATCGTTAGAATTGAACTCAAAATTCAATTGCAACGAAAATACGAAGTTTATCACATTTAAACTGTAGTTTCACGAGTGACACTATTGTAGGACAAGGGGTTAACACTTGAACAATCCCAAAGTTACAGCATAACTTGAAAAATTTTCTTTAAAACAGTTTTGACGTCCAGTGAGCTATAGATGAAAGACCATTCCCAGGAAGATTCCTCCAAGGGTCCTCAGTGATCATGCACAAAGAGAAAGAAAATTACAGGTAGTATTATCCTTGAACTTCGAATGAAAGTGAATAGGTTTAAATGGAAAAGCACCGAACATCGTCGCGTAGCAGTTTATAGGCTCGACGTCCTTGACCTTCGTCGATGGATATACCCCTGTTTCAGCGCCACCAACTCTTGAGGGTGCATCGACGCCTGTTAGTAATGTGGTAAACGTTGAGAAGTGGTCGTCCATTTCCATTGTCCGCGATTGCATGCGTTAATGAAAAAAATGTTGGTCCGAAAACGCGTAAGACGATTGGAATTAGTCGACTACAATGCTCTGCTCGTAGGAACTTGGTATATCCGAAATCGAAGGATGACGATCAGCATCGGGTCACAGAGTTCCGTATAAAGATGACTGAACAGCAACGAAACGATGACAAGGAAGACGATGACGATGTGGTTTGCGCGATCGGTATGACTACGAGTTTTTTATCGATTCTTTAGAAAATTCGTTTGCGACCACTGTTTATATTAACTTTGTAAACCTAATTTTGGACCACCCTTGAAAATTGTCATATCACATCAGGATGTACTAAAAAATAATTGGTTTCAAAAATAAGTGCTCCATGTAATTGATAATTTTTGTATATCGTAGAGTATGTAAACTGAAGACCTTGAAAGGCATTCGTTTATCTTGTTTCATAAGAAACATAGACCTCAAAAATGACCTAAGCTATTAAAGTTATTTTTTTCCCTACCAATTTATTTTTCTGCACTATACAATAAGTACAATAAATATTAATTGCAAGGATAACAATTTAGGCTTCCAGAGAAAGTTTTAAAAGGAGAATATGAATTTGAATCATCTTTGAATTGAAAACAGTTGTAACATGAAATCAAGCTGACGAGATGCATAATCGTTTGTTGGAAATGACGGTTTAAATAATGTACTCTATATCGATCGATTTAGGTACGAAGATCGAATAAGTATCATGGGTCAACGATTAAGGCGACCGAGTTAAATCGCCGAGGTCGGGTCCTATACTCAAAAAATATATTCTAAATATTCGTGCTATTCGATTATTTCGAAGAATACGTTTTTCGACATTACTATTTTGGAATTTTATACTTTTATTAGAAAATTAATAAATAATACTTATGAAGTACATATGTAGAAGTCTAATTTTTAGTCGTCAACCTTTGGTATTAAAGTTAACTGTCGTGTGACATTAATACGAACTTTCCGAACAATATTATGCAATATTGTCTAAATGAGGTTTCTGTTTCCGACTATAACAATGCGCCAATTTATGAGAATAAAGGAAAAATTTGTTGTAAGGATATCACTTATATTTAGATCACGGTATTAAAAATAACGATAAATGTGAACATAAAGTTATCGAATATACTCGAAATTTTTTGTGAAGATATCGAGAAAAGAAATCGTTGATGTAACGGGATTTACCTTAATTCAATGTATGTTATCTTTCTTAATTAGGAAACGCTTAAAGTACTTCTATCATTTGATATTAGTAAAACTCAGTTTATCGGTTCTCCTTATCTTTTGTGACTTTTTGGATTAAGAATGAACGTTATCATAGTTTATACATTCCAGTTAGACGCATTAGGAACGGACTTTTATCGATTCGAAGATAATGATTGTTAGCTTTAAGCTAGCTTAAAGTTAGCGTTATTTTAATTATACGTACCGTAAAAATATTTTGTTGTATAAACAAAAACGATGAAGGTGTACATGAAATACATTTTTATTACATCTAAAATTAAAATAGTTAAATTTGCACATAAATAAACAGTGAACAATTAACTCAATTTATGCATGCTTTAAAATGATTTAGTATTTTCTGATTTGTTTACAATTTTCTGACATGAGATTGTAATTTTTAGGTTATGTAACGATTCTATTTTTGAAATGTTCTGTGTGTGACGGAAAAGTACGTCTGTTTCATAGACAGGATGTCTCAAAAAGAGTTTTACAACTTTAAAGGTGTAGATTTAACATAAATTAAAAAATCATTTTTAGAAATAAAGGATTGAAAAACTAGCTGATGAACAATACTAACAGTAAATTGCAAATTGGTTATTTGTTTTAACGAAGAATTAACCATGAATTTCGTATTAAAAATATCTGTAAATAGTAATTTACTTTGTATTAAAAATATTAATGAAAGTTTTGTACAATCATTTTTTTTTAACTTTAAGTTTTACATGAAAATGCACAAGTACCATTTTGCAATGTTTTTATATCGTGAAACTGTGTTACAGTTTTTACATTAGAAAATAAAAAATTTCATATATAACAGCATAATTTTAGTTTGCTTAGATAAAAACAATTTTTGTTTATACTAAAAAATATTAACGAAACATTTATACGGTAATTTTCTTCAAGTTTTAAGCTTCAAATCTATGTGCCATAAGTACCATGTACTTTTATGTCATCAAATCAGAATAAAACTTTTATGTTTCGAACATTTGATATGTATCAATCTAATACATGCAATATACAAGATATATATTTGTAATCATAGTAAATTTATAAGAAAATTACTGGAACAAAAATAAACTGATAATGTACGATAAATTTATTGTCACACGTGTTGATTTTTACGATAATCGATGTTTGATATTCACCGAATACACGTGTACTATTTTGATTCAATCTACATTTATCCTCTGAGGAATTACTATTCTTATTTATGATTATATTTGTCAGTTTCGTGACTTCAAATTAATTTAACTTTTATCGACCTTATAATTCTACCTATGTATCTCAGCTGCCAATCGCAATTAACCTTATCAAATATAAAATATCTATGAAGCATTTGTAAAATTTGTAATTCGAGAGATATCACGGTGAGCACAGCGTGTACAGTCCGCGACAAAATTATAAAAATTAATACAAGTTCTTAAATTTTCAAACTTCTATAATTTCCATACTTTTCAATTTCGTAATTTTCCAAAATTCCAATTTTTCGAAATTTTTAGATTCTTAAATTTCTAAATTCCTAGATTCCTAGATTCCCAAATTAAAGATTATCAATTCCGAAATTTCCAAATTTCTAAATTTTCAAATTCCTAAATTTCCAAATTCCTAAATCACTAAATTTCCAAATTCCCAGATTCTAAAATTCCCAAATTCCTAAACCCCCAAATTTCTAAATTTCCAAATTTCCAAATTCCCAAATTCCTAAATCCCCAAATTCCTAAATTCCCAAATTCCCAAATTCCTAAATTCACAAATTCCTAAATTCCCAGATTAAATCCCCAAATTCCTAAATTCCCAAATCCCCAAATTTCCAAATTCCCTAATTCCTAAATCCCCAATACCCCAAATCCCCAAATTTCCAAATAACGAAATTCCCAAATTCCTAAATCCCCAAATGCCAAAATTCCTAAATCCCCAAATTCCTAAATTCCCAAATTCCTAAATTCCCAGATTCCTAAATCCCCAAATTCCTAAATTCCCAAATCCCCAAATTTCCAAATTCCCTAATTCCTAAATCCCCAATACCCCAAATCCCCAAATTTCCAAATAACGAAATTCCCAAATTCCTAAATTCCCAGATTCCTAAATCCCCAAATGCCAAAATCCCCAAATTCCTAAGTTCCCAAATTCCCAAATTCCTAAATCCCCAATACCCCAAATACCCAAATCCCTAAATTTCCAAATTTCCAACTCTCCAAATCCCTAAGTCGTCGAATTTTTAAATTACTAAAATTTCAAATTCCAAAATTCTAAATCTCTAAATCTCCAAACTCCTAAATATCTGAACTGCTAACCTCCCAAATTCGCAAGTTCTAAAATTTCCAAATCCCCTATTCAACAAATTCAACAATTTCCGAATTTCAAGCCTAAGAAAAATTTGCGCACTAACCAAACTCGTTACCAACACTAAAAATAAGTACACTTCAACTCTTGAACGATTCTGTATTTTTTCCAAGGTTTGCATTAAACGTATTTACAAGTTTCATAAAAACATTTATTCAAATGTATGTACGCTGTAATTATAGTTACGAAGTCTCAAATTAGCTTGTAGCATGTTGATTCTGTAATCCGATAATTATACGCCGACAAAGTAAAGAACAATGGTAGTAATTAATCCAGGAATTCATTAAGCCTCGCAGTGATTTATTTAAAATACCGCAAAAGCAAAACTACTACCACAATTGATTTCAACTTTTGAATCAAACATGAAATGAGAAAAAGAAACGAAGACCATAAGTAAATAATAGTTATCTATGAGGTTTCCATTGATTTTTCCATTTTCATATACAGGATGATCGAAAAATCATTTCCATAATTTTTCGAACACTTTCCACACAAAAAAATAATTTAAACGTTCAATTGACTACAAATTGTAATATTAAAAATTTAAAAAGGAGTTTTACTTTGATAAATAATGGTTATTTTTTTATATGATGCTGTATATTTATGATTGCATACTGTAGTTGTCAAATGATTTATTGAGATGACCTCGAACTGAGAAATCGTAGATCGCTACAATATTTGACCTGACTGATTGGTATCAAATAGAGAATCTACTTGTGCAAACAAATTTTATCATTCCTTTCATATACAAAAAGAAACCTTTAAATTCCAATACGAAATCAGTATGTTACTTTTAACGTTATGTGGAAAAATATGTAGGCTGGTTGAGGTTGTTAGGGGTTTTATTCTAGTAAAAATAGCGTGAAACTCTGATTTAGAAAGACAAGATCTTGAGAGAAGCAGATAGTTGTTTACATTTGTTATTGTCAATGTTATTTTGTCGAACGTGTAATTTTACTTATTTCGTCACTACAAAAGATTTGATCCATGTTTTTCTTTTATTTTTATAATGATAATCCGTTGAACCGAAATATAATTTATTAAGCATAGGCTATATATATGTTATATAGCAGTTATATATATAATAAATATCATTGTATCATAATGAGCATTGCTTCAAGTATTCCTGAACAAATGCTCCAAATACAGATTGCAGATCTAGTTTTAACCATCTAGAATTTAGACAACTTTTTGATATATTTCCGGATACAACTACTCCAAAGTACATCCAACAAAACAAGAAGAAGTGGAATGAAAAAGGCTTTGGATGAAGTGCTCTTATGTTGTATCCAAACACACAAGCTGGGGAAAACATTTGCAACCTTACAAATTAACATTAAATTAATTTCTATCAACTTCACAAATTAATCATTACATTAATTTCTATCGACTTCACAAATTAACCATTAAATTTTGAACACATTTTTACGTCTTTCGACCTGAAAATATTTGTACTTTTCTTTTAGCCATTTATACCACATTATCAAAAATGAACGAATTGTTCCTTTCATACTAAATGCATAATTTGTAGCAAATATTACTTAATTGTATGTCACGAAGCAAACATGTTTTAGATATATGTATATACATTGAAGGCTTTACATCATAAGAACCTTCAACACGCTTGGCAATATGCCTCGAAATAAAAATGGTAGCCCATATTTAGATCACTTCTTTTGCCATGAAAGATGTCGGGTGTAGTTTGAACAATAGGAAAATCGAGATAAATCGTAAAAAAGCAATGTATTCCTCAGTCGAGACCACACGTCAGGATATAGCATAACATACTGGCGCATATTTTTTTATCTTTACTGCTGTCACTCGGTTTAATGACTAAGATATCGCTAGTTTCTTTCATTATGTTTTATCTCGTTCGCTCAATATTGTATTCATTCTTGCTGGAAACGTCGCGGTTGTTTTTTCTCTGATATTTGTATATCACCGCCTTGACCTTACTTACAGTGTTCGCTCGATAAATATCCGATTAAGAGAAGTAAACTCTTCCAAGAAACGGGTATTTATCTAGCATTCAATAATGTACACGTTCTATCTAATGCTTGTCTGTTTACTTTCTTGTTATAACTACACATGTGATATTTTACCTTGAACCTTCATTGCACGATTTTTCTTAATTTTGTAAAAAGATTTTTGAATTCTCCTAATAATAATTTTCTTTCGTTACAAATTTACTTACAGAAAAGTTGAATACTTTGCAACATTATATAAGGTGTTAATACAAACCAGTATTTGTACATAGTAAGGATTTAAAACAAATTGATGAAAAGAAGTACTTAGTACCAACACGATGACCTATATTTTTTTATATCTACATTATTTTTAGAAATGAGCTTAGTCTTTTAAGTGGAATGTCTATTTATTATTGTCATACGATGATCAAGATGAATTCATTCATGTGCATGACTATGATCTTTCAAGCCACGTAAAGTAAATAAAAAAAGCAAATTAAACATTCTGGAATGTTGTATTTATCATTACAAATTGCACTTGTCACTGCAAATTGTTATTCCCCCACAATTTTTCTTAATTGCCTGTACAAAACTATACATCAAACCGACGATGTTCATTGTTCAATTTATTCTTGACAGACACATCAACAACAGTTTCAGAAGATACTTTTCCACGGTTTAAAACGCCAGTGCATTTTCGAAGATGCACAAAATCGGTTGCCATCCAAACGATAACTGGGCAACCATTACGATTAAGAGTTCTGCCGTCCATTAAAGACATTGTTGACGAAAATGAAACGAATTCAGCGGATGCGAAAGGATTTTCTAAGATATGGAAGTATCTTAGGTTTCTGGGGAGATTATCTCTATCTCTGTTTGGTAAGAAAACCTGATACCATATTTTTATTAAATATTTGCAACCATCAACGTAGATTTTCAGTTAATCTAACATAAATTGTATCATATTACTTTAAACGAATGTTAGATTTATTTTGACACACAAAATATTAATTATAAATTATTATTGCAATTCAATGTTTTCACACGGGATGGTGCAAAATCCATTCTTCCTCTGGGTTAGGGACAAAAGTAATTTCTAACTAGAAAAGGGGATAAGCATCGTTCTATATTCATATCTAAATTCTAAAGTAAATGTGTACTTTCAATTTTAAGCGAGGAAAATTACAGTTTTCCGTTCAAAGTCACAAGTATAATTAGATATCGAAGTTGAGTACCACGGATTTAATAATAATTAAAATATATAAGATTAACCCTCAGACAGAGGGTTACCCCTTTTCTAATTTTTAGACTGTTCCTTTACATTTTATTTCTTAAATACATTATTTGTTGAATATGTATCCCGATACTACTCCTATTTTTCTACGCTTATGTACCTGAACGATTAGACAACCTTTGAGACTCCTCCTAACAGATTCCCTCAATGTTGTCTCTATTTATCGAATACTATCTGATTACGCGAAAGTTAAAAAGAATGGTATCCTAAAACGAAGTTTAGCCAAATAGAATGACTACAAATTGTAGGATTGTTCTGGTTCCTCACCACGTGGGCAATCGTCGGCGCCATTGTGTTCTGCGCTATCGAAGGACCACGGGAACGCGAACAAGTCACGAAATTGAAAGATATGCAAAACGAATTAGCGGTTAGTCTAGCAACGGAGTTGAGACAACTACGTACAGAAAAAGAGGAAGATCTAGAACCACTTTGGAGTAGCAAAGTACAAAAATATGTCGCGAAACACGAAGAGTTTCTGTTAAAGGCAGTCAATTCTGGATACGGCGAAAGTGGCGACAGTGGAGAACTATGGACACTTCCTGGCTGTGTCCTCTTTTCTCTCGCGCTTCTCACTACTCTTGGTAATACTAATTTCCATTTATTAAGATATCGATGATCGTCATTATAATAAAACGGTAATTTACAGGTTTCGGTGCTCCGGTTCCACGGACGACAATCGGTCGAACGGTGACCGTTATTTTTGCAGCAATTGGGATACCTGCACATTTTCTACTGATTATGAATGTTGGTCTTTTGCTGGCCGTACGATTACAGAGGTATGCCATATCGAGAAAGTTTGTCGACTATGATCAGGCGGATCCTAAGTATTTGGTACCGATACCGAAGTGGGTTAAGATAGTACCATTCGTTTTTGGAGGTAACTATGAAACTATATTAAATATTCAAATATTTTTAGCTTATTTCCTGGCTTTTCTCGATTTTTCTTGGCACCTGTTTCCCTAGATTTTCTTAAAACCTAATCTATCTCTAGGACCTAGGCTCTCAGTAGAACCTAGGTACCCCTAACTCTGCCTAAAACCCAAACTACTCTAGAATTTAAACTTTGCGTAGGTCCTAGGCTCTCAGTAGAACCTGGGTATCCTTAGCTCTGCTTAAAACCCAAACTACCCTAGAATTTAAGCTTTGCCTACGACCTAGGCTCTCAGTAGAACCTAGGTACACCTAACTCTGCCTAAAGCCCAAACTCGCCTAGCATTTAAACTTTCTCTTGGACCTATGCTCTCAATAGGACCTAGATAACCCCAGCTTCCTCTAAAACCCAAACTTCCCTAAAATTTACACTCTCACCGAAACCTACGCTCCCAATAGGACCTAGATACCCCCAGCTTTCCCTAAAACCCAAGCTGTCCTAGAATTTAAACTCTGTCTAGGACATAGGCTCTCTATAGGACCTACGTACCTCCAGCTCTCCCTAAAACCCAAACTCCTCTAGAATCTAAGCTCTAGGAGCTTAGGACCCTAGGACCTAAATTCTCTCATCTCTGCCCATAACATAAACTCTCCCTATTACATAAGCCCCTCCTAGGACATAAGCCCTCTCTAGAACGTGGCTCTCCCTAGAACCTCAGTTCTCCCAGCTCTCCCTAGAATATAAGCTCTCCTTAAAATCTAAGACTTTCCTTTTAAACCTTTTCTAAAATCTAACTTCCTGACTCTTTCTAAACTCTAAGTTCCTAGAGTCTAATTTTTCCCAAAACCGAACGCAATTGATGGGAAATTTCTCCCTTTACCATTATCTATAGCCAAAGTTAGCACACATTGCACTGAGATGTATGCAGTTCGTTCTTGAAACGTTGCATTATGGACGCATCAGCGATGCGTATCGAAGCGGAGCTTACTCTATGCGTCGGTGTTCGTGCACGGAGCGGACAGTAAACGTTGCGTCACGTCGCGTCAATTACACATATGACGAATGATGATGAGGACATATTACTCGCTATATTTGATGTATATCAGAGTACGCTCGTGTGTTGCAAGAGACATTATTTGCAGAATGATCGTAGCTATAAAAGATGATATGACAAAATGTTTCGTATAGAAGTATTAGATAATTATATTCATTGATCATTCGTATTTACATTACCAAATAGATAAACATATTTTCTTGCAAATGTTATGAAGGTTTTTGAAATTTAATTTTTTCCAAAATTAAACTGCGTACATAAAAATGTTGTACTACATGTTTAAGTTATTTTGGTCATAGAATTAGTACATAGTGTTATACTGTGAGACACTCCGTATGTACTGGGCGTCATGACGACCGTGACGCAACGCAAGCGTGACGTTAACGCTCCGAAGACGGTCAACCATTGCTTTATATCGCCTTCTAGAACGGAAACGACAGTAACACGACGCTCCGTGGACGAACGGCCTTAGAATTGCAATAAAGTTCGGAGATCCAGTTTTATAACACAGACGTACTTTTAGCGAACTTTAAAACTCCGTTCCTTTAACTGTTAAATTCTAAACGCTTCGTAGCTCACAGAGCGACCATTCGTACTGATTTTATCAGTTCAGTACTTTAAACACATATACTGATATTTATGCATCCATACTAATTAAACAATTTTGAGATTGTACGAATCTGCCGATTAATGAAAATAATTTTTAGAATGTTACTTTAGTCAGGGCAAAATTATTACCTTCTTTGAATTTCTATTTTTGTTTATAATGAACTTACAACTTTCTATTTTTAGTAAAATACTGATGTGAAAATATTTTAACTCATATTTTTTTTTTGCTTGGCTGCACTAAAAGGCTAGACATAAATATTGATTTAAAATTTTATTATGACTAATCGCTGTACTGATTTCACCATAACCAATTTTTGTATTTTACAATGAAAACAAATGGTCACCCTATATATCTCATCACTAACTACATTGGATCGCGAAAGCACTACTGAAATAGTAACGCTACCTCAGAATTCCAACAGGCGGTCGGTCACGACAGCTCTTTAAAGGTTCCTTTATATCGAACGTGTCAGACGCGTAACGTTGCAGGCACGACCAATATTTCGCGCCACAAATCGCTCATATATTTAAGAACAAGTTATAATTAACGATTTTCTAGCATATGAAAGATTTATAAGATACTGCTAAACATAATTATAAATTGTATTTGTGAAACAGAATTATTGCAAGTGATAAAAAAACTCCAATTTACCGCTTAGTAATTGTTGAAATTTAAATTACCCACCAAATTCAAATTACGAAGTTAATATATATATCTACAAAAAACTCTAATATCATATTTTCCTAACTTGTAAAACATTTTAAGAGCTTATAATTATGCTTCATAAATATAATTAATAATTATATTTATAATTATAATTAATAATTATATTTATGAAACATAATTATTTCAAGTACAACAGAAACTTCAATTCTACGTTTGACAGTTATCGAGATTCAACTTTCCCGCTAAATTCGAATTTCGAGGTTAGGATGCGTATATACAGCAAACTTAATTGTTGATTGTAGAAAACCTTGACAGAATTTTGCAATATTCTATACTGCATAGAAAACTAAGCACGACAAATATTTCTTAATACGTTTGCTATCGGCCTCCCGATATCGCGTACTTGAGAATTATGGCACGTAATTTTAAGTGTTAATACCTTTTTTACGATAATTTTCATATTTAACGTAACGCAGAGGTACATACAACAGTAATACATTCTTGTAAATAGTATTCTGCTTGTAAACAATTATTGTTTGTATACATGACATTCAGAGGTTATGTGCCTAGTTTCCTATACACGATACTGAGCACGACGCACACTTATTTGCCCGGCTATGTAAAGAATAATTATTCTTATTACGTGACTGTTTTTGAGAAATCTTACTTATCGACGAATGCAAACGTGCTTGATGTTGTACGCAGATAGAGAGGGGGAACCCCAGAACGAGCTTGGCCATTTTTGGTTCACTACAGACATCGAACGTGTCAGACGCGTAACGTAGCAGACATAACAAATATTCCTTGCTACTTCATCTAATAAGAGCCTCCATATTTAACGTAACGTAGCAGACCCGCCCCGTGCCAACACGACATTCTTGCGGAGAGTATTGTGTCTGTGCTGGTACGTGTCTGTGCTTGTTTGTCCCCGTTTGTTATGGTCAGTGCGAATACTGATCCTGAACCGTAAAGGCACGGTCGTCGAAATATTTTTGTGTAAAACGTTACATAGTAACTATGGATAATTTAACATTAATAGACTTAGTTAAAGAATATACGTTTCTGTATGATCCAACTAATAAGTGGTACAGTGACAATCAAAAGAAGGATATAGCATGGAAGGAAATTTCAAAGAAGCTTAGAGTGCAAGGTAAGTATTTTTTTTTTTTTATTAATTTAATTATTTTTATTATTCGCATTAATAAGTTAAAAAATATTGAGAACTTTTGCCTTTATCCTCCTTTCGATTTGTTTCTTATATTTCGTGGCGAAATAGTAGTGTTCCATTTCAAAAACAAATCCCGCCAAATTTGATAAAATCATATGCAACGAAAGCTGTCATTGCAATATTCGAAACTTTTAGAATAGATAACGTTTGCTAAATAAATATGGGTCAGAAAATTCCTATTTTTAAAGTTGTGAATAATATTTTGTCCCGATTAAAGCGAACGGCTCGCTCGGTTCGGAAGCTATCGCGCTACATAAAAACAATGGATTATCTTACCGCTTCCTCTTTTTGTGATTATAGAAGATTTCCACCGTGCGCGCTCATTTTCAAACAAGTTTTCTGCATGTACCTATAATTAAAAACATGTTTTGAAAAAAGGCGCTTGATCTAAAGTATATAGTATCAAAATTTAGTACGTACCTTTAAAATATATCGTCGCGCGCAAATTTAGGCTTCCTTTAATGAAAGGAAAGTGTAGGAGAATAAGTGTCTCACCACTGGCCTAATTTATCCGTTTCTTTATCATTCGCTCTATATACAGGGATGTAAACAAACCCCAGACTAATATTTTTCATTAATTTTTCTATACCTATCTACTCGAAAATTAACAAAATGTCACAAATATTTATGCAGTCAACATTTTGTACTGAAAATACATGGACTGTAATTGTATGGCTAACATTAAAGTATTTATACACAGAGAGATTATATACGAAGATAAATTCTCTTTGGGCTCTCCTTAGATTCCACCTGAAGTCTTCCTAAGATCTCTCTGGTTCTCCCTGTGTTTTACCAAGGCTGAAGAGCAACTAATGAGAGACTTATCTCCTTACACTTATCCTTATTTAAAAGAAGCTTAAGGATCTCTGATGCGCTGGTTTCTTCTTACAATCATTCTTTCGTGCAGCGTCCTTGCGTCGTTAACAATATCAGGTGATCTTAGGCAGCCATGACAGACTAATGTTGTCCTTGCTCATCCGCATCTTTATATCATGCTTTCGGTGAACAAACGTCCCCCATACGTATAGAAGATGGAGAGTCCAGTAGTTTAAAACCTACAAACAATAAACATATATTATTATTATTATTCTGTTCCAGAACAGGACTGCAGAAAAACTTGGGCTTTGCTACGAGACTCTTTCAGACGTGCCATCAAAAAACAAAAAAAGAACAGTCAAGCAAATATGATGTGCAAGAAATGGAAGTATCAAGATGAGATGTCGTTTCTAATACCATTTATGAAAGAAAGATCTAGTTTATGTGTATTGTCATCTCCAGTTGACGATGATAATGATTTTGATGTCACGTTAGATAATGATACTTCGATCCCTTTAATCGACTATAAACCTGACAGAGTATCCACGGACAATGATCCATTTAATCTAAATAATACAACAAGATCTACGATTCGTCCGGCTAAACGTCAACGAAACAATTCTCTAAAAAATTCTCCGAACGAGGAAACGTCTGCGTTACTAATGAAATTCATAGCGGACAATAAAAGGAACTGTGACGACATTGAACAATTCTTCGTCAGTATGGCTACAACAGTGAGATCGTTTCCGCCGCGAGAAAGAGCCGTAGCCAAAGCTAAGGTGT
The DNA here is from genome assembly GCA_945859595.2 of Megachile willughbiella. NCBI lineage: Eukaryota > Metazoa > Arthropoda > Insecta > Hymenoptera > Megachilidae > Megachile > Megachile willughbiella. The sequence continues at coordinate 15,590,267 of OX243796.1, forward strand.
TTGAACTTATATCCAAAATGGAGATAGATATTCTGAGCAGTCCTTCCACTTCGCATAATCAATCTCCGATGCCCTTCTAATTGAACGACAATTATAGGAAGCGACTCTTCCTATTTAACACACAAGCTCCTGATGACCTTTCTATCGACGAACGTGGACATTTTTTATCGATCAGCAACACTTGATCTGGTCGCATGGAGCACCCTGTAAATTACATATCTCGTTGAACTAATGTGGAATATCGGAACCTCCAAGAATATGAGAGGAACCGTGAAGACGAAAGTGATTACGGGTAGACGTGGAGTAGCAAGTAACATAGTCACCTACTACTCTGAACGTCCTGGTTCAAATCCCAGCGGGATCCACATTTTTTTACGGATCCCTACATTAATCACATTTTTTATACGACGGAATATTGTTTTTTATACATAGAAATATATCTTAAATATTTTAAACAAACAGGTAGTTTTTCTTATGGTGATACTACCCCTTTAAGGAATATGTTATTCGACCTTGAATCTGCGATCCCTTGGGACCTATTTCATAGAAGCTCTTACCAGTGTCATCCTAGGTACTCTGTAGGCTCTTCCGACTCTTTTCAGAATCCGGATTCTCTATAGACTCTCCCTAGATTCTATGTAGACTTTCCTCAAGCTCACAGCTACTCACAGTAGCTTCTATATAGGCTTTCATGGCTGTTCCTAGGTTCTACATAGACTTTTCCTGGCATTCAGATTCTTTCTGAGCTTTTCCTAGGTTTAGAGAGCCAAAGTCCTCTTTACACATTCTTTAGATTTGTATACATACAGGCACTCGTGACTTCTATGTTCTGTGCAGGCTTTTCTTATAATCTCCTTATCTCTCCCTGACTGTGTTCCTGTAATTTTTATACTTAAAATTTAATTATAGACATCGTACAAATTAAAAATATTTGTATTACTTTTAACTGTAGCCAGCTATTATCTGATGGGGATTCTATGTTTTGGAGTAGCCAGGTCCAGGCCAATTGCAGCAAGCGTTCTATTTCCTCTAGATTTCACGGCTGCCGGTGGTCTTTCAACTATAGTTGGCCATATACGAATATTGTACGGACTTTATCTCGAAGGTGCAGTTACAGTTGCAGCCTTTGCGGTTGCTGTATTGCGTGTATCGGCTACACAAAATTTGACCAATATCGGCCTCAAATATGGCCTTCTAGTCGAAGCTTAATAACTTTTACCTTTTGTACCTTAGTCTTTCTTTTGTTGTGATATATAACATTAAAGGTCAATAATCCGAGAACCGTAGATTCTTTTTGATAATCTGTTATTCTCGGGTTATACGACCTTCCTATTTATACAAAAATTATAATCGTGTTGGATAGAATTATTTAATAATGACAGTATGAAGTATAGACCTCGTTTCATCTTTCAGTTGATCTAATAATTTTCAACGAAGCTCTCCCAAATCACGTATCCATCTTTCCGAAATAGATTATAACAGAAGGTAGACTTTGTCCTATATTCCATCTATCAATCATAAGCTTAACACATTCGATTTTTAAACATCAGGTGCACATATTGCCATTTATCTAAAATATATAATATTATGTACTTGAGTTCGAAAGTATTAACGTATGTGAGAGAAAGGATCACGGAATGAGGAAAGTTCGGAACTTCGTTGGACATTATTGATTTAATCCTTTGAGGACCATTAAACCATACAGTGTTCACAAAGGATTTATATGTTAATTGTTATACATGTGCAGGGTGTTCCATTTTAACTGACCCACTCGTATATCTTCAAAAATATTGGTAACATAAAAAAATATTATAGATAAAAGATACATGATACGTGTTCCAGTATGAAAATGATATCTTTTAAATTAATGATTTTTTGCCGTAAATGACTGAATACTTTTGTGTAGAAAATAACAAGCTGCATCATGTGGGGAAGTGAAAAACTTATATATAAAACTTATTATAATTCCATTTTAAAGAATGAAGTTGACCTTGACATGTCCGCGTAGAAGGCAGCTATTTTCATCATTTGCCTTTTAATACTATGTAATTTTTGTCTAAACAATATTTTCGAAGATATTCGAATGGCTTTGTTTAAATGGAACAGCCTGTATACTCATCATTATTCTTAATAAGCCTATATTCGATTGAAACGTTACGTGTTAATACAAAATTACATAGTTTGTTTAATCACATTTTATCTTACTTATCACCAATATAATTTATATTTTATCAACATAATAAATTTTAATAAAAAGTTAATTAATGAAACACTGTTATAGTAAAAATATGGCTATATATATACTTATTAAATATTTTTAAATATATACTTCTGTATAGCGTAAGATACAGTTTACTGCAACATAGGCTTTCCTTATTTAAGGGGATATGTAGGGAAAGAATATCTCACCACTCGCCATATTTGTCTACATCTTTCATCTATCAAGATAGGAAGTTCTAAGTTAGCTCTTCTGACCCTTTAGATTTAATCAGCTCTCTCGACGTTTTATTTTTCATAACTATTTTTTGGTTATTCATAGATTTTCCCTAAACTCATCCTTTTTAAAGGTTTTTTAGGAGGTTTGAAAATCCTCCTAAACTTTCCTTTTGATTTCCCTTGAATCAAAAGAAGCTTACATTGCACTAAACTGTACGTTACTCTATACCACAAAACACAAAAGTTCACAAAGGACTTTAAATTATAAATTGTTGTGCAAATTTATTGTTAAAAATAATTTAAGAATATTTCTGTAATAAAATATGCTTATCCTTTATTGTGATTTAATTCTTATACTATACGTATATAATTCGGAATTGATATTTACTAAAGCTTTAATGGAATATACGGCACCTGACATAAACAACATTGTAACTACTTTGTGTTCATGTTAAAGTTACAATGTTGTTCATATCACATGCCAATATATAAATATATATACTATATGTAATTAAATTTTAAAAAGAAAAGTACTCTATTGTGCTAAGATCTTTATATTAACTTTTTTTGGCTAACATATTAATAATATTAATAAGCATGCTTTACATGTACATATATAAAACATAAGTTGATTACAACAATGAAAAAGAAGTTCGCATATTAAATTGGTATTATATATAAATATATATTGATTAATTGATTATAATACATTTCAATGAATGTTTAATTATATGGATTATATCGCTTATTTGTTGGAATAGTGATATAACTCAAGAATCATAATTTTGGGAAAAAGAGTTTAAATGTTATTGTTCCGTGAGCTCGTTTTTAGAAACTTACTTTTAGAACATTACCAATAAAAAAGTACAAACAAGAACAGTTCTTTCTATGCTAGTATCTCACAAATTATAAATGTTGAGTTAATATTACAATTTTAGACAATTAATATCTATTAGTATTTTTATAAGCAATGACATGTACATTTAGTAGAACAGTTGATATCAGTTTGTAATGTTAAATCATTATCATCATATTATATGTTTCTATTAAATATATACATATATATATATAATAGTACAAAATTTATAAGATGAAAGATCATATAAATTATTACTAAACACTATGTGAAAGAAATAAAGTCCATTACGTTTAGCATGTAAACAGATAAATATATTTTTTTTTCACAAAATTGTACTGTAAAATATTAAATAACATTTATACATATACATTTTTTATTTTACCATACTTGTATTTAAACAAACTGACATAAACACTAAATATAATTTGACTACAGTTATTCTGCAATTCTACAATAACTGATGATTGTTCGGTAACTAAATTAAATTTGGAGTCATTATATTATCATATGAAAAATATAAAATGTAAAACATTATAAAAAGGAAAACATCTGTTTTGCAAAAAAACATTGCAAAAAAGAATAATATTTTTATCACACTATATAAGTTATATCTCTTTTCCTAAGGAACAAAAATCAGTTTGTACTACATCTATTTTGGAAAAATGCTGTTAAGTGTATAAAAAGGAAGAAGATGAAAACCGATTATTGAAAGTTTAAGAATAGATAAAACTATATCTATACAGAAAATTATGTGTATCTCACTTGTGCATGTAATTAAATTAATAAATAATATATAGTGTATTTTTATATTTTCGCATGTGTTCTATTAAACATATTTAGGTCATAACATTAATACAAAATACTAACAAAAATAATATGAATTTATTTTGGATAGTATGGATTAAAGGACGTAATGATAAAACAGTAGTAAAGATGTAACGGTTTGCGAAATTTATTACATAAATATTATAGATATCACTCATGTGATACTGTAACTATCGGTTTTTGCTTATTATGTGTTTTAGTTTAATCAAAAGAGAAATTTTTGTATATATTCGTTAAGCAATAATTCCAATCTACATTTTTAACAAAAACATGGGACTGCAGTCAATCTCATTTGAATGTAAATAATGTTTATAATGTCAATGTATTAAATCCTGTTTAACAACAATTATATTTTTCACTTTGACTTTACTTCTTTTATAGATGTTACAAAGGACTAATTCTAATGAGAAACCTCTAACGTTTGAACTAAAAGTTTAGGACATTTCCCGCCTTCGTAGCGTGTCGTCGTCTTCATCACTCGCACGAGTTTCCTTTATTCTACCTTTATTAAGGGGTTCATCTCCTGGACCTGGAGGTTCAGAAGTTAAACATTGGTTGTCGGAATCATTTTTATCCCCCAATGCTATTCGTATAGATTCCACCAAATTCAAAGGACCAGTATAACTTTGCTTTGAACCTATAAATAGATAACGTAAGTATTTTAATATACAATAGCAAATATTAAAATTCATATCATTACTTTATTATATAAAATTTTGTTACTATTTTATAGGTGAAAATAAGTTATGATCATTGTTGTATGATATACATACGACGACTTTTACAACCTGTCCCAAAGATTCACTCACCTACTTTTAATTTATCCAAATATAGCTTTCTTGATTTTTTTAAGCAGACCATCATTTTCAACATTTCCTTCATTATCTGCGTAGTGTCTCGCTTGAGTTTTTACCTTCGGACCTGCCGTGCCTAGAAAGGTGGGAAATAGTCTAATAATATAAAATTAAATACAACAGTGCGTTAAAACAAACACTTTGTGTCTAATTAACCTACTGAACAATGTGTTAATTCATTTTATGATTCAAAAAATTTATTTATATGAATACTAATGAAACGCACATATAAATTTTTACATCGTTTATTTAATTAGCAAGGTCAGGTACACGTGAGAAAACTCAAGCGACACACAAGGTTTATGTGATTTTATATGAAACAAGAGTTATTTAAAATATGTTATTTTTCAGAAATATTGAAATTTAACTTATATAAAAAAAAACAACGTGAGAATTCATACATTTCAGATTTTTTTTTATATGTTTAATTAACAGAATCTTCGTTATTATTATTTACCATATTTATTCTTACCATCTGTTTTGTACGTTATGCCATGTATACTCCCGGGTGTATCCTCTTCAAGTTCAGCATAAGCTTGGAGTAACGCCAATTGCTTATCATTTAATTTCTCAGGTATAACAATTTTAATGTGTACATAATGATCTCCACATCCTGTACCATTCACTTTCTTTATTCCTTTACCATTGAGTCGAATTTTGGTATGAGACGAAGTACCAGGTCGAATTTGTATAGTATGATCTTCGTAAACGCCTTCTATTCTTATTGTACCACCAAGTACTGCTTGTGATAATGAAATTTGAGCATCTGTGTGTATATCTGAACCATCTCTGCGAAAGTATTTTGATTTTTCCACGCGGAATGTTATAAATACTTCTTTGTTACCCACAGCCATTCTAATTGTTTGACCATCTTCAACGCCAGCTGGTACTGGGACTATCACTTTCTTACGTTGGATCTATTATTGATAACATTTTTTATGTAGTAAATATGTTATTCAATATATTAATATTGTAATTAATATTAAATTTATTTATACCGATTGTCCTTTTCCTTCGCATTCAAGACATGGAAATTTGATAAACATTCGAGTACCATGACAGTAACGGCACGTCGAACGCATTACAAAAGGACCAGTACTAATTGTTTCCATTCCAGTTCCATTACAATATTGACATCTAACTGCTTTTGTTCCTGGTTCACATCTGGACCCTGTACATTTTGGACAGGTGTCTAATACATTTAACTGAACTTCTTTATTCACTCCTCTTGCTGCTTGAGAAAATGTTAAATTCATAACAACCTTAAAAAGAGAAGATTACAATTTTTTATAGAACTTATTGCTGAATGATACACATATGTATACACACCTCTTGAGCTGCACCAAAACCAAACTTAGATTCAGCAAAATCTTCGAAATCACCAAATGCACTACTTTGAAATCCATGATCTCCAAATATTTTCCTAAATAAATCTTCTGGATTGACTGAGGATCTGAATTGCCAACTTTGACCAAAATCTTTAGCATGGCCACCACCTTGTCCCATTCCCATCTGTTCTGATGTTGCTCCCCATGTATCATATTGTTTTCTTTTAGTATCATCGCTTAACACTTCATAAGCTTCTGAAACCTCTTGGAACTTTTTACTGGCATCTGGATCTCCCTTATTTGTATCAGGATGATACTTTTTAGCCAATTGATAATAAGCTTTCTTAATATCCTTTGCTGATGCATTTTTGGATACACCCAATATTTCATAATAATTACGTTTTAAAAGTTTGCTAGTTAAATGTATTCCTCTTTGAGGTTGAGTTAAATTTCCTAATATACCTGCAATTAAATGCATTCAATAATATTTGAAGTTGAAAAACATAAATTTTTGTTAATAATTTATGGCATATATTATTTAACAACATTTTATAAAACACATCCTATTCTTTTCATGGAATGGATCAATCATATATTGGGATTGTTTCAGAAGTAATAGAGTAGATTCTTTATTTAAATTAAAAATATTATGTGCAAAAAACACTACTTGAATATTCTAAAGAGAAATCTATTATTAGTTATATAATCCAATGATTATAAACAACAAATTATATTTCACTAAAAAGGAATATGCAAACTACATCAAAACTCAAACTCGCAATCTAAATTTGGTTGAGAATTTATGATCCATAGTAAAAAGAAATTAGTAAGATATAAAAATCTACTATTAAGTACTTATGAATTCTGAATTTGGATATAACAATTATAATACAGTATTGAATTAGAAATAATGCATAATTTAATAGAAAATATGGTAAAACATTAATATTCGGTTACTACAAAGGAAAACATAGTGTTACATTTTATGCAATATTATATCAGTAACAATTTTAATGCATTATATCTTATTATTTAGTTAAAATATAGCAGCATTAGCCTTTTAATAACATCTTTGCATCACGTGTTTATACTTTCGCTTGTCAATGTATATTGATTATCTAAGGTCGCCTTCATAAAAATTGATCAACTGATAAAATGGTTAATAAAACTATTTAAAAGCAACAAGCAAATTGTCAGAAAATGTACAATTAAATATATTTGTTTGTAAATAAGAAGAAAATGTTTAAAATATACAGAAAGTGTTAAATTAAGAACGAAGTTTGAGTGTTTAAAATCAATATTAAAAGACTTATAAACAATGATTACTGGCAAAGCAAAGCATGAACATGTGTCTTAAAATGTCAGGTTATGCTCCCTTTCGTAGCTCGTTCATAAAGTTCTACGCAATAAATAACACGACATTCGAAAGGGAATTAATAACTCAAAATAAGACATTTTTGCGAGATATTAAAATACGCTTATTATACACATGAAAACAGAAGAAAACTCAAATTATTAAAAAAAGCATGATGTAATCTGTACTTTTCATAAGTGAAGATGTACATTACATTTTTCTGTTTTTCTTGAGTCCCACTTGCCGACACCCGATACTACGGTTGCGATAGATCGGTGACACGTTCTACATCTCTGTACAATACCACATGAAAATTTATTTAAATTACTATTGTTGATTAAATTAATAGTCTTTGGTCGAAAAACTATTGCCAGTCCCTTGCCGGTCGCCATGTTGCATAAGGAACGCATGGCTCTGTGTCACGTGACATGTAGAAATACCGTGTGCTTTCTAGAAACTAAATTTGTAAATATGTATTATTATTTACAATTTGAAATAATAAAGAAATATTTACAATTGTTGACATGTCGTTAACATTCCAATACAATATTTATTGCATTTTATTGTATTTGTTACTTAGTAAAAAAGCTTGAGATGATCTTTTTCACGATAGCCTAATTTTTCTCCTAAGATACAATAACTTACTTCTTTGAACATTTGTTCTGTCTCGTCATAAATAAAAAAATAATACGAGATGGTAAAGTAATAATACAAAAAGAGTAATGTTCAAATTTAACGTTTGATTGTAACATTTCTTGTATTAAATCACGCTCATAAAAGTTTCATTTTAATAAAAAGGCTTTTACGATTATCTCATAATGTATCCACGTAAACATCTCGATACATATTTTAATTTGGTCCATTTCGGAAGACAATCACATTAGTTTCAACTTATAGATATTTTTCAGGATAGAGTTTGATACTCGAAAAGGCCTCAGTATGTGTTAAAATTAATTTTTAACATATATCTTGATAAATTTTTACTCCGTATGTTTTATAATACAAAATATTTCAAAATAAATTCAAATTTATTTTCGATCTTCAAGACTAGGTTTGCCTCCTGTATTCACAGAAAAATTTCAAGAGCATTAAATAAAATTTTATATTAAAGATAAAATCACCATTTTGTACCAATTTTCGTAAGTGTACTTATTGATTGGATACATTGTATATGCATTAATAAATCGATAAATTCATATTTTTAATTTATAATAGATGGTAAGACGTGCAGAAAAATACTAAACAAATATAATACAAGGAATATATGTATTGTAATACGAATAAATAAATAAAAATAATAATTTTGCTTCTTACTTACAAACAAGGTCTTTTTCAATTGCAATGAGTTTATGAATTATTTATGAGACGTCTAATCTTAAAGCTGATATCACTTTCAACGATCCTCATTGTTTCTTTTATTATTGTAACTTTAATAAATTAATACGTGGAAAACATAAAAAGAAGAACTAAAATTACTGAGTAATATCGGCATGTAACTTATATAAGTTAACTTTTATAGTATGTATTGTATGATTTTAACATATCATACAGATACAGGGTGGTCCAAAAGTCACTAACGATCGGGCATGCAACATTAAGTAAGTGAGCGAACGTGCCAAAAGACTAATAAATTTTTTATTTTTTTAAATTATTGGGATCCCTCTAGAAAATAATAATAAAAAGTCTTAATATTAAGTAACGAATGCCAATTGTATAAGTTTGTACTGAAAATTATTATACAATGCGAGTAATTAAAAAATTTTCGTTCGATAACCATCGGTTATTTTTTCTATTTGAAATACTACTTATAAAAAAAATACTTCGACGGAAATACAAGAATTTTAAAAATAAATTCTGTATTCTAGAGGATAATAAAAGAAATTATAGTAGTGTCTCGAATTCTTTTTTACACGAACTAATTATAATGTTTCCCCATCATTGTACGAATACCCACAGAAACTGCCGAAGAATCTTTTTAAATGTTTATGCTATGAAGTTTGTATTGCAACAAAAGGAATTAAAAACAAAAAATTTATTGAAGCGAAACTTTTATGGGGCGACCGTCAGATCCCGATGTCACAAAAAATGCAAGCAACTTCTCAAATCCTCAAATTCCTACATTCTTAAATATCAAAATCTCCAAATTACCAAATTTTCAAACTTCCAACAACCTACTTTAGTGCTCCTAAATGTCTATCCATAATAATCGTAGAACATTCACTTGTAATGCGTGTGACGACCACGTATACAAATTTTTTAATTTTTTAAACCGCTTCGTGACTGTTGAACCACCCTACACAACTTTTTGTTGTTTTGTTTTAAAAATGTTGCATGTATTTTTAATAATAATCGATGTGGAGATGTGAATGATATTACGTTTACATTGGGTGTTTAAAAAAGGATATATTAGTGGTTTAAATGTAATATTAAATAAATATCATGATATGTTTAAAATATTTAACATGTTGGCATAAACTAGAGTTTATGGAAATTTTTGAACCAAAAATAACGTTGATGATTGCGGCAATAGGTGCTGAATTAATTTTTTGTCGTAACAAATAAACTATTGTTTTATCTTAAAACTGTTTTATTTTGAGTTATTGTCTTTATAGTAATTCAGTTTTAATGAACAAATATAAGCATCTCTTTTTGATGATCTATATTAATTTTGCATCCAGCGCCAGAATTATCAACATTTAAATAATACTATTTTTGGTTCATACATTTTCATAACTTCTACTTTCATATTGGCATAATATTTTAAACAGTTCATAGTATTTATTTGATTTTTCATTTAAACCTCCGATATTTTTTGAGACACCCGTTATTATAATAAGTGCAAGTGTAAATGATGTTACGAAATAATTTAAAATGAAAAAAATATTCGCAATAATACACTATAAATATTAATATAAGAAAAAGAAAAGAAATACGTAAAACATGAAAAACTGTCACCTTATAAAACTAATATAACGTTGTGAACATCGAAAAAATCTAAAATAAGAAAATATGTTAAAAATAATGTAGTATAATTATACTATGTATATTTATATTATAAGATACGGTGCATTTGAAATTCTGAGCATTTTAAACAGAATATAAATCTTAATGAAAAATTTATTAGATTTTTTCTTTTCTTTACATAAGTTCCCTTTTATAAAACATGTATAGCATTTTTCGTAATTTTTTAATGGAACTTAAAACTCGACCACTGGTTATTTAATATTTAATAAGATTGTCTTTTAAACAATATCTAATTTCCAAAATGAAATAAAATGAAAAGAATGTTCAATCATACACATAATCTTCTGGTAAAATTATTATTATTATAAAATTTTTATTTCAAGTAGTATACTATTTTAATCTAACAAATTTTAGCTAGATTTGGAACTGTTCAGAAGATACAAATACTTTTTTCTTTCCTTTTCTTCTTATCAGTATTTAATACATAATACAATTTGTAATTCTGAATAAAAATAATGTTTAAATAAGCTTAATATTATATTTCATAGAACAGAATATATTTTTCTCATGCGAATATTCCTTTCTTACAATATTTCTCGCTATTTAAATAATGTTTTGTATGCACAAATCTACACGGCCATTTACCTGGCATTTTATCTGCACTGGCAAATATTTCATTAATAAATGATCTGTTATCATTTACTTCAAATCGCAATTCTTTGCATTGTTAATTGTTAGTACTAATCAAACTAACTCAAAGATTACATATCATAACAAGACATACATGTACGCAGTGATTTCTGTCCGCGTTTATCCTTCAATTTTGTATAAATAAAATGTATCGAGATACAGAAAGTACTATTACATATTAATTTTGCTAACAATACATTGCTATGATTAGACTTCTTTTATGATACATATGTGGTACTGCACACTTTTTTTGAAATAACAATACAATGCTCTCTTTCTTGCTCTACAATTAATACATATAGATCACCATTCTTCTCTTTTATCATTAAAATAAATGTTAAATAGTTTAATCTACATGTACAGAAAAGTCTTCTTCCTTCAGCGTTGATAATTTCTTTTTTCTTCTAACTTAATAAAAGAATGATTGCAAAGTAAAACTTTGAATTCACATAGAATGTCAAGTTATAAATAATTTATATTTACATTTTCACTTTTTCTTTCAAACATGCATATACAGATGCGTATATATACACACGTGTATATACAGCATGTCCCCAAAATCATGGTACAATTAAGATGATTCTATATTGAAAATATAAAATGGTAGTTTCTAGTACAAGGCTTCATTTTTCTATATTTCTATTTTACTTTTTGGATATGATAAAGGGATAGAATAAAATTAGGTACATAATTGCTATTAAAAAATATTTTTTTATTCAGTATCATTGGAAATATTTAGCGTGGAAACTTAATGTGTCCACCATAAATAAAAATCAATATTTTTCAGGCAAAATCTATTGGGTCAAATATACCCTACAAACATTCAGTCATTTTTATTGGAAATGAAGCCTAGTATGAAACAAATATTATTCTACATTTTCAATCGTACCACACATCAGGAAAATCCTGCACAAACTATACACATCTTTGTATGTACGTACACACACATGTGCGCGCGCGCACAATACACATATTCAGGTTCACACATCCACACTTATTGTATATGTACATATGTATATAATTTAAACAAGATTCATACGACTCTTTGAATAGATTAATGTATTAATTTATATACAATGCGCAGCAATAATATGCTGATCCGTTTAATTTCTGATCACAAATTTGTACAAATTTTGTTTGTACATATTATATTGGTCACCTATTCTATAAATATTTATTTATCTTTTTATTCTTAGCAATACATGAGACGCCCTGGGTTTCTTTTTTCTTATAGCAAAATAATCTTTGCGATTCAATATTAGAAAGTGCTTTTAGATAATAAATACTACCTTTGTAGTTTAATTTTCTTGCTAAGACTAATTACGTGTACAATTGCATGAAAACGATAGCAAATTTTCAATCAGTAACAATTCTAACTGGTCTTTGGATAAAACACGACAATTAATTCTATTCTGGTAATATCTGATATACCGTTTTTGTTTCATATCATAATTTATGTATTGATACGCGTCTCATATTTCTGTAAATTCGGATGTACAGTGTAAATTCATTACAGTGCAGTCTTGTTACATGGCCCATGAAAAGAGTTCCCCTTCACATGGACATAAAGAAATTAAAAGACTTCAGATTTACAGAATTTCATATTTAAAAGTTTAGACTTCAAATTTTCAAATTTAGAAGTTCTAAATTTTTGACAACTGGGCTGTGACAATCAAATGCTATGTAGGAGTTAAGATTACATAGTTCATTCCATAATTGTCTACCTCTACAGCCCCATCCAAAACCATATAGCAAGACTCCGCTGTATACTCAAATCAGTTATAGTCCATGCACTCAAGACGGTCAGCGTATAAGCTCGACTGTGCGGACTTTTTATTTTTAACCTAACAAGTAGATTGTACTACGACTTAAAATAATGTTCACCTTTTCACGTTGACACAACAGTACTTGTCGTCGTCGATTGAGCCACTGTTGTCATTGTCATTAAAGTTAATGTAGTACCAACAGCACTTTGCTCTGAAGTTCCTGGTACAATGTCCTTTTCAACGCATATTTTCTTCGGTTCTTTGTGTTCATCAGATGAACTTGACTTCCTTTTATGATTCGAACTCGACGAATGAGAACGACTCAATGTTGAATCAGACGAGCGACTACTAGAAGACTTCTTCTGTCCATCCCTACTATGGCTATGGTGACTGTCTCTTCTTTTTTCAGATTTCCTCTCACTGTCTTTATTATCTGAACGATCAACACTTTTATTAGAAACATTATAATCTCTAGATACTGAAATAATTTTCAATGTATTTCCTTTATTACTATTTTCTCCTGTTTTGTTGTCAGATTTACGCGATTGAGGGCTACGATAATGATGTCTCTTATGATCCTTGTCACGTCTATCTCTATCTCTTTTGTCTTTATGTCGTTGATTCCTTGAACTTTTATCATCTCTGTGTTTTCTCTTAGATTCTGAATGTATCGTATGTGTATCCGACGAAAACTTGGATGAATTCTCATCGCTGCTACCATTCCTGCCATTGCTACTATGCCTCTCAGTTTCTGTTGATGCAGACGTAGATGTGATCGAAGAACAAGAAGAAGAACTAGCTATTTTTGATACTGGTATTGAACCTTCTTCACATGAATTATCAACAGTTGATGTACAAATTTTTTCATTCTTTGCTCTCTCCTTTGCTTCGTCCTCAGCCATTTCAATCAGTGCTTTCACTGCATTCTCAGTAGCACACTCCATTTTTGACGTGAAGGCCAATGTAGTTTCTACCTCCAATAATTGACAATATCGTTCCACTTTTGTTGTATCATCTTTGTACTTTCGTTCAGCAATTTCAAAACTTTCTTTATGAATTTTTTCCAAAACTTCTTTTGAAGCTTCTGCAACTCCAATTCGCAGAGACTGACAGACTTCCTCTACGTCAGTTTTTGACTTGTATATTGCAATTTCCAAAGCTTTATCAACAACTTCTGTTGCATACGTTTTTGCAATTATTTGTTGCTGTGTTAATACATCTTGGTCAAGAATAATGGTATTGCAATCAGAAATATCATGGTCTGACGAACAAAGCTCCGATGGACTTAACTGCTTTTTACTCTCTTTCGATGAAGACCCTGAGATGTCGAATTTATTAATGGATTTAGATTCAAGAATGTTTGAAATGCTTTCTTTAACCGATCCATTATTACTGCTAGACCGACCGTGATGACTTCGATGATGATCTACTTTATGATTATTACAATCATACTTCTTCTTGTCCCCAGAATGACTGCTATGAGAATGATGACTGGACTTTTCATTAGATCGTTGACGATCGTCGTGTTTTCTATCAGATCTTTTGTCACCCCGCTTCTCACTACTTCGTTTCCGTTCTCTTGAATTATTTTTGGTACATTTATTATTAAAAAGGCTCGAACAGTTATCATTATTCCCTCCAGAATTCTTTCTCTTGCTCGAAATGGAAGAATGTCTTGTGTGATCCCTACTTTTGCGTTCTTCTTTGCGTTTTCCGTGTTGGTCTGACTTTTTCAAATTTCCCTGATATTCAGCAGCTCTTTCTTTTGCTTTTTTCTCTTCGAGTGAGTCAATAGAATGTTTTTGATCCACACGTTGACGATTCGTATTTTCTTTCTGCTCGTCTCCTATATTTACAGTCTCCAAAGATTTCTTATCTTTCATACGCAATGGTTCGTTTCCAACACGGCTGTGTCTGACACTCGAATTGTGCTGTGATTCTGGGTAATACTGTTTTAATCTGACGTGCCACGCTATGCTCGAAACTGCGGAGACTGTTCTGAATTGATGAATTATATTACGCGGTAAAAAGTAAATGTCGTTGTCGTATAAATTTATTCTAGCATAGCGAATACCCTGTCTACGTAATTGATTTAACTTGGCGTCTTCAATCCACTGCACGCATTGGGATATCGGTGGTTCGTGGAGGTCTAGCTGTAATTTTTCGACCAGTTCAGGAAAATCACCAGCATAGAAAGCTACGACATCTTTTGTAATTCTGTTATATTCTGACGGTTGTCCACCATGGACAGCCTTGAGTACACCAACTGCGGCTGTTGTCATTCTGTCTAATCCGTGACCTACGTGATCGGCATGAGCCTTTGTACGATCTTCAAACATATATTCGCGAGCTTCGCTGAGACGTGGTAAATATTGCAAATTTCGTAATTCATTAATGCCCGTTCTACGTCTCTTGCATGGACTTTTGTTTATGTCCGCTGTGGGGACTAACTGCTCGCCTGGTCTAATCCATAAAATTGGACCGTCGTTTGATTCTTGAGGAGTGTCCATCTTTACAACAGATAATGGTCCCCAAGGCATAGTCTATAACAAAAAACAACGAAGGATATTTGTAGAGTTACTTCTATATATTTATACTCTATATGTTGCAGCTATATAAATATAAACAATAAAATAAAGATCTTTCATTTATATTTACCAGTTTTAAAAATTGATTTTCTTCTAACTTTTGCAGAAGATCTGGGAAATATCCACCAACTTCCTCATGAACTGTTCCTACAAGGCTTATTTGGTGGAGAGGTCCATACCTTACAGTACCATTATTGTATGCTTTACAAACTTGTTCTTTGTATTGAACCATAGTTGTAGTTTCTATATCACTGCTTCTTCCTAACACACCATTTTTAACAGTTAATGTAGGGTAATTATCTGCCATGTAATCCAAAAGATCAGGAAGATATGCAGCAGCGTTATGTACTATTCCCATAACATGATGTGCATAACCGTTTTCATCTTCACCAAAAACTACCTGTAATATCGAAACTGTTTTCTTTATTTGCTTATTATAAATTGATAACATTGACGCCATTTTAAAATTGTTATAATGTACTATGTTTATCAAACTCAATTCACTTATGAATTAAAATTCAACTATAACTTCAAATAATTATAGTGAAAGTAGCAATTTTATATTTACGTACTCTGAAATATTCTTGAGCTAATTCTTCTATTTGTTCGCGTGATAACGTATCAATTTCGTCTTGATACATATGCACAACAGTTGCACCACCATTAGGATAAGTTTCTATGTGTATGTACTTCTTGTACTTTAGGCCTTCTAATAATTCATTTTTAACCGGTGTATTGTGTAGCAGCTTATAGTTTTTAGTTTGTAAATTTAACCTGAGATTTTCATTTGTAGATTTCAGAAATGCTTGAGACATTGTTTTACTACTTAGAGAAACAATACTACGATCTCGTTTACACTGTACACCGATATTTGCTCGCTTTATTTTACTTCTCTTATAGCATCGTGAACAGTAGCGTCTTTCACTGTGCTCCTTGCTACGCTTTTCTCTCGACGACGAGTACGATTTAGAATGTGAATTTGAAGAAGTAGGGTCAACACAGTTTATTGGTTTATCATGGGACAATACAGTATCTGTATGTCCACCTATTGTCATAGGTACATTATCACTAGCCCACTCAGATTTAAGTATATTTAATTGTTCTGGAGAATCTGTCAATTCTGTTTTAATTTCAACAACTTCTGATTTCACTTCTCTGTGGATAACATCTATTTGTTTATCTGTTTTCTCTTCTTCGTTTGATTTTATTTGTTTAACAGGAACTTGTTCTTCAACCTTTTCTAACTGTCCACAAAATGAGTAAGACAGATTGTTATTAACTTTAGTACTTAAATTATTTGTATTTTCTGCATCATATTTTGCTGTATCCATCACAATCGTTGAAATCATAATTGGTGATGTCATACTACTTGGTAGCGTAGTATTTGGACTATTTGGGCTATCAGAAACTCTTGGAGGATAATCTGGACTTCTTGGGCTGCTAATCATTTCACCACTACTTTGAGGACTCTCTCCTAATTGAGGTGTGTTACCGTGTTCAAAATTTATACATCCTTCCAGTTTTGTTGGTAATGTGGGTATCCCATTAGATACCGTTGTATCCTTGTTGCACGTTGGATCAATCTAATACATAAATAAATATGATCTATATGTTGGCAAAGTTTTATGAAATTGATATTATAATTTTATATAATTTTTTGTAAATACATACATGAACAGCATGTTGAACTGGTTCTATCAAAGTTTTCCTTAATTCATTGTTGCAATAATCTGGATTCCCTGTAATATATAATGTTACCTTCATAACATTGATTTATACAGTTAGAATAATACGATTTAATTAATAATTTAATATTTGTTTACCATGTTCTTTAAATAAAAAATATGTTAATAAATATCATTATAAATAAATACATAACCTTTTAATTATCTTTATGTGTTTCAAATTTCTATATAAATTCATTGTAAAACTAATTTAAATATAATTTATTTTGGAGATACGATGACACCATAATTGTCCGATATCCAAGAAAAGAAAATAAGTTTTTTAACAACAACGCAGTACATTACAATGAAAAGAATAATCGTCTCGTTGTGATATACAATTTTAATTATTACAATTTATTAAAGTACTAGTTTGAAAAATTAAGCCCTCTATGTAAGCAAACACAGTAGAAAGAATGAATTCGATAATAAATTGACAATTACATGTATTTTTATATTGAATTTATCTCGAATATAAATGCTTTCCCTATACAGATATAGACATATATATACGTTAAGAATTTACTATTTTAATATGTTATTTACCACTGAATGTTGTTAAATCAATTTCAATTATGTTCAATGTTTTGTCTGCATTACAACTAATGTTACATAAACATTAAAATATTATGTCTGTTGAATTAATTGTAAACAATATCATCACCTATACAAATATCAACATAAATTTCATACCTGTATACTTTCTGTCAATTTTTAAACACATTTGGCATAAAAATACAAATATTTGTTTAACACTGAATAACACTAAAAGATATTACCGTCTGGCTGGTCAGAAACACAGGCAACACTATCCAGATCATTCTTCTGACTGGACATATTGTGTGTCTCCAAGGGTAATATATGTAATTTAGCGTTGACAGCAGGTTTGTAAGTTGTATGTTCTTCCACATCACCAGAAGAGCTCATGAAATTTATATTTTTTTGTAATTCCTTTTCTTCCGTGTTTGCGTTAAACGATGACGCTGTAGAGAAAATCGTGGGCGTCTTAATCGAATGTAAAGCGAGATCGTTCGAAAAATCGCTTGTCTCTTTAATAACACTGTTCCACGTTGTTCTGGCCACTTTTAAACTGGTTGTTTCCGTTTGTATCGGTTCAAATACTTGCTGAATCGTGTTATTTACATCACATCGTTCATTTGACACAATACTCGTACCAGTTTCGGATGCCATCTTGATTCTGTGAGCAATGTCCTGAACATAACGATACTACGCGACATTTGATTGGATATTTCTTAGCCGCCTTTCGAATAGACCTTATTCTATTCGTCTGAAATTGGATGAAGAGTGGGGGTAAAACCAGTAAATATAGAGGTACCATGGACATTTTTATTCGTCGCAATCTTCGACCCTCAATCTTGTTTCCTTCCTAATTTTTTGATTATAAAAGATCTTAATTTTGTACAATTCTTAGGTTATACAATGCATAATTACGAACATTTCAAATTACACTGTTAATCGTATTTTACAAAAATTTTTAAGTTTACAAAATAAATTTTGTAAATAAATATGTAAAAAAATTAATATATTGCGGGATATCGATAAGAATATTTAATTTCTTTTAAAAAAAAATATGTATGTTTATTTTTTTCTAAAAGTTGAATTAAGATATATTCTTAACATATTATACAATCTTAATTAAAAGTTAATTTTTTATTTCAAAGCATTATTTCATTTGCTTACAGGATAAATTGCAAAATTAATTTTTTGTTCAGTTATTAAAGGCTTCTTCGCATACGATACAATAATAAATCGGCACCAGTAACTACTCAATATAAAAAGAAAAACAAAATATAAAGTAAATATATGTACTACATCCAGAGTACACTCAACTTAAGTCAACATTTTGAATTTAATTCTTGCGTTTTTTATTGTCCTTGAATTTTTTTCAAATTTTTCAGTAAAGTATGCCATAGCCAAAAAATTCAAACATCAATTATTTTGTACGAAAAAATAACTTCTATTTCGAATTTTTATGTCTTTTCTTTTTAGAACATTTATTAAATTGTCTTAAATGGTTCACACTAACATTGACACAAATGGTTCCTAGGTTAAAGAAATATAATTCATTAATTAATTCTGTAACATGTTGTTTACATACTGTAATGTTACAGTTCCTTACAACATGGTTGTTGATGAAATGGTTAATGATAATTAATATTTCTATCATAAAGTCAATTCGCCGAGAAACGGGAGCGTTTCGCGCAGCTCACCTGAGCTGAAAAAGCTCCTCACGACTTATTCCTCTTCATCAGTCAGGTATATAGTGAACGAAAAGCTTACCAATTTTTATCACATTTTGTGAATTACAATACATAAATCATTTTGATCACTAAGTATACAAGCTTAACGTGTTATACAGCGTTAGCATGCTAAAACCAAGCAAAGTCAACATGCACAGAATAAACGAAACTGGTCATTCAACAATTCTATTCTCTCGCTGAATTGTCCATGCAGTAGAACTACAATAATTTTCATTATAATGTCATTAATATAAAAGCGTCCATTTATCATCAAAATACATTTAATGAGATTTAGGATTAACGATAATTATTTTATACTTGATTTTCAATGTAGTTTGTAAAAAAAAGACATTGCTTGTAAGCGCGCGGGATGATCGGGAGCGCAGGCGTAGTCGTATCACAGAATGGAGACGGATTATGGCACTGGTGTCTATCTCTTTTCATACTGTTGCATACTCGGGACATACGGATATGGTTTCTTGCTTGTGTGCGTATTCCCACACTAACAACACTATAGTATTAGCGGCCGTATCACTATATTCAATGGCTATATATGTATAATATTTTGAAAAAATTGTTTGGATGCTAAAAGATTAATAGTAATTAATTTCATTACTGAATGTAAATATTTTATAATTGGATACATAAACTTTCATCTAATTTAATCCAAAATGCAATATAACTATTGAAAATTTAATAAACAATTACTGATTTTGCGAGCTTTCTTGTTAATGAAATACACATTTCGTAATTAATATATTAAGTATGATATTATCATCAATACGATCTTTAGCGTCGGCCAAATGAATAGAGGCTTCCATATTTTGTAAAAATTAAAACAATTAATTTATGTTACATAATTTATAGATAATGAATAAAAATGAATTATAACGGTTGATTAATTAGTATCAAATTTGATTAAATCGATACAGCATCTAATAGTATACCTATTGTATAATATCATTTTGTTATATTGTCAAAACTTTAATTGTTATATCGCCAAAGAGGGAGTTATGGAAATTACTATGGTATCGCCAGAGACTTACGTGATAATATAACGCGTGACCATACAATACGTGGCGTCATAGCATTGACTATACAATGTGTAGCGATATCTTTAGTCATGTAACGCATGGTAATATAACATTTGACTTTATAACACATGGCAGTATAATGCTTAGTCATAAAACGCGTGGTAATATAATGTATAACGATATAACGTTTATCTATACAGCATTCTGTCATTTTATTTGAAATTATATAAAAATATTGCAAAGTAATTTTAACACAAATGGTTTAAATAAGTCCTTAA
Organism: Megachile willughbiella; assembly: GCA_945859595.2. Classification (NCBI taxonomy): domain Eukaryota; kingdom Metazoa; phylum Arthropoda; class Insecta; order Hymenoptera; family Megachilidae; genus Megachile; species Megachile willughbiella. The sequence goes on from OX243796.1 coordinate 15,611,228, forward strand.
GTTTATCGTGAATTATCTATTATAGCAACTTGTTTGAATATGTAATGTTTTTTGTTTCATGTTTAACAAATACTGTTTCAACATCCAGAAAAATTACTTTATAATAAAGTTTTTCATATTAAATATCATTTATTATTCATCAAGTAAAAAATTTATTTACATTCATATATTTTGAAAATTTTTTCTCAGGATTTATTTCTATACATTATGCTTAGCTGCGAAAGTAGTTTATTTTAATTTTGTTGATTTTATTATAAATACATTATTACCATCATTATTTTTAATACAATATTATTACTTACTTTGTAAATTAAGTTTCAATACAAAACTATAAAGCATAATATTAATTATATATAAATTCTTTTTACTCATTTCAATTTCGACTTTATAAGCCCATCTGTACTGTAACATATCATCTAACAACAAATGAAATATGCTCTTTAAATTATGTATAACGATGTTTAATATATTACTATATTAAAATTGAAATTAATCCTAACAACTTTCAAATTTTACTATTATTTATAAGTTTACATTTACAAATACATTATTCATTACCTAAACCAAGTTCAATAATACAGAAACATAACAAATTTAACTTAATTTTTTTCATAAAAGAAAAAAAAACAAAAGAATACAATATTTAAATCCTATATCACTTAATTGAATTTTGATTCTTATCACATTGAGACCCAATTGTTCTGTTAAATTCTGTATTAATTTGAGCACAGCTATATTTGAATATATTATACTTACATTTTTGTAATATTTCTTTTATAATAATTAAATTGTATATAAATGATTATGTTATAAATAATTAAATTATATTACAAGTAATGTTTAAATTATATTATGTTTATTTATCGATATTTATTGTCAATTAAATGGATAAATTTATACATTTAAGCATTTATTAATAATCTATGAAATGTGTAAATTTATCCATAAGGGTTTCAATGTGGTAAGCGGTGTACTTGTTTTGCGGAAACAAGATTTTATTTTACATATTATGCACTGATATGCTCATAAATGTATAGAAACAAATAGCTGAAATATAATTTTTACTAATATAGTAAAGGAACTTGATAGAAAATAATCAGAATTGAGAAAGTTATTACAAGCTGAAAGCAATCAGTCACACGTTTTTACAATTACAATTGCAATGGTCCATCATCATGGAATTGTTAGAATGCATTAAATACATGCGACACAATGTACATAATAATTAACTATCTAAAAACTTTTGCTTTAATAAAACACAAAATAGAATCTTTTTACTATATAAAATACCTAAAAAAGAATGTACGCTGTGTAAACTGAAAATTTTCAATGTCGTAAGAAATGAAACAGAAGTCCTTTACCAGTTTATAAGGCGTTGTTTTTAAGATACAAGTAATTAAAAATTGACAACTGCATTATGTAGAGCAACACATGTATATACATAAATACATATATAGCAAAAATTGTAAATTCGTTGCAAGATAGGATTAAAGTAAATTATGCACGTTGCTTTGCTAAATGCTTAATTACTTAAAGCTTAAATAGAGTGATTCAGAAATCAATACAGATTGTAAAATGATAAAGAACTTTTTGATTTCTGTTGACATAAAAAATCTTCAATTTTTATTTTCAACGTACACTTTTTCTTTTGACACTTTTAATATTACAGTATTACTTTTAACACGTTGATTGCGTTGATGATGCATAGAAAAAAGTGTATAATAATAGATTTTAGATTCAATTCAAGACACGATATCCAACATTACTTGCCGCACACAGAAGTGATTTTTGTTTAACGATATATATTAAACAATAAAACTTTTCCATAATATAATATACTTTGGTTACCACAGATAATATATTCTACACAAAAGTTGATACAAAATAAAATATCGCGAATAATGATAATATTTATTTATACAAAAATTGTTTCCATTCTTAAATTATGTATAATTAATATTAAATATACATAAAATATCTATAAAATTAGATCATTTATGGCACAATAGTTTTCTGAATTAATACAAGTATATTACAATTAAGTCTATTTATCATATAATCATTTTCCAATTTCAATGAAATTATTTTAAAATAATTTACTGAAAAAATCCAGTACGAATACAGAAATAAGTCACAGAAAATACTTCTGGTTACTGTGTGCATGTTCAACTTCATATTCTTTTCTGTATTTTTAGAAGAAATTCAAATAATTTCTTTTGTACGAAATTACATACACAATATACATTACATGTATATTAATTTATATCTTTTATCCGAAATTATTTATTCTAATTAAAATTCAATAGATGGATTCACAAACATGTAAAATGAGCAGAAAAGAATGAAATAGATACGACGTGTAAAATAATTTTTTCATAATTAAGTTCTTAAGTCATTTTACTATAAATATTTGTTTAACAAAAATTCAATAATTATTCTGTAGCTAGTATCATTCTTGTATTTAAAATAACTAGAATGAAATCTTTCACATCTTAATTGTATCAATGCAACATCATTTCCATATCTTTTACTACAAAAAAAGGGAAAAAATCTATTTTTTTTTAGAAATAATGTTACAAAATTCATGTTTAGTATTTATATAAATTTATTTTTATTAGCTATCAACGTGTTAAAATTAAATTATTTGAATCTGTGTAACGATCACAAAAGGTAACATTTTTTTTAAATTAACTGGATTGCACTATCTTTTATCTTCTTACTTTTCTTCTTTACAGCCTTAACTTTCACGATAGTCTTTCCAGCTTTTCCTTTAGCAGATACAGATTTTTCCTTTAATGATTTCATTTGTAATTTCATTTCAGTTTTCGGTAATTTTTTGTTCTTTATACTCTTTACACTGAGCTTGTTGTCCTTTTTAACTTTGGTAGCAGTTTGAATTGCTATACCGGATCTTACACAAGACCCGGGTAGCTTGTACTAGGCAGTAACTTTCACTTTTTTCTTCCTCTTTTTCTTCTTCTTGTCATGATGAAGTTCTTGTTTTTTGGCTATACAATAGCGACAATACCAATCTTCATTGTCAGCTGGTGGCACTTGCATACCAACGCACACCCTGAATGATTTAAAATATAACATTAATTATTATAATGAAAAATTTCTGTACATAACTCTTTTCTTTTAGAAAAATATTTTACTTTTTTTATGTTTATTGTAGCAAACAATGGTAACTATATCACGGACATTATTTACTAAAATTAAATATTTTTGAAAAAGGAAAGAATTTTGTGCAGAATTTTCTTTACAACCTAATAAATATAAAATACAATTATAAATTAATTAAGCTTACAACTAAAGTATTTTTATTTTTAAAATACTTTTTGTTATGATTCATTATAATTTTTTAAAGCAATTATAAAACGGAACATGTCTTCTCTTTCTATATCTTACAAAGCATGTAAGAAAAAAAAAATAATATGATAAAATTAATCAACAAAGGTTATTAATTTGCTATTAAACATAAACATATGCATTATGAAGATATTTATGTAACAAATTAGTTATTCCTATAAATTTTTAATTTTTAATAAATAATTGTAGTACTTACCAATGATACCATGCATCACAATCATCACAACCAACCATTGGTGATCCATCATCCTGGTTGCCACAAGCAGGACATATCCAAACTTGAGTCCCACCTTGGTCCTAAAAGACTCATATTACAATAAAAACACAACATATTTTGCTTCTATTATATTTATGGCTAACCCAACCCATCTCTTGTACCATCAATATATCTTAAAATATAGAAATATATTGAATAGTGTAAAAATAAATAATTTGTTATGCTTACATTTGATAAAATTTCATACATCTTATAGTTCATAAAATAATTTACAAACGTTATATTTATTATATGCAGAAATATTCTTATGTAAGACATGTGATAATGTATTAAAACTAAATATTGTAATGCATGACTGATGATACATAAATATGTAAGATGCTTAATAATTATGAAGTTACAGAAGGTTTAATGAAGATGAAATGATTCCAAAATTAAATAATTGTAACTATTCTGTAATAGCATGTTATGTATCTATCAAGTACTATTACATTCAAGTTGTGGTAATTAAGAATAATGTACGTAAATACATGATTTACTTTTGATATTATATACATGAATAATAGGGAAGGAATAATACGTTTCATATAAAAATTAAAATTTTGGTTTGTGGTAATTAAATTTTCACTTGGCCCGCAAATAAAAAGGAAGATAATAATTTGGTGTTTGATGAATTGCTCAAATAAGGACCAAGTTTATTAAACCAGGATTAAAGAGTTATTTCATTTTCCCTATTAGATTTATAGTATTACAATTGCACATTTTGTTACAACTGTAATTTTAAGTTATAATTTGATTTAATTTTTTTATATGCTGTATAAGTACATATATTATTTTCAAAATTGTAATTAAAAAAATATTATTAGTAAGTGAAAAGTAAATATTTAGAACAATTATATGTATAAGACAATGCAATGTATAAACATCAAGACATGTATTATATATTAAATTGATAATAAAAGGGTAAAGACTTTGAAAATCATTTTAACTTTGGCATGTAATGATTAAATTTAATATTTAGAATATTTTTTAATTATTGTTTAAGTAAATGTAGAAGTATTTAAGAATTTTATATTGACATAATTAGTTCATTTTAAAAAAACAAAATTCTGTTATATTAAAAGATATTATTATGCTAAAAATTTTAATGTAACAGGTTTCTTCCCCCCTCCCATAAAAACTCATAGAATCTAATAATTCTACATTTTACTAGTTAAAATTTGTTTTCTCTTTTTTTAAATAATAAATAGTTACCTTATTAAATATATTCTAATTATAGAAAATAATGCTATTATTAGTATTTAACTATATGAAACCATTATGCAAAATCTATATAAAGTCAAGTACCATAATGTAAGTTTTTAAATATATAATTTATATTTAAGTATATCAAATTTCCAGAAATTTCAAGTAATTCTAATCTTAACTAAGTATTAAAAAATGCAAATAATGTCTCTCTGACGTATAAATTACTAAATTTTACACTATAAAATTTATCAACTGGTCTGTGTTAGAAATTTGTATCATCCAGTAATTGAATAAAATATTTATGATTGTATATACCATAATTATTAGTAAAAACATATGTTTGTTTCATGTTTTATAGTAATATGAGTTGTAGTAAGCGTTTTATGAAAACTTTGAAAACTAAATACTAAAAGGTTGTCTAAGATCATAAATTCAGGCAAGAACTAAAGAGAACATAGGAAAATCCATACACGTGTAGTTTTATTTAGTTAGCGCAAATAGAAAATAGATTATTAGATCATTTTACAAGGAGTACCTAATGACTTTTGTTTAAAATGGGAATGTACTCACCACAGTAGTGGTTGATGTTGGGGGCAGCACGATCCTGCCATTTTCTTTGTCTTCCTTAGCATCATCCTTTTTAAGAGCTGCATCTGCTTTCGTCTCTGTACCGTTAAAACCGTTGGTTATATTCCTAACTGTTTTACATGCTTTGTTTAATGACAACATGCAAATTGCATGCAATCAACCAATTCTTCCTATGTTGTAGATTCTTTAATATCTCCCCTTTTGTATCGTAATATTTCTTGTTAAGTTGATGTTCTCCTTTTATTTTAATTGAAATGTGCTAATGTAATAGTAATAAAAGATACAACAAAGTATACATAGTGACAAATACATCATAGTTCATATTTCTTTAAATAAATATTTAATATTAATTAAATGCTTCTGTTTTTGAATAGTGTTAATTCAAAATAAACGTAGTCTTGATATTTACCTGATAGATCCAAATTATAACTATTTTCAAAGACATCAATATCAAATTGTTGCATTTTTAACGTTAACTTTGAAAATAAACTGAATTTTTGTTTGTTCCATTATTGAAAATACAATGAAAAAATATACGTGCGGAGAATATTATACTTAAAAGCTAATACAATCATAGAAAATTTGTTTCTGTATACTAGTACAAAAGAGTCACAAATTAATAGTATTTATATATGTTAATCAATACTATTGAGCTTATTGTAATTTATAATACACTGGTTATTACCAATTGTGTTTTAATAACATATTTTAAATTCTTTTTATGGTTAAAGAAATTGAAAAAATATAGCAAGTTTAAATACCTTGAGTTTGTAAAAGTATATTGTTTAAGTGTTTACTTTGAATATTTAATTTCTATATAGGAAGAAGTCTAATAGCGTCTTAGAGCCTTTAGATGTTTTCACATTGCATGTCATTTCAAAATTTAATGTTTAACACTTCCTCATTATACATATAGTGGAAATGACTTTCTCTTATGAAAGATAATAAAAATATATAGAAGCTTTAGGTGCTTTATAATTACTTAAGAAAGCATGTATTACAATACTATACACCAAAATTACATGAACACTTATCTACATGCATATAAGCCACAAATTTCATTAACAATACTATGATATATTATTTAACTTAAACTGTTGGTAAAAAAAGCAAAAGAAAATTGTTTAAAACATTTAAAAAATAACGTAACATTTCTTGAACTGCTTCAAATATTTATTAACTGTTACAAATCACAGCTGTATTGCACAAAACTATAATAATATAAACAAAGTATAGTTTTATCATTTGAATCATGCATTTTGTCACTTGACATGTAAAGCTACAAAATTTATGTTTTGGTGCAAACTTTTTATGGCTTATAGGCACTGAAAATTAATATTTTTTTAATGGATAGGAATCAAATATATATATATACATATATAAATATGTAATACTGTGAAAAGTTTAAATAAATATCGCCTTTTAGTTTAAATTTATACTATCCTAGGTATCAATTATTATTTTAAATATATTGAAGTGCAAATTATATACAAAACACCTAACAAACTTTTTTTGTAGAAAATGAATTATTTCGTTTGATAAGATTTTGTATACTAAATTTTGAACATAAATACAACTTAAAAGTATTAAATAATTTATGTTAAAATAAATATTTTAAGAGTAATAAATAAACGTACTATTTAATTTTTGTATAAAGAGCTAATCTTGGCAAAAATATTTATGTTTATTCTATATTTTTATAGAATAGTTTCATATGTTTTTTCCATATAATGTTTCCAGTTTTTTTCTCAAATTATCTAACAATTTTAATCATAAAACAGTTAAATGTTGCTATGAATCATCCTAATTAGTATCATAAATAAATTTTAATTTATGAGTCAATTGGTTTCAATTATATATTTTTTGTAATGCTTAAAATATAGTGTATTTGCATTGTGGAAGAAAATATTGAACGAAAAAGTTTAAGACTCAATCCAATGGCAGTGCAATGATATGAGAAAGATCTTAAAACTTTGTTCATTGATATTAAATATTTTTAAAATTGATATGGCTGTTGGTTTAAAAATAGATTATGGTTAGTGATAATGATAAAAATGTCTAAAATACAGAATAATTAAGTTCTGAGAGTTTTCAATATAAAAAGTTCCACCTACATAAAGATAATAGAAGTGCTAAAATTTACAATTAAGTAAATCTATAACCACAACGTGAAATACATAACAAGTCTAATGTAAGCTATACAATTTTTCTACATACAATTTAGAGAAACATAACTATATATAAAGCAGGCCAAATGAAAATTATACCATCACCGCAAGTCATAAATGCATAGAAAGTAAAAATGAAATATTGGGAAACTGGAAATTTTGGATGAGGTGAAATTTGAATGGTATCGATGGGTTGAGTTACTTGTTGCAGTAAAAGTAATATCAATATTGTGTAAAATGATATAAGATATATGATATTTGAATGAAATTTTTTTTAACTTTAATCAACTACTTAAAATCAACTCCTATTTATGCGTTTTTTTTTTTGTAATGAAATATATTGTGCAATTAATTTGATATACTGAAGTAATTTAAAAAAAATTCTAAATAATTATGATTAATAAATAACTAATCTAATATAGATTATTTATTTAAATATATGAATAGAAATCAGAGTAGGGTTGTCACTTGTGCTTACTTTAATACATTCGTTTCTATTTTCAACAGATACTTTTTTAAAATTTAAATAAAGTCAATGATGCTTATAAGTTTAGTGAATACGAAAATTTAATGAATATAAAAATTTAATAAATTTGATAGTCAATTCCCTTTTTTATTTCTGGCTGTTTTCAAATAAAACATGCTGTATATTTCTGGAGAATCATGGTATATAGTATCATACTTAAATAGAGAACTTTTTATTTATACATTAAATATATAAAGAAACTATTTTAAGTAGATCATAAACTATGGTGAAATCTTGTTATATAGTCTTGAAAAAATCATGGAAAAGACCATATAAATGTAAGTTCCTCCATTCTTACAGCGTATATACTAGATAGTATGATACTATTAGATGTCTCATTGAATACTAAGATTAGTAGATATGCATCCCTAAGTTATACGCGAATAGCCGAGAATTCATAGAAATCAAATCTCGCTTCTTTGTAAATTTTTAAATTCTTAAATTTAAATAATTCCGAAATCTTGCTATGCGCTATCAGCGTACATGAAAATCTGTTTGAAAAGGAACTCGTACAATAAGCCATATAAAAAAGAGCTGTATAACGAGACTTGACTATAGAAATGCAAAAAATTATACTAATATAAAAATACAGAAAATTGTTTAACAAAAATTAAATATGAAATTATTTCTTTGGTCCATAAGCAGTGACATCCCTAAGCATAAGTTTTAATTTTAATTTTATATCTTTTAAGTTTCAACACATAAATATTTGAAAATATAACGTTTCTTTATATTTGAAAATATATTTTTATCATATAAAACGTACTTACAAAATAAAATGCTGGTTGTTGTTGTGGCAGAGGAATTGGATGTTTGGGAGCAGGATCAAAGTGAGGAGAAGATTCTCTTGGAGGTAAGGCTTTGAAGAGAGATTTCTTTGCTCGAGGAACTGTTGCAAGTGGCACACTAGTAAGACTGGCAGAGAAAGTATCTGTAGGAAGAACAGGACTTCCATCTAATGCTCCCTCCTCTGTTTTCTTACTTGCCAACTTTTGTTTTGGTGGTCGCGTTACTAATGCTGATATTTTTGCTAACTCTGGGCTTGGTTCTCGTTTTGTCTCCTCCTCGGGTTTCTTCAGCAGTGTTTTTATAGTTCTATAACATAGTTCCCTAATAATAATATATGCGTTATTAAATACACTGAAATGTATTCAGTATTAACGCATGTACTTTATACTATGTGATAAAAAATAAACATAATAATCTGTACTATATTAATAAAATAATAAACACGGGTTTAAAATGCTACAAAACATAATTTTATAATAAACTAAATGGAAAGAGAATGGGTTATATGCTTACATTTTTTTCATCGGAGTAGTATCTGGTGTTGGTGGTCGTGGAGAAGCTGTTCCTAATTTTAGCGTTATTTTTGGTACAGCCTCTGAATTTTTATCCTCCTTTTGCTATAAAACATTAATTTCTCATTTTATATTACGTATAAATAGTAAGAATAAAATATAATTAATACTATTTTCTGTACCTCTTTTTCTTTTCGTTTATCTTTCTTTTCTTTCTTTTCTTTAATTTTATCTAATTTTTCCTTTTTATCCATCTTCTCTTTCTTGTCTTTTATTTTCTCACTTTTCTCTTTGTGTTTTTCTTTTTTGTCTTTTTTCTTTTTCAATTTGTCTTTCTTTTCCTTTTTGTGCTCTTTTAATTTCTGAAAATAAAGATTATACGTAATACAATTATTAAGATACAACAGCTTGTTTGTCTATGCTATAGGATTTTAAATTAATCATAAATACAAATTGAAAATGTTATTAAAAGGTACGACATCATATTAACAACTTAGCATAATTTTCAATTTTATCAAAGTAATAAGTTCTTTTTTAAAAAATGTTTTTTCAATTTGTAATAATAGCAAAAATTATACAAAAGCTACAAGGAATAATATATGTATTTAGTGCTTTTATTCGCATATTTCTAACTAAAAGACAATTTAACTCTCTTATAATCTCAAAAATTACTCGTTCTAACTTTCTACAAGTTCATAATTAAACTTTGTTAGTACAACTTTATATTATGATATTACATCAATACAAAAGAACACTGCATGTACGTGTTTAAATCGTATATTTATTCTATAACACGTTGACTGCCACATCATCTATATACGGGCGATGCCTAGATTTCAAAATAGAAATACTATCCAAAGAAGCTTCCAATAGCTTCAGCGTGACAGTCAGCGTGACAATTATTTAACAATTGTTGAAACAAAAAATAAAAGTTTAATTAAAGCAAACAATTACCTTATCATTTTTATCCTGTTTTTCAATTTTGGGGCTTTTTGAAAGTAACAACGGCACAATAGGTACTGGTGTAGGATACGTAATTGGTGCTGCAAGTGCGGATGACAATGGTGGTGCAACAGTATTCGTAGGAACTGGTGGAACTATTTCTTTCTCCTGTTTAATCACCTTTGGTTTATCCGCTTTTTCTTTCTCTATTTTTTCATGTTTTGCTACTGAGGATATAGCTTCAGTAGACGAAGGTGCTGAAGAAGGTTTTTCACGTTCAACAGATTTATGTTTTGGTAAAGTAGACAAGTCTTCAGATTTTTGTGGTAAATTTAAAAAACGAGGAGGTAAAGGTAAATTTGGCATTGCTGGATGAGGACCCGTAGTACCTCTTCCTAAAGGTAACGGGAACCTGGGGAATATCGGATGCGGTATTAAACCAGGTGCTGTTGGAAAGGCCGGAAAGAAAGGAAATGGAAGGGCTGGTGGAAAACTTGGTTCTTTAGAAAGTTGAGGTTCAGGTGCCTGTGGAGTTTTTGGCCGATCTAACACATCCACTTCTGGCGCATCGTTGGTAAGCTTTGTCTGAAAAATGGTAATCGCGTATCGGCGATGTCTTTCGCCATCTTCAAGCAATTAATGGTGCTCGCACGTACGTGCACGCACGCACATGTGTATTCGTGTTACCATATTACACTACATATAAACAAAAACCAGCTTACCTTTTTCGGACTAACGCAACGTTTTGGACTCCTTGATTTTAACTCCTTCTTTTTACTGATCTTTTCTTTTTTCTTTTTTTTATGATCCGTAGGAGTCGTGGGCATATTTAGTTCTGGAGTTCTTGGTGTACTGGGAGTTCCTGGTGGGGACATATCATCAAACATGTAAACGTCAGATGCTGGACTTTGTAGATCAATTAATTCTCCTCCATCAGGTTGAAGGTGGACATCTGGTGTATGCGGAGCCTTCTTCTCTTCTCGTTTTGCATCATTATCATTACAGAGCATTTGCTTATCAATATTTTCATCGATAATTAAACCTGGTGAACTTTCTCTTGAATCAAGTTCTTTGTGTTTATGTTGCTCTGATATGTCTTTGTCTTTATCCTCCCGTGGCTTTGAAATCTTTTTGAAAATATTTAACTTTTGTTTGTCTGGCTCTGATGGTAGTTTATCGATATTATCTTCTTTCCTTTCAACTGTTGAAGATCCATCAACAAGATCATTTACTTTTTCTGTTTTTGTCTTTGGTTGTGGATTTTTTTGTAATTTTGGACTATTGCTAGCCTTGGGTGTTATTAACTTAGGAGTTGATGGCCTACTCGATGAACTTGGCATAACACACTGTGTCTTCCCACCTCCAGGTTTCAAAGGTTTTAATTTAGCTAATTCTTTCATGCCAGCTAATTTTTTAATTTTATTATTATCTATCTTATCTGGTTTAAATAATTCTTTAGCACGATTTTTCTTTTTATTTTCCTTGTCGATCTTACAATCTTCCAATCCTTTCTTTATAATCTTCTTCGGTTTCTTATCATATTTTAATTCAGGAGGTACCATGGGGTAAGAGCTAGGTTGTGGTGAATCTGAGCGAGTTTGATGCGGTGTTCTTGCTTCAGGTAGTTTTCCTTCTCTGGCAGGTGATAAAAAACCAGAAGTAGTCATCATAACACTATGAATTTCACGCAATGGTCTACCTTCTTCTAATACTTTCACACGCTTCACTATAGGACTTTCGTATGAAACAGGGTCCCCTGGTCGTTTAAAAACTACTTGTGGTGACATTCTGTGTGGAGAAACGTTCGTAGAACTATTGATTGATGTTGCATTGTTCGATGACAAATCAGAGGTACCATTCATTAAATTTTCTGGTTTCTCAGCCAAGTACTCTTCTGTAAAATAATAATTTACTTTGGTTTAATCAAGTTAATATTTTACTAGTTATTTAAATTATACTACATTTTTTATGAGGAGAAGTTAAGTGTTAGGGGTACATTATTAAATACATTCATTATTGAAAGTTTAGGTTTATTCATATAACAATATATTTTTTACTATACATTACAAACTATTTTACTAAATTAGAAATTTTAAAAGCATTTAATATTTATATCAAATCAGCTGACTTTAAGAATAACTACAAACAAAACGTGAGAAAACTACAAATCTATACAATAGTTAAGTATATTAATCAAGGCTGCAAGTTTTTGTACACTTTAATAGGTTTAAGTTATGAATTTTTATGCCTGAGTCTGTTAATAATATAAGTACCTTATTCAAAGTTATACTGAAGAATATATGAAGCATCTTGTTTAAAAATTTGTTTGCTAATTGACAAAATAATTTTCATAATCCAAAAATTAAATATACATTCCCGTTTTACACTTAAGAAAGAATAATAAAAAATAATGCTAACATTATGATTTTATAAGAAAATTTATTACTGATAAGTAATTTGAAATAAAGTCTACGCATACATACTATATTACTTGTGTAACTATGTATAAATTTCTGTTATTTTAATTATTATTTATTAATTACTGAATAAAAAACTAAATTAGGGCACATATAAAAGCTTCATTATGGTTTTAAAAATTCAGTATAAAAATCCCAACATTCTACTTAATTTCTTTAATTTTTTTGAAATACAATAACATATCAGTTTTTACATTCATAATAGTCTTTTATGATCAAATAACATTCATTTCAAATATTATCATAGATACCATTGTATACATTTAATAAAATAATTAGAAAAAAAGAAAAAAAAATATAACTTAATATAATGTTAATAAAGTAATTTGACCAAATAATTATTTTATTAAATTTTGAACTTACAATATACTCATTTTAATATATTGTATCTTCACTTAAAAGTATTTGTAATTAACATTTTGAAATATTATTTCCTCAATTATATAAAGCCTAAAAAATATTTTAAATAAATGCTTATCAAAATTAACTTTTTAAAAATGTAAAAATGGCTTTATAATATAAAAAAAAAGAAATGTTATAACTATCTATAACAATTTTATATAAGGAAGTTTGTAATAATATCGTTCATATTATATGCATGTATTATAATTGCACAATTTATAAGAATAGTCTTGTATTTATATACATGCAAACATACATGGTAAGTATCTTTGTAATACAAAATTGTATTTAATTATAAATACATAATTATTTAAATCTTTTTCAATAATACATAAAATTAGGTTACTAAAGATTAAGATTTATAATATTATGGTTTTATATTTATTGATAATTAATTAATTAATGTTATCTTCCATTCTTCAGTCTCAATAATACTATATTTTTTACACTTCATTTTAACATACTTCGATTTAAAAATATTAGAATAAAAATATCAGCAAATAAACATATTAATGATTTAATTTATAATTTATATAATAAAGGATATGTATTAATATGGTTAGTACATATTTTACCTTCAGTATCAGGATACATAGCTGGTAAATGTTCATGTACATGTACTGGCCTTGTTACAACTTCTCGACTCCCAGGTTTTAAAAAGTTTAAATGATTTTCACGTCGAATTGGAAATTTAGGTACCATTATAGAACACGGAACTGAATCTACATTTTTAATATATTCTGCTAATTCTTGTACATCAATGTTCATATGCCGAAATGCTAAACCTAAATCGTTAATATTAGCTTCCGTTCTTCCCACTAAAAAATTATTTACATAAAATATATTAACATTAAAAGAATACTGTTTGATACCATAGATTGTGTTTCAAAACTGTCATAATTATTTCAATACTTTTTTCAGATACTTACAAATTTCTGCATACTGATGTGTAAGTTTAGAAATTCGTAAGAGATATTCCTGCATGAGATCAACCATAAATTCTAATGGTGTAGAATTAATAGAATGCCATCCAATTGTTTGGCAAATTTGGGCAACAACCATTCTTAAAACACTTCTGCTATATTCTGTTGACATTTTTAACTACAACAAAAACATTAATAAGGAAATCTATTAAAAATGTTTAGAAGAAATTAAAAAAATTCATTAAAGGCCCAAGTGCATATTCATTTTTAAACAGTACTTAGGAAACAGATTGCAGGATAATTGGCAAATATTTTAGATGTGTTAAAGTCACTTTTAAAATATTTTCTACTTATTCCTGGATACTTTATACATCGATAATATCTGGAAACTAGAATGATAATATATGGTCACAATTTTTTAATTTTAAATGACCATAAATGAAATGTAGAAGTCTGTATAACTTTGGAACTATTAAAAATCTATATGTAATTTTCGAAAATGAATAAAAAATGCATTAATCTATTGTCTAAAAGTGAAATAGAAAAAGGAATTGAACTTGATATTGCTTGTCCCGATGGACTTAATATCAACATGCGTTTACGTAATTTTATTATGGTACAGTAAAATGTATATTTGAAAGCAGATATAAAAATTATTTTGACATATGTGATGATTTTAATATCTTATACATTTTACAAATGCAGTCAAAGAATATTGAAATTTAATACTGTAAAATACACTTATAGATTTAAAATATATTACATTTTAAAAACCTTGTATACTATTAGATTTGGAACAACATATGAATTTATTACGATAAAAACTAAACGATTTGAAACGAAATAATTTGTTTTGTCTGTAAGAACGAAAAATTTAATATAGAAGACATGTAAATTGTCACTTAAAAGAAAATGTACTTAATACTGATTCTAAGATCCAGATATTAATACTAAAATTGAGTATAAATTTGTTTATACGATTTTTTATTTTACTTACCAATGCAAAAGAAACTGTACAAGATTTCATCAATTTCTTTAGCTTATCAATCTAAAATACATACATTTCTATCACACTATTTAACTTCATTTAGCACTTCGGTGTTAACTTGTGCAATTCACTTTGATAATAATACATATTTTACTTGTGAAACGTAATGAAATGTAAATAACACAATAGGCACAAAACGCAATACGTCTTCACCGCCTTCACATCTTCCCTCGAACGTATTTTTACTCCTCCATGACCACCGATGCATATTATAATATACCGTACACCATGATGGCGGAAGGTTTCTTCAGTCATGAAAGTAAAAAAAATAGCATAATTTTAATGCTGCCTAAGCCCATTTATGTTAATATTTAAGAAGTTGTCAAATATCAATTCTATCGTTGATTAATTATTGGCATTCTATTTTATAAATTTGTACAATATTCAAATGCACGAATACAATTTCATATAAACACAAATTCATCCCATAAGACATTTTATTACGAAAATTTTATTTTCACAAACACACTATTTTTCTGTCCACAAGCAAATTCTGAATTACACTCCATGTCCATTTATTTTTATAAAGATTATAATACGATAATAATGTATAATATTAATTTTAATATTTTAATGTTTATTAAATCCATAAACTACTAATAAATAGAGTGAGCAGTTTAATATATATAAACTACTAATAGCTTAGAGTGGAAGCTATGCTGCAGTAGTGTCATTGTTTTCTTAATGGTGGGAATTTTTAAGATTTACTTTTACAATTATGTCAATAAAATGTGGAAATAATTATGCCATTTAGTTAAAATTTAATTACTATAAAATCTCTTTAACTGATAAACAATTTACATACGTTATAATGATAATAATTCCCAATGCAAAACATAATACAAAAATACTACAATATTTTTGGAGCGAAATCGATTTTTCAATACAAATTTATCTAACATATTTATTCTAATAATAACTACAAATAAATTTATAGCAATTTTAGTAAATACATTGTTTAATAAATACATTAAAAATTAAATGAAATGTTATAATATAGTCAATTCCACCAGAGAATAGTATCATTGTTTGTACGAGTTTGCGTTCGTTCTGCGCATATTATCATTGATTGGTTCTGATCAGCGCATGCGCAGCATAGCGTCAGCTATAAGTACACTCTAGACGTATATACCCGGTGACCTTTTACTTTGTATATTTTCTGTAGCCCTACTTCTCTCCTATATTTATAATTTTCGTCCACTATGTATATGACCAATAAGCGAAAAGCAAATAATGATATGATAAAAGGAGATGGGGCGATTTCCTAAACTTTGTCGAACTGCGCGAAGTAATTATTCTCTCATTAAATTGACTTTCGATTTTAAAAAAGAACAGTATGGTAAGAAGTAATTCAATTGAATCAGAATTATAGCCACCTTGTGCTGCCCCTCAATGACTAACTTTCTATAGCATTGACTATATACACTGTGGACAACATATAAAGTGAAAACGGATGATAATGTAGGAAACGTACATTCCAATGTATCGTAGGTTTCCTTCAGCCAAGGACGAATATAGGGGGTGGCTCCTTTCATCATTTGCCTTTGAGTTTAAAAGATCAAGTAACTTGAAACTCCTCGAATCTCCAAACTTTAAAATTTCCAAATTCTCAGCTTTCTAAATTTTCAAATTTCCAAATTACCAAACTCCCAAATTTCCAAATCCATAAATCTTAATTCTCCCAATCACCACATTCATAATTTTCAGGTTTTTAAATCTACGAGTTCCCAAATTTTGCAATTTTCAAATTCTTTAAATTTCCGCATCTTCAAATCCTCAAATTTTTTAATTTTTTAATTTATAGATTTGGAAGTTTGTCAATATAAAAGAATTAAATATCACAGGAGTACCTTATGTACGTTCGCGTCTCTTACGCCATATTGCGCCTGTGCTGATCAGAACCAATCAAAGCCAACATGCGCAGAGTGAACGAAAACTCGTTCAAATTGTACTATTTTTTGGCGGAATCGATATATTTATATGAATCGATTATAGCAATCTGCGTTACAATTTGAATATTGATTTTTGTGTTAATTTTATATAAGTATTTTTACATTTTTAGGAATGACATTTGCACATATATAAAATATCATTTTAAGGTGTAAATTGAAACTAAAGTGACCGTAATGGTGTTGTATTTATAAATTAAGAATTAAACTCTTAAAGTTCAGTGAAGTGTTCAATTATCCCTGTATAAGTTTAAGAGTTAAAGTCTACCATTCTATTATATTACATCTATTTTTGCACACTTTTACCTCCATTGTTTAACATATTTGTTACACTGTTTTCTTCCCTCCTTTCTTCTTAATCTTGTTCTCATTAATTGCATCTGGTCTTATTTAAATAACTTCCTTTGCTTTTATTTGTACATATCTTGTATAGTACATTCAGTTCTTATTTGAGAATTTTCTCGTAATCTTTTTCTAGTATCTTACTGCTCTCTACCTTTTTGTGTTCGTATAATTGAAACATTATATGAAAATTAGCAACTGAATTTATTTACAAAGTTTAGCATATTATTTCATAAGAGTAACAATTTTATGAATTGACGTACGTATCTGTATAGTAATGTTTCTCGTAATAATTAAAATGAAGTGAAATCATCTCATTTTGAATTCATCGTTCTCTTCTGATGAAACTGCGCAAGTGAACTTTTCATTTTTTACAAGAATTTTGGAGAAAGAATATCTACTTCCGGCCTGAAGCTATTTAGATCATGTTACAGGAGATTGAAAGCGAGTACTACCCGTACACATGTATATCTCTAGTCTGCTTTCCTTCTGACCGATTACCTTTCCCACGGCGGCTTATAGGAACATAACTACGTTTATATTACAGTCTGCCGTGTGCATTTAGTCACACGAGCATGCACATGCACGAATAAGCTTAACATACAGATCGCTATGAGAAATTCTTATTGCGAGGGCGATTGTCTGTTGCAATCCTAAAACAACGGCACTGATCTAGTTTGAAAATCGAACGTGTAAGATTCTCAAACCAGAATCTCGACCATTAGATGATCGAAATAATTATTTATAATTATTCGGTAATTTTTCGTACACCTCATCAACACGTTATTTTCAATAAACTACATAATATGTTATTAGAATATAAGCTACAGAATGCTACATATACTCTTGATATATGTATGTCTGTTCTGCATATGTTTTTAGAAGGAGACACTATTGTTATGCGAACATTTTAGTATTTTATTATTTTATTGGTTTATTATTTTGATAGTTTGCTAGTTTGGTATTTTGCTATTTTGCTATTTTGCTATTTTACTATTTTACTATTTTACTATTTTACTATTTTACTATTTTACTATTTTACTATTTTACTATTTTACTATTTTACTATTCTACTATTTTACTATTTTATTACTCTACTGCTCTACTAATTTGCTATTTTTCTATTTTTTTTTCTATATTAGTATAGGGCTATAGTGCTGTATTGCTACATTGATGCGTTACCATATTGCTATTTTGCTACAGTTTATATTTTCCGATTTCCCTATTTTGCTATTTTCGTATTTTCCTATTCTATTAGTTTACTATATTATTATGATACTATTTCATATTTTTATAATACTATTATACTATCATTCTACTATTCTGCTATAATTTACATTATATTTTTAATACCATGGCAAGGTTTACATTAATAGAGTAAGTGGTACAGTAGCTTGGGCTGGTTATGCTTAATAAGCATAACAGGTATCCGTTTAGTGCACTACTGTATATGTAGTAGTTTCATTTGAACCCTAACTGAACTTGTTTTGAATTATAAGCGCCAAATATTAAAATAGTAAAATTATAAATTGATACATTAGTAAAATATTAAAATGATGGAATACTGAAGTAGTAAAATAGAACATTAGAATAGTAAAACTTAATCAAGTTATCATATCAATATAATAAATTATATATCAAGTTATAATATAAGTTATAATAATGAAATTTAATTTAATAAAAAATAGGCAAAGACTGTTCGTGTAAACAGAATAGTAGAACTACTATTCAATGTCACTATAGTAAATAAAAGAGACTTGATTATGACAATTAAATTAAATCGTTATTATATTAAATAAAAGGATAAATAAGGGGTGTAATTTTTCAGTTGCTAAATATACGGTTCAGATATCGTCACAAATGCCGTTAAGTTTTTAATGCAACTAATACCTGATACACTTTTCTTTTAGTACAATAATCAATTCGTTTTGCACGATTGTATTCTGTAGTTCAACCATATTTTCAAGCATTGGTCTAGTTCGTACTGACCCGGTGCGATAGTTTGCTCTCGAATTTCTTACATTCACCATATGGCGTTCACCTAAGTAAATGATAGAATGTTGTGTTGTCCTCTCGATCAGCTGCCTTTTCGGTATTAATCATATCTTTGTAGATATTGATTATAAATAGCATCACTCAAAGGGAACTGTGTATAATCGATCATTCGCAAGTCGAACAATGCTGTATTTTCAGTGCATTCCCTGTCATGGTGGTTGCCACGTAACAGGCGTCACAAATTTAGTCAAGAAATGAAAAGAAGAAACGAAATCCCGAATACTTCTGAAGAGTACAATAATAAAAGATACTAAAAACAACTACTAAATAAAAAACTGAAGTATTAGAAAAATCCATATTAGGTGTACTAGGAGTAATTCTTTCTATTTTGGCAATTTTTTTATTTTTACGTATTAATAAAATTTTGTACCACGTCAGAAACTTTTGGTACAAATTTGAGATATATTGGGAATGGTGATTGTAAAATATATACCTGGTACCATTTTAGATGATTTCTTGAGACTACCTTTTCACAACACTATATCTCCGTTTTGAAAAATTTGTCAATAAAAGAAATTGTTAATCTTGTTCAAAATATATATTTTTAACTATGAACATGTAATAACACAATGCAATGATTCTAATAATTTTTTAGAAAATAATTCTTGTTCAAAATATATATTTTTAACTATGAAAATGTAATAACACAATGCAATGATTCTAATAATTTTTTAGAAAATAATTCTCAAGAATTTTATCTTTTTCTTTGCGTCTATCAAAAAGTACATATATACCTCGTAAAATCATATTACATAATAATTAACATATATGTAAAATTTTCAGTTTGTTTAAATATAATGGTATACATGTAATGTGACTTTCTTTATAAGAACACTATGTAAAACTACATATATTGAATATTGTATAAGATGTATTGTTTTATTCATTCCAATCTCCATTTGTATACTTACTACAGGAATAACAATAAGTCCATGCGTCGTCGACTCTACGAACAGATCCTTGGCGTTTACAAGAAAGTATAATACCAGGAGCGAGTTGACGAGGTGAATAAAATATTTCTGAACTCCTGTTTCGCCAGTATAGGTGACCAATTCTTTATTTTGTTATTTAGAAATGGAGTGGTAAACTGGTTCGACACGAATTCTGCCAAATGTCTAGAGTACTCCATACACTTCAGATTTTGTTGTGTGCAAAATTCAAGATTTGTGAATTTTTTAAGTACTTTAGTAGTTATTATTTCACACTTTCTAAATTTTCAGAAGCTGAAATCTACGTGTTTCCAAAATCAATTTTACAATTTTGTATCTTCAAATTTCTAAATTTTCAAATCCCCAATTTTCCGATTTCCCAATTTACCAATTTTTCAATTTTCCAATTTTCCAATTTCCCAATTCTCAAATTTAAAAATTCCCCAATTCCTTAATTTGCAAATTTCGGAATTTGCAAATTTCGGAATTTTCAAATTTCCAATTACCCAATTACCCAATTTCTCAATTTCCTAATTTCCTAATTTCTCAATTTCTTAGCTTCTAAATTTCCCAATTTCCCAATTTCCCAATTTCTCAATTTCCTAATTTCCTAATTTCTCAATTTCTTAGCTTCTAAATTTCCCAATTTCCCAATTTCTCAATTTTCCAATTTCCCAATTTTCCAATTACCCAATTTCCTAATTTCCCAATTTTTCAATTCCCCAATTTACCAATTTACCAATTTCCCAATTTCTCAATTTTCCAATTACCCAATTTCCTAATTTCCCAATTTTTCAATTTTCCAATTTCTCAATTCCCTAAGTTCCCAATTTCCCAATTTCTCAATTCCCCAATTTCCCAATTTCCCAATTTCTCAATTTCCTAATTACCCAATTCCCCAATTTCTCAATTCCCCAAATTCTCAATTTCCCAATTTCCCAAATTCCCAATTTTTCAATTTCCTAGCTTCTTAATTTCCCAATTTCCCAACCTCTCAATTCCCCAATTTCCCAATTACTAATTCCCCAAGTTCAAAAACTCCAACTCCACGCTAGAAAAAAATTTTGTCCCCCAATCCTAATATTAAACCGATACAGTTTGTTTAAACAAGCGTCATATATCTCCAACAGTAAATTTACCTGCGTAAATTTCTCATCAATATCAGCTTGTTAAAGCCGTTAGTTATGAACAACAAAAACGATGTAGTATCACAAAAACAATAAACAAGATGAGTTTAACATAAAATTACTGTTTAAAAAATATTATTTAACACCAGCATTAATTTCCGTGTACATAAACAATTGTATGAGAACGATCAACGTCGGATAATCGGTGGATTATGCAATCCACTCGGCTCGTTGTTTTTCGCGGTCTGGGCGATCGTATTTCATTAGAAATGTTTCGGTGTGTAGATATATATTTCAAAACTTTGCGACAAGCATTGCTGGAAATCTATCCTAGGATGTTTTTAATTTTCACTTCGTAATCGTCAAATTTCTTGTCGCATACTCGGTGAAATGTATTTACGTCGACCTATTTTAATAAAGTGAATGTAGCAGTTCGGAAGCCGGAACTAATCTGTGTATACCAGTTGATAAACTGTTCTACGTTAAGTATCACTATTTTTCTATCGGTTTTTAACTGCATTTTGAAATATTGTGAACTTTGAGCTTCGTGTTTTTGAATTCGTTCCAGTTGTCGAAAATGTTCGGAATGCGAATAAAACCATTTTATTTTGCATCGGTAAATCTATTATTAACGAAATGAGATTGCTGTTTGGTCTTGAATATAATTGTTAAATACGGTAGTCGTGAACATAATAGTAGATTTTTTATGAAAAATGTCAGATATATTTTTAATTTGAACTATAGTTCAAACTTGTTAAAAAATACGAACACCTAATAAATTGTTAAGACATTTACTTCATTCATTTGTTTATATTTTTCATATTGTTCGTGCACATAAAATATACGAATATTTGTGTAAGAATGTATGCTTGGCAATTAGGTTGAATTATTTCATTTCATTTTGAAAGTCAACAATTATGTGGAAAGCTACATGAAATGATATTATGTCGTACATTCATTCATCAACTATTCTTGACATTCAATTACAGTAATTCCTTATTTAAGTAACTTTGTATTCAATATCAAGTAATTTTCTCGTTTACATGGACTTTATTACTTTAAACAAACTTTCGTACAAACGCGTTCTACGTTTACTTAAGAAAAAGAATTATTTATTTTCACTGATTACACGTTAAAAAAATATGTTATATTTTAATTACATTAACAAAATATAATTTGTATTCTCGCTTTTATTATACTATTTCGATTCAGTCATATTTATCTGCAAATAAAGAAAGAAAGAGAAAGAAAAGATGAATGGAAAATAGATGAAGAGAAAGTATTGGCAGAGGATATAAACAAGAAAGCTGTCCACAAAATTTAACCATGCCAAAAATGAAACATACGATCTTACAAAAATCTGTATCTATTTTATATATTTTCGCTATGCAATTTTAAGAAGTTTAATAATTACTTACTGATTATACAAAGTATAAGTCGTTAGGTAACAGACAATTTACAAATGATGATTCAGAACACTTTTACAAGAAATAAACTGTGATACAGTGGTTTAAAAAGGATGCTGAATTTCCTTGATACATCTGTGCATTTTGTATTATTGAGTAATCGTTTCAGAGAAAGTATATACAGGAAAGAAAAGTTATTTGTTATGACTTTCACGAATGATTCTACGTATTTGAATTGACGAGATCCATAAAAACAAATGAATTGGTACATATACCCTTATGAGAAAGCAAAAAGATAGAATCATTTTGAATAATAATATTATATTTTAATAATATCAGGTATCAAATTGAAAGATTAAATAACATGTTTTAGACAATAATTTGATAATGTGATACAGTATGTACAACCAATTTTATTCATATTTAATATACTACGTGACTGTTTGAAGACTTTCTCTAGGTTTAGATTTACGATCTGGGTTTTTCTTATGTCTCACCCAGGTTCACGTTTTCCCTAGGTTTCGATTTTTCCTAGATATCAGCTTTTCCTAGAATTCTAAATCTGGGTTTTATATAGGTCTGCATTTTCCTAGGTTTAGTTTTTTTGTACGTTGAGGTTTCCCTTTGAGGTTTTCTCTAAATCTTGTGTCTTTCTAGGTCCAAGTCGTATGTAGGTCTACGTTTCTCTATTTGTACACTTTCCTCTATGTTTTTCTTAGGTTTACGTTTTATTTAACTTCCAAAACTGAAAGCGCAATGGCTTAATTGATATTCAGGTCACTTAAGTCGACATTTAAATTATTTTCACTGTTATTAAAAATACACAAAAATATTTCACGAGAACCATACAAGATTTTAATGTCATTATGTCTCATCGTTTTGTAACAAATAATTAAAATATTCTTAAGTCACCATGTATATTACACTTATATTTTACTACTGAATTTACATTTTTACAAATGGATCTACATATTTATATTTTATTTTTATTTAGTATTGTTATTGAGCACGTGTTAAGTACAATAGTACAGGGTTGCAGTCATCAAATTATTTATTTTGTTACTTGTAAAGATAAAGAAAATAGTTCTAGAAGAAGATTACATTTTAAAAGGAGAATTAGACTATGGAGGGTGAAGGTCATCTCAAGGTCATATCTTTTAAAATTTTATAGCAACCTTTACTTTTTTAAACGCAACCACACCTTTTCTGTATACGTGAATTTCTTGTGAAACAAACATTTTATATAAAAGGGTATTAACATGCAAATGTCAAAAAAATTTGAGAGATATTTTAAATTTAAGAAATTAAATGTTTCATGTGGGTACATAAATAAACAATGATTAAAATATTTCTCACCTATAATAATAATTTACCTATTTATTTAGTTAAACACAGATAAACAGATTTCTTTTTGTATGAAGATAGTAATGGTACTCTGTGTTATAAAGTTACACAATAATAAATAACAGTGTCAATAAATTATAAACGTTCCTCTTATAAAAATTCATGAGAAATTCGTACTAAGACATTTTACCCTCTCCAATCGCTCCATGAACAAAAGAATTAATAATAATTCCATTAAATCAGTCACATCGCAATACAATACCGTGTACGACCTTTAAATATAACAGATAACTAAAAATACTTTCGTGTCTTTAAAACTGAAAGTGAACGGTACTTGTACGTCCACATGAAATTACCCAGGACATTGACCTTTATTTTATAACACATGTCAAGATCATCGAGATCCATAAAGTTTACTTAATTCCATCATTAATTACCGTCGATACTCCGGCTATAAATTATTTTTTGCAAAACGATACGGATGTAAAGTCGTCGTAAGATCGATACGCATAAATTTGATTGGCACAATACAATTAGAAGTGTGAAGTCGTAATCGTCATCATCGGGGATAATGGGGATCGTAAAGTCGAAATGTATATTAATGTCTTTGTTTCCTGCACTTCGTGTATTCACGATGGTCTACACTTAGAAACAGTTCGCCGTGGAAAAGTGGTTAACAACCCCACCTGAACTGCCGGGCGCGGCCTTTCCCCTTCATCTATAAAGCCACTTGGAAACCATTTCCACCGAACATTCACTCAGCGCTTCGTCACTCATTTGTTCACCATGTGGCTGCTTATCCTCGCAGGTGAGTGTGCTCCGTTACTTTTTTTTTTAACGAGGAAGTGCATTTTGGTGTTTATCTGTGTTAATGCGTTGATTGGAACAGTGAAGATGGACGTGTGCTGTCAGACATGTTGAAACACTAATAATAAGTGTATGACCCTTCAGAGTTTACTCCTTAATAAAATTCAGAATTATCGATATCCTAACTCCTGAAAATTTCATTTCGATAGGAGATTATGTAATCATATTGCGTTAGGTCATTTTGCAATTTTACCTTTAATGAAATGGAAAATTATTCATATTTCGACGGTTTAAAATTGATGTATAAGGAAGTTAAGAATTAAGATTCTTGAAAATTTAGTTTAATATTAGTTTATTATGTTGGTATATTTTAGCGTTTAATAAAATTATTAGATAATTTAACTGATTAAAATTTGCATTCAATAAAGTTAAGAATTCTTAGTATTTTGATTTTTGAAAATAATTGGATAATATTACAAATGTTCAAAATTTACATACAACGAAGTTAGGAATTATTAATATTTTGCCTCACGAAAATTTAGTTTAGTAAATTATCAATCAAATATTATATTGGAGTTATTTTGTAATTTATGGAACTTGCAATTTTAATAAAATTAAGATTTGTTAATTTTCTAATTCTTATAAATTTAGTAGATCATTAATAAAATTCTATTTGAGGGTTTTATTGAACGTACCCTGCAGCATTTTAAAACCATAATGTGATATAGTAGATAAAGAGAAAGGGGCGAATAAGGGTATAAACAAGTACACATAGAATTAATTGATATTCAAATTTGAGTTTTTTAATTACCTTAAATAATCACTACAATAATGTTTATAACTTGTCCTCTTTTGTCAAACTGCGATTATTTATTAACATTTATACTTCATTTTCGCAAATTTATTCCACACAAGAAATTATTAACGCGTTAGGCGCCATTTTGGTCACCAGTGGCTCCCTATTACCACTTTAATCTACTCAAATAATTCAGAAATAGGAGCAGTAAGATATTTCCGAATATTATTACAATTACATTTAAAAAATAATTTTTAAGAATAATTAATAATTTTTTTTGTTACGTGTCTGATGAAATATGGATATTTTCACTATCACGGCCAACGTGTTAGAATTAAAATTAAAGTGTTGAAGGTACGAATACTCTTAAGTCAACAAACAGAAATGTTGTTCATACTTTTTTCTTCTTTCTGGTGTTGACACCTTGATTGCCATAGTGAAAATAGTCGTGTGTGGTAAGACACATTGAAAGTCTAATTATTTACACTTTGAAGGCCACATTTTGCAACCTGACTCTTGCAATTTTATCTTGACAGGAAATTTACGTTTGAGTGTTCCATTTATTGTTCAGTGCAAAATTATTGATTTTTAAAAATTAACATTTCATAAAAAGAAAAGGATATGATGCAAAGGGTTGGGAAATAATTGAGCAAGTTATAAATTACAGAGAAAAATGTATAATTATAAATTAGGTAGCGGGTCGTATTTTGCAAATAAAATTGATAAATTTGTTAATATAGCTTAAATAACAAATTTAAAATTTCATATGATTATAATAATTATGAAGGATATGATAATTTAACTTCTTCATTTTAATATTTTGTTTAATATCATCGATGCAATTAACAATTTTTTTTTTATTAACTTATTTATTCTAGTATTTAATTATTTAAAATTTGAAATGTTTATGACGAAAAATTTTGGTTAAAATGGTAAATAATAAATTCTTGTTAAAATAATAAAATAATGCCATATTTTAGTGAAAATAGTTCTTAAGTTTGTTTCAAAGGAAGAAAAAGGTACATGCTATGGGATCGACATGTATGTTTTACTGACACAGATATGTTAGATGACATAGAAGATGAAGTATATACATTATTGCAACACCTTTGTTCTTATTTACGAGCGTGGGAAATCTTTAGTTTGATACAGTTTGCAATCTATTATCAAGTAATGTTCACAGTTGAACCTTTCAAGATGACCTTCGATTTTTTTACTGTAAATTTGAAAAATTATTGAGTTGCTTTTGTTAAAACATATATCACTTTGCATTCTTCTATTTTTATAACTTTTTGTATTTCAACTATTATTGACTTTTCATGTCTTTAGTATTAAATTACTATCTAGAAATAATTATAATAATTATTACATTAATTTATATTCGTATTTGAAATATTAGGATACAAATTTTGCAGATATATTATAAAAATTATTACTATTTAACACTGATTCGTATAATTTTAAATTACTTTATCTTCTTTATATTTATTTATTCTGTTTTTAGTTTCTATTTTAGTTTTTATTTTCATTTCATTATTTATTTATCAATTCTATTAGTTTTGCTGTAGGAACAATAATTCTTGTACATTTACTGAACAAAATATTACTTTTTTAATAAAAATATTGAGCTAGGTATTAAGAAACTAATTTTGCAGAAATATTGCAAATATTGTTTAATATTTGCATGAATAATTTTAGACTCATATCAGCATAAATTAAAAATACTATCGAATATAATATTATTTTATAAAAACAATTCTTTATACAAAGATAGTTATTATTAATTATTGAGTTACGCAATTTAAAATTGTTTATTTACATAAACATACAAAATTAAGGATAAGAATCGTTAATTTTTAAACTTAAGCTTTTCTTTATTTACATAAATGTTAAATTATTGTCGTGGTAAGAACAGTTCATGGAATAATGTCAAGACGTTGTGTTCTCAAACATTAAGAACAGCCAACAGGACTTTCCTTGATTCGTCAGATAAACTGGTGCGTACGGGCATTGCATTCGCATTAGAAACTTACTTTCTGGACAACTTGCTTCACTTTCGCGTGTCAGTTTATACAAATATATAGGGTGTCCCGTGCAACTGTCACCACGAAACTGCAGAACTTCCTATTCAATTTTGCAGAAAGTCAAACGAATCTTTATAAAATTCGTAAACACATGCTGTTTACAAATATACTGTTTTCTATTTTTTTCTTAAAATTAAAAAATAATTTCTCTGTTATTTTAAATAAAACACCACACCTAATCTCAAATCTGTTTTACGTGTAACTGAAACACTGTAATAATTAAGACAAAGCAATAGAAATAATAATTGTTCAATTATATAACAAATATAAATGCATCTTTTAATATAATTTAATTTAAAACAAATATAATGTAACGAAATTAAAGTATTATAATTTAGTTTGCAAAGTGAATCAGTTTGAACCATATAAATACAATTGATTATTGTATTTTAATTTCCAACCTTGACTTCAATTGTACCAAAGAATGTTACAATTGTAAATATCTTAGATTATCGGAATGCTGATTGTGATATTGTATCGTGGTAATAACAGCGATTACTGAATAATTGTATTATTTTGCTACAGTTTTATCACGAACGGACACGCTTTCTCTGCTTATCGTAACGTAATAATCACACTTGACATTAGTGAAATCTGTTATGGGAATAATCTGAAAGAGAAGATGATATTGTTACGCGTGTGAACCTAATTAGTGAATAATGATCTTCGGCGTGTGTGAAACATACCAGCTTCGAATCTTCTCAGGCGTGTCATGTAAATTCTATTAAAATCTTTTTCTCTTATCTAATTTTGTTGGGACTGTAGATCTATTCTGAAGAATACGATTTTTATAACACCGTTATTAATAATAGACAATGCATATTATGATCATACGTATGTGTACATGTTCTTGCCAGTGAAACGGAAGAGAAATCACAAAAAGGAAAAGAAAGTCACAGAAAGAATAAAAGAGGGAAAGAACAGTCACTTTTTGAAATGTATTTCTTCACATTTGTTAAAATATATTTACTTGCATCTTTTATCAACATATTAATAGTTCTAATGAATTTTATATAAATGAGGATATATGTAAAAATATAATAGAGTAAATTACTACACCATATAATTAACATATAACTAAATACCATGCAATTAACATATTTATCTTACGTAAAAATATATAAATATATAAATATTCAATCGAATTAACCTATTAAGCATAACTGCACTCGTTATTACATGGTAATAAGGTTTAAAAGTTAAAATACGTAAGCTTTTAAATGAAAAAAGCTATTGAATTTCATGCAAATAAAGACGAAACCGTTACGATGTTTTTACTTTCACCTTTTATTTTATTTCTTGCTTTGAATAGCTGATAGTGGTCAATTGTGAATAGAATTACGCTTAATGGTACATTGACTAGGACGAAAAAAGTAGACATTGACGTATCACTTTCTAGTTTCCTGGAATTCGTGAATAAAATAATATTGCTAGGATAATGAAGCATAAAAATAATAATTCCATAAGATTACAAAACCATTCTTATATTGCTATATTTCTTGTACAGTACAAATTGTACAAGTTTATTACATTACACATTATACAAATTTATACAAGTTTATTAAATTACACATTATCAATTATAAATTTGTATTATTCATGAAATAAATATTACATAGGGTGAGCCAGGTTTTAACAAACGTTATTCTATGGGTCAAAGTAAAAAAAAGTTGTAGAAATACGTCTTTTAAAGCTTGATTAATTTATAATAGTACTGTAAAATAAAAACAGTAGCAAACTCTCGGTTAATTCGATGCAAGCAGAATAGACACAGGAACACAACAGCAATATTTATGTTTGCTTTGTTTATATGAGCTGTGTTTACTGCCTGAGTTTACTTATACCTCTCGCATTAATAAATGCATAGACTTCATACAGAAATGGCGCAGTTATTTACGAATTTGTAAAGTAATAAATTTTATTTTCTACAGATACCTTGTAGTGTCAAAAAAGGCGGACATTTTGAAATTGTTTCTTGCACAAAGTAAATATTGCTGATCTGTTTCTGTATTATATCGAATTATACAATATTAATTTTGTCATATACATCATACTACTATCATATTACTACATTATATTATTTGTACACAATATAACAAACTCAGTAATATAAAATAATTTTCTGCAATATAATTGAAATATAATCTTATACAATAATTATTATACTCACAAAAATTATTATTTATAACATTACTATACCATAAAAGATACAATGTATTCTGAAATCTCTAAAGAATGAATAACTATAACTACGTAATAATTTTCTTATTACCATTTCTTTCGATAAAACAACTTAATCACTTATACTCTATGTTTTAATTTATGTAAACTACTAGATTTCTATCGAATAAAGTTGTTGATACATAAATTATAAGAAAGTTCCGAGTTTTCGAGTAAGAGATTAAAAAGTATACATTATATTAACCCTTCCACAAGATTCCGATTCTCCTTTGCCTGCACTGTAATTAAAGTAAATGTAGTTATCTCGGCCGTTTAGAAATCGTTTCCACTATAAAATTCGTGTAATAAACTTCACTTTCATTTCAAGAGAAATCACAACCTCGTCCTTGATGGTTTCTTATTGAATCGGATTTTGAAAGAGCCACGATATTTTTCATCGATTACTGAGGTTCAATTAGTCATGATAATGAGAAGCAAGGATGTGGAAGTCATAGTGGATCGGCAGTTATCATTCATCTTTCGAGTCATTATACGATTGCATCGGTTTCCGGTGAAAAGTTTTCTAGATTTGCGTAACATTTTTTTGTTCTCTTTTGCTTTCAAGCTTTTCAAGTATAGGAACACTTTATGTGTCACTATTTTGCAGTTTAGAATTAAATATTTACAGTTAAAATTAATATTTTGGAATATCTAGCAAATAGATAAATATGTGTACTAAACAGAATATTAAAATACTTATATATTTAATAAATACTAGATTTTAATATTTTGAAATTTAGCATATGTGTAACATAGTATTTTGGAATTTAGCACTCTGCAGGATTCAAGATTCTAAAATTTAGTACTTTGGTAATAAATTTTATTAGGATGCAAAATATTGAAAAACTTATGTTCTAGATAGTAAATACCGAAAAACTAGAACGTAGTATTCGATATAAAAGGCTAATTTGAAAAGCAATCACTCGTTCTCTATAAATAATGATAACAACCATAACGGGTCAGATACTTATACAAGAGAACTAGCAGTCCCTTTCATTTACCCAGAGAGTGGAAAAAACTTGGAAACAATTCTTTGTTCGAGCAAGGCCGTGTCCTAGAAATATTACACAGAATAGTGCCTTTTAAAATTCAGTCTTTGTAACGAGGCATTGCTTATTCATGATTTTTTCTTTTATATAACAGTTATGAAACGTTATTCGATCATTGTAATTGGATTAATTTAGTTCTTCTCTCTATAAACATAAGACAGAACTTACTTAACATGTTTAATCAGAACCGTGAGAAATCCAGCGGCAAAATATGAGAACAAGATTAATTAGAACAGAATAATCCTGCAAACTCTCTAGCTACATTTTTGCAACTGGCAAATTAGCTGAGTTTACAATGATAATTGCTGCAATTTATTATTGAAAGGAGTGCATATTTCACTTCTGATATCGTAAAGAACTTCTCTGAGTATTTATTGAGGAAAACCTACTTCATCAATTAAGGTGCTCATTCGAGAAAGGATACATTGCATCCTTTTACATAAAAACATTTCTTTTTTAAAAAAATTATTCAAGCTATACATAAGGAACATTAATAATGCATAAATTAGGCAGATTAATTGTATAATGCATAAATTTTCAATTTTGTTTTCAGAAATCGACTTAAAGTATTATTTTAAAAAACGTCTCCCTTTATTATGGAAATATATTAATTAATTGATGGTGTTAACACCATTTAACCTTTTATATTTTAAGGGATTTCAGTATATTTTAATATTTTAAAGAATTATATTAATATTAACTGATGTACTAACACCTATAAAAATAATACGAATTATTCACCCTTTTTTTATTAAAAAAGAATTTTAGGATTGAAAATGTACTTGGATAACGGCACTTAAATGCTCCGAAATGAAAGTTTTTCTTTCGTTTTGTAATCGAAACGTTATAACTTTATACGTTACGATAATTACGCGATAAAGAGAATAGAAAGATAAGTACAACTTTGTAGGATAAATTCGATCAGCGAGGAAATATTTAATGAATGCCTGCGTAGCAGCTAACTCGTATGATTAAAGGAAATAACAGCGTTTCAAAAGTTGCAAGATAATTTGTACGCAGAAATCGGTATCGAAGGAACTGATCATTACGGAACAAACGGAGAGAACGGTTCAAAGGTCAATCGGTGAAATTCGAGAAGCGGATCTTTCAAAATCACGTCGCTATTGCGTTTGATGCATTTGAATATTAAACAGATTGAAATCAAATTAGCGAATGGAAATATTAATCTTTACCAATACATCCGCAAATTTTTATAGATTTATATGTCAGATTACTGCATATTAACACATTAAACATTACATTAAGCATCACTGCCGTCATAAAAATACAGTTCAACAAATGAAAGAAATTTAAACAATTTTAGATAGTATTATCATTATATTGTATTAACTGTGTGAGGTTTCAAGTGAAAAATTTACATTGGAATAAATAATTGTAGTCTGATCATGAGCAATAAAACAAGGGTATTTTATATGAATTAGATTTTCAATAATAAATGGTTTAAACTTGATTTACACTTAAAATGTGGACTTGGGAAAACCTTAGCTTCAAAATAAACATTTGTACCCTGAGCAAACTTAGATCTAGGACAAATCTAATTATTGAGAAAATGTAGATCTAGATATATTAAAGAAATACTTGGGCACATAGGAAACGTAGATTTTGAGAAAATATAGATCCAAGACAAACTTAATTATTGGGTAAGTCCCAGGTAAACTTAAATCTAGGAGAAACTTAGACCTAGAGAAAATGGAGACTTCGAGAAAATGTGAACTTAGGACAAACTTAATTATTTGGAAAATCAAGACGCAGGTAAATCTAAATCTAAGAGAAACTTGGAAAACGTAACTGAGAATCTGTAGACCTAGGACAAACCTAATTAATACTAAATTACCTATGTGAAATCAAATCTGTCAAACCTGAAGTCTAAATCTGAGAAAAACTTGGACCTAGAGACCGTAGAGTTTGGGAAAATATAGACGCAGAACAAACCTAATTATTGAGAAAATTCAGGCCTATGTGAACCTAAATATGAGAAAAACTTGGACCTAGAGACCGTAGAGTTTGAGAAAAAATAGACGTAGAACAAACCTAATTATTGAGAAAATTCAGGCCTATGTGAAGCTAAATATGTGAAAAACTTGGACCGTATACTTTGGGAAAATATAGACGTAGAACAAACCTAATTATTAAGAAAATCCAAGCCTATGTGAACTTAAATATGAGAAAAACTTGGATCCAGAGGAACTGTAGACTTTGGGAAAACATAGACCTAGGGAAAATCTCAACCTAGAGAAGAAGTAGGCTACACTGTCTCCGCTCGTAAAGGACAAAACCGAAAGCAAATGGTGGGAGGTTTCCCTCTCCGCCATTACGCGGAGCCTACGTTGCAGCCGAGTGTACATATTAAGAAACGCATAAGAAGCAAGATTCCGACATTGCTGGATTTATTTATTCATGGAAGATGCAGATTGATCAGTAATATCATGAAAAAATCGTACGTAGGTGGTAACATGGAAGTATAAAGCTTTAATTAAATAAGATTTGTTAACCGGAGGTTGTTACTTAACTGTCTTTCAGCTGAAGACCCACAGCTTATTACTCAACGCGAGCAAATTGCTTGTATCCGCGTAATTTCTTGCGAGGTAACAACAAAGGAAAAGGAGATCCAGTGCTCAAGTTTCCTTTTTCTTTGCTGGCTAAAACCGAGATTTTCCAAAGAGGAAAACGCGTTAAGTAAACACTCGGTATAGAGACGGTTTAGCAATCTTTTTCTCACAGTGTAGAAACCTTTATGATTGTTCATCTTAAGCTTTGTTCGCTGCTTTGTGTGAAACGATTGACGAACAAGAAAATAATGACATGACATTCCTGAAGATAATTCAACTCCTTTTTAATACCGGTTTAAAAAAAATATCAATTTTAGCGTTTTAAATATTATTTTAGGTATGTTTTGCTATAGAATATAATTTAATTTGTTCCTTTGTAATATTAAGTAAAATTGAATAAAGAATTGATTTTTATAAATATTAATACCTAAATGATATTTTAAGATATAGTTTAATATGTTCTATTTTTAATATGAAATATTATATAGTGTTTATGCATCATATTATATTTATATAAATCAATTTATGTCAATAATAATCACATATTTGTGTTACGTTAGGGGAGGTATTGCAAATTACTATTAGTTTTATTTGTCTAGCTTAAAATGTTGTAATATTATGTAAGGAATAATTTCATAAGTATTTTATAATATATTAATTTTAAAGTATGTTAATCAAATTACTGATTGAAAAGTGTGCGATTATGGTTCGCCATTGAAAGTAAATTTTTGTATCAATTATGATATAGTAAATTTGTAATTTGCAAGTTATAAAATTTACAGTTAAAATGAAATCAGTATTTTCAGTTTTATGTCAAATAAATAATATTGGTAATGTTTTTTCATTTTTCAAAGTTTCTTGTATTTGTTTTGCATGTCTGTTTTCTTTATAAGTGGAATATTTTAGATCAAATTTGATTATTGTTTCAGCTTTCTTTTACTATTTATTAACCAAATGTTTGCAATTACACATACACGTACTGTAATTAGTGAATTGATATAATTATTTCAAGTGTGTAATTACAACTAGTCAGTAAAAAATATTGGTATCGAAAGACCGGTTTGCAGCTATTATACCATTATTGTGATTACATTTTTTCGTAAAAGGGATCGAGGAGAGGATATGCAAGATTTCTAGTAGCTCTACTTTCACTATTATTTAGTATTGACCGTCACAAGTAAATAAAAATAGAATAGTTCAATTATTAGTATTCTTCAAAATATACACAATAAAAATTAAATGCAGTACCTTAAGTGGACTAAAAAATTCTAATGGTAAAATTGCAAAAATTCAAAAATTAAAATAGCAAAAATGGTAAAGTGGTAAAATGGTAAAACGGTGGTATGGTGGATTAATAATATAGGGGAAGAATGGAATAGTAAAATAGTAAAATAGTAAAATAGTAAAATAGTAAAATAGTAAAATAGTAAAATAGTAAAATAGTAAAATAGTAAAATAGTAAAATAGTAAAATAGTAAAATAGTAAAATAGTAAAATAGTAAAATAGTAAAATAGTAAAATAGTAAAATAGTAAAATAGTAAAATAGTAAAATAGTGAAATAGTAAAATAGTAAAATAGTAAAATAGTAAAATATTAAAATAGTAAAATAGTAAAATAGTAAAATAGTATAATAGTAAAATAGTAAAATAGTAAAATAGTAAAATAGTAAAATAGTAAAACAGTAAAACAGCAAAACAGCAAAACAGCAAAACAGTAAAATAGTAAAATAATAATGAATTTTAAATTTTAATGAATTAAAGCACAAAATACTGAATCTACATTTTTTCAAAATGCTATATTTTAATTAAGTACAAAGAATGCATTTCTGTCTCGTTCGAATGAACATCCCTTTCAAATAGAATGGTAAAACTTCAGTAATTAAATGCTGCTTAACTAATCTATTAATTAAAAATGAAATGTATCAGCTTAATTCATATTTTTACAATTAATTTTCTCTTCGTTAAGAAAAAAACACACAATAATACCGAAGATAACTGAATCTACGAGAAAGTCTTCCGGTTCAACTCGTGAATGGGTATAATATTCATACGATCTTATTTAGCAGATGCTTGACTTCACAGAACAGATATATCACGCAGGTACACTCTTTCCGCTAACTTTCGATGATTATATACTTCGAAGATCAAAAGATAAGCTCGAAAATAATTTATGCTTGCTTTGTCTTCACACTCCATAAAGTTCAAGATTAATAACTCCTGCATCTCATTTTATTTAGGAATTAAAGGAGAACATGAAAGTTTAGTAACAAATTAATGGCATAAAAACATTCCAAAACAGTACTTATGGTACACCATTTTAAAGCTTGAGACCTGCCAAAAATTACTACCTAAGTGTTCTGTTAAAATTCTTGAAAAAAGATGGCTGATTCTTTGTTGAAATAAATTGGTCCCATTTATAGCTTAATAGTATTTTCCATTAACAATTATTTAATTTCTATTTATTATTTTATAATTTAAGACTATTTATGAAACCTTTATGTAGTTGCTTTTGTTAACTTCATATACCATATGTGCAATTTTGTACTACATTTATGTCATGAAATCATATACAAACGAGGCTAATGACAGAAAACGAAGTGTTTTTTTTATAACAGAAATGACAGAAAAACATTTGTTTTATAAAACTGACCTTCGATACTTGAAATCACGCTATAAGGAAATGTTTTGCTGTTACATAGACTGCTTTTGTCATGTGTGTACCTCGGGTATGTATAATGAAAGGTTTTATTAAAAACATCGAAAGCGAATCTCGTGGGAAAAGTTTCTCAAGAGCGCGTAACTTTCTCTGCGTCGGTCTGCTTTCTCAACTCCTTTCCGCCTTTATATTGCACACTCTCAGTCAGCCAGAACGACATAAAAGTCACTTGCAAATTCGTGTGTTCCGCCATTCTGTCCAATCCAATTACGAATAGGTCCATCCAAGCCCTTGCTCATTAGTTACACCGATAATGGTTCTTTCGTTGTCCCTTGTTATATTGCTTTCGAATGTAGGTGCGGAAAATTCTTGCAACTGATAATATATTGGGTTGAACGAGACGTTCTCTTTTTTGGTGCTTTAGTAGTCGATGTAGATGATATATAGTACATGACACAATGTAATGATAGGAGATATTACTCGTAGCGATATAATATGTGTAGTTGTGAGGAGTCACAACGTGTGGAAATATGTGATGTAAAAATTAGATATTTGGAGATTAGAAAAATTTAGGAGGCATTTTTATTACTTTCTATACTAAAATTTCTAGATTTCCAAATTTCCAAATTCTCAAATTTATAAATTCCTAGATTCACAAATACCTAGATTCCCAGATTCCTAAGTTCCCAAATTCCTAGATTCCCAAATTCCTAAGTTCCCAAACTCCTAAATTCCCAAATTCCTAAATGCCGAATCCCTAGATTTTTAAATTACTAGATTCTCAAATTTATAATTTCCCAACTTCCCAAATTCCCAAATTCCCAAATTCCTAGATTCCCAAATTTCTAGGTTCCCAAATTCCTAAATGCCGAATCCCTAGATTTTCAAATTACTAAATTCCCAAATTTATAATTTCCCAAGTTCCCAAATTCCCAAATTCCCAAATTCCCAAATTCCCAAATTCCCAAATTCCTAAATTCCCAAATACCCAAATCCCCAAATCCCCAAATCCCTAAATCCCCAAATACTCAAATTCCTGAACTCCCGAAGATTTGCATTGAAATACAAAAATGTCCAAAGACCCCAGTGTGCTACGAAGCCAAATAACTGCCAATAGAATGCTCTAACATCCCTCCAAGTGTGGCAATATAACCAGAATCTGCCATATATGCCTTGCGATGGAGAGTTAATTCCTGAGCGCTAAAAGCCGGATCGATTATAACCTAGACCTCTGAAATGTATTACACAACAGTAATACACTGCAACTCTCAGATATCTTTTTAAACAAATGAACCATCACTTATTGACCAAGTAACGCATATTTGCAGGGATAGTATAAACCTTAGAAAATAAGAATGAAAAACTATCTAATATTAAATTGAAACTTTTAAGTCACATCGAGTTAGACCCTTTGTTCCATGATTAATGTTGCTTCATTATAATTTATTTAGATTTTATGCTATGTTGTAGGTCTTTTAGCGATTTCTGTTGCACAAGAAACGGTTTCTACTGTAGCTGAGAAATCATCTCAAAATGCGGACGATATTGTCATGTTGGAAATCGATGTTAAGGAGCCTGTGAAGAGATCACCGCTTACGGCTAACACCGAATATGGATCCTCGCCTAATCAATACATTCTTCAAAATGCTGATGGTACTCAAGAGGTAATTAATTATATACATTTACTAAAAGTTCTAATACTTCGACACACTACAATATATTAAGAATTCTAATATATATATAAACAGTACAATACAATTTATTTACTTATTCATATGGATGAAAATATCTCTTAGCCACTAAAACGGATCCAACAGCCTTCTTTTTCAGTGCTTAGTATATTTTCGTTTTTGTACGTGTGCAGCTGACATAAATAGGCATTCGAATGTACATAATATGGAATACGACCTTGGACTCTAAATTTTTATTAAAACACGGAACTTACTTTCATATCCTTACATTTGTTTCATTTCTGCGTCCTAGATTTAGTTCTCACACGCTTGTCCGTGCCGATACTATCTGAAAATTGAATTCAATAATACAACAAATATTATAAATTTTATTAATTAATATTTATACTGTTTATCACACTCTGTTTATTCCTTACACTTCGGAAATTATGTATGTCTGAAAAAGCTGGAATGCCCGTTTGACTTTGAGGTTTGTTTTCATGGCGATTGGGCACAAATGAAGCATACCGCAGTTTTTACCTAGCATTACTTTATAAACCTACAAAGTTTTACTGAAACTGGTGCATAATATTTCACGGTGGGAAGAGAACTTATTGACCGCAAAGAAATAGTGCGACAATAAGTACTTCGAAATAATAGATGCTTTCTTTCAAAACATTAATATTTTGGAAAGACAGATTCCTCAGTTGGTACACAGATTTTTGAACAGATACATTTACACAGATATACATTAAACTAATTACTACAATATTCATCTCTGTGGAACTATCTAGTATAATCCATTTACCAAGATTAGAAATATTTAGTTACTAATATACCTAATTTAACACAACACGTTAAAGTATTTCGTTTTTATTTTTTAATTAAAACAACGTTTGTAGTATAAAATGTCTTATAGCGTAACATCAAATTATTAAATAAATTGCAACAAAATAATTATTCCAGTATATTTTGACCTCCTTAAAAATATAAGATATGTATATTTAACATACCACAGAATATTTAATTGATTTTTTTTAAACAATGTTCTTTGTACAATGTGATTTGTAGCTTTAAGAACATAGTCGAAGAACTTTGTATTTACATATTGTCTTTGTGTAGTAACTTCTTCCACAACAAAATAATTATTCAAGTGCATTTTGACCTCCTTAAAAATATAAGATATACATATTTAACATAATATTGAATTGATTTTTTTAATCAACGTTCTTTGTATAAAGTGATTTGTACCTTTAAGAACAGAGTTAAAAAAATTTACATACTTCCTGTGTGTAATAACTTCTTCTGCGTGTAACAATCATATATGATAAGTTAGGTATACTGACAAGTTTAAGAAGATCCTCTGAAAGCTGTTGATACCAAATTTGATAAACTGTCGATCTATCTGGTATTTGAAAAAGAAGGTAAATGCCCTAGGAACAGGCAATATCATTGCCTTTGGTCAACCGTGACTATTGGCCACCTATCACCGATTAACGTAGCAGTCTAGTGTGTAATAGCTACGAGAACTGCACATTTTTCTTTTCTGCTAGAACGGAGGGCTCGCCTTGTTGATCTAGATATTGTGTTGCAACAATTGCGATCGGTTCATTTCAATTAACGTCATTATTCGCCACTGTCATTCCAGTATTCTGTTTTACATACAAAAACGATCATTTTGTTGTCAAAAAACTTCCTCTCAAAGAGAATCATTGCGAAATATTACTCGTTTTCGATTTATGAATTCAAAGACCTATTAATTACAAGTTGACGTGTTAGAAGAAACGAGTACGAGGAAGTTTTTCTGAAGTGTCATTAACCTGTTAACAAAGTCTACGTTGCTTCTAAAGGTACATATGTAAATTATAGAGGTCAAAGTTTTCCGATAATTAAAGTCATGTTGAAAGAACCTCTATGTCATTTGTTTAGTAATCTGTAATGGTCTTTCCAAACACTTTCACTGTTGGAAATACCAAATAATGGCAGTGTAACCTAACTTGAAATACTGATATATTTTACATAGAGAATTCTACAATTAATTTGATAACGCGTTTTCATTTACTACTAACAGGGACAATACCGTGGATTGAAAGCAATAAAATGGAGCCGTAACTTCCACATAAATTTATGTTGTAGTATTTGAACCACTTGAAAGTGAGAGGAACTAAATTCCAGAGCACAGGAATGCGTAAAATCTAAATCCTCTTTTGAAAAGCAAAACGAAATATGAAAAATTACGTAGCAATTTTATTATAATTTCTTTAATAAACTACCACAATTAACGCTCGCAAGGAACGTTATCACTGTTAAAATTGTACTTCGGAAATTATCCTTCAAAATCGTAAAACTATTCTTCAGAATTTAATCATAAACTTCTTCCAAGTTTCAACGTATCAGGTATTATATAACGCATTTAACGTTTGAAAAAGGTGTAGCTGGAACGTTACGACTTAAAAGTGTCGTATAACCAATACATTTGAGAATAACGTTCCTGACACGTTTCTAAGAATAAGTAAGAGTTCACATAAAAATAGGAGAATGAATCACTGATCCATAATATCCTGAAGGGGTTTTAAATCTCCTCAACACCTACACCCGCTCATGATCGTTCCGTCGTGCTAAACGCGATCATGCTCTGTTGCATAACTTTTACCTTCTAATCGGTTCGACCGACCAGACAAAACCGGTAATACCACACCCAACGATCGAGAATATATCCGTCTACGAACCTCGCGGGTGGTACAGAACATTCTCTATATGGCACACGTCCTTGTGTACCGTTACCGTGATAAGTCATTTTGAATGAATCTTTATCTTCACTTATGGGTCGACGACTCATATTGTTCTATATACAAAAGGTTG
The DNA here is from genome assembly GCA_945859595.2 of Megachile willughbiella. Classification (NCBI taxonomy): domain Eukaryota; kingdom Metazoa; phylum Arthropoda; class Insecta; order Hymenoptera; family Megachilidae; genus Megachile; species Megachile willughbiella. The sequence goes on from OX243796.1 coordinate 15,652,303, forward strand.
TTGTAGCTCGGAACTGTTCTTTTCTTAACTCCTTGCCGTATAATTTATTCGCCTGATGCATCGGTCAGAAACTGACTGCATACTGCTACGAGTAAAGAAAGTTAAAATGTTACTGACTGTTCACTGCTATAAGTATAAGATCCTTGATTGTGTAAATTACAATTTGGCTTAAACTTCAATTGAAGCGTATTAAAAGTTCGAATAAGATTTATCGTGTTTGGAAATTTAGAAATTCAGAAATTTCAGATCTGGACATTTAGAAACTGAAATGAGTTGTATTTTCATGTTGTATCACAGATTTTCTGCAGAATAATTCACCAAAAATAGTTAGAAACATCTTTAATATAATACTGTGTAGATGTAATTATAAAATGCCTAGACTATATATCTGTTCTAGCAGATGTGCACTCGTGAACAGCAATAAATACTATTTTGTAGGCAGTGTATTCGTCTGGTCGTAATAAGCGAAGAATACCGTTGAACCTAGTTTCAAAAAGCACTACTATCACCGTTCTACATTCCTGTCGCTATCACTAGTCGTCAACCTATTCCAAAAAAACCTAATCTAACAATTTGTTCCAGATACCACAGGAGTACCTATCTGTGATACAACAGTACGCTCAAGAACAACCCCAGCCACTCCCCCCACAACGCAACCCGCAGCCAGCCTACGCGAAACAACAGCAAGCCCTGCAACAAGCTTACTACAACTACCGGAAACCAGCGGTGGTTCCACCCAGACCTCGTCCTCAACTCAATCCTCAGGCTCTAGCGCAAGCTGAAGTGAACGCAGAAATACAAGCTCAGATCGAAGCACAGAATCGCGCAGAAGCCATTCGCACTGCTCGTCTGGGCAGTAATCCTCCTCCCTCTTATCAAGCACCGTCCTCCCAACCGAAATTAGGAACCTTCGAGCAAGAATTATTGCAGTTGGTCTCTGCCAATCAGGCCGAAGAGTTTAAGTTACTCCCAACGCAACCCAAAGGCAGCACTTCCGTTTATTCTCAGCAATTAGTGAGTTATCCCGTTCAGTACGCGAAACCAGCTGCACCAGCACCTCAGCTGTCCGAGCAGTACCACATCGAGACATCCCCTCCTCGTTATCAGCAACCACAACAACCAGTAGCTTCTTATCAATCCGTCGAGGAACCCGTTCAGTATCAACCCGTCCAACAAGCCAAAGCTTACAACCCTGCACCACAATACGACTATATCGATGACGATGGGCAATTGAAAGCCCTCGAACAGGCACAAGCTCAAGCTCAAGCTCAGGCCCAAGCTCAAGCACAGGCTCAGGCTCATGCCGATGCACTGGCGTTCCAGAAAATCTCGCAAGCCGCTCTCAAGAAGCACCGATACGACGCTTTGGAACAAATAAGAATCCACAATGGTCAGCTGCCCGAAGCTGTAAGACAACCGTCTGCGCTGGAACAGATTCAACACGGTGCGCAAGTGAGCAACGCTGGGCGGTACCATTTGCAGGAACAATTGACTCCGAAAGGCGCAGAGACCGCGTACAGAGCGAAACTGAAGGCACAAGCAGCTGCAGAAACCGCCGAAGCCAGGAAACAACAACAGGCTGCGGAGTTTAAGGCCCATGCGGATGCCATTCGCAAACTGGAGGCTCAGCAGCAGGTCCATCTGAAGATACAGGAGCAAGTTCACAATTACGCGCTGAACTTCGAGAAGAATCTGATGCGCGCGCAGGAAATAGCACAGGCACAAGCCGAGGCTCTCTACAAGTCCCAACAGCAAGCTAGAAATCAAGTTAATAACGAGATCTTGGCGATATCGAAAGGTCAGGTTCAAGGAAAGAAAGTGGACGCCGAGTCACCGTTGTATCATTACACTCTGTCAACGACCACTCCTCTTCCTCTGCTCAACAGTTACTTCACCAATGATCAGTTGCAGAAGTACCAAGCGTCCGGTTCCTCCCATGTCCCCAGATCCGTTCCAAAGCCCGAAAACACGAACCCTGAGTCTGGTATCACCCAACCGCGACAGACGCACAAATTGAAGATCCCCGCCAGTTCGCAGTCCGTTTACGTCTCCGAGTCCGGTTTGTTGAAGAAGTCGCCCATCAAGTCGATAACTATAGAGGAAGTCATCGAGCCAGATCAACCCAGCGGCCATGCTATACTCCAATCGGCTGCAGCCAAGGGCCGCACTTTAACCGAGGCTGATATTTCGGCCTTGATCAATCAAGGATACACCGTTACTCCTGTACCCCCGGCTGCGAAGCCTCTTCAACAAGTATATGCCGTTGAAAACTCGTCCGCAGGTTATTACACGAAGAAGCAGAAAGCTCCTGTTTCTAGACCCGAGTACGTAACCTACGAAGAAGTGCTGCAGCGTCCGCGTAAACTCGTCAGGAAAAACAAATCGATCGTGAAGCAGGATGAGAAAGATAGTGACGCCAGTGAAAAAGTTACGTATTTGGTACCTATCGAACCTTCCTTTGGTACACGACAACCTTCCATTAAGCATCAAGAGTAATTCCATCTAGAGATTTTGCTTGTCGCCATTGCATCGGGTACAGGTAACCCTCCTATAGCGCGAGAGTACGGTTAGATGAGAATTCTCTAGGATGTCCTAGGCTCTGTCTGAGCTCTCTATATGCCCCTATCACCAGGATCTCCCTAGATTCTACCTAAAATCTTATACCCTTTCTAGGATCTTCTAGATTCTAGATTCTCCCTAGGTTCCCTACAAGATCTCTTTAGATTTTCTGCAAATTCTCTCTGGATTATATCTACGTCACACCTAGGATTTCTTTAACTCTTTCCCATAAATTTTTCTTGTATTCTTCTCTAAATCTCCCTAAATTCTTCCCGAGATTTAATTATGTAATTATCCCTACGATTTTCGTAGATCTTCTTAACTCCTCGCTGAGTTTTTTCTAGGACTTCATATGAAATCTTCCTAGATTCTACCTAAGATCTCCTTAGATTCTACCTCAAATTTCCCCAGATTCTACCTGAGATCTCCCCAAGTATTCTACACTTCTCCTCAATTAGGGGAGATCTAAATTGCACGTGATAAGACAACTGCAATGTTAACTTCTATTTAATAAAAGTAAGTGTAGTGGGACGAATCTAACACCATTTATGAAAATCTAGGAGGATACAAAAGGAAACCTAACCTAAACATCTCACCCTACTTTATATGCATTCCTCACTTTAGTCTATTTCCATGGGGAGAACTACATTAATCGAATAAAGCAAAAAGGTTACGTAATTTTTGTGTTTCATCAGATTTCAACTGTCTCACTTTACTTTCAACACAAAATGTCATGTTTGATTAAAAAAAAGAAAAAAAATCATTTGAAAAATGACTGACATCTAAAGTAAAGTAACCTAAAATAATTTAAGAAAAGTAACATCTGAAGTAAATTAATTAAACGAAGTATTATATCCCTTGCAATATTTAAATTCAGAATAATATATCATCAAAAAAAGATTCACAAAAATTATAAAGTAAAGTTTACCAATTAAATTCATCTTTAAAAGAAAATTGGCGGGAGATGTGAATGCTTCCGCCATTTTTAATGTCGTAACAGGACCATGTTTATAAGGTACACGTTGTAGGAGGGTTACCTGTATAGAATAATGCAGTATGTAATAACATAATTGAAATACGGTACTCTGCAGTTTATTTTTCATATTTGTTTCCATATTTTATGGTACTATGCTGAAATTTATTCTGATTTCACTCTACAGTATTCGTTTCATAATATTTATTCTTGGTATGATATGATCGTGTTATAGAATTTTTTCACGCAATATCGGAATTACATATTTCACGAACGTGATTTATAGCTGGATTGAAAGATGAAGCACGTGGAATACATTATTTACACGTTTCAAAGTATAAAAACCATATTAAAATGTACGAATGGTTTAATATCTAGATGCAATACCCATAACTCTACGTACACTTCAACTTACATTTTCCTTCCTTTTTTACATTTTTATACCATACACTTGTTTCGAAATACAGTTAACATGAATCAAGCATGTTGATTGACAAACGCGAATGAGTAGATTTGCAGATTGATGAAACAATCTTGAAATATAAAGCTTCTTATAAATGTCAATCAAAATGAGTGATCGAATTCAATCAAAGCTCCTTCATAAGCACAAGTGTACAGTGGACTTTCGTTATATTACCACGTAAGAATGGGAAATTTTCTAAATTGGCAATATATCGAGTTGGTTAATCGTTTTCTTATTTTCTTGCAATGGTGGTGAAACACCAATTGGTTGCATAAAATTCTGCAGGAAGGTGGCAATATAACGAGAGTCTACTTACATGGATTCTTAAAATATCAATTTTGTATCGTAAACGAGTAGAATTCGATAATATTCTACGTCAATATCATTTGTAGACGTTATGTGCTACGGTGCTGAGTCGAATATTTCTTAATTTATACTTACTAATTGTATATACTAGATTTTTTTACTTAATAAAACAGTTCAAAAGTTTCACCTTGACGTGTTTAACATATTATCGTTCCTACAAGCAGTACAACTGTTAGCAACGGAGTTCTTAGGGACTTCGTAAAAATTCCCAAACGATTTGTAAAAAAGTGTCAGATTTGTAAAAAGTAATGTTATGTTAATTTTTGGCCAAGCTTTATGATTTGGTTCATCTAACAACATTTATTGAAAAAGTTGATTTTGCTTCGGGTGCCGTAAGCTCTAGCGACGGCTGTGTCTACAAGTGTTTTATTACTTCAAAACAACAAATTCTCCTTTGCCAAAAGAGAAATTCCTATATAATAAGGTAACAAATGTTAAATTTAATTAATTGTTTGTAATACTGTTTTCATAATAAAAATGTTTACAAATCTTGTTTATAACATTCCGAGTGCAATAAACACATCATAACAATTTTAGTCATCCTATTTGTCGAAATATTTTTACTCATTATTTTAATCAATTTGTAATTATATTCAATTACTTTAATCATTTCGATTGAATTTAATTATTTCAATAAGTTTAACTATTTTAATTATTTTTATTAAATTTTATATTTCAATTAAAGTCTGAATAGCTAATAGTTTAGATAAAATTCTAAGTACAAAAATGAATTAATTAAATATTGCAAATCAGCTTTCGAGAAAGTTGTAAAATACTTAATTAATTCTAGAATGACCCTGAGTTAATCATGAATCAGAATTATAAAACATATAATGGTATTTAGATCAAAGTTACTCGTAGAAAGTTTCAAAATCAACCTCAACTTTCGAAATTCCCAATATTATAAATTCTCAAGTTTAGGTTAAGTTTAAATTTCAAGTTAACGTAGAAGTATTCAAGTCTATATTTAAACTGTCAGCTTTCCAAACTAAAAATTGTTAAAAATCTGTAAAATTAGAAATTGTTCAAATTTTCAAATCTGTAAAGTTAGAAATTGTTGAAACTTTCAATTCTATAAAGTTAGTAATTGCTCAAATTTTCAAATTTATAAAGTTAAAAATTGTTGAAACTTTCAATTCTATAAAATTAGAAATTGTTCAAATTTTCAGATCTGTATAGTTAAAAATTGTTGAAACTTTCAATTCTATAAAGTTAGTAATTGTTCAAATTTTCAAATTTATAAAGTTAAAAATTGTTGAAACGTTCAATTCTATAAAATTAGAAATTGTTCAAATTTTCAAATCTGTAAAGTTAAAAATTGTTGAAACTTTCAATTCTATAAAGTTAGAAATTGTTCAAATTTTCAAATATGCAAAATTAGAAATTGTTGAAACTTTCAATTCTATAAAGTTAGAAATTGTTCAAGTTACAAATTCCATAAAATTAGAAATTTTCAAATTAAGGGACTCTCTTTGTCAGATTTGTAGACGTTCAAACACTGCACAGAAGGATCCCTTCCTATACTGCCGATTGTACAGCTACAATCATTGAAATACAACAAATATGAACTGTAAGAATCGGTACCCATTACTTATTTAACATAATAACCACAGTATCAACAATGTTGCATTTTACCTCGGGCCCCTAAAATCTAGGAACAGCACTGCATGCCAATAACAAAATATTCGCTGTTCCCAGCTCCATAAAGAGGTTCCTTATTTTTACTGAAAGTATTTTTCCCAAGTACAACCAGTTCCTGTCTATTACCAGTTTTTATCTTTAGCGACTGAGTCTGCAATGTGACACATTATTGCTGCAGTTCTCATAATTCTAACAATTGCAGTATTTTTAATGAACCACAATCCTTTCTTTAAAATAGAAACGTATATACCAGGTATTATTTTTGTTTTTATAAAAAGGACCATGATTTGCATTTGTATGTGTAAAGCTCGAAAAACTCTAAATGTAGCTCTGACCACATATAATTCAAACTTTTGCTATTATGTTAACACGTTCTCTGATAGCACGTGTTGCAAATTCACTTGTTACTTCGTTTTTTATTCTTTAACATAAAATAAGCTGATGTAATTTTAAAATATCACGTTGTTAACACTTTCCTAGATCATGTAACAAAGTTTGATAGCATAGTTTGAAGTTTGTTTCACAACATTTCAAATAAAAATTTACGATGTCGTATGAGAAATCGAAGGCGCCACATATAAGTACATATGTGATGCTGGTAGGGAATGTGTTAAGTTCCGATCGGTTTGCACATGTTTATGTAAATTTATACAGGGGGAACTCGATTAACCCATTTTAGACCATTTCCACTAGTTATACCAAGTTTCATTTACAAAAGGTTAATCACCCCGTAGTCTTTAAAGTGATAAATAACTTTAACAGTTATTTTTTTGAGAAGTGTAGAAGATAAGAAAATCGTTTTTGTACGAGTTTATAGAATGAAGTTCCGTCTACAGATTCGAATGTTGAGATTTAGAAAGGGAACAAAATGGCGGCAGAGGTGTTAGAATGCAAGAATGTTGCACATGATGCAGTTTTTTTCGATGCAAATCACGAAAGATACAATTGTTATCTTAAGCAAAAGATGTTGCAATTTTTAACACGTAAATTTTTCTAGAGAGTACTTAAGGATTTTACAATAAATTTTATTGTTTTTTTTAAATTCATATTTTTATGTTTAATTTTAGCCTTAAATACTGTTTTACTTTCACGTCTTTATCATTTCTATATTTGGGGTTTTAGAATTTCCCGGGTGGAACTACGAAGATGGTAATATAACGAGAGTCTACTGCAAATTATTTGTGCATTTCGTTATTATAATTATGTATTTTGCAAGTAATATTCGTGGTATCATTTTTAACTCTAAATTACTAATTCAATCATGATAAATAAATATAATGATTTCAATTAAATATTATAGCCTGATTTTGCAAATTTCGAATTTCCAAATTTCAAACTTCCAAAAGTTAAAATTATCAATTTTTCAAACTTTCAAATCTCACAAATTTTCAAAAGAAATATTTAGATGTTTAAATTTTTAAATTTCAGAAATTACAAACTTTTGAAGTTTGGAATTTCTAAATCCCTAAATCTATCAATTGCTAATTTACAAATTCCTCAATTTGTAAATCCTAGATTCTAAAATTTCTAAATTTCTGACTTTCTAAATTTAAAAATTGTCAAATTTACAAATTCCCGAATTCAAAAATTCTCAAATTCCCATATTCTCAAATTCTCAAATTCCCAATTTCCTAAATTCCAAAATTCCCAATTTCCCAAATTCCCAAATTCCCAAATTCCAAAATTCCCAAATCCCAAATTCCCGAATTCAAAAATTCCCAAACTCTCAAATATCTCAAATTCTACATGTAAAAATTTAATATTTAAATTTGAAAGTTCGTATATTAAAAATTCTGCAAATTTCTATATTTTTAAATTTGAATACTCGTCAACTAAAACCGAACGAGTAATAGAACCACATTATTACGTAAGTGAAACCGCGGATATTAAACCCACGATTACGGGAATCCCACTACACTAATTGTAAGTTAATCATACGCTTCACAACTACAATTGCTCTTCTTATTTTTTTATCAGTTACCTTCAATTATTAATCATATCACATTTTACACAACTGTGCAGGAGTATCAATTTCAAATGAGGCAAAATCATTATATTAACAACTTACAATTTTCATTTAACCTCCCTTTCATAATTCATTAAATTAATATTAATATTAATAACAATACTATAACATCCGCTAAATATTATTAAAATAAATATAGCAATACCTAGTTCTACGCCTACAACTCTAATACTATTTTATTCATTTATGTCTCTCCTGTCACATTTATTTCCGTTTGCACCAAGGCAAGAGTTATGACTCGTAATAATTCCGTGGACCACCCTGTATAAAACAGTATTTCACTTCGCAATTAAACGTTGTCCGTATAAAATCAGAATAGTCCTTGTTCGAGTTGTGCGCTATTACAGGTAGGACTTTCTCTCTGTCGCTGTGACATAATCTTTTGAACAGGAGAGTTGGAACCCAACAGTAGATTGAAAACTGGATTAGTTTCGTTTATTATTACGTACAGTACGGACATGCCAAGAAACTGTTGCAATTTTGTTATACCGCTGTTAGGTGTTTTATTGGTAACAGCATACACCACATCCCTTCAGGTAATCATTACAAATCCTTTTACGTTGGAACTAATGTTAAATGTATTTGATATACAATTACATTTTACTTAACCAAATAAATTAACTTCCTTTCTAATATATTATAGTGGCTTTAATTTATAAATTATTTTCGATTTTAATAGTTACCCGCCCCTTTTTATTTATGTATTATAGACCTTGAAACTTTCAAATAACTAGATACCCTGTTTTATTATATGTACGTTCTTTTAGCATTCAGTGGTTCGCGATTGCAATTATAACCACAATATTGTTTAAATAAATAATGTTTCATTTTGTAATCTATATGTTTTCTTAGCATTCGGTGGTTCAAGACTACAATTATGATCATAATATTATTAAAATGTTTCACTTTGCGGTATATTTCTTCAGCATTCGGTTTAAGGCTACAATTATAAACACATTATTAAAATAAATACGGTTTCGCTTTATAAAATTTACGTTATGCTCTAGTATTCGATAGTAGTTCCAGACTATAATTACAATTATAATGTTGTTATAATGAATAATGTAACGAGTACATTATGTTGTTTTAGCATCCAATAGTGGTTCAAGACTTCAATTACAATTACAACGATTATCAAGATTTTCAAGAGTACCAAGATTTTCGACCAACCGCGAAGTTTGATAGGCCGATCGTCGTGAAAGCTATCGAGAAGCCGAAGAATCAACAAGATTTCAGTAAAATCCCTGGAATTCCTGGGGTAGATTTCCCTTTGTATCATACTGTGCCGCCAACAAGTTTTTCCTGTGCGCACGTTCCATTCGTTCCTGGAATGTATGCAAACGTGGAAACTGGTTGTCAGGTAATTCATTTCATGTCGATCTGAACTACAATTAATTGCGTAAGCACACGAGATATGCATGCATTATACACACTATAACCGATAAGGAAATACAGAAGATATGTGTGTGTCACACATACTGTAACTGATAAAAAAATACATATAATATGTATGTATTATACATACTACAACCTATAAGGAAATAGAGGTGATATGTGTGTGTCACACATACTGTAACTGATAAAAAAATACATATGATATGTATATATTATAATATACTATAACCGATAAGGAAATACAGATGATATGTGTGTCACACATACTGTAACTAATAAAAGAAATACATATGATATGTGTGTATTATACATATTGTAACCAATAAGAAAGTACATATAGTACATATGTATCATACAACCGATAAAATATACATGTGATATGTATGTATCACACATATTGTAACCAATAAGAAATTATATATGATATGCATATCTACATATATCATACATATTATGATCAATAAGAAATTTAATTTTCACAAGAAAATACTATTAAATATCGAAAAGTCGGAGTAGATATTTAGTCACGAAGTTGAGTTGTACATACAACATAGAAATCATACTACTATTGATTTGTTCCATAATTAATAAAATTAATTTTAACTCTTGAAATCTGATGCCACTCACAATTAATAGAAATGTTGTTACGTATAAATTATCCAAACTTTCAAAATATATACTTGCAATATTGTGATCATTTTTACCATAATTAAAATATTTATTATTTCATCATGTTTTGTTTAATAACAAAGTTGTATCAAGACAAATTTATAAATTAATATAATAATGCTTGAAGTTGTGTAGGTTAATAATTGGAAAAGGTTTAAAAAATGACAGATAAGTAGAGATTAGTTTTATGTGTATTTATTATAATTTTAGGCGTATCACATTTGTCATGATGGTCGCGAAGGTCATCAAGGTGCATCCTTCCTGTGCACTAATGGAACTCTTTTCAACCAACGGGATTTCGCTTGCGATTGGTGGTACAATGTGAATTGTGCGGAAGCACCGTCTTTGTACAGGTATCTATACTTTCGTTTATCAAGTTGCCGAATAATTATCCTTTCACCGATTTTGATACACTTGAAATCTGGGCCGGCGCGAGTTGTGTGAATCGTGTGCAATATTTCACACGTGAAACTACTGTCTATGGAATTCTATGCTTCGAAATTTTACTGTCTATGGAATTCCGTGCTTCAAAATTTTACGTGTGTGGAATTCCACATTTCGAAATCTTAAAGACATTTTACTACTTTTTGTTATAAAATTCTAAAATTCTCAAATTCTCAAATTCTCAAATTCCCAAATCCCCAAATTCCCAAATTCTCAAATTCTCAAATTCTCAAATTCTCAAACCCCCAAATTACTGAATTATTAAATTCCCGAATTTTCAAACCCTCAAATTAGCAAATTATCAAATTTTCAAATCTCCAAATTTGCAAATTTTAAATTCTCTTTTCTTAATTACAAATTTCCAAAAGCGGAATTGAAACATTTCAAATCTCCAAATTACCGAATTAACACATTCCAAAATTTGCAAGTCCCGAAATTTAAAAATTCTTAAATTGGATTTACTCCACCAACTGTACCTGAAATATAATGTCAAAATGATCACTCCGAACAACTTTCACCCATATAATACAGATACAGCATGATTATTTTAGCTTTCATATTACAGGTAGAAGTATGTGAAAGTAGTATATAAATGATAAAAAAAATAACAAATAGTTCAGTCACTAAATTTGAAATTCATGGAATGGTTAGATCAAGTTGTCTTATAAACGACTTCATCCGTGTAGGTTAACTGCACCTACCACGAAACACCTGAGTTTAAAAGCTTGCCAAAAGTAGATATTTTATTCTGACCGAAATTATGAAGTACGATAAAATTAATACATGTTCTATGTTAATTATGCAAAAATTCAAGTGTCATGTAATTATGATAAAAAATGTATAGGGAAGTCAAAAGCAGTGAGTTAAAAGTGGTATTCAATATGAAATGAATACATTTGTTTAAAAAATTAGAAATTCCTACTTATTGTGAAAAATGAATATTTATTTAAATAAAAGAAAACGAATGAGAAGTGTCTTCTACTTTTTAAAGATTTTTCTTCGTACTTTGCGTATGAACATGTTGCTCACATGTGGATGCGTAGAACCCACTTATCTACATAATATATTTAAACTAGTAAAACTTGCAATATACTTAAAGTAGTAAAACTTGTAATCTTCTAAAAGTAGTATAATTTGTAATACTATGCAATATTAACAAAGAACGTGTTCCATATTACATACATACGTATTTCGACAAAAAATAATAATTTTAAGAAGAAAATGAATTTTATGGTGAATTGCTTTTGTACACTCAGAAACGAACATGTTTAATAAATAATGCAAAAATAATACTATATAACTAAAAATTGCTAAAAAGTTAAAAATTAATTGTTAATTGATAATAACAAGTAAGAAAGTTCTGTTTAACTTGTCTTTTAGAAACTTTTCAGAACATAAAATACAAGGTCTTTCATTCGGCGACACACTTTCAATCGAAACTTACATGTTTATGTAATTGTTTTTTGTTTATAACGAGATATTTAACATGGTCACTGGTTGATTTTGCGACTTATTTACTAACGTGAAATATCACGGTGCTCCATATTTGGTGGTGTTCCATATTAAGTACAGTTACCCTGCTGTTGGAAGAAATAGCCACGAAGTGTTATATAACAATACCAGTAACCGCGCGTTTCTTGTTTCATAGATTTCGTGCGATCAGTTTTTTCAGTCAATTTCTTGAATATCTGTCTAATAAAACTAATGATTGCAATTTGAACAGACTAGAAAATATTGAAGATATTCCAGTTTTTAAATATTTTTCCAATTTTCAAATATTCTTACCAATTCCCAAATTCTGAAATTCTCGGATTCTTATATTCTCAAATTCTCAAATTCCTCAAGTTCGCAAGTTCTCAAGTTCTCAAATTCCCAAATTCTCAAATTCCCAAATTCTCAAATTCCCAAATTCCCAAATTTTCAAATTCTCAAATTCCCAAATTCCCAAATTCCCAAATTCCCAAATTCCTAAATTTTCAAATTCTAAAAATTCCCAAATTCTCAAATTCCCAAATTCCCAAATTTTCAAATTCTCAAATTCTAAAAATTCTCAAATTCCCAAATTCTCAAATTCACAACTTCACAAATTCCTCAAGTTCTCCAGTTCTCAAATTCCAAAATTACTGAATTATCAAACTTTCAAATTATTAAATTCCCAAATTTTCAAATCCCCAAATATGCACATTTTCAATTCCCTAAATTTCTGAATTACGAAACTCTTAAATCCTCAAGTTTTCAAAGCATAAATTTTCCAAACGCGGAATTTAAACTCTAAATTACCGAACTAACACATTTCCAATTTTGCATCTAATGATTAACCACGTTTAATGGTTATAATATGAACAGAATAGGAAATATTGAAAACATAGAAAAATTACGACGTAGAAAATATAAAAAGAAATACAGTAGTGATTCGTAATAAGCAACTCGCTCGGGTCTGGCCAGTTGCTTGTTACGAATCAGGTATACTATTCGGCTCGACTTTGTTCCCGAACTCGACGACGGAGACAGCGTACAAAAAACAGGGGGTTGGGTGTCGCGGTAAACTATAAAGTGATCGGTCGAACAGCGATGTTATTCTTTAGACAAGGACAGAACATAACATGCTTTCTCTTTTTAATACTAGTAAAATTTCATGAATGGCTATGTATCGCTAAGTATCAGAGTGAGAAAACAATATACATGTTCTGTCCTCTTTCCACTACACTGTTCGGTCAACCGTGAAAATTTATGACTTCTTCGGTTTCACGGACCTCTCACTTTTTCTCGGATCTCTCACTCAGCGGCCGACTTCAAATAAAGAAGGAGGGATAGAAATTTGCTTGTTACGAATCACGAAACTGTTGCTTGTTACGAATCACTACTGTATATCAAATATGTATGATACCTAAATATTATTTACATATGTAAAAAATTGTGAATATTATTATTCCATAGAATCTTATTATAGTATTATTATATTATATTATATATTATTAAATATTATGCAGTATTATATTATAGTAAGAAATTTATATTTTTGATACATTTCATGTTCATCGTTTTTATAGTAGGATTTTTAATAGTAATATCGTTACATTCATATTTTATTTATTTTAGATTAAATTTAAATCCCCTGAAGAATCCCTACGGAACGAAGGAAGAGAAAGACGCATATCGAGAGAGAAATAGGATCGTCGTTCTTTAAAATCTACGACTTAAAACAAATATTTAACCCTCCTACTGTGTTCAGGTCTATGTGACCCCCCTTTCGATTTATAACAACTTTTCTATTTTTCACTTCGTTGGAATTAGATTTTTTTATTTTCCCTCTCTCTGTATTTTCTTCGAAAGAATTATTTCACTACTACATGCGTCAAAAGATACAATTAGCGAACATTTTTTGTAAACATAATAGGAGGATTAACCATTGCAAATGAAAACATTTGCAGAGTCATTTTGACCCATATTTAAAACTCCATCATACATAAATTAAAAAAATTTTGTTCGAATGTAAATAGTATGTAAGTATTACGAAGTGTATATACATAAAAAAGAATGAAATGTATATATACGAATATACTGTATATTTATATTACATTTAAGTACGTTGATCTGATATAAATGCTTCATATTTTAAATGCATATTTCATTTCTGTGTTCAGATCAAAATGACTCTGCATTCGTTAAAATTATTTATATTTGATCATGAAATTTAATACGTACCAATTTTATAAATGCATTATATAATGTCAGTATTCCCATGAAGGTATTATAGTTTGTAAGACCTTTCTTCATTGTATAAACCATGTGTTGTAAAATGAATCAAAAGAAATTTGAAATCTTTTCAAAAATAAATATATAAATAATGATTTAAGACTGTCACCGTGTATTTTTATTTCAACGTTCATTTAAATAAATCAATTTACTGATATTATTGAAATAATAAATTCTAGTCTTTCTAGTCTTATAAGTACTCAAATTTTTCCAATTAATACTAATGTAAATTACTCTTTAATTATATACAGATAAAGTTATATAAATAATTATAGACTTACAGTTTACACAAAATTGCACGTTGCTTGTGCAAGTTAAATAAAAGACAGTTACTGTTTAAACTTCTTTAATTTTTAACGTAGAAATATATACAATAGGATAAAAAGAAGGAATTCGTATAATATTTTACCGACATTTATTTATTTTCTTAATCCATCATACAAAGTTTTACAAAACTGAATTGAATGATTAACAAATAACATAAAATCGTTAAAAGGTCCAAAACCTTAATTCTAAACTTCTAAATTCTCAAATTTCCCAAATTTTCAAATCCTCAAATTCCTAAATTTCAAAATCCCTAAATCCTCATATTTACAAGTTCCCAAATCCCCAAATTTTCACACTTTTAAATTTGAAAATTTAGAAGCTTGTACATTTACAAAATTAAAAATCTACGTTTTAAAAATTCCTCGATTTTTTTCAATCAAAAATTTATTTTTGTTAATATACCAATTGAACATTGATTTATTGAGAAATGAAGCTTCACGCACAAAATATTATATTTTCTGCAGAGAAACACACTATACAATCTTCACATATTAAAAAATATCGTTTATTAAATCTATTATATACAAAAATTCAAGCTGTCGATACAGCAGCTCATGCAATTTTATTCTCCGAGAAGAATAAATTGCAGACGTGCAAAAAAAAGAACGAACGGTGAATTAAAACATTATATCGATTTCTTTGCTGCATTCTAATTCTATACATTCTCTTTTTCTCCCTCCCCGTTTCTTGTACTTTAATAAAATGGTCTCTTGAGCAAATTGATTCTAGAAGCTTGTGTCGTTTTTTTGAATACCAACAGATATTAAATTGCTTCAATTTCCATACAACTTAGGTAAATGATGCTATTATCGGACATATAAGAACATACTGATCACTCTAAGTTTTTATGTCAGTCGATTTTCAAATGTAATTTATAAAAAAAATGAGTTTGATGACCTTATTGACCACTACGATATTATATACTTATATAAGTGAAGATTAATATTTTCTTATTATTATTCTGTCAATTACATATTTTGTGTTAACACGTAGAGATTATCATACAATTTCGTACATTTTTATGTCTATTTTTTACGACTTCATTTTCTTCATGGAGATGCACGCAAAAAATGCAAATGCACTTTTTGTAAAATGAAATTGCATGTTGATTTTTTAAACACAGTACTTTAATACTTTTTTTACAAAAAGAGGAGTTGATACTAGTATGCGATTTCATTTAAAAAAAAGTGTATTTGCTTTTCTTCGTTACAGACCTCTTAATAAAAGAACAATTTTTAAAATAGTTAATATGATAGTTGTAACGTCGATGTTTTAATCAATAGATGGTTTCGTTTATCATTTTTAATAATGTTAAATAAGTTGATCGCTTGTGAACACATTTACCTTTATTCTGAAGAAATTGAAAACAATTCAGGTATCGAATTTACGAGCCCAAGTAATTGTTCAAAACGTAAATAAGAACGAAACCGAGGATCACAGAGAAAAATTGTAAAATACCCGCGCAACGACGCTCGCTGTTGTGCCATCTTGCTCTTTCTCTTGGCAAAATTTCGCTAACCGTCCCGTACAACAAGGTTCCTCCAGCTAAACCTTGCAAAATGGGTGCAATGATGTTCGTCCATTTGTTGTTCATCTATACAAATTGTATCTTTCAAAATCTTACGTAGAATTCAAATATTCGCGAAAACAATATTTATTACAGATGGTGGTTAAGTGGGAACATGAAAATATCTACCATATTTGTTATTGCATGAAAAATCTTTTCAGAACAAAACATTATTTCAGTACACACACATGATAGTGGAGACTATTTTCTCTTATAATCAATTCTTACGAAATATCGAGATCATCTATGTCTTTTTTAAATAAAATTATATGTATATCCTTTCTTATAAAGTTTAAAAAATTTTTAAATCCTTTGAACTATTTTGCATAAAAATTTGTTAGGTTACAAGGTTCGAAAAATTTATAAATGCACTAACGTTACGTACAATTTGTTTTGGCTGAAGAAGCAAATTAACAATTAATGAGACGAAAAGAGTGAAAAAAGATACGTGACGAAGTTTCAGAATTTAACAATAAAATTATGACATGGAAATTAAAATTTGATTATATATATATTAAAATAGTTTAAGTGATTCACCAAAGCTTTATTACTCCACATTCGTATTAGTACCTAGAAACTGTGTATCTTTAGTATTACTGAAAAAGATACTTACTTTGAACGTCAGCATTCCAATTCCTATACCGACTGCAGAGCCAGCAGAGAACACAAAAATTGCTGATATTATCCTAAGAAGAGAATTATTGGCACCAGCTAATTCTAATCCTAAACAAAAACCGACCACGAACTTATGAGAGGCCACTGCACCAACCAGTAGAAATACCTGAAAATAAAAGTTAAATGAGGTATAAGTAACTTTATCAAAATATTCAGTACCGCGTACTGCAATCTATTTCGGGGTTCCATTTTAATATATTATACACATATCTCGTAAAGTATTATTTCAGGAATCAGACATCTTACGCTACAACGATTTTACAACTTTTAAAAATAATCGTCTCTCTGGGATGAGTAAAAACGTGAATCGACTGATGTCGCATAGGACACCATGTTACTCTTTATGTATAAAAAACTATATTACTGATCTGCGATTAAGGCCTATTTAAGATGAACATTTATCTAGAAGTGATGTCCATTTAAGATTAATATTCGTCCATGCCTATTTAGAGTTAACATAAATCTAGGATTAATCAATTTAGGAACAATATTGACCTAATGTTAATATAGTCAAATTACGTACATTAAATTATCTACAATTTATTGCTACTGCACACCTCAGACACTACTTTCTGTAAGCCGACCGCCAATCCCTCGAGAACAGCGTGCACGGTAAGTGCCAACAAAAGGCCCATAAGGTTAGTGTTGGTATTATTCGCGCACGGTTCCGAATGAGTCCCATGGCACAAGAAGGTCTCCTCATTGTTGAAAGTAGGCGCAGAAGGTCCATACTGCACTGCCCCATATGTAGAGCTTTTCGAGTACGCAGAGCTCGTTCCGTTTCCGAGAACACTTTGCTGATATGGTGCCTTCGGATTGACGTCAAATATAGAGACACTTCTGACGGTCCGATTGCTTGCGGTAGGACCAATCTGATGCGAATGACTTCGGCAACGCTCTCTGCAATCGAAAAATTCAATTTTATCATTATCTGGTTGATCGATTGCGATGCTACCTCAGGGTCAATTTCAACCTTGCCATATTCTGTATATCTAATTTCCATGCATACGTGTTCACTTGAGAGTAAAACTCTTGCGAGAGTTCTCGTGTGACTTACAATTAGGCTTCCTGTAATTAAGGGAAAGGAATACCCTATCACTCGCCTTATTTGTCCGTATTCTTTACTGAGAAATGAGCAGGTTGTAGAATAGGCTCTCATCAAATCCTGGTTCCCTTTCCTTCTGCAAACTCTTCTAGCTCTTTTGTCCCAGCATTCTTTAGAATTTCCCTAGGTTCCCCTCGGATGTCCCTGGCTCTTCTCGACTTTCTATGTCTCTTCTAGCTGTCTCTAATTCTCCTTGGGGTTTAGTTCTTTTCCCCGTCCTAGCTTTCTTTAGAATCCCTTTAATCTCCCTAGCCCTCCCTAGCTCTCTATGGCTCTCCATGGCTCTCCCGGATATCCTGGCTTTCCCTGACTCTTCCTGCCTCTGCTAGGTGTCTTCTGACTTTTTTTGTCATTTTGCCTATCTCAGCTTTCCTTAGAATTAGCCTAAAATACTCCTGGATCTCCCTGGATCTCCTTGACTTTTCCGACTTTTTCTGACTTTTTTTTTATTTTACCAGCTTTCTCAGTCCTGTTGCCTGTCCCAACTTTTCACAGAATCTCTCTGGATCTCACCTGAATCTCCTTGGCTCTCCCTGGATCTTCTTGTCTCTCTGAAGATCGAAAGCAAGTGGCGAGAAACTTCTCCCCCCTACCTTTCCCCTAACCAACAGAAGCCTACGTTACACCCCAATTGTCAAAAAATTGTCCAGAAAATCAGAAATTTAAGCACGGTCCGTCTTGATCCACGATTAAAGATAGAGAATCTCTATCTCCAGACAAAGTCGAACCATCCTTATCTGTACACAACGCATCGACAAACACATATCTCGAATCTCCTCGAGACTCGCGACTGTCGTAAGCTTACGCAAAAGAATTTCTCGCGAATATTTTGATTTTCTGAACTACGTTGAAAAGATCATACATACACCTGACTCGCCGTGCTCCAGTCGCAGGGCCTACTAGAGTTCGATTGCTGTGCACGCCGGTCGTCGGTGTTCCAAAAGTAGTGAACAGTCTCGTCTATGAGATACAAGAGAAGAAAACCGCAAGAGAATAACAGCTCCGCGTAATCCGGCATAGACTCGCGGATTTCCGGTAACATGTGAAGAATCGCGGTCGCAAGCAGGACACCGCCACCGAAACAAAGAGTGCACGAAAGCAACAGCTTCTGTTGTAGATAACGTACGCGCGATACGAAACATGACGGTGCAACGCCAACGATGAAGCTACCGGCACCGATAGCGATCATCGAGGCTAGTTTCGCCTGGACCGCGGTGATCATTTTCCAGATGACAGACGGGATACGTTCACTGTCTGACACTGCCGGGAACACTCATCCGATTAACGCCAATCTGGCAATCGCGATAAGACCGATCGACTTGAGAGATAAGAGCACAATCGTGGCTCTTGAAAAAGAATTATCGAGCAAATTCGAAGTGCCGAAAATTGTCAGCAAGATTACATTGCTATTTGTTACAAACTACGTAACGTTTTGCACGTAATCGGAAATCTTCGTTGACGATAAATTATATGTATAGCAAACGTGTCGGATAACAGCACTGACCAACAGCGTCCGAAGACGAGGAAGATACTGACCGAAGTTTTATTTGTTATCGATAAACAGCTTTGATAATGTATTCTTACGTCCAGTACCGCCATTAGCGATGGACAAATGCAACGTTTCATTGGACGCTCCTGCACTTAGACTCGCAAATTTTATAAAAATTAATTAAACGAAGTACAATCTACG
This sequence comes from Megachile willughbiella, assembly GCA_945859595.2. NCBI lineage: Eukaryota > Metazoa > Arthropoda > Insecta > Hymenoptera > Megachilidae > Megachile > Megachile willughbiella. Next base: position 15,671,959 of record OX243796.1, read on the forward strand.
TATTGTATTTTTTGGTATACAAAGTGACGATATTCGATGTGGCACTGTACAACGTGGCGATATGCAACGATTTAATAATTATTTAATAAGATTACTGGAGATTTTTATATCTATTTTTATCGTAGGCCCCACAAACTCTAACGGCGGCACTGTTTACGTCAATTACTGCATACAACTCTATCTAATGGCTATTTTTGTATATCTTCCCTAATGAAAGTGACATTATTTTGTATGACTAATTCATACTTTATCTTCTTATAGTTCTAACCGAAGTATAATAAGCTGAATAAATAAGAATCCCCCTTTTAGATAAATAAGAAAAACGTAATTATATACCCGAGAAAATATAAATTGTTGCAGCTTTTTATATGCTAAGCATTTAAGAATAATTTAAAAATACTCGGAATAACAGTCAATTAAGCCTTTGCTTAAAATAATAAGAATTGTAGTGATTTCCGTGTACTTTCAACTCGATAATCTCTTCTACCTTTTTTAATTAATTAGTCATTGTTTAGAATTTTTGTTATAATTATAATCATTAATAACTTCAATTTTTATAAAAGTAACTTTGAGTAAGTTTTTGAATATTATTTATAAAAACGCTGCTGCGATTATCGTTAAATTATCGATATTCTATTAATATGTAATACTGAACGATATATCGACAATATTAAGGCTAATAGGATTCATTGAAATAGAATAGAACATAAAATTTTATTATTTAAATCTATGTTTAAATTATTTAATTTGTTTAAATATTAAATAAAGTATTGTTTTATTTCATAAAAGTTCTTGTCTGAACTTGAAACAAGAACATCAGACTTGAGTAATAAAATTATATACATATTGCATTCCACTTCAGTCGCTCCCATATGCCTTAACAATATTATCGATATATTAAATAATCGATACATATCAATAATGTTATTGTTTACGAGGCGCATACGTTTCTAATTTTTAGGACGTAAATATTGAATGGACATTGAAATTATAATTAATACTTTGTATTTCTTATATTAAAAGAATTTTATATGATTTAAGTATACATTTAAAATTAATAAATACTAATTAAATATAAATGTATTATTATTAAATCTAACCAATCATTTAAATATTTTTATTGGAAGCTGAATAAAAATTTGACAAATTATTATGGAATGTGAATAACATTACAGGAAAGTTTTGTATAAAATTGTATGACAATTATGTAATAATATACATCATGTTATTTACATCATACTGTAACTTTTGAAGATCATGGTATGATAGTAAATACATTCAAGTATATATATTTTGTATGTTACGTCCAAAAAGTAATAGATGTTATTTTATGACATTGCTCATTTGTGCAATAATTACAGTTGATAATTCGATTTAATAAATGAAATTGTTGTTAATATCATGTTTTTAAAGAATACACAAAAATGTTTGTATGTCTTTAAGGTTATGGTATGAAAAATCTTTTTACACAGTATGAGTTCACAACACGATTTTGCTAGCAAAAGTAAACGTGAATATCAATATGATGATAGACGAAAAAGAAAGAAAAGTAATAGTTCAAAATCCCCGCATAAAATAAAATATAATCAAGAAACAATATCAACTGACAAGGAAAGCAATTTGTCTCAAGTAACTTATAAATCTGATCAAAGTTTCAGCAATTTTTATTTTAGTAAATACAAATATGAATTGAACAAAATGTTCTCAGGAAATTTAAGTATAGTACAGGATACTGAAGACTTCTGGAAATTTGTTAATAAATATGAAACTGTGCAAAAGAAACTTAATACTCCCGATACTTCAATTGATTTCTCATTGAATGATATCAGTGTACCAAAAATATATCATAAATTACACTGTGTTAATTTTAAACTAAGTTTAAATTTTAATGAATTATTTGCACGTGTTCCACCAACTGAAACATTAACAAAAAATCAATTACTAAGGTTTCAGAATATAATTATTTTATACTTAGATTTTAAACAGAAAGAAAAATTTGCCAAATTAAAAAAACTTAGAGAATCTCAAACAAATTTACCAGTTCATCAATACAAACAAGAAATTACAGAGACAATAAAAAAAGAGAGAGTAGTTATTATAGCTGGTGATACTGGTTGTGGAAAGTCTACGCAAGTGCCACAATATTTATATTCAGCAGGGTTTCAAAAAATTGGTAAGTATTAAAATTATATAAGGTAAAGCAAAATTATCCTACTGAAACTATTTTTTATAGCTTGTACACAACCTAGGAGAATAGCTTGTATATCATTAGCTAAGCGTGTTGCTTTCGAAACACTCACTGAGAATTGTAACGAAGTTGGATATCAAATTCGTTTTGAGAAACAAAGAAATCAAGATACTAAAATTACTTTTATAACAGAAGGTCTTTTGTTAAGACAGGTAAAAATGAAATTATAATAAATCGATAAAATTATAAAGTATGTATTAAAGTTATGGTATTGCAAATATTAAAGTATTATGTGTTTCATACAGCTGTCTGGAGAATCTAATCTGTTACCTTATGATGTAATTGTTTTGGATGAAGTGCATGAACGTCATTTACATGGAGACTTTCTTCTTGGCATTATGAAATGCATTATTAATCAAAAACATGATCTAAAATTAGTTCTTATGTCTGCTACCATTAATATTGAACTTTTTAGTAATTATTTTGCAAAAGAGGATGTTAAAATAATTCAGGTGAATTTGTAATTATGTGAACTGTTAATTAATTTTGAAACATTCTTATGATATTTCTTATATATAGGTTCCTGGACGATTGTATCCTATTCAATTAACATATAGACCTATTACTATAGAAGATTTTCGATACAAGAATGATAGATTCAATCCAAGCCCTTATATACAAATAATGCAAATGATTGATCAAAAATATCCAGGTAGAAAATATATTTTGTTAAATAAAATTATATTTTTAATCATATCATTAATAATTCATAATTTCAGCTGATGAAAAAGGTGATTTATTGATATTTTTAAGCGGAATGAGTGAAATTACTGCAGTTGTTGATGCAGCAAAAGAATATAGTCAGAAAAAGAATAATTGGGTTGTCTTACCACTTCATAGTACTTTAGCTATCAGTGAACAAGATAAAGTATGATTTTTAAAATATAGGTGTACTTTAACAAATATTTATATTTATAAATATTATACTATATAAATTATCTTATTGAAGGTATTTGATTATGCACCTGAAGGAGCGAGGAAATGTATCGTATCTACCAATATAGCTGAAACTTCTATTACTATAGATGGAATTAGATTTGTTTGTGATAGCGGGAAAGTAAAAGAAATGAGTTATGATCCATCATGCAAAATGCAACGACTGAAAGAATTTTGGATTAGTAAAGCTAGTGCAGAACAACGAAAAGGAAGAGCTGGTAGAACTGGACCTGGAGTCTGTTATAGGTATTTTAATAAATTGTACAATTTTATATTTAATTGTAACATATTAATTTGTGAATGTAATATTTCTACATAGATTATACTCTGAAGAAGAATACATGGCATTAGAGAAATACTCAACTCCAGAATTACAACGTGTGCCATTAGACTCTTTACTTTTACAAATGATAGCTATGGGGCTTCCAGATGCGCGAAAATTTCCCTTTATAGAACCACCACCCTCAGAAAGTATAGAAAATTCAATTTTGTCTTTAAAAGAACATGTTAGTATATTAAAAACTGACTAAATGAACATTATTAATGCATATTCGATACAAACCAAAAAATAAATTAAATATTTTTTATCTACAGGGTGCCCTCACGGATAATGAAAAAATAACATGTATCGGGAAAACACTTGCACGTTTACCTGTCGATATAACAATAGGGAAAATGTTAATAATGGGTTCGGTTTTTCATCAAGTAGAACCAGTATTATCCCTCGCTGCTGCTTTAAGTATACAAACACCTTTTACAAATAGAGCATATAGGGATTCAGAATGTGAGGTAATAGAAATCTAATTTACACATTTTTTTCAAATTATTATAATTACATACTAACTCAATACTTTAGACATCTAGAAAAAAATTGGAATCTGATCATGGTGACCCAATAACATTACTAAATGCATTTAGAGAATGGTTAGAAGTGAAACAGCAGAATTCCCAAGAATCTAGAAGTACTGGTACTAGTAGTAAAAAGTGGTGTAAAAGAAGAGGCTTGGAGGAACAAAGATTTTATGAAATGATAAAATTAAGAGCACAGTTTAAAGAATTACTTCAGGTAAATTGATATTCATTTGTTATTATCAACTTATAAAATCTTTTCTCTTTATTATTTAACACTTATGATTTACAGGATTGTAATTTATTAAAAAATCTTCCAGAACCAAACTCTTCTATGAGCAGTGCAGAACGTGCAATAAGACATGGAGAATTAAAGCTCCTAAAGTCCTTAAAAAGAACTTATAAACAAAGTGAGCCTAGAAAGCGGAAACAATTAAAGTTAGAATCATTTGATATACATTTAGAAGATAATGATAATGATGACAAAGAAATTGATATAAAGGATGTTGAATTCCGTATGAGAAATGATCTCAATCAAGTTCAAAATTTATTGTTAGCAGCTAGTGCATGTAGTTACAAGGACTTAACAATGTTAAAATTAATATTATGCAGTGGGTTATATCCCCAATTTGCATGTGCCGATGAATTTAATTATTGCAAGGTAATGTTGGTTTGTATTCTCGAAATAGTTTAATTAATCAATGATAAATAATATACGTTTTTAGTCAATGAGTGAACAATTATTTCATACAAAAGCGAAACCATATATTGCCTTACATCCAATGAGTTTTTTTGGAAATCATCCACAAGTACTACAACTAGAAGAAACTGATATTGTATCAATACCAGGATACAAAAGCAAAAGTCCTGTCAGTCCAAAACATACAATATTAGCATATTTGTAAGTTTTTAACCTATTTTACAGTAACATAAATTATTTTTTTGATTGAACGCATGTTAACTTATCTTATTACTAATAGATCTCTTTTAGAGACGACAAAGCCTTATTTAGTAAATACACTTCGAATGCCTGCTGCGCAAACGTTACTTTTATTCGCACGTGAAATTGATACAAATAGTACATTTTCAATGTGAGTATATATTATACATATTCTCAGTATGTGTATATATATTTATTTAACAAAAAATACTAATATATTATATTGCTTTATATTTCATAGAATCGTATGTGATTCATGGTTAGCGTTAGAATTTCCAGTACCTGATAGTGGTCAAACGTTATTAATGAAAGCTACAAAATTACGACATAAATGGGATTTTTTATTAAATCAACGATTACAAGGTATTATTTTGATTTTAGTAAAATATTAAAGTATGATAAAAAGATAAAAGGTTACTATTTAAAACATATTAAAGAATAAATTAAGAAAAATTAATTTATTAATATTATTAACTGTTATAAATATTTTATAGATCCAAACACGAATGATACTGAAAAACAAGATTTTAGCGAAATTGAATACACTCTTACTCAAGAATTGATTGACTATATGCATACCACAATTCCATATACATTAAAACGACTTTTACCAGCTGATCTTAAAACAATGTATACGGGAAATAATGAAAATAACATATCAATAGATTCCAATCCATTTCAATCTGATTTTGCGGTAATTCCCAATTTAATAAAAGGAGGAGTTTATGTAACAAATATCATTACATACAATTGGTAAATTATTAATAATTAATTGCTATGAATCAACAAGATCCAATTTGCAAAATCCATAAACTATAATTCTTTTTTAGTGTGAGAGAAACAGAATGGAGTGATAAGCTTTCTTTAGAAATGTCAGAAACAGAATGGCAATGTCAGAATTGTAATATGCTAGCAATTCTTACAAGTATACAGAAATTACAGCATCAACAATCTTGCAATAAACAACAAACAAATGATGTTGAGAAACGTTCTAACAATGTTAAACGTAAATCTAATGCACAAGCTTACGATTGTCCTGACTGTGCACAAATACTATATCTGACACCAATTGAAATACTTAAACACAGGAAGTCACATATTAAATAAGTCTTTTTATACTATAAAAATACATTTTGTATTTGATATACATATACGTAATCATGTATTTACATCAGTTAGAAAGCAATAAAAGTATTATAATATTTATATGTACATATATAAATAATAAATATTTAAATTTTTCAACATGACATAATTTATGTCCATGGTAAGAAGTTAGAAAACATGAAGCTACCTATACCCGCATATCCTAAAAAGTATAATAATATTAATTTATCTTGTAAAGCATACTTCCTTTGTTTAAAAAAGAATACTTTCCATTTAGAACATGCATTTTCTTCACTTTCATATGCTATGTCATCATTAGAATCAGATGTATATTTTAAAGCACAATACCAATATATTAATGGACTGGCTGAACTTATTAAACGTGTACTTACTTGAATGTTTATAAAAAGAATACAAAATACAGTCAAGAATAAACCATGAATAACGAATACTAACATTTCCTTCGGATATTTTTTTGTTTCAATTTCTTTTTTGTTTTCAAAATTTTGAATAAATCCAAGTGTACAAAAATATCTTTTATGTTCTAGAAAGTATTCTTTTATACAAGTAATCATAATATAAAGTATTGGAATTGCTAGAACAAAATTTGGTATCTGCTTTACTTCATAGTAATTTAAAAATCCTACGTTCCAATATTTTTTCTGTATGTAGGCATATGCTACTGGAATTTTTAAATTGCACCACTCACTGTTATTGCTTCCTGATAGTACCAAATTATTTTTAATGCCATAATTTGTGATATGTTCAGAAGTAAACATGTAGTTTGAATTAGGAATACAAAACATAATATAATTATGTATTTGTAATAAAATGAATGGAACCATTGATATAATTATTATATTACATATTACACAAATGCTTTTTAAAGTTGTTATTTCATATATAAATTTACTTAATGTTTTTAATGACAAATTTGGGTATTTTGTTAAGAAACTGTGGGATAAACTTTTTAATCTAAAATATATAGGAAATCCAATATTAACCATACCATTTGATCTTGTAAGAATGGACAAGCCTATTGGGAAAGATACATATGGATCTAATTTTATAGATCTTAGCATGCTATAATATGATAAATAAGCAAATAAAGATTCTGTATAAATAGCAGAGAAAAATATACTAGCTGGATTTATGCAATAAAGTATTGTTGCTTTATATGAAATATTTTTGTCTCTTAATACTATCTTACTAAGATCGTAAAATATAATAGCAGATTTAATGAAACACACAAAATTAATTAATACAGCTGCAAGAATAAGAGAACTATTAAAATTCAATACAAAAAATATTTTTTGTATAGGAATAGCAATAATACGAATCAATATAGGATATAATGGATAAAAAGCTAAGGTGTTTTCATACACATAACCATATTTTGCAATATGTATAAAATATTGACCATCCCATCGTGAGAGACCACTAAATAATAATGTAATTATATTATCGCATAACGAAACTTGTTCAGAATTACTTATGGAACCTTTGAATGCATCTGCATCATGGTCAGGACATAAAATATTAAAAATAAATTGCAAAATTAAAACTACTATTCTACTAATTATTGCAAACCAAAATATCTTTCTTCGTGGGCTGTACATCATTACTACGTTGTATATAAATATGTTCCTTCTGTACTACTTACATTAATTATAATTTTAGTTCCAATACAGTACTTCGTGTTAAAGTTATTAATGTATTTTATTCTCTTTAGTTTTCCATTTCATTAAATTGCAGTTATAGTTTGCCCATACACCATTTCATCTTCTGCCTTTGCTTTTTATTATATAGAAATGCATAACTAAAACAAATATTTTAAATCATATTGCATTAATACTTTAGTATTTCTTTACTGAATAACATGAAGAACCAAACATCCATAAATAAAAAAATTTTCACGTCTTATTCAAAACATAACTATTTCCTTAAGATTAGTATTTTAAGAAAGAAAATGAAAGATTATCATTTTTTAATTAACATAGTTTCTGCAAATTATATATCATTATGTATAAACATTTGCTAAACAATTTTTTAATAAGTCAAATTTTATTTACAAAACACAATTAATTTACACTGCAAATTTTTTTAGCAAAATCTGCAATATGGTGATCTTTTGGTGTGCATTCGTATTCAATAGTTTCTGCATATGGCATAGGTACATCAATACCAGTACAACGAATAGCTGGTGCATCAAGCTGAAAAAATACTGGATTTTCCATTATTGTAGCCACAATTTCAGAACCTACTCCACACCTAGGCCATCCTAATTCTACAGTCATTAATCTATGAGTTTTTGAAACTGATTTAAAAATTGTATCCCAATCTATTGGCCTAAGAGAACGTAAATTAATTACTTCTGCTTCTATTCCTTGACCTGCTAAAATTTCAGCTGCTTGCATTGTATACAGAGTAGCTTGGCCATGTGATGCTAAAGTAATATGTTTGCCAGATTTTTCAATTTTAGCTTTACCAATAGGTATTGTAAAATCTTTGTCCATAGCTTGATCTGATACAGGAAATTCAATATTATAAAGCAGTTCACTTTCTAAAATTACAACTGGATCAGGGTCTCGGACTGCAGCCTTTAAACATCCTCTATAATCTTCACATGTTGAAGGTGACATAACTTTTAAGCCAGGTACACTCATATACCATGATGCAAAACACTGAGAATGTTGTGCAGCCAAACCTTTAGCATTACCATTTGGACCACGAAATACAACAGGAACAGCAAATTTTCCTCCACTCATGTAACTATTTTTAGCAGCCCCATTTACTACACGATCAATGGCTTGCATAGAAAAATTAAAGGTCATAAATTCACATATTGGTCTTAAACCAGCAAGTGCAGCACCAATAGCTATACCGCAAAAACCAGCTTCTGTGATAGGTGTGTCAATTAATCTTTTGTCTCCATACTTTTTCCAAAGACCTTTTGTTACTTTATATGCACCATCATATTCTGCAACTTCTTCGCCAAGAATAAATACTCTCTCATCACGAGCTAATTCTTCATCAAGAGCCGCGTTTAATGCATCTCTTACAGTCATTTTTTTAATAAATCTATAATTTTGTTGTCGAAATGTACATGATATATTTGATAATATATTATTTTTTGGTCTATTTAAAAATAACATTGCAAATGCTAAAAATCATGGTATGTTCCAAAATTAAAGATTTAGATGAATGCAACAACATATCCCTTTTCTCTTTTGATATAATTTAGTTTATGCATTAAAACTGTATAATAAATTATGTAAGATATCAATTTACAAATACATTAATTTTCTTCATGTAGAAACTTTTGAAGTTAGTCCTATTAAAAATTATAGAACTTTTCTTTTTATATATATTATAAATGTTGTATACAAATGAAAAATTTTTCCATGGCCAGCTTTTTTTTTTCATACAAAAACAGAAAAGCATATAGGAAACAGAAACTTTTTATTTGTAATTTAAGTATTTTACAATTAAAATGCTTCAAATTCCTTTTACAAATGGAATTAAATTAAAATATTAAAATCATATATCTAGACATATTAATAAATATTTTCCTTTTTTCAGATTATAATAAAGCTCGTTCAAGAAAGTAACAATTGTCAAATATGAAAACTTACCTTTTGTAATATTCTATATAAAAATATAGCTTTGAATAAATATTAACATTTCTTTATATTTATTTAAATGGTTGCAGTTTCTATATTTATTATATTTATATTTTTTTTTATAAAAATTTCACTAATATGTACATATTCTTCAACCTATCAATAAAAAATAAATTGAAATAATTACATTAAAACATAATACAGATTAGATTAAACTTATACACATTATTTATACTATTTTTTAATATTACCTCTTATACAATAAGTTCAGAAAATAAAAATTATGTATAATTAATAATTTTATTATGAAAGAAGGTAAACAACCCTCTTTACACAAAAATATATTTATATATATTGATTTTCAGAATTTATTCAGTACTTTCACTTTATTAGCTATATCAAAATGAGATAATGTGTATATTCAATTGCAAATCTGGCTTCTCTGGGGAAAATAGCAACCAAGGGTAATAGGTTCATACTTTCGGCAATAACATCCACACATTGGCACGTATTATGCTTAATTTACAGTAGGAATTTTTAAAATCAATAAATAATAAAATCTTCGATATTACACGCTTACTTTTAATATTTACTACTGTTTTATTGTGCACTTTACGTTTCAGAAAGGTAATTCTCGCAACTACATCAGAACGTAGGTTAACACGTTCGTAAATAAAAGCTTAATGATGATTAAGGTTATGTTCACTCGAAACACCCTGGAGTTTAGTAATTTGTTAAAAGTAAATAATAATATTATAAAATCTTCGAATAATCTTTTGTATACAAGTAAGTATTTATACAATAACCACAATACTATATAATTTAATTAATGGAATGGTCATTTTGTTTTAGAGTTTCAGGTATTGTTTGCAAAGGAAAATGAAACAACTGAAAGTCCAAGGATGCGCGAATTTAGAAAAAAGCTAAGAGAACGGACGCCTATTGGTATATATTTATGTTATTATAAACATTTAGTGAAAAAGTATGATAATATTATTTTAAAATAGTAAATGCTAAATGAGTTACATTCAATGCACATCCTGCTTGCTCATAAAGTTAAATATGACTCTAATAATAGCTTGGATTCTATGTTCCATAAGTTGGATATGCTTTACTTTTACTGTTTAATGTAACTGCAGGCTATGTATAAATTGCATGTAACTCATGAATACAAATCAAAGACAAGATTATTTATATTTAAATAGTTATCAAGACTTAATAAAGCTAGTACATTTTCAAAAGAAATGAAAATAAGGGACAATCTTCTTGTTCTACTTTGGTAATCAATGTGTTAATTAAATAAATATACATAATCTATTCTAAACTTTTGTTCAAGAATTACTCTGTATTTTAATGAAATAAATACAGTCAACATAATTCAATGTGTAACAGAGAAATTAGAAGAATTGGAAGAAGGAAAACACCCTTATCAAGAAAAAGAACCATTGAAACCATTTCCAAACGATACTAATCCAGAAACAGGTGAGGTAGGAGGACCCCGTGGACCAGAACCAACTCGATATGGAGATTGGGAAAGAAAAGGCAGAGTAACAGATTTCTAGATACAGAAATTCTAGTTATTGTAGAAATATATGTATATAGTATTTAATAATATTGTAGATATAAATAAAAAAATTAGAATAAAAGATTACAATTTAGGAAAGAATGAAAGATTTAGTATAAAAATAATGGTTTATTAAATAATATTAAAATTGAACATTTAATATTTGACAAATTTATTGAAGATCATATACCAATACTGTATTTGTATTGTGTTTTGTTAAAACTGTGACAAGAGAATATTGTGAAATTTCATTGTTTTTGCAAATCATTTCAATGATAAATGTAAATATGAATATCTTAAAATTAGAATTATTTTTAAAACGTGTTGGTGCTACTAGGATTAACTATCTGAATAAAATTTTAGAGGAACAGCCTATGTACACATGCAGGCAATTTGTAACAAGTATGAAATGTAAAAGTTTTAATTTGTAACATATGTATTAATTTTGATATTTTAACCATGTATATTTCTTGTATTTAGCTGCTTTATTAGAAGCTAATGAATCAAATCCAGGTAATAAAAAAGAAGAATCAATAAGAATGAAACAGTTTCATCAAAAATTAAAGTTACAACCTATACCAAGTAAAATAAATAGGAGTTGTAAATAGTATGTAGATTGTAAGAAGTAAACATAATTATTATAAATATGTATAATAATAGGAGTACCACCAAGGGAACGATTTGTAGATCTGGTACTAGTAGAAACTGATCCAATCAATGGAGAAGTAATAACAGATAGCGAGAAAGATCCAACAAAATGGGGAGATTGGCAAAACGGTGGACGAGTGAGTGACTTCTAATGAAAAGAAAAATATAGTTTATGCATCATTTTGATTTAATAATATAAACATATATTCAAAGTTTGAGAAAAAATTATAGTTTCATCTAAATTTATCAAATTAGTTCAAAATCTTCAAATTTGTCTACATATGTTAATTTTAAATGAAATATTTCCTGCACTATAAGATAATAATTATGAAATATTTATTATGTATGAGAAAGATGGTTGACAATAAATTGTAGTTAATAAAAACATAATGGATTCGATACGAAATAAAAAAAATTATTTAGAATAATTCAGTTGTTGGTTATGAAGAATTTTCTATACAACTATACTATGAAAGATTTTCATATTTAATTACATACAGCTTAATATCTATTTTCAAATCATAATATTTTCATTTAATAAAATCATTAAAATAGTAATAATAAATTTTAATAATAGCGATTATTTGCTTGGTTCTTTACATACAAATTCCATTTAGAAAAGTGAATAAAAAGTGATATTGTTGTTCATATTAGATTGTTTTCTATAGTGCATTATTTTATATTTACAGTACAATTTCATATTACAATATGAATACAGAAATTTCCAAGTCACACTTTCATGATGCGCGATACACAAAATACAAAATTTGTTTATGAAAAGTTAAAATTAAAAATAGCGAAATATGTACATAGTGGTGATCCTTACATTATAGTTTTGTCCTACTCCTAACAGATCCATAGATGATACATTTAAAAATAACGTTCATAACATGTTTCAGTGAAAAAAATTAAAATTAACCTTTTCCAAACTGAATTATTTGTAATTAATACAAGGCAGATCTTTAAAAATTTCTTAAGTCAATTTCCTAGTATCTTCGCTTATAAATCGGAAATCAGTAAACAGTGCTGTAAGATTTGTAAAATGAGAAAAATGATCTAGAAGTATAAATAAACTCGTATTCAAATAATAGTTTTCAGTCTTTCATCTAGCATCGACGGACCTGAAAATTGTTTTAAGGTTGCATCGAATATTAAAGATTATAGATCTTAACGAATTATAAGCTATAAAGTTTTATTAATGGCTAACACATCTCTCATCATCATGTTCTTGAGCGTCCATAATGCATTCACCACATTTCCATGGTTGCCCACGCCATTACCTAGCCATTCAACTGGTAATTTTGTTACATCAGGAATTTGTGTATTATCAGGATTAGCGTTCATTTGTTTATCCCAATTTGATATGTATCGATTTTCTACATTTAATGCTTCAATGTACCTACAAAATAAATAAAAATATATTTCAGAAAATGCACAAATTGAGCTAAAATTATAATAGAAAAATATTAAAAATAATAATCAATTTACCGTAAGTAGGCATCTGAATGTAATACACGACTTGGTCTTGGAGGAACAGCAACGAACATCGGTTCAGGCTGTTTAATGACTGGTATATTGCTTGTTTGTGTCGCGGCTGCTGACGTTTCTGTAGTAAAATAAATTTACGCATAAAAATATGAAAGATATAAATAGTAATTACTTTATGTTTGTTCAAAAAAATTACCTGTTTCCATTGGTGGCAATACTGTTGGACCTTTTGATGCCATGTAGTTTCTTTAATACAAATTAAAAAAATACAAATAAGAATTAAACATATCGTTTTATGAATTTATAAATATACGAAGATAGTAATATTTAACTTACTTGCTTCTTTCTGTAGGGGGTATAATACGCCCATTTGATTTAAGAATATGAACCTCTTTAACATGCCTTGCAAGTCTTTGTACACTTGGAAATGGAGGTACGGATTTTTTTGTACGGCCACAACCTCGCCACTGGCATTGAAATTCTACATCTGTTAAAATATAAGTTTTAAACCTTTATTTTTAACAGTATTAAAAACAATATGATACACTTACCACTAGGAGCGTTAATAAAAGATGATTGAACATGTCCATTTTGCTCGGCGATACAATGGTCAATACAATCAGTCATATCTTCAAATTGCCAATCACAATTATCCCAACAACATTCATACACTACATCTTGTAAAGCGTTAGTGCCTACTGAAACAGCGTTTCCTTTAAGTTGTCCCCCATCCTCGTTCATTTTAATTGCTCTTTCTTCCCATGCTTGTTTTTCTCCTGCTGGCAGTTTTCTCCACTGAAATTGAAAAAATACATTTTGTACATCTTTTTCTTCTATTCTGATAACTTTTTTAGAAAACAGTTTTTCAAACCTTTGGCATTATCGAATTTAGAAAATGATAAAAGTTATTTTCAATTATAGCTACTTTTCATTTACAATACAGTCTCGCTATATGGCCTGTTGAGCGAGTTCTATTTTGTATGGATTTTCAAATTCAGAAATTTAGAAATGTTTAAACTTAAGGATCTAAAAATTTAGAAATTTTCAAGCTTCTGGCTACAGACTGATAACGGAACTGCTTTGAAAATCAAGCGCTGCGTTGAAAGAGTTCCGTTCATATAGTTATTCCTATAAATTTTCCCGCTTTCACAGTTCCATTTAGGACTAGATAGCGAGATCCCACTGTGTATTTAAGTATTTACATAATTAGTATTTGATGAGTACGAATTTGTGAAAGTTTCATAGATTGCGTACAGTATTTACATTTAAATAATAACTTTTATCATAGTAATAACATCTGTTGTCTTGATGAGAAAATCATGAGTAGTAGCCTCGAAATAAACGTAAGGTATTTGAAAGAAAGATGAAGCATGCAGAATGATATAATCCCTCAATAGCATTTCATAAAAGAATTCGGTAACTTTCCTTCATAATATTATACTTGAAACATTTAATCTGCATACTTTCCTTCTTCTATAAATTCTTATAGTAAACTACAAAATCAACAGTAAAAAATAAATACCTCGTTACCAACAATTCTGCTAATCTCCCCAAAGGATGATTCAGGATTGTTTTGTGTAATCTGCGTTCGCATTTTACTCGAATATAAAATATAGCCCGTAACTAATTTCTTACCCGCCGTTTTCTAAACAGAGGAAAACACAAATTATAATGTCACCGTTTTACAGTAACGAATACTGATATTATACCTTCACGGATAAAACATCTAATCGTCATTCTAATGTTAAATAACAATGCTGAAACGGTGCAAAAACAAAAAATATGCTGGCATATTTTTCTAAATAAAAAATAAAATGAAACAAATAAAATGAAATATATAATCAAATTGTAAAAAATAATAATGTCACGATAAGGCCTACCTTTTTAGTCGACACAGGTGTTTGAGTATTGGAGAGCACCGGTTGAGCTTCTGCAGATCCAACGGACGGTGGACCACCAGCGTCCATGCTGTCCTCCCCAACTCCTACTCCTACTCCCACTCCTAATCCTACTCCCATGCCTAGTACATCGGGTTCCAGCTTCGGTAACAATGGTGATGCTTCCTATACCATTTACGTTATTATCCGTTACCGAATGTAATGTCATGAATATTTTTTGATCAATTTTACATCAATATAATAATTTTGTATAATCTTATCAATTACATAAACTTTTCTTTGTCACAGAAATTACGAGAGATTTATAAATATTGTTTGCAGTATAAGTTAATGGTATTAGCAATATAAAATATTTCAGTATAGCTTTTTTCCATAGGAATATGTTTCAGAAGTAACAACCGAGTGTCTTTACACTTCTACATTGTCCAAACGAACTTATTTATTGGCCTTTAATGTCTCTCTGGATCATTATTTCGTACTTTCGAGTCAACAGCACATGGCCACCTATCTTTAGGTGGATCGTGCCCAAGTTAGCTTGCTTAACTTCGGTGATCTTACGGGTACCGGTAGAGCCTACGTGGCTAAGGCCGTTGACAATATTTCAACTGAATTTTTTGTAAGCGTTCTAAAAACTTGATATTAGTATTTTATGCATACATTCCATTTAAAGTAAAATGCCTCATTTTTGCATTATTTGGGTTAGAGTGACATGGAAGCGAGACTCTTTGGTGGTATTCTATGTACATCGTATATGTATGTACATACATATGGATAAACCCAACAGGTGCTCTGAATTGAAATCCACGAAAAACAATGTATAGTTCTATTAAATGCTGCATAGAACAATATACTTCCATGAAAAAATACATATTTAAATAAAAAAGAAAAACAAACAAGTAGAAAGAGAAACAGAAAAGTGAATATGCCGGCATAAGATGAAAAGCATGCTCAGATATGAATTAATACAAGATTTTTATCACGTGCAAGTCATATTTAAGTATTACAAACACCATATGGTTATGATTTTATCTCATGATATTCAGAATTGTTATCAATTTGCACATGAGCTTGCATATGATTTTGAGAGAACATGCATTTCTGTAACATTGTTAACAGATGAAACTTAACAATAGTTAACGATAGAAATTACCATTTCAAATTGAGCTGAGCTAGGAGTGACAGACTTGACTTGATTTTGCGTCTGAGCCACATCGCCTGGAACCTACAACACACACATCACATGCGAAGCAATTATATTCAGTTAGTTGCATATCAAATAACAGGCTATTTATTGTTATTACATTTTTGTATTGAACGTTAAATAAATTTCTTACTTTTGCAGGATTAATAGGCCTTCGGAAAAAGTAAATTTCATCCTCGGTCACTGTTGTACCATGATTGAATTTTTTTAAACCTTCTGGTCCAAGTTTTTTCATGAGACTTTTACTTTCATCATATAAAGATTCACAAATATATACATCATCTTCTGGAATCTCAGTGGGTCGACCTATGCAAGTATGTGAATTTGAATTCAATATTTTCATAAAATATATATTTATTAATTATGGATCAATAAATTTTTATTATTTTGTTATGTACTTACTACAAATGTATTCTCCGTATTCAAGTACAGCACATTTCCCAACAATGGCTACAATAGGATGAGTACCATCTACTGTAGATAGGAATAGTTCTTGTTTATAAAATAACTTGGTAGGAGTATGTGGTACTTCTGCAGGCATTAATAACCATGGCCCCTTGAAGTAACACTTCCCACTAAAAGAAATAAATAATGATTTGCATTTATGTATACACCATTTACCTCTAAAATATATCACTTACTCCTTTGTCGACCATATAGCATCAATTTGTGCAATTTGCTGCCTGCCTCCATCTGTTGCTACATAAACAAAATCTCCAGTTTTTACAGAACCCGCACATGTATTATACTGCTCATAGTAGGTATTTTCTGTGTCGTCTGGATTATATAATATTACATTCTACAAAATAGTTGTTATGAATTAAAAATGTAGTTATAAAAATGTGAAATTAATTCTAACTGCTTACAGGTCTCTCTTTCTCCATTAATTTCTCTCCTTCTTCTAATTCGGCAATTTCTTCTTTATGCTTTTCTAATCTTTCTTTATATACTGATATCACTCGCTTTGGTTCTAATGGTTTTTCTCGTGGAATTAGTTTTAAATGATCTGGATCAAAATTCCAGACTTTGATTTTTTTAAAAGCCCTTGCTTTTGTAGAATATCGTGATTCACATACATATACATCTTTTTCTAAGAAACCTTCTGGTTGCATTCTAAAATAATCTTTAACACTTAAAACACAACACCTTCCAGCAACTTTAGCCAAAGGTACAGCAACATGAGCATCACTTTTAAATAATTCTTTGTCAAGAAATTTTCTAGATGCTACATGATAAGTTTCACTTGGCCTATAAAATAAATTGCCATACAACATTTGATGACCTTCTGTATTAGTCCATAATCGTTCTATAAGAACTACACTATACTCCATGCCGCGTTCGGTAGGTTCTACATATGCAAAATCACCAGCTCTATACACTTCTTGATTAAAACTCATTGAACCACCATTATCACTATTATTTGTTTCTGTATTGGTATTTGTTTCAGAATCCTAAATAAATAACATCAAAATATTTAACAAACACCAATCTAACTATAAATCATATTTTATAATACAAAGTATTGTGTAAACATACTTTTGCCTCATTTCCATCACAACTTTCATCTTCATTGGGTGATGATAATTCTTGTTGTTGCTTTACACGTTTCAGTTCTGCAACTTGAGTAGAGAGGTCTAGAAGCGTATAGTTCAATGCAGGTGAATGTAATAAATCTCCACCACGAGTTACTTCATCTCGAGTACGTAAAAAAAATGCTTGAAGCTCTACACTATCCTCAAAAGGTTGTGAGTCTGTACGTGATAACCTTCTAGCTCTTTCTAAGCAAGTAAATACATCTTCTTGGAACCGATCTAATCGTTTATATACTCCACGATCTAATCTTCTTTTAATTAAATCCAGTGATAAACCTCGTACCCTAATATGAAAAAAAGAAAAATTTATTTCAACTCAACCGGTAATAAGCAATTATTAAATAATTCTTGATTCAAATAACAAATAACAGACTTTTTTTCATCAATAATATCATGTTCTGGAAGTTCCGCCATAGAATCTGAATAACATCTTCCTTCTTCATCTTGATGGTTATAAAGTGCAGTAAAAATTGTTGCTAATATTTCTTGAATTGCAGCTGATACGTCTGGTACACTTTCATCATCTTCACTTAATTGTAACTTTGTTTGAAGAACTAATCGTTGTAAAATTAATGCATCCTAGAATACCATAGAATTATATAATAAATTTATAAACATCTTGTAGATAAACAAAAACTTCCGTGAAAAAAAGATGATATTCTGAAAGAACTAAGTTAGTTGTTTACTTCTGTTCCATTCTTCTTGCATTTTTTTGATAAACGTTGATCTACTTCTTTATCTCTCATTAAACGAATAAAACAGGATCGAACTTTCGTTGGCTTTTGTAGTAAAACATTATTTTCATTATTACTGTTTCCCTGTTCAAACATTCTGAACAGAGCACACACACAAAAAACTTGTAAAGAAAATCACTTCTACAATTATTTATTGAACACCTCTCCATATACTAAATATATAATTATTTTGGTAAAACTACATATCCACTGACAAAAATTAGTTATTTGTCAAATTCTTATGCAGAATTATATCAAACGACGAAGCAACGAAGGAAGCTTACTTCACGTAACCTCAAAAACTATGATCGTAAACACATCGAGCTTTCCATGTTTTAGCGCGAAATTTCAATTGAACATTTATACATTAAAACTACGATTCTAAAAATTCAATTTAATTTCAAATATGAATATGATGATAATTACAATGTTTAGTAATATTTAATATCATTAAACAATGTATATTAAATAATTTATCTTTATCTTTTTTTACATTTAGGATTATTAAAATAGATTAAAAGCTATAACTTTTTGTTATGTTCCAAAATACAATGATTTATTTAAAACTTCATTTTACCTTTAAATAAATATTTAAAAATATAATGATATACAAACCTTATATATTTGTGAATCAGGTTCATTATATTTGCAAGCATTGTCAAACATTAATATAAAATCTGATACGAGCTCGTCCAAACTTTCATATCCATTATTTTTTAAGGTTGAAGCAATTTTTTCCATATTTATTGGTTGTTTTATAACTTCATAATAGTCGGGATACTCATTTTTATTTGGTAATTTCATAAAAATTAAAGATAATTGTCTCCCTTTTGCATCATGATAATCCTTTATAGTATCATACATAGTTTTTAATTTTTGTAAATGTAGTGGTACAACTTTTTTAGGTCTCCTATGTAATTGTAAACTATGTAATTATAAACTTTTGTAATTAAACCCATGTATATATTTTTGTACTTCTATACAGAATGTCCCAGATATTCGGAAACTACTGATTCTCCATGTCAAAATAAATTGGGATGTCCTGTACCATTATACAATCTATAGTTTTATTTCTATATGTGTGTGTTCTGGCTTTACAACTTTTGGGACATCCTGCATATTTAAATATATTACGTACCCAACATTTCTAGTAGGCGTAGATGCACTGGATTTCGTAGGTTTTGGTGTCTCTGGCAAAGGACCTAACTCTTTTACTTTATCCATTAAGACCTTTTCTAAAGTATTTGCATCTTCATATATCAAAGAACCTTCTTCATTATATTGACGACAGTTATTAAACATTAACTGATAAGAAAAATATGATACAAAATACAATAACAAATATTTAGTTAAGTAGTTGAAACATATATTTTAATACAACACTATATGAAATATACCTTAAAATCTTGTATCAATTCGTTTTCACTTTGATATTTCTCTGCTTTAATGTTAGCTTCAATTGCTAACATATCAATAGGTTCTGCTATTACTTGGTAATAATCTGGATATAACTTTTTAGAAGGCTTCTCCATAAACATTAACATTGGTTGTCGACCATCTTCACACTGTAATATAATGAAAAACTCTATATTGATAAGTTTCAGTTTTAATATTTCAAGTTGGAATTACTTACAACGTATTCCATGACACATTTAACTAGTGCATATAATCTCCTTTTCAGCGGAATATTGTCTTTATATTTTCCACGAGTTAATAAATTTGAAGCACGTTTAATAAGTTTAGGTTGTTGAGAATTATTTTCAAATTCACTATCTGAATCTGAATCCTAAAATATAAAATTAATACACATTTTTAGCGTAATCGAAATATGTTTAAAAATATTCATGTGTTAAAATAATTTTTTCATATAATATTTTAGTACATTAAATAATATAATATGCTAAATGCTCCTAAAATTTAATTGTAAAAGAAATTATGTAATTAAAGAAAGATACCTCGACAAAGTTGTGTTTACCTGATCAAATTCTAATAATTCTTGCACTTTTTCTTGCATAATTTTCTGCAGCTTCACAGCACACTTTAACATAAACAATAAAACTAAGTAATATGAACTAAGAACATAGATTTGTTTAAATCAATTAACGTTTATTACCTTGTATAATCTAGATGTATGAATATTATACTTCTTTGCATTTTCAAACATAATATTCATATCTCCAGCCACTTCACTAACAGTACCATATTCACCTTTCTAAAATAATTAGAAATTAAATAAAAATAATTTAGAGAAGACAGAATTATTTTATTTTCACTACCTTTATCTTCGTACGAATTTGTAATAAAGAAATAGGATTCTTAATCATTTTGTAATAGTCAGGATATAACCTCTTTGATGGCAGTTTCCAGAAGTATTCACTCATTCTAACTCCTATGTAAATCACAAAAATGTAATTAATATTGTTACTAAAAAACATAATAATAATAAAAGTATTATATAAATCATTTAAGTACCTTGATTGTTAGGTGCTGTTCTTATAGTTTGAAACAGCTGCCATTGTGGATTGTCAGCTTCTTCAGTTTCTGCGGGTTCTTCTTCTTCATCATCACTTTCATCATCTTCATCTGGTAATGATGCAGTTTGAGCTATTAAAGATTGTGCCATTGTGCGACTTCCTCTTTTACTTCTCGTTGATGGGGCAGTTGTTGCAATTTTTGGAATACAGCTACTTAATCCAGTATCCTGTTTTTTTGTTGCAGCAGTAATAATCTTTTTTAAAAGTTTAGCATCTTTATAAATTTGAGAGCCAGGTTCATTAAACTGACATGCATTACGACACATTAGCATCAAATCTTTTTCCATATCTGTAATGGTACTATAAGCTGCTTCTTGAATTTTTCTAGCAACTGTTTTCAGATCTACTGGTGTCTCAATTACGTCGTAATATTCTGGATACAACTAAAAATGCAACATTATTTATATATAACATCAGTTTAAAAAAATAATATTAATAATTCAGCAATAAGTAATCACTTTTTTTGATGGTTTCAGTTGAAACATTGTATGCAATGGCCTATTATTATCAGCTGGATCTGTTGCTGTCATAACTGCTGCAAATAAATCTTCAAACTGTTGTATTGTCTCTTCATCAGGATTCGTTGAACTTTCAGATGTGTCTTCTGTATCTTCTTGTTTTAATGTAGCTTTTCGAGCCTACACAATTAATATTATTAAAATTACCTGCTAGTTAAAGTACATGTATAATAGCTAATGTATTTTATGCTGTTACTTACCAATCGTGCTACCTTTAGAATAAGTTTCCCTTTGGGTTCTGGATCTTCATATTCTTCCATAATACGGTTTTTTGTATTTACACATAATTCCCAAAGTTCAGTAGCATCTTTATATTCAGGGGATGTACGCTGTGCATAAAAAGTTATTGTGACTAAAATATTAATCTATTCCAATATACATACATGTTAATTCAATTCAACAACTATTACCATATAAAAAGCTTTTGCATTATTAACCATAAGTTGAATATCAGCAGCTAAATCATCCATATCCCTATACTCATCTGTTTTTAATTTTTGTTGAACCTTTAATAGGTCTATAGGATTTGATACAACTTCATAATATCCTGGTTCTTGTCTACGTTTAGGCACACGTATAAATGCATCACATAACAATGTCCCATCTTCCTTCTTTTGATTTCTTAATACGTCATATAATTGTTGACACAAATCACTCTGAATATTTTAAATTAAACAAATATCAAGGTTTAATATTCAATTAATTATAGAGACCTTTAACATTTAAGCATCTACGACAAAACAACTTACAGGGTCTAATTTTTTTCGTCTTTTAGTAGGTTCACGTGGTACTTCATCGCCATCATCTTCTGTTCCTCGACTTGCAACTGAAGATGTTCTACGGCGCTTGTTCATTTTAAGTAATCTTAAAAAAGTATGAAAAATAAATATATGTGTAAATATAAAAACAGTAGTGTTTCAAATTAATATACAGCTACTGTATTCCAATTCCTTATTTCAGTCATAATATCATAAAGGATATATACAGGAAAGACTAACTGCATGTTATGCCTAGCTAATACAATATAATTACATCACTGTAATGCAGATGACTAAGTTGCAATTGTAAATCCTATGGAAAGGAATTTTATATACAATATGTCAATTTACTAAATATGTTATTTCACAAAGAGATTCCTTGGCGTACGCATTCGGTATGAAAATAACTGAGATACACAACTGCAGCTAAGAAAATTTCGCCGCCATGATATGTCGCCACTGTGCTTTAAAATGCAGAAGCATACAGTATTTCAATTTTTGTGTATACTTAATACTGCAAATGAACTTATTTTATTTATAATAGGACACAAAAATTGTGGTACAGTCATATCTGAATAACTGATGGAATAATTAAAGAATATCACCAGTTTATAATAAATGCTTGCTTAACTAAAATTTGCCGCCATATCAAAGCCTCACTGAATCTTTGAACATAACTCGTCTATAAATATTATCATTTACTTTTTAAGGCATTGGTGCTATCGTTCATTTGAAATCGTCACCTACCGTTAAAATATGTATAAAAGGTTCTTTATTAATATACAACATGTAAAATAAAAACGTTACAAATGTATTACACTTTTCATATGCAACACACGATGACACACGACTTGGCTAACGCCATGCCGTAAGCAACCGCGGGTTTATACCCGCACGAACTACGTATACGATCCTATAGCCAGAATTAGAGACCATTTCATGTGACTTTTCGTATATAAATTCAACTGGTCGATAAAGTAGATGTATTTTAACGTTTTATACATATTTTTAACCAGATTCCATGCATTATTAATAACTGTCATAACAAAATTTACATTACAGAAAACTGTATCGTAAATAGCGGTTATAAAAAGTATCTAGCTTTCTATTATATTTTTAGTAAAATAAATATATTTCTTAGAGAAAACGATGAATCACTTAATGAAATAAAATTTTTTGAAATTTTTCATCTGCAAATATTAAATGAACATCACAATCATTTAAACACCGATCGTTAGATACAAATTATATATCGATAGTTTATAATTCGATATCTGTATATACATAGTTCTTAGAATAGTAGAATGTACTTTTTTCGCGCATCTTGGCTAAGTTCAGAAGGCTTTTCACCATCAGTAAGGTAACAATTTATTGTCTGCTTCTCATTTTCAATTCATATACATGGTAAACAAAAATACACAAATAACAGAAAGAAATTATGACTTAAAAGAGTATACTAAATAAAAGATCACTGGATATACTGATCTTGTAATCAAAAATGTCCTTAGAACGCTTGCGCGTTACCAACCAATCAGAGTCGATATGTGCAGAACCAATGAAAAGTCGTCATTTAGGAAGTACATTCTCTCGTGACATGATTATATACACACACATATAACAAATATGTACAATATACGCCATAAGCATACCGACCCATGATCTAATCTTACGTAGTAGCCATTTTACCTTTCCTTACATCGGGTTATACGAAAGAAGTAAGTTGTTAGGTTGTTAAATGGTTTGTCGGTAATTGTATGTGTTAATTATTAGTAATATGACATTGTCATGTAACAACGTATTATCTTTAATAAACTAAAATATATTTCGTGTTAATTTTTAAGTCATTTCCGTGAAACTGGGTGTTAGGTAATGGCCAAGTAAGAGAATCAGTATGTAATGTAAAAGAATTATATCCTTTTATGAGTTTAATACGTTTAAAATTACAATTGTGTGTGTTTCATATATTTTTATTTATAATTCTATATTACTGTAAACTGGACAGATATGTGAAAATATTTTAATACTTTATCCAATAATACTTCGTGTGTAGAAAGATTGTATATTTTATATTGAAAAATTTTAAACTGCGGTTTACTTTTTTATGACAAATGTCAAATAATAAAATGTGATATCTTATTTATAACATATCAGATATTGTCATCTCGTCACATCAGTTTATGACAGTAAAAACTTGGACTAATTATATACATATTTCAAGCAATTTTATGAGATTTTATATTTTATAAAAGTTAAATAACATATAATTTCATATATAGTTAAATAATTTTTTATTTCAGTACACAATGGCTAACAAATTAATTCTCTCACGTTTACAACAAAATATACCATATATGTGTATTCGTGGAATGGCTTTGCAAGGTGAAGTATTCCCAGACAAAATTGGTAATCGGGATGTAGTAGGTCATGGATATAATGGAGACGCTAGCTACTTAGATCGACCTGATTTTCCTATGCCTGCTATTCGATTCAAACCAAATACTCCAGATGTCATGGTAAAATAATTTGTATGATTATAAATCTTCAAGCCTAATTAATAAAATGTAATTTTCAAATATTATTTTTTAATAAATTGATCTTTACATAGGCATTGCGAGAAAAAGAAAAGGGAGATTGGAAGAAGTTATCAATAGAAGAGAAAAAGGCGTTATATCGTGCTAGCTACCGCCAAACCTTCAGCGAATTCCAAGCTCCAACAGGCGAATGGAAAGGAAATATAGGAGTGACATTAATGGGAGTAGCATTGAGCCTTTGGTTATTCTATTTCCTTAAAGCTTTTGGTAAGATAAATCATATATATCATAATATAGTTATAACATATATTTAAAAAATATATTAAATTATGGTTTATAGTTTATAATTCATAATTTTAATAAATTAAAAATAACTTACTTAAGTCAATAATTAAATAAAATAATATTCTATTATAATTAACCACTTGTGCTGATAATTGGTTAACTATACCATATAATCAAGTTAAAAACAAAATGTGTGTGCATGTAATATGTACCATGACTGTATATAAAATGAATGTGATAATTTTTAGCATAAGTTGTTAAATATTTCATGTACACGAAATTGATTGAATAATTTAATTAAATTCTACAGCATACCCACCATTGCCAAAATCATTTAGTGAAGAAAGTAGACTTGCACAACTGGAACGTATGCAAATACTTGAGGTCAATCCTATTACTGGAATTAGTGCTAAAAAATAAAATAATTTATATGTAAAAATATAGTATAAAATACAATTTGTTGTACAGTAACAATTAATAAAAATGTTCTGTATACGCTTAGGACAAAAAAATTTTAATAAATTATTCCTACTAAAATAAACATACTTTAAAGCATAACTTCCTATAAATGATTCAGAAATATATATGCATTTTACTTGTTATGAACGTTTGAAAAAGTTGTTGGTTTAGAGGTAGTTTACACTAAATATAAAGCATTCGTCAATTTTTATCTATTCTTATTTTCTTTAAATTTTTCTGTATCTAAAATTCATTTACTAACTTATTATATTATTACACATATTAATATGCATTTATGAATGTAAATATTTGTAATTTTATTGGGAAATATAAATTTTGGAAAATATCTCAAATTTATTATATTTTTTCGTTTCAATAATTTACTAAACCTAGTTTACTAAAAACTAGGAATTTTTTCTACTTTGAAAATGTTCCGAATTTTAACATATTTCAATAATGTTTATGTTTATTATTTCATAAAATAAGATCAGAAAGAATAAGGTATAAGTACATAATATTGGAAAGAAAACAATCAAAATGACAGAAAGAAATCTGTTATTACTGTTTATTAAAGTTTTAATACTTACACATTTTTTAATAATTTCTGAAGATAGACAAACATAAATCATAAGTTATTAATAATACAATTTTATGAAAATTTGATCCCCGATTAAAAAATCTGCAATAGTTTCCATAGACTAGTTAGCTGTAATAACAACAACAATAGTAATAATAATTACATAGCTTCAAGAATTTAAGATTCATGTTTTTACTGTTCACATACGTACACACATCACACATACATATATATATATATACGTATATGTATGTTTAACAAGCAATTGACATTCTAATTACAAATCGAATCACAGCTTATAATGAGAATTTTGAGGCTTTCACGGCTCGGTTTTGTTACAGTTAATATTGTTTGAGGCTTTCGGTTATAACCTTTAAACATTATTAACTGCCAGAGCTTATAAATATTATCGATGAACAACGTTTCATTGAATAGTATATAGAACACTGCACATCTGTTATAAAGTTTGAAGGAAAGTGAATACTATCTGTTTTTTGCTTTTTTTCATTCGAATTTAATAGGAGACACCGTTTGAACTATATTACAACTTGTATTAACACAAAATGCAATCCAGAAAAAGATTCTTAATCGGTAAACGCTTGCTATAATAAACGCAGTCGTCTCTTTTTTTTCAATTTCAGAAATAAAATTTTACACTGAAAAACGGAATGTAATTTTTAATAATAAATTAAATATAAGATAATTTCACAAATATAATATTTAGAGTCTTCAATAATATAAAGGCCTTTCGCGTATTGTCATATACAAAATTTTTGAAATGTTGCTCAGTTTACTAAATATTTAATACAGAATATGTTTAAATGCAATATCTGATTCGTGCATTGAATCCATGTGACGTTCTATCATGATGCATATGCTTACTATTATTTTTTGTAATATAAAAATAATTGTATTATTGTTCGGGGGAGACTAAAAATTACAAACTAGTGTTATGAAATCAGCAATTCTGTATAAAAAGTAAAGTATTACGCACAATTACAACTTGAAAGAACACGGTGTAAAAATCTAAAATGTATTATTTTTTTCATCGATGAGTTAGTATTTTCAAAAATATTTTTATTCAAAATTTCTTGATCATCAGCACACGAACTTATAGCTTTATTAAAATCCGAAAAATATACCAAAACATTTTCACAACAGTACTGGACTTACATATTACAGAAAAAATAGATAATTCTCACATAATCATGGACACATCCATGATTTCAAATGATAAAATTATATTATTTTAGGTACGTACAAAATAAAAAAAAATTTAGTAGGTAACTCTTAAACTTATTTTTTCTATGTTCGATAATGTATATTACAATATTTACAATAGGTAAGTTCCAATATCACCAATTTGTCTGCCACCCCTTTTGTTATAAGAATATAATTCCATATAGAAAACTAAGTCTTTATCATCATTGTTAGAGCTTGTTTTATAGCTTCGTGAAATCTTTAAGAAAACTGTACTGTAAATAATCTTTTGTATATATCATCCATATTATATAAATGTATTACAATGAGTTTATCGTGATTATGAACACAATTGCTATTTAAAAATTGCAATAAGCTTGTAACCTCGTAAATAATAATTAGTAAAATATTACATATTTTCTCAGTGTTACTTGTAATATGTGCAGGAATACGAAAAAAAGTAAAACTATAAATCAATCTATGTTACAGTTCTGTACGTCTTTGGTATTTAAATTATCGTACAGAATAAAATGTTTCTGATGAAATGAAGAACTTAATTACACTGGGGGCCACTTTCTTGTTCATATAAGAAATAAGAGACACAGAGTTTATCAACTCCACATCATTATAGACACTGAGCCCCTCTGTACACTAAAATGGAAAGGATAATTTAGTTGTATGATGAAAGTTAATCAATGTCTTTTCACCACACGATTATGATATTGAGCTCTCTACTTAAGTGACAAACAAAGTCCAGTGTTATTTTGCACGTTTCATCACCGTACACAATCTCCTGTACCACGAGGTGTAATACACTGTTTTTTTCGTTTGACGGTTTGTGACCTTGAACTTGGACTGTGGCTATTATTATTACTTCCATTACTATGAAGAGAATGTTTTGCCTTACTTTGTCCACTTATGTTATTGTTTATTCCACGATGATGATAATTTCCTCTGGAATTGTGGTGGTGGTTGCCTATAATAAATAAAGAATATACTTTTTAAATACGTTGAAAAAAGCAAGGTTCGTATTACTGTATATAGTTTTATTGAAATTTAAAGGTAGATATGGGGCATTCATAAAAACAGAATATTCATACCATGAGCAGTTCCTTTGAATGGTTTTTTCCATTGTGAATGATGATGAGTATGTTGATTATTATATACATGTCTTTCTTTATTCCTATCTTCTCCTTTTCCACCGGTATTAGGAGAATTTCCACGACTACATTCGGAATCCTAATAATAGTAAAGTTGTATGTTAAATATAAATAAAAATATTATTAATACATAATCATTCTTTTCACATTTAAATAAATTATATTTCAATACCGTATCACTAGCTGGAGCAGACAGCGTTGATGCATCTGATCCAGTTGAACTTGATAATGAATCTACCTCACTCAAGGATAGCGGGAATGTTTCTTTGATCCATTTACGGTATTCTATTACTTCATCTGTCACGCGAATTATTCTTCCTAATATACTGTACATCATACAATCTTAGAAAACGTTTGATCAAGTCATGTCACATATCACCAGAGTTAAGATGTATAAATAATCTTACCTTACTTTATTTGCATCGTTAACTAAAATATTTAAAGGACTAACAGCCTGTGATAAAACATAATAAGCCCAATCAAACGCATCTTTTACATACAGAGCACCATAACTACTGCGACCAATATCATTTCCAGGTGTAAGTGGATCTTCTATGCACAATAAAGAGGGTCGATGACCATCTATCATATCTCGTTGAACCTATGAATCATGTAAAACATACAACTCAAATTAATACATAAATCGGTATATTTTTATGTAAACATATTACTATGATAAATTTTCGTTCAACTATTTGCACACGAAACATATTCGTGTGCTCACTAATTTATCCTTATTTTTTAAATTCAAATATTTATTTTTACTTACTACTTCTTTCTTATTCTAAAGATGATTATATATTTTGATTAATTAGATTGTAATTAATCCAGGTATTTAATTAAATTTTTTACTTAAATAATGCAATAATATGCAAAAGATAATATATATCTTACATTATATGTAATAATATATATTACATTAGAAATTTGTAGACTTGTTTTATAAAAGTTCAGATCATTGTTCTTTTTTTTTAAATTTATAAATAATAAAATTCCTTTGATGACATTCAAATGATTAAATGAATTAGCATATGGTATTTTATCAAATATACAATTTCTTTACCTCTTCTTTTGATATGTAAGTACCACCATCTTTTACTCGAATTCCTGTTTTAACATAATTAAATTTCCTACCGTATAGTTCCAAAAATTCTATTAATAGCACCCCAAGATTAGCATTTGAGCAATAAGCATTTTGCCTGGGATGTAACTGAAATAATAATTAGACTAAATGATAAAAAGACTGGTTGTGCATTTGTAATGATATGAGTTATCTCTTATAAATAATACTGATAATTTCATAGACCACAATCTGTTAATATTACATTGTTTCATTTATTTAAGCATGAAATGTTTAAGATAAGTTATTAATGCCTCACCTGTAAAAAACTGATAGTCATAAGTATTAAACTGTATGAGGAAATTCCACCAGTAAACACTTCATTCAGGTCTCTTTGTAACAAGAATTGCTTTAATACCATAACTAATTTCTCCAATACTGGATATCGTTTTTTAAAAGAATTGATCAATTCTGCAGATTTAACACCATTACTCATATTAAAACTGATATCTACTTTAATCTCAGTTTCTTTATCAGTTAACTTGACAATTGGAACACTAGCTTTATCTAGAACTTTAATAGAGGAAGGTTCAGCAATATTCTGATCCAATAAAGCACGTTCCAAAGTGCGTAATGGAAGATTTGTCCACATTCCTATTACTACTAAATCTATATCACTGCAAAAAGAAATAAATTCTGTGCATCTAAAAAGCTTTGTAATTAGCATAAAGTATTAACTGTGTTAATATTATTGTTTTACAAAAATAGTTAGGATTACTCCAATGTGGTGAAATATTTTCAATTAAATATATTTTCATAAATTTATTATTATGTATAAAAAAAATCATTTATGAATACAGAAAACAGTAAATCTGATTTAATATATATATATTTCAGCATAAACACATAACTAAATACAATCTGTTTTAAATATGTACATTGATACGTACCTTGTAGGTAAATATAAACCAGTGCGAAAGCTGCCAAATACTTCAACCTTAGAATCTGGCCAGAGATCATATATTACTTGTTCTATCCTTTTGACAACACGTATTCGTAAGCTATGCTCCTCATTAGAGGGACACATATAAGCAAAAAAATCTTCAATTTCTTCATGTAATCTAAATTTAATAAACAATACATTACTAAAAATATGTAAATGTATATATTATGTATTATCAAAAAATACATCTACTTTAATTGTTTCAAACACATAAATCATTTATTATTACTATTACTTCTTATAAAAATTATGTTTGATTATAAAAAATAAGTTCTTAAAAAACAGTGTATTAAAATTTTCATTGTAATACATAATTAAAAAATTTATAAAAATAATAACTAAGAAATATATTTTTTCTTTGTTACATTATAATTTCAGTTTTATAATAAATTTTTATTTAATGAATCTTAATCTACTTATTATCTAATTTTTTAAACACAGAAAGTTTTTTATAAACTAAAGTGCAAATGTATTCAGTTTTAGTAACATTCTGATCAGCTTTCTGGTCTTCTTCAGCCTTTTATTATAAATTACTACACAGATACTGCAGTATAACATAGTATAAAAATTAATATTGGCATTATTTATAACAAAAGCCTAAAGAGGATTTTAAAACATTACCAAAATTAAACACGTTTATAATTTAGTCCATAAACTATTTTATATGTTTAAAGAATTGAATGATAAGTGTACTAAAATTCAACAATCTTAGTATAAACAATAAGTAATGTTTATTTATAATCATGCAATTTCATAAAAATAAAAGAATAAGAAAAATATTTACTTTTCAACAAGTTATATGTATTATATTATAAAAATAATTAATTGATAAAAAACTCATATTTTATGATTTATATATCATCTGTACTAATTAAATTTAAAAACAATGCAACTAAGAAAATAAGAATAAATTATTTAAATATGCAAAATATTACACTAAATAAAATTTTCTAAATATTTTGAAATAAAATGTTTTATCCTTTGATTTGGAAAAAAAGAATTAACTTATAGATAGTAAATTTGTTCAATAGATATTATACAGATGATTACAAACAAAATAAAACATAATATATAAATATTTAAATTTGTAACAAATAGAAAATTTGTGTAGTTTATAATTAATAATATTTCATAATTGTAAAAACATTACCTGAATTAATCATTTCATGATTATTAATAATTATATAGGATAAAACGATGTACGGTTGCACTATTACAGCAACGTTACATTTCATTACTGAACAACAGGAAATATTATAAAGCCAAACATAAATAATCATGTTATATAAACATCCACGTGTGTTTACAAAACCTTTATATTAAAATTGTAACAATATAATTCGCAAAAATGGTTAGAAAAGTCGAATTATTTAAAAATATTGTACTCAACAAATTGAAATCGTTTATTAAAAAAAAGGGAAAAAAAAGATACATTCTTTACGACATTTCTAATTATAAAGGGACCTTGTTATACCCTATTTGTAAACGAGCGTGCAAGCTACATAACCTTAATCATGCCCATATGGATAAACCATGTAAAGCACAATAACGTAATTTTTCTAATACAAATAATAAAACAACATTTGATAAAAATACTTACCCGATAACCCCTTTTGAATAATGTTTATTGGGTACCCTCCACGGACAACCGCCGTATTCGCCGACTAAGGCATAGTAATTATAGTTCATGCCGTAAGTACTAGCACGATTATCACCTTTCCTACGTGATGGATTATAATAGCTATTACAAGTATTATGTTGCATACGGTCTGCTGTACGAGAATTAAGAGAATCCAAAGATAAGAAGTCCTGTTGAAGTTTCACACCCATAACATTTGAAGACGAGTCGTTTTTCAGCGTTAAGATATCCAGGCCTTTCTCAGCTTCCCAAATGTGTAACCACAAATCCTTAGCGGGGCCGAACTGCTCCGGTTGATACCAACCGATAGTCGGATCCATTAAATAGTTCTCGATTCTGTATCTTACGATTAATGGTCCTTGCGCACTACACTACAATTCCAATCTTAATTCAACTTTAATTGAAAAATTGTCTGATTTATTGTAACCTGCGAACACTATGAAATTCATACATACAACCAATGAATAACAGCATTTTAGAAAACCTCATACACTGTTAAAGCCTTACTTGAACATAGAATAATACGGCTACCCGAAAAATTTCTTCCTGCAGATGGCATTTTCATTTAACTTCCTTCCATGAGAAAGTAATCTTACTAGATGGCGGATTTTCGTTTCTTCTGAGCATGTTAATTCTGTTTTTAAATTTATTCAATAATATAAATAATTAAGATCACACAGTCGTTCAGTTTTTAAGATACTAATATATAATATTAACTTGGTTATAGAAAATGTAATGCATCTTATATCCATTTTTGGAAAGAATTATACTTCATTCCGCAACTTGGTATCCTAGGGAGATTCCTCACGACTGTGATACTCCTCTATAGTTTGCTTCTGCTGTGTGGTTATATACATGATGCGAATAAATAAACCGACAATCAGAACCAACAATGTTGCGATAAATGTGCAAAATAAAAGGAATATTATACTCTACTTTTTAATGTATTCATAAAATATATGACGATAGAAAAGGAAGTATTTTGTCTAATGTATAGAACACACTAAGGTCAACAAGAATTAGAAATTATGAAACTTTATGCTCGCTGAGTATACGCTTGCGTCACAATCGTTATAAGAGCGCATGTGCATTATCATAGATTATAAAGTATGGAGAACGGAATAAGTTAGTTTCGATTAGTCCACAAGACCACGTTTACATTGGTCGAGAAATTGAACAGACAGCTCAAGTGTCAAAAGATAGCTTTTTCGTCTTTCTTATTCCAGGTCTACATGTAAACCATAGAATTATACAAAATAAAAAATCGCTGAATGTATATTTGGTAAAAATCATTTTACAATCAAGAGTAACTTGTATGTACACAGTAAGCAAGAATCTTTTCCCTATTTTTGTTCACCATGTATATGACGACTAAGTGAAAAGCATATGACAGTGAAAGTGCATTGAATGGGAATGTCTCTACTGAAGTTAGCCGAGTTGCGCAAGTATGATTTGTTGTTGAACAAAGGCACATGTATATGTATATGTATAGCTCATCTTATTTCCGTGTGTTTCCGCGCGAAAAGTATATATACGATTATATACGAATTAAAATCAGTTGAATCAGTTAATATTATAAATATAAGTTATGGATAAGAGAAAGTTAAAATTCAAAGGTAGCTTGCACAAAAACTTAATAGGAAGCCAAGTATCATCACAAAGTAACTCTTCTAATACTAAATCCTTAACTCAAAAACCTGCAAAAAGTAAAAGTTTATTATTAGCTGAAAAAACATTGTCAACTCAAAGTAAGTTAACAAGTCTATTTACATTCTGAAGTCAAAATATATTATTAAGTAAAATATGTATTTACAGGTGAAAGCAAGTCATCGGATGAAGATTTATTCTCAAATAAAGATGCAGCATCTACAGATACAAAAAAGACTGAACTATCAAAAGAAAATACAGTATCACGAAAACGCAAGTCGTTTAGTTTCAATGCATTAAATTGTGAAAGTGATGATGATTTAGGCCATCCTTTGGCAGAATCTACAGTATTAAAGAAAAGATGTAATGATACTAATATTACACAAAATGAACATGAAAATATTAGCTGTAAGGATAATTCAAAGAATTTATTAGCTACAGTAGAGAATATCAATAACGATTCTGTCACAAAATGTGAATTTATTGCATTTTTATCTGAATCTGGTATTAAATTAAATTCAGTTGCTCCACATTTGCTTTGTAAGTATTTGTAAATTATGTTAATGTTATTAATGTCTAACATTTACACAAAACTTGTATCTTAAAATATATTAAATTAATAACAAATCTTATCAAATTCTCATAGATAAGGATATTATAACAGTTCAAAAAAATATGAAAAAATTATTGAATTCAAAAAAATATGAAAAAAAGAAGTTAATTACTTTGGTGGAAAAATATTTTGAAAATCAACAAAATCTTGAAAATGCACTAGCTGACATGGAACTATTTGTTAATGATGAAGTATCAAATGTTTTGCATAGTTCATCTCTTATAAAAATCTTATTACAAATTCCAGAATTGCATCCAGAAATATACAGTAGTCTGTTATCTAAACTTAATGAATCTGTGCTCATAGCGTATGTTTCACAGTTATATTACTTCATAATATAAAATAATCTTTGTAATCTTGTACTATTTGTTTTGCATACATTTAATATAAATTTTCAGTGATTCCATTGAGTCAGTACCTTGGACTCTTTCACTGTTGCAACAATTTCGATTTTTGGATGTTGTAACTAATTCTGATGTCTTAACCAGTAGCTTAGAACAACTTTTAGAATCATGTCCTATATGGTTCCAAAGTGAATTACTTCTGTTTTTGCCTGATATCATAACTGATAAACAACATCAAACTATTGCTGACATTTTGAATAAAGTTTTAGAAGAGAATTCTGAATTAATAAATTTAATATTAAATTGTATGAGTAATTTAAATCTTGGAAAAGAATATTTAAATGAATACAAGGAAAAAATACTCAATTTATTAAAAACAAATGTAAATTTGAATGCAATATCAGCTATTGTAAGGTATGTTTTGTTATTGAAAGTATTATATAAATATATGTATTTTTAATTTTGTCGATTTATATACGTTTTTTTGTAGCTTTGTGTTAGAAGATTGTGCTGATACAGAAGTTTTTGGAAAAACGTTAAAAATATTACGGAATATTGATATGCAACCTCTTGTTGGAGAAAAAGTTGAGGAGTGTTATCAAAATCAACTAAATATAGTTAATACTCTAAAGATGAGTATGTTAACATCAAAAAATATAGTAAATGCAACTATAACAGTTATAAAAGATATTACTAAAGATCCAAAACCATTAGATATCATTCTTTTACTACTTATATTTTCAACAACAGAGATAAAAAAAAGAATTATTGAAACTATGTTTAAACAGTATATACGCTCTGGATTTTATAGAACGAGTTTATTAACTTCATTATATAATGATTACAAACAGGTATACAATAATGTAAACTCTAAACATACTGTAAAATATTAAATCGTCATTTATTTAATTTAATGAAAGTATTTTGATTTAGGTTGTGCAAGAACTACAGTCACCTGCATTGCAAATATCAAGTAATTTATTAAAAACAGATGAACGTGTATATATTGACTTTGCTATTGACTGGTTACGCTTACAATTTATGTGTCATAAAGAAAATGTATTTAAGCAACGTGAGATTCTAGAAAAAATTATATTTCTTATGGGTGACAATGATCAAACAATTAAAAATGCTCTTGCAGTCCTTTGTAAAATGGTAACAAAAGAGGAAGAAAGACAATGTTTAACACTACATTGTAATCATCTTCGCATTCTACTTGAAAAAATGGATAATTTAGGCTTAGAAGAAGTTGGCACATTAAATGATTTATTGCAATATTTATGTTCAAATTCCAGTTCTATTGCTGATTCTTTACGTGATGACTTATTCATATTACTTCAAAAGCAGTTGTCTAACTTTAAACCACTGTATGTATTAATTAAGCATTTTTTAGAAATACTTATGAGTATTGTATGTACCTTTTTTCAAGTAAAACATATTTACTTTTTCTTTTCTTTTTTGATATTTCAGGATAAAATGTAAAGGTGTTTTAGCATCGGTTATGGCAATAAAACACTTGATGCTGAAAGCAGAAACATCTGATGCAGCTTATAATTTATTTAGTATGCATTGTGGAGCATTTATGAAATATATATTAAAGTTATTAACAAAGTTTTACTATTTTAAATATATTACAAAACAAGAACTTTTTTTGTTTTATAGAAACAGTATTAAATAATGTAAAGACTTGTCCAAGATCGAATGCTTTATTTTATGATCAATTAACATGTATTATTTCCGAAACTGAAAATGTTGATATACAATTTATAAAAAGCCTTACAAATTATGTCGAAGAAGAATTTATTAATGTAAATATGATTGATAAAACAAATTACAGGTATGTAATTTATATGTATATATTCTTTTTAATTTAAAATTTTTATTGCACATTTTTTGTTATCTTTAGAGGAGAATTGGTACCTAAATTTGGTTTGAACAATGTAGAAGATGAACCACAAAATTGTGTTTTAACTTTTGAAGACAAAAAGTATGGCGCAATTGTACCAATTTCGTTTAAACTACTCAGAACTTGCTGTATAAGATTAAGTGAAAACGGAGATTTAGAGGCCATAGATTCTCTTTTAGGATGTGCAATATTAATGCCAGAAAATTTTGATATCGCAGAAAACTATATAATGGATTTAGTAATATGCTGCATTAACTGGTGAGTTAAAAGTCGAATAAATAAATTAAAATGCAATGATGGTTAAAACAGAGAAAGTTATAAAAACTAACTTCTAGGTTTCGAGAAATAATTAATGGTTTTGTTACACAAAAAGATCCTTTACTACGAAAACAAGTGTTACAAAGATTAGATAATCTTATTGATTTACAAAATGAATTAAGAATGATGTTTTCTCTGTGTGATACAAAGTATCAGCCACCTCCAAGCTATTTTCAATATTTTCCAACACCACAGTTTGTAAGAATTGAGAAAAAGGTAGGCAGAAAGGGTAGAAAAGGAAAAAAGGAATCCAAGGAAAAATCTATCAGTTTTAATGAAAGTGATAACTGGGAATATGGGTCTACAATATGTACTAAAAATCCAGCATATTTCAGAAAATTAGATGCCTCGGTATGCACGTGTATACACATTATTATTTTATTTTGCACTTAACTTATTTTATGATAATACTTATATTTATTTATATAATTAAAACTAATTTTTTATAGATAGTACATTTATTAGATGTAAAAATGGAAATGCATAAATCACAATCTACAAATTGTTATATATCTATAAAACAAATATGTTTTATCGTTAAAGAATTGTTAGGAATTTTTGGATATGATGCTAATGAAAAGTTCATAACAGATTTAATTGAATTATTGCCTAAAATTTGTAAAAAATTGCGAGATATTGTGGATACTTTAAGAGAAGACAATAACAGTCAATATAGAGAAGCTGCTAGATTATTGTTATGTTTGTTAACAAAGATTTTTAATTGGAAAGGATTTGAGAGTGTCACTTACAATGTATTGTTAAGAGGTATAGTACATATTTTTATAATAATTTCTTAAGTTTGTGTGCATTAATCATTTTTTTCTTTAGAGGGTTTACGAACTTTAGCAAGCCAAGTAAATGAAAGTAATGCTACATTAAGATCCTGCAAAGAACTTGTTTCAGAAGCTTGCAAGTATTTTGAATCTTTATCTGATATTGCAACACAAATATCTCTATCTACCACATTAATTAATATGTGTAAATCTTTAATGAAACATTCTGAATCTTATACTAAAGAAAATAAAGAAAAATATGGTAACTAATATTATATATTATTTATGATGTACTAAATATTAAACGTATATATCAATATAGTTTTTAAACAAGTCATAATTATATATTTATAAAATATCTAGCAAAATTAGCATTTGGATTTTTATCTCTTCAATGGCCAGAAGAAAAACATGCTAGTCAACAATATAAAACATCAGTAATTGAATTACTAAACAATTGGATTGATAATGAGCCATTACCATTACAGACAGTTACTGTAATTTTGGAATGGTTACCGAATGAAACTACAAACTTGGAAAATCCTAAAAATTCTTTAAGTAAAATACCTTCAATAACAAGGAATAACTATCATTTTTTGCTTAAAAAGATATTCGATGGTCTGATTAATGGTATAAAAATAGCACTTCCATTAGTTAATAGGTATATATATTTTACAATAATTAAACTGAATATATTGTTTAATATAAACTATTTATATTGAATAGATATTTGAAATAATTAATATTTTATTAGTGACCCCGAAAGAATAAAATTATGGTATGAAGTTGCAACAAGTGTTCAAAAATTGGTTCAAATATGTAAAACTTTAACTACAAAAAATAATGTATTAATTTTTTTAAAACATATGCCCATTTTATTGAAATCTTTTCTAAATCTTGGAATGCCAGTTCTTGAATATAATCTAAAATATCAAACTGAAGATGTTACCAAAATATTAAAAATGATGCAAGGTAGAAATTTTAGTTAATATAATTAATACATAAAATGCATTAGCAGTGCTAATATAGTATAAACAGTATTTATTAACTATAAAATTATTTATATTTTAGGAGGTACACGTTATTTGCACACAATATGTTGTGATAGCGCAGAAAAGAAGGATCTTACATTAACAAAGTACATCCCTGCAGCTAAATCTATATTGGAGAAGTTAATTTACAGTGTTAAAGGAATGTTAGTTCTTAATAACAGTCCTGCTGCTTTTTGGATGGGGAACCTTGTTAATAAAAATTTAGAAGGTCGTGAAATTCTCTCACAGGTTTGTAAACTAACTTCATAAAAATTGACTTGGGATGTTTTTACATATTGTATTTTATTACTTTTTATATTATTATCTACATTTTTAGACTGTATCATCAGAAGAAACCACTTTACCAAGTTCTGATATTATTGATGATGCAATTGCAGCTGATGTATCATCAGATATCTTAGAGAGTGATAATTCAAGTGATGATCTTGCAGAAGAAAATGATTTATAAGGAACTTTATTATTTACTTATAAGGAATTAAAAGGAATCTCAATAAATTATAGATTAGTTGTGGATATTTTTACATTTATGACACAACAAAGTGTGTACAATATATGTTAAACGTGCGTTATATATGTACAAATATTCGCAATCTAATTACAAAAAATTTACATTTTGTAATACAGTATTTTTTTACTATTTCTATATATAATGTTTAAAATACTACACATAAAGTATTAGACTCTTTTTTTTTTTAATTTAAAATTAAATGTATATATGTTCAGTGTCTTAACACTTTTATTTATTTTTACACAAGTTGTTATTAAATATTTGGCGCTTCCATGTTAAGTCTGGCATAAGTGTTTCTTCAACAAATGTTACTTCATTGTTTCCATTAACTAGTATTATAGAATGAGTTCGTGTTGAATATTCACCAGCAGACACAAAAATTGAACTGAGTTCTTTATATCGTGATAAATGTCGCTTTTGCAACTCTGGATCAGGTAAATGCCTGTAAATATTCAAGATATTGCGTAACATGCCTTAACAGTATAAAACTCATAATTGATTAAATGATGTATACTTTTCTTTTGATTTCAAAAATGTTAAAAGATCCTCAATCAAATCTGTTTGTTTTGACACATTAGCATTTTTAACAATACTTTTAAATCTTTCTTTTCCTACTTCAACTTTCCTATAAGGAACATCAAGGCCACTGTTACTAAACCCTAGAATACTATCTTCTGCCAGAGAAGGTCCCATTGAATTAATAGAACTACTGAGGTAGTGAACATTTGCATTGCTAAACAGATAAACGGTGTCTTATTAATTTAAAAGATTATAATATTTAAGATGATTATATTCAACATGATTATGGACTTAAAAATTTATTTACGTACTGTAAATTAATTAAAATCAAATGAAATGGATTATACAGTGAACCATTCTTATTTTCTTTGTACAATTTATCTAAATATGAGGTTTCAGAATCATTTGAAGTAACAAAATTAGGTATTAATACTCCTCGTCCCTGTTTAGGATTATCTGTTAAATCTTCTTCGTTAGCTAAATTTAAAACAACACCAGCTTTTCCTGTTGTAGATAATGCTAACCAAGTTCCGCCTTCTTTTCCAGGTTCCATATCAGTACCTGATAAATTATAATTTTAGTTTAAATTTTAAATGCATCAGTAATTTTAATTAAAGCAGAATGCACATATAATTATAATAAATCAACGTATTAAAATATAATAATTTGTTTAAATTAGGATATAAAAGAATTGAACAAATTCATTTAATTGAGCAATAGTTGATATTATATTTACTCAAACAATTAAGTACTTCTAAATATACTTTTGACATACCTCCTAAACATTCTGGATGATTTTTCCAATAATGGGCAGGTGATGCTGGACGTTTAAGATATTCATCACGGTTTGTAGCCACAATTAATCGATAGGATTCAGAATTAGCATCAGGATTGCGATAAATAAATAAGATACACATAATTGAACTAAATCATTTAAATGTTACATACAATACTCTTTTATATCACTGAAGAATTTTGATTTAAACCAGCTTTGTTATATATCTTTGATAAGATTGCTATGTACTTTACAATCATAAATTAAGATAATGTTCTGTATGTTGATTACTGAAGACAAGAAAATAGTATGTGTCTATTTTATGATAACTGAATACTTAACAGTACATAAAATATTAACATTATTAAAAATATTCTTTTCAAATAAACATAAAACATTTATAATTATTATATAATAATGTAATTATATTATTTAAAATTTACGAGACTAAATCTTATTTTACAATTCAGTTTTTTAAAATGTTAAAATTTGATCAACTAAATTAAAACGCAATATTCTGCGTTATACATTTTTCAATTTTGTTACATCATTATTGACACATACTATTTTACACATACTATTAATATACTATTATTTACACATACTATTTTATCGGAATATTTATGAATTTTGGTTTTAAATATATATAAAACTTTTATATTTTACGTCGCAAAAAAATGAAGGAACAATATTTATGAATCATTTTATACATCGACATCTGTTGGAAGTATATGCAATAAACACATCAATTTAAACAGAATTTCACTTCGAAAAACATTGGAATTTACATAATACGCAAATTTAAAAACTTATTTTTTATTTTAATGATTTTTTCAAAATATAAATATCAAAGTAGGATTTTTTGGTACTGAAGTAAATTAACATAATGATACTAATATAAACTTTATTATATATTATTTGTATAATAATTGATAAATACAAATGTACATAAATTTATATATTGCAAATTAGATTTTATTCGAATATTACATTATTTATTCGTTGTTGAACAAATTTTTATTGCAGAACTTCAAATAATATGAATTTGATACACTACATTTTAAATTCAGAACCAATTCACAAAAATAAAAATGGTACCGTTATGGTTTATTTAAAGTATATATATTTTTCAGATTTATTGATATTATCTACGTGCATACAAAATAATGCGTTGCAATAATGTAAATTACGTTACAAGCTTATAAATGTTTCGTTTTCATATTCATTTATTAGATTTTTTCTTTTTATTAAAATTTGTTTACTAAATTATGCAATAAAAAATAATAAATCTATGATAGTGGAAAATGTGACAGTATGTTTTTCAATTTGTAACATTCTATAATTTTTGTGCAATATTAAATATTTTATATTAATTAAAGTACGAATTTTATATAACAACGATATTATAAATATAATGAACTTTGTTCGAGTTAATTTTGTGCATATGAAGTTAAATTAAAACTTATGTATCTGTGATAAAAAATATATATACAGAATATATATGTAATACTGCATTTTAGACTAGAATTTACAAGTACTTATTTGGAATAACCTGGATATGATAATATTAAAGAAAAGATACATTCTTTAGGAACAAAATAAAAATCTGATCAATGAATATCTATTACTATACTTAGCTACCCAGTTTTATTAAAAAATACAAATTAATAGTTTCATATTTATAAGATTTAATTAGTTGAAATATTTTATATGATTAAAACTTTCAATTTGTTCTTGATCTATCACATATTAATTATAAATCATTAATAATATTTTGAAGCATTTAATTTTAGATTTAATCATACTTTTATTATTATTAGATGAATTTATAACATGCTTATAGTAATATTTCTGCAGTCATAAGTTGAAATAATTTAGTGTCATAAAATTTTCTGTCTATTCATATAGACCAAATATATTATTTTTATAAATAT
Organism: Megachile willughbiella; assembly: GCA_945859595.2. Lineage (NCBI taxonomy): Eukaryota > Metazoa > Arthropoda > Insecta > Hymenoptera > Megachilidae > Megachile > Megachile willughbiella. The sequence continues at coordinate 15,714,900 of OX243796.1, forward strand.
ATTCAAATAATCAATTTGAACAATTGTAGTGTATTTCTGATTATATGAAAATATACCAAGAAATTTTTATAATAAAGATTATAATTCACATTTTTGAACAATTCATATAAATTAAATAAAATATAAAATAGATGTGAAAAAAAATTTTAACATTGTAAAAAGATATAATATATTTGAAAATTTGTTCTTTGCTTCGCAAGTTGTACTCTATAATTCTACATCACCAAAATACCTAAAGATTTTTTCACATTAGATGTTTCTGGTAATGAAAGAGCCCATTTTCTTAATCCTGTTAATAAAACTGAACTTGTGACTACAATTGCTCCTCCTACTGAATAAGGATTTGGTATTTCATTAAAAAATAGAACTTGCCAAAAAAAGGCAAACACAATATCTGCTGACCTTGCTATTGCAACTGGTCCTGCTTGTTCCATCTGTAAAGCTAAAGTTAATAGTATCTGTCCCCCAAAACTGAAAAGTGCAAGTGCAACAACTAAAAGTCTATCAGTCCCACAACGTGGTAAGCAAAGAGCACCTATAGCCCAAGATATTATTATTGTTTGAATTAAAGCAAAAGACCCAAAATTTGTCATGATTACTGAAAAATGAAGACCTTTTAAAGCTCGCAATAAAATGTATGCATTTGCACCAAAAAGAGTTGCCGAAAAAGCTGCAACAGCACCCCATAAATCGGCATGTTCTGTTTTCACGTGTCCATCTGAAAGTGATTCTACGGTATCTCCAAAAATAAGCGGAGGACGTGTTATTAAAATTACACCAACCAATGTTAGACAGACAGTAATTACATTAAATAACCCGCAAGGCTCTTTTAAAAATATTTTTGCAAATATAGCTACAAAAACAGGAACAGAGAAAACTACGACAGATGCATCAGCTAATGGCATATGTCGAAATGCATAGAAACTCAGCATAAGGCCAGTGGTCCCTACAAAACTTCTTAATATTAGCATTAGTCTACGTCCCTTTGGAAAAGGATGTTCTCCTTTATATATCACAATTGGTATCGCTGGTAACAATACACCCACAAACCGAAATGCTGCTAATTCCATTGGATTTACTTCCACTAAACCCTTTACAATAACACTGCATAATGAAAAAAATAATGATGACAGCGTTGCTAATATTAGGCCAAGGTAAGGACAGGATTTGCACATTAAAATTGAAAATTGTTTCTGTCGTGTTGTTATATTACTTTCAATGTCAGTATCGACTAAATGCTGCAGTTCAACATGTTCTGACATTTCTGAAAGAAAAAATAAATTTATAAATTAAGAATAAATTAAAACATAAATATAAATAATAACATGAAAAAAGTATTATTAAATATGAAAAAGTATAGCATCATTAGCAAAAAATAATAATATAATATTCATTCAAGATTTATAAACATTAAATAATTTTTAAACATTGAATAATAACTGAAACGAAAAATGATTCTTCAGTAATTTATTTGTCTATATACAAAATTACTTTTTGAAACGCAATTGCGTTATCACTTATCTCTATTATTTAATAGATTAATAACCTACCTGTAATCAATTCAATAAATGGTTAACCACAATGTACAGATATACAAGTAAAATTATATATTAAATAATTGGTATGGTACATTTATAATTATTTGGAAGACTAAAATTATATTAGAACTTTTGTTAACACATTCTCATTCATTGCTATTAATGGCCCTTACATTTTTTTCAATTACTATTTTAATTGAGACATCACGTTGTTACTTGCATGAAGTGAGCAATTTTTGACATGATTGCATTGAAGGGCAAACGAATTGTGCAACAAATATCTGAATAAAAATTTGATGTCAGTATAATTTATGTGAATTGTATGTTGATTGTATAATCTCCATTTAAAATATTTTAATATCTCACCATCTTAAATCATTGATATAAAATGATCATTAAATTACTTTTTGATATCACTTTTTATTTATAAATGTTTATATATCCTCTGTTATAATATGAAGTTAGTATGTTAAAAAGTATCCAATTTAATAATTATTCTTCAAATAATTCAATGTTTTACACAATTATTACTTTTTTTTTATTGGAAAATTTCAAATGTTCCCGCATATCCGATTTTACACAAATAAGTTTCGTATTCTATTATTCGTTCAATGGAAGATCATATGTATTCATTATTCGACGAATTTTTTTCATTTTGCGCATGTTAGTTCTGATTGGTTCGTACATGCTTCGTTACCAAGAGCAACGCGCATGCGCTTTTATGATATTCGTAAAATCGAACGTGTATATCCAGTGGACAAGAATTTTCCTAATATCCCTTACTGTAGTTGTATACAATCGTGTTCGTTCCTTTTTCCTGTCTACATATTTTTGTATATTGTGTGTGTGTGTGTGATAAATTGAAAAAATAAGGAACTGTGACAATATTAACTGATAAAGAGCCTATTGAAGATAACCAAATCGTGCGAATCAAGTATAATCTTCGTTGAACAAATAATATTTTAACACATTGTGAATCTGATACAAATCTTAATTATAATGTTGGTAACATCGGTTTTTGTCTCACGTTGGTAAGGGAATCATCTGTCATGACGAGTTACGAATGAACACAATCGCAAAAGAATTTGATGCAGAGAGGTGTAGAACAGTTTTTTTAGTTTATGTATAAAATTACAAAATTAAAAGCATGTCATCTCATTTATCAACAGGCCGTTTAAATGTAGGAACTATACAAGAACAAGCAAGGAAACAATTACTTTGTTTACTTGAAAAATGTGATGGTACAAAGGTATTAAAATAACCTTTCTAACCTCTTCATTTAATTTATATTGTATTACTGTTATCTTGTATGACTTGTATTCTATATTGTATTATTGTTTCTTTGTATTTCATATAAAATAAGGAACAATCATGTATCATGTATTTTTAACAATATATTAATAGGTAATTATATGGGATCAGTCGCTTGCAGGGCCAATTGGTCTTGTTGCAAAATATAATTTACTCGAGGAATACGATGTTGTTAATATCTATCCACTAATTGGTGGAAGTCTGACGATACCACCAAACATTGTTAATATAATATTTATTAGTAGACCTCAATTAAGTCTTATGGATTTAATTGCTGAAAATGTTCACGGGTATGAATAAGATAAAACATTAATTTTAATTTTGGGTTTCACTGTAATAATATATTAGAATTTATATAGTGATTAATTTGCAGAGAAGAAGGAAAAAGACCACGCAAAGAATTTCATTTATTTTTTGTACCAAGGAAAAGTTATCTGTGTCAAAAAAAACTTCAAAATCGAGGTGTTTTTGGTAGTTTCACACTTATAGAAGAATTTAAATGTGATTTATTTCCTTTCGACAGTGATCTTCTTTCTATGGAACTTAGTGGATCATTTAAGGAATTTCATTTGGAAAATGATCCAACCTGTTTATATGAAGTAGCACAAGCCATTCATGGTTTGCAAAAATTATGTGGGAAAATTCCAAAAGTGACAGGAAGAGGTCCTGCTGCCAGTAAAGTTTGGGAGTTATTAGAAAGATTAAATCGAGAAGAAGAAGATAGTAAAACATCTGTTCAGTCATCTACTATAGAACATTTATTATTATTGGATCGATCCATAGATTTACTTTCACCTTTAGTTACTCAGTTAACGTATGAAGGATTAATAGATGAAATTTTTGGAATAAAATGCAGTTAGGTTTCATATCTTTTTTTGGTTGTATAACAGTTTATTATTTTATAAATACAAGTGATTTTATTTACTATAATTTTAGATACTGTACAGTTACCTGCAAGAAGGTTTCATGATTCACAAGATCCTTCAACAGCAATGTCTCTTAATGAAAACGAACGAATTATTTTAGACTCTGGTGAAGAGTTGTTCGCAAAAATTAGGTTCATATTTTAATCATTTCTGTATTTTAATATAACATCTTATTTCATTTTCTTTTCTTCAATTACAGAGATAAAAATTTCAATGGAGTAGGACCTGTTCTTAGTAAAAAAGCTAGAGTTATTTCATCACAGTTTGATGAAAGACATGGAGATAAAAGTGTACAAGAAATTAAACAATTTGTAGCACGGTTACCACATATGTTAGCTACTAAGCAATCATTAGCCAGACGTAAATGTTTAAAAATTAAGTTAACAATATTTGCAATATTGTTATTATTATTAATTATTAATTTATTATTATTATATGTTTTCGTTTATTTTTAGATACAACAATAGCAGAAATGATTAAAGAAGTGACAGATTCGAGTAGTTTTCTAGAATCATTACAAGTTGAACAAGAACTATTGAACTGTATTGATACAGATAAACCAAATGCTTACATAGAAGACATGATTGCACAACAACAACCACTTCTTAAAGTCTTGAGATTGCTTTGTATACAGTCATTGACAAACTCTGGACTTAAACCAAAATTATTAGATTATTACAAAAGAGAAATAATACAAACATATGGATATCAACATTTGCCAACTATATTAAATTTAGAAAAAGCTGGATTATTAAAACAACAACAATCCGCGCGTCAGTATGCAGTTTTACGAAAAGCATTAAGGCTTACAGTTGAAGATGAAAGTGAAATTGCACCAAAAGATATTAGTTATGTTCATTCTATATATGCACCATTGAGTGTACGATTGGCAGAACAACTCGTGCAACCAAATGGTTGGCAAGGTTTAAATGATGTTATGGGATTATTACCAGGTCCTACTATTAGTAGTACTCCATGTAATGTTTTACCTGGAAGAAGTAAGATACATGTAAAAAATATGTTTCACCTTATGATTACCATATTTAAAAAATACCTTCTTTTCAGAAAATTCTATTACTAGTGAGGATTCTAATTCTGAACCACCAAAGTTGGTAATGGTTTTTTTTATTGGAGGATGTACGTTTGCAGAAATTTCTGCTTTAAGATTTTTGTCTCAGCAAGATGATTGTGAGTAATATTAGAATTTTATAATATGTTATATTTCATATTTATATATATTACTTAGTGTATATATATACATATATAGTATACTTCATAAATAATGTATGCTTTCAGTAAACGTAGAGTTTGTTATCTGCACTACAAAACTAATCAATGGAAACACATTCTTAATGTCATTAATGGAGAATTTAGAAAGTGCATAATCTAAATATTTATACTTTATTGATGATGTTTAAATATTTGTTCTAAAAATATATTTACATTGTTCAGTGTTATAAGTGCATTTAGTAAACATAAGAGTTTATTTATAACACATACTGTACCTTTATAACAATGGTGACACAATTTGAAAAACTTTCTAATCATAATTATATATTGTAAAAGTAATGTCAAGTACACAAAATTAACATTATATAATATGTGTGTAAGTGTACTTTTATTTGGTTATTATTATTTTTATAATATGACTGGCCAAATTATGAAATTAAATAAATAAGATTTTCCAAATTTGTCAAGGATATTTCTGTAACAATTTTATAATGATAATTTAAAAATTATATTTTTATACTTCATACTTTAAGTGTTATTTTTGTTACAATGGTGCAATATATAATTATATAATGAAATTATAAAATGTACATACATATAAATATACAGAAATTAGACTGATTAATATATTATTAATTAAACGTTTAATATGTAATCAAAAAGCTTTATACTTCATTAAAAAAAATACAAATATTTCTTTTGTATTTTTTGTATTATAACTAAATACAATTGTACATAATATGTATATATTTATGTATAAGTATTACAATATAATAAAGTAATTGAGTTAAAGTCGTGTTACTATATAACTGCACAACACGCGGCTGTGTAACACGAGACGATACAATGAGTGATGATTTAATAGAAAATTTATGATAGAAATATTATTTTCACGCCACAAATTTTTACTTTTTTACTCTATAGCAATTGTGTAAAGGAGAAAACATGATTTCAAGAATGTTGTAACAATCTCACGTTGCCGCACAATGTACATATAACATACAGTACAAAGTATGATAGGTTTCTTTAGAGAAAAAGTCGATGTAAGGAGAAAAGCAACGTCCATTAGTTGATTTTTAGTTGATAAATTTTCAAATTTATGAAACTTCAAATTAAATTTTAGAATTTGGAAATTCGGAAAGATAAAAGATTGGAAATTAGAAAATTTAAGAATATGGAAATTTAAAAATTTGAAAATTTACTAAAATTGATTGCGAATGATGAGAGACTTCTTTCTCTAAACTAGTTTTTATCTGAAGAAAACTTACGCTACATCCAAGTATATTTTGTGTTCGATAAAGAAGTACATCGCGGTTACCGGTAATATTCACTAGTTCAGAACTTGATTGGTATAGAGCGCCACTCGTCATCGACAGAGACTCGCCTGTTGTAGAGTACACCCAGACCAGGCGAAAAGGCGTCAAAAAGTTTGCGAATTCTCGTGTGTCCGGCTGACGGTGGGTGCCGTATTGTTGCGTTGCCGCGGATTGTCGCGTCTCGCGCGTCTGTGCGTACGTGCGTGACACGTACGAGGCGTGTACTTTTTCCCGTGTGCGTTGTAATTGTACGTACAACAATTGTGATCCCTAGATCTTAATATGCCCGAAGGATCGGCCAAGTTTTGGAAAAAGAGGTGCTCCGCCTGAAGAGAGTGCTCGGAGCTGCGCGCATGCTTCCGTGCCTGCTCCCTCGCCATTTTGGAGGTGAATATCATTTTTTTCCTTGTTGCCGGACCTTTGGATAAATTTTGGTTAATATATCACGATCTAACTGCGATGTTATACGTTTAGTCTTAACGCGCTAAGCGTTTTTGGGTACAGCGACAATGTCTCTCGATTGTATTTGCGGGACCAATCTGACGCGATTGCTCGAGTCAGAGACCCAACCCTCCTTACGCCCGCATTTCTACCTCCTGCGAATTTCACTCGATCGCCTTCTTTGCTTACCAACCCCAATTCTACAATTATTTCTCTTCTTCTCGTGAAAATACTTGTCGTTTAATAGCCCTGCACAGTAACGATAAGGTTTGTTTTCAAATTTTCTGCGAATCTTCCTTTTAACAACATACGACATTTATTTGAGTCAGATGAGTTTTCACGGATAGAATGGTGTATTTCGTATTGAGGACCTCGTGACAGATCTGGATATTTTGAGGACTTTCCGAATAATATTCTAAAATCAATCTTTAAGGTTATTTAAGAAGTAATCTGTTTTTGGAATAACACAAAATTCTGTGAAGTATTTTCCACAAAATTTAAATACATTTATTTGTTATTTTACGAAATAAGTGATTTGCTATTCAATGGTGCCTTTATTTGTTATTTGATTTTGATACAAATAGCTAATTTAAAACAAATTTTTGTTGTTAAGTTCACTTTAAACCGTAAATGTTCGCTTTACTAATTTGTGCCGATACTTTGGTTTCAGCTATTTACCTTTATTTATTTTATGCGACTAGATAAACAAAGAGAATTCAAAGTACTTTATTATATGAATTTAAAATTAGAGTTAAAGCAATAGAAACTTCTCATAATATCAATAAAATGTTTGATTTAGTGAATAACTAGATTTGTTACTTGTCAAAGTACATAGATTCTAATAGTTATTATTTTGATGAATATATTGAAATGGTTAAATAATTTTAATGATAACTCGATACTTGGATCTTTCTGATTTTCCTTATATATAGAATACCTATTTACTATTTACTAGAATAACCATTTTGAATGTTATTTTAACTTTTCAATTTGTTATCTTTATAAATACTTTTTTAATTGTAAGTCCATTTAATTGATCAAGTAAAGGAAATGACATTAATTAAAATGTATTAATTAACAAATAATAATTTATATTATTTAAAATGTTTGTTTTAAAGTTTTCCTTAAGTTTACATCATGTTAAGTATTATACTAACTTTAATTATACCAGAAAAGATTTCATAGCAAAAAGAGCTTTTTCGTTTTGTTTCCTATTTTATACATCTATGCATTTACATTTACTAAAGTGTTTATTATTAAAATTATTAAAAGAAGACTGGCTTTTATTTAGACATAATTCATAGTACTTATAACATAGAGGATAAACCTATTATTTTATTACACATACATTCATTTATACAAGTGTAATGTTTTTTATTGCATAAAATCTTATTGCATAAAATACTTCATTTTATATTGTTAATTTAAAATATATTAATTATATATATTTCAGTTCCAGTGATAGTGATCATATTTTTATGTAAATTTGTGCTTTAAATGCCACATAAGATAAAGAATAATATGTATGAAATTGTAATAAAAAATAACAACTAATATAGCATTGCACAAAAAGTGATAATTACTTCTTACACATTGAAATAAAGCTTTGAAATTTACATTTTTTCACAGATAGAATGTTAAATTTTGGAATGGACTGACAGAGGATTAAGTAAGATTCAAAAAGTTTAGGGTAGAAGATTAAAAGACAAGAAGACGTCTAACGGTGTCTGAAATAGGCCTCGGCCATTTAATTATTAACACCTCTACTATGCCAGCTGTTCCAAGGCCTGGTAGCCTTAAGGACCCAGAGATTGCTGAATTATTTGAGAAAAATGATCCGGAGAAAATATTCGAGGACTTGCGTGAAATCGGACATGGCAGTTTTGGGGCTGTTTATTATGCACGATGTTTGGTTACCAAGGAAATTGTTGCCATCAAGAAAATGTCTTATCTGGGAAAACAAACTGTTGAGAAATGGCAAGATATCTTGAAAGAAATTAGATTTCTTAGGCAACTGAACCATCCTAACACAATAAAATATAAGGGATGTTATCTCAAGGACCATACTGCTTGGGTATATATTTCTTAAAATTATTACAACATTTTGCTGAATACTAAATTATTTTTGCTTATGTATGATTTTTTAATTGTCATCACTCTTTTATATTAATTATAGTTGGTAATGGAATATTGCCTTGGTTCTGCATCAGACATTATTGAAGTTCATAAAAGACCATTAAAAGAAGATGAAATAGCTGCAATTTGTGATGGTGTACTACGTGGTTTATATTATCTTCATTCCTTTGGAAGAATCCACCGAGACGTAAAAGCAGGAAATATTTTACTTACTGAAAATGGAACAGTCAAATTGGCAGATTTTGGATCGGCAAGCATAAAGTGCCCAGCAAATAGTTTTGTAGGAACTCCTTATTGGATGGCACCAGAAGTGATATTAGCTATGGATGAAGGGCAATATGATGGAAAAGTGGATGTATGGTCTTTAGGGATAACGTGTATTGAATTAGGTATCATGATTTATTCTTTTTAACTTCTTATTTTTGTGTTAAGAACGTCGGAGGAAATTTATTAATCAAATTTATTTTTAAACATAATCTTAAAATTGTTTAATATCTCTAGACACAATTATTTTAATTTTAGCGGAGCGGAAACCACCTTATTTTAACATGAATGCTATGAGTGCTTTGTATCATATTGCTCAGAATGACACACCAACTTTTAATTCTCCAGATTGGTCGGATGTTTTTCGACATTTTGTTGAAGTGTGTCTTACTAAAAGTCCAACTGAAAGGCCATCTTCTGGTAAACTGTTATCAGTGAGTCTTTTATGCAGATTTTTATTTCAATTGCAATATATAAATTCTATAGCATAATAATGTTCAAAGTTTATGTAAAAGAATATACTGTAGTTTAGTTAGTTGTTTCTTTATAGGCTTTCAATTTTACAGCATCAATTTGTCACCAGAACATGTTCTCCACAAGTTCTGATAGATCTAATTCAACGAACAAAAGCTGCTGTCAGAGAGTTAGATAATTTAAATTATCGAAAAATGAAGAAAATTTTAATGATCGACGCTTGCGAGACTGAAAGTACAGTTGGTGATGCTGATGGTATGTTACAGATTAAATTTAAAAATATTTATTTTACGTTTGAGGTTGTATTACTTTCTTTTCTTTTCTTTTTTTCTTTTTTCTTTTTAATAAAATAATTTATTTTATATTTACATTTTTATTTATATCTCACAGACACTCCTGACGAACAAACAGGTGGTGATAGTAGCAAAAGTAATTCAATTACTTCGGAGCATTCGATTCATTCAATGGGTGTTTCTGCAAGCTCTCAAAGTTCCTCTACCAATAGCCTGCCACTGCCAAATGCTGATGCAAATGATTACTCCACGGGATCTGTACGAAATCGACACAAAATATCAGCAGGTGGTGTCACTGCCAATCTTCTTGAACATGGTGCCAATAATTTTGCAACAATTAGAACAACATCTATTGTGACTAAACAGCAAAAAGAACATATGCAAGAGGAAATGCATGAACAAATGAGTGGATATAAGAGAATGAGACGGGAACATCAAGGAGCTTTGGTAAATCCTTACTTCGTCCTTAAAAAATTATACGATTCGTATTAAATTAAGTGCATTACTTATGTAATCAATTATTCAAACAGGTAAAATTGGAAGAACGTTGTAAAATGGAAATGGAATCCCATAAACAGTTGTTAGACAAAGAATATGAAACTCTTTTACAACAATTTAGTAAAGAATTAGAAAAACTTCAATTAAGGCATTTACAAGAATTAGAACGTAAATTGAAACAAAACCAAAATGCAGAGAAGAAACTTCATAAAGAGATCACAAGTAGACAAGAAGCTGATCGAAAAGCGCTAGAAGCACAGCAAAAGAAAGAGTACAAAGTAAGGAGATTACTATTTTTGCAATTACGATTATTTGTAAAAATCAGTTTGAATTTGTTTATAGTTTCGATAATTAATGTTTTACTTTTAAGGCTTACAAAGAGAGATGGAAAAAGGAATTATCCCAAGATGAAGTTACACCGAAACGACAACGAGATGCTACACTTCAAAGCCAAAAAGATAATTTCCGACAAATGGAAGCGCAAGAAGAACAACGACTTGCAAGAGGACAAAGAGAATACCTTGATCTTGAAATTCGTAAATTCCGTAGAAAAAAGTTACTCATTTTTCATAGTTTAGAGCAAGAACTACTGCGAGAAGTTAGTATAGTATTTTATAGAGATAAATATTTTATTATTATTTTTTACCAATTGTTATAATTTAATAACTAGTTCCAATATTATTGGCTTTCAAGATTGTTTAAAGCTATTTTAATATGCAACTGTGTGCAGGAATTAAATAAGAGACAACAACAGTTGGAACAAGCACATAATATGCTGTTACGACATCATGAAAAAACGCAAGAACTGGAATACAGACAACAAAGAGCAGTTCATGCTCTTCGAGAAGACCAAGTTCTTCGACAACATGCTACTGAGCTTTCCAACCAACAGGATTACATGCAAAGGGCAGAACGTGATTTACGCAAAAAACATGCTCTGGAACTCAAACAACAACCGAAGAGCCTCAAAGTAAATAATATGTTGTAACTTCGTAAAATAATTTAGTATTACTGAAAATATATTATTTATATTAATACATATAAATATATATATATATTTATTACTTTAGCAAAAAGAAATGCAGATTCGCAAACAGTTTAGGGAGACATGTAAAATACAAACTCGGCAATATAAAGCATTGAAGGCTCAAATATTACAAACAACAGCTAAAGAGGAGCAAAAAGTAGTTATTAAAAAGTTAAAAGAAGAGCAAAGAAGAAAATTAGCTCTGTTAGGTGATCAGTATGAACAAAGTATTACTGAAATGCTCCAAAAACAAAGTATACGTTTAGATGAGTCGCAGGAAGTTGAATGTCATAACCTTAAGGTAAGATTACATTAATTATATGTTTATTACTATTTTATTAACATGTTTTAAAATAATATTTTTGTCCAAATATAGCAGTACTCAGTTTAATGGTCATGGTCTTGTTTAGTTAAATTAACGTGATATAATTTTTATCTAGTTTGAATTGTATGCTCTAAACCTTTTATATACTAAATTTTATTGTTATTTTGTATGTTTTATAGGAAATGTTAAATTATGAACTAGAAATTCTAATGGCATACCAATCTAAAAATAAAATGCAAGCTGAAGCGCAAAGAAATAGAGAGCGTCGTGAATTAGAAGATCGAGTCTCAGTTAGACGAGCTTTACTTGAACAGAAAATGGACCTTGAAACTCAGGAATTTCTTCGCGAACGCAGTGAACGGATACGTTTATTGCATGAAAGACAGGAACGCGAGTTACAACAATTTGATGAAGAAAGTGCAAGAATAGGGTTCAGGTAAGTAATCTGTAACTTGGGTACGTGTAATTTTTGTATCCATAAATTTTATACACATAGTGCGCAATATAGTAGCGTATACGTGATATCTATAAAAAGGAATAAACTCAATAAAATACACGACATATTTACGTTATTTGAAGTCGTATTCTAAATGCTGTTATATTTTTCCTAAAGTTTATTTAATTTTATATAACCTATTTTTATTAGTGATTATAACTGAAAAGTTTTTGTATGTTTGGATAAAATCACTAGATCTGGCTATACTAAAGACACAAGCATAATGGGTATCTTATGCCACGAAGAATAGAGATAATGTGCAACATATTGTATACTTGTAATATTTTCCGAATCAGCGGTATTTTTTTACATCTTATTGTTAGCTACTTGAAAGAGTGAAATAATATGGTAAAATAGTAGAATAGTGAAATAGTAAAATAATAACAATCGGAATAGAATAATAACTAAAATAGAAGAGCAGAAAAATAGCCAAATAATAAAATGTGTGTACAAAAATAACGGCTGTCTACAAAATAAATATATAGAATAGTAAAATAATAAAATAAAGATGTCACGTATACGTTTTTTAAAGACAAACAGTGAGACGAAGGAAAAATATTTTATTAATTTATTTCTATAAATTTTAATATTCTATACTTTTTAATAATTAAAGTCGCAACTATTTAATCATTTATAATCATTTTAATAATGTATACAGATAGAGTTAAGAAAATATTGTAGTATATTGCTATATACATTTTCTTTTTTTTTTAAATTATTGCAGTGCTCTGGCGATAGCTGAGGCATCAAAAGAAACTTATTCAGACGATGAAAGCCTTAGCGGCTCAATGTTAAGTCTGGCTCACAGTAATAGTTCTACATCCTTCCCCCCTAATAGTCTTTAATTTTAATCATATTAATAGAATATGTATGTATGTACGTTTGCCTGTAGTGAATGCATAACGAGCCTACCGACGTTTAATTCAATGACTTACAATACATAGTAAAAGTTGGCTCGTTAAGTGCATCGACCCAAACCTAAGAGGTTTGTTAGGGTTGGGAATGTGTATTGGACTGAAATTAATGTACCAGCATATTTTTTAATTATCAAAATATGTCAATGTGATCTATCTGGAAAGAGAGCTTCATATTGAAGAAGAACTTAGATGCTTTTTGCAACGTTGTAATATTTATTAATCATATCTAAATACTTTGTGAATTAAATAGGAGTAAAAAACGAAAAATCTTTTAAGTATCAGTCTTATCTACTATACTGAAAAATGAATCTTAATGTTCTTGGGCTTAAAGTAAGCCCACGCTATTAATAGCATACAGAAAATTTTATATGCGACTACAGAAAATGTTTAGAGACATTTATTTATCAATATCTTGCAATTATAATAAAACGAAGCAAACAGTATAATTACATGCTCGACTTATACGTTTGATTTTGACTAATTGAAGTTTTGAAATAAGAGAATATACGGAATAATATGTTCGGTAAGATTTGAACCAATTCAAGGGTCTAGTATTAAATGATCTTACCGATGATTATGTACGTTGATCTATGCAAACCTTATTTCAAACTTTCAATAACATTTAGTCTGATTTAACAAAAACTAAGTGAGTCGATTTATTAATTTAATTGCATGTTTAATGCAGTTAATGAATTTACAACATGACAAATAACAGAAAGATTTAATTACATTATCCTTCGTTGTAGTTATGATAATACATTCATGATAGAGGATATTGTTATTTCAATGAGAGATTAATTTCTAAAATCGAAAGACACTTTTTTACTACTTTATACAATTTGTTTTACATTACTAGAAAAGGAATGTCAATATCAAAAATTAAATTGATAATAAAATTATTGTTGAATTAACAGAGTATGATAATATCCATTCTAAATTCCTTTCAACGTCAAAATTTATCTATTTAATTTTAATTTGATCATATCAGATATGAAGCTTCAATATAGTTATTTTTATATTCTTCAAATTTTCATTGAATTGAAAAATTGTCACATATTTTATCAGTTGCCATAGTATGATGCAAGTGGGACAAAACGAAGAACTGTATACAGTATCAAGATACCTAAACAGTTCACTTATTGTTTATATATTTAGGAATCAAAAATAGTGTTTAAAATAGGAACTGTTTGATATTATGCACCTTATAAAAAAATATTAGCATAAGATATAATATCAATGGGTTTTTTGTTATTTTAAAAATTACTTTCAAAAAGAATCTGTTAGGTGTTGCTGTATATAGTTGCCTACATTTACATTTAACACATTTGATATAAATCAAAGATAAAACACAAGTATTATTTTTATCATAAAATATCTAGAAGTTTCTTTTACTGTTCTCGTAAAATATGAAAAACATATATATACAAAATTTTTTTTTTACTCTTGTTTCGCATGTTTTAGTATTCCAATTTTGAAAAACAACAAAATACAATTTTAACTATTTGATAAGCAATATGAAAAATATCATTCTGTCAATAACTCAATTCAATTTATGCATTTGTTCAAAGTAAAAGTAACTGATGAAATAAATATCGTTGTTATTTATGTATTATAATCTTAAATTGTAGATTAAAAATAGTTTAAAAAGATAGTAATTTCATTGTTGTACTCGACGACTCATTTGATTTTGCCTAATCAGCAATTTATGTGTATGCAATTATTTTTACTTGCTAAAATGAATTTACAATATTCTAGTCTGTATGTTGCTTCCGATATATCATAAATCTTTTGTGTTAATTTTATAGGTATCCATAAAGTACTTCTTCTTTTATTGTTGATTAGAAGAGTCATGAATAGCATTATTATTCTGCTTGTATTATCAATATTTTTGGTTGTATTTTATTCTGTTCAAATTATTCGAAGTTTCCCTCCAGTACACATCCCAATGTTGTACTTTTATATTGTAGTATCTAATTTGTTTCTTTTTTCATTTACTACATTTCCATGTACTTTTTTTTTGTTTTACATATTTTCATCTTCATTACAAAGTATTGAATTTAAATTCAGATGATTGTGACTGTTCTTCTTATTAATATTTAATTGTAACAATGTTAAAGATATTTTTCCTAATGTGATTAATGAAAATAATATTTCAAAGTATAATTGTTTATATTTCACTTAAAAAATTTTCATCAATAATTATGTTTTATGAAAGTTTCTATTGTGTAATATATAATATATAATTATCTATGTTTCAATGCAATACGAACTAACGTCTTTATACAAATATCTCAGTTTGTATAATATTTAGTAAGTTAAGTTAAATATATCTTATGATAGAATATTTTTTTCTAAACGGCAATAGCAAAATAATTATGAAATAACGTATTAAGTAGCAAAGATAGTTGAAGCTTTAATTTGAACACAGTAACATTGCATTGAATTAATTTTCTTTATTGAATTTATTTTACAAAATTAAAAATATCAGGTAATATGTATGTAATATATCGTACAATTATTTACATGAGTAACTTAATGTACATTCCAATCTTTTTTTGTACAATGTAATAAAAATTCCACGATAAAGTGAAAGAATTAAAAATGTGTCTAATCACGATAATAAAAATTAATCAAAATAAAGCAAAAAAAGAAACATTTTTGTAATTAGATATTCAAAACTATTCAAATGAAAATAGTCACAATCAACTGAAAGATTTTTTTGTAATAATACAATATGTAAATATATACACATGTTATAGACTAGAAAATCTGTAGCATTAATTGTAATGAAGCCTGTAGCATTACATATATCTATCACGTATAAATTCTTCCTTAGGTTACTCTTAGGGAGATACATGAATATAATAGACCTTTAGCAAACTATTATGATTGATAATAAACAGTACAGACTAATAGAGGTGTTCGTGCTATATTTATAACATGATTAATATGAATTATATCTTAATCCTAGTCCATTTGCAATCCATATACACACTTTACAAAATAACTACCAATACTTATAAACAGATATTCTAACATTTTAACTTACATATTACAGAATTTTATTTAAAATGTATGTTATCTTTATTTTACTAAAAAATCCAGTGAAATTGTATTTGTTTATAAAGTACATTTATATCCATTTTAATTTAAATAAAATGGAATAGGACTTCGTAAAAGATTAAGAGTATTATTTAGTATGCAAAATAATGTTTTGTTTCTCGTAAAAATACATTCAGAAGATTGAAAATTTGCATATTAGTTTATGATATTCAATCATAAAACTTTTAATTTTTTTTATCTAATTAATATCCATGACTCACAATGACACGATACAGAAGAAAATAGAATTATAATAATGAAATCAGAAATTAAATTTATAGGAATAATACACTTATTTATAATAACAAGTTATGTAATTCATAACGATTATTATATATATTATGTATGATACTTGTCTTTCAATCTTAAAAATATATTAAGTTTGATTATAACGTAAACAGTTTTGCAATATTCTTTACTTAAGCTAATGAAAATTATAAAATATTTTTACTACACATTCATGTTTAAAACTTGATAACTTATGGATTGCAAGGACCCATGTACCATAATTGGAATACAAAATTAACATAAATCACAGCTTTTTATATTAATTGTAAATAAATGCTATATTTTCCAATTTACTTTAAATATAAAGAATCAATGATATTAAATTCTAAGATATATGTATATTGTAGTATAAGAAAAGAAAATTATTAGAACGATATCCTTGTTTTATAAAGGATAATTATATTTAATAATTTGTATGAAATAAACAAGTGTATAAAATAAATAGTGTTACATTGTTATAGCAATAAATTGCTTTGATTATTATCAAAATTTAAATTATTAATTTAGTTATACTTTTTTCAAATGGTTTTATTTTTAATGTAGCACGGGTTCTCTATAAGTCTGATTGTATGTATGTATTAAAAAAATAGAGAAATGTAATTTTTAATTATGATCAAATAACTATTATCGTAAATTACTAAATAATAATTTAGCATATTACTTTTCACTGTTACTAGCATTTTGTAAATATTTATTCACTATATGTAAGATCTTGAAATTGAATCTTAATTACAATGATTAGAATTTAGTATGATAGAGTTTATTGAATTTTCCAAAGCTACATCAACTAACTTGATGATTTGAATTTTAAAAGTGATATATAAATTAATCAATTAAACATGGATATAACATATCAGTTATTAATTACTAATTAATGTTTACAAATTTTTGGTTCCCTAATTTCTCACTTATTTCCATCCATGTGTGATTTAATTTTTTTTTTTAAATACAATTTTAGTTACAATATATTCATTATTACTGAGCTAAAGACCAAGTTAAAAGGGAAAGGAAAAGTAAAAGCAGCACTATTATCCATATACTATGAACTAATGAAAAAAATTGTCTTTTTTTTTAAATAACAATTAAACTGATAAATATACTAATATATATTATGAATATAATTTTTGGCTTTAATTAGATAATAATTTTCATTTTTAGTAATGCTATTTTCTAATAAGAAACATTTATAATGTAATGCGAGTAATATGATTATTATATAAGAATAAACATTGACTAAACCGTAGAAGATAGAGAAACACTTCAGAGCACACATAGACGGAGATTTATGAGAGATCTTATGAATCACTTGTTTTATGTGATTAGGAAAATAAAACTATCTGCAAAATTAATAATGTAACTTCACATTTATAAATATCGTATTGGAAGAATGATAGATAATTGATCTGCCTTCCACTTAATAATAAATTAAATTTTTAGTATTATATGAAACCAAGTTGTTTTATCTTACATTAAATGAAAATGTATGTATGTGTATAATGTATTTGCAATATCATTTAGTATAAATACATGAATACTAATTTTTATTGAAAATTTAATCTACACAAATTTAACAAATCAAATTATATTATTATATATAACTTCTAATAACTGAATATTATCAGTGACATGGTTAAACTTTTTAAATTGATATTATATAGTTTGTACTTTATTTGGTACAAAGCATTATGCATAGACATAAGATAAGACTAATAAATTAAAAAATAACTAATTATTAATTTTAATAGTTTTTGCACGATGTTAAAAATTTAAATGTTTTAACAGATCCATTCTATGTCAAATGATTATGTATGATATAAAATTTTAAATAAAGCTTTTAAATTATTTCAAAGAATAAAAAGAACATATCTTAAATTATTTGTGAAATTGTTAATTGAATACTTGAAAAGAAAAATGTTGTATGTTACAAATTCAGAATTTCAAAGAAAAGCGTTTTAAACTTTCTCATTTATTAATGATGGAATGTAACATATAACGTTTTTCCATTTTCAGCAACCATTGTACTTCCAGAAAGTGGAAAAACGTTATATGTTACATTTCAACATAAGCCGTATTGATATTTTTATGAAGATATCTAAAATGTACTCCTGTGAAATTTTGAATTTGTTACATACAACTTTTTTCCTATTAGTAATTCAATTGGACAATGTGAACATAATTTTAAATATGACACAAATCAAATAAAATTTAAGTTTGATATCAAAATTTTGGCGTTTAACTTCTGAATATTAAAAGTTTCATTAATTTTTCATTTTTTGAACTAATAAATAGAAATTTATATTACTATTAAACAATTTGTTCAAATAAATTTCTCTTTTATTTTTAATTCATAGTATAGGCATTATACAAACAATATGAATATTTTTCTTTTTTTTGTGTGGATTATATAAAAATTTGAAAACAATCTGAAATAACATTTAAATGAATATATTATATCATAATATGTGTGCTATGCTGCTTGTTCCTTTATATTATAATAAATTTCTTATGAAATATTAATAAATATAAAATAGTTGAATATACATATAGTATTAAAATATTTTTATAACTAATTAATATATCAAGCTTTTCACTCTATTTTAATATGTAAAATGCATGAATTATTTTTAAATTTTGACAAATCACTACAAATATATATATTTACCTTTTACAATAACATTATGAAATATATATATTACATTTATCAATAATATATTCATCATAATTATTTGACATAGAATAACTAAATGTCACAAATTCTAACGTTAATAAAGTATTTCATTCTGACTTCTTTTATTCTCTTTTATAAAATAAATGTTAATCAATATCTTGTACATATACTTGTATGCTGTAAATATTCGTAATAATTCATCGATATTTATTTCTGTGTTCTGAAGATGCTTTCTATTTTCAATATTATCAAAGATGTAAGTCCTCCAACCATGCGCCATCCTTCATATAATTATAAGAAAAATTTGAAATAATTCAAATTCAATTTCATTTTTTACTTTTTCTATGTTCAAAATGAACCAGCATTGTAAAAGCAGTGCTATATGAATTACAATTATTGTTAAATACGTGAATGAGGTTTGATTGTATAATATAAATCTTCATACAATGTACATTACATATATGTACATTAATGCAATAACTTTTAATAAAATAAGCATTGTAGATCATACAATAGTCACCCTTTACTTCATTGGCTGTATGTCTATATACATGTATAAAAAATGAGATATGTGATTACAAGTAAGAAAGCTTTAACTTTTTTGATAGCGTTAAATGGGAATAAATTGTTCATACAAGTAACGCTATAAAAGTTTAAGCAATGCTGAAGAGTTTTGAATTATATTGAACATTATGTAGATTGAATGATCAGGAAACTAAAATATACAAGAAACTCACATAAATCGTTTTTTATATAATATAACTTAATTTGTAATAATGTTCTTTATTATATGCATGTATTTTTAAAGTTAAACTAATAAATTTTAAGTACTACCATTTAAAAAAAATATTAAATACAAATATAGTTTTAGTTTTAATTAATTTTTGTTATTATAATTTTCAGTTTTTATCTAGATTAACGTATACATTTGAAATGATAAGAGGAAAAGAAATAAAACATGCTCATTACTTGACATAAACAGTTCAGATTGAACAAACTTAATATATGAAGTAGTAGATAATAAAGATATTTAATAATTGTATGCATTTTTTAATTCTTCCGCCCCATTGTTACAGCTAACTGTTGTAAAAAAGATGATTAGTTTTATTAAAGATTTTTATTATAATATGACTATTGAACATTAAAAATTTCCATCATGAGGGGTTAGATGACCTTTGAGGCCTATAATATATAAGTAACTTATAGTTTTTATTCGTGAAATAATAAGATATGTGAATAATGTCTTTTAAGAACTTTATTATATATATATATATATGTTCAGGTATATACAAAAATGATTGTTCAATTATATAAAAAACAAAATGGCGACAATGAAATATTTGGAAATTGTAGTTTTTGAAATGATATTTTCTACGGCTTGCAGTGGAACTACCTGTAATTACAATATATTTTGGCATTGGACAAAAAGTCGAAACTTTTCATTATTTACATGACATTTAGAACAGTCGTACATTTAAGTGGTAAATCAGTGGAAATCTGACTTTCGTGTGGAAAATGTCAGCCAAGCAGAATTGATCCCTATCACCTGCAATTGTTATCGCGGACTAAGCTTACTGATGTCCATAAAATGTAATATTTTCTTTTTGAACGCATTTAAAACGTTATGTCGACATTATTTAAATTTTATTGAGGTCGCAAAATATTCTATTCATTCCAAAAAAGCATAAAATTCACTATATTTGGAGAAAAACGCATTTTTATATTTTGTTTGTTCCCACATTTGCCACTAGATGGCAGTGGTTATGCCATTTTTGAAAGGATTTAAATAATATTAATTTTTCAATTTAACAGACGATAATATGCGCCCAATTATTTTCACAAGCAACATTGGACAGTATTAAAATATTTCTAAAGTGTTAACAAGTTGAAAAACCAAATTAATGTAATAAATGTATTTCCAATTAAGTTCCATTAGTTCCTAATTTCTACTGCTACAAAGCTAAGCATTGTGATGTTTATAAAATATACCTTCAAATATTTTCGAATAATATGCTTTCAAACCATCGTAAGTAGAATTTTCTGACTTTGTGATGCGCATAAAAGCTTTTGCAAGCATCAACAAAATGTAACAATATCTTAGGTTAATAAAAAATACAACTTTTCGTTTCAACAGATCGACGCTAGATTGCCGGATGGCACTAGTAATACTGTTTTGTAGCTAACTTGTAAATAAAGTCCTTGCTTTATTACTCTAGACAATGTATGTAATTAATTTTATAACTTCATATAAAAATTGATTAGCTGTTAATGTTAAATATAATATTTCTCCTTGCAATAGTCAGTTAGAAACGGCGAATCATTGTGAAAGCATAATACATATTTGTTATCAAGCTTTCCCAATAATTAGTTAATCTGTAACCAGCATTTAAAGGTTTAAGTTTGAGTATTCAAAAAGGTAATTAAACTTCCTTAAATTATAAAAAACAGATGCAATTTTGTAAATAAAATTGTTAATTAAAATACAAGCCATATTTCCAGACAACACGTGCAAAAATATGAATTACAAAATACGTGGAAAAATAAAAACGGATTTGCAATTAAATGTACACAACTTATGTATTTCCATCATTGTAATTTGTGTGTAATTTGCAATTTCTTTTAATAAATGTTTGAAAAAAAGAATAAATTGTGTATTTATTTAACATCCTACCCTCACATAGAGATACATTACGTGAACGTTTCACTATGCAAAAGTCAAAACAAATACAGAAACATATTCGTAAAACAGAGTAAAACACATAAATCGAATTCAGGGTCCGGATTTCGGAATTTGGTATCAGGTGAATATGATACGAGAGGAGGTGGCACGGAGATCTTTCGAAACAAGGGCCAGGATTTCGGATTTTGATATCAGGAGAATATGATACGCAAGGAGGTGACACGGAGATCTTTTGAAACCAGGGACCGGATTTCCGATTTTGGTATCAGAACTAGTGGAACGCCCCGTGCTATGCACGGGGAATTAATCAGTTAAAATATAAATTTGACTTTGCCCACCATCCACCCCAAGCTCCTATTCCATGATGTTAAACCAAATGAAACTTTTAATTAAAAACTTCGTTGTAAACTACATTGTGTTGGTTTGTATCGTTCTAAAAATGCATCAATTTGATTTGTTGGAAAATTTGTTGCGCAGGATCCACTATTATCGTATGGAAACTTTGACCCCTGCGCAGTCCGAAACCGTTAGAGATAGACATGCGCAGTGAATTTTTTACAAAGACCCCTAACGAGAAAAGGTCAACTGACGTACTTTTAATGATGACGTAATTAGTTTTTGAATCGGAGCAGTTTTGACTTTTCGAAAATTTGTTGCCCAGGATCCATAATTTTCGCCTGAAAATCTTGCTTGACCCCTGCGCAGTCCGAAACCGTTAGAGATAGACATGCGCAGTGAATTTTTTACAAAGACCCTTAACGAGAAAAGGTCAAATGACGTACTTTTAATGATGACGTAATTAGTTTTTGAATCGGAGCAGTTTTGACTTTTCGAAAATTTGTTGCCCAGGATCCATAATTTTCGCCTGAAAATCTTGCTTGACCCCTGCGCAGTCCGAAACCGTTAGAGATAGACATGCGCAGTGAATTTTTTTCAAAGACCCTTAACGAGAAAAGGTCAAACGACGTACTTTTAATGATGACGTAATTAGTTTTTGAATCGGAGCAGTTTTGACTTTTCGAAAATTTGTTGCCCAGGATCCATAATTTTCGCCTGAAAATCTTGCTTGACCCCTGCGCAGTCCGAAACCGTTAGAGATAGACATGCGCAGTGAATTTTTTTCAAAGACCCTTGACGAGAAAAGGTCAAACGACGTACTTTTAATGATGACGTAATTAGTTTTTGAATCGGAGCAGTTTTGACTTTTCGAAAATTTGTTGCCCAGGATCCATAATTTTCGCCTGAAAATCTTGCTTGACCCCTGCGCAGTCCGAAACCGTTAGAGATAGACATGCGCAGTGAATTTTTTACAAAGACCCTTAACGAGAAAAGGTCAAATGACGTACTTTTAATGATGACGTAATTAGTTTTTGAATCGGAGCAGTTTTGACTTTTCGAAAATTTGTTGCCCAGGATCCATAATTTTCGCCTGAAAATCTTGCTTGACCTCTGCGCAGTCCGAAACCGTTAGAGATAGACATGCGCAGTGAATTTTTTACAAAGACCCTTAACGAGAAAAGGTCAAACGACGTACTTTTAATGATGACGTAATTAGTTTTTGAATCGGAGCAGTTTTGACTTTTCGAAAATTTGTTGCCCAGGATCCATAATTTTCGCCTGAAAATCTTGCTTGACCTCTGCGCAGTCCGAAACCGTTAGAGATAGACATGCGCAGTGAATTTTTTACAAAGACCCTTAACGAGAAAAGGTCGAATGACGTACTTTTAATGATGACGTAATTAGTTTTTGAATCGGAGCAGTTTTGATTTTTCGAAAATTTGTTGCCCAGGATCCATAATTTTCGCCTGAAAATCTTGCTTGACCCCTGCGCAGTCCGAAACCGTTAGAGATAGACATGCGCAGTGAATTTTTTACAAAGACCCTTAACGAGAAAAGGTCGAATGACGTACTTTTAATGATGACGTAATTAGTTTTTGAATCGGAGCAGTTTTGACTTTTCGAAAATTTGTTGCCCAGGATCCATAATTTTCGCCTGAAAATCTTGCTTGACCCCTGCGCAGTCCGAAACCGTTAGAGATAGACATGCGCAGTGAATTTTTTTCAAAGACCCTTAACGAGAAAAGGTCAAACGACGTACTTTTAATGATGACGTAATTAGTTTTTGAATCGGAGCAGTTTTGACTTTTCGAAAATTTGTTGCCCAGGATCCATAATTTTCGCCTGAAAATCTTGCTTGACCTCTGCGCAGTCCGAAACCGTTAGAGATAGACATGCGCAGTGAATTTTTTACAAAGACCCTTAACGAGAAAAGGTCAAATGACGTACTTTTAATGATGACGTAATTAGTTTTTGAATCGGAGCAGTTTTGACTTTTCGAAAATTTGTTGCCCAGGATCCATAATTTTCGCCTGAAAATCTTGCTTGACCCCTGCGCAGTCCGAAACCGTTAGAGATAGACATGCGCAGTGAATTTTTTTCAAAGACCCTTAACGAGAAAAGGTCAAACGACGTACTTTTAATGATGACGTAATTAGTTTTTGAATCGGAGCAGTTTTGACTTTTCGAAAATTTGTTGCCCAGGATCCATAATTTTCGCCAGAAAATCTTGCTTGACCTCTGCGCAGTCCGAAACCGTTAGAGATAGACATGCGCAGTGAATTTTTTACAAAGACCCTTAACGAGAAAAGGTCGAATGACGTACTTTTAATGATGACGTAATTAGTTTTTGAATCGGAGCAGTTTTGATTTTTCGAAAATTTGTTGCCCAGGATCCATAATTTTCGCCTGAAAATCTTGCTTGACCCCTGCGCAGTCCGAAACCGTTAGAGATAGACATGCGCAGTGAATTTTTTACAAAGACCCTTAACGAGAAAAGGTCAAACGACGTACTTTTAATGATGACGTAATTAGTTTTTGAATCGGAGCAGTTTTGACTTTTCGAAAATTTGTTGCCCAGGATCCATAATTTTCGCCTGAAAATCTTGCTTGACCCCTGCGCAGTCCGAAACCGTTAGAGATAGACATGCGCAGTGAATTTTTTTCAAAGACCCTTAACGAGAAAAGGTCAAACGACGTACTTTTAATGATGACGTAATTAGTTTTTGAATCGGAGCAGTTTTGACTTTTCGAAAATTTGTTGCCCAGGATCCATAATTTTCGCCTGAAAATCTTGCTTGACCCCTGCGCAGTCCGAAACCGTTAGAGATAGACATGCGCAGTGAATTTTTTACAAAGACCCTTAACGAGAAAAGGTCAAATGACGTACTTTTAATGATGACGTAATTAGTTTTTGAATCGGAGCAGTTTTGACTTTTCGAAAATTTGTTGCCCAGGATCCATAATTTTCGCCTGAAAATCTTGCTTGACCTCTGCGCAGTCCGAAACCGTTAGAGATAGACATGCGCAGTGAATTTTTTACAAAGACCCTTAACGAGAAAAGGTCAAATGACGTACTTTTAATGATGACGTAATTAGTTTTTGAATCGGAGCAGTTTTGACTTTTCGAAAATTTGTTGCCCAGGATCCATAATTTTCGCCTGAAAATCTTGCTTGACCCCTGCGCAGTCCGAAACCGTTAGAGATAGACATGCGCAGTGAATTTTTTTCAAAGACCCTTAACGAGAAAAGGTCAAACGACGTACTTTTAATGATGACGTAATTAGTTTTTGAATCGGAGCAGTTTTGACTTTTCGAAAATTTGTTGCCCAGGATCCATAATTTTCGCCTGAAAATCTTGCTTGACCCCTGCGCAGTCCGAAACCGTTAGAGATAGACATGCGCAGTGAATTTTTTACAAAGACCCTTAACGAGAAAAGGTCAAATGACGTACTTTTAATGATGACGTAATTAGTTTTTGAATCGGAGCAGTTTTGACTTTTCGAAAATTTGTTGCCCAGGATCCATAATTTTCGCCTGAAAATCTTGCTTGACCTCTGCGCAGTCCGAAACCGTTAGAGATAGACATGCGCAGTGAATTTTTTACAAAGACCCTTAACGAGAAAAGGTCAAATGACGTACTTTTAATGATGACGTAATTAGTTTTTGAATCGGAGCAGTTTTGACTTTTCGAAAATTTGTTGCCCAGGATCCATAATTTTCGCCTGAAAATCTTGCTTGACCCCTGCGCAGTCCGAAACCGTTAGAGATAGACATGCGCAGTGAATTTTTTTCAAAGACCCTTAACGAGAAAAGGTCAAACAACGTACTTTTAATGATGACGTAATTAGTTTTTGAATCGGAGCAGTTTTGACTTTTCGAAAATTTGTTGCCCAGGATCCATAATTTTCGCCTGAAAATCTTGCTTGACCCCTGCGCAGTCCGAAACCGTTAGAGATAGACATGCGCAGTGAATTTTTTACAAAGACCCTTAACGAGAAAAGGTCAAATGACGTACTTTTAATGATGACGTAATTAGTTTTTGAATCGGAGCAGTTTTGACTTTTCGAAAATTTGTTGCCCAGGATCCATAATTTTCGCCTGAAAATCTTGCTTGACCCCTGCGCAGTCCGAAACCGTTAGAGATAGACATGCGCAGTGAATTTTTTTCAAAGACCCTTAACGAGAAAAGGTCAAACGACGTACTTTTAATGATGACGTAATTAGTTTTTGAATCGGAGCAGTTTTGACTTTTCGAAAATTTGTTGCCCAGGATCCATAATTTTCGCCAGAAAATCTTGCTTGACCTCTGCGCAGTCCGAAACCGTTAGAGATAGACATGCGCAGTGAATTTTTTACAAAGACCCTTAACGAGAAAAGGTCGAATGACGTACTTTTAATGATGACGTAATTAGTTTTTGAATCGGAGCAGTTTTGATTTTTCGAAAATTTGTTGCCCAGGATCCATAATTTTCGCCTGAAAATCTTGCTTGACCCCTGCGCAGTCCGAAACCGTTAGAGATAGACATGCGCAGTGAATTTTTTACAAAGACCCTTAACGAGAAAAGGTCAAACGACGTACTTTTAATGATGACGTAATTAGTTTTTGAATCGGAGCAGTTTTGACTTTTCGAAAATTTGTTGCCCAGGATCCATAATTTTCGCCTGAAAATCTTGCTTGACCCCTGCGCAGTCCGAAACCGTTAGAGATAGACATGCGCAGTGAATTTTTTTCAAAGACCCTTAACGAGAAAAGGTCAAACAACGTACTTTTAATGATGACGTAATTAGTTTTTGAATCGGAGCAGTTTTGACTTTTCGAAAATTTGTTGCCCAGGATCCATAATTTTCGCCTGAAAATCTTGCTTGACCCCTGCGCAGTCCGAAACCGTTAGAGATAGACATGCGCAGTGAATTTTTTAGAAAGACCCTTAACGAGAAAAGGTCAAATGACGTACTTTTAATGATGACGTAATTAGTTTTTGAATCGGAGCAGTTTTGACTTTTCGAAAATTTGTTGCCCAGGATCCATAATTTTCGCCTGAAAATCTTGCTTGACCTCTGCGCAGTCCGAAACCGTTAGAGATAGACATGCGCAGTGAATTTTTTACAAAGACCCTTAACGAGAAAAGGTCAAACGACGTACTTTTAATGATGACGTAATTAGTTTTTGAATCGGAGCAGTTTTGACTTTTCGAAAATTTGTTGCCCAGGATCCATAATTTTCGCCTGAAAATCTTGCTTGACCCCTGCGCAGTCCGAAACCGTTAGAGATAGACATGCGCAGTGAATTTTTTAGAAAGACCCTTAACGAGAAAAGGTCAAATGACGTACTTTTAATGATGACGTAATTAGTTTTTGAATCGGAGCAGTTTTGACTTTTCGAAAATTTGTTGCCCAGGATCCATAATTTTCGCCTGAAAATCTTGCTTGACCTCTGCGCAGTCCGAAACCGTTAGAGATAGACATGCGCAGTGAATTTTTTACAAAGACCCTTAACGAGAAAAGGTCAAACGACGTACTTTTAATGATGACGTAATTAGTTTTTGAATCGGAGCAGTTTTGACTTTTCGAAAATTTGTTGCCCAGGATCCATAATTTTCGCCTGAAAATCTTGCTTGACCCCTGCGCAGTCCGAAACCGTTAGAGATAGACATGCGCAGTGAATTTTTTAGAAAGACCCTTAACGAGAAAAGGTCAAATGACGTACTTTTAATGATGACGTAATTAGTTTTTGAATCGGAGCAGTTTTGACTTTTCGAAAATTTGTTGCCCAGGATCCATAATTTTCGCCTGAAAATCTTGCTTGACCTCTGCGCAGTCCGAAACCGTTAGAGATAGACATGCGCAGTGAATTTTTTACAAAGACCCTTAACGAGAAAAGGTCGAATGACGTACTTTTAATGATGACGTAATTAGTTTTTGAATCGGAGCAGTTTTGACTTTTCGAAAATTTGTTGCCCAGGATCCATAATTTTCGCCTGAAAATCTTGCTTGACCTCTGCGCAGTCCGAAACCGTTAGAGATAGACATGCGCAGTGAATTTTTTACAAAGACCCTTAACGAGAAAAGGTCAAACGACGTACTTTTAATGATGACGTAATTAGTTTTTGAATCGGAGCAGTTTTGACTTTTCGAAAATTTGTTGCCCAGGATCCATAATTTTCGCCTGAAAATCTTGCTTGACCCCTGCGCAGTCCGAAACCGTTAGAGATAGACATGCGCAGTGAATTTTTTAGAAAGACCCTTAACGAGAAAAGGTCAAATGACGTACTTTTAATGATGACGTAATTAGTTTTTGAATCGGAGCAGTTTTGACTTTTCGAAAATTTGTTGCCCAGGATCCATAATTTTCGCCTGAAAATCTTGCTTGACCTCTGCGCAGTCCGAAACCGTTAGAGATAGACATGCGCAGTGAATTTTTTACAAAGACCCTTAACGAGAAAAGGTCGAATGACGTACTTTTAATGATGACGTAATTAGTTTTTGAATCGGAGCAGTTTTGACTTTTCGAAAATTTGTTGCCCAGGATCCATAATTTTCGCCTGAAAATCTTGCTTGACCCCTGCGCAGTCCGAAACCGTTAGAGATAGACATGCGCAGTGAATTTTTTTCAAAGACCCTTAACGAGAAAAGGTCAAACAACGTACTTTTAATGATGACGTAATTAGTTTTTGAATCGGAGCAGTTTTGACTTTTCGAAAATTTGTTGCCCAGGATCCATAATTTTCGCCTGAAAATCTTGCTTGACCCCTGCGCAGTCCGAAACCGTTAGAGATAGACATGCGCAGTGAATTTTTTAGAAAGACCCTTAACGAGAAAAGGTCAAATGACGTACTTTTAATGATGACGTAATTAGTTTTTGAATCGGAGCAGTTTTGACTTTTCGAAAATTTGTTGCCCAGGATCCATAATTTTCGCCTGAAAATCTTGCTTGACCCCTGCGCAGTCCGAAACCGTTAGAGATAGACATGCGCAGTGAATTTTTTACAAAGACCCTTAACGAGAAAAGGTCAAATGACGTACTTTTAATGATGACGTAATTAGTTTTTGAATCGGAGCAGTTTTGACTTTTCGAAAATTTGTTGCCCAGGATCCATAATTTTCGCCTGAAAATCTTGCTTGACCTCTGCGCAGTCCGAAACCGTTAGAGATAGACATGCGCAGTGAATTTTTTACAAAGACCCTTAACGAGAAAAGGTCAAATGACGTACTTTTAATGATGACGTAATTAGTTTTTGAATCGGAGCAGTTTTGACTTTTCGAAAATTTGTTGCCCAGGATCCATAATTTTCGCCTGAAAATCTTGCTTGACCCCTGCGCAGTCCGAAACCGTTAGAGATAGACATGCGCAGTGAATTTTTTACAAAGACCCTTAACGAGAAAAGGTCAAATGACGTACTTTTAATGATGACGTAATTAGTTTTTGAATCGGAGCAGTTTTGACTTTTCGAAAATTTGTTGCCCAGGATCCATAATTTTCGCCTGAAAATCTTGCTTGACCCCTGCGCAGTCCGAAACCGTTAGAGATAGACATGCGCAGTGAATTTTTTACAAAGACCCTTAACGAGAAAAGGTCAAATGACGTACTTTTAATGATGACGTAATTAGTTTTTGAATCGGAGCAGTTTTGACTTTTCGAAAATTTGTTGCCCAGGATCCATAATTTTCGCCTGAAAATCTTGCTTGACCCCTGCGCAGTCCGAAACCGTTAGAGATAGACATGCGCAGTGAATTTTTTACAAAGACCCTTAACGAGAAAAGGTCAAATGACGTACTTTTAATGATGACGTAATTAGTTTTTGAATCGGAGCAGTTTTGACTTTTCGAAAATTTGTTGCCCAGGATCCATAATTTTCGCCTGAAAATCTTGCTTGACCTCTGCGCAGTCCGAAACCGTTAGAGATAGACATGCGCAGTGAATTTTTTACAAAGACCCTTAACGAGAAAAGGTCGAATGACGTACTTTTAATGATGACGTAATTAGTTTTTGAATCGGAGCAGTTTTGATTTTTCGAAAATTTGTTGCCCAGGATCCATAATTTTCGCCTGAAAATCTTGCTTGACCCCTGCGCAGTCCGAAACCGTTAGAGATAGACATGCGCAGTGAATTTTTTACAAAGACCCTTAACGTGAAAAGGTCAAATGACGTACTTTTAATGATGACGTAATTAGTTTTTGAATCGGAGCAGTTTTGACTTTTCGAAAATTTGTTGCCCAGGATCCATAATTTTCGCCTGAAAATCTTGCTTGACCCCTGCGCAGTCCGAAACCGTTAGAGATAGACATGCGCAGTGAATTTTTTACAAAGACCCTTAACGAGAAAAGGTCAAATGACGTACTTTTAATGATGACGTAATTAGTTTTTGAATCGGAGCAGTTTTGACTTTTCGAAAATTTGTTGCCCAGGATCCATAATTTTCGCCTGAAAATCTTGCTTGACCTCTGCGCAGTCCGAAACCGTTAGAGATAGACATGCGCAGTGAATTTTTTACAAAGACCCTTAACGAGAAAAGGTCGAATGACGTACTTTTAATGATGACGTAATTAGTTTTTGAATCGGAGCAGTTTTGATTTTTCGAAAATTTGTTGCCCAGGATCCATAATTTTCGCCTGAAAATCTTGCTTGACCCCTGCGCAGTCCGAAACCGTTAGAGATAGACATGCGCAGTGAATTTTTTACAAAGACCCTTAACGTGAAAAGGTCAAATGACGTACTTTTAATGATGACGTAATTAGTTTTTGAATCGGAGCAGTTTTGACTTTTCGAAAATTTGTTGCCCAGGATCCATAATTTTCGCCTGAAAATCTTGCTTGACCTCTGCGCAGTCCGAAACCGTTAGAGATAGACATGCGCAGTGAATTTTTTACAAAGACCCTTAACGAGAAAAGGTCGAATGACGTACTTTTAATGATGACGTAATTAGTTTTTGAATCGGAGCAGTTTTGATTTTTCGAAAATTTGTTGCCCAGGATCCATAATTTTCGCCTGAAAATCTTGCTTGACCCCTGCGCAGTCCGAAACCGTTAGAGATAGACATGCGCAGTGAATTTTTTACAAAGACCCTTAACGTGAAAAGGTCAAATGACGTACTTTTAATGATGACGTAATTAGTTTTTGAATCGGAGCAGTTTTGACTTTTCGAAAATTTGTTGCCCAGGATCCATAATTTTCGCCTGAAAATCTTGCTTGACCTCTGCGCAGTCCGAAACCGTTAGAGATAGACATGCGCAGTGAATTTTTTACAAAGACCCTTAACGAGAAAAGGTCGAATGACGTACTTTTAATGATGACGTAATTAGTTTTTGAATCGGAGCAGTTTTGATTTTTCGAAAATTTGTTGCCCAGGATCCATAATTTTCGCCTGAAAATCTTGCTTGACCTCTGCGCAGTCCGAAACCGTTAGAGATAGACATGCGCAGTAAATTTTTTACAAAGAGGACTAACCAGGAATGGCCACATGTGGCACTCTTAATGATGACGTAATTAGTTTTTATGTATTTCTTAAAAAGTGTACCCTTAGAAGGGTTTTACTGTACTACCATTGTAAGAGTACACATATAATATTTTTCTGCATTGTTTTCGAGCATGCGTACAACATGTCAGCGTAACTCACGGACATGTTTCTGCGTTATAATATGAGGTATGATATGTGAGGCAGTGGCACGGAGATTTTTCGAATACAAAGTCCGGATTTCGGAATGTCGTTTTATTATTAGTTTGTTCGTGTAATATTTGGGATAAGGGGATACTTCGAATGATTCTTTAAATAAATGGACAGTATATTCCTTTCGTTTTCTATTTATTGAAGTTGTTCATTACATTTAAGTGGTGACTGATATTATTACGCTTTACAATCTTAAGCATAATACAGTAATCAGTAATAATTCTAAGAACTATGTGTAGTTCGTATTTACGCATATGATCGATGTATGTTGCATAGTATAAGTAACACATTGCTGTATTTATAATGTTCTTGTTCCTTCTTCTTCGACATTGTGAGAGTACAGTTTGTCATTTACAGGTAGTTGAAGTGATGAAAATTTCTTTTGTTGTGTTCTGTGATATAAAGGGAAACACAACTGTTATTATTGAATGTAGTAGTGGGTAGTGGGCAAAGTAAAGAATAATGCATTTTATGGACCTCAAAAAGCCTAGCCATCTAGCGGTGGGCGGCGGAACTACGCCAATCGAAATTTCTGACTTTCTACACTAGCGCCATCTAGCGGCTGGGTACCAGGAGCTACTTTTAGTATCAGGATAGCAGAAAAGTAAAGGAGGTATCCCGCACACACGGCGCGCATGCGCGGTTGGTGTTTAGAGCTGAGTGGTGCTACCCATGTTGCGCATGTGCAGTAGATAGGAGGCGTAACCACGCCTACGGGACGACGTCGCGCATGCGTATTGCGTACATGCCTATTGCGCGTGCGCAAGAAGCGCGCATGCGCAATATACAGCTATAGAATGCGCATGCGTCAACGGTACGCATGCGCAGTGGGCACGCGTACAGTACGCATGCGTGAGCGGTGCGCACGCGCAATAGGCATGTACGCAATACGCATGTGCGACGTAGTCCGGTAGGCGTGGCCACGACTCCAATCTGCTACGCATGCGCAGCATGGGTAGCTCCACTGAGCTCTAAGCACCTACTGCGCATGCGCGCCGTTTGCGCGGATACTTCTTATTCTGCATACCTCCTTTACTTTTCTGCTATCCTGATACTAAAAGTAGCTCTTGGTACCCGGTCGCTAGATGGCGCTAGTGTAGAAAGTTGGAAATTTCGATTGGCGTAGTTCCGCCGTCCACCGCTAGATGGCTAGGCTTTTTGAAGTCCATAAAATGCATTATTTTTTGCTTTGCCCACTATCCACCCCAAGCTCCATTTCCACGATATCGTTCTAAAAATATATCAATTTGATTTGTTGGAACATTTGTTGCGCAGGATCCGCGATTATCTTATGAAAACCTTGACCCTCTGCGCAGTCCTAAACCGTAAAAGATAGACATGCACAGTAAATTTTTACAGAGTAAACAAAGAAAAAGCAGCTGCAGCACTCTCAATGATGACGTAATTAGTGTTTACGTATTCCTTAATAAGGGTTTTACTGTACTATCATTGTAAGAGTATGCATATAATATTTTTCTGCCTTGTTTTCGAGCATGCGTACAACGTCTCAGGCTAACTCATGGACATGTTTCTGCGTTATATTATGATTTCTGTTTCTTTATTTAACTCACTTCATAACGTAAGTCCCTATAAGTCGCTTGTCAGCAGTTCACCAAATTGACTGCAAACTCAGAAGTTAAATTTTGTACTAAAATCAGCTTTACCTTGCTTTTAGTATTGTAAAGTATTATTTAAGAGAAAGCAAGAAGTTTCAATTTTTTTTTTAATTTTAAAGATACCCCAAACTTTTAATTTGAAAATTCATGAATTCGTGCATTCATTTACAAATAAATATTGAATTTAGATTGATGTATAACAAAGAAGTTTAAATTTTATTAAAATACATTTCAGAAGTTGTAATACAACAAAATGCTACAATTTGTTTTTATATTGAGCGCTTAGTTTACACAGTTATAAATGCAATATAAATTATAACAAATGTTTTTACAATGTTATAATATAAACATAAAGAATATGTTGTAATATACAAATGCATTTAGATTCATGAAAGTAAGATTTTATTTTGTTGGTGAGTAGCTAGTTGGACTTAATATACGAGAATGCATTTCCCTTATTAATGGCACAGTATATGCAACGCATTCGTCCCATCCTGGAGATCTCCATGCGCTTTCACGTGTTTCCATTCGTGCTTGGAGATTTTTATAGCCTAAAATATAAGATATTTATTATAGTCATGAATTAAGATATGTATTAGAGATTTCATATTCATACATATATTACTTTTTACAGTAAATACTATTTTATCTAATATCATGCTAAGATAATTTAAAAATGGAGTAAGAAATTCAATACTGATACCCACACCAAATGTGATGGACATTATATAATCTGCCAATTTGTGAAAAAAAACCAGCAAAAGGTTCATTATTGTTACGTCTGTAATTAATGGCCTTGGCCCAGTTATTACCCCATTCTATCATAGTACCAGGTTTTAACCTATAACTACGTATTTCATATATATTTGAACCACTTCTTTTTGTTACAGGAGGCCAATAACTAAATGCCAATAAATATTGCAGGTAACGTGATCGCAAATATTTTCCATTCTCTCTAAATAACTGCTGGTATGCCTAAAATAAACACTTTTATGATATAAAATTGTCATTTCATACTTTATATTGTCCTTCTTATGGTAAACCCACAAATATGTAACTTTCTAGTTTGCAATTAAGATGTAATGTAATTATCTTTTGTACTTCTAATTATGAAATTAAATGTACATCCTTTAAGAGT
This sequence comes from Megachile willughbiella, assembly GCA_945859595.2. NCBI lineage: Eukaryota > Metazoa > Arthropoda > Insecta > Hymenoptera > Megachilidae > Megachile > Megachile willughbiella. Next base: position 15,749,588 of record OX243796.1, read on the forward strand.
CAGAGAATTTAATGTACACAGAATTTAGAGTTTGAAATTTATGAAATTACAAATTCATGGTTTGATATAAAGTAAATAATATATTACTATATTATAACAGACATATATATATATATATATATATTGTACCTCATTATTAGATAATGCAATCTGTGTGCGATCCACACTATCATAACCACCAGAGTATCGCCACAGGTGTAATGCTTGATCGATGTCACCGGCTACAACATTCCATGAACCAACTAGTTCCAATTTCAATTCAGACTTCTTGGAGTATATAATGTTAACAATCTCTTCACTGTAATATCCCAAAATACAAATATGTCCCAATATAATTTCCTAATATAAAAGAATTCTCTGCGCATGCCAATTCTGCGACATAAATAAAATCTAATATTTTTTTGAAACTTCAAAGGAACTTGAAAAGAATTTTTGTGCATGTAATCTACGTTTTAAAGCAATTATTCACTTCTACGGTGACAAATGTAAATTGTAAAAACATGAATATACTCACTAATTGACAAAATATTTGTCAATACAATCAGGTCGGATATTGTGCGTATGTAAAGCGTAAATAACTCCTTTGTCTGACAGCATCCGTGAATGTGACTCTTTGGTTGGCTCGATTTTTCTTACAAATAGCTTGTTTATCCATCCTTCGTTGATATCCTGTTGGATCGATGACCTTGCAAAAGATCTACAACACACACGATGTGGCTATTGCCCTAAAAAGCCGCCGTTTAGACTAACTCGCGTAGTCTATACGCGAAACAAATGAAAAAAGAAGCGCTCCTCAATGTTTCGGAATCATAGTCGCCTACCGGCTGATAATAAATGACGGTATTTTAGTATTGCCGATCACTGTGATCTGTGCGACTCTGAATCTTCTCAAAACAGCAGCCATTCTTACTGGATTCTTGTGCAAAGATCTCTGATGATTTGCGTCCAATCAAGATCAGAGTCCAATTTCGACAGCGCTGTAGATAAACGCGGCGCTTTCGATTATACTCCTGGTGAAATTGAGGACTAATGTTGATTTATTCTTATTAATAATCTCCATTCGCAATTTTTGTTTCTGTACGAAATGACACTACCACCGTGGAAAACACTTCGTTGATAAACTATAATTTCAATGTTACAGCGCTTGCGTCTTTCGATAAGGTTTTTATTGCGCGGTGCGTTAAATAATGTCGAATCATGACTGCTCAACACAACAGAGTCGCCAGTAGATATACAAGTTGTTCACCGTACAAGGACGGCATTTTGATTGATTATACTAAAATTTATTATTGTGGTATCATTTATAAGATTACATGCACAATGCACGTACGATGTACATGTGTTGAGTGTATCTGCACTTTGTTCATTTAACAATTAATTAAATTCCTATTTAAAGGTATATGGCGGTTTTTTGAAGTTAACACAAACACATAGCCGGCTATGTATGGCTTTGTCGTTTATGCTATACAAATTGGTTTCATTTTTGAAATTAAGATTAAGAAATTAAATTTATGATAATATTTAATGTTACGTGACTTGTGAATCATTGTAACTTGAAAATATGCAATGGATATGTTATATTTTCATAAACGAAATGAGAAAGTTTGTTAGAATATAATGTGTTTTTTAATTTTATTATTCAAGTAACAAATATGATATTATATATCACATATATACATGTATGTATGCTATAAAAATATATTTTATAATAATCTTTAATAAATATAATTCTTCTATATTAACTTTTCATTGTTTGATTTGAACAATACATTTATTAACATTTAAATGTAGTTCTTAAATTTAACACCTTCATTCTTATGTTATTTGAGAGCAAAACTTTTTGTTTTATATTTTGTAAGTATGTATATAATATAAACTTATATTGCATTTTTTTAATTATATGTTATAGGTTAGATGAAATTGCAATTAATTAAGTAAACTTGCATAATATAATAAACTGTATACCTTATTAAGTATTTTCTTGTTTAATTGTATGACATAAAAGTTATGATTTTATTACATTTTACTTAACGCATTTCTGTTCTAATGCAATATTAAATTTTGTAAATTTTAAAATGGACGATGAAGAAGTTATAAAGCATTTTTATGGCGTATACTTATTGTATTGTATGAATCCAAAATATAAAGGAAGAACTTATATAGGATACACAGTTGATCCTCGACGTAGACTTAAACAACATAATGCAGGAAAAGAACATAAGGGAGCTTGGAAAACAAGTAACAAGGGACCATGGTAGGTACAAAAAATATTTAATTCCAAAGTTTCTTATAATAAAACTTTGTTCTATATAATTAAGTGAATATACTTTTCTCTTAGGAATATGGTATTAATTATCCATGGATTTCCAAATAGAACAGCTGCACTTAGGGTAAGTAACATTACATGTAGTCATATTTAAAAATTAATTTATTTTTTATTTTAGTTTGAATGGGCTTGGCAACATCCTCATGTTAGTCGACGTCTCAAACATATACCTAAAAAAAAAGCACGTCAGAAAGTGTTTGAATTTTGTTTACTAGTTGTATCGGAAATGTTAAATGTTGGGCCTTGGTGTCGTTTACCCCTAACAATACGTTGGTTAAATTACGACTTTTTTGAGAAATACTCTTATCACATTTCAGCCCCAATGCATATGCCTGTATGTTGTGGTAAAGTTATTTCTCAAAAAATCAAGAAGGTGTGTGACGAGGAACTGAGTGAAATGCAAACATTAGAGGAATCATATGTGATTTGTTCTATATGCAGTTCATTCGTAGAAAAAAGAGAATTAATTACTTGTATAAAGCCTAGTTGTCTTTTGGTAGCTCACTTAATTTGTTTAGCAAAAGTATTTTGTAAAGATAATATGATTTTACCAATCGAAGGTATTTGCCCTGCTTGTAACACAAATGTATTATGGGGAGATTTAATTAGGAAAAAAATTGGTTGTTACGAAGATTTAAAAGAAATTTCTATAAATAGTAATGATTGTATATGAACATAGTAAAAGATTAGTGATACACACTTTTTTCAATTGTAGACTGAGATGTTTTGATAATTCTATTAGAAGATAAGAATTTTTGTTAAATATTAGATATAGAAAAGTTTTATGAATTTAAATAAATAGATTTTTACAGATTTACACTTGACATGTTTATATGTTAATTTTGTACATTGTTTTTATTAAAAAACATACGTGAAAATAAGTATTATTTAAATGCAAATGTATTTTTCATATTTTATTTTTCCTCAATTCCAATCAACTATTTGCAAATAAGAGCATAACAAATTCTGTATATTTATCAGTCTTTATTCATAACTAATCGACAGATCAAAATATATATATCTGTATATAAGTATATATTTGTGTGTTTGTAAGTACATATAGTATATGCACAGACGTAACATTATTTATTATTTGATAGTGTAGGATACAAGAAAATTCCACCGTTTCGTCGATATTTAATTACACTGCAATTAAAATCAAAAGCTAAATCAAGACCAGCTTGATCCTTTTGTGCGAACTCATTACGTCAAAATTTAAAACATTATAAATATTATGTTTTCTTGAGATCTTAATTAACGACGTATATTTCCCATGCGCACTTTGATCGCATCAGTAAGCATCTAGATTTCTAATCTTAAGTTTCTCTTTTTTAGTTTGCCATCAAGTGCATCTAGAGTCTTCAATAACTCACTACACAAGATTAACAGGATTTCAAACGAAGAAATCGTAAATATTACGCAACATTATTCCATTCAAAATTGTACTTCCATAAAATTGTACATGACTGAACGACGGACCGCATTTACAGTTTTTTCTTAAACGCTTCCAAAAGGAACGCAATCTTGTTAACTTGCAAAATCCATACACCATTGACATTCGAGGACACACAGTAAGGGAAGAAACTGGAAGATATAAATGGAATATCAGAAAGAAATGTAAGGACAAAAGGAGGATAGAGAAATTCACTGTAATCCTTAACATTTCTACAGAAAGTGAAATATTTTAGTTGTATGCATGGAACAGCATTGAATTTTCTTAAAACAGTTAAATTCAATAGTTTTAAAAGTATTTCGAGTTAATCCAAATTTATAATAATGACTTGATAATAAATCAAATACAATTTTAGAATTTTTTTAATCCACAGATCAATAACAATTTTATAGTAATACAATTATTTTACATTAAAGTAAAGCCTTTGTTGCCGATATACTATACAATTACATGAACAATCAAGATTCAATGCTGTCCATAAAGTTTGTACTTGTTTCACAAGTTCAAGCATTCTAAAGCTGAAATATAAAAGCAAATGATACTTTGATTTTCTTAGCCTTCCAGTTTGTCCACCTTTTTGCATAGTTAATTCATTATTGATAATTTCCCTTTAATTTAGCTGTGGCGTGGCCATGCAAGGTAATACAACTCTTTTAGTGAGACCAGGTAGAGCATCGTAACTTTGTGAGCTAGTCTCTTCGCTATGGTCTTGAGGCGAATCCAGATTTCCTATGTTCGGTGAGCCCAAACATTCATGTATAAAACTACAGACCGTGTTTACGTAGACATCAGGATAAGTAGCATAATGCTTTACGTGTGGAGAATTTGTGAATAATACCAATTGCACTCGAACGCCACGTTCTGCACGGCGGCTGGCGAACTTTTCAACGTCCTTGAAACAGGAGTATAATAAATGCATCCGTTTCTTTTTTAGGATTGTTACATATGATGGACACGTACCGATGCTGGTATTAAAGTATCGGTGTTCGAATAAAGAAACAATTGAGGCCAAGAATAGGATTCCTCTGCAAGAGCGATCGGATTCGTTTGCACCGGATAACCGCGTCCAAAAGCGTGTGCGATCACCTAAACAAGTAGCTTATTACTTAACTGTGCAGATCATTACTGAAAAACGTCATTAATCATTGCAAACAAAATGAATGCTTGAAAGTTTATCTAAAGCAATTGATTAGATAAGGAATCTATGATCTTTGCCATGCAATGTTTTGCAACATTTAGTTTCTGCGTCTAATTCAAATTTAAATTGGAATAAAAACTATTGATAAGGGGAGTGCACAACATACAGAACACGAATTTGGTCTGATTTTAGCATTATATAAGAAATTCTAAAGGTAAAAATTTTGTAAAATCATAGCGTATATCTCTCTGAAATAAGACAGCAATTTAGTTAAAAATTAACAAACAAGTTAAAACAGAAAAAATATATAGTATGAAAGTATAAAATAAAAAAATTGGTAAGTTCTAAAAATCCTAAATTTGTATACTTCTAAGTTTGAAAATTGAGAACTTGTAAATGTCTATATTTGAAAATTAGGAAATATGTAAATTTGTAAATATCATAATAGATGTATAAATCAAGTTTTTGAAATTATACATTTAAAATAATAAGTGTATAAATTTCTAAATTTTATAGATTGCAAATTTTGTAATATTGAAATGTTTTCAATATGGATTTAAAAATTGCGTGCAAATTTCTTCCTTATTTCAGAGCAGTATGTTTTATGATTTTGTAAAATTGTTACCTTCCAGACGTCTGATAACTGCGAAATTTGAACCAAATCGGTGTTATAAAAATTATGCACTTTTTTTGTGAGTGTAGTATGATTGCTCATACCTCGAAGAACCAAAGTAAAGAAAGGAAGATCGTAATGAAGAATGACGTTGGTATATTTAAAAGCGGATGTCCTCCTATAATCGCGCTGATTGCTTTGAAGAGAGCAGTCAATCTTCTTTCACCTGGTGCACTGTCGAATATTACCCCTTTTACCTTCAATTTTAATAGGTACGTGAAATATCAGTTTACAGAACGATCTAAGAATGTAAGGCAATGTTTTATTTTACCTTCAGCGGTGTATTAGCTTGTTGCATCGCAAGGCTTACATGTTGATACAGAAACGCGCCACCATTGCTGAAGACATGAAAGAATATCGGGTACTGATCTAGGCTTTTGTCTGTGATCACCTGGATCAATCGTTTACCGATGTAAGGCATCTTGTCCCTTCGCCAGAACAGGCATTCTACCGGTGCCGTGTATCGCAGTGTGATACATCTTAAAAGGTGAGTAAAATACACTTATGATCAATTAGAAATAGTATTGAATACTCTACTTGATTTTGTTTATCTAATCTCTTTGAAATTACAATATATAAATCCTACTCAATCTCTGTTAATACCTAATTATTTACTGTCTTCGTAAGATTACGGTGGACTTATATAGGCTTGCATAAAATAAAATATTATAAGCACAAAGAATAAGCATCAAAGAAGGAAACAAAGAAGAACGATTTCTTTTAGAAGGAACTAGAAATATAGATTAAAGTAGTATCAGGAAGTTTTTCTTTTTTTCTTTAAAAAGAAAAATTTAGTAGTAATGATTAAATATTTGGAAGGGGGTGGGAGAGAAAACAGAAATATTTAAAAATAAAAAAAATTACAAAAAAAGGAAGGAAAATACAAAAAGAAATTAGAGATCAAGTGAAAAATGAAAGGACATGTAAGTAAGCAAAAATAGATTATTAAGGAAACTGGTACAATTGAGAAAGTTATGTTACAGATAAACAACAATTTTAAAAGACAGGGTGTTACATAAAATAACATGATTATGCTTCCCCTATAGCCTAGTTAGAAGAATAGAGATGGGAGAACTATAAAAAGTTTCTATCAAAAGAAAAGAAAGAATATTTACCGTCTTTTAAACATAAATAAAGACTTGAAGATTACATTATTAGTAAACAAATATCTGGAACCCAGAACCAGAGTGTAAATCCGTTTTACAAAAGAAGATAGTATTTTACATGGTAACTGTATGAAATTTCTTACTCTTTCCAATGGTAAGAAATATTTTATTTTAAGTGGTTTAGTTTGTAGTATAATAGAAAAATATGATATTAAGTTGATAATGTATTCTGAGCCAAACAAGGTAAATGATTTGTAGTACTTTGTGGCTCTGTGTTTGTCCACTCTATAAGGTATTACACCTATCATAAAGGTTCAAATAATTTTGAACTGCATGCCTACTTAAAAAGATATGTTAGAACCATACAACATTATGTTCAAGTTTATAATATTGAATCACACACGAGAGGATACAAAATTGGAACTAGTCAATGTTAAGCCAAGACATAATGACATTAAATCACTGAAACATTAAGTCCATAGTTAGAACTAATCAGTATCAAGTCTTAATTTATCTTTTTTACTTTAAAGAGCAACAATGTCCAATACACAATTTCACTTTAAAACAATAAAATGATGCATTTTTATCCATGGTTAAAAAATGACGTACATATCCAACGGTTTTAAAGTTACAGGCTTTCTGCACTTCGATCTACTAACTTCTAATATTTGAAAAGTGTGACTTACACTCTGGCTTTGTGGTCCAGATATAGACATTTGAGTACACAGCGCGCTAGAAATATGCGAACGGACTGAAATTTAACACGGTGTTCGAGTTGTTATCGATTAAATAAACAGCATCGTTAGTATGATTTGCCGGCGTTGCGTTGTCTTCCATGCCCTTTCCATGCCAATCGGATGTATTTTTCTTGATATTACCATGCGGCAATAACAACACTCGACGAGCGTTCATTCCTCAAGGCCTTTTGGCACAAACGTTTAACAGCAATGATTAGCTACAATCTTGTAAAATCGCAAGTAATTTTATCATCATTTAAACAAATGTCAGTACCCTTTTTCTTCGTACATCGCGCTGTACTTGGCCAAGTATCTGTCTCTGCAGCCGGCCCATCCTAGCAGCACGACAACTGGCCGTTCCTCTTGGTAAACGAACACGTACTCCTCTCCTTGATCTTGGCTCCCGGTAGTCACCGTAGGGTTTTTCGGGAACGACGGTGACGATGGGAACATGATGTAGTAGTCGAGATCCTCTTGATCGCTCATCTTTCCTGCTTCTCGTCCTCTTCCTCGCGAGGATGCGAGAGAAAGAAGGAGAGACCTCGACAGAAGGAAGAAGAGGAGGAACCAAACAGCGGCAACGAGAAAGAGGACTAACTGCCCACCCCTCTACCTCGATGGATCCTCGTCACGAGTCGAGCTTGCGTCGTCGTCGAGAGTATCAGCTGCCGCGGGATCGATACTGAAGCTTTGTGCCAAAGTTAGGTTGTGTCACAGATGTGGCCCGAGGATGTTTTCATTTTTTCCCAATGTCAGCATTTGCAGGATTTCATGAAGTTCCGCTGGACGACATAAACGTCCATTTTCGACGATTTCTTCGTTTCGATAGACAATAATAGACTATTGGACTTGCGTTCATGATGTAAAGTAGGAACAAGTAACTTGTAGCCCACGAGGTCGCAGTACATGCATGCAGCGTGCACTTGCGAGCACCAGTAGTAAGAAGTAATATAGAAAGAGATTCTTCCATGTTGCACTTGAAAGCTTGTAAATTAAAATATTTTATAATTTAAAAATTAAACAATTTTTATAAATTTAAGAATAAATTATACGTTTAAAAATATATTGTATATTGAACAGTAAAATAGTAGTACAAGAGCACAATAGAACATTAGAATAGCAGAATACTAAAACAGTAAAATGTTAAAATAATTAAACTGTATAATAGTAAAATGCTCATATACATAAAAATAAACGATTTTTTAACTTCTGTCAAAGTTTTCTTTCATATTCTTTCTTTTAAATTAAATAATGATAATATTTATCATTACTCGGTCATTAAAATACATCACAGATCGATGAAAATTTTATTTATTAAGTATAGATATTTTTATTTAGAATTGTACAATAACGCATATCCTTAAATTACTTACACAACAATATTTAATATTTAGATGTTTTAAGAATTTTATGTCAATGATAGATATAATAAACCTCTATCATATATCCTAATAGCAATGATAATGCTGATAATAATAATGATAAAAATAATAACTTCGATAATCTTACAAGATATACAATAGTAAATACGCAACATTTTAAGAGATGCATACCCTGTGCCATAAAGTCGTAGGCCTCGCAGGATTTGATGAATTCGTAGACTTACTTTTTCACTGTATAAATAATAGAAACTGGTTAAACATCCAACCACGATACATTAGGATATCAACCACGTATCACTATTTGTTGTTCTTCGTACGATTATAAAAAATGACAAATTTTGGAATTAAAAAAAATTCCTACAGGATGATTCGTCGTAAAGAAAACCCCCCTTGAATAACTCCTACAGTTTTAGAGATGTGAAGAAATGTTTGAAATAAAAGTTGTTTGGTTCTCGGCGCGTTATATGATGGCGAATAAAATTTCTTCTCAAGTGGAGTTACATAAAAGATTTGAAGGTCACCTTCATTTTCTTTTAACCATATACTATTTTTACCTACATTTGTTTCTTTTTTAAATTTTCTGTATTAATGTATAATATCTAAAAAAAAACAATGGTTTGTAATATATTTTAAATTAAAGAATCGTGTCTATTATATTTAGATTAAATGTCTCGTGATAAAATTTGAAATATTTTGAAAATTATTAACTTTTTATGTAAGATGTTCTGAAAAATCGATATATATAAAAAAAAAATATACGGTTCCATTTAAAAAAAGTTTTTCAAATGGAAGATGACCTTTACCTGAGAAGAAATAAAACATTACTTCCTAACCCCGAAACTATAAATATTATTCAGGTGCCTTGTTCTCGGTATAAGAACTGAATCTCCCTTTTGATTTTTCGGTTAACTTATTCCATAGTTTATCTTATAAAATATATCAATAATGACAATGAAAACTTACAAAATAATACATTCTACGCTTTAACGATGATCTGTCATTATTTTCATTAGCTTTGTCAAATTATTATGAAATTTATATGCAACTGTTGAAAAGAAAATAGATCATCAATTGTTAACTTCATCAACATATTGTTAATAGAATATTTTTAATTGTATATGAAGATGTTTATTAGTATCATTTTTAATGTTATAAATAATAAATAGATTTTCTGTATGTTGTATAAGGTACTTTGATAACACGGATCAAGAATTTTAAAGGTACACAAACTTTCTATCAACAAAAAAATATGTTCAATGAGCTTCCATAAAATCAAATACATATTAATAAACATCTTTATGCAATTCATTGAATATACATATAAACACTTGTGCTTTTAGTTTCATAAACACATATTATATTTAAAAAAAAAAGAAAACGTGTTATATATTTACATCTAATACTCATAAAACATTGTATGAAAAATGTTAATATATAAAACTGTTTTATAATTAATATGCTTGAACTGTTAAACATGTATTCATTAATTAAAAGACAATTTTATTTTTATTTATAATTTCATATGGCATAATAAAAAAAGAAAATATTTGCATATTTTCAATATGAAGAATAACTAGCATAAATAAGTATTTTAGTTGTTTTTTATACTCAATGTGAAGCTCTCATTTGTTCTTCATTTTAATCGTTGTTCTTTTTACATAAAAGAAAAATATTGGAGATACAATTACAAAGATTCATCAGATATTATAATTGAATTTGTTTTAGTAGGAGGCATCATCAATTCTTTATTTATTATTAACTGTTAATTAATTGTTCCTAACATCATTAGCCCACCTTATGTAATGTAGACTAAAAAACAATTTTTTTAATAACATATCTCTGATAGGAAACAACGGCATTGTAGAATAGCAGTTTTCTTGCGAAATACTAATTTATTAATTAGTAAAACAAAAAACTAAATAAATAATATTAATTCTTTACTGGCCAGTTATGCAAATGATTTTGATTAATAGTTTCTTTTTTGAAATACTGATAAAAGATGATTGTTGTTTTGAGTTCCTAAATATTTGCAAAGTAAAAGGTACCTTAGCAGTTATCAACTAATTAAACCAATATACGTTCTAAATTTGATCTCTGCTAATAGCTGGTATATTAAATAACGACATTGTGATGTCAATCGCCAGTAAAGTGTTTAAATAATAGTATCTATATTTATTTTAAACAAATTAGATGCAAATTATTGCAAACATGAAAATAAATAATTAGGCCTTAAGCTTAGAGATAAAACAAATTTAATTAATTTTTTATAGCTTTAAGGAGATTTAACAAAATTGAAGGAAAATAAACGTTTAAAAATTTTAAAATGATATATTGTTTTGTTCATGATCCGTTGTAAATTATAGTTTATTATAGCATCATTTTAATTCGTTATTTTTCTGAGCTTTCACAAGGAACTCGATGATTTGAATCTTGGTAAATACGAAAACATCAAGAAACATTTTTTATTTCTGTTGAAGAGATTGGTGGTTTTTATATTCGCGATTGCTGCACGAAACAGATATAACACTTAAACATTTAACTAGATTTAACAACTTTTTTCTCTTTTCCTCGTAGCGTAGTTCGATTTCAGATGCTTCAAAAATATCTAAGTACAAGCATTTAAAAGATTGTATATTATATTTTTAAATCAACATCCGACATGGACACTCGAATCTATATAAAACGTTTTGCCTAATAATAACATATATCATTCTTATTCGATTAGTTTAAAACAATCTCGTCTTCATAAAATTATAAATCTTCAAAATGTGCAAGTGCTATACAAATATTTATATAGTGTATTTATATGTATATACAGAGTGTTTCATAAGATATGGTATACTTACACAACATGCGCCCTTTATATCTTAACAAATAAACCGGATGTGAAATGTTTTCAATGGACTATTGAGTATCAATTTGTTAATTAACAATACATTCAAATACATATGTTTTGTTAGAATATTTAACTCTATGCTTGTTAACCCTTCATATATCTTTGTAGTTACTAATTGAAAATATAGTCCTTTTCTTCACGTTAAATATTTAACCCTCTACGTATTTATACAACTATCAGGCAATAAAATTTCTGTCTCAAATTCAAAACTTGCTTCTTTACCTTACATGTATCATGTTAAGTAAACTAAAGAGTGATGAAACAAATTTATTATTTATTTTCTCAAACATACAAGTTTTGAGTTATAAAGAGTTAATTAAATCTTTTGATGTAAAATTACGAACAAATATATTATATATCTTTAATTAAAATATTATTCTCTGTCAAATAATATGCAAAAAATATCAGCATTATACAGAAAATTTCAATGGCAAAGGGTTAATCCTTAGTAACGTCATAAACAGATATTAAATGGTATTAACTGAAATATTACTCTTTGTCAAATAAGATATAATATAAAAAAATATTGGTATTACAATTATGAATAGGCCCATTAATAATCAATAGTCTATGAAAACATGGCAAGTATAATTTTTAATTTAAGTTATTATTTCCTGAATGTATAATATACTGTATGAAATACCCTACACACAGTATTTTGTAAGCTTTACAATAATCACTAAGAGAAAATTCGGCACCTTTAAATTTGTGCTTGTGTAATAAAACTATTAAAACAATGTCAACTTTAAAAAGATACATATAACGTTCAATTGTGTGTCTGTGTCTTTTAATCAGCACCTTTAGTGAATTTTCCATTAGCCATTATCTGACAATTTGCGAAACGACCTGCATATAATATATTTATAATACTATGTACAAACGCTTCATCGAGTTCGTTACAAGTATTCTATTGCTGCGATAAATCTACTATACGTATATTTAATATATTCTTAGCCATCGTTCGACAAAGAAAAGAAAAGAAAACCAACACTCGTGTATCATGCCACTAATAGTTGGTTTTCTTCCTAATTACTAATAAAGTGTCCCTCGGTGTCGTTATACACTTAAGGGGGGAAAAATAACATGTGGTCTCGCTTTGTACTTTAATAAGTGGTAGACAATATAATCATTGGTGTTTTATTTTTAGAGAACTCTAGAAATGACCGTTCGGCTGCTCGAGCATCCCAAGACTAAAGGAAGCTTCGATGCATCGAACGCATGCTGGTCCAGAGCGCCATTATCAACCCCTTGACACTTATTGTTTTTTACTCTGAGACCTATAATATACACACTTATTATTTTCATATATATATATTACCATCAATAGTTCGACTAAATATCATAAATTATTATATGTTCATCAAACGAGAAACATTCGATTAAAAGTCCATCACTAAAAATTTAGTAAACGTTTAACAATATAAAAATATATTGACATCTAGTGTTAATGCATGAGTAAATAATAGGCAAGCGCAAGGGGTTGAATCTATACCAGTGATGGGCAAATCAAGTGCCCGCCGAAGAGCTCACGGGCACGGACGTACAGGGACATGTACGAGAAAGAGAACAACATTGAATCTTCCCACTTCTGATCAACCAGACAAATACAGCGCCTGCGAGCTATTATAATAGACTCTGGTTATATCATCGGTTGAGTAAATTATTCTTTACATGGACTTTCGCACATATTAGTAACGTACTTCCACAGTACACGGATTTAAATTTTGAAATTATCAAAATTACAAATATTCAAATTTAGGAATTTAACAATTTTCAAGCACTGCATAGAAGGACCTTTTTCTATAATTAACGATTCCAAACATTCTCCGTTTTAGAACTCTATCCATGGCAATATAACGAGAGTCTACTGTACTCATCGGTGTCCGAGAGTGTTCGCCGCTTGCATGTCCGTGCAACGCGCTCTTACGGTTGCAAATGCCCATCATTGATCTATACTATGATGTTCGAGAGATGAGTTCCTGACTCCCTCGAAATTCTATCAAAAGTAAACGCGATTTTTTTTCTTTTGGGAAAATCGCATATCGTGTATATGCTTCGCTTCGTTTTTTTTTTTTTTTTTTTTTAAATAAAATACAATTGCACTCAAAAAATAAATATGAAATGGAATAAAAGTTTTTTTTTCGTACAATGATATACTGTTCTTGAAAAGATTCTGCGTTGATCTAGAATTCTATTCTAGTCAATTCGAGATTCCCTTGTAGTATCTAATAACATAAAATATTCGCTGTTAATCTCATGAATAGATTCTTCTTTTGAGATATTAGGTCTCTATGCACGTAGAAAACTCTTATATTTATTTACATAGGCGTGGTGAACACTCAATACCATTTCGATGGAACTTCTTTAACGGCGATCCATCTTACTGATGCCTGCAGCAGATTTCCATTAAACGCATCTTTTTTTTCTGTTCAACTTTCTTTATAACGTAACAACTATGTCGTTCCTTTCAGATCGTCTTCTTATCATAATCAATTCTAAGTGGAACTTAGCATTTGTCATAAAATACCATTTCTTCTACTATGTATTAACAAAAAATAAAATTCGTTTAACCCTTTACAGTTGTACACGAAATTAAATTTCCTTGATAAACTATGCATACAATCATTTTACTCTAACAACATGAGACTATATTAAATTTCTTCAGAGATAGAAACAGAGTTTTTCTATGATACAAAAATATTTAGTTGTAAAGAGATAAAAACATTTAGATAAATATTTAGTTCCAGTCATTAGAACTATATATAGTTGCGTTGATCAACTATAAAAATTATTTAAACGATTCAAACAATCTCATGCTCTATAAACATTATCCGTACGAAATAACACTGGTTCAATAAAAGCCTTTGTGCCTCATTCTACAACACCTCGCTGCATAAATTCACAAATTCATAATTAGTCATTGTATTGAACGCAAATTCAAAAATGATACGTAAGCATTGATGTATACTGTTAAAAAAACAAAGTAAGTATCAACCAACGAAGGGTTCTCTGTTGGCTTCCATTCCAGTGGGTTCATTAACGTGAGGTGGACGGCATTGGATTAAACTGATTCGACATGTTGCAGCAATAACACGGAGCCAAAATGTTTGCGTTCCTTGATATATAAATATACATAAATTAGATTAACAAAATCAAATATTGTAATAATTGAAATTTAAATCACAGTATAAACATCTTCTTTTCATCAAATTAATGCGTGAAATTAAAAGAATTTGTTTATATACTTCACTATGAAATAATTAATCAGTAAAGTTATTTAAAAAAAATATCATTCGTAAGTATTGAATTTCCTCAAAACATGATCAACATTAAGGATGTAACCATACTAAATAGTACGTTAAACTGAAATTAATTTTTTTACTTAAAAGTAAATCTAATTTCTAAAAAAGAACAATTTACCGTTTCTTCAATATTATTTAAATACATTAACTAATTGGATGATGATCAATTGAACTACAATTGCAGTTTGAAACTTTTTACTTTGGAATAATTTGGAAAGAAAATGTCACAGTTCTTTTTATTGCAATAACAAACAACTTCAAGATTAGATTAAAAAAAAAAATGAAAATTCCAAACTATAATGATTGTTTAAACAATTATATTATATGCCGTTAAATAGTGAACATACCTTAGTTGCCGATGCAATTTCCGACCAACTTGTCCTTTTCGCCCTTTACCACACTGTTTCTTATGTTCACATGCTAATCGCTAAGGTTGCAAACTATTACTACTGCTAGTGTTTTCTCCTTGGCTCATAGAATTCAGCGAAACATCTCCTCTGCTATCAATACTGCGACTAAAATTACTATCGTTATCAGTATCTTGTATTTCGTTTATTTGAGTTATTATATCACAGAATTTTTAAGGCTATACTTCTGGATCAAATATTTATTGCACTTTTCTAATACTTGAAATATCTAGATCAATTAATTCACTTACTCTCTGTAAGCGAAAGAAGCAGTACTTCGTTGGGCATCATCTTTCTTTTCTGCAAAAGCACATGCATTTGTTCGATCGGTTCCGTACACAGAAGTTTTATTCCTTGTTGTGACTTCTGGTTGATGAACATCATTTCGTTTACATCTCTCATTTGAAATTTCATTGCTACTCGATCCTTCGAATTCATCAATCGGTAAACACGTCTCTACCATCGCTTTTAGGCAATTTACAAATAACTGAGCACTTTCAGCTGTACAATTAGACTGTAAAAAAATAAATGTTGACATACATTGGTTCCTTTAAATTGTTTCAATTCAACTCATAATTTACGTATGGTTACTTACGTTTGTGTACGGGCCTGCAAATCTCCACAATCCACCGAATCCACAGCTTTGCAAATAATGTAATTGTTGTTGACTCGTGTCCTCACAAGCAATTATGTTTTGTATAATTGCTTGTACTGAATTCAGTATACCTTGATCATGACAGGAGGATAATACACTGTTAATTTTTGCATCGAGCAAATTGTGGCTGTGAACAAAATTTTTATCTTTTAGACTGACATTAAATACATCTTTTGTCTATTACAATGATAATTAGTGATAGCTATTTTTAAAACATGCTTTAGTATATACTATACGTAAAAAGATCTTAACAAAAAATAAAAGCTTACATTACTGGAAAAACTTTTGGAAATACTACGGAAGCTTCTGCAAGGTATTCATAAAGAATGCGTTGTTCATTTTCATCAGTTGAATTCTTGACTAAAGTTACCAGAACAGTCAAAACCAAACTCTGAGTCGAAAAATCGGTCAATACTTCTGGATCGAGCAATATATTATTTTCATTGCTCACGCTTACTCTGGCGCTTCGATTCTATATAAATTATAAGAATTTTAATGCGGATATAGAGTTTAAGTTCAATTTAAAAATAATAGTAATTTCTATCTTCTCAAAGAAAAAAATGAAGATAAAATACCTTCGATTCTGTTTCTTCGGTTGGTTTCGTTTCCTTCGTAGTTGGTACAGAAAATGATCGCTGCGTTTTAAATAAAATCCGTCCAGTCTTGTTAATGACGCGTACATCGCCATTTTTGGGCAAATTGATGAAGTATGGTACAATAAGTGACAAGTTGCATTGTATTTGATACAATCCAGGCACAGGCAAGGCAGAAAGTTGCGAGCATAGACATCGAAAGAGCAAACAGAGGTACATAAAAAAACACAAGATAACAAACAATGTTACTCAGTATAAAATTGAATTCTCTTTTTCGGAATATACTACAAAATAACTGGAAATATTAACAGTATCTTAATAATATAGTATTCATTACTATATTTCGATTATATTTTAATTACTTTTATTCTGTTAAATTGTTAAATATTCAATTTTGAATAAAAATACCATCATAATAACTGAATATAAAAAATAAATAAAAAAGTACTAAGCAAATAAATACAATAAATAATTAATTAGCAATAAAACCCCTTGTTCAAACAATAAAAATCAAGTATACATTTATCAGTAGCTTGTTACATGATCCGAAATTAAAAATATTGCATACTGCGTTATAACAATGGTTGATAGTCTGCTTTTGCTCAAAACTACGGTACAAGTATTGTATAAATATATGTAGTTAAGAAAATAATGTGATGTCTTCATGAATTGTTCGTACAGACATATAACAGATAAAACATACCTGATGAGTTGAATATTGTTTCTGTTGTCTAGCTTGAGTGAGTGCAGACTGATCTAATAAATCCCAAGACTTTTGTCTGCGATTAGTAGGATTACTGGATGCTGAACTAGTTGTATCCTGAATAATAATATAAAAATTAGTTCGTTATACATTTCTTATTGAATATATTTCTTGTTAAAAGTACTTACTGCATTATGTGGAAGCAAAATGTCAAGGCAGTCTGTACTTCCAGATTCTGCATTCTTGGTAGCTGCATGTCTAATATGGCATCGACTTCTCACTTCTTCAGATACAGATACCAATGCTAATATGAATAAAAAAAAATGATTAGTTTTAATCTATTTAACAAGATTTGTGTATAAACTTACCAGATAAATAGGCCACGCTTTCTGGTGTTACTTCAAATTTATCTCTTCTAAATGGTTTAGCCACAATACCTAACAACATGGTTAATACTCTAGCTGTTCTTGTAACAGTAGTTGGTGTAGGATGTCTGTATCCTTTTAAAAGATGACCGACCAGTGCAAAATGAAAATTTGATTTAAACGAAAGTCCTACAGCTTGATCTAATTGTTTGAAATGCCATTCCAAAGGTTCACGCGTAGATATCATAACGTGTTCCAAAGTCTGAAAATTGTAATAGTTAATAAAAATAGAAAATATTAATGAGATTATAATTATAGAAAAATAAATTTCTACCTTATCATCAAAAGTTCCTTGTGAATCTAAAGTATGTAAATTTTGCTCAAGTAGGGCTAAACCACACGCATACAAAGATGCTTCATCTAACTGAAGAACTGAGGTTGCAATCCAAAATAAATAACGATGTATAGGAGATTCCTTGAAAATATTAAAATAAGTGATATACTACAAACTTTATAGTTCTGTAAATTATTCTTTTTAACGTATATAAATAAAGAATTAAAACTTACGGGTCGAAGCAATGGTTGTAATCTGGTGAGGCACATAATGATTGCTTCAAGCAAAGTGATATCATTGAAACTCTCAAGCGCTTTTATCAATATCCTCAATAATTGCTTCATATCTTGATCGGTTATACTTTTACTTATGCATCCAAAAACAATTAAAGCTCTTGGTTGAAGGGCTGGATTAAAACAGAAAGCAAAATTCTTCGCCAAAGATGTCCAGGTTTTCAACCAATCACAATTTGGAATGTCTCGCATACAAGCTTCCATGATTTCAAGAAGAGCATCCGTAATAATTTCTAAACTGGTTAACGAAAGTCTCTCTTTATCATGTGTTCCTGTAATACTGCGCTCGTTACTGAACCCTTTTTCATTCGAGTGTTTATAGCTAGACCTAAATGCTGTACCCGCAGCAGATTTCACTTTACTAATACCAAACAGTAAATAAAATTTTGGAAGAGAAAATTCATCCAAACTCATTCGCAGTATTCTATAAGTATCTTCTGAGAAAGAAGGTGAACTACAAGTGCAAAGCGAGTGAATGCTGTTAATAACTAAACCATGAGTGGAAGCACGCATACTCAGACTTCCAGAACAAACTAGAAATGTTACTGTATGAAATAAATATGGCAGATGTTTTCCCACGTCTAAACAGTTATTAAAAGACAACATCAATAAATATCTTGCCAAAATAGCGATATCATCCCATCTTGTATGTTGCTCTAACAACGGTGTCGGAAATGTACAAGTTTTATCTACAACTCGACAAAGTCTTCCTATCACTTTCTTTGCAACCAGTTGAACATTTCCAGAAGCCAAAGCCACAGCCGTATCAGCCATTATTTCAACTTTTCTGGAACCAAGTCCAAAACTGACGCTGCGTTGAATGAAATTATCCAAAACTGTATCAATTAAATCAGGCAATCTTCCAATTGTGCTCCATATTTTTGCTTGTATGCTTGGATACATTTCTACTTCTTCAATAGTTAGTGTAATTAATTCTTCTAAAATATTTGTAACCTGTTTTTGACGTTTGCCTTCGTCATTTGGCTTATAAAACCGTACGAGATTATTTAACCATGGTGTCATGTATTCTAAACAAAGATGTTTTAACTCGATGCTTGACAATTTGAATCCTTCGATACATTCTTTCAAAAATTCCAATGTAAGATGTGGATCATTTGCAGCCAAAGTTTCGCTTAAATGTTTAATGAATATAGTATTATTCGATGGAATGCAAAGTCCAGATGTTTCCAACAGTTGTCCTTCTATTTTCAAATCAAAAGTTGCAGTCAAAGCACACAGTTGATTGTATGCTGCTGTTCTTAAATTTGGATCTGAACTACCAAGATTCAACAGTGCCATGTTCAATAGTGTCCCAGGTACATCTTTAGATCTAAGCTTTGGATGAACAGACACAGACTCTGGCTGTGATAATTCCCATCGATTTCTTATATGAATTATAGCCTGCACCAAACTATCACAGTCATTGTGAATAAAAGATAATGGGCCAGTTTCGTTCGAAATGGTCAATGTAAATTGATTGTCATCTACTAAACAAACTTCTTCTATCTCAGACGCGTAATAAACATCATTTAAAAGAACGGAATGCGATAATACTTTGCATTTCTCCGCCGAGGTAATTTGTATAGCTGTTGGTCCAACTTTAATGGATACCTTGGTGTCCTTATGAGAAAGTTTCAAAGCACTGTTAAAAACCTTTAAGTCTTCGTCAAGGGAGAGTGTGGCTCCGGGTAATTTTTGTTGATCCACATCAATCATATCATTCAAACGTCCAGGTCCATCAATGAAGACAACCTTTCTGTTACTTTTCAAGGGTGCCAAAATCCTATCATGAAACTTGGTATACTCTCTCACCCAACTGTTGCAATTATAAATATAGGCCGCATGAATGTTTTCATAGGCAACTTTAGGCAACACGTAAAACCATTTCTGTAGAAATTCTGTCCTGAATCGATTGTCTGAACAGGTATGGGTGAAATCGACAACCAATTCAAACGGAGAATGACAAAATGGCTTTAGAGTTAGAATAACGTGGTATATCAACAGATCACCGTTCGTGTCACCAATCTTATAACGTCTGGCGATATAATAAAACACCGGATATCCTTGTTTGCTGGTACCTGCTTGGTAAAAAATATTGAGGTTTTTGATACTCTTGAATTCTTCATTTTCATGCATATTGTGTTTCACCATCATTTCCTCGAAATAGGTCGAACACATGTCGATGTTTGACCACCTAGCATAAGAGGAGGAGAACAGCAAATGTGAATCCACTGGTTTATGTTCTGGGGGGCCAAGATACGCTAACAACGTAGCCATTTTGTCGAAAGGCCTTCTCCCTACTGCTTTATGGTCCCTACTGCTGCTGAGATAATCGCCAATTTTTTCTTGGTGGTTCCAAAGCAGTCTGTGCAACGCTAAAACGTTACCATCTGATACAAACGACATTGGATGGTTGGCTTGATCGACCGTTTCGCAATCCGATGCTATTTGTATGAAAAATCTCCTTCCAATTTCAAAATGTGCTCGTAGAAAATCATTGAAAGGTAACATGTGCTGCTCTTTACTGAATTCCACATGATTTGCAATGTTCTGTAGTATTTTAGACATCAGCATCAAACCTCTTTTAATATGATGGGGTACAGATTTATTTACAATGCCCATTTCTTGAGGTGACACAATTGCTGGATTGATGAACCGTAAAAATATTACAGTCCCTACAGCTCCAATGTTATTCTGTGGACATTGTGGAAATCTTTTACTGAGTACTTGGTACAAACAATGACACATGGATCGTAATTGTGATGGAAAACGATCAGCAGATGATACTATTGCATCGAATACCTTTTGGGTCAATGCTATTAAATTGCGACCATTTTGTTCTATATTTTCATTAGCATCTATCCTTGCGCTGTCAACTTCAAAACCTGTAGTAGGATCGTCCAATAAAGGCGTGATTAAAGGCTCCAATAAATTTTGTAAGTAACTTGCGCCATAAATTTTGAAACAGAATGCCATAATTTTGCTTCCAAGACTGTTTCCTCTAAATAATGTTTGCATACAGTCAGAAACTTCCACTTCACGATAAAACATATTCCATAAAAGGGGAGATAACAAATGTTTCGCATCAAATAATGTCACGAAAACTCTTGCCAATTCATCCATTTGATTTGTTGTAACTACATTAGCCAGAGCCATTGCAATAGGTAACTCTCCTTTGTCGCTGATCATTGTAACAAGTTGAACCAATTGCTCAAACCTATCAGCCAACACAGTTTCTGCTAGAGTATCAAATTCCGTTCCCTGCTGAAGAATTTTAGTGAGGACTTCCATGAATGCTGCGCGTGTTTGTAGATCTGGGTCATAACCCAATCCTATATTAATTAAAACAAAATATAATGAATTTAAAATCTTTAAAGTTTGAAAACTAATATATTGTTTCACTTACGTAACGAATGTCTTAAACCACTATCAATGTTTGCGCTGAGAAGGTTACTCATTGCTTGTATAGTAGCATTATGTAATGTAGACAATTTGCCACTGTTTAAACAAGACTGCTGGGACATAATTTCTTTTTCCTCGCCAGCTGCTTCATTGCAGTGGTTTAGCAGATTCATGAAAAGCGTAAAATATTTTAGAAATAGTTGAGATTTGGCTTCCATTAAATCACCACGGTCAGATTCTTCAGGTTGAAGAGGTAAACCTCGTAGTAATGCACCAACTGCTTCCATACAAGCCTGATCCAAGTCACTGTAACATTAGACAAAGTAAGCATACATAAGAGATACGAAGAGCAATTATAATTATATAAATGTATTTTATAAAAATATTATTCACCGGTTATGAGTAGCACCCATTACCCAATCTGTTAAATATTCAACAAGTTTATTCCTGAATTTCATTTCTTGTCGAAAAGCTAAATCATCTCGTCGTTTCATCATTGCTTCAACAAGCTGACACAATTTTGTCTTGATTTGTATAGAGCGGACTGTCATATCCAAATGTCTAACATATCTGACAATCGCCAACATCATCCCTTCTATGCTTGTCATTCCAAGATACTCAGATGGTTGATCCGTTTTAGAATCCAAGATATTTTTCATTATGAATATTATGTGTTCGATAAACTTTGTGTTAACACCAGTTACTATAACTTGTCCTTGCTGATCAAAGAATTTCTCAACTATGCTCTTAATCTGATCAAAAAGTATTGGATACAATGCTGGACTCATTTCATGGCCAACCAATTCTTTAACATGTTCCTGAATTTGACTTCCAAACTTCTCATTGTTACAAATTAACAAACGTAGCAAACTATAAACAAATTGTGTGCAATGTTGTACTTCCTGGCTTGGATTTGACAAACAAGACGCAGGTTCTTGTTTTAAACCTTTTTTGGAATCTGGATTTTGAGGTATTCCTGATAATGGTCTATTCAGAGAACGTTTCTGTAAACATACTCCACCTAAAGCACAAAGAAATCCAGTCATGTTGGCCCACTCATTAATTTGCTCTTCCAATTCATGTTCTGAATTTTGATGTGATGCTCTTCGCTTTGCTGTACTTCGATGAAATGATTCCATCTGACCATCTTCAATTTTAGATTTAGGATAATTCACTAACTGTTCAGAAGTTGCTTCCCAATTTTTACATGTTTCCTCCCAAGCCTGATAACAGAAAACATTATATGTGATATATAGAATAATATGTACTACAGATATTTATTATATGCATGATAACATACAGGCTGTACACCATTTACGCAATGTTCTATCTTCCTTAATAAGGCCATAATTCTTTTTTGCAAAGCGGCTCGTCCTAAAAAGTATACAATATACTTATTTAATGTATTAATGTTTGATAAATGGTGATGCATTAAATATTCTATTTCGAATAAAGAAACAGGAATAAAACGACGTTAATTTTAATAACATATGTATATAAATTTTGAATAACACTTACCATAATTATATATCTTACTTTCTCCGCTGGCTGTTATGGTAACAAGGTCTTTAATACTCTACTGCAGCCATATAAGGGTTATACTAATCAAAATACAAAGTGAATTCAAAAATTCAGGAACGAATGTTTGAATTCAAATAAAAACATTTTCAGTAGATACCCGAATCGAAACTTATTTGAATTATATTTAGTAAACAACAATACTAATAATTTATTTATTTTACAAAAATCTTGTTCATATATATAATCTTGAGGTAATTATGCACAAAAGGAATTCGTTTCTACAAATATATATTTTGATTGCTATGGATACTTTGAGTTATGCCGAATACACTCCAATAAAAATATGACAACAAGCAACTAATTTTTTAGTAGACCTGTTATTTTATATATATTTTTCTATTATGACAAATATTCTAATGTATAAATAGTTACTGTAAAACCTAGTATAGTAAGTGATATAAATTTAATCTGAATTAACAGGAGTAGACCTAATCTGAGTAGATCTTACCGAATTTAATATAAATAAATATAATCTTATCTAATATAAAATTAAATACACTTAAATATACTCAATATAACTGGTGATATCCATAGCAATTAAAATTATATACTTATGAAATTTTAATCTTTTTAAACATAATTATCATTTTTGAAAATATATATTACAAATAAATTTAGATGCAAAAATTATATTACACATATAAACGATATCATAATTTTAGTTTTGATTTGTCGATTCGAATTTCTGCTTCTAATTTGGAAAGTAGGAGACTTTATATAAAAAATAAATTGATACAATAATATTCTAAGTATGTAAATATCTAAACTCACCAGTGATTAACACAGTAGAAGCTTGCGCCAATTCAAGATATAAGTGATAGTTAGGAAGTAAACAAGTTACTGCTACTTCATCACTACCACAACGAATTTCTGCTTCCTCACAGAGCAACGCAAAACAAGACATTGACACTAGAACAGCCTCCATGTTTATGCTCCACAAGTACATGAAAAATACAACCTGAAAAATAAAAATGTAGTCAATTTATTATGATCCATCTAAAATGAAGTGACTATTCAGTTCATAATCAAACCAACCTCGAGTTTAATATGTGCTTGCTTACAAATTGCAATCTGACTACCCACATTAGCATAATCCTTATTTTGTGCCAGAAAAGCGTTTCTACAAATTAGTATCTCTCTCAACCACTTCAATATACAAGTATAATTCACGATCTGATGTTGAATCAATTTTTGAGAAATCGAGAAGAGAACTTGTGAACCAACATCCCAAAAGGTATTAATTGGTGCTTCTGGATTCCATGCTTTTATTTTATCTGGATGATGTAACACAAGTAATGCTTCCATTGCTTCATGAGCAATGTCTGGCATTGTTGGTTGATGAACTAAAGAAACTAAACCGTTAATTAATTCCAATGTAGAACTTTGTATTTCGTGGCCAGCTTTTCCTTGGTTCTATTACACAAAAAAAAATTCATATGATGCATATAATGTTATTACTTAGAATATAATAAATCTTTTGATGTGAAGCACTTACATTCAATAGCAGCATAGGGTCAGCATGAATAAGTTTCACCATCCATAACAACAGATTTCTGTAACTTGATACATCTTCTCCACGATCTCTGTATTTGTTTTGTTCTTTACCTTTGAGCGTTAAACTTTGAATCATTCGCAATGGTGTGTGTGATATGTAACTCTGTGTGACTTTATTTAAAATATCAGTAAACATATTCCTAAGTTCTGCACTACGAGAATACAGAAGATCTATTTGAGGCCACCATGGCAGTCTTGGTTGAGTTACAATTCTAAAATAAGCAATTTGTTTTTAAATTAGTATGCTCTGATATTATTGAAGTAAATTGTAATATTTACAATTACAGTAGAAAGTTTTTCTTACTTGTATAATGAGCTAACCAAGACAAACTGGTACGTCGATGGAAAATTCAGGTTCAAGCAGACTTTAAGTACTTCGTTGTTGTGAGGTTTAATGCGAAAACAGCTAACAAAACAGTCTATCATTAGGTCGATGTCTTGTGCAACGTAGCTTTGACCACGAGAAAATAATTTTCCTGGATTAAAAAGTAGTGCCATTAAATCATTCATTACATGTTGAACAAGCATGAAGATAACATTATTCGAATCCAGGTTGTTTACATAGGTTGATGCTTTACAAAGTTTAATACAAGTGACTGCGGCAGCTTCCACTAGTTGTCTACTAGAACTGCCATGCATTCCTAGGCCTCGTTTGACACTATCAATAAATTGCTTTTTCTTTGAATGCCTTGGTGAACAAGGAGCACCAAAATCAGCATTAACTATTTCCTCCAATACTTTTGGTGAAAGTATCAGTAGCATAATTTGCAAAGGCCAAACAGCTGCAGTTCTTCCTTTTTTATTGTCTGCAAATGTATCCAGGATGTCAAATAATTCTTCACATACTTTAGCAAGATCTTCATTAGGCTTCTTTTGTAGGTCAGCAAATTCATGAGGGTAAGTATCCATCCAATTCCAAATTGCTTTTTCTAAAGAGTTCATAAGAACTATATGTGCAGATTTTTTGAGTTGTTTGAATTTTTGTATTGTTTCTGTAATAATAATAATAATAATAATTAGAACATGCATAACTATGAAATGTTTAAATAATTATTGAAATTACCATTTAAAAGTCTTGTCAATCTATAAACATCCACATTAATATGTTGAATTAATTCAATATCACTATAATCAGCATTTTCATCACCACATTTTGCTAGCTCTTGAAGTCTGGATGATATTCTATTAAACACAGCATTGAAAAAGTTTAAGCTCAGTGCAAACAAAACTTTACTTGCCAAATTACGTAAGTGAGCATTTTGGGGAATATCATTTGGTATATCTGAAAGTTATTTATATGTTAAATTTTTGTTTAGTACAATTAACATTAAACTAATTACAATCTTATTACCTATAAACTGGCAAATTTCTTTAAGCAGAATCTTTACATTCATAGTCTCATCAAATTTAACTGTGTCTTTTGGTTGATTTGCAAGACACTTTTCCAAGGTGTCTAAGATGATGATAACAGATTCATAGCAATGCCGATCATGATCTGTGCTATGAAATATACGTTGACCCCCAATACATGGCACCATTTCATTAACGCCTTGAAGTATTTTTGTTAGACTGGATATTACAAGAGAGAAACGATATTGAGAGATTTGTATTAGGCATTTTTTGTTCCTCTCTTCGTTCATACGAGAATGGGTGGTCTGAGGACCACTGTGACACGGCAACTGTACAGAAAGAAATTTAATGATACCAAATAATTTTAATAATTGGAAGATTAACATATAGGAAATATAATGAATTAATTAGTTTGGTATTCTATATCTATACATTTACATCTGTAAATTATAACATGAGATATATGCAACATACATATATTATCATACATATTGATGAGTAAATTTTCCCCTTGAAATTTTACATTTTAAACAAAATAGAAAAAATATTAATTTTTCTATTTTAATTATGAAGCAGCAATTATCACTGCTACGGCTTATCGAATAAGTATAAATTAAACCATTTCTAAAATATAACTGTAACAAATTAGAATAATAACAAAATATTTATTAAGGTATGTTACACTTTGTATTTGTATGCGTGTATTATGTCTGTTAGTAAGTTCTACTCATTATGTGGCCATTAAGATGTTTAACTTTAAAATATGATATGAATCAATGATAAACAATGATAAAAAGTTTTGTGTTCAATTAATTAATTTGTTATAAATGATAGTAGAACAAATATGTCAATTGAGAAAATCTATTTATGCCACTGTATTCTTTACAAATTATAGTAAAAAAATTGTTCATTTATTTATTGTTTAGAAGGAAAACCCATTAAATTTATAGATTAATAGGTAATAAAAATAAACACTGAAATAAAAATACAATAGAGTATGATACAATAATTTTTCTTATGACATGAGATGATTGAGAAAATATATCTATTACAGAATAGACATTATGATTTATACAGGTGTAATAAATAGACACAATTATAGTAAAATAATTTCAAAATAAAATCTGTATTGTTTCATTTAGAAGATATGAGTACCAGAAGCTAAAAATTGATAATGGCTTAAAAATTTTAGGGTAAAAATTTAAGTTAGGGAAATGAGTCTCATTCAAGATGATAGTTCAAAAATGATTATACTCTGTAGAATATTTAAGTGAAAAACCCTATTTTTACTTAAACAGTAACAAGCAAATAGTTAATTGCTACTGAAGAAATAATATTTTATTACATTTATCAATTACGATTTGTGTATAAATGTCCACAATGAGTGTTATACCAGCAGATATCATTTGTGTGTAGACAAAACTTTTCTACAGACTAATATATTGACCGATCGAAGATACGGTTGCAATGACATATGCCTTTGACAAAACTCGAAAGTTACATGTATGTACGTGTAATCGCGTTTGGACGCATTTGAACGCATTGAAGTGTATATACCATAGATTTGAATTCTTCGATAAGCCGTGCGTGAAGTGAATGCAATTTCCATTCATGTATCCGTGACACGACGGAAGCGACGTTGCGTGGGTACAGAGGGGTTACGGGACGAGGAATGAAACTCTACAGGGTATCTCAATAACTCATTTCTGAACTTCCTTCTTTTTCTATAAAATATAATTCATTACACAATAAATTATGCATTTTGGCAGTATTATTAAAATGATAAAAACATTTGAAAAGTTATTTCGATGATGTCGATTTAATTTCGATTAATTTAATTATATGATATATACAAAGAAAGTTATTATTATTATACTTTTTATATAGCTAGTGACAACAGCAAATTGATTTCAATAATTTTGAGCACTATTCGATTCCAATTTCGACTTATTTATTATTCGATTTCAATTCAGTTACTGTCCAATTCCAAGTCGACTGACTTTTATTCGATTTCCACTTGACTTTAATTTATTCTTGATTTTTACTCTATCTTCATTTTATTTGAATTCAATTTTTACTCGATTTCAACTCCAGTTCTAAATGATTTTAATTTCTATGTTATTTCGATTCAATTCTTGCTCGATTTTAATTCGATTTTGATGTTAAGATAATTGTTATATACTATTGTTCATCTTTCTCTTCAATGCTTGAACAGTTATGATCACGAATAATTAAAGTCGAAATTAAAAAATAAACCTCTGAATTTTTATGATAATTTAAAAAATTATTTAAATGTCTGTGTAATTCATTACGAAATTGTTAATTTAATTACAAGTTAAAGTTATAATTTAAAGGCAAAATAAAATTTTTTTAAATTATTAGAACACATAGAATTTGGAACACCCTGTATACACCTTAACTGAATAGCTATCGGGACAGAGAGGAAAGGAAGAAGGGGCGAAGGTCAAACCGTGGAGTCCACGGCGTGTAGAGGGAGGAGACCGCGAGAAAGCATCTTCCCATGAATGAACGAATCAACGAATAAACGAATGACGGTGCATTCACGGGAGCAACGATATCAACCGTTAATGACTACACCCACAATCTTAGAAATAATGCACAAATTTTATACGATAAATAGAATTTAACGATAATTGATTCAGAGCCATTGCGTCATTCAAAATTTACTTCATACAAATCTTACAGGGTTGAAGAATACGAGCTGTGTGAAACGGTAAGTACATTTCCTTAAAAGGAAACCGAGAAAAATCAGGCATAAATAAGATTTTGACAGAAAATTTAAACGGGTAAATTGTACACACTTTACTGACACGAAAAGCGTCGATTGTCTGAAATAGAAAACTGCTACAGGGTTCAGCTTAGAAAACTAACTGCTGTCAAAGTTACGTGTTTAAACGTACTCATGTCACCTTCTCACTTTACGTTCTCACTGATCAAAATTTTCACGCTTGTTTCACCACACAGAAACTGTGTCGCACAATGATCTTAATTCCAGTTTAGTTGCCGGCTTTTCTGGGTGTGCATATAAAATGTATCTAATGTTAAGTGGTAGTCTCGTCTTTACGAGAAACGTAAGGAGAAGCAGTGAGATGAATAACAACGAAAGAGGAGGCAAACTAAAGGGCCGAAAAAAGAGAACAAAACGAAGAAAGAATAGAATGAAAAGTAAATACAGGAAGGGAACAAGAAAGAATGAGAGAAAGCACCGGAAGAGGTAGGTAAGAAAGAGAGGGGGCGGCCACGGAGAAGGAAGGCGGATGGGACGAGAAAGGAAAGGTAAAACAGATTTTATAGTCCGAGTCACAGATGGGATGTACCTGTTCCTCGAAACGCGTGATCAGTAAATTCGCCCATTCTTCCGGCTTTTGCGTGCCCATTGCCGTCCGAGGTTCAGTAACGAGCCGTCATCACGTACGACGATTCACCAATTCGCTACGAACACTCGACATCGGTGCGTCGCCATTTACGAACGTCGACTGCCCGAGAGAGTGCCGCGACGGTTCGGTCTTTCTCTTCCGTTGGGGAGGGGCGCGGTGACAGAGCCCCCAAGAATTACAGCGGGGATTGGGGCGAAGATCTTCGTGGATGGAAACGATACCGAGTGAACCTGTTCGATATTCGCTTCATGCTAACCAATTTTATCATATTACATTTATACTCTGTTCGAAAAGAGATCATATTTATCATACGACGAGATTCCGTTCGTTCTGCGCAAGGCGGCTCTGATTGGTCAAGTACGCTTCGCAACGCGCATGCGCTCTTACGATGTTTTTGACATTAAGCTTATATACATGGTGTTCCAAATTTCGGAATTTTCAAGTTCTTAAATTTCCAAAAACCAGAACTCTTAAATTCCTAAATTCTCATATTCCTAATATTTTAATTTTTAAAACCACAAACTCTAAAACACCGAAAGTTCTAAATTGCCAAACCCAGAAATCCTTAAATGCTTAAATTTTTAAATTCTGAAATTTTTTAATTTCCAAAATTTCATATTCTTATATAGCAAAATTTTCAGATTTTCAAATCTGTAAATCCGCGAATTCCCAAGTTTCCAGATCCATAAATCAAAAAATTTGCAAATTTGTTTATACCTAATCTATATCTATCCTCGCTACTTATGTTTTGTCCACCATGTATATGACCAGCGAAGTAAGAAACGAATAATAGTGGGGAAATATCAAATGGTGGGGAATTTACTGAAGTTAGTCGAGTTGCGCGAATCGGGTATGATCTCTGTTGAACAGAATATAAGAATACAAAAGAAATTCAAACACCCTTATTGACTAGCATTATGTTCATTTTACATTATGTCATAAATGCATTCATGATATGCCATAAATATACTATGCGTAATTTCTGTAATCATTTTATATGTGTAATTTATCGTAAATGGAAAACAACTTTATAAAAATTAAAGTAAACCGTGTTAAACGTTTTAACATTTACAATGTTAATAACAAATTTTGGATAAATAAGTAAAAATATTGTCTTTTCTATTAATGTTAAAAATATAATATGATACATGCTTTATAAAATATAATTTCAAATTGATCATGATAGTATATGTATTATTTATAGTCAACTGAAATTTGCTTTTATAAAAACGAAATTGATTCTTTTCGTGTTTTAACAATTAAAATGATAAATAAAATTTGTAAATATTTTTTTAATCTAATTTTTGAAAACGTTCAATTAAACTAGCATTGTGAAACATAACCTTAAATTGATTGTATATATGGGGTATCTTAGTTCAGGCTCATGAAACTTGAGAGTCATATAAGAAATAACGTTTTAAACAAAAGGAGTTTAGTAAATATATGTCTGGTAATATTCACATAAAATTTATAGTTAAAAAAACATACAATGCAGTGGGTCAATATTATCTTAATGTTAAAAATGTATTAATAATTAGAGGTATTAATTTACAACTATTAGGGAATAACTTTTTAATTAAGTATTTCTGGACTTATATCTATTCAATTTGTTTTGTTTAAAATGTCATTTCTTGTAATCTACAATCTGTAAGATCCTGAAGTTTCATGAACCTGAACTTGGACACCACATATATAGGTTATTTGTTTTAATTTTAGTTACTTTGGCAATCTAAAAATATAATACATTTTTTAATTTTATGGAGTTCCACATTCATATACCTTAATAATTTTTTGAATTAAATAAACTTGATAACATGTAAATCATCTTTATTAAAATCACAATACTGTAATATCCATCATGGTATCTAAATTCATTTATATTCATATGATAAATTAATTTGATACTTGTATAAATATTACTCATTTGATATGAACACACTAGTTCATCCTTCATTGAACATAAACATCTTGAAAGACAATACTTAAATAATAGTAAAACTCTTACATACTTTATGCGCATACTCGAACCTGTATACACACACAGTATAACATAATTTAAAATGAAAATACATTAAAATAATTATTTCGCACATATATAATATACATTTTTGAAATAATTAATTTCCTTTTTCCTTTTTTAAATATAAATATGATACAATTTTAATGTTCATATATGCATTTATATATATATATACAATTGCCAATTCTATAATACGTCATAAAACATGTATGATGTACAATTTGTTCGTTTATTGTTTACTTATGAAATTATACAGGATCACAGTATTTAATTTTTCATAATATCGATACTACGGAAAACCAAGGAGAATCAGGAAGAATCCCATTAGGTTTTTCAGAGAATTGGGAGTGCCAATACGACTGGAAATGCCACAGAGCTCAAGGAGAACCATAGAGACACAGGGAGAAGTAAAAAGAATCAGGGAGAGCAAGGGAGAACTTAGATAGACCTTAACGAAAATTAGGAGTAGCAGAAAGACTGGAAATACCGCAAAACACAAGGAAAGAGAAATCATAGAGAAGTAGGGGTAGCCACAGAGAGCAAAATAGGATCACAGTATTTCATTTTTTCAACTGAATTTTAACTTATTCTATTGTATCATCAGATACACAATATCCTGTATAATTTTTAAGTGTTTGTGTATAATACTTTAACGAACCAATTTTAATTAATAACTTGTGATAATGGATTAATAAATATAACTGCAAATCATTCAATAGTATGATACACTTCATTCTGTCAGAAATTCAAACAGAACTCATGTTCGTCAAAAAATATAAAATATAAAATCAGTACACAGTAAAAACCTTTTAACGTTACTTAAAGTATATAGAATACCTATAGCAAGGATTGAGTTTCGGTTGACAACTGATTTTGAATCATAAGTTCTTCCTCGAGAACAGAAACTACTGAATTTAAGACATCGATATCTCGCTGACGGTGTTTTTCGATGCATTGAAGACTTTTTGGATCTAAATCTGAAATCCCAATATTACAAATAAAGCTGAGTCCATTGGAAAGTTGTAATACATATTCGTCAGGAACAAATGATACTGCATCCCTAAAAGAAATAGCCAATATTAATTAAATAAACTAATTAAAATCAAATCGGCAAACAAACTTTTAGTGACTTACGGATGCAATTCTTGAAACGCTATTAATATTGAGCAATCTCTGGCACATGAAAATAGAAGATAATTCTGTAAACATGATATGCTTTCATTGTTTATTAAATGTGTTTCTTTTTCATTATTATAATGCTTATTATCTCCATTGTGTATTATGTTAGATTTACGATAAAACAAGTTATTCTTTTCACATTGAATTGGAAGTAAATTTGATTTTGATATAAGACGAACATTTTCATCAGGCTTTTTATTCTTAAACCATATCGGTTCTGAATTAATATGCTTGTTGCTGTTATTATCATCAGCAAATTTCGATTCGTTCGAAATTGAAGCATCTTTGGCACATGTTTTTAACATTTCTAAATTTTCTACCGCAGTATTCTAAAAAAATGTAGAAAGATGTTTACAATATTAAGAAAAACCAGTCTTGAACAGTCAGATGTATATGAAGATCTACTTACTTTTTGATTGCAAAAATATATCCAATTCTCATTAAACTTATGCGTTTCTAATAAATTAGAATATATTATATCATTGGTTACCAATGAACGAAATTTAAGATACGTATTATAAACGTATTCTGAGCTAATAAATGGTACTCTTTGCATACGAAGAATTCTTTCTAGCACCGAATTAATTGGCAATGTTATGCCCTTTGTATTGCAAGCCTGTAAAATTTAATACCATAAACAGTTAAAAAAAACTATATTTATAAAACATCTTAAAATAACCAGTATATTTTTTTTAATCACAATAAAAACTTACCTCTCCAGTGAAATACAAAAGTTTCTTAGCTTTCGCAAATATGTCTGAATTAATATGCGAGGTTGGTTTTAAGTCTTGTTCGATAGGTGAATACAATTCATATGTAGAAGAGTTTAATCTCAAATCTGCCGCAGGAAATGAGTGTAAGAGAGCAGTGCATAGTAAATCACAAAACAAGTTGATGTAGTCTTTGTTTGCATTTGTTGCAGAATCATGAAACCATTCAGTCAAAACACATTCAAGGTTATTCAAAGATGATTCTTGATCATAAACAATGATGCCATCCTTAAAAATTTTTAAATTGTTTTGTGGTGATTTTAGTAATGCTTCTAGTGCAGACTTCATGCGTTCCTGCACTCCAGAAAAAAGATCAAATGGACAATAAGTACTGCGAGCTGTGATGACCTTCTTTTTGAGCTGAAATTATAGAAAATCATAAAGTAATATATTATAAGTCATAAATAATCATGAAAGAGATTAATAACATTACTTATTAATTTAATAACATTACCTTGTGATACTGTGTTAGACAGTAAGGACATTTTTGAAATTTCCAGTCAACGTCTCTCAGATATCCCTGTTTTGGTTTAATTTCAACACAGAATGTTTGCTTGCTTCGAAACACTTCAGGATTAACTTTTGTTCGAAGAAATGTGTAATCTGGATACTTTGTGGCATACGTCTCAGTGATTTCTTTATGGCAACGTTTATCTGAAAACAAAAGAAATTGTTTCAAAATTTCAGTGATATAAAGTTTCCAATTATATCAGTCATTGATAGGAAAATATAATTGTCAAGCAAAATATTCATCAATACTAATTCATTTATTAAAAATAGTATGCGAGTCTTGTTTATCATAAGCATTATCTTATGATATTTTAATGTCATAAAATCGCCTTAGATATTTTATATTCTAAAGTTAAATGATTGATATATAATACAACAGCTGTTTGTTACAGACGATAACAGGCCATTTTGTATTAAGAATATTAATGAAAGCTTATTGCAGACATTCTTGCATACTTTTATATCATGAAATTATCATGGTCTTTTCATCATTTTCTTATTTTTCTTTGTTAATTCGACTGAGCTGATCATAAAAATGCTTGATGAACGATTTCAATCGATTATGTCGACGTCGAGATTGCCGATATCTTAATGACCAAACACTTTTCGTTATTTCCACCTACAGGTAATAACCCGAGGTACTTGCCATGAACGTTTCACGACAGGAAATCGATAGCCACGTATCGTCAATGCGCAATATCACTTTACTGATAACGACATCGTGCCTTTGGCTTGTTTTTCAAATCGAGAACCTTTTGAGAAAGTAGCAAGCGAGAGACACATGCGCGTGAATAATCGTAAATTAAAACCGATCGTCATGGAGAAATTGATATAGGGATCGTGGAACGAGGTAAATGTGTTGCTTGAAAGTTTCCTCTCAAATGTTTCAACAATTCAACGCGATTGTCTTTCGTTTAATTATTCAAATATTTATTGATTATACAAGCAATAATATGTAGATACCTTCAAAATAAATTGCAATTCCAAGTAAGTTGGAAATTCTTATTTCTTAAAATAAATACTTTCTAATGAATTATAAATCACATTATAGTGAAGAGATAAATAAAATAATTAGTAATGTATACAATTATAATGAGGTGAGTTGAAGTTTGTAGAATTGGAAATAAATATTGATATTATCTGTGGCGTTATTGCATGATGCGTTAGATCAAGACATTGATGAGTGCAGTAAACTCTTGTTATATTGTTAAGGATGGGGCTGCAGCAATTGGCAATATAGGGAGAGGAATTATAATATTTGAAACTTGCGAATTTCTCAGTTAAAAAATGTGTAAATATGAGAATTTGAAAGACTGTAAATTCTAAATAAGACTAATTTCTAAGTACCTAAATTTGTCAATGTTTAAATTTTGAAATTCTGAAATTTGAAAATTATACTTGTAAATTTGAAAATATTAACATTTCTAAATTTCCAAATTTATAATTTAAAAAATTCGAAGTAATTCTTTTACTCTTACTAAGTTCTAAATTTCTGAGTATCTATAACTTCCAAAAATGAAAAAATTTGTAACTATTTTTGAAAACAGTTCGATTAAAATTAAAAAACGGAAAACACAGTGATCTTTATATTAAACTATTACCCGTCTAAAAGCATCGGAGATTTTTTGCATTTTTAAAAGAATATGTACTTGAAGAAGGAATGTAAGGAAACATGCCTGGGTGTTCATTTAATGCGTCAGAATGGCGCTTTTATGTTTTATCAAACCGGTGATCACAAAAGGTTGTTTTTGTGAGGAATTCGTTGTATGCGGTTGAAAGGATAAGGAATTAATTACTCGAGCAAAGAAGACGGTGCAAGGGTTACAGGATGTATGCTCGGTTGATTCAAAGGGTTACTGGAAAAATGGTAATTGTACTTACTTCCTTTCGCATAAGTTATGTACTTTGCGATACGAAAAAAACAAATTGTTCCAACGAATTTATTAGCGTTGATATTCTTACTCCCTCTTGGGTATTATTCAAATAATACCATTCAAAAATGATTATTTGAATAATGTATTATCTTATTTGAACAGATGTTATTTGACATACTAATTGTGTATTTATTTAACTGAATGTAACAATGATTATTGCATATGATTTTAAATAAAATAATTTTTTAAATACCTTTTTTGCTAACAAATAATTTTATTCAAGCGACTTAATTAATTTAAATAAAACATTATTTGAAAACGACTTATTTGAGTTTCGCATAGAATAAAATAAATGGAACATTACACCGAAGTAAATAAATTAAGTCTATTATTTTTGTTTTACAATAATTGTTATAGCGATTACTTTAGGAAATGATAATCTAAATTTTGGATTTGTTAATCTAAAAATAACTTCATCGAATATTTCATCACCCTAGTAATCAGAACAAAAGACGAGTAACAGAAAAAATATCTGATACGAGTCAATAATGTGATAGCCCGCGTTTCATTGCATAGAATTCTTCGGTGAAATAGTCATTTAAAGATCTAGTAAGTTTCGGATTTCCTCTTTCAGTCTAACATAGTTTCCTCAGAAAATGATAATGGATTCATAGAACAAAAGTTCGAGACCCTCAATGGAGCTATTATATGCTCGAATATCAAATAAATGTCAGTATCAATGTACTATACATTGTATTATCGGCACAAAAAGCATAATGGTGCACTGAATTCCTAACAATATGGAATAATAATAATAACAATAGGAATCATTGTACAACTATAGCGTGTTAGATTTCCATAAGGAAAATGGCGCTGAAAGAAAAGGAGACTCCATTATTCGATATAATACATTTTTATCCGAAACTATAGTGGTGTGGAAATGTTTTCGGAACATTTTTTATTCCACAATAAATAAAGAAATAAACACATTTCGGTTTATTTATGAGTTTATTTATGAATAGCTATTAATTTTTAAATTCTATATTATCTTCTTTTCAAAATTATATTTTTTGCATAAATATAAATTATAATAAATAATAACAATAAATTATAATACATAGCAATAATAAATTATAAAAAATAATAACAAAAAATTATAATACATAGCAATAATAAATTATAATAAATAATAACAAAAAATTATAATACATAGCAGTAATAAATTATAATAATTAATAACAATAAAATTATAATAATAGATAAAACACAACTGCTTCTTTGGATTATGTGAAAACTGTACTTTATCTTAAATAAGCTCATTTTTTATCCCTCGCATTATTTAGCCAGACTGACTCGTGACGTACTCGTACTCCAGCTGTGATCAATTTTACTCAAATTTTTAATACGCTTCAATTCAGAGATCAAATTCAATTATAATTTGCACAGTCAACGATTGCATAATACCAAATTGACATAACATTTCAACTTTGTTTAACTGTTTTAATATTGTAGCTGTGATTACTTAGTTCTGACTGACGTACCTAACTGTATAAATCATAGTGTAAGGAGTTGGACGTCTTCTACATACGTCATAAGCCGTAAACAGTTTTAATTCTTTATATCTACAATGCATACTAATGTTTTGTTATTCGATCGATGAAAAATTACAAATGATCTAATATTAATGTGTGTACTACTTTCTCTAACTATTGAACTTTATTTTCTCTAATTATTGAATATTGGGATTTATAGATATGGTAATTTGGGGATTTTGGGAATATAGGTATTTAGGTATCTAGGGATCTAGGGATTTGGAGACGTAGGAATCTAGGGATCTAGGGATTTGGGGATGTAGGGATTTGGGGATGTAGAGATTTGGGGATGTAGGGATTTGAGGATGTAGGAATTTGGGGATGTAGGGATTTGGGAATGTAAGGATTTAGGGATATTGGGATCTGGGGATGTAGAGATCTGGGGATTTAGAGATTCGGAAATATAGATATTTGGAGATGTAGAGGTGTGGGAATATAGGGCTTCAGAAATCTAAAGATCTGAGGCTATAGGGATTTGAGGATGTAGAAATTTGAGGATCTAAGAATTTGGAGATTTAGGTATTTGGGTATTTAGAAGCTAAAAAATTTGGAACTATAGAAGTTTAATAATCCAGAAATTTGGAGGTGTGGAGAAAAAAGTTTGAGAATGTAGAAAATTTAGAAATCTGAAAATTTGGGAATGTAAAGATTGAGAAATTTGGGAATTTGAAAATTTAGAGAACCTGAGTATTTGGAAATTTATAATATTAGGGATTTGACAGTTTCAGGATTTGAAAATTTGAAACTTCGAAAATTGGAAAACTTAAAAATGTGAAAACTTGCAAATTTAAAAACATGAAAATTTGAAAACGTGAGAACTTGTAAAATTGAAAATTTAAAAACGTGAGAACTTGTAAAATTGAAAATTTAAAAACACGAAACCTTGAAAATTTAAAAACTTGAGAACTTGAAAACTTGAAAATTCGAAATTTAAACTTTCACAAATTTAGAATTTAAAAATCATCAAGTTTGCGTATTGTGTCCTTATCCAAAGTCTACATTGCACCCAAAATAAATAAATAAGAATAATCAACTAGATCAGAAACTGACGAGAAAGAAAGGTGATAAACGTACCCCATTATCCCTGAAAGTGTTAATATGAAGACAGCGTGCTAACAAAATTTGGACAAAAGAATTTCTATCGAAACTGACACGATGCGCGGAAAAGCAGACAGGAAGAAATTAGAACGATACCAGAAACCATTCATGGAGAATAGAAACCATTTGCTCGAGTTACGAAGAGAACAAGTTATACAGGAAGCCCGAATAGGTTCCCCTTAATGAGCAACGCAGACTTTATCTGGACTTCGTTTTTCGATAGTACTCCGTCATGTTTGTCGGTTGTCTTAAAACACCAATTATCGGTACATAACGTGAACCGGCAATAAACAATGATCGTTGCAAATGCTTTAGCGATAATTAATGTCGTGAACGATAGTTTTCCGGTCGAGCACAGCCACGTTTTCCTTCGGACACGACTTCTTGCGAGAGTGAAATGCTACGTTTGTTTGTTCTCACACGGGTTAACACCATAATTGAGCCAAGTATCCTTAATGTGGTAATTATGTGTCGGGTATAATACAATAATTGGACAAACAATATCGTATTATCGGTGACAGTGATGTATCGTAAACGTTAGGACTTGTGAAATCTTCCGCTGACGAAATTAATCGTTTCCTTCTTATTACAGTTAGAGCTCCTTTCCTTATTACATTTCGTTTCAATTATGCTCCTTTGAGGGAGGTGAACTTTATGTATGCAATAAATTATAGAACTGATACCAAGTGATAAGAGGGCTTTCCAAAAGTTATATGACGTCAAATAAATATATCAATATACATTTCGTTATAAGTTACATTCGTCTCATCTTGAGACTGATCTCCAAAAGGATTAAATACTTTGTCAAATTCACAAACCTCGAATATAAAACATGTGGTCATTAACCGTACATCATCTATAAACTGAAAAGTTTCTGTGTGTCTTTTATTTACAAATGTTCTTAACACTAGATTTACGGAACCCGTCAAAAAGACGGATCATAGATCTCTTATTTTAAATGACAAAATTTATTCAGAAATTTTTGTAAAAATGTATGACAACTTTCGTCAAGCTAAAGAATCAATGTCTTATGCAGTTCACATATCGTCCCCAATTTATTTATTTTTCTACTTTAGTTCAAATTTAAATATAAGTGACCATCAAACGTCCGTAAACCTAGTGTTAAATATAGTCTCAGAGGGCTAACATGTGATTGAACTAAATAAAATTGGACTCATAATCTAATTACAGAATTATATTCTTTCATGAACTAATTCCATACCGGAGCTTGACTCTAGTTATGAAGTTATTACTATTACAGTTTGTGACGCAGTACGACTTTAGTTGGGTGAAGAATAAATTTTTAATTCGAACGAATTTGCCAAAGTGTGTGGTTTCGTTAATAATAAAATGTCTTTGATGGCATACCCTATTCTGATCACCTGCCCTTTTCTTTTTTGTTTGTAGCTATCTTCCGCTTGATCGACGCTGTACAAATATCTTGAAACTTCCGGGCAGGCAATTAATTCTTCGAGAAAGGGGATAGACCGCGAGAAAACGATCTTTAAGTGACCTCGTCTGGCGAACGAGGTGACTCAATAGGCCGTGCATCAGCTTTCCCGAAGGAGATCTCGACGGATGTTGCCCTCGGGTCGTGCCCTTTTCGTACGAGTGACTGATCGTATGTGTGTTTCTCCATAGAACGTGTGAACGTCTCCGTGGAGGCATGAACGTGCCCGGAGCTGGTCTTTAATGTCTTTCGAGAGTGTCTGACGACGTCGTCGTCGTCCTCTAGGGTGGGCGCGACCATCCTTTTCAAGTGACTTCGTACAAAATAAATGAATTTGAATATCTTCGTTGTTTCATATGTGTAAAATGTTGCATTTTCGAGTGTACAAAATATTGGCTGCAGAAGAAGACTTCTTTTGATTTTTCAATAAAGTCGGAAATATTTAACACTAAACCTACCGGCGTAGGTTATAATGACGATTTAACCCTTTCCCGTGCCATTTATCAGATGCGTCAGTCAAGACTAACTATTCAGGGCTATAACATTAAAATGAACAAAGAAAATTAAAATATTGTATTTCATATTCAGGGATCCTTGATAATGCAACTTATAATTGGATCTAAATTGCAAGTTGAAGAGTATTCAAAATTTGAGTAAAGTTTGTCACATTTCAGCTGTAAGTACGTTATGAGTGAGACTCGCCAAAGCACGGGAAGGGGTTAATTTAAAATTCAAAATGATATTGAAAAATAAATAAGTAGACGACTAAACATAAAATCGTATAAGTATTAATTCTTTATCTTGACGAAAATCAACGCGGATTTCATGAAAAACATCTTAACAAATTGTCTAACTTATAGTTCCAAACTTGTGAAGCGGTCATTTCACCGTTTTGGTAGCTTTAGTGTTAAAGTTCTTGAATTTACAAATAAATGTACTTGTAAAATTTCTAATTCGCAAATGCACAAAATGAAATTATTTAAATTTACAAATCCCACATTTCAAGTACAAATTTTACAGGTGAAATCCCTCACTTTCAAGTACAGACTTTTAAATTTACAAATCCCCCATTTTCAAACACCGAAATTAACAAATGTACAAATCCTTAAATTTTCAAATTCTAAAATGAAAGATTTTTAAATGTAAAATACGATAATACGATTTTTAAATGTCAACACCTTGTATCTTAAGCAAAAATTAGTTTTTAATTATTTTGCGATCAGACCACCGCTGTTAGCAGTACAAACAAATAACAAAAAAGATACATAAGTTTTGTTACATAAACGGAGATAAATAACAATTGTAAAAAAAGTATGCAAGAAATTGCAAATCGCTTTTCCGCAAACCAACATTAAGCAATTATAATGTATTTCGTATCAGATGTAGATACACTACCGCTCAAAAGTATCCGGACACTTGCTTTTGTTCAATAAAACATAGTTTAACTTTGTACGAAAGGTATTTAGGGCTATTATATCAATTGTAATTATTATTATTATCTTTCTTGAGGTAGCATAACATAATAGAATTAATTTTTAAGTACAAATTATACAATGAGTGTGCGTAAGTAAAATTCCTGCCCAAAAATACGGAATCTAATGGAACGGTTTCGATGCTTAAAAGAGTCTTAATTTCTTTTTGTTTCATTTCTATGGTACAGAACGAATTCAGAGAGTTCTTCGATATGTATCAAGTGTCTGTAAACTGTTGATAAGATGTTTATGTTCTCTCAATGGAGATACGAATGGAGGTAACGCTATGCACTCGACAGCTTCGGTTTAGTTTGTCTGTAGCTTCTTTTCCATCGAGACATGAGTTCCAAACGAGAATTATCAATAGAAAAACGTTCCAGTATTCTGATTCTTGCAGAAGAAGGATATGCAGTTAGGGAAATTGAAAAAATTCCGAAATCAACAGTGCATGACACTATTAAAAAGTATGCAACTAGCAGTGGTTGCTTATAAAAAAAAGGACAGGACGACCAGTGAAGACAGCTAAATCTGAAGACCGATGTTTTCAAACACTAAGCAAACGTAACAGACGTCTTAAAACACCACACAAAAACAATGAGAAAATTTGTAGAAAGATTGCTGAGATTAGTGCAAGCGGTAATATCTAACCGCGGTGGATATATCGATGAATCTCGTATTTAATTGTAGTGTAATGTCGGTAAGTTCCACATACATAATTTCTAATTTCAAACGTTAAATATTTGATTAGCAACAAATAACAATCGATTGTAGTCACTGTTGTAGATACTTAAATAACTTTTATGCAGCGCGAATACGTATTTCGCAGGTGTCCGGATACTTTTGAGCGGTAGTGTATGTTATTCCGAATAAACTTATAACTTGAAAACATTAATGTACAATCATTTTGTATTTTCTATTCCGTCAGTCGAAAAATGTCTTTAGAAAATGAAAAAACAAAGGGGTTAAAATCTTCCGTGCAGGAAATATCGTTCCACGTTCGTGCAGGGTTTTTTTCAGGGCTGAAATTCATCCCCGTAATCAAGTTTCACAAAATATTTGAATTTTGCTGGCGGAATTGGAGTCGAGAAAGCATCGCCGGGTGAGATTTCATCGGTGCGAGAACCTCGGGGTACTGGAAGGTCTTCGCATATAAACCTCGCATTTTTCTCCGAAGAGAAAAGGTGCAGCCAACAGGTGTATACGCAGGAAAAAAAGGGTGTATTATTTAACTGGCTCAATAAAAATTGAAGCAACATCTACGGACTTTCAAGTAACGCCGTACACCTGCCGTTTTAACGAACAATAAGCCCATCGATGGACAGCTGCGCTTTCTACACCTTGTATGCATTAGCTACTTTTAACCCTGGTATTAACATTTTAATCACTAAATATGAGTTTGACAAAATATTTATAGGAAGCGATGAAACTTTTAACCGGTTAACTGTGTTCGACGAGTATATACGTCAAAGCACAGTTTTGTTTCGGTGCTATGGACGGTAACGTATTGTTACCCGGTATTAACATTTTAATTATCAAGTAGGTGTTCGATAAAATATTTGCAGAAATTTAGGGATTTGCGAGTTTACTGGTTAAAACCCCAAATTTTGACAAATTTGAAATTTGAGAGTTTAGGAATTTGAGAGTTTGGAAATTTGAATGTTTTAGCAACTTTGGAAATTTAGATATTTAGAAATTTGGGAATTTTTTAAATTTGGGAATTTTTTAAATTTGGTGAATTTTAAAAGTTCTGAATTTTGGAAATTTTATGAATGTGGAAATTTGGAATTTTTTAAATGTTGAGAATTTGGAAATATTTTAATTTTAGAAATTTGAAAATGTTTAGAATTTGGAAATTTTGCGAATTTTAATATTTAGGAGTTTTAGTAACTTGGGAGTTTAGATATATTTCCCTATATCTAAATTCCCAAAATGACCGAAGTTCCTAAAATTTCTATATTTTCTCTATCTATTTAGAAATAGGGAATTTTGCAATTGTTGAATTTGCAAAATATCCAACCACTCAATAAATTTTCAAACTTCAACATTTTGTATCTGCCATTATTAAATATTTCAATCTAAATATTTAAAAGTTGATAAATATGAAAATTAATAAATGCCCAAATTTCCTCTTTCCCAACCGAGATCCGCCGACTTTTCCCGATCTGATCCGATTCGTTTCGATAACTGCGATGCATTTGATTACCCTACATTCCTATTCAACATATTTTTTACACTCTCCTTTTATCACGATCGTGATGCACCTGTTACCCCAACATCGAATGTGTTAATTAAGTAAAAATAAACTTCGTTACCATAAAGTATGTACAAACTCATGAAGTGTGTCACAAAAATGTCATATGAAGTATGTATACAAAATAATAACGTATGTCATAAAGATATATGATACATTATATATGTATATTGTTTATGTATGATATATCATTAAGTATATTCAAAATCATGAAGTATATTATAAAGTATATACAAACTTGTGAAGTATATCATAAAGTATACACAAAATCATAAAGTATGTCATAAAGCATATACAAAATCATGAAGTATATCATGAAGTTCATACCAACTCATTAAGTATATCCTGAAGTTCATACAAACTCATGAAGTATATCATGAAGTTCATACAAACTCATGAAGTACATCATGAAGTTCATACCAACTCATGAAGTATATCATGAAGTTCATACAAACTCATGAAGTACATCATGAAGTTCATACCAACTCATGAAGTATATCATGAAGTTCATACAAACTCATGAAGTACATCATGAAGTTCATACCAACTCATGAAGTATATCATGAAGTTCATACAAACTCATGAAGTACATCATGAAGTTCATACCAACTCATGAAGTATATCATGAAGTTCATACAAACTCATGAAGTACATCATGAAGTTCAT
Source organism: Megachile willughbiella (assembly GCA_945859595.2). Taxonomy (NCBI): domain Eukaryota; kingdom Metazoa; phylum Arthropoda; class Insecta; order Hymenoptera; family Megachilidae; genus Megachile; species Megachile willughbiella. The sequence goes on from OX243796.1 coordinate 15,794,118, forward strand.
ACCAACTCATGAAGCATATCATGAAGTTCATACAAACTTATGAAGTATATTATGAAGTTCATACCAACTCATGAAGTACATCATGAAGTTCATACCAACTCATGAAGTATATCACGAAGTTTATACAAACTTATGAAGTATGTTATAAAGTATATCATAAAGTGTATACAAAATGATAAAATATATCACAAAACATGTAGAATATCATAAAATATACCGCAAGGTATGTAGAGGAATTATATAGAAAGAAATATCTACGATTGCACTTCATGCGAAGAAGTTTCATTATAGCGTGTTACACGGTAATTGTACTGCAATATACTGTAATTATTTTTTACCTGGTCGAAGTGCTCGGATGGCTTCAGATAATTTGACGATATCTTTCATATCGTAACGAAGTATCTCAGGGATTTCCGTGTATGGGCCCAAAAAGCAGGAAGCCACGAATCTCACGAATTTCACTTCTCGTTCGGTCCGTTGTTCACCGCCATCCGGTGAAACATCGTCCGGCGGCGACTTCCGGAATCGAATTACTTTACGCTCCTGAAACGTACGGGGACAAAAGCGTGACGAAACGACCACGAAAATCAAATTACACTTCAAAAATTTGTTCACGAAATATTTCGACGACTACAGAGTTTTATTAAAATGTACTGTAATAGGTTCTGCTTTACGTACAATGTTTCCAGACATTAATTAAGATAATTATATTCGTATGGGAATTTAGGTGTCTGCTAAATTCGGATTTGGACGATGGAGGTTGGAAATTTTGATATTTGTAAATTTGAGAATTTGTGGATTTAGGAATTTCAGAATTTGTAGTCTTGAAAATTTGGATATTTGGAGATTTTCAAAATTTAGAAATTTGGAGGTTTGAGAATTTGGAGATTTGGGAATTTAGAAATTTGGCGATTAAGAAATTTTTGAATTTGGAAATTTGAGATTTTAGGAATATGGGGATATGAGAATTTGGGGATTTAAGAATTTGGGGATATGAGAATTTGGGGATATGAGGATTTGGGGATTTGAGAATTTTGGGATATGAGATATTTGGGGATTTGAGAATTTTGGGATTTGGGGATTTAGAGATATGAGAATTTAGAAATTTGGGGACTTGCGAATTTGGAATTTTGAAGATTTGAGTATTTGGAAATTTGAGAATTTAAGAATTTAGGATTTTATGAACTTGAGAGTTTGGGAATTTGAGAATTTGGGAGCATGGAAACCTGTGAATTTGAAAATTTCTGAATTTGTGAAGTTTAAAATGAGAAAAATTGGGGTTTACAAATTCAAATATTTTTAAGTACAAAAATAAAAAAAATGTTAGTGTAGGAATTTTAAAGTATGTGTATCTGTAATTTGAGGATATAAAAAATTAACTGATGTATAAAAAGAATGCATAAACAAAATTTATAGACATATAGCAGAATAAAATATAAAACGTTAAAATAAAAAAAAGTAAAAGAATGTGTTGTACATAGAATGATATATGAAACATGCGATACGTCGCTTAAAAGAATTGAATTTTTCGTAATGAAATTTTTTGTGTATACACTACCATCTTAATACAACATTTTGACCCATTCGAATGGAACATCCTGTATATTACAGCATTCATACATATTAAAATGTTTCAAACCATGATTACAATTATACATTTCAATGGAACTGGGTGTGCCAATAGTTTTTTCGATTGAATGTATCTCTATCTTGTGACGTAATGATTCAGGTCAAGAGCAATCTAATGACCTATGATATCATGACCTTTATGTCGGGTTGAATAAGAAAAATAGTGGTGAATGAAAGAAGATTGTATAACGAGATGAGTGTTATCGTGGAATATAAGTATATTCAAAAATAAAAATTAGGGTATTCTAATATAGGACATTTCAAATAAAAATTTTTTAAATTGAGATATTTTTTCATATTTAATATTCTAAAATAGAATATTCATAAAATAGAATCTTCCAAATTAGGATTTTTTATATTAAAATGTTATAAAATAGAATATTTCAATTTAGGATATTTTGAAACAGGACATTTTAAATTAAAATTTTTTAAAGTGAGATATTTTTGTTTCATATTCTAAAATAGAATATTAAAAAAATTGAATCTTTCAAATTAGAATTTTTTACATTAAAATGTTACAAAACACAATGTTTAAAATTAGAATTTTTACAAAATAAAATACTCTGAATTTCTTAAAATAAAATATTCCATGTCAAAATCCTTCAAATAAAAATTTCTCAAAACAGACTATTCGAAATAAAAATATTTTAGATCAGAGTACTGCAAAAATAAAATGTTTCAACGTAGAATTTTCCAAAACTAAATACATCAACACAGAAATTTCCAAACTAGAATATTTTAAATCAGAATTTTTCAAAATAAAATATTGCAAATTATTTCCAAAAAATACATTTTGATGTACAGTATTCTAGAAATGAAATATTCCAAATACAGAATATTTCAAAATAGAACTACAAAATTGCAACTAAGAATATTGTAAAATATAGTATTTCAAAACAAAAAATTCCAAGTTAAGTTTAATATTCCAAAATAAGAATTGTCCAAAATAGAATATTTCAAAACTGAATTTCCAAAATAGGATATTCCAAGATTAAATATCTCAAATCAAACCGTTTCAAAACAGGACCTTCCAGGACAAAATATTTCAAATTATGATATTCCAAAATAGAATAATCCACATCAAAAAATTCCAAATTAAAAAAAGGTCAAGTAGTACATTCCAAAATATTCTAAAAATCGAATATTCTAAAATGAGACATTTCAATGTAGCATAATGCAAATTAAAATATTCTAACTGAGAATATTTGAAAATAGAATAATCAGAATTAAAAGACTTCAAATTATAATTTTTGAAAATAGAATATCTTAAAATACAGCGTAGAATTTATGAAATATTCATATTCAAGTACTTTAATATTCTTTCACAACTCCTTCCTGTTGCGAGTAGAAAATGTTTTGCACCATATGTCTCAAGTTTTTTAACAGAATAAAATTAACAGCTTGAAGGTTGACTGAGCATAATGTTGCAGCGCAACCAATGACTGCGTGTTATGCATACTCGAACAACATAGTTGACTATCTGTTATCAATCGTAAATCTGTAAATCAATGACATTCGAGAAAATATGCAGGTCAATGATGAAAAAATACTGAAATCGAAGATAATACGTTCTTTGTTCACCTTGCTATTTTCTGGTCTTTAAGGCTAATGCCTGTAATGAATGTTTAACACATCATACAGTGCTATTATTAGATTGCTATACCCTTGAATTTCAATATTTTACTTGTGTTTTTTTTTTTTTTAATTGAATACTTCATCTATTATTAATATTTTAACTGACACTATACATTAGTTGTTTCTGTAAATAGTTTATTTTTACTCGTCAAGAAGGTATTTTAAACTGACCGTATGCATAATAATGGATTGTAGTAAACTTACTTGCATACATTATTTTATTTTTAAACAATTTTTAATTTGAGGATTTTTTTTATGGAAAAAATTAATGGTACGTATATTTGTTTATTTTTTGATAAAACTAATTGATTATTTAAATGCAATTAAATGTAATAAAGGGTTAAGCATAGTATTTATATACAACACAAATTATTTTAACAATACATTAATAATAACAAATGTATAAACAAAATTAATTGAAAATATAAGATGATTATATATGAAGTTAATTTTGATTAAAAACTATTAATAAGATAATAGAAATTGGTTTTAATGTAATAAAGTAGGCAATACCAACTGAAAATATAAAACACTTAAAATGAAAGTTAATTTTTAATAAAAAAAAACTGATATTTAAATTATTTGTAATAATTAATATTAGATAAAATATGAAACAGTCCTAGTTTAATAATACAAAATAAACAAACATTAGAATTTGATCTAATAAAAAAAATAAAATTATTATTATTATTTAAATTGTTAATTTAAAGAAAAAATATAAAAGCAGTAATGTCTGGAAGTGATAAAAAAAAATAGTACTGAATTTATTTTTGGACTACAAACATATTAGTAAGATTAAAAGTAATATTGAAATATGTTTTAAATTTTGAAGATTACTTTTTATTAAATAACAGTTCAAAAACAAATTAATTACAGTACAATGCAAATAAAATAATCAGTTTTAATAACAGCTATTGCTAATAAATGAAACGTGTTTACGAAAAAAGGCGTAAACTGAAATAAAAAGTAAAAAATTTCGGCTAACGTTGCAGACTTCGTCAACAAATAGAAATTAGGTCGACACGAGGCATTTCATATCGCGGTAAACCACAATTTCCATTGCGCAGCAAGCTTCAATTACTATCAGTGAATTGCCCTAATGACGTGGCATTAATTACCGGTATACACGTCGTGTTTCATAGAGTAATCAGCCTCATCATTAATGAGTTTTATCACCTACAGAAAGAAACTGATCATTCACGACGCTTTTCCATCAAAAATATTATCGTTACCATAAAACTAAATTGTCGTTTCATTATTAGCCTTCGCGTGACGAATGCTTTGTGACTGATGTGGTAATTAAATGTCACTTTCACTCACAACAATATCACTATAAAGTAAATTTCTATATTTCTGTAAACTAAATCACTAAATTTCCAAATGCCAAAATTTGTAAATTTGATTTTTCGTAATTCCTGAATTTCTGAATTTGAAATTTTTCTGCGTCCAAATTACATTTCCAGTTTACCACATATACAAATTTGTTAATTTCTAAATTTGTACAGTTGCATATTTGAAAATTGAAATATTCTACGTTTCTAACTTTCTAGCTATCTAAACGTCCAAACATGAAGGCAAGTTTAATTTGGTAATATCGACTAAAAAGCGAATGTAGGTAAGCGATGTCAAAGGACTCGAACAAGAATGAACATTAAACATCTGATTTTGCAGTGTCCATGTGAACTTTTTCAGGTGTTTGCCAGCTTTTATAAAGTTTAATCGATATATCGACTATTCTCATTTGTCGGCTGACGTGGCTTGCAAGTTCCTTGTGCGTCACACACTTTTGTTCTAAGCACCTACGTAGACTAACACAGTTCGAAAAATACTATAAAAAATAAGTTTCTCTTATGAATTCTATATTGATCAGCGACAGTTCAGGAGATTTTGAAACTGACCTGTCGTTACTCTTTTCATTAATTATCTGTATTATTTGTTCGAATCGCTCTTGTCGATAGTTTCTGTAATTCTTAAAAGTAAAGCTCATCGATCATTCATTAGACCCCCACTCGAACAGCTGAGACCCCCTACCAACGACCATCCTCCCACCACGCGATCGCGAGGTCAACGGCCATCGTTCTGCTATCCTCCTCCCTCTTCATAGACTTTTCTTATCTCGGTCACGTGTGCGCAGAACGTGTGCGCGCCGACGCGAATGCGATACGAATTGCTTCAGTAGATCTTTGACTGCCATTCGGTCATCTTCTAATCATTGGATGGTCGGTCATTAACATGCTAACTATTTATTGAATTTTAAACTCTTTTTCGTTTTTGTTTCATAGCATCTTTTAGATTAGTGAAGGGGAACTGAGCGGTGCACGAATGTGCAAGTAGCGTGAACTCGCAGGCTAGTTAATCGATTTCTCAATTTAAATACTGAAAATTTGATATTTGTTCTTTTTTAAATTTCAAAATAATCGAAATGGAACTTTCAAATTCCTAAATTTGAACTTTCTGTTTGTATACGTTTGCAAATTCGAACATTTTTTATTATGGTACTTTTAAACTTGTACATTTCTTAACTTTTCTAAATTGCTAGAAATTGTTATACATCCAAATTTAATAATTTTGTAAATTATACAATATTTAAATTACCAAGTTTAGAAATCTGGAAATTCGTAAGCTTATAAATTTGTAAATTTGAAAAATCGAAAGTATCATATCTAGTAATTTAAAAACCTGATATTCCTTCGTTACTCTTTCAATTAAGAAATCATTCAATTTCTACATTCGAAATTGTAAAGTTTCCAAGTATCTAATCATCCAAATTTTGAAATTTTGAAATTTGGAATTTACAACTATAAGGATTTAAGAATTTGGAAATTTGAAAGTCTAAAAATAAAAATTTGAGAATTTAAAAATCCGAAAAGTTGGAAATTTGAAAAATTCGTGAATCATCACCTTATCATTGTAAACGAAAAATTTGTACGTTACAAAATTTAAGTACTTAATTTTAGTCGCAATTTAATGCCTCAAACATCACGTGATCGAGTCGGCAATAAAAGTCCGCTCACGCGAAATCGCGTATTCGAGCGACAGTCACAAATCTCCGCGCACGCGATACAGCGTGCGTAATAGCCGCAGTTCACACATTGCGGCACACAGCGTCAGACCAGCTTCGAGCTCCGGCAACGAACCGATGGTTCAAAAATTTCAAAAATAAAAATTCGCGCCTGAGTAATTACTTGAACTTAATTTCACTTATAATTTCATAAAAATCCATTTATTTATAACTAAACAACAATTATCAATAATTACTTTCAGATAATTTTTTCGAATACATTTCACGAAGTAAATTAATAAAATATTGAATGCAGTTGTTGAAATTATCTTGTACGTACTGCTTAACTACAACGTATTGTTTTTATTATCAAACGTATTATAAATTATACTTACAAATTTGTTGAATAAAGATAAAAAATAAATGCTGTGTTTATCAGACCTTGAGTTATGTTTAACAACCGTACAGCTGAATATCTGAATAATTCAAATGCTAATTACGCATCGAAACTGATTAAAAGAGTTATCACAATACAGGTGATTCAATAAATTCTGACAATTCGATTGAAATTATTTCCACAGGTTTTTTTTCGACGCAATGACGTTTCAACGAGCATCGCGAAGATATATTATATGCAAAATTCGTTATAAACGAACAAGCATTATCAATATTTCATTATCGATACGTTTCTGTGTCATGATCGTTTAGTAAAAGAAGAAAATATAGATTACTAATTAATGACCTTTGTTCTGTATTGTCTTGTGACTCGCAAATAAATCGATCGATACTCTCAGCCGACTTAAATTGTTTATAACCGAATAAATAAACATGTACAGCGACGAGCAAAACTATTAACAAAACGTTAACTTCTACGTACAATAACAATTTCTTCGAAGCGAAATACGTTCGAATTTTTCAAGTGCTAATAGATTCGTAAAGATTAGGAAAACGATGAAATCACACGTTCTTTTTTGTGTACTGACGTTAGGCACACAGGTGACTCACCGTCACGATATTACAATGTAATATAACTACCGTGAGTCAGTCGCTCATTATTCGAAAATTGCTTCAACGATTAATAGAAAAAAAAAAAATATTGAAAATTCCGAAAGCTTCAGCAAACAATAATATTCGAATCGTTGTTTTTCGTTGCGTGTATAGATTCGAAGATAAGCGTTAACAGTTACGGGCCGACGATAATGCGCAATAAGATACGTGAGTTATGTTCTCGTGTATTATGACAAAATATTTGCTCGTTGTTTTAAAACGGAAAAACAAACATCAATGGCGTGACATTATAACGTTATCGCCTCCTGTCGTGTGTTAATGTATCACCATGTTTGTACATTTAGGCGCAATGTATTTATGTTAGCTTTTCTTAATTTAGGACTGTAAAAAAAGGTGTGGCTCTATGTTAGGCTCCTGAAATTTTCCGAAATATGTTTTCTCTTGTTTCTTGAGTTTTCTTTAAAATTTATTATAGCTACAAAATTCAATATTGAAGACTTCAAAATTGATTAATATTAAATAGTATTTTATGGAAGAAAATGAGCTAATAATCCTAGGTGTAATATTTGCAATAACAGATCTATAGTAATTAATTTTTATTGTACTATTGAATTGTTTCGGATCAGAATATAAGTATGGATTTAGAGTAGATTGTAACGAATTTTTCTAATTTGGTATCTTTAATTAGTAAAGATTGATTGATATTAATTATTGATATTAACTTTTTATCTGACTTGCGTTTTAGTGACGTACGATTTTTGGAGCTTGTTGTTGGAAATTTAGGGAAATGGGGGAATTTGAAAAGTTGGGCGTTTGAGAAAATAGAGGATTTGGAAATTTGGGAATTTGGTAATTTAAAAACTTAGAACTTTAAAAATGTAGAAATTTAGAAATTATGAATTTCAGGAATAAAGAAATTCAGAAATTTAGAAACTTAGGAATTTGGGAATTTAGGAATTCAAAAACTTAGAAACTTAGGAATTTGTAGTTTTAGAAATTTAGAAACTTTAGAATTTGGGAATTTAGAAATCTGGTAGTTTAGAAATAAGGAAATTTGAAAATTAGAAGTTCTGAGATTTAGAAACGTTACAATTTGGAAATCTGGGAACTGGGAGAGTTAACAATATGAAATTTTGTAAATTTATGAACTTAGGAATTTTAAGATCTACGAATTTAGGGATGTAGAGATTTGAGAACTTTAAAATTTGAAAAATTGGGAAATTTGAAATTTGAACATAGAGGATTTGAAAATTTGCGAATTTGAAAATTGTTACTTGCAACATGTAGAAATTTAAAGACCCTGAAATGTAAAAATCTATACATTTATAAATTTCGAAATATAAGAACTCTGAAACTCTCCAATTTAAAAACTAGTAATTTTTAAATCAAGAAATTTGCAAATTGTGAAATTCTCCAATCTATAAATTCAAGCTTTACATTTATATTTTTTAATGCTTCTCTAACAAAATATGTTATGTAAAATAATCCTCAGAAAATGAAGAAATTCATATAATTCTGTTGACGATATTGTCACGTTTTGCAGCATAATATCAAGTCCAAAAGCGTTAGAACACTTCGTCCCTTAAACTGAATATCCTTTTGTTGTCAGTGAAGTGTGTATGCCAGCAACACATTTAGTCTGCCACCTCGTTAGCTAACTCCGTTGAAATATATTCGCAGAGAACGCGAATCTCTCGTGAGCATCTGTTCGTTTGAAACTCGTGAACATGTCACAAACATACAACTCGTGAGTACGATAAACCGCGTAATCTACTCTCAAATATGTATTAGCTACGTTTCTTAACACGCCGACATACGTCGTGTTTAGTTTATCCCTGTTATTTTCGACTATGTAACAAAATTCTATTTAACCGAAAATAAAACTATTTCGTTTTGATAATTTTTGAAGATACTTTATTAATGCACATTGTTTAACTACCGACATCATGTCGTGAAATACACATTATATAGTGTGTAATGCACACTTGCTATCAAATTGAAAATAACGTGGAAAAATCCGAATCATTAATTAACATATATTCTTTGAATAAAACATCTCTCGACAAAAACAAGGTAACTTTTTGTAATATAAAATGTAAAACTTGAAACTAGTCATTTTGACTGGTTAGTTCTAGTGTTACAGAGTCATTTTAATTTTTAGTATAAATGTAGTGTAAATTTTAGTATATGCAATTACGACTGATAGATTTTAAACTAATTTAAATTTAGACATCTTTAATACCCAAAATTAATGTTTTAATAAACTACATTTTGTATGTATATAAATAAAAATGAAAAGATCATTTATCCTAATAATTACAATTTATTAAAATAATTGTTATAATTATTTGTATTTCAACTAAATTTTTTAATTTAAATATCCACCCATTAAATTATATATTTAATTTTATAATTTTCATTTTTAATAGTATATTTTTCTTAATAATAAATTCAAATCAATCCTTATACCCAATAATAATTTTAATTTCAATTATTGGAGGAATTATAGTAATATTTAAGCATTTTTTAAGATTAATTAATAATGAAAAAACATAAATTATTTTAATTATATATACATATTAATTTACCTAATATCAATTTTTATTAACATTAATTTAAATTATACATTTTATAAATTCATCATTAATCTCCTTAATTTCTCTTTCACTTAACTCCTTAATTAATTTACAAAATAACTAGTGATTAATAAAACAGCTAGTAACTAATCAAAAGGGGCTATCGATAAAACGTATCGCAACAGTGCAGAGTAATAAATATATTTTTCATGTATACTAAGTAGTACGATAAAAAATAAATAAAAATATATTCAACCAATTTATTTACCAGAATTATTTATAATTTTGTTTGTTCAACAATAGTTTCAGTAATGTTTCTTTTCTCCTTCCTTTAACCTTCCAATTGGAACACACAGTCCTTGCTGTTTTTACGAGGAAAAATAATATGAGTCTATTTCTATATTTATTTACCGTGTACTACAAATTACTGTGTTTATCCTGTAATAATAACGACGTAAAACTGCGTAGAAACATGACAAATTCAGTATTCGTTTACGTATTACAAAGTAAGAAAAAAGTTAAGCGAAAAGCAGGAAAAAGCAAAAGGTTATATTTAAACGTTTTAAATTATTTTATAAATTGCGTTGTAGAACGTTGAGTCTACCTCGACATTGAAATGTGATGTCGAGTCACATTCGACATACGAGTGCTAAGAATTAAATCTTTAACACTTCTAGTGGTTCTACCTTACACGAATTCGAATGTGTACTTAAATTTTAGAGTACCCACTCCAAACATATAATTAGAACAAGAGATGTAGAGATTTTAAAGTCGCCAAACGATTAAATGTGTCTGAGATCATCGAAAACGATACGAAATACGATTATTTTTTATTTCACGACTGACGTCAATGACGATCAAATATTGTTGTCAACGATCAGTTATAGAGCTTTTAACGTGCTGCCAGTCGATTCTATCCGTCAAAAATGATCGAAAACAATACGAAATCACGGTTTTTATCGATTCGACGACGATTGACGTCGACATGTTCCTCAGATCGCTATCAAAATTTATACAGCAAATTTAGGGTGTCTCACGAGTCTACCCTCAAAATTTGAAGTCAAAAGACGCAAAATTGCGGCCTGTAGTGTACAGACAAACGAACAAACGCAGATCGTCCTAGGAGCCTCACGTTTTATGAAACTCTCTTCATAGCGTGAATTTTGTTGCTTTGTTTGAAACAAATTGACTGCCACACAGGGAGTATTTATAGTTTTAACAAATTTTATAAAATATTTTTAGAATATTCCGTTATATTTGTTATTCACGATTTGAGAATTTGGAAATTTTGGAGTTTGAAGATTTGGAGATTTAGAAATTTGAATATTTGGAGACTGAGAAATTTAGAAATTTGAGAATTCAAGTATTTATAAATTTAGAAGTTCCAATATTTGGAATATTATATATTTGGAATTTTTGCAAATTTAAGAAGTTTAGAATTACGAAATTTGAGGAGTGCTTGAAAATTAAAAAATTTCGGGTGTTTAATATTACGCGTTTGGAATTTCAAAAATTTCAAAATCTAGAAGTATGGAAAAGGTTCTGAGGATTTAGTAACATAGAGTAAACTAACAAGTGCATTAAATGTAACTTTTGTGCGCAGTAATGTATGCGCAGTAGTTATACTGGGTAGCCAAGATAAGAGGCCCTGACATCACGTGACCCCTCTCTAGCGCTAAATTCAAATATCACGTACAATGTGACACCGGGTCTCTTTTATTTTGGCCACCCAGTATTATACAGTAGTTATATACACTATATTATCAATATTATAAATATTATAAAAATTATAAAAATTATTAAAATTATGAATATTATGAATGTTATCAATATTATCACTATTATCAATATAGTTCTTATATATGATAAATACAAGAACTATAGTAATTATTTAAAAATTGCGTATAAAGTGGAATCTATCTTTGATGGCATGAAAAATGTGATGTCGAGTGTAGCTCGACACAGGAATGGTTAAAGTGTTTAACTGTACAGAATTTAATTACGAAAAAGCTGAACTTACTTGAGGCAGTGCAATAACGACATTAGCATTCCCTTCGCCTCTGTAAACACAATCCTCGACGGAAAATGTGGTCAAAGGAAGAGAAGCCTCTTGAATTGTCGGCGAACCGTCGTCCAAACTTCCGGTGGAAGTGGTCATCGGTTCTGGCGAAAAGCCTGCGTTCCCCGCAGGATTTCCTTCGTTGATTCTCATTGTTCTACCCTCGGTCCTGCGCGAAAACAGATAAAGAAAACAGTTTGAGCTTATGATTGCGTTAATTAACTTATCGCAAGGAAACAAAAAGCTGACACGATAATTTACCGTCACAACCGAAGAAAAACCTTCGCGTTACTTTTCTTGGAAACATCCAGTGTACATTTCATCATTAAACGGCGGATAGAAATCATGATCACGAATTAACAATTAAAATAAACGGAATCGATGTGTTACATCGTAAATGTTCCATTATTCACAAGTCTTTAATCGTGCTGTCGTAAATTCCTTATTTTTGATGTACTTTTTCTGAATTTCCTGGATGACGCAAAATTTTACAATTGTGCAGGTAGATTAATTATTTGCGTGAAAAAATAAGCTTAACAGACACAGTGGAATATTCTCGTTTGCAGATTTATTGTCCATTTATCATAAATTTGTTCATTGCATAAGATATGAAAGATGCAACAACGTTTTCATTAATGGATATTGTAAATGATCAAATGCAGTCATTAATACTATTGAAGCTTATGATCGATTATTTGTCACAATATTACTGAAATGTATTATAATGTAACGTGATGAATTTAGTCGATGAAGACATACCCGAATATGTATTATGAATTATGGAGATAAATTTCAGTGATATTAATTACTACATTTACTGATATACAATATATATCGATTACTGAATTAGTGAACATTTTGTCGATTTTTAATTTAAATTAAAATTACGTTAAATGAATATTTAAATGAAAATTACATTAAGTTAAAATTTAACTAAAGTAAAATTAAATTTGAATTGTATTAAATTGGTTCGAAATGAATTCTCTTACAAATACTCGACAAAAATTAAAATTTAATTTTCTCGTGTACTTTTAAATTATATTTTTAATTAGATTCACTTCCTTTCTGATCGTATCACCAGATCAGAAACACGCTGTACTATCCGTGTTCAATTCACGTGTCGAATACTATTTAAATAATTACGAATGATGATATTATAAGATACTTAAAACCAAAAATGTTAGCTAAATGATTATTGCGTCAACGGATCTCTAATTATGTAACAAACAAGTTTTTCTTACAATCAAGATCGATGCAGTTATCGGTAAATGTTAATAATAATCGGAGGAGAACGATGAAAAAGTGTCGCGTAAAAAAGGAGTAATCCTGACAACTCTTACTAAAGATTACGTTATCATATCAAGTAACTGATTTCGTGACATAAAATTGTTGAGAAATATCAGTTATGGTAAAACCTTTTACAGCTTGGGATTTGCTAAAACTTGATATGTAAAGATTTGTCAATACTCTTACTATAAACTGATTAATTGCTAGTTGCAATAAATAGTGTTGTTATAACTGACCAATTTCAAAATGTAAAAAATGTAATTGTAAGATTTCATGACATAAAAGTATCATTGAATATCACTTATGATATACCAAATTAAAGCTTAAGAGTTGCTAAAAATTACTATATATGTGACTAGTTAATATTACTACAAAAAACAAAATTACAAAGTAGAGAAGTAGAGTTATTAGATTGTTGCATATCTAATGACTGATCTTTGAAGATATAAAGTCTAACGCAATTTCATGACATAAAAGTATCATGAAATAACACTTATGATATACCAAAATAAAGCTTAAGAGTTGCTAAAAATTACTATATATGTGACTCGTTAATATTACTACCGAAAACAAAATTACAAAGTAGAGAAGTAGAGTTATTAGATTTTTGCATATCTAATGACTGATCTTTGAAGATATAAAGTCTAACGCAATTTCATGACATAAAAGTATCATGAAATAACACTTATGATATACCAAAATAAAGCTTAAGAGTTGCTAAAAATTACTATATATGTGACTCGTTAATATTACTACCAAAAACAAAATTACAAAGTAGGGAAGTAGAGTTATTAGACTTTTGCATATCTAATGACTGATTTTTTAAGGTATAAAGTCTAACGCAATTTCATGACATAAAAGTATTATAAAATATTACTAATGATATACCAAATTAAAGCTTAAGAGTTGCTAAAAATTACTGTATAAATGGCTCGTTGATATTACTACCAAAAACAAAATTACAAAGTAGAGAAGTAGAGTTATTAGATTTTTGCATATCTAATGACTAATCTTTGAAGGTATAAAGTCTAACGCAATTTCATGACATAAAAGTATCATGAAATAACTCTTATGATATATCAAATTAAAGGTTAAGATTTGCTAAAAATTGCTGCATAAGCACCCTGTTAACATTTTTGGTATAAACAAAGTTATGATGGAAAACCACAGAACTAAACTGGTACAAATCAAATGGTTCGTTTCAAAACGTCTAAAATCATTCGAATAATCTCCTAATAATTGTATTAAAAAAAAAAAAGAAAACTCGGTCTTAAAATTATAGAAATAATTTCTTTGATTAAATGAGCATCTACAGTTTATTTATAATAATCCTTTAAATTTCGAATTTCATCGACACTTCCATTTTTTTACATTAACTAAGATGACTGCTCGCTTCGATAATTTTTGCAACGTAAAATACGAATGTAACATTTGTCTGACCGGTGTAGCGGTAAAATAACGTTATCTTATGCAGACGTCGCAACTCGATGATACTCAAGTTTCCAACAACGTCCAACGGCTCACGGTGTCGATTAATGATTCAGACAGTCCAACCTGCTTTCTCTCCTGTTATATTTACGAAATGTATTTGAGCACAAGATTCGTGTCTCTTCGTTAGTAATGTAATGCCTTACTGTTTCTACCTTACGTAACTTCCTTTTACAGAAACTGCTTACATGTTGAAACTTCTACGTTGACGGTGAAAAATTTGAAACGATTACGAAAACTAATACGACACCAGACATTTTATAGAAGAGGAAAAGTGTGGGTAGTTGGTTTTAAGTTAAGAAGTTTTAGTTCAAAAGCAGTTTTGGGTGATAAATTTTAATCGAGTAGTTTTAGTTAAAAGACTCGATGAATAGTTTTAGTTAAAAGACTTGATGAATGGTTTCAGTTAAAAGACTGGATAAATAGTTTTAATTAAAAGAATTGATAATTTGAATTAAAATCCTTTATTTAATAAGTTAATTTTAGATAAAGAAGTTTTGATTAATAAATAGGTGTAGTTATCAAATTTTAGTTAATATATCTACGATTAATAAGTAGTTTTAGTTAAGTGTAGATAACACTCTTTAATAACCGGTACTTTATTAATACATATCAGAGATTAGTCATTATTGAGAATTAATTAGAGAAAGTAGAATTGAATTAAGATTCGAATGAAATTGAGGTTTGGAGATAATTTTATGATTGTACTTAAATGCTGAATGAAAGTTTTATTGTATAGAAACGTTGAAAGTTGTATATCTAGAACGAGTTTAGGGAGACCGCAGGGAGGTTCTAGGGAGAAACTCACAAGAGCCAAGAGAGAGCTGAAGAAACATGCAGGGACGGATTAAGTCACAGGCTCAAAAACTTAGAAAGTTTTTATATAATATACAATTTAAATAAATTGTAAAATGTAACTATATTCTTCGAAATGGGAATTTTGGAAAATTAAAAATTTGGGACTGGAATTTTTAATTTTGAAACTTTTGAATTTTAAGAATTTAAGTAGGTAATTTAGTAATGGAAATTTAGTAGTTTTAAAATTTGGAAATTTGAGAAATTATAGATTTGGTAACTTGGAAATTTGAAATGTAAAATTTTTAAACTTTAGAAATTTGGGGATTTGGAAATTTAAGGATTTAGGGATTTGAAAATTTGAAAATTTTGGGATTTAAATATTTGGATACTTCAACATTTTTAATTTAGAAATTTGATATTTTAGAAAATTGAGATTTTCGTATTTGGTAACTTGGAAATTTGAAATGTAAAATTTAAAAAATTTAAAAATTTAGGGATTTGGAAATTTAAGGATTTAGGGATTTGAAAATTTGAAAATTTTGGGATTTAAATATTTGGATACTTCAACATTTTTAATTTAGAAATTTGATATTTTAGAAAATTGAGAATTTCGTATTTGGTAACTTGGAAATTTGAAATGTAAAATTTAAAAAATTTAAAAATTTAGGGATTTGGAAATTTAAGGATTTAGGGATTTGACAATCTTGGTATTTGAAAATCTAGTAATTTGTATATTTGAAAATGTAGTAATTTGGGGATTTGAAAATTTGGAAATCTTGGGATTTAAATATTTGGATGCTGCAAAATTTTTAAATTTAGAAATTTGATGTTTTAGAAAATTAAAAATTTCGTATTTGGAAGAGACTTGGTAATTAGGAAATTTGGTAATTTGTGGACTTGCAAATTTGAAACTTATAATTTCAAGATATGCAAATTTACTAATTCGAATTTTGGAACATTAAAGTTTTAGAACTGAATTATTGGGACTTTGGATATTTATTAAAAGTTTTTTGTATTGCAATTTTAAATTATAATATATAATCTAGTATATTGTAACAATTAATTTAATATTAATATATTATTACCAATTCATTAACCCTTCGGTACATACTATTAGATATGATAACATAATATACCTTGAAATTCTAATATTTTAACAAACATAAAGAAATGAACAAATTTCACAATTAAAGAAATTATTCGAAACATTTCTCACCTAATTGATCACTAAAATATTTCAAATCTGTATCCCTGACTCTTCTTTAAATAAATTTGTTAAATACAAAATATCCACTTCTCACATATATGAAAATATTACACATACGAATATAAAAATGCAACTTTTTCAAAAATCGATGAGTTAATAAAAGAACGAACATCGTTTAAAAAAAGTTTCATAAAATACTATTCCCGATACTGTCACGGTGAGTCGTTAATAAAGAAAAGTACAAGTACCACTAAAAATACTTAATCAATTTGCGTTGGCAAGCACAGAAAAGGCAGGTTACAAAGGGTTAACGAAGCTAAAACGGTCAATATAGATAGAGAGGAGATATTAATAATTGCAAGACTCGTTTCGCGTCACGAGATTCATATTTTATCAATATCTGACGACAGACGGCAAGACGTTCTCCGATGATGGCTGAATTTTACGTCGTTTTACAACGCGTTACTACGGTACGTATAGCATTGGACAGGAAACGATGAGTCATAGAAGTGAAGTCAGTTAAGTTGGTAATAAAAAGGTCCGTGAACCATACCCGTCAACTTTCGAAATCTCTAATGACCGAGCTGGAATATACGCAAACCCGCGACGCGACGTAAACGGCGATAAAACGCGAAAACATGTTGCTCGATCGCGGTTTCGAAAAAGAAATAAAGTACATTTTCTACGATACGATGTTCGAGTTTTTCTTTCGCTTGCATTCGATTTTTATTCGACTATCTGCATGCTTGAGAAACATTTAAACGTTTGCGAACAAATATTGATTATTATCGTTAGGTAAGATTAAATGGAAGATGTAATTGGTGGGGAAAAATGAACTTATGGTGGACTCGAACCGACGTATAATACGGTTGTTGCTGATTAATACATTATTCTGTGGTGACATCACTGTTGTTGGAAATCTCTTGAATGTTTTAGAAAGTATAGAGATTTTGAACGTGGGCAATTGTCGACTTTGGGAATATGGACGTTCGGTAAATTTGAGAATTTGGAAATATTTAACATTGGGAATTTGAAGATCTGATAAGGAAATTCGAAAATTTGGTACATTTAGTGAATTTGAGAATTTGGAAATTCAATAAATTTGAGAATTCGGAAATTTGGTAAATTTAGCAAATTTGAGAATTCAGAAATTTAATAAATTTGAGAATACAAAAATTTGGGAATTTGAAAATTTGACAATCTGAAAATTTAGGAATTTGAGAATTTGAGAATGTGGAAATTTAATAAATTTGAGCATTTGAATATTTGGTAAATTTGAGAATTCAAAAATTTGGATAATTTGTAAATTTTGTAAATTTGAGAAATTGAAAAATTAATAAATCTGAGAATACGGAAGTTTGGTAAATTTAGTAAATTTGAGAATACAGAAATTTAATAAATTTGAGAATTCTAAAATTTGGGAATTGAAAATTTGACAATGTGAAAATTTAGGAATTTGAGAATTTGAGAATGTGGAAATTTAATAAATTTGAGCATTTGAATATTTGGTAAATTTGAGAATTCAAAAATTTGGATAATTTGTAAATTTTGTAAATTTGAGAAATTGAAAAATTAATAAATCTGAGAATACGGAAGTTTGGTAAATTTAGTAAATTTGAGAATACAGAAATTTAATAAATTTGAGAATTCTAAAATTTGGGAATTGAAAATTTGACAATGTGAAAATTTAGGAATTTGAGAATTTGTTAAATTTGAGAATTTGAAAATTTTGCAAATTTGAGTAGTTGGAAATTTGAAAATTTGGTAAATTTAATGAATTTAAGAATTCAGAAATTTAATAGATTTGAGAATCTTTAACTTTGAAAGTTTGTTAAACTTGAGAATAGGAATTTAGAAATGCTTAATGTTTGAAATTCGAAAAATTTGATAAATTTGAGAATTTGGCTGTTTGAAAGTTTTTAGTTTTTGTAAATCTAGAAAATATAATAACTGTGAGAATTTAGTAACCTAAAATTTGTTAATTTAATCTTACAATTTACAATATACTTTATCTATATCGCCAATACCGCTCTACTTGCCATATAACAAGAGTTATATCCTCTATCCCTCTGCCTGCTGCTCTCTATACACCCTCTAATCCCGTTATATAACAAGATTCTCCTGTAATCTCCCGTCTTTCGTTCCTAAAAAATGACTGCTGATAACGTTTCACATCTTCCTTTGGGATTCCCGTCTACGTCGCAATAGTCATAAAACCGAAATGAATAAATGTCGAATCGTGCACTTCGGCACAACGCTTTTTCCCCGCTAAGGGTATTTCCCGAAGGTTCAAACATCGACAAGGGCAAGCCATATACTAAAAGGTTGTCCTTACGACTCCAATTTTGCTGAGACATTCGGTCAGTCAGCGAAATATACAGAGTTTCCATCTTACGCTTCCTACGCTTCACCATTTTGATATTCGATTCCCTCAGGTAATTAAAAAGCAATTTTCCCGAGATTATATCGGAACGGTGTTGGCCGCTAGGTGTTCGTATCGAGCTAGAAAACTCGGAAGCGTCAATGTTCGAGCGATAATCTCGTTACAAGGCCAGTTATCTCGTTATACGGTTCGTGTGGGAGTGTGTCTCGTAGTATGGCAAAGGTGACACGAGCAACGTGTGCACGTGTACGCAATCGCTTCAACGAACACGTGAACATTTTCTGCCGTTATATGCTACTTTACTTGCGTCACGTTCGTGTGTGATCTCTTACGCGAATACGCGAGCACGAACTAGCCAGCCATTTTACGATACATCACGTAACGATTGATACCCAACCTTCTATCGCTGTCTGCTTTTTTTTCGAAATGCGATTTTCTGAAAGTCCACGGAAAACAATGTGCTCTCGCACGCAATACGGTTATCTTTAGATTACGAATCTTTATACAACTTCCAAATATGTACAGATGTTATTTCGTATAATGTAATGGAATCTAGAAAGAAATTTGGTATTTTTGTTGGACAATTACAAGAACGTACTTTATATTGAATATTTAACTCTGTATTAAATGCTTTCCACTAAAAAATCAGCTGAACGTGCAAGATCCCTATGTTCACTTCTACAATGAAATTTCTTCTCGTCACTTCACATCCATATGTGTACTTGACAAAATATATTTTCAGCCCATTTATTTCGGGCGTCGGTTATTATTGTGCTTTACAACGTGCATTCACAACGAAAATATATCAGTCTATATAAACCTGTAATGATACTTGAGACGGAATATAAGACTGGTTGAAACGAGATATCGGTCTATCAGGTGAACTCTATCTGAATGACAAGCAGTTAACTGGAGACGAAATTGTAGATCAGTGTTGTTCATGATTGGAGCCACGTATATGGTTTTATTCTCCGTCATGTGACGTCGGTTAACGTCTCTATACCGCGATAACGATGATAAACTTAGAAGAAGCTTAATAAACTATATGGTTTGGACAACGCGATAAGATAATTCAGCTTATGCATATACAATGTGTGTACAGTCGAAAGAAAATCGGGCTGCTTAGGAAAAATGTGTCAACCAAACGCGAAGACATCGTGTTTTCATCTCTAGGGATTTTTTAGAAGTTGCCACGTTGAAGGATGAGTTAACAATTTGAGGAAGTAGCATTTCGAAAATTGGGGTATTTAGGGATTTGGGGATTTATGAATTCGAGAACATAGGGATTTTTTAAATTTAGGGATTTGGGGATTTATGAATTCGAGAACATAGGGATTTTTTAAATTTAGGGATTCGGGGATCTAGAGATTTTTTAGATTTAGGCATTTGAGCTTCTAGGGATTTGGTGATTTAGAAATTTTTTATATTTAGGAATTTGGAATCTAGCGATTTTTACATTTGGCAATCTAGGGATTTTTTAATCTAGGGATTTGTTATATTTAGATATTCGGGAGAATAGGAACTCTTAGGTCGAGAGATTCGGGATCTAGGGATTTTTGGATTTATGGATACGGAGATCTAGGGATCTTTTATATTTAGGGATTTAGAAATTTTCGACATTTAGAAATTCGGAATCTAGGAATTTTTGGGATTTAAGGATTCAGAGATCTAGGGACTTTTCACATTTAGGAATTTAAAAACAATGTATTTGGAATCTAGGGATTTGGAATTTAGAGACGAAATTAGGAATTCGGAATTTAGAGATTTGAGGACTTACACATTCGCGATCTAGGGATTCAGCGATATATAACCGTACTTTTATATCGCAAAAATTTTTATTTTTCTACGTTCAAAATTAAATAACGGAGACATAACACAGCAACAGTGTTTTCTGTAATTAATAATTAATCATTTTGTATTAAGGTCGTTAACGAAAGCTTTATATCATCATTTTTACGAAATTGTGAGCATTAAATCGACGTACCATAAGTGTTACTTTACGATACTTTTATGTCAAGAAATCTCGTCGGGCTTTTTGTGTTTCGAAATCATCTACTTAATGTGCAATAACGTAACCGAGCTCTACATCGTTTGCTGCAACTAAGCGCCAACCATTTTGTATTACTAATCGACGAAACGCTTAAATGGCCATTTTCATAGAGGTTAAAGCTTGAAAGTGATACACCGTAAGCGATATTTCACGACACTTTTATGTCACTAAGTGGAGTCAGATTTTAGACAACCTATATTTTTAAATTAATAATCTTTCGCAAATTTGAATATAGAAATATAACAATACATGCGAACGATAAGTAATAAGTATATTGAAAATATACACATAACATATTATTCAGAAAACTATTCGCAAAATCTTCAAAAAACGAACCATCTTGATAAATATATGTATAACAGCAAAAATGATAAAGTAATTATAACACGTTAAAAAAATGGCAACAAATAACACGACATATATGACGTCCGTGAATCGCGAGAGATAACGGTTAAAGTTTAAGCATAAATTTATCTTTTAATATAAAGATCTAGGGTATTACGTTAAAACTGAATATTGAAGCGATAAGTTGTCTAAAACGATAAAAAAACTAGTTTCCTTAACGGTACAGCGGTTTAGCACGGATACAGAAATTTGCATGAATATCCGGCGTCTAACGACGAAGAAATGTTAAAGAAGTGACTAGCGACACCGTCAGCAATAGAATCTAGTGTTAAAAGCACTTACTCGGTAAGCAGTCGTTCGAGGGAACAGCGACGTTGCCACGGTGGAACCGTCTTATCCATTTTCGCGTAAGGTTAACGACCGGCGAGTTTGCGAAACTCGGCAAGTTGCGACCCACCATCGTCTGCTGGAAGAGCGCATACATCTTGTGCATGTATGCTCGTAGGGACACATGACGTATTCGCGCAATTGGAAATGGCGTGTTCGCATCAGCGAGCCGAAAGCGTGTAGGGTCGTCGGAGCAAATTTCTCTCGAGTGCGGACTTCAGCAGTTTTAGAATCTCGCAACTAAGGACTTTGCGAATTTAGGAATTTCAGGATTTTAAATTGGAAAATTTCGGAATCTCAGAATTTGAAAATCTGAAAACTGGAAATTGGAAAATTTGAAAACTGAAGATATGAGAATTTGAAAATCTGAAAATATGAGAATTTGAAATTTGAAAACAGAAAATATGGGAATTTGAAAATTTGAAAACTAAAGAACGAGAATTTGAAAATTTCAAGATTTCGAATTTGGAAACGTGAAAATTTCGAATTTGGAGATTAGGGATTTGAAAATTTGAAGTTTTGGGTTTCTAAGAAATTAAAAATTATAAATTTGGAACTATGAAGATTTGGAGTTTTGAAAATTTGAAAAATTCGAATTTGGAAATTTGACAATTTGAAAATTTGGGTTTCTGGGAAATTAAAAATTATAAATTTGGAAATATGAAGATTTGGGTTTTTGAAAATTTGAAAAATTAGAATTTGGAAATTTTGGGTTTCTGGGAAATTAAAAATTATAAATTTGGAAATATGAAAATTTGAAAAATTCGAATTTGGAAATTTGAGAATTTGAAAATTTGAAATTGTAGGTTTTGGAAAATTGGAACCTTCAGATTTGAAAATATGGAGAAACAAATTTTGGAAAATTTTAAAAATTCGAATTTGTGAATTTGAAAACTGCATAATTTAAAAAAAAAAGAAAAAGAAAATATCTTCCAAATTTCTAAGAGCGTAATTTCACACAGAATAAAATCTGATATACAGAATACTCCCCACGTTCCACACAATTTCCCGGCCCTGGAAAGCGCGTAGGGAAGCTTAACGTGGATGCACGTAACGCTTAAAGAACTTTGGAAATTTCCGTGACTTGGATACTAAAACGGATCTCTGGTTTGTATTCATTTTGCTTTTATATCTACTAATACATGGGATCTAAATGCGCTCCTGTCCGTAAGTCGTGGGACACTTGCAACCTTTGTTCATTTGCGTAATAATTTATCTGATTTACCAAATTTTTATATTGGATTAATTATACCTTCGACTATGATAATTGGTTACATAAATGGGTAGATTAGCGGTCTAACAGGTTTAATTTAACTGAGATGTTAAACATGTTTATTTCGCACGTACGCGGTTTGACTATACCATTAAGTTGGCACAAAGTAATGTCGTTTTCTCAAGCCATCAATTCATACGTGTAGAAAAATCACCGATGAATACACTAGACTCTGATTATATTGCCATCTTTATCTAGATGCTGGTGTGTATATTAATGGCGCTCTCATCACCGCTGACTTTAAAGTTTTCTTGTTCAATACTGTGGTGGTAAATATCTAAGCTAAATTTCTAAATTTTGAAGTTCTAAACCAGTATATAAAATATTTTTAAATTACCAAATTTCCAACCATCCAAATATTTCAATTTCTAAATTTTTTAGTTTTTAAATTCCTAAGTTCTTTTTCTATAGAAGCGCATCATAGTTGGGTTATACTATAAATGCCTTTCCTCCATGTGTTATAACGCAACAAAATATTATTCGATTTTTATTAACAATGGAAACTCCTTACTATTTTCGACTGCCTATAAAATAGTGGAGCGTGTAATTTAACTCGATAACTTTGAAAACTGTCCACCGAATGTAAGAAACGCCAAGAACCTGCTTTTACAACGCCACGAAATATGACGCAATATGTAATTTATTAAACCTGTATTCGCGTCTATAAAAGGCGAAACGTGGCGTGAAACGTAGCCCAGAAAAATACCTTTCATGATTAAATTTTTCTTTAAAAATGTTCACCTCTTTATTTGATAAAGTGACTAAAGTGAATCTAATCTACACATGATAGCTACAATCATTTCCACTATTTTTGCAAGACTAGTTTAATAAATCGCACATGGTATAAAGTAAACAGCATCATTTTGTATAAATTATAATAGCATTCTAGTATGACGAAACCCCCGTATCCGCGGAAATATGTTTCATCATTTCCAATTGAAAATTTGCAATCGGATACTGAGTCCATTGATAATGAGATCGCGGATAAGGAGGCCTGAATCATGGATATCAAGATTGTAACGACATCGCGGATACGGAGATCTTCGGTACTCAAATCGCGGATAACGAGATCGTAGATCCGAGTGCATGGACGTCGAAACCGTGGATACTGAGTATCAAAAATTTGTATATCGAAAGCAGATCGCGGGTCACAAACCGCGGATACCGGGGCCGTATATATCTAACGTTATCGAGTAGGTCAGTGTTAGAACTACATATGTCGAGTTCGTGGAGTATAAAATCGCGGATACCGAAACCGCGGATAACGGGGTCGGCGATATCGAAATCGCGAATATTGGGTATATAGATGTCTAGAACCACGAATATCAAAGTTTGCAAATGTCAAAATCACGAATATCAAAACCGCGGATACCGAAACCGAAGATAACTTACACCGCGATATAGGAACCGTGGTTACTGAGATCGTAGATATATTACATCATGATTGTGGAAACCGTGGATACTGGGTTTTTATAACGCAGATACGAGGTCGTGAATATACATTCCGCGGATAGCGAAACTATGTAATTTACATCGTAGATTCTGATACCGTGGATACTGAGACTACATGTACAAAGACCGTACACGTTTCAGTCCGCGGATACGGATTTTTTCTGCATAAGAAACGTTGTTTTATCGAGTCTGATAATTTTCATTAATTTCTTGACGTACAGTGATGCAAAAGAGATATAATTTGTTTTTTATATCATTTGAAATTACGCTAGTTATTGAATTCGCTTTAGTAATGTCAAAGGACACTCATTTTACTTAATTACTGTTTATTGACATTGACTGTTAACATGATCTATTAACAGGCGTCATGAAAATTGCACGTTAATTATCGTCTTCACTTCAGCAATAAAAAAATGCAATTACTTTGCTTTATTACTGTTCATTAATATTGTTAATTAATATAAATCGAATTCAGCACAGCAAATATTCTTTCAACAGCTTTAGAAATAGACATGTTATACACATTATATGTACTTCACGAGTTCATATAAAAGTAACATTATTTTATCGTTTTTATTTTATGGTTTAATTAACCTTCCAAATTATTCCAATTTTCAAAAGAAATATTCTAACTTTTACAAATAACAGTACAAACAAAATTAAATATCCCAAATATGTAAAAAGATACACAATAAATTTGTAATTAAAAAAAAAGAAATATATTCGATAGTTTCATTAATTTATTAATGTTTGAATGTTTCACAAATCACGTATCTGCCTCGAAGAGAGGAATAATCGTTAAGCACAAGATGCTGCACCGAAGAGAGAGTCTATCAAACAAAAAGCGCGAGAAGCGGCTGATAATTTGATAATCAGAGCAGAAAAGGGGAGAAAAAAGAAGAAGGAACGAGCGAGGAGAAGGGAAAGTCTGTTTTCTATTGCGTCGCAATCGATAAGGTTAATCAAAAGGCATTCTTTCGAAACGCCAAGGCTAACTTGTTAGTATAGTATTCCCCGGTCCTGAGCGATCGACGAGTTTAGAACCTGGTGACCGCACACCGATAACTCTTAACAAAGAGGTCTGCTGGTATTACGCTTGTTAATCGTCTATCAGTGTTGCGTTAGCAAATAAAAGATAACGCGTTCCTTGGAAAACAAAGGGTAAACGTATGCCAGCAAGATTATCGGTGCGTTATCTCGTTCTTGGTTAAAACTAAATAAATGGAAACTGAGAAAATTCAACGAATAAAAATGCAAATCTCTTTTCATGGTTCGTAGACATGATTGAAGTAATTGAGTTTTGTAATTATGATCATGTGATTACATGTTCAAATAAAGGAAAATGTTAATCTTTCAGATCGTAATTGTGTTACACTGATTTTCCTTGGGAAAACGGAATACTTAATTAGCACACCGAACAATTTCGAAATGTTAAACGTCTGAGGCAATTTCATGACATAAAAGTATTAAGAAATAGCGCTTATGGTATATCAAATTAAACCTTGAAGTCTGCAGAAAATTAATATGTAAACACTTTGTAAGCATTCTACGTATGGCAGCTATTTACATACAGAGAAATTAATAGTTAGGTTGTTGAATAGAATTTTGAAATGCAAAAAGTCGGAGGTAATTTCATAACATAAAAGTATTATGAAACAACGTTTATGTCAAATTAAAGCTTGAAGTTCATTGAAGTGATTGTGTAAACGCCTCGATAGTATTTTTAATTCAAGAAAGAGCACAATAAAGAGGAAATGAAAGTATTGGCTTGTTACGTATCGAATCAAGAATTTTGAAACAATTTCATGACATAAATAATTAAATGACTGTGAAATGTCACTTGTGTTACATCAATTTAAAGCTTAAATTTTGTGTAAAATCATGGAATAAATATTTTGTTAATATTTTTCACGCGAAGGAAAAAAGAAGGAGTAAGAGCTATAAAACCAGTGCATATGAAATTGCCAATTTCGAAATATAAATGAAACAATTTTATGACATAAAAGTATCTCTAAACATTACTCACGGCATATCAAATTGGAGCTCAAGATTTTATAAGAATGTCCAAATAAAACGTTTATTAATACTCTTAATACAGAATGATTGGTTATCAGTTGAAACAAACATCGTTGTTTTACTGTATCATATATATGAGTAATTTTAAAACGTAAAAAGTTTAATTTAAAACGTTTTCATGACACAACAGTATTGTAAAATGCCACTTATGATATATCGAAGAGAAGCTTAAGATTTGATAAAAACGACTACGTAAATACTTCATTAGTATTTTTAATACACCTTAGCTGATATTTTATAAATTTTTAATTTAATTGTACAATGATTAACAACTAACGTTTAATATCATAACAAAAATACGTTTAATTAAGAATTAAATTGTACTTTTTAGTTGAATGGTTTTCTAATTAAATATTGAAGTTTAATTATTCTTCCAAGCTTATCAAATTTAAGATTGAAAACTAATTTTACCGGTAGACTTTATCAAATTAGCTTTCAGGTGTTCATTGACATTTGTACAGTTCCTAATTAGTCTCTTAATTAAGAACAAAAATGTTATTTTTAATTTGATCACGTCAGACCGGAGAGACAAACTAATTTTCAGTCGGATTTTGTGCAAGCAGAAATTCATTATATTAATCTTTCAACTTCATATTGATCTTTCATTAAAACTTCTCGGAAGCTATAATTAGAATTTAATTTCCAATAAAAAGTTATTATTATTATGACATTTTGAATAGTAATATTTACAAATTTGTAACTTCATATTATGTAGCAATATAATTTACTCAAATTTAATAAACAAATTGTTCTTATGTATACAATGTTAATTACTGTTGTTGTTAATAATAGAAATGGTTCAATAAGAGGAACATGTTAATATTAAAATTAAGTTGTGACACTATTAAAATGTTTAGTATAATAATTACAGATTAATGATACAAACAAATTCTACAAAAAATTTCAGTTTAACTGACAAGTAGGTTCTAGTTTATAATAATTAGGAAATTAAATTTTAATTGTCAATAGAGAATATTGTAATTAATATAATTTTCAGATAAAAATCAAATTTGGAGAAATGACAAAAATCAACATTCATTTTTACTCATACAACATCAAGTTAAAAAATAAATGTTAATCGTTGATTAAACGCAAGTGAATTAAAAATTAGTCCTCAATTAAAAGAACTTTCAATTAGGAAATGAAAGTTAATAGTTCATTAAAAATTCCCTCAGCCATTAATGAATTTTCAATTGCTAATTCTGTAAAGGATTAATTAAACGATTTAATAATTAAGTACACTTTAATTTTCAATTAAAAAATTCAGTTAGTGATTATAATTTAATTGTCTAATAGATTTAAAATGGCTATACTTGTACGATTTTAAACTTTGATCAAATTAGAAATACCTGGGAGGAATTTAAAGTAGGAGGAATGTAAATTGATATAAATTGATTAAATTACGCTATCATTAACAGCTTGACAGCAAACACTCAAGAAATTAAAAATTGTATTAGCTTGTATTTTCATTTTTAACAAATTTTACCAAATATTTTCTCCGTGTCTTGTTATATTTATTTTCTGTAGTTCCAAGTAATTAATGCAACTATTTTCAGTTAGGAAACAAAACAAATTTTTAATAAGACAGATATCAGGTCTGTACAGAAATTTAAGTGTCACCTACGTATGGGTGATATGGCAGTCAAAGTGTTGACTATGATATATGTTAATCGATATAATTAACCATGACATGTATCAACTGATATAATTAACTATTTATATGTACATTTGTTACTAACAATTATGTAAACCAAATCGTGTAAAATCGAAAGTATTTTAATTCTGTGGCACACGATTTTAAAGAAAATCCCAA
This sequence comes from Megachile willughbiella, assembly GCA_945859595.2. Lineage (NCBI taxonomy): Eukaryota > Metazoa > Arthropoda > Insecta > Hymenoptera > Megachilidae > Megachile > Megachile willughbiella. The sequence goes on from OX243796.1 coordinate 15,822,585, forward strand.
CACGATTTTAAAGAAAAACCCAAGTTCCACAGAATTTTTTTTAAATGTGAAAAAAAAACATAAATTTCAATTATTTGACATAAAACTAATGTCAACTTGTCAAGGTGGTTTAAAATATATCGGATCATGTATATAAGACTAAAAAAAGGTGGGGCAGTCTTTAACCCACCTAACCTCAAAGAGCTAAATTATATTTTTTTTAAGAAAAGTGAAATTTCGTTTTCATATAGTAATTTTTCCTGTCATAGAAATTTAAGCTTGAATTTTATGTTATCCGGTGCTAGTATATTATTATGAAACTGTCTTAAACTTTATACATTTCGAAACCTGCCATTGAACGTAAAAACCGAATACGTACATTAACAGAATAGCAATTTTTCGTTTCTTTTATTACAGAACGATAATTACGACAGCATCCGATACCTTCGTTTTTAGACGGTGCTCAAAGGGAAATGGCATAACATCGTCGTAAAAAAAAGTCGAAACTTCATTAGTAGTAGCGGTACGTAGCTTAAGAAAAAGCACACGGTGATACGAGAAAAAAAGACTATAGAAAAAGATACGAGAAGCAAAGAAACAGCGGTAAAACCATAATAATGGTAATCAGACGGATTGTAACAAATGTGATTCCATAGCATTAAAAAGCATGCATGCTCGTTACGTAAATTTCAGGTGAAAGGAAACGAGATGGCATAGGAGTCAAGGGGAAACAGCCGACACGTGTAAAAATACGTTGTTTGGTCGGGAAACATATTTTTTCCCAGACACGATACGAATCATTAAATGCACGAATGTGTGTTTAGTTAAATACAAAGTTACATGTTACGGTTAAGTACAAAGTTACATGTTGGAACGAGCAATGGAAGAAATGGAAATCCTGAATCGTAGAAACATGTCGCGTGACAGTCGGTGTCACTGTCGGGAAATGGGTTTAACAGTTATGTGTTTTTCAATTAAAAATTTCAGATAAATTTGATATCTGAACATGGAGTGTATTGCATAACGTATTTCACAAATATAGGAATATATGAGCCGTTTATTTTTAAAGTGACTTTAGTCCATTTGCCAGTTTAACTGCAGTAACTTGATGTTAACTATCAAAAACATTATGCGGTTAAAATTAAAACTATTATAAAGAATAAAACTAAAATTTGTATACTCTAATGAAATTCAATTTAAAAACGAACCTTTAACTTAACACGTCCGAATTAAAAAATTCTCTTTTCAATTTAAAAAATTTACAAGATTATTTGGTTGACGACTAGAATTTTATTTTTGACAAAGAAATATTCAGCTGTGAATCATGACTATTACGAACGAATCACTTCATTGTTAAAAGGGTGATAAAAAATTTCCCGATAAAAAAGTTTGATATAGCCACATGATCAGTTTAGTTGTTCGTTTATTTAATGTGGACAGAGCTCAGTTTTTTGTGAAGCAAGTGAGGAAGCAAATGAGTCGTATATTTTCAAAGTGGCCTAGTCCATTTGTCAGTTGTTTGTTATTAACATGTAGTAACGTGTACCGCATGTTAACTACCATAAAAAACATGTTGCGATCAAGTATATTCAGAGTATGCAATAATTTTGAACATATGGATTCTCGCAGTTATTTTGATTGTTGAGAAATTGACTTTGAAAGTGGCCTCCAATCTATTATCGATAATGTCAGAAACTGCGATTTTCAAATGTCTGAAGGCAGTGATGGTAATTACAATGAATTATAAATTAATATAATAAATAGTATCAACACGATATATACCGAAGCTTCTTCAAATCCCTCACACACAAAATGTAAACGAGCAGTAAATTGTTATGTAATTTATATAGTCAAATTTCCTGAACTGCATAAATGGTTTTCAAGCGTTGTCATGAAATATAAAATAAATTGAATATTTTTCAATTGGAAGCATTAGAAATTATATCGAATGGACTCGGACTGTTTGAAATTCGGTGAGAAATCTAGTTGGTAATTTTGAAAGTAGGTCAAGTCCATTCCTGATAAGACATGTTCGTCTGATAATTGCTATTATTTTAGTAGGAATGGTAAATTTAACTCTCTTAGATACATTTGAGGAGTGTGATACATTGCTATACGCATATTTTTAATTTCACTGAAACGCAAACTCTTAAAGATTTCATTTTAAACATTAATGGACTTAAGTCACTTGCAAATTAAACGGCTCATGTAAGTACGGATTATAAATTTTATGTTTTTTTTATGAAATCTTGCACATTTTTCGATGTACGTAAAGATTATTTTATTCTGAGTTAATTAACTTTCGGTTTAATAATGTCAATATGGTAGTTTGTATTTCATACTGAGGTGATTGCTTCTTCGAGTTGCTTTTATGAAGGTTTGAAACGTGTGATTTTAGTAGGGAGATCAAGATATGTAGATTTACAATTTTTGAACTACTAAATTATTAACTTTACATATTTCATAATTTCTGAATTCCTAAACTTCTAAATTTTTTAACTTTCGAAAGAGCAAATTTCGAAATTTTTGAATTAGCAAAAAATTACATTATAATTCTTAAATTACAAAAAATTAAAATCTCGCAAATTGTTAAATTGCAAACACAAAGTTCCCAATTTCTGAAATTCTAAATTTGAACAATTCAAATTTCTAAATTAAAAAATTTCTAAAATAGTCGAATTTTCAAATTGCAGTTAACTAATAACCAAATATCTAAATTTGCAGATTTTCAAATTTTTAAGCAACTCAATTTGTAATCTTCCAAATTCTAAAATTTCTAAATTGTTCAATATTCAAATAAACAATTTTTCAAATCTCTAAGCAACTCATTGGATCTTCCAAATTCAAAAATGTCTAAAGTTATCGAATTGTAAAAAAATGAATCCAACCTTTCAAATTGGAAAATTTCTAAAATTGTCAAATTGTTCAATATTCAAATTTTCGAATCTCTAAGCAACTCATCTAACCTGGCAAATTAAAAAATGTCTAAAGTTATCGAATAGTAAAAAAATGAATCCAACCTTTCAAATTGGAAAATTTCTAAAATTGTCAAATTGTTCAATATTCAAATTTTCGAATCTCTAAGCAACTCATCTAACCTGGCAAATTAAAAAATGTCTAAAGTTATCGAATAGTAAAAAAATGAATCCAACCTTTCAAATTGGAAAATTTCTAAAATTGTCAAATTGCCAAATTGCCAAATTGTTCAATATTCAAATTTTCGAATCTCTAAGCAACTCATCTAACCTGCCAAATTAAAAAATGTCTAAACTTATCGAATAGTAAAAAAATAAATCCAACCTTTCAAATTGGAAAATTTCTAAAATTGTCAAATTGCCAAATTGTTCAATATTCAAATACCCAAATTTTCGAATTTCTAAGCAACTGATCTCATCTTCCAAATTCAAAAATGTCTAAAGTTATCAAATAATAACAAATTTAATCCAACCTTCCAAATTCGAAAATTTCTAAATGTTTAAATTTCCAAATTCACAAATGTTCAGATTCTAAAACTCCGTATCCTCAAATAGCAGTACCTCCGCACATCCCAAATTGTAAAGTGTTCAAAACCTAAGCTTTCTTGCCAAAAGGATAAGCACACAGTAGACCAAATCAAAGGAAGGAATTTATAGAAAGCAAGAATAGAGAACATTTCGCTACAAAGCACCTCGAAATATACAATAAACGTCATATTGAAAAGACAGCGTTGAATAGAATAACAAACAATTGATCGTTGAACAAAAGACTGTTCGTGCACGATTAAATGGTAACGTACATTCAATTCGAAAACGCTTCGATTGCTTTGAATAACATTATTGGAAACGAATGATTTGGCATGTGGATCGGACAGAAACGTGACGGGGTGACTCGTGGGACAAATATCAAACCCATATAATACCGTGATAACAGAATTTACGTAATCGATTGCGTAACTAAAGAAAACCTATCATTACATTTGGTTCGCAATATAATTTACGTAACTTTTACTTTTTAAATACGTTTCTCGATGAACTGGCTCCGGTCAAAGTGACGTAACTCCGAATTGTAAATTGTAAGTAACCCACCGGCATTCTTACTTCATTTTTTTTTTCTTTGTTCACACGTTTTATGGTGCTTGGACAGCAACTTTTGTTTCGACTATTTTCTACGAAACTAATACGCTATGTAATCCTCGTGCTTTACCAGACACGAGTGAGTTCGCGTTTCGAAACTGGATAATTTTATGTAATGATCCAGGTACGGTGGAGATTCGATATAAGTGAAAATGACCGGTACGATATAAGCTCTTACAGAATTTACAGATTTGGAAAATCTGAAATTTTCAAAATTTAGAAATACAAAAATTTTCAGTGGTGTTTATAAATTTGGGAAATTGATAATGTAAATATATGGAAGTTTGAAAATATAGAATTGTAGAAATTTGAAAATTTGTTAATTTAGAAAACTGAGAATTTAAAAAGGTTTCAATATAAAATGTTATACGTACATACTATCAAGTTTATAAATTCTCAGTTTTGTAAATTAACAAATTTTCAAATTTCTACATTTCCATATTTTTACATAAACAATATTCCAAATTTCAAGCTTTCCAAATCTGTAAATTCTGTAAACAGTGCTCGCTAATATCGTACAAGGTGAAAATTTTTCAATATAAAATGTCAAATGTGTATATTTTCAAATTTACAAATTCACAAATTTACAATTTTACAAATTTTCAAGTTAGAAAAATTAGAAACATATAAACTTGATAATTCCAAAATTCAAAAGTTCAAATTTTCGAAGTAAGAAACTATTTACTCATCACCGATTGCACATCTCTTTTTACAATCAACAGACAATAGTCAAAAGAATACTAACAGATATAGATTAATAGCAATCGTTAATTCCAATTTCTACTGGTACTCGTTATTGAGGATTTAACAATCGCGCCTTTTATACAAATATGACGCCTCTTGTGTTCTCTTATCTCATTACTTTTTCTTTCTAATCTTCATTTCCGGTGTACAACTTATAATGTGAACAGAGATTGTTTCGTTCTTTAGTTTAATTATAGACAGTATTTAGTCGAATTCTAAATCAATCAATTATACATTTAGTCGAATTCTAAATCAATCAATTATTAGTTTAATTACAAATAAATCAATTATGTATTTAGTCGAATTGTGAATTAATCAATTACGTATTTAGTTCAATTATAAATTAATCAATTATGTATTTAGTTGAATTAAAAATAAATCAATTATATATTTAGATAAATTACAAATTAATCAGTTATGTATTTAGTCGAATTGTGAATTAATCAATTACGTATTTAGTTCAATTATAAATTAATCAATTATGTATTTGGTTGAATTAAAAATAAATAATTATATATTTAGATAAATTACAAATTCATCAGTTATGTATTTAGTCGAATTATGAATTAATCAATTACGTATTTAGTTCAATTATAAATTAATCAATTATGTATTTAGTTGAATTAAAAATAAATAATTATATATTTAGATAAATTACAAATTAATCAGTTATGTATTTAGCCGAATTGTGAATTAATCAATTACGTATTTAGTTCGATTATAAATTAATCAATTATGTATTTAGTTGAATTAAAAATAAATCAATTATATATTTAGATAAATTACAAATTAATCAGTTATGTATTTAGTCGATTTAAAAATAAATCAATTATATGTTTAGATAAATTACAAATTAATCAGTTATGTATTTAGTCGAATTATGAATTAATCAATTATGTATTGAATTACAAATAAATTAATCATATATATGTTTGAACAAATTATAATTCAAATATATATTCAGGCAAATCCCAAATAAATCGATTATATATTAAACTGAATTAAAAATAAATCAATCATTAATTGAATTATAAATAAATCGCTAACAAATTTAATAGAATTATAAATAAATGACTAATATATTTAATAGAATTAAAAATAAAAATAGATGAATTAGTCGAATTATAAATAGATCAATAATAACATCGTTAAACGGTGCACCGTCCGTGTGGCAGTAATTACCGGCGCTCGTTATAAAAACCGAATCGCTTAACTTGTGTGTCAATGTTATTGTTCCCATAGGTGCGTTTGAAGAGCAAAACATTGTTCCGCGACACACGTTACGGTACATTGTCAGAGTGAATCTGCTTCTCAACTTTGCTGGCACAAAAGGTGCTCGTTCACCGAGATGTGCCTTGGTTTCCACCGAGAACACCGTGCACCGACCGTGTCCCACTATTATGAACGGCAAACATTTCCATTTGCGAAACTATCGTGCATTGTGCGCTCGCCACGAGAACCGCGGCGACGCGACGTTAATTCCTGCTCATTAAAAATAAGTAGTTCGGGCTACGATTAATTGGCGTATCGCGGATGTTTCGCGGCATTTCTATGCCGTTGTCGTTCCTGAAACGGTTCAACCTACAACGAAGGTCAATTGAATGCCGCCGCAATTGTTTCCTTAGCGATACACAAACGAACAAACTCCTTTCGACTGTAAACACCGCATAAAATGTTTCAACTGCGCTAACAACTTCTTATTCTTACGAATGATGGACGTACACCAGTGCATTTTAATTGAATCGCTCAACGGGCCTTAACGACGGGTTGGTCGGAAAGTTACGTCTTTTTAACCCTTAACTGCAATATGAAACGAGCCCAGCCAATTTACTTTAGTTCCTGAAAATCTGAATGAATATCTTTTTTAAAACCCCGCTGTTTTTACTATTTTTTCCGCCAAACTATTATATTTCAAGGATTCTTGACTCTTTGTATTAAAATCGAGAAAGTTTTGAATTTTTCTGTGGAAACCGTCATTTTTCAGTTCTTTCACGTTTCTGAACTTTTGCTCATATTTGAAAATTTTTATTCAGTTTAAATTTACTGATCAGCTATGAAACGTTAAAACTTTGAAAGGTTTATAATTTTTTTTCAAATTATAATAATGAGTAGCTTCTTTGTAAGAAACAGTTTTATTGGCTAGGGTCTTAAACGTCCAGGTGTGTTACTTTGATGATGTGTGACTATTAAGGGTTAATCCTTTGCACTCCAGGATATTTTTGCTGATGGCACATAGCAACCCTAATATTTTTTGATAAACCTAAGACTCACAAATTAATGTTTGACTAACTAAAAGATGATGAACTGACAAACTTAACACTGAAACTACAAAAACGGTTAAATGACCGCTCCACAAAGTTCAAACAAGTTACACAATTTGTTAAGGTGTTTTGCTTGAAATCTGCATAGATTTTCATCAAGATAAAGAGTTAATGTGTGTACGATTTTACAATTAATCGTTTGTTTATTTCTCCACTTCATCTTCAATTCTAAATTATGTGCGTACAAGGTGCTAATGAATTTTTTTGAAGTTATTATTTCTCTACTATTATTTTCCACAGATGTTTGTTTCGCTGTGTTCATACATCATGTGTAATCTAGGTGTAATTAAAAAAACCTATTTCATATGGATGAGTTAAACCAAATGGTGAGTCACCTTTTGAGTGCAAGAGGTTATGACACTTATTCAATTCGTGTCTCATTTTTCTTTTTCTTTGACAGATTTATGCATTTATTTCAAATTTCATTCTAGGGTGTTTTATTGAGGAAGACGGTGTCAAGTATGATGGAGATTTTTTACTATTAATGGTCAAAGATGCACAGATTGAGTTTAGTTATATTATGTTATTTAATAATTATGTTAAGCAAGAACCTGTTTAAATTTTGACAAAAATATGTTTGCTATTAAGTGAGGAGCATTTCTCATTTGATCATTTTAATAATCCTTGAATATGTTGTCGAGGACACCACTTTAAGCGACTTTTTCATTCGAAATTTATAAACATGGAAGTTTGAAAATATAAAAATTAAAAAATGTAGAAATTTGGGAATTATTAAGTAAAAAAAAAAATTGAGAGTTCCAAAATTTGGGACCTGCGATTTGAAAACTTCAATACTTCAAACTTTGACAATTTAAGCACTTAGAAATGGGAGTATATAAAAATTAAAAAATGTAAAAATTTTAGGATTTCTAAGTATAGACATTTGACGAATATGAAACTGTGAGGAATTGCATGATATGGAAATATGAAAATTTAAACGCTTCAAAATTTAGGAAATTCGATATTCAGAAATTTGAAAATTTGGAAGTATAAAAATTAAGAAAACTTGAAAGTTTAAGAATTTAGAAAATTTGAAAGTTTGGAGATTTAAAGATTTGAAAACTGAAGAGTGTAGAAAATTTGAGGGTTAAAATACTTGAAAGTTTAAGAATTTAGAAAATTTGAAAGTTTGGAGAGTTAAAGATTTGAAAACTTGAGGGTTAAAGTATTTGGAAATTTAGGAATTTAGATCTGAAAATTTGGAAATTCGACAATTTACAAATCTGAAAACATGGAAATGTAAATATTCTCAAGTTTGCATACTTGTCCATATCCAAAGAAATCCCATAACGCAGCAGACTGTATCATTCGGTAATAACAGCGCATAAATGAAAGAACTTACGTGAAATTAAAATTGATTTAGTCAGCAAATCCTATCAACAGGTAAGGATCGATTAAAAGTTGAAGAGCGAAGTTCGGGATCGGTCCTTGTAAGGAATAAGTAAGGGGGGCAGTAACCGTGCGGGCCAAGCGGTATCAGGGGGCCAGGGCAACAACCGAAGCTGACCTCTACGACAAGCATCGTTCTCCTCCTCCTCTTCCACCTCCTTCCTCTTCTTTCTCTTCTAACCTCTCTCCATCACACGCTTTACAGCTCCTTTTCCTCCGCGGCACAATAATTCGTCATTTCGCACGCCACGAACCTTTCCTGTTCGCCAGACCATCTCGCATTTGTCCCACATCGTCGTGGCCTGAACCATGAAATCTTAACAACGCTCACGAACGAATCGCTGAACCGTAACTTCGTCTCGTGTCGATGGAGTTAAACCCCTTCCGTCGTGAATTAATTCCTGGCGAAAGAAGAAAGAATGGAGAGACGGTTACGCTGATACACTTTCTTGACGGCACTATCGGATCGATCTACCGCCCGCCATTTTGCCGAGCGAGACAACTCTCTTGCCTCGACCATCTTGTTTGTAAATAGTACGCTGTCTGATGTACTGTCATATACGTCGGGTGTTTAAATTGGAACGTCGAAGTAGCACGGTAGGATCAGAACTAGTCAAAGTAACATTCACAGTTTCTTCACTCAAAATTATGATGGATAAGTTACATGACGTTATACTTCATTCTTGCTCGTCCTACTTACTTGCAAATAGTGTAATGTCAGATTTAGTATCATATGCGTCGGATGTATACATTGGAACACTTAAGTAGCATGGTAAAGTCAGAACTGAACTAGTCAAAGTTACATCTACAGTCTCTTCACTCAAAGTTATGATAAAATGGTTGTATGTGGTTGTACTAATTTCTTGGTCGTCCATCTTGTTTGCAAATAGTACGCTGTCTGATGTACTGTCATATACGTCGGGTGTATAAATTGGAACGTTGAAGTAGCACGGTAGGATCAGAACTAGTCAAAGTTACATTCACAGTTTCTTCACTCAAAATTATGATGGATAAGTTACATGACGTTAGACTTAATTCTTGCTCGTCCTACTTGCTTGCAAATAGTGTAATGTCAGATTTAGTATCATATGCGTCGGATGTATACATTGGAACACTTAAGGAGCATGGTAAAGTCAGAACTGAACTAGTCAAAGTTACATCTACAGTCTCTTCACTCAAAGTTATGATAAAATGGTTGTATGTGGTTGCACTAATTTTATCCATCTTGTTCGTAAATAGTGTAATGTCTGATTTACTATCATATACGCCGGTTGTATAAACTTCAACGCTTAAGTAGTATGGTACGATTATAACTGAACTATTCGAAGTTAAATCTACACTTTCTCAATTGAGAACTGTAATAGATAAGATAGCATACAATGACGTTACATTGTGTTCTTACGCCTCCATTTTGCTTGCAAATAGTGTAATGTCAGACCTACTATCGTATACATCGGGTGCATAAATTTGAACTTAAGTAGCATGATAGAATCAGAACTAGTCAAAGCTACATCTACAGTTTCTACACTGAAAATTATGATAGATAAGATGGCTGTACGACGTTACGTTAAATTCTTACTCCTTCACCTTGTTTGCAAATAGTACAATGTCTGATTTACTACCGAATCGAGTATATGACTTTTATAGCTCAAATAGCAAAGTAGGTTAGAAAAGTAGGTTGACCTAACTGAAAGTTCAAATGTCCTAATGGAATATTCATCTATTCGTATATTTTGAAATTCAAGTATCTTGAAAATTTCAACTTACATGAATGGAATATTCAAGTATTCGAAATATTAATATTTCTTTCATACACGTTTCAACATTCAGTAAATTAACAATCCATATATAAAAGCTTAAAGAAGAAATTCATCGATCAAGAATTTCTAACAGACTTTGCACTTCTATGTTGAGTGTGGCTCAACATTTTTCTTGGAGCCTATAAATAATGCAGATAAATAGAATGGTTGAATATATTTTCATTTATTTACTACTTGTAATAAATGAAAAATATATTTGTCACATACTCCGAACTGTTGCAGTACATTTTAGAAAGAACCCCTTTCTTGATTTATTATGTAAATTAACCCTTTACCCTACAACTACGTGTCACACACGTGACGCACATTACAGTTGCCAAACCAGACTCGTATTTTCACTGCAATTGAATTTTGGCTCCAATTCTAATTACAATCTGCATAATCAAGGATCGCTACAGGTAAAATGTGTTTAACCATTTTAGCAATGCTTTGTTTTAAGTACCTTAACGTAACAATAATTAGGTAGTTGTGAATGACGCAACTGCCTAGAAAATTGTAGGTCAAGAGGTTAAGAACTCAGTGGGTAAAAAAATTAAGAAATGCAAAAGTTTAAAAGAGTACCGAATAACTCTAATTTCATTCGTGAATGAAATGAACGAATAATCATAAATAAATGAAATCTCGATCCTTTTACTCGTTCCAAGTACCTTTTCCCCAAGAACTAGACTATCTATTGTTTTTTCTCGGAATTTGTAGGTAACGGGTTCCAGTGTCACGTTACCAGGTACTTTCCACAAAACGATAGTTAATCAACCATAATTAATGCCGTCTCTCGTGTTCTTGCGATTGCTTTCTATCGATACTCGAAGCATGCTGTTCGTGCTCGATCTTGGCTCGATCGAGGAGCACTTTTTGCTTTGTCCGAGCTCGATCGCGAACGTGGTTATCCGTTATCAAAGGCACGTTCGCAAGGGGATCACGGAACAGTACATGCTAATGGATAGATGTATCGAGAATTGGCCGCGAAGTTAACAGGCATTAGCTACTTGGTCGACTGGCTAATCGTCGATGATCGATAATGGAGCGGCTGAACTGGTTACACGAGAACCATAGCTATTGCCATGACCGATGCCAGCTACTGCCAGGAGAAAGGGTATCGAGTGCCACCATTCGATACGAGATTTTTTTCGAAACGAGTAGCCGAGCTTTCAAGTTGAAGACCAGTCTCGATTCACCTCGAAAGGAGACTGCGTCGAATGTGTCGGACATTAAACGATATCTCGGCGAAAAAATATACATTCCTGTTTTGCTAGACTACACCAACTCGTGCCGGTTAAATAATTATACCCGTACAACACTGTTCCAACTTATCTAATCGATGTGAGCTCGTAGAACTTTTCTTTTACATTTTCGACAATTTTTCACGAATACGAAATACCGATCTTGGAATTTATCGAATATATTGATGTCTGAATAATTCGAGCATTGATCGTTCGAATTTCGAGTACATGGATTATTGGAGAATTTAAGAACTCGAATATTCCATACGGATTATTTGGATATTTCATCCAGTTCGAGTATTTAAATATATTAGACTTTGGAATCTTTGAAGGATGTATTAGGATAATTCAAGTATTTGAATATTTTATTCGGATACTTGAATATCATATTCAGATAATTCGAGTACTTCGTTTAATTAATTTGAACATTTAGATATTTCACTTGAATGACTCGAGTAAATGAATATTACATTCGGACAATTCGAATAGTCGAAAGATGCATTCAGATAATTCGATTGTCCAAGTATTTCATTCAATTAATTTGAACATTGAGATATTTCACTTGAATGACTCGAGTAAATGAATATTACATTCGGACAATTCGAATAGTTGAAAGATGCATTCGGATAATTCGATTGTCCAAGTATTTCATTCAATTAATTTGAACATTTAAATATTTCACTTAAATAATTCAAATATTTGAATGTTTTATCAGGGTAATTTGGGTGTTCGAATATTAAATAGAAATAATTCGAATGTTGAATTGTTACACTATCGACTATCAGAATATTTATTCAGATAATTCGAGTATTCGATCCCTGAACTTTTACAAACCGAAACTCCTAAATACTCCATTCGGATAATTCTGAATATTTAATCGAGACAATTCAAATACTGGGGCATTAAAATTTCGAGTGGTCGAATATTTGAATATTCAATCGGGTATCTGTAAACATTCGTGTGATAATATTTCAATATTCAAATATTCTATTCGGATAATTTGGGTATCTAAATATTTTATTTCCGTAATTTAGGTATTTAAACATTCTATTTGGATAATTTGAGTATTCAAATATTTCAGTAGGATAATTTTGGTATTTAGATAATTTGAGTATTTAAATATTCTTTTCGGATCATTTAAATATTTCGAATATTCAAACATTGGGGCGATATAGCTTCGGATATTTACATGTACCATTCACATAATACAAGTATTTAAATATTCGAATATTCATAACATGAATATCGGAATCTTTTATTCGAAACAAGTTCTTGTATCTACGAGATACAGATATACGCATAAGCGGGTTAATAAGTGATCGCACAAAAGAATCTAATAAAAACAAAGCATATAGTTATTTTATGATTTATTCAGCTACTTTTTTATTCTCTACAAATTCGCAACGTCATACAAAATAAAAAAAAACTCGCACTAGTTTAACTTGACAGATACATTTCGCTTTTTTTATACTGTTTATGTTTTACACTAATGAATTGTATCAATTAGTATGGTTTATAAATTGGAATAGAATAAATTCATATCGATATATTTTCTACCATTAAAAGGAATCTTCGCTTACTTCATAATTTTGCATATTGTATTCTAATGTGTTATTAAATGACGTAAAACATGAATATTAGAAATAATTATTAAGTAATTTATATTATCAACTGTTTCTATTGTATAGTTTCAAATGCTAGTGCAGTTAAATTAATAAAGTAAATCCAAAAAAAGAAAAATTGTTCAAATTAGTAAGTTGTAAGAAATTAAAAATATTTTTCTGTTTATTGATAGTATGCGATAGTTTTCTCATAGTCTAACATTCATATAGGATATTACATTTATCTATATTTTACGAGTAATAAATTTCAAGAAAAAAATTATCTCACATTCCATTAATGTTACTTTATTTAGTAAAAAAATTAAAACACTGTTACTTAAAATACGTAAACTAAAATATTTTATCAATTAGCCGTAATAAACTACATACTAATTAGAAATTGTCAAAATAATAGAAAAATAAAGATTATTATAACATGCGAATTTCGTTATAATTTATTAATCTTGGATTCAAACGTAATATGCAAGTTAAGTTTACTTAAACTAAATTTACAAAAAATAATAAGTAATTAAAAACAGAATAATTGCACTCTGTTTACATATCTCGAAGTACAAAATATTGCAGTCGCGAAAAACAATATACTGGCAACGTTAGCAACGAAGATTCCTCGAAGTATAAACTTTCTCCTAATTTAAGTTTCTTTCAATATTTTGTTTGACATTGTTATTGCAGTGACGCAATCAGAATTCATTTAGCGAAGAGAGAAAAAAAGGAGATGTGGTGTTCAGGACATCGGTCATAAAATCAAAAAACACTGGACACGGTTATTTGTATTCATGAAATTTCATAAGCACGAGGCCTTTTTGTTTTTATTATTTCTGTACAAAAAAAGTCGAAAAAATTATAGATTTTTTCTTTCGATAAAGATTTAATTTTTTCGAGCTCACGGCATATATACAAGCGGGAAATGATAGACATAGTAACCTATAAACTAAATATAATTATACATTGATATAATAGATATAATAATTAGAATCCATAATAATTAATAGTAAACCTACAGTCTACAGATTCGAGAGTGTACGTTATGCGTTTCCTCATGTCTGTATTATCCTCGTCAATGTGTTTGTGTGTGTGTGTGTGTGTACACGCGCGTGCAAAGATGGCTTTCCTCGATTCGCTACTCGTTCGGCAACGGTCGGCTCACGTCGGTACAATTCGGCTCGCGTCGGGTTGGAAGTACAACTACACTCTTTATTTCGCGTACAAGGAACAAAAACAAACCTAAATTCTAACTTGGTTAGGTAGGGTTTTTCTTAGTCGAGGGAAACCTATCTTGCTCGCGATTGTACCTGTGTATACATTGATAAAATCAATTTCCTTTATTATACAAAGTTCCTCGAACAGACCATTCCAATCCGAATTAACCCTTCGTAGTCTAAAGTTGTTCGGTAAAAAATGAATTAACATTTTTCTAATCGTCAACTTGCAAAATTAACAAGATACAATTTATGCAGGATCTTAATTTGTTTTAGATAAACAAATTTTGCTATATTTTTATGAACTGTAATCTGTGGATGATAGGTCATACAAGAGCCTGTGATATTAAATGTTCAACTAACAACTTAATTGATGGAGGAATATTTTTAAATTTCATTTTTATTCCGAAATTTGTTATTCTAATTTAAAATTTAAACTCAGAGATGAATTTTAATTAAAAAACTTGGAACCTAAAGCTATCATTTTCTCCAGAGATATTTCATAATTTTGAACTACATTTTTCCAGAAATTTCTTTCCAATGTCCGAAAGTCTGTAAAGGTCACATCGTTATTAACCCATCCACCATTCTAAAATTATATTCGGTATTCGATTATCAACGAAATGGAAATAACAAACAGTTTCTTCTAAAAGATAATTCCTGATAATTTTCCATTATCAATATCAAGAAACATTTATAGCAAATTCGATATAAACGATGAAATTTGATTAATCGCGCCAACAGTAGACCGTAAAGAGTTAATTGACAATGTATACCGTGTGTGTAGTGTTCGTGTGTGTGTGTGTGTGTATGAACGAATGTTTTCTTGTGCACTATCCAACAGGGTCGCCGAATTCGGATCTCGATGACCTTGGGTCAGTGTCTTTCGTTTTTATCTCTCTAGCTCGACTGCGTATTAAAATCACTACGATTTTGTTCTCTAATCAGTACAATAATTCGGCATCACAATAATATTACCACGATGGGACCCACGGCCTTAATATACCCGAGTTGAGCACCCCTGCCGGGTCTCTCACGCTCTCTTCCTGTCCATCCCTCTCTGTTTCTGTTTTATTTCTTTCTTTTCTTTTTTAATTTGTCTTTTCACCCTCATCCTCTCTCTCCCACACTCTCTTTTTTATTATCTCGCTTGCACGCTTACGGAAAAATTGTATGCTTTTTCTGACTAAATCGTTTCCGCTTTTTTCTACTTTTTTTCTGTTTTTCTTCCTTCCCCGAAAAAAAATCACACCCTCTTCTCTCGTGCATTCTCCTTCCTGGTGTCCCAACAAGAATAATAATTTTCACAAGAAAAGAAAGACACACGGCATGTACTCTTAATATAGTTTACGCTTCATTTACAAATTTCAACTCTCTTTCAAAGCACTTTCTCACGATCGAAAGCGGAGGGAACACACGTGTTACGGAAAATGCGAACGGAAGAGACGAATTATACAAAAATTTGTACAAATTGAATTTCGAATTTTGAATAAAAATTTTCTTCTTTTATGTGCACCTACGTAAAGCGAAATTTTTTCAATAATTAAATCGTGCTCGATGATGTCTCTTTTTGAACGCAAATAGTAAGCCCGAATGAAAATTCGAGTAGTTGAATTATTTGGATAACTTGAATACTCGGAGAGTCATCTTCAACATTCGATTCGAGTAATTCGAATATTTAACTCGAATAATTCGAATATTAAAGCGTTACAATTTTGAACATTCGATTCGGATTATTCGAATATTCAAAAGATTGAAATTTTGAATATTCCGCACAAATAATTTTCAATATACCTGAAATTTAGATCGCATCGAATATTTCAAACATTCAAATATCTGAATAATTAATTTGTATAATAAGAAGACATTTAAATTTCAGACTGCAAATAATTTTAATACTTCAAGACGTCAGACGAAAAACAGAGTAAGTCTATTTCACAATATTTGAATAAAATTATTTTGAGCATTCAAATAAAACCATTGATTAAATAAAATATTTTGCACAATATTGAAATCATACTTTACTACAAATTTAATACACATTTTTAAAACGAACTATCAAAATATTTCTGCGATATAAGAATGTAATATTTTTTTATTTAAAATTGATACAATTATTGTTATTAAAAATAAGCTTAATGTATTGAATAAAACTGCTGCTAATAAGCAACATGATATTCAAATGATTTCCTGTAATTTACATTTGAGATGAACGAAAAATTCGGTACAGCCATACAAAAAATTCGTATTTAAAATTATCCAAACATTCAAATATTTCAACTACCCAAAGCTTTTGTTTTAATATTTAATGATGCAATAATATAAAAAAAAAAATTGTGGTACATCAACACTTACAATGAAAGAAAAAAAGTGAACGTATCTTCGCTTTCCGTATTTGCACGACTTAACTTACGATTGAAACACATCACATTGATCATATTTACAATTTGTTTTTATCAAAAATTGGCGATAGATAACGCTTTTAAAATTCCTCGTTTGCAACGCAGCGTGCAAGTGATTTATACAAATAATTCTATGTAAATATACACACGATAATAATATCTTTCCGTCTGCAATTTGCAATATTCCCTCCCCTTTCTCCCACAAGCATCCCCTCCCATATGAACACAGTAAACAACCATACCCAAATATATCCTTGTTCCTCACACAGAACTTTCGAATCTTGCCTTCTTCTTTATCATCTTTTTTTTATCGTTTATCTTGATTTTGTCTCGTTTTATTTAAAAAAATACTGAATTAACCAAGCTAAAATCACAGACTTGCTGGTGCCTTGTTCCAGCGGGTTTGTACAAATTCTTCCTGAAGAACTCTATGTATAGTTACAAGATGTATATATATGTATATATATAATTATGTATATATAATATATGTGTATGTATCTATATATATACATATATATGTATATATAGTAATTACAATTCACTCGTGAAATAATGTTTCATTTTCTTTTTTTTGCACTTCTTTCGCTCTTCATTCTCGCAAATTTGTCTCGCTGAGGTTTTCTTTTTCTCTTTCAACGAATATATTTTCATTTTCTTTCCCGATGGCTTTCAAACAGAGCAGAATTCAAAACAAAAGGAACATCTTTATAACTACTACAGCCTATGTATTGTGTTTGTGTGTCATAGTGAAAGCGCTAATTTAATAAATGTGTGCATTTATTGACCCAAAATGAAATCTTCGAAGTTTGAATAATTGAAATATTTTCATAAGCTTGTTCATCTGCAATTGATTGCGCGATAAAAGAATGTCTAAAAGATTGAAAAACCTAATTTAAATAATTTTAAATACCCGCGCATTTCTGGTATTCACAAACTTTCCGAACGAACCCGAAGCGGACCGATTCGAACCGAACCGACGCTCAAGCACCTATTGTTTCGATAACTTTTCACTAATTTGATAGATAAATTTATTCGCAAACATACATAGTAAAATTCAATAGTAAAAAGCATACATTTTGCGTTTAATTCATTAAAAATATATACCAACAAAAATGTATCGTTTTTAATGATCATTTTTCTTAGTAATTGTAGACATTTATCACATAACCTGAAAATTCAATGCCACTTCTAGAAGTGATATAAAGTAATTAATAAATTTATATTATGTACCATCCACAAGATATGAATTTTATTAAGTCTTAATCCTTTATATACTGGAATAAAGAAAAAAAAATAGTGATTTATAAATATTGGCAAGATAGAACTGTTTAATTTTGAAAATAAAGCTTGAAAAAAAAGAACGCTATATTGTGCTTTTATATTATGACAAACGTAAGCAATTTTTAAATGTTATTACTATTTGTAGAAAAATCTGAAATAAACGCATACATTTATTAAACTTGACACTTTTACCATAACCTATATATAGTTTGAAGGACCGTGTGTATGGTGTGCGAGATATTTTCTACATCGCCGTTCGACTCTCACACTTTCTCCTGATTCTCGTCTTACTTTCGACAGAGATTTTTCAGTAGTCTTTCAAATGAAAACAGCGAATACAGGTTTCTCTTTTTTTTCGATCTCGAGTCGAGTATATTTAGCAATTTTAATCGAACGATTTATATCGTTACATTGCGACTGCCGTTTGAATAATCGAAAACTAAACCGAAACAATCAAGTATCACTTTTTTCAGGTATGTAATTGATAAAAAAAAATGCTCATACGTAAAAACTAATCGTTAAAAATGAAAAGATAACTTAAAAATTCGTTTGTTTAAAATTGCCACGCATACTCATTGATATAAACATATTTATACGTATCTAACCTTTACATATCAGTAATATACAGACGCGTGTACACGTGTCATAATGTTTCACGGATACACGCGCCTCTAATTAGGTCGTTCGCGTAATTAGAGATTGTTCATATTGTCTCTCTACTTTTAGTATAATCACAGACACGGTTTTCTATATAATCGCTACGTACAGAGTTTCCTGATTCGACAAGTACCTCCTCTGTTTCCATTTTATCTTTCTTTTTTCTTTTGTTTGATATTCACACGACACTTATACACGTATTGATTCAGTATTGTCACCTCAGACGAACGGCACAACATTCTTTCAAATTCTTGCACACCATGATTCAATGTCTACCGAGAAGCAGATAAATCAGGAAAAAAATGACTTACCGGTGATGACATCGTTATACGGCCGTATTATCGTGTAAATCAGACACGCCACCGGAGAAAATCTGTATATACATTTACGTGCATACAAGGAGAACGTACGAACTTTCAATTTTGCATAATTATAGAGATCATTTGCAAAATTGTAGCGCGTATCTGTAAAATAAAAGAAACATTCATATTCAAAATTCCTGTATCCTTTATAACTCAATGGAAAAATACTAAATTTTGTAAATTCAAATCCCATAGTATACATATATTTTTTTAATGAAATTGATTAAGTAATTTGCTTAAGTTCTGAAAGAAAAACTAAATTAAAAATAATTCTTTGCTGTCATTGGAAGGATCAAATTAATTATTCTACATGCTAGATCTATTTGTACAATTTATTTAAAAAAATATATATATGCTACAAAACTCAAACTTACCAAAGAGCTTTACAAGACTACAATAAATGTGTAACCCATTGACCGCTATGTAACCAATATATGATTATCGCTTAAGTTTTCATAGGAATTCATCACCTGTATTAAAGTAGTTCTTTTACTTATCGAATTAAAAGTAATCCTATTCGATATCTGAAGATCTGGATAATAGAGACAATAAAATACTGTTAAAATAACAGAAGAGATTTGTTAAAGATAAAAATACTACCTAACAAAAACCTTCTACGGTTGAAGCATGGTAGCTAATGTAGATGTACATTATACAAACTTTAAATATGAATATTTCCCTTATTATAAAGAAAACTGCGCGCTACAATTTTACAAAATGATTACCTTCGGTGTTCTATATAATTATGCAAAGTATGGACGAAATCTCCTTGTTGTTTTCCTTGAAAGCAATATCAAGTTTTCAAACTACAACGTAATTATCTGTATCTTTCAATTCACACATATAGATTTCTATTGCATCGTACACTTATTGCAACGAGTAAAGAGGGATATATCTATGTACTATTGTATGTGAAACGAAATGAAATATTAAACTTGCAAAAGTTTTCATTCGACTTAAAACGAAAAGTAAATGATAGTAAAACAACAGCCGATTATTGTCAAAGTGCAAATTCGTGGGTAAAAAAGATAGCCACGCGATGAAATTCACATCATTCGTACTAACACTCACTCTTCACTCTTAGTCACGTTCGAAACACCAGAAAAGATAATTACTATGGTACATGCACGAAACCACTCCCTCTACCTTCATGCGAAGAAAAATCACAGTTGTTTACTTCATTTTTGTTGGTTATGTCTTCTCGCTTTGTCTCTTTCTCTCTCTCTCTCTCTCTCTCTCGTACGCATGCGCTCTGTCTCGTTCGCTCGCCGCAATATCTCTCTGATCACAAAAAACAGATAATATACAATTCGACACGACGTATACGCCTAAGCTTCGCTCTCGTAAATGCTTACACGTAAACGTCGTCTTTTTCACGTATATAATACCTACATATATGTACATATAAACTCACGCGTTTTGTTTAAAGGTTTGTACGTATGAAGTGTAACGTGTATTAACGATGCGACGGGTGGGCCGAGATCGAGATCGCTCGACTAGAGGTGCCACTGTCAATATCGCTAAAGTAAATAAATGTGACTGAAGTAGAACCTTTCGAATCTATTTATTCTTGTTTGAACTTCAACAACAAACCCACCTTAACTTAACGTGTAATTTTGTTACTCTGTTCGAAATTTAAACAAGAATAGTGTTACCTGGATGATTTTAGGTTAGGTCCGAAGTTTAAACAAATGTAAATAGATTCAATGATAAAGTTTGTGATTCGAATATTTGAAAGTTGGAAATTGGAAATATTCGATTTGGATAATTCGAATGTTCGAAGGGTTTAAAGTTTGAATATTCGAATATCGTTTATATGGATAATTTGAATTTTCGATTCTATCAAATTTCTTGGGTATTGAAATTTCGAAATTCAAACAAAGATAAATAGATGTTAATGATAAAATTTCGCGTTGCATTCTACCTCACTCGCTTCCGCTATCGTTAACGTTATATCGTTAAGTATCAACAGGATATCGATAACTTATCGATAATCAACAGCAACACCTCTCCGCTCGATTGGCCAACGACCAATGAAAACGCTGCTGATGGACGATACAAGAATTGCTGTCCATTACCGATAACGATGACGCGTTGTACGAAAATACTCCGTTGTATTAATTTCCCAAGAAAATTACAAATGCGTCGAGAAAAATACGTGGATGTTACTTCAGTTTCATTTATTCCATACGTTCTCGAACCGTGAAGAAACGTTGTCGGATGTTTTGTGTACGTGGCTCGGTGGTAATTTGCATTGATAATGCGAGGTTAGGGAGAAAAGAAATCCTTGACGAGAAGAGAGGATGTCAGCGGATGTTGCTCGTTGATCCTTCGTCCGGAAGTAGACTCGTTTCTCCATGTTATTCCTCTTCGCCGTAGGAGGGAACGTGCCAAGAACTCGCATCTCTTGCAGGTTATGTTCGAAATACATCAGAGACTTCGTGGAAGAAAAAAAGGTAAAGAAACACGTTGGTGTTGAATCCTTCTCGAGGGAGAGAGAGGCTCTTCGCTTTTCCTCTCTCGAGAACAGAGGAGAGGGTCAGACTGGTTCGTTGTTCCCCACCCCATAGCTTCCTTCCAGGATTAACGGAAGTACGTAGGTGGAGAGGGGGGCTGAGATCAATTTGTTGGGAGCTCCACCGGAGTTCGCCCATTTTTTTTCTCACTTTGCCTCGTCGGCTGTTTCCGTGGAAACGATCTTCAGGCGAGACACACCGAAGAGGACCACTGGTCTAGGTACATTTAAGGGAACGCGCAGTATTCTCCTCGAAACATGTATCCAATGATTTCCCGCCATTTTCCTCTCTCGTACGATCAACGAAAATTCGGGTGACTAGAGTCAGTCGTGGTTTGCATTTGCCGATCCCTCGAGGAACCGTCGAACGATGCGCGCGCATCGATTTCTTCGACGGCCAAAAATAAAAATGGTTCTTCGTTTTCTGTACACTTTTTGTTGTTTCGTGTTTTGGTCAAATTGCTCGACGGAGCAGTACACTGCGCGTTCATGCACGAGTCAAACTTTCACCTGACCAGAAGAAAAAAAGCGCAATCACATGTATCACGAAAAAAATATAACGTGTGTACTTTGATCAGTCCGAGAGCGTGATGCACGTCCAATGGAAATGAGGCGAGACGCCTAGCGTCGTCGCATCGATGCAGTATCGACGAGAAAGCTTCAACTGGAAACGAACGCAGCAATTTGCTCGCTGAACTGCGAGTGTTCCAGCAATAACGAGTCTTTACAACTTTCGAATTGCTGTTGCTGCTGTTGTTGATGGTGTGGATGTTGGTGTTGGTGTTGGTGTTGGTGCAGATGTTGATGTTGATGTTGCAGGGATTCCTCCGGATCAGGCTCCGTGCGTTCGTAGAGCACACAAATGGAGCCGTTCTCTCCGATTCTGTACGAAACTTCCGACGGATCGATCCACATGGTCAGCTCGCTCGGGAACAAACTATGCAACACCGTGGGCAGCAAACCAACATTCGCGCCTGCCTGTGCGATCACAGGATCCATTTTACCGTTGATGCGTATGCAACGGTAACCGGAACCGCGATTTGGACGGTCCGGGAACCAGTGGTCCCTATAACGATGGCGTAGAACCTCCGTCAGAGAGGATTTGAACATCTCCAATTGTCGTTCGGATAGTTGGCCCGTCTGCAGACGCAGCAGATGCACCAGAAAATCTGCTGCTGACACAATTTCCAGTCTCATGGTTGTAGTATGGTGAGACCCAGGACGAAAGATCTACGATATGATTATTTTGATCGATCTCTTCCTCTTCCACTTCCTCTTCTCAAAAATAAATACCGTTTTGAAAAGGTCACGGCACGAAAGGAGCCGTTGTTGTTCGCGGGACGCGTACTGGAGTCTTCACAAAATGGCGTCGCCGCCACGTCGTACAATTGCGATGAATATTCGCCCGTCGATGCTCCAGCGCGACGAGAATTTTGAAGCGTGCTCCGATTATTCTTCCACCGATATTGATTATGATTCGTTGTTATGGCGATCACTTTTACTTTAGCTGAGAATTTTTGCTCAAAATCTCGCTGGAGAATGGCTGGATTAATCCGATGATTCACGGATATCGTTGTTGGTAATGAACTCTTTTTTGCTTGCCGACCCGTTTCTCCGCTTGCCGAGATGTTAATGATCGAGAAGACCGCGAACTATCGTACTCGAGCGAACCGTAAAAATAACCGTCCCACGCCGTTTCACTACGAACACTTTTCTAACCACAATACAACTTTCTCGCGAAGCCTAAACCGACGAGCATCTATCCGACTCGCGGAACGACCGCACCCACCGATATCCAACGACTTTCTAGTAGCACCGACCGTCGACGCGAACGAAGTAGCTTTGTCTCTTTGTTCACGCAGCCCTGAGCGGGGATGGTACGCGCGCGCTGATTGGCTGACTACGTTTCCCACTGTGGCGGATGGTCATGTGACCACAATCTGCGCGTTTCCGATGCGCACGCGTTCGCAGCTGCGTCCCGAATACGAATCGTCTGCGCAAATAAAGGTTCTCAACCTGGCGTCATGTCGTGAAAAGAATGAATAAATTTCAAATATTTCTCTGAAATCCGAATTATAAATAACATCCGATTACATGCACGTGTACACACACTCGAATGCGATTCAGGTTTCCATTGAATAAGGACTAATGTAGGACGAACAGTTTTTCTTCATTACTTTCCATCGATTTTGGAATAAATTTAAACATTTTCAAATTCCAATTTTTAAATATTCAAATTTCCAAACTTGTAAAAAATGATAATTTTATATTTTAAAATCGTAAATGATTAAGTTTTAGACTGCTAAATTATCAAGTGAAGAAGTTCGAATCAACGAATCGAGTCGTTCACAAAAATCACTATTGAGACTTCTTTTTCCTACACCGCCATTTTTCCTAGGGTAGTCTAACACGCTAGCCTATACACGCGCTAATATAAAATATTGTAACAGAGTTTTTTTATTGTACGATCAAAATTAATACTGTTTCGAACGGTAACTTTTACTCCAATTTCACGTTATCATCCGAACGCCCCTTAATGGCTTTTTTCACCTTCGAACTTCGACGATGCAACAGCTTAATATTTTATCGTTATCAATAACGACGTGAGTCATGCACCTTCGAATTCTATGTTTATCGAAATATGTACACACGTTCACCAACCGTTCGTGTCTCATAAAACGTCCAATTTATCAACGGTAATACGGTGCTATACCTGTTCATTATACTGTCGAAGGTAGAAAGCAGGATTTTCGAAGAAAAGATGCAATCGCGAGTATATATCGTAAATAGACTAGAAGCAATCGTAAAATTGCTTTTCATATTTAAATGTTTCAGGTCGAAGACCGATTTACCTGTGATCGACAGATAATTATGGGACTTTAATGTACAGTTATCAACGGGTTTCCTTTCTTCGATACGAAGAAGGAAATTATATTAAACGAATGGCTACAGTACCGTTCAAAAGTTAAATCGAATGGCGACGCACGTGGCGTGTTACTTGGTTAAAAAGTAAAACGCAGTTGAATTTCAAAATTTCTCGGTTTTCGATCGTAGTCACTTATCTTATTTGTCAGTATAAGCAGGGATAAAGATACGGCTTCCGGGGACTGGCTTATGATAAGAGTCTCATCTAAAGTGGGTTAAGATATCTGAAGCGAAATTTGGTGGTAATAGCTATAGAAATAAAATAGTAATAGACGAATTCTAATAATGGTCAAAATTAGCATTTTAATAATAAAAATATTGTCAGGTAATACAGATGCAAAATATTCCATATTTTCAATATGAAATGTAAGTATTAATAATTGTGGAAAAAGGCTGTATCACAAATGGAATTTTAATGATAAAAATGTAAGTATTAATAACAGGTGAATAGTTTTTAATAAATATTAATAATAAGTAACAGAATTTTAATGCAAGAGGTATTACTTTTTTAAAATGTAGAAAGTAATGTAATGATAAATATAAAATTATAGGTATTAATAACAATATTTTATTAAGAGAATTTTAATGGTAAGAATATTACCTTGCTAAAATATAGAAAGTAGTAAAATTTAAAATATAAAAATATATGAATAACAATAGATGAATAGTATTATCCATACCAGAATTTTAACTATAGAAATTAATAATATCATTTAATAATACTTAACGAGTTACTAATACAAAGAAAAACTTTCACCAGAAAAAGAAGTAAAACACTAGATTTTTATCGTTTCAATTATTCTGTTTCCGGTGCATAGATGAATATCACTGTGCACTAACCTATGTCCTATTGTATTTCAGAGTGTGCATTTAATTGCAATTCATCTATTCTCCCATTTTTTTTCGCTGATTTTATTTTCTTCCGTTTTTTCATACAAATTTCATGCGCTGACCACCGATAACGCACTATGCAAATTACGAAACTCACTTCCGTTGCTTATTATTTACATCGAATTAACAAACATTAGTTATAGTTTTAATTAATTCTACTATTTCTATTCTGTTCCGCAATTTACTTTTTTTTGTAATTACAGTAATGCTCGTTTCTCGTGATGTACAATGATTATTTTAATATGGAAGCGAATATTCTAAGATTATAACTTATACTTTGTTATAAAATTATTTTAACAGTTATATGAATAACTTGAGATATGAATTCAATTATTCATCTTTCTACGTTAAAGGTGTAGTTCCTATAAAAACAAATAAAATTTTTTAAATATTTGTTTTATTATATCGATTCATCTCAGGGTTTTATTAAATTATATTCTACCAGATATTTTTTTCAATTCATATATTATATCTTTTAATTTAAATTATGATTTAATGAAATACTAAATAAGACAAATGATTGAAAACTTTTAAATTCAATACAATATTTGTAAACATCGAAAAGGATAAAATAAAATTAAATTAAATAAAGGAGAATTAATATCTATAAATTACCAATTAAAAAAATAATTTATTACCATTAATTAGCTATTACAAATTTATTAATGATTACAAAAATAATTACTCCTTTTATTTCAAATAGTGCAAAATTGATTTCCAATTTATCAAACCCAAATTTCATATAAAAATTAAATAATTTACCACGAAAATAGAAAAATTTCGTTATTAAAAAAAAATGTGTATCAAGAATGAAACTTTAGACGACGAAATATAATTCTAGTTAAAATAAACTAACAAAAGAAAAACACAATGCTATGCAAATTATTGCGTTTCTCTTCTTGGACACAAAACTTCCTCGGTTCATTTCCCCCTCATTGTGAAATGGAAAATGCAGTTTCACGTATCGATTTCCTCACAATTTCCCCCGTTTATTTCATTCTGCCGCCCCTGGATTGGCTCTCCCTAATCGAGCTTGATGAAAGAACGCACGGAGTCTACGTACCTGATAGCCGGAAACCGATTTGCGATCTACAGGGTGTTATTTCTACCGAGACGCACTTTTTTCCACCATCTTTCGACCATCTGACAAAAATAATTTACAACGAAAATTTCAGGGTGTGCAATAGACATCGATTCAAGAAATTTTTGAAACTGTTTTCTTGAGGTCACCATCTTTCTGACAAAAATAATTTACAACCAAAATTTCAGGGTGTGCAATAGACATCGGTTAAAGAAATTTTTGAAACTGTTTTCTTGAGGTCACCCAAAGTTTTACAATTAGAAACACATTTTTCTTTTTATTATATTATAGAGGATATTGAGACAAATTCAAAACATATGCTGCACGATATTTTACTAACACATTACTAATACTTTAATATGTTATTTTAGTCACGGAAGGCATAAGGCATTTCGAACATGTAATTAACCCTTAATAATCACCCTTTGTCAGAATAACATACCTAACTCTGGGACGTTTAAGACCCCAGCTACTAAAAACGTTTCAGACAAAGAAGCTACACATTATTTTAATATAAGAAAAAATTATAAATAATTCTTCAAAGTTGTGTTGACATATTTCACTGATTTCAGTAAATTTAAATTGAATTATGTAAGTCAAAATTTTCAGTAAATTCAAATTTTTGAATTTGATTCAGATTTGAATTTATCAAACTTTTCACCCAAAAATTGCTATCTCCCAGCAAAAATACCTTGAAGTGAAATTTATACATAAACTTGTGTTAAACTATAAAAATTAATAACAGAAAGATAAGTTTAAAGGAATTTGTCAAACTTTTCACCCAAAAATTGCTATATGCAATCAGCAAAAATACTTTGAAGTGAAAAGGGTGATATTTAAACATAAACTTGTGTTAAATTATAAAAATTAATAACAGAAAGATAAGTTCAAAGGAATTTATCAAACTTTTCACCCAAAAATTGCTATCTGCCATCAGTAAAAATACCTTGAAGCGAAAAGGGTGAAACTTAAACATAAGCTTGTGTAAAACTATAAAAATTAATAACAGAAAGATAAGTTCAAAAGAATTTATCAAATTTTTCACCCAAAAATTGCTATCTGCCATCAGCAAAAATCCCTTGAAGTGATAAGGGTGAAACTTAAACATAAGCTTGTGTTAAAGTACAAAAATTAATAACAGAAAGATAACTTCAAAGGAATTTATCAAACTTTTCACCCAAAAATTGCTATCTGCCATCGGCAAAAATACCTTGAAGTGAAAATTGTGAAATTTGAACATAAACTTGTGTTAAACTATAAAAATTAATAACAGAAAGATAACTTCAAAATTTATCAAACTTTTTACCTAAAAATTGCTATCTGCCAGCAAAAATACCTTGAAGTGAAAAGGGTGAAACATAAACTTGTGTTAAACTTAAACTGCAAGTGGGCGAAAAATCGTGCGTCACACCCTGTATAAACCTGAAATCAACATTACTGACCTGGTCGCCCTTCACAAAATTTCCCTGCAGAGTTTACGTATCGCGAGCCGACAGAATACGAAAGCAACGTAGGCGAGTTTGGAAAATCCATAGCTTATAAAATGTACGAACGACGACGAACGTCTACATCCTGATATAATAATGGCCATGACGATGGTCGATTTCGACCGTCGTACGATCCTATTATAATAAAAAAAACTTGCCTGGTGTGCAAACCCTTTCGACCCTTCCCAGAACCCCCTTTGCTTTTCATGGGCTCTATTGATGCACTTCTGCTATTCCGATCAGTGATTCTCAAATTTCTGTTTCGAGTACGCGAAAATTGTGAGTCATCGCTGAGTAATTTTAGGTATTTTACATATTCTTTTATTTTTAATATTCTACTCGGCAACTTTAGATATTTTTCTTCCTTTGTATTAACTGAAGTATCAACGTATTTTTAGATTTTAATACTTTTATATTTTTGGATTTTATTGGTACTTTTGTGTTTTTACACTTTTTTGATATTTTTATATTTTTGTACTTTCTTAATAGTTTTGTATTTTTGTACTTTGTTGATACTTTTAAATTTTTGTACTTTGATAGCTTTATATTTTATATTGTTATATATTGGTATATATTTCAATTGATACAACGCTATACTGTAATGTTATAACGCCGCTATACTGTTACGTGGCTATAACGTGTTATTGTATTACTACACTGTACTGTTACTATACTGTTATATTATTGTATTTTTATATTTCTGTACAACTACATTTCTGTATTATTACATTTTTGTATTGCTATGCTGTTCTACTGTATTGCTATATTTCTATATTTATGTATAACTATATTTTTATATTTTTACATTGATATATTTCTATAATACTACATTTCTAAAATTCAATATTTCTGCATTTCTAATAAAATATTGCTGTTGCTCTATTGCTCTGTTACTGTACCGTTATATCGTTATACTGCTATATTATTACACTTCTTTATTGCTATATTACTTCATTGCTATATAGCTATACTGCTATATTGCTACTCTGTTATATCGCTATACTGCTATATTTCTTTATTTCCATAATGCAAAATTTCTCCATTGAAACATTTTTGAATTACTATTTACATGTTGATACGAACTTCAAAAATTTTCAAACGCATGAATTCCCAAATTTTCAAATTTCAAAATCCTGAAATTTTCAAATACCAAAATTTTCAAATATTTAAAACTACAAATTTCTAAACTTTCAAACTTCCAACTTCACAAAATACAAAATTAAAAAATGTCTTACATCCTAAACTTCTAAAATTTCAAATCTCGACATTTGAATTTAAAAAAATCAAGTTACTAAATCCCCAGATTTCCAAATTCCCAAATTTGTAAATTCATAAATTCATAAACTCGTACATTCGTAAATTTGTAAATGTACAGATTTGTCAAATAATTTACGAACTTTATAAATTTATGAATTCGTAAATTTGTAGATGTGAAAAACTATTCGTAAATTTGTAGATTTGCAAAATAACTAGTAAATTTGTTAAATTAACATGATATAATACAACAAAAAAATAAGATTGCAAAGAAAATGAAAAACGCAGAATCGACCTCCACCCGAACAAAAAAATACCCTATTACTCATAAGAGCGAACGCATAGACAACACAAAAAAAAAGAATAAAAAACATGTTCTCGACCAAAGAGGAATCACCGTAGCGTACATAAAAGGTGATTAATCCAGTAAGGAAAGAACGGCTTTAAAATTTGCTTAATAATACAAGGATGAATCATTAGTTGAGTAATAATCGAAACGGAAAAGGTTTGGAAACGGAATTCGTTATTAAAGGTAGGAAAGCAGAGTTGATTTGTTAGCCGTTTCGCTATGTAGAATATTTCATTCGTAATTCCGGGAGTTTGCCGTTGCCAAGTTGGCAACTAAGAGTCGATCGATAAACTCAGATTATTCTGGCTGGCTTCGTTCCCTGCGTATATGCACGGTGCACAGGCCTGCCGCTAAAGTTTCGCACACATACTCAGAATTCATGCAACGCCAGCAGTTTTGCATTCTTCATGAACTTAAGCGATGCACTTACCGGTTTTTATAAACTGCCGTTTTCCCTCGGCAACCGCCACTGCTGCCCGCGACGGAAGTGACGCGTGAATTTTGATATTACCTGCAACAGGAAATTGGACAGGATCTTACCAATGCCACTTTTAGTTTTATCGATAGACTACGCTACGTGGACTTTCATATTCATGACCGATTAACACTAAAACCGGTCAAATCACCGTTTTACAAGTTTCACATTTCACCGAATGATA
This sequence comes from Megachile willughbiella, assembly GCA_945859595.2. NCBI lineage: Eukaryota > Metazoa > Arthropoda > Insecta > Hymenoptera > Megachilidae > Megachile > Megachile willughbiella. Next base: position 15,852,854 of record OX243796.1, read on the forward strand.
CATTATATTTTTTTTCACTTTATTATAGCGTTTGTAATTTTATTTGTAGCAATTTTGCAATTGCTTTTTTATACATATTAACACTTTAATTGCCGCCTACGCAGTCAAACGTCGCCAGCAATGTTTTTGAAGAATTAATTTTAAAAAACTTTATGTAAGTTCAGGAAATAATTCAACGTGTGAACATACACATAAAACAAACGAAAACAACAACAATTTGATACATTTAATACAACTTTAATACAACAATTTGATACATTTAATAGAACTTTAATACAACTGTAATACAACAATTTGTTGTATTAAATACATTATATTTTTTTTCACTTTATTATAGCATTTGTAATTTTATTTGTAGCAATTTTGCAATTGCTTTTTTATACATATTAACACTTTAATTGCCGCCTACGCAGTCAAACGTCGCCAGCAATATTTTTGAAGAATTAATTTTAAAAAACTTTATGTAAGTTCAGGAAATAATTCAACGTGTGAACGTACACATAAAACAAACGAAAACAACAACAATTTGATACATGTAATACAACTTTAATACAACAATTTGATACATTTAATAGAACTTTAATACAACCGTAATACAACAATTTGTTGTATTAAATATATTAAATTGTTGTTGTTTTCGTTTGTTTTATGTGTATGTTCACACGTTGAATTATTTCCTGAACTTACATAAAGTTTTTTTAAATTAATTCTTCAAAAATATTGCTGGCGACGTTTGACTGCGTAGGCGGCCATTAATATTTTCCTTCGTGTGATAATTATTAAAGCAGTCACCTATGTTTATTGATCATCACACACATGTTGTGTGAGCGGCCATTAAAGTCTTAATGGATTTCTAAATCTGTGAATGGGTAAATTGATAAATTAAAATATTCAAATTTGTGAATTTGTTGAATTGTTTGGATTTTTTGAATTCGTTGAACTTTTTGGATTTGTTGACTTTATCGAACTTGTTGGATTTGTTAGAGTTAATAGACTTATTGGATTTATTAGATTAATTGGACCTGATGAATTTGTAAATAGGTAAATTGGAGACTTGAGAAATTTTAATTTGTGAATCTGTTGAATTTGTACATTTGTGAATAGATACATTGGTGAAATGTGGAATGTGAATATGTGAATTCGCTGAATTTGTTGGATTCACTGAATTTGTCAATTCGTTGAACTGTTTGGATTTGTGGGACTTGTGGAATGCTTTGAATTTTTGAATAAATAAATTGGTAAACTGAGGAATCTGAATTTGTAAATTCGCTGAATTTTTTGGATTTGTTGGATGCGTTGAATCTGTAGCTTGTTGGACTTGTTGAATTTATGAATAGGTAAATTGGTGAATCGAGGAATCTGAATTTTTGAATTCGTTGAATTTGTGAATAGTTAAATTTTTCAGTTGGAGAATGTGAATTAGGGAATTTCTAAACTTGCGAGTTTGTGGATTTGTGAACTTGTAAACTTATGAACTTGTGTATTTGTGAATTTGTTCAATTTGTTCAATTTGTTGGATTTATGAATTTTTGAATTGAAAAATATGTGAATCTATGAAAGTGTGAATTTATAAACTTACAAGCTTATAAATTTGTGAATTTGTTAAATTTGTGAATTTATACATTTGTGAATTTATGAATTTATGAATTTGTTCAATTGGTTAAATTTGTTGAATTTGTTGGATTTATGAATTTTTGAATTGAAAAATATGTGAGTCTATGAAATTGTGAATTTATAAACTTACAAGCTTATAAATTTGTGAATTTGTTAAATTTGTGAATTTATACATTTGTGAATTTATGAATTTATGAATTTGTTCAATTGGTTAAATTTGTTGAATTTGTTGGATTTATAAATTTTTGAATTGAAAAATATGTGAGTCTATGAAACTGTGAATTTATAAACTTACAAGCTTATAAATTTGTGAATTTGTTAAATTTGTGAATTTGTGAATTTATGAATTTATGAATTTGTTCAATTGGTTAAATTTGTTGAATTTGTTGGATTTATGAATTTTTTAATTGAAAAATATGTGAATCTGTGAAATTGTGAATTTATAAACTTGCAAGCTCATAAATTTGTGAATTTGTTGGATTTGTGAATTTATACATTTGTGAATTTGTTCAATTGGTTAAATTTGTTGAATTTGTTGGATTTGTGAATTTGTGAATTGACAAATATGTGAATCTATGAAATTGTGAATTTATAAACTTGCAAGTTCATAAATTTGTGAATTTGTGAATTTGTTGGATTTGTGAATTTATACATCCATGTATTTGTGAATTTGTAAACTTGCTAAATTATAAATTTGCAAACTTGTCAATTTGTATTCTTGTAAACTTGTGAACTTGTAAATTTGTCGAATTTATAAAACTGTAGATTTGTGACTTTATAAATCTATAAATCTATGAATCTATAAGCTTGTGAATTTGTCGAATGTGCAGATCTCTTACTTCAGAAAATAAACGTGTGAATTTATGAATTTGCGAAGCTAAATACTTACACAAAAGAAACTTAATTGTAAACAAAAAATGATCCATCACGACTCGAAAGTCAGAGAAAAGGGAGGCATACGCAGAAAACATTCCAGGAACGAAAATACAGTTTACGTAAGTTTAGCAATAGTAGCGTTGCACTCGCAAGGATTTATTGTAAAATAAAGGAAACTTGACTGCACTGATTTACGATGTTCTTTTTTTGTCTATATTTATTTTATCCAAGAAAAGTTTGACATGTTTTCCACGGATTCTTGGAAAGCATCGATGCTCGTAACGCAACATGTCGGTGGATAACTTTTAAAATAAAAGCAACGAAAACTTTAAAAAGAAAGAGAAAATAAGAAAAAAAAACAATCCCTGAGGTAACAAGGATGAATGCAGTAGAAAACACGTGGCAATTCTTTTGGGAATAAATACACTACCGTGATAAAAATGTTCAGAAAAATGAAAGAAAGGTGTTAGAATTACGCAGGAATCACGACCGAGAATAAATAAACGGATGTTACTCCGAATATATCTCCTAAATTTATTAAAGTAATACGATTTTATAGTAAATTGATATGAATGCAACTATACGATAACAGAAACACATATCGATTATAAAATATAACGAGCGAATATCTATAAAACTAACAAAATTATCTTTTGTGATGAGAATGTAACAAATTATCGCACGTAAACTCGATACATTAATCGATTAACAAAAGACAATTCTGTCATTACTTTATATAAATGTAAACACATCCTGAATATACTGCTTTATCGTGTAGTTGCCATCGAGCTGTTAACATCAATTTATTGTATTATAATACTGTTTTAATAAATCTTAGAATTGTGTACAGCTTAACATCCGTTTACTAATTCTCAGCAGTGATCAAATACTGCGTAATTCTAACATTTTCTTTATCGATAGATATATCTGTTGTAGGTGAGAAGATCCGTGGTCGAAAAGTGACGTAATAAGTTGTATAAAGAACGAACAAAATATTTATTTAATAAGAAATACAAAATGAACAATTCCATAACGTGAGGAAAAAGGCAAAGAACAAATTTCAATCAAAACATGCAAACGCGAGAAAAAATTATAATGGTGATATAATAAATAATAAATTCCGTTAGATGGAAACAAATGTTAATTCGTGTATCGTTTCGTTTTATCACCAATAATATCGAGTAGAAATACGATAATTTGCTATGTTCTTAATAAAAGGAAAGAATGATACAGTTGTTTTCGTATTTTTCCAAGTGTCTGGAAAAATTCGAATGTTTCTTCTGATGATATACTGGAAGAGGTGTTTGAAAACGCCTGCATGTGTTTGAAATAGTTGACCTTCGGACGGTCGATCACCAAACGGCCTGGTGAATAGCCCATACAAGGTCGATTTTAATTTATGCTGAATTTTTAAATTATGAACATAAGTACCTTCTTCTAAAATATGACTGTCATCTTGTGTATTCAGTATATACGAATAATCTTATTCGGATGTAAGAATTTGAAAGTTATGACAAATTTATATGGCGAGAAACTACATATTCAATAATTGATTGAAAGTAGTAATATTTCAAAATTTATCAGATTTCTACATTTTTATGAGTTTCAATTTTCAAACTTATACAGCCTGAAATTTTTTTAATTTATAAGTTGTTGAATTCCAAAGTTCTAAACTTTCCAATCTCTAAATTTTCAAATTACTAAACATATAAGTAGACAAATTCCCAAATTCTCAGAATTCAAAATTTTTTAATTTCTTAATTTTTAAACCATGAAATTAGCTTGCAGAATTTTTAACCACTGAAATGTAAAAATATCCGGATTCCAGAATTCCAAAAATTCTAAATCCTCAAATTTTTTATTTCTAACATGACCAAATTACTAAATTAGTCTAAAATTTTTATTCAAACACTCAAATTTTCAAATCCCTACATCCTCGAATTCTTTAATTTCCAAATTTCCAAATGTTCAAATGTAGATATCTCCAAATTGTAGAACTCCTAAATTTCCAAAATTCGAAATACCCAAATTCTGAAGTTTCCAAATGGTCAAGTACTCAAATTTCTAAACTTTCATATACTAAATTTCCAAACTTCTAAGTACTCAAATTCTGAAATTTCCAAATCTCCAAATTTTCATATTTCCAAAATCCCAAGTACCCAAATATCTAAATTTCCATACACCTAAATTCCAAAAATTCTAAGTACACAAATTCTCAAATTTCCAAATCCCCAAATTTTTAAATTCTCAAATTTCCAAATCCCCAAATGTTTAAGTTGCCAAATTTCTAAATACCGAAAATCCAAAATCCTAAGTATTAAAATTCTGTAATTTTCAAATTCCCAAATTTTTAAATTCTCGAATTCCCAAATTCCAATGTTCCCAAATATTCAAATGTTCATATACCTAAATTCTCCAAATTCTAAATACTCAAATGCTCAAATTCCCTAATTCCCAAATTTCCAATTCCCCAAATTTTCAAATTCCCAAATTTCTATATACCTAAATTTCCAAAATTCTAAATACTCAAATGCTCAAATTCCCTAATTCCCTAATTCCCAAATTTCCAATTCCCTTAATTTTCAAATTCTCAAATTTCCAAATCCCCAAATTTTCAAATTCCCAAATTTCTGTGTACCTAAATTCCCAAAATTCTAAATGCCCAAATTCCCCAATTCCCAAATTTCCAATTCCCCAAATTTTCAAATTCTCAAATTTCCAATTCCCCAAATATTCAAATTCCCAAATTTCTATATACCTAATTTCCCAAAATTCTAAATACTCAAATGCTCAAATTCCCTAATTCCCAAATTTCCAATTCCCTTAATTTTCAAATTCTCAAATTTCCAAATCCCCAAATTTTCAAATTCCCAAATTTCTGTATACCTAAATTCCCAAAATTCTAAATACTCAAATGTCCAAATTCCCAAATTTCCAATTCCCCAAATTTTCAAATTCTCAAATTTCCAAATCCCCAAATTTTCAAATTCCCAAATTTCTATACACCTAAATTCCCAAAATCCTAAGTACTCAAATTCTCCAATATCCAAGTCCCCAGATTCCCAAATTTCCAAACACCCATAAAAACAAATTTTTACTTTCTCTAATGACCGTAAAACTGTGACACGTATAATCCTCTCCCCCTACAACATACATCTTCTCGTACAAAGACCCTTACCCCACAAATAAATAATAAAAATAAATTATCTTCCCCGCTTATCCTAAAACATTTATCTCCTGCTTCAAACGCGCTCCGTTACAACAATGTAACTATACCACGAGCGAGAAAACCTGGTGTATTTTTGTGAAGCCTTTGTGCCGGGGAAACTGAGCACCGCTTGTGATCCAGAGGAAGGGTCAGAAAAGGAGGGGAAGAAAAAAAGTAGAACGAAGAGTTTCCTTGGAGTAGAGGGAGGTTCCACCTAACAGTTAACCGGCCCTGATGCTGACTTCTTTCGACCATGTGTCTGCTACGCATACTATACCAGCCTCATTTTCAATCGTGCGACAACTTCAAATGTTCTAGATTACCACGTTCACTGCCACACCGAAGCAGTTCACAATTTCATTAGGTAGTATTTTTATTTTCAACCTTGGGACTAACAAACGGGTCATTTCAAACATTAGCTGGTTTCTTTTATTAGATTACCAAATTTATTAAGACGCTTTTCTTTAAATCTTTGATGATTTTCGTATGGGACGGATCATTGCTATGTATATTAATTTGTGTTTCGTTTATTTCATTTTCAAGACTAATTTTAAATGTGTGCATAGGTAAGTTTGATGATGTCAAATCTTAACGATACATTCTGAATTTTTAAATTTCCTAATTCCGAATTTCAGACTATACATTCTAGTCGTAGTATAAATTTCGACAGTATAAAATTACAAAATTACAAATTATAAATTACTAATTACAAACTATAAAACCCATAAACATAAAAAATTACAAATCTCGAAAAATTCTAAATATCAAATTCCAAATCCTAAATTTAAAAATTTCGAATTTCAAATCCCAAATTCCAAAATTTCAATTTCTAAAATTTAAATTGCAAAATCTCAAATTCGAAAACCACAAATTCCAGAATGACAAATTCAAAAATTCCAAATTCGACATCCACAAATTTCAAAATTGCAATTTCCACAATCCCAAATTCCAATTTCCGAAGTTTAAAAATTCCAAACCCTAACTTCCAATAATCCAAATTCCAAAACCCCAAAATTCCAATTTCCAGAATATCAATTTCCGCAATTCCAATTTCCAAAATCCCAAATTCCAAAATTCCAAATTCCAAAACCCCAAATTCCAAATTTTCAACATTCTAAATTTCCAAATTCCCCAAGTCCAAAATACCAAATTCCAAAATTTCAAAATTCCAAAATTCCAAATGCCAAAATTTCAAAATCCCAAATTCCAAAATTGCAATTTCCAAAACCCCAAATACCAAAATCCCAAATTCCAAAACCCCAAATTCCAAAATGCCAAAATTCCATATCCTAAATTCCAAAACCCCAAATTCCAAAATCCCAAATTCCAAAACTCCAAATTCCAAAACCCCAAATTCCAAAATGCCAAAATTCCATATCCCAAATTCCAAAACTCCAAATTTCAAAATCCCAAATTTCACAATTTCAATTTCCACAAGTTCAATGTCCAAAACCCCAAATTCCCAATTTCCAAACCCCCAGTTTCCAGAATTCTAAATTTAAAAACTTGCAATATCCTCGTACCACATTTTTAGTTTCCAAAGTTCAAACGGCCAAATGTATGAATTGCTGAATTCGACAATGTAATATTTCTAAGTTTCTAAACTTGCGTGGGTCTAATTTCACTGCCCACATCGTGCGCACCACTGCCCGTGAGTTCCTCCAGCATTTTATCTTTCGTCGTCGGTTTAAGGTCGCCGAATCTCAATACTTCAGCCAGTACACTTTCCACTTCATTTGCTTATCATAACTTTCCCATCATACTCTGCCTAAATAATTGAGTACAGTTTTACAATTGCGTAGAGGTGTACAAATTTGAACCGACACACCTTATTAATATTTCAAGCGGCGAAGTTACGCTGGAAATTTCGAATGTTAATTATTTTTCGGTATGTTTACGATTTTCGATCAAACAGTTAACAAATTGGTAATCCGAGTTGAGCACCTCGTGAACGTTAAAAGAAAAGTAGGATGGATCTACAAAACAGTTAGATGGCCCTGATGTTAGTAAATCGCCAAGCCTTCACGCCTCCTTTCGCCTTGATATACATATATGTATAGACCCGTACGTGTATTCTCCGCGGACGTACGTATTCGTCGAATGGTCTTTTGTGTTGCCTTTTCGCAATTTCCATTGTCCTCCTGACACCTCTTTGTGCGAATGTCAAAAAAGAGATTTAACCGTTCTTTGTTAATCGAAGCGATTATTCCAGACGTTCTTTTTCTCCGCAAATAATGAATCATTCTCGAATTAGAAACATTATCAAAAAGTCGTATCGCGTGTAACGAGATTCCGTTTTAAAAATTCATTTTATACGCCGTGGTGTTTCATTAACGATTAGAGTAATAATTAAAACGCACTAATTCAATCTACATCTTGCACGAACGCGTGTGTTAATTCGAACCAAGTATCCGATTATAAATTGAAGCACCGCGTAGAAGCGGTATAAGTTTATAATGTGGTTACAATGATCGTAACACGTTTTATTTACCGCAAGAAATATTCTTCGACGATGCAGTTTACCGTGAATTGATATTTCCTTGATTAGCAATGCCTGTCGTCACATGCAGAACGATCGTACGACACATTAATTACAGTTTAATGATATCACGTTACTACGTATTAATTTAATTCCAATCCTTGATAGTTGAAAACATCTCTTTATAATATTAACGGTGACTGCTGCTATTTGCACTGGTATCATACTATTTATACACTTTTATTTAGGGACATCGAGGCATAGGGATACCACGATCTAGGGACATTGCGGTTTAGGGATTTAACGAATTTAGTGATATCGGGATCTAGGGATATTTCCATACAGGAATGTTAGGATATTAAGATCTAGGAACTTTGGAATCTAGTGATATCGTAATCTAGGGATATTTCAGTCTAGTGACATCGAGATCTAATGATATCTGAGTCTAGTGATATCGGGGCATAGGGATACGGCAATCTAGTGATATTAGGTCTAGGGATATTTGGATCTAGGGATATTGGGGTATAGTGATACAACACTTTAGGGATATTTGGATCTAGGGATATTGGGGTATAGTGATACAACACTCTAGGGATATTTGGATCTAGGGATATTGGGGTATAGTTACACGACCCTCTAGGGATATTTGGATCTAGGGATATTGGGGTTTAGGGATATCTGAATCTAGGGATATTGAGATTCAGAAATATCAGGACCTAGTGATATTGGGGTTTAGGGATATCAGGGTCTAGTGATATTTGGATCTAGGAATGTTGAGATCCAGGGATATCGAGATCTAGGAATATTAGGATCTAGTGAATGTAAGAATACCGGAATCTAGTGATATCAGGATCTGAGAATATCGAGACTTAGTCTTCTGAAAGTTTGATAATTTAGAAATTCGTGTATTTGCAGATTAAAAAATTCGGAATTTGAAAATTTAAAATTTTCAGGATTCGAAAATTTGTTAATTTGGAAACGTAAAAATGATGGAATTTACCGATACCGGATATGGAAAATAAACACCTTGAGGATTCGGAGACCTACAAATTGAAGTATATTTTTAAGTCACTGAAATTGTTGAATCGGTAAATATGTAGGAAATTAGAGAATAAGTAAATTTCGAAATACGCGTATCTGGAAAGGAAGAAATTCGACGACGCCTCGTAGTTTCATGGAGTGGAACGCGTAAGTAAATACGTTTTATTTAAGCGAAGTATCGAAATAGTAGTGTGCAGTAGGAGTAGTTTGTTTGAACGTTAAAGTCGGAGCTGACGACCGGTCCAAGAGATCGAGAGGCTCGTTTTCTCTGGACTGTCGATCTTTGGCCTTTCGTTTCTGCTCCGCCTTCGTGCTTCTCGGCATGTTTAGATGCACGCTTAGATAGTCCTTCTAGGACGTAGCGAGAAACTCGTGGGCACACGAGTTGCTCGGATCTAACTACCTCTCCCGATACAATGTTTCAACCGTGCCGGAATAAAATAGTACATGCTCCCAGTAGGAAATAAAAAGAACTTCTTTCACTATTTCAATGTGAACTTTAAGGTTTACGAGAAACGTTTTACGCGTTTAATACCACGATAAAAACAGGCGTGTGCGCTGGCGAACATTGTTGGATTTGTTACGATGTATAGATAGAAGGTATTACATGGTGCTTTTGAAGGTTCGTTGATAAATTTTCGAATTTAGATATTAGAGATTTGTGTGGAGATACAGTATTTAGAAATCTTCGATTTTTAGAGATTCGAGGATTCAGAGAGTAGGGAATATACAATTTATATTTGAGGATTTGGAGATTTTAAAGTTTGAAGAATTTTAGAAAATTTGAGGATTTGGAGATTTTTAAATTTGAGGTGGTTTAGAAATATGAAGATGCGGAAATTTGATAATCAGAAGATTTGGGAGATCAGAAATTTGAGGATTTGATAATTTAAAGAATTGGAGGTTAAAAACTTGGAAATTTGAACATTAACAAATTTGCGAATTTAGTAATTTAGGGATTCTGTAATTTTATAAATTTTGCAATTTTTGTCATTTTTGTAACTTCGTAAATTTGGAAATATTCGTAATTTTACAAATTTTGTAAATTTTGGAATGTAAATTCTGTTAATTTTGTAAATTTGTAAATTTATCAATTTTGTGAATTTTGTAAATTTTGAGAAAATGTAAATTCTGTTAATTTTGTAAATTTGTAAATTTTGTAAATTTATCAATTTTATGAATTTTGTAAATTTTGAGAAGCTGTAAATTCTGTTAATTTTGTAAATTTTGTAAATTTATCAATTTTGTGAATTTTGTAAATTTTGAGAAGCTGTAAATTCTGTTAATTTTGTAAATTTGTAAATTTTGTAAATTCTGTTAATTTTCTAAATTTTATAATTTTGCAAATTTTATAAATTTTGCACATTTCCTAAATTTTGTAATTTTCTAAATTTTCTAAACTTTCTAAATTTGTATATTTCTATATTTGTCAATTTTGCAATTTTTCTAAAATTCATAATTTTGTGAACTTTGTCAAATTCGTAAATTTTGTAATTTTTGTAAACTGTAAATTTGTTAACGTATTCACTCTACAACTATAAATTTATAAATTTGGTAAACCTATCTAACATTCGAAAATGTTCAAATTAAAATTTATAAATTTGTAAATTTGTGTACACCGTAAACTGAACTTCAAGCCCTTATGAATTGATAAATTCAAAAATAAAATCACAAATTTCCATACTGAACGTTTTAGAATATAAAACCAAAGGCCACAGTAATATTCCACTCATCTATTTAGTTCCAAGGAAAGGTATACAACAAATCACAATATAATTCCCTTATAGAAGAATTCTTATATCAGCGAAAGTTCATCAAATAGAGTAATAATCGCAAATCGATTGGTGTTCATTTATTTCGGTATACCGTGTGTTCAAAGATTCGTATAAGTTGAAATAGCAGCATAAGAATGCAAGGTTATTACCTGGCGAGGAGACAAACCTCTTTTATAGAAGAGCCAGGTATACAGAGGCTAACTGCCAGGTTTGTCGACAGACAGGTTTGTCGAAAAAGGATCTCGCCAAGAAGGGCAGTTTCCTTCGCGGTCTTTCTCCTCTTTTACCTTCTATCCCTCCGTATTGTTCGCTTTATAGCAGATACCCTCGTAAACCAGACACAAAGTAACGCCGAAATCCATAAACCCCCGTATCTGCAAGTTTCCACATTCCCGAATTTCTGAATTGCCAAATTTCAAAGTTTAAACATGTTTCTACGTTGAATTGCGTTATAAAAGTTTACGTTTATGTGCTCCTCTCTCGTTTATTTTAGTATGCTAAAGCGTCAAATTGTGCGTTAGAGTATTTGCAATTGTATTATGGACAATGTGTGCATTTTTACAGTTATTGTTTATAGTTCAATTTTATTTCATTTTACTCTGACTTGTTTAATAAAGACTCTTTTATTTAATAGATATTTTGAAGTGCTCAATGTGTGTATTTTTACAGTTATTGTTTATAATACTTATATTTTATTTCATTTCACTCTGATTTTTTTTAATAAAAACTCTTTTATTTAAGAAATGTTCTGAGGTACTCAAATTTCCACAGTAGAACGTTTAGAAATTCCTTAATTTTCAAGTACTTAAACTTCTAAAGATTTCCAAATTCGAAAGTACTAAAATTCTAACATCTCAAACTTAGAATCAAAATATTCTGAAATTCTGTAAATTTGAAATTCTGGACTTTTAAAATTGAACATATTTGGAATTCAGATATTCTAACATTTTAAAATCCTAAAATTCTCAAAATCAAAAATTTATTAATTCTATAATTCTAAAATTTGAAAAATATGGGACTCAGATATAAAATTCTCAAGTTTTGGAATTTGGGAATTCTAAAATATTAAAATTCTGGAATTCTAAAATTTTTAAATCCTAAAATTCTGAAGTTCTCAAATTCAGAAATTCCAAAATTGAAAAGTTTCAATATCTTAAAATTCGAAAATTCAAAAGTTTAAAAATTCATTTAAAAAGTTCTATAGAACAAAAATGCTAAAAGTCTTAAATTTTCAAATTTCAAAAATTACGCGCACTTAATCTTTCCAAGACCGCAAATTTCTGAATTTCGTTGTAATTTCAAGACATTTCAGATATCTAATTTTCGAGTCTCTTCTAGGAATCGCCTGCCTTCTGAACCGGGATTTGTAATTAAGGAGAAACTGCTCGACAAATAATGATTCATCGTAAATTACCAAGTACAGAAAGAAGATTTTTATGATTGATGCTTTCTATTTTTATAATTTTATTAGCTGCAGTGCCGGACGTTCATAATAAATGAAGTAATCAGGTAAAATTGCGGTTATTATTAAAATGACATTAATGATTATACGAAGAAAAAGAATAATACAGAAAAACGAAAGATTGAAAGTTAAGTACGTCGATTACAGGAAGTAATAAGGTGAAGTTACCATTACTATTGCTATTAAAGTATCGTATATGATGAAATGAAGACAAAGTGACATTACAGAAAAACTAAATATTAAAAATTAAGTAAAGTAATTATACAAACTAATAAAGTGAAGTTACTATTACTGTTAAAATAATGTATGTAAATGATGGAATGAAGAAGAATGATTCTGCAGAAAACCAAAATACTCAAAATTGAGTAAATACGCTATAGGAAATAAAGTAAAATTGTTATTAATGTAACGTACACATATGATGAAATGAAGACAAAGTGACGTTACAGAAAAACTAAATATTAAAAATTAAGTAAATTAACTATACAAAGCAATAAAGTAAAATTGCTATTGTTATTACTGTTAAAATAATGTCTGAAAATGATGGAACGAAGAAGAAAGATTCTATAGAACACTTAAATATTAAAAATTGAGTAAATGCGCTATAGAAAATAAAATAAAATTGCTATTAAAGTAACGTATATGATGAAATGAAGACAAAATGACTTTACAGAAAAACTAAATATTAAAAATTAAGTAAAGTAACTATACAAAGTGATAAAGTGAAGTTACTATTATTATTATTGTTAGAATAATGTATGAAAATGATGAAACGAAGAAGAAACATTCTATAGAACACTAAAATATTAAAAATTGAGTAAATACGTTATAGGAAATAAAGTAAAATTGCTATTAAAGTAACGTATATGATGAAATGAAGACAAAATGACTTTACAGAAAAACTAAATATTAAAAATTAAGTAAATTAACTATACAAAGCAACAAAGTAAAATTGCTATTGTTATTACTGTTAAAATAATGTCTGAAAATGATGGAACGAAGAAGAAAGATTCTATAGAACACTAAAATATTGAAAATTGAGTAAATGCGCTATAGAAAATAAAATAAAATTGCTATTGAAGTAACGTATATGATGAAATGAAGACAAAATGACTTTACAGAAAAACTAAATATTAAAAATTAAGTAAAGTAGCTATACAAAGTAATAAAGTGAAGTTACTATTATTATTATTGTTAGAATAATGTATGAAAATGATGGAACGACGAAGAATGATTCTGCAGAACACCAAATTATTGAAAATTGAGTAAATACGCTATAGAAAATAAAGTAAAATTGCTATTAAAGTAACGCATATGATGAAATAAAGAATAATGACATTAGAGAAAATTGAAATATTGAAGGTTAAGTAAATCGATTATAGAAAGTAATAAAGTGAAGTTACCATTGCTATTAAAATAACGTACATGCTGAAATGAAGAAGAATGATGTTACAGAAAACAGAATTATTGAAGCTTAAGTAAATCAATTATAGGAAGTAATAAAGAAAAATTGAGATTATAGTTGTTACCGAAAGTGAATTAAATCGACTGTCGAAAATAATAAAGTAATGTTACTAATATTATTTCTATTAAAATAAATGATGGAAGGAAGAAGAACGCTGATGCAGAAAATTGAGATATTAAAAAATAAATAAATGTATTAACAGAAAGTAATAAAGTGAAGTTACTAAAATATTAAAATGAATGAAAAAGAATGATGTTACAGAAAACCGAGATATTAAAAGTTAAATAAATGTACTTATAGAAAGTAATAAAATAAAATGACTAAACTATTAAAATAAATGGAGGAGAATGATGTTACAGAAAACCGAAATATTAAAAATTAAATAAATGTATTAACAAAAAGTAATACAGTAAGGTTACTAAACTGTTACCGAAATTTGAAATATTAAAAATTAAATAAATGAATTACAGAACGTAAGAATAAATGGAATCGAGGAAGTTAATAAAAATACACCATGAGTGTATAGGTTATTTCCAGCGAAACTGGATATTTTTTTGACTACTGTATCAAATTTTATAGAAGCTCAGAAATATTGCGATTTTTAGTGACATATAGACTTACGAGTATAGTAGATTTCCCTGGGGAAATGGCGATATGGAAAGAGGTCATACAACTCGGTAATTTTTGAATTGGTGAATTTTCAAATTTATAGCTTGGGAGTTTGGGAATTTGAGGGCTTGAAAATTTGGGAACTTCGGGGATTTTCAAAAATATAAATTGAAATTTGGAAAGTTAATGATTGATATATTAGAGAAATCGGAAAGTTGAGAATTTAAGCGATTTGCAAATTTCGGAAATGGGATATCTGAGATTTGGGGATTTTAGAATTTAGGAATTTAGAAATTTGAAAAAATTTGCCAATTGGGGAATTTAGGAATTTGGGAATTTGGCAATGTGGAAGGTTAGGAATTTGGGAGTTTGGGAATTGGGGAGTTTAGGAATTTGGGAATTCAAGAGATTGAGAATTTAGAAGATTGAGATATTCGAGAAATTGGAAATTTAGCAATTTGGAAATTTGACGATTTGGAGATTTGGCAATTTGGGAATTTGGGAGATTGGGAATTTGAGAGATTGGGAATTTAGGAGATTGGAAATTTGGGAGTTTGGGAATTTGAGAGTTTGGGAATTTGGAAGATTGAAAACTTGGGAGTTTGGGAATTTGGGAGATTGGGAATTTGGGAGATTAGGAATTCGAGAGATTGGGAATTTGGGAGATTGGGAATTTGGGTGATTGGGAATTTGGGAGTTTGGAAATTTGAGAGTTTGGGAATTTGGGAGATTGAAAACTTGGGAGATTGGGAATTTGAGAGATTGGGAATTTGGGAGATTGGGAATTTGGGTGATTGGAAGCTTGGAAGTTTGGGAATTTGAGAGATTGGGAATTTGGGAGATTGGAAACTTGGGAGATTGGGAATTCGGCAATTTAAAAATTTGGCAATCTGGAGATTTGGCAATTTGGGAATTTGGGAAATTAATCATTTGGGAATTCGAGAATTTAGAAATTTGGGAAATTAATAATTTGAGAATTCAGGAATTTGGGAACTTGAGAACTTGGGACTTTGAGAATTTAACAATTTGGGAATTTGTCAATTTAGAAAATTCGTAGAACAGGAAATTAAGAATTTGAAATTAGTGATTTGAACTTCTACTAACTTCCGAACATGAAAATTGACAATCCATCACAAAAATTTCAAAAATTCAGTAATCCACAAAATCATAGTGTTTAAATTGATTACCTTATAGTTCAAATATAACTTAACGAAACCTATCAGTATTCCCTTCCAATTAAATTAGAATGAATAATTTTGTCAGATTATCTAACAAATTCTATAAATTTTATAATGGAAATTATACTAGATAAAAGTTGAAGTAAGTCCATTTAAGTCAGTAATAGTTTGAAACATTCGCTGAAGAGACGATGAAAGAATGATAAAAAAACACAGGTGCATTCACATCAGAATGCAGCACACGAAGTTCCTTCTTTTTCATTTTTAAACCAGCGATTGTCTCTAACAATGTCAGTACATAATAACTTAATCGCCACTTATGAAACACAACGTCTAAGCACGGAGCATTTTACGTAATGATAATTCTAATTCTTCGCAAATTACCAACGTTAATCGACGTATTTCTCGTTGTATAATCCGTTACATACGTCACTTCGGTTATTTATTATTAGATCGTGTTATAAATACTATAACTAGTAAAGGGTTATAATTAACTTTCCTATTTACAATACGAATAATCCTAAGTTAGGCACAGTTTACATTAACACTAGATAGGAGTATAATGAACGCATAAATTAACCCTCTATTGCAAGAATTTTTTTTTAATATATATGACTGTTAGTTTACTTAAAAATGTAGTGATGAAATAAATAAAAAAAATTGTATTAGAAAATGTTATTTATTTTTTTTAATTTGAACCAACATGCTCAGTCTTCAATATTGTCATGAAATAAATAAAAAAAATTATATTAGAATATATTATTTTTTTTACTTGGAACCAACATGTTCATTTTTCAACATTGTCATGAACTAAATAATAAAATTGTTTTATAAAATATTATTTATTTTTTTTAATTGGAACCAACATGCACATTTTTAAATATTATTATGAAATAAATAATAAAATTGCATTAGAAAATTTTTTTTCCTTGGAACTAACATGCTCAGTCTTCAGTATTGTCATGAAATAAATTTAAAAAATTGTTTTATAAAATATTACTTATATTTTTTAATTGGAACCAACATGTTCATACTCAATATTGTCATAAAATAAATTTCAAAAATTGTATTAGAAAATGTTATTTATTATTTTTTAATTGGAACCAACATCAGAGTTCAGTTTACTTAATATACTAGAGAATATTTGAAATTTAAGTCCCTAGTTGAGAACGGAATACAATAGAGGGTTAAAATAAAAAATAAAAAACAAACGATAAAAAATAAATTCTCTATTTCGATAAAAACATAGATTTCAACGAAAGTATCTGAATAAATCTTGCAATTTGAAAAAGAAAACTTGAAAATGGGTTAAAAAATTGTTATTATCATTTTATTTAATGAAGAAGTTATTATTACAGGACCAATACAGTAATATGTAGTACATAGTAAATAAAAAGAAATATGTTCACTGCATTTTTTTCTAGTAAAAAATACAAAGACTGTTTCAATTCGAAGTTCAAAGGGGAAAACATTGAAATTACTGTTGGATATATTGAACAAAAAAAAATTATAAACAATTCTGGTAAATAAACTGGTTGAATATATTCTTATTTACTTACTACCTTACTATTTAATATGAATGAAAAATACATTTACATCTGCGAAAAAATATATTCTTTACCAAAACTCTTGCAAAATATTCTATTCATCCCTTTTTCAAGCTTCACCCTCTTTTACTCTTCCTTGTAAATGAATTAAAAAGTTGTTTGTAAAAATTAAGAAATGCGAAGAGTTAAAAATTTGACGATATAAAAATTCACAAAAAAAAAAATGGTAATTTCGATTTCTCAAAAACGTGTTTATTCAACATATCTTTTTTCGTCGGATGATTCCTCGCTCGCTTCCGCACGATACGAAAACAAAGGTGTATCTTATCATTCTTTTTGCTCGTCCGTATTTACGAACGCTGTTTTCGATGTATCATTTGGCAAAATGCTCGTTTCGTGATAAATTCGACGAACAGCACGAGTTTTCGAGGCGAGTTTCGCGAGCTAAACACAGAGTATGCGAGGTAGAAGCAGCCCTATTGATTTTAGAGGAGCAAGCTTGCTGGCTTACAAGGGGGGTAATTCCCCCTTTCCCCTTCGTCAAGTTTTTGAGAAGGGTCACCCCATAATTTGAATATACGCCACCCCTATATACCCCTCTCGGCGAATTTCGAGTTTGCTTATACTACATGGTACACGGTAGACCTAAGCAAATTTTATTTCGAGTTAAAATATGTTGGCCATATCAATCTTCTACGTCATAATTCATTACTCTTCGCGTCAAAAATTTCAAGCAAATTTTTAATTATTGATAAATTAGAATTCTGGTAATTTTAAATAATTAACGATTTTATTCATTTTTTATATAAAAACCTTAATAATTACTATTAGTCATCAATTAATTTAAATTGCAAGCAAATATTTAATTATTGACAAATCAGGATATTGACAATTTTAAGTAATGAACGATTTTATTTATTCTTTGCATGAAAATCTTAATAATTATTATTAGCCATCAATTAATTTAAATTGCAAGCAAATTTTTAATTGTTGACAAATCAGGATATTGACAATTTTAAGTAATGAACGATTTTATTTATTCTTTGCATGAAAACCTTAATAATTATTATTAGCCATCAATTAATTTAAATTGCAAGCAAATTTTTAATTGTTGACAAATTAGGATATTGACAATTTTAAATAATCAACGATTTTATTCATTATTTACATGAAAATCTCAATAATTATTATTAGTCATGAATTAATTTAAATTGCAAGCAAATATTTAATTGTTGACAAATCAGGATATTGACAATTTTAAGTAATGAACGCTTTTATTCATTATTTGCATGAAAACCTTAATAATTATTATTAGTCATCAATTAATTTAAATTGCAAGCAAATTTTTAATTGTTGACAAATCAGGATATTGACAATTTTAAGTAATGAACGATTTTATTTATTCTTTGCATGAAAATCTTAATAATTACTATTAGTCATCAATTAATTTGAATTGCAAGCAAATTTTTAATTATTGACAAATGAGGATAGTGGAAATTTTAGATAATGAATTATTCATTGTTTTTGAGATGGTATATTGGAATATTATTTTTATTATTGAAATATTCAAAAATATTTTATTATGAAATAATAAATAATAGTATAAAATATTGGTAATCTACAAAATTGTAATAGAAGAAAGCCAACATACAATAATAACAGTATATAATAAATACTGCTAACACTAGTCTATAATAAATAGTAATAACAATAGTAATAGTAAATACATACTGTTTTGAAAAATTATATAATATCACAAGTTTGCAATATTTTGAGAACAACCCTAAAGAAACTGTATTCACAAAATACCAGAAACATTCCCCATAATTACAAATTTCGTGATTTATTTACATTTGACAAAATAAAGAATGTTCGTGATATAATTTCATGTAAAATATTTTCAATAAAATGCAACACAAGATAAAGTATACTTTCGTTACTATAAAACAGCAATATTTAAAAAACAAAAATTGTCAATTAAAGAAACACATTACTTCTTTCGATATTATATTTTGTTAACATTTGAACGATAATGTATAAAGTATCTCACTTGAGTAAAACTTAAAAATTAAAAAAAATTTAAGTAGAATTTAAATTATTCTTTTCTGTAAAAGTTAAACAATTTTACTATCATAATTTTATATAACTTTAAGATTGTTAATCCATACAAAAATAATTTAGATATTTCAGTAAGTGGAACACCCTATAAATATTTAAATCGCAACATATATTTAGCAGGATTTAAAAGTTCGTAGAAACGAAAGAAACAAATCTCCATAATTTTATGCAATTTGTTTTCCCAGAAGAATTTCGAATACGTTTCGATGTGAATGATGTTACGTAAAAAAAAAAGAAAATGTATTACGAAGAAACGAAACGGTTTTGTAAAAGTAGAAATAGTGAGTTCAGCAAGAGTAAAAATGAACGATTGTGCAAAGATTCTATTGAAATTCGTGGCAGAAGATGATCGAACGCAATGAAGGTAGAAATGTTTTGTACAGATCACGTGTCGGAACAGGAAGAATGAACGAAAACGTTTTGTAGATGTGACTGTAATGTAAATTAAAATTATAACAATCCCTGCATACCGATCACAAGGACTTCGCCAAATATATAGTTCCTCGTCATTTGTTTTTCTCTTCAAATCTTATATTTTCTAATTTTTATTGTACGTTTCTAAAATTAAACATACTTTTGCTAAAAATATTCGAGTGATGTGTAATACTACAATTTTTATCCTACATATGTAACATTAAAAACACTGTTCCTAAAGATATTGGAGATAGTGTTATTCATATATTTGCTTATAATTTCCTCAAATATTTATTTAAATAGTTATTCTAATTTGAGAATAGTTATTTAAATTTTACATTTATTTAACTGCAAGAATAATTATTTTAGTGTTACATTTTCTTAAACATGAAAATTATTTTAATATTAAATTTATTTGAATGTGAGAACAGTTATTTCAATGTTATTATTTATTTACATTTAAGAATAGTTATTTATGTGTTACATGTAAGTATACTAAAATTTACTTAAAATATGTCTAAGCATATATTATATTATTATTGTAATATGTTATTTAGCATATAGTATTGTAAAATAAATACTAAACATTATTTATATGCTTAATTTAACTATTATATTTATCAAAACATCAGAATAATTATTTACAAGTTACAAGTGTTTAAATGTAAGAATAAAAGGTATAATAAATATAAAATCTGAATAATTTATAAAACCGAAACTAATCCGGATTTTATTATAAATTAAAATGAAGCGTGCAACACGTATTTTGGCACTCAAAATAACGTTGTGAAAAATGGCAGAGAAATAAAACGAAACAACTTTCTGACCTGAATTAATAGCGAGTTTCGAAGAATTTTCAGTTAACTTTCTCGTAGAGTCGTAAAGTTATAACGATTCATTGACGTCAGCATGGAATTTCGCTTGTTTTTGTCTCCGTCATCCGAGTAGGAGCGTGCAAGCAGAAAAAAATTTATTTATTTTACTGTCATGGACACACATTTCTGTGCACGTTAAAACAGTTTTATTCCTCCTATCTTAAATAATAATTGAGTCGTTTATTTTGAAAGTGGTCGAAGTCCATTTATGTTTAAATTGAGATATTTCACAGTTTGCGTTTCGATGAAGCTAAAAATATACGTACAATGTATCGCACTTCTGAAGTGTATCTAAGAGAGTTAAATTTACAATTTCTATTACAATAATGGCAATTATTAAGCGAATTCTTATCAAGAATGGACTTGACACTTTCAAAATTAACAACTAGATTTCTCGTCAAATTTCAGACAGTCCGAGTCCATTCGATATAATTTCAAATGCTTCAAATTGAAAAATATTCAATTTATTTTATATTTCATGACAACGCTTGAAAACCATTTATGCAGTTCAGGAAATTTGACTATATAAATTACATAACAATTTACTGCTCGTCTACATTTTGTGTGTGAGGGATTTGAAGAAGCTTCGGTATATATCGTGTTGATACTAATTATTATATTAATTTATAATTCATTGTAATTACCATCACTGCCTTCAGACATTTGAAAATCGCAGTTTCTGACATTATCGATAATAGATTGGAGGCCACTTTCAAAGTCAATTTCTCAACAATCAAAATAACTGCGAGAATCCATATGTTCAAAATTATTGCATACTCTGAATATACTTGATCGCAACATGTTTTTTATGACAGTTAACATGCGGTACACGTTACTACATGTTAATAACAAACAACTGACAAATGGACTAGGCCACTTTGAAAATATACGACTCATTTGCTTCCTCACTTGCTTCACAAAAAACTGAGCTCTGTCCACATTAAATAAACGAACAACTAAACTGATCATGTGGCTATATCAAACTTTTTTATGGGGAAATTTTTTATCAGCCTTTTAACAATTAAATGGTTCGTTCGTAATAGTCATGATTCACAGCTGAATATTTCTTTGTCAAAAATAAAATTCTAGTCGTCAACCAAATAATCTTGTAAATTTTTTAAATTGAAAATAGAATTTTTTAATTCGAACGTGTTAAGTTAAAGATTTGTTTTTAAATTAAATTTCGTTGCAATATAAAAATTTTAGTCGTTTACTAGTTTTATTAATTTTAATAGTTTTAATTTTAATTTTAATAGCTTCTGCAAGCTATTATTTTTCTTATATTTATTTTATCTATTTCTTATATTCACATATTTTGATACCATTATATTACTTACTACTTATATTTTTGTATTTTAACACTAAACCTACCGATGTGCAAACTTACTCTGAAATTAAAAATGAAGTTGAAAAATAAATAAACAAATGATAAAACATAAATTAATATACACATTAATTCTTTATCTTCATGAAGTTTAGCAAAGATTCTGAAGATATTGTCTTAACAAACTTTGTAAGTTAAAATGGAAAACTTGTAAAAGGGTTATTTGACCTTTTTGGTAGTTTTAGTGTTAATCTCATTATAATACATATTTCTTATATTCTCAGATTTTGATGCCATTATATTACTTACTACCTATATTTTTGTATTTTAATATAATTATATTACATACTGCTCATATTCTCATATTCTCATATTATTACATTCTATATTGTTCACGTTCTTATACTGTTACATTATTACATATTAACTACACATATGTTCATACTTTTATACGACTACTATTATATTATTATTAGCTGTATATTTTATTCACAAGTAAAAATACTCCACAGAACCATTTTTAAAAAAATGAAAATTTCTTTTAAAACGTAAAGAATCATTAATAATTTTGACGCATTCACACGATCAATCTTGATTCACGAAATAAAGAACGGTTCCAGTTGAAATATAACTTATTGAAAAAGTTCTTTATTCCGATAAGGACACATGACTCGCCCACTCTGATGCTTTCTAACAAACACCGTTCCGAGCACGGGAAATCAATTTCAGTTCTGGTAAAAATTCCTGGAACATCCAATTAAGAGGAAGATGTCACAAAGAGTGGACAGGTTTTTCTTGAAAGCAACGCTACGAGCAAAAAGTCGAAGCAACGAGCTGAATTACATCCGAGAGGACGAGGTCCTGTTATCAGGATGGATGGATTAACGGTGATAATAAGTTGCTTTTGCTCGTTACCAACTTCCTTCTGTCGTTTATTAAAACTGTCGTCTTGATAAAACAGAATCAATGAAAATAATTCTTCACTTTATAAGAAGATTGCGGATAAAAGCGATGAATAATTGCAAATAAAGGTGATCTAAGTAAACACGAGTTTAGACGTTCATTTGCAATTTGATTGCATGTTTATGACGTTTTTATTGCGTTTCGGGTAAATACGTGTTTAATAGATTTTTTTCTATTTCTCGGTAATGTTTTATTTGTTAGGTTCTTTTTGGGTTCTGCTTTATGGGATATTTTGTTGGATATATTTTGTAGAAACATGAATAGCATTAAACTATAGTTATATTTATAATAATTATGTGTTATTGATTTTAATTCTTTAAATTTTCAAAGATAAAAATTTTCAAATTTCAAAACTTATAAGTTTCCAAATTTCAAAGTTCTCAAATACTTGCATTTTTAAATTCCAGAATTTAAAATACAAGTTCCAAAATTCCCAATTCCCAATTCCAAAATTCCAAAATTTAAAATCCAAGTTTCAAAATTCCAAAATTCCAAAATTTCCAAATTTCAAATTCCAAAATTCCAAATTTCAAATTCCAAAATTCCAAATTCCAAAAATTACAAAATCGCAAAATTCCCAATTTCAAATTTCCAAATTCCAATATTCCAAAAATTCCAAAAATTCCAAATTCCAAAAATTTCCAAATTTCAAATTCCAAAATTCCAAATTGCAAAAATTGCAAAATCGCAAAATTCCCAATTTCAAATTTCCAAATTCCAAAATTCCAAAAATTTCAAATTCCAAATTCCAAAATTGCAAAATTGCAAAATTTCCAAATTTCAAATTCCAAAATTGCAAAATCGCAAAATTCCCAATTTCAAATTTCCGAATTCCAAAATATAAAATCCAAGTTCCAAAATTCCCAATTCCAAAATTCCAAAATTTCCAAAAGTCAAATTCCAAAATTACAAAATTGCAAAATCGCAAAATTCCCAATTTCAAATTTCCAAATTCCAAAATTTAAAATCCAAGTTCCAAAATTCCCAATTCCCAAAATTCCAAATTTCATTTATCGCATCAAATTTGAAATTCCTAGTAATTTTACATAAAAACATCTTTTGTTTACCTAAAGTTCCATAAAACTTGGACAAAAATATATTTCAAATAAAATCTTTACCTCTATAGTTACGTAAATACCTAACAGATCAATACCAAACTGCAAAACATAAAATATTTAATACCCGTAAAATATTATGATATTAAAGTTTGAAAAATGGTGTTCTCCGTTTAGAATATTGGCAAGCAAAACGGCGTTTGTATAAACAAATGAGCGAGTTAAGCTTCGATGATTCGATCGTATAAGCCTTGAAGATTGGCTGGAACGAGGCATCGTTCGAAGCAATCAATTTTTATTATTAATAATTCGCCATTCACACCCCACGTGAGCCCGTGACCCATTACGAACCCTTCTTGTCTCTCGTTTGCGTCACGTATCTATTTTATACGACCTACGTTTCTACAAAATCAATCTTGCGCCGATTTATATTTAAACAAATATGTTACTGACATCCTTTCTCAATAGAACAACTTATAAATGAACTCTCGGTTATTACACATTCTTATTCCCCAGACCTCCTCGAGTCTTTGTTCGATCCGAACATGAAAAAGTTTCAAAACCTTTCAATATAAAAATGTCAAAATTTAAATGTTTCTAAATTCTTAAAATTACAAACTTCAACAGAAAGTTATCTTCAGAAATAAAAAATTAACTGTTCCATTTCTGCAATATTGCTTAAATCTGATCTATTTATAATAGAAGAGCCATGTCTAAAATACAAGACTCGAAATTCGTAACTGGGATGAATAATGACGTTTCCTTGCAATATTTCTTCCGAACACGTTTAAACTATTCTACGTTTCGGACATGTTCTATTACAACACATGCTGCACGATTTCAATTACTTCGAATAGAAGATGTACGCCGAGAAAACAAGATCTAAAATTCGTAATTGTCATGAACTATAACGAAGTAGTGTTTCGTTACAATATTTCATGCGTTTAAACTGTTCTACGTTTCGAACATGTTCTACCATTACAACACATGCTGCACGAGTTCGATTACTTCGACCAGAAGATCTATGTCGGAAAAAGATCTGAAAATCGTAATTGTGATGAATTATAAGGATGTAGTTTCGTTGCAATATTTCTTAGGAACACGTTCGAACTGTTCTACATTTCGAACACGTTCTACTGTTGCAATACATGCCGCTCGAATTCGATTACATCGAACAGAAGATCTATGTCGGAAATGAAAGATCTGAAATTGATAATTGCGGGGAATTACGGCGAGGCGTTTCATCGCGATGTTTCTTGCGACAATTTTCGCGACAATTATACCGTAGCGAGGATCGAAGCGATCGATACCGTTAAATAATTCCGAGCGACCCGTTTTATTGTTGCCCGTTGCGTTTCCAACAATCGACCGGATCGCCAACGCCGGTTTTTCTTCGACTTCGGCCTCCTTCCGCCATGGTGGATCGTTGCAACAACGACCAATAAAGAACAAGAGCGTGGGAAGCTCGAGACCGTACACCCAACTCTCAATGAAATCTGTATTTGCTTTATAGTTCGATCCGACTAAACAATCCGCCGACGAAAATTATTGCTTAACGTTTCTCTTAACCCTCGTACGTCCCACATTTTAACCACCTTTGTATGGTCTTTGTGTGTTGAAATGCTAAAATGTCGATAAAGTAAAATTGAGAAACGTGAGTATTTCACTAATTATTTTATTGATGATGAGAGAATAAGGTTTTGTATGGTGGGTTGTTTGTATTGTATATACGGAGAGTAAATTTGTCTTCTGCCTTCAATTCTAAATCTTCGAGTTCTTACATTTATAGATTCATAAATGTTCAAATTGTCGATTTCTCAAACTCACAGTTTGTATGAATTCTTAACTCCTCAAATTTTACGTCCAAATTTCCAAATTCATAAATTCTTAAATTCTTAAATTATTAAATTATCAAATTTCAAAATTATTAAATTTCCAAATTCCAAAATTCAAATATTCCAAAATTCCAAAATTCCAAAATTTCAAATTCCAAAACTCTAAATTCCAAAATTCCGAATTCCAAAATTCTAAATTCCAAAATTCCAAATTCCAAAATTTCAAAAATCCAAAAATTCCAAATTCCAAACTCCAAACTCCAAAATACCAAAATTCAAAAAATCCAAAAGTTCCAAATTTCTAATTCCAAAATTTCAAATTCAAAATTCCAAATCTCCAAATACCAAATTTTCGAATTTCAAAATTCCAAATTCTAAATTCTAAAATTTCAAATTCCAAAATTCTAATTTCCAAAATTCCAAAATTTCAAATTCCAAATTTTCGAATTTCAAATTTGCAAATTCCAAAATTCCGAATTCCAAATTCCAAAATTCCAAAATTTCCAAATTCCAAGTTCCGAAATTCCAAAATTCCAAATTCCTAATTCCAAAATTTCAAATTCCAAATCTCCAAATTCCAAATTTTCGAATTTCAAATTTTCAAATTCCAAAATTCCGAATTCCAAAATTAGAAATCCCAAATTCCAAATTTTCGAAATTTCAAATTCCAAAATTCCGAATTCCAAAATTCCAAATTCCCAAATTCCCAAAATCCCAAAATCCAAGATTTCAAAATCCCAAATTTCAAAATTTCAATTTCTAAAATCTAAAATCCCAAATTCCAAAATTCTAAGATTCCAATATTTCATAATACAAATTCCAAAAGTTCCAAAATCAAACTATAAAACTCAAGTTCTCTGAATTCCAAAATTGCAAAATTCAAAATTTCCGAATTTCCAACAGACAACCACCATTTCGAATTCGTAATTTGATCAATTTAAACGACACGTCAAGAAATATCCACATAGAAGTCGATATTTTTGCAAAATCAACAGATTAGCTATTGCAACGATTTCGAAATGTTGAATTCTGTTCGAAAGCAGAAGCATTTTCTTTCAAGCGACATAATTTATTGTTAACGCTCGCGTAGTTGGTTGCAAGTCATAGATCAGGCGATAATCTCGTGGGCAGAGTCGGGGGCAATCTTAAATTGCATGCGCTACTTTCTCTCGAACGAGCTCGAGTTGTGGCTCCGTGTGAAAACGGCGTTGATAATAGTTCGATAAAAGAAAATTTACACGCCAGTTAAAAGTAAGGATTACGGTTTCCGGAGTAAATACACAAACGACTGTTCTAACTGGCAGACGCAATAAAAATGTCTAGCCCGACTGTAAACACGGTAAGTTTAAACATTTCGATTCTCGTGACGGAAGGTTCTACGAACTTTCCGCGCTAAATTATCCTGCAAGTATGACGTACGATTTAACGAGCGTGTGTTACAGCCATTTCCTCGAGGAACTGATAGAAACTCACCGTGAAAATTCACGCATTTTTCAAACAGAAGTTCTTCTTCTTAAAAACTTCGGAATAATGGTTAATAAAATTGAAAGGAAACAGCGGTTAATAAAATTCCAAGTACTGTTTGTTTAGTTCCAATGTTCATGTTCAGTTTGCTTTTTATGTCTTTTCATGTATAACTAAATATTATCGAGATGAAAAATTATGCTTTTATATTTTTCATTGTGTCTAGGTTATAGTAATATTGAGATACAAACTTCGATTTTTATTTTTTTATTATATTTTGTATGTTGTAATATTGCTTTCTTCTATAATGCTATATTGGCATATAGCGACATATATGTTTTAGTGTATTTGTATACTGCTATGTATACTATGTATTATGTGTATTTGGGAGAATTCTGTATTGCTATATTGTGATGTTGCTATATTGTTGTTTTTCTATATTGTTATCGTGCCATGTGTGACATACCTGCACTGTTATTTTACTATATTATGACATTGCTATATTGTTACCTTTCTGTTCTGTTATACTGTGATGATCCACCATTGTTATATTGCTACATTATAATATTGATATATTGTTATCTTGCTATGTTGTGATGTTCCTATATTTTAATATGGGTACATTGTGAAATTGTGACATTGTTATTTTGCTGTGTTATGATATTACTATACTGTCATCTTGCTATATTGTGATATTGCTACATTCTTACCTTGCTATATTATGTTGCTATATCGTGATACTCCAATATTGTTATCTTCCTATGATACTCCTATATTATCATTTTGTTGTATTACAATATTACTATATTATTATCTTGCTAACATGGTAACATTGCCATATTGATATTTTGCTATATTATAATATTGCTACATTATAATCTTCCTATATTGTAATAATTCTACGACCTTAATTTACTGTACTGTTACCTCTCTATACCGTGATATAGCTATATATTAAATATTCCTGTATCGACCAGTAGTCCTTCAGTAATAGAGTCACGTAGCATACGCGTATTATTCCTTTCGATAAAATTATTAGAAATGACTGTATCGAGGCTTCTTCGAGACATCGCAGAGGTGAACGGTGTTTTCGTACGGTAAATTCAAAACAGCCTTACTCGTCTCGCGATAATAGTCTGTGCATTTGCGGAGAAACATGGAGAAGCTGTATCTCGGTCGTCAAGGATACAGCTCGATTTAGTCGAAGACCTTTACGCGCGTTTATCGATTTCTACTACCGAAGGATATATTCCTACGTGTCGTTCAGTCCAATGTTGTTTTCGTTTTTCGACTTATCTTTCCATTTAACCTTACACGTACCACTTGGATTATTTTCAGACAATAATTTCACTGTCTCAGCTGATTATGGCGATATAATTTATAACGAGAATAAACATTAATGGTACTAAGGTCTTTCACTGTTTTCTGGGTCATTCAGTTATCAACGAAGGATAAAGTGTCGTATAATTTTACGTGAAATAATTAAGCCAACCGGTGCAAAGAAATATTTGGTACATCTCCAAACATTTTAGGAGACAATTTTTTACTAATTTTGGTAGTTCCATATTTTTAAAATTTTTGTATTTAAATGTAGAAATCTAATAGTATAGAATATCTGAATGTAAAAATCATCAAATTTTCGAATTTACAAATTAACATGTGTGTAAATTTCTTAATTTACAGATGTTTACATATTGAAATTTTCAATCTAAAAATTGTTAAACTTTTGTAGTAGCAGATTTCAAATTTCTATGCAATTATCTATATTCTGAAATTCCTAAATTCTAAAATGATTTCATTAGCTAGATTTCTTAATTGAGATTTTCTAATTCACAAATCCCCAGATCCTAGATTTGAAAGTATTCAAACTATCAAATTCCCCTATTCTCAAATCCCTAGATCAAAATTCCATAGCATTAATCCCTAGATTCTCATAACTTAAAATTCAAAGTTTATAAATTACTATGTCATTAAATTTCTAGATTCTTATAGTCCAAGATATAAAATTCTCAAATTCCGGGATCACCAAATTGGTATGTCCTCAAACTTCTAGTTTGACGAATCCCTAAATTTCTATATTCATAAATTCCCAATGGCTATGTCTCTGAATATCTATGTATGTCCATAAAATCCTAAAACCCAAATTCCTACATCCTCACATTTCTATATCCCCAAATTTCTAAATCTTCACACTCATAAATCCTTAGATCTCTTAATTTCTGTATTTTTTAATTTCTCAGTCTTCAAATTCTTAGATCCCCAAATCTTTAGATCTCCAAATTTCTATATCTTCTAATTTCTCAGTCTTCATATCCCTAAATCTCCAAATCCTTAAATCTCCAAATTTCTATGTTTTCTAATTTCTCATTCTTCAAATCCCTAAACCTCCAAATCCTTAGATCTCCAAATTTCTGTCTCCTAATTTCTAAATTCTCAAACTTCTAGATCCCCAAATCCTTAGCTCTCCAAATTTCTATCTTCTAATTTTTCATTCTTCAAATCCCTAAATCTCCAAATCCTTAGATCTCCAAATTTCTATGTCTTCTAATTTTTAAATCCTCAAACTCCTAAATCCCCAAACTCATATCTCAAAATTTCTGTCTTCTAATTTCTCATTCTTCAAATCCCTAAACCTCCAAATCCTTAGATCTCCAAATTTCTGTCTTCTAATTTTTAAATCCTCAAACTCCTAAATCCCCAAACCCTTAGATCCCCAAATTGCTATACCCTCTAATATCTAAATCCTCAAACTCTTAAATCCCCAAATTCCTAGATCCCCACATTTCTACATCTCGAACTTCCTAAGTTCTTAAATTCCTAAATATCTAAACTTCCGCGTCCCTAAATTTCTACATCCCCAAATTAATCCATTCCTCAAATTATCAACACCTCATAAAATCCCTAAAAGTGAACGGATCAGGAACCTCTCCCTCCTCAGTTAGTATATTCTCCCTAGAGAATCCAGATTCGCTGTTGACTATACGTGATTGGTGAGGAAACCTTGAGGATTGATGCGTGTATGTAAGTTGGATATAAGAAAATTCGGTTTACGTGACCGTGCACACGGAGCTCCGAACGCTGCGGGAGCACGCGTTCATTCCGGGAACGTTTGTCCCGCGTGTGACGCAATACCGTGTGGTTTTTTTCGACTTGGCGCACGGTTTGTATCTTCCACTAGCACGTTTCGCCGCCATCGTTTATCAAAAAGCTAACACTGCCATACCACGTTTCTACGCGTTTCGGAGGAAAAAAAGGAGGACGCGAACGGCAGAGCAGCGCTAACGACCGCCATCTTGGAAACGCTACGGCATTAAACTTAGGTTGCGCTCGTACAGTATACAATAAGGTAATTAAACAATAATTTACGTTTTTCCACTCTGACTTCCTAAGATGAGCCATGTACATTTACGGTTTTGCTGGAATTTTTTATTAAGGCGCGTTTATTTTTTATTTCTATGCAAATTGGGGTTTTTCTTGTTAGTCTTCCTAAATTCCTACATTCAGTCATAAAATCCTAAGTTCTTAAATTAGTTCCGAAAATTCTCAATTCCTAAATTCTTAAATTTTTAAATTAATTCTTAAATTCCTAAATTTCTAGTCTTAAATTAATTCCTAAAATCCTAAATTAATTTTTGAAACCCTAAATTAAGTCTTAAAATCTCAAATTTCTAAGTTAGTTTCGAAATTCCACAATTCTTAAATTCTTACATTTTTAAATTTGTTCTTACATTTTGTAATTAATTCCGAAATTACTAAATCCCTAAATTCCCAAATTAATTCTTACATCCATACATTCCTAAATTCTTAACTTCAAGTCTAAAATCTTAAATTAATTCCTAAAATCCTAAATTCCAAAATTCTTAAATTCCTAAATTTCCAAGTTCCTTAAATTAGTAAATTAATTCGAAAATTATAAATGCCTAAATTCGTAAATTAATTCCTGGTTCTTAAATTACTAAATCCTTAAATTCCTAAAACAATTAATTTCCAAATTCCTAAATTAATTCCAAAATTCCTAATTTCCTAAATTACTAAATTCATAAATTCCTAAATGTATTCTTAGATTCCTAAATTTCAATATTCTGAAGTTCCTAAATTTCTAAATTCTTAAGTTCCTAAATTCCTAAAACCCTAAAATAGTTAATTTTCAAATTCCTAAATTAATTCCGAAATTCCTATATTTCTATATTCTTAAATTTTTAAATTAGTAAATCCATAAATTCCTAAATTAATTCTTAGATTTCTAAATTTCTAAATTTCAATATTCTTAAGTTTATAAATTTCAAATGTCCTAAATTCCTAAATTATTAACTTCCCGTAATTAATTTTTAAGATCATAAGTTCCTAAAACCCCAAATTAATTAATTCTCAATTACCTATATTAATTCCTAAATTTTTCAATTTTTGAATTCCTAAATTACTGAATTACTAAATCCCTAAATCCCTAAATCCCTAAATCCCTAAATCCCTAAATTCCTAAATTTCTAAATTACTAAATGGCTAAATTACTAAATGGCTAAATTACTAAATCCCTAAATTAATTCTGAAATTTCTCAATTTCTAAATTCCTAAATTCTTAACTTCCTTAATTAATTTCCAAGTTCCCAAAATCTTCAATTAATCCCCAAATTAATTCTAAATCCCAAAATACAACATATTTCGACGAAAATAGTGTACGCCACTTTTATACCACAAAACGTGAAATCAGTGATTTCGGTTGGATGATAGCAGCGTCAAGGTATACCATTGGCAGTAGCCGGTATCGGTTTCGTCGCATCTGAAAGTGGTTGAATTTCGAATCGGATTTCATCGAAACGTCATGGAAATTCGATTTGCGAGACGCAGCTCGTTTCTCGGCGGACGAATCCATAATATATCCTCGGTTCTCCGTCGAAACGAGACGAGGACGAAGAAAATACACGCCTCGATAAATGCGTGAGCCTCGAAGCTTCAGAGGCTCGAGTGCCTCGGGCCGTGGAAAGGTTCTCGTTCGTAGAAACGTTTTTCTCCGCTCGATTCTAGCTAAGAAAGAAGCAGAGCGAACGACGCTCACCTTCCTTGAAAACCGAGCATTCTCGTTCCGCCACGCTGCGTAAATCATGGATAGCGATCGTGGTTCATCGAGGCTCCCACAATTTCGTGCTCTTCGCCGTCACGAACGAGGAAACTCTGCAATTCTCACCGACTTCTTCGTGTATGCAGAAAATATCGTGCCCGCTGATCTTATACCTCCCGAGATGAATAAATGCAATTGTTTTTCTATGCAACGCTCGCATATGTAACTGAATTGATGAATTGAAAAGTGGGACAGTTCCAGAAATAGCGACAACTTTTCAAGAAGATGTCGAAAGCGAGCGAGAAATTTCTACATCTACGCCTTGAGATCAACGATGGTACCAGAAAACTATTCTGTAGACGTGTTCTAACGTTCGCGACCGATCATGTTTATTTACGCACGACGAGTAGGCGCGCTGTGCTGCTACGTCCGCTACTGAACTTGCAAACATCTATAGCGCATTTGGGAAATTTTTAGCTTTTTTATATTTAGCAAAATATTAGTTATAAAATGATGACTGAACATTTTAGTTAACGCTGCAAAAGTAGAATTTAATATATTTTTAATTTATAAAATGTAATTAATATCTCATGGACTGTCTAGTTTTTGCACCACATATATAAAATTGAATTTGTCTTAATTTATATTTAAACAAATGTTACTCATAACCTATCTGAATGGAACAAATTATAAACTACCAATTAAATATTCTACAAGATACATGATGTTAAATTTTATTATATCTAAATTATGTTAATGATTAGAACAAAATTTAGTTCACCCGTTTTAGCAATAAATAATCATCGCTTAAAGTACAATTAACTAGAAAAAATGTCAAAAACAAATGTAAAATGGATAAAACTAGATGTTGATATCAAGAATAATATGAGAAATGAATTTTACAGCCATGTTGCAACGTTCGGGCCCAATGTGGTACATTTACGCATAACACATACGTGGCGCAATGCTATAACTATTGTTTGAGATTGAACTTGTTAGAATAGAAAACTTACAATTTATAATGTCGTATTCCTTTTTGTACCTAATAACTTAATTATTATATCTAATAATTGCACTTTATTAATAAAATTAAGCTTGCTACCCTTAATCGCATTATATTGCATATAGTATGAAATTATTGTATTTTGTTAAAAATCAATGGATTACAGATTTCACAATTAATGATAGAAACATTCTTCATTTTTCGCAAATGCAATTGTTTATTGTACTTTTTCAAAATTGTACTGTTAATATTTTTACATAGATTTTTCTTTACTTAAACATTTTAAACCGAAAATTTGTTAACTTGTTATTATTGATAGTTCAAAAATTTTTTTTTTCAAAATGGAGTCATATGTTACAAAATTATTAATTTTTAAACTATAACAAATATTTAATAATGTAACTTTTTGTCACTGTCAAAGTACAAATAAAATTATCGTTATGGAGAAGAAGAATGTAACTAGCTAAAAAAATTAGTATGACCTTTTTAAAAATAAAAATGATATGACCTTGTTAAAAATAAAAAATAAAAACTCACCGTCAGGAACGCAGAAATTGAAGTTGCGCTGTTTCTGAAACAGAAGAACAAAAATGATCGAAACTCTTGAATTACGTAAAACGGTTCGAATAAAAATGATAAATATGCACTTCTAACATTTAATTTGTTAATATAATTTGAGCGATTGTCACGGGACTTAAAGAAAAGTAACAAATTGTCAGACAAATATTTGAAAGTTTAGAAATCCCCGATACTTTTGATAACATAACGTGATCGTTACGTGGGTACTACGTTCTAAAGAGAGATAATTAAAAACGTGTGTTACGCAGTTAACATAGAAAACGAATTGGTCAGCAGAAATTTATGCCGGTTATGGTTACGAGACACGAAGACAGCTCACCGAGGACGTCGACTATTTAAATTTCATCTTATCTCGTTAATTCTTTTACGAGATCTTGCAAATTTCATTTGATAAGTCCTCCTATTAACCTGCTTCTTCTTACATTCTACCACTTACAAATTCTATGAATTATACCTCTTGAAATATGCACGATTATTTGTATACAACATTCAAAATAATTAAAAACTTTTCTATTTTCATTATAACTAAATCAATTAAAAACTTCTATATTTTCATTATAATTAAATCAAGTAAAAATTTTTATATTTTCATAATAACTAAATTAATTAAGAGCTTTAATATTTTCATAATAATTTAAATAATTAACAAATGTTCTATTTTGATGATAATTAAATTAATTATAAACTTTTCTACTTTGATAGTAATTCAATTAGTTAAAAGCTTTTCTACTTTGATAATAATAAAATTGATTAAAAACATTTCTAGTTTAACTAGTAATTAAAATAATTAAAAACTTGTTTACTTTTATAATAATTAAATTTAATAAATATAAGAGGAACAGTTTTAAATAAATAATGATGCCATAAACTTTTTCTGAAAATTACATATACATTATGTACATGTACATTTGACATATTACAAAAGTATGTACACAAGATATACATATAAAAAAAATATGTAAAAAAATAAACAGAGACAGTTTTCTATTACTTGTAATTAATTTTAGAGACTTAGAGAGACCTAGATTTGTAGAGACTTTTAAAGAACTAGATTTTGGAAACTTGAGAATTTAGAAATTTGGGAACAAAATTTTAGAAATTAAAAATATTTTCAACTTTGTATATTTGCTTAAACTCATATGAATTTTAATTTCATAATCAATTAAATACTTGACAATGATTAATTATGAAATTAAAAAAAAATTATCAAATTTAAAAATTTGTAAATTGAAAAAATTTTAATTGGAAATAACTGAAATTTTCAGGAATTAATTATAAAATAAAGGAATTTAGATTAGAATGTTCGAGTGTTCGCTTGAATGAAAATAGATCTTAATATAAGATCGTACCTGGCACTTGTTGCGTTCGTTGTTTTGTAGAAAGTACCTTGATTCATGTACATTAGATACAAGTCACTGAATTTCGTTGGCATAATTAAGTATGCATGACTCACGAGTGGTCTTGAAAGTTGTAACCATATACTAGCTTGCGGGTAATAAAAGCTATCTTTTTATTAGAAGCCAAATTATTTTCGAAATTAATATCCTGATCGCCGCATATTGAGAGTAATAATAAAATAGGAAAAAATGGAGGAGATAGAAAAACCTCTAAATATGCACAAAAAAATGGATACTTGATTAACATACTAGTTTATACCAAAAAAAGGATTATTTTATATGCAAAAATTTATATTGAAAACTTTCAAATTCCTAGTTTTCTCAAAGTATATAATTTATGTACCACAAATTTTGAAATGACTAAATTTCTAAATTAGTTAATTAATAAATTAGTAAATTACTAAATACCTAAATTTCTAAATTAGTAAATTACTGAATACCTAAATTTTCAATTCTCAAATTCCAATATACCAACATTGTTAAATTTCAAATATTTGGATTTTTCAAATTTCTAAATGATCAAATTCTCAAATTCTAATTACGCAAATTCTAAAATACCAAATACCTCAATTTTCCATATTTCAAAATTACCAAAAATTCAAATTTCAAGTATTAAAATTTTCCAAATTTCTCATTTACCAAATTCTCAAATTTCAAATATTCAATTTTTCCAAAATTCTGCATCTCCTAATTCTCAAATTCACAATATCTAAATTCCCCAATTCCAAATATTCAAATTTCACAAATTCCCAATACCTAAATTCTCCAATTCCAAAATATCCAAATTTCTAAATTACAAATTTTCAAATATCTAAATTCTAAAATTCTCAAATATCCAAATTCCCACATAACCAATATCCAAAACATAAAAATTCCAATTCCTAAATTTCCAAATCGTCGAAAATCTTAACCCTAAACTTTCAAATTCTCAAATCTATAATTTTCTTACAATCAACACCTTCTAACTTCAAGTGATCGTTGATGTTGAGAATCACTGGCAGCATCTCGGTAGGTTTCGTGGACCTATTTTATTTTATCAATAGAAAACGACGCTTTCTTTAATGGTGTTCTCACAAAAAGATCTGCTTCATCACGCGGTATAATTTGATCTTCGATAACAGACCTTAAAATAAATTTTAAACTTACAACTTAAAATTCGATATTAATAACTAGCTTTATTAAATTCATCAACTTTTAAATTAACAGGAAAAGTTGCATTTATCATTTTTTATGTTCCGAACAAATTTTACAAATACACATTCTTCTCAAAAATAAAGTTGTAAACAAATTTCATTTTACATTCTTGTCCTACTTGTTCCTATAGATTCATCTCTTTGTCCATCACACCGGAAACACCCTGTATTTCCTTTCCTACAAAAGCATTTTCTCCCTAAATAAATAAATAAAATTCTGCAAGCACTCTCCCCAAAACGATGACAATGTGTATATTTTGCCAACACTTATAATAATATGAAGAATGACTGATAAAGTTTAAAATAAATTTAAAAATTAAATTTAAAAATTTTGTATTAATAACTAGGTTTATTTAATATTCGTCAATTATTAAGTTAACAGAAAGAGTTGTTGCATTTACCATTTTTTGTCCCAAACAAATTTTACAAATACACATTCTCTTCATAAATGAAGCTACCAATAAACAAATTCCATATCCCTTTCTCAGTTTTTCCTAAAGATTCATCTCTTCTACCAAACCGGAATCACCCTGTATTTCCTTTTGTACAAAAGCATTTTCCTAGTAAATAAATAAAAAAAATTCAGCAAGCACTCTCCATAAAACGATGACAAAGTGCAGAGTTCGAGCAAAACAGGAAAACGTAACGCTGTTACGGTAGGCATGAGAAAGCACGAAAATTGAAATAATGATTAGGTTCGAGAGGAAAAAGGAAGAGGTGGATAGGTTTCGAGCAGACCCGGTTTCCGAGGGATTCGTGGCGTCTTTTCGGTCGAGCGCTGAACAAAGGAAAGGCTCGGAGATCTGGCAACAAGGGAAACCTTTCGAAAAGACTACACCATGGTGGCTATGGTGGTGGCCGAGTGCCTCCACCCTCTCCAAAAAACATCTGTCGGAACACGGACCTGCATAAGACCACGTCCGTTCTTTTTCTACAGCGGCCTCCAAACACCAAATGCGCATCTCCGAAGGTGCACCATGAAAAATAACCACCGTTTCTTGAATACCATTCCGGTAAAACCTTCCTGTTCGAACACGTAGCTGCCATATTACGAAATTCTCTTATTTTATAATAAAAACTACACTTCTAATGTAACTTTATAACATCGTATTCGTATTATGCTAATGTGTGAAAGTTTTTATTCTTGCAAGGTTTTGCGAGAGGTTAACCTCCTGCCTTACAATTTATTTGTCAGATGCGTCAAAACTGTTTATAGCTATAATATTGAAACAAAGGAAGTTAAAATGTTGTCGGTACTTTATATTTAGCGAACCTTGACTGCACAGATTATAATCGGAGTTAAGCAAGTTGAAAAGTATTATAAGAGTAAGGTTTGTCACATGTGAAAAGTAACAAATTCCTACATTGCTAAGTCAATGTAGGAACAATAAATCTCTGGACTGCACAATCACCAAATTTCCAAATTCCCAGGTTCCCAAATTCCTAAATCCTGAAATCAGTACATACGTAAATTTTTACATTTTTAAATCCCTACATCCCCATATCTCTTAACAGCACAATCGCTAAATTTCCAAACCCCTACATCACCAAAACCTTATATCATCAAAATTCCATATCCCCAAATCCCTACATTTCCAAAACTCTTCATCCCCAAAACCCTACATCCCTAAATCCACACATCCCGGAATCCCTACATTTCAAAATTTCTACACTCTCAAATCTCTATATCTCCAAATCCCTAAATCGCCAAAACTCTATATCCCCAAGACTTTACATTCCCCAAAACCCTACATCCTCAAAACTCTGCATCCCCAAATTCCTATACTCCCAAATCTCTACATTCCCGAAACTCTACATCCTCAAAACCCTATATCCCCAAATCCATACATCCCCGAATCCCTACATTTCAAAATTCCTACACTCCCAAATCCCTATATCCCCAAATCTCTACATCCCCAAGACTTTACATCCCCAAATTCCTACACTCCCAAATCCCTATATTCCCAAATCTCTACATCCCCAAAACTTTACATCCCCAAATTTCTACACTCCCAAATCCCTATATCCCCAGATCCCTACATCCCCAAAACCCTACATACCCAAAACTCTACATCCCCAAATTCCTACACTCCCAAATCCCTATATCCCCAAATCTCTACATCCCCAAGACTTTACATCCCCAAATTCCTACACTCCCAAATCCCTATATTCCCAAATCTCTACATCCCCAAAACTTTACATCCCCAAATTTCTACACTCCCAAATCCCTATATCCCCAGATCCCTACATCCCCAAAACCCTATATACCCAAAACTCTACATCCCCAAATTCCTACACTCCCAAATCCCTATATCCTCAAGACTCTACATCCCCAAATTCCTACACCCCCAAATCCCTATATCCCCAAATCTCTACATCCCCAAATTTCTACACTCCCAAATTCCTATATCCCCAGATCCCTGCATCCCCAAAACCCTACATACCCAAAACTCTACATCCCCAAATTCCTACACTCCCAAATCTCTATATCCCCAAATTCCTACACTCCCAAATCCCTATATCCCTAAATCCCTATATCCCCAAATCTCTGCATCCCCAAAACCCTACATCCCCAAGACTTTACATCCCTAAAACTCTACGTCCCCAAATTCCTACATCTCCATATCCCTACATTCCCAAATTCCTACACCCCAAAATCCCTACATCCCCAAATCCTTACACCTCCAAATACCTACAACCCCAAATCCCTACACTCCCAAATTCCCAAATCTCAAAATCCCCAAATCTGTAGACCCCAAAATCGCAGAATTCCCAAATTCCTAAATCCCTAAATTCCTTCCCACACCTCCAAAATTTCCCAAATTCTGAAATTCTCAAAAATTCCTAAAAGAAAATAATTTCTTTCCCTTCTTGCCTTTTTCCAATAATAGACCTGGTACAAGCGAAGTAAGGAACGAGAAATTTTGACCACCTAGTGGCAAGGCTACTGGCACCAGTTGCTAGCATAATGTAGACACTCCGTTAAAAAGGAGCGTATAAATTTGTATTTAAGTCGATGGGACTAGGTTCGAATGATACGGTGGCCGTGCACGGTGCTTCAGGTCACGGCTTACAGGTTTATGCACCGGACTCCTTTCTACTACCACCATTGAACGCCACTATTGACACACCTGGCCTTGTTAGCGTCAGAAAACTTCGAATCCTTCAAGCTGGCACACTCGGATCCTCGACATTTTTCTACGTGCCTTCTCGGAAAACAGATTTACTACCTGTGAGCTACCTTCCCTTAACGAGAACGCGTACTTCTTTTGTTACGCCCACGCTTTTTAGGATTACTTCGTCTTTCATCTCTTTGCAAATTTTTTCTCCAAATACCCGTCTACTATCGTTCGTAAGCTTGAACTCGTATCAAGACTGATTTACATCGCATTTAAATTAATTCACATCGTATTAAAATTAATTCGTATCGTATCAAAATTGAGTCACACTGTACAATTGGTAATTTGATGACATTAAAGTATCACACAATGGTATTTACGATATATCGATTCAGACTTTAAAATTACTACAATTCTGTTTCTATGAATTCTCCAATTCCCAAATTTCTGTTTCCATCAATTCTAAAATTTCTAAATTCTCAACCCACCAGACTGCTAAATTCGTGAATTAAAAAAGTCGTACATATATGTATAAGCTTTTTTGAACATTCTTCGACACTTTATTTTTCCATATATTTTTCGAATGTACGAATCGAAAATGAAGTTACATCAGCATGCAGCAACATTTTAAAAACTTTTACCTCCACATTGACACATTGCAGACGCTATTTCGTAGTAATTTAATGCCGTTAAATTGTGTTTGACTTTCTACTTTCGAAATCGTCTGTCTGATGTGTAAAATATAATAGCGCCGTGAAACGACATTTGTACCATATCAACTAGAAGCTTCACGTTTTGGTAACGAAATTTTGTAACATTTAGTAGACAGCCGAAGAGTCATATAACAGAAGGAAAAGGAAGTCGAAATACGTAATGAATACGTATAATAAGTTCGTAGCTGCTTTTCGGTGTGCAGCTGGCTATGACCAGCTGTCGATCGTTAACAGCATGCCGTAAGGCACCACGAAATTTCACCCAACAGGCATCCTGTCCTGGGAAACTATGAGTTCTGCTTGATAATATAACTGAAAAAATTTCGAGCTAGTCTACCGTATAATATTAAGAACATTAGAGAAACTTTTATATAGACATTTCTTTTTCTTTTTAATTTTAAGCCTCATATTGGTGTCAGTCAGTTCGTAGGTGTCCATCTGTGATACTTTAATATCATCAAATTATCATTTTGTGTTTGACAATTTGGGAACTCGATAATGTGGGCATCTGGGAATGTGGGGGTTTTGGGAATATCAGGATTTGTAAATGTTACGATGGGGGAATGTGAGAATTTGAGAATATAGAGATTTGGGAGTGTTGGAATTTGAGAATGTGTGGATGTGGGAATGTGGGGATTTGGAAATGTGTGGATCTGAGAATGTGGGAATTTGGGAATGTAGACATTTGAAAATGTGGGAATTCAGGAATATGGGAATTTTAGAATGTGGAAATTTGGGAATGTGGGGATTCGGGAATGTAGAGATTTGGAAATGTGGGGATTCGAGAATGTAGAAATTTGGGAATATAGAAATTTGGAAATGTGGGAATTCGGGAATGTAGAGATTTGGGAATGTGGGGATTCGGGAATGTAGGAATTTGGGAATATAGAAATTTGGAAATGTGGGAATTCGGGAATGTGAGAAATCGGGAATGTGAGATTTCGAGAATGTGGAAATTTGAAAATGTAGGAATTCAGGAATGTAGCGATTTGGGAATTTGGAGATTCGGGAATGCGTGGATTCAGGAATGTAGGGATTTGGAAATGTGGGGATTCGGGAATGTAGGGATTCGGGAATGTAGGGATTCGGGAATGTAGGGATTCGGGAATGTGGAAATTCGGGAATGTGAGAATTTGGGATTGTGAGAATTCGGGAATGCGTGGATTCGGGAATGTAGAGATTTGGGAATGTGGGAATTTGGGAATGTAGAGATTTGGGAATGTGGAGATTCGGGAATGTAGAAATTAAGATATGTGGGAATTCAGGAATGTGTAAATTTGAGAATGTGGAGATTCGGGAATGTGAGAATTCTGGAGTGTAGGTATACTGTAATGTTTAAATTTAGAAACATAATGATTTCGAAATATATCAATTTAGAAATGTGTGGCTCCAGTAATGTAGGAATTTAGAATTTAAACAATTTCCTAATTCAGACATTAAAAAATTTGCAAAATCTTTCAATAATGCAATAATCGAACACAAAAATTCAAAAAATTAAATATTGAAAATCTGTTTAATAATCAGACGGACACCTCTCGCAAAATAAAAAACAAACGATCGTCTGGAGCTCCTACACGTATTCCTCGGCCAACGGAATCTTACATCGCAGTCGATTGTATACATTTTGAAATCGAATTTCGTATTCGATTCTCGCGAGAGAATAGAAGCGCCGCAGCGGCGGCACACCTTAGTCCGTTGATAGAAATTTGACGAGGTGGGATTTGGCCAGGAAACAAATAACAATTTGTATTCAAGACTACAGTTGTTTGGTTCAAATAGATTCGTTAGGTGTCCTTAACCGAACCTACCACTCATTAAAACCACTACCGTTCATTTCCGGCTTTTGTTGTGCGCCAACGTTAGAATTCATTTGAATCTAATACCATTGTTTTCTCCTTTTTTGGCCAATTGAACGAAACCTGCGAATTTAACTGCGTACTATTCTTTATTATCGTCCGCATGTATTTTACGCTCGTGGGTTTTTTTCGACCGTAACGAAAGTACACCTCAGTTCAAAAGCCATGTTGACCCGTTTTCTTTGTTTAACAGAACTCTATAATTTTGTTTTTAGTAAGTTTATATTAATATCGATATTTAAGGTAGTAATTTATTATTACCAATTTAATTTCTAGTTATATTAATTTTCATATTAAAATTAAATTAATTCTATATTAAAGTTATATTAATGTTCTTTTGGAGCTTCGAGTGATTTCAATTGTATTTCCAAAAATATCATTTAGAATCATTTTTTATGATAAATTTTACTTTAAAATTTTATTATTAGTTATTTGAATCGTAT
Source organism: Megachile willughbiella (assembly GCA_945859595.2). NCBI lineage: Eukaryota > Metazoa > Arthropoda > Insecta > Hymenoptera > Megachilidae > Megachile > Megachile willughbiella. The sequence continues at coordinate 15,895,515 of OX243796.1, forward strand.
TATATTATTTTATTTTGAGTCATTTGAAATATTTTAATCGTTTTTTATATTTGTTATATTTTGTGTCATATTAATTTTTAGTCGTTTTAATAGCTTTATATTAATTTCATTTTAAGTTCATTTTACTTTCAGTCATTTTAGACATTTTAATTGCTTTTTATGCTTAACAAAATTCTGTTATATGGTTTCGAATTATTGAGTCACGTTATATTTAATTTTAAGTTGTTTTGATCATTTTATAATTATTCCATTTTGAATCGTTTTATATTAATTTTATTGTGAACTGATTAAGTTGTTTTATTCTAATTTATTTTGAGATTTTTTAATTGTTTTATACTAATTTTATTTTGCGTCATTTGACACATTTTAATTCCTTTTTATATTAACAAAAATTCTGTAATATGGTTTTGAATTATTTGAGTCACGTTATATTTCATTTTAAAATGTTTTGATCATTTTATATTTATTTCATTTTGAGTCGTTTTAATGGTTTCATATTAATTCTATTTTGAGTCGATTAAATCGTTTTATTCCAATTTCATTTTCAGTCGTTTTAATCAATTTATGCTGGCTTTATTTTGAATCACTTCATCCATTCAAATCATTTTTTATATTTAACAAAATCCTACAACTACCATTTCAGCCATGTTACATTAATTTTGTCTTGAATTCATTTCCTATTTACTTCTACTTATTTAGATTTATTTTCATTTTTCAATGTATGTTCAACAACAGAATTCCAATGTTCTATACCACAATAGAAAGTTTTCGTATTTCACCTCCTTTATCATAATAATGCATTTGATCGAAAACTTTCTGGCAACGATTGTAGAAAGCAATAATAAATGTCGTGCTCGCGAGTTGCCACGGTTGAATACTTCTTTTGGTAAACTTTTTTCCAAATGGTTATGGCGTGGAAGTGAGATTGATGAAAATTGAAAGCCATTTGGTGCGCAACCGGAGTGTTGTCCGAAACATGGCTGCCTATCCGTCCTGTTATTCGAGACTAACACCACTCGTCTACGCTCTCAACAACCTCGACAGATGTTGCAGCATGCTGTGCACAGTTGCACACATCCAATATAATCTCGCCATTTCTCCTTCTACGGTATGTATTTTATAAAACTTTCAAAAAATTAACAAAACTACGCAAGCGATGCACGCTATGGCAAAATTTTATAAATATGCCACTAATTATAATATTTCTTTTCCTTTTCATTTTTATTTCTTCCTGTTTATAGGTGCTAGTTGAAATCATACAACGATTTTTATTTAATTTTTGTTAAAGTGCATACAGTTTTGTTAAAATGTAATACAGTGTTAGTTAAAATATAATGATGTTTATTTAATTTTAGTTGAAATGCTATAATACTATTAGTTAAAATTCTATGATGATGTTTATTTAATTTTAGTTAAAATACTATAATACAGAATAAGTTAGAATTCTATAATGATGTTTATTTAATTTTAGTTGAAATGCTATAATACAGAATAAGTTAGAATTCTATGATGATGTTTATTTAATTTTAGTTGAAATGCTATAATACTACTAGTTAAAATTCTACGATGATGATTAATTTTTGTTGAAATGCTATAATACAATGTTACTTAACACTCTATAATAAGGTTTTATCTCATATAAAAGCTAGCAAAAAGTATCGTTTCTTTTCATAAATAAGTTTAATAGCAAAGTTAAAGTTTAGACTCTCTGAACATAATTAGAGTACTTATTTTAATTCTATTACAGTGCTGACAAGAAAAATGCTTGGATTTCGTTCACAATTCCATTTAATACAATTTAAAATAAATACTCTCCAACTAAAACAATATTTTACAAATGATGTATAAACCTAGTGAAACAGACAACAGTGGCAACTAATAATAACTCCAAATTCACCAAACTTTCCAGCTAAAGTCTTAAAAACCCTACAAAGGAATAATACTCAATATTTGAACTACAGAAAATAATATTCAAGCGTTTCAATATATGAAATAGTGAAACTAGAAAATAATATTCAAGCGTTTCAGAATGAAATACTGAAAATAGAAAATGTACAAGAATTTTATTATTCGAAGTTTGAGATTTTTGTCTCTTTCGTGATCGTATCTAATCAAAGTCCCGTACGTTATCAAACGTTCACCGTGAACGGTTCTCCGGTTAGTGAATTTATTGCCGACGATAAATAAGTCGCAGCGAGGATCGGCAATATTGTGCCACCTACGCTTCCAACAGATGTTGTCCTGTAACGTGCACTTCCATGGAGTTGGATAAACGCAGGCGGTTCGTTGTTGTAGGGTGAAAGTAGAGACGAGAGAGGGACAGGAAAGGGCGCTCCAGTTCTACCCACGCTCCTGACCCACAACAAATCGACCGGAGCTATCACTTCCTGTCCTACGTCCATTTTACCTTACATGAACCAAGTTCCTCAAAATTTTATTTTGCGACACCTTTTTACATGGTATTATTTTTTATAGTCCTATATTGCTGAGTCGCATCTGCACTGCACCGAAGTTTATTGGTTCCTTATTATATCACTTTTATTTCATTTTTATTATTACATTATTATTTATTATATATAGCATAAATTACATTATTTTATAGTATAAAGTAATACAAAAGTGAGCAAAATAAGAAATTTTTATATTTCTACATTATTAAATTTCTAAATCTGAAAGTTTTCCTTTTGAATTTCTGAAAGTTTCGAATTTTCAAATTCTAAATTTTCGAATCCCAAATTTTCAAATTGCAAATTTTCGAATCCCAAACTTCCGAAATCAAAATTTCCAAATTCCAAATTTTCGAATCCCTAATTTCCAAATTTCAGATTTCCGATTTCCAAAAATTTTCAAATTCCAAATTTCCGAATTCTAAATTTCCGAATTCCAAATTTCCGAATTCCAAAATTTCCAAATTCCAAATTTCCGAATTCTAAATTTCCAAATTCTAATATTTCCAAATTCCAAATTTCCGAATTCCAAATTTCCGAATTCCAAATTTCCGAATTCTAAATTTCCAAATTCCAAATTTCCGAATTCCAAAATTTCCAAATTCCAAATTTCCGAATTCTAAATTTCCAAACTCTAATATTTCCAAATTCCAAATTTCCGAATTCCAAAATTTCCGAATTCCAAAATTTCCAAATTCTAAATTTCCAAATTCCAAATTTCCGAATTCTAAATTTCCAAATTCTAATATTTCCAAATTCCAAATTTCCAAATTCCAAATTTCCGAATTCCAAATTTCCGAATTCCAAATTTCCGAATTCCAAATTTCCGAATTCCAAATTTCCAAATTCTAAATTTCCAAATTCTAAATTTTCAAATTCCAAATTTTCAAATTTCCAAATTCCAAATTTTCGAATCCCAAATTTCCAAATTTCAGATTTCCGAATTCCAAAAATTTCCAAATTCTAAATTTCCAATTCCAAATTTCCGAATTTCAAATTTTCAAATTCCCAATTTTCGAATCCCAAATTTCCAAATTTCAGATATCCAAATTCCAAATTCCAAATTTCCGAATCCCAAATTTTGGAACTCCTAAATTTCTAAATTTCCAAACTTCTCAAATCTCCATATTCCCGAATTTTATAATATAAAATAATATAATAATTTGATTTTGTATGACATAACTAGTTATATTACTATACTTATAACTATTTTTTTTTTAATTTAACTGCTCGACTATATGTGAAAATTTATTGTTTTTTAAGAACATAGTTATACAAACAGTGAAAAAAATTTGATTAAACCGCACTCCTATATCGAACATGCTTCGACAATTTCTTACATCGAATCCAATGTCCAGTTAGACTCGATATTATGCAACGCAATTTATAAAATAATTTAAAACTGTTAAATTTAATGTTTTTTCCTACGTGTGCTTTGTAATATTTAAACAAAGACTAAATTTAATATATTTCATTTCATTTTACATTCCTCGTATTATTATAAAACCCACACAGTCATTCGATATGTAAAATAAGAAATGAACTCATTTTACTTTCTCTCATAAAAAGCACAAAAGCTACATGATGTGTTTCATTTGGAACGAAGGAGGGAAAAAACATTGAAATTCTTGTCGAACATATTGCACGATCAAAATGATAAATAATTCAGGTAAATAAAATTCTTGAATATATATTTTTATTTATTCACTATCTTAATACAAACACACTCTACACTGTTGCAAACATTTTATCGAAACCCCGTTTGTATCTATTTTGTAATTTAATCAACCAGTTGGTACATAAAATAAAGGATTGAACCACGTTTTAAATTGCACCTTATATTAAAGAATAATAAGACGAATAAAACTTGTATCTAAATGATAAACACTCATCGACATCAGCTGTTTAATATGCAACAACTAAATGCAACGGGATTGAAAATTTGAATAACATCGTTGAAAAAGTTATTCGCGTGAAATACGTATTCGCGCAGAAGTCGTTAAGTTGGCACGTATTTGTGTCGCTTTGTCATTGCAATATTAGTCAGGCGAGACCGATGCTATCAGCGATGTGTTTTTTTAAAAACGAAACTTCCACGAGCACAATATGCATTCACTTGCATTCAAGCCAGAAGACTAACGGCAGCCGATATCACGATGAGGGATCGCATATTGCATTACACGCTCCAGGTGTTTTGCAAAGGCTATTTACCACAATCTATATTTACCACGACCGATTCTGCACCGATGTAACATCAACTTTTTTTCTTCGATTACTTCTGCTAAAACTGACGCATACTTTAACCTTAACAGTCTTAAAAGGATATCTAAAACTGTCCACAAAGCTTTCGTTTTATTTGTCAACAAAACAAGCATAATTTACCCTTTCGTAAAATCACGCGATATCGTGTGTTCATCGATGCTTAATTGAACTGTTGCTTGCGAGACTCTTGTTAAGCCTCTCGAATGCTTCTACGTAAAACGTGTAATTAAATTCCTCTGTTCTGTTCTATATACGCTCTGTAAAATCACACTATCTCAACAGCTATCGACACCTGATAACGACGTTGTAACTGATTTACATTAGATTTCCAGTACAGCGATTTTCAATTTTTTAATTCTATCTTTTATACCTGCTACGTTGGTACATTAGCGTGGTAACAACTACTTTCTTCTTACTTTTTTAGTACCATTAGATAATTATAGCTTTTGGTAAAGTAATCGGAAATTAGGTTTTGCTACAATTATTGTATGCCAAAGTTTACAAATGTTATAACTAATAGTTACAATGACACGAGTAAGTATACTCATACAAAATAATTATAGTTTTCCTTATAAATCAATGTAAATGAATCAATGTAAATTTCACATAAATTATTATATGTGCAACCGTGTAAAATAAAAAAAGAACTCTTATTAAAAATTATAACCAAAGTCGTTGTAATTAAAATTATATTATAAAACGCAAATATATACGGCAAAAGATTAATTTTAATTATTACATACTTAAAAAAAATATTCCATATTTTTGTTGACAATCAAAATTACAACTATGATTAAAATTGTAAAATCTTGTAATATATTCTGAAATACGAGAAACGTTTTCGAATAAAAATTGTGTTTCACGAAAGATACAATGGAATAAAACATGTGATAGTTTAACGATTCTACGAAATTCAATTCGTTTGATATTCCGGAAGTGAAAAAGAAACAACTTTAACGACATTCGAAACATCAAAAAAGACTTTACAACTTCCTGATCATAAATCGGGCCCTCTGTTCATCTAATCCCGTGCAAATAAACAGGGTATAATTAAACATCAAACGCGCATGCGCGACTGGTGGTTGACTGCAGTTGGTAACCGATACTGGACTCGTAAACAACCATGCAACTTAAACATATTTCTATTTTTATTAGTACTAAATAGACTACTGTTTAAGCCTTAAATATCATCGTAGATCTGAATTTGACCCTCTAGAAATCTATAGTGTTTTCATTTAAAGATAGATACCGGTATATATTACTCAAAAAAAATTTACAAAATAGTGATACCTAGGTTTAGGTTAGGTAATGTAAATATTCGGTTAAGTAGAATGAATTGTTTCTCTATAGAGATGAAATAAATAATTAAAATCGGGATTTCTTACGATGTGGATATAACAAAATAAGTGAATATTATTTTCATGAACTCAAACCTCTTTTTAAATGTAACTTGGATGTTTCTGAACCCAGTTTAATAGTTATATGTACACTAGCGAGCATAGCATTACCTGTTGATATTTGGTTAATAAATTTTCCAGTTTCCAAACTTTTACACTTTTAAATTTATAAATTGTCGAACTTCTGTTTTCAAAAATCCCTAAATTTCTATACTAAATTCCCAAATTTATAAATTCGCAAATCTAAAAATGTTTAATATTCCAACATTCAATTTTCAAATTTCTCTATTCTCTAATTTCTAGTTTCCCAAATCTCTAACTCTCAAATCCCTAGATTTATAAATACCTAGATCACTAGATTCCTAAATCTAAAAACTCTTATATCCACAAATCCCTAAATTCCTATATCCCTAGATCACAAAATCTGTAGATCCACAAATCTCTAGATTCCTAAGTCCTTATATAATCGAATTTCTATATCACCAAGTCCCTAGATTCTGATGTCCCTAGGTCCTCAGATTCTTATATCCCTAGATTCTGAAATTTTTAGTCTCACAAACCTCCACATTTCCATATTTCTATATCTCCAAATTTCTAAGTTCTAAAAATTCTCACATCTCCAAGTGCTCAAATTCTCATATCCCTAGACCTACAAATTACAGGACCCCAAATCCCTAGATTCTGATACCTCTAGAGGCCCATAATCCTATATTCCAATATTTCTAGATCCCGATATTTCTGGACCCTTAAATCCCTAGAATCCCATATTTCTAGACCTCCAAATTCCTAAACTTACGGATCTTTGCATTCCCATATCCCTAGATCTACAAATTACACAACCCCAAATCCCTAGATTCTGATATCTCTAGAGCCCCATAGTCCTATTCCCCAATATTCCTAGATCCCGATATTTCTAGACCCTTATATCCCTACAATTCCATATTCCTAGATCTCCAAATTCCTAAACATACAGATCTCTACATTCCCATATCCCTAGATCTGCAAATTACAGAACCCCAATCCCTAGATTCTGATATCTCTAGAGGCCCATAGTCCTATATTCCAATATTCCTAGATCCCGACATTTCTAGACCCTTATATCCCTACAATTCCATATTCCTAGACCCCCAAATTCCTAAATCCCGACACAGCCATATCCCTGGATCCACAAATCCCTGGATCCCTAAGTCCAATATCGCCGAAAATCTAGATCCCCATTTCCCTAGATTGCAAAATCTCAAAACGCCTAAATTCGTACGCGGCCAAATTCTTATCCTAATCCGAAATCCTGAAAAATCATCAGAAATCGAGACGAGTGAATATCCACGGTTCCCCCGTGGTTTCCATGTTTTCCCCAGGGAAAGGAGATTTGCTCTCGACTGTACAAACGAACGATCACCGGTCGGCTGGTAGTGGAAGGACGGCGGTGGTATAGGTATGGGCAAAAGGGGGAAGGGGAACGGAGGGAGAGAAACTGAAGGGAACAAATAAAACTAGACTGCGGAGACAGCTGGTCGCTGGGGCTGTACCCCCTGAGAGAACCAGCAGCGAACAACAAGCCCATATGACGCACGCACCAATGCACACCACAGCACGAAAGCCGAACGTGCACGTAGTAAACATGCACACGGGTCATGCGCATCACCCGCGTCCTCTTGCGACCGTGCTATTCTTTCGCCAGCCTTTTGATCTTCGTGCTGATAAACATTAATGCTACGGGTATCGAAACAACCAGAATAATTGGACTCTACGTTCACCAAGTAGTTAACATTAGGTTTACGCTGCGAATAAAAATGACGCACTTAGATTCTCCATTTCAAATCGCAGAATAATGCTTTGAAACGTATGTTATTTTGTATGCTACTTTATATGAAGAATAATTGTATACATTACTTTATGTACTTATTTTTGTATTTTATTTTTAACACTTCGACTACCATATATGGGTGTCGTTTAAACTTCCATACGAATCTGCTCCATACATTTATAACAATTTGTTTACTTCCTTCATTGGAAACACTTGTGTTAACTATTTGGAACCTTGAAGAATAAATACAATATTGTGAAACTATTTGGTAACACTTGAAACACATGTATATGTCATAGAGAAATTATGAAAATAGGGATCTGATCAAACTCCTAAGGTATATGATCAATTCACGACAGACAGATTTTCAATTGTTTCAGTGTGGCAGTCAAAATGTTAATCTAAAACTAACTCCCTATTGGTCGTCCGTATACCTTGTTAAACTTGCAACGATATTATTATAAATTAATTCTGCGTTAGAAGTTGATTCCTGACAAAATTTCTGTTCTTTTGAATGTGGTAACAGTGAGGATTTTATGTGGGAGATAACAAAAAAACCAAATTCTTATCAACTCAGTGATACTCTTTCAAATTTTATGTATTTGAAGACATTTATGATACACATCATTTTTTGATGGAACGTGTTTTCATTTCTGAGTTAACGATATTATTTAATACATAAAAGAGTTATTATAAAATTATAATAATGCTGAATCATAAGAAATAGTTGAGTAAAGAATAAAATTATTGTAGAATTCACAGAAAAGATTAAGTGTTCGAATATCATTGATATCGAAAGGATCAAAGCAGTAGATAGATTATAGAGAAACCACTAATACGATAGTTGTTTTAAAGCTCGACTCGGGCTTCGATCGTCGCTGAATGGCTTCCCTTTACATCGCTTTAAGAGCTTAAAGCTCACGACGCCTTCGAACGTCGTCGGAAAATCGTCTGGCAGTATTTTATCATTTTCCTTCAAACAGGAAACGAGAAAAACAGAGAGAACGAGGCCGCACCATGCAGGATGAGGAACGATGTAGCGAAACGAGGCCAAACCGCGAGGTCGAGAGAATTTCTTTTATCGCCCTTGCTTTGCAAATATTCTGATACTCTGCGTACACTGACGCACCTCTAAAACTTGCGTTTTCGTGTATTTTTTGCGATCAACGGAAATAAGTAAAAATAACTCATTCCGGTTTTAAAAGAAAACTGTACTGAATTTCCAGTTGCTATTTTATGTTTATTGCACAATTTTAATTTTCAATCGATTTTATATTGAAATTATGGAAAATAAATAAGAGGATTATAACTAAAATTATATTCAAATTTTAGTTTTTTTTTTTCATTTTGTAATTACAAGAATAAGGGAGGAAGATTACTGTTTGAAAAATGTAATTGAAATTATTATTTACAATTATATTTGAAACTGTAATTTGATGCTGTAGAACATTAATTATATTCAATTATCAATTATTATATTCAATTCATCTTAATTATATGAGAAGTAAACACTCAAATTTTCACTTTTTTATTACAATTTGAAACGGAGAAAAATATTACTGAAGAATATCACTGCAATGAAAAATGCAAAATACACAAAACTGTGACAGAAAATTATAACTGAAATTATAATGCAAAATTGCAAAATTGTAAAACTGTGAAGTTGTAAAATTGTAAAATTGCAAAATTGTAGAATTGTAAAATCTTACACTACACTAACTTAAAATTTATATTTTTTGTTTATTATCATAATGTAAAATAAAACAACTAAAAAGTAGTATTTATTTTAAATTTCAACTCCAAAAGACAGTATTTATGTTTAATGAAAATTTCTTCTGCAAACCACTAATTTTACTTTCAAAATTCTCTTTAATACTTTATCTATAACTACTTAGAAGTATAAAATAAAAATAACTAAAAAAAAGAGTAATAGACTATATTAGAAAATACCACCAGACAAATTAAATGTAAAGATGAAAATTTATATGATAAATAAAATGAGACAATACGATATAATTACCAACATTCATTAATATAATATAATAATTATTCCACAAGATATTCGATACGAGCAATAACCAGAGAATTCATAACGCAGTAAATTACATAGTAACCAATAAATATAATACACAATGGGTTCGCGTAACAAGATCACTGACCTATGTCGACAACACCGATCGATATCCAACGAAAAAAAATAAAACCGTATTTGTTCTGAACTACAATCGATTCTTTTAATACGACGACGATAATAAAGCGTTTTCCCCAGTATGCTACCAGTACAGTATCACGGAAACAATAATTCTATTCTCCAAAGAACTTTCTAAAATTTATTGATCCTGTAACAAGATTTTACAACCGCGTGCAACTAACAAAACCAAAATTTATCGCGCATATAATTAAAACAAGCAGGAACAACCTCAACGATATCGTTATAATTACTGGCAGTACGATAGAAATGAAATTAAAAGACGATAAGAGTGAAAACAAGCAAGTGTTCGCTATCGAAGTAAAAAGAAGATAAGTACATTTTCGTTCAAGGTTTGCAGTTTATCTAAATGGGTACATATAACGCGAAATACATAGGACAGTATATTCTTCAAATCTGCAAACAAACGACCACGGTATCGCTAAGAAATTATCAGGCCTGAAAATACTGAGAGAACCCGAACAATTATCGACAATTGGTAAACATGAATTATCTATACATTTTAAAATATCGATACATGGGGCTACTTATACGATATAATTAATTAAGGAGTAACGTGGTATATACCACTTCATATTCAATATACTGTTTATAACCTATAAAAATATTACGCATAATAATAATCAAGTTATAGTATTAATACGGTTTAGTATATTAGCATATATTATACAAGTTTATAGTAGCACATTGTGGCATTGTATGTATAAATTTCATCGACAGTACACATTGTATATAACTACTATAGCATGTTATTATTATTGTATTCTGTGTGTAGATACTGTAAAATAAATTCGTTTTATATGACATAGTTGTACTATAATATAGTAGTAGATTAATAGTATATATAGTGGTGCGGTATGTTACCATAAAATATTACTAGTTATACTGTCATAGTATTATACCACTGTATTACTATACTACGACACTACTATATTACTATATTACTACACTACTATACTACTGTATTACTATACTACTGTACTACCATACTACTATACTACTTTATTACTATATTACTACATTACTAAACTACTGTACTACTATACTACTATATTACTACATTACTAAACTACTGTACTACTATACTACTATATTACTATGTTACTACATTACTAAACTACTGTACTACTATACTACTATATTACTATGTTACTACATTACTAAACTACTGTACTACCATACTACCATACTACTATACTACTATACTACTACACTACTACACCACTATACTACTATACTACTACACTACTTTATTACTATACTACTATACTACTACACTACTACATTACTATATTACTACACTACTATACTACTATACTCCTATGCTATCATATTACCATACTACTATACTACTATACTATCATATTACCATACTACCATACTACTATACTACTATACTATCATATTACCATACTACCATACTACTATACTCCCACACTACTATACTATGCTACTATAGTCCCATATTACTACACTACCATACTACTATACTATACAACTAGATCATTATATGAAAATATATGTATACCATTAAAAATACTATAGTACAGTATCTACTATACATATTACTATACTATCAGAAAATAGTATAATATATAGTAATAAATAACAACGTGAAATTGCTATCGTATTCACTATAGAAAAATGCAATATTATACTACTATATTCGAATATTTAAAATTCTATATTCCACACAATACTATACTACTAAACTAGATAGTTCAATTGTATAATGTATCAAATGAAATCAACATCTACATATCACAATACCAATGGTATACTACTCTTTTAGAAAATAGTACAGTACATAGCACTATATTAAAACATTCTATAGTATGCTACTATAACTGAATACTGTATATTATAATAAAAATACACAGGAATATAATGCTATTATAAAACATAATAACGAACAAGGTACTACAATAGATATTTATAATATACATAGTATAACATACTATAAAGAAAAGAAGTTATATCATTCTATGATTAAATGCAAGAATAAAAGAGTTTACAATTCATATGAAAATATTTCAAATTCAATTACGGCAACCGTGTGTAACATCTTATTTCTATATTTATTTGATAAATACACAGTAACGCCCACCGACCCAACAAAATATAACGAAAGTTTAAAATACTATTAAAAGTTTTAATAGAGTTATAATCATAAAATATCAATCTATTACAATGTTACCATAAGAAGTTCATTTCTGTATTTTTGCTCCATATCTTTTGATAGTCGATCTTAATTACAACCCGTTCTTTTCTCTGCACCTGTCTTTCAAGTTGAGTTATTTTCTTGCGTTACAAATATGTATATCGCATTACGCGTCTTTTTTTCTACAATTAGCTCCCCAAAGAGAAAACTAAAATTACGTCAATTATCAAAATTACCCCGGTTCTTTTACAATTCAACGAGCTAACTCTATCGCTTTCACTTCCATGAAATCTTGCACCTTTGTATTTACTTGAATTTATTACACTTAAACAAGCAATTGTTTTCTCCTTTTATTTACACATAATAACTCTGCCACTATAATTATCACTCTAATCTTCAGTTATTAAAATAAACTAACCGAGAAATATTCACAGTCAGCGAACGAAGTGAGAATTAATCGTTCTTTTTTCCTTATGAAATGGGTTAATTAACCACCAATCTCTCGTATGTGCTATTAATCACTGTATACGTATACAAAAGGGTAATAAATTGCAGCTATTTTTCAGACAATTTTCAAATACAAATTACTAAACTATGACTCGCAAAAAATAACAGGGTAATAAGTATCAAGAAACTAAGATACAAAACACGATAGTACATAACTACATATATTTCAAATAAAATTTTTACCTGTAACTAATTAAAAAATCTCAAAATGTAATGTTAAAATTAATTAAGATTTAACTCTGCCATTAACGAAAGAATGGATATAAATTATATTTTATTCAGAAAAAACTTTTACACAAATATTACAGTATGTCAACGTTGTGTAATAATTTATTGGAAAATGCGGTACATTTTTTAGTTTCGATTAACCGTGCATTCTTCTGAAATCACGTTTGTTGTTTACTTACTCGAGCACGAAGTTTCATAATCAGAAGTATGCTCTTTATAAACGTGTCTTACCTCTTATTGATTCGACCTTTCAATTTTTTATCATCGTTATATTGAACATCATACAATGCTTTCTCACGGTGTTTCACCGCAAGACAATCAGTACTTATTTATAACGTTAGGTAATAAATCTGTCAAGGCAATATGTAAGTCCGCTAATCACGTTACGACAATGAATTAGTGTATAATTTCTTTACGTACAGAATGCTCCAAAAAAAGTTTCCACAATTATAGAAAAACCTACAATCATAGAACTCTGCAAAGCAAAACATTCCTTTTGTCATCTTCAAATATAAATGATAATTGTCAACTACTCAGCTGACACTGTTTCAATAAACAGCCATTTTGAGAATATTGATAAAACTGTTATATAATCGTTTTCTTGAAGCTTCATTTTAAATTGATAGTGAAATTTCGTAACACTGTCATGAAATTGTTTTAAACTTTACGTCTCGAAATCAGCTGTTTGATATACAATAATCTAATATTTATCTTTCTTCATATTAAGAATTTTAATTAAGCATTTATGTAGTTATCTAAGTAGCCTCTAAGCTTTAAACTGATATGTCATAAGTGATATTTCATAATACTTTTATGTCATGAAATCAAGGTAGACTTTATATATTGAAATCAGCTGTTTGATATGCAGCCATCTAACAAGTGGTTTCTATTAATTATTAGTTGGTTTCTGTTACGAATATCAAAGAACCGCTTATATATTAATTTTCAGTAGACTTTAAACTTGAAATTGACATACGATAAGTGATATTTCGCGATACTTTTATGTCATGAAATTACATTAGACTTTTTATATTTTAGAATCAGCTGTTTGATATACAGCCATCTAACAAGTAGTTTCTATTAATTATTATCTCGTTTCTGTTACGAATATCAAAGAACCGCTTATATATTAATTTTCAGTAGACTTTAAACTTGAAATTGACATACGATAAGTGATATTTCACGATACTTTTATGTCATGAAATTACATTAGACTTTTTATATTTTAGAATCAGCTGTTTGATATACAGCCATCTAACAAGTAGTTTCTATTAATTATTATCTCGTTTCTGTTACGAATATCAAAGAACCGCTTATATATTAATTTTCAGTAGACTTTAAACTTGAAATTGACATACGATAAGTGATATTTCACGATACTTTTATGTCATGAAATCCCAGTTGGACTTTTTATATTTTGAGACCAGTTGCTTGATATCCAAATATCTAACAGCTATTTTTCATTTTCTTTCCCAATATTAAAAAAGTTTATATATTTTCAGCTGCCTTCAAATTTAAATTCGGCACACCATAAGTGATATTTCACACACCTTACCTCTCACGAAATCGTCACAGGCCTTTTACATTTCGAAATCGGTTTGATACGCAACAATCTAATACCTTTTTCTCTTTTCAGTTTACTATAAAGAATTTAAACGAGGCATTTACATAGCCATTTCCATAAAAGCTTAAGCTTGAAATTGATGTACCCAGGTGATATTTCGCGATACGTTTATGCCATGTTTTCACGCTTGATACGTAGTAAGTTAATAAATTGTGGTGTATTAAGCTACGCACGGCTGTGTTTACTGTACCGATCAGCGTATTGGTAAATATTATGATTATAATTTACTGTCATACCTAGAGAAATGTCAGACTTGGTATTAATATTGCCCCAACAGAGACTTGATATTCTTAGTACACGTATGCTCCCGCCGAGCACGTTGTTTCGACATTTTACGATCTACTCTCAGCTTGAGAGTCTCAGGTGTATATTATTAGACGCGTATTTTCAGCGGATTTTCTTGAAATAGGTAAAAACCTACCGAAGAACAAGGGGAATTACATCATTATTGTCTATGCAAAACGTGGCTGATGTAATACCCGAGCAAACATCCGACTTTACAAAAAAATTATCCATTAAAAACAATCACGGTAACCTTCGGATCTCTTAAACGACATCGACGGAAAACATGTTATCGTCGAACGATAATCCCTTCTGTATACAACAATTTTTATCTGAAAAATGTTTACTGTTATAATTCCCGAAAGAATTCAAACACCATTCGATCTGCGAAAATCGCTTAAAACGTAATAAAAACCGACAATCAAATTTTAAACTTCCGCCATTTCGTATACAGTGCCTCGAAATAAGCAACACGTTCGGGACAGGCCAGTTGCTTATTTCGAAGATGGTATGCTATTCGGCTTGCTTTTGTTTTTTCAATCGCTATGTGTTAGAGTATAATATACATGTTCTGCCCTCTTTTCACTAAACCGTTCGGTCAACCATAAAAATTATTAGTTCTTCGGTTTCACGGACCTCTCACTCCGTCTCGGATCTCTCGGTCGACTTCGATCAAAGAAGTGGGGATAGAAATTCGCTAATTTCGAAGCTCCAAGCTGTTGTTTCGAGGCAATACTGTATCAACAATCTTTCTCTATCTCGATCCAGTATTTCTGATATTTTCATTTTGGACAATCATAATCGCAAGACTTTCAGACCCAGTATTACACATTTCAGATAGGCGGGAGCGCCTGATATACTGGGATCGAGTCGATTTCGTAAATTCGACTGTGAAGCTCGAAGATTGCAAGAATGAAGTTTTTACGAGTACAGCTCTCGTCGGTAGACTTCACAGATATTTTCGAACAGCAAAAAATAACGTATGTTTATAAAATCGAATTTTAGAAGATGCAATTTTCAGACAGATGCTAATGCAAACAAACACGATGGCCGTAAAGAAACAAATGCGAAACACCCACCTTAAGGTGCAAAGGTTAATTTTGATTACTTTACAGGAAAGATGTAGATGTCAGAAAAGAAAGAACCAAAGAGTAGGGATAAACAAAAGGCGACACTAAACAAGGAAACCCACCTAGAGAGACAGAGGACACAACCAATTTAAATGCCCAAGTCAAATGAATCGCGAGTGCGCATGCGCAAAGCGTACAAGTATGGCGGTCGAAAAAGAATAGTTTAAACCTGCACATTCACCAGTAGTTTATTTGCAATAAATATTTTGTCATATCTCTATATTCATCTGTAATTTCTTGTGATATATAGTTCTTCATTTTCTTAATCGTTTTGTAATAATCATTTCCGTAATATACATTCTTCAAATATATTTTGTAATCATTTTCGTATATTCTTTTCTTTTTCAACAAAATTCATGCAACTACTTCGAAAGACAATATTAGTAATATACAGAAAATTGATTACAAATATATTCCAAATTATTAGAGGTTGACACGAAAGTAGATGTGTTGGATTTAAATTTCCCGCTCGTATGTACAACCAATTTAACACTATGTTTACGGACGTTTGATGGTCACTTATATTTAAATTTGAACTAAAGTAGAAAAATAAATAAATTGGGGATGATATGTGAACTGCCTAAGACATTGATTCTTTAGCTTGACGAAAGGTGACATATATTTTTACAAAAATTTCTTAATAAATTTTATCATTTAAAATAAGAGATCTATGATCATTTTGACGGGTTCCGTAAATCTAGTGTTAAAGGGACAGCGTTTTCGAGAGATCAAAGGTGCCGACAGAGAGTGTTGCTTCTGGTATCTCTACTCTGTGAAAGAACAGTGGAAAAAGGAATAGTGTTCCTGTGAAAGAAGTCGACAAGTATAAGACACACGGTAGGATGCCTTATTAATAAATCGGAGATGCATCATTCTGATGCGTTAGCTTGTTATAGTGTTAAACACGTATCGCAATACACGGGTACTTTTAAAATTTAATGATATTGCAGCGTTACGTGTTGGTATCCTCGCGGCATGACCGACACGGTAGCGTTATTTCCGCGAATCCACTTTGTGGTCTCGCGCGATAATAACGAGGAAAAGCCGAGCAGAACGAGGAGGTTTGCAGATTTATCACGCGCCCACGCCGCGATCAAACCGGTTCTTCCTATACACACCGACTTCCTATCCATTCGATAGTTCATTTCGATCGAATCGGCTCTGAATCCCCCCTATTTCATCTAAATGCAAAAACACCGTACTGTTCGATAGAATTCATGTTGCTCGCGATATAATTTTCCTTCGCAACAGAGAGTATCGATATTTGTAGCATTTTCAAAACGTGTATACATAATTCAGTATTTGAAGCTAATTTATTGCGAAAGCGTTTGTATTTATTTATTTTTGCAATTTGTATCTGTTTTTGACAAACAAAAATATCAGGGTATTATTTATCGAGATATAGAGTTACGCATATAAATAAATGTGCCTTCCTGTGGACATCGGGAATGAATCTATTTGTATGAAAAAGCTGTATAAAATTTTAACATATTGATGTTTTGAAAACTTGTTTGTACGAGTAAATTTATTATTAATAAATATATTATTCTTGTTCAAACAATTTTCTTATAGTACGAGTCGTTTTTGAGATATTGAGAAAAATGTATCTGTCCGAAGAGTCGGCGACGCACGGTACATTGACTCTGGAGCATTTAATTAATTTTGATTAAAATTTACACCAAGCAATCAAATATTGTAATACAGGACGAAATATAATTATTCCAAATATAATTATCTTGCAATTCTTTAATTCCCTATTTGATTCAATGCATTATTAAATCAATGTAATGTAATTAACTCAAACATCATACAATTTTGAAATTCTTGTTTAATTCCCTGTTTGAATTATTTATTACCAAATTAATATAATGTAATTAATTCAAATATCATACAATTTTGCAATCCCTCTTAAATTTCTTATTTAATTTATTGTCAGAATTTCTATATTGCACAGACTATTTAAATTAAAAATTATTTAAATGTACACACCTTTTAATATTACTCTATATTAATAAATTTTCACAAACATGAAATATGGCTTAACACGTAAAAATTTAACTAGAAAATATAAAACTAAAAAAAGAACTATTGGTACTTTTTTTAACAAGTTAATATTATGGAAAACTGTGTACGTAAAAAAGTTAGTTACTAAAAATTACACAATTTTTATTGATGCAATCTTTCTGTAGAATGAACAGTTACCGAAATATCGAAAAAAACGTATCCGTCCGGAGAGTCAGCGACGCACGGTTCCCAGGCACAGCACTAAACTTTTTTCAGCATAATGATAGTCTAAATCCCATAATCATGCAAATTGTAAATACCACTTCTTGGAGCGATCACGAACAAAAGACACTAAAGTCGCGTTTACATTAGGCAACTTGTGATCGTTCAACTACGTCAATCAACTAAAAATAAACGACTGAGCTGTTTTTGATTGAATAATCACAAGTGATTTCAACTTAATCGACAACGTGTTTATCTGAGAAACTTTGGAACAACTTTAACTCACTATCAGTCGTTCGACCAAAAGTTGCCTAATGTAAACGTGGCTTAATTAAACTCGACATTCTCATTCCTAAAAATAAGCCGCAAATAATATAATAGAATACGTATCACGCGAGTTCTTAAACGCGATATTTAGGTTACTGTTTTTGTATAACGCGATTCAACGCGCCAAATAAAACACAGGAATGACCTGCATTTAAGAATTAAATCTTCTCTAGTTGATGAGTACATTGTTTCTTCTGTTATGTTTATATTACTGTCTGTTATCTGTTATGTTTATATTATAAACCTGCATAATTAAATTTTTATTAAATATCGGTAGAACGGGTCATTTGACCCTTTCACAACTTTTCTTTTTCAAATTGCAAAATTTATTAAAATACTTCTTGAAATTTGTGTTGGTTTTTATCCACAAAAAGAATTAATATATATTAATTTATATATATTAATAAATACTATTAACATACATTAATATACATAATATACATAAAATTAAATAAATAATTATTGTGAAAATTATTTATTTAATTTTAATATTTAAATTATATTTTATTAATATAAAATGAAATATAAAAAAAAAAATAAGTGATAAACTTATTATTTTAAAAATAATTAACAAAAGTAAAAAATTTATATATAAATGATAACAAATTTATTTGAAATTTTTGATTCAATAAAATACACTATTAATGCACATTAATGATGTATATTAATTATAATAATGTTGTATAAACATTAATAGTGTATATTAATGTACATTAATAGTATATCAATTTATGTATATAAATAGTGTATATTACTTAATAGGTATCAATGCATATTAAAACTGTGTATTAATTTGTTCCATCGCGTGTTTATTTTTATTCTCAAGTTACGTGTGTATTACACGCCGGTATAGCGTTACCAATGTTTTCTTTTAATCAACCGCGTATGTATGCCATTTATTTTTAAAATACTGTCCTATTTACCGAAACATAAAAAATAGAAGTTGCGATAGCAACGATTTCAAACGTGTTACTTTAGATTCTACGATATAATGTATAATTTGTCCGATGCATAATAAAATGGTCGCGCAATGAAAATAGTTGAACCATTGGAAGTTGTGCAGTCCTAAAGCGAACACACACGACCGCATCTCGCATGCGATGCACGACGCTCGGGTCTCGCCTGTGTGTGTACCGATACACGTAGGCACACATACACACACACACAAATGAAAGGGTGCGGCGTGGGAAGGCATGGGAAAATTACGTAGAAGAACCAGGGTTCACAGCTGGAGGGGAAACTAGGGACAGAAGGGAGCGGCGAGTCGTTGGACGCTCCGTTGAAGCGCAAAGAGCCAAGAGCCAAACCGAGTCGGGAATCGGAGGGTCTTTCACGATGAGTGGGGCATTATAGCGTCCCTATGGGTTTCGGGGGAGAGGGGGGAGAGGGGAGGAGAGAATGTATATACAGGGTGTCCCAAACGACCACAAAAAACTGGAGGACAAAGCCTAATACGAGGCCCAAACTTTTATACACGAAAGTGTTTTTGCTGCTGGCAGTTGGCAAGTCTAAAACTTTCCAGTTGAAAAGTTTGACGAATTCTTTAAAAGTTATCCTTTTTTTTTATCAATTATCACTATTCTGTTTTATGTTCAGCTTCCTTCGGATGGCACTTATGTAAACTTGACAATTTTTAAATATTTCAGCTTTTATACTTGTAATTTTGATATCTGCACCATTTTAAAACACACATTTTTAAATTTGAGAAATCCTACATCTTCAAATTTAAAAACTTCTGATTTACTCCCAAACAGATTTTGTATTTCCACATTTTCTAACTACCAAATCTCCAGATCCGTAAATCTCAGACTTCTAAATATCCCCATTCTCAAATCCCTAGAACGCAAAATTTAAAAATCCCAAAATCCTTAAATTCTCATAACCATGGGTCCCAAAATTCTCATGTCTCCAAATTTCTAAACCCTCGAATTCCTAAAATGCAAAATCCCTAGATTCAATATCCATAAATCCCAAAGTCCCTAAATACGTATCTCCCTAAATTCCTAGGCCCCTAAATTTTTGTCTTCCAATTTCTAGATTACTGAATTCCTAAATTATGAAAACCCTGGATTCTTATAACCGTAAATCCCCAAATCTACAAGTCCCTAAATACCTATCTCCCTTAATTTCTAAGTCCCCAAATTCTTGTCTCCCAATTTCTGGATCTTTGAATTCCCAAATGATAAAATCCCTAGATTCCTATAACCGTAAATCCCCAAATCCCAAAGTCCCTAAATACCTATCTCCCTAATTTTCCAGGTCCCCAAATTCTTGTCTCAAAATTTCTAAATCTTCAAATTTCTAAATTGCCAAATTCCTATATCCGTAAATCCCCCAATTCCCAAATCCCAAAATTCCTAAATACTCATCTCCCTAAATTCCTAGGTCCCCAAATTCTTGTCTCCAAATTTCTAGATCCTCAAATTTCTAACTTGCCGAATCCCTACATAATTATTAGTCATCATACATAATTAAAGGAAATATATTTAATGATATAATCGATTAAAATGTTTTACCAATAACATTCTACAATAATATGCAATATACAATTGTCGCATATTTACAGTTATATACAATATACAATGGTCACATATTCGCAATAAAGTGCGATCCAAACTACGTGTACAGCAATTCGTAGTTGACTTTGAACTGATTAATCTTTGTACAAAACATTTTTATCAGATTATTGAAAGCATCTGAAAAATCGTAGCGACAGTTATGTGGCACACCCTGTATAGTGCGGTCATAAAATCGCTCAAGCGCGAAAGAACATGAAATTCTAATCAAATTCAAATCGCGTCTCGTTCAGGGCTGTATGATGCAAACTTGGAATTAGTTTTTTGATCGCAACCTTACAATTTAAGTGGTTCTACATTTTAGCTGCGGATACAGTTTCCGAGATAACGTGTACATTAATCTATGTTTTATCGTTCGTTTATTTCTAATTTTGAAGTAAGTGCGTATTCTACATCGGTAAGTTTAATATTAATTTACGACGGGATTAAGTGTTTGACCGAACTGTACGAGGTGAAATTATTAGTTGCATGGGACACCCTGTATATATGTGCAGGGGAGGGGGGATAAAGCGGGCCAGGTCTGCGCTACCTTCGAGCGCTTGAGGGTTAAGGCCCGTTACGCAACGTAATAACCCCGTGAAATGTTTTTTTCGAAAAACATCGTTCGTGCGTAAACCAGTTAGAAACTCGGCTGCAAATTGTTTAATGGGTAGAAAGTCTGCTTTACGTCGATACTGAATTCTGTCCGAATATTTACGCTTTCGATTAATACAAACAGTACAATTCATAAAACTACAATACTGTTTTAATTCACTTTGGTAACATATACTACACTAACAGGGGCGGATTGGAAAGGGAAAATTCAGAATTAATTTATATCACAAAATAGAATTTTGTTACTATTTTAAACTAACATCAATAAAATAAATTATATAACATGTTTTGCCATTAGTTTATTTTTTATACTGCATAAATAATTGATTCAAGTTTGACTGTCATTTTTATTAACATAAAAATGTTAATAATTATACTATGAATAAATTTTAAATTCCTCAAAGAAAATGTAAAAATATATATTTTCATATTTCACCTCACAAAGGAAGCTTGCTTCTCTTAACTAGCAGTATATAAAAAGTATATTAAATTATATTGTATTTTATTTTTAACATTAATCAAATTTTTACATAAAAAATCTAAAAGTAGGTTACAAGATACAACCCCATTATTTTCAATATCTTTCAAAATACTATCTTCAAAATTTTATTGGAATGAAAACTAAATTGTAACTACACAATATTGAAAGTTTTAATAAATCACATTGATTATTATCTAAAATAATATACACAGTTCTGTCCTACGTCGCAACCCCTCAAATAAGCTTCCCAAATCCGCCCCTGTCGATATAAGCACTATATTAAATTATATTTTTTTCAGTAAGAATATTTCAATGTTATAAAAGACTGATAATAAATAAATAAAATGCATCCCCACTATTTCCGATATCCTTCAAAATAAAATACTGTTTGCTTGTAGCAAACTAGTTATGTTTCAAATAAAAAGACTATTTACTACATGAAATAGTTCGGGCAACTGTGTTTTTAGCCACGTTACTAGAACGCCGTGTTCGCTCCATAAACCAGAGAAATTCTGACGTTGACCAACTTTCGTCGACGATTCGCGGCGAGTTATCGAGCCAACGAGATATTCCGTTCAATTGTTACTGTATCAAG
This sequence comes from Megachile willughbiella, assembly GCA_945859595.2. NCBI lineage: Eukaryota > Metazoa > Arthropoda > Insecta > Hymenoptera > Megachilidae > Megachile > Megachile willughbiella. Next base: position 15,918,368 of record OX243796.1, read on the forward strand.
CCTCATTTGAATATCAATGTTTCCTAACATTTGCGTTAGTGTGCGTTGCACGTGCGCGAGTATACAGCTTCGCCGAATTTCTATCGAGCAAAGAAAGATGGCCGTCGTGCACGGTCAGGGGGACCCAGGGATAAAAAGGGGGGAGAGTTGAAAGAGGCGAAAGAAACGAAAGCAGCTGCAAGAGAGACGCGTGAAAGCCACTGATACTGTGTGCAAAAGGGGGGACAAGATGAAACGGGAGAATACTCGACCCAGTAACGTAACCACCAACCGAGCGTACACGAGGAGACATAATGGAACTTGATTAATTTTCAGTTCATGATTAAACGATGATACAATGTTAATGAATGTAACGTGCTTGTTGTAAATGTAAAACATAAATACCGTGCGGAAATTCCAAGAATAAAACCGCAATGAGGTTGCGAAGCTGTTCTACCTCGTATATATTCGATCTTTCTTAACCGATTTTCTTAAAAATTGAATGTAGAGACATCTTTGAGATATGCTTTAAACTTTGGTTTAGTAGGACGATATAAGATAAAAATGGACACGTACTGACAAAGTACATGAGTAAATATAGATACAGCGCAGGCTACCTGTGGGTAATAATTAGAAAAAATATTTGGGAAGAGTATTAACTCTAATTTTAGGAGTTGAATATATTTCTGGATTCTCAAATCGACAAAATACCTCATTTTTTATTTTCCAAATTTTCAAATTCCTAAAATCTTCAATTTCCAATTTCATAAATCCCCTAATTACCTATTTCCCAAATTCTTAAACTTCCAATTATTTACATCTGTACATTTACAACTTCCTAAATTCTCAAAAGCCTAAATCTCCAAACATACAAATCCTCAAATTTCTAAATTTCAAAATCTCCAAAAATTTCAATTTTAAATGCATCATTTATATTTCTGCACTAAGTGATTAAACTTAAAAATTCATACATTTACAAATATAAAAATTTAGAAAGAAATTCAACTATTTGGAAATTTTCATACTTTGCAGTTGGGAACTTTATATGGTAATTAAAAAATTTAGGAACCTAGAAATATTCAAATTCTTAATTATGATCTCAAATTCCAATAATTTTATGAATTACAAAATTACTAGTACTATTACTAGTCATTTCTATTAGATAAAGAACAAAAACTTGATAGTATATTATTTTATGTAAAAGAAACTAGAGAATACAGTATAAATTGGGAAAATTTAGAATCTAGAAAATGTGAAAATTAAGGGATTTTGGGGGTTGAAAATTAGGAAGGTAGAGAATCGGGTAAATTTAGTCGTTTGAGAATTTGGGAAATTAAAGAATTTTGGAAACTGGAGAGTATTGGAAATTAAAGGATTTGAAAATATGGGAATATAATTTAATAATTTGGGAGTTGAAGAAATTTGCAATACAAGGAAATTGGGGAAATTTAGTAATTAAGGAAAACCGGGAATTGAATTGAGGAAAGAACTGAGGAATTTTGGAAACCGCTTAAACATAACAAACAAGTAATAAAGTTTGGAATTTGTAGAAATTTGGGACTTAGAGTTTGAAAATTTGAGAAAACAGATAATCTGATCCTTACAAAATTTTGTTTAAAAAATCTAAAAATTAAAAATTTTGAATTTTCATAGTACATGTATTTCATGTAGAATATTTATATATTAAAAGATTGATGAGTGAACTAAAAATTGCGAATACAATTAAGCCATAAACTTTCCATAAGAAAATGAAAAACGTGCTATGGATTTTCCGTAGCAACAGTCACTGTCAACAGAATAAAAGCGTACGACTGAAACGAAATCCTCGTTCATCCTGCTGCGAGAGTTTTTTTGTGAATGCTCGAGAAGGGAACCGAGCGACCGTATGCTCCCCCCTCTTGGTTACGCCACTGGCTCGACCCAGCGAGGCAGCACGGACAACCGGCTGCGCTGTTGCCAAGCGGAAATCACAGACCTGCGGCATTTTCTTCTTCCACGAAGATACACGGCTCTGCTCGCCTACCGTGTGTTGCCTTCTCCCTCGACCAACGCGACCAAAACAATAACTAAAATCTCATTTACCAATATCTTTCGCAAAACTTATTTCTTCTTTCAATCTTTCGCGACTTTGGACGAAATACCACCACGATTCGTTTATGCAACGCTCCGAACGAAATATATTCCTTTCCTTGTGCGGCGCGTTTGGGGCGAGATATCTCGTCTCGCAATATCCACAGTTTATGTGAGGTTAGGGACAAAAGTTTTTACGTCTATTTTTGAACGTTTGCGATTACACGTTCACTCACATGCTTTGAACAACATATTCTGCGGGTACCTTTGTTGTCGATTAATCGGGATGAAATAGTTTGCGAGTCGATTTTTTTGCGTCATAAAAGTATGAAGGGCATACAGGCTTGGGGAAATGATGGTGTAGGGAGAAGAGGGTCTATTATGTGCTAGTTTTTGATTGATCAAGTTTTTAATACAGCAGTTTTTAATTTGGAAACCTTCTATGTTAAAAATTTAGAAATTAAGAAAGTCAAAAATTGAGAGATCTTCAAATTTAGAATATTATCTTGGTGTAATAAGAACTTGGCAATTCGTGTGTTTGAGAGTCTAAAAATTTGGTAATTTCAAAATTTGAAAAATTTGACACTACGTGAAATTCTCAATTTTCCAAAATTTCAAGTTTTAAATATCCAAATTATGAATTTTCTCAATTCCTAATATTTCAAATCCCATATACCAAATTCTCGAATTCAAAATATTTAAATGACTAAATTTCCACATTCTCAAATTTATTATGAGTTATAACATGAAAAAATTAGAAATAAAATTTCATGTTAAGTATTATCTCGATCAATCTCATTAATGTCAACGGTATCTTACAGTATTATTGAAATGTCATTAAGTATCAATGAAACATTAATTATCCATCGGTTATCAGTAACACCTGTAAGATTGCGAAAGAGTTAATATATCGCCCCGATATTTCCGGTAACCTAACGAAAGGTTATAACAAAAAATTAATCAATGCTCGTACTCCGATAAATTGCAAAAATAAAAATTGCGATAATATTTTGCCTTCGGTAAAAAATCGAGGTCACCTTTGATTTTTATTAAATTTTGATCAAATCTGTTTTGCAATTTGTATCTGATATGGAATGAAAAACAAGTCGATTAACTAATGATAGCAGAGAGAAAGAATCGGAGACAAAAGCTGATTTCCCGTTAATGTCGTTAACGTATCGAGGCAAGAATATCGATGGAGCAATACCATGGTGGCCAGTTTCGACAAATCCGTGTTGAAAAAACATCCAATACGAAATGGAGGTCGATAGCGTGATGACCTCGAAGCCAATCGACAATTTTACAATGCCGTGGCCTCTCGCATAAAACATATAAATATATAAGGATATATATACGTGTATATAAACGTGTGCTATATATGTATACGAATGCAGTGTTGCCACGTCTTGATTCAGAGTAGACCAACCAAACACATTTTCACAACCAATCCTCTGCTTTGTACCATACAGTGGTGGATCTTAAGGCTACGACGCCGATATGAGTATATCTCTTTAAGAGAATCACCCGTTCGAGTCAGGGTTACCAATTTGGCTCTTCTTAAACTAAATTTTGGAAATTTGGCTTTTCGCCAATACCGGTTCAAGAATTCTGGTCATTTCTTATAATTATACTACAAGGTTGACATTATTTGGAAGAAATGTTTCATCTTTTCTTTGAAATTTTCTTTTGTCTGAATAATTTTAAATTATAATTAATAGAAATTAATGGGCAAGTACTAATAGTTATAACTACTTTGCACTTTCTCTAATTCGAGTGTTTCTTTTATCTAGCATTCAAATTTTCCCGCCTTAATTTTCAAATTGTGAACAACGGTAGGGAACGAAAGCTTGATATTCAAGGAACAAAAAAAATAATACGATAACAAATAACATACAATTTCAAATTCCAATTAAAAGAAATTAATAATAAAATAATAATATTATAGTTGCTTTCTAAATACTTGTCACAATTTTAATGTCCTACTTAAAGCGTTTAAATTTTCCCGCCTTAATTTTGAAATTACGAGAAACCTGTTGCTACACAAATACAATTCTTAAAGAACAGAAATTACTATGTATCGAGAAGAAAAGGAGAACATGGTAATAAATGCATAGTCATAGTTCATTGTGGTATTTTATTTACCATCGCTCTTACTGCGTTTAACAACGCAGTTACTTACAGAAACCGTCGAGTGAGAATCGATTTAACCGTGTCGACATTTTTCACGGAGAAGAGAGATTTCGATGAATAGTTTAAGATCCCTGAAAGACCTTCAGCCGATGCTGAACGAAAAGAAAATTTTCTGAAGTTACGCTAGCAGTGTATTTCTCATAGCTTCAAAGCGAGTCCGTGCCAGGTAAAACCTGTCCGCTTGGTTGCCTTTTTCCCTTTTGTGAACAGGGCAGGTGGTTACAGAAGCCGACTTTCAAACACGGAAGGACCAGAAAAAATACGCAATAAAACTCGATGAAAAACACTCCGTGAGGAAATAACAACCATCAATCTATTTCTCAATTGTCATTTCCATTAGAATTTGGAAAGTTCTTTTTTATAATACTACCGGACTATTCAAAATTGATATAGAAACTTTCAAATGCATTCTATTCCAAAGGGAAAAACATTAGTTTTATTTAATTATTGTTAGCACTCAGAACCTAACACGGGAGGCTTGCATAAAGATAACGGCAATATAGGAAAATGTCCCACCTATCACTTTTTTTCCCCTATAATTCGGAAATTTAGAAATTTCGTGATGAAAATTTTTAAGTTTGGCAATTTGGATATATAGAGATCAGGAGATTTGAAAATCTGGGAAGTACAAAATTTTTAGCTTAAAATTTATAAATTTCTAAAACCACTGCTTGTAGAAATGATGTGACTATCAAAACCTAATTCAATAATACCTTTTTTCATTATATCATTATTTTTTTTAAAGTAAGGTAGAATGTACTCTGGACTTCATAAATTCAAGACTGTAATTTTTGCCTTTTTTAAAATAAATCCTTAAAAATTTCATCCAACGTAAAAAATAAGCCTATCCAATCTTTTTAACTTAACTATTTTTGTTAGAACATAAAAATACTTATTTTTCAACTTCCAAAATATAGAATTTATTTTTGTAACATGAACAGGATGAAATTAATCAAAAGCCTTCATTAAAAATGCACTAAAATAGTTCTGATGTGTATTTTTTGGTACTGTAATTCTATATTAAAATTCAAAACGTTTACTTCTGTGAAAACAAATTTTAACACTAGATTTACGGAACCCATCAAAATGATGGATCATAGATCTCTTATTTTAAATGACAAAACTTATTAAGAAATTTTTGTAAAAATGTATCTCAACTTTCGTCAAGCTAAAGAATCAATGTCTTAGGCAGTTTACATATCATCCCCAATTTATTTATTTTTCTACTTTAGTTTAAATTTAAATATAAGTAACTATCAAACGTTCGTAAACCTAGTGTTAAACAACACAAAGTCCTGTACACACTACTCTAAAGTGTAATCAAGTTTAATAAATAATAAAAAGAAAAGCAGAAAATGTGAAAGAGAAATTTAATAAGAAGACTTTTTGACAATACTATATCGGATTAGTACCAAATATCTTTTACAAAATTTTAAATAGTAATTTATCCTTTACTTTGGAAAGATGTATGATGTAATTTTTGCATAATCAGTACTTTTGCTGTTCTATGTAATATATTTTCTTTTCAACAGTGACACACTTAATACGTTATTAAAGTTTAATGATACATTTTGTAATATTCAGTTAAACAAAAATTAAAGGACTGCAAGTTCTCCAGTAAAGTTTCATTTAAAATGTTGCATAGTCTATATAAATGCATACATATATGCATACTTGTAGTATAAGATTACAGGTACACTGAACTCTTTACCCACAGTGCAAGGAACAACTACATACGTAAGAAAGTAGTAGTTAATATTATATGACAATGAAACAGATATCCCTTTTATCAAACTAGTTTGAATTACATAGGCATTTATATAAATATGATTCTCAATTTTCTAAAGATAATTGCAAGCATTTTATACATGTTACATATGATTGTGCTACATACATTTAAAATGCTTAGTAGAATTATAGACTTCATTAGACTAATTATAAAGATTATTCAATGGAGTCGCACATTGTATAATAAAAATTTTTAAATCTACAAATTTCCAAGTTAATAAATCCATAAATTACGAAATTCTTACGTTATCAAATTTTCAAATTTCTAGCTTCCTTGGTTTCTTCATTTCTCAAATTTTCAAATGCCTAAATTCTAAATTCTTAAATTTCCAAATTCCTAAACCCTCAAATTTCTATATCTGAAAATTTGAAAATGGCGCCAATTGGCAATATGTAATCGAATGTGTTTGTATTGTTAGTACAATTAAACAAATAAATTTAAAAATAAAAGAACACTTTAACAATTGTTGATACGAAAGATTATTTTGAAATTTGCTTATGAAGTTCAAATGAAGCTACTAGGGTGCAGCACGTAACAGAGATAATTAAAGAACAAAAATGAACGAAAGGAGCGCTGCAGGCAAAACCGGTGGACGTCGTCTTTACGTAGGAATTTTAACAAAAAAATGAAATTTGTATTTTTTTAAAGTTTGTTAAAAGAATAATTATTGAAATGTTATACAATGTGTGACAGACAAAAAACACAGGCTTACCTGCTTGTTGTTATATGTAGACTGCATTATCAGATTCAAACTGCAACTGCCATACCCCCAACCTCTAACCGACAGCGAGCGGGTTCGCGGTTCCAATTTTCAAGAGAACATAACTTGTCGCTTCATAATAATTGTACACTTACTTTCTCAACACTGTCACCACACACATTTTTCCTTTGAAAATAAAAACAATAATCTCTGAAACACTTTATCGACGACATATTCAAGAACGAAATTGTCAATCGCGAAACGACCGCATGGCATGGCGACCGCGGTTACAACTCAACACGTACGGTATTTTAAATGATACGTCACATCCTCGATCTTGAACGCTATTGGTCGGTTTCAGAAGAAACGACCAATCAGATTCGAGCTTCTCTCACTGCGCGGGAAAGTAAACTTCTCCTGGAACATATTGAAGAGATCACATATGATACTTTTCTAGATAAATGTAAAAAAAGATGACATTAATATTGTATCATTATAATTAAATCATTTGAATTATACATATAGAGAAGCTGAAAAAAAATGTCAACTGACTGTACTAACAAGAGTACAAATATATAATGACGCCATTATTTTATTACGTATATGTATATCGAGATTTAAAATAACATTTTGTGATTGCTTTTATCACAGAAATAATTTATCGGATAAATTATTATTCGATTAAAACCTTTTTGTTTAAATTATAAAAATTAATTAAAATATAAATGAAACATGAAAATTAATAAAAATCTTAAGCAAACATAATTTTATAATATTATTTATATTATATTATATAAATAAATAAATTTAATTGACTTATTTAAATACTATTTTTATAGAATAGAAAATTAGATATAATACAGTAATGATGATTATTATCCATGACCGTTTTTTGAAACACAACACTTTTTAAATTTTTTGATAATTAATATTTAATATCAAGATATACAAATTTTGTAGTATAGCGTTAAATCACAATAAAACATATATGTACTTTACCTGCTGATACATCGCAGTAGTTATTAATACTTGTATTATACACTAAATTGATATAAAAAAAAAATTAAAAAATATTTTTCTGGAATTGTTTGATTATTGTTGCATTTACACTCTATACTGATATTTTTAGTAGTAGATGGCGTGTTATATGTAAGTTCATTTTATACTTTTATAACAAATGTACATTAAATAACATCTTTAGTAAGAAACATAATTAAATTAAATTATATACACTAGATTATTATAAATGACTCAAATAAACAAATAAATTAAAAATTCTTTTAAAAAATAAATTACTTATGAAAAATGTTTAACGCTAAGATGGCAGCACTTGAAACATGCGTGCCTTGACTGGGCATGTAAACTATAGAATTTGAAAGTTTTGATGTATACTTTTTTATAATTTATAAAAAATTGACAAATGAAACGAAAATTGAAACGCTATATCTATTATTTTAGATCAGCCAATGAGTCAAGATTAACAGATGACTGCTAAACGTGCAGCCAAACGATGAATTATTTAAATAATTCAACAAGCGGAGTGACTGGTGATTCTGGTCTACAATTGAGCAATGTTGAAGTGCTATATTCAAAGGTGCAAAGAGTTTACATTAAACCACAGCATAAAGAAGAACGTCAACGTGAACTCAGGGTTAATGTAGAAATACATGCAGGTCTCAGCCCTGTATGTCGTAAGGTAAAGTTTTTATACTGCTTAGAATTAACCTCTGGTCTTTACTAACATGATCTTTTAATTTATTTTTCCGTATTTCTACTAATACAAATCTTAAAATCAATTTTTAAACATTTTTCAGAAATATTCTGACAATATAATAATATTATATATGTTTGTGTTGCAGAGTTTATGTGTCCTATTGGCAGATGATGATGACCCCTGTTTCCTTTATTCATTATTCATCACAGAAGATGATTTTAAAGTTTTGAAATCTCAGCAGGGATTATTGGTTGATTTTGATAACTTTGCAACACAATTAATATGTTTATTAGAACAATCCCAGATACTGCCATCAAACTTATCAAAAACACCACCAAAGTTTTTATTATTATTAGCTGAAGAAAATGGAGAATGGATATTTAAACTAGTTGAAACAAATAATTTTAAGCATTTATGTCACTTGAGTTTAAGTATATCACCTGCAAGTGATTCTGATTTAAAAACTCATATGGCCATGAAAATCAAACAATTAAAAGAAAACATTCAACAACAGAATAGAGATGCACTCACGTTGGAAACAAGATTGAATGAATTATCAAATAAAGTAGAAACTAAAACAAGGGAATTAGAACAATTAGAACAAAAATATATCACAGAAAAGAATCAAATTCAAATATCTTCATCTGAACAAATTAGTTTAGAAAAAGACAGGTATGTAAAACTATATTTGGGCTTAAAATTCTATACTTAAAATATTATTAATATGTTACAGGTTTGCAAAAGCTCGATTAGAATGGCAATGTCAAAATGAAAAAGAGAAAATCGAAACAGAACGTAGGCACACAGAAACTGTAAAACAACTTCACACTGAACTTGCAGAATTACGCACACAAAATTTAACATATAAAGATAAATTATCTCTTCTTGAAGCGACAAATATAGAACAGATTAAACAATTACAAAATCTTGAAAAAGAACTTAATGTTGCTCAGAGAGATCTAAATTCACTGAAGAAACAAAATTCTAAGCTGGATACAGATTATCATGAAAAAGATAAAGCAGTAAACAGTTTAAAAACAAAAGTTGCTGTACTCGAGCAAGAAATGAAAGATAAAACTATACTTATTAGTAAACATACAGAAATGTTAAAAACGGCAAAGGAACAAAAACAACATCTTGAAGATCTGTTAGCTGAGAAAGATGGCCAATTGCAACGTAAACAAAATTCCTTGCGAAACTTAAGCGATGAACTAGTTAAGGCTAATGAAATATTAACAAAATTGCAAAATGAGCTTGCTTCAACTAAATCTAAATTGAAATTAAGAACTAGTATAGCTCTTGAACAAGAAAGATTGCTGGATACTAAACAAAAGGAAGTTGGTCAACTGGAAAGTAAAATGGAAAGTTTAATAAAGGAAACAAAAGATGCAAAAGCTGAAGTAGAAAACTTGAAGGAACAAATTAAAATTCAACAGAATCAATTGGAAGAGAAAGAAAAGATAATAAAAAATAATGATAATGGTAAAAAATTAAGTTTACTTTATGTTATGATTATTTAGTTCATTAGCAATTGCAAATTTTGTTTCTATGTACAATGTTATATTACATTTTTCAGTAATTAGTTGGTTAAATCGGCGATTAGCAGACAATCAGTCTCCATTACAAAGTGTTACTACAGCAGCAGTAACTGTACCTTCTTCGATTCAATTAACGTTACCTAGAACAAATAAGTTAATTACCACTAAGTATGAAACACGTACACCAGTGCCTAGTACAGTGCAACCAAATACATTTTCTGGACTGCCATTAAGGAATCCAGTTATACAAAATCCAAACATTAATCAAACTACACGTATGACAGCAAGATCTATGGGTGTTGGTATTACAGATAGTACTATAGGCATATCAACATTTAACAAAAGTGGTCAAATCTCAAGTACTAGTACACCTTTGGAACGTATTAATTCTTTAAATAAATTACCTGGAAATGCTGCAGGTTCTTCCTCAATGCCTGCTATTGCAGAGAATAATAACCTACCTGTACCATCAAATGGTACAAAAACAAAAAGTACAAGTGCTACATTGCAGGGTGGATTAAGAAGGGGAGGTTTGTCTGACAAACCAATTTTGCCATCTGCATATTTTCCCAAAACTTTACACTGATCAAAGTGAGTAAAATTGCCAGTATATAATATACAAAAATCAAAGTGGTAACATTGTTATAGAAAGACATTAGATGCAAATAATGTTTCAAGTTTCATGTTGAAATACAGTACAAACTATATACAGAGAATAATAATATTAGGGAGAATACTAGGTATTATAACTTAAAGATATCTTTATAAGTTTATGTGCATGTATTATATAAAAATAATGCATATACATAAGTTTTTACATTTCAGTCTTAAGTATTATAAATACATAAGAGTTACATAAAAATTATATCGATTTGTACTTTTGCACGTAATTTGTACCTGTGTCGATTATATTAGTATTCATAAAAGAACTGGATATTGCAGAAAATCAAGAAAAAGGATTACGTGTTAGTAATTACATGCACATGACAGTTTGTCAGTATTGTATCAATTATAATGCTTTTACTATTTTAAACTCCTCAATATGTATTATAATTTAACTATTTTATAGCTCAAAAGAACAAAATGGTATGTAAGCATACTTAATATTTTCTCACAAGCTGAACGAATTACTTTTAATTCGTAAACGTGAAGTTATAAAAATACATTTTATTTTTCAAATAAGTACCTGGTGAAATTTCAATTATAGAGATTAAAGACTATATAAATATTATACTTGTTATAAATCTTGTGAAACTTTTAATCTTTGGGTATAACAAATAAATAGTTAGGGTTGAGGAAATTAAAGTGCCTTATTAATACAAGTTAGACTAGAAAAGTTCATCTCATTTATTTTAAATTTATATTTAGCAAAATTCGTTAAATTGTGTTGTTTTTATAGAATTAATATATTTTTTAAATCTGAAATGTAACAAAGAACTATATGAACATTAGCAAATTATAATAAGTATGGCAAGTAGATAGTAATTTGTGTATATGAATGTTGTATCAAGTTCATTTTACTTGACTAATACAACATACAATAGAAGTTTTACTATAGAACTTCAATATCTATGATCGGTGTGCACGTATAAAAATTTATCTAGCAAAAAAATATCGAAGTTTTACTGTACTTCTAGCGTTTTTGTTTAGTATTATTTAATAATGAAATCAAAGTAATGTAAAACATTTTGAATTTCAAATAATACAGGATAAAATGTAGATATCCCGAAAGAATATCAAATTAGTGAAATGAAACAATTTAATTGTTCAAAGATCTCTACATTTCTTGTTTTATATTTTACTTACACGAATTAATTATATACATTTTTATTATACTTGTCATTTAGAAATATGGATTATTTCTAGTCTATGAGGTACTTGATGTTTCATATTTTTTTCAATAATACAATGATAAAGTTTCATTGGATATAGAATTTTATGTATATTGGGTGTATTAGTAAGAATTATAATACAGATGTATTTTATTCATTATGCTGCTCAAATTTCAATAACAATAGCATTAACATTTTGAAACTGTGGACCAGTATATACAAATCTGAATTATTATTTACATTTTAAATGTTAAGATATACATATACATGTAAACTGCGTGTCAATGGACTATAAAGTATAGTGAGTTACATTACATGAACATAACAGCAGTATTAAATAGAATACATATAAAATAATTTGATAAATATATTTTACTACTTTTTGTACATAAAATTTTAATAAAATGTATATTACATAAACATACATATTTCTTATACACATTTTAAATCTTATCCCTATAAAAATTAGTATCAAATACAAAATTTAATTTGTTAGTTATTAAGTACATACGAATTAACCAGATAATCATATAAACTAGAAATAACAAGTATTTACATATTCATATCATTAGATAATATTTATACGACATAGATATAATGTATTCATAAATGTTAGAAAAATAAATTTTAATAAAAATATACATGTGTTACAAAAAGGAAATATTTAAATAATTTAAAGCAAAAGTATTTTATTAAATATTGTATTTATTCTTTTGTATCATTTGAAACTGTTGGTGCAGTATCCACTGATAATTCTGTACGTCCCACATCTAAGAGTGGAAGGTCCATTCTCTTGCGTCTACGTTCACATTTTGGGCAGGGTTTATTAGCATTTAAACATTCTGCATGAAACACAGCATTACATGCTCCACACTAGAATTATTTGGCATTCAATAAATTATTGAAGCAATTTTTATATTTTATATATGGTAAAGTATTATAAACTTACTCTGTATGTAGATGCCATATCAAAAGGGTAAATAACTTTTGGATTATTGCACACTTCACATATAAAACCCTTTTGACTACAAAGCCAGCAATTTATAACATGATTTCTTGCAAATTCTACTACTTTTTGCAATTGCTGTGCAAGAGTTCCATTAGGTATGTCAAGAAGGTCAGAAACAGAGTACTGATGAACATGTTCATACAAGTAGTCTCTTGGTGTAACCTTCTTTTGCAGTGATTCAATTATAGGTTCACGACAAGTGAACAAATATGCTCTTAATAGATTTAATTGAATCCTTAATGATTGCAGTTGAGCCATAGTATCTACAGCCATATAAATTCGTGGATTTAAGATTTTAAGGTCTAGTAATATTGGACAATTGTGTAAATATGTAGCAGCTTTGTTGCACACAGGATAAGATTTTAAATCCCAATTATGGATTACTCGTGATGGAATAATAAATTCATTTTGTGACATACATTTTGAACAATAATAGCTGCCAGAATACGAACAAACATGTGCTTTTGAAAAAGTCATACCAATAGCTTGACCACATTCAAAGCAGCTATAATTTTGTATATCCAAACCTTTTTCCCTAGGAAGTTTTCCCAATTGGTCATCAAAATTTATTGTAGCCTATAATTAAGTACAAAATTTATCATTACCTATATAATACATTATACAAATAAATGTGATTATATTTCTCAGAGTTAAAAACAACTATCTAACATAACTTAATATTTCCCCTTAATTTTACCTTATTTTCTGATTGAACTTTAGTTTCATCTTCAGTTGGCTGCTTTTTGGGATATTTCTTCAAAAATTCTTCAAGATCTGGTACAGATGTATTTCCTGCTGTGTGATAACTTTGGATAATTGCATCATATGAAGGTCCTTCGACTGGTGTTCGGGGTGCATCTGTTTTAGATTCATGAGATATTATAGATGAAGTTAAAGAAGATTCACAATCTTCATACGATGTAGACCATCCTAATCTTCCAATTAATGAATTTCCTACTGTAGTTGCAGCAACATCATGTAAGGTATTATGATTTTGCATAATATTTTCATTTGGTGAATCTTCGTTGTTAGTATTTGTATTAATTTCTACATTATTCTTTGGACTACTATTGCTTGAAATTTTATTGCCTACTTTTTCTTCTTCTTCTTTTTCCACTTTTTCCTCTTCTTCCTCTTTTTCTGTTTCTTCTTGTACATGTTGTTCTTCTTCCTCCTTCAAAGGTGGAGTATTTCTTGAATTATTACCAAAATGTTCTATACCAACATTGTTTGATTTCTTGTTAGCTAATATGAATTTGAAAGCCTCATCTTCTGTTATATTACCCAAATTATTAAGGGCAGATTGCGACGAATTAAAGGAACCTAAACTACCTATGGAACTAGCAGTTTCAACCTCATCTAAATTCTCACCATCTGTTATTTCAGTTGTTATTGTTTTTGCAATATCTACTGCACTAAATACTGGACAAGATTTCATTGGTGGTGACCATATACCCGCTAATAAAAGTGGAGTATTTGACCAGAAGTTTAAAAGGCCACTGTTACATGCAAGTTCAAAGTGAATATAATCCAAATTTTCAATTAATCTCTGCGCAACTTCTACGAGATCTGTATCTCTAATAAATGCAGAGCGATTATAATATGGTTTCAAAGCTCCATTATCCTTTCTTATAGAACAAAGGTAGCTAGCTAAAAGACCTTCATTTAATGCCAATCGTATCCAAGCTCTGCAATATCCAACTTCGGTGGTAAGTTGACTCAATGATTGAATCTGGTCTATGATCTGTCGATGAGAAAATACTAACAGTGGACCCCAAAAACTTGGTTGTGGTACAGCATCAAAATCTGGACCACTTAAAACTTCTGTTACTCGATTTAAAAGGCTATCTTTTAAACCGTGTAGGAAAACAGCCTCCAATACAGAGCATAGGGTCATACTCTCGTCGCAATTGGTAACTACACCGTTCTCTTCCACTCCTGGTGCACTTTGCATTTCCATCACACTGGTGTTTAACTGCTTTTGCAACGAATCTTTGACTAATATATTTCTTTTGTTTGTCATAGAATTGACTGTTTTCAAAAACGAATTCATCTTTTTCAATTTGATGTCCAACAAGAACTGTAGTTGCGTTACTGTTGCTTCTCCTTTCAAGCATTTTCGCACTGGTAATGAGAAGGAGTTACCTAAATTTTACAAGGTAACTCGATGCGATCATTAACCGTGGTAATGACACGTCGTAGATATTACTACGTTTACACAATTCAAACATTACGCTGATACTGACAAAGAAACAAGGAAGTACCGCTGAAAGGAATGTGAATCACAGATAAGAAAGGCACGCGAACTTCGAACCAATAATGATGCATGTCAACGTTATCTTTCTCGTCGAATATATAAGAAGTAGGTTACATCACACAAAAACAAAACATTATAATCAAAGTAATATATATGTATTCAAATTTTTATACTTCTTGGCACAAATCAGTTTCAGAAGACTCTGTTTTTTTATTTTTTACGATACAAGGATGATCGTGTGGTGCGTAATAAAGTGTTTCCTCAATTATATGTCGAACATGATTCAACAGCATTTCTGTCACTTGGATTTTTCTCTTAACATTAGTACAGATCACAACGATAGATTGCGCTACGATATTTATTAACACAATGATTCTTGAAGTTGGGTTGGACCTATTAAATATTCAAATATAAAACGCAAATGTCATTTGAAGAAAATGGAAAACTGTTTTTAGATTTGGATTGAAATATTCGTTGCAATAAAATGCAATTAATTATTTCGATGTAAATTCGTAGTAAAACTAATCTAAACTTGATTTACTTCGATAACGAGGTAACACTCGCACTGTCTGTCAGTTCGTTAGAAAATCCATTTTTTTTAATAACGTCAGTATTTTATTACACGTCAAAACGTGTGGTGTACAACTTTAATTATTATATTTTTTATTTTTATTTAGAATGAGCTGTTAATAATTAAAATTATTTATTTTCAATAAAATATTGATATCACAAATTTAAATTAACGTTTTATTTTCGACTGTATTAAAGAACTACACATATAATTGAGAAAACATTCGTAAAGCATTCATAAAGTATTCGTAGAACATTCGTAGAGCATTCATAGAGTATTCACAAAGCATTTGAACAGCATTGACAGAATGTATAGAGAGCCTAGGGTGCCTAGAAAATCTAAGGAAAGCCTAGAGCAGTGTTTCTCAACCTTCTTGGAATCATGACGTGGTAAATTCTTCTTTATAAAACAGAAATAATAATATTGTTTAGAAATCTGTTTTAACACGATTATTAGAGAAAAAAGGAACAAATATTTACAGTAAAAAAAGGAATGAACCTAAGGCGTGATTTGAATCTGACCCGCTGAATTTGTATATTCAGTACGCCAATGCTTACTTCAGTGTGTGGAAGAAACATACTAGATGTTATAATACACATATTATAATTATAATAAAATAAATATTGTAATACTGCAATATAATCTTAGCGATTAATATACTGTTAATATTTCAAGTTCTCGCGATTAATATATATGGTTAATACAGTATTGTCAACAAGTATTGACCCCGTATTCTTAGGTTCTCAAACTCTTGTTCTCAAATTTCTGAGTTTCCAAATATTCAAATCCCTAACCCTCAATTCTCCCAAAATCCAAATTCCTAAATTTCTAAATTTTCAAATTCTCAAAATTTTACATTTCCAAATTCCAGATTTTCAAATTTCCGAATTTCTAAATTATTGGCACTACAATAGCTAAGCAAGAAAAAAACGGAATAAATTTATAGATATCTCATAGCAATGTTCTTTCTCCCCCTATTACATTTTAATTATGAGTAAAACACGTTTAAAGACATTAAATTAAAAGGAAACAATTAAGAATGTAAGGATGAAGAATATCAAAATTTTAAACATAACATAACATTTATACATCACATAATTAAGTACTGTTTTCAATATTCAATAAACTCATATTAAATTAGAATTTAATTAGAATTTAATATCAGATAGTATACCATATACGAAAGTTCAAAATTCGTAAAAAGGTTTTACTTGTACTTGTTATTAGTTATAATTAAACTATGAATAATATGTTAGTCATAGTTATTTCAATAACAGGTATTAGATCATGTATCCGAAAGTTCAAATTCGTAAAAAGCTTTTAATTTCTTAACCCCACTTTTTCCAGTGATCCCTGAAATTTCGACCGAGCGTTAAATGCCTGTGCAGTGCGTGAAACACATGACAATTGTTACTTTAGATTCTATAAGCAAGTCTTTCCTTGCTTTACCGTTCCTATATTTAGATATGCACTTAGCGCATCTCAAATGTTGGAACAGGTATACCGTGTGTGAATGACCGAATACGCATGATGGGACGGTGCGTGTTCTTCGTTTGACGGCGGTGAAGTTCTGGTATGAGAGAGAAGAAAGAAAGAGATGCTACGACAGAAACGAATAAGTGGAAAGAAGCAAGCAGATCGAACAGGAGACAACGAAGCAAATAGTAGAATCAGGGCCGTACCACCGTTATGAACAACCTACCCTTTTAAGGGGCCCTCGGACGATCAATATTAATTGACAACTTGCGCTTACTTTATACATCCGTTCATTATTCATTACCGCTATAATTAATTTCCGTACTTAACTAATTAGAAATAATTGCATTAAATACCTGACATTATAGATACAAAGTATTGCACAAATAATAGACAAATTATTTGATGAAACTTTCGATGGGGAACAGTCAAAATGTTAATAAGGCATTGTTCAATATTTATTATGTATATGTTGAGAAAGCGTCGGGAAATATTTGAAGAAATTGAAAAGTATCTTATAATTCAGGTATTCATGAGAATCCCTATGTATTTCTAATTAAAACAACTTCCTTTCCGCGAGTAAAAGAACAGAGGACTGACTCTCGTATTTCCTTTTTACACGACATTAGGAACAATGTGCTTTCTCACGATTTACCAGCGTACAAAAGGCTTTGTGTCGTTTTGTATTTATCAAGATACATGATCGAACGAATAAATCATATAAAAATTCATTTTGTCTTCTTGGGTCAGGTGTTATATGCAATTATATATTTTTACTAAAAAGCTCAATTAAACTTATGCTGTTCTCATTAAGAATTTTTGTTATTCTTGTCATGGGTCACTGTGAGCCCACAAAGTTTTATTCAAATTAAGAATTAAGGTAAAAAATTTTTATTTTATTTACTGAGAATCATTTTATACATTTTAGTATAAAGTACTACTATACTATACACAGACATATAGAATATATATTTATAGTACTATATTATCATATTATAGTATACTATTCCAATGGTTTTCAACATTTTCTTAAATGTTAAAAATTAATGCTATAGCACATGTTTACAGCTCAAGAAAGAATATATTTTTTCTGTATATTTACAAAATACTTTATTTAATTTTACACGTTAATTTAATTTCAATTCAAGCAATTTTTTTAATATTTATTTTTCAGCACTGAAAATATAATTTTAAATAATAAAATTGTTATACTATATATTGCACAAAGCATTCACGTACCATTTAATTGTCTACTCTAAACACTATTGAGAACCACTGTTCTAAACTATAGTATGCTATTCTACTATGTTACTATATTATACCATGAACTTCCACAAACTGTAGACTGCACAGATCACGAGAGAAGTTGAAGTTACCATAAAAAGGAGAGGATAATAGTTGTGGTTGTTGCATCTCTTTCTATCACATGAGTTAGCAGAAGAGGGAATTAGGGTTGCCAACTTCTTTTCAGGAAAATATCAATAGTATTTTACGTTCAAATACGATAAAAAATACAGCGTACTATAAATAAATACAATACTCATCAGAAAAAAGTGATTGCACAATAAACTAATTTTAATTATATGTGAATTAATTACGATTTGTGAACGTGTATTTTTTATGTATATTGCATCATTAATTAATTTATTGTCAGAAGTTTGATGCTATTTCTTTCACCCCGTCATTTCATATTTATTACAGGAAAAGTTCTTTTTGTAAAAGTTGAAGTATTAGGAATAAAGAGGAAATATGAAATTATTTAAATTTTGTCGATCAAATAAGTCATAAATAAAGATTATGAAAAGTTATTGATGTATCAGAAATATATTTAGTATTTAAACATACTATATACTTTTCTAATAATATGTAGTACATTCATAGAGCTTATACTATATAATACTATAACATAATATAGTTATAATGCATAGCAGGATAAGCTGTCATACATTAGACTAAAATATAGTACTAATCTACCTGTTATAGTACAGTTGGCAACCCTAGAAGGAATTCTCTTTCTCTTCAACCCCCTTCGGTTATTTTCTTCTCACCCTTAGTGGTATGTGAGTGAGAGAGCATCACTGTCGGACTATTTCTATCCTTCAGTGTTTACTTCAGATAATAAACATACAGGGTGTCTCGCACACAATGGCGTTAGAGATAGAAAAAGTTTATGAAAGAAATATTGAATGAGATAAGAAAATCTATTTTCTAATAACCCCAATTTTTTGTAAATGCAATGATACACTTATGTAAAATGAAACTGTACACTGTATCTTACGTAGATAAATTCTTGGGAATATTTTCCATAAAAAACTATCGAAGTGTAATAACAAAAAATTTAATAATTTGTGAAAAATTTTAGTTTTAAAAATTAAATATCTTTCGAATTATCATTTTTGACACAGTACTTTTTTTTAACGTAGAATGTTTCGAAGAATCGATCCACATTGAAAACAATGTATAGTTCCATTTAAAGAGTATTTGGATTTTTTAAGTGCATTCTTGCATTTATAAAAATAATAAAGCCGTAGAAAGATAGACTTCCTGATAAGATTAAATTCTTTACATAACCTTTTCTTATTTCTAACGATTTTCAAGGTATACAGTTTTATAAAACACCCTGTACACTGTCAATATTTCTGGGTTCTCATATTTATTGATAATATTGTATTAATAATATACAATGTTGCTATTAATGGTATGAACATCCTTAATTTATTTAAGCATCCAAATGCTTAAGGAATGAATTATTTAAGAGTGAGAATTTGAGAGATTGGGATTTTAGAAGATTGGAAATTTAGAAGATTGAGAATTTAAGAGATTGGAAATTTAGAAGATTGGGAATTTTGAAGTTTGGAAATTTACAAACTTGGAAAGTTAGGAGATTGAGAACTTGTAGATATGAAAATTTTAAAGATAAAAAGTTTGAAAAAATTTAAAACTAAAAATTCAGAAATATGAAATTTGAAAATTTAGAATTTCTATATGTGAGAACAAGAAAATTTGTGAATTCAAAAAATCGACATCAATATTAATTGACAGTACCGAAATAATAACAATAAAAACGTACAATCTATAAATATAAATCTATGTTGAGAATATCTGTTAACGTTAAGTACATTCACCCCTGTTTGAAACGGGATTATAGCCATCGTTCGTTCGTAACAATGTCATAACACTGTTTACAAACACGATATTAATTGAAAATCAAATTCAATAATGCAATACGATAGAACGCATGCGCGTGTATAGAAAATTCCGAAACATTAGCATTGGGTGTAAGAAAAATGTCAAGGCGACTAGATTTTATTGACGGCACTGAGGGTTCAGGTGGCGGTAGTGGTGGGGGAACTAGAGACCGAGGGTGTCGGTCGACGAGTTGGTGCGCGCGGAACAGTGACGGTTCGACTGGTGAAATGGTCGGGGTGATAGTGTCGCTGTTTCGTCGATGATAAGAGAACGCGTGCATTATGTCTTAACAGCATTGTTGCATCACAACACTTTTTTCTCTGCGACCAATATTCATAATTTCATCGGTTCTCTGTCCAATTCGTCTTTAATGCCGCGACGCCGTTATCGAACGACCTCACTGTGTGCACATGTGTCATGGATGTCAAGAGAATAGACGTCTGTTGAATGTCAAATCCGTAACATGACATCTCGAGAAATCGTAACGGAGAAACCGTATTACGCCGAATAATCGATTTTTAGAAATAAAGTACAAAGAATTTAATCGCGAGATCGTCGTTGGAGATGCTACCTTCGAACACGCTCGAGGTGGAAGTCGGGAGTTCGTCGCCTCCGAGAGAATACGAAACGACCAATAACAGCTTCCTCTTGGAGACGATGCCCGGTGACTTGCATACCGAAACAGCGGCTTGCCGTCTGATGGACACTGGCGTGGTTGCTCGTTGTCACGAGGAAAACAACGAAACGAACAGAGGCATCCCCGAAGCCGAGTGTCTGAAAAAGATGGTCGAATCAGCTGTTGGTAACGGCAGGCCTGTCAACGATCGACCGCACCACAGTTTTTCCAAGAATTCCGCGTCCCTGCAAAGTCTAATTCGCAGAAGGAGTCGAAAACACGGCGCGTCGTTGCCGTTGGACGTTGAGGTGTCTTCGTACTCGTCGCATCCTGGCTGCCATGTCGACGCGGCCAAGAATGGTGTACATTACAGAAAAGACGAAGAAACTTGCACGGCCACGCGTACGTCTACACTCATTTACTCATCCTCCGCCCAACTGTCCAGAGGAGACAACGTCCAGGATGTCTCCTCGTCGACGAACAATGTCGCGACGCTCACCACGACCAGCAACACGAGTAACGTGACCTCCTCGGCCAGCGGAAGTCGATTCGGTAATACGGCATCTTCGTTGATAAGAACGACCAGTGTAATCACGGCTGGACCGTCCACGACTTCCTGGAACAATTCCACGGAAGAAGAATTAGATTACGTCGTTGATCCTGTTCAAGGGAACGCATACTACAAAGGACAACTACTGGGGAAGGTAAGCGAAATGTAAACGCTTGTTGCTTTGTTCCCGCTCTTTTTTTGAATTTTACCCATTGTAATTGTAACTGGAAAATTCACATTTTATATTGGCGAAAGGAAGCGACAAGTTCAAATATTAATATTATATATTCAGTATTAATGACGGATATTAATATCAAGTATTAGTATGAATTGTTAATATAAAGTATTGACGTCAAATATTAGTATTAAATAGTATTGACGGGTATAATATCAATATTTAACCTTATATAAGGACAGATTTAGAATCTTGCATGGAATACAGGGGTGCTGCTATCGATTATCGGTAAATTATCAATATCTTATTGATAATATCGTTAAAGGCTAATGGAAGTGCCTGAGGTAGAATGTAAAATGTGACATGTAATTTTATCTTTCAGATCGATTTAATCTCGTTTAATCTTCAAATCTGACGTGGCCTAATCAATCCTGATATATGATTTTATCGTTCAAGTGTGATTGCTCTTGATCGAACAGTAGCGCATATTAGATTCGAAGTTCAAATAAAAATAGATAGATTAGAACGATAAAAATATGAATCAGGTCAGGTTAAAATCACATCTAGTATTTTTTAAATCTAATCTAATCTTAATTTCATATAATACACGATTTTATCGCTCAGATTTGTTTGTTCTCGTTTGAACTTCAAATTCAACCTAACCAAACACAGTACAGAACTTTATCATTCGAATCTAACCTAAAATGGCGTGTAATTTTATGATTCAAATTTTATTCCGATTGAAATTTTGAATCTAATCCGATTGAGTTTCAAATGGAAGTAATTTGATTTAATTAATACAAATATTATATCAGCTTTTGTGATATTGATATGACAAATTATCGATAATAGCAGAAATTATCATAATCGCTCCAGTATAGGGCAAACTGGGCATTCTCACAGGTTAATTGGGTATAGTATTGATAATTGAATCTGAATAATTTGATTTATTAGCGTACAAAAACTTATCGGAACGTTAATCAAGACGAAATATTATTCGTTAACCGTTTCGTCCTTATACTATTTTTAAAGAATAACAGATAATCTATTTTTCGAGTTTGTACACGTTCCGATTCTTGTTGATTTATGATTAGCGTTAAGCGCGTCTGGCACTGAATATTTGAACTCTACCGTGAACGTGCTAAACGTTAGCAGCGTGCGTACGTTTAATCGCGAAGTTCGTACAGTCGCTTCGAGGTCCCGTTTTACGCGAGAGGAATGGCATCTTGAAATGTGGGAACTGCACAGCAATTAACCTACTCGCTATCGATACCGTTTTGCCTCGAAAATAAACATCTGTCATTTTCTTTTTTTTAGAAATACAGCATAAACATCTCGCAATACGTAACACGAACTGGGAATGTGATGAATCTGCATGCTAAATTAAGTAGAAAATATCGAATAACATTCTCTCATACGAGGTTTCGCTTTCCAGAACACTCAAATTAGAAACTTTTTTAAATATCTATAAAAAAGATTTTCTCGCAATTAGAAACTTATTGGATCAGTACTTATTAGGTTAACAAATTTTTTAATTTTTATATTCTTATATTTCCAAATTTCTTGTTTCTATATTCTCACATTTCTAAATCCAAAAATTTCAAATTTCCAATTCTGAAATTTTCAGACGCCAAAATTTTAAGTTCTCAAATTCCCAAATTTTGAAATTTCTAAATTCACATATTTCCATATTTTCAAATTCCTACAATTTTAGACCCCCAAACTGCAACTTCCACAATTTACAAATTCCAAAATTCACAATCAATATGTACTGCCAGTACAATTTCATCAATATTTCAATATTATCAACACATACTAGAAAACGTGAAATAATTTGATGCCTATTAGTTAATGAAAACACCATTATTTAACGTTCGCTTCATTTGCAAAGTCATTACTACAGTTTGTAATTTAAATTTCTAATATATCGGCGTTCAAATATTATCGTTAGCAAGTGTACGATTTCGAAAGTCAATATCATGTCAGTATCGTCTTCATTACTGCATTAAATATTTACACGTGGTTAAACAACAGGGAGATATGTTGATTTTAGTTCTCATTTGCGACTATTAATATGCATTGTTTCTCTTGTTATGATTTAAAAATTTGAATTTCCCCGAAAGCGTTTAAATTATTCAGGACGTAGGTAAATGAGATGTGTGATAAGAATTAACCAAGAGTCGAGATTTAGCAATTTATTAGGAGCTATTGCGCATGTAGCATTGCGCAGGGATTACCAAACCATAAAGTTAAATGGTATCAGTAATCTCTACAAATCCTTGAGTACATCGTATTTTTTTTTTATAACGAAAATTTAATATCAAGACTGAATAAAATAATATTTCTATAAATTGATGGAAATTTACAATATACTTCATGGAATATTTATCTAATTAAATGGTAAAAATGTACAAGAACGTAACCATGTCTAATTTTGATAATTTTTTGTCATGTTCATGTGAAGATTTTAATGGGGTTAGATTAGATTGGATGAGGGTGAAGTTAGATCTGGGTGATATTATTAAGGTCATCATTCTAAATAATATTGTGAAGGGTTGAGTCGCAGTTTTAAGAATATTATTATAATTTTATGGACATCATTTGCATTTAGTGTATATGCAAATCTAAATTTAAGTTCAAACGAATTTGGATTAGGTTAGAATTAACAATTTTTTAATAAATTATCAAGGTTATTGTCCTGAGTAGTATTATGGGGATTCATCGGGAAGTTTGAGTAAGTTAGTTGAGGTTAGGTTATGTGGATAATGTTTTAAAACCTTCACAAGTTTTCGATGTAATTTAAAAAGAATTTTTTAAAAATTATTTAACCTAATTTCTCACTAAAATATCCACAGCACCATTCACAGACGTCACCCTTTTCATAAATATTCACCAAAATAACATTTCTGTAAACAAATAATTTTCAAGCGTTCAATCGAACATTTAGTATTTGGTTAAGAAACCAATAGTTTTAATTCTTCGAGAAGAAAATTAATTGGGGTTGCTTCGAAATTAGGGTAATGCTATATATAATATTGTAAACAAGATGACTTAGTGGATTAGAAAATAGCAAGAAAACTGAAGTAATGATTTCATGCACGAAAATATATTTCAGGTTATAACAGTTGTTCGTATTTAGTCACACTGAGAGTACAGTTCAACGGATAGCATTTGATTATTTAAATTTCTGTTTACGTGTACTATTTACAGTGATTAAGTCGAACGTGATATTCCTACACCCAAGAACTGTCTTATCTCGCGGCGTAAGAGATTACTGGATGTTATACGATTTCCACCATTATATTTTCTATTTATTATACAGTATCCCTTTTTGCTCGTTACGGTAACCAAACTGGATTTACTAATTTGAAATTTTTTATAAAAATAATATTTCTCTATTTTGAAAGAGTTGAACAAGTTGTGAGGTTAGGTTAAGAGTCCTGTTTTCATCGGTCGCATTTTGTGTAAGTAATGACTCAATCTTGACGTCATACTTTTGTTTTTCCCCGCTTATCTAAAAGAGATAAGAACTCCTAATACCATACACTATCTATCATGCAAGGGATGATTTATAATCCACCCTACATTGCGTGAATCAGCGTCGTAGATTAACATTTTCCAATTCAAATTAACAAATTTAGAAAACAGATAAAAATTCCCTGGTGTGATCAGCTATGTTTTAGTTAAATTTTGCAATTTATTATTTTGATCATTTGTTCATATTGATAGCAGGCGTCATATTTGAAGAAACAAAGCGAAGGAAGTGAATCATTTGTTCCCCATTTTCGCATACCAAGAATTCTAATGTCAAACATTCAGAGAACGTTCTGTCACCATAGTGGAATCTATTTCCAAGAAACGTTATGTGGCTAACAAAGAACCGTGAGAAATGAAGAAAACTGCAAAGTTCAAATAGCGCACCATATATTTCTGGACCACTCTTATCGAGAAAGTTTAACTTACGTAATTTCTAAGTATTTTCGCTGGAATTCATCTTTTACAACTTCCTGCTGAAATCGAGAAAAGGATACAGAAACATTTTAGACATAGAGTAGCTAGTTTAACAAACGGCCGGTTAAATTGTACATACGTTGAAACAGAATTGTCACGTTCATTTAGCACGCATAACACGTGCGTGAAGTGCTTCGAAAGATTTGAGCTTGTTAAAATGTTTAGTCGCGAGGCCAGATGTCAAGTAAATTTAAACCCTACGTTATGCTTCGAAGTGACTAACGAAATTTGGCGTGACGCATTACACGTATTAATCTTTCTACTTTACCGATTTTTGTATATTTCTTTTTAAACGTCTGTGAGCAGAATTTGAAGTGGGAACGTTATGGCTGATCGAGTTTCATGGTAAATGCAAACATTCCATTTCGAAATTTATAAATCTGCAAATCACATATTTCCAGAGTACTACATTTATAAATCCCCAAATTTCCAAAAGAATAGATTTTCAAATTTCTACATTTTTAAAACCTCAAATATTAAATTCTGAAAATTTCCAATTACATAAATTATCGAACTACGGAATCTTGTAATTTCTAAATTTCTACATTCTTAAATTGTTCAATTCTCAAACTCCCAAATTTCTAAATAATCAAAAAGTTTCCACTCTCCATAAATACAGAAACTTCTAAATTTCCAAATTTCTAAATTTCTATCCATAACCGAAGCAGAAGTTTCACTTCTGACATGGCGACCACACACACGATTTTCTACTGCAAAAATGCAACCACCAACACATGTTCTCGTTAAGTCAATCTTAGTAGCAACTTGCATAAAATGTAGGTTATGTAGGGTTAACGTATAAAGTAGCAACACGACACCGTTCCTGCATGAATGACGACATTAAATCTGTTCAGATAGGCACAAAATTAAGGACGTATGTTACACGGATGATTTAATTACGTAACATTATCCTTTTTATGTTGTTGGCAAAATGATTTTGCGACATTTGGCAAGCGACATTCGTAGGAGATTCCAAAAATGTCTGGGGAGCATCGGTGCGTATCGATCGGTATCGATTCACCGCTCGTAGGAAATATTCTTTGGCTCGAGTTCGTTCGATCGATCGGTAGCGAGATGCAACTTTGCCTGGCTTCTCGTCGCCCAGAAAGAGGAAGAGAGAGACGGATAATTTCAGAGAGGATGTACTCTCAAAGTATATCCTCTTGCTCGAGAAAACCGGTCGCCGTTTCGTCATCTCGATTATCCACACCAGCTCGTTCCGAAGTTACTTCGTCTAACTTGTATTTGAGGTTAGAAATCAAGTTTTCCGTTATGTTGTACTTCGTCTATTCTTATTTCTGTTCGTTTTCTTATACATACGTTTTTTGACCACGTGTCAAAAACACGTTGCTATATGATTTCCTTACCAAAGTACCTATCAAATCACGCGATATCGCGTGCTTAATTTTTCACATTAAATATCTGCTCACGCAATATTGCGTGCTCGATAATTAACCCTCGCTATCTACCATATTGGTGGCGACATATTCCAGTTTTATCGATATTTGTCAAAGCATCGACGTACACGAGATATAGGGAATGAAATATCAATATTTTTAGAATCGAGAATTACATTTAAACGAGTAATGAAGCTCAGAGGTGGAAATAAATCATTTATTTAAATGATATGTTTCAAATATACGATTAATTTAGTTATATTGTGAGGAGCTGTATGTACTATCCTTGCACCATGTACAGCAGCGAGCACATAGGCGTCTCTACAGAAAATGGCGATCTAGGGAAGGAAATTTAACATTCGCTGGATTTGGTACATTCTATTTATAAATATAGACACGTGGAAATTTGGGAATTTAGAAATTTAGGGACTGGGAGATTTAGATTTTCCAGAAGTTGAAAGTTTCGGTATTTGGAAAATTAGATAAAAAGAAATTTAAAGATTTGAGAGTCTCGGCTTTTGAACTTATGAAAATTTAGAAATTCGGAAATTTGAGAATTTCGGGACTTGGAAATTGGAAGATTTAGGAATCCGGAATTTAGGAATTTAGAAATTTAGAATTTTTTGCAAACTAGAATACTCTTGAAGTTTCAAAATTTGGAAATTTAGATATTTGGGAATTTGGAGATTTGGAAGTCTAGGGATTCTAGAAATTTGAAAATTTAGATATTTGCAGATTTGGAAGTCTAGGGATTTTAGAAGTTTGCAAATTTAGATATTTGGGAATTTGGAGATTTGGAAGTCTAGGGATTCTAGAAATTTGGAGATTTGGAGGTCTAGGGATTTTAGAAGTTTGCAAATTTAGATATTTGGGAATTTGGAGATTTGGAAGTCTAGGGATTTTGGAGATTTGGAGGTCTAGGGATTTTAGAAGTTTGAAAGTTTAAATATTTGGGAATTTGGAGATTTGGAAGTCTAGGGATTTTAGAAATTTGGAGATTTGGAGGTCTAGGGATTTTAGAAGTTTGCAAATTTAGATATTTGGGAATTTGGAGATTTGGAAGTCTAGGGATTTTGGAGATTTGGAGGTCTAGGGATTTTAGAAGTTTGAAAGTTTAAATATTTGGGAATTTGGAGATTTGGAAGTCTAGGGATTTTAGAAATTTGAAAATTTGGAAATTCGAAAGTATAAAAATGTGAAAATTTTGATATTTTTGACTTACAAATAAACTTATAAAAATCTAGTTGTTCTAAATTCCAGCTAAAGAGGTAAAATTTGAAGATGCGAGAAATAATAGGAATTAAAAGTAGTTTTCGCAGCGGAACGAGAAGGAATGAACAAAATTTTAGTTTTATGTAGGTTTTCGAGTTATCGAGATTCGACTGTGGTAATTTTTCGTCATGCTGTTAGTCCGAGGACATCGTGTAGAAAAAAATTGTCCGTAACCGTGTACGTGTACCCTTTGTTCGCACATGCTTATACACACGCAAGTTAGTGACATCTTATGGCTTTCACCGATTGGTTTCGTGCACGTGTGTTCGGTGCAACAACCACGAGGATAAATTCAACGGATGGGCCCCTTCCTCTCTTTTCTCTTTTCCTCCTTATCCGTTTACTTCCCTTTTTTCACCATAGACAATTCACATGCGCCGTTCTCATCATTTCTATGCAGGATGAAGTTCCTTCTGTCTATTAAATTAATTTCATAGATGGTGCTTCCCTGGGAATTCGTTTTCTACCTTAAATCGTATAAAAACTACAAATGTATGTGATCCAATTATATTCTCTATAATTTGCTCTCTCGAGTTGTTATATACCTGACAAATTAACATTCTTTCTCTCCATTATTACTTTAGAACCTATTACTAAGGAAAATGTAGCCTTTATTTTTGTTCTTGTGCCCGTGGCCGTATTCTTGCAGCAATAAAAGTTTACTCTGTGGTTAGCGACAAATATTGGTTGCAGTTTTTTGCAGTTAAAGTTTTTTTATTAAATTGGAACTTTTTTTTGATACGATTCAACACGAGAGCGTTTCATCTCTCAGTGCAAACAAGTTTTTAAATTCTCAAATTTTCAAATTCCTAAATTAAAAAATATTCAAATTACCAAATTTATAGATTTCCAATTTTGTAATTCTCAGATCCAACAAATTTTTAATTCTGAAATTTTCTAAACTTACTAAAACACAAATCTCATTTTCTGTTTCCAAATTTAAAAATTTTCAAAATCTTAAATTTGCATCAATAATAAGAATGCAGTAAAGACTCGATATAAGCGAAAATGACCTATACGATATAAGCAAAAAGAAGATGTGTTATTTCGCTCGCTGTTTTTTATGGTCAACAATCAATCAGTGTAGGACCTAAACAATATAAGCGAAAGTTCAGATCCAAGAGATTCGCTTATATCGAATCTCTACTGTAGTATAGTGTTCTAATGTGCATAACCACCACACAATTTTTATCTAAATTTATAATTTTGTTGATACTCTAATATTAATTAAAATTTTGATTTCTTATGACATAATATTCTAGAAGAGGAATGAAGTGAATAATATTCAAATGAGAGCTCAGATATGCATAACGGTTACGCGATACTCTTGTATCAAGTAATTAACCTGATATCAAAGTTTGTCTCGAACTTAACGAGATTAGTGTGAACCGGAGACACATTTTTGTTCCCGAGTTCACGTGCTTCGTGGAATCTATTTTGCTGGCTTAGATGATAACGTTTATCTCTGAATAATCTCAAGAAGTAATTAGGTTTCGAGACGTATCGTTATGTGCCTCATTATTAACTAATTAATCATGGAAGCCGTCAGGTATTCAGAGATGAAATTTGAAAATATAAGTCAGATTCAAAATATAAATTAGATTCATTTTTATATACAAAATATTAATTAATAATGATCGACAATTCAAAAGTTACGTAATTTATAATTAATATCGCACGAGGTGAAAGGGTGTGAAGTTTGGAATTGAAAGATCCTCTTTCAATTTTGTGTTGGACTATTATTTATTGAATTATTAACTATTAAAGTTAGTCAATTGGAAGGTGTGCAGGGACGTAGCATGTTATGGGTTCATTCCCCAATTTGAAAATTTCTACATTTCTATGTTATAATTTTTTAATCTGCATATGTCTAAATTTTTTAGGTTTAGAAATTTTTACATTTCCTAATTCTCAACTTTCCAAATTTGAAAAATACTAAATTTGAAAATTTGGTATTTCCAAAGTTAGGAATTTGTAAATTTCAAATTTCTCAAGTTTCAAATTAAGAAATAGGATTTTGGCAGTTTGAAAATATGCACCAAACTCGGTGAGCCCTATATCACACTAAGTCCCCGCTTCCCGCCTTTTGATCGCCAACTTCAATTATTAATAACTCCATAACTAATTATCTGAGCCAAAATTGAAAAAGGAAATTTTAATTCTAAATTTTATTCTCTTTCATTCCCTAAAATACTATTTATTGCAGATATGTCAGTTTCATATTTCAACAAAAGTGAAGAATCTAATATTGAACTCTTGGCGAACGTTTAATTTTATTCTTGATATCCCATTAATTACTTCTTTGCGGAGCTGAGAAATTAATTCAATTTTCCTGAGGATTCTAAAAGCGGATGAATACTTTTGTGATCCACTGTACGGTAAATGCTTCGAAAGCGCTTTTCAACTATCGACCCCGGTAATCAATATCGAGAGACGTCTGTCTAGTTAAAGTAGAATATTAATGCTGCAATCAGCACGAACCGTTTTATTAATAGTTAAAAAGACCGATCGACTGTTCGAATATCCTACTTCTATTCTTGCAGCCGACATTTTCTTAACGTGACACTTCGTTAATTCATCCACTCGTTCTATTTCTGTCTATCGATTTCTGAATGTCCTCTGCACCGTGATCAATCTTTCTTTTTTTGTATTCTTATAATTAGAACGCAGAGACAAAAATTTATTTCCATCTATAACAAGAGATTATTATTAGAATTAATATAAAGTTATTCATTTTAAACTATTATATAAAATTAATGTTTGATACAGTATCTACATAAATAAAAAGGGATTTAGGTCATTGCAGTATTAACTTCATGTGTGTAGAAGGGGGTCCAGAAAGGGTATCACCCATATAAAAAAGGGTAGACCTTTCCTGTACCCATGTGTGGAGTAAGACTTCTGGGTGCCTGGGATTATCAAACCCCAAATATTTAAATAAATAAAAAATTAATGGGATTGGATAATAAATTTTTGCAAATAAAATTTATGATGAAATATATGTGTTAAAAAATTTAAATTTCTTCTGAATTGACTTTTGAATACTTTGGACTATCAAACCCTAAATATTTAAATAATTAAAAAGTGAGGGGATGGAATAATACATTTTTGTAAATAAAATTTATGATAAAATATGTGTTAAAAAATTTAAATTTCTTCTGAATTGACTTTTGAGTGCTTGGGACTATCAAACCCCAAATATTTAAATAACTAAAAAGTGCAAGGTAAAATAAGAAATTTTTGCAAATAAAATTTATGATAACATAACTGTTGGAAAATAAAAATTTATTCTGAATAAAATTAACGTTTAATATCAATAAAAAATAATGATTTATAGATAAGTAAATGTATATCTTGTATAGAGTAATCGATATTATTGTAGCTTATTCAGCAGCTACAGTACCTTCTATTTTAACAGTACTTTGTTGTGACTTAATAACTTTAGTATGATTTATTTTTATAGCTGATGCTGAACACAGAGAATTACATTTTATCCTTCTCCGAATTAAAGACGTATAAATTACAATATATAAATAATTATTTACTAATATTTTGTACCTAACAATGAATCTAAAATTCGTTCATAGTAATATAATGAAATTTATTTTTTCAAATTTTACCCCTTTTTATTACTTTTATAATTATTTTTATGTTCTCTAAAACATCTGAAAATCAAATTGAAATAAAATCATATAATTTAAAATGTGATATAATATGCTAACAATGTGTACAGTTCTATTAATTTATTTCATGTTTTGTAAAAAAGAAGAGGGACACTGTATGCACCGTTAACCCATGAAGTAGCTTACAGAACCATGAAATATATTGTTTCTGATTAAACGGAATGTCTTTCCTATGAAATTTATGATAACCCTGACTATAACATTTTCCCTGTGCCTTTTGTTGTATCTTCTGGAAAAGATAAGACATTTCAAGAAGAAAAGTTGTACGTGTAAGAAAGTAGATGAATAATGTTTATTTCGTGTTGAAAATGTTTTGTGAACATGGTTAATTCGAAAAGTCCAAGTTTGTACTGTTATTAATATGACATACATAAACATCTTGAGTGGTTAATTTTCATGTAAATATTTTAATTCTTCAAGAAATTAGTCTTTGGGAGAAATAGTGTCATATTACCAAAAGATGAATGACAAGTTAAAAATGACAGGATGTATAATAGAGAGAATACAATTAAAATTTCAAGCTATGAAACGAAACCATGTCAGCTTTGGTCCAAGGAAAAAGTATTATCAATATTCATTTGAACTTACGAACAGCAAGATTTAATACTATGTACTTAAAAGCAATTTGTATTTTTACTATAGAAACATAAATTACAATATGAAATATGTTATTAACACTTCTTTTTATTTCTATGTGGTCAGATGTGCAGTGTATATAAAGTAAGCGAATACAAGGTTCTTATTTATCATGTTATCTATATTTAACCATGAAATCTAATAAGATAAATCTGATAATGAAATTTATTGAATGAAATCAGGTCAAACTGAATTCCGTGGATTTGAATCGCGTTAAATTGAATATCGTAAAGTTGAACCACATTAAATTGAATTTCGTCAAATTGAATCGCATTCAGTGAAATTTCGTGAAACGGAGTCTTATTGAATTGAATACCATGAAATTGAGTGATGTCGCATTGAATGCTGTAGAATTGATACTTGTAAAATTGAATATCGTTAAACTGAATCGTGTCGAATTGAATTTTGTGGAATTGAATTGAGTAGGATTGAATCGTGTCGAATTGAATTGAGTTGAATTGAACCGAGTAGAATTAAATTGTGTCGAATTGAATTTTGTGGAATTGAATTGAGTAGGATTGAATCGTGTCGAATTAAATTATGTGGAATTGAATATAGTTGAATTGAATCGAGTAGAATTTAATTTTGTGCAATTGAACCAAATGGAATTGAATTGTGTCGAATTGAACCGAGTAGAATTGAATCGTGTGGAATTGAATTTTATGGAATTGAACCGAGTAGAATTGAATTGTGTCGAATTGAACCGAGTAGAATTGAATCGTGTGGAATTGAATTTTATGGAATTGAACCGAGTAGAATTGA
This sequence comes from Megachile willughbiella, assembly GCA_945859595.2. Classification (NCBI taxonomy): domain Eukaryota; kingdom Metazoa; phylum Arthropoda; class Insecta; order Hymenoptera; family Megachilidae; genus Megachile; species Megachile willughbiella. The sequence goes on from OX243796.1 coordinate 15,951,784, forward strand.
ATTTTGTGGAATTGAACCGAGTAGAATTGAATCGTGTCGAATTGAATTTTAGAGAATTGAACCGAGTATAATTAAATTGTATCGAATTGAATTTTATGGAATTGAACCAAGTAGAATTGAATTGTGTCGAATTGAATTTTATGGAATTGAACCGAGTAGAATTGAATCGTGCCGAATTGAATTTTATGGAATTGAACCGAGTAGAATTGAATCGTGTCGAATTGAATTTTATGGAATTGAATCGAATAGAATTGAATCGTATCAAATTGAATTCCGTGGAATTGAATCGTCCCAAATTGAATTTTGTGGAATTGTATTGAGGTATATTTCAATTTGATGGAATTGAATTGCATCGAATCGTATTGTGTGGAATTGAATTGTATTGCATCGAGTTAAATTTCATGGAATTGAATTGCGTCGAATTGAACCTCGCAGATTTAACTTGCATTGTTTAACCATGTTAAATTTAATCTCCTGGAATTGAATCTCACTGAGTTTCGTAGAATGAAAATTCGCAGAATGATATCGCGTTTGATTAAATCCTACAAAAGTGAATTGCGTGAAATTGAATCGCGCGATATTAAATTCCATACAATTGAATAACATATATGCTTTTAGCGCATACGTTAAAACTGAACATTCTGTTTAATTTCATATTATTACTCCGGACTATTACGTCTCTGAACACGAAACATAAAAGAACTTCGAGATCAAAATTGTTCTAGAATATTGGTTAGATAAGAAGATAACCCTTATGTTCGAGCATAGGGGTTAGATAAGTAGAATTCATAGTAAGGGGACGAAAAAACGATTCGTTAATCTCGTTCGGTTTCTGGGTCGATAAACTGTCATACGTCGCAGAGATTTGGCTTCACGTGTCCACTTACGATCAAACAGAAGTTTCACGTGCTGATTAATGCCTACATGCACCAACCTCAAGGAGAAAATTCCCCCGACCGGTTTCTATGGAATGTTTGTTCTTCATTGATTCGATTGTACCGGAATGATTTTATCTACGGTCCATTCACTTTTTGCATCTTATATTATGCGCTCCCTGTTACTCGATTTTCCCATTAGAGATATAATTTGTCAAAAGTACAAGAAACTTGTATAGCACTTGCAGTTTAAGCCAGTTGACATACATGCCTCGCATAACTGTGAAATTGAGAGCATTTTTTACAAAAGTGTTGCATAGAAAACCGATATGGTTTCTAAGAGCATATTCTAGCGTATCAACTTTTGTTTTAACGCCTTTCACACTGAATACATTTCAATAATTAAACGAATATATCAAGCCAGTTATATGATAAGTATGTCAAGAAGGAGATTAAGCTTATTTGATTATTTGAACATTTGCTTTTTAGGTATTTGTAAATTCAGGAATTTTAGAATTTTTAATATTCGAAAACCTTTTTAATAATTTTATTTACAATAAATCTAGTAAATAGTTGTAATGATATTTAATCTTTTTTATTGAGCAAGCTTTTATATATTTAGAAAAATTATTTATTGTTTGTAATATCAAATGATTTCCAGTAAAGTGATATATCTATGTAAAAATTCATACGTCCCCTAGAAATGGGGTCGTGCCACTGAAAGAATTAATGTATAATCACTCCCAATAAATTCATTAATTTTTCCATGATCATATAGTATTATACCGAGTGTTCATTGCTACTCACAGTTTCAGATTTCAGATAACCGCGGATCTTGGAACCTCTCTCCACGGATACCGGGGTTTCGTAAACAGTATATTTTCAAGTTATTTCCTGAATCCGTAAATAAAATAGCTCGCGTTTTATATACGAAAAGTGAAACGAAATACAATAAATTTACCCATTATCTCCGACAGATCCACCCGCTATTAGCTCTTTATCTGTCGATTTAAAAAAAAAAATGTAATCTTAATGACTGGATACAAGTTTAGAAAGTGGTAAGGAAAGATGACCTCGTAGTTAACAACGAAGTTAATAAAACGCTTGACAAGTGAGAAGAAGCGAGTATAGTTATCGCGAAGAGGAAAAAGATCATTTTGAAATGAAAGCCAAGGTGAAAATCGGGTCAAGGTAAAACGTAAACGAGGAAGACACTAAATTAGACCATTTCTAATATCGAAGCTAGACAGGATGCGCGATTCAAGTATTACGTACTCTTCTTTTTTTGAGGTAAATAGCTACTATTCTGGCAGTTTGTCAAATAAATAGGTATATTTAGATAGATGAACACGTGTATCGTCTACGAATGTATCTCGAAATAAAAGACACCGAAATGCAATAACCTAACAATCGCAAAGAATGGCAAGAATGGTATAACTTATAGCGAGTCATTCGTTTAATCTACACTCGTGAGCAGCGTTTGCTTTCTGTAACTAAGGACGAATCTAAGGGAAGGAGCTTCCCACCATTTTTCTTTTCTTCTGGAAAGACAAATGTACACTTGAGAACTTTCTAAATTTTCAATTTTATGAATTCTCAAACTTTCAAAAGTCTAATTTTTCGAATTCCTTAGTTTCCATATTTTTAAATTCTCCTACTCTAAAAATCACAATAACCCTAAATTTTATGTTCTCAAATCCCTGTATTTTCAAATCACTGCATCCGTTGATTTCTATATCCCCAAATCTCTATGTTTCCAAACTATATCTCTGAATTATTGTATCTTTTAATTACTACATCCCAAAATATCTATGTTACAAAATCCCTATGTCCAAAAATCTCTATAACCCAAAATTCTTATATCTTAGAATCCCTATATTCCAAAATCCCCATATCTCAAAATCCCTATATTTAAGAATTCCTATATCCCAAATTCCCTATGTGCCAAAATTTCAATGCCCCAAAATCCCTATATTCCAAAAATCCCTAGATACAAAAATTCTTATATCCTAAAATTCCTATATCCCAAAATCCCTGTATCTCGAAATCCCTAGAGCCAAAATCCCTATATGCAAAAATCCCTAGATACAAAAATTCTTATATCCTAAAATTCCTATATCCCAAAATCCCTGTATCTCGAAATCCCTAGAGCCAAAATCCCTATATGCAAAAATCTCTAGATACAAAATCCCTAGATACAAAAATTCTTATATCCCGAAATTCCCTGTATCTCAAAATCCCTATATCACAAAGTCCCTAGATCCAAAATCCCTAGATACAATAATTCTTATATCCCAAAATCCCTATATTCCTAAATCCCTATATCGCAAAGTCCCTATATCCTAAAATCCCTAGATATAAAATTCTTATATCCCAAAATTCCTGCATCACAAAATCCCTGTATCTCAAAATCCTATATTCCTAAATCCGTATGTGACAAAGTCCCTATACCCTACAATCCCTATATACCCAACAGTGTATATTTTAATAGCTACATCCGAAATTTTCAAATGTTCAGATCCTTTAAGTTTCGGAGTTTCTAAATTTATAGAATTCTAAATTTCTAAAATCTCCTCAGGGTAATGTAATTTTATTCTCGAGTGTATAGGAATGTCAACTTCGTCCGCTGCAAACATTAACATCCGTTTTCATGCAGCTGCAGCACGTGTTATCGAACGTCGCGCAGCAATATGTTTCACAATTCGTGGTGGTCCATTCGACTATAGACTAAACGGAAACGAAAGACAATGATACCTTTTTTTATTCTTTTTGTTCGGCGCAGTTGTGCAAAGCAGTTGTGAAACACGTTCTAAGGGTTGTATTTTTAGGAGACTTCCAGGGGTACTTAAAAATACATGTACCGAATTTACCAGTCGTATATGCTTTAAACCGTTTGCCCCAGTATTTGGGACAGGTATTTCCAAGATGTAGATTCTGATCCATTGGAGACTCGCATTAAACATTCAGATATAAGCGGTAAAACGATGTTTTTTATTCAGCTTCTCTTTATTTGTTTTAGAATATGCTTCAGATGGGAGTGAGTCTCTAACATGTTGACGTTTGCAATATAAAGACTGTAGAACTGTTATCGAATTTTTGATCTTCGGAGCTTTTAGATTTTGGAATTATGGGATTTCAGAACTTTGGGATTCTGAAATATTGAAATTTTCCGACTTTCGAATTTTTTAGTTCTGGAACTTTTGAAGTACATTGCTACCTCAGGATTTTGGAGCTTTGGGATTTTAGGCTTTTGGGGTTTTTAGGAATATTGGAGTTTTGGGATTTTAGGAATTTGGGACTTAAAAGTTTTGGAATTTTGAGGTTTTGAAATTTTGGGGTTTTGGTATTTTGGGATTTTGGGACTTAGAACTTTTGGGATTTTGAGACTTTGGGATGTTGCGATTTTGAGACTTTGAGACTTTAAGGCTTTGGCATTTTGAGATTTTGAGATTTTGAGATTTTGGGATTTTAGAATTTTAGTATGTACAGATTTGGAAACATTGAGACTTTGGAATTTTGGGACTTCATGAATTTGATATTTTGAATCCATGGAATTTTGAAATTATTTAATTTTGATATTTTAGCAGTTTAAGACTATGGAGTTTTCTGGAATTTTCGCATTTTTAAACTGTGGGGTTTTGAGATTTGGATATTTGAAATTTTGAAAATTGGGAAATTCGAAGATTTCAGATACAAAAGTTTGAAAATTTTAATTTTTGAAAATTCAACAGTTTTGCGTCTCTTTTCATACAATTATCAGATCTCCTTCGGCATACTCCGTGACTATTCGTGTTACATTAAGAGAAGGTAGTGGGGGATCCCTACTATGTATGAAACATTGCATAATACTGGCAATATATCTAGAGTCTACTGAAATTGTACGGTATGCAGGAAAAATGAACTATAAACTATCACTGCCATTATTTTACATAAGAAACAGAATATAATATTATAAAAAAATGTAAATTTTATGAAATCTATAATCGTTGAACCATTAATTACGTACGTTTTTTAAAATTACTAGAACGCAATAAAAAGTGATACCGTTTGATGAAATTAGAGTAGCAGGCCGTGTATTTCGGGGTTGTTCATTTGCAGACGCTTTTGCTTGTAATTCGAGATCAAAGTGTAACTAAAAAAAGGACGTCTGTACGACCTAAATTTTCTTTAAGTTGTTTGTGTTGCTTAGTGCGGAATGTTTGTCTTGAAAAAACCTTCCTTCGAACGTTTTTTAGCGTTTCCGAAACACATAATGTACGGATCGAGCGCGTATTCTTCTTTCAAAATATCTTTTTTTTCGCTGATTTTCTCTCGACAAAAATACGAGCTATCTTCGTTGATATCTTTACAAGATCTTCGTTATTTAATCTCGAAATTGAACAATACGATAATATTTTTTTACGCCTTCTTAAGTATGTAATAATCATTGATTTTATTTGGTAGTACAAGATTTATTTATTTATTAAAAACATTGTTTCAACTACGGTTATTTTTTTTCTGTCAGTGATATCAATTACTTTAATTTAGTACTTGCCACGAATTTTCTTTTTTTTTTTATTTGTTTTGAATTTATATTGATATCAATTTTTTTAACCATTCTATTTTTTAACAATAATTCACACATCTTTTATGTATTGTGCAAATAATCAGTGAATTTATTTTATTTTTTATTTAAATAGGAAAAATTTTCTTTATTAGAGAATATTAGAAAACGTTTTTATAGTGGAAGGAGAGGTATTTGTATTGTTAAACATTATTATATTAAAAAATTATTTTCAATAATAATCAATAAAATTTAATATTTTATATTTAAAATTTAAATAAAAACGTTTGTAAAAATGTAAAAAAAAAAGTAAAAATGTTTGTATTGTTGAAGCAAAAGTATTTGTGTTGTTAAACAGTATTATACATAAAATTGTTTCAAGTAATTATCAGTAAAAATTCACTAATGCGACTTATGATAAATTCCACTCTGAAATTGTTGATAAATTATGCAGTTATCAGGGTTGTGTTTAGAACTTATCGCACCCTACAGATTAAAATCATATCTGAAAATGTAAATATCAGGCCTTTTCTGATATAAATAAGAATGAAGGTGATATTTGTTTAAAAAATAATATTTGATCGACGTTAATCCTTCGTTGTATGATTTTTAGGTCATGAATCATTGTAAATTTGAAAACTTTAAAATTTGGAATTTTTTGAATTTTGTATTGAACAAATGGGGATTTGAATATTACAAAATTTGGAGATTTGGAGTTTAAGTAATTTGAAAATTAGGGAAGTTGGAAATTTAGAAATTTAGAAATTTGGTAAATTATTAATTTGGAAATTTGGAAATCAGAAAAATGGGAAATGTGGAATTTAGGGAAATGGGGAATTAGGGAAATGGGGAATTAGGGAAATGGGGAATTAGGGAATTGGGGAATTAGGGAATTGGGGAATTAGGGAAATGGCAAATTAGGGAAATGGGAGATTAGGGAAATGGGAAATTAGGGAAATGGGAGATTAGGGAAATGGGAAATTAGGGAAATGGCAAATTAGGGAAATGGGAGATTAGGGAAACGGGAAATTAGGGAAATGGGAGATTAGGAAAATGGGGAATTAGGGAAGTGGGAGATTACGGAAACGGGAAATTAGGGAAATGAAAAAGTGGGTAAATGGGAAATGTGGAAATTTCGTAAATTAATAATTTAGTAATTTGGTAATTGGGGCAATGGGAAATTTGGGAAATTGAAATTCGTCAATTTGGAAATTGAGGGAGGTGCAAATTTGGTAATTTGAAAATTTGGAAGTTTGTAAATTAGGGAAATTGGAAATTTAGAAATTAGGGCAGTGGGATATTGGGAAATTAGAGAAGTGATAAATTTGGAATTTTGAAAATTCGTTAATTTGGAAACTAGGAAAGTTGCAAATTTGGTAATTTACAAATTAACGAAATAGAAAATTTAAAAATACGTTAATTACAGAAGTTAGGAATTTTTAATTTTAGAAATTAGGGACAGTCGAAAATTATGAAATCTCAACTGTCGTAGACTAATTTGACAATTTAAAAATTTAAAAGATTATAATCTTTCAAATTCGAAAATTAGGATGTCCAAAAGTTTACATAACACAACTCCATTACAGACTCTAAACACGTGCCAATCGTGCTGAATGATAAACACAACCCCAGTCAGAATATAACAAAAGAAGCTTGTAAAGTTCCACGAACATTTTTATTCTCCATTCCAACGAACATTCATGTCAGAAATTTTTAAACATATGTAAACTACTGTTCGATAAACTCGTTAGTTTCTTTTACAATTCTTAAAAATACAATTTTTGTGTTTACCGTTCCATTTCGGTTCAACTCAAACAACCAATAATTCCGAACGAGTTTTGCACACTCTATCATGGAATATTTTAATATCTACTTAAACGCTTTGCAATTTAAGCGTGATAATTTATTACGGAATAGATATTGAATGTTTCGAATAAAATAGACAAAAAATTTGAATTCTGGCGTGCAATTTAGATTCACTGGGGTATGTAATACCTCTCCGGTGACTTGCAAAACGGATGAAAGAGCTTTGCTGCGTCGTGAAAACTGTTTTTACTTTCCTCCTCGGCAAATCTACCGTGGCAAGGCAATAAACGATAATGTAAAGATGTTCTTGAAGAATGAAAGCAAGCGTTCCTGAAAAGAAGCCTTTCACTCTGGCAAGCTCAAACGGATGTTGCACGGAGAAATTGTAGATTGTAGAACCTAGTCACTCGTTTCACATTTTTGTTTTGCGCAAAGTGTTTAATTCGTTTTTTTGTGTACTCACATTCTCCCTGTTGCTTTCAGGGTGGTTTCGCCAAGGTTTTCTTGATGACCGACGTCAGCAATGGAAACGAATACGCCTGCAAGATCATTCGAAAAAATCGGATGCAAAAAATTCATATGCAAAAGGTATGGTTTATTAATTTCTCGTGTTTATGTAGATCTCTTTTTTTAACTTTTGTTACATAAATACTGCTATAATTCTGAAGAAAAACATGGTACATGCTCTTCAAGTTTTCTTTGACTTAATAATTTTGTTTCCTTTATTCTTAGAATTATTTATTTTTGTATCGTGTACACTTGATTATTACTTTTATTGCATAATACCTGTACCAACATAATTTGTTGCAAACGTTTTCAAGTTTACTTTTTCGAATTCTGAATGTTTGCTACCAAGAGTGCGAAATCCAACAATCACAAATTCGATTATATCCGTTCAGTTGTAATCAAACAGTTGACTTCGTTCCAAAGAATTTTTGGAATCAATTGGATAATCTTCAAGCATTTAGACATCGCTGTAGTCATAATAGATCTATTAATAAAATTCTTGCATACAAGTTGTTACATTCTGAAAATCTTACGTCTCCGTTACATAAACATACCATAACTCCATGAATAATTCATCATTTGCAATTTTCACTTTTTGCAAAGTTACATAAATCATTGAATCATTCAGAATTCTTTACGCTGTGATGATTCTGCAATTATCACACGAATTTCTTTATTAATCGTTGATCCCATCAGTAGCGTCGTCATGATCTCGTGCATAATAATTAATAACGAAAAAAGAGAAATAACAATATATAGTTACTCATGGACCGTCATTAGGATAATCCGTTTAAGTTTTACAGATGACATCAAATGACCCCGAGAATAATGATGATCTATTCGTTGCAGATCGCTCGCGAGATAATGATTCATAAAGAGCTGAACCACGTGAACGTTGTCCAACTGCATCACTACTTTGAGGATAACCTTAACGTGTATATGCTTCTGGAAGCCTGTCCTCGAAAGGTATCGTATGTCTGTTACCTACCTGTTTCCAACGTTACATTCTCTCTATACATTCGCAAGAATTTCCCAACCTTTTCCTTTCTAGCCGAGCCAACATCTAATCCTCCTTGTGTACGTGTGCATGTGTATGCGTTCGAAGAATGAAAAGAAGTTCGCTTACCTGTTAAAGTCTCGCTCTTTCAAGGAACTTCGTCAGAAAGATCAGCAAAAGCTGAAAGGTACGAGCTTACGTCCGGCCGTGCAAGAATTTACGGCCCGTTTAAAGAGACAGAATTGCCTGTTGCTCCTTTTCCTTAGCAGGGTCAAGAATACGCTCACCCTGAAATAGACTGCTCTTTCGGCGTGAAATTCTAAGGGAAACGCAAACCTGCTTAGAAAAACGACAAGTTTTCGAAGCTTCTTAACGCGGTGCAGCCTAAGTCGCGATATTATTGGATAAAGAAATAAAATGGTGCGAATAATCTGCTTCAGAACTATAAAATGCGGATTGTTGAACATATTCGAGATTTTATTCACCAACTCAAAGCATATTTTCGTTGAAAAACCAGTTGGCTGAGAGGTTACATGAATTACATGATATACTTCAGATTTGATAACCACTCTTTTGGTTATATCTTTTGAACGGTTTAATCTATGTAAATGGAAAGTATATACTGTAAAACTAGAGACCCTAAACTTTCATTTGGTCTCTCATCTGTTGGAATCCATGCCATAAACTAGGAGGAAGTTGAGGGAGAGACACTAGCCGATTCATGATTTTGATATTAGGCCCCGAGAAGAAATTTTTTTATCACTATTTGACTTGTATCTTTTGAATGGTTTAATTTATGAATGTAAAAAGTATATGGTGTAAAACCAGAGATCGTAAGCTTTCTTTTGGAACCTCTCTTCGGAGAATATGTAGTATAGTTTAGGAGAAAGTCAAGGGAGAGACACAGCCTCTTATGAGATTCTCCATCTGAAGGCTATGGAGAAAAATAGGTTAAATTGGCCATCGCTATCGATGCATGTGATATATATTATATGCAATTAATGTTGTGGAGAACCATGCATTCAGCCTTATTTGCAAGATTATTTCCTTGAACAGTTAATCGGGCTCGATTTCCCCTGTGCACGTGTTTCTGTTTAAACGCTTTCAAGAAGTAATAAACAGGTTTGTTCTTATTTTCCGCGATTCTTGCAAGTCACTTGTTTGGCATGTACCTAACGAAGCAACCATCATGTTCTAGATATTTTATTTAGGATGTTTGATGGAAGCTGAGGATCACAACACTTGCAAACATTTGTTAGAAATGTTCATGAAATAAAAATAATATTAATTTCAATAACGATAATAATTTTGAGTAAATAGCGTGGTAATACAGTTATAAAATATATAACAAAATATATTTATACAATTATAATTTATTAAAGAATGAATGACACATTAACAGTAATATTCATATAAAACGTGACAGACCTTAAGATATTTTAGTATAAAAATATAATTTCTAAAAAGAAATATAATATATACAGTCAATCATATAACATGTTAAATCTCCAATATCCAATTTTCACTATATTTTTCTATTTATTATAATAAAATTTAATATATCATTTTAAACCCTGATGCAGTAAGATATTCAAGTATCTAACAATATTTTTTTGTGTGTAAATTATTGTAAAAAGTGGATAATCCATGTTTCTATATAGCCCTTTTTATTTTAATAAAATCGTGTTTTTGTTTGACAGAGTTTGATGCACGTGTTGAAGTACCGTGGCAAAGTCACGGAACCGGAAGCACGGTATTACATGAAACAAATGGTGACCGGTGTTGCATACATCCACTCTCAGAAAGTTGTCCATCGGGATTTGAAGCCAGGCAACATGTTCCTATCGGATCGTATGATCGTCAAGATTGGAGACTTTGGCCTGGCGACGAGGCTTGATGGACAGTGTAGACGCGTGTAAGTTTTCTTTTACTTCATAGCTATTTTTACAGTTACATGTACATATTAAACCCACCAAAACTTCAACATCAAATATCATTTTCGATACTCTTTGTACTGTATACATAAAACTATGTACACTACCGCTCAAAAGTATCCGGACACGTGCGAAATTTGTATTCGCGTTGCATAAAAGTTATTTAAGTATCTACAACAATGACTAAAATCGATTTTAATTTGTACTTAAAAATTAATTCTATTACGTTATGGCACCTCAAAAATGATAATAATAATAATTACAATTAGTATAATAGCCCTAAATACCTTTTGTACAAAGTTAAACTATGTTTTATAAAATAAAAGCAAGTGTCCGGATACTTTTGAGCGGTAGTGTATATGTATGCAAGAAGACTTAATATGATCTATCTATTTGCAGAAATCTATTAAAGTCAGGAGGAACCTATTTCAATATACATACATAAATAATTTTTTCAGAAAATTGATTATACAGCTAAATTCTTCTAAATGAGTAAATATGCAGTTCACCTTCTTGTCCAGGATCAGAAATAGTTATTCAAATATATCATCAAATGTTTGACTTCAACTTTAAGGACTATTTTCAACTTTTCAATGTGATTATCTGAGTTTAATCATTTGCATAATATCTTTTGTTAAATAGAGTATAATTATAATACAAATGTATAATAATGTTTATTTCATTAACATTTTGTGGCCAGGAATTGGGACTTTTTTTTATAGTAATTATAGTACAATATGTGTTCATATTTACTTATTCCACCCCGTTCTCTCACTCTCGTTATATTTACCCTACAAATTAATTATTCAACTGGAAACCGAAAACGAAGATTGATTGTAACATAAGATTATACTATACATATAATTCTATAACCACATATACAATTTCTTTGATTTATATTCGTAATTTTCTTTTTAACAGTACTATACTTTCCAACTATCCTATCAGAAGATCCTCTGATCCCTCGTCCTTCAGTATTTCTTCTGGCATCAACTTTGTTCTGCTCATAATATATTGTGCACACTATTTAATATGCTTTAGTTTGAATAACTAAAAAGCTGTGAACAATGTGTTATTAAATGTAACAGGACATATATACATGTACATCATTGGAATAATAAATGATCAGAATGTTTATAGAAGGAATCCATTTGTATGCATAGGACGATATGCGGAACACCGAATTACATAGCACCGGAAGTGTTGTATAAGCAAGCCTACAGTTACGAAGCGGATGTTTGGGCGCTAGGATGCATACTCTACGCCCTATTGGTAGGGCAACCACCTTTCGATACTGCGACATTGAAGGAAATTTATGCCAGGATATGTAGCAATCACTATAGAGAGGTTGACGACACGATAGCAAGTCGAAGTGGACAAGATCTCATTAAATGGCTTCTCCAACCGAATCCTGAACTCAGACCATCCTTGGAAAGGGTTAAGGAACATGCTTATCTCACCAAGGAATATGTACCAACTTCCTTGCCTCGTATCTCATGCTTTCAAATGCCACCCCCGTCTATAATCGACCCCATGTCGTCACCTTCGGCTAACTCCACGACCTCTAGGAACCAGAAGCTTAATAAAATTCAGGTGAAGTGATAATTAAATACTTAATCTATACGTAGTGTAATTATTGATAGGAGGAATGTCCAACAAGTAATGTTCCATTTAGTTATAAACAGGGTCAAGTGGATCAAATTAATGCACTCTTTTTTAAACTTAAAAAACTTTTGATAAATAAATATTAGTCCATTGACTTTTAGATCAATACTTTAACAATTAAAGGAAGTGTAATAAAAAAATAATTCTTCTAAATGTTTGAACTTTTTATATAACATTTAGGAAGAAAAAGTTATTAACATTTTTTTAGAAAATGGAATTTGCATCATCCTGCCTTATAGGTGGGGTATAATGATTCACAAGTGAAGGTATATTAACATAGGATGGAGTATAGTGATATTATCCCAATGTGATGCCATCAAATAAAAGCAGTGATGCTGTATTTATTTGTAGTTTTTTATAATTTTCTAATATTACAACTTCAATATTAATCTTATTTAAATTTCTTCTATTATTTTTAGATATGTAGTAGTTTCTACCTATTTCTGTTGTAAAAATTATTATGATTAATAAAATCATTGTACAATAACAGGACATTTTGGAATATCTCTTTGGTGTATCTTTGTGTTGTATCATTGTACCCCAGTCAGCACATTTATAAAAGTGTCTTTTTTTAGTAACTTTGGTACTGATAATAAACCAAAGCAAGCAAAACTCCAATTATAATACACTTTTGTACCATGCATATTATTTTGGTACATAATAAGGGAACATAATTGTTTCTGCTTCTGAAACATTGATTGTTAATTCTTTTTAAAATGACATCTGTTAGTCATGTTTTAAACTTTTAACTTACAGATATCAAAATACTATTAATGATTCATTGTACCCCTTGCACAGTGAAACATCAAAATGTATTTATCATTTTTTAAATCGTTATTGTTGTAAACTGATATACATTGTGTCTACCCTTCATTATTATTGAAGAAATCTTCTTTCTCTGTGATCAGTTAAAAATGTTTCTAAATGAAGTTTTATGTCATTGAAACATGAAGTGACATAAAAATAAGAAAGGATTTGAGCACTTGTACTTAATATTATTTATTATTTATATATACATGATGGATTGCAAGAGAAGTGTTACTTTTGGTTTTTTGGATGTGATATAAGTGTAATAATTAATTGTAACAGTAAGAAATGAAATTACATTTGGAGTATATCTGAAGCCATAAAATAACAAGACAGATTATAGTAAATTGAATTCAATATTGGACACGTGACTTACATGAGACTAAATAAGCCTTATATAAAGGCTTATTTGAAGGAAATATTTAATTTCGTTTAAAGTAACCAGAAGACAAGTGAATGTTTTAGTGACAAAGAAAAATTTAAGATTTAATACCATTTATTCAAAATAAATGTTTTCATCCAACATTTGAGTTTTCTTATTTCATGTTAATTATAGGTTCACACTACACAAGCTCAACAACCAATACAACCACCGTCACAACCACAACCACCCCAGCAGCAACAGCAACAACAACAGCAACAGCAGCATCAAATTAATAGATCTCAGAAAAGTTTGCGGAAAGAATCAAAAGTCATTAGCTGGTTAGCTAGAAAACTTCCAAAAGTGCCAAAATTTAGACAGAGATTAAGCAGTGTCTTATGTCCGGATCACAAGAAAATGGGATACATGGCACAGAGTATGCAAATGCATCAAGCATTAGAAACTTGCATTACAGACATTAAGTGCAAGAATAAATTAAATAATCATCCACCAGTAAAAGACATTGTACCACTGTTCATTACCAAGTGGATTGATTACTCCAATAAATATGGCCTAGGTTTTCAACTTTCTGATAAATCCGTCGGCGTTCTCTTCAATGATAACACGAAAATTAGTTACACACACGATAGAAGGTCTGTATCCTTCATTTTATCTATCTTTTCTTCCATTTAACTCTTTGGAGTGAGTTGTATATTCTAAAATAACTATCAAAGATTACACAACAATTATATATTGTAGATAGTATCTATACTCAATTAACTTAAATCAATATATTAGCTTTTAATCCTTTCATGATTGAATTAATTTACTTAAGAATTTGTCATTTTTTGGTATAGATAAGTGGCTCTATTGTTATGATTTAACAACACAAAGTACAAATTTGATAGTAACACACAAGAATTGGATTGTTATTATCTTCTTATGTTTAAAGGTAAAGAAACCTTAGAGATGAGACATGTACGTTTCACTGATCATGAAAAGATTAAAAGATATTTTAATGTAAAAATATTACATATACAAAATCACACTGCAAGGAGTTAGAGGTATTTTTTGTTTTTATATATACAGTTTGTTTAAAAATGTTTCCATTTGCAAAGAAGGGTGGAGTATGTGACAACCGATGACGAAGTAACAAGATATCATAGAGAAGAAGACATCCCAGTTACTCTGCAAGAGAAACTTGAATTGCTACAACATTTTACCCAGTATATGGATAAATTCATGACTGAAGGTAAATTATATTTTGTATAATTAGATTAATAAGTTAATTTTGAATCAGATGTATATAATATTAAATATATTTTGTAACTTCGTAACCATTAAAATGAATATAGATATAATTGTGACTGCATAGTATATAAATTAACCCTCTGTCAGCACACATGTTTCAATTTTTAAGGTGGTGAAATTAAGAAACACCGAGCTGTGACAAAACAGTCGAAGAACGTTTGCGTACCGCGAATGAGGAGATGGTTAAGAACTGATAAGACCATCGTAATGGAACTAACAGTACCCCTTTTGCAAGTAAACTTCTTCGAGGATCACACGAAATTGGTTGTTTCCCAGGAATCCCCCAGTAGAGGGTATTTAGTAACCTATATCGACACTAGTAGACGTACGTCTTCCTACTGGTTGAATGATATACGAGATTTTGGTTGCACCATGGATCTTTATGATCGTTTGTATTATGTATACAAAGTATCCAGAGAATTTGCTGAAATGCACAGCAATACGATCGCTTGACCGTCAAAGATACGCCGGAAAATGCGTCATACATTGAAAGATTGAAATTTTGTTTTTAAAAATGCCCCTGTCTGCTGCGTTAGCTGCACTCGTGCAACTTTAAACAAATTTTCATTATATTCTTAGATTAATTTAAATTGATTTTGGAACAAAATGCATTTTAGGAACATAAAAGTTTATTTTATTTCAGATATTTTAGTTTCTTTGTGGGACATACAAAGTGTTATATATTTTTGAAAACATTAATTGGATTTATTACATTGAATATTAGACAGAAAGGTGTACATAAGTTGCACTTAACATCTAAACAGATCTAAAAGTAATGAGTACTAGTTTTACATCGTAGCAACTATTTTTGTACGATGAACTTGATAAAATATAATAGCTAGTATAATATGATATTGAGAAATATTAAAAGAAAAAAATACAATAATTTTGCACAAGTGCTATATAATTATATGTATACATATACGTATATGTACAAAAAAAGCTAGCAATTATTGAACTTTTCTAGATATAAATCAAATTCAAAGAATCACTGTTAGTTTTTTTATAATTTAATTTATAGATTTTATAGATTTAGAAATTAAAGTTTAAGATGCTCTGAGTGCAGTTGAACGAGAGACATTGTTAAATAACCATAATAAATAAAAAACGTCATCTTTGAATTATTTCTTTTTATAAAGGATAACAAAGGTGTGATACATTATGTTCTATACATGACTAAAAAAAATGAGCAAATAGATAATTGAAAATTTCTCAAAACATTTTGTTGTTTCAATTACAGCAGTTAATGTGTAACAATGTACGCACAGTAATTTGATAATTTAACAGTTACTGAATGTAATATTGATGCATTATTGTACATATTTCTGTTATAACCACAGTAATTTAAAGAGACTCATAATAGAATTCATTCACATATAAACAATCAAGTGATAACACACAAATTCATAATGTTAAAAGATACTTCTTTTATTGTTATATATTACATTGAGATAAAATTGAATTACTTTTTAGCAGCTTCATATAGTGCAGTAACATTGTTCTTATGTTATTTTTAACATATCGTTAGTCATCTGTTTTTTTTTGTAAGGAACGCAATACATGTATTTGATGCTAATTATAATTTGTGTGGTAACACTTAGACATTATCTTATGTATCCATTTTAGTTTAGACATTGTGATGATGGAAAATGAACTAATATGCTTCCAAAATGTCTGCAGCAATCAGTAAGCTAGTAAGAGCATCAGCGTGTAAAGAATTATGGTATTTGCAAGAATTTAAATACGGGTCGTCCAATTTTATGCTCTTTATTGTGAGTAGCGTAATAACAAGAACAATTGTATTAAACAATGTGACAAAATAATTATTTTAATATTTAACTATAATAACATAACACAATTTGTGATAACTAGAAATGAAAGAAACGGAAAAATGTGTAACGTGTTTTAGAAAAGAAAACATAATGCCAAGCATTCATAATTCAAGTGCCTATAATTAAACAAACTCTTTGTCTCTATGTAATGTAAACCTAGACTTTGAATGCATTCAGTGTAGAAAAGCTTGATTAGTTGGATGAACATTGAATACTTGAAAATGAAATAGAGCCTAAGTTGGATGACCCTGACGTAAATTAATTCTAAATTGCATCTGTCATTTGATACTATTAATAATGACAATGTAACTTTAAGTGGACCAGTTGAATTGGCTAGCAAACGACTCGGCGCACATTGATTGTTTTTCTAGGAATTTTCCATAGTGGAAAGTTATTTATCACTCTAAAAAGTATCATGCATGACTCAGTCATTAAAGGTATGAATAACTTTGTGACTTATTGTAGGTACACAACGCTTTTATATCGCCATTCAGAGTATCATCTTCTTTGAAACGTATTTATATAGCATTTACTGAAACAGTACCGCAATACTTAGATTACACAAGACAGACTTTCTGTTTCGGTAAATCTTGTGCCAAATGTTTGGATCACTCATTCTTTAGAACTTTATGAGACATAATTTAATTATTTAGACTTCGTAATTGTACCGTTACTTGTTTGAAAGTTATATGTAATTTATTACAATGTTTCAAGTTTTGAACAAATATTAACTTTCTTTTGTAAATTGGCCTGAAATATTTTTGAATAGGAAAATCTTATATACATATAGTTTGTATAGAAGTTTAAATTATAACTCTATATTTTGTTTTAGAAAGGTGCTGAAAAGTAGTACTTATGCAAATTTTACATATTTTGCACCTTCTAAATATTAATGTATTTTATACATTTTCAATTATCATAATTTCTTTATCTTTTATGAGGTCCAAACTAATGAAATGATAGACTGTATTTTGTGTAAATGAAACTGAACAGCGTACATTGAATAAAATTCATGTTTGTACCGTGCCGTTTTTTCATGGTTTTGATACAGTTCGATATTTAATTATTTGAAATTTGACGCTCGTTTAACGCCTCTGTGGTCATACACTAAAATTTAAGCAAATGCGAATTAGATTGTAAGAATTATACACGGAACTGACAGTATCCACATTCGAAACTTGTGGTCGTCTTTAATTATAATATTCAGTATATGCTGGTCCCTGTTACTGGATCCTGTTGGTTTCTTGTTACATGGTTGAAAATTGTGTAGAGTTCGTACGAGTAAATTTGGGAAAGAGCCTCTCACCATTTGTCTTTGGTTTTGGGAGAATCTAGGAAGAGTCAAGTACACTTCTCTTTAACTAAGGAAAGTCTAAATTGCACGTGACCTAAAATACAGTAACCCTAGATCCGAGGGACCAGTGTGTGTTTTCAAGTTTATACTTGAATACATTGTTAAACTATGTTTATCTTGATCTTGCATGTATTAAATATTGGAATAAGGATTTTGATGTATAACAAAAACTTAGTTCTAAACGAAAATTATGCGTAGAGTTCTAGTTTTGTTATTGGTTTAAATCGATTTTATTTATCAAATTGTTATTCTTAAAAATCATTCGCACGTGCTTAACTAAGAGATCCAAGGATCCTTAGTAATCCTAGTCTTCTTTCTAGATCCTTTAATAACGTGTCGTTTCGATAGGATAAGAACGAAGAAGATATTGTCATCGACCAACGCCGCAGTAGCGCTTTGTTGCTGTATTCTGGCTGTTATAGTAGATATGCTATTTATTATTAATAATGATAGTTGTGACGTTATTATTATCATTTGTATTGCGAATACATTTGTTAATATTGTTATTGGCAAAGTGTAATTTAAAGTGTGCCGTTGGATGCTTTCCTGGGAATCAAATAATTTCACTGATACTTGCGTTCAAAAATATTTATACAAATATTCATTATTGAATTTGTTCATTTATAAAACAGTTATGCATTTATAGAACACAGTAACATCAATTGATCTCATATAAACGAAGCGAGAATCAGGCTGTGGATAATATGTAATTGTTCGAAAACTTTGTTACACTTATTGTTTTGGTACAAATTAATAAGTTGTGTGTTGAAGTATTGTTACAGTAAATATAGAAGATGGAAAGCATCTATTATTGCTAGAGGATCTCATACGCAATGTTAATAACTTCCGTTTCCATATGTTGCTAGAAGTGCAACTATTATAAAAATTTAAATAATCGTAGCTTTATGTATCAGTTTCATATTTCTTCAACAATATTGTTGTAGTCATATGACTACGTATATAATTTATAATCATCATTATGAGTTATTTTCATATTCTCATTATGGATATTATACTCTATATTTTGTACAATGATCATAACACTATGTATAG
Source organism: Megachile willughbiella (assembly GCA_945859595.2). NCBI lineage: Eukaryota > Metazoa > Arthropoda > Insecta > Hymenoptera > Megachilidae > Megachile > Megachile willughbiella. Next base: position 15,970,829 of record OX243796.1, read on the forward strand.
CAAAATATGTTTTCCTATATACGTATAAAAAAAAAGAAAAGTGTTCGTCAATTTTGATCGACACGAATTATATTCTACTTAGTAATATTTTATTTTTTTTATTAATGTTTTATATCGTCAAATATGATGATAAGGATCTCAAATTTATTAAGTTACGCATTTCAAGCGAAGGAAATCAAATATTTAGATATTCAAGGAAAAGATGTACACTTAGACGCAATGTAGGCTTTTCTTGATTAAGAGACTTCAGTGTTAGGAGAGCTAAGGAGATTGAAAGGAAATCCAAGTGAAATCCTAGAGATACTACAGAGAGAGATTCAAAGAAGACAATGTAGAAATCTTAGAGAGATCCAAATAGGGTAATTCCGGTTCCTTTTAACACTATACTTCCTCTTAATTAAGGGAAACCTAAGTTGCACGAGATTGTACGTGCACGTGTATGCTCTTATTTTATGTACGTGTACAAAATATTAAGGATGTACCGTATGCAACAGTATAAAGTAAGCGTTATTAGAATAAAATGCACTTTAACAGGTCGATTGCTTACTACTGATATGCGATATGGTAACTTCTTTTTAAAATTTACAGTACATGTATATGAAATACGGTGGTTAGTCAGTAGACCTGTAATTAGGTATGATGGAAATTAACGCTTCGTTATTGAAGCGTTTTATAAACCTGTGGTTTTGATAAAATACGCGTTTATAAAATATTATTATCTGGTGAAAGTTGATAAGTTAATTTAAAACGATTGATGTGATTTTATTTCAATTTTTTTTTCATGTGTATACACTCGAATATATCCTATGTACATATAAATCCACTTATTTACCGAAAATACAGAATAGAATTATTGCTCCATTCGTTTCTTTCTTATTTTTTTATACAACTACTCCTAACTTTTATGAAACTTTGTAAACAACTTACAATTAAAATTTGAATTTGAGTAACATTACAATCCTGAGTATACTTCTTTGTACATTAAAGATAGCTATGCATTTAGTTGATAAATATGTATATATAAAATTGTAAGAAGAAACTTGTACAATGTATAATTTTGCAATGTCTGGAATATGTTTTTTTAAAAAAGAACTTAATTAGAAAGAACATAGATACGTATCATAAAATATTAAGAATCTTATTACCACAAAATTAAAAGTTAATTAATTTAAGCATACATGATTTAAACATTTTTTCAATTAATAACAGAAAAAAATTCTTCCTTTGAAACTGTTAATACTAAAGATGGACTGAAATATTTTATCTTACAGTTAAAATCTTAGTTAGTGTTATAAAATTAATTTTGGACAGCTAAAGAGGACTACTACAAAGTAATTATATAATTTTTCTCTTTTTATGCCAATCCATTTCATGTTTATTAGGATAGAGATAAGATTGCAATCCACCTGCAAATATTCTTTTAAAATTTTAAAATTCATACTGAGAAACAAAAATTAAAATTTTTGCTACAGCACTTCCAGCAAAGATGGCGTTATGATAAACCTCCATATTGAGATCGAGTTCAATTTCCTGAGGACCTTGTATGCTTCGTGTCATTACCAAAACAGCCTGGGTCGGTGCTGGCCTCTTCAGAGCGAAGCACGATTCTGTAGCACGCTGTACCCCTGGTGGTGCACGTGCTTCCAAGAACGTCATGCTGAATTGTATCGTTGACGTTGGTAAATGGTATCCCTTCATTTTGAATAACTCTTCCGGTTTATTTGGCGCAATAGGTAACATGCTGACAAGAGTGATGAAATTGTAGGAATAATGAGACGGTGACTTGATGCAGGCTGCGTCAGCAAAATGACAGGGCCAGGATCGCACGCATCGGCTGAAATTTTTAAACATTATTACTCAATTGTTCACACACTATTACATACTGTTTTGAATTGAATATCAGCATGACGTAGGCTTTTTTTAGTTAAAGGTAACTGTAAGGGTAGTGTCATCATATAGTCATAAGAGAACCAAAGGAGTTCTCCGAGAGACCTAAAGTGGAAGATCTCAGGGTAATTTAAAGGAAATCTAAGAGATCTAAAAAAAAATACAAGGGGAATATTAAGAATATCCAAGGGAAATCACTTTGAGATCCATAAGAAATCCCAGGGAGATCCCAGAAAGATTAAAAACAGATCCCCCTATACCAACCCTTAACTAAAATAAGCTTAAACTGTATACAATTCGTAATGCTTATAAAAATGAAACAACAAAAATATCGATATAATGTCATACCGCCGTATAAAAATACCGGCAAATATACATTATGCGATACTCCATTCGACATAATTTTGCATAATAAAATTATTGTCTATTTTCAGTTGTTTTGCAATAATAGCTTGATCCAGCTCTACGCTATATACTGTACTTATTCGTTTGAAATATGATGCTTACTTTTTTCTTTCATGATCCTGATGATAACCCGAAGGACAGTTTATTCTGTTGCAACGATAACTACCTCTCGTATTATGACAGATCTCGTTCGCGCCTCTGCAAACTTGTCCTCCTTTGCATTCGTCGATATCTATAAAAGAAGAAAGAATTATCCACGTGTTATAGTCGGGGGGAATTCAAGGGCACTAGAAGCAATTTGAAATTCAACTAATGGCCCAGATTTTTGACAACTAGGTCAAGTACAGATTGTACTACGTAATTTCAAGATAATAGAGGTAAAGTACGTGTTAATAAACCACTAAAAGAGCGTACAGTTCGTATGATGTTTCACCACAAACTGCTAGCAGTTTCTAACAAAAGAATTTACATAATTTAAATAAAATTAATTGATACACGTATCTATATAAAGACAAAAATATTTTTATAAATTTAAAGTAGAAATTATAAATTTAATGTGCAACTAAATTCGCGAGTTCCGTATTTTTTTTTATAATCCTTTCGTAATTGTATACTCGGTCATAATATAAGTTTCTATTGATTAAAAGCACCAGGAAAGGTGGAATAGTCATGTAGATGTAAAGAAAATCTATAAGAGATCCAAAGGAGATCTTAGAGAGAATCAGCAAGAAATAGTGAGAGCTAAGGAGGACCTAAAAGAATTTTGATCCTAAAACTAGAAAAGACATGTGCCAGCAGAGGTGATAGATTTCAAGGTGAATCAAGGGGAGCCAAGATGAGCTACAGACAAACAAGAAGAGCCTAACCTACACCTTCCTGTTCTTACGCATGAAGAATAAAAGCAAGAAATTAAATTTGAACTCACCTTCGCAAGTACGACCGCTCAACCCAAGCTTGTAACCTTCTGGACATTTACAGGCATAACTTCCCGGCGTATTTTCGCAGATTCCCACGCACAAATTGTTACTTTTAAATTCTGCGCATTCATCGATATCTGTGCACGAACGGTTATCAGGATTCAACCTGAATCCAGGTTTGCAGCTGCATCTGTAGCTGCCCCACACATTGAAACACGTATGCTGGCAGAGACCAGGAGTCCGCTCGCACTCGTTGATGTCCTGAAATTTGAAGCAAAATCCATTTATGAACTCAAGTTTCGATGATAAGAATAATGTTAACATCTCAACGTTACCTGGCAACTACCACCGAAACCACCAACACTTTCAAAACCACTGTCACAATTGCAGCGATAAGAACCAGCAGTGTTCTCACATTGGCTTCTTGGTCCACATACATTTCCATAGATGCTGCATTCGTCGATATCAATGCAGTCCTTGTTCGGTCCAACAACGAATCCAGAAGGACACGTGCAAACGTAACCACCTATTCTGTTTTCGCAAGTTTGATCCGCTGTGCATTTGTGAGAACCGGTTGAACATTCGTCTACGTCAACGCAATATTGTCCCGTTACTGGATCCAACATGTATCCATTACTACATAGCACTCTTGATGTGCACCTAAAATTGAATCATTGAATAATTAGCATTCTAAATTGCATATTTGATTCACAAGATTCTTCTTCATACTTGTAAGATCCAAGAGTGTTGATACAACGTTGTGTTCTACTACAAGGATTAGGATTTATTTCGCATTCATCTATATCCACGCATTTTCCTCCAGAAGCAAGCTGGAATCCAGGTGGACAATTACGCGGACCTTGAGGCTCGAACGAAGGAATGACTGGTGTGGGTGTAGTTGTAGTGGTGGTTGTCAAGGCCACAGTCGCAGCGCCGATTCGAGATTGAGGAACTGGCATACGCGGATTACGATCGCATCGATATGATCCAAGAGTGTTCCTGCAATGATAACCTTCGCCGCAATCGTGTGTACCCAGAAGACATTCATCATCATCTTCACAGATTTCTGTGGCGGCGTTTAAGGTGTATCCTGTACCGCATGGCAGGAAACGCGTGCAGGTGTAACTACCTATGGTATTGTCACACCTCTGTGATGCTAAACAACTGTCTTCCTATAAAAAAATACTATTTAAGTATACAGTTATTATTTAGTGGGTCAGTAGAATAGTAGTATGTTCGTATTGCAGAGTACTACAATACTACCATTCTAATTCTAATAGACAATTATAACACTATTCAACTTTTTTGCTGTTCAACAATTGGTAGCATAATATACACAGCTCAAAATAAGTTCAGTTAGAGTTCAAATGGAATTCTACTGTATATCCAGTGATACAGAATATCCGGTATAATTGTGGGTATCTATATTATATGTTGTACGAGAATGAACATAGTGTTTGATGTATGATCATATGAAACTCTTACCTGTGTTTGGCACTCGTTAATGTCCACGCAAGCTTGAGTTAGATTCTCGCGTCTGAAACCAATTTTGCAATTACATGTGTAGCTTCCTACTGTATTAACACACTCTTCATTACTGCTACATGCATCTTCTATTTCACGACATTCGTCCACGTCGACGCAACCACGGTTCCTGACAAACTTGGTACCAGGAACACATTTCTGATTTGAAGATGCCGGTACAGGTGTCGTGGTTGTTTTTCTAGGAAGTGGTCTTGGAGCTTTGGCACAGCTATAACCACCTGGTTGGTTGTAACAAATTTCACCCTCGCAGCTATCCAATCCCTCTGCACATTCGTCTACGTCTGTTAAGTATAATAGTTTGTTTTTAAAAAGTAGTCGGAGAATTTTCACACTTGCAACGTGTCCTAATAATTTTAGCAAAAGCAACTTGTTTGAGAGTTAAATTAGTAGTTGCAAAGTACTAATTGACCCTTTGGCATGCTGTAACAAGAGCCCACCGAAAATAAAATACAGAAATTTCTAAGCTATTTGCAGTCAAAATATTAACAAATATAACTACATAACAATATTTACAATGATACGGTTTGACAATAACGATAAATAATTTTTTAGAAGAGAAGTGAATGAATTATTAGAAAATTATGATACTATATATTCTATTCCCCTTATAAATAATATGATATCAATTATATTGTAAGTGGTTATGAAAGCATACAATAATACAATATAAAGCAAACAAAGTACATATAAATTAATAATGCATACACCAGCAAAAGCAAATTCACGAACATGCAAAAAATTATAAGTCACACATGTTGTCATAAAGTATGTACTATACATTCCTTTGTGCATCAAGCTTTGTACGATTTTCATCCTGAAAAAATGTTATAAATTACTCAAAATTAATTTATGAAAACAGTAACTACGTTATTTATTGTACCCACATTTGCTTTTATAAAGTTAATACATTTGAGAGAGACTAAGATACCACCATTGTACTATAATACTACAACCATTTCAATATTCTTCTAAAGTCTGTGAAAGTATACCTGTGCATTTTCTTAATCGGGGATGGTATCTGAAACCCGAGGGGCAAGCTGGTTTCTGACGTTGACGTATAGACGGTGTAGATCTTTCGCACCTAAACAAAGTTTTTTGCAAATAATATTTAAGTAATTATTTACGTTTATGAACTATGAGTTCATTACAGTCACCGAACTGTAATTGCTATAACCATTATACTACAATAGTTATTATAGTCACTGCATTGTGGGTACTACATTCTTTCGTAGTTTAGCATAGTTTACTATTGTTACTATAGTTTACAGGCAGTGATAGCATAGGTATAAGCAGTTTTATACTCAAAATAGTGATGGGCAATACATTCACGAAAACGCAGATAATGGGCATGTAAACGTCGTCCACTCGAGGAGACTGATAAGTATAACAGACTTTCGTTATATTGCCATAGACTGGATTGTAGATTGAAATGGAAAATTTCTTGAAATTGACCACATATCAAGAATATTTGAAATAGCATTTGAAAACTTTGTAATATCTAAAGAGAAACCATAAGTGCATCCTCTCTAGAATACAGACTGCCTTTCCCACTAGATTGCAGACTGACCACAAAAATTATATTAAAGTTAAGTATTCTACGAGTACTTGATTTGTCACTATTCGTAGAATGCATTGAATCTATAAGATGTACCTATAAGAGCCAGGTAGATTAACGCATCTTTCGAACAGCCTAGAGTCACATTTGTATTGACCCGTGGCACATTCGTCGATATCTTCGCACCGTGCCAAAGCCAGAGAATACTCGTACCCAGATTGGCAGGAAGGCAATCTGGTCACACACTCGAAACTACCATTTCTATTGACACAATACTGATGTAACTCCAATCGGCAGGTGTGTAAATTCTCCGAGCATTCGTCGATATCGACGCAGCTGCCGTCGAATGCGCGTTTGAAACCGTCATTACAAGGCGGTATTAACTCGCAGAAGAAAGAACCGTTTGTGTTCACGCATCTGTGGGTAGTTTGTGGACAATCGTGTCTTCCTAACAGACATTCATCAACGTCTTGGCAACCTTTTATGGCCGGGCTGAAGTACCAGCCGGTAGTGCAGAGGGGCGAACAGTCGTAACCTCCTGGGATATTGTGACACTGTTCGTGATCTCTGCAACCTGGTCCTTCCGTACATTCGTCGACGTCCACGCACTCTCCGCTCTTAAAGTCTCTCTTGTATCCACGTTTGCAAGGCTCCAAAAATTGATAACGATCGATGCTCTACAAAAGTAATATAACTGTACATTTGTACAGTGATTGGGTAAAGGTTGAATCAATTATTGGTACCTGTATTTTGTTATTTCTTGTACTTTTTAGCTGTCTAGGAGTTGTGCTTGTCGTTCTTGCAAACGATTCACAGGAGTAAGAACCATTGGTGTTAACACAATACTGAATGGATCCATTGCAAGAATGCAATCCAAGCGCACACTCATCTATGTCTTCACAAATTTCTTCAACTCCATTGACCCCATAATCAGCATTGTTACGCGGTTGGAAACCAGATGGACATGCAGGGGAACATCTGTATCCACCCTCAAAGTTTATGCACTGTTCCCCAATTCCACAGTTTGATAAATTATTGCTGCATTCATCGACATCTGAACAAGAATTTTCAGTTAAATAAGGTAATAAGCAGCATTTGTTATTTCATATTGAAACAAAATTATTTTGAGTTAATTGTAGATATACCAAATTTAAATTTCCGATCAACAATATTAATATAGTATATATATTTTCTTACCAACGCAACTTGAGCTTCGCACGTCAAAAATAAAACCCGTGTCGCAAATCGCTGTTTGATTACTCGCTGAAGGAACTGCACTTTGTACTTTGTATCCTCTGTACGAATAGTTATCTTCATCTTTTTCGTTCGAATTTTTGCCATTTAATAATTCACACCTAATAAAACATATATATAAATAAGCATTTAGTATAAAAATATTTATTCAGCTTATAATTATGGATTAAACTCGGTATCTGAAGTTATATTGTTTTAGAAAAATTGAATAAATTTCCTTTAGAGTGGTGGTATCTGATATGTTACATAATCAGCACTGAATTATTAGAATAATTTATCGATAAGAACACATACCTATAGCTACCAATTTCATTGATACATTGTTCGTTTGCTTCACACGAATGTAATCGTTCTTTACATTCATCCACGTCGATGCATGCCTCTTTAAGATCATTTGCTGGTTTGTATCCCGCAGAGCAAACCAATGGTTTCGTGTCTTTGCTGACGGGAAACTGAGATGCAAAATTGTTCGGTGGTGTACATTCATAACTACCTATTGTATTTATACATGTAGTATTTAATCCCACACATGGCTTACTCATTTCAAGGCATTCATTTATGTCTGGAAACACAGGATATACTTTTAATATGAGAGTAATAACATTTTTTAAATTGGCACTTGTATGCAATTCGAAAATTTGAGGATTTTTAAATTTGGAGATTTTGGAATTTTAGAATTAGGGAATTTGAAAACTAAAAATTGGAAAATTTGTAACTGAAAATGTTTAAATTTCTAGTTTGAAATATATTAGCAAATGGATAGCAGATGAGGGATATATTTGGCGGCATTTTGTTTGTCTTGCATAGTGAGCGAGTTATAAGATAACAGCAAAATCAAATAGGTATGGTGCAAGCCATCACTTGATCATGCCTATTTTAAATCAAAACTTATGTTAACATAAAGCTTTAAAACTTATATTAATTGTTAAGAACTGTTTCTTTGTATTATACAAATTATAAAACAAATTTCATAATGTGTTAAAGAAACCTATTACTCACATACAGAAAAGCATACATGCTGGATCAATGAAGAGTCAGACGCAATCGTTTAAGCTAATTTCCACGTATTTGATGTTAAATTAAAAGAATAATTGTCAGACATGAAGTATATTTATGCATGCATATACCTACAGACAAAGTTAAAGTATTAGAAACGGGAGAAAAGTTGTCGTAAGTAGATACTGGATGCAATCAGCAATTATACTACTTAATTTAATATATAAATACATAAACGTATATTGAATGAAATAATAATTATTTTAACAAAGAGCTGTACAAACTCAAATACTCACCGACGCAGGTACCTAAATTTACGTTATAGATAAACCCTTTCTCACATTTTATATCGCACTCGTAAGCACCTTCGGTGTTCCGACATTCCTCTGTACCTTCAATGCAACTGTGAATTGCTTCCGCACATTCATCTACATCTGTGTACAAAAATATAAAACAATTAATTTTAGAAAATTCAGAAAACTGCGATCGTCGACAAAATTTTACTAGCAACTCATACAAATATTACAAGGTGGATTTAAATATTTTCTTCACAAACCTTTGCATTGTTGCGACAACTTGTCGAATTTAAATCCAGCAGGACAAGATTTTATTCCTTTCATTTCCAAGCAGCTAAAACTACCTTGTGTATTGACGCAAAAATTTTTCTGTTTAGGACAGGGTTTTGGCAACATTAAACATTCATCAATGTCTGAAAATATACGTAAAAATTTATATATTCAATTTATATTAATTTTATAAGAAAGATCGAAGATTTGTAATAGGAAAGATTTGTAACATTGGTAAAGGAATATAAAAAGGTGAAAAAATATTTTAATAAAAGGTTCTTGTTAGGGTTTCCCTAAATTCTGCCTATGCTTTCTCAATATTGAAGACAAATAATATCGTTCCCTAGCCATAACTAAAGTCTACTTTGGATCCTTAATAAATCATTAAGCATCCAAACCAAAATATCTTTCCAGTTAAAAACGTGTTAACCCCTTGCACTATTTTGACGAGTCTGACTCGTGACGCACTGGTACTTCAGTTGGGATCAATTGTACTCGAATTTTGAATATGCTTCAATTTGGAGTTCAAGTCCAATTATAATTTACATACTCAACGATTGGATAATACCATGTTGTCATAACATTTCAACATTCTTTGTCTGTTTTAATATTGTAGCTGTGTTTAGTTAGTTCTGACTGACGCACCCGACAAATAGGTCATAGTGCAAGGGGTTAACAAGCCTAAAACTTAAAATATACCTGTGCAGAGACCGGTAGTAGATTCCCACTCGTATCCAGGAGGACAATCTTCATACGGTAGACTTTTGGGAATATTCTTTGCAGTACACGTATAAGATCCTATGGTGTTCTCGCACCGACCAGGACAAACTCCTTTCTCTATGCACTCGTTCACGTCTAAGCAATGGGACACACAACGCCGACAAAAGTAACCATGGACATAAGCAAAATCGCAGCGCGAAATCACAAATATGTGGCGCGTAGAGACAAAGCACGTGTTGTTAAGCAAATGTAAAATGTGCTTTTGAAGAATTGAGCTCTATGTTTTAAACCTTCTTCAGATCATGGGCTGGGTCTCACAAACGTGATACAATAACATTAAGTTACATATTGCAAAGCAAGTTCAGTATAAAGTGATACTTGACCGAAGTAATGTCTTCAAGGAATAATTTTTGAAAATCCGAAGAAGGTTTAAGTAAGCTTGAAACTTATAGGGGCACATGCACATCGTACACGAACACTTTTGATCAGTATCTGAAGAGTACTGACGATTTTAACATTTTTTTAATACTCACCGTCGCAAACCTGATTCGTTGCGTTATAACGGTAACCAGCTGGACAAAGAGCCGCGAATTCATCTTCTTCGGTTGGTATAGTGGTCTTGTTTTCTGACGACTTTGGAATGCAAGATCGTTTATCATTCGCTAATATGTATCCGGGATTGCAGCTGCATATTACAGCTACTCCATTGTCCGTGCAACGTTGTTCGCACGGATTTGTTGATTTACACCTGTAAAACATTTTAATTTATTTTTTGATATTAGAGTATCAATGATACGAATAAGTTTTCAACTTCGACAAAATTGACGCCATAAATCTTCTTAAATATTTTCAATTAATTTGAAATTTGATTTCTTTCCTTCAAATTAATTTGAAAGGAGAGAAGTATCAAAAATAGTGGTACAAGTGAAAAAGAAGTTGGGGTGAAATACATGAACAATGAATACCTATCAGTTGGAAGGTCCTGTCTACAAGTTTTACCATCTTCCAGTAAAGTAAATCCCTCGCGACATTTGCAGTAATAAGATCCAGGTGTGGGAACACAAATATCAGAACACAGTAGACCTTTCATAAGTTGACAGATGTCGTCCAATGCTGAAAATTCAATAATACAAATAACATTACATATTGTAAAATATACAAATAAATGTAGGAGCAACCCTCATTGAAATAACTTTTCATTTTAACAACATAGTGAATGTTAATACAGTTACAGTACTAATATAGTTTTATATAATACAAATAACTCAGATAATTTTTGAAAAAATTACGAAATCCCAGAACCCAGCAAGGTCTTCCAATCGTAAATTATTCTTGAATGATATTAATTATAAATTACACTCCTTACGAGGGGTAGGTATAGATGATATTAATTATAAATTACACTCCTTACGAGGGGTAGGTATAGATGGAGAAGAGGATGTTGAGTCTGAGCTTGAGTCTGAGCTTGTCTCTGTAGAAGATGATGACATTGAAGATGTTGAGGATGAACTTGACTCAGTTTCAGTAGTATCAGTTGGCGAAGTTGATTCTGAAGTTAATGATGTAGTACTTGGCGATGCTTCGTAACAACACTCCAGGAAAGCAGGATCCCATGGGTTTCCAAAGCTGAAGCTTTTGAAAGAGCATCCTTGGCCCATAGATCCAGTTAAGATACCTATAATTCAAACGGCAAATTGAGTTCATATTTTTATCTCACAATTTACGACTCAAGAAAATATTTATTAAGGAACTGACAAAATTGTACGTTTTGTGTTTTGTACGATTCTTTGTATTGTACTGAATTATTGAATTTTCTGATACATGGATGTGGATGTACTTGATATTTTATATGTTGTGTATACTTTGTAGATGTACCTAATTTGCAGGCTTCACAACAATCGCGATGGTAATCACCGGGTCCAGTACGTTTTGCTTTGGTGCTGGTAACACATGCTAAACCAGCACGTGCATCGGATTTCCCTTTCTTGCATTGTTGATCGTGATACGCCCTCACGCAACAAATGTCTACAGCTTCCAAACAAAGACCTTGTTCCACTGTTGGCACCCCAGGCACCGGTCCTGAGAATTTTTCACAGCCAAGCCCTTCCAAAGCCCACGCAGTTCCGAGACCGCAACATTTCTCAAACCGTGCTTCCATTCTGGCCTCGGTCAACATTATCCCTACAAAAGAAGTATCATTGAACAATATTCGTTGAACATACATCTACATTATTTCTCCACTGTTTTCTGTCATACTATTTATCATTAAGAGACAGTTAATAGTAACCTTATATTATTAATAATTCGTTTTCATATTTTTCAGTCACCAAATCGCTATAATTTTTTTTACAGAATATTCAATTTAACTAAACGCATAATTATTTTTGTTACTTGTAAAGGTACCAAAAGGTGCTGCAGGGTGAACTTGTATTTCAGGAAACAAATTAAGCCATTATAATGAAATAGGGATGCAGGTTACTTCAAAGTCAAATTTACAGAAATTTTATAATGTTAGTGAGTGATAGTATATAAACATAAGATTAAAAAGTTAATAATTATGAATATCAAAGAAGCTATTATCATAGTACTCTGAACATACTAATTCTTAGATCTAATGTGTCCAATAACCTACTTATTATACAGTACAAAGAAAAGTATTCCTTTCAAACAACTTAATTCTATTGTACTTTTAAGTTTCAACTATATGAGTCATATCAGTTAAATTATTTAAACGAACAGACTATGATTCTGTAAGTCTCAATTTGTATCTCATTGTATTTTTATTGCATTAGTCTAATCAAATATTTCATGTCATTTTTTGTTAAATAACGCTTTGTTAATATACAGAGTGTCCTATTTACATCGAACATCTAAACTATTAATAATTAATCAGACTGTCTTTGAAATTATATTCATTATGGTCTTAGGACAAATTCTTTTTATCTTTAATATATGAAATACTATTTTACAGAAAACTGTGTGAAATCATATAAGCTCTTTTCGGTTATTTCCTTTTACATTTAATAGTGAAAATTATTAAAATATCAGAATTAATTACTCTACATGGACAATATTCATTCATTTGAAATATCAAATATATCGCCACGCGTTAGATTGCCACGCGCTAGATTGCCACGCGTTAGATTACCACACGTTAGATTACCACACGTTAGATTTCCGCGCGTTAGATTGACACGCGTTAGATTTCCACGCGTTAGATTTCCATGCGTTACATTACCACGCGTTAGATTGCCACGCGTTAGATTACCACGCGTTAGATTACCACACGTTAGATTTCCATGCGTTAGATTACCACACGTTAGATTTCCACGCGTTAGATTACCACACGTTAGATTTCCACGCGTTAGATCGTCACGCGTTAGATTTCCACGCGTTAAATTGCCACGCGTTAGATTTCCACGCGTTAGATTTCCACGCGTTAAATTGCCACGCGTTAAATTGCCACGCGTTAGATTTCCACGCGTTAGATTTCCACGCGTTACATTGCCACGCGTTAGATTGCCACGCGTTAGATCGCCACACGTTAGATTTCCATGCGTTACATTGCCACGCGTTAGATTGCCACGTGTTAGATTACCACGCGTTAGATTTCCACGCGTTAAATTTCCACGCGTTAGATTTCCACGCGTTAGATTGCCACACGTTTTATTACCACGCGTTACATTGCCATGCGTTGCAGTCGCCACGTGTTAAATCACCACGCGTTGCATCGCCACGCATTGCATCACCAAACATTGTACCTCCACATATCACATGATTAATCGTTATGCCTCCACGCCTTATATCGCCATGGATTGTATCGCCATGCAGTATATTCTTTCGCATTACATCTCGTATAATATCTCGTATAAATATATGTACTAAATGATTACTACCCCTATTTATAATAACATTACTCTTTGGAATTAATACAAATGCAATGTTACTCGTATTTTTCACATTTCACATTTTACACGTATTGAAATAAAAGATACATTAATTTATCGATGACTCTTTAACAATGTAAACAAGTGCAATAAACACAAATGTGTTCTATCTAAACGTGATAAGGGTTACTTTATATTCGCATTGAAATCAATGCTTGTGTACAATGTATTTATAAATATGATTCTACCGTCTGTTTAAATAGAAGTCTCTATAATAAATCAGTAAGGAGCATGTCATGCAGTTATAAAGAAAACCATAATTTGTTCAGTGATAAGAATGAAACGAGCACGTATGCATGGCCGCTTCATTAGAAAACTACGCATCCCCTTTTTTGCTGCTATTACTAACGTTAATTGACATTAATTACGTTTGCATCCTCAAATCCAATTCCAATGATCATTTTATTTCGATTCAAACCTTCGATCACAATTTTACGTTTCAAGATGTATTGAAATTGCTGTTCGTTATTTTTAATTCTACTTTTATTTATTTATCTTGTTCGTTTAATAACTTATATATCGTAAATTATTTTAATGTATTATAAATAATATTACGTTGAACTAATTTCATAATAGATCATTACAATAAATTGTAAATACCAAATAGTTTTATAAAATACAATATTTGAATAATTATAAATTAATCCGCGAATGGCGGAGGGTCAACCGTGACCCAGACCTACGAGACGTATATAACGGTATTGCAAACATTAGGTACACAAATCTTTTAACGAGAGGGCAATAATATTCATTGAACTAATAACCCAAAAGTTAGAAGATAATGAAGTATAATACGAAATTACGTTTAAGTTGCTGTTCAGTGAGCTGAGGGTTTCAGAAATTGTTTAAGAAATAATCGAATCGATTATCTAACTAATTAAAAATATCTAATCTTAATGTACGTAAAAAATTTAAACGATTATATTTTAAATAAACAGTTTAACGAAATTTATTACTAATCTTTTCTTCTATATATTTACTTTTTCCATACAGACTCAAAATTAATCGTCATAATAATTTTGCAATGAGAGCTGAATTTATATATTTTTGTCGCGTTAATTAAATTACACAAGCAATCTTTTTTTTCTTGGTAATCTACAATCCGGAAATATTAACTTCTCAAACTTGTTTGCAACTACCACATCAATCTCGACCGTCAATTGTCAACCTATCACGTACATGTTGAAATTGTTTATCTGTAAAATTTATAGAACCCTTTATGCGCGCTATCTCGAACTACCAATTCTAAGAAACCGAGCAGTTCACTTAACAAGCATTCCGTTTGTCATCTGTCTATGATGAGCATCTAAAACTTGTACAAGTCTATTTCAATACCTTTCAACAAACTATGTACGTACTTAAAATAAGAAATAAATAATACCTCTGTGAGGGAAGAACTGTTCCAACTGAACTGCCAGAAGCAGGAAGAAAATCGTGCGTGGATCGTTGAATCGAATCATCTTCCCCGATAAAATCAGTCCAATACTTATCTACGAATATCACAACTTTTCATTTATGATTACTTTAAAGATATAATGATAAAGATCGAAACCGTACACTAAAAGCCGCTCCGCTGTTTGGTGCACTCCGGCCGAGCGCTCAGCGTGCATTAAACTGTTCAGTTTGCCGGCACCTCGATTTACTCTTCTGCACCTTTCTATGTGCATCTCATTTCTCGAATTGTCCTCCTTCATCTTACAGTCATCTCCTTATTCCTCCTGTATTTTCTGCCTCTCTTCAGTCTGCGCGCGCATCTCGTAGCACTCGTCTGAAAGTTGGTTTAACGTTTAGCCCTGATAAGATCCTTGGACCCTTTTATCACCTATTTGTACCTTTTTATAACGTAATCCTTATATTTTTCTCTATGACTCAATTACTTCTGCTTTTTGAACAAAATCAAAACACTGAGTTGAGCGAATCCACACACAGCAAAATCCCATAAGCGGAATTCCACGCATAGCTAAATACCAAATATGGAATTCCATAAATAGCGAAATCCCATGGCTTGAATTCTACACACAGGCAATCCCAAGTGTGGAATTTTGCATGTAGTAAAACCATAAACGCGGAATTCCGTGCGCAATTAAATCTTTAAGGTGAAATTCCATGTGTGAAATTCTACATAATTAAATACAAAGCAAGAAATTCTTTACGTACAGCAAAATACCAAGTATGAAATTCCATATTCAATAAAATACCAAATATGGAATTCCATAAATAGCGAAATCCCATGGCTTGAATTCTACACACAGGCAATCCCAAGTGTGGAATTTTGCATGTAGTAAAACCACAAACGTGGAATTCCGTGCACAATTAAGTCTTCAAGGTGGAATTCCATATATCGTGAAATTTCCATGTGTGAAATTTTACATAATTAAATGCAAAGCAAGAAATTCTTTACGCACAGCAAAATACCAAGTATAAAATTCCATATTCAATAAAATACCAAATGTGGAATTCTATAAATAGCGAAATCCCATGGGTAGAATTCTACACACAGGCAATCCCAAGTATGGAATTTCACATGCAGAAAAACTGTAAACGTGGAATTCAGTACACAGTAAAATCTTGAAAGTGGAATTCCATATACCTTGATATTCCATGTGTGAAATTCTACATAATTAAATTCAAAGCAAGAAATTCTTTATGCACAGCAAAATACCAAGTATGGAATTCCGTACGCAATAAAATACCAAATATGAAATTCCATATTCAATAAAATGCCAAGTATGGAATTCCATATTCAATAAAATGCTAAGTATGGAATTCCATATTCAATAAAATACCAGGTATGGAATTCCATATTCGATAAAATGCCAAATATGGAATTTCAGATATAACAAAACCACACATGTAGAATTCCACGTACAGCAGAATTCCATGTGTAGAACTTCACATACACCTGAACTCCAAGTGTAGAATTCCACGTACAGACAAATCCTACATGTAGAATTCCATACATAGCCAAATTCCAAATGTAGAATTCCATACACAGAAAAATTCCAAGTACAGAATTTCACACGCAGCGAAATCAGAACTGTGGAATTCCGCGAACAACAAAATCTTGAATATGAAATTCCACATATAGCAAAATCTCAAAAATGGAATTCCACACATGGCAAAATCCAGAGTATAGAATTCCATACATAATAAAATCCTAAATGTAGAATTCTACAAATCACGAAATCTTAAATGTGAAATTCTACTCACAACAAATTCCTATGTTGCGAATACGTCATATATTTTTTATAGTTTATGCGGCCCTGAATAGAGAAACAATAAACGTTGATTGTGAGATTTAAATGTGTAAGTTTTTATTCAATTATAATAGTACAAGTTTTAACTTTTAATTTGTATCATAGTATTAATATATTTTTATACTAAAGATACAATGAGATAGTATATAAATATAAAATGTATATACTATATATTATAATAAATGTATTATAATAAAATATACATGTACATATAGTGCTTGAGTACAGCGAACGTGTTAAGTAATAATATATATCAAAATTAAAAGCAATTTTACATTGATATCTATATCTGTGTTTAATTAAAAATTAGATTGACATCGATATATTTTATAATATTTAAATATTTGATACCTAAGTATGCAAAACGTAGTATCGATAAATATCAAAATTTTTAGTACCATCGATTTTCGATATCAATTTTGTCGCAATTAAATATCGATACGAGAAAAAGAATCGAATTTTTCAAGTACTTTATGAATACTTTACATTAACTTATTGTGTTGGTAAACATTTAGTGGTGCAATGTTCGAATCTTACTTTTTTAATTAATTATTAATAGTAATTGTACGATTGTCAAATAGGAATCGATACTTTCGTAAAAATATTAAAAATATATGTCGGTACGTTTGAAGACGTACCAAACAGGTATACTCTTTAATACTAACATTTTTACTATTACAAAAAAGTTCCAACATTATACATAACGTATGTATAGTCTACATAACTCGATATAAATCATTTGATGCAATAATAACATAACTCAAATATCACAATTATATAAAGCTTACAAGATTAAATATTTTAAATCGGTATAATTTTATACGTTAAAAATAACTGCCTCCACATATTCATTTTTAAGAACCCACTTCCAGGACTCCATCAGCAAAAAGCACAAATCTTGCTGTATTAATTACCGAGGACCTAAATTTTGAGTTACGTAATTGTCTCAGCAAATGTGCGATATATCTAAATGCGTGAAATGAATGCGACAGTTAGTCCCATCGCTATTACGTGCCATGTTTGTATGTTTTTTCAAAAGGAAATCCCCTCCAAGAGTTTCATCGAGAGCATGTTCATCATAGAACTCGTGACTTCTTCCGTGGCATGTGTTCCCCGCTTGATGTCAGCACAAAGATCCTTTTTTTGCAGATGTTCCAGGGACAGTAGGCGCCTTGTTGGTCTCGCGAATTTCCGTACCACCCGCAGGGGGGCGATTCGTGTCGCCCTTCGTCGACTCCGGAATGAACCGAAACGTTTCCGCTTTTTATCGATCGAGATCCGGAATTAGCACGATGAATCGAAACAGGAACGAGTCTGATAACCAGGGAAATATCGAAGAATATTTTATTATTATTCACAAATTACCTCTTTAAATACTAAAAATGTAAGACATCAATATTTAATTTTTAATTTTTTGTCGTTTTCATTTTTTAAACAGAAAATTCTGAAGCTATGGGGAGAATTTTAAAAGGAAATTGTGTAGTGAAATTTTTGTATTTATTATGAATAGGAATATGAGGATTTGGAAATTTAAAATTTCAAAATTTGGGAATTTGAAGATAGGGGATTTGGGAATTTTTAATTGTAGAATTTGAAAAGGACTTGCTATATTTCAGAATGTGAAAATCTAGAAATTTAGGGATTTGAAAATAATAAAATGTAAAAGCTAGATTTTTGAATTTGGAGTTTCAGAAATTAAAAAATTTGGGAATCTAGAAATTTGGCAATTTAGGTTTTAGAAATTGAAGAATACCTATAAAATGAGAAAGTGGATCATTCGGAAATTTACGAATTTGTTAATTTGAGAATATAGAAATTTATTCTTTCGACATACGGTAATTAAAAATCTATAATTTTAAAAATCTGCTTGGAAGCTTGATAGCACTTTGATCTAACGTTTCCGCGTTGAATCGCATCCATGAAAGTTATACTTCAACAATATTTTAAATGACAAAGACGCGTACATTTTCAATCGAGACGAGCAAAGGGAATAACAATATTTACGATCGACCGTTTCAAGGTGATAGAGGGTTTTCGGTGGCAAGGCAAGTGGAAAGTATACACCACCGTTAAAGTCGTACCAGTCGACCAACAGCCGTCACCAAGTTAACGAGGTTATGACCGTGACACGCGCAACTCGGTGACGATCGTGTAACACCCGGGTCACAGTGTCTTCTATTGTGAAAAAATCGAATATTTCGCCATCAACGTCGTCGGCGTCTGCACACTTACGCATCGTCGTCGAATCTGAAGCACCTTTTTTTCCATCCTCTTCAATGGCAGCATATGGACAGTCTGCTTGTGTTCCAAGAGAGATCCAAGTGATCCAGACAAACATCGCATAACGATGATATAATACGAGGAAGGTAAGGAATTTCTTACGAAGAAACCGTAAACACTAAACTATACAATCGTACTCATGCTTACGTCTTTTCGATTTGCATTTTTTTGCATTTATATTGGCAGTGATCGGTATTAAATATGCAAAGATTAGGAACAAAGATTAGGAATATTTTATACGTGACAGTTACTTATATTCTTACATTTAAATATACTGTAATAGTATTTTAATTATGAATGTATATTAATAGTATTTTAATTATGAATGTATATACTGTCGTATAAGTACTTATATGTGTACTTATGTACGTAGTGTATACTCTGACGAACATAGTGTTCTCTAGGGAAAATAACAATGTACGGGAAGAGGACCACTTGTTGATTTATAGTTAGAAAACTTTCAAATTTTTGAAGTTACGAATTTTTAGATTCGTGAAGTTTTGAATTTAGGATTTTGCGACTTACGAAGTGAAGTTTTGCTAATTTAGAAATGTAGACATTTGAAAATTTAGGCATTTAGAAATTTCGAAATTCGGGAGTCAGTAATTAATCCTTAAAAGTTATTTTAGTTATTCTGAAAATAATGATTTCCTAAATGTGAAGTACGATTGTATTCTGAAAATTTGGTTTCGAATATATTTTCCATCAATTAATAGGTTAATATTCGAATTAGGAGTGCTGCCATCGATGTTTTACTGAAACTCAACGATAGATCGATATCATTGTTGAGTCTAAGGGTAACAGACATTTGAAATATTTTTGTTAAAACTTTATAGTTTACAAAACCAAAAATAATAATATAATTTTCCAGCGCGCAACTTTTTAAAATAAAGAAGAAATTTATATTCAAAGGTTTGTTAATATATACTTACCGAATTTCAATTTTACAGATTAAATTATAACCTAACGAAAAAATGGTAGGCGTAGAAAAGCAATGGCGTAAGTTGAAGAGTCGTAGTCATCTTTTAATATTATTCTTTTTCAATGTAATTCTTAAGGTTGCATCAACTAATGAACTAAATGAAATATATTAATATTTTTAAGAAACATTACGCTGATTTCTGTTAACAAGTCAATATTATACAATTTTATTTGTTACTAAAATTGATTCAGAAACTAATACATTTAGTGTATTCATAAGAACGTCTACTCTATTGCGCGGTGTAACTAGATTTTATATTGCATTTTTACTTCTCGCGGTGAAATAAAAAATGTACCAAAAATTGAACTGCTACTGTAAAGATATTTTTAATATATTAAAATAATTGTGAATATAATAAAGATTTGGTATTATTTCGGGGGAATTTTATAAAATATTTTTCTTTAAGTGGGCATTGTATAGTTTCTATAGGTACAACACAAAATTTATTACAATGCAAAAGTTTAAATATTTAAAACTTAAAAGAAGAAATATCGTACAAAAATATATATTTGCATGAACAATGTTAGTGTACTATGTTGCCACAAAATTGTCAAATTGTGATACAATTAATAAGAAATAAGACACTTTATAATAGCCGAAATTTTTAAACGTATGAATTTTCTTATTAAATATTATTATGTATCTATTAATTATAAATGAAAAAGTTCCTGAAATTATTAATAATAACGCCCTTACGTAATTGTAATTAAAAAGCGTGCTGTTACTTATAAAATGTCATATAATTTTAGAATATTAATACAGTTGTTTCAAAACGGAATAACTTCTCATTATTATTCGTAAAAATAATGATTCCATCGTCGCTTTAGATATTACTTTTCAATCCATAATTTAATCGATAAAGTATAATTTTATATATTATATACAATCCAATCGAACGATATCAGAATGTACGACAGAAATTGATTTCGTAATAAATTATTATTGATAGAACATAAGAGTCGAAAATTTCTTTACCACAAAGAAAGTTACATTAAAAAAAAAAAAAAATTATTACATCAATACAATTAAATTTAATTTAAAACCCATTTTGAAAATTCGCTACAGATAAATTTAAAATCTAGCGGGAAAAATACTTGATT
This sequence comes from Megachile willughbiella, assembly GCA_945859595.2. Classification (NCBI taxonomy): domain Eukaryota; kingdom Metazoa; phylum Arthropoda; class Insecta; order Hymenoptera; family Megachilidae; genus Megachile; species Megachile willughbiella. Next base: position 15,992,240 of record OX243796.1, read on the forward strand.
TAAATAAATAATTAATTGAAAGTGGAGATAATTTTTTTTTATCAAACGTCGATTATCCAAACAAGAAGTTCCAGTACATAAATGTAACTATTTACAAGTCTTCCAAACAGAAACCTGATATTTATTTTTTTCAATTACACATCCTACATAGAGGTAATGATTGTAAACAATACAGTTTTAGTAAGGAATCATAATAGGAACGAAAATGAATAAGTACAAAAGAAAACAGTTATTACAAAATAAATTGAGTATTTTCTATCATGAAAGATAATTAAGGTATAAAGGCAGTTGTACAATGGATAAAAAACAGTGAAATTCCAAAAAATGAATATATTATATAAACAAATAGCTGCTAAAATTCTCCGAACTTCGTTTTATTTACTACATTAATTTCTCTTCCTTTTCTGTTTCTCGTATAAATACTTATTCAATCTGTATGTATCTATATTCATAAAAGTGCATCAATTGAAGCTCTTCAACCACACTTCATTACACAAAATAATTACTAAATAAGACTAAGAAAAATATAACTAACGTGAAATATGAAGTTTAACTTTTTTTTTAATTCGGAAAATTTTTCATTTTCAAACATACAACCTCGTACAACTTATTCATAAATTTGTGTATTTTATCTGCGAAGACGGCTATGTTAGGCTATTTCCGTGTCTTGACATTGAAAATAAATGGCGAGAGGGTTCACCATCACCTTTCCACTTAACCAAGTCTATGTTGGGCCTGAGTGTACAATGTGGATTTACTTTGATTAAGGAAAAGGGTAGAATGAAGATCCTCTTGTCATTTGTTCTTGATTTTGCAAGGACTGCAGGAAAAGCTAGGGAGAGCCAGGGAGAGCCAAGGAGAGCTAGGGAGAACCAGGGGAATGCTAGGTGGGTCTAGGGGGATTCTAAGGAAAGCTAGGAAAGGCAAAAAGACTAGGATAGCTACCAAAACCCGTAGAAGAGTCGGGGAGAGACGAGAGAGTTGAAAAAGCTAGGGAGAGCCAGAGGAATACAGGACAAACTTGAAAGAATTCCAAGGAAAACAAGAGGTAAAAGTGTTAGAGAAACTGACATAATTCAGACAAGTGACAAGAAAATTCTAGAAGAATCCAAAAGAATTCTAGGGAAAAAATAAGGCTCCAAACAGAGCCTAATATAAAGTCTCTTCGCAGATTAAAAATTTGAACAAATAAGGAAATAGGAAATTTTTCTTTGTATATCACCCCTTCATTAAGGGATTCCTAAGTTGTACGAAACTGTATCGAATGTACCACATTCCAGCGAAACCCTATTATTTATTAAACAGAAGTTTGGCTCCGACAACAGTTCGGATAATCGTCGTTTTGTTTCACATCCCTGATTCCCTTGACACCAATCAAGCATTTTTGTAACGAATTTTGTACATTTCACGAATATAAATAATAAAATAATGCATGTTTAAATCTTATATTTACCGCTATGAATTACATCTTTTTATGATCATTCCTCTCATTCATCTTACTTCTTTGTCATATCAATTTTTATTTGAACTCTCAAGAAAATAGAATTACTTACAGCGAAGAAAATGAGGAAAAAAATCTGGTGCATTTAGAAAGCAATTTTTTATAAACGAATAAATAATTATTTTAAAAAGGAAAGAAAAACGTAGAAAAATAATTGCTTGTTTAAAAATTGATATAACAATATATTTTTTTCTTCCTAGATGATGTAAAAAGTAAAAATATGGGATAAAAATGTGTGTCCGATTCTTGTATTAAAATGTCTTATATTCATTGTAATCTTATAAGTAGTTTCAAATATAAAAACTCATTCCTATCTTAAACTGACAACTTTATTTCGTTCATTTGCTGTATGATTGCGTGACACGAGTACGTCGATTGATTTCAAAAAATGCTTACATCCAATTGTTTTTACGTCTAGTCTGGCTCATTTCCGTTTTTGGACTTAGGTGTCCTTTTGTGCGACCATTATATCAAGTCGACGCAGGACTTTTATGTCACGTTAACGTTTATTTTGCAATAACGTTGAACATTTCCAGGACAGTAGCTGGTAAGTTTCACAACAGAATACATTCTGTATAAGAGCGCACCAAAAAGTATTCTAGGAGGAATCAAATAATTATTAACTTTTTTCAACATTAACTTGTACCGTACAAAAATAGGATTCTTATTCTAGAAGATTTTTTAAATTCATGTTAAATAGACAGATTATCCTCTTAAGTTTGAAACTGGTTTTTATCCAAGATCCACTAAACCGATTTCACATTAAAAACGTTTCTTGGATAGTAATCAAATCAAACATATAATTAGTTATCTATTTTTTTAAGCAACTTAATTATTTGATTATTCCTAGACTCCACAGGAAACGCAGATTAGACTTTTAATAGAACCTTTTTATTCGCACCAAGATTTAAAACTGACCGCAATGTGTTCCTTCCTTGGCACATCGCTGGAAATATAACAGGGTTGTGATCACTTCTAGTTCTAACTTCATCTTTGGATTGTAACAATAATTTGAAAAGATGCTGTTAGAATTAGAGGTTTGCGACATATTTTTCTTTTCCAAATAGCAGAATGTAAACGTAAAATCTGGAAGAATAAGAACGAGGTGGCTTTTTCGTACATTGATCTTCATTTTGAGCGTGACAAGTTTCAATTCTTATCCAGACAACGTATTAAATTAATAAATATTTATTTCTCTATACACGTGGAATAGCAACATCGCGCCAGGTTTAGTTAAAATTATAATTTTAAATAATTAAAAACGTACTTTTACAATACATGCCTTTTACATTGTTACTGTAGATAAAAAGAATGAAAATTTGACTAACTGTGTTAAAAATGTTACATTAAATTAACTGATTACTACAGAGAATGTTACATAATAACGCAAACATATTCATTATCATAAAATAGAAATATCTAATCAGTAATATGAAAAATAATGATTTTATCAAAAAATAAGTAGGTTGGAAAAAACAGGACTCGTATGTACTTTTTATACACTTTTGTACACGTTACTATATTCTCCGATATGTTATCAGTCTACTTTCAAAGTAACAAATTGAAAATGTATTAATTTATTTATAAATCGCAAGTGTATAGTAACAATTAGTTACAATTTTCTATAAAACTAGTATCTAACTGTTTCAAAAAAATAAATCTCTCAGCGAGGAAAAGTGAATGCTCTATATCTGTGGTACTGTCACTCTCAAAAATATCTAAAACACCTCGTTCCGGAAGTAATATAATGGAACAGATCTTCGTGACAAAACAAGATGAAAAGAACACCTGTCCACAATCTCGTTACACCTTATAATTTATTTACTCCTTACTGTAATTGTAACACGATGAAGCTGAGCAGGTGTTCTTCATCGTATACCTACTATATAGAGAATGACTAGGCCATATGAATATAACTTAGGAATTCCGGTATTATTTAAAGAAAAGAAAAAAAAAAAATGGTACTGTGTGAAACCTATCTAATTTATTATGTAAGACCGTTTTTTCTTTAACGTCGGCACAATCGAGCAAACATTATTTTATACACGATTTCTATTTGCGCCGATAAAGATTAGGTCTGTTAAATTCTATTTCCTATTTTATTATTTCCCAATGTCGTCCCGAGGTTTATTCATATGGCTCAATAGTTTTTGTCCTGCACACTTCATCTATTTTCAATCAATCTGATGTGTATTTTCAGCGATTCTTTTTCAATGTCTATGACTGTAACCATTGCTGTGAGAAACAAACTTTAAATTCTATTCTGGTTCTTCTCCATCTGCATCTGTAATATAAATTACTAAATTAAATGAATGTAACATTTAGAAATGATACAATAAAAGAATAAATATTATGTATACCTTCACGATCAACTTCATCATCTACTAATAAATCATCCTCTTCATTAACCCCATCATCTTCATCATTCACAGCCTCTTCTTCCTCTTCATCTTCATCCACATCATCTTCAACCACAACTATACTATCGTCACCTTCTTCACCTTCTCCTGCTTCATCTCCATCATCTGCTCCACCATCTTCTTCTTCCTCCTCCTCTTCCGTGTCACAATCTTCGCCATCTCCTTCAACACCATTTTCAACATCCATATCTGGTGCCAAATAATACTAAAAACAAAACAATAAGCGAGTAGGAGTTAAAGATATATCAATGACTAAAATTAGTTGGTTGTTATAAATAATAATCCTACCTGCAATGGATTAGGCCACATATCATCTTTAATTAATTCTGCTATTTCATCTGAACTTGGATCTCCATGATCCGTAAACCAATCGAAGAATGACCTGTGTTTCAGTGGCCTTTTACGACCTTTCAGTGGGGCTTTGGTTTTTGCTCTTTTTGTTAAATCTGCACCTTCTTTCCAACGTATAGGTGTACTTTGTGACGCTGGATCTCCTGCAAAAGAGCAGGAGATACATCAAAACTATGACTATTCAACAAAAAATTCAGCTACTACTTTAATTAAAACTCTACTCTAAAATAAATTGAAACGAAAATATTTATCCAAATGCAATAAAATGTTACGATCAAAAATAAATAAAAATAAAACAATAAATTTTATATTTATTATCGTAATTTAATATTATATTTAATAAAAGTAGCTTCGACGGAAAAATTAAAATAATAATAATGTAATTTAAAACTGCGCTCACCAGAAGAACCTAAATGAAACTCTTTTGTGAGAACATCATTTTCAAAATATGGATTTTCATCAAAATAAAAATTAATTCTATATCCAGATTTGATGTCTTCAAATTCTTCAACTTCTAATTTGTTTAAAAACCGGAGTGCATCTTCCTCGTCTTCTTCCAATATTTCTGCTATTTCTTTATTGTTTACAAACTGTATACATATACATATATGGGTTAAGGAATCTTACATATTTTATATATGTACACAAAAAATGATATACTGAATTCAATGATAAACTATGAACGTTCATCGTACTTAGAATGATACACGATGCTATGTTATTAACATGTTATTCTCAATATAATTTCATTCATCTTGCAGCAAACCAAAGTCTCTCAAATTAAATAACTTTAACTGTAGATCTTTTAGCGTTTTAAAATGTTCTATAGACTATTATTATATTATTAAAGTGCTTTGTATTGCAGCTTGCAGTACATAAGAATATCATATAAAATAGTAATAAAATAAAGGTGTAGCCAAATAAAAAGCTGTATTTCCGCGACAATGTTTTTAACCAATAATTTTCATAAAAAATAATTGCGTTTATGCTACATTCCGCGTGACCGCATGTGGTTATACATAGTTATATACGTTTACAAGTAGGCAAGATGGCGACTAGCGCCGGTGGACGCCGGCATTGTACAGAAACGTCAAAGATACATTAATAACTATTATTAACGAGAACATAATGTCATCATATGAAAGGATACAGCTGTAACCCAAAAATTGGGTATCCTCTTAATAATGTCATTCCGCTTCTGGAAGTAGGGCTTACGCAACTTATTATACTTCTTCTCAACTTCGAGGATTTCGTCGCTGGCCTTCTCATTGAGGCCATCGATTTGATTCTGGCACCCGTCAATCTCTTCGAGTGTCTTCTGTATTTCAATATCGTAATCACGAGACTCAACACCCTCGCCCGAGCCTGGATCCTCTAATTCCTTGGCCTTTTTATTCGGCGAAGACATCGTTCAACCCGCGCTCTTGTCACTACACCACTACTCTGTTTATTTTCAGTACGCACTCAGTCCGCGTTCGTCACGCTCGTGTCACGAATTCGCGGCGCGCAAGCAGGCTGAACTCCAACCACAAATTCGAGTTTATCTAGATACGCAACTATACTTGAAACTCCTGCTATATCTGTAACGGAAAAACAGTTTTCATTCAAATTACAATTCTCGTCGCGACAGAATGTACTTCCTGCATAACAAGTTTCCGTTCGTTCGACGCACGTCGGTTTTAATTCGTTGGTGGCGCACAGGCGCTCCAACTACATTTGTTACATTGAACGTATATATCCAGTGACTTCTAATTTAGTATACCTGCTACATTGTCACCTCTTCCGACTATTTATATATTCTTACCCACCATGTATATGAGCACGGAGAGCAAAGTAAAATATAGAAGAGTATCATACTGATGTAGAGAAGTCGCCTGAACTTAACTGAAATGCGCGAAACTCAACATTTCAATGTAAATTTGATCTGTATAAGGAAAATGGCGTCCAAACGGTATATGTACTTTTGAATTAGTTAATAAATGTTTACTTTTGAAAACAAGCGATTTTATTGCACGGTTCAGAACAATAATTTTAGGGCCTACATTAGCATACTGGTTACTTTATTTATACATTAAATTTATGTAAGCTGATATATTTCTTTAATTGCCTCTTACTTTCAGGTTTATATTTACCAACAGAAGTACTACGACCATTTAATACATAAAAAAGACACAATAGACCACAGTTCATTGTAAAGTAATTAATTTGAAAAGCTAAAAGCATTTTTGAGCTTCATTCGTAATGTTACAAAATTGATATTTTCGCGCGCGTTGACTGAAAACAGAGTCGGTTATGCCATCTGACGGACCAGTGCGAAATTATCGAAACGAAAAATTGCATTTATTCGTAAAATAATGCCTTTTCGCGTATTGCTAAAACTCGCAAACGGTTTTACAGGCACGAGAATATCAGAAATATGTCTTCGTACAGGTCTCGAAGTATTATATTCGCAAATTAAACAAAAAATGCATTTTATAGATTTGCGGCGTGTATTTTAATTAACAATTTTATTTATAAAATATTATCATTTAAGCAGGTACATGAACTGATAGTTTACAAATTTTTGGAACACAATGCCACCAGTCCACAGTAAAAGCACTGTTCTTAAGCGGATAAATTAACGAGTCAACAAAATGAATAGACGCCTTCGTTCTCCAAAAACACGATGTACTGTTTTAATATTTTCACGATTAAACATTCGATTTAATGACGCTGGTACTAAGTGAATGCGCCATCTGTTAGAAAATATTGGAAACTTAACATTAAGTTCGCTCCGCATCAATCCCAATCGATCGTTTATCGACACGACACTCAAGTTAATGACCATGTCGGTCACATATCGACAAGTGAACAAGTTATCGACATAAGGGCTGTACTTCCGAAAACCTCCATGCTTCAAATTGGTTGAAATTTCGGGAATGGGTTTCTTTTTAATAAAAATGATGATTACGAGAAGGATTTTTGGCGACTCGAGAAAAAATTTTGTATCATTTGGGAATCACTCTCTACTTTACCGACGCAATTATTACCGGCAGGAATACTTGAGGCAGATTTGAAGGTGATTCTGATGCTATGAAAACTGCTATTTTCAATTCTTTCTAAAAGCTATCAATGTATCAGGAGTAGTACTATATGAATAATTAGATTCGGTTAGGTTAAGTTAGGTTAAGTTAACTGTTGGAGTGGCCATTGCAGAAAGCGTAGATAACAGTAGATGCAAATACTACGCCGATAAAATAGGGAGTGATACCGAAATGATACAAAATTTTTTCTCGAGTCGCCAAAAATCATTCTCGGAATCATCATTTTTATTAAAAAGAAACCCATTCCCAACATTTCAGCCAATTTGGAGCATGGAGGTTTTCGGAAGTTTAGCCGACATAAGAATGACTCACGGACCTGTCGATAACTTTTCGACCTCACATTTGTTTTATCTTAGAATACTGTGGAAACTTCGGAACACCGTCATGTTCCAATTCCGGTCAAATTTTGCAAACAAGCGCCTTTTTTGAAAACAAAACATCTGTTAGAACGGTTTTTTGCGACTCGAAAGAAAATTTGTTGCCATTCTTATGTCATTCCCTACATCATCAACGAGATACAGTAAAGTGTGCGAATTGTTCTGAATGCATAATCCGCATCATCGGAGTAAAATTTATTTGTGTGATAAAACTAATTAAACTAGAGTTTTCAAAGTGTGTAGTTCACCCTGTTTGACGGAGAGCTGGCGCCACATGTGCCATTTTCATAAAAATTCAATTAATATTGATTTTATAGATTAATATGATATATATTTATTATACGTTTATTAATACTGACTTTATGCTGCTTGCAATATATTCCGTGGGTCCAAAGATGTGGATTATGCGTTTAGAACAATTCGAACACAATAGTGTTTCTCGTCGATGATATAGAAAATGACCTAAGAATATTAAAAATTTTCTTTCAACTCGCCAAAAGCCATTCTCACAGATTTCTTCTTTTAACAAAAAGATTTGCAAAATTTGGTCGATATCAAACCATGACAGTTTTCCGAGGTTTCGCCGATTGCTGCACGCATAACTTTTTTATTTAAATAATGTTCCAATTTCTCTGTGTAGATGGAGCTCGCAACTAATTTACCAGCCGCAGTACAAAAAGGGCATCGACACCACAAATGTCATATGCATACTGTCGTCGTTGTGCTCGCGTGGAAAGGCAAGAGTGTGCTACATTCGGCAGTGTGCATCGATTCGTCAAGTATTTAAATATCGACAATGTAGTACAAATTATTATGAATACCATTATTCGTTGCTATATTAACTTCAAGATAGTAAAGTCCACTAGTATCAATTGAAAAAGCAAGTTCAATGTAAAGAATAAGCTAAGTGCAATGCATATAAGACAATAATAAGACATACAAGAACATGTAAGACAAAGATTATAATAAATTTTAAAGGAAACAATATATTGTCCATTTATTTATAAACCTTTCCATGAATCCAATAAAAAAAGTCACACCCACAAAACTAATAAAACGCCATGTCAACTCCATGCATCTTATGACCTAATACAAATTCTCGAATTCTAGAATATTAAATTTAAGAGTGCCTCATTCGACCTTTCTTTGTGAAGGTTCTTTGTAAAAAAATGTACTGCGCATGTCTATCTTTTACGGTTCAATACTGCGCAGGGCATCAAGGATTTCATGAAGCAATCGCGGATCCTGGCCAACAAATTTTCGACAAATCAAAAATGCCCCGATTCAAAAATGCCCCAATTCAAAAACTAATTACGTCATCGTTGAAAGCGCATTATTTGACTTTTCTGAGTTAAGCCTCTTTTTGGAAAATTCACTGCGCATGTTTATCTCTAACGGTTTAGGACTGCGCAGGGCCTCAAGGTTCTCATGAGGCAACCGTGGAACCTGGCCAACAAATTTTCGAACAAATCAAAAATGCCCCGATTCAAAAATGCCCCAATTCAAAAACTAATTACGTCATCGTTGAAAGCGCATTATTTGACTTTTCTGGTTTAAGCCTCTTTTTGGAAAATTCACTGCGCATGCCTATCTCTAACGGTTTAGGACTGCGCAGGGCCTCAAGGTTCTCATGAGGCAACCGTGGAACCTGGCCAACAAATTTTCGAACAAATCAAAAATGCCCCGATTCAAAAATGCCCCAATTCAAAAACTAATTACGTCATCGTTGAAAGCGCATTATTTGACTTTTCTGGGTTAAGCCTCTTTTTGGAAAATTCACTGCGCATGCCTATCTCTAACGGTTTAGGACTGCGCAGGGCCTCAAGGTTCTCATGAGGCAACCGTGGAACCTGGCCAACAAATTTTCGAACAAATCAAAAATGCCCCGATTCAAAAATGCCCCAATTCAAAAACTAATTACGTCATCGTTGAAAGCGCATTATTTGACTTTTCTGGTTTAAGCCTCTTTTTGGAAAATTCACTGCGCATGCCTATCTCTAACGGTTTAGGACTGCGCAGGGCCTCAAGGTTCTCATGAGGCAACCGTGGAACCTGGCCAACAAATTTTCGAACAAATCAAAAATGCCCCGATTCAAAAATGCCCCAATTCAAAAACTAATTACGTCATCGTTGAAAGCGCATTATTTGACTTTTCTGGGTTAAGCCTCTTTTTGGAAAATTCACTGCGCATGCCTATCTCTAACGGTTTAGGACTGCGCAGGGCCTCAAGGTTCTCATGAGGCAACCGTGGAACCTGGCCAACAAATTTTCGAACAAATCAAAAATGCCCCGATTCAAAAATGCCCCAATTCAAAAACTAATTACGTCATCGTTGAAAGCGCATTATTTGACTTTTCTGGGTTAAGCCTCTTTTTGGAAAATTCACTGCGCATGTTTATCTCTAACGGTTTAGGACTGCGCAGGGCCTCAAGGTTCTCATGAGGCAACCGTGGAACCTGGCCAACAAATTTTCGAACAAATCAAAAATGCCCCGATTCAAAAATGCCCCAATTCAAAAACTAATTACGTCATCGTTGAAAGCGCATTATTTGATTTTTCTGGGTTAAGCCTCTTTTTGGAAAATTCACTGCGCATGCCTATCTCTAACGGTTTAGGACTGCGCAGGGCCTCAAGGTTCTCATGAGGCAACCGTGGAACCTGGCCAACAAATTTTCGAACAAATCAAAAATGCCCCGATTCAAAAATGCCCCAATTCAAAAACTAATTACGTCATCGTTGAAAGCGCATTGTTTGACTTTTCTGGGTTAAGCCTCTTTTTGGAAAATTCACTGCGCATGTTTATCTCTAACGGTTTAGGACTGCGCAGGGCCTCAAGGTTCTCATGAGGCAACCGTGGAACCTGGCCAACAAATTTTCGAACAAATCAAAAATGCCCCGATTCAAAAATGCCCCAATTCAAAAACTAATTACGTCATCGTTGAAAGCGCATTATTTGATTTTTCTGGGTTAAGCCTCTTTTTGGAAAATTCACTGCGCATGCCTATCTCTAACGGTTTAGGACTGCGCAGGGCCTCAAGGTTCTCATGAGGCAACCGTGGAACCTGGCCAACAAATTTTCGAACAAATCAAAAATGCCCCGATTCAAAAATGCCCCAATTCAAAAACTAATTACGTCATCGTTGAAAGCGCATTGTTTGACTTTTCTGGGTTAAGCCTCTTTTTGGAAAATTCACTGCGCATGCCTATCTCTAACGGTTTAGGACTGCGCAGGGCCTCAAGGTTCTCATGAGGCAACCGTGGAACCTGGCCAACAAATTTTCGAACAAATCAAAAATGCCCCGATTCAAAAATGCCCCAATTCAAAAACTAATTACGTCATCGTTGAAAGCGCATTATTTGACTTTTCTGGGTTAAGCCTCTTTTTGGAAAATTCACTGCGCATGCCTATCTCTAACGGTTTAGGACTGCGCAGGGCCTCAAGGTTCTCATGAGGCAACCGTGGAACCTGGCCAACAAATTTTCGAACAAATCAAAAATGCCCCGATTCAAAAATGCCCCAATTCAAAAACTAATTACGTCATCGTTGAAAGCGCATTATTTGACTTTTCCTGGTTAAGCCTCTTTTTGGAAAATTCACTGCGCATGCCTATCTCTAACGGTTTAGGACTGCGCAGGGCCTCAAGGTTCTCATGAGGCAACCGTGGAACCTGGCCAACAAATTTTCGAACAAATCAAAAATGCCCCGATTCAAAAATGCCCCAATTCAAAAACTAATTACGTCATCGTTGAAAGCGCATTATTTGACTTTTCTGGGTTAAGCCTCTTTTTGGAAAATTCACTGCGCATGCCTATCTCTAACGGTTTAGGACTGCGCAGGGCCTCAAGGTTCTCATGAGGCAACCGTGGAACCTGGCCAACAAATTTTCGAACAAATCAAAAATGCCCCGATTCAAAAATGCCCCAATTCAAAAACTAATTACGTCATCGTTGAAAGCGCATTATTTGACTTTTCTGGGTTAAGCCTCTTTTTGGAAAATTCACTGCGCATGCCTATCTCTAACGGTTTAGGACTGCGCAGGGCCTCAAGGTTCTCATGAGGCAACCGTGGAACCTGGCCAACAAATTTTCGAACAAATCAAAAATGCCCCGATTCAAAAATGCCCCAATTCAAAAACTAATTACGTCATCGTTGAAAGCGCATTGTTTGACTTTTTTGGGTTATGCCTCTTTTTGGAAAATTCACTGCGCATGTTTATCTCTAACGGTTTAGGACTGCGCAGGGCCTCAAGGTTCTCATGAGGCAACCGTGGAACCTGGCCAACAAATTTTCGAACAAATCAAAAATGCCCCGATTCAAAAATGCCCCAATTCAAAAACTAATTACGTCATCGTTGAAAGCGCATTATTTGACTTTTCTGTGTTAAGCCTCTTTTTGGAAAATTCACTGCGCATGCCTATCTCTAACGGTTTAGGACTGCGCAGGGCCTCAAGGTTCTCATGAGGCAACCGTGGAACCTGGCCAACAAATTTTCGAACAAATCAAAAATGCCCCGATTCAAAAATGCCCCAATTCAAAAACTAATTACGTCATCGTTGAAAGCGCATTATTTGACTTTTCTGGGTTAAGCCTCTTTTTGGAAAATTCACTGCGCATGCCTATCTCTAACGGTTTAGGACTGCGCAGGGCCTCAAGGTTCTCATGAGGCAACCGTGGAACCTGGCCAACAAATTTTCGAACAAATCAAAAATGCCCCGATTCAAAAATGCCCCAATTCAAAAACTAATTACGTCATCGTTGAAAGCGCATTATTTGACTTTTCTGTGTTAAGCCTCTTTTTGGAAAATTCACTGCGCATGCCTATCTCTAACGGTTTAGGACTGCGCAGGGCCTCAAGGTTCTCATGAGGCAACCGTGGAACCTGGCCAACAAATTTTCGAACAAATCAAAAATGCCCCGATTCAAAAATGCCCCAATTCAAAAACTAATTACGTCATCGTTGAAAGCGCATTATTTGACTTTTCTGGGTTAAGCCTCTTTTTGGAAAATTCACTGCGCATGCCTATCTCTAACGGTTTAGGACTGCGCAGGGCCTCAAGGTTCTCATGAGGCAACCGTGGAACCTGGCCAACAAATTTTCGAACAAATCAAAAATGCCCCGATTCAAAAATGCCCCAATTCAAAAACTAATTACGTCATCGTTGAAAGCGCATTATTTGACTTTTCTGGGTTAAGCCTCTTTTTGGAAAATTCACTGCGCATGTTTATCTCTAACGGTTTAGGACTGCGCAGGACCTCAAGGTTCTCATGAGGCAACCGTGGAACCTGGCCAACAAATTTTCGAACAAATCAAAAATGCCCCGATTCAAAAATGCCCCAATTCAAAAACTAATTACGTCATCGTTGAAAGCGCATTATTTGACTTTTCTGGGTTAAGCCTCTTTTTGGAAAATTCACTGCGCATGTTTATCTCTAACGGTTTAGGACTGCGCAGGGCCTCAAGGTTCTCATGAGGCAACCGTGGAACCTGGCCAACAAATTTTCGAACAAATCAAAAATGCCCCGATTCAAAAATGCCCCAATTCAAAAACTAATTACGTCATCGTTGAAAGCGCATTGTTTGACTTTTTTGGGTTAAGCCTCTTTTTGGAAAATTCACTGCGCATGCCTATCTCTAACGGTTTAGGACTGCGCAGGGCCTCAAGGTTCTCATGAGGCAACCGTGGAACCTGGCCAACAAATTTTCGAACAAATCAAAAATGCCCCGATTCAAAAATGCCCCAATTCAAAAACTAATTACGTCATCGTTGAAAGCGCATTATTTGACTTTTCTGGGTTAAGCCTCTTTTTGGAAAATTCACTGCGCATGTTTATCTCTAACGGTTTAGGACTGCGCAGGACCTCAAGGTTCTCATGAGGCAACCGTGGAACCTGGCCAACAAATTTTCGAACAAATCAAAAATGCCCCGATTCAAAAATGCCCCAATTCAAAAACTAATTACGTCATCGTTGAAAGCGCATTATTTGACTTTTCTGGGTTAAGCCTCTTTTTGGAAAATTCACTGCGCATGTTTATCTCTAACGGTTTAGGACTGCGCAGGGCCTCAAGGTTCTCATGAGGCAACCGTGGAACCTGGCCAACAAATTTTCGAACAAATCAAAAATGCCCCGATTCAAAAATGCCCCAATTCAAAAACTAATTACGTCATCGTTGAAAGCGCATTGTTTGACTTTTTTGGGTTAAGCCTCTTTTTGGAAAATTCACTGCGCATGTTTATCTCTAACGGTTTAGGACTGCGCAGGGCCTCAAGGTTCTCATGAGGCAACCGTGGAACCTGGCCAACAAATTTTCGAACAAATCAAAAATGCCCCGATTCAAAAATGCCCCAATTCAAAAACTAATTACGTCATCGTTGAAAGCGCATTGTTTGACTTTTCTGCGTTAAGCCTCTTTTTGGAAAATTCACTCCGCATGTTTATCTCTAACGGTTTAGGACTGCGCAGGGCCTCAAGGTTCTCATGAGGCAACCGTGGAACCTGGCCAACAAATTTTCGAACAAATCAAAAATGCCCCGATTCAAAAATGCCCCAATTCAAAAACTAATTACGTCATCGTTAAGAGGGCGTCATTTGACCTTTCTTCGGTGAGGTTCTTCGTAAAAAATTTATTGTGTATGTGTATTTCTTACGGTTCGGGATGCGCAAGGGTCAAAGTTTTCATAAGATAATAGCGGATCCTGCGCAACAAATTTTCCAACAAATCAAATTGATGCACTTTTAGAACGATGTCTTGGAATTGGAGCTTGCGGTGGATGGTGGGCAAAATAAAAAATAATGCATTTTTGTTTTCGTTTCGTTTATTTGTGCGCTTTGAGCAGGAGTAGCCCATAAGCGAAATGCAAACATACAACACTATATGAATAAAATAACAACATGGATGAAAAAAAAGAACAGCAATGAACAGCAATGTCTATGAATACTTATAAAAAAAAATAAAACTAGCTGAATGCCTATACATATTTAAACAGGAGCGTACAACATAAAAAGTTATAAAAGTGTAATATGCGATAACAATAAGACTTATACGTAAACTAGATACTACTTCTTATATAACTAGGGTATCTCTTAACTGTTGGTACATATAACGCAGATCACTTCAGGTCCTTTAAGAACACGGCAGTGTACGAGTCTCTAATTTTACATGTTTAAAATAATACATTTTATGGATCTAAAAAAAGCCTAGCCATCTAGCGGTGCACGGCGGAACTACGCCAATAGAAAATTCCGACTTTCTACACTAGCGCCATCTAGCGGCCGGATACCAGAAGCTACTTTTAGTATCAGGATCACAGAAAATTAAAGGTGGTATGCGGAATAGGAGTGCGTCGCGCATGCGCAGTGGAACTGGCTTAGGCGGCTCATGCGTATATCGGAAACTGATATAAAATAATTAATTACTCATTTCCTGAGCGTTATTTATCAACTTTCATGATTGACCAATATAAATGATACATCACTAATCATTCTCTAATCATAAAAGTGTACAAATTATATTCACAAAACGTGTAATTAATTGTTTTAAATGAGTTCATACATACCGCTTGGCGCCGTGGCCAGCCTCAGGATATTTGTTAATAACTAATTATTTTCAATAAAAAGCGGAACAAGTATGATATGAGAAAGTAGTTAAGGAATCAATGAACATTCTTTAACAATGAAAATGTATAAATTACATTTAGAAAATGTGTAACTAACAATTGCAAATTAGCTCGAACGTACGGGGTGTAGCGCCGACATCTTGTCGAATATTAGTTAATAACTAATTATTAACAATACAAATATGAACAAATGCCATATGAGAAAGTAGCTAAAGGATCAGTGGACATTCTTCGAACATAAAAGTTCATAAATTGTGATCAAAAAATGAGAAATTAATTCTATTCGGCACACCTCCTTTATTTTCTGTGCTCCTCATAGTACCCATTGCGCATGCGCGCCGCTCACGCATGCGTACTGTACGCGTGCCCACTGCGCATGCGTGTCCTTGACGCATGCGCATTCTATACCTGTTTACTGCGCGTGCGCGCTTCTTACGCATGCGCATTGCGGACATGTCTATAGCGCGTGCGCACCCCTAACTCCTACTGCGCATGCGCAAGATGCACGCACGCGTAGTAAAGAGGTACAGAATGCGCATGCGCAGTGGGGACGCGCACAATACAAAAATACAAAACTGTATAATACATGAAAAAAAAAAAAAACAAATAGAAAAAAGAATAGCAATGAATAATAATGTGCATGTATCTTCATGTTATACCGTTGTAACATTGCTGTAAGTTACACTGAGACGTTGTACGCATGCTCGAAAACAAGGCAGAAAAATAGTATATGTGTACTCCTACAATGATAGTACAGTAAAGCCCTCATTAAGGGACACTTTTTAAGGGATACGTAAAAACTAATTACGTGATCATTGAGATGCTGCAGCTGCTTTTTCTTTGATTACTCTGTAAAAATTTACTGCCCATGTCTATCTTTTACGATTTAGGACTGCGCAGAGGGTCAAAGTTTTCATGAGATAATCGCGGATCCTGGGCAACAAATTTTCGAACAAATCAAAATTGCTCCAATTCAAAAATTAATTACGTCATCATTAAAAATCATTGTCACCAATACCAGCAATTGATGCCCGATGAATTCCGACAAAATTCGGACGTGCCACCTCCTCGCGACTTATGTTCTCCTGGTACAAATTTCCGAATTCGGAAACCTTGATATTTAAAATCATTTTGGGCGAATTAATTATGGAAGCAAGTTCGAAAGAAAATAGGCATGTAAGAGTAAACATCTTTATTACAGTTTGAAATGTTTCTTTATCAAGTGCTTGCGCGTGACAATTTTATAGAATTTTCGATGCTCTGGGTTCAAAAATAACAATAGTTATTTAATATATAACAAATACATACTCTGCAATTAATTCAAAAACAGTTCTTGTCGTGTGTGTAAATGCAATTTTAGTAACGAGCAATCTTATCTCTGTATGTTTGTAATAAGATTATGTGTTTAAATAAAAGTACAACATTGTTACATAGCATTAATTCTGTTGATTTTAACAATATCCAGGTGTTGAAGGACAAAGTTTTAAATGCTAATAGTTTTTATAATTAGAATCTTTTAAATCGAATTTTCTATTTTTGATTTATGTCAGAAAAAATTATAAAATTCCATTATAAAAGCACCATTATTTTGCAATATATTTTGAATAAAGTGCGGTAAAAGGAGTAATACTTTACATATTATATAAAACTATCTATAAAGATAAAACTTTGCATTGATAGGTTGCAGAAATTGAGTTATGGCATATTATTTAATACATTTTCGTACTATTCACTAATATGATTACATCGTATTAAAACTGATGAGTTATTAATATAAAAATTATTGTTAGTAAAATACGAGTTTCTCTTGTGAATTGAATTATGTAAAAAATCTGAGATTACTGAAATCTTAAAAGGTCCATTTTAAATTTATCATTGTCATGTCTAAATATCTGATGTAATGAGTATGGAATGAGTATTACACGATTAAAGAATTAATATAAAGTCAAAACAGAATTGGTTCCTTTTGTCTCTCATATTCCATACAAATAAGTTACTTTTAAATTTGTTTTGAGCAGTGTTTTAGAACTTTGAATACTTGAAATTAATATTAAATTTTTCGAGTGTTCTTAATACTCGAAGAAGACTGATAATAAGTATCTGTGTAACATTACACTTACCAAACAATAAATGGCTATTCAAATATCAATCTGGACAATAATTTTATTTTATAAATTCTTTACCACACCTTCTAACGAACTGATAAATTTTTGAGAATAGTCATCTAATGTGAAGAAAACTACCTGAGAATTTTAAGTTTTGAAACTACATTTTGAACATTCTTTTTAAACCTTTAATAATCAATTTCTGTAAATGATTGTAATTGACTTGATTGAGTTGATTGTAATTGTTATCTTCTTATTGAAGAATAGCTTCTTTTTATAAAAATTTCTTATAAAAATAGGTACAGTTAAATTATGTTTCTGTTACTTTAATGTACAACGTCAAATAGTATGAAACATATATTTTTAGTCTACAAAAATGTCTGAAGTTAGCAACCATAACTTGCTTTGTATTTTTGTTGAATCTGTTTAACTTTACCTGAATTTTTTATTTGTACTTCGTAACAGCTTCCTGCTTAATATTTACTCAGGTAATTGGTGCATTTAGTTCTGTGAAGGTATAACTTTTTGTAAATTTATGAAAGCAAATTTCAAAACTATATGTCTTCATAACTGCATGAACTATTAAATTTTTCTTTGTTGTAAAATGATTAAATAGAACCGTTCTTTTGTGATTGTAGTTTTTTATAATCAAGAAACAAATTCTTCATATCAGCCAATGACTTCTCTATTTGATTTGCAAATCGGGCAGCATTCTAAAATAAATAAAATTACAATTATGTTCTATCTTGGCTGTAATAATTAATTATAATTTATACGCTTACTGTTTTTGGAGAACTGCGTTTGCACGAAATATGGAAAAATATAAGATCTTCGCCAGCAATAATATAAGAAACGCCATAACCATCATCAGCAACAGGGCCGAAACCACCTCCTGCAGAAATACAATTTGGATGTTTTTTCAAATTTATTAGTGATGTCTGACCATGCGGAGTCTGCGAAGTAGATAATTTCCACGGTTCACTTAAAACTTCCTGAAAAACAGAAATTTCCATTCAAACAAATTTCTTCAAAGCAAGTATATTTTTTAACGAATTGTCACCTTCAAAAACGGAGAATCCACTTCTAAATACTTGGATACTACGTATAAACAAAATAAGTGTCTATCAATTCCCTTGCCACACATAGCGTCTTGATAACCTTTCTGATGCTGCTTTGCTGCTGCCATCAATAATTTATATTTATGGTCTGTCTGTAATAATAAAACATTTATATATTCAACATCGGCTATTTTATTCTAGAAATTATAATAAAATGTTCATTAATCAATACTAAAAACATAAATTTTATTACTTACTGTAGCATCTTTATCTTCCATTGCTTTAACCCATGCCGTAGATTCAATTGTACATGGTCTCACTGTTTCTGTTCTTCCTTCTCTGAACAGTCTTGTCATGGAAGCTTCGTAAGTTAAATTAAATTTACCAGAATCGCGATAATATGCCAATTGAAGTGCCATTTGTAAATATGCATCCGGTGACATAGAATTAATTTTCATAAAACCTTTTCCATATGCATCATGTACATAAATGCGTAACTCAACGTCATTCAATAAATTCTGTGCAACCTAATCATTAAAAGTATTATGTAATATTTTTTTGTCTTCTAATTATATATAAAAAATTAAGTATATAATTCGTTTACTTCGTTTGATGTCTCAATAGCTGCTATACAACTTTCGTTTAAATCCCATTGAAGCCGAGTAGGAGATGGAGGTGTGAACTCCGGTTCCCCTTTAACGTGTCCATCTTCTCTATATCTGTAATATATTTTAACGAACTCTTTAAAATATGAAATAAGATAAAAGAGAATTTATTATAAGCAATAAGCAAATTTGTACAAAAGTTAAAATTATAGTTTAGAACACAAACAGTATAATAAATTCCTTAGATTAAGTAGATAAGACACAAATTTTAAGATATAATTTTTAAGATGGAAATTAAAACAAACAAATATTTCTTAAAAGTTGTAAAATAAATTTTGATTCCTGAACAGCTTTTATTATTAGACTGTTTGTGTCCATTTCGTTTATTACGGATTAAAATTTCTAATGTCAAGTTTGTAATAAAGTTTAATAAATGATAATGCTTGAAATACTGAAATTAATGACATTTTACCCGGTAATTTCTATTCTGAATTCTTGGTTTAGTCGCATTTCACAAGAAATCTTGTTAAATTTTAATATTAAACATTTTGTTACTAGCTACATTAGTTGTAGTATCGCTATGCAGAAGTTTATTGAAAAATTAGTGTTATGTCTTTAATCCCCTGAAAGTATACATGTAAAAATTCACTCATTTATATAGCTAAATATACATTATATACAGAGTGTTAGCATATAATATCTAGTAAAATATAGTGTTAATAAAAAAAAACAATGTAAGAAATTTACCCCATTTCCACATCATTAGCAATAACATATTCCCATAGAGATCCCATGATAGGTGCATCAGCCCTAATAAGCATATTGTAGATAAAATTATTTAATCTATTACATTTAAATTTGTTTAATTAATAAAGTGACCAATAACTGAACGATAAATAAAACAAAGAGATGGCAGAGTTTAATCAAATTTACATATATAAAGCAGTGACACTGTGATTTTCATGAATTTTTCAGATCAATTAATTTTATTTTGACTATCTGAAATATTTGTGAATTTTAAAATAAAAAATTATAAACATCGTTTTTCAAAAATATACTCACAAATGTTTTATTAGGCATTAACATTTTTCTTATAAAGTTGAATATTTTTCGTAAACTACTTAAGTTTAAGAATTAATCAATTATTGACGTTCATTTTAAATAGTAGTTAAGGTAATTACAGTGAAGTTTGAAGTGAATGCAGAATAAGTAGAAGAAGCAAAAGAACAGTAACAAATGAAACCTGACACCGTGAAAGCAATGAATTTAAGATTCTTACTCTCTATTGGCAGTTTCCTGAGATATCACGTACTCCCATAAATGTGACATCACTGCAGCATCTGCCCTGCTCATTACTTTTCATTATTCATCAATTCCAACATAGTTCATTATATTTTAAATATAACTCTATTATCAAATTTAATTTAAAGAAATAACAC
Organism: Megachile willughbiella; assembly: GCA_945859595.2. Classification (NCBI taxonomy): domain Eukaryota; kingdom Metazoa; phylum Arthropoda; class Insecta; order Hymenoptera; family Megachilidae; genus Megachile; species Megachile willughbiella. Next base: position 16,012,796 of record OX243796.1, read on the forward strand.
ATTAATAACGAAGATGATTTAATGCGAAACGTCTCTTTTTCAACCATCTTCTTGTTTTACATATTATCTTTTTTTATTTATAACGTAAATTTTTAATTTTCTACATTTTCATATGAAAAACTTACCACGAGTGTTCAGCATTGAATCCAATCTGTAAAACAAATTCATATATTTAATAATTATATTAAAACTTACATGATAGTGCATTGATTTAATATTACTTACTCTACCATTGTTACCTATGCATAAAGTAAAAGATTTGTCAAACCATCTATCATATCCTTTACCATGTAATAGAATTCGGCCATATTGATCTAATTTTTCTGGATTCGCCTAATAATATGTAGAATATTTTAAAGTCATTCATTTATAAACAAAATTGATTGTAATGTTAATAACATTATTTACTGGATCATATATATATGGTATGTCATCTAGTGTAACTACAAATGCTGATTTTTCAATTAGGTCTAAAGATGCTTTATTCACTCCTTTTGAAAAAAACTCTTCTCTAGCCAGTGCCCATGCAGTTCTTTCGCCTGCTGTTAAAGCAGCCAACTTTTCTTCCCCTTCTGCGGGTTCTGATTTATCATCTAAAATTTGTTGCATCTGTCTGAAATATATATGGTTTATTATTTAATAAAATAAGCAAATAAATAATAACGTTATACAGAATTATATGTAACTTACAGTTCAATTTCAGAGGGTTGAAGAATTCTGTTTTTGTGATAAATAAACACTTTAAAGTATTTGCCCTTATGATACACAACAATATGCTTAGAATCCTGATAATGAACAAGTTTGTCAGTATCGCGTCCAGGTATTCTTGTAGTATTAAATAATCTTTCATATTGCCATGAACATAGAGGTACTAGTCCCTGAATTAAAATCTAAAAATGAAAAAAAAAATATTTATACATTCCGACATTATATTCTGAATATGAATTTTGATTACTATTACTAACTGGTTCTAACTCTTGACGTTCAATGAGACGTCTATATTGCAGGCATGAATAAATGACACTTGCGGCCCGTGCAGTTTGCACTTTCGTCGGATGCATTAAAATAGCATCGATGCCGTAAAAGTTTGAGTTCACCATAATAGGAGATCGTCCACGTAGATAAACATATTCTTCCCACCAGTCAGAAACATAATTAGTGGCCCACCAAGACTTCAAAATCAAATAACGTTGAAGCTTTTTACCAATGCCTTTTTGGAATTCATTAGCTAGAGTCTCCATACGAGCATAATTTTCATCGTCGAGTAAAGGTCGAACACTTCGCAGGTACTGTTACAAAAATAATCCAATTATTTTGCAATTCCTTTGATTATAAAGAAAAAGCGAAAATGTAAGAATCAGAGCCAACAAAAGCTGTGTGGAATTTCACGCTTGAGAAAGATTTGTTTCACAATGAGAATATTATTAAAAAAAAGAAAGTGCAATGAATTAGAAATTGGCTTCTATTCAGCAAAAGAATGTTACTAACAACTAATATAAGACTATGAAGTATTCTATAATCTAACCCTTTTCATAGTATCTTCCACTGAAGGTAGTGGTAGCCTTGGTAAGGACCCTTGAAAACTATACAACATTGGTCTGTGCCACCCAAAGAATAACTTCACCAATGTAGTCCATATTTTAGTAATTTTTGAAGTACTAGACCCTTTTTCTCTAGATTCATACATCCATCCTTTGTACATAAGTAATAATTTTAAAGTATATCGAATTATATATATCACCATCAACCACAACAGTAATCCAAATATAAATGATCCTGCTAAGTGTGCCAATATCAAAGACCTATCAGTATAATAAGAAACAAATAATTAATAATAGCTTATATAGAAATGGCCATCAAGACAATTAAATAAAAGGTTAATTAAATTACCCTGAAAGGTATGGTGCAGCTTTTCCGACAGGATCATAAGGATATTTGAATCCTGCAAAATGTATCACAGTCACCACAGCTATGGTAAACCATAAACTTTCCAAAGAGGCAGGATATACACCGCTTCTCAGATTGTTCTGAAGTTTAATTTAAATATCTTGTTAGACCTCTGTTTAAGCATTATATTTTAAATCAATGTATTATTATATTTACTTACAACAAATTTGAAGAACCTCTTTTTCCATGAACGAATACCTGACTGCCATACCAAATGCAAAACTTCTCTATCAAAATTAACATCCCATCCTTCATGAGTAATAGAAAAACTAAATGCTACAGCTGAATGTGCTTCCGCCATGTTATCTATTGATCATGTAGATCTGAAATGAATGGTAATAAAAATAATAATAATAATAACAAGATAAATCTGGTATAGACAAGCTCAAAATTTGATTAACATATTTTTTACAATAATTTCTTATACCTTTCATGCATGAAATTTACATTTCATATTCGAAAAGAAAGAGCGGGAAAACTAAATTGAAAATATTTCTTTGATTTGAAAATTTTCAAATCTACAAATTTTGTAATTTTCATGTTTTTAAATTAGAAAATTTTTTATTCAAAAACAAACATATGATGTGGGATTTCCTTTCACCATAGTGTCATTTTTCCTAGAAAAGTATACTATGCTTGCTACTATACTTTCAAACAGTACAGAGTATGACTTATTCGCTTCATTTACGTATAACCTTGGACTTTGGACCGACGTTCATCTGGTTCGAAGCGCGGCCATAATTTTAGCAAACAATTACTCGATTTCGCTGCACATTCTAAGTCCATCCGCGTATTATGCCCATTATGCGAAACAATGTCTATTACGAATTCTATAACCGATCAGTGTTTTCAATCATGCTTGAAATTTTGGCAAATAAAAATAACGTTAACCAATTCGCGCTTACAACATAACCGGACGTGTATAAATAACAGTACTTCTTCTTGCGTTAAGTAGTGCCTTGAACCACTTCTTCACAATAACATGCTGTCCGGCGAAGAAATGTTTTAAAAGTTATAGCCTTTTTTTTTTTATCATTCTTTCCTTTCGATAGCCTATATTTACGTAAAACCAAATGTTTTTGGAGATTGCGTCGAACTATTTTATTCGTATCATGTAAAGCACAGCTAAAAGCAATACGATACGTTGTAGTTGCGTATACACATGTGACGCTAAGATTATGGATGCGAATGATTCTCGTTATGAATGAATTGACTTTGATAAGATACAGTTTTTTTCAATTCGCTTACTATCAAAATTGAAAAAACGTACGTACATTATCGACTGTACGTAGTGATTCATTTAATGTGATACGAGTTACGCATTGATATATACGTCACAATGAATTTCCGTAAACAAGAATTACTACTATATACGTTAATACATTATGCAGCAGTGAACTTTTTATTTGAGGATGGAAAAGATATTTGAAGCTTCACCTTAACAGCGTTCTTAAATTTTTGTTAATATTTTTAAATATGTAAGGATTATACTGTAAATGTTTATAACATATATCTATTAAAAGTATGCACGCATCGATGCATGTGTACTGCAATTGTGGCTTCTTAAGTAAGGTCAACTAGCCTATGTCCTCATACTCTACAATTTCGTTCTCACTGGTTGCAGTAGCATAATATACACGTATCTGGAAGATTAGTTGTGTTATAATTTAGAATAGGTACCTTTATTTAAAGCGTAGATAAATAATAATTGTGATTAATTATATATATATATATATATATATATATATATATATATATATATATATATGTTACTTTAAATAACAATTCGCGAAAATAAATATTTCTTTGTAGGCATTGCCCTTTATATTCGCCTCTCAGTTGTATACCATATAATATGAAACAGGAAAGGAAAGGAAACAAAAGGAATGCAACAAATTGTTGAAACAGCTACAGTTAACAATAAGCAGTTTGGATATAAAATGAATATCATTGTATAATATAATTTTCCTGGTAAAATGCAAATGTTTTAGGTAAAATATTTCGCAGGTATTTATAAAAGGAAATACATGCAGCAAAACAATATACGTCATTTAAATTAAAACTCGAACAACATATTAAACAGGGTCGAAGGACGAACATTCAAAACACTTATATATTATGAAATTCAAATTTCTTTAGGTATCGTACCGAAGTAAACATACAGTGTTAATTCAATATGTCGAAAACAACTCTGTAAACGACCTACAAAAAGGTTATGTTGTAATTCGTATCTTTACTTGGAATGTTTACACGTATCTTTATCCACTGAAAGTTAAACCAATCTTAATCTATTTCCATTTGCCTTTCACATCGATACGTAACAAAGATAACGATGTTTCAACCATGTAGTTTTCATCGTCAGTAACTTAGTGGGCAATTACTACTGTTCATAAACTTTAACGCGTTTTTTCTCTTTTACGACGTCCAGTAAATGTTTTTTACATTTCAAATAACGTGCAATGTAATATACGTGAAGTTACAGGGATTTTAAGTCATTATTTTGGTGATTTTTAATCTCTTTTAAATACTGACATAAATTTTGGAATTTTTCCCATGAAAACAGAAAATATATTAATTTCTGCTACTACTCCATTTGGCGTACATATTAACATGTTTCTGGTTCTTAAACGCAAATAATTTTTGTAAAAAAATACAACAAAATTTCATTATATTCGTCCTGTTTTTATATGCAGGCAAGTGTTTGTTTCGTAAATATTTGTATTCGAATAATTGTACGTCAGGTGTAATTGCAGTTGAAATGCGCATGCGCAGGTGCATATTTCTTTGAGAATTAGCACGAAAAATGCCGCAAAGTGTATTGTACATCTGATACACACTGTTATTATCTTCTCAATTAAAACGACTCCAAGTAGCGTTTAAGTCGTAAAGAGCAATGTAAAAAAAAAAAAAACAAATTAAACTTAAATTATCGGCGCAATAATAAATATTAATGACACTATGAAAAAACTGAAATAAATTAAGTAATAGAACAGGTATTTACTAAAAAAAATTGCTTCCGGTAAATACGATGAATCATCGTTTACAATTACAGCATGTAATCCATTCATTTCTTTGTTCATAATTTTCTTTTAGATAACTGACCAATTGAAATAATAAAAGTAACAAATTTACAACTTGTTTCGTTAATACGCTCAATGTGTTTACAAAATTAAGAAATAATTGTGCACATATGCCATATTATTTCTTATGCCGCAATTATTATAAAATAGATAAAAGCATGAAAAACACGTTAAACAATATGTACACAAAAAATAGAAATTGAAATACTTTTGAATATTGAAGACCGCATTGTAAAAAATACGTTGCCAATACATCCATATGGTATATTAAAAACAAGTATAAACATTTTTCAAAATGCATTTCTAACGACTATGGGACCAAACAGATACTTTCAGTTTCAAGTAACGATATAAGATATAGTATAATTCATTTTTACGGAAGAGTTATTTAACATATTATACAGCAATCTTAATATATGTTGTATATATTGATATTAGTTCATCATAAGAACTTAATATCTGAAATACAATAATTAATATTGGTTAAGATTGTATAATACTGAACAATTAAGGGCTTTCGTGTTGGGATAAAAATATATTCACGTTACGTTGCTTCGTTTGTATAAATAAGATGAAAGTCAAAGGTTGTTAGCCTTAAGAATCGAAACTTTACGCTGATTGGTTGTAGTCATGGGGGTGTGTGTGATCGTGCCTCCCATCTTGGATTTTTACACGTAAGTAGGCCAAAATAATCTACTATGTTGTTATTAATAGAACACTGTTTTTCCATGCACTGTTTATATTAAAGATAAAATTCAATCTGACTAATAAAATTATTACCGTAGTTAACGAGAATTCCTGCGACGTGAATGTACACCAATTCTATCGTCTAAAAGAAACTTTACAAGCTGCCGCACAACGATAAATCTTCAAATGCCTCTATCCTAAGACACCTTCCGTTGCACTACTGCCACTGGGACTTCGCAACATTTGATTCACTCTGCTTTTAACTCCCTCTCTCGCGCTTATAAACTGCATTGTACATTGGCGGGCATCGTAGGCTTCTCTAGGGAAAATGACGATATAGGGAAACAAGGCCCTACGACTCGTTAGTATTTTGGAATTTGCAAAATTAACAAAATTTTGAACTTGAGAAATTTTGAAATTCGTGAATTTTGTAGTTTAAAAATTGGAGGTATTTGAAAATTTGCGAATTCGAAAATTTTGAAATTTAACGAACGAGTCTGTTCAATTTGCGCATATTGCCTCTGATTGGTTCAACGTACTTTGTAACTAAGGGAAACGTACATGCGCCTTTACGATAATCATGACGCCGAGCGTTCCTAACCAGTAATATTTCATTTAATATATCCTCCCACGCCATCACTTCTTTTCTTTATTCCAATATTTTTGTCCACCATATATATGAATGATAAAGCTCGAAAGTTAACTACGAAGGGGAACGCAAGTAATGGGGGGAGCTTTCTAAATTCATTTAAACTGCGTGAAACACTAATTCTTTCCCCTGTCACTTAAAATACAGAATTTTGCGGATTTGCAAATTTGAAAATTTAACCATTTGGTGGTTTAGGAATTTGATAATTTGGGTATTAGAAAATTTGAAAATATGAGAATTTAAGGAATTTGGAAATTTGAAGATTTGTACATTTTAAGGTTTACACATTTGGTCCTTTAAAACTCAAGATGCCTCTTCTTTAGCAAAAAAAGCCTACTTTGCGTACAAGTGTACAATCAAGTTACCAACTTATTAAATTAACTAAACCATGAAGTGTGAAGTATTTTATTTTATATCAAGTACATTGTATTCACGTATATATACATATAAATAATATGCTTTATAACATGTAATTATATTAGAGGTAGCAATCAAAATATCAGTACACAAGGGCAATTGTGTTTCAATCATAGATTGTGTTTATTGTTGCGATGAATTGTTATTCGTTCTGCGCATATCAGTTCTAATTGGCCAAACTCACTTTGCGCAATCAAGAATAATGCGCAAGCGCCTTTATGATTTTTGTAATGCTAAACGTGTATACCGAGCGGGCAAAAAATTTTCTGAATTGATTTGAATAATGGATAAAGTAATTTTTACTGCAATCATGTTCTAAATAATTTTTAATCTAGATAATGTTCAACGTACCTGAGTATCATAAATTAACGATTCGAATATGGTTCTTTGTATACTTTCTCTTTTCTTCCTATTGACATATTTCTGTCTACCATTTGTATAGCTAAAAGGTAAGAAGTAGGAATAGTGAAACACTTACTGGTGCGGAACCAACTGAAGTTAGCCGCGTTGCGCAGTCGAATATAAACTCTCCGTAATAAGAATTTGTTTCTGCGCATGCGCGATCTATGATCTTAATAAATAAAGTATTGCAGCATTATATGTTTATATATACTATGTACGCAATATAAATATTTTGTAATTCAAATATACTATAAAAGGAATATTATTTCTCATTTTAATGAATAATATTCATACATGTAACATCTTTACATATTTTTTATACGTATATAGGTAATATTTTATCTATAAACTATGTGTGTAAATGTATAGAATATTCATCAAATGAAGCAATATATGAATATTTTTTTCTGCTTATATTTTCCTGCTTTTTTCCATTGCAACTTGTTGCTGCTTTTATTGATGTCTTACTTTACATAGAATATGTAATTATTTATAAATGCGTATTACACAACACATACGTTTACAATAAAATTGGTAACATTGAAAAATGTAGTTTGTGACTTCTTGTAAAAAATTGTACATTGGAATATACATATATTATATAATTATGCATTAAAATTTATAAGTACTTTAAATATATTCAATAATTTTATATATCTAAATTATTTTGTTGTAGTATAATATATGATTGGAAATTATAGTAATTTTTTTATATGCTGGTTTTACGGACTTATTGTTATCTTAATTCCACTCTTATCTAATGAATAGGTATTTTAATGAACACAATTACATAAAATAATGGATTCAATAAGATTTGGATTATTAACAGGTAAATATTATATATTTTATAATAACTTAAATTTTTCTTTCATTATTCTGTACTTATTGTTATTATATTTACTTATTTTTTTGTATCATAAAATGATATTAAAATTTTTAATCGATATGAGTGCCTCAATTTTAAAATAAGAATTTTATACTTTATGTTATTAGTTAGTGACAGCTGTTATAAGTACAAAAAGGAAGATAAAAGTGGACCAGAAGTAGAACTTTGTATTAGCAACAATGGAACTGAAACTGGACAAATTTTAAGGGGCCAAGTATTTCATAAAGATATTGTGCCAGATGATGAATATGCAATTAAGGTATGTTCATCAAATATAATAGAATTTAAATAAAGCTACGCAGATATTATTAGAAACTTTTTCATTATATTTAGGAAAAGCTAATTTCTTGGAGCGATTCTAGACAGGTGGATGTTATTTTTACCATTGGTGGTACAGGATTTTCTAAAAGAGATGTAACTCCAGAAGCAACGAAAGAAATTATCCAAAAAGAAGCACCTGGACTAGTTATAGCGATGTTAACATCAAGCTTAAAAATTACTCCAATGGCTATGTTATCCAGGTATTATGTGTCAAAAATTATCTATACACAACTGTTATGTAATGTCATAGAATTATTTAAAATTTAAAAATTACTATTAACAATCTTTTAATACATTTTATTAAGAGCTGCATGTGGAATACGAGATAAAACATTAATTATTAACTTACCTGGCTCACCAAAAGCTGCAAAAGAATGCTTAAGTGTAATTGCACCTGCTATATCACATGCTGTTGATTTAATTAAAGACAATACAGAAAAAATAAAAGATACACATGAAAATGTACAAAATGATTCTACTACAGAAATATCTTTGCAAGAATGTGAAAATAAACATACTGTAAGATCTAATTTTTCTCACTGTTTTATTAATGTTGTATACAGAAAATATGTACGAGGACATTTTTATAGTTATGCTTAGGAAATATAACTGGACGATATAGAGAATCACCATATCCAATGGTTTCTGTGGAAGAAGCTTTGCTAATGATATTAAAATATGTCGAACCATTAAATAGCAAATCAGATGAAGATTTGGAAAAGGTTCATGGTAAAATATTGGACAGTGATTTGTATTCCAAATATGATTTACCACCATTTAGAGCATCTATTAAAGATGGTTATGCAGTCTTAGCAAATGATGGAAAAGGCAGAAGAAAAGTATTAAGTGGAATAAAAGCTGGGAGCACTGTAAGCTACACCTTATATTACATTATGATAGTACAAATATCATAGTGTTTACTTTTATATATTTGTAGGCAAGTGGAATTAAGCTCCCACCAGGGACATGCGTAAGAGTAAATACAGGTGCTCCAATTCCAGATGGTAAATTCAATACATTTACTTTAAACACTCTACTTGATGTTAATTATAATCATTTTTCTTTTACCGTTTATTTTACAGATGCAACAGCTGTTGTTCAAGTTGAAGATACCAAACTTATAAAAAAAACTTCTGATAATATAGAGGAGGAAGAAATCGAAATTACAACAGAAGTAAAATATGGACAAGACATTAGGTATTTTATATTTAGTAATACGACATAACTAGGTAAACAAAAAGAGCAGAAAAAATATTATAATTTTCCAATTTATTTTAAGACCTATTGGGTGTGATATAAAAAAAGGAGAGTTAATTTTAAAGTCGGGGACAAAACTTGGAGCAATAGAACTTGGCCTTGCTGCAGCATGTGGCTACAAACGGATATCAATCACCAGTATTCCAAAAATTGGTGTACTGTCTACTGGAGATGAATTGCAGAGTCCTGGTACTGCTTTAATGCCCGGGCGTATATATGATAGTAATAAAGTTACATTATTATCGATGTTAAAAGAAAATGGCTATGACTCTATGGACATGGGCATTGCAGTAGATGAGTAAGTGTCTGTTTATATATATAGGGAAATACAAATATGAATTACTTAAATTTATTCTTTGCACATTATCTAGCGAGGTCGTTATGGTGAATAAGATTAAACATGCTATAAAACAAGTTGATGTATTAATTACATCAGGGTCGGTATCTATGGGCGATAAAGATATGTTAAAACCTATTCTACAATATTATTTTAAAGCTACAATACATTTTGGTAATATTATAATTATAATTATAATTATAATAACTACATAGCAGAAATTAATAACAAATATTTGTTTAGGACGTGTAAATATGAAACCTGGAAAACCAACTACTTTTGCAACGTGTATGTTTCAAAACAGAAAAAAATATTTTCTATGTTTACCGGGTAATCCAGTTTCTGCAACTGTTACCATGCACTTATTTGTGCTGCCTTTATTAAAACAATTATCTAAGGACTACTCTACACCTACTATCGTAAAAGCAAAAGTATGTATTATTTTAATCTATTATTAACTGTTAAATTATACAATATTTGATATATTTTTGATAATAGTTAACATCATCTTATAATTTGGACCCGCGTCCTGAGTACGCAAGAACAATTTTAAAGTGGACTGACACGGATGATCTACCATTAGCTTACAGCACTGGAAATCAAATTAGCAGTAAACTACTTAGTTGTAAAAATGCAAATGCATTATTAATGTTACCAGGCCGCACAGCAGAAAAGACTGTATTGCAAAAAGGAGAGGTTGTGCAAGCAATGTTGCTAGGATTTATGCACTATACGTAATTGAATTAAAAGACGAATATTACATAAGATAAAAGTAAAAATGTTATAAATGTTTTATTGTTTTATATTTTGTTAACTGTACTTATAAAAGGGAAACACATTTGTACATAATTTTTATGCATTTGTATGGAATTTTCTGGTATAAGGAAAATAAAAGTTGTTATATTTATATGTACATCATAATTATATATCTTTTAACTAACAACAGAAACGTTTTATTAATTATAATTATTAATAATTTATGGTATTTGATAATGTAAGGCTTACGGAATTAATTAGAAAAATTTTCACGTGCATGTGAAATACTCTTATACAAATTTTGATTAGAGTCCTATAAGTTTCTATTACATAGAAACGTATGACGTAGCTGTACAACGTGAGTCTCATATGTATAACGCGAAATTATACGTGTTATAATGCGAAACTGTACCATGAGTGGCGATATAATGCGAGGCTATATAACGCGAAGTTATAAGTACAAAGCATGGTAATATTACGTGATTTTATACAAATTATGGTGATATAACATGAAATTATACAATACGTGGTGATCTACGCATAGGATACAACACGTGGCAATGTTTAGTGATATAAAGTGAAGCTACATGATACATGGTAATATAACGCGACACACTACGTGTCGAGATGCAATCTATAGTGATTCAATGCGTTGCCATATATTGTACAGTAATGTAACAAAAAGCTATATAATGCGAGGCAATATAATATGAGATTATAAACGCAGGGTTATACACTCAATAGTAATATAATGCAAGGCTATATAACGCGAGGTTTTATATCCAATAGTAATATAACGTAAAGCTATGCATATAATAATATTAAAATATAATGCGTGATGATATAATGCAAGATTGTACAACACGTGGTAATAAAATGCTAATCTATACATATAAAGTAAGACTATACAACACGTGGTAATAAAACGCGTGACTATACAACGTGAGACTATACAACACGTGGTAGTAAAACGTGAAGCCATATAACGCGAGACTGTACAATACGTGGCAATAAAATGCGAGCGCATTAATTTGCCTCAATCTGTTTCTCTGTTTGTTTCTAATTTCTGAACAACAGATGAAAATCTTTACTATTCCAACAATAGATAAGTAATTCCATCTAGCGGATGTCTAAGGGAAAACGGAAGACAGCATCTGCTATTTGGCAACGTACAAGAGGAAGAGTGGGGGAGCGGCGCGAGGAAGAAAATGGCCGACAAGGCAACGGTAAAAGGGCAGGGACGTCGAGTGAGATACGTGTTTCGGGAGAAAGAAATGCGAAATCCGTGTTAGATATCGCGAAATCAAACGGGAAATTTAAGCAAAAAGAACGTGTTATCATTTCTTTTAGGGGTGCGCTCACCAAAATATCAACGGATTAGTCGATTACATTGGTGTATTAATTTATCGTTTAAAAAAGCGTTCGCGGGCTGTGTGTAGGAACAAAAGGGCTCGCTAGAGGTAAACATAAATTATGCGTTGTTTCGCATTTACTTCTCGTCGCTTAATTACATTTACATCCTGAGCGTTTGACTTAATTTTTTGAAAATATGTTGGTAGAAGTGTTCGTAAAAGCGTACGAGTTCGGTGAAATTTCGTACGTGACAAATTCATCGATCAGTAGAGTAGGTTTATGTTAGCCACTTGTGGCCATCTACGGATACATTTAAAAGGTATCCTGTTGTCCTTGTCCTTTTAATTTCTCTATCTGTAACGTGAACTTTGCACTTCTTGCAAGCATTGTTGTCCTCAGCCTGTAAAACACCGTAGAATCATAGTGGGAAATATTGAGCAACGAATTTATCAGCTGTATATTAAACGATGGGAGCAACGAGATTTAAAGGGATCGATTTGTCAACAAGTCGATGAAAGTACGCGCACCCGACACTCTCGATCGTAATTCTTTTTTAATTTTTTTTTCTTGCATCACAGAATTGAACGTTTATTGCAGTTCTTTTATTTCACTTATGTTTTAAGTGTATCACGTTCTGAACAATACTCAAACATAACAGTGTAAGTTGATTGTCATTTTGATATTTTTAAGAAAAATAAAATTATTTTTTTATAATACAAATTAATTATGTATGAAATATATTATTTTTATTAATATAACAAAGCTGAACATAGAAGTTCATTTAATATTTATAATGTTTAATAAATTGATATTTCTTTTTATTGTTTGCAGATATAGTCAGCTTCAGCACGGTTACAATATTTATAATACTTTACAATGGCAGTTAGGTAGTTTTGATTTTCTCTGAGCTTTCGTCAACATTAAATATATTTTTATCAAGTTGAAAATGTAAAGGGAAAAGTTATAATGAAGCCACAGAAAAAGGCAACAGTTGCCCGGAAGGCAACGAAAATGCCAACAATTGCTAAAAAACGTCGCTCATTTTTAGAGAAATCTATATCTGATGTGAGGAAAGAGAAAAAGTCTAAGAAGTTGGAGAAGTTAGAGGATGCGAAGAGGAAAATGGAGAGTGATAAGAAAAAATCAGAGAAAACTGAGGAAAAAAAGAAAATAGAAGATAAGAAAAAAGTTGAGGAAAAGCGAAAGGAAAAATGTGAAAAAGTGGATGATAAGAAAAAGTGCAAAGATAATGAAAAGAAGGCAGAAAAAGTAGAAGAAAGAAAATTAGATAAGATGGATGAAAAAGTCATTGATGACTGCACTTCTGAGAGTGTAGAGAAAAAGAAAGTACAAAAAATAGAGGAAAAAACTAAATTGGATAAACAAGTTGTAGAAAATAAGAAGAAACCTGAAAAAGTAGAAGATAAAAAGAAGAGTGGTAAAGTTGATGATGAAAATGTGGAAGATCAAGCGAAACTTTTGATTTCTACAGAAGAGAATGATTTACACGAAGAAAAGTTAGAAATCTGTTGTTCCATTGTTAAAAAAAAATGCAAAGATGAGAAAAAGAAAGATACAAAGTTCATCAAGTCAGACATTAAGGAAAGTCTGAAGATATCTGTGATAAAAGATAAAAAATCAGAGCGTAAAAAGCTTCTTGGAAAAGGTACAGTAAATAAAGCCTCTTTAACACGTACTAAAAAAGATTCTAAGACAAAATCAATGCAGAAAAAAGGTATTTCCAGAAAGACTGTTTTGGCAAAGAAAACGCATCTATCGGTTGTTCAAAAATTGGTGGATAAAAAAATTAAATTAGACAAGTTGATAAAAGACGAAGAAACATCAGTAAGTGAGGAGGATGAAGCAATGAAAAGAACAAAAAGGAAAAATATTAATATGCCTAAAAGCAAAGTTATGCAGGAAAAGAAACCAAAATTAGGAAAACATATGAAAGCTAAATTGTCTTCAAAGAGTAATAAAATAAATTCTGTGTTAAAAAAAGATGACAAATTTAAAACTCTTGTAGAGAAGGTTGTACCTAAAAAGAAGATGGATTTGAAGGAATCAGAGAAATTTTTGACTGAGCAAAAGAAAGTTGTAAGTAAAGATGAGACAAATGAAGAACCGGAAGAAGCAACTGATATAAAAAGTGAATTAAAAGAAGATAAAGATGTAGAAAAAAGTTGCAAGGAGGAGCTATCACAGTTAAAATCACAGGACGTTAAAAAAACTATACGAAGCACCTCGAGAATAGCTAAAAAAATAATAAAAAAGAAAATAGTAAATTCTAATCAACCATTGTCTTCTTCCGAAGAAATATCTTCTGAGGAGTCTAGTAAACAAATTAAAGTCTGCGAAGAAAATACAAATGATAGTATTCCTTCTAAACAAGAACAAACTGATAATGAAACTGTAATTGCTGCAAGTCCCAAGAATGAAACAATCAATGGAGATAATATAGCTGAAAATACGTTATTATCAGATGTAGAAGAAGAAAGTAGTGATGAGACAAAAGGAAATAAACAGAAGGAAATTAAGAAAGGAGAGAGAGCAAATTCTCCCTCCGACGAGCGTGTTCGAAGAATGAGATTGTTTGGCTTTTGGAGTGGACCAAAACGACATAGGGTAGCTTCTTTAAACGCGTTAGCCAAAGTTCATTGTTTGTATGAAAATGAAACTGGAGGAGTGTATCTTGGTGGCTTTTGTAAACCAAAACCTGAGAAAGAGAAGCAAAAGAAAACAAAAGAAGAGAAAGAAGAACCGGAAAAAGTACGTAAGGAGAAAGAAAAGAAGATAGAAACTAAAACAGAAGAAAATATTCCAAAAAGGAAACTCAGGAACGTGCCAGGATTGCGTGGGAAACATTGGGATATGTTAGAAAGTTCTTCATCTTCTTCTTCTTCCGACGATGACTATGAACGTGAAAAGAATACGGAGCATAAGAAGAAAATAATTAAGCGAAGAAAGAAAAATGAAGAAGTAATGGATTTGAAAGACATGGTTGTTTGCAAAAGAATGGCGAGTCTTAATGCCACTGCTATTTTAGCTGCTTCTTATTCAGACGAAAAGAATCGATGTGGCAGTAGCTCCGATTCTTCCAGTGAATCAGAAGTGGAGATCATTAAAAGACGTAAACAAACTGACTCTGATGTCGAGAAACGAAAATCAAGGCAAAATTCAGAACAAGATGATGTTCTAAAACCATCTAACAAACTTGTTATTTTGAATCAAGATACAGATGTTACTATCACTGGTAATCTATTAATTATATTAAAATAGATTTTTGCATATCTTTGTACTTCATTAAGATAGAACCTTTGTTTTAAGGTGTTTATGTTAATCAAACTCGATCCACACACCATGAAGGTTTCTGTAGCATTGCTGGTATGCAATATAGAATAAGTTCAACGAGTCATACTCAAACTGCAGCTACTGCAGTTGCTACTGAGCTTCATGATCAGGTCAGTTTTTCTTAATATGACTGAAATGAAGATATTATTGCACTAGATATTAAAGAAATATATTGCTTTATAACAGCAAAAATTGGAGCAACCATGCAAATCATATACACCATTAGGTGCATTATCTTCTATGCAACCACCTGGCAGCCAAGGTAATCATCCAAGTATGTCACCTAGAAGACATTCTGCATTTTCTGCTCCACATCAACATGGTAAATTAATTATACTATATCTTTATGGCTATACAATTATACCTTGAATATTCGGAAAACACATAATCTGTGATATTTGTTTTATATTATTAGGGTATTATCAGCCGGCTGGTCCACTGATACAACACCCACCAACTTTACCACCCATTAAAGGACCTCCTCCGGAACCAACTCCTACTCCTCCTCAAAACTCTGAAGGTTCAGATGATTTAGTTGCAACTTCCACTACTTCAGGAGGAACTAGTAGTACAGGTACATAATTTTGTCTACATTTCATAGTACATCTCAAATAATAATTCTTAACAATTTTTAATTGTGTATAATACAAATGTTATATCACTTTTATAGGGGGTGGATTTTATAGGGCATATTGTCCCCAATATTATGGTACACCACCACAGTATCCAGATTTATGTTATCCACCAACATATTCTCATCCACATGCTCATCCGCCGCCTTATTATAAATATGCACCAACTTATAGAAGGTAAAACATATTTATCATATTACTATATGTAATTTCAGGAAGTACTAGTTATGGGGACCCTTAACTTTCTTTTAATATGCTGTAAAAAAAAGGTATCTTTTCAGGCAGTATTATGGATATCAGGAATCTGGTGGAGGTGGTGGTCCTGGTAGTGGTGCTACAGCAGGAGGTCCAGCCGTCGTTGATTACCAGTCACCTCCACCACCACCTGGTGAATATCCTCTGCCCGCTTATTATGGTGGTTATCCTCCACCTCCACCACCACCTCCTCCTCCACCGAATCCGGCGTATTTACATTCTCAGGGAAGACCTTTCGTAGATCGTAAGCATTTTCTTCGTTTCGTTAGTAGTTAGATCAGTAATGGGCAAATTAAGTACCCACCGATGTACTTACGGGCATCGGTATGCCTGAGGAGGGTCAAGGAAGAGGTTATGAAAGATCTAGAAAGAATCTAGATAGAACTTAGGTAAAGCATAAAGAGAATGAAAAGGGGGGTTAGGAAAAATCTAAGTAGAGTCTAGAGGGAGCTAGGGAGAACGAAGAAAGAGCCTAGGGAGGGGATTAGCGAGAGCCTACAGACCTACAGAAATCTTCTCACTTTTGATTAGAGCTACTAATAGGTAGTGTCTACCTATTGGTAATACGGAGATCATTGCGCGTCCATCGATATAGTTGCCCATTATTGAATTAGTATTAAATAGGAATAAAAATGAACGAATTATGAATTAATATTTCTTAATAATTTTATCTTAGATGCAGCCTTCCAGGGTTGCCCATGCCCGATGCAGTCTTGTCCAAAAAACGTGGATACTGGGCCCCTTATTGGTAATGGTAAGGGGGCGCCAGTGGTATCGGGGCCCGGTCTGTCATTGCCGCCCAGTGCTTTGGTAGGTCCGCCCTCGCCGGCGAGGGGGCTAGCCGGGCTAGCGCCGCCTCACGGTGCCAACGCCTGGGATACGGATCGCGTCCAACTTAACACTCATCGCAACCTGAATCAGAACCAATCCTTGGTCCCTCCGTCTCACAATTTAGTCAGTGGACATAATCGCTCGCAAAATTCGGACTGCAAGAACAAGGTTCGCATTATATTCTGGATACTTTATAAGTTGAATCGTACTATCTTATCAATTTTATCTTTGCTTCGTACTCTTCTCAGTAAGTCAATCGCTCATTTATTGGCCTCGAGATCGTCACGCTTCTTGTATCGTAGAAATATTAAATATCAAAAATTACGTATTATTCTTAAAATAGTAAATTTATATTTTTTAAATTTAAATTTTGTTTATTTTTATACGTTATAAATATTTTTTAACAATAGACATATAATTTTTTAAGGAGTATATTACAGTTTAATTTTATATTTTGATAATATTCTTAGGATGAGAAAGATTGTTCAGAAGATAAACTACGAAAGTGTGGATGTCAAAAACGTGCCTGCACATCAACCTGTGAAGTTAAAATGGAAACTCTTTCGCCTGCTGAAAAGTTGACAGTGACAACCTGTCCAAGTAGTAAATTTCACAATTTTAAGTTGGAAAATAATAATGTGAAGTGTGAATCTTGCAGTGTGGAAATAGGCAATAATTTGTCCTGTGTTGCAAATTGTAACGTTAAGTGTGAATCAGAATACAAATGTGATATCATGAAATGTGAACAGTGTATGAAAGAGGGGCAGATGGTCATTTTAGAGATTGACAAAGATTCAGGTATATTACTTGATGATAAATTGGATGCAGATCCTGATGTTAAGGAAGAATTAAGTGACGTTGCTGCAGTAGATAGTGAGAATTGGAAAAAGCCTGATTACGAACCAACAGTGCAAGAAACTATTGAAGAGACTCCAGAAAAAGAAGATACAGAGAAGCCAGAAGTTGAAGAGGAACCTTCTAAATGTCAAAAAGTGTCAAAAAGGAAATTATCTTTGGATAGTTTGTCTGATAGTAGGAAGAAAAGAAAAGTAAGTAAAAGAACTCTTTCTGTTGGCTCTTCGCAAGAATTAAATAATAGTGACTTTTCATCAAAAATTTCTGTACCAATTCTACCTTCAATAAAAAAGATTGATGGTAGCGGTGATGAGTGTGTTCTGAAGAAGAAACAGCCTAAGAAGGATAATCAAAATCAAAAGCGCAAAGTAGAAAATTCAAATTGTTCTGAGAATGTGATGAAAAAATCTAAAACTTCTAAACAGAGTACAGCTAACAATATGCCAAGTTGTTTGAAGCATGCTGCCAGTGATAGTTCCATCATGGAAACGATTAATAATGTTATTCAGCATGGATTGCACATGACACAGAAAAAAGACAAAAAGAGTAAAAACGAAAAATCGGAAAAAACGAAGAAGGAATCAAATTTGTTATCTGCGGTAAAGAAAGTAGTTAAAAAAGTTGATTTGGTGAAAGAATTGGCATCAGAAAAATTGTCGAAGGTGATCGCGAAAAGTGGTCAATCGAAGAAAACAGAAACACGGACAAAGTCGAAAACCCATGAGAAAAAATGTAAAGGTAAAGGTAAATCTAAAGCCCAACAAACAAAAGAAAAAGATAATGGTAAAAAGAATGATAATACGACAAAGTCTAGAACAAACGAACCGACTGAGCCTATGAAAAAGCCAGCTTTGGTGAAAAAGAAGCGAAAGAGTGCGAAAAAAGCACCAATCAAGAAGTCGAACTCTAAAGTTGAAGACTGCTCGATGGGAAGTGAGAATTTGATATTAACCAGAAAAACATTTTTAAAACCTAAATGGAGTAATGGTTGGAGTTGGGAGGGTGATCCATTTGAAGCCAAAGTTTATTTAACGGTATAGTTTTAATAAATAAATTTCTTAGTTTATTTTAATTAATTGATATTAATGGCTTATTTTGATATCATTTTGCAGAACGAGGAATCGGCTATACGTCGATGTTACGCGAGTATGAAACATGAAAGTGGTGATGTTTTGAGACCCCGTGACTGCGTTTTATTGAAAAGTGGTCCACGAAAAGCTGATTTGCCATTTGTAGCAAAAATTGCTGCGTTATGGGAAAATCCAGATGATGGTATATTATCTGATATATCCTTTTGTAACATTTAAATAAACTTCAATGCGATAAAAATGATTTTGATTATAGGTGAAATGATGTTTTCGTTGCTGTGGTACTACAGACCCGAACATACTGAGCAAGGAAGAACTCAGTACGATACCGAGGACGAAGTGTTTGCTTCAAGGCATCGTGATGCAAATAGTGTGGCTTGTATAGAAGATAAATGTTATATTTTGACATTTAATGAATATTGTCGGTAAGTTCAGAATTTCTTAGATCACTACTAATGACTAAACTTAGTAGTACGAACGATGCAAATCGTACCGAGTTTTGAGAACCCAAATTTTGAAACTGAGTGAAAAAAATTCAGACGAGATCTTGGAACTCTGATAGGCATTTATACTAGGATTGTAATGAAAATTTGAATATTCGGATATTCAAATATGAGTAGATTTCGGATAGTGGGAATAATTCGAATGTTCAAATGCAGTAATTCCTCTCATATACAAATTTAAGTCTTGTGGTCCACTATCAAATTGTATATGCGTTTCTAACGTAGCTGTGTGAAACTTTCGGATTACAAGACATATCATAGTATCAAAATCTCGTTCTGTTTCGATTTTGAAAGTTCAAAATCCTGTACACCCCAGATTAACATACTCCAAGTAATCAATAGGAAAAGATTGTAAATGCTATACAAATTTGAATAAAACTTGTAGGTATCGTAAAAATTTACGAAGAATCGAAGAAGGATTAGAGAGTCCCGGTTTAATAGTTCCGCCGGGAGATCAATTATATCCAAGAGAAAATCGTCAGCCCCCAATACCAGTGTCTTCGGATATGGTTTTGTTTTGTCGACGTGTTTACGATTATCGTGGTAAAAAGCTTGTTAAGAATCCTGGATGACTCGACTTTTTATAAAACGCTTTGAACAGGAACCAATGGAATGCACAAAGTTTGCAGCATAAATTGAAACTGGACGTAGGTCTCCCTTCAAGCGTAACCATACATTAATCAATTTTTTTGATTTGAACAGTGAATGAATTTTCATTGATATATTTCTTTTATGATTTTTTTTTTTGGACTATACATATAGATTTAGATTTATTTTTTATCGCGATGAAAGATTATAATACAAATATAGGATTTTTTATATTATTTTATGCGATAGTTTTCCAATAGACAGATTTCATTTCGTGATAGTCTTACGTTTAAAGAGAGCGAAAAGCACTTAGTTGTTTAGAACATATAGATTTTTAAATTTGCTAATATAAAGAGAACAACTGGTTTTTAAACTAATCATTTTATAAGATAGATAATGCTGCTTGTCAATTTTCTACGTTTTTAACTTATGATACAAGAAACGTCATGAATTCTTGATTAATTTTGTTGAGAGATGTTTTTAAAACTTATATTTCTAAATCAATGAAATGATACTAGCACAAAAGTATATAGGATCCAGTATATAGCACTAAGAATGACGTATCCAAATGAATGATCAAGCGTTTGCAATCCCGATGATGAATTCCTTGATAATAAAACAATGGTGGCCAATGATCGGAGCGATCGGAGCCCTAACAAAATCAATCAAAAACAATGAAGTTTGAAAGAAATGCCTAAAACATATTCATCTGTCGTAAAGAAAAATAAAAAAACGATGCATTCACTCATCAATACGGGTTGTTTTATCGCAAACGAAATACGTTCTTAGAGAGATAATAGAATTTGACAATTTTATAGAGAGAATCATATTTTTTGTGAGATAGTATTTACAACACTTAAATGGATATTTTTCACATTAGAAATACAAATACGTATATTGCTATGTATTACAAGCACCCTTCTTGGAGGGGACCTTCGAACAGTTTCAAGGTAGAAATCAAACGCCTGGGGGTATTTGACCATTTAGTAAAATAATAAATGTATGCGACGTGTTCTTGGACAAGATGAAAGACGAACGCGGAGAGTATTCAGTTTTCTGATACGGAGGAAAGAACACTTCTATTATCTTGCAATGGGTCGGTCAGACCTATGCATATGCATTATTTTAATACACGTAACTAATGTAAGTTTCAGTTTTTTAATAATGACCGTTGGTGGCGGAGTGTCGCGAAAATGGAATTGATTCGACTGAAATTTGATTGGGATGGTGAGCTTCAAACAGTTACACAACTCCATTGAGAACTAGGAAATTCTTATTCAAATTTTTCAGACTGCCATATCACGGAAAATACTTAATTATATTTCCTTTGTCGCTGTCAATTTAAAAACATTTATTTCATTTTTATATGAAATTTATTCCTAATGGTGATCGGAGGGAAACAAATTTAATTCTAACGTACAGCGAAGAACAAAACTGGACCAATAATATCGCTTTTCCCAGAAAATTATTTAAATTATTGTAGGGTCAGTTAAAACACTTTTTGATAAGTGAATATATTGATGGACCAATTTTTAGGTCAATTCCTCAACAATCAATTTCAATTTTAAAAAACGTTCGGACTTTTTATCCAACATTTAAAAACGAGAAGTTGCTAACATTTTTTTAGGAAATCGCATTTGCACTGTACTGCTGAAAAGTACAGGTGCAATGATTCACAGGTGGTGATATATTAATATGGGCGGGAGCACATTGATAGTATCTTTGCAATGCTGTAAAACAGAGCATTGATATTTTGTAGTTGATTGTAGGTTACTTTAGAAACAATGTGCTTGTTACGTTCTTATTATTTTTAGGTATTTAGTTTCTGACTACTTTTATTGTGAAAATAAAAAATTAAATGTTTATGATCAGTAAAAATACTGTTATTCAATAACAAGGTATCTTGGGACACCTTATGTAGCTTTATATCAGTGTGTTCCAGAAGACAAATTCTTGAAAATATTTTTCTTTTCACATAGCTAAAAAGGTTCATAAGAAAATAACAAAAATAATAAGTACTAGAATTAATGACTCACCTTTGACATTGTGATGAAAAAAAAAGCAAGCAATTCTTCATTGTACACTTTTATACTGTATGTACAATTTTAGTACAGTACAATGAAAACGCAACCGTTTCTCCTTTTAACACATTGTTAGTTGCTTATAAAATGTTATCTTTAAATTTTTAATTCTTTATAGATAACAAGATACTATTGATGCTCTATTATGCCTCTTAGATTAAAGTGCTCTAGCTCCTCCATGTTCATAGTTTAGTTCACAAATATTATATGTCCTCTTTTTGTGAAATGTGCGTATTTATATTGAATAAGTAGTTCTTAACTGCCGCATTATGTTGTATAAAAATTATATTTATGTCTACTTTACAAATTTATTAAAAATAGTATTTTTGTTTACTATACATCTCGATTATTTGGATTGTACATATTTATAATTTTGCAGATTCCAACGTATATTGTTAATTGAACACTTTTAAATTACAGTTGCATTAACATTTAGAAAATAATATAAAGTACCACTGAATATTTAAATATATTTTTTTTTTGCTTGAAAAACTAAAAGTGGTCATAGAATATTTGTGCACTGAACTTTGATGTCAGCCTGTATAAAATTTTACACCTATCAGTTTAGAAAACAATTGATGCTTTAACTTCATTGTCTTTGATTTATTGGTTGTGTATTTAATCCATTTGCTCCATATGATGTATTGGTATCTCAAAGCTGTGAAGGCCATTTATGTGGATCAATTAGTATGTCAAAGTCGTAAAAAATGTTATTGGGCATGTACAAATGTATCACAAGAAATGAAAAACGCAGTTATTACTTAGGTCAATAAGTATATTATATTTCTTGTATTCATAGCTTATTGCTATATTGTATTACATTTTGGGATAGATCCTATAATATGAACAAAATTTATGTTCTTTTACTGCCTGCAGTTCAGATCTATGTATATGAGATTGTTACTGTTGCAAATGGATTGATACTTTGTCTAATGATCTCTGGATAAAAATATCAACGGTACTATCCACACTAAAATTATGGAACCATCAGCATCAATATGTTAAAAATATTGTAAAAGTTTAATAATGAGTATGTCAAGATGTCTGAGTTAGAAGTAAAGTATTATAACTAATAAATTAAATACAACGAAGTTAAAGTATTAATTCTTTTAAGCTGAAATAGTTGTATAATTGTAAACAGGTTTACTTTCTATTATTATATAAATAAATAATAATTTTCTGGAAAAATAGTTTTATCGGTTCAGTTTTGCCTCTCACTGTATTTATATTTGGTTTCTACACGAGATAAAATATTTTTTTCATTGTTTTAATGAAATTAGAATTTTCTTATCGCGACTTGGTAATTTTCTTTCTTAGAAATATTTATGTTTTAACCCGTCACACTTTGTACATCTACAATAAGGGTTTACTGCTTTATGGAACTTCTTTAAAATCACAAAGTCTCTATGATAATTAGGGAGAAAAAAAAAGAACAATGTGGTTGTATAATAATCTCTTGTATTTTCATCATTTCAAGTCACGTATTATTCATTATAGTGCATAGTCAATGTATCGCATCGTAGTATGCCAAAAAAAAAAAAAAAGAAATGTATTTGTGAACTACGAGGAACCTTAAGTTAGCCAATAATATAATTATATCACACTCGAGAGTTTATAATAATGAGTAGAAAACTTAGGACGTAATTATTTTTATTGAAATTCCAAATAAGATGATAATGTCGACGTCTATTTTTGATTGTTTGTTGAGTGGCGGGTGTTTTGTTAGAAATTATATTATTTAAAATTAATATATTGATGATAACGATTATTATTTAATATCTAATATATTGGATATAGACGCTAAGTTATTTCCGATAGAATGAAAAAATATTATAATAATGTAGTATAGTTAAGGGGGGAAGGGAAAAAGCGCCCGTGATTGTTCCTGTCTGCCTGTGTACATGTACGTTTGTGTGTGCCTGCTTGTGCGTGTATGTGCGATGCGAAAACAAATAATGACGAGGCGTTGAAAGAAAAAGAAAATGGGACAAAAAACAGAAAAGTTGAAAACGAGAAAAAGAAACACGTTCGACGAAAAACCTGTAATACCAAAAGAAATATTGTTCATTTTTCGAAATCCTTTTAGGGTGATTTAATATATTTTATATTTATTGTTTTATTAAATACGCGGCGACAGAATCGTGTTAGTGTGTGTGCGTAGATGAGAAGCATGCGAAATATCTTCGCGCGCCATATATTTAAGAAAACATTTACCTAAACAAAAAGGCAAAATGATCACAAGACAGATTGAAATGTGGCGCGCGAAGATGCATCGTTTGGCACCGTTCACGCGGATCTTTTACAAATAGTTTTATATTCGTTCTAACCGCATAAGCATTTTATCAGGATAATCGAAATTGTTCAACGAGCGAGCCGCAGCGCGTGCGGACACCGATGTAACTCGCATTTTTTGTCTAGTTGTATAAGCGAAACGATAACTTCTCCTCGTAGCGCAAAACGATACAAATTCAACAGAACTATAACGATGGTTAATGTGGGAACACAGAGAAAGATAAGAAAAGAAAAACGTTGCATATCCGTTCACTCTATTCTACGTAGCCGACGTAACTTCCATCGAGCGTGTAACACAGAAATTTAATCACTTTAAGTCTATAGGCGTATGTTTGTGAAGCTCTTCGAAGACTTTGCATTCGCTTTAATCAAAATAGAACCAGTTCACTAACGATTTAACTAATGGACTTTCATTTTCGCGGAGCTAGTCGAATTATTATGATTTATGCGAACGCTTGTGTTCTAAAATTGTTGATGAATGAATTCTATATACTTTGGAGTCACATTCGCAAAATGATATTGTAACTAAAGTACAGTGTGAGTGTTAAGAATGTATGGGTAAAATTATGGAAAAATTTGATAGTGTATATAAGATTGATTGACCGTTTAATGTGAACATATGTACATTTGAGTGCAACATAAGCTTTCATCACTTGAGAGGGAATGTGGGAGGAGTGTCTAGGTTAGACTGTTCTTTTATTTTTATTTCTTTTGTCTCTCTTAACTTTCTCTAGAATCTTGCTGGGATTTCCTTGGTGTGCTTTGGCTCTTCCTAGCTACCCTTAGCTCTGCCTAGTTACCCTCGGTTTTTCCTTGGCTCTCTCTGGTTTCCCTAGCTCTTCCTGGCTCTCCTGAGGTTTTGCTGACTTTTCGGTTCTTTTGCCGTCCTCAGCTTTTCCTAGGATCTTTCTGTGTTCTTTATAGCTTGATTTAGTTCTCTCTGAAGTGCTCTGACTCTCTCTAGCTCTTTTCCCCTTCTTGGATTTCCTAATTTTTCGCTGGTTCTCCAATTCTTTTGCTACTCTCAGTTCTTTGAATCTCCCTGGGAACACCAGGGTCTTTTTTGGATCTCAAGTACATCTCCCTGAAATCTCTCTAGGATTTCCCTTGGAGATTAGTCTCTCTTAAATTATCCTTGGATCTCCCTTGGAAACCAACCTCTCTTGAATTTCTGTTGGATCTCCCTTAGCTTTCTCTGGGATTTCTCTAGGATCTCTTTTGGAGACCAGTCTTCCTTGAATCTCCCTGACATATCCCTTAGAATTCTTTTGTATCTCTCTACCTCCTTTTGGATCTTCCTAGAATTTTCTTTATCCTAGGATAAACCTTGAGATTATCCTAAGATTTCCTTTGGATCACCCTGGAATGTCTTTAGACTTTTCCTGATTTCTAGATTTTCCCTAGGTTCTCCTGAAACGGAAGGCACATGTTGGGAGGCTTCTTCTTTTAACAAAAGCTTACATTGCATTGAAGTGTACTTTGTACACAGGTAATAAAAGTATTCAAGCGCATAAGTTATTTCTGTATTTATATACGTCAGTATTTAATCAGGCCATAAACACGTTTGCTATTGCGTCTTTCATTTCCATGAGTCCGTCGTCCGTATTATAAGAAATTTTCTTGCTTACCTAATTAGATATGCTCGTATTAATTGCTTGGAACTATAGGCATAACAAATAATTAAGTATTGCGAACAAAATAGTTAAGAGTACAATCTGATAGCTATAGCGTAGTGACGATTGCGTTAATTACTATTGATTGCAGTTCTAAGTTAGTTTTCTATAATTTATGTGCACATTCAATGTTCTATCAATTTTGTATAGTCAAACTTTTTTAATTTTATC
The DNA here is from genome assembly GCA_945859595.2 of Megachile willughbiella. Taxonomy (NCBI): domain Eukaryota; kingdom Metazoa; phylum Arthropoda; class Insecta; order Hymenoptera; family Megachilidae; genus Megachile; species Megachile willughbiella. The sequence goes on from OX243796.1 coordinate 16,039,208, forward strand.
CATATAGTTTTGAGACTAGCATCTTGCAACATTATTTTGGAAATGTGACTCCAGTTTATACATTTCATTTATAAACAGTTTGAGATGCGGTGAACGATTGTAACTGTTCGTGGACTTATTCGGTGACCAGAAGTCGGATCATAATATTACCTTTGTTATCTGGAGATTTTTGTCGAACTGTATTCCCCTCAACGCGTACGTTCTTCACATTTTTGTTTAGTAGAATATTTAGCGGATCTTCTTCAAAATATGTGGTTGGTAATATACTTAATCTAATGCAGAACGTTGAAAGTTTATGAAAATCTTTTGAAGAAAAACATGTAAATATAAATTCGTCTGATTATATTCTCGAAGCTACAAGGAAGTCTATGCTAAGGACATTGTTAAAATAAAAATAAATCAATTCAGTGTTTTCAGATAGGTTGGATATACTATCAACTTCATATTTTTAAGGAGACTATCAAAAGCTATCAATTAATTCCTTTTTTAACGAACATTAGTCAAGGTTTTGCGAATACGAGCTTTCTGAACAATACACAGTAGAGTTTGATTAAATGTCTCTTCAGCTTTTGGAATTAGAACTTTCAGTATTCTATATCTAACAGTAATATTAATAAATATAGTTTCATATTGGATAGCAGTATTTAACTCATACTTGTTTATTACAATTTTTGAAACATCTACACCTCTTGATAAGTATCCAAATTTTTACATGTATTCTTCACCGTAGACACTTAATCATTCTCTACTGTATTAGGTTGTTGAGTACCAAATGATCTGTTTTGAAATATAGAATGTCTAAAATTTTCATGACTAAACTTCTATACAATGGCACTTGTACATCAATTAAAAATTTAGTAATTACTGTGTTGTCAGTATTGTTTTTGATGAAAATAACTGTCTTGTCAGTAATTCTTTTAATGACAATATAAACATTTCATCAATATTCTTAAAATAATTGATTGTCAAACAATAGTTTAGAGTCAAATTTATGTACTGTCGTTTTATGAAATTCAATTAAAATATTTTGCAAGGGTAATTGTAAAAAAAAAATAATGTTAACAGATGTATGAAATTACATTTAGTAAAAATTCAAATGAAATGAGTTGAATAGGCGTAGATTTTATGGAAGATACTTCGATTACTGAATATTGTTTCTGACGAAATTATTGTTAAATTTTTTTTAATGAATTGATCATTTCGTACGCAACGATCTAATAAAAGGAGACGTATGCAATTTACGGCCGCGTAGCATTGATTTGAAAGACGAGTAGTTATCATGCTCTTACATAAAATGCCTAAGACAATTTTCATGCCGAGCTATGTCGAACAATTTTATTTTACGGTGCTTCGCAGTATTCTTATTTATTTATTTTTTATTTATCAATATGCTTAGACATGCGCAGGATATCTCTAGAAGCATGAACTTTTAAATAACTATTAAGTGATAAAGGACATAAAGAAGTTATAAAAGAAACTTTCGTTTCATTAGCGCAAAAATAGATTTTACATAATGAAGAAAGCTTCTGTGAAGCGTTTAGAATTTTTTTCAAATTCTTCAAAGTTTCGAAAGTTTTGCAAACTTTAAAAGTTGTGAAAGTTTTAGATTTACGAATTTTGAAAGTTTTGAAAATCCCGAAAATTTTTAAGCTCTTACCAACCGAGAGTCTATTAATAGGATTTTTTATGATAATACTTATCGACCGAGAGCCTATTAATCGGCTTTTCACTGCCGACACTTATCGATCGGGTTAACGATTTGTCACTTTCTACTTTTCAGATCTGTTACCAGTGCAATACATACATTATCGCACTCTTCTTAAAATAATTATATTGCAAGTTTACCATACACTTACAATATTTAAAAATTTTTACCTTTCAAAAAGGATCAAATAGCAGAAATGAAAGAATGTTATTTAGATAATTTGAGAAATCAAAACCAGTTATAAATGTAGTGAATTAAGTCGGTATTGGTAACGTTAGCAATGAATTATTAAGTATTCGTGCTCGAATGAGGGCAATTAGCAGAACTATTAAAGATTCGTAAAAAATGAAGAAGGTACAACGATATGGAAATTCTAAATCTGCATTACAATTATTCCATACGTAATTAATGATAGTTAAACTACGAGCATTTATGCAAATCTTTTTCGTTTCAAATAGTTTGAAGGATTAACTTGCATATTTTGCACATTTTACATGCTCTGAATAATTTATTACATTTTTTTACTTATGCGATTTACGTATTTTTTGTACGCTCATAAATGCATAAACGTTCACAGCTATCCATCACTGATTCAACGTGGAATTAGTCTAATTCGATTTTAATGACTACGCGTTGTTACGTGAACTTTTAAAAATTAGTATTTCAAGACTTTCAAGACTTATGAAATTTTCAAAACTTTAACTTTTCAAAATTTTCGGGTTATGAAATTTTAAATAATTCGAAGTTGGAATATTATTTTGTACACGTTGCTTGTTCACGAAAGAGAGTATTGGAAGACTTTCAAGATTTATAAGATTTTTAAGACTCAAGATTTTCAGTTATTTAAATTATTTAAAATTCTAGTATATTTGAGTTGTTTGAAAATCTGCGAGAGTTTTGAATATTAGTTACTACTTGCATGTTTCTTCACGTCATTTATTATTTAATAATTATTTAAATTAATATATTTCTAGGGAGGCTATATATACAGTGTGTTCCAAAAAGAATGGTCAATTATGGAAAGTTCAATACAATTTTTCTTCCGAGTTTCTTTCCTAAAATTTAACTTAAAATATTTTATTTGAAAAACCCATTATTTGTTATATAAAATCAAATAAATTACTTTTTAATAATTCGTTCGATATTCTGAATTAATTTTTCTACTCTTGTTAACATTTTAGAATAAAAATTTTTTTCGGAACAACATAAAGAATTTGCAAATTTGTTGTATCTTTATATAACATTTTGTATTATTTATAAAACATGATCGTTTAATTTTGGAACACCTTGTACATATACATTTTACGACACGAATTCTAATTTCAATTAATTCTTGTACACACACACACATACACACACAATGAACGATAAAATTGAAATCAAATATGTCGAACAGCGTACGAAATAATTCGAACAACAATTTCGAGTATGAAAGCCTGTTAAAGGGGAAACAAATTATTGTTCGATTTATTTTCACGTTACCAGTAATTTGTTTAAAGTACAATTGGTATTTAATACGTATACAGGGTGTTTCATACTAATCATCAAAAAAATAAAGATTTTTACTTATCTACGAAAGTAACTAAAAACAAAATGATTCTATAGATAGAATCATTTATAATGTTATATATATATAATATTGTTTGATCGGTATTATACTGAAATTCGCATTTAAATTTATCGAGAGGTATAAATGAAAAAATTCGGTATTTTAAGATAAAATACGAAATGAATAGGGTTTTGTTAATCCTCGAGTTCGTACATTGTTTTTAGAGGCGGAAGTCACTATAAACTACTCTTTATCACGTTCGATCCCAGAGTAACGAGTGGACAAACTGCCGCCTCTCTGAAATGCGTAATATTACGCAGTTGGAGCTGAAAGTGTTAACCAACGAAAAATCAAGAACCAAACTTTATCGAATTATGCATTACAAGAAAATTGTACTGTTACTATCGTATTATTTATTTATAATTTATTCATACTATTTATTTATACATGTATATTTAAGTAATCGTTTAATTTATTAATTTAGTTATGGCGCTCGTAGCCATCGTAATGTTTAAAAGCAAAAGTATATATTAATATATTTAATTGATTAATTACAAAAATGGTAGTCTGCGAGTTAAAAAATATGAAATGTACTCGCTCGAGGGTTTGAACGTTTTTCGAGATGAACGAAAAATTTGCGAAACACTCTGTATACATCGAACATTTCTGTTGTTTGTTATTCGTGAAATTTATACGGCTGGGGGCCAGAACGATAAAAAGAAAACTTAAGAAAAAGAGAAAACATTGTACGAAAATGAGCCGCGACACTATTTTTATTACCGTCACCGTGAATGTTGTACGAACGACTTCAAAAGCGCCGATACAAATTTAATAGTAAATGCTGAGAGGACAAATAATAATAATGGCGAGCTGTTTTAACTGATTTTTTTTTTTATTTTTGCGTAAGGTGAAAAGAAACATGTAGACGCTTAATTTAATTTTCCGTACATTTTTCTAATATTATACTTGGTTTAATAAGTACGAATCAAAGAGTTAAAATATAAACCAAAAGAGAAAAAAAAATTGAAAAGAAACACTAAACCAGTGATTGTAGGAGTTTCAATGTATTTGATAATATCGATAATGCATGTACTTACAGAGATAATTTATGCAAATTGCAGCGAAAGGTAAGTACATTCTTGTCTTTCATAACGCGCGGATTAACTAAACGAGATAATTTCTAGCCCACTAATAATAATTTTCATTCTTTCGTTATTCTAATTAATTGTGTGATATTATTCGAGATTATCAGTAGTACTTTCAACCTGTTACATTCCGTGCGATGCAGGAGATTACAATCTTGTATAAGTTTCAGTTTCTTAATTATACGTCCGTAACATTATAATACGTTTCATATTAAATTATGGGCGCTGTTTTGAATATTTTAATTTTTTGCTCGATGTCTCAACTACATGTATACGATCATGCGTGCATAAACTTCTAACTCTTATGATCTTACATTATTTTCTTAAAATTTCAAATTCAAGAATTTTCTAAATTTTTAAATCGTTAAATTATGAAATTGCTCAAATTTTTAAATATCGTAATTTTGTAAATTTGAACATTTTTAAATTTCGGAATACCTCAAATTTTATAAAACACTGTAACAACAATTACAATGTTGCTTGTGTCGAAATAAAAATATCATTGTTCATAAATGCCTAAATAAGAAAAATTATTTCGTAAAATAACAAGTAATTCTATTATTCTAAATAAATGAATTTACTTCTCTTACTAAATGCCTCATGAAACAACAATTTTATTTCAAAAATAGATAATTTCTCAAATTATATTCATTTCAAAAATACAAATTCTACAAACATATTATAAAACAATAGAAATATCTATATTTTGAAAATGATATATTAATGTAATATTTTTAGATCTGTTTAAATAAAATAAAGGTGTACCATGATATACATTGTTCAATGTTATAAAATTGATACATAGTTGTAGAGGTATATGCAGGTGTGGAAGACAAGAAAAAAAAGACATCACACACCGTTACATTTAACGCGCCGGAAGTTAGTTGAAAGACGTCCGGAAAGAGGAAAGAAGACTAAACAAGAGGCATTCCAAGGGCTCGGATTGGTTATACTGAATTTTTAATCCGAACGAAGAGGCCTAAGCCGAAAAGCCTAAAGCCGAGGACGTCATCACGCCCGCTCGTGCTCTTCTAGCTGTTCCTTCAGATTAAATTAATTCTATTAACGAATGCCGTTTATCGTTCCTGTCACCATTTTGTCCCATTCGTCACTTCTGACGTTTATCCTGTAGTACCTTATAAAATTTGAAATTTTGCTGCAAACCGCCGATCGTATCGAATATTACAACATTTTAAATGCAAAATACTTTATGTCGTGTCTATGACAAAGTACTGTTTCTACAATCTTGTATGTGTACTTATTACAAAAAGTAATCTTATTCAAATGTTTCAGATTGTCATATCATGAAAAATAATTATATTTCCTTGTCATTGTCAATTTAAAAATTTGTATTTCATTTTTATACTAAATCTTCCCTTAATTAATAAATTTTAAAGAAATCCACTCTTAGCGGATAAATTCTAATGATATCTACTCACGATGGCCAAATTTTGAAGAAATCTACTTTTATATACATAGATTTAGATTTATTTTTTATCGCGATGAGAGATTATAATACAAATATAGGATTTTTTATATTATTTTATGCGATAATTTTCCAATAGACAGATTTCATTTCGTGATAGTCTTACGTTTAAAGAGAGCGAAAAGCACTTAGTTGTTTAGAACATATAGATTTTTAAATTTGCTAATATAAAGAGAACAACTGGTTTTTAAACTAATCATTTTATAAGATAGATAATGCTGCTTGTCAATTTTCTACGTTTTTAACTTATGATACAAGAAACGTCATGAATTCTTGATTAATTTTGTTGAGAGATGTTTTTAAAACTTATATTTCTAAATCAATGAAATGATACTAGCACAAAAGTATATAGGATCCAGTATATAGCACTAAGAATGACGTATCCAAATGAATGATCAAGCGTTTGCAATCCCGATGATGAATTCCTTGATAATAAAACAATGGTGGCCAATGATCGGAGCGATCGGAGCCCTAACAAAATCAATCAAAAACAATGAAGTTTGAAAGAAATGCCTAAAACATATTCATCTGTCGTAAAGAAAAATAAAAAAACGATGCATTCACTCATCAATACGGGTTGTTTTGTCGCAAACGAAATACGTTCTTAGAGAGATAATAGAATTTGACAATTTTATAGAGAGAATCATATTTTTTGTGAGATAGTATTTACAACACTTAAATGGATATTTTTCACATTAGAAATGCAAATACGTATATTGCTATGTATTACAAGCACCCTTCTTGGAGGGGACCTTCGAACAGTTTCAAGGTAGAAATCAAACGCCTGGGGGTATTTGACCATTTAGTAAAATAATAAATGTATGCGACGTGTTCTTGGACAAGACGAAAGACGAACGCGGAGAGTATTCAGTTTTCTGATACGGAGGAAAGAACACTTCTATTATCTTGCAATGGGTCGGTCAGACCTATGCATACGCATTATTTTAATACACGTAACTAATGTAAGTTTCAGTTTTTTAATAATGACCGTTGGTGGCGGAGTGTCGCGAAAATGGAATTGATTCGTCTGAAATTTGATTGGGATGGTGAGCTTCAAACAGTTACACAACTCCATTGAGAACTAGGAAATTCTTATTCAAATTTTTCAGACTGCCATATCACGGAAAATACTTAATTATATTTCCTTTGTCGCTGTCAATTTAAAAACGTTTATTTCATTTTTATATGAAATTTATTCTTAACGGCGATCGGAGGGAAACAAATTTAATTCCAACGTACAGCAAAAAACAAAATTGTACAAATAATATTGCTTTTCCCAGAAAATTATTCAAATTATTGCTGTGTCGGTTGAAACACTTTTTGATGGACCAAAAAAGAAATTTAAATTAAAACTGTAATATCATTTTGTCAGAAATATTTTCAGTACGTCTCGTGCATCATGCATAAGTTATTCTACAAATAGGAAAGAAAAAATTTAATTTTACATAAAATTCTATCTACATTTTTTGAAATACAATATTGAACTCCACTTTCGAAATATTCCATTGCATCATTAGTTATCATGAACATAAATTTGAAGCTATTGCAATAAATATTTCTCTCGAATGTGCACATGTTCGCTGGCAATGCGGGAATTAGTGTTAATCGAATTCAATTGAGTAGAAGAAGCGAAAGCAGTATTTTCAAATAAAATATCACTTTCAACGGTGATTGCATATCGTCATGAACTCGTACGTAAAAAAATTACAGGCCATTCAATTTACGCCAATTGTACGAATTAAGCGGAACGTTTTTTCAACAATTATTATGAATGGCGAGAGAGTCGGTACGAGTTTCGATGGTTCTCTCTTTCCGTTTAGTAAATCCAATTGGAAAAAAACATCATATTGATGTTTTTGCAGACATCAAGTGTTTTTTCTACGCAGCAATAATTGTTTTTGACACACTTTTAAGATGTAGTAATAATTTCTCTCTTTATTTCATATCTTTTTACTTTCTTTTCTTACATAATATTATCAGGAAGCTAATAAACTTTCATATTTCATACTCTCTGTAATAATAAAAAATAAAAAGTATCTAAAACTTTAGAACTGAAAAACGATTTAAAGTAACGATTTCGTTATTGTACAAGTAATTTGTAATAGCGGTATTGTAATTTATATTCACTTTATAGAATAAAAATACAATCAGATAAAATTATTTTCTTTCGTGATGTAATCAAGAGAAGAAATCGCAGCATAGGACTAACCTTAGGTAAATACCAATTGTAAGTCTTAAAATTGTCTTGCAGTCACAGGTGTAACTTCCGCAGCCATAATCAACACATTCATGGTGTATCCACATTTCACTCACGAAACACTGCATTCACGATTCTCTTCTTTTGACATAAGCTGTCACCCACGAAACAAAAGCAGCGGTGCGCTTTAGAATACTCCAAATTTCATTAATCTTCGGTATTCTGTACCAACAACACGGCATTGAAACATACAATTTCGCGTCATATTCTGTATTTTCGAAACGTTCGTCAAATTAACACGAAACCAGAGAATTGATATAAAGAATGAGTAGATTAAACGATTTACTCCGAAGTTTTCACGTATTTTAACCATGAACGCGATTGAATGTTTGTCGCAAAATTTGTGCAAATTTACGTTTCACTCTTCTGCAGATCGTGTAGAAAATATCATAATTAACTTTGTTCACAAATGTCGTTGATTTACTCTGAAGTTTTCACGTACTTTAACCGCGATCATAATGTCAATATTTGCTATCGTAAAACTTTTGCAAATTCACATTTTATTTGTCTCCCGATCGAGTCAAAAATGTCAAAGTTACGATTCGCTTATAAACATTGATCATTCATATTTATTATTTGCGGCGTTATAAATTAGATAAAATCGATTCTTAAGTAGGTTCTTAAATACGTCGATATTTAAAGAATCGTTCACAAATTTCGTCGAGTAACACGTTATTTCTTTTTTTAACAGTGTTACAAATTAGATAATGTTAATCAAATTTTTAGTTAGTTTAATATTAATAATCCGAATTTCATCCAGGTATAATCTATAACACTATCATTTGTTTTAATTGGCAGTAAATTCCTATAGGTCCTATCTGTCATATTCTCTATATACCACCATATAAGTTATGGAATAATTGGCTAATTTATATTGTTGGTGAATTAGGAAGGTTTTCTATTTTCTATAGAATATTATATTAACACATACTATATTATAATGTTGATTGGTAAATTAATAGTTGATGTATTCCTCATGATTGATGAATTCGAAGACACCGGATCAATTATGTGCAACTTTTTAAAAAATTATATAAATAAATTCTATTTAGTTGCAACGTAAATTGTTGAAATAGTACAGACACGATCGTAGTCATAATCAAAAACGTATTTAGCAATTTTTATTCTACAGTCAATTAATAATTGAACAATGATTATATTAAAATTATTTGTACCATAATCGAAAGAGAAAATAAAAGGTCTCACTTTTGTTGAAGATATCGTAGTATTTAATGCTCCTGCAACTGGACCGGTCTTGTTTTTTGTTTTTCGACGTCGTATCTCTTGCATTCTCGTTCTCCTTTTTTCTGCTGGCCAATTCGACCAATAGACCCACAGAGAACCAGCTCCCATAATCCATGCACGCACCAAGGCCTAAGAAGACGTGTTCCCATCGAATCGATGGAAAACGAACCTTCGTCTCCTTTTTGGCACAACCACTAGCGAAACGAACCCCACGCTGGATTCCATGAATTCTTGCCTTAATTTCAGGTTATCCAGATTATAACGTGAACCTCCGGCTTTTGCTGCGGGGTTTACTTCTCGATGACAGATTGGTAATTTGAAAAATATACGATCCCTGCGTTCTACGCTTTGATCTTCACGAAGCGATAATTCATCTCGTGGTATTTTCTTCTCAACCCTTTTACAGATTTTTAGAATTCGTGGATGGTTTTGCTGACTTTGAGTGTGAATGAATTTTGCAGTGTTTGCGATGAGGATTTGTGATTGTGATTGTGATAATGGAGGATTAGATTGGTTTAAAAAGAATGTATGCTTCATATGTTTCAATTTAAATATTTTAAATAATCAAATTTACATTTTAACAAATTCTTAGTTCCTCAAATTCAAAATCCTCAATTTCTGAAATATGAGACTGAGATTTTCCAAATTTCCAAATTTATAAATTTTTAAATTTCCAAGTCCTAAATCTTCAATTTCTCAAATTTCCAGATCCTCAGCTTTTACCCCTCCAAATTACCAACTGTCTAAATATTGCATATTTTTAAAATCATTGAAACTTTCAAAATTTCAAATTGCTAATTCACCTCGTATTTCTACCTTACACTTTCATCATCCACTCCCACAGGTAAAAATTTCGAATTCGTGGACGTCCAATAAACCTTGATAATATATCTCTATACTAATAATCGAACAAATATCTATAAAAAAATTTGTGTTCGTAATACTATTTTTGAACTATCTATGGTTCCCCTAGAACGTCTGCAAATTCGTCCGTTTTCGAACGAAACAACAACGAGTATTAAGATCTTAGCGTAATTACACAATTAGACGCGTTCTCTCTTCGTCCCAATCGGGATAACAGGAGTCGGCGTTGAAATTTGTTTCGCAATTCCCGCGAAAGACTTAGTCGAACGAGAAAGCGAAGAATATCATCTGCTGGTCCAGCGGTCGTACAGTTTCCGGTAGCGCGGCGTGTCTGCTGGATCCTCGATCCAGTGTGGTGGAACGCGAATGGTGGGGCGATCGCGAGCAGTGGCGCGTCGCTATTGGTCGAGGAGGAATTGGTGTTGGCCGAGAGGACACGAGTCGACGTCGAAATCGAAGAGAGAGGGTAACACGACTGAGCAAGGGAAGGGTCGGGGTGGGGAGAGCGACGAACCAGAGTGGGACTCGGAACAGTTCGGACGCATACTGTGCGGGAATAGTGTTTCAGTTAGCGGCGAGCCGCCGTTGAGGAAGGATCGTCGTTGTCGTCCGTTTCCGTTGCGTTCTGACCGGCGTGTGCTTTGCGTTCCGTGTTTCCGTTCGAACAGTTTTCGCGCGTGCTCTGTCGGGATCATCCAGGAATGCGATTGTCACGTTGCCGTTGCGTCGAGATCGAATGCACGCGAAACGGAGGCAGCCGATAATGTTGATCGGTGAAAAGATCGAGGGGAGAGCGGTGGGCGCTGATGTCCTGGGTTGAATCGGCATGCCTCTCGATAAAACGCACGGCCAACCGTTGTTTACCAACTAGGTACAAGAGTAGATCATCCTTTCCGCCTTCGAACAGAGCCAGGGAATAAGGACAATCTGCACGCATAGGACCTGGAACAGATAGGAGGCGAGACAAAGATGAGCGGTCAGGCGCGAATGTTCGGGCTCCTCTGCGTTATCCTGTTGTTGCAGCAGGGTAACACGTTGGCGGGCAGCGAGATCTACAGCAAGATGTTCTCCAGCCAGCAGCACCCGTCGGATCCTTGTTACGACGAGGACAGGCCTCGCCGTTGTATCCCGGACTTCGTGAACGCGGCGTTCGGTGCTGTCGTGGAGGCCTCGTCGACCTGCGGTACCGGGGGTCCTACCAGATACTGTGACGTAACGGAACAACCGGGTGGCGGCACGGGAATAGGTCAGTGCCACATCTGCGACGACAGCACGCCCCGACGCCGATTTCCCGCGAGTTACCTGACGGACCTGAACAACTCGAACAACGTGACCTGCTGGCGCAGCGAGCCGCTGGTCACGTCGCAGAGCTTCTCCGCGCCGCCAGACAACGTGACCTTGACCCTGTCGCTAGGAAAGAAGTACGAGCTGACCTACGTGAGCCTGCAGTTCTGCCCGAAGGCCGCTAAACCCGACTCGATCGCGATTTACAAGTCGATGGACTACGGGAAGACGTGGCAGCCGTTCCAGTTCTACTCGTCCCAGTGTCGTCGGGTGTACGGCCGGCCTAATCGGGCGACCATCACGAAGGCCAACGAGCAGGAGGCGAGATGCACGGACAGCCATCGATACACGGGCGGTGATGGCCTCGGGCCCGTCGGCAGGATCGCCTTCAGCACCTTGGAGGGTCGTCCGTCGGCCTCCGACTTCGACAACTCGCCCGTTCTGCAGGATTGGGTTACCGCCACCGACGTCCGCGTCGTTTTCAATCGACTGCATATGCCGCAGCAGCCCCCCCAGGAACAGGTCCCCCCTTTGGGCAGCGACGATGACCACGGCCTCGGTCTTGAAGAGCTGGCCAAACGCGAGAGGGAACGGGAGGAACGGCTGAAGAATCAGAAGAGTTTGGGCCGAGGAGCCGTTGATCCTCTGGCGACCGCTTTGCCCTCTGTGCATCAGGTGATCGCTCCTCAGGAGATGCAGTCGAACGACGCCGTGGAAGGCGAGATTAATTTCCCCGCCGTTACCGTGTCCACGTCGACCAGCACCATCTCCAGTGCCGGGACCAGCACGTTCGCCCATCATTACGCCGTTTCGGACTTCGCCGTCGGAGGCAGGTGCAAATGCAACGGACACGCGGCGAGGTGCATCCCAGGCAAGGACGGCGAGGTCGCTTGCGAGTGCAGGCACAACACCGCCGGCAGAGACTGCGAGAGGTGTCGGCCGTTCCACTTCGATCGACCCTGGGCACGAGCCACTGCCAGAGATGCCAACGAATGCAAAGGTTAGTCTTTTTTAAAAGCTTCTTTTCTCAGATTCATGCGTACCACCGCCGAACGGATACCGGTGCGGATTTGGGTGGTGCTCGGAATCGGATTTCAGCGGTCTTCGATTACAGACCGTTTTCTAGAACGACGCGACGCACGGTGGTGCGTCAGCGTTAAGTATCGGGGTCCACGATTCAAATTTAGCTGCGCTAGCTTTTGGATAAATAGTAGAGTTAATTGTAAATGCTTGTGATTGGAAAGCGGTTCAGGTAGCAGTAATTCGAGTGTTCACATGTATCTTATGTGACTTACCATTTGTAAAGAGTCAACTATTTGTTCGGATAATATTTTATAGACGTGTGAGACTGATTACAAATTTAGGTATTTTATTATAATTGAAATGCCATTTGGTATCTTGAGATTGGGTCGCAATCGACTCGGTTCCACTATTTTATAATTAATTCGCAATTAGTATGGCTTAGAAATGCAATATGTAGATGTAGCGAGGGTAAAATGTCCCCCTACGGAGTATAGATTTAATTAGGTCCATGGAAATCAGAACATTCTGATACATATGTATGACCTATAGTAGCCATTTCCTATATTTTGCTATTATAATTTGTACGAGAAATGAAGAATAGCACACTTTTACAAGAAAACTGCGCGATCTTCGATTTCGTTCAAACTTTGTACAATTACAGAGGACACCAAAAATAACAGTTTCGTGAAAGCATAGCAAGCAACTCTCTACAATAAGGGGAAGATTTATGTTTAAAGTTCTCGCACTGTGTATCTAGCTGTTTGAGAATAATATAAGCTGAAGAATACACAGTAGTCGCAAGTTCGAAACTCGTTGAGTTTATATCTATCTCTATCCCATTTAATTTTTTACTAAAACTAATGTAAAAAGAAGAAACAAATATTTTCAACACAAAGGATTAAATGAAAGAAATGTCTACACTTGAAATACCTAATGCTAGTTTCGGTAGAAAAGCTTGTAACCACATGTTAGATAATTAGAGAACATGAAAACATGAGAAAAATACTTGACCCTAATTATCGTTTTATTACGTTGTACCATAAAAGTTTTTATTATAATTAAACTTTCAGCTTTCTACAACCTTAGACTTCCCTTGCCATACTGCTTAAAGGTAGCGGCAAATTCAAACGTAAATAGTTCTATACAATACTCTGTACATATGCAGCTGAATTTATAAAATCTTTTTGTTTACTTTTATAAATATTATTTTTTAAACAGCATGCACATGCAATGTAATTCGAATACAATGTTATAATTAATCAGAATCAGAATTTTCTTCGTTTTCGCGTCGGAGGGCGCGTGAGTGGCGGCAAATTCAAACAGTAATCACTTCTGTGAAACATTCTGTACGTAGAAAGTTGAATTTAACAAATAACTTTGTTTACTTAATTAAATATTACTTTCTAAATAATTTGTATGTGTAATATATTTGAATACAATGTTATAATTAATCAGAATTTTCTGCGTTTTCGCGTTGGATGGCGCGTGAGTGGCGGCAAATTCAAATATTAATCACGTCTGTAAAACATTCTGTACATAGAAAGTTCAATTTAACAAATATTTCTGTTTAATAAATATCATTTCCTATGCACCCTGTGTATAGGAATTATCTTATATTTTCTCTCCTTTGTCGTGAACGTCGCGCAAGTGGCGGCAAATTCAAACGTAATTTGTGTAAAACATTCTGTACATATAAAATTGAATTAAAGAAACAACTATGTTTATATTAATAAATATATCATTGTAAAGTTGAATAAATTTTGTAAAGACTCCGTATATACAATATTATTTGAAGACAATGTTGTAATTAATTAGAGTGAGGATTTTCTTATCCTTTCTTGTTTTTATCGCGGACGTCGCGCAAAAAGGGCGTCCTTTATCGATTCGAAACGATTTTAGAGGGTGGTTTGCCCCCGACGTTTTTGATTTGAGCATGCATCCTCGATACGAGTCTCGAGGCAACGCTTCGCCGCTTCGAATTAAGGGGTGAACCGAAAGGAGTACTTCTACCCCTGGGGCTCGATCTACCGGGCAAAACAGAGAAAGGGAATAAGAGATGGAATCGCGAAGAGTAAAAACGGAGCACGGAGAATTGAGACTCCGGGAATGGAGAGAATGAAAGATGCAGAACCGAAGGATAAACGAACCACCAGCCACCGAAACGAAACGAGAAACGAGCTCGCTTTTGGTGTTTTATTTTCTATTGCTTCGAGCGTGACTTTACACGCTTCACCGAAGAAATACTAGTATAATCCTTCGATTAACGAGGTTTGCTACTTTCAAAGGTCGCAAGACTACACCTTTTTACTCTGTTACACAAGATCTTGCCCCCAGAGCGATGGTCTTATCGTTAAGGGGTAATGTTGCACAAGAAAATGTTGAGGTCAGGTGTCTCCCTTTTTTGTCTTCCCTCAACTTTATGTTGTGGCAAATTATGGAGATCTGAAGGTACTTTGCGTACAGTTGGGTTCGGAGATATAGCGTGGTCGTAAGATCGTGAGATCGTAAAAGATTATTTTTAAATGATTGGTCAGATATGAACGTAAAATAATTGCATACTTCAATTTGTATTTTAATTTGGAACGTTTGAATTAGAAATATTAACAATTGCAAGAATTCTAATTTATCTCTGACTATTTCTAAATCAAAATTTTGTAGCAACACCATTTTTAGGTGAGGGTGGAAAACACAAATTTTGTTGAGCCACCCTAGTATTCGGGTATACCAGCTAATCCAATACATCTACACAGTAATCCTTTTCCCAATTCTTCTTCATCAAACTATATCCACATCAAAATGAATCCAAAATTAAAAGTCATAAATCCCAAAATGCATCGATATGCAGGTATAGAACAAAAGCATAATAATTCAGGATTTCCAGCAATTTATTATTATACATAACCGACAATGTCAAACACCTTAATATTTATGTACGGCATCGTACACACATATATAAAGTATGAAAGGCATCACGTGAGATACGAGGTACACAGAGAGCAAAATTCATAAATGTCATGGCAGTGGTAAGCAAAGCTTCGCCGATAGATTGTACAGGGATCCATGGCAAAAAATGGAATAATAAAAGAGCAATGTCACTTGCCACTTCAGCAGGGTCCGTAAATTTTGCTGTTGAAATTGTGCGGACCGTCTGTGCCCTTTCTGGCGAATGTCCCGGCAATATAAGGTGTATCGAGTCCTTTTGAATGTCCCTCTTTTTTTTTTGTTCTTGCAACATGAGCCAACAACGTTTAAGGGCTTAAGTAACATATGCTACGGTTTCGCATTTTGAGTGGCACAGACGGCGTCAACGTGAAAATTGTGGGATTTCCAGATACTTTTATGGCTAGGAAATTCCCGACGTTTTAGAAAATAACCTTTTACGAGCAGTGGAACGTTTTGTGTTTCGGAGATGACAGTTCTGTTATTTACTTTCAATTGTTTAATACTTATAAGCAGTAGTTGCTTAAACTTATAAGCAGTAAATTTATACAAAAATATGTAAAATCAAAATTTGAAACTTGAAATGAAATTAAAAAATAAACAAACGATACATAAAATCTTTACCTTGAAACACACTTACTTTGAAATTTAAAATGAAACTGAAAAATAAATTAACTAATGATAAAACATAAATTCTTTACCTTGAAGCACACTTACTTTGAAATTCAAAATGAAACTGAAAAATAAATTAACTAATGATAAAACATAAATTCTTTACCTTGAAGCACACTTACTTTGAAATTCAGAATGAAACTGAAAAATAAATTAACTAATGATAAAACATAAATTCTTTACCTTGAAGAACACTTACTTTGAAATTCAGAATGAAACTCAAAAATAAATTAACAAATGATAAAACGTAATTAATTCTTTACCTTGAAACACACTTACTTTGAAATTCAGAGTGAAGTTGAAAAATAATTTAACAAACGATAAAACATAATTAATTTTCAACCTTGAAAATCAATAAAAATTTCAAGAAAACTAGTTTAACAATTTTTGGAATAAAAATAAACTTGTAAAACAGTTACTTTGGTAATTTTAGTCATGATTCATTCAAACCTTGTACACATGTACATGTTTTATCTTAAATTCAGAGACATGTAAAAACTTATTTTTGCAAAATAATATACACACCACAGCATTTAAAGTATCAGACAGTGACATTGTTATATATAATAATAATTTGTAATTATTTGTTTTGGTAATTTTGATCTTGTTTTATTCAAACCTTATGTACATTATAATGTACATATTTTACCTTAAATTCAGAGATATGTAATAAAACTTGTTTTTGCAAAATAATATAGACATCCCAGCATTTACAGAATCAGAAAATGACGCTGTTGTATTTATTAATAATTTATAATTATTTTGTTAATTTTAGTCTTGTATCATTCAAACCTTACGTACATTATAATGTGTAATAAAATTTATTTTTGTAACATAATATACACGTTACAGTATTTATAAAATCACAAAATGATGTTGTAATATAATTAATTTCTTCAGTATTTCTTATGTGATAAACTAATAATTTTAGTTGCGAAAAATGAGGCACGAAAGTGAGAAATTAATGAATGAACGATGAGTGCAAGAGTATGTCGTTTATCAGACATTGATTAGATGACATGCTCATACACCTTGCCGCCATTGGTTGGTTAAATCGATCTTATGGCTCGTGAATAATTCAGCTCGCGCGACGATTTCTTTTCCTAACCTCTTCCGGGAGGCATCACGCGTTTTGAATAGAAACGCGAGTGTTTTAACTGAAATATGAATTCATTGTTATCTCAGGGATATACGAACTTCAATATGTACACACGAATTTGAATTATTTATAATAGAACAGTTACAGTTAATAGAAATCAAATACCATAGCGAACATATCTGCCATTTTATGAATGCAGTGACGTTACTCGTGTTGCAGAATGGCACTCGCGGTATATCGATTTAAAAGTTCAATTTTTATCTAATATTTTTTCTATTAAATACTCAAATTTTTAATATTATTTATAAAAGAATGATATAGCATTTTATGTACTAGGTTTTTGTATATTAGACATTCTTTATATTGCAGAATGGTACTTATGGCATGTCAATTTGAAAGTTAAATTCTTCTGCAATATTTTTAATATAAAATGCTCTAAATTTGTAATATCATTTGTAACAGAATAATATACTATTTTATGTATTATTATAGATGTTTATATATCAGACGTTTATATTGCAGAATGGTACTTGCAAAATATTAATTTGAAACTGAAATTTTTCTTTAATATTTTTTATATAAAATGTTCAGAGCAGTATTATTTGTAATAGAATGATAAATCATTATTGGGTTTTTATATATCAGACGTTGCTTATATTACAAAATGGTACTTGCGAAATATCACTTTGAAACTGAAATTTTTCTGTAATATTTTTGGTGTAACATGATTTTTACTATTATTTGTACTCGAATGATATGTTGCAAAATAGTATTGGCAATATGTCAATATAAAGCTTCAGTGTTTCATTGATAATTTTAGTAGAAGACGGTCAGATCAAAAATGTTATTCGTAAGGGAATGATACGCTATTTATTAGGTTGTTGCATATCAGACAACTCACACTTTTTGATGACAGATACTCACAGTAAAATGTATTGTAAAATGATATTTGTGGCATATCAATTTCATGTAAATTTCAAAGCTTCAATGTTGCACAGGTGCTTTATTACCATTTATGAATAATTTTTTTTATTTGTCCAGAATTTTTATTTATAAACTTGTCAGATCTCGAATATTATTCATAAGATATGCTGTTTTCTGAATGAAGTTGTTACAGAAGTTACTTATAACATAAAAAGATACTTGCGACATGTCAATTTGAAGCTTAGGATCTTTATTATAAAACTGTCAGATTTCAAATATTCATAAAAGAATGATACGCTATTTTACTAGGTTATTGTATAGTAAATAACATGATCCAATGACGTAGAAGTGTAAGTGGTACTTGCAGCATATCAACCTCATATTTAAGTCTTGAAGACTACGTACGTATTAATATCTATAATACAAAATGGCTGACTCCAAAATATTACTCATTAGTCAATGATATGCCATTACATGTACTACATTGTTGCATATTAAACGATGACTTGACGTCATAAAAATACTACAAGGTGCTACTTATACCATATCAGTTTCAAGCCGAAGGCTTAATAACGATGATTACATTAAAGATTTATTAATATTATTAATACAAAACGGCCGGTCATGTCACTCATATGATACGCCATTTTATGTATTAGGTTAGCATCCTGTGATTCATATGATTTATCGCCTTAAATGTTATATTTATATTTAATAATTCACGTAAACATACTGAAAATTGATACTTATGGCACATTAATTTGAAGCCGGCGTTTGATTATGATCACATAAGTGTCTCATTGCTGTTTTTAATATGAAGTGATTGATTTTATGAATTTATCAGAGAATAATATACTATCCTATGTTGTAATTTGATATGTCACCGATAGCTTTCGCATTTTAATTTATAACCATGTTCACGTTGAGGATATTGATAAATTGTTTATATAAGAATTTTCGTCAAGTTTTATAATTTAAATTGATATGGGAGAAACGACATTTCGTGTTGTCTTTATCGTGAAATCATGCGAGAACTTGTTATATTTCAAAATCGATAATTAGCTATGTCACAACCTAATAGATCTCGTATTTTAATTCATAACTTTGTTCACACAGCGAATATTAATTAAGTGTTTATACAGTAATATTTGTCAAATTTTTAACTTTAAATTTATATATGGTAAATGATGTTTCGTGCTATCTTTAGTGTGAAATTATGTGAAAACTTCCTATATTTGCAAATTGGTAATTAGATACATGATGACCTAACAGTTCTACTATTTTCATCCATAACTTTGCTCTCATTTAGAATAGCAATGAAGTGTTTATACCGGTATTTTCGTCAAGTTTCAAGCTTTAAATTGATACATGGTAAATGAGATTTCGTCATATTTTTATCATGAAATCGTGTGAGAATTTCCCATACTTGCAAATCGACAATTAGATACATGATAACCTAACAGTTATATTTTCATCCATAACTTAGCTCTCACTTAAAATAGCAATGAAGTGTTTACACCGGTATTTTCGTCAAGTTTCAAGCTTTAGATTGATACATGGTAAATGACATTTCGTCATATTTTTATCATGAAATCGTGTGAGAACTTCCTATACTTGCAAATCGACAACTAGATACATGATAACCTAACAGATCTCCTATTTTCATCCATAACTTAGCTCTCACTTAAAATAGCAATGAAGTGTTTATACCGGTATTTTCGTCAAGTTTCAAGCTTTAGATTGATACATGGTAAATGACATTCCGTCATATTTTTATCATGGAATCGTGTGAGAACTTCCTATACTTGCAAATCGACAATTAGATACATGATAACCTAACAGTTATATTTTCATCCATAACTTAGCTCTCACTTAAAATAGTAATGAAGTGTTTATACCGGTATTTTCGTCAAGTTTCAAGCTTTAGATTGATACATGGTAAATGACATTCCGTCATATTTTTATCATGGAATCGTGTGAGAACTTCCCATACTTGCAAATCGACAATTAGATACATGATGACCTAACAGATCTCCTATTTTCATCCATAACTTAGCTCTCACTTAAAATAGCAATGAAGTGTTTATACCGGTATTTTCGTCAAGTTTCAAGCTTTAGATTGATACATGGTAAATGACATTTCGTCATATTTTTATCATGAAATCGTGTGAGAACTTCCTATACTTGCAAATCGACAATTAGATACATGATGACCTAACAGATCTCCTATTTTCATCCATAACTTAGCTCTCATTTAGAATAGCAATGAAGTGTTTATACCGGTATTTTCGTCAAATTTCAAGCTTTAGATTGATACATGGTAAATGACATTTCGTCATATTTTTATCATGGAATCGTGTGAGAACTTCCTATACTTGCAAATCGACAATTAGATACATGATAACCTAACAGTTATATTTTCATCCATAACTTAGCTCTCACTTAAAATAGTAATGAAGTGTTTATACCGGTATTTTCGTCAAGTTTCAAGCTTTAAATTGATACATGGTAAATGACATTTCGTCATATTTTTATCATGAAATCGTGTGAGAACTTCCTATACTTGCAAATCGACAATTAGATACATGATGACCTAACAGTTCTACAATTTTCATCCATAATTTAGCTCTCATTTAGAATAACAATGAAGTGTTTATACCGGTATTTTCGTCAAGTTTCAAGCTTTAGATCGATACATGGTAAATGACATTTCGTCATATTTTTATCAAGAAATCGTGTGAGAACTTCCTATACTTGCAAATCGACAATAAGATACATGATAACCTAACAGTTATATTTTCATCCATAACTTAGCTCTCACTTAAAATAGTAATGAAGTGTTTATACCGGTATTTTCGTCAAGTTTCAAGCTTTAAATTGACACATGGTAAATGACATTTCGTCATATTTTTATTATGAAATCGTGTGAGAACTTCCTATACTTGCAAATCGACAATTAGATACATGATAACCTAACAGTTCTATTTTCATCCATAACTTCGTTCTCACTTAAAATAGTAATGAAGTGTTTATATCGTTATTTTCTTCAATTTCCAAACCTTCAACTGATACACGACAAACCTATCATCAGAGTAATTCATCCCTTCTACGTTTCAAAATTGTCCACACGATACCTTCAGCTCCCGATGATTGCCATCCACGCACAAAAACGGAGTTTGTAAGAAATAAAAGGAAAAAATAAAGGAAACATCGAAGGGGTGGAAGATGTCGGAAGAAAAGGAATGAAATGGAAAAGCTGAAACGGAATCATTTAGGTGTCTGTCTCAGTGAATATTCTTCGTAAATGTAAAAGGGGCGGTTCTTGTTGTTGCGGCTCGCCTTTAATTTGACACGGCACGCTGTACCGGCTGTTTACTGCAATGAATTATGTTCTCAAGGGTCCGTTTATACGACACGTAGTTATACGCGTTCGTACCCGTGATTCTTGCTCCATACTTTTCTTCCTTTCGTATTTTCTTCTTTTCTGTTTTCCACTCCACTCTTTCGACCTTTTCGTTGACGGTCCCCTTCGTTCCACTTCATTCTTCTTCTTCTCAACGTCGAGTTTTCTTCTTTATTCTTCTTACAATTACCGTAAATCCCGGTGTGTTTCTTTTCATAATAATTCACTCGCAACGATTATATTTCTATTTATCGTATTCAGTTGGCAACTAATTCACGATCTTTACATTTTTTTCTATGGGTCTTTATTAAAATTACATAAGTTTTATGTAATTAACTGATTGGTTTATTAAGCAAAATTCATGCTTGTATTTTATTTAATTAGGCTGAGATTTTGGAAAAATAAATTTGAGTTCTTGTACTACAATTTTTTTATCTGAAATTGATTTTAGTACTTTTTAGAATTTCTTTTGATATTGATATAAATTATTAATTAATGCGATCAAGTTGTTTTTACTGTGGCTGTAATATAAAGGAATAACAAATGTACGTATGTAAATATAAAGTAATACATTCGCAATTATATCTACATAATAATGTATTCGCAATTCATGAATTATTAACATCTTTTTTTAATTAATTAAGGATGTATCTCTGATCACTTAATAATCGAACTCAACACTGAATATTCAATTGATAATTACTCAAAGTTAGCAACATATAATTTATTAACTTTACATATTTAAAACATTAATCTATATATAATATTACAATATAATTAATTTAATGAATTAAAAATTAAAGATCTCTACAAAATGATTGCAAAATGTACACTTATTTATTAAAATTCACTTGTATTATGGAACAAGTCAATTTTAATTTATATTTTGCAATAATAAATAAACAACATATGTAAAAATAATTTTAAGAATTTAAAATTAAGAATATAAATAAAGAATTAAAGAGAAAAAATCAATTTCATAATCTAATAAAAATATTCAAAAATATGTTAATTATTCTTAAGATGAATATAAGTTTAGATTATTTATGAAACATCCTATGTGTTTCGACTGATAATTTTTATAATTACAAAATTAAATTTGCATAAACACTGCAATGAATACATGCTTATTTCTGCGATGGAATAATATACAAATTATAAAAATAGTTTCAACCAAGAGTTTTGAAAGAAAAGAAGATATGATCCATTCGGAAAGCATTAAATTATATCTGACAGACCGTGTCAAGTATACGTCGAATAAGTGCCTTTTGGTCGAAGTAAAAATTGAATTAAAAGAAACGAAGGAGATTATAAAAGGGGATCAGGTTGAAATGCATCGGTCTCTCCCTGGCAAAAATTAGAGTCACAGAAGGAACCGATGAAGAGGCTTAACTCGAAATTCGTCGCACCCTTCTGTGAACAATTACGGTTGGTTTTGGTCATAAGAAAGAAACACTCGAGGATTTTATTACGCTGATCCTTTTCCAATTAAATCGTTGCTATGGCGATGCTTACGAGTACTTATGGCGTCTGTAGTATACAACTTCTGTTTGGTAACATTGCTTTGATTGTATCTTTAATCTTCACCGAAAATCGTGGCTTCAATTTTTGTATAATTTTATAATCGTACTGTGCAATGTTTAACAAATTCAATATTGTATACATTCGGCATATTTAGTAATAATTGAAGTATCAATCGAATGAAATAATGCTTCCATAATCGCAACAGGAACATCAAAGCGTGTAAGAAAAATATTTGAAAAATCAGCGGAGCAGTAAACAAAACCGACAACAAAGAAAAATGAAATAGCCATAAATTATCCGTTTCATTTATTCCGTCCAATTCCGTAGCTTCGCAAAGAAAGCTCAATAAAAATGTCGAAAATTTAAAAACTCAACAAAAAGGAGCGATCAAATTTCACAGGGGATGAAACGAGACTGGAGAGATGCTCGTAATTAAGCGCTCCGGTCGAGATTAAACGTAGCAAAAGGAAAATTGGAAGAAATTTCTCGCGGAAATTGAAATGTAGATTTAAAAGGAAAGATAAAAAAAAAAAATGAGCGAGAGAGAAGCATTCCAGCAAAGCAATTTCACAGAGAATGCTCGGGGGTTGGTTTTTAGGAGGATTGAAACGTGCCACCGGGTGCGCTGAAAGTTTTTGAAAAATCTCCGCCAGAGAAGGGTTGAACGTGGCGTTTTTTGTCGAAACAACAACAACAAGTACGCCGACGAACCACCCTCGAATCGCGACAAGAAGTGTCCAATTTAAAATGTAAATTGCGCCGGATATTTGGCATATCGCGGTACGCGTAACGAAATGGCCGCGAAATTAAAATGTAATTTAATTCGAGGCTCCCTTCCTCTTCGTGTCTCTTCCAACCCTCTTCTTCTTCTTCTTCTTCTTCTTCTTCGTGGTCGTCGTTTTTCTCTGTTTGCCCTCTCGTATCGTTGTAAAGCTGAACGAAAACCGTTTACCCACCATACGTCCTTCTTTATCGATTCTTCGTCTCTACGGTACGGTACTTTCTCGTCTCTTCTCTTTGCCGGTGAAGAGAATTATCCTTTCAATCGCGCCAAGAAATCTTATTGAATTGAACAAGACTATGGTCCTTGATTCCTCGAGGGATAAGAGGATTTTAAGAAAGATAGCTTCCCGTTTCCGATATTGTTATCCCTGTAGGACCTTCGTAAACCGAACATTTATCCATATTTTGCTTCTAACTGAGTAGTCTCGCGTTATATCGCCACTCGTAGGATTTTACAAATGGAAAATACTTGTTGGCGACAATAAATCAGGAAAGGGATTTTAGGAAAGACAACTTCCTATTTCTGATATTGTTATCCTTATAGCACCTTCGTAAACCGAACATTTATTCATATTTTGCTTCTAACTGAGTAGTCTCGCGTTATATCGCCACTCGTAGGATTTACAAATGGAAAATACTTGTTGGCGACAATAAATCAGGAAAGGGATTTTAGGAAAGACAACTTCCTATTTCTGATATTGTTATCCTTATAGCACCTTCGTAAACCGAACATTTATTCATATTTTGCTTCTAACTGAGTAGTCTCGCGTTATATCGCCACTCGTAGGATTTTACAAATGGAAAATACTTGTTGGCGACAATAAATCAGGAAAGGGATTTTAGGAAAGACAACTTCCTATTTCTGATATTGTTATCCTTATAGCACCTTCGTAAACCGAACATTTATTCATATTTTGCTTCTAACTGAGTAGTCTCGCGTTATATCGCCACTCGTAGGATTTTATAAATGGAAAATACTTGTTACCAACAATATATGGCAAGATATTGTATTTAAATATTATACGACCTGTATTTTAGTCTTGTACGTATGGCGATATAACGCGATGTAATTTAAAGTTATTTAAACCTTTGTAGTATTGCGATATAATGCGTGGTAATTTAAAGTATTATGAAATAATGTGTGGTTTGACGGATTACGAGATAACGCGATTTGAAAATTTATGTTTCTAAATTTCCAAATTAAGAAATATCTATTTATCAAATTACAAAATTTTAAATCGGTGGAAAATTGAAAGTTTAAAAATCTGTAATTTGAAAAATGTCAAATTTCTAAGTTAAACATTACAATTTTTAAATGTGAATATTTAGAAACATTTTAGTTTTTAAATTTAACAATTTGGAAATTTGAAAACATGAAAATTTCATCATTCTATTCGGCAAGCAGTTAATTTACTTGTAGTAATTCAAGGAGTGGTAATATGTGCAGCAGATGGCAATCTAACGTGTGGCGATTTAACACGTTATAGTAAAATGCGTAGCGATCGAACGCGTTATAGTAAATCATGTGGTAATACAACGCGTGGCAATGTAATGTGTAATAGTACAACGTATAGTAATATAACGCGTAGTAATACAACCCACAGCAATCCAATACATGGTAATAATACACGTGGTGATATAACGCGTGGTATTACCACTTGTAGAAATCAAACGTGTGGTGATATAATGCGTAGTACTACCACTTATAGGAGTCTAACGCGTGGTAATACTACGCGCGGTAATCTAACGTGTAGTAATACAACGCGTGGTAATCTAACGTGTAGTAATACAACGCGTGGTAATCTAACGTGTAGTAATACAACGCGTGGTAATCTAACGTGTAGTAATACAACGCGTGGTAATCTAACGTGTAGTAATACAACGCGTGGTAATCTAACGTGTAGTAATACAACTCGTAGCAATTGAACACATGGTAATACTACGCGTAGTGATGTAGCGCGTGGCAATACAACGCGTGGCAACCTAACGTGTAATAATACAACCCGCAGAATATAACGCATAGTAATGCAACCACCCATAAGAATCTAACATTTTGTAACATAACACGTGGCAATACAACATGGCACTCTAATGCGACGATACCACACCTGGCAATATAATTCATGATAGTATAACGCATCGTACAATAATGCATGGCGATACAACACGTTACCAACGCATCGCCATATAATTCATCGGTACGAATAAAAAATGATTGGAGAACCTAGAGAACTATAAGTCATGGTGTACAAACATTTATATAAATCCATTACCGAAATGATGTCTGTGCATTACTGCACACCCTATATATACCGTTCGCAGCGAAGAGGATTAAACATGCGGGAATAAAACGTTCCTTTCGACAATATTGAAACGAGATCCGCATGACGAATCGTTTTCATTCCTGGATGACTCTTGTTTCCTGACACGTTTCGGAACCACACGAGTGTTATTCGCTCCTCATGGTCTTCTACCAAACCTCGTACCACGATTATTCTTCCTCGTGATGCGGGGCCAACGCGCTTTGCATGAATGGGGCTCCTCGTGACCTCTCCGATGAATGGTTCTTTCTTTCTCTCTCTATGACCCCTTCTATCTTTCTCATTCCTCCTTTCATCGTTTCTACTACTGCAATAGTGGATACAAGTTCGTTTGGAAAATATCCCGCCTCTGTCGCTTAAAATACCACGATTTTCAAACGAATATTGAACCTAACGTAACTTTGTTTGTTGCATCGTTTTTGTAGCGGGTATGGATTAATCCTTTGCGATTTTGTGTTCGATGTAAGTGGATAAAGATTGCACTTTAGTTAGTGGTAAAAAATAATCCGCCATTTTGATCTATACGGGATACTGAATGGCGGTAAATTCAAATCTGTACAAAAACCTCTTCAATGAATGGTTTTTTCTTTCTCTACTGCAATAGTGGATACAAGTTCGTTTGGAAAAAAATCCTGCCTCTGTCGCTTAAAATACCACAATTTTGAAACGAATATTGAACCTAACGTAACTTTGTTACATCGTTTTTGTAACGGGTATGGATTAACCTTCTGCGATTTTGTGTTCGATGTAACTGGATAACGATTTTATTTTAGTTAGTGGTAGAAAAATGCGCCGCCATTTTGATCCATACAGGATGGCGATAAATTCAAATCTGTTTGAACAAAAACAAGTCTGTAAAAAAATAATGCTACAAATATATATATTGATTTAATATGAAATATTAGAATCTGTTCTAACATATCGCTATTCTTTATTCATTCTGATACATAAGAAAATTATTGTTTTGATTTATACTTGATAAAAATGGAGCTCAAACATTGATTCAGGGAACGTGATTTTATATTCAAAAGTAATATCTTTTATCATAAAAACCGCACCAGAATATTTTATATTTGTACTATTATTAATAGAAAATATTCAATTATTTTACTAAAATTTGTCCTCGGTCAAAACACTGAAATTAAACTAAAAAAAATTGAATCAAAATTAAAATTAATCCTGTGTCACATTAAAGTTTCATATTTATAAATCGACAAAAATGAATAGGTTATTCATCACCATTATTACCATCAGCAGGTTTTCACGTATCCAGTTACTTCAAACCGCCAAAATTATTTCGAATATCCGTTCTACCTTTACCGAGTGTAAAATTAAATGTTCACGGTCCAAGTCGTCGCAACAGTATTTCACACGTTCTACGCAAGCAAGTTTCACACATTTGCAGATTTTTCAATTATTAGGGGCTTGCTAGTCTACGCTCGGGAAATTGTAGCGGATCGCAAAGGGTTAATGAAACGATGGTAGTCTCGGAACTGTAATTAGAACCGTCACTGGTCCGGCGTAGTATTACAAAAGCAGCTTCAGCGATTCGAATTCGGTCCAGTCCGGTTGCCGCGGGAATAAATGGCGTGCACGTATTTGTAGCTGTTGCGACAGCGGCCAAGAGAAAAGGAAATACATATATCGGTCTTAAGAGAGGCCTTTCCACCGGCTCGTGGAGTCGTGCATACCTACGCATGCATGTGCATCGCCCTGAAGATCTACACGGGCCAGGGAGAGCCAGCCTTTGCTGAGAATACGTGAATTTCGTGCGTGTCACGGCTCGTTCAATGTATGCGCCTCTTTCGTAAGAACCGTATTGCGTGTGTGCCGATCTCCTCCTGTCATAAACGACACGATACTTTCGGATCTCTTTACGGATCCGGTTCCGATTTCAAAAATATTTGGGTCCGAATGCCCACCGTGAAGGTTTCTGCGAGACGCTGATAGTCGACGATTTATAGCGACGAGATTCGAATATGATGAAGGTAACTCTTGATTAATGGGGAGTTTAGGGGAAAGAGTCGTTTAGGGACATCATATGTTTGGTACATCTTGGGAAGATTCTGAGGACATCTCTGGAAAGAATGGAGACGGTGAACATAAGGAATATTAAGAGAGAGATCTCTCAGGATCTTGGAATCCTGAGAGTTGAAGGAGAGTTTTAAGGGAATTTGAGGAAATATTAAGGAAAATGTGGGGTCCACAGAAAGATTCTAGGGAGATTTTAAAAAGTATTGCTGAAACCTAAGGTTTATAATTCGAGAAATTCTAAAGCAAACTTAGGGAGATCCTATGGCATATGGAGGTATGGTGTATATTCTGAAGAAGTATTAAAAAGAACATGGAGAGATTATAAGACGAATCTAGGTCGATTCCAGAGAAATTGCAGAGAAAAGAGATCCTGCAGAGAACGTACGGAGATGCTCAGGATATTATAAAGAAATATTGAAAAGAACATAAAAAGATGCGAATTCAGAATAAGTCGAGAGAAATTCTAGACAAAATCTTGATAAATTGAATGTATCAAGATATTAGAGAAATTCTATGGAAATCATAAAAAGAACGTAGAGAGAAACTAAGGAGAATATAGGATGATCAATAATTTTGAAAGATCATACGAAGATCCTAGACAGATGTTAGGGACATTCAAGAAGATTTAAAGTAAGATCTTAGGGGAAGTTTATGAACAATATCTGGGGGATTTAGCGGAACTGCACGGGGGACCTAGGGACATCCTAAGGATCTATGATAAGGAGGATCTAGGATGATTTCAAAACTTGTTATGGAGATTCAAGAAGAATTGAAGTAAGATCTTAGGGGAATTTTACGGACAATGGAGGACTTTGCGAAACTTCAGGGAGAACCTAGGGAGATCTTTAGGAGAATGTAGGATAATTCCAAAAATTGTTACGAAAATTCAAGATTTGAAGTAAGATTTTAGGGGAATTTTATGGATAATGGAGGACTTGGCAAAACTTCAGGGAGAACCTAGGGAGATCCTAGGATGAGAATGTGGGATGATTCTAAAAATTTTTAAGGATCATATGAAGATCCTAGAGAGATGTTAGAGATTCAAGAAGATTTAAAGTAAGATCTTAGGGAAATTTTATGGATAATGGAGGACTTGGCAAAACTTCAGGGAAAACCTAGGGAGATCCTAGGATGAGAATGTGGGATGATTCTAAAAATTTTGAAGGATCATATGAAAATCCTAGAGAGATGTTAGAGATTCAAGAAGATTTAAAGTAAGATCTTAGGGAAATTTTATAGATAATGGAGGACTTGGCAAAACTTCAGGGAGAATCTAGGGAGATCCTAGAATGAGAATGTGGGATGATTCTAAAAATTTTGAAAGATCATATGAAGATCCTAGAGAGATGTTAGAGATTCAAGAAGATTTAAAGTAAGATCTTAGGGAAATTTTATGGATAATGGAGGACTTGGCAAAACTTCAGGGAAAACCTATGGAGATCCTAGGATGAGAATGTGGGATGATTCTAAAAATTTTGAATGATCGTATGAAAATCCTAGAGAGATGTTAGAGATTCAAGAAGATTTAAAATAAGATCTTAGGGAAATTTTATGGAGAATTCCTGAATAACACTTAAAGATACATTAAAATCCCAATCTAGAATAGGTAGGACGATCTTAGAAAGATCACATAAAAATCCAAAGAGACTCAAAGCAAGATACCATGAAAATCTCACGTAGAATTCCAATAAGAACCCAGAGAGAAAAGCTACAAAGACAAAGAATATTACCTGACAAGTTTACACAAGAAACGATAGGAAACACTCCAGACATACAATCCAGAGTAATACAATCCACAAAAGATCTCAGCAAAAGCACAATAAAATCCGCAAGAAAAATACAGGAAAAGAGAACGTGTTAATCGATCGTGTCGCATTCGATACGTGGGACACATGTGACCCCGGCAGTATTCACCGCGTTAATACGAGCGGCCATATATCCAAAGAGAATCGACGCGTTTGAAGGGGCCATCAGCGGATACGGCTAATAAAGTCTGCAAAGATAATATCGGAAACTTCGAAAGGCTGTTCAGGTTGGCATAAATCGTAATTCGCGTTAGTTGTCCGAATCGAAAGGTTGCTCGGACGTCCATAAATACGAGCAATAGTTGGCGCAGAGCTGAGAGGGTGTTTATCCGAGCGCGAACCAGCCGTTCGGCGAGGCTCGTTCGTATGTAGCTAGGTACGCGAGACGTATAAATAAATCCAGGAGCTGCCACGCGGTCTGCTGTGAAACACGGTGTCTCGAGAGTGCACCACGCACTCTCTCCGCGTCGTCTGCGCACACGCGTGTCCCCACACGCACTCACGCACTCACACGCGAACACGCGCGGAATACGAGTGACGCTTACGCGTCCACGATCTTGTTCTGCGACTCGGTGGACACGTTTTCTTTGGTGCACAGGTGCTTCCGCGATTTGCGGGTATTCTCGCTCGTGGATTCCCCTGTTTGCTTTTAAACGAGACTACCTTCCCCCCATCTTGGAATGTCCGACGAGAATTAAGCTCGATTTGCCTGCCACTTCATTATCCCTGCCACCAAACGATGTCACTTCTTTTTTTCTTTGTATCGCGCACGGTTACTTTTGTTTCATTATTTTAAGAGGTTTATAGGTTCAGGGGTTTGGGAGTCTGGATTTTGGAATTTCGGCATTTCACAGTTTCAATATGGGAATTTGAGAATGTAAAAATTTGGGAACATGAGAATTTGAAAATTTAAGAATTCGAGCCTGTCAAAATTTGTAAATTTGAGAACTTGTATATTTGTGAATTTTTAAGTTTGCGGACTTGGAAATTTGATAATTTAGGAATTTGAGAACTGAAGAACTAGAGAATTTGCAAATTTGAGAATTTGTGATTTTGAGAATATAGGAATTTGAAAATTTGAGAATTTGTAAATTTGATTATATGAGAATTTGTAAATTTCCGAATTTGTAAATTTGAGGACTTGAAAATTTGATAATTTAGGAATTTGAGCACTGAAGAACTAGAGAATTTGTAATTTTGAGAATATAGGAATTTGAAAATTTGACAATTGGAGAAATTGTAAATTTGATTATATGAGAATTTGTAAATCTTGGAATTTATAAATTTGAGAATTTGAAAATTTAGAAATTTGAAGGAACGGAACGTGAGAACTTGAAAATTTGAGAACTTGAGAACTTTGGAGAAAATTTGGAAATCTGTTAATTTTGGAATAAAAAAATTTGAAAATATAAATATTTGAGAACTTAAGAATTTGGAAATTTGAGAATTTATAACTTTAGAATTTGGCAATTTGACGATCTAAAAATTTGTGAATTTGTGAATGTAGAAATTTGAGAATTCGAGAATTGGAAAATTTTTTAATTCATTTACCTCATTTTAATTTTCGGTACATAACAAATTAGTAATTTAACTGCTTAAGAATTCTGCAAATTTAAAGTTTATAAATTAGAGAATAAACTTTATGGTCTGACAAATTAATGATTTCACAATTAAAAAATTTTGAAATTTCCAAATAGGAAATATCGTAGGTTACAAATTGTATATTCTTGAAATCTCATTACCCACATATATTCTATACATATATTCTCCAAATAATATACATACATATATTCTCCAAATGATTAAGTTGGTAAATCCTCTAAAATATTACGAAATACATAAAAATCCTGAGGAGGCT
Organism: Megachile willughbiella; assembly: GCA_945859595.2. Taxonomy (NCBI): domain Eukaryota; kingdom Metazoa; phylum Arthropoda; class Insecta; order Hymenoptera; family Megachilidae; genus Megachile; species Megachile willughbiella. The sequence continues at coordinate 16,071,129 of OX243796.1, forward strand.
CATTTCTCATTCTAAACTGAGCACAAGCTCTTAAGTTACCCAGGCTATGTTTTAAAAGCTGAATTTTGATCATCCGGCTACACACGCATACTCTCTACATTTACCGGGATAAAGCTAACTTTGTCTCGAAAGAATGTAATCGAATTACCAGAGCTGTAGATAAGAGGTAGAGGAGAGAAAGCGAGTCTCGACTCGGAGGGTCGTAGGATACATAGTTATCGCTTACGAGACATTTTTTCCTTTGTAGAAAAGAGGAAAGGGGTGAAAAGGGACGCAATTTGAACGTCGTTAACCGACAACATTGGACGAGTCAGTATGGCGTGGAGTCAACGACAATAACAACAATAACGAGACGGTGTTGCGGGTCGTTTGGGGAGAAAAGAGCGTTCGCGCTCATCCCGAAATAAACGGCGACCGCATACCCGCCTGCGCGCATGCGCACACCGATTTACTCTTTTTTACCCTTTTCTTCTTGTCCCGTCGTGTTTGCTTTTCTTCCTCTCATCTTCTTCTTTATTTTTGCACACCTTAACCCTCTTGTCCTACTCGCTTGTGATTCGCTTTCGTATCTGTTCGGGTCGTACTGACCCCGCGAACAGAAGTATCACTTCTGGAGAACAATTCAGGAGATATACTGGGGGTTTTGGACTAAATTTAAGTTTATAGTTTAGACAGAAGAGAACTATTATAATTACTAACTGTGATTTATTAGGTTAGGTGTTTCATTTGGAAGTGCTAGTTTTGGTCTCAGGGTTTTGGGTTGTAAATTGATATATTAGGTTTTTCTTAACGACTGAAACGAATGAAACGTTATTGAAATGATCTGTGTAACAACTAGTTACAGTTAGTAACTAGTATAGATACTAATACTACTAATAGTTACTAGTACAGTAACTAGTATAATATAATTTGGGTGTTGAGCCAGAGGTTATAGAATGTTAGAACAAATTACTGGAATGATGTGTAAGTAATTAGAATTTTGATATTAAGTTAGGTTCTAAGGTACCGAGTTTGGTCCTAAAATGTTAGGTTGAGTCTTAAAATTATGGGTTAAATTATTGATCTTGAGATGCTAGATTATCTCATGAAATGTTAGAATAGATTACTGTAATAATTTATAATATTCAGTAATTGGGTTAGGTTGTAAGGTACTAGATTTGATCTTCAGTTAAGTTGGACTTTACAGTTATGAGTAAGATTATTTCATCTTGAGATTCTAGATTAATATATAAAACAGGTTACTGTAATCATCTATAATATTCAGTAATTATAATTTAATGTTGGTCTAGGTTCTGAGGTACTAGACTTGATTCTGTGTTGCTGGTTAGGTGTTAAGGTGATGATTAAGATTGTAAAATGATTGAAATGATCTATGACAATTATTAATTACAGCTTATACATTAGATCAGGTTATAAAGTACTAAGTTTGATCCTAAGATATTAAATTAGATTCCAATGAAATGAACCACAGATTATTGAAATAATTTATAATAATTTTAGCGAGTGATAGAAACAATTTATAATTTATAATTTCGCTAAAATCTTGTGCTAAAATAATTTCGATATCAGGTTATATTTGCTTTGTGAATTGAAATAAGTGATAGTCTATAAAAATAATTTACAACAATTAAAATATTTTATATTTGAAATCCTCCTGTTAGCTAACATCAAAATTGTTCTGATATTTCAAGAAACAAATTCGACCCTAATGCAAATAATAAAATAATCTCACACAATTAACACTGTGATAAATAAATGAAAACGTTCAAACGTTAAATTAAAAAGAATTGTCGAAATATTTGTGGACGACAGTGTACAAGCTCAGAGACCATATCTGGACGAAGACGGATAGTGCTCTCGTTTCATCCTGCGCTTACCCTTCTGTCGAACGATTTGCAAAGCGAAAAAACGACAAAAGATCCTCCGTGGATACGTTCGAAACCAGTTGGAGGATCAACGAGGTCACAGCCACCTTTTGCTCAGGATTCCCTTAAATGGCCTCACGTTGGCATCGCCTTTTAGAACCGTTCGATGGAACTTGTCTCGTCACCGTGTCTCGACTTTCCTATCGCTTTGCTTTGCCTCGTGGTTTTTCTTTTTTCTTTTCTTTCTCGTTCGCCTTTTCCCGTCCGTACGTCCTCTTTTGCATTTAACGACCTTTGTTTCCTCGAGAATCTCATTACGCGTCGCGTAACTTTTAACCGGGGCGTGAGAAGTTTAACAATTTTTCAAAAATTCCTGCAAACGTTTATGTCGCGATGGGGATGGGGATTTTAGTTATGACATAATCTTGATGTTTCAGGAATTTTTAGTTCTTTGCCCTTGTTTAGTGCTTCACTTTTAGCGGACTTGAAACTAGGCTCTTTTAGACTTTGTGGACTTGAAACTAACTTTTTTGGAATTTATGTAACACCTCTTGAAGTATGATGCTCACTTTGAAATGAAAAATGTAGTTGAAAAATAAATAATCAAACGATAGGACATAAGTGAATAAACACATTAATTTTACACATTAACTCTACACAGTAAATATATACAAGAATATTACTTTAATAAATTTTATAATTTAAAATAGAAATTTTGTCGAACGATCATTTGACCGTTTTACTGTTAATATTAGGTTGTCCGGAAAGTTCTTTTCGCGTTTGTCGCTCGAAGCTTTACCTTGTTGTGTTTAAGTAAACAAACAACCAGATCACTTCACCGTTAATTGTTCAAGGTGGTAGAACAGAACGGATCATATATTTTTCAAGAATAGTACACAGAACGCAAAATATTTTAAACATAACACCTATTAAAAGAACGAAAAGAACTTTCCGGACAACCTAATAGATTTGATTTAAAGACTTTATGAAAAAATAATAAAATAGCGTTATAACATTAATTTAACAAGGTATACGACTTTTGCTTTATCGATGCAGATGATGACTTGTACACTTGTATAATGAAAATAACATAATTTCATTTCTTAAGAAAATTTGAGTTACTATATTTCTCGGAGAGTGCAAGAACTTAAAAAATAATAAACTAAGTTTCCTTTCAAATCGTTTACAGCTGCACCATGTTTATTATAAATCAGAAATGTAACATTGTATATGGCACACGTTGTATTAATATAAAACTATTTTATATAAATTGTATTATATATGAGAAAAATGTAATATATGCATTATGTATATTTGTAAATACTAGTAGGAATATTTTCAGTGAAGTTGCTCTATTAACAATAACAAGTACTACTTTTTTCTCCTGGATCGTTCAACTGTTTGATTTATCTGTAATTCGGAGTATGAGTTCGTCAGTGAAAATATTAATACTCGGATATCAACCTCAAAATTATTATAAAATGTTATTAAATTAAACTGGACATTATTCTCAATATAGAGAAAATGTCAAAATGCCTAAGTAATATTTGAAAAGTCGAAGTCACCCTCTTCATAAAAATCGAATTTTAAGCGCCATCTTCCTTTTAAAAGTCCAATTTTGAGCGTCACCCTTCTTGTAAAAGTCAAATTTTAAGCAGCACCCTCCTAAAAATCGAATTTTAAACACTACTCTCTTTATAAAATTCGAATTTTAAGCATCACCCTTTTTATAAAAATCGAATTTCAAGTTCCATTCTCCTTTTGAGCATCACCCTTCTTGTAAAAGTCAAATTTTAAGCAGCACCCCCTTTCTAAAAATCGAATTTTAAACACCACCGTTCTTCTAAAAGTCGAATTTAAATCCCAACCCTCTTTTAAAAGTCGAATTTTAATTACAACCCTCTTTATAAAAATCGATTTTGAAGTATTACTCTCCTTCCAAAAATCGACGTTTAAATACAGTATTTTTAACGTACCCTCTTTGTAAATATAAATCTAAAATAAAACAGTAAAGCAAAATCGTAAGAGAAGCAAAATTGCGAAAAGAGTTTGCACGGTTCAAATCGTTTATTACATAATTTACTCTTCAACGAAATAAACAAGGTGCTGGTTAACGCAATGGCTACCATCGTCGATTCTTCTCCGATGGTGGCTCTGTGATTAAACGCTCAATCTACGGAAGACAATACAATGTCCCACTCAGCCAATTTATCGAACACCCACGAGGATACTTTCACATGAACGTGACCCGTGTAAAGATAAGAAATAACCGAAGGTCGTTCAGGTCATCGAAGAATACCCTTAACCCTACGTACTCTAAATACCTACTCCATAATGAAGACCTTCACTTTTTATTCTTTTTCCTACTTGTTGGAATTAATAATGGGATGTTCCGAAACTTTGCTGACAGCGAAAACTTGGGTACATCGGCTTCTTTTGATTAAAGGGTAGTTTCACTACTTGTTTTTGTATTTGGGAAAACTATAGAGCATAGGAAAAGTTTAGAGAGATTTAAGGAGAGGTTAACTCTTTGCACTTAATTTCTTTTACCTACCAACTTTTCAATTTACAAAATAAATTAAGAAAGGGGTTCTCAACGAAATAAATTGCAACAGTGCGGAGTGTGTGATGAATATATTTTTCATTTATTATAGGCAGTAAATAAATGAAAATTATATTCAATCAATCTATCATACTTACAATACTTACAAAGGATAATGTAAGTTAAATTGAAGTCAAGGTTTTCGTTAAACTACTAACAGAGACATTTAATATTAGTTTATATCCACCTGTCTTTTATAAAATATATTATAGAATATATAAAATATCAATAATATTTTTAGATTAATTAACAATGCTTCTGTAGCATATTTGTAAAAAGAAATTTCTTGAGTATTATAACTCGTAGATCCACTGTCCATAATTGGGTGAGTATTAGGGTGGTGTAAATTTGTAGTATTATATTTACAGAAAAAAGTAGATGATATTTGTAACTTTGAAATGATATATAAAGTTTATCAAATTAATAGCCGACTAGATTAATAGAACAATTTTGAATTAATGGAAAATGAATTATTGAAAAATTGTATCGAAATGAATTCAGAAGTTAATACGCTGCCACAGTGGAAATTGACGTATGTGGTCAGACATATTACGGTTCACGTGTTAAGAATAGAGACACGGTTTTTGAATTTGCAAATTTACGGATTTGAGAATTTGGGAAATTAGGAATTCGAGCATTTTAGAATTTTTTAAGTTTTAGTAATAGAGGATTAGAAAATTTAGAATAATCAGAAATTGGAGAATACGGAAATTACGTAGTTGGGGTTTTTATAATTGAGGTATTTATAGATTTAAAAATTTTACAATTTTTGAACTTGAACAAATGAAAATTCGAAAATTTGGGGTTTATAGATTTTGAAATTCAGAAATTTTTAAATTTGAAAATTTGAAGATTTAAAAATTTGAGAGTTTGTAATTACAAATGGAGAAACTTGAAAATTGGTCTATGAATTTACAAATTTGGGGTTTTGAAAATTTAGGAATTTGTGTACTGGAAATTATGAAACTTTGAGATTTGGGTATTCGAAAATATAAAAATTTAGTAATTTAGAAATTTTTAAACTAAAAAATTTGGAACTCGGGATTTTGTAAATTTGAAATTTGTGGATTTGAAAATTTCGGAATCGTATATCTGAGAAGTTAAGCATTGGAAAATTGAGGAATTTGGAAATTTAATTACTTGAGAATTAGAATAATAATGAATTTGGAAATTTTAGTATTTGAAAAATTGAACTGAACAATTGAAAAATTGAAGAACTGAACAATTGAAAAATTGAAGAACTGAAAAATTGAAAAATTGAGGAATTGAAAAATCGAAAAATTGAAAACTGAAAAATTGAAGAATTGAAAAATTGAAAAATCGAAAAATTGAAAAATGGAAAAATTGCAAAATTGAAGCCCTGAAAGACTGATAAACTGGAGAATGGAAAAATTGAGAATTTAAGAATTCACTAAAATATTTCTCAATACTAAAAAATAATCTAAAGAAATACTAAAATATTTCCTTCCATCCTATAACATTTCATACATACTACACTGATTCATACATACTCCACTTGATAACCAGGTACAATAAATCATGCACATTTTCTGTGACAGATACCGAATCAAGAACGACACACAAATCACGTATTATAAAGAGCAATTTATTTATTTATGCGCGAAGAAGAAAGAAATTCGATGACACCGCTACAGGTACAAGACTTTCTAAGTCCCTGTACTTTATCTAAATCGACAGGACGATATCGGGTGGTCCGATGTGTTCTCCAACACAGTCTGCGATTTCGATACTTTCTACCAGTTAGATCCACTATCTTCTCGACTCGTAATCTCGTGTTGGTTCGCAATAACGATTCCTTGCTACACGGACGATAAGAACATGATAAGACCGCTTTTTTCTTGAATAATAAAATACCAAAAGGCTTTCTTTCAGATCTATCGGTGATAGTGGCACGAGTACCGTTTCAGCTATCGTGCAAAAAGATTGGAATCTATCAAAAACAACATTCGCCTGTTGCATTCGATGTACTGAATGATTAGTTTCATTTATTATACAATGGTAAATGTTTAACGCACGACGGAGTGCAACATGGGCTTTCGTTAGGTTAGGTTAGATTCTTCCGTGGGTTCGTGGGTTGTTCCTGGAATCTTATCAGGATCTTCTTGAATTTTCTTCGAGATCGTGTTCGATTCAAGCAGGGTTCTCGTTTGTCTCGAGGATTCTTTTGCATTCTGATTAGAATCATCTTGGATTCATCTTGGGTTCTCTTTAGCTCCTCCTTACACGGTTCTTGAATTTTTTTGGGTTCTATCTGGATCTAATTAAAATTGCAAATTGCAGGACGTGGAACAAGAGAGAATATCGAAATCTTAGATGATATCGTTGAAGTGAATTGAAGTAGCAGTAAACTTAGAAATTCCGAGACTATCAAATTACTGGACTTTTAAATTTCACTTTCGCAAATATTTAAATTATTAAATTTCCGAATCAGTTTTTTCCTAAATTTTCAGTCTTAAATTTTTAAACTTAAAAATTTACAAAGTATTGAATTTCTAAAATTTTAATTCCTACAATTCTTAATTTTCAAATTTTCGTATTCCTAAGTTTCTACATTTTTAAATTTCTAAATAAACCCCAAAATTATGGATCTAAAAATTTCCTAATTTTGAGCCTCTAAAATTTCTAAATTTTCAAGTTTTCAAATTTTTAAATTTCTATATTTCTAAATTTTTTAATTTTCGAATCTTTACAGTATAATGAAATAATTAAAAAGTTTTTGTTTGAACGTCACTATTATGAGTAACAAAGTGCTGTTATTCTTACAAATTCAATTCAAAGCTACAGTGTACAGTAGAGTTATTATATCACGAAATAACTCTTTCACTGAAACTACATAAGCTAAAGGAACAGAGGAAATGTCAAGTTTCAACGAGAGTTTGCATTTTATTTTACATTCGTATTCACTGAAGTTCATAATTGGTACGTAAAAAAGTATTATTTTGAATCACTTTAGTGTTACCAGTAACAATACTATTATTCTTACGAATTTAATTTAAGAGTATAATACAAAGTGAAATTACTGTACTGCAAAATAATTTTTTACCTGAAACTACATAAGCTAAAGAACTTTCGTGTTTCAACGAGAGTTTGCATTTTATTTTACATTTGTACTCGCAGATGTTTAAAATTGGCGCGTAAAACGTATTACTTTAAATCACGTTACTGTTGTTAGTGACAGTACTATTATTCTTACGAATTAAATTAAAAAATACAATACAGAGTAAAATTACTGTACTGTAGAATAATTTTTTTTAACTGAAGCTACATAAGAGAACGGATAAAATGTCAAGTTTCAAGAGTTTGCATTTTATTTTACATTCGTATGCACAGATGTTCAAAATTGGCGCGTAAAGAGTGTTATTTTGAATCACGTTACTGTTATCGGTACTATTATTCTTTGGGATAAAATTGAAAGTCTAAATATTCAGTAGAATTACTATACCAATACATAAACTAAAGTAGAGAAAGTCAAGTTTCAATTAGAATTTGTATTTTACTTTACATTCGTATTTATAGTTCAAAAATGGCGCGTAGAATGTGTCATTTTGAATCACGCTACCATTACCAGTAACAGTACTAGTATTATGTATAAAATTAAAAGCTTAATTATATAGCAGAGTTATTACAGTCTAATACTTAACTGAAACTACGTAAACTGAAGTTGAAAAGCAAAATTTCAACGAGAGTTTGCATGCGATTTTACATTGATATTCACAGTACAAAATTGGCGCGTAAAATGTGTCATTTTGAATCACACGAACATAACACTGCTATTATTATATATAAATTTATATAATACGAAAGAAAGTTAAAAAAAATTTGAAAATTTGAAAGTTGAAAAATTTTTATATAAACGAAAGTAGAAAAAGTGAAATTTCAACGAGAGTTTGTATGTTACTTTAAATTGATTACAAAATTGTCTCGTAAAATGTGTTATTTTAAATCACGTTACCATTAGCAATAACAGTATTATTATTATGTATAAAATTAAAAGCTAAAATGTGAATTACTATAGTACAGAATACTTAACAAAAACTACATAGAAGGAGTATACATAAAAAGAGTCAAGTTTCAACGAGAGTTTGCATTTTATTTTAGATTCGTATTCGGTGAAGTTGTTCACAGTTGGCGCTACAATTCTAACCTAACCAAACTGGTCGTTGGAAGTCAACAAATTCCCTCGGTCTTTCGCAACTGGGAACAGAGTTTCGAAACTGAAAACTCCTGTGGCCGGGTCTTTCTAAAAAAGAAAGGATACCACGAAGAATCCACTTGGCACAGTTTTATTTCCTCTGGTTACACATTTTTCCCCGGTAACGACTATTACGTGTTAAGAGTTATCTTTCGACGCTCGGGAAATGTATAAAATCTCTTCCTCTTTAGATAAAAAAAAAACCCTCGAACCGTGCAATTTCAAAAGTTTTCTAGTTACTGGTTTCTCTCTTATTTTATGCGTTTCTCGCCGCGTTCTCTATGAACCTCCGGGGTCGTTGAGACATTTTCGTTCGAACTTTTTGTACCTGGAAAGCCGTGCTACGTTTTGTTGCGAAGAACATTATTTCAAACAACCTCACGCCCCGAATTTTAAATAACACAGAAATGTTTATTATTTAATATTCATGAATGAAAAATAAATTATTAGAATCAGTTTTTATCTTGGATCGACATTTGTTTGAATTATTAAAGTAATGAACAATTTAGGATTTCAGTAATTGTTCAAAAGTAATATAGAGTTTAATTTTAATCGAAATAAAGATTTCAGTAAAATTCTTTGAATTAAATATTACTTGATATTTTTTACAAATTTAGTTTCGTTCCAAATTTTTATTTTGAAAGATTGTTGAATAAATTTTTATTAAATTATTTTTGTTATATTAACAATATATTGTAGTAGGAATAAATTAAGAAAATAACAATGTTTATAGAAATTGTTTATATCAAGCTATAATTATTTAAATGTTTTTGATGATAGAATAGAGTCCATTGACTGGCTTTTTACACTTTCAGTACTGATTTTCTTTTAAAACACATTTATTTTATATAGTATACATATATCATGTATTTGCGACTATGGTACATTTTTCTAGGGAAAAAACACTCTATTCGTTGATTTTTGGTTGGTAAATTTTTAAATTTAGATTTCTGTAAACTTTCAAAATTGAAATTGTAGAAATTTAAGGTTTGAAATTGGAAGATTTGGTAGTTTGAAAATTTCAAAATTTGTATATCCAAGGATTTGGAAATTACCAAATTCTCAAATTCACAAGTTTTCAAATTATCAAATTTCCAAATCCCCAAATCCCCATATTCCCAAATTTTCAGATCAATAAATTTACAAGTTCTCAAATTTCCAAATTTACAATTTTTTAAATACTTAAATACCCATATCTCCAAATTTTTAAATTCCCAAGTTTTTAATTTCTCAACTTCCAAAATTTCAAAATTTGCAAATCTTCAAATCCCAAAATTCCGAAATTTTCACTCTCAAATTTCTAAATTCTCCAGTTCCGAAATTACTAAATCCCCAAATCTACGAATCCTAAAATTCCTAAATTCCCATATCCTCAAATCCCCAAATTTGCAAATATTTGCGTCCCAAATTCCCCAAAGTAGCAATTTTCCAAATCTCTAATTCCTCAAGTTCTCAAATCCCTAAATCCCCAGATCCCCAAGTATCTAAGTCCTCAAATTCCCAAATTCTTATTTTTCCAACTTAAAAATTCCTAAATTTTCAAATCTCTAAATATCCAAATCTCCAACTTTTCAAATCCTCAAAATCGAACTTCTAAAATTCCCCAAATTTTTAAATTTTCAACTCCCTGCACACAACTTCAAAATCTCCCTATTATCCAAAACACCTAAACTCCAATAAAATGTATTCCATTTTAGACCTCCACCATATTTCAATCATATTTATCATTTGAAATCTTTTTAGTAAAAAACTCAGAATCTACAGTACAGTCCATCGAACACAAGCAATTGAAGAAACGTACCATAATCTGTTCCTAATTTCCCTGATTCCGGCAATTTCGTTCAGCCACGAAAAAAACAAAATGGAAGACTACAAGGTGCTAGTTTTTCGATTTCTCGGGTCCATCAAAAGCGTTCGTTGTTCCATAATCGCTGTTAGGTGCGAAGCTTTCGTTCCGCCGACTCGTAACCGGCAATGTTTGGTCCCCGATTGTGGTTGCTCGCGTATCTGGGAGCGTGTTCCACGGCGGTCAATAAAATTGCAGTCCTTGGACCTTCTCCGAGAGGAAGTCCGCGTAGCAGGTTGGTACGTGAGGTCGATTCGCGATCGTACTTATACGTGACACGGTTCAACTTTCGTCCAGGAGAACACGTCGTGTTCCCTGTTGAATTCAGTTGAAGCTATTAGTGGTCCGAATGGCTCGAGTTGCCGTTTCAGGAACAACTCTCGCAAGGAAAGTTATCGAACCGACCATAGATCTCGATTGAACTTTGTAGTTTTCTCGAACGTGAAGAAGTAACAGATTATTTAGATAAATTACGTATAAACTGAACACGTTGCCATACTGAGGCAGTTAGAAATTTCAGTGCTTTTCTACGATTTGAAGTACTGAAGAAGTAGGTAGTACTTTTACGATTAACCCTCTGTACTAGATGATCATTCGGTTCAACAAAACAATGTGAAATAAATGTTTCTTAACTAGAGTGTTATGTATAGACACAGTGACAATAGTGATATTTAGTAAGAAATAACTTCAAAGGAATTCATTATACGTTTCAACTAGAAAGCAGCCTAACAGCGAAAATACCTTTGAGTATTAACAGTTAATTTTATTAAATATGTTCACAGTATTTTGTTCTATTAATTATTCATAGTCGAAGTAGTATGAGTATTCGCAGTTACGTAAACAAATTCTTAATAATATACACGATTGATTCGTATGGAAAGGTAATATATGGATGACAAAGTGTCAAACCGATTATCACTCTTTCCAGAATACAAAAATAAATAAAATCGCTACATCTTATAAAATTGTTCTTTTCTCCAACATCATATTCAACTCCGACGATAAATCACATCGATATTTTTCTCCGCCGTCCTTCACAATAAATAAAGAACCGGATGAAAGGGTTCAATGTTAAAATCAAGAATTAATTGTTCGACTTGGTTGAACAGTCTTTGAACTTTCTTCGGGGATCAAAGACGTGTGTCTTTCATAGTGAAAAGAAGATTCATTCTTGAAGAGGGATTTATTCTCTTATATCGAGCCATTGAGCGACTCGAGAGAAATAATGGTCGTTCGGATAACCAATGTTCCATCATGTATATTCTTGTTGATCGTTGATCTCCCACGTGTACAAATGATCGGTGAAATATAATTCCCTTGCGGTCAGTTAACTAACTCGTGTATAAAAGCAACATTTTAACCTTTTAACTGGTCAGAACAAGTTAAATCGTTCTTTCTGATATACGTCCGACTCGACGATGCTTGCACTTTCAGTGAATTATTGCTCTGTTAATTTCTTGTTGATTGGTTTATTTATGTCTTATGAATTACGCTGACGTGAACCGTTTCTTCGTGTAACAAGTAATTAATTTGTTAATGTTTAAGTAAGGAACATATAGGGTATTTTGTAATTGGTAGAACAATATTGTGACTGTATTTAATATAACATTCACTATTTAATAGCAGTATCTTTGTAAACAAATAGCAAAATCTGGCACCTTGTGAAATATTTTCATGTAAACAAAAAGTTATAACTACACTCGAGCTTCGTGTGTGAAATGAACTTCATTTGAGCTTCGTTTGATTTAAAATTGTATTGTTAAATAAAAACATTGTATTTCATAGTGTTTATTTTCTAAAAGGCAAGTTAAACTGTTCAATTTTTTGTAACAGGTACCCACTGATATACTGTAACGTTACAAAATGGCGGAATTGTTCTAATTTAAGGCGCATACAGGTTAAATTTGAAAGTTTTTCACAAGTAAGTATCAGAGATAGTTATAATCTTTTCAGTAAATAGAAACCTTTTACCTATTTTTGAATAACAGAGACATAAAATAACAAAATTATTTATTAATTTTACGTCTTCAACTAGAGCATCAATTCATCGTCTTCACCAAAAGAGACTAAATTAAAAAAATTTAATTCTTAAATAAGAATGTTTTATTTATAACCTAAATATAAAATATCTCTTATTTATTCAAAATAAAGAATGATTTTAGAGTGAGTTATAATAGTAGTTCAAAATATTTCAATTCTAAAGAAGTAAGTACAATTTTATCTAGAAACAGTTATCCTTGAACGTGTTCCAAAAAGAAAAGCAAATAAGCAGTATTTAAAAAATCGTAACTGAACGCAATGTAAGGGGCACACCTCTTTGCATATAAAATAACACGAAGCCTTTTGGAAATATTTTCCATCGTGACGAAGAAATGTTCTCCGAAACGTAAGATAGCATTGGTAAGACCGAAGCACACTCATCGCTCTGAGGTGAGAAAATAAACAGTGAAGGAAGCTGTTTCGAGGGCTCCGAAACACTGTTTATTTTTTTTTCTCTTCTGTATGCCCTCCTGGGACCCCTCGATGTCTTACAGGAAGTAACGAAAGGAAAGAACGATTGTTGACTCATTCGGCAGCTGGACCACATGTATCGTTTTATTCGCGAATTTAATTTTTCACCACCTGATTTCTCCCAAAGAAATTACCGAAATTCTACTGAAATGCAATTTTAAAATTTGATAATTACTTCTATCAAGTCTACCTTCTTTATTATTGGATAATAAAGATTTTTAATTTCTTAGTTTAAATATCAATTTTTATAATTTTGTTGCAATATGCAGCATTGTGTTTGTATGAAGACATCGTGAAGGGTTAAAATATAATATTAGTATATCTAATGGAGCATAATAGGGATTAAAATATAGAAATAGTATATTTAGTATAGTATAATAGGGGTTAAAATATAATAATAATAGTGTAGAGGTTACATTTATCACTTTAATGGATAAATGTTTGAATTAGTGGTTTCCAACGAAAAAACTACTATAGGGATTTAGTATTTGGTCTGAGAATTTACTATTTGATCCACCAAATTGGATTAAATCGTCCAATTACGTTGTTGACGAGTCAAGGATAATTTATACTAATTAATAATATTTTTTATTATAAATTTCATTGGTTAACAGGTTATTCCCCCATGTTATGACCAAAGCTACAAATTACCAATAGTATTCCAAATATACTGAATTTCATCTTAACTTATAAAACAGCCTCTTTATTAATTATCTATAAATTTGCAAATATTTCTCAAGGTTTTAATCTACCATATTTTCTGCGTACCAAATAGGCCGTCACACAAATCACGGGTAAAATTGACCAATTTAAATCGTTGTCGAATTAAGGAGGATCTCCACTTTCTTTAACATATACAGTCTATAACACCTCTTTTCATGTCGTAGATTATCAGAACTGTCAAAATTACGGTTCAACCATAAACGTCGTATAATTCGTCCCGCTTATCAGCGATACAAATTAGATAACGTTCGTCAGATTTTTCGGTATTCGATATTACCAACAGTATTCGAAATATGCTGCACATCCTCTCCGCTTTTCGATGGAGTGCTCGATGCTAATTTGCAGGAATGCGGGGTCATTAATCGCGGAGAAGATCGGTCGTCTGTACGTTTAAATTAAGCCCGAAAAGTTGTGCCAGTCGTAAACGACGGAAACGAACGTTTAATCCGGGTGCCTTCTTACACACTATCGTTTCATTAGTATTCACGATCGCATTTATTTCACGCGAACGGAGGAATCGAGTCGGCTCGTTTATTTTCACTAATTAATTCCAATTTATCGACGCCGATACACCGAGGCACCCGGCTACGTCCCTGCATCGCAGAATCCCCGGGGATTTTCTACCGATTACCACCTCGATCGTCCTAGATTTCTTTCCCACGATATCCCGACAGCTTTTCCCCTCTATTTATTTCACCCTCCCTGCATCGTTCCACGTTTTCCTCTGCCCACCGAGATCTCTCACTCTATTTATCCGTCTCGTTTCAATTTCGTAAACACGGCCCGTCGATTCGAGTATTTCGATTAAAAACTGTATTCTCACAGAGACGCGTTAAAATATCACTGTCCAAGGTGAACGATCATGGTAGGCTGCTTCTGTAAACACCTTACGTGTGTCTCTTATGCTTCGTGAGACCGGCACAAGTGTGAAAAATGTGAGGGAGATCGGGGCTGGTAGCCATATTAACTCTTTGACTTGTATCGAGCACTTGTGACGCACGTAACTGTTGAAATGTGACAAACTTGTATTTTCATCACGATCGAATTTAGTGTTTAACTCTAACTGTATTCTGTGCGATCAGTAATCATTAAATGCAAATTTTTCTTGACATTTCTATATTCTATGTTAAGGTTATAATATTAATTAATCTGACGCACTTGATGAAATCATAGGTTAAGAATATTAGGAGAGAATATGTGTTACTTTTTTAATTCTTATATGAAAGACCAATGGTACTTTAACCTACATGACGGTCCACTATAGTAGCTTTCGCGAATGTCATCGTAGATTACATAGCGCCATCGTTTCAATTGAATGATCGTTTTCATATGTTTTGATTCGCACTTTTTTGCCTTCACCACGTTTTATAAAAGTATTAACAAATCCTACAAAAGTACATTACATGTAAATAAAAGGTAACGTCAAGTTTAGGCACCATGGGAGCACCTCTTTGCACTAATACGATATTGGAAACATTTGGAAATTACATATTTTGTGAATATTCGAAAAAAGTAAATTATCAGAGTTAAAGCAAATATAGGAATCTTCAAAATTTAACACTCTAAAAATTGGGGAATATAAAAATTTGTGGATCTACTGATTCGAGGATGTAGAGATTTGGCATCTAGAGGTATAGAGATCTAAAGATTTAAAGATATCCCTTCATTAAAAATTGGAGGAAAAGTGAATGAATTCGAGTACACAGGAATTAGCAAATCTATCCATGTCACCATAGGGAAATTTCAAAATCTAGAAATCGGAGTTTTAAATTTGTTAAACCTGAGAAACTGAGCACTTTGAAACTCGTGTATCTAAAAATTTGAAGAATCACGAATTTCAAAGTTATTTACAAATTTGAAGAATCGAGAATTTTGAAATTCGCGTAATTTTGGATATCCAAAAATCGTCAAGTTTTCATATGTGTCCACATTTAAGAGAAATCTACGTTGTAGCCGAGTGTACAGGATCCGGGAATATTGTAGCGTTAGTGCGCATCGAAAATTCAAAGCGGAAAATCGCTCGGTCCAGAGGGTTACGGTTGTAGGAAGTTGCATGGGGTACGGTCGTATTTCACACTCGTAGGGATTTGGGTTGAGAATGGTAGGGGTGGTGTCCTCGAATGCAAAAGGGACGTTTAAGGGAATTCCAGAAGAGGAACCGTGGAATCGAGTAGAAGAGAAACCAAGAAAGCCGGCATCGAGGTGCGAAGGCACCCTACCAATCCATTGTCCTGTTGCCCACCCTTGGAAAATACGTTGCCCGCCACCCATACGCACGTGCACGCGTGGGAGAGACACGACCCATGCACCCATCGTGTTTCTTTTGCTTTCCAAAGGAAAAAAAGATGAATCTGTGACGTCGTTTAAACAAACCGCTCGGTTTCTGGAAATAAACAGGTGCGGACGAGAATTCTCATGGTACTATCGATCACGTTGGACGATTCGGTTCAAAAGAAATGATTTACGCTTCTTATGAATTGGTATTGAGAGATTTATCGTTGCGTTGCTTCTTTTCGTTGGATCTTTTCGGAGTACAGGGTTCTGGGAATTTGTTTAGTTAATCATGCATTGTACGTGTTACGTGTATGTATAGTATGTTATACTGTCATATTATTTAATTGTTTAATACTGGAAGGATTTTCTTATTCACTTTTGTTTTGGGGTTTGTTGTGATTTATATGGTGATTGCTATTATTAGTATTGTGGGACTCGGAGAGTTCTATGAAGTATTTTAAGAAAACTTACAAATTTTTTAATTTGGAAATTTGCAATTTTGGAAACTGAATTTTTTACTGTGTGAGTTAAGGAGTTTATGAGTTTGTGAATTCATGAGTTTGTAAATTTGTGAATCAGTGAATTTGTAAATTTCGAATTTGTGAGTTTGTGAATTTGTGAATATGCAATTTTAGTACTTGAAAAAGCTAGAAATTTGAGAATTAACGAATTTGCAAATATTGAAAATATAAAATTTTGGAAATTTTTATATTTTCTATATTGCAACGGTTACCACCCGTGAGTTTCTTCTGCGTTGTATCGTCACGCACTATATTACAATGCGTTATATCGCCACGAAATATATTTACAACGCGTTATATCACTACCCGTGAAATACCTATGTGTTGTAATGCAACGAATTGTCTAACAATAACTTATTTCACCACGCGTTATATCGTCATGCATTATATTACAATGCGTTATATCGCCGCGGTATATATTACAATGCGTTGTATTATCACACACTATATATTACGCGTTATATTGCCACGCATTATATCACCGCGCGTTACATCGCCATGGATTAAATTACAATGCGTTGTATCATCACACACTATATCACAACGCGTTACAACACTACGTATTATGTTACAACGCGTTATATCACCGCGCGTTATACCTCCACAGATTGGATAACGAAATCACTACATATATTACAACACATTATATCACCATGTATTATATTACAACGCGTTATATCGTTACACGTCGTGTCGTCATGTATTATATCATTCATTGCATAGGAATGCATCGTATCACCACATACTGTATGGCCACGCGTCGATGGCAATATAATGAGATTCTACTGTAATCGGTCGAAGACGAATGGAGCAAAAGGTAAAAGCGCTCATAAAAAATCCGATCACGCAGACCACCGTGATCGCCGACGACCGCCACTTTCTGGACAAGCATTTGTCATGGAGATCTTACTTCGCAACGTCGAAATGGCAAACGAGGAAAAAAAGTGAAAGATACACGAAGAAACGAGAGCCGGAAAGAAGCCGTCTCTCCATTGATAGCAAACGTTAAGCCAGTTCCTTGAGACTGTCACTCTTCGATGGAGATTGCTAGATTATTCTTGAATCGTACATAACACTCGCACTCGTACCCCCTGAATCGATAAATCATGTTCGAAAGCCGGAACAGGATATGATACAGCAACGGTGCTCAAATTTTTATTCAACGTTGCTTTGTTCACGCGTGCTGATTGATTAAACTTTTTAGCCAATGGAAACAAAAGATATTCGATTAAGATTAATGGCTTTGCGGTGACTTTAACGCGATTAGCCTTCGAAGAGTCGGGGTCAAGCATAATCCGGACTTATGACACGTATGCAACTGTACTGTGATTGAACTCAGGTTAGAAAGATTGTGATGGAGATTGAATGGACATTTTTCGAAACTGGGTTGTTTCATATATTGCTGAAATAATATTTAGGGGGACAGTGTTGAGTTTGAAAAATGGGAATGGTGCAAAATATAGATTATAGATATATTTATATATATATCATGGTGAGGTGAGAATTATTGTTAGATTTAAGTTTAGAATTAAGGTTAGTATTTATAGATAATTATAGAGGGTTTTGATTATCTAATTAGTAGTTTGATTAAAAGGTATACATGTCAAAAATTAATGTATTTTGCAGAATTTGTATAAACCATTGGTTATAGTGATATTTGATGTGAAAATCATTGCAATTTTTGATTGCAAATTTTTAGGTTCACAAGCTTTTAAATTTTCAAATTTTGTAATTCTCTAATTCGCTAATTTTCAAATATTTAAATTTTCTAATTTGATAGAACTGCAGAGCGTTCGTATAACTGCAGAGCGAGTGATTTATGTGAGCTTGGCATATTTTGTTGACACCAGTTCTCAAAATAATCTGTTCCCCTCCCAAAACAAAATCACCACGAGTTTCGAGAGTTTTGAATTTCGAGAGTTTCGAAATTTTATAAAGCTTCGGATTTGAGGTTCTGAAGATATAAAAATTCGGTTTTAACGTTTTAAAACGTTAAAAGCAAACAAATCTAGGAATAATGTTTAACACATTGACTTCCATGTCACCCATATGTGAGTGATACTTAAATTACCATACAGATGTTCCATGTATATTAAGAATTTGTTCTCTTACCTTATAGAAAATACTCGAATTAACTACTTGTAATTATGAAAAATAAATATAACAAGATATCGTGAAAATATTTGGTAAGATTTATTCAAAATGAAACTACCTAATCTAATTTTGAACTGTTTCAGTGTGACAGTCAATATGTTAAAACGTTACTCCCTTAACAAGTTATGATTTGCATTGTTTGGTACTTGTATAGAAAATCAAGGAGAAAGTAAATAAACAGGAGGAAATTAGGAAGGATTCAGACGCAACGCGTAAAGGCGTGTGCAAAGGTGCACGACCATTAAGGCTCGTCCTCGCGTAGGCGTCCTCGCGATTTCTTCGCTCACGGACCACCCGCGACTATATCCAAGAATTGAACACAGGATCATCCTATTCGATTCTCCAATACCGCGATAATACGATTTAAAACTGCGTCTTGTAATCTCACTCTAATCAGTTTTCGCGCCACATCCTGCGAATTGTTGTTTTTATGTCGTCACGTGTGTAGGTACACAAAAGATTCGACGTACAGTCCCTTTCGAATAAACGTACACACTATTATAAAATACTATTAAATTGTATTGGAATAATTATTTATAATACACTATTATATATAATAATACACTATTAAATTTCTGCTATAATAATTATGACAATTATTATAATAACTACTTCATTGCTGCATTTGATAATATAGAATTTTGCTAATTTTCCAATTTAGACAATTTAGAAATTGGAAATGTTTGGATACTTAAAAAATTTTATATATAGAATTCTAAATAATTATAATAACTGTCTATTATTATCTTATAATAATTCTAATAAATATTTCAATACTATATATAATAATAGTGTATTATTATGGTATATAATAATCCATTATAATATTTATTTCAATGCTGTATTTGATAATGTGGAATTCTGCTAATTTAGAAAATTTAGAAATTGGAATATTCAAGTTTGGAAACATTCAAATCTAGAAACAATCTTCAAATACAGCATTTTAACAATTTTCAGATTTATAAATTTACAAAATTTCAAGTTCACATATTAGCAGAAAGTGGGATCCTCTTAACCCTGCGTGTCTACTAAGTTGACATGCAAGCTGGTAAGATCTACATTGCGTCCGATAGCCAACTTCCCAGGCGTGACCAGTTTTCCTACCCAAATGATGCCTACGTTGCACACAAATCTACGAAAAGTCATAATAGGATTCAAAACAATTGAAATCGTGTGGTAAACCGAGCATAGCAAATAAATGTCCTATAAAGAAGATATGAAAGATAAAATAGTGGGACCCTTGGAAGGAAACTTGATAGATGAAGAGAAGCGTCTGATACAAGTTGCGTGCACTTCCACAAGGGTGGTCTCTATCATTATTGTCCTTTTTCCTTGCCAGACTTCTAACCATCAGCTTATTTAAGAATCTCAAATATACAGAAACTTAAATCAACACTGTCTGCCACACTATTTCAGATTTTCGAGTTTATTTACTTTAGTGTCAGGACCTCGTACTGTGATTCATTGACAAGAAAAAAATGAAAGGGTTCTCTGACTCGTTAGCCGAACATATTAAATAAATGTGGTAGCTGAAGTCACACTGAAGTTGCAGAAAATTATTAATAACTTATTTATCAGTTATTTGATTGATATACTTAGTCAAAACATTAGAAATATATTGTCTGTAGAAATTACCTGTATAAATCACATTCGGAAATGTTGAATTTATGTTTCGTATAATTGAAATAACATCTTCATACCTAACTGTGTAATATTACACATTTGCAGATCGAACATGTCAAAATCGAATATTATTGAATTTATGTGTTCAAAAGTGTTATCTAATTAATACGTAACATTAATCATTCCACATTCTTGTCCGGAACTTCGATAACTCGTTTCGAGAATTAATAAATTAATACATCTCTGCTATCAGGACATTCCAAATGGATCTGCAAAATGGACGATTTTCCAGAAACCGATTAAAATATACCGACAGAAAAATAGAAAATATCTTATGCACGTATCTGATGGAATGTACGAATGTTGAGTTTGCAATTGGTAACATTAATCAAAGCGTTTCTCGGTAAATTCGATATAATTGCAGATCACGAGGTCGATTAAAGTGAAAAAATTGACAGTAAGCTGGCTGTCCAATCGAGATACAGAGGGAGGCACTTAAAATTTCAGCTCACGGATTAACGCGTTAAGCGATCGGAAGGTTATTCGATTATTAATGATCGATAGCCAGTGGAATGCTGGAGTTTGATGATATCGTAGCACCGTAACCTGCCACCTACGCCGCGCGAGTTTCTCTTATCGTGCTGTGTGTGTCACTCTTTTTCCCCAGGTACGAACGAGATACTTTTGTACCTGCCGGCAATCAGATACGAAGGATCGACTGCTACGCGACATATCGAGCCGGTTGTACAAACTGAATATGCATACGGCGTGCACGTGAAAGAGTAGAGAACTTTCGCAAACATGAGCAGCGATTCGCATTAATATTTGGATATATAGAAAGCTCGACGTTATTTCATGACATAAAAGTATCATGAAATAGGGCTTATGATACGTTGATTTAAAGCTTGGAGTTTTATAAAAATGACTGTAATACAGTTTCGATAATACTATTTACCTGAACAAAATTATTAATTAAAGTAGAAGGTTATTAAGATGTTTACTGAATGGAGGATTTCAAAATGTAGACAGTCTGATGAAGTTTCATGACATAAAACTATCGCAAAGTAGCGCTTATGGAATGTTGCTTTGAAGTATGAAAACTCAAGAAAATTACTGTATGAAGATCTCTTTCAGATTCTCTATGAGAAAAAAGTTACTGATTAAAGTAGATTGTTAGATTGTTGTGTATTGAATAGAAGATTTCAAAGTGTAAAAAGTCTATTGCAATTTCATGACATAAAAGTATCACAAAATGGCCCTTATGGCATATCGAATTAAAGCTTGAAGAAGGTTTCTGTATAAACACTGTCTGTATTCTGTATACAACGACGCTCAAGTAAATGAACCTGTTAATTCAGACTAGGTGTGTTTAGCCCAAAGTGAAAATTGTTTCAGTGTTCAATTTTACACCGAAACTGCACGTGAAAGTTTGATTGTACCGTATCTGTAGGTACAGTGTCAAGTGTGTCCCGGGAAGAATCGACATTTCGCTTTGCTATTGTTCGAATACCAAACGTCAATATTTGATCGGTGTTTACGCAGCACTCTGTCAACTTTTGTTTAAATAGCGTGGTGCTGTCTGATCACCGAAGCAACTTCCATTCGATTTTTTTATTCCCTCCGTTTCCCCGCTTGGAACGTCGGAAAATTCTCGAATGGCAAATATTCGAGAGTCGGTAGTAGTTTTTAATTCTGACACGTGCAAACAGCCTTGAATTTACACAGGGCCGGTTTCGCGAAACGGAGGGGAAACGGCGAAGGCGTGCAGGATTTTAAATAACGCGTATCGATGCGCCGGAGGTAATTGAACCTGAAATTATTATCCGGTTCCTCTGTGTAACTCAAAACGCCACGGGCGTAAAAATGTCGGACAAGAATCGGGAAGATGAAAGCCAACAACCCCGGCCAACGTATCGAGCCCCCTAACCTCTTTGCCCGAACAAAAAGAGAACCGAGAAAAGACGCAGGTAGACGAACGAACGAGAAAATATTCGAGTCATGGTGAATCTGACAAGCTACCTTCCGGACCAACCAAACACCGCTACGATAACCACCTCTGAAGGTCCATTCATAATACCGAACGTACCTGGTAGCATTCACACTGGCAGATTTCACATATTTGCTGATATAGAGTAGGGATGAACAGATTAAGTATTTACCCGAGATTCCAAAGTAACAATGTGATTAGTGTGTGTAGTGAGATCTGTGAAGGTTTTAGAGTTATGGTAATTTATAGAATAGCAAATGTAGGAAATTGGAAATAAATTTACAATATTACTTACATTTTCAAAGTTAGAAGTTTGGTAATCCAAACATTTTTTTCTAACAAACTTTTTAATTTGGGAATTTGATCTTCATCTATCATCACATTAGCAAATTTGCTAATTCTTTAAATTGGAAAAGGGAGTTTGAAAATTTGGAAGTGTACAGTTCTATAAATTTAAGAATTTTGAATCTTATGTTGATGAGAAATTCAAATTTAGAAATTTGGTAAGTTGAAAATTTTGCAGCTATCTAATTATTTTCCAGAGAGTTTTACAGTTAGTAATTTGGATGTTTACCAGCTGTTAAATCTTCACATGTATTCATTAATACTGTATTCAAATGTATTCAATCTTTAAGTACTTCAGACTTGCAAATTAAAAACTTTAGAAACAGGAATTTGGTGAGTTGGGAATTTAGAAATAAAATTTGCAAATTTAGAATTTAAAAATATGTAAATATTCAGCTTTAAAAACTTTCAAATTCTATTTAAAATTTATTTCCAGATTTAGGAACATAAAAACTTGGTAAGTTGTTAATTTGGAAATGTTTCAGCTATTAAATTTAAAGCAGACATTTTGTAACTTTTAATTTTCCAACTACCATGTTTCCAAATTCAGAAACTTTAAATTTGCAAATTTTTCAATTTGGAAGCACAGAAATTTGGTAATTTAGAAATTCATATATTTAGAAGTTTAGAAATTTTAAATAGTCAAATTTTTAAATTTCTCATCACATAAAACACAGAAAATAAATCGTGGTTTACCATGGTATTTGCTGGGAGATTTAATATTGATTGAATAAATATTTTTTGTTGCAATAAAATTCATCAAATTTTCTATTTACCCAAAATATTCTATAAAGAACAAATTGGAATAAACATAACTATATTATATATCTAATTATGTATTATATATTATGTGTATTATATATCTATTGTATAATATAATATGACATTACAAATACACTGAGAGAATAAAATAATATCTTAAACCTAACCTTACCTGATTTCGGAAATACTGCTACTTACAGTGAAGACAAAATACGAGATACATGGTACATTCTTTAGAATACATCCGAACCCCAGGGGGATCAATAAAATACACATCTGAAATTTTGAATAAAAATGTGAAATTATCAACGACATATGCAAGGGGGGCAAATGTATGCAAGCATGCAAATTTTAAATTACAAGGGTCGTATAGAACATATACTACACCATGAAGATTACCTCGTTCAACGGTGAAAAAGTTAATAGATATAATGATACAGTTGAGATTTTGATACAGATAACGCGGCCACCTCCTGTCAGTGTTCATTCGCAACCGATTTCATCCACCTGTCATGTTCACAGTCTCTTTCTATTCAAATTCTCTCCATGGTTCTCTCTGGGTTCTCCATGCCTCTCTACAATCGTTCTGGAATCTCTCTGGATTCCCTTCGGGTTCTTATTGAGTTCTCTCCAGATTCCTCTTAGATTTCCCTTGCGTTTTTCGAAGAAAGCAATCCATAAACTTTCCCTAGACTCTTACGTTTAATTTTCTGTTCTTCTTGGATCTAAGGACGCCATATTGACCACTAATACGAATAACATTGTAAATTTTGTCACGATGTTTTGTCTTTATAATATAAACATATTTAACACTTAACCTATCGACGTATAATTCACACTTACTTTGAAATAAAAAATGAAGTTGAAAATTAAATAAACAAATGATAGCACAATGCGATAATTTGACACTTTGTAATACAACGTATGTCTTCTTTAGTATGAATTTTCCTTTGATTCTGTTTGAATTTATAAGTTACTATATTTTCCCTAGGTCTTTTCTGGCTTTCTCTCTCTCCATTTCTCTCAATCGCTTTTTGTTCCCTTTTTCTCTCGTCCTTCCATTCTGTATTTTATTTTTTGCTTCTCTTCCGTCCAGCGTACAAAATTAATGCTGGTACAGAAAATAAAGGCGAAATTTATGGATATCGAGGAATATTCTGTCCGTAGGTTTGTTCACGCTTAAAAATTTATTACGTGATACGGTACCTACCTGTAATTAAAGGTACGCCGTTGTATTGTCGTTGACATTAGGCAGTTGTATGCATACGCGTATATGCATATCTATATATACATATATATGCTCGAGCGTGAAATTGTGAACATGAGAGAAGCGTGAAAAAAATATAGTAGGTGGCGTGATTGGATTCCGAGCAACATCTGTTGGCAATTCTGACAAATGAACTTTAATCCGGCGTGCATACGTCGCAACGCGACTACACAATATTTCCTGTACCTTTGGATCGTATTGAATGGTGCCGTGAATAAATGTGCTGTTTTAACTGAGTTGATTGATCAAAATGTCAGGTGAAAATGTTCGCACATGCACATATGTACGCAGTGAGACGTTCGAAGAAAATAATTGCGTTGAAAGCGCAGATTCATTATATTATCAAGTATTTGATATCAGGTATTTATTATTTATTTTCAAATGTTAAATATTTCATATTAAGTGTTAGCTAATTTAGTATCAATTAGTGGGCATTAAATCTTCTTTAGTCTCGGGAAGAAAAGAATAGAAAATATAAATGACTCTTGTGCTTCGAAGTAATATAATAATTTTTAGATGGTGAGCTATTGAGATAATAATAATTTAAGTTTTATTTTAGGCTCTTTTTCATTTCTAAATTATTCTGTTCCTGTCCGAATTATTATAAGAATCTAATTTAATATTTTAAAATATTCTAGAAAAGTTAGGTTATATTATTTTCATTAATTTATTCTTATTTTCCATGATTTATTAAAAAATTTAGTTGTTGATTCGTAACAGTGCATGCAATTTTTAATTTTAATGTAGCAATTATTTCGCGTAAGAAATTTTAATTAAGGAAGGCAATATTCTTTAATAATGAGTCTTTCCCTTAATTTATTTATAGTGTGCGTCACACAGTTGGGTTATATCTCTAATTTGTTTGAAAATAGGTAAAATTTGAATAATATCGTTGAAGCAAAAGTTTCATGAAGATAGGAGAACAACGTGTGTCGACTCGACACACATTTTAAACTATGAATTTATCATCTCTATGTATATTTATTTCATGCCAAAGAAGCGTGTACAATCTATGTTTTATATTGTTCAGGCCACCCTCGACTGTCTTTTGTGTCGTTGCTTTTGGCGGGTACTTTACATTTTTGTGCACTTGTTGCTGCGTTGTAAGATTTTATTGTGTGAACATCGAGTGATAGGTTTGTACAATGTATATAAATTACTTAAAGTATAATAATGTCTATTCTTTTACGACTTCATTTTCTTCATGAACGTAACAGTATATTCTAAATATGCAAAAGCACTTTTCTTAAATGTAACGCGATATTTTTTCTTACTCGTATCAACTGTTTGGAATATTCTGCGTATAAAGTATTAAGGTGCAATATTTAAAATCATAGAAAAGTTAGATATTATTATAATATTAAAATTTTCCCTGCATAATTTTTTCCTACTTTTTACGAAATTTGAAATGTAATTCATCACAATTGCGTGACGTACGCTGTATAAGTTTAGTATTAACAAGGGGAATACGCCATCTTTGAAATAGAGATTGGATTCAAACGTTACACGATGTTAGAGGCTTCTAACAGTAATAATTTTACAAGATTATAGCGTGCACTTTTCTGAAATAGAGGAAAAGTTTCCGTACAAAGTTCTTTAATGTCATTATGCCCTTGTAAGCTTGTTACGTAAAACTATACGTTTGTGGGTTTACGCGTTTATAAAGTAGAGCTAGCATTTCAATCCTAATATAGAAAAATCGAAAATTTGGTAATATATAAATATACGCATTTGAAAATTTAGTACGAAATTCATTCCACATGAAATAATACGCTATTGTTTCTTTAAATAAAAGAATGTAAACATTTATTGTAATACATATTTTTCTTTGTTGCAGGTAAGCTGAGAAAATGCGAGATCAAAACTGCAAACTTTCAAGCTTTTATTGTGAGTACAACATGATAAATATTTAATTACTTCAACACTGGAATTTTTTGTCAAATATACATTGAACAAAAATTTATTTTTCAAAATTTTGTATTAAGATTGTTTTGTTTCCACATTATACATACACACTGTTAAAATGCAACAGATTGTCATAAAATATATTTTATACTTAAGTTTGTTATATTTTCATGTTATAATACATTCAATAACATTTATTTATATTTATCAAGATTTATTATTATATGTTAAGATATATTATTATTTTTACTTCTTAAAATTGTATTATTTTCATGTTATGCATATAAAGTGTTGAAATGTAACAAATTATTATAAAGCTTGATGTACAGTCTAATTTGATATATTCTTATGTTAAGAGCCACTTAATAACACTTATTTTTGAATTGAAGTATTTGAGTATACGACTAAATTAAGTACCGTTTAACAAGAAATTGAAGGATCTTAAATTATACGTAGATCCAAGAACTTGCTGTTAATACTTCAGATGAAAATTTCCAGAAGCTTCCTTTTGCTTTTGCTTGCTTTTGCTTTTCAAAGCTATTTGCTTTTTCACAGCAAGATTTCTTCGAAATGACAAATTTTGTTTACCTTGCAAACGCCAGAACTGATCTTGAGTTTACGTAATGAGATTTTACATAAGATCACTTGAAGCTAGATATTATATGTAAATAAGGTATATGATATTAGGTATTAAGCACCAGATATTAGATAGTAGATATTGGATATTAGGTGTTAGGTATCAAATACAATTTATCAGGTGTTAGACATTGATCTTTAAGTAGTATGTACTATATATTTGATGTTAGATATAAAGTAGGTATTATTGATCAAATATTATTGGATACTATGTAAATTAAATACTATGCATTTGATATCAGATATTAAATGTTAGATAATAGATGCTAATATAAAATAGGTACTAAATATTTTAATATCATCCAAAATCAGTATTCTTTGGTTTATGAATAATGTTTCATTCAAAGAATGAATTATTCTTCATGTTCAAATTTTTTAATTGTATTTAAAATAATGTCCAACTCATTTGAAATTTAGTTAAAAAGAAAATTTTAACCATTGACTATACATGATTTAATTAAAAGTTAAATTAATGGCGTTCATAATGAGATGAGTCCTTAATTAGCATAAACATTAATCCTTTAAGAAGAGATATAGAAATTTCAGAATTTCAATATTTAAAAACTTGAACATATATAAATTTGAAAACTTGAACATGTACTTGTTTGAAAATTTGAAAACTGAAATATTTATAACTTTTAAAATTTGACATGTACAAATTTCAAAACTTGAACATGTATAAATTTAGAACCTAGAACATATATAAATTTGAAAACTTGAACATATACACATTTCAAAACCAAACATTTATAAATTTGAAAACTTGAACATGTATAAATTGGAAACTTGGAACATGTATAAACTTAAAAAATCTAAATACTTAAACATATTCAAATTTGAAAAGTTGATCAAATCAAAATCTGAAAACTTGACCATGTTCAAATTTGAAAACTTGATCAAATAAAAGTTTGAAAACTTGAATTTTTACAAACTAGGAAACTTAGACCAACAAAAGTTTGAAAGTACACATGGTTTAAAATGATAAAATTGTCAAGTTTACGTATAAATCTTTATTTAATCGAATCGTACATTGCTCTGAAGTGTACTTTAGTAGCACCCTCGACAAACGGATACCAGGGATCACCCAGTGTGTACGTCAGTAGCACATTTTTCCCTCAGGGGCCAAAACTAGATTACCGTAGCTGGCATACCAGGGGCGAAGCGATTCTTACTCGTCTTCCAAATGCTCTTTGTATTCGACACGTGCACGCTCTCCCCCATTTGCAACAGCCTCCTCTTTTCTCTATACACGCATCTTTCGCTAAACTCTGTTTCCCTTCTCGCTAATGTGTACACTGTTGACATTCGACCGGTACTGGACAATATTTAATATAATTAATGACTCAATTTTTATTTACCAAAAATATATCTTTCGGCTTTAGTTAAGTAAATTCATTTTTGAACATTTATATAGTAGTACTACGATTATAGTTGTTAGGACTTTTTTTTGCGTTTGAATTCGAGAAAATTCGGGGTTATTTGGTATTTGAGAATTATAAATTCGAAATTTTGGAGATTTGGAAATTTAAAAATTCGAAGATTTAGGAATTTGAGAATTTGAAAATTTAAAAATTTAAGTATTAAGAATTCAAACCTTTGGAATTTGTAAATTTAAAAATTCATAAATCTTGGTATTTAAGGTTTAAAAATTCGTGATTTTGGAAATTTCAGAATACAAAAATAAAAAAACTTGAAATTTTGGAATTTGTAAATTTAAAAATTCATAAATCTGGTAATTCTGAAGTTTGCTAATATGAAAATTTACAAATTTGAAAAATTAGAAATTCAAAAATTTATGAATTTATGAATACAGAAATGTAAAAATTAAAATTGTACAAATTCACAAATTTACAAAGTGGAACATTTAGAAACTAAAAAATCTCTTAATTTATGAATTTATAAATCTATAAATATACAACTAACATTAACTGTACAGAAATCAGTTAGTACATAAGTGGTGGGGTTGCACCTGTACTAACCAGATCAAGAACAAATTTTCAGTCCACAAATCGTTAATCTGGAGGATCTTAATACTCGATATAAAGTATTCCCATAATTTCAGATGAAACATAAAAAGTTGGATGTTATAAATGATGTTAGCAATATATTACAATGGTGTCGAAACCTCTGGCAGCTTCGAGTGGAAGTATTATCGTATTGCGTCGAGCTAACGGTTCACCGCTATATTCTTGCTCGTATCGCACACGGAATTACTATTTTTCCCTATGCAAATGTGCATTATGTACAAATTCGAAAGTTCTATTCATGCAAATCAACGTTACTCGCCAAGAAATTGCCGTCGAATCACGACGGACGAAGTGCTACAGTTGCATTTCTCGTTTGACGACCACCACCATAAATAGAACGATCTAGGCAAAAGGGTTTTATTTATCGCAAAACGTGCAAGTTTTCGTCCAGATCATAAAAAGCTTTTATTTCATAGTGGTTAGACGTTATTTCGAAACGGGACCGTGTCGATCGTCTGCGTTTGATGAAACAACCTGTATAATCTGAGAATTGTATGAAAGTGCATGCAAGATATGTATTACCGCGTGGGCGGGTCAGAAAGGAACAGAGGCGTCGAATTGTCGTGGAAGGAATTACGATCCCTCTTCCTCTGTCCTTCTCGGGATGGGCCACACGTACAGTTACCTACAAAAACATGCAATACTGAGATCTTATTTGCTCGATAAACAGACGACGTATAACTTTATTGTTAATTGCAAAAGCGGACTACTACCCTGGGGTGTGAAATGCATAGATGGGTGACTTGCACTTGCATCGATAGACAACTCCTTAATTGAAAGGTTTTCTAATTTGTAAATTTTCAAATTACCAAATTAACAAATTTACACTGAATTTCTAAATTTTTTAATTTGCAATGATGAAATTTCTATTTTTTTATATTTTTAAATTTGTAAGTCCTCAAATTATCAAGTTTTTAAATTTCCATATTTTTAAATCGTCAAATTTTTTAATTTTCAAATTACCATATCTGTAAGTTAATAAATTTCTAAATTGCCAAATTAAAAAAATTGAAAGTTTATAAATTTATAAACTGCAACATTATTTACATAATTTGAAATAATTAATACATAATTGGAAACAATTAATTGGTTTGAATATTTCTTCACGTTTGCACAGGTACATACATATAATGTGTTATATGTTTGGGCACAGTTTTTGTTAAGACCAGTGATAAAACTTTCTCTCCCTAAATCGTTTTCTTCTCTTAAAAAGGTTAACATGTACGACACTGTGTAGATAATCTTATACTTAAACTTACCTCAGTTAAAGGAAAGTGTAATAGAAATGTCTCACCATTATCTCTATTTACGTGGAAGGTCCGGAACTTCCAGCTTAAGCTTGCCCCGACTCCACCAGGTTTTTCCTGGGTTCTACTGTGTTCTATCGACTTTCCTGGCACTTTTGCCATTCCGAGCTATCCATTAGATCTCCCTGCATTATCGTTGAGTCCTCTTGTATCTCCCTGCATTTCAGTGGATCTCCCTAACTCTCCCTGGTTTTGCCTAGTTTTCCGGGGTTTTGTTGAGTTGTGTCGACTCTCTTAATCGTTTTGCCAGTCATAGGTATCGTTTGGATCCAATCTGCGTTCTCCTTGTATCTTTCTGGATCTCCAGGACTGTCACTGGATCTCCCTAGCTCTCCTTAGTTTTGTCGGATTTTTCTGGGTACTATCGGGTCCTGCTGACTTTATTAATTATTTTGCCACTTGTACCTATCATTTGGAACCCTCTGGGTTTTCCTTGTATCTCTCTGGATCTCTGTGGTTCTCACTGGATCTCCCTAGCTCTCCTTTGTCTTGTTGGATTTTTCTGGATACTATCGGGTTCTGCTGACTTTATTAATTATTTTGCCACTTGTACCTATCATTTGGATCCCTCTGGGTTCTCCTTGTATCTCTCTGGATCTCTGTGGCTCTCACTGGATCTCCCTAGCTCTCCCTAGTTTTACCTGGTTCTCTTAGGTTCCGTCGGATTCTGTCGACTTTCTTAATTTTTTTGCCGATTATAGCTATCGTTTGGATCTCTATAGGGTTTTGTTGTATTTTTCTGAATCTCCTGGACTCTCATTGGATCTCCCTAGCTCTCCCAGCTTTTACTTGATTCTCCAGGGTTTTGTCAATAGTGTGCTTGTTCTTGGGTTTATCCAGAAAATTACATGCATGTATTGTTTTTATAGCCAAACGATTCATTATTGAACCAATGTTGCCTTTTCTGCATAAATCAACTGGTTAATATACGTTGAATTTTCAGTTTGATAGAATTATGATAGAAAAACTTAGAATCAGTTAAACCTCTTGCTTTTTATTTTTCTGGCTTATATCACAATCCATGTCGACAGTAAACTTGACGAATAAAACATTGTCCGTCTTTTACTGATTGAACAAATTGAATTTTCGTACTGCAGGTACGGCCAATTTTGCGAGTACCTGTAGATATTCGTGCACACGACTACGCACATCCGGCTGTGAACGCGTTTTCCTCGCGTAAAACAGAAGTAGATAATAATACCTGAAGAAAAAAGAAGGGTGCAGTCAGGCGACTCACAAATTTCATTTATATCGTATCTCGTAAAATTCTTAAGATATGTATTCACCAGTTTATCTTGTCGCTATATTTTTCAGCCCGGGTACACGTGTAGTTTGAAATTTCTCTCGCGAGATACAGTGGTCGATTGCTGTGCGACCAATAAAAGCGTTTGCTATGTCTGCTCTTCGTTTCTTAAGATGGTTTGATTTTCTAACGAACGCTATTGTTGTTCGTTCGAGTCAGGTGTTTTGTATGCAGCTTCTATACAACTGGGTCAAATTATACTTCGTTCTAAAACGATGTGAAATAGAGGAAAAATAGATCGAAGTATCACGAATGGTGGCTCTGTAAGTGAAGGCATTTCAAATATTTTGAGGTAATTTTTTTTTCTTTTTACAACAATTTATATATTTTATTATGCTCTGTAAAGAAAATACAATAGTAAGATACTTAGGTCGAAAGTTGGTTAATAGAGAAAATATTTTCGCTTCAATTTTAGAACTGTTAACTAAAATTGAAATCAATCACTTATTGATATTACAGGTTTTGATCAATGTTTTCATTTCGACCTCTTTATATACTGTTTGAGGTACTTAAAAATGATATAACGAATAAAAATTATCTTTGTGCAACAATATTTATCGAACACTTGTATTGTGTCTGTCAGAATGAGAAAAAGGTAGAAATTGAACCGACTGCGTAGCAAATTGAAATATAACCTGAAAAGAAGGGGATACCCACCGAATCCCGGTGATTTCCCGTCCCCTGTTCCGAGGATAAAACCGTATTTTTCTTCAATTATCTCGAACAGCTACTTGAGTCGAGAGAAAAGAGTAAATATAACACGCGACATGTGGATTTTTTTGTCTGCCATGCGTGAAAAGGAAACGTTAAGAAGTACAGGGTCAGAGAGACGGTAAATTAGCATCGTCTTGGATTGTGCCACACCTCCTCCACCTCTTTTGTGACAATCATTCTTCATGCTACCCTATCTAAATACCGGAACATACGATTCATTAACTTCGATGGCCGACTGTTAAAGATATTCCTAACATAAAATGAATTAATTTGATATTTGCAACACGTTGGAATAATTAATAATTTTTAATTATTTATTTAACATCATTTTGGAATACTTTGCTTTGGAAGACTTTAAGTAGGAAGTAATTAATTAGTTTTGTTCGACAGTTATGTAGCAGTTATTTATTATATAAAATTACTTGATGAAGGTCGAGTGAATTGTAGTGAAATTTTTATATTTTCACATTTACAAATTTTTTAATTTGCAATTTACAAGTTTACAATTTACAAATTTACAAATTCACAAATTCACAAATTTACAATTTACAAATTTACAAATTTATTATTAGTATAATATTAGTATTAGTATTAGAATTCTCAAGTTTGGAAATTTGTAAGTTTTTAAATATTAGAATTAAAAATTATTTAAATCTCCGTATTTCCTAATCTCCAAATTTTCAACTAAATATTTTAATTCCTCAACGAAATTTTTTGAAATTACCCTGCATTGAAATTTGGAATTTTCCATTTTCAAATATTTTATTTGGAGCACATATAAAATATTCTAATTTGAGATATTTACAAGTTTTCTACTTTCGAAAACCTCCACTGCATTTCAGAATATCCTATATTGAAATATTGAATTTCCAACTTCCCTACATTTAAAAGCTTTAAAACATCTTCCCCTCAAAATACCGTATTCAGAATACCCCATTTTTAAATATGCTAATTTGTAACACACCATTCTGAAATAGTTTTCAGCCCCGCTCATTGATTCACTGTATTTTTTCGAATTTCCATAAAAATCCCTGCGCAATATTTTAAAGGGTGGAATAACTCGTAGTTAAGGACAACGTTCTATAATATATGCGCGATCACGGTTTATTTGTAAGAGATGATTTCAAAACTAGTCATCCAGACGAAAGTACACCCTTTAACGTCCTCCATTAAATGTCGTATATTTTACGGTATATTTCGTCGCACTCGAAAATGTCCAGTTCTCTGTTAAAACGAGCGTGGGATCGATAATCGCAGCCACGTTGTATTGCCAGATATGTCAGCATAGGTGAATTGGGGTTATGGAAAAAATCACCGGCCATGGGGGTAGGTAAATGGTTTGTTACGAGCTGTTACTGCGACTGCCTGGCGCGAGTGTGAAAGAGGACACGTGCTACCTTTGACCTGCCATAACTGTAATCGTGTTTAATAGCATTTCCGCAATATTAAATGCATTATCGCCCTTATTACCGGGCGACACTAATTGTTCCAACTATTTTTACCTTCAGTACGTTTTAACGGTACTTGCAGCAAAATTTAACGCTCCTCGTTCACGCTTTGCAGTTTAGAAAATTAGAATCTGCGAATAAATGAAGTAATGTATCTTGTAAATGTATTATTGCAAATGAGGAAAGTGATAAATAGAGGAGTGTCTTCCGTGGGGCAATGTTAGTTCTTGAATTATTCATTGGGATGGCGAAAAAATATATTTGTTTTTTTAACAGCTTGTGATAACTCTTAACCTATTAAATGGCAAATTTTTATTTTAATTTTACCGCATGGGTTGTAAATACTTTTATGAGTAACGTTGAAAATAATTTTGAAAACTAGAATGTAAAAAAATACACATTTGATTTAATATAACTCTATTACATGTAATAAAAAAATAATTGTAGATTATATAAATATATTTATTAGCTTTTGTAAATATAAAAATGATTTAAAATGGTTTACATTTAAAAAATATTAATTAATAATTAGTTTCAAAATAGAATATTTCAAAACGGAAATTCATTATCTTCTGCACTTGGATAGTCAATTTCGTGTATGAAAACGATCCTTGTTATTGTGGTACATTAACCGAAAGTAATTTCGCAGTGCATAATTAGTCAAGTAAATGTCTGGCACCAGGATAATTGTAGTATATGCGTCCCATGATACTTGCAACTATATGTACACAAACACAATTCCGGTGTTTCTATTAAATTGCGATGTTCGCTTCTATAAACGTAAAAATTACTACCACAAAAGCTATAAATTCCAAGTCATAATTAAATTTAATTAATTCTTCATTAATCTTCCATCACTTAATAATACAACATGCAGTGTATAACATCGTTAAAATTAATTCCAACCCTTGTGTCTCTTTAAAAACATTTTTGCATAATAAAACTATTAACAGTTCTTCGTTAAATAAAAATATACTAAACAACGTATTTTATTCATTACAGTACGTTTCAGAAACATGACCAATATTTTTAAACGTTATATTTATCCACCTAACCTATTTTACAAAGTAAGGTTATTTTAACATGAGTAGTATGAACCAGTCAAAATAGCTGATCTCAGCTTTCATATTTTATATTCTAAAATTTCGTTGTCATACTTTTGTCAAAGTATCACATTTTGTTGCAATCAAGAATAGTTGTGTATATTACTTAATTATTTATCTTTTTCACTCTGTTTTCAATTTAAAATTAATAGATATTAATATACAATACTATATTACTATCCATACTATAATAAAATATTTCTAATAAAATTATGACTAGATTATTACTACTACTATTATGATTACATATATTACTACCACTATTACTAGATCGGAACATTTTAGAACAGAGAAGACAGAAATTTAATTTCGAGATAATCAAATCCGACCCAGTTGCGTCACTTAAACTGAACAGTAAGTGCCTCGTACACGCAGAGAAAACTCATTTGTTTTCACGCACGTAACCTATGATTATCAAAGCGAAGCTAGCCCAGCATCTTTTATCTGCAGGAAGATAGCTCCAGGAATTAATTCCACGTGAGACTTTCTCCGAAATTATTGCCTTTCTCGTTACGTTCGTAATTTCTCGCGGAACAAAAATGTAAAAGAATCGATCGTCGGTGAAAGTTGAAATAACGCAAAGGACAAACGTGCCCCGTACCCTCGATATATTACCTGACGTCCATCTGCAGCCTCTGTTTTGCCCTCCTTGGGTCCATTGTTGTCCAGGAATAACAGGCTTAATCTCCCCGCACAATTTGCCGGATCGTCCCTTTGCCCTCTTCATCCCTGTTGTCTACTTTCCCCTCTTTCTTTCTTTCTTTCTCCTCGTCAATCCCTTGGTCTTCTTTCACGGCTAAAAATTACGAGACCAGACACGAGTGCACTCGTCCAGAAAATTGCAGCTTATTTTTGGACAGAGTTGCCTGATCGAATGTGTTGTGCTTTTTCATTGATACCCTTCGACAGGGTGTTACATTATGCTCCTGTCTATTATGTACTATAATACTCGTACGTACCTTTTCACTGTAACATTGTAAAAGTTGTAAACTGTTTTTAATCGTAACTTTGTGAAAATTGTAAATTGTGCGTCATATGAAATTGGTGTATGGTGAATATATGTTTCGTATGATACTGGTCAGATTATAATAGGCGATTGTTATATTGCTGTGGAGTTAGGGAAGTGGAGAATTCCTTTATATTGAGATTGTTATATTAGGACGATTAAAAAGTGTTTTTTTTTTTTTTTTTTTTTTTTTTTTGCGATGAATTCTATAATTCAATATTTAAGGAAGATATAAAGAAAAATAAAGAGTGGTAATAAACGTGTTGCGGTAGAACGTACGGCGATATAACGCGTGGACGATACAACGTATAAATTGTACAATCTGTGGCAATATAACAAATAGCAATACAACGTAGGGGTGATATAACGCGTCGGTGATATAATGCGTCGGTGATATAACGCGTGTGCGATATAATTTGTCGGCGATATAATGCGTGGGCGATATAACGCGACGGTGATACAACGAGTGGGCGATATAACTTGTCGGCGATATACCGCGTGGACGATATAACTTGTCGGCGATATAACGCGTAGGCGATATAATTTGTCGGCGATATAACGCGTGGGCGATATAATTTGTCGGCGATATAACGCGTGTGCGATACAACGAGTTGGTGATATAACGCGATGGCGATATAACGAGTGGGCGGATATAACATGTCGGCGATATAACGCGACGGTGATATAACGAAAGAGTGATATAACACGCCAGCGATACGTGCGGACGATACAACACGTAGGAAATATAACGCAAGGGTGATATAGCGTGTTGGAATACAATGATTAAATCTGCAAATTTCCAAAT
Organism: Megachile willughbiella; assembly: GCA_945859595.2. NCBI lineage: Eukaryota > Metazoa > Arthropoda > Insecta > Hymenoptera > Megachilidae > Megachile > Megachile willughbiella. Next base: position 16,108,076 of record OX243796.1, read on the forward strand.
TACTTAAGAGATCAAGTCACCGTTCAAAATATTGCAATATAACGCGACATTATACAATACATAACAATAAAACACGTTCGCATACAACGCGTTGCCGTACAATCTGTTTCAATACAACGTATTTTATTAACATACACTTTATATAAATAGAATGCACGTTTAATATACAAGTTACAAATACCAGTATATTTAAATTAATCGATTAATAAAAAAATTTGAAAATCGATTTATCTAAATCAAAACGTACAGCCCACGCTTTCGATGAAATCGATCATCATTTATATTAACTGAATTCCCAGATAAGAAGAAAAAAGCTGGAAGAAAATTAAAATCTAGCGATAAAGTAAGATTAATAGGAACTGTCGCTAGAAGGGTCTGTAAAGCAGTGAAAATTTTTCGAGGTTCGAATACAGGATGGAGGTGTGAATTGCGATAACCTAACCTAACCTATCATCGGAACGACCGAGAGATGAGAAATTATCCCATTAGAAAGGCCAACAAAAACAATGAAACGCGTGTAACTTGCTATCGAACCATGATAGAGACAGTCTACGTCGAGCTTGTGAAATAATGAAAACTTGAAATTGCTTTAACACTCTAATCGCGATCGTAAATATGCTCCCTGTATTTAAGTATCCACCACTTTTTTTCTATCGAGAAATTTCGTCACCGTTTCGTGAGGAAAAAAAAAGAATATTCTATAAGACGAATTTATGAAGGGATTCTCGGGCGGGAGTAGTTGAAACGTTCGATTCAATTTATACGCCGTTAAAAATGCAGTTGGGGGTCGATAACGTTCGAAAATTATTCCCGCGGACTGGTTTTGATATTTAAAATTCCAGAATCGATCGTTTAATACAATCGGGACTGGTTATCGATTGAGCTGAACGAAGGCAAGAAAGCAAACGAGTAAATTAAGAGAGAAGCTCGCGGCACGTTTTTTATCTTTCTTTCAAAAGGCTTAACGACTTGGTCCAAGCTGTCGAACGAGTGTCACCGCAAAAAGAATTTGGAACGCTGGCTCGGTTAATGGGCCAAAGATGGTAATTTTCAAATGATTTTTCGCCTTCTCTGCAAGCTCTTCTCTTCCTTTCTTCTTTTTTCTGTTCGTTCTCTCGGTGGTACCGTGCTAAAAGCTAATGGTCGTCATCCACCACCGCCGTTCGCTTTCTTTTCTCTTTTTTTCATCCGCTTTCGCTTCCTCGTTCGCAAACAGAATTCTCATCTGAACAAACTTTGCGAAATAAAATAGCATTTCGTGGTCCCTCGTTGGAAATAATTTCGAATAATCGCGTGCGCCGCCAGCAGGATTCGTTTCAACGAAAATATTGGCCTTCTCGGAGAATTTTTTTATACGCACTTCGAAACTGGAACTATGTACTACTTTTTATACTTTGTAATTCAAAGCGTTTTCTTTTTTATTTTGTCTCTTCAAAATTGTTACTCCTCTGTTTAATTTTATGGTTCACGTTACCATGTTATAAAATTCTAAAAATGGTAATAATTATAAAATGATGAAAATGATAAAATTATACAAATTATAAAATTATAAAATTGTAAGAATTCTAAAATTTTTTAAAATGAAATTATAAATTTCTAAAATTATGGAATTTTTAAAATTATAAAATTGTAAGAATTCTAAAATTTTTTAAAATGATGAAATTATAAACTTCTAAAATTATGAAAATGATAAAATTATACAAATTATAAAATTATAAAATTGTAAGAATTCTAAAATTTTTAAAAATGATAAAATTATAAACTTCTAAAATTATGGAAATTTTAAAATTATAAAATTGTAAGAATTCTAATATTTTTTAAAATTATGAAATTATAAACTTCTAAGATTATAAAAATGATAAAATTATACAAATTATAAAATTGTAAGAATTCTAACATTTTTAAAAACGATAAAATTATAAACTTCTAAAATTGTTGAAATGATAAAATTATACAAATTATAAAATTATAAAATTGTAAGAATTCTAAAATTTTTAAAAATGATAAAATTATAAACTTCTAAAATTATGGAAATTTTAAAATTATAAAATTGTAAGAATTCTAATATTTTTTAAAATTATGAAATTATAAACTTCTAAAATTATAAAAACGATAAAATTATACGAATTATAAAATTATAAAATTGTAAGAATTCTAAAATTTTTAAAAATGATAAAATTATAAACTTCTAAAATTGTGGAAATGATAAAATTATAAAAATGATCAAATTCTAAAATTATGAAAATTCAAAAATTACAAAATTATGAAAATGATAAAATTATATAAACTAAAATTACAAGAATTATGAAATAATGAAAATTATAAAATTAGGATATTGAGCAGAGCAATCGATGCCCATAGCTGTAAAAAATCAATGAATTATAAAATTACAGTAAATTCTAATAAAAAATGAGATGTCAAAACCATGTGTAACATTCTCAAAAGAATATTTCTTCGTTTCAACGAGTATCTTTCACGCAATAGCAATAGCAGTGGCAATAGCAATTAGGTTCGTGGCATCATCTCTCGTCTCGTCGACTTACGCAACACCGCTGCTTCTGGTGTTCCGTGTACCAGTAAAAAACGTTCTGAAGATTCTAGCCGGTAAAACGAAGTCCCAGAAAAATAAAAGAGAAGAAAAAGAAAGAACATGTTCCGCGTTGTGCGAGTTTATTCGCGGCCCTCCATTTCCTCGACGCACTCCGGCTTTAATGTACCTTCCGAGTGGAGCGAAAGCACGGTCCGCGCATTCCCCGACGAAGATCTGTTTGTGAGGCCATTAGGGATCAGCCAGGATCATAAATTCATTGATATATTTACTGTGTAAACGCAACCAGCACACCAACGAAGGCTCGTTTGCAACGAGATGTCTTCAGACCGATTCAGACTATGACGATAGAACGTCGATAGATAGTGGATAATTGTTCGATAAGGGTTTTAGGTCTCGGTTCTGGTCTTTAATCAGTTAACTGAATAAGGATTTAAGAATATCTCGTGGGACTAAAGTTAGGCAATGAGTATACGCGTCGAATGCAGTTAATTGGTTAACGAGTGTGAAATTTGATTTGACTTGCGTGATTATGAAGTATAGAGTATATACGAATGTTAACTGGTAAATCCAAGTTATTTATTTTTGTATTGTCAACTTTTTATTGCTCAATCCACAGATTTTTTAATCTCTGCATTCCTAAATTTTCGATTCTTAAAATTAAAATGTTTCTAGATTACCGAATTCATAAAATAGTAAACTATGAAATCCCGAAATATTCAAATCCATAAACTTGCAATTTTCATTTTGTCAAATGAAAAATTTGGAATTTTTCAGTAATCCAAATGTCTAAATCTCTAAATTTGAAATTTTGAAATTTCACAACATGATCACGTATACAATCTGTCATCACATAGTCTGTCACATTATAGCGAATGACGATTTAACACGTGGTGATATAATGCGCGGTGATACAATATATGGCGATATAACGTGCGGTGATATAGCGCGTGGCAATATAACGCGTTAATTTCGCACGTGGCGAAATAACATGCTGTAATACAACGCGTAGTGATATAACATATGGCCATATAACGCGTGACAATATAACTTGTGGTGATATAACGCGTGGCAATATAACTCGAAGAGATATAACGCATGGCAATATAACTCGAGGCGATATAACGCATGGCAATATAAATTGTGGCGATATAGCACGTGGCCATATAATTCGTGACGATATAACGTGTAGCAATATAATGTGTGGCGATATAGCGCATAGCAATATAAATCGTGGCGATATGGCACGTGGCCATATAATTCGTGACGATATAACGTGTGGCAATATAAAACGGGACGATATAACACATAGCAATATAAATCGTGGCGATATAACACGTGGCAATATAATTCGTGACGATATAACGTGTGGCAATATAAAACGGGGCGATATAACGCATAGCAATATAAATCGTGGCGATATAACACGTGGCAATATAATTCGTGACGATATAACGTGTGGCAATATAATGCGTGGCAGTATAACATGTGACGATATAATAGAATGCCATATAACAAATTGTCATACAATGTGTGGTAATATAATACGCGATGATATAATATTTATGATACAGTGCGCGCTGATATACAACATGTCGCTATATACAATGGTAAATAACAAATTATTTTATATGAAGAATATTAACAAAATAATTAATTAGTTATTGCGTATCTGTCTTGCCATCGATCAACCTGCTATATATTTAATGTGTATCAATATTTGGACCATTCAAGAATGCTTATTTAATTAAATGATAACATACTGTTCGGCTGTTTGTGTTTAATTGTTCACGAAACGTCAATATTCGACGGCAACGCGTTTCCCATGTTATTTGTCTTTTTTTTTTCTGTTTAATATTTTCAACGCTGGAAATAGCTGGATTTAATCTGCCGGAGGCTGGGAGCTTCAGTGAATCTCTCCAATGCGCAATTTTCAGGAACAACAGGAAACGAATTATTTTTCCAGTTCGATCCGTCTTTCATTCTTTCAATCTCGAAAACAACGAATTTTACGTTTGCTCGTGTTCAAAGTGTAGTTAAAAGTTTATTGATTAAAACGCGTTGCCCGATGAAACTGGCTGGGAAGAATATTCCTTTCAACGGGAAAAGTACATTGCACAGCATGATCATGGTACCATTATAATTACCAAGAGTATTGATCTTTTCAAGACTTTTCCGACAATCAATAATATCATGTCAAAGGGTATAACATATATTACGCAAAAAGTGTATAAGAATAATACAAATGTTTGTTTAGAAATAAATGTAATAATAAAGTGGATTTAACAATAATAGGAATAACAAAAAGAGTAAAAATAATAACAGCAGTAGTAACAATAATAAGTAATAGTAATAACATAATAATAATTTCATAAAAGAGATAGAATTTTTAACATTCGATTTCTTCATTAATAATTTTGTCATTTTTGAAACTTTTTAAAAATATACTCCAACTTTTTAGTTTAATTACATGAGACACCGTTTGTATTCGGATATATTCAGTGCTTTTCATTAAAAATTTATTGTTTGCTTTGTCAAGTGTCGACTGTGCTGAATTACTCTTTCGAGGTATTAAATTTTTGAAAATGTGGGTGGTGATATTGTTATACTCCGCAGTGCTTTATGGTACGTTCACATTCAGCGTACGTGTTTTCAAAAATAAGTAATTGAACACTGTTAATATTTGCTTAGGGAAATTTATTATTTTATAACTTCATATGAACATTCTACAATTCTGTAGTTCTGTATGGTTTTAAAGTTCTATATTTTTTTAGTTCCATAATGGCTCTATAGTTCTATTTGGTTCTATAATTCTAGACTTATATTGTTTTTCCGTTTTATAGTTTTGTAGTTCCATACGGTTTTATGGTCGTAATTCTTAGACTTTATAGTTCTCTAATTCTCTTACTTCTCTAATTAGTTTTATAATTGCTTTTACAATTATTTCCATAATCATTAATCCTATAATAACAGTTCTATAGATTCCTGTAAGATTGTCAGATTTTAATTAAAACGGGACTAGAAAGTTGAATGAAAACTGCGATGCAATAATGGCGACGGTTCGCTAAGATTCATGAATAAGTAGCTGAAGGGAAGACGCGCTTGTGAATTTACATAGCAAGTGTGTCGATGAATTTATGAGCCTCCTACGCTCTTCTTGCTCGTGTTTACAAATAGACGATACCGCCCTATCGACCGATCAAATGTGGACCATGTGTGTCCGTCGCAGGAATGCGTGTCGTGTAACTTTCGTAAAAAATATTTTTGGAACTGCCAGGGTGGTTAGTTGGAAATTTATAGTACGCTATGCGTAAGAATAGCAGTATGTCAATTCAATTTACGCTGTGGCCAGATGTACTTGACCCTTGTTGTTACTAGTTGCGTTACTACGTGCGATACGTTTGTATAATATGGAGCAGCGGATGTTCTTTTAAAGAAAATGGCGATATAGGGGATGAGAACTTAGGCATCGATGTAGGAAGTTGGGAATTTGAAGATTTGGGCATTTTGGGATTTGAGTATTTTGGGATTTGAGTATTTAGGGATTTGAGTATTTAGGAATTTTGTGATTTGAGGATTTGAAAATTTTTCAATTTGGGTATTTGGGAATTTGAGGATTTGGGGATTTGAGGATTTGGGGATTGGGGATTGGAGAATTTGAGAATTTAGGTATTCGGGGATTTAATAGTTTGGACATTTAGGAATTTGGGAGCTTGGGAAATTGGGAATTTGGAGATTTGGAAATTTTGTGAATTAGGGATTTGGAAATTCTGGCATTTGAGAATTTGAAGATTTGGGGATTTGAGGATTTGGGGATTTGAGGATTTGGGAATTTAGGGATTTGGAAATTGGGAATTGGGGATTGGGGAATTTGGGGATTTCACAATTTGGAAATTTAGGAATTTGGGAACTTGAGAAATTGGGAATTTGGAGATTTGGGAATTTTGCGAATTAGGGATTTGGAAATTCGAGCATTTGAGAATTTGAAAATTTGGGAATTTGGGGATTTGAGGATTTGAGGATTTGGGAATTTGGGGATTTGAGGACTTGGATATTTGGTGATTTAACAATTTGGGAACTTGGGAATTTTGAGATTTGGGAAACTGGGAATTTGGAGATTTGGAAATTTGGTCATTTGAGAATTTTTAAATTTGAGGATTTGAGGGTTTGGAAATTTGGGATTTTGGGGACTTGGATATTCGGAGATTTGAGGATTTGGGAATTTGGGGACTTGGGTATTCAGAGATGTGACAATTTGAAAACTTAAGATATTGAGAAGTTGGGAATATGGAAATTTAGGAATTTCGGGGAATTGAGAATTTAGAAATTTTTGAGATTTGGTAATTCCATAAATCTCCAAATTACCAGATCTCTAAATTTCCGAACTACCTCATTTAAAAATCCACAAAATTTCTACGTCAAAAAATGTCCAAATTATCAAATCTCCAAAAGTCATAAGTTCCGAAATTCTTCCCAATTCCCAAATTTCTCCTGTTCCCAAATTCTCAGATTCTTAAATTTTAAACATCCAAATTTCTAAATTCTCAAATCCTTAAATTCGTAAATTGCAATATACCATCACTAACATATGGAGTTCATATTCATCTCTACAAATGATTCTCTACATTTATTAATCGTATTGCCGATTTATTTCCGCACTCTCCGCAACAAATAATGTAAATTTGAAGGAGTAACGAGCCTAAAGCACAGTATCTAACACGTACCGTTTATGACCCCCGTATGAACACAACACGGCACCCTAGTTCTATGTGTCTAGATATACTTCTAGGTATACCCCAGTGGTTATGTACACTGTGGAGTATATATTCGGGGTAATAAATATTCTTCGTCCGAGTCAGCATCGGCTCTCTTGATCTTTCATAGCCGCTCGTAAAAGACGCGTTAGGGTTGGCCGTAAAATTTGTCGGGTATCTGAAATATCTGGTCGAAAACTCGTTGCTAAAACTTTGCCGTATTTTCTTCTCAAAAATATATTCGCCAGTGTTTTCTTTTCGATTCTGTAATTGTACCACGGACAACAGTGTTCCTTCATAAAACGAACAGCTTTTAAGTTCTGCACATGTTATGACAATTTCAAAAAGTATAATAAAATTAATTTTTGCAATATAATGCAGTGATTAAATTTGCAAAATTATTAAATAACTTTGTAACTAAATTATTCTTTTTTTAAATTGCAAACTAATTGTGTTATTTAATTGATATTTGTTTGTAATTGTAGCGAGGATTTTGTGGTTGGTGCTACACTACCGCGGAAAATATTTATGGCGGGAAATTTAAACTGTTGAAATGTATACCATATCTAAATGTATCATATCCAAATGTACTTCATTGAAATACAAGTGCAATTATACAGAGGTAATACTAGACTTATTAATAAATATCTGAAATATTGAATGAATATTGAAAATTCTGAAAAATTTTCTAGAGGACAGAAGAATGTACGTGTTCGATGAGTGAATGTAAATTTTCAAATTTATGAATTTTCAAGTTTTGGAAATTTAGTTTTTCTAGCTGTCGAATCTTTCAATTCACGGATTTTAGAATTTGAAACTTTAGGAAAATTTATAGTATTGAGGACTATGAGGCTGGTATGTACCAATACAGAAAATATTTATGGCGGGAAATTTGAACTGTTCAAACCTCACATCCAAATGTCGAAGTCCCTGTTTTACCAACTTACCAATAATTAATTTTACTTTATCTCTCTGCGTATTTTTATAAACTATACTTATAGAAAATAGCGATGATCGTTATAGTGTGGTTTTATACAAATATCAGCGTGTGTTAGTAAAATATAGCTATATTCGAACGATTACACTCTCGCTTGTCCAGTAATTCAGCTTAACCGGTTAAGTAGCGAAGATCAACAGACATCTAGGGAAGATTATTACAGAATTCGGTAGAAGTTGTCGGTTGTCAGTCTGGGAAGCGTGAAAAGATTTCTCGGGACAACGGGAGTAAGTTTTTCTGGTAACGAGGGAAAAGTTGGTCCGAAGGTATCACCTCGAGGATCAGACGGCTCTTTCTTCGAGTCCTTCTAACGAGATGTAGCCGCGGGGTTAAGTGGATGATACTGGCTGCCTAGGGTTCGGTTGCTCGGGAAATTAGCGAAAACGTGTTTCTGCCAGTTGCGAAGGAACGAGAATCTCCCATCGAGAGTGCGGATTCCCCCCAGGGTCTACTTACCGCGTCGCGTTCATCCCGTCAGGAAGATTCGTGAAATTTTGACCCCTACCGTTGGAACAGAAATTCTACAGGACGTACCACAATACGTGGATATTACCTTGCTACAGTCCCTGGTCATTGAATTAGGACCACTATAAATTTTCAGCATTTTCCACGTTTTCCGTCAAATTAAAAAGTCTATCCAAATTGTAATTATATTTATTAGCTACTAAAATAACTACTGTGCATAACATTATTAACACATGTCAATATCTTGTATTTCCTTTGCTTTGGTCACAGCTTGCGGCATGCTCAGTATACATTGATCATATGCTTTATATCTTCATTATTTTCCCAAATATCTGTAATTCTTTTCAACTCAGATAATGTGGTTGGAGAGCTGTAAACTAGTCTTTTAGGCAGACATTTTCTATGGCGTTAAAATTTCACCTGACGCGTTATCGATACTCGACCCTAACGTTTGCACGGGCCTTAATCGCTCATCAACCACACAATTTATTACGATAGTAACAAATTGCTGTGTATATATCGTTATCAATGTATTTAGTTATAATTTGTGTGATCTAACACAATTTTCCATATACGACATAATGTTATAGACATAAAAGTGAAATTTTCGTACGTGGTTCTAATTCAAACATATAGGTAGATAAACATAATATAGGTAGAACAAGGGATGTACAGATTTGAAAGTTGTCGAATGATTAAACTATCGAAAACGATATGTACCACGATTATTTTTGATTTCACAACTAACGTCAATGACGACCAAGCATTGTCAACGATGAGTTATAGAGCTTTTAATATGCTTTCAGTTCTTGCTATGTGTCAAAAATTATCAACAACGATACCAAAACATGGTTTTTCACCATTTCGACGACGATCGACGTCGACGATAGGTTCCTGTCGTCAGATCGCCATCAAAATTTATACAGCAAATTTAGAGTGTCTCACGAGACTACTCTCAAAATTTCAAGGCAAAAGACACAAAATTATGGTCTGTAGTGTACAGACAAACGAACAACTGCAGATCGAGTCGTCCCAGGAGTGTCACTCACGTTTTGCAATTACAGTGAAACTCTCTTTATAGCGTGAATTTTGTTGCTACGTTTGAAACGATCTCAGTTGACTGCCACACAGGGATTATTTATATTTTTAATAAATTTTACAAAATATTTTTAGAATATTTCGTTATATTTGTTATTCAGGAGTAGATGATTTGAAAATTTGGAAGTTTGAGGATTTGGAGATTCGGGAAGTCGAAATCTTGGAGATTGAGAAATTTGGAGATTTGAAGATTGGGAATTTGGGAACGTGGAGAACTTTAAAATTATAGAATCTGAAAATTTGAAAAATTGGGAGTTTGCAAATTTGGAAAGGAATTTGGAGTTTGAGAAATTCAGAAATTTGAGAATTTGTAAATTTAGGAGTTCCAACATTTGGAACTTTTGCGAATTAAAAAATTTTAGAATTACGAAATTCGGAGAGTTAAGCGCTTAAAAATGAACAAATTTCGAAAATTTGTCATTACGCGTTTGAAATTTCAAAAATTTCAAAATCTAAATGTTTGAAAAATTGAGATTCTGCGGATAGAGTGCACATAGAGTAAACTAACAACTTTTGTGCGTCGCAACGCTTATGCACAGTAGTGCATTCGAATAGTGGGCGTTGCTAACTCCTTCAGTCCCAGATGCATAATATTACTCATTGTAGTCGGTCAACAATATTTGCGTTTCCTATCGTGGGATCAAACGTGTCAAAATGAAATTGTCGAGCTTCTTTACACACTAATTAACTTTTAACCTCTTGCTATATCGTCTCCCACGTGTCACGTACATAATTATTGAAATGCGACAAATGTAGCTGATATTTTCACCAATTTCAAGTTTAATTTTAATTACAACCCATCACACAGTGATCGTCGTATCCAAAATATCTCTAACATTTCAACATTCATTGTCTGTGTTAAAATTACAACAGTAATTGCATCGTTCTGACTGATGCGTTTGAAAAAATTTGTTAAAAAGGTCATAGGTTAAGAATTAATTAAACATAATTGGAGAAGATTTTATGTCGCTATGTTATTACTGTTTTATTATGTATTATTATACTATTATTGTGTTATTTATTAAAGTAGCAGTATATTAACGGCATAGTAGCAGTACAGTAGAAGTATAGTGACGGTATAGTGTCGGTACAGTAGCGGTATAGTAGCGATATAGTAGCATTATAGTAACAGTATAGTAATAGTATAGAAGTGTTATAGTAACGGTATAGTAATAGTATAGTAACGGTATAGTAACGATGTAATAACGGTATGGTAGCATTATAGTAATGGTATAGTAATAGTATAATAACGGTATAGTAACGATGTAATAACGGTATAATAGCGGAATAGTAACGGTATAGTAGTGTTATAGTAACAACATAGTAGCGTTATAGTAACGGTATAGAGGCGCTATAGTAATGGTATAGTAATAGTATAATAACGGTGTAGTAATGATGTAATAACGGTATAATAGCGGAATAGTAACGGTATAGTAGTGTTATAGTAACAACATAGTAGCGTTATAGTAACGGTATAGTAATAGTATAGAAGCGTTATAGTAACGGTATAGTAGTAGTATGGAAGCGATATAGTAACGGAATAGTAAGAGTATAGTAACAGTGTAGTAACGGTATAGTAACGATGTAATAACGGTATAATAGCGGAATAGTAACGGTATAGTAGTGTTATAGTAACGACATAGTAGCGTTATACATAGTAACGGTATAGTAGCGGTATAGTAACAGTATAGTAATGCTATGGAAGCGTTATAGTAACGGTATAGTAATAGTATAGTAACGATGTAATAACGGTATAGTAACAATATAGCAGCGGTATAGTATCAGTATTGTAACAATATAGCACCAGTATAGTAACAGTATAGTGTAGGGCAGTAGTATAGTATAATAATATACTTTACAGTAACTATTTAATAACATAGTAACTAATATAATATAGTAACTAAAATACGATAGTACTATAATACAGTAATTAGTAACATCCTAATTACTATAGTATAGTAATATTATATATTACTACACCATTACCGTGTTATATTATTATACACTACTACAACTGAATAAAAATTACAAAACAATAAATAATAAAAAAGAATTTCACTCCAAATTACTACTAGAGAAAACAAAGATAAATAGCTAACACAACAGAATATTAATATAATTCTTTCCGCGTTGATTGAAACGTCACTCGTCTAATATTCGTTTTCATTCAAGTATTTCGTAATTAAACGATAAATAATTCGATTTTCTACGGAACAGGAATGTTACATTTTTCCGCCGGTTTCCCGTGGGTTTACCGGAAAGCTAATCTCTATAAGTGAACGCGAAACATAACGAAACACGCTCATTAACGATAAGTACCGTTCACACTGTTTAAACGAGATCACGTAGGACCGAGTAATATCAAGTAGCTAGGATATTTTGTTCGATTACTTCGACATGCCAGCTATGGCCGTTAAAACCAGTCGTACGCCTCGATTTCAATCTGCACGCCTTTAATGGCGGAAAATAAAATAAACGTATCGACGAGGCCGACTACGCGCATTAGCGATATTTTAATCGCGGTGTTAATTTACTACGTTCCGGTGTGTTGCGATTAAAAAAAAAAAAAAAAAAGAAAGGGGAAGAAAACGACCGGTACCTATTCGAATGTTACTGATCGTTTCGATAGAGAATTTTACGGTTTCCCGATTAGAACTAGAACGTGGCAATTAATTTTTTTTCTGCATTTTTGTAACATAGTTTTAATTGCTATTCATTGGCTCTCGAAAGTACACGTTCGAAGAATTTTATAGCTGAAATTGAGGTGTAGATATACAGAGGTCATACTGGATTTAGTAATAAATATGTGAAATATCGAACGAATGACGGGGGATAAATATGGATTATCGTAGGAGAAATTGAGAAATATTTGCTGTTAATTATGGAAACGTGAACGCTTGATGAGGGGATTATAAATTTTTATATTTATGAATTCCCAGGTTTGGAAATTTAGAATATTTATTATCGAGGAATATTTTAATTAGACTTTTGGGGATTTAGGAAGTTTGGTGATTTGACAATTTGGTAATTTGACAATTTGGTAATTCTACGATATGGTAATTTGACAATTTGGTAATTCTACGATTTGGTAATTTGACAATTTGGTAATTCTACGATTTGGTAATTTGACAATATTCAAATTTATTAACGTGGTGGTTGGGTAATTTGTAATTTGCTAATTTAGTAATTTGGTAATTTGACAAGTTATTGGTAGAAAATTTGGGAATTTGAATGATAAGGAAATTTACAAATTTGTAATTTTGTGAATTGATACCAAGATAAATTGCTAATTTGGAAATTTTTTAATTTAGTAATTTGGGAAGTCGTAAATGAGGTACTTTAATAATTAAGCCATTTTCAAATTTAGTGATTAATTTGTTAATTTGCCATTTAACACTGCATTATTAGCCATTTTTAATTTGCTAATTTAGCATTTTCAAATTAAGAAATTTACTAATTTATAAATTTGATAATTTGTTAATTTAGCAATTTAGTGATTTTCTAATTGAGTAATTTTGTAATTCGAACTTTCAAATTTTGTGATTATTAATTTTGTAATTTAGCAATTTTCAAATTTAATAATTTGCTAATTGGGTAATTTTATAATTTAGCTACTTTTATTAATTTGATAACGTGGTAATTTGTAAGTTTGATGATTTTGAATTTTTGTAATTTAACAATTTTCAAAATTAATAATATGATAACTTAGTAATTTGTTAATTTAGCAGTTTTCAGATTTAGAAATTTAGAAATTTGTAATTTGTTAATTTGATAATTTGATCGTAATTTGGCGAGTTGCAGTTTTTGAAAAAACTGAGTAGAGAAATTTGGTAATTTTAAATTCTTTAATTTTAAACTATACGAATTCGCTCTTTGGAAATTTTCAAATCTTGTAAATTAAATGTTAGGTTACGTGTAACAGTGGACTAGTATTATTAATGTTAGGTTAGGTAAATATTAGGTTAGATGTAGCAGTGGATTAGTATTATTAATGTTTGGTCAGGTCAATGTTAGGTTAGATGTTGAGATTTGAAGAATTTTGTACAATATGCAAATTTTCCAGTTTCGAAATTAGGCTTATGATTTTATAATTTTCAAACTTCTAAATTGTAAAATTTTCTCACTTCGCAGTTCTAAAATTTAATCTATATTCAGAAACATCTGAAAAGTTAAAATTCAAGAAACGTCCAAGTTGAAAAAGACTAACCTTAAAAAATGACGAAACAATTCAGAAGAGAAATAGTGAAATAATTCAAAACACCAGTGTAGACAGGAGGGAAACAGATTATCTGGAAGAGTAATGGTTTCAGCGGTCGGTAGCCCTAGTTGCGACAAATCTATGCGTTCAGGTTTTTCACAAACCGTAGACGGATTATCATCTGTTTTCAAGTAGTTCTGGTAGCTCATTATAGTCGGAAATAAATCAGCGACCCTCGTTGGCGAAGGTTTCCCTGGTGCCGTCAAACGTTTACCTGGTTTTTCCAATTTCACAAGTCGCCAGAGATTCCGGCTGTGATTCCGTTCTACCCTAATATCCCAAAGAAACGAACACTTTCCTCGTTCGCAGACAAACTACCGACCTGGGATTTATGGGCCACCATACCTTTACCCGTCCATGGCCCTTTCATTCGACTCGAGGGGAAAATACGATCAAAGAGAAGATCGCTATTGACCTAACCTCAACAACCATCAGGATATCGTCCTACTATTTTGCTATTCGAGCAATCACTATTTTTTCCCTACGAGTAGTGTATTGATTTTTTTTTTGTAATTTGACCCATCAGGATATCGATTTACTATTTTATTATTCGATTACTGATTATTTATTTTCCACTTTTCCCTAGTTTTTAAGTTTTTGATATTATAGCTTCGGGACATTGGAATTTTTTAGGATGAACACTTCGTGATCTTGGAAATTTGAAATTTTCGAGTTTTTAGAATTTTTAGAATTTTGGGAGTTTTAGGAATTTTAAGTTTCGGGAATTATAGAAATTTTAGGAGTTTTAAGAATTGTGAGAATTTGGAGAATTCAGAGAATTTTAGGAATTTGGGGAGTTCTCAGAATTTAGGGGATTTTTGGAATTTTTAGTTTTAGGAGTTTTAGAAATTTGGGGAATTTTGGGACTTTTCGGAATTTTTAGAATTTAGAGTATTTGGAGAGTTTCAGGTTTTTTGGGGGAAATTTGAGAATTTTAGGACTTTGGGGAGTTTTCGGTATTTGGGGGATTTTGGAAACTGAATGCATTAGGAGTTTTAGAAATTTGGGGAATTTAGGGACTTTTAGAGACTTTTAGGAATTTTTGTAATTTAGAGTATTTGGAGAGTTTAAGGATTTTTGGGAATTTTAGGAATTTGACGAATTTTAGGAATTTTGGGAATATCAGGAATTTTAGGAATTTGGGGAATTTAAAGAGTTTTAGGAATTTGAGGAGCTTTGAGAATTGTTGGGAGTTTCGAGAATTTTAGGAGTTTTCGGAATATTTAGAATTTTGAAAATTTCGAGAGATTTTCCATTCGGAAATTTGGTAATATGAAAGTTTTATAATTGAGAAATTTGATAATTTAAAAATTTGTAAACTTTTAAATCCCAAAGTTCAAAAACTCAAAATCTTATAAACCTGAGAACACGAAAACTTGAGAAGTTGTTAACCGCCGTAGTCTCTCAGTGTCTGCCATATTTTCCCAAGCCCGTAAACAACTGATTTACCACTTGGCACGCTCGACATCCCCGAAGGCGGCAAATTATCGGGCGTCTACTATACGGTATCAAGCCCAGGGCCGCGTCAGTAATACAAAACCCATTAGAACACTTGCATATTCGCGATATTATTCGTACACGGCCACTGTTACACCGACTGACGGAAAATAGAAAAGCAGAAGGTCTTTCGTATCGTTCGTATGCAATTTGCGTGCGTAGTTCGCTTTTAAAAACCGCTAAAGAACGCGGATACGATAAAACTTCCATCGCGTCAACGACGTCAGTTCCTCGTAAACAACGTTCGCTGTTGTGTGTTTTCAAACACGGTTTACAAGAGCGTAGGTAGAGTTGTTTCTTTCTTATTATTTTTTCTCTGTCTTTCGCCTCGTCAGGAACATTATGAATGGCGTGACCGGGGTTGCATATTAATTAGAGAGCCTGATCAAGCTGATAGACGCGTGAAACGATCGTTTCGGCATATTCGTAGTTGGTATCGCGGGTGGGCACGGCTTCGTTTAGATTCGTAGGACGTTGTTCGACATTTTATTACGTGGCTGGACGCGTGTTGTAGCTGGACGTGTCTGTTTTCCCTTCCTTTCCTACGTTTTCAAATGTTTGTGTTTACGAGAATCTTTGTACAGGAAAGATTCGATATAAGCGAGAATGACTTATACCATATAAGCGAAAAAGTTATTGCACTACTCGTGGAAGACACAGATACGCCACGGAGCTTACCGCGAAACGTGATCTATGTTGAAGTATATCCAACGTAAACGTAAATATAGAACTATTTTATTTTTTATTTTTACACTATCAAACTTGTACCATTAGATTCTTTGCATTTTTCTGATTAAAATGAGACCAAACACGATCTAATTTGGACTATATTTACTTATAATAACTTATTGGAGTAAAGTCCTCGAAGTTTACTATTTCGATTGTCAATCACGTGATTATCCGAGCAGCACCGAAGAAAAACGAAGTTACACGACGTGTCATTACTCGTGTATTTACTGTGGATCTCACTATTGTAAATCTGGACGTAAGCAAAACGTTTGAAATTGGAAATAAAATATATCGAATTACGTCGTGTTTGGTCTTATTTTAATCAGAAAAATATCACAAATATCTTGGTAAAAGTTTCTGTAAAAAAAAATCAAATATAAAAACGTTTTATTGTTGTATTACGATTGTTCCACCGATATGTTACTACTTGTTTACGTCTCTTTCGTTCGCTGTCCTTTTCTACATTCGGCAAAATATCAATCAACGTAGAAACTATATGATACAACCGAAAGTTCAGACCCGAGAGTATGTATGAATATATTCGAATTATTCAAATATTCGAAACATTGGAGTATCTAAAGTATTTGAATATTCGGAAGTATTCGAATTTCAAAACCGTATTCGAAGTTATTCAAATTTCTCAAATATTTAAAGTATTCGAGTATCAAAGTCATTTGATGTTTGAAGTATTTAATTTGAATATTCGAAAACTCGCACATTTCAACGTATTTAAATATTCCGTAGTATTTGAATATTCGAAGAATACGAATTTGAAAACTATTCGAAGTTGTTCAAATTATTGGAATATTCGAAAATGTTCGGATGTGGAATTCGTATTCGAATTTTTGCAGGTTTGCGTTTAAAACGAGCGGGCGTCGTATCGGATCGCGTCGCGTCGTTCAGCGTCCCGTCTAGTCGGTTCAGTGACGGGAGAGCGTCGACGTAGGCGTTGCAACGTGTGCCATCGCAACTGCGCCTGTCTGCGATAAAGAGAGGTGTCCAACGATGCACTTCCCCTCTGTCGTGCACTTAGCGCCCCGGCGAAATGATTTATTCGACGTTTACTCAAGGTCTTTAACTCTCATTAAAATAACCGCCAGCCGGTTCGCTTTTCTTCTCCTTCCTTTTTTAAGCCTCCCTTCTTCTTGCTCCTTCGTTTTTCCCTTCGCCGTTACGAAGGACTCCCTCGGGGGATGGGAACTGCTACCTACCATCGGGAGCCGAGCGAGATTTTCGCTTTTTACCCTTGGCTTCGTCGGCTGCTTAGCTGAAAGCGATCCTCTCGCTTCTTTGCTCCTTGATGCACAGCCTCGATACGCGTCGCGAGTCCACTAGCCTTCACCGAGTGTCGACCATCACATCTTAACGAGAAATCGCTGTATATTAAATAATGACTTCTGAGGAAACCATTCTGGATAAATGCTTCTCTAAGCTTCGCTAATTTCGGTTTCCCTCATTTTCGACTAACTCACATTTTGCTTCTCCTTATAGGCAGCACGCTCTCGTTATATTGCCCTAGATGATGCTGTGTAGGAGTAATATATTATCTTTGTAAACTAGTTTTCATAACATGTGATCATTGAACGCGTGGTATTATAATTTGTGGTGATTTAACTGGAGGTGACGTAGTGCGTGGTGGTATAAAGCGAGGTAACGCGTCGAAATACAAAGTACGCTGATATAAATAGAGGTGATACTGCGCGTAGTGGTTGACCGAATGGTACGTGGCAATATAAATTGAGGTAATAGGACGCGGGGTGATATATCGCGTAGTAATATAACTCGAGGTGATACAACGTGTGGTGGTAGAATGTATGATAATATAACGTGAGGTATTAGAACGCGTGGTGATATAGCTAGAGGTTATACGACGTGTGGTAGTAGAATATATGGTAGTACAACGCCTGGCAATACAAAGCGAGGTAATAGAACGTGTCGAAACACAACATGGTGATATAACGCGTGGTGATACAATGCGTGGTGATACAACGCGTGGTAATATAACACGTGGTGATGTAAATTGTAATAATTAAATGCGTGATAATATAACACGTAATACTTAAACACGTAGTAATATAGCGCGCGACGATACAACGCGTGGCGATATAACGCGTGGCGTTATGACACGTAGTAATATAACGCATGGCAGTTACGACGCGTAGTAATTCAACACGTAGTAATATAACATGTGGCGATAAAACGCGTGGCAATACTTCGAGTAGTGATACAACGTATGGTGATATAACGTGTAATAATTCAGAACGTAGTAACATACGTGGCGATAAAACGCATAGTGATATAACATGCAATAATTCCACACGTGGTGATATAACGTATGTTGATATAACGCATGATGATGCAACGTGCGTGGTGATAATGCATGTAATGATATATTGCGAGGTAATATTCGTGATAATATAACACGTGTTGATGTAGCAGTCATATAACGCGTCCCAATAGAACACATACATATTAGCGTATGTGTTGATATAAAGAGTAGCAATATAATGCAATCTAATGCTACTCACATAACATTTATATAATAATTGAGAAATGGAATAAATAGATGAATAAGTCATATAAAATTGTACCTAAAATATTACTATGTCTATAGAGCAAATTCTGTAATAATAATGATTTCAATATAATTTATTAATGAACGATTTTATGTTTTGTAAGGTGAGTTATATCAATTTGAATAAATATCAACTTTTACGAAGATTATTTTTTAAATTGTATTTAATACTCGTTAGTATTTTATTGTTGATGCTTGAATGGTACTTTATATTCAAGGTTCAGAATAATTGTGTAAAATGAATAAGGTTCTTAATGGTTTAAACAGCTTTAAAAAAGTTCCGTTCAGCAGACACATAAATCCGATCCAAAGCGACGATCGTAAATCTGAAATCTCAATTTCTCCGCTTTCCTTGGCAAGATTCAGTGAGCCGACATATTGGAGTATGTATCATGGAGTGGTCATTCTGGAAACATCTTAAGCCATAGTATATCTTCTTTTTAACAAATATTGTGATTTCGGATCAAGAAATATTTATGGAGACTTCAAACGATCAGTATATTACATGTATTACTAATACAGTGCTGGCTGTATTTTAACAGTGTCAGTAAACACTCGTCTTAAGCTACCATATTTTTGGACTTAGTTACCAGATTTATGAATGACCACATTTCTAAATTTTCGAATATTTTAGTTATCAGATTTTCACATTCAAAATTCATCACTTTCGAAATTTCTATACTTCTCTATTTTTGTTTCTGTATTTTCAAAATCTAGAATTTATAAATTTACTGATTTCAAATTTTACAAATTTAGAAATTCCAAAATTCCAAGTTTTTAAATATCAAAATTTTCCAATTTTTCAATCACCAAATTTCCAATTTTATAAATATCAAAATTTTCCAATTTTCAAATTCTCAAATTTCCAAATATCCAAATCTCAAAATTTTCTAATTCCTAATTCTCAAAATTTCCAAGTTTTTCCCTAATTTCCAAATTCCCAAAATTCCTGCAATTTGAATTTTCCAATTCTCTTTCAAAATCTTCAAATCCTAAAATTCCCAAATTTCTAAAATTAAAAATTTTCCAATTCCTATATTTTTAAGATTTCAAGTCTAAAAATTTCAAAATTCTAAAACTCTCAAATGCCTAAATACCAAAATTCCAAAATCTTAAAATCCAAAAATCCAAATAATTCAATTGCAAAATTAAACAATTTTAAAGTGTACAATTTTCTATATTTTCAAATTTCTTAATTTCCCAGTGCAAAATTCTTTAACTATTATTTCAGACTGTCCAAATTAACAAATACTCAAATTTCCAAATTCCAAAATTGTATGATCACAACTTCCCTGAAACTTTACATTTCCAATCAGTGTAACATAAATGTTATGCAACGTTTTTATGTGAAAAAATCGTATGATACTTATAATGTTTCAAAATTGGTCATTTAGTATGTAGTAACATAATAAATTTGCCGGCTGTTTGATACGCGTTTCAGCTTAATTCCCCGTAACATATCAAAATAATTAAAAAGAGCCGTTTAAATCCAGCTGGAGAGTACCGTTTAAAATATGGAAACGAACGTGTACAGCGAACTGTCAATTACTCGGATGCCAGTGTTTTCGGTGAAAAAATATTCCGTCGATATCTATGTAGAGAATATATTGCTTCGATATTGATTGCATGATGTTTGACGACAAATAAATCTCCACGATATCTCTGTCAACGAAGCGTAATGTTGAACAAATGAAATACAGACGTGTATACAACGCAAAGCTACCTTCACACTCTTCCTATTGTAATTTATTGCATTACACGTATTAAGAATATTAACGAATCGTTTATATAGTATCCCGTAGCAAGCTTTGAGCTTTCATTTCATGTACCACAAATGATATTTTATAATATTGTTGTGTCATGAAACATTAAACAGGTTACATTTCTGTATAGAATATTTGACATGCAACGATTTAGTAGTTCTTGTATTTTAATTTTTAACTTTTGAGTAAGTATTAACAATTCGTTTATACATTTTCTATGAATTTTAAGCTTTAATTTGGTATGTTGCAAATGGTATTCCATGATAGTTTTATGTCATGAAATTGTGTTAGATCTTTTAGGTCTCTGAATTATTTCGTATGCAACAACATAACTGTAATATTTCAATGTATACCTTTGCGTATATTAAAAGCATTAACGTAACCTTTATATGGTAATTTTAACAAAGTTTCAAGCTTTAATTTTATGTATTATAAGAGATATTTCATTATACTTTTATGTCATGAATGTACGTCAGATGTTGAATATTTTTGAGTCTGCATTTTAATACTCAACCTATCAGGTATTCTATGTATCTAAATTCATTTTTTCACATGCATCACATTTAATATTTCTAAATCCATCTTTTGATACACAGTAACCTATAAAACATTTAGTATTTCCAAACAACTTATATTTAATATTTTCAAAAAACCTATCAGACAATTAGGATGTCTAAATTCATACTTCGATATGCATCATCCCATCTAACATTTAATATAACTACATCCATCTTTTCATAGGCAACAACCTACCAGATATTTAATATACCTAAATCCATCTTCTGATAGGCAACAACCTAGCACATATTTAATATACCTAAATCCATCTTTCAATAGGCAACAACCTACCAAATATTTAATATACCTAAATTCATCTGATACACAACAACCCATCAGATATTTAATATATCTATCAGTTAATATATCTATTCGACACACATTAACCTATCTAAAATTTAATACTTCCAAATGCACCTTCGGTACGCAACAGTCCATCAGATATTTAATATATCTATCAATTAATGTATCTATTCGACACATATTAACCTATCTAAAATTTAATACTTCCAGCTGCACCTTCGGTACGCAACAGTCCATCAGATATTTAATATATCTATCAATTAATGTATCTATTCGGCACACATTAACCTATCTAAAATTTAATACTTCCAAATGCACCTTCGGTACGCAACAGTCCATCAGATATTTAATATACCTATCAATTAATGTATCTATTCGACACACATTAACCTATCTAAAATTTTTATAATTCCAAATGCACCTTCGGTACGCAACAACCCATCAGATATTTAATATATCTATCAGTTAATATATCTATTCGGCACACATTAACCTATCTAAAATTGAATATTTCCAAATGCACCTTCGGTACGCAACAGTCCATCAGATATTTAATATATCTATCAGTTAATGTATCTATTCGGCACACATTAACCTATCTAAAATTTAATACTTCCAAATGCACCTTCGGTACGCAACAGTCCATCAGATATTTAATATATCTATCAATTAATGTATCTATTCGACACACATTAACCTATCTAAAATTTTTATAATTCCAAATGCACCTTCGGTACGCAACAGTCCATCAGATATTTAATATATCTATCAATTAATGTATCTATTCGACACACATTAACCTATCTAAAATTTAATATTTCCAAATGCACTTTCGATACGCAACAACCCATCAGATATTTAATATACCTAAATTCATCTGATACACAACAGCCCATCAGATATTTAATATATCTATCAATTAATGTATCTATTCGGCACACATTAACCTATCTAAAATTGAATACTTCGAAATGCACCTTCGATGTGCAACAACCCATCAAATATATAGTATTCCCAAATCCATGATTAGATACAGTGCAAGCTAATATGTTTACCATTAGTTGTCTCTGGTTGCAATAGCGAAGGGCGTAGTTTGCGCGAGTTGACTGCTCGATTTAACCCTCCCACCCTTCCAATAAATTTCCACCACCTTCTCGTATGTCTGCCAGCAGGCAAGCTACATGAGCAAAGTGTGTCCCGAAATTAGTTGCTTAATTAAAGCACCCCAGGGACTACTTTCCAACAGAGAGAAGCTTGTAAGCATACGTAGTACAAAACCCCGTTCATCCCCCTTCAAGCATACCATCGCCGCTATCGATTCCTTCTTCTACCCCTTGTTTTTTAGCCCCCCCTTTGCTTGATTCAATCCCGAAAAATAAATGGACCGATGCCAAGAATTCTCGATTGATCGTTTCGATTTTGTGGCTTATCGTTATTGAGCCACTGAGCTTTTGTCTATATTTATGTCTGTCGATATACCGATAGGTTATTCCTTTCTTTTTATGGGTTACTACATCCATCATTCTTATCAGCTTTTATAGAATTTTCGGACCACGCGGGGATGTATGTAAAATATATCGATACTTTCTTTTTAGATCGTGGAGAAATAGTGAAACTGCTTCGAAATATTATAAATATAATTGATCAGACTTGTCAAAAATAATACATAATTTGTTTTAATTTATTTTTATTTTATTTTAAAACATTTAATTTATTTTATTTTTCACAAAATCATAGTGGTTGAGAATTTACATTGACCATATGTATTGATATATAATTATTAGTATTCTTATTTGCAATATTTGTATTAATATGAACTCTTACATACATACTCCTATGTATAAAATGTACAAAAAATATAATTAATGTATGCAATAAAATTTGTTCACTTACGACATCTAAACAGTGAAGTTGAACGAATGAACGAATTTAATGAATTTAATTTTATTTAACGAATTTATTCAAACAATTTCTGAAGTAAATTTAAAATTTAAAAAATTGTGTTGTAAGAATTTAATGTATAATTTAAACGTTAAAGATTATATCAAGATTGACAAATAAAATTTAATTTTATTTAACGAATTTATTCAAACAATTTCAGAAGTAAATTTAAAATTTTTGAATTGTCTTGCAAGAATGTAATGTATAATTTAAACGTTAAAGATTATATCAAGATTGGCAAATAAAATTTAATTTTATTTAACGAATTTATTCAAACAATTTCAGAAGTAAATTTAAAATTTAAAAAATTATGTTGCAAGAATTTAATGTATAATGTAAACGTTAAAGATTATGCAAAGATTGGCATTCTCGTTTCAAGTACACTCGATCAGTATTTATAAATGCACTTCCATATAATGTATGCGTTAGATATTGCTCAGCGGTGTTGATGATGTTTCGGAAAAGTATTTCTACGATCAAGGATTCCTAAGTAAGCAAGCATTCGGAATTATAACACGTGGATTGTGTTACGAAGAGCGTACATAAACGAGACACGTTGTAAAACGTCACTTGACGATGTGTGCTTAGGTTTCGTGAAGTAGAGAAGCGTGTTTGACTATTTCTACAAAGCTGACAGAGAAAACAAAGGTGTACGTAGGCGAGGGTAGTTTAGGAACACTTCAATTTTCAATTTCAAACAAATCGTATTCCAGTGAGTTTTCGATTTCAAATAAGTCTTGAGCTCGATCGATCAACAATGCAATCGTCAACCATTGAGATGATTTTCAAGATAAACTTGTTGTTTATAAAAACATCTTGAGAAGTCGGTGTTTATTTAGAGCGGTGTCGAAGATGAAACGTGAGTTAAGATGATCTATTGCTTTTGAAGATTATTCAGTGAGATTTGCAAATATTATTAGAGTGACAAGTGTAAATATTATTAAAGATCGTTTATGAGTCCTGGGGAATATTATTATATTAATAAATTAGATGGAGTTAGGATTTGACGAATGTAGCACCATGGAATATGGATTATCACCTGAGATACAGGGTACAGATTATAGAGAAATTTTCGAAGTTACATATTAAAGTTTTATATTCCCAAATTTCCACTTATATGGATTACTAAATATTTAAATTTCTAATGCACGAATTTATGAGTTTGCTAGATTCTAAATCTCCAAATTACAAATTTGTGAATTTACTAGGTTACAAACTTTATTGAATTACACTGTAAATTCTTAAATTTTCGCATAATCAACTTTTTGTGTTCATTAATTTCCAAATCTCCAACATTTTCTATATTTTCCAATTTTCAAATCTCCAATATTTTCTATATTTTTCGATTTCCAAATTTCCAACATTTTCTATATTTTCCAATTTCCAAATCTCCAACGTTCTTTATTCTCAAACTTCCAGTTCTCCAATATTCTTAATTCACAAATTTGCAAATTTCCAACGTTCTGAATTCTCAAATTTACAATTCTTCAACATTCTAATTTCTCCATTAACCAAAAAGAAGATACCACGAAAACTTAGGAGACTCTCAGAGAAATCCTAGATAAAATAAAAGCATCCAAGAAGAATCTAACAAAATCTAAAGCAGTTTCAACAAATCACCTACAGCTCAAAACCAATGTGAATGGAAAACCCTACCCCTTCAGAAGAATCTAAAGAAATTACTCTAAATATCCACGAAAGACCCTAAAATTTATGTAGAAACAATTCAAAGAGATTACTCGAAATATCCTCAAAAGACCCCAGAATTAACGTAGACGGAATCCAAAGAGATTCTAAATATCCACAAAAGACTCCAGAATTAACGTAGACGGAATCCAAAGAGATTCTAAATATCCACAAAAGACTCCAGAATTAACGTAGAAAGAATTCAAAGAGATTATTCTAAGTATCCACAAAAAGGCATGAATAACATAGTAAGAATCCGAAGAGAACCTCATGAAATTCAAAAAGAATCCAGAGAGAATCCCATGGAATCCAAAAGGAACCCAGAGAGAATTCTATGGAATCCTAAAAAAACTGAGCCTCCCATGGAATCCTAAAAAAATTGAGTCTCCCATGGAATCCAAAAAGAACCTAGAGAGAATCCCATGGAATCCAAAAGGAACCCAGAGAGAATCCCATGGAATCCTAAAAAAACTGAGCCTCCCATGGAATCCTAAAAAAATTGAGTCTCCCACGGAATCCAAAAAGAACCTAGAGAGTCTCCCATGGAATCCAAAAGGAACCCAGAGAGAATCCCATGGAATCCTAAAAAAACTGAGTCTCCCATAGAATCCAAAAAAAACCTAGAGAGAATTTAATAAGAGTCCAAAAAGAAACTAGGAAGACGTTAATAAGAATCCTTAACTATGTATCAGAGGTAGAAGAGCAAAATGAAGTAAACGTAACTTTATTTAATTAAAATACACATAGAATGGGAAGAGAGAGTTTAAAATTGAAATAACACTTGCCATTTTCAATTTGGCCACACGGTCCCGGGACAGTTTATGTGTCGGAATAAAACGTATCATTGAATCTCGAGATTCAATCGAAGCTCGAGTTTATTCGACGAGGAGCAAGCAGGCCAATTTCAGATTCCAGACCATTTAACCGACTGATTTTTCGGGATCATACGGTAAAGGTTGGCCCATAGAATGGTAGGATAAAGTGTACGTTGCTTCACCCTCGCCATATTGCCAATGTTCCCTCGAATGATCTTGTTATTTTTTACTACGTACCTTGGGGTTTACTACTGACCCGCCAGTTTTGCACCATCTTCAGAGATAAGGGAAGATATAAAGTTCCGGATTTACGATCTCCAGATAGATAAGACAACGATGTTCCGAACGTGCTGACTTTTTCCGATGCTCGAGAAGGAAAAAAATTGAACCTTGTTAACCGAGTACGGGTATGCTGACATTAAAACGATATAATTATATTAGCAACGAATTGTCAACGTTTTAATGGTCTATAAAGAATCGTGTTACGAGGAGATTGTCGGAGATACCTATCTTTGTTTACATTTCTGTTTTCAATGGCGAAGAATTAGCTAGCAAATTTGTTCTTGGACGAAAATTCGCTTTTTTGGATTATTTTTAATGGGGTTTGAATCTCGTGGATGCAGTCAATGAAAGCAAATTTTCAGTTTTATAATTTTTTACATTTTCGGACTTGTGATTCTAAATCTCTTGTCTTTTCAAAAGACATTTAACATTAATTAAAAATTAATAAAATAATATTAATTTCGTTCAAAACAAAAAATTTGAAGATGCAATCTTCTATTTAATTTTTCAATACAATTCATGTACTACACTTCAAATTTTTAGGAATATACATTCTTTATTGCATAATTCCACTGCAATTAATACACAAAAATATTAAGTCACTTATGGCCAAGAATCATTAGTTTAAAAAATATTATTTTTGTACTACTTAGGGACTTCAAAAACACGAGATATGTAGTTGATATGGTATTAATAAGCTTAACACTAATCATACCAAACCGGTCAAATGTCCGGTTTACATGTCTCTTATCTTAAATTACAAAATTTGTTAAGCTTTTTTCAAATCTGTGTTGATTTTTATACCGTCGGTACGGTTAATTTTAATTAGGTATGGCATATATTAAATATGTTAAAACAGTATTTCACAATATTAAAATAAAAACATCTGAACTACTCATTTTTCTCCCAATTTAATACTTTTATAAAGAATAATAATTTAACATTTTTCTATCAAGAATAATAATTTAGTATTTTTTCATAAGGAACAATAATTTAATATTCTTTCATAAAATACAAAAATTTAATATTTTTTCATAAAGAATAATAATTTAATATTCTTTCATAAAGAATAATAGACTACATATAAAAGAATCAAAATTGTATAATTCCATTTAAAAGAAAATAATTGTCCTTTCCATCTTCCCTACGCATTATAAAACAGCTACTTTCGCGCCATGTTTTGTTTCCCGCAATCATGTAAGTGTCGTCTACAATTGTTCGTGTCCTCAGTAATTCTGTAGACGTTCAAGTGTATCCACTTAATCGAGTCACCCTGTATATTCACTTTTGGCGGAGACTGTATGTTTTGTTGGAAGGCGAAGAAAACGAAGCGTTTTGTCCCTGTCGAATAAACAACATCTTGACGTAATATAAGTCCACGGAGAAGAGCCGTAATGGCGGCGGATAGTAAAGTCGTTCCACTTCGCATACCTCTCACGTGGAATACATTTGCAGTAAGTGCTTGGAGCCTAGTAGCTACGACGTTGCTCGACTGATGACGACATAAACAAACACGTGTCCCAGGATGAGACCATTTGTAATGAGAATGGCGAACAACCGACACCAGGGACTACATCGTGCCTGTTTATAGGTTAGACTCCTAGCGTCCATTATCGAATCAGCGTGGAAAAAAGTGTCGTTGTTGTTGAGGGAATCCAGGGAAATTATGGATATGAATTAAAAAAGTTACTGACCGCGATTGCTATTAATCATAGGAATATAATAATAGAAATAGAATATAAAAAGAATTGTATTCATAGACGCTCCGACCGGTTCAATGGTTGCGGGGTGATTGAAATTTTTGCGGTTTTTAGCTGCGCACGTAACGCATATTTTTACCGCGAAATTTGAAGGTTGTATCAGCTACAAGAAGAAAACAGTCCCAAAGTAGTCAATGTTAGAGAGGGATTTGATTGTTGAAAACACGGTGGTTATTGGAACAATATTTTAAATATACATATCTCTGTATTTCATCGAATGTAAGGGATGAAATATAAATTGATTTATAATTGAGATATAAAAGTTAACATACTTTTGTTATCATGGAATACGTATAAAAGCATTTTAGTAATTCTTGTATTTTAGGCAATTAGGAAATCTCAGGTTCGAAAATACTTCATCCATAAATTTAAAAATTCTCACATTTGGAAAATCCTCAAATTAACAAGTTTAAAAATTTTCAAGATCTTTGTTCGATTCTGATAGAAACCAAAATGAGTAAATTTTGAAATTCTCAAATATTGCAAAGTTGGAAAATCTCAAATTCTTACGTTTTCCAAATTTGAGAAGCCCCAAGTTGAAAAGTTTGCAAATTCTCAAATTTCCCTATTCTTAAATTTTCAAATCCCCAAATTTCCGTATTCTTAAATTTTCAAATACCAAATTTCCCTATTCTTAAATTTTCAAATCCCCAAATTTCCCTATTCTTAAATTTTCAAATCCCCAAATTTCCCTATTCTTCAATTCTCAAATCCCCAAATTTCCCTATTCTTACATTTTCAAATCCCCAAATTTCCCTATTCTTCAATTTTCAAATCCCCAAATTTCCCTATTCTTAAATTTTCAAATCTCCAAATTTCCCTATTCTTAAATTCTCAAATCCCCAAATTTCCCTATTCTTAAATTTTCAAATCCCAAATTTCCCTATTCTTAAATTTTGCAAATCCCCAAATTTCCCTATTCTTAAATTTTCAAATCCCCAAATTTTCAATTTCCAAAATTCCTCAAATTTGAAAAATGCCAAATTCAAAAATTTTCCAGGTTTGGAAAGTTCCAAAAAAGTCCCAAAATTTTGAAATGTCTAAATTCTCGAATTCCTAAATTTCCCAAATTTGAGAACCACTAACTTCTGAAATTTTCAATCCCGCAAGTTTTGAAATTTTCCAAATTTGAAAAGTTCCAATAAAGTCCCAAAATTTGGAAATTTCTAAATATTCAAATCCCTAATTTCCCAAAAATTTCAAATCCTTTTGCCCATTCCCAAAAATCCCTAAAGGTAGTGTAGCACGTGTTCTCCCTCTTAATTACCATATACTCCCCGAGGAAGACAGATTTACTCCCGAGTGTACTTCCTTCTCCCACCCATTACTCACGCAATCGTATATTTTTTTTAGCTCGTGTCTTCTTTGTGCTTACTGATCGTTCCTTTCGTTCTCTTGTTGTTCAAACTTCTTGCTCTCCTTGACGAATCGATTACGATTCGTTACAGATTGCAAGTTGAATGATCACCGGGGAAAATGGTTAGAAAGGAAACGAGTATACTGAGGTTATTAGTATTTAAATTGAGATATTTGAGTAAGTGAGAAGATTGAACTTTGGATAAGTAAACTCGCAATGTTGGCTTTGAAATTGACAGCAGTGCAAATGGTTTGCTTAATGCAACAGCACTCGTTCCTTTCACAGAGATTATTTATTTACCGATCGCTATATCACCGGTGGTATCTTGTTAAAATTCTGCAATTTATTCCCGATCATAATTCAAAATTATTACTCTATTTGGGAAGCTCCGGGAGAATTACTTTAGGCAGAATTCGTGCTTAATTACGAAACTCGGCTGATATAATTTTAGTTACGTAAATTCCAATTAATAATTACACTTGGCGAGGTAGTTTCGTCAGACACTTATTACGTACGGTATCTCGAAATTGGCTTGAACACTTTAATCACCTGAATGATGAAGAGGAAACGATCCCGGGTCTAATTGAAATTTTTTTGCTCCTCGTTCGAGTAACCTTCTTCGATGCTTAAAAACTCACAAAACACAGTTTTTACTTGTTCCTTTTTATCGAACGTATGATTATCTCGCGGAAGGACACAAGAAATGTGTTTCCCTTTTTTCGTTGTACGCTGAACGACTCTGACGTCGAATGTTTAAAGTCCGACACGATTTGACGCCATAACGTTACTTTGCATTTTTATTATATGTAATCTGTCCGTTGTTCTGCAATTTATTTTTCATCTTTAACACTTGCGGTCCAAGGTACTTTTTCGGTGATGTCAATTTGAAAGCTTTCATTTTTACTAATTTTGTTTACCTCCGTTTTCTTAACCTCTAAAATATGACTAAATTTTTACAATTTTACCGACAATTTTGCTTGCAGTATATTTAAATAACATACGCACAGTAGACGTAAATTATTGAAGATTATTTTCCTCTTATTGTCAGCCGCCATTTTGATTTCTGTATTAAACAAAATGGTGACTGCGAGTTGCGTTTTTTTTACATAATTTTGTATGCCGTATCTGAAATATTATACAAAATATAAAAATGTTATAAAAATTGATCATATGATATATAATTAATTATAACTGCTATTAAAGTTAATCTAGGAAATTAAATTACTTAAAAATAATTGATAGAACCTAATTTCAGAAGAACTTGTATAGATTTGCAAAAGAGTTTAAAGAAAATAATGATAGTTTCTCTAAATAGTTAATTTAAAAGCGCGGAAATTTTCAAAGTAGTTGTATATGCGCGAAAATTGTAAAAATGATTGATTTATAAGCATTGAAATATTCGAAGTGATTTAAAAGCGCGCGAATTTTCAATATGATTCAATTTATTGACGCGTTTATCTTCTGAATGATCAATTTGAAAGCGCGGGAGTTTTCAAAATAGTTGATTTATAAGTGTAAAATTTGTCAAAGTGATTGATTTAAAAGCGCGCGATTTCTCAACACGATTCAATCTATAAACGCGTTTATCTTCCGAATGATCAATTTGAAAGCGCGGGAATTTTGAAAATAGTTGATTTATAAACGTAGAATTTGTCAGATTGATTTAAAAGCGCGCAATTTTTCAATACGATCCTATTTAGAATCGCGTATTTCTTCTGAACGATGGATTTAAATGCGCGGGAGTTTCCAAAATAGTTGATTTATAAACGTAGAATTTGTCAAACTGATTGATTTAAAAGCGCGCAATTTTTCAGTGCGACTTCAATATTTTCTGTATGATCAATTTAAAAACGTGGAAATTGAAATGATTGATTCGTAAGCGTTGAAATGTTTATAACGCGTGAACTTTTAAAATGTTCAAAATAGTTAATTTAAAATCGCAGGAAAGTTCAAAGTAGGCAATTAATATGTAAAGTAGTAATGTACAGTGTTCTTCAAGTTTACTGATCACCCAGTATACCCTATGGTCGATTTTCTTTCGTCGACGATGTATAATGCGTCCATATAACATTCGTCGGACAAATCAGCCACGGAAGCTATACCGTTGTCTATCATCGGAAAGATCAGCCACGAGACAGATATAGTACATGGACGTCGAGTAAACACGTGGCTGTATCCTGTATATTCGGGAAAGCGTAAATTTACGAGCCAATAAATTATCGTGGCACGCCTATCGTGACATCGCTTGCAAAACGCTAACAAGCCGTTAACGGCGTCGCCCGTCCTCTCGACGTTAATGAGGAACGGCATGCGTGAACACGGATCGACCGACATTTTTGCATTCGAACATGACCGGCGAAAAATCGCCACGATTAATTTTTTTTTGAACCACTGTTATGTAAGAAATTGCAGGTGGATCGGGGGGACTTGTTTGTTATTTATCCCTTTCCGCTCGAAAGTGTTTTTGTCGGCAGCCGAACATTTTCTGGTTGAAAAGTTTGATGAAATCTTTTGATTGTTCTTTTGAGTTTTATGAATTTTGAAATTCTTTATGAGTGTTATTCTAGTCAGTAATTATGTTTACATAGTACGTATTATAATGTTTAATTCTATATCAGTCATTATTTCAGTGTCTTTGTACATCATATGTGTTATATTATAGATATGATGTACTAAATGTGTTATATTATAGATTTAGTTTAAAAATACTTGTTCGAAATTGTACCGAATTGTCACTTTTCAGAAATTTGGTTAAAGAACTAAAATGTTACTTCAAGTTTTTAAATGCTACTAATAAAATACTACTTATTAATGAACTAGTATGTAACTACACAGTAATGATACTACCTAACTACAGTACGTCAATGGACGTGTTAAGGTAGATAGAGTCAAAACTAAATCGTGTTTGGTTTCATATTTAAAATGTTAAAAATACTTGTATTAACTGTTTATGTATTACAAGACATTGCAACTGTATTTAGAACAATTTGTTTAAAATAAAAATACTACCTGAGCAAATTTTGAAAAACTATCTAAGTAGTAATAAAATACTACTCAATTAAACATTAATAAAATGCCACCCAACTAAATAGTAATAAAATACTACCTAACTAAATATTAATAAAATGTTACCCAACTAAATAGTAGTAAAATACTACCTATCTAAATATAAATATAATACTACCTAACTACATACTAACAAAATGCTACCTAACTAAATAGTAATAAAATGCTACCCAACTGAATATTAATAAAATGTTACCCAACTAACTACTAATAAAATGCTACCCAACTAAATATTCCTAAAATGTTACCCAACTAAATAGTAATAAAATACTACCTAACCAAATATTAATAAATTACTACCTAACTAAATATTAATAAAATGCTACCCAACTAAATATTCCTAAAATGTTACCCAACTAAATAGTAATAAAATACTACCTAACCAAATATTAATAAATTACTACCTAACTAAATATTAATAAAATGCTACCCAACTAAATAGTAGTAAAATACTACCTAACAAAATATAAATATAATACTACCTAACTACATACTAACAAAATGCTACCCAACTGAATACTCATAAAATGCTACCTAACTAAATAGTAATAAAATGCTACCCAACTGAATATTAATAAAATGTTACCTAACTAACTACTAATAAAATGCTACCCAACTAAATATTCCTAAAATATTACCCAACTAAATAGTAATAAAATACTACCTAACTAAATATTAATAAATTACTACTTAATTAAATATTAATAAAATGTTACCCAACTAAATAGTAGTAAAATACTACCTAACTAAATATAAATATAATACTACCTAACTACATACTAACAAAATGCTACCCAACTGAATACTCATAAAATGCTACCCAACTAAATAGTAATAAAATACTACCTAACTAAATATTCATAAATTACTACCCAACTAAATATTAATAAAATGCTACCTAACTAAATAGTAGTAAAATACTACCTATTTAATGGGTTGGGGAATAAGTTCGTAGCGTTTTTATATTTTCCTTTATTTTACGACGATTTTTTTGTTGTTTCACAAAGTGTATAATATTTTTCGATAGAGTTAGGTTCTTTCTACTCTACAAAACTGTACTAATCGTTTTTTTGAGTAATTTAATTTTTTATTACTTTTGAGGCTTAGAAATGGAATATCCAAGAGGTAAAAAGCAACATTTTCGACACCTGCTCCTCTTCGCTTTTCATCGAGGCCAAAAAGCTGCTGAAGCAGCCCGGGACATTTGCAACGTATATGGAGGTGTCATAGACAAGTCTACAGTACGGAAATGGTTTGCAAAGTTCAAAAATGGCGATTTTGACCTCGAATTGCGAAGAAGAGCAGGTGTCAAAAATTTGCTTTTTACCTCCTAGATATTGCATTTCTAAGCCTCAAAAGTAATAAAAAATTACATTACTCAAAAAAACGATTAGCACAGTTTTGTAGAGTAGAAAGAGCTCTATAAAATGAATATTATACACTTTGTCCAACAGCAAAAAAATCGTTTAAAACAAAGAAAAATATAAAAACGTTACGAACTTATTCCCCAACCTAATAAATACAAATAAAATTCTACCCAATCAAATATGAACTAAATACTACCCAACTAAATTCTAATAATCTTTTACCCCACTAAATACAAATAAAATACTATCTGAGTTCTAACAAAATGCCAACTCCAGCATGTCACTCACGCATAAATGGCCATTTTTGGCTCCCTCCGACGCAGAATCTCGTTCGAATGTTTCACCAACGAAAGTTAGCACGAAAACAAAGGCATGGCTACCGGTGAATAGATCGCAGTAAAGTATCACGATGCAGAGAAGCGAGAAGGAGGGTTCGTGACCTTTCGCACACCTTTGAAAACTCGAGTGTCTGTATCAGATCTTATCGATACAGCTGGCAATCAACGTTGAACTTCTTCGAAGCCGATGATACCTGGCCCTGGCTCGTCGGATCTTCTTTGAAAGCTAGAAGGATAGAATAGGTCTCTACTAACGTTTCACTGACTAGTAGTCGTTCCATGAAATACATGATACGTCATGTTGGCCGCTTCCACTAACGAGCTTAAATTTAATGGGAACCGTGTCTCGACGGACGCCATCAACCGGAAAAATTCCCTCTTCCAGCTCATTTTCATTTAATTTTTTAACGATATAGAAATGAATACGAATCTATCGAGCCACCTAGCATGAAATTTTTTGGAAATTTTGGTAACGAGAGCTATTTTTTTAGCTTTTCGGAAGTTCGTTTGTTTAATTTGAAATATGTGTGAGGTGGAATGCTAAATTCACTGCAGGGTGTAGAGTGGTATTTGGAAGAATCTGTGAGATATTTCATGTATTGTTTTATAGGTAATTTTTATTAACATATTTTATTAACAATATTTTGTTAATAATATTTTATTAACATAGTTTATTAACAATATTTTATTAACATATTTTATAAACATAATTTTGTAATGATGCTGATTATGAAGGAATAAGGTAATATTTATTGTTTAATTAGTATTTGGATAAAATTTATAATTTCAATTTTTAATACTTTATAAAATTGACGAAGTTTATGAAATTTATAAACAAAATTGTAACAAGACATTTTTATATATTTTGTAATATTGATTAAGTTCATCAGATTTTGAAATAGAAATGTATTAAAATTCATTTTTATTTGTTTTATAAAATTCATCAAATTCATCAAATTTAAAAATAAATCTCTGATGAGATTTTCAATTGTTTCCTTCTTTGTTCAACCTAAAGTAATTAAATTTGAATATCTTCGACTCTGTACAACACCCTTAATTATAAATTACATAATATTTATTATTTAGAAAGCATTTATAAATCATTTTTGTATATTTATTAAAATTAATGCAACTAAAAAATTTAGGAATAAAGTTTTTTAAAAAAATTCAGTTTTGAACAAATTTTTATTTACGCAGACTAAAATAATGTGACTTATTTTTCATCCCCTTATAATACTAAATATTTAATCAATACCTATATAATATGTGTTACTTTTTATTCATTTATAATTAGTATTCATTAAAATATTATTATGAATAAAATAGAATAAAATAGTTGAATAAAATAAGGTTTGTTTGAATTATTTGAAATTATGTAAACAAAGGAAATATTTAAAGAATAAATGTTAGTTCGGTGACAAAATGTTTGAAACATATCTGCAATACAATAACTGCAGTAGATAGTAAATGTTTTATCAATGGAAATGTGAACTATTCTTCGGTTACCAGAGAAATCTGATAAAAAAGTGTGTTAAACGAAATTCCGATGAAATACCAGGTTGGAGAGAATAAAGAGTGGTTAAATCCTTGTTAAAAGAAGCGGTGGTTACGGTTCGATTTTTAATCCGATAATCCTATAAAATCTGTAACGCGATTTCATGCTTTCAAATTTTATGCTAGTTTTATATCAGAGTAGTCTCATTATTAATGGAGAGATTAAGTACAGACTCCGTGATTTAACTGACAAATACGAATTGAGAAACATATTTAAACTGTGAATGATAAAAAATGTATTAAAAATCATTTGTTGATTTTATTATAATTTAATGTGTGAATGGTAAAATGTGTAACTGATATACCTCAGCAATTTATATCTATTTTTAGTAAATATTTTATAATGAGATACATATGAATTATAAGTTAAAATATTACTAGTTTTAATAATTTACAATGGAATATTTCAGTTTATAACATTCCAAAGTATAATATTATTTAACAGAATATTTCGTGTTAAAATATTTGAAACTTAATGTCTTTGAATCAAAATATTTTAATATTGATAACTTTGAATTCAAATATTTTAAAGAAGAAAAATCCGACTAACAATTCTCCAAATTAATACAGTTAGAAAGTTCATATTCCGAATAAAAATATTTCAAAACTTAATATTCTAAATTAAAATATTTCAAAATTTAATATTCCAAATTAAAATACTTCAAAAACTAATATTCCAAACTAAAAGCTTTTAAGAACTAATATTCCAAATCAAAATATCTCAAAAATTAGTATTCTAAATTAAAATATCTCAAAAACCAATATTCCAAAATAAAATATTTTAAATTTTAATATTCCAAACTAAGATATTTCAAAAACTAATATTTTAAATTAAAATATCTCAAAAATTAGTATTCTAAATTAAAATATCTCAAAAACCAATATTTCAAATTAAAATATCTTAAATTTTAATATTCCAAACTAAGATATTTCAAAAACTAATATTCCAGATTAAAATATTTAAAAAATTTAACACTAAATTAAAATATTTCAAAAACCAATATTTCAAATTAAAATATTTCAAATTTGCATATTCCAAACTAAAATATTTCAAAAACTAATATTCCAGATTAAAATATTTAAAAAATTTAACACTCTAAATTAAAATATTTCAAATCTTAATATTCCAAATAAAAATATTTCAAAAACTAATATTCCAAATGAAAATATTCGAAAATTTAATATTTCAGAAATTAATATTGAGAGGCTAAAGCATCTCCAATAATTGGAAATATCTCATGCAGAAGAACTTTCGAGTGAAAGCTATTGTTCCTCCAGACTTGGCACTCCAGAGACAAATTAGGTCAAACGGTGCATTGTTTCCCACTTAGATCGTGCGAATAGGCTAGACGATTGCTTTTAGATGATAGAGCACTAATTATATCCATTCTCGACATATTGGCCCTAAAGTAACTCCATTGTCGTAGATGATGTCAAGAACTACCCCTCAATGAAATTTCAATACGAGCTACTTACATGCACTTAGTAACCTAACCTAACCTTAACCGAATTACAACCACTATGCGTCTTCCTTTTGTCGAAATCAGCATCGTAAATTGCTTAATGCATCCAATTCAATTTTCAAATACATTTTACAGCTATTTGCATTCATTTTATCTTAACTTTTATTTATTACTTCTGTATACATTCGTTTATTACAGAAATTTTTTAATTAAAATATCTATTAAGAAAATTAATTAACCTAAGAAGTTTTTCAATATTTTTATAGTTTACAAGTTATTGTTACTACTGTTAATTAGATATTTCTATAAATTTATTTATTCAAGAATTTCTTAATTATATAAGTTCAATGTTACAATTTGTAAATTTTATATAATAAATTCAGTAATTCAGATAAATGATTTAATGGGCTCCCCATTACTTTATTAAATAGTTTGTAAATTATTATTATTTGTATAAATATTTGTTATTGATTTGTGATAAATTTGTTTATTACACAAAATTTAAATATTATAACCTAATTTTTGAATGAATTTATATAATAAAATAATCAAGACAATATGCAATACCATTGTCAACTACTGTGACAATACGTTCTCACTATTTTACCAAATAATTTATATATTACCAATATTTCTATAAATATTTATTTATAATAAATTTGATGTTACAAGAATTGTATACTTACATGATTTAAATATTGCAAGAATTATGTACTTCCATGATTCAAATATTACAAAATACTTTATAAGCTTGTGTAATGAAATAATGAAAACAAAGAAAAACCCTTCACTATTTTACCATAAAATTTATATTGGCAAGAAGTTATATCCTCTATCGTTGTAAATTACCGTGTTCGCTGAGAAAAGGGAGATTGATAAGGGAAGAATGAAATGTGGTGAATCTTACACACTTGTTAGGGACCACAAGACACTTCATGATCAGTTAAGAGTTCAAGCACGCGAACAGGTGGGCAAGTTCCTAAAACGTGTCGCTATAAATCACCGGTGATTTCTTGGGAGAAATAAAGCAAGAGTATGAGTGATTTATTTAACCCACGATCGTGTTTTATAATTAATATCCTTCCACAATTTTATTCAACAAAAACTTCACTTTTTATTCGGCGTATCTTCCACGTTACAGACAGTGCATACAAATATTTCAAAATTAACCAAAAACAAGCGTTCGACCTTTTCCGAAAGCAGAAAGCACTTCCAGGATTTATCTTTCGATCGGATATCTCGAGATGTCTGAAAGATTATCCGGTTCTACCCAAACGCCACTCTCGCGCACACATGTGAGCCGCAGACCCATTCACATGCACGCACACATCGACGTTGCGGGGAATCTAATTAATCGAATTATACTGTCGTGTTTGAAGCAATAACGATACACTAATGAACATGGGAAGGATATTAGTAGCGATAAGAAGCAACTCACAGTTCGTTCCAAACGTTTTCAAATAGCTCTCTCGTTTCTTTTGTACGGGAAAAGACAACGCCTACGTTCTGTTCGCACTGAACGAAGGAAACACCGTGGTCGTTGATTGAAGACGGTCATAACTTGAAGTATCGAGAAGGATCGATACAGGATCGAGTACTCGAGATAAGATTTTTCTGTTTTGTTTTCGAGAAATATGCCGTTGGTGTTTTTTTTTTTGGGAGATCGTTAATATTATTTTTATTTTCTCTGTAGTTTAGTACTAATTCCAGTTTTACTGGGAACATGAATCGAGGCTGTTTCGTTTTAATTAACTTTAATTTACTGCTTGGTATATTAAAATCGTGGAAAATCGTTTCTGCCGAGTGATTTTATTTTCGATAAATGTAGCACACGGTTTTTATGATATTTATCGCTTTTCAGTGGACTAGCTTTCATGTATTTTGTACGATTATTTATAATTTATTGGGTGGAATTCGCAATAAAGTAAGTGATAGATCTGTACAAAATTTTATACATTATTCAGATATGAATGTATATGGACGATAAATGTAATTATTTTCAAGATACGATTATTTCTTATCTTTGCTAGGTTTTCAATTTCTTATGGCAAATTAAGCATTGTAAATTAGAAAATCAATTAGAGCGTGCTTTAATATTATACGTGGTAACTGTAAAACTTTTTTGCATGCTTCATTCAAATAAATTTGATTATTTAATATTTTTATTTTTGGAAATATTTAACTTGTCATATTTCCAAGTAATTAAATTTGTAAATTTTAAATTTTAATATCTTTATAAATATATGTTTAAATTTGCAAAATACAAACTTCTAAATGTCCAAATCTTAAAAGTTGCAAATTTGTAAGGCTGAAAATTTAATATTTCTATAATGTATTTCCAAATTTGTAAATATATAAATTTCTAAATTATCAAATATCTAAATTTGTAAATTAGAAAATTTTGTATTTCTATGACATATGTTCAAATTTCTAAGTGTATAAATCTGTAAATTACTAAAAAATTAAAAAATTTTTTATCGAATATTTTCAACAAATAATTTGGGGATATAGGGGTATGGAAACTTGAATATTTGGGGATCTGCGAATGTAACGATCTAGGGAATTTTCTTGTGTAGAAATTTGGAGATATAGGGAATTTTTTGCGTAGAAATTATGGGGTCTAGGGAATTTTCTTGTGTAGAAATTTGGGGATCTGGGGATTTAGTGGCGATTTAATTTCGGAATTTAGGGACATAAATATTTGGGGATCTAGGGATATGGAAATTTGGGGAAATTTTGAAATTTGAAAAATTAAAAATATGAGAATTTGGAAAATTTAGATGATAATTTGAGAATTTAGGAAATTAGAAATATGAAAATTTGAAAACAGAAATTTCGGAATTCAGAAATTTGAGAGCGTAGAAATTTTTAAATTCGAAAATTTGGAAATTCGAGACGAAAAAATAACAAATTTGAAAATTTGAGAAAGCAGAGATTTAAAAGAATAAAATTTTGAAAATACAACAGTTGAAAATTTTCATGAAGAATTTTCGTTCTCCTCGAACGGGAGCTTTGTACCCGAATATACACTTGAACCGGATATATTGCAGAGTTCGTCATGAAGGATAAAGGGTGCAGCCGCTAAACGCGGACGGAATGTAGCGTGTCGGATCGATCGAACATCCTCTCGATAGTTAATAACCTTGTTCAGCCACCGTCTGAAATTTCTTGATCGATTCCTGTTATTAAAGCGGTGGTTGGCCACGTTCAGGCCCCGGGTTGTTTTCGTAGAAGCAATCGCTGTAATTAGCGATTAACCCGTCGTATAATCGATGTTCCACGTCTTCTGGATTTTCCTTCGCTCTTCGAAAGCCCCGGGTTTATGCTTTTAGCCTCGTTAAGATTTATCGTACACCCCGGAGGAAAAGATTTACAAGCTTGCATCGCGCGAACCTGTACCGCGAATCGAAACGAACCGTTTCGCCATTCTTTATTGCGATTTTTCGCGTTTCTCCTCTTCTGGATATTATATTGCACCGCGTGGATCTGCTTTTTGCCTTTGAAATATTACTCATCGACGCTAATGAGCTTCGTTTGCCGTTTTAACGCATTGCGCTGATCGGGTTTCTTCGTTATTGTTGGACCTAACTTTTGGTTATTATTCTTCTTCTTGGAACGAGCGAACTTAAATAATGTTAATGTGAGGGTGTACAGCTACGTAGGGCCATATAACGCAAACTTATATAACGCGAACTTTTATAATGGCAGACCATATAACGCGTGGTAATACAGCGTGAGATTATTGCATCGTGTGGTATTGCGTTACGTGGCAATACAACGGTGGGACTGTCACGAGGCGTATTAATACGACAGGGACGTATTGTATAATGTAATATATCGCGAGACTGTTACAATTCGTAAAGATACAATGTGAGAGTATTATAATATGTGGTAATATAACCTGAGACTATTGCAGTTCGTGATAATACGAGGCTATTACCATACGTGGCAATGTAACGCGAGACTGTTACAATACGTTGCAATATAACGCGAGACCATTACAACGCGTATTAATACAAGAGATGTCTATTACCTTACGTGGTAATATAACATGACTCTATTACAATATGTGATACAGTGCGAGGTTATTGCAATATAACGCGAGTTTATTACAATACGTGAAATAAAATGCGATACAGTATATGTAATACAACGTAAGACTATTCTGATACCTAGCACTAAAATGCGAAGCTATTACAATATCTGGCAATATAACGCGAGTCTATTATAACGCGCGTTAATACAACAAAACCTTACGTGGTAATATAATATGAGACTGTAATACATAATAATGCAGTACGAGGCTATTGCAGGAATTGGCAATATAACGCGAGGCTACTGTAATGAGTGGTAAAATAACGGGGAACTATTGTATTATATGGTAATATATCGGGAGATTAGTGCAATATGTAATAATGTAATTATCAAGTTATTAAAATTATATTGCAATATAACGCGAGGTTTGTGCAATGTGCTGTAATATAATGGGGAGTTAATTCGTTATATGGCAATACAATGCGAGACTATTACTATACGTGATGAAACAATACGAGGCTATTACCATATGTGGCAATATAACGCGAGGCTTTTACAACGTGCAGTTACAATACATGATAATACAATGCAAACCTACTAAAATGGCAATATAACACGCGAGAATATGAAGTAGTTACATATAGTATAACAGCACGAGGTTATGTAACGCAAATTTAGAAATTTGAAATTCGAAATTTAGAAATTTGTAATTTTCCGAAATTAAATTGATTTTGAAAATATAGAAATTTGGTCATTTCTGGAATTTTAGATAATCAGAAATTTTTTAATATTAAGATTTAAAAAATTTCAACAACACAGTATTATACGTCGCGCAATAATAATATTTGATTTATTGCAATATTGTATTTACCAACATGATTTCCTTTCGCTTAAAAAAGTGCACGTTTAAACAGATCACAATACTTATCCTTTCGTACTGCACCCCACAATTGAGGTGTTAACTATAACCTAACGTAACTATTGATTTATATCGGTAAAAGTTCAGCTCAGCTCTTAATATAAATACTTCATATCCGGTTCAATACATTCGATAAACTACCCAAGACTCACAGATGTTCTCCCCTTTGGTTAATCTTCCGAGAGTCTCGACAGCCAAGATGATCGATCCTAACAGCTGTGCGATAATTATTAAATCTGTTCGATAATTTCATTAGGACCTACATAGGGTGAACCATTGTAAAGCGGCTTAACAACTTCATCACCGTATTCCTTTCTTTAACCTAACAGATATTTCATAATTTTTTGCAATTAAAAAACTCATCTTTGGCCCTTTGAATTATACCGCTTCTTTTAATAAATTATAATATTTGATAAATCTCTTTTAGTACAAAAATATTTGTTTTGTCTTCTTACTTGTTACAATTCAAAAGTTTATTCTGTTAAATTGGAAAAAATCTTGCAGCAGAAATATAAATTATTACTATGATTTATCGTATGAATAAGTAAATAAATAACACGATATAACACGTAGATAAATAAATAAATAAAATAATATATAAATAAAAAAATAAATAAGTAAAACGACAAAACATATAAATAAATAAAATGATGTAACATATAGATAAATAAATACGTAAAATAATATATAAAAAAAAAACAACTTATAACAAAAAAATAACATAAGAAAAAAAAAATAAAATGACATAACATATAAATAGATGACAATATAACACATAAATAAATAAATAAAATAGTGTAACATATAAATAAATAAAACGACATGGCATTCAAATGAGCAGATAAAATGATATAAATGAAGTAACAAACAAAATAATATAATAAATAAATAAATAAATTAAATGATATATAACAATAGAAATATGTGTACATAAATACGTGTATATACACAGTTTAACTGATAAGGAATTGACTGTATAAATTATAATTAAACAGCGATAAGACGAGAAATCTACTGGGTGGTTTAACTATTTATGGCGGCCACGAAATGAATTTGTACGTAACGCGATTAGGTTAATAGCGTCGGGGAAGCTGGAAAATCGTAGACAAATTGGTCCATCCGGAAGGCACGCTTAATTTTCCTCGTTTTCATCGCGATCTGGGAGATTAATCTGAAATGTCGTCAACGCTCTGACCCTGAAGGCAACACATTTTCTACGTGAATGTGGACGTCTCCTTTGGTGGCCTTTGTGGGGCAAGCATTCCAAGTATTACGTTTTATGGCATTTCTCTCAGAAAATAAGAGTATAAGGAACTTTTTATCCCTTTTGTTTCTTTATATTATTTATTTCGTACAAAGTAAGATGTAGCTCGGTTTCTTTGAAGTTAAATTAAAAATCTTTGTTAAATGTTGTTGGTATTGGAATCTCTAGGCTACAATAAGTTGGTAGCGATATTGCAATATGCAGTCTTTTGTTTATTTAGTGTTTGTTGTACGGCTACTTCTTTATATTAACTATTGTATTTTGTTGAGTTTTCAATAATAAACTATTATTATTTACAATTAATATGTGTAACTCTGTTAAATGTCGAGGTAAGTATGTACCAAACAAAATGTTGCAAATTGCTTTTCTAGAATGTAATGAAAATATAACAGCAATTTTTGTTATATCGACAATATATTCGATTGTGTTGAAAATATTGTAAATTTTTGTTATAAGTGTAACAGAATGTAAAATGTAAATGTAGCTAACTATGTTTGATTTAAGAATTTAGAGATTTGGTAATTGGGGAGTTTAGGGGTTTGGTAATTGGAATTTTAGGGATTTGGTCATTTGAGAATTTAGGGATTTTAAAATTTGGGAATATTTGAGGATTTAAAAATTTGAGAATTTGTGAACTGAAGGATTTGAAAATTGTAGAATTTGAGAATATAAGAATATTGAAAATTTGAGGATTTAGGGATTTTAAAATTTGGGAATATTTGAGGATTTAAAAATTTGAGAATTTGAGAATTGAAGAATTTGAAAATTTGAGAATTTGTGAACTGAAGGATTTGAAAATTGTAGAATTTGAGAATATAAGAATATTGAAAATTTGAGAATTTAGGAATTTGAAAATTTGAGAACTTAGAGATTTGAAAATTCGAAAATTTAGGAATTTGAGAATTAAAGAATTTAAAAATTAAAAATTGAAAACTGAAAGCTTGAAAACTAACAGAATTTATAATCTAAATGCTTGACAGTTCTTTTCTTATTATGTAGTAAATAAATAATTGTAAACGCAGCACATTAAAGTAAATATTGAAATGCTTTGTAAAACACTGTTTCCGTAAACGTCATATGTCAACCATACTTTACGCATTATCTAGGCTAGAGTAAAAGGTATATTCACCTGTTAAATAAAATCGATAGGGTTATACATATTTTACGTTGGAAAGCACAATGCTTTTCTACTTGTGTTAAAACTTCCTATAGTATGCATATTTATAAAAGCAACTTCTAATCATTTATTATTACTAATCATTTATTATTAGTAATTAAAAACTGTACTTCTCAATTTATTATGAATATACTACCTATTTATAAATAATTAATTCTGAATATTTTTTTAACAAATTTTTTGTTTTCTTCAGAACTTGTTAATATAAAAACGAAATG
Organism: Megachile willughbiella; assembly: GCA_945859595.2. NCBI lineage: Eukaryota > Metazoa > Arthropoda > Insecta > Hymenoptera > Megachilidae > Megachile > Megachile willughbiella. The sequence continues at coordinate 16,152,863 of OX243796.1, forward strand.
TTTTTGAACTTCAAATTTTTCTTAAATATTTAAAAATATTTATAAATGTCTGCAATACCAGTTTATACAGATTCTTAAAAAGAAAAAATTCCAGAGAAGTCTTGTCCAAATAGAAATGTTATAACCTAACCTAAAAATAAATATTTGCTGTACTAAATTATACATTTTCTTTATAAAAAAAAATTACAGTGAAAGTCTATTATATAAATATCAATTTTATAATCTAGCCTAAACAATATTTAATATATTAAATTATACAGTATTTTACTGTACAAAAATTGCAGTAAATGCTTCCATAACAATTCTGTAACCTAGTCCAGAACGAAATATTTACAATACTGAATTATATACTTTCTTTACATAAATATCACAGAAAAAGCGTATAAGGCAACAATTGTATAACCTAACCTGAAAAGATATTTTTGAAATATCAAAGTTTACAGTATTGCTGTTGGATTACAAGTTTGACAAAAACCAATCGAGTAATCGATGATCGATATAAAAAAGCATTCATAGTATAAATTGTTTTTCTCGTATTCAAGAAGAAACAGATATAATAGTTACAGATTTAATTGAGTCCGGTTTCTTTTTAATTTCAATAAGTTCTGTGTTCATTAATTATTTAATTTTCCTCATACAATGAGATTAATAAAGATACATTTCAAATTAATAAATTCACTGCATAATAAATTATTTATTAAACCCATTTCTAATGATTGCCAATAAAAAATCCCAGTGAATGTCATAAATAATAATTTCATAACCTAACCTAAGAAGAATATTAAATACCAAAGTATACAGTATTGTTACAATATAAAATCCAAAAAAATTAAAAAAGTAACAATTGTATAACCTAACCTAAAAAAAGCACTAAATAATAGAGTATTTTTACAGTAATAAATGTTATAAGTACTTCCATAATGATTTTATAACCTAACCTAAAAATAAACATAGACAAAATAAACAGTTCGTACAAAGAAAATCCCAGCTAAAGTACAAATAACAATGTTACAACCTAACCTACGAACTGGGGAATAATCCGTAATCTTCGAAAGAGATCTCAGTAGATATATTAATAAGATAAATATTATGAACGGAGGAGAAAATCCATTTGAATTCGTCGGAGTTTAATTCAGCCGCGTTTTATTCGCTCGCAATTTCGCGTCTCATTATCGAGCTGACAAAACGGCATTTCGAAGTAGCTGTTCGCCGCCGTTAAACCGTCGTTTCTCGCGAAATTAACGAACCGCGAGAGATCGTTTCTTTTTTTATCCGTCATTTATCGCTATAATGAGTTAGCTGGTGTATTCATTCGAGAACGAAACGAAGCGGGTTAGGTCTTGTTTCGTTCGCTCGCGATAACACTTTTCACCGCGTTCCTCCTTCTCGTGCTTCCGGCTTGTTTCCCGTCCTTCCGTTTCTGTCTGTCGTTTCCTCTCGATTTCCCGGAAAAAGGTGTCGTATCGAGCATTGGCCCCCGTCCATTGAATTCTCGAGAAGAATCGCGCTGTAATTTCCTCTACTCGAGCACGACGCTAGCCATGTTCTTCTTCGTGACTTCTTGAAAATAACGGAATAATTGAAAGGCAGATGGTAGAAATGGGTGAGGGGAAAATCCAACTGAGGGAAGTCGCGATTTTAACGGCCCTTCTCGATGCACTCGTACACAATCACTCGACCCAATAATCCGTGTGTCGAGCGTGACTTATTTTCTAAGGGAAAATGCTTAACCACGGGTTCTTACGAGCACGGCTTTCCGACTGGCCGACTCAGATCTCAATGAACTTACGAGTACACACTGTGCCATCTTTTCATACGTGGCTGTCGCGTTCAATAAGGACATTTCGCGTGTGTAAATTTAATAATTTTTAATTTCCTTTATTACAGTCTGTTCCACAAGAGCGTGGATATCTGAGTGCAAGTAAATCTTTTCTGTAGAAAAGTTGTATAGGTCGAAAGTACATTTAAAGAACTAAGACGCATTTGCTTAAAAATGTGGCCAATCACCACCATTAGCGATTATTCCTGGGCATACTTTCAACCATGCAGCGTGTGAGATAGGAAGAGATCTGCATATTTATCGAATACAAACTAGCGTCTTCAATTTTGAAATACGCTTTCCTCGGAGTTTGTATTGGGTTGGGGAATAAGTTCGTAGCGTTTTTATATTTTCCTTTGTTTTACGACGTTTTTTTGTTGTTTGCCAAAGTGTATAACATTCATTTTATAGAGCTCTTTCGTTTTTTTGAGTAATGTAATTTTTTATTACTTTTGAGGCTTAGAAATGCAATATCTAGGAGGTAAAAAGTAAATTTTTTACACCTGCTCTTCTTCGCAATTCGAGGTCAAAATCGCCATTTTTGAACTTTGCAAACCATTTCCGTACTGTAGACTTGTCTATGACACCTTCTCCATATACGTTGCATATGGAGAGCTGCATTTCATGAGAGACCAAACATTTTCGATTGGATTGGCATCGGGGGACTGAGATGGCCAATCCAACACGTTCACACCATTCGCTGTTTTCCATTCCGTACAAAAGCGGCTTCGGTGTTTGGAGTCGTCCTCTTGAAGTATCCAATGGTCTCTGGTTCTTTTAAACCAATGTTTCACCGATACTAAGAGACCCCTTTGGTAGAGTTCAATCATCTTCTGAGCATTTAAATTATCCGGAAAGACACATAAAGAAACCCCGACGCATTAAGTTCCGTAGCTCGCTTCGAACCTCGATCAGGGAGATCATCGACACAATTTGTCTCTTTATAACGTTGCACACACTTATTTACAAATTCGCGAGACTTGTGCAGATATTTTGCTGCATTTCTAACTCATTTTTGGCCCTTTCGGGTGTTGGCACAAAAATACTGCTTTGAATCGTATACTCATCTCGAAATGACTTGAACTTTTCAGTGATAGAAATGATGCTAAGAGAATTGAAGGACTGTATTAGAAGACATTGTATATTTGAACTGATGCAATTGTATTGGGTACAAAATTTCATAGATATCGCGTCCACGCTCTTGTGGAACAGACTGTATCTGGTTTTTAGACTAGTAAATGTTCTACTTTTTCAATTTTTTAATTTTTATAAGTCAGACTTTTAATTTTCAGATCTACAAATATTCAAACACCTACATTTTCAAAATTTCTTATTTCTAAATTACTAAATCAGCTTATACAATGATTCTTTATCTCAATGAAGGTTACTGTACAAAAGCTTCATAACAATTTTTGTAATCGAAAATAAGAAATCTAAGATCTACCATCTTAACAGGTTCTATAAACCCATTGTTAAGAACGATAATTTTCCAACGCTAATTTTCTCAGAAACAAGAAATTTTATTTTCTCAATTTGAACACGCTAATGAAATAAACAATAGATTCAACAAAAAATGAATTGAATAACGAAAGATGAGAATGTGATCGCTAATGGGTATCAACGCGAAAGAAACAATCAGAAAAAGGGATGTGGTTGTTAATGGGTGCATTTGCCTTATCTGTTTCAGTGTGCAACTGCAACCTTCACGCGAGAAAGTGCAGATTCAACATGGAACTGTACAAGCTGTCGGGACGTGTCAGCGGAGGCGTTTGTCTGCAATGCCGGCATTTTACGGCAGGAAGACACTGTCATTATTGTCGAGAAGGTTACTACAGGGACCCGGCGAGACCGATCACGCATCGTAAGGCCTGCAAACGTAAGTATTCTCAGACAGACGTTAATCACTGCTAATTTACAATCAGTTATTCCCATGCTGATCTATTAATCAGAGATTATGCGTTCCACTCATTTGCATGTTCACTACGCGTTTGTGCTGATTTTATTTCGTAATCCATCAAGGTTAACCTCTTATCAAGAGCAGTCGATCATTTTATTTATTTTTAATAATGATTATAACTGATTTCTAGTATTATCCGGGTAAATGATTATGTTACTGGACATAAATTGCTCAGACATAGGTTTTCCAGTTATGAGGCTATTGGGTAAAATATTGATTAATTTGTTTTCAACACCTTGAACATACACTACCGCTCATAAGTATCCGGACACTTGCTATTGTTCTATAAAATATAGTTTAACTTTGTACGAAAGGTATTTAGGGCTATTATATCAATTGTAATTATTATTATTATCTTTCTTGAGGTAGCATAACATAATAGAATTAATTTTTAAGTACAAATTATACAATGAGTGTGCGTAAGTAAAATTCCTGCCCAAAAATACGGAATCTAATGGAACGGTTTCGATGCTTAAAAGAGTCTTAATTTCTTTTTGTTTCATTTCTATGGTACAGAACGAATTCAGAGAGTTCTTCGATATGTATCAAGTGTCTGTAAACTGTTGATGACATATTTATGTTCTCTCAATGGAGATACAAATGGAGGTAACGCTATGCACTCGACAGCTTCGGTTTAGTTTGTCTGTAGCTTCTTTTCCATCGAGATATGAGTTCCAAACGAGAATTATCAATAGAAAAACGTTCCAGTATTCTGATTCTTGCAGAAGAAGGATATGCAGTTAGGGAAATTGAAAAAATTCCAAAATCAATAGTGCATGACACTATTAAAAAGTATGCAACTAGCAGTGGTTGCTTATAAAAAAAGAACAGGACGACCAATGAAGACAACTAAATCCGAAGACCGATGTATTGAAACACTAAGCAGACGTAACAGACATCTTAGAGCACCATACAGAAACAATCAGAAAATTTGTAGAAAGATTGCTGAGATTAGTGCAAGCGGTAATATCTAACCGCGGTGGATACATTGATGAATCTCGTATTTAATTGTAGTGTAATGTTGGTAAGTTCCACATACATAATTTCTAATTTCAAACGTTAAATATTTCATAAGCAACAAATAACAATCGATTGTAGTCACTGTTGTAGATACTTAAATAACTTTTATGCAGCGCGAATACATATTTCGCAGGTGTCCGGATACTTTTGAGCGGTAGTGTATATGGCTGACGTTTAATTTTGTGCACAAAGTCACTTATTTTTAACATTGTGTTCATTTACCTAATTGCATTACAATTTTATTTGGTAATTAATCAAGGTTACCTTCGTATCAAGGTTAGAAAAAACGATCGTACACTTAATTTATTTTTAATAATCATGATTAGAATCAATTTCAAGTATTATTCCAGTAAATGATTATATTACTGAATATATACAATCGCTCAGACATACATTTCTCACTTATGAGGCTATTGTGTAAAATACTGATTAATTTGTTTTCAACACCTTGAACATATATGGATGATATTTGCGTACAAATTTGTCACATATATTTAACAATGTGTTCGCTTAATTGTGTTGCGATTTTATTTCGTGATTAACCAAGGTCAACTTCTTATCAAGGTTAGAGCAATCGATTATACATTTCATTTAATTTTAATAATAATGATTAGAATCAATTTCAAGTATTATTCGAGTAATTGACTATATTTTTGGACATATACGATCGCTCAGACATAGGTTTTTCACATATGACTTTTGGGTAACATGTTGATGAATCTCTTTTCAACGCTTTGAACGTATATGGATGACGTTCAACCTGTGTCTGAATTTGTCACATATTTTTAATAACAATCGATCGTACATTTCATTTATATTCACCATAGAACTTTTACGTCTAGACTTTTGAATGAAATATTGATTAATCTCTTTTGAACACCTTGACCATACATGGTCGACATTTAATTTCCATATGAATCACATATTATTAAGAATGTATTTATTTACCTACAGGACAAAGTTTATTTACCTATAATTTCATTTCTTAATTAATGAAGGTTAACTTCTTATCAAGGTTAGTCCAATCTGCACTTGATCTTTTTTTAATACTAACCAGTTAAATCTCTTGTCACTTAATTAGACTATACCTAAAAAATTAACTTGAAATTCCTATTTAAAAAAAATGACTAAAAGTAGCAATTCCGTATTCGTAAATTTGAGAAATGCAATGTGAATCCTTCAACAACGCGAAGGGTAGTAGGTGCAAAGGCGGTTACGTTAGCACGGAAGACCAAACAAATCCACGGTGTTCTAATCACACGAATGGAATGTAATAAGTGAACATGTGCATGTGGATTCATGGTGTACCATAGCAGTGTGTATATAGAATGGTGCGAGCATGAATACCTTCTAGTCGTACTTTCTCGCGCCAGGAGATCGTTATCCCTGGCGGTGGTTTCTGGCCCTAGACAAACCGACATAAATTGAATGTCTTGGGATTGGTGGGGAGGGGTCTTTGCTCGGTTGGTAGCCACTTTGTAACAGTACCGGGAAACACAGATGAAATTAATAGTAATAACGGGGTAATAACTGGATTCCATTTATGGCGGGAATGGGAGGATGAGCTTCAACAGCGATTGACAGCTCAACGAGAACCAAGATTCAGCACCGGACTTTGTAGAACCGAACTCGTATCATTAATTAAATTCTATCATAAATTCTCTCGCAGTGTAACGATTTAACCCTTTGCACTCGAAGGGTGACTCACCATTTTTTATTTTTATTTCTAGAATGTTTTGGTACAATTTTATGAACAACTACACGTAACGTGTCCTTCTCATCTTGTACCTTTGTAATTCTTGCCCTACGTTAATATCAAATTTTTCTTACTTATTTCTAGAAAGTGATCAAGTTTTATGAATGAAACTGGAATCTGCACATCTAATAAATCTTGTCAGTTTGTATTTTTAAGTTGACAGGCAGTAGAAAATTTTATTAGATATTTTTATTTTGACAAATCCTACCAAATATGTTCTACTATGTTTTACCAAATATGTTTTACTATTCATAATTCTCAGTAGTTAATACAAGTATTTAGGTAAGTGAACAAACTCTTAATAATACAAATAAAATCCATCTAGAAATATGAACGTCATATGTGGATGATGTGGCAGTCAGTGTTAATTCACTATCTTTTATTAACAAATTTTTCTTATTTTTACTTATAGAACATGTTGATACATTTTAGATAAGAAATATATAAATAAGGATTGCAAGATGTTTAAACTATAAAAATATATAAATAATGTCTAATATCTGTTATCATCCACAGCCCTGCGAAGGGTTATTGACACAGAGGTCGCAGCAGTCAGTGGCACGTTAATTACCTTCTGAAAAGGTATTAGGTTGTTGTTCTCCCGGTGAATATAATTCGCCAAACGAAACGCCCGAGGTTACGTTTCACGGCGTAGAAACGAGAGGATTGACGGCCATTTCGTTGCGTCCCACGCGATACAGCCTCGATGGTAGCTTCTTCGCTCTGGGACCTAATTTATGAAAGTTCTACTATCCTAAGACGCGTTTAAATCTTCTTTTCGTGCCGTGGGCTCGCGGTGAGTGTCGTGTCTCGTTGTTATCTTAACGGCTGCGCTATGGCCGCTAACGAGAATACAGACTGTTCGTTATCTTCGCGACGAGAGCACGCGCAAGCCCTCGGCACGACACTTGTGTTTTATACAGGCTGATTCACGCAGCTATCACGTTATAATTCTGAAAATTATGACACGGGTTCTTAAACTCTGGCCCGCCAAACAATTTTGACTAGTGTCAAGTTTATACTTTACATCCCCAACTTTTCGCTTTTATTAATAATTTTGGCTCTTTGAGGCTCACGATTTTAACCCTTAACCTATAATTTTCTAGTTGCGCCATGCACAGCTATCTGATTATTGCTACAACGTTAAGACAACTAAAGAATGTTAAAATGTTAGGTTTTGTCTTCAGCGATTCTTGATGATACAGATTAGAAGTAGAATTGGATCCAAAATGGAATTACAGTGATAATATGAGTTTGATCACATTTCAACTGTAGTGTAGTTTATCACATTCTAATTGTAATGTGCGTCACGTGTGTGACACATAGTTGTAGAGTAAGGGATTAAGCGTCAGACTTCATCAGAACGATTAAACATAAAGTCGTACATTAATTCTTAATCTTGATGAGAACTAGCAGATTTCAAGAAAAGCATCTTAACAAATTGTGGAACTTTTAGTTTGAAACTTGTGGAGTATTTGAAGCTAAAGTTAGGATCGTTTCATACTCCAGTGTGACCATGAAGGGTTGAAGAAAATAAAAACCCAAGTTACACAAAATAATTTTTTTTAATATAAAGAAATGTAAAAAACGTTCATTTCAATTATTCAACATAAAAACACCAACTATTTGAGGTGTCCTACTTTAAAGGCTAAGTAAAAGGTGAGGCAATTTTTAACACATTTAACCCTACAGAGTTCATAAACAAGAATTAATACAAGATATTTCGTATATTTGTTGTTATTTAATATAACCAAACAATAATGAGTAACAATTTAATTATGGGATACGCAATAATGTTCAAAAGGGGTCCTCGGACTGCATAAGTTTAACCCCTGCAGTATAACGTTATAACTGCTGAAACATGTCTGTTGGTTTCCAACTAATATACTCTTGATGCAAAAATGAATTGAGCTGAGAAACACTGAATATTTATTTCAAAGCAATAAATACTGCATATTGAACGCCGGATTTTTTCAGGGAGCGTTTGATCGCAACTTTAGTTCGTGTGTGCATTTCACATAGTAACCTTCCTTCCGAGTCAATTTACTAATAATAAATTTTTTTTAAAAATCACATCAGTTTCATTTAGTTATAACCCATTTCCAACAATATCAAAGGAAAATGAATGGTTTAGTGAATACACTTGTAGGACCAAGTTCTTGTTAGGAGCACAGGAGTACATTGGGATGTCTAAAAAATTGCCTCATCCTCTAAAAATTTAGTATATCGACACTGTACATAATATACAAGATAGTAGTATACATGATGGTACTATACATACTGCACATGATATAAAAGATAACAAAGCATCTTCTCAAAGTTCAAATTAAGAGATCGCTCAGAACAATTTTCTAATTTCAAAGTTCATAAATCTGAAAATATAGGAAACAGGGGATCAAAAAATTTGACAGTAAATAGGTTGAGTGTTTATTATAAACCGGTGGGTTTAACACCTTGGTTCATAAAATCGAGTCAGGCTCGTGACGCACGTTACAGTTCAAATGTAACAAACCTACATCATATTTGCATAAAGATCGAATTTTAACCCTGTGCACTCCTATGTCGAGTGTGACATGACATTTCTCTTGGACGTTATAAATAATTCAGATAAATATTTTGCTTGAATATGTATATTATCATTTATTTACTACTTGTAATAAAAGAAAAATGTACGTGTCACATACTCTGCCTTGTTGCAATACACTTTATTGAGAATCCCTTCCTTGGTCTATTTTGTAAATTAAAGAGTTGGTAGGTAAAAGAAAATAAGGAGTGCAAAGGGTTAAATTCAATACCAATTCTAATTTGTATAATGAAAGATCGCAAAATCCAAAATATACCTAACATTTCAAGGTTCTTTATTTACTTTAACACTACAGACAGCTCTGCAACTACCGAAAAGCTTGTAGGTCAAGGAGTTAATAATCTAAATCTACATATGAACCCAATTATGTTCAACATGATATAAGTCCATGTTTATGTTGAACATGATATAAGTCCATTTAAGAAAAAATATATATTGACTAGTATGCTAACCATTAATTTTCTCTAAGCAAAAGAAAATGGACTTAAAACGGTCCATATGTTCACATTTGAGCAATTCCGCAACTTCTAAAAGATCATAATAAGTCTAATGTGTATAAGAGACACTGAGTACCAAAGGTGTTAAGTATATGATCGCAAGCAATTTATCGGGCTGGAAACATTTAGAAACGTTAAATTCATTTCTGGTAACGTTTCCACGCGACGGACGCAGCATCCACGGGTCAGCTCGCAACGACATTAGATACGGCTGTTAGCTCGTTGACGAGGCAACAAATTTCCCGGCCAATTCAGTGCGTCGTTGGTAGGGATAGAAACGTAAAGAGGTAATATACTAGATAGACAGGATCGAACGTAAACGTGGTGTACGGAAGGTGAGAAAGGGAAAGAGAGAAAGCGACCTGGTCCCCATGGTTGTTTGTGTGTCGCTGGACGATGTTGGAAATCTCGGAACGAGCAAGTTGGCTCGCCTGATGGTACAGTCGGTAGAAAATATCAATTCCCTAGGGAAAATGTCGTAGTTATAAGGGTCTACGGTTAAGGAAACGTGGATTTAGTTGATTTTTGGGGATTTTGGGAATTAAGGATTTTTGGGATTTGAGGATTTTGAGATTTTCGAGTTGGAATTGTTGAGAAATGGGGATATTTGAAAATTCAAGAGTTTGGGAGTCTTAGGATTCGAGGATTTTGAGGTATTGGAGGAATTTGGGATACTTGGGATTTGAGGATTTTGAAGTATTGGGGGAATTTGGGATACTTGGGATTTGCGGATTTTGAGGTTCGGAGTTGGAATTCTTGAGGAATGGGGATATTTGGAAGTGGAGGAATTTGGGATATTTGGGATTTGAGGATTTTGGGGTTTGGTTTTGGAACTGTTGAGGAATAGGGATATTTGAAAGTGGAGGAATTTGGGATATTTGGGATTTGAGGATTTTGAGATTTGGAGTTAGAACAAGTGAGAAATGGAGTATTTGAAAATGGGGGAATTTGGGATACCTGGGATTTGAGGATTTTGGGGTTTGGTTTTGGAACTGTTGAGGAATAGGGATATTTGGAAGTGGAGGAATTTGGGATATTTGGGACTTGAGGATTTTGAGATTCGGAGTTGGAACAAGTGAGAAATGGGGTATTTGAAAATGGTGGAATTTGGGATACCTGGGATTTGAGGATTTTGAGGTTTGGAGTTGGAATTGTTGAAGAATGGGGATATTTGGAAGTGGAGGAATTTGGGATATTTGGGATTTGAGGATTTTGAGATTTGGAGTTAGAACAAGTGAGAAATGGGGTATTTGAAAGTGGGGGAATTTGGGATTCTTGGGATTTGAGGATTTTGGGGTTTGGTGTTGGAATTGTTGAGGAATGGGGATATTTGGAAGTGGAGGAATTTGGGATATTTGGGATTTGAGGATTTTGAGATTTGGAGTTAGAACAAGTGAGAAATGGGGTATTTGAAAGTGGGGGAATTTGGGATATTTGGGATTTGGGGATTCTGAGATTCAGAGTTGGAACAGGTGAGAAATGGGGATATTTGGAAATGGACAAATTTAGGATTTTTGAATTTGTAGTTTACCATTACAAAATTAGAATATTTGAGGAAGTAGGAATTTGAGATTTGTTCATTCTGAGATTTGGACATGGAGCAGGTGAGTAATAAGTATATTTGGAAATGTAAGAATTTGGGAAATTGGTGATTAGAAAATTGCAAGGAACAGAAATATAGGAATTTAGGATTATTGAAATTTAGTAATTAGAAATTTCAGAAATTTAGTAATCTGGAAATTAACTTAGAACTTGGCGATTTCGGACATTTGGTAACCAGAAAATTTGGAAATACAGAAATATAGAAAATTGAGATTTTAGAAATTTGGAAACTAGAAAATTTGGGAATTTGGAGATTTGATAATTTGAAAACTAGAAAATTTGATAATACACAAATGTAGAAATGTTTGGGAATTTGGAGATTTGATAATTTGGAAATACACAAATGTAGAAGTTTGGGAATTTGGAGATTTGAAAATTTGAAAGGTAGAAAATTTGATAATACAGAAATGTGGAAATTTGAAATTGTAGAAATTTGGAAACTAGAAAATTTGTAAATACAGAAATGTAGTAGTTTGGGAATTTGGAGATTTGCAAATTTGAAAGCTAGAAAATTTGTAAATACAAAAATATAGTAATTTGGGAATTAGGAGATTTGGAAATTTGCAAGCTAGAAAATTGATAAATACATAAATGTAAGAAGTTGAGAATATGTAATCTAAAAAATTTAAAAATACAAAAATACATCAAGCTAAGAATTTGCATATCTATAATATTAGAACTTAAAATTGGGAAACAAAATTCGTTTACTTTTTACAAACCATCAAAAATTCCAAGCAAACGCTACGTTAGGCACAAAACAGTTGTCTGCGAGAAAATATATTTTAAGAGAGAATGAAAAAGATAAAATGAAGTGAAAAGTAGATGCATCTCCGAAAGGCGTATTTCATTCCCTTTTTCCCGCGTATTTCGTGGCGTCGCGACGCAAACGTTGGATCGAGTGCTGGTGCCATTTCCACGGTTAGTGAACTCCGAATGGCTCCCTAGACGAACCCTCTCAATTTTGTGCCTCGAGTTTCTAGCACACCGAATATACGGCCCTGTCCAACTGCTTACAGGTACAGTCCACTACAAATCTAGTTTCCCTAGGGAAAATGTCGCGACTAAAAATGGAGTTTTGTACCTATTCCATTATAGGAGACACTTTTGACTTTTCATTATCGAGGATGAGAATTTGAAGATTTAGGAATGGGTTAAGAATTTTGGGGATATTGGAATTTGAGGTACCTAATTTTTAAATCTCCAAATTATATTTTCAAATTTGTTAATTTCTATATTTCCATATTTCCAAATTGTACATTTGGTTTATTATTAAATTCCTGAATTTTCAAATTACTTGTAAGTTTCCAAATTTCCAAATCACTAAATTTTCAAATATATCAATTTGTAAATTTCCAAAATTTTTAATTTCAAAATCAATAAATTATCAAATCTTTAAAACTCGAAATCACCGAATTCTCAAATTTCCATATTTTAAAATTCAAATTTTTTAGATTTTTTTTTTTTTTTTTTTTTTTTTTAACTCTCATTTTCCAATTCTAAATCTTCCAACTTTTCAAATTTCAAAATTACTAAATTTCCAAAGCCCAAAATTTCTGTATTTGTAAATTGGAATTTTTCAATTTTCCAAACACACAAATTTTCTAATTCTGAAACTTCCAAACTACCAAATTTTTAAATTCTATCAAACCAAATCCTCAAATTCTTAAACTTCCTATTTTTTAAATTTTCAAAATCCAAAGTAATCAAATTTTGAAATTACAAAATTATTAAATTTCCAAACTCCTAAGTTCCTAAATTCCTAAGCTCCTGAATTCTTAAATTCCTATATTCTTAATTCCAAGAATTCCCAAATTCTCAAATGTAAAAATTCCTAGGTTCCCAAATTCTTAAATTTAAAAATTCCTAAATTCCCAAGTTCTCAAATTTAAAAATTCCCAAATTCTCAAATTTACAAATTCCTAAATTCCCTAGTTCTCAAATTAAAAAATTCCTAAATTCCCAAATTCTCAAATTCCTAAATTCCCAAATTCTCAAATTCCTAAATTCCCAAATTCTCAAATTTATAAATTCCTAAGTTCTCAAGTTCTCAAATTTAAAAATTCTTATATTCCAGAATTCTCAAAGATAAAAATTCCCAAATTCTCAAATTTAAAAATTCCTAAATTCCCAAATTCTGAAGCTCCCAAATTCTCTAATTTAAAATTTAAAAAATTACTCCTATGACTCTCCAACTAAATATCACCTCCTACGTACCACGTGATCGAACATATTAAAACATGCATAGGCACACAAACTCACACAATCATAAATTCACTTTGATCGTTAATAATTGCAATAATACCTCGTCCCATTCTCGTTTTCATTTTTTAAGTTTAATATCGTTTATCGAAGAATTGCATCCTTGGCGGAACAGTTTGCGTGTGCACACACTGGGCTGGTAATATTAGAAGCTTCCCCTGTTTGTATAGCACGCGTGGCCATACCGGTACGATACGTTTCAACTGTATCCTACCCCAAAAGCTTCACCCCGTGTTTACTTTAACCTCAGTGACACCCTCCGGCAAGGGTTGCTTCTCAAACACAGAATCGGTCACCGAGATATTCCTGCTCTTCTGCCGACTAACCTCACTGCCCCTTCGAATATCCATACGTTTCTGACCATATCTGCTGTAACCTAACCTGACATAACCTATAATTGAGTTTTACCTCTAATTCTCCTAATCACATTTTACTCTTCCTAGATTTGTCCTACTACTTTACGTCTTTTCTTTACATTTGTTTAGTAGATTTATTTCAACTGTTAGATTTTTATTCAATTTTTTTTTTATAGATTGTTTGAGATGTTTTTATAGATTTTCCCAATTATATTAGATTTTTATTAGATTTCCTTAACTATGTTTTGGTTTTTCCTAGAGTTTTCTAACTACGTTAGATTTTCTCAATTATATTCCACAGAATTTTATTAGATTATTTCCAGATATATTTTTATAGATCTTCCCAATTGTGTTAGATTGTTATTAGATTTTCCTAATTATGTTTTCAATTTTTCATAGATTTTTCCAACTTAGATTTTTTTCAGTTATGCTCGTTAGAATTTTATTAGATTTTTTCTGGATGTTTTTACAGATTCATCCAATTATGTAAAATTTTTATTAGATTTTCTTAACTATGTTTTGGAGCTTTCCTAGATTTTTCTAACTACGTTAGATCTTTTCAATTATATTCCTCAGAATTTTATTAGATTTCTTCTAGATATGTTTTGTATATTTTCCCAATTATGTTATATTTTTTTTAGATTTTCTTAAATCTTGAATTTTCCCTAAATTTTCTCAAATACGTTAGATTCTATCAACTATCGCTACCACGTTAAAGTCTCACATCTACATACATTGTATTTTCCCTAAATTCTTGCAGCTACATTTCCACAACTACATTGGATTTTCCCTAGATTTTCCTAACTGCGTTACACTTTTTCAACGACTACGCTTAATTTTTCTAGAATTATCACAACTTTGTTTTATTTCCAAGTTTTTAAATTACGATACGTTTCTTATAGAATTTTCCACAAATTTTTCCAAAATTTCCCCAACAAAAATTGTTTTTCTTAAACTTTACCATTATGTTCCTCTTTTTGAAGATTTTATTATGTACGTTATTCTTGTCTTACATTTTCTCAATATTTTCTGAACTATCTTAAGATTTTCCTAGATTTTTCCAATTATATAGAAATTTCCCAAAATTTTCTCCACTATATTAAATTTTTCCTAAACATTCCAGTTATGTTTAACTGTTTTAAAATTTTCTTATGTATATTAGATTTTTAATTTTTTTCTCCGTAATTTTCTCAAATATATAGGTTTCTCTTCAATTTATTCGGTGGTTTATTGCTTTTCACTATTTTCTTATATACTTTCTTAAGTTTTTCATATACTCTTCCATGTTTTCCTCAAATACGTTATTGCACCACATTTTCCCAAAATATTCTTATCTTGATCAGATTTTTCCAAAAGTTTGCCATCTTTGTTAGACTTCTCCAACATTCAGATTTTTCACATTTTCATTGTATTTACATATCACATTTTTTATAAAACATTTTACATTTTACAACTTAGATTGTGCATTATGCCATTTACATTTCACATTTTACAATTTAAATTTTGAATTTTACATTCTGCATTTCACATTTTACATTTCATGTTCCTCCAACTTAGATTTTGCTTTTCACAACTTGTACTTTACATTTTACATTTCTCATATTACATTTCCCATCTTACAACTTAGATTTTACGTTTTGCACTTTCCGCTTTACAATTCAGATTTTACATTTGATATTTGTCACTTGACATTTGACGTCCGATATTTGTCACGTTGACATTTTACACTTGATATTTGTCATTTGACATTTTGCACTTTGCATTAACATTTCCACCAAGATTTTTGCAATGGTTTTTCATTAGCATTTTACAGAACATTTCTTTGAGTGTACCCCCGAGTACCGATGAGTACATTTCTCAGTTTACTCGTCTATTTAGTTTAATGTGTTGCATAATTCATTGTAATTTCAGCTACTTCAGAGGAAACGTCGGTAATATTCAACTGCAAAGGCGAACCAAGCGTTTTAACCGAGCGCAAACGAAATTGGATGCTCGCGCGTAATTACATGCGTACCCGTGTATTTATTTGAACAAAGGGTAACGAGGATTGGCAAATTCGAGAGCACTTGATTTCTTTGTCTCGTTTTCTGCCGTCTAGAGTCTAGACGATCGATCATACAAACTGCGCGTTATAAACCAGTTACGAAAATGCCGCGAAAGGAAATCCGATTGAACCCTAATCAATAAAAAACTATACAAATCATTCTCCTTCAAATTTTGTCATTATTCTGAAAATACACCCATAAATACTTATCATGTATACCGAAATTAAATAACATTAATTCTTTTATTTGAGGTCAGGTAGCAGGAAATACTAAATTTAACAAAAATTTTCTTTTAATTAAATCAGTATTTTTAGCGTGAAATATAAAGTAACTCAGTGTTTAGTACCTACATTCATATCAGGAAATTTTTATATAAATTGTAAGAGGTTATTGAAATCATTCTTTTGCGCGGGCTTTTTAAAATTTGAAATTGGTGCTGTCTTTCACAAAATATTAAATCTTACTTTGTTATGACTTATTTTGACAGGCAATTTGTACACTGTACAAATATTACTCAGTTTAAAATATTATTTAAAATTGTAATAGGTTATTGAAATCATTCTGTTGCGCGGGCTTTTTAAAATTTGAAATTGGTGCTGTCTTTCACAAAATATTAAATCTTACTTTGTTATGACTTATTTTGACAGGCAATTTGTACACTGTACAAATATTACTCACTTTAAAATATTATTTAAAATTGTAATAGGTTATTGAAATCATTCTGTTGCGCGGGCTTTTTAAAATTTGAAATTGGTGGTCTTACACAAAATATTAAATCTTACTTTGTTATGACTTATTTTGACAGGCAATTTGTACACTGTACAAATATTACTCAGTTAAAAATGTTATTTAAAATTGTAATAGGTTATTGAAATCATTCTGTTGCGCGGGCTTTTTAAAATTTTAAATTGGTGCTGTTTTTCACAAAATATTAAATCTTACTTTGTTATGACTTATTTTGACGGGCAATTTGTACACTGTACAAATATTACTCAGTTTAAAATATTATTTAAAATTGTTAGATCCTTTCTATTAAATTTAATCCATACAAATTCAGCAGTCAAAATAAAAAATGCTTCATTTAAAATAATAATATTCAACAACGTTCTTATACCTTTCAAGAATATAATCGAAATTAAAATTTCTCAATTTTTCCACGCGACCAGTTAAAAAAACTGAACCATAAGTTGTATAAATTGTCAAACGCGCACAATGTAAAAAATAATAGACCATCTCGCAATTCGATCAAATATCGGTATATCTACGATCTAAGCTGTCATCGTTTTTTAAGTCGATCGAAGAAAGGAATGCGCGTATTATATCGACGTACGTACCTCTGATCCTATTATTCTCTTTTAATCGAATGTCAGAACGGAATTGAATTCCCTTTCGCGTCATCGCTATCGTATATATATATATTTGTTTTTCTTGGTAACCCAGTCGATGTCTGTCCGTCTGTGTCTCATTGTACCCGGTGCAGTCTTAGTTGTGAAAACGCCGGTTACACGAACGAAAAAAGGTATAGAACGCACACGTACAGTAGTACAGAAAGGTGCTTGAACCCGATACCAAGTGCAAAGCTTTCCTCGCATACTCGGCACACGTTAGCATATTCATTATCCACCACTTAGCCAGGTCTTAAACCAGCGGTGCTTGTGGTGGGATCAGCACTATTAGTCTCTCACGCCCAACCCCTTTTCTTCTTCCTCTTCCCCATTCACTTCCTTTGCATCTTTCTTTTTCTCTCTGTCCTTCACCGCCTTTTGCTATCATTTCCTTCTATTCGTGCCCTCGTCGCTTCCACCTGACACTCGCCACCCCCTTTCCTTTCTTTTCAAACCGATACTTTACTCACTTGCTTTGTCTTTGCTCTCCGCTCTTCATCTATTTCTATTCCGACGATTCTTTCGACGTTCGGGGTTGTGTTCATTTGATCGCTTTACGACTCTATAAGCTGAACCCCTCGTCACGAAAATTTTTCTCCTTAAGGAAATAGTATGTTACGGTGAAATGACCTACTGCGAGTCTCTTTTACGAGTATTATCAAACACTTTTGATATATTAGTGCTGCGTGTGAAATTTCGTATCATCTGTCAGATACAAAAGTTGCACAAAATAAATCTTTTTATATGTTGCGTGTGGAATGATTGATTTTAGGTCGTTTAAAGTAACACATTTAAATACTACAAAATGGTGCTTTTCATGTATTAGGTTCTTGGGAATGAAATGACTGATTGCAAGTCATGTGAAGTCAGATCCAAAAATACTACAAGTAGTGCTTTTCATATATCAGGTTGTTGCATATGAAATGACTGATTGCAAGTCACCTAAAGTCTGCTCTAAAAATGCTACAAAATAGTGATTTTCACATATCAGGTTGTTGCATATGAAATGACTGATTGCAATTCATCTGAAGTCTGCTCTAAAAATGCTACAAAATAGTGATTTTCACATATCAGGTTGTTGCATATGAAATGACTGATTGCAATTCATCTGAAGTCTGCTCTAAAAATGCTACAAAATAGTGATTTTCATATATTAGGTTGTTGCATATAAAATGACTGATTGCAAGTCATCTAAAGTCTGCTCTAAAAATGCTACAAAACAGTGCTTTTCATATATTAGAGTGTTGCATATGAAATGACTGATTGCAAGTCATGTGAAGTCAGATCCAAAAATACTACAAGTAGTGCTTTTCATATATCAGGTTGTTGCATATGAAATGACTGATTACAATTCATCTGAAGTCTGCTCTAAAAATGCTACAAAATAGTGATTTTCACATATCAGGTTGTTGCATATGAAATGACTGATTGCAAATCATCTAAAGTCTGCTCTAAAAATGCTACAAAATAGTGCTTTTCATATAGTAGAGTGTTGCATATGAAATGACTGATTGCAAGTCATCTAAAGTCTGCTCTAAAAATGCTACAAAATAGTGATTTTCACATATCAGGTTGTTGCATATGAAATGACTGATTGCAATTCATCGGAAGTCTGCTCTAAAAATGCTACATAATAGTGATTTTCACATATCAGGTTGTTGCATATGAAATGACTGATTGCAAATCATCTAAAGTCTGCTCTAAAAATGCTACAAAATAGTGCTTTTCATATAGTAGAGTGTTGCATATGAAATGACTGATTGCAAGTCATCTAAAGTCTGCTCTAAAAATGCTACAAAATAGTGATTTTCACATATCAAGTTGTTGCATATGAAGTGACTGATTGCAAGTCATCTGAAGTCATATCCAAAAGTACTACAAAATAGTGCTTTTAATGTATTCATATGAAGTGATCAACTTTAAGCCATCTAAGTCTGATCCAAAAGTGCCACAAAATAGTGCCTTTGATATATTAGGTTGTTGCATATGAGCTAATTCTGTAACATCGATAACATTTTGTTGATATAAAAGTATCACAAATCAGTACTTGTAAAACATCAATTTAAAACTTAAAATTTGCTGAAAATGATTCTATAAACTATTTATAATCATTTGTTATCCATAATCCATAATCATGTTTAGTATGAATGGTATCGCAAAAATTAATAAATATTTTTTCATGAAATTTTAAACAGATCTGATACCGATGGTTTTAAGACAGAGTTTGTGGTGATCAAAATTGAAGAAGTACCACAAAAGTCACCTTAACCATAAATTCACGTGCACTTTTAGGGTAGACCAATTTTATATTGAGTATACTATAGATTTTAATCATTTAACGCGTGTTAAATTAATAATCACATTATGGATAACAAATGAGAACCATAAATTTGGTTTCATATTTATCGACGGTAGCGTATTTTCTTTATCACAAAATAATATCAAACTGCTGTTAATATTAAAGGGATAACGAAAAGCTATTAAGTAAAGCCATTTCGGGTAAATGTTTGTAGAAATTATGCAAAAATAACGGTTCAGTATGAGAGAGGGTCCTAGCATAAAGGATTTGGTTAATCAGATTGAACCAATTATCCAGCCCTGACAGGCTCTCCGAAACAAAATACGCTTTCGGAATACAAGATTTAGCATAATCGTGGGCCTAAGGTAACTAAACTTCCAAGCCAATTAGAATTTGAATAAGTAGCTTAAAGTCAGTGTCGAGTAATTTCTAGGCAAACTTGAATTACATCTCCGGTATCCGTGACGTAGTAATAAAATGTACACGATGTCGGGGTAATCTTTATACACAAACTTAAAATAAAACGAAAATATTGGAGAATATCTAGTTTAACAATTTCATCGTTTTTGTTCAAATATTTGAGGATTTTCAGATAGAAAGTTCGAATGAACAAATGTTATTTGTGAAGGTTGATAATTGTTTAGTAATTGGGGAATTGGTACTTTGAAGGGAACTGGTACTTTAATATTTAGATAATTGATAGTTGGAAAACGAACTCTTCATATAGTGACACTTGAGAAGTTGGCATTTGCAAAATTGGTACTTGGACAGTTAAGAATTTGGAGGTTTCTACTTGTGAGTTTGATACTTGCAAGGTTGGCACTTGGTAGATTAGACCTATGAATTTGTCATTTGGAGAATTGGTACTTGGAAGATTAATATTTGGATATTCGGCACTTGGAATATTAATACATGATGTAATAACACTTGAGAAGTTGGCATTTGCAAAATTTGTACTTGGAGGGTTAAGAATTTGAAGGTTTATATTTGTGAATTTGGCACTTGCAGGGTTGGCACTTGGTAGATTAGATTTATGAGTTTGTCATTTGGAGAATTGGTATTTGGAAGATTAATATTTGGATATTCGGCACTTGGAGTATTAATACATGATGTAATAACACTTGAGAAATTGGAATTTGCAAAATTTGTACTTGGAGGGTTAAGAATTTGAAGGTTTCTACTTGTGAATTTGGCACTTGCAAGATTAGCACTTGGTAGATTAGACTTGAGTTTGTCATTTGGAGAATTGGTACTTGGAAGATTAATATTTGGATATTCGGCACTTGGAGTATTAATACATGATGTAATAACACTTGAGAAGTTGGCATTTGCAAAATTTGTACTTGGAGGGTTAAGAATTTGAAGGTTTCTACTTGTGAATTTGGCACTTGCAAGATTAGCACTTGGTAGATTAGACTTATGAGTTTGTAATTTGGAGAATTGGTACTTGGAAGATTAATATTTGGATATTCGGCACTTGGAGTATTAATACATGATGTAATAACACTTGAGAAGTTGGAATTTGCAAGATTGGTACCTGGAGGATTAAGAATTTGAAGGTTTCTACTTGTGAATTTGGCATTTGCAAGGTTGGCACTTGGTAGATTAGACTTATGAGTTTGTCATTTGGAGAATTGGTACTTGGAAGATTAATATTTGGATATTCGGCACTTGGAGTATTAATACATGATGTAATAACACTTGAGAAGTTGGCATTTGCAAAATTTGTACTTGGAGGGTTAAGAATTTGAAGGTTTCTACTTGTGAATTTGGCACTTGCAAGATTAGCACTTGGTAGATTAGACTTATGAGTTTGTAATTTGGAGAATTGGTACTTGGAAGATTAATATTTGGATATTCGGCACTTGGAGTATTAATACATGATGTAATAACACTTGAGAAGTTGGCATTTGCAAGATTGGTACTTGGGGGGTTAAGAATTTGAAAGTTTCTACTTGTGAATTTGGCACTTGCAAGGTTGGCACTTGGTAGATTAGACTTATGAGTTTGTCATTTGGAGAATTAGTACTTGGAAGATTAATATTTGGAGATTCGGCACTTGGAATATTAATACATGATATAATAACACTTGAGAAATTGGAATTTGCAAAATTGGTACCTGGAGGATTAAGAATTTGAAGGTCTATATTTGGGAATTTGGCACTTGCAAGGTTGGCACTTGCAAGGTTGGCACTTGGTAGATTAGATTTATGAGTTTGTCATTTGGAGAATTGGTACTTGGAAGATTAATATTTGGATATTCGGCACTTGGAATATTAATACATGATGTACTAACACTTGAGAAGTTGGCATTTGCAAGATTGGTACTTGGGGGGTTAAGAATTTGAAAGTTTCTACTTGTGAATTTGGCACTTGCAAGGTTGGCACTTGGTAGATTAGACTTATGAGTTTGTCATTTGGAGAATTGGTACTTGGAAGATTAGTATTTGGATATTCGGCACTTGGAATATTAATACATAATGTAATAACACTTGAGAAGTTGGCATTTGCAAGATTGGTACCTGGAGGATTAAGAATTTGAAGATTTCTACTTGTGAATTTGGCACTTGCAAGGTTTGTACTTGGAAGTTAGATACTTAGAAGTTTCACATTTAGAAAGTTAACATTTGCAAGGTTAATATTTGTATAATTGATCATTGGAAGATCAATACTTAACATAATAATGCTTCAGAAGTTAGCACTTGCTAAATTGATACTTGGAAGGTTTAAAATTTGAAGGTTGAGTACTCGTGAGCTTCACGTTTGGAAGATTAATATTTGGTAGGTTAACCCTTCCAGTGCCATTTATTTATCAAATGCGTCAGTCAAGACTAACTCAGGGCTATAACATTAAAACAAACAAAGAAAATTAAAATGTTGTGAGTATTTTATATTCAGGGATCCTTGATAATGCAACTTATAATTGGACCTAAATTTCAAAAGTATTCAAAATTTGAGTAAGGTTTGTCACATTTGAGCTGTAAGTGCGTCACGAGTGAGACTCGCGAAAGCACGGGAAGGGGTTAAAACGATGATGCTCGATACTTAGAAGGTTGACATTTGCAAGGTTAACATTTGGATAATTGACCATTGGAAGATTAATACTTGAGATACTAATGCTTCAGAAGTTGGCAGTTGCAAGGTTGATACTTGAAAGGTTGACTACTTGAGAGCATAGAATTTGGAAGATTAGTACCCGTTGGTTAAAGCTATGATGATAGATACTTAGGAGTTTCACGTTTAGAAGGTTGAAATATCAATATTTGAATTATTATGAAATATACCTGATATGCTGATACTTGAGAATCATTTACAAAATTAGTACTTGTAACATTAGAAGTTTGGTACTTGTGAGTTTGGCATTTAGAAGCTTAGAGCTGTATAAGTTTGATACTTGTGAGGTTGGCACCTGAGTATTAACAGTCTTGCAAATTACCTGGTAGCAGGCAAATTAACAGAATTATAGTGTAATCAAGCAGTTGAGAAAGTAATTAACATGTTAGAACTTGGTATTTGGTAAACTTGAGCATGAGAAGTCCATCAGTTTCATAATCTCTCAGAGTATCACAGTAAAGGTACAATAAACTGAAGATAACGATACAAAGCATCCAATATCTGCGACTAAAACCTGAATATACCTTTGTTAGCGTAAAAATGTCAGATAACCCACGTTATTTCCTCGAAATATCGTCGTTAGACATAAAAGATAGAGGCAAGAGTGTTCCACACACTCTGCGGAGCATTATAAAGATGCAATTTGGCATCCTGCTCCTCTATAGTAACAGGATTGGCAAGAAAATTTAATTTGGCTCCCGGTCCGATCTAACTTCTCGTTTGAACGTATCTTTCACTTCGCTGCTAGCTCGCAGCAAATTTCTAAGGGGAAACGAAAGAAAAAGGAAGCAGCCTTCAGCTTCCATCCGAGTAATGTAAATACCAATCGACAACGGTATTTCTAGCTTCGAAGTTTTCAGCTTTCGGACAGGTACTATTAGTTATAAAGCCGTTACGTCTGAGAGGATGATAGATAAAATCGACAGTGAAAAGTTACAGAACGGATTGACCGGAATGAGTACTTCAAGGATTAATACAAAAGGTAGCTGACGCTTGATAACGTTCTCTTTAATCACTGTAATGTAACTCGATCTATCACCGGTTCACAAACACGATGCTGGTTCGTTTCAAATTCGAACCTTTCACCTTGATTTCTTTTCTAACGCAACGATCGCCTGTTTGCGCAATGAGAGAAGTTTGGGAAGATGTGTCATACTTCCTGTATCGTCAGAGGGACAAAACTTCGTAATCCTTTGAGCGAGAGGAAAATTTTCCATTTTGGTCTAAATCGACTGTGACTCAAGATGGCTGTAAACTTTAAATTTATCTGACGTATTAAAAAGGCAAATCTTATAACTAATTTGTTATAATATTTAATTTAAGTTAATTTGATAAAATTTGGAACATTGATTTAAGAGGTTTTAAATGAACGTTTGAAAATATTTATTCTTTATCACAAAATTGACACTACAATAAATTAAATATTAATACTTGAAATTTAATTTTAAATACTAAATTGAATTTTAGTATTTCACATCATAAACCAACGACAAGATTTGTCTCTTTACATTTCAATGAAAATTGTCTTCGCGCAAATAGATTCAAATTTTCGCGCCACCCGAAACCAACATGGCGGAGCGTTTTCCGATTACCAGACGCTCACCTGACAGTTTCGATACGAAATATCTGTTCCCGCAGGGGAAAAGAAGGAATAGTCTCGAGAAGGAACGCTTTGTACACCTGGCAACAAGATATTTGGCCGGATGTAACCTTCGCGGCGTGTAACATTGGCAAAAGGAAGATAAAATCATAGAGAGAGGACGTGCAAGGGGTCGAGAAAAAGAAGAGAAAGGTAGCGGAGTACAGAGTACCTGCAGCCGAGGTGCAACTTGCAGACTCACCTTTGTTTGAACACGCAGGACTCTCCTCTCTCTCTCTCTCCTCTCTCTGCTCCATCTTCATCTTCTCTTTCGACTTTCTTCGTTTCTCTTCAACTGCTTGCATACCTCTACGTTCTCTGCCTCTGCAAGCGTATCCCGAGGGTTACGCGCGATTTATGCGTGCGACTGTGCACAGCTTCAAATTTATATGTGCTGTGCACATGTGGGGTTAAAGAAATAGTTCTTTATCTGAAGACGTAGAGAATACGAGTCTTCCCTAGGGAAAGTTACGACGCAACGTTTATATATTATAGCGAGATTATAGAAAAATTAGTTTAACTACTTTTTTAATGAAAACAGAAGGATCTATAGATTCGTAAGACGAGGTTAATGTGTTACTAGATTTATTTAGGCCAAAAAGTTTGAGTTACTGGATTCTTCAAGGAAATTGGGGATATAATTCATGAATATTATAGCAGGGTTATAAAGAAATTTGTAGACTAATTGTCGTAAGGAAAACATTAGAAGAATAATATTTTTATTAAAGACAAGGCTAACAAGTTCATAAATTCTTTTGGAGAGAATGTTTATTAGGTTACTAGCCTTTCTAGGGAATATGACGATGTAACTTTTACACACTATAGTGAAATTATATAGAAATTTGCAGTCCACTAATTTTCCTAAGGAAAACATTAGAAAAATAGTCACTTTAATAAAATCAAGGTTAATAAGTTGCTAGATTGCTTTAGAGAGATGGATTATCAGGTAACTAGCTTCTCTAGGGATATTGACGACAAATTCTACTCACTATAAGACTACTAACTAATCTAAATTACTAGTAGATTGCTAGTATCCTAGATTACTACTAGCAGATTATTAGTAACTCAGATTATTACTAGTAAATTACTAGTAACCTAGATTACAACTAGCAGATTGCTAGCAACCTAGATTACCACTATTGTATTACTGGTTTCTCTAGAAAAGAAGAAAACTACTAATTTCTCTAGTAATAAAATCAGGAGGTTACTAGCTTCTAATAAAAAGTAATGGAAGCTAAAGGAACTAGTAAACGACCAATTTTATCCCTAGGAAAGTTAGTGGCCGTCTAATCTCCCTAAAAAAATTAGTAATCTAATTTTTCTCTAGGAAAACTAGTAGTCTCTTCTTCTTGGTACCGACACTAGTAAGGTACCAATTTTCCATAGTTTTTCCAGGGAAAATGACGATGTATGAGAAATAAGAAAAGCGTTAGGGAAGCTAGCTAACCTAACTAAATTTGTCCCTAGAAAAAACAGTAACTCATTCGGAGATGCAAGTGTGCAACTGTAAACATCAAATTCCTGATTATTAACATTTTATTCAAAAATCAATATCTGCAAAACGGTTCAACGTAGAGAGATGATCCTGTATTTAATCTCTTCGTTAAATTTTAAGCTACAATCGACTTCCATACAGAATAAATTTAGCTTATTTCGGAAATATTTGTATGGAAATGTGACAAAATAATAAGCAATAATTTTCATTTTGTTTGAAATAGTTCGCCATCGTCTTTTGAAACGTTTCTTACGATGCACAGAAACGATTAAAGAGAAGTTGTTTATATCACTGTTTTTTAAGCAGTTCAGCTCGGGATCTACCGTACTTAAATGTACGCAGCGTTTCCATTTATTTTGTCCAGCCCCCGTACATATATCGCTAACTCGAGAGCACTCGGCCGCCCGATACCATCCACTTGTGCTCGTCATTAACACCTCGCAAAAAACGGTAGAATCACCGGGCACAGTGCGAAGAGAAGCAATCTCGAAGATATACCCTCTGTCTCTGTTCCGCTCGCGTCAGATTTCTTTCGGTTTCGTCCACATTCTAGTGGTGCGTTGCGCCGTCGGAAGATGCAGGTAAGCGTAATTGCGCGCATAATTTAAGGGTGCGCCACGGCACGAATATACGAGGCACCAAGAAACGTTGGACAAACCGTATACACACGAGGAGGATAACACCGTAACCGTCTTGGCTTAAAGGGGGGTCAAGAAATGCCTGCGCTCGCGGAGAAAACCGGCACTTTAAGAAAACCGATCCGTCCATTCATCGGGGAACGATTAAATTGATAGCTCGCCACCACGCGAGCAGCTGACATACCTCGTACAGTTTCTTCTTCCAATACGCCGGTGAAAAATCCTTTTGAAATGTTAATGACAACCACTGTTGCTTCTTTCGACTTTTCTTCTATACCTTCTTGCGGGACGCGCTTATCTGATGATGTCGCCACTGCGACGCTGCTCAGCAACATGCTGATACTTTTGCAGATTCGCTCGGAAAAGAATAGGAACGATTAGAACTTTCGTGTACGTTCTCCCTGGAATCTCATTATGATCTCCAGATTTTAACTGGGTTCTGTCTAGGTTATCTAGATTTCTTTAGAATTTGGAAGCAAGTTTACAAGTTCTCAAGACTTTCTTTAGAATTTGATTAGTCTCTTAGAATTTGACTAGGCCCTTCTTAGAATTTGGCTAGGCTCTCCTTGAAATTTCTCTTTGGAATTTTACTGAGCTCTTCCCAAAATTTGAATAAGCTCTCCTCAGAATTTGACTAGGATCTCCCTGGAATTTCACTAGGTTCTTCGTGGAATTTCACTAAACTCTACTTACAATTTGACTAAGCTGTCCTTAGAATTTGGCTAGACTCTCCTTGAAATTTCTCTTTGGAATTTCACTGAGCTCTCCCTAAAATTTGACTAAGCTCTCCTCAGAATTTGACTAAGATCTCTTAAGTATTTGACTACGATCTCCCTGGAATTTCACTAGATTCTCTGTAGAATTTCACTAAACTCTACTTAAAATTTGACTAAGCTGTCCTTAGAATTTGACTGGGCTCTCCTTGAAATTTCTCTTTGGAATTTCACTGAGCTCTCCCTAAAATTTGACTAAGCTCTCCTTAGAATTTGACTAGGATCTCCTAAGGATTTGACTATAACCTCCCTGGAATTTCACTAGACTCTCTGTAGAATTTCACTAAATTCTACTTAAAATTTGACTAAGCTGTCCTTCGAATTTGGCTAGGCTCTCCTTGAAATTGCTCTTTGGAATTTCACTGTGCTCTCCCTAAAATTTGACTAAGCTCTCCTTAGAATTTGACTAGAATCTCCCTGGAATTTCACTGGGTTCTCTTTAGAATTTCACTAGACTTTCCTTAAAATTTGACAATTTTTTTTAGAATTTGACTATAATCTTCTTAGAATTTGATTAGGTTTTCCTTGTAATTTCACTAAACTCTCTTTGAAATTTCACTAAGCTCTCCTACAAATATCACTTATTTCTCTTTGAAATTTCACTGGGGTCTCCCTAAAATTTCACTAAGCCTCCTAATTATTTTACAATACTCTCCTTAAAATTTCACTAAACCCTTAGAATTTGGAATCTCTCTTCAGATCTTCCTAAATTATTTCTGAAATACCTCCAGGTTTTCCCTACGCTCTCCTCACTTTTCCACTGAGACCTATTATCTAAAGAATAGCGTTTCATCCCGCATTAATCGAATTTCGTACTAAATTTCCAAATGCGTAAATTTTTCAATTTGTAAGTTTCCAAATTTTCAACTATATGATGCATACTGTACATAAATCAAGAGAAAGAGTAATTTTTAAAGAACATACTCTTTATTAAAATTTTCTACAAGCGTAATTAATCGCTACATCGATTAAAAGCTGCATAACCTCGTTATGAAAGGACTAAACTTTCTGCATAAATCAAGGAAAGAACGAAGGAAATATAACCTGATTTTCTTGAATCTTTTAAATTGTTTAAAATAATTGGAACAATTAAGAACTTGAGGAAGAAAAAATAAAATAGCTCACCGTCTAAGAATTATTATTAATTAAATTGTTATATTATTTCGAATCACCAGGTACATTTTTATTTTCTTTTTTTTTTCTTTCTAGAAAGACCAAAGAAGACGACACTGTTCCCTATGGATAAGAATTTCCAGATTAATGGACGTATGAGAAATATTTTTTTTGCCTTTTTTTATTAACATCCTTAACTATACGAATATAATTGCTTACCGTAAACAGCAGATACTGCGACCGTGTAATCTTCAATTTGCCATAACCTAAGAAATTGCAATGACTGCGGTGACGACGATTAAATGTTTTCCCGCGTTGCAAGAACTATTGTACGTGACAAGAAGCCGTAATTTAGGATTAATTAAGGGAACTATACTGCATGCAAATATGTACAAGTCGAGGTTAACCTCTTAATAGGTTATGTTGCTCCCAGTTTAAGAACGTTTAAAGGCTTGATGTATGAACCACGTGAAAGTGTGTTGTGCCCTGTTAAACCAACGAATTCAACATGTTACGAGTAACTAACTTACGTGGCAAGGTTATTCAATTGAAATTTATTTTGTTCATCAATTGCTTATGATGGATTGCCTCAAGTCTTGACAATCTATTCTAGAGACCATCGTCGCGTGTAACAGTTTAATTTAACAACAAAATTTTACAATGTACAATTTTTTTCTTTTGGAAGGAAGGACACATGTAATAAGTACACGTGTGCATTTTTAAATTCACAAATTTATATTGATAATTTTTATATTCTTAAATTTCTAAATATTAGAAATCCCAATTTTCTGGATTTCTACACACCCTATATTTCCACGCGGTACATAGCCACGCGTTATATCGCCATGTATTAAATAGTCATACGCTATAGCATCATGTGTTATATCACCACGTGTTCTATTTCCAATATTTATATTGTTACGGTTTCTATCTTCATGCGTTATATCAGCACGGGTTCTATTTCCTCGCGTTATATCGCCATGTATTAAATAGTCATACGCTGTAGCATCATGTGTTATATCACCACGTGTTCTATTTCCAATATTTATATTGTTACGGTTTCTATCTTCATGCGTTATATAGCACGGGTTCTATTTCTTCGCGTTATATCGCCGCGTGTTCTATTTCCAATAGTTATATTACTACGAATTCTATATCCACGCGTTATATCACCACGGGTTCTATTTCCATGCGTTATATCACAATGGTTTCTACTTCCACGCATTATATCGCCGCGTGTTAAATCGCCATACATTGTATCGCCACGTGTTATATTACCATGAATTCTGTTTTCACATGTTATATCGCCACCAGTTGTATCACCGTGTGTTCTATTTTTAATAATTATATTACCACGCGTTATATGGCCACGGTTTCTATTTCCACGCGTTAAATCGCCATACACTGTATCGCCACGCGCTATATCACTATGAATTCTGTATCGACGCGTTATAATACCACAGGTTCTACTTCCACACGTTGCATAGTCACGCGTTATATCGCCACTTATTAAATCGCCGTGCGTTGTATCTCTACATCATATATCATCACGAGTTGTATCTCTAAATGTTGCATCACCGTGCAGTCAAATGCCATATATATCAATGATTTATACAACTTCGTTTTTGGCAATATAACGAGAGTCTACTATATCTATTTCTATATCTTCCTGTAACAATTTCATATTTTATATTATATTTTATATTTTTTATTTCATATTTTAATATATTATTACTTTCTGTAATATTCCATGTTTCTTAGAAACATCTCAAATTTCTATTTTTGCATAGAATCACGTTTCGAAAATAAAAATTGTATATATTAAAATCTATATGTACAAGTATCCGATATTAATGCAAAAGTTTTAACCTCGTGTTAAAGGGGGTAGAATATTTAATGATTTATTTTCGACTCAAAGTGTTAATAGCGGTGTCATCAGCACTTTTATATATCTCAATCTTATCAAGGACCTTTAATCCTAAATATCGATGTCGTGGATCTTTTATTCCCTTTGGGAGCGTGTTGTAAGCTCAGAGAGCCACTTTGGATCAATTAACAGCAGAGGGGAAAAAAAGTAAGGTAAAAAGTGTTGGGATCCAGGTCCCTTTTATGAATGAAGACGTCATCGCACGCATAGTTCTGATTGCACGCGAGTAGAATGACTGGAATACAAGACGTTGATGAGTGAGAAGGGATCGAGAGGGTCTCCCGTTGCTTGTCCCCGAAGAAAGACAGAGGAAACCCGTAATAAATGCATGGGAGGTGTAATGGGACGAAACTCGATATAGCCGAACAACCTGCCATGGTGTCTATAGTGTCGCGTGGCTGACTGTCATAATGGCGGTGAGTCGAAAAACGAAATTGACCCCATTAAAGGGACAAAATTGTCCCCTTTACGGAACCAAAATTAGCCCTTTTCGGTCACCGTACAGGCAAGCTTGCAGAATCTGTATTAATTGTATCGTATTTCGATTCTGTTGTTTAATTAATCTTTGTTCTTCTTAAATTATTTACTATAATATTTATAGTGATGAAATTAAAATTTTACTTAATAAATATGTAACTTCGGCAATTATAAAAATGGTATATTTATTTTAATTTTGAGAATTGTTCTTTGGAAATCTTTATTGATTATATTGAATTTCGTATTTGATTAATATTCATCCGTATACAATTTTTTATTAACTATTTAATGATTAGTTCAGTATCGACATTCAAATTTTGTATAATTAATATTTAATTTTGAGAATCATGGCATCACTAACTACGAAATATTTATTTGACTTCGATCGTTATTTGAAAATCTAATTGTACAAATTTCAAATTTCGTTACTTGATTAATTTTAATAAACGACTTTTTATCTCCATAATAGTATTTATTAAATATTTATAAAAATTAATTCATCATCGAAATTAAAATTCCTAATAATCAATATCTGACATTAGCAATTAGTCAAACTGCAAAACATAGTTCAATATATACATTAATTCTTTCCCTTCATAAAAATCAACACCGATTTCCAATAAGTATCTTGTCAAATTTCGTAATTCAAAATAAGGAACGTGTGAACCGATTTGATACAGTTAGTGAATATAACGTCGAAGAAAATAATTAATTAATTAAACAGAATTTTTAAATTGAAGTTTACTACGATCAATGTACCGTAATAGTAGTAAGAGGCAATAAAAATGGTGGCCATAGATATTCCACCGGTAGCGGTTGCAATTGTTTCCCGCAACAAATGTTGCTGCACTTTTCGTGTGCAATAGGGAAAACCATTCACGTTTCGCATGCCTAGTCTCTGTTGTGAAGGAATTCAGAAAAATAACGACGTTACGGTGTCAACGATTTCGTCGATAACGGTGCGGCGTGGTGTGAAACCGACGTTCACGACCAGCATCGAACGTTCAAACGGGATACCTGCATAGAAGACCATGAAAAAGTCCGAGAAACCGATAAAACACGCGAGCTCGCACATGTACCGCTCTCGCGTACCTAAGTACGTGCAACGAAACACGGGTTGAAACACCGTGGCCGTAAATCACCGTTGAATCTAAACACAATGCGCCACAACGATTCCCGTGGATCGTTTCAAATCTCCATACAAGCATGGGGCGCGATAGGACAGAGATCGAGCGCAGGCTTGTGCTCTCATAGACAACGTTTACCTACGTGGAAAACTGTGCAAACAAATAACGGTTCGCCAAAATATTTGAATTTGCCGGCCGGACAATGCCACAAGTGCAGAATTAGGCGTCTTCAAACAATCGCGTAAAATATGTGGAGTGCAAGACCAACTTCCTATGTGAACAGCATGCTATACCCTCGAGACAACCCTTACATCATGAAGTATATATGTATACATTATTTCTGATCTACATTATGTAAAAAGTAGAAAAAGAATGCTTGCCTATAGCATATCTGTGAAAACTGAGGTGGTTCCGCGTTGGGCTCTCCCTAGCTCTCCCTGGCTCTCCCTTGATTCTCGCAAAATTCTCGCACGATCGAAAACAAATGAGTGGTGCTTCCTCTTTCTACTTGTGCTCGTAAACAAAAAAAGTCTTCGTTGCATTCCAATAAACAGGTCATGCACTGGAAAACCGTCGAGAAACTACAAAAACTATTTGTGATGTATGTATCTTGATACCCCTAAAGATGGTTTCCTCAGTTTAACACTTATTCTCCATGTGGAGTACATATGTGTACATCATTTACATTATAACTTATATAAAAAGTAGAAAAAGAATGCTTGCCTATAGCATTTAACTGTGAAAACTAAGGAGATTCCGTGTTGAGCTCTCCCTGGCTCTCCCTGGCTCTCCCTTGATTTTCGCAAAATTCTCGCACGATCGAAAGCAAATGAGTGGTGCTTTCTCTTTCTACTTGTCCCCGTAAACAAAAAAAGTCTTCGTTGCATTCCAATAAACAAGTCATGCACTGGAAAATCGTCGAGAAACTACAAAAACTATTTGTGATGTATGTATCTTGATACCCCTAAAGATGGTTTCTTCGGTTTAACACTTATTCTCCATGTGGAGTACATATGTGTACATCATTTACATTATAACTTATATAAAAAGTAGAAAAAGAATGCTTGCCTATAGCATTTATGTGTGAAAACTGAGGTGGTTCCGCGTTGGGCTCTCCCTGGCTCTCCCTTGATTCTCGCAAAATTCTCGCACGATCGAAAACAAATGAGTGGTGCTTCCTCTTTCTACTTGTGCTCGTAAACAAAAAAAGTCTTCGTTGCATTCCAATAAACAGGTCATGCACTGGAAAACCGTCGAGAAACTACAAAAACTATTTGTGATGTATGTATCTTGATACCCCTAAAGATGGTTTCTTCAGTTTAACACTTACTCTCCATGTTGGGCACATATGTACATCACTAACATTATAACTTACATAAGAAGTAGAAAAAAAAATGCTTGTCTATAGCTGTTATCTATGAAAACTAGGGCGGTTCTGCATTGAACTCTCCCTAGCTCTCCCTATCTTTTCCTGGCTCTCCCTCGATTCTTGCAGAATTCTCGCAAAATCGAAAGGAAACAATAAGTGCTTTCTCTTTCTACTTGTCCTTGTAAACATAAAAAGCTTTCGTTGCGTCCGAATATATGGATTATGAGCTAGAACACCGTCGAGAAAGAAAAACTGTACCCTGATACCCCTAGAGAGATGGTTCCATCAGTGTAACCTTATCCATATGGGAGACACATGTACGCATCACTAATATTCTAAATTACTTAAAAACCAGAAATAGTACAGTCGTCCATAGTCTATCTATAAAAATGAACGTTTCTGCATCGGGCTTTCTCCGAGCTCCTCCTAGCTCTCCCTGGCTCTCCCTCGATTTTCGCAGTATTCTTCCAAAGTATAAAGCAAATTATGAGTGTTTTCTCTTCCTGCTTGACCTTTCAAACAAAAGGAGCCTCCACGGCACTCATCACGTGATGTGGAACCGCCCAGAAGAGCGTAATGCACCTTACATTGAAATGATCATTGTGCGTTCATAAAGGAGAAGCAATTAACGCTTCAATGAGGGAAAAGTATGATCGTTTTTCAGAATTTTGCGATGAAAGAAGTCACTGTGGCGGTACCAACAGCCCTCCGGAGACGATGGGACAAAAAAGGTACAAAGTTCCCGGACTGCATAGAAGACGAAACCCGATACTGCAACACTATCGTGGCGGCGTTGAAGAAGGGTGAAAAGTCGAGTGTAAAATGATAAGTGACACGAACCGTTTAAGCGTATTCTGCGCTTTGTCTGGCATTCTTTACTTGATACATGTATTTTGGAATCGTTCGGTAAATGTTTACTGGTCTCTTTTCGGAAAGGGAACCCGGTGACGATGTCCAGACTTGATCTGGATCTCGACGGGAAAGAGAACCGTGATATTTTACGACTGCATCTGCGTTCGAACGGTATAATGAACTGTTTTATCGATAACCCAGACCCGTGTCGCATTTTCTACGAACGTGACTGTAATATCCATCATTCCGGAATCTGATTTGCTGGATTCTCGTGATGCAATTGGGGGAAAGTACTGGAACTTCCTTTCCAGGAAATGTGCTTATCGTTACGTAATCGAGATGTGCTGGTCAATCTACAACTTGTTCCTATCTCGCTTATAACATTTAATTGATTTAAGGAACTTGCGGGTAATAACAGGTTTTGATAGATTTAATACGCTTTCAAGTTATAATAAACTTCTTAGACGTAGATTATTTTAATAGATTTATGTTTACATGATTAATAGATTGTAATAGGCTGAATAGATTTATGATTAATAGGTTTTAATAGACTTTGTAGATTTGCAAGCAATAATAGGTTTTAATAGATTCAATAGATTTAGAAGATTAATAGATTCAATAGATTTAGAAGATTAATAGATTAATTAGATTTACTTGTAGCAGAATTTAATAGATTTAGATTGACAAGTAACTAGATTTTAATAAAGATACCTGCTGCTACAGATACTAACAGATTTGAGTAGATTTCATAGATTTTCTAACATTAACAAATTTTAATTTCATTAGATTTTCAAGTAATGTTATATTTTAATAGATTCGGTAGATTTACGGGTAGTAATAGATCTAAATAAATTTTAATGGAATTACAAGTAATGGCACACTTTAATATATTTTCAAAATTAATTTCTATCAATAGATTTAGTAGATGTACAAATAGTAATAGATCTAAATAAATTTTAATAAATCTACAAGTAATAGAACATTTTAATACATTTGAGAGATTTAATATATTTATAAAATAAATTTCTTTTAATAGATTTAGTAGATTTACAGGTAGTAATAGATCTAAATAAATTTTAATAAATCTACAAGTAATAGAACATTTTAATACATTTGAGAGATTTAATATATTTACAAAATAAATTTCTATTAATAGATTTAGTAAATTTACAGGTAGTACTAGATTTAAATAAATTTTAATAGTGTCACAAATAATGGTACGTTTTAATATATTTGAAAGACTTAATATATTTACAAAATTAATTTCTATCAATAGATTCAGTAGATTTACAGGTAGTAATAGATCTAAATAAATTTTAATGGAATTACAAGTAATGGCACATTTTAATACATTTGAAAGACTTAATATATTTACAAAATAAATTTCTATTAATAGATTTAGTAAATTTACAGGTAGTACTTTAATATATTTGAAAGACTTAATATATTTATAAAATAAATTTCTATCAATAGATTCAGTAGATTTACAAATAGTAATAGATCTAAATAAATTTTAATAAATCTACAAGTAATAGAACATTTTAATACATTTGAGAGATTTAATATATTTACAAAATAAATTTCTATTAATAGATTTAGTAAATTTACAGGTAGTACTAGATTTAAATAAATTTTAATAGAGTCACAAATAATGGCACATTTTAATATATTTGAAAGACTTAATATATTTACAAAATTAATTTCTATCAATAGATTCAGTAGATTTACAGATAGTAATAGATCTAAATAAATTTGAATAAATCTGCAAGTAATAGGACATTTTAATACATTTAAGAGATTTAATATATTTACATAATAAATTTCTTTTAATAGATTTAGTAGTAATAGATTTAAATAAATTTTAATAAATTTACAAGTAATAACATGTTTCACTATATTTAATGGATTTCCTAGTAATAATAGGTTATAATCAATTTACCTGTGACATTATTTTAATAGATTCGCAAGCAACCATAACATGTTCCGAAAGCTCGTTAAAAGGACAAGTAGGTGCCACTCGAATTTTTGACAGGCACAAATTTGACACGTAATTACAGATATCTCTTTGACAAAACTAGTTCCTTGATCAGCCGCTGTAATGAATAAGCGGACAGTCAATCATTTCTTTTGCTTTTTTTCTATTTCTTTTCTCTTGGTATTTCAACGAGGACGCACGACCAAGAGAATGAAACGACACGAGATACGGCGATAGAACAGATTGCCCAAGGCTGCGTTTACGTTTGACATTTATCGGAAACGACATTTGCGTTTCATATTCTTTCACACCGAAGAGGTAAAGCTGCCCGTTACTCATGGAATAAGCCGTGTACAAATTGGAGAGCCGAGGATAATCGAACCGAAAGATGTCGTCTGGAAAATGATCAGAGACGTCTGGAACAACGGTGAAAGTGCAATGAACGGACACGTCCCGTCTTTAAATTTTAATTTATATCGATCATATTTTCATCGAATCTTGCTGGTTCGCGTGAGAATATCTCTGGAATTCCTTTAAATACCGATGACAGATTACAAATTTATGTATCCGTTGAGCGATGGAACGTTAGTGGGACAAATTCTAGTAATTTTGTAGCAGTTTCAGAATTCTTTCTGTAATTTTTGTATATGCGGGATATTTCTAATGGGATGTTAATCGTAATTTTTATTTTTATTGGTGTATCTCTGGTAGAGTGATTGTATGGAATTTCTGGAATAAGGTAGGAATTTAAGTAATTGTAGTGGACTTTTTTTATATTGCCATTTTTAGTGGATATTGGTTCTTCGTGGAATTTTTGTAGAAATCAGGTTCTTGTGGATTGTGGTAAATAAATGAGCAGGTGTTATTTGGAAGGCCTCAAATTTTCAAAATTCCAAAATTCTACATTTCTGAATTTGTAAATTTCAAAATTCTAAAATCCTGAATTCGCAAATTTCTAAATTTTTGAATTTCTAAATTGATAAATTCACGAATTTCTAAATTCTAAAGTTTCTATAATCCTAAAGTTCCCCTATAAATTTTATTTCCCATTCTTCAAATTTCCAAATTTGGAAACATTCAATTTGCCAAGTTGCAAATTTCAAAATTCTTAAATTTGAATTGTTCCAAATTTCTAATGTACCAAATTTTCAAATTTGCAAATTCCCTAGTCTAAAATTCCTGAATTCTTAAATTTTCATAGTTCCAAATAACTAATGTACCAAATTTCCAAATTCCCTAGTCTCAAACATCTATATCTTTTAATTTGCATTATTCCAAATTTCTAAGGCACCAT
The DNA here is from genome assembly GCA_945859595.2 of Megachile willughbiella. NCBI lineage: Eukaryota > Metazoa > Arthropoda > Insecta > Hymenoptera > Megachilidae > Megachile > Megachile willughbiella. Next base: position 16,190,235 of record OX243796.1, read on the forward strand.
ATTTCCAAATTTACAAATTCCCTAGTCTCAAATTTCTAAATACTTAAATTTGCAAAGTTCCCAATTTCTAAATTACCAAATTTCAAAACTAGAAAATTCCCTAGTCTCAACATTCCTAAATTCTTAAACTTACATAGTTCCAAATTTCTAATGTACCAAATTTGCAAATTCCCTAGTCTCAAATTCCTAAATTCTTAAATTTTCATAGTTCCCAATTTCTAAATTACCAAATTTCAAAACTAGAAAATTCCCTAGTTTCAACATTCCTAAATTCTTAAACATACATAGTTCCAAATTTCTAATGTACCAAATTTGCAAATTCCCTAGTCTCAAACATCTAAATTTTTTAATTTTGCATATATCCAAATTTCTAAGGTATCATATTTTCATATTTACAAATTCCCTAGTCTTAAATTCCTAAATACTTAAATTTTCATAGTTCCAAATAACAGGTATCATTTTTCCAAATTTGTAAGTTCCCTAGTCACAAATTCCTAAATTCTTAAATTTGCATAATTCCAAATTTTTAATGTTAAATTTACAACTTGCAAATTCCTAAATCTTCAATTTGTCATCATGAGCAATCAAATACCTCTGTCACACAAAATTAGAGTATTAACTGTGCTATCATATATGGCCATATGTTATATGTACAGATACATGTTGTAACGTATTACGCTATATTTAATAACGTTACATTTCTTCGTATTGTATCACAATGCATTATACAACAGTTCCTCGTATCCTATCACAATGTAGCGCAAGAGATATCATCATAAAGCGTTGTAACCTAACCTAACGCGTTGTATCACAACACGTTATATCACAGGGCCTCATATCTTGTCACGTTGTGCTACAATAGATTGCCCCATAACGGGTTAAATCACAACACGTTGTATCGCATATGCATTATATCTTGTCGAGTTGTACTACAATAGATCGCTTCATAACGTGTTACATCACAACACGTTATATCGCATATGCGTTATATTGTCTTGCGTCATTATGACAACTCGTTCTATTCTATAACTTTCACATGGTGAATGACACCTATCCACCGTTTTATAACGCAAGAATCCATACAAAACCGTCGCGATATGAAAGTAGAAATCTTTCCAACCGACTCAGTATATTGCCAACCCTAGAAGCCCCTGCACCCACAGCCCCGGCAATATAACACCGGCAACATGACTGTAATGTAGAACGTGCAAGAAATAGTAAGGGATTTTTAGCAGACCGAGAGATTATGTACCAAATGCAAATCTCTGCGGAAGGAATTAACACGCAATGGCGCGCAAAGGTTATGGCTGGCTATTAGGGTAATAATATTCGTCTGTCCCGTGGACACAAATGACGTACGAGAAAGTGAGTCACCATAAACGACCGTCGAATTAAGGCCAGTGCACGCATAAGCACGCGTCAGGACAATCGAACAATTGCAAGAGTGATACTCCACGGCTGGTCAATGCCCTTAAAAGATCACTACAATCGTGTACAATGACCTGTTGTCCCTTCTTCGTTTTGTAGAACATTGTTTCACGTGAACCCTTTGAATGCCAAGTACTTTTGTACAAAGTGGCAGCAAGGAATAAATAACTTCGTTCACGTATTTAGGTCGGACGATGTCAGGAACGAGTAATTTTGATAAAATGAGGATGGATCCATCGTATCAATTTTGATGACCTTCAAATATATTGCCAAGGACAATATTCTGAACAAATTTTCTCTCTACATATACTCGCTGGTTGGCTTTAATTTCCGTGATATTTGCAAAAGTAGTACTGATAAGGTAATTATTTGTAGAAGGGCACATGCTGCACCGATTTCGATGATCTTGAAATATGTTATCAAGGACAATATTTTGAACATTTTTTCTCTATATATATAACCGCCGGTTGGCTTTAATTTCCGAGATATTTGCTAAAATATTACTGACAAGGTAATTATTTGTAGAAGGGCACACGCTGCACCGATTTCGATGATCTTGAAATATGTTATCAAGGACAATATTTTGAACATTTTTTCTCTGTATATATAACCGCCGGTTGGCTTTAATTTCCGTGATATTTGCAAAAATAGTACTCACAAGGTAATTACTTGTAGAAGGGCACACGCTGTACGGATTTCGATGATCTTGAAATTTGTTATCAAGGACAATATTCTGAACATTTTTTCTCTCTATATATAACCGCCGGTTGGCTTTAATTTCCGTGATATTTGCAAAAATAGTACTGACAAGGTAATTACTTGTAGAAGGGCACACACTGCACCGATTTCGATGATCTTGAAATATGTTATCAAGGGCAATATTCTGAACAACTTTCCTCTCTATATATAACCGCTGATTGGCCTTATTTTCGGAGATATTCGCAAAAATATTGCTGACACGATAATTATTTATAGAAAGGCATACGCTGTACCGATTTTGATGACCTTGAAATATGTTGTCAAGGACAATATTCTGAACAACTTTCTTCTCTATATATAACCGCCGATCGGCCTTGTCTTTGAAGATATTTGCAAAAATGTTAATAATATAGTAATTATTTTCAGAAGGACACGCACTTCAATTTTGATGATCTTGAAATATATTGTCAACAATGACATTCCGAATAACTTAATTTGCATATGGAACCTGTGGACCCTAGTCTTAAAGATATATGCGAAAAGCTGAAGTTAAATTTGTAGTACATAACCTGAACATATGGTAGAGTATGTCACTTTGAAATATACACTCGGATGTATTAAGCTAAAGATATTTAAAAAAGAACAAGTTCATATAGTTTATATACATAGTAGTGATATGGAAATCTGAGATGTATACTCTTCTATGCAATTACCAAAATTTCACTAATATCACGACTACACATTTCAAGGATTGAAAAAGACTAGTTTCTCAGAGGTTACAAGAAAGCGAGGTTATGTTAGAAAGTAACGGTCATAACCTCACTTTTCATTAAAAATAAGCCTCTTCTTTCAGTGATAATAGGTGACACAATCCTTTAGCATATTGCCAAACTAGGGAAGCGGAGATAAGCTGAACTTTCGTTGAAACTTTTTTAAATGTTTGCCATAAGAGTCGAAATATGTTCATACCTCATTAATTCTATGTTTAAAGTGTGCACCATGGTACGACATAAAATACCAAGACAGACAGGGACGTTGGAATAACATGTATTCTCCATTCGACTCGATATGCATTGATTCAAAGTACACGAGTGTGCGAAACCAAGCAAAGTGTTCAAAGTTGTTGCGGGCTAAAAAGCCTTACGCCATTTCCAAGATTAATGTCTTTGTATCATACTCCGCGTTAAGTATCAATACTTCCGTCGTCTCATTTATTTCTTTCCTTGCACCATTCCGCGTACCATCTTCGTGGTATTCGTACGGGGTGACCCATGGAATCCAAACACCCATTAGCCGCTCGAAAGTATTCCAGCGTTTTTCACGCTGTAATAGTTTTGTGCGTCTCCGGTGGATGGTAGGAATTTGGTGTAATACAGCTTTAAATTATAACGGCGATATAACGAGTGGAGGTACAGTGGACGCGAGATACAACTGGAAATGTAGCATTTTGAAATGAATTTCGTTAGGGTATATTAGGTGGAAGAACTCAGTGTAATTCAAAATATAATTCACAGTGAGGCATTTAAAATATGGCGCCTGATACAGTTGGAATACAACGCTTCAAAACATAACACGTATTCAGTAAACTCATTAGTGTATAACGTTTTGAAACGCGACACATCAAAATCCCACTCACAGTAATATAACACGTAACACATCGAACCATATTGTTATCAAGATAGAACTTGTCCCACTATAACACATTGAACCACGTTGTTATTGCATCAAGATACAAGTTATCCTATTACAACACATCGTACCACATTGTCATTGCAACAAGATATAACTCACCACACTATAACACATGGAACCACATTGTCATTGTATCAAGATATAACTCATCCCACTATAACACATGGAACCACGTTGTCATTGCATCAAGATATAACTCATCCCACTATAACACATGGAACCACGTTATTATTGCATCAAGATGTAAGTTATCCCATTACAACACATAGAACCACATTGTCACTGTATTAAGATATAACTCATCCTACTATAACACATTGAACTACGTTGTCATTGCATCAAGATACAAGTTATCCCATTACAACACATAGAACCACATTGTCACTGTATTAAGATATAACTCATCCTACTATAACACATTGAACCACGTTGTCATTGCATCAAGATATAACTCATTCTATTACAACACATCGAACCACATTGTCATTGCATCAAGATGTAATTCATCCTACTATAACACATTGAACCATGTTGTCATTGTATCAAGATACAATTCATCCCATTACAACACATAGAACCACATTGTCACTGCATTAAGATATAACTCATCCCACTATAACACATTGAACCACGTTGTTATTGCATCAAGATACAATTCATCCCATTACAACACATAGAACCACATTGTCACTGCATTAAGATATAACTCATCCTACTATAACACATCGAACCACATTGTCATTGCATCAAGATATAACTCATCCCACTATAACACATTGAACCACGTTGTTATTGCATCAAGATTCAATTAATCCCATTACAACACATAGAACCACATTGTCACTGCATTAAGATACAACTCATCCTACTATAACACATTGAACCACATTGTCATTGTATCAAGATATAACACATTGAACCACGTTGTCATTGCATCGAGATATAACTCATCCCACTATAACACATCGAACCACATTGTCATTGCATCAAGATGTAATTCATCCTACTATAACACATTCAACTACGTTGTCATTGCATCAAGATATAACTCATCTCACTATAATACATCGAACCACGTTGTCATTGCATCAAGATGTAATTCATCCTACTATAACACATTGAACCACGTTGTCATTGCATCAAGATATAACTCATTCTATTACAACACATCGAACCACATTGTCATTGCATCAAGATGTAATTCATCCTACTATAACACATTGAACCACGTTGTCATTGCATCAAGATAGAATTCATTCCATTACAACACATCGAATCACATTGTTATTGCATCAACATACAGCTTATCTGATTACAACACATCGAACCACATTGTAGTTGCAGAAAGATGTAGCTTGTCCTACTACAACGCATCGAACCACATTGTCATCAAGATACAACTCATTAGAACTCATAGCACTCGAAGTATACACGCTTTTCACATCGAGGATGTAAGGTATATCACTATTTTTTGATCCACCATATCAAGTCAGAAGAAGCTAGAATTTAAGACAAATTACACAAGTAAAAAGGTTGTTCGCGTCTGGTATATATCCAAATGGTGTCTGATAAATTGTATCTACCCGTTCGAAAAATTTTCATCGCGAACAGATCCCAGCAACATCGATCATTTACAGCTACTCGCTTTTAAGAGGCAACACTCTCTACGCGAGTTTGATTAATCTCCGTTTTTAAGAAACGTTTTTGCTCAACACGGTTTGCTGGCGGAGTTTAAATGGGCTACGTTATTCGCGCATCGATATCTTGGTTTATTAAACAGCTTAATTTGACGGGATCCTCGATCAATGGTCGACGTTAAATCCGTTTAGAAAAGAAAGAAAAATAATTGGAAACGCGCCTTTCTCCCGTGGAATGCTAATTAACTCATTTCTTATCATTCGCCAGCGCGTTACTCGGACTCTCATTAAGAGATGATCGATCGTTCGGTGTCTATCGATGAATCGGACGACATAAATATCCAGATGCTGTTGCAAATTGTCTTGTTTACGTTGAAGCGCTCTGGACGCGATAAGATGAAAATGAATTTTTCGTGGAGGGACGATCGTACCGATGCGACGAGTAATTAAATTCAAGCAAATTCTTGCGATCCGAGATCGTGTTCAGTGGAAATTGATTCGAAACCTGTAACGCTGGTCACGTACACCTGATCATTCGAGTTAATTAACAACCGTGGAATGAAAAGAAGCTTTGGGTAATAACATTCACCTGGTTCGTGTACTTAACACATCGTGATACGAATTCTTCCCGTTCTTGTCACGCGATAATTCCTTGTAATTATACTTCGAGAGATTAATCACGGTGTAATTTACCGCTTTGAAATTATCATCGTCTTTTGATAATACGTTTTGATGAGGGAACTACATTGTTTCGTTATGAACGTCTGTCTTTAAAATGAATCTCTTTTTTATACAAACGTTGAGTTTTAAATTGATATACCATCTTGTGACATTTTCGTGTCATGAAATGGCGTCGGACTTATGTCATGTAATTTGGTATCACATGGTTTTATGGTTTTTGTTGTTACATTATGAGTATTAAGTTTGTTAGTAATTTTATGCGAACTTTTAGCTTTTATTTGGTGTATAGGTGCCATAACGTGATACATTTTTATTATAAAATGGAGTTAGACTCGCTTGACTTGTACTCTTTTTTATTTTTTTTAAGATTGTTAACGGAGCAGTTATGCAGTAATTTTCAGCAAGGTTTCAGCTTTAATTTGACGTATCACAAGTGCCATTTTATGATACTTTTCTGTCATGAAATGGCGTCAGATTATTTATCTTTTAAAATCGAATATTTGATATATGACAATATAATAGCTTACTTTTCTAATTTCTATCTTTAATAACATTGAGATTATTAATGATGCACTTATACAGTAATTTTCAGCAAGGTTTAAGCTTTAATTTGACGTATCGCAAGTGCCATTTCATGATACTTTTCTGTCATGAAATGGCGTCAGACTTTTTATCTTTTAAAATCGAATATTTGATATATGACAATATAATAGCTTACTTTTCTCATTTCTATCTTTAATAACATTGAGATTATTAATGATGCACTTATACAGTAATTTTCAGCAAGGTTTAAGCTTTAATTTGACGTATCACAAGTGCCATTTTATGATACTTTTCTGTCATGAAATGGCGTCAGATTATTTATCTTTTAAAATCGAATATTTGATATATGACAATATAATAGCTTACTTTTCTAATTTCTATCTTTAATAACATTGAGATTATTAATGATGCACTTATACAGTAATTTTCAGCAAGGTTTAAGCTTTAATTTGACGTATCGCAAGTGCCATTTCATGATACTTTTCTGTCATGAAATGGCGTCAGACTTTTTATCTTTTAAAATCGAATATTTGATATATGACAATATAATAGCTTACTTTTCTCATTTCTATCTTTAATAACATTGAGATTATTAATGATGCACTTATACAGTAATTTTCAGCAAGGTTTAAGCTTTAATTTGACGTATCACAAGTGCCATTTTATGATACTTTTCTGTCATGAAATGGCGTCAGATTTTTTATCTTTTAAAATCGAATATTTGATATATGACAATGTAATAGCTTACTTTCCTTATTTTTACCTTTAATAACATTGAGATTATTAATGATGCACTTATACAGTAATTTTCAGCAAGGTTTAAGCTTTAATTTGACGTATCGCAAGTGCCATTTCATGATACTTTTCTGTCATGAAATTGCGTCAGACTTTTTATCTTTTAAAATCAAATATTTGATATATGATAATATAATAACTTTCTTTTCTAATTTGTATCTCTAATAACATTGAGAGTATTAATGGTGCATTTGTACAGTAATTTTCAGCCATTTTTAACCTTCAATTTGACGTATCGCAAGTGGCATTTTATGATACTTCTCTGTCATGAAATAGCGTCGGACTTTCTATCTTGCAAGATTGATCATCAGATGTAATCTAATTGATTGATTATATATTTTCTAATTTATAATTTGCTGATATTAAGAAAAATAACGAAGCGATTATATTGTAATTTTAAGCAAAATTTAAGCTTTAATTTAACATATTACATCATATCGCGATACTTTTCTGTCATAAAATGGCGTCCGATTTTTGCCTCTCCAAAATTGACTGTTTAACTGCAAAATTGATTTGCAATAAACTAATAGCTTCCTTTTCTAGTTTGTAGCATTCTAATATTAATAACGCATTTACATAGTAATTTTCAGTAAACTTCAAGCTTTAATTTAACGTATTAGGCACGCCATTTTGTGATACTTCTGTCATAAAATGGCGGCACTCTTTTTGCCCATATGAAATTTTCTACGTAAATACTCTCCAACCTAATAATTTTCTTCCTTCTCAGTTTACTTACACAAAGAGTACTGAAAAATCTTGATATAATCTCTTTCACAGAGTTTTAAGCTTTATTTCAATGTACCATAAGTACTACCTTGTAATAACATTATGTCATAAAATCATGTCAGACTTTCTACATTTCAAAATCAATAAGTCAATAAGCAATAACCTAATAATACTTCCTAGTATCGTATCATTCATCTCAAATATAATTATTTGATTCAATCTTTCTTATTTTTTTAATTATTTTAATGCGCACAACAGCGAACCCCTCGGTAATCAACGCGTTCTATCTTTGATCCAATCAAATCAGGATCCCAATGATTTGACTGGTTAGAATGCCTTGGAATATCATGCATGATATCTTGAAGCAATAACGGAATTTTTCTTCGTTCAAGACTCTGAGGGACATTATTATACTGACTTAAGTAGCAATCGGCTTTGTCAAACATTGACAGTAATCGTCGATGCGTGTCATGCGATAATTCCAACTTGATAATGTTAAATGACAGAGCGCCAAAGGAATCTGCGCCAATCTCGTTTAATACCTTGCCTCTCTCTGTATATGAATATAAAATGAACACCAACAAACTTGACGTACTCTTTAGCTCATGAAGAAATGATCTCTGATGGAAATGACGTGAAAACGAGCCTTATTTCTTCATCCACTAATTATTTATACTCCGCGAACACATCGGATGTGTTCATTAAACTTTGACATTCAGAACTGTTTATTTCATTTGTTTTTCTTTCTACAATATTTTAACGCTTCTACGTGTTACGAGTACATCTTGTACTATTTTATTTATCACGCATATAATTATTTCACATTTTTGTGAAAGTCTTATTACGTTTTTTATGTTTCTCCTTCACGAATCATAATACTTCCATGTATTATAGGTATAGTTAATAAATATTACATTATTTATTTATCTATTTCTCGTTTTATTTGTTTATGTATTTATTTCTTTCTTCCATTCTTTTTCTTTTATTATTTAATTATGTATTTATGCATTTATTTACATATGTTATTTTTTATTCATGTATGTATTTTTTTCATATTACATTTATATATGTATATATTTTTTTATTTAATTATGAATGTATGTATGTATTTATATATTAGTTTATGATATATGTATGTACAGTTTAATTTCTTTGTTCAGTTGTGTATTTATGAATGCATGAATGTATGTTTTTTTTTATTGCCTTATTTGACTACACTAAAACATACCGGAGACGTGGTCCTCCCGGTGACCGTAGGAATCTGTAAAATCTCCTCTCCATTCTTCGGCGTTCATCAACATCAACGCTTTTACGCATCACAAATACTCTCGTATGGGTCGCAAAGCTGAAAATAGACTCGTAAAGCAACTTCGGAATTTCACTGCGCGAAAATATGCTAATAAGCTAGGGTCGTTCCCCATGTTGGAAGCATTGTTTTCGCATTCCGGGAAAAATCGTGCCCGGGAGAGAAGGAAAGACGGCGAGCATTCCAAGGATATAACGACCTGTACACGAAGATGTAAGTTTGCGAAGAGAATCGAGTGCATAATGCGTCGGTACCGTGGCTCTACACGGGTCTCCACAGCAGCTAAGAGGTTCTCCTCACGCGACCGTGTTTACATAAGATGGGCCAGCCTCGTCGTTATTGCATACTCCCGCCACAGGTGGGTTATCCACATATGTGCGTTGCTTCCCTGTACAGGACGTGCCATGATGTGTGGACACACCTTCACTGATGTATATTCAACCTACGACCACCTTCGGTTAATTTAAAACCGCTCAAATTTATGGCTTTCATTTATCGAGCAGCCATTTACTTTAATAAAGAAATCGACAACGTATATTTTGCTATGCTGTAGTTAAACTTTCTTATATTCTATTCGTAAAAATAGAAGAAGAATGTTATTTCAAACAGTTTATTGAAGATTGGTAACTAAAATTCATCTTCGGTTTATTTAGGACCGAAGGAATTTATGACTTTCATTTATTGAGCAGCCATTTACTTTAATAAAGAAATCGACAACGTATATTTTGCTATGCTGTAGTTATTAGACAAACTTTCTTATAGTCTATTCGTACAAATAAGGAAAGAATGGTATTTCAAACAGTTTATTGAAGATTAATAACAAAAATTCATCTTCGGTTAATTTAGGATCGAAGGAATTCATGACTTTCACTTATCGAGCAGCCATTTACTCTAATAAAGAAATTAATAGAATATCCTATATTTCATTGTGATGTACTTATACAAGGTTTCTTAACTTTTTATCAGTAAACTTTATTAACTCGTTTCATTCGTAAAATAAAGAAAGAATGTTATATCAATATAGACTAATTTGAGACCAGAGAAATTTGTAGCTTTCACTTATCGAGCAGCCATTTACTCTAATAAAAAAATTAGTAGAATATCCTAAATTTCATCGAGATGTGCTTATACAAGGTTTCTTAACTTTTTGTCAGTAAACTTTATTAACTCGTTTCATTCGTAAAATAAAGAAAGAATGTTACATCAATATAGACTAATATGGAACCCGAGAAAGTGGCTTTCACTTATCGAGCAGTCATTTACTCTAATAAAGAAATTGGCAGAATATCCCATATTTTCCTATGCTGTATTTTTACAGGTTGTTCAAGTTTTTCATTGACAAACAAACCTATTCCACTCTCAAAAGTTAGAAGAAGAATATTTTATCAAAAACTTACAACAAAAAAACAAAATCACTTCGGCCTGTTTTGTTTTTCGATACTACGTGCAGTGTATTTGTTTTCTACGTAAAACTTAACCAATATGTTTCATAAACAGAAATCATAAAAAAATGTTATATAAGTTGTTAAATGTTTTATCAAAAAATCACGAAGAATATGCGAAATGATAAATAATTTTCTCCTTGTATACGACACGTGAATAATTGGAACACCCAGTATGTGATACAAGTAACAAGTACTTGTTTTTATGTACTTACATGCTATATTTTGCTAATTATTTTAATTAATGTCCACTTAAACGATAAATGATAGCTACAAGTTTCCGTCGTTATTGAATTTTCTGACGCTGAGGTATGTCGATGATAAATGAAGTCCCTGTAGATACAGGGTGTCCCAATAAAAAAACATACATACTTCAAATGAAATGCAACGTATTTGAAATATTATCGTTAACGTGAAATACCGACGTATTTAAGAACCTACTTAAGATTTTATCTACTTTATAACGCCACAAATAATAGATATGTATCACTGTTGATCAATGAAATTTATATGCGTATCTTTGACATTTTCGACTTGATCGAGGGACAAATAAAATGTGAATTTACAAAAGTTTTACAGCAAATATTCAATCATTACGATCGCGGTTAAAATACGGTAAAACTTCAGAATAAATCAACGACATTTGTGAACAAAGCTTGCCCCGTGCGCGGTTCGGGGAAGTTCGGAGGCGTTCGTGGCGAGTCGGAAACCGATTCGCTTCTGTCCAAACGTGTCCGTGCGTGCTGTGCGACTGCGTCGTAATGGCGTCGAAAAGTTTCCTCCGATCGGTCGTAATAACGAGAAGTGTAATAATAACGACAAAAGTTAACTTTGATATTTTCTACACGATCAGCAGAAGAGTAAAACGTAAATTTGCACAAATTTTTCGACATTCAATCGCGATCGTGGTTAAAATACGTGGATACTTCGGGGTAAATCGTTTAATCTACTCATTCTTCGTATGAATTCTCTGGTTTCGTGTTAATTTTACGAACGTTTCGAGAATACAGAATGTGACACAAATTTTATGTTTCAATGCCGTTGTTGGTACGGAATATCGAAGATTAATGAAATTTGGAGTATTCTAAAGCGTACCGCTGCTTTTGTTTCGTGGGTGACAGCTTACGTCAAAAGAAGAGAATCGTGAAAGCAGTGTTTCGTGAGTGAAGTGTGGATACACCATGACTGTGTTGATTATGGCTGCGGAAGTTACACCTGTGACTGCAAGACAATTTTAAGACTTCGAATTGGTATTTACCTAAGGTTAGTCCTATGCTGCGATTTCTTCTCTTGATTAGATCACGAAAGAAAATAATTTTATCTGATTGTATTTTTATTCTATAAAGTGAATATAAATTACACTATCGCTATTACAAATTACTTGTACAATAACGAAATCGTTACTTTAAATCGTTTTTCAGTTCTAAAGTTTCAGATACTTTTTATTTTGTATTATTACCAAAAGTATGAAATATGAAAGTTTATTAGCTTCCTGATAATATTATATAAATTTATTTACTCTTTTGTAGTAATTTGTTAGGTGTCTTAATGTGATCATAGCAAGATAGTTAAATTCAAAATATTTTCTTTATTTAGTTCTGACACGATATTTTATTATAAATCGAGAGTATATAGTAGAAAATTACTCCATCTTGTTTTCGACAAATTGCCCTCTTATTTTTGCACTAATTCCAACAATAAACTCCTCGTTCACTTCATACTCAACGTTTAATGTCTCATACGCGACATATTTTTAAAATAAAGCTATTTATATTAACAGATACCTCTCATGCTGTAAAATAATTATAATAATACCAAGTTTGTCCGGAAGAGATCGTTTCTGTTGTTTTTGAGATACAAGATTATTACCTATGAAGTCTAAACACTGAAGTTTGAACGCATAATTTTAAAACAAGTTTATTCTACACGATTATATCTTTTTTGTATTTATTTTGAGTTTAAGATAAAGGGGAACATGTATTTTCGTGTAATTATGCATTTTTACGTCTGTAAAAGCATAATGCAGTGTAAAGAGCAAAAAAGGCTTACAACCTGCATAATGATGGCGCTGCGAATTAAAAAATGGCTCAGAAGTAGTTGAAAAAAATTTTATGATATAAATTTTCGCTTCGCAGATGCACGTTTTAGCAGGACAATCGTAATTCATAACAATCAGATCTCCAGTGTAATTAAAAATAATCTACAGTACGCATTTAATTGCTGAGGCGTTACAAATGTAGAAATTCAACATTTGTAACAATTTTATTTCTGTTTCTTATCGAAGCTTTTTCTGTTTAACCTGCTCCAGTAATTTACTTTCTGCAGTTTTAAGCCATATATTTATCTTCTTTATGATTGTGAATATTTTTGGTACTGAAAATAAAAAAATGACACAGAGGGGATTGAAAAAGTTTTATAATAAATATTTGAACTTCGTTGATATATGTTTTAATGATACAATAAAAATTCGTAAGAATCCAATTTAATTGAAAATAATCTTAACTTAATCTTCATTTAATCAAGTTTAATTAAAATATCAATGAAGTTTAATTAAAATAACAATCAAGTTTAATTAAAAATAATTTCAATCCATATTATGATTGCTGAAGGATTAGAAATATATAAATGGTGCAGAGATGATAGAAAAATTTGTATGACAAAAAATTTAATTTCGTTGATAAACGTTTTAATGATACAATCAAAATTCATAACAATGAAATTTAATTAAGTTTAATTTATATAGCAATCACGTTTAATTAAAAATAATTTTCAATTCATATTATAATTGCTGAAGGATATGAAATATATAAATGGCAGAGATGATAGAAAAATTTGTATGACAAAAAATTTAATTTCGTTGATAAACGTTTTAATGATACAATCAAAATTCATAACAATAAAAATTAATCAATTTCAATTAAAATAAAAATTAAGTTTAATTAAAAATAATTTACAATGCATATTATAATTGCAGAAATATTAAAAATATAAAAATGCAACATTTAATCAATTTTTTATATTAATTTTATTTCTGTTTCTTACCGAAACTTTTTCTGTTCAATCTACACTTGATGCAATTTACTTTCTACACTATTAAGCTAAATAATTATTTTTAACGATGTATGGTAAAAATGCTTCATCTGTGTACTTAAATAAATAACAAAGTTCGACTTTATTTATTAGATAATTTAACAATTATTAACGTCACAACTTTAAACGACCAAGTTAAATTTGACAAAAATCATAATAATAAAACATAAATTAAAATTTGTTATCTTTAAAGATCATTTCAGAGAAATCACATTAACAATTTTTGTAATTTACAATTAAAAACTTGTGAGACCTCAGTTTCACAAAATCAATTGACCTCCTTGGTAATTTCGGTGTTAAATAATATCGGGCTATAAATAATTTCGTTCCAAGCATGTTTCAAATTTGTTGTATGTCGTACATTCGATCGAAGTCGTATTTTCGTGGAATACGAGCAAGTAAAATCTTGGAATCCAATTCGAGACACGCTCGTAGAGCTGTTGATATATTCGTGTCACGACGAAACTGTCTTTTGAATTCGGTTCGTCTTGCGCTTTCAACCCCCCTAATCAAAGCCTGTCTCGAAGAAATACGAATTCATAATTCAGATCAGTTTCTTTTTCTTGTTCCCCTCTCTTTTTTTCCTCCAATCGATGCGTACAAGTCAGGAAATTGTCATTCCTTCGTGTACACGGGGTTGATTGAATATCGTGGAAGCACATTCTCATTGAAATTCCTGACTCGGTGTTCGTTTTCCAGTTCAGTTTTATTTGTTTCTCCATTTACGATCACCCTGTAAGTATTCCGAAATCTTTACAGCAAGAACATTTCAACATTCCTAATTTTATTTTTCGATAGGACATTGATAGAATTTATATATTCGCTTAGAGGAGTGAATGTGTTATGGTTTTTATAGAATTATTGTCGAAATTTTTTATGAACGTATTGAAGTTCGTAAAACGATTCGATCTGCATTCGTTTTTCTGTTGAACAGTGATTGAACAATGGAACAATGGAATAAGTAAATAATTGAGAATTTGAAAAATGTAATAATTAAACAATTGAAAAATATAATAATTGAATAATTGAAAATTTGAAAAATGTGATAATTGAGTAATTGAAAAATTGCATAATTGGATAATTGAAAAATTAAAAAATGTAGTAATTGAAGAATTGTAAAATATAGTAATTGAATAATTGAAAATTTGAAAAACGTAATAATTGAAGAATTGAAAAATATAGTAATTAAATAATTGAAAAATTTAGAGATTTAGACATTTAGAAGTATAAATATTAGAAATTTATAAATTGAGAAACTTGGAAAACAGAAAATTTAGAAATTCGAAAATTTTGTAAATTAAATCTTTGGAAATCAGCAAGTTCAATCTAGGAACTTTATAATTCAGATGTCAAGAATTGTGAAAACATAAATTTGGAAATGTGAAAATTTAGAATCTCGGAAATCTGACAATTTAAAAACCTAGCAGTTCAGAATTCTAGAAGTTCCAAAATTTAATAAATTGTGGTATAACACTAGTGTTGTACAGTCTAGTGTAAAATCACGATTACACTAGCATCATATTTTTTGGCGTTATATTACGATTACATTAGTCCCATGTCTAGTATGATTATACAATTACACTACAATTATACTACTCTTATTTTGTGTAGCGTTATATCACGATTACACTAGTGTTATATCGTGTAGTGTTATAGTACGATTATATACTAGTGACATATTGTCTAGTATTATACTACGATTATATTAGTATTATTTCTAGTACAATTATATTACACTGCTGTTATATCGTGTAGTGTTATATCACGATTACACTAGTGTCATATCGTGTAGTGTGACAGTACGATTATATACTAGTCACATATTGTCTAGTATTATACTACGATTATATTAGTATTATTTCTAGTACAATTATATTACACTGCTGTTATATCGTGTAGTGTTATATCACGATTACACTAGTGTCATATCGTGTAGTGTGACAGTACGATTATATACTAGTCACATATTGTCTAGTATTATACTACGATTACATTAGTATTAGTTCTAGTACAATTATATTACACTGCTGTTATATCGTGTAGTGTTATATGACACTAGTGTCACATTATCTAGTATTGTTTACTAAAATTATATGCTACTATCATATCGTCTAGTATTATACTACGACTATATGCTAATATCATATCGTCCAGTATTATACTACGTTATACGTCCAGTATTATTATATGCTAGTGTCACATGCTCTAGTATTATACCACGATTATATGTTAGTATCACGTCATCTAGTACTACATCACAATTACACTGACATATCATCCCTTATATCACAGTATGTTATACCATACGTTACACGAAACCGTCTACACCATAACCTGAAAATACACCATCAAACCTTGAAATTTCCCAGTGCACTTTAGCAACGATAAAAAGATCACAAGATGATAAATTTCAGGAATCCATGAAATTAAAGTGGCCGGATGAAAACGGAACAACCGTACACTGATTATTGCCAGGGTAATAAATAGATCGTGAAGAAAGATAGTCAATTAAATCGAGAACAACGATCGGTACATTCGGCGCGTGGATGCCAGCCAATTTATTAATCGGATTATCAGGTTGATTTCCCTCGAGTAAACTTCGGTGCGGGTTGCTCGATAATGTCGATCCATCGAAGCCCAAACAGTTCCCCCTCTGTTGCCCTCTGAACTACCACCCTTTCAAGAAAATTCTTGTCGCCTTTTACTGTGAGGATTCTTTTTCTTCCTTGTTCTTCGACAAACTTGGAATGCATTTCATCGAAGTAGACAGTTTTCTGCCCTCTTTGATCCGCACTTGAATCGTTAAAGAGGTTATGTGGTTCATTTACCGGAGGTTAATCGAAGGTAAATTTTCGTTCTTTAAATATTAAGACTGCGCTTTAGTGACTCACTGGATGTGTTTTGTGTACTAATCAAAATTAGATATTGAAACCTTTAATTGTGAATTGGAAACGATATTCTCATTTTGAAAATATAAATTTTTTTAATTGTGTTTATATTATTAATTTAACAGTAATATTACTGTTAGTGATATTATTGTAGTTGTTGTTAAAAATATTATGGAATTATTTTTATCGGTAGTGGCAATGTAAACAATATTTTAGAATACTTCGTCACATGTGCATATGTAATGTAGGGGTTCGCCATTTTAGCTCCCGCCATTTTGTATCTTGCTATTAATATTACTAACAATATTATTATTATGTCTATTATTGTTCGACCTATTATTAAAAATATTATAAAATTTCTATTATCACTTTCTGAACGTAAATAATATTTTATATTTTGTCAGATGTGTAGATACGTAATGTAGAGATCCGCCATTTTAGCTCCCGCCATTTTGTATCTTACTTTTAATATTACTAGTAATATTACTATCACTACTATTATTGTTCTACTTACTATTAACATTATTATCAAAATACTATGATCGTTATTATCTTTATAAATAATATTTTACATTTTGTCAGATGTGTAGGTACGTAATATAGAGATCCGCCATTTTAGCTCCCGCCATTTTATATCTTACTTTTAATATGACTAGTAATATTACTGGCTCTACTGTTATTTTACTTAACATTAAAAAAATTATCAAATTGTTATTATATTTATTATCAACTATATTTTACAATATTTATTTATTATCAAACAATATTTTGCCAGATGTCTGTGCATAATATAGACCTCTGCCATTTTACCTCCTGCGCCGCCATTTTGTATCTTATCTCACGTATCAACATCTAAAACTGTCGACAAAGCATCATTTCATAAATACATCCAAAAGTATCTTCCATATCTCGTATATCTCGCGAGAAAATCGTTTAGACCCAACCGTGTAATGTTACACATTTCGAACAGGTAGCAGTCCGTGCACACTTCGCCGCGGGTTCGAACACGTTGATATTTCATGGCGATCGATAGAATTAAAAGCAAATATTTTCTTTCAATTTTAAACAATTCAAGTGCTTGTACATCAGATAAAAATGACTTCGAATGCTAGTAAAATCGTACGTGGAGCTGCGATCGATAAAAGCAACCCCCGTTGGCACTCACGGCTCATTTAGCAGCCGAATTTGCCGAAAATTCCACACGGCCCATGAACCGTCCATATTATTTGCTCGTTGATATATCGAATATTGAATAAAGCAATCACCATAACGTCGCACGAAATCGCTTCGTTATTTTCCGAACCTGTCACCGGAGAGTGATTGAACGATGTCATTGATAGCCTTCCGTGCTTCGTCAAGATGATGGAAAAATAATTTCCCATCGGTCCTGGGGTGCTCCTTATATCTGAGAGAACGATAATTGCGTGAGATAAAATCAATATTGTACTTGTACCTGACAATCTACATTTTTATAGCAGAAATACCGAATGCATTGTTCTTTATTATTATTTAATAATTAACGAAATATTAACATTTTGTTTAATTATTGATTATAAGGATCATAATTATATCGAGTACGGTAACGCATTTGTGAACTAACGTTATATCACCACGCATTGTTTAACCGAGCGTTATATCGCATTCCACAAGCGTATGCACACACACAATAAACATATTTTATAAGCAAGCGTTATATCACTGAATCATACATATATAGTAACATTTTATAGCATGACGCGTTGTATATCAGCGTGTTATATAGCCATTCGCTGTATTGCCACATATATTTCCATCTCTTACGTTATACTATCACATATTATAGGTCAACGCATTCTGCGATCATACGTTACATTACAATGCGTTTTATTACAACACATTGTATTATTACTCGTTGTATTACCACGCGTTATATTGCCGTAAGTTGGATTTCCACGCGTTATATTGCTGTCAGTTATATTGTCACGCGTTGTAGTGCCAGAAGTTAAATTACTACGCACTGAATTTTCAGTTGTTGTGTTACCACGCGTTGTATTGCCTCGTATTATATTACCGCAAGTTGTATTACGACGCGTTATGTCACCATGTGTGATATTACTGTGCGTTATATTTCCATAAATTGGTTTACCATACGTTATAGTTCCATAAATTGGATTACCACGCGTTATATTGCCGTGTGTTGGATTTCCACGCGTTATATTGCCGTAAATTGGATTTCCACGCGTTATATTGCCGTGAGTTGAATTACCACGCGTTATACTGTCATAAGTTATATTGCCACGCGTTACATTTCCAAAATTTGGATTACCACGTATTAATATGGCCATCAGTTGGATTACCACGCGCTATATTACCGTAAGTTGGATTTCCACGCGTTATATTGCCGTAAGTTGGATATCCACGCGTTATATTGCCATGAGTTGAATTACCACGCGCTGTATCACCGTAAGTTGGATTTCCACGCGCTATATTACCGTATGTTGGATTTCCACGCGTTATATTGCCGTCAGTTGGATTTCCACGCGTTATATTACTGTAAGTTAGATTTCCACGCGTTATATTTCCAAAAGTTGAATTACCACACGTTATATTGTCCCAAGTTGTATTGCCACACATTATATTGCCATAAATTGAATTACCGCTCGTTATATTTCCACAACTCAGGTTACCACGCATTATATCGCCGCGAATCATATTACCATAGGTTATATTACCATGTACTAACAAGTTTATATGTATTACGACGCGTTGAGATTGCCACCCGTTATATCACCACGCGTTATAACACAAGCTTCAGTTTGCTCTTTCACCCTATCATTATAATTTTAATAATATTTGATATTCTTTTCCTTTTCTGATTATTATGTAATTTGAAGAGTAGTTAAATTTTCATTTGCAATGTAATTTTAGTTATCAGCAGCTCATTTCAAAGAAGTTTCGTTTGAAACGAAGTTGTTCGTCGAAATCTATTTTGGTTAGCTTTATACGTAGCGAAGGTTGCCGCTGGAGGGAAACCAAATTTGGGGCCGGATGTTGTTGGTACACAGCAGTTTGTCGAAACGGAGGGTGCCGTGATCTTACGAGGTTGAAGAAGGACGTAGGTAGAGAGTAACCATCAAACGACCCACGTGCTACCTGCTGCGAGCAAAAACAAGTGGGCGATTTCAGTATGCAAATTCGTTGCCAGATTTATCCTGTCTGCCTTCTCCAAATGATTCGCGAAGACACGTGACGATTTACTTATTACCATACATTCAAATGGATTTCGTGCAAGCGTTATTAATTGATTTCATAAATCAACGAGAATACTATCAAGCATAGTATCAAATCAAAAATAATAACGCGTCAAATTGTAATTGAAATATGATTTATTGCAGCGTCTAACACCAATCATTTCGTATAACAACGAATTATCTAACTACTTTTAATAAGTAACTGTACAAACAGATAAATTCATAAAAAACTATATTATGACTAAAATATGATTTAATTGAGCGTAAAAGAAAAATGAGTTCGTATAGTAGTCCCTTATCAACAAATTACCTAATTACTTTTATTCCTGAATAACAAATTTTTAATCAATTAAACAACATTCGTGTAGTCTCAGCGTGACATTAATTTTGTTCCATTGATTAGTTTGTCCGACCTTTTTGTAAGTATGTTAACGTAAGCATTCGTCAATGAGGCGTAACTTTTTGACCGTGTAAAAAAGCGATTGATAATCGAGAGGACGACGAGGAAGAAACCTAGCAAGGTCAACTTGACCCTCGCTGGTAATCGGCTTAAAACGCCTTAACAATTTCACGTAGATATACGGATATAAATACGTGAATACTTTTGTAAAACTGGCCTGGTAAGTTGAATTTATGAACGTCTTTTAGAGACGCCATTTACGAACCCTTTTTTCTTCTTCGCCTTTCCATCGCGTTAAAAGACCGCAACTTTTGTTGCACCTTCCAGGATTACGATCGAGTCTGGGATATTTACGATAGTACATCCTACTTTGGAATAGCTTACACGTTTATATTTTAACGAAATAATTCTTTAAAACTAGATAATGGAACTGGAAATCTTCGTTGCGATACGTTTCTAAGCCACATCTTCCTAACTGTTTATGCTACGATGCAGATATTCGCTGTTAGATTAAATTGGCCTCGTTTCAGCAATGTTGCAGTCTTTCGTTGGAAATTTGATCGTGATCGCAGTCGTTGGAAATCGAAAGTGTCAGAAAGCATTTACTGGTAGAATTTCTTTATTTTATCACAACACTGTTGATTTCTTAATTTTCTTTTTGGAATGCCATTGATGATAAACATTGTGAAATCTAAAATGAAATGGAGCAATAATCTTTGAATTATTTCTCCAAGTTTTCCTTCCAAACGTTGATATTTGATTCCCGAACAGTATTCAGATAGTAATCTACAAGGCTCATACGTAGGTGCACCCACAGTAGGGTCTTGGTTAAATATAAGAATAAGGCATACAACCCAACTACATTTGCTTTAGGTTTTCGAAACATCTTGGAAATGCTTATTAGGAATTTTGACTGAATCCAAACAATGTTTTCGAAAAACGTAAGAGATGCGAAAGGTAGAATGACACGGGGAATCACAAAATAATTCTAGAGATATCACTGGTAAATCTGGAGCGATTTAACCCCTTGCACTATTTTGACGAGTCTGACTCGTGACGCACTGGTACTTTAGTTGGGATCAGTTTTACTCGAATTTTGAATATGCTTCAATTTGGAGTTCAAGTCCAGTTATAATTTGCATAGTCAACGATTGCATAATACCATGTTATCATAACATTTCAACATTCTTTGTCTGTTTTAATATTGTAGCTGTGTTTAGTTAGTTCTGACTGACGCATCTGACAAATAGGTCATAGTGCAAGGGGTTAAGAAAATCTAGGGAGGCTCAGAGATGTCTAGTGAGATTCTGCGGATACTTAGGGTCACCTATAGTAATTTTAGAGTTAGTTGAGAATGTTAAAAGACTAATAAAACCGTAAAAATCCGAAATCTCCAAGAAAAGTTAAGGAATCCCAGGGAGAGCCAGGGAGAGCCAAGAGAAGCTAGGGATGGCATGCGACATTTAAAGAGAGTCCAGGAGGGTTTTAATAGAAGGTGGTAATGGCAAAAGACCGATACAGTCGACAAAACCCAAAGAAACCCAAGAAAACCCAAGCAGAACCAGGGAGAGCCGGGGAGAGCCACAGAGGTCTAGAGAGAATCAGAGAGATCCAAACAGGTTCTGGCGGGATTCTAAGGAGAGCTAACAGCGGCAAAAGGCCATTACGACGTGCAGAACCCATGAAAACCCAAATGAACCAAGCAAAACCAGGACGAGTCAGCAAGAGCCTGGGAGGTCCAGTAAGATTCAGCGATATCCCGTTCAATTCAGGGAGTTTGAGACATTTTAGAGCGGAAGTAGGTTATCAGAGTATGTAAAACACCCACAAAATGTAAGGAATCCCAGGAAGAACCAAGGAGCCAATAAAAGGTCAGAGCGAATCTAACGGGATTCTATGGAGAATGAGAGTGGCAAAAGACTGTTAGAGCGTGCAAAACCTAAAAAAAAACCCGAAGTATCCCGTGGATAACCAAACGTAGAACCATTCTATGGTTACCCATGAAGAACATTTACTCGTATAATTTTCAATAAAGTCCGCGTGTTTCGAGAAATGTTGTGCATAGATTCCCTGTTACTCGGTGTTCGATGCACGCACGATACAAACCGTTCGCGAGCACATACATATCACAGAGGTCACGGTGAACGATCGGTCGACTGGCATGGTCAGAAAGCACAACGGAACACCGTAACTCACGTTTACGCCTGTAAAATGAGCATACATACCGTCGCGTCACTTATTGCTAACTAATATAAACTTGACTCCGCGACACCCACGGGATAAAGAAAGCGTATGGACTACTCGTAAATCACGGCCGCTTTACATTTTACTCGTGTTACGCCTTGTTACAACGGTCTATCTGCTGAACGCGAGCCGGGCTCGATAATTGAGAGAATTGACGGAAAAACGCTCGACATGGCGTTTCCTCTAGAGATCAAACTCCTTGAACCGTGAAACGTTTCGTAACGCGTGGTGTTTCGAAAAAGCCAAGCGGCTCAAAAGCGCGTTTCCTGTGTTACCGTTTTTCTGCCACGAAATTCGTGTGACGTAATCGCCGGGTATTAACGGATGAGCAACAAGCTGTGCTGAAATGGCTGAGAGATTCGCGTAGAAAACACAACGACGGTTTTTAACGTGGAAATAGTAAAGGGGGAGAAGATAGAAAAGAAAAAAGGAACGGGACGTTGAAAGCAGACGAGCAACAGCCAACACAGCTTTTCGAGGGTCTCCTCCTAGATTTTCGCAGAGATGCGCTCAGCTCGAAGTGCAATCGTAATTAACCGCTTTTCAGTGTCTCTCTCGCATGGAAGACACGAGCTTGCATAAGTAAGTGGGCAAAAGGAATGTGTCAAGCTTGCTTTCCGAGTTTCTCTCGCAATTTTTCGCCTCTGACGACGGCGAATCGTCTCTTAATTCCGGATACGTTGAAAAGAAACTGGAATAACCTATGTTTAGATTACAAGAATTATTTTTAATAAATGAGAGGTTGCTAGCGTATAAGGATATGAAAAATTAGCTTTAACTCGGAATTTATTCCAGTCTCTCGTTATATTGCCATAAATGAAAATTTTTCATATTTTACTAAGAAAAAGCGCCAGGTTCTCTTAAGTAAAGATCCTAAGTAAAGATTCTCTTTGCATGAACAAAAATTATATAAATAGATATATATAATAAGTATATAAAAAAGCATATATACTCGTTATACTGTCCTTACATGGATTTTCATATATTCGGTGACGTTCACCTATCATCATAACGCTCGAAGATCCACGAAACCTGTTATAAGCCGATATCTACAGTAAATTCTCGTTATTTTGCCTCCATACGAACATCCATAACCATACTGGTGCTCACCCACTGACATAATACATGGAGATTTCTAGAAAGCATTGTAATATCAACTCAAACCCGACATTTTGCAAATTCCAAGAATTTTTTACTCCTGTAGGCCTGGTAATATAGCAAGAGTATTGTAGAGACAGGTTTAATAGAGTGTTTAATAGAATAAACTTGTTATATTGCCACTGATGAGAATCGCTGCAAATATTCGTGGATGTTCAACATTTCCTCGCTATCGCAATGCACGAATGTTTACGGATATTTACGAAGATCGACGAAAATTCACGAAGGTTTATTTATTCGTGGCAGTATAACGAGAGTTTACTATAAAAAGCACTCTTACAAACCTAATCAAAGTATTAAAATAATTTTTAATTTCGCAAAATAATTTTTTATTATATAATAATTTTTATTCAATTTCGTAAAATAATTTAGTTTGATTTCCAAGCGTAGAAACAGGATTGCAATTTTTTAAATGACATATAGGATAATTATCTACGTATATAGCATAGTCCTTACAGAACTATTAATCTTTACTTGAAATATTTGTCAGAACTTAAAATTCTAATTTTGGTAAATAAATAAGTTAATGAAGAGAAGATTTAGAAAAAAGGTCTGCAACAATTATTTTAATAATTGTAATAATAAATATTCGAAATGGACTATCGAAGTTTAGTGGACTTTCATTATATTGCCACCTTCAAACGGGCTATCACTAATACCAGTAGCACTCCCCTGTATAATTCTAAAAATAATTCTGTTATAACCTCGTTGATGACGATATAACAAGAGTCTACTGTATTTTTGGAATTATACCGTCGGAAATAACTCATAATACCAATTAATTGTCGTATCTTTTCAACTAACCATTCCTAATGTCGCATGTTGTGTGTTGCAGCGTGTGACTGTCACCCAATTGGAGCTTCCGGAAAAACTTGTAACCAAAGTACCGGCCAATGTCCCTGTAAAGATGGCGTAACCGGTACAACTTGTAACAGATGTGCCAGAGGTTACCAACAAAGTAGATCTCACATTGCACCTTGCATTAGTAAGTACCATTAATTCTCTAAACTCTATAAAAAACAAAGCAAAGATGTGAATACTATGTTATCTTTTATCTCTTTAAAGATAAAATTTGTAGCTCTTTAGATAAATTACACAGTATTTACATCTCTACAGCAGACTCCCGTTATATTGCCACCTTTAACCTTCCCACTAAAACACCTTTTGTTTCTGATTTCCCTACTAATACAAAACATCTGAATTGTCATAAATTCACGAAAATAAGAATACACCACTGGTATATAAAAATGGCAATATAGCAAGAGTCTACTGTACTCAAACTCAACAAGCTTCTTTATGCTACTTTTTTAGTAAATACCAATGTAGTTCTAATAAATAATTCAATTACTGAATTATAAATTTAATAATGCAAGCAGAATTGTCCACGTTAGAAGTCCCTAGTTTAACACTAGAACTACCAGTCAAAATGACTGGGTTTATAATTTCATTTGAAAATTCTTACTTCATGTAGCATTTTCTCTTCGAAATGATGTGATGACTTTTGCAGCGATATAGGTGTAATATAATGTATTTTATTTTTGTTTCATTTATTCGAAAATAATTTTGAGTTATGACTACTTATACCAATACGGTTATTCTCACTGGTACTTCTCAAAGTGGAAAGGTATAATCTGTGTACCGAACCCGAATTTATTAGATATTTAGATAAATTTGTCGATGCTTTATTATTTCGCACCCAACGTCATATCAGGTACCACATAAATATAGTCTTGATTTAGCACATAGTCGATGTTTCATACGGTCATTTTG
Organism: Megachile willughbiella; assembly: GCA_945859595.2. Classification (NCBI taxonomy): domain Eukaryota; kingdom Metazoa; phylum Arthropoda; class Insecta; order Hymenoptera; family Megachilidae; genus Megachile; species Megachile willughbiella. The sequence continues at coordinate 16,215,964 of OX243796.1, forward strand.
TATACCATAGTCATTGGAATAGGACCTTTTTTTATATAACGATAACAAACGGCAAAACTATCGAAAATCTGTGAATTGTTGCAAAAAGTGAAGTACGTATCAATGGGATGCTCCAATATAGATTGGAGAATTATACGAGCACGAAGAAAGTGAATGAGAAGAAAATGAAATTGAACTTCATAGTAATAATGAGATTATAGACAAAGAAAATGTTCAGTAGTGAAAGTGAATCAGAAAAAGTTTGGAATTCACGTAAAAGTGCTCGTGTTCTGAAGATCAGAATGAAAGTATACAAGATCGAAATAAAATTGCAGTAGTTGGTAAAAATAAGATCTAATTATATTCTTATAGTTATTACAGTTATCATTATACAGCAATTATAATTCCCTAACATAAAATTCCTTTTGATGGTAATAAATCGATAAATATAAAAATATCTTATTATTTCGACTGGTTTTGGTAGAAATCGTCTTGTTGGTAGTTCTAGTGTTAAAAAAAATGTTGCATCAGTTTTGAATCGACCTGTATCCGGCTAAAAAGCTCGAATGTTCCATTAACAGTGCCTGGCAAAAAGAGGAGAAGAGCACGAAATATATCGATGCCTTGACCGTCTTGTTTTTGAAAGCGATCGATCGATCAATCGAAAGGTACACGCGATCGGGCGAGAGCCGATCGCGTTATCGGAGGATCGCGCGTCCAATTAGGCGAAATTTGCAAATATGAAAGGGGTAACCGTTGTAGCCTTTTAGAAGAGATATACGAGCCGTATTTATCGTAACTTCTCATCCGTTTGTTTTCGCTGCTTACAGAAATACCGAGGGTTGTGCAGACCCAAGGTACGGCCGGTGAAGAGAGCGGAGAACACGAAGACGACGACGACGAACGTGGTTACGATGGACGAGCCGGTAAGTAAATGTCAAGTAAAACAAAATGACACCTCTTACGGAGCTGCTTGTCGGCCTGTCCGTACTTAAAGTGCTGTAGGACATCACACCACCATTAGAGTATGCTGCTCTTTAAGAACTTACGTTCGGTTAAGCTCATTTGCGAGATTTACAAAATGGCTACTTTTGTTCGTTTTTACGGGCATGTTGCAATTTTGAAACTTTGTACATTTCCAAATTCTTAATTTATATATCAAATTAAATTTTTATTTATAAATTAGAAGATTCTGTGGTTTACTAAGTTACATGTCGAATTCTGCAATTTGCACATTTGTAAATTAGCTAATTTCGTGATTTACAAAGTTACGAATTATCGAATTCTGTAATGTAGGAGTTTAGTTATCAAATTTTGTAATTTGTAAATTTAGTACCAAATTTTGTAATTAACATGTCACCCATGTATGGGTGACACTCAGATTTCTATACTGATCTAACATGTATATTATAAAAATTTGTTCACTTTCCTAATCGAAAATTCTCGCATGGATATGGAAAATAAGTGTAACAAGATATTATGAAAATAATTGGTAAAATTTATTAAAAATTAAAACACTACAGATGCAATTTTCAATGCGTGGCAGTCAATGTGTTAAATTTACAAATTACCAAATTCTGTTATTTTCAAAGTTAGGGTCATATTTTATTTTTGTGGTAGTGTCTAGTTTCAAACCAAATAGTTGCAACGCGTTCTTTTCGTGTTCAATCAAAAGAAACACGCGAGTGTAACCCGTCTTGTGGAAATGATGATGTCCTAACGCGATATGCATGTTTTGGTTCTACTTTGGTACCCAAAACACAAAAAGTTATGGGTTGACACTATGAGATCATTTCGGAAGGAAGACAATTTGGTGGGATCAGGTGTCATGAGCTGAAACTACGTGAAAACTGTTAATACCGATCGTTACCGTCAACAAATAATCAGAACCATTGATCAAAAAGCTCAGATTGCGCTAGAAGACAAAAAAATGATTTTTCGCCGCATCACACATAGAAAACGATTAAAGACATAATTTCTGCACTTGATTAGGAACTCTTGTCCCGCCATACTCACTTGTCCCTTTCGGACTACTTTTCATCAATGGCTCACGTACTTCTCCAGGAACAGTTAAGATGTCGAAAAATGGCTCTCAATATGTGAAAAATATTTTAGGAACGGAATTTGAAGGGCAGATGATAAAATAGCTAGCTTGAATAAAGGATTGTTTCATTTTCCTACAATATTCCTCTCTTAACCCCTTGGCCTATGATTAATTTGTCAGGTGCGTCAGAACTAATACAGCCATAATATAAAAACAGAAAAAGGAAGTTGAAATGTTATATCATATGGTATTATGCAATCGTTGATTATGCAAATTATTGGACTTGAACTCCAAACTGAAGCGTATTGAAAATTCGAGTAAAATTGATCGCAACTGAGGTTCGACTGCGTCACGAGTCAGACTTGTAGAAATAGTGCAAAGGGTTAAAAAAGCAAATTAAGAGTTATTAACCGGTACACCTGGTAAACAAGGATCATCCAAATTGTTAGCCTCGGGACAATATGTATTTGTCAAAATATGCGAAAAGCGATGAAACGTTTGCGGTAATGGGGAAAGGAATTTCGTTGATTTATTCGTACAAGCAGAAGTGGTTGGCAACACGTGTGGGAAAATCCGGGGTAGGCAGGAAGTTTATTCGGATACAAGCTCCCTAGCCACGTGGCAATATGGAATGTAAGCACAATATTAATTCGGCAGACGAAGAGGGAAAAGGAGGGAAAGGAGGGAATAGAGGGTTGGAATGTCTAGCCGGTTGGTCGCAGCCTCTCAGCCACCCTAATGGCTTAATTAAAACTACCCTCACTTGCAGCTTGCCCATTTGCCTCGGAGTTTCCAACGGCCTACTTGTACCACTGTACGAGCAGAAACTTGACGGTTTTTATTTACACATGTGTACACGCTAATAAATCACCTGGGTGCCATCAAATCACTTCGCGTTACCGTTTATCTCGATTACTTCTTCTTTTTTTTTTTTTTTTTGGTTTATTTTAATTGATACGATACTTGATGGTTGTTCGACTGGATAAAATAATAAACGAGTATGTTCGAGTGCTACAGCTCCATTGAATAAGGATGGATATGTGAACTTGTTAATTCTTCAATTTTCCAATTTTGATATTTTTAAATTTGTTAAATTCATGAATTTAAAACTGAAATTATTAAATTTTTAGATTTTTATTTCGAAGTTTTCAGAATTTACATTTCTTGTATATTTCAAGTTGATAAATTTCTAAATTTTTAAATGTCCAAACTCTCACATTTATCTCTACACTTCTAGCTTACTAAACTTCTATATTTCTAAATTTTCTAGATTCCAAATATCCAAATTTCAATACTTCTATTTTCATATTTCTCTGAATCACAAATTTTTGAATTTTTAGACATCCCACAAATCCCTAGATTTCGGAATCCCAATATCACTAAATACTTGTGTCCCTAAATTCCTATGTTTACAAACACCTACATACCCAGATCTCTAGATTTGAAAATACTAAGGTCATGAAACACCTCAAAATCCCTACATTCCCAAAATCTTATTCTCCAAAATCTCTAGATCTCCAAATGCCTAGATTAGAATATTCCTAGGTTCCCAAATACCAGGGTCATCAAACACCTATGCTTCAAATTTCCTATATTCTCAAGTCCCTGTGTTAGAAAATTTTTATATTTCCAAATACCTACATTCCCAAATCCCTATATCCCTAAACTCCTACATTACTAAATGCCTATATTCTCAAATACCTACATCTCCAAATCCCTATATTTCCAAATCTCGACATCCCCAAATCCCTATATTCCCAAATTTATTCTGCAAAATTTCTAGATCCAGAATCCCTATATTTATAAATATCTACATCCCCATATTTCAAGACCACCAAATAGGTCCCTAAATTACAAAATCCCCTTTCTAGATTCCTAAAATTAATCTCTCACCAATTAAAGATAAAATATCACTACCAATATATGTCAGAACACCCTATATATACATTATAATTTACACAAATTATAAATCACAAATTCGTGCAAATAATAAATACACTATATTAAATCTTTAGACCAATTCTTCACCAACCCATAATTTACAAATATTTTATCACCGATTTTCAATGAAATATCGCTACCAATATATTTTAGCCTAAAAAAAATGTAAACCTAACCTATAAAACGTAGACCTTCTTCAGTTACGTTATCGTAACGTTAACAAGCATAACCTATGAGCATCGTTATCAAAAGGAACACGTTTGTACGTAACAACTATAAATAACTAAGACATTACTCTGTTCATAGACACGTTCAACGGTGGGATCGAGTATCATATCATTGCCGTAAGGTTTCAGTTACTTCTACTATTACATATTACTATCTGGACGCAATAATTTGCAGATAAGACGAGCTTAGCTTTAGAGGAACAGATACAGTCATTGTTGTTGATGAATGAACCACTTCCCTCAAACACGACCCACCTTTACGATTAACATCGTTATTAAGGGAGGAACAAAGGACCTGTGTGGACGGAGAACAATTTGTAATTTTTCGGAACATGATAGCTGTATTTATTAATGATAGAGTCATCATTCAAAAATGTTCGCGTTCGAATACGTTAATAGCGATAAAACGTTGCTTGATGCGAGCTTGTAAGTAAGATTATTTTGTGGGAGTACTTAAAGTATTTATTTAATACCTTACTAAATTTCTAACTTCTCATTTCTGAATTTCTAAATTCTCAAATTTCTAATTTTACAAATTTTCAAATTCCAAATATCGAAATGTAATTATGCAAATTCCCAAGAATTTTAATTTGTGGTTTCTGGTATTCTTAAATTCCTAAATTTACAAGTTGATAGATTCCCAAATTCTCAAATTACCATATTCCAAAATTTTCGATTTTTCGAATTCCAAATACCCAAACGTCTAATCTTCAAATTTTCTACTTTCTAAATTTCCAACTTTCCAGATTTCTAAATATCCAAATTCCGAAGTTCTCGATTTCTCGAACTTGCTACTTTCTAAATTTCCAACTTTGCAGATTTATATTTCTAAATTTCCAAATTCTGAGATTCTCGATTTCTCGAATTCCAAATACCCAAACGTCTAATCTTCAAATTTTCTACTTTCTAAATTTCCAACTTTCCAGATTTCTAAATTTCTAAATTTCCAAGTTCCCAAATTACCAAATTTCCTCAATTCTTACATCTTTTGCTACCAAATTGCTGGGATGCTATATTCCTAGATTCCTACATAGTATTCCTTAGAATACCCTAGTCCCCAAGATCCTCTCAAATTTATTCACTTCCAAATTTCAAAATACCCAAAACTCTGATTCTCCAAATCCAAGCACCCTCAAATACCTATGTCTTGAAACTCTTATGCCCCCAAATCCCTAAATCCCTAAATTTCTACGTTACCAAATTTCTAGGACTCCATATTCCTAGAAGGTGAAGCACCTAGATCTCTATATTCGCAACACCCCAGATTCCAAAATCGTTTGAAATTTTTTCACTTCGAAATTCCTAGATTTCCAAATCTCAAATTCTCTAAATCCAAACGTCCCCAAATACGTCTTGAAACTCCTATGCCCCCAAATCCCTAAATTCTCAAATTCCTACGTTACCAAATTTCTAGGACTTCCTGGATGGTGAAATACCTAGATCTCCATACTCACAACATCCAAAATCTCAAATTCCTATGGTTCCAAATCTATAGATCCCTAAATTCACACGTTACCATATTCCTGGATGGTTAAATTCCAAAATATTCAAATTCCAAAATTTGTAAATTCCAAAATGTCCGATTTCTAAAATTTTCAAATTACTATATTCCTAGATGGTCAAATACCTAGAGTTCCCTATTTACAACACCCCAGACCCCAAAATCATGTCTAATTTTTTCTCCTTCAAATTCATAAATTTCTAAATCTCGAATTCTCCAAATCCAAGTACCCCTAGATATCCCATAAAATATATCTTGAAATTCCTATGCTGCTAAATACCTAAGTTCCCAAATTTCTGTGTCCTTGAATTCCTAAATGGTGAAATTACAAAACACCCTAAAAGCCATTTTATATTCACATCCCGAAATCCTAACCTCAGAAACGCGCTCCCTCTTTTCAATTTTAATGTTCCATTCTGTCCTTCTCCCTCTGTCGCTTATGCGATACTTTCCCTTTCGCTTTTCTAACCCTCTTTCTGCCGTTTTAGGCTCTTTATCCTCCCTCTTCTCTTCCCGTTGCACCATCAAGAAGGGTTGTACCCAAGTTATTATTATTTCGCCGCGAATATACGCGCGTACAGAGCCCGTTTAATGGATTGACGTTTACTTCCACGCACTTTCGCCTTCACGTGTACACTCGGATGCAACGAACGCTTCCTTGCGATTAGCACGCCTCTGTATATTTGCCTATTTTTAGATTCGTAAGCTTCCATATTCGCAGACTTTCAAGTTTTGAAATTTATAGATTGACGAATTCATAAGAAACTTTCGGATTTTTATACTTTGGGATTCTTGTACTTTGGAATTTTGAAATTTGTGGACTGGCAAATTCACGAGAGACTTTCGGATTCTGATACTTTGGGACTTTGGAATTTCGAAATTCTGAAATTTGGAAATCTGAGGTTTTGGAAATTTTGGAATTCAAAATTTTAGAAGTTGAAATTTTTTAATTCAAGCGTCCTTAACACATAAACTGCCATACCGAAACAGCTGAAAGTTACATTAGGTAGTATTTTCATTTTTAACAAATCGTACCAAATATTTTCACAGTATCTTGTTATATTTATTTTTCATGGTTGCAAGCAGTTAATACGAGTATTTTCAATTAGGTAAAAGGACATATTTTTAATAATATAGGTGATAGATCAGTATGGTAATTGAAGTGCCACTCACATATGGATGACATGGCAGTCAAAGTGTTAAATGCGCTTTGTGACTGGCGTCTAAGTTCTCAAATTCCGGTACTCCTAAATCCCTAGATCCACAAATTGCTACGTTCCCAAATCCTTAGAGTCTGAAGGTCGAGTCAAAATCCCCAGATCCTTAAATTCCTACATTCCCAAATTTCTAAGTCCCTAAATTACTGCGTTCAAATACCTAGATTCGCATATCTATAGATTCTGAAATCTGAATATTTCCAATTTCCTGTAGGTTCCAATTTTTAATTCAACTTGAAACTCTTATATTACCAAAATTCACTGAAAATCAACCTGTCATTTCTAATTTTTGAAATTCTCAAAAATCACTGTAAAAATCAATCTAACCCATCCCTAAATTTTCAAATGAACAAAAATCGCTATAAAAAGGAACCTAACCCTAATCATCCCTTGGTTTTTAAATTCTCAAAAGTTACTGAAATTTTTTTTAGCCATTCCAAATCTTCGAATTTTCAGAAATCACTAAAAACTAACCTAATTTTCTAAATTTTTAAATTCTCCAAAATTACTTAAAAACAGCCTAACTTACCCCTAAATTTGCAAATGTTCAGAAATAACTATAAAAATCAACCTAACCCATCCCAAAATTTTCAGATGCTCAAAAACTACAAAAAGTCATTTTGAACTATCCCCAAATTTTTAAATACTCAAAAGTCTACAAAAATCAGTCTAATCCATCCCTAAATTCTTCAATGTTCAAAAATCAACCTAACACGTCACAAAAATTCTCAATTTTCCAAAAATTTCAACGAAAAAAAGTCCTTCCCCGTTGGTTGTGGGATACTTTCTGCTGAGAAATCAGATTTGCGCCCGACTGTACACTCACACGCGAGGACCCATTCGTAAATTTATTTTGACCCCCACAGAAGGAACGAGTAAAGGAAAACTCTCGACAATACCTGACACGAGTACATGAAACCGTCATCGAGCACGATGCTGGTTTTGTACTTAAGCAGAATTGCACGCACAGACGTTACAATGCGGGATTGACGATTGTGAACCACAATCAAACTTCTTCGCTCGATAATCAATAATGTTCGAACGCTTTAAGAAAAAAAAAAAACAGCTGTACATGAGAATACGTCTCGCTGAGAAATTTATAAACAAACGTTATCAGACTGTAATTGAAATCAAACTATAACTGAAATCGGACAATAATTAAAATCAAACTATAATTAAAATTATACAATAATTGAAATCAGGTGATAATTGAAATAAGACAATAATTGAAATCGGACAATAATTGAAATCAAATAATAATTAAAATCAGACAATAATTGAAATCAAACTATAATTGAAATCAGACAATAATTGAAATCAGACTATAATTGGAATCAGACAATAATTGAAATCAGACAATAGTTAAAATCGGACTATAATTGGAATCAGACAATAATTTAAATCGAACTATAATTAAAATTATACAATAATGGAAATCAGGTGATAATTGAAATAAGACAATAATTGAAATCGGACAATAATTGAAATCAAGTAATAATTAAAATCAGACAATAATTGAAATCAGACTATAGTTGAAATCAGACACTAATTGAAGTCAGATAAGAATTGAAATCAAACAATAATTGACTTCGAAAATAAAATTGAAATAGAATATATGATCAAAGCAGGTTTATTAACACTTTGACTATAGATGACACTTGAAGTTCTATACAAATCTAACATCTGTATTATTAAAAATTTCTTCATTTTCCTAACTGAAAACACTTGTATCAATTACTTGGAACTATATAAACTAAATATAACAAGATATTATGAAAATATTTGGTTAAAAATAGAAATATTACTTAGCACTATTTTCAATTGCTTCAGTCTGGCAATCAGTGTCATAAATATACTTTAATGTATGTGTAGTAGAAGTAACTAAATATTGTGCATGCAGGTTTATTAAAAATAATTTTAGTGCATATCTAGTAAATATAACTGAATATTGTCAAAGCAGGTTTATTAAACATACTTTAATACATGTCTAGTAAAAATAACTGAATATTGTCCAAGCAGGTTTACTAAACTTATTTAAATATTATATATGTATAGTGAAAATAACTGAATATTGTCCAAGCAGGTTTATTAAACATACTTTAACATATGGCTAGTAAAAATAACTGAATATTGTCCAAGCAGGTTTATTAAACATATTTTAATGTGTGTCTAGTAAAAATAACTGAATATTGTCAGAGCAGGTTTATTAAACATACTTTAATGTACGCCTACTAAAAATAACGAAATATTGTCAGAGCAAGTTTACTAAACTTATATAAATATATGTCTAGTAAAAGAAACTGAATATTGTCCAAGCAGGCTTATTAAACATATTTTAATGTATGTCGACTAAAAATAACTGAATATTGTCCAAGGAGGTTTATTAAACATATTTTAACATGTGTCCACCAAACATAACTGAATATCGTCAGTGCAGGTTTACTATTGTATTGTATTGGGGTTCTCTTCTTTACGAAGAGGGCGTTTGAGTGGAATTCCTCTCATTGTGCCCTTTTCCTCGGTGTTCGGAAAACTATCAAGAAACGAATATGGTCAACCAGTGAGGAGAAAGAAACCTCACCACTTGCCATTATAGCTGCACTTTGCTCTTTGGCACTCATATTAATTCTATTGAGTTGGGAATTCGCTCAATAGAGGTTTTGCACATAGAGAGCCATGCAGGTTTACTAAACATATTTTAATGTACGCGAAACACCCTGTAGCGAAAACGCGACATAAAAATATCCGTTGAAGCGATAAAATATGGGAGCTTCGTTAAGAGTATAATAACTCGGCCACCCACTGTAGATAAAAGTGTTGTTAAGCGCGAAAGTACAGGTGTTAACGTCAATTTGTCGTGGACCAAACGGTTCAATGAGGTTTCGCAGGATTTCCGCAATCGCGACCATAACGCGAGCCGCAACGAAACACGGAGAAAGCAGCGCGTGGGTGCGTGCTACGAAAATTACGCGCACGGTTGCGTGCAACATTAACATATAGATGCGATTCGTGACGCGAGATGCATACACGTATGCACAATGTATGCACGCCTGCACACCGCGATACGAGATGGTCTTGTTCCTTGCAAGAATAGCATCTGGTGGGACGAGAGTATCCTCCAGCTACTAGTTTGCAACGCTTATGAACAATGTCTGCCCGATGCTAAAAAGGGGATGCCATAGATATGCCTGCCTGTCTTGTATAATTGAATGTAATAACCAGTTTTCAAAAGCAAAAATTTGAAAAATACAAAATTCTTACATTGCTAAATTTCAAAATCAACAAATTACAAACTTGTCAATTTCGAAAATTTTCAAATTCTTAAATTCTAAACTTGTCAATTTCGAAACTTCTCAAATTCTTAAATTCCAAAATTGTCACTTTCAAAAATTTTCAAACTTTTTAATTTCAAAATTGTTCATTTTCAAAATTTCAAATTTTTAAATTCCAAAATTGTCAATTTCGAAAACTTTCAAAATTCACAACTCAAATTCTTAAATTCCAAAATTGACAGTCTACAAAATTTTCAAATTCCTAGATTTCTATATTAATAAATTCCTGAATTCCTAAATTTCCAAATTTCTAATTTGCCAAATTCCAAGATTTCCAGTTTGCAAATTGCAAAATTGTAAAATTCAAAAATTTTCAATTTCCAAATTTCAAAATATTCAAAATCCCAAATTCCAAAATTCAGAAACTCCCAAATTTTTTAATTTACAAATTCTTAAATTGCTAAATACCAAAATTGTTCAATTAAAAATTGTCAATTTCCAAAATAGGCAAATTCCAAGTTGTCAAATTCCAAAATAACTAAATTCCAGAACTTCCACATTTCTAAAATCCTAAATTTCCAAATTCTCATATTGCCAAATTGCCAATTTTCGAAATTTCCAAATTACTAAATTCAAAAATTGCTAAATTCAAAAATTTCCAAATGACAAATTCAAAAATTACCAAATTTCAAAATTGTTAAATACTACAATTCACAAATTCTTGAATTGCCAATTTCCAAAATAAGCAAATTCCAAAACTTCCAAATTCTTAAATTGCTAAATTACCAGTTTTTGAAATTACCAAATTCCAAAACTACCATATTCAAAAATTGCCAGATTTCCAAATTACCAAATTCCAAAATTACCATATTCAGAACTTGTTAAATTCCAAAATTTACAAATTTCGAAATTACAAATCCAAAAATTATCAAATTTCAAAATTGTTAAATTCCAAATTCACAAATTCTTAAATTGCCAAATTCAAAAATTCCCAATTTGCACATTTCCAAATTGCAAAATTATCAATCTCCATAATTTTTAAATTCCGAACTTTTCGAAATTCAAAATTTCCAAATTCCTAAAATTTCTGAAATCCCAAATTCCCAAATGTCTAACTTGCCAAATTCAAAGATTTCCAACTTGCAAATTCTCAAATTGCAAAATTGCAAAATTACCGTATTCAGAAATTGCTAAACTCAAAAATTTCCAAATTTCGAAATTAAAAATCTAAAAATGATCAAATTTCAAATTTGTATATTTAAAAAATTCAGAAATTCTTAAATTGCCAAGTTCAAAGATTTCCAATGGCCAATTTCCCAAATTGCCAAATTTTTAAATTCTCAAATTCCATAATTTCCAAATTTTTAAGTCCCTAAATGTCCCACTTCCTAAATTTCAAAATTTCTAAACTTTTACTTCACAATATAAGTGAATGTAATAACACACGTCTTATTCCTCGCGAGAATAGCATCTGGTGGGACGAGAGTATCCTCCAGCTACTAGTTTGCGACGCTTATGAACAATGTCTGCGCGATGCTAAAAAGGAGATGCCCATAGCTATCTGGCTCTCTCGTATAACTGAATGTAATAACACGTTGGTACACCGTATCGAGGCTGCTTGTCGGTGAGTTATGATAACTGCTTGCGAATTTTGAAAAAAGGAACACACGCTAGCGAAATCCCTGGCGAAACCAGTTAAAGACATGGAATTTGTGAAGTGTCTGATAAGAGGCAAAGTTTGTTGAACGTTGGCTAGGATCTAGGGTGAACTGGTCACGACATCGAAATACGGGTTGATCTTTCAGATGTATGTAGGACGAAGTGTTTAGTGAAGGTATCAATTTTCTGATCTTGAAATTTACTAATTTTGCAATTTGTAATTTATTGAAGGAGAATTTGGGAATTTGAGAATTTTGTTGTTTGAGTGAAGTGAGATTCAAGAATTTGGATTTTGATATTATGAAGGTATTGCATTCTAAATTGCTTTGTTTTTTATTTATATTTTAAAATTTTGTAATTTTTAAACTCGACAAGTTTCAAATTCCAGCATCTCCAAATACCAAAATTTAAAAAATTCTAAATTCTAAATTTCAACATTTCCAAAATACAGAATTTCCAAATTTCAATTTCCAATTTGCAAAATATCAAAATTTCTAAAATTAGAAATTTACAAATTTCAAAATTTCCAAATTCCAAAATGTCCAATATCTAAAATATACAAATTCCAAAATTTCCAAATTCCAAATTTTCCAAATTCTAAAATTTACAAATTCCAAAATTTCCAAATTCCAAAATATAAAAATTTCTAAAATTAGAAATTTCCAAATTCCAAAATTTACAAATTTACAAATTCCAAAATGTCCAAATTCCAAAATGTCCAAATTCCAAAATTTCCAAATTCCAAAATTTCCAATTTCCAAAATTTCCAAATTCCAAAATTTCCAAACTCCAAAATGTCCAAATTCTAAAATTTCCAAATTCTAAAATTTCCAAATTCCAAAATGTCCAATTTCTAAAATTTCCTATTTCAAATTTCTAAATTTTCAAATTCCCAAATTCTAAAATTTCGATTTCCAAATTTCAAAAATGTCAGATTCGAACATTTCCAAATGCTCCTTTTTCATGTATTATCTTAAGTAAATTTTTCAACCTCAATTAAGAAATATATTCGTTTCAATTGAAAAACATTTAACTTGTCTTCAGAGAATAATTATGCTCATAAGGAATCTTCATTTTTAAGCAATACATTTATATCAATTACACCATCTGTTCAGTATATCGTTAAGTACGTTAGTATTCCTCTTTCTTAAGTACTTGTACAATTTACTTTACTGCAAATTCATACTCTTTAATAGTATCGCTAACGAATGTACTGGTTCAAAACTAAAATCCTTTCAGCGTATTTCCAGAATTTAAGATGTAGTCTATTGTGAGACTCTGACATACTATACTAACGTGCTGTTAACTTACGCACAAGAGCCAAGTGCTATATGTGCTCGTGTTCATTTCTCCTTTACCAGTGTAATTACAAGCTACAAGAAGCTTATGAGTGATGACGTCGACCAACATAAAATTATATACATTGGTAAGATGAAACCTGAGAGAGGAAAATACTTTAACCTAACGATATAAGTGCATACATACATGCATACACACGATGTATACTTCAAATTATCATTCTTATTCTCCTTGTAAGAGCACAGATAATTTCGTATTTCCTTTTATAAATCCTTTGCCTGAATCACAAATGGTATTATAATAGATAATATTTCCAGGACGATTACCAGTTTTTACTTATAATGTTCTTCATCTGTTGTTTATAGAGTTGGAAATTTTAACGTAGGTGATTATTTAATTGTAAGACTATAAGATATGTTATAGTCTTATAATATTTATAAGATATTACAATTTTCAATATAATCACATACTCTTATGTAACAGTCACATATAAGTATTTAACTTGTTACATCTTATAATTACACATAAGTAACCATCCAACATATCATATATGTAATTATGAGTATCTTATATATCTTATATGCAACTATATACAATACTATATAAGAATATGTAATTATATTCAAAAATATCTGAAATAAGCGGGATATAATTACAATCACATACGAGTATCCAATATTTAGCGCACTTTGGGGTAGTTTTAGCCCCGAGGTATATCACATATCGATTGAACTTGGGTGAATTTTCGTTTTGTCAACGAAAGGAAGCCGCTTGAACATGCATCCGTGATTGCGGAAAAGGAAGAAAACGGGAAAGAGAACGAATCGATGTGGTGTGCAAACAGTAGCAGGGGTATGTTTCCTGAAATGGAAGGACCCTTAGTGGGCGTTTATTCGAGCGCATACGCACAAGCAATAAGTTCACGCGTCGGTACAGTAAGCGAACTGCAGATTAACTCGCCTTGTAAACCAGACAACACGTTTATTTCTGCTGCTTTCCTACTAATCATCCTTCAACCCGTTTACGTCTCTCGTTTCCGTTATTTAAATTTGACACTTTCGATTACGCTGACTCTCTCGAAACAAAACTACTCGAAACACTGGAATATTTTTCGAGCTACGAGAATTCGAAACGTAAGAATGTTTCGAGTTTCTGGGAGTTGAAGCTCAGAACATTTTGAGTTTCGCGCATGTAGAATTATATATGTAATTATAATGATGAGATATTTATATGTATTTGTAATTATCTAACTTGTAATTATAAGACTATAAGATATGTAATTATAATTTTCAATATAATCACGTATTTTTATGCAATATGCAGTTACATTAGCAAACTTTAAATCTGAAAATTATAAAATATAGAGCATTTCAAAATTTCAAAATTGAAATGTTTTGAAGTAAAAAAAATTGAGAAATAATATAGAAATTTCTCAAATATTCAACCCGAAGAATTCAGAAATAATAAAAATAAAATTTAATATAGATATTAAATTCTTCTAAATATATCAGTTTAATCTCAAATCCTCCGATAAAAACAAAGAAGAATTCTCTGCATTCTCCCATTACGACAACCAATATAAAATATTGTATAATTAATAGTCTGGGACTAATGGCAACTATTTCTTGCTATAATTCATGGGTGGATTTTCGACGACAGGTGAATGAAACGAGACAAGTTTAGGGAAAGTTGCATAATATTAAGGCGAGAGCCGAAGTAATGCGAGTAGGATCTTAAGGAAGAAGGGAAGGGTTAATTAGTCTTGATTTAAATTAGCTACGGCGGCTGGTAATTAACTTTGGTTTAGGACTCGACCGGTAAGCCTGTGCTGTAATAATGAAGATAATTATTACTATAGAAACCATCATACACACGGTGACGGGATCGTTTTAAAGGCCTTCCGAATGTATCGCTGTAAATCATGAAAGTTTATTTAAATTATACCGTGGAGACTTCGTATCTATTAAGACATTAATTATGGTTTCTTCGAAACTTTTAGCGCGATTTAATTAATAGGTGTTAACACTTTATCAGGTTTAACGCTTTATGAAATTTGAACTTTTAATGGCTTGCCTTTTAGGGGCGGTAACTTTATTATTGTAATTCGATTTTAATGGAAATATATCACTTTTAATCAAGGTCTAAATAAACAGTTTTCAAATTTTCTAATTTTGCAAGCTGGGAAGCACTTTCGAAACTTTTACATCTTCAAACTCTTAAGTTTCTCAGTTTTCAATTTCTTAAATCTCAAATTTTGCAGATTTACAAATTTTCAGACCCGGCATTTTCAATTTTCTAAATTCTCAAATTTTCAGTGTTTTAAAATTTTCAAATCCCTAAATTAAAAAATTCTTAAATACTTAAAGTCTGGAGTTCTCAAATTTTGGAATTTTTGGGTTCCCACATTCTTAAATTCTCAGATTTCTAAATTTCTAAATCTCCAAATATAAAGTTACCAAATCCCTAAATTCCTAAATCCCTTAAGATCGAATTCCTAAATTCGAAAATCCCCAAATACCAAAATTTTCAAACTCGAAAAATCCCCAAATGTTTTCCAAAGTCCCTAAATTTCAAATATTCCCAAGATTCTCATAATTCCTAAATTCCCAAGTCTCTAAATTCCCAAATTCCTAAATTCCGAAATCCCTAAATTCCTAAATCCCTTAAGACCGAATTCCTAAATTCGAAAATCCCCAAATACCAAAATTTTCAAACTCGAAAAATCCCCAAATGTTTACCAAAGTCCCTAAATTTCAAATATTCCCAAGATTCTCAAAATTCCTAAATTCCCAAGTCCCTAAATTCCCAAATCCCTAAATTCCTAAATCCCTTAGGACCGACTTCTCTAAATTCTCAAATCCCCAAATACCAAAATTTCCAAACTTGAAAAATCCCCAAATTTATACCAAAGTCCCTAATATTCCCAAGATTCTCAAAATCCCCAATTTCTCAAATATCTTAATTCCCGAATTTCGAAAGTTCTAATCATTCATTACCCCCAAAATCCCAGATTCCCAAATTTCTAAAGTTCTAAATTTATACCTTCCGAAATCTCTAAATTTGAAAATTTATCAACCGAAAACCAACGAACGGTACGGTCTGTTTCCCCTACATCACCGTTTTTCCCCAGGGATGCTCACCATGCCAGCCACTGTACGTTCAGCTTTAATCGTCTACGAAAAACAGATCGATTGCTCATCGCAAATACGTTGTACCGACGAAGCGAAAAGTCATTTCCTTCGAAACATTCTTCTCTCTATACGAAAGTGTCTCCCGGCTACGGGAACCCTCACTGGAACAGATTTCGGCAATAAAAAACGAGCCAACCAATATAAAACCGAGTCGCCAGCCTCTGAACATATCCAAAACTTTTTCCATTTGATCTGATAGTTTTGTTTTTCCTTTTTTCGTTGCCAGAATGTGCTCGTTTGCCGATGAACAAATAGAATCGTTATGTAATAAATTTATTCATTTGAATAAACAAATCTTTTATAGAATATTACGGAATACATATGAATATGTTATGGTATGTAATATATAATATGTTATGGATGTAATATACAATATGTTATGGCATGTAATCATATATAAAATATATAAAATTAGATTAAAATTTTTTTGTTCAAACTTTGAGAGGACTTTTTTTATACTGTACTCTACATTTTTAGAGGGTGAGAGCGCAAAGAAAAAATTTTTGCTAAGCCACCCTATACTATTTATTTTGTAAACTCTTCACTTGCTTTGAGCACCCTCTTAAATTTGAGTTTTTCAGCTCAGACCTTGAGAAAATTTTTTTACCCTGTATACTACATTTTTAGAAGGTTAGAGTGCAAAGAAAAAATTTTTATTGAGCCACCCTAGGCTATTTATTTTGTAAACTCTTCACTTGCTTGAAGCACCCTCTTAAATTTCAATTTTTCTGCTCAGACCTTTAGAGGATTTTTTTTTCGCCACATACTAAATTTTTAGAGGGTCAGAGTGAAAATGTTAGAGATATAATGCTTTTCTACATTAATGTCTACATTATTATCTATATATTGTCTATATTAATGTATAGATATTAATGTATGGATATTAATGTATAGGGGACGACTATGTGTGACACCACCTAAGAATGTATAAAAACTTTGGAAGAAATAAAAATTCTCTCTTTCGTTGATTGCAAAGAAGATACTCTGTAACTCTAATAATTAATAAAATAAGTTTAAGTTCAGTTTAAGCTAAAGCAGACTCGTCGTTGAGTAAAGCAAACGGGAAAGAAAAAATTCTTGTCGAGCCACCCTAAGCTATTTATTTTGTAAACTGTTTAATTGCAACATCCGCTTAAATAAAAATTTTTCAGCTCGAATTTTGAGATTTTTTTACACCGAATACCAAATTTTTAGAGGGTTGGAGTGCAAAGAAAAAATTGTTGTTGAGCAACCCCAGGCTATTTATTTTGTAAACTTGCTTGAAGTGCCCTCTTAAATAAAAATTTTGAGCTCAAAGCTTCAGAGGATTTTTTTACACCGCATACTAAATTTTTAGACAGCGAGAACGTAAAGCAAAATTTTTGTCGAGCCACCCTATGCTACACCCTTAGCGAGGAGGATCGTTCTTCTTGAAAACGGGGCGTTTCATCGTAGAATCGTTCGTGTTATTCGTAGATATTGCCGGCTGTTTTAGCAGGAGCATACGAGATGCACAGCAAAGGTATACCAGCGGTCGTAAAGTAACGTCTTAATTATAAAAGGGTCTCGGTGGAACGGTGCATGTCTTACGAGGCACCCTAAGTATCCTACAGCGGCCGAGTGGGACTTTAATGGACGCGTGGGTGTTTGCCAGCCATGACAACGTACAGAATCTACGGTTTTTCGTGCGAATGCCCTTTGAGACGACCCAACCCTAACCAAGGGTAAACGGTGCTCTTAATGCGAGGTACTTTCGCCGAGAAATTAAATGACTACGATCGTACTGTCTACCGTTTAAATGAAATTTACGCACATATTAATACCTGTCGTCGTGTACCTCCGTAAAGTATTAAGATAAATTGCGCGAGATTCAATTTCCGGGAAAATAAATAGCAGGCACGTAGGTGAGGGCCAACTGGGCCCGGGGGCTGCATTCCTCTACTCGTGGACACTGATTGGTAGTTTCTCGATTTCAAACTTGCAGAATTTTTTTAATATTGTTTTGGATGCTTGATATTTTTGTGTACGTAAACTTTAAAATAATTAAATTTGTGAATTTATAAGTTTGTGTATTTAAACATTTGAAGTTTCTGAGTACCGATTTATAAATTTGAAATTTCTTTATGTACAAATATTTAAACTTGTAGAATCGAAATTTTGTTTTGGATGTTCGATATTTCTGTGCAGGAAAACTTCGAAATTTTTCATTGCAAGAATTATTAAATTTATAAATTGAACTTTTGGATGTATACATTTGGAAAACAATAAAATATCGTGAAAATGATAAATATAATGAAAATAAAAATAAGTAAAAACATTGCAACTGAAATAAAAAATATTTGTTAAAAATAAGAATAATATGTAAAAAAATTGTGAATTGAGTGTGTTAACATAAGAAAGAATAAAGATGATCGTGGAGGCGATAGAAAAATTTCGTAGGCAATGGTGGAAACATGGGAGTCGAGGCAATTAATTGAATTACCAAATGGGAAATACGAGTCGAAAGCGAAGCAGATACATGCCGGTTAGTTGCCACGAATCGATCGTGATGGCAGAGACCTCAGACCATAATCCGTTTAATTCCCGACTAACGAGACGTCCTTTGTGTCGATTAACCTGTGCCAATCCGCATCAATCGACCAGCCATATAGCTTTGCCATCGAACGTATCCAAACCGTAAGGTTCGCTAGCTTTCCGATCGAGTGATCCCAATCGATCCGATGGATTCGACTCGGAAACTGGTTTCTGGCGTTGGTTCGACTCTTCGTAACGAGTCCACTGAACCACGTATCGCAATCACCCGACAAACCACCTAAATCCAATGTTATGGGTCAAAAGTCAATTGTTACCGCAACTGTTCATCGGCTATATAGCCATTTCCTGCTAAGAACTCTTGCCAATATTCATGCCCCATTCAAGTTTTAATATTACGATTCTATGTGGTAATAATACCACTTGTTATAGTATTTATGTTAATATGACACGTACCGATATAACGGTTCCTCATACGATGGTTGGCTCTATAGCGTTTGGATCATAAAATATGGGGTTGTATAGAACGCTGAAATAGATGGGAGGTTGTAATATAAAGCGTGGTTCTATACGATGTTGGGATATACATAAGATGTTACAGTATAACGCATGGTTATGTAGAATATTAGAATATATTAGACGATGCAATATAACGCGAAATTGTATATAATACAGAAACAATATAAAAAATTGCAATATAACGCGAGGTTATATATAATGTCTGAAAAATATATAACACGTGGTTACATATAACGTAGAAATATATTAGACGATGCAATATAACACGAAATTGTATATAATACAGGGACAATATAACAAATTGCAATATAACGCGAGGTTATGTATAATGTTGGAACAATATGAGAATTTGTAAAACAACACGCAAATAATGTACAATGCTGAAATGTATAAGACATTGCAATATAACACGAGGTTATATATTATACTGGAGCAATATAAAAAAACGCGATTATATATAATACTGAAATGATATAAAAAATTGCAATATAACGCGAGGTTATGTATAATACAGGAACATTATCGCAAATTGCAATATAACGCGAAATTATATATAATACTAGAACAATATCACAAATTGCAATATAATGCGAGATTATATATAATACTGAATTGATATAAAAAATTACAATATAACGCGAGGTTATGTATAATACGGGTACAATATAAAAAATGTAATATAACGCGAGATTATATATAATACTAGAACAATATCACAAATTGCAATATAATGCGAGATTATATGTAATACTGGAACGATATTAAAAATTGCAATATAACGCGAGGTTATGTATAATACTGGAACATTATCACAAATTGCAATATAACGCGAGATTATATATAATACTGGAACAATATCACAAATTGCAATATAGCAAGAGGTTATATATAATGATATAGTAAGTGAGACGTTGTGATATACAACGTTATAATGTCAGATTTTTAAATTTAGAAATGAAAAAATTAAGAAGTTCAACAATATCAGTATTTCTAATTTGTCAAATTCTCCAAATTTCAAAATAATACTATCCTTCAATATAAACGTTAGTAATATAACAAGAGAAGCATATAATTTTTTGTTCCCCACGCAATAACATACGTATATAACGCTTACAATCCGATCTGAACAATCTGCACCTTCTACAAGTATAACGTGAAATAAAGCCTCTGTAGTCAACGCCGTTGTTTAACTGGCGCAACCCAATATCGGTAAATTCATTTTACGACGAACATCGTTTTACAAGCAGTCTGTAACAGTACGCAGTTATTTCAAGTATCATCGAGCACACCGGCGTAAAGTAACGAAGTGAAACACCCGTTCGAACAATTTCGAAACAACGCGAGCGATTTTCCAAAGAAAATCCCGACAGAAAAGGTTAACGAATAAAAAAACAGGGGTTGGAATGTTTGTCGAAAGGATTGGCAGGAATGCAAAGAGCGTTGTTTGCAAATGTTATGCCGTTTTAATGAACCGTAGCTGCAAGTCGATAATAGAATCCGTACAACACACCGAATCCCCCGGACTACGAATCCAAACTGCACGCAACCGGGTGCACACACGTTTCGCTCTACTTCGCTTCTGCCTGTCCCGATGGCTAACCAAATTGTACGTAATTTGAATTTCGTTTGAAATTCAATCGATTCTCCCTGTAGCTGCTGCGTTATCCAATAAAAATAATGAAAATTCCATACTCGTGCGAGACGGCGCACGTTCGTCTATCGCCAGACGTCTGTCGAAATCCTAAAAATGCCGATGAAAAAAAAAAACGCGGGTATTTGATTTAGAAACGTTCCGTGCAAACGTTCGATCCTTTTTTTATGTCGTAACATCGCGATTTTGTGCCTGTAATTCCTGCTGTTTGTCGTTTTTACACGTTCGATCTCGGCCGGACGGTTACCACGCGCGTTACGTGCATGCGATGTGTAATATTACACAGTTGGGTCTGAACGTGTTAATCGAAAAAATTTTACATTTACCCCTTCGTTATTTGAAAGATATCTTTTATATTTATTATGTGTAATTCTTAGTTAGTTTGATTTGTACAGTTTTGCATTTTGTACACTTTCAATCCCGGACTGAGGATTACCACACTTGTTACATGTATGGGATGTGTAATATTACACAGTTAGGTTTGAACATGTGAATGGACGAAATTTAAAAGTCTAATTGTTTACAAAAAGCGAAGTCTCTCATTACTATTTTCCATGTATTGTATTTGTATATAATTGTGTGCTAGTTTGTATGATACAATGCAAATATGGTACAAATATGATATAATGTAATATTGTATAATACTAGTATGATACAAATATAGTGTAATATAATACAAATATAATACAAAGAAAGCTTCTTATTTCAGTCAGTTCAGTTTTACGTTTTTACATGTTCCATCCCAGGGTAATGGTTACCACACTTGTTACATGTATGGGATGTGTAATATTACACAGTTGGGTCTGAATGTGTTAATCGACAAAATTTTACATTTACCGCTTCGTTATTTGAAAGATATCTTTTATATTTATTATGTGTAATTCTGAGTTAGTTTGATTTGTACAGTTTTGCATTTTTTACACTTTCAATCCCGGACTGAGAATACCACACTTGTTACGTGTATGGGATGTGTAATATTACACAGTTGGGTTCGAACATGTGAATGGACGAAATTTAAAAATCTAATTATTTACAAAATGTGAAGTCTCTTATTACTATTGTCCATGTATTGTATTTGTATATAATTGTGTGCTAGTTTGTATAATACAATGCAAATATGGTACAAATATAATGTAATATTGTATAGTATAATACTAATATGATACAAGTACAGTATACACGCTCCTCACCTATAACAGATGTGTAATATTCCACAGTCAGGTTTGAAGATGTTACTCGAACAAATTGAAGTCTCCCACCGTTCAAAAGAAATAAATGTACATTAAATTCATGTTGATATAACCTGAAATGCATATAGACCTCTGTTATCTTACCATTTATACGTATAAATTGCTTCGAAAGAGCAAGGAACAAAATGTGTCGTTCTCTGAGCCTAACGCTTAACGTATTCCATACAATTAGAACAATTCTTTGTTGGATTTGACTGGACCAAGTGGAAGAATGGCCTTTAGCCTCCTTTCTTTTCTAACACTTAATACTGTCCATTATCAGTGACAGCTGTGGGTGCATCTATCCATTTATTATCTAGCCCAACGGTGTCCATCTATTATCTGAAACAGCGTGGTCAGCGTATAACGTGTCCTCGTCTCCAAGTCGTGCAATTAATTTTCTCTGGAATACGTTACAGTCCAGTGGTTCTTAACCTAGGCGTAACTAATAATCTTCATGAAGGGTACCGGTAATATATTTCACAGGATAACGTGCCAATTCATCGAACATAATCTTCAAACGCGAAAAGATAAGCTGTTCGATCTCAATTCCTTTATAGTTGTCTTTCCAGTTCTCTATTATTTGATATTTATTATAGTTTTGTTCGGTATTTATTCGATCATTATTGTAAGCCACATTTTTGGAACTGTTACATATATTACTTCCTGTAGGATTGTTGATTAATATTTATCTAATAAATATTATTAGGATAAGTATAGATTCGGGAATTTTTTCACTGTGTTTGATCTGAATTTTTTTTGTTTCTGAAAATTTTGTATGGAAACTTGTTTGGTTGGTTACGTTTCATTTTGGTATTTTTTAGCAAGTTTTTGTAGTGGAGGACAGTTTGGAATTTGTGATTTTGAGAAATTTGGGATTTGAGGAGAAAGAAATTTGAGTAATTGTGAATGCGAAAATTTGGGCATGGTGGAGTTATAAATTGGGAGTTTAGAGAATTCTGAATTTAGGAATTTAATAATTTTGGTTGCTGCCAATTTGTGAATTTGGAAATTTGAGAATGTGAAAATTTGAGAATTTGGAAATGAGAATTTGTACAATTTAGATACTTGTGAATATGAAAATTTGAAGATTTAGGAATTTGGATACTTAGCAATTTGGGAATTTAAAAATTGAGAAATTAAAAAATTTTGAGAATTTGTGAATATGAGAATATAGGAATTTGGCTATTTGTAAATTTGGGAATTTGAGAATTTGTAAATTTGAGAATATGTAAAGTTGTAAATTTGTAAATTAGACTAATTAGTAACTTGAAAATTTGAGTATTTAGGAATTTGAGAATTTAAAAATTTGTAAATATTAGAATTTAAAGATTTTCAAATTAATTAATCTATAAATTTGAAAATTTGGATTTTCTGAAAGATTTGGAAGTTCAAAGTTTAAAAATTTGACAACATGCGAATTTATAAAGTTAAAATTTTGTAAATTTGAAAGATTGCAAATTGAAAATTGAAAACTGAAAATTACTACTGAACTCACTTTATTTTTAGTTTATAGCATAGTACAAAATATTCATAAGAAAGGAATTTCAAGTATAAAATCCACCATATTTTCAGGTATAAAATCCAAGCATCGTAACAAATAATGTGACTAATAACTCATGGCATTTAAACTTCCCACACTCTATGGTAGTCAAGTAGAAAATCAGAATGATAGCATAAGCTCCCCTGCGTTTTAATTTATTAGATGAGAACTAACCGGGTCAAAAGAATTTGTGTTACTCTTGGTGACTGTAAGGAAGTAATTATTAAAAATGAGCCTAAATGACTTCTAAGTTTGATTAATGTCACTGTATTACTTTTTAAATGTGATAAAACGTCACTTTACACATTTTAAACACGATGTATATTTATATACTACAGATTTGACTATGCAATATAAATAAATATCATTTATTATTTGCATGAATAACAAATTAATTTCCGTATTTGTTTCGTCTGTTACAGATCAGTGTGGAAAATGTCGAGCCAGCACTAAAAGATTAAACTTAAACAAATACTGCAAAAGAGACTATGGTAAGTTAACATTAATTTATTTTCTATAAAAAATCCTTTTTAGATAATATATAAATTACAGCAAATCTACCCTTTTTTTTATTAAATTTATTAGAAATTTTTGTAATAAATTCGATTTAATTCATAATTTTTATTTTAAATTATTTAATTGAACATTCAGATTAAAAATTTTAAGGATGTGTTTATACAGTAAATTATAAGCAAATTGTAATATTTTAAATTATTATATTTAATATTATAAGTACATTAATTTATTGTTTACATCAAATATTTAATTATGTGATTTTTAAATTATTATTTCTATTAATTACTTGATTACTATAAACTTAAAACTTATTCATTACAATTACTTGATAATTGCTATTAAAATAATGTCTGTTTTGATAAAATATTAAAATTTTCAGTTTTATTAAATATAAGGTGCTGCAAAATATATTTTTCTTATAACACTATTAATTATTAGCAAAGAAATTATTATCCTCAGAGTATTTTAAAAAAGTAATCGAAAAATGTTGAAAAAGTAATTCTAAGAATTCTACAAGAATAAATATAAGTTTTTGCAGTAATTAAGTGCGTGCTCGATCAGTAATAATGGAATTATAAGAAAAACAGTACGGAAATGAAATTTTGCATCGTTCTGTACCGCTATGAATAGTGTCGTTTAAAATAACACATTTCTGAAAAGGAAATTGAAGATATTTTTCTTTCTTTTTCTGGTTTCTCTTAGCTATCCTGGGTAGAATAACAGACAGGCACAAAAAGAACGACGGTTCTCCGGCTGGGACAAGCGTGTCCGGTTCAGTTTGGATACGTTTCACCTTAGACGTTAACTTCATTTATAAGAAGTCTTCGAACTCGAGGATTCGTCGTGGTGACGTATTTCTTTACGTACACTCGGCTGATTTAGCCTGCAGATGCCCCAAAATCAAGCCAAATAAGTGAGTTTCATTATTTATTTCATTTAAATATTTACATATAAATCTTTGCATTTTGCAAAAAAAAGTATTGAATCATAAAAATGTAAGGAAGAATATGTCTGCCAAATACGGAGGCTTCATGTAATTTTTTATAGTCATATATCAATTAAAAATTAATTAAGCAAAAATGAAAATTCTGACAATAAAAATAAATATTTTAAATAGTATTAAAAATAATCTTGCACCAAAAGAAATTAATTAAGCTACTGATCGTGAACAAACTAATATTGAATATTAGTGGATATTAAATATATAATACTAAATATTAATAAATGAACTCTAAATCTTAACAATATTAATACATAAATAAATCCATAATTTATTTCAAATAAATTCAACATATTAAAATTGTCCTTTATTTTAAATCGTATTCGGTAATAGTCATATTAATATTAAAAACTTTTGTTCGTACTTATTTATATATGTATCTTTCATCGACAATTTTAATACAAAGGTAATTGGAACTAGCTTCGTAATCGACACATTTACTCTAAATTCACATAATTTCGCTACGCTAACGTGTGGTGCATTTGAGTTTTGATAATTTGCCTATATGAGAATTACGTGACTTACGAATTTGAAAATTTAAATGTATATACTAATGTATAATTCATTAAATATCAGTCGATAACATTAAAATTCGATCAACACCATCTAACGGGTGGTGTTTTGAAACTGCTCGTGCTAGCAGGATCGCAGAAAAGCGAGGAGGTTTCCCGCGCAACTGCGCGCATGCGCAGTAGAATCAACCTCGCGCCACCTCCCCAACATGGCGCCTCTCAAAATACGTCAAATTAATGATTTATTAATTACTGACTTTGTGAAAACAAATATCAATTTATAGATTTTTATGGTCAGAAAATGAACTTCATTTCAATGCTACCATTCTCATGTAAAAATTGTTAATACAATTTCTTAATGTATGATTATTAATAATACATTAAGATAATTATTAATAAATAATTACTGTCGTATAAAATCCTAACAAATTTTATATGAGAAATAAGATAATGAATCAGAGATTGTTTTTTAATCACAAATGTGTATAAATTGTACTCCAGAAAGGAGTAATTAATTATCATCTAACATCTATATTTTGTATTCCACAAGACGCCATATTGGAGGCGGGTCCAGTGTGGCTGCAATGCGCATGCGCGCAGTCGCGCGGGAAACCTCTTAATAATCCGGATACCTCCTCGCCTTTCTGCAATCCTGCTATCAGGAGCAGCTCCAAAACACCACCCGCTAGATGGGGTTAATCGAATATTAATTTTTACCAACAGATTCATCTGAATTAGAAAGACAATCACACGCTATACCACTATTACCGACAGATTTTTCGAACGAACAAATTTAGAGCATAAGTATATTAATGCTGTAGCAGAAAACCATACCTATCGATGCAGTAAAAACATGTATTTTTTTTTGTACATGAAATGTGCATAAAATTATTTAAACATCACACACCATCATTAAAATTTGAATGCTGTAGCATTCATGACATTTTGCATCACAATGAAAATTGAATGCTGTAACATTCCCGTCTGCAAACGTGTTAAAAAGAAAATCTGTACATGGATGAAATGACCCGTTTGGTAGATTAGTGTTAACTTGTATAAACGCTTTCTTGTGTTTTCAAAGAGTTTAGAAAACCTGTTCCAGTTTTGTGGGACAGCCTGTATAATCACAGCTGTGAGCTCGTTAAAACGAATGTGTAATTTTCAGGTCATACTTGATACTTGGCCAAGAGAGCGACGGCGGGGGTCAAGGTGGACTGACAGTAACGCAGAGGTCGATCGTGATCGAGTGGCGCGACGAGTGGCATCGCCGAATGCGACGCTTCCAACGAAGGGCGAGATCGTGCCATTGAACTAATAATTCCCGCCTGAACCCAAGGAAATATAGACGGAGAAAGAAGGGAAATGGGAGAGGACAAGTAAAAGAGAGATAGGGAAAAAGAAATAGAAGTTAAAACCTTTGAAGAAAACTCGTACTCTCGTAGGAAGGTTGCACCGTTCATTTTCAAGCTGCCAATAGCTGCTGTATCTACTCGCATACCTACATCTAGGTTTGTTTTTTCGCACGGAATACTCGACGACGTCCTAAGATTAACGATAAGTAATAAAGTAAACGGCATACGAAGTGAAATGCAAGTGAGAACTCGACTAGTATACACAGAGAATTATTCAGGCGAACTGAATTCGATGTCGTGTACAAGTGACACCTCATTTATTGCGACTGACAGACATCATTTGAATAATAATCGCGTATATAAGGATCTGTAGGATGCATCTATATAGAAGAAGATCTTGTTAATCAAATATTATATTGTGTCCTATCGAATGCATGATTTCAAATCTTGAAAAGTCATGATATAAAGATGTCAAGAATTTACACTTATGGTATAGCTATGTAAAGCTTGAAAATCCACGAAAATTGTTGCACAGAATTATTATATAAGCTTTGTTAATATTCCTCATATGAAATGGCTGATTTTCACTTGTAGCAAACAATGTTCTTGTACTATATAACATATACAGTTTGAAGACCTTAAAAGTCAGAGACAATATCATGACATAAAAATGTTACATTATACCACTTATGACACATCAATTTAAAGCTTAAAGATTCACCGAAGTTGCTACATGAAGGCTTCATTAACATTCTTAATATAACATGGCTGATATTCACTTGTAGCAACCAATGTTTTTGTACTATATCAAATATTCAGTTTAAAGACATAAAAAGTCAG
The DNA here is from genome assembly GCA_945859595.2 of Megachile willughbiella. NCBI lineage: Eukaryota > Metazoa > Arthropoda > Insecta > Hymenoptera > Megachilidae > Megachile > Megachile willughbiella. Next base: position 16,243,967 of record OX243796.1, read on the forward strand.
AGACAATTTCATGACATAAAAGTATCTCAAGGTACTGCTTATGGTATACCAAATTAAAGCTTGAAATTCAACAAAAATAACAGTATAAGTTTTTTGTTAATGTTCTCAGTATAACTTCAATAATTCTTCTTTAGAGCAAGTAGTGAATGTACCCATCTATAGCTAGTATCATCCATTATTAAATATCTAATTCTCGATCATCTATCTTTAAAAGTAATAAAGATATTGATGAGTCGTTTATACAGACGCATTCTTCAAGTTTTAAGCTTTAAATTGATATATCTTAAGTACCATTTTGCAACATTTTTATGTCATGAAATTATATTAGACTGTACATGTTTCAAACTGGCCATTGTTTACAGTAACTTACCACTTGCCATGTTTTGTTAAGAATATTAATGTGATCTTCGTTTAATTTTCTTCAGATTTTGCACTTAAAACCGATATACCATAAGTATTATTATACAATATCTTTATATCACAAAATTAACTTTGTATGCCTTGGTATAATTCAACCTGATACATTTTAGTTTTGTCCGACATTTTAAATTTACTAATATCCTGTTTATTTTAATTATTTTAATTAAATAACATGTTTAGAAATTATTTCTAATAATTACACTCTATTTGAACTTATTTTAATGTTTATCACTTATTCAAAGCAAAACGTAAAAAACATTTAGTATCATTTTCAAACACATCATTTCTTATAAGAGGTTTTTCTAATATTGCAATTTATAAAAACACTTATAATAGCATTTATAAGAAAACAATGAGGTATACAGGAACAAAAATTTACGCACAAAGCCAACTTTTTAACAGCGTGCGTATTTTAAGCAAAAAAAAATAAAAAATGCATATATCTTTAAACAATTAATTTGATACTACAAGTTTTGCTAAAATATAATTAAATACGCAAATAATATTTGATTAATTAATAACAAAAGAACAAAATTTCTAAGAATCATTGTATTAAACTAACTATGCCAAAATTTGATCTGCTAATTTTATTTTAAAAACAAATATGTGCCAAACTTTTTAAACTAATCTTTTTATATGTGTCTGTTAACAATGAACTTTTGTAATTATTACAAACAATTCAAAATCATTGTATACATCATTTTGTATAACTTTCTTAAATATAATGTAACTTTAATTAGTATAGAATTTTTTAAAACGAGAATATCGAAGTCCTACCTGTTTCTTCTATATAGAAGTAATATTCGTCACTCTTGCAAAGAATTCCTCGTGTCCTTCAACATCTTTAAAAAAAACTCATTTGTCTAAATTAAAAGAATAACTGTACATTAAACATACAGATTTCCCACGTGCATTTCATTAAACCAAAAAAAAAGCAAATAAATGCAATATCTTGTATTAAAATTAGATTTAGAATTAATATCGATATACATATACATTTCCTATGGATTTATAAACTATACTTCTTTTTTATTGATCGTATATAAGAGAAGAGCAAACGAAAAAGATTGCGTTTTATAAATGTACGATTCTCGAATTGATTTTATATACGTGTTCAAAGTGTGTCGCGACAAAAACGGCAGCGTTGTACTCCATTTTTGCATAACAAAATATGTCACAATTTTTATTAGTCCCTTTTGCTCAAAAAAAAAAAAAAAAACAAATGAATATATTCCATTAAATGTATTAATACGAATCGAATGTGCAGTATTGGATAGCGGATTAGAATTAGTTGTATCGCATATCAGTTGTAACTAACGTTTCGTACAAATATTGTAATTTTTATTTTGTTACTACTGGTATGTTGCAAATTTCAGTAATTGTACAATTCGATACCGTGTGTTGTTGAAATTTTTTATTGAAATTCGAGAGAAAAGCTTTTGTTTCTGTAAGCAAAATTCGCAGCATGTTAACGAATAACGTTGCAATTCAATTACACAAATATTATTCAGTAACTCTGAATATTTATTTAATGAATTGTTCCTGAAAATTTGCAATATTCCATCTCTCTTATTACAGTTAGACGTTTTACAAAGTTTGTAAATGGTACGGTCGTTTCCCAATGCCCCAAGGCTTCCCATCTTTCTTCTTTTCTTCCCCCCACCCCGCCATTTTTTTTTATTTATTTATTCTCCTCTCATTCGATCATCGCGAATCGAGCACATTTATAAAGATATACGCGTACGTTGAATGTAGATTTTCTTGTACATTTTCTATATAAATTATTAAGATTCTTTTTTTTCTAGTTGATATTATTACTAGTAGTATTATTATCGGTAGTAGTAGCGATAGATGATAGAAGTAGCGATTATCGAAGAAATATAGAGGCTAAGCTCGAAATGTGTCGAAATATTAATGATACGCAAAAGATTTCATCGTTTTTCAAACAATTTTTTAACATAATAATGAACAAAGATATAACAATAATGTTCTCTTATACAAATACAGTTATCAATGAATTGTCTGTAAATTCAACATTTGTTGCTATTTTGTATACTTACCAATGTAAATGTCATGACAAAAAACAAAGAAAAGTATATCATCTTTTAGGTCATTATTAACTAAATACTTCAATTGTATAAAAGTATTAAGTAAGAAAGTGCTGATTTTACAAATCTTAATTATATCATGATTTTTCTTGGGTTTAACATAAATAACATCAATTGAAACTGGGGAAGATGCCTTACCTATTTAAAAATTTTGTCATTTGCAGAATATTTACTGAATAATACAAAGCAACACTATATCAAAACTGGAATCTAAAGGAGTAATGATACGCATGATTATAAATATTAAAAAATAAATAATCATTTGAACTTAGCACCAATCTAATACACCACAGAAATCACAGAAATTGATATATTTGTTATATGCTTCAAAAAATTAATTTAATACAGTACTAGTACTTACACCTTATTTAAATATTTATGAGTGTCTTTCAACTTTCCCACAATCATTTCCTAAGGAGTTATCGCTTTGTTCACAATGTAGTGATTCAACTTTAAATCTTTTCTTATTAATTTTCCCCTTTCCAAACATTGTTTCATTCGTTAAGCATATGTGAGCAATATCAAAGGAACAAAACAATTATTTTTAGAAGTCAAAGATAGTGTATCACTACTATTTACATAAAAAAGATACCACACTTCATGTTTAATGTATAGTGCATTGCATTTTGTTTAACGTAAAATTAATACAAAAACATAAATGCTAATTTGTTTAGTACTGTAAAAAATTATTTATTTTATGTCTTTTTACACAAATTAAAAATGTAAATATGTCAGTAGATATGGTTATGTCCTTCGTCATTACATACATTGACCAACGTTTACATAACAAAATAACACATGTTAAAAATTTGTTGAAATACTTAATAGACGATGGAAATTTTTGCGTATTTTGAATAATGTCATAATAATCACCGGTTGACCTACTTAATACCAGAGAAATTATCGTAATTGTCACACATTAATTAAAGTTACGATAATTAACATTTATACGAAGGTATGAAGCAACGTGTTATTTATTTTACTTTGACGATAATATTTGTTGCGACCTTCCACGAAATTTCTTAGGAAAGATATAAATATATATGTATAATAGAAAATCGACAATTTTTCCTTTCACTGTCGCGTCGCGTGATAAAACGAATCGTTCTTCCGAAGATAGACACGTTCGATCCCAAGGTAACAGGTGCAGGGGTTGCCGCCGCTCTGGAACGTGTAATATTACACAGTTGGATTTGAAAGTGTTAGGGGTTGTTTTTTCCTTTTAATTAGATTGGTAACTAAGTTCCCGACTTTTCTCTGTATTTTGCAATTGAAAAATTACCACGAATATAGCAAATACTTATTATAATTACTTTCATTGAAAATTACTATTTTATAAATTCTAATAATTTCTATATGAAGAAGAAATACGAGAACCGCGAATTTAGTTGCCAGCCTAATACGTACCCTAAAATAAAGTATGTACTTTGACAATAAAAAACTGTCCCGATTATGAAAATTTTACCAACCGAATGAAATGAAACGACTCATTGATTGAATAAATGTCGTGCTTGAAATGTAGTTCCTAACTGTGACGGACATTTGTATCGTGTAGCTTTTGTGTTCAACCCTCGAACGACTAATCACTGCTGAATCAATTTTGAATCCATATTAAAACCTTCAGTATACAAGTACTGAAAACAATTTTGAAAATGTTACAATCATTTTACACGTGTTAAGTGTATCGAAAAGAATGATTATGCAAAATATATATATGTACATTTTTATTCTTCATTTCGTTTATTTTATATATGCGTTACTTTTATGTACATTATTAGAAACAAAAAGTGTCTCGTTTTAATCCAAATAATTGGCACTTGAGTTTGTCTTAAAAAAATGTTTCAAATAATACAAATTTTGTCTACATGGAGGCGCCTTTAGAATTTTACATGGAATTATGTATATATTTTCTTTTAGTTATTTAGAACATTCTACGTACAAAAGTATTTACTAAAAAATTCAGTAATTCATGAAAGATTTAAAAATTTACATTCAGTAAACTCTGATTATAGTCAATTTTATTTGAGCTGTAAATCTGTTGTAAAAATTGTACTAAATGTATGCATCAAATTTTTTACAATTTGCAATGTCAAAGAACTTTATTTATTTAAAACAAAAATGTTTTGGATAGATATGTACTCTGAATACTGAATTTTTGTGTCTTTATTTTTGAGAATTATTACAATTGAGATAAATTCGTTTATTATCACAAATGTACCCTTAAGAAAAATTCATTTATATTATTAAAAATATGCAGTCAAGAAAAATTCCTTTATATTGTTACGAATATCAAGGAAAATTAATTGTACACGTCGAACGAAGATTTAATTGAGAAATTTCGCTTTGAAGATCGTAACTTGTAGAAGCGGTATCCACGGCTAAATACAGTTTTGCGTACCGCAATCAACAATGTATCTATGTACTTACGATATTAATGATTAATGAATATCGAACGCTGTGAGCGTTCATGCGATCGCACCAGACGACTTACTATCGCATATTACAAAGGAAACTAGCATAAAGTGACGTATTTCAACTTCTGACATACGTGGCCATCTTTCCACCTTTCATATCTGCAACAGCTTATATATTGATTTAAATCGATTCATACTTTTCATTTCTGTGTTTGATTTATTATTTTAAGAGTACGAAAGAGAAAAAATTATTCTCTGCAATTATTTTCTTTATTCTACTTTAGTTTATTTTTTTATATAAATCAAAATATATTTTTGTAATGAAAGATTGCTATTCTCTGTAATTATTCTTTTTATTTCAATCAAATACTTTAAATATTGTATGTCGAGGATTAATTTTGTATATTCTTTCATTTTTATTATTTTCTGTTTTTATTTCAATTTATTTTTTTTAAATAACTGAAATATTTTCATAAAAACAGAAGAGTTATTTCCATTTTTTGTTTTAATCTATTTATTTTAAATCAAATTGTTTTTGTAATGAAATGTCATTCACTACAAATATTTCCTTTTTTTTATTTCAATTGATTACTATAAATAAAAGTTTTTTAAAAATTAAGTTCTCATTTTTTCATTTTTATTATTTCCATTTTTTACTGCAAATTACTTTTTTAAATTAATCTTAGGTCTTTAAAATATCCTAAATAATGTATTACATTAACTAATTTTCAATCTCTGTTTCTTTCTAAATAAACACATACATTCTATTTCTATAATATACATAAAAAATGCATAACATCAATTAATTTTCAATTCCTTTTTTAAATTGGAATAAACGTTGAAAGGAAATTCTACGGTAATTATATTTTTATTAAAATCTGTAACAAAGATATTTAATAAAAACATTACTGGTTATGAAAACAATTATTCATGTTACATAAAATGTTATAAAATGGCCACGTAAACAGAGATCAATATAATGGACAAAAACACTCGATTCAGAGACCATTGCACGACATCGATGATGAGAGAAATTTTTGTAAAAGATATTATATCCTTTAATTATTATTATTTATATTATCTCATCGTTTCAGCTCCAAACATTCACTGTCTCCGTCGCCTACGCTATAATCACGTGTATAAAATGTATCAACGTAAAATAATTTTAGCATAAGTAAAGACTATATCAGGCTATTCGCAAAAATTAGTACGTATATTCAAGTGTTAGAGAAATAACAGCAATAGACGTACAGATACAACAAATTACGAAAAAGATTGAAAGTAATATTTACCATCTTTTTTTATTTTTCACGTTTTCAAATCTTCCAACTTTATTACAAAGGGACGTAAAAATTAAAACAATGAGTTTGTTTGATCATCCTAAAAGTTTATGCCATTCTTCTTAAATAAATGTCTAATGAAAAGTTTCGTTTTTAATTTTCTTACAAAAGTTAATTATAAATAATTGCACATTTTTTACATGAATCAAAATATCAATTTATAACGATAAAGGAAATCGTAATTTATCCTTATAAATGTAAAAATAATAAATTATTAAGGTTTTGCAAATTTTTTACTTCAAACTTTGAGCCATAAAATTTTAATTAAATATTTTGAACAGAAATCAAAATTAGAAATGTAATTTACAGTGATAAAATTGATATAATGGTAAGCTACCATCATCAATGTAAAAGTAATAAAAAATTTGTAATTCTCTACAAATTCTGATAATTTTTTAAACCTTGAAACTTCTTATTTATATTTGTTACATTAAGAAAATAGAAGATATAAAACATTTTAAAACAGTAAATAGGAATCTTGAGTGATTCATATTGTAAAATTTAATTTTAAATTATCATCAAATTATTTTTGATTATTTTTTTGTTTTAAAAAATATTTTATAAGAATGGTAAATCTAAAATGGCACAAACTTTTGGAATGATATAATACTGGCTTTTATCATTTTGCATACAATATTGAGTAATAATCAAAAAGTATACTGCAGAAAAGCTAAACTGAATCAACGTCCATATTATGTATTAAGAAAACAGATTGCAAAACTGCGATAAATCAAAACGTACAATTTGTTTGTTTTTTAGTAGCGCATACAGAATATCAAGTAGTTATTACATTATAAGAACGTAACGATTATTACTGTTCAATATCTCCATCGTGCGAGTGAAATGCCGAAACTGTACTGTTTTAATATTAAGGATTTATCGCGCTACGGCATATTGTAGATCAAAGAATTACCAATTTTAGAGGTCTGAGATTTAAACGGAATTCTTGACCAGTTGTATATCGTAAATTATACACGATATCGAATTAAGTGTGCTATTTATACCTCCACATTATTAACCGATTACTGTTGTACCACAATTACGATTTAGATTCGATTAAATTATTAAGTGTACCGTATTGTTGTGTATTGTGGTGTAATAAATGTGATTAGTTGTATGAATAATAAATACAATGCATAAGGAAGATAGATCTGCTGTAATTATTTATTCTCATTTATCAGAAAAACAATTTGGTAGGATTTAAAAAAATTTTGAATTTGAAGATTCGAGGATTTTTAAATTTAGGAATTCTCCTAATTTTTAAATATGAAACTGGAATTGGGAAATTTTAGAAATTTAAGAATATGAAAATATGGGCATTTGGAAATACGAGAATTTACAAGTTTGATAATTTGGAAACTTAGAAATTTGAAAATTTAGAAATTTGGAAACTTGAAATTTAATCATTTGAAAATTTGGACCTAGAGAAAGTTAGGAATATAAAAATCATATTATAACGCAGAAACATGTCCGTGAGTTACGCTGAGACGTTGTACGCATGCTCGCAGACAAGGCAGAAAAATATTATATGTGTACTCTTACAATGATAGTACAGTAAAACCCTTATTAAGAGACACTTTTTAAGGGATACATAAAAACTAATTACGTCGTCATTGTGGGTGCTTCGAGTACCCATTCTTTGATTACTTTTTTTCTTAAATTTACTGTGCATGTCTATCTCTTACGGTTTAGGACTGCGCAGGGGGTTAAAGTTTCCATAAGATAATAGCGGATCCTGCGCAACAAATTTTCTAAGAAATCAAATAGATGCATTTTTAGAACGATATCATGGAATTGGAGCTTAGGGTGGATGGTGGGCAAAATCAAAAACAATGCATTTTCGTTTTGTTTATTTGTGCGCTTTGAGCAGCAATAGCCCATAAGCGATAATGCACTTTATGGACCACAAAAAGCCTAGCCATCTAGGGGTGGACGGCGGAACTACGCCAATCGAAAATTCCGACGTTGTACACTAGCGCCATCTACCGGCCGAGTACCAGGAGCTACATTTAGTATCAGGATAACAGAAAAGTATAGGAGGTATGCGGAATAGGAGGTATTCCGTGCAAATGGCGCGCATGCGCAGTAGATGCTTAGATGCGTTTCTTACGCATGCGCATTGCGTACATGCCTATTGCGCGTGCGCGCTTCTTACGCATGCGCATTGCCTACATACTTATTGCGCGTGCGCACCACTCACGCATGCGCGCTGGATGCTTGGCTCTTGCGCATGCGCAACAAGCGCGCACGCGCAGTAAACAGGTATAGAATGCGCACGCGTCAGCGGCACGCATGCGCAGTAGGGACGAGTATAGTACGCATGCGTGAGCGGTGCGCATGTGCAAGAGGTACTACTAGAAACGCAGAAAAAGAAAGAGGTATGCCGAGTAGAAGGTATACTACGCGCATGCGCAATAGAGTTATACAGGATGACATGAGTATGAAACAAGATTAATTTGTAATTTTCTGAACACAATTTATGAACTTTTATGTTCGATGAATGTTCAGTGATCCCTTACCTACTTTCCCATATCATAGTTGTGCTGCTTTTTATTGAAAATAATTAGTTATTAACTAATATCATGAGGCTAGGCACGGCGCCAAAGGGTATGTATGAACTCATTTATAAAAATTAATTACACGTTTTGCGAATATAATTTGTGCACTTTTATGATTGGAGAATGATCAGTGATTTATTATGCATATCGTTCAATCATGAAAGTTCATAAATTGTATTCAGGAAACGCGTAATTAATTATTTCGTATCAACATTCCGATACACATACAAGCCGCCTAATGCAGTTCTACTGCGCATGTGCAACATAGCTTGCTCCCCAGAGCTCCAATCATCTACTACGCATGCGCGGCGTTTGCGCGGGAAACCTACTATTCCGCAAACGTCCTTTACTTTTCTGCTATCCTAATACTAAAAAGTAGCTCCTGGTACCCGGCCGCTAGATAGCGCAAGTGTAGAAAAAAGTCTTCTGGCGAATATGGTAGCAGCGCCAATTATGAAAAGCTTGTTGTACCTGCTTGCAGAAGAGTTTGGAGAGTTCTTTTGTACAAAGAACCTCCACAAGGAAGGGTCAAATGAAGCACTATTAATGATGACATAATTAGTTTTTGAATTGGGGCATTTTTGATTTGTTCGAAAATTTGTTGGCCAGGATTCGCGACTGCCTCATGAGAACCTTGAGGCCCTGCGCAGTCCTAAACCGTTAGAGATAGGCATGCGCAGTGAATTTTCCAAAAAGAGGCTTAACCGAGAAAAGTCGAATAATGCACTTTCCACGATGACGTAATTAGTTTTTGAATTGGGGCATTTTTGAATTGGGGCATTTTTGATTTGTTCGAAAATTTGTTGGCCAGGTTCCACGGTTGCCTCATGAGAACCTTGAGGCCCTGCGCAGTCCGAAACCGTTAGAGATAGGCATGCGCAGTGAATTTTCCAAAAAGAGGCTTAACCGAGAAAAGTCTAATAATGCACTTTCCACGATGACGTAATTAGTTTTTGAATTGGGGCATTTTTGATTTGTTCGAAAATTTGTTGGCCAGGATTCGCGACTGCCTCATGAGAACCTTGAGGCCCTGCGCAGTCCTAAACCGTTAGAGATAGGCATGCGCAGTGAATTTTCCAGAAAGAGGCTTAACCGAGAAAAGTCAAATAATGCACTTTCCACGATGACGTAATTAGTTTTTGAATTGGGGCATTTTTGATTTGTTCGAAAATTTGTTGGCCAGGATTCGCGACTGCCTCATGAGAACCTTGAGGCCCTGCGCAGTCCTAAACCGTTAGAGATAGGCATGCGCAGTGAATTTTCCAAAAAGAGGCTTAACCGAGAAAAGTCAAATAATGCACTTTCCACGATGACGTAATTAGTTTTTGAATTGGGGCATTTTTGATTTGTTCGAAAATTTGTTGGCCAGGTTCCACGGTTGCCTCATGAGAACCTTGAGGCCCTGCGCAGTCCGAAACCGTTAGAGATAGGCATGCGCAGTGAATTTTCCAAAAAGAGGCTTAACCGAGAAAAGTCAAATAATGCACTTTCCACGATGACGTAATTAGTTTTTGAATTGGGGCATTTTTGATTTGTTCGAAAATTTGTTGGCCAGGATTCGCGACTGCCTCATGAGAACCTTGAGGCCCTGCGCAGTCCTAAACCGTTAGAGATAGGCATGCGCAGTGAATTTTCCAGAAAGAGGCTTAACCGAGAAAAGTCAAACAGTGCACTTTCCACGATGACGTAATTAGTTTTTGAATTGGGGCATTTTTGATTTGTTCGAAAATTTGTTGGCCAGGATTCGCGACTGCCTCATGAGAACCTTGAGGCCCTGCGCAGTCCGAAACCGTTAGAGATAGGCATGCGCAGTGAATTTTCCAAAAAGAGGCTTAGCCGAGAAAAGTCAAATAATGCACTTTCCACGTTGACGTAATTAGTTTTTGAATTGGGGCATTTTTGATTTGTTCGAAAATTTGTTGGCCAGGATTCGCGACTGCCTCATGAGAACCTTGAGGCCCTGCGCAGTCCTAAACCGTTAGAGATAGGCATGCGCAGTGAATTTTCCACAAAGAGGCTTAACCGAGAAAAGTCTAATAATGCACTTTCCACGATGACGTAATTAGTTTTTGAATTGGGGCATTTTTGAATTGGGGCATTTTTGATTTGTTCGAAAATTTGATGGCCAGGATTCGCGAGTGCCTCATGAGAACCTTGAGGCGCTGCGCAGTCCTAAACCGTTAGAGATAGACATGCGCAGTGAATTTTCGAAAAAGAGGCTTAACCCAGAAAAGTCAAACGAGGCGCTTTCCACGATGACGTAATTAGCTTTTGAATTGGGGCATTTTTGATTTGTTCGAAAATTTGTTGGCCAGGATCTGCAATTACCTCATGAAAACGTTGACCCCCTGCTAAACCGTTAGAGATAGGCATGCGCAGTGAATTTTCCAAAAAGAGGCTTAACCGAGAAAAGTCTAATAATGCACTTTCCACGATGACGTAATTAGTTTTTGAATTGGGGCATTTTTGATTTGTTCGAAAATTTGTTGGCCAGGATTCGCGACTGCCTCATGAGAACCTTGAGGCCCTGCGCAGTCCTAAACCGTTAGAGATAGGCATGCGCAGTGAATTTTCCAAAAAGAGGCTTAACCGAGAAAAGTCTAATAATGCACTTTCCACGATGACGTAATTAGTTTTTGAATTGGGGCATTTTTGATTTGTTCGAAAATTTGTTGGCCAGGTTCCACGGTTGCCTCATGAGAACCTTGAGGCCCTGCGCAGTCCGAAACCGTTAGAGATAGGCATGCGCAGTGAATTTTCCAAAAAGAGGCTTAACCGAGAAAAGTCAAATAATGCACTTTCCACGATGACGTAATTAGTTTTTGAATTGGGGCATTTTTGATTTGTTCGAAAATTTGTTGGCCAGGATTCGCGACTGCCTCATGAGAACCTTGAGGCCCTGCGCAGTCCTAAACCGTTAGAGATAGGCATGCGCAGTGAATTTTCCAGAAAGAGGCTTAACCGAGAAAAGTCAAACAGTGCACTTTCCACGATGACGTAATTAGTTTTTGAATTGGGGCATTTTTGATTTGTTCGAAAATTTGTTGGCCAGGATTCGCGACTGCCTCATGAGAACCTTGAGGCCCTGCGCAGTCCGAAACCGTTAGAGATAGGCATGCGCAGTGAATTTTCCAAAAAGAGGCTTAGCCGAGAAAAGTCAAATAATGCACTTTCCACGTTGACGTAATTAGTTTTTGAATTGGGGCATTTTTGATTTGTTCGAAAATTTGTTGGCCAGGATTCGCGACTGCCTCATGAGAACCTTGAGGCCCTGCGCAGTCCTAAACCGTTAGAGATAGGCATGCGCAGTGAATTTTCCACAAAGAGGCTTAACCGAGAAAAGTCTAATAATGCACTTTCCACGATGACGTAATTAGTTTTTGAATTGGGGCATTTTTGAATTGGGGCATTTTTGATTTGTTCGAAAATTTGATGGCCAGGATTCGCGAGTGCCTCATGAGAACCTTGAGGCGCTGCGCAGTCCTAAACCGTTAGAGATAGACATGCGCAGTGAATTTTCGAAAAAGAGGCTTAACCCAGAAAAGTCAAACGAGGCGCTTTCCACGATGACGTAATTAGCTTTTGAATTGGGGCATTTTTGATTTGTTCGAAAATTTGTTGGCCAGGATCTGCAATTACCTCATGAAAACGTTGACCCCCTGCTAAACCGTTAGAGATAGGCATGCGCAGTGAATTTTCCAAAAAGAGGCTTAACCGAGAAAAGTCTAATAATGCACTTTCCACGATGACGTAATTAGTTTTTGAATTGGGGCATTTTTGAATTGGGGCATTTTTGATTTGTTCGAAAATTTGTTGGCCAGGTTCCACGGTTGCCTCATGAGAACCTTGAGGCCCTGCGCAGTCCGAAACCGTTAGAGATAGGCATGCGCAGTGAATTTTCCAAAAAGAGGCTTGGGCGAGAAAAGTCAAATAATGCACTTTCCACGATGACGTAATTAGTTTTTGAATTGGGGCATTTTTGATTTGTTCGAAAATTTGTTGGCCAGGATTCGCGACTGCCTCATGAGAACCTTGAGGCCCTGCGCAGTCCTAAACCGTTAGAGATAGGCATGCGCAGTGAATTTTCCAGAAAGAGGCTTAACCGAGAAAAGTCAAACAGTGCACTTTCCACGATGACGTAATTAGTTTTTGAATTGGGGCATTTTTGATTTGTTCGAAAATTTGTTGGCCAGGATTCGCGACTGCCTCATGAGAACCTTGAGGCCCTGCGCAGTCCGAAACCGTTAGAGATAGGCATGCGCAGTGAATTTTCCAAAAAGAGGCTTAGCCGAGAAAAGTCAAATAATGCACTTTCCACGTTGACGTAATTAGTTTTTGAATTGGGGCATTTTTGATTTGTTCGAAAATTTGTTGGCCAGGATTCGCGACTGCCTCATGAGAACCTTGAGGCCCTGCGCAGTCCTAAACCGTTAGAGATAGGCATGCGCAGTGAATTTTCCAAAAAGAGGCTTAACCGAGAAAAGTCTAATAATGCACTTTCCACGATGACGTAATTAGTTTTTGAATTGGGGCATTTTTGAATTGGGGCATTTTTGATTTGTTCGAAAATTTGTTGGCCAGGTTCCACGGTTGCCTCATGAGAACCTTGAGGCCCTGCGCAGTCCGAAACCGTTAGAGATAGGCATGCGCAGTGAATTTTCCAAAAAGAGGCTTAACCGAGAAAAGTCAAACAATGCACTTTCCACGATGACGTAATTAGTTTTTGAATTGGGGCATTTTTGATTTGTTCGAAAATTTGTTGGCCAGGATTCGCGACTGCCTCATGAGAACCTTGAGGCCCTGCGCAGTCCTAAACCGTTAGAGATAGGCATGCGCAGTGAATTTTCCAAAAAGAGGCTTAACCGAGAAAAGTCTAATAATGCACTTTCCACGATGACGTAATTAGTTTTTGAATTGGGGCATTTTTGATTTGTTCGAAAATTTGTTGGCCAGGTTCCACGGTTGCCTCATGAGAACCTTGAGGCCCTGCGCAGTCCTAAACCGTTAGAGATAGGCATGCGCAGTGAATTTTCCAAAAAGAGGCTTAACCGAGAAAAGTCTAATAATGCACTTTCCACGATGACGTAATTAGTTTTTGAATTGGGGCATTTTTGATTTGTTCGAAAATTTGTTGGCCAGGATTCGCGACTGCCTCATGAGAACCTTGAGGCCCTGCGCAGTCCTAAACCGTTAGAGATAGGCATGCGCAGTGAATTTTCCAAAAAGAGGCTTAATCGAGAAAAGTCAAATAATGCACTTTCCACGATGACGTAATTAGTTTTTGAATTGGGGCATTTTTGATTTGTTCGAAAATTTGTTGGCCAGGTTCCACGGTTGCCTCATGAGAACCTTGAGGCCCTGCGCAGTCCGAAACCGTTAGAGATAGGCATGCGCAGTGAATTTTCCAAAAAGAGGCTTAACCGAGAAAAGTCAAATAATGCACTTTCCACGATGACGTAATTAGTTTTTGAATTGGGGCATTTTTGATTTGTTCGAAAATTTGTTGGCCAGGTTCCACGGTTGCCTCATGAGAACCTTGAGGCCCTGCGCAGTCCGAAACCGTTAGAGATAGGCATGCGCAGTGAATTTTCCAAAAAGAGGCTTAACCGAGAAAAGTCAAATAATGCACTTTCCACGATGACGTAATTAGTTTTTGAATTGGGGCATTTTTGATTTGTTCGAAAATTTGTTGGCCAGGATTCGCGACTGCCTCATGAGAACCTTGAGGCCCTGCGCAGTCCGAAACCGTTAGAGATAGGCATGCGCAGTGAATTTTCCAAAAAGAGGCTTAGCCGAGAAAAGTCAAATAATGCACTTTCCACGTTGACGTAATTAGTTTTTGAATTGGGGCATTTTTGATTTGTTCGAAAATTTGTTGGCCAGGATTCGCGACTGCCTCATGAGAACCTTGAGGCCCTGCGCAGTCCTAAACCGTTAGAGATAGGCATGCGCAGTGAATTTTCCAAAAAGAGGCTTAACCGAGAAAAGTCTAATAATGCACTTTCCACGATGACGTAATTAGTTTTTGAATTGCGGCATTTTTGAATTGGGGCATTTTTGATTTGTTCGAAAATTTGTTGGCCAGGTTCCACGGTTGCCTCATGAGAACCTTGAGGCCCTGCGCAGTCCGAAACCGTTAGAGATAGGCATGCGCAGTGAATTTTCCAAAAAGAGGCTTAACCGAGAAAAGTCAAATAATGCACTTTCCACGATGACGTAATTAGTTTTTGAATTGGGGCATTTTTGATTTGTTCGAAAATTTGTTGGCCAGGTTCCACGGTTGCCTCATGAGAACCTTGAGGCCCTGCGCAGTCCGAAACCGTTAGAGATAGGCATGCGCAGTGAATTTTCCAAAAAGAGGCTTAACCGAGAAAAGTCAAATAATGCACTTTCCACGATGACGTAATTAGTTTTTGAATTGGGGCATTTTTGATTTGTTCGAAAATTTGTTGGCCAGGATTCGCGACTGCCTCATGAGAACCTTGAGGCCCTGCGCAGTCCGAAACCGTTAGAGATAGGCATGCGCAGTGAATTTTCCAGAAAGAGGCTTAACCGAGAAAAGTCAAACAGTGCACTTTCCACGATGACGTAATTAGTTTTTGAATTGGGGCATTTTTGATTTGTTCGAAAATTTGTTGGCCAGGATTCGCGACTGCCTCATGAGAACCTTGAGGCCTGCGCAGTCCGAAACCGTTAGAGATAGGCATGCGCAGTGAATTTTCCAGAAAGAGGCTTAACCGAGAAAAGTCAAACAGTGCACTTTCCACGATGACGTAATTAGTTTTTGAATTGGGGCATTTTTGATTTGTTCGAAAATTTGTTGGCCAGGTTCCACGGTTGCCTCATGAGAACCTTGAGGCCCTGCGCAGTCCGAAACCGTTAGAGATAGGCATGCGCAGTGAATTTTCCAAAAAGAGGCTTAACCGAGAAAAGTCAAATAATGCACTTTCCACGATGACGTAATTAGTTTTTGAATTGGGGCATTTTTGATTTGTTCGAAAATTTGTTGGCCAGGATTCGCGACTGCCTCATGAGAACCTTGAGGCCCTGCGCAGTCCTAAACCGTTAGAGATAGGCATGCGCAGTGAATTTTCCAAAAAGAGGCTTAACCGAGAAAAGTCAAATAATGCACTTTCCACGATGACGTAATTAGTTTTTGAATTGGGGCATTTTTGATTTGTTCGAAAATTTGTTGGCCAGGATTCGCGACTGCCTCATGAGAACCTTGAGGCCCTGCGCAGTCCTAAACCGTTAGAGATAGGCATGCGCAGTGAATTTTCCAAAAAGAGGCTTAACACTGAAAGGTGAAACGAGGCGCTGTTAATGATGACGCAATTAGTATTTACGTATCCGTTAAGAAGTGTCCCTCACTTTCAAAAATGCATCAATTTGTTTTGTTCGAATTCCTATTCCGCATACCTCCTTTACTTCCCTGTTATCCTGATACTAAATGTAGCTCCTGGTTCCCGGCCGCTAGATGGCGCTAGTATTATCTAATATTAGATTTTGAATATGATATTCGGTTGCAAACATGTATAGAATTTGGTTGAGAAATAAAGAAAAAAATATTAATTTGCAATTTCTATTTATTTTAAATCCTTACCAAGACCTATCCTTCATGGTCCAGTTAAGGCGGTGACCGTTCTTCAAAAATCATGTCTCAAAATTCCGAAATTTTCTGCGAAATCGGAAAGCTGCATTTGAAGAGTTTGTATCGGGAGAACATAACCGGCAAGGTGGTGGCACAAATTCCACTTCTTGGAATTTCGTGGACGTTATTGCCAGGAATTGTGATAACTTTATTTCGGTATTTCTTCGAATTTCTTCGCGGTTTTAATGTTTACTGCTATTCTACGTACTTTTTTCGTACTGTTTTTTTACGTTTGCATTTCGATAGCTTTCTGTACTGTTTCTGAACGCTTGGGAAAGGTTTTTTAAATAAATATGCTGTTCATTTTTTTCATTTATCGTTTATTCCAATTTTATATTGCATACAGGTTGTAAATACATACATACATACATACATACATACATACATACAATTATTAAGACAATAGTCAGTTCTTATATTTATATATATTATACAAATATGGTCGTTCTTTAATGTATAATAAAATAGTAACTAATCATATTATAACGCAGAAACATGTCCGTGAGTTACGCTGAGATGTACGCATGCTCGAAAACAAGAAAGAAAAATATTATATGTGTACTCTTACAATGATAGTATAGTAAAACCCTTATTAAGGGACACTTTTTAAGGGATACATAAAAACTAATTACGTCTTCATTAAGGTTGGTCCGTTTGACTTTCCTGGGTTAAGCCTCTTTGTAAAAAATTTACTGCTCATGTCTATGTTTTACGGTTTAGGAGAGCGCAGGGTGTCAACGTTTCCATAAGATAATAGCGAATTCTGCGCAACAAATTTTCTAACAAATCAAATTAATGCATTTTTAGAACCATACAAACCAACACAATGTACATGTAGTTTACAACGAAGTTTTTACTTAAAAGTTTAATTTGGTTTAGTATCATGAAATTGGAGTTTGGGGTGCATGGTGGGCAAAGTCAAACTTATTTTTTATCTGATTAATTCCCTAGTACTAGTACTACTAAATCGGTTAAACCCTAATAAAAAAATCGAAAAAACTAAGAAAATCCAGGGAGAGCCAGGGAGATCCAGGGAAATCCAGGGAGAGCTAGGGAGATCCACGAAGAGCTAGGGAGAGCCAAGAAGTTCCAAAAAGGACCCGAAGAGGTCCTAAATAATTTTAGGAATGGGAAAAGACCAGTAAAAATAGCAAAACACAAAAAATCCAAGGAAACCTAAAAAATTCAGGAAAACCTAACCTAAAATCGCTTCTCTTTTCATGTATCAAAATATAAAAATATAAGAAAGTTTATGGGACGTTTTTCATTGTAGATTTCCTATTAATTAAAGAAAACCTAATAATAAGTTGCACATGATCGTACTATATATTATTTATTTAAAGTTAGCGCTGCACTATAAATGGCAGTTCTTAGTTCAGTATTAAGATGTCAGATGGTACTTGCAATGCAGAGTTCCATACTGCGATTTAAATGATCAATTAAAAAGTAGTGGAGTAAAGTGAACAATATTATTCATAATAAGTACGCGGAAACTTCGTAAAGATGTTTCTTACTTCGAGATCGATTCGTACTATTTATGTAAGTTATATATTATTAACGTTTTAATAACCCATGTTATATTTTGTAATATTATAACCTCTTTTATTAACTTATGTAACCTTTAATTTTGTTTATTTCTATATTTACATATGTTTTATAGTTGTCAAAAATAATTGTAAAATGTGAAGTAAATTATTAGATAAGAGAATTTAATTTCTTTACTCTACCTGATTATTTAATACGTTTACATCAAAACCATTGTACTTATGATAAGCACCAGATATCCAAAAGTTTTTATATTGACATTATCAAACCAAAAAAAATTTGATTTTCTATATCTGTCAGAGACACGAGTGAAATAATATAGTGCTACCTAATTTTAGATATCTTAAATTACATTCGAGTATATTTATACACAATATGAAATTTATATGTGAGATAAAATTAATTTTAATAAACTATGTGCCCCAAAATATAAATATTTGTATGAAATAACTGAACTGTTTTTGAAACATATTTTCTTTTGTTAAACAGAACTGTAAAAATCTTAGAGGACTACAAACATCAGCTAAACGCACATCAGATCAGTTGTTCGTTGTATGTATTATTATATATATATATATTGCATATGATATGATATATGATATATGTCCCATATAGAGCTACTACTAATTAACTGATTTTAATTTTTCTAGCATCGAGACAGTGAAGTGGATAATCCAAAAATACCCTTTGAATTCAATGAAGCTAATAAAAAACGTATTGAAGCCCTTTTGAAAATTTATCCTGAAGGGCATAAACGTGGTGCAATGATACCTCTGTTAGATTTAGCTCAACGTCAACATGGATGGTTACCTATTTCTGCTATGCATAAAGTAGCAGAAATACTAAATGTACCACACATGAGGGTCTATGAAGTAGCTACTTTTTATACAATGTTTAACAGAAGGCCAATGGGAAAATATCATGTACAAATTTGTACATGTACTCCTTGTTGGTTAAGAGATTCTGATTCTATTGTAGATGCTGTAACAAAAGCTACCAATTGTAAAGTTGGAGAAATGTCTGAGGATAAATTATTTACAGTTTCCGAGGTAGAATGTCTTGGTGCTTGTGCTAATGCACCAATGTTTCAAGTGAATGATGACTATTATGTAAGTGTTAATTTAATTATTAATTTATTTCAGTAATAATGACATGAGATATATATGTTAATACATTTTACAGGAAGATTTGACTCCTGAAAGTGCTACATCTATAATAAATGCATTAAAGAAAGGGGAAAGGCCACCACCAGGACCACAAAATTCACCTAGGTTTGCAGCAGATCCCTCGGGTGGTTTAACATCATTAACAAGTCCTCCACCAGGACCTGGGTTTGGTGTTAGATCTGACCTGTAATATTTTTTATGTAAATAGTAAATTGTACAATCTGTGAGTGATCTAGTAATAATTAAATATTTAAATAGATCCTATGTTAGCTAATTATTCAATTAAGAACCTTAAGATGCACTTCATTGTACCTTGATACTGTATGTAAAATTTATTAATCATTTCTTCTATTAAAAAATAATGAGTTCTAAAAACTGAAAAGTGGTAATAAAAAATTGTTTTCATAGAAATAATATTAGTATTCAGCCATGATTAATAAGATAGCCAGATAAAATGGAAAGCTTACATTACAAAAGTTTACATATTTAAATGAATTTATTTCAACATAATGTGCTAAAAGTATACTAGAAATTATAAATAATAAAATAGAAATATAATATTTAATATAATTGTGTAGCAGAATAAACAGAATAATAGTAAAATGAAAGAGTAAAATAGTAAACGGTGAATATAAATAGAATAGTTAACATTAGATTAGGTATATAACATAAAATATAATAATAACATCTTTTGGTACTATGTAGTATACAAAGGTATTAAATATATATATAATAGTTGCAAACATACAGATGTTAACTATAAATAATGAAAACATATTATAGCTGACATTAGGTTAGACACGGGTAAACATTAATGAAATTAGCTACAATCATAGGGAATTTTGTATGTTGCGTTAACTAAACTGTATAGGGTTATTTCAAACGGTTAAACAAACAAATATTCAAAATATCTGAACTACTGAAACAAAGCGCGAAAAGTTTGATAAAACTTTCTGTAATGTCATCGAATTATTTTGAGAAAATAAAACTTCAAGCTCGCCAGCTTGATGATGGTGTTGAAAAATTAATTAAAACATGGAAGTTGCCACAAATTTTAATTGGAGGTTTTGCTGAATGCACTGAAGAAACAGATGCTCATGTTGGAGCAGTATGGAATACCATAAGAAATACACAGGTTTTTATTACAAATTAATAATATCTCAATTATTATCAAATTTCTAATTTTATACATAACTTAATATTTTTTGTTATATCAGAATGGTATAGAAAAAGTTTTATCAGAATTAAAAAATGAAAAACATGATGACAATGGAACATTCGATATGGAACAATTTTTACAAGAATCCAGAGCTGAATATGATCATTTAAGAACACAATGTGATGAATTAAGTAATGTTTTAGCAGAATATGGTTATCATTATGATGATAGTGATGCCTTGGACCAGTAAGGTTTTTGTTAATATCATTTTCTCCAAGCTTTTAATATTCTAAAGAATTTTTTGTATTTTATAGAACTGCCACAAATAATGATAAGGAATCCTAACCAACAATAAACTTTATTTATTTAAAAGGATAACAAATGGAAACTGAATGATTAATACCAACAACTATTGAAAGTTTCAATTTAACATCGTATATAATACTTGTACATAGTAATTTAGTTTTAATTAATTTTTAATCGAGTAGTTTTAGATAAAATCAGTTTTATTGCAAAAAAAGTTGCATGTAGTAATTACAACAATCAGTTTATTCCACATGTTTTGATAACATGTTGATGTAAAGTTTATAAAATTATGTACCTTTAATCTTACATGTAGTATCAAATTTTTATAAATAATTTATATATTGTTTGTACACTGTTTATTCCCAATTAAAATTTTTTAAAGAGATAATTATATCTTAGACTATGTATAGAACGATTGAACACCTAATATTGTACTAGATGTATGTATTTACAATGTACAGAATAATGACAATAATACATATGAATATTAATGAATATGATTTATCAATTATTTCATTTGATTTTACCCAGTATTTTTGTAGTTTTCATAATAACTTTGATCTAGTAACGCACTGAATATAACAGTGCTCATAAATAAAAGCAAAGTCACTATAAATCAAACAGAAACATAAACACTGCTACATAACCTACATTTATGTTAACATTGAACGTTGATACTGTAATATTTAATTGCAAATTTCGATAAAATTTAATTAGAAATATGAGTAAGTATTTTTTGTTAGAAGTTTTTGAAATGTATTGTATATAACATATTTGATTAAAATTATCATATTTGTAGATTCAGATCCTAAACTATGTCAAGGAAAAGATATCTTGGAACGAATGAATTATTTATATCAGGTATTAACATCTTTTAATAATTGTACATATTGATTGAAATGTATATTGATAAAACGAACAAAACTCTTTCTTTAGGCAAGTTACATAATGGCATTAAAAAACAGGGTAGCAGCATCATTTTATGGTAATATGATGATTGGATGTTCAAAGAAAGCTGTTCTACGAATGTGAGTTCCATATATTAAAGTATTTAAATAGATAAGTATATAAATTTTTATAAGACAATATTAACTTTATATATTTTCTTTTCCTTTTAAGAGAATCTGATATTAAAAAGACAATTTGTAAATGTTGCCAATCTCCCCTTATCCCTGGTAAAACAGCGAAAGTACGATTGGTGTCAAAACCAATGAAAGCTATAAAATGGACATGTTTAACATGTTTAAGTGTTAAAAAATATCCTACCAAAAAGGGATATAAATTATGGACTGATCAACCTAACTCAGTAGTTCAAACTTTTAATTATGCACCAAAAATTAACGCTGAAATAAAAGAAAAGGATTTAAATAAAAATAAAGGTATGAATATTAAGTAAAATTAACTGAATAAATGCATATATATATGAAAGACAATGAATATTAACTTACAAATATTTAATACTAATAGCTTATTCAGTTTACAAAATTAATTTATTTTTGGTACTTTTTTTATGAGGTAATGTAAAGACAAGTAGATTTCATCATAGATTTTATATTTAAGATAGAAAAAATATTCTTTATTTGCTTTATTTTTTAAAGTACAAATTGTGTAGTTTGTAAAAGTATCTTATTTTAGAGATGTAAGTGTACAAAGTATTATAAAATATGTCTGAATACCAATAACAAAGAACGTTTTATATGAATTAGATAATAACGATCTTTTTTATTTTTTCCTAAGTACGATTTTTACAGCTCACTATTACTAGAAAATAATTTTATTAATATAGTATAATAAACCCACAATAACAGTATACATGTATTTTATTTAGTTCCAACAATAAAATACCATGACATGTAAATAAATATATTTAATGTAAATTTGTATAAAAAAAATTCATCTTTCAATTTTTACACAGAAGTATTATTTATCATGTTGGTTACTTCCATAACTAATAAAAAATAAATGAGTTATGCTAATATCAAAAGTGGGTGTAAAACCTAATTAAATCCACAATGTTCACTTTCAAAAAAAAACTCCGAAACACTAGTCTTAATTCGTTGTAATTTAATAAATCGGCAAAAATAATTACAAATTTCGATAGCCTATTAATCTTTTACCAAGTGCTTGCAAAATTAAATGTTAATTATATTAACACATATCTAATTTATTATTATTAGATGGTGTATTCAATCCACCTATATCACCAGATTCAAGTTGCTTAAGAAGACGAAAGAGAGCAGCAGCTTCTCTAATGCGACTAAATTCTATGCAAAAAGCTTGTACTTCGATAAAAAGTTCTTTTACATTTATGATTTTGTTCCTGATCAAGGATTGTAGAAAAACACAAACTAAGCGTACTAAACGATTTTGCATATAGCGATCTTTTATAGTTTCACAAGTAGAGATACAATTGCTGATGTACAAATGGACAAATTCTGTTGGCAAATCTACAGTAGTAGTTAATCTGTTGACCACTTCCATAGAATGAAGTGACATCTCCATATTTACCAAAACACTGAAATACTCTGTTATTTGACTTGATTGCATAAGCTTTAATAAAACCTCAATTGCAATCAAGGGATTATTTTCTACCAGATCTGGTAATTTTCCAGGAGTAAGGCCAATGTGATACACCAATTTGGGATCTCTGTCTAGTTCATTAACCAGATGTTGCTGTTGCTGTAATGTGAGTACGCTTTTAAATGCTTTGCCCATTAATCTTCGTGCTTCTGCACCGGCACAATTTGAAACGCACATATTAGTGTCATATTCAATCGTAAATTGAGAAGGTTCTGTAACATTGAACCATGATAATTCATCAACTGAACGATAAAGAGGAGGTGCTAGTCTCAAAAACTCAGGATGATAACTCTGACTACATAATGGTGGATCATTAGAAATTAAAACTTCCGTTATACTCTTTGCAGTGTTTTTATCAATTTCTGTTACTTTGGAATGATCCATGTCAGGTAAAATCACAGGATTTCCACATTTAGCAATGGATGGTAACTCAGAATGACGCTCCGTCAGTTGTACTTGTAAATTACTTAAATCGATAGGTGGTACAGACACAAAATATAATTCATCCACGATCTGTCTTGGAGTTTTCTTCAAAATATCTTTTTGATTATATCCGAGTAAATTTACTAATAAATTCTTTTCACATTGTGACAGAACTGGAATATGCCCTGAAAAGTTGGTCTTTGGTACTCCATTATTTGTATCTTCCTGTGGTTTCAAAACCTGAATGAAAACTGGTGCAAAAGGTGTAGACGCCAAAGGTTCTCCTCTATACAGATCAAATAATAATGCCACTGCTATTATACGCTGAACATTTTTTGGCAACAAGTCTATGTGTTGTAACAGAAGAACTAATGTCATTCCTACTTTGAATCGATCTTCTTTAGAAAATACTTGATGTAACTGATTGCAAAGATTCTCCAGACTCGTATCTAAATTTTCCTCCTCAAGGATATCCAGTAACTTTGTTAAATCTTTAGGTGTAAGCGTCATGATGTCTAAATAATAAACTGAACTAGGTTATAGCACCTTTATTACGTTTCTTTTTCACGGTTATATTCATGAATGTCGTAATTCAAGCACAGTAATTCATTTTTTAAATTAACGATTTCATGTAACATAATTTTTAATGTTTTTGATATGTGCATATACTTTGATTACATTTTGCAATTATTACTTTGCAGGTTATGACTAGAATGCCAGTAGAGACAACTACTACCATAGATGTAGAAATATGTATAGGGACATACGGACAAAATCTACTTTGACGGAAGCAACCATTATGGCATAGGGTGAGGAGGTAAACCGTTGCCCAGTTTTGATTGGCTACTGTTCGATACAAATCCAAATTATAAATTTTTAATTTCTATGATATACATATAAATTAAAAAATTTATAAATTCATAAACTTGATATTTCGGAAAGAAGAACGCTGTAATGAAATCAAACGACTTCTATCCGAACGAAAATGTAAACTGAGGAATGAGCACTGGCTCAAAAGGGAGAGAATGTATGCAATAGATACCTCTTTTAAATATATAAACACATTTATTGTGGGACAGTTAGGTGGGATAGTAAGACAAAAGGGATATATTTACCGCATATCTTTCATTTCTCTCGGACCTCTGTTGCTTCTATTTCTTTGCACTAAAAGTCACTTTATATTCTTGTCTAACCACGCATGCGCATTAACGTAATAAATTTGCGCAGCATATATCATTATCATGATCACGATACACAATTTTACTGCTAAAGTATACAGTTATATTATTATTATGTATAATGTTAAATTCTTAAATTACAACTCTTGGAGATTGTGAGGCTCTTATATTTCTCTGTGTAGAGATATTCAAAATACCGCGCGCAATGTCATTCTCAAATGGCTTTTATACTCATACAATATCTTCTTTCAATTCCTATATCGCTTTTTCAAGTGGCTCTGCTCTCATGTCTTTATGATTTATAATATACTATTTTTCTGTAGTATAGTCTCGACTATTATTACAAAAATATAGGAATAGGAAGGGAGCGCAGCATGAGGTCCCCTTGTATCCTTATCTAATCACACATGCGCACTCGCACATTGATTAACGTCACGCGCGATAATTTGAAAATATTTATGGAGATAAATGTAAAACCTTCACATTTCATGATAGTTGCATTTTCTTACTAAAATATAAATTATATAATTAAGGAATTTAACATTGAACTGTATATAAATAAATATTGATTATAACATTCAATAAAAAATACAAATAATTTATTAAATATATATCAAAAAGCACTTGACACGCGTTATATTTATATTCACTAGCGCGAAATTTGAAATTATTGATATATGTGTAATACATGTCTTACAATTTTGCATTTGTAATTTCTATTTAAAGGTAGTTCAATTATTTTATTTGTATTATAGGATATATTTTTTGAAATGAAGAAATAAAATTTTGTAATTAATTATATTTAAGCGTCTATATAATTAGTTTTCAATTTGTTTGATTACTTACTATTTGACATCCTCATAAACATGGAAATTTAGCATGCAATGAGGAAGAAAACTTCACAATGAGTTTCATAGATTCCTAATTACGATTTTACGCTTCAGAATTTCCGGTGTATAGAAACTAGACCGAGATCTAATGCATACAAATTAGAACGAATCGCGTGAAGAACGGTGCATTATGACACGCATGAAGTAATCAGGTTTATTAAATGCTCGTTTAACTTTGATCATCAATATTGTTAGGTATTTTAACTTCGTTTTAAATATCATCACAATAATCGATATTATTTTAAAAAATAATTCAACTTAATTTTAAATAACTATAAAACTTTTTTAAACCTAAAAACCATTAGGTCACGATTTAACGCGTTTGCGCATGCGCGTCACATTCAGTTAATGTTGCTAATCAACGTTAAAACTAATAATAAGAAAATTATTATAAATAGTATTACGTTAATACGATCACTGTACATGCCGTAGGCGCACGTCACACTCAGTTAATATTGCAGATAATAAATGGATTACTATCGATAGTATTAGGTTAACACGTTCGCCCCTTATACATCCAGTTAATATTACCAATATTCATATTGAAATAATCGTCAATGTCAATATTAAAAATAACGTTAAGAATGATTGGGTGTGTCGCGAATACACGGTGTCCGTAACGAACGCATTAAAGCGTACATTTAGTTATTTTTGAGCATGATTCGCCTCGATAGCGGTGTTTCCGCTGTATGGAAATTAATCCATATAGGAATCGTTCCTTTACACGCCTACGGCTTACATTCACGCGGTGCTTTTAGGCTAGGTATGAGGAATACGGTCAACTCAGAAACGGTGAAGGAATGCCAGATTCCCCTACCATTCTTCGCATACTCGTTCCACTCCTGCCCCCCGGCCCTCGGGTAAATCCCCCTCCTCGTGCAGAAGCACCTGTTGCGCAGCTACCTGTTTTACTCGATCCATGGGCCCGTTCTCTCTCTTTCTTTCTCGGTCTCTT
Source organism: Megachile willughbiella (assembly GCA_945859595.2). Classification (NCBI taxonomy): domain Eukaryota; kingdom Metazoa; phylum Arthropoda; class Insecta; order Hymenoptera; family Megachilidae; genus Megachile; species Megachile willughbiella. The sequence continues at coordinate 16,270,660 of OX243796.1, forward strand.
CTTTTTTTCTCTTAGTACCGTGCACGGTGTCACAGCAGTAGGACGGTCTCCGATCGTGGTTAGTGATTCTTCGGTAAAGGGCAACGACTCACCAAGTGAAAATAATGTCTCCTTATGCACGTCGAACGGAGTCGCGGTGAACAGTGCGTATTGCGGGTCGGTTCGAAGCTTTAACACGGATATTCCTGTGAAAAGAAACGCGGATTACAACGGCCAAGCTGGAAATGCATCGAAGGAGAGCTTGAGAAGGAGCAATGGAGGACGAGCCACGGGATACCTGTTTCGGGGCAGGAAGCGTGGCAGGGGCTGTGATCGGTACTTTCCTTACGACGATTCTCCTGCTACTCGTTGCTGCGCTCCTTTACAAACAGTGGCGTAGACACAAGGGTGAGACCTGGAATGATTATTTTTCTCTTTTAAAACTAAAACTACCGGCAAGTGCGTCAAAACCCGCAAATGACAGATCGTTGTGGTTTACGTTCGCGGTCCTGTTCGCTCGAGCGCGCTCTAGTTGTCGGACTCGAGCTTATAAACGTTGCGGCAACTAGTTTGCTCCTTTCGAAGAATGACTGGTATTTTATCATCGAGGGCAACCATTTGTCACGTTTATCGACTAATTGTCATGCTTTACCGACGTGGGGAATCTCTTGCACAACAAATCGGAATTTATTCCTACGCGTTTAGTTGTCTATAACTTTAGCGAAGACATCGATGCAACTCCGCCCCAACACTCTACGACGATAATCGATCGACATGAAAGTCGATAAATAACGTCGTAATTATGCAACGAATCAGCATATCTCGAATTATTCTCGATGAATGGAGTTTATCGAGCGAAACATCCTGTTACTCAAAATGGTACATTCTGTTGAGGAGCGTAACGAATGTTGAACTGCAAGATTTTTTAAGGAACCGTTAGTCAAATCACCGCGAAACATTAGGCACAGTGAATAACACGCTCGAAGCGTGTTAAGAAAAATGTAACGCCCGTTATCGTCTGGTGAAGCTCGTCAGCGTGCATTTCACGTTAATCCTTTTCGCTATTGCGTCGCAATTGATGCGTATATCCACGCGCAAAAGGTAGACCTTGGAGTGCCACTCGAGAAACACGATGGGACACGAAAGTCTGTTGCTCGGTACATTGGAATCGCTATTTGTGGAATGATGTTTACGGCCTACAACATCGAATATTTCTTACGGAAAAATGCATTCCATTGGGTTGCTTTTAAGGTGCGTTTAGACTAAGCGAGCGAGTGCTCATTCTCCCCCCACTTTGGCAAAATTCAGGCGTAAACGAGCATTCTTCGGATGTTCGATTGTTCGTCGAATCGAATACGAAATCTGAACGAATGCTCTAACGATTAGAATGCTCGATTAATCGAATCTATTCGATTTGGCGTGTTCAAGTTGACACGTTACAATACGATATGTAACTGACATGTACTTCAGTTTTATGCAATTCAATTCTATTGAATTTGGCATTATTTAATTTGAAACAATTCTATTCCACGTGTTATAATTTAATGCGATTTAGTCCAGAGTAAATTAATTTGACACGATTTCGACGCTATTCAATTCGATGTGATTTACTTCAAACGATTCAATCCGGTGCGTTTCAGTTCACCCTAATTTGATCTGAAGCATTTTAATTTAATATAATTCTATTCAACGTGATTCTGTTCGGAAAGATTTAATTTGATATAATTTAATTTGGCAAGACTCAGTTCAATGTGATTTAATTTAATACTATTCAATTTCATAGCATTCGATTCAGCGATTTGTTTCAATTCGATGCGATTGAATTTGCTGAAATTCAATTCGACGTGTTTCAATTCACCGCGATTTAATTTTATACTATTCAATTCGCCACGATTCATTGCGATAGGATTCAGATCGACCTGTTTCAGTTCGATGTGATCCGATTCAACACGATTCAATTTGACATGTTTTAATTCCATTTAATTTAATTCGACACGATTCAATTCACAGTGCCGAGTATTCAACGCTTGATTTAGTCTCCTGGAACATTCGCTTGCATTCAACCATTTTCTGTAACCGAGCAGTCTGCTCGATAGATCTTTGCAATAAATGAGCACGAACAAATGCTCTTGCTCTTGCTCTATGTTCTTGCTCGTTAAATCTAAACAAGCGATTCTCAACTTTTTCATAAATGCATATTATTAAAATCAAATTCAAAAATTCCATTACTGACAAGAGAAGCATATCTTACATTGTATACATCTATATGAATAAAAAGATATGCACTTAAGTACGATCATATATTTTTATTTTGTTTCTGAATAATTATACAAACTGAAATAAATGAATATCTGCGATTAACAAACAATATGATTATTATATAATAAGCAAAGTGATTTAATTTAAAGTGATATTTGTACCTGTTAGACAACCAACGAACCGGTTTCTGTATATTCGGTTTCATTTTCCTTAAACTGAAACTTAAATTTGGTTATAACTAAAATTTTGTTTTACGTTTATTTTTCATAATAATAAAAAATAAATTTTTGACAATAAAATTGTTATACTGTACATTCTACAAATTATCCATATACCAATCAACTATCTCTTGTGTACCACGTATACAAATTGTGTAACTCTAAACGCCGCCTTAGGATGATATATGTTGACATCAGCGCCGTTCCTAAAGTTTGCGGGGCCCACAGCAAAAATCGACATTGCATGAAAAAGATAAAATTTGTTAATACATTGTAGCATAAAAAGGCTTTGAAACATGAAAACTTTTGAACGATAAAGGTGATATTTAATACAATATGCGACTGTACATAGGACCCGGAACAAGAGCGTTTTTCCTTCAAAATACGACACATTGGGAGTCAAAATGGGTCTTGTAGATGCTGACATTTTTTTGAAACGTATAACCCAGAAAATACATTTATTTCTAAAGACGTTTGTACGAGCTCAAACACCGCAAGAAATGGTTATGTAATTGCAGTCATGTCGTTTAGCTGAAATCTAAATTGTAGATGTGCGATGTAAATTTTTGCACGATTATGAATAGAAATAGAAATAAAAATTGTTTCTAAGTATGTCTCATTTTAATATTTTCTGCGCTACGTGATCGATGCAAATTTTAACATTATTTTACGCGACATAACAAACACATAGTAGAAACTTTGACTTGGATTATGTAATAACCTGTAGCTGCTGGAGCGATTTTTACAGATGAAAACTTGTTCAACAAATAATCTTTTGCTCGGTGAAATATTGTAAAATGTTTGATTATAAAATTAGTTAGTGTATTGCATAATCAATATTATCTAACTGTCTTCCTAAATTCAATCTAGGGAAAGAGGTCTATCAGGCGTCTGCAACTTTTAATTCCTTAAAAATTTAAAAGATCATACTAACTTAAATATCTTCCAATGGTACCAGCATTGAAAAGTAATATTTTAATTGTGCACTTCTTGTGATAGTAATGGTTGCTGATTATGAATAATGTTGACTACTTTACACTTGTAAAAAGTTGTAATAAAAAGAAACTGCGTTCTAAAAATAACCTTAACCTCTAAACATAGTCTTTTCAAACCGTAACTCATTCAGTATCATTGAGTAATAGTATCACGTAATTATATCCTTTGAAAATGATGTTACTCGGTGTATCGAGTTGCCTTATACCGGATAAATGTAACTTGAGACAATCAACGCTCAGTTAGTATGGATTCTATTGTAATTGAAAAACATTTAACGCAAACAGTAAATTAATCCTAGAAATTCTATTGAGCATTGTTGAATTTACTTGTTAGAAAAAATTGATAATACATTATGTTTTTTATTTGGAGGAAATTATACCACCTATCGAGCACGCAATATCGCGTGAGCGAAAAATTTAGAAACTCTTATTATACACATAATGAGTACTTAAAATGTTCCTAATACGCTACAAAGTTTATGGTAAATGACACGAGCTCTTATCTGGTGAAATAGAAAATAGATAATAAATGGCAAACACAATGATAAGGAAACAATTCAAATAACATGGAAGTGGATCGAAAAAATGAAGAAGAATATTTTCGAATTTTGCGTTAAAGTGTTCTGCATATTTTTTAATCTTTCGATGCATATATTGTTATCGTGATCGATTAACATTTTTTCATTATTATCTTATAAGAACAAGGGTGATCTAAGAACTTTGGAATGAACATAAATTTTAAAAGAGATCGATGAGCTTGATGATTATAAAACTTATCGCGTAACTGACGTGATACAATCGTATTGGAAAACTGATTGCTATATTGTTTAAAACAGATAAATGTGTGAAATATCAACGTTGTTAACTAGGATTTTAACGGAGTAGATTACATTTTATATTTTCATACAATTAAATAATTGTAAACTTAAAAATTTTCAGATATTCAAATTGTAAATTTTTAAATTTTCAAATTGGTAGTTTGCAAATTATAAATTTAGTAAATTCATCAATTGACAAATTGCAAATTGTAGATTCAGGATTTTATAAATTATATTCTCTCAAATTAACAAACCCACCAGCTACAATTTTTTATATTTACCAATTTACAGTTTACAAATGTCCAAATTTTCAAAATAACAAATTTATAAAGTTGTTACAAATGCAGAGTAAGGAATGTTTACGAACTTGAAATCTATCATTTACGTAACGTCAGTAAATGGACATTTTCAGGAAAGCACCTGGTGCTGGTGACAGACCCAGAAATCGTCGAGGAAGCCTACGCGTTCGACAATCCTTGTTTCAAGGATGTCACAACATCACCAACAAATCGAACACGAGAAGGAACGATATCTGTGGCATCTGGGGACACCCCAGGTAAAGATTCTGCACGATGGTCTACTTCTTGGACATCCTTGGGTCTTGGTTCAACTAACCGCAATGATAAGCGAAAAACTCTCGACGACTCCTGTCTTGGAGTAAGTGCTTTCTCTTTTTTTCTCCTTATTTTGTGTCATCAAATCATATTAACTCTCTATATTTCGAAATCAGCGATATAAAAAATTAAGGAAGAAAATTGAATCCTGGTTCTGAAAAGATTCACCGACAATCGTGCGAGTGTTAAGTACGTGTAAACATTACAGAGAGGTTTTCCTTAAAAGAAATCAGCGATGATTTTAAATTATACGTTTCAACATTCAAAACGCACGGTGTATTGTTCACATTGCCAAATTTGGTCGCATGAACAGTTAATCTAGCCATCTTTGATACGTGCCCTTATGTTTCTTCACGAAGAGGAAGTCCATAGCATATGCGTCGAATTACAAAGTTCGTTTCAAAAATACTCTGAACGTTATAACTATCTCAAAAATTATTGTTATTTTGATGCTATACTGTAGGATATCTGTATGTATGTGTCTACTTTAAGTGTAAATTCTATTAGTATAATTAACAATTTTTTGTGCAGCCGAAAACTACGAGAATCAGCGAAGTAAACTTGAAAAGTCGAGATTTCACGGGACTGGGATTTAATATTTGTGGCAATATGAGAGAGGGAATCTTTGTTAAGGATCTCTTACATCGTGGACCTGCATCAGAATCTGGAAAAATACATCCTGGTTAGTAATTACGTTTTATATCCGGAAACTGTATTAAGGTAATTCCTGCATTCTAACTTAAAAGTATCAAAACCATTTTGTTTTACATTTTTTATTAGGTTCAATTATAACAGAGGTTCCAGAACCAAAATTAAAACTACTACATCTCAATAATTGGTATTTCTATTATTACTTTCAGCACTGAAAGTAATACTTCTACTATTATTTCCACTTTTTTGGATCATCGATTACACTGTCCAACAGCCAATTGGCGTTTCTATTTTCGTTCAGTGATTCTTATAGGTTTTTTCGCGCTGATTACGAATCTGCAACCCGTTTTTCTCCAGCACGTACAGTTTTTGAGAAATTTGAGTTTGAAAAAAAAACACATTTTTGAAATTTGAACCAATTTTGTGAGATAACTATAAAAGATACTAAGATTCTGTTTGTATCATAAGATTCTATAGACTTTCCTGAATACAACGATATCTGGCTTTTATGCATTCTGAATATTTAAACATGTTTAAACAATCATTGAACGCTGAGAGGCACGGATTTTGCACCAATTTTTAGGTATATTTTTCAATTTATCTTAAAAAGTAAGGGTCTAGCGGAAAATCGAACTATATCACGCGATAGAGCAGATTTTCACCTTTAAAAAGCACCCATACAAAGTTGCAACGTCGTTTTTTTTACGATGTTAGAAGCAAAATAGCTGCGCGGGAAACGGAAAACGGACAGTGGTGCTCCGCGTCAGAGTTGCATCACGTTACTATAGGCGGGACACGGAACGGCCGCTCTGACGCGGAGCACCACTGTCCGTTTTCCGGTTTCCGCGCAGCTATTTTGCTTCTAGCATCGTAAAAAAAACGACTTTGCAACTTTGTATGGGTGCTTTTTAAAGGTGAAAATCTGCTCTATCGCGTGATATAGTTCGATTTTCCGCTAGACCCTTACTTTTTAAGATAAATTGAAAAATATACCTAAAAATTGGTGCAAAATCCGTGCCTCTCAGCGTTCAATGATTGTTTAAACATGTTTAAATATTCAGAACGCATAAAAGCCAGATATCGTTGTATTCAGGAAAGTCTATAGAATCTTATGATACAAACAGAATCTTAGTATCTTTTATAGTTATCTCACAAAATTGGTTCAAATTTCAAAAATGTGTTTTTTTTTCAAACTCAAATTTCTCAAAAACTGTACGTGCTGGAGAAAAACGGGTTGCAGATTCGTAATCAGCGCGAAAAAACCTATAAGAATCACTGAACGAAAATAGAAACGTCGAAAAAAAGTTAAAATTTGTTGGACAGTGTTATTTTCTGACCCTGTAAAAATCCTTCACTATAGATTATTTAATATATAAAGGATTATCTATGTTAATCTCCTCTAAACAACGTAAATAAGATTGTCTTAAGTTTTATTATTTTCACATTTCTATAATCACAAACGTAGGTTTTACTTATGTCAATTGTTAAAATCTTAATTTGTTAATAACTTTATTCATATTTACATTGTTAATTTCCTACAGAATAATTATTAAAGGAATGTGAAAACAATAAAGCCTTCAGAAAGCCGTCATTTTTTGAGATTAGTATAAAAAGAACAGGGATTTCGTAAGATTGCAAAGTACTATGAATTAATCATCTGTGACCACTGTAGCGAACAATTTGCCCCCTACCTTAGGTTACACCATAGATATTCACTATTATATAAAGTAACATTAAAGAGAAGCAACACTGTGCAACTATAATAATCATAATTAATATATGATTAATATGTTTACAGGTGACCGCATAGCCAGCGTGAAAATCAGTTTTCGAAATATGGTATATGAAGATGCTTTAACAATCTTAAGCTACGCTTCTCCATATGACGTAAAGCTGGAAGTAGAAAGTGGAGGAATTGGGTCAAAACCGACCACTCTTTTGAAGAAGAGCGTTGGTCCAAGCGCAGCCAGAATTTGCCATCCTTTGTACAGAAGTCAATCAATCCCAGAACTCTCTCAGTCCAAGAGCATCGCAAAAAGACTGTTTATAGTGGATCCAAACGAATCCATCAGTTCTAATTATTCGACGATGAACTCTACTTTAAAATCCTCAAAATCAACGCCAAGCAAACAACCCTTTGAAAAACGTCACGAAGAATCAAAAAGTAATCACCATAAATTTGGCATCAAGGTTCTACCCGCTCTCGATGGAACAGTTCACCGAATTGAAAATCAGAACGAGCACAACACAAACCTCGAAAGAAGACATTCGAAAAAATTGGACAGAGAAAAGTATCTTTCCAACACGAGTAAAAGTTCTCTAGCGAGTGATAAAAAGGAAGAAGCACAACGACAACAGAATTCGCAGGTATTAACCAGACCTAAGGAGAAAACTGATCCTTTTGAGATGCGTTTATCTAACGTCGACACGTTAGATAAAGGAGGAGATTCGTCAGTTCACATTCCACAGGAAGTACCAGCGGAAGTGCATAACGCAGCCATGGCTGCTCGCAGAAACAGGAAAAACAGCTCTGAACTGTTGAACGCTCAGAAGGACATTGAGTCTGTTGAGGAGGATTCGAAGAATCAACAAAAGAATAAAAGAAAAGCTCCACCGCCCCCAACGAGCGAATACAGCCCTGCGAAGAAGGATTCCTCTATTGTAAAGAAAGAGTGTGAAATTAACAGCATCAGCGATTTTACCGAATCTCTGACAGACTACGTGAACAAGGTGCGTGAAGACACCGATACACCAAAGGTGGAGACCTTGATAATTGATGGAAGACATTCTGAGTCTGATACTGACAGCGAAATACAGAACAGCTTCACGACCATTGAATTAAATTCCACCAACATCACAATCCACCAGACACCTGTACCTGAGACGAACGATGACGAAGACGAAGAAGACGACGTTTACAGAAAGGCAGCGAGTTTGGGAGACCTGTCCAAGTATGAGTGCAAGACATCAGCGACTCTTGAAAGGGCACAGAGTCTCGATATGACGGATACGGGCACGAAGAAGCGCAAAGCACCACTTCCACCGGAAGATATCAATGAGTCTACCGAGGATTTGACTAAACTTGATCAGATGGACACCTTTGATAGACGGTTGCTGAAGAAATCGAACGAATGGGGCAACCTAGAAGATGTATGGCGTAAAAAGCAAGATGTGGAAGAGAAATCGAAGAAGTTGAGAGTTAGGAAGAAAAGCAACGAACGACCAAAGTCTTCCGTAGAAATTAAATTGAAAGATGAAGAAAATCCTGAGGACGAAACCAGCATTGAACTCTACAATCTTCCTTTGAGTAAAAGACTCACAGAGGAGTTTATTCGTGCGGAACGAATGTTCAATCCAGATGAAGACAATTCACTTGCCAGAATCGTGAACGATGGTACTGTCATTAAGAGTCCTACCCTTGAAGAAGTAGAGTTACAATTCAAGCAGGAAACATCGTTACCCGAAGAGCTTAATAATGACAGCATACTGGATGAACATCTGTCAGACGAAGATGATAAATTTAGTAAAGCTATGAAGCACTTTGAAACATCCTCAGAACATTCATCAAATTTTCCAGAATCTTCTAAACAAGAATTACTATTAAACAGTAAGTTGTATATTGGTAGAAAAATGGTGGATGAAGAACCGATGACAAAGATTCACGTTAAAAGAGCATGTCACGCTTGTGAGGAGAATTGTAATCGTCACGAGAATTGCCAGAAAAGGTCTTACTCTAAACGGTCGTCTACACCGATACCGTTACAAGAAGAAGAATCTTATACTCATGGTGCAACATTGAAGAACGAAGACAGAAGCGAAAACTCGTCGATGAATTTAAGGTCCAGACGAGTCATCGAGATTCAGAGACTCGATAGGGAAAATGATGAAGATGAGGACGAGTACGAGTTCGGCTCCGGTGTAACTATAAGCAATAAGAGTTTATTCGATCGCGAGGATCGCCGCAACATTAATAATATCAGTGTGTCCAGTGGTGAGAACAGTGAAGACAGCGGATTGGTTGGCGAGTCTATGGATTACCATACGCAGGACTTTGACCACAGACCTCCATTACCTAGCACACCCATGCCACAGAAAATGACGTATATTACGGAGATCAAACTCTCTGCCAACGGTGGAAAGCTTCAAGAAGATGATAGTGATGAAACAAAAGAAAATAAGGAGAGCAAATTGGCACAGAACGAAATGAAAACGGTTTCGAACGGTAAGGCTTCTAGCAAAAAGCCCCCGGTTCCTCCTAGACGAACGGACATTATGAAGTCCAGTAAAAAGGGAAATATCGAAAAACAAGTTATTTATGTGTCTGAATATAAATCAAACGAATCGAAGGAATCAGACGGGTCAGATGTGAGTCAAGAGATCAAACAATCGGACACTGGTCCACAGAAACATGATCAGTGGACGCTTTTGGAAGATAAACAACAGAATCGATGAGAATAGCCTGTATACCAGTGAACTATAATCAGTAATACTTTCAAATATTTAATGTATGATTCTTTAAGGCATTCTTTTAACACTGGGATAGCAATAAATTCCAGTTCTGGAAGAAGTCCAGTTCTGACAGACTGTTAAGTTGTTGCGTATCAACAAAAATTTGAAGAAAATAACTACGTGAAGATTTGCATGTTGTCTCGAGTCCCGAAAAACTGAACTTCGAAACAGGACAAAAAACTTGAGATAACATTCGCAAACTGTTACCAATCTCCAATCTTTTATACCTCAAAATGATAAAGATATCAATGAAACGTTTATGTAGTCATTTTCGTCAAACTTTAAACTTCAAATTTATATGCCATAAGTACTATTTTGCAGTACTTTTATGTTATCAAATCATGTCAGCTTTTCCATGCTTTAAAATCGTCCATTTGATATACAACAAACTAATACTAATGTCATTTGTTCATTATTAATTGTATAAAAATCTATAAGAAAAGGATTATTATTATCGGCAATAGAAATTTGATATTATAAAACTGAAAAACAATTATAACATATTGTACTTAACCTTTGTCGCATAGATGAAGCAGATGTCGATCGCTATATGTATTATCATATGCTCAGTTTGAATAGATCTGCTCTTAAACTAGTCGAAAAAAATTTGTATTTAGTATCTTCATTGATTCTCTGAAAAGACTGGCTCTTGTTTGAAAGCACGTGTTTTTCGATGATTTGATAAAGGTGTTTGTTGTTGTAAGTAAATTGTATTTATTTTACAACGTCCTTCTTGTTTTAAAAATTGTTACAATTAGAATCTTGTATTATACATGAATCGCATCTTTATAAGATAGTGCAGTATTAGGAAGTATCATATGTATCAGGAATCGTACGTTTACAATAGCATTTTTATATGCAATTTTTCTTAATTTTTATAATACAAATGGATATTAATTAAATGCTGTATTTAATATGCAGGGTGTACCAGAAATTATGAATTTCAGCGCCAAAATAATTCTGCCGCTTCGATGCAAGAAGAATTCTGTGGCGCCATATTTAAAGCATATTAAATTTAGGGGGAGTTTAATGCAGATTTTAAATACTGTTATGGCGCCTACAATGAAATTAATATTAATTACCTATATTATAGACTGAAAGTGCAATGATGTTAAGTAAATTTAATCGTTTAATCATAAAAATAAATTAATATCAAAGCACACACTTCATAAAATCAAAATTAGTATATTATAAATATTAAAAAATTAATATTAATGATTCTTGGTATTATGTGATACTTAAACAACTTGATCGACACCAACTCAATGCGGGGTAAAAGGGTGTACAAAAGTTATTCAGATTATTTGTAAACGATTGTTGATATACAAAATTTTGTTGTATTCCTCATTAATATAAAGTTGACAGTGACTGAGTAACATGAGGCAAAGCAAAATACAAAATAATATGATGAAATGCTGTCACTATAGCTTAAAAATCTTATATAATATTAAAATCGTTTTATTAACACACTCAATACACTTATATAAGGTGAAAATAGATAACGACATAACTAATGTCTTACAAGGTAACAGGGAACATTAAAAAAAATAAACACTTGTAATATGTCAAAGTCATAATTTATACTAAAATATATATTTCTAATCTTTCATATTAATATTAATTTTTTATATGTATACATTTACATAAATAATTACTATAAAAATATTTTCTACATATAAAAATGTAAAAAACTCTATATTTTATAGAGATACATATCTTCAGTAATGCATTATATAAAACATTAATAAAATGACGATATTCTATGAAATTATCTTAATATTAATAATTTTTAAACAAATAAATACAAGTGCCAAATAACATTTTTCAATCAAATACTATAGTGTTTAAAATTATTTTAAATGTTGAAAAATGATAAAACAAAATTTTACTAATATAGGTACATTTTATAGGAAAAGGGATACGCCATTTTTTGCTCTATTGAGTATTCTATTAGATTTTCTATATTAGAAAATAAAGAAATAATAACATATATCTTTACATTTTAATAGTATGTTATATTTCTTAATGAAATGCTTTTAGAATAGCAATGTTATAATTATAATCTAGTAAAAAATGTTTGTTTTATCTTCTTTTGTATCAAATATTAACTTAAAAATTTATATAAAAAAAAAACATTAATATCATTACTAAAACAACAGTAAAATTTAAGAGAAACACCTTTACCTCATGTTACTCGCTGTACTAACAATTTATTGTACAGAATTCAATAAAAATAATGTATATGTATACAGAGTATTTCTTAAAATGTAGTATAAACTTTATATAAAATTTCAAATAAGTTAATAACTCTCAGTTAATTATTGAAATAGGTACTACATCTTACGAAACACTCTGTACATTTTAAATTTTGCCGCGATTTATTGATATATTTTGAGCGTTCAAAGTTTAAAGGTTCTATTTCACATTATTGAATCCGTCCGTTATATTCTTATTATTAATAGGGTACATTTTTACCCAAGAAAAATGCTAAAAATGCTAAAACTGAAGTGTTAAATTATACGGGTGTATACTAGGATAATTTCAAAATAGGTTATCGAATTTTGAGAGAACATTCCGTTTATTCAGAGCTGGTTTCTTTCAAAAATGATAAATCTCAATATTTAATTTAAAAAAAATTGTTAATCTAATTATGATTCTTCTTATTAAACAAACACATTAGATTATGTAGAAAATTCTACACAGAATTCTTTCTTTTCTTAAAATATTTATTTAATTTTATTAAATAGTATCTTCAATCTACAATATAGACGTCATTGTTATCTATAATAAATATTAAATATTATAATAAATATTATGGCTATTATCTATAATAGGCATAAATATCAATGGTGCCTTCATTGTAGATTGAAACTGTGATTTAATAAAATTGAATAGTTTTAAAAAAGAAGAGAATTCTGTGCAGAACTTTTTGCACAACCTAATATTACAGTCGTACAGTTGTATTTAATTAAACACTTAATGCTTAGTCTTTTATAGTTGTACATAAATCTTTGGCATAAAATCAAAATTACTAGAAGAAAATTTTTAATAATTTATTATGTTTTCATTGATGTTTGAAATGAAGAAATAATGAAATAATTTCATGCGTTGAAGATATTGTTAACTCAAGTACATTGATACATTGTTTGATTCAGAATAAAAGACTGAAATGTTGTTTCAAATTGTTATTTCTTACTTCAAAAGGGCAAAACACTTTTGATAAACTACATTTTAAGAAAGTTCCAGTCAATTTACAAGATAGAATATTAAAATGGGTGCTCTTCCTAGTCCTTTTTTGCTTCGATAACCTGTTTTAGAAACACCTTGTGTGCATTCTATCTATTCGCAAGGCTGTGTGCACAGTTCAATATTATTATTAAAAAAAGGAATATTCGTATAAGTTACATAAATATATATATCATTCAGTTTTATGACAAAAAAATCTCCTGAACATAAATAATAAGAATTTCTATTTTGATATTTTATAGATTGTTATTAGCAACAAGATGAAATAAACTTATATGTAAATACTATGATGCATGTAATTAGAGTAAGTCATTTTATAATTCATAAATTTTTAAAGAATTCAAGTGCAATTTCATTAATTAAAACGTATATACGTGTGTATATTTTGAGAACATAAAAATGTATGGTTTATCATTGTAAATAGAGGCCAGTTACAAATATTTTTTACTTATAAATGATTTAGTTTGAAGAGGATTATGGAAAACAAATGTGAAAACTTTCTTAAACTGTTTAACATTACTAAATGATTATGTAACATTTAAAAATTTTAATGAAATTTAGTAATTAACTATGTGTAAGCAAAGATAGGATCTAATATACTGTTTGGGTTATGTATTTAAATATTATATTACGTTTTTATTAACGTTAATTTACATTTTATGAGAAAAAGAGCTCAATTCAATGCTTTAAGAATGTTATAAATATATCATAATAAGAGAATGTATTCAAAATAACATGTATAACAAATGTAAATCCTTAGTATTGTTCAGCCAGTGTTAAATCATTGACAATATCTGAGGAAAATCCATACCAATCTATACACTAAATAACGTATTAAACTTTTCAATTTATTTCTTTGTATATTATTATCTCCATCCACTTTTTGCTTTTTGTACCATTGACAATTGCTATTTTGTAAGTCAAACAGAGCAATTCATTTTATAGAAATAATGGAAGACAAAACAATAAAATTTAATTAATTAACACTATATATATATACTAACAAAATGAATATAATAATTAAGGATATAATACATATGGATAAAGATCATTTTTGTGCTTAAATTTACTTTTTTTCTTTATAAAATGAAGAAATGTTAAAAACCTGTTTTTTAATGTATATAAAATGTTGTAAATATATTTTATTAATACTCTTGATAAGACATTTTAATTCTTTCATAATTTAATTAAACTTTATACTTTTATTTTCATTATTATATTCAAGTACTTCAAATATTATTTAACATAAAGCCTATTTCGTTTTACGTATTTACATATTAAAAATAACTATAATTTTTTCTTAATCATAAAAGTAGTGACAATCATTTACTTATGTCCTAATATTAACACAATGTTTGTTCAAATGAAATTAATTTCATTATATCAATCTTATAAATATTATAAGACATGGTCACAAATAAATTTTCACCCTCTAAGTAGCAGACTGTTTATAGTTCTTTGTACTCATTAGTTTTTTACCACACATTGCACATATAGCTTTTTTATATGCACATGACTGACAATAATGTGATCCAACTTGATGTACTTTTTGTCTACATATTCTGCAAGTCTCAAAAGTAGCAGTATATGGATTAAATCTTGCCTTTCCTGCAGAAAGTGCTTTATTTTCACCAACTTTACGTCCTCCACTTTCTACTGTATTTCTAGCTCCGCTTTTCCATGGATCTGGGGTTATTACTCTTCCTAATTTTTTCTCACATTTCTCACACACCATTTTGAATTACCCTTATAATAAATTTTAATCCTAAAACATAAGATGACATTATTATAACTGGTTCAAAATTGGTTTTAAAACTAAGTATCATATCACTATATATAAAATGATATCAAAAACTGAATTTCTTAGTATACATTGTTAATTTTGTACTTCAAATAAAATTCAGTAAAACATTTTCATTAAATTTCTAAACAAGAAATAATCATGTATGTAAATAATACATTACCTGATAAAAACAAATGACACCAGGTAGTTAACCTCAATAATACGTCGCAGTATCAAAAGCTACATATATTGTACTATAAGCTATAGTCACTACCTATACATGTAAACATGTATATTGCAAGCAAATAATGTTTGTCCAATTTCACCAATATCAAAAAATTACATAAAAATGTAAATTATATTAGATTTCAATAATAATAATTATCATAATTACTATATTACGTGCAATAAACTTTTATTTCCAATAATTATAATACTTTATCCATTGGTGTAACTAGGTACGGGCCAAGTTGGGCCTAAACCGCCCCTGAATGCGGGCTGGTTCTTTCACTCACACTTACCTAGAAATGATCAAAATACACAAAAAGATATATTTTAAATTTGCAAATGCTTAAATTTATAAATTAATAAATTTCCAGGTTCAGAAATTTTTTAATTTTCAAATTTCTGAATTTCTAAATTATCAAATTTCAAAATTGTCAGGTACCAAAATTTCTAAATTTCTTTTTAAAAAATTGAAGAGTGGTATTAGCCAATAGTATAACAAGATTCTACTGTACATACCTAAATTTAACCTATACATGCATTACATGGTATATTCACCATCATGAAATAATGAACTCGTAAAATAAATCCTGGTAAAGCGTGGCTGTTGAATTCGTCCCTTTCAGGAGCGTATACTATGTTCTGATTTCGTTATAATACATTGTATACATAGAGTATATTGACACTCTACAAAACCCTTCTTCATACATACAACTCTTATCATCCTAAACTGTTGTTTCGGCGGTCAAATTCTATGGATTTTAGTTCCTGAAAAGGTTTACGAGTTCGTTATTTCCTAGTGGAGACTATATGCATGGAGCAGCGATTTGAAAGTTAATTTGTAGGGACATGTCTGAACTAGGGTAACTTGACACCTCAGACAAAAATCCTAATTATGCCAATGAACATTACAATACAATACAATTCAAAGTTTTAATCGCAATTAATGATTTGCACTTATAACTAATCCTTCTATGTACAATATATGCTCAGAAATAGCGAATCTTTTATGTACATTCATTGTTCCATATTTCCAATTGTATAGGGTAAACAACTTTTACAGTGAATTTAATTTTATTTTTAACTTTTAACCAATATTTGTGTGTAGCTCTTTGGCGCAGTAGAGAAAAAACATTAATTTCAGCTACAGACATCGATATTTTATCGAAAAATAATTTTAATTATTAACAGTCAATTTTAAACAAAAACAAAATAATGGTAGTATAAAAATTTATACACAGACTGATATTTACTTATATTTAGCAGCTGTGTATTTCATTTCAATGAATATTTCAATACAAACTCACGAATAACTTTATATTCACTTAAAATGAAATTTAAAAATAAATTCCTAAAACTCCTCAATACTTCCAGCATATTGTTATTTGAAAAGTCAATACAAATAATATGTAAATTTTTAATCAGTACAGGTATTTAAAAATTAGTACGAATGGTAAAAAATTAATCACAATTGTGATTTTTATAAGTTTTTTTATATATTTCCAAACAATCGAAACGACCAAAAACTTCATAGTTTTCTGGGAAAGAAAATTTTGCGCAGTATCTGGCGCTGATTTTCGGTAGCTTGATTAGGATTACACGATCAACCCTCTAGACGAAAATAGTGGACAATGTTAGTGGTGCTGAAGGGGGTTGAAGGAAAATTCGACGCTAAGGGTGGCGTACAAGTACGGGCGCCATCTAGTCCCTCAGTGCCTGACTATCCTCACGAAAGAACCGTGTTCTCGCGTTCTGATTACCAGATTATTGGCGACATTTCGTGTGACAATTTGATTCAGTGTATCGTGCTATAACAAAGTGACGAGTGCACGCTTCACGACGGATACAAAAAGGTAATTTGAAAGTAATAACCAAACATCTTTCTGGCATACTTTGTTCGGGTGGCTGCCATCCTCGATGCCAGCACGCGTTAACGTGTTGGATCGATTCCTCTTTCTCGCAAGTCGTGATACGATATGAAACTCCGATGGAAGGCTCGATTACATTATTTTACCTTTTTATCGCAATCGAAATCTGCATTTCATGTTATATTTCTTCTACGTGCATTAAATTTGACTGAAAAATGTACGGCTTCGATGTTCAGATGGGTCGACTCACCCTCGAAATCTCTGGATTGAAAGACGCTTACAGCCAATGCCCTTATTTCGTCCTTTTTTCGGAAAATTTCTACCTAATTCGCATTTTGTATAATTTTCGTCGGTTCATGATTGACTTAAGAGAAAAAAAATCGGATCTTGTGCTTATTCTTTGAATGTGAATTGACGTAAAATCATGCGATCGATTTTTCAGTAGTTGAAAGGGATAAATTCGATCCTGTCCCTTAAAATATGAGTCAGACGATGTGCAATTCTTATTTAGATAATGAGAATCAGGGCTTGCTGTGTTCGATGCTCTCATTCTGAAACAGATCCATCCAGAAGTAAGTTCATCATATCGTTTTTCACTTCATAATAATTACAGTCGTTTAGATATATATTTATTTAAAAAATCAATCTTACTGAAATGTAGAATTGATTACAAGAAACGAAAGTAGAGCATGTTTTCCGATTGTTGGTCCATGATCTTTGGACAGATAATATGGTTTCGGGTTAAAGTGTCGTTTTATTCGAACAAAAGTTAGTTACTAAATTTAGCACCAAAAGACATTGACATATAGTGTAACAAAAAACTTGAGTTATAAATAATAAATCATGTCGAGATCCTATCAGCTGAGACTTATAGCTCAGCTAACGGAACATTCAGATGCAAACATATTTGTGCACATAAATAAATAAAAATTAAAAAATCGTAGTCTTATTCCTCGATTTTATTAAAAATTAATTTGCATTAAATAACATTATACGTGTTTTGTTGAATATTATAAATATGTAGCTTTAAAAAGTATATTAAATTAATCTTCAACATTTTCTAAATATTTTCAATCATGTTTTGTGGAAAAATTTATTTTTAAATTTATTGAATACAAGTGTCATACAAATACTTTTCACATTTGATTATGAAGACTAATTAGAATAACTTAATCACTTTATATCTTTTTCAAATATTTAAATAAAAACGAGAAAGTAATGTAAATAATGAAACTATATACAGATTTATAGTAATATTTATTTTCATCAACATTTGATTAATTAAATTTTCCGTAACCTCACAGTTGAAAACAATACCGCCATTAACGTCGGTAAACTTAAGAATTTTTGATTCGTATAAAAATTAATTAAACCACTATGAGAATCTAGGTTTCATTTTGTACAGCGATGTCCTGAAACGGTATAATACGTGGAGATAAAACGTGATGCGATATAACGAAAGTCTACTGTAGATGTTTTCAATGTAATATCGATTTTTGCCTCGGGCCCCACAAACTTTAGCAACGGCTCTGGTTGAAAATACAGTTGAAGTGTTGTGCTAATTTTAGTATGCATGTATTTTTACTTTCGTGATAATATTATTATTTAATTTCAAAATAATATAGTATGCTTAGTTTCACGACGTTTATTTACGGATTTAAAATATGTAACATCTTCAGAACTAACATCTTGCAAGCGCGAGGCACGCATATCTGTGACATCCTATACCGTAAGCCTAAACTTACCAGAGGCGGGGGGATTTGAAATACTACATTACGGATGGACCATATTATACATACCATATCCACGAAAGTTTGGTCATTAAAAGTTTTTGTGTGCATCTATAATTTATTGCAAAAAAGATAATGCGAAACAGTAGATTTCTCACTTGCACATTTATTAAATCATTTCAGTTTCTTTTTTATTTTGTATAGCTGAAAGTCAACATCTTCGTTATAATTTTTAATGATTTCCTTATTTAAACGTTTCTTTCAACCTAATTAACTATATTATTATATCATGATATATTTTACCTATTGTATTATACATTTTATTTATTTATTATAAATGTTATTAAAATGTAGATATATAGTAACAAGTAATAATTTATAGCTGGCCAGAAATGAATAGCAAAATGTAATAACATATTATGGTTGCAATGAAAAACTGGAATTAAAGAGGTCGTAAGGAGAGATCGAGCCGGAGAAGCATAGAAATACACGGTACACGAATTAGAATAATGAAATATCCACATATTTTTCAAATTAATCATAAAGGAAAGCAGGTAGAATATAGTAACAAACTATGCAACTAAGGCAGACTTAAAATGTGCCGATTGTATCTACTGATGCCAGTGACCTTCTATTGATTCCACGCTCAACGAAGCACGGGCCAAACCCTCGTCCTCTCTTTCACCCTATACACACTTTCTCGTCTTTCATCTTCTTTTCTTTATGTTTCTTCTGTTACTGTCTTCATATTTTCCTCAAATCCGCAATACTTTCATCTTTTTGTCTTTGTTTCGAGTAAAACCATTCTTATTTTCTGTTCTGTTCACTTTTTGTTTTCCTTCGTTTCTTCTCCCAGGTTGTCTTTTGTTTTATCAATATTCACATCCTATTATTTTCATTAATATTACTGCAATGTTCTACTTTTTTTCTTTTCTATCGTTCTGCATATTTTTTGCGTGTATTTTGTGATAAAAGTATTCACTTGATACATGTATTTTGTATTTATTATATTGTTAATGTAGGTACATATGTCAAATTTGTAGGTTATATGGATGTATTAATATTATTAGAATGTTATTATCGATAACATCGTTAAGGCAAAGAAGAATAATCGAAGTAGAACGTAACGTGTAATTTTATTATTCAAATCTACTTATTTTTGTTTGGTCTTCAAATCTAACATACATTACGTTTAACGTTCAAATAAAAGTTGATTTAAAAAGGATTGTTCATTCGTCCTACCTCGATCACTCCTATTGGTCTTAATGGTATTATCGATATATCGTTTAGATATTCAAAACTATGCCGCGCAATTTTATGATCCATATTTATTTGTTTCTGTCGAAACTTGAAACCTAACCTAACTTCATCTAATCGGATACATAATTTTATCATTAATAAATCGATTAGAATAATAAAGTTACTCATTACATAGTGCTTCGATTGTTCTCAGTAGCTTAATAATGTGTTAATGATATTATCGATATATCGAATTATTGATAATATTTCAATATTATCGATAATAGCATTTCTAATCGATATGTACGTTTGCTATCAAAGTATATATTTAAATTGATGCATTTTTTGTTTATTTATATTTTTGCTAAATTAGATGTAAAAGTATAAATTTTAGTTTACTTTGTGTATAGTTCATTATAAAGTTTTTATTACGAAAATAGTACTACAGTTGTCAAATGTTATAATGACAATCACGTAAAATAAATTGAATTTTATATTTAGGTTTCAGAAATGATAAATGTAACGATGTATGTAATACCGTAAAATTCGATTAATATAGTATTATTCGAACAGCATAAAGCCTAAGTGATTGAAGTATCTGTTACACTAGCAGTAAACAAAGCTTGATACACGTATGCGCGGCCTATACTACTGTTCATATGAAACGTAGTTTCAATAGAAATCACATTCAGTTCTAGTTAAATTGTAAACTAATTTATGTTATTAAGAAATGATATCAAGTAGGCGATGTTACGTACTTAAAATATCACCTGCGATGCGTGTATTCAAGTATCGATAAATTAATCAATAACTCGGGTACCAAGTTTATGTTTATTTTAGGACTATCCAACTTTATAAGTATTTACAGTATCGTAATAACGATATTGTAGTTAACGTATGTGATTAAACTTTTCCTGTCTTACGATCATAACTTTAAACAATACTGTAATTACATGTTTTTATTATTTATAATATTTTTAAAGAAAGGTACATTTTAATATAGATTTTATAATATACGCGTTTATTAATGTTTTAATAACTTTTAAATATTTTAAGTATTTATTTTATTTGCGTTCATCTCATTAAAATATTTTAATTAGCTTTAAATTATATCAATAATTAACTCTGCGCGCGGATTCGAACTGATGACCCCTCGGTGTTGCAAACAATTTTACTCACTGGATCAACGATGTTTCTGAAATATTTTGATAACTTTTTTTATTTAATCAGTCATGTTGTAATTAATCTTATTTGTTAGCGTTAATTCTTAATTCTTAAGATGGTGTTTCGGTATGATATTATATAATTTCTTATATTTTAGAATGGACAAGCTGTTAAGAGAAATGAACGTGGAGTGGCGATGACAAGCCTGATCTTGGAAAACGCAGACTTGAACCGACTTTTCCCGAAATGTCGGCCTAGGGGTGGCCCACCCCCGAGTCCGGGGGCCTCCACGCAGATCAGTCAGCCGCATGAGAGCCTCTGCCAGAAGGAGGCCGTCTCTGTTACCACCAACCTCACGAGTACACTTGCAACTACGTTCGCAAACACTCTCACGACCACCCTTGCAATTGCTTCCAAGAACACACATTCGACGCACTTTCACGCGATACCGGGAGACATGATCGACTTAGAGCGTGATATCTCTGATAGGTAAATTTACACTGATTTATCGATCATTGATCCGTTTCGAATATCAGACTGAATTTATTTATGATACTAAAATATAAAATTAAAAAAGTTTACTACTGTCATAGTAATTTTAATGTTGTTTCAGTCACTTTCAGAATAAAGGTAAATTTCAATTAGTTTCAAAACAAAAAGTGTAGCATGTAATGAATTTATTCGTTTAAATTATTTGTATTGCTTTTTAATTTTATGTATTTATTTTACGTTTGAAAACAAGTACTTATAGTAAATATGCAATGATGAAACTTTTATATTACAATTTTCTTTATATCCCAGACATTCTACTCTGTGTAGACAAAGATTTATTTTCACAAAATTCATATTATTAATACATAACTATATACATTACACTTTTTGTATAGCATTGAAAAATTAACTTGAACTATTTAATTGTAGTGCATTATAGCATTCAACCTAGTGTATTAAATATATTTAAAAGATATAATTAATGCTTTAGCAAATTTTTTTAAATGATAGTTGAATATAAAAGGTAATTTGAAATGTTTATAATTTATAGGACAGCGAGCATGGTGTCTGGTTTCGCAGGTGAGAGTCAGCTATCCGTTGGTGTCAGCGGTGGCAGTGGCAGCGTTGGTGGTCCACTTGGAACATTTAGCTCACTTGGCACACTTAACACAAAACCACTTTCTTCAAGTTCCTCGTCTGCCTCTGGGCACAGTGAGGATGCACAACAATATGGTAGTTTTCCAGGAAGTGATCACCAGAGTCATTCACAGCAGGATGATAGTGGACCCGAGGAAAGCCCTGTATACATTTTAACTTCTGCTAAGGGTGACCGTAGTTATAAACTAATGGATTCAAGGTAAATTACTTAATTATTTAGATTAAGAAATGTTTTATTATTGGTAGAATATCCTTTATCATTTGTCTTACAACATTGCAAGAAGGTTTATAAAACTTCCAAATATTTTATTTTTATAGTAAACTATAATTTCTATTCTTGTTTATTACCAATTTTGCATTCATTTGTCTCTGTCTCCATAATTTTTTCATTCAATCTATTTTTTTAACACTTCCTCTTTCTTTATCTATTTCTCTACAGTTCAGTTTCTGGTGTTCTAAACTTTTTTTCTACTCCATGGTAGATGCCTTATTATTTGAAAAATAGAAAGGGAATAGCTTCAGATCAGTAATTGCAAAGAAAAAAAGTAGTATAAGTTATAGTGATAATTTCTAGTAATATTGAAAATAAATTTATAGTATATTATCTATGACAATATAAACATATCATTTTTAGTGCAAAAGTTAAAGATACATATACTTTTTAAATGTTTAAAGGTAATAATACTTAATTTCACATATTAATAATACATTTTAATTTTGATAATAATATTTTTTAGTTATTTTAGTATATTTATTATAGAAATACAATTTTTGTTGTTCAATCAGTAATATTTTATTTTTATATGTACAATAATTTTAGTAACGAAATACCAAATTTAAATACATAATACATGATTGTATTGTCTCTATGTATTAAATTATATGTTTTGTATTTCACAAAAATGTTTTCTCTTAAGAATTTTTTAGTCAAAAACTTTATGCTTTATAACTATTTTTTCACATGAATATTAATTGAAGACGAACGAAATTTAATTTAGTTACAGCCAGATGTTCATAAATCTCATCCATATTTTGAAACAATCGATAAACTTGTCAATGACATAATCGAAGTATAGTCGATAAGCAATGTGTAGTAATTGAGGTTAGACATATATTTGTTCTTCAGTTTCATTTATCGTGATTGATAAAAACAATAAAACACACGAACTAATTATTATAATAACAATACAATTTTAAACAAATACATTTTTTCATGAAATGTAAGTAATAATTAATTAACTTGATATAATCATATTGAAATGAAATTCGTCCATATTCTTTGTTTACATCATTTTATAGATGCATTATTGATAGATAGTAATAATTTGAACAAAAGTAAACAATTTAACATATTTTTTATTTATCTATTTGTTGAAACAAAAGTTTAATGTAAATTGTAGGTGTTATGTATAGAAATAATTGTGTATTGTATCATCCTTCTTAATATTTTTATTTAAAAAAAAAAGACAAAATAATAAAAATATTAAATATTTCAAGCACTTGTATCGTTATATAACACAATTGTCATTTACAAACTTGTAAAAATTTGTATATGTATTATGTGCTAACACAACAGAATCTTTCAGTTTGACATTATTCATAAGCTATATTAATTTGTTATAAGATTAAGTTTAATACTGCACTAATCATTGTCATCCCTAATTTTAGGCAGATTGAATATTATTTCTTCAGTTATATTTTTATTTTTTAATCTGATATAGTTATAATTTCAAGTGTTTAATTTTTGTTATTTGGAAAAGTATATAAAAATACAATGGATCATGTTTTTTGACATTTGTTAAAGATTTTATTCTTCATCAAATTTATACGAAATTATTGTGCCTATTATTGATTCCACACAGTTTCAATTAGTATGCCAAATGTACCGATAATTATATTTTGTTATCATTTTTAATCGTCTTCACAGTATATCTTATAATTTAACATCTTTAATTATTATTACTACTCTTAATCATTAAGAACTATTTCATTTCATTAAATTCTCCCTATAAATCAATTTTTATGTTTTTCTAACGTAGAATACAAATTTGTTAAATAAATCTTATCCTTTGACATAGAATTATAATGTAAAATACCAATCATTGTATAGTTTACTCTATTTTAGTAATGACAATTAACATGATTTAATCATATTTATAAATTGTGTAAAAGTAAAGTCATTTGTTAAATCAAAAATATTCAATACAAAAGTTTATATACAAGTATAATGAATAATTAGTTTGTTTGTTTGTTTAAACCAAGCATATTATTATTAGTTAAATATAAATGCAATATGTATTTTTTAAGTTTTATTTATAATTAAGTTTCGTTCACAGTATTTTTTAAGTATTAATTTGATTGATTAGAATTATTTTATGTACATAAAATTGAAACTTAAATTCTATATTTTTTATTTTATTGTATATATTGATTACTTCCTTTTTACAGAATATAAGAAGTTTTCTGAAGTAACTGTGTGTTTTATTGAAGTAGAAAAATATACCTCTTTTATATGATTACAATAAATTAATATGCTATAAGATTTAAAAAATAAATTATTGCAGTTAATCGCAATAAATTGTATTATAATTGAGCACAAAGAGTTTACTATAATTCTGTTTAAATAAAGAGAAAAACGTAATATTATTATAATTATAATAAAAAATTAAAAGGAAACTCATATTTTTAAAACCATGTATAATTGTTTTAATCCTTGTTTACTGTTTTATGTTTTCTATTACAATATTTCTACCTTTTAGAAATATACTTTTAATAAATGTCATATGAAATATGTTTTATTGAAGGAATTTAAAATAAATGTAAAATAAATTTGGTGAAACTATAAAATTAATTTTTTGTCAACACATATTAAATTATGTTGAGTATATTATAAGAAAACATAATTTTTAACTATTTTTAAAATTACTAGATAATCATTATTTTTTTAGAATCATAGAAATTGCTGGTGGACGAGAAGTTTTTTCTCAAAGTCGGGGTAAGGTAGCAGCAAGAAAATCACGCTTTCTTGCTGCATCAAATTCCTTGAATAATGAAGATATTCAAACAGATAACAAGCTATCTGTTAAAAGAAATAATAAATCACCAAATACTCAAACTATATGGGAATTAAGAAGCCGGTAATTTGAAACTTATTATTTGCATACTAAATGTATTAGTACAGTTAATAAACTAGTATTCTCTTTTCATTAATGCTTTCTAGATGTGGTGATACAAGAAAGCAGCGTTCAAATAGAGAAGTAACTGAAACTGTATTTTCTTCAGAAATACATTCAGTGCTGCATAATCCAACAAAATCCATTCTTGATTATGATTCTCCTAAGAGCAATCATAGCAACCACATTATTAGTTATGACTCAATTTTGAATAGCAATAACGTAGAATATGGTGTATCAAAAAATACCACAGATTTTGATTATGGATTATCAAAAAGTTGTATAGATTATCAATCGAATCATACAACACCAGCAAGAAGCATGGCTATTGTTAGTGATGGTGAAGTTGTCGTCTTTGATGACATTGATGATAACTGGCAAAATCTACGATTAGATTTAACTTCTAATAATACCAATCAAGTTACATCAACTAATTTAAATTTGGAATCTGAAGAATCTCAAAGAGGTCGTATTCCTCCAGAACCTTTGAGTTCTAGCATTGGAAGCACTCCCAGTCCTACAACGGCATATCATCGTAATACTTCAGAATTTTTTAAGGTATACTTTTATTAAAAAAATTGTATGCATATATTCAAAACAAATATAAATAAATAGCACAAATTTTGAAGCAAGGTATTTTTAATCTAATTAAAAAAGATATACAATTTTTTTAGGTGATTACGCCTGCTAGTGATTGTGAAGTTGATTCACCATCTTCAGAACGTAATCACAAAGTAGCAAGAGTAATTGGTGAATTACCAATAGCACAGTATTCTGAAAGTCCAAGACGTTATGGAGTGCGTGATACTCAACTTCCTTGTCTTCTATCATCACCATCTGTATATATGACACCAAGACCTGGCTTTCCCCAGAGAGTATTACCTACAACACCAAGTCATAATGAGGTATATTAAAGATTTAAAAATAATAAATTAGCCATTTCTCTGTTATTATATTTAACTTTATTTTAAATGTACATTTTTTTTTCAGAAAGAGGATACTTCTGCAGAAATTATTGTAGAAAAGGCTGTGGTAGAAACAAATATGAACTATTCTGATGATCAAACTGCAAATGCCTCTTCTCCAAAAGTGGAGGACGAAGAAGATGATTCTTTAAAACCATCAACTTTACCCACTGACAACATAAGTAACTTAGTATCATCTGGTGGTAGCACATTTGACTATTTATATGAATTTTCTGAAACTCGAAAAGTACTTGAAGAATTTTTTAAGTGTCCACCACCAACAAAGGAAACAGAAAATAGCACTGAATCTTTCCCATTTCAGGTATTAATTTTAGCTAAATATAATTGTACTAATGTGTTTCAATGACAGTCTAAGTTATTTATATAAATTTGATTTCTTATTACAGGATCTTGATTATGAATTAAGAAGACAAGGGGGAAGCAGTTATGTTGGTCAACGATTAGCCAGTGGTCCACCAACAACGGAAGAAGTTTTGGTACATGAATCTCCTAAAAAACAAAGGACTGAATTTCCACAAAATGTAAGTTTGAATGAGTTCAAATTATTTTACATCTCTTTAATCTCTCTTTAAGATTTCTCTAAGTGACTCCTAGGCTCTCCTATAATTTTTTCTCCTTAGTTTCTCCCTAGAAATTTGTAAATGTAAAAGTTAAGGAAATTAGAACTTTTTAATTTGAGAATTTGGAAAATTCCTAAGCTATCCCTAGTTTTTCTCTAACTTCTTTTCTAAACTATTCTTTGATTTTTATACATATTAATTGTAAACTCATTTTTACTTCAGTCTTATTATGTTGTTTGAATTATTTTTAGACTGGTGAACACGAGAACAATTTCTTAGACCTCTCAGTAGGCACTGGTAGTAGTGAGGATCTCGGGGAAACGGAAGTTGGATTACAAGTCGGGCATTCTCGTAATTTTACGTTAAGTCCTGAAACGACTGATTGCGATAGTAACTGTGGAGATCTTGATAGTGAAGTTTCTTTAATGATGATGGATAATGAATTGATACCGGCTAGCGGTCTACTTGGATCGGTTGGTGACTTAGGAAATAATTCGGATTCCTTAAGAATATACACTAGCATGCCGGTCCTTGAAGACGGTTTATCTAGCGGACACGCCAGTGATACTGATAATAATAATCCAACTGTGATGCTGATGAAGCGACAAATTAATGAGATCGAAAAGGAGATTATCCAAAGAAGTCGTGTTAACGACGCTGGTCATCCTACTGCTACAGAAAGAGATTCAATAGGAAAAGATCTTTCTGGTTTAACAGTTAGCAAAGATATTTTGCATTCATTGAAAACATCATCACCTGATCTGTTTGTTCCTAAAAAAGAAAATTCATATGATACAAATGAACTACAACTTGACGGTTTGGATCCTCTTGGTACGCCTCCACCACCCGCGCCACAAGCTAGACAAAGTGTTAATCTAGAAATAGGTGGTGAAGTTGAAGCTGCTATTAAAGACATTAGGATGGCTTTACAAAGGACGAAAACTTTACCTGTGAAGTCTTCTACAGAAGAACCCCCTGAACCTAATGTTAGTCCCATTTGGATACCAAGGTATTTCACTTTCTTTTTTTTATTTACATTTATAACACTTTATGACACTTTTTGGAGTCTTATTTATTCGTAATATAATACAGATAAATAGATTTTTTACTGGACCAAATGTTATTCCTATATATGAAATTTTCATTTATAGTTGTTTCTAAATAAACGATATAAATTATTAAAATTATTAATGTAAGGAATGTACAACTAATCTCTAATATTTTTATAATTATTGAAATAGTATAAAAAATATTAAAATTCTAATAAACACATATTATGATATTTGAAACGTAGTTATTTTTGTTTAAGTACATCTAACTAAAATGTAGTATATTGGATGGCAGGCGGAGAATTTGTGTAGAAAATAATAGCGAGGAATCGGAAGTTCGACGTACGGGCGAAGAAGCAGATGTTGAAGTCGAGGAAGGTCCAGACGAAGAGGAGGCAGATACTGATCTCGAAACTGATCGTTTACTTGGACAACAAAGAACAGATGATCAGGGTTTTTACGACGATAAGGTAAGATTTAAAACAATGATATATTTAATGTCTTATACATATATAATCATTTCATAACATTTCATTAAAAATATTTAACTCAATTTTTGGCATGATATTACTGACCAATAAAATAACACAAATATTAAATGTAACTCTAAATATAAACTAATTACTACATATGTATCAATTTTGGGCATTCAAATAATAAATAAAATATTTGAAAATAATTTACTTGAATTTCATACAAAATAGAGTTATCTTTTTTATGTAAAATATACCCAAGCCTGATACATATTAATTAAGATTTTGTTTGATTAAAGTCTAAATAATTTATTTTTTATAATAAATTGAATTTGCATACACTATTACTTACTTTAAATAATTGTGAACTTTGTTTCCAATCCAATTATGTAGTTATTTTTAAAATCTTATAATATTCTAAAATTTCTTGGGTAATGAACAATTTGAGCAGGGGTATTTTATCGGTAAGCAAACTAACATGAGATAAATGTAATTGGTGTTACATAGGGGTGGAGGAAGCCTAAGACTAGGACAATGTTACCACCGATGAGTGGAAAACTGTCAACTCCTAAACAAACTCCCCCAAAAAGCCTGAGTGTTGCTCCGGTAGAAAGCCCGTTAGCACCCTCGGAACCTTTAGCTTCGACCTCTGCCTGTGTGTCCACTTCCGCTTCTGCCTCTATTTCGCCTCCTCCAGTAGTCTCCGTTATACAACCACCACCTTGCGATCGTGACGTTACCACTCCCACGCAACCCTCGTCAAGTCCACAGAAGACTCCAGTTAAAAATTCTCCCTCGTCCCCTCAGAGTCTCAAGGAATCTGGCAGCAAGGTGAAAAAGGTGCCCTTTCAATTACATTAAATCAACCTGTCTAATTTTGCTTCCTTTCTTCTACTACTGTAGTTACTGCTAAAGGCACTGCTACTGCTCCCCTTAATTACTAAAGAATAAAACCAGAAGTGGAAACGTGTTTTTTTAATGGGCCACATTTGAAATTCAAAGAGTATTTAATCCAGACTAGGTATTCAGACAACATAGTAGTAGTGTGTGAATCATATACATGTAGATCCATACTGTTCAAGAAATATTTCTTACTCGTTGAATTCTGCAATTTAAAATATGGTTCATTAAAATAGCACACTTCTAATTTAACCCAGTCTCCATTAGTACTCTTCCTGTATGCCAGGCATGACTAAGGAAATTTAAGAATTTAAGAATTTGAAGATTTCGAGATTCGGAAATTTGCGAAATTAGGAAATTTAAGAGATATGAAAATTTGAGAATTTGGGAATTTAGAAACTTTTCATTGTCACAGATTGAGAAATATTTAACATAAATATTACTTGTGAGTTACAACTTGGTCATGTTTGATGTGTGCAACTAGTTAATATTGAATTCTTTTAAGATGCTATTAGTTTAATCTGGGCAACAGCTTATTGTTGCAACAGCCAGTTTCTGAATGAATAAATGTGTTCAGTCAGTAAATTTGAATGTATGCCTAATGAATTGATCAACAGATATCATTTCTTGATTTGGCAGAGAATAATTTTTCATAAAGTATTGTATGCAATGTATCATCTATTATGTTTTATTGAAGCCAGTTTGTAAATATAATTTTTTTATTTTTTTATATTAGTATTTCTTATTAAGTGTTGAGCAAATAA
Source organism: Megachile willughbiella (assembly GCA_945859595.2). Lineage (NCBI taxonomy): Eukaryota > Metazoa > Arthropoda > Insecta > Hymenoptera > Megachilidae > Megachile > Megachile willughbiella. Next base: position 16,301,012 of record OX243796.1, read on the forward strand.
GTTCTAACTGTTTTCAAATTGTCTATTTTTTTAAAAAGAATGTATTACTTTCTTTAATATATTATGTTTAAAAATAAAAAACTTACTTTTATAATAATTCATTACAATGGCATCATACTAGAACTTTAGATCAATCCTAATCAGTAGAATTGCTTTACTTGTTTGCTTCCAGTATACAAAACACAGTTTTGCATGTTTTCCACCTCTTCTTCCTTTCCATATATTAGGCAGGATACAATTGCCTAATTTAATAATGGTTGTTGATTATACTAATACAAAATATTGGTACATGGTTATTCTAAAATAACAAACTTTAATACTTTGTTATAAACATATGCACGTGTATTCATTCTTTTTTTAGTATCAATTACAGCATGATATAATTTATAAACAATGTAAAAATTGTAATTGGTTATTCATTATTCAGTGACTGGTTAAAATGAATTAAATATTTTCAGAAAGCTTCAATACATCAATACAATAAAAGAATTGCTATACAACAATTTTCGTTCAAATATATTATTTGCTGAGGCTGTTAGATATATGAATTATTTATTGCATGAATGGAGCTTATATTGATCATATGGAATATGATTTGTAGAAAGCACGTAGTCGTGACATCGTGACATACCGATATTTACCTTATTACATGAAATACATTGAGGGTTTTATATTTTTCAGGAAAAAGAAGAAAAGAAGAAGAGTAGAAACAAAGAAGGTAATAAAATATATTTTTCTATTCTTTGCGAGTAATAATACAATATGTATTATTTCATTATTTATTAGCAACTTCTACAAAAATATTTTTATAATACATAAATAATTATAATAATTTATAACAGTTAACAGTGATTATTACCAATTTTTATTTGATACATACTGTTTGTAATTAAAAATGGTAATAATTTTGATTTTATTTTAAACAAAATTCATAAAGCAAACATAGTTTAAACACTGTAGTAAACACACTGTATTTTCAGAAATATTACATATTTAGTAAATGCATAATAACAAATAATCAATTTTCTTCTCTTTTTTGCTGCGTTTTAAATGGATGTAATTGGGTAGGTATCGATACAAAAAATATATCTTTTTTGAATGTTATCTTTAAATGTAACATTGTACCTTTGTAAAACATGAATTTATATCTTTAACAAATATTTGAATTTACTCGTAAATAAAGATTCATGATTCTAATCTAAAATTCAGTTTTGGAACCATTCTGATAAGATAGATTCAATATTTGTACTGATATGTATTGTATTGTAGTTACGAGTAACGTTCATAGTATATCTGCAATCTCAGATATCATGTTAGAAGAAACCTTAAATGTCAATAAAATCTTGACGGAAATTGCACCTGCTTCAGTTAAACTTTTCCAATTTTCTATTGACTATTTATCAGTATTCGGTGACCTTAAGAAGAAGCAATCTAAATGGTATGTTTCTGGACATATTTCAGCTCTTCTTGACGATCCTTCAGTTTTAATTGAGGGAGTCTTGTTCCGAGCCAGATATCTTGGATCTACTCAACTTGTGTGTGAAGGAGAGCCCACAAAATCTACTCGCATGTGCCAGGCAGAGGAAGCTGTGTCCAGGATAAAGGTACGTTATCATTGTTTTATGTCTGTATTTTACATATTCTTCTTATCCTCTACAATCTATTCTTTATTTTTCTTCTTTATAGTTATGCTTTTATTCCTTTAATATTGTGAGATTCAATTATCAAAATTCCATGTTAAATTAATCAGACAAATATTATATAACATAAGAAGAAATTAATTTTATATGAAATGATAACTTTGATTATTCTAAATTATACAAATTTAAGCTACTAAAATAGTTTTATACAACTACTTTTAAAACAATGCATATTAAAAACTTAAAAAGTTTTAAAACTTTGTTGAGTAATTTTATGTGGAATTTATGAAGACTTCATTTAAATAAAATATATTGCATATTTCACTCCATACTATCTTATGCTTATAATTGTTGGAACATCTGTAACATCAAATTGAACATTCTGTGCTATATATGCACAGTAGAAATTTTGTATACCTTTATTTCAATCATTGTAGATTATTCATTTATAGTCATTTGTATCTTTGCGAATTCAGCAAATGCATGATGGATCTTTGGTTTTTTTAGAACTTTGTAGGCAAAGACCTTAGATTATTGTTGTTAGCACTTTTTTTTTAATTTAATGACCTGTTAACACATACATGTTTGTATATAATAGATGTTTAACAATGTAATTATTGTGTCGTGGAAACACTACTTAAGAAAAGTAGAAATTTTCACTGATGGGACTTACTGTATAGTTCTGTTTGATCAATCAGGAATTACTTATTCTAAAATAAAATGATTTTTAATTTTATATAATCATTAATTATTTATTCTTGCAAGTGCTCGTTGTATATGCATCAGCTTTATCAAAAGTATCTGTCTACTGTTAAGCATATTATTGTGTTGTGGAAGAGATGAGTATTTACTTACTACAATGATCATTTACTTACTACAATAAAAAATCATTTTGTTTATTAACTTATAATCATCTCATTTATCGAATGGACACTTTGCTATATGTATTGCACCCCAAGTTCAGTACGATCATATCTTCATTATTATAAATGAAATTTTAATAATGAATGCTATTTAACATTTTATTTATCTCACAAGATGTGTTGTTTATACTTTCATATCTATTATACTTTGAGTTATCATATACATTGTATATGAATTATCAGACATTATGTTTTATTTAAATGTATCAACGAATAACTGTAAGTACACTGAAGGGCCATTTATACATATTATGTGCAGGGGTTTCCCCTCACATAAGTTATGGTCTTGGTATATTATTAATAATTGCCTAGCTATGAAATAAGAAAAATTATTTTATGTATATTAATATACTTAAGTATATAAAAACAAAAATTGTCTGTTTCAACAATATGGTTCATATAACTGATTATTAATACATATAGCAAGGCCGTAACTTGTACAAGGGAATCCCCAGATATGGTTGTGCATAAATGAACCTTAAATGAAAGTGTAATATATCTTTGATGGCTCTATAATAAGTATAATGCACTAAATATCAATATATTACGCTCATGCATGTATAAACTATGATTTTTTTAAGTTATAATATAAAATACTGTAATAATTATTGAATTTTAACTGAACATTTATCTAATGTACAATAAAAATATGTTCCATTGAGAGAAAGTTCTCGTTGAGACATTTCGATTAAACCTGAGAGTTTTTTCTACAAAGTAGGAATATTGTAAAACTGAAATTAAAATCACATTTGGAGTTCGTTTTTTTATTAATCCAGATTCACCCCCTCTTTTGTGCCTCTAATGAGACTCCACGTATCCACTTACTTTTCAATAATTTTATAAAGGAGAAAATAATTAAAATTTCTTTGAACAAAAGTATTATTTTATTAAAAAATTTGTAATATATTATTTTATAAAATTTGTTTAAATCATGGACATAGGAATAAAAGGAGTAGGACATGACATCTTGTGTGTTTCAATTTGGCAGAAAATTTAGACAAAATAAAATAGTATGTACTTAAATATTAAAAGGGGGATTCAAATTTAATAGATATAACATTGAAGTTAACAACATTATAATAACTCTAGAAGTTTAAATATTTGATAAATAATAGAAATTGCAATTAAATTAATTTATTATATGATTCTGTCATATTACACAGTTGGTTTTGAAAGTGTTAAGGACACAACTCACCATGGCAATATCCTCACTTCATTTCTCCCTATTGGCCCCCTATGCCCATGGTTGAAATATATATTTTATTAAACATTTTTTGTTATAATTATTTTTTTATAAATAAAGAATATCAAAGGGTATATTTTTTTAAAAAATATTTTAAAATTAATAAGACCAGCTATGTAAAAAAAATCTGAATGTTTTATTATAGCCACCCCTTCCTCGTGTTATTACCACCACCACCACCTGACCAGCGGACACATTTTCTTATGTGATTTTGATGTTTCTCTGTGTTAATTTGTCTAAGAACAGGAGCTGGATAAAATAATAAATAACAAACTGGGTGTCCTTCTAATCACTCCTATATTTAATTATACAAAAAACACCTTAATGTTCACTGTTCAATGAGATCATATATAGTCTCTGTCACGATATAGCGAGCTCGTAAAATTCCGCTGAAACCAAAATACAGGAAATTTGATCTCTGAAACAGCATTTTAGGGGTGGTAAGGACCAGAAACTTCGTTCAAGACCATATGAAAAAAGCTTCATGGAGTGTCAGTGTGTACTTCGTTAAATGTATTGAAATAAAACTCTGAAATAAAGCTTTAACTTCTCTCAAGACCGTTTAATGAGGGTTTAATTTACGACCTCGCTATATCGTAGCGGGGACTATACGTCAAAGAAATGGAAGAACAATACTATACAGAGTGTACCGTTTTCATAATGAAATGCATCTATTTACATGCACGTTATTAAAGGCTAACCTATTAAATTATTTATAATTTTAATGATCGAACGTTATGTTTAACAATTTTATTTTGTTTTCAACGGGATAATAAGATTTCTCTTAATAGAACAATTAAAGGTATTTCTAACGGAGAGTAAATAGTATTATTTCCTGGAAGGAACTATTTTTTATTCGGCTCCTTCGCAACTATTTTCTTGTGTATAGTTGTCTATCCTTCTTTGCTTCGTAGATTGTACGCAGCACTATATCTCTTTTTCTGCACGATCGTGTATTATAAAAAATTGCGTGTAATATAAGTCACATTGAACGGACGAAAAGTATTTCACTTATGTTAATAGATCTGTATGTTTCATATATTGTACATGAATTAGGGTGAAATTTTTTTATTTCAATCGGAATTTCTATTTTTATTTATTTTAACATGCTACATTATATCCATCATTATACGGCATACAATGAATTATAAATATTTTAATAAAAATAAAAAAAATTATAAAATTGCAATGAGGAATTTGTGGAATCTTGTTTTATAAGTTGCATGACAAACAATTTATGCCATTTTTTTATTGTAGACGATAATAAAAAAAAAATTATAAGCATTAAATCAATTCATGTGGCAGCGGCTTTAGGCATCATATCTCCAATTTATAATGTTTACTTACTTATTTATTTAAAAAAATAATTGCAAAAAGTTATATAACATCATATTTACAAATTCAAACATTCGTAGAGGTATCAAACAAATCTGTGTTTAGCGGCTTAAAGCGGTCTAAAACGATATATGTCTTCAAGTGGTTTATATTGTTTATTAATATTAATTTATTTATTATAAAAAATAACAAGAAAAGTATACTGCATATTCAAACGTTCAAAAATATCAAATTCGTGTGGCAGCGGCTTAAGGCAACTATGTTATATGATTAAACTATGCTGATATTTTTTTTAACAAAAATAGCAGTATTTTAACAACTGAAAACAAACTAAAATGCCGTATAATGAATGGATCTGTAGTTTGCACAACATTTACTTAAATCTTTCAACATATCATGTCATTATACGAGAATCAAATTGGGAACAGTTGAATCAAGAGTGTTTTGTGGCCGGTTATAATTTTTCGAAATATCTTAAACGATCAACACTGCAACGTTCAATGTTCAATGTACCCTAAAAGTTTCTTCATCCGTAAAATTGCATACTGTCCTAAGTTACGTAAGCGTAGGATAATCTGTGTATGAAACGATACTTCTCGAAGAGCATGATACAGTACAAGTATTCGAAGATCGATCTTCTTAAGGGTTAGCATTTAATAAACGTCATGCTGTCTATAGCACGCTCAAAAATGTAAGAGCAGCACGAACATGATAACGATCGTGTGTCAGTGTACTCATTTTGTAGAGAAAAAAGATAAAATGAAATTCTACTTCACGATAGATTCGTGTTCATACTTCACAATAATACAACAATATTTGGTATCAAATGTATCAGGGCGTTAAGAAAGCGATACTCGTAGCTCATAAAGGGGATTCCCCATACCATATTAGATGGACACTTAGAAAAGCTACCACAAATCAATTTGGTCCCAAATGTTGCATATTATCCCCTTTATTAGGGGATTGACAAATTTTAAACAAATCTCTATAGTGTTTAATTATAACTTTATCTGAAATGCCCTGGACGTTTGAGGTGCGTCTGTTCTGAAGATTAGTCTTGAAACAGCGGTAATAAAAGTGGTAACATAATAAAAGTATCCTTCCCATTTTCTCTTCCTGTTTTGTAACATTTTCTGATGAATTGATTTTCTGTTTGAGTTAGCAGTGATAACGGTGCATTTTGTACACTAAAACCTGCTGTGGTGTCACAAAGGAGCCCCATCTGCAAGAAACACTATTGCTAGAAAGTACAAGAATCTATGAAGCAAACAAACAAAACTAAAATGTAGTATTACGATAATTCCTGACCGAAACGACGTGCTGTTTGGTCACCGTGATGCTTTAATAATAGTTCAATAACATTAGAAATTAATAAATGTGATTATAAATAGTGTCAGTACATAGCAACGTCATGTACCAAAATTATGTATCAACTATAAATTGAAACATTGACTAAACTGCGTTAATAATGTCGGATGAAATCAGCTTTACAAATGTCTATTCTGCATATGATGTGGAAACTAACGTTATAAGCCATGAGCATTATTTTCTTAACGCCCTGTACAGTGTTGAGTTAGTCTTTCATAAGAGAAAAAGCAATGTCGGGGAAGGAGATTTCACTACTTGCCTTAATTTGTTCACATGCAACTTAGGCTTCTCTCAGTTTCGTAAGAGGAATCACTTAACATCTCATGAGGGTGGGATCTGCTTCTTCTACAGAGCCTTTCCTCTAAGGAAGGACTTGAGAGTATACATTAAAAGTTTGAAAAATAAGAGAATCGTAGAAAAATCGCAAAAAGTTCTTTACCGCGTTTGCTGGTGGTGCGTGGTAATGTGACTAGCAAGAGCATTTGTTTGTTTACGTTACGGAAGGAGGGGCCAGTGGCTACGGGTATGCAGGCCACGCTGTTAAACTATGGGGGGCAACATGGTTTTGGTCGGTGCAGCGTTGCCTCACAAGGAAGCCTCGAGGAAGATGAGTGCGACTCGAGCGAAGAACTTATAGGGAGCACCCCTGGTGGGGGCCAGTCCGAGTCGCAGACTGTGGGTCTCCAACCAAAACTGGCCCCGATCAGTGGCTCTATGGAGCCCACCACCGTTTTCAGGCTTCACTTTCTCGGATCGGTTGAAGTTGAAGAGGAAGGGAGACGTAAGCGCCTTAACAACCACATAGTGCGGGAGGCTGTGACTAAGATCAAGGTCCGCCCTCCAACCCTTAGATGTATCATATTCTATTTCTAATTGTTGTTTTCGATTTTTCTTATCTATCTAACAGAAATATTTTTTGTTTATTTTGTCGTTGTTTTCTGTATCTGTATTACCCTTCCACTTTTTTTCACTGACAACGAGTAATACCGCTTATGAATCGACACTAATTGTTTCAACGAAGATATTACATTAAAGATAAACAGTTTCTAGTTGATACGCTTTGATGAAGACGTATATAAATGATAATTGGTTTTGCATTGCATTATCGTTACTCTTAGGTTTATCTTCAGAGTAGGGCATTTAAACGTCCAGGGCATCTTATGAATGGGGTCTAGGTTTAACTCTCCGAGACTCTTCCTAGTTCTAGGGTTCCTTTAAGATTTCTTGGATTTTACCCACTTCGTTGGTAATTTGCCATTCCTAGCATCTACTAGGAACTCCCTGGATCTTCTTATATACCCTCTGGATCTCCCTAGTCCTCCTTGGCTCTCCCCGGCTCTCCCTGCTGACTCTCGAGTTTTCCATGGATTTTCGTGGTTTTACTAATAGTTTACCACTCCCAGCTGTCATTAGGATCTCATTGGGTCCTTCTTGGCACTTCCTATGTCTCTCTAATCCTCCATGGTCCTTGCTAGCTCTCCTCGGCTCTCCTCAAGTTATTTTTCATTGTATCCGTTTTTCCTGTGTTTTGTCACTCTTTAGGATCTTTCTAGGTCAACTCTAAGCTATCCTAACTGCAAGCGCCCGCAACAATCCGTAGACACAGTTGCAAACACTAAGAACTATTCTTCAGTTTCTTGAAAGTAATATTTCAACTATGAATTGGTACTAAATCTGTACTCGTTATCAGTGAAAATGAGTGCGACTAGGTACGATTATTAAAATAAAACATATTTTTAGTAAATAATACTTTCCCTAATAATACGTGGCACAATTTGATTAGGTTTCTATAGATAAACTCTCAGGTTTACGAAAAGTTTTTATCATTTCACGTTACTAATATTTTAAGTTTTTATTTTTTAACGCAGACAAAAGAAAATTTATCTTTTTTGCTACATTCACTGATAATTGCATTTTCAATGTTGCACATTCTTTCTTGCAGTAAACTTAGACTTACTCTATATGTATTCAATTTAAATTTACAGTATATTTTTCATTGTTCTGTAATGTACTTTGTTGCTCTTCCTGTTCAATTAATTAATTACCGCTTTGTTATTTTACTACATGCTGCTTCTTCATGATAGGCGTTGGTACGTATACTTCAATTAGCAATATTTTAATTGCATAATGTTCAATAATATTCTTGAGCCTTTTGCTACTAAAGGCGACATGATGCACATAAGAAGAAAACATGATTACATGCAAAAATTGATTTTTATCAAGAAAAATCCACAGGAAACAAATAAAATATCAAAACTTAAAAATAACTGTCAAAGAAGTTATTATTACAAAGATGTTATAAATAGTGATATATAATAAGCAATTACATATTCTAGGATATTGTAATATTGTTATAAATGATTTAAAATTAATAAACAATAATATGTGCGTACAGGCACCGGATGGCGAAACGCAACCGAGTACGGAAGTTGATCTGTTCATTTCGACGGAAAAGATCATGGTCCTAAATACTGATCTGAAAGAGATCATGATGGATCACGCGTTAAGAACAATATCTTACATAGCAGATATTGGTGATGTAGTGGTGCTAATGGCACGAAGACGATTTGTACCCCACGAAATGGAAGAGGCACCGAAAATTAACAGAACACCTAAAATGATTTGTCACGTTTTCGAAAGTGAAGAAGCTCGATTCATTGCACAAAGTATCGGACAAGCGTTTCAAGTAGCTTACATGGAGTTCCTCAAAGCAAATGGCATAGAAGATCATAGTTTTGTGAAAGAAATGGATTACCAGGAAGTGCTCAATTCTCAAGAGATATTTGGAGACGAACTACAAATGTTTGCTAAAAAAGAAATGCAAAAAGAGGTGATTCATCTTTTGTTATAACACAGTAAACTCTGTTTAATCAGCTGCAAAGAATAACTATATAAATAATTTAAACATTTTTCTCCATCATATCAGGTGTTATTCAAGTTTTTTTTAGTAAACACAAGTACACGAATGAATAAATTTAATTGTTAGTATAGTTTTCATCGCTTTGGATAAAGACTGTCTCACATATTATTTGTTCTGTTTTTTGTATGATTAAATTACAGACTTTATAGTAAATGTTTTGTAAATTAGGAAACTAACAGTTAGTTGTTAAATGTTTACAGGTAGTGGTACCAAAAGCGAAAGGTGAAATTCTGGGTGTAGTTATCGTTGAATCTGGATGGGGCTCCATGTTACCAACAGTTGTAATCGCAAACCTAGCACCAGCTGGTGCAGCTGCTCGTTGTGGACAATTAAACATTGGTGATCAAATAATAGCCATCAATGGTGTCTCGTTAGTCGGTTTGCCTCTCTCCACTTGTCAAACTTACATCAAGAATTCGAAAAATCAAACAGTTGTCAAGTTAACTGTCGTTCCGTGTGCGCCAGTAGTCGAGGTCAAAATTAAAAGACCCGACACTAAGTATCAGTTAGGATTTAGTGTACAGAACGGGGTAATATGTAGTCTATTGAGAGGAGGAATCGCCGAAAGAGGAGGTGTTCGAGTGGGTCACAGGATCATCGAGATCAACAATCAAAGTGTCGTCGCCGTGCCGCATGAGAAGATCGTCAATCTTCTTGCCACATCCGTCGGCGAAGTAAGTGTAATTTTATAATTTTAATTTCGAAAACTCTTCTTCTTTGCTAAAGAATTGTTCATGATTTCAAAATATTTTATAATCATCAATAGCTTTTTGTCCTATCCTGTAAATAGAAAGATTGAATTTTCTGCTTTGCCATAGATAGAAGAAGTAAAATTACAAATAAGACTAAAATCTATTTAAAGTAATATGTTGAAATTTCCCTTGTGATAAATCTTTGGCTAACCTGGCTATACCATACATCTGATTTATTTAACCTTTGGCTTCTAAGGAAGTTTTAAAGTATATAACTCTTTAATGTTTTATATTTTGTTTTGTTTCAGATATTAATGAAGACAATGCCCACATCAATGTTTAGGCTATTAACTGGCCAGGAGTCTCCAGTGTACATATAAGCGTTTGGTTGCCTGGCTGATATGCGTAGTGAACAGACAATACATCCGCCATCCACTACCATATAATTTACTACTTTACTCTCTGTACAGATTTATTCTACGCAGATTGCTTTGTGTTTCAATTCTTGTGGAATTCTATTCGTATACTCTCACCAGCTCCTGCTTAACAAAGCAACAAAACTTACGTAAACATGTTGCGACAAATATTAATATATTAAATATTTACATAAAGCAAAAGATATATATATATACATATATATATATACACATAATATATACATAAACGTTTTATTTATGAGTGGGATTCTCTATGACTGTTTTCCCATAATTAACGAAGTGATAGATATTGTCATCTTTGCTGTAATTCTGAGTAATAATTGTAACGAAAAAATTTTTGATCAATTTTTTTTTTTTCTTTTTTACTTTCTATTTATTTATTTATATTTTCTTATAATGTGATGAAAAATGTATTTGATGAAAAATTTTTTTAACGTTGTAGCAAAATAACGTTACTTGAAGTGTTGTATTAATAGGTTATTGTTTACTCAAAAGTTATTAAACCATAACAGAGACTTGTTATTGATTATGTACAACTTGGTATGTTATAACTTTTGAAGTAATAGTAATAATACAACACCTTTTGTGCCATTGACATTGTGCATTTATGTTAAAAAAAAAAGTTTCTTTTTTATTTCTGATAATATGATATTTATTGCAGAAATAAAGTGATAAGTAATAAATAGTCTAATAAAGTTGTTTCTTTTTTTAAATAAATAAACATGGATGTTGAAGTTTATACTTCGTGAAATCAGCATTGAGAATCACATTCTATACGTGATAAGAAAAGCAAAGTATTCAGTGCACACGATAATATTAGGTTGATCGGAATATAGTGTTGGATTCTTCAAGAAAATGTCGGTTTACTGTTATTATACATAGTTTATTCATGAAACTATTCATTTCATATTGTTCATTGTTTGTACCTTCCTTTTGTCAGACAAAAAATTCTTAGGGTTTTTCCTAAATCACCCTCTTAATACCTTACATACTTCTTTTTCTCTTGCGAAGGTCTTGAAATGATAGAAATATAATCTGAATGCAATTCATTCAATTTCTGTCATATTCCTTAAGATATATAAGAACGAATATATTATCACGCCAGAAAACAACACCTTCCTTATTCTGATATGCTGGAAGCATGCCATTTTTCATTCGCATATACTTCGTTCGATAAATTAATAATTTGGAAATAATATTGTTATCCAAATTTTTCTCAATAATTTCATTACGAATCTCACTCTGTGTATGTGTGTAATGGTTGATCTACGTCTAGTTTTGAAAGTTCATATATTGTTACAAAAGGGTCCATTTATAATTCCATGTGCAAAACATTATCATTAACAACTCTACCTGGTTCATTCTCCAGGTTAAAACTTCTTGAAGTACCTCTGAGCTGTTACTTTCAGACACAGCTTCAGATCTGAAAATTTCGCACAAATTTTTAGTCTCAACAGTCTTGTTGTTAACTGTTTGAAATTTATAAAGTACACAGTGACATAAGTGCTCTCTGTTTACTTTAGTTGAGGATTGAAGGACATTTTTATTTATTGTCCATAAAAAGTTTCTTACATGAGAAAATAATGATGAAGGTCAATTTATATTTTTCATCAGGAAAACCCGATAGTATTTTCCGATCAACCTAATACATAGCACAAAAGCTCTTTACCAACGTTTAGAGCAGGGCTGGAACTCTCTATACATTACGTAGCTCACAGAGTATGTTTTTACAAGGGCCTTCATACATTTTGTTGGCTTCATAGAAAATAACATTATTCATTTGATCGTTTTTTTATCCACAGATCGCAATTTCTTTGTTCTTTAATTTGCACTAAAATTAAGAGCTACTATCTATTGCATAATATTTTAAATGTGCCGTCTCGTGATAAATATCACGGTAGTTATACGGAAGAGTACTCCGTAGTATTTATTGTATTAATAATTTTGTTTTCTACTGTGATTCCTTTTTTTTTTAAACTACAATGGAGTCTTGCTGTATAGCCCTGGACGGTAATGTAGGAGCAGAAAAAATTATAGAATGGGCCATATAAGCGAAACTCCTCCCATACACTGCTTGATTGTCAGTGCCCTGCCATTAGTGAAATAGCTCACGAATTCTAAATTTCATAATTCAAGAAATTTAGAAACGTGAAAATATAAAAATTTGAAACTTTCTTAGTTTATACATTCAAAGATTTCTAAATTTGGAAATCTATAAATTTCTCACTTTTCAGCCATGTAGCGAGACTGTACTGTATCCCTATCTACAGAGGCATGCTTTTTGCTATTATTAGCAATCATTCTGAGCAGACAAAGTTACTTAATAACTCGCATCATTTATAGTTAACAAAATGCACAATTAAGACTTTAATATTCCATTAAAGTTTCTAACAAAATTATTGTCAAAATTGCTATTTTAACAAATATCAGTATTGAACAACTATATGTATAAAAGGGTGCCTATTTCCTTAATAAGAATCTAGAATTTTGCTTACATCGTAATAATCAATTTACGATACAAAATTGAATATCTGAAAATACAAAATTATTATCTTTCATTGATTCACATAAAATCGAATATGTTGACAATTACTTGGAACGTTTGTTTGAAGATTCATCTTAGATATTTCATTTCATCAATTGATATTAACAAATACACACTGTGAATAACTATTGAAACAAGTCTATAATCTGTGAAGCAACATCTATATGTAACATACTGCGTATAAATGAACGCACTTATTTTTATTACTGGTGGACGATAACGTCTTAGAATCGTCAAGCTGTAAGCGAATTTTGTGGTGCAATATTGCTAAATCATTTTTTTATTATTACTGTAACCAAGCGAGAGCAATCTCATTAAACAATTATACCAACATTTACAATTGTCACCATTAAATATGCTCTTCATTAACTATTTAGAAAAGTACTCTCTATCTATGAAATATAAATCAAATTATAAAAAAAAATAATTAAATATTAATCTCAACTTTATGTAACATTGTGACTGAGAAATTATTAAAAATTTACAAATGGTAACAAAATAATATTAAACGTGGAGAGGAGTTCTCTTCTATGTAAATACCGCGCATTATATTAACTCTAAGTTTCATCTATTTTTTGCTGAAAATTTTTCACTTTTCGCTTCAACTATTGAAAAATACGCAAATCTTAATATTTGTAATGAAAGTTTGATAAAATTTCAATGCCAAAGTACATTAAGTGACAACTTGAGTATGACAATATTCAAAATCATTTGATTTTCATAACTGTACATCATAACACGTATAATAATTTTTCATGTATTTCGAATTTCAGTTTCTTTAATGTTATCTTTCATAAAACATCAAAGTTTGATTGTGTGTTTTAAGATAATAAGGTAATTCAGTATTTATTAAAGTGAACAGTGAAATCTAAAAAAGACTTATACTGTATGCTTTTATTCTTTAAGTTCTGTACTTTTCTCTCTTTTATGTTTATATTGTTTCTATTAATTCTTTTATGTTTAATACTATCAAGTCACATTATTATTTGTTATGTTACTTTATATTACAGAGATGTTGAACAAATAAAAGATAAGTTATCTATAGGTACTTCAAGGTTTATACAATTTTAATTTCATTAGAAAATATAAGTTTTATTATCTATTAGTACCAGTGTCTTCATTTGGCATGTCTTTATTACAAAAGATATATAATGCGCAGTATTTTATATATTCCAAAAAATGAATTATACAATTATTATAGTTATTTTATTGTAATCGCATTAAATAATTTTTTCTAATTTTATAATAACTTTGAAGTACCTACATTATAGAATAATTTTAGTTATTTATTGTGTCTTGCTTGTCGTAAGAGTGTGATTTATGACATAAACGTGTTTGAAAATGTAAAAAAGCAAGAGAAAAAAAATGAGAGAGAGAAAAAGAATGAGTGTGGGAGAAAATGATAAAACAAAGCAGTAGTTTCATCGCTTAAAGCATTATATGGTATTAATCAATTTTACAAACCTTGCATACATTGGTTTGTTATAATATCAGGTGATACGTACAAAAATGTACTTTATACTGATTTTACTTTATCTAAATTTATTAGTACCATTTATGATGCCCTGGAATTGAATCTTTTTGTGTTGCGTCTTGTCAAATAATTAAATATTTATCTATATGCATGCTTGTGTAACGCGTTCGAGTGGAGAATTCTTTCATTTTAAATTTGGAAGATCCAATTTTAAACAATTGATACTTCTTTTGTGTTATGGGAGACTATGTTCAAATACATTATTTAAGGAACATTTATAAGATTATTTATAAAAACTTGCTGCAACCAAAGAAATTATGTTTTTCATAATATAGAGATTTAATGAACAAAATGCAAATGTTTATATAAACACAACGTAAGAGTTTTGTGTCAGTCTGTTAAAAAGTTATTTAAACAAAACTATATATATAACTATAAAAGAAATATAAATCTATTAAAAAGATATGCTGGTATAAAATATTGATTTCTTCCACTTTTTGCAATATCTTATAATTGAATTGAATGAAAAATTAAAGAGCTATTATGATCATATTTTTTAAGGTAAATACTTGATAAAACTAAAACTTTATAGTTATAAGCCAGTACATAACAGTGTATACATTGCAATAAACCTAAATAATTTAACCATTTCTTATATTTACAAGATAAATATATTTATTAAAATGTAATTATAAACTTGCTGTGAACATTAATGATAATAGTAATGTAATGATAATAATAATAATAGTAATCATCATTATAATAATAACAATAATGTCATATTGTTTAATATTTTGTTTGAACACGTTATTGTACTTTTAATCAAAATGTCTTTAGGATAATATAATTGATTGTTAATATTTTACTTATACTTTGCGATCAAAATCGATCAAAATTTTTATCTAAATTTGTATATGTTTTATTCAGAACTTATGAACTTATTGTGCTATTAGAATAAAAAGACGATCTAGTATTTTATTTTGAATACTGAGTTGGAATATTTTTACAGGAACACAGAAATTTTTGTACATTGTAAAGATAAGTTAAGGAAAACAGAGGAAATTGAAGGGTGTTACCGGAAACACAGAGGAGGATCCACTCGTACGTTTCACAAGCGTCTTTTTGTATTGATTGCAGATGTTCGATCTTATTTTCTCAAAAAAATGTTGATTTCATTAACTCGACCTGGAAAAGTTGTTACAGAACAGCAATGTTAAAAGTGGGAACGTAATTTTGATTTCATAAAAACTTGTTCTTATCTTGAGTTATAACACTTATCAAGAATAATATAATTTTTCTATCGACAAAGATATCTTTCTCTGATTCGTATCATTTTATCAATATACTTGAATTGATTTAGACATAACTATTGATATTGTAAACGTATGTATATTTTCCTCCTAATTTTTGAACATATTTTTTCGAAATTTCATGTACAGTGGATGTAGAAAGTATTCAAACAACATTTCACAAAATTGCTATTTATTAACTAGTTTTTGTATGTACAAATGTATACATATTTGAAAAATCTGTAAAATAAATATTCAGGTATAGATTCCACAATATAGCGGGGTCGTAAATTAAAATTCATCGTATGAAGCATATTGATACTCTATGAAATCTTTCTTCATACGGATTTGATCAAAGTTTCAAGTTCTTGTCGAAGAGTTTTGCGATCTCACTATATCGTGACTGATATACTAACCCACACGATTTATGAGATTTGCAAGAAAATAAATGTAAAAACTGACAAAAAAATAAGTACAGTCTTCAAAAAATGGATGTACTTTCATCTGTTTTCAATAATCTTCATAAACAACAAAATTTATCTAAATACTTAATTAAATTCGATGGTATACAAAATGGAATATTATTATAATTAATTAATCGATTGCAATTTTAAGAAATTTTTTAAATTGTTCGATGTATAAATAATTTCTATAACCACTGTATGTTTCATCTGCGATTAATCTTCGCGTATGTTTTCATAGAAATATAAAAAAAGCCTTAAACAAATTCATGTTTGATCGTATACAGCATAGACATATCGCATATCACATTAAATGTATACACTCTCATATATCATTGAAAAAGCACATGTTCTTTCACATTAGAAAACCAAGTTGAATCCTTTCGGATGCTAACAATTGTTTGACATAATTTCATAAGCTAAAAGTATCGGAGTGACACTTATGCTTTGATCCTTAAGGTCTAACTAAAATGACAACATAAGTTTTTCGTGCACACTGTTAATTTAAATAATTTGTATTTTTATTGAATCAAATAATCTAATTGTGAGCGCACACGTTGTAAATGTACAAATTTGTAAATGTAACGATTTCGAAACTTGTAGATTTCTAAAAACTTGTCAACAGTTCAATTTAAAAATGAAAAAATTTAGGAATTGTAAAATTTCTCTGCAAGCTCGTAAATTTCAAAATTCAAAACGCCCTAAAAATCTCAATTCATAAATATGATAAAATTTAATTTTTTAATTTGGAAATTTCAAAATTTGAAAACTGGAAAAAATTTCTAAATTCGAGAATTTGAACTGATAAGTTATAAATGTCATTTCACGGTACTCTTATGTCACAAAATTAGCTTAAACTTTTTACATCTCAAAATCTGTCAAGTTAAAAATCTGCTACTAACGGTATTCAAAACTTATGTCTTTATTTTTGCCAATTGCTGATGATGAAAAATATTAAATCCGTAGTATTATCGTACTTCGTATAAATTTTCTCTATCTTAACGATAAATATATTAAAAACATATTTCAACGTAATTCGTATACGCATCCGAAAGGGTTAATGAAATTAAAAATAGCATTTCTATATCATACAAGTAAAAGAAAGAAATGAATTTTGGCATGGAAATTTTAATCCGTAAAAATTCGGTAAACAAAGGAATGGTATGAATAAAATATATGGGATCAAACAACATGTTTAAACATTTGGGTGGCTGAAACTTATCTAGTCATTACGCTAAGAGTAAGACGGATATATTATATATACACGCATACGTATGTATATATACATATATGTATACAAAAGTATAGATACAGATATAAATATAAATATAAATATGAATATAAATATGGATATAAATATAAATATAAATATAAATACAAATGTATGTTGTCTATGTGTATATGTGTATATCATATATGTATATGTATATTGATGTATGTGTACACGTATACACATGGATTAAAAAAAAAAATTAAAATAAAATACGCAGCCATCGCGAGAGCCACCCTGACTGAACGTGTCTAGCCACATTTTAATAAATAATAACATTCGCAAACGACGTTGCGTGATTATTGATAAAATCCTTTCTTAGAATAACGTTTGATTTATTCTAAGAAATTACGTTTGTCAAATTCGATTAAATTCTTCTTTTTCTATTTATTTACTTGTACCCTTTGCAATTTATTTTCAAGGAACTCTCGTAAGAAATTCTAAAAATGTATTGTTTAAAAATAAATAAATAAATAAATAAAGAAACGTGTTGCACCTAAAATTGCATCGTAACTTAGAGTTTCTTACGATCGATTGTACAATAATATAAGTATGTATAAATATCTATATACTATATATAGAGAATAAAGCTGTGGAAAATTTGCGATCCAAACTATTGTTATTGTAATGCGTATTTCAATGTATTCGCTTCGAAAAAGTCGTATGAGAAGCTTCGATGCGTTGAACTAAAAAAAAAAAAAGAAAAAAAAACGAAAAAAAGAGATCATCTTTTTTATTATGCTTCCCACTTTGTTCATTTGTCACCAATAAAAAAAAAAAAAACAAAAACAATTTTGTATTCGAAAATGTTGAGAGAAGTTTATGGTTTGCAATAAAAAAAAAAATAAGTGTGGCAATGTTCGAAATTCTACAGTGGAACCTCGATTAATTGAATTGCGATTGGTTTGAATTGTGTTGAATTGAATTGCGTTAAAAAGAATCGCGCGAAATTGAATCACATCGAATTAAATCGCGGTAAATCGAGTTGCATCGAATCGTGTTAATTTAAATTGCGTCGAATTAGTGTACGTATTAATGGTCGTTTGATAAATGAAACTGCATGTTATTGGTCGTTCGATAAACGAGCGCGGATATTGACCGTTCGATAAGTGAACGCGCATTCTATTGGCGGGTCGATAAGTGAGCGCTTCCACAAAATTTCGTTTATTTGGCGAACGATTGTTGTGATGCTTATACGCAGTTATCTAGCAGAAAGATATCGAGGTTCTATCGAATTGCGACGCGATACAAATAATGAAAGAAAATAATTAATAGCTTTTTATATAAAAAGTCAAAACCATTGCATTTTTCGATAAAAGTTCATTAGATAAATATAAATTGAAGAAGCAACGAGATTTCATTAAAAATAAATATACGCATATATTTAAGCTAATAAAACAAGATAAAAATTGATTATTAAAAAGGTTGTAAAATTTACGATATAATGAGTACATTGAATAGAAAATTCATAATTTAAATTTGTTAATTTGATGATAAGGAGGAATGAACTTGCTACACGAATTTTAATATATATTTATTTAAATTAACATAAATATTGATAGATGAGTGGTGGATAGTTTTATAGAAATAAAATTAAGCACCATTCATTTTCTTATTTTTATTGCAAAGTTTCGATCTATTAGATTTACATTAATCCAAAGAATATTTTTTATTTATTTTACTTTAAGGGAAGTATTATTGTATAGCTACAATCGTATATTAAAACTAAGAACTCTCAACGTTCGAATGAGAAATGTTAATTTTTATAATACAATCACTAATCGTGCAAAGTCAATGCGAACGGATAGGCGCAACATTGAAGTAAAAATCGTTAATAAGATAATTTAAACGCAACCATTTGTAACGTCGATAAGTGATAAAATATACCTTATAAATAAATAGAGCTTGCGCTGTAGCTTTATTCAGTCATGGAACATGCTACAAGACATCGTGACTGTCTTTATCAATGTTTGTGAATGTATTATAAGTTATAAATTATAAGTGAGCTACTGAATGTGTACATGGTAATGTTATACTAGTCCATATTAAGATAATAATAAAATGTAATTTTGAATTCAAATTGTGAACGCATCTGCATCATTACTTTCTTCTTTTTTTTACATTTCTTATAAGTATAATTTAATAATAATATTTAATAACGTTCTATAAAATTTAACTTTTTACAACTTTTTAAACTGAGCGCCATCGACGCGCCACAATTTAGGCGCGAAAATTTAAACTGTTTTATCTTTTACCTCACTGTAGTTTCCCCGTTTTACCTATATTTTCTTTTCTTTTCATATGTAAATAAAATACAATAAAAAAAAAATATGAAATAATACAATTTTAAATATAAATAAAAAGTGTATCTTAATATATTATTTTTTAGTAATTATTCTCTGTAAGATATAAAATGTGTATAACTCGTGATATTTTTACAACTTTAACAACAATTATGACATAATTAAAAGTTAGTAACTAATTTTCGAATACAGAATTGATGCAATACATTTAAAGATAATAAGTATTTTATTATTTTACAATACATATAACAATGTATATTAAATATATCAATAATAATGTTTAGGTTTCTATGCTGGAAATATTGTCCATGGATTTAGTACTTATATATGTAGCCTAGATAAAATGTGGTTATTTTAATTCTTGTTATATATTTGGACTGACACTTGATAAACCTGAATGATATGATAAGATTTTAAATCAAATAAAATTAGGTAGTAGAAAATTTGTATATCATATAGTAGAAGGAATGCATCATGTCTATTCAAGTAATCTTGAGAGGTTTGCACCTTTAAGTAATGATTTTATATGTAAACTTAGTGCGGTGCAAACTACATTAGTGGCATTTTTACATGTATTAGGTTGTTTTATTTAAGACGACTCAATGCAAAGCCAAAATTCAAACTATGGGACCATCGCTTTGCACACCTGGGAACTACATTATTATAAGCACACACATTATGCTGCAGTGCATCAAAATCATAGTTCAAGGGCCAAATTTCATCAATGTTCTTAAAGATAGAGGATGTAGGGGTTCTTCCCCACTAAACACCAGGAATAACAATGGCTTTTCGAAATCCAATGCAGAAATTGACATTAGTTCTAGGATTATTTAACAGCTTAATTACTGCATGGATAACTGATAATATCTCAAACAGAATCGACAGGATATATACAATCGAATTTCCTAGTGGTCATCATCCTAATATATTCAATAGAAGTTGAAAGTCCTACACCACAACCTTCCACAGATAATGAAACACTCATTGTTTAAAGCCTATTGTTCAAGTCCTCCAGCGTCTTCGACACTTCATCACATTCTTCATCTACAGAAAAATACATCCTAACTTTTCGCTTTCCATAATAAATTTGTACTCCAAAATTCAAATAGGTTATCTTCTTAAAGCGCAGACGCAATTTCAGTGTCGGTCCTAGAATTTGCAGAACCCGAGACTTTTAAAACTACAAAAGTAACATTTATACGTAAATATATTTAATTATTAATTTCTAAATAGATTATTTGTAACTCCTTAAAAAAGAAATTATGCGCTGAAGGTTTAAAAATTATATCTTTTTACAATCTATAATTTATTATCATTAAATACACAGTTTCAAGAACAGCGATTGCAGGTGGAACTATAAAATGGCTGCAGCAAACAAATCTTGACTAATTTCTAGTATCAGTGGAGTAACGTGGGATCATATTTTCTGGATACGAAGTAGCGCTTATGGTAAAATACAATATGTCTACCTCGCGGAAGAAAAGTCTGTTAATTAATAATTTTTTGGGTTCCTTGCATAAAACCGTTAACTACACGAAAGTTCCTTTCTAAGTTAATCATTCGAGAATTGTCTGATATGTAAAATGAGCTTTTCCGTGAAAAAAACAGGTGGTAGGATGTGGCATGAAGCACGAAAACAGGAAAAGAAAATTCGTGGAATGCTAGTGGATTATCGTCGTCGAGCTGAACGTCGACGGGATTATTATGAAAAAATTGTAAGACATCACATGGTGCAGCTATAAAAGTTATAATATTATCACCCAACCTGATTCTAATTTTATACAGTGTAATACAAAAAAAAAATCTGTTTTTTATTCATTGCTAACCTTATTGTAAATGCCACAAGAATCACAGATTTTTATGTCAAACACCTTATATGTACAGTAACAGTCAGCTACTTAACATCGCTTTCATAATTCATGCAATAAACAAATATTTTTTAAACTGATACATGACTGATATTGCACAACACAATAGTTACTAACAGAACTTAGTTTTGAACTAATAATTTTAATGTTTTGTTATACCATGTTGCTGGAATAATGGACAGCTAACATAAACTTCAATAAAGAACACAAGAAGGTCAACGAACATTTAGGAAACACTGAAGATACAAGGTGGATATTAGACTAATATTTGTGTACAGACAAATTGAAATACAATTTGATGTAAATATTTGAATGTTAAACAACCAGAGTTTACAAGTTGGTAAAGATCTCCAGTATGGAGTTTCTATAGTAAAATAATTTTTAACTTAGTAATGTATACTAATGTTATTATGACTTTTTGAATATTGCTCCAACTAAGAATATTATGAGTTAATGTAGAAAAGTGCATATAATGTCTACCTTGTTTTTTAAATTATGCTTATGCTATATATTTAATTAATTTAGTTTATATTAATAATGATAACTTCAGATGGTCTCTAACACCTGTCTGTTATTTGAATGACATGATACAATAAAACATTAAAAATATTTATTAATTATTGGACTGAAATAAAGTTATCTGTGTTATATCATGCAATATTTATCATGTACTATTTATGGATTATAATATATGAAAAAATAATTTTATAAAATGTTAGTTTTATTTATCTTTTAAATTACAAAGCCATCATAAATAGCTGATGACTGCTGTATATATAATTATTTTATTTGTATGAATATTTCATAGAAATCAGATCCTACCCAATTTTTACAACTTCATGGAAGGCCTTGTAAAATTCACTTGGATCCAGCGATTGCTACAGCTGGAGACAGTCCAGCAAATATGTAAGTTAAAATTTTGTTTATAAAATTTGATGAAATATGGTACAAAAGGTATATATTTCATTAATAGGATGCCATGGCAAGGAAACGAAGACAATCTTATTGACCGTTTTGATGTAAGGGCTCATCTTGATTGGATACCAGAAGCACCAGACTCTATTGACGTAGATATTGCTCTTACTAGTGAAGATAGACATATCAATTACGAACGATATCGTATAATTGTTCAAAATGAATTTTTAGGAGGTCAGAAATTGCATTTAGTTTAATTCTGTTAGTTTATTTTTGTTTTTGTTTATTTATTTGTTCAACAATATTTCTTAACACAGTAACGGAAGAAAAATTTCTACATCAAATACATTTGGAGGAACAGTTTGGTTCTTCAACAAAATTAGATTCTGTTAAAGATAAGAAGAAATCTTGTAATAATGTAGCCATTGGATATAATTATGAAACAGAAGAACCAATACCTGAAACAATGAAATCATTAGATAATGTTGTACCCGATGAAAAAGCAGATGATGAAGATAGTGATATTGATTTAGGTATTAATTTATATTCTGTGTATAATTGATGGAATTATTTGTCTTAGATACTGATTTCTAATGACTGATTTCTTTGTAGACATTTGTGTAGATGTATCTCAAATAGAACCATCACAGGCACACGAAATGAATCTAGTAGCACAGAAATATGGACTTCTAGGAGCTGATTATTTTAGTTTTTTAACGCAAGATTTTGAAGAAGCCGAAACGCTTAGACAAGCACGTAAGCAAGAAGAAGAAAAGGCTATGTACTCGGTAAAATATTCTTATTTCTTTAATAGAAACATTGCAAAATTTGTTGTATAATAAAAAGATATGTATTATACAGGGTAGAAGATCACGTAGGGAAAGACGAGCATTTCGGGAGAAAAAAATGATCGGTCGAGTTATGAGTCCACCCAGGTAATTTAATTTATCGAAAATGTTTTATTATATTTTTTTAATTAAATAATTTATTAACATTTATTAAACATTTATTATATTTTTTTAATTAAATAATAATGTATTTTTTTTTAATTAGTTACGCGGCCAGAGAAAGTCCTGAATATAATCCATATAGAAAATCTTCTTCCAAATCTCGATCGAGATCTGCATCACCCGTAAACACGGGTCAAATTACTTATATTACAAGTTTTGGTGGTGAAGAAGAAACTCATGGAAGCTCATCTCATGTTACCTCTTCCAATTCAAAGAAAATCAATTACTCTCATCTTAGACGTAGGAGGTCAGATAGCCCAGCGCTTAACGAGAGAATAATAAATCGAAAACTTTCAAAATCAAGATCCAGAAGTTGTTCCCGGTCTGTTAATAAATCAAAATCGTACAGAAACCGTGACAGAAAACGAAGTACATCAAGAATAAGGTAAATTTAGTTATATATTTTATATTTGTAGACAACGCGTCATTAATTAATTAATTATTTCCAGATCAAGAAGAACACATTCAAGACATAGGAAAATTACTAGATCAAGAACAAGAAGCCGTTCAAGACGATCACGAACTAGAAGTGAATCCAGATCTCGTTATAGAAGTTTTAGCAGATCGCGTTCACGTACTGTTTCAAGATCAAAAACAAGATCTAGATCTCGTTCGCGTCCAAAAAGATCTAGGAGTTCATCTTCGAGTAGTGCATCCAGATCAAAATCAAAGTCAAGATCGAGATCGAGATTACGATCAAAGTCGAGGTCTAGGTCACATAATAGAAGTCATTCGAGAGATAGTTATCGACGAAGACATTATTCTCTCTCAAAATCTGTATCCAAATCTCGATCCAGAACAAAATCTCAGTCAAGATCCAGATCAAGATCTAGAAGTCAGTCTAGATGCAAACGATCGCGTAGCATTGAAACTAAGGTACCAGCACTGCCAAGGTAATTAATATATGTACGTTTTTGTAAATATAAAGTTGCGATCATATTCTTAATTCTTGTACTATTAATTTAGATATTATGGTCGTCGTGGAAAATCATCAAGTTCAGAATTAGAATTATCAGATAACGAAGAAAAAAACTCTGCAGCAGCACCAAAACCGACGGCTATTAACACTACAAGCATGTAAGTTTAACACTAATTGTAATATATCACGTAATGTTCGAGTTGTATTTGAAAATATTTTGGGTTTAAATGTTTCAGGAACAAGCCAAAAGCAGGGTTAAGTACAAATTCTGGTGGCGGACACAAAGTCAGTAAGAACCATAACGCTTACTTAGTCACTTAAAGCACAGACAATAAAAACAGTATATACTCTTTACGTAACTACTTTCTCAATGAAGTATCTCAACAAGTTTTCATTCTGTTAGACAGTATAAGCCGTTTATTTTATAATCTCTACATTTCATATTTAATTATTTTATTTTAGCATTTTCTGAATATATTATATATTATATATTTTCGTTATTTTCTTTATAAATTTATATCATCATTTTTAATTCTAGGGAAGCAGTTATAATAACTTAAATTTTTTGAATACAGCAATTAACTATTTTTTTACTTTTCCTCGATTTTCTTGATTTATGTTATTGATTTTATCAGAATGAAAACATCCAATTTTTTGTAGCATAATTTATTTGTTTCATAGAAATAGTGATGTAAAAGGAACCATTATATAGGATATATTTGAAGTTAAATATAGATTTTCTGGAATTTTAATGTAAAATTATCTTAATTTAAAAAACTTAAAAAACTATCTTAATTTTTTTTTCAATCTTAAATTATACTAAATTTAACTCATTATTAAGAATTTATATTAAAATTTCAGAAGTATTTTGTTTTGCTACATATATTATAAAAGATTTTCTGATAACTGGTAACAGTCATTTAAGAGTTACATTTTTCAGTCACTGAAGATCACACCCCAGGAGCGGCTTAAGAAGAAAATGCAAGCTTTATTAAATAGGCAATGTAAGTCAAATTTATCTGAAATTTTAACTGATATTATATTATTGTATAATTGAAATATTTATTAGACAAAGCTGATAAAAAAGCAGAGCAGCTTAGGATTGAGAAAATGGAACAACAAAGGCAAGATCGAGAGGATGAAATTCGGGAAATGTCTCTAAAATTACGTAAAAAGTATGTTACGTTATTTTTAATTGTTAATGTAATAAGTTTACTGTCTACAGTATACTAGTGATGGGCAGATTAAATGCGCACCGAAATTCTACAAGAAAGAGACTAGGAAAAACCTTGAAAGTTGATCTCATTACTAATAACCAAATGAATAAAACGTCCATAAACTAGTATTTATTGTTCCCCATAAGTACATGTCGATTGCATGTCCGTATTCCGCATCCTCACGGGCGCAGTTGCTCATCACTGATTTCTATTGCTGTATTATTATTATTATTGGTTAACAACTTCTAGACAAAGAGAACGAAGGCATCGTTACGAGGGTCATAGTTCTGATTCACATTCCTCTGTATCACGCACACCAAGTCCTGGTCGTAGTCCGCGAATTGTGCGACGAGAAAGAAAAGACAGAGACACGAGGGACTTTGAAAATGACCGCGAACGAGAAAGAGATAGAGAACGAGACAGGCGAGATGATCGAGAAAAATTTAGAACCGAATCTCGTAGAAGATATAGAGATTCACCGCTTCGTTCTTTAAGTCCGAGAAATAGCCGGTAAAACTATATACTGTAATGTATTAAATGTATTACATTTAAATTTACACAAGTTTATTAATATATTTGTCTTTTTAGAGGCCTAGTCGATTATTGACAAGAAAGCATACAGTTAATCTTCCACTGGATGGATTTCAAATTTTATTAGACACTTCCTGTATTGCATTCCTTCCATAAAATGCTACAAATGTTTTAAGAGGTGCGATGAAAGAAGACGTATATTATAATTATAATTTACAATTAACCTTAGCCATTTATTAATATTGTTTAATCTACAATATAAGATAATAAATACAATTGTTTATTTATATGTATTATTATTATTAAATTTAAACTTTATATTTCATTATTTTAGATCAACTGAATACCATAGTTTTATTTTATGTTATTGTGTTTTTAATTTTGTAAGATACTTTTAACATGAAATTAATTTCAGAATAATTTTCAGTAATTAAGGCAATAAGTAAAGTGTCAATATAATAAAATTATATTAATATAGAAATGTAAACAATAAATTAATTGCTTCTGTTTCATAAAGTGTTATAAATTTAGAAACATGTATAAATTGAATTATTTTTTCAGTATACTGAATTGATACTAACAATCCTTCATTCAGGTTCTTGTTTTCAACAATACTAATTTTACCAAAATTATAATATGAAATTACTGGCGTATATTAAATATATATATCCCTGTAAAAATAATAAAATACAAGAATTTCTTGCTAAAAATATATCAATTATTTAAATTACAGATTCTTAATTTTATCTTACTTGAAAGGGTAAAATCAATGTAATTGTTTAAAAATGATAAAAATATAAACTTAAAAATTTAAGTTATTTTTTATTAGTCTATTTATAAAAAAAATACAAATGAACATGCCCTTGTTTTACAGCATGCCTGAGATCTGTTAGTAACTAATATGGCGGAATAGATAGATGTTGACTTTTCAAGTTCCGGATTTCTTTCATTCAAAATATTTCAAGATAATAGAGTTTAAGAAGAAGCAAGTCAGATATTATTCATTTATATTATTATCGGCACGCGTTGCAATTATCACTGAGGTCACGTGTTGTGTACTTAATTGAACCAAGTATTATTAACAATAAGTGCGTATATACATTATCCATTAAAGCAGTCCACTTGGCAAACAACTGTAATTTCAATTTTTAACGCGAATGTATTATAAAGCGTTAGTTATGGGATCAAGAAATACATGATTTTTAGAAATTATTTCGATTTTAAATAAAGATAATACGACTTACGTAATGAGAGTGTTAATATCAATGTTATATGTTCCATCGAAAGGTTAAGAGGTGCGTTTATTTACGATTCAGTGTATTTTATTATGTACATGACTAAAGAAAAGAAAGTAAATAACGTTTGATAGAAATTTCATTCGTTTCAATGTATTTCCATTATATGGTACATTCAGTTTAGGCTCATTTTTTTAGAACTTTTAAGACTATTCCACAATTTAAATAATGAACAGGATATTTTTAAAACTTATACATGATAGATGTTGTACAACATATTACTTACTACCAAAACTTTATGCCAAATTAATAATTTCAATACTCTGTTGTACCATGTTATTGAAATAGCAATCACGTAACGTAAACTCATTCATAGAAGATATAAAGATTGATAAACATTTGAGATACAGTGATAATATAAGGCATTAAATATATTGTTATCAATGTTTATACAGGAACATATTAAAATGCAATTTATATAAACACTTAAATCTTGTCTGGATTTTATAAAATGATAATGATTTTAAACATAGTCTATGCATTAAATAATTAAATTAACAATATGCAAGGACTACTGTGACTCTGTGAACATTGATTTAATTGGTATATTATAAGTTGTCATAGAAAACAATGTTAAACTTAAAGAACCAATAGATTTGAATGAACCTTTTGAATCATTATTGAAGCAGAATAAGACACAATCAATTGTTTTTAACATTTTATTGAATCAATTCAATATTTGATATGATATTATATTATTTATTTAATGTACATTGATAACATTAATTTTATAAAATAATATTAATATTAAGAACGTGTCTGCTATTTTAGTGATACGGCATAACAAAGTGTTAAAAATTTGTGTAAATTATTAATTCAAAATGAAGTTATGATAGTATTATATTATACAATGTCAACTGTTATATATTACATATGACTTTAACACACGAGAAAATAGTTTTATAAAATGTCAGTCATGTATATTTTCTGAATTACGAAGTGGTTTTAAGTAACTGACAATTACTATATGTGCACTTTAATTTTAAAATTAAAGCAATACTTTTTAAACTATTTTTTTGAAGAGTTCATATTGTTTCTTCAATTAATTTAGTGGTTTAGTTAATTTTTCAGAAACATGTGTGATTCGGCAAAGAAAATGAAAGATTCGAGTGTTAAAAACAATGTGCAAAATGATTCAACGGATAAGTTGTGTCCGAAACAAAGTACGGATAAAAAGGAATCTATGGTGAAAAGTACGAATGAGGATGTTCAACGTGCAATTGAAGGTTTAAAGGATATACCCGATGAAGAACTTCAAGAATTTTTAGATGATGAAGATTTCATGCAGGGATTGGATGTTGTCGACGCATGGGAAGGTGACGAAGAAAAAGGCCGTGAAATTGAACTAAAAACTACTCGTGCCAAGGACCAAGAACAAAGACGTCCTTCTAGGTAGCATCAATAAAGCAAAATAATTTTTATGTTGTTACTGTTAATTGTTATGTAATAATATTATAACATAAAAAGCTAATATAAATATGTCAGTATTAGGTAAAATTAATTGATATTTTTTATGTGTATTATGATCTTAATAATTAACATATTTTGCATTTAAAAATATTACGTTTTTTGTTTTGAATAATTAGTAATGTATAAGAAGAAATGATTGCAAGCCTAATTATAGGGACAGACACCGGCGTGATTACAAAGGATCTTACAATCGTGAAAGACCAAAGAGAGAAGATAAAAAACATGAAGAAATACGTCGTGATCCGTCTAAAAGCACTAAAGATATTGAAAGGGATAAAATACGTACGAAAAGGGACAATGAAAGCAAACTTTTGGCAGAAAAAGAGAAAGCTATTAAACACTTACTGGATTCTGATAATGTCGTACCTCCAGGTACAGAAGCTGAAGCCATTCAAAGCATTACGGAAAAACAAAATTTAGAGCAAGCTCAGATGCATATCCGTAGAAGTCGAGATCGACGTAGAAGCGTAGAACGTCAAAGAGGAAATTCATCGCGACATAGAACTCCGGATAGATTAAGATTAAATTCTCCTCGACGAAAGTCTCCATTAATGTTAAGTCCAGAACGGTGTAGAAGTCCTTTTAAAATAAGCAGTGAAAGACATCGGAGTCCACTGAGGTTTAGTCCTGAAAAGAGAAGAAGCCCAAGATTTAATTGTGCCCGTAGAAGTCCATTTGGATTTAGTCCAGAACGAAGAAGAAGTCCTATTAGGCGACTTAGTTGGGAAAGAAGAACGAGTACAGACAGAAGATGGAGTGCTGAACGACATAGAAGACGTATAAATATACATGAACGGTGAGAAGACAACATTTTTAAATATGATACTTTGTTTGCGTTATGTATCAGAAAAACTACAGCACAGTCTCGCTATATTAAAATTCTTGCTATACTAGAATTTTAAAATATTTGAATTTAGAAATTCTGAGTTACACATTTGGTGACAGGACCTTGACTGCACTGTATTTGCTATATTAAACTTTTTTGTAAAATTTCTATAAAATTTAAATGTATTGTGAATTTTAGTTTATAAAAATTGTTCATCTCATGTAATAAAGTATTTTAATTAAAATATTTAATTGTTAAGCCGAAGAAGTCGATCTCGCGATCGCCAACGAAGTCGCAGTATGGAACGTATCAGAAGAAAAATCAGTCGATCTCCCATTAACAGACGTTATAGTCCTCGACGTCGTAGTAGAACTCGAAGTCGGTCGTTGGAACGTCGAAGAAAGCGGTCGCCGTTCATTAATGAACTTACAAGACAATTAAGAAATGAAGCTATAATGACATCTCATATAAACACTGGGTATGCGCACCCTTCGTCTATGGATAGTATATCACCATTGATGAACACAGTTATGTATCCGCAAGAAACAGAGCCTAGACCATTGATGCCAATGCCACCTTACATACATCAATCTGGATTACCACCACCGATGCCATCAAATGTAACAACCGGTGGACCACCATTTATGAACTTCGAAAACTCATCTCAGTCAATGAATTTTGACTCTGTACCATTGCATCCGTTACCTCAAACTGAATACGTTTCTGGTCCAGTAATGTACAATCAACCAAATACTAGTTCAATTCAATCTTCACATCGACCAGCACTTCTTCCAGCACCGGTTTCTTCGCCACAGCCTGAACCTGCTGCGACTGCTGTGGAACACGTACAAACATACAATTCAACGCACGGCATTCCTCCTTCTCGACAGTCTCCACATCAGAATTTTGAATTTTCAAATAAGTCTAAGGATGCAATATCTCCAAACTACAGGGAACGCAGATTTACGGATTCTTACAATGGGTACCATGTTTCACAAGAAGAACGATTGAAGACTCCTGAACCACCAGTCATCTCCGACACAAAAGTAATTGTATTATATATTATATACATATATTGTAACAAGAGATTCTATTTTCCTTTTTTGTATATTATTTCTTTTGAAAGTAATAAGCGATATTTATATGCACTGATCAATATTTATATGCAGTTAAATTTTTTGCCCTTTTGTTAGAAATTAATATTTGTTTTGTAAATTGATTTTACAGCAATTTGAAAAGACGAGTTTATCGAGTCTACTGGAAGCATCTGTTTCCGCTAAAGGTGCGAACATATTTTTACCTAGTTATTATAAGAATTCATATTTACGTATTTAAATTATTTGTATTTTATTTTAACCAGTAGAATTAATATTTTACATTTCATGTTTAATACATTTTTTTAGATTCAACTAGTCTACCCGTTTTATATCCAGGTAAGAACATTTTAATTATTTAATGATCTGCTTTTGTCATATATTTATATTTGAACAAACCTTTGAGTCTCGTTATATGATCCTGGACGAGTCTATAAGAACTGGACCAATTTAAGAATTTCTAAATTGCTCAATTTGCAAATTTCTGAATTTCAAAATTTGAGGTTTTGCATATTTTCAAGTTTCTGAATTAAAAAATTTGTCAATTTATGTTCAGCGGATCGCATAGATAAGGACCATATATTGAGACTGCACTGTACCACGAAACAAGTTTTTAACAACTTTTCAATTAATTCAAGAGCGATGGAACAACACCTTAAACATTATTTTGTTTGAATCTTTTTTCCACAATAGGATTCAAACCTGAAATATTACGACATTGTGAACATGCTCTACGCGAACTGCCTATCGAAGATCCTCGTTTAAAAATGAAGGGACGATTTTTTTATGATCCAAAGAAGAAAAATGTTCATAATGAGCAGGAAACATATTCATCAAATTCCATACTTCTACAAAAAAATAAGAGTAAAATACATTGGGACGAGGAAGAAACATCTCATCCTGCTCCTCTTAAGCAGAATGTACAAATGCATCAAAAAATTTGCCAAACTGACGAGGTGGAAGTGAGCACGAAATTCGTTCAAGCAACTGTTACTATGGTAGATTTCGAAGTACAAGTTTATCCTCAAGATTTGCAACATGCCATCAAGGAAGAGAAAAGACCTATCATGGATCGTTTGGACTGGAACGTGCGTGAAACGGTTGATTACACCCCTAAGTTTCGAGAAGCTGATGACTTAAGGTGGAGCTTAAGTAACTCCTCTCAAAAGAGAACTTGGAACAGAACAGGATCGCCTCCTCCCAGACGACTCGATGATCGCGAACATCGTACGGATTCATCTTTAGATCATAATTCAAGAAATATAAAATTAGATTCACCGATAAGAAGTAGAGATAGCTTTTCAAGTCATAAAGGCCCTGGACGGGATCATTACGTTCGTGAAAGATATTCGCCAAATTATAGGCACTCTTTAGACGAACGTGACGATTTCCATGAAAGCAGGAGCGACCATAGTCGTGGTGAAAGTCCAATGATGTTGGATGATTCTGCTGAGGAATTAGAATTGGAACATACATTCCAAAGAGGAACGGATTGGCATGGAAGACCAAAACTATCAAGAGGTAGATCAAATCCTTTGATAAAGCCACATGTGTACAGAGGAAAGCATTCGGGAGGAAGACCTTATCGTGGCCGCGGCGGTTTTCGCGGGAAATTCTAAAATTATTTGTGTAAAGCACAAATTTCAAATATTGTAGAATCATATAATCAAATATATCAGTATATCAGACAAGATATAATCTATTCTTGCAAAAATTTTAAGAAAAGTTACATTAAATTATTTTTTTTTTCTTTTTTAATTTTAAACGAGTTTTTGTGTCAAGTTATTTTTTAAAAAATATCACTGTAATGCATTTTAAGTATGGATTGAATTTAAGCAATAGGTGATAAAATACAAAACGTGTACATGGCAAATACTCTTTGCACAGGTATAGTACCATTATATATAAAGTGTAAATTACAAAGTTATTTGTACGCAACGTTGATTAAATAAACGTTCTATATGACAATACAAATAGTGCAAAGAGAACTATAATTTATAGCATTATAGTATGATAACTATGAGCTTCGCGCAACCTCTAGGTTACAAGTTATCTTACTCTATATAATGAACAGTTTAAGAAAAATATTTGATTTTTTTTACTGCGATTAAGATAGTGATCTGTTTTGTTATGCTATGTTACTAGGAGTATTTCATTCATAAAACACTGAACTTACAAATATTATATAATAAGATATTCTAAAGAATAAATTATTGTTTGCTATTTGAAATGATCAAATTAGATTAACATATAAAAGCATGTAATATGCTAACAAGAAAAGTGAAATACAACAGTTGTTCTAAATTTTTAAATATTTTTCTTTTATTTTATTACTCACGATTGCACATAACTTTAGGGTATATATGTATAATAAATATATGCGTGTTTACATTTAAAAAAATTGACCATGGCAATATATAATTCATGTCTGCTTTACATTCTTTAAGTAAAAACAAAATGAATAAAAGCTGTTAATTATTAATACATATTTTAAATTTTGAATGTTACAATTAACTAATAATTATTATATACTTTACATATTATTAGTTAAAAGAAACCAACATGTACTGATACCCGAACTTTAATTTTTAATTACACTAAAATAATACATAGGAAAAGAGAGAGAATCATGGAGAAACTAGAAATATCTTACAAAAAGTCAGAACATGCAAAACTGACAAGAGTTGATAGAACCTAACAAAATCGTGGAGAACCAAGTAAAATTAGGAGAAGCTTGAAAAAAGCTTGCCCGAGCTTACTAAGATTATACAAAAATTTAAGAGCTTGATAAGCTCCAGGAAGAATTTAAAAAAGTCTTAAGAAAAATGTATAGAGAGAATAAAGTCCAACATAAAATGTTGCATTCTCATACATGTATATAGGATGCATAAATAGAGAAAGTGAAAAAATTCTCTTATACTTTCGGACAGTCTAAGTTATAAATATTTGTACACTCAAATGCAAACTTGGTTTTCCTGGAGAAAAGAGCGTTCAAAGTGGTTCTATTACACGTTTTATGTTTCCAAAAGATAAAATAGGAATCACATTAGAACGTAAATGTTTTTTTATAGTTGAAATTTTTATTCAACTATACAATCATAACAGAAGTACCGCGACTATTTAATGTGCATAAAAGGCATAAAAGACGATAGTTTGTTGTAAAGTAATTGACTTAAAATGTTGAAAGCATTTTGGAAGTCTCATTATTGTAAGTATTTTAAAATTCAAATTTTTAAGCGCAGTATTTGAGAACAATACCTCTAGCGTCATCTAGCCAACAGACGTGGAACTCCTGAAACAAAAAATTGTATTTATTTATAAAATAAAGCACTTTTACGTATTGGAAATAAGAAAAATACCATTACAGTGGGCTGGAAGCATTGTATTCAACAATTTACAAAAATGCATTTATGAACCTGTGTCATGTATTTAAATTTATTGAGAGACTTTCATTATTAAATTTATATAAATTAATAATGGTTTGGAAAAGTCAAAACATTCCGAAGTTAATTAGTCCTGCACTCCGATATAATTTGATTCGTAGTATAGTCAATTAAACTAATAAAATCAACTATATTGAATTGAACAGAAAACGATACGTGTGGCGCCATCTAGCGGTACTGTGTGGGAACTAATGAGACTACAGTTTCAGATACGTGTAGTTCACCCTGTTCGCCGGAGAGATGGCGCCACTTGTTCCATTTTCGTAAAAATTCAATTAATATTGATTTTATTGGCTTAATTAACTTCAATGTGCATCAAATTACATCGGAGAGCAAGAGTAATTAACTTCAGAATGTTTTTACTTTACCAAACAATTTGTAAAAAGTTTTTTTCAATTTTTCGAAAATCGTTTTTACAGATGTTTCCTTTCTTAAAACGGAGCTTATTTGCATAAATTGATAAACAGTCGTAGGTATTAACAAAGATAAGATACAGATTACGTCTATGATCTTATTACCTGTTTTTTACGCTGCATTACTGATCATACAAAAACCAGTGCCCTGCTTTACCATCAATGAGTAGTCAATGTTTTATCGCACAGTTCCTTGAATCCAGAGTCGTGCAATAGATCCTTGTTCCAAAAAATAGACTTCACTGTAAAAGAAAGTGTTGTAAAATAAATAAAATTTTTACTTAAACAAAAATCGTAGCTCTCAGCTCGCTATCGCTTTCTAAAGATTGTCTTTCGAAAATCTTTAAAAAACGATGTCGATTACCAGGTCACACCACGTGGAGGTGGCTACGACAGTGACCCACCCTAACTCCAAATCCCAACCACCCACCATTTGCAATTACCTCATTTATCGGAAGGATAAATGAGTTCTAACTCTACTTAGCCCGCTGGCTCGCGAAAATATACAAGTTCTTTACCATAATATAGCAAAGAACTTGTATCGCACGCAAGTTTCTTAAAACTAACTTATAGCACACAGGCGCACCATACAATTCCAAACTTAACTTAACGCTTGCATTCTAAGATTGCACCCGTGTTATCTAAAACGGTATAAAAAGCAAAGGGAGAAGGGAAGAAAGTTAGAAGAACTTTCTACTAGAAGGGAAGAAAGTTAGAAGAACTTTCTACTAGAAGGAAAGAAAGTTAGAAGAACTTTCGCAAAAAGGTGGACCAGCATTCTCTGTCAAGTGAACCTCGCCTTCATGGGTCAAATGGTAGTCGAATAGTGACTTACGTGAACCACGAGACCGAATTGAACCGAAAACACTGATAAGAACGAGTGACACATCCGCGAAGGGTTTCCCATTTCTCCCCGCTCCCGTTGAAAGGGAGGCTAACAGCAGAGAGGATACCCACGCCGTGAAGCGGCAGATCGAGATGGACCATCAATCAAAATGCCTCGCAGAGATGTGTCCCTGGCGCTACACCAGCACTTGCAGCTCAAAACTGCCGCGTGTTCACAGCACTACCAACCCCAAATGATCCACTTGGGTCTGGACCAATTGACAGAGAATTACCGATTAATACTACACTCTAACGCGCAAAAAATTCACGTATTGTGAAAATGGGTGCAAGTTAGAATTGTAAGCGCTCAACTCACTTATAAACTTAATACTAATTTCGTGGGATCCCACATACTCTGTTCTAAAATTGCACTCGCATTATGTAAAATGAAACGCTAAACGAGAGAGAAAGGAAGAGAGGAACTAATACTATTAACGCGGAAAAAGTTCACGAATTAAAATGAGTGCAATTTAAAACAGCAATCGCATACACACACGCTTAACATACTTATTCTAAACGCCGCACGCGTACCTCTTATTCTAAGCTTGCACTCGATTGATCTATAACGAGGTAAAAAAGCAAGGGAGAAGGTAAGAAAGTTAGAAGAACTTTCTACTAGAAGGAAAGAAAGTTAGAAGAACTTTCTGCTAAAAGGTGGATCAGCATTTCCTGCCAAGTGAGCCTCGCCCTCCTGGGTCAAAGGGTAGTCGCATCGTGACTTACGTGAACCACGAGACCGAATTGAACCGAAAACACTGATAAGAACGAGTGACACATCCGCGAAGGGTTTCCCATTTCTCCCCGCTCCCGTTGAAAGGGAGGCTAACAGCAGAGAGGATACCCACGCCGTGAGGCGGCAAATCGAGATGGACCATCAATCAAAATGCCTCGCAGAGATGTGTCCCTGGCGCTACACCAGCACTTGCAGCTCAAAACTGCCGCGTGTTCACTGCATTATGTACCCCCAATGATCCACTTGGGTTTGGACCAATTGACAAAAAATAACTGGGTATACTACAAACTAACGCGTAAAAAGTTCACCAATTGTGAAGATGAGTGCAAGATAGAATAAGAGGCACTTACAGGGACCCACCCACCCTCCCACGAGATTACAATTAACTTAAAACTAACGCACGCATCCCTCGATGATCCCTCGATGATTGATGTCTTCAAGTTTCGTATATACGCATTTCACACATGCACTCATCCATTCTACATTACAATAACTTGTACGCAACTTAAAATAACTTAAGATTAACTAACTAGCGCATCCGTCGGTGAAATCCTTCCAAGGCAGTCTTCAATGATTACTTATTGATTACCTACGCAATAATTATCTGTAACACTAAAAAATGTATAGAAAATAGTATAGATAAATAAGACGACTGTTTAAAATTTGTGTAAAAAAGTAAAAAAAAACTCGAGTCGACTCGATAAAAATACGCAAATAAAATAGCAATAAATGTGAAATATTCGATTACTTACTCAAAATTTAAATCTGAAATATACAAAAGTAATTAAGACAAATATGAATCATTTCATTACTTACATGAAATAAAAAGCTGAAACAGACAAATG
This sequence comes from Megachile willughbiella, assembly GCA_945859595.2. Classification (NCBI taxonomy): domain Eukaryota; kingdom Metazoa; phylum Arthropoda; class Insecta; order Hymenoptera; family Megachilidae; genus Megachile; species Megachile willughbiella. The sequence continues at coordinate 16,338,376 of OX243796.1, forward strand.
TAATTAAGACAAATATGAATCATTGAATTACTTACTTGTAATAAAAATCTAGAACATACAAAAGTAATTAAGACAAATATGAATCATTTCATTACTTACTTCAAATAAAAATCTGGAACATACAAACGTAATTAAGACAAATATGAATCATTTCATTACTTACTTGAAATAAAAAGCTGAAACGTCCAAAAGTAATTAAGACAAATATGAATCATTTCATTACTTACATGAAATAAAAATCTGGAACATACAAAAGTAATTAAGACAAATAAGAATCATTGAATTACTTACTTGAAATAAAAATCTGGAACATACAAAAGTAATTAAGACAAATATGAATCATTGAATTACTTACTTGAAATAAAAATCTGGAACATACAAATATAATTAAGACAAATATGAATCATTTCAATTACTTACTTAAAATCAAAACCTGAAACATAAAAATGTAATTAAGACAAATATGAACCATTTACTTACTTACTTAAAATCAAAACCTGAAACATAGAAATGTAATTAAGATACGAAATCGAAGGAGAATGAATGAAATCATTTATAATTCGAAACGAAACTCTTGAAAGATCAAAATCGTTTGAGTTCGAAAGAATTCAGAAATTTCAAAACTCGAAATAAAATCACGATGAGGTTCTGAAAACCTCAAAACCTGAAATAAAATCACGATGTGGTTTCAAAACTCAAAATCCGAATTAAAATCCAGAAGAAATCCGGAAGCTCGAAACCCGAATTAAAATCCAGAAGAAATCCGGAAGCTCGAAACCCGAATTAAAATCCAGAAGAAATCCGGAAGCTCGAAACTCGAACTAAAATCCAGAAGAAATCCGGAAGCTCGAAACTCGAACTAAAATCCTAAAAAGAATTGCAAATTTCAAAATTCGAAATAAAATAATGATGAAGTTTGAAAACTTCAGAACCCGAAATAAAATAATGATTAAGTTTGAAAACTTCAGAATTCGAAATAAAATTACGAAAGATTCCAGAACCTTAAATAGTACAAAATAAAATTTCGACGATGTCTGAAAACCTCGAAACTGAAAATAAAATCATTTAGACATTTAAAATATGCAATTGCAATTGCAATTACACTACATTTTCGCATATTACAATTTCTAAAGACTTTACATGTACCTCTTGTTCTAAAATTGCACTCGTATAATGTAAAATGACGTAAAAGAATAAATAAAAAAGTAGGGAAGAAAGTTGGAAGAACTTTCTTTTAGCTTTGAAGCAATCGACAAGAATAAGTTACTGCGTAAAAAGTAAAAGTCTAATACATAAAAGTTGCGTAAATTTCTAATACGCAAAAAATTGAAAAATAATAGTGAAGATGAGTGCAAGTTAGAACAAGAGGCACTTACAATTCGCGTAAGCTTTTCGCCACAAATTGTGACGAAAAACTTACGCCCTGGCCCGCCCTTCCTCCCACAAGTTTAAAATTCAAATCTTGTAAATTTAAGAAGAATAAATAGTCAAATAAATTACTTACAATTGAACCCTGAAAATAATGAAGGAAGAAAAACTTTATTTTAAATACAACTCTTGAAAAATAGAAATCGCAATGATAATTGCGGATTTAAGAAATGTGAACAATGTAATTACTTACTTAAAATGAAAATCTAAAACAGAAAAATATAATTAACATAGGAACGAAATCTTTCTTTATTTCAAACACCATACTTGAAAAATATAAATCGCAATGATAATTGCGGATTTAAAAAACATAAACAATAGTTTTACTTACAATCACTTACTTAACATAGAAATCTAAAACAGAAAAATATAATTAACATAGAAAATTGTGGGAGTAGGAAGGAAATCTTTTTTTTTTTTTTTTTTCAAAAAACACACTTGAAAAATAGAAATCGCAATGATAATTGCGGATTTAAAAAACATAAATAATACTTTTACTTACAATCACTCACTTAACATAGAAATCTAAAACAGAAAAGTATAATTAACATAGAAAATGGGAGAGAAGATATGAAATTTTTCTTTATTTGAAACAAAACTTTCAAAAAGTAGAAAACGAAAGAAGAATTGTGAATTGAAGAAGACCGAACAATGTAATAATTTACTAAAACTCAAAACCTGATAAAGAACAATGTAATTAACATAAAAAATCGGGGGAGTAGAAATGAAATCTTTCATTACCTCAAACATGCATGAATAATGCAATTACTTACTTAAAATCGAAGTCTAAAACAGAAAAATATAATTAACATAGAAAATTGTGGAAGTAGGAAGGAAATCTTTTTTTATTTCAAACACCACACTTGAAAAATGGAAATCGCAATGAAAACTGCGGATTTAAAGAACCTGAAACATTTAATTACTTACATAAAATTGAAACCTGGAACAGAAAAATATGATTAACATAAAAAATTGGGGGAGGAAATATGAAATTTTTCTTTCTTTAAAATAAAATTGTCGAAAAAGGGGACTCGCAATGAAAATCAAATCGCGAAGGGACACAAAAATCTTTAAAATCGAAATGAAATCGCGAAGGGATGCAAAAATCTTTAAATTCGAAATGAAATCGCGAAGGGATGCAAAAATCTTTAAGTTCATAATAGAATCGCGAAGGGATACAAAAATCATTAAGTTCGAAATGAAATCGCGAAGGGATACAAAAATCTTTAAATTCGAAATGAAATCGCGAAGGGATGCAAAAATCTTTAAGTTCATAATAGAATCGCGAAGGGATACAAAAATCATTAAGTTCGTAATGAAATCGCGAAGGGATGCAAAAATCTGTAAATTCGAAATGAAATCGCGAAGGGATACAAAAATCTTTAAATTCGAAATGAAATCGCGAAGGGATACAAAAATCTTTAAATTCGAAATGAAATCGCGAAGGGATGCAAAAATCTTTAAGTTCATAATAGAATCGCGAAGGGATACAAAAATCATTAAGTTCGTAATGAAATCGCGAAGGGATGCAAAAATCTGTAAATTCGAAATGAAATCGCGAAGGGATACAAAAATCTTTAAATTCGAAATGAAATCGCGAAGGGATGCAAAAATCTTTAAATTCGAAATGAAATCGCGAAGGGATGCAAAAATCTTTAAGTTCATAATAGAATCGCGAAGGGATACAAAAATCTTTAAGTTCGTAATGAAATCGCGAAGGGATGCAAAAATCTGTAAATTCGAAATGAAATCGCGAAGGGATACAAAAATCTTTAAATTCGAAATGAAATCGCGAAGGGATGCAAAAATCTTTAAATTCGAAATGAAATCGCGAAGGGATGCAAAAATCTTTAAGTTCATAATAGAATCGCGAAGGGATGCAAAAATCTTTAAGTTCATAATAGAATCGCGAAGGGATACAAAAATCTTTAAGTTCGTAATGAAATCGCGAAGGGATGCAAAAATCTTTAAGTTTGTAATAAAATCGCGAATCGATCATGTGCTCGTCAAAATTCGAGCAAACGCGTTCGACGATACTTTTCGTACCGTTTAAAAAACACCTGTAAAACACAAAAAAAATAATAGCGAGCATAGTGACAAAATGACTCTCCATCCTAAGATGGACAGCCATTAATAGTTCCCCTCTTCTTTGGCAAATTTGCCGGGGCTCTTCGGCATATAGCCTCTTCTCTCTTCGGCTCAGCCTCACAAAAATCACTCGCGAAATTTTACGACAACTCGGATATTCTTTGCTTTCACATCAATTACAAATACTTTCAATTTTATTATTGATCTCAACAAATAGATGGCAGCCACTTTTATAAAAATAAAAATGAACCATCCATTTGTTTCGATCAGCAACGAAATCAAATATATATCATCAAAATTCATTACTTTTATAAGAAAAAGAATTCTCAAAATTATACGACCAGCGATTCTTAGAATGCGCTGTCCGTAAAAGAATATCCGAGCAGAATTTTTATTTAAAACACTTCACTTCACTTCACTGTATACTTCATTTTTGCAATCGGGTCTAGTACCACGACTGCGACTTACAAACTAAAAGGCCTGGCCTTACGAACAATCGAGTTCAAGAGAATATTAAGCAGAATAAATTCAAATTTAGATTTTCTCTTCTCGATTTTTCGTTAACCCCCCAGATGCAAGCATCTCACGTGTGTTTTACGGAGGACAGAGAAACATGAAAGCTTGCTCTGGCCCTACCTACTTAAAACTAACTCAATCACACCAGAAGTAAGCTACCTGCCTGCCTAACGCTATATTTAAAAAATTGCAAAGTCCATTCTCACAAAAACACACTCCACGGTTCTCACACACGCCACCCGGGTGCAAAAAAGCCTACTCCTAGGGAGTACGTCCCGGGACGTCTCCGACACCCGAGTTCAATACAACATTCACACTCTAAGTTCATACCTTTTTTGCTGAAATCGATCGACAATCGACAGTGAATATTGAACATTTACATATTTCATTTTCTAATTCTTTCGAATATTCAATGTAATATGTGCATGTTGTAATTTTAACTCTATTTTTATAAATTTTTAATTCGATCTTAATGCATCTTGAAATTTTGAAAATTGTTTCTATAATAAATTAGTATAGTTTGTAATCGACACAAGGTCCACGACCTAACCACACACACACGTGTAACTTGTGTCGATAATTCACTGTCAAATTGTCGATCGCCGAAACATCTTAAAACTAAACCGTGTCCACCTGCCCTAACTCATGCGAGTAGCATCTAAGCACGCGTATGAGTTTAGAGCATAAAAATGAACACGGCCAACAATATTTTCACCTACCAGTTTTCTTCATGTGTGCTGAAAATCCTGAGCTAAGAAACATGATTAATAACATGCTAATAAAGTGTCTCTTCCAAAAAAAATTTACTCTAAAGTTTCAAAATGGAAAATGGAAGAACACTTTGCAAAAATCTAAGTATATCGATTGTTTCATTTTCAACAGATTTTTAATATCAAAGTAAATTTACTAAATGATCAAAAACATTCATAATTAACTTTGATATCGAAATCTGTTCTTCGCGAAACTTTCTTGTACATATATGTATATTTAAAAGAATTCACGATACGCGTACAAAAAAATGAAAGTACTGTGAAATCGGAGGGTCATCCGACTTCTATGTAATTTTAAACTCGTTATATCGGTTCGTAATTAAAACGCGATGTACAAGGAAACCCTATCCTGATCTAATAAATAAAATAAACAGTTTGTACGAATTTGGCACGATCGTACAGTCGTGGTCACTATGCTCGCTTCAAACAATAAAAATACAACCAGTTCCCGTGTCGCTTCGGACCATTCGTCCTACGACATGATGGGAACCGGAGGAACCGTAAAGCATGCGACTCACCGATCGCTGACTTGCATCGCTGCGATCGTTTTGCCGGTAAAGCATCTGAGAGACAGCGCATCTGATTGACTGGCTGCTTGATTGGCTGCTTTTGTCAAATCTGGATTTGGCGGTTCGTCAGTTGGTGTGACCTTCTGTAATCATAAAAGAATCACAACGGTTAATTAACTGTGTTTATCGATTTGCATTTTGATTAACATACACGTTTTTTCGACATATACTTGTGCAAACGTTTAATAAGCTTTTATGATTTTGAGGTATACAAACATATACATGCATGCAGAAATAGGTACAATAACTACATAACAGAATTCGATTATAAATTTGCAACCGTTTATCAATACGTATGTCACACCATGAAATATTGTAAAATATTTGAAAGTTTATGTCAAAACACTTGAGTAATTACTTTATAATGTTAGAACGTTTGCAAAAATATACCGGAACACGTAGGTAACTACACCGTAGAACATACTAAACGTTCGCGAAAATTTGTAAAAACACGTAAGTAACTACACCGTAAAACCCAGTAAAACATTTGTAAAATAACGGTAAAACACTTGTAACTACACTGTAAATTACACTAAAACACTTGCACAAGTATGTCAAAACACGTAGGTAACCACACCATAAAACTCAATAAATGTTCACAAAAGTTTGTCAAAACACGTAGGTAACCACACCATAAAACTCAATAAATGTTCACAAAAGTTTGTAAAAACACGTAGGTAATAACACCACAAAGCCCAGTAAAATATTTGAAAAATAACGGTAAAACACTTGTACAACTACACTGTAAATTACACTAAAACACTTGCACAAGTATGTCAAAACACGTAGGTAACCACACCATAAAACTCAATAAATGTTCACAAAAGTTTGTAAAAACACGTAGGTAATAACACCGCAAAACCCAGTAAAATATTTGAAAAATAACGGTAAAACACTTGTACAACTACACTGTAAATTACACTAAAACACTTGCACAAGTATGTCAAAACACGTAGGTAACAACACCGTAAAACTCACTAAATGTTCACAAAAATTTGAAAAAACACGTAGGTAATAACACCATAAAACCCAGTAAAACATTTGTAAAATAACGGTAAACCACTTGTATAACAACACTATAAAACACACTAATGTATTCGTATACACATGCACAATTATTAATTAAAACACCTCAGTAAGCACTTTGACACATGAAGAACCACACCATAAATCGTGTTAATACACCCCCGTATATATTAAAAAACACTTGATAAAACACACTAGACACTTCCACTAGTACACTAGGTAACACAGAGATGAACACATAATCCATTAATTGAATCCTTGACTCGTACCTGTAAGTGTTGATGGGGACGATCCGACCTCCTTGACAGCTTCGATGAGACTGATTACATGCGACCTGTTGAATCTGCGAACCGGCAACAATAATAGGTGATTCAGGATCCAATCAGCTGATGTCCAATCAGCTGTCATCTAATGCACCAATACCGTGCTACCTCGACTCGAACTTGTGATTGGCGTAATAATTCAGTAATTTTTAAATAATTTTTAATTTTATAGTTATTTAGTAACTAATTTATTGTTATAACTATTGAAATTTATTATTTTTCTTAACTTCCTCTTGCAGATATGTTGCAAAATGATTGTTAATTAATATATTACGATATATTTTATTGTAATTAATAATTTTTCAATTATTTATTTATCAAATTATTGTTGTTACTATTCAAATTTATCATTTTTTCAATTTCCTCTCATACATATGTTACAAAATGATTGTTAATTAATATATCACCGTATATTTTATTGTAATTATTAGTTTTTCAATTATTTATTTATAAAATTATTGTTGTAACTATTCAAATTTATCATTGTTTTAACTTCCACTCACAGATATGTTACAAAATGATTATTAATTAATATATCACCGTATATTTTATTGTAATTATTAGTTTTTCAATTATTTATTTATAAAATTATTGTTGTAACTATTCAAATTTATCATTTTTTTAACTTCCACTCACAGATATGTTACAAAATGATTATTAATTAATATATCACGATATATTTTATTGTAATTAATAATTTTTCAATTATTTCTTTATTTATTAATATATCTATTATAATTCATTATTCTCATAACTTTCTCACGTGAATATCTTGTAAATTATCTATTAATTATTGCATAAAAATTTATTCTTATGTAATTCTTAATTTGCAATTACTTATTTAGGTGAAATTTTGGAATACCGTCATGTTCAGATTTGGGCCAAATTTTGCAAACAAGCTCCTTTTTGCAAAAGGAAATATCTGTGAGAACGATTTTTCGCGACTCGAACGAAAAATTTGTATCGTTCCAATGTTATTCCCTATATTACCGAGGTACAGTATAGTATGCGAATTGTTCTGAACACATAATCCGCATCTTCGGACCCACGGAATATATTGCACATAGCATAAAATCAATATTAATAAATATATAATAAATATATAGCATATTAATCAACAAAATCAAAATTAATTGAATTTTTATAAAAATGGAACAAGTAGTGCCATCTCTCCGGCGAACAGGGTGAACGACACATATCTCAAACTGTAATTTCATTAGTTCCTGCACGGTACCGCTAGATGGCGCGACGAGTATCGTTTTCGGTTCAATTCAATAAATATAGTTGATTTTATTAGTTTAATTGACTATACTACGAATCAAATACATCGGAGTGCAAGACCAATTAACTTCGAGTTGTTCTAACTTCACCAAATTTTCGTATAAATTTAATTAATATTGATATTATTGATTAATATGCCATACATTTATTATATATTTATGAATATTGACTTTATGCTGTTTGCAATATATTCCATGGGTCCGAAGATACGGATTATGTGTTCAGAATAATTCGCACATTATACTGTATCTCGTCGATATTATAGGGAATGACATAAGAATGGCAAAAAATTTTCTTGCGAGTTGCCAAAAACGATTCTTACAGATATCTTGTTTTAGTAAAAAAGAGCTTATTTATAAAATTTGGTCGATACCGGAGCATGATGGTTTTCCGAAGTTCCGCCCAAAAATTAATTTGCAAATTGACTTTATCTACAGATATAAAACAGTCTAAGTCTAGCGGTAGAAGGTGGAAACTAATGAAATACATTATGAAATTGACTTTTCCGATGTATTAAACAATAGACTGCCTCAAATAGCAGAATTAATTAGCTCTAGAATGTTTCATATGCCTTAGTAAGTCGAAAACAATAAAGAAGCGATTCCTTCATCGCTAGATGGTTAATCATTTTGTGATCTAAAAAATGCAGTATTTCTAATTTTTTAATATAATACTACAAGTTTGTTATAAAAGCATTTTTCTTGATTCGTCGTGTCCATACAATAATTTGCGAACGTTAACAACACGTAAAAATACAATTTTTTGTTTATGTAATTCCGTGTTTTACCGCTAGATTGCCCTAGATTTTTCAAGCAGCGCGCACGAAATTATAAAATTTAAAATGCAGTAGAAACACGGCTTTCAAAATGCTTTTAATTTTCTAAATTAAAAACTTTTCAACACATTATTGCCTTCAGTATCCTTTTTTTATATTAAATATCCGCGGTACTGTTATCATGAATGTAAATTTCAATCCAAAATTCAATCATAAGAAATGTTAATTTATATTCTAAATATAATGCGTGAATGTTACTGCGAGTGACAGGAATCTGACCCCTTTGGCGGCTATTTATACAAAATAATCAAGACGTATATAAATTAATAGACAAATATTTATTAAATTTGTACTATTCATAGTTTATTTACACACTTAATACATATTTATTAGTAATACTTTTTATCACTCATTTCACCGGTATACTACTTATACATACGTGTACGTAAGATTGAAAATTTTAATTTAGTTATTTAACAGTATGTTAATAAATTTCAGACCACTTTATATTTTGTTACTTAATTTTAAATTTCAAAGATAGAAACTTAATAACCATATAGTTTCATGCTATCTTACAACTTCTTATGATTAATATGTACATAATTCATAGACTTGATATTTTTAAGAATTACTTAAACCTACATACAATATTAAAAGATTCATAAAAAGTTTAATCACTACTATTATTAAATATATTATTATGCACTTATAAATTCTTGTAATATTAACTGTTTGTAATTTATTTTATGATTAATTGATAATTAACAAAGAAAAATCATGAATATTTAACTAAAAACACTTTTATCGATGTTTGAATCAACTAAAGTCAGGAAACATTATCCAAACAAAAATTTTAAATAAGTATTGTAAATTTATTTACATTTTTAAATTATTAATAACATAAAAAGCAATATTTATATTTGAAAAGAAAGAGATAAATAATAGATAGCAAATCTAAAGATACCTTGTAAAAACAAACTATACCCCATTGGTCCGAAATTATGTACTGTATGTAGATTCACACTATGTACACAACTTAAAACTTATTAAATTGTTGTATATACATCAATGTCCGTGTTGTTACTTCTGATAATTTACGTACAGCAAAGCGTTTGAAATCACGAAAAAGACGTTCACTACAGTTGTTATTGATTATAGTTATAGAAACTTTCTGAGAATCTTTCTTTTCAATTATACAAATAAAATCTAAATGTATTTTGTTAACCGGCTTTTCTTTATTACATTTTTCTATTGTTTGTTCTGATATAAGAGCTTCTTTTTCCAAACAACTTAAACTAGGATTTAGAACAATACTGTTGTTGATTTTTCTGTTATGCCAAACACAATGAGATCCAACACAGCGAAGTTTAACTGTCTGATGTTTTTCTGTGTGTACATCAGATAAAATATCAATTTTTTGGTGCTTTGTTTCTAAGTCATCCATAAAAACTTCAGCTTGTACTTTAAAAACTTTTTCAAGAATATCTTTTATTACGGAATAAACAGTAGAATACCAATTGCTTTCAGTCAATTTTTTCGTTTCTTTATCTGTACAGTTTTCCATACTCTTTGATTTATTGATATTCTGAAACTGCTTTGTAGAAATTGAGATGCTAAATTTATTTTCAGGAGAATTTTTAATCAAAATTGTGGTAAGCAAAGTTTTTAGTAGATCTTTATAATCATTTTTACTAGCTGTCGCACAAATTTCAGCACCAATTGCACAATACTTTACAAATTGATTTAATGCTGCAAAATGTATACCCATTGTAACATTGTGACTTAGTTCTATGGGATCCTGGATGCACATTGGTTTATTGGCATTGAACTTAAGATTTTCATTCTCATTTACGTATGCTTTATACCCATTCATACATGATGGTAAATTTTCTACGTCTTTAAATTCTGATTCTGTATGTATCATTCCATCTATTGGGCATATTACTTTTGACTTAAAATCAAAACTTGAATAAAAAAGAAAGAAGCCGTGAAGAAGTTGTGTAATACTATTCGTATTTGTTATTTTAGGTAACACTGTATTTTCATTAAAATTAACTTGCCATCCATTTATAATTTGTGGCTGACAAGTTTTTTGAAGTTCCATTAGAGAGGGAACAATATTAACTGATGGTTGTTGTAAATAAAAAATAATTAATAAAACCAAAGCATAAGTAGATATTTTTCCTGAACCTGATATTTTAAAATGTTTTCCCCAATATTTAATAAGCATCATTAATGGCTTTAATCTATCGTCAAGAGAAATATAATATTTTATCAAATAACTTTTATATATACCCAGACTATTCTTAAATGAAATATCACAAGAAACGTTTGTTGGAATATAACAAAATTTGATAATAGGCGTCTTAGCTTTTGGAATTGCAATTATATCAGAAAAAGTACAATTCATTCCATACATTATTTTTTTCACTTCTTTAAAAATCTTTTGCATAGTCCATGAATTTGGTGATGCACTTTCAGTTTCACATATTGGTTCACCTTAAATCAAGATACCATATTGTGCCATTCAAAATATTGAATATAATATAAATTAATAATTTAAAAGACTTACCAATGTCCATATATATATCTAAGTCACATTCTTTAAAACCTAATCTACTTTGAGTCGAACCAAATTTATATGTCTTGCATTTTGGAAACACAACTTTAAATATCTTATCTAAATGTGTGCAAACAGATTCATATCGTGTCTCTATTTCAAGATCAGTAAGTTGTATTGCATTTAAAAACAGTGTTAACTGCTCATCAAATGTAGCTTCTCCCTCAAATATATGTTTTATATTATCATAACTTATTACGTCAGTGTTATTCGTGGGATTATTTTGTTTAATTGATTTAGATTTTCCTAAATTAAAAATAATTTTATTTATATATTTGTATTAATAGTTTGTAAACGTTTTTATTTGTAATACATACCCTCGAATACTGTTCTTTTCCTTATCCTCAATTTAACATTATATATCCAAACTGGTTTGTTTAAGAGAACTTCTGCAGATTTTCTACAATATTAAAAAAATTATAATTATGAAATTATTAGTTATTGAAGAAAATTCTGAATGCAGAAGGCTCTACAAGAAATCCATCAGTATTTTACAGTGTAACATTTTTAAAATTACAAATTTGCATTGTTAATAATAAAAAAATATTAAAACAATTCTCAGATTACAACATGTTTATATTAGTTTCATAAAATAATATATAAATTCAATAAAACTTTGGTGGATATATATACATATATTTTGTAAATATATAGTAACAAATATATATATAAGTGAATATAAATATAAACATAAATATAAATATGTGTAAATATATATATATCTTTTACAGTAAAAAAATTAAGAATAGATAATACTCTTAGAACAAAGAAAAAAAATTATAATAAACATAAGTTCTAAATTTAACTTAAAAATGATAAAATGAATTATAATAAATGTGCTAAATGTATTTTATTACCTGTCACCGAATTCAATAATAAGGTAATTTGCACCAAATCGGTACCACTTAATTGTACCATACTGTTGAAAAAAATCAATGTATCCAAGTGAAGGAATAAATTTTGGTAACGGTGACACAACAATTGACCTTTCGCTAATGTCAACTTGCTGAAATTTCTTCAAATGTTTTTTACCTGCAAGATGACCTTGCAAGGCATAATCATCTTTAAAATACATTGAACATATATTACAATGTTTTGACATTGCTATTTATATATTAAAAGACTTATATTTTTATAGAATTATAAAAATTTGGTTTGCTCTTTATCTTTTATTATTATTGTATACTATTAGAGTTTCATAAACGAATATATACATATATTCTCCCATTAAATATCATTAAAGAAACAGTATCATCCTTGTTGCAAAACATCAATCTGTACAAAAGACTTTGTTCAAAGAAATATAAACAGAAATGTTTACATGTCACATAACACTTAAGTAATGCAATTATTTTTATTATTTTGTTTAAATAAATGTAATATTACGTGGTACATCGAACTTAAGCGTTGAAAAATTGTTAATTCAATCTATTAATCTTTTACTTAATTGTAATTTCTGAAATATTCGCATTCGTTTACCAGTGTGTCACTATCACTTTTTAACGACCTTTTGCGTATAATACGCAGTACATTTAAAAAAATATATTAATGTAATGTACTACTTGAGTTAATACTTATATAAATCCTTCTTCAAAGTAAAATAATAATTGTACTTATACTCATATTTTTAAACCTGCAAACGATATAAACAATTCAATTTTTATAAACGATTATAATTGATTAAATATTAATTTCACCTCACTTACCGTAAATAACAGTAATATATATTTATGATAAATATAAAGATTTAAATGCGATTAACGTGAACATATTTTTACAATTATCAACTTTATTCCAAAATTTACTCTAACCTAAGGTTTGTTTTCGTTGCTTACAAATTCTAAATCTAGTGGAAAATGTATAGTGTATTTTCGCGTTACTGTTGCTAAATGCCAACAATAGTAACGATTATATAGTTGTTTTTGTAGGTGGAGTAACACTCAATTTATAATTTCTCATTATTTGATAAAATATTGTTTATAGTTTCAAAATAAGTTTGTGCTTAAATTTCTATAAAACCAACAAGCATTTTAAGTGAAACTAGATTTTAAACAAATATCTGAATAAACTGTAACAAGTACCAGAAAAATTTTTAACAAAATATACATTTTGATTATATTCACTTATCAATTAATGCTACTAAACATTTGTTATGATGTTAAATATACCCTTTATGAATTGTTACAACTTTTGTGTATTTTGTGCACTGAACTCTAAAATGTGATATTATAATGCGTAGCAATATAAAGCGTGGCGATATAACAAGAGTCTATTGTTGATGTTTTCTATAGTATCGATTTTTGTCCTCGTCCCATAAACTTTAGCGGCGGTTCTGTACGTACGTATATGTGAACGTATATAATTATGTAAACGTTAAATATATTTCAATTATGAAATTTTATATTTAATGCTTATAATAATTACATTAAATATTTCAATATTTTCAATGTTTACAGAAAGAAATTAGTATATATTAATTACTTCCTTTGTACTTTTAAAAAATTTGTTCGTAAAATTTTATCCTTCACAAAAACATTCATGTAAGATGTCCACAACATACAAAGAATTTCTTGGTTCCATGCACGAATACATGATTCCTGCATGTTTTCTTCAACTAAAATAAAATAACAAAATTAAATTATTTTATATATTATTATGTTATAGTATAATAGACCTTACATTTTAGAAAAACTACTATAATATATCTTGCAATTTTGTTATTATTACTTCTAATAATTTTAAATATACTTTGAGCATATTTTTGCACATCATTGAATAATTCTTTTATTAAAAGGCAAGCACGTTTTGCTTGCAATAAACATATTTTCTTCAATATGGACTTAATGGTTGTTTTAGAATTAATTTTATTATCTAAGACAATTTTTGATAATCTTAAAGTTGAAAAATGAGATAATCTTAACTTTAGAAATCTGAAATAAGTTAATAATTAATATTGAAAATTGATAGTACATAATCTATGTATAAAAAGAAAATATTTACTTTAAAGGATCTGAAGTTCGTTTGCAAGAAAATATTGAGTAACGTAAATTTGTGTTTGAAATATTAGGTTCTACCTCTAAAGTATTACAATTAATTTTATAACCAATGTAAACAATATGATCCACAACTGTATTTTGATCATTGGAAACATTAGTTTGTAATTTGAATTTTTTAAATCGACAATTATATTGTGGTATTCCTTTTACTGTTAACTGCAAAAACCTATTATATGAAAAGAATATGTTATTAACATTTACTTTTCTAAATTATTGAGAAAAAAAAATATATTTGTTGCTTCACTGTTTTGCAGAAACTTCGTTTTCAGTTACAAATAAAATATCATCCACATATTTGATAATTTTGCCAGTCTTTAGATACATTGTCATTTCTTTGCGTAGTATAAAATCAAAATATATATCTGATAAAATAGAAGACAACATTGCACCTTGAGCAATTCCTTTCCCTATAATGTAATACTTCTCATGCAGTTTTATCTGCAAATTAATGTGTTAATTTGAAAATAATGATACCTTAAACAGTATACATAATACTTTAATAATATTTTTTTTTACGTTGTCACACACCCTTTGATAAAATATATATTTATAAATTTTGTCTAATAACCAACGTTTTTTTATCCGTTGAGTGTGATTTGTGCGCACATACAATGTAGCAGGTGCCAATGGTAATTGCAAATGTGAGTCACAAATATACTGTTTATAACATACAATATCATCCATAGCTCTTCTGCTTTTTACTATATAATATCTAAGTATTAAATCTTCAGGAAGTTTTTCAGAGAGCAATTGTATGATATCATATAATTTTCCTGAATACAAAATAGAAATTTTAAAACATGTCTATAGATGCTTAAACTTATAAATAATTACACCTTGTACTATAGAACCAAAAGCATCCATTACATCACAAGATATAACATGTGTCTTTTCATTTTTTAAAATACATTTATTTTGAATTATTGATCTCCATTGCTCGTCAAAAGTATTTAATCCATATTCTGTGATATGTAACTGCTTTAGAAATTTATGTAGTACATGTAAATGTTTCTCTTCATTATTATTTTCATATCTAATAAATAAAAATTTTGAAGCAACTTCTGAACAAATTTTGCATTTTATTGGACCATCATAACATAAAATTACTTACTGCGCTACAAATATGGGTCGTACAGTAGAATACTTAGGGTGTGATTTGTATATTCCAATTGATGGATTCCAATCATTACATTTAATGTCTGGTTGTAAAGCATTTGAATATTTTTTATGTTTAATAAATTTTGTATTAATGTTACACCAATTTGAACGTGCTATGTATAATCTTTTATTGCTGTTGTTTGGAACTGTTACGTGAAAATAAATATGCAATATTTTTATAAGAAATTCAGTAAAAAACCACTTCACAAATATGGCAATAATAAGCCATATTACTTTTATGTTTTTAATATTTTGTACCCACTTTATGCTAAAAATCTAAATGTAACAAAAAAATTGTAGTAAAGTTTAATGTAGTTGTAATTAGTTTCATTAATCAAATATGATTACATACATCTAATTTGTTAATATATAACAACAAATCTAAAGTTTTAAATCGTGGTGTATTTAGTAGATGAAAAAAAGCTTTCTTCATTTTCTTAATATTTCTTAATTTTCCAAATATATTCAGTGGGACCACTTTAGCAAATACAAGGTCAAAAAATAGTTTCATTTGCTTCATGTTAATTTCATATTCACATTTTGATTTCTGATTAAGTTCTTGTTTAGAAATTATGTGTTTTAATATGCTAGAATAATGAAATTTTTTGTGTCGTTTCTTAAATTCTTCCAAAAGTGCTGAAATTGGTGGAATTGAAGCTTCATAATCAGTAATAATGACATCACTTTTAATTGTACTTATAATGAATTCATATATTTCATTTCCGCTCTTGGATGTATCCAAAATACATTGTATTGGAATTGAGCGGCATGTATAACTGGGTAAAATTTGAGATGTATCATACAAATAAATTTTCAATGATAAATTTGTAAGATCATTAGGATGTGCATCTGTAACTTCTTCACAAACTTTTTGTTTCTTTTTTGTGCTAAATTTGTATTGCTTACATATCCCTAAAATAATAGCATCGATGATATAAACTAAATATTTTAAACAATAGTTTACAAATTATCATACTTTGTGTATTGTGATACTGATTTTCATAATTTAAATCAATTGGGGATGAAGTCTGCATTTTTTTCAGTTTACAATGTAATTTCAGTTTAAGTTCATCAAGAAATTGTAAACATTGTTTTAAGGTACCAATATTAGGTACCATAAAAGCACCACACTTATTTTTTGTAAGTATTATTTGATGATCTAAACAGTATCTAATTTATATGTAAAAATTGATTATATTAAAACATGGAACGAATAATTATAATAATAGTGAATTAAAAAATACAAACTGTTGAAAATGTGTGCCAAAAACTTCTTTCACGTTTTTCGCAGTAATATTATCCATTATGAAAGTATATGCATTAAAATATAAGTTTGTACTTATATATTTAAGGCTAAAATATTAACACCTTTAAGCAACAATAATCTTTTCACGCAAAAACAAAAAAGAATGTAACTAACAATGTCAAATTTATTTGATCAAAATAAAAGACTCGCGCATGCGTACTAAGTTTAAATCCGTCAAAATTAAAGAAAAGGTATTCTTGGGAATCCTGATGCATTATATAAAAAAGCTAGAATATTACGAACATTACAACATAAAAATGACTATGTATTTCTAAATTACAACATTACGTGACAATTTATTCTGAGAGAAGGTATAAAAGGTATATAAATATTATGCATATTAAGAAAAATATATTTGATATTCAAGCTGGTTATTGGCAACAAAGTAATTGTTGGCGCGTAAAATTTACGTTTTTAATCCATAGATTTTACTAAAATAATGCTTCTATTTAAAAGAGTTATTAAAAGTATTTATATATAACTGTAAGTACAGATATGTATACACCGTAATATTTAAAGTGAACATAATTTATACCTGATTCCAAGATATTTCAATTAACCGACGAACCTCATTTTTTCTGCGCATATTAAGTTTATTAGGTTCTATGTGTTCTATAATCTATGACAAAGCGCATGCGCTCTTATTACCATCATGACGCTGATGTATATACTCAGTGGATAGAAAATTTTATGATATATAATTTTTGTTGAGTAGCATGTTCCAGTCGTTGAGTGAAATATTTTCTCTTTGTATATTCATATATTTTTTGAATATACTAAAAGAATTAAGTATAATATTTGTATAATTTGTACATTTATTATATCAATACCAGTTTTTGTTATTCGTTTATTGTTTGCCACTATGTATATGACCATGAAGACAAAAACGTACTGTAGTGAGAGATCTCTCTTATGGAGAGAATTTTCATAGGCTGTCAAGCTGCGCGAATCGTCGTCTTATTATGTGTTCAATGGGAAATTGTACTCGCTATGCAACGAGTTTTGATTCATTATGCGCATGTTTTCTCTGATTGGTTCGAATACACTTCGTAACCAAGAGTAACGTGCATGCGCATTCACAACTTTCATGACGCTAAACGTATATACCCAGTGATCTTTCTTTCTGTATTCACTTTACATGAGTTCTGATCGCAATCATATATATATGTCTAGGATTTAAAAATTTAGATATTTCGGAGTTTAAAAATTTAGGATTTTGGGGATTTAATGATAGTCAAATGTGTTTTGCGAATTATGACTTAATTGTACTTGATCCATTCGTCACATTTTTTCTTTATCAACATATTTTTGTCCATCTTGTATATGACCGACGAAACAAGAGGCGCATAGTAGTTGGGCAGCGCTAACTAGTGGGGAATCTACAGAAGTTAGCCGAGTTGCGCGATTTGAGTATGCTTTCTCGCTGAACAAAGTATAGTTAGTGCAATCACTCGTGGAACAGACTGTATAGCACGTATGGAATTGGTAAACCTGGATACCGGTAAAGACCACATGGAAAAGACGAAAACATAGCGAGGCAGAGGGGAACGACAGATCAGAAGCGCCACAAAATGGAGATGCGGACATTTCGCAAAACATTCGGCATGGATCGAGCTCCATGTTCGCCCGTGAAAGTGATGCGGTATCTCCGCGATTAGGGGATACAAATTTCGTGTCTAGTGAAAGGACGTCGAACAGTTTGTATGTATCGTTTCGCGCGTCGCAATATGTAATCAGTTACGTTGAAAATGATAAGGTTAGTTTAAGGGTGTGTAATCTTCGCTCGTGCCGGAAAGTAGCGTGGCGAAATAATTCTCGACCCTATCGAAGCGTACGACCAAGTGTCGGTAATAGCGGATCGCGGCGGCATGAAGTGATCAAATTTTCTCTACCAAACATATCGATAACAGTAAGAGTAAAAACGTTATTAAGGACAAAGACGAGAGTAACAACGTTAAAAGTGGTGGCTATAGCGATAGCGACGGCGGCGACAGCGGTGGCGCAAGGTGTGAGGACGAGGTGAATGCACGGCGGCCGCGGTGTGTGCCAGTGGTGTGCGCGCTCGTCGCTCGTGGAAACCCGCCAAAACCCGCGGCCGCGAACAACCACCAGCAAGAGCAGCAGCAATAGCAATAACAACAGTAGTAGAAGGAAAAGGAGAAGGAGAAGAAGGAGAAGGTGGAACAGCGTTAACTGTAGTAGTAGTAGTAGTGGTAGCAGCAGCAGCAGCAGCAGCAGCAGGAGCAGGAGCAGAAGAAGCAGCAGTAGTTGCGCGTGACGTTGTGCTGTTTTGACAACTTTCCGCCGCGTCGGGGCGTCGCGCCGTTTTTCTCGCGGCGGCGGCGGCAACGGCAGAAACAACGGCAAACGCTCGTTCGAGGAAAGTCCCGAGTGACGGCGACGGCGGCGACGCTGCTGACCCCCCAGCCCACACGACGACGACGACGGTGGCGGCGACGACGACGCTGGTGGCGGCGGCTGCGTTCTGTTATTATTTTGCCGCGGTGCTTTTGACCCTTCGAATCGGGCGAGTTCATTGCAGCGCTTTCGCGGGGGTGTTAGCCAGTTTTATTACTCCGGCCTTCTCCGTCCGCAGCAGCAGCGCCGACGGCGCCAGAACACGATCTGGTGTACGCAGTATGTCTACTAGTGTATGTACTCGATCGCACCAATAATCTGGATTCGTTCAAGTATCTATTCATAGAGCGACAAGTTGCCGACCAACTCTGAACAACGACTCCCGAACGAGTCGATCGAAAAAGAACTGTATCGGTGACGTTGCGGCTGAGAAAGGGACGCGACGAACCACGTGATATACCTGTCGTCGGGCTGCGTCATGCAAAGCATGCTCGATTCCCCGATGGCCATAACCTGAATCGAGCCGATTTGACCCGATTAAACCCGATCCAACGTATTCGTAACTGAACGAACGAATGAAAGAAAACAAACGGTAGCCATTAACTTTTTTCCCCCTTTGCTCGTGCTTGTGCGCTTTGAACAAAGACTTGTGAATCGTTCGTTCGTGTGTTTAGAAATTACATCGTGCCTCGATGGTGTGCGAAAGAAAATAAAAATTTAGCCAGGAAGAGGGTCAAGCCTGCGAGCTCGTAACAGGTGACTAGAACAAATGGAAGGATTTCGACGGTGATATACTCGTGTTGTATCCTCCCGATTCTTTCCTAGAAACGGTGGATCAACTTTGAAATTAATCGTGCTGTGCCGTACCGTGCATACAGTGTCAACCATTACGTGTAGTTATCTGAAGGTGGTAGCGTGGGAGTCCGACATTTTAACCGCTCGTATTAACGAAAAGATACAAGTGTCCACGTGTGAAATACGGTCGGTACATCAGGGGCGTGTGAATCGTACGTCGAGCTTACATTTTAAGGTGGTTGTATCACGAATATGATTTTATTAACAAATTTCTTAAAAATTTAATTGAATTTAAATAACAATCATACTATCGGAATATTAGTAAAATTTTAGGAAGGTTAACTGTAGCAAAACGGACATAATTTTATTCTTCTATTTAAATGAACAGTATCTTACCTGTTTGCATATACTTTCAAAAGAACAGACGTTATTCTTGTACGTGTATTTTATTATTTTACTGTTCTACCCTTTTATCGTTTTATTATTTTACCATTTTACTATTCCATTGTTATTTTATCATTTTACTATTCTATCATTTTTACTACTTCACTATTTCAGTATATTACTATTAAACAATCACTTATTACCTATGCATCAAATGGTTTATTGAATGGGTACCTGTTATCCTTGTTGTATTAAAAATTATAATAACATTTAACATGTTCGTTATAGAAAAAACATTTGCTACAGGTACATTTTCAAATATAACGCTAGAATGCTATTTGAAATTTTTTTGAAAAACTACATAACTATGGTCAGATGTAATGTGTTACTCAGAAAAAATGTTGCAAATTTCCTATACAAATTCAGAAATAACATATTAGGAAAGCAGCAGGTTTATTAATAATTTATATCCATTAATTGACTGGAAAAGTATTTATTTTTTCCTTATTTTATATCATAAAGGTATTCTATTTTGCGTCAGTATTATTTAGAAAGTTATGTACTCTGCAATAAAAATTTTTGACTAAGATTATTTTGTTTATTATATTTACTAATGTCCTTCTGTTTTAAACTTGACAGTCGTGATATAACCACCTTAAGACGATTCTTCAATATCTTGTCTTGTAGACGTTTTCATATTTGTGCGATTTAATATTTAAATTCATAGTTACAATTTGTCCATTCTTTTGTTATTATAGTCACGCTATTGGTTACCAAAGGAAAAGGTATTAAGCACGTTTTGTACTGTGATCGAAGAACTTCAAGAAAGAATAAATGAAGGAATTTGTGTGATTTTATCAAGTAAAAGGAAAAGTGAAGATTTTTAGAAAACGAAGCATTCACTAACAGTTTAGTATTGTTAAAAGACACTTGTGCTTGTTTTTTGTACTGTATTGTGAAGTGAAGTTTGTCAGTATTTGACGAAGCAGATGATAATGAAAAATACTTGGTGAGTTAAATACTTTATATATAATTTTTCTGTATCAATTTAAATGATTATTGGTTTTTGCAATGCATATATTTTAATTACTTTTTGGAACAAAGGAAAGAACATAGGTCAATTAAGAGAGGATTTCTGGGAGTTGAAATAAAAAAAAATTTACGCGTGAAAAACACTAAATTTCGCTTTTATTATTTGAAAAAAAATTGAGGTTAAGTTTTTAACGTTAATTCTGCCGAAACGTCCGTATCGCAACAGAAAGGTAAATGACTTAAGAACAATGTATAATACGTTTGTATTCATATATATGTGGTAATCGATTTTCGCGATTGAGTTTTCTGTGCTTTCTTTCTCGTTTTTCTTTAATTTGATTTTCTGGCTAAGAAATTCATGATTTTGTAATCATTATGATTCGTAGAATATGTAAGCATACATTGCTAGGTTAGGTTACTAATCGTTATAACTTAACCTCAAAACTAGTCACAGATTATTTCATTTCTCATTTCTTATTCTATTTCTACTTTTATTATTTTCAAGTAGTAATAAACAGAATTATATACTCCATTTATATTTATCCATTTTAATAATTTAATAAGTAGTAAATTTAAATACACATTTTTGAAAATGGATACTTATACATGTGTTGTCTTTTAAAAGCATAATAAGAGTAATGCATTTGTTATTAAATATAACCTTTAACTAGTAGATGTACGAAATGTTATTATTTATTATTGAAATTTGTTACAAAAGCATACAATAAAAATGAAAAAATTTAGTGTAGTGAATATAGTCAAGGTCATATTACAATTGATGGAAGCAAAATAGTATTTTAGTTTATTAACAATTCATCATATTGTCCAGAAAAGAATTTTGTGCCAAGAAAATTAGAGCTCTTTAAGCAGTAATTAAGGTTAATTATTCATGGTAATTAGAGTTAATTATTTGCAGTAATTAAAAATAACATTTATAGTGTGATAAGCAATAATTTATAAATTTAAATAATAATAGTCTATTATAACATATTATATTAGAGTAGCATCTAGTGTTATTTTTATTTGTGTGGTTGTAAATAATTTATAGCAAGTTAATTCTATTTAATATTGATAGTTGTGTAAAATTATGAAAAACGTAGTTTAATTTTGAATTATGTTTAAATTGATGAAAGACATATACGGTTGAATCAATTTTAAATAAGTTAAAAAAAAGTAATTTTACTTATTATTGATAAATATCTGCAATTCCATATTTAATATAATTAAAGGATTTATTCAAATTAATTAACCATTAAACCATTACCTTTTGGAACTAAACTGCAGAATAATATATATCATTCGATGCTTATGAATATATAATACAAATATTTACCAAGCATTATTTATTTTATAGCTAACATACAGAAAAATTATTTAAAATTTTTCATTGAAAATAATGAGTAACTATATTATTTTAAATATTCATTAATTATAATGCGATGATTATATTGGCAAGTGTATATTAATTGCTATAGGTATGAAGTACATTTTTATGAGATTTTACACATTATTGTACATTGTAAAATTTAATCTGTAATATTTAATCTGATTAAAGGAAAATATTGTGATACATGTTTGTACATTATTTAAGAGAAGATTATATGAATTATAAATTATTTGTATGTTATATATTTAGATTTACATTTAATACTTTCGTAATTAAAACTATGGAGTTGTTTGAAATAGTTTTTACTTTTTGCATTTCTTATTTTTGGGTATTATGTCTATACGTATTTTCCAATGTATACTAAAAAATGTAAACAGGTTATAATATTGTTATATCCATGAAATTCTGTAAGCAGTAAATTATACAGTTTTAGAAATAACCATTCTATCTACATGTGTTTTTCCTATATTCAGTGTCATTTTATGTTGATTTTATATTTCTATTATATTAACTAATATACATATATGAATATATTGATATTATATATTTATTGAGTTTCTTGGGGGTAATGATATAAGATAAGAATGCACATCGTCATTAATATTGATAATAGGTAATCTTATCTTGATTATGACTTTATTTCTAGTTAATGAGCAAAATGAATTTAAAATACAAAGTTATTTACAATTCATTTTTAATAGAAATTATAACAACTATTATAACAATAACAATATTAAATTCGTTTAAGAATGTTTTTCAAAACCATTTTGATAATCTGTTTTAATTAATGTTACTCTTTTTATGCTTTTAATGTTACTCTTTTCTTTTTAAAACTGTCAATGAAATAAATGACACAAATAAATTTCATGAAAATTAATGCGATTAAAATATTACATTATTGTTTCAGTAACGAATCCATTTTCCTTTTTTTAAATTGTTTACTTTCATAACTATATTTTTTTTAACATTTGTATTAATGTATTATTGCCATAGTTCAGAAAGATTATTATTATGTTTTGCATTGTAAAACCGGTTTTTATGAATAAGTAACATTGTTATTTATTTACAACTAAAACATTTATGAAATTACCAATATTTAAAAGTTATTATATAGATTATGACAAGTAACTAGCTGGTTCTAATAACTTAGTTATTGTTAAGTGTCCATTTGTTAACAATTATATATTGTTTTGTACGTCATAGAGAAACAAATAAACTGTAAGTATTTAGGATTCACATAAATACGTAGAAGTTAAAATTTTAGTAAGAATATTCACAAACAACTTTTCAACATATAATTGACTATTTGTAAATAATTTTTTGTGATACTCTATTTATTTAGTCTTTCGAGTATTGAACTTATTTTTTAAATATAAGTGACAAAATAGGATCATAGAACTTCATTTATTAAAAATTCATTAAAACAGTGTTTAACGTGAATTTTCGGGTATTTCAATATTATTGGATTTACAACTGTATATTTAGTCTCTAGAATCAGAATTTAATAAGCCATACTTTTTAAACTTTCATGGAAAGTAAATCAAAAATTCAAATACCTTAGGTCAATATATAAAAACATAGCACAATTTTTGTATTATTATATTAAAAACTAAATGATCTGAAATAAATTATTTTTATCATTGGAAAAAGTGCAAAATTTCATATGTGAAACAACATGTCATTTTTAAAAAAAAGTACATTTGATACATTTTTGCATTGAGGTTCAGACATTAAAATTCACAATGTGTATTTCTATAACAATAAGAAACTGTTCCGCATTTCATCCTCTGCTTCATACTCTAATGGTTAATAGCAAAAATTAAACAGTTATAATAATGTTAGTCATACATATTATACAAACAAGAGGTTAAAAAACATTCTTTTGAAATCTGACAATTTATATTTCCAGTTTTATTTCTTATTTTAATTTAAAGTTCAACGTGGATATTAGATACTTATCAAAATTGATGTTACGATTCACAACATGATAATAATTTCTTCAAATTACGTTGATAAAATGAAAATACTCTCATCACATTTGATGTTGTTTCATGCATTAATTATAGAATTGTAAATTTGTCTTTTTTTTCTAATTTCCATTTGTTATATATGTTTATCACATTTCTGTGTTTCTATTAGACTGAAATTGTTGCAAAATATAAATACAATTAAAAGGTTGATTAAAAGTTTAAACGATTAGACTACTTTTCTTTCCACTAAATAAACCTGTGTATAACGCATCCTACGTGCGCGTATGCGGAAACGACGCGTCTAATAATAGGCGACACGTTTACCGTCGACACTTATTGGGTAGCTTACTCGCAAGATATATTTCGAAAGTAATCAGATTGACATTATTAAAAACATTTTATCAACGATTTAAGATGATAACAATCGTTGATACAATTACTTTCTGAAATCTTGTTGAATTGTGACTTATGCCTTAGAGTTGGGATCGATATTGTATCGATACTATCGATACCAATTTACGTATTTTAATTTGATATCAGGTAGTATCGATATCTATTTGACATCTACATAAAAATTTGTAAACAGTACCTGTCTGATACTTATTAATTGGCAAGCATGGTAGGCTTCCCTAGGGAAAATGGCGACGTAGGGGAAGGAAGCCCCACCACTCGTTTAGTTTGTGCTTGGTAAATTTTGAAATTTTTAAACTTATAAGTATTGAAATTTGGTAATTTAAAAAATTAAATAATTGGAAATTTGGGGATTTGGAAATTTACACAAATACCTTAATTTCCAAATTTGCAAATGTTCTAATTCTTAAATTCAGAAATTTGTACGTTTGATTTTTCGAAAATTAGAGAATTTAAGGATTTAAATACTTCATAAAATATTATTTATTGCTAATCATAATAGTGTAGCAACAAAGCAGAAATCAATAGTGCGAACTATGTAATTCAATTACATAATATATATTTAAACGATATAGAACATATATATACATATTCAATTGAATAACTTAAAACTACTGATAATTGCATTAGATATCAAGCGAGTATTGATACTTTCGTGAAGTGTGATTTTTTATTTTAGTATAATGTTTGGTATCGATTGAAAAATATCAATGTCAATAATTGATACTAAATACGTAAAATGTCGATATATATATATATATATCGATATTTCTTATTAAATATTTCAGTATTAAATTGTTTGAGTATTATCAATATGTATCGTTATCGATTCAATCGTCAGTTATATCTTTAAACCCTAAAATAGAGGTGCTGATATCAATAACGTTATCGATGAATATTGATATGTTATTAAGATACCGTTAAGGCGAATGGGAATGACTGAAATAGAATGTAACATGTAATTTTATCATTCAAATCTATTTTCATTTCAGACTTTTAATCTAATCTAACATAACTTTATATATAAATTTATCATTTAGATTTAATTATTTTTGTTTGAAATTAGGTTAGATTAAATTTGAAGTTTTAATAAAAATAAATAGATTTGAGCGATATAGTTTCATTCTTCTTTAACAAATATTGACGATATATCGTTAAATATAAATGATGTCACAACTATCCTGAAATGAACATTAGTTGATCTTAATGATAGAATTATTATTGTATATATTAATTGCTACATTAAAGATATGATTGAAATTTTCAGAATTTTACTTCTTTTTTGCTCATCATTCGTTCGCAGAAAATTTAAGATGCCGGTCGCCGGCAACCCACATGGCAGCCAGCGTGTCAATAAAATTGTTAGGTTAGGTACAATTCTACTTGCTTACCGTTCGAATTTATTTCGGATAATAAACTTATGTTGTCATCTGTACATATTGAATAATTTACGAGATGCACGTATCGTTAAAGAATTTATATTTGTTTTATGTAGGAAACAAGAAAGATAGTTACTACCGTACACGATTAGCAGTAACATATCCGTTCAATGGCGTATGGACAGCATGTATGATTCCGAAATACGTCACAAGCAATTCCGTGTCCGTCTCATAAGGGTTAAAATTGGATGAACGCGTAACAAATTTAGTAACAAGTTTGTCACGGATTATAAGTACGCGCATCAATTCTTTAACCTCTTGTTCTGTAACAAACACACAGCACTGTTAGGAAGATCTTCACATTACTATGCATTTCTTAATGCTTCAATTAGGTATTAGAACAATTGATAGATGCGGTCTATGTATTTATAATATCAATTGTAGATTATTTTATATTAATTGTAGGAATTATATGGTTAATACATAGATTGCTATAAGTTATATTAGAGATGGATATTGATGGGTGATGGATTCTCACTTTGGAAATTTGAGAATTTCTTAATTTGAACATTTTTATAACTGTTTCTGAATTTCCACGTTTTCAAATTTCTAAATTCATAAAATTATTTAATTCTCAAATTTCTATATTTTTATCTATAATATTCATTGTAGATGATAACATTTTGGTATAGAGATTGTATAGTTACAAAGTTAATATATAAATTACTACATATACATTACTATGTATTAATTATATATTAATTCTGATTAACAGTGTTAATTTTTACTCATTTACCCAAACGCTCTTGAAGAGTGTGAAAACTAGCCTTCAAGAGATGCGGGCACAAATGGAGAACACCATTATCCCTGTTTCTTGGATCACTCTATCGACATGCAAAATTGAACGAATTTCCAAGTTAATATTTTATTATTGCATTGCAAGAACTTGTAATCATTTTTAGCTGCCACACACATAGTTCTGAGAATAATAACAGGAATGTATTGTTTGATTTCAGACATCAGCATCGAGGATCATGGAAGTTGATAGTGAAATTGAATGAGAGACTCGTCTCTGTACTTATAGCAATAGAAACAAGGAAGTAAGAAGGTGGTAACTGAACGTATCGTCGTAAGCTAGTGAAAATAAGTTGAAAGGACGGGAAGAAGTTCGGGAACGAGGGAAATCGAACGGGAGAGAGGTGACCAAAAATCGGTCGCGCTTATTCCTGGATCACGTAATAAGAAGGGAGAGAGAGAGAGAGTGAAAAAGAAAAAGAACTCAGCGCGCGAAGCATTGTAAATAAGAGTTATTTTTCGTATGAGGGAAAAGAAGACTCATCTACGTCGGAACGAGGAGATACGAGTGAGAAGACGTTTAGAAGTCCTTGAACGAAACAAAGTTCCAAGGACTTTCTCTCTCTCCCTCTCTCTCTCTCTCTTGGAAGGATACACAAGGAACGATCGAACACTAGTCACGGTGAAGGAAAAGCTCGTGCTAAGAAGGAAACGAGATACGGTGTCACGAATAATTATCGAGCCTTGATTTTTCCATGTTCTTCATTCAAAATTGATCGTATTTCTTCAGCTTCTAGAGAAATCTTAATTCGCGGAGAGTGACTGGCTTAAATTAAAAAAAGAAAGAAAAAAAGACTGAGAAATTTTCAGAAAGACAAACGAGAGCAACATAAGAAGAAAGGAGAGAGAGAGGGAGAGAGAGAGAGAGAGCTGACGAAAGAAGCTGAAAAAAACGAGGGTGTAGTGATTGAGAGAAGAAAGGAGAAAGAAAGGGACCCTGAAAAAAAAACACCTGGAAAAGAAGGACTGCAGAGAAAGAAAGAAGATAAAAAGGGAAGTGTGTGGCGAAGAAGGGATAGAGGGAAAGAGAGAGAGAGAGAGAGTGTGCGCTGTGAAGCGGTATTGAGAGGGCTGGCGTGCCCCATGTTGTGAGCGTCTGAAGACTGCCGGGGGCAGAAGTGAAAGGGTGGGAGGGAGGGAAGGGTAAGGGTGCCGCTGGTATGGAGTATGGAAGCGGCGGGGGCGGAGGCGGTGGGGGCCGTGGGGGTGTCCAACCACCCTCCGCAGGTGCGAGGGGTATGGCGAGCACAGACACTACTGATGCTGCGTGGCACAAACATGAACAAATGATCCTTATGGAATCCAGGCATAAGCAACAATGTAAGTATATTGCCACAAAATTATGCATTTTACCAGGAAGTCACCATAGTACCAGTAGTACAATAGTGACCTTTCTTCGGACCCGTTTCTGTGCGTTTTATTCTCAAGAAAAGGACCCTAACTTTCGGAAGCTTTTAACAAAGTTAAAAACGGTGGGACCTTCCCCACCGCTCGTTTCACATTGTATAGTCGGGTGTAACGTAGGCTTTTGGTTAATGGGAAAGATATATGGAGGAGTCACCCACCATGTGCCTTCAGTCGTAGAACCTAGGGAAAATATAAAGAACGTGAATAAAAAAGCAAGTGGGACACTTCCTTTTAGCTAAGAGAAGCCTACGTTCCACGTGACCATGTATTAAAGATAAAAACAGAGGAGCTTTCTTTCCCTATATCGTCTTTCCCCCTAGGGAAGGCTACCGTTAGGAAGTCTAAGGTCTGTAACGTCTCTAGGGTACTCACCACTCGTCTAAACTAGGTATAATAGATAACACAACTAGGTAACTTATAGAAACACGAGTAGTGTAGTGTCTTTCTCTACATCGTCATTTTCCCTAGAACAGTCTGCCGATTCTCTAGGGTCCCTATCAATTATGCAAATTGCACACACTACGTGGTAATTCTCAAGCATTACAACAAATATTAGGACTTGTTCTTAATCGCCAATATATCTATGCAGTTACGATTCTATATTTTCTGGGACCTTTAAGATCCCCGCTATTTGTGTAAACTAATGCGTGGTAACACGAGTACGGAATCTTGTATTTTTCATATCGTTATTTTTCCTAGGGAAATAAATCCTCTAAGCTTCCTAGTATCTCTATAACTCATTCAAACTTGATATAATACGTGATAATTCTTATTACTGCAAATAGTGGAACTATTTGTAATGTAGGGTCCACATTGTCATTTTCCCTAGTAGGGTCTATGCTAGGGTCTCTAGGTCCTCTTCTACTCTTACAAACTGCTTGAATGTGGAGACTTGGGTTAGATTAGGTTCCTAAAAGATCTCTCACCATTTGTCTTCGGTTTTGAGAGAACCTAACTTAGAATCTTTGCATTTAAAGAACGAGGACAATTAAGGCAAGCGGTGGAAACCTTCCCTTTAACTAAGGGAAGTTTGTAATTCATATCTGTACAACCTAACCTATTCGTGTGATACTTTTTTTTATATTTGGTATCAAGGACAAAATCGAGATTACTAGGTTTCTAAATAGTATGTTCCACATGCTGTGTGGTTATGATGTGTAGTAAAAGAGATATAATTTTATTTGATTATAGTTAAGTGAAAAATAAAATCAAATTAGGCAATAATAGTTGCTAGTTATGATTCAGACATATCATTACTTTCTTTTTTTAGTGGGAGGAATATATTATAGGGAACTTTGTTGTAGAATATTAACACGTTGTGATTAGAAACTGTAGATCTAATATCCACAGATAATGCTTTTTTAAATTCAGTTTCCAAAAGTGATAAACGACTGAATTGGAGTTTTTCAATGAAAATTGTAAAAATTTTTAACGTTTTCTGAATTCCTTAATTTTATATTTTGTAAATTTGAAATTTCTGTATTTCTGAATTTTTTAAATTTCTAAGTTTGAAATGTTTAATTTAAAAACTTGAGAAATTTGAAAGTTGGAAAATTTATATATCTGAGAATTTTTAATTTCTGTATTTTGAAGTTTGTAAATTAAAAATTTTTAAATTACAAAATTTGTGAATTTAAACGTATATTGCTAGATTTATGAATTTCTACATTTCTTAGTTTACTCTTGGTATTTGTTGTTGATCTTCTATTTTTTCTTTAATCAATATAAACATATTTAGAAATTGCGTAAAAGTTTCCGCTTAAATTGATGGTTTCTTGGTATCTGTGATCGCTTTAATGTAGATGATGCAAACGTCATTTTGATAAATAGAAGCAAATATAATATGACGAAATTCTCATTGGAATATTCAACATGTATATTACGAGTCATATGCGTTTCTTCTAATGTTTTTTCAAACATACTCTTTTTTATGTTCATTTGAATATCTAATTATTATTGACGCGTATAAGACAAATACAATTATTTCGTTATTTTAACTGTTTATAAATTGTGTTAAAAAATATCTCTTTATCACACAATTAATTTAATCTTAATAAAATATCTTAATTTGATCTTCAAGTTTGTAAATAACGAAATTTATAAATTTATTAACTTATGGATAACTGATTTATTATAATTGATGCAAATATGATGAATTATGTATTTGAGCATAGTAAAGTTATTAAAAATTATAATTTACGTAACAACATAATTCGCATAATAATAAATAGATAAAGATAGAATTTTACAATAAAGTATTTTAGTAAAACAGTGCATATTTCTAACGACTTAAAATTTTGTTTAAAGTATAAAGAATATTAGCTAAGATTCTTATAACACCATTTTTATAACTTGTACAAAGGGAAAAGGAATTTTATACATTTATATTCAATGTATGAATCGTCACGATGCTTTGTATCGATTTTTTTATTTTCGAAAAAATATCCTATTCCACGCTTGTAAACTCAGTTCAGTTGTTTTTTGTTAAAAGATTTAACTAATCAGTTATACATTTCTAACTGGAACAAATTACACGTACAAACTGTTTCTTACATCATACCGATGTTTCATAACAGGATGTTAGGATTATTAGGGCTTTTGTAGATTAAGTAGAGATCAAATAATATTCTTTACAAAGATCTATTACGATAAAAATTTTGCGCAAAATCGTACGTTCAGAAGCGAGTTGGTGAATAACTGAAGCCACGAGGCTGTCTCGCTCCTTTTTAAGCTCTTCAGAAACAACCGACCGATCACGTGATAGTATCCTTTTCGCGGCGAATTTGAACTCTTCAACAGTACATTAGAAAGCAGCGATTAATTAAAGCAATATTATAATTGTTATTGATGGAATATTTTCACTGTTTTAAGACACTATTTTATGCGAAACTAGTATAGATTCAATTCTTCTTATTATAAATTGAAATCTTTCTACAGACATTTCTGTTATTTTTAGCTATAATTATTTAACAAAGTTTTTGAAATATTGGCAAAATTTTAAGAATAATTAAGCAGTTGAAGTGTTTAATGACAATTTTAGTAAATTTGGAGTATATTATAATATAATTTCAAATAATAGAATTAGATATATAAAATTAGATTGAATGTAACTCTGTGAACAAAACGATTGGAAAATGAAAAGTGTCTTAATTTAACACTATAAATAAATTTTATCAATTCGACTTTTTTAATATAGTTCCTCTTGTTCTAAAAATTCTCAAAATATGATAAAATTAGGGCTTCCAAAATATTCATTTTGACCGACTTTTGAAAAACAAAAATATTTTGTGAATTACTTGGTTGGAATAATTTTTTAATCAGTATTTTTTATTATTTTAAAATCGTAAAGTTCTAAAGTTCCTGAGTTCAAAAATTCCAAAGTTTCAAAGTCTCAAAATTCCAAATACTCTACATTTTGAAATTCTAAAGCTTCTAATCCAAAGTTCCGAAATCTCGAAGTCCCAAATTCTCCACATTCTAAAACACTACGCTCTAAAATTCCAAAGTTTCGTAACCTCAAAGTTCCAAATTCTTTCCATTCTAAAATTCTAAAGCTTCTAATTCCAAAGTCTCGAAACCTCGAAGACCCAAATTCCCCTAATTCTAAAATTCTTGAACTCCTAATTCGAAAGTTCCGAATTCCCTGCACTAAAATTCTAAAGTTTTAAACTTCTGAAGTCCCTAAGTCTCAAAGTTCCAAACTTCAGTGAATTTCTGAACATTGGAGTCCTACGAGCCCCATCGTACCTACGTGTAAATGATATTTTTGCTAAAACCTAACGTAAATGCGTATATTGACCAGTAAGGATGTATATATACTTTTGTAAAAAAATAAATATATCACGGAAGGAGAGAAAGTTGAATTTGTAGGCATCGAAAGAACACGTTGGCAGTAGTATAGCGGGGTCCATTTTTGGACTGATGCCTGATCGGCGACTCTCGAAAAATTCAAAGACTTTAGACTGGACCGTTCGGTCGGCTACTGACTGATATGTATTTTAGACTTGGCACTCTATCCTCCTAGCATCATCTCTTTTGTCTTTCTCTTCCCTCTAATTTCATTTTGTATATCTCAGTTAAAGAACCGGCCGGTGGCAGGCGTTGAACTTGCGAGAGGAGAAAACAATCGTCTTCTTTGTCAAATGAAACATACTTATTTTCGATGATTTATGGTATCTGTTTGTCGATAACGTCTTCGGGTTTACCTCTAAAGATCTATGTGTCGTCATTAGATAAAAAATAATCATTCTGTGTCAAGTACTGATGAGATCTTCACGTACCTCTGAATTTTGAGCTTCTCGATATACGAGCACTTTATGTAATAATTTTTATCAAACTTCGAGCTTTAAATTGATATACTATAAATGTTATTTAGAGGTACTTTTATGTCATGAAATTGTTTGAGAATTTATTTATATAACTGAAAATTAAATATTTCATCTGGTCTATCAACATTGGTTGCAGCTGTCAGTCAGTCGTTTTATATTAAGAATCTTGATGAGGTCTTTGCGTAGTTATTTTCACTGAAGCTTAAGGTACAAATTGATATGTCGTATGTACCATTTTCTGATACTTTTATGTCATGGAATCGTTTGAGACACTTTCTATTTTGGAATCAGCTATTCGACATGAAGTATAATCATTGTTGCAGTTGGCAGTCAGTTGTTTTATATTAAGAATATTAACGAGGTTCTTATGTAGTCGGTTTGATTGAACTTCGAGCTACAAATTGTTGTGCAACAAGTGTTATTTAATGATGTCTTATGTTATGAAATTTCATCAGATCTTCGATGTCTAATGATGTTTAAAAATTGTATGTTTGATATGATAACATTACTTGCTGCAATTGACGCACAGTCGTTTTGTATTCAGGACGTTGATGAAGTCTTAACACAGTGATTGTTACTGAATTTTGAGTTACAAATTGATATAAGTACCATTTTGTGCTACTTTTATGTCACAAAATTGTATTAGACTTTTCACCTTTCGAAATTGCATATTTGATGTGGAATAACATTATTTGCTAACCAGTTATTTTTTATTAAGAATGCTGACAAAATCTTTAGACACTTTCATTCAACTTTAAACTACGAATTGATATGCAATAAGTATCAGTTTGCAAGATTTTTATGTTATGAAATTATCTTACACTTTTTATGTTACAAAATTGAATAAGTGACATAAGATTGTTACAACTGAATGTACATAGTTCTGTATTAAAAATGACGAGGTTTTTACATGGACATTTTCATTGAATTTCAAGCTTTAAATTGATGTACCATAAGTGCCATTTCGTGTTACCTTTGTATCATAAAATTATATTAAACTTTTTTATATTCAGAATTCGGTTATTTGACGTACATCAGCATTGTTATATTCGACAAGTCATTTTCTGCTAAGAATACTGATGAGATTTTTACATAGTTGCTTCAATTAAATTTCAAGGTTTACATTAATGTCATTTCGTGATACTTTTATATCTTAAATTTGTTTTAGATCTTTACACTCTGAAATTAGAATGAAAAATATAGTTTGTTGCAATAGTCATTTTATGATAAGAATATGAGCTCTTTATATAATAATTTTAATTGAATTTTAAGCTTTAAATTGACGTACCATAAATGCCATTTGGCGATACTTTTATGTCATGAAATAATTTTAAACTAAATAATCTTGAAAGTAGATATTTGACATAGTACACCAACATTGCAATAATTAACAGTTGTTCTATGTTAAAAATATTGATCAGCTATTTAGATGGTCATTTTTAATAAACTTCAAGCTAAAAATCGATGTGCCAAAGTACTATTTCAGAGTACTTTTATGTTCTCAAACTATTTCGGACTTGTGAGATCAGTTATGGTACCCGAACATTATTTATTATTCTTGACAACCAACAATTTTGTGTGTACAATATTGACGAGGTCTTTACACGTTCATTTTGCTGAAACTTTCATCTTCAGATTGATACGCTATAAGTGCCATTTCATGACTTCCGTTACGAACTTGTTTTGGACTCTATTTCGAAATCAGAAATTTGTCATGGTACATGAACATTATTTGTAAATCAGATATTTGACATGGTACACGAACGTTATTTGTTATACTTGACAACCAACAATTTAGCGTACAATATTGGGTCTTTACACGTTAATTTTGTCGAAAGTTTGAGGTACAAATTGATACGCCATAAGTGGTATTTTGTTATACTTTTCTGTCACGAAATGTCGTCGGGGTGTTAACGTTTCGGAATCGATGATTTAACATGCAACAACCTAACGTGTAGAAGAATGTTTGTCTGAACGGAACCGGTCCGTGTCTGAACGGATAATATAAATCCAGCTTCATTCTGTCGACGCAACTCGCGCCGGCATAGAAGACAGACAAGCCAGCCAGTCGGTCGGTCGGCGGTGGTTCCTCCACCCCCGTGCGACACGATCAATACGCGACTCTCCTCTTTTGCTATCGCACTTACCCCCGATCTCATTCACACAGAGGATGTGCGCACTCGCGCACCAACTTTCTCGTTTCCTCTCTCCTCGTGCGACCACGTTGTGTACAGCCAGAACGGCTCTCCCCGTAGTCAGTAACGGTAACAGCGAGAACGAGCAACGCCACACCGTCGGGCACAGTGAGGCTGAGTCCCCAGAAAAAGTCCAAATTTTAAAGTCATGGGATTAGGTTCTATGCACTCGAATCTCGAGGGAATCATCGAGTTGTGGAGCATGCGGTCGTACATGTCCATGGCATGGACATACTTATGGTTGGGGATTGTTGCGTTCAACGTAACACGTGACCTAGGAACCATCTTATTTTTACCACGAAATTAAAAATTCTTGTATAGTGTTCTCTCGGAATCGTACATCAATTTGTAGAACCACGTGATGTGTTTCAACGATTTTAAGGATATGTTATTTTGAAGGGATTATATCTTTTCGGTACTGATGGATGTATTTTTTTTAGTTTCTGTAAGAGGATTGTGTTAGGTCGAAAATTTAAAGATTCATGTGATATGCAGTAACCTAATTATTTCTTACGTTCTCATTATGTAACGAGGTCTTCGTAGTTTGATTAAAATATAAGCTTCGAATTGATATGCCATAGGTGCGATTTCGGGATTCTGTTACTAAATTGGGAGCGATCAAATTGTACATCAAATGATCAATTTTGAAATTTTTACAGTCTGACCTTATTTCATGACAGAAAAGTATTAGCAAAGAAAACATGATATACCAATTTGAAGCTTATAGTTTGCTGTTAACGACAGTATGCTTCGTTAATAATCTTAATTCAAAATGGCGGTTTGATAGTTGTAAAAATGACTAATTTGAAAATGGGTCAAGATAAAATTTCGCCACAGAAAAGTACCGTGAAATACCACATGTGGCATATTAATTTTTAGTTCGAAGTTCAACTGAAATGACTGCGACAAAATTTTGATAATATTTCGAATAAAAAAGACTAGTAAGAAATTATAGCAAAAAATAACTAATTTCGAAGCACATCAGATCTAATTTCATTACAGAAAGTTATCGCTAAATGACACGATATATCAAAATAAAATTTAAAATATGTCGAAAATAACTATATAAACTTTCCATTCATATTTTCAATAAAAGTTGTTAATTATTAAGTTATGGTTCATTATTAATAACACACTAATTAATAAAAAGTTCTGACACCTCTTAATTAATTTCAATTAAAAGCATCACAAAAATTTCATGTAGTCTTCTTCAGCAAATATTAGGCTTTAAATTCATATAGCATGAGTGTGACAGTATCATGATACTGTCCCAGACTTTCATGTCGCCATATGATGTTTCAGAATTGGATATTTAATGTAGTGCAACGACGCTTTCTCTGATTGATAACCAGCCATTTTGTGTTAAGAATATTGATGAGGTCTTTACATAGTAATTTTCTCCGCACCTTCAGCTTCAAATTGATATGCCATAAGTGCCATTCTGCGACACTTTTATGTCATGAATTTGTTATGAAACAAATGTTACATTTCGAAATAAACCATTGATACGCAACAACTCAATATTTCTCTTTTCACTTGTTTTTAGTGCATTCATGTTACAGATATTCATGAAACCTTTACATAGACATTTTCTTTAAACTTCAAGCTTTAAATTGATATATCATAAGTGATATTTGATGATACTTTTATGTCATGAAATTTCGCTAGACTTTTTACATTCTGAGATGAACAGGTTTGATATGCTACTGCATTAGTTCTTTCAATTAACAATTATTTATTTTATATTAAGTATATCGACGAAGTTCTTAAGTATTCATTTTTGTGAAGTTTTGAGCTTCAAATTGATATATCATAAGTGATATTTATAGATACTTTTATGTCATGAATTACATTTATAAACGCGATCAAGATTTTTTCTAAGCAGTGCTTTTATAACGTAAAAATATATAGAACACGCACAGGTTCTGTGATATGTGAAGTTAGTATAATACATGTAAAATATACAAAATTAACAGAAATAAAATAAGTAACGTAAACTTCTGCAGTGTACCCGAAAATGGCCGCAAATTTGAAAGCGTTATTGTTCATTCTAGTTTGGAAGCAACACGAAGTTTTGGTTAAAAACATTAATCCGAGCGTTCTACACGATTACAAATTTATCCATTTAGCGGAGAAATATGCGATCTTACACAAACATAGCTTTCATTCAAGAATGCTTACAGTGAAACGGTGCGCTAACGATGCAATTATCTGTGCAGCGGTACCGTTTCCGTAGTTTATTTCAATACAGGAAACTTATTGTTTCTTATGATAGTATTACGGTATGACTTTATAACTACTGTGTTCACTGTAATACTATGCTATACAATTTCAATACATTGTAATCGTAACATGTTCATTTATATGCCAATATAAAACTAATATCTAACATTTACATCGATTTACTTATTAATTATTTCTGTTTTAAACAAATATTAACACCTTATCGTGAAAACGAAGACGGTACTTAAATTTAAGTAATAATAAATTTTAATAATAAAATAATGTATAAAAATACCTTTTTTTAAAAATAGAAAAATTTCTTTGATGAATCATAATTTGAGGTGATATTTATTGATAAGGTGTTAAGAGGAAATTGAGTACAGATTGATTGACAATTTTGATCGATGCAATTCAATTACGCTTCGAACGTAAAATCTTTGTACTTGAGTACGTTCGAACGAATAAATCACTATTGCGATAAGCTACTTCTTACGTGATAATGATAATTTGAGAATATTAGCACATTGCTTACTGTAATATAACTGGCCATGACACTACAATTACAATTCCAATTATAGTAAAATTTCGTTACATTAACATCTGCACACGGATTTTCGCACAAACTAATCCCACTATTTTAGAATATGGAAATCCATGAAAATTATCAATGAGTTTGCAGATCTCGTGCTGAACGGTTAACGGTTATATCACCGCGCGTTGTATTATCACGCATTTTATTCTTATGTTATATCACCACGAGTTTTATTGCATAAAATTTCATAACACGTTATATTTACTACACGATATATTACCATGCGTTGTATTGCCATGCATTGTATCGCTACGCGTTATATTGCCACATGTTATATCGTAGTGCATTATATTGATATACGTTATTTTATCACGCATTATTTTGCAACGCGTTATATTGCCACGCATTATTTTGCAACGAGTTGCTTTACTATGCGTTATATAGCCACGCGTCGCTTTACTGCGCGTTGTATTGCTTTCGCCATATATTGTATCACCACGCGTTATATTGCCACGCGATACTTTGCCATATGTTGTATCACCACGTGTTATGTCACCTTGTGTGGTATTGCCATGCGTTATTTCGCAACTCTTTGTATTAATACACGTTATTTCACCACGTGTTATATTGCCACTCATTATTTTGCAACGAGTCGTTTTATTACACGTTATATTACCGCGCATTATTTTGCAACGTCTAGTTTTACTACGCGTTGTATTGCTACGCGATATTTCGCAATATGTTTTATTGCTACGCGTTGTATCGCCATGCGTTGTATTGCCACATGTATTACACTACGTGTTATATCTCCATACGTTGTATTACAACGTGTTAAATATCGCACGAAAATAATGGAAATAATAATAGTTATAGTTATATATAACTTTACATTTTTTACTTAAATAATTGATATAATTATCGTTACAATATTCCACAAGTGTTCTTATTTTAATTATTCATAGTTTTAGTATAAGTATTAAGATGGTACGGATACAAAAAATGGATTTTTAAGGAACTTTTTCTGAATAATTACGTAATAAAATTTTCCATTAAAAAGATTAAAACGTTTCATTTAGCAATTATTCAGGAAGTCACAATATCGATCGTTGTATATGAAAATACTTAATTTTCATTTTTTTAATTGAGTTATGATATAGTAACTCCTTATTTCCATATCTTAATTAACGTTTTACAAATATATGAAGTCGATTTTGTGTTTGTAAAGAAATTACAATTTTTTAAAATCTTGTAGATAATATATTTTTAGAAGGAATTTTTTGGTGATTATGGTGATATATTTTATATCAATTATAATTATAAAGGAATTCTTTTAGTGACTATAGAGAGCAACAAACGCACGCATTTTATTAAATAATAATCTGCCATTCTATATTATTTTTAATTAAAAAAAATTAGAAAGTAAATACAGAAGTTACATATGATTTCTCTAAAAAAAAATGTAAGCATTTTATTGACTGTTAGTAATTACCTAGAAAAATATTTCTTTAAAAAGTAATATTTTAATATTGATCTTTTCATGTTCATTTTCTGAATGAAAAATTATAGTTACACTGTATATCAGTACAACATTTAATTACTACACGTGTCTAGTAAGTTGGCATGTGAATCCACATTACTTTTGAATGCCAATTTAGCAGACGCGTGCAGCAGTTATTATTTAATACAAAGGACCATTAGCAAGGCAAAATTTTGATCTTGTTCTAAATATTGATAGTGTATAATACGTACATTATTTACTGAAGAATCCATTGCTATAAATTTGGTATCTTCAATTTGAATTTAAATCTCTCGCAACGAAAGGATTAATGTGAACCACTGTAGGTCAAAGGTAGCACGTGTTCCCTTGACACTCGTACCAAGCAGTTGCGTTAGTCGTCGGTAACAGAGCTCGATTCGACCTTTATGCAGGGATTCTCAACACGTGGAACTCGTATAAATATTCGATATTTATAATTAATATTTATACTCTTATAAATTTTAATTAAGATTAATTCAAATAAGGTAATAAATATTTTACTGCTAATATTCTATTAATACAAATGTATATGAGAAGCTAATCTTGGCTGTTACGTTTAATGTTATCAAATTTACATTTATTTAGACATACTTCTTATACCGAGTACATTTTTAACATTGTAAGAAATGCAAATTAAATTTTATTCTAACTGAGAAAAAACAGTAGTAAATTTGTTAGTTCTAACGCGTAGATAAGTTGCATATCAAATGGTGAATTTTAAAATATGAAAAGTCTGTCACAATTTCATGACAGAAAAGTATTACGGAGTAACACTTATTTGTCGGTTTAAAGCTTAAAATCTAAAGAAAGTAACTGCATAAACGTTTTATGAATATTTGATAGACTGCTAGATCAAACAACGAAAATCAACACAAAATTTGCATATTACACCTTCGCTAATGACACTATCCACTAAGAGAAGTAAAATAATAATTATGCATATCTTCAGCAGTAGTAAGGTTTTTTCGATTATTACCAAACAGTTATTAAAAAATAACTTTTCAAACTACAAATTTTGATTTCTCGCTTATTTTAATTTTGCACTAGTTAAAAAAAGAAATGGTGGGCCATTACGATTGTAATTAGAGCTGTAGAGGATTTTATAAAAATTTGTAATTTAATTTAATTAGCGATAACATTTATGAGATAGTACTCTATGACATAACTTGTTCGAAGGATTGTGGTTAAATGCTAAGTTATAAGAAAACAAAATCGATTGTTTGGTGTGAAACGTGGGAATACCCCCTGAAGAATTACCATGTGGCGTACTTACATTCACAAATGCTCTCTGGGGGCAGTTTTAGAGAATGGTCGTATATGGGTGAAAGTCAGTCTATATCAAGAAACATGAATGAAGCAGAATGCGTGCTGGTTATCGCACGACCTGTGTCAGTCTTCGTGACCCCGTTGCGTGGATTCTCAATCAATCGTAACATTGTGCATACGTGCTGCGTGTACAGTGATTAAACCACTTTTAAGCAGATTCATATCTTCTCGTATTTCAATACTAGGGTACTTGTTCAACGCTGTTCCGATCTTGTGGGATCCATAGGAAATTTGATCGATAACACAAATATTAGGTTGTGGATATCAGAACATCGGAAGTCTGAGACAATTTCATGACATAAAAGTATCACTTTGAGTATATCAATTTTAAGCTTAATGATTGTACGAAGCCATTATATAAACGCCCCTTTAGTATTTCTTATAGTGACAAGTTCAGAAATTGAAAGAACTATGAGATCATTATATGTACATGACATGGATAATTTCGGAGTATAGAGTCTGAGCTAATTTCATGACATAAAAGTATCTCAGAATGGTACTTATGATACGTCAATCTGAAATTTGAAAATTCATGAAAATGATCATGTGATTGCTTCATTGACATATTTAATATAAGATAGTTGTCGATTGAAATAACCAATATTGTAGTATGTTAAATCTATCTCAGAATGTAAAAAGTCTAGTGAAATTTCATGACATAAAAGTGTGGTCAAATAGCACTTATGATATATTAATTTAAAGCTTGAAGTTTAAAAAAAATGCATATGTAAAAGTCTCATAAATGTCTTTAATGTGAATACGCCAAAAAAAAGTGAAAACAGAGGTATTAAGTTGTTGCATATCGATGGTTCATTTCGAAATGTAAGATTTGTTTCATAACAAATTCATGACATAAAAGTGTCACAGAATGGCACTTATGTCATATCAATTTGAAGCTGAAAGTGCGAAGAAAATTACTATGTAAAGACTTCATCAATATTCTTACGACAAAATGACTGGTTATCAATCAAGTCAAGAAATGTCGTTGTACTAAATTAAATATTGAATTTTAAAGCATCAAAAGTCTGAGGCCGTTTCATGGTATGAGTCCCGCAAAATAACACTTATGCTATATAAATTTCAAGTTTAATATTTGCTGAAGAAGACTGCATCAAGTTTTGATAAATTTTTTTAATTGGAATTATTTAAGAAGTGTCGGAACATCGGTCTATTCGAACAGACAACAAAATGAGTACCTAATAATTAACAACATGTATTAAAAATATTAATACAAATTTTGTAGAGTCATTTTCGACATATCTTAAGCTTTATTCTGATATATCGTGTCATATAGCGATACCTTTCTGTAATAAAATTATATTAGTCTTGATGCGTTTCGAAATCAGGCACTTTTCGTTATTACTATCAACCCGCCATTTTGTATCAAGATTATTAATGAAGCAATTATACTGTTAATTCCAGCATACTTTATGCTTCAAATTGATATGTAATATGTGTTTTTTAACGATACTTTTCTGTCAGGAAATCGTGACAGACTGTCAATATTTCGAAATTGCTCATTTGATGTACAGCCTGATCACTCCCTCGTGTGAAATTTCTTCTCCCCCTCGTGTTGTTGCCCTTTAATGATTCTTCTGCTCCTAATTTCGTGATTATTTGATTTTCAGTAGGTGGGAGAGCGGGGGCGGGTGGAGGCGGCGGTGGTGGAGGTGGTGCACCCCTTTACGGTCGCCTGGTAGCCGAGGAACCCTTGCCCCCTACGGTATGTGGGGGTGCCGGTGCCGGTGGTGGTACCGGTGGGGTTCCGCAAGAAACCCCTGCGGATATCCACGCCATGCAAGCCAGGATACCCCATAGGTTTCGTGATCCAGCGACGGCACCCCTTAGGAAACTCAGCGTCGATCTTATCAAAACTTACAAGCACATCAACGAGGTAACAACATCCTCTTCCTTCATTTTTTATCAATTATTCTTCCTTCTGATAAACATAAAAATTAATAACATTTATATTAATTGAACTCATTGCCAACGGATGATGTACTGGGTACATAAGAGTCATACATAAGATCATTTGCATGCACAACATACTGG
Source organism: Megachile willughbiella (assembly GCA_945859595.2). Taxonomy (NCBI): domain Eukaryota; kingdom Metazoa; phylum Arthropoda; class Insecta; order Hymenoptera; family Megachilidae; genus Megachile; species Megachile willughbiella. The sequence goes on from OX243796.1 coordinate 16,381,463, forward strand.
TATATTAATGATTTTACAAGGAAAAGTAATAAGAAGTAAAAACAAAAAATAAAAAATAAAGCTATTACTAAATTTAATAAGAATATTATATTTCTTGTACCTAAAGTTTGTTGTAAAATTTCATTATATTTTAAAGTAGATATATCTTATAACATAAAAGCAATTTTTATGTTCTTTTAATGTCCACAGTTTAAGTCTCAGTGTAAGACTTGAATGATTATTCAAATGAAAAAAGCAGAATACATTTAACGTGTAGCTAGTAACATAAAGTCAACTGGACTGCAACAATTTTTGCTATTTTGAAAGATATCACTTACTTTTGCTTGTAACAGTATCTTTTTGATTTGTATTAATTACCTCTGAATTTTTGAACATTTTTGTATCGTCATATTCATGTAGGCTTCACTTTACTTTTCTGCACAATAAAATATCATGTTAACTATAGGTTAATAGATTATTTGATCAATTTTTTTACATGGTTTATTGCTTCATTAATTTAATAATGGGTATCTTTTTTATAGGTTTATTATGCTAAGAAAAAGAGAAGAGCGCAACAGATGCAAGGAGAAGACGGTTCCCATAAAAAAGAAAGAAAATTGTACAATGATGGCTGGGATGATGATAATCATGATTATATTATCAAGAATGGGGAAAAGTTCCTCGATCGCTATGAGATCGATTCGTTAATAGGTAAACAAATTATGTTTTTCATACTACACTAACAAGATATACAATAAAAAGCACTAACAATACAGTGTCAATAAAGAATGATAAGTTAGTGAAATAAGAAACTGAGTCATGATGCGTTTTAGTACTACTAAAGTGCAAAAAATGTTTGCTTTTGGTATTTAACAAATACTATAACAGACAAAATGTAGAAGACACTTTAATGAAATATGTCAGTAAAAGATTATAACCTTAACGCAACTACAAAATCCATGTTTTTATAAAGAATGAAATAAATACTATACAATATTAATATTTTATAGGTAAAGGCAGTTTTGGCCAAGTAGTAAAAGCGTTTGATCATGAAGAACAAACGCAAGTGGCAATAAAAATTATCAAGAACAAAAAACCTTTTCTAAATCAAGCGCAAATTGAAGTGAGGCTATTGGAAATGATGAACAGGGCGGATACTGACAACAAATATTATATAGGTGCGTTTTAAGTTTTAATTATTATAAAATACAAGTTGTTTATACATTTTTAACCTTAAAATAAATTATGTAATTTAACCTTTAAATTACAGTTAAGCTAAAGAGGCATTTTATGTGGCGAAATCACTTATGTTTGGTATTCGAACTATTATCATATAACCTATATGATCTACTTAGAAATACAAATTTTCGAGGAGTATCGTTGAACTTAACAAGGAAGTTTGCACAGCAACTGTGTACTGCCCTTTTGTTCCTGTCTACACCGGAATTGAACATCATTCACTGTGATCTGAAACCCGAAAACATACTTTTGTGCAATCCCAAACGAAGTGCGATAAAAATAGTGGACTTTGGTAGTTCGTGTCAACTTGGACAAAGGGTAACTATATAAATAATATTCTGGAATTTGTTAACATTTTTTAAACTTATTCTATGTAAATGTGCAAACTAAAAACTTTATTATTGATACTTCCAGATATACCAGTATATTCAATCCAGGTTTTACCGATCTCCTGAAGTCTTATTAGGAATACCTTACGACCTTGCGATAGACATGTGGAGTCTAGGATGTATTTTAGTTGAAATGCATACGGGAGAACCTCTGTTCAGTGGGGCCAATGAGGTAACAAAATTATATTTTCAAACATCTGTATTCTTCATATTTTTCACATTTAGCTCTTCCTAGATGTTCCTTGTGTTCCTGGTGGGTTTATTCTGGGTTCTCTTTAATTTCTTCGTGATTATTCTATTGATGCACCTTAAGATTCTTATAGATTCTTTTTCGGTTCACCTTGGATTTCGCGTGGGTCCTCCTTAGATTCTTTGTAAATGCTCTATGAGTGTTATCTGATTTCTTCACAAGTTCTCCTTCAATTCTTTCTCGATTTTTCCTGCGTTCTACATGGGTTCTCTGTGAATTTTTTGTGGGTTCAGTATGAAATCTGTCTGAGTTCTCCCTTTTACACAATTAGCTTTTGATTTTGTGAAAAATTGATCATCTAATTGAGCATTTTACAATTTTTATCATACACTTATACTTTGGCTTTGTACTTATTATTTAAAAAGAATTTTTATTGATATGCTAATGTATTTTCGTGTTTTACAGGTCGATCAAATGAATAAAATTGTAGAAGTACTAGGAATGCCACCGAAGCATATATTGGACCAAGCGCACAAAGCGCGGAAATACTTTGACAAAGTCCCCACGGATGGCTCGTATGTGCTGAAAAAATCCAAGGATGGTAAAAAGTACAAACCTCCTGGCACAAGACGCTTACACGATATCTTGGGTGTCGAAAGCGGAGGCCCTGGTGGTAGAAGGATAGGTGAACCTGGTCATTCAATTTCTGATTACCTCAAATTTAAAGACTTAATCCTGCGGATGCTGGATTTCGATCCGAAAACAAGAGTGACACCGTATTACGCACTTCAGCACAATTTCTTTAAGCGAACAGCCGACGAGGGGACCAATACGAATATCGCTGCTGCCAACAGTGCTAACACAAGCCCGGCAGTGGTATCAATGAGCCAAGATCATGGTAAGTTATCGAATATTTTTTGATACATATATAAAGCATAATTTTTGGCTTTCTGGTTTTTATACACACGACAAAATAAATTTGGGATTCATAGTTTGAAATATATGTATATATTATTTAAACAGTAACATTTTCAAACGCTCTACTTTTATCATAGTTTAAATTGTGCCATATTGATTAAGAATTTCTTGGATACAAAATTTTATGATAAATACATTATTTTATAATGCGTCAGAAGTATGATGTGGGAAATTAATTTCTTTTTGAAACTACTATTTATGGACACAGAAAACGGCGCACGTGTCTTTTACAGTGTAAAGTATGCAATAACTGTACTGACCATATAAATGAGTGCTTTAAATAGTTAGGCTTTTCAGAATTACAATATATACCGCTTAAATTTATTTATCCTATGTTATACATAATCATCATTTTCTCATATGTTAAATTTGTCTTATTTTACTATCGAAAAGGTTAAATGAATTTTCAGAAATGTTAATCGTTGTTTTCACATGCGTTATTGCAACTTTTCTCACATATTGAAACTTTTTTTATAAATCGAGGCAAAATAAAAGTAACCGGTATATCCAATTAATATCAAACTAAAATTAAATGTTTTATGATGACATACACAAAGAATTATTGAATTAAAGCGATACAATGATTTGCATTGAACTTTTTAAAGGATTGCTTCATTGCATTGAAGATTTAGGCAGGCTTTAATTTGTGCAGAAAATAAGAAACTGTCTTATACAATTGTTTATCGACAAAAAAGAAAAACTACACAGTTAATAAATTGGCATTAGTATCATGATAAGAAAGATAAGTTCTATTTGGTTAGAAAGAAAAAAAAGATACAGGATATCCCTCATAACGTGATCAACCAACTAGAGGGTGATTTTATGTGCAAGAATAAGTAGAAAATGTGGAATTAAAAGTTCTTGCGCGAAGTTTTGTTTTTAAGAAAATAAAATTAGGTAGTATAGTATATATGAAAAAGACAAAATGTTTGTTTTACAATACATTTAATTTTTTGACATAAATTTTCCAGTCCGATTTTCTCGAAAACAAAGCTTCGAACAAGTAAATTTCATTCTACATTTTCAACTTAGTTTTACATACAGGATGATCCCCTGGTTAGTTTACCACATTATGTGTAATATCCTGTACAACAATAAATTTTATTTTTATTGATATCTTTTATTTTCTGCGCAAACTAAATGATACTTGTTGTTGCCCGTAGATATGATGGGGGGACAGTACGTGGCTCGATGACTGTCGTATCCGCGGGGCGGCGACGACCTGTCCTAGGCCCCAACCCTAATCTTACTTACTAACATAAGTAAGTTCTGTCTAACAAACAATCCTACAAGCTAAAAAACTAACAATGTCCCTGATAATCATATCCTGGCCTCGGATGTAACGTGCGAAGCTTTGCTTGCTTGAACGAAAGAAACTCACACTTCCGATTCTTCGAACGAGACACGGATTCATTTTAATTGCCCGTGCCTCTGGACTTCGATACAGTGTGCTCCTGTAACCTCTGTATCTGTCATAAGATTACTACAATGCAGTCTCGCTATATGATCATGGACCGAACCCTAAGAAATGGACAAAATTGAAAGTGCTATATAAACAAAACTCTTTCTATGCAGTATTTGACTACTACTATTAAAAATTTAAAATTTCTGTATTTGAAGATTTATCATTAAATTTCTAAATTTATAATTTCTTGGATTTTGAATTTTTAAATTTCTAAATTCCTAAATTTGAAATTTCTGAATTCCAAAATTTGAAGATTTTCAAGTTTGTAAATTTGATATATCTGAATCTATTCATGAGGTACATTAAAGAAAAATATTACTAATATGTGTGAAAGTTTGTGTACAGAGGACTTGCGTAATAGGCCATACAAATGGGAGCGATATAGCAAGATTGCACTGTACTAGATTAGTTATCTAAGAATATCCGTCAATAAGACAAGCTATATTAGACGAAAGCAGAAATGTCAAATATTATCGCAGAAATATGTGTCCTTGATTTATTATAAGCTATGTGATAAGCATTTTTTCTATATATATACATATGTATTTAATTGATCATTCGTTTTTGCAAGAACACATATTTTTGCCAGAAGTATTTGAATCGTATATTTATATGTTAATTTTTTTATTCTGTAGAACGACTACTTCATTGTCTTGTAATTTATTTCATGCATGTGTTGATTGCTTGCATACAGCACGTTTCGGGGTGCATCTTCGTCATATGATATGCAAGACATTTAAATTTTGTTATTACAGTGAATATTCCATCGAGCTATATAACGTGCACAATCATCACTTCATGTTTCATCTTTTTGAATGACTTTTTACCTTGTATAAGCGAATTTATGATGAAGCATATAATGTTCATTGAAATGGTACATAATCAATGTGTTACTAATCACAGTTTTGTATACATATACAAGGTGTCCCGAAGAATATGATACGTATGAACAATAAGAGATCTTATAATGCAAAGCAAGACGATTTTGAAGGGTAATTGAGGAAAACAGATAAGTGTGCATGTACAATATTGAGTCATTAGTAGCCTATCGTACACTGTAATTATGATATATTTTTATGACTAGCATGCACATCCCAAATTGTACATATATTGATTTATTTAAGACTTTTTTTATTATTATTGTCATCATCAAAATGCAACAAAAACCGATGTAGGCGATTATGTTCTTACAGTATATTTTAATAGTTAATATATTTATGGTGTAGGTTTTATCTACTTATCCTGAAAACTTTCTATTAAGGTATTTTAATATTTTTAAGCATATTTTATTATCAGCATGTTGTTATGAGGGAATTCTATTACTTATAGATAATTATGTACTATAATATGTTCAGTTTCACAAAATTATTGATTTATAACATTATGTTTTATAAAAAGAAGAATACCAATAGCATAATAATATATGAGGATTTTATAAATTATGAGTATTATATTATAAATTATAAGTATAAAATTTTATTTTTACTTTAAATTTTAATATCTTACCAACAGATTTATAATGTTATTTATATGAATCCTTTCATTTAATTTGAGATAGGAATTTATTCGTAATATAAAAATTAAAAGATTAATGTTTCATGTATATGAAATATTCCATGCATAAATGTTAAAATGTACAAATATGTTATTGTATAGTTACAAAATTAAGTTTAAAAAATGTAGACTTATTAAGTAATTCACTTGTTGAACATTATCATTGATCATATTAAAAATATAAGTGATAAATTAATATATTGTGCATATTTTTACCTTATTTTCATAAAAAATAGAATTTTTTATTTAAGAATTATAAATGATAAGTGTAATATAACCTAGTATATTGAAATATATTATTATCAAAAATGATAAACAAAGAAAGAAATAAACACTTTTTAATATAAGCAATTTACAATTGAAGAAATATAAAAATCTCTGTACATCTCTATTTAATTTTCTACATATTATATTATAGGTTTATAGATTTTTAAATATTGAATGTTTTATTTTCAATTGATAAATTTTCTTATTTGTCGATACAATACCATGGGACACCCTGTACATATGTGTAACTTTTTTACTTTAATAGACATTTTCATATTATTAGTATACTTTTTTTTTTAAGTTACTAACAAATTTTATTATCGCATCTGAAATTTGTTGTTTTCTTTTTGTGGATTAATGTAATATAAATAAGTTTATGAGATTTATTAGATTTTTATATCTCTACTATTAAAGCCTTTATTTCATGCCCTTGCATAAACCTTATCTTTATGAACCTTAAATACTATTTTATATTATTTATAATTACCTAAGTGTGTAATGTAGTATATAATGCAAGTAAAGTATAAAAATATAATTGTTACAATGAATGTTATAATACTAAAGTATGTTACAGCAATATGCAATGTATATATGTATACATAACAAACATTACTATTGCATTACGAAACTTGGTAACATTATAAGTTATTCATTTTAAATAAAATAATGGGAATGGTTTCATTATATTGTATGTATTTTACTACAACTCATTATAACTTAAGGAACATTATCATTATGTGAATCATAATTACAATTTCATTCTTTTATTAGCAGGAGAAAATTGAAACTATACCTTTTAAAACACAATATTTTTAGTTATTTTCAGGTTAAAATACTCTGTAATAAGAATATGAGATCATATTTACATCACCTTTTAATACTCTTTCTATCAAGTATCATTTCTTATCTAATTGACCAAAAAATGATATCATTCTTTATAACTCCATTGAGATATTTAATTAGATTTATAGTATAGTATATCTAAAGCATGATTTCATTTTTATGTATGAATAATATTTAGTAATGAGATAAAAGTTTTAAAAGAGATGCACTCTTCAAAATCGTCTTTTAAATTTAATGATAATTTTACGTGCATGAATTATATTTTCTATGGAAAGTATCATCTTATACATTCCATTAACAAAATCTTAGTTTACTTAAGATTTTTATTTAAAGTTTCACTTATCCTAGTAGAGACAGAGAAACAACTATAATTACTGCTTAGATATTAGTACTGTATCGTCCAGTATATAAGTTTTGTATACCAGGATGTTTCAAAAAAGATATATGTAAATTTATCTTAAATCTTTTCCAAGAAAGATTAAAGAAAAGAAATTAAACAGTTTCTTACCATGTTACAATTTGCGTCTATGTTTTTATGGTATAACCAATGAAAAGTTAAGTGAGCAACTACTGCTGTGCAACATTTAATCCTTGCACACATTAAACTTTCAATATTTCAAATGTTTTAAAACTAAATAATCAGTCTTTAATCCTTTATACGTAGAATCTAAGAATACAAATTGCAAAATGGTGAAAAGCTTTAAGATTTCTGTTATGCTAGATAAATTTTCAGTTTCTACAGTGTGCATCTTTTTTGAAACATCATTTATAAGACTAAACAAATAGGTCTGTTTAATCAATGATACAATTGAAACGAAGGAAATAAAACATTAAGCAGCTCTGCGCCTGGAATGTGTTCCCGTAGTACTTTGGAATTGTTTATTTTGTTTTATAATTTTCCCATAGTGACAATCTATCGTAAGAGCTAGTTTAATTCATTGAATGATCTATTTTGTTCTTTTGCATTAGTGTGAAAGTTGCACCGCATGATTTTACAATCTAAACCTGTGTTCTCTTCATGTCCCAGGACTGGTAACCATGTCAGGACAGGGAAGCAGCAACAGTGGCAATCCGATGCAAGTATCAAGTCTCCCTGGTGGCTATCAGCCGATGGAGTGCGAGTCATCGCCCCGTCATCTGGGCAACCGACGCGTCGTGACAACGAGCTACCCGTCAACCTCGGCCACTGGGGTGTCTGCATCAGGGCCGATGTCCATGCAATCTGTAGACAGCTCCCTGAAACAAAGCTCTCTTGGATCGTATAATAGCCTAATTCTCCCTGGTATACCCCTGCCTGCTATGATGACCTCGCCGATGATTCAGCAGCAGAGTTTCTACAATTACGGTTATCCGACGAGTGACGCGCACGGGATAGTCAGACAACCGTCTACGGTTTCGACCGGTAAACAGAGAGATCCGGAAAGGGAAGACAGTCCTATGGTCGGAGTATGCGTCCAGCAAAGTCCAGTTGCTATTCACTGAATAACAAAAAGAGAAAGAACGAAAGGAAACTACGACGACGGTCGATGATAACGTAAACTGTCGCGCGGTACCGTCAAAAAAAAATATATTAGGGTGATTATACATACTGTATATATACAAAGTTGACGGCGATACCGCCAACAAACCTGTTGTACTGTTTACGAGAAAGAAAAAAAGAAGGAGGGAAACGAGAACGGGCAGTCGAGGTACTTCCCCGTTGGGTTGCTTTGCATTTCGTCGTTGCCAACTGGTGATGTTATCGCTTCAAGGATAAAACGTGAGAAGAAGGAATGATTGAACTCGATTCAATTAAGTAATCACGACGGAATGTAAAGGAAAACGCGAGGGAAGATTCCTCATTTCCGTCAGTTATTTTCTTTCCCTTCTTAGTTTTTTTATTTGTCTAAAGAAGCCGACTGGTCTTACTATTGGGCACGGATACACCGCGTCCGGCACAGAAGCTTATGATACTTTGCTTATGAGCACGGACAGACGAAACAAAATGGTCTAGTGAGGATGAACCCAGCTGGCCTCTCGGGTCCTGCCCGATTCTGCAAACACTCCAAAAAAAGAAACGTTTTTAGTCGCGTGCAACGTCGTTAAAGAAATTTTGGCACCCAAAACTGTGTGGCCTAGAGAGCGAAAAAGTGATAATTATTATTATTATTATGATTATGATTATGATTATGATTATTATTATTATTAATTAAAATGCATAAAACAGGAGAGGGGATTAAAGAAAAAAAAATGAAGTAAGAATTACCAGTGTAAGCATATACTCCAATAGAGTTTTATACACAATGTCACGAATGTAAACGGTTTTTAGCAAGTAATTGCTAGCGAACAGCCGCGTCAAATGCTAGTTATTTGTACAATATATATAGATAATTGATAAGAGTGCAGCTTTAGGATTTTAGCTTATAAGTGTGAAAGAAAGAAAGAAAGGAAGAAAGAAAGAGAAACACTTGACATTGTAAACACACTCGACTCCGTTTATTTACTTTGATGAATAGAAAAAAGAAGAAAAATGAAAAAAATGGGGGGGGGGACGTTGCAAACGTCAGTTTGTTACCCGACAAAATGGACTTCGAACAAACGAGGTTTGCATGATTTAACAACAATACATATTTATACAGAAAAAAAACAGTAATAAGAAAGTTAAAGAAGCAGTATACACGTAAGATCGATCAAGAATGATATAATCATACAAAAAAACCTAGATACTTTATAATAAACGAATACGCGCGTAAACTCATATACATATGTTTCCAATGGCAGTCGTAATTGATTTTTGCCGTTTCACTTCAAATAATTGTAGCGTTGTTTATGTTACATTATTATATCGTTTTCTGGCATTCATTGGTCATCTCTATTTTTCCAAACTGTCTGGTAATTTATTAAAACTGTATTCCTTTTCCTTTTTTTTTTTTTTTTTTTTTTTCTCTTTGTTTTTGATACTTGGTTGTGAAGTACGTACGACTCGATACACAGAAATTTTTGATGCCAGAAGGCGAACTAATTAAATAAACAAATAAATTGTGTCAATAATGATAAGGTTAATATAAAACGAGATACACGACGAACAATGTAAAATTTCGATACTTATTAATTAATAACATATACCCGCTGCAACAGATCAATGATTCTTGATACGAAATATACTTTGCATGTTTCCGATTTCTTTGTTTGCGACGTATACGTGGAAACAGGTTGATATTTTAAAAATTTATTTTACGACATTTTATTGACCGTTTTGTATTGTTTTATATAGAAACGAAACGCTATGAAATATAGATTCGAATCGTAATTGATGGACATGTTTTATTGTACACTCGAAGCATGGTATGATTTTTAAACGATTAGAATAATTGAACTTTTTAATATTGTTTTTTTTTCTTTTTTTTTTTTTTTTAAATGGCATCGATTATGAATTCGTTTCGCCAGTTTTCATCGATATGGTTCAACTCCAAAACAAACAAAACCGATGCGAAAACATCGAGGACTTTTTCCTCGAGGAATTTACTTCACTGTGTACGCCTCGAGGAAAATTTTCAAATTTTGTATTGACTGCCTCATTATTTCGCTATAGGAATCACGAATAAGAATGTAACGGGAAATCAATGATTTTTCCAAGCCACAGATTCCTTAGGATTTTGCATTTTTCAAATATCATCTGCAATGCGAAAGATTTGCCGATAGACTTAAACGATTCGCCAATACGACATTCGTTCGAACTCATATTAGACTTTCAAATAACGGAAAACATATATACATATATATATATACATACATATATATATAGTATTTTTACTTTGCCCTAATGTGTATGACGATCATTGCTTATGTTACTTTAACTTTAAAGAAAGAAAAAAAGCGTAACAAGTTTTTTGTTTTAAATGGAATAAACGAGAAATGATAAACGTAATGGTGTATATTCGATCCGATGTGTCGCAATTACTAACAACCATAAAGTCACTCGATATCTGTATTAAAACGAACAACGCTTTGTTTCTCGGTTAACTTTGAACTTGCGGACGTTGCAATTCTAAAAATTCCTCGTGTATCTGAACTATATAATTTATTTACAATCTGCTACAGCGTTAATTTTTGCAAAAAGAGAACAAAATAGAGGAGGAAGTGTCTTATCACCCTTTTTATTTATATCCAAGGAGAGCTAGGGAGAGTTCTCCTTGGGTTTCTGTAAGTTCTACTAGTTCTAACGATCTTTTATCACTCTCAGCTCTCTCTAGAATCTCCTTGTATGCTCCTTAGGCTCTTCTTAGTTTCCCGTGGCTCTCCCTGGTTTTCCCCATCTCTCCTTGGGTTTTTTTTTGTGTTCTATTATCTCTATCAGTTTTTTGCCACTTCCAGCTTTCACTAGCATCTCCCTGGATTCTTCCTAACTACCCCTAGTTCTTTCTAGATCTTCTTGGCTCTCCCTAGCTTTCCCTGGCCATCTCTAAATTTTTTAGGATCAGCCGTCTCTATTCATGTTTTGCCACTTCCAACTTAAATTAGAATCTCCTGTGCTCTCCTAGGCTTTTCCTAGATCACCCTAACTCTCCCTGGCTCTCCCGAGGTCTCCAGTTCTTCCTGAACCCTTCACGGGATTTCGCAAGATCCAACACAGATAGTTGTATGCTCCTCCTCTTACTTAGCAAATAGAAATTTACTGTATTATATAAGAGCTATTCTTAATCGCTAAACTGTACCATGCGTTTGTTTAAAAGTATTTATAGAAAGATTCTGCTGCAACTTCCGCAGGATTAAAAATAATTGACATTTAGAGACGTATTATTTGATTAAACAAATAATGAAATAAAGAAAACATTGTTTGTCAGATTCGATCAGAAGATTTCGTGATAAATTCTGACATCTCGATGATTTTGTTGAACGGCAGAAATCAGTACGCTCTATAATAGTAGACAAAATGTGTGATAAAAATTCACACGTGCCCTCTTCCGAATTCACGTTATCACGTGTTGTGCTCATCAGTCTGTTAAAGAACTGAGACTTCCGTTTTTATTTTTATTTGTATTTTCGTACGAGAAAATTCGCTTTTGATAAAAAATGTAACAACCACACCAAGTAGAATAAACAGTAATCCTTTCAAGTCCTTTTCGCGCGCGAAAATTTAAACGTTCGGCTTTTGGGCACAACGCGGCCATTTTTTCGACACCATTTCTCTCGTTAATTTCTTCATGCAAAACAATTATTTGTATGTATTGTATTATACACTTTTTTAGCTGATCCTACCACAGTCGCCGCCCTTAAAACAAAAGAGAAGAGAATAGACGATCATCCATTAAAAAAATTTTTCTTTTAAGCGCAACCTCGTCGTAGGAAACATTTCTCGATTAAAAATACTCGGAAGAGCGGCGGTCGATTATTTAAAAAAAAAAAAAAAAAATAATAAAAGAAACATAAATTGGTAATACAAGAAAAGTATATGTCGAATAAACGAAAAAGATTTTCGGTTAAGAAATGGAATTCGTAATTATACAGCAATAGATTAATTTCGAACGCGCCGATTGATTTTTCATACGAAACTTTTTTACAGAGAATACGTTTCGAGATATTTTCATATTTTTCCATTCACAATAATGTGTACACGTTTCTTCTAGTTTTTTGTATCCCGAGGAAATTTGTCCACTCAACAATTGTCGCAAAATGTAGAGTATTTATGCCAATTAGCAAACAACAGAGTTGTATACATTTACATAGTATAAGAACCGATCACGAATTGTGTTCCAAATAATTTCTTTGCATGTTCAAACTTTTGAATAAAGTGTGTAAATTTTTGTCAACGATTTGTCATATAAAAAAAAGAAGAAAAAATCTTATGTGTGTTTCTTATCATTGTGTAATACAGTGATGGGCAACTGCGCCCACGAGGGTGCAATAGACTCTTGTTATATTACCACAGAAGTTGTAAGAACGAACAATTCTTGAATCGGCAATATAGAAAGAGGTTCTTCTACGCAACACTTGAAACTTGGTAAATTTAAAAATTTCTAAATTTGAGAATTTATGATTTGAAAGTTTATAAATTTAAAAATTTGCAAATTTTAACATCTTTGAGTTTCTAAATTTATACATTTGTAAATTTGAAAATTCAATAATTAGAAATCTACAAATTTTCAAAGTTTGAATGTATGCAAATTTGTGATTTTATAAATTGAAAATTGTGTAAGTTTGAAAATGTAAGATCTTGAAATTTAATCAATCGACAATATAAATAGTGGTAATATAGTGAGAGTCTACTGTAGTAGCCTTTAGGTGTCTCGTTCATCTGGTTGTCAAAAATGGGAAAATGAATTCAGTATCATTCTCTCTTTCGTACACTTCATCGTTGTACGCACTGTGCATGCCTCTGTGCCCGTGAAATTTTCAGCGGGCACTTAATGCGCCCATCACTGGTGTAACAGTATAAAGACAGAAAAGGATCCCTTTTCAAATTTAGATCAGTGTCATCGTCTTTTTTTTTTCAAGCACACCGAAAAGTTTATAGCGCACTTTCTTTTTATTTTGAAGAAAGCTTCTGTTTCGAGTCGAATTCTTTGGAATACATCGTGACCGGATTAAAATAACATAAGTTTCCTAACGTCATGTGTAAAAACATTGTGTTCAGAAAATATACTATAATACGACTGATGATATGCCTGTTATGCGAGGTGCGAGCGTCTCTCGAGAAAGAATGGTAAATAAAGAAGCGTGTCACTTCAGTGTCTCTCGTTCGATGATCGCATACGCTGACCGACATAAAAATATAAGGAATGAATACAGAAAAAAACTGAATTAAGAAAAACCGATTTATTAAGATGAAAAAATTAACAAACCTCCATACAAGATGAAAAAAAAAAGTTGTATCTACCCTGTAAACATTTTCATATTATATTATATTATATTATATATATTATTATTGCTGCTATTATTATTATTATTAGCATTATTGTTTTTATTATTATTCATATTGCTATTATTTTTATTGTTATTAATTATGATTATGATTAATATTTTTATCATTATTTTTTATTATGATTATTACCACTGCTACTGCTACTCCTACTACTACTACTACTATTGCTACTACTACTACTACTACTACTATTACTACTACTACTACTACTATTACTACTACTACTACTACTACTACCACTACTACTACTACTACTACTACAATTATAATTATTACGGTTATTGCAATTATTGCGATTATTATTATTTTTTTTATTTTTATTTTTATTATCTATAATAATGTAATTGAAAATTTGAAGCGATATTACATAAGGTTAATAATAAACAAACGCATCTTCATTTTTGTAGTTACATTTTTGTTAACCTCCTGAAGTCCTGTTTTTTTAACGAACATTTGTAATAATAGCCAGAGCAATTTGTTACATTTGTGGAATCTAGATACTGAAAATATTGTAAGTACTATAAATTAAATTTGATTACAATTTAGTGGAAACGTAATCGCATCCTATTTTCCTTATTCCGTATATTATGTCCGATAAACAGAATTTTTACTTTTTGATAATAATTTATAATATTTAAAACGTTTAAGCAACGATTTATTTGTTTCATAGTTGTTTTATCGTTTTGTTTTTTACTACGTAGAATGAAGTACACTATTTATTAAAAAAACTGCTTTAATGTAACAAGATAAAAATATTATAAACAATTAATTCGCTTAAACTTTCGCGCTACTGTACAATTCGCGCCAAATTTCATATCATTACAACCAATGAAATTCGAAAGCTTAGTAAGCACACGTTTCTTGAACCTGTCTGCAATGAATTTAGATTTTTAAAATAAAATTTTGTATGACAACATTTTAATTGTTATTCGTTCATTTATTAAAGTTGTAATCATCTAATATATCATGATATATGTTGTATGTTCCAATGCCGTAAAAGAAACATAAATGTTTTCTTCTTTTTTTTAATAAAATTAAATATTTAATGATGACAGAAATAACTCCAACAACTGAAAAGTCAAAGAAGATTAATGCTATCAATAAACAAACAATTCATCAAATTTGTTCTGGACAGGTACGATTAACCTGTAAATAATTCTAAGTCTCATATTACTGAATTAACTACGTTTAAAAATTACATGCATTTTATGTGACTTATTTTTGTGTAATTACATTCTTAATGTGTAATATTTTTTCTAGGTGGTTTTTGATCTTGCAACTGCAATTAAAGAACTTGTGGAAAATAGTTTAGATAGTGGTGCTACATTAATTGATATTAAACTGAAAGACTATGGGAAAACATGTATTAGTATTAGCGATAATGGTAGTGGTGTTTTAGAAGAAGATTTTGAAGGATTAGGTATGTATATAAATATATCAACCCATAAATTTTCTCCCAAAATATTATGGACATATCAGATATTTGTATTAAAATGTATTTTTCTTTTTATCAACTAGGGTTAAAACACCATACATCCAAACTTAAAGAATTCTCAGATCTAACAGAAGTAAATACTTTTGGATTTCGTGGAGAGGCTCTTAGTTCACTTTGCTCGTTAGCTGAACTAAGTATTATCACAAGACATTCTACGAGTGAGCATGGTTTCAAGCTTGAATTTGATCACAATGGTATACTAAAAAAGAAAGAAGCATGCGCAAGAGAAACAGGGACAACTGTACATGTTAAAAATATATTTAAGTGTCTTCCTGTAAGAGCAAAAGAATTTACAAGAAATTTGAAAAAGGAATATGCTCGTGCTATTCAAGTACTATACAATTATTGCATAGTTTCTACTGATACAAAAATAACATGTTCTAATTCAGTATCAGGAAAGTCTAATATCATAGTTAGTACTGCAAGTTCTAGTAGTATTTTAAATAATATTAATATAGTATTTGGTAAGAAAGCCTCAAATGGACTAGTCAAACTCGAGTTATTACGTCCTGATGAAGCAACATTACAAGAGTACAATTTGGCAAATGATGTGGTTATAGATTTTGAATGGGAATCCTATGTTAGTACTTGTGATCATTCCGTTGGACGATCTAGTCCTGATAGACAATTTTTTTATGTAAATGGTCGACCGTGTGATCTTACAAAAGTTAATAAATTAATTAATCATATTTATCACAGATACAATAACAAACAGTATCCGTTTATTTTTTTAAATTTAAAACTCGACAAACACTCAACCGATATTAATGTGACACCAGATAAAAGAACTATTTTCTGTACACAAGAACGTCTAATATTAGCAACTCTGAAATTTAGTTTAATATCTATGTGGGATAAGTTACAAGGAAATTTGAACATAAAACCTATATCTGAATTAAATTTTCGAACAAAAAGAGTAGTTTCACCTACAAATATAGATCCCCCAGCCAAAAGATTTCAAAATTTACATGTATTATCAGATACAAAACATTCGGAAGAAAATAATGTACAGCATGACAGTACAAACAAAGTTATTGAATGTGACAACGACAATGTACAAAATAATATAGTAGGTCCAGTCAAAAAATTGGATAATACAGAAATGTTAATTAATATTTCAACGATAAAACAGAAACTTCAAGAAAAACGGGTGATTTCATCAAAAAGTAATATGGGTGTGAACACAAGAATTAAATATAAGGTACAAATGGAATGTACTAAAAATTCTACTGCTGAAGACGAACTGAAAAGAGAATTAACAAAGGAATCTTTTCTTAAGGTTATAGTTTATATTTTACTAGATATGTTATAAATAATGAATATATATCTACTAAAAAGAAAAATATTTTACAGATGGAAATCATAGGTCAATTTAATCTTGGTTTTATAATAGCTCGTTTGGAAGAAGATTTGTTTATTATTGATCAACATGCTACTGATGAAAAGTATCGATTTGAAAAACTTAATAATGAAACACAACTAAAAACTCAGAAATTAATTGTCCCAAAAGCATTAAATTTGTCTTCCTTAAATGAAACCATACTAATTGAACACCAAAACACATTCGAAGATAATGGCTTCTGTTTTAAAATTAATCTTGAAGGTAAAATAATTTAATGTTGCTATTTATTTAATGCATTCGATCATCCATATGTGAGTGATATTTGAATTTTCATACTTTTATTTATCTAATCAGAAGAATGCATACTAAGTACTTAAAGTTATAATGAAATATTATGAAGAAAGATGAAATTTATTGAAAATAAAAATTATTAGTTAACGAAATTTTCAATAGCTTTGGTGTAACAGTTAAGGTGTTAAAAGGGAAAAATATATTTATATATTTTAGCTGAATCAGGACATCGCGTAGAACTTACGGGTATCCCAGTTAGTGGATACTGGCAGTTTGGACAAGAAGATATAGAAGAACTGATATTTCTTATTAGAGAAGGTGGTGTAGAAAATAAAGAAAACCATATATATCGTCCAAGTCGTGTGAGACAAATGTTAGCATCAAGAGCTTGTCGTAGTGCAGTTATGATTGGTACAGCTCTTAATAATAGTGAAATGCAAAAATTAGTTACACAAATGGCACAAATGGAAAATCCTTGGAGTTGTCCCCACGGTAGACCAACAATAAGACATCTGTTATCATTACATCTCGTACATAAAAATAAATCTTAAAATTTGTTTTATACATCTATAATAAAAAAAAAAATGAAGAGCATATTTATCTTAATTGTATGAGGAGGAAATTTCGAGTATTAGTTTGATTACAAATAATTTCTAAAACATTGCATTATTAAACAGATTAGTTTATTATACACTAATTGTACGAAATATATTAAATCCTGAATGTGCTGTTGATACCAACACACCAGTACATTGAGGATGCCAGTGCAATTCTTTAATATCTGTTTGTCCTTGATGTATAAATAACAACTGAGAAGGTAATTCCTTCAATTCATTACTTCCTGTATCTTCTGATTCATCAGCTTCTACTGACAAATCCCACTGAGCAATTTGATCATCTGCTCCACCAGAAGCAAATACAGTAGCTTCTTGTGGATGCCATTCCACTGTTGTAACGGGTGCGGTATGTTGTTTAAATATAGCTAATGGACTCGAACTAGAGCCAAATTGACGCAAATCCCATACACAAATCAAACCATCATCACCACCAGATACAAGAAACTGACTTTCATTACGATTCCATGAAATAACATTAATGTCAGCAGTGTGTGTACCAGATGCTGTTAACATACAAGCAGACTGTGGGCTTGCTCTTGTATCCCAAATTTTAATACTGAAAAAATAATGCCATTTTTATATGTCAAAAATAAAAAGTTCACAATAAAAATAAATACCTTTTGTCAACAGAACATGAAGCAAGCACATGTCTTTCATTAGGAGACCACTGAATATCTTCAACACTGTGTGGCGCATGTGAATTGTATGGTCTTTGATCCACGTGCCATGTTGTACTACTACTGTTACTGATACGCCATATATGAATGTTACCTTTACAATCACCAGAAGCTAAAGTACCTAATTCAGTTGAACACCAGTCTAATCCATATCCTTCTGAAAGGTGTCCTTTAAATGTAAATAATGGTTTGATGCCTCCATCATTTTTTTCACACTTTTTACGATATGCACGAAGCAGTTCATCATTATCAAGCACTTTCAATTGTTCATCTAAATTCC
This sequence comes from Megachile willughbiella, assembly GCA_945859595.2. Classification (NCBI taxonomy): domain Eukaryota; kingdom Metazoa; phylum Arthropoda; class Insecta; order Hymenoptera; family Megachilidae; genus Megachile; species Megachile willughbiella. The sequence continues at coordinate 16,399,970 of OX243796.1, forward strand.
AAATATGTACACGACCTAACTCGCTCCAACTTGCTGCTACAGTTGTCTCACCAAGTTTTGTATATCTGTCAAAATACATAATACATATTAATATAAACATAACTACAGTTTATGTGAAAAGTAAGGATATATATCTACCTTACTCTATTAACACAACCTTGATGTTTGATTGGTGCAACAGACATTACAGGTGTATTTGTATCATCATCACTGTCTAACTCATCATCATCAGACTCATCATCAGAATCATCTTTAGTGGCATGAAGATTTTTCATTTTCATGACAAGAAGATTATTGACATGTGTTTTGGCAGCTTGTGTTCCAGCAACAAGGTACATGCTCAAAGGATAATTTTCTCTATTGTTACCCAGGTCATCCAAGATTATGTCGAAACTGAGACAAGGTGCACCAGATTGTGCATGATGTAAAAGTCTATATGCTGTTTTGTCAACTACAAGTTCTTCTCCACTTTTTAATGGTTGTCCAGGAAGATATACCTTGGATTCTGTATTTTTATCTTCTTTCTCTTCAACATCTTCATTTTCCATAGAATCTTCTTTTTCTTCTTCGCTACTGCTGCTACTTTCCTCCATATCCTCGTTAGTTTCATCCATTGGTTCATACTCCATTTCTTTAGGTATTTCTTTATAAAAGATAGTCATCTTTAGAAAAGATACGTCTATAATTTTCAACAACAAATATTTCAGTAACCAAAAGTTTGGATATAACCTAACCTCACTTATTTGTAAATGGTTAAATGAAAAATAAGTAAACAGGTATTCAATAATATAATTGTAAAATAACGTTTAACTTTCACATATAATATTAAAAATTTGAAAAATTGATCATTACCGTAAATAATAATTAAAAACTTACCTCTCAACTTATTTATGTACACAGATACGACACACGTGGACGTATTAGGACAATATGGCTCTTGATGTGCTCATCACTGGTTCAAAAATATAGATATTTTTTCCATCGTAATTTTATTGGCAACTTTTTGTGCGAATCAAATCATTTCAATTTGAAATAATACAAGTTAATAACATTGATAAAAGTGAAGTACAATAATATTTCATTAATGATACTTGAGAAGTCATAGAAAATTTAAATACATAATTACAAAAAATGAAATCTACAAAATTCATGGTACATCCATGTATCTATATTTCATTTTACATTAAATAGCCTTTATACTAATTCCTTTTACGGTTTATAAGAAGAGAAATTTTATTTTTTCTGAAACGCATATCCTAAACAATCCCTACAGCAATTCTTTAAACGATTCAGTCTGTAAACTACATACTGACCCATAGTATGCAAAAGGTAGTAACTGTTACAGAAACAAATACAAAGCAGTTATCACATACCATCAAAAATCTTGTTTGAAAGAAACAAATCGATGAGGTACAGATATGTTTCATTATGAAGTTTGTAATATTCTTTGAGTATATGCAAACAACATGAGAGAAATATTCTAATCGTGAAACATTTTCTTGCATAAAACACCATCCACTTTACGTATGAAAATTAGGTACTTATTTGTATATGAAATGTAAGCACTAATTGTTTCCCTGACAAGAATATATGATAGAAATGAGAACTGAACTGGAAAAACTGTTCCTTTAAGGACCAGTTTATTAACTAATCTGTATGAATAAGCATAACACTGAGAACAGTGATAATAGTAATAATAGTGTTTGCAATAATGATAGAATAGCAATATTAACGGTAATAGTAATAGCAATAGTAGTGGTGGTGTAATTGTATAGTAGCAGTATTAGTAGTATAATAACAAGGTTCATAATAATTGTACTACTAACAAAATGAAACAAGTGAGAAAAAAAAACAAAAAAACCAGAGAATGTACAAATAGTGTCATTTTACATATAAAATGCAACCTCAGTGGCTGCTATAACTGTATGAAAGGAAATGAGCAGCAACAGAATATTTAATGTTTGATCTCAATTGTTTACGCAAATGGATGGTATTTAATATTAGCTATGTTTGTTAAGATGAGGATTATTACTAGAATTATTCATCAACTGAATAGACGTTACAGTAGTATGCGAATGGTGAGGTGGTGAAATATTGGGATTATGTCGAGGATTAGTATTGTGGAGGCTGTGTATATAAGAACGCTGGACGGGCTTGTGCTGAGCAAGCTGAAACAAGGCCTCTGGTATAGAGAACCACTTTCGTTTTCGACCGATAGCACGTGAATCTTCCCATTCTGGCAGTTCTTCGGTTACACGCATAACCCATACCTGTGTCCTATGTTTGTGTTCAACGTTCTGAAAAAAAAGTTCCAGTAACAATTTGTCCTAACTTTTTTTTTTTGTTGTAATGTTTGGAACATTCTCACCTCAAATATGCCAAGACATCGGCCCAATTGCCCTAGAACGCCAGCTTCCTCTCTAACTTCTCGTAATGCGGTTACAGCAGGTTCCTCCTCTGGTTCGACACCTCCACCAGGCACTATCCAACTGTCTGGTCTTCGGCTGGATGTAACTAACAGTACCTATGATATATAATTCAGTTGATAATATTGCCTATTGAAATTCAGAAATAAAATAATAACTAATACCAAAATAAATGTTACAATATTAAAGTAAGAAATATCAGCTGCCATCTGCTGGCTCACCTCATCCTCAAGATCGTTTTTGACGCAGATACATGCAGCTCGCCGTCTGTAACCCTCTGAATCGTAAATACGGATTGAATTTGGTTTTTCCTTCACCATGTTCGATTATTAAAATTATAAAATTATGCCATAAATTCATATTTGTCAGACGGCCAAACAGGCCAATCTGTATGCTAACACTGTTGCAACGTTACTTGAGGCCGACATATCGATACAGAATTGATTGGCAGGCTTCAACTGCTCACATAATTAATTTGAAGATTTTATCTGTCGTCCGATAAATGGGACGATATTTTTTGCCTAAATAATGCTATATCACGATAACACTACCAATGTTGTCCTTGCAGAAATTTCTTATAACCTAAAAACTTTGAAAGTATTCACTAGATAACAAGTAACTCCCTCTGAATTACATTTTTATTATTATGTTAAAAGGAGAATATTCAACACATCTATTTCATAGAAATAATCAACAAATGGAGAATATAAAAACAAAGAAAAAAAATAATAAATTCCAGAAAGAAATATAACAGTAAAATAGGCTGGGAACTTTAAAATATCATTCGATAAAATCGGAAGATGAATTAGAATAAAATTGAATACATGAATTAGAAAAAAAACATAAATGGTCGTAAAAAGTCTAAAAAAAGATACTATAAAAACTATAGCTTTTTCTTGCATCAGTGATCATTGATCAACGTTAAATTCATGATGTGATATTTTTAATGCCAAGCTGTGTCGTGCATGGATGAATATAATACGTCTACGATGTAGAAAATGTATACACGTTTACTTGAAAAGAAAGCAGTTCTACTGCGCACTTTATATTTTAGACAGGTGATAGAAAAGGTTTTCGGAAGCACATTTGTACGTAAATTAATGTATCCGTATAATTGAATTTTCATAACAGTAATGCTGCAGCGATTTAATATGCAGAAAGATATAAAAGAGAGTAGATCATTGTAAGGTACTTCATGTAAAAACTTGGAAGCATTTTGAAAGCCTGATGATTAGACTTGCTTCAAAATTCAAATTTTCGCGCGCGCTGTCTGGGAACAGCACCTCTAGCGCCATCTAGCGATCAACCGTGGCATTACCGAAACAAAAAATTGCGATTTTCTCCAAAACTAGCGACTTTTCCGTATATCTGACACGTGGAAAGTGTTCTCCGTCTTCAATTTAATTAGGAAAATGCCAATACAATGTCGTAGAGGCATTAATAAAGAAAATAACAAATAGTGCAAAATATGGACTAAAAAATTGCCATCCATCTAGCGGTGAAAGGTGGAACTACACAAATATAAAATTGCGATTTTTGACAAAATTAGCGAATTTTAAGTATTTCTGAGGATTGCATACTGTTTTGTTATTGCATCTGAAGCGCAACAATGTCATAAAAGCTCGCTGAAAGCGCTAGAAACGAAAATGAAAAAAAGGTCATTTTATGGACTAAAAGTGCAGCGCCATCTAGCGGCAAAACGGGTGAACTAACCGAAAAAAATGCATGTCCGAATAGGCATATTCAAAAAATATAAAATATCATATTTCACGACATCTTGGACATATTATGATCCCTGAGACATTCTAAAGTAAATTGTTATTGTCATTTGATGCATTTTATTGTCGATTAAGCCGAAAAAATCAATATTTATTCAAACCGGTTCAAAACGGTACAGGTGGCGCCATCTAGCGGCGAACGGCGGAACTACAGAAACACAAAAATCCGATTTTCAGCAAAATCAGCGCATTTTATGCATTTCTGACGCTAAAATATTGCTCTGGGATCTGTTTCGGACTGACATAATGATACGAGGACATCCCCAGAATGGTGGGAACAGAAATAGAAAAATAGCCCAAAACATGGACTAAAAAATTGCCGTCCATCTAGCGGTGAACGGTGCGAACTAATGGAGCCAAATTTGAAATAATATCCTTCAAGTAATTTTGATTTTCTGAGCTTAATCGGCAATAATATGAGTCAATCCTTAACATTAATTTATTTCAAAATTTCTCAGGAAGCATATTATGTCCAGAACGTCACGAAATATGACTTTTTATAATTTCCTTATATGCCTGTCCGGACACACGTTTTTTTCGATTAGTTCACCTGTTTCGCCGCTAGATGGCGCTGCACTTTTTGTCCATAAAATGACCTTTTTTTCATTTTCGTTTCTAGCGCTTTCAGCACGCTTTTATGACATTGTTTCGCTTCAGATGCAATAACAAAATAGTATGCAAGTCTCAGAAACACTTAAAATTCGCTAATTTTGTCAAAAATCGCAATTTTATATTTTTGTAGTTCCACCTTTCACCGCTAGATGGATGGCAACTTTTTAGTCCACGTTTTGCGCTATTTTTCTATTTCTGTTCCAACCATTCTCGGGGTGTCCTCGTATCATTATTTCAGTCCGAAAGAGATCCCAGAGCTATATTTTAGCGTCAGAAATGCATAAAATGCGCTAATTTTGCTGAAAATCGGATTTTTGTGTTTCTGTAGTTCCGCCGTTCGCCGCTAGATGGCGCCACCTGTACCGTTTTGAACCGAATTGAATAAATATTGATTTTTTCGGCTTAATCGACAATAAAATGCATCAAGTGTTAATAAAAACTTATTTTAGAATCTGTCAGGGATCTTAATATGTCCAAGAAGTCATGCAATATGACTTTTTATATTTTTTCTATATGCGTATTATTCCAGTCGGGGCGCGCGAAAATTTGAATTGTGAAGTACATGGTAATGCTTCCAAAATACTTTTAACGATTTCGGGATGAAATGGAGTGTAATGTTTCCCTCACTTTTCCTTCATATGATTTGTGTGTTTGATAAAATGAAGAAAATAGGAAATATAATAGTAAGTAGTCCATATATCCCAATGTACGTACGTTGTTACACATTAATCATCATATTATAACGCATAAACATGTCCGTGAGTTACGCTGAGCCGTTGTACGCATGCTCCAAAACAAGGCAAAAAAATATTATGTGTACTGTTACAATGATAGTACAGTAAAACCCTTATTAGGGGACATTTTTTAAGGGATACATAAAAGCTAATTACGTCATCATTGAGAGTGCTCCTGCTGCTTTTTCTTTGATTACTCTGTAAAAATTTACTGCGCATGTCTGTCTCTAACGGTTTAGCAGGGGGTCAACGTTTTCATGAGGTAATTGCGGATCCTGGCCAACAAATTTTCGAACAAATAAAAAATGCCCCAATTCAAAAACTAATTACGTCATCGTGAAAAGTGCATCGTTTAACTTTTCTGGGTTAAGCCTCTTTTTGGAAAATTCACTGCGCATGCCTATCTCTAACGGTTTAGGACTGCGCAGGGCCTCAAGGTTCTCATGAGGCAGTCGCAGATCCTGGCCAACAAATTTTCGAACAAATAAAAAATGCCCCAATTCAAAAACTAATTACGTCATCATGAAAAGTGCGTCATTTGACTTTTCTGGGTTAAGCCTCTTTTTGGAAAATTCACTGCGCATGCCTATCTCTAACGGTTTAGGACTGCGCAGGGCCTCAAGGTTCTCATGAGGCAACCGTGGAACCTGGCCAACAAATTTTCGAACAAATCAAAAATGCCCCAATTCAAAAACTAATTACGTCATCGTGAAAAGTGCATCGTTTGACTTTTCTGGGTTAAGCCTCTTTTTGGAAAATTCACTGCGCATGCCTATCTCTAACGGTTTAGGACTGCGCAGGGCCTCAAGGTTCTCATGAGGCAGTCGCAGATCCTGGCCAACAAATTTTCGAACAAATAAAAAATGCCCCAATTCAAAAACTAATTACGTCATCATGAAAAGTGCGTCATTTGACTTTTCTGGGCTAAGCCTCTTTTTGGAAAATTCACTGCGCATGCCTATCTCTAACGGTTTAGGACTGCGCAGGGCCTCAAGGTTCTCATGAGGCAACCGTGGAACCTGGCCAACAAATTTTCGAACAAATCAAAAATGCCCCAATTCAAAAACTAATTACGTCATCGTGAAAAGTGCATCGTTTGACTTTTCTGGGTTAAGCCTCTTTTTGGAAAATTCACTGCGCATGCCTATCTCTAACGGTTTAGGACTGCGCAGGGCCTCAAGGTTCTCATGAGGCAGTCGCAGATCCTGGCCAACAAATTTTCGAACAAATAAAAAATGCCCCAATTCAAAAACTAATTACGTCATCATGAAAAGTGCGTCATTTGACTTTTCTGGGCTAAGCCTCTTTTTGGAAAATTCACTGCGCATGCCTATCTCTAACGGTTTAGGACTGCGCAGGGCCTCAAGGTTCTCATGAGGCAACCGTGGAACCTGGCCAACAAATTTTCGAACAAATCAAAAATGCCCCAATTCAAAAACTAATTACGTCATCGTGAAAAGTGCATCGTTTGACTTTTCTGGGTTAAGCCTCTTTTTGGAAAATTCACTGCGCATGCCTATCTCTAACGGTTTAGGACTGCGCAGGGCCTCAAGGTTCTCATGAGGCAGTCGCAGATCCTGGCCAACAAATTTTCGAACAAATAAAAAATGCCCCAATTCAAAAACTAATTACGTCATCATGAAAAGTGCGTCATTTGACTTTTCTGGGTTAAGCCTCTTTTTGGAAAATTCACTGCGCATGCCTATCTCTAACGGTTTAGGACTGCGCAGGGCCTCAAGGTTCTCATGAGGCAACCGTGGAACCTGGCCAACAAATTTTCGAACAAATCAAAAATGCCCCAATTCAAAAACTAATTACGTCATCGTGAAAAGTGCATCGTTTGACTTTTCTCGGTTAAGCCTCTTTTTGGAAAATTCACTGCGCATGCCTATCTCTAACGGTTTAGGACTGCGCAGGGCCTCAAGGTTCTCATGAGGCAACCGTGGAACCTGGCCAACAAATTTTCGAACAAATCAAAAATGCCCCAATTCAAAAACTAATTACGTCATCGTGAAAAGTGCATCGTTTGACTTTTCTGGGTTAAGCCTCTTTTTGGAAAATTCACTGCGCATGCCTATCTCTAACGGTTTAGGACTGCGCAGGGCCTCAAGGTTCTCATGAGGCAGTCGCAGATCCTGGCCAACAAATTTTCGAACAAATAAAAAATGCCCCAATTCAAAAACTAATTACGTCATCATGAAAAGTGCGTCATTTGACTTTTCTGGGTTAAGCCTCTTTTTGGAAAATTCACTGCGCATGCCTATCTCTAACGGTTTAGGACTGCGCAGGGCCTCAAGGTTCTCATGAGGCAACCGTGGAACCTGGCCAACAAATTTTCGAACAAATCAAAAATGCCCCAATTCAAAAACTAATTACGTCATCGTGAAAAGTGCATCGTTTGACTTTTCTCGGTTAAGCCTCTTTTTGGAAAATTCACTGCGCATGCCTATCTCTAACGGTTTAGGACTGCGCAGGGCCTCAAGGTTCTCATGAGGCAACCGTGGAACCTGGCCAACAAATTTTCGAACAAATCAAAAATGCCCCAATTCAAAAACTAATTACGTCATCGTGAAAAGTGCATCGTTTGACTTTTCTGGGTTAAGCCTCTTTTTGGAAAATTCACTGCGCATGCCTATCTCTAACGGTTTAGGACTGCGCAGGGCCTCAAGGTTCTCATGAGGCAGTCGCAGATCCTGGCCAACAAATTTTCGAACAAATAAAAAATGCCCCAATTCAAAAACTAATTACGTCATCATGAAAAGTGCGTCATTTGACTTTTCTGGGCTAAGCCTCTTTTTGGAAAATTCACTGCGCATGCCTATCTCTAACGGTTTAGGACTGCGCAGGGCCTCAAGGTTCTCATGAGGCAACCGTGGAACCTGGCCAACAAATTTTCGAACAAATCAAAAATGCCCCAATTCAAAAACTAATTACGTCATCGTGAAAAGTGCATCGTTTGACTTTTCTGGGTTAAGCCTCTTTTTGGAAAATTCACTGCGCATGCCTATCTCTAACGGTTTAGGACTGCGCAGGGCCTCAAGGTTCTCATGAGGCAGTCGCAGATCCTGGCCAACAAATTTTCGAACAAATAAAAAATGCCCCAATTCAAAAACTAATTACGTCATCATGAAAAGTGCGTCATTTGACTTTTCTGGGCTAAGCCTCTTTTTGGAAAATTCACTGCGCATGCCTATCTCTAACGGTTTAGGACTGCGCAGGGCCTCAAGGTTCTCATGAGGCAACCGTGGAACCTGGCCAACAAATTTTCGAACAAATCAAAAATGCCCCAATTCAAAAACTAATTACGTCATCGTGAAAAGTGCATCGTTTGACTTTTCTCGGTTAAGCCTCTTTTTGGAAAATTCACTGCGCATGCCTATCTCTAACGGTTTAGGACTGCGCAGGGCCTCAAGGTTCTCATGAGGCAACCGTGGAACCTGGCCAACAAATTTTCGAACAAATCAAAAATGCCCCAATTCAAAAACTAATTACGTCATCGTGAAAAGTGCATCGTTTGACTTTTCTCGGTTAAGCCTCTTTTTGGAAAATTCACTGCGCATGCCTATCTCTAACGGTTTAGGACTGCGCAGGGCCTCAAGGTTCTCATGAGGCAGTCGCAGATCCTGGCCAACAAATTTTCGAACAAATAAAAAATGCCCCAATTCAAAAACTAATTACGTCATCATGAAAAGTGCGTCATTTGACTTTTCTGGGCTAAGCCTCTTTTTGGAAAATTCACTGCGCATGCCTATCTCTAACGGTTTAGGACTGCGCAGGGCCTCAAGGTTCTCATGAGGCAGTCGCAGATCCTGGCCAACAAATTTTCGAACAAATAAAAAATGCCCCAATTCAAAAACTAATTACGTCATCATGAAAAGTGCGTCATTTGACTTTTCTGGGTTAAGCCTCTTTTTGGAAAATTCACTGCGCATGCCTATCTCTAACGGTTTAGGACTGCGCAGGGCCTCAAGGTTCTCATGAGGCAACCGTGGAACCTGGCCAACAAATTTTCGAACAAATCAAAAATGCCCCAATTCAAAAACTAATTACGTCATCGTGAAAAGTGCATCGTTTGACTTTTCTCGGTTAAGCCTCTTTTTGGAAAATTCACTGCGCATGCCTATCTCTAACGGTTTAGGACTGCGCAGGGCCTCAAGGTTCTCATGAGGCAACCGTGGAACCTGGCCAACAAATTTTCGAACAAATCAAAAATGCCCCAATTCAAAAACTAATTACGTCATCGTGAAAAGTGCATCGTTTGACTTTTCTCGGTTAAGCCTCTTTTTGGAAAATTCACTGCGCATGCCTATCTCTAACGGTTTAGGACTGCGCAGGGCCTCAAGGTTCTCATGAGGCAACCGTGGAACCTGGCCAACAAATTTTCGAACAAATAAAAAATGCCCCAATTCAAAAACTAATTACGTCATCATGAAAAGTGCGTCATTTGACTTTTCTGGGCTAAGCCTCTTTTTGGAAAATTCACTGCGCATGCCTATCTCTAACGGTTTAGGACTGCGCAGGGCCTCAAGGTTCTCATGAGGCAGTCGCAGATCCTGGCCAACAAATTTTCGAACAAATAAAAAATGCCCCAATTCAAAAACTAATTACGTCATCATGAAAAGTGCGTCATTTGACTTTTCTGGGTTAAGCCTCTTTTTGGAAAATTCACTGCGCATGCCTATCTCTAACGGTTTAGGACTGCGCAGGGCCTCAAGGTTCTCATGAGGCAACCGTGGAACCTGGCCAACAAATTTTCGAACAAATCAAAAATGCCCCAATTCAAAAACTAATTACGTCATCGTGAAAAGTGCATCGTTTGACTTTTCTCGGTTAAGCCTCTTTTTGGAAAATTCACTGCGCATGCCTATCTCTAACGGTTTAGGACTGCGCAGGGCCTCAAGGTTCTCATGAGGCAACCGTGGAACCTGGCCAACAAATTTTCGAACAAATCAAAAATGCCCCAATTCAAAAACTAATTACGTCATCGTGAAAAGTGCATCGTTTGACTTTTCTCGGTTAAGCCTCTTTTTGGAAAATTCACTGCGCATGCCTATCTCTAACGGTTTAGGACTGCGCAGGGCCTCAAGGTTCTCATGAGGCAACCGTGGAACCTGGCCAACAAATTTTCGAACAAATCAAAAATGCCCCAATTCAAAAACTAATTACGTCATCGTGAAAAGTGCATCGTTTGACTTTTCTCGGTTAAGCCTCTTTTTGGAAAATTCACTGCGCATGCCTATCTCTAACGGTTTAGGACTGCGCAGGGCCTCAAGGTTCTCATGAGGCAACCGTGGAACCTGGCCAACAAATTTTCGAACAAATCAAAAATGCCCCAATTCAAAAACTAATTACGTCATCGTGAAAAGTGCATCGTTTGACTTTTCTCGGTTAAGCCTCTTTTTGGAAAATTCACTGCGCATGCCTATCTCTAACGGTTTAGGACTGCGCAGGGCCTCAAGGTTCTCATGAGGCAACCGTGGAACCTGGCCAACAAATTTTCGAACAAATCAAAAATGCCCCAATTCAAAAACTAATTACGTCATCGTGAAAAGTGCATCGTTTGACTTTTCTGGGTTAAGCCTCTTTTTGGAAAATTCACTGCGCATGCCTATCTCTAACGGTTTAGGACTGCGCAGGGCCTCAAGGTTCTCATGAGGCAGTCGCAGATCCTGGCCAACAAATTTTCGAACAAATAAAAAATGCCCCAATTCAAAAACTAATTACGTCATCATGAAAAGTGCGTCATTTGACTTTTCTGGGGTACGCCTCTTTTTGGAAAATTCACTGCGCATGCCTATCTCTAACGGTTTAGGACTGCGCAGGGCCTCAAGGTTCTCATGAGGCAACCGTGGAACCTGGCCAACAAATTTTCGAACAAATCAAAAATGCCCCAATTCAAAAACTAATTACGTCATCGTGAAAAGTGCATCGTTTGACTTTTCTCGGTTAAGCCTCTTTTTGGAAAATTCACTGCGCATGCCTATCTCTAACGGTTTAGGACTGCGCAGGGCCTCAAGGTTCTCATGAGGCAACCGTGGAACCTGGCCAACAAATTTTCGAACAAATCAAAAATGCCCCAATTCAAAAACTAATTACGTCATCGTGAAAAGTGCATCGTTTGACTTTTCTCGGTTAAGCCTCTTTTTGGAAAATTCACTGCGCATGCCTATCTCTAACGGTTTAGGACTGCGCAGGGCCTCAAGGTTCTCATGAGGCAACCGTGGAACCTGGCCAACAAATTTTCGAACAAATCAAAAATGCCCCAATTCAAAAACTAATTACGTCATCGTGAAAAGTGCATCGTTTGACTTTTCTCGGTTAAGCCTCTCTTTGGAAAATTCACTGCGCATGCCTATCTCTAACGGTTTAGGACTGCGCAGGGCCTCAAGGTTCTCATGAGGCAGTCGCAGATCCTGGCCAACAAATTTTCGAACAAATAAAAAATGCCCCAATTCAAAAACTAATTACGTCATCCTGAAAAGTGCGTCATTTGACTTTTCTGGGTTAAGCCTCTTTTTCGAAAATTCACTGCGCATGTCTATCTCTAACGGTTTAGGACTGCGCAGGGCCTCAAGGTTCTCATGAGGCAGTCGCAGATCCTGGCCAACAAATTTTCGAACAAATCAAAAATGCCCCAATTCAAAAACTAATTACGTCATCGTGAAAAGTGCATCGTTTGACTTTTCTGAGTTAAGCCTCTTTTTGGAAAATTCACTGCGCATGCCTATCTCTAACGGTTTAGGACTGCGCAAGGGTCAAAGTTTCCATAAGATAATAGTGGATCCTGCGCAACAAATTTTCCAACAAATCAAATTGATGCATTTTTAGAACGATAGAAACCAACACAATGTAGTTTACAACGAAGTTTGTAATTAAAAGTTTGATTTGTTTTAATATCATGGAATAGGAGCTTGCGGTGGACGGTTGGCAAAATCAAATTTATATTTTAACTGATTAATTCCCCGTGGATAGCACGGAGCGTTCCACTAGTATGTATAATTATCGTGCATACATAAATTAAGAAACTGACCAATTCGCAATTAACGACTCATAGAAAAGAACCAAATGCCAGTATTCGCGTTTAAATTAAAACTTCATTTATTTTGTTCATATATTTACTGCTATAATTTTTTACTACTTTTGGAATTTTTTTATTTTATAATATAATAAAATTAATATCTTCGTACAGCAATGACGTCAAACTTAGGTGGCATAATTACGAATCCTTCGACGCCTCGAAGACAAAGTTTCGGATGGTTCGCTGGTAATTTAAAATGGAGTCTCTGCAACAGACTCGCTATGAAAAGAAAAGTAGTGTGTTTTGCCACAGTTTCACCTAAACATTTCCTACGACCTGAAAATGGGGAATTAGTTTAATTTATTTTACTTCTGACAGAAGCAAATTTACCTAAACCAAAAGGAATGAGCCACGAATCTTCGATAAATTGTCCTTTTGAGTCGATGAACCTCTCAGGACGAAAGACTTCTGGATCTCCCCAATGCTCCTTATCCATATGTACACTTTTGAGGTTCGCTAATAAAGTATAATCCTTCTTTATTTCAAATCCTAGTAAATTGGAATCGATTATTGCTCGATGAGGAATCGAGGTTGGACCAATGTTCGCTAATCTCCATACTTCTGACAAAACAGCTTTCAAGTACGGCAATCTAAAATTGTATAAACAAAAAGAATTTGTTTAAAACGTAATATGAAATTCCGAAAAGATGTGTTTGTGTTGAAATTCTGCAAATAGTTTCATTCTGCATAGAAATAATAGGATAAGAATCTTTTTACCGTTTTGTCATTCTCTACCTTACCGAAGTTACTTTAGCTTATGTTGTTGCAGTAGAGAATGACACCAAAATGTTAACAAATTATCGGAATTGTCAAAAATCTTTCTCTGTAATCTTGTTTCTGTGCAAAATGAAGCAAAATTTTAACTCAATCAGATTTCACAGGTTTTCGAATGCACACACAATTTCGTACAAACACATATTTCTGTATAATAAAAACGCATGAAGATAATTAATAAAACTTGTGTATTTATTATAATTTTATGTCGGTTGGTATGTATGTACGTATTTTTATTTTATTACCGGTTACTATCGCTCAGAGAAGGATACATATCTCTGCCAATAACTTCATCAATCTCTTCGTGTACCTTACGCTGCACATCTTGATACGTTACAAGAAATGCTATCACGAAACCAATTGTATTATCAGTTGTGTCTACACCGGCAGCGAATAAATCCTTCACAACGTATACCAGTTGATTTTCTATTGAAAAATAAAAATTTGTCTGCAATCTACAGTGTAGTCATTTTTTTTTTTTTAATCCTTAATTAGATGTTAAAATCGTTGTATTACGAATTAAAGAAATTTTAATTATAAAATAATTAAAATCCTTCAAAAGTTTGTGAAAGCAAGATTTTTATATCAAATTCTGTTTAGAATATTTTTATGGTAAATGATTAACGAGAGTGTAAATTACCGTTGAAAAATGAAGAAGATGAACTTGTTTTGCGAGTTTCTATTTCTTGTAAATAAGCGTCTATGAAATTTGTATATTTGTCTTTTAATTCGTTTATCGTTTCTTTGTGTTTTGTTACTACGTTCTGTAAATGTAATCGCACACGTTAAAACATTGATAAAGTAGCAACAATTTGAAATAAATTAGTAAAACTTATTTGTACGAGTGTACAATTTTTTGCAAAATATTAATCGTAAGTTTTTTATTAAATATGTAATAAAGAGATAAATAGGATAGGTTGAAAATACGTTTATAATATGAAAAAATAATAAAATTAAAATCATATACGCTAGTAAGTGTTAGATCAACGTACTGTCAATTCTATAAAATATAAATATATTTAATAAATCGTACAATATGTGCTAATTCGTTGCACTTACCATAAAGAAACTATTTATGCGCTTCTGTCGTTCTGCAAGCGTTGAGAATCCTGTCCAATTTGGAAATAGATACCTTAAGAAAGGGAACTGATTCAAAATCCCGCCAGAAACGTTTGAACTGCTGTTAAGATCTTTTAATATGTTTATAGCTTCCTTCAACATCGGACTTTCCATACCTACATCGAATCTGAACAAGGTATTTAAAAAATGTGTTAATATTCACATAAAAATGACCTTTTTAACACCTTCAAACCCAAGTGTGCAGTGTTATACATCACAGAGAAGCTGTGATGTGTAATATTACACAGTTGGATCTGAGAGTGTGAGCAAAAACAAGATTGACATCAAACGTGTCAAATTTTAACAAAATTTCTTATATTCTACTTATCTTTTATTATTATTATAAATAAATGTAACATTTTATAATTTCACATGCATGTTTTAATATTTTCTTTGAAATTCCTTCTACAATTTAATATTAGGTTGTTGCAGATGAAATGGCTGATTTTAACATATTATTTCAAAATAATATTTAACACTAAAGATGAGTTTTTAAAAAATCATCTGTGAGTAAATACCAGTCACATGTGAACATTCTAAACGGTTTTAGAGATTCATATTGTCGGGTGGAAAATTTAATTAACGCCGTATTTTGCATTCGTTATCTACACTTTCTACAAATATAGTGCTAAATTGTTAGCAATTTTCACTGCGGAAAGTGATGAACGTTTGTAAATGTTTGCGAATTTCACTGCTACCTTGTTGATGGTGACAGCCATTAAGAATACGAACAAAATATTTACACATTTATTTTCGTTAAACGTTAAGTATTGAATTGTTGCGATATGCGCGCCATTTTGTGAACTTTTATGTCATGAAATGGTGCCATTGGTAAAAGAATAATATCCTTGCAATTTGAGTCACTGTTCCTTTTAATAATGATTCAACAATTTTGTATTGAAAATGATAATGAAAAACTTATATACCTGTTTTTGTTAAGCCTTAAGCTTTAAATTGATATGCAAGAAGTACCATTTTGTAATACTTTTATGTCATTATTATTTGGTCTACTAGTGTCAGCCATTTTGTATTAAAAACATCGATGTAAATTTTATGTAGTATTTTGCTGAGGCTTTATGCTTTAAACTGCTGTACCTCAGGTGCCATTTTGTGATACTTTTATGTCATGAAATGGTACCATTAATAAAAGAATATCATAAGTGCTTTTGCTTTAATTCACTGTTTGTTTTAATTATGATTCAACCATTTTATGCTTAAAGCGATGAAACCTTTATACTTTCATGAAACTTCATACTTGAAATTAACGTAGCATAAGCGCCATTTTGTGATGCTTTTAAGTTATCCAACAGCATTAAACTTTTACGTTCTGAAATTAACCATTTGATTTGCAACAACCTAATGAATATTATATTTTGATATTATTTTAACTGCATACTTTGTACCGTCAATAAGGAGCCACAGATTACTCAAAACAGCTGCACTAATGATAGATTGAATACTTGTCGCAGTTCCTGTCTTTGTTAATTCAGTAACGATATTCGTTAACATAATTGCATCCTCTTGAAGAACGTGTTCCATTGTCTGTCTACCAAAACCAAATTCCTTCAAGGTTTTTAAAGTAAATCTGTTTAAATCAAATTCGAAACATGCTATAAAATGTAATGAATACAGAAACGATATTAGGAAGCAGAAATTTTCAAGCATATTTAATTATACAATTAAAATTTCATGTTTCATAAAGATAGAAAATACTCGAGAAAAATATTTTAAATATTAAATAGATATTATAAGGATAATAGGTATTTTCTTCTTCGGCTGATAATATGCAGGAAGTGCCGACACTTCCGTTATTTGAAATTATTAATTGAAAATGAATATTGAAGTATAGTTGAAATGTTCTATTTTTTGTTTTAATAAGAAATAACTTTCTTTAATAAGAGATACATATAATTTATATTATTTATTTATATCATAATGTGTGTACACACATACGTGAAACATTCAAATAGAGAAATTATTATTTGTATTATTACTTGATTAAATTATTAATATAACCTTTCTTATTTAACTGGATAAGTAGTAATTAAATGGATACCAGTTAAAATAGAACATTTTAATTCTCTACGACAAAAATAAAATTTGTTTAACAGGAACCTTCTTTGAGTGTGCCAGACATTGGTGTCAGTAAATATTAATCCTTGTCGAGTACCACCAGTTCGAAACTTAAACAAAAATCCATTTGGTCTTCCGTCAAATTCAGGTCGATGTAACATTTCCGTAATGGCAGCTTTACCAGAAACAATAATTAACGGTTCATCGAAGCCTAATCTGAGGCCAACAACCGGGCCATATTTCTCGGCTAACCGACACCAAACGTCAGACAAAGATTTTGTTTCTTTCACTAAATTAACAATATCGAGAATGTTCCCAATAATCGGCAAACCTCGTGGACCTTGGACATTAAAAAAATGACACCTCAAAATTGATTGATTTTAAGTATCTAAATTTTTTTAATTCTGTGAGAATTGATACCTGGAGGAAACTTTACAGGTCGATTGTAATCGAACAATATTTTCAAAATTAACACAGTCAGAAGACACAAAACACCAAGCCACATTGTTTAAACTGCTTAATTTATAACGATTAGTTTAGTATCATGTAAGTTTAATATTATTTATTTAAACTATTACAAAATTGCACTGTTACACAATAATATAGTTATTCACTGATTAAAAGCAAAATTGCTTACAGAAATTATAGTTCAAAATTAATATCAACTACTGTAGAAATTCACCACTGTTTTTATTATATTATACGAATTCGAGATTGTAACAAATTTTTGTTAGATTGACTTGAGGTTAGGATGTCGCACGGAAGATGTATTACTACTCTCTTCAGGGGTACAAGTTAAAAAACTACATTGGACAGTTTGGTCCCCATTATATCCAGAAAATAAACCTTTCACCGATTACGTTGGCCAGTATCTCAAATGTCTACGGTTTTGTAGCGTATTTAAAATGGACTAGGACAAGTATACGTGCAACATTGTGTTCTAAAGCAGTACATATTCTACTTTCACTCAGCGGTTAGCAATTATACAAAATTGTAATAAATATAGTGTATATTAAAAAACCACTTGATTGTATGGGAATAGAGATGACATACGATTTTAATTCGTACGAAGTTTAAATTTTATTGAATTCATAGCAACGGGATACTTGCAACATTTATTTTTATCATTTAAGATATATATAATATCGTAAATTATTAATTTGTTCATTCGATTGCTAATTTGTAACAGTTACTCGTATAATTAAATTTATTTGTAATATTCATATTATTTTTGGACAATCATTTATTTATTTATTTGTTCGTTAGATAATAAATTATTAACAATATTTGTAAAATTTTGAATCAATTTATTGATCGAATCTACAAGAGTGTATCTCGAATACAAAAATTAACTTATTATCGATACAAATTTATTGACATAAAACAATTATATATAGCTTATTAATATAAAACAATTAATTATATTACAATATCAGAAAACCTTGTACAGTTTAAAAATTTCGAATTTTTCATAAACTAGAAATGTACTATTTTGCGAATAATAGTTACAGTTAATCGATAGTTATTAGTGCAATATTAAGAATATTGATATAAAATTAACATACTTATTTAAAAAAAATATTAAGCACCAAATTTATATGCCATAAGCATCATTTTATAGTACTTTTATGTCATCAAATTGTGATATTTATAAAGAAGAAATACACAAATATCACTTTGATACATTACCTGCTTTAATAGGTATTCAGCCATTTTCTACCAAGATTGCTCACGTGAACTTTATATAGTTATTTTTGTCAAACTCTAAGCTATAAATTGATGTGCTATAAATACCATTTTCAGATACTTTTATGTTATGAAACTTTATCGTTCTTAAAATAAGTAATGTAGCAATTTAATTTTAACTCATTGTTTACTTTAATAGTCATTCAGCCATTTTGTGTTGAGAATATTAATGTGGATTTTCTGTACAATTTTTTGTTAAACTATAAGCTTTAAATTGATGTAATATAAGTGCCATTTTGAGATACTTTTACGTCACGAAATTTTGTCATTCCTAATGTAAGTAATTTAAAAAAACTCGAAATCGTTATTTGTTCTGATTTGAGAATTTTCAATATTTTCACAACAGCTTAAATTTCAGATTGATGCAGCATAATTTCTATGAAAGTTCCTATCATTTCCATGAATTTTCATTAATCTTCTATAATTGATAAAATAATTTTGGTACAAAATTTTTAAACAATTTAAAGCAAGAAATGAATACTTTAGACTGTAAGACTTACAGTTACAGTAAATACAATCGTTAATGAATTGTTGACCATATTTAATATTTAATAATAATTATTATTGTAATAATTTATCAAACTTATGAATAATTATTACTGTTATAGTAATATTAATAATTCTTATTACATCTTCACAATTTCTTTATTACTTCACTAGTTCTCATGTACTGGTTCGTATTCTGTCCTAAATATGCTGCATAACATTCTCGTACATGAACAGCAAATTTCATATCTAACAAAATTATTGAAAACATTTCTTACCTTTTGTAATTAACATTTTTTGTCGTATATTCTGAGAAAGTCAAATACGTAATATTACATTTATATTTAAACAAACTTTTTTACTACAGAATAAGTTTATTAATTTCTTCTTACTATCACCTGTGGGAAAAGTTAATTTCTTCCAAAATTAAAAAAGTCGTACACGAAAGTAAATAAAGAAACCATAAAATCAATTTCCATTCACACGTACATTAAAAACGTACATCCTATCTCCTATTAACTTGTATAATAATTATCAAATAGTATACTGTAACAAATATCAGAGCATTCAATATCAATGTTCTATTTAAATATAGCCGATAATAATTATACAGTAATAATGCACATCTCGAACAAATAATTTTCTTAAGACTTATCGATGCGGATGTCGGGATGACATCAGTAACGCGACAAAACGCGGCTATTTTTCATTCGATTATAATAATTTAATCAGCTGCAGTATCTAAAATTTCGCAGCTGAAAATATCCTCTGACCTTTAAGAATGAGGTCCGTGGTCATCTCAAGGTAGATCATCGACCGTGAGAGGTTCTCTTCACCAACCTTCCCCGCTCTCTTCCTCCTTCCATCGCCCCCACTTCCGTTACCTACAGCTAGTATCATACACTGCGGTGACACACTTCTGACTGGAATTCTTTTTTTCAAACGTGTTCCATACTTCAGGGTTCAACGATCCATCCAACAGTGTGATGTGATAAGCACTGCTAGTAGGACACTGGTCTCAATATCTTTTTGGAACGTTTTAGGGCTGTTTTGGGAGTAACATTTACCACTACTGACCCATTTACCGATATAGACTCTGGACATCGAATTAGAATACTGAACTTTCGTAAAATCCATTCTTCCTTTCCAATTGAAAATCGTGGGACTCCGCTACTGTGAAAGACCGTAATCCAAGACTAGGACTGTAGCTGCGTTTGCGTTTCAACATGGCCGATATTTGACAATTTCTTTCATTTTGATTAAATACACCGTTTAAATAAAATATTCAAACTACAACCGGAATGTCATTTACTTTACACAATTTCTGAAATAATTTTGTAACATTTTTACTTATCTTTTTTCATTTTGATTGATGTTTTTACTTTTTGTTCGCTGTTTCTACTTTTCTTTCTTATTTTGTACTACTTTTATTAAATACTATTTAGTCAAATTGTAGTTATATTTAGAACTATTTAGAGTCGTCGTAATTTGTCAAACAGAATATAAAAAGTGTTGTACAAAGGAATGCAATGAATAACTGTGAAGTCTGAAAAGATCTTGAGATCTAAAACTCGTCAAAAATTAGAATGATTGGTACTCTATTATCGTAGAAATAATTTTATAAAATTGCTATTTGTAACACCTTGTGCAAGATTTCAATAAAAGTTGCATTTCGTTTAAAAATTCAATTTAAATTTTAAATTGACGACACAACCGATGAAGGAAAAGCCATTTCACTGAATCGAAAATTTTGTTCCACTTACTTTCTCTCTCATATTCATACGGTACCATTATTTCAGACGAACTTGTACGTATATGCGGCCATTTCTCGTATATCGCGTTCTGTTTTCAGATTTTGTAAAGTAGGTTTCTCGTTTAACGCTAGAGCTACTTTTGCATACGCGGTCACGTGCAAGGAAAAAATTTTGAACACGTGGATTTTGACGGAAAAACCACTTCGTATTCACTGAAATGAACTAACGATCCTTGATATTCGAGGATCATAACAACGGAGTCAAATTTAATTTTGTCGATATTAAATTTACTGTACACAATGGATAAATTATTTAAGTATTTAAGGAGGTAAAATTATTTGAATATTTTAAGAGGTTAAGTTTATTTAATATTAGATTTAACTTTATATTACAAAATATAATTTGTATTTTGAATTAAAGTTACATTATACATTAAAAAATTTCTGTTTTATATTAAACTTACATTGTATATTTTACATTAAAACTGCATGGAAATTATGGTGGTAGTAGGATAAAATGAAACAGTTATTTTAACGATTAAAAAATTACAGTAAAGATCATTGACATACTTGTAATACTTTTGTATTAATTTTATGAACAAAGTATGAAATGTTTGATAAATAAAAAAATATGATGCCTTACATTTTTGTTAATTTTACTAATTGAAAAGAATGTTAAAAATGCGTTAAAAATGAATACATGTTTGAAGAAACTATAAAAAATGAATATAGATTTGAAAAAGTAATATTCGACGCTAAAAAAGGAATATATACAGAGAAAAATAATATTTGGCACTTGAAAATGAATATAGATTAGGAAAAATAACGTTTGACATTAAAAAAAGAATCTATATTCGAGAAAATAATATTCAACCTATAATTTTAATGAATTTTTACTAACATTGAATGTGCTATTAATTATTGTAGTGCTAAAATTAATACAACTGTTTATTTCGTAAATATTTGATAATAAAAAGAATACAAGTACTACATTTTCTTATATTTTTCGCAGAGACTCAAACTTCAGCTACAGAAAGAAGAACGGTACTTTATAGGTTAACCAGTTTGACCAAAAGAGGTCATACCAAAAATGATACAGTTCAGTTCAAGGTATATAATTATAACAATATGAAATAGTACAATATTGTTAGATTATTTTTAAGCTTGTTAAATGATAATAAAAATCCTTACAATGTATTGTATTTATTTTGATATCATTTATTGTCTTTAATGTAAGCAATTTTGAATTTGAAATTGTTATTCTGCTGTACTTTATGTTTGCTAAATAATATTGAAATGAGCTTTAAAATTCATTTAGAGACTTATGTATTATGCGAATTCGTAAAAAGGAAATACTATGCTGCATTATAGTAACTATTTATGAGATGTAGAAGAATGATATTTTAGAGGTTAGCATTTGAAAAATTTATAATTTTTTATAAAGTATTTGCATAAATATAGAATTATAAGTACAGGTCTTAAAGTTTACAAAATTATTTAAGAATTCGACAATTTTGTATGAAATATGAAAGCTGATAATTTCATGATAATAAAATAATAGTTTAATCAAGAAGGATACTAAGAAGATATCTAAAACAATAGACATAAAAGTTCTGCAATTTTACAATATTAACTTATAAAAATTTATTAACTAACATAACTGAGGCGAAGTTAGGTAAATATGAACGTTGAAGAGTTTGAAATGAAGAGAAGAAACGGAGAAACACAAAGGAGAGAAAAAGAGTCTCATTATACGTAAAAATGATCAAAGTTACTTAAATATTCAAAAATCAAGTATCAGAAATTATTGATTAATATAGAAAGGATAAATTTAAGTAAATATAGAAGCTTCGTTTGTAACGAAGAGGAATAATGAGGGAGAGACTTTTAGAAAGACTCCATTTTAATTACACATAAAAATGACAATAATGAAGTATGCAAAAATGATTAATTATCGTAACAACGACAAAGTTAGATAAATGTAGAAGTTTATGAATATATTGACGGAGAGGTAATGAAAAAACTTCTGGAAAGAATGGTATCATTTTAATTTCACACAAATTACACAAAAGATATCTTAGAATGAAGTATACAACATTCTTGAACAACATGAAAAAAGACGGAGTATCAAAAATTGTTCATTAAGATGAAAAAGTCAAGATTCGATAAATATAGGATTTCGTAATGGCAGGGAGACACTAGTAATTACAAAAATTATTTAAATATCCTACTATCAAAAATGAAAAAGAGAAATTTTAATAAGTATAAAAGGTGTTAAGAACGGCGAGAAGAAATAAGAAAGAGTCTTCTCAAATGAATAGCACCACTTTAATTCTACTCAAATATCAAAAATTATTGAGATACTTTACACTAAGATATACAAAATTGTTATATAATGTTAAAAAGAAAAATTGAGACAAATATGGAGGCTGATGAATGCATAATGGCAAGAAGAAACGAGAAACGAATGACATCACTGTAATTATGCAAAAACAACAAAAATGACCAAAATATGTTGTAGTTCGATACAAAAACTTGTTAGCTTATATTACAGAGAAAAATTTCGACAAATATGGCAGCTGATGAATGCACAATACAGAAGAAGAGACGTCCAAAGAATGACACCATAATAATTCTACGAAAATAATAAAAATTACCAAAATATTTTCTAGTGAGATGTACAAGATCATTAAATAAAATTATAGAGACTGTCGGCAAATATGAAAGTTGATGCATGATGGCGAGAGAGAGACCTTCAAAGAATGACGCCACCATAATTCCACACAAATAACACAAATTACCAAAATCTCCAATGAGACGTGCAAAATCATTAAATAAAATTACAGAGACAAACTTCGACCAACATGAAAATTGAAGATGGCGAGATAGAGGCCTCCAAAAAATGATGCCAGCATAATTCCACACAAATAAGAAAAATTACCAAAATATTCTCTAGCAACGTGCAAAATTATCAAATAAAATTACAGAGACAAACTTCGACCAACATGAAAATTGAAGATGGCGAGATAGAGGCCTCCAAAAAATGATGCCAGCATAATTCCACACAAATAAGAAAAATGACCAAAATATTCTCTAGCGACGTGGAAAATTATCAAATAAAATTACAGAGACAAACTTCGACCAACATGAAAATTGAAGATGGCGAGATAGAGGCCTCCAAAAAATGACGCCAGCATAATTCCACACAAATAAGAAAAATGACCAAAATATTCTCTAGCGACGTGCAAAATTATCAAATAAAATTACAGAGACAAACTTCGACCAACATGAAAATTGAAGATGGCGAGATAGAGATCTCCATCAAATGGCACCACCTTAATTTCGCACAAAAATGACAAAAATCCTCCAAATATGTAACAATGAGGTACCTACCAGAAATGGTCGTCTAACAGAAAAAGACAAAAAAAAGGTAGGTAAATATGGAAGCTGGTGAATTGATGACGGAGAGGAGAGAGAGAGAAGTGGGGGAGGGGGAGAGGGGATGAGAGAAGAGAAAAGAAGAGAAGGGGCCAGAATGACACCGTTCGTGTGTTACTCATTGTTTTGCCGAAAGTGGTGGTAGTGAAGGTACAATGGTGTTAACTGCGTATTTACTAAACGGCGAACATGTGGTAGTTAGCCGTTCTAGAACATCAGATACTAGGCGACGAAGGAAGTGGCTTTCATTAGTAGTGGTGGAAAAGGTGGTGGTAGTGGAGCGCGCGGCACACTTCGAGCTTCTCTTTGTAAGTTTCCAACAGTATCACGCACCTTCGCAGGTGAAACAAACCGCGTTGTGTTCCGGACAATTATTTTCTATATGAGTAGAACGTAGAAACGTGTTTACAGAAGAAGAAAACCAATGTGTTCAAACAGGAGAGACGGCCTCGGCCTTGCTACTGTTACCGGTGTACTATGTCATTGAGAGGATCCGTCTGAACGAAGAATCAGATTTCTCCGGTTGCTTTCTTTCTTTTGCCACGTGCTTCGCATTCCTACGGATCTTTAAACAATTTCTTCCTGCATTTTTCTTTTGTTTGCTGCATCCGTCGCGTGCGCTCCTTTTTTTTCTTCGAAAGGTGTTCCTGCAACTTTGTGCTGTAACGTGACAACAATAGTCAGGTAACACTCGGAAGTGAATTTTAATTTGCATGAAACTTTTGCCGAAGACGTGTTTGCTATTTTGTCGTGCGCTGCTTATTTTTTTTTTTTGACCGAATAGAAATTTCTTTCTTGAGGACTTTTCGGAGTAAATTGAAGTTTGATTTTAGACGGATCACTGAGATGGAGATAATTTGAATTTGATTGTAGACGCTATTTATTTTGTACAGTTTTGTATTTTAAATATTCAATTTTTTATTTAAATAGTTTATATTTAATTTGGGGTTGATTTTGTAGCTTTGCGATCTGAAATTTTTGAATTTTAACTTTGAAGATTTTATGTTCTAAATTTTGTAATTTTAGCGTTGAAGTTTTTGAATTTCAAATTTTTAATTTCAAACGTCGAAGCGGATCCTTAAATTAAAAATTTGTGCAAGGTTTTCAATTTTGAAGTATTTGAATTTTTTAAAAATAATTTTTAATTTTTAACTTTACAGCTTCTAATTAATTTTTATGTTCTTTTTTAAATATTAATTTTTATCATTGAAGTTTTAGAAATTTGAAATTTAAGTTAATTTAAAAATTTTGGATTTAAAATTTTTCTGTGTACCTTATATCTTTTCGAATGTTGAATGTAGTTTTGTAGATATTAAATAATCTATTTGTGTTATTGACGTAATACAATAAACTGGTTTACTAGGAAATGTAACATTTCTTCCGTGAACTGTACGTAACGAACAAGGTTTGAAAAATGCAAGAGAAAGTACACGGTCAAGTTGAATCGTAAGAAGAGTAAAACAGTGTACCATTTTGCCTCATTCCTCTTTCTGATGTGACCAATTAACATAATACACAAATTTCAAATAAAACGTGATAAAATAGTCCCTCGATTCTGAAAATAAGTCCTTTTTCGAAATTAAGAAGAAATTGCAAAATAAAATTTGATCGTAAAAAATATTTTTATCAATAATTAATTAATTCTTTGTTATAACATCTATTTTTTATTTAAAAAGAATTTTCAATTTGCATTGTAATTTTATTTAATTTTTCAATGTCGAGTCAAACTCTTATAATAAAAACAATTGAAATTGCACAAAATATATATTTTATAAAATCTGTTGTTAATTAGTATTTGATTTAATATTTTATTGCAACACTTAAATATTTGTAAAAGTTCAGACAGCGATTTGTTTTCGTTCAATCGATTGACACCGAAGCGAAGAGAATAATTATGTATTAAATGGATCGAGCAAGCATCTAAAAATATGAGATATTGCCAGAAAAAAAGAAATAGGTTACAATTATTGGACCAGGACGAAATTAGTCATCGATCAATCAACGGATACTTTTATATAAAACCTCTATAAAGGTTAACGGTATTCGTTACAGGAAACGCGAAAGTACGATTTAATCGTATATACCGTATAACTTTTTATTATTTCATTCCAATCTTGTATCGTAATTAAAAGCTACAAGTATTTCGATAACAATATTTAATATAATTCAAAATTAATGTAACAGAAATTTGAATAGACCGCTTAAAATACGAATGTGTGTTCCCAAAATGAAGTACATGGCTATCACCATAATTTTTTCCAAAATTCAAAATTTTTTAAAATAGATTTTATATTTAATAATAAATTGCAAGTATTTTAATAAAAATGTTGCAAAAACGTGGAATTAGCGTAATACAAATTTGAATAGACCGCCAAAAATCGAATCTGTATTTTCAAAAATTATCTTGTAATCATTATGATTTTTTTCTCAAATTTTCTAAAACTGACTTTTTCTGTAAAATAGGAATGTTAGTATTTAATGTTTAAAAATTTATTTATGTGCAATTTTATCTCCATTCTAAATTTCGAAATCAAAAAGTTTTCTTATATGACACAGCTTCTTATTTTGTACCTAACAACAAATTACTATTAAATTAAAATTATATTTGTAACTTCCACCTTACAATCGCTGCAAAATTATTAGTTTTTTTATTACAATTGATATATGTACAATAGAATATATAAGAATAATGATATCAAAGCTAAATAATTTTTTTTATTACAATTAATATATTTGATAGAATTTATAAAAATAATGACATCAAAATTTTTATTTTAAAGTTGTCAGTTTTTATGATAATTATAATATTTGATATTGGAGATAATTTGATGTAGAAGATAATATTTAGCATAGCAGATAAAAAGTTAAACTTCAAAATCACGTATAAACGCTATGTCGAGAGTCAAATTGTCAACTCGAAAATAATGAAAATACCACATCAAAATTAAACACAAGTATGGAAGACCCTTAAGTATCTAGCACGTGCAGATGTAGGCAATTTTCTGTAGTTGCTACTACTTCAGTGTGATTTAAGTAGATATATGTCAAGCCTTGATCTAGTTTTATGCACGCGTGAAATGATACCATTTTATTATCGTTTTATATATGCAGTCATGTGACTGGCGGTACCAGTCAAAGGTACTGATTCCTGGTGATAAAATAAATAAAAAATCTGCAATACAATTTTTTCGTGCGGCCCTTCTCTCTCGAGATAATCCATTTAATCTGTTCCTCTTAACAGACTTCTCGTTCACATTTTCATATTATTTTCTTGTTTTCGGAAAAAATATTTATGTTTTAATTTGTATAAGTTTAAAAACGAATGTACAGTATAATTAAATTAAATTATTTTAAAATGCATATAACATTCGGTATTAATAATATTCAATAAAATTTGCGTGATTCCGTAAACTATTACAAAAATTAATTATTTATAATAATTATTTTTAAACAAGTACTAGGTTTTTATTTTAAATCATTCTTTATTGTAATTTTCTAAAACATTACAAAAATAAATTATTTAATAACAATTAAAGTTCTAATGTAATAAAATTTTAACGATTGTTATAATTCCTGTGTCATGTAACATTTATTATTTATTCATCAGTTTAAGGAACAATTTAATTAAATTCGAATAAGGAATAAAATACAAAATGTTATTTCTATTTCAGTAGTAAAAGATTGTTGGAAACAAGGTTGCTTCAAAATAATAACGGTTCTTAAATTACGTTAAAAACGAGTGATTTTAGAAGTCTATTTTTAGCAGAATGAACTGTAATTAAATAAATTAGTTTCGCGTTATTGACTAGTTACTATTAAATTATACAATTTCTGGGTTCACAGAATGTATCAAGTTGTTTTCTTCTTCCTCGTTCCCATTTTCGGAGCATTTCACGAAACCGCAGCCGCCTCACAACACATTAGCAAAGACCTTTCCAACCGCTATAATGCTCGTTTTCACGTTTATGAAGAACCATACAGCATCGAGTTCACATATCATAATTACGAGCAAATGAGTCGTTTTCTACGAGCCACCTCTCTTCGTTTTCAAAACTTAACTGCCTTATATTCTATAGGAAAGTCTGTGAAAGGTACGTACGTTTTTTGGCAACAACTTTTAATCTAGTTACTACATTTAACGCTAGATTTACGGAACCCGTCAAAATGACGGATCATAGATCTCTTATTTTAAATGATAAAATTTATTAAGAAATTTTTGTAAAAATGTATGTCAACTTTCGTCAAGCTAAAGAATCTTATGCAGTTCACAGATCATCCCCAATTTATTTATTTTTCTACTTTAGTTCAAATTTAAATATAAGTGACCATCAAACGTCCGTAAACCTAGTGTTAATTAAGCACAATTTACATTCTATAATTTCTTTTAATCTTAATATTGTAATCTGTCTTACCTTTTTAATATTATAATAATTTATCATAAAATAGTCTGTGTATATATTCGCTTCGAGAGACATCCAGAGTATCGCAACGACGTTATTACCTCATATTCTTTAATCTCTAAAGAATTCAATTATGTACATGAGTGTAGAGTAATTGTTATGGTAACGAGGCGGAAGTAACTTGAAGAGCATATTTTACAGGGCGTGATTTATGGGTAATGGTTGTATCGTCTTCGCCTTACGAACATATGATCGGTAAACCTGATGTGAAATATGTAGCCAATATACATGGAAACGAAGCAGTTGGTCGTGAATTAATGTTACATCTTATTCATGTGAGTAATATTATACTGTGCGTCACAACTTCATTAACCCTGAATTTAGAGACATCCTCAAGACATCCTGCTATTTATATACTTATCATATGTGTAAATATGTAACTATTGTAGTAGATAAATTCAATATTGTATGTTTGAATATTATTATTATTGTATACTACTGTTACTATTACTATTTTTATTATTATTACTAGGGCACTATGTTGCTTACATTTATAAATTGAATATGTATTTCTAGTAATAATTTCAAAATTGCATGTTTGAGTTTGCAGTTATGTGCACTATTACTATTATTATTATTATTATTGATATTGCATTAGTCATATATTTTTCGTGTACTGAATATGTATTTTGAGTAATAATTTCAAAATTGTATGTTTAAGTTTAAGATTGTTGCTATTAGTACTTTTACTACTTCTATTATGACCATTACTATTATTATTTCTACTAGTATTAGTATTTTCATTTTCATTATAATTATTATTACTACCATTTATTATTAACTTTTACTACCACTACTATTATTATTACCATTTACTACTACTCCTTCCATTACTATTACCCTTACCATTTACTATAATTTTATTTACTATTGTCCAGAGTTAAGCAAAATAAGCACATGCTTAGAAGAGATATTTGTCACTGTTAGATTAACGATCATATTTATCAAAGTTTCAAAATTCTAAATACCAAAAATCTTAAAGTTCCAAACTTCTAAAATTCGAAAATTTAAAAATCCTAAAATCTGAAAATTACAAAATATTAAAATTTAAGAGTCCCAAAATCTAAAAATCTCAAGGTCTCAAAATTTCATAGTTCCAAAATTTTAAAACGACGAAGCTAATGAATTCCAAAGTCCAAAAGTTCAAAAAATAAAATTTTATTTTACAGTTATATTTTGAACTAAATGTACATATAGAGAGACTAAAATCTTTTTAATGCGTGAGATCTTTAAAGTTCTTAATCTCGCTCTGCTATTATCATTACCTCCCATTATCATTTAATCTTACTAGGAGATATCTTACTTCGTAAAGTTACGTCTAATTTCATTCTTTTTCATTTTTAGCACCTTGTAACAAATTATGGATCAGATCCATACATAACGTGGCTTCTAGACAATACTAGAATTCATATTCTTCCGTCAATGAATCCTGATGGTTTTGAAGTATCAAAAGAAGGATACTGTGAAGGCGGACAAGGCAGGTGAGACTTACCGAAATAAATATTAATATAAAATAAAATAACTTGATAAATACAAATAATGTAAAATAAATTTTATTTAATAAATACAATTAATGTAAAATAAATTCCATTTAAGAACTAAATTATGTTTTTCTTCGCAGATACAACGCTCGGGGTTTCGATTTGAATCGCAATTTCCCTGACTACTTTAAGCAAAACAATAAGAAAAGCCAGCCGGAAACGGAAGCTGTTAAAGAATGGGTATCCAAAATTCAATTTGTGCTATCGGGAAGTTTGCACGGAGGTGCCTTGGTTGCTAGTTACCCATTTGACAATACGCCAAACTCGCGTAAGTTTGTTTTTTATATATGGTTTCATCGTTTTCCTTTCCTTTCAACAAAGCTCACACAAATAAAAAATTATTTTAACTAAACAATTTAAAAAAACAACGCGTGCAATATCTACACTAATTTGTGATCGTCCTATTATTATTTTAAATATCGAAAAATAAAATAATTTAAATATTGTTCGCATGAAAATTGTATGATCCAATTTTTTTATGTTATGTTAGAAGGTATGAAGGATGAAATAATTTTTTTAAAATAAAATTATATATGTACTTTTTTTAGGTAATCTGATAACGCGTTTTAAGACGAATTAAACAACCTATGACACATATACTTTTTACTAACTATCTTTCGAAATATTGTATTTATAAATGTACTGATTTGCACCGGAAGGAGATCCTAGAACAGGAAGTGCCGATGTTTTACGCCTGAAGTGACACGTCTCCAAAACAATGGTACTTCCTGTTTCAGAAATTTCCTTCCGCTGCAAAGTAGTCCATTTCTAAACACAATATATGTATAAAAAAACTGGTTAATAAAAGATGTATACATATATTGTAAATTCGTCTGCATAAAATATTGTATTGAATAAGCCTAAGAAACAATAACGAAGTAATATAGTTACAGCTATAAATATTTTTTAAATAAACTATAAGATAATTGATTACTTTATACCTGCTAACATAATGATATAAAAATATTGTTTAATATATTTGCTCTCTCGTATCATATAACTTTTGTGCATACAATTATTTTGCGTCTACAATGCTTGAAAAAATGATGATTTCCAGAAGCTACTGTAGAAACCTTGTACTCACATATGTATCAAATGTGAACGATAAACAAGTCGTTTTTTATTATATATAAATATCTTTTATTGTTATAAAACGAATAACGTTATGTAATTTATCATCGAAAGCAATCTCATCGTATTGTATAATTTTTCATGCTGTCAGGAATATGCCGATCAGCGCCATTATGTGCAGGTATAACATAGATAATGTACAGGATGAGACTAATTTTATTCACCTAAAATATTTCCGCTTTTTCTTTTTCGCCATATTATTTAACAAAATTTGTATAGTATCGCGGGAATGTATCATCACATCATGTGAATCATCAATATACTTCAAAAGGCTAAATAAAAATAGCTTACATAATAATAATAATAAAACAGTGTAATATTTTTCATTTTAAAATTAAGAATGTGCACAATTTCAAATTGATAACTATTACTATTAATAACTAATAATAGCAGGTACAAGAAGCTTAGTATTGACTAAATTTTGAGAAGACTCTTAAACATTTAAATTTGAAAATTAATAACTATTTTCAATCTTTGCTCCAATAATTAACATATTAACTAATTTATTTAATACCAACTAATAAAAATTTGCAATACATATGCGCAATGTTTATTTAAACATTAAAATTTCAAACAAGAAAAATTAAATTTGATGCAAGATTTATACAAAAAATTTAGTGTTTCAGAGTTATACATCATCACCAAGTATTTCACCAGATGACGACGTGTTTCAACACCTATCACTAGTATATTCACGTAATCACGGATCCATGTACCACGGATTACCTTGTTCACCAACACAACCAGGGTTCAAAAATGGCATCACCAATGGTGCTCAATGGTATCCGCTTACTGGAGGAATGCAAGATTTTAATTATGTGTGGAATGGATGTATGGAAATCACTTTGGAACTTTCATGCTGTAAATATCCACCTGCTTCGGATTTACAATTCTACTGGGAGGAAAATCGTGTGGTAAGTTATTGAAGTAAAAGAATTTTACAGAATACGTTTGGTTTTTATCATTAACATTCTGATGGCCTCACATTAAAAAACTTATTAAAAATAGCAATTGGGAGAGTCATACATTAAAAGCAATGAATATCTGAAAATAATTGAATTGTAATTAAAAGCTGTATATGTATATTTTGAGGCTCTTTGTAGGCTCTCATCAAGTTCTTAGGAGAAGCTCACAGAGGTGTTCGTGGCTTTGTTGTGGATGACAATGGAAACCCTATTGAGAGAGCATCTATCAAAGTGAAATCAAGGGATGTTAGTTTTTTAACTACGAAATATGGTGAATTTTGGAGAATCTTACTGCCAGGAGTATACAAATTAGAGGTAATTTAAATTTGTTCTAATTATCAGTTATATGTTCAATCTAATGAAACATACTTGTACTATCAGAATGGCTCAATAATATATCTTGCTTTTCTAATTTTTATTATCTCTACTAGGTGTATGCAAATGGATATGTACCTCGCGATGTTGAGTTTAGAGTATTAGAGCAACACCCAACGTCTTTCAATGTGACATTGTTTAGAGCAAACGTAAGTATCATTATACACATATAAGCTCACTTTGGGATTCCCTGTACTCATGCTATCTGAAGATTAGATCTTTGATATGATATATGTATTGACATCCTTTCTTGTATATAAACTCAGTAGACATCATGTACAGACCTGTTTGACAATTAAAAGAATCATAACTATAATTTTCTTTATCAACAAGCTTAACATTGCATACAGATTATAATCTATACAAGGCTAATGACCATGAAGAAGGAAAAATCCAAAGCAAGCTTAGCCATTTCTATGATGGCCTGACAATAATTACACCTGACACTCTGTTCAATAATTACAATTTTGATTAATAGAGACACCCAAGTGAAGATGAAGCTGCATCAAATTTTTACAATGGAAACAGGGACCACATTAATCGGGATCATGTGATACATTTTCGACCACATTCTGGAACCAATACTGCTTCAGACTCAAATAGTGGGATCTTCTCTTCTCTTAGTAACGGATTCAATTCTTTTGTTAACAACTGGTTTGGATGATTGATTATTAGTTAACAGATGACTGGTTCGATAGCATTGTTGTTGTTTCATATCAATATTATATAAATTCTGTTACAATTATATAAACTTTGACACTAGCATTGTAAATAATGGACCAACTATGTTGCAAACAGGAATGATTGAAACATTGTTGCAGATATTTATGAACAATTGTTATTCTATTCTATAATATAAAAGTTAATAAAATAGACTGTACTTTGAATAACAAAATTTTGAAGAAATGTTCAAGTTTAGCATTCCAAGTACAATGAAACTTGTACATATAATTTGGCATAAATGAATGCCATTTTTATTCATTGCTTTTCTAATTTTATAATCTTTTATAATTGTAATTATTTATTTTTTATTTGTATTATTTATGTTATTGAAAATATCAATATATTAGTTATTTTTATTTTTATTACCGTGCACTGATGACTGTTATTTAAGAAATAATAATGTAATATTATTTAGTGATAGAGTATAATAGATGTGTATAAAATTTCCAAAAGTTCCGTTGGATTGTTCTTTAAGCTGAAATAATGTAATATTCTACATAAATGTTCGTTTATTGTTAAATATTCCTATACACAAATTATAAAAAGCAACAGAGACTTGTCTTACTTCTATCATGAAGTTCAATTTATTACACTATATTAAAACGGTGACCACAGGGAAGAGATATGTACGTGATATGCTTCATTCACAGAAATCGATAAGTAATAAAATTTTTTCAAATAAATCTTTCCTTTTAAAAGCAACCTGGTTTATTTTGTAACAAAAATTGAACAATAGTTCACTATAAAATATTGAAAACTTCTAAAAGTTCCTCTCTTAACAAAACAGTACAACTATCGTCATCTAGCAGCGAGCGGTGGTATTAGTAAAATACGAAATTGCATTTCTCCTTATTCCACAATCTTGGTAGAATAGAAATAATGCTAGTACAATTTGCTAAAAGTGCTGGAAACGAAAATAAGTGGTTTTCTTAAACCTTCCAGATTTCAGATGAAAAATTTGAGACTTATAATATACGCCTGCTTAATTCACACGCATATAATGCACGATTCCTGGAACCCTAAACGATGCATTTAGCGAGCACAGATGTCTGCGTTCCAAGAAAAGAGATTACCGCAAAAGAAAATATTGCACAATAAATGAAATTATAACTTGTACGCAAATCGTAGCACTTAGCTCTTATCGTTTTTCGAATAATGTTTAAAGAACGATATCGATCACCAGATCAAACCACGTGGAGGTGGCTACGATTGTCATCTATTCAATCACCAAGTCTCAATTACACCTCCAATTACAACTACTTCATTTATCAGTAGATAAATGAGTTCTAACTATACTTAGCCTGTAGGCTCGTATACATGTACAAGTTATTTACTAATTGAGCTAATAAATAAAATACAAAAAGAAACAATTTGCACGATCATACATTTATCGTCACTATGCATGATAAAAACCGGAGGAACCATAAAGTATGCGACTCACCGATCACTGACTTCTACTACTGCGCTCGTAAAGCATCTCATATTGCCATTTTTTTAAATTATTCTTTTTTTAATCCGGGTCCTTTCATTCTTAAATTATTTTAATTTTGCAATTATTTCTTAGCTACATTATTATATTATTTATTCTAATGATTTCTGTTCATTTCGTTGGGCATATATGTCACAAACTGTTTATGTACCTTGTTGATTAATCTTATAATTGTGTATTAATTAAATTACCTATTTTTATTATTAAACATTGTTACACTATGATTCGTAATCTTATAGTATTTTATTTATAAAATTATTGCATATTATACTAATTCATCAACGATATCAATTTAAATTAATTTTTATATATTTTTGCGCATGACAAATGATGTTAATCATAATGTTTTCAAACCGCACATTAATATAAAATAAAAAAAACTATAAAAGCATGGCATTCACAGTATTTTTATTTGATTAAATTAATTATTATACAGTAATATGATTCTTTCTGTTAATACTATGAAATTAATTACTCATAACGTTTTAATTATGAATGTAAACTTTATGAGAATAGGTTATATTTTCGAAGGAGTAGTTCCATAATGAAACACCGAAAACTTATGTTACTTTAAAATTTGTATTTCTACAAATTAATTTGATTCTTTAAAAAAATGTCTGTTACTCAAGTGTCTCAGAATTCATTTAAAATTTATTAAAAATGTTGGCAAGTATTATTATAAAATTATTACGTTATTAATGTAACGATATTAACCTCAAAAACGTTCAATCATATATTTCTTTATTTCCTGTTTAGGTTACACATGAATTTGAATTTGGAATTACTATAAATTGAGTACAGGAGATCATAGGTATTAAACATATCTACTAAGACGTTAGTAATTGAAAAAGAAGCATTATTAATAGTTATATGAATGTAAAAGCATTAATTAATTTATGTGAAATGTTATGTTCCAGGATATTTATCAAGATTAACTTTTAGTGGTGGATAATATGGCAAAAAGTATGTCAGATAAAGTTGTACTGAGTTACTATGACTGTTTGCTTAGAGCCAGTGATGTTGCGTTACTTCAAGGAACACACTGGTTGAACGATGTTATAATAGGATTTTATTTTGAGTATCTAGACCAAAAATTTAACAAAAATGGAAAGAAAGAATTCTATTTTATTAGTCCTGAGTTGACGCAGTTGTTAAAAATGTCTGATCCATCTCAGTATGAAATATTCTTAGATTCTACTAATGTATCAGAGTGCAAATGCGTAATTTTTCCTTTAAATAATTGTGACCGAAAAGATGCAGCTGGAGGTTCACATTGGAGTTTATTAGTATATTCTAAGCATGATAAAAAGTGCTATCATTATGATTCTTCCAGAGGTTACAACAGCAGTGTTGCTTCACAATTTGCAACTAATGTAATGAAATGTGTTCTTGATAAAGATGTACCTAACAAAAAGTTTGTGGAAGCAGATTGCCCACAGCAGGACAATGGATACGACTGTGGAATTTATGTTTTATGTGTAACAGATGTAATTA
The DNA here is from genome assembly GCA_945859595.2 of Megachile willughbiella. NCBI lineage: Eukaryota > Metazoa > Arthropoda > Insecta > Hymenoptera > Megachilidae > Megachile > Megachile willughbiella. Next base: position 16,436,165 of record OX243796.1, read on the forward strand.
TCAAGTATGTTTTACAAACTGGAAAAGTAGAAGGATGCGATTGTAGGGAAGTTAAAAAATTAGCTGAATCAAAACGTATGCAGTTATTAAATTTGATTAATGAATTAAAACGCAAACCAAATAGTAGTACATAATGTACATAATTATTTGTAAACTGAATGAATTATAAAATTATTTAATATTTTCAATATTTTTTGTTGTACAAATATATTGTAAGTAAGCATTAGTGTACAGATATTATAATTGATGCTTAGTATTATTAAGTGATATGTTAATATTTCTATATTGCATTTATGTACATATGTATTAAATAAAAATGCAAATAAATGTTTTTAGTTATTATTTGACTACATTTATAAGATATAGAGAGTTCTTAGCAATAAAAGTAAGAACAGAAATTTAAGTTCAGAACTAAGGAGTTATATCCTAAAGACTTATTGCTGAGAACTTACACTCTTGTGTTTTCTATCTTAAGAACTTTTGTATTTTATAACTTATCTATTGAAGAACTACGTATTTAAAGCTTAGAATTTATAATTTACGACTTAAAACTTCAAACTTAGAATGTAGAGGTGGAAACTTAAAATCAGAATGCAACATATAAAAACGTAGAAATTAAAAAGTAAAATTTGAACCCTGAAATTTATAAGTAAAATTGAAAAATTTGTTAACTAAAATTTTGTTAATGTCTTTGACCTATTATTACGCAATAATTGCGTTAAAATAATAATCCAATAAATATCGTTCACTCAAGAACTGATAATTATCGAAGTGTTAATGTGAATCATCGTTATCATTCGTACAATAAAGTATCTTAACACAACACGCGATTCTGATGTGTAAAATAAACATATAAATTGATAGAGTTGATCATAGAATGTACATAACCGAGGACATATTTGGCCGGCATGCACTTATCGCATTTAGTGTAACATTTACAATGGTGGATAATCGAAAACTATGAAACTCTTTAGTAACGCTAGTCTCAATCACAATTGAACAACAAGTTAATATATTTTCAAGGTGCAGTTCTTACCTTGCATTGCAACTGTGAACACGTCAGTGTACCTGTGTATGGCGTAAAAAAACTTTATAACAAGGATTATCCATCAATCAAACAAAATATTTAAGTTATATAGTTTTCGGATATCTTTTGAGTTTCGTAATTGTGTTCGGTTTTAACAACGTGCCGTTATCATTTTTAACTCGGTGAATTACAAGTTCGCTTAATTCAAAGATAATTAATAAGTTAAAACTTATTAAAAATTATATAAGATAGATGTGTATAAATAATTTATTATTCTTGTATTTTTATTAAAATAAAATAAATTAATTAAAGTGGTAATATTTGTAAAACATTTTAACGTGTTCAATTAATATTTAATTTAGACGCAATAAAAGTGAAGCAGTGTTTTGGTCACTGTTTTATGCTGTTGAGAAATTAGTACATAGCAATTTATGTTCCAACTGTCGGCTGATAACTTTGTTGTAGTTAAGTCACTGATAAATAATCATGTCCGCGACACAAAAGGAAGTGGTGATTGAAGGGAAGAAAAACAAAGTGACGGAAAAATTGAAGAAAACAGATCTTGGTGAAAATTTTGTTGCTCCTGACGGTGGTTGGGGATGGATTATTGTTATAGCTGCTGGTTTTTCTAACGTGAGTAAAGATTGCTATTATCTGAATCGCAAATTGCTTGAAAAATGAACAAAAACTACTATGAAATAAAAGAAATAAATTTAGCACAAGTGTGACTCATTTTTTTGACAACGCAACAAATTGCTACTTGCTGCATTGCCATGTGCTATACTGCCCAGTCGTAATTTATTTCCTATTTAGATACAAGTACTGCACTCATATAATTTATTACGCGAAATATAGATAAATGATCATTTTTGCAACACAATGTTATAATCATATAATCATTTTTTTTTTCAGTTTTGTATATTTCCAGTATTACAATCTTTCGGTTTGATATTTCGAGACAGATTCGCGGAATTGGGAATCAGTTCGACTCAAACAACTACGATATTAAACATAAATAGCACAGTAATGTCTTGCATCGGTATGTTCCTTTGTTTATTAATATTTTTCATGCTTTGTAAATTAATTTTATTATGTACTGTTACGTCTGTTATTATCGAATCAGAATAATGCGAACGGACGATGAGTTCGTTATCGCGAATCGATAGCAAAAATGACCTTATCACGTTTTTATATGATTTTGTACTTTTTACCCTTATCTTTCACGAACTCGTTCGTCATTACTTTATCATATTAATAATAGCACGTGGTCGAGATCACAGTACGAATAATATCGTACATTTTTATCGAACTCAATTAATTGCAACAATTCTTATCATCGTTTTATAATCGTAATCGTACATATCGAATTTCAAACCATAAATGACACAGTAGCAGATAACGCGGTCTTTTGCAAGAAATTTATTGACTTAGGTTAATGGAACAAACATTTGGCTGCGTTTAATATGTAGTGCAAGTTACGATCAATTACACTATAGTAGACTCTCGTTATATTGCCACGGATGGCTGTGGAAAATTTTTAAATTTAACAGAAATATGTTAAATCTACATACGTCATTAGTGGATGTGAGACTCTGTGTAAAAGTGGCAATATAACGAGATTCTGCTATATTTAACACTCTGTAACTTTCTCTAGTAACATTTAATAAAGAGTTTGTTATAAATTTTTATCTAAAACATTTAAACATCTGCAACCTTTCTTTTCCACTATCTTTAAGTTTTGAATAATTTAATTTAAAAAAGAAAAATGAAATATACATATTCGAAAGATATTCGAATAATTAAAACAAGGGAAGAGTAATTTTGAATATTGTTAATATGATAATAGTAATAGTTGTTAAATTATAAACTTTTGTTACATCAACGTTTATCATAATTTATTTAAATGTCGAAGATGTACGAAAATATATTATCACACTCTATTATTAAATACATGGCATGTAAATTTTATTTTTATACTTATCTACGAAGCCAGACGAATACGTAAATATTTTTATGTCACTTTCTTATACCTCCGTTAGTTTGATAATGAATAATATTGAATGGAAAGGTTTCCCGATTAAAATTTCTCGTGTTATAGGTTTAGCTAATGGTCCTTTGTTTCGAAAATTCAGCTATAGACAAGTATCACTCGTTGGGGCTTTTATTTGCGCTATTTCAATTACGATATTATCAACAACGACAAGTTTTAGCGCATGTTTAATATTCTTTTCGATTTTGTACGGTAAGTTACGACTACAGTTGATTCTTGTTATATTGCCATCGATTGATCGAGTTTTTTTCTCTTCGTAGAGAAGAAAAATAGGTTTCGTTTTACTTTAGAAAAACAATAGAATTTTGTGTTTGAATCTTTCCTACAGGAGTGAACAAAATTATCAAAATGATTAAAATTAAATTACAATTATATTAATTGTCATTTTACGCGTAAAAATAAATCTACTCTATTTAAAGTAATAGGATTAAATTTATTTTAATTTTGTGTTGTTACCAACTGATAAATTGGCTATCTTCTCTATAGCCCCATCGATGGCAATATAATGAGAGTGTTATTGAATATAAGAAAAGTGACTATTTCTTGTACTAGTTGAGTATATTGCACATAGTTTATTTAATTTATATTAAGAAATACAAGAGTAATATAAATGATCTACTCTGCTGTGTAAATGAATAAATTTCAGTTTTGTCAGTTTGTTAGTATTTAAGTATCAATTTTTAGGTGCTGGAATTGGTATCACGATGTCAGCGAACTCGTTAGCTTTAAACACTTATTTTAAGAAAAAAAGAAGAATTGCCATTGGTCTTAGTTGGACGTGTACTGGCATGGGGCCCATAGTGATGCCACAAGTACCTAATTATATTTTTAACTAATATTTTTACAGCCACGCATTTTATGGAACTCCTTTTTCTTCAATAATCCAGTAGATTTAGGTGGAATATATTCCTGGAAACAAACATTGCATCCAATTTTTAATCATTTGTATGTGTCATAAAAATTCGGGGAACAAAAACATAAAAGAAAAAATATTTGCAAATAAATAATAATTTATTCGCTAAAATAAATATTCATACATAAAGATGACGACATGAGTTACAAAAATTTTCATTTGTTAAACAAAAGTAGTTCCTCTAAACTTTTGATTATTTTTTATATTTTTTATCATAATTTCAAAACAATTAAATTTTGTCATAGTTATTTTTATTTTTTATATGAACTGATGACGTACAGAAATAAGGAATAAAAAATTAGATGCAACATTTGACCCAGGTATTGATTTTCAGCATAAATCTACTGGACCATAAAGTTGATATTTATATTGTTAATTTTTAGATAATTACACAATTGATACCTGCGTATGGAGTAAGAGGTACCGTACTCATTTTTGGGGCTGTAGCTTTTAATGCTGTTGTTTGTGCACTTTTATTACAACCCGTTCAGTGGCATGTAAAAAAAGAGGAAGATACGACAATCGATAACGGCGTGGTTGTAGAATGTCAAGTATTACCGACATCTGGTCAGGTATGATAAAAACAATAAATAATTTTATCAACAGGAATGTTAAAGTCCACTATATTGAACGCGTGGAGTAATTTGTGATAAAATTACATGTGTTTTCGTTATAGGACTACTTTGATCTGTTGATTGGATAGAAAATCTATATTTTATTAAAAAAAATGTATTTAAAATTAAAAAGAAAAAATTTATTTAAAATCATTCCTATTGTTAAAGTTAACTAGTTGATATTAGTTTTTTATACGTTATCATGTAATTTGCAATAACATTTTCTTTAGAATATCACAGAAACTGCTTGTGAAAGTAGTGAAAATACTGTACCAAGTAAATCGTTGGAAAATATTGACAAACATATTTACAGTAATTTAGTTGTCTGGAGAGAAAAGTTTGGAAGTCAATATTTATATTATGATGACAAAGAAGAAGGACCTTCCGGTATAGATCTGGTGGAGCCTGGAACACCTATGATGTCACGATCTAACGATGGATGGTATCTGCTAACTTAGAACGTAAAAATTTCAGAATTTAAGACTCAGAACGTGGAACTTAGTACTTAAATATTTAATAACTTTAGAATTTTTGAACTTAAAACTTAAAATAACTATAGAGCTACAAAACTTAGAAATTAAAACTTAATAATTACAAAGCTAAAAAATTTAGAAGTTAGGACTTAAAACTACAGAACTTAAAAATTTAATAATTAATAGCTTGATAACTTCATAACTTAGAATTCGAAACATAATAATTACAAAGCTACAAAACTTCAATACTTAAAACTTAATAACTTGAGAACTTGAAATATTAAGTTTAATTTTAAGACCTAAACTTATACACTCTTTTGCACGTATATCGAGTTTTATGTACACTTAGTGGTATAATCTAAAAGTTAAGATTCTATTTATTTAAAAAAATGTGGATCTTAAAAGTGGAAATATCTTATAGGTTTTCGAGGAGATATACTTCAACTCCATCTATAATATCTAGAGTATCAAGGAAAGAGAATTCATTAAAAAATTCAAGGCTATCTATAAATTTAAGTAGACAATCCAGTCTCAACGCAGGATGGTCGGTAAGGAATGTTTCTAGGTAAATATTTGTTGTAGATAGTAAGATTAGACCTTTTAGAAGTTAGAAGAATATCTATTATAAAATTCATCGTTCATCGATTTTGTTAAAAAAATTGGACTGTCGGTAAACTGTATTGTAAAATTTATTTACAAACACGAATTCCAGAATCGAATGTTGTTAATTGCAAGATAAAAATAATTGTTTGCAGACAAGATAACGGATCAGAGAAGAATCAAAGAAGGATTTCAAGTTATCAACAATCCACAAGTCCATTGATAATTGTGAAAGAATCGAATGAACTTGCGGAAGAAACTAATGGACAAGTTAAAGATTCTAATGGTATTAATAAATCAGAACAGAAAGAAATAATTCCAGAAGTCGAAACTGATAAATTGATACAAAAAGTAAGTTTTAATAATATGTCCGATAAAAAATCATGATCTTATTGCAAAAAAGTTTATCACAAGATGTAAAAAGATTTATCATTAGCGTGACAAAATATTATTGATCTGAATGGTGTTTGTTTCGATTAAAAACTATTTATCAATTTTTCATAAAACCAGGGTCGTGACTAAGGAATGTTACCAGACAAATATTTGTCATAGATAGTAAGATGAAAAACCTGTTTGAAGTTATTAATAGTCATTGTAGTGATAGTTTGATTCATTCATTTTTAATGAATAGTAGAAGGAAAATGTGAAGTATTTATAGTGTTTACACGAAGATTAATTATATTAATTCAGTGATTGAAATTCAAGTTAAATTAATTTAGTATATGTGTGTAATATGACACAGTTGGATCTGAAAGTGTTAAGGCTAGATTACTATAGTTTAGTCTTTTCTTATATCTATATAGACCGATGCTGTTATTATTAAAAAATATGCAAGTTGTTAAACTTCTTTATCAACCTAACAATTAAACCTGTTAATTATTTCTATTAACTTTACATTAAATTGAATTTCGACCAGTTATCAAAATTAAAATTTGAAAATGTGAATGAAAATTTTTAGGAATGCACTGAAGAGGAAACGAAGAAAACGTTCCTAGAAGCATTAATAATATTCTTTGATCTGGATCTTTTGCGCGATCTTGTTTATGTGAACATACTTTTGGGGATGACGTTCGCCAACTTCACGGAATTGAATTTTTCTCTGATGACACCGTTTATATTGAGCGACTATGGATACTCGAAAGTTCAAATTGCATCCTTTATGTCGATCCTGGGCGGAGTAGACGTTGGCGCCAGATTGATTATTCCTTTCGTCGCTGATTTCATTGGATTGCAAAATAGAACATTTTACTTACTGGGTATCTGTATGATAGGAGTTGGTCGTATCGGTGAGATATCAAACAAATAATACATAAAAATACAGCAGAAAATAAACAAGAAAGGAGCAAAAAGTAAAATTTGCAAGTTCAGGCTAACTAGTACGGTGTGGTCAATCATTTCTCAGTAATTTTATTATTTTTTAAATTAACTTAAGTAGGGTTAACAAGCTCTAGTTATCTTAACTAGGTAATAACTTATCTAGTTAATTAACTTATTAAGTAATTACTATAATATATAGTACTACTTTTTCCCATATTTTTAATTTATCTACAATTTTCCGTTTCTACGTGATCTCGTCATATCCTCGATGTAAGAAAATGGCCACCGTACAATGAAACTAGCAATTGATAAAATTCAGTGTCACTAATGATACTTAAATTTTACTAATCTCTCACATGCATCCAATATTTTTGTAACTTTTTTGTTAATCTTTTCATACAATTTTCAGATAAACAATTGTCCTATCTAATAAAATATAACTGTCGTTGTATGATAAGATTTTATTGAAATTGAAATTGATTTTAAATATTTTAAATACTAAAAAAACACAGTTTATAGAGAGTGAACTTATTGAATTTAATTAAATTGAATTATTTTTCTTCAGTGCTGGCACACGTAGGGGACTACGAAGTTAGTTTAGCAATAGCCATTTTAATTGGCATTGGAAAAGCTTTGCGAACGATTTTCGTGGCTCTGGTGATTTCGAGTCACGTTCCATTATCTAGGCTACCAGGTGCGACTGGTCTTCAATTATTAACCAACGGTATACTTTTCTTGACATTGGGACCAATCGTCGGTTGGATCAGAGATGCAACGTCGAATTACACGTTAATGCTTCATTTTATCAACATTTTCACGTTTTGCACCACAATCTCGTGGTTGCTTGAGATTTATATCATGAACAGAAAATCGAAAAAGTTGGCGGATGTTGAAAAAACACCTGACAAATTAAATTGTTCCTATGAACCTTGCAATAAAGATGACAAATAGGTGTTTTATGCTTGTTTGTAATTAAAAATATTATTGTAAGAGTATGCACTATCGGCTAAAAGTTTTTGTACACTGTGTTCATATTTTTTATTTAAAACAAAACGCGTAATACGTTGCAGATAAGCGATTAGAATATGTACTGAAATTTTTGGGTGATAGTGTATGCAATACCATTTCTTGAAACTAGTGATTAATTGTTGCCAGTGAACTACTTTCAGAGATTACTTATTTATTAATTTATTAGCTTAATTTTAGTATGTTGATTTATTCGCTGAGTGGTCATGAATATTTAATATACTTAACACGTACAAGTTTTACTTTATAATATTAATATATTTATTAATATAGATATTTTATAATGTTAATATTTAATTTTTTAATATTAGCATTAATATGATGTTAATATTCAATGATATGATATCAATATTTGATTTCTATTTTATGATATTATTTGATGTTAATTTTATGGATTTGAGAATATGAATTTTGTTGGTTTGGGATTTAAAAAAATATGTAGATTGTGTTTTAAAACACAGGTGGCTTGAAAGTGTTAGCTAGCTGCTACTCGATATTGAAAAATGTATTGAAATAATTAATATTTCAATTTCTAAAAATTGCAAATTTTTAAGCTATTTATAATATTCTTAGTTTGCATAAACAAAGCTACAAAATTATAGCTACCGATTGGGGTAGTAAGTATTACAATCAGTAATTAATGACGATCCGGAAATGACTATCGTTTTAGTACCAGTTGTTGCAATTTTTCAATAATCGATGATGATAAAAATTCGATGACAGACAATAATAGCAGATTAGATTAATCTGCAATATCTAGCTTTATCTACAATAAAACGTAATGAGTATTAATTTTATAAAGGCACTTTAGAACTTGACGCGTGACGAACATTATCAAATCTATTGTGTCCAACAGTTCCATTAACTTAAACCACTTAATTCTTACACCACAACGTCCTATTATTTATTAAATAAAAATACATTGTGACCAATAGTATCTCCGAGTGCTACAAATATTTAACTTAAATTATTACATTATTTAACTTAAAATATTAGTTCAATTAATAATTACCTTAAAAGCAACTGAAATTATTAATTTAATTAATAATTCCCTTAAAAGTGTGTGTGACAGTATGCAACACGTAATATTTAGAAAGTGTTCAATTTTATAACGTGATATTATTGTTACAATAAAATTAATTTAAATAAAAATATATATAAATTGTATATGTGCTTATTTATTAATGTTGCATTACGTGTATAATTGTACGAAGAACAAATGTGCAAGTCTGATTCTTTAATTTATATAAAAAGTATTGCAGTTATAGTTTACTGAACTACGGTGTAAAAGGAATCTCTTTTATAATGAAAAACGAAAGAAAAATGAGTGGGGAAGGAATTAAAGTAGTTCCCCCAGATGGAAACTGGGGGTGGATGATCGTCTTGGCGTATGCGATAAATGGAGTACGTTTAATTATTAATTATTAAAATATTATTTTTCTATTATTAAAACGTTATTCGATTATTATTTATACAAACAATTATTGCTTTCAGATGTGCACGGTATCCCTTATGCAAGGATTTGTATTAATATTCAAGGACACGTTTCCGCTTTTTGGTTTCAATGCAACAGAAAGCACAGTGATTATTAATACAAATTTAGCGTTTGGTATGATACTTGGATTGACCAATGGTCCACTATTGCGGACCTTTGGATACAGAAAAATGGCTGTGATCGGTAGTTTACTTTATAGTACTGGAGTAATTATGACAACGTTTGCAAGATCATTCACCCTCCTCATGATCTTCTATGGCATATTTGGTTGTAAGTTAAATGTGTACTTTAATTTCTCACAAAGTAAAGTCTCATTTCCTTATTAGATAAGCTTCCCTCTTGATTGTAATCGTGTAAGACAAAATTGACTCGTAATTTCCTACTCCTTCCTTAGATCCCCTGGCGCAGGAAAATATCGAGACACACTTCGTATTTTTTTAAACCCTTCCATGGCTATTAATATTATTTTTTTTTATACAGCACTGGGTACGTGTATAACGATGTCTGCCTTTTCGTACGCACTGAATTCTTATTTTACAACGAAAAGAGGACGAGCAATGTCTTTAGCATTAACAATTATTGGATTTGGTCCTATAATTGTACCCCAAATAACTACGTTCTTGGTTTCGTACTATGGATTTCAGGTACTTTTTAAATTCTGCTTACTACATACGTTTTCAATCAAATTTTGATTGATATTATAGATGTTATAAAATTTTATTAAACTTTATACTTTTGACATGCACATAATTGTTTTATATTTTTACGCATTGTGTTACTAGGGTACAGTGTTATTATTTGGAGCATTCAGTTTACATTCCTTGATAGGTAGCTTGCTACTTCGTCCCCTGAAATGGTATACAAAAAATGTGACAGATGACTCGAATACAACGAATGAAGTACAATCAATTAATGAAAAAGAAAATAAAAATATAGGCAAGTATCTTTTGAACAAATTGAACAGTTTTACTATTATTACAGTAATAAATGTGATATATATTTAATACGTAATACATAGTATAAAATGTACATAAGAGGTTTTCAGATTACAAATTCATTGTTTAAATGATAATAAAAGTACTTAGTTATTTCTACAAAATGTTATGCAAACGTTGTAACAAAAAATTTAATCATTGAGTTTAATTCTATGGCAACAAAATCAATTATCTATTTCATACTATTTTTCTTAACGAATTAAATTTAATTATATAATAACTATATCACGTACTTATTTTTAAAAAATTTAATCAACTCATTGAATGTAATTTCATGATAATTAAATTAATCAATTATTTCACAAAATTGTTATTAACGAATTGAATTTAATTTTAGACGAGAAAGGTAATATTCCAGACGAAGTAAGTCCAAAAGCTTCGGCATTGGATTTAACGGAAATTGTACAACGAAGAAGAAACACGACTATTTCAAGCATCGATCATGATGCTGAAATTGGAAGCATATACGGATATGACATATCATACGTTCGGCAATTATCAGAAACGCCAAGTGGTAAAAAAGATACACACTATATTCTAACTTTTCAACTATTACTTATTTGTAACATTGTTTAAATTTCAATGAAATTTAATTTATTTTCTTTGTAAGGAGCAGAACAAGATGTATACAAAAGCACTGAAGATTGTCGCGCGGCAAAAGAGCGTAGAATAGCTCGTCTTAATAAACGATGTAAGTATAAAAAATTCATCAAGGAAAAAACAAAAATTTAATTCACAAAAATTTAATTTCAGATAAAAGCATCGAGACGATTAATCTTGGTAGCAGTATTAAAATTTTTGAAGGGAAGCCTAACCCTTCAGTGAAATACAATAATTTAAATAGTCGTGAAGACGATTATGACACATTAAATGCAACGGAAAGTAATACTTTGCTAGAAGAAAATAATACTATAAATACGTTGGATAGTGGAACTGATTGCAAAGAAAAGTATGTATACATATATGTATATTACATAAATATTTTTGCAATATAAAATAAGTAATTAATACCTGACAGCATTTAGTAATTAATAATTAATAATTGGTAGGTACAAGTTAGTAATTTATACAGTGTCATTAATAATTAGCAACTGGTTGTTTGTTTCCAATTATTGATTATTGGTAATTGATCAATAGTTATGGCTTATTTGTAATTGGTCATTAATCATTAATAATTATTGATCACTGATCATCGATAATTGATTACGGAAAATTGTTCGTTGTTTATTGATAATTGATCATTGGTTAGTGGTCGTTTATTATTGATTATTGATCATTAATATTGATCATCTCTAACTAGAAATTGCGATTAATAATTAATAATTATTTGTATCAATACTTAATCATAAATGATAAAATGTCTTTTATTCGAATTTTAATTACCAGGACTGAGAAGACAACCAAGTGCCGAATATTCAAAATAATAACAGATTTATTCGATCTCGATCTATTACGAGATCCAATCTATGTAAATATGATGATAGGAATGTCTGTGGCTATTTTTGCTGAAATCAATTTCTCCCAGTTAACGCCATTTATTTTGTCGGATATGAAATTGACAAATAATCAAATTGCGACCGTAATGAGTACCATTGCCAGTGTCGATCTCGTTTTTAGAAGTATTTCTTCTTTCGTTGGAGAATGGCTCCAACAACCTCCAAGGATAATGTACATGTTTAGCTTGTGCCTTTTAATTATTAGCCGAACAGGTACGTTTACATATACCATTACACAATGTGTGCTAATAAATTATATCTACACACGAATATTAATACCAAATACAGAAATAGTAGCAAAAATATTACATAATTTTGATGTTCATGATGGTCACCTTGCACATTTGTAATTTTAAAATGGCAACATAATATTAACTTAACCTTTATTCATTTTATTTTTTGAATTATATAATAATAAAGTATGTACTCCATTTATTGCCACATCTTGTACTAAACACTAGTTATACAAATGAACAAAATTTTTTTTAAAATATGAAGGGTTCTTAATATTAAAATTATATGTAACAACAGTTTTGCACTATTTAAGACCAAGAAACGCACTGATAATATATCTATAAACATATACTATATAGTTCCTATGTTCAAGTTTCAAACCATCGATTAGTCAATTAGTTTTTAATTGTTCAAACAAATAATAAAAAACAGATGTGCTTCAGATAAGTTTGAAGCAGTTGAGGTTGTGATGTTGAAGTACCTTCTTCAGTTGATCAATTGAAAATTGATTGACTGATCAATAGCATGGGACATGAGAATCATGAACATTGTTTTGATTCTTGAAGTTATTTTTAATGCTAACAAAAATGAACAAATTTAAAAAAATTGTTTTGTTACAATTCTTTGCATCACTTTCATTTATATTGCAGCTTTAATGTTCACCACGGGATTCATCTCAGTAATAAGCGTGGCTGTGGGATTGGGAATTGCTAAAGGTTTTCGTTCAGTTTACATGAGTCTGGTGATACCATCGTACGTGCCAATTCACAGATTACCGAATGCCTCAGGAATTCAAATGATAGTAAATGGAGTGATAATGCTCTGTGCTGGTCCAATGCTAGGTAAATGATATAAAACTTAAATCATTCTACAGAAATTGTTTTATAGACAGTATAGGATAGTATTCTTTAGTACAACGAGTTTAATTCAATATTTGAAATGAAATTTCATTGCGTTATCGTATCGTTTTTTATTGTTTTATAAAGAACTTCATACGCGGACATTTGAATATTTACGCGTGTTCTTATGCGCATGCGCGAGTTTCTATATTGGCGCGTTTAGTTGCGCGCGTAGATTTCGAATATTTTATTAATTCTTTCTGTTTATAATTATTTACAGGTGTAATGCGTGATAATATCGGAAGCTATACACCTAGTTTAATTACCATAAACTGCGTTACAGCACTTACGGTGATAATGTGGTCAATAGAAATGTTAATTGTCCGAAGAAAAAATTCACAGAAAAAAATAGTGCAAGAAGAAGAATGCTGATTATGTATAACAGAAAAACTAGTTAAAATTCATTTTCTATTTATGTGTACCATCAACTTTCCATTTCACCGTCATTAAAATAGTCTATTTAACAGAAAACAATTATGTAAGGAGGAGAATAGAATAAAAAATATTATAATTTTAAGTAGCATTGAAATTTTTGTATATAAATGTAACAAATAATAGTGTACGTATGTTTTACTTATATTATTTAAAATATTAGAAACTGTAACTTTTGTACAAGACGTTGTTTTCTTTTTCATAACGAGCCTAATTTATTATCTTCCCTTTTTTTAGATAATTTGTTTTTATAGGAGCTTTCTATAAGAAAGTAGTAACCGCAACGGTATATGAAGTATGTAACCGCCATGGAATTTAATTAAGGTCGCGTGCTTGTTCAATGTCGTACGCCACAGAAACGAACTTAATGATACGAAGTGTTTCCTTACCGCAGCTCGGCTATCTTAACAACCACGATCTTTCACGGTAACAATACATCGTTTTTTCTCACAATCTTCCGGTAAAAGTTCTCACACATCGTTAAAGGAACAACGCACTATTAGTAGTTTTGTTCGAAGAAGATGATTGCTTTTTATATTATATTCCAAGAATATGTAATTCACTAGATCATAATAATGCTTAACAGTATATAGTATTAGGGAAATTTTTCCGTCCGAGGAGTCGGCGACGCATGGTTTTAGACATGGAGTCACTATTCAAGAACCTAAACCAGGCTATGTACGCGTAAGCTTGTTGGCATTTTTTACTAATATTTATAAAGATAACTGATAAAATGTCCGAACATATTCGTTATGTGCATTGCTGAATATTTCTTGAAATACACTATAACATTTTAATAAAAAATATATTAAAATGTGTTATTTTGTGTTGTTATTCCATAATATGCAATAATTTGAAAAAATTAGAAGTATCATGTGAAAGTATCATTATTTTCAAATACTTAGAGAGATATTTTCTGTAATGGGACAGAGTGGTGTTAACTATTTTTTAACCTTAAAATGTATTTTTATATTTTTGTTATTATCTCATGACATCCTAGAGTATAATAAAATTAGAGAGTATCATCATTTGACATTTCAGTCACGAAATGATGGTGAAGTGCTCGCACTTTTCAATTGATGAAACAACATGAACCGGAATACGATCTCCTTTCACCGTATAATCGGGAAAGTCTCAAACATTGTCAATTCAACCGCACGCGGAATACCTATGAATGTGCATTTATGGTGTCGTCGGAATACAAATAACTAACTCTTTTTGGCTGACTTCCACTTATGCAAAATCATCGAAAGTGACGAGACAGGAAAGCAGACTGTTATGTGTCGACGAAAAAAAATGTTACAAGACAGTTGGAACGTAATATAATTACATTCTAAACGAAACAATTAACTCTTAACACGTTCCATCCGGGTGTAACTACCTGGTACGTGTACAACGACGCGTATGTTATTTTAAACAATTATACTTTAAATTGACAAATGAAATATTTAGTTTATTCTGTTAGTTCTATCTGACTTCTGTTTATTAGAACATAGTAATATTTATTAAAATTAATTTACTCTTCTAATATTATACAATTATAGTAATAAAATTTACACGTAAATCTATCGTACTTATAATTATAATACTTTTAATTTTACGTGTATTTACAACAAATAAGCGATATTTACGTAAGTAGAAAAATATGATATGACTATAATGTTCCTTAACATTTTTACGATACAGTAGACTTTCGTTATATTGCCACGGACGATGCTGTAGGAATTTCCACACACGATGATAAAGGAAACTTCGCTATGCATGACAGTCCATGTGAACCGGCAATATAACGAGAGTATACTATATTACTTATTATCTAGTTACCATACTTACTTATGTTTACTACAAGTAAAAAGTAACTATACACTGGCCACAACAAAGTTTTACACTTGCAATCACTACAAATACTCCATTTTTATCCCATAAGATGAAAAACAGTCTTCAGAAATCATCGACGAAGAATCGACTATTTATTCACAATTATAAACTGCAGTTCTAGCTTCCATATTTCAACAATGTACATGTCATCGTTTGGCTCGTGAAACCTGCAAGCAAAATGTTAGAAAGAATTCTTGTCAACGATATTTATAATAATTAATCACCTTCGAGTGTCCCGAATAGAGAACAGGTCCATCCACGCCTTCTCCAGTCGCTCCTTCGCCGGTTTCGTCCAAATTCAACGAAGCGAACTCCTCGTGTTCCATAATTCCCCATAAAGGAATATTTTCCTTCCCCGTAGATGCGACAGCTAAATTATTCACTGCCTGAGGAAGTACCTGATATGCTTTCTCGATTGCTTCGAATTCGCTGAAATTTCCGTTACTTTCCTCCGTGCTAGTGATTTTCGTCTCGTTCATTTGCTGCGAATTTTCTTTTTCTTCCTCCGAATTGTTCTTAACGGACGTTTCCAAAATTGCCTGAGGTGTCACCACATAGACCCGTTCTTTGTCCACCGGTGATATGGACACAGAATACGCTTTCCACGTCGACTTTTCTTCCGTGGCAGATTTATTCGAGCTCTCTAAACTGTCCGGGGTTGTAGTCGTTTCTACTCGTAAAACTTTGGCCGGCTAGGAAAGAAAGTTCAACACACTTGTTAGAACATATTCTGAATGGATATGCTGTAGATTAGTATACAGTAGATATAGGATACAGTAGATTCTTGTTACATTGCCATCATTTGTATTTGCATGGATTTTCACGAATGAATAATGGCGCCCTCTGTTATTGTAACTCACGAAAATTCACGAAGATCGCCGAAGTGTATTGTCTAAACGCTGGGGCAAGTTGTCTTTTATCTCTCTTTATATATTGCCATTTCACTATATTATTATATTCAGAAATATTCTAAACTGAACTCTCTAATTTTGAGATATTGTATTTGGAAATATTCTAATTTGAAGAGTACTTTGGAATATTCTTATATTTTTAAATATTTTTCTTCGAAATATGCTATTTTGGAATATTCTATCTTGAAATATTTTATTATGAAACATTATGTTTTGGAATATTCTAATTCTGAGATATCCTATTTTGAAATATTGTACGTTTCAGAAGATCTTATTTTAGATTATTTTAAAATTGGTTCTATTTTTTCATATTTTAAATAATTCCCTGACACTCCGTTCATGGTAACATAAATCTATTGTAATTCAAACGCCATTTTGTTCCGCACGATTTCTATACGCTTTGCACATATATTAAGTGTATGTTTTATCCCTACGTAATTACGTTAATAAGGATTAATTATTAAATCAATTTTTCATGCGGGTAGCAAAATAGTAATTTACCGTTCTAGTTTCTTCAATGTGATTGCTCGCGGAACCTTCGTGTTCCACTTCGTTGAAGCTGAAGCCGGCTAAAGAATACGTTTTCACACTTTCGTTGTGATCCTTCGATTCCCCTGGTTCCGTTGTTGTTAGATACTTTGTCGGGATTTTCTTCGATGGCAGCAGATAAGGATGCGGTGAACTCGATGAAACAGTATTGGACGTTGTTGGTTTCGAATATTCCTGAGTCAAAAAGTTGAAACGATCTTATTGTCAGCGTCGGCGACTTGAATTTTAAATGTAACAAAATTAAAAATATTTATAAACTCACTTGTATTGTCCAATTATCAATATTTTTTTGTAATCTGCGTACATCGATGGAATGGCCGATTTTCGATATAACATTTCTTGTACTATTTTGTATTGCATTTGTTACTGCTTTTATTGGTTGTACATTTGATTTGTTCGAATCATTCAACTGCGATTGCAAATGATTAATAACTCGAATATCGTTTCTTGATTCCTGTTGAACGTAATTATCGATGTTTTGTCCGTTTAAGGAGGGAACTTTTCTTGGCTGTGTTCTCTCAAAATTGGTTTTAACACTCCAATCTCCGTAAGATTGTTGAAATGGTATTGGTGTATATTCTGACGTGTACGGAATAACAACTTGTACCTAAAAATAATCTTTCCCATTAATAAATTACAGGACGCTTTTGAGTACATAAAGTAACCTAACCCAGCTAAAACATCCAAACCTAATTTAACTCAGACTTCAGTTTAAACTTGAATAGAAGTTTATTTCAATTCTTTAAAATTAACCAAATATAAATTAAATCATTTGCTTCGAATCCACATAACATTAGAATCACCTAACTTTAGTTCAGACCTAATCCAATTCAAACTTCATTTCATCAAAGAAATTTCATTTCCTTGTTTTAAATTGATTTAATTTAGTGTAATGTAAATTTAGCTGAAAAAGAGATTAACTTGTATGTTTAGAATTAACTTAACCTAACCTGACAGAGGTTTAAGCTAGACCTAAACTAACTTCGAGGGAATAAATTTTTTTCAATCCAATTTAATCTAAGTTTAACAAACAAGTGACTTAACCAAATTTGATTTATCCTAATCGAAATTTAATTTACATCTAACCTAACCTAATTTAACCCAACCTAACTTAACCTCAAATTTGAAAACAACTTTAACTTCGAATCAAAAAGAAATTTAACTTACTTGTTTATTTCGCTTCACACTCTGTTGTCTCGGAGTTGTATTCTTCAATTCAAGATTCTCCTGCTTTTCAAACCTATTAATTTCTGTATTAGAACTATTCCACTGATTAACAGTATCCGAGAAAGCATGATTTCTCAAAGACTCATTTTTCAATTCTAAATCCGTCCACACTAATCCCTGCTGAATATTTTGTTGATTCGTATAAGGTGTACTAATCGTTGATGCTTCTTCCACATTCTTATTGTATCCCACACTCGCTGATGTTGTTTCGAAAGCACCATTGATATTTCGAATATCCGACAAAGAATAGGATTCACTCTGTCTAATAAAGTTTGATGAATCTTCAAAATATATATTATCCGTTTCTAAACTATAGTCTGTGGTTGTCTTCAAGGTGTTATCAACGTCTTCGACATTGTACGTGACAGTAGATGTCGGCCATTGTGTGTCAGAGTGAGTTTCTTCTTTGTTCGTGAGATCCAACAACGGAGACTCTTCAAAATGTATAAAATCCGTGTTTGAAGAAGCATTATTCTCTTCAGGTACCTGAGAATTCTTGATAACACTACTACTAGAAGATAAATCATTAGAATACTGATTATTCTGATAGCTCTGATCATTAAAACTAGATGACCCAAAGCTGCTCTGTGGATTCAAATCCTGCGATTGTTCGTAGTGAACATTGGATTCACGATATCCATTATTATTCTCACTAAAATGATTCCCAAAATTGGATGATCCAAAACTGCTAACCCCAAGTTGGCTATCCAGTCCAGGTGGTGCAGAAATTGGGGGTTGATTATGCTCGAAGGGTTCTTTATCACTTGGTGCCTTATCACCCTCAAATCCATAATTCTGAGGTGCAGCACTGAGAAGTCCTTGATTAGTTTGAGTCCCACTGGGTGCCAGATCTTCGTTACCTCGTATATTCAGGTGTCCATTAATTTCAGGGTTATGTTCATGTCCAATCGTCGTTAATGTAGGTTCCAGATGTCCCGTGGAAGGATTTGGAGATCGGCCATCAAAAGATTCCGCGTTGTAAGGCAGCACTGGATGAGGGAGCAGCTGAGGATTAGGCAAGGGACTAATCAGAGGATTCTGATTGATGGGAACTTGCGGGAAACTGGGAACACTGATTTCGTGGGATGCCGAGTGTTGATTATCGTGGTTTATCGGATTAGGTGGAGGAAGGTAGCCATTAGAAAGCTGTGGAGGAGGATGGTGTTCGTCAGAACGTAGCCCACCACCTTGCATGGGTATCCAAGGGATTCTGTTGCAGGGATTGCAGGATTTCCCTTTGTTCAGGGTAACATATGTCGCAGGATTGGTCCTCACGGGCGGGGGACTTTGAACATTGTGCAAGATGGCGGGAGGGGCGTTGTAAAAGGGTAAGGGTTGATTTGGAGGTGGTCCGGGAGGTACACCGATAGGATGTTGCAGAATTGGAACAGAATGTTGACCTGGAGGTGGACCTAAAGGAGGATACAAGGAAGCTCCTGATGGAGGATGCAAAGGTGGACCTGGTTGCGAATTGAAAGGCGGATTACGGGGTTGATACGTTGTTTCGACAGCCGGAGGTGGCGATGGTGAAGATACGTAATTGAAAGGATTTAACCAGTTCATAAATTTCGAAAAGTATCCTGTTTCTTCCGTTCCTGCAGGATTTGCTACTCGTCCTGCTCTCAACGAGTGTCGTGGCGGTGGAGGTGGAACCAAATATTCGTTCAATGTGATTCTTCGACTGTTTCGAAGAAAGTTTGGTCCACCGTTAAATGATGGTCCTCCTCGATCATTTTTCGCGGCTGACGAGTTATGGCATAAAATGATGAGGAGGAGTGTTGATAACAAAATCTGGAATCATAAATTTATTACGGATATTATTATTCTATTGTTTCAATTATTGTATACTACGATATATTTTGAAGAGATATTAAATAAACAAGTGCTGGAAAATTTTGAAACTTCCTAAGCTATTAATGCTTTCAATTCAATTGGATAACATTACTCGATGCAAGAATTCATTCATGTTTTCCTGCCCATTGTTTTAAGGATACCTTTGAGGAAATCATAACTACGTGATAGCAAAAGCTTTCCTCAAAATGAATTTAGATTACCATATGATTCTTCTTTATGAAGTTATAACAATTTAAATATCAACAATTTGTCAGTGAAAATTTCGGAAAGGTGGACCAAGTATCAGTAACATTGTCACGAGAAATGCAATGAATAAGCAGTACATTTCTAAAAAGTAATGAAAATTCATGAGCGTATATTCATAGAAAATATCGCATATTCTCACAATAGTCAATAACCCTAGAAAATCAACAGGGGACAAACTAAAGTGTGTCACTTCCTGAGAAACTCTTTGAGGTATGCCAAAACTGTGCTACAATTTTGCTCTAAGCTCTCACTTCCATACTTTTATTAATTTCCAAGCAAAAATCGTAATAAATTGAATACAAATATAAATTCTTTAATAGGGAAATTGAAGAATCATCATATTTTAACGTAATTCGTTTAAAAATTGAAAACGTAAATTGTTAAAAATTGGACGTAGAATAATTTGTGCTATAAATGTAAAACTCGTGTTGACTTTGAATGTCAGTGGGTTTAAAAGTGATACCAGAATAACCATGGTTCTTTTTCCGATTCTTCACTTTCTTATGCAGTTCCGGTTCTCGCGACAAGTACGGTCGTTCGCGAGTACTCTCGTTCTCTCTCACACGTTCGCATATTTTACAGCAAAGGTGAAATAGCACGTGAAGTACTACGGGAACCATTGAATCTACAACGCGTGAGAGAATCCCCATAGATAATTGCTAGGGTCCTTCAAATCTTCTCTGCGCTGGATTTTATGCCGTGTTTGTTCCCCTTTCACTCCTGACCTTTTGTTTTCGATAGCTTCATTGAATATCATTCTACGAACACATTAATCAGCTACACGATCAATTATCTCTTTTCCATTATTATACTTTCAATTTTAATATACGTTAAGTCTATGGCAGCATTACCTATAATTCACGTATTAGATATTTACAAAATTACCATTTTTATTTGTTTCTTTTTAAAAAAAATTCTTTAAATATGTTGGCTTATCAGTAAACATATAATTTTATAGCAAATAGGTCAGGGAATGTGTCCTAGATAGAATGATCGGCAAATTACTTGGTGATTCGATAACCTTAAAAATTGACCTTCAACAGCTGCAACCTTCATGCTTGACCTTGAAGGGGTCGTAGCATTCAAACTTAACTTTCGAGCTGTCATAACGTTCAAACTTGATTTTCAAGGTTTCGTAACATTCGAACTTGACTTTCACAATGTTATGACTTTTAAACTGGATATTTAAAATTGTTCAACCTTCAAACTGGACGTATAGAATTATAATAATCTTCAAACTTTCCAGGGATCATAACCTTCAAATAGAACCCATAAAATTATCATAAGTTCTCATATTATCGTAACCATTAGAATTATCATAACCTCTTAACTTAATGTAACTTTCAAAATTATTATAACATGTAAATTTCATATAATTTCCTATAAACATCATATAATACAATATTATTTGTCTATGTAACTATAGAATATTTATTTATTTTATAAAAATGAAAACTATAAATTTTATAAATTAAGGTTTATGGAACGCAGGGGAATATCTGTGTCACGTCAAAAGGGTTGAACAGACTAATAGATTTATTAGAATGATCTACAATTTTAGGTTGACACTCAAAGTGTTAGGATGGATCTGATTTTCATTGAAGAGTAGGTGGTTCACACAGTGTAACAGCTGAAGTATATAAGAGAAACCCTCGTGTAGCAGGGATAATGTAGGTAAGTGGGCTGTGGGTATTACGAGAGTCGACCTATAGTGAGAAGATGTAATATGCGGTTGCATGTAATCTGTATAATGCACATTCAGCAAAGATCTTTTTTTACTGGTACCTGTACGACGAACACGTGTGCGAAAATGGATTTCGACGTTAATCAAAACTAACCAATGTCAATCATGAGATTGCAATTTTCCTCTTCCTGTATAATTTGCTCTAAAATGTAATCACATACAACTCCTTTTTGTTAGTATAGACAAAAAATTTAACTAAATGCGTTATATTGTAATTATAAGGCTGTTCTTTTATACATGAAATGAGTACATTTCACTAAAAAATTAACTGATCAACATTGTAAAAGTAGCAATACCAATATCAGTAACAATAAACAATGAGTAAACTTCTCTATACTAATTATGTACTAATCTATAATTACTATAAATCATGAATAATTATCTGCTCACTGTCAATTGTTAATTATCAATTATTAAATATCAATTACCTACAACAGTAGCAATTGTCAGTTATCAACTACCTATCAATTACCAACAACAGTTATCAACTTCCAGTTACCAGCTACAAGTAACAATTAGTAATTATCAATCAGTTATCAATTCCTAGTTACAAACTACTATAATTATTAGCTGTTTATTATCAATTGCTAATTATAAATTATTAACTACCGATTACCAATTGTCAATTATTAACTGATAGGTACTGATTGCTAATTATCAATTATCTGCTCATTACAAACCCATTATAAGTCACTAATTATCAAGCACCAACCATCAGCTACCATTAATTAACAAGCAAATGATTAATAAATAATTATTAATTTTCGAACTATCAATCACCAAGAATCAATTATCAACTATCAATTATCACTGTTAACTACTAACTGTTAAGTATCGATTATCAAGTATCAATCATCTACTACTTAAAAATTCCATATCTTAAAAGTATCTAAAAAAATAATTTAAAATTTAGAAAATGAAATTTAAATTGTTGTTATCACAGATCCAATTGAGTTTCTACTTAATTTTACATAATTGATTATATTTATAAATAGTGATATAACTTTGCAATGTTATAAATTATAATCAATTATATAAAATTAATTAGGAACTCTAATATAAAATTTACATTTTATTTAAAATTGTTGTTCTTTATTTTTTATTTATTGTTGTTCTTTATTTAATCGTTAAACTATTTATATCTTCGTTGGCTTACTTGCTTAACAAGAAAACTATGTAATGATGTGATAAGATATACATATATACATACATAAATTTGAACTGCATATGTGTATACATATCTGGTCGCATCTTTACATAGTTTTCTTGTTAAGCAATTAAGCCAACGAAGATTCTGTTTGTTAGGAAGTGGGTGAAAAGAGATAAGCGATTATCTTGAAATCCTACTTCTAACAAGAAACATGCTTGGATCATTTCAAAGAAACAGCTAGAAAAGGCAATTAGGAAGTACCTTGGTAATGGGATTCAACCTTATACGATTACAAATGCTGTAATCTTTTAATCTACATCAGAATCTAACAGATACAAGATGAACATTTACCGAAACGAACATTTTGTGAAACATGAATGTAATCGGAATTTGTGATGGATAGTTCAAGTGATTGCAGGACTCAGAAATTCGAAGTTCAAAATTTAGAAATTTAAAGCATTTAAAATTAGTTAGTTTAACAATTTGACGAATCAAAAATTTCATAGTTGGGAGTTTGGAAACCTGAAAGTTTAGAAATTTGAAAATTTTGAAATATGAATAGAGAAAGTTCAAATCTTAGAAAATAAAAATTTGGAATATTGGTAATTTGCGTAATTTAAAAATTCAATTTGAAATATTTAGAGATTGATGTATTAAAATCAAAACTAATTTCTAATTTAGAAATTTGAGAATGTAATTCAGTAATTTAGAAATTTAGTAAGAATTTTCAAATTTCCAAACTTGTAGAGTTACAAATTCTGAAATTCAAATTCTAAAATTCAATTTTGAAATTCTTAAATTCCAAAAATTAAAGTTTAAAAATGTAGACAAGTAGAGAATTAGGAAATTTAGAAATTTAATGATTTGAAAACTTAAAAATTTACAAATATAGAAAATTAGACATTCAGAAATTAAAAAACTTGAAATTTCGGTAATTAAAAAGTTTAAAAATTCAAAAAAGGAAGGTAACATATTAATACAATTAAAAATTCAGAATTTTAGGTATAACAAAATTTCAAATTTTCAAATTCATAAACTGACTACCCAATAGTATCTATGAGTGCACATCACTTGCATGTGTATCACTTAATTGCCCACCATCACTTCATTTGTACAAAACGTTATTTTAAGCAGTCGATTTGAAATTAAGATACAAGATCTCTTTTGACGGTTCAAAATGAAATTGATACCTAAACCAAATGTTCCTCTGGAAATAAATTGCATCACACGCGTAGGATTCGCACCCCCCTTGTTTCCCGGTTAATCTTCTTCACGATTTGTTCTTTATCGACACTTTATCAATTGCGTCATTTTTTTGTGTTTAAAAGCTTGTTCGAAGAAAATCGGTATTGACATTACGATAAGGTGAAGAAACGTGCAAACGGAAAGCGACAGATTTAGGTCGTAGACGGAAGAGTTTCGCTCCTCTGTTGGCACTATGCCAAACGACCAGGATCATTCGAAAGCGTCGGGCATATGTTTTCTTCGCATCATTCATGTCGTCCTTGTTGGATCATGTACGATCGACAATTCACCATGTGTACAAATCAGTTCATTCTGACTTTCGACATCTTTCGCGGACGGACATGCACTAAAGACTAGACATGAATGTTATTCAGGTGACATTTGTTATACGAAATGATAATTAAATGTGCGGATATTAATGAATACTTTTAGATACTGTAATGAGTAATTTTTAATTGAATGTAATGAAAAATCTCAAATTTAATACAATTAATAACCTCAAATTTAGTATAGCGAAAAATCTTGTTTTAATACAATGAAAATTTTTAATTTAATATAGTAAAAAATCTCAAATTTAATACAGTGAATAATCTAAAATATAATGTAGTTAAAAATTCTTAAATTTAATACAGTAAAAAATCTAAAATTTAATACAAATAATAAACAAACATTTAATACAGTGAAAATTCTAAACTTTAATGCAATGAAGAATTTTAAATTTGATATAGTAAAAAATTGATTATTAATATAAAATTTCTTGTGAATTTATGACATAAAAATAAGGTAAAACAGCGTATATTGTATATGAATTTTAAGGATAAGGTTTAATAAAAATCAGAATATAAAGGTTTCATCAACACTATCAATAGAATGCTGATGATCTATATTTAATATCCAGTTTCGAAACAAAGTCTAATGGAATTTCATAACATAAAAGCATTGTCAAATATTAATTATGGCACATAATTTAAAGCTTAAGATTTTTAAAAAATGAAGATACAAACGTTTCTTCAATATTCTTTATACGAGCAAAATTAAAAATGAAAGAGATGGAGGTATTAGATACTTGCATCTCAAATTACCAATTTTGAAATGTTAGTAATAAAATTTCGTGACATAAAATTGTGTCATAGAATATTATGTATAGTATACCAATTCAAAGCTTAAGGTTTTACAAAAATGATTATAGAAACATTTCATAAAAAGTCTTAATATTAATTAATTAATTCTTCGTTGAAATAAATTTTTAGCTTATTATTAATCCCATCTATTAATGAATATCTAATTTTCAGTCGTGCAAGTATCTGAGAATAATAAAAGTATTGATGAAATCTTTATGTAGTTATATTTACTAATTTTTAAGCTTCAAATTGATGTACAATACGTGCCATTCTGGAATACTTTTATGTCATGAAATAACATTAGACATTTTGCATTTCTAGTTTAATAGTTTCATATGCAACAAGCTCAGAATTTCTTTCTTTACAACTTTTCTCATATTAAGAATATGAATGGAAAATTTATACAGTATTTTCCTTAAACTTTAAACTTTAAATTGATATACTACATTTTGCCATACTTTTATGTCATGTAATTACGTTGAACTTTTCATATTCTTAGTTTGACAATTTGATATGTTAAGACTTCTCTTTTCAACTTTGCCCACATTACAAATATTAATGTAGCATTTATATAAATAATAATTTATCCATAAACTTTAAACTTGAAATTGATATGTCATAGATGTCCTGCGATAATTACGTTAGACTTTTTACTTTGGAAATTCACCATACGTCTTGATAGAAGAAACATAAAAATTTTAAATTAAAATCTCAGTTGGTATAATTAACATATGCTTTAAATTCTAAATAGACAATGTAAGTAAATGCCTCGAAACAGCCGAATTTGGTAATTCCGTCGGGCTATCGTGCTACCAGGTTTTTGAATTGGTGATTCTTAACTTTCGCCTGGTATGCTTTGCATGATAAATTAAGCACCTGTTTCGCGTGTAATTCCGCGCAACGAACGCATTGAAAATACTTATTTTGTTCGACTTATATTACGTAAGTGAGAACAATATATTCGATACTTATTTACAACTACAAACCTCAATTACCCACTTAAGAATGAATGCAATAAGATACATAAGTATTTTTCTACTATTACATTGTACGGTGTGTATTAAATTGCATCATGGCACGATGAGCATGCATTTATCGTAAGCGTCCTATTTATGGCATTCAAATTACGTTGGAAAAAAACTAGTTCGTGAAGTTGTGTCCAAGAAGAACAGGAACACATTGTCATGTGTGTCATCTTAAACATGTGGTACTCGATGTCGACGAATATAACTGTAATTTTTCAATTTTGCATTAAGATTAATATTTCATAAGCATCGTCCAGAAAGTCGAATAAAAATGATAAATTAAATCATTCTGAGAGATTATGGACCTACTCAAACAAATTTGGGCATCAAATAATTTCTGCGGGTGGAAAATAAAGAGTTTGTAATTGGGTTACTTTATGAACGAAGTAAAATAAGTTGAACGGAAGCGATTAAAACGAAATTAACTTTCAAAATTATTGGAGATTACGTATTTAGTTTAAAATAGAAATTTATATATGTCAATTTAGCTTTCGCTTCGTAAAATCTGTGTTCGAAACGTCGATCAATTATGAGTATACTATCAGGTTTCCACCAATACTATTAATATTTAATAGTTTCATAAAACTTTGTGTTATTTTGAAAATAAAGGAATTGTAATGCTCTCTTTCATTTTTTAAAACCTACGCATCACCTTACTATTTATATTTTATAACAAAATTTAATTTTTACTCTTGAATGTTTCAATGTTAAAATACGAATGTTCGTATTCTGAAAAATGTTTTTATTCTGTCACCTTGTTTCAATGAGATCAAAGTAAAGAATAACAATACATGCAACTAAGGAAACTTAAAAGTAATGAATGAATTTATATCAAATATTTGAAATGAAACCAACTAAAAGATCCAAATATCACAATTCTATTAACTAATTGAAATTTTTTAATTTCATAAAAATTCTAATTGAAAATTTAATTTCTACTCACTCGAAGCACGTTCATCTTCTACAGAGGTATCTTCAGGTACTTCCGCACAGGAACATGACACAAAAAGCACGTTAAAATAAAAATCACAGTGTTCTTCAACAAAAAAAAACTCCCTATACAAATATCAAAATAATGAAGTAGCAATCAAACAAGAAGCGATAACAAAAGATACGAGAGTTACAGTTTCATCTTTGGTGACACGCGATACTTGAAAAACCTTCTTCAAGGTTAAATGAAGATTGAATAATAAGAAGTTTATGGAAAGAAGTTCAAAGAGGAAAGAGAACAAAAAAAAACGCGAAGAAAGGTGCACGCTTCGTTAAGGTCAAAGAGAGAGTCCATTGGAGCGTCTTCCATGCAAGTCGCTTATATACATTTGCTCCTTCTTTCCTTCCATCTTGTTTTCCCTCTTTCTCCATCCTTTTATCCTTTCTCTTACTCCCGAAGAATCGATCTCCTTTTCTATCCACCGATCTCTCCCACGATGCATACCTTTGCCGAACTTATTTTACCTGTTAACCCCCTGCTGGAGAACGATCTCGAACAGAATCTACCTGACTCGAAGGGGTGTTGCCAGGAACCGTTGAAGTAACGTTCGAAGCTGGGATGTTTAATCTTTGGATGAAAATATATAATATTTTTAAAATAATATTTCCTTATGTATTACTTTCCTAACATGTTGAATATTTAATTAATTGGTACTTGATACTTGGTGGTTGGTGACTGATTGGTAATTGGTAGCTGAAAAGTTACAAATTAGTTATTGATCATTGGTACGAGGTAGTTGATAATTTATAGCTGATGTTTGGTGTTTGGTAATTGCTAATTGGTAGTTAATAGCTGACAATTGGCAATTTATAATAGCCTGGTTTGTGTGTAATTTTTAGAAGCTGAAAACTGGGAATTGATAAATGGTAGTTATAATTCATAATTAATGGAAATTAGCAATTGACCAGTACATACATCATTGATAAATAGTAATTAGTTACTGGTAATTAGTAATGGCTCATTAATAAATTTTAACAATTGGGAATTTTATTTTTCAATATCTTCTATTAAAACAATGACATAATATTGCAAATACAACACTTTGAGAAAACACGATAAAATATTATCATTACAAGCGATAAGAAATATTTCCCACAATTTCATCGATCATGATTTGCTATTCATTTGTGTTTGACACGTACAAGATTTTATTTTATGTGGCATATTTGTTACATAATGCAGACAAATTAATAAGTAGTATTTAGTACTTGATATTTTATAGCATAAGTGTGATACACTGATATTTTTACCTTGAATCACCCTATAGATTCAAAAATTTTCATCCAAATCTGTGTTCTTTAGTCAGGTAAATGTAGAGGCACCAGGATTTGGGTCCAAAAGTCCTGCTGAGAGTTCCGCCCCCATCGCTTTATAATTCGTCCCTGACCAACACAAACAACAAGCTTAAAGTCTTTACAGTAGTAAAAGCAATTCTTGGAATCGTAGATACATGAAACTAAAATGTAACTTCTTCTTAAACTAATTAAACACTATCGCAAATCTACGTGCAAATACAACGATCTAATATAACCACTTTAAGTTACCCCATACGCTATGATTCAGTGTCAACTTATAATTCCGTAAAAGGACTGTAAATGCTTCAAGTCAAAATAAAGAAAAACATCTTCCTTAATTATGTACTAAAACAGGCGGGAACTGTTTGCTTATTTCTTACCGTCACAAGCAAGATATTGTAAAAGGTGCTTAGTATCACGTTCGCTTCGAATCCAGCTTAAGTAATGTTCCGTAATAAAACAATAAATTCAAAGAACATAATATATTCGCGGAAATGATTGTATCTTCATTCAACGCGAAGCAGTACGGTGCGATACGTAAAAATGAACATTATACTTGCTCTCGAGATTCTCATTTTCGGTTTCATTCCTATGGGAATGTCTCAGTTGACCCCATCGAGTCAAACGTGCATAATGCCAGGATCATTCGAGATCAATGATGGCACTTGTCAAAATTATTATTTGTGTATTTACGACGGCACAAAGTACGTCTCGTATAATTTGAACTGTGCTCCTCCTAACGTGTTTAATCCTGCATTGGGGTACTGTGTGTCGCCTTCGAGTTACCCTTGTACACAAACAGGAACGACACCAGTAGCAGATTCAACGTCATCGGGAGCTTCATCGGAAGCTTCATCGGCGACCACACCATCGGGAGCTTTATCGGAAGCTTCATCTGCATCGACACCATCGGGAGCTTCATCCGGAGCTTCATCGGCATCGACACCATCGGGAGCTTCATCGGCATCGACACCATCGGGAGCTTCATCCGGAGCTTCATCGGCATCGACACCATCGGGAGCCTCATCCGGAGCTTCATCGGCATCGACACCATCAACCGTTTCAACAGCATCGACACCATCAACCGTTTCAACAGCATCAACGCCATCGACACCATCAACAGCATCAACACCATCGACACCATCAACCGTTTCAACAGCATCAACACCATCGACACCATCAACCGTTTCAACAGTATCAACACCATCGACAGCATCAACACCATCGACACCATCAACTGTTTCAACAGTATCAACACCATCGACACCATCAACCGTTTCAACAGCATCAACACCATCGACAGTCTCAACAGCTTCAACAGCATCGACCGTAACAACGGTATCAACAACAACAGTAGCTCCGTGTCTGGTAACTGGTAGATACCCAATCAAAACAGACCCTAACTGTCAAACGTATTATTACTGTTACGTGAATGGTTCACAGGTAGTTAGATATGATAATCTTAAATGTCCCAACACTTTGAAATTTAATCCAATGACACAGAAATGTGTCTTGCCCCAGTCTTATAGTTGCGTGCCTACTCCGTAAGCTGTGACCGATTTTTACTTTCCGTAGATTATGAATTTATAACATAAATTAAAAATAATGAATTGTTTGCGTAGGAAACTATCCGTATCATGTCTTAATTATGATTATTAAATGTAGAACCACGCGATATCACAGGCTATGTGGAAGGTCTACTTTAGTATTGGTAAATCATTTGTAACTTAACGAATAAATAGATTTAGGTACTAAAATTATACGCTATACTTTAGTCACTCACGTAATATGAAATAAATTCAATTAACTGAAATAAACTTATTTTTTATGATAATGTATTTAGGGACTAGGGCCTAGGGTCTCCAAAAATATAAATGTGTCCCTATGTCGGTAACTTTGTATCATTGATAATCTCGAGTGTAGGTCGATAAAGCAAAATGTTATCTACAGTCGGTAACGTTCTAGTTCGTTGAAATTATCGTAAGGTGGCGATGTTATACCGAAATCACGATACTGTCAATGATCGGTGCCAGGCAATACGACATCTCGTGATTTTCTATCGTTGTGTAGCACAACGCTGTTTGTTTCCACGAGTCGCGTTACGATCGTGGGAGATTGATGTTCGCGCAGTAGACACGTTTTTCAAAGGCATACAGTGTTCGTGGGCAAAATGTGTTCAGTGTGTGATATCGTGTACCTCGTATGCCCTACAAATAAATCAAAGACGGTGTCTCGTCTAACCATGATCGTGTTATAATTTGCCTAGGAGATCTATGACCGCTGGATTACTATTCGCAGCTATGTTCAACTTCTACACGCGATAAGCCCGCGTGGCACAAATTGATACCAAAACCAAATGTTCCTTGTACACTTTTCAACTCGTGATAGTAATAGTTAATTAACGACAATACACGTGTACATTTTAGATGTTAGAAACTTCGAAAATACTCCTAGGAGAACCTGTTACGACTTCGAATCCATGTTCCAAAGGTAATGTATGCTTGTCTGGCTTAGTTAATTAGTACTTTCTAATTGCTAATTAGTTCCTGTTCATGCGGCACATAATAAGAAGTTTGCAAAATCGGTACTGCGCTTATGACGCACAAACTTCGTTTACGCGAATTGCTCAACGTTAACCAGTCATGCATATGTCAAAATTGAATTTCTCTTTTTATTTCCCTCGCTCTTTCGTTGCCGTCGTTTGTTGGATAATTCGGTGAAAAATACTGAAGTTTGACGGTGTTGAAACAGACGAGTTGAAATGCAATTTTAAGAAAAGCGGAAAAAGGTTATTTGGATGATTTAAAGGATGACATAGACGCTGCATAATGCCGCAGCACGTTCTTGAAATAGGACACCAAATGATCGATTACTTTATTCCAATAGGCCTTTCCCTGCTCTAATTCGTCAGTTCGAATGACACGAAACGCCACGAAGAAATATTAATAGCAACAACGTTTCAAAAAAATGTCATATCGATACGATAAACGTCTAAATTCCGCATTTCTCCCTCCCACCTGTATTTCCTGTATTATATAAAAACACTTGTTAAAGTACCTTGCCTTTCACTAAACTCAGATATGTGATAAAAGGTATAATACGTCTGTGTCATACATAAAGATAAGCAGAATTGACTGACATTGAAAAGATTAATACGATTATGTGGATTTAAATAGAGTGTTAATCCGATTTTTAAGCGGATGAAAGAAGTTGCAACGACGACATTACTGTACGCGTTTAAAAAAGTTATTAAAAGTACTTATTATCGTTCGAATTTTGGTAAAAATTTATTTCGAAATGAGGACAGAAAAAGAAGACATTTTCTGATAACTAAAACGGCTGATTTTAAGCGGAGCAAACACTTTAATCTCATTTTCGTTCTTTGACTGCATAATCGTAAACTTAGCCTTTGCCCTTGTTTCAAGTTTAAACACGTCGTTTATCTAAAAATAAATGGAAGATAGCTACTTCAAGGTTTTGAACACTAAAGTAAAATTAGTTAATAAAAATTCACGATTGCAAAGTCGATAAAAAGTACAGTTTCTGCTGTATTTATTATATAATATTTGCTTGAATAATATTTATACTTATATCATTTAATCTTTTATTTACTATATATATGTATGTTATACATGTGTGTTTTCTACAATCGTATTATATTTTTTTAATTAAAAATAGGTTTTAAAGGTATTCAATTAAATGTAAAGCATCTGTCTTTTTGAATTTCGCGCCAACTCAATGCGCGCGCAATATTATTTGTAAGCATGACACGCACCTCTACTGATGTAAACAAGGGGCTATCAATTTTTAGTGCCGTCGATTGCTATCAAAAGATTTAATCCGTAACAAGTTGTTATGGCGCTTAAGCTGTTTCTCTAATGTATACATTTTTGTTATTTGTACATTTTTCGTGCATACGTTATGTTTTTTAAATTGAAAATGTGTTTTAAACATAATCGATTAAATGTTAAGTATTTATAATCGTGTACTATACATCAACACAATGTGCACACATTATTTATAAGCATGTCACGCATTTCTAGTAATGGATGTAAATTGTCACTTTTTAATAGTAATAATGGTTATCAAAAGGTTTAATCAGTAATAACCTCAGTTATTTATAACTTTTAAAATTTTTATTTTATGATGTTTCAATCAATCTAAACATGGAAGACATATCTACAAAAAATGGCCATATGGGGGAAAAAGATGCCATAATTTTTTGACTTTTGGTTGATAAATTTTCATATTTACAAACTTTCGACATTAGAAATTTTTTAATTTTAAAATTTGGAAGACTGAAATGTGAAATTTATCGATTTGAAAATTTGAGTATTTGAGAATTTGCAAATTTGAGGATCTGAATGTGGAAATTTGAAGTTTACATTTCTGGGGATCCTGAAAACTATTGGGTGGGTGCTTCCTTCACAGTTGTCCTTTTCTAAAAGGAAACTATATTGCACCTGAGTGTACCATGTGAAATTTTCATAATTCTATGGTGTTCAAATTTAAAAACAGGTATTTAATAAACATAATCATATGTTTTATTCGAGCTTCAAAAAAACTCAGTGAAAGTATTAATAGTTATATTTAATATTAATTGAAGTTTCCCGGCACTGGTCGTTATCAAGTAATGATAGGATTGTGACAGATAAGAATGAACACCTTCGTATATTAAATACATTATTTTATTTCTATTTAGATAGTGTACAAAGTGATAAGTAAAAATCAGGACCAAAAGGATGGCTCGTCACGGCAGCGAAAGGTCCTTGCATTCGCCTCAATCGATGCATCCCGATTCGGGTCGCGTGAGCAGCCCGAACGCAACTGCTATCACGGAATTGACACCTTTAGAATCAGCAACATGTACTGACAACAGTACGATCAAGGTCAATGTCAACAACGTGGTTTGCACGACAGGAAGTGTCTCGGGTACCGTACCGTCTCCCTCGATATCCTCGACATCCTCTTCCTGCGATTCCCGTATTCCACGTCCCTCGCCTACAGGTCTGCGTCGCTCGGTCAGTATGCGCATGCGCGGTGAACGAATTTCACCTAACCAACCACCATCACTACCACCCAGTACCGCGGCGACCGCGGCCCTGAACAGGCACGGTTACTTCTGTCGTCGTTCTAATCATTTGCAACACCATCATCTGGACCATCGTACCTTTCCAGTCATCACGGAGAATGGAACTGAATCACCTCGACAACGATCTCTTGTAAGCATTATTCGCATACGTTTTATATCACTAATATTTTTCATTGTTTATAAGTATTGATTTCGGAATGATTTCAAATTATCTCTTGTATCTTACCAGTATATTACGTCGTATTCTTGGTTCGATGCAGATCGCAGATGCGGACTGACAGTTCGTCTTATTGACTTTGTTCTTAAGGCTTCGTTTTTGAGATATAAGCCAACGGTTTTTTATTATCAGAGGCTGCGTAAATGGAATATTTGTTAATTGATCTTAATCACGATTGCATGTTTCGTATAAGAGTACAATATGTAATTACCGTGTTTTGTGATTTAAATTAGTACTTGAAATTTAAGCTTTCGTGAGTTAGTATGTTAATGTACTACGTACAAACAACGTTGTCCTTGATTTTTGTAAATGGTATTAGAAGAAAAATACAAAGATGTTATTATACATATGGACATTTGAAGACATATTCGTGGTGAATATTTCAGATACACTTTCACGTATAAATATTATACGTTTTGTATGAGATTTACAAATATTTTATTGGTTAGGTCAAAATCGTTCTGCCATCATCTTACAATAATTATAGTATATTTTCAATAAGAATTTAGATGAGTCATTAGTAACTAATATTTCTTTTTCTAACTACAATTTTTCACATTTGTATACTGTTACAATTTTGCAATATTATATACATTTTCCTCCGGTAAATTTACAAAATTGAAAAGATATGTGTGTTCTTCTGCTGATTACTCGTGAGAATATAAAACTGTACATTTTCTCAAATTCGTCTATTAAAAAATTTGATTTATTATGACAGTATTATAGTTATTCGAAAAATCGCAGAAAAGAATAAAGTAAACAGAACTTTTCCGAGTTTTGGTGGTTCACGTGACCTGATAAATACAGGCACCTTGCCAAAGCCGATTCTCTTTTAATATCACAGTTTATGAAGTGCACCCACTCAACCTGAAAATTAGAATTGAGAAAGAGGAGTAAGAAAGAATATA
Organism: Megachile willughbiella; assembly: GCA_945859595.2. Lineage (NCBI taxonomy): Eukaryota > Metazoa > Arthropoda > Insecta > Hymenoptera > Megachilidae > Megachile > Megachile willughbiella. The sequence goes on from OX243796.1 coordinate 16,471,189, forward strand.
AAAATCGACCTAAAAATTGTTTAAAAGGCGTGCAGTGTTAGAACAATTGTTGAGGACAATAGCACCGGAAAGTAAAAGAGGCGCGTGTAACAATGAAAAGATGACTGGCGCTTAGCTCGGCAGATTTTGAATTATTAAGTGCACCTGGGTTCGAGTAGGCACGATAGCTAAAGAAATAAAGAAGGGGCATCCTGACCTTCCTTAAACCAAAGCGTCTGCGCAGAAGAAGCCTCTCTACTACTTCCGGTCATAATGCTACAAGAAAAGCGAGCGTATTCTCTGTGTAACGATACCATAATCCCGTTGAACGTGATACCGTTTCAATAAAACGATAGAACGAACGATATTTGTACCGACAAGATATTGGTCAATTCAAAAAATATTTAATTTACTTATCTTTAATCAAGTACCTCATCCAATAGAAATTTTTAGTAAAGATAAAAACACTTGTGAAATTATATGCAAATTTTCTGTTTAATTTTCCTGTAGAAACAAATATGGCGGCCAAAAGTATACCGTGGTACAGTTGAGTGGTTACATTGAGTTGGTACGTTACTTTTGATGGGATCTATGAAACACAATTTGAACAATGGAATATTAAATAAAAGTTAACTAATTGATTTTTTTATATTTTAATTTTTATATGATTAATGCACAAATGAGGGTTATTTACTTGCAAAGAAATGGCCTTGAAGTATTGCTAATTTGTTATTTTTCAATCAAATTGACGAGTCATCGGTGTCACTTGGACGTCCATGTTTATAGTAGTTATATTGTATACAATGTATTGACACCACGAATTTTCTCCTCGAACGATTCTGACTAAAGTTTCAGATCTTTATTCACCATAAACTACCGTTTACACACTCGAATTTTATGTCTTTTGGCTTCCGAAGACTATTTCGACCTAGTTATGTTCTGGCAGACTGTATGGACCCCAACTGCCAAAGAGTCTAGTGCCTTTTCATTCGTAGGTTCTGAATTTCTCTTACATTCAAACTGCACTTCGTATTGAGGACGTACGAAAACTGCTTTTAAGACTTAGGCCCTAAGGTAAATCCCCTTTTAGATCAGCCACGCATAAAAGGGATGACCATTTTCTATGTTTCATTCTTTGAATACAACCTTAGTTTACATGTTATATTATTCATTACGTTGAATGAAACTTTGAAATAATTTCCTTTTAACGCTATAATGTTCAGCACGTTCCATTCCGAGCGCTGTTTGGTCACGATAAAGCGAACTCCTAAATTAAACCAGTAATAGATTTATTGTCATTTTCCTTAAATTTGAGTGACACACGAATTTATAGTTAAATTGATCACTCAGTTTGTAAGGAATATTTTTACTTATCTAATAATAAATAATTTTATTTAATTGGGATTCAGAAATTTTGAAGTTTGATAATATGAAAATTTGGGGATTTGGAAATTAACGAATCTGGTATTTTGAACCTCTAGCAATTTGAAAATTGAGGAATTAAAAAATTCGAAAGTTTGGAAATTTAGAAATGTAGGAACTCGGAATTTTGTGACGTAAGAAATTGAGAATTTTCAGATTTGGTAATTGGGAATTTGTTAATTTATGAATTATTCAATTAACAGTTGTCAATTAATAATATAGAAATATTGATAATATTGGTAATCCTATATTCATTACCTGAGATCTCCATTAAAGCCACTTATTCTAAGCTTAACTGGCAAACTTCAACATACAAAAAGACCAATTTTAATCACGACACCCTTGTATGCATTCGTAGGGTTGAGTCAATATTAACTCGGCTCCGTTACCATTGCAACTGTAAATAAGTTAGCTTTGACAGAGATAATTGCTAAGTAAAGTCCTGATGAAGCAAAGGGTTAACGAATTCACTGTTTATTTTTCAGAGCCTTTCATTGACCCCGGCGAGGCCGCGACCTGGATACGCGGCCTCTGGAGGATCAAGCACTGGAATTGCCGATGACAGTGATGCGGATAGTGTAAAAAGTTATGGAAGTGCCTGCAGCACCGCAAGCGCCTGTGATCATGCCACCTTCGCCCTCAATGGTACCACATGGTCAGGTAGATCACGAAAGTATGTTGTTCATTGTTCGAATCACACCGGTGACAATGAACAATACCTTACTCCTACGCAAAGGGCAGCTAGACAAGTTAGAAAATTTCAGGTGAGACGATGCACGATACTTTAATCGCCTAATACTATCGCCACAATAAAAACAACACTAAACATTATTTCCTATAGGCGTTATTGAAAGAAGCTAGGAAGGAGATCGAGGAGAAGGATCAGGAAATCTTTCGACTAACGAAAGAAGTGGTGGAGTTAAGATTGTATAAAGCTTCACTGAACAGTCCAGACGAGAGGACGGACAGCAGCGATGCTCTCACTGTACGAGAAAATAATCCTTTCTCGCCAGAATCACCTAGCAAGGATTTACCGGATGAAGGTGCACTGCAAAAGGTTACGAGTCCAGATACACCCGAGAAACGCGTCCATTCCGATTTACCTTCCTCTCTGGCGGACTCGGGTCATTTTGAGGATGGTTCCGTCCACTCGAAGGATTCTGTGTTTCTACCAGAAGCGCAACCGGAAACTAGCCAGGTTACTACAACGCCCATCAAAGTTCCAGAAGACGACACGTCCGAAACGTTCAAATCAGCCACAGAAACGCCAGAAAGAGACGAAGAGAGACGCAAACTGGTGAACCTTTATGAAAGCAGAATCGAGGAAATGCATCGCAGACATGTTGATGAACTGCAGGAACTGAAGCAGAAGCATAATGATAAGGTATATTCACAGCTACGTTAACTGCATTATAGTTAACGAGCGTAACGGATACTCGTTCAGCATACCACAAAAAGATATGCAGTGTGCATACTGTACACACGTAATAGTTTTCAGGCCAACGGTGCTTTTTTATGCCTTATTGTTAGATACTTGTATATCGTTGAACTCCTGTGAGATCGTATTGAAATGAAATTAGCTTCCTAATGACCTTTATTTGATGACAAACGATGATTACAGTAATATATTTTTCTAAGTCATTTCTCGTTTCTGTTGTGGGGAGAGTAGTATTCTATTTGAACTTCACTCTGAATTTATTATGAATTTCTGGCGCTAAAAGTTTTAATACTGTAAATTGCAGAATAATAAAATAGTAGTATAGTGGGGCAGTAAAATCGTAGAATTGTAAAATAGTAAAACAGTAAATCAGTACAGTAGTACAATATTCATAAGAATAACGTCTGTCCTTTTAAAAGAATATGCAAGCAGATACTACTCGTATATACGATATAGAATGGAGGTTATATTCTTAAATTATTTTAATTATAATTCGGTTGTTGTATTATATTTCAGGTGGAAAGTTTACTGAATCAATTGGCTGAAATAAATACACGTTATTGCGAAGTAAGACCTTCTGTTGATACCGCAGAAGCTCGAGCGCGTGAACTGGAGACGGAATTAGAGGCTGTGAAAGCGGAACTCGCTGAACAAAAGACTTTGTTAAGTGAACAAGAAGAAAGAAACAAACAAATGTACCTGAAAATGTATGCCAAAGGTCAGGAGGCTGCACGTATAGAACAAGCTGATCAGGTACGATGTATTTCACTCTAAATAAACAATACAGTGTTGGGTATTGTCTATTTTACATTTCTAATAAGACACGTTTCTTTGTACATGATAATTACAGATACTTGAGCATGCTCATCAAACACCACCAAAGGTTACCGTTGCAGAACTACTTCAACAATTAACAGTTACACAAGCAGAATTAGAAAATATCAAGGTAAATGTTTTTGTTTCAGTTATTGTATTCCCAATTTGGTACCGTAATAGTAATACCGTTGTGTAAAAATGAAACAAAAGTCGTTGGCTGATATCATTTATGACTGAGGCTTTATCCTTACATCTATACAAAATAGCATGAACTCTGTCTTTAATACAGATACTAAAACTTATTAAAATTTTCTTAATAATATTAAAATACATGACTAACGGCAATACTTTACCTAATTATTTGTAAAAGCAAGATGTAACAAATGGTTATTAACGCGTTGACTATTGTGCTGTAGCTGTTAAAAGTTTCATTACACATATGGATAATGCGGAAGTCAACGTATTAATAAACATTGGCAATTCATTGCATTGCTGATATTTACTGTCTCTTTTTTCTCTTATTAGTACTATTCAATTACTAACTGAAGTTGAAAAATATTTAAAATTAAGTCTACAACTTCAAATAAAAATAATAGCACATAAATTGACTTGAGTACGTGAGGATGAAAATACATACAATTTGGTGATCACTGTCTGTGCATCACTTTCTGTGCATCTCTGTAGTTTACAAATCTCTTGTACTAATGATGTGCCACTTTTTTTGGTCGCCGCTCACACTCCAGGACACAAGCTACTCGCCTGAACCTCACATTTCAGCCGATCGTAGCCACAGTTTATTAAGTGCTCAGGAGGCTGTTTCTCTCTGGGTCCTTGGCACACGTAAGGTCTGTATTTCTGCTGAACCGCCACGTGATGCAATTCTCATCCACTGTTTCTTAAGCATCAGTGTACTTGTTCACATACAAATGCATAAACAACTTTCATTCTTCTTTCTTCTTTCCTTTCTGTTTCTATCTTAAACAAATTTCTTTTACAGGATAATACATGTATCTTTATTATCCCAAAAATGTTTGTTATGTAATGTGTCTGTACTTATACTTCTAAATCAAGAAATATTGAACTTTATACTTATTGATACTTATTACTTGTCCTGTTTTAGAGATAATTTATTATTTATTAATGTGCTTTAGTATAAAACTAATTTGATAGATTTGTATATTGTACATATATACCATTTGTATATAATGTTTCCATTCATTTTTGTTAAGAATAGCTGTTTGATTAAATGTTTCAAGGAATTGTATTGTATATATATTTTGTTTTCCAAGCATGGACATGAAAATTAAATAAGTGTACAAGCACTGTGACAGACAACCTTAAATGTGCACAGTTAATCTTTTTTATAAAAGAATATTGACATTTCTTGGATGTATCAGTTATTTAATATAAATTTAGGTAATACCCATGTATTTGGTAATAACTGTATTAACTTATATAAAGCATTATCAAGAAACTTAATGTCTAAATTAAATGATTTAAATTTTTATTTACATTTAATCTATCTAAAATCTATTTTCATCATCACTTTTACTATTCATACATTCATATTAGTATTCTATTATACATTTCTTAATAATACCAATTACAGTAGGCTTTCAAAATCATCAACTCTTTCATTTTATGAACAAATCCGATCTCTTCATTAAAAATGATAATTCATAATAATTCTTAGATAGCGAACATAGGTAAATCATAGTGGCAAGAATTGGCTTCACGTGCTCTCATTTATGAGTTACATATATTATGACAAGGTTTTTCTAAGAGAATGTATTAATATTAAACGCTTTGCCACAGTGACTGCATGTCAATTACTAAACACAAATGTAGTTGGTTTGTTCTATTATGCAGTATTATTAGGTTCAAAAAGACTTCTATGTGCGCTTGGAAGAAACAGCCTCTTATTTATTATTCTTCAGTTAATGTAAGTTTGCACGTGCTTAAGCATCACATGCTCGCACTGTCACACACAATAGTGAGTCACTGTAGAAATATTAGATCCAGAAGGGAATAAACTTATTTTAACATTAGTATGCTCTTTTATTAAAAATTAACATTATCACAGCTGCACTTTGTTTCCCACAAGTTTAATTTTTTGTATCTGGATCTAATCGACACAATAATCCACTGGCAAAAATGTATGTTATTCAAAACACGACACACAAAGTAACACGTAAAAAAGAAATTATTAACAAAATTATTATTAACATTAATTTGTTTAACAGGCAATGTATCGACGCATCGTAGAAGCAAGAAGTAATCAAGGTGCCCTTGATCCAGAGATAACTTTACAGTTCCTAAAATCAGCTATCTATTATTTCCTAACTGACAAAGAAAATCATCACGGTCATCTGAATGCTATTGAAAGCATCTTGGGATTCAGTGAAGCTGAAAAGCACAATATTGATAAAATATATAGATCAACAAGAAAGTAACACATCCTGAAGCTTTTTCATCAATCAGTTTCAGTACTCAGATGAACTATTATTTACCACTCTTGCAAGAAATCAGGTACGAATCATGTTTCATTCACATTCTATCTAAAATCAATCCGTACAAATTGGGATTTGTACGTCTGATTAATATAACAATTCATAGAACTGTTATATCCATTTTTATCGCGAAAGTTGTAAAATTCTTATTTCGAATATTTTTAACGAGCTTCTAGATTGGTGCGGAATATATATTAGCAATTAAATAAATTAATGTAATTGTTCAATTACAATTGAAAGGCTGATATTCTGTGTTTACCTATTTCATTATTCTAATTTTCACACAAAATAATTAAGATATATTTTCTTTAAATAAACGTCGGTCACTACAAATTATTAGTAATTAGTTGGATTAGAGAAATTTTGGTACAATTTAGTTTTTGTGCACTAAATTTCCTTGCTTTTTTTACTTCATGCAGTAGATACACTTTAAATAAAGTATAATGTGTCAAGTATATCAATCAAATTTTAACATATATACAAATTTTATAAATAAATTTATAAAAAAACTGATTTTAAGTAATGAAACTTATTTTTTAATTACTTAACAAATTTTATAATGGACTTTTTTTAACTAGACTGCTGTCTTTTTTCTCGATGCCTATATTTTAAAATACTTTACATATGTTTACAAAAATGCAGTTACACTGCTTTAGAATCTACCATTGTTTAGTTTCTTGTAACGCAAACACTTTCTATTTCCAATAATTTTGGTAACTTCGTATAGGTGCATGTAAAGAGAAAGAAAATATCAAAACTATGCATTTTTTTTAAATCTTTAAAAAATGCGAGGATAGAAATAATATATCTAAAATAATAAATCATCATTATAATTAAATATCTTGTATACCTGTTTGTGCAAGCACTTTAAACATAAACCTCAATTACACACAATTCATCGCAAATGTATTCAGATATTTATTGTGACTAGGCTAGTACATTATACCTGAAAAATATTAGACAATTAAATAATTTCTTTGAAGAATAAAATTTCTTTCATAAGTTTGCAATGCTACAATATTTTTAAACATATATTAGATATATTATTAAATTATATAATCAAGATATACATGTAGTTTCCAAAGTATTAGAAATATAATTTGATTTTTAATTTATGAAGAAGAACACAGATTATATTTTAGGTTTTCAGAGAATAATTGTTTTGCAAAATGTAAAAATGTTGCGTAAATTATATACAATGCATTGCATAGAGGCAATTATGAAAGTGATTTTTTTGTTAGAATGATTTTATTACATTAAACTTTTTAATATAAAGATTTGTCATAAATAAAAATTGTAATATGGCAGGTATGTACATATATGAGTAAGGGTAAAATACAGGCAATGATTTAATCTTTTGCATTGGATATTAAATTGTTAATCAACATTATATAATATATTAAATAGTTTTTATACATGCTAATATCATATTCATATTCAAATGTATGTTCTCATATATATGTATAAATATGTTACAGATTATATTAATATATATTTGGCGTTATTATATATTTAATATATCAAACATGTGTTACATGCATGTAGTGCTGAAGATTGTAACATGTACATATGTTTAATATGTTGAAGAAAACAATATGAAAGTATATGAGCTAAACATATTTCACATGTTCCAATGCAAAAGACTAATTACATTTACCTTTCTGTGCTAAGAGAGAGAAAATTTTCTGATTTAAAGGTAAATGATAAGAAGCAAAATGTAAGTAGGTATATGTGTGCATAATTTATTATAGCATAAATTTTAAATTTTATTAATCATAAGTTGCGGCACTATTCGGATCCTTGAACATGGATTGTATAAATTTATGTATACATATGTCTATTTGTTAGGAGAGAATACGTTATACATGTTATATGTATAAATACTAAATAATTAATACCAGTTTCAACATGTAACGTCCAGATAAGGAAACAATTTGGAGACTGAGGGAAATATCTTGCCTTTTTATCTGCCTGTTACGTCAAGCTAAGTATCATGAGAGTATTATAATGTAACTATTTATGATCATTAAATGAAGATTTATAGCACATTTCTTATATAGCTGTTATAACTCTATTTCACGCATTTTAAATTACATTAAACTAAAGCAAAAATTTAATCAATTACAACATATTAAACATAAATGCGTTGGTTGTTTCGATGGCTATTTTCCATAAGAAATTAGACATTATGCCTTAAGACATTAAAATTAGCTCTATATCTCAATCGTTTCATTCGTTCCAGTTGTATAATCAAAGAATCTCTATCAATGTGCAATATTTCAGGTGATATAATTACGTTAGTAAACTGTCTCAGTTTGGCTGCAGTTCATTCAAAATATGTGTTCTAGCATTTACTAAAATAGTTCCACATTATGTTTTCTAATATAATTAGCATTTTGTTTTAATAAATTTCTATGTGGCAATTAATAGTTACGCAAAAAATGAAATATCACACTCAGGGGAATATGCAATTTTTATTTTTATTTATGAAAACATCATTTAAAACATATCTATACTGAAAACATCTCTTCCAAATACTTTTGTTATCTGAAATTAGAATTCAATATATTTCATGTAACACAAAGAACTAACAATAAGAAAAGAAGTGTAAAATATATTATTCCAAAGAATACAAATGTTCTCATCTTGAATTCAATATCTTTATTACAAAACATGTATATAATTGTTATACTACAAAGTTCCTTTCAGATATTGTAAAAAACTGGGCCTATAAATTTAAGTCATCATATCCTCCGATGATTTAGCTTCTGCATTAATTTATTTAGACATATTATGTAACAGGAAGTTGTCATAAACAATATTAAAATAGTAGAAACCATATCTATATGCATTCATGAATGAGGGCCTTTTATATTTTTACTAATTATACTATTTATTTCTATGATTTTTTCATTTTATAAGTAGTAGTAATAATTATCTGAATAATTAACTTTAAGCTAAGAAAAGGTGTGTAGTTCTTAGTGGCATAATCATAAAATATATTATTTGCTTTGCAAGGACTCGAATGTGTTGAAATATTTTTGTGTTTGATGCTATGACGATTATAAATAAAGTCTATAAGAATATTATTATTTTTTCTAATTTTATTACCATGGAAACCAAAATCTTACAGTACAAAAATTTTAATGGAATATTCTATGTGAAAGAACTAAGGGATAGGAATTGAAAGTACAAAGAAATATTTACTAGATAGTTAATTTGTTTTCAAAATTTTTATGAAAGAATTGTAAGATACAAAATATGTATATTACTTCTTTCCAGCTATAATAATACCATCATACTTCTGTTGGAACCATTTCATTGCATCTTCTTTGGTAAGTCTGTGTTGGAAACCGACTTTTCCAGTTTTCCTTCTCCTATGAGCTACGTTAAAACCTGTACATAAAACACGAAATATTTCACACTCTATCATTTATAAAATTTCATATTCTATCATTAAATATCTCATATTATTAAAATTATTATCTAATATTTTTAATAATATGAAATTATAGTTTTTATTATGTAGTGTAGCTCCAATTGAGTAACACACCCAGTAGAAAGAAGTGGGCATGGGTTGCAAATATGAAGCGTTTTTCTCTAGCACATATTTTAAAAAAAATAATAGACACAACCTATTACAGTGGCATCTTAAACGAATGTGCAATTACTTAATTTTATATTCTAATAAAATTAAATGAAACTAACCTGGGCGTCCAAGTACAACGTAGAAGTCCAAACCGTAAATACCAATGCTGGGGTCATACTTAATTCCTAAGTCGATGTGTTCTTGAATGCCGAAACCGAAGTTTCCAGTACCAGAGAAATTTTCTTTTCTCAGTTCATATTCTCTTACCTTAAATACAAATTAAATTTAGAGATTTATATTACTATTTTAACACATAATTTAAAAAACAATAGTTTAGAATTACCTTCAGTCCACGTTCCAGAATTTCTTCTGCTTTAGCACCTCGTACTGTGCAGTGTACAGCAATTTTTTCATTACGACGGATACCAAAAGAACGTACAGTGTACCTTGCTTTAGAAAAGACTGGTTGCTGTCCAGTTAACTGTTCTAATACCTGTAATGAAATTAAAAATTTGATTATAGTTACAATTGATTATATCTGATAACCTCGGAACTTTGATTATAGTTTTGATAAATATTTACCTTAGCAGCACGAGTGAGTCTATCACCAGATTCACCCACACAAATATTCAAACAGAGTTTACGAATTCGAACTTCACGCATCACATTTTTCGATGCATCTTTTGGCTCCTTCTTCGCCTTTTTCTGTAACTTCTTTTCGACCTTCTTCTCAGGAGCCTTCTTAGCGTCCTGCAAATATTAATCGATTATAACGTTTCATTCTTCAATATTTTCAAACAGTTAATATTTAAAATACTGTATTTATTTTATGTTAATGTATATAACTATTATTTTATAAACATTATGGTATAGATTTAGGTTATATTTGTAGTACACGCTGATCACAAACTTCATCTGTCACGTAAAAAATTCTACTCTTACATTTTTAACGAAAGAATCTCGGGAATATTAAATCAATAATGCATTTTTCACCGTGATGCGTGAAAAGTATTTATTTCAAGATCGATGCCATTGATATCTAAGGATTAGAAAAATGCTTCTTAAAGCAACGAAACGTACACTCACCGCCATGATGAAGAAAAGAGGATGATACAGCGGTGCACCCTACTGGTAAAATTAGAAAGCAATCTTCGTCAGGTCTACCAAATTGAGAAACACAATTATGAATTCAAAATTTTGAAGAATTCGTTGGCGCGGTGACGAAGTTACAAATACCAAAATAAAGTTTTAAGCGTATAAACATACAACTGAATTAATTCTTTATATAAAAATAATCTTAATATAATTAAGCATTACATTGGGGAATAGAAAATTTATGAAACAATCATTTGTGTTATTTATTTTTATTTAAATATTTGAAACATGTGTAAAATATTGATATATGAATTATACACATTCACGCAATCATAATAAACTTTTAAATACCATTAATAATAATATACATAATTTGAATGTCACAGCGTTAAATGTTTGAGAAGTCGGCCTCAAATTAGAAGGCAGATCAGAATAAATTCACGATTACATCGTTTATAATGTAATACGAAACGTACGTGTGTTGTAATAAGGTGTTACAAGATATTTTCTCTGTAATTAATAAAGTCTATTTAAGTAGAATATTTTTATTGTTTTTTGCAGATTCATTTATATAAATCAACCTAAGTTTTTGTTGCTGCTTTGAAACCCAAGTAAAACTGAGGAGAATCAGGGAGAGCCAGGAGACGCCAGGGAGAACCAGGGAGAGCCTGGAGATGCTAGGGAGAGCCAGGGAGACCTAGGGTAAATTCAGGAGTATATGTTGGAGAGTTAGAAGTGGCAAAAGACCAATAAACTCGATAGAACTCAAGGAAACACAAGGAGTGCTGAGAAGAGCCAGGGAGAGCCAGGGAGATCCTGGAGGTGCTAGGGAGAACCAGAGAGGCCTAGGGAAAATCCAGGAGTACTTGTTGGAAAGCTGGAAGTGGCAAAAGACCGGTAAAACCGACAGAACCCAAGGAAACCCAGGAAAACCCAAGAAGAACCAGGGAGAGCCGGTGAGTACCATTTCATTTAAAGAATCTAAGGGGTTTGTCACCTTCACACGTTAGATAATGTGACAAATAAGATAGAATTTCATTATTAATTTTTGAATAAATAGCTCGTAACACTTTGTGTGAACCACTTTATATATGCGTACATCTCTTACGAATATAATAAATATATATACTTTGTAAGATATTTGATATTTTACGAATGGAGCCCTAATAAAGGGTCCTTGTATAATACACTTTAACATGATTAATTGATAAGGCGGTCGTGCAAAAATGTTACATTGAAGTTTTTTAAATTTCCTATAACTTTACAACATGTACACATTAGTGCAAGTAATATTTTGTCAACATTCCTTAAAACGAATAGAAGCATTGTTAAATAGGTGCAATTCAAAGAAGTACAATTGACATTTGTTTTTTTTTCTGATTCACGATTAATTTCTTACGAAAATGTAGTGTTTGTACGAGTTGTATGCGAAACAACGGACAAGATTACTATAAAAATAAACCTATGAACGCATGAAACAGTTAATAAGATTCAGTTTTCTATTTTCAAAAAATATAAGTACGTATGTATCTAGGAACATAGCTTTCGTGGTATTCGATTATAATTCGTTGAAGAACAAATTTAACACAGTTTCGGAATTTCTAATAAAGGCAATGGAAGTTATATTTTTTTACTCTTCCTGAGACGTTCATGATAAATGCTTAATCAAAGAAAATTTGAATGAAAATTTATTTCAATAGAACGCTTATTTCCTGTTTTATTTCACAATTTATTAGAATAATACCCGTTTTCGTTTTGTAATTTTTAATCGTAACTACATAAAATAAACACGTGTCTTTTTACACGATAGAAAAATCATAATTAGTTTTATCAAAATATTACATCGTGTATTTAGTTACATCTTTTTTAACATCGAAATACAATATCGAAAGATACTACACGTACGTGTAATGAAATTTGTTGAAGAAGATATACGTTGAAGAGATTGACGGTATTTCACGTGCTAGAATTACGTAGACGTAAATTACGGTAACATTGGAAACGTTATGTTACACGATGTAAATGCATGCTAAAGGAATATATGAGTATAGAGAGCGATTGAGAACGAGTGTAAGAAAATTGCAACAGGTTTTTAGGTACTTATGTCATTCGTAAAGAAAAATGTCATACGAACGTACATCATGTTTTAAATATTCACGCTGTTGCACAAGTTGTAAAATTTTGCTATTGTTATGGAAGCATCAAGTGGTAGGTAATATTTAGCAAATTAAAATACAATGAGTCAAGGAACAGGAAATCTCAGGATTTAAGCGAAGTTGAGGTTTTGAGGGAATTTCAAGTAATTTCAGGCAATTGAAAGAAACATGTGACAATTTGAGATAGTTGAGGCAATGTATTTGACAAAATTTTAAGCAAGTAGAGGATGTTTAAAAAAATTTTAAGAAACTTGACAAAATTTAAAGGAGTTTTGGTTCAATTTAAGGAAATATTTTAGTCAATTCAGGAAATTTTGATGACAGTTTGAAATTTAAGGAAATCTGAGGAAATCTCTAGGACATTTAAAAAGGTTTAATATGTAAGGTTCAACAAAGTCTAACAAAACTTTAGGCAAATGAAATCTAAAGAACTATGAACGCAAATAAATTCAAGTAAGTTTAAATAAATGTATTTATCAAAAGAAAGTACATAAAAATTTTGCGTTATTTATTTAAATATTAAATAAAGATATGTTCAAAAACATAAACATCGAATGCAGTAAACTTATTTCTGCACTGGGAAGAAACGTTTGGTTTCAAACATTACACTACGTTCATGCACTCGACAACAAACCATCGAACCATGCTACTCGATTTAATTAAAAAAAAGTAAAAAAGCTACAGTTACATAAACGTAACGAAGAACCGTCTATCAAATAACTTACTCGATATTACTGATTTGTCATTTCACACCTCCCTTCATACACTCCTGTCATCTACCATTTCAAATAATTCTCTCAACGAATTTTTACACGATATAACATACATGTGCAATAATAAAACGATAATGTGCGACTGTAGTATCCATAGGATTACTTCGAATACAATTAAAATATAATTGTCGATAAACTACCTGGAAGATTGGAGGAGGGAAGTAATTATCTGAGATCAAATCAATTGGTAGCTTAACGTTTTTTGTTCTAAGCGCAAGAAGAAAGGTCGAAGAGACGAGTCTCTACGAGACCTTCCGAGACAGTGAAATTCGTAAAAATTGTTAATAGACTGGAGAGGATTGTTTCGTTACTGGTACGGCGAGTTGGTTCGTGAGCGACGCAAACTCTAAGCAACCTGCTCGTACTTGACTTTGTTGATGTTACTGGCTAAACAACACGCCAGGAAAACACCAACCAGGGGGTAAAATGCTACACCGATTGCAATTCCAGCGACCAAACCGATGTTGCTGTTTATGAAATCCAGGACAAGAGTGTAGCATCCCTGCAAGCATTAATTTGATTAGCATAAAAAACATTCTTAAAAAAAAAAACAAAGAAAATTGGGGACAAATATGAGAGTCTACAGGACCTAGGATTTATTTAGTACCTAATTAATTACCAAACTTTTGTTAATTCAGATGTTATGAAATTTGAAAGAAATGTAGATGAAAACTAGAGGATCTAAAACCTAGGGAGAATAGTTATCTATGAAGCGTCTAAAGATCCAGAATTTTGGAAAAATTGCCAGAATCGAGAAAATGTAAGGAAATTCAAAGTCTAGGATTTCAGTGAGACTTTAGAAAATCTAAAGAATTTAAGGCGAGACATTTGATGACAATTCATATGCAAATGCAAGAATTAGTTATTGTAGATAAACTGATGTATGGTGAATATAGAACGCCACAGGAAAATAATAGTTTCTAATTACCTGAGTGTAAATTGCATTTGTATCAGAAACGTCACATTCCTCGTTTGGCACTTTGCAACAAGATCGTGGAATGTCTTTCGGTGGGACCATTTTTAACCAGTCCGTGTAGCCCCTGTTACCGCAGCATTGCAGCTACAAATCAAATTAGGTTTTATTCGATTAAAATCAGGTTCGTAATTAATTATATTGATTCTATTCGACCTTGTACTATATTAGATTTAATCGTAGAATAGAGTCATTTGATATACTTTTCATTTTTATTGATTAGAATGAAGGAAATGAGGCTAGCTATAGCTAATTAACTTTCACTATCATGTATCATAATTGCATAATACTCTATCCAGCGCCTAGCATCACATGTGGCATCGAGTACATGTACGAATACCTATCCGATATTACATAAAATCATGGAAATTTGATGCGTGGTCAGTGGAAAGCAACGTTTGCCTCAAATGTCCATAGTAAATTATGTCGTATGCACAAGATAAACTCTAAGAATTTATTTTTGTTTCTTGATCTAACGATTGTGTATGACCACTGTAATTAATTATTCGCTCATGTCGTGGCGTAAAATATTTTTCTAGAATTTTGTGGCGAATGAGTTATACTTACAGTAGATTGTATAGTGTCGATGTCAGCAGTTTTCCTCTCATCCTGTCCATAAACGGTCATAGTATCATTGAAGTCCTGATCGAACTTTTCGTTCAAATTGGTACGATAAGCGTAAATTGATGCACCAGCTCCAAGCTCCAATAACGTGACGACGGCCAAGAATGCACCGTACTGCAAGCAAAATTACTTATCTCACATTCATTCTCCTAAAAGATTCTTACGATGTTCAGTTCAAGAGCAACAGGTATAGCTCGGAGTTCGGTAGCTTTTTAAGACGGTCGTTCCCCTAGTGTGTGTAAATTTACCCCAGTGGGCACGAACGTGTTAAGTGAAAATATCAAATATGCATACAGCTGTGTGCAACTTGGCTTCTCTCCATTAAGGGAAACTAACGGCAGAATGTAACCACTATATTGATTTTTATTTTTTACGCGCAAGACTAGCAGAATTCGCGTTAAATTTTTTTTTAGATTATGTTCATTTCTTCTAAACTTGCAAGTGAATGGTGGAAGCTTCTCGCTCTAACCATATTTATGACTAAAGGAAGCCTATGTTGTACTTAAGTAGACAGTACAATTGAAGCTTCCCTTCGCACAAACGGATGTTCTAGTCTGACTCTTTTTGGGTTTCGTTAGGTTTCTTTGGACTTTCTTGGGCTTTTCTGGGTTCTGCCGACTTTACTGATCTTTTGCCATACTCAGTTCTTCTTAGAATCTCCATGAGTTCTTTTCGGCCTCCCCTGACTCACTCTGTCGCTGCCTGGCTCTCCCTGGGGTTCCTTGGCTTCCGGTGTGTTTCCTTGGGGTTTGCCGATTGTATTGATCTTTTGCCACCTTCGGCTCTCTCTAGGGTCCTCCTGGGCTCTCATTAGCCTCCACAGTTTCTGTGTGGCACTCCTTGGCTCTCCTTGGCTCTCCCTAGATTTCCTTGGTTTTGCTTGTGTTTTCTTAGGTTCTGCGGATATTATTCGTCTTTTGCCACTCTCACCTCTTTCTGAAACCACTTTGAGACCTTTTCCGTTTCCCCTAACTCTCGCTGGCACTTCCTGGCTCTCCCTAGATTTCCTTGGTTTTGCTTGTGTTTTCTTGAGTTCTGCGGGTATTATTCGTCTTTTGCCACTCTTGCCTCTTTCCGAAACCACTTTGAGACCTTTCCTGTTTCCCCTAACTCTCTTTGGCACTTCCTGGCTCTCCCTGAACTTCTTTAGATCTCCATGTATTTTCTTGAATTCTGTCATTTCTACCACACTTTTGCCACCTATAGCTTTCTCTAAAACCTTCCTGAGTTCTATCTGGGTCTCCCTACATCTCTCTGTTCCTCTTCGGATTTCCCTGACTCTTCCTGACTCTCCCAAGTTTCTCCCAAAATTGAAAGCAAATGAAAACTCTTTTTGCCTTTTCCCTCAACCAAGAGAAGCTTACATTGCACCCGAGGTACACGGGTTTTGTTCTTACCAAATACAGAAGAGCCGGATGACCGTGGGTTGTACAACAACAGGCAAGCGTCGCTGTCAAAGTCAAAATTGCTCCCAAACTTGCTAATGCCAATAAAGCTGCCCTTCCACTTTCTGCGCTCACGTCAACGTAGTCTCGAAGTTGTATTCTCATCCAAATACCGATACATAACATCAGTATACCGAATACCTAGATAAAATTTAATTGTACAATATAATTCGCTTTAGAGAAATTTAGGAATTTTTTGGTAGAGCAGTTTTTGGAGACAATCTGCGTAAAAATGTGTTAAGGTATAATGTGAAATAACTGTTATCGGATAGTTAAAGCAGGAACAGATGTTTCGTTTTTAGCGATCTGCTGTAAAGAAGGTCCTGTACTGATAAGAACCACGTAGGAGCAGGATGTTGATAATAAATGTACTGATAACGGGTAACTTAAATACACAGTGGTATATTGAACCTACATATTTTATCGTAACAATAGTGAAATTTACATAGATGTATACGTAAAACGCTGTTACTTCAAATTTGAGTATGAAAACTGTATTAATATTAATCATGTCGAATGTTTGCTTATAGATAATGTTAAATATTTATTTATTAGTAATGTTAAGTTTTATTTACTAATCATTTTAAATGTTTTATTCATTCATATCGTTAACTTTGTTTGGTTAGTAACGTCAATAAAAAAGTATAGAAATATTTTATTAATAAATAATGAAAATTGCAACTCATCATGGCTACAAAATAAAATTTTAAATTCGGTATTTATTATTGTAATAATTTATCGAGATTGCATTATTTAAAAATGTAAATATGAATGAAATGTTAAGATCTTATGGAACAGGAACACGTTTCAATGATATCGAAAAAAAATCGGTCTTGTTACGTAAGCATGATCTCGTTACTCTCTTCTAGTATTTCATCTATATTCGTAGTGAGTAATATTATATGCCCAATTAAATGCCGCTGTGCAGGATACATTTATAAGGATCTAATGTATTGTAATTGAACGCTGTCAATTACCTTTTTATGACTGTCGCATACTTTAGTTACTGAAAGAAATTGTGTACAAAATTAAATTGAGACACAGTTACTAAAAGGTGATAATTTAAACCAATTCTTTTATTATAATTGTAGCTCATTTTTTTTTAACTATAGGTGTTTTCTTTCGATAGATTCTACATTTTGTAAAACAATTAAATTATTTTTTAAATGTACCTCAAAGTGTCAACAATTATTAATATTTTACCTTCTGATAATTTTATATAACAACAGAAATGTAGGAAATAAAAATCTTTAGAAGAATATATAAAATTACAGAAATATTTGAATATTTAAAAAATAAATTAGTCAAAGTTTAAATAAATAAAAATGTTCAGTTTTAGTTTTTTGAATTGTAATATATAAAATATTAATTTTTGTTCATTGTGATCAATTTAAATAATTTCTAAATTTAAAAATTTTTTAAACTGCAGCAACTAAAATATGTACTATTATTTCAAGTGTTACATTTAAACTTGGTACTAAATTTCAGTAGTTATGCAATTTCTCTTATGTTCTATTAATATATATTTTATTATTCAATTTTAATTACATACATTTATTAAGCATTTTAAAAACATATTTCATTATTTAATTTTCATTACATATTTTTAATAAACATTTTTAATAACATATTTCATAATGCAACTGTCATTATATATTTTTATTGAACATTTTTAAAATATATTTCATTATTCAATTTTTGTTATGAACTTTTAGTATACATCTTCATTACATATTTTTAATAAACATTTTTAGTAACATATTTCATTAAGCAACTGTCATTATATATTTTTATTGAACATTTTTAAAATATATTTCATTATTCAATTTTTATTATGAACTTTTAGTATACATCTTCATTATATATTTCTAATAAATATTTTTAATGATATATTTCAATATGCAACTATCAATTTATGTATCAGTTAAACATTTCTAATAATTTATTTCATTATTCAATTTTTATTTTGCACTTTTATCATACATTTTTAGTAACATATTTCATTATTCCAACTTCATTATATATTTTTATTAAACACTGAATTATGTTACTTAATTTTTGTTTCATATTTTTACCAAACATTTTTAACGATATATTTTATTATTTAATTTTGATTTTCTTTAAGAAACAAATTTTTAATACTACATTTTATTATTCATATGTGATTACATACTTTCATTATAAATTTTATTATTCAATTTACCCTATATTTTCAATTATACATTTTTTGAACTAATTATTTACTTCGATTTCAACAAAACCGTGTTCCAATTACTGAACGCACAGAACAAACATTAATTACAAAAATAATAGAGTTTCAATATCAGTAAGGTATTGTTATCGCATTATATTATGCAACAGTTGGTTCAAAGGATATTCTCATTATTAGGAGCTAAAAATTGCTCAAGTTGAAAGGTCAAGCTTGATTTGATCATTAGAAACAACTAACTTACCCAGAAAACGCAGTTGAAGAGCATCAGCAGAGTTTTCATGCAAGCCATCGTGGCTACCGTTTCCAAACGTTTCGTCATTATTATTTTCTTTCGACTTTTTCTTCGTCGACGATGAACTTTTTCGAAAACTACTACGCACTACTCTCTGGAAACAAGTGAAAAGACGATCGATTTGCAGCCGGATTGCACGAGCTTACGTGTTGCGTGCGTGGCTTGCCCCACCAATCGGTGCATGCGCGCTGTCCGGGTCACTTTATCCCCCTCAGTGACTTCTATTAATTTAGAAAAAAATGTAATTTTGTGGCTTCATTTTGAAGATTGACTTTCGATCTTATTACATAATAACTGTGTTATAAAAATGATTAGATTGTTAAATATCATATATGCAATTTTGAAATGTTTTAAATAGTCTGACAGGGTTTGATGACATAAAAATGTTGCAAATTATTATGTATGATATATTAATCTAAAGCTTAAATTTCGAAGGAATTGATTAGGTGAAGGTTTCGTTGATATTTTTAGTGAATGGTTAATTGTCGTAAAAGAAAAGAATGAATAGAATAGCGTTTCCGCAGAGTCTGCCACGCATGGGGTTTATTATGTAGTTGCGTACCATTGATTAAAGTAAGGTAGTAAGGTGAAGGTAGATGGAGGAAGAAATTTAGGAACTTGAAAATTTTTATTCTTTTGATCTTGTAATTTAAAAATTTTTATATAGGTGATTTAGTAATTTAATAAGCTGATTTTCAAATTTGGAAATTTGGAAATTTATAATTTGGGAATTTGGTAATTTGGAGATTTGGGAATTTGGAAATTTGAAAATTTGGGGATTTAGAGACTTTGAGATTGAAGGATTTAACAATTTAGGAATTTGGGAATTTAGGGACTTGGGAATTTTGAAATTTGGGGATTTGGGGATTTGGGGATTTAGAGATTTGGAGATTTGGAAATTTTTAAAGTTGGGGATTTGGAGATTTGGGAATTTTGAAATTTTGAAATTTGGAGATTTGGGGATTTAGAGAGTGAAGGATTTAACAATTTAGGGATTTGGGAATTTAGGGACTTGGGAATTATGCCATTTAGAAATTTGGGGATTTGGGAATTTTAGAATTCGGAAATTTAGACAACTTATAATTTGAAAATTTAGGTATTTAGTAATATGGCAATTTGGTAATTTGGTAATTTAACAATTTGGGAATTTCATAATTTGGTACATTGGTAATTTGACAATTTGGGAATTTCATAATTTGGTACGTTGGTAATTTGACAATTTTCTAGTCTGGTAATTTGGAAATATGAAATACAGAAATTTTATAATTACAAAATTTGAAAATTTAAATATTTGATAATAGCTTAATTCAGTAATCTGGTAATTTAAAAATTTTGAAATTTAGAAACTAAAAAATTCCGAATTATATAAATAGAAAATTAACAATTTTCCAACATTCAAATTAAGAAATATTGATATACAAGAATAACAAATTTTTAAATTTCCAAATTGTCCAAACTCAGAAATTTGAAACTAAAAAAATATATTTCCAAATTTTCAAATCAAGAAATTACATACTCATGTTGTGTTCACAAGGAATATGATTACTAAGGAATAAAATTAATAAACAAAATTGCTGGAAATATGTAACATCTGTATTCTATTTTTTCTTTAAAAAACAATACATTTCAATTGTTTCTTGCGTGCCATCCTTTCAGAATTGTTTGTATATTATAATTATCACATAAACATTATTATTATTTAATACAGGGAAAAGTTTAAGCTTCTCAAATTTCAATTTACATGTCTCCTTTCCTAAATTTCTCTTAAAAAAGAAATTCTCTCTGTAGATTAGTCATTTTGAAACTTATTATTTTCTTAAAATTGCAAATGTTCTAAAAGTCGTAACAATCTAAATGAATCCTGTATTACTTCATAATAATGTAAAATAGTAAACATGTTTATTTAAACAATTTAATATTGATTGATTAATTATTTATTTAAATTTGTGTAACTATTAGTTTCTTTTTATGCAATTTTATAAATATAGTATTTCCTATTAGTAACTTTCCAAACATTATTCTAGTACTTTTTAAACTCTACAATGAAAGATATTAAACTATGGTACATTTTTATAGTTTGTTTAAAATTTTGCAATTGGTACATTAGGTTGTTGCATATCAAGTGACAGATTTCGAAAGATCTGATGTGATTTCATGAGTTAAAAATATCACAAAATATCACTTATGTCACATAAATTTAAATCTTAAATGTCAAAGAAACTGACTATATAAATGTCTCATTAAATTTTTTCATACAAAATGACTGGTTTTTCATTGAAACAAATAATTGATAAGTTATCATTAATATCGTTCATTAGTGCATATTTTATTTTCCGTTACTTCTGAAATTTTTTATCTTTTTTCCCGCCAAAAATCTATAATTTTGAGTTGTATGACTTTTGTTTGAAACACGTTGCATATAATGAAAAAGAACTATATAATGATACCGTACTAATGAACAATATTACCTATAAGCAATAAATAATGGAAGCAACCATTTTGTATTTAGAATACTGATAAAATATCTATCCAATCATTGATGTGTTACAAGTGCCATTTTGTCGTACTTTCATGTCACAAAACTGTAATAGACTTAACACGAAATTAATCTCGAAATTGGTCATTAGTTCTTATAAATGTCAATCGGCCATTTTGTATTAAGAATATAGTACAAGTGCCATTTTGCAATACATTTATCTCATAAAATTATAATATATTTTATACATCTCGAAATTATCTTTAAACTTATCTTTACTATAACTATACCGCCATTTTATATTGAGAGTATCATTAAAACGCTTAGATAATCATTATCCTTTAAACTGAAATTTCACAAGTGTCATTTTATCCTACTTGTATGTCATTAAATATCAACAACCCAACTTAACAAATTTATGCACACTGTCCTTTTGTTTAACAAATACACCCCGAAGAACGCAAACAAAACGTGGCACGAATTTAGACAACCTAACAATTCAATCAAACACTCGTCCCTCGTCAGTGTCCGGAAGTTGTCCGACTGTTCTTCGATAATCAAAGAACTTCTCGATCTCCTCATTATTTTCATCTCCCACAACAAACATCCTCGTTTGGTTCTTCAAGTTCTCGTCCATAACGGACTCGTTGTTCCTCACATAATTATTATTACTCTCCTCCTCGTTCCCGAACACCGTCAAATTATTCTGGTTATTCTGCTCATCAACAACGGCGGTGTCCTCCTCGTTCAAATCAAGCTTGGACAAATCAATGTTGAACCAAGTGACGGAACCAACCTCGTTCGAGTCCTGTCCAGAATTATCCATAGCATCCAGAACGTCCTTGAACCTGTCCTCCAGTAGTTGATTGGTGATGAAATCGGACACAGTGTTGACGTCCCACTCCACCAGCTCCTCGCTGCTGATGGAGATCCTATCCTCGTTCTTCGTATCGGCAGCCTCCTTCTTGCTATTTTTAATATCGCCGATGGTCTTGAAGTAGATGCTATGGTCGTATCTGTAGGTCTCCAGACAGCTGTTGTCCAGATTGCTGTTGGACTGGTAGTTGAAGGTGCCGCAGCAGTTGATCTTGGTCTCTTCGGGCCGCGACTTTCGTCGGGACTTCTTCAAGGTGTGGAAACGAGGACTCCACGAGGAATCGTCGATGATTAATTTGTTCGAAGAGATGCTCCAGCGCGGTTCTTGTCCACCTTGCATGGTCATACGTCCCCTGGATAACCTCTGGGACCTCAGACGATTGTAACCTCTGGCGTACGCCGCCCATCTTTCTATTCTTTGGAAGATGTACTCCGTCTCCTCGCTCCACCATTCGGCCAAGCCTTTCTGCAGCATCACGCCAACGTCTTCAGCCATTTTGATGACTACGGTTTGCAGGAAGGAAGCGGAACTTCCTTCGTGCGTAGGGGAACGTACGATGCCGTGCCGGACGCGATGGATGCGGAACCAATGACGGGGAACGATTGAGTTTTCAAGGAGATAGCGATGTGATTTATATAACGTACATTGGAAGCACTGCAATTACCGAAGCCATTTCGGGACCGACATAATCCGTGACCATGACTTCGTACGGACGTTCAAATTCGGTTTGTCGGTTTGATGTCCGTGTGGGGATTTGCTGAAAATTCTGGGGGCGGTGGAATCGTGGTAACAGACTTGGGGAGCTTGGTTACATGAGGGTAGGCTTAAATATAGAATTGCGTAGGGTTAGTAACTAACATTGTTTAGCGTTAGCAGAAGATTGCTGGGTTTTTTTATTGTGATTTCAGTTTATTTGATTATTTAATCATTGCTTGTGGGAAAAACCTGTTAGAGAATTTGGGAATTTGGGAACTTGAGTATTTGAGTATTTGGGAATTTAGGAATTTGGGGATTTAAGGATTTGGGAATTTGGAAATTTGGGAATTTAAGTATTTGGGGATTTAAGGATTTAGAATTTGGAGATTTGGGAATTTGAGTATTTGGGAATTTAGGTATTCGGGTGTTTGAGGATTTGGAAATTTGGGAATCTAAAAATTTAGAAATTTAGAAATTTAGGAATTTTGGGATCTGGGGATCTGGGGATTTGGGGATTTGGGGATTTGGAGATTTGGGGCTTGGTGGATTTGGGAATTTGAGTATTTGGGAATTTAGATATTCGGGTGTTTGAGGATTTGGAAATTTGGGAATCTAAAAATTTAGAAATTTAGAAATTTAGAAATTTAGACATTTAGGAATTTTGGGATCTGAGGATCTGGGGATTGGTGGATTTGGGAATCTGAGGATTTGGAAATTTAGGAATCTAGGAATTTAGAAATTTAGAAATTTAGGAATTTAGGAATTTTGGGATTTGGGGATTTGGAGATTTGGGGATTGATGAATTTGGGAATTTGAGGATCTGGAAATTTAGTAATCTAGGAATTTAGAAATTTAGGAATTTTGGGATTTGGGGATTTGGAGATTTGGGAATTTTGGGATTTGTGATTTGGGTATTTGTGGATTTGGGAATATGGAGACATGGGGATTTGGAAATTTGTGAATTTGGGGACTTAGGATTTGTGGATTTGGGGATTTAGCGATTTGTGTATTTGGGGATTTGAGAATTTGGAAATTTAGGAATCTAGGAATTTCGAAATTTAGGAAATTTGGGATTTAGGGATTAGGGGATTTGTGGATTTGGGAATTTGGAGATTTGGGGTTTTGTGGATTTGGGGATTTGGAGATTTTGGAGTTTGGGAAATTGGGGAATTTCTGACTTTGGATAATTGAAAATTTCGAAATTTTTATAACTAAAAATTAGAAAATATAGGAATTTAAGAATTCAGAAATATATAAATTTTTGAATTTGATGACTTGAAAAATTGGAAGGTTGAGAATTTATGAACTTGTGAATTTAAGAATTATCTAAATTTGATAATTAATGTTGTTAAAAATTTAGGAGTTTGGAATTTGCAAATAAGAGAATTGTAAAACTTGGAAACTTCGGACTTCGACTTTTATAATTTAAAGACTCAGGTGTTTTAGAATTTGGAGATTTGAAAACTGATGAATTCAGGAATATGAAAATTTACATATGCGTAAACATAGAAATTTCAAAATATAGAATCTTGAAAATTTACTAATTTGTTAATATAATCAGGGTCGACCATAAGTACTAATCCCGGAAATGATGGTGTTTGTTCGACATTAACAGTACTAATTATACCAAACTTCGCACACATAAAGCTCATAGTAATCATCAAATTAACAAACAAAAGTTTTCAATTAACAAACTTAAAACCACCGTAGAAGGAAAGAAAACTTGCGCTAAAAGTGTATGTTTAGTTTGTAATTTAATTCAGAAAGCTGGAAATAGCAACAGAACGGAAGTTGTACCACATAAAAGTTCATTCAAACTGACAAAAGTAATTCGCGATGTAGTTTCTCGAACTGACACAGTTCTTGCATCGATAAAATTGCCATCGTTGTCTTACAGAGAGGAAAGCCTGGTTAAGACTATAATACGGTTATTCAAACTGCCAATCATCGAACACCATCGTAGAATATTGAATGTTCAGAGGCGGACTGTCGAGAAAATTGTTTATCAGACATCGCAGCTACGTGAATTAAAATTCAAAGAGCTCAACGTTCTCCCCTTGGATTTTCTAGGGACGATGGGACTCCTGTATAAAAAGCCACGTGAAGACTGTGGACCGTGCATTCTTCCGCCGATTTCCGATCAGAAGATCACACAGGTGAATATCTCCTTCTTATCGTTATTCTTATCGTTCGCGATCATATGTGCTAATCGTACGCTGAAATTTATAATTTTTGTTCTTTCAATCTTTACGTACGTTAGAAATTAGATGGACTTATGAAGTAGATGGCGTTCTAATAACAGAAAATGGCGCTTAATATTTCTGAAAGTTATATAGTAATTGTTTAAAGAAAATTAACTGAAATAATTACAATAACTGTAACTTCAATTTTACACTTTTAAATGTAAAATATTATAAACTTTATTATAAATTATTATTAATTACGTTTTAACGAAAATAATATATTTTACGATGTGTACAACTCAATGTCTTATAATCGACTATCAACTCTTTTGATTATCTTCGTAACGCCATGAAACAAATGATTTTATATGGCAAACGATTCACTCTCATACATCTTTATTGCAAATTGTTTGTTCGAGACGCCATTATCGGCGACTTCGCCCTTACTACACTATCCTACAACTATTAGATGGGCAACATGGAACCCTTGATTTTATTAGTTTATTAAAAGATACTCACTCGTTAAAAAATGACGATATTAATATTCGTGCGCTTAACTTTGCGACAATTAAAGTGTGTATGGTAGAAAATGAGCTAAGTTGAAAAATTACTAATATGGAACACGAAGTAAGGGAAGGCATATCACGAGGACCAATTCCTCAACAATTCTAAGGAATCTATCCTAAAGCTATTGTGAGCACGTGAAACGTTTATAAATTGAAATACAAATTCCATTTTATTTCTCCAACTTAAGTTTCTTTGATTTTTGTGCTCCTCGCTGAAATTTTAATAACTAACACAGTTTTGAAAAGCGTGTACCTAATATGGAACATGTGATTTGTAAAATTTGCCAAGAATAGTTCTTTTTTCAACGGAACTTAATGACGAAATTAATAGGCTTAATGATGTTATCTTGAAATTATACTAAAAAATGTAACAAAAGTGAAAAGTGCTGAGTTCAATACCTAATATTGAACGTAAGAAATTTGAACACGTAGGAAAATAAAGAAAACGAAGAAAATTTCATTTTGGAGAGTGATTATTTGTTTGAATGAAAGACGGGTGAAAAAATGTATTGCACTTTTTTCAAATTTGTCTTATGTGATCTCATTCTTCTTCGTCCTCTGCGTGTACACGTTGCTCACATGTGAATGCATTGGACCTATTTTTCTCCATTATCACTATAGTGTGCTCAGAATGATAAAAGTATAATTTGTAGTACTATGTAATGTTAACAAGGAACATGTACCCAATGTGGAACATGTTCCATTTTACGTACTCAACGTGTTCCATATTGCGAACTCACGTGTTACGACGGGCAAATATTAATTATCCTAAGAAAATAAATTGAATAATAAATTACTTTTGAAAACTCGAAAACAGGCTTAATGATAAATCATACACAAGTAATACTTTATAACTTACTTTTGCTACAAAAACTTGCATTTTAGAAACTTTTATGGACTGAGAAACACAAGAATGCTTCACATTCAACTTTTAAGTGAAGCTTAAATTTTAATACGAGTCTAAGGGTTAGTCTTTTAGGACTAGTCTTTTGTTTATAATAAAATATTTCATAGAGTTACTGATTCGAACAGAATAATTGTAATATAAAATACTGTAAATGCAATTTACAGTAAGTAAGTAAACAGTCAAATCTATTTACAGTATTTTATATTACAGTTACTCTCAGATTGTCAGATTATTTTCTTATTTAAAACAAAGTTCAACACATGTCTTCTTATCTAAAAGCAAATGAACTTCTCGCGGGAAAGTTGATACTACAAACTGATACAATTTTCGTACATAAGCAATTCTGACATGTGTTTACTCATGTGAGCGCGAACGTGTTCAACAGTCATTATTTAGATGCAAATAAAATCTGTAAAAATCTTTTACAGTAAAAATTAAGTATATTTTGTATGTTGAAAACAAAAACATTTTTATTTATTTTAAATGAGATCTGTGTATTTTGTTTATCATCGAGAATTATATAAAAAACAGAAGGTAAAACTGCATACGAGATTACATACTTACTGTATGAATATTTTTTTTTATCAATTTTTTAAATAATTTTGTTTTCTTTTCCTGTACTACATAGCTATGTATGTTTTTTTATGTAATATATTTGTTTTTTTATAGAACAAGAAAGAAATATAAAAATTGTTCATTATTTAAAAAAAAAAGACTAAACGTTTTTAATGTATGTAAGTGAATATTTGAGTTTTTAATTAAAAATGTATTATTTTGGTTTACAGATATGAATTTAACTGCTGCTTTAACTTTCACGATGGCCATCGTTTGGTTTTTCTATGGAAAATGCGAAGCAGCTCCTGAAATAGTTAATAACATGCATCGGAGGTTCCGTAATCGACCCTTATTACGAGGGTAATTATAAAACTTCACGACTAATTATCTGTATTAATTATAACAGTTCAATCTGCACTCCTGTGCTTTGTTTTACATTTATATTAATTGTTAATTAGTATGTGGAGGATAAGCAGAATAATGATATGTAAATATAATTTTCTCTAAATAATTGATTTGATATTTAGGACATATTTCGAAATTTTTATATTTCAGTATTTAAATAATTCTAAATTTCTATATTTATAATCTCGTAAGTTTACAAATTGGTAAGCTAGAAAATATGAAAATTTGTACATTTTTGAGTCTCTTTTCGCAGTTTGAAAATTCCTAGATTTGAACACTTGAAAATTTATAAATTTGTAATGTGGTAATTTTGTAATGTGATAACTTGATAACTTGAAAACTTGAAAATTTAATAATCTAATAATTTAATCATTGATAATTTGAAAATTTTTAAATTCGGTAATATGCAATTTCGAAAAATTAACAAATTTCTGAACTCGAAAGATTTTTAATTTGTAAATTTGAATATTTCGATTACAAAGAATGTAAATCTAAAAATTAACAAATTCTTAAGTTTCTCAATTTTTGAATTTTTAAATTTTTACATCTCCAAATTTTTGAATTTCTAAATTTCTAAATTCGAAACTTCATAAATTTGAAAATACTGGTGCGCTAGTACATATCAGTGTACTAATAAAAAATTGACAAAATAATTATTACTGCCTCACAAAAGTTCATTATTAATAACGCTATATTTTTTTACAAAGGTTTGCAGTGGAAAATCTGTTTGGAGACGGCGACGATTTTCTAGACATAAATAAACGACAACAATTCGACGATTACGGTCATATGAGATTTGGGAAACGAGAACAATTCGATGATTATGGTCATATGCGATTCGGTCGAAGTCACGAATAAATAATGTGCAGTGATAATTCACTTTTGCCGCAGAAGTAATACTTTGTTCAAACTGTAGATGAAATATATTTTACATTGCAACGATTTCGGTGTTTCATCCCAACCCTGTTTTTCTCCATGAAAAATGTATCATAATTTATCAAACAGTAACAATGAATACTACAATAAAAAAAAACATCGAAATTACATTATTATAAACAATATTTCTTCGAAATTATTTATAAATTTCCATCCTTAAATTTAAACCTTGAAATAAATTTCAACACTCAAGTTTGAACTTAGAAATAAATTTCAACCCTCGTTTGAACTTAGAAATAAATTTCAACCCTCGTTTGAACTTTGAAATAAATTTTACCCCTCAAATTTAAACTTTGAAATAAATTTCAATCTTCAAATTTAAGCCTTGAAATAAATTTTACCCCTCAAGTTTGAATTTTGAAACAAATTTCAACCCTCAAGTTTAAACTTTGAAATAAATTTTACCCCTCAAGATTAAACTTTGAAATAAATATCACCCCTCAAATTTAAACCTTGAAATAAATTTCACCCCTCAAATTTAAACCTTGAAATAAATTTTACCCCTCAAGTTTGAACTTTGAAATAAATTTTACCCCTCAAGATTAAAAATTTGAAATAAATTTCAACCCTCACATTTAAACCTTGAAATAAATTTCAACCCTCAAGTTTAAACTTTGAAATAAATTTCAACCCTCAAGTTTAAACTTTGAAATAAATATCAACCCTCAAGTTTAAACTGAAATAAATTTCACCCCTCAAATTTAAACTTAGAAATAAATATTACCCCTTAAATTTAAACCTTGAAATAAATTTCAACCCTTAAATTTTAACCTTGAAATAAATTTCAACCCTTAATGTTTCAATATCAACCCGTAATTTGTTATTGACACATTACTTCACCATATACAATTATAATTAAATTTTCATTTTTTAAATACAATTTCAATTTCGAAGAATTTCATGCAAATTGTATCTCCTCGATTTAAGTTCAGATATTTGGTGATGAAGCTCCATATTGTCGTCTAAAAATGTATTTACACCGTCTCGTTTTTCCAGTTCTTCGAGACTGTAACCGATGGTTCGTCGATTTAAGAGCCATGGTACAGGTGGTGGTGTTGGCGGTAATGGTCTAGGTTTCATGGGGTAGGGTAATCTATAATTGATTCCTGTGGTTGTTCGATAATCCATACGAGTAGCTTCTTCTGAATCATACAGTAAATCTATCAGTGTCGGTTCTTTTTCTTCCTCCACTCTACAAATAGTATTTTTATTATCAATACAATAAATAAGAAATATGTTGAAAATATGCAAAATAAAATTTTGATAATAAGCAGAACAATATATTACTAATAAGCGAAATAAAATATTAGTAATAATTAAAATAAATGTTCATAATAATAATATATTAAAAATGAATAAAAATAAAATGAATAATAAGCTGAACGAAGTATTAATATCAAGCAAAATAAAATGTTAGTAACAGACAAAAATAGAATATCAATAATAAATAAAATAGTGTTAATAACAAGCAAAATAGAATATTAATAATGAACAAAATAAAGTATTAATAACAAGGAGACTAAAATAGTAATAATTAGTAAAATAAAGAATTAATAAGAAAAACAAAATATTGATATCAAGCAAAATATAATATTAATAATAAGCGAAATAATATATTAATATCAAGCACAATATAATATCAATAATGAGCAAAATAAAGTATTAATATTAAAGAAACTAAAATAGTAATAATTAGCAAAATAAAATATTAATAATAAATATAATAAAGTTAATAATGTACGTACCCTGTTGATGCAAGGTTCCTCATTCTGCGTAATGTACGCTGCGGAAGAATTGGCTTATAAAGATCCTTCAATTCAATTTGAGACAACATGGCGGTCGTTTCTGAAACTCCTGTGCAAGTGTCTTCCGGACCTATCCTCTTATACGATGATATGTGAAGGTTTCCCTTAGGCGGGAAAATTTCTGTGTTATCCCTGGGTTCTTCTAATGTATTCATGTGCCTAAACAATAAATGCGACTTTTATATTAAAAATAAAAATCGTTAAAACGTAGTATATTTGTCGGTCAGTAGTCGCTATATAAAGAGTTTTAGAAATGAGAATACAAATGCGTTGCTACGTGAAACAGAGGGGTGTTTCACCCCTTGTGAAACGAAACACTTTCAAATAAATGTATGTGTACCTTGCGAAAATATAACAATTTTTATACCCTGTTTTATATAGATTATGCATATTTACCATCCATCAATTTTAACTTTATTATTGTAAGTAGCAGGGACGTGAAAAATAATCGGTTCCAACTCCCTTTTTTCATCTTCACAAGCTGGAAAAATTGTCTGTAATACAATGAATTATTTATATTACGTGTTCGTTATTAGTTAACTAATAACACTAATAGCACAATTTCAATATTAATTGTTAACATATCAATTTCAATTTATTAGGATGCAAAGTAATCATTCATTAAAGATATAAAGTATTATTTATACATATTACATATGTGATCATATACATATGATGTATATGATCAATTAATAATTAGATATTGAATATATTTTAATATTGTAATAACACAATTTCAATATTAATTTTTAACGTATCAATTTTAATTTATTAGGACGCAAAGTAATCATTCATTAAAGATATAAAGTATTATTTATACATATTACATATGTGATCATATACATATGATGTATATGATCAATTAATAATTAGATATTGAATATATTGTAATATTCTAATAACACAATTTCAATATTAATTTTTAACATATCAATTTTAGTTTATTAGGACGCAAAGTAATCATTACTTAAAGATATAAAGTATTATTTATACACATTACATATGTGATCATATATATAATGTATATGATCAATTAATAATTAGATATTGAATATATATTAATATTCTAATAACACAATTTCAATATTAATTTTTAACGTATCAATTTTAATTTAGTAGAATAAAATTCAGTTTAATAAAAAATGTTAATAAATTTGTATAAATAAATAATATTTTATAATGACGTATATTCTGTAATATAATATAATAATTATCATAAATATAATAATATATATTTGCAATAACCGATATATAATGTTCCTAATATAAAAGTAAATACACTTACACTTATTTTCCCTTTAGTCACCATGTTGCTTTTTTATAATTTAAGCAGAAAAATATTCGATAACCTCGTTGAAGCGAAATCATAAGAAATTACAAATAACTCTGAACATAGCGCATGCCATTTAACAAATATTTTCACGTTCCTGCTTTTGTCATTTGTCTGTTGTTTTCAAATAATATTTGAAATGATTTCTATTTATAATACTTGATCGAGAACTACTAAATAGTTATTCTTTCAGTTTTATTTAAATATTATATTATCGATCATAATTAATTATTATATGCAATTATCGTAGTACTGTTTATAATTAATCAAAAACAATAAATATGAATGCAGCATTGAGAGACATAATTTTGAAAAAATGCAGGAAGACATTTAAACCTGTTCAGTACGATGAAGAGGAAGAATGGGGAGAAGGCGAAGGATTATTTGATTTTGGAGAAGGAGAATCGATAGAGGAATTACCTTTAGAAGATATTTTAGCGGAGAAACGTCGTAAATATACTGTCAGAGAAGAATTTATTTCTTTGCTTTACAATGATTTGCTGCAGTTTTTCATAAAAGAGTAATTATGCAAGCTAAATAAAATTTTAATGAAAATTTTGTGAAACATTCAATGAAAAAGATAGTATGCATACATGCAATAAAATTAATGAAAAAATAGTATGCATACATGCAATAAAATTAATGAAAAAATAGTATGCATACATGCAATAAAATTAATGAAAAAATAGTATGCATACATGCAATAAAATTAATGAAAAAATAGTATGTATACATGCAATAAAATTAATGAAAAAATAGTATGTATACATGCAATGAACTTGATAAAAAAGTAGTATTGTATAATGTTCTTCGACTTTAGAGTACTTCATGAATTAATAATTCATTCGAATTAAAAATGCATTATTTTGATTAAATTAAATTTTGATAAATTATGACGATTTACATAGAAATTTATTGAACATTTATTTGGTGATATGTTTAACACAGATGGGACGGAAAAATTTTGAGAAAGAAACCTAAGAAGAGGGTTGATGATCAATCTCAAAATGCATCATCTGAAGAAGAGGATTTTGAAGAATATTTAGCTGAATCAGATAATAATGACACTGATTTTGTAGAACATGATGAAGGGACGTCTAAATCGAATTCTAACATGTTTTGGAAAGTTACAGTCCCAGATGAATTTGCGAATATTAAATTCATTAGTAATAGCACCTATAGTGGTCGCATTAGCAGGAGAATGATGGAAGGAAAAGGTGTTTATAGATGGCCTAATGGTGCCCAGTACAAAGTAATAAAAAATAATTAACATTATAATAGTATTGTTATATGATATTAATAGAATTTTGTTATTAATCGATTTTTAATATCAATAATTCCATTGTAATACGACATAGTGATTGGTAATACAGTATAGTGATATCTAAGTAAAATATAGTATAACATTTTATGAATTAATGATAACACTGCACAATAATATTAATAAAAGAAATGCTTGCTTTTTTATATTATACATTTATGAAATAATTGAAATATATATTTTAATTATTAAAAATATTTGAAGTTATACAGTTTTCTAGGGAGATTTCGAGCAAAATCGTATGCATGGAAAAGGTTTG
Organism: Megachile willughbiella; assembly: GCA_945859595.2. Taxonomy (NCBI): domain Eukaryota; kingdom Metazoa; phylum Arthropoda; class Insecta; order Hymenoptera; family Megachilidae; genus Megachile; species Megachile willughbiella. The sequence continues at coordinate 16,504,829 of OX243796.1, forward strand.
TTAGAATGGAACAGTGATTGCTGGTACGAAGGTGAATTTGCAAATTGTTACCGACATGGTAGAGGAATTATGGTGGATGGAGAAAATCGTTACATGTACACAGGGAAATGGCACATGGGTTTGAGACACGGGAAGGGGTAAATATTTACTATGTAAATAACGTATGATTAATAGTTATAAAACTATTGGCAATGTCGTTAAAAATTCAAACTTAAAAGTCGTATGAATTCTAAAAGTTCACTTCCAGTGAAATAGTGAAATAGTAAACCGTAACAATGAAAATAGATAATAGGATAATATGATAATAGGAGGGTAGTTTAGTAATATTGTTGTATAATGGAATCAATGAAACAGTATAATACATAGTGATGTAATAATATAGTGAAGTAGTTGAATAATGGTACATTGGAATAGTAAATTAGTAAAATTGTAAAATGGTGAAATGGTGAAATGGTAAAATGGTAAAATGGTGAAATGGTGAAATGGTGAAATGGTAAAATGGTAAAATGGTAAAATGGTGAAATGGTGAAATGGTGAAATGGTAAAATGGTAAAATGGTGAAATGGTAAAATGGTGAAATGATAAAATTGTAAAATGGTAAAATGGTGAAATAGTAAAATGGTAAAATGATAAAATGGTAAAATGGTGAAATGGTGAAATGGTAAAATGGTAAAATGGTAAAATGGTGAAATAGTAAAATGGTAAACTGATAAAATGGTAAAATGGTGAAATGGTGAAATGGTGAAATGGTGAAATGGTAAAATGGTAAAATTGTAAAATGGTGAAATAGTAAAATGGTAAAATGATAAAATGGTAAAATGGTGAAATGGTGAAATGGTGAAATGGTAAAATGGTAAAATGGTAAAATGGTAAAATGGTAAAATGGTAAAATGGTAAAATGGTAAAATGGTAAAATGGTGAAATGGTGAAATGGTAAAATGGTAAAATGGTGAAATGGTAAAATGGTAAAATGGTAAAATGGTAAAATGGTAAAATGGTAAAATGGTGAAATAGTAAAACAGTAAAATAGTAAAACAGTAGAACAGTAAATCAGTAAAGCAGTAAATCAGTAAAGCAGTAAATCAGTAAAGCAGTAAATCAGTAAATCAGTAAATCAGTAAATCAGTAAAATAATAAAATAGCAAGAAAATAATAAAGAATGAAAAATGATAAAATAATACCAAAAAAGCCAAACAGTAATATAATAATAAGGTTGCAGTACAATTAGTGAAACAGAATTATAACGGAATAGAAAAATAATAATTTAATGGTAAATTAAAATGTGGGAAAAATTACATAATAAATATAGAAGACAAATAATTAATAAGAAATCAAGTATGCTAACACATATTTATTTATAGATATTGTCGTTACGGTGATAATGGTTCATATGATGGTGATTGGGTAATGGACAAAATGGACGGTGTTGGATTACGAACTTATGCAAAAGGTAGTTGCTACCATGGTCAATGGAGAAACGGACTTCGTCATGGTAGAGGCACCATGGTTTGGCCAAATGGAAACGTTTATCGCGGAGAATGGAAATGTGGTTCGATGCACGGGTTTGCTATTTTAAATTTATTCGATATCACATTGAATAATAAAATACATTTAATGAAAGTTGCATCAAATAATAAAATACTTCTATTGAATAATAAAATACACACACAAAATTACATTAATAATACAATTTTAATAAAAATTGCATCATATGATGAGATAAAAATAAAAGTGACATCATGTAATAAAATAAATTTAATAGAAGTCATATCGCATAATAAAATGCATTTAATAAAAGTTACATTGTTAATTCACAAATTATGTAAAGTAAAATATTTATAGTTATGGAGAATACGTATGGAACGGTTTTTTCAATAAAACTTTAACTTGGCCACGGGAAGCTTCATACGTTGGTCATTGGCGTAATGGAATGCGTTATGGCGAAGGTGAATTAATATTATATTTTTTAATAATAAATAGTAAGCAAATTGTTAATAAATTAAATATACATTTCAAGGTGAATTGAAGTTAAATGCAGTTGGAGGAGCCAAATATTCGGGGTTTTGGATGGATAATAAAAAGCATGGTTATGGAATTATAATTGGTACAGTGATATTTTATTATTAATTATTATTAATAACAATTTATACATAGTTAACTATGAGCAAAAAAAAATCGATATGAAGAACATACGGTTTTTAGTTTCGATAAAATTATTTTAAAATATTACAATTTTGTAATAGAGAAATATATTTATATATTTTTAAAGTTATTTATACTAAAGTTAATTACACATCGAAAATTGCAATTATATATAACTGCATTTCCATAGAGATATATTGTATAAATAAATATGAAGTATTATTTAATTCAGCAATAATTACTTATTATTTAATTTAATTTATAAATATTGTTTAAAAATTAAAGTATTGTTTAATTTAGTAATTTTAATTACAATTTTATCACAGTGCACAAGTGAAGGTTCTTTATCATTTTATTGATTATTTCAGTATTAATTTATGAATTCATTATCAGAATAAAAATGTTTGAAATGCTAATACATTAACAGTTTTTAAGAATTATAATGAAGTTTATTAATATTTGTTTTTATTTAGGAAGCAATGGGGAAAAATTTGAATCTAACCCATTATTTTTGAACGACGTTTTATGCTCAAGTAATATCGAAAATATTAATTTAAACAACGATTCAGAGGATAATAATGAAGTAAAATGCATACGTGTGACCAAAGAAATACAACCGCAGTAAGAATATATAATAATCACATGTAATAACGTATTTGGAGGGAAAAAATAAACTTTTCTTTAATTCGATTATTATACAATATTGAAACAGAATGTGTACCTAAAAATACTTAAAATATTGCATGTATAAAAATGATAATAGACAAACATTTAACAAAATTTAATACTTCTTTTGTAGATTTGTTGAAAAACCAAACGAGTTAAACCAAGCTCCTGTACTTCCCGTTTTAAAACCAGAACAATTTCCATCGTTATCTTATTACATAACTCGTTTGTTAAATTCAGAAAGCCTAGAAGAATGTCCATTACCTGAATCTTTACCTGAAAAATGTTACACATGCGAAAATGAATCTTGTACTTGTTTAGCAGCGAATTCGGCAGGTTAGCCAACCATCTTTCTTAAAAAATTATTAATATTTATTTAGAACGTTATTCTGCAATTATAATTATTACTAACATAATTCTACAATTGTAATTATTAATAATTTAATTCTATAATTGAAATGATTACAGAATATCATTATATTAATTATTATTATAATTGCAGAATTAAATTATTAATAATTTTAAATACAGAATTAAATATTGTAATAATTTCAATTCTGCAATTAAAATTATTACAGAATATTATTATCATATTATAACGCAGAAACATGTTCGTGAGTTACGCTCACACGTTGTACGCATGCTCGAAAAAAAAGACAGAAAAATATTATTATGTACTCTTACAATGAAAGTACAGTAAAACCCTTATTAAGGGACAAATGTTAAGGGATACATAAAAACTAATTATGTCATTATTAAGAGTGCCTCATTTGACCTTTCTTCGTTAAGGTTCTTTGTAAAAAATGTACTGCGCATTTTTATCTCTGACGGTTTAGGACTGCGCAGGGGGTCAAAATTTCCATAAGATAATAGCGGATCCTGCTCAACAAATTTTCCAATAAATCAAATTGATGCATTTTTAGAACGATATGATGGAATTGGAGCTTGGGGTAGATGGTGGACAAAGTCCAAAATAATGCATTTTTTTTTTTATTAGAATACACTTCAGATCCAGAACGGACCTATATGTGCTGTCTTTATTAAATACAAATACAAATTCTTTTGATAGAATTACAAAAGATATAAAACTACAAAGTATTACATGTACATAGGAAGTTTTGGCTACAGTCAGGTAATTCTCGTTTAAAATAATGCATTTTATGGATCTAAAAAAACATCGCCATCTAGCGGTGGACGGCGGAACAACGCAAATCGAAAATTCCGTCTTTCTACACTAGCGCCATCTAGCGGCCGGATACCAGAGCTACTTTTAGTATCAGGAGCACAGAAAAGTAAAGGAGGTATGCCGAATAAGAGGTATCCCGCGTAAACGGCGCGCATGCGCAGTAGAGCGCAAGTACAGGTCTGCCCCCCCCCCCCCACACATGCACTGTTGATTGGCGACAGAGCCACGCCTACATGACTGCGAGGCGTATGCGCAGTGGAACGGGCTCAGGCGGCTTATGTGTACATCGGAAACTGATATCAAATAATCAAATATTCATTTCCTGAGCGTTATTTATGAACTTTCATGATTGAACAATACAAATAATACATCACTAATCATTCTCAGTTCATAAAAGTGAACAAATTATGTTCAGAAAACGTGTATTTAATTGTTCTAAATGAGCTCATACATACCGCTTGGCATCGTGGCTAGCCTCAGGATATTTGTTAATAAATAATTATTTTCAATAAAAAGGGGAACAACTGTGATATGGGAAAGTAGCTAAGGAATCACTGAACATTCTTTAACAATGAAAATGTATAAATTAAATTTAGAAAATGTGTAACTAACAATTTCACATTAGCTCATACGTACGGGGTGCAGCGCCGACATCTTGTCGGATATTAGTTAATAACTATTTCTTAACAATACAAATCAGAACAAATGCCATATGGGAAAGTAGCTAAAGGATCACTGGACATTCTTCGAACATAAAAGTTCATAAATTGTGTTCACAAAATGAGAAATTAATATTTCTTCATACTCATGTCATCGTGTATAAGGAGTTACTATATAACCCTATTGCGCATGCGCGCTGTTTGCGTCACAAAAGAAAGACCCCGAACGCCTTGAGAAAAAATCCTTTAATACGTGCAAAGATAGCATATGCAAGATTGGGTTGAGGACAGCCTGCAGAGCGGGTGCGAGTTGCGGATCGTGGCTTCCGGGCGACCCGCGGACCGGATGCGGATCGCGGACGGACGATGGAGCGGGCGCGGACGGCCGATGGAGCGGGTGCGTGCGACCCGTGGAGCGGGTGCTGACGGCCGATGGAGCGGGCGCGTACGACCGATGGAGCGGGCACGGGCCCATTGCTGACCCGCCTCGCACCCACGACCAACCCACTGCTGACCCACCAATGACCCACTACTGACCCACTACGCATTCAACACGCACCCACCATCAATCCTACAACCTTGACCCCCTGCGCAGTCCTAAGCCGTTAGAGATAGACATGCGCAGTGAATTTTCCAAAAAGAGGCTTAACCGAGAAAAGTCAAACGAGGCGCTTTCCACGATGACGTAATTAGTTTTTGAATTGGGGCATTTTTGATTTGCTTGAAAATTTGATGGCCAGGATCCGTGAGTGCCTCATGAGAACCTTGAGGCGCTGCGCAGTCCTAAACCGTTAGAGATAGACATGCGCAGTGAATTTTCCAAAAAGAGGCTTAACCGAGAAAAGTCAAACGAGGCGCTTTCCACGATGACGTAATTAGTTTTTGAATTGGGGCATTTTTGATTTGCTTGAAAATTTGATGGCCAGGATCCGTGAGTGCCTCATGAGAACCTTGAGGCGCTGCGCAGTCCTAAACCGTTAGAGATAGACATGCGCAGTGAATTTTCCAAAAAGAGGCTTAACCGAGAAAAGTCAAACGAGGCGCTTTCCACGATGACGTAATTAGTTTTTGAATTGGGGCATTTTTGATTTGCTTGAAAATTTGATGGCCAGGATCCGTGAGTGCCTCATGAGAACCTTGAGGCGCTGCGCAGTCCTAAACCGTTAGAGATAGACATGCGCAGTGAATTTTCCAAAAAGAGGCTTAACCGAGAAAAGTCAAACGAGGCGCTTTCCACGATGACGTAATTAGTTTTTGAATTGGGGCATTTTTGATTTGCTTGAAAATTTGATGGCCAGGATCCGTGAGTGCCTCATGAGAACCTTGAGGCGCTGCGCAGTCCTAAACCGTTAGAGATAGACATGCGCAGTGAATTTTCCAAAAAGAGGCTTAACCGAGAAAAGTCAAACGAGGCGCTTTCCACGATGACGTAATTAGTTTTTGAATTGGGGCATTTTTGATTTGCTTGAAAATTTGATGGCCAGGATCCGTGAGTGCCTCATGAGAACCTTGAGGCGCTGCGCAGTCCTAAACCGTTAGAGATAGACATGCGCAGTGAATTTTCCAAAAAGAGGCTTAACCGAGAAAAGTCAAACGAGGCGCTTTCCACGATGACGTAATTAGTTTTTGAATTGGGGCATTTTTGATTTGCTTGAAAATTTGATGGCCAGGATCCGTGAGTGCCTCATGAGAACCTTGAGGCGCTGCGCAGTCCTAAACCGTTAGAGATAGACATGCGCAGTGAATTTTCCAAAAAGAGGCTTAACCGAGAAAAGTCAAACGAGGCGCTTTCCACGATGACGTAATTAGTTTTTGAATTGGGGCATTTTTGATTTGCTTGAAAATTTGATGGCCAGGATCCGTGAGTGCCTCATGAGAACCTTGAGGCGCTGCGCAGTCCTAAACCGTTAGAGATAGACATGCGCAGTGAATTTTCCAAAAAGAGGCTTAACCGAGAAAAGTCAAACGAGGCGCTTTCCACGATGACGTAATTAGTTTTTGAATTGGGGCATTTTTGATTTGCTTGAAAATTTGATGGCCAGGATCCGTGAGTGCCTCATGAGAACCTTGAGGCGCTGCGCAGTCCTAAACCGTTAGAGATAGACATGCGCAGTGAATTTTCCAAAAAGAGGCTTAACCGAGAAAAGTCAAACGAGGCGCTTTCCACGATGACGTAATTAGTTTTTGAATTGGGGCATTTTTGATTTGCTTGAAAATTTGATGGCCAGGATCCGTGAGTGCCTCATGAGAACCTTGAGGCGCTGCGCAGTCCTAAACCGTTAGAGATAGACATGCGCAGTGAATTTTCCAAAAAGAGGCTTAACCGAGAAAAGTCAAACGAGGCGCTTTCCACGATGACGTAATTAGTTTTTGAATTGGGGCATTTTTGATTTGCTTGAAAATTTGATGGCCAGGATCCGTGAGTGCCTCATGAGAACCTTGAGGCGCTGCGCAGTCCTAAACCGTTAGAGATAGACATGCGCAGTGAATTTTCCAAAAAGAGGCTTAACCGAGAAAAGTCAAACGAGGCGCTTTCCACGATGACGTAATTAGTTTTTGAATTGGGGCATTTTTGATTTGCTTGAAAATTTGATGGCCAGGATCCGTGAGTGCCTCATGAGAACCTTGAGGCGCTGCGCAGTCCTAAACCGTTAGAGATAGACATGCGCAGTGAATTTTCCAAAAAGAGGCTTAACCGAGAAAAGTCAAACGAGGCGCTTTCCACGATGACGTAATTAGTTTTTGAATTGGGGCATTTTTGATTTGCTTGAAAATTTGATGGCCAGGATCCGTGAGTGCCTCATGAGAACCTTGAGGCGCTGCGCAGTCCTAAACCGTTAGAGATAGACATGCGCAGTGAATTTTCCAAAAAGAGGCTTAACCGAGAAAAGTCAAACGAGGCGCTTTCCACGATGACGTAATTAGTTTTTGAATTGGGGCATTTTTGATTTGCTTGAAAATTTGATGGCCAGGATCCGTGAGTGCCTCATGAGAACCTTGAGGCGCTGCGCAGTCCTAAACCGTTAGAGATAGACATGCGCAGTGAATTTTCCAAAAAGAGGCTTAACCGAGAAAAGTCAAACGAGGCGCTTTCCACGATGACGTAATTAGTTTTTGAATTGGGGCATTTTTGATTTGCTTGAAAATTTGATGGCCAGGATCCGTGAGTGCCTCATGAGAACCTTGAGGCGCTGCGCAGTCCTAAACCGTTAGAGATAGACATGCGCAGTGAATTTTCCAAAAAGAGGCTTAACCCAGAAAAGTCAAACGAGGCGCTTTCCACGATGACGTAATTAGTTTTTGAATTGGGGCATTTTTGATTTGCTTGAAAATTTGATGGCCAGGATCCGTGAGTGCCTCATGAGAACCTTGAGGCGCTGCGCAGTCCTAAACCGTTAGAGATAGACATGCGCAGTGAATTTTCCAAAAAGAGGCTTAACCGAGAAAAGTCAAACGAGGCGCTTTCCACGATGACGTAATTAGTTTTTGAATTGGGGCATTTTTGATTTGCTTGAAAATTTGATGGCCAGGATCCGTGAGTGCCTCATGAGAACCTTGAGGCGCTGCGCAGTCCTAAACCGTTAGAGATAGACATGCGCAGTGAATTTTCCAAAAAGAGGCTTAACCGAGAAAAGTCAAACGAGGCGCTTTCCACGATGACGTAATTAGTTTTTGAATTGGGGCATTTTTGATTTGCTTGAAAATTTGATGGCCAGGATCCGTGAGTGCCTCATGAGAACCTTGAGGCGCTGCGCAGTCCTAAACCGTTAGAGATAGACATGCGCAGTGAATTTTCCAAAAAGAGGCTTAACCGAGAAAAGTCAAACGAGGCGCTTTCCACGATGACGTAATTAGTTTTTGAATTGGGGCATTTTTGATTTGCTTGAAAATTTGATGGCCAGGATCCGTAAGTGCCTCATGAGAACCTTGAGGCGCTGCGCAGTCCTAAACCGTTAGAGATAGACATGCGCAGTGAATTTTCCAAAAAGAGGCTTAACCGAGAAAAGTCAAACGAGGCGCTTTCCACGATGACGTAATTAGTTTTTGAATTGGGGCATTTTTGATTTGCTTGAAAATTTGATGGCCAGGATCCGTGAGTGCCTCATGAGAACCTTGAGGCGCTGCGCAGTCCTAAACCGTTAGAGATAGACATGCGCAGTGAATTTTCCAAAAAGAGGCTTAACCGAGAAAAGTCAAACGAGGCGCTTTCCACGATGACGTAATTAGTTTTTGAATTGGGGCATTTTTGATTTGCTTGAAAATTTGATGGCCAGGATCCGTGAGTGCCTCATGAGAACCTTGAGGCGCTGCGCAGTCCTAAACCGTTAGAGATAGACATGCGCAGTGAATTTTCCAAAAAGAGGCTTAACCGAGAAAAGTCAAACGAGGCGCTTTCCACGATGACGTAATTAGTTTTTGAATTGGGGCATTTTTGATTTGCTTGAAAATTTGATGGCCAGGATCCGTGAGTGCCTCATGAGAACCTTGAGGCGCTGCGCAGTCCTAAACCGTTAGAGATAGACATGCGCAGTGAATTTTCCAAAAAGAGGCTTAACCGAGAAAAGTCAAACGAGGCGCTTTCCACGATGACGTAATTAGTTTTTGAATTGGGGCATTTTTGATTTGCTTGAAAATTTGATGGCCAGGATCCGTGAGTGCCTCATGAGAACCTTGAGGCGCTGCGCAGTCCTAAACCGTTAGAGATAGACATGCGCAGTGAATTTTCCAAAAAGAGGCTTAACCGAGAAAAGTCAAACGAGGCGCTTTCCACGATGACGTAATTAGTTTTTGAATTGGGGCATTTTTGATTTGCTTGAAAATTTGATGGCCAGGATCCGTGAGTGCCTCATGAGAACCTTGAGGCGCTGCGCAGTCCTAAACCGTTAGAGATAGACATGCGCAGTGAATTTTCCAAAAAGAGGCTTAACCCAGAAAAGTCAAACGAGGCGCTTTCCACGATGACGTAATTAGTTTTTGAATTGGGGCATTTTTGATTTGCTTGAAAATTTGATGGCCAGGATCCGTGAGTGCCTCATGAGAACCTTGAGGCGCTGCGCAGTCCTAAACCGTTAGAGATAGACATGCGCAGTGAATTTTCCAAAAAGAGGCTTAACCGAGAAAAGTCAAACGAGGCGCTTTCCACGATGACGTAATTAGTTTTTGAATTGGGGCATTTTTGATTTGCTTGAAAATTTGATGGCCAGGATCCGTGAGTGCCTCATGAGAACCTTGAGGCGCTGCGCAGTCCTAAACCGTTAGAGATAGACATGCGCAGTGAATTTTCCAAAAAGAGGCTTAACCGAGAAAAGTCAAACGAGGCGCTTTCCACGATGACGTAATTAGTTTTTGAATTGGGGCATTTTTGATTTGCTTGAAAATTTGATGGCCAGGATCCGTGAGTGCCTCATGAGAACCTTGAGGCGCTGCGCAGTCCTAAACCGTTAGAGATAGACATGCGCAGTGAATTTTCCAAAAAGAGGCTTAACCGAGAAAAGTCAAACGAGGCGCTTTCCACGATGACGTAATTAGTTTTTGAATTGGGGCATTTTTGATTTGCTTGAAAATTTGATGGCCAGGATCCGTGAGTGCCTCATGAGAACCTTGAGGCGCTGCGCAGTCCTAAACCGTTAGAGATAGACATGCGCAGTGAATTTTCCAAAAAGAGGCTTAACCGAGAAAAGTCAAACGAGGCGCTTTCCACGATGACGTAATTAGTTTTTGAATTGGGGCATTTTTGATTTGCTTGAAAATTTGATGGCCAGGATCCGTGAGTGCCTCATGAGAACCTTGAGGCGCTGCGCAGTCCTAAACCGTTAGAGATAGACATGCGCAGTGAATTTTCCAAAAAGAGGCTTAACCGAGAAAAGTCAAACGAGGCGCTTTCCACGATGACGTAATTAGTTTTTGAATTGGGGCATTTTTGATTTGCTTGAAAATTTGATGGCCAGGATCCGTGAGTGCCTCATGAGAACCTTGAGGCGCTGCGCAGTCCTAAACCGTTAGAGATAGACATGCGCAGTGAATTTTCCAAAAAGAGGCTTAACCGAGAAAAGTCAAACGAGGCGCTTTCCACGATGACGTAATTAGTTTTTGAATTGGGGCATTTTTGATTTGCTTGAAAATTTGATGGCCAGGATCCGTAAGTGCCTCATGAGAACCTTGAGGCGCTGCGCAGTCCTAAACCGTTAGAGATAGACATGCGCAGTGAATTTTCCAAAAAGAGGCTTAACCGAGAAAAGTCAAACGAGGCGCTTTCCACGATGACGTAATTAGTTTTTGAATTGGGGCATTTTTGATTTGCTTGAAAATTTGATGGCCAGGATCCGTGAGTGCCTCATGAGAACCTTGAGGCGCTGCGCAGTCCTAAACCGTTAGAGATAGACATGCGCAGTGAATTTTCCAAAAAGAGGCTTAACCGAGAAAAGTCAAACGAGGCGCTTTCCACGATGACGTAATTAGTTTTTGAATTGGGGCATTTTTGATTTGCTTGAAAATTTGATGGCCAGGATCCGTGAGTGCCTCATGAGAACCTTGAGGCGCTGCGCAGTCCTAAACCGTTAGAGATAGACATGCGCAGTGAATTTTCCAAAAAGAGGCTTAACCGAGAAAAGTCAAACGAGGCGCTTTCCACGATGACGTAATTAGTTTTTGAATTGGGGCATTTTTGATTTGCTTGAAAATTTGATGGCCAGGATCCGTGAGTGCCTCATGAGAACCTTGAGGCGCTGCGCAGTCCTAAACCGTTAGAGATAGACATGCGCAGTGAATTTTCCAAAAAGAGGCTTAACCGAGAAAAGTCAAACGAGGCGCTTTCCACGATGACGTAATTAGTTTTTGAATTGGGGCATTTTTGATTTGCTTGAAAATTTGATGGCCAGGATCCGTGAGTGCCTCATGAGAACCTTGAGGCGCTGCGCAGTCCTAAACCGTTAGAGATAGACATGCGCAGTGAATTTTCCAAAAAGAGGCTTAACCGAGAAAAGTCAAACGAGGCGCTTTCCACGATGACGTAATTAGTTTTTGAATTGGGGCATTTTTGATTTGCTTGAAAATTTGATGGCCAGGATCCGTGAGTGCCTCATGAGAACCTTGAGGCGCTGCGCAGTCCTAAACCGTTAGAGATAGACATGCGCAGTGAATTTTCCAAAAAGAGGCTTAACCGAGAAAAGTCAAACGAGGCGCTTTCCACGATGACGTAATTAGTTTTTGAATTGGGGCATTTTTGATTTGCTTGAAAATTTGATGGCCAGGATCCGTGAGTGCCTCATGAGAACCTTGAGGCGCTGCGCAGTCCTAAACCGTTAGAGATAGACATGCGCAGTGAATTTTCCAAAAAGAGGCTTAACCCAGAAAAGTCAAACGAGGCGCTTTCCACGATGACGTAATTAGTTTTTGAATTGGGGCATTTTTGATTTGCTTGAAAATTTGATGGCCAGGATCCGTGAGTGCCTCATGAGAACCTTGAGGCGCTGCGCAGTCCTAAACCGTTAGAGATAGACATGCGCAGTGAATTTTCCAAAAAGAGGCTTAACCGAGAAAAGTCAAACGAGGCGCTTTCCACGATGACGTAATTAGTTTTTGAATTGGGGCATTTTTGATTTGCTTGAAAATTTGATGGCCAGGATCCGTGAGTGCCTCATGAGAACCTTGAGGCGCTGCGCAGTCCTAAACCGTTAGAGATAGACATGCGCAGTGAATTTTCCAAAAAGAGGCTTAACCGAGAAAAGTCAAACGAGGCGCTTTCCACGATGACGTAATTAGTTTTTGAATTGGGGCATTTTTGATTTGCTTGAAAATTTGATGGCCAGGATCCGTGAGTGCCTCATGAGAACCTTGAGGCGCTGCGCAGTCCTAAACCGTTAGAGATAGACATGCGCAGTGAATTTTCCAAAAAGAGGCTTAACCGAGAAAAGTCAAACGAGGCGCTTTCCACGATGACGTAATTAGTTTTTGAATTGGGGCATTTTTGATTTGCTTGAAAATTTGATGGCCAGGATCCGTGAGTGCCTCATGAGAACCTTGAGGCGCTGCGCAGTCCTAAACCGTTAGAGATAGACATGCGCAGTGAATTTTCCAAAAAGAGGCTTAACCGAGAAAAGTCAAACGAGGCGCTTTCCACGATGACGTAATTAGTTTTTGAATTGGGGCATTTTTGATTTGCTTGAAAATTTGATGGCCAGGATCCGTGAGTGCCTCATGAGAACCTTGAGGCGCTGCGCAGTCCTAAACCGTTAGAGATAGACATGCGCAGTGAATTTTCCAAAAAGAGGCTTAACCGAGAAAAGTCAAACGAGGCGCTTTCCACGATAACGTAATTAGTTTTTGAATTGGGGCATTTTTGATTTGCTTGAAAATTTGATGGCCAGGATCCGTGAGTGCCTCATGAGAACCTTGAGGCGCTGCGCAGTCCTAAACCGTTAGAGATAGACATGCGCAGTGAATTTTCCAAAAAGAGGCTTAACCGAGAAAAGTCAAACGAGGCGCTTTCCACGATGACGTAATTAGTTTTTGAATTGGGGCATTTTTGATTTGCTTGAAAATTTGATGGCCAGGATCCGTGAGTGCCTCATGAGAACCTTGAGGCGCTGCGCAGTCCTAAACCGTTAGAGATAGACATGCGCAGTGAATTTTCCAAAAAGAGGCTTAACCGAGAAAAGTCAAACGAGGCGCTTTCCACGATGACGTAATTAGTTTTTGAATTGGGGCATTTTTGATTTGCTTGAAAATTTGATGGCCAGGATCCGTGAGTGCCTCATGAGAACCTTGAGGCGCTGCGCAGTCCTAAACCGTTAGAGATAGACATGCGCAGTGAATTTTCCAAAAAGAGGCTTAACCCAGAAAAGTCAAACGAGGCGCTTTCCACGATGACGTAATTAGTTTTTGAATTGGGGCATTTTTGATTTGTTCGAAAATTTGATGGCCAGGATCCGCGAGTGCCTCATGAGAACCTTGAGGCGCTGCGCAGTCCTAAACCGTTAGAGATAGACATGCGCAGTGAATTTTCCAAAAAGAGGCTTAACCGAGAAAAGTCAAATGACGTACTCTTAGTGATGACGTAATTAGTTTTTACGTATCCCTTAAAAAGTGTCCCGTAATAAGGGTTTTATTGTACTTTCATTGTTAGTGTACACATATAATATTTTTCTGCCTTGTTGTCGAGCAGGCGTGCAACATCTCAGCGTAACTCACGGACATGTTTCTGCGTTATAATATGATGTAATTAAATTATTCATAATTTTAAATGCAGAATTCATTACTGTGATATTTAGTTGTGTAATAATTAAATTCTGCCATTATAATTATTAATATCTTAATTTTGCAATTATAATTATTGGTATAACTCTACAATCATAATTATTAATTATTTAATTCAATGATTACATTGCGTATAACATAATTATATAATTGTAGTATATTTATTTGTAATATAATTAAGTATAAAACGTTTTCTCAGAAACAAAGGAACAAGATAAAAATGGAAAAGGAGGGACAGATACTCTGAAAACAGAAACAGACAATTCTGACCCTTTTATAAATAATGAAATGGAGTCGAATTACAAATACGAAGAACAGTGGACGAATAATTGTTTAACGTTGCATATGGCACGTTTACGTGAAATTTATAATCAATATGCTCGATTGTTCACAAAATCAGCACCAAAGTGCAATCTTGCATTAAGTAGAATTTGTTTATGGCAATTGTGGCGGGATTGTGGTATTCACAAAAAAGGATTGAGCCTTATAGATATTGATAATTACATGGGTAAATTATTAAATTATTACTGTACTACAATTTGTTATTATTTTATTAAAAATTGTTTTGGGAAAAATTGATAAATGAATGAAATTATTTATTCATGTCAAAAACTAAATACTGTTTTTACAAATAAATATTATATTCACGAATTATTGATAAAATATACTCGTCATATGATATTTATGTATAAATAAATATTGTATTTACAAGTATTATTTATGTAAAAGAAATATATATATAAGTTATATCATTTGTAACATTATAAATAATTAATATTATAAATCGTATTAATTTTGATGTAGTCAGTCATAAACAATTTATTGAAATATGTTACTAATTACAATGACTGTGTGTTATAATAGTCTATTTTATTTTTTTTTATATTTTTAAGAACAAGTTAACATTTTACTGACAATTTATAGTAGATATATTAATTTCAGCGAAAAATAAAAGCACCTTCGTGAAAGATCCATATCATCCATTTGAAAAAATTGAAATTTGGCAATTTATACACGCATTGTTAGAAATCTCGTGGCAATTGTATACTAAATTCGACAACGTAGAAACAGAGGAAATTAATGGAAAACTTGCTGGCGGCTTACTTAAGTTTTTGAAAAATGATGTATATCCGCATGCTGGGAATTACGTTGGTACTTCATTAACACACTATTTGTAATTTTTATTATTAAAATTATTATACATTCTCATTATTTTACGATTCTTACGATTACAGAAAAATTAATTTGCAAAAGACCATGAATTCTATTTAACAATATTTAACTTTATTAACTGTTGTTTACATCATTGTAAATTTGCAATCAAAATAGCGTTATTAACGTATTTATCTTGTTATAGGAAATATACATCAAAGGTATCAAGATTTGTTGCCTATAGATGCTGTTTTCCAATTGTATAAACAAATTGGATATCCGTTCTCTGCGAAAGATCTTCTACGAACTATGTATGCTTTAAATGGTAAATTTACATAATTTACATAATTTAGTAAATATTATTTTAGATATGTTTAAATATTAATAATTGATTGCCACAAAACGACTATGTCTAGAATATGGCATATAAGTGAATTTTCGAATTTTAGAAATTTAGAAATTTAGAAATTTAGAATTTTAGAATTTTAGAATTTTAAAAATTTAGAATTTTAGAAATTTAGAATTTTAGAATTTTAGAATTTTAGAATTTTAGAAATTTAGAATTTTAGAATTTTAGAAATTTAGAATTTTAGAAATTTAGAATTTTAGAATTTTAGAATTTAAAAATTTAGAATCTATGAATTTTAAAACTCTGAAATTTTAGAACTTTAGAATCTTAGAATTTTAAAATTGTAGTTTTGTAGAATTTATCCATTTTTACATTAAAATGTATGAATATTTTAATAATACAAATTCAACAGATGTGCAACCTGCAACAACTACAGAACCGATTAAAAATTTGCCAAATGGCATTAACTGTGTGACGATAAGTGAGAAAGTAAATTATTTATTAAAATTTGATGACATTTTGCAACCACGCTGTACAATCGAAGTCTCAGAGGACAATGAAAATGATTCTGGTATGTGTAGCTTCACTCGAAAGAGTGCGAACGTGTAACTTTAAAAAACTAACTAAAAACTTGTTACTTAATTTCTTTCTTTAAACGATGCAATTTGTAGCGTATGGATTGTTGGTGTTTAAAGAATTGGGAACTTTGAAATTGTTAGAAATTATGGTATTAATATGTCCTGCAATTAAAGATGTCGAAACTGATACAATCGTTAACATGGAATACGAGGTATTTACAGTTAAACTAATTCAATACATTTCTGAATAAATTCTCTTAATATTTAACAAAGAAATTAAGATTATTTATGTAATTAGTTATATTATTATTTATATAATTGTAATTAAGGTGATCTAGTAAATTCACTCATTTAAGTCTACACACTGTGAGGTAATGAATATTTATTTAATTGACTAAATAAATTGGGCGACAAATATTCAAAGAGATTTCGAAAATTCTATATTTTATAACTCAATTGTTTGTCACTCGGACAGATACAGAACACTTTACAGACACGTTGCATGACATTATGTGTAATTTACAGTATGAAAATTATTATTAACATTGCAGTTTACATTTCTCGAGTTCTACGAAATAATCATGGAGGCCACGAAACAATTACTTTCCATGAAGAAGAATTTGCAAAAAAAGGAAATCGAGGAAGAAGACGCGTCATCGCAAAATAATGATTCACAAAAAAGAGGATCTTTAGCAAAAAACCGGCGCTCTTTACTCAGAAAGAGTTCCAGAGTTAAAAACAAAACATAAACGTAATTTTCTATCGTTTAACTTAAAAATAAATTATATTTTTACTTCTATGGCACAGATCTCAAAATGTGCAATTTAGAATAACTTATCGTTGATTGAAATCGCATTGGCATATATGTTTCAACAAAAAATAACAAACAAAATAAATTAAAAATAATTGAAACAATTTGCCAGAAGAAAAATAAAATAACAAAAAATAATAGGATATCTACTTGTTTTTTAATGTAGGATCTCCACCTTTTAGGTTATGCTACCTACTTTGAAACACCCTATATAACGATACAACAGAACAGAATCATGAAAATGTCAATAATTAAGAAATTAGAGGGACGACAGAATGCAACTGGGTCATTTTGTGCCACATCTAAAATACAATGTGTACGCGTTACTTCTGGTTCATCACGTTGTCGTCTTTCCCGCCATTTTCCTTACACCTTCTAATTTATAAGATTAATATAAGTTCCATCGAAATATCATAATAATAAAGTATTTTACAAAATAGGTTAGCATTTTTACATAGTTCTTAACGTTTAATAAAACTGTTAAAATTTAATGATTGTTAAAAAACCGTTTAATTATTCAACGGAGGTCTTAACTTAATTCTGTCGTGTATTCTCTTTGTTTTTATCTAATTAATATTCTCGTTCTGTAAGAAATGACACTTCTCAAAGTACAGTAGACTCTCGTTATATCGCCACGGACCAGGTTGAGGGAATGGAATTTAAAAAATTGCAATATAGGAAGAGCTTCTTCTATACAGAACTTAACTATCAAAGTCTTTTCTTAATTTGCAAGTCTCAGGTTTTTATATTTTCATATTTTTTAATTTCCAAATTTGAGAATTTGAGAGTTGATAATTTGACATTTTAATGTCTCTAATTTTTACAATTCTCAAATCATCAAATTTGTAAATTTGATATATCTAAATTTCTGAATTGGAAACTTGAAAGTTTGGTATCTCAGAACTTCCAAGTTTCAAAAATGTTTAAATTACCAAATTTATAAGAAGAGTCTACTGTAGATAAGAAATGAATCGGCAAGATAAAAATTGCATTCAACGTTCTAGGAACAACAACGTTCATGCAACTCTGAAAGATTTACATACAAAAGTATAAAATCCCATTGAAGTTCGCCAAATTGTAGCGTATGTAGAGTATATATACAGAATACGCACATTCGCGAATTCATGGGCAAGACGAATAATGTAATCATATATTTATCCCAAAAATTGAAGACTTAGATATTGCATTGGAAATGAACAGAGATTGTGAACGAAGACGCTTGAATGACAGATCTAGAAGCATCGCGTCAGCCAACAATTGTTACAAGTATGTAATTCTAAAATATAAACTATATACCGACGCATGTAATTACAGTACAAAACAGTGGTACACTGGGATGCAACGTAGATTTCCTTTGCATAAGGGTAGGGATAAAGGGAGAAACCTAACACGAGAAATTCCTCATCCTCGGCGAAGATCCTCCCTGTATACTTTCCTTAATCGAGGGAAATCTAGGTTGCACATGACTGTACACGTTACTGTAGACAGGACCGACACGAATATTCGCGGGACAAAGAAAAAATCTTACTTACAAATTTCTTCAGTTCCCATACCCACTTGACACAGTCAACTCTCGTTATATTACCACCTTTACATACATTTTCACGCACAATATTGACATTTCTCCACTATCGTAGTACACGGGGATCTACAGAGATCACTGTTAGGTCAAAATTTCGAATTTAGAAACTTTAGTATTCACCAATTTTCATTTGCAAACTGAAATTGAGGAATTTAGAAATGTAAAAGTTACAAAATTCACTAATTTGGAAATCTTTTAACTTTAAAACTTGCAAATTGTTGAACTTTATAAACACAGAAATTTTTGAGTTCATAAATTAAAAAATTTTTAAAGCTTTGTAAGAGTATAACATTCTTGACAATATAGTATATTGCCAACTCTAAATATTTCCCGCTACTATAACTCTCTGTGGTAATATAACACGAGTCTACGATACATAAAACCTCGTAAAATTTACAACGAATTTTTCATAAATCGTAGGGTCGGGTTTTAGGAAATTCTCCGATCCCGCCTCGCGCCGGCCCTGACTGTAGGAATCCCCGATAGTCAATGTTGAAACAGACCAACGTTTAGTTATCAAATAATAATATATTTTCGTTGAAACGTATTGTTGTAATCATAGTACGAGGAAAAGATACCACAAGATGTGAGATAACAAGTGCAAAGAAGATATACAATGAAATATACAGGATGGAAATTGAATTTATTCGTTAAATTATCTTCATCGTTCTGGTATCCCAATTTCATACGCTCTGTATCATTATTTATAAATGCGTGTGTTTTGGACGAACTTAATATACTGTTAACTAAAATGTAAAAAAACAGACGATCGTGAAGAGCATTTTGCACAGACGTATCTACAATGTTCGTTAGAATCACTCGGTAAATAGGACATCTTAATTTAAGTAACTTGAATGCCATCGAGCGATTGTTACATTTTACTTTGTTTAATTGATTATCGAGATACAATGTTGAATGATCTAACTTTTTTATAATGCAGCTAATACACGAACAGTAAGTTTCTTTATAAAAATCGATTGAATAATGATTGATAGTACGTCTATTAAAATGGATGTAGTACGTAATGAGCTCCGGGACGTACAATATCTCTCACGTGAGTAATGTATCGTCCAGTTCTTCTATTTTGCCTTCGGGCTGGGAAAGAACTTTGCGCAATACTTTGCTAACTACGTCTGACAAAGATTCCCTTGCACCCGCATCTAAGAATGCCATACAGCGCTGAAACAAAAGACACGATTTTTACAAGAGTAAATAACCAACAATTCAACGTTGAATTACAAACAATAAAAAACATACCTGATGTTCTTCTTCACCTTGTCTCAGTCTAAGTACTGCTATGAGAGCAAGTTCGCTATTGGCTTTCACGTAACCATTTTTCTCTTTTGTTCCATTCACCAACATCGGTAAAAGTGACTTAAGTAATTCCGGTGACATCTTTTCAGGTGGTATATTGCGAGCTAAATGAATGCAAACCCTGGCTAATAATTGCTTCACGTCGTTACTATTATTGTTCATCGACTAAAATAAATGACATGATAGTTAACAAACATATGCCATAAATTTATATTTATATATTCTTACCCGCACAAATGGAGATAATATTTGTTGAGGTACAGGTCGTGCTTCGTTCATGAGATATTGAAACAAATAACCGCAAGCTCGTACACCATTCATGACTATTTGTACTCGATCTGCGGCTAAATACGAAAGTATTACGGTACAGACACGATCTTTCTCTTTGTCATTGTATATAGTTGTTGGGGACTCTTTCAATGCAACAAATAACGCCGCTGAACGACCATGTCTGAGCATCCAATCAACGCTGGTATCGTTACCTGAAAATTGTTAATAGATTAATGTAACTCTGAAAGATAATTTTAAAAACTCGGAAAAAGCTAAAGTCAGATTCATAGATCTATGTAACATCAGAATTAAATATTAAATATATGTATGACAAAAAACTTACATAACAAGTGATCGTTAAATGCAATTGCAAGTTGATCTGGACTAAGCCACCTCACAAGTGCCCCAAAACAACCAGCAACAGCGTTCCTTGTAACATCTTCTGGATGACCAAGCATACTACTTAAAGTAGCAAAAACTTGTTTCTTCATGGGTTCTGTCATTTTGTCGCCAGCAGGCGTGAGGACACCCCTTAAAGCTTGTAGCATTGTTTCTCTGTAAGAAAAGCATATTCAAATTTTATTATGAATGTATACAACACATTTTCATTCCACGTGTCTGCTTACCTAATAGCTGGATCATCGCCAGTTTTGATGCCAGTATGAAGCTCAGTGAACAAAGGATCAACACGTGTATGAATTACAATAAGATTGCTTAAAGCGTAAGCAGCCTTTAATCTCACTTGCCTATTACTATCATTTAATGCTTTCAAAAAGGTGGTTTGTAACTGTGGTAGAAACTGTTTCAACATCACTCCAACCTAATGATTAAAAATAATTCACTTTTAATTGTCCGTTTTGCCTAAAATTTTCTTTTGTTTACGTAACATTTGTCAAACTATTTTACCTTTCCAAGTAAAATCGCAAGCGTTTCCAATACTGCTGCTTTCACACTCCAATTGAAACGATCTCCAAGAATTCGGATTAATGGTCCAGTGATGTGCACTACACTTGGTTGCAATGCTGTTGCACTCGTTAATTTTATAACTTCTCCAAGACCTTGGGCTGCTTGTTCTTTTGCTTCCGGTAGACCGTTTAATATAGCCTCTCTGAATATTGGAAGGATTGGTGTAATTCCTTTCGGTAAACAGAATCCAGGTAACAATTCTTGTCCTCTTAGATCAGATACTGCAAATCGTACAGCTTGCCTGATATCCTGAACGTGTGCAATTTGTTGATCGGATGCTAAAGTCTAGAAATATTAATAACAACTGTGTTAACTGAAAACGATATCTGAAATTCAAACTAGCTTATTTGAATGGATGAGAATAAATAGCACCTTAGTAACTGCTGTAAGAGCTTCCCAACTCATCTGCAGTACATCCTTATCATCATCCGTAAACAAGTGAATGAGTCCTCGTAATAATTGTGGAACGTATTGACTATAATCAGCGCGTGTATCTCGGCAGAAAGCGCAAAGTAGTGTTGCAGCACTTCGTCGTTTAGATGGATCATCTGCTCTCGTAGCCTCCATAAGCTGATCCATTACTGTTCTAACGCCAACTTCGTCAGTAACAGATAAAATAACTGCCTGACAGTATTCTAACTCTTGAACTTCATTTGGTGTCCCTTGCGCACTAGACAAAGCAGTCAACAAGGCTGGTAAAATTTTATGAAGGAATCTTGTTAACGCTTCGCCAGCCACACTTGCCAAGATTGATAACGCCTTTGTATTAACCGGTGGAGTTGTCAACTGAGGCACTAAGTATGGCAGAACAACTCTAGATTTAATTGCCATTACTTGACGTAGACCATCTAAAGTATTTTCTGCTTCTGCTTGATCCGGGGAATTTAATTGCGTTAACATTGCTGGCAATATATCGTCCAATGCTCTAACTCCCACAGTTGAATGTAAACCATCAAATGTTTTTGCTGCTGCTTGGCGAACTTCTGGTAACGGATCACATAATGCTTTCCTAAAATTTGATTAATTGTTTTTATTATTCTGATAATAGTTTTTATAATTTTAGATAATAAAAGGAAAAGACGTACCTTACTGTTGGAACTAAACTGATCACAAAAGTTAACACCATTTCTTTGTTCGTGCTTGCCATAATTTCTGATAATCCGATACATACACCTTGACGTTGATCAGCTTGATCGCTTTGTAAACCTTTCTCTAAGATTGGTATAATTTCTGGCAATACCCTTTCTCCTAATTTTCTAACAAGATCTCCTAAAGTTCGAGCTGCAACTTGTCTCTTATCATAACTTGTACTAGCCAAACAACCAAGTAGTAGAGTGAATAATGTTGGTAATATTTCTCTCAGTGTTCTTGGTGTGTTTGTTACAACAACTTTCCATACATGAAGAGCAGCTTGACGTACCATCAGAGCAACGTCAGACCTACCCATATACAATCCAGCCAAAACTCGATTTCGTCTTTCTGCACCAAGTGCATTAATAATGGCATAGTGTGATTGTTCGGTTCCGAAGTTATCGTCTTCGCTTGCCGTTTCTGTTGACATCTTGCCAGAAACACCAGAAATTCGATATAATAAATCTCCCAGTAATTGTACAGAGGAATATCTGATACGCCAATTATCATCAAATAGACCTTTCTCCAATTCTGGCAATAGTAACATAATTGCAGAATCAGCATAAAGAGTAACAATACGTTGACCTGCTCTAAGTGCTGTTTCGCGAACATACTCGTTCTCATCAGCTAAAGCTTTTAAAATAGGATTGATGATCTGTCCAATATATGGTGTAAATTCTGTAGTAAATGCACTTGGCATGTAAATAAACATCATGATGTAACCATCTTTAACGTGAGGAGCTATGTCAGTTCTTTCAGCTGTGCTAATAATCTCTGGCATAAGTTTGTGAAGTTTTTCAACACCAAGTCCTCTTACAACTTCTGAAAGACCCTGTGCAGCACCTGAGCGGTCAACGCTACTGGTTTCAGAAGTAAGCGTTTGCATCAGCCAAGGAAGTAGATCTTCAAAACTGGATTCACCCATTCCTCTTACCATGGCACCCAGTGCTCTAGCAGACACACTACGCACTTCTGGTACAGGATCTAATAAACTAGTTTTTAAACCAGGAATAATAGTTGGCAAGTATGGTGTTAAGTCCTTCTGATCAGTCAAGGAATACATATTTCCAATAATCTGAGCAGCCATTTTTCTGGTTTCTGTTGAGCGATCCAAAAATGCTCGTTGTACTACAGGCATGATAAGAGCCAATGATGGAGCATCGATGAAATGTACGAACTGTGTATCCAAAAGTGTTTGAAGACAAGTAGCTGTTTTATGAGAAGGATCTTGTAAAGCTTTCAATAAAACTGGCACAATAGCTTGAATCTCTGGATTACGAATTACGCTTCCAATAACCTTAAGAGCTTCTGCACCAGCTTCTTGAACTTTAGTATGGGAATCGCTAAGTACTTCAATGAGCTTGGGGACTATACTTGGTAAGCAACTGCTGAGTTGTTTTGGTGCACAATATGCCATCGCACCCAATAATTCAACGGAGCCTTAAAAAGTAAAATATCCAACTTTTAGAGTAAAACCCATATCTCTGATGGTGTCAATTTTACAAGTTACTTACCAGTCTTAGTCCTCCATGAATCTTCTTCTAATGCTGCTAATAAACTGGGTAGAACAAGTTTCACTCCATGCGCGGAAAGTTTACTCATAACTACCCGAGCAGTGTCATCTGTAGCTGCTCTAACATATTGACTCGAATCACCAAAACACAGCAGCAAATGTGGTAACACGTGAACAATGTACGGTTCAAACAATCTGCCAAGCATTGTACATAACATTTCAAATGCAAACAATGCTCCTTCTCGATGCCTATAGTTTTTCTTATCCTGAATAGCATTAGTTAATGTGGTCATAATATCAAGTTGTTTTAGCGCCAATATCCCCATACCCTTGATTATACCTGCCAAACCATAAGCTGCACCTTTTCGCTCCCCGTATTTGTCTGATTTTAACAACTGATCCATTAAATTGTTCACAATTTTTGGAGCATCTTCTTTAATAGAAGGTACAAGATGTGGCAGACAATTAGCAACAGCTTCTTGCACTTGCTGCGACGGTGTAGAGAGAGCAGCAATCAAACGCATGACTATTGGTTTGATACGCGGATCATCTTTGTCCAAGTGCCTAGCTAATGATCCCATAAGAATAACTACCGACTGTTTAATCGAATCAAAGCTACCAATTTTTGGAGCCTTATCCATGAATTCCTCAAAAACAGGTAATAAGGAAGTTATATTTGTCTTTCCATGAAGATCAACAACAGCTACAGCAGCAGTTAACATTTCTGTACGAACAGCTTGATTCCTGTCTCCTAAACCGGTTGAAACAAAGAACTGTACGAGTTTAAGTACTGTATCAGCAGTAAGGAGAGGTGCTATCTGAGCCAATGCAAGTGCTACACCTCGTCGAGGACCCCAAGTATCAATAGGTTGTTCGACCACACGACCAAAATTGTTTAATTTTGGTGGTATCATAGCTAACTTCTCTTGATACAGCTGCAGCAAATTGTCTAAAATCGTCGGTACTAAATGAGGAACTTCACTTAAACACTGCGCCAAAGCACAAGCAGCAGCTTGTTGTATAGGTTCTACAGGATGTGAAATGTCCTGAATAAGTTCGGTAGCCAGAATATCTGGTTCTATTGCTAAATCTGCTGCATGCCACAATTCATTGGCTAAAATTTTATTTTCATCGCAAATATCAAACCTAGCAATCCATATTCTTCTAATAAGACGAGAAAATTGTTCAGAATGTTCTTTCTTAGATGGAAAAGCTTGTCTCACAACTGTTAAAGCTCTCAAAGCTGCATCTCTTATTGTAGACAAAGAATTTTGTAAAGCTCCGGTTAAAGAATTGATATCCTCGTTAGTAGCTAGCGCGGTACCTGGTTGACCACTACCAGACTGAGCGACGTCTAATAAAGTTGCAACTGCATGCGTCTGTACTCTTCCTGTGGTGATTTCCATTAATTCTATTAATAGATCAAACATATGTTTACGTGGAAGTAATTCTGGATGCCTTGTATCTCTAAAATCAGAATTTCCTCTTTGCTTAGCATGCTCTTGAATTATCTGAAGTCCTTGCACAATCATATTGTCATCTTTATAACATAATAGTGTCTTTTTTATAAATGGAAAAATGTAACAAAAAGCAGGAGCAGTGAATAATTTTTTTTGCTTTATTGTTGTTGAATGCAAAAGATTTAAAGTTCTTTTCACCGCAGTATCAAGGTTTTCCTCTTCCCATGCTGGATTTAAATCACATTGTGGCTGTAATTGTCTCAATGTTACATGTGCTACTAAATCACTTAAAACTGGATTATTATTAATGTTTACAATTTGTTTCAAGTAGATATAAAGATCAGACATTGCAGGTGCAGCTAACAGTGATCTTAAATTTTTCAAAATTGAAGGAAAAAGGTCTTTTAAATGTAAAGATAGTTCTTGGCCGTTTCCATGTACAGAACATTTAATTAATGATACAGCATTGTCTATCTTATGTTTTAACTCAGTCAATTTTTTACGAATTGCACTTTCCTTTGCCATTTGTGTCTTAAGAATTTCTTCTTGCTTAGGAGTTAGTTTTGGTTCTTTTATCTTTCCTTCCTTTTTGCGTTTCTCATATAATTCTCGTCTTAGCTGAAGCTCTTCTTGTTGTTCTTTAAACGAATAAACTTTACTTTCTCTTTTCATATTCATTGAATTAAGAATATCGTTCTCATCATTTGTTGGTAGCACACTTTTGTCATATAACTCTCCTTCAGGAGTAAGGTAAGTAAAATATTCATCTTTAGTGACTTTTAAAATTTCAGGATCATCAAGTTTATTTGTAACATTTGATACTATTGCTGGTATTATAATATCTGGTATAATTGATATCACTTTCGTTAGAGCATTTTCATAACTAGCAACAGGTTTGTAATTCTGTACAAGCATTTTCTTTATTTCATTATTCAATGAGCATAAAAAATCTTTTGGTACAAGATTATAGTTCTTTGCAATTTTAAACCATAAATTTGGCATCGCTTTGAGGATTGCCGGGTGATGAGATGGTATCAGTGCATCTCTTGTTATTTGTATGGCCGGTGCTTCAAACAAAAAAGAGCCTGAACAAATGGCAAGTAAACCATCAGCAAGACATCTACCAGTTATTTCTCCAGTAGAAGAATCTTCCTTGTTTTCTCTATCATTTTCAGACTTAATTTTTACGTTTTCTAAGAATTTATTAAATTCCATTAACAACTCTTGTACAGGTTTGTATGTACTTAAACCAGTTAAAATTTTTTTAATTAACGGGAAACAGCGCTTTCTTGTACTATACTTGGGAGCCGTCGCACATATTACAATTGCTCTATGGACACCGTTCAAAGCTTTCTCATTCAATCTGTCACCAAATTCTATGATAAGCCTTTCACAAAATAACATAAGATGATATAAAATATCATCTCCACATGTTGACAAAAACTTTTCTGAAAAGAATATCTGCTCATCAATTGCATTCCACAGTACAGCTTGTTTATCGTTCTCCACTTGATTAGCGAGGATAAGTTTCACTAACAAATAAGAAGCTACTAAACCCTCCGTGACTGCAGCTGATTGTGCACATTGTTGTATAGCTCTTGTTATCGCCTGTACAAGTAACGGAGTTATGATTCCAGAATAAGAAGCTACAGGAGTAGAAAAGAAAAGTCGAATGTAAGCAGTACGGACAGCGGCAGTTGAAGTTTTAGCAGTCATGCCTTTTTTGAAAGCATCTATTACGCTTTTTGGAACATTGTTCGTAAATTTGTTGGACCATAAGGCCATCATTTCAAGAGCATAAATCAAAGTTTTCTCATGAACTTCAGTTTCTAAAACTTTAATAAAATGTTCACAAGCCGTTTCAGCTAATCTCTGAACACTACTTCCTGAAGCAGCATTGTAACTAAGGTTACCAGCTCCTTGCAACACAGAAATTTTGTGAGTCGTAACAGTGAGTTTTCCTTCTGACCCATGAAATACAGCAAATACCGATGACAACAAATTTTCCAGAGCAGTAGTATCTGAACATTGGAGAGCAAGTCTACGACAAGCTCCAACAGCTTCCTCTCTAACCATATCTTCTTTAGAATGCAGATTTGCAAATAACCCTTTACTTATATCTTGGCTGTACTGACTTAAATCCAAGCTCAAACCAGACAAAATGTACCCAACAGAGTCAATAATAATTTCTGGATTTCTTAACATAGCTTTTTGCAAAGCTGGCAGTAATTGATTTTTAAATTCATCGTGAGATATTCGACGTAGAAGAGGTGCAGCATTATGAACAACATATAAATCTGGTTTTTTCTTGCAACTGATAGCCACTTTTATAAAAACATCTATGATATCTACCTGTGACAAAAAACACAAATATTAATTTGACAATTTATATTATTATGAATTTGTACAAAATTCCAATTTACCTTCAGTTTTCCTATTAATTCACTTTTCTTTGCATTCACTAAATACCTGGCGAGTAAACTAGCAAGAACAATTACGCCATTCCCAACTTCCAGCTTTGTCAATGTTTCCAGATATATAATATCTATATCTTTAACAGTTGACCACTGATGTGCTAGTAAAATATATACTTTTTCTGTCAATTTTTTATCCATAGATGCTAAAGCTGCTGCACTCAAATTTGCTTGCACTTCAATGAGCTTTGGTAGCTCTGCATTGATGTCTAAATTATTTTTATATCCATATAGAACAATTAAAGTTGACCATTTCAGTGTAAGATATGCGGTTAAAGCAGTGTTCAAACTATAAATGTTAGATAAATGTAATTAAATACTTTAATTTTGTCACATACATTCATATTCAGAAAATTATTTATGTAGTTACATACGTAGGAACTACATTCTTATGCCATGTTGCTTGTTCTATGACAACATTTGTCATATGCTTTACGGTAGCTTCCGGTTGTTTCTTCAACAATTCCACAATCACATTTTTCACGTAAGATTGGGAAGCAGTGTCCTTATATCGATGTAAAGTAAGAGATATGGTTTTACAAATTCCATTAACAATCTTCTCATTGATACCTAAAATATGATAAAACCATCTTTAATGATTTCTTAGTTTGTTCAATTTTAATTTACTTTTATATGAAAATATTCACAAATCTTTCAGACTTTTCTATACAATTAGTTACACAAATATAATGAATTAAATAATTAAGAATTATATATAAAAATTAAATAAGAACTGCACATATTTTAATTGAAAAACACTACTCTTGTACTTATTATACTTTCATTGAAATTACATCGTATAAACTATCACATTCTTCAACAAGTTTGCCTTACAATCATTTGTGAATAATGATACATCTTTTC
This sequence comes from Megachile willughbiella, assembly GCA_945859595.2. Classification (NCBI taxonomy): domain Eukaryota; kingdom Metazoa; phylum Arthropoda; class Insecta; order Hymenoptera; family Megachilidae; genus Megachile; species Megachile willughbiella. The sequence continues at coordinate 16,533,201 of OX243796.1, forward strand.
TTTACTACTGACAACTAATTTCAATGTGAAAGAAAACAAATTCATATCGAAAAATCATTGATACTCTCTGGGCTTCCTTACCAGGATTTGACAACACATTGACGACATTTTGTAGAATCTCTCGCCGCTCGTTTTTACTTGCGGTTTGAACTCGATTTGGCAGATCTTTCAATGCTTTCGCTAACTGCAACAAATCAATCGTAAATAATCAGTAATTATGAAACAATAATACGGTTTATGAAGTTCCACGTGACAGACTCACTTCAACATCCGCCATATTTCTTCAAAAACCGGACTGGCCTCAAGCGCCACCCTTCAGAAACTTAACAAGTTCACTAACTGCTTGCTATCAAAGATTATCTTTTGTAAATTTTATCAAATTAACACGTATTTGATACTTATACAGATATCTAGACAATATATTATATAAATAATAAGAAAGTTCTTCAATTCCTAAATTTTTCAATTTAAGAATCTGAAAATTTCTAAATATAAATATCCAATGATTAGAAACATAAATTATAACATCATTATATATAAAGTACTAAATATTAATTATGGAAAGCGTTAATTATTAAATAACAATTATTTAGATATAGTCTCACTTATTACACACTTGTATACTGACTAATTAAAAACATAAAACATTTGAATAATATGGAATCCATTCATTTGTTGTCTTACTACACATGTTTTTACTGTACATTGTTGAAACTCTAAGTACGTAAACTTAGAGAGGATAAAGAAGAAGTAGTAAAGAATATAAATCAATAATGTATGTTTTGCATAAAATTTGTATTATAAATACGATATATATTTCATTTGATTTTTATACGAAAGCTTTTATATAGTGATTTTAACTTTACAAATTTTTTAGATATGCACCCTCACATTGGCAACATTGTTATTGCATTTTAATTTTGTTTCTATTTCGGATAAGTTCACTCTAGTACAAATCTAGTTTCTCTGGGAAAAATGGCAGCCAAAGGAAACAGGTTCCCACCACCGCTCATTAGCATAATGTATTACACAACAAACATTTCCAAAATTGTTAAATAATAAAATTTAATACTGCAATTTAATACGTAAAAAAGATATAAGAGACAATAGTTTATTGCAATGTAATTAATTTATAAAGTTGAAAGCATTTTAGAATTCTTACTTGTTACATATATTTTAAAATTCAAATTTTCACGCACAATGACGGGAAATGGAACCCTTGGCGCTATTTAGTGGTCAAATGTGGAACTATCAAAACAAAAAATTGCGTTTCTTTTTTTAAATAAAACATTTTTATGCATTGTTGACGATCGCAAATTGTTCTACAGACACGAGGAAACAAAAGAAATGCCTTTTCAATCACCTCGAAGCATTATATTCGAAAATTGAAAAAATTGCATTTTATGGACTTTGAAATAGCTAGCCATCTAGCGGCGGAAGGTGTAAATTAATGGAAGTAAATTTCAAATACATTGAGCCCATGAAACATTAAAGTTTTCAATTTAGTGGACACTAAAATGCGTTAAACAGTAACATTAACACACTTTAAGCTACTATTTATGATATTAAATAAATACTATAAAAATTGCCAACCATACAGAAGATCATGCCTTACAAACAGTTTAATATTTTCTATCGTTCTGTACGAAACAGAAGGCAAATCAGTAAACCGTATTGGAAAAAGATAAACGGGTAAAACAGATAGGGCTGTCGATATTAATGCTTTCTACTATTTATCTGAGGTCCGTGGACTCCAAATCCATGTGCCCTTGATAATAAAGGCTACGAGTAGATTCCTACTCTTTCATAAAGCTATAGTCTTGTTATATCTTTAGCCAATGGTCTTACGTCGCATGTTGACAGGAAGGTCAAAAGAAGACTATGTAGATAGTTTTTTTGAACTAGGTTGTTGGTTGTTGTGTGTATCATATACTGTTTTATCAAAAATATATCAAGTTTATTTGATGTCCTGTAAAAACAACTTTCGATCTCAATTAATTTTCAAGACTCTAAAACCACTGTAAACAATAAGTTTTTATAAAACGCAACACTTTGTCTACAACATAATTATGTTTTAAACAAAAAACTCAAAATGACTGCTAAAACTTCGATCGATGGATGGAGTCTTGATAGAATTCTTGGAAGTGGAGGTTTTGGTATTGTTGAACTTTGGGCACATACAAGTGGCACAAAACTTGGTATATATTTACTTTATTCATATAAGAAAATATTGTCATATCAATAGCTTAGTATACAAACATTGCATATTCACTTTTGATATCTTTGAGAAAAATAGACTTGAAGATTCGGAAGTACTTTACTTATTATTTATGTACTTAGTATTTATACTTAGTATTTATTATTTATGCATATTATATAGCTAATTAGTAATATACTTTAAAATCTTGTTGATTTTGTATTATCTACAAGATCAGTGTTTGTATAAATAAAATAATAAAGGATTTACAATAAAAAAATTAACAAATTTATGTAGCTACAATGTAAAGTTCATAAAATATAAAGAAACAGTTAAGAACAATTTGTTGCATATGAAATCTATTTCGCAAAAGGTATACACACAATATTTGTGCACTAAGCTATTTATGGTTAACTGTGATTAAAATAATAATTATTTCTATGTTTATAAATTGTAGCAATCAAAAGATGTAAATGGGATATTACACAGTTAACAGAAACACAACGAAACAGATGGATTAATGAAGTATATATAATGAAACGTTTGAAACATCAAAATATCATTAAAGGATTAGAATTGCCCTTTAAATATCCATATGACAAATCAGATTTACCTGTTTTATGCATGGAATTTTGCAAGAAAGGTGATCTTAGAAAGGTAATTTTAAAATCAAATTAATAAGATTAAAATAATATTTCTCTACATAGCATATACTTTTTAAATAACAGGTTCTAAACAAAATAGAAAATTGTTGTGGAGTTAGTGAAAAAGAAGCAATTAGTGTTATGAAAGATATTTCTTCTGCAGTAGAATATCTACATGCTAACAATATTACTCATCGTGACTTAAAACCTGAGAATATAGTCTTACAATATACACAAAATACTGTAAGTGTTACTGAATATGTTAAAAGAAATTAGTATAATTATATAATATCTTATATATAATCATGTTTTAGATTGAATATAAATTAATAGATTTAGGATATGCAAAGGAACTTGGAGAAGCTAGTACCTCTGCATCTATAGTAGGTACATTAAATTATGTAGCTCCAGAACTTTTATGGAAACAAAAGTATAGTTGTTCTGTAGACTATTGGAGTTTAGGCATTCTCTTTTATGAACTTGTCACTGGTTCAAGGCCATTTCTTCCAAGAATGCAACATACTATGACATGGTATATGATACTGTTATCATGAATTATGACAACTTTTAGTGGTTGTATTAATTATATATATTTTATAGGATGCAACATATTAAAAATAAAGGATATGATGTTATCCGTGCCTCTGAGTCAGAAGGAACAATAATTTTTGGTACAGATATTGCTTATCCCACAAATTTATCAAGGTGATTATTATATCACGTTGTTGGTGAAATAATTTAGTTATAGCCTCTGTATTTAAACAATTTTTATATTTTAAATTAACTATTTTTGAAATGTGCGTTTTATTAGGTGTCTTAGAGATAAATTAGCAGGTTGGTTTAGAGTAGTATTACAATGGGATCCAAAAAAAAGAGGAAAACAATGTGATGAAAATGGAGTAGAACAAATTGCTGTATTTAAGTTACTGCATAATATTCTATCTAAGGAAATAATTCATGTGTTCTGTGTATTAACGTACCAAATTTACTCGTACGAAGTAGATGCTACTACTAGTATTGCAGATTTACAAGCTATGATTGAAAAAGATACAACCATTCCAGTAAATCAACAAACTTTAACTGATTACTTTGGTAAAAATTTTACTGATACTAAGCAACCACTTTTACCACAAGTTCAGGTAATTTTGTTCTTTACTATATTTTTTACTTGAAGTTCTGTATTTACTTAAATTGTTACTTTCACTTCAGGACCCAGTTCTATTTGTTTTTAAACATGGCAGTACTTTAATAGATAATATACCTACACCAAATATTCCTTTAAAAATTCAGAAAATGATAGAATTGTCAAGAACACAATTAGATATTGAAACAGTAAAGGATTATTACAAAGTCGCCATCTTTTTCATTAAACAAGAAATATATTTATTTCAACTGTATATTTTTGCTATAACTATTAAAGTGTGAGTATTTCACATATTTTTATTCATAAGTCAATTTTAAATTTAATATAAGTATGATATTAAATTTTCAGAGACTTATTAATGAAAAGACGTAATACATTTAATAAAAATATAACAAATACGTCGGGAAATATAAATACTCTCTTGCATAAATTATCCGTTATTCGTACTGAACAGGAAAAAAATGTAAATGAAGAACGAATGATAGCTTTGGAAATTAATTTTGGAAAAGTTACTAAGCTTGTTAAAGCTACTGAACAAATAAAATTAAAATTTGACTTATTAAGTGAAGAAAGCAATGAGTTACAAAAAACAGCTCAATCTATCGATTGTATAAAAAATTTGTCTCACTTGTAAGTAAATTGTATCTTTTATATTATTAAGTTGCATTAAATAAAGATCACATTATACTTTTATTTGATCTAGATATGATAAAGCTGTGAAAATACTCGAATCATGTAACAACGAAAATTCTCATAAAAGTGCAACACCAACAGACATGGTAAAATTAATCTTCAATTTCTTACGAGTATTGGACACACAATTTCATAATAACAATATACCTGAAATTTTAAAGTATGTATATATGTAGATATCTGCATATAGTTAATATGTATTCAATTAATAATATTTAATGTTTTAGGCAAACAACAAAATTAGAAACAGATCTTCTAACACTGGAAACAATATTTGACTCAGTTCTTGCTATGACAACTGTATATCACGAAGACATTCAAAACATAATACAATATACTTTTGATTACAAGTCTGAAATGCCTAATGCAAATATGTGTTCAAATCAACAAATTGAAAATATACATATAACGGCTATGAAAAGTTTATCGAATAATCCTACAGTAGATGATGACTTAATATATGACAGTTTAGTCATACGTTATACGTAAGTGTAATTAAAATTATTCTAAAAAATGCAGTTTAGCAATAAGTAAATCACATAATAGTACAACAATTTTATTCTTCACTTCAACAGGTTTGATAATCTTTTGCTAGAAATACAAAAAAAATACATGAAAATGATTGGTTCAGAGACATAACAAGTTTTTGAAACTGTAACAAATCATTCTCTGTTATTCTCCACTTCAATTTAAATTTATTCTTAAACTTAATCATATATTTGTGCAGTATATTTTTAAATATTTTGTATCCGTGGAATATAATGACGTACACCCCATTTAATATTAGCATGTTTATCTGTTTTAAGAAATGAGTATGTAGGTCCATTTGCTATATTTTTTTGTTTCATCTTTCGCCGGATATTATTAGGCGCTGTTAAAAGATCTGTAAAAGACATTAAAACTTAATTATTCTTTGGTGTCGTGTGCTGATCTCAAATTAGCTGTGAACAGAAAGTTTAATAAAAAATACTGTATGTATGTAAGTCTGTTTATATGTTCATGTATGTATATACAGAAAAAATATTAGTTATGTCTTATCTTTTTGTACGAAGTTTTGATATATATTAATTTAAAAACTATTAACTAGGTTTAAAAAATGTAATATATATGTATATAATTTGTTATTAAAAATATACTTTTCATAATGAACTTACCTGCTTTGGAAATAATATTAAGTGTCATACATAGCATTAAGTATATAAAAATATACTTAAATATCTACAAAAAAATTTATCATCACGATATTAATTAGCAAATATCCACATCTGATATAGTTTTTTAAAAATTAACTTATACTTACGACACAAATGTTCACAATTTTAAACTTCATTGTGATTAATACTAAGGTAAGATATCTACTGTTTTGTAATAGAATTGTATCTATAAAGTTTTATACGGTTGAACGGATATGTAATACAGGTGGTTTTATTGTACTTTCACTTATTTGAAAGAATCAATATCTCTAATTCTTATTATTTTATCATTTAACATTGGAAAGGAAGCAACACTTTTATACTTTAAAATGTATTTTATTAAAAACCGTATGCACATCCTAAACTGAGAATTAAACAACAATGTTAAAATAAATATGATTTTCATTTACTATTACTTTCTCTTCACTGAGAAATCTTACACACCATACTATTTTCCTAGATTGTCCACATACATCAACGATTATGCAATTTCACGTATAAAAGTTCATTGTACATTAACTTGACAAGTAAAAAAAGAGGAAAATGCGAACTTCTGAATATCTATTTGTCCAATATTCCACGGTAAATAGATATTACTCATTGTCGCTGATATCTTCATCAGTTGTGAACTCGGAATGTTCATCAGCTGCATCAACATCCTCTGCAGTTTCTTCGTCTGAAATATCCCATTGAGGATGTTCTGTGGGTACTTCTGGTGCTTCTTTTACATCCAACTACAAATATTTTCACAATAAAAGTAAGGTAATTTTAATTGTATTAATTTTTGTTTGTAATACGACAATAAGTTTCACCACGTACCTTAATATCTTGAGCTTGATCAAAGCCAAGATAAGAATCACTACGTAAACATACAGTAAATGTATAAACACCTGGCCATCGTGGCGCTGTAAATTTTAACTGAACTTCTTCAAAATGTGCTAACGATGTAACGTGAATGGGAGTTGTCAACAACGTTTGACTCTTACGATCACAGATGTAAACCCACCAGTATTCCTGTTTAACATCTGGAAAAAGTGGACAATGCACTTCGTGCGATAAATTACTTCTTCCTTCTAAAACTTTTTCTCTTTTTGAGAGTTTTTGCTGAAACCTAGTCATGAAAACATCGAGAAATTATTGAATTTGTTATCATGAATATTAATGCATTATAAAAATATATTTCACCTTTCCCATTCTGTATCATCGTCGTCAATGGATACGTCTTTTTTATCATGACCGTCTTCATCGTCACTTCTGTCACTATCAACATCACTGTCACTTACATCAGATCTATCTTTGGAAGACTCTTTTTCTCCTTTGTCCTCTTTTTTCCTTGCATTAGGAGTATTTGTTTGTTGAGCATTATTATTACCATATTGAGATTGTGTCTGTGCATTTTTTGGTGCAGCAAATTTCTTACTAGGTCCCTTTTTATGAGACTTCTTTTGACCTTTCTTTTGTCTGAGCCACGCTGGCTTTTTGACAGACTGAATTTGTTCTTCTATCACTTCATCGGGAGCATCGTTACCTATTTTGCTATCATCAATCATTGTTTGTTCTTTGATGGTGTCATCTCCGAATAAATGTTTCATATCTTTACGAGTTAATGATACTGTTACAGTTACAATAGCACCAGCAGTATAAACAGTTGGGTTTTCATCGTCGATTACTAAAATTGCGTAGTCAGATATAATTTTCACGAAATAAATATAATCGCAAATGATGGCAAATAAACTTTACCTTCAGAACGCACTTTAAACTCTATATACGGCATATTTCCAAGGACTTTCATTACATCTTCATATTGACTGTCTGATAAATTTCTAAGGATCAGTCTTCTTTCTTCTCCTTTCAATTGTGCAAATTGTTGAAGACTTTTGATTTGATGCTATTAATCAATGTCACAATATTTAATTATTAGATACAGTAAATTATAATGTAATTTCATTGCGTATAAATTAAATATTATAATGATCCAAGCATACCTTTTTTGGTAAGAAGCATTTTAAATTATCTTCCGTTATATGTGGTAACTGTAAAAGAGGATTTTTAAATTCCCAAAATCCTTGTACTATCATTGAACATAACTTCATACAATTTTCTACGGTTTTAATAGTTGGTAAACGCGGGACTGAAAGGAAAGATACCTCTTAAGTAATATAAAAATATATTCAAATTTATATTGATAATTAAAGCTGTTAAAAGATTAAATATTCTTGATAATATACGCAAAGATATGTTGTATAAGGTTTAGAGTTTTATAAAGCATGCATATGTACCTCTTCTAGCATAAGCTAATAGAATCACTCGATTAACGCAAGTTACCATTTCTTGAATTAGATATGGACATTTTTTTATTATGTACTGTCTATCTTTTTCTAATGTTTCTGGATTTAGCTGTAGACGAGATAAATGTGCATGAATTAAAGCTCTAGCTTTAATTGAATAGGAGTCACATAGTGGTGTTTCCTTATTTTTTACTCCTAGGTCTGGCAGTTGCTTGATAAGCTGAAAAAAAAAACAAAAGAAAAAATACAAATACTGGAATTACATCAAGTAATTAAATGGCCATATAAGTTATCTCCTAATTTTACTTTTACTAGTTCCAATAAAATGAAAATAAACTAATAAAACAATGCACTATTTGTCTTACTGAATAAACTTCTTCACTATCTGTGTATCTTTCAACTATTTCTGCATTTCGTTTCTTGTGAAATTCAAATGAAGCAGCAAGAATCATAATAACTCTTTTCAGTGACATAGATGGAGTTTTAATAAAAAAGACATAATATAATTGAGTAGTCGCTAACAACACCTAGAAATAAAAAAATTAAACTGTTATTTGACTAATATTTCATTATGTTTCTTAAAATTGAAATTTATTTACTTGATCACCAGTATAACGAATACTCTTATACCACCATGTTCCAACAGCAGTTGGCAAAGCACACATGAACACCAACAAATACAATCCTAAAACCCATACTGAATTTTCTTTCTCAACTATCCAAGAAGGTAAAGCTATTCCAAAACTCATTGCTCCTGGACCATCTGGATTTCCATACTTTTCCCAGTTTTTTCGAGCTTCCTCATCCGTTAGTGCTCGATAAGCTGTTAATTAATATAGAGACACATGTTTTTACTTTTTAATACAACTAATGCCTACATGTTATAATAACTATATTACGTTATTATTAGCATTAATAAAAAATTCATCATTACGTAATTGTTAGTATGCAATTATAATACAGTTAAACTTGTGTTTATTGTTTTTGAAAGTACTTATTGAACTATACCAGAGTTGGACAGAGTTGTTTTGTGATTACTTATGTAATTAATTATTGAAAGTAATCATGATAATTATGATTGCTAATCAATTAATTTTTATTGTGATAAATCAGTAACCACAAATAATTTTTATAATCTGAAATCATAAATGAATAATTTGTAGTTGTTAGACAAATACTTAATTTATGTTTTACTTAAGGCACACAAACTGTTTAACAGATTTTTTACATTAAGAGTTATATTAATTTTGCAACCAACGGTTATTGATTTAATCATGTCTTTCGATTTCATTAGCTGTAATCACTTTCCTTATTCATTAGTCATGGTTATTGATATCTATTCACTTAATCATAATCTTTAATCATTAATCAGATTAGATTTTGTCCAACTCTGAACAGTACTTAGTTAGTATTCAATATATTAAGCATTATACATTTATTCTTACCTTTAGTTAATTTCATAAATGCCTTTTCATTTCCAGTTTCTTTATCTGGATGAAGAATTAAAGAAAGTTTACGGTATGCTTTTTTAATGTCACTTTGACTTGCGGACTAGGAATAATTTTTACATTATGTATATTGTGCTACATAAGTTAGATACATATATACAGGGTGGTTCACCACATTTTGCCATCTAGATTTACGTCATTATTATTACTCATAGCAAACAATGTTTCAGATGAAGTTGAATGGTTTCGAGAGGGGCACATTCTAATGGTATATTTTTTTTTGTAGGTGGATGTGTAAAGGAGATATGAAGGTCATTAATGTTTTAATAATATTTTAATAATATCTCCTAAACTAATGATTTTTTTACATAAATAGATTAATACTTTTTTGTAAAGAATATGAAGGAGCATCAGCTAATGCAATAAAAAATATATGATTCCATTTGAAAAAACATTAATGACCTTCATATCTCCTTTACACGTCCACCTACAAAAAAAAATATACCATCAGAATGTGCCCCTCTCGAAAACATTCAACTTCATCTGACGTAAATCTAGATGGCAAAATGTAGTGAACCACCCTGTATATTTATAGATATACAAGTTATACTTACAGGAGGAACTCCAAGTATTTCAAAAGGATCAAAATTGGCCATTTCATAGTCAAATTGTGATACCTTATATGCCAAAAAAATAAGGATTATCCACCCAAAAATAATCAGAAATTTCCTGCAGTAATGCAATTACATTGAATAAAAGAATATTTAATTTATATAAACAAATACTATATAAAACAACTTACATAAATAATGCTTTGGTTTCTTTCCATGGTTCATTACGGTGCAAAATAATTTTCTTCTTTTTACATCCATCGCACTGACACTCTTTAGCCTCTTGATCGGGATCTGATTACAAAGCAATTATTGTAATTTATTACCACTTATTGAGTTAATTCACAAAATTAGATCAATGAAATAACAGTTTAAAGTTGCTAAAAAATGACTCATATATAGGCAATTACAGACTTTTATGCATTCATGATACATTAAAATCTGCAATTTAACTATAATTCATACAATCTATTAAATTCATATTAGCTTAGGGCAAAGATATAGTTAATAAAAAGAATAAGGCAATGTATTAAAATTCACATTACATCCTCATTAACCATAGGTCTGGAATATTAAATTAATCATTATAGAACCATAATAGGAGATATACTTATTAAAGAAAACAATATTCACAACATATACACTATACCAAGTTTTACTACACTACTGACAAAATAGAATATTTGTCATAGTATGAAAATGTAATATATAAGCTTAATGAAAATTGTTATTTATAATCATTATGAAAATCATTATGATCACTGTATATATTTTGCAGACAAATTTTCAGTATAATTCATAGTGATTGTATCAAACAAAATTATATACTTGCAATGGTAAACATTGCAATAATATATACTATATAATGAATTATGTATAATGTACTATTACAATTTTTATATATAATTAGTCATATTTTATATTTTAAATAACATTTTATGCTATGAACTAATGTAGAATATTGTTAATAATTATAGTTTAAAAACAGAATTATTTTTAAACAATTGTTATTGAATTTTAAATAAAAACCAAGATACTAACAAGTATTAAAAATTTTATTTACATACTACTGTTCAAAACACTATACTCCGTTATTGAGATTGCTAGTAAATTAGTAACGGGATATTCGCAATTATGTGCTGGTCAGTCTTCCGTCAGAATGTTATAAAGCAGACTGCATATAGAGGAGAATGATCGTGAAATACAAAGATTTGCGTTAAACGAACAAAAAATAACGCATAAATATGAAATGTTCTAGTACTATCATTTATTTTTTACGTTAAATTTGTAAATAAATTTGTTGGAATCTAACCTTGTTTAGGGCAACGTGGCCAAAGGTAGTAAGTCCCAGGTATCAAAAGAAGTGCCAGGAATGACAGTAAAAAGTAGAAAAACGTTCCACCGCTTTCGTCATATTGCAATTTTTGGCCGCTCATGGCTCATTAAGTAATAATATTTAAGTATATCGTTTAAGTACATTCATTACTAACTCCACTTTAAACTCACGGTACCATTCAATACATACAATGCAGTGGCAGTTACAAAGCTGTCGTCGTCAAGACTGCCAACTCAGCACCAAATGCTAATACATAGTTTAAGTCTACCGTACAATTGGCGTTGCCGGTCACGTCCACTTATGTGCATATAACGAGAAAAAGAGGAGGATGTTACGATTCGCGATAATTACGTCTGTTAACAAACGACAGAATATTAACCCCACAGTTATGTACTACTTTACTGTACCCATGTGAGTTTATGATGCACCACATCATCATAACACCACAACTTTATAATTCCTTTACATTCTAACCTAGAAATACTGCTATCGATAACGATATCGATAAATATCGATAATATTGAATGACTTGGTAACATCGTTCAGAAAATTGAAATGTAAATATAAAAACGTAATGCGTAATTTTATTATTCACATCAATTTCTATCTGAAGCATCAAAGAAACATTTTCTTGAAATAAAAAAACTTGATTGAAATTTAAATAAGAATAGAAGAATTTAAATATGACCTTACGTTTTACCTTGAATAGAACGATATTATCGTTACGTCATAAGGAAGTAAATACGATATTAATCGCGTATCGATAGTCGACAACGGCACTTTTATTTCTGTTATCTTTCTGCCACAAGTAATGTCACCAATGTCAATGTCATATGAGAGGTGCTGTTATTGGTAATTGACAAGTTATCAATATATTATTAATACTTAACAATATATCGATAATACTGTTAATGGTTAAGATATTTTTAAAGTGCCGGGGCTAATGGGAGTGATTAAGGTAGAATGTAACGTTTGTAATTTTATCGTTTAAATTTATTTTTGTTTCAACTTCAAACCTAACATAACATAACCTGACACATACGTTTATCATTCAAACTTATATATTATATATTTATTCATCTATTCATTTATGTGTAAGCTTTAAATCTAATATAATCTAATTTCAGACAATAACAATTTAAATTAAAAGGGAATCAGAGTAGATTAGGTTGGAAGTTTAAAGAAGAATAAGGAATATATGAAAAGATTAATTATTTTTATACAAATAAATCCGAACGATAAAATTACCTGTTAGATTCTATTTTAGTCACTAAATATTTAATGATATCAATATATAAAGTTATCGATACCATGTCGGTATTATCGATAATAACACTTTCTGTATGAGCATTCGAGAGCAAATTTAATCTTCCTGGGCAAAATGGCGTTTAAGTGTTTTGGCATTGTAAATGTTTACTTTTCATGAATAAGCTGTTTTATTGCATACTTTACATTTCAAAAGGATAATTCTAAGAACATTAGCGTATTAATTACTTTATTTGTACAATAACATTATGTAAATTATTATTACTTCTCTGTAATTGAATATTACAATCAGATTCACATTTACTTAGACAAGTATTATAGCAATTTAATATGTGAAAAAGATACAGAAGATGATAGTTTATTGCAAAGTAATTAGTTTAATGAATTGAAAGTATTTCGGAAACCTCGTTCTTACATGTATTTTAAAATTTATATTTTCGCGCGCGCTGTCCCAAACAGTCTTATTAGCGCTAAACGCGAAAAGACAGGAACAAAAGTTTCGTCTTTCCATGAAATAAAGTATTTTTATGTTTTGTAGACGCTTGAAAATTGTTTTACTGGTACGACGGAGTAAGAAAAATGCTTTTGTAGTGTGCTATATTCATTAAACGAAATTTTGAAAACAATTATGTACTTTACTTATTTTTTCTGGCTTACCAATACTTATAAAGCATTCGGAATACTGTCATGTTCCGATTCTGACCAAATTTTGTGAACAAGCTTCTTTTTTCAAAAGGAAACATCTGTGAGAACGGTGTTTCAATGTTACTCTCTATATTACTATGGGATTGAAATGAGTCAAAACAAAGGTTTAAACTAATTTTGATTTAATACTAATTTATAATACTCGCTCTTTTCTCGCTAACTCGCAATTTCAATTCTCACAAAAGACTGTTCTCCTTTTGCTCATGCATCCCTCCTAAATATACCAATCACTCACTCACATTTTCACATATACAGATTTTGCGGTTATCGCACCTGATATTCCACTCTCGCTCTTATTTTCATTCGCCCTCTCTTTTACTCGTTCGTTCGGTCATTCACCTGTCGCTTGTTTACTCCTTTGATGATCGACAGCTAATCAGCAGCCCTAACAACAGATAGTGTATGCATTTCTTTCTTATTTTTCTTTATTTGTTCTAAGTCGTGTCCTAAATTTACCCTAAGTCGCGTCGTTTAAACCTAACGGCTGGACTTGCTACATTACCGACGAGATACAGTATAGTGTGCGAACTGTTCTGAATACAGGAGTAAAAATAAACCAAACCAAACCATAATCTGCATCTTCGGACCACGGAATATATTGCAAACCATAGAAAATTAATATTAATAAATAAATAATAAATATATAGCATATTAAACAATAAAATCAATATTAGAAAGGTGGCGCCATCTCTCGGCGAACAGGGTGAACTACACGGTTTTGAAATTGTAGTTTCATTAGTTCTCACACATTACCGCTAAATGGCGCCACGCGTAATGTCTTCGATTCAATCCAATTAATATAGTTGATTTTATTAGCTTAATTGACTATAATATGAATCGAATTACATTGGAGTGCAAGACCTATTAACTTCTAATTGTTTTGACTTTACAAAACTATTATCATTTTTTAACCATTCTTAGGCTAACCCTAATTATCCTAAGGGTTCCTGTTTAATGTTCTGTCATCTAGCGGTAGAAGATGAGAACTAACTAAACTATAGTTTCAAAAGTGTGCAGTTCACTCTGTTCGCCGAAGAGATGGCGCCACTTGTTTCATTTTCGAAAAAATTCAATTAATAGTGATTTTATTGATTAATATGCTATATATTTATTATTTATTTATTAATATTGATTTTATGCTGTTTGTAATATATTCCGTGGGTCCGAAGATGCAGATTATGGTCTGGTTTGGTTTTTTTTTACCCCTGTATTCAGAACAGTTCGCACACTATACTGTATCTCGTCGATAATATAGGGAATGATATAAGAATGGCAGGAAGTTTTCCTTCGAGTCGCCAAAAACCATTCTCACAGATAGCTTCTTTTGTAAAAGAGAGAAATTTTTTCTCAAGTCGCCAAAAATCCTTCTCGGAATCATTATTTTTATTAAAAAGCAATCCATTCCCCAAATATCAGTCAATTTGGAGCATGGAGGTTTTCGAAAGTTTAGCCAATAAACGTAAAAATTATCTTGACTATTTAGTTCCATTAGTTCCCACCTTCCACCGCTAAATGATTAGCTATTTTGAGTTTCATAAAGTGTAATTTCTTTTATTTTCTAATATGCAGCTCTGAGTTTACTGTAAAGCTATTTTTTTTTATTTCATCATGCCTGTAGAACAATTTGTGTGTGTCAGCAATGTGTAAAAATGCTTTATTTTACAGCAAAACGCAATTCTTTGTTTCGGCAGTTCTATATATGACCGCTAGATTACGTCGCAGATACTATTTGTTGACAGTGCGCGCGAAAATATAAATTTTAAAATATAGATAAAAATGCGGATTCTGAAATGCTTTTAATTTTTTCAAATTGATTACAATATAATAAATTTGTCTCTTATATCTCTTTTATTCTCTAGTTATGAATATAAATTTCAATGTAAATTTCAATTATAAAAAAATGTTAAGGTAAGTTTTGGTTTAGTTCCTAGAATTGGTTTTTGGAAACGTAAAGTCTGCAATAGCACAGTTTGTATTTAAATGTAAGCATGTGTTTGCAACATTTTTACTATTTATCGATTTTTAAAATGTTTGTTGTAAATTAGACATAATACATGCCAATACGCAAATATAATGTGGGGTGGTAGGGACATGTTCCTCTTGGCTGCCATTTCTTCCAGGGAATCCAGATTTGCACTAACAATGAGTGTACATACATATAAATGCATGCGTCATACTGTCGTACATATCCAATGTTTACCATAAACAAATGAGTCGATACTGACATTGATAAGAAATGTCGATTTTGTAAATACTAATCATGAACAAAGAGCACTGTTTGTCAATCTCAGCATTATTACATTCTGGACTAGTGAATGTGTTTAATCAAAGTCGGTGATACAAAATACGAGTGACGATATTTGGAATTATCATATATAAATGTGTAACAAAGTCTAAACAATTTGTTAATTCTTAAATTACGTAACCATAAAAATGAAAGGAAATATTAAATTCGAATAATCATTTTTTTATATTTTATATCCTCTTTCTAAAACATGAAATTAAAACAGCTGTTTTTAAATTTTTTAGTCATTTATTTTTAAAATACGTAATTTCATTTGAGCTTGGATCGTTCATTGACTTTTCTTTCCAATTAACAGATATGATTAAAAATTGACTTTACGTCAAATAATTGTGAAATTTATCAAGACAAGATCATCATGCTTTAAATTAAAGAATCGAGCGGTAAATGTGTCGTCTGTATCTGTGACATTCTGATCAATGGTGCTGTCTGGATTAGTTTATTTACAAATACATACTGCCAATGTATGGTTCTGTTTGACAATAAAACTATGATATTCATCATATATTTACATTATGTATAATAAACGCACTAAAAAATTGTGATATCTGACTTTGATAATCCAAATAGTAAATTTCTAAGGTACGTAAAACGATAGTTGGTGGGTAGGTTAGATGCATTTTAAAACGTACGTCACTAATGAAGTGATTTGAATTAGAAAACAGTTTATTTTTTGGATAATAACTGAAGTGGTATTTATAAATTTAGTTTCTCATATTTATATCATGATCTTAATAATTTTAAGGACATTGACAATTGTATCATAACCATTAGTGTTGTTATTATTATTGTTATTATTACTGGTATAAGTTGAAAAATATTGTTAACATTACATTTTGTATTGTTGTTACTTTAAAATATAATCATATACCTATAATGTATATTACACTGTTAACTGGTGGTTTATTTCTGATTCCTACTTAATTATAAACTTTTAATGTTCTCTTATACAGAATTAAAATAATTTTATATCATAAATGATGACTGCAAAAACTGTAGCTGAGTGGACACAACAAGATGTGACAAAATGGCTTAATGAAGTTGGACACAAAAATTTTGTTGATTTATTTCACTATCATGACATTGATGGAAAGGTGTTGTTAACTTTGAAAGAAGACGATGTGAAGTCGATATCTCACAATGAAATATACAAATTTGGAGATATTAAAAGACTATATATTAATATAAAGCAATTGCAAAGAGATAATATGGCAGTATTATTTGAATTAGGATACGTCGACATATTTCCTTCACCCAATTTTTACAGTCATCATAAGCATGAAGTAAGTATAACTTTTACATTATTTTTGTTTAACCTGTAAGATATAGAGTTCAGGATCTTGGATCTTTTCAAATTTGTTTCCATGATTCATTTATAATGTGTTATTTTTAAAAGTTCTAAAGTTCACAGCTTAGAGATTCTAAAATATTCAAAGTTCAAACATTTTAAATTTCTAAAGCCTCTAATTTAGGAAGCTTAAAATGTACTCTAAAGGTTAACATCATTACCTTATGAATACACCTTATAAATTTATCAAGTATACAATAACAAATAAAGTTAATTATAGTTTAATATTTTTTGATAGATGCCTATTAAGGGTATAAATAATGAGAACTCTATCGAACATGAATTTTGTTCAGCATCTGTCTCAGAAGATGGACATGCGTCACATTTACCACCAGAAATCTGGAAGGCTTTCATTAGTTTGGCTTATTTATTTATTGTTACATGGATTACTGCCTTCGTGATGGTCATTGTTCATGATAGAGTTCCTGATATGAAAAAATATCCTCCATTACCTGACATATTTTTAGATAATGTTCCACATATTCCTTGGGCATTTGATATGTGTGAAGTTACAGGAACCATACTTTTTGCAATATGGCTTATTGTATTAATTTTCCACAAATACAGGTAAAATATGTTATAATTTTATAAAATTTTCATGAACATCTACTGTAGACAAGTGCACTGAAACTCTAATAATATGTTCAGGTTTATCTTACTACGAAGATTTTTTGCTTTGTCTGGTACAGTCTTCCTTTTAAGATGTGTTACAATGATTATTACTTCCTTATCAGTACCAGGTGCACATTTGCAATGTCAACCACGTAAGGTTCCTGAAGATTGGACAAGGTATATTTATTTCTATTATTTGTTATGTTTGCTGTCACTTTTCATATAAAAATAGTATTGGTTGTTTCTGTTGAAATATTGGACTTAGTATATTCGTATTCATTAAAATAGTACATTTTAGTATGATTAGTGACAGTAAAAGTATTCAAATATTTATGAAAAAGGAAAAAAATGTATTATTGTTATCTTTATTTTACAGTTCTGCATATGTAGAATTGTATAATAAGATTGCTATGGCTTATGTTATATGGCGTGGTGCTGGTATGTCTATCCAAGGTGTTAGAACTTGTGGTGATTATATGTTTAGTGGACATACTGTTGCCCTTACCATGTTAAATTTTTTCATTACAGAATGTAAGTATTAATATATACTTATATAAATTATAGATAATATTGGATAAATTTTTCGTTTACAGATACACCACGACAATTGTACTTCTTACATACCTTTACCTGGATGCTCAACATGTTTGGTATATTCTTCATTTTAGCCGCACACGAACATTATTCTATTGATGTTTTTGTAGCCTTTTATATTACTTCTCGACTGTTTCTTTATTACCATACGTTAGCAAATAATCAAGCATTGATGCAACGTGATTCCAATAGGACCAGAATTTGGTTTCCATTGTTTAGTTTTTTTGAATCTTCCGTTGATGGCATTGTTCCGAACGAGTACGAATCACCGTCGTTGATTATTTGTAATTTGGTGGGTACAGGGAAAGATATATGGAATTTGGTACGATCTTCAATTTGCTTCCGTAAATCATGGCGCAATATAAATGGTAGTATAAAAACTAGCACAAAGAAAGAACACTAGCCAATTTATTGATTGTATCAGTTTTATATTTATTTGATAATAGATTTTTGAGAATATTAACTTTGTTTAACAGTTCTCTTTGTATTTAAAGTAACAAAGAAGATTATTATATAGTAAGTATTTATTTTTCTAAGTGAAACTATTAACGAGGTTAATAAAATGACCTGACTGTTATCCAAACGAGTTTTTGTTATTTAGAGTTTTCTAATGTTTACGTAGTAGTTATTCATAAGAGTTCTTTCGAACTGTACTGCGGCCTTTCGAAACAAAGATTTATCTAATTAAACATTACATTATTTTTATTAATACTAATTTTACTTTTTTGAATTCATTTTTAAAATTGTATTTATGTTATTTAAGAGAAATGTTTATTTCTTTCGGAACAAATACAATCGGCTGTACTGTTATTAAGCTGTTGCAATGTATAAACTTTTATGAAATATGTATTTAATGTTATACCAAAATAGTTATTTTATATAGAAAAGAACATGATCTTCGCATCTATCATTTGTATTATAGTATCATATATTTTTGGTTAAATATACTCATATTTAAAATTATGTTTATTGCATTATATTCTAAAGTGAAATTACAAATTTCTGAAAGTTACGGCGATGAACTTTTAAATAAATCGTAAATATTGCTAAAAGTTAATTCGATACAAAGATCTATGAATCTTTTTATTCTATAACTTTTGATATGGGTCTTAAACATGTATAGAGATGGATTAGTGTAATACTATATAGAAATATAAATAGCTTTTCCACCTATAATTCGTATTTACTATTTACGGAAAAATAATTGTAAGCAGAAGAATTTTTACTTCTTCCTATTTTCACATTAATCATGCATATTTAAATCTTTGAGTTATTTTTACTGTCATGCGACTTTGAAAACTGAAGTAATAAAAACTAGCTGTGAATGATTAAACTAATTCTTAACTTTTAACATATTATTATGTACGTGTGCGTGTGCGTGTGCGTATGCGTGTACGTGTATGCATATACACTACACACACGAATCATGTATATAGGATGTTAAAAAAATTGTGGTAGGAGCAAACAGAAGGTGATTTCTTACAAAAATAGGAGTAATATAATAATATAAGTTTATATGTATGTAAGAGACCATATTAGAGATAAGAAGAAGATTAATTAATTTATTCTGAAAGTAATTAAAGGGCTTAAATAAGCAAATATGTTCAATGATAAAATGTTAAAAACTACGTAAGAGCTGTGTAAGAGAGCACTTACTCTGATCTCTTAAGCCCATTTGAAGATTTTTTATAAAAATTAAACATTTACAGAAATTGGAAAAATATACCGAAAACGACTGATATAAAGTTGTAAAAAATGTAAATATTGAGATTTAATAATTGAAGTAAAAAATAATTCTGGAACATAAGAACTTGTTACTTTATATTTACGAATTTTTCACTAAAAATCACCTTCTTTTGTATTTGTATCACAATTTCCAATATCTCCCTACTATTAATAATTTTTATTTTTTGTGCTATTTAAATAGAGTAAAGTATACATATTGAATTTTTCTGTTGTGAGAATCAACAATTGATAAGAGGCTACCTGTAAAATATATTTATATTTGTTACAAACAGAATATAGTTACTTGAGTCTTCGGAGGTGGCTCGCAATATATGCTATCAAAATAAAGTTAATACGTAAATAGCAAAGTTATGTGATAAAAATTATCTTACGTATATATTAATATTTATACTATCATTATTATAATCTGTGACCATGTTGTATTAGGTTGACCAGATTATTTTTCGATATTGTATTACTTTGAATGTATTTTATATTCTTTTACAAACGACTGTAAATTATAAGTTTTATATTGTACGATATAAATTCATTATTAATAATTTATTATACAGAATCTTTGTAAATATGATATTTAAATTAGTTGTACAATCGACATTAAATAACGTTAACTTTGTTACAAATCGGAACAAATACCAAATTTCTCAAAGTATCCTTTATATGGTATCTATACAGAAAATATTATATTATAAAATGAGCACGTTTTGATTTTGCAGTTAATAAACTTTACGAAATTAGTTATCTTCCTGATAAATCATTAATATATTCAATGAAAATTTCTTGTACAGTAGACTCTCGTTATATTGCCAATTAGAGAGTTGTAGAAACGGATCAGTTTTTGGCGAAAGATCATTAGTAAAGGTGAATTTCTTTAATTGGCAATATAACGAGAATCTATTGTATTGACACCTTTACACAAATTTCTACGCATATTGGCCTTTTTTAGGCATTATATGGCCACGTGATGTACTGCCACGCATTATGTTGCTATACATCGCATTACCTCGTGTTATATTGCCACGCGTTATATTGTTATGCACTGTATTCTTAAATTCTTAAATTTTCAAACTGCTAAGTTCAATAATTTTCAGATCCGCTACGATCGATATCTAAATCCGCAAATCCCAAAATTAAAAAAATGAAAAATTCTTAAATTTAAAAAATCTCCAAATTGTAAAAATCTCGAAATTTAAGTTTAAAAATTTTCAAATTTCCAAATTTCCAGTTCCTCAAATTAAAAAGTTCTCAGATTAAAAAATTTCATAATTCGATATTCGCAAGTTACCCAAAATATAAAATTTGTCAAGTTTCCAAATTTCCTAATCGCCAAGCCGAAAAATATCTGAACTACACATTCAGGAAACATTTTCTTTTTCCCACCTACAATCCCGCTACGTCCATGGCAATATAACGAGAGTCTACTGTAATATAATTCGTCAAAAATAGCACCGTTCACGCAACTGTGTTCCATTCCTATAATTAAACCGCCGGTGTATAGATAGCTTGATGGTTTCCGAGCAAACTCAGTAACCATCTAGTTCTCTCGTTATTCCACATTTCAATTACAAATTTTGATTTTTATGTTAAAAATAATGAAAATTTCTATTTTATAAACGAAACTGTGTGGTGCTTTTGTTCATTTGCGTGTTCCACGTTTGTCTCTTATCAGGTACGTATCATGAAATGGTATGATTAATGAATATTTATCTACATTCTGAATCATCGGTGTGTTTTCTGCATCATGCTTCATAGGCCACTAGTATATTTTCTTTATAAACACAAATTGTACTTTGCACATCAGCAAAATGGTGTTAAGAATATATTTTCATTCGCAATTGTCAAGTTTGGGTGATTTATGACATAACAAATTATTGGGTTATTATTCAGGGGTTCAAAACTTTTTAACCATATTCGGCCATGTTTCAAGATAACACACATTATTACTAGACAATTATTTGTATTATTATCAAAACTATTAAAATATAATAGTTCTTTCACAACTTGTCATATTCGATGGTTATTGCAATTAATATTTTGTCCAAAACAAAAAACTTAAAGATGACTTTAATCTATATAAAAGTGGATATTTTATGAACTAGTATATCGTAAACAAAATTGTTAACAGAAGTTATACTAAGTATTTTCTTCAGGCGATAAAATCAAAACTTTTGTCAATATCAACATAGTCACAGTAATAAATACTAACATGTTCACTGATTAAAAGAATTTATAACCAAGCACAGAGTCTGATAAAAATATGTATAAATAGCAAGGACAAATACACTGTTAATTGATAAATTAATAAGAATAAAGAAAGACAGAATCGGGATTAGTTGATTACTTTATAGACAAAACTATTTAATTAAAGAATATACAAATTATGACGAACTGAATTTACAATAATAATAGAACGTAAATATATTACCGTTTGTCGTTGAAATCACAAAACGTTAGAAAGTATAGTTGTTTATAAGAAGATTATGTTCCTTTCAGGAGCGAGCAAGGTAACGTCTTACTTCGACAATCGACAAGTTAATAATGAATACTCGGGCCTCGCCCAAGCAATGTTCGCGACACGCTCGGGCCTCTCCGATTTTCCCGGAATTCTACCCTTATCTACCATAGCGGCTTTACTCCTAGACCAGCCTAAAGGTCCCGGAGAACAACCAAGTGGTTCTCCGTCCGCTGCCCCTCACTACCGGAGACGTTCCTCGTATCCCTCTCAGGGTCATACCGGCCTCAGGGCGATACATAGAGCACTCCCCCTAGCCGTGGCTTGAACGGCCCCAGGTTCGCCGAAGCGCCCCTGTGCACGCAAGGAGATCGCCAGCTAGGCATCAATTCTCGGAAATTTACAAATGTTATCTCGCTCGCTCTTCCTTCGCACTCGCTACAAATAAACTTTACGCTACCTTCGCAATGACAATACAATCGCACGCAACTTACAACATAACGAATAACCATGGTTATTTTACATTCAGTACAGACATAACCCAAACTTATACAATTTTACTTAAATCTAAACAATTATTTTGGGAGTATTTAACATATACAGAATATAAAATATAAAAATATCTGTGACAGGGAAGCATCATATTGAACTTGAATCATTTTGAACATCATCACTTCAACATCACAATTTTGAAGCATCATATCTTGGGAATGACCTGTTCAAAATAACAAACAGGTAGCGTTTTGAAAACATCTTGACGAGGGCGAATATGCAATAAAAATGAGGGGCTTTATTTAAGAAACTGAAGATGATGTTCATTTCATTTGATCTTCAAACAACCATCCAAGGTCAAATTACTACCACCATCTTATCTCCTCCTTGATATCCCACAACTTTTGTTTGCAACAATTTTCCATATTTAAGGCCGTTTGCAAAATACGAGGGGAAGTCAAAAAGTAAAGGGATATTTCAGAAAAGTGGCATTTATTCTAATGATAGAAATGTGAAACATACCTTATTTTTCTACATGACCTCCCTGGGCTTCAATGCATTTTTCTCAACGTTTCACAAGTTTTTTGATTCCGTCGGAAAAAAAGTTTTTCGTTTGCATCTGCAACCAATTAAATCCCTTTACTTTTTGACTTTCCCTCGTATAAGGGTGAGTTGGACTTTAGAGGTACCATGTATAGCAAAATGAAAGTGTGAAAAGAATACCGGTAAAATGGATAAAGAACGTCAAAATGTAAATAGGAATATTTCTTTAAATATTCGACAGTGAAGGGACTATGGAATCGCAAACGGAAGGAGTATGTCCGATCTGCAACGGTCACGCAACACTGAAATGCAGTGGTTGCAAGCAGCAATTTTATTGCAACAAGAATCATCAGCGACAAGATTGGAAGCGACACCGATCTGTGTGTCAGGCATGGGAGATTCACGAGGACTCTGAACTGGGTAGACATTTATTGGCATCGAGGGACCTGGACCCAGGTGATGTGGTCCTGTCGGAGGCCCCTGTGGTTTGGGGGCCCGCCCTGCACGGGGACGAT
Organism: Megachile willughbiella; assembly: GCA_945859595.2. Classification (NCBI taxonomy): domain Eukaryota; kingdom Metazoa; phylum Arthropoda; class Insecta; order Hymenoptera; family Megachilidae; genus Megachile; species Megachile willughbiella. Next base: position 16,557,327 of record OX243796.1, read on the forward strand.
CAAAGACTTTGTGTGGGATGCGGGAAACGATGCCAAAGCAGCAGCACCAGGTGTAATAGTTGTGGCTGGTCAGCATGCGAGCTGAATTGTCCAGGTCTGACGGATAATACTACACATGGTTTGGAGTGCTCGTATCTTATCAGAACGGCGATACTTCCCAGGTTTGTAATGGGTACTGAGCAATGGGTGCAATGTTGAGTTTAACTTATTTTTAGGGGTGGTTTGGCAATGGTTGTATTGAGATAAGTTGGGAACTTTGGAGCTTGGAAATTTGGAATTTCAGAATTTTGCGAATTTAGGAATTTGGGGATTTGGAGGTTTGGAAATTTGGAACTTTGGGAATTTAGGAATTTGGGGATTTGGGAATGTAGGACTTTCGGGACCTAGGGATTTGGGGACGTAGGGATTTGGAGATGTAGGGATTGGGGGATGTAGGGATTTCGGGACGTAGGGATTCGTGGACGTAGGGATTTGGAGATGTAGGAATTTGGGGACGTTGGGATTTGGGAACGTAGGGATTTGGGGACATAGGGATTCGGGGACGTAGGGATTTGGGGTCGTAGGGATTTGGGGACGCAGGGATTTGGGGACGTAAGGATTTGGAGACGTAGGGATTTGGAGACGTAGGGATTTGGAGATGTAGGAATTTAGGGACGTTGGGATTTGGGGACGTAGGGATTTGGAGATGTAGGGATTGGGGGATGTAGGGATTTGGGGACGTAGGGATTCGTGGACGTAGGGATTTGGAGATGTAGGAATTTGGGGACGTTGGGATTTGGGAACGTAGGGATTTGGGGACATAGGGATTCGGGGACGTAGGGATTTGGGGTCGTAGGGATTTGGGGACGCAGGGATTTGGGGACGTAGGGATTTGGAGACGTAGGGATTTGGAGACGTAGGGATTTGGAGATGTAGGAATTTGGGGACGTTGGGATTTGGGAACGTAGGGATTTGGGACGTAAGGATTTGGGGACGTAGGGATGTGAGGACGTAGGGATTCGTGGACGTAGAGATTTGGGGACGTAGAAATTCGAGGACGTAGGGATTTGGGGACGTAGAGATTTCGGAATATATGGATTCGGAGATGTAGGGATTTGGGGACATAGGGATGTGTGGACGTAGGGATTTGGGGACGTAGGGATTTGGGGACGTAGGGATGTGTGGACGTAGGGATTTGGGGACGTAGGGATTTGGGAACGTAGGGATTCGTGGACGTAGGGATTTTGGGAATTTAGGAATTTGGGGATTTGGGAATTTGAGAATTTAGGAAGTTGGGTATTTGGAAATTGTGAGATTTGGGAATTTAGGAATTGAAGAAGTTTGGAACATAGGAATTTATAAATTTGAGAATTTTTGAACTTTGGACCTTGGGGATTTAGGAAGTTGTGAATTTGAAAATTTTTGGATTTGGGAAGCTGAGAACTTAGCAATTTAGGAATTCCGGAATTTGGGATTTTGGGAACTTGGCCATTTGAGAATTTATGGATTTAAGAATTTGGAAATGTGGGAGTTTAAAAGTTAATTTTTTGTAATTTCCTTCTCCTGATCGAATCTATATAATACACGTCCACTTTACAAATTTCTTCATTCTTAAATATCCAAATTTCTAAATTAACAAGTTACTGAATCACAAAATTTATAGACTTCGAAGCTTCTTGGTTTTTGAAATACTAAATATTACATATTTTCAAATGAGTTTCCTCAACTCAAAAAATTTCGTTTTTCTCGTAGATCAGATGTTCTGCTGGTGATACGTATGTTATTACTATGGCGCAAAAAATCAAAACAGTGGATTGCCTTAGAAAAATTGCAAAGCCACGATGATTCTCGTGGTCCTGGAACACAGGCGTACGAAGAAGCCATGAACATATGTGAACATATTCAACGTTTGTTACCAGCAATCGGTGCTGGTAAGGAAATCGTCGCCAAAATTTGCGGCTTGATAGATGTTAACGCGTTGGAAACCGCACCTCCTAGAGGATGTGTCGCCATTTATAATACGGCCTGTCTTTTGGAACATTCTTGTGTCGCCAACACGAGACACAGCTTTTCGATCGATGACAAAGGAAGACCAAAAATTATCGTGAAAGCACTTTGTTCTATAAAAAAGTACGTATACTTTTCTTAGCGATGAATTTGATTTTTTAGTACTGAAATTATTTTTACAATAATTGTCTTTTCTTGTAATTATTTTTATAATCGTTCTTTATTGTAACTGTTCTGACAGTAATTTTTTGTTGTTGTAATTGTTCTTACAATAATTGTTTTTTATTGCAATTCTAAGTGACTACAATAATTAATTGTTTTTTATTGCAATTCTAAGTGATCACAATAATTAATTGCTCTTTACTGCAATCGTGATTGCAAAAATTAATTGTTTTATTGCAATTGTAAGTGATTACAATAATTAATCGTCTTTTACTGCAATTGTAAATGATTATAATAATGAATTATTTTTTATTGCAATTGTTAGTGATTAGAATAATTACTCGTCCTTTATTGCAATAGTAAATGATTATAATAATGAATTATTTTTTATTGCAATTGCAAGTGATAAAACACTAATAATTCATAGATTTTACTCTTTATTTCTGATATAAAAAGAAGGTAGCCACACAAAGTAATTCTACAAAAAAAGAACAAATTTAAAATGTAAAATAAAATCTTTTACCCTATATCACAATCCTACAGGAGTAGCATAGCGTTAATTTCACACGATAATATATTTTTATGGTCCAGGACTCGAATAATTTTCTAATTTATGTTACTTTTATCCACAGAGGGGAACATTTGAGTACAATGTACACCCATGCCCTGTGGGCAACGAGAGCCCGAAGAGCTCATCTTCTGGAGACGAAATACTTTTCTTGTCGTTGTAAACGGTGCGCCGACCCAACGGAGTTAGGATCGCATCTCGGTACTTTGAAATGTCCTCACGATAATGGTTTTATTTTACCAAAAGACCCACTGGACTTCGAAACAGAATGGGCCTGCGATTCGTGTCCCGGTGTTCTCACGGCATCGGAAGTGATGCAGTTCACCGGAAAATTGGAGGAAGACGTCGACGAAGTTATGTATCAACCGAGCAAAAACGCTTTGATCGATCTCTATTCCAGGTAAAAATAATGTTTGTCGTCGCATTTCACAGAAATTCATCGGTAATCTTTTTATTTATACAAAAAATAATTAGTTTACAAATACATGGTTCGTGTACATGTGCCGGTGATTACGAAGGTTAATCAAATTTTAAAAGCGTTGAATTTTTGTATCACTCAATATTAATTTAACAAATGTAATCATTTATTTAATTTTGTATTGTGGAAATTTCATATTCTAACGTGTTTCATATTGGAAGAATATTAATAAATTAAAATAATTAATTCAAACAAGGCTAAATATTCTAAACCCAAAAATATCTCGAAACGAAGAATATGCATTGTCATAATCACCGTCACATATGTATATACATTATACCTTAAAACTGAAACAATACGACCAAGAAATTACAGCTTTTGATTATTCTCGTTTATTAAACAATTACAGTTACACGATAATAGTTTAATAAATCTCTTACAAAAGATAAACTGATTTTTCTTTTTCAGACTCACAACATTGTTGCATCCCAGTCATCAACAGTGCATCACCGTTAGTCATTCGTTGATTCAACTACTGCCCGCAAGTGACCCAAGAAAATCCGAGCTGTGCAAACGTGTTATTGAAACAACCAAATTATTGGATCCTTACGGAGCGAGGATTGCATTGTACACGGCTGTTGCTTTAAGAGAATTATCCGCTTGTCCAGGAGAAGACAAGAAGGATCTTTTAGAAAAAGCGTTGTCCATGCTGCAATACGAGCCGGAGGATTCGCCTGGTCACAAGCTTAGGAAGTTAATAAACGCCGAATTAAAATACATGTAAATGTAACTATGACCGTAATTACGTTGTTGTAAAATTCATTAATTTTTGTTATATTGGTTTGACCAAAAAGTTTTGTCATTTTGTAAGGTATTCTTTTTATTATATTTTAAATGTTATACATTAAATGAATTCTACAATCTTACTATTATATCTGCAATCTTATATTAATTTTTTCATAAGGAGAATTATTGTTAAGACCTTTTACCATTGACCATTTATTGTAACACATGGATCATTTATAGCAATATTTTTAATAGAAAGTTTTGAAAATAGGGACTGTAATATAAGTTGTATACAACTAATACAATACTTAAGTTGTATTTGTAAAATATTGTCAAAATTAGTCCTAGTATTTTTAATTTTAATGAAAAACTTTATTATACTAGGCACTACTTTTTGACACCCTAAAATGTAAATTTCAAGGTCATTTGTTAAAAAAAAAATAAATAAATTATGAGTAAAAGTAAATGAAAGATGACAAAACTTTTCGGTCAACCCAGTACTTATACTTTTGAATATTGACTGGTCTTTTAAATAAATGATTAAAGTTGCATTGACTATGCTAAGTTATTAACGATTAGCAATTATACAGCAGCGGACATCTTTGATCTTTGTGGCAGTGGTATCGGTATTAAATCTACAAGGTGTAAAAAAATAAAAAAATTGTTATAATTATTTGTATTCGGTTGTCCAGTACGTATAGTCGTGACTATTAGCACCGTGATGCATAGTTTTTTGTATAAAATTATTGAAATTATGAGGTTGTTGCTTGTCAAATAACGGATTTCGAAACACAGAATGTGTGACACGATCTCGTGACAGAAATAGCACTTATGGCATAGCAATTTAAAGCTCAAGGTTTGATAAAAATTACTGTATAAATAGTTTAATAATGTCTTTATTATATTGAAATTTAAATTATTGGAAATTAAATATTCGTTCATGGACGATACTTGTAGATTCATTGTGTATTTCAAAGAAAAAGGCATTTTGTATTAAGAATATTATTGAAACGTTCATGTACATTCTTTTATTAAACATTAAGCTTTAAATTGACGTGTCATAAGTGATATTTAGTGATACTTTTATGTCATGAAATTATGTCACATTTTTTATGTCTTGAAATTGGTCATTATTTATTGTAACCGACAGCCCGCCATTTTATATTAAAATTATGAACAAAGAGTTTACATAGTCTTTTTTGTTAGATTTTAAGCTTTAAATTGATGTACATAAGCGTCATTTTGTAATACTTTTATGTCATGAATTCGTATCACATTATTTGTATTTTCAAATCAGTTATTATTTACTGTAATTGACGGTCAGCCATTTTATATTACAATAAAAACATGAACGTTTATGAAATTTTTTTGTCAGAATATGAACTTTAAATTAATTTCTTTATAAATGTCATTTATCAATATTTTTATGTCATGAAATGCGGATTGACTTTAGTGTCCAAAAAATGCCATTTGACAAGCAACAACCTAATATATTGCATAATATAGTATTTACAATGCAAATGTAATTAGTACCTATATTGACAATATTACTGATTTATGTTTCTACAGAAAATGTTGTAGAAATGTAACTTAAACTAGAGAAAAACAAATGCAAATTCTATGTAAACATTATGGAGTTATAATTGGTTGTAAATCTGGACTAGATTTAGCCTCGAAAAAGAATATTTTATAATAAGAAGAATTTTGAATTTTAAAGGTAGACGCTATTTTATCGGATTAATCTTTAAATAAATGTAATGTCTGTGCACTAAAATCCATATAAAAGAGCAACACTAAATGTTGGAAAACAAGAAAACAGAGTTACAAGAGAAGAAAAAAGGATTCAAGGGCAAACACAGAAGAGGAAAAATGAAAATTTTTCAATTTGCAATTTATGTATTCACATTTTCGTTTTAAGCTCATATTAATTACAGTGTACGTAATTAAATAATTTTACTAAGAAGACTGTTATTCAAAATCCTAAAGTTCGATAAAATTAAGACACTAACAAAATTTATATTTTTGAAGTTTTACAAATCTTAAGAGATTTTATATCGAATATTTTATTTAATAAAAAATAGATAAAAATTTAGTCAAAAGCGATAGATTTAAAATAGAAATGAAACGCATCATTGCAAAGAGGTGTGTCTGCATTCGCCCTTGAGGGAGATTAGAATTGGGTACTACTCGCACAACCTTCAAACTTCGAATAAAAACAAGACATTCAAGAACAGGAAATCAACTAAAAATATACTTGAAAATTTTCGAAAAGACCCAACTATTCAAACCCCAGTGAATACAAGAGTTCGTGGCGATATAACGAGAGTCCACCGTAATTCTGAAATAGTAGCTGTATTTTCGAAAATCGAAAATTCTCGAATATCTTCGTTTTAATTTCGTGTATGCGAAGATTATTTAAATAAACGCCCAACTCGGTAAAAGATTGTCATTGGTTATTCCTATTTTGTTCGATGAGCATCGTTAGTATCAAGGTAGACAGGAACGTCGAGTACGTACAACTAACAACGGATAGGATAAAGATTGACCCTTTAATTGAGCCGTGATTTGTAAGAGATAAGTCTTCCCTGGTTGCAGTCTCTTCAGGGTGAACGGAAGCGCTCGATCTTTCGGCGGGCTTTGTTTCTCTTCGCAGACTTCGAAAGTATATTCGGAACGTCGTCGACGATGAAGGCCACATTGGTCTGGTATCGTTGTTATACTGGATAATGACGAGGCACTTTTTAATTCTCGTACCAGGATGCAATATTTTGCTGCACCCGCTGATTCTACTCCTACTGTCACCTCGTGACACGTCCTTAGGGACCTGTACTCGTGGGGTACACTTCTGGATGGTATCTAAACAAAATATTTTGGTAAACATAATTGTACTTGTGAGTGTATTTTTATTAATCATAAGTGTACTTGCAAGAGCACTTTCATTAATCATAAGTGTACTTGCAAGAGTGCTTTTATTAATCATAAGTGTACTTATAAGTGCATTTTTATTAATCATAAGTGTACTTGTAAGTGCATTTTGATTAATCATAAGTGTACTTGTAAGTGCATTTTGATTAATCATAAGTGTACTTGTAAGTGCATTTTTATTAAGAACAAGTGTACTTGTAAGTGCATTTTGATTAAGAATAAGTGTATTTATAAGTGTACATTTATAAATTATAAGTGTACTTTTAATAACAGTAAATGTACTTGTAAGTGTTCTTTCATTAACCAAAAGTGTACTTCTTCAGATTCATAGTATTTTCTTTTTGTAACGTTGTCACTGTTTATTTTGATCCTCTTCAGATTATTTCATATAAATTATTCGAATTTTTGTAGCATTTAAATTATCATGATAATTATTGTGAAAATTGTTGTAACAGATTATTTTGGGTTAAGTTCGAATATTGTTAAACATTTTTTTAATATATAAATTATTATGATAATTATTTTAAGAAATAATGATAATATGTGTGATTTCGTTCTGAGTTAAGTTCAAATATTATTAAATAGCTTCACACTATCTTGTTAATTATTATACAAATTATTTTAACAATTAATAATCATTATAATATGTCTCAATTAAATTTGAATTAAGTACAAACAATTATTAAATAATTTTCGAAATATTTGAATCATTATAATTACTGTAGAAATTATTCTAATAAATAAGAATACTTATAATAATCTATCAGTTACACTTTAGGTAACATTAAGTACTATTAAGTATTATTACACTTTCATAATATACATATAAATTGCCACAACAATTATGTATTACAAATATTATTCTAAGTATAATAATTTATTACACATGTGCATTATATAATATAAAAATGAGCACAATAATTTTTGTAGTAAACATGATTATTCATATCTGCAAAAAGAAATTAAATAATTTGTATAATAAAAGTTTGTTTAAACTCAAAATATATAATTATTATAATAATTCAAATATGAAAGAAAATTTCATAATTTATAACAAAATTTTCAACAGGTATATTTGAAAATAAAAATACATAATAATTTAAATATCACTCATCTATCAATAATTTATCAGATGTAAAATAAGTACTAATTTAATATCAATACATAATAAATTTTTGTTTTTGATGAATAAAGTAGTAAATCACCAAATGTTTGTTATATCTTACAAAATATACACTGGAAACTTTTACAATAAGAGTTTGGAATCTGCCACAATAATAGCGGTCATATAACGCCTGAATAATAGCAACCATAACGTGTCTTACTACACATGTCCATTTCCACTGTGACGGGCATAGTGTAGCTAAGTGTATTAACCTAGGAATCTCGAGGTGCTACAAGGTTTATGGTTAGTTTAGGAGATGGAGAGATTTTATAGTTATTTTTGTCAAGTTTCAAGCTTCAAATTGATGCGTCGTAAGTGTCACTTTACGATCCTTTTATGTCATGAAATTAGATTTTAAATAATATTGTACGAAAAGCTATGTATCATTATGGCAATAGTTGTGACTATAATAATTGGAATTATAGAGACTTTGAAAGATTTGAATTTTGGAATTTTGGGGTTGTGAAATTTGGGGAATTTAGGAATTTTGAAACTTTTGAATTTTGGAAATTTGGAACTTGGAAGTTTAGAAATTTGGGAATTTAGGAAGTTGGTAATTTGGGGATTTGGAAAATTTGAGAATTTGGGGATTTGGAAATTTAGAAATTTGAGAATTTGAGACTTTGGAAATTTGGGAATTTGGGAATTTGGGGAATTTGGGGAATTTGGGGATTTGGGGATTTGAGGATTTGGGAATTTGGGGATTTGGTAATCAGAAATATGGAAATTTGAAAATTTGGAATTTTGAAACTTGGAAATTTAGAAATTTGGGAATTTAGGAAGTTGGTAATTTGGGGATTTGGAAATTTGAGAATTTGGGGATTTGGGAATTTGAGACTTTGGGATTTGGAAATTTGAGAGTTTAGGAATTTGGGAAGTTGGAAATTTGAGAATTTGGGGAATTTTGGGAATTTGGGGATTTGGGGATTTGAGGATTTGAGGATTTGGGAATTTGGAAATTTGGGGATTTGGGAATCAGAAATATGGAAATTTGAAAATTTGGAATTTTGAAACTTGGAAATTTAGGAATTTGGGAATTTGGGGATTTGGAAATTTGGAAATTTGGGACTTTGGGGATTTGGAAAATTGGAACTTTGGAAATTTGAAAATTTAGAAATTTGGGAATCAGAGACTTTGGAAATTTGAGAGTTTGGGATTTGGAGAATTTGGGAATTTAGGAAGTTGGAAAGTTGAAAAGTTGGAAAGTTGGGGAATTCAGGGAATTTGGGGAATTTGGGGATTTGAGGATTTTTGAATTTGGAAATTTGGGACTTTGGAACATGAAAATTTGGGAATCAGGAATATAGAAATTTGGAAATTCTTAAATTTGGAATTTTGCAATTTGAGAATTCGGGAACTTTAGAACTGTGAAGTTTTATACCTTTGGAACTTCGAAATTCTTAAATTTTATATCTTAAAAATAATTCTGTTAAAAATTATCCACTTAGTATCCAACACCTTGCGACACCAAATACAAGATAACAGTAGAAACTAGGCAATAAGCGATAAGCGAAAAACCAAATGCTATTTATATTCTTATTTTCACCGACCAACTTCTAAACTGATATTTCCCAACTGTCATTTTGTAATACGTTCATGTTGCGAGTTCAGAAATAGTTCACCCGATATGCAAGAAAATAAAACGCAAGAATCCAGATAGTAATAAAATTTGCGACTAATCCAAAGGATAAACAAAGTCCGATACTTATCTTCATCAAGCTTTAAATATCGAAAATGATATACCATGCGCGCCATTTTACGGGACTTTTATGTCCCATAATAATATCAGACCTCCCATGTTACATAATCAGCCATTCGATTTGCAACAATCTAATAAACCGCATGTCCGAGTTTACATTTAATTAAAAGAAAAATCCTTTATGTCTGTTATCATCGGAGTAATAATTTACAAATTGCATTACAGCATGTAAATACCTGTACCACGTTAGCAGTATTACACAGCGAGTTAAGAATAAAGATTATGTAAATTATCTGGAAAGATGGGTTTTGCAACTTTGTGTTCAATCAAGAAAATGAACGTTATTCGAGAGAAATTACTTCATTCATGGATTTACCTGAGGGTATATGGTGGATGATTCTTGGGTGGCTAATATCTTTATGGCGGATACTCGTACTAATTCCTGCGGTGTAGCGGATATCCGTAATGTGTATGTCTTCCCTGAAGTTAAAGGTGGTACCCTTAATGATGCATATCCTACTACCTCCTTTTCCTATAAATGTTAATCACTATAATATTCATATTTATACATTATATATTTTTAGATTTTTATATTTCATATGTATTATACATTCAAGTATATTATTATATTTGTAGATATTTATAATCCATACATATTATATATTATTTATAGATATTTATTGTTTTAGGTATTATGCATTTATAGCTGATATTTTTTAAAGTACCTGCTATTCTTCCTGAAATAATCTTTGTACATGTATGTGTTGAGTCAATAAAAATGCAGTCATAGACGTTTTCCAAACTATTACAAAAAAATTAATAAATAATGGAATTACTGTTACTAGGTCTGAGAGTTTAAAAATATTAATTTTTGTTTTGTAACTAAAACCAATTTAATGTGGATATTAGTTGCTATACCATAACCTATAAGATTTGTATTATAAGATGATGTCTGACAATAGTCGGCGTATTATAACTCGTTCTTAAAAAATAACTAAACCATTACCTGCTTTTTTATTGCTAGTTATAATTTGTTTCATATTTAAATAATGCAATAAATTTGCAATAGTATACAATTTCTCTTTACATACACTTATAATATGAAGAAAACTCATTTACTGTTACTTTTTGATTATTATTCTCATATATTAATCGTATACTGATTATAGTACAAAGAGAATTTGTTTATTAATATTGTACAATTACTACTGTTATATTATTCCGATTTACAATGAATAAGTAATTATTATTAGTAATAAGAGTTTGAGAAAATGTTTATTGACGAAATTGAAAAAGTTACTTAACATTGCAAACTTAGTTAGGTAATGAAATATTACAAGGTTTATGTAATGATATATCACAAGTTTTCAATTAAATATGAAAAATCTATATTTTGTTAATACGATGTATTATTTTTATTGTGTTCAGTTTTAATCGTGTAATCGATATTTTCTTACCCTTAAAATTCCTGGTCCACTTAATTTCGCTTTGACGATACCACCGCCACAAGGAAGGATATGAAAGATGCTGGAAATGTTTTCTGGAGGACGATACCGGAAGTTGACGAATCCATCAGTTTTACGTAAATTTGCAGTGGTGTATCGTCCAGTGCGTAGCATTAGTTCCGGTGTTTTTCGAAATCTTATGGCGTCGGTTGCTATCCGATTCGAAACATTATTTCGTGTGTTCACCTGATGTATGGTCGAAGCAATTACAATTGTAAGATTTATTGCAGTTTTTACTATGTGGTGATTATACTGTTTTTAAATGCAAGCGTCTTTTTTTATTCTAATTTCATGACATTCTTAAATTATTTGTTATGTACGTAGAAATTGTTTAGAGAATAATCCTGAACATTCGTCTCATTTTAGGATGCAGTAGATGAATTATAAATACATTAATCACGTTACAAAAATATAAAAATACAGAAATATAGAAATATAGATGTAATGGAATACAGAAATGTATAAATGTAGCAATGTATAAATGTAGATATGTAGAATTTAGACATGTTGTAATGAAGACATGTAGAACTTACACATGCAGAATTTAGACATGTTGTAATGAAGACATGTAGAACTTACACATGCAGAATTTAGATATGTTGTAATGAAGACATGTAAAACTTACACATGTAGAAATGTAGACATATCGAATTTAGACATCTTGTAACGAAGACATGTAGAAATGTAGAAATGTAGAAATGTAGAAATGTAGAAATGTAGGAATGTAGGAATGTAGAAATGTAGAGATGTAGGAATGTAGAAATGTAGAGATGTAGAGATGTAAAAATGTAGAAATGTAGAAATGTAGAAATATGAAAATATAGAAATATAGAAATATAGAAATACAGAAATATAGAAATATAGAAAAATAGAAAAATAGAAATATAGAAATATAGAAATATAGAAAAATAGAAATATAGAAAAATAGAAAAATAAAACAATAAAGAAATAGAAAACTAAAAAATTAGAAAACTAGAAAACTAGAACAATAGAAAAATAGTAAAATATTGTAGAAACGAAGAAATATAGAAATATAGAAATACAGTAACATAAAAATGTAAAACCAAAAAAATACAAAACCTAAAAAAAATGATCCAGTCGACAAAAGAAAACGTTCCAAAAATATCCAAAAATATTCAAAGCATAATAAACGAAGAAACTCAGAGTTATTTCCAAATAAAAGAAAAGAATATCCACTCTCTGAATTTTAAGAAAGGAACACGTAAAACACTCGTAAACACAAAATGGAGGTTCGTAAAGTCGTTTCAAGTCGCGATTACTAACCACGTATAACGTGAAATTGTACGTAGTATCGTACTTCATCCTGTGAAGCGTCAATTTTGTTTGACGCACGCAATGAAGTCCTTCCGGAATGCCACGATGCTGTTGTTCCTTTGAAGAGCTTCCTTTAGTTGGATGAGGATGAACACGTAAAACATTCTGTGCTGCGCAAAGCGTTAAGGGATGAGCTTGCGATCCTGACGTGACGGCCAAACAGTAATGGGACAGGTGGGGATCTATGTTGCTGTAAAAACAAATCAATTTTCATTTATTATATTGCACCTCATTCTTTCAATAACTTCACGAGCTCAGATATTTAATAATTTAATTATGCGATTGCTTGACATCACTATTTTTAGAAACGTAGGAATATGGACAAGATTATTTAGTTTGAAAATTGAAAATATGGATACATAGGCATATAAGGATATAGGGATATAGCCATTAAGGAATATGCAAACTTGGGGATATGTGAATATTAAGACATAAAACCTTCGAAATTCAGAAATATGGAAATATTAGAATTTAGACATCTTAGGATATAAATATTTACAGATTTAGGATCTAGGAATATCGGGATTTAGGGATATCGGGATTTAGTACTCTTGGGATTTAGGAACATCGAGATCTAGAGATGATATCGGGACCTAGAGATATCAGGATCTAGGGATATCGGGATCTAGAGCTACTGGCATCTAGGGATATCGGGATCTTGGGATATGTGGATCTAAGGATATCGGGATCTAGGGATATCGGGATTTAGGGATATCAGGATTTAGTACTCTTGGGATTTAGGGACATCGAGATCTAGAGATGATATCGGGACCTAGAGATATCAGGATCTAGGGATATCGGCATCTAGAGCTACTGGCATCTAGGGATATCGGGATCTAGGGATATGTGGATCTGAGGATATCGGGATCTAGGGATATCGGGATTTAGGGATATCAGGATCTGGGGATATCGGGATCTAGGGATATCGAGATCTAGGGTTATCGGGATCTAGGGATAGCGGGATTTAGGGATATCGGGATCTAGGGTCCTCGGGATCTAGGGATATTGGGATCTAGGGTTATCGGGATCTATGAATATCGGGATCTAGGGATATTCATACCTTGAGATATCTGGTTCTAGGAATATCGGGATCTAGGGATATCCGGACATAGTTACATAGGAATATACAAATTTAGAAGTTCAGGAATATAGGCCTATAGAAATATAGAAATAACACAATATAATGATATATAGTTACTTTCAGGATCCAGAAATATAGAAATATACAAATATTAAAAAAATGAATAAACAAAGACAAATAAATATATCGATGAACAATAACTATAACTATATTTGTTATTATACTAGTTTATTTTAAAAATGAAAATATTAATGGTACCTTTTATTCCACGATATCGTAAGTCGTCGTTTGCTCCTCCTTTGTTGAAATCTCAACGAATGATGACGATTTTCCCTTTCGTTCGCGTATAATTCCGGTATGTGGCGTAATTCACTAGACGTCGCATACAAAAGCACCGTGCTAGGTGTCAATTTTTGTAAATTTGCATCCGGCGGATCTATAGATTTAATCTCGAACCAATAAAGACCAGCTCGTGTCTTTGATATCGTGAAATTCTGATCCTCCGCACCCTTGTACGTAAAAAGAGGCGAGCCTGGCTTCAAACTTTTCACCGGCCATCGCGATTGCGCTGTTGTATCAATCACAATTCTAAATTGTTAGTGTAATTCATTTAAACGAAGATGAAACGTAATCAAAATATTATATGACTTTCTAAACATAATTATCCTTAATTCATTTATTTTCAATCATCACCTATATGTTTCATATTTATAATAAACGTTTTATATTTATAAGTATTGAATTGTTTTTTAATTGTATTATATCAGGTTGCTTAAAATGAAATGATTCACATAATTTTTATTTATGAAGTTTACTTGTGATTTTTTCGTAGGCAAAATTGATTACATCAGTAAAATATTACTATTTTTCGCATTGTTTTTTATGCAATTTGTTTATGTACAAAAGGAAAATGAAATATCAAGTAAATAAAGAAATTACAAACGTCAAAATAAAATTATATAAAGAATTATATGTTATTAAGCCATATAACATTTTTTCTCATTATGTATTTTTACTAACTTAAGTTCTAACTTATTAATTCAAAAAATAATCATTATTTAATAGATGTTTAGAAATAACCCAACATTTAAGGAACACTGTTTGCAATTCAAGATACAGTAATTTTAAAAACAATAGGATTATCAAAAATGTATAATCAGATATTAAGGATGGTTGAAAAATGTTAAATGTTAATATTTCTAACAAGGATCATTCATAATTAAAGACACAAATAATCTATTAGATACTGTATACTATAATATTTATTAGATAGTCCTCTAAATTTTGATTAATATAATTCAATCTTAATATATTAATATTTATAAAATCTATATATACAATTTTTCTTAAAATCAGGAAGTTTAATATTAAATTTTAATGATAATTTTTATGGAAGTTATAAGTTTTAGTACACTTTCTGTCGAAGTTATTAATCTCAATAGAATTTTAATCAGAACTAAAAATTTTAATAGATTTAAGGTTTTGTTAATCTGTCTCTTTATTTTGTGAATGACCCTCGTATATTTTATACTTGTGTGATTGATTTCATACAATTTGTTCCTTCCGTTTCTTCGCTGTTTTCCGGTGGCTCGACGTAACTGACCGTCCACGATATCGGCCCGCTACAGGGGCTAACGAGTAACGTAAGAGGTGGACCTTCTCTCGGACTGAGATAATAGAACCTGCAATAATTTCATCTGCATCCAGTACGATATTAATGTTAGATACATATTAAATTTAATAAAGTACGAAAAAGAAAATGTAGCGTGAGAAGAATATATTACAGATGCATACTTATAATTTTCTATAATTAAATCATAGAACTTCATTTTTTAATCTCTAAAATGCATTGTGTCGGCCAAAAAGTTATATCGTAATCAGTTTATTCGATTTATGTATCAACGCATTCTTTTTCTTCAATAGATTCTTACATGGCCTTGAAGCTAATTTTATTATCTTATTATCTCTCATTTTAGTATCTTATGAGAAAACAGTGTCAAGTATAATGGAGTCTTCCATCTATTACAAATGGTTCAAATGAAAGATAGAAGCACTAACTTTGATAATATAATTATTTTCAGAAAAACATATGAATTTGAACTAAATGCAAGTTTCAGTTTGCGAGATTTTTTGTTGAAAATATTTTGATGAATGATCCTTGTTTTAGAAAAGCACAGTTATAGGTCAGTGATTAAAAGAAGATTTTGATCAATAATAATCCTCCTTATTATGTTGTATAATAAGATTTTAAGTACTGTGCTAAATTTTTGTGTAAAAAACAATAAAACTATTTGGCCAACTCAGTAGGCAACTAACTAAAATACAAAATAGATAGAATAATTTTGTAATGAATTCAAAGTGTACAAAAAATATATACGAAACGTATAGGTATACAAAACAATCTCTGTGATAATGTGTCGTATCACATATGTCTATTACTACTGTTCATACGCTGATAGTAGAATTAGACGCCATTAGCACGGCACACGCCATTTTGAATTATTAAAGAGTCATACTACTTTATCCAATTAAAAAGAACAGTATTTGTAATAAGTAATACAACTTTTTATTTTTTCCACAAAAAATGAGTAAACTTTTATTTAATTTCAAATTTTGACTGAACTTAAAAATCAGAAGTTACTAAACATAACCTAACACATAAAAGTTTTCTTTTTAAACAACGTTTTTAATACAAATTATCTCTGACTACCAAATAGATCATTCGCAAGTTTTCTTTTTTAATTTAAGAAATTCATAGAAATGCTTTTTCACGAAAACTGTGTTGGTTCGAGATAAATTGTGGACATTAACTTAGGTTTCATCGTTAGTTCATTTACCCTTAATTTTAAATCATATGTCAATTACATGACAAATTATGTGTGCATTATTCATTCAGTGTTAATTTCTTATAACGCTTTCCTCGAAACCTGTGTTCAAGATAAAGAATTACTATTTATTAATTTATACATATTTTACATAATTTATGTTTCATCATACGTTTACCATTAATTTCAAATTATATGTGCATTATACCTCAAATGATGTGTTCTAGTGTTAATCGTCATGTCCCTAATCACATGTACACCAAATAGAATACTTTTGACCCACAGTGTACTCGCGCACACACACTCAGTCATAGAGACACGTATCAAGACTACAAATGCAACATGTCGTTTATATTTAGTCATAATGTTTGATCGTGTCCGTACAAAAGTCCCCTTTTAAAGATCCCGTACCGGTTGAGCTTACGGCTGGGCATAGCCGTCGTTGTATCATTCTTTCTCTGTCTTTCTTTCGTCTGAACATTACGGTGGCCCCCTCCGGCCCCCCTGTCCCCTTCGTTCACCCTGCGGAAGCATCCCTTTCGGAACATCGTCGCGGCTCATCCCGGTTAGAATCGTCCGAGTGAGCGTCGGGACGCCGCACGTGCTCTTCGCTGACTGCCTGGCACTGAAACGGCTATTGTAAAATTAGCGTCTACACACAATGCCGGCGTCGCGGCGTCTGGGGTCGCACAGCCACGACCCCCGTCGTCTAATTTTGGCGGTCGGTTTGTCCCACTACAGACTCGAATTGATTCTGTCATTCGGGGTCCTCGTCGCGAGGACGTCTCGCGACTTTCGTGGAAATCCGCGCCAATAGCTCGTTCCTGCGACGCGTCGCGACGCCTCCGAGCGAGCACACGTTAACTGGATACGCGGCGACGTCGATTTTAATCGGTGATCGATGCTCGTTAACATGTTACGTGCCGTGCGGCCACTGATCTTGCAGACTACTTGAAGAATTTCTTTGAAATTGTAGACTCACATGTAGACATCTTAACACGTTGACATATTAAGAAGTTGGAAATTTTAAGTATTTTTACTTTTAACAAATATTACCAAAAATTTTCACAATATTTTCTACATTGTTTGTAGTTTCAAGTGGTTCAAGTATTTTCAGATAGGTAATCAAATAATATAGGTGATGGATTCGGATGGTTTAAGCGTCATCCATATATGGGTGACAGCTAAGGTGTTGTCATGTATACCGCGTTTATTATAGCTCTTTTCTTTCCCATTCTGATTTTGTGATTACTGAAAAATTGTAAATAGAAGAAGAAGAAAGAAGTCAAAAAGAAGTTTATCATTTCACGTAACACGTGTGCTGTATTCATACGTTTGAAAATTTGAATTGGTAATATTTTTTTTTTAAATCCTGTCGAATATTATCGAGATATTTGGTATATTTATTATTTACAGTTCCGAGTAGTTAATGCGAGTATTTGAAATTAGGTTTACAAACTTCTAATAATATAGCTAATGGAGTTGTAGGGAAATTTAAGCGTCACTCATATGTGAATGATGTGACAGTTAAAGTGTTAACCAGTCCATTGCGCTTAGATTAGGATTTTGATTGATTTTGCGAGATATTGCTAACGAAAGAGAGAAGATGAATCGTTTGGGTGTATTGGAATGCATTGTATTGTATTAGGGTTTCAGCTCGATTTAATGTTTATTCTTTGATTTATTTATTTTTAGGATTCATTGTTTGAGTCTGATATGATCATTGGAATTTATTTTTTTATATACTGTAGGTATCAAATTATATTGGCAAGTCAATTGATTGATATTATTTTACACGATATTCATTACGAAGTAGGTGGTTTTTATTTTCGTTAATTAGTTAACTAGGATGACGTGTATACTCGACGTCTGAAAATTGCAATTTTCTATAAATACTGGAAGTTTTAATAAAATTAATGTTAAATTGTAGTATTTTAGAATTTTAGAATTGCAGATTTTCAAAATTGCAGAATTGCAGAATTATAGTATTGTAGGATTGTAGAATTGTTGAATTGCTAAATTGTGGTATTTTAAAATTTCAAAATTGCAAAATTACAGAATTGCAGAATTACAGATTTGTACAATTGTACAATTTTAGAATTTTAGAATTTTAGAATTGTGAAATCATAGTATTACGAAAAAGAGGAATCGTGGAATTGTAGAGCATCAAAATATAAAACTATAAAGTCTGAAAATATAAAACATAGAACAGCTAATAAATATACGGAAATATTCGTCAAAATGCCTCTTTCACACAAATTATAATCAATTCGAAATATTAAGTAAATTCTATAATTAACTTTCAATATAACTCGTACCATAATAAGATCTAACGAGCAATAAAGAAAAATAATTATGTATTAATTATGTCCCAGATACGTGCGATATAACGTTAAATATAGTCAAAGTTCAAGTTTAACGAGTAACCTAAGGTTTTTAACGTTCGAAGTAATTGTACAATTAGACTTGCGTATGAGTTTCACGGAAACCATCTGATAGTAGGATTTTATGACGCGTAGCGTCGCGACGCATCGGATCATTAAGTGCTGTGGACCCACTGCACGAAAGCAAGGTTTAACGACAGTATTGGCAAAAACAAATCTTTTCATTTCTAAACCAATTCAATTTTCATCTGAATATATTTTACAGTATTTATCAATAACACAGAACGTCACTGTATATAAATATTGCTGTTTCAAATGTATTTCAATAATTATCCGAAAAGATAATGTTCATCGACCAAAAAGGAAATAAAGAGAATATCGTTATCTACGATATTCTTTTTATAAATTCAAAGAAATATTCGACAATTAAAGAATTATTAAATCAAAGGGTATTAGTTGCAATATTTTTTTTATAAATTCAAGATAATATTCGATAACGAGAAAAAGTAATAAATAAAGAAATATTCTCCTTATAAAGTGAAGATGATATTTGACAATGAAAAAATTTCTTTTATAAATTCAACATAATATTCGGCAGTGAAAAAATGAATAAATAAAACACTATCAACAGTAGTATTTTTTAAAAAATTCAACAAAATATTAGACAACGAAAAAACGAATAAATAAAATATTAATTATTTTGTTTATAAACCTAAAATTTCTTTTAAATAACACACAGTATTTTTTAGAATGTATATACATATTCATAAAAAAAATAGAGTATATTACAATATTATTAAAAATGTTTATCATAAAATATTGCATTACTTTTTATTTTAGATAAGATTAATTTGAGAGAGTTGAAAACCAGAACCAAAACGAAAATCAGTTTATTATTACAAAATATCGAAACATATATAGTAAGTAATAATAAGCACAATAAACATAAATAAGTAAAAAAAAAAAAATGAAAATAGTATTGTTGAAAATAAATATTATCATTTTGGATTAAAAATGATTGGACATTAGCTTTATATGATATAAATAGCTTTGTTAGTGAAATATTGAAATACACCTTTTATTTGGTAGCACATATGATGAATTCAGAAAATAATATCATTCACCGAGTAATTCTAGTCAAATTGCATTTATAAAATCTGTGTTACGGTTGATGAAATACGGTACGGGGTTCGTGACGTTCCCGTATAAACGTTCAAAGCCCCATAGGCCTGGGTACACGTGCATCGAATAAACAAGCTATATAACGCAAACGAAATTCGCACGAATTGTTTCTATCGTTCGACGAAATGTGAATGCACCATTCTTATGTTCCGTTTATCTTTAGACCAAAGCTATAATTTCCTTCGGAAAGAAAGAAAAATTTTGCTTTGCAGCTGTTCCGATACCAATTAAAATTTACATTTCGTTTTAACGAAACGGTACGTCATTTTTTCCACGAATTTTGCTGGATAATTATTCGAGCTTTTGTGGTAGCGATTTAATTTCAAGTTGTTACGCTGCTTTTTTCTGAGTTTCAGAGATCAAATGAAGAAATCTGTTTTGAAAGTTTTGGAAATGAGGATTTTTAATAAATTCTTTAATCAAATTTGGAAATTTTTTCTTCACGAATTTGTTTAATTTTAACAGTCTCAGGTTTTTGATATTTCAGTTCTTCAAATTTAAATGTTTTTTAAGTCTTAAAATTTCTAAATTTATCGAGATATACAAATTTCTACGTCTTCAAGTTTTCAAATTCCCAAGTTTTCAAATTTTCCAATTCTCAAGTTTTCCAATTTTTAAATTTTCAAATTTTCAAATTTTCAAATTCTCAAATCCTCAAATTCCCAAATTTTATAATTTTCTAAATTCCTAAATTTCCTACATCCCCGAATTTCTAAATTTCCAAATTTTATAATTTCCAAGTCGTCAAATCCCCAATTCTCTAAATTTCCAAATTTTTAAAAACCCCAATTTTCGTATTGCATATTTTCAATTTTATATTCCCAAATTTTCAAATTTTTTAAATGTTCTATCTTCAAGTCTCGAAATCTCAGAATTTCCAAATTTAAAAATCTATAAATCAGTAAATTCCCAAATTTCACAATTGCCCGATTTCTCGAAATTTCCAAATTTCTAAATTATCAAATTAAAAAATCTATAAATCAGTAAATTCCCAAATTTCTAAATTATCAAATTAAAAAATCGATATATAAATAAATTTCCAAATGTCTAAATTTAAAAATCTGTAAATCTGTATAAATCAGAGATGTAATAAATGTGATCATGTGATGACGTGCGATGAGTCCAACTTTTCTTACTTGGCCATTTTCCCTAGGGAAACCTACGTTGCACCCGAGTGTACAAGTGATAGCCGCATAGTTGAAATAGTTGTTTCCAAGATACATTAGTCATTCCAGTGCGTTTCGATATTCGATAGTCAGAGACATAATACGTTCTCAGTAATGTAATCTACAGGTATCCACGTTTCTATTATATTGCCTGGACGAAGGATTTGGCATTCCGTATGAATTGGACTGTAATGCAATCCACGTTACTTCAGTGCCACCTAATTCGTCTTACAAGCAGAATAAATTTGGGACAATGAAATCATTTTCACCAACGTTATTCGACGTTTTCTTTAATCAAATGAATTGTGTGAAAATTATGAATATATTCTACGAGAATAAAAATAAAAACATTAATTTATTAATTATTAATTATTAATGTTTTTAGTCTTGTTTAAATTTGTTGAAAATCTGTTTATATAAGTAAATTAAATTTTTAAGAATAAATTATCTTTCATGATGAATATTTTTAAAAACTCGAAAATAAAAATTTTGAGGACATTTGTTCGTGCAAATTAAAAGATCGAAAATAAATTCTATTCTGCGAGAAATTTTTTGTGAAATCTAAAGAAATAAAATTATTAATTTTTTTCAAATTCATAAACTGATTCAAACTTAAATTGTAATAGACAGAACAAATAAATAAATTTAACCTTCAGTTTTTTCCACCCCATTTTTAGCATATTTGCTAATTGTTAATGAGCCCTCATATCTCTCATGCAGTTTTTGATAAAATAAAATAAATTTATATTAGTTGAAATAATTAGACTTACACAGATACAAGAGTTTTTAAAATTATAATAACCCCATACAAGTAATTAAATCTTCGCCCTCTTGAAAGGGATATTTTAAAGGGATGACTGTAATAATCGTCCACAAGGACACTTAATTTTGTATACAAAATTAAAAATATATTTGACTCTAGAATTCAATAATACCTAAAAAATGAAAAAAGACATATTGAAATTGTTAGAAACAAAATTAGTAAAATTTCTAATTATTAATGATGTTATGTTAAATAAAAAAGATTGCATCTACTTTCAATTTCTGTTTAATATCGAATATTTTTCTTTAGGTCCTTAGTTGTCCTACGACTTATGACTGTAAGTATACTATAAGTATACTATTCTTGTGTGACAATACAAGACAATGAGTCAAAATGACCCAATACTAAGGATACAAGGGTTAAATAGACAATTGCATACAAAATTTTAATATTGGTGCAGGAATGTAAAGAAACTAAATTTTTAAATTGTTAGACATTTCAACAACTTCAATCATTTCCTGTATAAAGACTTATTGCCAGTCCTATAACTTATGAATTAAAATTATACATAAAAATGCGGTACATTGCGAGTCAAAATGACCCTGCCGTCCAAGTGTTAACCCAAAGGGTGTTACACTTACTCAACGATATCAAACGTTTCTTCAGATTCTTACGAATTGTTTTATAACTCACAATCAAAGTTATACATCAGAATAGAATACATGTGTCAAAATGGCTCTACACATGAAACCCAAGTGTTACCTAAAGAGGGTGCCGTAACTACTCATATCTTTCTCAGAATCTTAGAAGTACCCCTATAACTTACAACCTAGGCTACACGCGATAGTACAATATACAATGGGTCAAAGTGACCCCATACGCGAGTTCCAAGTACAAACCAAAGGGGTGTTGTATCCACTCAGCGATATCAATCACACCTTCCTTACATTTTCAGAAATGACTCTATAACCTACGACCCAGGCTGTGTACTCTCGACAGCATAATACACAGTGGGTCAAAATGACCCCATACATAATTCCCAAGTAACCAAAGGGGTGTCATACACAACGGTATCAAACATTCCTTCATTAGATCCTCGGGAATCCCACAACCTAAGACCCAAGCTGCATATTCTCGACAGTACAATAGACAGTGTGTCAAAATGACCCCAAACATGAGTCCCAAGTAGCAAACGGTGTTATATCCACACAACGATATCAAACATTCCTTCATTAGATATTCAGGAATCCTAAGAGGCTGTATTTTTGAGTGCAATATCGGGTCAAACTGACCCGTTCCACGTGTCCCAAGCGTAAAGCCAAAGGTACTACTCACTGAGATACATTGCCAGGCCGAAGGGTGGCTGGTATCTGGTACTCGGGGTGCAGGACTCCGGTCCTGTTGAATTCCTGCGCCCTGGTTGGTTTCTCGGCTCCGAACGGTCTGGGGCTGCCCATCGTCTTGTATCCCTGCTGTTGTTGTTGCTGCTGCGACAATTGTTGCAGTTGTCTGAGCTGCATCTGTTGCTGTGACAGTCTGTCGCAGAACGCGCAGCCGTCCACAGTGGGCACTGACACAAAGGCGAGCATTAAGGCGACTACCGGTAAATCGCAACGCATCGTGACGACCGATTTTCCTCGGTTATGAAAGAGGCCGACGACGACGACGACGCCGCGACGTCCGTCGTCCAGTGGCGAACGAGTTCGACTGTAGACGATGCCAGTCGGCGAGCGAGGCTGCCGCTTGGGAAACCACGCTGAGACGAAACGAAATAACCCCTCTACCGAAGCGACTTCGTGTTTGCCCCATCTTCTGGAAGGAACCCTCCCCTGCCCCGCCTCGTCCTTGCTGCTCAACCCTGCCTCGTCCCCCACGGTACGACCAAACCGTCCCATACTCGTTGTTACGTTTTGCCGTGCATATGCTGACCCACGTGTGCACGCCCGTAACCCTGATTCCGCAGAATTTCGCCAGAAGGAGCTTCCTCGACTATTTTGCCCGCCAGGGCAACCGATAGGTCAGTGCAGGGGTGCTGGTCAGCTCGGTGCACTCCTACTCCCTTCTGCCTCCTTCGTGACGCAGTCGTTTAACGTCTGGGATTCAACTTATGGGAAATAAGGATCCTGCTTGTGTAAGCCAACATGGGGTCAAACAACTTTCTAAGGTTAAACTATGCGTAATTGTTTGTCTTCAGTCAATATTAACGTGACCGGTTGCCGTGTGGTATGTGAGTGATTACTTGAAGTGATGATTTACGTCGTGTGGCATAATTGCTAAAAGTCATGGTCTTCGTTTTGTATCGTTCTAATCATTATCGGACTTTGTGAATTATTATCGTTGATTGATGGCAGTGTATTTTGAGGGTTTTCTTTAAAAGTGAGGTTGGTTATATTTTGGCGTAGATGATATCTGGCGTATGCTTTTCTTTTTTAATCGAACATCGTAGCTTTATATTGTTGAATTTTTTAATTTAGCAACTAGCTGAGATTACGTTTGTAACAAGAAATTATTTCATGTATGGCTTGTGAACAGCATGCGGTAGTATACCCCAAAGCTTGTATACAAGCTTTACACCTTAGAAATATGAAATTGGCTAACGTGGTACAAAATATTAAATTGATTTTTTTACTATGAAATGCCATATTGCGTTACTATAAATTGCCTATAATTATTATAAAATACCTTGTAACTTCACATTATCAAAGTTACTAATAACAAAACGATTATTCGGTTATGTGTTCATTTTGAGCGATCTACGTAAAAATGTAAGGTTAGTAGTATGTGTAATTTAACACAGAGTACTGAATTTGTTTGTTTTATGTCTAATCAAATTTTTAAATAAATTGGAACAAAATTATTATTAAATGGTGCACAATTTTTGTGCGACGTCCTTGAAAGTATATGGTTGACAGTATATTTAATTTAACGCAATAAAGTTTGCTATTTTTTTAAGAAATATTCTTTACATAACATGCTCTATAGTTCCAAATATGTAGTAACAGAAATTTATATTTACACAGATTTCCAAAATTGTTCAATGTTCTGTGCTAGGTTAGATATGTTACCAATCTTGTATTTTTGATGTGATACACTGAGATTGGTATAATAAATTATTTTATTAATTGTTTCAGGGATATTACTACTGAAACCTACTGAATTAAACCTGATATGAATACGTTTTTTTTTAATTCAACAAGTATGACCACATATGTGGACATTATTATTCTTTTACATATCACTAATAATTGTTTAATTTAATTTCATTGTTATCGATTTAATATAAGTACAAGTATAATTACATTAAAAAAAAAAAAAAATGGTTTCTTTCCTTAACTTCAAAAATATCATCCCTGAAGAGGTTAATTTAAGACACTGTTAAAATTGTAATTAACATCATAGTATGTTAATATTATGATTTATTATTAAACATTATTCTACAGTAATAATCAACGTAAATGAGAATAATTGTCATAAGTACGATTGTATCGCTCTAATTAAAAATATTTTTGCA
Source organism: Megachile willughbiella (assembly GCA_945859595.2). Lineage (NCBI taxonomy): Eukaryota > Metazoa > Arthropoda > Insecta > Hymenoptera > Megachilidae > Megachile > Megachile willughbiella. The sequence goes on from OX243796.1 coordinate 16,582,788, forward strand.
AATATCTCTGAAATTATACCTGAATGATGATGACGTTGTAAATTGGTTAAAAATGGCGTTTTTGACAACATATTATAGGGTCATTGAAATCGGTGAAACGTTTTCTATATAATTACCTCAGATTCTTATATACGTAATAATGGGGTCATTTACCCTAATTATTGCAGCGTCACGCGAGTGACATAATCTGAATTCGATATGAGAAAAATTTCATATTAGGTCTTGAATGACTCAACACCATTGTAATTGCGTACGTGTATGATTCTAACACTGTAAGATAGAAAAATTACTGCAAAATGTTGCAAAATACAATTCGAATACTGATCATACTAATTTTAAAATATCTGTCGAAATTTGATAAATATTTTTGCAACTTAAAATATAACATGTTTGAAATATAAAATATGATACATTTGAGTGTCCACATTAAATTCACCAAAGGTTCGTCATACATAATACAAAAATTCGTAAAAATATTGCATAGCAGTATAAATTCAAACAATATTAATTTTAATTGAAAAGTGTTCGTCGTATGTTAATGAATAATTTTACAACAAAAACTTAAGTGTCCACACCAATACTACCAAACATTCACAAGTTCAGTACAGGAAAATAAAATTCGTTAAAATATTGGAAAACACTATAAATTCGAATGACGCTAACGTCGATAGAAAAGTGTCTATCGACTTTTAATAAATAATCTTGCAACAAATACTCAACATAACACGTTGAACACCCACATCAAATTCAACTCTCAATTTCATAATCTCATCGATCGTTCTAAAAAAGTACTTCCACTTTCAAACTACCTCATCAATCGTTCCAAAAAAGTACTTCCACTCTTAAAATACCTCATCGATCGTTCCAAAAAAGTGCTTTCACTTTCAAAAACCACCATCGATCCAACGCAATTCATCCATTACTAAAAATCTTCAAGTGTATAATTCCTCATCAATGGACAAGCAAAAGTTCCTCATCAAATGAATTACCTACAAATTCGTGTCCTAATATTACACGTCGATCAGTATACTATAACTAGCCATAAAAGTGAAAGATCACGAAATGTGTATTCGTGTAAGAAATGAAGGGAAGGTTACGCGTGCCATCGCATGTAACCTCTTCAGGTTCAGATCGTTCGGCGATCGTAAGAAAAAGGACAAAGCAGATCGAGCAGTGTTCTACGCAGCGACACTACCGGTGACATAGATAAGAAACAGGTAATTATTAAGTCCCGGGTAGTATCGGTCTCGGTAAGGATAAAACAAGGTGGATGGAGTGGCATCAAACGGGGCTTTCCTGTTTCGCCGGGGCGCGATGGAAGAAGGAGCCGATATGGCGCGAAAGATCGTGAAGAAAGGGAAGTTATATACGGTACGGTTCGCTGTATCTTGGACCAACCATGGGACGATGATGACAGCAGGTCTGGCGGGTGGCAGGCCAATAAATCATTGCCTACAGTGTGGGAACCGCTGCCTATATGTTCCTCTCTGCTTGTATGGGGTATGCCATCGGTAAAACCTTTACTCCCGTGAGTTGATCACAGGGTGACCGTACGTCGTATGTGCATATAACTCGCTCTCTTTTTATCGTTCTCCTCAGGGTTCTGCATGCGTACTCTAGCTGTGTCATTGCCACTATGTGTTATGACAAGTTTTTTAATATTTGTCCAATTAACCTTGACTGTTCGGACGGTATTTGCCTGCGTAGTTAATCGTACTATATTACTGCTTTACATTATCACTATTGTCACGCGTTATATAGCCATACTCCTTCGTACCGATAAAATAATTAAAATCTTGAACGCAAGATATTTTAAATTTCCTGTATTTCAATACGAGTTTTGAATCTGTAGACCTTTTTTGAAATATTCGTCCTCATTGAAATTTGCTTAGATTCGTCATGAATTTTTAGAATCCCACTAGGTTTTGGACCACCTTGGATTCTTTTCAAGATTTCCTTCGATTTCTTTTTTCTATGAACTTCGGTTCTCTTCTTCGGATTTCTCTAAATTTTGTCTAGAACTTATCTAGGTGTTTCTATAATTTCTTTAGGACCTGGGAATTTTTTAGATTCTTCGCAGGATCTCCCTAGATCTTAAGATCTCATTGTATATTGCTCAGGAATTCTTTTGATTTTAATAGGACATTCTTAGATCTTTTTAGGATCTACTATTTCTTCTTAAATTCTCTCTAGTTCTCCCTAGATTTTACTTGGAATTTTCCTACGTTCTTTCTGGAAACTTTCCACGCTTTCTAATTATTCTAGATTCTTCGTGTGATATAAATTGTTCTTAAAATCCTTAAAGTTCGTGTTAAATTCTTCTTAAAATGATTTCTCGGATCTCTCTAGATTCTCCTTCAAATTTCTCTAGATTGACTACAAAATTTCTTCAGACTTTCTTTACAATTCCCCTACATATTATCTAGGACTTTAGATTTCTTCAGAATTTAGGATCTGCCTGGATTCTGCTTAAAATTTCTTCAGATTTTTTTGAGGATCTCCCTAAGTCTTTGTAAGATCTTAGATTCTGTCTATGATCTTCAGTTGTTCCTAGGATTTCCCTAGATTCTACCTAGGACCTCTCTCTTACGACCTTTTTAGATTTTATTTCAAATCTCCTAAAGTTCTTTTTGAAAATTTTCTACGTTTTCCTTAGGATGTCCTTCATGCGATTTCTTTAGATTTCAGATGGAATCTTCCTCCGTTCTTTTTTGTGAAATTTTCCTAGATTCACCCTAGGCTTTTCCTTAAATCTCTTCAAGTTCTGTCTTGAACCCTTTTAAATCTTCCCCATAATCTTCTTAGCTCTTTCCTAGTATCTCTCTAAGTTTTCCTTGAGATTTCACTAGATTTTATCTAGAACTTCTTCAGACCCTCTTTGGAACTTCTTAAGTTCCCCATAGAATCTTCCTAGGATTTTTCTGAATTCTTTCTAAATTTTTGCATAATCGATGGATCGTTCTCTTTGACGTTTACTACTTCAAAAAGGAATCCTAATTGCAACCAAAAATATATCATATAACAATGCACACTATAATAAACACTCCGCCATATTTGTTTCCAAAAAGAAATCGAAAAGCTTGTACTTACCACCTGTATCAACAAATTTTTACCAAAAAAGATATTTACGTTACTGTACAAAAAATGTTCAACAATGCAGCGTTTCAAGAACGGATCAAGGTAACCTAACCTAAAAAAAAGTGTATCTGCAAAGGTTACTGTTCTTTTCTGTCGAAACAAGTTAATTTTGCGTGAAGCAATCGATACGAGAGTAGATTGCTGAAAGTTATTCACATAATGCGGAACCTTTTTCCTTACATAAGAGCGTAACGTAATTCATGAAAAAAGAAAAAGAAAACAAGACGATGGATTTCAACAAGATCGTGTTCGCAATAGGTCCGCTCTGAAAAGGATAAAAAAAGAGGAACAACAGAATTATTCGGAGAAGCAAAATGATACAAGGTGATAAAAACGAGCAGTATACGGCTTCCTTGAGGGACCGTTTTTTCGGCCACTTGTCGTTATGATCGATTTTTTCCTCACTTCGATACATGCTGAAGACATTTTGGCAAAACGTCTTTATAGATTGCTACATTGTGTAATTTGTTGCAGTACCATGAACACGCGGAATCTTATAACCTCTACGGATGCATCCTGATTCTTCTTATGAGTAACTTATATACAGGGTGTCTCAGATTGGTCACCAGAACTTTGGGACACTTTATAGTAATTGTATAACTATAGAAATTCTTATTGATAGTGGAATATTTTGTTTAATGAAAGGAATTTGCTAATTTTAGGTAACAAATTTTAATATTATTTTTATAGTTTATAATTGTAGGAAACAAGTAATAATTTTGTAATGTTATTAAATGAAATTTAGTTAAATAAGGAAGAAATTCAAATGAAATGTCTTTTAGGTAATCTGTTAGTTTTACTAACGTGAGGTTTGTGATTTGGAATTTGAGATTTTTTAATTTATGAAATGTAATAGGTACTGATGTACTAACTTTCAGATTTATACATTTCCAAATACTAGGGTTCCAGAATTTCTCAATTTTTCAATTTCTCAGTCCTTACATTTCTTAATTTTTCAATTTCCCAAATTCTTAATTTCTCAATTTGTCAATTTCCTATTTTCTCAATTTCCCAATTTCCCAATTTCCCAATTTCTCAATTTCACAATTTCTCAATTTCTCAATTTCTCAATTTCTCAATTTCTCAATTTCCCATTTTCTCAATTTTCCAATTTCTCAATTTTCCAATTCCCCAGTTTCCCAATTTCCCAATTTTTCAATTTCCCAAATTCTTAATTTCTCAATTTGTCAATTTCCCAATTTCCCAATTTCTCAATTTCTCAATTTCTCAATTTCTCAATTTTTCAATTTCCCATTTTCTCAATTTTCCAATTTCCCAATTCCCCAGTTTCCCAATTTCCAATTTCCCAATTTCCTAATTTCCCAATTTCCCAATTTCCCAATTTCCCAATTTCCCAAGTTCCCAATTTTCCAATTTCTTAATTTCTCAATTTCCCAATTTTCCAATTTCTCAATTTTTCAATTTCTCAATTTTTCAATTTCTCAATTTCTCAATTTCTCAATTTCCGAATTTCTTGATTTCTCAATTTCTAATTTATTAAATTACTAAATTTCTACGTTCACAAAGTTCACAAATGTCTGAATTTATATAGTTCTACATTTCTAAATATCTGAATTTATAAATTTATAATTTTATGAATTAACAGTAAATGTTAACAGTAAAAGTTAACAGTAAATGTCCAAATTTACAAATCTATAAATCAACAAAATTCACAAATGTTTCATTTCACAAATTTACAAACCTTCAGGTGTACAAAATCCGCAAGTCCCTAAATGTTACAAAATTCACAAATTTATAAATATATAAATTAACAAAATTCACAGAGTGACAAATATCTAAACTTCCAAGTTTTTTAATTTTAATATCTCCAAATCTTTGATAGTCTCATTTTGTATAATTGTTTGTACTAAATAATATGTACTAAATAATTTGTATCTCCTTCTTAAAAAGATGATTATTTTGTGTGGGATCAATTATATGAGACACCTTGTATGTGTGAACGTATATTGTTGCAGAGAACAGGTTAACACCGTGAAATCGGATATCCTATTGTTGAGATTGAAACGATCCGGATTTTTAGTAGATACGGGCGAATTATTCACGCAACATTGTGAATCCAGGTGCTATATCTTCGGATCTGCTTAAGCCGATCTTTATCCAGATATTGTGTATCTGATAATTAAACTGAAGCTGCACAATTATCCCATCACTGTTAAACACCCTTTCTGACAGCACAAGAATTATTTCAAATATTTCTACAATGTTATCTTTGGAGACACCGACAAAAATGTTTTAACTATTTTATATTAATTTTAATTGTAAACGATACTAAATGATAAAATACAATTTAATTACGTTTATTAAACAATTTATTACTTTTAATCAATAATAATAATGAATATATAGTGAAATTATAATAAAATATAATTTCATCACTTTTAATAGAAAATTGATTATTTTTAGTAAAATAGTAATAAATACTGTACAATCTAATTGTAATAAAACATAATTTAATTATTCTTAATAAACAATGGACTGCTTTTTATAAAATGATAATGAATCTAACTACATTGATGTATAAATCAATTAATCTTATTAAAAAGATGTTTTATATTATTAAAAATAAATTAGGACACCGCTATAACAATAATGTACCTATAATAAATTTAAATAATTTAAAGCTTTGTGCAGTATTGAAAAATTATTGCAGGTGTTATTATACGGTCTGAGCATGAGAAGTGCCTCAAACTAACCTCAAAATAAACTAAAAGCGTTCTGAAGCTAGGAATAATGCTGAATTAATTATTCTCGGTGAAAAGTGTTTAATTGACCGAATAATGAATGCATATAAATATCCATAACATGTCAAATTCAACCTCTCTTAATTATAATAAAGTCTGAGCAAGTGGAGTACCTCGAACTGACCTCAGAATAGCCTCAAAGCGTCCGAAAGCTAGAAATACTGTTGATTTAATTATTCTCCATGAAACGTACCGAATTGATCAGATAACAAGTGCATATAAATATCCATAACATGTCAAATTCAACCTCTCTTAATTATAATAAAGTCTGAGCAAGTGGAGTACCTCGCACTGACCTCAGAATAGCCTCAAAGCGTCCGAAAGCTAGAAATACTGTTGATTTCATTATTCTCCATGAAACGTACCGAATTGATCAGATAACAAGTGCATATAAATATCCATAACATGTCAAATTCAACCTCTCTTAATTATAATAAAGTCTGAGCAAGTAGAGTACCTCGAACTGACCTCAGAATAGCCTCAAAGCGTCCGAAAGCTAGAAATACTGTTGATTTAATTATTCTCCATGAAACGTACCGAATTGATCAGATAACAAGTGCATATAAATATCCATAACATGTCAAATTCAACCTCTCTTAATTATAATAAAGTCTGAGCAAGTGGAGTACCTCGAACTGACCTCAGAATAGCCTCAAAACATCCGAAAGCCAGGAATAATGTTGATTTAATTATTCTCAGTGAAACGTACTGAATTGATCGCATGAATATCCAAAACATGTAAAATGCAACCTCTCGTAAATATAATAAAGCGTGAACAAGCCGAGGAGTAATGTTGATTTAATTATTCTTAGTGAAGCGTATTCAATTGATCGGATAATAAATGTACACTGTCCAAAAAATGTTAAATACAACCTCTTTGAACTCGCGAAGAACCGGTTGATTATTCCGTCCACAATGTTGAAAAGAGACTCGAGAACAGTTTAATTTACAGAAGAAACAGAATAAAATATTGCCCGATCCGTCGGACAAGCTGCACCTTAATTACGCCTTACTCAATTAATCTTGGTTGAAATTTAAACGGGGGTCAACAATGTTGCAAACATGTCCCCTGCCCAATTGGCCGTATAATTTCATTCGTAAGAATGCAATCCTTTTTTCCTTTCGGCCACTCGTATGTTTCCACCTTAATTGCCGTCCGCCATTTTATTTTATTCTTTTCTGAACAGGTCCACGCGATGCGATGGTAGATGTGCTGTATCGAGTATTGAGACATGACGTGCATGTTATCGATGCCTCACAGTAATTTGTAGTAGATCGATTGGAACCACCTTGGGTAGATAAGGATTAAATCCGAGACAAATTTTGTCGTTTCTAATGAAGATATTTCGAGATAGCAATTAAATTTGTTGATACCTCACGATGAGGGACGGTTGACACAATAATTTATCGTGTGTGGATCGAATGGTTTTGCTTTGAGTAGAAATATGAGATACACTCTGATGATATGAATAGATATGTTTGAGGATAATAGCTGAGTTTATTGATGCCTCACAGTGTGAGGTCATTGGTAACTGTAGTTTATGATGTCTAGGAGGATTGGAACCACCTTGGGTAGATAAGGATTAACCCGAGACAAATTTTGTCGGTTCTAATGAAGATATTTCGAGATAGCAATTAAATTTGTTGATACCTCACGATGAGGGACGGTTGACACAATAATTTATCGTGTGTGGATCGAATGGTTTTGCTTTGAGTAGAAATATGAGATACACTGTGATGATATGAATAGATATGTTTGAGGATAATAGCTGAGTTTATTGATGCCTCACAGTGTGAGGTCATTGGTAACTGTAGTTTATGATGTCTAGGAGGATTGGAACCACCTTGGGTAGATAAAGATTAACCCGAGACAAATTTCGTCGGTTCTAATGAAGATATTTCGAGATAGCAATTAAATTTGTTGATACCTCACGATGAGGGACGGTTGACACAATAATTTATCGTGTGTGGATCGAATGGATTTGCTTTGAGTAGAAATATGAGATACACTCTGATGATATGAATAGATATGTTTGAGGATAATAGCTGAGTTTAATGATGCCTCACAGTGTGAGGTCATTGGTAACTGTAGTTTATGATGTCTAGGACGATTGGAACCACCTTGGGCAGATAAGGATTAACCCGAGACAAATTTTGTCGGTTCTAATGAAGATATTTCGAGATAGCAATTAAATTTGTTGATACCTCACGATGAGGGACGGTTGACACAATAATTTATCGTGTGTGGATCGAATGGATTTGCTTTGAGTAGAAATATGAGATACACTCTGATGATATGAATAGATATGTTTGAGGATAATAGCTGAGTTTAATGATGCCTCACAGTGTGAGGTCATTGGTAACTGTAGTTTATGATGTCTAGGACGATTGGAACCACCTTGGGCAGATAAGGATTAACCCGAGACAAATTTTGTCGGTTCTAATGAAGATATTTCGAGATAGCAATTAAATTTGTTGATACCTCACGATGAGGGACGGTTGACACAATAATTTATCGTGTGTGGATCGAATGGTTTTGCTTTGAGTAGAAATATGAGATACACTCCGATGATCTGAATAGATATGTTTAAAGATAATAGATGAGTTTACGGATGCCTCACAGTGTGAGGTCATTGGTAACTGCAGTTTATGATATCGAAGTCGATTTGATTCACCTTGAGTAGATAGGGTTAAACCTGACACAAATTTTGTTGATACTAATGAAGATATTTCGAAAGAACGACTCAGTTTATTAATGCCTCACAACGAGAGACGGTTAACCCAATAATATATGATATGTAAGTTGGCGTGAGGCAGGTGAATAATTTATGATGATAGGTTAAAAGAATTCGTTTTGAATTAATTAAAGTTACAAGATACGTTCTAATAATTAGGATGAACATATTTGGTAATAATAATTGCATCTATCGATGCCTCATAATCTGAGGTTGTTAAATACTGCAATATTGACAATTCTAATAATTATATGCGAATGAAATGTTCTATAATTACATTTTCAAGTGCCCAATAGAAACTTGAGTTCATTCACACTTATTTACTAAACATGTCTCACACGATGATGCCATTAGGTACACTTACTTTAACCATCATAATAAACATATTCGAGATCAACTTCCTGTAATTATATTGCAATATTTCAGATAGAAAATTGAACTTATTTGTACTCAGTCATTAAGAATGCTTCACACTGTGAGGTCGTTTTGTACAGTACTTTTATCTATGATAATAAACATATTTGAAAAGCATTTCCTGCAATTACACTTTCAGGTACCAAATGGAAAACAGAGCTCACTCACACTAATTCATGAAATATGTCTCACATCGTGAGGCCATTCTGAACCATAATTTCAACTATTGCAATAAACATACTCGATATAAATATCTTGTAATTAAACCTTCAGGAACCAAATAGAAAACAGAGCTCACTGACACTAATTCATGAAATATTTTCACACCGTGAGGCCATTCTGAATAGTAATTTTAACTATTACTATAAACATACTCGAGAAAAATTTGCTGTAATTACATTTTCAGATGTTAAGTGCAAAATCGGTCTAGTTCATATTCTCCGAATATGCTTCACAACATGAGGCCATTCTGAACAAAAATTTCAACAACTGCAATGAAAATGCTTGAGAAAAACTTCCTATAATTAAACTTTCACATGTTATATGGAGAATTTACCTTGTTCGCAGTCGTTCATTAAGCATGCTTCACACCATGAGGCCATTCTGAACAGAAATTTCAAAAACTGTAATAAACATACTTGAAGAAATTTTGGTGTAATTTTCACGTGTTATATGCAAAATTGACCTTGTTCGCAGTCGTTCATGCATGCTTCACACGATGAGGCCGTTCTGAACAGAAATTTCAATAACTGTAATAAACATACTTGAAGAAATTTGGTGCAATTAAACTTTCTCGTTATATGGAGAATTGACCTTGTTCGCAGTCGTTCATGCATGCTTCACACGATGAAGCCGTTCTGAACAAAAATTTGAATAATTGCAATGAACATACCTGAAAAAATTTGGTGTAATGTCAGGTGTTAATTGGAAAATTGATCTCCTTCGCTAGGTATACCTCACGGTGTGAATCGGTTAGCCGCAGTTTATTGGAACAAATAACGTTAGGAGGGTAAGAAAAATACGTTCACCACAATCTTTACTTTGACATGTTTCGGTTCAGTTAGGTCGTTTCTTTTCCGTAGGAGCGGGACGTTGGGGCCTCAAATGTCAGGTTCCGATGATCCAGCTGAGTATCGAGTTTACACGTAACTCGCTCGAATGCCATCTCTCCTCCTCATCCTCCTTTCATCGCTTTTATCTCTCTCCCGCTTCATCTTCTCGACGCGAAGACCTACTCTGCGTTCGTTGTCTACCACTTCGGGTGATAGTGACCCTGGCCGAAGGACCCTGCCGACACCTTCCAAGTGTTACGCGGTCCAAGTGTTACCGTATAACCGTGCAAGAAAATCTCACCTGGCCACGTGAGATCCCTTTCGGGGTACTCAGGTGTCACACTGGCAACCTGAGATCTTATTTGGAGCGTGCACGGCTACACACGTGTATCGCATGCGTGTATTCCTTGACGGTGTACTGTAAAGCGACCTAATAAATTCGTTCCTAAATTCATTTCGCTCGATTAGCACGTTTCCGTGAAACTTGACGCGAAATTATTTTCTTCCCTTTTTCTCTTCTTACTTCGTAACCTGGTATTTCTTCAATTTCTTCGGATTGATTGGCGGCTTCTCGCAGATTGATCAGAGTCGTTCACTTTTTCGTCGCGCTTCGTGATTAAGAACAGTTTTTAATTAAGATATTGTTATACCTTTTTTATTATTTATAGGGGCTTTTATTTGTAGAAAGAGACATTTGTAGTATGGACAAAGTTTATTCTTGCGAAAATATTTGTAATCGTATAATTATTATAATACATACATTTATAAATATTATAATACATATGTGCAACATATGTGGCATAATCGTGTTTATAATATTAGGGCGATAATCTGTCTATTTGTTGCTGGATTTTCATTTGGACATTCAATAATAGTGTCAATGTTAGACATTTATAGGCGATATTTGAAAATTTGGATGCTTGAAAATTTGAACATTTTGAAATTATAATAGAATATTGAAGATTTGGAAATTTAAACATTTGGAGTTTGAAGAATTTTACAATGAAATTTAGGAACATAAGGATTTGTGAATTAGGTCGTTTATAAATTTGCAAATTTAAAAACTTGAAAATTTGAAAATATTTTTTAATACTAGTTTTCATAATTGTATACTATTCTTTTCCTAAAGTTATAAAATTTTGCAATATTCATCATAATTCTGTAATACTCTAAACTAAGTTTACATTAATCATAATTTTGTAGTATTCTCACCCAAAATAAAAGTAATATTCTTATAATTATTTTTTCTAGTATTCTAAATATTCCCTAAATTTATGAAATTATTATTCTATAAAAATTGAATACTATCATACATAATTTCATGAATTTGCAAAATTATGTTTCAACCCGAATAATAAAATTTTCAATACAAAATTTTATAAATTTTTCAACAAAATATTTTTTATTTCATTTAAGAAATGAAAGCTTTCATACTAATATAACAAATATTTAGGTGAATTTATACAAGGCTCATAATAAATATAATAATTGTTAAAAATGTTAATTCATAACTTTCAATGTTTTTTATTATCATTCTTTTTTCCCGAGAAACTTTTCATTTAATACACAGTCGAGTAGAAGTAGAAGAATGTTACACATTACGGAAACAATCAACAGATATCAGCATGAATTCATACGAATTATTTTGTAATTTTAAACTTTCGAAAGGTTAGGAGGAAGCAGGATCGAGGAAGTTGTAGGATCCGTACTTTTCAAAAAATTAGGCGGCATTTAATTAAAAGTTTTCGTTTTCGCGAACAGTTTAACATACCTACGACCCTTTTAATGTTCTCATGAAAGCTTCAGAATGCGTGTATTAACTTTGTGAACGTTTTAGGGTTTTCGATTGTCCACAAGGCGGTATTTATGAAAATAATAAACCAACGAATTTAGTTTTTAAGGCAAATTCGTTTTGTAAAATATCTTTTGTTGCTTTTAGAAGAACAAATTTGTTTGTTGGAACGTTTATGATCAAAAGAAAAACCACAATAATAAGAGAATTTTTGTACAAATTAGAATATATGCACTACAATTAAATAAATTAATCACAAGCAAATTTTTGCATAAATTATTTTTTACAAAATTTCAGTTCAAAAAATTAATATCAAATATTTGTCTAAATTAGTTTGTACAAAATTTCAAATAAATGAATTAATAGTAAGGCAATATTTGTATAAATTATTTTGTACAAAATTCAATTGAATAAATTAATAATAAGAATATTTGTGTATAAATTAGAACGTATACATTTCAATTATACATATAAATTGATTATAAATAAATTTTTGCATAAATTATGTCCAATAAATTTTAATAAAATAAATATTCAGTGAATTTTTGTATAATTTATTTCGTACAAAATTAATAATGATTATAGTTTTGTAGAAATTATTATGTACAACTTTCAACAACAATAATTAATTATACAAAGAATACAAAAATACGTATAATTTATGCTAAAAAAATCTCCGAAATTTTAGTAAACGATTGAAAATTTCTTTTTAGAAAATAATAAATTTTTAATAAAAATACAAAGCTTCATCATTGATGGACACAAGACAAATACTGTGTCATTTGGTATATTTTTAACCGCTTCTTCGTTATTCGGGATTTGTTAATTAAGATATACATGAGTCATACAAATATGAAATACAAACGTTTTCATGTACGTACGTATTGCTCGCGGTATGTACATACGTATTTATAGGTCCTTTCAGAATAGTTTGAGAGCAGTGTTGCAAAGGCCTAAGAAATTCACGAGAATTCACGCGTGTTGGATGTCACATATTTCGCTAGAAGCTGTATTTCATCTTTCTAACTTCCACTGTATTCTGATTTCACCAACAATTTTAATTATGATCGCGGGTTGTCAAGGAACTCACCAATGAAGATACATTGCAAAACAAATTTGTTTAACGCTCTCGAATATTATTCTAACAAGCTTTCCATTTTATTCTTATTTTAAAATAGATAAAAGATAAGAAATAACAGGCAAAAAAATTAGAAAAAAGAATAACTTTAAATAATTTTAATTTCGTGTTATTAATGTGGTACATTATATTGAAAGATTAAGTTGAAAAATTACATTGAAAAATTAAATTGAAAAATTAACTCGAAAAATTTCAGTGAAACATTGTATTCACAAATTGAATGAAAAAATTAAGTGGGAAAATTCAATGAAAAAATTGAGTGGAAAAATTAAAGTAACAAATTACATAGAAAAATTAAAATGAATAATTAAATTGACACACTAAAGGAAAAAATTAAATTAAAAGATTTCATTGAAAAATAAAATTCACAAACTAAATTGAAAAATTAAACTGAAAAAAGATTGAACGATTAAACTCCCAAATTAGATAAAAAGATTAGATTGACAAATTAAATTGAAAACTAGAAGACCTTTTTGCACAGTGAATAAATGCATGTTCAATAAATATGATATATAAACAAATTGAATATTTATCAATGTATTTGCACGACAGTAACAAACTATAATTTGTAAATAATGCATTTTCTACTATTTTTATAGGAAGGAGTACAATAAATATAAACGAAGCCATTTTATACGAGATTTGTGATCAATTCAAGTGCTATCAAAGAAGAATTATTTTAATAATACATTTATTCTAGTTGTATTGATTTTATGCAGGTTGTTATATTTAAATTAATTGACTTGAATATCTGCGAGACTATTAATAATAGTTCGATACTGATATTTTGTTGAAATAACATTTGTTCAATTAACATTTTTTGTTATAAATCAAATGATTGGAACGACAAATATCTGTCCTTAATACATGAAATATATCATTTAATAAAATTAATAAATAAATTTATATAAATTTAAATAATGTATTTCATATATCAGACATTTTTCATTCTCTCATTAAAAAGTAATCACTGAAGTTAACTAATATTCAAGTACCTTTTTAAAATTAATTTTTAACCCGTTTGTCTAGTTTAAAAATTAAAAATTGAACATTGATTTTCAATCAGGAAATCATTCAATTGACTCTTACAGTTTAATACATAATTCAAAGAAATTTAATTATACACTAAATGTGATTTATTAATTAATAAGTAATAAATTAAACTGAAAACTTGATCAATTATTTGAGAGCTTGATACAAGCATTATCGTGATTTTAAGGTTATGTTTTAGTGTGACAAAAAATTTGAAGTTGCAAATCATGCAAATGGTCATTAAATTATTATTAACCTATAAGAATGAACAAATATTAGATTTTGCTAACAAAAAAGAAGTTAATATATTCCTTGTTCATTTTCAATAAAGGGAATTATTTATCTCATGGTTAAAATAATGTAACAAACACAGCTTTAAAATTCGTTTATAAAATTATGAAACCGGTACATGATAAATAAAATAGCTCATAAATTAATGGTTTTCCAATATAAATAAGTTAATAATTTTTTACACAGCTAAAAAATATATTCACCATATCAAAATATATTTATTTTAAAAAATAAGATTGACATTTATATGTTTTCTGCGTTTACGAATAAACAATGGATACTAAATTATCCACGAAACATTTATTCAAAGTATTTTACGAATTTCGGCGATATATTAAAAGAGATAATTTCGAATGACTCTCCTTGTAATAATAATTTCGAATAACTTCCCCTGTCTTTTACGTCTACGAATAACAGCCACTAAATTGTTCTCCACGAAACCATTTCACTTTCATTCGAAATATTTAATGATACAAATAATTTCGGCGATATATCCAAGAAAATAATTTCGAATGACTCAGTCAGTATATAAATAAATTTCAGTATTTCAAATAGCTCGAAGATACCAAATGCTCAGAACAGTAAACAGCCACGATCGATTCATCGTTTCCAGTAATAAACAAATCGAAAATAAGTGATTTACAGGAAGTCTAGATATGTTCATGTTTAAAATAACTGATCTGAGTGTAACGAAGTGTCCAAGTGATTAATTACGTATGCCAATCTTAAGGCGGTTAGAGCGAGGTGTTAAAAGGATAATTACCGTCGAGATGACTGTCGTCGCGACGCCATAACGCACGGTACACAGAAGACAAGTGAAATAGCAAAAGGAAATCGCAGCCGGAAACACTATACCAGCTTAAAGGTAGACTCAGACATAACAGAACCATATTTATTCTGTTAATAATATAAACTTCAAGCTGCAAATCATTTTAATATCTCATTTATGTCGTTTAATCATAATCAAAAACTTCAAGCTAGTCACTTAATTAACAATAAATATATTATTTATATTTAATAAAGTTAAATTTATTGCTAAGCAATAGTTATTGCTAATAAACAAATATATATTATAATTGTAATAAATATATTATATCAAATTATTGAACTGTTAAATTTCTAAATATTTGTATTACCAAGTCCTTAATTTCCAAAGCATCAAATTTTTTAATTCACATATTCAATATGTGATACTCAATTCATATTCAATATATTCAATTCACATATTCAAAAATTTTTAATGTTTATACTTTTTCAAGTTTCCAAATACATAAATCCAAAATTTCAAAATACTTAAATGTCTATAGTCCCCCAATTTCCAAATTCTTTAATAATAAATATATTACAAATTTGTATATTTATGATATATTTCAAATACATATCTATATATTTATTTATTAGGAATAAATATATTATTTTTATTAATATCAGTAAATTATATTTTGTATACTGTTTATTTGATTCTTTTGTTTCTGGTCATTAACTTAGATTCGTTTTTTGAGGTTAGATTAAGGTCAGGTTAAGATTATGAGATAAATTATGTGAATTTAGATGTTTGCTTCGGTTGGTAATCAATTTTTCATCATCAATATTGGTAGTACTGAAATATTGAGTATATTATATTGACACTGCATATTGACTGTGAATTGTAAAATTCGAACATTTCGGGTTTTGGAAATTTATGGATGAGAGGATTTGTATATTCTTAAATTTGTTGATTTGTAAATTGAAATTTGAAAATGTGGAATTTTAGAAATTTAGGAATTTTTATGTTTAGTAATTTAGAAGTTTACAAATTTAGAAATTTACAAATTTTAAAATTTACAAATCTAGAAATCTAGGAAACTAGAAATCTAGTAATCTAGTAATCTAGTAATCTAGTAATCTAGAAATCTAGAAATTTAAAAATCTAGAAATCTAGAAATCTAGAAATCTAGAAAACTAGAAACTTAGAAAATTAAAAATCTAAAAATTAAAGAATCTAGGAATCTAGAAATTCGCAAATTTCAAAATTCAGAACGTTAAAATCTAGAAAGTTAAAAATTCAGGAAGTTAAAAATTATAAAATTAAAAATGAAAGACTTCTAAATATAAAACTATATAAATCTGATATAAAAACCAAGATTTATTCATTTGTAAATATAATAATTTAGAAACCGAAGATCCCGACACCTAAAAACTCAGAACCTTAAAAACACGGAATGTTCTGAGCTCTGAAAATTTAAATATTATGAAACTTAAACTCGATAATTTAGAACCTTATCCCTTGCTAATTCCAAGATTCCTAAACACACAAAGCTACTAAATCCACGTTACTTTACGTCACACAACGTGGCAAACGTCCCAGCCAACTAAATCTGACCGCGACAAAAAATCATTATTACTTCCAACTCCGTCAACACTCGTCAGTACTTCATTGAAAACCTCATCTCTTGTCATGCAACATCATACCTCAAATTGTTCAAAGCATAACATACCGAACAAAAAAAGAGAACATCTCGACGCAGCAAAGTTGCGGCAATTACAAAAAGGGGTCCTTCTATAATTTACAGGCACAGTCCCGAATGTGTACTACTGTACAATGCATCTGTTCCCGCCCCTCCCAGAATCCTGATGTTTCGGTTGAACCGACGTATTACTTATTTATTAGGACCGTGCCCGGGTGGTCCGCGACATGACGGAATCGATTACGCGAATTCGCGGAACTGGCCTTCCTGGCTCGAGTCCCTTCGGAATTATGCTTCCACTCCTTCAGATTCGCTTCTCTTTCCTCGTTCCTTTGCTCCCGTCCGTTTCGCCGTCTCTATCCCCGCGGAACCTCTCCTCGACTACTCTTTCCGACTTCTCTTCAACCTTTTTCGAACTTCTATATACCCACCCTTGTCCTTCGTACAGTCAACAGCAAATCTGGCTTTTCTAGGGAAAATATGGCAAACAAGAAACAACGTTCACATTCGTTCATTTAGGGATCTTTGAGATTTCAAGTTTAATGACGGGTTAAGTATTTGGGAGAGTAGAAATTGGGGAACTTGAGATTTGAGGATTTAGGGATATGGGAAATCTAGGGATTTGGGAAAGTAGAAATTTGGGAACTTGTGATTTGGGGATTTAGGGATATTGGAAGTCTAGGGATTTGGGAGAGTAGAAATTTGGGAACTTGAGATTTGAGGATATAGAGATATGGGGATCTAGGGATTTGGTAGAGTAGAAATTTGGGAACTTGTGATTTGGGGATTTAGAGATATGGGAAGTCTAGGGATTTGGGAGAGTAGAAATTTGGGAACTTGAGATTTGAGGATATAGAGATATGGGGATCTAGGGATTTGGGAGAGTAGAAATTGGGGAACTTGAGATTTGAGGATTTAGGGATATGGGGATCTAGGGATTTGGTAGAGTAGAAATTTGGGAACTTGTGATTTGGGGATTTAGAGATATGGGAAGTCTAGGGATTTGGGAGAGTAGAAATTTGGGAACTTGAGATTTGAGGATATAGAGATATGGGGATCTAGGGATTTGGGAGAGTAGAAATTGGGGAACTTGAGATTTGAGGATTTAGGGATATGGGGATCTAGGGATTTGGGAGAGTAGAAATTGGGGAACTTGAGATTTGAGGATTTAGGGATATGGGGATCTAGGGATTTGGTAGAGTAGAAATTTGGGAACTTGTGATTTGGGGATTTCGAGATATGGGAAGTCTAGGGATTTGGGAGAGTAGAAATTTGGGAACTTGAGATTTGAGGATATAGAGATATGGGGATCTAGGGATTTGGGAGAGTAGAAATTGGGGAACTTGAGATTTGAGGATTTAGGGATATGGGGATCTAGGGATTTGGGAGAGTAGAAATTTGGGAACTTGTGATTTGGGGATTTAGGGATGTTGGAAGTATAGGGATTTGGGAGAGTAGAAATTTGGGGACTTAGGGATATAGGAATCTAAGGATTTGGAAGAGTAGAAATTTGGGAATTTGGGATTTGAGAATTTAGAGATATGGGAAATCTAGGGATTTGGGAGAGTAGAAATTTGGAGACGTAGGGATATAGGAATCTAGGGATTTGGGAGAGTAGAAATTTGGGAACTTGTGATTTGAGAATTTAGAGATATGAGAAGTCTAGGGATTTGGGAGAGTAGAAATTTGGAAACTTGTGATTTGAGGATTTAGGGATATAGGAATCTAGGGATTTGGGAGAGTAGAAATTGGGGAACTAGAGATTTAAGAATTTAGGGATATGAGAAGTCTAGGAATTTGATGATCTTGAAATTCGAGGATTTAGAATAACTGAAATCTATGGATTCGACTATACAGTAATTCGAAGACGTAGAAATTTGGTGACGTAGGAACTTGATTTAGGGATTCGAGTGTACGTCCCTGTTTCCGTCCTTGTCCCACCGTAACCGGCGGACGTTAACGTTCGGCTTATTATGTAATCAGAATAACAATAATTGTTTCGGAACTTTCGACTACTCATCAATCCGTGTGACAGCCGGTTGCCGGCAGCTATGTGTAGCCATCGTTAACCGAACCTTTGGATGCGGATCAGAGTGCGGTAGGTTTAGGAGAACTTGAAATTATCTCTGCTTTCGCGAACTTTATCGGCACCAACGGCACACGTGGCCATTGGCGTAACTAGTATTTTTACCTAGGTATTTCGAATACTTATACATACCTCTATTTACTTAGGTACGATAACACAATAGACTTCGCTAGGGAAATTAATGCGAGGGAATTTTGAAAATTAGACATAATATGTTGTAACTTTTCAGAATTACAACGAATGGTGAACCTTTCGATTCGTAATCGTTAGTTTTCTTCAGGAAATTTAGGTTTTCTTAGATTTTTATCTAGGGAATTTTTAATTTCATCACACCTACTGAAAACTAGAGTTGACAATTTTCAAATGTGGTGTCAAGTCGAGAATCTTTGTTCGTTTGACTGCTATTTCATGTAGGGATATTTAGGTTTCGTTGCAATTATATTTAGAAATTCCTAGATTTCATTGCTATTCTTCCTAGAGTTGATAATTTTCAAATATGATAGCAGTGTTCCTTGCACTAATTATTATTTCATTTAGGAATATTTAGGTTTCCCTGCTACTTTGTCTAGGAAACCCTAAGATTTGTTAAGTTTCTAGGGAATTATTAAGTTGCAATTTTGTCGAACGTCTAGGTTTTCATCTAATTTTCCCTAGATAATATTAAGTTTTCACTTGATTTTCTCTAGGAAGCTATAGGTTCTGTTGCGATTTTAAAAAACCCTAGGTTTGACACAATTTACAAACTACAATGTAGGTAGGTTTTCTTTCCCCTAATCTAGTAATTTAATATAATCTAGTGATTGTATTATAAAATCGTGATTTTATTTCAGGAATCCTAAGTTTCACTGTCATTCTTCCAGAAAACTTTATCATAATTTTTCCTGTAAACCTCTAGTTTTAATACCAGTCGAGTGTAGAAATATTCTCCTGCTATATTGCCATTTTCTTTACAGATCTCACAAATAAAAGTCAAATTAAAAATACGTAGTCTGATCAAACTGTTCTATAAACATTAAGGATTATTATTTTTACCTCAGTATACTCACCACATTTTCCTCACATTTCCATTATAAAACATTAATATTCAATTAAATTAAAAAGAAGAAGAAATTAATTGTTCATTACGCCGTCTAAAATTTAAATAATTAAACTAAACGATAGAATAGGGTCACTGTAATGTACAAAACGATCATAAATGGTTTGCAAAAATTCATTTATTTAATGTTCCTTGACAACCATTTTGTTTCATCCTTCATCCAATAGAAACCGTTTATGGTTCCGCGAATACTGTCGATCTCGCTAAACGATAAAAACGCGTCTAACCTAAAAATCGCAACATAATAATCAATAAATTCTAAACGATAAATTAACGATATACAATAATATAAATAAAAATTTTCCAGGAAACGATGTTCTCGAGAACAGGCGTGCTCGTGGACACAAATTAGTAGCCCGCGGGCGTTGTACTCGTCTCATTATTAGTGCCCATGGGCAATGCTCTTTTTAAACCAGGGCCATCCATTTCAGGGGTCCCTTTCTCCCTGGTAACGAATGTGTCCAAACATAACAGCTTTGGACAGAGTCTGGGCAGTGATGGGCACAATTTCTCTCAATCGCACACAATTTCTCGTTAATAGTATAACAAAAAATTCTACGTAGTTTTAGAGCATCTGTGCCCTCGGTAGCCTATGCATTGCCCACAAGCTTAACGACGGGCACCTGTCCATCACTGTTTCAGGCAAACAAAAGTCTACAGAATGATTTTGAACATGATCGTAATTCTTATGGATGCGATTCTACATAGTCCTTGGGTTACGGGGAATTATCTGACGGAATGATAAAGGGGTGAAGAAACAACACCATGAACGTTGCAATTGTATGTACAGTTTTTATTGGGGTTAATATAGTAATTCTCATTATCAGGGCGGGTGAATACGATTGGGTCGTGTGTGTGTCTGTGTATGTGTGTACGCGTGTAACGTGTTCTCTTTATTTCATTTTCTTTTAGTCCGAAGAGTGAACGTGGGATTTAGGTAGCTAGCCTCGTCCTAGCCTCGTGTGCGCATCACACCGTTAATTAGTCTGCAGCATGTTTTCGTCGCATGTTTCACAATGACCGTTATTTGTTTTGTTCGTTCGTCCGTTTAAATACATCATCTAATTTAATTTACGTACGTAATAATTCGATTAATCAATAAATCCGTAATAAATCGGTATAAACGTTGAATCGTGTGCGTGAGTGAACTAGTGGCGCCGATCCTGTCGTAGGACCGGCTAGGAAGTCTCTGTAGTAACCAGTGGTAAACGTATCACAAGTTATGCAGCATTCATTTAATGCATTGTCGGCACGAGTGTTCGAGAATCGAGGTCGTATTCGTCCTCATACGTTTGTCAATCCCGCCGAACGGCAACAACCTATACTTTCTTGTCTTAACACTTTGACAGCCGGCATCAAGCATTCTAATCTCTTTCGATGATTAAAAATCAATGATTCTGCAACGGTACAATAAGGAGTATCAAACTGAGAGTCATAGTCACGCTTCGTGAAACGTGACGCCATCGTACTGTTGGCATCACGCATACCTCTCGCTTCCTCGTTTCGATCTGCTTCTAATAATTGCAATTTAAAAATAAATAATTTTACGGCAAAACATTGCGGAGGACATGTGATCACATTTCGTGAAATGTGAGGCCAGTGTTGAAGAAAAAGCTATTGTTTCCTTGAACGCTTTGAGATCTGGCATCAAATATGCCTAACCTTCGCTACTGATCTTATTCAGCCATTCGTGAAATGTGAGATGATTAAAATTAAAAGAAAAGACAAGTGCACTGTTACTTTGATATTTCGTCATCTGGCATCAAACATGGTGCTTACCTCATTTATTACCATTCATTTGATCTAGTCGATCAGTAGTCACATTTAATAAAACGTGAGGTATTGAAACGAAGTAAAAATCAACTACTACCCTTCATACTTTGATATTTGGCATCAAGTACCCAATCTTATTTATTACCGTTTTCATTTCACTCTGTTGAATCACTAGTCATATTTCATGAAATATGAGGCCATCAGAACGAAAGATAAAACAACCATTGCACTCGTGTCTTCATATTTCAACATCTGGCATCAAGTATAATGTCCAATCTCATTTACTGCTGTTCTCGTTTTAATCTATTGGATTACTAGTCACATTTCCTAAAATATGAGACCATCAAAATAACGGAATGGGACAATCTCTGCACCCTTGTCCAATATTCTGACATTTGGCATCAGATATGATGCCTAATCTCTTTAACTACCGTTCCGATTTTAATCTATCGAGTCACTACTCACATTTTACAAAACGTGAGGCCGTCAAAGTGGAAGAAAACTACTTCCTTATATTAACATTTTCACAGCCGGCATCACGATGCCTACTCTCTTTTGCTATTCTCGTTTCAATCATATACCAATTAAGAAATTAATCAGTAATTGTAGCAAAGTAATTTTGCATCAATGTAATAAGAAATATCAAACCGCAAGAATCTATGAAATGTGAGGCCGTCAAAGTGAAAGAAAAAAGAAAACGAGTTCGATTGGTCGCAAGGCAACGAGCTCTGCGAGTGTACACCTCTTCTGTTTCTAGTTCTATCTTTATCCTTGGAGTTTGGCGTGAACGTAGATCGATGCTAATTAAACTGTATAGTCCCGCCGCGATATAGCGAGGTCGTAAATTAAACCCTTGTCAACCTTTGCCCGGTGCAATCGGCGTTTCCAAGATCGTGTGCTGGTTTTCGTTACGATACGTTGGGCAGTTGCCCGCAGAAGAATTCGCGGGCACTGACATTCCTTCACGGTGGCAGTAGATCACCGGTGCACGTTCTCATGATGCCTTCGAGGGTACATTACCGGTATAAAACGTATCATCTATCAAAGAGTTCTACAACTTCGCTATATCGCTGTGTCTCCTATTTGTAATCTCGTTGTGCGTGAAATGCGCGACACGCATTCTGTATACATATATTTATATTTATACATATATATATCGTTTGTGTATACATATATAATATCTATGTGTGGCTAAAACGTTCGGCACGAAAAAAAGTCTTGTCGCATTCGGGGAGTCACGTGACTCGAGTGGTCGCCATCTTATTGGTAAAGCAGGTTAATGTTCGATCAAGAGCACGAAAAACGTCGATTCCCAAACACTCGGAAGTTATTGTAGTTTAATAGAGTGGCGCAGTGTCCATGGTGTTCTCTTTTTTTTTTTCAACCGTACTGCAGCGTCACTTATAACGAATAAGTGCATTTGCATGGCTCACGTGACACCATGGGCCCCTGCGCCTTAGGTAATTGTTATTGTATATCAAACTTTTATAAACTGTAATACAATGTAAACCTGTAAAAAATATACTGGGTGGCGGCGGCTCTGTATAATATAATAAGTAGTATTATAATCATTATGGTACAATTGTAATTCGTATAAATATATCGTTATATTATATTTCTGCGATGTGCGCTTTTTTTCCCGTTATCTCGCTGTCGATCTTATTTTTGTCTCTTTTTCGTTTTGTTTCTACCGTGTGCATCGTACAAAACCGGCAGCGTATCCGACAACCGGTCACCGGTACTATTATTTCGTTCTGTCGTTTAATTACTTTTTATAAGCGCCTCCGTTCGTTGTACGGTAAATACGGCTAAGCACCGTTTCACGTATACCAATATCTGTTACACGTTATGGAACCATATATCACTCCGTTATTCCCGTATATCGCCACTGTGTTTCTCCTTGCTCCGGTATTATCGGTGAACGAATTTCCTTTCATCTTAAACACTGCGTGAAACTATCTTTAATACGTACACGAGTCTCATTTCCCGTTCCTTTAATCCTGTTTCCATATATTTTACATTTAGTAAAAAATTAAATCGATGAGACAACTAAATAACGATGGATATACTCTGATAAGATTAAATTCAGCGCAGCGTTTAACGAACAAAAATCTCCATTACTGCCCTATTAGTCCAGCTAGATATTGAGTCGTACAGTTCTGGGTATTGTAGTCTTTTCTAGGGACTAACGACATAGAGAAAATACCCGCCAGTGAATGAGCACCTTTCTCTATATCGCCATTTTCTCTGCGAAAATCTACCGTACTCACATAGTTCACTTCCCTAGGGATTGAGGTAATACAGAAAACCCTACACTCGTGTTAATATTCCCCAAATTCGTATATGTTAATTATGTTTTATTGATTAGTAAATGAGCTTCAAACTGATTATTTAATCGGTGTATTAAAGCGAGCGTGGGACCCCTTCGTATCGCTTCTAGGATCTATTTTTCCCTAGGAAATTCTACCGTACCTCGGGTATAGACTTCCCTAGAGAAAAATAGTTCCATCACACGCTACAATACTACAGAATTATCACACAATGTGTCTAAGTATGCCAAATTTAAAAACTGTCAGATTAATTTAAAAAGAAATCATAATTTAATGATATCAATTATAAAAGCAAAATTTGATAATTGAAGACTCTTTCCTGCATCCTCATTTTCCCCTAGGGAAGACTTCCGTGTAACTCGTAATCGTTGCAGGAGTAATACGACATATTATAATGATATTAATAAAGATAATTAATTATTCCTTCAACCAAGAGCATCGAAGGCGCAGCGTTTACCGTACCACGAATAAAACAGCGTTGAATTCAGTTATTTTTCTCTCGTGCGCTCGGGGCGAGGCTAGGGCGATTTAGGAACTACGTGACAGCACAACCGATGCAAGTAACTATTTCATCTGTTATTTCCTGGTTTCATTTTCCTCTGTCGCTTTTATACAGTTGAATTTGACGGTTTCTATGTCACGACCATTGGAACCCGGTCAAAAAGTGACCGACGGAATGCTCCTTGTCCGTGTCGAGTGAAAAAACGCGTTTGGGATCGAATCGAGTACAAAAGAACTTGCAAACATTCCCGAGTTGGACCAAATGACGTATCGAATTTACGAACTGTCGCGAGCGAATCTGCTTTATCGACGTTCGCCTGAATCGCCGACGGTCGATAACGTAGCGAACAGAGAACGAACGATGGAAACGTTCGAATCGCCATCTGCGAACGGCGACTCGCACCCCCGATACACGGATGCACTTTTTTTACACTCGATACACGGAACTTCGGAAACTTTCGCATACCTCTCTCGTTACATATTGCACGACGACAAAGAAACCGCGTGTCTTGTGTACTCATTCTCTCCCAGTCTCTCCCCAGTCTCTCTCCCTCTCACTCACTCATTCACGCAGTTTCTTTTTCATTTCCAACTTCCAATTTTTCTCCTTATCCGCTCGATTGAAGGTTGTATCCGAAGAACAATGCTCTTGTTGCACAATTATCGTTAAATATATATGTATATACAGTTATATACATATATATTCGGTATGTATGTATATCATTACGTATAAATAATCGACTGCTCGCTCTTTTGGATCCTATGTACAAGTGTTCAGCTTCACGTAAATTAAAAATAATTATTTCTTGCCGGCGTATCATATATCTCGCGCGCTCGACCTTTCTCTCCCTCTCTCACGCTCACTCTCAACAAGTAAATAATACTTTTTCTTCTCGTTCTTCCTCTGTTTTGTTTCCATTTTCTTTCATTTTTTACCGGTTTTCATTCTTTGTTCAGCGGATAAAATCGTACTATTTCATCCTCGCACTGTAGGAACTTAAGATGGTGACTTCGGTTACGGAGTCCCAGAAAAATCAAAGTATCTCGTCTGTCCTATGTTTCTGCCATACGGTGTATAATTCCCGCTGCGATATAGGGAGGTCGTAAATTGAATCCCCGTCTTCCGATACAGTCGAAACTTCCAGTATCGTGTGCCGCGTGTTTCAGAGTACATTCGCGGTTTGCGAAAAATTTCTTCGCACGATTACTGTTGAGGTATAGCGTGGTCGTAAATGTCAAGTGAAACGCGTTCAGCAACGTCGGTACTTAAAATTTACGATCATGCTATATCTCGGCAAGAATGACACGATTCTTGTTGAAGTTTCCGATCGCTAAGTTGTTCGATGATTGGATTTTGCGAAAGTACCGCAGCTTCCGAAGAGTCTTACGACCTCGCTATATAGCGGCGGAGACTATATAATCAGTGTTCAACAGTGTATACAATATAGCGTGGTTAATCGTAACGATGATGCGTGTGTTCGTTAAACTGTGGATGTAACGGCGGTGACGATCACGATGATAATGATAACGATTGACGACCACAATACAAATGAGAATGACGGCGATGCAATGATAACAGTAATGACGATAATTCCTACTTAAGGGCTAACGAATTAGGGGATAACGAGCAACGTTGCACGGAAGAGTGTCGCGATAAAAATTTGGGAAATGGTATTTCTGGAAACAAAAAATTGGCGTAAGAGATTTCGACAAGTTTGTTTCGTCCATTCACACAAATTGGTAAAAGTACTTTGATTATTTTCTTGAAACACAGTTCTTAGGTATAGCGAGATCGTAAACAAATTACTGTTTCACAATCTCGCTATATCGTGCCCAAAGCACATATCACAGATCGTAACTTTGAGACCATAGGGCAGTTTGTGATTTTGATTAAGTTATGTTTGAATATTGCCAATGGTAGATGATTTATATGAAGCAGACATTTCAACATGGCGATTGGAAATCGTTGAATTAATCTGCACTTTTGCATAAATATAAAAACACATTTGACTATTGTCCTCGTCATCGAGACAATAGTTTAACACGTTCGGTCCCGGGGTAACAGTTGCACAAATTGTTACCCTTCTGAAACGTGTAATAATACACGGTCGGGTTTGAAAGTGTTAAATGGTGTCTTCATATCTACAGATGACGAATGTTGCAAAACTTTCGTTGAAGTTTGAATCTTACTTATTCAACGACCGCCATTTTATTGAACATTTGAAGGTTAATTTACCGTTTTAACGTAATAAGAAGCTTAATTATTATCGATGATTAGAGATGCTTCTCCAAGCAACTCTTAAAATATTGCAAATTCTAATCTCTAATTGATAATATTGCAGATACACTAATCCTGATGATTTTAATTTTCGAAAATGAACTTAGGTTATTCGGATAAGGATATCATTCTACAATGATTTTTAAGATTGTAAATAATTTGTAAGAATAATAAACGAAGCAAACTTGTCGAAACACCTTTTCTTTCGACGCACCATTTCACATGGGTTCCTCTCGACACTTTGACTGCCATGCGAATTTCAACAATCAACGACTTTATTAAATACTAGAAAACGAGCTATAAATAAATATGATATACCAAATTAATTAAAAATAAAATCGTATATTAATGGAACATTTGACACTTTCATGTCAGTCAAAGTGTTAAAAAGTTAACTCATGTCAGAGGGAACAACCTACACGTTATGTACGCAATATTCACAAAATAAACGCGTTACAACGGACTCTCGTTATATCGACGACAAATTTTTGAAACTGTAAATGTATCGATTTTATTCTATCGAATTATTGCAATATAACCCATATTTAATACGTTGCACTTGAAAACTGTAGATCTACCCTTTTGAGATGTACTCAAAATATCGTAAATCTACTCTTCAGTGTGCTATTAAATGCAGCCTAGTATCACGCACCATAAATGAAAGAAGTCACAGAATTCTGATAAAGTTAATATAACACAATAATTGAAGAAAATTAAAGTATTAGAATCGTATATTAGAGAAGTTACTAGAGTAAAGACAAATCAGCAATGTAATGAGAGAAAAGTCAACAAAAGTGTGCGTGTAAATCTGTATTAAATGGAATCGGCAATATAATGCGAGGAAGAGAATTAACAAAAATTTTAAATAGTATCAATAGTATATGATTGAGATAACATATATGTGCATAAAAATCCGAATCAGTAGAAATCGGCAATATAATGCGAGAATAAGAATTAACACAAATTTTGAATAGTATTAATACTATAAGACTAAAGTACTATAAGTATGCGTGAAAATGCGGGTCAAGAGAAATCGGCAATATAATGCGAGGAAAAGAATGAGCAAAAATTTGAAGTAGTATCAATACCATATGTCAGGAGTGTCATTACGGTGCGTGAAAATCCGCGTAAAGAGAAATCGGCAATATAACGAGAGTCTTTGTACTTATGAAGAAAATTAACGAATACTTCGATACAGCTAATGATATGTCGCATTTTAAACGAAGCGACCGTAAGTGGCGCGAGTCAATCGATCGCTTTCGATCAATTCATTAACTAATTCGTAATAATAATATTAGATAATAATCGTAACGCAAAGAACGCTAATAGTAATGATACTACGATAATAATAATTAATAGCGACCCAAGTAAGAAATCAGTAACTGCGCCGTTTTAACAACACGACAAATCACAATGGTCCGATTGGTATTTACTGTTTTCTACCACCATTCGAATACAACCTTTCGTATCCTCCCTCCCCCATTTTTCACCGTCGTACGCGTCTGTCCGACATCTCTAACAACGAATTAATTATTATCGACCAACCCTTATCAACGGTTACACGACCCCTCAATAATTCAACTAACTTGTACTACGTGCAATCATATGCGTACGTGGTTCGTTCCAAAAATAATAAGATCTCTTATTATGTAACTAAGTTTGGTAGCACTAATAGACAAAACAAGTATAATCCATCTATTTGATTATAAAATTAATATATATAATCCGTCAAGATTTGTATATGCAGATGTTAACTAACTTTTGATAACTTAGTAAATAAGTAGATGTTTCGAAAATGGCAGACAGTGCAGTATAGAAGACACTAGGGAAAAAGAAGCATCACTACTCAACAGTTACCATGTAATATCCCTAATTTGTTCAAGGTACTTATACATGTTTTGATACCTTCAAATTAATCTAGAAGAAATTAATACAATTTTTAATCATTAGATGTTTAATTACTAGAATTTGGTATGTAAATCAAAAGTAGTAATAATAAAATAAATATTAAATTATAACAACACGTGAATTCTAGAGAAAAATTTGATCTAGTACTTATTTTGAGGTTTCAATCTCTTATATTGCCATTTTCCCTATGCTCTAACATTCATTTATGTACATTTACACGAGAAAAAATTTGATTACTCGTCGAATTGGAAAATGCCTCTCAAAAGGTAATTGCAAACATAATGGTAACTGTCGAGTAACTGAACGATTGAGCCTTTTCTTATATCGCCATTTTCCCTAGGAAATCCTAGTCAATTTGTCAATTTACAACATATTACTCTATTATAAAAGCAGCAGAAATTCCATATGGTCCAAAATGAAAATATTATTTATTTTTAGTAAATCTAACATTCCCTCGGAGACCTACTCACTAGAGAAAAATTCTAGTTATATTAGAGTTTTGTTAGTAAAAGTATGTTTTGATTAAGTAGAAAAAATGTCACAGAAAATGAAAATAAGTGTGTCATTTATTACAAATAATCCTAGAGAATCTGAGAACTTAGTACCCCGAGAAAAAATCCCTAGTAATGGTAATATTTTACTATGCAGTGCTGTTCTGACCAACAGAAAGCATAAATACACAAAATGTAAGAAATGAGTATTATTACCAGATGAGTATTTTTACTTGATATGCAAACCAACATAAATATGATATTCCCTTCTAATTTTATTAACACATCGATGGTTAATATCACCTATTAGTGACTTCGATATATCTCCAATAATATCAATGCTCGATAAAAATATTTCTTAAAGACCTAGTTATTTTCGGAGCAAACCACGCGTATGCGTTTAGTGGTAATAAAGTGACCAATCGACGCGCACCTCTTTCCATCGTTTCCTTCTTTCTACCTACAACCTATGTGGCAATGATAATTAATCTCAGTGTGCATGTGTGAGTATGCGAGTACGTTGTGTGTATGTGTGTTCTTGTTCTTTCACACAGCAATCTGAGTCTCACTCTTTCGCGCGGCCAATCATACTTCCGGTGATCGTTCGTCGCGTATCCCGTGTGTCCAATGAGCCGAAAAAATGCTCGCGGCTCGTAAATGACCCCGAGTGGATTGGTCGAGTGTGTCGCGATCAGGGGTGTGGGTCCAGAAGTCGTTTCTCCTAAAATAATGGCTCACGAACAACGAAACAGGTGTAAGTTTTCTAACTGACGTACAGATCCACTTCATTTTTTGTTTGTTTGTTTGTTTTTTACCCCGTTTGTTAACTGCAAAATAATACTGAAGTCTGCACATGGTGCCTATCACATTATGTCTATTACGTAGTCTCTTTCTCGCGATCGTTCTCATCGTCCATGCATACTCATTCGCGCATACATTTTTTTTTTTAATTTGGTTTAGGGAAAAACGTTTGATATTTTTTCCCCCACATTCTCGCCGCCATTCGCACTTCGCACTCATTCTCTAGATTATCTCGCTCCCCTTCTCGTTAACAGAGTGGATAAAAAATTGTTAAAACCATTCTCGATGCGATTGTACCGCGTTGGACAGCTCAGTTTCTGTTCTTGGATTCTTGATCGATCGATCCTGACAAAATAAATCATCGATCAATTTCAATTTAAATCACGAACGTAAAAAGTAAGTTCACGAAAATATTCTGATGGCGTTAGATCGGGTTAGGTTAAATACAGAGATACCAATTCTCTGTAAAAACAAGTACATGTAGTTGAATTTAATTATTGTGTTTCGTGATTCAGGAAAATTTGATCTTAGAAGTTCAAATTTTAATTGAATACTTTCAGTTCCAAGGTCGTTGTTTTTATGCAGTGTGTAATATTACACAGCTGGAGCTTCAAGTGTTAAACATGCTTTACTGCTGATGTAACTATTTGCAAAGTTACGTAATTTCATGTTATTTCATGAAATTATGAAACAGTTGCAAATTTCCCTGGAAAGCCACATATGAATTCAGAAATTTCCTTGGGAAATTGTCGGAACCAAATTTAAAAGAAAAGCTAACCTCAAGAATACACAAATGAAGCTGTTAAATATTGCAAAGTAAATTATTTATCATTTACCAATTTCGTAGAATGGTAACTAAATAAGTTCTAGTAATTTATGGAATCGAGAAATTCGGAAGATAACCTCGAAACGCCATTGGAATACGAGACATACGAAAAAGATGGCAGCTAGTTTCTGCAGAAGCTATTGTCAAGTTTTATATTAAAGAAATTAAAAAAAAAAAAAATAAATAATACGAATAGACACGATACTGAACACGTGGTACAACCCATCGAAGCAGTTATAAACTCTTTTGAAACACCCTGTATATATAATATTTATATATATATTTATATATATATAATATTAATAATCAATAATATCAGTTTGTATTGTACAGGCTATTTTGGGGCTGAAAGCCTGTGGTCTCTCTAATATTTACTTAAACCCCTTGTTCGTACTCACACATTCTCTCTCTCTCTCTTCAGTTACCCATTACACTCTAATTATTTCTTTAAATAATATACTTTAATCTCGCTCTCGCTAACTGCAGCAAGGTTATGACATAAACCGGAATTAACCGTTCCTTTCGTGTCGGTATCCTCGCCACTCTTGTGTTTCTTTCTCTTTCATTAACGAAATAATCATCGTAAATGTTATTATAGCTTTACGTTAATTTTTTTCTTTTTTCTTTTTTTGTTCATCTTTTTACCTTTACAAGTTTAATACGTTAGCTCTTTTTTTTCTCTATCGTAGATTTGTCTGTGGCTATCCCTGATGTGTTAGTTACCCTGCGCTTCCGTCTGGTTGTCGAAATATTGTTTGCGAAATTGTGGTCTACGATTAAAATTTCTTTTTGTCACTTTTTTCTCTTTCAATCAAGATAACGTCCGGAGCTGGTCAAGAACATCCAAAGGAAAAGTGAACGAAACAGTTACAAAAAGCAGTTTTATGTACAAATCGAAACGTATCCATTGATTGGATACTCTGCACAGAGCTTAGGAAGTGACCCGTGTACGCGTGACCGCGTCACTTCCGGGGTTAAAACAGGAAGAACGAAAAATCTTGGCAAGCTCTTGACACCACCCTGTACGTGTGAAACCCCCGTGACGTCGATCGAGTCGAGTCGGCGTCTGATTCTGTTGAAAATTTGGCGGGCTTTCTGTCCGCTTCCGGTACCCAATCAGGGAGCAACGCAAACGGCTCGCGCGAAAGTGACGCATATTTAAAATCAATATCCTCGGTTCAACACGGCTGAGTTAATCGTAAAATAATGCTCAATTGGAAGCTCGTATCGACGCGTCTCCGGGGACAGCGGGACATGATCGGAACAACTATTTGGTCAGTGTCTGCTGATACGGCAACATCGGCAATAAACTGTGTAACGATACTCGGCACTGATATTATGTACATATATGTATATACGTCGCAAAAATACGTCGGCGAAAGTAGAAAACAATATTGTCAAACGAACAACAACGATCCCTGTTTAAACGTTGTCCCGCAGTCACCGGGCGTGCGTGTCAGAACATATTATAGTTATCTCAACGATCTGCGTTTAAACTATTGTGTTCAAGTCTTGCAATCTTACCTCATGTACATCACAGGCCACGAGGATGTTCGAGTGCGGAAAGCGCGTCTCTCTATATAGCACGTCACTTTCTCGACGAGTGGGGTCTGCTGCGATTTCAAGCAACGGAGCATCAGCTTTTCCTCCAATTTACTGTACTATTTGGTATGATCGCTCTTTGTAGCAGGAACTATTTATAGTGATGATTACGAGTCTTGGACGCCGGCGAAAGTCTGTGTTCGCAGCGCCATCTTCTTCGCCGACGCGGGATTCGCTTTAAGGTTAGGTCACGAAGTGAACATTGGCGTAACCAGAATCTGCATCTCTCAAAATACAGACTTTCCATATGAAATGGGTAGGACATACGTGTATCGTGTGTAGACTATAGGATACAGAACATAGAATATGGTAAGGTTCATGGACAAACAAATGTGGCTCATAGGACATACAGTATAGACTGTAATGTAGAGTATGTGGTATACGATGTAAAATGTATCGTGTGAATGTAGTATGTAGGTTGTAACTCGTGAGATGTTAACATTTTCAATAAAGATGCATTTACGTACACAAGGCAGGTAAGTGACCAGAATCTAAACAAGTGGTTCAAGTAATCTGGTAACCGCTTATCTGGGCAGACCTGATTACTCACCGGTGACAGTTATTTCTTGTAAAAAAGTCTTAAAGATGCTTTAAGACTAGATAAGTAACTAATCTTGTCAGTAGCTAAGAGCGAGGAAGATATCCTGCCAAGCCTCTTGCTCGAACCTAGGTACTTGCCTGGCCACTTGACTAGTCTAAACGCATCTTAAGCTAGAGAACCTGATCCTAGACAAAAATGCTAGTTACGTCAATGAGCACGTACTAAACCAGCCACTGCACCCGTGTCGAGGGCTCGAGTGACTAATTTGAACCGAAGAAGAAGAATCCGCGCGTCGAGACGAAGAAAACGGGACGGCTAGAAAGAGTTTCGCCGGCACGCTCGACTGAGTCTGGCGTTTCGCGATCGACGGACAAAGGAGGCGACGTCAATATTTTTGCTGACGAAACACGGACAAAAAGGATGTCGGAACATAGAGAGAAAAGGAATGGAGCGCGGTGACAGCGTGCGGCTTAAGCGTGTGGCGGATCGAGCAGGCCGGAGTCGTGTGTCCGTCGAGGTTTCGCCCTTTTGTAAACGGTGATAGTCAGTCTTGCGAGAAGAGAAGAATATCGCGGAAAAATCGGGGGTAGGTTAGGTGTGTTCTGTTCAGTGTAGACGTGTCTCTCGTATGCGTGTCGAGGGAGCGTTTTAGTCGAGTCGGACGCCCACGCGTCTGTGGTCCTTCAACGAGGATGACGAGCACCTACGACGTCTCATTTAATCCGAGCCGTTTTGCTGAAGTAGCGCGGGCGCCGACTGGGGCGGTTGCGGCTGCAGCGACTCGTGATGATGATGATGATGATCGACGGGCGAGGGCGAACGACTCCGCGTCGTGGACAGGTCACCACTGCCAGCACCGCCACCAGGATTCGCGGGCGACTCGAAGGGTTTCTGTTCACTGGGTGGTAGCAGATGCACCATACTAACGGGCACCGGGAACGCAGCAGCGGCGAAATCGGGAAAGAAACCCTGCGGCAGATTCCCGGCCAACAACGAATGATGAGGGAATCCCCCGTCATCGCCTGGATGCGGCGGTAGGCCGGCGAGAGGATGGGTCATTTGCGTAGGCGGTTGGACAGCCTTGACGTTATTGTTCAGCGAGTTCATCACCACTTCCCCGGTGGTCGCACCCGTACAGTCCCTCCTCAGTTGCTCGAGCTTCAAACTTTTCCCGTATTTCCCTCGCACGTACATCAGCAAACTGTTGTACGGGATGCCGAAGATTCTACTTGCCTGCGACGTCGTCATCTTCTTGTTCCACACGTGTTGAAGCGCCTCGGTTAGCTCGGCGTTCGTCCACGACCTAGGTGGTCCTCCTCTGGGCGCACTGTGTTGACCCTTCGGTCTTCCAACGGGCAAACCTCGGCTCCCATGGTCGCCCCACCTGCGCGGTGCGTCACCGTCGCCTCTGTGTTTCTTTGGCTTTTTCCCCGGGTGATGTCCTCCGAGACCCGCCGCGCCGAACAGGCCGTGCAACGTTTCCGGTTTAAAGCTATCGTGCAGGTCCGCTAGAAGAGATCCCCTATCAAGGGCGCCCGCGTGAGGGAACAGTCCACCGCCCAGGGACGCAACGCCGTCCAATGGGAACATCGCCGTGACGGATGTACGTCGCGGCGCCAACGGAGAGTCCTGTTGCTGTTGCTGCTGTTGTTGTTGCTGTTGTTGGTACGGGTGCGTCCTGTTAGGCCCATGAGGACTACCCTCCCGCGGATGGTGACCCTGAGGTGGAGGTGGCAGTTGATTCTGCGGATGATTCGGTAACCATTGAGCCGCTAACTGGCCCAGGCTCGTCAGGTACTCGCTGTGATGATGAGGCGGCGTCAACGACAAAGCCGACATCGCCGGCAAGCCAGTTGCAGCCGCCGCCGCCGCCGCCGCCGCTGCCGCCGCAGACGGAATATCTTGAAGGGATCCGTCAGGGTGCAGCAGACTCGTGCCGGTTAACGGGGATGCCCTCGGGCTACTCGCCGTCTCGCTGCTCTCCGCCTTCACGTGATGTTGGTCCGCTCCGCTCGGCGACAGGGACCTCTTCATCGAGAGATTCTCCGCCATGTCTTCTTGGTGCTGTTGGCTCGTCGAGGATTGTTGCTGATGTTGTTGTTGTTGTTGTTGCTGTTGCGACTGTTGTTGACTACTGCTCAAATTCAGCCCATTAGCCGGTGGGCTCAGGCTCGGTGGCGCGTGGGGTCGACTAAGGTCCTGCGGCACTAACTCGCCGGATCTTCGTCGGGGTCGAGCCTGTTTCCGTCGCGGTAACAACGGCGACCCGCAGGCCTCCCGCAGTTCGCGCATACCGAAGTGCAAATGACCCATGTGCGGTAACCTGTCGCGATGGTCCCTCGCAGGGTGAAATATGGCGGTCGTCGTCATCGACGATGGTTCCCGCGTGGACGGCGGCGCCGTACTCTCCGACGCATTGTCGTCCTCTTCGGGGGTGCCATGCCGGGCACCTTCGGGCGTCGACGGTTCTCCAAGGAGTAAGTCCGCAGTCGGTGTATCCGGCGGTGACGCCGGCCTCGGCTCCGACGACGCTAATCCACGCACTTGCAAACTCTCCGCTGCTCTCATCAGTCCTGGAAGCTCTTCGCGACCGACCCTCACCTCGCCACGGTACATGAAGTCGATCAACGCCGCTACCTCGTGGCCCGGAAAGTCCTTCAGCACGATCACCGGATGTTTGCAGGGATGCTCCGCAAATATCCTCTCGAAAAAGGGACTGTAACGCAAACGTTTCGATTTAGTTGAACATTTGTTTCATTATTGTTGGGTGAATTTTTATGGAGGGATGTCTGAACACGTTCATTCCTGAGGTAATGAGGATAGTTTGACTGCGGCAAGACGGAGGCGCAAAAAATGTTCTCGAGCCTACGAAATACATATTTGGACGACCTTGACCTGGCGTATTAAGTCCTTATCACCCCTAAATCTCATAATTTCGTATAGTTTTATGTTGGAGCCATTTTATGACTCAAAGATAGCCGTCTATATGAAACGTGCCTTAAAACACAGTTGGGATTGAAGGTGTTAAGAGTCTCGTTCTTGGGTTTTAATTTATTATTTCTTATTTATACATGTATTATCGTTAATCTTATCATTATTGCTTATTATTGCTGTTATTATTAATCTTACTATGAAAGAGGATTATTTATAGGTTATAAATAATTGATATAATTATTACATACAGTACAATGTATAAGATAGATGATAGAAAGATCATGCCTTGAACAACTTTTTCTGTTTTAAATTATTGAAGATAAGATATGATTATTCTGGATAAATTAGCAATATAATTATGTGGGAGTATAACGACAGTTTACAGTAATTGTTAAACTTGATTTTAATTGTATAATAATGCGATGTTTCATGTAATTTCTTTTGATTGTTGGTATACTTGAAACATTAAAAATAAAATAGAATAACGAAATTATCGTGTATTCTCGTATGCGTTTTAAAGCATCGTTTTCTGCTATCCTTGCTCGTTCTTTTATTTCTTATAAGACAATTACGCTTGATTTACTCGGCTATTTTCTAACACGCAAGCCGTGCTTAAAACGGGAACCAAGTATGCATAATTTTTATGATGCCTGAGGAAAGGAGTTTGAACACTATACAAACGAAACTTGTATATTCATAGAGTATATTAACAGTGGAACAACCAAAACTCATCAAGATAAAGAATATTGCATCTTCTTAGTTTTGTTAATAGTTAATTTCTTATCGAATTTAGTCATTCCTTCGTTCTATTAATTTTACTGGAATCTTTGACTAATTTTTAAGTTTATTTTAATTTAGTTTATTTTCTTTTTTTATTAGAACAAGTTTTAGAATAATGCGGACGTATAATTGATTTTAATTTTAATTTAGCAGTGCTAGCGAAAAATACTTTTAAAATATTAATAAAAAAATGAGTAAATAGATAAAAATAATACAATTAAAATTAGTAAAAATGATAGAAATATACATAACACTAATAAAAATAGGACATTAAAAAATTATGTTCCAATAATTTTTAATTTGAAGAACGTTTTGAAAAAATCTCGTTAAAGATCGTTGCATACCTGGTGCATATAAAATTGTTGAATCATTATCAAAAACAAGAACGATAACGCATGTTGATTATTATATGTCAACACGTATGTGATATCAGTGTGTACAAACATGTTGATAATTTCGACAATTTTTATTGCATTTCTTAACCAATATGTACATCGCGTCGTTTAATTCACGCGGCAATAATTTTTAAGATAATTTTGAGTTAGCATCGTCAAAAAAATATCCATGTTTCTTTTAATACATTTTACTAAAATTTTTGTGTACGTCTTACATTCATTACTTATATTTTTTATATTGATTTTATGTTTTATATTTTATATTTTTTCAAATTCATTTTACATATTTCTTTGGATTCATTTTTTGAAAATTCAAAAAACAAATAAACTTCTAATTTTTCTTCTCAAGCAAATATCTGATCTACTATTTCTTTCGTAAAATATAAATAATGATTTGACGTCTCATTTACGGGTCTCAACAAGAAGAATATAATTTTCGTATAAGAAACAAATGAATGTTAATCGCAACAGGTGATATAACAAGAGTCTACTGAACATAGTAAAACTCGTTAATAATTTGTTTTCCTATTTTGAAGAATGCACGACGAAGAACGGCTATTTATGCACTTTTTGAGCAACGATTATCTGACATTTCAGACAAGATAGAACGAAGAGTTTCTAGAAGTCGAAGAAATTGTAGCAAAGTAAGAAACAGCGATCGCGAATGTTCCTTGTTAAATCAAAGTACTCGATAAATCTTCTATGTTCTCAATCGATCGATCATGTTTCAAGAAGAGGTAGGTAAAAAGCATCAACCGCACGTCGACAGATCATCCCCATAATAGAGAGAGCCGATGGTAAACACGGACGTCAAAGAACAAAACACCATGATCGTCTAACAGCCAACATATCGACAAAAGGTTATGATAATGGAGAATATATGGGGCAAATGAAGAAGCGGTATAAACTTTCCGTTTGATGTACACGGAACAGATATAGAAAGTTGAGGATTGAAATTTTATCGAGTCATTTATCATCTATTCTCGCGTCATCGCGAGATATTGTTTTTCTATACTTAATTAACTCATCGGTAGAATGATTAAATACGATTTTTCACGTTTAAAAGTTACAAAAGCGAATAAAATTCTTGTGAAGTATAAAAAAGTGATTATAAATTGTACTGTAGGATGAAGATTGTAGTAAGGTTTTTTAAAAAGAAAAATATTAAACATTTCGAGATGTAGAAGTTGAGAAAATGTGAAAGCTATGTGGCGGGAAATTTAAAAAACACAAATTATTAATATAATCAAACTTTAGAAATAAGAAAAATGATTATGTACATCAATTTATTTGTATTTTACTGTAGGTTGAAAATTGTAAGAAGGTCCTCTAAAGATAAAAAAATAAAACATTTCGATTTAGAAATTGAGAAAATGCGAAAGCTATTGAAAGATGGCGGGAGATTTAAAAAATAAAAATGACTGATATTGTCATACTTCAGAAATAAGAAAAATGATTATACATATTAATTTATTTGTCATTTTACTGTAATATGAAAATTGTAATAAGGTTCTCTGTACTGAGAGAAAATAAAACATTTAGAATCACAGAAATTCAAAAATGCGAAATCCGCTGAAAGATGGCGGGAGATTTAAAAAGTAAAAATGACTAATATCGTAAAGTTTTAATCATACAAGGTATAACCGATTAAAAAATGATTTCCCTTGTTAAACTACTGTAGAGTAAAATAATAAACACTGAGTATATCATCGGTTACGTGTGAAATATTGGGGACGAATTTTGAAAAACTGACTGACGCAAAAACTCGTCATTAAGCTGTAAATTTTTATTCCAGATTTCTCCACACTAGAAAAAAAGTGTAGAACGATTCGTTTACAAAAAATTAGTCGAACATCTCAGACGGAGATTAGTTGCAAACGCGTTTATTGAAATCAATTTAATAGTTCAAAAGGTTCTTTGTCTCTTTAAAATCAAACTCTGTTAAAAAAAGTTCTTGGAGCTACAATTTTTAAACAATAAAACTTGTGTCCATTATAAACAAGTATAAACTGTATTTAAAATAAATAATAATCGCCCGTTTAATTCTTTCGCCTCGTTTCTGATTGACTGTAGTAATTGGATGATGATATAATGAAGAAAATGGTACCTGCAGGCACTAAGGACGACCTTGTGCGCCCTGAGGCTGGTTTCGGCGCAGACCAGGGTCACGTCGACGAGTATCTCCGCGTGTAACAACGCCTCGAAAGCCTGTAGTATGTGTGTCTGATGATTGTTCCATCGTAAGGAATAGTGCGACTGCAAAGCCATCCCATCAGGACTGTCCGCGGCGCTCGACATTTTTTCACCGCCGCACGTGCCGTTAGCGGAGCCACCTTGATGCTCCGCTTGCTTCTCCTTCGTACCACGAGCTCCTCCTCTCGTTTCTCTCTTCCATGCACGCACGCACGTGGCCACGCACGTATCCTGAACGATCTCTTCCCTTCGACACTATCTTGAACGGCACTGTTCTCCTGAAAACACCCAGAAAAACGACGCTCCATTAGATCTCTATAGATCTGTAGACCTCACAAGGTCAAATACAAAACGTGGGGTCAGTTCTGGTGACCGAATACTCAGAGTATTATTTCTGGGGATTCTTGGAGCCTCTAGCAGAAAATTAGTAAGCTCTGGATCCTTGTTTGCTTCATGGTGTATGGGTCAGGAGAGAAAAGGATAGATATTAGATCTGTAGACCTCACAAGGTCAAATACAAAACGTGGGCTCAGTTCTGGTGACCGAATACTCAGAGTATTATTTCTAGGGATTTTTGGAGCCTCTAGCAGAAAATTGAACACCGGATGCTTGTATGTTTCATAGTGTATGGGTTAGGAGAGATAAAGATAGATATTAGACCTCTACAGATCTGTAGACCTCACAATATCAAATACAAAACGTGGGCTCAGTTCTGGTGACCGAATACTCAGAGTATTATTTCTGGGGATTCTTGGAGCCTCTAGCAGAAAATTAGTAAGCTTTGGATCCTTGTTTGCTTCATGGTGTATGGGTCAGGAGAGAAAAGGATAGATATTAGATCTGTAAACCTCACAAGGTCAAATACAAAACGTGGGCTCAGTTCTGGTGACCGAATACTCAGAGTATTATTTCTGGGGATTCTTGGAGCCTCTAGCAGAAAATTAGTAAGCTCTGGATCCTTGTTTGCTTCATGGTGTATGGGTCAGGAGAGAAAAGGATAGATATTAGATCTGTAGACCTCACAAGGTCAAATACAAAACGTGGGGTCAGTTCTGGTGACCGAATACTCAGAGTATTATTTCTGGGGATTTTTGGAGCTTCTAG
Organism: Megachile willughbiella; assembly: GCA_945859595.2. Lineage (NCBI taxonomy): Eukaryota > Metazoa > Arthropoda > Insecta > Hymenoptera > Megachilidae > Megachile > Megachile willughbiella. The sequence goes on from OX243796.1 coordinate 16,623,228, forward strand.
CAGAAAATTAGTAAGCTTTGGATCCTTGTTTGCTTCATGGTGTATGGGTCAGGAGAGAAAAGGATAGATATTAGATCTGTAGACCTCACAAGGTCAAATACAAAACGTGGGGTCAGTTCTGGTGACCGAATACTCAGAGTATTATTTCTGGGGATTCTTGGAGCCTCTAGCAGAAAATTAGTAAGCTCTGGATCCTTGTTTGCTTCATAGTGTATGGGTCAGGAGAGAAAAGGATAGATATTAGATCTGTAGACCTCACAAGGTTAAATACAAAACGTGGGGTCAGTTCTGGTGACCGAATACTCAGAGTATTATTTCTGGGGATTTTTGGAGCCTCTAGCAGAAAATTGAACACCGGATGCTTGTATGTTTCATAGTGTATGGGTTAGGAGAGATAAGGATAGATATTAGACCTCTACAGATCTGTAGACCTCACAAGGTCAAATACAAAACGTGAAGTCAGCTCTGGCGACCGAATACTCAGAGTATTATTTCTGGGGATTTTTGGAGCCTCTAGCAGAAAATTAGTAAGCTCTAGGTCCTTATTTGCTTCATAGGGTCGGGAGAGTCAAAGATGGTAGATATTTGGTTTTCAAACGCTAACCCTTAAAGAGTCAAGTCTGAGGACCGAATACTCCGAGTACGATTTTTGGGGCCTCTGGCAGAAAATTGGTGAACACCGGATCCTTGTTTGCTTCATGGTGTATTGGTCATAAGATACAAGGATAGATATTTGGTTTCCAAACGCTAACCTTGAAGGGTCAGGTCTACGGACCGAATACTCCAAGTAATACTTTGGGGATTTATGGGATCTCTGCCGAAAAATTTGTAAGTTTCGGATCCTTGTGTGTTTCATAGTGTATTAGTCATAAGATACACGGATAGATATTGGTTTTCAAACGATAACCTTGAAGGGTCAAGTTTGGGAAGTGAATACTCCGAGTATAATTTTTGAGGATTTTTGGAGCTTCTAGTCAAAAATTGGTAAGCACCGGATCCTTCTTTGCTTCATAGTGCATTGATCAGGAGAGACAAGGATAGATATTTGGTTTTGAAACGCTAACCCTTAAGAGGTCAATCATTCTTGTTTGTTTCATAATGTATGGATCAAGAGAGACAAGAATAGATATTTGGTTCTCAAACTCTAACCCTTAACCCCTTGTCTTATAACATCGAATCATACGCGTAACGCACACCGCGGTATAATGAAAATAAATCGTATTTGCCCTGCGATTAAGTTTTGAATTCGATACCAGTTGCAGTTTGTACAATTAAAGATTGCTAAATTCAAAATATATCTAACATTTCAAGTTTTTTAATTTATTTTGATATTACAAGGGTGGTTGGTTGGCTCTGACGCACTTGTAGACAAAAACACAGGTTAAGGGGTGAAGTTAAGGGATCGAATACTCCGAGTACGATTTTTGGGGATTTTTGAGACCTCTGGTAGAAAATTGAAGCTTTGGATCCTTGTTTGACTTATGATGTATTATTCAGGAGAGATGTATAGTAGATATTTTCTAAACACTAACTCATACCGCTAGATGTACCCGTCAAAATGGCGGATTTTTTTTATTCTCAATTACGAAAATTATTAACACTAAACCTACCGTCGGATAATAGACGTGTAACGTACAATTAGAAATTGTTTATCTTGATAAAAATCAATAGAGATTTCAATGAAAGTAGCTTAATCTTGTGATTTAGAAAAGAAAGCTTTTAAACTAGTCAAATGACCGGTTTGGTTTAGTGTTAAGCATTTGTCAGAATGTATGTTAACTTTCATCGAGATAAAGAATGATTGTATAAGCTATTTTATGTATCCATTGTTTATTTTTTAATTTTAAATATAAGTGGTCATTAAACGGTCGTAAATCCAGAGTTAAGAGAAAAATTTGACTGGGGATATAATGAGGAAGAGGGTGGAGAACTACTCCTGATTTTTGAAAATTGTTTAAACAGTTTTTGTTTTTAAGAAAAAATTCAGATAGAAATGTGGAAGTAAATTTTATTATATTCATTGACTTTTTTAGTGTCTATTATCGAATAATAGGTTCAATTGCATTAAGGTTCATTTTAAAGGTCAAGTGAGAGTAGATATGTACGAACGATAAAATTATGTGTTGGATTAGTGTAGATTGTTAGACCAGAACGGGAGATGAATGTTTAAAAAAGGATAAATAGATTTGAATGATAAAATGGTGAACCATGTTCGATAAAGTTTGAAATTTTAATGAAAATTGTTTTAAATGGTAAAATTCGATACCGGGTTACGTTAAATTGCATTAAATTTTGAAGTTCGAATGAGAATAGATATGTTTCAACGATAAAGTTATATATTAGACTAGATTATATTACGTTGAGATAAAATAACGTTAATATTAGGTTAGGTTTGATTTAAGTGACAAAATCCGGTAACAGATTAGGTTACATTATGTCAGTTTTGAAGTACAAATAGATACGCTGGAATAATAAAATTGTGTACCAAATTAGGTCAAATTTGGTTGAACTAAAGAAAGATTAAATGTGAAAAATAGATTAAAATGAAAAACTTACGTTTGGGACACAGAAATTTAGAGACTTAGGAATTTAGGAATATTGGGGAATATATTAGGAATAATTAGCCATTGGGGGTCGTTGAGATTTGAAGATCTGAGGTTGTGGAAATTTAGGGATTTGAGGGTCAAAAAGTTATGGATATTTAGGGATATATACGGAGATTAGGGAGATGTACAGATTTAAAGATCTAAGGATTTGGTAATATAAGGATTAAGGGAATTAGGCATACAGTAATATAGGGTTTTACTAGTCTAGGAATTTGAAGACCTAGACATCTAACGATATAGATTTGGTAACTTAAGGATTACAGAAATTAGGAATATAGTAATATAGGGATTTACTGAGGATTTGGAAATCTGACGACATAAATTTGGTAATTTACGGATGAAGGGAAAATGAGAATTACGGGAATCCAGGAATTTAGTAGTTTTTGAGAATTTGGGGACTTAGACAACTGACGATATAGAAATTTCAAGATTTAGGAATTTGGTAACTTGATAATTAAAGGAATTAGGGTTACAGTAATCTAAGAATTTATTAGTCTAGGAATTTGGGGACTTAGACATCTGACAACATAAGAATTGCAAGATCTAGGGATTTGGATATTTAAGAATTTGATGACGCAGTAAAGGGACTTTAGGATTTGGAAACTTTGGTATTTGAAGATCTAGGAATTTAGGAGTCTAGAAATGTGGAGATCTAATATGACGATACAATATTTTTATTATTTCTTTAACTTGACCATAATAACACGACTATAATATAATATAGTAGTAGTAGTATAATACTAATGTAATAATAATTATCAAAGGTGACCATATGCGAATCTATCTAATCTAAATTCAAGTGAACCTAAAAGTTTAGTTGCTAGTTTCTCTTTTTCGAAACCATGGACTAAAATTCGAAACTATTTGCAAGATGTTATACTTGAATTTGATCTCTAATTGTAAGTATGAATCATGCTTGATTTTGAGCAGTTGATACTAGAAGTATGAATGATCGTATAATTAATTTATACATTTTATACTTCCTTGATCACACTGATTACACTGAGTGTAATAAATGAAAGTATATATTATATAATTATAATAATATTAATAAACTATATATTTATTTTAGTTTATATTATCGAATCTTGAAGTATGCAAATTATAATAGAAAACTGAATTTGGAAATAAATAGAATTACAAGGGGATTTAGGCGCGCCATATTTAATTTGGAGGGTTAAGAAATTAGCAAATTGACTGCTAATTAAAACATATTGACAGCTAATTTAATATAATTCTTTAGCTAATATAAAACAGGGATAAAAATGTTTTTGAGTGGTATTATTAATAGTATAATGGATTAATAATGATATTATTAATGTAAAATAATACAGTGTGTGGTTAAATTAAAAAATTGTATAATAGTGTCTTTAATAAGTATTACAATATGTCTTACTACATACGTTCATTTTTACTGTGATAGTTAATGTATTTCACACATGATGACACCACTGTGTATAAAATCTTAATTTAATTTGTATAATTATTAAATTTGTATTAGTTCTATCTAATTTTATGAACACAGCACAGTTTATTTGAAAAGAAATTTCAAAGAAGAGATAATTTTTATTATCTGCAAATATAGACTGGTTTTTGCACCGTCGATAAAAGATAGTACTTAAATTTCGGCGTTTTTTATTTTAATCGATATGTAAGTTTTCATTTAGCAATATTATCTGAGATCTATGTAAATAATGTTGCAATATTATTTGTTGTAATACAATTCTTAGGAGTATGTTATCATTTTGTGGAGCTAAGAATTATTGGATGTAATAATTTTACAATTATTTTAATTAAGGTGGTAACTTATTTTGTATGTTGTACTACATATAATTTTTAATTAAGTTTGTAAATATTATTTGCAATGAACTGCATCGTTACTTGGTAAATGAGAATAAAATTGCAATATATTGTGCAAATAATATATTATGTATGAGGTAGTTACTTTCTGACTTTTATTATAGAGTCCAAAAAATTTAGCATTCAAAATTCAGAAAATCAATTAATAATCTGAAAGAAAATATATTTCTTATACCGTTTTAATATTTTTGCTATGAAGGTCAGTGTTTATCAACATCAATTAAAACTTAATTTACCTCCTTAATTAATTTAATAAAGATAACTAATTGTATGCAACAAAATTATACGAAGAAAGATTACTATAATTTTTAAACTAGATAGTAAATACTACATACGTCTACTAAGTTGGCAGCCAGAAAGAATGTGAATCTTATTGTTTCATGTGCCAACTTATCAGACGCACATGGAACTTGCCAAATGGCGAATTTCAATTTCTACTAAACACGAATTGAAAAATTAATAAAAAGCAGTGGTTCGAAAAAATCTATTGATAGTTTAAATATTATAAACAATTTCTTAATTCTGATAAGGGTAAGTATCAACTTTTTCCCTTGGAGAAATATACCGTGTGAATACTTATTATTCGTTCTTTTCCTGATTATTAAAGATATTTCACATGTCCTGTGTTACATGTGTGTAGCGTAGAAAGATAATCCTTTGTTTCCGTACAGTAGAAAGCGAGAAAGTTACTTGTTCCAAACAAAAAAATTATAGCTTTGAAATTATCAACTAATTTCTTTCGATCTACGTTTCTTAGGACTCATTGACTCATTAATTTTCATCATTTCGCAAGTCTTTGTATAATATGTTTTTAGGCACCTAAATACTTGACAACTTTTAATGCAACTTGAATATTAAAGCATTTTATAATATTTATATTATTTCGCTTTTTGCTATTGATTTACTGAACAGGGTCAAATCAGACCCGTTTATTGTATCAAACCTACTGATATATAATACAGTAACTTTGAAAATAAAAATAAACTATAAAACATAAATTAATGTATCCTTAATCATTTCGATAAAAACTCACATGTTAAGAAAGATATCTCAACAATCTTGACATACAAAGTTATTTGTGTGAAGCTATTTATTTAAAAATAGTAATTAGATAATTTATGATAGTAATATGTATACAGAGTTAAAGTAGAATTAAGCAATTTAAAACAGTAAGTAATTTTAAACAATTACTGTAACAAGTATCAGGTAATTTAGAATAAGTACTGTAATAATTATTAAGAAATTGAAAACAATTACTATAAATAATTATGAAATATCTCAAAGCAGTTACTGTAAGAATTACTAAGTAATTCAAAACAGTTACTATAATAATTATCAAATATTTCAAGATTCAATAGACAGAATTAAAATTGAATTAGACACTTTAAAATAAAACAAAATAGATACAATTAAAGTTAAAAGAGGCAAATAAAAATAAAGTAAACAAAATACAAGAAACTTGTGAACTTATTGAACCGATCTCATGGTTTTAGTGTTAAAGATTACGAAATAACGAATGAAAGAAACTTCTGAGTGCTGTTAAAACTGTACCGATGATTGTAAATACTATAAACGGAAATTTGAAAGTAAGAAGCTAGTTTTTAGTGTCTATAACGATGCATATTACAGAATGGCTGTTTCTATTATGGCGGTCAACGACTGTCACAGTAGAAATGGACGCCAGTGGTGAGACCTGACCGGCGCTCAGTAGATTAATCCACATCGACACCAGAAAAATCATAATCACAAACCCACGGTTCCAAATTCGACAAAATTTTAAGAATTCGTTTCTAACAAGAATTTAGTCAATTTACTTTCAATGAAATTTAAGGTTTCAACGAATCAAAGAAATAATTATAAGGACTTTTTACAGAGACTTTAGATTCTCAAAATTTACTTCTGTAAAAATAAATTAATAAATTTACTCTTGTAAAAATAAATGATGTAGATTTTAATATACTTAGAATTGCGTACAATTTTATATTAGAAATTATTAAAATTGAATGAATCTTTGATATAGGATTTCAGGGACCTAACTCTACCGTTTCAAAATTAGATTAATTAAATTTTATAAGGTGTTTGAAAGGGTAATTAGATTAAAAATTTTCGAAGTATTTTTTCAAATTTCTGTTTCTAAAACAATGTTACAGTACGGTATCGCCGTTTGTAATTTTTTCTAGATTTTTATTCATAGAAATTGATCATTTTTATTCATTAAGTTGGTACATGTTGATATTTAGTCTCTCATTTGTATTTGTTGTATTCTTGTAATAATACCGTTAAATACGATTCCAATTTGCATTTTTTAAATTTATATAATTTTAAAATGAAATTTCAGTGACGTATCGCGATATTTGTAATTTTTTTCACATTTTCATTAATGGAAATTGATCTTCGAATGGCAAGCCATGATTCTTTTATACAGTTTGTATTCTTCTGAAAATATAGTAAAAAGTTATGTAGATTTCTACTTTTTTAATTGAAGTGGTAGAAATGTTTCGCGATATTTTAAATTTTTGTTGATTTACGCGTGCGAATAATTCCTGGAACTAATTTTGTAATGCATCTACATATCTATTCCTGTATTTTTGCGGAAATATCGCTAGAACGCATGAAATTCTTATCACTTCTTATCATGACGGTGATATATCGTGGTTTATTTAATATTTCCTAAATTTTTAATGACACAAATTGACTCTTGAACGATTTTTATATTTTTTGTCTTCTAGCGAAAGTGACACAAATTTGTTTTTGGGTTTGCATTTAATATTTAATAAATATTTTGAATATTAAAACTAACAATATTAATTTTTGGTGCTATTAGAAAGAGAAAATAGATTCTTTTAGTGAAATTTCCATAATTCGGTAACTATTATTAAAAATAATCCTTTTAATTGAAAATATCTATTAATTTTATAATAATAACATATTGCAATATTGTAAGATAAAAATATGAGTATTAATACAATAAAAAGGAACAAAAATATTTGAGAATTAATAAAATGTTAGAAAAATCATACATATTAACTCGTCGCTATATTCTGTTGTAAATATGTTACAAATTAAATTCTTGAATTTTATGAAACATTAATGAATAACAAATTTCATAATTAGAGAGAAAATACTTGGTCAACTATAAACATAACTATAATGATATTAATAACACATGTGTACTAAATTTTTAATTTGATAATTAATTAATTGTGTTATTAATAATTGGTGATTTATGTGTTCACATTACAAAACCGAGAAAACGATACAGAATAATGTTATTATTATAGTGATAATACAAGTTGAAAATTTAAACTTGCAAATTTCATATTCACACTTTAATCAGTGATAATGTAAATAATAATTTTTAAGCCCACCTCTTAAATTGCATAATAAAATTGCAGTCAAAGTATTGAACTGCAAAATGAACTAAATTGCAAAGTATTACCTTGCAAAAAGGCATAATAAATTGCAATAAAAATATTCAATTGAAAATAAAACAAAGTTGTACTCAAAGCATTAAATTGAAAATAAAACAAAGTTGTAGTCAAAGTATTAAACTGTAAAATAAAATAAAGTTGCAGTCAAAGTGCAAACAGTAAAATAAATCAAATTACAGTCAAAGTATCAAATTACAAAATAAACCACATTACAGTCAAAGTATCAAATTGCAAAATAAACCAAATTACAGTCAAAGTATCAAATTGCAAAATAAACAAAATCACAGTCAAAGTATCAAATTGCAAAATAAACCAAATTACAGTCAAAGTATCAAATTGCAAAATGAACCAAATTACAGTCAAAGTATCAAATTGCAAAATGAACCAAATTACAGTCAAAGTATCAAATTTCAAAATAAACGAAATTACAGTTAAAGTATCAAATTGCAAAATAAACCAAATTACAGTCAAAGTATTAAATTGCAAAATAAACGAAATTACAGTTAAAGTATCAAATTGCAAAATAAACAAAATCACACTCAAAGTATCAAATTGCAAAATAAACCAAATTACAGTCAAAGTATCAAATTGCAAAATAATCCAAATTGCAGTCAAACTATGAAACGACAGAATAAAACAACTATATCCTTATTAAATAAAAATATATCGTGCTACATCGCATATTTCCATTTTTCAGCGTCTCTATCAGTACCGAACACAACACAGTGTCTATTCTAACACATTCATACCGAAAATCATCGTCCAATCTTGAATGAAACTATACAAACAAAATTCACACGTGTAGACGAGAACATGTACCAACACTTTCTTCGACGATTTACCAAATTCTCTGAAAGTTCATCGTCTAACCTTGCCGATGTTTACAAAATCGAGTCAACTTTCGGAACAATGTACGTTGTACGTATTCCTTATTGATTCGTCAATAAAACTCGTCAAATTCCAGAGTTGTCCCGCGTTAAATGGCGGATGGAAGGAAAATTAATCTATCAACGGGCACAAATTTCCTCGGGACAAAGCGTCAAAGTTTTCGAAACAGAAGTTGACGAGGGAAAGCACCGGAAACGCACGGACGATGGCTACATTCCTTTGCATTTTAACCCTTATACGAACAATCTGATACCCGCTGGGGTTTTAATATTCTGTATTTTTATTTAGAACGTATTCGAACGCAGATCTGTTGCGATTTTGCGGTATTTTTGTGTAGATGCGAGAAATATAAAAATGGAGGCTTGAATATCACTTAAGGGTTAATTTGTACTTGATGATAATTGTGGAAATACTACAAAAATTAAAATTAGTTACTGTGTTTCTTAATTTGATAACGTTGGAGTTCAGAAAATATGGATTTCAAGTTTTCTTGCTACAATTTTGTGGAGATGCAAGAAATATAAAAATGGAGGCTTGGATATCACTTAAGGGTTGATTTGTACTTGATAATAATTGTGGAAATACTACAAAAATTAAAATTAGTTACTGTGTTTCTTAAATTGATAACGTAGGAGTTCAGAAAATAAGGATTTCAAGTTTTCTTGCTATAATTTTGTGGAGGTGCAGGAAATATAAAAATGGAGGCTTGGATATCACTTAAGGGTTAATTTGTACTTGACAATAATTGTAGAAATACTACAAAAATTAAAATTAGTCGCTGTGTTTCTTAAATTGATAACGTAGGAGTTCAGAAACTAAGGATTTCAAGTTTTCTTGCTACAATTTTGTGTAGATGCAAGAAATATAAAAATGGAGGCTTGGATATCACTTAAGGGTTGATTTGTACTTGATAATAGTTGCAAAAATTGAAATTCATCACAGTATTTTTAATTTCATTGTATACAAGTTAAGAAAATATAGATTTAGTGTGTTCTTTGGTGATATTTTTGTGTGGAAATAAGAAATATAGAAATGGAGGTTTGGATACCACTTAAGGGTTAATTCGTACTTGATAATAATCATAGAAATATTATAAAAATTGAATTCGTCATACTATTTTTAATTTTATAGCAAAGAAGATCAGAAAATAAAGATTCACAGTGTTTTCTGCGATACTTTTGTGTAGATTTGAAGAATATAAACATTGGAGTCTCCATATTATTCAAGGGTTAATTAGTACTAAATAAAAATTTGAAAAATATCAGAATAATTGTAATAAGTCACTGTAGTTTTAATTTAATAGCATACAAGTTTAAGAAATATAAATTTGTAGTATTTTTGCGATATTTTCGCGCAGATACAAGAAATATAAAAATAGAGGCTTGGGTACTCATGGGTTAATTTATACCTGACAATAATTACAGAAATCATACAAAAATTAAAATTCATCCCAGTATTTTTAATTTGATAGAAGATCAAACAATATAGATTTGAAATGTCCTTTAGCGATATTTTTGCGTAGATAAATACAAAAAATATGAAAACGGAGGCTTGGGTACTGCTTAAGGGTTGATTTGTACTGGCTAATTTGTACCCAATAAAAATTGTAGAAAAATTGAAAATGTCCCGATACATCACAAATTTATTTTAAACTATTTTGACCATAGAATATACATCAAATATAGAAATAGGTACCTAAGTACTATTCTACCATTAATTTATATCCATAAAAATGTGAAAACACTTGAAACTTTTATTTTGAAAGCGCAAGGGTCTAAAAGATAGATATCTGAAGAGTTTCACTACTATTTCTGCAAGAACGTAATAAATATAGATAGATACTTAGATATCGTACAAGAAATAATTCGAATCATTATTTTTCCACGCGTGTCTCGAAAATTTGATAAAAATTGACAATACTGCGATCACTGTGATGTTATTCTGAAAGACCTTTACTGCAATATTTTTGCATGAACATAAAAAAATACGGAAATGGGTACTGAGGGACTATTTAAGAATCCATTCGTGCAATTATAGTACACGTTTACACGTAATAATTTATTGTAACCGTATCTTGAAAGTTTGGAGGACTAAAGAACAAAAATTCGAAACGTCTTGCGATATTTTTTGAAGAAAATGCAAATTACAAAAATAGGTATCTAATTCAAGAGTTATTTGTATTCCTGTATTGATAATTTGATGAAGACTTGAAAGATCCTGATACGTCACTGTGTTTCATGTTAAACTCGCACGTGCTCGGAAAAAGGGTACAAATTTACGATGTAATCATCTTTTCAGCCATTTTTTGATCTACCATTACGTAATGACTATAAAATCGAACAAGATATAATAATTTTATTATAGGTAAATCTTATTAGGGGTATGCAGAAGGTATTGTCATTCATATATTAATAATAAATAATAATGTGAAATATTTTAGTAAAATTTGTAGCAAGTCCTGATTATGTAAATCATAATGAATTAAAAAATTATACCAGTTCTTCTTTTTCTACTGACATATTTTTTCCAATTTTAGTGGCTTTTCATTTAGTTTGTATAAAATAATAGATAAAAACAAGAAACGTTTGCAAAACCATAAAATATATATATATCAATTAAATAATTTTATAAGAAGAATAATTATAATTATTAACTTATTAATTCATTGATTAGTGCAGCACAGCCATATTTTGATCACAATAATTTATTTACAAACTAAATATATAACAAGATGTTTGTTTATCAATGAAAAATGATATCATTTGCAAAATTTATAGAAAATATGCAAGGATATAAAACAGTTTTATAATTGTAATAGTTGAAATTATTAATAAATAATAAACATCTTATCTGTTTAGTTTACAAATAAATTATTGTGATTAAAAGTTGGCTTTATTTCTTCATTTAAATTAAAATTACTTGTTAATTGATTGATTACTCTATTCACTTTTGGCAGTAGATATTTTTTGATTGAAATAACTGGTTTACAAAAAAATGTTTGTTGTTTATTAATGGAAAAGATAATCTCTTGCAAAATTTGTAGAATTTATATAAAAAAACTCAAACCAACAATGATTATAATTAATTTATAAATTCACTGATTGATTCTCTTATTAATTGTTAGAGTATAATCATCTTTTCATGAGAATGACTTTTTTATTAACTAACTGACAAAATATTTATTATTTACAAATAGAAAAGACTATATTTTGTCAAATTCACTGAAAATATATTGAAATTTCAAACGTGTTTGCAATAATTATTATTTTTAAACTACAGCCACATTTTAATTGTAGTAATCAGTATTCCAACTAAAACTTTACAAAAGACCTTATCATTTATAAATGAAGAAAACAAACTTTATAAAAATTATACTGAACATTCGTATACTGTTTAAAAATGGTACAAGAATCAATTTAATAAAAATGATTATCATTATCAATTCATCAATACAGTAATACAAGTACTCTATGTATCCATAGAGCACATCTATCTTCAAATAACAATTTCCTCGGTAATAAAAGCAAAAATATTGAACAATTCAATAAATTAACAAAAGAGAACTATAAATTTATTTGGACTCAATAATATCAACCAATTAACATAACCAAACAACCAGCGTTAATAAGGATTACTCGTAAAGTGACATAATCCTTTGCATACCCCAAACATAAATCGGTAGCGAGGACAACACCGAAAGATCAAGACCTCAAAGAAAACTCCGATAACATTCGCAGCGATCTTCTCAAAATTGAAAATGAAAGAAAAACGAGCAAAGTCCGTCACTCGTTCTACCTCTCCGGCGAATCTGTTACCTCGCGTTGATTGAAATCAGGTGTTCCTTCAAAGAAGACACTCGATCGTTTCGTCGTACCGATGCGTACCGCCTAACCGCGTACGTTGCCGGTTCTCCGTCACGTCTTCCGTCAACATGTATCACCGTCGATTCATACACAGTCTTCCAGGCACGGCGTTAACCAAAAGACAACACAACACGACACTGGAATCGTTTCCGGAGAATCGGCAGCTTCCTCCGCAGGTTAGGACGTTCCCTGACGCGGGAACTCGCGTCTCTCCCCGAGAGGTGTCGACCGAGCGAAAAAAACAGCGCCGGTGGTTCGGTCGTTGGCGGGAAAACTAAACACAGCCGGTAGACCGCGTGGTTGTTGGCTTGTGTTAGGGGAAGAAAGAGAGAGAGAGAGAGAGAGCGAGAGAGAGAACGCGCGGGAGAGAGAATAAGAGAGCGTGGCGCCCCTAAACGATCAGCTGATTCCTCACTTGTTCACACACCGTCTTAAAGCACAAACAAACAAAACACGTTCGGACCGCGCGTTACACCGAGCACCACTTTTTTTCCCGTTTTCGAAACCGGTTACGTTCGAATCTCCCGCGCGAATTATTTATCTCGAATCACCATGGTAACCACTGGGCTCGTACGTCGGGTATTGGACAAGAGGATACGTGAACGTGAAATATTCGATCATCCCGGTTGAGGAGATCGGTTAAAATATACGATGAAAACTAACCGTATCGTGTGAGTTGCGTGTGCGGCACAGCGGCGTCGGCGACGGCCGGTGAGTGAATGCGCCGTGACGTTAGGCGCCCCTCCTAAGATCCCCGCCCCTCTCGCTCCTTAAAACCCCTCCCCCCCACACGCCCCGCGTGTGCTTCCCCCACCCCTCGCCTACCCGACGCGGACCCCGTTCCGTGTCTCTCTTTTCCCGGCACGATACACGCGCCTCGCTTACTCGCTCGCGCACTAACTAACGAACCTCCCCTCCCATCTTGCTGCCCACCTAACCCCCCGCCCCTTAGCTGATGTGCTTGCTTTCTCCTCTTCGTCACCTTACCACCCCGCAGGCAAACCTTACCACCACCCCTTGCCGTGTGTCCTGCCGCTCCAACCAACATTCGCAGACCGCCAACTACCCCTTTCCTTCCTTTCCGAAGAGAAATCTACTGTGCCGTGCGAGACGCGCTCCTTCTTGTTGCCCTAACTCGCGTTTCCTTCGGCTTCTCTGTCTTTGGGGGATTCGCTCTATCGTGTCCACCTTGCTGCTCGCGATGTATGGCCTCTTATTCGGAGGATAAGTCGAGGGGATTCGACGCCGAAAAACGAACCGGTTCAATGTGTGATCATATGTTTCTTATTTTGGATATCGGAATTTGTGACGATGGTTTTTGTTTTTTAGCGATACGACACGTGTGGACATTGTGTTCGATTGGGTTTGTATTTTTTATGTGCGCATGATTTGGTGATGCGGTCCTGCAGGATTTGGGTGTCGGAAATAATCTTCAGATGTTTTGAATGAAATTACGTTTGAGCACCGAGAATAACTTTCTTCGGTGAATGGAAACTTATTTATAGGTCTTGACGTTTTTCGTAGATTTTTCGGAGCGCGTAATATGATGAAGTCGAATTACGGAATGACGAGTAATTTTCGGATAGTTTTATCGGAAGTATGATTTTATTTTAAGCAAAGTTTCATTCCGTTTGTTAGTTTTATGGAATTATTGGAATTTTAAATTATTCGTTAGTTTAATTATTCTAGTAAGTTGTTCGGGATCAAATTTAATGCGAATAAATAATTCATTACTGACTCATAAATATCTTCGTTTTAATTGAAAATTGTGTCCGACGATTATTTAACATAATGTTTAAAAGTATGTGAGTGATCAGGCATTGACATCTTTGTTTCGGTTATTTTTTCTGATGGAAGATTGTTATTACCGGATTTATTTTTTTGAGCAGTAAGATGTAATTTTTAAAGAAAAACTGTTAAAAATTTTGATTAAAATAAGTGTTATGAATTGTACAGAATATAATTCTTATATTATGCGATACAGTGAAAAATTCTTGTAAATGTCGATTTTACTTGGCCGATTTTTTTCTAGGTTATTCAACAGAAGCATAGCTTAGAAAGAGATATTAAACTAAATAAAAATACCTTCATTAAATAATAGTAAAATATATAGATTAATAAATATGAGAGTTCTTGTAAGATTGATCTTCAGAATAAGAAAGTGTAAAGTATATAAATCCATTATTTATTTATTTAGTATTTATCTTCTTAACAAACATATTTTTTTAGCAAAAATTTGTTGAATGCTGTTATTACAAATGGAATGTTGCAAGTTCTAATTTCGCAGCTACTTATGCTAATTACTCATTAAAATAAAAATAAAAGTAATTCATTAGAATTACAAGAATTACAAAATATTTAATGTAATTATTTACAAGTAATGAAACAATTTAGGTATCTGAAAGTTATTAAATATATATATTTAATACCCCAAAAATATTTCCAACACTATGTTCTAATTATTATAATAAATTTTCTGGGAAGATTTAAAACTGGAGCATTCATTGCATGAATATTACAAAAATAAATGAAATATTTAAATAATAATCACACATTCAAGTAACAAAATCAGCATCCTTCAAACAAAAATTGTAAGAGAAACAAAGTTACAGTAAAATATTAATTATTTTTTCATATTATTGAAGTGCAAAATGTCTCGTTAATTGTAAATATTCCTAACTCTGTTTCAATGGCGTATTATGAGGTAATTAATATAGAACACTGCAGCATCTCAGTAAATAAGTAGTATACTAGAAGTAACCAGTAAAATATTTCGTTACAAACAAAAAATAATCACACTAACATTTGTGCTTCAGTCAAAAGTATGTTGAACGTGAAGCATTCTTATGCTTCACAGAAAAGTTTGTAAAATGCAAATTAAGTAGTTACATTTTTTAGCAAAAGTATGTTATAAAATATTGTGTACGATTTATCATTACACCTGTTCTCGAGTTTTCAAAAGTAATTTACTATTCAATTTATTTTCTCCTTAGGATAATTATTATTTTCTCGTCGAAATACGTGTGTTCGCAATATGGAGCACGTTGAGTGTACGTAATGTGGAACATGTTCCATATTGGGTACATGTTCCTTGTTAATATTACATAGAACTACAAATTATACTTTTACCATTCTAAGCACACTATAGTAATAATAATGGAGAAAAATAGGTCCAACGCATTCACACGTGAGCAACGTGTTCATATAGAGACGAAGAAAAATGAGATCACATAAGACAAATTTGAAAAAAGTGCAAGGCATTTTTTCACCTGTCCCTTATTTAAATAAATATTCACTTTTTATAACAAAAATGAAATTTTCTCTGTTTTCTTTACAAATTTCCTACGTGTTCAATAGGAAATTTCCTGCGTTCAATATTAGGTGTTTTTCTCAACTCAGCAATTTTCACTTTTGTTACATTTTTTACCATAATTTCAAGACACTTGAAACCATTAACGTAAGCCTATTAATTTTGTCATTAAGTTCTGTTGAAAAAAGAACTATTCTTGGTAAATTTTAGAAATCACGTATTAGATGCACACTTTTCAAAACGGTGTTAATTATTAAAATTTCAACGAGAAACACAAAAATCAAAGAAATGTAAGTTAGAGAGAGATAAAATGGAATTCATATTTCAATTTATAAACGTTTCACGTGCTCACAATAGCTTCGGGATAGAATCTTTAGAATTGTTGAGGAATGTTTGATCCTCATCCTCATGATGTCCCTTCCCAAATGCGTCCCATAAGTCTCGAGTATGCTTTCTTGGTAGTTTCTACCAGCACCTCGATTCAACGGGACTATTAGGTACCAAAAGAAGTCCACTCGATTATCTTATCAAGAATGAATTCAAATTAACCTCTGTAAAATTCATAAATTGTCATCGTTTGTTTCGTGAAGAGTGACTGTCTGTTTAGTGAAAAGTGAAGTATGTTTATTTACTAAAGAATAAAGTACTTTCTATTTATTAAGGAATAAATTACTGTCTATTAAAGTACCGTCTACTGAAGAGTAAAGTTCTGTATATTTATTAAAGAGCAAAATTTCTATTAACTAAAAAAACCTTCTTTTTTGAGGAATTTCAAAAGTCTAACTAGTGAAAATTCAACTGGTATTTACTAAGTATGCACTTTCCTATTTTCTTTCTAATCCATAAAAAATGCTGAATTTTTAAAAATACAGAAATTAAGGAAAATTGATCAGGAAGTAAAATTCTACAATTACAAATGTTCCAAAATCAACAGATTAAAACAGGCGTTTGCAAAGCTCAAGAAAACAGCTGCAATCTTCACTCTAAGTTATACAAATATTAAAAATAAAAAGTAAATTTTAACGTTCGACCGTTTTTAATAATAATGAAATGTGTTGGTCCATGCGGGATCAATTAGGACAAGATTAATAGAGTATGCGAATTTGTATCGTTGAAAAAGGCTGCTGCATTGCATCGTGAAAAAATGTAGGAAAATTCATAGTGAACTGGATGAATGATCGATCGAAGAAGCGGAGACGATAAACACGAAGCAGGTGTCGTAAAGATCGCGAGGATGATGAGAGATGAACGACGAGGAATCAAGACAGCCGACGGAGGTGGCACCATGAGAAGTAAATTCCAAGTTCAGGACCTTTCGAAGGATCTTGGATAGCGATGGGGTACCATAGGTAGGTAGGAACTGTAAATAGTTTCCCCTTCTGCACCGTGTACGAGCGTTCGTGAGGCTGTGTGCGTTTATGTACCGCCGAATACTCTTACGACCCTTGTCGACTTCGCGACCCGATAAACTGCCAGTTTCACCCTTGAAAAGCTACAGTCCTTTTTCGAAGAACAGATTTATACGGTTGGTGAACATGATATCGTCCGTTTGATAGAAAAGTCAACTTTTTGCCGAAGAAAATTATTATGTACACGCTCGTTGCAGTTTAAACTGTACGTAAACCGTGCATTGTTACATTCGTTCCGGGAAGAAAATAAGGACCTTTGTGTCCCGATACGATTTTGTTTCGTGATACGTTGAATAATGAGGTTTGTGGAGACCTTTGTTACGGAACAGTTATATCGTACAGTTTGTGATCACTTGTCAAATGTCGAACTTTTATACTCGCACTTATTCATATAATTATATTTTGTATTGACATTTCACTGTTTAATCTTTCCTTGCGTGTAAATGTTTAACGTTATTTGCATGCGGGGGTGTAATTAATGTATTTGCAACACAATGTAATCCAACATATTTGCAGTGCAGTGTGGAGAAATAGTTCTGTGAAGTTTCATGAAATTTTGTTCATTTTTGAGAAAATGTTTTATTTTAAATATTGGTCAGGGATGTCTGCATCTCTATGTAAAGAAAGAAGGCTAATAGTTATACGATTTTTGTGTTGATAGGCAATAATCCTTGAATTTTAAGGGTTGCTATGACGCTGTTTAATTTTAATTCATAGACAGTGAAGTTTCACTTCAATCGTGAGGCAGGTTTAATTTTCTTTGATTAAAAGTAGGAGTGCGTCTTTTAAATAGAAGGGTTTTGTATATTGGAGAAATAGGGTAGAATTTGAAAAATGGAAATAATGTAAAATGCACGATGATATTTAAATTGTCTTGATGGTAAAAAAAGGATTGAAAGAATGTTATTTTGCGACATCATTCTTGTTAAATTTGAGGAGTGCATATGATAATTTTGCTTTGGTTATAAATATCAGTTTACTTTTAGAGTTAACGTTTGCAAATTGGCAATATATGTAATAGTCATTTCTTGGGATTTGTCACAAAATTGATATATGAAATTTTAAATTTGTGGCGCCAAAATATAATTAATTGTATGAATTATAGTACAAATTATAATTAACGAACATGAAAAATTAAAATTGCAATTTATAATTGAGATTATAATCATATTTATATTAATGTGAATATGGATATGTTAGCAACGATAGAAAATTTTTTAGTAAATTTCTGTTTTTAAATATTGTTCGTTTTTTGTTTATTGAGGAATGGTATGTGACAATCGAGAGTAATTTAATATAGTACTATTATAATTGGAGTAAGATTTTCTGAAGCTTCTTATTTTAGTAACATTTTAAAATGCGTTTTTTAACGACACACTGTAATTTCTATTGGGGAAAAAATTTCTAAAATTGTTAAAATTTTTAGCGAATATATCTACATAAAATATAATATATACAGAATTTAGATATTTTGTTATGACATGTCAATTTCTAAAGAATTAAATTTTCAAATCCGGCGAATGATTAAATCAATCAACATGAAATCGTAAGATATAATTTTTAATTTTTTAACTAAAAATAGTACCTTTTGTATTAATTGTTAGAATTATCTCAAAATTCGTTTCTTTTATGTCTTTTAACTAACGTTGCGACGATTTGAATGTGTAATGAAACTTCGTTTTGCAAAAATTAATTTTTAAATAAAAGCTGACTCTTATATTTTTTATAGAATTATTCAGAATTTAACAAACTATGAATAGCTTATAGAATTAATCAAAATTTAACAAACCATGAAATATTATTATCATTATTATTATTACTGTAATAATTTTATGTAGATTTTAATTAACAATTACTTGGTTATACTGACTTTACCCTACGCTACACCTGATCGAATTTATGGAAGACAGTAATAAAATTCTAAAAAGAATAATATCATTTACCAAAGAAATCATAAAGTCAATTTTTATAAATTATAACCGAAAAGTATAAAGCAACACAAAATAAAAAAAATAATAAAGAAGTTCAAAATTATATCCGAATTATTTATTCAATTGTATACGATTGTTCATACTGAAAATTTTAATAAAATCCTCAGAAAATTAAAAATGTATACAAAGCACCGATTTTCCCGTCCACGTGCGAATATACGAGAAACAGTAACAAGATTTTGGAAAAAGTAATAGTCAAGTAAATTTTTACAAAGAAACTGAAACAAAATTCTCTCGAATGAAAAACGGAAACACAATAAAAAATACGTTTGACATGTTTAGAGAAATACTAACAAAATCCTAATAAAACAAGAAATATACAGAGTGTGTCATTTACGTTAAACACCAACAATATCCACAGCAATAATAAATTTACGTAGTAAAAAATGGTCTGATAGAAACTTTTACAGTTTCAGAATCTTTTACCGTCACTAAACTATATAACCTTTCTACTTTCGACATCAATGAAATAATTTATAGACTCGACATAAATCCCAAAATCAGCAAAATTAACGAAATACTTAAAAAGAAGGTAAAAGCGTTCACCGAAACACGAATCACCGCCGCGTGTCCGACAAGTTGTCGTACGAGTGAAGCCAGATGCGGCTGCCATCTTAGAACGACCAATAAAACATAGAAAACGATCGCAGCACAAAATATCAACGTTCACAATCAACGTACCCTCGTGAATGCGTATCACCAACGCGAAATCGCGCTCCTCGAAAGGTGTCACAAGAACACGGTCTTCAGCAACGCTCACCATCGCTCGTCCTGGAGCACGTGTAACTGCACGAGGTCGCATCGTAGATCCGTCGAATGATAATTCCTCGAACCACAATCATGATCACGATAAAATATACAGAAGGTTAATCAAGGAAAGTCTGTGGGGTCCACACACGGTCCACGTGGTTGTCAACAGCTGTTACACGTACGCGCACGTATCACGTCACACGGGGCCGACGTGGTCCCGCTAAGGGAAGACGATTTCTCGGCGGAAGTAAGCTCGATCCGGATGCGGAATCGACTGACAGCACCCCGGGGACGTTTTATCACAGCCGGTTTGACGCGTGGTCGAAACGCGTGGAATTCCGCAGGTGGTGGACGCGTCTCGTCGACTGTCGACCTTCCGGTTCGGTGTGGGTGTACCGGGTGAACAGGTGTGGGTGCACTGGGTTGAACAGGTGTGCGCGACACGTAGGTACACTGGGTCTTTCTGTACACATACAGGTACACGGTCGAGTGGCGACGGGCGGCCTGGCTCTTAGAGCAGTCGCGTTGTGACTGCCTCTTCGGACTTGCCACTGAAAGTGGAGAACGAGGCGAAGAGTCCCACCTCCTTGTGCCACCTCCAACCGGGTGGGTACCAGCCCATCGGACCCTCCTCTTCTTCTCTCTTTTATTCTATTCAACCGTTTGCTACACGCCGTCCTTCCGCCGGCCTGCCTCGAACACGTTTCTACGTGTCTTTTCACCGGGAACGACCCCTAACTGCCCGATTTTCATTGCAACCCCTTCGCTGCGCCACGGAACTACACTACGCTGGAACGCGGGATTCCTTTCAATACGGATACTTTGGTAGACTCGATCATTCTTAGATTATCAAGTTTTTGTGACTCGAAAACTGGGCTGCTTTCGAATTTTTAAATTTAAAAATTTTCGAATTTACACACTTTTAAATTCTTGGTTCTTTGAATTACTAAAGTTACAACTTTTTAAATTTACAAATTTTCAGATTGTCAAATTTTTTAATTTACTGATCTTCCAACTTTTGAATTTTTAAGTTTATAAATATGCGAATTCTCGAATATACGAATGTCTATTTTTATGTTTTTAAATGACTATATCTTGAAATTCTTAAATTTTTAAATCTTTAAATTTGTAGATTTCTACGTGTGTCCCAAGATCTCTATATTTCTAGATCCACAAATTTCTGTTCTCATATCACTAGATCTACAAATTTCTATGGACCGAAAATTGTAGACGTTATATCCCTAAATTACTATATTCGTAAATTCTCAAATTTCTATGCTGCTATATCGCTAGATCTAAAAATTTCTATGTATACAAATTAGTGGACGTTGAATCCCTAAATTGCCATATTAGTAGATCCCCAAATTCTAAAATTTACCAATTCTTGCGATTCTAAATTCTTAGATTCCCATATGCATAGATTCACAAATTTCTGTGTTGCAAAATTTATAAGTTTTCAACTTTCTATATTTCTATGTCCTTAAATTCATAAATCCCTAAATATCTAGACTTCTATATCCCTAAATTTGAAGATCCTTACCTCATATTCGAAGATCCTCAAATTCCAAAGTTCGCAAATATTATGAAATTTAATAAAAGAAGAAAATTGTATTTTTTAAATTTAATAATGATAATTGATAATTAGGTAAAATAAAAAGTTAATTTGCAAAGAATAAAAATTAACAGCTAATGCCATCCAGCTCCTGAATTAATTAACAACGTAATGTAATTGATTAATAATATTCGGAAAGATACAATGAAACGTTAAAATGGATAACGTACGTTTTAAATTATTTTTTGCAAAGATTAATATTGATCCATACATTCGACGTGAATTCAGTCAAATCTACCTAATTATTACATGAGAGTTAAAATAATTAAGAAACATTGAAATATTAGGTATATTTTGAATTTATCGATTTACAATTACAAAAATTACAATTGGTATCGAACTAAAAATTCGATCTCTCTACAAATACGATTTAGGTTTGTCACATTTGAACTATAACGTGCGTCACGAGTTTGACTCTATGTCAAGTCCAGAGAATAATAACAAAATTTAGATATAAAAGCTCATATATCTAGATCACTAAAAACCGGTCCTATAATCTCCTAAAAATCTATTAAACTCGAAATTGTAAATTTAGGGTCTTTAAAGCTACATTTTCAGTCGACAATTGTTTATCTATATAGGCGATTAAATGAACCATGGTTTTGCTACCTGGGGGTCCTATGCTACCCACGAAGAACTAACCCAAGATGGCCTAAATATCGTTACGTTTCTGAGGAAGTACACCTGCTCGGCAACCTGTACCTTTACTGACCCTCACGCAGGACTACATAGTCCTCGAAGGATTTGTAATCGAGGCTCCGAGGATTTTCCTTGATGCCTGAATGAATCCGTCCTGTTGTCAAGGGGTTGCTTCGACTACGCGACATAATACGACGATTCTTTTAGAGAGTGTGTAGTTATGGTCTTAGGGTGAAGAAAGTCGGGATCCTCTTTTGTTTGGGGTCGTTCGAGGCGCGTTTCTATACGAGGGTCGATATTGTCGGCACTTGGAAACTGCGAGCTGATTGAGGTGCATCAGTTTACTGGAATTTGTTTATATTGGGGATAATTATCCGTTTGTTGGATTGTTTTATATTGATTGGTTTAATATTAACATCGAGGGAGCCTCTGTATAAATAAATAATTAAATTAACATTGACACGTACAGAGATACATCTAAATATGTGCGAAATAAATATGAATGCTCATATAAATATGTAGAAATAAAAATAAATATTGACACATGTAAACATATAAATAAATAAATTAAAATTTACAGATATCCGAATAAATATAAATAAATCTACATAAATATATGCAAAAAAATAAATAGTAATACATGCTTATATAAATTAAATAATCAACGTAATAGAATAAATAAAATTAAATCAGCAACGTAGATTTTGATAAAGATTACTTGTTATTTAGTGATCAATGCTTTTGATCATTCATAAATTATTATAAGATAATAATTGTAATATTATGGTAATTTTAGAGCTATGGTAATTAAATTGAAACAAATGAATTATCAAGAACGTGTAAATGATTAATAAGTACGTAAAGAACGTCAGATGTTGAATTAAACTGTACTGAGCTTCATGTACTAAATTGACATAACTAATGACGAGAAATAACCTAAAACTAAATATAGTTTGTTCAACAAAATGGTATTTCCATGGTAGAATATCTTCGATGGCACACGATATTCTACAATTATAGAAAATTCGCCGAATAAATTATGATTACATTTCGGTAAATTTTAATAAAATGAACTACATATAGCACAACCTACTTCAAGACGCAGTTCAATAGTTTCTGGAATTTTAGGAAATTCTAATCATAAGTTGAAACGTTGTTGAATTAGCTCGGAAAAGAAGGAAGTAGAGAAATTATTTTCTTAAATTAACCTACCTTAGCTTATAAATAATATTCACTTTATGTGCATTTAACAGTCATGAATAAATGTAATTTCTGAATTTAAAGAACGATTGCTAATGTAATAAATGATTGAAATAAAGTTTGATATATTTTAGGTTAAATGAAGGACAGGTTCAGAAGTGGACGCCATTGTTGCGCAAGTCACGGCTGACCACAGGAAACATTAAGTCTTTAAAAATATCAATTTTCGGTCTTATTTAATAACTAGTAATTGTTACTATCGCGATAATACACAAGTTTAAAAAGATTAAGAAAATGGTAAACATTAAAAAAGTTCGTAGAAGATGTTTGAAAGTTTTGTTCAACGTTCCTCTTCAAATTCAAGGACGCCATGGGTCATCGCATTATATAACTAGTATTAAAAAACTGTTCTTAGAAGGCATTCGAAAGTTCATATCGATCTCCTTCTTAAATTTTAGAGATCCTATTATGTATTATGTATTATTCCACGCTACCATTTTCGGATTATTTAATTTATATAATTGTTACATTTTAATTTTTAATTTAACGTTTATAATATCGAGCAGAGCAAGTGTACTGCAACCATCATACTTTTTTTTATATTTATTTTAAATAAACTTATACTTCAGCGTGGAGTAATATATTTTTTCTATCTTTTTCCAATTTAATGGTGTACAGGTTTAATGACAGTAAGAACAAAAAGAAAATCGGGGTACGATTGTACCCCAACCAGAACGTATTGTCGGTGTTTAAACTCGGAATTATGAAGGTTAGTATACCTAAACTGGGGCTTGATGTGATAATTAACTCTCGAAGGGTGCAACCGGGTCAACTGTAACCCAACCTTCTTATTCTTCACAAAATTATTTACACTGTTATACACTCAGATTTTTAAATAATAAATATTTACAATATCTAAGAAAATCGCTTTACTCTATTCAAAGTTGTCATTAAACACCTGAACCCATAATGGGTATCATGGTACCTAACGCTAATTTCAATAAATAAAGTACAAAAATGTTTATACTATATTTAATAACCGGATAAGGTAATTGAGATCCTTATACGAAAATTATACATCTAAAATTATTGTTAGTATGATGTTTAACATTAATATTTACGACGGTATATAAAAATTGTTTCATTTAAATGAATAAAACATAGAAATATTTAAATGCATATGTTATCTCCCTAGGTAATTTTTAAATTATTTTTCATCTCTTTATATTTGCAAAATTTCAAATAAATTTTGTTGTGTTTAGTTCATTGCATATATTGCTTTTTGACTGAATCCATGTGATAGATTCGTGTGAAAATTTTAGTGTCAGTCAAGAGTTAAACGGACGTATAAAATAGACACACGCGAATTTCTCATAATGGGTTAAACGACAAAATCGTGTGGACACAAAGGGTGTCAAAGCGGTGAATAGGTAATTGCACTTGTCCGGCTGCCATCTTCTCAGCTCCCAGCTGTATATTATAACATCTGCAGGACACGTAATGGTTAATACATGCATAAACAGTTTTATAAGATGTCAATGAGATTTTCTGAATTACAAAGTGGTCTTAAGTTAACTGCGTTTGTCGAATATATCCGTTGATCCAAAACCTTATTTTGATGCGGTTGATATTAATGAATTGCTCATTTTTTTATGGAATAAAAATGTAATTCTTTCTCGTTTTACTTCAGTTTTTCCGTAAAAATAACAGTATTTGTCTTACGTTCGATGTGTATACTTATCATTGGTTTTATGTATGCATGCAACGAGAAATTATAAAAACTATGTTCCGTAGTTATTTGATTTTAGGTGGTGCTTATCATTCATTACATTTTGTTCTCCGTGCCGAGAAACTGGCCTGGTTAAAATTTTATTACGTTTCAAAATACTTTAGGGGGTGCTTATTAATATTTTCAATGACCAATCCATACAACTGGTTCTCGATAACTCTGACAATCGCATGATCTAGTTACGTACAAGAAATATGAAAGAGAAACAGTATCGATATCAGTCTATCAATTTCGACAGAAAATAAGAACAACGTATTATTCAAATACATCCACAGTAAAACAGACAATAATATTAATTAACAATAGAGAAATTATTACTCGAAGTGAAATTTATTAAACTACTCCAGTAGGAAGTTTTAAGGTTGCCATTTGCCAACAGCAAAAATACCTTCGAAAGCAAAGGGTTAACCGGTAGCTGGTCGCTAGAGAACATAACAGAAGTTGCAATGGTGTTCATACACGGTGTCGATATGGGGGTACAAGGATGTGGAACATAGATGACGAGTTATCCACGAGGAAGGTATCCTGGTGTCCCTGCAAGGGTCTCGGCAGTGCAGCCTGGTACCGGTACACCCCCTAAAGCGAGTCACAGGCTCCGAGTCACCCCCTGCCAGCAGGGTTGCTGCCACTCTAGCTACCCCGTTGTCCCTCCAAGCCCCGTAATCACCCCTGGTTGCCCCACTACCCGCGAAAGAAGTGGTCCCAGTAGTTCTCAGTCGGCCTGTTGCCGCGCATACGCCTTCTATATAACGTGTACAGGTATATATAGCGGGGGTGGCTGGTGGGGGCGGTTGGTGCCGAGCACGCGTCACGAGGCGCTAGAAAAGCGAAGGTGCCCACGGATGTATTTTTTAATTATTGATTTTAATGACGAGGGGAGCCGCTGCCAACGCCATCTTGGATGCTGGGCGGAGTAAGAAGTGTCTCTCCTCCTTCTCCTCGTTCCTCCTCGCTTCTCTGCCACTCTTTCCATCTTTATTCACCTTTCGTCCGGTATTCTCCGACGCGAACGGCCGAACTCTTTCCTCTTTCGTTCTTTCGGTCCGCGCGCGTTTACTCGCGAGCCACCCCACTTCCTTCCTTCTTCTGTCTTTTCATTCTTTCTCCTTCTCCATCCACCTTCTTCTTTCCTTCCCACCCCCCTGGAGCCACCCCCTCCTCCGCCCGTCAGGTTACCCCCGCGTCAGCTACCCTTCCTCTTTTTCTTCTCGACTAATGCCGAGAGATAGACAGATGATGATTAAGAAAGCGCCGCTACGTGTGAGGACAACGCCGCGACGCTCTATCCAACCCAACCCCTCGCGACGTCAACTGTACCCCCCGACCGTCCCCCTTCCGTCCCCCAAACCCCGCTTACGCCGACGGAGCGTTCGCAACCACCCCCTACCATCGTTCCGTCGAGTTTTCTTCTCGATTTTCCTACGCTTCCTTCGTCCGCCTCCTTCTCTTGGCCGTGTTCCTTTATTTTTTTCTACCTCGTCGCTTGATTTCCCTTCTAATTCCTTCTTTCCTTTTTCTCATCTTCCTAGCGTCTTTTTCGAGGGGGATGTTTCTTGCGGTTGCACGCTCCGCGGAGGTCGATGACTTTTGATGACGATTTTTGAACTATCTGCATATCTTCTGATGTTTTTATGGATGTTGTTTGTTGGGGTGTATTAGGTGGACTGCGGATGTTTACGTATTTATAGATATTTGTACGTGTAAGGACTTACATGGTGTAATAGCTGAGGATTATGATTCATGGTTTATGTTTGTTTTGTATTATGGCGTGGCTTTGAGGTTATTTTGTTTGATTATGCTAGTTGGGTTTATTTTGGATGACTACATGACTTGTGTCAATTTTGTGTGCTTATATGATTAATGTTTATTTTGTATTACTTGATTTATGTCAATTTTGTGATTTATGTTTATTTCGCAGGTTTCGAAATATGATAAATAAACAAACATTGGTAATTTAGTAACAAATTTTCAATTTTATAATTGATACCTTTATGGCAAACTCATACTTTTATGGTGTGTTAATGGTATATTGTATATGCGATTCTGTTATTGTGTTCTTATATCAAAAACGTAAAGTTTAATAAATTGGCTTGTTTATTAGACGATGCATACATTTTGCATTTATAAGTTACTCTTATAAGTCTACTATTGCAAACAGATGTTTCAACAAATAGTTTATTTAAAAACTGTGCTGAACAGTAATACATTTCTGTAATAGTTGTAGTAAAATGTTAAATAATTTTTAATCTCTGTCAAACATTTTTATAAAATATTAATTAATTAAATATATATTATTAAATGAATTATCCAAATTCAAGTTGACGAGATTGACTAATAATTACATTAAAAATTATACGTATTATCAATCAATTTAACGTTATAAAAATAATGTAGAAAATGTGGAGAAATTAAATTAAAAAGTTACGCGTTTCAAAAATCCAATAATTAATATTTAAGTTTAACAAAAAACAACGTACATTAAATTAATTTGTTTAACACCAATAAAGTTTAGTTCAGATTTTATACACGATAAAAAAGAATTTTAATTTTCCCGCCAAAATCCAATAACGAATATTTAAATAAAAAAAAATACTTATTGAAATAATTTATGACCAATAGGGTTCAGTCTTGGTTTCATACGTGATAGAAAAAGAATATTAATTTTCTCTCTGAAGTGCAATAACAAATATTTAAATTTAACAAAAAATAAACACCAAAATACCATAAGGTTCAGTCCTGAGTTCATACACGGCAGAAAAGAATTTTTCCCGCCAAAATCCAATGACGAATACATTTTGCCATAAAGCAGCAAACGTTCAAATAATTTGTTGGTCAGCAATAAGGATC
The DNA here is from genome assembly GCA_945859595.2 of Megachile willughbiella. Classification (NCBI taxonomy): domain Eukaryota; kingdom Metazoa; phylum Arthropoda; class Insecta; order Hymenoptera; family Megachilidae; genus Megachile; species Megachile willughbiella. Next base: position 16,651,423 of record OX243796.1, read on the forward strand.
GGGTCTGTGACAAGTACAGTTATTTTTTATTATACATGGACACATATCCTTTACTTTCTCCAACCGCCATAAAACGACTGACTAATCCAGGTATTTTCATGTTTTTGTAACGAATCCGACTAAAATTGTCACGTTACCGTGTCACAATAAGCGCATGACTCAGGTAAACTCAATAAAACTGACGTTCTAACAATGCCGCTACGGTGAAATATTTTTCTGGAAACAAGGAGCGTCACCAATTATGCTTTCCTCAAAATTGCGGTGATTCTTTTCTGTTTGCACAGGTATGTGCCTACCTGCGTCTACACCTGACCACACAACCTCCTCGTGTTCAACATACTCCACGATCTCCTTGAAATGGCACTATTGGAAAGGTGCTTGCAATCAACCCGAGGATCATAAATTAGTCTTTTCGAAAATCCTTGCAGCTTTTACGGGGGTTTAATTACACGGAGGTAGCACAGGATTATTCAAGGACGTAAACGATGACCCATCGAATGCCTGAATTGTTGGAATGTTTATTGCTGAAGATAATGTGATTCAGGCTTTGAAACTTTAGTTGAGTTACAATATTAGGTATGAAGATTTGACTCTTTGTAATTAGACCGTGGATGTTTATTAGAAAATGAGCGAATAGACGAATAGATAGCTTCGAACAGTTTAAAAAATCTGTTTTTTTAATATTTTGGTAATGTGAAGCTTGTGATGAAAAAATAGAAAAAATTGGACACGTAATTAGTTTGAAGTTGAGGATATACAATGTTGATCGCTAAAATTTAAACAATCTGAAATTTTATTGATTATTTAATCTAATTAACGTCAAATCACTGAATGTAATATATAAATATTTGTAAGTAGATAGATCTTTATTTATTATTTTATGTAATTTTATGTAAATGTTTGCGGAAAGGGTGGCACTTCTGGTTTTAATAACTTTTTAATAGCTTGTAAAGGTCACAATCCTGAAGAGTATTGTCAAGGTTTTAAAAGATTATCGATTTAACTAACCCTACGTTAACGTAATCTTATCGAATCTAAATTTATTCTGTATTTAGGATGATGATGCCAGTATATCAAAAAATTATGAGTAGTATTGTCAAGGTTTTAAAAAATTATCGTCTTAACCTAACCTTATCTTAACATAACCTAAACTAATCTAACTTAATTCACTTTCAAACCTTTAAAACACTACTTAAGTTGGTATTTTGGCAATATTCTATAAAATTCTGAGTTTTATTGTAAAGCATTACAGAAAATGATCTACCTAATTTAATTCGTATTTAACATAACCTAAAATAGCCTAAATTAACCTCTAATTAAAACCCTTACAACATTATTCACAGCAGAAATTTTTACGAAATATCATAAAATTATTAACTTAACCTAATCGTTATTTAAACTTTCTGATTGCATAAGAGATAAGTTAGAGTTATTATATATTAAATGCAAGTACCGTTTACAAAGTTATGTACTTTCGAGTAAATTTTTTAATGATAACGTTTAAGTACAACGCATCTAATAATAAAATATAATATACAGTGATACTAATAGAACAACACAATCCAAATTTATTAATTTTGAACATTGAGAAAATCGAACAAGGAATTAAATTTATGAGTACACAAAAAAAAAATAAAAAATAATCAACGATATAAAATAAGTATTCGAGAGAATATAAATATTCTCGAAGATAATATTATCTTTACGTAATTTAGTATTATATTAATATAATATAATTATAATTCGTGTATACATAATAAAATTCCACGTTTCAATGAATCGTGCTATTATGTGCAACTTACTCCACATAGTTTAATAATTTAAACTAATAAGATATAAAATGGTAAATAAATATATGAAGAAAGTTGTTCGACAGAAGTGGCACGGTTTAACTTTGGAAGATATAAAATGTTCCGTGGGTACTGTGAAACTAGTGCGAGACGCTTCAGTAAATCTAGATCAACGGTGAAAGAGCGAAAGAAAAAAAAACGAACAGAATAAATCGAAAGAACCAATCAATATGTTATCGATTCTTTGGTTTTTCCTTCATTGATTCGTATTATATTCATAATACTACTTTCAATTAGAAATCACGGGACAATTACTCAACTAAACAGGATGTTAACTTTAAATCGAATCCAATTTAAATCGAATCTAAACTATTTTTCTGGTTGAAGATAAGGAAAAGTGACTTGATAGGATGTAAAAGGTTCATTTATATCTTCCGCAAATAAAAATATACTATTAAGGTGACTTTTATAGTATTTTTGAGGCCATCGCAGTTTTTGTAGTGAAACTTTTGTGGAACATATTGCGAAAGTTTTATGGTCATCAGATACGAGAGTTACGAAATATCAAAGCAAACTTTTAAATTTTCAAACGCATTTTCGAATTGTCAAAGTTTGTATATTTATAAATTCTCAAATTTAGTAATTTACAATTTAAACAATTTTTAAAATGCAAATTTTTTAATTGTCACGTTCTCAAATTTTTTAATTTTCAAAATTGTGAAATTAATACAGGGCGAATGCTTCTATTATAAACTTTAGCAAAAAGGTAAAGTAAAACGAGGAAGAATTGCACCTTAATTCGATAAAAAATTAGTAATTCGTCAATGTCAACTTCATTGAAATATAGCTTGGATCAACGGGTACATTCGACAAACGCAGTTAACGTAAAACCACTTTGCAATTTAAAAAATCTCATTGACATCTTATAAAACTGTTTATGCATGTATTAACCATTACGTGTCCTGCAGATGTTATAATATACCGCTGGGAGCTGAGAAGATGGCAGCCGGACAAGTGCAATTACCTATTCACCCCTTTGACACCCTTTGTGTCCACACGATTTTATCGTTTAACCCATTATGAGAAATTCGCGTGTGTCTATTTTATATGTCCGTTTAACTCTTGACTGACACTAAAATTTTCACACGAATCTATCACATGGATTCAGTCAAAAAGCAATATATGCAATGAACTAAACACAACAAAATTTATTTGAAATTTTGCAAATATAAAGAGATGAAAAATAATTTAAAAATTACCTAGGGAAATAACATATGCATTGAAATATTTCTATGTTTTATTTGTTTAAATGAAACAATTTTTATATACCGTCGCAAATAGTAATGTTAAACATCATACTAACAGTAATTTTAGATGTATAATTTTCGTATAAGGGTCTCAATTACCTTAACCGGTTATTAAATACAGTATAAACATTTTTGTACTTTATTTATTGAAATTAGCGTTAGGTACTATGATACCCATTATGGGTTCAGGTGTTTAATGACAACTTTGAATAGAGTGAAGCGATTTTCTTAGATATTGTAAATATTTATTATTTAAAAATCTGAGTGTCTAATAGAGTAAATAATTTTGTGATGAATAAGAAGGTTGGGTTACTGACCCGGTTGTACCCTTCGAGAGTTAATTATCACATCAAGATCTAGTTTAGGCATACTAACAATTTTTATACGCCATAACAAATATTAATTGTTAAACATTATAGTAACAATAATTTTAGCCCTGTAATATAATCTAACTACTGTTATCTTTTATTTGTTGAAAATATATTTTTAGGTAGCATCATTGTGAGTTCAGTTATATGGTGACAAATTTGAATACAGTCTGAAAATCTGAGCGCATAACATTGTTAATAATTATAAAATTGACAATTCAGATCGACAAGACTGGTAAAAACTATAATGTTTATAGCGGTGTATGCAATAAATCAAACATCACCCAAACACATCTCATTTTATTCGTCATATGTTAGTAAAGTATCTACGTATAAAGCAGAAAGTGTCCACAGGTGTAGAGTACACGAGAAGTCAGAGGTTGCAGATGGGGATAAAAAGAAGCCGGAAAGAAATAAAACGAAATCAGATCGCGATAGTTCGCGTGTCCGAGCGAATTTCTAAACAGCGCTAAGAAATGTTAGTCGGATCCGCCAGGTTTTAACCTCCTTCATCGTTGATCCATCGTATTTCGGTCGCGTTTCAAAGTTCCCGACTTTCTGGAAATAACGCTATTTGTGGTCGAACAGGATTTACCGTGTTTGATACGAGCATACCGCGGAGGGATGGGTAAAGTACCCTCGAGAAACGAGATTATAGAGACGATACATTTCCGAACGATCGTTGAAAGACATTATACGACTGCCTTCTAGTCAATCTTTTTCCCTTTCAAGTATGCCGCTAAACGATGAAACGCGAAGAATATTTCGTAATAAATGTCGCTTATTGGAGAGGTTATGTAAATTGGGTCACCTAAACTGTACACATTAAATGTGGTCGAAATTATACGTTGTATGAAAGATTTTGGAAATATTTAGTTTATGACACAACTGGGATATGAGTGTTTGTGGAAATTTAAGATCGTTTTAATTTTCTAATTGTCATAGTAAATTATTAAATTTTGACTATTGAAGATATTTTTAAATTTGTAAATTTCTGAAATTCTATATTTTTAAATTTCTAAATTCCTGCATTCTTACATTCCTAAGTTCTTACATTCTTAAGTTCCTACATTCCTAAGTTCCTACAGTCTTAAGTTCTTACATTCCTAAGTTCCTACATTCCTAAGTTCCTACATTCCTAAGTTCTTACATTCCTAAGTTCCTACATTCCTAAGTTCCTACATTCCTAAGTTCCTACATTCTTAAGTTCTTACATTCCTAAGTTCCTACATTCCTAAGTTCCTACATTCTTAAGTTCTTACATTCCTAAGTTCCTACATTCCTAAGTTCCTACATTCTTAAGTTCTTACATTCCTAAGTTCCTACATTCCTAAGTTCCTACATTCTTAAGTTCTTACATTCCTAAGTTCCTACATTCTTAAGTTCTTACATTCCTAAGTTCCTACATTCCTAAGTTCCTACATTCCTAAGTTCCTACATTCCTAAGTTCCTACATTCCTAAGTTCCTACATTCTTAAGTTCCTACATTCCTAAGTTCCTACATTCCTAAGTTCCTACATTCCTCAGTTCCTACATTCCTAAGTTCTTACATTCCTGAATTCTTACATTCCTAAGTTCCTACTTTCCTCAGTTCCTACTTTCCTCAGTTTCTACATTCCTAAGTTCCGACATTCCATAGATCCTACATTCCTTAGTTCCTACATTCCTAAGTTCCTACATTCCTTAGTTCCTACATTCTTAAGTTCCTACTTTCCTCAGTTCCTACATTCCTAAGTTTCTATATTCCTTTCTTCCTACATTTCTTACCTTCTACATTTCTGGAATACAACATTCCTACATTCTTATATTCCTAAGCTCCTAAATTCCTAAATTCCTAAGTTCTCAAGTTCTTAAGTTCTTCAAGTACTCAAATTTCCAAATTCAAAATTTTCCATTTCTCAAAAATTTTAGAATTCCAAAGTTCTCATATTCTCAATTCCCTAAATCCCCAAATTCTCTAGTTTAAAACGTCCCCTACTCTCAATTTTCCAAGAATCCCAATTGTTTCAATTTCCAACTCACCGAATCCCCACACCCCTAAATTTCCATAAAATTTCCCATATCTTCCATCATCCTCCACATCTTCTTTATCCTTAAAGAAACTTTTAAAAAATCTACAATTACAATCTTCTGTTTCCAAAAGACTTAAATAATAACAGTATATACAGTTAATTAACAAAATCCTGTTGAACCCTGAACTAAAGTCCCGAAAATTTCAGTATCCACCTCACCCTTAAAATGTTAATTAATCGTTATCAAATTTGAACTATCAAATTAATATAACAGCAATAAGAAGCGACCATTCAGTAAATCGATTATGATACAATTTTCTCGTTCACCCCTTCGTCCACAAGTTCCTCGAGCCGCGACAGAAACAAAAGAGAATTACCGAGAAGAAGGTTAGAAGGGGGTGCAAAACGGGGGCAGTAAGGGATGCAGAGGATGCAGGAAGCTTTGCATACATTCCTGAAGATAGAAACGTACAATTTCGCGTTTAGTGTACCCCAGGCCTGTCCAAGTGTTCCACCCTTGTCACCCCGGGATTCTTCACCCTCGCAGGTGGCAGATAATGGTGCGAGTAAGAAGCATCAGGGTAGACAAGATCAGAAACGAAAGATGAAAAGAGCCGGTACAAGAAAGGACAGAGTAAGACGGTGGAGGGCAAAGGGGTTGCATAAGGGGTGATTCTTTGAAAGGGAAAGGGTTACAGAAGACTAAAGACAAGAACTGAACGAACACGAATTTACATTCAATCTTTTTCCTCTTCTTTTAGATATTATGCAGTAACTTTCTTCGTAATCTTGATGCAATAAATATTATTCGGTTGCATAAATCTTATTTTATTCTTCGTTGTATTTTAACACAAATATGTTACATATTATACAATATATATTATTAAATACTTTGATTATTTAAGGTTATTTTAGCTATAGAAGGTTATACAAACTTTGAGGTTGTTTAAGATTATGTAAGGATATAATTTATTATTTAAGGTTTTCAATCTGAAATATTATCTAAGGTTATCCAGGATATTAAGGTTATTCAAAGTATCATTTAAGATACTACTGAATGTTCATATTATTCAGAGTTATTCATGGCATCATTCAAGATCATTTCATGTATTATTTAAATGCAGAACAGCGCAAGATTGTAAGTAGCAAAGACCTTGACACCAAAACATCGAAGAGTCCAAGAAAATTTGTGCAGATGTGTCCTCATCAGACGAATTCGTCCTTTTCCACGTACAAGTAATAGGTCTTGAAGTTTGCAGCATTTCCCGGATGCCGAGGGTCAGAGCGTGAAAGATTATCGTTAGGGTAAGATGAGCATCCGTATCAGGAACGACGACATCCATCGGCAGCCCACTTTTTCGTCAAAAAAAGGGAACGACGAGGTGGGCGTAGGTGGGGGGATGGTTGGCGGGTAAAGAGTCGGGGGTACGGAGCACGAAATGAGGGTTCCTGAGTTTTTGCCAGGCGATCAATAAAAGTCTCTGTGCTCTCCTCTTATACTTGTCGTATAACGAAGTAGGCTGGCTTGCTTGTAAGGGGTTTGGGTGCGTGGCCCGGTGCGTGCATTAATTCCACCTCCGCCACCTCCGTCTCTCACTCGTTCCACCCTTCTGTCTACGTTCCTTTTCTGTCCACTGTCCTTGATACTCTCCCTTCGTTCTGTTCGGGCTCGTTTCAACTCCTCCACATCATCCAACCTCTGGCTCCCCTCGCCCCGAAGACTTCTACACGCCCTCGTTTCCTCTCCGCGTCTTCCTGCCGCGACTCATCAACGCTTGGCGCCTATGAGAGCACGCAGCCGGATACGAAGGGTACGACGAAGAGAGTTCGACGATCTGCTACCCTCTTGGTGTGAGGGTGTCTTCCCTGGAACTGGCGCGGGACGAGTTTTAAGAAAACGTGACGCTTCTTACAGCCTCCTTTCTTCTTCTTCCTCCCCCTGCTACTCCTTCGTCGCTCGCTGATTGTGAGAGTCATCCTCGTTCCACTTCTTTGTGTCCCTTCGCTCTTGATCTTCTACTTTGTCATCGATCTGTTTCGCGAGATGTGCTCCTGATAGGTGAATCCCTTGGTTGTAAATGTTAGTCGCGTGAGGGAAGTTTTATTGCTGCGATTGTGTAATGTCTTGGAGTGTGTTTTCAAACATATTTTGTGGAGGAAGGGATTTTCGGAGGGAGGTCTGTGGAGATAAAATTGATATGTTTATTTAGGTTGTGTTAGATCTGTTTTGTGTATGTTTGTATTGATGGAGAGAACGTGAAGGAGGAATCTTATGTCTGCTCGAATGATAAGCATACTCTTGTGTGATACTAGATTGTACACTCGGGTATAATGGCTTCCTTTGAGTAACGATATGTGTGTTAGGTTTTCCAATATTCCATATTTTAGTTCCCTTCAATTTCTAGATGTCTAAATCCCTAAATTCCTCATTTCAAAGTCCTAAAGCACGTTCACCAAGTTCCTACACCCACGAACATCTAGAGCTACAAATAATTGTATCAAAGAATTCCTAGATTTTCATACTCCTATATTCCCAAATACCTACATTAAAAAATTCCTAGTTTACCATATCTATACATCCAAATCTCAAAAATTTGGATGATCCCAAAATATTTATGTCTTCAAATTCTTAACACCCAAAATCCCTAAATCTCTAAATTCCACTATTCCTAAGAACCTATGTCCCAAAATTTGTACTTCCACATATTTCTACATTTCCAAATATCTAAATATAGAAATACCTAAATTCTCATATTACTATATTTTCAAATACCTAGATGCACAAATTCCCAAAGTTCTGTATCCCAAAATTGACAAATCTCCGTATCTCCAAATGTCGACCATCGATTTCAAAATCTATGTCTCCAAATTTCAAGATTGACTAGACCCCAAAATTCCTATGTCACCAAATCCCCAGATTCCTAATATACTTACACCCCCAAATTCCTAAACCCTAAAATTCTTACACCCCCAAATACCTGTGTAATTTTCTAGTACACCAAATTCCTATATTCCCATATCCCTAAATCCTCAACCTTAAATCCACAAATTCTGCATCAAACTGTAAAATCCCCAAAAATCTTGGTTGCTCCGTTTTCCCAAGGGAATTCGGATTTGTTGTTGACTGTACAAAGATGTATTTCTTAGACTTTAAAATGTGTTTTACGCCTTCGCTTTGTCACGGTCCAGCTGCACCTGCTACCTCCAGGATCGAAACTGTTAAGAATTAAGATCGCAGGAAAATATCGAGGCTTTACTGTATTTTGATGTTAGGTTGAATAATTTACCGCTTTTATAGGTGGTTCCGGAAGTTGTTTGATATGAATTGTTTACCGCTTCAAGGATTAAGGGATGATCAAAGGTATTACTGGCACTTGGGAAGATGGACGAGTATAATATAAAATGGTGATTTTTGGTTGAACTCTTGGTATTCTAATATCTTGTTAATAATAATTCTGCTTGTACATTAAAAAAAGAAATGTGACAAATAATAAATGTGATTGGTTATGTACGTCAGATTTGTGATCATCTTAAAAATGATCAAAGTTTGTTATCATTTTTTTAACTAATTCGATACATTAAGTTTGATGAAAATCGCTATTAAACATCTGCACTCTGTTTCTACAAGGATCGAATTTTCTGTTTCTTCGTTAGAGCTATTTTTTTTCTCCTTTTTACGCTTTAATACACCCCCTTTTTCCTCGAACGTTTCCCCTTCTTTGTTCGCGTGTTTGCGTCACACAGTCGGTAATCTGTGTCGACGTGGACTCCCTTTATCTAAACCCCGGCCCTCGCGAAAGTGTGTAGCATCAACAATCACACACAACATAGCTATCTGCAATTATCTGAGGCTGCCTTCCGGATCTTCCCGACAACTTTCTTCTCGAGTAGTTGGCCGATTGCATACGCACTTTCTTTCGTTTCTTATTTTCATCGTACTTTGTACTGCTATTTGTGATTGCCACGAGGTTCTTTTAATATTACGCAATTTTTTGTATTAATATACGCATGTCAAGTATTGCGTACTTTCGTTTCTTCTTTTCATCGTACTTTGTGGTGCTATTAATAATCGCCACGAGGGTTTTATAATATTATGCAATTTTTTGTATTAATATACACATGTCATGTAGCGAAGTACATATATGAATTATGTAATTATAATGTATAACATGCTTAAATAATATCATTATAATACATAATATTCTTCAATTATATAATTACAACAAACACTATTCTTGCATTGTATAATAATACATAATGTTCTTGAATTGTATAATTATAATATATGTTATGCATAAATAATATGATTATAATGCATAATATTCTTTAATTATATAATTACAACAAACACTACCCTTGCATTGTATAATAATACATAATGTTCTTGAATTGTGTAATTATAATACATTGTATAACTATAATATGTGATACTCTTGACATATGTAATTATAATATATGTTATGCATAAATAATATGATTATAATGTATAATATTCTTTAATTATATAATTACAACAAACACTACCCTTGCATTGTATAATAATACATAATGTTCCTGAATTGTGTAATTATAATACATTGTATAACTATAATATGTGATACTCTTGACATATGTAATTATAGTATATGTTATGCATAAATAATATGATTATAATGTATAATATTCTTCAATTATATAATTACAACAAACACTACCCTTGCATTGTATAATAATACATAATGTTCTTGAATTGTGTAATTATAATACATTGTATAACTATAATATGTGATATTCTTGACATATGTTATAATATATGTTATGCATAAATAATATGATTATAATGTATAATATTTTTCAATTATACATATAATTATTTATATGTATTATCCTTGTATTATATAGTAATATATGAGGTTTCTGAATTATGTTTGTATGTCTTGAATTGAGTAATCATTATAATATGTAATATCCTTAGATTAGCACTGAATGATATTATGACATTTTAATATTATATGACCATATAATATGATATAACGTTACTCAATATAATGATGTAATTATAATAATATACATCTCTCGATTACATTCTGATAATATCCTTAAACTACATAACACAATATCCCTGTATTACCTTAAACATGATTATCCCGAATTCACAATCGCCTTAAACACAGTGTACATAAAATTCTCGTGTTCCCGAAAGAAAAGAGTATTTACAAGATTCTTCCTCGACGTTTAACGTTCAATGAAGCGTTGCTGTTTAAAAAACAAAGGGGTAGAATCTGTTCGAGCCTTTTATCGAAAATCACAATAGGAATTCACGCATAATTATGTCTAATAAGCCAAATATCACGGGACGCGAACATTGAACGTGTTTCACAGAAACGCGACATCCATCGTGTGACAAAGGTCTTGATGAAGCAGAAATCGAAAGCGGTATCGACATTATACCCTTCCGGTGGGTTGCTTGCAACAAGGTTAGTTCGAGACCAGCGAAACAATTCTCATTTTCTTTCTTTTCTTAACGAATCTCAAATCTTTCTCTTTCGATCCTTTGTCGATAAAAACGACACAGCCGAGAGAGTTTTAATAATTGTCACGATACCACTGGTAAACGAGGAAACTTCGGTACTTGTTTATTAATTTTCCTAACACTAAAATATATTTGAAATTTTTCAAAATTGCAAATGTAAAATATACAAAAGTATGACGTTTAAAATTTTGGTATTTGGTTTAGTGGTTATTTTGATTTTTGGACATTTCGATATTCAGAAGTTTAAATATTTGAAAGTTTGTAAATTTGTATGATTGTAGATTGGTAGATTGGTAAGTTGATAAATTGATAAATTTATAGACAGATTGGGGTCGTTTGGTAGATTGGTAAGTTGATAAATTGATGAATTGATAAATTTATAGACAGTTAGATTGGGGTCGTTTGGTAGATTGGTAGATTGATAGATTTGTCAATTGGTAAATTGCTATATTGGTGGATTAGTAAATTTGTAAATTGGTACATTGCTATATTGGTAGATTAATGGACCGGTACATTACTAGAGTGATAGATTGATAGATTGGAAATCGATGAACTAGTAGATTGGCAAATTGGTAGTTCAATAGATGTGTAAATTTGTAAGTTGGTATATTGATCAATTGATAAATTGACAAATCAGTAAATTGGTTTAGTAGTGAATTGATGGATTCGTAAATTGCAAAATTGCTAAATTACTAAATTTATAGATAGTTAAATTGAGGTCAATTGATAGATTGGTAGATTTGTAAATTGATAAATTGCTATATTGGTAGATTAATGGATCGGTACAATACTAGAGTGATAGATTGATAGATTGGAAATTGATGAACTAGTAGATTGGCAAATTGATAGTTCAATAGATTGGTAAAGTAAGTTGGTATATTGATAAATTGACAAATCAATAAATTGGTATATTGGTGAATGGGTGGATTGGTTGTCTAGTAGATTGATAGATTAATAAATCAATTGATAAATAAATAAATTGGTGAATTGGTAAATTGGTAAATTAATAAATTGGTGAATTGGTAGATTCGTAAAACTTTAAATTCGTAAATATATAAATTTGTCTAAATATGTAAACTTGTCTATCTTTCATAAAATGGAAATTTTTACTGCTTGTTTAACAATTTTTAAATTTAAAGGTTTAGGGATGTACAAGTTTAGAAATATAGTAGTATCCAAGTTTAGAATTTCGGAAATTTAAAAATGTTTAGATGTCGAACTATGAAAGTTTCAACTTGAAAACTTAAAAATTTAGAATCCAATAATTGTACTTACAAAACCAGAAAATTCAGAATAAAAAAATTCAAAAGTTAAGTATTTAAAAATAAAAAAAATTTTTAATTTTTAAGCCTTCAAATTTTCGCAGCCCAAAGCTGAAATTTTAGGAATTCATAAGTACAAAACCGTAAAACTGTCAAATTTCCAAATTTAAATTTCTCGATGAAATATAAGAATTTCGATGAAATTAGAAATAAGAAGACAACTTCCAAATTTCCATCCCTCACGAGCTCAGAAAAGCATAGAAACATCGAATATTCAAATTTTGTAATTAAAGAATCGATTCGCTGTCAGTGTCCGCGAACGTTGCTTGACGTCCGTGCATCGCGCCCCCGCCCGCGCAGTTGCCCATCGCCGTTCTACACAAAAATTACAGTGTATCATTGTTTGCGTGCAGAGTTCTTCTGTCCACCCTATTGTTCTCGTTTGTGTATAGAACACGGCGGAGCAATAGAGCTTTTAAAGCTTAAAAACGTAAGTATGTGAAGTGCGGAGGAGGATGTAGCCCGAAACGGTGCGGTGGCTTGCGCATGAGGGGACACTGACATTGGGGGGTTGGCGGAGACAGGAGAGGGTAAGAAACGGTAAGATGTGTTTGTTCCACACGAGCTATTGTCTGCCAAGACTACCTTTCCATTGTTTGTTACAGTCTCGCCTCTCTCTTTCAACAACACGTTCTCCCCCTATCATTCGGTATCTTACATCACGCCAACCTTTATACCGTGTCTTTCGTGGCAAATATTTCGGGATATTTTTTGCTTCCTATAAACCACCAACACTTCTGGAAATTACTTATCGTTTTATGCGTTCAACTTGTAAATCAATCGCGTAATCATCTTGGGATTAGTCGAACTTCAGACACGTTCAAGATTGTATTTACAGAGTGAGTCAAAATTGGTGAACGTGTTTGAAGAATGAATCGACACCCTTTTTCACAGTTTTTCTTATGCGAATTTAAATTTATAGTGCGAGGAAACTGATTTTCTTCGTTTCTTGAAGTTGGCAGTAATACAGAATTATGAAACTTTATTATAATTAATTATTCGATACAAAATTATGAAACCCTATTATAGCTATTCTTCTGAGGATTTTTTATTTATTTTAAGAGGCAGCGAATTATAAAAAATTTGAAAATGAATTTGACGTTTTAAATCATTTTGGCAAATTTTAACCTACTATGAGTTATAACTGTCTCAACCAACAAATTTTTGATTAGGACTATTAAAAATTCACTGTTATTTGAATTCATCACATTATAGAATTTAAAATTTACTATTTACATGTGTTATATATGAATATGTAAATTATGTATTAAAATATGACAAAATTTGACATTGAGGTACAATTGTTTAGAGTATTATTGTTACATGAAAATTTATCTTTTATTAATACAGTGTTTGAAATTAAAAGTACTACTACTTATTGACTTCGATCCCTTTCTTTAATAGTTTACTTGTAAAATCAATTATGAATCCGTTACATCACAGAAATTAAATTTATCTACCATTGTCCGTATTCAATATGTTAGTACAGTAACACATCTTACGTCCTTGTGTCTTTTGTTCAGTCGGATGTTGAAGATAAGAGTTTCATTCATTTAAAGTCCTACGGATGACCACGTGACCGCGTCGTAAGCCCGCGAAAATTTCAAATCGTAATTTACAGTAAATTCATATATGGTAATTGTGCTAATATTGATATAGAGACACGTAACTAATACAGAACAGTGCCTAATAGGGAATAACGCAATATTAATTAGTGTTAGTACATAATTCGTTCATAATTACATAATTAACAAATGTAAATAAAATAAAATACATATTAAAACAAAATTTGGTGTGATATATATTAAGCCAAAATTTAATAAAATGTTAGGTAAATATAAAACAAGTGGAATACATGTAGTCTTATGGTATTCTAATGCATGGCCATACAACGCGTGGCAACTAACGCATGGCTATACAACGCATAGCAATCTAACGCTCAGTATTTAACGTTCGATTCGTAATCTAATTCATCAATTAGAAAAGAACGGGAACTAATATTGTGACGTTCTCTTCAAATCTTTCTGAAGCACAACGTGAATACAAATCCATATAAATTTGTCAATATAACGAGAGTCTACTCGTCCCGTAACAATATAAAATTAAAAGTTAATGCTTAAGAGTATGTACATTCTGTCGATGAACCTACTTTTTTCATTAGAAATAATAGTAACAATAAATTTGGAAACCTATCGAAATTTCCAGTTAAAATGAAACACCCTATATGTCGTAGCGAAGTAAAACAAACATGAAGCAGGTCAGGAGTACCTAAGCACCGCTGTTAGATGCGTGGTGGAAAAACATAGGAAGCGACAAAACGTTTGCGTGTGCGGGCAGCATACGTGTACAGCGTGTAAACGTAGCCAACCGAAGTGGCATGTCGGTGCTCGTTATCGTCATACACAGAGAGCTCCATAATAATAATTAAAGTCCCGTGCACACAATCATAGTAATGGCCGTGAGCAACGGCGTCCGTGGAGTCGGCGACGAACGGCTAGACGCGCGGACGGAAGGAACGGGCGCTCGCAAGCCCCGTGGCTCCACACTCGAGTGCACGGGCTCTACCCCTGCCCTTCCTCGGACCAAGGAGAACGATGACGACGAAAGGCACAGGGTTTGAACGTTGTCGAGGCTGAGGAAAGAGGGACGTCGCGTGGGTGGTGCAGCCTTCTACGAAGACGAGGGGGAGGAAACACCACCTGGAAATATTCTAATAAGCAAAATTTTCGCTTTTGTGTTTAAGAAAAGAGAAAGAAGTGGCGCCGGCGAGCATCGTCGAGGACGAGGAAGGTACGAGGGCAGGTTTAAAGGGTCCGAGAGAGAAGGGACGAAAGAAAGCTCCGAAGGAATCCCTGCTTGCCGTGCTCTCTTCGGGTAGTTGCGATGCTGACGGTGGTGGGTGGCGATACCGGTCTTCAAGGGGTTAGACGGAGCGAAGGAGACGGAAATGAACGGACGCGGAAGAAGGAGAGACGGACGGCAGGGTAAGAGTTCGACGGATGAAGAAGGCGAAGAAGACGGGCCGAGGCCGGGGTTTGAGTTGCTGGTATTGTCTCAGCGGGGTGGTTGCTCGCGGGCTGTGCGGATCGAGGGGACATCGCGAAGAGAAAGCGAGCGCAAGGAGGTTGGTCGGGTTACCCGTTGGGATGAGGAGAAGGGAGTTAGGCAGTCGAAGGAACGAAGTAAGAAGAAGAAGAAGAAGAAGAAGAAGAAGCGGAAGAAAGAAGAGAACGGACCAGGAGGGACGGTGCGAGGTTTCGGCGGCGAAGGGGGTAAGACGTTGCATGAAGGGTTGGAAATGTAGATAGAATTTCTTCATTTCACGTCCTTCGCCCCACACTCACCCTCGCCGACCGCCACACCGCGATCTCCTCACCCCCCCGGCTGCTTCTCCCACTTCTCCGGCCCTCCTTCTTCGTCTTTTCCTAAAGGCTCCCTTTTCTCTTCTTTCCGCGCCGTCCTCCCACATCTCCTCGACACCCTCGCCAACTCCTCTCATTTCACCCATCCCCGCCATTCTTTCTCTTAAGACTCCGCGGCAGAGGAATCGTTAAAATCTGGCCGTACCCTCGGTACCCACCCTACCTTCCTACCCTCCACCATCTTTCTTCTCTTTTACCCTCGACACTCGTTCCCAATCTTTCTTCCTTTTCTGTTCGTTGCTTGCCGTTCGAGCTACCTCCCACAGTCACCAACCCTTGAATGCCGCTCACTCACTACTTACTTTCGCGGCTGCTTCGGGGTGGAGAGGAACGGGTGCTCATAGGGGAGGTAGGAAGACCGTTGACTCTCCTGCAGGATAGTGTTCTGGTATTAATCGGATGGAGAGCTTTGTATGGGAATGTTAAGCTAGTGGGGATTCATTCGGTCATTGCTAGAATACAGATATTTATGCAAACTATGCGAAATAAGAAAATCCAGCTTTTATTCCTTATTTTGTGTATACCTTCCTGTGCAAGATGGAGTCAACTGTTCAATTCTTGTTCTTCAAGTATATAGTTATAATATATCGATTATATTTATGATATATCAAATATATTTATACCTTGTAGATAGATATTTATGTATTTTATGTTTATGCATTTATACATAATATTGTTTGTAAATAAGTCTTGTAATCTTTGAGATCCACAGTCAGATTATATTATACTTATTTTGTAGACTTTGATATACCGTAAATGTATCATCCAGTCTGTAACATGTAGAATACAGAATTTTTGCAACCTGAGTGTGGTCACCATTCGTACTGTGACCTTGAAACTCCTCAGCATGTAAATTACTTTTGTCGTATAGAACATATTCAGAACCCTCATATCTGTAATTTAAGTGCTTTAATGAATCATAAACCAACTAGAATCTTTTAGGTCCCAACATGGTAAATCGTTATTTTGATTCTTTAGATACACGCGATTAAAAATGCAGGATCTAATTTGGACTGCTCTTGTGACCTCGAACTCATCGTATAAAACGCACAGTAACTTCAGCAAACTTTGTATAATCTTTCACATTGCAATGATCGTTCAGAATCGAAAATAAAGTATCTCGTATGAAAAGAAGAGTGTTTGAAGGATTCGTGACCTTGCAGCTACTTAGCATATAAATGAATTTTAATGCATAAAGCGTGTGCAGAATGTTGGTGTATTTTTATAAACTTGCACAGTATAATAAGCGATAGATTGATTAGAGTTTTATGGTAAAGCAGTAAATCAGCCCTCGAAGTTTGCGACGTGGCGCAAGGATTTAGGGTCAAAGATGATCGCGACGTCGACTCTTCTTCCTCCTTTTCCACCCCCTTCAGCCCAGAAGCAAGCAGTGGCAAGGGATAACCAGAGTGTTTTCGAGCGACGCTCAAGGGTTATTGTTTCGGGTACTGTGAATTTACATTATTTCCTCCGACCGGTTTCATTGTTCGTTCATTTTTGTTTCTTCTCGTTTTTTTTTTTGTAACATTGCATTCTCAGTCACGAATTCGTCGTTGTTCTTGCGTCTCATGATACATTTGCACAAGCGTAATTACCAGCGCGATGGTGCACCACGTTTTTCATAATTAAAATCAGTCAGCCCCCTACCCCCTTCGTTTCTTGCTCTTTTCTGGGGGGTAGCATTGTAAGGTGTGCTACGAATGTACCTTTATTATCAGATTTGTTCAGTCCTTTTTTAGGGTGTATTGTATTGGATCAAACCCTATGTACTTCTTTCTTATTTTCATTTAGGGGATTTTTAGGGAGTTGTTAGGGAATAGGTGATTCTTTTATGTTAAAAGTGATTTTGACTTTAATAGATTATATACCAATTATATAGTATTATTAATTGCATTTAAGTTGCTTTATATGTAAACTACATTTTATAGTAATATTTTGTTTAATCATATGTTCGATTACATATTTAATAGTAGTATTATTAGTAAATTATATATTAACAGTATTAATGTAATTTTACAAGTATACTGTATTTTATAATAATTATTTTAATTATATCTAGTGCTATAATTAAAAAATTACATATTAATAGTATTATTAATTTCTAGCACTTATATTAACTTTTTTAATTATATATTTAGTAATATTATTATTAATAAATTGTATATTAATAATATTAATACAAAATTTCACAAGTACACAATAGTTACACTAACTTGATCAATTATACATATAACAGTATTATTATTAATCTTTTTGGGTACTTTACAAGGACATAACTTTTTATAATAATATTATTAATTTAATTATGAACTGTAAATTGTCACATTACTCAATATTTAAACTCTTTAAAATAAATACAAATTAAAAAATACAATGTTTACAATTAATTACGTATCTATAGTACACCTACTATTTATGGCAGAGTTATTTTTAAAACACGTACTAAAATTTTTACAAAATTTACTCGTTATTCATTTTAGAAAACGAAGGTTCATTACATACAGGAAGGTAACAATTTTCTACAAAGAAATAAGAAAATTTAAATTATTTTCTCAAGAACCAACTCGCACTTAATATAATCAAATAATTCAATTAGAAATGGAAATTAAATTTTGAAAACCCTCATTGCAATATTAGAAAGTATAATCTAAAATTTGAATACAACCTTAAATCCAATTAAATCAAATTCTGTATAATTAACGCGTCTCGTGTCAATATGCTAATTAACACAAGAATATTTTTATATAATTTAATTCAAAAAGACATACTCCCAAAACTTTGCCACTGATTTCTCATATCGAATCAATTTATACCATCGAACAAAAAAAAATGAAAATTAATTTCAATTTATTTAATTTTCTTTCCCCATTTCAAATTTGACTCAACAAAAGAAAACACTTTCAATTAATTTTAACACAAATACACTTAACTTGAATTCGCAATTCTCCCAGTTGTTATGAAACACCCCATACAAAAAGTAACGATCCTCATTAACAAAAACATCCAATTAAATCCGTTACATTTAAATTACATAAATATCAGTCGCGGAGTCCGTTCGAATAAGACGAATTTTCACGCCCAGAGCGTCTCGCGAAGGAAACGATTACTGAATAAAATCAGCGTAGCATAATTTTCAACGTAGCTAAATAAACGTTAAAAAAAGCTTATTACTGAATAGCATCGACGACGTTATAAAAAAGGATCTCTGAAAAGGAGAATGGCATTAATTAAAGTCGCGCATGCTCACGCGTTCGCAGGTCGCGTTTCACAAAACGATGAAGATGTCTGATGGCAACGGCTTTGTGCGTGGCCATATAAAAAGATCTGTCCCGGGTGCTTGTAATTATTTACGGCCACGCGTTACGCTTTGCTATGAAAAAAGAGAAACGACCCGTACGGCAACTTGTACGGGATCAGCGAGGGGGTAGCGACCCTTCCGACTTGTGTGAAAAATATGTAAAGTATTGATTGCATTTTATAATTACTTGGGAACCGCTCGTCTTAGCTACCCTATCCACTCTCGACCCACCCTCTTCGCGTTCTCGCACCCTCCGTTACCATCCACCCCCGTACCTTCTTGCTCTCGCCCGCGTTTTCCCTCTGCTCGTCTCATTTCCTTCGTCGTTCGCTCCTTCAGACGTTTCCTTCTCCTTCGGCCGGTTAGAAAACGCGTACGCCTGCTACTTCCCGTGTAGACACTCGGTATATACGTATATATATGTATGTACATTCTTATTCGTTTGCAGCTCAAACACATACCCGGACTCTTCCTTATATCCGCCTTGTTTTCGCGCCGTGTGGGGGTGGAATTAAAACGTTTCCCGTCGTAAACGCGAATGTTCAAAAAGTGGCCGGTTAACGCGTTTATCGCCGTGTCATCTATAATCAAAGTTTAAATGTATCAATTTATGCTTGAGTTCATTACTCATTTTCAGAGAGAACAGTTTCAATTACCCAATAATAGGTAACGGTAGATAACACTTAACTGAGAGGTTATCTTTCTCGATTTTGACGTAATTTTTAAAAGAATTATTTAAGCGTGTATGTGCGGTTTTAACACTAAAATTACCCATCAAATGTCCATCTTACAAATATACTATTTTGAGTTACAAAGTTTGTTAAGGTAATTTTATTGAAATCAATGTTAATTTTCATCGAGACGAATCAATTGTTGTTTACTAATTTCTGTAATTTCTTAAAAATTTTCTGCGGCAATATTTTTTGTTTAGGATCTTTGAAAATTTGGGGGTGGGTGAAGAATTTGGGAACGTTGGAATTTGGGAATTTTTGAATTTGGAAATGTACGAATATGGGAATCTGAGAATTTAGTGATCCAAAAATTTGGGGATTTGAAGGACTTTGGTATTTGAAGATCTAGGGACATGGAAATTTAAGAAATTTGGAGATGTAGGATTTGAAGGCATAGGTATTTTAATCATAAAATTTAGGGACACATTGAGAACATTAGGCTGTGAAAATATGCAAACAAGGAAATCTACAGATTTGACGGTTTTAAAATTTGAGATTCGAGAAGTTTGGGGACTGTGAAGTTTAGGGAACTTGGAATTTAGTGACTATTTAGGGGAATTGGAGTTTGGAGACTATTTATGGGAATTGGAATTCGAGGACTTTGGGATTTGGAGATCCACAAGTACAGGAATTTAGGTATTTGATTGTCAAAAAATTTGAAGATCTAGGGATTTGTCAGTCCACGAAAACTAGGGATTTGTGGGTTTAAAAATTTGAAAATCTAGTGGTATGGAAATCAGAGGATGGGTGTAGAAATTTATAGATTTTTTGAACGTTGATTCCAGGGTTTTAGAGAATTTGATATTTAGCAATTTGATAATTTAACAGTTAGAGAACTCAAAAATTTGAAAATTTCGAAACTAGGAAGTTTGAAAATTTGAAAAGAAACTGTGTTATGCAGTCTCAGTCAAGATCCTGTTATTTGGATGATACACTAATAAACCGTCCTAATACAGTTATTAAATCTACACTTATTCAAGCAATTTAGGAATTTATTAATATATATATTAAAGTTCATTTATTTATAAAATTAACTGTTCCATGTGTATACCTAATTAAAATAAAAAGACATAATTTCACTAGTCAAATTTACAGTGTAAAAAATTATATTGTGTGCATACCTAATAAGAAAGTTGTTAAGTTAAGCTAGGTTATGTTAAATTTTCCTAATAAAGATGCAACCACAATGATATATTTATAACGAATTAGATACAAAATTTTCTTGTTAGCTCTTTAAAATACAAAATTATTACAAAATGTGTACGTCTATTCAGAATATAGTTAGGTTAGGTTAGCTCAAATTAGGTTTCTTTGATAGATATAACCTGAACAGTACATGTATAATAAAATCATTAGACATAATTTCTCTCGTTAGCTCTCTAAAACAGAAATATCACAAAACGTGTGTGTTTACTCATAACATCGTGAGGTTAGGTTAGATCGGCTTAAATTTCCTACTAGAGCTACAATCCTAGTAGTATATCTATAATAACCTTAACAGTGCATGTATAATAAAATCATTCGATACAATTTCTCTCGTTAGCTCTCTAAAACATAGAAATATCACAAAACGTGTATTTTTATTCATAACAACATGAGGTTAGGTTAGATCAGCTTAAATTTCCTGCTAGAGCTACAATCCTAGTAATACATCTATAATAAAATTATTACACACAGAATTTCCCTTGTTAGCTCTCTAGAATATCCATTATAAAACATATACATCCATTCAGAGAGTAATTAGGTTAGGTTAGGTCAGCTTATATTTTCCTGATAGAGATACAAACCTAGCAGAATACCTACAATACAATCATTAGACACAAAGTCACCCTCTTAAGTTTTCGAAAATATGAAAATACATCGTGTAATAGTCTACTTGGAACGTTACTAGGTTAGGTTAGGATGTTACCGAGTCTCATGTTATAAATTTTGGTAATAATATTAATCATAAAGACCTTCCCATCGAATTCAATCGAACACCGTTGTCGACGTTTCGTTCGGGAGCACCGAACTTTCGTTCCTCCGAGGTGGGGACGAGAGATAGAGGGTCGAGATTCCAGCGCGAAGCAATTCAAAAGATACAATTAAGATTTATCTAGCAACGCAAAAGCGGATTGATTAAAAGTTGGAATGGTACTTCACAAACACTCCATTAATAAACACAGCCTTAGGAAGACAGCTAAGCGTAGTTCGGCTGTAGCTTGTCGTTGTTGCGTTCGTCAGGCTTCAACGAGTTACGTGATTATTGGATTTAATACCTTCACCGACAGGCGAAATATAAATATTTCAGTAGCGACGCGTGAGGATTATCAGTTTTGTTTTCAATGAACTTGCGAACGTGCCTTATGAATTTCCAACGCACTGGGTCGCGACAAATGCAGAAGCATCGGCTCGCTCAATGAATTCACATACTTTATCATTTACTGTTACATATGCATGCGAATCGAATTCAATAATTCATTTCAACGATAAATCCTTGTTTGCTGTCTTAAATGCACCCGTGAAGAGTTTTGGCTTGTTTGTTTTGATGCATGAAGAAAATTATCATTATCATACATTTTAAATTCAATTGTACCAGTTACGGGATACTTTTCATGCAATATATGACACCATATTCGTTTGATATCTTACATAACCTATCCTGAGAGTTTGTTAACATTTTTGGATATTAATACTGAATTTGAAATTTACAATATTTATTACATACCAAATTTTTATTTTTAACATTTATTGCATATTACATTTTTAATTTATAATATTTTTTAGGTTAGGTTAGGTTATATTAAATTTTTAATTTATGTTTATTAAGTAAAATTTTAGATTTATTAAATATTAAATTTTTGATTCATAATATTTATTGAAGATTACATTTTGAATTTGCAATATTTATCGCATATTTCATTTTATTATGTTTGTTGAATATTAACTTTTATATTTATAGTGTTTATTAAGTGTTAAATTTTGAATTTATAATGTACACTGAATATTAAATTTTGAGTTCATAATGTTTATTAAATATATTTTTAATTTATAGTGCTTATTAAATATTAATTTTTTTATTTACAATTTTACATACTAAATTGATTTAGTGAATATTAAACTTTGTATTTATAATGATTATTAAATATTAAATTTTAAGTTTATAATATTCATTGAACGTTAAATATTGAATTTATATTATACATTTAATATTAAATTTTTGATTTATAATATTTATTAAGTATCTAATTTTGAATTTACAATGAAAAATAAAAATTAAATTTTTAATTTATTATATTGACTTAATATTAATCTACACGCAAAGAGAATAACTGATATTACTATTTATCAATTTTTATGCGCAAAACACATCTATTTTCCAAAGACGTGTTAAGGTTAGGTTTCCTCAAGGTTATCTAACAATATAATTAGGTTAGATCATAGTTTATTGCTGACTAGTTAAATGTGAAACCGCTTTCCCATCACTTTCCACTACTTACTACGTTCAATCCCGAGTCAACAAACGCAATTCAAGACCAATACAAAATTACAAATTAAATCCTTATAAAACGAAATTAACAGTTACTACAACACTCAACAACACACATTACTCCTCTCTACCACGACATCAACCCATACCAACCTAATTTTTACGTCAGAACCATTTCACAACCATTCTAAACCTCGTTGTTTCTCCGCAGTGCGTAAATATACCTACTCGGGCCCGAGCGAATAAAGACGTAACGGGGCTTACATCGTGGACGCATACAGAAAATATTTGCTCCCTGATCGATTCTCTACTAAATAGAATATTGGTCAAACTAGCCAGGCACCTGTATGTCGTAATAATTCGTCGTTTCCATGAAGGCTTAAGACGAATGAGTCTCGCGTCTACGCGCGAGGCTGCCAGGAGCGGAACATCGGAAAGGTAAGGAAAAGGAGGAAACAGAAGTGACGAAGGAGGGGGAGGGTGGTTATGCGAGGAGAGTCAGAGAGACGGAGGGTAAATTCGTGGCAGGGGCAGGGGGTTAAGGGGGGTAGTAACGAAGGAAAGGGTAGGTAAAGAGGGCCACTGTTTTTACCAACCAGCCTGCGACTGCCGCGCGCTCATTTACTCTCTGCGGACCAACACCATTGCAACCGGTCGACGCACACCCACGTCTATTCATGGTTTCCTCGCCAACCTAGGGTGCAGGCTTCTCGTGCAAATATGTGTGTATAAAACTGAAACGAATAAAACTAAAGAACCAAAGGAACCAAGCAGCACGCTAAAGCTACAGCAACCATGGCAGCTCAAAGAAACATACTACAGAGGTTCTGCGTTAATCACCCCCATCCAGAAGATTAACACGTTATGGGGAGTGGGGGGCGATGGTGTCCGCCATCACGAATTTAATATTACTGAATAATTGGACGATTTTAAATAGAGGCATTTACCTAGATTTTCGTTTGAGTTAGTAGTTGGTCTTTATTTAGAGTTAATATTAACGTAGATTTTATTTTGAATTCATGTTTGCTCAGATTTTGTTTAGAACTAGTATCTAGATTTTATTCAGTGTCAGTGTTTACTTACAGAGATATTATTTAATATTACTCACTTAATTTGCTAGAGTTAGATTTTATAATTAACTTTAACTTAGATTTTATTTATAATTAATAACAGAATTGCTCAAGGAGAAAGTTGTAAAGGTATTTATTGTCATTGGGGTCAGTTTCAAATTTAAATTATTTCTTTTTTTCTAAATCTTGTATCTACTTTTGGACATTCGTAAAATCCTTAAGAACATTTAACACTGTGCTATCAATTTATTATTTTATAAAATCATAAAATTTTATAAAAGTTAATTTTATAAAAGATAAACAAATGTCCATATATGTTTGGTTGCATCAGTAAATTCCACAGTTGGACCATCATCATCAGTTTACAAATAAAACAAAAATTTTTTAACATCAGGTGTCAATATAACAATATAACATCTTAAAGGTCCCTAAATACCATATCAACCATTTGTTACCATACTAACAATAAACAAACACCTGTAATCCTTGCTTATTAGATCTACAAATACATCATTTGCATAGCCACCATCATCCCTTTCTAAAATCAGTAATAAAACAAACTCGGTATTTAAGATAAACTTTCGAAATCAGATGTCCACTTCCAAGGGACACATTTTACCCTAAACACAATGTCAACAATTTATTACCATATCAAAGATAAATGAACTCCCTAATTGGTGATGAACGATTACGATGGCCACTTTAGGGTTAGCCCTAGAACACATCAGTTATTCAATTCACTTAGCACTCAAAGTTGCTAATGTAGTGATAACGGCACACTTTACCCATTTCAATGACCTTGAAACATGTTGCCAGAGGTAACATTCTGAGACACTTCTCTACAACTGTAGTTCGTTCTTATTTTGTATTAAGTAAAACAAAACTCAGTACAGTTGATAACTGACGATTTCTGGTCACTTAGATCTACAACTCTATTAACTGTAGCTCAATCTTGTTTTATATTACATAGAATGAAATTCGGCTCGTTCGATAAGTGACGATTTCTGATCATTTAAGACCTAAAACTGTATAGTTGCAGCTCGATCATATTTGACAATAAATAGAACGAACAGCTCGTTCGATAAGTGACGATTTCTGGTCATTTAAGACCTAAAACTGTATAACTCTAGCTCGAGCATATTTGACAATAAGTAGAATGAAACTCAGCTCGTTCGATAAGTGACGATTTCTGATCACTTAAGACCTAAAACTGTATAGTTGTAGCTCGATCATATTTGACAATAAATAGAACGAACGGCTCGTTTGATAAGTGACGATTTCTGGTCACTTAAGACCTAAAACTGTATAACTCTAGCTCGACCATATTTGACAATAAGTAGAATGAAACTCAGCTCGTTCGATAAGTGAGGACTTCTGATCTCTGAAGACCTAAAACTGTACAACTGTAGCTGGATCACATTTGATAATAAGTAGAATGAAACAGGTCATCCAATAAGTGACGGTATCTGGTCACTTACGACTTACAGGGTATCAATTGGATAAAGTTCGAAGAGAATGAGCATTCCCAGAAGTAAATGACTAGTGTAATCGTAAGGTCAATGCTCGCCAGAGTCCAGATTACGCGTAAGAGGGTAGATGATGGTTGACGAGCAGAGCGGAGCAGCGCGGAGCGTGTGGCCCGGCGGTGGTGGCGAGTGGGTGGCGAGGAAGAGGCAACGGGAACGCACGTAAGGGTTTTCTCGGTTTCTTACAGCAAACGAAGGAAGGGTGAGGTTCGGTTGGTAGCGCGTGGGGCCACGGGGGTGGGGTGGACGTAGTGGGTGGTAAAGCAGCTCTGCCTAGAAGTTGCGCCCAGCATTTTAATCGATTTCATTTGCGCGCATGTGAGTGAGAGTGAGTGGTACCGGTCTGAGACAGAGAAAGTAGTCAGAGAGGGAGTTTTCAGGCGGGAGCGAGAAAGAATGAAAGAGATATAGGGGAAATAACAGAAAGAGAAAGAGAGACAGGGACGAAACGAGCAAATCGAAAGAGCGAGGCAGTTGCCGTTCCAACGGAGAGACGACGAAAAGAGGAAAGAGGAGCCAGCCCGCTCTCCTCCGGTGTATAAACCTTTCTTTGTTTTGCTTTGCTTGCGTCATTAGGGGTTGGGGATGGATGAGGCGAAGATGGTGGTCGGGTGGCGGATGTACGAGCGGGGGAAGGGAACAGGCCTCCACGGAAGAGGGCGTGGTTCTTCTGCAATCTACATATAGGCATCCGTGCAGACGACTTTAGTTGCTGTATATATGTATGTTTGCAACAGATGCACGTGTGTTTTCTGTAGGTGCACACGGTTACGCTCTGGAATTCCCTTCTCGTAAGAGTAGTCGTCGTTGTCGTCGTAGTCGTAGTCGTCGTCGTCGTCGTCGTCGTATCTCTACTTATAATTCGCATGATGGGTCGACACACGCTTGAGTTAAAACTTTGCCATGTATCTCGTGACAGGGACGCGCCAAACCCCCTTTCTAAAGGGCAGCTGCCGTACGAGGGATCGCTTTATATCCACGTTTTCCATCGTAACAGACTAAGAAAATACGAATGCTCGATGATGTCCTTGATAATGGGACGTTTAGAATTTATGTGCCGTTACCATATGTCACTGGACACTGTACCTTTACCTGGCGATGTAACATGTACAGCGAGTGACAATATATCGTAATCTAGTAATTGATGATATTTGGCGATACAGCACGTTGCAGTGTAACGTATGATAGTCTATTAATTAATGATAGTGTGTGGCAATATATGATAATCTGGTAACTGATGATACTGCACTCAGTGATACAGCACATGACAATATAACGTATGACAATTTAGTAACGGATATCATACTTATACAATGCGTAGCAATTGAACGTGTGGTAATCTAGTAAATAATGATGCACTTGGTGATACTGGATAGTTCCAGCAGTTGGTGACACATGTGGTAGTCTAACACATGGTAATCTACCATGTGGTAATTTAATGCTTTGTGATATATGTATCAACATAATGTATGGTAATTTAATACCTGATAATACCACGCTTGGTGATACAGCGTATCGTAATTCTTATGCGTGACGATATACCACGTGGTTATATTACACGTGGAAATTTAATGATTTCAAGAGTAGCACTCTAACACGTGGTAGTCTAACGCGTGGTAATTTATACGAATCTAACGCATGGTAGTCTCAACATAGTGATGCAGTGTGTGGTAATCAAGCGGGTAGTAATCTAGCGCGTAGTAATTTAACGTGTAGTAATCTAACGCGTAGTAATGTAATATGCAGTAATCTAACGCGTAGTAATCTAATACAGGATAATCTAAAGCGTGGTGTTCTAACACGTGGTTTAACATAGAGTAATCTAACACGTGATAATCTAACGAGTAGTAATCTGGTGCGTAGTAACCTAGTGTATAGTAACCTAGTGTATAGTAATCTAGCGCATAATAATCTGCCGCATAATAATCTAAATATGCAAGTAGCTATTACGTAATAATTAAACGCATAACAATCTAACGGGTAGTAACCTAAGCTATAGAAATGTAACTGTAACGTGTGCTAATCTAACGTGCAGTAATCTAACATGTGGTAATCTAACACGTGGAAATCCAACGTTAAGCGACACAATGTAACGCGTAGCACTATTATTCAACAATCTACGCGTTGTAATGTAATGCGTAAGACCCTAACACGTGACAATCTGTAGCGTGCTGATCCAGCACTTGGTAATATAACGGGTGGCGATATGACACGTGCCGATGGAACGCGTGGCGATCCAACGCGTAACGATGTAACTCGTAGCAACGTGAACTGTGGGTTATGTACCGTGTAGTTATCTAACGCGTGACCATACAACGAGCGGTGATGTAACGCGTGACCATATAACACGCGGTGATATTTAATTTATCTTTTTCTTTTAAACGATGTCCCGGAAGGTTATCTTGTTGGCTTCGCATAAATAGATCGATACGTCGGGTAAGTAATATGGGCGAGATCCGATTGCGCGAGAAGACTGTAAGCACGGCCAAGTTATCAGTATTGAATATCGATGTCGATGGTAAATAGACTCTAAACATTAACCTTAATATCGGTAGATAACCGTGTCCGGTAATTTACGTACATGCGTGCCACCGGGCAATTTAAAAACCCGGAAACTTTGAGAATTGCCCTGTTCTTTCACGGTAAGACATAATCCATCTCCGACTCCTCGTACCATTTCTTTCTCTCATTATTCTCAAACATTTTCTGATGTATGACGCGTCCTTACATACTTCTTTATATTTCTAATAAATTATTGTTAATTGCTGTAACTGAAAAAATCACTCATTTCTGAAATATAAAGACACATAACATTATTAGCATTCCTAACCTTGTACTAGCGCACCCAACCTGCTTAATCTTACCATCATTAAATCCCGTTATTAGATTTGCTTTAGTATACCTATCCCTTTGTTAGAATAGACTTTGTTATTTTAACCTAATCTTGTTATCAGAACTAGTAATTTCCATGTTAGAGTACCTAACTTCATAATGGAGTGATCAATTTTGTTATTAATGTATCTAATTCGAGTATCCAATTTGAGTACCTAATTCTATTGTTACTGCACCTTATTTTTTTTAACATACCTAACTTTAATATGAAATTACTTGTTGTGTTATTAACGTACCTATCCTTACTATCGAATACATAAGTGCATTAGTATCGTACTTTATTATTTTATTAATGTACCTAACCTTATTATAAGATTCTGGTAATATAACATCAGTATTGAGTACCTACTTCAATTATTATTGTACCTAACCTAACTTTGCTGTTAACGTACCCAACCTCACTATCGGTATCTAACTTCATTACTATCGCTCCCGTTAATGAACCTAACCTCGCTAATGAGCACCTATTTCCATTATTATACCTAACCTCGCTATTAATATATTTAACTTCACCATTAACCACCTAATTTCATTATGATTGTTCCTAGCCGTTTTCTTAGTGTACCTAACTTAACTATTAGTGTTCCAAATTTCGTTACACGCACATCTAACCCCGTTATTAACCTACCTAATCCAGTCATCACTTCGTGGGCGTCGATCGATAACTTTGTAGAAGAAAGTTTTATTTTGATTCGATTTAGGTGATGCTAGTCAGGGGTTGCTCTTCAAATCACCCCTCGCTGTTTTTATCCTCTGTACTCGCTCTTTAATGCACGATCACGAGTCACCCTTACGCAGAAAACGCGAGCCTGGTGTGTCGTTGAATATTTAACGCACTTGATTTATCTTATTAAAAAACCCTTTGTTAAAGGGTCTATCCTTACTCGTTATTGCTACTCTTTGCTAAGCGCTACTCTTCAGCCAATTTGTTAACATCTTGTAAGTAATGATAATTATTACCTATGTAGTATATTTTATTTGATAAAAATGTCGATAATTCCACATGTGCATGTTTCATAACCTAACCTTGTTTCCTGCGTGTGTAGATTTTATAACGTAACCTTGTTTTCCGAATGTGCATATTTTGTAACACGACCCTTCTGTACCTGTATATTTTATAACCTACCCTTGTTTCTGAATGTCTATTTGTGCACCAAACTTAGGTAGTAGCAGTATCTAAAGATAAACTTTCAAGATTCAGCAAATTCATGAATCTACCGACAGCTGAACAGCATTGTAACTAATTTATATTTCCGTCAAACCTATAACACATCAAGTACATTATTGTGCCATTTAAAAATATCAACTTGTTTGATGCGGCGATATATATGGAGACATATATATGGAACGCTAATGACTACGCATAATCAGAATTGTTCGTTAGTGTTTCAGACCCACGGTCTTTGATAGACGTTCCCAGCGTGGTGGCAGTGAAAACGAAAGCATCGATAAAGGAGCAAGCAGGGTGTATGACAGAACGAGTTTGAAATAAAAGTCGATGGCACAAAAGAAGCACCTGAGAGAATGATGGCTAGAAACAGGTGCACACATGTTGGAATCCTCTGGCACAAAGAGGGAAGGAGTAAGGTGTGCGAAAGAGTGAGGTGGTCGATGCGAGACAGGAAGGAAAGAGAAAGGATAGAACTTGTCGGAGGGTAAAGACCACGTGCTCAGCCACGTGGTGACCGAGCCCCACCCCTTCCGACGACTGCCTCGCACCCTCTCAACCCACCCCCTGAAGCGAAACCCCTCTCACAGCCACCTTACCACTCCACCCTGTCAGAAGAGAGACCCCGCGCGCGTAAAGCCGCGCCGACGCCAGCTGACCACACAGTGGACCATCCCGTACCGACGCCAATAAAATCTCTGCGTTACTCTCCCGCCTGGTTCCCAACCTCCCCTCTGAAATACTGCCACGCCACGGTACCGCATGCCCGTTGGAAAGCCTTTCTTCCTTTTCGTTGTTTTTCCTCTACAACCACGTGGGCTGGCCGACGCGACGCCAACCGAACAGACTGGACTGGCCACGCGACACGTGACTACTCACCCCATCAGCTGACCGCTACCTACCTGTTTGCCCGACTTCTTCCGATGCTCCTTTTTTCGCGGGCTTTTTTCCTCACTGAAACGACTGAAAGTTGCATGAGATACTATTTCAATCCCTTAAATTGTGATTTCTTCGGCAAGTCAGCGATTTAATTATTATTGTAA
This sequence comes from Megachile willughbiella, assembly GCA_945859595.2. NCBI lineage: Eukaryota > Metazoa > Arthropoda > Insecta > Hymenoptera > Megachilidae > Megachile > Megachile willughbiella. The sequence goes on from OX243796.1 coordinate 16,682,353, forward strand.
TGCTAAGGCAAGCGAAGAATGTTCAGATGTTACGGATATTCTGGATATGACGATCATCGGATGATTAAAATCGATAGGATATAAAATTAAACTTGAAATCGTGGTGAAAATGTGAGCCAAATTTTTCGCATATCAACAGGTATGTGTCACATGTGGGAAGGGGTTTTTTGCTAAATATTTTCATATCTTGTTATATTTTCTGTAGTTCCAAGTAGTGCGAGTATTTTCAGCTACGAAAGTGAAGAAATTTTTAATAATGTAGATTTCAGATTTGTCATGCATATGTGATATGGCAAGGTGTGAACACTTAACGGATGGGTTGTTTTTTCTCTACCTTTTTAAGTATATATCAGTTCGACATTTTTTTTCGCCCTCTAAAAATTTAATATATGGTGTGAAAAAAATCTTCTCAAAGTTGGAGCTCAAAAATTAAAATTTAAGAGTATACGTCACTGTCTATTGAACGTTTTCTTTGGCTATAAATAATTGACAGTGCTGGTCATATATGATCACCATGGTCAACGTGTTGACGTTGGCAATTTTCAAGATGTGAGAAAGAATGATCACTGCAGGGGATGATGTTTGGATGACACTTATTATGGAAACGAAAGATATGGGATACACATCATGGTGTGGAGTAAATCAGGTTCGAGTTTCAACCCCTTGTCACACTTTGACGGGTTTGACGCACCCAAGTGTGATTGATCTTATTCGAATTTTTAATATGATTTGACACTTGAATTCGGTTATTGTTTGAGTGACATTAATTTAAGTATTCGAAGTGTTCAAATTTCGAATTGCGCCAAATATTTAAAACTTCGTTAATTTTAGTGATATGTATGGATTAGTTCTGTCAAACATAATTAAAAAAAAAAATTTGTCTCTAATCAAAAAGTAACTCAATTAATAAATTAATTTTGTTAATTATAAAATTATAATAATGGAACGTGTTACTTTGTATAAACATGCAAATTATACAAGGGAATGTTTGACTAGCATCTTAAGTCCCGTGTCGTTGACCCCCGATATTGGATTTATACAGAGGTAACGTAAGTCTTTACTCATACTTCGACGTCGTCGTTCTCAGTGAATGTATTCGAGTACGTGTTGCCAGGAAAATACGCGTTTAACGTCAATCTGTATGGAAGAGGAAGCAAAGAAAAGCTGAAGTCTCTCGCTCGAGAAGAAAAATGTGGCAAACTTTTAAACACAACCTTGCCACGTCAATTCTAAACTGGTAATCTTTTATCGACGATCAATTTCAGATAACTAATCATTCGAATCTTTTTATTTATCCAAATATACTTTACGAATATTATTTAAACGTAATTCATTACCGTATATGTGTTTGTTATCAATACTTTGATCATTACATTATATAAATATGGATATATGTAAAATTGTGTAAATTGTATATAATTCTATAAATTACATAAATTCCATGGGTATCTATAAGATTGCATAGATTATATGTAATTGTACAAATTATATGAATTTTATAGAAACTTGTAAAATTGTATTTTTCACAATTATATAAATTTTCATCAAAGTTAGGCAAATTTCGTGCAATAACTTACATAAACTCTACCGGAATTTATAAAATTATATAAACTGTATTTAGCACAATTATATTTAATCTTCATCAAATATAAATTATATAAATTTTATTCAATTGTGTAACTTATGTAAACTCTACAGGAATTCATAAAATTGTATAAATTGTATTTTGTATAATTATACGAATTATTCCCAAATATAAATTATATAAATTTTGTACAATCGTATGAATTATACAAACTTTATAGGAATGTGTAAAATTGTACAGATTGTATTTTATACCATTATATAGCTGCATGAAACTGTAAAAAATTGTATAAAAAATAGCATGATGATTTAAAAATTGATCAAGAAAGAAATTGCTGTTTGTAACAGAAATGTAACAGAAATCAAACCTAAAGAATCTATTCTCTCGTTGCTAAATTAGGTTAAGTTAAATGAGGTTAGGTTTCTCGAAAATTTTCTGCAAGTAAAGCAAGTTAGTTGGATAAATATTCCAGCTCTTATAACTTTAATCGATGTAATAGAACAGATATTTCTTATTGTAATATTTCAATGTATTATTTTTTAATAACAATACATATATTTAAAATGAACATAAGTCGAACAGTATATTACACGAGAAAATATATTTATTTAATATTTCGTTATCTTGTCTTTTTTATTTACAATCCTGAATATATAAAAATTCGCCCTATCGAGTATGACATCGCTTAAATTGAAGTCAAGGTTTTCGTTCAACCACTGAGGCCCAAAACATGGAATATTTATTAACGCGTTCTTTATTCTAACATATGAAGTATCAAAAGCATTAAATTAATTAAAGTCGCGACTGTCGAATATTTCTAAAAAGAAATCTCGGCTATAACTATTTAGCATACAAGGGATGTATCATACAACCTTCCCTTTACAGATTTTTAAATAAAACAAATACTTAATAAGATTCGATAAAAATAAAAGTATCTTTTCAACCTTTTCAGTATGGCAATGTGTTAAGAAGAAATGAAACAAATTCTTGATAAAATTCCATGAACATAAAAATACCTAACTTTAGACAGTCTTGTAAAGACGAAACAAAACTAAAAATACTACTAAATATTTCCACCTGATTTAACGTGGCAACTTTATAAGAAAAAATGAAAGAAATACTTAGTAAGCTTCTACGAAAATAAAAATACTATCTAATCTTTTCGCCTGTTTCGGCGGTCTACTTGTAAAGAAATAAAAATCCGTAATCATTTAAACCGCGTGTTAAAAAGAAGTTTTTCGAGTATAAGAATTTGATCAACCGTTTGCTCTTGACCGTCATTTCCCCACACGCGTAGGCACGCGTGATAAGAGTAGGAGTCTAAGGTAATAGAGGGTGAATGAGGACGAGGGGGTGTCGGTGGGTACATGACATGTCATGCTGTGCCTGGCTCGCCTCCACCTTCTTCCAGGCTCCCTCAACCTCCTCTTTCCTCGTCCTCCTCTCTTTCATAGGGTGGCAGCCTCATCCCCTTGGTGCCGCATCCACTGCCACATCGATCCGCCTTAATGAGTGGAAAGAATAAGACAGCCTCCCCTACTGCGAAAGCAGGAGTTTTCACCCTCCCCTAGGAACGGCGAACGACGTTCGTGTATAGGAAAGAAGGGGTCGCGGGAATCGGAGATGGGTGAAGGAAACGGGACTCGAGCCTGTCGGGGACGAGGAGGGAAAAACTACGGGAGAAGGGGGATGGAAAAGAGCGAAGGAGAAGAACGAAGGAGACGGTCAGAGGGGGCTGAGTTTCAAGAGGTGAGGAGGTGATGGAGTCGGAGGCGAGAGGAGGGGTGGTAATGCTCCCGTTGTTTCGCGAGCAAGGGAGCCACGCATGCACACCACACCACCCCCTTCTGACGAAACTCTTCTCATCCCCCTTTCACGTCCAAACCCGACCCCTTCCTTCATCGGCCCCCTCACGGCTCCGAGGAATGTTAATTCCCGCCGCTTTAATTCTTACGAATATTTCCCTCGTGCCTGGGGACGATCGCGGGAGATCCAGAAAAGACGAGAGGCGAACGAACCAACGAAATGAAGAAGGAACATGCCATAGACAAAGAGGGAGACAGACAGGATTGCGCGAACAAGACGAACGAACCCCCCAAGGCCTCCGTCGTTCCTTACCACCTTCGCATCGCCTGTGTCTTTCCTTCCTTCCTTCCTTTCTTGCTTCTATCCGAGAGTTTCTTCTTTTTTTTTTATTCCTCCTTTCCACACTCCGCAGTTTGTATACAACGTTTCAAGGATTTTAAGGCTCTCGCAGTTTTCGAACGCCTTGTCGGATTCTGAGCTTCAACGGTCCTCTTCTGTTTAGTCGGGGTTATACCCCAGGCTGTATTAGTTTTGACACTGCGTTCATCATTCGCGATACAAATCTTTGGGGAGGGTCTATAATTATATGATAAATAGCGGATTTACTCATTTTTAGGGACAGGATTCTGGTTACGGGATTTTATGATCTACTTGCAATGAATTGTTTTTCAATTATAAAATTTTAATATTTGAACTTCCGTGATTGTGACAGTCTGAAGATTTGAGATGCTGAAGTTTTGAGTTAAATGGAAAATTCAGAAGTTTAGAGTGAAAGATTCAAAATCGAAGTTCCGTAACCTTGAAATTTGGAAATTTAATAATTTCAATATTGTAAACATCAAAAATTCAATAATTTTAAAGCTTTTAAAACGTATTATTTTAAAATTACGAAATTTCCAAATTTCAAAGTTGTAAAATTATAAAATTACAAAGTTACAAAATTAGTGAGGTTAGGATACTTCTTACTCTATCATATAGCTACTCTAATTCTTAAATTAGATATAAAATTACAAAATTTTGAAATTACAGATTTACAAAATTATAAAATTACAAAATTGCAAAGTTATGAAATTACTTATCAGAAATTCATAAAAATAGTGAGGTTAGGATACTTCTTACACTATCATATAGCTGCTCTAATTTATAAATTAGATGTAGAAATTACAAAATTACAAAATTACAAAACTGTAAAATTACAAAATTACTCGTCAAAAATTTATAATAATTTTGAGGTTAGGTTACTTCTTACTCTATCGTATAGCAATGCAACAAAATTCTATGTACATAATTCTAAAGCTCCTTTAATACTACTTAATATCCTACTAATTTATTAAATTAACAAATAGTAAAATAAGAAGAAAACAATACGACATATCTAAATTCTATTAACCCTTAGCAGTCATAATTCTTTAGAACAATATACCTGGGATAGTTAGACGTTTAAGACTCCATCTAAAAATGATTCTTACAAAGAAGCTCATTATTTAAACTTGCAAAAATGATAAATAATCTTTGAAAGTTGTTTTAATATTCCACAGCTGATTTCAATAAATTTAAACGTAGAGTATGAAAATTCAGAAACGTGAAAAAATCGAAAACAAAACGGTTTCCACAGAAAAATTCGAAACTTTTTTCGATTTTAATATAAAGAGCTAAAATTTTAGCCGAATACCCTTCAGATATAATAGTTCAAGGAAAAAAATACCGGGGTTTCAAAACAGGTATTTTATTCAGATTTTCAGGATATAAAGTGGGTAAAATTGAAGCTAAAGCTGGGGTTGTTTCATACCCAAGTGTTAAGGGTTAAATAAAAGTTCAATAAACGAGTTAAATCAATAATATGAAGTAATATTATATGCCAACAATTAAAAGTTCACAAGTAAAGTTTACACATCTGGGTTAGTTTTTTCATTTTTTATCGAAACGAAGAAGCTCGGACAAGAAGGTCTTCCATAATTAAAAGTGGACAAGTTCCATCGACGTGGCTTCCATCCAAATGAATTTCTGCAAGCTATTTATTTCTACATCTATTCGTACCAAGATGCCATCAAATCACCGAATAAATGATAGATAGTAATATTCGAATGGATACGTAACTCGAGACAAATGTATGCACGATATTTCTGTAAGAGAACGTCGAAAGATCGAACTGGATTAATGGAAGTTCGAGATAGAAGCAAAAACAGTGGAGAAAGAGTGGAGACACTTGCAAATTATCGAACACGACCGAGAGGACACTGCGAACGATGAACAAAGATGAATTTTCTTGGGAAGAAGCAAATGGAGAAAAGCGTAACTATTGCGGTTTTTGCGAGACCGTCATATCCGGTCATCTGTCTATTCCACCACTTATTCCTGGCTAGGTCATGGCTGACAGCGTATTTATTCGAATAAATCACCGATATACTTCAATGCTTCAATATCCAGCGATAATTCTTTCCGATATCTTTGTCCTAGCTGCGATTCCCACAAATATTCCTCAACGGAGAATTCACATTTACGGGATTTTTAGTTTTAAATATTTTTCATGTTTAATATTTCGTATTTTGATGGGGCTGGGTTAGGTTACTTGTTATCATATACATTAATTAAATTAATTTACATAATATTTAATAATACTTAATTTATGTAATTCATGGAATTTATTTGAAAATTAATTTTTAATTTTGATTACAAATTTTTAATTATTTTAGAGAAAATAATTTGTATACTCCATCAATTATTAATCAAATTAATTTAAATTCTATACAGTGCGTTGATAAGAATTTTTATACTGTATCAATCATTAATTGAATTAATTCCTCTAATATTTAATAATACTTATTTTATAAAATTCATTTAGAAATTAATTTATATTGTGCAATGACTATAATAATCGAGGAAATAATTTTTATACTGCGTCAATTATTAATCAAATTAATTTAGGAATTCATTTATACAGTACATTGAGATAACCTTAAAAAAGGATTTTTATAGTGTATTATTTATTAATTACATTAATTCCTATAATATTTAATAATACTTTATAAAATCCATATAATTTATTAAGAAATTAATTTATACTATGTAACGACTATAATAGTCGAGGAAATAATTTTTATACTACATTGACTATTTATCAAATTAATTTAAAAATTAATATAAAGTGCATGTATTATAGTTTTCAATAAAATAATTTCTACAGTGCTTCAACTATTGATTAAATTAATTAGTATGATATTTAATGACATGTGATTTATATAACATTTAGTAACATGTAATTTATATAATTTAAATACTATTCAGCAATATTTAATTTATACAACTATAATATCTATTAATATCCAATTGATACAATTAATTTATATAATGGATCGAATAGAAGATAATTTTAATAGAGCATCGAATAAAATGGTCGAAATATTTCACGTGGTAACGAACGTTGAAATTCAAAAGATATTAGCGAATGCTTGGCAATAAATTCCCATACAGAATTCTTTTCAACGGAAATTATGAATAAGGATTATGTAATATGTGTTTCGAGTCTGGAGGGTGAAACAGGCGGGGGTTGCCACCCTTGATAATTTAATATCGCGCAAAACTGCGGACCTGGTTCGTCTGGTAAGTATGTATCGAGACATTGGGTAAGATAAAGGGGAACCAGAAAATGTCGGTCGTAAGGGAAACTAAACAGAGACGAGGTATATTAAAAACCATGTTAATATGAAACGAAATTCCTGGCGAAATATGTCAACTTAATCTAAGATGTTTGTATTCAAATGCACTTCAGCAACTCCCTCTTATTTTGTTTCTCTACGAAACTACATACTTCATAAATTTGATCATTCAAACATGATAAATTATTGTACACCCAAATAAAATATCCTTCTGTGGATAACCCTAAAATAAGACCCTTTCCACTTTATATTTTAGATTCTGGGAAAAATTAGCACATTTTGGAGAATTTTAGAAAATTTCAAAGACAAAGAATTTAACACAAGAAAAGTCTAGGAATTTGCAAGAGATTTGAGGACAATCTAAGGGATCACAGAGGGGAATTTAAGGGGTCTAGGGAAAATTTTGAAGTCACAGAGAATGTATAAAAAATCAGGAGAAAATTTTAGAGAATTTTAAATAGAATCTAAACTCTTCGAGTAAGGGATATTGTTTGCCAAATTTGTCAGGGCCTAGGGATAATTCGTGGACAGTATAGAAAGTACCCGAAGAGAATTTCGACAGAGTTTACATAACGCAAGTAACGTTGCATAAACTGTCGGGAAGTAATAAAAGTACCTAACTCGAGCATATATCTGGTACAATGGTAACGGCGACCATCGATAACCCCCTATGGCAATCAAGGTGTTCAAACACGAGCGTGTATCGTGCTGACAAACTGGTGTAAAACACTGGCCGGCAATTTCGCGTCAGTGGTGAATAGCATCTTAATCTTTCCTCTGCAATCTGTACTATAAAACAACGTGGCTCACGATGCTAACACATACACAGAATGTGAAGAGAGCGCAACATGTATCGAGTACAGTCAACAGCAAATCTGCCTTTCCTAGGGAAAATATGATGGATTCGAAGGAAGACGACTCCCATTCGTTGATTTTAGGGATTTTTGGAAATTTCAAATATTTGACGAGGAATAAGCATTTGGGAATTTCTTAATTTGGAGATATAGGGATATGCAGATCTGGGGATATGTAGGATTATAAATTTGATGAAATAGAAATTTTGTGGTAGAGATATAGAGATCTAGGGATTTGACAAAATAGAAATTGGCGAAATAGAAGGGTAGGTATTTTAGAACTTAAGGCTTTGGGGATTTGAGGAAATTAGGAATTGTGGAATCTAGGGATTTTTAGACGATATTGTGAGCTGTAAGGATTTTTGGGATCTAGGAACTGTGCCGTATACGGATTTGTGGATCTAGTAATTGTGCAATATAGCGAATTGTGGGATATCAAGTTTTTTGACATACTAATTGTGGGATCTAGGGATTTTTGGGCTCAAGAAATTTAGTATCTAGGGAAATTCGGAGCCCAAGAAACATAAGATCTAGGGAATTTTCAGCCAGGGAATTTTTGACATGGAAAATTTAGGGCCTAGGGAATTTGTATCTATAGAATTTTTGGTTATGAAATTTAGGATCTAGGGAATTTTGCTCTAGGAAATTTAGGTTCTAGGGAATTTTGCTCTAGGAAATTTAGGATCTAGGGAATTTTTGATCTAGTACTTGTCGTATTTAAGAATTTGTGTGTCTAAGAATTATGGGATCTAAAAGATGTAGTATCTAGGGATTTTTAGGATCTAAGAAATGTAAGATCTTGGGTTTTGTGGGTTTAGGAATTGTGAGATCTAGGGATGTTTGCGTCTAGAAATTGTAGGATCTAGGGATTTGTGGATCTAAGAATTTTCCAGTCCAAAAATTCATGTACGTAAAAGTTTGCAATTTAGGGATATAACGGATACATTCTAGAATATGAAAATTTTAAGAATCTAGAGTATCGGTTTTCCAAAAATTCTCAATTTTGAAAAAATGTGAAAGTTGCTCGATTTGAAGGTTCGTATACTCGAACATTTAAAAGTCATTAAATAGAAAAATTTGAGGGTGTATGATAGCTGTCCCGTTAATAGGCAGTTCGTTATCGAAAGTAGATGTACGTTGCCCCCGAGTGTACAAGCAGAGCCCGAGTGGCTTGATCTAAGCTCACTACAGACGATAAATTCGGTCGACGAATAAAATAGATCTCGACTAATTGTGAGAGATGCACGACTCACTTTACTTGCACGCTCGAACCCTCGCGCTATCTCATTCTATCGCATCCGATCCTCCTCTACTTCGGGATATCTATTTCCTTCTCGGTCCGTCTTTATCGATTCCTTTCTCTTTCTTTCGCGTAGCGCATCCTTCCATCGGCTTCTTCATGCTCCAGAACGCGGTATGCACTCCTTACATTCTGAGCTGTCCTATGCCCGGGCTGGGACGAAGGGGGAGCTAGGCTTCGATGCTTGGTTAAACCTCTAGGAGATCGGGTTATGCACACCGCAAGTTCGTCCACAGATTTGTAGAGTGATGGGTTAGAGTGATGGGTTAGGTCGGGAGCAAATTTTTCACGTGTATGTAGTCGCGGAATTTTCAGATACGGAATTTTATCCGTTTTCGAGTTGTGGATGTTTCTGGATTTGGGGGGTTCGGTATTGGAAGGTTGGATGTGAGATGGAAGGTTAAGAATTTTCAAGACCGAGCATTTTTTTGAGGATTTGGGATATTTGTATATTTGGGTATTTAGGAATATGAGATTTTTGTGATTTCGGGATTTGGAGATTTAGAAAGGGATGTTTGGAGATTTAGGTATTTGGGAATATGAGATTTTGGTGATTTGGGGATTTGGAGAACTAGGAATTTGGGTACTTGGAGATTTGGATATTTAGGAATATGAGATTTTTGTGATTTGGGGATTTGGAGATTTAGAAAGGGATGTTTGGAGATTTAGGTATTTGGGAATATGAGATTTTGGTGATTTGGGGATTTGGAGAACTAGGAATTTGGGTACTTGGAGATTTGGGTATTTAGGAGTATAAGATTTTTGTCGATTTGAGGATTTGGAGATTTAGAAAGGGATGTTTGGAGATTTAGGTATTTGGGAATATGAGATTTTGGTGATTTGGGGATTTGGAGAACTAGGAATTTGGACACTTGGGCCTTTGGATATATAGGAATATGAGATTTTTGTGATTTGAGGATTTGGAGATTTAGAAAGAGACGTTTGGAGATTTAGGTATTTGGGAATATGAGATTTTGGTGATTTGGGGATTTGGAGAACTAGGAATTTGGGTACTTGGAGATTTGGGTATTTAGGAATATAAGATATTTGTAATTTGGGGATTTGAAGATTTAGAAAGAGACGTTTGGAGATTTAGGTATTTGGGAATATGAGACTTTGGTGATTTGGGGATTTGGAGAACTAGGAATTTGAACACTTGGGCCTTTGGATATATAGGAATATGAGATTTTTGTGATTTGGGGATTTGGAGATTTAGAAAGAGACGTTTGGAGATTTAGGTATTTGGGAATATGAGATTTTGATGATTTGGGGATTTGGAGAACTAGGAATTTAGGAGACTTGTAGATTTGGATATTTAGGAATACAAGATTGTCGTGATTTGGGAATTTGGAGATTTAGGAATTTGGGATGTTTGGAGATTTAGGCATTTAGGAATATAACAATTCGCTAACTAGGAAACTTTGTAATCTAGGAATTTGGAACATTTGGAGATTCAGATATTTAGGAATACAAAATTTTTGTAATCTAGGATTTGATGATTTAGGAGACTTAAAGATTTGGATATTTAGGAATATGAGATTCTTGTGATTTGTAGAGAGATTTGGAGTTTGGAGATCTACGAATTTGGGAACTTTAAGATTTCCCGATATAGGTATTTGATAATTTGAGGATTCGACAAATTGGCCATCAGCAAATTTTAGAATTTAAGATCTTGGGGATTTAGCAATACACAAACCTGAAATTTTATGAATTTAAAAATTTAGAGATTCATCTACTTGGACATTTAAGCATTTTTGAATTTTTGAATTTGAGTGTTTAGAGATATAGAAATTTCAGCATTTTTTAATTTTTGAATTTGAGAGTTTAGAGATATAGAAACTTGAGCATTTTTTAATTTTGGAATTTGAGTGTTTAGAGATATAGAAATTTGAGCATTTTTTAATTTTTCAATTTGAAAGTTTGAAAATTCAAAACGTTGAATGAAAATTGCGAGGAGTTTAGATCTCGCGAATTTGACAGTTTGAATTTGTTGTGTTTAGAAATTTAGAATCGTAATAATTAATAATTTTTAACGCAATAATTTTCAGGATAATTATCACAGTAAATAGAATAGTTCACATATTACACATAATTTGTACAAAGTAGTAGTTTTTTAGGTTAGGTTTTCTTAAGCTTTGAAATGCAGTTGCGTCCATTAAAGTTCACAGTCAGATTCACATCTGTCACTCGTGGATTTATTTTTACCTATTTCTAGGTAGTTAATGACAACTACATACTTTTGAACACGATTTTTAACATAAATAATGTCAGGAAACGTCGTGTTATGGTAATTTGATAGAAAGGAATGATTATTTAGAGAAACGTCAGTTCTTGATTACTGTCGTAATTTGTTCTACACCGGATATTGGGTATCCATACAATTATTCAATTATATGCGATCTCTTACCGAAAATCGATCTCTTACTGAAGACACTTTCTTAGCGAGACACGTGTCAACTACCGCGAGAAAAGATTAGATTTGTTGATTAATTATATTCGTTTACAATATAATTTGATTTTAACAATTATGCGAAAAGGAAATTTGAATAATTGAAGAAGATTAATTATGTTGTATAAGTATATGCTCCATAATTAATGTTTTAGCTTATTTATTTAGTTTATTTCCAATTTTCAAGTTTGACTTTTTCACTTCTCAAATTTTTATTTTATATTAAAATTTATTTAGTTTTATTACAACGTGTATGAAATGTATCTCTGAAGGTTATATGTCAATTGTTTATAGTAGATAAAAATAATATTTACTATATAGAAAGTAATTGCATTTTTATTGAGAACCAAACTCAAATCTTTGTATTTACTGTAACATGGTTTCCTATAATGACACTTTTTTTAGAAACGTATTTACTACGTTTTAGGAGAATTACTTGTATTATACAATTTTTTTGAATTTATTTATATAACTGTTACAGTTTTAACAAGATATTAAAACATTATAATTTTTCCAACGATTTAATTTAAAATTATTTATTAATTATAAAAAAATTAAATCGCTGTAATTTTAGAATGATTTAGTACAATATTATACACTATTTATAAAGAAATTCAATTGTTATAATTTTTAATGGAATATTATTAATTAATTATAAAGAAATTAAATTATTTCGTTTTCTAACCTAAAAAGGATCATCACTAAAGAGGAAGAAAACTATTGTTTTTTAAATATTATAAAATTATTATAATTATTTTTGTCGCAATTTAACACAGCAATAAGAGTAATTAATTAATATGTCAAAACGCTCATTGATTGAGGTAGTCGAAAGGTATCGATTGTTTAAATCAAAACGAAATTTTTACAGCATCTCAATTAAAGTGCAAAAATTGAAATAGTCTAAAAATTATTCAAATTGAAAAGAAATTTTTAAACCAATCTAATAATAATTGAGGTATAGAAATGGCGGTCGATGAATTGAAAGGTACCGATTGTTCGAATGTGAACGAAATATTTGCAGCAACCAAACAATGATTACCACGTTGACTGTCATACTGAAGCAGTAGAAAATTTTAGTACATAATATTTTTACATATGTTCGCAATATTTTGTTATATTTACTATCCATAGTTCCATGTAGTTAATACAAATATTTCCAATTAGATAAATGAACAAACTCTTGATAATACAGGTGATAGATCCATATGGAAATTGAAACGTCACCCATATGTGGGTAACCTAACTTACCTATATATGGATGACGTGACAGTCAAAGTGTTAAACTATAAAATTGTTCTTTCAATTGAAGTAGTCGAAATGTGTCGATCATCTGCATTGAAACGCAATTTTTAAAGCAATCCAACAATCAGAATGTGAAAATGAAGTTCATCGATCGAAGTAGCCGAAAACATCGATTGTTTGAATCAAAACAAAACTTTACAGCAACTCAACAGTAATTAAACTATAAAATTGATGTTCTTTCAATAGAAGAAGTTGAAATGTATCGATCATCTGCATCGAAACGCAATTTTTGCAGCAATCACGAATGAAGTATGAAAATGAGGATCATCGATTGAAGTAGCCAAAGGCATCAATTGTTCAAAACGAAATTTTTGCAGTAATCTAACAGCGACTAAACTATAAAATTCAAGTTCTTTCAATAGAAGTAGTCAAAAAGTGTCGATCATCTGCATCGAAACGTAATTTCTCAAAAAGTGTCGATCATCAGAACGTAAGTTTTGTAGCAATCTAGCGATCAGAGTATGAAAATGAAGTCCATCGATCGAAGTAGTCAAAGACATCGATTGCTTGAATCAAAACAAAACCTTACAGCAACCCAATAACGATTAGGCTATAAAATTGATGTTCTTTCAAAAGAAGTAGTCAAAAAATGTCGATCCTCAAAACATAAATAATCCAGGGATCAAAGTATGAAAATGAAGTCCATCGATCGACGTAGTCGAAGGCATCGATTGCTTGAATCAAAACAAAACCTTACAGCAACCCAATAACGATTAGGCTATAAAATTGAAGTTCTTTCAAAAGAAGTAGTCAAAAAATGTGGATCATCGAAACCTAAGTAATCCAGGGATCAAAGTATGAAAATGAGGTTCATCGAACGAGGTAGTCAAACGCATCGCAACAAAATTAGTACAGCAACGTGTCGATCATCTGTAATTTTTGCAGCAATCAACCATCAGAGTATGGAAACGAGGTTGATCGATCGAAATAGTCGAAGGCATCGATTGTTCGGATGTAAATGAAATAACCGCGAACAAGACGTAATCGGGGCGACGTTCGTAGCCCTTGGTAGGTCTCGTGAGGAACGAGAGATCGCACGAGCGCAAAGATCAAGCAGGATCGTGCGACCCGGACCCCTCGACCTGTGTGCCTCGAACTAAGCAACGAAAGAACGAACCTGAACGGCCCCCTTTCGCCCTTTTCTGTCCCTGTTGTGCCCGTGTCAGTGTTGTCTGTCCTCCTCGGACATTTGGTCGATCCTCCTCTTCGTCTTCCGAGGCATAGGCATCCTCCTCTTCGGGCCACCACCTCGACATCATTCTCTCCTCGTCTCACGTGGCAGAGATGTGATCCACGCCTGTGATGCAACAACTTGGGATTGTGTTACTTCACCGGTGCTCCGAGAGTCGAATTATGTCGGATACGGTCGTGGGCTCTCGTATACATTTGTTGCGATCACGTGTCCAGCCGACTACGACTTAGGCGAGTATTCGGCTACGGGATTGGTAGATGGATCGTGGGGATCGATAGCGAATCTCGTAAACGATTATACTTTATTGCACTGGAACCGTTTATTAATCATGCCTTGACACGGTTCGAACGGTGTCGGAGATGTCCGGATATCGAACAGCGGATTGTAACGGCTCGGGTCAATCGAACATCCTTTATAGGATGTGCTTTTCTTTTGGATTGTCAAAAAATGTCGTTTGTTTAATTTCGAGAGGTATCGGTCATTTTGATGTATTAATACTTTGATTGCTACACTGAAGCAGTTGAAAATTGTATCAGGTACTAGGTAATTTTTACAATAACTTGTTATATTTATTTTCTATAGTCTCAAAATTTGATACGAGTAGTTTCAAGTAGCTAAGCGGAAAAATTCTTGATGTTATAGATATTGGATCTGTATGGTCCAATTATCCATATATGTCTGACATAGCAGTCAAAGAGTTAAAGTAGTATGTTTAATATAACAAAGTGATACGTTCGACGTGTGTAAAGTAATATGTCTAATTCATGATACTTCTTTGTATTTATTGCTGTTTCAGTTTTCTCCATTGAGGGTAAATTTCAAATAGAATTGTAATTATGTATTGCTACATTAATATATTTATTTTATTTATTTAAATATAATTGTAATTTTATATTATACTGTTGTAATTTTTATTTAAATACAATTATTGTGTTTGTTTTTTTATTTAAATACAATTATAATTATTGTTGAGTAACCTTTTTGTTGAACTGTTTGTTTTTGTATTAAAATCAAATTACTGAAGGATAATTATTGATCAAAATCCTCATTAAATCGCTACTATTACCATATTTAATTATTATGATTATCATTTAGATTAATTATTATTTAAACTTGAAATCTAACGTGATACGTTTCATAATTTTGTAATTTAAATCTATTCATTCTGATTTAAGTTTTAAACTTATTTTAACTCGGTTAAACTTATAATATAATTAACATAATTTGCACCTATTTGCTTTTGTATTAAATTTGATTTAGCTTAACGTGATACAGAATTTTGTTCTGTAAATAAATTTTCATTTAAATTTTAAACGTAGTCTACCATGGTTCATAATTTTATCACAAATATTTATTCTTATTTAAACTTTAACCTTATTTTGATCGTATCCAATCTAACCTAATCTGATTTAATCATTCAAATATATATCTATTCCTATTTGAATTTCAATACTAACCTAATTTAACCTGATACAGAATTACATCATTCAAGTTTGTTTCTATTTAAATTCCTCTAATTTAAATTAGTCAAACTATATAATTTTATTATGTATTTAAATCGTAATCTTATTTTAACTCCACTCAATTTAACTTCATGCATCATTTTATCATTAAAGTACATCTACTAATATTTAAATTGAAAAATTAATGTAACCTGATCTACACAATTTTATCACTGAAATCTATTTCCATGTCCATTTCATTCCTCAAAATTCATAAAATTTTATCACTCAAATGTAGTTTTACTTATATAAACTTCAAAATTCACCTAAACTTACCTCAACAAAAATTTAATTATTCAATATACATTTATTTAAATTTCAATCCCAATCTAATATGATTTATAACGGTATAATTACTCTTATTTCAATATTTTTATCCCTATTTAAATTTTGCATCTAAACTAATCCAGCGTAATCCTAACCTAATATATAATTTTACCAATCAAAACATAATGCATGCCTACTTAAAATTAAAATTTACCATATTCTTTTATAGTAAATAAAAACGTTTTATCCTCACATATATTAGACAGTAATTACTGTAATATTATAAGTAATAATTGTTACATTCTACTTTTAATATTAAATAATTTTAAATAATAAAACCTAATTTAATAAACCTAAATTTAAGGGTAATTTAATTACCCTTTCTATAGACAATATTTAAACGTCGAATTATAAATAAAATAAAACAAAATACAGATAAGTCAGATAAAAACTAACCTAACTTATATGAATTGTACCTATTGTAATATTATAAATAATAATTTTACATACTTCATTTAATATTAAATTACCCTTTCCATAGAAAATACTCAAATATTTGTAGAGTACATATATGTATATGTACTCTACAATAATATAGAGTACATTAAATTACAGTGAAAACAAAAGTAAAGATTAGTCAGATAAGGCATCATCCATGAATTAACCTCAATTCCCCCAGCGATGACCATTAAAGGTCACTCCTCAGTCAAACCCGAACCTAACCTATAACCCGCAACCGCTTTGTTCCCCACTGATCAAAAAATAGCAAATTTTTCTATCCCCGCTATAAATCCAGTAAAACAAACGAGGATCGTCCACGTCAGCGGTGTTTCAATTTCGCGGTTGAAACCGAAGTCGCACAAGTCGGTGCCCGAGGCGTCGTCGCCTACGTAGCGTCCCACGAATAGCATTAATGCGCTGCAAATATAATCGCTTTTGCAATCTCGTGGGGCTGTGGTGGTGGTAGTTGGATAAAGAAAGAAAGAGAAAAAAAAAAAATAGCGAAAAAGAAAGAAGAGTGCGGTTCGCGCCTTGCAACCCTCCCATTCGAAAGAGGCCGACGCGCAGGTATAGTTTACTAGACGCAAGCGGAACGATGACGACGACGAGGACGAAGAAGAGAGGGCGGAATACCGGTAGCAGCGGAAGCTAAGATGGCGTCGTGTTTACTTCGTTAAGGAGTTAATTACTCCTGGAGTCCCGGGTCCTGCCGCTACGTAGGACGATGGACGTGGGAGTGGCGGATGCTGGAATTTGATGTAGATGCAGAGAACGTTAGCTAGAAAGAGGAAATCTTTCTCTCTTTCTCGGTTCTATCTCTTCTGGCGGAGTCGCGGCGAAGAGGGTCGCGACTTAAGTGCCCCGCCGCTCGGCAAATCCGATCGAGGCTTTTCCACGGAATCTATTTATCTATTTATCCCAGCCTAGAGGTAATAAGCTGATATTAAAATGAGTAGGTAGGGCAGGAGGAGGTTGGTTAACTTAGCTAGCCGACAGAGTTGCGGAATGATTTGCGGACGTACGGTGTCAATCAGATTTATCGCCGACCATCCATCACGATTTTTCTGCCGACTTTTCTCCAAATATACTTGGTACATGATTAGTCCAGACGTATTCACCAGAATCCGAGATTTACCTCAAAATCACTGACCATCGAGATTTTTCAACTGATCGACCTAGGACTTTTCATCAAATATTCTTGGTATATGAGTATGTCAGATGTACTCATCAGAATCAGAGATTTACCTGACCATAGTTCATCACTGACCATCGAGATTCTTCAACTGATCTACCTAGAACTTTTCACCAAATATACTTGGTATATGTGTATTCTGTACTCACGAGAATCCAAGATTTACCTCACATTTATCTCTGACCATCGAGATTCTTCAAACACCTTCCCTTCAACTTTGCACCAAATCTACTTGATATATGCGATACACTAAATATATTCGTTAAACTTGATCCGAGCTTTATATCAGATTTATCACTGACCATCCATGGAGGTTCTTCAAACACCTTCCCTTCAACTTTGCACCAAATCTACTTCATATATGCGATACACTAAATATATTCGTTAAACTTGATCCGAGATTTATATCAGATTTATCACTGACCATCCATGGAGGTTCTTCAAACACCCTCCCTTCAACTTTGCACCAAATCTACTTGATATATGCGATACACCAAATATATTCATTAAACTTGATCCGAGATTTATATCAGATTTATCACTGACCATCCATGGAGGTTCTTCAAACACCCTCCCTTCAACTTTGCACCAAGTCTACTTGATATATGCGATACACCAAATATATTCGTTAAACTTGATCCGAGCTTTATATCAGATTTATCACTGACCATCCATGGAGGTTCTTCAAACATCCTCCCTTCAACTTTGCACCAAATCTACTTCATATATGCGATACAACAAATATATTCATTAAACTTGATCCGAGATTTATATCAGATTTGTCACTGACCATCCATGGAGGTTCTTCAAGCACCTTCCCTTCAACTTTGCACCAAATCTACTTGATATATGCGATACACCAAATATATTCGTTAAACTTGATCCGAGCTTTATATCAGATTTATCACTGACCATCCATGGAGGTTCTTCAAACACCTTCCCTTCAACTTTGCACCAAATCTACTTGATATATGCGATACACCAAATATATTCATTAAACTTGATCCGAGCTTTATATCAGATTTATCACTGACCATCCACGGAGGTTCTTCAAACACCTTCCCTTCAACTTTGCACCAAATATACTTGGTGTACGCGAGGGTACCAAATATACCTCCGGAGATACTAATATACCTCTAACTTTTCATCAAATATATTTGGTACATATAAGCATACAAAATATACTCATCAAACTCGATGTGGGATTTGTTAGGTGTGAAAGGGTATGCTAAGTTTATTTAGCTGGATTTCATGATTGATCTTATGATCTTGAAACGGGTATATGTAGACTGGAGGATCAACTTCGGTACCAGTTGTTTTAAAACATAACGCAGAGGGAGGGAGATCTTTGATGAGATATAAAATGTGTGAAATTAAAAGATCCAATTTCCGAAGTTCTTAAATACCGCCAAATTCCTAGATCACCTGTTCCCTATATTTAATATTCCTGGATCTTCACATCCTAGGAGCTCAAGATCCACACATCTCAAAATTGATAGATTTCCACATTCTAAATTCCCATCCAAAAATCCACAAACTCCAAAATCGCCAAACACCTATGTTCTCACATTCTTAAACCATCCCCCATTTTCGAATCCTAAAAAATCCCTAAAAACCAGCGACCAATCTCTCCTCCTCATATGCGACCTTCCTATAATATTTAAAAATACAAAAGCTCAATTTTAAGCAATGATCATTACAATAAACAGAACTTCCCGTTTCATTTTACCTTATCGACATAAACATCGATCGGTAACAACATATCTTAATAATTAAATGTTAGATCAAGATATTTAATAAGTAGCAAGGGTCAATGTCCGAAGTTTGTCCAAAATTTGTCCAAGATCCGAAATTCGTCCGGCGTTGAAATGTTCGCTAACAAGTGTACGAACCGGCGGTACTCGAAAGTATTTGAAATAAGGAGGCGGAATGCAGCACCTCGTCCTCAGGGTGAAAGAGGGTGGAGGTGGGAGAGGGTGCAGTAGTCTGGTTATGCCGTGAGGGGGCGTAGTGCGCACTAGGCACTTCTAGCTTCCATCAGCAAAGTAATTAATTTTTAATGTACTTTGCCTGCTTATTTCTTTCGTATCATGGGTTTTTTCCCCGTGCCTCCGAGGAGCACGGTGGAGGGGGGTTGCCAACGGGTAGAGGACGGGGGAGGCGACGGTTATGAATTTCTAATGAGATTCCGTGAGAGATCTGCGAGAGATTAGCGTAGCTGGAAGGTAGTACACTTCGGCTAAAAGTGTGTACCTTGCATGTCTAAGACTGCGGTGACACTAAGGGACTGTTTCGCGAACGAAAACAAGATACCGATGATAACCCTGAAGGCCGGTATCAAGGGTGCGAACGAGGCCGTCAAATTATTACAACCTGATGCATCATTATCAGAAAGAGGATACACTGGGTAGATTATTATATTCGACGTTCCATGTTTTATGAGTTTATATTTTTATTGTATTCTCACAACGTAACATGCATTGAACACTTTGTTATACTGAGATATGAAATGATACTTGAACGAAACATTTCATATTTTGTGGTTTATATTTTTATTGTATCGTCACAACGTAATACATTGAACATTTTTTTATACTGAAATGTGAAATGATACCTGAACGAAACCTTCCATATCTTGTAAGTTGGACTAATTGAATAGAACAGATATTTTTATTCTATTGTCATAAAGTAACATGTATTGAACACTTTGTTATCCTGAGATATGTAATGATACCTGAACGAAACCCTCCATATCTTGTAAGTTGGACTAATTGAATAGAACAGATATTTTTATTCTATTGTCACGAAGTAACATGTATTGAACACTTTGTTATCCTGATATATGTAATGATACTTGAACGAAACATTCCATATTTTATAAATTTTATTAATGGAATGGAACAGATATTTTTATTGTAATGTCACAATATAATATATTGAATATTCTGTAAGACTGAAATGTGAAATTTAACCGGAGAAGTCTATTCTCTCATTATAAGGTTACATTAAGTTTAGGTTAAGTAGTTTATACAATTATATAAATCTTTATCAAATACAAGTTATATTTAATTAAATTCTCCAAAATTTTTAAGTTTGAAAAGTTCACTTTCTATTTTTCCAAATGCTGCTTATTCTCAAACATCTAAGACCTTTTAAAATTTGTAACCCTCAAGATTTTGAAATTTGTCAAATTTTTTCAATTTTCAAATTTCTAAATGGATAAATTAAACCTTGAATTACAATATCAAGTTTATTCACATTTACTTTGTCTACTTTCGCTGGTTTCTTATTTACAAGCTTCCGTGGAGTTCATTTTCAAGACGATTTTATCCTTTAAACTCGAGTACCTGTCGTTGCAAAAAATACGTACCTTATCTTCGACTACTCAGCGAACTTGCAAACTTCCATAAAAATTCTGTCAAAATTCCTTGAAAGTTCTCTGTACCACCTCACCTTGTAAGAGAAGACGAATAAAAAGCTGTTCAAACTATTCAATTAACCTATCAATTTAAACTGTCCACATAATCATTGGTATATGATTCAATTGTGCCATTTGCAAACAGTTATATAAATTTCGAGTACATATTATTATATGTAATATACATAACATATATAAGTAACATAGTATAAAGCTATTCGTAAGTAACAATTATTATATTGTAATAATATAATTATTCATAAGTAACAACATAATTATTGTTACTTATTAATAGCTTTATACTATGTTACTTATGTATGTATATCAAATCCCAAATTCTTAAATTCATAATTTCTAAAATTCTTAAATCTCTAAATATCCAAACTAAACTTCTAAATTTCCAAATTAAAAAATTTTCAAATGACTAAATTCTCAAATTTCAAATCTCTAAATTTGCAAATCCCCAAATCCTTAAATTTCCAAATCCCAAAATTATCAAATTTTTCAGTTCCCAAATTCCTAAATCCCCAAATCGCTAAATTTCCAAATCCTTCAGACCTCAAATTCTTAAATCACCAAAACGCTAAACTCTCAAATCCCTAAATTCCCAAGTCCCCAAATTTCCAAAGTCTTAAATTTCCAAATCCCTAAATTATCAAATTTTTCAGTTCCCAAATTCCTAAATCCCCAAATCACTAAATTTCCAAATCCCTAAATTTCCAAATTCTTTAATTCCCATGTCCTTAAATTCCCATATTCTTCAGTCCCCAAATTCATATATTTCCAAATTCTAAAATTCCCAAATCCACAAATTCCTAAATTGCATAATTCCCAAGTTCCTAAATTCCCAAGACCCTACATTGTTAAATCCTGCTATCTCTAAATCTCTAAATCCCCAAATTTCCAAATTCCCAGATCCCCAAATCTCCAAATTCCCAAATTCCTAAATCTCCAAATCTCCAAATTTCTAAATTTCTATGTTTCTAAATTTCCAAATTTTCAAATCTCCAAATCTCCAAATCCTCAAATTTCCAAATTTCCAAATTCCCGAATTCCCAAATTCCCAATCTTCCAAATTCCTAAATCTCCAAATCTCTAAATTTCCAAATTTCCAAATTTCCAAATCCCCAATTCCCCAAATCCCCAAATCTCCAAATCCCCAAATTCCCAAATTCCCAAATTCCCAAATTCCTAAATTCCCAAATCTCCAAATCCCCAAATTTCCAAATCTCCAAATCCCCAGTTCCCCAGTTCCCCAAATCCCCAAATTCCCAAATCCCCAAATTTCCAAATTCCCAAATCTCCAAATCCCCAAATTCCTAAATCTCCAAATCTCCAAATTTCTAAATTTCTAAATTTCTAAATTTCCAAATTTTCAAATCTCCAAATCTCCAAATCCTCAAATTTCCAAATTTCCAAATTCCCGAATTCCCAAATTCCCAAACTTCCATATTCCTAAATCTCCAAATCTCTAAATTTCCAAATTTCCAAATCCCGAATTCCCCAAATCCCCAAATCCCCAAATCCCCAAATTCCCAAATCTCCAAATCCCCAAATCCCCAAATTCCCAAATTCCCAAATTCCCAAATTCCTAAATTCCCAAATTTCCAAATCTCCAAATCCCCAGTTCCCCAGTTCCCCAAATCCCCAAATTCCCAAATTCCCAAATCCCCAAATTTCTAAATTCCCAAATCTCCAAATCCCCAAATTTCCACATTCCCAAGTCTCCAAGTCTCAAAATCCGCAAATTGGAACAATGTGACGTCATCAAAACTAAAAAGTAAATACATAAATTAACGCCTGTATGACACCAATAAAAAAATTAAACGAAACAGTTCTCCAACAACCAAGTCTAGAAAACATTATAAAAATTACACCTAATCATTCGTTACCAAACCATAAACTACAGAACGATGTATACGTACCGATTGCCAGCCCGTTTATGTCATCAAATCGTACCGGACATTCGACGCATCGCACTCTGCAATTTCATATGCAACAACCTGATGGGTGAAACCTACCTCAAATGAAAAAAAGAGAAATTTTTCCACGATCAAATAAGCATCGCCGTACTTTGTATAGTACGTGGCCATAAATAAACGTGTCGGTAGTTGGAACACGAAGTAACACGCGATGGAAGCACGCAGCCTACGGGGCATGCACTTTGCAGGGTAGTTTCATAAATTTGCTCATTGAAGAGGCAGGTAAAGGAGGTCCCGGTTGACCATCGCCACCTTGCTTGAAGAAAAACAGGTAGACAGACGCGAGTAGTTTACGGTACTCGAACCCCTGAATAACGCACGTGCTCACACATTCATCCGTGTACACTCCGAGAACCGGATAACAGCAAGAAAGAGCCAGGTTCCGCCTGTGGGATGACCGGAGGTGGTCAGGTGCTCGTGTGTGAGCCCTTGGCACCCTGATGAGCAAGCTCGACCTCTCCGACAGAATCCTTGTCAGGAATTTTTCCTTTTCTACCTGTTATACCGTTGTTGCCGCCCGGGAGTTAGGTTAGGTACGTGTATGTATGTATATATTAGCGAGTCATTTGTTTACTATGCATTTGTTGTTTGTTTTCAAGTTGCATGTTGTCGATTGGTTATTGGGTTTCAATTTCGTTAGTATCGGTTTATGATTGGTTTTGGGTTTGATTGTTAGTAATTGGGGATTAGTTTTGAGTTACATTCTTAGTGATTGGTGATTAGTTTTGAGTTTATTTGTTATTGATCTGTGACTAATTTTGAGTTTGATTGCTACTGATTGGGGTTAGGTTTGAGTTTGATTGTTATTTATTGGGGATTAGGTTTGAGTGTGATTGCTAGTGATTGGGGATTAGTTTTTAGCTGGATTCTTAGTGATTGGTGATTAGTTTTGAGTTTGATTGTTATTGATTTGTAACTAGTTTTAAGTTTGATTGTTACACGTTGGTGATTACTGTTGAGTGTGATTGTTATTGATTTGTGATTAGTTTTGATTGATCGTTATTGGTTTGTGATTAGTGTCGAGTATGATTGTTACTAATTAGTGAGTAGATTTGAATTTAATTGTTATAGATTTGTGATTAGTTTTGAGTTCGATTATTATTGATTTGTGATTAGTTTTGAATTTGATTGTGATTGATTTGTGATTAGATTGGAGTTCGATTGTTATCGATTTGTGATTAGTTTTGAATTTGGTTATTATCGATTTGTGATTAGTTCTGAGTTTGATTGTTTACTGATTTGTAATTGGTTTTGAATTTCATCGTTATCGATTTGTGATTAGTTTTGAATTTAATTACTACGAATTTTGAATCATTCCGAAGATTGTTCATTATAAATTTGTAATTAGTCTTGATCGTGTTTAGTACCAATTTGCTATTATTTTCTAGTTTGCTTACTACTGATTCATTTATTATTATTTTGCAATTACTTTGCAATTTTTTCATTGGTAATTTACAGTTACTTTGAAAGTTTACTATTAATTTGCAACTATTTTTTAATTTATTCATCACTAACTTGTATTTATTTCTGAATTTATTCACCACCAATTTACAATTACTTTTTAATTTGTCGAACTACAAATTTGCAATTACTTTTGAATATATTTATCATTAGTCAGCAGTTACAATAAAAATTAAAATAAAAATCTCCAGTTAATGGACTAAAATCTTCCAATTTCAAAAAATAGACTTGCATCGATCTCAAAATAAACGACTTACATGACAATAAAATTTGTCTAGCGAAATATTAGGACATCCTATGTACGCATCAGTATGTGACGTCACGTTGTCCGCACGTCTCCAAATTGTTTCCCGAAGAACACAAGAATCTTTCGGACTCGTGAGGTTAGTACGAAGGTAAGACTCGGAACATCTGTGATCAGGTGTTAGTGTATAAGTACAAACAGCCGAATGGGCGCACTCGACCTTTCGTGAGTGCTATTGAGGCTGTTCGTCCCTTTACCTGTGCCATTGTTAACCGTGCAACACCGTTACTACGTCTCGTGCATTAGGCACTAATTTTATAATCCTCCGTGCAAGCGTCCATGTACCCTCTTGTCTCCGAGCGTACAGGTATATATCTGTCTTTTCTAAAAGGCATCCGAAGGTCCGAGGCGTCTTCTAATGTCCGGGCATTATTTAAAATCGTCCATTATCCTCTAAGTTGCTTTCTCTCGACGATGAACGATGTACAGCCCAGAGGAAATCTAGCTTCCCTATAGAAAACATGGCAAAATATGATAATGAGGAAGCAGAGAAGGACGTCACACGTTTATTGATTTTTAGAGATTTTTGTAGGAATTTGGGGACTGTGGGATTTCGGGGGTCATGGCTGTCACAATCTAGGGTTCGGTGGATGAGGAACTTAGGGACTTTGAAATTTCCGGGTTCACGGCTGTGCAAAATTTCGGGTTTGAATGGACTAGGAACTTTGAGGGTCTATAGATACGCTGGTTTAGAGATTTAGTGATTTCGGAATTTGAGGAGCAACAAATTTGGGGTGTAAGAATTTATGAATCTGGAAATTTGGAGATCTACGAATTTGGGGACGCAGGAATTCGGGGCGTAGGAATTAGGGATCTAGGGATTTGGGGACGTAGGAATTTGGGGATCTAGGAATTTGGGGACGTAGCAATTTGGGGATGTAGGAATTGGGGATCTAGGAATTTGGGGATCTAGGGATTTGGGGACGTAGTAATTTGGGGACGTAAGTATTGGGGATCTAGGAATTTGGGGATCTAGGGATTTGGGGACGTAGGAATTGGGGATCTAGGGATTTGGGGACGTAATAATTTGGGGATCTAGGAATTTGGGGAAGTAGGAATTGGGGATCTAGGGATTTGGGGACGTAGTAATTTGGGGATCCAGGAATTTGGGGGCATAGGAATTGGGGATCTAGGGATTTGGGGACGTAGTAATTTGGGGATCCAGGAATTTGGGGACGTAGGAATTTGGGATCTAGGGATTTGGGGACGTAGGAATTTGTAGACGTAGGAATTTGGGGACGTAGGAATTTAGGGACATAGGAATTTGGGAAACTAGAAATTTGGGGACATAGGAATTTGGGGACGTAAGAATTGGGGATCTAGGAATTCGGGGACATAGGAATTTGGGGATCTAGGGATTTGGGGACGTAAGAATTTGGGGATGTAGGAATTTGGGGACGTAGGAATTTGATGACGTAGGAATTTAGGGACATAGGAATTTGGGGACGTAGGAATTTGGGAAACTAGAAATTTGGGGATGTAGCAATTTGGGGATCTAGGAATTTAGGGACGTAGGAATTTGGGGGCGTAGCAATTTGGTGATCTAAAAATTTGGGGAAATTGAAATTTATGAACGTAGTAATTTTAGAATCTAGGAATTTAGGGCCGTACGATTTTTGGGAAGTAGGAATGTGAGGACGTTGGAATTTGGAGATTTACAGTTGTGAAAATCTAGGGATTCGGTGGATTTGAAATTTTGGGGACTTTAAGCATCCATAGATATGCATATCCATGGATTTGATTATCTAGGAATTTGAGGATTTAAAAATTGAAGAATATAAAAATTTCTAGATCTTGGAATTTGGAGATTGTGATCTGGAGATTCAGGGATATAGAAATTTTGAAACTTGAAAACCTAGAAATTTCAGGATCTAGGGATTTAGGTATGGGAAACTAGGAAACTCGGTAATTCCTATATCTAAAAATATAGGAATTTATGAATTTCAGAATTTGAAAGATTAGAGAAATTCGAGAAATTAGAAAAATTAAAAAAAATTAAGAAATTTGATAAATCGATAATTTGTAGTTTTTGACAATATTTGAAATGTGTAAATTATGAAATATAAGAATTTAGAGATTTGTATACTTTAAAATTATGAAGTATATCATTTCATCATCGTACATTCTCACATTTATACAAGCGATCAACCAACCTTTCAATACATTTCGAACGTAATTACAATTGTTCGAGTATAAAAAGTAGCATAATCGTGGAAGTGTATCGATACGTTTTTGAACGTTTACCAGTGTATTCGTCGGTGAAACGCGAATTGCAAGATAATGAGTAACGCTTTCCTATGTGGGTGGTCGACGCGTGATATAGGAGAATTGTTTTGCACGGTCCAACCAGCGAGCAAGATGTATCGAAAGTTCTAGCTACGACGGAGGTCAATTTGCCGACGCTGCTTCAACTATAATAAACGATTTCTGCATATAAGGCTCGGTTTCGTAGTACCTGTTATTATTATTATTATGCAAGCTTAAAACTACATATGTATTTCGCATCAGCAATTTAATTTGTGTTATCTGGCGTTGTTCAGGTGTGTTGGTTGGTGGAAAACAAAATAGAATACTGTAATAGTAAATAATTTCTATAGATTAGTAATTAAGTATAGATATTTTAAAATTTACTTCAAAACTCGTAGTTTATATTATTATTATTATGCAAGTTTAAAATTACATATGTGTTTCGTATCATCAATTTAATTTGTGTTAGCTGGTGTTGTTCAAGTGTGTTGGTTGGTGGGAAGCAAAATAGAATACTGTAATAGTAAATAATTTCTATAGATTAAAATTGAATATAGATATTTTAAAATTTACTTCAAAACTCGTAGTTTATATTATTATTATTATTATGCAAGTTTAAAATTACATATGTGTTTCGCATCAGCAATTCAATATGTGTTAGCTGGCGTTGTTCAGGTGTGTTGGTTGGTGGGAAATAAAATAGAATACTGTAATAGTAAATATTTTGTATATGTTGGTAATTAAATATAGATATTTCAAAATTCACTTCAAAATTCGTAGTATTTGTTGTTATTTATATGCAAGCTTAAAATTACATATGTGTTTCGCATTAGCAATTTAATTTGAGTTAACTGACGTTGTCCAGGTGTGTTAATGGGTGGGAAATAAAATAGAATACTGTAATAGTAAATAATTTCTATAGATAAATAATTAAATACAGATATTTCAAAATTTACTATAAAACTCGTTGATTTTATGTAGATAAGATTTTTCGTAGAATATTGGATATCACTAGGCTCTACGTAGGTCTTTATTAGGAAAATAAATTATTGCAATTTTCCTTCAAGGTGACATTCAACCTCTATAAAGAAGGATTTGTTGTAGATGAATTTTCTTTGGGTTTACTGTAGGGATTTTTGAAACCTTTCAATCTGAGGACTTCAACATTTTGGTATTTGGAAATTTAGGAATTTGAGAATTTGGGAACTTCAGAATTTTGGAATTTGGAGATTTGAGGATGTGGGAATTTGAGAATTTGGCAACATTAAAATTTTGTAATTTTAGTAGTTTAGAATTTTAGAGTTTTAGAGTTTTAGAGTTTTAGAGTTTTAGAGTTTTAGAGTTTTAGAGTTTTAGAGTTTTAGAGTTTTAGAGTTTTAGAGTTTTAGAGTTTTAGAGTTTTAGAGTTTTAGAGTTTTAGAGTTTTAGAGTTTTAGAGTTTTAGAGTTTTAGAGTTTTAGAATTTTCGAATTTTAGATTTGTAGAATCATAAAATTGTAGAATTTACAAGTTTGAGAATTTTAGAATTATAAAATTATCAAATATTTAATTAAAAAATTATTGAAAACTTCTAAATTTCCAAAACAACACATATCCAATTTATTACACATAACAATAAATTACAACTGAAAATATACCAATCTACTTTTCAAAGTCAGTCTGAAAAGTTTAAAACATTTAAAATGACACTACCAAAATTTTCTCCGTATTAATTTTCAAGTCCATTACAAAATTTTTTAAAGCGTTAATATAGTATTAAACCAAATTTTACCAGCAATACATCTGCAATCATTCTTCGAACGGACTCGTACAAGTTTCGAATGGTCTCTAGCAGAACTTTACACCATTCTCCTTGAAGAACATCTTCAAGTCGCTTTAGAGATGCCAGGGATGGGTACCTATTTCCCGCTCCAATTTCCAAAACTGATCACACTGTATCATTGTTATTCAAATCTAGTGACTATATTAATCAATAAGACTGATTAAAAAAAAGTTTTCAATAAATACCACAATATTTACATTTTATACAATTTCATCTTCATGTGTAACGATAACATTAATAAATATATTACAAATATATTACATATATATATATTACAAATGTCCTCGCATGTCCATGAAGATCATAGTCATATTTAAACCCATTTTAACCGTTCCATATATTGGTGATGATACACGCATTAACACATCCGTCTTCATCTAACGGAAATTATAATTAATTTTTACGCCGCCATTAGACTTCGCCTTTCATTCCTATGTTTTATTTGAATTTTAGTGTTTCACATTTTTGAAACCGCACATATTGTATTTTATTTCTTGAATAAACAGTTTTCGTTTGTGATACATTTCATTAGGTCACTTCGACTACGAATCTTTTTCTAAAAAACCGTATTAAAATTACGAAATATATAGAATACCATTTAAAAATCGTGGATCTTTGAAGAATAATTCAAACACAAGAAGTTGGTATAGATCATATTATAGCAAAATTTTCTTAAATCTCTACACCAGCACAAAATTACAACTATTATTTGTTATTCTATTTTTCGGTTAAAGTAATGACATAATTTTGAAGTTGCTAAAACAATTTTTATCTCGAATTCTATTTAGTCCTTTGCTTTATACTGTATAACCTTGCAGTTGTTAAGACAATTTTTATCTTGAATTTCATTTAGTTTCTCGCTTCAAACAACTGGATAACCTTGCAACTGTTAACCCCTTGCGTTTCTATGTCGAGTGTGGCTCGACATCACATTTCTCTTGGACGTTATAAATAATTCAGACAAATAAATTGGTTCAATATATATATTTTCATTTATTTACTACTTATAGTAAATGAAGAATATACTTGTTACACACTTCGCACTGTAGCAGTACATTTTATTGAGAACCCCTTTCTTGATCTATTTTGTAAATTTAAGCAGTTGGTAGGTAGAAGAAGTTGAGGAGTGCAAAGGGTTAATAGAATTTTTATCCCGAATTCTATTCAACTATCTGGTTCAAACCACTGTATAACCTGATAGTTGTTAATGGAATTATTTCGTGTTACATTCAATCCTTCGCTTCAAATTACCATATAATCTTGAAGTTGTTAAGACAATTTTTATCTGGAATTTTATTTAATTTTTCGCTTCAAACCAGCGGATAACCTTACAGTTGTTAAAAAAATTGTTATCTTGAATTTTATTTAACTGTCTGGTTCAAACCGCTATATAACCTCATAGTTGTTAATAAAATTATTTCGAGTTACATTCAACCCTTCGCATCAAACTACCATATAACCTTGAAGTTGTTAAGACAAATTTTATCTGGAATTTTATTTAGTTCTTCGCTTCAAACCAACGGATAACCCTGCAGTTGTTAAAAAAATTGTTATCTTCAATTCTATTCAACTATCTGGTTCAAACTACTGTATAACCTGATAGTTGTTAATAAAATTATTTCGAGTTACATTCAATCCTTCGCTTCAAACTACCACATAACCTTGAAGCTGTTAAGACAATTTTTATCTCGAATTTTATTTAGTTCTTCGCTTCAAACCAACGGATAACCTTGCAGTTGATAAAAAAATTGTAATCTTGAATTCTATTCAACTGTTTCGTTCAAACCATTGTATAACCTGATAGTTGTTAATAGAATTATTTCGTGTTACATTTAATCCTTCGCTTCAAACTACCATATAACCTTAAAGTTGTTAAAACAATTTTTATCTGGAATTTTATTTAGTTCTTCGCTTCAAACCAACGGATAACATTGCAGCTGTTAAAAAAATTGTTATCTTCAATTCTATTCAACTGTCTGGTTCAAACCACTGTATAACCTGATAGTTGTTAATGGAATTATTTCGAGTTACATTCAATCTTTCGCTTCAAACTACCATATAACCTTGAAGTTGTTAAGACAATTTTTATCTGGAATTTTATTTAGTTCTTCGCTTCAAACTAACGGATAACCTTGTAGTTGTTAAAAAAATTTTTATTTTTAAAATTTCATTTAGTTTTTTGCTTCAAGCGACTGCATAACCTTGAAGTTAAGACAATTTTAATCTCGAATTTCATTTAATTGCTTCAAACTTCAGATAACCTTGTTGTTAATAGAATAATCTCAAGTTTCATTCAATACTTTATTTCAAACACACAACCTCTTCGTTAATAAACATTAACAAATAATTAAACTCGAAAACAAAGCGCCGAAATGGTCGAGCATCTAATCTGTAAGGAGACGACAGTCTCGGAGGAATCGTTATTCGTTTCCAAGGAAGGAACGATCTAGCATTTCCAATGAGCCGCAATACGTCATTCAAATATTTACTAAATACTTGTCCGTATTACGGATGCAATTATCGAGGATCCGGAAGAAAAGCGCGTATCATGCTACCGGTCGTTTAGCCTGCTCTCTTCTTCGGGCTGTTTCTCTCATTGCGGCTCGTTTTTCACGATTCAGCAATTCCGTTCGGCCTTGCTGGATCGGTCAGTCTTCGGGGAACACGTAAACCCTTCCTTTCAGCCGTATTATGTGTTTATCCTTTATCCACTTTCCTTTTGTTCTCTGCTTACTTGCCCCCTGTCCCCTTCTGTCCGTTCCCGACCGACGAACGCGTTTCTTTCTTTCGGACGTTCGATCACCGATCACCAGGTAGTAACCACGGTTCCTCGTACAGGTGCAACTGCACCTACGCGAACGTTGTAATCTCCTTCGAGGGTAAGCAGAACGCACTCTTCAAGGGTATTTCTTACGAAGGACACTAATTTGCTGGACGTTTTACGAGCGAGCCGTGTTCTAATCTTATGAACCGTTGACGAAATGACAGGGGATGGACGATATTATGATACGCTGAATTCTTATTGTGTACGACACTGTTTTTTAAGGATATAGGAACAAGTTTTTAAATTTGTAATTATTGGACGATGTATGTGGAAGGGTTGAATGAGGCTGATGCCGGTTGAGGGAAATGTGTTAAATATTATGATTCTGAGATTCTGGCTGTGGAATTTCGTATTTAGATTAACAAATTAGCTAGTTGTGAAATTACCAAGTTGACAAGGTGACAAGTTGACAAGTTGACAAATTGACAACTTTACAACAAGTTAACAGGATAACAAGTTAACAGGATAATAAGTTAACAAGATAATAAGATAACTAGTTAACAAGTTAAGAAGTTATCACATCAACAAGTTAATAAGTTGACAAGATAAGAAGTTAACAAGTTAACAGGATAACAAGCTAACAGGATAATAAGTTAACAAGATAACAAGATAACAAGGTAACAAGTTAACAAGTTAACACGTTAACACGTTAACGCGTTAACAAGTTAATAAGTTGACAAGATAAGAAGTTAACAAGTTAATAGGTTAACAGGTTAACAGGATAACAAGCTAACAGGATAATAAGTTAACAAGATAACAAGATAACAAGATAACAAGTTAACATGTTAACATGTTAACACGTTAACAAGTTAATAAGTTGACAAGATAAGAAGTTACCAAGTTAACAGGTTAACAGGATAACAAGTTAACAGGATAATAAGTTAACAAGACAACCAGTTAACAAGTTGACAAGTTAATAAGTTAGAAAGTTAACAAATGAACAAGTTAAGATATCAACAAATTAACAAAAGAACAGATAAATAAGTTAACCAATTAGCAAATTGTTTAATTACCAGTCTAACAAATTAGCACATTTGCAAACTAATAAATCACCAAATTATGAAATTATAAAATTATCAAATTGCTAAATTTCTTAATTTTCACCTTTCCGATTTCCAAAATTGTCAAACGTCAAAATTTTTAATTTCTTCAATTCCAAAATTATGAAATGACCAAAATAACATTTTATGAAAATACAAGGTTACCAAATTACCAAATTACTAATTTTCATATTTTCAAATGTCCAAATTCCAAATTTTTCTAATTTTCTAATTACGAAATTAACGGATTAACCAAATTTAATTAACCAAATTACTAAATTGTAAAATTATGAAAATATCAAATTACCAGATTTCTAATTTTCACGTTTTCAAATGTCAAAATTTCAATCTTCCCTAATTCTAGAATTATGAGATTACCAAATTATCAAATTCCCAAGTTACCAAATTACCAAATTATTAAACTACCGAATTGTTAAATTATCAAATTACTAAATTATGAAATTATCAGGTTGTCAAATTACCAAGTTATCAAATTTCTAGATTTTCAAATGTTATAATTTCAGATTTTTCTAATTCTAAAATGACCAAATTATCAAATTACGAAAGTACCAAATCACCAAACTACCAGATGACCAAATTACCAAAGTACTGTATTATCAAGTTACCAAATCTTCATTTATTACCAAAATTTCTTCAAATTACACAAGAATCGCATAATATCAATAAGGTGAAACTTATCGCTGATCACATATCGTATAATTCCTAAATTTATAAATTTGCGAATCTGTAATTTTGTAAATCTGCAAATCCATAAATTCATAAATCAATATTGTCCATTTATAAATCTGAGAATCCGGAGATTATGTAATCAATAAACTTGTAATTTTAAAATTCAGAGAGTTAAATATTTAACCATTCCCACACTTCGATACAATGAACAACGCGTCAAGATACCCAAGTAACATAAAACAAATTAAATCTCAATCGTCATCTCAATGCCCTGTATTGTCACGATACTTCCGTGAAGTTTATCCTCTTTTGGTACTTCCTTTCTCTGTTTCGCGAAGCTTTAGCGAAACGAAGGGCACTTGGCATTCGGCCACCAGTATGGAACTCGCGCTAATGGCTCAGCAGCCTCTTGGACCTTCAAGAGAAGCACAACATTGTCTTAGGCCGACCCCTCATTTTCCCGGAATTCTGCATGCACGTCATCCATCTTTTCACCGTTCTCGTGGCCAACCTTATTCCCTTCAACGATCTGCTTGTGCCCGTCACTTTATGTCTCGTAATTGTACCTGTTTTACGCTACCTACACCGTCAATGCTCGACCCTACGATGAATCCCTCGCTTTATGGTCGCGAACATGGAAACCTTGTATCTTGATCGGTTATACACCTACATCAGTTTCTACATAATTTTAAGTAAATTCGATCCAATGACGAAGTGACGTATCAAGCTTAATAAGCAATATTTACATATATAAATTTTTATTTATATACACAGTTACTTAAATTAATATTCGGACTAGCATTTGTTCTTTTGCAGAAGAGTTAGTTTAGATATATTACTTATTTTAGAGATGTAATATTGTAGATTAAAAATACATGAACAACTTCTTTTTGCTGTTATATTTAGTCGAAGAAATTGAAATAAAATGTTGTTGGGCTTTAATGGTTTATTAATATTTGAACACTGGTATATTTAGAGGAGCAATAAATTTGGGGATGTAAGAATTTATGGATCTAGGAATTTGGGGACGCAGGAATTTGGAGATCCACTATTTCGGGGACGTAGAAATTTGGGGATCTAGGTATATGGGGATGTAGAAATTTGGGGACGTCGGAATTTGTAGACGTAGCAATTTAGGGGTCTAGGGATTTGGGGACGTAGGAATTTGGGAATCTAGGAATTTGGGACGTAGAAATTTGAAGATTCAGTATTTCGGGGACGTAGAAATTTGGTGATCTAGGGATATAGGGACGAAGGAATTTGTGAACGTAGGAATTTACGGATCTAGGGATTTGGGGACGTAGGAATTTGGGGATCTAGGGATATGGGGACGTAGAAATTTGGGGATCTGGCAATTTGGGGACGTACACATTTGAGGACGTAGCAAATTGAGGATCTAGGAGTTTGGGAATGTAGGAATTTGGAGATTTAGGGATTCGGGTACGTAGAAATTTGGGGATCTAGAGATTCGGGGACGTAGGAATTTGGGGATCTGGGAATTTGGGAATGTAGAAATTTGGGGATCTGGGAATTTGGGTACGTACTAATTTAGGGATCTAGAAATTCGATGACGTAGGAATTTGGGGATCTGGGAATTTGGGAATGTAGGAATTTGGAGATTTCGGGATTCGGGTACGTAGAAATTTGGGGATCTAGGGATATAGGGACGAAGGAATTTGTAGACGTAGCAATTTAGGGATCTAGGGATTTGGGGACGTAGGAATTTGAGGATCTAGGAATTTGGGAATGTAGACATTTGTGGACGCAGCAATTTAGGGATCTAGAGATTTGGGGACATAGGAATTTGGGGATCTAGGGATATGGGGCCGTAGAAATTTGGGGATCTGGGAATTTGGGAATGTAGAAATTTGGGGATCTGGGAATTTGGGTACGTACTAATTTAGGGATCTAGAAATTCGATGACGTAGGAATTTGGGGATCTGGGAATTTGGGAATGTAGGAATTTGGAGATTTCGGGATTCGGGTACGTAGAAATTTGGGGATCTAGGGATATAGGGACGAAGGAATTTGTAGACGTAGCAATTTAGGGATCTAGGGATTTGGGGACGTAGGAATTTGAGGATCTAGGAATTTGGGAATGTAGACATTTGTGGACGCAGCAATTTAGGGATCTAGAGATTTGGGGACATAGGAATTTGGGGATCTAGGGATATGGGGCCGTAGAAATTTGGGGATCTGGGAATTTGGGTACGTAGAAATTTGGGGATCTAGAAATTCGAGGACGTAGGAATTTGGGGATCTAGGAATTTGGAGATTTCGGGATTCGGGTACGTAGAAATTTGGGGATCTAGGGATATGGGGACGTAGACATTTGGGGATCTGGGAATTTGGGGACGTACACATTTGAGGACGTAGCAAATTGAGGATCTAGGAGTTTGGGAATGTAGGAATTTGGAGATTTAGGGATTCGGGTACGTAGAAATTTGGGGATCTAGAGATTCGGGGACGTAGAAATTTGGGGATCTAGGGATATAGGGACGAAGGAATTTGTGGACGTAGCAATTTACGGATCTAGGGATTTGGGACGTAGGAATTTGAGGATCTAGGAATTTGAGAATGTAGACATTTGTGGACGTAGCAATTTAGGGATCTAGAGATTTGGGGACGTAGGAATTTGGGGATCTAGGGATATGGGGACGTAGAAATTTGGGGATCTGGGAATTTGGGAACGTAGACATTTGAGGATGTAGCAATTTAGGAATCTGGGAATTTGGGGACGTAAGAATTTGGAGATCCTGTATTTCGGGGACGTAGAAATTGGGGAATCTAGGGATATAGGGACGAAGGAATTTGTGGTCGTAGCAATTTATGGATCTAGGGATATGGGGACGCAGAAATTTGGGGATGTGGGAATTTGGGGACGTAGACATTTGAGGACGTCGAAATTTGAGGATCTAGGAATTTGGAAATGTAGGAATTTGAGGACGTAACAATTTGGGGATGTAGGAATTTGGAGATCTAGGATTTCAGGAACATTGGAATCTGGGGAATTAGGTGTTTACGGTTGTGAAAATCTGGGAATTCGGTGGGATAGGAATTTACGGACTTTAAGAATCCACATATGAGAAAATCTATGGATTTGATGATCTAGGAACTTGAGGACGTAGGAATTTAGATGTTTACGGTTATGAAAATCTAGGGATTATGTGGACTATGAATTTAGAGACTTTGAGGATCCACAGCTATGAAATTCTAGTAATTTGAGAATCTAAAAATTCAAGAATATATTAATTTGTAGATTCAGGAATTTGGAAATTGCAAAATTTGAGGATTCAGAGACATATGAATTTATATGATTTAGAAACGTAGGAAGCAGTACACTTTCTACAAGTTGAAGAAATAAAGGTGTCAGAAAGCGAAACAAAGGAACGATAAATAATATACTTTGGAAGATACAATAAGGTTAACACAAGTAAATAATAAAACTTAGGTTACTTTATGGCGTGTCAGTGACAAGGTAGTCGTCGAAAGCCTGCAATCGTATAAAACAGCGAAGGACACCTAATTTTCACTTTCGTCATCGCGCCCACTCGACAAGTGCCTTCCATACACCTAGGGAAATAATTCTTTTACCCTTAGGACAGCTTTCTAAGAAGCTGTATATTAGTTTATAACGTTACCTGTCGCGAGAAGCACCTTGCTCGAACAACCTTAAGTCGGAAACCGTATTAGATTTCATGTTCCGCTGAAACTAACCACCGTTTACGATGGTACGCGACTCGTTTACAAGCAGTTCCAAAAATAATGCTCTTTTCAAATATCGACAATTTCGTTGTAATTCAGACCTTTATGGTGTTAATGCTTGATCGTTTTTATTTTATAGCGGTTGCGAGTGAGTACACGATAATGACGATGTTAGGTTATAAAATTTATAGGTTATAGGATTCTTTATTTGTAGGTTATAGGGGAAACAATGAATATTACTGTTACTTTTATTTTAAGTGGAAATTTATTGTTTCTGTTGTAAATGAAAGGAATGACAGTTATTATGAGATTGAGAGACTTTTAAAGCGAATTGAGAATATTAAATAAATATTAGACGAATTTGTTATAGAATTGTGTATTTTAATTGATAGATTATTTGTGTATTAATTTCAAATTTTATTGTAAATTTTTAAATTGTTGTTATTGTAAGTGTTTTATAGTAAATTGTAGAATTATTCGGTCACAATACTGTGAAATAAATGTACTTAACCTAACCTAATCTAACCTAACGTAGTATCATTAATTACTTTATTTTGTATATTGTTCATTAAGTATTAATAACTAGACATTATTACCTAAATATTAATAA
The DNA here is from genome assembly GCA_945859595.2 of Megachile willughbiella. Lineage (NCBI taxonomy): Eukaryota > Metazoa > Arthropoda > Insecta > Hymenoptera > Megachilidae > Megachile > Megachile willughbiella. Next base: position 16,720,062 of record OX243796.1, read on the forward strand.
CTAAATATTGACAATTAAATATTAAAAATTAAACATTAATATCTACATATTAATAAATGAACATTAACAACTGAATATCAATAATTTGACATTAATACTATTAATTAAATACCAATATTATTAACTAAGTGTTAATATTAAATTTAAAAAATAATCCACAATTTTCATGTTCATAACTATACCACTATATTTATTTCTTAAAATGAAATTACAGTTATAGTTCGAAGAAAAATAATTAGAATTTAAATTAATAATTAAAAATGACTGTATAATTTGAGAAAATATGAAATCGTTTAAAAGTGATTTATCACGTTCATATTTTAAACTAAATTATTTAATCATTTAAGTATGATTTTAGTTTATAATATATTTATGAAAAAATATTTGGAAATGCCTCATATTTTAAATGTTATATTTATATTCGTGTTTGTCAGCGTGACACATTTCCGAAGTGCGAAAGAGAAAATAAATATTTAATTATCATATCTCATCAAGCCTTTGCTTGCATGGCTTTCTTTCCGCAAGTTAATGGAAGATTTTATCAGCGGTGATATAGCTTTTTAAATTAACTACAGAATTTAAGATAATAGGCAGCTCCTTTTCAATGACAGAAAATTGATCAGATAATAACAGTTTCTAATAAAGATGCACCATCGCTATAAAATCAAATATTTCTCCTGTGTTTTTATACCAACACTATCGTGCAAATTTATTAATTTTTTAAATAAATACACTCGAGAGAATTGAAATATTATATTTTTTGAACCATAAGATACTCTGTAAAACTGTGTACAAAAAATTACGTAATCTATAAAAATGAACCACTTTAGATTCCATAACTATATTTGATAATTTTTGAAATTATGTAATAAAATTAATAAAAAACAAATTTAATAAAATTTAATCAACTTCAAGTTATTATAAATATTATAAATATTCAAATAGTATTGAATATACTTAATAACAATATTTAACATTTTTAATAAATATACAAATATTACCAAATATATTTAATAAAAAGATTAAATACAAATATTTAGATATTACTGAACATAGTCAATAAATATGTTAAATGCAATAAATGTTCAATTATTATTGAACATATTCAGGAAACATAAAAAACATTTTTAATAAATATTCACACATTATTGGAATATTCACAGTTCAATACTGTGTATTAAATATTCAAACAGTACAAAAATATTCAAACATGTTCAGTAAATATCCTAAATTGTTTGAACAAATATTCAAATATTTATACCAATTGCAGTTGAATCACCTTTATTTAAAACTTTTATAATATGAGTTATATCAATTAATATTATTGAACATACGCAATACTTGGAATATTTTCAGTAAAAATATATTAATTTTTTGACGAACACCAGAATTACAATAAATTTTCCGCTAAAACCAGCATGCACAAAACTGATGTGTCCGCAGTAAGCTCTCGACCCTGATACTCGGCTAAACTAAAAATACTTCTCATAAAACGATAAAATGCCTGAAAGTTTCAATTCGTTTCCTCGAAAATAAAAATTCAATCCATTCGCAATCAGAGGGGCCTGTATTCACCCGGGATACTACCTTCTCATTTAGCGACTTTCTTAATTACATTCCACATGCCCGCGTTTCAAACGATCCCGATTCAATGCACGAACGCTCGTCGCCGAGCTTTCGAACGAAAAATGATTAAACGACCCACCACCGATACACCCCTGAGGTTTAGCCGGTATTATATAATATACACGTGCACATAATTCTTCGTAGTTAAAAAAAAATACAGAAGGAAGGAAGGAAGGAGCGGAAAGAAAAGAAAGAAAGAAAGAAAAGGCACCTCCGTTGGTAATTAGCCATCCCCCATTCACTCGCAAGCTCGGCAATTATGCATACTTAAATACACAATTAACTTCTCCTCTACTTAGTACTCGCGATCTGAATTCGAAAAACTCCGGGGAATCAGAACGGTCCACTCGACTTCCGTTGCGGGAGCAGTGCGTGAAAGGGTTCAAAGCCTTGCGCGTGGATGTGTAGACCCCGTAGTGGATGTGTAGACCCCGTTCGAGAGAAGAAGAAGAAGAAACGAGGCGCTGCATCGTCGAGTAAGGTTAAGGCAAGAGGCCTTGGGGCCATCCTTAAGCACTCCATCTTCTCGTCTCTCTTTTACTTTCTTCTTCGTCCCTCGTCATCTCTATACAGGGTGTTCGATGAAACACATAATTTAGGGGTGAAGTATCATAGAACGTGACATGTTTGTTGGAATGTTGGAACTAGGGTAAATGCACCGGTTATGCAACTTGTATCGATTAAGGATTAAATATTCAAGTTCTGCAAACTATTGGTTTTTTAATTTTGCAAGGTTGTAAGTGTGATGATCTTGAATTTGGGCATGTGGATTTGAGAGATTGGAAATTTGGGGATTTAGGATAGAGAGTATTTGGGAATTTGGGGGTTGGAATATTGGAAGTTCAGGATCTGCTGATTTTGGGATTTGGAAAGTAAGAAACTTGGGAATTTGGGAACTCGGTATTTTAGGGGTTTAGCCTTTTGGGAAATTGGGAATTTGGGGATTTGAGAATTTGGAGAGTAAGAAACTTGAGACTTTGAAGAGAAAGAAACTTGGGAATTTGGGAATTTTGGAATTTAGGAATTAAGGGATTTTCATATCTGTAAATTTGCACACTTAGAAATTTTGAGATTCATAAATTTAGAAATTGAGGGATTTTGATATTTGTAAATTTAGAAATTTAAGAATTCTAAGATTTGGACATTGTAAAATTTGTAAATTTAAATATTCCTAAATATCTATAAGTCCTCAACTTCCTGGACTTCCAAATCCTAAGATCCTCATATTCCAAAATCCCTAAATATCTGTGTTCCCAGATTCCTAGATGTCCAAATTCCTACGTCCCCAAATTCCTACATCTCCAAATTCCTACGTTCCCAAATTTCTAAGTCCCCAAATTCCTAGAATTCCAAATTCCTACGTCCCCAAATTCTTATACCCCCAAATCCATATATTCTCAAATCCCAAAAATCCCTAAATTCCTATACCTCCAAATCCCTATATCCTCTAACTCCACAAATCCCTAAATTTTTATACCCCCAAAAACTTTATATCTTCAAATCACGAAACTCCCTAAATTCCTATACCCCAAATCCCTACATTTTTATGCCCCCAAATCGTTATATCCTCAAATCCCAAAAATCCATAAATTCCTATACCCCAAATCCCTATATCCTCAAATCCCAAAAATCCCTAAATTTCTATACTCCCAAATCTTTATATTTTCAAATCCCAAAAGTCCCTAAATTCCAATACCTCCAAATCCCTATATCCTTAAATTCCATAAATCCCTAAATTTTTATACCCCCAAATCTTTATATCTTCAAATCCCAAAAATCCCTAAATTCCTATACTCAAAATCTCTATAACCTCAAATCCCAAAAATCCCTAAATTCCTATACCCCCAAATTTCTATATCTTCCAATTACAAAAATCCCTAAATTCCTGTACCCCAAATTCCTATATCCTCAAGTCCCAAAAATTCCTAAATTCCTGTATCCCAAATCTCTATATCCTCAAATTCGACAAATCCCTAAATTCCTATACCCTTAAATCCCTATATCCCCAAATTCCACAGATCCCTAAATTCCTATATCCCTAAATCCCTATATCCTCGAATCCCAAAAATCCCAAAATTCCTATACCCCTAAATCCCTATATCCTCAAATCCCATAAATTCCTATACCCCTAAGTCCCTATATCCTCAAATCCCAAAAATCCCCAAATTCTTACGTCTCCAACTTCCGAAGCCAGCCAAATATTCAAATTCCCTAAAATCCGTAAAAATAAACGAATGGTTATGCTCATTCCCCTCGTATATCATATTTTCCCTAGGGAATCCATGCTTGCCGGTGACTGTACGGTAAGCATCTAGTGCAGAAGGTTCGAGGGAAAAGGCAGTTCATGAATGAACCTTGACACGAGGCCACGAGCTGAACGGCAATCCTTGAATGAAACCAACTATTCCTACGCAACGTTTCATAGAGTCGTAGAATCCCTGTAGCCATCTCCGTGTGTATGAATGAAGACAGAAATAGCTGTGCCAGGAAGTGGTGCTATAATAAATACCTCGTCTACCGGCTTCCCGTGCTAGATTCAACCCTTCCTGTCGTTCCACTCTAATCTCTTCCCCAAAATGAAAGGTTCTTAATAATGATAATAAGGACAGTCGTTTCGTCCTTCTTAATCCGGCTAACCTGATCGTTCGTTTCCAGACAATTTCGTCTATGAATCATTTACGTATGCATGTTTATGAGATCGACCATTCCACCACGACCTGGAATAGCATCTCACCGTCCAAATATAACCGTTAAAGGACTCTGATAATTGAAATAGATCCAGCGACGAGATCTTCCTCAGGAAATTCGTCTCTTAATTATTTATGAACCCCTATCGTTCCCTAGCCAAATGTGTCTAACGCGTGAACAATTTATTTTTGAAGATTGAGATCGATGAACTCCGACACGCGGTTTATGTCTCTTCATACTTAGCTTTTTAGCGAGTTGACGATTTTCGGGGTTTTGGGTTAGGTAGTTATGTAGTTAGGGGTAGGTGGTTATGTAGTTAGGGACACGATTAGTGTTGGAACTTGTAATAGGATGTTTTCATATATGGTTTACGTTGTTTTTCGAGAGTAGTAGTGTTAGATGTATTTAACGATAAATGAGATTTGGTAGGAGGATCATTACTGTGTGGTAATTTTTGTTTGTGTTTACGTTAATGGAGTACAGGTCTGTTAATGTAGTGATGAAAGTGGTAGTGGTAAAATTGTTTTATCACGTCACTTAGCAGTTTTGAGTTTTATACAGTTGTTTTTAAAATTTGGTATTTTAGGGTCGATGGAGAAAATTTGTCTAGAGTGTGAAGTTTAGGAATTTTGAAGTTTCGAAATTTAAAAATTTGAGGATTTGGAAACTTGAAAGTTTAGAAACGTGAGGGTTTGAGATTTGTAAAATTTAAAAATTTGAGGATTTGGAAGGTGAAAAATTGAAGAATTTGGAAATTTGATAAAGTCTATGAATTCAGAAATTGGAAAATTGAAGAAATTTTAGATATTTGGAAATTGGGAAATTTAGAAATTTGGGGATTTGAAAATTCAAAAGTTTATGAATTTGGGGATTAAGAGATTCGAAAATTTAGAATTTTGGTGATTTGGAAATTTGAAAACTTTTAAATTTGGGAATTTCAGAATTTTGAAATTTGCAATTGGACTTTCGAGACATTAAAAAGTTGAGAATTCGAGAATTTTAAAATTTGGAAATTTCAGAATTTGGAAATTTGCATTTGGACTTTTTTTTTTTTTTTTTTTTTTGTTTAGAGTTTAAAGTCGCATCAACATCAAGGTCATTAGCGACTATCGACTGTTTTAGGTACTTATTGTCTTTAATTGTTTAACTTGGGAGGGGTTGCATGTTCTATAAGGTTTTATATCGTGTTTAAGATTCCAATCGCTTTGCAGAATGTAATTAGGGAATCTTGATATGATGTAGAGGTGATTGCTTCAGAGAGGTCATCTTTGATGTTAAACTTCCTTCGTTCTTCGTTATATTTACTGCAGTTTAGTATAATGTGGTTGATACTTATGTGTTCATTACATGCCTCGCATAGACTGGGGGGACTGTTGTTTAGGATATGCGAGTGTGTCAGTTTGGTATGTTTGGACTTTTGGAATATTCAAAAATTGAGAATTCGAGAATTTTAAGATTTGGAAATTTCAGAATTTTGAAATTTGCATTTGCACTTTTGGAACATTAAAAAATTGAGAATTCAAGAATTTTAAGATTTGGAAATTTCAGAATTTTTAAATTTGCATTTGGACTTTTGGAACATTAAAAAATTGAGAATTCGAAAATTATAAGTTTTGGAAATTTAGTAATTTATAATTTTAAGAATTTAGAAGTTTGAGAGTTTAGAGTTGGTCGTTTTGCAGTAATTTGGAGATATAGATAATTTAAAAATTTTGAGAGAATGTAGGGATTGATAACGTGGACATTTGACCATTTTCATTTTTCAGGGTCTAAAAAACTCAAATTTAGAAATTTATGAATATGGTGATCCCGTAACTTCAAGATGTCAAAATCTGGAAATTTAAGGATTTGGGGAGTTTGAAAGTTGCACAGTAAGAAATTAAAAAATTTCAAATCTAAGAATTCTGTAAGTCAATATAGTTCTAGCTATACAACAAAGTTCACATATTTTTTTATTCTAGTATCTAAATTTATCTAAATTAGAATTAACAATGTTTATTCAAAAAATTTCGTTCCAACTATAACATTTCTTCTTTCTTTCACCCATTACAAGTCTCTCATCAAATATGGTGTTATGCTCTGAAATACAACCCTATCCGCAGTAGAGTCATATTCCACACGTCTGTATACGAATCAAACCTATCGTTCGAACACTGTAACCACTGCAAGCTTATAGAAAGTGACTAATCCAAACAAGACGTGAAAATACAACATTGTATAAAATAATTTATCGAGCTAAATATTAAAGAAAAAGGAAGCTGTTAATTTTCATCTATAATAAATATTTCTACGAAATAAATAATATATCAAAATTCAGTTCGTGTACGCAAAACAAACCGTGCGAATAGTACCATGTCCAAATATTAATGGTATTAAGTGCAAGTACCAGGGTAGGTAGAGTTTTCGGCGATCGTAAGAGCTAGCCACAGGAATTTCGTAGGTTTTGAATCTTGCAGAACACAGGGAATTGACCTGAAACGGCGGGATTCGCGCAACATCGGATTACGGGAAGGCATGTAATCGGCCGCAGGCCTAGCCACGTCGGAACAGACGAACTTCAGCGAGAAGGAGCCGCGAGATGGGTAGTGGGCAACGCGAGGAGGGTTGGCAGGAAGCACGAAGAGATCGGTGGATGCTGAAGGGTGAGCGTGTGGGTGGGTGGACGCCGAGAGGTTTGGTAACGCGGCTTGAGAACGAGGCAGAGGCAGAAGATGAGAGGAGGTGGAGGTGAACGCCAAGGGTTCTGAGATACTAACCCTTGGCCAAGCCGCACCCCGAGGTCCAGAATAATCTACAATCCATATCAGTCTTAGGTAGTCCACCCAACCACCCTACGCGTCTCATCCCTAGAACCACCTTTAGCAATGAGAGAGCTCGTTCTCTCTCTTACCGTTCTCCCTTCCACATCGCGACCCTCTTCGTCGTTCGTGTTCCTTTCTCACTTTCCCGTCCGTTTCTATCCACCTCCTTCCGTCTCTTCAAGGTGCTCCTTCTCTTCTGCTACGTCTTAGCCGCAACCCTTGCCGGGACCAGCCGGCTAGTCAATACCCCACACGTTCTATCCCTTATACGTGCTGGTGCTAGCTGGCTGCTTCTATGTATGGACCCTAAACCATCTCTTCCTATCCAACCCACAACCACTCCGACTCCTTAACGATGGAACTATACCCCAGAAACCCAACCGACCCTCTGGCCTAGCGTCCTGCGAACGATAAATTCGCTTTGCAACTGGCGGCCTGCTGACTTCAGTCATCGAACACCGGTCCAGATATAACGAGTCGCGACGATCATGTGTACCGATCAACTTTATGGCTCTTTCTTATGTTTTGTCGGAAATTTGTCAGACTTCGACGATGAAGTCATTGTGGATTTAATTATGACAGTAGCCTGGCAGATTTTTAGGATTTGGACTCTTAATTTTGTTTTAGGTAACTTCATTTTTATAACTTTATATATTACAGATATATGTTTAGTACTATTGACATATTGTAGTAAAGTCGTTTTATATAAAAATAGACATTTTTGCAACAGGGTTTACAATGATTACTTTTCAGTTTAGTATTCTAATTAGTTATTATTCTTTAATAAATTATAGTTCAAATATAAGAGACTGAGACGATATACTGTCTGAAGCCTCTGTCACATTGAAATTTATGTACATAGGACTGCTTAGAATTGACTATTCAGAAATGTCATTTTATTTGTAAAATATGTTTTCAAGAATGTCATAAAATATAATCCCTTTTTTTTTAATTTTTGCCTAAAATATATTGCTATGAGAAGTTGTTAAAAGTTTATCTTCTCTGTTTATATAAATATTGTCAATAAACATGATTGTTAAATATACATTAAATACAACAAATTGCAAAACGAAATGTCTCTATAATTAAAACGAAACTGAAACATTATTCCTATAATTAAAACAAAACTAAAATGTTTTTATAATTAAAACAAAATTGAGACATTCCTTGTGTAACTAAAACGAAATGGAAGAATTGTTTCTGTAATCAAAATGAAATTGAAACATTGTTTTTGAAACCAAAACAAAATTGAAAAAATGTATACAAAATTTTTAGATGTTATCAGTGATTCGAACAACAAAAAGAAAAATTGTTTAATATTGTTTTGGTGAGTACGCGCCTTTACGTTCCAGAATGTATACGTAATTACGAAGCGTGTGCCTTTGTGTACCAGGTACACGAGAAACTAATAGTCACCAACTAAGTTATAACAGGTATCATTAACCGTCATTAACGACACACCGCTACTTCTCGGGTCAGTCGTAAAAAAAAAGAAAAAACGAGGGTGGGATGAACGATTAGTGGAAGAAATTCACATGACCTATAATCACCTCGATGATTGTTTCTACTTCTCGGTTACTCTTCCGCTGGAATTTCTAAACCTTGACAAAATTAGTGGCGTGGAACTATTCTCACTTGTGAAATTATAAAAAGAATTAATTTTCAAAATTAGTGCTTGTTGAACAATTTTAACTGGTAAATATTACAAATTAAAATTTTGTTAAAAAAGAAGGCTATGAGGTTATGTACGATTTTTCTGGAGTTAAGAAAAATGTGCGATTTCGAATGACAGAAAATTGAGGTTTAATAAAATACGAGGAAATTAAGATTTAATAAGATATGAAAATATCAAGATTTAATAAAATACTAAAAAATTAAGATTTCATAAGTCGAGATTTATCTACATAGCTTAATATTAGATAACAAATTGTCTTTTTTGTTTAATGAATTTATATTGAATTTTTGAGTTAGGTTGCAAAATTTAGTTACAGAAGTTATTATAAATGATTAATATAAATTGAGTATTAAATCTATTATAAAATAAGAGGATTATGTGCATTGTATTATATTTTTCAAAAGGTATTCTAATTTTGTTACACAATTGAGAGTACAAGTATCACAGTTAGAATGTATTGGTTTACAGTCAATTGGATCGATCGATCGAATTATATCCGGCAAGTTTTTCAGTCTGCACTTAACTTCATGTTCTTAAGCCCAGTGTTGTAGAAGTTTGTCTACTTTGAGCCACGTAAACTACAACCATCTACGTGTTCTTCTCTTTAATCCGACGCTACAAGTATCTTGTATACGTTTCATACTATTGCTCCAGGTTAAACGCTTTTATCACCGTTTACATCTCCAATTCTAAAGTCGTTGCACTGCTGAGGTCAATTATGACCCATGCTTGAGAGAACAAGGGTGCGTACGGCACACATTGCAAATTAAAACGATAAATTTAAATACAAATATATAATTGTATACGTGTATGTAAAGATGTTTCAAATAAATTCATAATTATGTACAATTTTACAGATAAAATAAATATATAATTTTCTGTAATTATACGTATAAAATAAACACATAGTTATCTATAATTATACATGTATAAGATAAACACATCATTATTCATAATTATATATAATAAAAATATAATTATCTAAATATTGAATAAAGATATATTTAGATATGTAAAGAGAATATGTAAATATTTCAAAAAATCTAAATGTGTAACGAAAATGATATTCAAAAAAATATTTATAAAAATATACCTGAATAATATTTATATATTTGGAAAATTGTATGAAACAATAATTATTTAAATATTAAAAGAAATATATATAAATGTTAATAAAAATGACCACGACATATCTAAAGAAAATAATATGTCATTATCTAAATGTCTAATTATATTTGAAACTGTAAACAGAGGTGTAAGAAGAGAATAGTTAACTATAAAGAAAGTAATATCTAAATATTTAAGAAAAAATATTATCTACATATTTAATAAAAATACTATTTATACATTTACAGAAAGTAAAACCTTATAATCTAAATATTTAAAAAAAAATTGTATTTAAATGTAAATAATAACATTTAAATATTCAAAGGAAGGAATAATACCTACAAAAAATGGTATCTAAATATCTAAAAACAGTAGTGTTTAAATAAAATTATATCGAAACATCTATAGACAACTACATCTAAATATCTAAAGAAACTGATATCCAAATATCTAAAGATATTTAAATATCTATAAAATGTAAACACAAACATATAAATGTTTAAATATCTAGATATCTCAGACAAAACTAACATCCGAAGTATCACTTAGAAGACAGATATAAAAATTTAATCTTAAAATCAAATCACATACCGAGTCATCACATTTCAAAATAAATCACAAATATCAAAGAGTAACTAATTATGAATATTATCAAATTCAGTAATAAATGCGTCCCAAAACCGTATGTCCCTTTTTTAGACATAACCTCACAAATCCGACGTTCCCTACAGTTATCATACCGGAAGTTCCGTCTAGCAGTGATCTTATTCTCGTGGTGCACAGTGTGTTATGTACACGGAGCGAAAAACAACGTTTACGTAAGTTTCGCATTTTTCCGTTAGCCAGTGCACCGATCTCGCTTATGCAACATTGATTTCATTTTCTTTTGCCGGGTCTCAGTTTTTATCAAGCCCAGTAAACCGCGAGGTCCGACAGAACGTTCGCATTATCAGATCGTCTTGGACAATGATTTTCGAGCGGTAGCAAAATCGAAATCATTAAACATTTGTAACAATCGGACACCGCGAAATGAATTAGCGTATCGCATGATCGTTATTAGGTTCCGGCGGTGCACGTAGTGAGTAATTGAGCATTTACATGGTAATCACCGGGCTCAACCTGTGCGAGGCTATCGGTTCGAGGTAAATCCGTGAAAGTCGTTATTACTTATCGTGAAATCGTTCATCTCGAGTGATTCGTTCCGCCTGTAACCCCCATGTACGATCATGGCATAACAATTACACGTGGCCGTTGTGTACATAAAGGAACTGCATGATTCAACGGATACGTTCCGTGTATCGAGCCTTTTTCCACCGTTTGTTTTATGTTTTGATTAAACCTTTCGGTCAATGTTTTATTTGCTGTTTCTGCGGATAACGTTTATTATTAATTTCTGCAGATAAGATTTATTGTTGTCTACATAGAAGATTTAGTGTTAATATCTACTGATAAAATTTAGTATTCATGTCTACTGATTTAGTATTAATATCTGCACATAAGAGTTAATATGTACAAATAAGATTTAATATTAATACGAATGTCTACAGATAAAATTTAATGTTGCTATTAATATTCTACACGTAAAATTCAGCGTCCATATTTTTAATTCGGACGACTTCGAAACATTCCGCAGTCGCAACCCTCTTATACAACAGATTTGTATACGGATTGGTTCAACCGGAAAGGGGATGAATCTATGTAAACAAAATTTGTCATATAAAACAAAAATTGTTTCTATGCACCTCCTTACAAAATTATTAATTATTCGTACAACTTGATTTCATCAATTTTAATTTACTAATTTATAAACGTCCAGTCGTTTGTCAATTTGTAAAATGATTACTTTGTTGATTTCATCAACTTCGTATAAACATTCAATATCCCCGAAAACCTCGGAAGAAAAAATTGTATCGTACATTTTTCACTTATACTTTCATGTAGGTCTATTGGTTGTACCACTTCGGGAGCAGCCAGTAGGGACCCCGAATAGTTTCTCCATATTTTCGCGACCGACTACCCTGATCGTACAATTTTGAACGCACGGTGACGAGACGTGGTCGCGCGAAATCTGTCCCGACAGCAGCACGGTTCAGAAATCGGCGATAAAATTGATGTAAACAGCCACTTGGCACGCTGTTCGCGTCGAAGATTACTCCCCAGAGGGTTCTCTCATGGTCTACCTCTTGCTCCGTCTGCTTTACTTTCTCTCCCCGCGGTTCTCTTTCCTCCATGTGCTACCCTTTTGTAAGAAAAGGAGAGGGTACGTTGTGTGCGTGTGTGTGTGTGTGAGAACCGATACCGAAACAGATGCACCAACAGAGAAGCAACAACAACAACGGCAACAGCAACATCGTCCGTTGAGAGGATAAGAGGGAGAGACGATACGAGAGGAGCAGCCATAAACAGCTTGTTGCTTCCGCGAAACTGCCAAGGCTCCTACGGCGTAGCTCGAACTCGAGGCTTGCCTCCAGTTATACCACCTATCTGGTAGAATAGCCTGGGTGGGCGCAAGTATGCGTAGAATGTGAAAGATTGCCCCGTGAGAGTGAGAATTGTGCTCGAGTACGAGCTTTCGACCGCTTTTTAAACAGCGACCGTGCACCGTTTACGAATGCGAAAGTGTGCAGGGTTAAAAACCTGACGCTGAGCTGTTGGACATCTAGCAGTAAAAAGTGCATCTCTCTGGACATCGAAAAATATTTAACAGATTTGACACCACATTCAGAAGTCGTCGACGTAACAAGACACCTTACGCTATGATTTATTATAGGTGCGTCAGATTTAACACTAGATTTACGGAACCCGTCAAAATAACGGATCATAGATCTCTTATTTTAAATGATAAAATTTATTAAGAAATTTTTGTAAAAATGTATGTTAACTTTTGTCAAGCTAAAGAGTCAATGTCTTATGCAGTTCACAGATCATCCCCAATTTATTTATTTTTCTACTTTAGTTCAAATTTAAATATGTGACCATCAAACGTCCGTAAATCTAGTGTTAACTATCGACTGCTACAATGTTGAAACGGATAAAGAAAGTTAAAATGTCATGTTGGTTTTCTATTCAGCGATCCATGACTGTTCAAATTATAATTAAAAGATTCAAGCTCTTTTTCTCGTGTTAAAAATATGAGAGAAGTTTACCGTACTTAATGCGTCACGAGTATAGTGATTGCAAGGGATCACGAAGTTTTTGTTGTATATCGACTTTCGCGAAGATTATGAATAATTGCATAAGCTAGTTTATATTGTAACGTTATTTGGTTATTTTTGTGCATTATTTCAATGTTAAAATAGCTGGTCATCAAAGTCCGTAAATCTAGTATGAAGCTTGTGCTGGCTACGTTTTTCTGATACTAGGAAAATAAAGAAGAGCACACCGGACCGATTTCAATGATTTTGAAATATGTTTTCAAGGACGTCATTCTGAACAACTTTTCTCTATACATATAATTGTCACATGGCCTTAGTTTTGGAGATATTCACAAAAAACTTGAATTAAACTTAAATTTTGATTGACATATTGGCGGTAGAGGTCTACCAAAATTTCTAGGGATTTTTGAGGACTTGACAATTATACAACGGGGGAATCTAGTAATTTGGGGAGTTAGGAATTTAGGAATTTTTAGATTTGTAGTCTAGAGATTTTGGAATCTGGGAACTTTTTATTGTAGAAATTTGGGGATCTAGTAGTATAGGAATTTTAGGATTTGCGATCTAGAGATTTTGGAATTTAGAAATTTTTGGTTCTAGGTATTTGGAAATTCAAGAATGTTATATCTAGGGATTTGGAGATCTAGGAATTCAGGAATTTTATAATTTATGATCTAGAGATTTTGGGATTAGAGATATTTGCTCCTAGGTATTTGGGAATAAAAGAATTTTATATCTAGGGATTTGAGAATCTAGGAATTTTTAAATCTAGAGTATTTGGTACGGTAAAACTTTGAAAATTTGATTACTCAGAAATCAAGGAATTGAAAAATTTCAAAATTTATGAATTATTGAATTTGAAATTTTGGAAATTCAAAAACAAAAATTAAAAAATTTGGAAATACCGATAATAAAATAATTGATAATAATTGATAATTTGATACAATTCAATATAATTTGACACGATTCAATTCGACGCAATTTGATTTGACACGATATAATTTGGTACGATTCAATTCGGTGCAATTTAATTTAACGCGATTCGATACAACTCGTTGCGTCGCCGACTCTCCGGACAGGTCCCTGATATCTCACTTAAATAATCTCTGAATATGTTTTAAAACACAATTGGTCTAACGATGTCAAATACCAATTCGATACATTAACACGTCGACGAATCAGAACGCTCAGTCCTCAATTCACACCCGGTCATAAATCGCAGTCCAACGTGAGTTCTCTGATTTCTCCAAAAACAATCGTTTCATATTCCTTCTTCGTGTTAATTAAGGTTTTCGTTGCGAGCGCGATCTAAGCAATTCAAGTGCACCCACAGCAAATGGAGCATAACGTGACAAGTACCTCAGCACCGGACTAACCTAACCTACCGTTGACCGTTCGGAGTAAATAAGCGATACGTACGATTTTCAGTGAAATATAACGCGGTCGTAAATTCCCTGAATCGAATAGAAAGCACGTGTTCACGCTCAATCGGATAACCGGGTAAAGATAAGAAGTTAACACCTAAGCACGCTACATTTCGGCGGGAAGCGTACTAATTAAAATCTTCATCGCGGACTGGTTCTTTTCCCGACACGAACGCCCGGCTAAGCCAATAGAGGAGTCTATTTGTCAGACGGAGGGGAAAAGAGCCGGCCGTGCAGAGGATTATCGTCCGTATCTCGCGGAAGGAATTTATCCGTCGAGGAGGGTGAAGCTCGCCACGGGACACGACAATCAAAATCCTTCCCCGAAACTTTATCGATCCGCGGTCCTCGCGTGATTCATGTACTCGACATGCAATTCCTGATCACCACCCTGGCCGAGTGTCCAGATAACAGAGGGACGTGTCCACGGCGTACAGGAGTAGCATGCACCGATGACCAAGGAAAGGCGATAAAGGGAGACGAAAGGAGCGGAGACGAGGCGAGTCGGATGTACGTTCGCATCTCCTCAACCCGTTGCATCCCTCTATCTAAAACGACCCACCCCCGCGCCAGCCCCCCTCGTTCCTGGTGGCTGTGTTGTGCACACCAGTGTCGGGATACAGAGGGTTGCTCTGGGAGCCGATCTGGGACGTGTGCTGCTGGGCAGAGGCGAATACGAAGGTGGCCGTAGCGGGGTAAATCGTAAGACGTCGAGCGAGAGGCAACCCTCGAGAAAGACGGAAAGATGTACATGTACACGTACATACATATAACAGAGAGACAGAGAAACGACGAGAGAACGAGACACAATTAGAAAGACGGGCAAGGAGTTCGTGGTAAGAGAAGGGCAAGGTGGAAGGAAGAGGCGGATGGAGGTGGAGGTTCGGGCAAGAGAAACGGGAGGGAGTACCGTTAATTCCCCGATACAATGCTCATATCACCTTCCCCTCTTCCTGACCACCCACCGACGCCACCTTCCAAACGTCCCTCCCACCTTGCAGGTTCGCCTCGCGGACGTTCCTTGTCTTAGTGGCAAACTTAATCGATATTTCACAGTTTCTTACCCCCTCCGATTCGCCTGCATCACCGTCCCTTTCTTTCTCTGCTACGAACACCGTCATCTCCTTCCAGCTCTTCGTGTCCGGCCGCAGAACGCGCGACAAGGAGGGCCTGCCCAACAGAGACGAACAGAGGCATCTTCCTTCCCTCCAATCGCACTTCCGAGAGCAGTATGGGGCAGTGCTGCTGCCGCTGCTGCTGCTGCTGCTCCTGCCTGCGGGAACTCCGTGTGCGAGTTGCAAATATCTATCTGCATATTGTATTACACGTCACGATAATGTACGCCGTTGGCCATCCGAGTCCAAATTTTACTTATAGCCTAGACCTATCAATTGTTCCGTCGATAATCTGCTTACGACCAGTTTAGGGTAGCGGATATCTTGGACCTAGTCTACTACTTGCGATTTTGATATGTTCAAGATAAAGACTCTTAGATTTGGACTTTAGTACAACATAATTTTATTCAACAAAATGTGACTTGATGTGCAGGTTGCAATTATATGAATGTTGTATTATAAAAGATGATGTTGGACAGCCGAGTCCAAATTTTACTTATAGCCTGGACCTATCAATTGTTCCGTCGATAATCTGCTTACGACCAGTTTAGGGTAGCGGATATCTTGGACCTAGTCTACTACTTGCGATCCCTTTTGATATGTTCAAGATAAAGACTCTTAGATTTGGACTTTGGTATAACATAATTTTATTCAACAAAATGTGACTTGATGTGCAGGATGCAATTATATGAATGTTGTATTACAAAACATGATGTTGGACAGTCGAGTCCCAATTTTACTTATAGTCTGTTGTTTCGTCGATACCTGAGGATCAGATTAGGGTAGCAGATATCTTAGATCTAGCCTGGTACTCATCCCTTTGGATGAGCTGGAGATAATGACGTTTATCAACTCTTAGATTTGGTCCTTGGTATACGACTTTGTTTGATGTGCAAACTGCAGATATCTGAATGTTGTATTATAAGACGTGATAATGTGCTGTTCATTCGAGTCCACATTTTATAGCCTGGACCTATCCATTGTTCCGTTGAGCTGCTGGGTGTCAGATTAGAGTTGTTTCAATCTGAAACATTTCAATACCTAAATCTCCAAATGTTCAAATTCCTAAATCCCTAAATTGCAATATTTCCAAATTTTAAACCTTGAAATCTGCATGCTAAATAATCTCTGCACAGACTAGGCATATTTGCACCTGTTATCTTTGGTGGTCACTTGATCTGCCCATTACCGGTATCCCGTACAAGAATTTTACACAGTTTTTTATCGATCATTCGTAACGATCACATATCATGAATGACCTTGTATCAATTCAAGGTTACCTCCAATAAAGGCATAATTATTTTTGGATTCCGTTCTTTTTGTCCTCCACTGACACGTCCTTTTCTGTCCTCTTCAGGTTTCTATTTTCTATATTGTTACAGCTAGCTTATCGTATGACCTTCTCAAATGACGCCTACGTTAATAAAAGAACCTTTGTTACATCCTACGCACATTTTATCATTCTCTTAGTATTTTGATGGACTTCCATATTTCCGTCGCATGTCACTTGTTCCCCGTTTTTCTTGACACTTGTTGGTATCAACAAGAGCGTCACGGATCGTACGCGAAAGATCATGGGAATTGGAGCGAGCATCGAATGATGGCTGTAAAATCCTTACGTTTTCTCACGATTCTACTACGTGACTACGCGGCTGTATAGTTATGTATACGTGTATCTATTTGTCCCCTCTTTTTCCGGGATTCTCTGTTTTTGACGTGCTCGATGCTGTTCCCATCTAAAAATAGACTAAAATTGATTAAAACGATAGATTACAGCAAGATAAACGATAGGTAAATTGATAGACGATGAAAGTTTGGATGATTAATGGTATTGTAAAGTTTATTTCGAAAGTGGTGCAACCTTAGGTTGAAATTAATTTATCCGAATATACGGTATTTAGCTCCGGTAAATAGTGACACGGATAATACCATAACAAACTAAAAATTATATATTGGTGCCATAACCTCAATATGAGCGAGGGTCTGTCGATCTGTCTAGGTGTCATTGCTTCTATTATCAGCTTGCAAGTTTTCGTTCAGTTTCAAGTAAATATTTAGCAAAGTCGATACAGGTCTTCTTTTAGTGTCGTTACACGAAACCCATTAACAATGTTACTGTTTGAAAATTAATCACGAATTATGGTACACTTCATTAAAAACAAATATGGCACAGAATGATTTCAACGAAGAAACGTTTAATTAACGATTATAATAATTCACTAATTTCGAAAGTGACACAATGTGGGTATAAGAACTTTATTCTTTTTAACTAGAATACACACTATTTGATAATACATTATCCAATATACATATGATTTAGTAAAGAATCTCGTGTTTATCGCTAATACTTGTACAATTTTAATTTAACAATTTGTGAATTTTGCTATAGTTAAATTGTGTTATATTTTGGCACGGTTCGTTTACTTTTCATCCTCGAGATATTAATGTCTCGTTATTGCGATTACACGGTGTTTATCGGTGAAATCGTGACGTTATATCAAACGATGATTGGTTAGTTGGTAGTAGGATGAACACGACTACGTGCTGATAAAAACGACGAGCTCGTGAAAGTGTAAAAGTCGCGGATGAGTGAAAATGATTGCGAACGACGGAGATCAGTTTTGGCAATCGTTGCTTCTTGCACTTCGCTGGAATAATATCTGGCGAAAATAAAAACCATCGCAAAGGGGGACTGTTTATACATATGCTGCAATCGTTATTCTATTTTTATTATTGACAATGCTTGTTGACCTCTTTATTTAGTTATAACATCATTCTCGATACTACATTTTTTTGACATTTTTCATGAAATTTTGTAGAATTCTGAAATACATGTAATTTCTAATTTTTAAGTTCAGAGTCAATTCATAATTATAATTACTTATAGAACGTAATTTATTTAATTTTTTTTAATACAGTTACAGTTGTATATTATTACTTTATTGTATTTATTTAATTTATTTAAACACAGTTACAGTTGTATATTAATACATTTTTATTTTTATTTAATTTATATAAACACAGTTGTAGTTGTATATTAATATATTATTATATTTATTTAATTTATATAAACACAGTTATAGTTGTATATTAATACATTATTGTATTTATTTAATTTATTTAAATGCAGTTGTAGTTGTATATTAATATATTATTATATTTATTTAATTTATTTAAACACAGTTGTAGTTGTATAGTAATACATTATTGTATTTATTTAATTTATTTAAATGCAGTTATAACAACATATTACTACATTATTGTATTTATACATCGAAAAGACAAATATATTCTACACTAAAAATTTTAATAACATAATCGATTTTCAGCCTCCTTAAAAATAAAATTTTGTTACCAATCGAACAGTAAAAGTTCTACAAAGTTACAGAATTATATGCAAATTAAAATATGCCGAGAGTTATAAATGTTAAGTACATTTGTTGAATTTTTAATGAGGGTTACAGCTATTTAACGTTTGACAGATCGATTAAAATATAATCTAACGAAGTAACAGTTGAACAGCGAACGGGAAGTAGATATCGCTTGCAGCAGGAGAGAGTTCTGATTCAAGAGTACCAAAATGGGGTGATGAGTACAAGGGGTTGAACGGCTGATATTCGCACCACGCGTTTAATGTACCGTTTATAGCGTTTACAGAGCTGCGTGTCTGTCGTGGCAGGTCAATTTCGAACATTTTTAATCATAATTTTAATTCTGTATCGAAATAACAGAATACATACAAAAAATTTTATTATAGACTCAAATAATTTGACGTTCACTATCAACGCATAACTTATGTCTAATTCAGTATTTAATCATCGATAAAATCGTGCATGCTATTATACAATTATAATTTAAATATAATTCAATGGTGGACGTAATTGCTTTTTTATTATGCAATTTAATATTTTGTCGAATTTGTAACTTTGTGATAGTTGTACAATGACATCAACTGAATGTGCAAATTTGTAGTAGTTTTGCACTAATATTGATCGAATTCACAAATTTGTAACAGTTTTACAGTGACATTGACCGAAATTGCGAATGTAATATAGTTGTACACTAATACTGATCGAATTTGTAACTTTGTGATAGTTCTACAGTGACATCGATCGAATTTGCAAATTTATGATAGTTCTACACTAATACTGACCGAATTTGCAACTTTGTGATAGTTCTAACCCCATACTGAACGAATTTGCAAATGTACGATAGTTCAATGGCTCCCTAATACCATTATTTGGGTTAATATCTTACCAAATTGTTAAGTGCAAGTTAATTTATTTTCTAACTAAGTTGGTTTATTTTTATGGAGGCAATTAAAAAAATATTATCTAAGTTTCCAGACAATTCGATTGTCAGATTAGGTTATGTATGAATAGATTTATAATTTTATAATTACGTTTTGAAATATATCTTATATTTTATTAAATACATATCTTAAAAAGGTTATACTAAATATTAAATCAGATTCTTATAACAGGATCATAACAAGGATTAGGTTTAGACTGAAAGGAATTAAACATACTAATTATACTGTAGACACATATGCACAGATAAATATATACGTATTTAAATACAAATAAACTTGTATCTCATAGGTTTTATAATTTGAAAAATATGTAGATGATTTTTCAAGGAATTCTTCATTAGGATAAAAATCAATTATAAAAGTATGGTCGAACATTATTGCTCTCTAATCTCCGCGTTAAATCGATACGCATCCGCAAGCCAACGACCCAACACAGTTGCCTAAAACTTTCTCGTCCGAGGTCCAGGATAAAAGTCAAAGTGCTAGCCGTTTCCCCTTTCCAAAAGCATTCCATTGGACACTTAAACGTGGTGTCCTATCCTTACTTTTCCAACTTTCTCAACGACACAAACGAAAAGTACAAGGGTGTCTCTCGATAGTCGTATCTGGTAATGCGACGGAAGAAAGAGAAATGCCTTCGAACTGTTAATGTTTACCACTTACAGAAACATTACAACTTTGTTAATACATGTCATAATTTATAAAATCAGTCTTGTTACAACGATTTTAAATTGTTAGACTTCCTCGTGGTACACGAATCATTTTCCTTTAATTGTATTTAAGGTTTATTGTTTGTATTTTAGTTATTTCTTTCAGGTTATGACATATTTATTATTTCAAGCTTTGTTACAAATTCGCGTATCATTTCGGGTTTTGTAAGAAATTTACATTTCGTGTTTTGTCACAGATTTGTTTATTATTATTTTAGTTTACAACTATTGTTCGACTGATATTTGAGGTTATGTGTTCGTCAGCTTCCCTTAAAGGTTATGTCACAATATTGTCCGTGATTGTATTTTTAGCATATCAGATCGAAAGGGAGGATTCTCAGACTACTCATCAAAAGCAATAATAATTAACAATTACTACTCGATTTCTATTACAATTTTCTTTTCCAAGCTTCTATTTTTAAATTCTCAGAGTTTGCAAATATTCAGGATTAATTTTCTATTTTCTTATTTCATCACAAATTCGTCCTTATTTTCAAAGATAACAGCATATTTATAGGATACCGAATTAAATTGTATAAAAAATATATCCGAGTGAATATTTAGCAGAGAATGTCAAAAAGTCCTGAATATTTAGCGGGAAGAATCTGAAAAAGTTCTGAAGGACAATCGTTGAAGTTCGGAAGTAATATTTTCTGCCACCCCGCAAGAGGGACCAAGACAAAGCACAACCATAAGACACGAAGAAAGGAGAGGTAGAGATCCGTTACTGTCAAACAGTGGCGCTTCTATCCAACCACCTTGTGCACGTGAATCAATAGCATTAACCCATTCCATCTTATCAAAAGGGGTGAGGTGGTCGAACGAGGAGAGGGTGCAAAAGGGGTGGCAATAGTAACAATCCTGAGGTATTTAGCCGCTCGCCCCCAGGACAGCGAGGGAGCCAAGATATCGCTAAGACCGTCCGCGTACTGTGTAGCATTTCATCCCTCCTTACAACCCCTTCTACATTCCCTCTTTATCCCTCTATCGGTATCTGTTTCTATCTGTTGTTCCTCTCTACAACCTTCCGATGTATCCTGGTGTGTATTTCTCATACGGACTTGCTTCTCACTCCCCTATGATTCGAATTGTGTGTTGGATGCACGTAAGTGTGTAGTTCGTACAGGGTGATCACGAGGATAGCCTGTCCCTGGGTCAACGATTCCGAATTCATGTGACCGACCCCTTGGGATCCATTATCAATATTTTAGATGGAATTTATAGTATTCCAGTCATTCTGTATATTGCATGTATTTATTCGTTAGTTATTTTAGCATGATAGTTCCATACGTATGATTCTTTATAATGTTACAAAGTATTAATAGGAATCGTATATAATTTCTATTGTAACAGTATATGTATTCATATGTGTTATATTACGTATGATTCTGTATATTGTATGTATTTATTCGTTAGTTATTTTATCATGTTAGTTCCATACGTAAGATTCTTTATAATGTTACAAAGTATTAATAGGAATCGTATATAATTTCTATTGTAGCAGTGTATGTATTTATATGTGTTATATTACGTATGCTTCTGTATATTGTATGTATTTATTCGTTAGTTATTTTAGCATGTTAGTTCCATACGTATGATTCTTTATAATGTTACAAAGTATTAATAGGAATCGTATATAATTTCTATTGTAGCAGTATATGTATTCATATGTGTTATATTACGTGTGATCATTTTTATTGATGTTTGATTCTTTGGCATATATCACTCCTCCATTGCAATAGTTAATTGTATTAATAGGGATCATGTCGTACGTGATGGTTTCTTCTCTAACAGTCAATGTATTCATATGTGCATCATTTTTATCGCAATAGATGATGTTTCATGTTTGACATGTCATATGTCATTGCTTTTATTGCAACAGTCAATGTCTTAATAAGGACCATATCTTATGTTCTTTTCTACTATAATAGACAATATATTCGTGTGTGCTATGTCACATATGATCACTTTTACTTTAACAGATAATGTCTACTATATCATATATTGTGATCTTTATTAAAACAGTCAATGTGTTATGTGTGTCGTATCATATATGATCATCTCTATTGTAGCAAAATATTTATGTCTGTCCCAGTATATATGATAATTTCTACTGTAACAATCAATGTGTGAAGGTGCACCACATCACATGTGATCATCCATACTGTTAGGGATGTGTGATAAGGTGTGTTATACTTCATATGGTAATTTTTATTGAAGCAGTCCATGTATTAATACCTGCCATGCCACATATGATCGTGTCTACTGTAGCTATTAACATATGAAGGTTAATCACATCACATATGATCATTTCTGCTGTAGCTATTAACATATGAAGGTTAACTACATCACATATGATCATTTCTGCTATAGGTATTAACATATGGTAGCTAATCACATCATATATGATCACTTCTGCTGTAGCTATTAACATATGAAGGTTAACTACATCACATGTGATCATTTCTGCTATAGGTATTAACATATGACAGCTAATCATATATGATCACTTCTATTATAGCTATTAACATATGAAGGTTAACTACATCACATGTGATCATTTCTGCTGCAACAGTTAAGTTGTTAATAAAGTGTATTATATCACATATGATTGTATCTGCTGTAGCAATAAACGTCTTAAAATATTGCATCCCACATACGTATATTTCTATTGTAACCCTACCACATATGACAGTTTACCGTAACATCAAACATTTTAAAGTGTGCCACATCACACATAAGTGCATCTACTGTTGCAGTAAACGTCTCAAAATGTTTCATATCACATATAACAATATCTACTGCAGCATTGAATCTTTAAGTGTACCACATCAGATATAATCAAATCTCCCATAACAAACTTGCAAAACAAGATTTAAATCGTCGTCTATTTTAATACCACTCAAGTATTAATATTACCTCGAGATTTCTCTTTATCCTCAACTTCAACAAAGTGTCCAAAAATCACACGGTTCACCCGTTTCAAACAGTATTTCAGCAAAACCGATCACACGTTCAACAAACCGCAAACTTTAAAGAAAACTGGTTCCTAGCCCTGAAAATCAGGAGGCGATCGTGCAGAAGATCGATATCGATAATTCCTCAGATCTGTGCGTAATCGTGAACGTGCTTTTATCATCGTCCGGGATATTCAGCATTAGCGTGCAATTTGTCGTATCGCGGTTAGTTCGATTCGAAAGCAAAGCAGAAAATAAAAACAAACGGGGGAACGGAGATAAAGGAAGGTAGGAAAAGGTGAACGTTGGGAAAAAATATGAACGGGCCAGGAAAGAATGGCATTAATGCAGCGATCTGTGCAGTCTGGTAGAGCGGCGTTTCTCTGACTGTTTGGTGGCGGAATACGCTCGCTTTGGTGCGGCCAGTAGAAGCGTGCTAGTCGCTTTTGGATTTAACCGAGACCTTCCTTGTTCTGGCGAAGTGGAGCCAGGCAGAGCCCAGTAGAGCGCAGTAAAACGCGCTGAGCATTCGACTCGAGCAAACCACTCGAGTATGACATGAATTTTTTTGGCCCTGCCTCCTCCTCCTCCTCCTTCACCTCTTTATCCTCGTCCTGCTCTGCCACCGCTACTATGCTGTATTCCTACCAAAAGTATCCCCCGTGCGCCACTGTTTTTGTTTGCCTCATTTTTATTTTTAATCCTCGTCGAAAATTTCCACCATTTTCTGGCTCGGATAAACGTTCAAAATTAATTTGGTCTGCTAGTTCCCGTCTCTATCACGGTTTTTCTCTTACGAATCTGTCGAACATATTTTTTCCTCTTCAATTACGTTTCTTTGTATCGATTCCGAAGTTTACGAGTACACCTTCGTTCGCTACTAATGCCTAAGCGAAATTACAGTCGGCTTTTTTCAAGCGAGCGTGAGGTCCGTTCGTTCTGAAATTCTTCGATCGACTCGTTACTCGAGCGAGCGGCAAAAAACGTTCGGGCAATAAAAGCAACGGAAGAGACGAAGGATACAAAGTGTTGGCGAGAAACAATGAACGACAAGCGTTCACGTGCAAAATCGTAAAAACGCATTTCCGCAATGGGACGAATCTCGAGCCGTGCCTTCGCTGGTAGCCGCTGATGGACCTCGTTGACGCGCGATTCCAGGATTTCCTTGACACAAACAATGAAGCTGCGAAAGAGATGTGAATTGCTGATGCATGACACAGACCGCAGTCCACATCCGGCATCATCGACCGGCTACTGCAAATTCAGATCGTTTGCCTTCCCCGTCTTCCTTCAATTATCATCCATACTGTTTTCGAGTGCTCGAATCGAGGTCGTTTCGATTCCCACTGCTGCTTCGAAGGACGAGATCATCGATTATTTAAATCATAATATAAATTAAATAAAATATAAATTGCACTAATTTTCAGTCACTGAAATCTTGCGACTGACGGCATTCTGAGTAACTTTTTTCTATACATGAGCTTAGGTTCAGAGATTAAGGTTAGAAGAGGAAATTTGACTTGTTTTAAATCGATGATAAATAGGAAGATTTACAGAAGAATATATGCTATTTGTTATTGAACTCAGAAAATGAAGGTACACATTGTGGCAGAAGGCAGTTAACGTAAAATTGTAGGAGTTAAAAATGTGATCTTTGACAAATAAACTATTATTACGGGTAAATTTCGAGGCATAAAAATTTGAAAAGATGAGGTGATAACCTAGTTTAATCTGCGAATGTTAATTACGTTATATTGCACGGTAGAAAATTCCTGGAATAAGCTGTATTAAACAATATATTATTAAGTTCATAAACAGCAGGTTTCCCAAAGATCTTTTCCCAAGCATGCAATAACGAAAAAGTGATTCATTCACCTTTTCATCGATCGTCCCAGAAACAATCGATCGAACTGTAATCGCCAACGAAGAAAAGTTTTATCTTGAAACGCAAACATCTTTATCGCGTTATTCCCGGCAGAAAAATTATCCAAGCTTCGTGGTCGTGTTCGTGCGAGTTTCTTACGATTACAAGTGTAACGAAATCACGCTGGTTAAACGAGTGAAATCGAAGTCGACCAGGAGGTCGAGAAGGTTAATGGAGTACGCGTACGTTAAACGTGTAATGGTTAGCATGTAAAGCGTGTACGATTGCCAGCTCCGAGTCTCCACACAAGGGTGAAATTACACGCGAGGCGTCGGGTCTGGCACGCGAGAAAACGCTCGCACAATGTATTATACAAATTAAAAAGGAAAAAGAACAATGTATCCAGGTCGTGGTTTGATTCATTCCCGAATTAAGGGGATTCGGAGGCGGTGATTTTAGGCGATATTAAACGATGTTATTGAGTTATTTTCAGAGTAAACTTACGTATTTTACGTTTATTTTAAAAGCATATTTCTGAAAAAATGAAGATTGTAATAGATGAAGGTTAATATATTTCTATATTTCTATATTTCTATATTAACCTTCATATAATATATTACGTTAATATATTTCCATATTTCTATATTAATATGTGAGCAATGAAAATTATTCCCTAATATTGCGATGGGAGTTTGGGTGATTAACGGTATTGGAAAATTTATTTCGAAAGTGGTACCTAGGAAATTATTTTAGATGAATATTGTGATATTCAGCTCCGGTAAATTTTAGTAATATGGATAATATCGTACAGGACAAATTGTAAAAATACCATTAAAACTAGAAGTTGTATAATATTGGTGACATAACCTCAATATGAGCGAGGATCTGTAAGTCAATCATTTATCAGCATACAAGTTCTAGCTTCTAATAAATACTCAACAAAGTCGACACGGTTCTTGCTTTCATGTCGTTGCACAAAATTAACAATTGCACTGTTTGAAAATTAATTACGAATTGTGGTATATTTTATAAAAAAAAAAAAAAATAGTTCGGAATGATTTCAACGAAAATTATAACTGTAATATGAAAATGAAGCTTGTATACTATTTTTCTGGGTAATAACGTCACTCCAATAAAATTCTCATTTTCAAGAAATTTTTTATTTTTATGTTTATGAGACCCACTGGTAATAAAGGAGGAATTTTGGAGTCAGATCTGAATACGAAAACAATTCGGATCAAAACGATTTAAAGAAATTAAGAAAAAGAATATCCGAACAAACTGAAATATTTAAGCGTTTCATTAACGACTACAATTAATTTTTTAAATTCATTAATTTTGAAAGTGAGACAATTTGAGAACAGAAAATTCTTTTTAGTCAGCGTTTTAAACACAATTTGATTTGAAATCGATTTGTTGATACTTCCTAATGAAACCCCGTTAACTGACAGATCGAAAAGATTGTTTTACACATGAATTCTGTCCAGTATTTTCCGTGATCGAGTGGTGAATTGAAACGTGTTACGTGGACAATTCGAATGGCTGTGGATGACAGGTAAGACTTGGTTACATGCTCCAGCAAGTGGGTTATCTAAGAGGTATCTCGTTGTTTAGCCTATAAAGAGGGTAGAAATACGCATTAACTTTAGAACGTTAGAACAGGAAGTTTAGAACGGTTCATTTGAGTGTCGATAGAATTTTGTGTATGTTATCCGCTGACGAATACATTATTCGCTAGACTGTAAATACAGTGGGTGGAGAAATTATTATACTGAAATAAAATGTTCCATATTTTTAACTTTAACCGATGCAACAAGGTATTGTTACTGTAACGAACAAAAATATATTCTGTCGTTGGATATGTAATTATATAAATTATATGAATTTTGTGGAAACTTGTAAAATTGTATTTTTTACAGTTATATAAATTTTCATCAAAGTTATGCAAATTTTGTGTAATAACTTATTAAACTCTACAGGAATTTGTAAAATTATGTAAACTGTATTTTGCACAATTATATAAATCTTCATCAAATATAAATTATATAAATTTTATTTAATTGTGTAATTTATGTAAACTCTACAGGAATTCATAAAATTGTATAAATTGTATTTTGTGTAATTATACGAATTATTCCCAAATATAAATTATATAAATTTTGTACAATCGTATGAATTATACAAACTTTCTAGGAATGTATAAAATTGTACAGATTGTATTTTATACAATAATATAGCTGCATGAAACTGTAAAAAATTGTATAAAAAATATCATAATGATTTAAAAATTGATCAAGAAAGAAATTGCTATTTGTAACAGAAATGTAACAGAAATAAAACCAAAGCATCTATTCTCTCGTTACTAGATTAGGTTAAGATTAAGTTAAATGAAGTTAGGTTTCTCGAAAATTGTCTACATGTAAAGTTAAGTTGGATTCCTAAGTTAGATGCATAAAAATTCCATCTTTTATAACTTTAATCGATGTAACAGAACAGATATTTGTTACAGTAATATTTTTTGATAACAATATGTACATTCATTTAAAAGTAAAAATTGAACACTTGAAAATAAGTCGAACAGTATATTACAGAAGGAAATATAATTATTTAATATGTCTTTTTTATTTACAATTCTAAATACATAAAAATCCACACTTTATCGAGTCGCTTAAATTGAAGTCAAGGTTTTCGTCCAAGCATTGACAGAGGCCTGAAACATGGAATATTTATCATACACTTGTATCCACAACCGCTTTTGTTTTATAATAGAATATATCAAGCATCATTAGCATTATAGTAATTAAAGCATGCGTCTGCCGCATGCTTCTAAAAAGAAATCTCTCGGGTATAATTATTTGGTTTAACACTGCGCGTGGTGGAACAGTGATGGGAAGACCAAGTGACCGTAAAAGAGGTTATGGACACGGGTGTGCAAGATGCGTACTAGCGATGAGGTGTCGGACATTTCAAACTTACCAAATTATGGAAATTTAGAAATTTCGGTATTTGACAGTTTGGGGATCTGCAGATTTCGGGATTTGGAGATTTTGAAAGTAAGAAACTTGGGAATTTAGTAATTTAGGGATTTGGGAAATTGGGAAATTGGGAATTTGAAAATTTGGAGAGTAAGAAACTTAGGAATTTGAGAATTTGGTAATTTACGGGTTTAGATATTTGGGAAATTGTGAATTCGAGGATTTCAGAATTTGGGTGCTTGGGAATCTGGGGATTTTTGAATTTGGAAGCTTAGGTATCTGGGGATTTTGGAATTTGGGAGCTTGGGCATTTGGGGATTTTTAAATTTGGGAATTTTAGAATTTGGGGATTTTAGAAGTTGGGAATTTTAGAATTTAGGAGCTTGGGAATTTGGGGATTTTAGAATTTGGAAGCTTAGATATCTGGGGATTTTGGAATTTGGGAGCTTGGGAATTTGGAGATTTTGGAATTTGGGGATTTTAGAATTTGGGAGCTTGGGCATTTGGGCATTTTGAAATTTGGGAATTTAAGAATTTGGGTGCTTGGGAATCTGGGGATTTTTGAATTTGGAAGCTTAGGTATCTGGGGATTTTGGAATCTGGAGCTTGGGCATTTGGGATTTTTAAATTTGGGAATTTTAGAATTTGGGGATTTTAGAAGTTGGGAATTTTAGAATTTGGGAGCATGGGAATTTGGGGATTTTAGAATTTGGAAGCTTAGATATCTGGGGATTTTGGAATTTGGGAGCTTGGGAATTTGGAGATTTTGGAATTTGGGGATTTTAGAATTTGGGAGCTTGGGCATTTGGGCATTTTGAAATTTGGGAATTTAAGAATTTGGGAGCTTGGGAATTTGGGGATTTTTGTATTTGGAAACTTAGGTATTTAGGGATTTTAGAATTTGTGAGAGTGGGAAATTGAAGATTTTGGAAATTAGGAATTTTAGAATTTGGGAGCTTGGGAATTTAGGGATTTTGGAATTTGAGAATTTTGGAATTTGGAAGCTTAGGTATTTGGGGATATTCGAATTTGGGAGCTTGGGAATTGAGAAATTGGGAATTTAGGGTTTTGAGAATTTAGGAAGTAAGAAACTTGGGAAATCAGGAAATTGGGAATTTGGGTAGTTGGCAAGTTGGGAATTTTAAGGATTTGAGAATTTAGAAAATTGGGAATTTGAAAGTTGGAGAATTTAGGAATTTGTGAATTTCGAAATTTGGGAATTTCAGAATATGGAAAGTAAGCAATTTAGAGTTTTAAAAATTTATAAACTTGGGCAATGGAGTAGGAATCTGAAGTGTAGAAATTTGGAAGTTCGAGAATTTAAAAATCCTGCAAATATAGATAGTTGAAAATTTAGAAATTTTAACTCTGAGAATGTGGATTTCAAAAATTTAAAAATGTAAGAATTAGTATAATGTGAAAATTTGGAAAACACAAAAATTAACATATTTAATAATTTGGAAACTTCAGAATTCGAGAATTAAAAATTTTAGGAATTCAGGAATGAACAAATTTTGTGAATTTACAAATTTTGTAAATTTACGAATTTGAATATTTTGTGAATGTACAAATTTGAATATTTGAAAAATTAAAAATTTGTGAATTATGAAAATTAAAAAATTTAGGAATCTAGAACCTGGTGGTCTTGAAGCATAATAATTTCCAAATTTTCCCATTCAATTGTAATAAACTATCAACGACTTGCTATCGTTATAATTTTCATAAATGAGTCATTTGATTAACACCATCTGAATCTTAATATCTACTTGTAGTGAGTAATTCATTTATTTGAATACGTATAACTAAGTAATCCAATTATAAACATTATTACGTGGAAACAGAAAGTGCGAAGCAGACATAATGCGAAATAAAAGTGCGACGCGAAGGATGTTCATTGCTAGTTTCACACATGTCGTACATTGTATTCAAACAAAGCATTTCGTACAATGCATCTATTGTACGTTTGAAAAAGTGGAAACATACGTGCGAAAGCATTCAAAGCTCCTCGCTATCCAAATCCACAAAAGCGTTTCCCTACATACTAGTCTCTTTTCCGCGAGATACATATCGACTGTAAAATTAACGCTGCACACTTCAAAACGCTTCAATCTCGTACACTCAAAAATTAATTACCAACATTCAAATCTACGTAAATTAATAAACTGATAAAACATATAAATAATATCTTTGATATATCGAAAAGCTAATTTTTCTGTTTATTTATTATATTGCTATTTATTTATTCTGCTTATTTACTATATTGCTGCTTATTTATTCTGTTTATTTATTATATTACTGTTTATTTATTCTGTTTATTTATTCTGTTTACTTATTATATTTATTATATAGCTATATATATATTCTATTATACTTATTATATTTATTATATTGTTTATTTATTATATTATATTTATTATTTTCCTAGAGGAGCTCACCTGGACACTTCAGTTTTATTTAATTAATTTCTGCAGTTTTTAATTAATCTTTCGGATACCATTTTTCCGATGCAGATGAGAGGTGAATAGTAGGTAATAAATACAAGAAAAATTGACCGCCGAAAAATATTACTACCCTTTATAATATTCCTCATTTAAATTCATTAATTTTAATCAATTTTAATAACATGAAGTAATAATTGTTTATTGAGTGAGAAATATAAAAAAATCTTTGTTATCATCGTTATTAATTATTATTTCAATCGTTCAATTTTTTCAATATTATTTAGCTTTATTTTGTACTAATGATAGAATTTTCCGATGGAACTCTTGTTTTAATAACTCTCATGGTCTTTATGTAATTATAGGAACTTTTTCTTAACTTCATATTTAATCCGATTAATTTTATCTTCATTTTTCATCGATTCATTTTAATTTTGAAAGAAGGTAGATGATATTCAATAATTTTTATATATTTCAATTTATCGATGAAATTATTAATTTATTCATGTTGTTTATAAGGAAATTTATAGAGAAGCTATATCTAGGGATATTCCTATAGATATCCCTATATCTAGAGATATTCCTGTAGATATTCCTGTATCTAGGGATATCTAGTACTAGATGTACTAGAGATAGATATAGTAATAGGGATGTACTAGATACGCTCTATAGAGTATCTGAGCACTGATCTCTAGGGGAGAATCTAAGGTTTAACTCCTAGGGAAGAACTTAAGGTTTACAATCTAAGATCTAAACTCTAAAAAAGAATCTGAAGTCTAAGCTCTAGTGGAGAATCTAAGGTCTGAGCTCTAGGGTAGAAACTAAGGTCTAAGCTCTAGATGAGAACCTAAAGTCCAAATTCTAGGGGAGAATCTGAGGTTCAGACTCTAGGGTAGAAACAAAGGTCTAAGCTTTAGATGAGAATCTAAAGTCCAAACTCTAGGGGAGAATCTGAAGTCTAAGCTTTAGTGAAGAATCTAAACTGTAAAAATCTGAGGTCATTTAGGAATAAACTAGTGTTCATGGAAGTCCCCATGAAGAATCCAGGAAACAACCTAAAAATAAAAAAACAAGTACATCCAAACTACCATTTAACTAAAACCCTAAAAAAGCCCCAAAAAATTCCCAACACTAATTCTGACCAAATTCCGCATGAGTCCGAGGTGTCACGGTCAAGAAATACGTTCGCACCAAAATCATCGCGTTCCATCCGGGTCTCGTCCGACCCACGTCTTGTCCCAGCCGCAATCATCGATAACAATGACATAGTAAAAACCCGTGTACACACAAAGTCCCCGTCCTCGGCGTTTACGCAATCCTCGCGTGTATAGCCCGGCGAGTGTTCGTAACGCCCATTGTGCTCGTCCTATATTGCAACGCAAGAAAAGGTAACGGTACAGGACACTTATGAAATGACCCCTCACTTCCGTCACCCTCCGCCCCCGCTCTGTTTCGTCTCAACCCCCGGGTTTCGGAAGAAACGCGAAGGGTGAACGAGCTCGCTCGGCTACGTATGCGTGCGTGAGTTTCAGCAGGGTTGAAGAGGACGTTGAGGAGGGGCTGAGGGAGGTTGAGGGACGGCGAACTCGTGGGGGGCGGCGGTGGGGGGCGGGGACGGGGGGTGGGCGCGGAGGAGGTGGCAGGCTGCTTGGCATGAGAAGCGTTCATCAGCCCCGAGGTTTTAAATACGAGACGAGGAAGGGAACTAAGGAAGAAACCACCCCCTCCCCCCCCCCCCCACCCCCCCCGTGGCTCTACCCTACCAGTGACGGATTGATTAAAAATCTAAGGGGGCGAAAATAACATCGGGCGCTACACGACGGATCGGGCCGAGTTTATACATTTTACAGTTCTTGGCTCTTACAATTTTTGTTTCCATTTATTATTTAGTACGCGATATGCTGACATGTATTTTCGACTCTTCTCTACATGTGTGCGTCAGATGTATCGCTGAATCGGAGTTTATTCGATGAAATGAAAATGTGTTATGAGAATATTGATGCATGAAGTAGTTGTTTCAGTAATAAAAATAATAATAACGATTATAATGATAATAATGAAAGTAATGTAATAGTAACTTATGTATAAGAAATTTGAAAAATTGTTTCTATGATAAAAAATATGATTAAAGCAATAATAATAGTAATAACAAAAGTAATAATAATGACTTATAACTGTTTTGGAAAATTGTTCCCGAAATAAAAATAATACCTTACAACAACAATAAGATATGTAATAATAAAATTGACTTATAACAATTAAAAAAAATACTTGTTCTTGTAATAAAAATAATAATGTAACTAAAAATGATAATAATGACAATAAAAATGAAAACAGTAATGAAAACTGAACTAATAATAATAAAAATAATAATAATTTATAACAATTATTCCAGTTCTTGTATCCTTGAAGATAAAACTGTATTAAATTTCTTAGAAACACAGAACACAAATTATCACCGAAAATTTGAGAATGTTTTGAGCAGTCTATTTTTGTATATTTTGCTTTATATTTTCGGTGGCAATAAATCTCAACCACAAACACAAACCATATCAAAAATATCTTGCGATGTTTCGTCACAATGTGTTTTAGTAATATAACTTCGAATTGGTTTTACAAAAATAAGATAGAAGAATACAATTGAAAATAATTGCTATAAATTAATAAACTATCAACGTGTGTCAAAAAAGATCCCATCGATATCAACCTGCTCCATAACGTTACGAATAATAAAGTGAAATAGTCTTCATATAATAAAGTGAAATATATGTACAAACAAAATAACAAGTCCTTTGTCTTCAAATATGATTTGATAAGATGTGAAATAAATTAAAGACATAGAATTTTATAACGTGTCTCCAGGTGGATTAAAAATTCAACATAAATACCTTTTTCTATAAAAATTATGATGATTGTATGGTCAACGTTGTATTTGAATGTTTGTATCACTGTGATCTTTGATCATCTACGTCTGTATTATATTTATAAAAGATACAAGGTTTTATGAGTACATTATTTATTATTTTTGATTGAAAATTTCAAGTATGGGTTCTAAATACAATTTGAAGCCTGCTTATTGATTACTGATACCGTTCGATGCAACTTCCGGAGTTAGCGATCGTTTCCTACGAATAAACCAATCCAGTGTTCGATATAGCTAATCATGTTTCTGAAAAGGGAAGGTATTCAATCATTCATCTCCGAATCTCAAAGAATAATTCAGTGCATACTTATTGCGGTAATATAACAGATTTCGGAAATAATTATTCATAGAAAATTTGCAGAATTAAATATAAAGATACTGCAAGCAAAACTACTTTCAATATTTGACAAATTTTTGCGAATTTTTGCATGTTGATATACGGAGTATACTTCATGCGTTTTATAACCACGCAGTATATGGCCATGCGTTGTATGACCACAGGTTATCTCACCATGTGTTATATCATAACCGGTTGTAATACTACCCAATATTTTTACGTTCTATATTTTCACGAATTATATTGTCGCGTGTTATATCGCCACACGTTGTATTGTTACGCTTTATATTTTTATACGCTGTATTTTTACGCTTTTTATTGTCACGCGTTTTATCGCCACGCGTTGTATTACTACGCGTTATATTTTGGCGCGCTGCATTTTTACGATTTGTACTACCACGTGTTATATCGCCACGCATTGCATTGCTACGCGTTATATTTTTACGCCTTTTATTGCCACGCGTTGTACTGTTACGGGTTATATTTCGGCGCGCCGTATTTTCACGATTTATATTTCCACGTGTTATATCGCCACGCGTTGTATTTCCACGTGTTATATTGCCACGTATTATATTTCCACACGTTGAATTCTTACGCGTTGTATTTCCACGCGTTTTATATTCCCGCGTTATATTGCCATTATATACAAATGAATTATAGCCTCATTCTACTAATAACTATAGAATTATACGACTATTTAAGAATTCGAATATTCGAATTAATCGAATTTTAAATGCATACTTGAATATTCCAAGTTATTCCAATTATTCAAACTTGAAACCTGCATTGTTATTTGAAGTATTCGAACTATACGAGTACTCGTACATTTGGATATTTGAATCATTCGAATTTTAAATCCATATTTAATGTTATCATTTAAATCCATATTTAATCCGTATTTCGTGTTATTCGAATTATTTGAGTCTCATATTCGTATTCGAAGCAACGCGACTTATTCGAATTTCAAATCTGTATTCGAAGTTACACGAATCATTCATATTTCAAATCTGTATTCAGAGTTATTCGAATAATTTGAATTTCAAATCCGTATTCCAAGTTACTCAAATTATTCGGATTACTCGAGTTTCATATTCGTATTCGAAGTAATTCGAATTATTCGAATTTCAAATCTATATTCAGAGTTACTCGAATCACTCGAACTTGAAATCTGCATTCAGAGTTATTCGAATAATTTGAAATTCAAATCCGTATTCCAAGTTACTCAAATTATTCGGATTACTCGAGTTTCATATTCGTATTCAAAGTAATTCGAATTATTCGAATTTCAAATCTATATTCAGAGTTACTCGAATCACTCGAATTTCAAATCTACATTCAGAGTTATTCGAATCATTCGAATTTCAAATCCGTATTCCAAGTTACTCGAATTATTCGAATTTCATCTCTGCATTCAGAGATATTCGAATCATTCAAATTTCAAATCCGTATTCCAAGTTACTCGAATTTCATATTCGTATTCGAAGTAATTCGAATCATTCGAATTTGATATCCGTATTCAAAGCTTGATTCGAATTTGAAATGCATATTCGCAGTTATTCGTATCATTCGAATTACACGAATTCCACATGCATATTCAAATTCTGACAGTCCTCGAGTCGATTCAGGGGGCATCGTCGATCGCGGCGAACAGAGAAAGAAAAATATCAACGGCCGTCGAGCATCGTACTGGCTTACGCAGCCATCAGCGTGCAGTTTTAAATAGTCCAGCAGCAAGGGGATGGGTGGCCGGAGCAAAGGTAGGACGAGTTGCACCCCACGCTTTCTGGGAATAGGGGTTGATGTGGGTAAGTTGGATGAGGTGGGCGAAGACTAGCAAAAGGAACGAACTGGTCTGGGCTGTACGAGAGAAATAGGGAGAAAAAGGGCGAAAGAGATAGAGACCGGAGAGTAGACGACGAGGGCTGTCGGAGATAAGACGCAAACGAACCCCCTTTCGCGTGTCTCGATCGATAGCTCCACGCGGAAAATTCGAAAGTAAGATGCAATTAAACAGCGAGCGAGGGTAAGCAAGAAAAGGGGTGAGTTTTCCAGAGCCCCGTAGGCCCTGTTCTTCCCCTCTAACCCACCTTTTCTCCTCGGCTCCTTCCTCCAACCCCTTCGCCCACCTACCCCTTCCAAACCGCCACCTATCCTTGCGAAGCTTTCTATCCTTCTTACCTTTCTTCTTCCACGGTGCACACTCTCCTTATTTAACGGATGCTCCTTGCTTTGCCCTCTCTCTTCAAGGTTCTCCTTGAGCGTACACGCTCCGGCCAGCGTCGTCGGCCCGAAGGGAAGCAACCCTTTTTCTCAACCCCCTCTAGTATTTATATTGAGCGTCTTAAAGCATCTCCCTGTCCTTCTCCTCTGCTCTCACCCTCTCCCTTTCTGCTGTTGCACGAACAACCCTCTCCTCCTCTTCTTCTTCTTCTTCTTCTTCTTTATCCCAACCCTGTGACGTCACTTTAAATACTCTTTTCGAGGGTGGTGGGTTGGCGGCTGGTGGATATAAGGGAATTGGTAGTCGTTGCCGCCGAAAGAGACGGAAAATCATTCTCTCCTCTTTCGCTGTTCTCTTGTTTCTATCTCTTTATTCCCTCGTTCTTCTTGCCAATGTAGACATACCTTCGGCCTTTCTCTTAGGCCTCTTTGCCTCTTTCGGGAGGCTCGTGAACCCTGATGACTTCTCCGAAATTTTCTTATATGGAACGTGTTTTCTGATCTTTATCCTGATGACAGTGTGTTCATTAGCGGAATATTGAAAACGTTTTTACAGTTTTGAAAATGAACTCTCGATATATTGCCGCTTTTCGTGTGCATCGATGTTCTTGCAGTAGCGTTGGATGCAGTCTACGCCGTATATCGTTACATTTTATTGGGACTCTATATCCTATGCTTCATATCATCATACTTTGACATCGTTATGTTTCATATCGTCACGTTGGTTGTCGTTACATTTAATATCATCACGCTAGATACCGTTATGCTTGATATCGTCACACTTTCATATCCTTATTTTTTATGCCATGTATGATATCATCACTCTTGATATCGTTATGCTTGATATTGTCACGTTTGATATCGTCATGCTTGTTGCCGTTACGTTAGATATCATCACGCTTGATACCGTTATGCTTGATATCATCACGTTTGATATCGTTATGTTTGATGTCATGTTTGATATCATCACTCTTGATATCCTTATGCTTCATATTGTCACGTTTGATATCATCATGCTTGTTGCCATTACGTTAGATATCATCACGCTTGATACCGTTATGCTTGATATCATCACGTTTGATATCGTTATGTTTGATGTCATGTTTGATATCATCACTCTTGATATCGTTATGTTTGATATTGTCACGTTTGATATCGTCATGCTTGTTGCCGTTACGTTAGATATCATCACGCTTGATACCGTTATGCTTGATATCGTCACACTTTGATATCGTTATGTTTGATGTCATGTTTGATATCATCACTCTTGATATCGTTATGTTTGATATTGTCACGTTTGATATCGTCATGCTTGTTGCTATTACGTTCGATATCATCACGTTTGATACCGTTATGCTTGATATCATCACGTTTGATATCATTAAGCTTGATATCATCACACTTAACATTATGCTTGATGTCGTCACGCTTGATGTCGATACACTTGATGTCGTCACGCTTGATATCGTTACACTTGTATCTCCACGTTATATGTTGCCAGCAACTATCTTTGTATTACTAATAACTTTATACTATTAATTACTAGCTTTATACTACTAATTACTGGTAGTAATTACTATCTCTGTACATACTAGTATAGCATTAATTAATACTAATTAAAATTGGGATTTATACAGCAGTATAATCAAAACTGAATTTTGACAAATTGGCAATATAAGAAGAGTCTATTATATTCTATTACTCTATGGAAATTATTTAATACACAGATATACAGAATTATGCATTTTAATAAATTTTTGAGATATTTTTTTCGAAATTTGATTGAGCGTCGTATGCAAAGTCGTGATTATGCTTCGGTATTGTATGCAGATATAGACCTATCGGTGAATCAAACAGTGTGCCAACCATAATTCAAGCGAAAGATTACAGAATGCCTCGAAACGCTTCTCAGAGCCCCAACTACTTTAACTTCGTGAAACACGCGAAAATATCAAGTCAATTGAGACAATACGATCGATCGATCGATCGACGAAGAATCGACAGGTTCTCCTTGATCCGTGAAAGTGAACCGTGCGCCCGAACACAAAAGGTGGGTCGTGAAGAATCGAGTGATACACGTGTGGTCGATCTTAGTACCAACGAACCGACTAAATTTCATGGTTTTCCTATTTCTTAATCGATAAGTGAATATTTTGATAAAAAAATACAAATTAAAAAATTGAAACTATAGAAATTAAAAGTTTACAAATTTGCAAAATAAAAAATTTAGAAATCTAGATATATAGCATTATTTAATTTTGAACAGAAATTAAAGAATGTAGAAATACATCATTCAATCTGATAGATTTTCAAATTTAGAAATACAAAACATTCAAACTTTTAGATTTTCAAATTTAGAAATACAAAACATTCAAACTTTTAGATTTTCAAATTTAGAAATACAAAACATTCAAACTTTTAGATTTTCAAATTTAGAAATACAAAACGTTCAAGCTTTTAGATTTTTAAATTTAGAAATACAAAACATCCAAGCTATTAGATTTTCA
Organism: Megachile willughbiella; assembly: GCA_945859595.2. Classification (NCBI taxonomy): domain Eukaryota; kingdom Metazoa; phylum Arthropoda; class Insecta; order Hymenoptera; family Megachilidae; genus Megachile; species Megachile willughbiella. Next base: position 16,758,896 of record OX243796.1, read on the forward strand.
AATTTGGAAATAGAAATCATTAAAATTTTCAAATTTAAGAATATATTTGAAAATATAGAAATTTAGAAACGTGGTTTGAAAATGCAGACGCTTAGAAATGAGCAAATATCACAATTTCAAATTAAAAATATGCAAATTTGAAAGATTGCAAATTTAGAAAAGCAAAAGTTTCAAATTTCGATATTTGGTAATTTTGTCATTTGGAAATTTAGAAATATAATACTTCGCAAGTTCTACGTTTCTAAATTTTTAATGTTTTGCGTTTAAAAAATTGTGTGTTTTTATATTTACAAATTTTAAATTGCTGAAATATAGAGATCTAGAAATTTAGGGATATAGAGATATAGAGCATATACAGTTATAGGGATGTAGAAATATAGAGATGTAGACATATGGAAATATAGGGTTATACAAATATACAAATATACAAACGTAGGAATATACAAATACACAAATACACAAATATACTAATATATAAATGTACATTTATGTAAATATATAAATATAGTCATATACTAATCTATAAACGTATGAATGTACAAATGCGCAAATGCAAACATATACAAATATTCTAATACGTAAATGTACAAATATACACATATGTAAATATTCAAATACGTAAATATACAAATATACAAATATAAAAAATGTACAAATTCTCAAACTAACAAACTCTCTCATCAGTGACCGTAAAATGCGCGCCATTTGCAGACCTCACCCTCGTGGACACAGATCCTCATCAATCAAAACACAACTGAAACCGACGACATCAAAAATATCTATAAAATTACCCAAAACAAATACTAATATTACATTGAATCTCAACAAATAAAAAAATCTTTGAAATTTCAACCAAAGAATAATCCATTAAAGAATTCCTTCTCGTGTAGCGGACCATCGAGTATGTTTCCATGCGTATAACCTAGCGAAGTGACGAGGAATGCTTTTCTGTTTCCGGAAGGCAAACGTGGTAGCTAGTAACCTACGTTACCTGGTACTCGTGATTTATTCATTCCACATACATAATCGTTCACCCATAAACCAAACGGCAGATACCTCTTGCTTGGTTGCGTACATCCGAGAGAATAACTATCTTCGGTAAATCTCTATTTTCCCCGGTCGTTTAGGTTTACTATATAGGAAACAACGTTCAGACTTTTTAATGCGAACCGTTTTTTATGAAACGGATATTGCATTCCTCTATACACCACGCAGTTCTCGGCTTCCCATCGTTCCGTTCGTGTTTTGCAAAAATTGGCCTGGTGCAATAAAATATATTTTGTATTTTGCCGATTGTTAATCCAGCTTTTGGACATTGTGAACAATTTTATATACTTGTCAATAATTTTACATACTTGTTGTTATATACTTGCTAATATAAAATTTTATATACTTTTATATACTTTTGTTACTGAAATATGACTGGGAAATTTAATGTAAACCTAACCTAAATTTGTATATAAAAAATAATATAGTAGTTTATTGTGTTTATTAAAGCTTCAGTAAATTTCCACATAATTAGGGTTCTGTATATAATTATTTATAATAGAGGTAAAAATCTAACAGTTTCAGACCCAATTGTGTAATATTACACATTGCAGAGAAACTAAGCCTTTCACTTATTACTCGATGACAAATTTTAATTGTAGAATGTGTCCCGTATAAATAATAGTGGTATTAATAATTTCACCGATATAACACTGCGAATATATTATTTCAATATATAAAAATTAATTATATGTATTATTACTACTGTATGGGTTACTCTGATATAGTTAATTTTTAAAGGATATAAAGTAAATTAATTTACATTAATAAGTTACGAATAATTTGGAAAAATGTTATTCGATTTAAACAATAAATGTAAAAAATATATCGATACACATGTAATATCCTTAATGATAAATAGTGTTACTCTCTATACTAGTTATTTTAGTTATAAATTGAATAAGTATCATCTACTTACTATAACTTTTCGGTTACATTAAATACATAAAATTTTTTATTTTTGCTCTTTGTTATTTTATAATGTACATTAACATTTTGACTATCATATATTTAGAAATAAAATTTTTATATGAATCTATCATATATTATTAAAATTTGTTCCCTCACTTGAAACTTGATTACTATGAATGATAAATATAAATATTTGGTAAGATTTGTGAAAATTAAAAATAGTACCTAATCTTTTCAATTAATCCTGTCAGTCAAAGTGTTAAGAAAAAATACGAGAAATATTTGGTAAGATTCGATGAAAATAAAAATACTTAACCTTTCCAACCGCTTCAGTGTGTCAATGAACACGTTATGAAGAAATAAGACAAATATTTGGTAAGATCCGATGAAAATAAAAATACGTAACCTTCACAACCGCTTCAGTGCGCCAGTCAACGCATTAAGAAAAAACAAAACAAATATTTGGTAAAATTCCATGAAAATAAAAATACCTAACCTTTTTAACCGCTCCAGTGTGTCGGTCAACGCGTTAAGAAAAAATAAAACAAATATTTGGTGAGATTCGATGAAAATAAAAATACGTAACCTTTTCAACTACTTAAGTATGGCAATTAATGTGTTAAGAAGTAAAATAAATATCTGGTAAGGTTCGATGAAAATAAAAATACTTAACCTTTCGAACTACTCAAGTATAGCAATCAATGTTAAGAAGTAGAATAAATATCTAGTAAGATTCGATGAAACTAAAAATACTATCTAGTGTCTTCAACAGTTTTAATGTGATAGTGTTTGCGTTAAAAAGAACAAAACGAAATATTTGATAAAGTTTGATGAAAATAAAAACATGTAACCTTTGCAACTACTCAAGTATGACAATCAATGTTAAGAAGTAAAATAAATATCAGGTTAAATTCGATGAGAATAGCCTAACTTTTCCAACTATTTAAGTATGACATTTAACGTGATAAGAAGTAAAATAAATATCTAATAAGATTTGAGGAAACTAAAAAAAGTAAACGAAATATTTGGTAAGGTTCCATGAAAGTAAAAATACCAAACCTCTCCAACTATTTAAGTATAACAATTAACGTGATAAGAAGTCAAATAAATATCTAGTAAGATTCGAGGAAACTAAAAATACTATCTAGTGTCTTCAACAGTTTCAACATGGCAGTGAACGCATTAAAAAGAAGTAAACGAAATATTTGGTAAGGTTTGATGAAAATAAAAATACTTAACCTTTCCAACAACTCAAGTACAATTAATGTTAAGAAGTAAAATAAATATCTAGTAATATTCGATAAAAATAGAAATACCTAACCTTTCCAAGTATTTAAGTATGACGATTAACGTGATAAGAAGTAAAATAAATATCTAGTAAGATTCGACGAAGATAAAAATACCTAACCTCTTCAACTATTTAAGTATAAGAATTAACGTGATAAGACGTAAAATAAATATCTAGTAAAATTTGATGAAACTAAAAATACTACCCAGTGTCTTGAACCGTTCCAATATGGCAGTGAACGCATTAAAAAGAAGTAAACGAAATATTTGGTAAGGTTTGATGAAAATAAAAATACTTAACCTTTCCAACAACTCAAGTACAATTAATGTTAAGAAGTAAAATAAATATCTAGTAATATTCGATAAAAATAGAAATACCTAACCTTTCCAAGTATTTAAGTATGACGATTAACGTGATAAGAAGTAAAATAAATATCTAGTATGATTTGATGAAACTAAAAATACTACCCAGTGTCTTGAACCGTTCCAATATGGCAGTGAACGCATTAAAAAGAAGTAAACGAAATATTTGGTAAGGTTTGATGAAAATAAAAATACTTAACCTTTCCAACTACTCAAGCACAATTAATGTTAAGAAGTAAAATAAATATCTAGTAATATTCGATAAAAATAGAAATACCTAACCTTTCCAAGTATTTAAGTATGACGATTAACGTGATAAGAAGTAAAATAAATATCTAGTAAGATTTGATGAAACTAAAAATACTACCCAGTGTCTTCAACCGTTCCAATATGGCAGTGAACTCGTTAAGTAAGCGAAATATTTGGTAAGACGACGAGAATAAAAATGGCTAATCTTTTCAACTGCAGTGTGTCAGTGAACGTGTTAAATACCGTCAGTGATGTCAGTCACCGGTGACCCCAATAAACGCGCTAAAGATTTAAAATGGAAGCTTGGCTGGTCCGGGTGCATGGCACAAGCCACGCTTCTGGTCGAATCGGGGCAAGAAACGAAACAGATTGCCATGGACCGCTCCCACATCAATCATCTTTCGCAGTTTCGTGGTAGAAAGGATCGGTTGCCGAGCAAATCGTTTCATTGGGGGTCAATTCTGGTTGCGTAACGAGTCAACATCAGTCCGTTCTGTGGGACGAGACCGATGGAATACACTTCCATCGTGTATAAACTGGTCTTGTTGACTTAACGGATCAATTTGATGCAAATCACTCGTTTCTGAGTTACAGTGGTCTAGGATTTCTTTGTCCGACGTAATGTCACGAAAACCAACCACTGTCTTCGTCGTTTCTTCTCTCGTTCGCGACCGAGCATTTGGAAATTAGCAAATGGGCCAATTATCGAACTCGACGACTCACGTTAACGTGGAAGGCCCAATTGCGAGATAGGGGACTACGGGTCACGGGGTGATTGTGGGAATCCTCGATGGAACGATCATTTAATAGCAGATTAACCGAACTCGATATAATCACGGATTTCAGACTTCCTATTTTAAGTTGTGAACATTCTTAGCACGTTTGTCATCGTGATGCTCGTTAGTACGCTTCGACGTGGATTAATAGGATGCTTTCAAACAACGTAATGATATAGGATAACTGCACATAATGTGAAACACTTGGTTTAACTTCATTCGATGTTTATGCCGGGTATACTCGTCGATGTTTCTTTAACGATGAATGCTCGGCGTGGAGAAAGAGAAACTCGCTTTTGCTATTTAAAGTAAAATTAAATGACACCATTTTAGACGTTTTAGAGTGAATGAATTGAAAATTAATAAACAAACGGCAATAATTACAATAATAAATAAAGGGATCTATTGTTGCTACATATGCAACGTGGTAATATTAAATCCTTAATTTTAAGAGGAACACATAAAATCCTTTAATCCTTAATTTTAAAATCCTTTAATTTTATAGCACACAGTTTTTAATAGCTTTTAAATTAGTAGTTGTTTATTGTTAAATTAATAGTAAGCTTTGACACAGTAAATTAGAAGAAAATCGAGCACGTGTTCTTATTTAAAAAAAGCGCGCCATTATTAAGTTTGATTAATTTTGCATTTGGATTAAATAAGTGTCGTGAAGTTAGTATACTTTATTGAAAAGCAATATTTTTTTTTTAATAAAATTTCAATTGGTCCACAAACAACAGAATAATTTAATAAAACCACATTAGACAGTTCATTCTGTGTAATAACGAATTCGTGTATTTGGGATGATAAGTAAATGAGTATACTGTTACCAATTTGTCGGTTTAAATTGATCCTTCTATTCCCAGGATAATCAATATTCTTCTTACATATTTTTAATGATCCCTTTATGAGACAGAAATATAATGAACATAAAAATATACGAACCCCGTTTGTTTCAGGATTTTAAGATTAGGAACAATGGTTTTTGACATTACGAATAATTTAATTATTACAGCAATCGTTCTAAATTTTGAAGCTCTGTATTAAACTACCTAGTTAGTTAATTGAATATTTTCTAATTTGTAAAAGATATAATTATAATTCAGAATTGAAAATATTAAGCATATTTACGTAATTTAAAGTAAAGGTGCCACGTATGAATTGATACTTTACTTTTTTATATTCATTCTACCTATTTGCAAATTTTTTGGTTACTACATTTTTATACTTTCAAATTGACTAGCATTCAAGTTTGTAAATTGTCATATTTCCAAATTTTCAAATTCATAGATTTCTAAATATAAAAATTCTCAAATTTTTCTGTTACTAAATTTTTAGATCATCACATTTCTAAAATTCTCATAAAAAGATTTATGTATCCCTAGATTTACAAATTTCTGGTTTACATAAGTTGTAGATCTCGCATTCTTAGATTCACATGCCCCTAGATCCACAAATATCTATATTCTCAAATTCCTATGTCAGTAAAGTGAACTCTCATTTCTAAACTTCCATATTCCTAGATAGTTCAAGTATTTATATTCCCGAATTTCCAGATAACCAAATCTGTACATCCCCAACCTTAAATAAGGATATCCATGAATCCATATTCATTGATTCCCAAATACCTATATCCCCAAATCCGGAGATCTCCATTTCAAGATTCATACATTCCTAGCTCCTCAAATTTCTAGATCACTAAATTTTTGACTCACCATCCCCAAATTCATATATCTTGCTTGCTCCACAAATATCTATATCCCAAAATTGTTAGACTCCTATCTCCTATCCTTCAAAGTCCCAGGTCATCAAACTCCTAGAATCCATATACCTATATTGATATATCCTTAGTACCCCAAATTCCAAACTCATCAATTATCTAAACCTACCATTCTGAAATTCGAGGATCCATAGATACCCAAATATCTGCATTTCAAAACTGCTAGACCCACATCTCTAAGTTCACATATCCACAGATTCTCAAGTATCCATATCCCCAACTTCCTAGATTATCAAATTTGACCCCACATAACTAGGTTCACATATCTACAGGTACCTAAATATCTATACCCTCAAAGTCCCAGGTCATCAAACTCCTAGAATCCACATACCTAGATCCACATATCCTTAGTACCTCAAATTCCAAGATCATCAATTATCTCAACCCACCATTCTTACATTTGAGGATCCATAGATACCCAAATATCTGTATTTCAAAACTGCTAGACCCACATCTCCAAGTTCACATATCCACAGATTCTCAAGTATCCATATCCCCAACTTTCTAGGTTATAAAATTTAACTTCACATAAGTATGTTAACATATCCACAGGTACCTAAATATCTATATCCCCAAATTCTCAGGTCATCAAACTCCTAGACTCCACATACCTAAACTCACATATCCTTAGTACCTCAAATTTCAAGATCATCAATTATCTAAACCCACCATTCTTAGATTTGAGGATCCATAGATACCCAAATATCTGTATTTCAAAACTGCTAGACCCACATCTCCAAGTTCACATATCCACAGATTCTCAAGTATCCATATCCCCAACTTTCTAGGTTATAAAATTTAACTCCACATAACTAGGTTCACATATCCACAGGTACCTAAATATCTATATCTTCAAAGTCCCAGGTCATCAAACTCCTAGACTCCACATACCTAGATCCACATATCCTTAGTACCTCAAATTCCAAGATCATCAATTATCTAAATCCACCATTCTTACATTTGAGGATTCATAGATACCCAAATATCTGTATTTCAAAACTGCTAGACCCACATCTCTAAGCTCACATATCCACAGATTCTCAAGTACACATAACTAGGTTAACATATCTACAGGCACCTAAATATCTATACCCTTAAAGTCCCAGGTCATCAAACTCCTAGACTCCACATACCTAGATTCACATATCCTTAACACTCGAAATTTCAACATCATCAATTATCTAAACCCCCACCTCCAAATGTTCAAGTCCTCAAGAATTCCTAAAAGATGACCGAGTAGCAAACTTCCTCCTCCTTTGTTAGCATTATTTTCCCTAGGGAAACCAGATTTGTTGTTGACTGTACAGAGAAGACTTGCCGAGGGGTTAACGCGATGGAGGAGGGAGGACGACCACAGCGACGTGCCGGAAGCGAGCAGGTGACTGGTAGTTCCGCTCCATCGAACGCTGTTCCGCGCCACGGCCACTCAAGATCGACTTCTCGTAGTCCCTTCCAATCGCAGACTATACCTCTGGATTCGCATCACACGCGGCCGACTTTTCGATGATCTTTTACGGTGATTCTCTTGTTCTTCGCCGCGGTGGCCTTTCGGCTTCGTTTCCGCAGCATCGGTTTCCTTTTTCTTTTTGCTCCGCGCAGCTGGACGGACGTCGTTTAGTGATTATGCAATTTTCGAGCAAGTAATATGCCGGTGCACTCTGCTGTCGGACGTTCGACTTACACCTCTCGTACTTTGTGTGTTAATTCGACTGAGAATTATTGGGGTAAATGTACCCGATCGGGTCCACGGCTCTTCACGTAGCAAATAACGCGATATATTGACACAATTCGTCGAATATTAAACTTTGAAGTACTTTATACTTAGTCATGTAGTATTCTGTATTGTTCATCTTCAGTATGGGTCACACTGGTTTTATATTCGAATTTAGTGTGGTGTAGTGGGTTTGAGTGCAGATATTTTGAAAAATGGTACGTGGAAATATTTTGGAAAAAAATTGTACGTTTTTACGGGGGAAATATATTCCTGTATGATTTTGGATAACCTTGAAGTGTTTTGAGATTATAATATGCTAATGAAAAATACCATTTATGTGCATTCTTTGAGGTATTTGGAAGTACTGGGATTCGGTATCAGAAACATCAAGAATCCAAAAAATATTTCAGATTTTTTTCATGAAATTTTTGTTTGGTTTAAGATATTTCATGAACTAGTTATTTTTATCGATATGAGACCTTAATACTTTCTTAAGCAGAATACTTCGATGAATCAATCTGTGTAATGGAATATTAATTCCTTTCTAACCAAACAAACTTTAGATTATGTTTCAAGTGCAATTCATTTACTATTTACGTAAAGTAGTTGTAGTACGAATAAGTATTATTAGTTGAACTACAAGTATTATTAGTTGCACTACAACTAAGTGGTTGTAGAAGTTGAAGAATTATAACGGTAATCAGACGAAGCCTCTGACCCTATCAATTCCAAATCGAATTTTTGTTAGAATCTAACCAAACTTAATGTTGTATATTCAGTTACTCATTCAGTACACAGAAGATGAATAATGAAATTTCACCTCAGTGCTCGGTCCAACATGTTCAATTCTTATTCTGGGAATTGCTTGATTGACGAAAATAGTGAAAGGTAAAATCAATAAATGATCAATTTACCACCCAGAAGATAAATTAGTGAAATGTCACTATACTATTCATAGGTTTGAAGTATTTAATTATTATTTTAGGTGGGAATTGCTTGATTGACGAAAATAGTGAATGGCAAGGATGATGAATGTCCCATTCATAGAAGTAGCGAAATGTTATAGTACTTATAGGTCCTAAATGTCCCATTCTTAATATAAGTAAAAATTGCTTGATTGGGAAAAATATGAAATGGTAAAAATAACGAGTTACATGATAAGGAATGTCACATTCACCAGTCAAAAGATGAACAGCAAAATGTCACCATAGTGCTTATAGGTCCCAAATATCCCATTTTTAATATAAGTAAAAATTGCTTGATTGGGAAGAATATGAAATGGTAAAAATAACGAGTTACATGATAAGGAATGTCACATTCACCAGGCAAAAGATGAACAGCAAAATGTCACCATAGTGCTTATAGGTCCCAAATATCCCATTCTCAATATAAGTAAAAATTGCTTAATTGGGAAAAATATCAAATGGTAAAAATAACGAGTTACATGATAAGGAATGTCACATTCACCACTCAAAAGATGAACAGCAAAATGTCATCATAGTGCTAATATGTCCCAAATATCCCATTTTTAATATAAGTAAAAATTTCTTGATTGGAAAAAATATCAAATGGTAAAAATAACGAGTTACATGATAAAGAATGTCAAATTCACCACTCAAAAGATGAACAGCCAAATGTCACTAGAATGCTTATAGGTCCTAAATGTCCCATTCTTAATACAAGTAAAAATTGCTTGATTAGACAAAATATAAAATGGTAAATAACGAATTACATGATAAGGAATGTCACATTCACCAGTCAAAAGATGAACAGCAAAATGTCACCATAGTGCTTATAGGTCCCAAATGTCCCATTCTTAATATAAATAAAAATTGCTTGATTGGGAAAAATATGAAATGGTAAAAATAACGAGTTACATGATAAGGAATGTCACATTCACAACTCAAAAGATGAACAGCAAAATGTCACTAGAGTGCTTATAGGTCCCAAATATCCCATTTTTAATGTAAGTAAAAATTTCTTGATTGGGAAAAATATCAAATGGTAAAAATAACGAGTTACATGATAAGGAATGTCACATTCACCACTCAGAAGATGAACAGCAAAATGTCACTAGAGTGCTTATAGGTCCCAAATATCCCATTTTTAATGTAAGTAAAAATTTCTTGATTGGAAAAAATATCAAATGGTAAAAATAACGAGTTACATGATAAAGAATGTCACATTCACCACTCAAAAGATGCACAGCAAAATGTCACCATAGTGCTTATAGGTCTCAAATATCCCATTCTTAATACAAGTAAAAATTGCTTGATTAGAAAAAATATAAAATGGTAAATAACGAGTTACATGATAAGGAATGTCACATTCATCATTGAAAAGATGAACAGCAAAATGTCACCATACTGCTTACAGGTCCTAAATTCTTAATACAAGTATTGCTTGATCGACAAAAATAGCAGATGATAAAAATACCAGAATGATGATATAAATAACAAAATATCACCATAGTAGATACCAGTGCAAATTGTAATTTTAAAGACAGCTAGAAAGTAGCGAATGGTAAAAATGAGGAATTAAATGAATACTAAATACTTGATGAAAATTTGAAGTAATAAATTCCCTTAAGGCTTAAGGTGTTCCCGTGGCTACAAAGGTTTACGACTATGTATTTATACACAATGTGTCTGTGTATATAGAAGACTGCTTGAAGCGTTCCACGCCTGGGAACGTCGAGCATGACTAAGCGTTCCGGTTGCTTCGGATCTGGACTGGACAAGCAGATCGAACGAACGATCGACCGATGGTCGCTCGTTTAATCGGGACACATTCAAACTCAGACAATGAAACTTGTAGTAGACAACGAATACACTACAATTTCGATGGATACGTTTATTATATTCATTGTTCTCCCGTTCGCTGTTCTCGACTGCTACTAATTTAATTAATTGATTTTTCGTGGTTGCAAGTAGCCGAGGACTACTTGTCCACATGCGTGTACTGTTATTTTCAATTTTCGTAATAATTTTATTTAATTCCGATGAATGAGTAATTTAAATTCATTTTTATAAATCGACAATCTAGTTTAATTCTGATAAATGGACAATTGGCAACGCTCGTTCGTTTCGTGCTTTTTGCGCAGGATTAGGAGAAATGTGGAATGAAAGGATAGTTATGTGTTGAATGGATTATTGTAGTTGTCTGAAAGATGAATTTCTTTTGTTTTCAATATAACGGTGCCATTTGGTGGTTTTGTTTGTTATTTTTGGGTAACAATAGCACACTGTCGAAAAGATGGCAGCTATAATTGAAGTGCGTTTCAAAGTATATTTCGTCTTTTACTGACATTACTTGGGATAATAAAATGATAGTTCTCAGTGTTATAAAAATTAGATTTTTAGCTTCTTCGTATATTTATTAATGGGACAATTTAAGGGTATGATTTCATAACTTTGTTATGATTCTGGATGTATTTTATTTGAAACGAAGGATACTAACGAATAACATGTGGATGTTTAATTTTTCTTTTAAAGTTAGCAACAAGTGATTACATCCTATGTAGATATTATGTTTTAAAATTACTTAATTCTTGTCCAGTAAAAAAATAAAAATTAGATTGTTTCTTTTTCTAACCTCAAAAAAGTTATCCTTAAAATTTCGAATATATTTCCTAATTTCTTTATAACTTTTCCTAATTGCTTCACTTAAATGTTATCCGTTAAAAATAGATAAGATATAATTTCTTTTTCTAACCTCGAAAACGTTATCCTTGAAGAGAAGTTCGAATTTCGAAATATTTCCTCATTTCTTTATTTAATTTAAATATGCCACCCGAAAAATGAAGCCAAAATGAAGAGGAATGAGAATGAAACTAAAATAAAAATAAGAATAACAATATATAAATAAAGAAGTTGTGAAGTATATCCAAATTTCAAAGCGAATGATTAAACCGTAAATAAAGAAACCATGATATTAGATCCATAGTACACTTGCTATTGAATGAGTGTATTAAGTATGTCCTTATCATTCAAGGACAATTTATTTTCAAGATCTCTGTACGTATCCTACTTGAAGATTATATTCATATATTCTCAATTGCTGTATGTATTTATATTAATGGAATGATAGAAGATAAGAGTTCATATCGATGAATGTAAAAAGTACTTCATACATGATTTGTATAATAGAATAGTAGCGACGTTTCTTCAAGTATAAACAATGAGAACGTACATCTCTTCAGTATTCGATATGTGTTTGAAGACTCTTATTTTGCAAAGCTTCATAACATGAATCTTTTATGTCAAGATTTATGTCAGTTAATCTACGTTAGTTAATTAATAATTTTATTATTAATTAAATACTTCGTGTAAACGATAATCTTTTACTTTTGACAAATAAGAATGTTACTATTTGTAAATTATAATGTACTGGATAACCCTATATTGATGGTACAAATAAGAAAGGAATTTCATAGGCAAAATTTAGTACAAAATATAAAATAACATTTGTTTACATTCGGCTTCATTTTCGAGAATATTAAAGTTTGAGATTTTTTAAGATATTTGCAAGACCATCTGTTTATAAAAAGAAAGATGATAATTGTAACAATTTTTGTATTAACGGAACAGTTAATTGTAAAATAAATTTATGACAATTAATTAGAAATTAATAAATGTAACTATAAATATCGTTGAATTCTTATTAATTAATTTTTGTAATAATGTTTTTGTACAAGTGTGTAAATTGAATAAATTCATCACGATACACATTAATTTATTTTAAAGAATAATGTCAAATAATACAGTGTAGTAGTATTAATAATTGCGTTTATTAATTTACAACAACTGTTAAAATATTAAAAAATGTTTTGTGCCGTAAAAATTGTTGACAAACATTTTAAAGAACCTCTAAATTCAATTTTTCTAAAAATGGAAGTCATGTATGATAAAATTTTATTGTATATTTTTGGTTTATATTTTTCATATAAAATGGTTTCCCTTCTAATTGTACCATTAATACTAAGTCACCATGTGCATAATTAAAGATAAATAAACAAAAATAAAAGTAATGAATGTCAAGGAAAATATTTCATCGAGACAATTGTACAATACCAGTAGAATGACTCTTAGGTTATTCTCATGAAATTATCGCGATGAAGTAATAATCCACGTTGTTTCGACTGGTCTTCAATTAACGAATTTAAATCGAGGATTTAGGAAGGTTTAAGCTGAGAAATGATCTCGTTTAAACTTTCGATCTCGTCCAGTTAATCCACTACCAAGTTCGACTATCTTTCACTATTCTTCAACGATTATTTTTTATACACAGCTGAAATATGCACTTTTACGTACAATAATAATCTTCAAAATATTTATTATAAAATGTTAATCGATAATCAAACTATATGTTTACACCTGTATGCACTTTTATATACAGTTATGAAATTTATTTAAAAAAGAAACTAGATATTAATCAAATTTATTAACATTTTATCTCTTAATTTATATTAATAATATATTCACACAAAAAGTCATGAGATTTCAGCTCAAGGTATTTCAAATTATTAGAACTTAATTTAATTAACCTTGATGCTAAATAATTATACTTACAATAATTTTTAATATTTTCATTTACATTACTATCTATGTAAATTAATTAATTGAAAATAATTATTAACACTTAATAAATTGAAATAAGTTTTACTAAACTAGTATTTTATTTTCTCAAATTTCAATACGTTAAACTTCAATATATTTAGTGTACAATGTTTATAGATAATCGTCTATAATATCAAACTATATATACACTTTTATATACAATGATAAATTTCAACATATTTAGTATACAATGTGTATCGTGAATCAAAGTATTTGTTTGATTTGATTAATTATAGTATGTGGTTAAATTATTAAAGCCATCTACATAAATTAATTATTTGTTGCATTTTGTTGCAAATATTCTACAAAAAATAAAATAATGTAATATAAAATTATTGTATTTTATTAAAAATAGATTAGTTGCAAATTTTATGATCAAACTATTCGAAAATATTTCTTGCTTTTTCTATTTATTATACAATTTTACATTTATGACATTTATTGTTACAAAAGAATCTTTCAACCAGATCGTTTACTTATAATGCACTTTATTGTTATAAATAATAATTGCAAATAATATTAATTATATTCAATAAAACTATTCGAAAATATTCCTTGTCTTTAGCAATTATAATTTACCATTTACAGTATTATTTGTTACAAAAGACTTTTCAAATGTTTAACTTGATATAATGTACTTCGTTATTGTAAATAATAATTTTAAATAATATTATAATAAAAGCAGTAAATAACATTACCTTATTGCATCATAAAAGAACAATAAATGATTGCATCAGAAAAGTGGTGTACCTTAAGTTGAACAACATTAGGCGATTGTAACTGAAGCACTCGAGACACCTAACCTAACCGGAAGTCGAACCAATTGATTCGCGCGAAACGATCGTACGTTCGTTCTTTCGCCGAAACTGTGTAATAAGATCGAACTTTCGAACCTACTGCTGTTGTCATTACCGTGGAATGTTTCGAGTTCTTGAGATTATTATTCGGAGAAACGTTTCTGGGATCTAACGCTTTCTCGACGTAGTATATAATACCTATACGCTTATTTGCAAGTACAGTCGAGAACAAATGTGACTTTCCTAGGGAAAATAATAACAGCCAAGGAAGAAGAAGTTTTCTCAAGATTTGATTTTGAAGGATTCTTGAGGATATGAAAATTTGGAGATGGGTTAAGAATTTGAAGACATAGAAATTGGAAAATCTTGGGATTTAGGGACGATCGTATTTTCTAGGAATATTTTCTAGAAATCTAGGAATGCGAGAATCTAAAAATTTTGCGGTATATAGCTCTTTAAACTGGTAACTTTAATTGTTAAATTTACAGAGCTAGAAATTTATAAATCTAGGTACTTCGAGGTCTAGAAATTTAAAGTCAGTGGAATTTATGGATCTAGGTATTTCAGGACCCAGAGATTTGGTGACAGAAATTTATGGGTCTAGGTATTTCAGAATCCAGAGATTTGGTGACAGAAATTTATAGGTCTAGGTATTTCAAGATCTACAAAGGGAACATAGAAATTTGTGAATCTTTCAGGGTTGTGAATCTATCACAGTTGATATTTCAAGGTCCAGAAATTTGTGGATCTAAGAATTTGAGGATGTAGCTATTTTAAGATATGGGCATTTGGAGATGGGATTTAGTGATTTTGGGTTTTGGAGATTTTAGGGTTTGGAGATCTAGTAATATTGGAATTTAGGGATTTGGGTGTCTATAAATTTGGAGGTAATGAGATTAGAGACGTGGAGATGATGAAATATGGAGGTTTGAATATTAAGAAATTTAGGAATTTGAAATTTTCTAGTTTAAGAATTTGAGAATTTTGTAATTTCGTACTTTGGCGATTTGAAAATTTGAGAATTTGAGAATTTGGAAATTTGAGAATTTGTGAATTTGAGAATTTGAGAATTTGAGAATTTGGGATATTTGGGAAATTTAGGAAATTTGGAAAATTTGAGAAATTTAGGAAATTTGAGAAATAGGGAATATAGAAATTTAGTAATCTAAAAATTTGGGGACTTGAAGAACTAGGAGTTGGTGAATCTAGGGATTTGGGAAACTAGGAATTTGAAGAGTTAGAAATTTGAGAATTTGAGAATTTGTGAATTTGAGAATTTGAGAATTTGAGAATTTGAGAGCTTGAAAATTTGAGAATTTGAGAATTGAAAATATAGAAATTTGGTAATCTAAAAATTTTGGGATTTGAAGTTTGTGGATCTAGGGATGTGGGAAACTAGTAATTTTCGAATTAAAAATTTGAAAATTTTCGAATTTGAGTATTTGAGAAATTTGAGAAGTCTGAAAAATCTGAGAAATTGGAGAAATTAAAAAACTTCGCAACTACGAAACAAAAATATTAAAATAAATAATTTTTAATAGCTTTTATATAATATCTAGAACAATTACCAAAAGATAAAGGTTTGACAAGTGTATCCTATTAAAACATAGTACTTCCCGTAATATAATGCAACAAAGTTGAAAGAACAAAACAAACCAAAATATATTATAAGGAGACATAAACACCTTATACGCATCCCTACTAAATTCCCCCAATTCCACACATGCCTTTTCGACAGCACGAAATTTTTCATGTGCTCAACCTTTCCCTCCGACATTTCGCAAGTTTACTCTATTTTCCGTTCAGGTTTCTTCCGCCATATACACAAGCATAAGAAACTTTTATCCCCCTGTGCATCGTATCGCGTATCAAAGGTCACGTACATACTCTTCATCGTATACAAAACGTTGCATTGTGTTCAACTCGCGTTTCATGCTCGCCGCACACATAGTCTTCCCCTTTTGCTTCTTTCACTCCTCGATGACACGTGGCGGAAGCCAGGATTCTCGACTGTCCGCCATTAAAACACCGAAAAAAAAAAAACACCGCGGACCAAAACAATCGCGACAAGTCTCTCTTCAACTTTAAAAAAAAAAATCTCGACGTTTCTTTCCATATCGTTTCGCTTACAAATACTTCGGGAAGCAATATTCGGGGATTTCTCGTTCGTCGAGTGCCTACACTTCTTTATCCCGAATCTGCAATAATTCTTTGCGAACGAGCACAAAGCGATTCACGATTTTCAGAATTCTACGAGTTACTGTGGATGCTTACCGGGAATAGTTTTTTCCCCTCCTTTTTTTTTTCTACTTAATATCCCTTTGCCGAATAGCCAGTTGCTTCGTGTTCCAGGTACGAGAGTGTCGTGGGTAGAACAATGTGGTATTTTTTTGCGAACGTTGCACGGGATGCGTATAACAGTGCATGAGGCCTAGCCTTCGGTTTTATGGCCGCGTAATGGACCCCTTAGCCTCTCCTCGAGGCTTCGCGCAGAAACACGGACCGAGCTATCCCAATATTCTCGCTTTCTCGGTTTCTACACACGCCTCTTATTAGACCCGCTGCAACCGGGTCGATCTTCAATTTTTGTTACATTGATGCAACTGTGTACGGCTCTACCGCCATTTTGTTCTTCTTAAGGGGGGCAATACCTTTAGATAGATGAAAATAAACTGATATTTGTGAATTTTTTTGTATAGGATATCTTTGTCTTGTATTTTCGAAATTTCAGGTATAATTTATTATAACTGTTACCTATTGCAACATATTTTCTTTTTTTTTAAATATTTAAAAATAGCGGAATTATGATAGTCTATCCTGGAAGTGTTTCGGCGCGTCTCGTGAAACGGCGTGACTTCTAGCTTTAATTACATTGGTCTGAAACAAGTTTGTAAACGATGTTTCGATTATTAACATTCACAGTTAGTAGATGAACCTAAGAAATGTGAAAAATATGGAAAATTGAAGAGATGGCGCTCTTTTAGAGAAAAACTTTGAATTTTACTGAAAACTTTTGCAATATTTTGCAATAAAAAAGGACTTTAATGTTAAATTTATTTCGTACATTTAGGTTCATATGTTAGATAGTATTGTCATGGATATGTGCAAAAAATTTGAGCGCGATTGATAAACTAGTTTTTGAGTTATCAGTCACGCCAATTTTAAAAACGTAGTTTTGAGAAAAATGCGGTTAAAGTTTCGATAAGTAAAACCTGAATAATTTGAATGATTTACCAACTAATCTGCGATTCCTGCGCCATATAATAATCATTCGGCTTTCTCGTAAAGTTGATTTTTCTCCATAAGCTCATTCTCCGTAAAAATACAAAATTTCAAACACAGCAATGGCATGATAATAACAAATCTGCTACATAGCCCTCCGTACCGAGCGCGTGAATATCTGCGACGCGATACCAGACATGAGTCACGATAATTGGCCATAATATCAAAAGGGCTCCGTATTACGCTTTAAAATGTTGATACTATATTTTTGAGATGTTGCACTAACATTTTATAGAAAAAAAAATTTTGCAATTTTTTAAGATTCTAAAGGTATTGCCCCCCTTAAGAGTCACGACTCGTTTAGGGAGGTAATCTGAGGACAAAATAATCAGCTGCGACCTCATGCGATAACTTGCATTAGTTTTGTTGACCTTTGTCTATCTTATGTACGTTTGGTTAGGAGAGGCTAGAATATTAGATATCTATTTTTTTAAAATGTGTAAAACACAAATTCTAAACGCCAATGGCATTTTGCGAAAAAATAATATTTCGCCATGATTTCTTTTGTGTACTATTCTTAGAACTTTAGTCTAGGTTGATACGGATCTCGATTTTGCAATTTTATCAAAACAAATTTTGTGAGCTGAAAACTTGCTTGTAGAAGAAAATTTTTCGCCTCTCATTTTTCATGGCGAAATATTATTTTTGAAAAATATATATCTACTATCCTTGTCTCTCCTAACCAAAAACGCATAAGATAAACAAAGGTCTTTGAACTTCTGCAAGACACCGCATTATGTTACTAAACTCACACCTGGGACTTTTTTGTCACCAAAATTGACCCTTAAGGCTCAAGTCTGGGGACCGAATACTCGGGTACGATTTTTTTAGGACTTTTGGGACCTCTGGTGGAAAATTAATAAACTCTGGTAATCTCTATTTATTAATATTTCCGTGCCATTTATTTAGCAGATGCGTCAAAACTATTCAGGGCTATAACATTAAAACGAACAAAGAAAATTAAAATGTGAGTATTTTATAATCAGGGATCCTTGATAATACAACTTATAGTTGGACCTAAATTTCAAGTTGAAGAGTATTCAAATTTGAGTAAGGTTTGTCACATTTGAGTCAGTGCGTCACGAGGGGACTCGTCAAAACACGGGAAGGGGTTAATAAATTCTTGTTTATGTTGTGGTGTAAAGATCAGAAGAGACAAGGAGATATTCAATTTCCAAAACTGTGCAAAACGCGAGTTCTCTTTGCCAGGATCCTAAAGTCAAGCAATATTTCGTCATGACTTCTTTTGCAAAATATTCTTTGTACCTAATGTAGGTTAGTACAGAGCCCGGTTTTGGAAAAAATGAGTGTGAAAAATTTCTCCATTGAAAACTTGCTAGCTTCTCGTGAAATTTTGTAGGGTAAATTGGGCTCCGTGCCGACCTAGATTAGTGTACAAGGAATATTTTGTAAAAAGAATCATGATGAAATATTGCTTCTTGGCTTCAGAAGTCTGGCAGAGAGAAATCCTTTTGCATATTTTTGGAAATCGAGTATCTACTATCCTTGTCTCTCCTAACCAATACAGTATCGAGTATTTTTTTTCAGGAATTTGAGTTTTAGAAATTTAGATACTGACAAATTCTCAGTTGAGAAACTTTTACTAAAATTTGACAATTTCAGAATTGGAAAATTTGAGAATTTGGAAATTCAATATGAAAATTTCAAAATTTAGAGATCACCAAAAAGTTGATAATTCGATGTGTCAAAATATAAAAATACAGAAGTTTGAAAAGAAATGTTGAAATTTAGAAATCTAAAAAATGTAGAAATTTGAGAATTTGAAAATTTCAATATTTAGAAATTTAGGTGTATATTAGTGTACAATTTGGGAAAATTGAGAATTTAGAAATTGGGTAATTTAGAGGTTTAAA
The DNA here is from genome assembly GCA_945859595.2 of Megachile willughbiella. Taxonomy (NCBI): domain Eukaryota; kingdom Metazoa; phylum Arthropoda; class Insecta; order Hymenoptera; family Megachilidae; genus Megachile; species Megachile willughbiella. Next base: position 16,778,595 of record OX243796.1, read on the forward strand.
GATTTTAGGATTGAAAATTTCAGAATTTCACAATTTTCAAGTATGGAAATTTGAAGATATAGAATTTTGGGGTTTTGGAAATTTAGGAATTAAGAGATCCTGTAACTTGGAAATTTGAGTATTTTAGATACTAAAATGATATGCAGAACATCTTGAAAATTAAGAAATTGACAATTTAGTAATTTATGGATTTGAAAATTTCAAAATATAGAAATTTGGAAACTTAGAAATGTTGAGAGTTGCAAATTTACAAACTTGAGTATATGGTAATTTAGGAAATTTTTCAGCTTGATAGCTTGAAAATTTGGAAATTTGAAAGCTGGGAAATCGTCTAATTTGAAAAGTTAAAAATTTTCCAATTTAAAAATATTTAAATTTGTAAGTTTTGCAATTGGAAAGTTTTAAGTTTGAAAATTCTGTAATTTGAAAATCAATAGTTTGTAAACTTTGCAATCTGAAAAATTAAAATTTGTAAATTTTGCAATTTAAGAATTAAGAGTTTGTAAATTTTACAATCTGAAAATTTATAGTATGGAAATTTTGCAATCTGAAAATTAAGAGTTTGTAAATCTTGCAATATGAGAATTTATAGTTTGAAAACTTTACACTTAGAAAATTTGAAAATTCCTTAAAAACAAAATTGTCAATTGTATTTATATATAAACCAAAAACTGTCACTTGATCCCCAAAATTTGTTCAACTTGTACCAACTATTCTAAAACCAATTAGTACATAAATGCGGCGTGGTACCGTATTTATAAAAATAGAAAATGGTGGATATTTGCTAAGCCGAGCAAAACTCTGTTCAGCGTGAAATTACGGAATCTTGGGAAAAAATTATGCACCGTTTTGCAAAAACAAAAGGAGATCCCTTAACGTTGAAAACGTACGATGTTCTGCCACGTTGAATTCGGCCTATCTCGAATAAAATGATCCCTAGTTGGCGAGAGAAGGACGGATAAACGGATGAGGGTGGGAAAAGAGGAAGGGAGGATGCAGGCGCGAGAAAATCGCGGTTCCAGGTATCGCGTTACTAATTCACCAACCCCTGAAATACATCCATTCATCGACGTACACCAGGTATACTGGGTGAACCAGTAAAACTATTAATGCCATAATTAAGAAAAAATACATTTTATTCTTTCCTGTCAATACGTATACAAATAATAATCTAAAACCTCTCATTATTACACTTGAACAATATACTGGGTGTTCGAAACACAAATTTTATCATTTCACGTAATTTTTCTGGGGTATTCTATATATACGGTGTCCCAAATTTTTTTTAATATATTACACATGCAAAAATTATGGCAACTATGGTAGTATATTATAACTTAATTAATAAGTTCAAGCAAAAATATAAAATAATTTTGAACTGCGTTTTTGATGTACAGGGTGTTTCAGTTTTAAAAGTGGAACTCTGTACTTTCTGTAAACAAAACTGATGGAAGATGTTTGTGTGATTTTAAATTTTTTATCGAAGGAGGAATATACTAAATGATAACGGAGGATTTTATCGAACGATTCAATATGCAGATTGTCGTTTTCCATATTTTTTCTAGTAACTTTTAATAATGTACTCAAGAGCCTTTTTTTCTAATCATTGTTTATAGAATGTGCTAATGTTCTGTAAATTAATTATATTGTTTATTAATTTTGCTAACTGGAAAGTTATGCAAAACTGCAACACTCTATACATGACATCGAACAAGTAAATCTGTTATTTAGAATTTTTATTACATTTTTTTGAAAGTGTGCGTAACCTTAATTTTCAGGAATAGAATATGTTAATAAAGTATGACGATAAAAAAGTGAGACACCCTGTACGTGGATATATGTAGCTGGCATATAGAAGAGAAACTGAGGCTTCTTCCACGAATTCTATTCTATCTAGCCAACCATGGGGGATTCTGGAAACAGATCCAGGGAAAAGAGACGGTTCACCATAACTACACGGTTGAAAAGAGATCGCAGCGAAACGCGGAAAAAAAGCGGGAAAAGACAGAGAAAGGGTGAACGGAAAAATGAGCAGATCAGAGAGAAAGAGAAGGAAGTCCGTGCTCTGGAGGAAGATGGAAGCGTGGGTAAAGTGGAAGGAAAATGGAGGAACGAAGGAGAAGGATAGTTGGGAGATAACAATGAGAATGACGGAGAGACGAACCGGAAGCAGAGTCAATGACTCGAGCTACGAGTCAGTCTATTGGAGGTGACAAGAAAGTACACTGTCATCCATAAGTATTCCAATGGTCAAAAAGTTATGTAGTTTTTTGTCACTAGGCGAGACATGCGTCGACACTTTTTCTTCAACAAATGCATTACTGTTAGCAATGCTAATGAAACTTACACTTTAGGCTTGAATTACAATTTAGGGTATCATGTTGACGTCTTAATCTAACCTTCGACAAAATTCTAATATAACTTAACCTAGCAATTTGTTAATATAACCTAACGTAATGATATCCTAACCCAAAGTAACTTAACCTAAATCAACCAATCATTAATCTTAGTCTAATTTAACAATTTCCTAGTTTACCCTAACATAAGACGACTAACCTAATTTAACTTAACCTATATAAATAAAATCTGACCTACCACAAATCCTAACTTAACCGAATTTAACCTAGCATTTCCTAATCGAACTTAAATTAACCCAGTCCAAATTAACTTAAATCAACGAACCCTTACCCTAACCTAATCTGACCCTAATCCAACCTAAGTGAACTGTATTTGAACCTACCTCCAACTTATCTCCATTTCCTTATTATATCAAACGTTGCGATAAATTCTGAAAAAGTACAGAACATATCAAGTTGACTCTCTTAAAATGGCGTCTCCCAATGTTTTGAAGCAGAGACAAAGGCGTGTTTGTTCAATGAACGTGAAATTATTTCCTTTATACGACGCGGATCGGTTTCACAATAAGACAGAAGTTGAACAGGAACATCGGGATGACTATCACAAGTTTTTCACCCGGCACACGATTTTTTCCTTTAGCTTGATTTACGGAGATCGAACAGGAGCTCACGTGGTGGCATTCCGTCCACTTTGCTTCCCACACTGGGCTCGCACGACCCCACATTAACTTCATTCGTACCTCGGTCCAGCCTCGAGATGCGAGACTGATGCGTGTCCAACAGATGGAAGAAGAGAAGGACGAAGGACCTAACCTCATGCCAGGTAGTGTATTACAAGAATCGATCGGCTTCCTTCTTGTTCTTCTTCTTCTTCGTTGCCTTCCTGTTCTTTGCCTGAACGTGGTGGTAGTTACTCTTCTTCTACTGAATGAATGCCGCTTCTGATCCGAACTTTTTCTTCTGTTTGTTTTCTCTTAGCCATCGATGCTTTGTGCAAATTTTTGCTCTGATAGCGAAGTATACCGTTGCTGTTGTTCGTTGGGAGCACAAGTATCGGAAACTCTGATGATTAATTAATATTCGTTCAGTGTTGTCTCTTTGCAAATTTATCTTTTTCAAATTTATAGTCATGAGTTGTTACGAAAGGTTTTCTTTTACTTGGATGATATTGCTGTTGATATCATTTGATGTTAAAGGAAATTTAAATTGAACTGAGTTAGAGTAAGTTAACTTAAAATAGGTTTGGCTAACTTATATAAAAATTAGGTTACTTTAAACTAAATTTAAATTAGATTAAGTTAGGGTTACCTTATATCTAAGTTCAGCTAGGTTAAATTAACCTAAACCTAAATTACTCTAAGTTACGGTAGATTTACTTATATCTAAGTTTCTACTTACTTAAGTATAAGTAAGGGTAAGTTTACTTATATCGAAATTGGATTTGGCTAACTTTTAAGTTATGTTAGGTTAGATTAACCTAATTTTAAGTTAGACTGAGGTAGAGTAGATTAACTTATATCTTCTTAAATGTAAGTTATAGTTAGTTTATTCACATGTAAGTTAAATTTAGCTAACTTAAGATTAAGTTAAGTGAGAGTAAATTAGTCTAAATTTAAGTTAGGTTAGGTTAGATTAACCTAATTTTAAATTAAACTGCGGCAGAGTACATTAACTTATATCTACTTAAATGTAAGTTACAGTTAGTTTATTCACATCTAAGTTAAATGTAGCTAACTTAAGATTGAGTTAAGTTAGATTACATTAGCCTAAGTTTAAGTTAAGCTAGGTTAGATTAACCTAATTTTAAATTAGACCTGAGGCAGAGTACATTAACTTATATCTACTTAAATGTAAGTTATAGTTAGTTTATTTATATCTAAGTTAGATTTAGCTAACCTAAGATTAACTGAAGTTAGATTAGATTAGTCTAAATTTAAGTTAGGTTAGATTAACTTAAATTTAAGTTGAATTACGTTAATCAAACTTTAAGTTACATTTGGCATATTTAACTAAAGTTTAAGTCAGACTAAATTAGGTTAGGCTACGAAAAACATTAACCTCCTTAAAATAATATGTTTTATTAATTAAGTTCTCTTATTTAGGTTAAATTCAACATACTTAAATTTAAGTTAACAAAAATCGAATTAAAACTGAATATGATTTAACCTAACAGGGCCTTGTTAGGTTAATCTCCCTAGTATAAAAATGAAATATTTATTTAAGAAAGTTCCTAAGGTTAGTTTAAGTTTGATTAACTGTTAGGTTATGGTTAAACGTAGTTATGTTAAGTTAAATTAAGTCGATCAATCCTAAATTATTAGTCTCTTTTAAAACAAATAATTAAACGAATAATATACATAAATAATTAAACATCTTTATTTAGGTTAATTTTAGTTAATTTAAATATAAATTACGTTACGTTTAATTTCGTTAACTTTTCAAGAATATTAGTTCCTGAATGAAATTTTTTTCACAGTTATATAAATCTTGTTAACAAATAGCCAACATTAACCCACGTAAAGTAAATAAATATATTTTTTCTTCGTTCCGTTTCAATTTCTACAACTTTCCACCCATTAATCTTGAAATGACAGTGACGCAAGCTTGAAACCGCAAGATCCTTTTCGAGAGGTCTGATTTTTTGAGCCTTTAACCCCGTAACGTGGAAAACTCTAGTTTCCTTATTTCTTTGATCTTCAGCCAGCCACTTAGCTAACCTACGGATCGAATATTTTGTATCGATAACCTCTGAAGACCGATACGTTCGATCTTGGATCCAATCCATGAAAGAGATCTCATCGTGATATACGAGGTAGAAAAAAACAGAGTTCAGGAAATCTGCGGAAAAGCTGCTTCGTTCGCTCGTGGTTTATCTATTTTAAGTATAATTAAATTTACATTGCCTCTGTGATGTCTGTACATAGGGTGTTGAATAAAATCGTGTATTAATAATTGAATTAGGAGTACATAATTCAAGTATAATACTATACAAATCACTGGTAATATTACGTGATATTATAATATATTATAGTATTATCAATATTATAACATTATTATATAATATTACACTTTTATAGATATTGCTACATTGTTAAATAATATTAGAATATATTATAATTTTATAGGTATTAAAACAATGTTAAGTGATGTAATACATTACGTAACAAAAGTTAGGTTAGGTTAACACAGTAATGGCGCATTTGCAAATGGATATTTATGGCTGTTAATTGTTGTTTTTTTACTTTCAAATTTGAAATTTTGTACATCTTATGCTTCAGCATTTTCATATTTTTAAATGAGTTTGGTATTTCTAAATTTCTGTTTATATTTTTAAATTATTATATTTACGAATTATTAAATTCTTACACTTCTATATTATCGAACTTTTGTAAACTTAGATATTTTACAAATCCTGAATTTTTTAATTTCTATGTCTTTACGTTCTTAAATTATTAAGTTTTTTATGTTTGTCAATTTTTATATTACTACTGTTCTAAATTTATAAATTTACAAATTCCCAAATCTTCGAATTACTGTTCTATATTTCTCATTTTGTAGATTTTCAAATTATCATATTTCTAGGTACCTAAATTTATAACCTTCCAAATTTGAATTTCAAATTACAGAATTTCTAGCTTTATAACTTATTTGTATCTTTCTAAACTTATAAATTTTCAAATTACGAAATTTAGAAGTTTTTAAATACCTTAACTCTATAAATTCCTATATCACTGAATATATAAATTTCTAAATTACTAAATCTATAAATCTGTAAAGTTCTAAATCTAAAAGTTTCCAAAGCAGAATTTCGAACAACAGTAGTGCTAAACTTATAAATTTCCAAATTTCTATACATACATCAAAATTTCAAAAATTCCAAATTTCCATTTTTCAAATTTCTAAATCACCAAGACACCATATTAAAAAATTTGAAGTCTAAGTAACCTTTCTGCATCCCATACTTCACACATTACACCCACACGTCCACCTACCCCAGGTGAACCGCTATGCTAACGTAATCTAAAGTAAGCCCACCATCGCCCTAATCTTCACACACAAATCCCCACAACGTGAAATTATCGGGTCCCTACCTCCCAACTACTGTGTACATAACACAAACGTAAAAAACGCGCAAAGAAAAGAATCGCATCGGGAGTAGAAAAGGTGGCCATGTATCTGAACGGCTGAAAAAGAGTTCGCAGGAGGCGAGAGATAAAGTTTCTCCATCGACAAGACCGTTTCGTCTCGATGGAGAGGTATTCGGTGGAAATTCACATATCTACAGGTGTGAAATTACTCACTTTCGTCGCGCTCTTCCTTTTTCCAGCCGCGATTTCACAGCTGAGGCGCGGGTGTGCGCGTTTATGCGTGTCCTGCACGGAATCCACGTAATCGTGACGGATAAAATTTACGGATTCGGTTCGCCGTCGCTGCCTTTTAATCCGTGAGAATGTAGAATGAAAAAAACTGACACGATCTACGAGCCATTTCTTGTCTTTCCTTTCGATGAATCTGTCCACGTCTCACCGGGCACACACCTGCCCACCCTGCTCTGTAATTATCTAACGTCGATGATTGGGTCATTTGAGACCACCACTAAACATATCTATCGGATATTTGTTCCACTTATTTTTTTTTTTTTATGGATCATCTACGAGATTTTTGAATTTCCCGCCAAATGGCGCCGATATATTTAAAAATGGGTCCTCATTAAACTTTTGTTGCGAATTTTGTTTTTTAAGAAAAAAACATGTAAGTCATATTGATAAGAAAATAAAAGAGATGAAGTATATTTTATTTTATTTTAAATTGTTTATTTTTAAAATTGGGTACTGCTAATTTTTAACATAGTATGAAAGTACATTATGAAATTGTGATTACAGAAGAAGAGAAATGCGTTTGATAATTTTTATAATATCAAAAAATTAATAAAAATTTTATATTTTGACAGCGAACAAGGGGTGAATTTACATAGAAATTTGTGATTATTGATCAAATATTTATTGCCAAATTTTTCTTTCTACAAAATTTATTTTAAAACATATAATATTACTAATCATCTCCATGCGATTTTCATTGTTAATATTTGTCATTGTTAATTATTACTATTGCTAATTATTGTCATTGTGTTTAATTAAAAATCGTAATTAAGCCCAAGACTGTAATTACCGAGAACAAGAAGTGGTTTTGATAACTTCATCAAATGAGTAGTTTATATCTTCCAAAATATAAGAATTATGTACTACATTACATTATATCGCATATTTGCAATACACAGTAATGAAAGTTAATTTGAAAATGAAAGCTTGTGACGATTGAACAACGATCCAGTTATTAATGAACGAACTAATTATTCTTGGGATGTCTTAACTTTAAGTAGGTAAAAGAGTAATGAAAGGTATAGTAATTTCCTTTCGGTTGATTACTTTAGTTTTTAAAAATCTTCCGACGTTCTGTTCGATTGAGTTCGAATTGCATTTGCGTGGTAAGTCCTAAAATTTTTTGACCAAGTGACACCTTAGCCACTCGCTGATTTTATGTCGGCAACTTTTTTCACGGTTGACCGATCGGTTTCTCTTTGCCAATTGTTCGATACAAATGGTACGTGGTACCTGTAGACACGATAATTCATCGATCAGAAGTTGTCTTACTTAAAACAGAAGATTTTTTACCTTATCGTATCGCACGTTCCTTTTAAACTATGCATGCGTCAAATTATTCTAATTTATATTAAAAATACAATTATAATCATATTAAAAAACATAATTACGTTGAACTCCACTTTATACTATATAATTATATCAAATTTTATACACATGGACACATGGACATTATATTATTACATTACGTTAAATATTATTTTTCAAAATTTAATGTAATACTCTAATATTATTTACTTTCATATTATTACTAATAATATTTCATAAAAACTAATACAATGTAATTCTATTTTTAAATGTAATTATAATTTCATTTCTGTTAAAGTTATTTTTCTTGTATATTTTGTATGAAAAAGAAAACAATACTTGAGGAGATTAATATTCTAGTCTTCCAATCTACCCTCTTTTTTATTAAATATATCCCTAGATCCAGTTCCCCTAATTCTTCCCAAAAGGTGAAGGAAGCAGATCTCTGCCCATCCCCCTAAATACTTAAACCCTTAACCTCTAACTTCGTTGATAATTGCGTCAGACTACTTTCTGCTGCGGTATTAAAATAAATTAAAAAATTTGAAATGTCATATTTTGAATTTAGCGATCTTTAATTGCACAAATTGCTGGTATTCCACTCAAAACTCAATTATAGGGCAAATACAATTTATTTTCGTTCTGAACTGTGGTGTGCATCACGAGTGTGACTCGATGTCATAAACTAAATCAACTAACTCTAGATTTACGTTCAATGACCACTTATAATTAAACTGTATCTAAATTGCAGGAATAAATAAATCCATACATAACCTAGCTTATACAACGATTCTTTATCTTCACAACGTTTAACATTCTTACAAGACTTTAACACTAAAACTATCAAACCAATTCGACCAGTTCAAGTTCTTTTCAAATTACAAGATTTAATCAGATACTTTCATTCAAATCCGTACTGACTTCTATCGAAATAAAATATGTGCATTGCACGTCGGTAGGTTAGCGAATAATTGTAATTGGAAGTAAGAGGTCTATAATCCGTCGTTTTGACGGATTCCGTAAACGTAGCGCCGAAGGAAAGGCACGTTGCAGTCGAGTGTACACGTTCCGAGAAGTCCTGGTAAAACGCGACGCGGAGAAGTTCGAAATGTTCTTAGCTCGATCTGCACGACCCGTCATCGGCGTAGAAAATTGCGTTCACGTGATGGCGGATAGCGTAACACCGCACCGTGAACAAAGCGTGTCGAACGAGAGAACGAGACGGGAACAAGGGTGGCGGATAAAAAAGAAACGAGGAACGAAACAAAGCCAGGGGGTCGAGCTCTAGGAAAAGTCTTAAATCCCTGAATGAACCGGTCAAATGGCACTACGGGCCGAAGAATGAATGGTTGTACCAACAGTCGATTCCGACTTCCATCGTCCTCTTCTTCTTCCTCTTCTTCTTCCTTTCCTCGTCCGCAACACTGTCCGACAACGGATCGCCTCTAATTATGTCATAACAATTTAACTGTTAGCCTCTCCTTTCGTTTCTTCCTCACGACGTGCGCTATGTCGGTGAATCCTCTGTCGGATGATCGTCGACTATGAGTTTCGCACTTTTGTGGTTTCATTTTTTGCGATCGTTCGATCGGTTCGGTGAAATCGCGTGTCGAGTTGGCCATCCTTTCGATACTGTTCCTGTTATCAGTCAGTTCAGGCCATTTTCTGTTTTGTTCGCTTGTTACTCTTCCATGATTGTCTTACTTAGTAATATTTAGTTTCAGTAATATTATATAATGTTTTAGTAATATTATAGTGAGTTGAAGTAATATTTTTTTTGTTAACAATCTTCCAACCGAAAACTACAGTCTATTGAAAGTTTCGTTAGAATAAGAAGTATGGGTTCTAAGAATCTAGGAATACAGAGGTCTAAGGATATGGAGATTGTAGAAACAAAGGAATTTGGAGATGTCGAGTAATGAGAATATAGAGGTACAAGTGATCTGTAGATACAAAGATCTGAGAACATACAAGAATCTAGGGATCTAAGGATTTTGAAATATAGGGACATAGGAATCTCGAGATATGAGGGTAAAGAAATATAGGGATCTATGAATATAGAAATTTTGTGATAGTGGGATATCAGGTTATGATAATAGAGGAATCTAGGGATTTAGGGATCCAGGGGTCTAGGGATCCAGGGATCCAGGGATCCAGGGATCTAGAGATTAGGGATATAGGGATAGAGAGATATAGGGATTCAGGGATTTAGGGATTTAGGGATCTAGGTATTTAGGGATTTAGGGATCTAGAAATTTAGTGTTCTAGGGATTTAGGGATCTAGGAATTTAGCTTTCTAGGAATTTAGGGATCTAGGAATTTAGGGATCTACGAATTTAGGGATCTAGGAATCTAGGAATTTAGGAATCTAGGGATCTAGAGATCTAGGGATCTAGGGATCTAAGAATCTAAGGATTTAGGGATTTAGGGATCTGAGGACACCTAAATATAGGGATATAGTAATCTAGGGACACAGAGATATAGGGGTATAAAGATATGAGAATTTAGGAACGTGGGAATTTAAGGAACCAGGTGTAGAAACATAAGAATAAAGAGACATAGAAATATAGGTATTTGGTGATATATGGATCTAGGAACATAAATATATTTGAAGATTATAGAGATCTAGGAATATAAGAATCTCGAGATATAGAGATATAACAATATAGGCATTTAGTGATATAAGAATTTCAGTATGTAGGGATCTAGGAAATCACAGATATTTATATACATACAGAGAACAAAGATGTAGACATCTAGTAATATAGAGATCTGTGCATCTGCAAATCTTAAAACCTAGTGATCTAAGAATCTACATGCTTGGAAATATGAAAATCTAGAAATAGAAATCTGGGAATCCAGAAATTTGGGTATTCGAAAATTTGGCGGTCTCGAAATTTAGCAATCTATTGATTTCAGAACCTAGAGATCTAAAGATCAAAAGATAGACAGGACTAGACAGGAGTCTAGTGATCTTCAGATCTTGGGATCTAGAAACTTAGATATAACAGAAATATGAAGATATTATACAATTGTGCTCCACATCTCTAGGATGTTTAGATATGAATATATATAAATCTAGAAATATAAGAATACTAGGGATATCCTGTATCCTTAACAACAATAAAACTTGAAAAACAATAATTGTTGGTGGAATCATTATAATGGAATGTATTTCGAGAATAAACCACTTGTCCAACCCACAGTTTTCGTTCGCAACGACGTAGAACGTCAAGAATAGCGTAAACGGCCTTATTATGTGAAACGATATTGCGCAGCTATAGCTCGTCGATACAACAGCGCAATATTCAAAACAAAAGTACAACAGGGTGGTACCTAACGAAGCATGCTTCGGTAATTTAGCATCGAACTGAATCCGCCGTTTAATTCAACCGCAATTCCGTTAATTACCGAAAGTTTCGTCTTACTTCGTTAAATGGCTTTGGTTTTTCCGCGATTTACCCTATATCACGCTCCTCGAAAGTTGCCCGGACTTTTTTCCACCCCTATTCTAGTCGTTCCGATCAACAGTACACGGAAAAAAAAAAGAGAAAAACCCGGAAGAAACAGAACGAAGATTTTTGAGGTTAGGTCGCGAACGATGTTGCGCATACCGTGTAAACTTACACGTTGACTAAGCTGTGCCATCGCTAAGCCATCTAAGGGAACCTCTGGCATGTAATCACATCGTGAACAGCATTGTACGACAAATCGAATCAGATCCGAGAGAAGTGAGAGGTAGGGACGGAGAATGCTCCCCAGGTTGTAGGGGGTTGGCCGATGAATGGATGGAAGAGAAGCAACGAAGATAGAAGAAGAAGACGGACAGATGGGATGGAAAGAGATCAGCAAGAAAGACTGAACCAAGAACCGTTTATTTTACACCGGCAGATTAACTTCCTTCGGTACTTTCGACTCCGAGTAATTGTTAACATTGTATCGAGAATGTTGAGTCATCTCGTATGAGCGTCGTTCATCTTTGACTCTGTACTCTAAGTTGGCTAGTACTGATAATTTGATTGTAGGCTAGGTGTGGAATATGGATTCAATTGTTTAGTACAAGATTTTGAATCGAAATGACGTGTGAATGGAGCAATGAAGATAGAAGACGGACAGATGAGATGGAAAGAGATCGGCAAGAAAGACTGAACCAAGAACCGTTTATTTTACACCGGCAGATTAACTTCCTTCGGTACTTTCGACTCCGAGTAATTGTTAACATTGTATCGAGAATGTTGAGTCATCTTGTATGAGCGTCGTTCATCTTTGACTCTGTACTCTAAGTTGGCTAGTACTGATAATTTGATTGTAGGCTAGGTGTGGAATATGGATTCAATTGTTTAGTACAAGATTTTGAATCGAAATGACGTGTGAATGGAGCAATGAAGATAGAAGATGGACAGATGAGATGGAAAGAGATCAGCAAGAAAGACTGAACCATGAACCGTTTATTTTACACCGGCAGATTAACTTCCTTCGGTACTTTCGACTCCGAGTAATTGTTAACATTGTATCGAGAATGTTGAGTCATCTTGTATGAGCGTCGTTCATCTTTGACTCTGTACTCTAAGTTGGCTAGTACTGATAATTTGATTGTAGGCTAGGTGTGGAATATGGATTCAATTGTTTAGTACAAGATTTTGAATCGAAATGACGTGTGAATGGAGCAATGAAGATAGAAGACGGACAGATGAGATGGAAAGAGATCGGCAAGAAAGACTGAACCAAGAACCGTTTATTTTACACCGGCAGATTAACTTCCTTCGGTACTTTCGACTCCGAGTAATTGTTAACATTGTATCGAGAATGTTGAGTCATCTTGTATGAGCGTCGTTCATCTTTGACTCTGTACTCTAAGTTGGCTAGTACTGATAATTTGATTGTAGGCTAGGTGTGGAATATGGATTCAATTGTTTAGTACAAGATTTTGAATCGAAATGACGTGTGAATGGTGCAATGAAGATAGAAGACGGACAGATGGGATGGAAAGAGATCAGCAAGAAAGACTGAACCAAGAACCGTTTATTTTACACCGGCAGATTAACTTCCTTCGGTACTTTCGACTCCGAGTAATTGTTAACATTGTATCGAGAATGTTGAGTCATCTTGTATGAGCGTCGTTCATCTTTGACTCTGTACTCCAAGTTAGCTAGTATTGATAATTTGATTGTAAGCTAAATGTGGAATATGGATTCAATTGTTTAGTACAAGATTTTGAATCGAAATGACGTGTGAATGGAGCAATGAAGATAGAAGATGGACAGATGAGATGGAAAGAGACCAGCAGGAAAGACTGAACCAAGAACCGTTTATTTTACACCGGCAGATTAACTTCCTTCGGTACTTTCGACTCCGAGTAATTGTTAACATTGTATCGAGAATGTCGAGTCATCTTGTATGAGCGTCGTTCATCTTTGACTCTGTACTCTAAGTTGGCTAGTACAGATAATTTAATTGCAGGTGAGGTATAACCTAACCTATAGTTATGGTCTCAATTACTTAGTTCCAGATCTTAAATCGAAATGTAGATTTCGAAGTAGCGTTGTATTTACTAAATACACTTCCTGCACTCAGAGTATTTTATTAATCTTATAGTGTAAGATTTCCCAGTAAGAATATTAACGACACATAGTATGAGCTATTGTGACGTTGTATGTAGTTGTAGTTCGTTTAAAAGGAACTACACAGGCGAGCCGTGAATGACCCCCTAAGTCATGGCACCCGAGTGAATGTGCTTACCTGTTCACGTTCGTACGAGTACTCACACTCGTGTGACTATAATTGTACGTCTCACGAGCGGTTCGTGACGCGGTTAAATACATTTTTCGGGCCGGATGATCGATGAAGCCCGATAAGCGTGTTCAATTAGCGTAGCGCCTTTGTACACGAGGGCGACCCACCGAATTTATTTATCACGATGATGCACCGACCAATGGAACAGTTACACGGATGTTTGATATGTCTGTTTAACGATTATCCACCGAATCATTCCCCTTTCTTCTATCTTCTCTTATTAATTTCTGTCAATCGGTTCTCTCTTTACAATACTACATTTCTATGTTTTAGCGTTTGTTACGTTAACTTATTTTTAGGTTATGTTACGTTACATTATTTTTAGGTTCTGATACGTTATTTTTACATTATGTTACTGTTAGTTTATGTTTCGTTACGTTATTTATAGATTATGTTACGTTATATTACATTACGTTATTTTGACGTTATGTTACATTTTGTTATTGAGTGATGCGTTACGTTATTTTTAGGTTATGTTAGGGTACGTTGTTTATAGGTTATGGTATGTTACATTATTTTTAGGTTATGTTACGTTATGTCATTTTTAGTTTATGTCACGTTATGTCATTTTTAGTGTATGTCACGTTACGTTATTTATAAGTTATGTTACGTTACGTTATTTTTAGGTTCTGATACGTTATTTCTACATTATGTTACTGTTAGTTTATGTTTCGTTACGTTATTTATAGATTATGCTACGTTATATTACATTACGTTATTTTGACATTATGTTACATTTTGTCATTGAGGTTTATGGTGCGTTATGTTATTTTTAGGTTATTTTACGTTACGTTGTTTATAGGTTATGGTATGTTACATTATTTTTAGGTTATGTTACGTTATGTCATTTTTAGTTTATGTCACGTTATGTCATTTTTAGTCTATGTCACGTTACGTTATTTATAAGTTATGTTACGTTACGTTACTTTTAGGTTCTGGTGCGTTATGTTATTTTTACATTATGTTACGTTGTGTTACTGCTAGTTTATGTTGCGTTACGTTATTTTTAGATTAAATTACGTTATGTTACATTACGTTATTTTGACATAATGTTACATTATGTTATTGTTAGTTTATATTACGCTATTTTAGGGTCAAGTTACTTTATGTTATTTTTAAGTTGAGTTACGTTACATTATTTTGAAGTCATACTACGTTTCGTTGTATTTAAATTATGTTGTTATGCACAACGAAAGACTCGAAAACCCGAGGACATGCAGAATCGAACAGTAACGAATTGTCGTTTATTTAGAAAAGATAGGTGGCCAGGAAACTCGACGAAGTAGGTTACCGTCGACCTGCTTTCGTTGAAAGTCGGCACGCATCCTGTAAAAGGAATAAATCAGCCCCGGACGGCTGAATATTTATTTTCGGAAGGGGTGGAAAATCCGAGGGAAGTTTCTCTTCGAACCACGGCAACTTCCGTTCGCGATCCGATGGCCAGAGAGCAAATTAAATTCGGTGAGTCAAATAAAAATCGGCGAACTACAGGCCACGTTGACCGAATCGATTTTATACGAGCCTTGAGGATGGATTTCAACGACGCGTCATCGTCGCATGTAAATTTAATTATCAACTGGTTCGACAGAGTATCATTTTAAAAAAAGGTGAAGATATTTGGAACGAAGAATATCCTTTTCTTCGATGAAAAACAATTAGCGTTTCGTCAATTATGCTAAGTGCTTCATTTATCTTGAGTCTTTTATCTTCGTTATTCTTATGTGTCAGGATAAAGTCATTCGGCGCAGAATTATGAATATTATGGTTCATGATTTTCTTTCTCTCGAGGTCAAGTTATTTATTCGGATGTTTCGAAGGTTTGTAGTTTTTAGTGAAAATTTTATTGAATTATCTTTTTTTAAAAATAGTGTATAAGGTGGGACAACAATTTTATTCTACTGATATGCTTTTGTTATTCATAAATAATAAAAATATAAGACATAATTAACTATATTCTTTTTAATCAGGATACATAAGGGGTATACAAGTTTTATTTTAATCCATTGTTTAGTAGACAATTGTTTATTTTATATAAAGAAGCGTGAGGAAATTTTCGTATAGGTGTTTTTCTCAATCTTTAAGCATTAATTTCATATAAGTGCCATTTTGAATTACTTTTATGTCATTATTTCTAATTTTTATGCCATTAAGTCGTGCCATTCTTTTAGGAACAATAATCAAATTTCGTTCTTAGCCTTTATTAATTGTATTGTAATGAAAAGATTCATATAACCTTTATATAGTCATTTTCGTTAAACCTTGACCTTTAAATTAACATACTACAAGTACGATTTAATGATACTTTTCTGTCATGATTCATAACATTAATGTCATTAAACTATGTCACCCCTGAAGAATATATAACAAACTTAATTCTTGTTCATCACTTGCTTTAATCGTCAATCAGCCATTTTGTATTAAAATTATTAACGAAAACTTTATGCAGTCATTTTTGTTATGCTTCAAGCTTTAAATTGACATATAGCAATTACCATTTTATGATACTTTTCTGTCATGATTTGTAACATTAATGTCATTAAACTATGTCACCCCTGAAGAATATATAACAAAATTCATGTTTGTTCATCACTTACTTTAATCGTCAATCAGCCATTTTCTATTAAAATTATTAACAAAAACTTCATACAGTCGTTTTTGTTATGCTTCAAGCTTTAAATTGACATATAGCAACTACCATTTTATGATACTTTTCTGTCATAATTTATAACATTAATGTCATTAAACTATGTCACCCCTGAAGAATATATAACAAACTTAATTCTTGTTCATCACTTGCTTTAATCGTCAATCAACCATTTTGTATTAAAATTATTAACGAAAACTTTATGCAGTCGTTTTTGTTATGCTTCAAGCTTTAAATTGACATATAGCAAGTACCATTTAATGATACTTTTCTGTCATGATTTATAACTTCAATTTCATCAAATCCCTAAAAGAGAAATTAACAAATTTTTCTCAAATTCAGTATTTGCTCTAACAATAAATCGACCATTTTGAAAGATAAAACCTTTCTGCAGTCTTTTGTATCGTATCTTAAACTTCAAATTAATATATAATAAGTGCCATTTAGTAGTGCTTTTATGTCATCAGATTCGATGAGAAATTTCCAAGAATCTAATATAAAAACGACAATGAAAGGTGGAAGAGAAGGACGGCTGTTTCTGATACGTTAAATTAAAGTTTAACTTCGAAGCAGCTGATGGCTGGGCTGCCGATGGGTTAGAAATGAAATCCGTGATTCCCTCTTTCTTCATCCTTGCACACGGTTTTCGAACGACCCGCTTAATGAAGCAGCAGCAACAGCGGCAGATGCAAGAAAGTATTTCATGTTTAACTTCATTCATTTTTCTTCACTCCCTTCTAGCGGAACCGCTCCAACGTCCCGACGTTTATTTTAATTATTGTTCCAAACGAAGGAACTTTTCGAATTATTGTTTGGAAATTGCTGCCCCTCCTATACACTCTTTATAACCGCTTGGACATCGAACAAATCGTTTCTGTTCCAAGCGGTGCTCTTCTAGGTTTATCTATTACCAACCAGATTTCACTTTTCTAGTTTGCTCGAAATTTCAATCGTCTCTCCTTGGATATTCGCTTAAAGTTGAAATCGCATTTTTATATTTGAATTTTCCCGCCGAAGGTGATTTAATGGATGTCGTAATATCAAGTTATCGAAACATTACCTCTTATTTTGCAATAGTTATTTAGGAACTAGGTGCATCTACAATGTTGAAATTGCGAATAATAAAAGTAGAAAGCCACGTTACTGCGCAAGATTCTGACACCAATTTCATCATTTATTTTACCTTCTAACGGTGTGTGTAAAAATTATGGAAAAGACGAAATTACTGTATTTTAAACATTTTACAAATTTTAACAAGTTTCTAATTAGTAAATAAGTCAATAGTTGATTATTAAAATAATCATTTCTACTATCGTTAATTCTAAACTTGTGTAGTAGCATTTCAAATCTATAAAATGGCGGGAAAATCTCATTAATTAAATAAATAAGATAAAAATTAAAATAGATTAGAAAATTTATATAAAAATTATTTTTCGTGACATATAATGTTGGATATTGAGATCTAATGACACATGTGGAATATACCGTGTGTTCTTTTTGTAATTATATATTTACTTTCTATATTTGGTAATGTAAATAGTTCATTATTAAAATAATCATTTTTGCTACAGTTAGTTCTAAACTAGTAGCATTTCAAATCTATAAAAAGGCGGGAAAATCTTGAAAATCAAAATAGCTGTTAACACGATATACTAAAATTTAAACCAAAGTAATAACAGAGTTAATTCCAAACTATATTTTGAAAGCTATACAACATATATCGATAAGAATTATTTTTCGCGGCATATAATATAAAATATAATTCTGAGCAAGATAGTCCTCGCGACCGGAAACGTCGAAAACGCGGTACGAGAGCGACGTTAAATCCAAGTATTAAAACCAGCAGGACGATACAACCACAAACATAGATCTCTACCGGTAACCACAGAGGGAGCATTGCTTCCGTATTAATCCTCTACTTTGATCATAAAATTTACATTCACGTACCTCGAGCTTCTTCCGTATGCGCCGCGCCATCATGAAATCTCCTTGCCACCCCTTCGTCCCGAATCCAGCAGATCCGACACATCTTACAACCCTTTTCCTTACTTAAATCCAAATAAAGGTTGAGATTCTTGAGCCTCCTCTCCTCTCCACCGTGGACTACCCCTCTTGGGCGAACGTAGGCGGTGTTCCAGGAACCCCTCTGGATCAGAACCGCATCACCATCTTTGTTCATCCCGTTTGCTTTATAGCCCTTTTCTTTCTTTCTCTTTCATCGCTGGCCACCTTCTTCCAACGTCCGATTTCTCCGTCTCTTTTCAAGCTAACCTCTAGCTGCCGCGCGCCGTCTTCCTTCAACATCCAACGGAACTTGGTCCTTTTTCGTCCTTGTCCATCCTTCATCCCTTTCCATCGCGGTGTGCTGTTCGCTCGGTAACGAGAGGAGAAACACCCTCGCTACTTTTAATCGACCCACGCTTTCTTCTGCTTATACATACCTAGCCAGCCCTGTCCTCCCTTCCTCAACCCCCTATACTCATCTCCATCCTCCTTCACCTTCGAGCACTCCCAACCCCCGTCGCTTCTTACGTCTCATCTTTACCGCCAACATCGTATATAAGTACCTAAGGGCGTTGTCTTTGGTCTTTCGCGTATTTTGCACTCGGCTCGTTGCGAAATACGCGCGAGGGTAGTTCCAGGATTAAATGAAGGCCGCCCAGAGAGACGTTGCCGAAGACCCGTTGCTCGATTTCGTGCTCTTCGTTTCTGACCGTGACGTCTTTGCCGAACTAGATATGCGTGGCTTCTTTACACGTAATTACGATTTGTATTTGTAACACTCTGTACAAACATTTGCATTATCTTTGCAGTTTTTTTATTCGTCTGTAAGATACTATTTATTCGTGAGATACTACTTTTTTATTTGGAATTTTTACATTGAAGATGCAATGAATTTTTAAGACTTTAGTTTCTATCATAGCTTTCTACGATTCAGCGATTCTTAATTGAACTCTTCTCTTGTTTCCTCCTTTTTTATTGATTTGGAGGTACCTTGTCTTTACAAGTTATTTATGGAAATAAGTAAATGAAATTATGTACAAATATTCTGTTACTCAATGAATAATTCTAAGGTTATGTTTGTATGTGTTATACTAGATTCTACACGTGAAATGGAGATTATCATTAGAACAAGATGAATGAAATGAAGAATACTTACAAAAAATTAAATAAGGATAATTGACGATTAAGATGGTGTTGTTTAATTAATTTTATTATTGCTACGCAACTAACAATGGGCGACGTTCACACAGCAATAATAAAATAAAATAAAATGAATTTCAATTTTTTCTTGTATTAGTGAACCATTTTCTAATCATTTTATAAAACTACATTAAGAACTCATAAAAAAATACTAAAAATATTATTATTAAAATATCGCTTATGAAGACTGTTTTTTCGCAAAGGAAGTAAGAGCACCATTCAAATGATATAAATATGGAGATTTAAGAATTTTTTTCAAAGAAATGCTACAACTTTATAGGGAACAATGTATGAATACATTTTATTAAACATATCAGTAAAGAAATAAAATAATTTATTTATACATAAAATGAATATTGAATGCAATAATAATTTCACTTTACACAGCTTTCTAAATTGCATCTTATTATTTTATACATGAAAATATTTCATTTAGAAATATAATACACTGATTTATCTAAGGATTACAAGACTGTGCTCGAACCGTGAGCCTTTTTGTGAGACACACACAGTATATTTGAAGTTTTTGAAATACATGATATCTACATATTTGATACATGTCCTGATATCTGATAAAATCGAATATTTTTCGTCAAAATTATTTGTTGTATTATTAACCACTTCGTATGGTGATTTGATTAAGCCAAATTTCTACTTATCGTTCGTCTCGATTTGAATATTTTGTCAATTTGAATATTTTTACGTTCATCAAGTTGCAAAATACAATAATGTATGACTAACTGAATTATTTCTCATTATAAAACTTCATATGCTATTACAAACTAATTATATGTATGTGAATATGAAACATAACCTACAAATTATTATTCTACATAAATATGACAAATTAAACTATTTTCTACAAATACAAGAGAAATTAAATTATTTTTCACAAAACTTCACACTTCTTGGATATTACAAGTTTCACATTGCAAGTACATCACAAGTTTCATATTTACATTTCTTTTTAAGTAGAACCCCATTTTTACCAAGAATAGGTAAAATTGTACTTATTTATAAATATTTTATATTTGCTTATTGTACTTACTTATTTCTGTACCTATTTTGTACTTTCTTATAAATATTTTGCATTTGCTCATTGTACTTACTACTTTCTATACCTATTTTGTACTATCTGATAAATGTTTTGTATTTGCTTATTATACTTACTCATTTCTGTACCCATTTTGAATGTATTTATAAATGTTTCGTATTTATTGATTGTACTTATTTTGTACATATATAAAAATGTTATTTATAAATTGTATTTACTTATTTCTGTCCTTATTCAAAATGTTATTTATAAATTGTACTTCATTATTTCTATTCTCATTTCTATACTTCTTTATAAATTGTACCTCCTCATTTCCGTACTCATTTCTGAACTTATTTATAAATGCTATTCATAAATTGTCCTTATCGATAAATGATTAATCGATATAAATGTCTCAGTGCAAAAATCCTATATGAACACATATGTACGTGTCTGACCAAAGGACAATGAAACGCTTTGTTCTGGAAGAAGCGCAGCTCCTTTCTCCAGCATTCCATCGTTCTCCTGGTATCCAAGGAAATACAACGATTCCAATAAACAAAGAAGATTGACTGCAGGTGCAGGATAGGGTGGAAGCACTTTTACGCGTATGTAAGAATAGTTTCGCGGTTTATAGCCGATTACCATGGAGGTCGTAACGTCCTGTACGTACACATGTACTACTGTGCAGTACATACACCGTGTGTCATAAAAGAAACTACACTTTTACAATATTTATTTTGATAAAAACCAAAATGTGTGTTCGTATAACACTCAAACCGATCATGATCGTCTTACAACTTTTCTATTGCAAGCTGCAAAATTTATTAAGGTTTTTTTCAAATCTCTGTTCGTTCTCATCAAGATGAAGAATTAATATATTTCTTCCTTTGATAATTTACTTTTCAACTTCATTTTTAACTTCAAAGTAAGTGTGCATTCACACTTGCTAAACTCAGAAATTTCAGTTCTGATTGATAAAAATTGCAGATTTGGAAATTCGACAAGTTGTGGATGTAAAAACTTTTAATTTGAAAATTTGAGGGTTTATTTGTTAATTTCAAAGTTTTTATATTTGTAAGTTTTGAGATCTGACCTTTATACATTTGAAGGCTGAAGAATATGTAAAACTGAAATTTATATATTTAAAAATTTGTAACTTCTGAATTTCATAATTCTTATAATTGAAGTTTCTCAATTGCTAAATTTGCAAATTTTTTATTTCTTAACTTACCAATTTGAAATTTCTAAATTTCTGAAGATTTGAAATTTCTTAATTTTTGAATTTGAAATTTATAAATTTTCAGCTTGAACAATTTATAAAACTGAAATTTCTAAATGTGACAATTTGACATTTTCTAACTTCTACATTTCAAAACTTAGATCTCTTGGAATATTTAATTTGTAAATTTGAAATGTGCGAATCTAAAAAATTCAGTGTTTGTGTTAATGACACATTTACGATCATTCGTTTCGACTACAAAAACATTCTAATAAAAAAATGAATAATTTAAAAGTTATTTTGTGAAAATTGACAGTCAAAGAACGTTAACTAGGCATAGAGTTATCCAACTTGTTTTTGGAGTTGCCTCTAAACTTTCGAACTACGATAATAATGAAGTCATTAGAATTTACTTTAAACCTAGCAGTGCTATTCGCAGTTAGCATCAAAAACACGTATTAAGTTTAACCGAACGAATTTACGTTGCAACCCAATATGTACCTGTAACATGGTCAAACATAACCACATACGTTCGAGTGCGTACTTCTATGTGGTTCTCTTCGGAGAGAATCAGAGGAGATACATCAGCTCGCACCACACAGGCAGCACACTTCAAACACAGTGCAAGTCAGTCAGTTAACTCCGAGTCAGACCTTTCACTTCGTGGTCCAGAGAGCACGGTATGGTGCACGATGGTTCCCACAAGTGGGAGCCTTCACCGATACGATGCTACAGTTTGTTTCTTGTTTCCAAGCTGAGCGGGAGATGGGAACGAGGAGGTCCATGGACACCCATGGACACCTCTGATACCATGGACCCTTTCGTTTCTACGCTTTTAACATCGGCTGTCAAAAAACAACCTCACATTCTCAGAATAAATAACTAATATATCACATTCAGTACTAATATAGTACATTCAGAACCAATATATGTATATTCTAAATTAATGTTACATTCTGAACTAATATCTATTTTAAACTAATGTTACATTTTAAACTAATATACTGAATATAGTTTCAACGTATTAACATTACCATTTGTCTCAAATTTGTATCGACATGTGATCACATATGACACGACATATGTAACATTGAAGCAATCATCTTCATTTCTAGAGAAACAAAAACGAAATTAATATGGATCATCGTTGCTAGTAAAATGTAGTACATTTTTCTCTTGTATTTGTTTGAAATTCTTGTTGTTCACGAAAAAAATTATTATTTGTCATTTATTTTTGCAAAATTTATTATCGTGAATAACCTTATTTATCAGCTTTTTTTAATAGAACTAAATAATGATGGATGAACTGTGCATGTACTAAAATTAAATTTGAACAAAAAAGAAATTTTTATCATATTGCATTTGTAGCCTCTTTTATTTCCACATTAAAATGTAATATGTACATACTATGTATATCATGTGTGTATATGTGTATATGTGTATGATACGTGTATAATATGCTTCTAATATTATTTATAATATGTATATGTGTAATATGTGCATAATATGTGTATGATACGTGTGTAATATGTGCATGATATGTGTATAATATGTGCATGATATGTGTATGATACGTGTATAATATGTTTATAACATGTGTATGATATACTTGTGTATATCATATGTGTATGTGTGTATGTATGACATGTATATAATATCTATATGATATGTGTATAATACATGTATAATATGTATGTAGTATGTTATATAATGTCTATACATAATCGTTTTAATTGAAGTGTGCTACTAATTAATAACATAAGATCCATGATCTCCTGGAACTGATCAAAGAAGACAATTATCCTTGTTCATCCTGTCAATAGCAGCACGTTATAATTGACGCTTGAATTTCTTATCAAAGGTAACTTGACTTGAAAAGATACTTTTCATGTTTATTTTTTGTTTATTACGTGTAACCACTATCGGAAGAATATTGAAGTGACCACAAAGGCGCTACTCTATCTTTTGATACAAACATGTATTGAACGTACTCGTCCTTGATTGGTCCAGAAACAAAGTAAAAGAAGATGCCTTTTATTCCGATTCAGTCGATATTTACATCGAGAACAGATCGACGAACAATCGAAATATTAAATTCCTTTAAAATATTCGCTTGTACAGTTCGATAGAAACGACTTAACCATATCTTCTTCTTATTCATAGGACGAATTATGAAACTAATAATCGATCGGAATGCGCCCTCTTTCATTCATTTCATACAGAACCGTCATCATGCGATCCTCTACTCATGCAAATAACATTTTCTACATTCCATTTCGTATAGCGAATTGCACGTTGATAAGCAGCAGTGTAAGTACAGTTGATTCTCATTATATCGCCGCGGAATTGATTGTCGAGAAGGGAAATTCTTTCGAAACTACGTGTTATCTACGTGCGATAATGTAACTCGTAGTAATATTTTTATTGATGCAATACATGACGGTGTAATAATTATTGACATAATACGACGTTATACAAGTTTAATAGCAACGTGTATGGCAATATAACGCGTGGGAAATAGAATGCGTGGTAATGTAACATTTCACGCTACAGCACAGAAAATACGTGTAAAATGTATGGTACGAAAATATACGTACAAAATACAATACGCAGAAAATATTGTACGTGCCAATATAACACGTGGTGGTGACATGTGGAATTATAACGCGTAGAAGATGCAACATGTGGTAATATAACATGTGACATTGTAACGTGTAAAAAGATGTAACACGTGGTGATATAACACGTGGTAATACAACTCGTGGTGATATAACACGTGGTAATGCAACTCGTGGCGATATAATACGTAGTAATACATTATGTGGTGATATAATGCGTAGAAAATTCTACATATAGCAATATAACATGTGGTTATACAACACATGAAAAATTCTATACGTGTCAATATAACACAGAAAATGCAACATGTGGGAAATTCTACATATGGTAATATAACACATGGCAATATAACGTATGGTTATGCAACATGTGAAAAATCCTATACATGACAATATAACTCGTAAAAATAGCCACACGTGAAAAATTTTACATATGACAATATAACACGTGGCAATATAACACATGGTCATATAACATATGAAAAATTCATGTGATGAATTTTGCTATGATGAAAAAAATGCATAATAGTAAAAAAAAATAAAAAATGCTGCACGTAGCAATACAATACCTGGTAATAAAACACGTGGTAATATAATGCATCATGATACTATACGTAGCAATATAAAGAGTAATTATTCAACACATGTACAAAATTACGTTAGAAATTTATTTTTGATTCCTGTTCAGCTGGGACGTGTAATTTCATAAAATTTTTAGCAAGGAAGATTCACTAGATACACTGTGATATACCAAGCTGGAAGTTCGTGTCACAATCTTCAACATTCTAGTCGTAGCTAAAGTTCAGCATATTTATGCACGATCAGTATAAGTGGAGTGAATTTTTCCTTTGGCTTCCTTATTTTCTCCTTTCGAAGAAGGTTGGCACGAACTAACTGGAATGTCAATGATCAAACACGTTACACGTGGGTCAACACATCATTTTCTTTCCTTTTTTAACAAGCTTAACGTTTACTTGCATATCATCAACTTTGATTATTCAGGATTAAAAGAAAATCAATTATAAATTGCAAAAGTTGCATCACAACTATATTACCATGTGTTATATTGCCACATGTGTTGAATAGATATTAAATAAATTGATAGAGTTTATATTATAATTAATGTATAATAATCAGTATAATATCGATATAATATTTAAGGTCAATTCTAATCAATATTTATCATCATTTATCTGTATGATTCGATATTAAATGCAGCTAAAAATATCAAACCATGAATGTACGATATAGAAATTACGAACCTAGTATTTAATGAAAATGAGATATGTACTAAAATTGTAACAAATTTAACGATTTCGCCGAGGATGAACTGTTAGGAACAAATTGCCGAGATACAGTTTGTTGATGTCTCAATTATTTCCGTTGAATAAACGATGCTTTTTATAGCTCAGGTAAAATCTAATTGGAGGTACTTTGTGGCTCTCCCACTACGCTGAAGCATTTAGTATGAACGATTCTTTTTCCTCGAATGGTCAAGTACCAAGAAAGATAACGATACTTCTTCCTGATATATCAAAAATATAATTGCATTATATATTATTTATTAATAGTCGTACTCCAATAACAATCCTGGCATAAAAGATTCACTGATGTAACAAAATTTATTTAAACTAATTGTTTATCTTAGTGCATTAAATAATTATTTATATTGTATTTACAGCAATTTAATAAACAACCTTAATAATTTATTATTTGAAATATTATTTAATGATAGAGAAGTTGTGTTATAATAGTTAATATCAAAATAATATTATAGTTAACTCTAATAAAAAATTGAAAGGCTGTATAAATTGATTCTTTTTAGTTATTGATACATAAAAATATAATAAAATATACAATATCACAAATTGTAATATTCCTCACGTATTATATTGTATTAAATATACTTAATTTTCAATATTTATTTATTAGCAAAATGAACAGTGTAACGATGTAAATTAATAAACTACATCATTTTATTTTCAGAAGATAAGAAATAGTAACTCCCGAACTATTTCCCCAGACATTCCGTCAAACCGCACTCCGTAATCATTTTACTCCAACTCTTCATCCTGTGACATTAACGAATAACTGTAAACGTAAATAGGTGTGATCGAATGAAATAAATATTAAATCGTCGGAAACAAAAGGTCCAAGAATATTAGACGAACTGGAGCACGAACAATATTGTACCCACATCCGGAGTGTGGGCTTCTTT
The DNA here is from genome assembly GCA_945859595.2 of Megachile willughbiella. NCBI lineage: Eukaryota > Metazoa > Arthropoda > Insecta > Hymenoptera > Megachilidae > Megachile > Megachile willughbiella. The sequence goes on from OX243796.1 coordinate 16,805,371, forward strand.
GAAACGGATAACAAACGCGTATACAGCGTGACTCGCAAAAACGTAATTGGTAGGCAGTGAAGCTGTGATTATTCGAGTAGAATTTCACGGAATGGAGCTAAATGGGTTTGAGGAACAAACAATTTGCGCTGGCCAGCACCAGCTGATTGCTCATAAACTCGTGTAAGTACAAAGTATCGGTTGATGTTTGTTCTTTGCAATCATCGTTCTTCGTTCTTGATTCTTCTCTAACGTGCTGTTTATTTCTGATCGGGATTTATGTCTCTTCCTGTACATTCAACCCTTTCTAAACAAAAATTTTTACTAAATTCACGATTGAATTGTATTATTAACCTTACGACCAGTTATGACTTTGTTCACAAGGTACTAATGAAGTTCACACAGGATCGCTCAGAAGACCTGCACGAATGCGTTTGATTTCTGAAACGTTTGGAAAGTGGGAGAAGTGAGAAGTTAGCTTGAGAAGTGAGAAGTCAGAGAGATATTAGGAAAGGCTGAGGAGGAAAACAAGTGGGAGAATCTAGGGAATAGGGAGGATGTAAGGATTAGGAGTCTAGAAGACCTACAGAGGAGATAGGATTTAGGAGATTAGGACAAATGAAATACAGGATCTAGAAGAGCATGAAACCTAGAGAAAGTCCAGAAGAAACGTAGGATTTAGAAGTTTATGTGGTTGCATGTGACATATGTGGAACCTACGACCTAACGAAAGTCTGAGGACTATAGAAAACCTAGGACTTACAGGAAGAATAAGACCTAAAAAATATACATAGGGGTTAGAAGAACGTTATAAAAAATCTAGAAGTTCAGGGAAAGTTAGGGTTTTGAGAGAATCTGGAACCGGTATGAAGCTTTGAACTTGGGAGTCTAGAACCTAGGTGGAGCCTAGGACCCAGGAGGAGCCTGTTTCCTCCTGCTACAAAGACCCTAGAACTTAGAGGAAGATTCGAATTTATGGATTGGACCTACGGAGATGTAGACTCTAGGATATTCCTAGATGAACCATAAGGTTTATGGGCAGGCTTTTAGTGAAGCCAATGACCTAGGAGTTTAGGACTTAAAGAGAGCTTAGCAAGAGTTTAGGATTTATGAGATCTTAAGAACTAAAATTGTCGAGGCCTTAACGAAATTTAGGATCTGTAGAAATCTTAGGTCTAGGGAAGCCTAGAGTCTTTGGGAAACTTAGCATCTACAGAAGAGCCTATGAGGATCTTAAGATATAGAGAAAGTCTAGAGCCAACGGAGGACTTAGAATGTAAGGAGAGCAGCATATGGAGAGTTTAGTACCTAGAGTCTATAAGTGAAGAGACATGTGGACAACTCGAGTATCACAATTTTCCAACGTTCCACAACCAAAAGCGCTTCGCTCCGAATAACATCATAAGCTTCCCTGATTGGCAATCGATGACACAGTCCAGAAATCCTACCTGTTGGTCGAGAAAATACGTTGCGGTGAAAAAGAGGATGGAACGAGGCGAGCAAAGAGGTATTCGGGTGGGGATTCCGGGGGAGAGCCGGGGAGAGGTCGGTGGTGCCAGTGAGGATAGAGGAGGAGATCCGAGAGAAGAGGAGCTGTCGCGCATTGAAGTCTCCGAAACGGCAGGGTGCTGCAAGAGTAACACGAACGAGCGAACAAAGTTCGGTGAAGGCATCGTATGTGGGGAAGGAGACCGATGCCTCTCTTCCGGCGGGGGAGGCACGAGGAGGTGGTACGAAGCAGAGCGGAGCGAAGCAGATCAGAGCAAAGTCGAGGCACTCGAGAGCCATTGACCCGTGGAACGAGGGGGTAAGCTGTGGGGGTACGGCAAGAACTCATGCAGGATATATAACACCGACACGTATGTATGTATATGGACCCACACGTGTGCGCGCACGTGTACCTGTGCTGATATTATGGTACAGATAGATCGAGAATGATTAAGAAATCCGTGACGGGCATTGTGTTTGCTCGCTCTCATGACGCCTGTGTTTGCGCTGCTCGATTTATATACATTCACGGTCCTTTTTATTTTTGCCCTTGACTCCGGGCAAGATACACGATTATTCGATCGGTTATGGCCGAAGGGGGGAGGGAGTCCGCGTTGTCAATGTCCGTACCTGATCCAACCCTGCGGATACCAAAAGGTGTTTCGTCACTCTGATGATTGTATTGTAATGCTAGGAGTACGAAGACTGCGGATGTTCATGCAAATGCACATTTTTCCCCGGAAAATGAACCTGTAGAGACACTTGTTTCATTTTTAGAAAATATGGTTCGAATGACAACAAGGATGTAATGATATGGGTACCAATATGACGTGTGCCTTAATGGTTATTGATGATAGCGGATAGCCCTTCCTCGTGTTAGGAAACGAGTATAGATCGAGAGCGATTAAGAAGGCCGTGACGTGACGGTGCATTGTGTTTCCTCGCTCTCACGGGGCCAAGTGTGTTCCCTGTGCTTATGTTGTTCCATGGTGTACGTGTGCGTTGCACGTGTGTGAACGTACGAGCTTGGAGGCTGCTATGGTACCGATCTTCGTGGCTGGCCAGGGTCATGCCCTACCCTCTCGGGCTACACAATAATCTTCCTCGTCGTGTGTGCTCTGGTATCTCTACCGCGGACAACTCCATACCCTCCTTTTTTTATGGTGCACCTCCCATCACCGGAGTCCCATGATCGGTATTGTGCCTCTATGCTTGTCCTTTTGTGCTTTATGCACAACTATGTTCTTCGGTTATGTTAGCTTGTTGTTAACGGGCTGGATGACGAGGGACTACCTGAGACATTATGAATTTAATTAATTTACTGTTATATAGTTATAGTTATCGTTATACTTATATTTATAGTTCTGGCTGTTATACCTACTTAGGTGCAGTTATACATTTAGTTATCAATATGGTCATATATGTAGTTATATAGTTGTAGTTGTAATTATAATTATAGTTACCGTATAGTTATAGTATTAATTACAGCTATAGTTACAATTATGGTTGCAGATATGGTTATAGTTACAATTATGGGTTAATTGTCCTGGAAATCATCTGACATTGTATCATTAATAACTTAGGTTACGTCAAGTAAAATTAGATGAGGTGAGACTAGATTAGGTTACGTTAGGTTAAGTTAGGTTATGGTTACAGTTGTATATACTATATTATATTATAGTTGTATTGTAGTTATAATTGTAGTGGCACAAATGATTAAACTGCAGATGTAGGTTAACTGTCATGGAGGACACCTGACATGACATATTGTATAACTTAGGTTATGTTAGGTTAAATTAGATTAGACTAAACTACATTACGTTTCGTTAGGTTAAGTCACTATTTACCTTAATATTATGTTTAGGATTAGACGAAGATTATGGTAGAATTAAACCAATATATAGTTCAGTTAAATAAATTATCACGACAGCCCCTCAAATAATTAATCAAATAATTGAATAAACGTAATAATTATACTAATAACGCATAATTACCAAAAATCAGTAATTAATATTTTAACGTGTCTCGCTACAAAATAATTCGTTCTCCACAAAGATTAAGGTGTTGATATAATCAGTCGATACTTTATAAGCGGCTCGAGAATAAATAAGGGTTTTCGAGAAGAAATAATGGCGGAAAATCTAGCCACAATATGTGTCAACACGTGCAACGTAAATAACTTCACGCATGTTGCGGTCTGAATTTTTGCAAATCTCCTTCAATCGACATTGCGGCCATAAGACTCGCCCCCTTTTCATCCTTTCCATTCGCTCCCATTTCTTTGCATTCTCGTTCTTCTTGTTTTACAGCCTTGTCCGGATTTTTTTGCTCACGCGGCCAATTTTGTTCGGCAATTCGAACAGTACGTGAGGACGCAATCAGTGGTAAGACGGGTGGCACAATTCCGTCCGACTTCATATCAATGTGTTAATTCGCTTTCGTACTTTTCTTGTTTTACTGTTTTCGCCCCGATTTTGTGTATTTTGAACGTTTCATATTTCACGAGATAATTTTAAAACTGACGTCTCTTTCACTTTCTCTTCTTTCTGCATTAAACGGATACTCAAATGAAATAATTAGTCGAAGAACACGAGCGTACGATTTTATATAAATATTGGAAATTTATTGTTAGTTGTATTAAGACAAGTTGAGTAACCAGTAATTGATTAACGTGACAATATTTGTGGTTTATTTACTGTATTTTTCATTTCTTTTCCTTCATACAGTATTTTGATTGCGAACAAAAACTTAAACAAGTATATAATTTTATTCAGATATTTCAATTAAAAAACTTGATTTGAATTTTTTAATCAATTTCAATTTTTTAATATTTTATTAATATATTGTCGTTTCGTATAATAAAGTTACGTTACAAATTACATCCCCTGCACGCTCATTTAATTTATAAATCTTATATAAAATTTCTTCTTCGTATTTTTCTCTGTTCACCATTATGATTTATTCATATTTCATAACATGTAATTATAGAATAATAAAAAATATAATCCCATAGAAAATAAGAGTGTTTTACAAAATAGCAATCGTGAAACATTATTTTGTAATAATAAATTAGGATTATAATTAATTATTTAATCATTCATTAAATTAATAAGTGATTAATTAATATTAAATAATTCAATCATATTAATTGATAACTGATATAATCAATAATTATTTTGTTATTTAATTCTGTATTTATTAACAATTTTATTTATTAATTATAATGTTATAATTAATTATAAGTAAATATTTATAATTATAAATATAACACAAATTAAATTAATTTAATTATAACTAATTGACTTCGTTTTTATTATAATACATGAAATTTCTGAATAATAAAATTATTATAGAATAAAATAAAGATTACGTTATAAAACTATTACAAAATAAAACAAATATTACGATTCAGTTAGTCCTCATAATTTATAAATATAAAAATACAAGTATCTCTGAAAGTACTTAAGTATTTCCTTTCGCAAATATCAAAAGTGCAATTAAAAATTAAATCTCAGTTTCTTAACAACGTACAGTGCAGTCCAATTATATGTACAAGAATTCTTAAGAAACGAAAAGGATAAGCGTGTCTGTATGCTTAATTGAATCGAATGGAAAGAATACAGTCCGCTTTTTGCTGGCATTTCCTTACAACGAGCACCCTTTTATTGTAATAAGCAGCACAGCTGTTTCCACGTTGAAAATTCTCCTTGTTCTTCAACTTACATTCTTGTTGAACTACAAACGGCATTTTTCGAATGAAATATTTTTAAAATACCCGTTTGTGCATCAAGACTCTTTTAATTATCCTACCGTCATACTAATACAAGGTGCATTACAACTTCAATGAGTAGTACGTTGTAAAGATTTCTTGACTGTTATTCACTTTTATTTTTCTTTATTACATGTTATATTTTCTGCTATTCATTCGCGTTTCCTTACAACGAATTGCTTTACAGAAAGTGGTATCAAGAAGGCGTTTACAGCAGTCGTTCGATAATTCCTTACTTTTGGAGCTCCAGAGGCGGAGTTTTCTATGGGAGGGGCAATACTGTGCGTTTATTGGTTACTTAGGAGGCAGAGTGGGGAGAACAGGGCGGTAACATTTAACGTTACAGTAGATTTGCTGTACAACTTTGACATTTTTCGCTTTTTTCACTTTTATGCATGCTTCAATTAAAATATATGATAAGGACATTATTTTTTATATATTCTTCTCAATTACCTACAAGGTAATTTTTACTGAACTTTATACTCAAACTGGTGTAATATAATTGTTATTTTATAGTACCTTTATGTCACTGAATCTTGTGTAACTTTTCATGATTTAAGTAATAAACATGCGATGAACTTTATTATATAAATCAAATTGTTAATACAAATTATGGACGATATTTTACACAATAAATAAATATGATATTTCACTTATATAATAAACATTATACATATTATATTGTTTTCATATAATAAAAATTATAGATCTTATTTTATATACTGAAAGTCACAGAAATTATGTATCTTAATAATAATAATATCAGATTAAATATACAATATGATTTTAAATAACATACCTTTAACGAGCAAATGAAAAATTTATATTCAAAGTACAATATAAAATCATATTACATTCCTGATATCTATTGTAAATCCCTTCGCTAAAAGATTCAAATAAACAATAGAAATCATAAAACAGAAATTGACATATACAATTAGTGTAAGCAAAGAACAGCAACGAATGATCAGCGTTCTCCGATCAAAATTTGCTTCGACCTTTTTTCCTTGGCCTCGGTAATGTATAGATTGCAAAGAGGAACAAAGTTTCAAATAATTCGAGAATCATCGTAATCAAACGGAACACGTGAAACGTAACCACCAGGCAACGAAGACAGAAAGCGGCTAACTTTGAAGCCTCAAACGAAAAGCAAGCAGTTAGGTCGTCACGCGTTGCGGTTTTGCAGATTCGCCGCCACTGTCGCGGAAATTGAGCGGGTTCAAGCTTCAGCTCATGATGGAATTTCGTTGACAATGCAGAGAATTAAGGAAATTATCACTGCTGAAAAAATACTGTAGGAAAACTAAGAAAAACTTTGTTGGGACGAAAGAAGAAAACGACAAAAATCCTAGAATCAATAGAATCTTAAGAAATAAATACAATTAGAATTTTGAGGTTATGGAATTTGTAACCTTGCATAAACTTTTACGAGCAAAAATCTTTATAAACAATTTATGTTAATTGAAAATTAATCTATATCATATATGAAATTAATCTAATCTATATCACTATATTTGAGAAAATAATTATTTTAATTTGCCTAGTCGGCAACCTTTCTAAAGTTAAGAGCCATTTTTCCCGATGTAATAAATTATTTTTTAAAGAGCCAAATATAAGTACATACATCGGTATGTATTAGAAAAGATAATATATCTGCTGTGAAACACGTATTGATTGTGAAATCAAAACATTCAATTTTGCGTAGTAACAGAACATATAAGTCAACGTATTAAAGAAAACGGAAACAGTTTTTGGTTTTGAGTGTGGCGTCGGTGAGTGTGGAGAGCAAGGTTAGCTAAAGCTAGGTTTACATGCATGCGATCTCCCGCGCATTTTGATGTGTGCGCAGGATTATTATACTTGTTTGACAATTGCAATATTGCAGTTAATTGTTCAATATGTACTATTAAACTACTCAGGAGCCACAAGTATGAGTCTACTGAGCCGCAGGTTGCCGACCCTTGGCCTAGTCAGTGTAGAGAGCATCTAATTGTAATTAAGAATAGTATAGTTGTCTGTGACCTAGGATATACACTAATAATAATACGCAATCTTTGTGTGGTTGCAAAATTACCGAAACCTAAAAATACTCCAACTTAAAAAGTACAAAATGAGCATCTCACTATCAGAGTTAGGTATAAAATATAATTCATAAACACAAAAACGTTGCATGCTTTTGCACCTGCAGGACCAAACGTGTAGTGCGATTAGTCACCGCAATTTCTTGTATAAAACGGTACTAAGTACACAAGTAAAATTTGTTCCCTATTTCTGGATATTTCGGGCATGAAAAGGCGCCAACTCAAGGGACACACAGGTGGGCGTGGCGCTTATCCCTACGCGGTGCAGCGGGTCGCCGCGATATGAAATTATATACGTTGGCTAAAGGGTATATTCCTCTTTGTCCCGTTCGCTCCCTGCGTCCGCATTTGGTTGCAGTCGTATTCCGGTTGCAGTCGCAGAGGCCATGGTGCAGCCACGAGCACGAATAAATAAGAAAAGCCCTGTGCACGCTTGTTCCGTCACGAGCCTGCGGTCGACAGGACGGACGCCGCCGTCTCATTTCGCGGCGGCCAATCAGCCTCGTAATCACTGAGCACTCTGAACGTTCGTTGTTGCCGGTGACTTAGGCTCTGCCTAGTGGCTTAACGCGCTACGGTGACGACGGTGGCGGTTCTCCTCTTACTTCTGACCCCTCGTGCCACCCGTGATTCCTCCTGTGATCTACCGGGTTTCGGTTCGGATCGAAGATATAGCGCGGTCGTAAATCAATTGTTTCGCTATTTCGACTCTTAAGGGGGGCAATACCTTTAGAATCTTAAAAAATTGCAAAATTTTTTTTTCTATAAAATGTTAGTGCAACATCTCAAAAATATAGTCTCAAAATTTTAAAGCGTAAAATGGAGCTCTTTTGATGTTATGGCCGATTATCGTGACTCATGTCTGGTATCGCGCCGCAGATATTTACGCGCTCGGTACGGAGGGCTATATAGCAGATTTGTTATTATCATGCCATTGCTGTGTTTGAAATTTTGTATTTTTACGGAGAATGAGCTTATGGAGAAAAACCAACTTTACGAGTAAGCCGAAGGATTACTATATGGCGCAGGAATCGCAGATTAGTTGGTAAATCATTGAAATTATTCAGGTTTTACTTATCGAAACTTTAAACGAATTTTTCTCAAAACTACGCTTTTAAAATTGGCATGACTGATAACTCAAAAACTAGTTTATCAATCGCGCTCAAATTTTTTGCACATATCCATGACAATACTATCTAACATATGAACCTAAATGTACGAAAAAATTTAACATTAAAATCCTTTTTAATTGCAAAATATTGCAAAAATTTTCAGTAAAATTCAAAGTTTTTCTCTAAAAGCGCACCATCTCTTCAATTTTCCATATTTTTCACATTTCTTAGGTTCATGTACTAACTGTGAATGTTAATAATCGAAACATCGTTTGCAAACTTGTTTCAGACCAATGTAATTAAAGCTAGAAGTCACGCCGTTTCACGAGACGCGCCGAAACACTTCCAGGATAGACTATCATAATTCCGCCATTTTTAAATATTTTTAAAAAAAGAAAATATGTTGTAATAGGTAACAGTTATAATAAATTATACCTGAAATTTCGAAAATACAAGACAAAGATATCCTATACAAAAAAATTCACAAATATCAGCTTATTTTCATCTATCTCAAGGTATCGCCCCCCTTAATCTGCTGCGATTTTATACCTTTCAATCCTTTCGCTATTGTCAATAGAGATGGGTAATTGTACAGAGAAGATTTCAATGACCTTGAATAGTGTCAGGAGAAATATTCTGTTTTTTTTCTGTACATATAACCCTCACCTTAATTTTAGATATTCGCAAAAATCAAATTTTGGTTGGCATATTTAGTACAGTATACACAGACTTTAAGCATTGTCCATAACATAAAATTATTATAATAACATATGAAGTTTTCAAGTTTCATACAAAGTCAAAGACTGTTCATGTAAGTTTAAATTGTAACAAAAGATCTTTAAAAATATGAGGTTATATAAAATTGATTCATTTTTCTGAATTTTTAACGACGCCATTTTTAACGTTAGATACTACCTTGTAGTTTAATGAATATAATTCAAGTCCATACCTGTACAATTTGTCCACGAAAAACTATGTAATCAAATATTTTGTGCTAAATAGATCTACCTGAGTATATAGAATCAATTGGTAGACATATTCCATTCACATTTTCTCCATGGGAAGAAAAGTCAAGAGCCTATGCACCATCAATGGTGCAATTTCAGTCTTTAAACTGTCTTTAAGGATACCTGACAGAAGCCGCGCCTTTGCCCTCTGAAAGGAGAACGACCATGCCTTCGACTAACACGCAAGTTCTATGTCACGGCCATTTTAGAAAAATCGAAGTTCACTAACCCATCGAAGTTTCCCTTTCGAATTAGAACATTGGCTATTGCCACAATAAAATGTTGATAAAACATTAATCAGTGAGAATAATTTAAAAACTACTTGATTCTTGTCAAATCATAACCTCAAAGCTGATGTATGACAGACAGGATTAGCTTAGGTATAATTTTATATAAATTCTTGGAACCTGTTTTATTAACTCGCTGAAAAGTACTTATGTTCTATGCAAGTTATACTAAATATTTCTCCTTCCAGTTCGAATTTTGATCAAAGAAAAATCAATAATAACCCCTAATCTGCTATATAATAGGTTTTTAGTTAGATTAAGTTGCTAATTCTCCCAAAATCTCCCAACTAGTTACTGATTTTGTATTAGCAAAAGGCACACACTGTGTATTAGTAAAGAACATAAATGTCTATTAAATAAATTTTAATAAACCCACTAATTTTAACTTTGAGGATTAAGGAACTTAATATCTAGGAAGAATCTAAAGCTTGAGAAGAATTTTAGACCTAGAGAAAGCTTAGGGGAAATCTTAGGTCTAAGAAGAACCAAGTAGGATCTAAGGAAAATCTTCACTCTAGGGAATAGGTCGTAAAGTAAATATTAGCTCTAAAGAGGGCCTAATAGGACCTAGGAAAGGCCTACAAGGAACCTGATAGGACGTAGAGAAATTCTTAGGTCTAACAAGAACTTGGCAAAACCTAAAACAAATCTTAGGTCTATGAAGAACATAGTGGATCCTACGTAAGATTTTAAACCTAGGGAGAGACTAGAATCTGAGAAGAGCTTAGGAAGAATTTAGAGAAGGGCCAACTAACCTAGGAAAGATTTAGAACCTAGTAAAAGCCTATAATGTAAAGGGAACCTAGAAAAACCCTAGTGTAAAAGATAGAGGGAGCCTATGATCTCGAAAGAATTTGTGAAGAGCCCAAACAGAGAGTCTAGGGCTTAGGAAGAGTCAAAACACTTCAGCCTAGAACTTCAAGCCTAGGAATATTTAGGAATCCCCCCATTCCCGAAAATTTCGAAAATACAGTCATATGTGATCCAAGTTACAATAGATAGACGTGCATGTAATATTCTGATATAAGATGTATCTTCTTGATTGCAGCAAGAAGCAAAAGTACTAATTGCGCAGTATTCCAGTAGGCGAGCATTTCACATGCTTTGAGATTTCATACGAGCAAGCATTGCTTCATGCTTGGTATGCCCTGCTACGATCTCGAAGAGGAAGGCGACAATTAAGGCACTGCGCCTTCTGTCTACTTGTTTCGCTACTACAAATGTTTAACCCGGCTCCAATTAACGGTGTTACGTTTTGAACGGTGCACCTATTGTATTGTACGCATGTGACACAGGAAGAATGCGAAGGTGTAGACTGATAGCGAGGTAAGTGGATTGGTGCCGAAGAAACGGGAGAGAAAGAAAGAAAAAACAATGGAGACAAGTTTCAGGTGTATTCTGCATGTGAACGTGGCCGAACCCCCTTTTGCTTTACGAACCGAAACATACACCTGCTAAATACTTCGGACGCCATTTTGATGAGCAACCATTCGCGGAGATTTTGCAGCTGCTCTAAACTCTTAAGCATTCAATCTCTTGCCGGTGGAATCTAGATAAAGGTTAATTGTTTTCCATGATGACTGTCATGTATCCGTTGATTGAATTTAACCTCATCTAATACATTCTGAGGTCTTTTTATTTATGTATGGTATTCTGAAACCAGGTGTTAAACAAGAGTGTATTTATTTAGAATAAGGATTACAATTTAGGACAAGTACTGCGTTCAGTGAGATGACGGATGAAAACAATTCAAAGTTTATTACTCTGTCTGACAACTTATTAGACATACTTCTTGTGCATCTAATTATAAAAGAGTAAGGTTGTGGAGATTATGGGTTATGTAAGGTGTTTTGTGTTGGTTAATTTTTTATCTCTAAAATGGAATTAATTGGTAGGTGTAAATTGTTTTAAAAAATGGAAGAAGAATGAGATTGGGTTTGTTAGATATAATTTATTCTGTTTGCGAAAACACAATAGAGAGATACGGTTCATGTTCGATGAATTCTGTGTTACGGAGATTGGTGTCTACGTAGAACCACAGTCGTACTGATATTGAAATAGAATCACGCCCTCGACAGATCGGACTACGTTCCATTTCAAGGATCTTACACGCTTCAAGGTAGCGGACGTACGTGACGTAGCCACCTCGATTCTTCTATCTACTACCGTGTGTATTTTCCATCGATATGCGTTGTACATCCTTCATACGACTCTATATTGAAACAACCATATTGTGCACTTCGTACACCGTGGACTTCCCTAGGGGAAAATTACCATTCGTCTCAATACTATCAAAAAGTATTACTACCATGTTATGCCTTAAATTATAATTCTTTTTTAAAATTAAAATTAAATGAATTCATAGATTTTTTCACATTTATAATAACTCAGTCAATATATAATACTTTCATAAATTAGTGCAAGAACTTTAAAAATTAGTGCAAGAATTTTAATGCAAGTTTTAAAGTCTCTTGGTAAGAATTAATAATTAAAATAAATGGAATTAATTATTAATTATTAATAACTTTTAGTCGAAACACACTATAGGTATCTTTAAATTGCTAATAAAATACGTAGAAAGTTCTTTAGTTCTAATCTAATCTAACCATTTATTACAAATATTTATACACACCCCATAAATTACAGTTCAAACTTATTACAGACATTGGTCTTTAAATCCCTAATAAAATATGAACCTAACCAACCATTTGCAACTAATATTCATAAAGATACCCCTCAGACTATAGTTCAAACTTCTGACATACATCAAATTTTAACAAAATGTCATTATTCTAAGCTACCCTTAAACCTTTCACCAATTACGACCAATATTCATCAAAATACCATAAGAAATAATTCTAGCTCGTTACATTCGTCTTCAAATTCGCAACAAAAGAATGCTAATTAGAAACAGAACATCAGACACACGATTTTCCCTCATGAAATCAAAGGACTTTCATTCGAACGAAATGTTGCGGGTAACATTTGTCAAACATTTTCCGGACGGCTGTTTGCAGAGATTCAACTGGCGCTTACACAGCCATTTACATAGACATACAACACGATACATTGGAGGGGGTGCGACTTGTAAATTGCAGGAAGCCTGGCAGTTCCGAGTAATTTAAATCAGAGGATACGTGTATTACCATCGATACCCGCGCAGATGTGCACCGGAGAGATATGCATTCACTTGCGGTGGAAGCTCGTGGTCGCAGCAAATCCTCGTTCAATTTGCGATGTTACAGATGAAGATCTTCTGTTACCCCTTCCTACAATTGCTACCATACCCATTCCGCCTATTATCTACAACCTTCCCAATCCTTTGGCTCGGTTCGTTCTCTTGGCCGCGTGAGAAAACGCATCGGAGGTAATACGTGACACGTGGTTTCGTATCAGCTGTACCATCAAGAACGCGATCCCATCAAGCCTTACACGGGGGAGCCATTGTCATGGTCGAATCGCGATTTCGATACTTATTAATTTATTATTTCGGTTACAGTCAATATATTGTTGCCAAACTGTTGCACTTTTGGAATTATTTTATTTCGAAGTATTGGACGTCGCAAATTAAATTTTACAGATGACGGTTCTGGTAAAAATTCGACGAAACTTTTTAAGTCATCTAATGTTTTAACTGCTGTAGTCCCAGATTTGATGTATAACATCTATATCCTGATGCTCCATATTTCTAAAAGGCTGCATCATTGAAATGACCTCACGTATAAAATAATTATTGTAATACAAAAGAACCATCTTAAACAATATATATCCCAACAATATCCTAAGTCTAGTATAACTTAATCCCATATAATATTATATGTAGTGACCCACATATGACATCTATATCTTAATATCTCCATTTGCCTAAAAGGCTGCATCATTCACCCAAAACTTATAAAATAATTATTGCCTACGAAAGAACCATCTCAAACAATATATATTTCTACAATATCCTAAGTCTAATAAAACCCAACCTCATATAACATTAGTTATATGTAGTGATGAGAGAAATGACATCTATATCTTAATATCTCAATATGTCTAAAAGGCTTCATTACACCCCGACCTTATAAAATAATTATCGCCATACAAAGGAATCATCTTAAACAATATATATTCCAACAATATTCTAAGTCTAATAAAACCGACGCCATATAACATTAGTTACATGTAATTACATGTAGTGACCCATATATGACACCTATACTTCAATGTCTCCATATGCCTAAAAGGCTTCATTACACCCCGACCTTATAGAATAATTATCGCCATACAAAGGAACCATCTTAAACAATATATATTCCAACAAAATCCTAAGTCTAATAAAACCAACTCCATATAACATTAGTTACATGTAGTTACATGTAGTGACCCACATATGACATCTATATCTCAATGTCTCCATATGCCTAAAAGGCTTCATTACACCTTGACCTTATAAAAAAATTATCGCCATACAAAAGAGTCTCAAACAATTTAGTACCTAATTATTTAGCTCCGGATATCAGCAAGGTTGTAACTCTTCTGGAAACAGTATAATGCTTCCATTGACCATGTAGGTAGATGAAAAACGCGATACTAGTGATCGTCAGCCGTGTACACGGCACAGGATCATGTACACTTGTTGAACAAGAGTCAAAGACGACGATCAGGCCCCGATAATGATTTTTATCGTCACCAGGGGAGTCGGGTGAATTTGTTAGCCGACGAGGATGATGATCGTTGGTAGTGTGATCATCAGGGTAACCGAACGCCGCGTGGAAAGTCCGTGCCAGCACCGACGGAGAGATGTATGCATAACGTGAGCTTGTATGTCACGGACAGTCACGATCGCAGACACGGCCTCATCTTTCGTTCTGGCTCTCGTCCTCTCTTTTACTCCTGCGAACCTTCGGACGCAACCGCGAGGATTGGTCAGACTTTGCGACCAGTTGCATCCGCACGTTCGACCGTGTAATGTGCACGCGTATAAAAGAATAGTTTCAGGTGTTAAGTTACACGTGACTGGACCCCTGATAACCTTTATTGCGGATGAAAAACTTTCGCCGATCCTCCTGCCACTTATGGCCCGGTGTACACTCGCGTGGAAGACTTTCTTTGAAAATTTCGAGGAAATCGGACGATTTTATTAGAAAATTTTTGTGTTTAATTTGTTCATCTTCGGATTTCTGGGTTTTTGAATTTTGGAGGCTTAGGATCTCTGTTTTCACACTTTTCGTTATTACGCATTTTCTACTTTTTTACAAGTTTTTATAGTTGCGTAATTTTTATAATTTTGTAATGTTTGTAATTTTAGAATTTTTATCATGTTTACAATTTCATAATTTATAGGAATTTTAAAATTTGCAGAATTTATGGAATTTAAAAAATTTGAAGAACTTGTAGAATTTGTAGAATTTGTAGAATTTGTAGAATTTGTAGAATTTGTAGAATTTGTAGAATTTGTAGAAATTATAGAATTTGTAGAATATTTACAATATTTACATTTTTCACAATTTTTATAACTGTTACAATTTTAACAATTTCTACAATTTTTGCAACTCCTACAATTTTTGCAATTTTTACAATTTTTATAATTTTTATATTTTTTTTTTAATTGTTTACAATTTTTAAATTTTCACAAATTCTTAAATTAATAAATTTTTTCACCTCCAAATTCCTTCATCGCCAAATTCTTAAGTATCTTTTCTAAACTTCTAGAATCCTAGAATCATACATGAACATAAAAACATGAAACTGACAGTAAAAAATTAGCAGATACAAAAGTAGTGATAATCTGACAAAGTCATTAGTGATTAGTCATTAGTCACTAGATTTGAAAATAAATATGTATAATCTCATTTTATAACTCTTTCCCTAAAATAAAATATAAATTAAAAGAAAATTTTTATTATTTTACCTGAAGAATTAAAAACTATAATCTTGATGAGAAAAAACTTCATCAAGAAGTTAGATTATGTTAACTGGAACTTATTGTTCTTTCTAACAATAATTTTGGATTTGCATAGTGGTTCATCCTTGTACAAATATCAGCATAAAATATCCCCATTATATAAATTAAATGATTAACTAATTTTATAACATAGGTAGGTATAACAAACAAATATCATTTATCGTTTAAAGTAAACAGTAACGTGAAACTGGTAAATTGTGTAGCTCATTGTACGTATAATACGCGGGTATAATCCAGACGCAGATCATTTATACGAACATATATGAGTTCAAGGTGTTATGTTACACGTGCCGGAGTCCGTTTATCTACGATAAACCGTTTTGGTGTTGCTGCTGTTTGCCGTGATGAATGCTCCTGGAGCTACTACTCATTATTTACACGTGTGATGTACCCACACAACATCTCTGAATTCATTTCTGTAAAATACTGTAGGCTGCATATAAATCATCCGTGTAAGAGAGAGTAAAAATTTTCCATTGGTATTTTAAAATGTTAGCAATATTCAAGCTGTAATAGGTAAGAATAATACAGAAATACGAGATCTGGGGTAACAGTAGTGAGAATAGTTAGCTGATGTTAGTATTATAATAAATAATAGTAAATATAATAATAGCAGCAGTATTTAATAATTATTATGGTTATGGTATTATTTCTACAATTTTTTACAATTCTTTCAACTTTTACTAACAATAATTACTGCTGTTACAAATCAATGTAACTTCTAATTTCAACGTGTAAACAAAATTAATATCAATTTGCTCAGAAGCAGGGGTGATATGTAGCTCAATAACGCCAAATAATAACATTACTATGACTTCCAATGGTATTACTATTACCACTAGTATTAACTAATAATTTTACTAATATCAACACGTATAATAAAAATCATACTATTTTCTTGCAGAAGCAAACATAATGTGGGTATAGAAGGATATGTAACATGCAGGTGAATGCTGATTAACAGCACTTCAAAGACTACCACTGATACCAGTACCACTTCTACTATTTATTATCAATAATTTTAATATGGATATATCCAGAAGAAATAATACTATATTCTACAGAAACAAAGGTAACATATACCTATGTGTTAGAATATGCAACGTGTAGATAAAAAATGCTGATTAACAGCACTTCAACGACTACCATTGATGTTACTACCACTACCACTATTTATTATCAATAATAATTTTAATATCAACATATCCAGAAGAAATAATACTATATTCTACAGAAACAAAAGTAACATATACCTATAAGTTAGGATATGCAACGTGTAGATCAAAAATGCTAATTAATAGCACTTCAACGACTACCACTGATACCAGTACCACTACTACTATTAACTATTAATAAATGTCCTAATATCAACACATATAAAAGAAATAATACTAGATTTCTCAGAAACAAGAATAGCATTTGAACATAGAAGCATATGCAGATCTATAGCTTTCATTAACATTGCTATGACTAGGTTTGATACTATCATCACATATGAGTAATAATTAAAAGTCATACTAGTATTACATATTAATAAAGATTACTAGTATTATTAGTATCAACATACGAAAGAAATAAGTAGCAAATTCTTAAGAAACGGAAGTAATATAAGTATAGAAGGATATATTAAGCTGTGTATGTCCAAAATACTGATTACTTCAGCGACCACCACTGATTACTAACACTAATTTTAAATTACAGTTTTAATATTGACACGTAGAAAAGAAATAACATTAGACTCTTCAAAAACAAAATTAATATGTAAGTATATAATTGTATGTACATCTATAGTCTTAATTAATATCCTAGAATGAATATTATTATTACATATTAATGATTATTAGTACTGATGTAAGTATACGAAAGAAATAAGTAGCAAATTCTGGAGAAACAGAGGTAATATGTAGGTCTATAAGCAGAAAGCAGCAGGCAAGAATCGTGTACATCTTATCCAGGAGGCAAGGTGGCTCCGAGCAGGTATTTTTCGAGCTGATATCATTTGTATCTCCCGCGGCCACGACCTGGAGCCCTCTCACACCCGGTCCCGCCTCTCCTTCGTGCCTCTCTTATCCCGCTGGATCGTTTACCTAATATTTATTTCGCATAGGTTCCTCTCTGATTTTATTTGGATATCGTGTACGCGTTCCACGGCCCGACGTATCTCATCGTGCCGTTACGCGCGTTTACGCGTCAAGGTTCACCGCGGCAGCTACGATAAAACGGAGCTTTTATCTGCGATAGCGTGCGAAGGGGTAACTTAACACCTCGAGATGAGTGCATGCGAGCTTCTTAACCCTTTTCACTTGGACAACACCAGTTCGTAAGTCACTGAATGCTCTGTGCATACAGAAAAACAGAATACTTCTTGCGGCGATTTCTGGTACGCGTTGACCGGTTAACATTGAAATTTTAACCCCTTAACCTACACGTTTTTCAGTGGTTGTGTAAGGGCTATCTAATTATTATTGTACTGTTAAGATAAATACCGTTAAAATTTTAGATATTGTTTAGCAATCTTTTAGGATACAAATTAATTTGTATCGAACTCAAAACTCGATCTTTATGCAAATAGGATTTAGGTTTTTGTTTCAAACGTCACTCGATATTACAAGCTAAGGGGTAAGAATACTGTGAGGGATGTAATGACGAGTATATACGTCGAACGGAGGACAAATAATCTTATAAATTACGAAAGTAAAACAAGGATTATGTTTGATAAATTAGCGACTTTAATGTTAACTACAGTAAAATAAAATTTGTAATTGACAATGAGTTTCATAGTGTACAACCAATTATTTTAATTGATACGCAGTTAATGTGTGTATATGCAATAAAATTTAATCTTCATGTTGATATCAATTTTTGTATTGCACAAAAACAACGTTGTTGAGAATTGTTTACGAAAGATAAAAATTGTTAACTTTTAAATTAGCAAAGAAAAATATGTATCACTATTTTGAAAATTTTGTTCTGTAAGAAGATGGCTTATAGAATCTGTCACTTATTGCGTCCCTTCGTGGGACAAGAAAGCGAAAGGAAGTTGAGAAAATCGCACATTATCTGGGAAGACCTTACCGTTTGCGAAAGACAGTATTTTTTCGCGGTTATGTACACAGCAGCATGATGACAGTACTTTCGATTCAATAAACGTTGATTTCCTGCTGTCTTCTGATGATTGTTTTTTTTTTTTTTTAAATAATAGACTTCACGAAGGACATAAAGATCTGCGAATGGTTCAAACGTCAGAAAATTGATATTAATTAAATTGGTATTAATTGGATAAATTGGTGCAATTATTAAACTGGTAATTTAATAACTTAAATTAAAATTTCTTTTTAAATTATAGATTTTTGAGTCTAAGAGAAATTTTAGATTTTTCAACAAAACTTCTAGGTCCTAAATTTCCCTAGGTTCTATATTACATAGATCCTAAATTTCTGTAGACCTTAGGCTACTCCTAGACTCTAAACTTTTGTAGGTCTTAAATTACTTGTAAGTTCTAAATTTGCTTAGGTCCTAAACTACATTTAGGTTCTAAATTTCCCTAGGTACTCAACTACTTCTAGGTTCTAATTTTCCCTAGATCCTAGAGTCCTTTAAGCCCTGAACTGTTTTAGATCACAAGCTTCTCCTAGGTCCTAAACTTTCCTAGGTCCAAATTGCTCTAAGTATTAAATTCAGGTTTTAAACCACTCCTAGGTCCTAAATTTCCATAGATTTTAAACTTCTCTTGGTTCTAAACTTTCCTAGGTCCTAAATTGCTCTAAGTATTAAATTCAGGTCTTAAACTACTCCTAGGTCCTAAATTTCCCTAGATTTTAAACTTCTCTTGGTTCTAAACTTTCCTAGGTCCAAATCTTCTCTGAATTCTAAGCTACTCTTATGTCTTGAGCTTCCCTAGTTTCTAGCTCCCTCAGTGTCCTAAACTTCCCTAAGTCCTAGCTATTCCTAGGTTCTGTACTTCCATGCAATCTAAATTATTTCTAGATTCTGAACTTCCCTAGGTACAAATCTTCTCTAAATCTGAACTACTCTTATGTCTTAAATTTCCCTAGTTTCTAGCTCCCTCAGTGTCCTAAACTTCCCTAGGTCCTAAGCTACTCCTAGGTTCTGTACTTCCATGCAATCTAAATTATTTCTAGGTTCTGAACTTCCCTAGGTACAAATCTTCTCTAAATCTGAACTACTCTTATGTCTTAAATTTCCCTAGTTTCTAGCTCCCTCAGTGTCCTAAACTTCCCTAGGTCCTAAGCTACTCCTAGGTTCTGTACTTCCATGCAATCTAAATTATTTCTAGGTTCTGAACTTCCCTAGGTACAAATCTTCTCTAAATCTGAACTACTCTTATGTCTTAAATTCCCCTAGCTTCTAGCTCCCTCTGTGTCTTAAACTTCCCTATATCCTAAGCTAGGTTCCAACGTTCTCTAGAGCCTAAGCTACCCATAGGTTCCAAATTTTCCCAAGTTCTATGCTTCTTTACATCCTAAATTCTATACTCTTCCGATTCCGTGGTTCCTTCCTATATCCTAGATTCTCCCTAAATCCTAGACCGTTTCCGAATTTTCTGAAAATCGAAAGTGAGCGATGACTCGTTCCTCTAATTCAGGCGAATTCTGCGTTGCACCCAATCGTACCCTTCAATTACCGAAAGTGTGTTCCTAATTACTTGAACCATCAGCACAGTTTGGCAGCGATTCATTAGGAAAATGATCAGGTACAGACCAAAAGGCAGTCCGTGATTAAATTCCATGTTCCGATCGTATCACGAGTTGTCCACCGGTTATTACGTGCCAAGCGTGTAATTTGAGTAATTTAAGTATCATCAAGTATCATTAAAATAACATACATCACCCGGTAGGATCCATTGATCAGTATTATTAACCGTGGCAGCCCATATGTCCAATTAGCACGTGAAACGTTAATTACCAGCCCGATTAATAAGACGATAAGAAGCCCTCCGTGAATGAAGTCACTTTAACGAGATTAATTAATAAATCCACCGGCACGGTGTGATTGTTTATTCGTGCAAATGGCCGGTTAAAATCCAAAGTGTCCGGGTTCCTGAAGCGTGCATAAATCCGGACCCCACGCTGGCCTGGCATCAACATTTTTACCTCGACCAGGAGAATAGCTATGCTGTACGGTTCTCTTGTAATGATGGCTTCGAACGGACGTTTGCTTCGTACAAACAGTTCATGTTATGTGTATGACGATAAAATTAAAAATAAATTGTATGAGAAATATATTAGATTTAACCTTTTCTTGTGTAGGTAAAAATCGATGTATAAAAGCTGTTTAAGTCAAAAATAATAGATGCAGATGTCTCTTCGAAATGCGTAATATTACGTAGTTGGGTTTGAAGGTTAACTGTTATAATTTAAAACTTGAGATATAAAATTGTTAAGGGATCATTCTGATGTTAGTTAATCAATTTTACGCGTTCGGTGTGGGTCATAGATGATCCATGATGTTCATTAATTTACAGGAAAAATGGACTATTTATAAAATCTCGAGAGAGTATCTCGAAAACTGTTTATTATGAAATTCACACTTTAATTTTCAAAGTTGAAGACATCGTGCAACAAAGAAAATAATATTATTTATGTATTTTTAATTTGAGGTTATGTATCAATTTCAAGAAATTCTACCCTTGTTTTTCTAGGACTATTAATTATGAAAATTCATCAACGCATTTGTTTAAAAAATTGAAAACATAACAAAGAGTGCACCAATGTTATTTCTATAATTTATTCACTTGTTTTGAGTTTAAGGTTATGTATAAATTTTAATCAATACCACTCTTGTTTTTTTAGTAATATTATACGAGGATTGAACTATTTATTAATTTGAATAAATAAATGCAAAATTGAATACATGCTATAATAATGAATTAATATTATTCCACAATTTATTCGCTAATTTTTAACCTGAGTTTATGTACAAGTATAAAATAATACTACTCTTGTATTGTTATTACTTAGAATTCACCAATAAATTAATTTGCAAAATTAAAAGCTTGCAACGTATTAATCCCCACAAGTCATTAATTAATTTTTACCTTGATTTTACGTATAAATATAAAATAATACTTTTGATTTTGTTACTATTACTTGTTAGAGTTCAGCAACAATTTAATTTACAAAATAGAAAGCATGCAAGATATAAGATTATTCGCACGTTTCATTAATTAATTTTTAACTCTGGTATAAATATAAAGTACAACAACCCGCGTGAAAAGGCAGTAGCTTATTATTAATCCGGTATGAAAACTCGACAGCATTAAAATCAAAGTTTAGATCGATTTAGTTACGCTCGAAAAGATAGTACATGTATCCTAATATACACCATCTGTGCGAGTATATACGGGATAGTACGTACAGGATGAGAATACACCGAAATCGATGTAACAGGAGTATATACCTATATACGTATCTACGTGAGGTAGATATATACCAGCAGCTTCCAAATACACTTTATGAAATTCCATTTTATGGTATCTCCTCGGAGCCGAGGCCTTCGATTTGGTGCTAAGAACCTGAAGCAACAGGTGTGACGCTACAGCCTTTGCGTCGTTGCCCTCAGAAGCTCAGGGTAATACGTATGTTGTCGAGGCAAATCATTTTAAGAAATCTTTTATTCACCTTGCTTCTCGCTTGTGTGCCTCGTGTATCTATCGTGCTTCTTGTATTCGGTGTCCCGTACAATAATTCTATTTATAACGACTGTATCCTTAAAGTATGGAATTTTCTGGCATTATACGGAGGTGCGTATTACGGAATCACTCGCGATATCCGTTTTAAATTCTTCTAGCACGTTGACAGTTTTAATATTTTATTCTTTCGTGATTATATTTGTCGCACGATTTAACAGGTTGTGTTTGAATTTTTATTTGGCACGCACCTGTACTCTTTAGTTGAGTTTGATCAATTTTTTTGACCTTGTTTTCTTATTGTTAATTGTCACTGTTACGATTCGCTGTTCTATGATTTAGTCAAGTATTTATTTGATGTTGTATTAAATCAAAATGGCAAGTGTGAGTGCGAAGGGTTAAAAATTTGTAGGTGTTAAATATTTATTTTTTGAGTACTTTTACACGTAAATATTTGTTTTTATATTTTTGCATTTAGATTATTTATATTTTTGTCACAAAATTGATTCAAGTACTATTTATTTAAATTCTTGTACACTCACATTTTGAAAATAAAAATTTTTAATAGTAAAGTTTTAGTGGGTATTCAAATATTTATTTCTATAGATAGTTATCATATTTTCTATACTTTTCTTCTTTTTAACTTTTTGCGTCGATTTTGTTTAAATAAAAATTTTTAACTCTAGAACTTCTAAAAATATTCACACAAGGTTTAAATTTAGTTGAAATTACAATTTCTAGTGTTCAGAATAAATACAATATTTTTATCTTGTTTATTTATTTTAATAATATTAATAGGGACAAGGGAATTTAAATGTAACTATAATAAAATAAGAGTTAATAAAAATTTACATTTTTATTGTAATAATCAAAAATTTATATTTCCATTGAAATAATTTACACATTCTAAACTACACTTCATATAAATTGTATAAAATTTCAATTAAAATATTAATATCCTGAAATACATTCGTTTTAATATTGTTTAAACTAAACCTAGTAAATATTAATATTAAAAATCGATAAAACAAACATAGTATAATAAAATACAAGACTTAATAAAAGTAATAATATTTTAAATTGTATTTGTCGTACTATTAAATGCAATGTGGTAGACACGAGGGTACATACTACTTGTCTGATCAGTGCTACAGTCAAAATAAACGCACCAAAGACACATAACCTCAGTCATAAAAAAATTCAACAATTTCTCCTGCTAAATATATACATATCCTCAAATTTTTATTAACCTCACAATCCCTAAATTCTATTACAATTAACAAAGCTTTTAGCATTCTATAAGTTTATTAACTAAAATACGTATTTTTCTAACTTTTCATTTTATCCACAGTAAAACTTTGGAGCATATGCGAAACCATAATTTCTAATAATTAATTAATGAATCAATTGATAATTTATCTTATACTAAAGAGAAATATTTTAAAGAAATATGCACGCAACGAGAAATATTATTTTAATTACAATTTAAAATTTGAAGTTTAGGTCGAGGAGGTTCTTGTTCTTGTTTCAAAATTCTTTAAAATTTTGATTGTTTGGATAAAGTGTATCGTTTTGAGCCATCGCTATGGCCATGCCTTGGATCTTTTAAGAGGCAAGCAAACCACTCACGCGGTGCAGCGGACCGCGAAATCGACGCTCACATATGAACTGGGAACGAGAGAGTTCTGCTCTTCTCTTTTTTGTTTCTTTATCTCGACGTAGAAACGAAAGAAGAACGAACGTGCAACAGCACGTTTACCACCAGCTTTCCACGATCTTTTCCACGCCTTTTCACCATCTCCCAGTAGATTTTCAATTACCGTTTAAACATTCTGTGACTCACGAAACGCATACATTTTATTTATTACACTGTGCTGCATCAGCCATTTTATAGTTTCCTTCGTTTAATCATGGTAATAGTCTTTTTTACATATTTCATTTGCAATTATTATAAGATATTGTGGACTGAAAAGTAACATCGTCTGTATAAAATTAATTATTTTAAAAATAAACTTGTAAAAGTAATTGCAACATATAGAAGTATCTTGTAAAAGTATCAATTAGTTCTCAATTCTCATGGTATTATTTTTGTTATTATTTGACGATTAGAAATTTATTTTTATACTGTTAATTTTAGACTCTTAAATGAATTTTGATATCATTAAAATTTTATATTTAAAATTTATTTTTGTATTTTCATATTTTCAAATTTTATCAAACGTCAAAATTAAATTTCATCAAAGTTAAATAGTAAGAATTTTATTAAATATAGTAAAATTTGAAAATATAAAATTTCAAAGTAAAATTAAACTTTTATTATCATATTTAATAAAATTACTTTTTTTATTATGACAAAAATTATCTGAATAAGTAATCTTTCAACACAATTTCCATAACTTTCTTGCGACAGAATTTTGTTAATTTTGACAAAAATATCAATAAAAAAAGTATGAATTCAATTACCAATCTAATATTTCGTAATTTGCATCATTGCACCAGGTAATATTTTCATTCCTTAATTTATACATTTCAACGTTTTCTTTTTTTGTAATAAATGACCTTATACATAAAACTTGTGATTTGCTTCCAATGCACATATATTTAACATATCGAACTCGTGTCAAAGTTTGTTAAAGTGTTCTTAATTAAGAGCACACGATAAATTGATCGTAATTAGAAACGTACAAGAGATTTGTAATTACGCGCAACAAAGATGGGGAACGTTTCGTCGCACGTCACGAGGTGAAAAATTCAAGGGGTGAAATTTTATCTGATCACTACACGCCATAGCACTCGTGACACCCTTCTGGGGTTACGCTAAACAAATTGCTTTCCCTTGCACCAATATGATTAATTATCACGGAAATATATAAATCGATAGGAAGGCGTGTCGTCAATTTAATTCAACAACTATTTTTATTCATTTCAGAAAATATTTTGTAACATAATTGATACTAAATTAAATTACACTTGAAGTAATTGTAAGTTTTATTTAATACTTTCTATAATTTTCGAAATATTTAGTTATTTTTATTATTTATATTTGCAAATACTTAATAGAATTATTTTTAATTAGTTAAATTGAAAGCATTATGGTATAATTGAAAGATCTTTGATTAATTTAAGTATGAGTTAGATTTCAAGCAACTCAAAGTTTCATAAGACAGTGTTTTCTTTAATTTTATAATTTTATAAAATATTTAGCATAGTTATGTTTAACTAAAGCTAGGTAGCAAGAGAATTTTGTATAGTTTAGTTAAAAGATTCTTGGTTAGGTTAGGTTAGATTTAGTTTCAGTTTAAAGTCATTGTTTCAGATAGCACTTTTATTATTTTCACAATATTTAAGTAGTTCTTTTAGTTATCCACGATTGTAAACATTTAAAGAGAAGCACTCCTAATAAATGTAGTAACAAAATTTCTTAATATAAAATTGAGAAATTCTTAGTTACATGAAGTTTGAGTTACGTTGAAAACTACAAAAAGTTTTATCAAATATTCATATCTGTTTTTCTTATAATATTTATTTTTGTATTTATAATTTTTAATTACCTGATACGACTGGTTTGAATTGATAAAATAAAATTTCTTGCAACGTGAGTGATATAGTGAGTTAGATTAATTCTGAAATCTCTGAAAATTTTATAAAATTCTTCCTCACAAGAAAATACTATTGTCACAATATTTCCACTATTTATAACTAGTTATAAACAAATAGTTATATCAGGTTATGTTTACATTGAATTTAAGGTTATGTTCTGATATGTTAACCTTAAATTTGAGTGTCACTCGTATATGAATGGTGTATTAATTACTCTCACAACAGTAATTAAATATAATATAACATGAATCATTTTCTCTAGTTGTTTAATTAATATCTCAAATTATATAATTTATAAATTCCTCATAAGGAATAAAATATTATTACAAAATTATTCTGAGGAAATAAAAATTCCTTATATTAAGTCTAATTTAGATCCAATTATCATTTACACATAAATAAAACCTAACCTCAATAATAACTAAATAATTATTTCATCCTAACAAAATTTATTTAATTACCTCTAATTGCTTATCCACAATTTCATTTTACTTAACCAAAAACCTTCTGCAAAATCCAATTAAAATCCAAATATCACCAATCTTAATAATAATCAACACACAAAAATGAAAAATATCGTTAAAAAATTGATAGCAATCTATCCCGTTGTCAACCCCCGGAAATCTGTTTTAATTGTCTCGATAGGGTAGTATCGATCCTATTACGTAAAAAAAAAGAACAAAAGCGAAAGAAAGTATCAACCCCAGCTCAAGTCGGTCGGACGAAGAAGACCCGTTCCAAAGACACGTATGCCACGGTGTTCGTACGAAAGAAAGGGATGGGAAAAGATAGATTTATGCTGGATCGCCAGGCACCGCCGTGTTCGTGTCACCCCTGCAGGGAAGGGTGACTAAGAAGAAGGGGTGGAAACCGAACGGGGGAGGGAGACAAAGAGGGAGTTTTAATGTATGCCTACCGAGAGAGGCTATAAAAATCAATACCTCAAATTACCAGGCAGTACTTAATTTTCTTGGAGCAACCAGCCCCGGCACGCTGCTTTCTGAACCCCCCAACCCCCTGTCCGCCCTCCTCCGCCTCCTCTTCCGCCAACCCCCTTTCGGTTTCGCGAAACTCCGTTCCGTCAGCGGTTGGTTCCAGACGAATTTCTCCGCATTCACGTGCATTTTACTTCCAACAGGTCCTGCAATTACACGAGCTCGGAAGTATTTTTAAATTTTTTAAAGGGGAAATGCGGTATTAAAAATGCATCGACGCTGCGACGGTGGAACATTCTTTTTGTTTATTTTCCCGGAGTTAATGATCAAAAACGTGGTAATTTATGGTGGAAACTACGTTCGTGTTTAAAACATTTTTAGTGGTAATACTTTATGAAGTATTGAAAGTGTAAATGAGGTAATAGTAGAGACTGGGGTTTATTTAGAGCCGAATATGCCGCTAGGATAGACATTCTTTTTAGGACTGTAAGATTTATTTAGGACCATGTTCTCAGACCATAAGATCTCTTTATAAATTAGTATTTTTGCGGACAGTATGATTTCCTTGTGTACTAAATTCTTTTATACGTTGAAATCATCTTTAAGCATAGGTAGCTTCCTGGGTCCTAAGAGTCCACATCTAGGCTCCTCCTAGGACTCTATAATCCTCCTTCTAAAACTCAGACCTTAAAACCTCTCTACATTCTTGAATTTCCCTAGACAGTAAGTTCTCTTAATGTTTCAAATTCTCACTGTAACCTCCCTATATCATAAGATCCCAGTAGGATGTGGGCTCTTGTTAGGACTAGGACCTATCTAGGATTTCGAATCTTCTCAGACCATAAGATCTCCCTATAATCTAGGATTTCCGTAGTCAGTAGGTCTTCCCTATGCACTAAATACTCCCTATATCTCTAAAGCAGTGCTTCCTGACATCTTAAGGTCTCACTAAGACTTATAATCTTCCCTGTGACCTGGGATGTTTGTAACCTGAAATTTTACTGGAATAAATTCTCCCAATTTTCTAAATTTTCTCTAAACTTTATTTCGTCCCTGTATCTTCCTACTAGGATTTTAGACTCCTACATTTCAAGAATTTTGGACCTAGAATCATTCTAGATCTGTTTATTTTCTGAAATTCCCGTAGACAGTTGGTTCAGCCTACTTCCCAAACTCTCCTTATGTCCTGAAATTTCCCTAAACTATCACCCTAGCTCTCAATAGGATCCAACTTGTTTATAGTCCTCCAGAATATCCCTAGAATCTGAAATCTTCTTAGATACCAAGATATGTACTTTAAAATTTCCCTACATAGTAAATTCTTCCAACGAAATCTACCTAAGTAAGTTTTCCCTAGATCCTAAGCTACTTTCAGATCCTAGTAGTTCTTTGCTTTCTGAGCTGGCTCTAAAAGTTAAAAGATGGAGAAAACAAACCAGAAAGGAGATCTGAATTTAGTTAGAAATAAGTGGCGATCTTGGATGTTCTTTAAAACTCGTATCGAAAGGCAGAAGGGGGTTGGTTATCGGAGATACGAAGTCGAGAGCGCTCTTCCGGCTTATTGAATCACAGAAATTAAAGTTCATTTGCACCGAACGAGGAATCGGTATAACTTTTGATACTTGTCGAGAAGCGATTCATGTATAAACCACGGAAACGTTCGTAATTCTACGTCTTCTCTGAATATAGCGGATTATATAACGGGTGGATCCGTTCTCCAACGAGGAGATTCTTAGTATTTGGTAGAAATTTAATTTTAACTTTAATATTTTGCAAAATGGGATCTATAAAATTTAATTTTATGTATTAATATTTTGCAATACTTCTACTTATTGAACTGTTTGAATGTTTTGTGTAACTTTTGCATTTGAAATCTTCGAATTTTAGGTTACGTTAAATGTTTTGTACTTTTCTAATATTCAAATGGAAGATTTTAATCATTTTGGCTGCATTCTGAACATTATTGAATGACTTTATTAAAGTAGCAGTTATAGTATATTGATTTGAAACTTGAAGTTTAATGAGAAGGAGAATGAAAGCTAATAATCGACAGTCTCAATATAAAATACGTATAAGGTCACAGGACTATAAAACTTTAAATAATTAAACTACTTGAATTAATTAGATAACTTATCATTTGAACTGTTTAAATTTTGTAACATATTGAACACTTCATACATTTGTAATATTTATAATATATTTCGATGAAATAGGTTATATTCAGTGTTGTAAGTTAGGTTATTGTATTGTCAAATAACACGATGACAAAGATAGTGTAACAAAATGGAAATTACAGTAATACTCAATATTCAATTTTTTTTTAATTGTGGAAAACAGTAATATTCAATAGAAATTAGAATATAAACTATTAATCAATATTGTTTATACAAAATGGCCGATGGAATATCAAAATGAATAGTAAATCAGTGAAGTCTATATAGTGTGTCCATTTTAAACCGATTCGCTGGAATATCTTAAAAAAAAGTAAAAAAATGAAAAACAAAGCTGTTTGATATAATAGAAAATGCAATGTAAATAGCATTTTATGTAATGAAGTAGCCAAAGAAATTTCAAGGTTTAATTGATTTTTCAAAATGGAACACTAATTTTTAAACATTTTAAAAATTAAAAATATAGTTAATAGGAATATTTGAACAGAAATTAATAGGAACATTTCAAATTCAACAAAGAAAATATAAGAATTTGAAAAGTGTCATGAATTATTGGTTTATTTTTTTATAAAGATTGTCTCAAAGAACCGATTCCAAAAATTGTTCCACTTCAATAGTTAAATGCAAATGCACTTATTTTATGATACAAATTTGAAAAATGAGAGATTTATTTAACGTAGAAAATCATATCAAAGCATGGTATTAAAAAAATCAACAATTAATGAATATTTATTTTAAGTACAATTGAATGGTAAGAGATTTCGATTTTAGTTTATTCTCTGATAGAATATTAAATATTCTAAAAATTCTTTGTTTAAACGAAGAATCAGCCATTTTGTGTTAACAACATTGACGAAAAATTTACACGAAAATTTTCATGAAACCTTAAGCTTTAAACTTTGATTATATGTCATAATTTATAATATTACATATTATAAATGCAATTTGATTATACCTTATACCAGCAAGTTATTTGAAACAGCATACTATTACCTATAAACGTATAATCCATTACAGAACAATTTTTATTTTCTCCATGTGCTATAAATTGTACCTAAAAAAAACTAAATAATGTCATAAAATAAAATTTGTATTTCCAAGACAATATTTTTGGTCGTACACGGCGGCGGTCATTTCCCGTGATCCTCAAATTTTCGCCATTCATGCTGGTCGAAAGTTAAACACGCGACGTACGTGTCGCGTGATTTAGCAGCGTAATGCTAATTAATTACACCAACGAAAAAAAAAAAAGAAGAGAAAACAAGATCAGGTAGGTCTCGACCCTCGAACGGTAAGCAAGATTACGACTGAACTCCGACGGAAGGGTTGAAACCCTGGCGCTTGATTTTATTGCCCTCTCCCTTTCCCTTGATCCACTCTAACCCACCCCCGACATTCTGCTTTCCTTCCTTTTCGAGTCGTCGTAGTCCATCGTTTCTTTTTCTTCCTTTCCCTTTCGTTCAATGTACTGCCACGCCGGTAGAAAAGTTTCTTCGGGTTATATCCCGTCGTGCACGTGTTTATGTGTCGGTGTGTTCAGAATCAACTGACCCGCACGAAACTGACCGAAAGAAAGCATTTTCAGGACAAAGGTCAAGGCACGAAACATCGAGATTCCTAACACGTTTACTGCTATCGGGGTCACTGGTGTCTACTACCAGAAGGGAAATTTGAGAAAAATTTAATCGTGCAATTTAACCCTGATAATTTTACACGTGCACGAATTGGTAATTACTGTAAATAATTTAGTAAAATTAGCGAAAGGTTTAATAATTTACTATTGTACATATACATTATAATATTGTACAGAGTTGATCCTCAACCACCATTCAAAGGTATACATACATAATTTATTTCATATTAGCTTTTAATATATTATTTCGTCATTTTAATTTTTACACAATCCTCGAGGTCTTACATTAGAACACAAGCTCTAAACTAATAAATAGTACACTTCCTTCTTAACCTTGAAAAGAGTTTAACTGTATGTTTAGCTACGTTTAACTAGGTTTAACCCTATATTTAAGGATTTATAGTCAATTTCAAAAACTATAAAAATAAATAATGGATAATAGGTAAACTAGCTTATTCAGTAATTCTTTATCTCGATGAGGGTTTCGATAAAAATTTTTTAAGAAAAAATTTAGGATCCACTATTTTGGTGATCCATCATCAGGTTCTATAAATCCAATGTTAAACCTCTTCAAGGATGACTTTCACCAAAAAAGAAAATTATTTATTTCATGTAATCTGTATCCCTCCAATTCCCTAACAACCACATAAATAAATTAAATACACCATAACCTAATTTATAATATACAAAAGCAACTATAATATTCATATAAATGATCTGTAATTTAAAACCAATGATCCACATGTCCTCCTGTAACTAGAAAAGTTGCTAATCATCTAAGTATAATCCTAAATAATAACGACGATGACCAATCGAATAATAACGGGAATTTCATAAAACCTGTAATAGTCAAAACATGGAGGGTCCAGCGGGAAGGAGTGTGCCCGTTTTATGAAATATCACAGCTCAAGGACAAAGGGTGTAGATTTAACGTGACTGAACGACCACGGTGATCATTTAATTCCAGTTGAGGAAGAGTATCAACAGTCCGGGGGCAGTTGTTCGGGGTGAGGGTGTCATTCGGTCTGCTGGTCTGTCGGTCTGTTGGCCTGGAAGAAGGGCGCGTGGCGCACGTCCACTATCAATTTATCACCCACCCTCGCAACTTTCCCTCTCGGACCTCGTTCTCGTTTTCCCTCTTTTCTCGGCTCGTCCACCATCTCCCTCCTCCTCTGTGTCTGTCTTTCTTTCCTTCTTTTTTCGATCTACGGTCCGTTCAGCGGCGAAACGCGGGGACGAAAGGGGGGGAGACGAGTTCGAGTCAGTGCAGCGGAGAGACAAGGAGGAAAGAAAGGGCGACGTGAAGCAAGAGAAAAAGGGTACGATAGCAAACAACAGAGAGAGGGAGCGAGAGTGTGAAGGGGAGCAAGGTGAAGTCGAAACAACCATGACCAGCACAATTTTAACGGTGGTCAGTTCAAGATGTAGGACCATGGCTCGCGATCAATCCGTTTACTTTTCGATTCGCTGCACTGCCGGAGGAAAAGCCTGTTATTCGATTCGCTTGCATCGCGGAAAACTGAATTTCTCTGTACGGTGTTGGACGTGGAAATAAATTTTTTTCCAATGATTTAGTTATAGAAGACGGTGGGATTTAATGTATGGCGATATAACGCGTGGAAATTTCGTGTGTGACAGTTCTATGAGTGATGTTATAATTCGTAGCAATTTTATGACGATGCAATATGTGACAATTTCACGTGTGGCAATTCCACGTGTGGTCATACAATGCATTAGAATTTCACACGTTATGGTGCGATATATTGCAATTTCATGCGTGGCGATATAACAAATTGCAATTCCATGCGTGGAGATATAACAAATTGCAATTCCATGATTGGTGATATAATGCATTGCAATTCCACGCGCGATGATGTAACATAATGGAATTACGCGTTTGGTTATCTCATGCATCGCAATTCCATACGTGGTGATATAACAAATTATAATACGTCGCGTGGCGATAGAACAAATTGCAATTTCACGCTTGGTGGTATAACACATTACAATTCTACACGTGGTGATGCAACACATCGTAATTCCACACGTGGTGATATAACAAATTGCAATTCCACGTCTAATAATATAACAAACTACAATTCCACACGTGGTGGTACAGCACACCATAATTCCACACATGGTGATATAACAAATTGAAAATTCCACCTCTAATAATATAACACATTACAATTCTACACGTGGTGATGCAACACATCGTAATTCCACACGTGGTGATATAACAAATTACAATTCCACCTCTAATAATATAACACATTACAATTCTACACGTGGTGATGCAACACATCGTAATTCCACACGTGGTGATATAACAAATTACAATTCCACGTCTAATAATATAACAAACTACAATTCCACACGTGGTGGTACAACACACCATAATTCCACACATGGTGAAATAACAAATTGCAATTCCACCTCTAATAATATAACAAATTACAATTTCACACGTGGTCGTACAACACACCATATTTCCACACGTGGTGATATAACGAATTGCAATTCCACCTCTAATAATATAACAAATTATGTACAATTCCACGCTCGGTGATAGTACACATCACAATTCCATGCGTGGTGATAAAAAAATGCGTAGTAATATAACACATTGCAACTCCACACATGGTGATATAACAAATTACAATTCCGTACGTGGTGTTATAACAAATATTGTTATTTGTTATAATTATTATAATTATATTGTTATAATTCCACATATGGTAATGTATTACATTGTAATTCGACACATTATGATATAATTCATTACAGTTCTACGCGTGGTGAAATAATGCCTGGCAATTCCAAGAACAGTTATTCTACGTGTGGCGATATAACGTGTTGCAATTCCACGCGTTGCAATACTTTTCATAGCGATATAGAGCGTTGTAATTCTAAGCGTATTAATATTTTGTGTGGCAATATAATGTGTAGCAATATAGCATGTGATAATTCCACACGTGGCAGTACAATTCGTACTAACGTAACACGTGATAATTTTACATAAATCAGTTGCACGTATGGCAATACAACGCGTGGTTGTTCCATGTATAGTAATTCCACTTACGGCGATATAGTGCGAGGTAATTCAAAACGTAGCAATTCCATGCATAGCAGTACTTTTCGTGACGATATAGCTCGTCGTAATTCTACGCGTGTTAATTTCTCATGTGGCAATATAGTACGTGGCAATATAGTACGTGTCAAGTTCACGCATATTGATATAACACATGACAATACAATTCGTAGTGACGTCAGGAGTGATAATTCCATATAATTCAATTGCACGTATGGCGATACAACGTGTGATGATATAGTCCGAGGTAACTGTGGCTATATAATGCAAAGTAATTCCAAATATACCAATCGCATTTGTTGCAATATAATTCATAACGATATAGCAGTCGATAATTCTATGCATATTAATTCCTTACGTGGCAATATAACACATGATAATTCCTCATATAAGAAATTCTAAACATTATTATTATATAAATATAAATTACCCTTAAAAGTATAAAAGCAATCATTACAGGTGTAGCGTAAAAAACACAGTCCATTTTGAACAATTTACATAAAATTTATTATAGAATCCATCACATTTACTCCTTCAACACATGATTTATTGTTTCACAGCCAATTTTAGTTATTCTGTAACATGAAGTCCAATATTAAGAAAAATTTCAACCCTAAAAAGTGAAGAATCTTATCGACACTGAAATTCGATATTGAATTTTGAAAAAAATTGAGAGTGTAAAATTAATCAGTTTGACCTCCGAACATTTTATATCGCAGTTAATGTAATACGTGGAAAGATAAATATGTAAATTGATGACTGTTTTTAAATCAATAGATCGAAGGTATCACGTTAAAGGTTTCTGTAACGTCGAGACCCATTAATCGTTCTCGGAAGGTCGTAAAATTATGTCGTAAGATGCGTTACGCGTAGAAGCGACGAAAGCCGAAGTTTATAGTCAGGCGGAAAGAGGGTGAATGGGACCAAGGAGAGAGAGAAAGTGGATGGTAAATTCGAGCCCAAGTTTCTGACCTTATTCAGCTTATTTACATAAAGTGTCTTTGAACAAACGTAGCCTTTATGGGCAAATCATCTTAAAATACCATTTGAAAAACGTTCAGCAATTTTAAGGTATTATTCGTGTATACTGCTTATAATTGTACAGAGTGTTTTCGGATTAAAAATCAAACTTTACCAGTATGTTATATGATTAAATACAAAAGAAAAATGTTATATTAGATTTTAAAAATTTTATTAAAAAGTTATAACAAAAGCACAAAATATTTTTAGACTGTTGTTTCAGAACTCCAATTGTCGATTTTCATATTATTTTTAATATCTTTTCATGATGCATTCAGCCTATGTTCATATGAACATTCTTTCTTTTCTTTGCTTAAAGAACATGTATGTACAAAACTAGGACATACTGTATCGAAGAAAAGCAGTTATGTCATTTTGTACTTTGGTTATAATTTTTTATTAAAGTACAACACTATGACAATTTTTAAATTTGCAAGTTTTCATATTTTCAGTTTTTATACTTTCACATTTCTTAAATTTACAAATTTTCAAAATTCCAATTTTTTAAATTTTTCATATTCTTCAACTTCTATATCTGCAGATTACTAAATCTCTATACTTCGAAATATTCTAATTTTCAAATCTCCAAATTTCTGAATTCCCAAGTCTTCACATTTTTAAATATTAAAATTTCATTACTTTCCTATGCTGAAATCCTTAGATCTCCAAATCCCTAGATCAACAAGTTTCTAGATCCCCAAATCCCTAGATCAACAAGTTTCTAGATCTCCAACTCCCTAGATCATCAATTTTCTAGATTTCCAAATCCCTAAACCACAAAATTTCTAGGTCACAAAATCCCTAGATCTCTAAGTCTCTAAATTTCTACGTCCTCAAATTCCTATGTTTCCAAATTCTTAATTCATCTTCAAATATTAAAAACTAAAAATCCCTA
Organism: Megachile willughbiella; assembly: GCA_945859595.2. Taxonomy (NCBI): domain Eukaryota; kingdom Metazoa; phylum Arthropoda; class Insecta; order Hymenoptera; family Megachilidae; genus Megachile; species Megachile willughbiella. The sequence continues at coordinate 16,841,041 of OX243796.1, forward strand.
AAAATGATCGAGTGAGAGATCTCCTTTCTTTAATTACTATATTTTCTCTAACGAAGGCAGGTTTGCTTTTGATTGAGTACTAGTAGTACAGTATTTTCAATAATTTTTATAATAATATTTACTATTTTATTATTGTGTTATCTTTTTCTACTATTCTTTTATTTTATCATTTCTATAATTTTCACTGTTTTTACTCTTTTTGACTATTTTACTATTCTATTCCCCTATTTTAATATTTAACTATATTACTATTGTATTGTTTGATTGTATAATTATTTTACTACTATATCATCCTCTTACTTTCTTATTCTCCTGTTGCACTAATCATCGACGTTATCATTCTACTATTTTATTTAACATAAACTAGCTTTCAAACTTGTAATATGGAGAGGAGGAACACAAAAAATTACTCTTATTATTAAAATACTTTTCCTTCCTTCAATACTAATATTTAATAATAACGATAAAAGTGATGGTGGAAGTAGTAATAATAATAGCATTAATAATAATAGGAATAATATTATTTTGTCGAGAAAGGATTTCGATCAAAATTTCAGTAGTAATATAAGTAATAATAGCCAAAATATTACAAGTCGTAGCAGTACTAGTTCTAATAGTATTACTAATACTGAAAAAGTAAAAACTATAATACTTCAAAAACAATACTAATAATTGTACTAGTTATTATAAAAATAACCTCAGTACCAACAGAAGGTCAACCCCTTAACTTATGATTTATTCAACAAGTGCGTCAGACACGGCGATTGAATTATTGTTGCCATATTAAGTCAGAAAAAGAATATTCAAATGTTATGAATATTTTAAATACGACGACCATTGACAGATGTGTTGGATTTAAAATTAAACTCAAAATTTAATCAAGGTCATAATCTGTCGCACTTCAACTGTTACATGCGTCAAGTGTCGCAGACGATATAAGGCAAGAGAAGTGAATTGAAACTATCTGCTAATATGCACCCTTTCACTTTTAATTTCACTAACAACTATTACATGACTAACATAACTAACAACTATTACATGTAACAACTATTACAGCTATTAACCCCTTGCACTATGACCTATTTGTCAGGTGCGTCAGTCAGAACTAACTAAACACAGCTACAATATTAAAACAGACAAAGAATGTTGAAATATTATGACAACATGGTATTATGCAATCGTTGACTATGCAAATTATAATTGGACTTGAACTCCAAATTGAAACATATTCATAATTCGAGTAAAATTGATCCCAACTCAAGTACCAGTGCGTCACTAGTCAGACTCGTCAAAATAGTGCAAGGGGTTAATCCTCACACCCCAAAGAAGTCGCCGACGTCGATTAAGAACCGTTCACGATAAATATATCCAAGCAAAAATATAAAACTTACCCATCAGCAAGAAGTAACCGCATCCCTGTCAGAGCGAAGGATGCGACTTCCGTTTTAATCAGGTACGAATCCAAGTTATTAAAATTCCAACAGAATTTTCGCGATTGAATAGAGGCCGGCAGGGGGGGGAGGACGTTGACTGGCGAAAAAGAGCACGCTCGTTCACGAAGCAGCCCGGGTGCGGTGTCTGAAAGAAAAAGAAGTTCATTCATTCGTTCCAATAGACGAAAGAGATATAGAACCTCGGCTCGGACAGAATATCGGCAAACTAAAAACGTTAATTTATTCAATGGCAAAAAAAAAGAGAAGAGGCATGAAGACATGAGAGTACTGCAGTCTAAGAGATGAGCTTGAGAACGAAGAAAGAACAGAGAGAGAGAGACAGAGGGAGAGAGAAAGAGCCTCCATCGAGATGAAGGCTGACTGGGCAAGGACTTTCGGTAGGGTCGAACACGAGGAGGGGTAGAAGGAGGGGTGAAAAGGGTGGTTTTAAGGGGGTTGCAGTCGATGAACGAAGGGTGAAGGGACTTTGGGAGTCAAACGAAAGCCTCAGGCAGTTTTTCTACCGGCCTCCGTTCGAACTCTTGAGTTTCGCAGAGTTTTTTCTTTCAGATTTTTTCTAATTAATTATCGGTATTGATTGGTTCTCGATTTGACTGCGGAACGCCTTTGGCTACAACAGCCGGAGAGATGGAAATGACCGCACAGAATAACCGTAAAAGGGAGGAGAAGCCAAGCGAATTAACTGTCCATAATTTGCCCCGAGTCGTGATTAAAGGAGTGGCTTTACGATGAAAGCTAAGGAAAAGGATTTTTCGATATCCATTCTTTGATTCTTTCTTTTCATACCTTTGGCGGGATAGGTGCACCTTTGTGCGCGGTCAAAGTCTTTCGGATTTTCTTGCCCCCTTGTATATTTCCATAATTCAATCGATACGTGTCATTTTTACTTCATCTACAGACAATTTGGAATAAACGATCGTCAGATACCATATTTTACATTCGGTAGAAAATTATGTTCATACGTGATACCATATTTTACATTCGGTAGAAAATTATGTGCATTAGTGGTTCCAATGTGTGGAATACTACACATGGGTCTGAATGTTCATGTCAGATTATAATAATGAATCCAATATGCAATCTGAAAACTCAACCTAGAGGGCACCACTACATGTACTAAACTACAATGTTATTTATGTTTTCATGTCTTATTAATTAATGTCAAAAATGACAGTAATAGGTGAAGTTATTTATTATATTTATTGTTATTATAAATAAACGAGTAATATTGAAATAAATGTCTACAATTATATTAAAAGTAATATAGGTTAGATTACAACGATACAAACACTGATACAAAAATGCCATAAACAAAATGCAAAATACAACAAATTTGTTACAATCATGAATCGCGATCCTTTTCAACGCAAGCTGTCCGACTACATGCCAAATAGTAAACGTTTTTCGAAACATGGTCAGTTCAGCTCAAAAAAAGAAGATTGATTGTCCCGAACGCTTACCATACGAAGAAACTAGAATGGGATAAAGATGGAGTAGAAAAAGAACTTTCATCAAGAAAAACGTAAATAGAATTCCCTGGCATACGTGCGCGATTTGATAAATGAAATTACACATCTGCGTGGAGCACGATCGACAAACGCGATCGAAGCAAAAAAAAAATGGTACGTACAATCAATTTTTTTCGTTCCAATTCCGAAACGTTTCATCAGCGTATAGTTAGGGCAACGGGGCAAATAAAGCAAAATACAGCGCACGCTGTCCGCAGAACCGACGATTAACCATTCACGACTTTTTCCTCAAATCCATCTGGCCTCGAGTGCCGGTGGAAGTTTCTCGGAAGGTGGTCAGTACGTTGTAAGACTGGAGGATTGATTGCCTCCAAGGTTTCACGATGAAGCGTCCGGAAGAAGAGGGTAGAGAGATGAGGAGAAGAAGCACGTAGCTGAAGAGAGAGAGATAACCAGCGAAGAAAGAGAAAGATAGTAACGCAAGGTGAACGAGAACGAGATGGATATAGGTGAAGGGTGAACCATAGGGTTGAGAATGCGGCCAAAGTACGTGAACCAGAAGGGGTAGAGGGATGACTTGTGGTTGTGTGTCGCAAGATAGCCTCCCTATATACACTACACGCCATAAGTATTCACTCGATGCATAAGTCATTTGTTAATCCACATTTTTTTACTGTAATAAAAAGAAAACTTTTTTTTAAATTGTTAAAAATATATTGGAAGATAATTCACTCCGAAGAGTAGATATATAAAAATTTTTTAATTCATATATTGTACTCACGATTGTATCACCGCTTGTTACATGGTCATGTGTTACCATATGTGTCAATTGCATGCGTTAAATAGTTTGTGTTAAATTGTAACGAATTGCATCTTCATGAGTTTTGTGTTTTATTGCTGTGCGATATTTCGGTATATTCTGTACAGATATGCGTTATATTACCGCGCGTTAAATCGCCATGCGTTGTATTAGCTGCGCATTGTTTTCACTGCGCGTTGCATTTGCTGTGTGTTGTATTACTACGCGTGATATTTGCTATTTATTGTATTCGGTATATATTGTAATATTTACCATTGTGTTTATTATGCGTTGTATTCAGTACATGTTGTATTCGACAAGTTTTGCATTGGACATGTATTGTATTCGAAACGTGTTGTATTCGACGCGTATTGTACTATTACGCGTATTGTATTACTATACATTGTATTCGATACGTGTTGTATTCGACACGCGTTGTATTTGCTGCATGTTGTATTACTACACGTGATATCGCCACGCGTTATATTCGCTATAAGTTGTAATAGACATGTGTTGTATTACTACATGTGGTATCGCTACGCGTTGTATTTGACATGTATTGTATTTCTACGCATATCACTATATGTTGCATTCACAGCGCATTATATTTGCCGCACGTTGCATTACTACGCGTAATACCGCTGCGCATTCTATATACTACGTGTTATATCGCCATACATAATATTCGCTGCATTAATACTGTATACACTGTATTTACTATCTATTGTATTACTACGCGTAATATCGATCTACATTATATTCCCTGTGCATTGTACTCAGCACCTGTTGTATGACTACACGTTATATCGCCGCGATATATTCAACATACATTAATGTCCACACATCGTATCACCATGCGTTGTATTGCTACGCAAATATACAAATACATATTCAAATGTATAAACATATAAATATATATTCAAATGTACAAATATATAAATATATATTTAAATGTACAAATATACATATAAAAAAATATACAACCATATATTCAAACGTAAAAATAAATATACAAATATAAGAATACATGTACAAATATTAAAATAAGTATATAGACATACAAATTTATTTAATATTTGAAGACAACACGGAAACGTCGAAATACAATACAATACTTCTGGACGATAGTGTACTTTCGTCCTTACGTCCGTTGGTCCGTTCGTTTCTCGTCGTGTCGTCCGTTCCTAACCACTTCTCTCCTATCCTCTTGCCTTTAAGGTCCTTTCCAAGACTGCCCTAGGATGGACGAGGTGATCGAGGGTGGCTCACCAGGACTAGCGGGATGTTCTTGCACTTCGGGCAGTTAGAGTTGTGTGGAGTATCGTGGCGGTGAAATTGTGTGTGAACCCGCACGTGGTTTGTGTGAGTGAACATACGTTTGCACATGTGCACGTGGATTCGACTTCGATGGTGTTGAAACAACGACCCCAAACGCCGCAATTTGGGGATGTATTTCAGAGGTATTCGAGCCGAAACGTTTCGAGAGCTGTCAATTTATTAACAATTTAAATTAACAGTTTTACCTTCAATTTAAATGTTCGATACGCGAGTATATTGTTACGGTGTAGCATATTCGCATACAATCGTATTGTCAACATATCATTTCTCTCTCTCATAGAATACCCATTCTCTTATATAACTTATGGTCTGCGTATAACACCGAGCACGTTTTTATTGTATCGAGTGAATGAACACAAAGAGGAGGATGCTACATTGTTATAGTTGTATGTCAAAGGAGTTTTAGGTTCAGATTTTCAATCCATACAAAGGAATTTTAGAATGGAGTATTACGATGACGTTACAGTTGAGGTAACCTTGAGGATAAGTTAGATTAGGCTAGGTCAACTTTTTGCTTTTATTTTCAATCCATACGAAGAAGGAGAAAATGTTACAATGACGTTATATGCTAATAAACCTTGAAACTAAATTAGATTAGGCTAGTTTAGCTTCCTTTTTTTTTAGGAATTTTAAGAAGCAATGTTACACTAACATTAGTTGTGTTAATGATCCTTCAGGTACAATTAAGCCAGAATAGCTTTCTGTTCTCATTTCCAATCCATAACACTGCTGTTCCAACCTATATAAAATAATTAACAACATAGTAATTTCTATATTGACAACTTTTGGGGGGGGTTGAAATAGGTTACAACAGATACAACTTCAAAACAACATGTATTTCGACGAATGTACACGAGAATGTTGCACAGCACGCACGCGAAGTTCCACAATGGACGCCATGTTAACTTATGTGTCTAACTATGTTGCCCGGGGCCAGAGGTCTAGGTTATGGTAGCCAAGGTATACATTGTCTTATCGTTTATTTGATATGAGAATGTTAGGATTCATCTATACCAATGTTGACTCTGTTGGTATCAGAATAAACGTTCGAGAAATTTGTTTCGATCAAATGAGGCTTGTTAAACCATTACGTGTGGACTCATGCAAATGGGAACTTTAAAGCTCACCACTTGACGGTCGAGCAGGTTCTAAAACGTTGAAGTACGCGAGAGCAAGGATTCAACGAGTGGGTACTGTGCGTTTCGAGTTGAAACGAATTGTTAAATTTCGTTGTTATGACCTGGCTGAATTTTTTATTTTACGCGCTAGAATTGAACGAGTAATTAACGTCGAACTTTCGATTGCAGTACTTGTTTATTATTTTTAAATTGGCTTATTCATCAGTTTTGTGATTTTGTTTATTTCTTTTCAAATCTTTCCCACTTCTGTACATTATTATTACTATGGACTAATCGGGCCATTATACAGAATACTTTATCAGGTTACGTTGACCGTGCAAGGTTATTTTCAGGCATGATCACTGATGATCGATAAATAGATGCATAAGTTGGATACATGAAGTCTTATACATTTAAAATGGATCAATTGTATATTTCAATAAAATCAACGATAAACATAGAATTAACAATAGTATAATTTTCTAAACATTAGAATCTTTGATTTTTAAGAATGGTAATCTGGTTCACGCGTACCAATTCAAAATCGTAATTTGGCGGGAAAATGTTTCGATTCAAAAGTGTGACTGGAGTACATAATCCCATAGATTATTCCTCCGTCTGCCCATTTTCAGTCTAAAGTAAAAGTTCAATCTAAGTGAAGAAGTTTTCATTCAAAGTACAGTTTTTTTTATCCACAACTGTGCAAGCACACAAAGCTCCGTAACTTTCCGAATATCTGATTGTAGGTATTTCCTCGTTAGTCTCGCAAGATGGTGGCATATGTTCGAAACGAATGGAAGTTCACTTTACAGGATGACACCCGTTAAATGCCGTAGCTTACTATAGGAACTATCGGACAAGGTATGTAAGGAACTCAGATCTACACGTACAGGGTCCTTCGAGATTTGTGTATGTGTGTGTGTATGTGTGGACCCGCACGCACACCAGGCACCGCGAAATCTCACGACAAATACACACATGTGAGAAGCACAATAATTACTATAGGTAGTAAGGAGGGTACCCCGCGGGGTAGGTTGGCCGGCAATCGATATATACACACACGCACGTAGGACACGCGTACACACACACAGAGAGAAATCAGATGCCAGTGTGAACATACGCAGAAGGCGAGCGCGCACACCGTTACACGGTTTACATAAGTGAAGTTTCTTGGCCACCACCCTCAGTCACCACCTCTTATATACCCCTCTACCAGCCAGTGCCACCCTCTCTTATCCTTCCACGCTACCCTGGCCCTCTTCCTCTTGCTTTCTGCCCAAGCGTTTCTAATTTGCATTCCCCTCCGTTTGCACTCCTCACCCCTTCTCTGGCCCTCTCGCTCGCGCACCGACTCCTTACCACCCTCCCCCCTCGCCCTCCTCCTCGTCCACCGGTCTCTCTCTATATCGCCCCGTCTCTGTCCTTCGTTTCAACCACCACCGCCTTCTTCTCATCCTACACCTCCGAGCCATCCACCCAACAACCCCGTTGTCCGTCTTGCGAGGTTTCACGCACACGCGTGTCTTTCGTCCGTGTGCCACGCATACGATGGGAACAAGGGGCTAGGAGGGTTAAGGGGACGAGACAAAGAGACCACCCTTAACTTCGGCCCAGGGAGTAAGACGTCCACGGAGTATGGGACAAGGAGGATGAGGATCGGTCCAGGGCTGCTGCAGTTAGGTTAGGGCTGCCTGTACCTTCTTAATACCTTTCGTCGGGCTCGCTTGTATACCTATACGTTTTGGATCTTGATCGTTAAAGGTGCTAGGACGACCTGTACAGGGTGTTCCAAAGAAAAAACCGCCCACCGTGACGATTGCGAATTTTTCATTACGAAACGAATAAAAAAGTCCTTTACCATTTTGTAATCTGTCGACTCGTTCGCGAGTTACGCGCGATTAAAAATTCAGCGGTCGAATACCTCACATAAGTGACCGCTGCCTATGAGGCAGCCCGGAAGTGGAGTGCCCGATTTTGAATCGGTCGTATCTCGAGAACGGAGCGTTGGATCGCGAAACGGTAAAGGAGTTTTCGATCTGGTTTGACAAGACAAATCGACACGCCACATTTTTGAGACACCTCGTACAAATTCACCCTTGATGCGTGGTAATATTTTTAGCAGGACGGTACTACGCCCTCGGGACACGAGACTGATTAGTCAGTGGGAAACGAACATTGCGCCGATAATGTTTGATGGCGTAGGATGATATTAATGTAATTTGACGGCGAATTGTACACGGTGCCGTCTACAGGCACGTTTGTATGGTTGCAAGCCACGAAACTCGTTTAAATTTACAACATTAGTTTGTTTCTTTTTTTTTCGCAGCGTAAGTTGTCTGTATTATGAATGTATAACTGGCAAGTTTAGCAGCAAAAGTTTCGTGGCGAGCTGTCCTATAGCGATTTGACGCCGCAGTTCTTGGTACGGAGTTGAGATTTATGTTTGCATAAATTGGGAGCGGGTAATCTAGATTATCGTGACGAAACTTGTCACGGTTCTTCGAGTCATCGATCTGGCTGTTGCTTTCGATCAATTGTGCCCGTGTAACACTTGATAATAAACAATTCATTTCCATATTTTCACATTTTTTAATAAAATTTTTTTTTTTTGCTTCTTTATTACATCATGTCCATTCTCTTCTGTTTTAGATTAACTTCAAGATATGTTGTAACGATTGTTTTATTAAAAAATTGAAGTTAGATCATTTGCTCCATTCATTCAATTAGGAAGAAAATTGTAGCGAAATTTTAAGATTGGAATAATCTTAAAAGCGAGGTTATGTTGTATTTGTCAAATTTCGTCCACATGTAGATAGGTTAGGTTACTCTACCAGATTTTTAATTATAAATTAAATTGTAATGCAATAATTTGCATTTTCTTCGTATTGGAAGTATTCGAAAGGTCATAACCAATGAAATAAACCAAGGGATGAAAATTGTGGGATGTTTTTAATACAGAATGACCAATTGTAACTGTAAATGTAATAATGCAAATTGCGATATAATATAAATTGTAATTGTTACCAAATGTGAAGTTGGGCTGTACTAAGAAATATGGTCCACATTTGTCATATTTGACTCGATATCGTAAGGCAAGAGGTAAGGTTAGGGTATAATAGGATAGTACTTAGATATAGTAGGATCAGGGGACAAGTGGGTTTGGATAATAGGGGTCCACTAACTAATGTTCTGAATGAACCCTAAATTTTCTTCAGAACATATATAGTGTAACTACCATTTGATTGTTCTAACGTAACCTTGTAAGACACATCTGTTCTGGTCATAATCTCACTTGACACATACTTTGACCCATTCGACTGATTCTGCATGTCCCAAACATATGTTGGTACTACATCATTACATCTGACAAATCTTATTTCCCTTTATACTTATTTGAGACTAACCTGACAAATGGTTTCAACTTGTAGAAGAACAACTCATCACGTAACTGGAATTCATAGAAATTTATGAGTGCATCAATTTTGTTGAACTTGCTAGCGCGAGGAGTTAACAAGCTAGCTTCGACACGAACGTTTTAGAATATTTAGGTACCGGAATTCAAAGCTTGACTGCAGTTTGGCAACAAAATAACAATTATGGGTCCATGTACTTGGACCTGATTCACTTATGTTTGAAACAGATGAAGATACAATACAAAATATTTATGTAACTCGATCGAAAGCTTGATAGTTTGGACAATAATGATGAGTCCATGTATTTGGATCTGGTTATCTTACGTTTGCCAGAGATTAACATATGTTTCGAAATATTTACCTAGAGTGGAAGTTTGAATAGTTTGAATGATTAAAATGAAACTTCTGCAAGCTTGATATTTAAGCTCTTCAAGGATGATATTCAAAGTTAGAGAAAGAAATGAGATCATTTTTTGGTGTAATTATATTTTACTCCTATATCTGTAACAACAGCAACATCTGCATATGTGCCAACTACAAGTCAATATATTTTGAACTTGATTAACTCTCTGCGGGACATTCCCCGCGAAACTCCTGTGTTTTAACCCTTTACACTGAAGGTATTTTAGCTGTAAATAGCAACTCTGAAACTTTTTAGCTGAAAAATTGGAAGTTATTCTATTATTAATTACCACTTCGCTATTAAATGTCACACGAATAACTATAAATTTAGTTAAAAAATACTGGTTTAAATGGTGAGAGTTCTTCATAATGAAAATATTACGACCGCAAAGAGACCACATAGTTCAAAGTATCCATGAACCTTAACGAAGGTACCTTAAGTTTGAGAACAGTAGAGTAAATGTTCAACAACGAGTCGACAAATTTGGGCCTGATTAAGTTGTCCGAATGAGTGAAGTAAAAAGAAAGGAATATGTAACCGATACACGGAAGTAGAACGAGCTAGGTCTTGTAGAACAATGGTAGCAACGTAGATAAAGAAGGGTCGAGGCGGGCATAATTCCGAAGTGCGTTAAGAGATTCGACTGACTGACGTATCTGTCAGGGATGGATGGCAGTAAGGGTTACGAGCATCGCTCATCAGTAGCGGCCATATTGCCTGCCGGTAACCCCCAACCCTTCGCGAGGTACGCGAGCCCTGATAATTCCCTCCACTTTCTATCTCCCTTTCTTGCATCTTCTTTTCTCTCTTTATCTCGCGTTCGTTTGCCTGCTCACCCTTGGTGCCTTAGTCTTACTGGTTTCTTCTCCTTTTCTTCCTTCTTCTTCTAGCAAACGCTTCTTCTTCTTATTTAAACCCCCAGCGCCGCGGTGCCCGGGCTGCTTAATGAGAACCTCCACCTCTTCGTACCACCACCACCAGCACCACCACCACCACCACCACCACCACCATTGCCTCCTCCACCATCGTTGCTCGCCACTCTTACCTACGTCTTACCCCCTCGGCTGCCTGGCCACCCTTTACCAACCTCTCGTTTCAACCAGGACCCTGGTTGGGGTTCACCCGACGTCGAGCTACGACCCCTACACACGGCCGGCCCTGCCACACACGCGAGACATTTTAGACTTTTAATATTGATTACACGCTAAAGATGAACGTTGCCTCGACTTGGTAACAATGAAGGTTAGGGTACGTTTTCACGTCACCCTGGATCCGCACGATTAGTGCCCTACCACTCTGCTATCCCTTTACGAAATATCGTCCCTGAAAAAATACGAATAGCGTTGTTATAATATCGAGCTTCGTGTTGTTTCGGACTTGATGATATTTTTAATTCATTCTCTGGTGACAATAAATCATTTTCACTGAATGTCACTACTTTTGTCATCAGTTTGAGAAAACTGTTTACGTTGTCATTGCACTAGATCTTGTGTTGTAATTTCGATATTGATTATATGTTGAAGATGAACGCTGCTGGACTTGGTAACAATGAAGGTTAGGGTACATTTTCAGGTCAACCTGCGTCCACATGTTTAGTGCTGTGGTACTCTATCCCTTTACAAAAAATACGAATCGCAGTATTATTTTACTTTCTTGCTGTTTCAAACTTGATATTTTGAATCCGTCTTCAGGTGAAAATAAATGTCGCCATTGTTGTCATCTTGTGTACATTACAGATCCAATTATTCTGACAATGGATTCTGTGTCAATGCATCAAATATTGTAATATTTGAGGCCTACTTTCGAATAAAAATAAATCGCAACTTATAATGCCATGACACTGAATATCGTCATCAATTCGTAAAAATTAAAAATACTGTCATACATACAAATGTAATGTCTGAACAGTAATGCCGCTGCATTTAATTCCCCGATAAATGTCACATTTAATGTCTGCATGCCAGCCCTTGTATCATCATACGGTGCAACCCAGACATCATCATTACGATGTCCAATTACATATTCCTGTTCTTAAAACGAATGTCAAGAAAAATGTCACGGTGTCACGACAATCGATCATGTAGGGGCACATCGTACGAGGACATCCGAAAAATGTCACAGTGTCACGATATCCAATCGAATTTAAAAATTGAATTAAACCGTAATAACCGTACCGTTATCGAATTTCACGTGTTGTATTTGAAAGAAACGCGATCGTCGACTTTTGCCTTTCATGATCAATACTGTCCCTTGTACATTAAATTTCCTCTGGCTGAGGTTATTACCGTTTCGTGTGTAGTTAACCAAATCAGAGTTTCAATCTGATTTGTATGTCCTGGCCATTGATTACATTCGGACGAATTAGGTCACATGTAAATGAAACTCATAAATCTTTTCTTTCCCTTTCTTTGCTCTTTTCGAATTGTTCGCAGGCACACCATCCGAAATTACAGACGAATGTGGCATTAATCATTTCCGGTCAGCGTCGGTTCACCACATGTCACTAGATCATTTGTTACGCAATTTGTCGTGGTCAGAAACATTATAAATAACTTGTAGCATGGGTTAATTATAATTGATCGATTTCACGAAATTTTTTCGAATATAGTTTTACAGATAATTATGCACGTTTGTCTTGAACGAGTATGAAAGGCATGCAAATGAACGGAATATTCATTTCTATAACATCGACGTAGATCTTACAGATGTAAGCAGTCACGAAGAATATCTTTCTCTGTCCACCTACTTGCATAGTACAATATATCTAGGACATATTTACGACTGTTTTCTCCGTTGGCAATTGATCAATAGCCTAACGGTTCATTGTATAACATACCAATAAATAACTGACGTTTTTCCCTGCCTCGGAATCTAACTATACGATCGGATTTTCGCTCCACGAACGTGATCGATGACGCAGTAACAACTACAACTTAATACAAATTTAAACGAATGATATATAATGGCGGACGCGAGAGAAATATTTTGCTGTCTATACAATTCGTGTTTAATGATTGTCACGTTGGCTACCCTGGTGGTCGTCATCTTTGCCGTTAAATTAAGATGTTCGCTGTCGCGAAGGTCATTGACAATGGTGTCACAAATTTAATATCATCCCGTCACACATTCCATTTTTATTACCCTCAATTTATATTAATTATAATATTATTGTCCCTCATTTATATTAAATATAATATATTTTATAGTCACATGATTAAAACAGGATGTGAATTTAAAGATCACAGTAGAAAATAATTATTAGTTTACTAATTTACTAATTCTCCTTAATTAATTCCACTGGTATAATTATTATTAATTAATAATTAGTATGATTGTTTCATCATAACTCAGTTGAGTCACTGTCTAAACTAGAAAATACTATACTGTAAGGGATTACAATATTTTTAAAAGGTAAATAGCAGTACATAAAACGTTGTTACTCTTAAAATTAAGAGAGAGTTATACAGTCACAATTTTAACAAATTTTCAAATAGAAAAATTTGAAAAGTTTTGATCATACGAAGTTCGTATCCAGTTAATCCTCCAATAATTTTACACTTTTCTTATTAAATATGGGACATTATTAGACATAAAAGATCACTCTAGTTATAAGAACTGGAGAGGACAACAGATATTTTAGTACACTAAAATTCGGACGCAGAAACAGACTTCGCTAAACGTCATTTTAAATTTTCCCGCCAAATCTGCACTCTCCCTCGGTTCACCCACATCGAACTCTCCGTAAGCTCTCTACCCCCAAATCATTTTTATCTTCCTACACTACCCTTGAATGTTTTCAAATTATACTCTCCCTAGGTATCCTCAAATTTCCCTAGATCTCAAACTTTTCAAGATATTCCCTAGATTCTCCATGAGAATGTAATAAAAACTCTCCTCAATTACCCGAAACATTTAAATCTCTCGATATTTAACCGATAACCGATAAAGATCGAGCAAAGGAACCGAACGTATCTAGAAAATAATTCAAACGTAACCAGCAACGGCAAAAAGAGGATGCCGTTTAGTCGTACACATAATCAAAAGGAAGACGAATCTCTAACGATCTACCTCATTTGAAATGATCCCGCGAGAAGCTTTGTAGAAAGTAAAAAGGGCACGGTTATCGGAGTCAATCCATTTATCGTATTAAAATCTGTCCCAACGACATCTACTACATTGTTGTCTAATCGCAGCGCCGCGCCGGTGAACTTCCGTTCGGTAAAAGCGTCCGGTTTGCGTGTGTACACAGCATGCATTGGCGGTCTATTACGGGAAATGGCATTTGTATTTCTTTGTGCCGGGCAAAAGCGAATAATAGCAGGAACGTGGATTAAGACTGTACGGATAAGATCGTTTCAAGGATCCACTCGAGAGTCCAGGACCCATTGTCCCGATCGAAACGATCCACTAACCGATCGTCTCCTCCTCTGCTCGTCAACCCTCTCCTCTTCGTTCTTCTTCTCTCTGCCCCCTCTGGCTCGCTTCTTCATGGTTTTCTTTGTTCTTCTTGGTCGGATACCGACAACCACCCCGGTGGTATCCCTTCTGTGCCTATGGTCTCATCTCAGCCGTGCAGTCACGTCTTCAAGAGAGCACAACGCGAAGAGAGACGAGGATAGAAATCACGGGTGAAAGACGAGGATCCAGCAGCGGCGAAAGCTTTAAAAAGGAAGGAGAAAAGAAGAGAGAGGGAGAGAGGGGCACAGACACTACAAGGAGAGGATAGAGTGGACGGGAGTGGCAACGAGCGAAGAAAGAGGGGAAAGGAAACGGAAGAAGGGAAGAAAGGAGAAGGAGAGACGAGGTGGGTCGTTATTTTTGTGCCTGCTTGCTTCGTCTTTAATTTCTCCCCACCTTTTGCGCCACGGCGCGGACGCCGCGACGCCGAGCAGAGAAGACGTGGCCCCCACGCTTTCGTGTGCGGTTGTCTTACGAGGGTTGGACTTCGATTTTAAACGATCCTTTGTTTTCTCGTTGCATACTGTCAGTGATATGCTCGATATGTTTCCTTAATGTCGTTTTTTTGATACCAGGAATTATCAGTATGTAGAATTTCGATACGTTTTGAATAGGGGGAAATCTCGTATGACTTGATCACGTGTGGACATGTCAATTTCAAATAAGATTTGCTGAAAATTATGTGCTTCATGTTCATTAATTATGGATAATGTAAGAAATGAGGATTGCTGATGGTGTTGCATATCGCATGATTATTGCATATCACCAGGTTGCTTTATTCCGCACGATTACTGAATATTACACGATTGTTGCATATAAGACATTTGTTACATATTATCTGGTTGTATATCATAAGATTGTCGTATGTCACATGATTATTACATATAGCACAACTGTTACATATTACTTGGTTGCAGCATATCACATAATTTTTGCATACAACACAATTGTTACATGTCACCTAGTTTTTACATGTCACGTTGTTACATATCACACGATTATTACATATAGCACAATTGTTGCATATACATATAACAATTGTTACATATCTGCTTCTTGTATTACACCTAGTTGTTGTATGATATATGGTCGTAGCGTATACAATTGTTGCAAGTAATATGATCGTAACATTTCTCCGGATTGTTGTGTATCACACGGATATTGCATATCACATAACTCTTGCGCACATCGCGATTGTCACATGTCAGTTGGTAATTGCAAACCACACAGTTATTGCACATCACATGATTGTTGATTATTAGTAATGATTATATATGACATAATTGATGATTGCTGCTCACCACGTAATTATCGATAATTACTGCATATCATGTACTTGATAACACTCGTGTATTACATGATTGCATATCATAGGGTTACTGCATATCACTTATGCAGTGATGGTTGATGGTAGTGGAGGCCACATGATCGCTGACAGCTGTTATATCACATATTAACTTGTTACATGTCATACAATGCATATCAAATACATAATTTGCATGCATGTTGTATGTCATGTGGTTATTACATACAATTTAATTAATAGTTATTGATGTTACATATAACATAGTTCCTGATGATTTTATATCATATGGTTGTTACATGTTGATGCATATCACATACTTGATAAACTGTTACATGTCAAATAACTGTTATGTACATATGTTAATACTGCATGTTACGTTCTTAATTACCATGGTGACGGTCGTTAATAATTCTTATATATCACAGGATTTTTGCATATTACATGCTTGTGGCATATCACCAGCATGTCACATGACTGTCGCATTTTACACACTTCCGAAACACATAAAAGGTTAACAAAATTTGATCACATAAAAATACTACAGAATGTCAATTATAGTATATGATTTAAAAGTTTAAGTTTTGTGATACAAAACGACTTTTCCTTTATAAAAAACTTCATTTGCATAAAACTTAATTTTGCAAATTTTTCATATTGTGAAATCATGTCAAATTCGTTCTTTTCTTTATGCATTAATTTAACTAATTACAGTAATCAAATATAAATTGCATGTTGGAAACAATCCATTTTACATTGAAAGTTTTAAGGAAACACATGTAGTCATTTCCGTCAAGTTTCAAACTTCAGATCGATACGCTATAAACAGCTTGATCACACTTTCACGCTATCGCAACCATGTCTCTTTATACTTCCATATCCGCCATTATGTATTACAATTATAATTTCCCAGTAGTACATTATAAACGTTAACAACTTCATACAGCAATTTTCTCAAAATTTTGAATTTTAAACTGACATGTCGCAGGTACCATTTTATGACCCTCCTACGTCAAACAATGTCAGAAGTTTCCCATTCGACATATAATATTATTCATGTACACAAATCATTTTAATACAAATTATTTTGCAATCATAATTGACACCTTTCGACGAAAGGCTCAATCTATTTCCCTAAAATTAAAAAAGGTACAACGAAAAATCAATAAGAGAAACGTGAGAAATCTGAATTGCAAAGAATTAATTAACATGTAAATATTTAGGGTGTCATCGCGTGTCGTTCAGACCCCGTGCAGGATAATTTGCCAAAAACCGTTTAAAACCGTGGTCGGACAGTGGAGGTCCTTCCCTTGTTAGTTCGTATGCATATCTCAGTGCCTCACATATTGATTCAGGGCGTCATTACGCGTCTTAGCTCGGCCCACTCCCACCACCGTCTAAAACCACCCTTCTCTCTCTTCCTCTTTCTCTTTCTCATCCATCTACTCCACCTTCGCCTCCATCCACCCCTTCTTCACCTACCAGAGTCCTCCTGTGGCTCTCCTTCGACTACCCAACCACCCACCTACCCTTGCTACGAACCTTTACTACCCCCGGTTGGAAGAATCTTCTTGCAGACCGACCGGTCCTTTCCTCTCCCCTCCATGCTTAATAACACGCAACTCACCCCCCTTCTGCTCTCACCCCCTCGTATTACTTGTATGTCCTTTTAATTCCTCCCTCTCCCTCTCTATTGTCTAAACGCTCGCGCACAACATTCAGGTGCGAGACGGTCCCAGCAGGTGTAGCCGATATCTGATCAATTTCGATCGATGATCATTCCCTCGAAGGTGAAGACGAATGCCGTGGTAGGAGGATTATTCGAAGTAGGGAGAAATTATGAAAGCGGCTGGAGATTTTAATATGCAAGGATCATGATGAAGAAGTATGATTGGGAAGCAGACAGGTTCTCGATAAGAATTGGAGGCTCGGAAATTGGAAGAATACACGAACCGTTGCTTCACTGTTGCGAGTTAGTCCTGTTCTTCTGATTATTCTTCGTGATTGTTTGATAATTGTGTGCCACAATTATGCGGAATGTTATGTAATAATTATTTGTGTTACGTTCAGTTTTTTAGTAGGACGAGTAGAGGGATGAGTTTGTTTTTGATGATGTAGATTATCTATGTTATTAGGTTAGCCTGGTAACGCGTTTGAAGCAGTGTCCTATGTTCTTGGTCTGATTAGCTACAGGTTCGAACTACTTCGAGGTCCCTTCCACCAGACCTGGCCAACTCGTGACCTTCGACCCACGGCCGATGAGGAACGCTAGACTTTCGTCATGGTCAACGACGTTAAACACCATTAACCCTTTGAAAGCTGACTCACCACTCGGTTTAATACAACCTGAAATACATACTTTTTAACTAAATCTATATTATTGTACATGTAGTAAACATAATGAAACAAACAATTAATAATGGCAATTAATAATAGAAAAATAACTTGCAAAAGAATACATTAAACTTTCCATATAAAAAGTTTTGAGTCATCTGCCAACTACAAAAATATCTTCTAAGGGTTAATATGTTAACTGTGTCTCTTTTGATGGATATATTTAATATAATCAACTAACAAAGTAATTTTCATGTACTGATAGTGTGAGGCATTAAATTGAAAGCGTGACTTTTGACCAAAAGTCCCATTTGGGAATTGAATAATTAGTGAAAGTGCAAAGTTCATTGTTAAGTTAGTTTGGTTCACTTTAAATTTGTTACGAACTTTTGAATTTAACACATGTACACATTATTAAATTGTAATTCGATAAATTAAATTTTTAACTGAAATTAAAGAAAAATGTTGGTCAGGTTATATTAAATAATTTTAATGCGACTTTTTGAGACATAATTAATAATATTCTTTTATTTTACAATATTATATGCTAACTAGGGAACATTCGAAGTTGTAACATGATTGTTTTACTAATAAATAGTAATATATATAGTACTATAATAAAAGGTAATAGTAATACTCGTGGCGCTAATTAATTAACTCTAGGGATATTGTTAACAACGACGTAAATATACAAGTTTTTACAATATACATTTTATTAAATACATTGATGGATGGTGCATAGTATTATTTCTCTTCAGTCCATTTTTATAAAATGTAAATATTACTTATTACGATTTCCATAATTTATAATTTGAAATTAAAGATAATATAACAAGTAAAAGTGTCGGTTGTACAGTTAATAACAAAATTAAATTATGAAATATTGTGAAATTGTACATTATTTAACTTGTTATTTTACATTATATTAAAAAAGAATTTTTAGTTTAATGATCTTATTTCGGAAGATACAACTTAAAGAAATTCTTCTTCTAATAGTTGTTATAGACAAAATTCATTACATCAATTTGGTTTGTAAATAATATTTTCAGATCTTTGTATTTATTAGAAGTGCGAAAATATTTGTTAATTGTAAATAAATAGTTTATGTTCTTTGTGCTTGAAGCGTCATCTGTTAACCCCTCATGCAATGAAAACTAATAAACGTTAAAAATATTATTATTATAATTTCTACTTTTATTATTAGTATTTATACTATAGACAATACATAAGTTCTTGTAAATATAATTATTCTTCAAAACAAAATGAATAATTACATAATAGGATATTGCCAAACAAATTTTCATGAATGTACATTTTACTTTAAGTAAAAATTTACACAATGGTACACATTCGTAGTAATAAAGAGTAGCAGAAAATAAAAGAAAAAAACTCTTCCAAATATTTGAAAATATAATTGATGTTATCGACTGATGGAATAGAGTCAAATAATTGGGCGAAACTTCGGAAAACTGTTATGCTCCGATATCGACCAAATATTTCAAATAAGCTCCCTTTTACAAAAGAAAATATCTATAAGAATGGTTTTTGATTCGAAGGAAAATTTTTTGCCATTCTTATGTCGTTCCCTATATCATCGACGAGATACAGTATAGTGTGCGAATTGTTCTGAACACATAATCCGCAACTTTGGAGCAACAGAATATATTGCAAAATAGTATAAAATCAGCTTTAATAAATATATAATAAATATACAGCATAATAATCGATAAAATCAATTTTAATTGAATTTTTACGAAAATGGAACAACTGGCGCCATCTCTCCGGCGAACAGGGTGAACAACACACTTTTGAAACAGTAGTTTAATTAGTTCACACCTGCCACCACTAGATAGCAGCACATATGACAGAAATGTGGCGTATATTTAAATAAACAATTTTATTTTTACAATTTTATCTTCTTTTAAATATTTACAATGGTTTAATTAACTTCTCAACACACAAGCTTTAAATTTTAATTTCAAATTATAAAATTAATGGAAATATTTGATAATAAATATTTTTGAATATTTCCGCTATAAATTCTTGTCTCTGACTGATTATTTATAAAAAGAATCTCATATTTAACTACAAAAAAATTTTGCTATGAAATTATAAAAATTAATTGCAAATTGACATTATCTACAAATATAAGACAGGATCTACTGTCTTTATCTACAGATTAGTTACAGAAACCCTTAAGGTAATTAGTATTAGGCTAAGAATGGTTAAAAATAGATAATAGTTTAGTAAATCCCAAAAAATTCGGATTTAATTGGTCTTGCACTGCAATGTAATTCAATTCATATTATAGTCAATTAAACTAATAAAATCAACTATATTAATTGATCCGAAAACGGTACACGTGGCGCCATTTGGCGGCAGCGTGTGAGAACTAATGAAACTAGAGTTTCAAAACCGTGTAGTTCACCCTGTTCGCCGGAGAGATGGCGCCACTTGTTCCATTCTTGTAAAAATTCAATTAATATTGATTTTATTAACTTAATTTATTATAATATGCATCAAATTACATCGGAGTGCAAGACTAATTATCTTCGGAATGTTTTGACTTTATCAAACCATTATCAATTTGGCTTTTCTACGGAAGGCCATCGTAATTTAGCATGACGATTTTCCGAAGAAAAACCAAATGTACCAAAGACAACTAGTACCGTCTCTTAACGCAATTTATCGTATATTATTGTTAATTAAGTAGAAAAAATTAATATTACTGGTATTCGTTCCAAGAAGGTACAGTTGGTGCCATCGAACAGTGAATGGCGAAACTATCGAAATAGAAAGATGAACTCTCCTACAAACTTAGCAAATTTTTCGGTTTCCTGAAATGAGCGTTATATTTCACCTTCAGTGGAGCTAAAAGAATGCTATCGTAATACGCGAAAAACGCTCGAAAGGAGAATGAAGAATATTTCATTTTATGGGTTTCGAAAAGCTTTTCCATCCACCAGTAAAAAGGATAAACTAAGTTCGAATTAAATACCGACTCAATTTTATTTATTGACTATTCAGACTTGTTAATATTTTTTAAGCAATACTTAATTAATTCTGCTTCCACCTTTTAAATCGAAGGAAATTAATATTTGTTAAGTTCGTTTAAAAACAGTAATCAACATGTAGACAACATCAATACCTGTTTCACCATACTGTAATCTATAAATAAAATCAATTTCTATTTCTGTGCAATTAATTACATAACTTCATGTTTAAAATTCTTTTATTGTAAATCATGATACTCTTTCTGTAAATAGGTAAAAACGAGTTATCATTGAGTCGACTTGTAAAAAATATTTTCAAACTAATTAATCAGTCAATTCATTAATTTGTAATATAGAATTTTATAAATGCTAAATTTGTTGGAAGACAAGAAATATTGTAAATAAAAATTTTTGATTAAAGTATATGCCACCGGTTTACAAAATGCATTATTTTTTATTTTCTTTTTAACGTCTTCAGCACGTTATGATGATATTCTATCGAGATACGGATGTACCTAAATATTTTTGTATTGTACTGTAGTAGTACGTAAAACATTAAAATCATTTATGAAAGGCTGGTTTTATTAAGAGGGGTATATTTTTGTCCAAAGACTAAGTGTATTTAGATAGGATATTATTGACAAAAGACTAACTGCCTTTTGTCAATAATATTCAATAATAATATGTGAGATATATTGTCAATAATAATATGTGAGAAGATATTATATCCTCCTATGGGTCCCAAATGGACTCGAGGGTTGTAAATAAAAAAAAATTGCAATTTTAAAAATTTTCGAATACAAAGCTTTGATTCCACCCTAATACCATTTTTCTGACTTTATCGTGCTCATACATTAATTTCTAAGCGTCAACAAAACGTAATAATTCTTTGTTTTACAAAAAAAGCAGGTTTTTATATCTCTAGCTCCTTACTTCACCACAAGATGGCGCGTTGGGCGCGCGAAAATATATATTTCAAAATATGAACCATTTACTTTGAAAGTGGTTTAAGTCCATTTACAATCTGTACATGTATATTATTTTAGTTTTTGTCTAAAAGAATTTTTTATAATAAAATTACATGTCGATAGATTAGTGGAAACATTTCCAGACTTGAAATAACTAACCTATATTTTTTAATCGACTAATATGCTAACCTTTCATTTTCTCGTAATAAAAGAAAATGGACTTACACTTTCAAAATAAATGTACACTTAAGAATGAGTCCCCCAAAATATTTTCAACGTTTAAAATTACTTGTCAGTTGGGTTTTATAAAATTGTAATGCCTCTAAATTTGTATATTTGTCAATTTCCAAATTTCCAAAAACTGACACTTCAAACTTCAAATTCTCCTCTTTCCAAATTCCCAACTTGTTATATAATCAAGTCCTGAGGCTTCCACATCTTACTAACTTAATTTACGATGCTAATTTTCTGCGCTTACTATATCATTTACGCCTTCAATCATCTTAAATTCCTGAAATCATCAGTCTTAATCTTATATTGTACAACAAACCAGTTAGCAAATTTGAAATTCTAACGTCGATATTTCAATACTTCCTACAATCACGTTAAGAAT
Organism: Megachile willughbiella; assembly: GCA_945859595.2. NCBI lineage: Eukaryota > Metazoa > Arthropoda > Insecta > Hymenoptera > Megachilidae > Megachile > Megachile willughbiella. Next base: position 16,863,704 of record OX243796.1, read on the forward strand.
TTAATTGAGTATTAGTCTATGATTTCAAATTCAGACATTCATGAACTGTCATAAATAATAATGGTTAACTACTCCTGCTTGATGGATTCATTTATACAAAAATTATATAACATAGCACGACAATAAAAGAATTAAAGCAGGTGACTATAATCTCAAAAAGCAGGATATGTGTCGTAATTATTTTATGTAACATATTTACAGTAGTAAGTTATTATTTATTAAGAACTTATGAATTTCAAGATGTATGGACGATGAATCGATTAATCGACCGTAAAATGCTAATTTTAAGGGTGATGTCGGAATACAATGCATTGTCGATGGAATAATGTATAATGAACTATTAAAATTTAGCGAAGCAATTAATGGAGAACACTGCGGCGCAACAATTAGGCAAATTAACCAGAACAGTACATCTTAAGAGGGCATCGCCGTTGAATAAAGACGGAATAATTTTCCATCAAGATAACGCTGGACCCGACTTCGTCTACCAATGAATACTCAGAGAAAATAATTAGAAGACTAGAAAGTTTTTTTCGTAATTCGACTAAAACCATTGCTATGCTCTTAACCCGTATCCTACATTCTCTTAACCCGTATCCTACATTCGTAGTTTTATCATATCTCCTTAAAATCTACGAAAATAATTGACCCTCTTAAGAAAATAATCCGAGAATGAATTTTCGAAATGTATTAACTTTTTATTTATAATTAGCCTTTCTACAAAATATGAAAGAAAGAATAGATGTAAAAGATGAAGATTAAAAAAGGTTGATAAATATGAAACAGAAACTCAAAATATTTGCTCATTGTAATTTTAAGCGTGTATCGTACTTCATCATCAATTGAAATTTTCACTTGTTGCACGGTTTAATAAATGTAACATAATTTCTAAGAGAGTGTAGTGCAAATGTGATGATTAAGACGTTAATACTGAAATCAATTACATTTATTTTCATTCTTGTTATATGTATACATTTGGACTTGTACCTCTCATCTTCTTGTATATAGAAATAATTGTTAAACGCATTAAATTATAAATGCAAACAACACTCATGTAACACGATTATAGAATATACACGTGTTCGTACTCACAGAAAAACAATATTAACATAGATTGTTCGAACAATTGAGAAAAAGCTTCATTAAAATTCTACATAGCTATAAATATACTATTAGTTTTCTATTTACATTCTTGTTAGCTGTACATTTTCAGTTAGTGTTCTGAATCGGAACTGTTCATTTCATGAACGAGTAATCGGTGAGAAATTTTATAAAATCTCGGTCAAATTGTGTAAGAAAATATCAGATATGCAAGTGTGACGATTCATGAAAAACTACAATATACAAACAAGCTGTTTCTCGGTAATTACAAAATATTTTGCTAAAATGTGAGTTCAAACGTCTGAATTCATCTTCAATCAAACAACTCAATCGTAAAAGCAACACCAATTTCGCTACAAAGCATTTCTCAAAACTTCAAATATTTCATAAATCAATTCAAATATCGATATCAACGTTCAACATAAATCGAAACAACATGAAATCATGTGATTAAAGTGTGATCATACGTGAAACCAACAACCACAGCAAATCTTTCAATATAATTTAATAATTGTTCAATATTTATGAAAAACTACAATAAATTCAATATTTATGAAAAATTACATATTTGTGAAAAGCTAAATAATGAAACCAAAGTTTCAATAATAAGAAATAATTTGTGGTTTCATAAATATCGAAACTTTGGTTACAACAAGAAAATATTTTGTTGAAAAATAAGTCCAGACATCAAAATGTATTTTCGATCATCGCAAAGAACTCAATCATAAAACCAGCAACCACAGCAAATCTTTCAATATAATTTAATAATTGTTCAATATTTATGAAAAACTACAATAAATTCGATATTTATGAAAAATTGCATATTTATAAAAAACTAAATACTGAAACCAAAGTTTTAATAATAAGAAATAATTTGTGATTTCATAAATATCGAAACTTTGGTTACAACAAGAAAATATTTTGTTGAAAAATAAGTTCAGACATCAAAATGTATTTTCGATAATCGCAAAGAACTCAATCATAAAACCAGCAACCACAGCAAATCTTTCAATATAATTTAATAATTATTCAATATTTATGAAAAACTACAATAAATTCGATATTTATGAAAAATTACATATTTCTAAAAAACTAAATACTGAGACCAAAGTTTCAATAATAAGAAATAATTTGTGGTTTCATAAATATCGAAATTTTGGTTACAACAAGAAAATATTTTGTTGAAAAATAAGTTCAGACATCAAAATGTATTTTCGATAATCGCAAAGAACTCAATCATAAAACCAGCAACCACAGCAAATCTTTCAATATAATTTAATAATTGTTCAATATTTATGAAAAATTACAATAAATTCGATATTTATGAAAAATTACATATTTATAAAAAACTAAATACTGAAACCAAAGTTTCAATAATAAGAAATAATTTGTGGTTTCATAAATATCGAAACTTTGGTTACAACAAGAAAATATTTTGTTGAAAAATAAGTCCAGACATCACAATGCATTTTCGATCATCGCAAAGAACTCAATCATAAAACCAGCAACCACAGCAAATCTTTCAATATAATTTAATAATTGTTCAATATTTATGAAAAACTACAATAAATTCGATATTTATGAAAAATTACATATTTGTGAAAAACTAAATACTGAAACCAAAGTTTCAATAATAAGAAATAATTTGTGGTTTCATAAATATCGAAACTTTGGTTACAACAAGAAAATATTTTGTTGAAAAATAAGTTCAGACATCAAAATGTATTTTCCATCATCTCAAAGAACTCAATCATAAAACCAGCAACCACAGCAAATCTTTCAATGTAATTTAATAATTGTTCAATATTTATGAAAAACTACAATAAATTCGATATTTATGAAAAATTACATATTTGTGAAAAACTAAATACTGAAACCAAAGTTTCAATAATAAGAAATAATTTGTGGTTTCATAAATATCGAAACTTTGGTTACAACAAGAAAATATTTTGTTGAAAAATAAGTTCAGACATCAAAATGTATTTTCCATCATCTCAAAGAACTCAATCATAAAACCAGCAACCACAGCAAATCTTTCAATGTAATTTAATAATTGTTCAATATTTATGAAAAACTACAATAAATTCGATATTTATGAAAAATTACATATTTGTGAAAAACTAAATACTGAAACCAAAGTTTCAATAATAAGAAATAATTTGTGGTTTCATAAATATCGAAACTTTGGTTACAACAAGAAAATATTTTGTTGAAAAATAAGTTCAGACATCAAAATGTATTTTCGATCATCGCAAAGAACTCAATCATAAAACCAGCGACCATCTTTCAACACAATTCAATAATTTCTAAATATGAAAAGATAAAAACTACATTTTATTCTAAACTAAATTTAATTCTAAACACGAAGACTACATTTTCTTAGTAACACCGAAACATCCCCAACCACCCCAAATAATTCGACCCTAAAATTACCATTCGCAAATGCAGTGTTACCGAAGAAACTATACAATTAAATTAACCTAAACCTCGAAGTTGATCAACATCGGCGTAATTAGCGGTCATACAGTGTGGTTTCACAATTTCGGTGTAAAATGCAGGTATGTCGCAAGGTGTGGGTCCAAAGGGGGACAGCCTACCATTTACTTTGTATCCCCGCGAGATACAAACGGTCGTAGCTCGTTGCTTCTTTTTCATCTCTCTTGAGGCGAGGAACGTGTGATGGAGAGGAACGAAATGAAAGTTCGTGGCAATGTTGGACAGTCGCCGCCAACCAGCACGTCAGAAACAACGTGGGGTGCCGCGAAACAAGGTGAACAGGTTTGCAAGCGGCATTGTGCGAACTGCACTTTGCTTGTTGCTCGCCGATACAATTTTCAGTTCTGTACGACGACCGGCGTCGTCCTCTTCGTCTTTCGTGGACGACTACCTACGGCAAAACGCGGCACTCAGCGAAATTTTTGCTCACGTTGTTCGCGACTATGGGACTCGGTACGCGGCTCTCAGACCTTGCCGGTTGTTAAAAAAGAAAGAATTAATCGGGAACTCGTCACGCGAGTACGTTCAACGATAAATACCGGACAGCATCCTATCCGGTGACTACATTTGTGGACTGTGAGTGTTCGGATTAACTGATGTCTTGTGAATGATTCAAAGCCACGAGATCATCGTGACTGCCGGCCAGGTAAATGTACCTTCGGATCAACTTTTTTCCCGGAAATTAATTCTCGTATATTCATGGATAAAGTCGTTGTGCAGTTTTTTGCGGATTAATGTACAATAGCGTTGATTCACCGCGCTTCTTTGTAATCATATTTGTTGCTACTTCTTTAGTGTGCACGCACGCTTTTTTTTTTAATCAGATTATTTTATGTGGAATAAATTACTCGTACTATAGATTTCGTATTTCATTCGTAAGTTAATGTAATTTATTTGTATTTTTTGGAGAATTTGTAGTTTCATTATTTGACTTTGTTGTATATATCGCCTTACATATTATTTGGTGTATTATTATGTTAGGTGAAATTTGTAAAGGTGATTGCAATATTAAATAGTATCAAGTATTACAAAATATAGCATTGACTTATTACTATATTTATTTCAGATAAAAATTTTCAAACTTAATATTTACTATTTTGAATAATAGAATATATTCCAAGAATAAATTGTAAAAATTAATAATTTATATTTCAACAATACAGTGAATTACAAAAATATAAATATTATATTTACTATACTATTTTAGGCAATAATCGAGAAGATTAACAACTATTATTTTAAATAATATACAAGAATTATTAGGTTATATTTTCTGTATTAATATTTTAAATAAGAATTACAAAAGATTAATAATTACTATTTCGATAAATAATTATAAATATTAATAATTACTATTTTAATAAGTAACAGTTGTAAAAATTAATTATTATTATTTTACATAAAGTAATTATAAGTTCGCATGTTTGTTATGTTAGTATTTTAAATAACGTTACGAAAATTAAAAATTACTATTTCAAATAATATATTTAGTACAAAACATATTGTATTACATTATATTTGCTACATTACTATTGAAGAATAATTTTGGATTAAAAATTAATTATTGTAGTTGGAATTACTATTTTAAATTCAAATCCTTCCCGCCACTTTTCAATACGTTTGAAGCGCCATCGATAATTCGCGCAAAAAATTGTAATAAACAGATTGTGAAATGTTTACACTAAATTTTCGAACAAAGAAACAAAGAAACGTCTGTTTCTTTGTTCAAACAAGATTTTCTTTGAACAAAAAACACTAGTTTATTTTGTATATTAAATATCAAAATATATTAAAATATACATTTTATATTACGATAATATTGTGATAATTTAATTCAAGTCTTTTAATTACAATTTCTATTAATTTTGATAGAACTTTTAATTATATAATATTATATTTACGAACATTTTCATTTTAAATTATGGAAACTTTTAAGAAGCTTTTGTCAAAATATATGTTAACTTTTATCAAGATAAAGAATCATTGTATAAATTAATTTTCATGTCATACCTGATTTGTTTATTTTTTAATTTTAGTTTTAATTGCGAAATAAATGGTTACGAATCATCCATAAATCTAGTGTTAATTACATGAGATTGAGGAGTTGAGTAATTTTATTACGTTATAAATCGCTTTGGGAAAAATTAATCAGTATTCAATTTTTTACAATACGTTGATGTTTTTCTTTCAGAATTACAGTGTTCTCAAGTTTGATAAAATATTCCTAGAAATATCAATTGTAAATAAAATGCACTTTGTTTTCCAATTACTTTTCATTCTGCGATTGATATAAATTCTGAATGCTAAAAACATTCGAAGGTTATGGTAAATAATATATCAATGTAAACTTGTCGGTCTTTTACCTTCACTGGAAGATTAAATATAATCTTATTTTATAAATTAAATTAAAATTCTATTATTAGTTCTAAAATTATTTTCCTTTAAAAGTAATAACAAATTGCATTTATAAAATTTAAAAAATTTTGTTTAATATTAAAAGAAAGTTTCAAATTATTACATTTCAAAAATTTTTTTCTTACATAATCATTTATTAAGAAGAATAATTAAACTTAAATTAAAAATTATTAAACTTAAAAATACATTAGATTTAAAATTTTTTTAATGGTTAAAAAATCATTTTTGTTTGTAAACGATAAAAATGCCAAATTATTAAATTTGAAATGTCATTACAGAATTATTTATTTGAAAATAAAAGTATATATTAAAAATTTTTAGTTACAAATTATTAAATTCTTTTAGCATCAAATTATTTTTATTAAAAAATGAAAGATTTCGTTTAACAAAAAATTCCAAAGAAGACAAAATTTCTAGAAGAATAAAAATAAAAGTGATCGAGAAATCTCGGGAAATATGGTGACTAATTTCAATTATCGCCATTTGTATTATTATTTATTTGAAAATATAAATATTCTTTCAAAATAATTTTAGAACTATTAAATTCTTGTATCGTCAGAACTTATTACACAAAAATAAAAGATTTCATTAAACGAGAAATTCCAATGGAAACAGAATTTCTAGAAAAATAAAAATAAAAGTGATTATGAAATCTCGAGAATTACGGTGACATAATTTCAATTATCGCCATTTCTATGAAACAGTGCAACGCTAAAGCTGTCAAGCAAATTACAAATAAAATAGTGCAATATTACACGCGATCGAAGTTACTTACATGCCTCCATTAACAATGGAGTTCAAGGTTTCGAGAAAATAAAATGCGTTGATACAGTCTCGTGACGTTTAGGAAGTAGATAATTTTAGCTTCTAATAGCAGGAAAAGTTGAGAATGAGCAATCATACTTATTGAATATCTAGAATTTATTCTAATAAACTAATTGATAATATTAATCATTAGTAATAAAAATTTATACTCGATAAAACTTTTCGGGATAAATAATCGAAAATGTCATAATTCACATCGTATCTTATCTTGTCCATATAGAAAAATATGATTTATTGATATTTTAGCTGTTTATCAATAATGCAGCTGTTATATCTTATTATGTCTACTTTCAGATGCAGTTCAATTTAACTTTCATGTCAGATGCAGAATCACTTTAACGAAATTATAAAAAGTTCATAGGGTGAAATCGTTTTATATTTTAAATACATTAACTTTGTGCGCATTCAATGCTTGTAGCACATCAAATTAAAACTAAAACTTTCATAAAAATGCCCCCACCAGTATTTTACGCATATCTTTAATACGAAAAGATTTAAAAACGAAGTTCACTAATTAATTCTTCTTACCAGAAAATTGTGAATTTTGGAAAGTAATGTTCGACACGATTTCGTGAAAGTATGGCGAAATACCAAGTGCAGCATATCAATTTAAAGTTTACAGTTTCATGAAAATAATTGCGTAAAGTGCCCGTCAACATATAATTAATGTAAACAGAGTAAGGACAAAAAGAATTGAATTCTTGCGTTCTTGCATATGAAATGAAGTGTTTCGAAACGGAAAGTATGATGAAACTTCATGATATAAAAACACCGTAATATGACACTTATGCTACATCAATTTAAAGCTTAAGGTTTCATGAAAATGAATATGTAAACGATCATCGATATTCTAAATATGAATAGAGTAAAAGAAAGAAAGAATTATTAGTTTTTTGCGTATACATCGAAGGTTTGAAAAGGTGAAACGTCTGGTGGAATTTCATGACTGAAAAGTATTGCATAATAACACGAATGGTACACCAGTTTAAAGCTTAAAGATCTGTGAATACGACCGCATAAGCCTTTCATCGATAGTTTCAATATGAATTGATTTTTTCTTGAAATAAGCAGTGTATTAAATAATTCGGTAGTGTCTATCAGAGAGTATTTCTAATCTTTTATGTTTGAAGAAGTGGATTATTTCAAAAAGTGTAAGTTTTCTATAATATAACAAATCGAGAAGACATTTTAAGAGAGTTAGAATATTTGCTGATGGAAAATAACGATGAGTAAATTGTAAATCAGTTGATTCATTGTTCCAATGATAAATCAGCCATTTTAAGAATACCGATGAAACATTTACGTGATCAGTTTTGCTAAACTTTAAGCTTCAGTTTTATGTAATATACATTTGTGCTGCCTTGCAATATGTTTATGTCATTTGATATGTGACACAGAAACATTGTTTGCTATAATTGATAACCAATCATTGTATGATAGAAATATTAAAGAAAATACTATACGTATTTTTTGAAGAAATCTTAAGCTTTAAATCCATGTAGCATAGGTGACATTTTGTGATACTTTTATCTCATGAAATTATTTCAGACCTTTTGATGGAGTTAAAAAACTGATGTATAATATAAAGTCATTGTTCAATACAATTATTAATCAATTTGTACTAAATATAATAATAAAAACTTTATGTGGACATTTTTAAGGAACTTTAATCTACCTATCGATAAGTACCATTTTTTAATACTTTTATGTCATGTTATCTTAGTTTGAAATTTAAAAATTGACGTAATATAAAAGCACTGTTTACAATTCGTAATTAATCACTGTGTGTTAAAAATATTAACAAAATCCGTATACTGACATTTTCAGGAAATCTTCAGCTTTAAATCCATATAGCACAAGTGCCATTTTGTGGTACTTTTCAGTCATGAAGATATCTCAGACTATTTACGTTTCAAAATTAGAAGAGTGACCTTAACATAAAATCATTGTTCAATACAGTAGATATTCAATCATTGCATGTTAAAAATTCAACGGCAATTATATACAGTCTTCGACAATAATGTTTAAGCTTTAAATTCATGTACCATACGTGTTATTTTATGATACTTTTATGTCACGAATTTTTATCGGAGCTTATACCTTCCAAGATTCAATATTCAACAACCTACCAGAATACGTGACTTTATCATTAATTAAATGCTATCATTCAGGCAATGATTTACACATTTCATCCTAACAACGTTAAAGTTAATCAAAGTAAAGTTTCATCCTAAGAATGTTAAAATCTTACAAATTATTTTGAAAGATGAAATCGTATTTTCCATTGTGCATTCAGATTCGCGTAGAAAATTGATGAGTTAAACGATCAAATTATGAATCTTATTAATAATTTGAAACCAGCATTAACTATAGAGTATTTTTAATTGCAGCAATAATTATTTTATCAACATAACACACCTGACAAAAACTACATAATATTTAATTTAATTTTAACGAAAACTGTAGAATATTATAAGAGTATGACAAAAGTTACTGACGGAATCTGACAAAAAAAAAGAAAGCACGATCTCCGTCGAAAGATGAAGGTGCGTGAAAGTAATCCCAGAATTTCGAACAAAATTGAATCCTCAGCAGGGTCAGGGTCCAGTTAAAGAGCAAAGTTATGTCAATACTCTCAAATGTAGGATAGACAAAGACTTTCTCTCAACGCTTTCCCTTGGGTCTCTAGTTCACGATCAAAGAAATTCATTGCAACACTGTCAAGCGTCCAACTACCATCAAAATTAATTACCGTGGAAAAAGTTCAAAACGTACTACTTTGCGTTCACTGTGCCGTTGATAATCCCTGTTATATCGCCGGCCGAACATTCTCGTTTGACTTCGAATTAACAATTTCGAGCCACGTTGAAAACACGAATGGATAATGCGTAACGTTACAGCGATAAAGGAAACACTACGCCTTTGAAAGCATGTAGAAAATAATGGGCTCGACGACTAAAATGCTAATTCTTTCGCAAACAGATGTAAAAAAAGCTACGAAAATATTACATTAAGCGTTCTGATGAACGTAGTAAAATTGTTTTTGACATGAAACAATTTTAAGCACCTCGATAATAATTTAAATATTTTTTAGATATAGTTTTCATTATTTGGATTCAAGTTTACACTGTTCAGGTTAAAGTTTAAACTGTTCTTGTTATTTAAGTTTAATGTTCAATTCGAAATGTTTGAACATCGATTTTATACTGTAGGTACATAATAGTTCTATGAATCTATAGAAGACATAGTTTTACAAGAAAGTTATAATAGTTTATTTATTAATAAACTACTGTAATATTTTGTACACTACTGCAGTTTACTCATTACTTTAAGTATCAGGAGTTTAATTTGAACGTGTTCAACTTTGTCCTTGAAAAAAGAGAACGTGATTTAATTATAAGATCACTTTTTAATATTTTATTTGTCACATATGAAATGTGTATTAGTAAAACAGGAGTAAATAATGTGAATTGAAGTTTAAATTATTGTTTAAACCGTGATTGAAAAAGTATATAGGGTATTTACTTATTGTTAGAGTATTTTGTTTGTTTCATAAGCGTGAACGGGGACATCACAAGGGACATCGACGCCATTTTGTAATGGTAATGAAGGTTCTCCGAAGAGCCTTCGAATTTTAAACATTCAGTGTCTTATAGTTTAGTTTACTGTGGAAATATAGTTTAATGTAATTCACTTTAATTAGTTGAATGTATCTACTGATTAATATGATGTTATGCAATAGTATTACAAAATCAGTTTATCAAAGAGACATAAATGCTGAAGTAGTAGGTAGTTATGATGCAAATAATATATAATATCAACTACATCATTCAAATTAGATGCAATCTTATTGTAAGTTGATGAATAAACCTGAGCTGCCTTTGTTTATTCAATATCTTGTAGGTTCTGTATTAGAATAGACTTTTGTTATATTTCAACAGGAACAGGTTTGTAGGAACTTTCACGTATGTTGGTAATATGCGCTTCATGTTATTATGATAATTATTATGTTTATTATGTTAATTGTGGCCTTTCGACGTTAGAAACTTTGAAAGTTTGGAATACCGGATATTAGGATAATTAGAACCTACAGACTTCGAAGTTTAGGAATTTAAGAATGCAGAGATTTGGGAATTTGGGGATTTCAGGTTTTGGGGATTTGGGAATTTGGGGATTTGAGAATTCTGGAATTTGGGAAATTGGGAATTTGGGAATTTGGGAGTTTTGGTATTTGGGAGTTTTGGTATTTGGGAATTTGAAATTAGGGAGTTTTGGAATTTGGGAGTTTTGGAATTTGGGAATTTCGAATTTGGGAATTTGGGAATTTGGGAGTTTTGCTATTTGGAAATTTGGAATTTGGGAATTTTGGAATTTGGGAGTTTTGGAATTTGGGAGATTTGGAATTTGGGAATTTGGAATTTGGGAATTTGGAATTTGGGAATTTAGAATTTGGGAATTTGGAATTTGGGAATTTGGGAATTTGGGAATTTGGGAATTTGGAGAATTTGGAATTTGGGAATTTGGGAATTTGGGAATTTGGGAATTTGAAAATTTGGGAAATTGGGAATTTAGAATTTGGGAATTTGGGAATTTGGGAATTTGGGAGTTTTGGAATTTGGAATTTGGGAATTTAGAATTTGGGAATTTGAAATTTGGGAATTTGGAGAATTTGGAATTTGGGAATTTGGAATTTGGGAATTTGGGAATTTGGGAATTTGGGAATTCTGGAATTTGGGAATTTGGGTATTTGAAAATTTGGGAAATTGGGAATTTGAATAGTTGGGAATTTGGAATGTGGGAGTTTTGGAATTTGGGAATTTGGGAATGTGGAATTTGGGAATTTAGAAATTTAACGATTTAGGAGTTTAGAGTTTTGGAATGCTAGGGATTTAGAAATTTAGTAATTTAAAAATTTACAGTTTCTGAAGTTAGGGTTTTAGAAATTTAAGAATTTAGAAAGTTAGGATTTAGGAATTTAGGAATTCAGGGATTCAGAAAATTAGAAAATTAGGAATTTAGGAATTTAGGAATTTATGATATAGTGTTTTAGGAATTTAGGTATATTCGAATTTAAAATCTTTTGCATTTTGGAATTTATGAATTTGAAACTTTAAAAATCCAAAAATTCAGGAATTTGGTAATTTAAGAATTCAGAAATTTTTAGTATTTAGGAGTCTAAAAATTGTAGTAACTTACAGATTACAAAATTGTCAAGGTTAAACTCTTAAACATTCATCCATTTAGGAATTGAAAAATGTTATAATCCAGAAATTTAAGAATTTTAAGGTTCAGGACTTTAATTTCGAAATTTAAAAATCTGCAAACTTAATTGATTTAGAATAATTTCTGAAAATCTTAGAATTCAGAAACTTGAAAATTTAATAATTTAATAATTTTACAATTCCGAAACTTAGCAATTTAGCATTCGAATAATTCAGAAACGTGTCAATTTACAAATCCAATAAATTAACAATTTAGAAATTATATATAAATTTAAAAAGTCCATAACTTTGATTCTTAAAGTATAAAAGTTTGAACAGAAACACATCCTGATTGGCCAGCAACAGAAATTTTCCACTCTCTATAACCTCGCCCGTGGCCATCTAACAAGAGTCTGTCATATTACGCAATTATCTACGACTTTTTCTCTCAGACTTTTTTGTATTAGAACCTTTTATTATTCATTCGACGTAACGATACCAGAAAGAACTATTTTATTACGCGTATTTTTCGTGGAATTCTATCAACCGCCAGCCTTCAACAACTTCCTCATGGCAAAACGATGAAATGAAACATAAAATTTCCAAAGTGCCTGAATATTAACAAAAAAACAGTGTGCCGTGCTGAAAAATACATGATTCATTGAAAAAAGAAGAATAAATGGACACCGAGTTGTGCATCGATCCAATACTTCCGGGCATATTAATTTGCAAAACGCTCACTAAATTCTATTTCGAAGCACGTTCTATACTGCAGCAAGCTCTTAGTCAGCATGGTTGAGAAATGTATTCTGATTTAATTCACAGGGAAATGCCAGCGATCAAACTCTTCGGAAGAAAATGGTTAGCCGCGACCGATGATCTTGTCTATCCAGGTCTGTTCGAGATTTTCTTTCGAACCGTTTGGTAAGTAAATTGTCATTCTAACTTCTCTCGCTTATTTACGATAAAAAATTGTTATAGTAGTGATTCGACGTAAACGACAATGACGGTATAAACAGAAAAAAACAGTGGGGAAGACCCCTCGAGATGATCAGATCGATCAACAAAATAATGTAATGTGAAACTGGTTTGTGTATATCCGTGAGATAATGTCAATGGAGATATAAAGATTTCTTTTTGGATGAAACTTTTACCAACATATTTGTGACGTTTTTCTAATTAAAATGAGATTAAGTACGATATGATTTCGACTGTATTTACTGATTTGATGGATGATGAAACATTTGTTTCAAAATTTGTATGTTTAGGAAATTATGGGTTTAGGAGTTTTGGAATTCTGGTATTGTTGGGGTTGCAGGTTTGACGAAATTTAGGAATTTTGGGAATTTGAGAATTTGAGTAGTTGAGAAATTGAAAATTTGGAAATTTGGAGATTTGGGACTTTGGGAAATGAGAATTTGAGAAATTGAGAAATTGAGAATTTGGAGATTTGGGAATTTGGGACTTTGGGAATTCGGGAATTTGAAAATTTGAGAATTTGAGAATTTGAGAATTTGAGAATTTGAGTATTTGAGAATTTGAGAATTTGAGAATTAAAGAATTTTGGAATTTGAGTATTTGGAAATTTGGAGATTTGGGAATTTGGGTATTTGGGTATTTAGGTATTTAGGTATTTGGGAATTTGGAAATTTGGAGATTTGGAGATTTGGAGATTTGGAGATTTGGAGATTTGGAGATTTGTAGATTTGGAGATTTGGAGATTTGGAAATTTATGAATTTATGAATTTGGGAATTTGGGAATTTGGGAATTTGGAAATTTGGAGATTTGGAGATTTGGGAATTTAGGAATTTGGGAATTTGGGAATTTGGGAATTCGAGAATGTCGGAATGTGAGAATTTGGAGATTTGGGTATTTGAGGTAGGACCTGTATGCTATAAAGGAATGTTCAGACTTAAGAAATTCGCGTATACCAAATCATTACTGTATCGCATAATTTACTGTCCATATGTACTTGTACTGGCAGGAGATATGACGAGACGGAAGTGGTTTCTCATCACGTCCGTTTTTGCATAGATACATAAGCAAATACTCGCGTGATGTATGCAGATGAGAATAAATGACCGGCAAAAATTCGGAGTAATTTGTCTTCAAATTCGCGTACGTTTTTTAACGCGAGAAGTGTGAAACATTGTGGTACTTTTTTATCAATGTTTTATCGCAGATTCGAATAAATGTAAGTTTAAGTAGAAGAAGAATATTTTAACACGTCTTTATTGCATCAGTATGATAATATGTTGAGATTGCCGATGTAATGAAAGAGGTCTATAATGATTGTTGATATATGATCAATTTTTATGTTTATGAAATTATAAATTTAGGGGTTTTTGAATTCTGGTATTGTTAGGGTCGCAGTTTTGGAGAAATTTAGGAATTTTGGGAATTTGGGAGTTTGAGAATTTGAGTATTTGTGTATTTGAGTATTTGTGTATTTGAGTATTTGAGTATTTGAGTATTTGAGTATTTGAGTATTTGAGTATTTGAGTATTTGAGTATTTGAGTATTTGAGTATTTGAGTATTTGAGTATTTGAGTATTTGAGTATTTGAGTATTTGAGTATTCGAGTATACGAGTATTCGAGTATACGAGTATTTGAGTATTTGAGTATTTGAGTATTTGAGTATTTGAGTATTTGTGTACTTGAGTATTTGTGTATTTGAGAAATTGAAGAATTGAGAAATTGAGAATTTGGAAATTTGGGAATTTGGGTATTTAGGTATTTGGGAATTTGGGAATTTGGAGATTTGTAGATTTAGAGATATGGGCATTTAGGAATTTAGGAATTTAGGAATTTGGAAATTTGGGTATCTGGGTATTTGGGAATTTGAGAATTTGTGAGTTTGGAAATTTGGAGATTTGGGAATTTGTGTATTTGGGTATTTAGGTATTTGGGAATTTGGAAATTTGGAGATTTGGAAATTTAGGAATTTGGAAATTTGAAAATTTGAGTATTTGGGTATTTGGGTGTTTGGGTATTTGGGAATTCAGGAATTTAGGAATTTGAGTATTTGAGAATTTGAGTATTTGAGTATTTGAGTATTTGAGTATTCGAGTATACGAGTATTTGAGTATTTGAGTATTTGAGTATTTGAGTATTTGAGTATTTGAGTATTTGAGTATTTGAGTATTTGAATATTTGAGTATTTGAGTATTTGTGTACTTGAGTATTTGTGTATTTGAGAAATTGAAGAATTGAGAAATTGAGAATTTGGAAATTTGGGAATTTGGGTATTTAGGTATTTGGGAATTTGGGAATTTGGAGATTTGTAGATTTAGAGATATGGGCATTTAGGAATTTAGGAATTTAGGAATTTGGAAATTTGGGTATCTGGGTATTTGGGAATTTGAGAATTTGTGAGTTTGGAAATTTGGAGATTTGGGAATTTGTGTATTTGGGTATTTAGGTATTTGGGAATTTGGAAATTTGGAGATTTGGAAATTTAGGAATTTGGAAATTTGAAAATTTGAGTATTTGGGTATTTGGGTGTTTGGGTATTTGGGAATTCAGGAATTTAGGAATTTGAGTATTTGAGAATTTGAGTATTTGAGTATTTGAGTATTTGAGTATTCGAGTATACGAGTATTTGAGTATTTGAGTATTTGAGTATTTGAGTATTTGAGTATTTGAGTATTTGAGTATTTGAGTATTTGAGTATTTGAGTATTTGTGTACTTGAGTATTTGTGTATTTGAGAAATTGAAGAATTGAGAAATTGAGAATTTGGAAATTTGGGAATTTGGGTATTTAGGTATTTGGGAATTTGGGAATTTGGAGATTTGTAGATTTAGAGATATGGGCATTTAGGAATTTAGGAATTTAGGAATTTGGAAATTTGGGTATCTGGGTATTTGGGAATTTGAGAATTTGTGAGTTTGGAAATTTGGAGATTTGGGAATTTGTGTATTTGGGTATTTAGGTATTTGGGAATTTGGAAATTTGGAGATTTGGAAATTTGAAAATTTGAGTATTTGGGTATTTGGGTGTTTGGGTATTTGGGAATTCAGGAATTTAGGAATTTGAGTATTTGAGAATTTGAGAATTGGAGAATTTGAGTATTTGAGCAATTGAGAATTTGGGAATTTGGGAATTTGGGAATTTAGGAATTTAGGAATTTGGATATTTAGGTATTTGGGAATTTGTAAATTTGGAGATTTGGAGATTTGAAGATTTGGGAATTTGGAAATTTAAGAATTTGAGCAATTGTGAAATTGAGAATTTGGAAATTTGGTGGTTTGGAGATTTGGAAATTTGGGAATTTGAGAATTTGGGAATATGAAATCTGGAGAATTAGAGAATTTCAGAATTTCAGAATTTGAAAAATTGAGAAACTGAGAATTTGAGAACTTGAGAATGTGATAATTTGTAGATTTGTGAATTTATGAATTTGAAGACTTGCATATTTGAAAGTTCGATAAGATAAAAATTTGTGAATTGAAAAATGTAAGTGTGCGAATTTCCAAATTGAACAATTCTGAACTTGGTAATTTAAATATTTAGGAATGTCGAAATGTTTACATATGTAGATTTCACAATTTGCAATTATCAAGATAACTCAGGAATTCAGGAACGTGGAAACAACAAAAATATTTGATGAAGACAAGTATCTACATTATCTTATATTAAAATTCCGGGTCTGACAATTACCATCTGATCAAAATTTTTGTGATATATTATTAACATCAATAATACAATTTCTTTTACATTACAGATACTTTCCTTTCTACTATAAACAATGCAAACCAATAAAATCCTTTCAACATAAAAAACCAGTCTTATTACTTCCGTCATACTTAACCTATTCAACGAAGGACTTCCACAGCATTAAAAATGTTATTCATTCTTTTACAATCTGCAAAATATAATCAGTGAACTAGTTTCATGAAATGTCATAAAAATCCCGTATACTTGGTGCGTGATTCCTTTAACCCTTTGTTTACTGGCAGGACTTATAAATTTTCTCATAATACTGTATTAATTTGAACACTTTGAGATCCATTGGATCTCTGACATCCTCTTCTATGAAGTTCGTCCTTCGATTGTTGAATGGCAACACAAGCTTATTTCTCCTTGGAAGATTGCTAGAGACAAATATACATACATGTATGTATAGAGACAAATATAAGACCAAGATGGATGTCTACAAGATTGAAAATCAACCATGTACTTACGTATACAGGATCTTTAACACGTTAACTGCATTTATGAGGAACTGGTCAGGCCACGCAATAAAATAAAATCCATTAAAATCTTATGAAAAGAAATATTTAAATACATTATTGATACGATCCTGTGATAAATAAAAGTGAAGTCAATTTAAATAAATTTTAGGTAATTATTTAAAACAAATTTTTTAGTTTATTTTACATTGTCAGTCATCGACGACTCATGTGGCAGCTAACGTGTTAAAGTCCAACCCTCATCGGAAATAACTTTAAATATTGCAAAATGTTTCAGACAAAAGTAGTAGGATATCGAAGGAGACATAAGCTGATGGCAACAATTTGACCTTGATCTTTGTCACCCTTGTCATCATAAATTTCTTACATAGAACCTTCCATTTTTTATTGCACATTCTTGTACTCCTCATCGAGACGTTCTAAAAACACGACCTACGTTTGTTTTTTATGCAAATTATTCCTACGATATGAAGCTTCAATGTTGATAAATAAGTAGCGCAAATCTGATCTTGCAACCTTTGCACGGTGCACCTTGGGTAATGCGAATGTCGACGATATGTCAACTTCGAAGATTCATGTCTTGAGAATGACTTGCATAGAAAACAAACATACGTGGTTTAGAAACATCTCAATGAGGACTACAAGAATTTGCAATAAAAAATGGGAGGTTCTATCTAAAAAATTGAAAATGACGTTCACGTGACCTTTGAACGATCCAAGGTCAAGTTGTTGCCACCATCTTATGTCCTTTGATGTCTACAATTTTTTCTGAAATATTCTTCCATATATGGAAATATGAGGGTGGTGTCGGATTTTAGAGATACTTTGTATAGAATACTTCCTTGTTTTGCATTTTGAAAAGCTCCAAGAAGGAAATTTACGTTTGTTCCAAAAAATATTCGTTTCCAGAACACTGTCATTTGGTCAATATTTGTCACATCACGAGGAAGATGTGAAATGTTCTAAGAAAGTTGAGTCAAGACTTCAAAGTCTTCAAAATATAACATGTACATATGTGTAAATAAGGAAAATTTATTTTTGAATACCGTAAGAAATAACAGCCATAGAAGTGATCTGCTTTTAAGTGTAAGATAATGTTATAAATAAATATTGACTATTTTTTCTCTCTACATATTTTAATATTATTCTCTATATTTATATTTTAATTCATATTTTCTTATTTTTTATCATGCACATAATTGTTTGATATTGTTTAACTTTTCGTGTCTTTGACATTTCCATTCAAATTTCAAATATTACTAAATAATATAAAATAAAAGTCCTGCCGGGACTTTGAAGTCCCAAATTATTTTCCATGTAGTTAATGACCTTGACTTATAATGAAAACTTTGTTACTTGCACCTAAATGAAGTGTTAGCACTAAACCTACCGGTATATAATGTGTACTTAATTTGAGGCGCAAAATGAAGTCAAAAAAGAAATAAACAAACGACAAAACATAAATTAGTATACACATTAATTCCTTATCTTGATGAAGATCAATGCAGATATCAGAATTACTTCAACAAATTGTGTAATTTATAATAAGTATTTTGAGGAACAATTATTTAACCGGTTTGGTGGTTTTAGCGTCAAAAAAGTAAAAATTTTAAAAACTTTTAAGAAATTCAGTAAATAAAGGATTGGTATCGACATAAATAATTAATGGTGACTGTTCATTGTTCACAGGTTAGTACTTATTGGTGGTGCCTGCTACAAATACTACGAATACACATGGAGTTGTCGGTTAGGAGGAGAACTCGTTCGAGTATATCTCCTCGGAGAAGCGGTATTTTTATTGATATCTATAATTTTCATGTTGGTCATCGTAAGACACAGCGCAAAAGGAACTATAATGGACACACGTGCTCGCAAATATGTCGAACCTCTCCTGACTGCTAAGTGAGTGAACATTTTTCATATTACATTTTGATTTGCATATCATTAGATAAATGTACGATGTTCGTTATAAAATACTGACAGAGGTTATCGGTTACACGTCTGAAGACTATTTCAATCTTCTTAATACTTCATTCTTTTCTGATCATTCGAATATTCTTCTGGATATTCCATTCTTTTCTGAGCTTCTGGATATTCTATTCTTTTCTGATCCTCCAAATACTTTATTCTTTTCTGATTTTCCGAATATTCTTTCAAATATTCTATTCTTTTCTGATCGTCAGAATATTGTACTGAATATATTATTTTTTTCTGATAATTTGAATATTAATGTAAGTTTTAGAAATTGTTGCAAACAAAGAAGGTTCTGTACAGTGAAATTAGGCACACTTTTATTGTGGAAAATGAAATTTTGGGACAGAAAGATGAATATTGTAAATTTTTAAGATAAATTAGGGGTTTGGGAAATAGAGACGTTTTGAATTTTTGCAATTCCCATATTTTGAAATTTTTGTATTTTTGAATTTTGGAATTTGAAATTTTTGTATTTTGGAATTTTGGAATTTTGGAATTTTAGAATTTTGGAATATGGGAATATGGGAATTTAAGAACTTACGAGTTTAGGAATTTTTTAATTTTAGCGCTGACAAATTTAGAAATTTAGAAATATGGAAATTTAGAAATTTAGAAATTTAGAAATTTAGAAATTTAGAAATTTAGAAATTTAGAAATTTAGAAATTAAAAAATTTGGAAATTCAGAAATGTGGAAATTTGGAAATTTGAAAATTTTAACATTTGGAAATTTGGAAATTCAGAAATTCAGAAATTTAGAGACTTAGAAATCTAGAAGTTCAAAAATCTAGAAATTTAGAGAAAAGTTCTGTGAATTTAAAAATTAAAAAATTCCGAGACTTCAACGTTCTCAAAAAATTCAACAACAGAAATATTTAAACTTGAAAATTCTAAGCTATACGAGTTTAGAAATTCAAAAATGTTCTAACACCTAACATTAACATTGAAACTGAAAGACTATTAATATTCATTTCGACAAAAAATTGAATAAACCTCAACGATGTAGCTAACTACTCATAATTGAAGTAACATCAGTTGACCTTTTATAATACTTGACTTATGCTGTATGATGATCATAATTAAACCATTCCAATTGCAAAAATGCTCGATAACATTCATTGACGCACATAATTTTTTGCTCTGACGTAATTAAACCTCCGTTTTCATCCATTGACATTTCTGTAATAAATAAAATTTTAATAAAGTCAAATTGCTGGCAAACATCGATAAATCATTCACAGTAACGTACAGATAGCTATAGAAATCCTGTGCAGATTTCTACAAAGTTCTGCAAAGATTTGCATAAAAGTAATTGGAATTTAACGCATAATTACGATGGACTGTAAATATTATTGTTCTGAGAAAATGTGCACGTACTTACGCACAGTGCTATTCTGTCACTGAATAATAACTAGCTTTTCTTTAGCACGTAACTTTTAACGTATTTCGTTTTTTTTTCAACAATTGAATACGTTAGTTGCCACGTCAGTCACTGACAACTTACAGTGTAAAATATATGAAACTAAAAAATTTACATTGTTTTAAGTAATTACCTAAAATTTATTTAAAATTTACTCAATTTTTATTTAAAAATTCGTAATTCAATATTTCTGTTTATAAAGTTTTAATGGATTTTATTTTATTGCGTGACATGACAGGGATTTCCTCATAAATGCACGTGGCAGCTAATAGAGTCCCTGGCCATCGAATTAGGACCACGTACAAAAATTTCACTTTTATGGCTATATCATTATGTCATATGGAAAATTGTCCTTGGGTCATGCAAAATTATTACTAAATACATTGATAACGATATATACATAGCAATTTGTTACTATCGTGATAATAAATTGTGTGGGTGTTGAGCGATTTAGGGTCATGCAAGCGTTTACGTCAGGCTCGAGTATCGATAGCGCGTCAGGTGAAATTTGAATGCCATAGAAAATGTCTGCCTACTCAAAAGACTAGTTTACAACTCTCTAACCACATTATCTGAGTTGAAAAGAATTACAGATATTTGGGAAAATAATGAAGATAGAAAGCATATGATCAATGTATACAGAGCATGTCGCAAGCTGTGACCAAAGCAAAGGAAATACAAGATATTAACATGTGTTAATAATGTTATGTAGTAGTTATGTTAGTAGCTAATAAATATCATTACAATTTGAACAGGCCTTTTAATTGTACACAAATCGTGTAAAATGCTGAAAATTTGTAATTCGATGGTCAGGGAGTGTACAAAGTGAATCTGCATACCATTGATATGTACTTATATTTGGAGCACTGTATAAATAATTATTCAGTGAAATTTTTAACGAGTACATCGAATAGTTTAGATCTTTACCTGTAGTCGGTTAAAAAATTAATTAACTAAAATTAGTTTGGGTTAATGCTTAACAAAAATTCTTTATTAAAAAATTCGACAATTTTTAGGTTGTCAATTTCTTCAATTCCTAAATACTTCAATTCCTGAATTCTTGAACACTGGAAATTCCAAATTCTGGAATTTTTTAATTTTCTTGAATTCCAAAATGCAAAAGATTTTTAACTCGGACATCCCCAAATTCCAGAATTCCTGAATTTCTAAATTCCTGAATTTCTAAATTTCTAAATTTCTAAATTTCTAAATTTCCGAATTTCTAAGTTTCCGAATTACTAAGTTTCCGAATTACTAAGTTTCCAAATTTCTAAGTTTCCGAATTTCTAAATTTCCGAATTTCTAAGTTTCCGAATTACGAAGTTTCCAAATTTCTAAATTTCCGAATTTCTAAGTTTCCGAATTTCTAAATTTCCGAATTTCTAAGTTTCCGAATTACTAAGTTTCCGAATTTCTAAATTTCCGAATTTCTAAATTTCTAATTTCTTAAATTTTTAAATTCCTAAATTCCTAAATTCCTGAATTCCTGAATTCCCAAATTCCTAAATTCCCTAATTCCTAAATTCCCTAATTCCTAAATTCCCTAATTCCTAAATTCCCTAATTCCTAAATTCCCTAATTCCTAAATTCCCTAATTCCTAAATTCCCAAATTCCTAAATTCCTAATTTTCTAAATTCCTAAATTCCTAAATTCCTAAATTCCTAAATTCCTAAATTCCTAAATTCCTAAATTCCTAAATTCCTAAATTCCTAAATTTCTAAATTTCTACATTGCTAATTTCTGATCTCTACGATTTTCATCATCATTAATTTTTAATTTAAAAAGTGCAAAACCCCGAACTCTTTAATCGCTAAATCCCTAAATTCTAAAATTCTTGCATCCCCAAATCCCCAAATTCCTTAAATCTATAATTCTATAATTTCTTATTCCCTTAATTACTAAATTCACAACTCCCTATACACCTAAACTTCTAAACACCTAAAATCCCTAATTTCTACATTCCTAAAATTCCAAACTTCTAAATAAGAAACCGTGATAGTCTACATCTATCATAGCGATATAACAGAAGTGTACTATGACATCTTCCAACTCCAATACTTCACCTACGCGTTTTCAACAAAAACTAAATATTAGGTTGGGGAATAAGTTCGTAGCGTTTTTATATTTTTCTTTGTTTTACAACAATTTTTTTGCTGTTGGACAAAGTGTATAATATTCATTTTATACAGCTCTTTCTACTCTACAAAACTGTGCTAATCGTTTTTTTGAGTAATGTAATTTTTTATTACTTTTGAGGCTTAGAAATGCAATATCTAGGAGGTAAAAAGCAAATTTTTGACACCTGCTCTTCTTCGCAATTCGAGGTCAAAATCGCCATTTTTGAACTTTGCAAACCATTTCCGTACTGTAGACTTGTCTATGACACCTTCTCCATATACATTGCAAATGTCCCGGGCAGCTTCAGCAGCTTTTTGGCCTCGATGAAAAGCGAAGAGGAGCAGGTGTCGAAAATGTTGCTTTTTACCTCTTGGATATTCCATTTCTAAGCCTCAAAAGTAATAAAAAATTAAATTACTCAAAAATACGATTAGTACAGTTTTGTAGAGTAGAAAGAGCTCTATCGAAAAATATTATACACTTTGTCAAACAACAAAAAAATCGTCGTAAAATAAAGGAAAATATAAAAACGCTACGAACTTATTCCCCAACCCAATATTATAACAATAGTACAACTATGTACTCCTTTCTCATACTTCGTCAAATGTATTTCATACATTTCTATACAACACTGATTATAGGATATTGTTACTTCTACCCGAGATGGCATGGAATATTTTGGGCAGTTTGTGGATGTTTGGATCAGAAATCGAGTGCAGCTACGAGCACTATACCGTCAGCGTAGTGAAGATACTGGTAGTTTTCGACTGGGTTCTTATAGGTCTGATGATTTTTGGATTGGTGGTGATATTCGATCCTATGGGCTCGTTAGAAAAGAAACAATATGACGCTTTTACTCTACACAACAAATTGACCAACAATTGGATACGCAGGTTCAGATGTCTCTGCTGGATACAGAAAGATGAAAATGCTAACCTGGCCTTTGAACATTTCGCTGGTGAGAAATAGGTACGGCTGGTCTGGTAAAAGTCCTGCCGACGATTTTACATTTGTCACATTCGTTCAATTAAAATGGAGTAAAAGTTACGTTTAGGGGAAGCTGCCCATGACCTTGACCTTGATATATTTTGTCACTCTTCTGACCTTCTTATATATTATATTTATATATTTATACTTATATATTTATATTTATATATTTATATTTATATATTTATATTTATATATTTATATTTATATATTTATATTTATATATTTATATTTATATATTTATATTTATATATTTATATTTATATATTTATATTTATATATTTATATTTATATATTTATATTATATTTTGTCACTCTCCTGACCTTCAGAAGGTTTTAGCCGTTGCTCGTTTTTCATTGATAAATTTTTTATTAAAAGTTTTTATCAAAAAGTTTTATTATCAAAGAAGTTTAGAGTATATAGCAATTTGACTATTAAAAATCTTGAACGAGTATTATTAATGTATAAGTAAAACATGTATGGAAAAAATAAATTTAAAGCTGTAATGCTGAGACTCGTATAAAATGAAGATCAAAACAGAGTCCTATTAATATAGTACATAAATACCAAGAATAACGAGTTCACATATAAAATATGTATACAAATAGTGTCAGTATGTAATACAATTGGATAGAACTCGGTTCAATGACTTTTAAAAGATTTTTCGAATTTTGAACACGCATTTACATGAATTTATTCATTGGACGTACAATTATGATTCTTTGTGGAATTTTTTTGTAAAAATGACGCATAAATTATTAATAAAGTATCTGCTGACAAAAATGACGTGACTTCTGGCCCACGTTTAGAGTAGGTTATAATTATATTGATAATTAAACAACATTTTACAGCCGTACTTACCAGTCTGCTTCGTGGAACGGATATTGTACCTTCTGACGTCATGACGGGATTTATTCTGCTCAGAATTCGACAGAAATACGAAACCCACGAATTACGACGTTTAAATATGCTTCCTGCTCCAGTCTATACTTCCGGTATGTACTCTGTGCTATACTTTGCTATAATTCGCGGTGTTTTATAGTTAGGTTCGAGACATTTCAGACTTTCCACACTTTCGACACTTTACAAACTTGTATCATAAAAATTTCAGAAGAATTTCAGAAGTAACTTTAAAAATTTCGAGATTTTTGGTATTTTTAAAAATTCAACGATTTGTAGCACTTTCGAAAGTTTCAAAATTTCGAAGATCTTGAAAACCTCCAGAATTAGGAGAAGAATTTCAAAACTTTCGTTACTTAAAAATTTTCGAAACAAATTTTGAGGATTTCAAGACTTTTGAACTTTTCAAATTTCAAGAACTTTAAAAATTCCAAGACATTGAATATGTTTAATATTTTCAGAATTTCAGCCTTTTAATATTTTTAGAATGTGCAAATTTTGAAAACCACGATAATTTGAAGAATTTCAAATCTCTCGGTACTTTAAGAGCATCAAGACTTCTGAGTTTCTACAAAATGTCAATACTTTCATAACTTTCTGAATAAAATTCGGAATGATTTAAATTTAAAATTTCTCAAAGAAAGTTTCATGTGTCCATGAATAATACAAAAGTAATCCACGAAAGTTTTTTACAAACAGTCTTACATAAAAATAAATACGAAAATGGGGTTATATTTTCCATAATAGCTTATAATATTTTTATGGTATAAGTGTTATAGTATAAATAAATGTACGTGGGGCAATTAAATATGAAGAAGCCTTTCTCGCTGTGTATTTGGAAACATATTTATGCGTGATTAAATAATTGTAGGCATTCTTAGAGTAAGTAAGCAGAAGCAGTCGGCTCATTCCGTGTTTCGTTCAGTAGTTCTAACAATGAGTGAGAAAACTATGCCCGTTTTCATTCAGTAACGTATAATAAGTTCCTATCTCGTGAAGACGTGAAACAAGCCGAAAACCGCAGACCAGTTTGGGGTAGATACCCTTTCATGGCCAAGAGTGAAGGTGCAACGAGTTCAAGCAAGGTCGTGAACGCGTTGCAAATCCACGTCCACAACGATGAAATGGAATAAAATGTAATAAAGAAACTACCCAAACGTTGGGAAAAATGCATCACAAAAAGAGGAGACTTATAATGTTTAATGTAATTTAATTATAAAATAATGTGTTACAAGAAGGCTCGTTTATATTTGATTGTCCCACGTAACACGACTATAACGAGGATAAATATTAAGTAGAATGAACATAGGAAAATTGCAGAGCTGTGATGGTAACATATTAATTAATTTTTTCCTATCGAATAACAAGTATTCTTCCTTCCAGACGTATCTGCAATATTTCATGACGCACCAAGCTGGATGTCCTTGGACGATGCACTTCACTACATGAAAATTTGTCTAGCCGTTTATGGATGGCTGTTTGTTATGTATAAACATTGCTACACGGGGTGTTTTAGAGTTATCGCAAATTTGACATGTTGCGGATGTTTCCGGTAAATTCTCGTTAGATTCTGGTTGATTAAAAATGAACGATCAATTGAAATCCGCGCTAAAATCAACAAATTTATGCATACCGATAATATCGGTAAACATCGGCAAAAATAAAAATTATTTCGTTAAAGAGAAAACAAAGAGAAAGATTTAATTAATTTTAAGAAATCTCATATATTTTGGGATCGTGTTCAAAACGTAACAATTTAATTATGATAATAAATTGTATAATAGTAAATTATTACATATAAACGATAGTACATTTTTAATAGAATGACAGTATAAGAATTCCATTTAAATTTGATGGTATATTTATTTTAACTACGATTGTTCATTTTTATATTTAACTCTATTTTTGAATTACATTTCATGCATTCTTAAATCATGAACAAATCTTGACTGTTTCTAAGCACAGGTGATCATTTGTTGATGTCGCTATTAATTAGTCATAATTAAATTGCAGAAAACATACCGCAATCAATGGAGACAATTGTTGTTACTGTTATTTAGGAGGTTTCAAAGATTTGTCAGGTATATCCACGGATGACATCCTGTTTGCATCGTTTCATGATCGTATTTGCGAGGTTTGTACCGAACAACCTGATTTTGTAAACTCTAATTATATTGCCATCTTCTCACTAACTTACGCATATGATTATATCACATATTAATATCGCATATGAGGGACAGTTTCAACATTTAGATTTGAAAATTAAAATTGCAAAACTTAGATTTCTGCGTGGAAACTTATAAACTTACGTTTGAAAATTAAAATTTAGAGAATTCGATTTGAAAGCTGAGATTTGGAAATTAAAATTTGGAAAATTTAATTTAAAAGCTTAGATTTGGAAATTAAGGGAAGATTTAATTTGAAAGCTTAGATGTGAAAATTAAAATTTAGATTTAATTCGATAGCTTAAATTTGAAAATTAGAATTCAGAAAATTTTATTTGAAAGCTTAGATTTGAAAATGAAAATTTAGACTTAGTTTGAAAGCTTAGATTGGAAAATAAAAATTTAAATTTAATTTGAAAGCTCAGATGTGAAAATAAAAATTTGTAAGATTTAATTTGAAAGCTTAAATTTGAAAATTTAATTCGAAAGCTTAAATTTGAATAAGGAAATTTCGAAACTGTATTTAAAAAATTTTACTGCGAAACTTAAATCTGGAAATTCCGATAAAAACTTTCAACTCCGTATCGTGAATATCGCCAATTTCAAGAGTTTCCATGTCGCAGACAGAAATAATGAGAGTCTACTATCTTTCATGACAGAACACTACAATTTAAATATTTAAAAACGTTACAGATACCTTACTGCGTATACGTCGACCATAAAATGAAAAAAATCGTCATTGTAATACGAGGATCTCTGTCGATACGTGATATATTCACGGACTTCGCTGCTGATTCCGACGTTTTCGAATGTGAAGGTGTACCACCTGGCTCCCAGGTAAATCAGTAGCAACAAATGACATATCTTTACATATTTTTTATTAACATTATTCACGAATCAGAAAATTAAACGACTTTATCATGTCCGAATAAATTATTTATTGTTTATGCTCGTTTATACAGGGACACACATGTATGATAGCAGCAGCAAAGTTCATTTTAAACCAATTAAATGAAAATAAAGTCTTGGAACGAGCATTCATTACGTATTCTGAATTTAATTTAATGGTCACAGGTAAATTAAATTATTCAATACGCATTATTTAAAAGTTTATATAATTTAACAAATTAAAAGTTACTTATTACACGTATTAATATATTAATACGGAAATAATGTAACATGGACATTAATATAATAATCCTTTGCGCTCGAAAGGTAACTCACCATTCGATTTGATACGATAACTTAAAATAAGTATTTTTTAACTAACTCTTTCACATTATAATCGTAGTGAAACAGATAATAGTGGAAATTAATAACAGAAAAATTCATCAAACTTTTCAACTAGTAAGTTTTGAAGATGCTGCAGGAAGCAAAAATTTTCGAGTGTAAAGGATTAATAATAAATATATTTAGTGTATTTAGTCATCACTAATCAATCAATTTCTTTAATTTTCATATTTCTCTTTTTATCGATACACAAGGTGTCTAAAAATTCTTTACGCGAAATTAAATCGAAAAGTCCACATTTCTGTGCCTCCATTTTCAAAATGGCGCCAAGATTCAAAATCATTTTTACAATTTTCGTAATAATTTCTTAAAAATGTGTTAAAAATACTGGAAGTTAAAGAAATTGAGTATTTCGATAATTTGTAATAAATCATAAATCATCGTAAAAATTAATTTCATATGCAGGTCACAGTCTGGGCGCTGGTATCGGCATTCTTTTGGCTTTTTACCTGCGACCACGATACCCAAATGTTAAGGTCTACGCGTTCTCCACACCAGGTGATTATTTGCCAAACGTTCGTTTACGTAACAATTCCGACATATTAATTTATTGACTAATGCAAAGTCTCTTAATTAGCTGGTCTTTTATCTCGCGAAGCTGCCAAAGCGTCGGAAGAATTCGTTCTAACGATTGGAGTTGGCGATGATTTAGTAATGAGGCTAAGTGTTAACAGTATAGAGGATCTCAGAGTATCATTAATCATGTGCCTTCAGTCTTGTCGGCTACCCAAGGTACATTAATTAATTCAAAATCTTTATAATCACCTAATATTTCGATACCCGATACGAACCACTTTCTAACTAGTTTGTGTTTATGTTAAACGTTCAAAAATCAAGTGTCATTAATATTCGGACATCGCAATACTTCTGTATTGTACACAGGAATGGTTAATCATACTTATTTTACAGAAACACGAATCATCGCAGATTGAAAATATATACAAAATTCCACTTCAAAATTTCGATGTGTAATACGTTTTAAACAAGCTATAACATTTTCACGTTAACATCCGCACATTTTACGAAGAATAAAGAATTGCTACATAAAATGTAGGAGAAATTACAATTTTAACTTTTGTGATAAACCTCTGAAGCTAATTGCAAAGCACTAAAATGTGAATTTTTTTAACTCTTCTTTTCCTTTCCCGTTAAAAATTTGAGGTTGTCCTTTTCGAAGCGATTTTTATTCCTACATCTTTTAATGTCTCTTCTTCATTACCAACTGTGCTACCTGTCCGTTTTTACCTCTCTCTCTATGACAAATTACAACTTGTCTCTTATCAAAGCTAGTATTATTTCCTATTCGTTGCATGTTAAATTATAGTTGCTTATGCTTGAAATACAACGTTATAGTGAAGTAGAATATTCACGTTTGCGATCGAAACAAATCCCGTAGTTCGGACTTCTATTGGTAACTTGAAAAGAATGTACCAGTGTGCAAATATTAACGAGGCGTTAACATTTTATATAAAATGTTTAACTGAATATTATAACAAACAGAAGTTGTATTTTCAATCTAGTTCATCTCTGTAAAATAAATACATCTAAATTGACTCTTATGCAAGACAACATAGAAATAGTTCTATGCCCGCAAGTATGTGTATCTCTGAAATATATACATGTGTGATACATGTACTTGTAAAAATACATACGTGTTTAATTCCTTAAATGACCTTAAAGGTCATTTTCATTTTTCGGAAAATAATGTAATTTTAAAAATTGAATATCGATCATCGTGTTATTACTGAAAGATAGTACTTGTTTAACGAGAGAAAGGACATTATCGCGAACACCCTTCGTGTAACTGAAATTGTATACGTAAAAGAAAGAAAGAAACTGTATGCGTGACATGCTAAATATTTGTTTTCTTTTAGTACAGAGTGATATTAAATGGATTAAGTTACTTGTTGCTTGGTCAAATACCAGAAAAAGATCTCAATAAAGCGTGGACTAACGGCGGCGCAATCACCACCTCAGCAGGACAATCACCCTTACTTAATATAAAGTATATACCGAAAACAGAGGTAAATTTCTAATATAGAATTTCAAAATATACGGTAGACTCATTATATTACCACCTTTATACTTGTATAGTTATTGTAGAGAGAATCCACGAAAATTGCCGAGAGCTCTTCCTACATTGCCAACTGTGGGAAACTTATTAAGAATATTGAATTAATGTAATTATGTATTCTGTTGTAGGAACAACAGATATACGAGAATGATATAACAAAAAGAAGGTTATCAAAAGTGAAATTATACGTGGCAGGCAAAATACTTCATATAATAAGTTCTAAATCCGAGCAAAAAGATAAAAAGGGGTATGTTACCATGTATTCCTGATTATTCTAAATTGATCAAAAAATTGTTCATGAGTTCTTAATATTATTCGAAGATATTAATGTTGAAATTTATGTGTTATTTTTATTTTTAGGAAAAAGAAAAAAGCAAAAAAGCAAAAGTACGAAATGCGATGGTGTCAACCGGAAGAATTTTCGGAACTGCTTGTAACGCCACGAATGGGGTTAGATCATTTACCAAAATATGTACTATGTGTTCTTACGACAACAGTGAAACAACAAAGTAGTCAATCAGTTCATCTATGATCTTAACGTAGTTAAAAGGAAATCGAAGAAAAGAAAAAAAAAATATAAAAATTATAGTTTCTAATCGATTCATCAATTATTCTTAGGACTAAATTGTTGCTTCCGATGCGGAACAGTACAAATGTTTTTATATTTTTGTGATATAAGACGATTGTGTTTTATTGCGATTCATTGTCAAATTCAATATGCCAAAAAATAAAGAATCCATTTGATGGTTTCTTTTAAAACGATGCAACTGCGGATAGATGTAAAATATTTTCGAACGTACTTTAAGTTTTGTACTATAATGAACGTCATCTGTCACTAAATTATTAATTTCAATAAATTAATATGAAAAATCGATATTTTGGTGTATCTGTGACTTCTGTACCAAATCATGTGAAATTAACATACACACTGCTTGCTTTAAACAAAATAAAAAAATTCAAAAAGAAAATAACACTAATTTTTCATTTACTAACAGTGAAATTTGACTATAATTTTCTAACAATCAATACTTTCTGTATATTATTTAACAAAGTAGTGCAAATAAATTAAAATCTTTAATCATTTACCGATACTTAGAAATCGGTAGTAACGGTTACTCTATAGTTTGCGTGCCCTACATTAATTCATTAAATCAAGAACTATTTAATATCATTCATAAATAAATTTTGTTTAATATAGTCGCATAATTTTACTGTAATTAATAATTTATTTGCAAAACACGATCTGACTTTTTAAATAAACATCGATTATTTGATGAGTCGAAAGCACTATCGATAGCACGTCGATGCAGAATGCACGTAATCGGAAGCGGCTCTTAGATTCCATGTGGAAAGGTGTGCACGTGTGGAAATATTAATTTAGAGTACGGTATTCTTGCTATAATACACTTTCAAAATGTAAAAAGATATATGACTCGAAATTATCAAACCGTTCTATACCATTAGAGAACTGCAAATATAAATTCAACAGTGAGTAATGACTGACTTTCGGATATTTTGTATCATAACCTCTTTATACTTTTTTTTTGCACATGTGCTTGACAGTTTCGAGAAATTGCGTATATGACATTTGCATTTCTTAAGTGACTCTTATATCAATTCGATCAACGAAGCTTTTTAGCATAAAATTATTTGAATATTATATACGTTTTATCTTATGTCTTCTGAACAGATGTCAGTTGTATCATCCAGAGTCAGCAGCGTATCGTCGATCTTAAAATCTTCAGGAGTTAGATCACAGCTTATCCGTAGATCCAACAAAGTATATTTTAAGCTCCCAAAAGATCTTAGGACTATTATTTACAATTATGAAAGTGGCAATGGAACTAAGGATTATGATGATTTAATATGCATCTTACGTGATTCATATATAAAGGTATACTCAGTTTGAATATTGAATAATGACATAATATTGTGCAATTATAAATTAGAGTTTAAAACTGATAATTCTATCGACATAGTTGTACCCAATATATACGTATCTAATTACTTGAATTGCAAGCATTTGTAATTTGAGTCATGTATGATAAATAATATAGCAACATCGATTGAGTTATCAATTTTATACTTTAATTTTGGCTAGACCAGCGATACATGAAGGTTTCGAGGAAAATGTTACTCCTGTGAATAGTTAAATGTAGTTTGAAATGAAATTATGAACACATACATTCATTCATCAGTTTAAATCTATTCCACTATCAGAGATTTCCTGTTTAAAAAAAAAAATTATAAATAAAGCAAGAAAAGAAATTGTTTATCACAGGGATAGCATTCCTCATCGAGCATAATTATTATTAATTCATTTTCTAAACTAAATTTTTGAAATTTTCATTTCTAGGATTCAGATTTAGTTGAATTTTTGACTAATGTAAAACAGTGTACATCATTACTTAGTCCAGTTCACAAAACACTTTTAGATACTATTTTACAAATAAAATGGACGAATCGTTCCTTGGAAATAATAAATGCTTATAAAGCTTTTCTAGAAGATTTAATTTGTATACAAACTTATTATGCTAAAAATGTAATAGATAATTTAGTTGAATTATTTAAACCAGGTATTTTAAAACATTCTAATTATATGTACACATGTCAACAAAGTGTTTTGTTAAAATCTTTGTTTTATATAGATGAAAATGATGATGCTAAATGGGAAACTGGAGAATGTAAAGAAGAGACTCTTCAAAGGTTACATCACATACATGATGTTTTTCGTAAAACTTTAATAATTTTACCAATGTAAGTATTTTAGTGTGTTTTTATTCTGCAGTTTAATAAAAATGCTTTCTACAAATTATAAACTTTTTTTTTAGGTCAAGCAAACTGCTATTGCAGTCACTTAGAGGAAGGTTTCCATATATGGCTCATGGAACTCATACACATGAAGTTTATGTGTATGCATTAATTCAAATATTAGAATATGCACCTCAAATGCGTTCTGATATTTTGTCTTTAATTATTAACAGGTAACACACAGTTATACATATAATATGATTTTAAAACTTCAAAAACGAAAACATTAAACACTATTTTTTTTTTTATAGATTAGTAGTGCTAGATGTAAATATACCCCACACAGAGGTAGATGATGAGGATGAGGATATGATAGACGATAATGAATGTGATAGCACACTTGGTAATGAAAATAACATTGTTGAAGGAAAGAATAGAACAGAAACAGATGAAATACATCCAATAGCAAATAAATTGGATGTGTGCATAGAACTGATTCTAAAATATATGTATGACTCCTGTTTCACTGAAGGAGTTTTACGAATAGAATCTTTAAGGAGTCTTTATTTTGATTTATTAAATATATTTGAAACAGTAATATTACCTACTCATGCAAGTCAATACGTGCAGTATATTATGTTCTATATTTGTAGTTTTAAAACAGCTGTTGTGGAGAGTTTTATAGATTGGTTATGGCGTAAAGGAACAGATCCTAATGTACCTTCCATTATACGGCAATCATCCGTTTCCTACATTGCTAGTTTGGTGGCTACTGCAAAATTTGTCAGTGCAGGGTAATCCTTCAATCCCATTATATTAAATGTATTAAATAGTGTATGTAAATATGATTGCTAATTATTCCATTTTTATTAGGCTAGTGAAAGCAGTGCAATTCAAAATGTCTAAATGGATACACGATTACATTAATATGCAGGATCATTCACAGTATGCAGACCATACAAGAAAGGATCACACTGTATTTTATGCCGTTTGCCAAGCATTATTTCTAATAATTACCAAAAGGCATAATGACTATCAAGATTCGAAGAAATGTAAGTAAAAATAGTTCATTTACTTGTGAGAATATTAGTAAATAATTGAATTTGTTTATTTTAGATATGTTGTATTTACAAGAATTGGATCTAGCAAAAATTATAACGTGTAAATTAAATCCCTTAAAATCCTGCCATTCTGAAATCGTGCATAATTTCGCAGAGTTCACCCGAATGTATCAATTAGCATATTGTTATACGATAATCGAAAATAATACACGAAATCAACTTCCAATCTACAACGATGATAAAATAGTAACAACTACAGTAGAAAACTTTTTCCCATTTAGTATATACACATTAAAGCGTAGTGGACATAGAATAATTCCTTTATGTCGTGAATATATTACTAGGAAAAGACACGAATCATTTACTGAGTACAGAGAAGATGTGGAATATATGACTGACTAGTTAATTTTATTTTTCAAATGTAAATCATGTGCATTGTAATGAATTTATAATCATGTATCTATTGAATTAAATGTCTATGAAATGTTTAATTACTTGCTTATATCTAGCAAATCTTTAAGTATTTTGTAATTTGTATATGATTTGGAACTAATAAATACAATGAGCCTGCATATTTATTACGGAACTGTGCGTTTCATTCAAATTTATGTAAATTAAAGAAATCAGTAAAATTTCTCTCATATATATTCAATTTAATTTTGTGTCTAAGCATGCGTTTAAATTAGGCAACCGAATATTTCAAATTTAATTTCACATATTTCGTTTCGATACGATTTAACTAGACGCGTTCTAATTCCATTTAATTCAAATTAATGAAATTCAATTCCATGCATTTTAATTCGTGTTTCAATTTGACTTCAGTTTGATGCATTTTAATTAAAGTCGTAAGTTTCTAGATCTATGATTTAAATGCGACATGATTCAAATTTACTCGACGAACTTTCTTTCGTATTTTGTTTGTGTGACCGAGCTGATGTTGCGTTGTTTAACCTTTTGTTCGTTTAAGTTAATCTAAGCGAACCTTAAAATTGCTTTTAAAGAATTATATGTTTTTTTTTCGTGTATGACTCAAGTAAAATTTCAACAATAAAGTTAATTTCGTTTTAATTAACGCATACAAAGCGAATATACATTATATTTGTAATATTTAATACAGTAATAAATGTTCTATACTGAATTTCGCGCCACTAACATCTTAGAAAACCGGAGCCGGAAACTCTACTTCAGTGACGCAGTGGCGTAATCTTTTGCGGTCTGTCGGTTGCTTTGCGATTCTTTCACATAAACGGTAACGTAAAATGGCGAATTGGAGTTGTTATTTACTTCTACGGAGTATAACGAAATAACTGTAATACAATTAAAGAAATATTTGTTATCCTAGAATTGAGGACTGTGTATTTACTTCTTACACAAAGGTTTGTAAGTATTACGGTTGTCAGTTAAATAAAAAATTTGTAATGTGTGCACTAGACATCGGTTCATATTCAAGTCGGTATTTCCGCATGTTTTTCATACGAAATTAACAAATTAAGCCGCTTTGCAATATAGTAAAATACAAATGTTATCACTGTTATTTTATTACAATATTTACGTAAGATAATTGCATTTTTCAAACAAGGTTATAAGAATATTCTCAAACAATTTTATCACTTATCCTGCATGTTTGAACATTGAATTACGAATACTTTATATTTCACGATCATTTTTTCAGCTTTCATATACCTGTTATTACTTTTGTTCTATAATTTCTATTTCAAACAGATACGAAAGGATAAAATCGATTTCTCGCTTCATTTTTCGAGGTTATGGTTGTTAGAAATTTAAATATTTCTCGTATTCGTATTGTTATTTTCAAGTTTTTATATACATTGACAAATCCTACAATAATAACAACATTAGTGAAAATAATAGAATTAACTTTTACATATTCATTATTATTACCTACTTAGATTCAACATGTCCTAGAATTTGCATCACATGCTGTATCAGAAACTTCTCACAACTTTTCAGTTTTTTCATACCTCATCAGCTGTATGCAACTATTATGTAAACGTATTGTTTGCCAGAGCTATGGTACTGATGCTTTATATATTTGCCATTAATTTGTTAGACAATGATTATCATATAAGTAAACGCTTACAAATAAAGCCAAAACATTTTTAGGATAAAGTTTTGTTAGAATCTTTTTTAATTTCCATGCAATTAAAGTTTTCATTCTTTTATGTTTTATGATTTGCAGTTTAACAGTGTTTATGCAGCTTTATATGCACATTTTTCCCTGCAAAGTTTACATTTACTTAAATTTTAGATTATGAAATAATCTAGTTAATGTAATTGAAACAAACATTTGTTATATTAATATTTAGGAAGTTGCTTTTATTTTAATGTAAAGTTATAATTATAAATAATATTAAGCAGATAATACCCTATGGTATAAGTATTTTATATGATACAAGTAAGACTTTTAGGAATAAATGTATTATTAAATCACATAACTGTTATTTTGATATCATTGAAACATAATGAGTATATCAGGTTTTAAAACCAGAATTTGTATTTATTGTATTTGATGTTTTTCATAACAGTATTATATTTAATCTTAAATTGTTCTTATATACGAGAATACGTATCATATATTTAATGATGGGACGTATCTCAGAATATTAATTGAAACAATGTATACAAATATTATTAGATGTTCTAAACTTATACTTGAATAATAAATTCCATGTTTTTTATTTGTATAAATTTCTCCATATTAGAGTCTCACTATTTTGGACATTCTTAAATAATAATGGTTTTCTTATTTAAAATTTTGCTAGCTACTAGTAATTCAAAAAAATAATTTTATTGATAAAATTAGATAGTTTTTGTCAAAATTGCAAATCTTTGAAGCACATGTTGTACACAAATTTGTAAATATTTTAATTAAAAATAAAATTCTTTTATGCATCCTATACTTATGTTTAGATTTCATTTTTACTTGTGAAGTAAGTTAGGATCTTATAAAATATTTAAGAAATTATTTATGGGAGACTACTTAAGAAGTTAAATGTTTTATTTCACATCCATGTGTAAGAAAATTAAATATTTTTAGTATGCTTTTTATATTTATTGAAGTTGTATTTTGTATCTTAATGGAACTTTATTGTAATTTTCAAAATATATTTATTTCAAATATTTCAGACAAATATAGAAAGCATAACTTCTGAACATAAAAATATAATAGAAATAATCTGTTTTTGCAAATATGTAATTTTTGTATTTACTTAACATAATTATGTGGTACATCTATCTAATGAATTAAGAAAAGAATAGTTGCTAAAATCTTAATGGATCACTTTTGTTAAGTCAGTTCTTTTTAGTTTTTAAGATGTACTTATTTATTTTTATCCTGATTTTTTTCTAACAAATAATAGAGTCTGATCTTTACAAATGCATATCAGAAATCATAAGTAATTTTAAATTATTTTTAATAGGTTTTATCGTGCAGATACTTATTCGTCGTTCTACAGATATGATATTGATGGACTGGTGTAATCCGGTATAGTAGTGATATCGATCATTTTACTCTACATTGATTAACAAAAGATCATATTTGCAAGCATTTAAGTCTTGAATAATATGGCACAGTATTATAATTTTGTGACTAATGCCAGTGGTACGTTAACACTTGAAGAAGTACAGACAATTTGCTCTGCAGAGGGACAAAGTGTACAATTAGTCGTTGAAGACATAAATAATGATGGTAATGGGTGTCAGCAATTTTTGACTTATACTACTGCACCACAAAACAGCGAGCAAGCGATATTTTCTCAGCAAATTAACTTAGGAAGTCAAATTGCTACATCGCAATTGGAGCAAGGGTAATTTTTGCGCATGCTTTTCAATATCTCGAGTAATCAAGTAGCAGTGTGGTATCTTCTTGCTTTCAATTTTGTATATATATGTATATATATATACAATTGATACATGCATATGCAGAAATATAAATGATATCAGATATTTGAGGAAAAAGAAGGGGGTATTGGTATGTGGTGCTGGTTATGAAAATTGAATATCCATTGTTAAGCATGTTATAAATCATGAAAGAATATGTTTTTTATATCTGTTTAATTTAATCAAAATATACATTTTAATTTCGTGAATATGTAGTATGAACTTTAAATATTTAATTACACACAATTTTTTCAACATTTAAATTACCCAATCATTAAAAGGAGATTGTGTCTATTTCAGCATATGGTATAGAAATGTAAAACCCCACTGTGAACACTTCTTAAGATAGTCTTCTGATTACAACAAAGTATAACATATTAAAGACATTTTAATGTTTGTACACAATATGTTTATAAAATACAAAGAGATATATTACCATAGCATATTGTACACGTGTGCCTCAAAGAAACACCCTATAAATAATATAATTTTTTACTAATATAATGAATGAATATCATACTTTAATAATCTAAACATTTATAGCAAACACATGTAAGCATGTCTAATGTGCACATATCATGTAAGTTACACTGTTTATTTAATAAAATAAGTAAACATACATACATGTAAATGTAATGTTTTTTATTGAAAGTTAATACTTTATTTACAACATGATTTTACAAATTATAATAATATTGAATTAGTAGTAGTTTGAATACTTATAGTAAAGGAACATCTGCATAATACAAAATAATATTATTTTAGATATTTACATATAATCATCATGGCAATAATTTATATTATTTTAGTGTTATATAATAAAATATTTAATTTATTCTCCTTTAACAAATTGTACATTGCCGTTTATAATATTTAGATGCAAATATTTTTATTGAAATCGAAATACCTATTTGTTAAATAATTCCAGTTTCACTTATATAAATATTGAATTTGTAATCAATCTTATATTTTATAAAGTAAGCTTAAAAATGTACCAATGCACCCTTTCTTCCTCATTCTTTCTACTAACAAAAATAATACCTGTTTGAAACAATTTAAGTTATATACGAATAATTTTATTATTTTAAATAATTTTACAAAATTATACAATAATTTAACAAAAAATGCAAGACATAAGTTACACTATTTTTTTTGGGTAATATTGTGTTTATTTGTATTACTCTGAATAATAATAGTTATAACATGCATTTAAATGTTTAATGTGACAAATGTTTTTTCAGACAAAGCGTTTTTATAATTAAAACAAATACAAACGAGTTAGATTCGTCTCAAGGTACATTAAAGTCTGCGACAGTGAATACTAATACTATAGGTAGAAATATTGTAAGCGTGGATAATAAAGGTAAATTTAAAAATTCATTATGCAAGACAAAGTTTACAGTAGAAACAATAAGGATAAATATTCTGCTGTTTAGGTTCTAAAGCATTTGTAGATTGCAACAATGATGTACAACAATTACGATGGATAAAAATGCAAGAAAATAGTATTAATGTAAATACGGTTTCAAAACAAGGTGTGCTCATATCAGAAAAAACTCAGACTGCCAATGTGAATGAAAATCAAAATAATAGTTCTTCACAAGTAAGTATGAGTATTTTTTATACACAGTTATAAAATGAAGTTATATAAAATAACAATTATGTATATATATTTTTAGACTGCGCTGCATAATTTCATTGAAGTTGATAATGGAGTTTTAAAAAGGAAACCACTTAGGTCGTACCCAAATAGAAATCGATGTTCAACAAATAGTTTACAAACGGGAACATCATCCACGCCTGATAGGACGCATGTTACAAGTACTATAGGAACTCAAATACAAAGCATTAATGCGTCTAGTATTAAGACAACTACACCTTCACTTTCTAATAAGCCAGTTAGTCCCATTGGACAGAATGTGACACAAATTCCTACACAGATACATTCTCCTTTGGGCACAGTTCATACTAGACCTCAAGCTCGCACTTTAATGTCAAAAAATTCCTTAAAGCTGCTACAGCCTAAAATGGAACAAACAAGATTGAAACAAATGCCAAATCAAAGACAAGTGCAAAATGATCAGAGATTGCAAGGGGGTAACATGCAACGATTATCAAATGTTACGTCACCTCTAGCACAGGGTTCATTAAATAGTCCTGCACAACGGCAGCATACTGTTACAAATGCAACACAACAAAGACAAATGTTATCTTCAACCCCATTACAGTTTCAAAAAACAATTTCTACACAAAAATCTCAATACGAAGTAACACCCTCACTTTCATCATCTCAGAACATGAATAGCTCAATGGAAGTTGAATCTCCAGAATCTCCACCACATCCAGATAAAAGTGGGGGAAATCAAAATTTCACATCACAAACTGATTCGGAAAATAGTTCATCTGAAAGTATTGCCTTTCTTCAAAAAGTTATTCGCAATCCAACAGATACGATAGTTCAACATCAGATAAAAGGAAATACTGCAAAAATGTTAGTTATGTTCTCCAATGGTGAACAAAGATTAATCACATTTGATATACCAAATGAAGATTGTACTGTTCAAGATTTATTGGAACAGGTATTTTAACAAGCATTAATTGCTGTAATTGTTTGTAGGTAATTTTATGAAAACTATGGCTATAAAATTGTTTATACTTTCAGGCAAATATTACATTTTGTGGAACAACAAATGTTTCTTTAGTTTCTGATCCTACTTTGGGTATAAATTATATTGTAGAAGCTGGCTCTAATACAGTAACATCACACGAAGCATCCGAAAATGACAGTTCCCATGAAAACCTAAATAATATAGATTGTCCTAGGTACAAAAGTTTTTAATAACTTGCTTAGTATCGAGATTCGTATGTCAGCAAAAATAATATTTAATTGTCGCAATGCTAACATATTTCAGGTCACCAGATGAGAATAGCAATCCTGTACAACAAAATGAGGTAGGTTTAAAATTAATCTCACCTGTTCTAAAATTCTGCTTTATGCAGCTGCTGAATGATCATTGCATGAATGTGCCTTAATTTACTGTTTTTGCTTCATGTTGTTACTGAACGATCATTGCTAATTCACTGTAATTTAATTTGCTTAATATTAGTGAAATAGTATATAAAATATTAAAGAATTTTACCGAACTTGTTTTTTATTTGTTTGTTTACATAAATGGTCAAGTATTTCATAATTACATAAAATTATCACAAAAAAAAATTAATGAAGATGAAGTATGTAACGTTCTTATAAGAAAGAAACTATCAAATTTCTTATCATTTTGACTTGTAAGTTGAATTTCTATTACGTCTATTATTTAGCTGAAAATACTTGATCAATACTTTATCAATACTTTTACATTTTATAATATATTTAATATGGTTTATATTAATATATGTTATAGGAGCCTATATACATCGACGGAATGTTAGCTGTCTGTTCGCACTGTGGTTTCAGTTCTCTCGATTTTAATCGGTGTCTAAGATGTAAAAGAAAATTACCAAAGGATGTAAAATCCATTCCAATGACAATGGGCATACAGGAAAAGAAAGAAACAATGATTTCTGTTGATGTAAGATTATAATTTAAATTATACAGTAAAAGAATATAATTTATCACGCTTGTTAATATAATAATCTAAAGGTGTTTCATAACAAACAATTACATTAATTAGAAAATATATCAAATTTTAAGTTAATTTAAAAACATTTTTAATATATATTACATGAAAGAGTTTTAAATTTGTTAGTGTCAAACATACATCACTACGTTAATATTTTCAGAGTTTTTATAAGAAAAACAGTGAACGAAATTCATCTGCAAAATTAGAAAAATTAGAACGGGATGGATCAGTTTATAAACGTGGAAGAGGGAGAGGGAAAGGTGTTACAAGAACTAGGCCTATTCATAAAGAGCCAGGTAGAAAAATAATTCATGATTTTGTTAAAAAAATGTAATGTTGTTTTGTGTAACTTTATACAATAGATATACAGGGTAGAACATTTAAGACAGTATACATGAATATCTTCATTGCATTTGAACACACCAAAAACAAGTAACAATAATGAAACATCTCAATTTTACGAAAGGATATCTGGTAGTGGAAGGATTATTTTTCTCAAGGTCATCAATATTTTTTTAAATGGAACCATATGTTTTGTTTAACACTTGAACTAAAGAAAGAAATAATGGTATGTATTTATATCCTATTCGCCTAAATGTTACGAGATGTTTGATGTTCAAGATACATGAAAATGGTTGTTGAAAAAGAAACAATTCTTGGTAATATGTTACATTTTTTCTAACAATACATATAGTTTTTTATAGTAATATAGTTCATTTTTCTAAATCTTTTATATTAAATATCTCGTAATATATTACTTTTATATTTATATATTGGAAATGCAAACAAAAGTAGTCATATTTCCCCCAAAAAAACCTGAAAATACTGACCTTGAGAACAATTCTTCCACCTGTTATTATTTGGCTTTTTAAACCGAATGATTTTTGTTATTATTTGGAACATTTATACACAGCAAAGATTTCCAAGTGTACTGTTTTAAATGTTTCATACAATGTACAG
The DNA here is from genome assembly GCA_945859595.2 of Megachile willughbiella. Lineage (NCBI taxonomy): Eukaryota > Metazoa > Arthropoda > Insecta > Hymenoptera > Megachilidae > Megachile > Megachile willughbiella. The sequence goes on from OX243796.1 coordinate 16,906,158, forward strand.
ATACCTCAGACATAATATTTCTTGTTCAGAATGTTTAACAATATCGTCTGATGAAGAAGAGGAGGGCAAAAATAAGAAAATGGAAAGCTCTAATAATAGTACATGTTCACAAGATGCAAGTAATAATTTTAGTGAAGAGATGGACACTATCCTCGAAAAGGAACCAGTAATTACGAACAATTCAGTTTCTAGTACATGTTCTGATTACACTATGGAGACTGACAATATAGTTAGAGGTACTTTTACTGATTAAAATGTAGCATGCTATATTACAAATATAACTTCATTATATATTAAGAAATAGAGAATGAATGTAAACATCTTTCAGATAATAGTGTTCAATCTCCACATACATCAATATTGTGTCGAACAGTACGGATAGGTTCTTACAAATATGTTCCTCGAGAAAGAATAGTTATCTCACAAAGTGGAGTAAGATTCGGTGTACCTTTATTAGAAGACGGTAAATTTATTTTATTAATCATTATAATAACATTAATACGCAATAATATGACCATACTAATATATTTGTATTGCAGATAAAAACTTTGTAACATTAGAAATTAAATTACAAGATATAGTAAGAGTATTAATTCATTTTGGAAAATCAATGCCAGTGCTTTTCTTTTATACGTCTACCAATACTGGAGCTATGATTCGTGAATTATTAGGGATGCAGGATCCAAAAGGACCATATTACGATCCTGCTGGAAAAGGTATTAATTTTAAAATACATTGTAATTCGTATTGTAAATAGAATGAAAATACAATTTTTATGTTTACTTTTGCACAGACCATACGCATAAAAGAATAACTTTACTGCCAGAAAAATTGTCCGAAGACTCAAAAATTGTATTAAAAAATTTGTTTTCACAAAGACGGTTATTGGCCGAACTGAACACAAAAGAGGCGAATGATATCCTTGTTCGAGCATCGCCAAAAGATGTACGTAATATAACATATCTGATTATTTATAAACATTAATGGTAGATAATTGTGTTAAATTTATTTAATTTACAGACTTTAGGAAAGAAAGATCAAAACAATTCAAATGGAATACAGACGTAAGTGATACATTAATTTTTTAAATATATGTACATTGTTAACATAACAAAACTGTTTATAGGTTAACTGTGTATCCCCCGCCACCGGCTAAAGGTGGTATTGCTATCAATACTGAAGATTATTTATGTCTCGGAGAAGATCAGTTTTTAAATGACGTAATTATAGACTTCTATTTAAAATATTTAACTTTGGAAGTCTTATCAGAATCTGACCAACACAGAACTCATGTATTTAGTTCATATTTTTATAAGCGCTTGACAAGTCCTCATACTCAGGCGGTTGAAAGTAATGTACCCCTTTCCCCAGCTGCCAAAAGGCATGCGAGGGTACAAAAGTGGACAAAGAATGTCAATATATTTGAAAAGGATTTTATTATTATTCCTATTAATGAACAGTAAGTACATTTAAAACTTCTTATGTTACGACTGATCCTCTGGGACGCTCAATCAATGTTCTAATACCATTGCAGTGCTCATTGGTTTTTGGCCATCATTTGTTTCCCTGGCTTAGTGGGTGAAGTAATCCAACAAAGCGTACGACCCCAAGAAAATGACGTTCGCAAGACCGTACAGAAAAGTAAAAGGTTAAAGGAAGTGAAACTACAGACTGTTACAATTGGTAGTACAACTCTAACCCCGGTGACAACGACTATAACTATAGACCAACCCGATGATGGTTCAGAAAGAGATGAAGCTGAAGGTGATGATGAAGAAATGGAAATGGATAGTGAGGATGATGTAAGTTTATCATATATAATTGTCACGTGTCTATAAGTTATTAACAATCAAATTTTTAAATGCAGGAAGAATCTGAATCAACGGAGAATAAAGGCGCACCACCAAAAGCTGAGCAACACCTATCGCAGGAAAAAGATACCGTTAAAGTGTAAGTATTTACATGTACACAGGTAGAGGAAATAATGGTGTGGGTAGATAAATTTGTTTTACATTTTTCTGGTGTTTTTTTTCAGACCATGCATATTAATATTTGATTCTCTGGCGGGAGCAAGTAGATCACGCGTAGTGGCCACGTTAAGAGATTACTTAAGTTGCGAGTACGTTGCGAAAATGGGAAGCGAGAAAGTATTTTCGAAAGATACCATTAAAGGAGCATCGTTAAAAGTTCCTCAGCAATCAAATTTCACTGATTGCGGATTATATGTATTGCAATATGTGGAAAGTTTCTTTAAAGTAAGTTGATATTTTATTTATCTAAATTGTTAACTGAGTAATGAAAATTATAATGTTAAATTTTTACTACAGAATCCAATTAAAGATTATACTTTGCCAATAAAAACACTGAAAAATTGGTTCGAAGAGATAGTTGTAACAAGAAAACGTGAAGAGCTATCAAAACTATTGATTAAGTTAATGAATGCAACCAAAGGAGATAAAAATATTAATATACCTGCTGTAAACTTTCCTACACAAGATGGTAAATTAAAAGCTAAGCCTGAAGCTGATATGAAATCCATAAAAACGGAGGTAGATGATAAGAAAAAGCCTATAGTAGATGGGGAGAATCGTGTTAGTAATAATATGCCAAATCAAACGGAGAATACTGAACCAACTACCGAAATAATTAGTAAAACTACGTATCAGATCATTCCTTATTCTCCATGTACAAGTTCCACTTCGACTGAAAGCAATTCAACAGAGATGTTTAATCAAGCTAAAACACCTCATCAGAGGTAAATTATAACCTTTGAACAAGAAAAAAATTTTAATGTAATTTTAGTATAAAATTAATTTTTAATTTTAGATCGCCAAGCGACACGATGTCTTATTTAAAGTCGAAACGGATTCCCAGGTTAATGTTAAGAACAGAGAATCAAGACGACCTTCAGGCGCCCAAAAAGCACAAAGGAGAGTCTTTTGATTCTTGTAAATAAATGTTACTTTCTTTTTTATAATGACAAAGTTAGCCCACATTCATAAACAAACATGGAATCATTTACCTATGTAATAAATGTAGTTAACACTTCATAAGACGAATAAAAACATTCAATCATAACTATATACGTTTGCATTTTAATTTATATGTATTAAAGTTGTTGGGGGTTTCTTTGTCAATAGAAATTAAGAATAATTTTTAAATATTCATGTTTTTTTTTTTTTTTAGTTTATAAGTTAAAGGCAGAATAAAATATAAACGGTAATTGTAAAGTAGTACTGAAATAACCTGTGAAATTGTATACGTAATTTATACTGAGCTTGGGCACATTTTATTTGGAATACAATAAAAAATAACAATTTAAAATAATGAATCATTTTATCTAATTTATTATTTTCATTTCAGAAGTAACAGAAACAGCAACTTTATACTGTGTAAAATTCAAGTAATTTTTTATGTGACTTAATCAAGTTTAATTTGTATTCAAATATAATAACAAGTATTCTAATATAAGAGGTTTGATTACTTGTTATTTCATTTGAATTAATATACTTCTAATTGACCACAATGTGTACATGTATACACAGTATTTACATATTTATCCTTGAGAGTAACACGTGTCCATGTTTATATGCATGATATGCTGTAAAGAAATTTGCGTTTCTAGTACAGTTGATACTGTTAGCATGAAAGGATTACAAAAGCGTTTAAGAAATTATTTACATTTATTGAAATATAAAATAAAAAATTATTTTAAATAACATCTAGCCAAATAAGATAAGATATTATTCAAATAAATGTCCAAGACTGTATACATATTTATATTATGATAATTAAATAATGTTTCTCATTACCATCTGATTTATATTAAATAATAAGCGATATTCAATGTGATGTCAATGCCCAAGCAAGTATAATTTGGGCGAGCAGCTATTTAAAGTGACGGCGACATATCCACACAGATATATTCAATTACAGTCGCCAGTTTTAAATAACTGCTAAGTAAAATTCTGGTGCTCGCCAAAGAAAGCAAAGTTCAAGAAATAAGTGTTCGTCTTGTATTTGCTTGGAAAAGAAATGAAAAAAACGAATAAAATTCGATGATTTGACACGTAAGTTCACGTCGACATACTCTCCCACTAGATTCGTTTGAAACCTACTGAATGATTGTGTACCGTTGCATAATATCCTGCTTTCAACTGTCTGCATACCATACAATTGTAACTTCTTACACTACTAATTTCTGTATAGTAATTGACAAACAGTCGTGTATTTTATTATTATACTATTATAATTTGATTGTATCATTTATTTGTTCTATTGTTATAATTTGTTCTTTTAATTACTTATGATTGTTTTATTTAGTAATGTCATAGGGATCATGAGCAATGCCCCATGCTTATTGTAACATTAATTGTTATATAATAATTTAATAATAATTATGTATTTTATTATACTACTGTAATTTACATTTTTAATTATTTACTATTAACTTTGTACTTAGGAGTTATAAAGGTACCTTTTAGGATTAACATTTAATGCCTCATACATTCAATATTTGCTAAGATTTATTACTGATTATCACAATAGCTATAGTTATAATTATAGTTGGTATTGAAAATATTTTCACGTGCCTCAAACTGCCGGCACAATATTTTCAATAAGTATATGTCAGTGCGTTCCCTCATATATTTAATATTTATTGACAATAAAAAAAAGCTAGTGCAGCTATTAATATTAAAAATATTTGAATATCAATATTCAGTAATATTAATTGTTTGAGGCCGCGTCAAAGATTATTGTATTACAAATCTGTGAATTATGTGGTTTTGTTACTTTTTCAGTTTTCATTTTGTAATATCATTGAGTTTGTTTATATCTACCCAACATCATGGCAGCAACATTAATTGCCTTAGCAGTTTCGACATTGTATATCGTACTTACAAGCCTCATAGCTTATTGGATGAGGAGATATACGGCCTATTACATACGGGACCCGTTCGTAAGGTCCCTATTTTTAGAAGGGATTGCCACCGGTGAATTATGCGGAGCATGTTTCGAACTCATAATAAGTAAGTTTATCGTCAAACGATATATTTCTTAACAAATAAATTTCAGAGATTCTTCATATTACTGGCAATAGTTTATAAACCATTTCAAATCACGTATAGTTTAAATGCACGAAGACAGCTTCGATCGTTTAAACTTTTATTACGGCCTCAAAAACATAGAAAGTCTTAAAATTTTGAAACTTCTGAATGTCTTGAAGCCTCTATAATTTCAATTAATAATCTTCAAATTCGAAAATTTTTCAACTTCCTAGTTAACTCCTTGATGCCTGGAAATTTATAAGATCTTAAAATATTGAAGCCTTAAAGTTTTGAAAATTTTACACCTCTGATGCCTTCACTCCTCAATATTTTGAAGTATGAAAGCATTGAAGCTTTGATGCCTTCAGCCTTCAATATTTTGATACCTTAATGCCTTGATGTGTTCAAGTTTTGAAGTATGGAAGTATTACATCTTTGAAGCTTTGATGCCTTTATGTGTTGGTACCTTTGATGTCTTGACGCCATGATGGGTTGATGTCTCGAAAATCGTAAGACCTTGAAGCTTTGGAATGTTCAAGTTTTGAAGCCTTGAAATCTTGAAGCTTTAAAGCGCTTAAAATGTTTGGAGGTCTTGAAACCATTAATATCGTGAAATTCTTCATGCTTTGATGCCTCGAGCATCTAGAATTTAATTTAATTAAAGAATTTATTTAGTCCGTTCGTTAATACAATTAATGTTAAATTGTAGTTGCAGATAATTGGGGTGTTTCCATATATGGCCTGTATTTATTTATCCTGACAATTTGGTGGTCCTTGAATTGGGGTGATGCCACTGCCTGCCCCTACACGCACATCGAGGACGTCGTTGAAGGACAAAAATCGGTCCGCGACGCTTTCCTTTTAATTTGGGCTGAATTAGTCGGCGGTCTCGTCATTTTTAGATACATCCAACTGCTCTGGGCATTGGAAATTGTTTCTACGCACAAGAACAAAGCATTCGAAGATTGCACCACTGATCTACAAGCAAGTACAACTATCGATTTTTCTAAACGTATCGTAGAGGCTTCAGAAATGAAAGAATTTGATTAAGAACATGGCTTCCGCGGATTATAAGTATTAACCTATTTGTTACGAAAGACGTATATATTTTTCATGACGATATAGTGTTGTCGTAAATTAAAATAGTTATTTCATTTTTCTTAAATTATTATTCCAGTGTCAGATTTACAGTACGTCTTACAAGAAGACATTAAATAAAACAAGAATACTTCACCTACATCGTTCAGTCCTCTAGTTTTATTAAGTTTTCGAGTTTAAGTATGTTTTGACTATTAATGCATTTTAACTTCTGAAGAGTTTCACCATTTCGCTATATTCTGAGAGACTGTATCTTAAATAATCGCTTTAGTTTTAAACACTTTTTTCAATAAAAAATTCACAATGCTATAAAACAATATAATAAAGAAATGTTTTTCGTTCTCTTTTAAAGGTGCCGGTAATATTTGGAGCATTCGTCGAATGCGTAGCAACTTGCGTGTACAGAGTAGTCTCGCGTGGTTTAAGCGAAATAAATAGCAGGTTTAGCATCATTATCGACTCGTTTATCGGAACGAGCTTGGTGATTGCAGGTTTGACGAACATTCATGAATTCCATAATTCCGTGAATTGTTCCTGTCGACGTCCCGCTTATTTTCATACCAATTTCAGCCTTCGACTATTCTGGCGGCTACTTTAATCCCGCGCTGGCGACCTCCTTGAAATACGGATGTTTGGGAACGACCTTTATGGAGCACGTGATAGTTTATTGGGTTGGTGCATGTGCCGGTTCCATTGCCTCTTTACGAGTTTATAAACATCCGTTTATTCAAAACTACGTGGAACAATATAAGGAGAAAACGCTTTGAGCCAGGGATGTATACATAGATTTTGTGTTCACTTTTCCGTTGTTTATTTAACTTGCTGGCCGTGTAACATTGTACCAGGGTAGCCGATACGTTTATCTAACACCGTTTTAACGATCCATTTAGATTGTTATCGAAACTGTACACAACGAATCACAAAAGAACTTAGCAATTTTTTATTTGAACAAAGTAGTCAGGTATGTTATATTGACTAAGCTTTATATTAGATATATTCTTGTAATTTCTTATTAATAATTTATTATTCTTTTAGGTTAGGGTTTCTGTGCTCCTTACTGGCTCTTGGATTCTGCAAGGTCCCTAGGACACTTTATCTCTCTTAGTTGATTCTAGGATCTTCTTACGATTTCTTTAGTTTCTCTCAAATTAGAGAATTTTCAAGCGAACTCCAAGATTTTCGTGGACTTCTTTGGAATTCATTTTCAATTCCCTCTGGAGTCATTTAAATTTTGCTTCTCTTGCATTCTTTCTGAATTTTTGGGGGTTTCCTCAAATTACACTCTTCTTGAATTCTTTTTGAGTTCTTTTGGAATTCCTCCAAATTATATTCTTTTTGCATTCTCTCTGAGTTTTTTGGAGTTTTTTGGAGTGTTCCCAAATTAGACATTTCTGGATTCTCTCTGAATTGTTTTGGAGTTCCTCCTAAATTAGATGTTCCTTGGATTCACCCAAGGTTTATTTGAACTCTCTCAAAGTAGAATGACCCTAAATTCTCTTAGGATTCCATCAAATTAGTCTTTTCCTGTTAATAACCAATATATTCATTTTAATATATTGTTTTTAAAGGTACAAATACTTTTGTGATTCATTGTATATGCATGTTTACGCACAAGTGAACTTGTATGCAATCATAGATTTTGTTGTATATTCAAGAAATTTGCAGTACAAAATTGTGAGTTCAAATTAGAACATTTAAATAAATTTGTGTAAATTTCTAGATTATTTTTGGCAATGAATTTGAACGGATTCATTGTCTTGAAACTGTATAAATTGCTGTATTTTATGCTTTACAGGTAATGTATATAATGTAAAATATGTATATATTGGATTGAAATGTTGGAGAATAAATTAATATATATTGAAATAAGAAAATGATATCCAATTAAATATTAATATCATGAATACATGCAAATAAATGTATTTATAGAATATTTCTTTTCATATTAATTCAAACCTATTACATATACATGTACTTTAACTTACATAACTTGCATAGTTCACATTATTTGTTATACATCACTGCTCTAAATTGGAATGGTATCAAAAACGAGAAATTTCATTAAATGTTTGAAGAATTTATTAGAACATAAATTCGCAAAAGTTTGTATAATTTTATCCACAACATACATAATATTTGAAGAATAAATATTCACAAAATTAGAGAACAGTTAAAAAAGTTGTTAAAATTTTGGACTAGTTCAAACAGTAATATACATCTCACACATACATATAGATTCATACCATATACACACATACTGGAATATGTTGTTAAAGTTTATAAATGAGTATCAAACAAGTTATGTGAAATATAAACATCTGTATAAATACATAACAATTAAAGATATCTTAACAAGAGGTAGTGTATAAAAAAAATGAAAAACAAACATACTTTAAATACAGTAATAAGATATAAAAGAAAATATATCATTTTAAATTAACCATCAATCATTCCTTTTTTGTAGAAAAGGTGTGTAATTTACACAAAAAATTCTGTTTTAGATGACAAGTCGTATTGAATAGCTTCATTCTTGTACATTTCAATAGCCTGTAACAGAAATGTGCGTTATTACTCTGTTCTAAACTAACAAATTCCTCAATATTGTAAATTTTTCAGTTTTGAAAATCGAGTGCATTGAAAGGTGCACATATGATCAATGTATAACCAAAAATAATTTTTAATTGACAAATACTTGCAGGATTATGAATGTAATGAAAATAAAGCAATGAGATAATAAAAATGATGTAAACAATGAAACATAAATTCTTTTTGTTTCAATGAAACAGACAAAACTGTGATCAACTAATCCAAATTAAAAATATAATTCAAATAAAATTGAATAAAATGCTAAACTAGTATATAATAAATAAACATTTAATAATATTAAATAACGAGACTAAATAACAACAAATCATTGTAGAACAAAATATTAATATTTAATTTAAAAATGCGTTTCTTACCAACCATTTTCCAGACAAGCTTGAAAATAAAGAAATAGTTAATGTTTGAAATGAAATTATTAATTTTTACCGCGTCAATTTCGCCATCCAATTCAGCAACTTGTTTCTCGTGAGTGACTTTCAATTTTTCTTTTTCACGTCCTTGTTTGATCTGTACGTTTTTCCTTTCTTGTAAGAATTTTTTCGTATTTTGTTCTTTCTTTTCGCGGAGACGACGATCCTTATCTCCTTTTGTTTTCAACGCTTTATCGTTCATTACCTCCTTAGCCGTCTCCACCGACACTTTTGCTTGATTAGTGTTCATTTCTTTGATGTCTCTGGAAAAAAGCATTAATATTTATAATAAAAGAATGTAGCAGTATAGTAAATACAATTATGCAAGATGTGATTTTACATATGAAAATAAGAAAAAAAGATAGAATTCTTTCCTTAGTCTTTAAATTTCAAAGGTAAGAAATTCCTGAGAAAGTTTTACAACTTTGGATCTTCAAAGCTTTCAAAGTTGCAAGCTCCAAAGCACTTAACTCTTTAAATTCTTGTGAGTCTAACTTGCAAACTTCCCCAATTTCAGCTTTCAAGTTCTCAATCTCTCAAATACCAAAGCTCTTAAAATTTCCATGCTTCCAAAATTGTTTAAAGCTTCCAAGATCCAAAGCTCTCAATTTCTAAATCTCCAAAATTACAAAGTTCCCAAGTTTTCAACTTTCAAAACTACCTTCTACCTCAATTTCAACATGTCAGAATATTAGAACTTTAAAAGCTTTCAAGCTCTCAGGGTTAAAGCTTCTAAGGTTCCAAACTCTCAAGCTTAAAACTTCTAAGGTTCCAAACTCTGATGATTTCAAACTCTCAAGCTTAAAGCTTCTAAGGTTCCAAACTCTCAAGCTTTGAAGCTCTCAAGCTTAAAGCTTCTAAGGTTCTAAACTCTCCAGCTTTCAAGCTTTCGAGCTTAAAGCTTCTAAGTTTCTAAACTCTCAAGCTTTTAAGCTCTCAAGATTAAAGTTTCTAAGGTTTCAAACTCTCCAGCTTTCAAACTTCCGAGCTTAAAGCTTCAAAGGTTCCAAACTCTCAAGTTTAAAGCTTCTAAGATTCCAAACTCTCCAGCTTTCAAGCTCTCTTAAAACTTCTAAGGTTCCGAACTCTCCACCTTTCAAGCTCTTCAGCTTAAAGCTTCTAAGGTTCTAAAGTCTCAAGTTTTTAAGCTCTCAAGATTAAAGCTTCAAAGGTTCCAAGCTCTCAAGCTTAAAGCTTCTAAGGTTCCAAACTCTCCAGTTTTCAAGCTCTCAAGCTTAAAGCTTCTAAGGTTCCGAACTCTCCAACTTTCAAGCTCTCGAGCTTAAAGCTTCTAAGGTACCAAAGTCTCAAGCTTTTAAGCTCTCAAGATTAAAGCTTCAAAGGTTCCAAGTTCTCAAGCTTAAAGCTTCTAAGGTTCCAAACTCTCAAGCTTTCAAGTTCCAAATTGTTCAAGGTCGAAAGCTCTCAAACCACTGAATTTCAGAACTTTGAACCTGCATAGCTTCCTAGCTTTCTCACTACTGAGCTTTCAGTACTTCCATCTCGAAAACTTGGTCAAAAGGAGAAATCCGCACATGGATAAAGCTGCCCTAAGTTCAATCTCGGCATGGTTAGAGCAACTCAGGACAAAGCTGTCTAGCGTAAATGTACCTCATTCGACACGAACGTGTTGAACATAGCAAAAACTCAGAATTCACGTACTTGTCGTGTTTTGCCTGTAACTGTTTAACTTGCGAAGCCTGCACGACTTCAATTAGCTTCTTGAACTCCTCTCGACCACTTTCCGTGTGGTTCTTCAGCATCTCCCATTCTTCCTTCCTGTGTCTTTCTACCATGGCTGACCACTGCGCGGTTTGTTCGCTTATAACTTTCTTCACGTTTGCATCTTGGAGCAACGCATTTTTGCTGGAAACATTCGTTGATTGGATACAATATTAATTGCATTTACAAGGAAACTTCACGATCTTTGAAACACCGATTTTGTTCAAACTTTGCACAATTACTGAAGACGTCGAGAGTAGTAATTTTGCAAAATCGTAGCACGCAACTCTCGAAAATAAGAGAGAAATTTATATTTATAGTTCCCGTAATTAGGTATTGAATTGTTTGAAAGTAACATCGAATCGGTAATGTATTGTAGATCGATGGAAAGCAGAGTTAGTAAATACAGGATTACGCGTTCGAGATTTACAGAAGTTATGTTCATTTATTCAATTTATTTTTTTAAGTCGACTTAATTTTAGGGGACTGCAACTTCATAGATCAGCTTGTCGCGGAGTTTATTTAAAAGAGAATTTTATTTATTTAAAAGAGACTTAATTCTTTTACTTAAAAGAATTAAAAGAATTTTGTTTATTTAAAAGAGAAAAGGGTTGAGATCTGACTAAGTCGTCTTTTATTTTTGAAGACTTGTTTATGACGTTTTGGTTTCTTATAGTTAAACTCTTAATTTTAAACAGAAAAAGTGAACGAAAAACATCAGATAAAATATACTAGAAGATAAAGAAATATTCAAACTCTAAGGGAGTAAATTAAACAAAGAAATTTAAAGATGATAAAATGAAGAAAAAATAAAATAAAATGTACAAGTTTCTTGAGTTCTTGCGACCCATTGTTTGATAAACTTTCTGCTTTTTCATCATGCTAAAATAGCATGGAATTTTAGTTTCATTTTCAGACAGTGGAATACAAATTACAAGAACTTTGAACATAAATTTCTGTCTTATTTTAGAAAGTTGCATCGTGTAGTTTTGTAAAATAGTCACTTTTGGTGTCCTCTATAATTGTACAAAGTTTGAACGAAGACGGTGTTTCAAGTGTCGTGTAGTTTTCTTGCCAGTTATTTTTAGAAGTTCTAAATGTTTTGGGTACGTACTCTTTTCCTTTCACCAGTTTATCAATGGCAGCACAGTGATTTTTCTGCATTGTTTGCCGTTCTTTTAAGTGCTTTTTCTTCATTGTTTCGAGCTCCTTCTGTTGCTTCTTTCCTTGCTTGTAGGCTTTTTCTTTGCGCAATGAGTCCACGGTAATTGGCTCTGGTTTATATTCCTCTGAAAATTGGAATAATTGAATAATTTAATAGTTTTTTTCCAAAATAGGAGTGTGATTGTTAATTGAAGCGCTTTTTAATTGGAAATTATAGATTAATTCTTAATTTAACTTATTGAATTAAAGAATAACTGTCAATTTTAATTTAAGACGGTTTTTATTATGGTTTAATTGAAACTTTTTGTAATTACAAATAAACGTATAATTTTTCAATGTTATTCAACATTAGAGTTGAAATTTAGTTCTAATATTTTCATTTTTCGAAATCTCGTTTTTAAATTTTTTAATTTCTAGTTCTCTAAATTTTCAAGTTTTCCAATTTTTCAAATTCTCAAGTTTTCGAATTTCTAAATTTCTGGTTCTCAAAATTTCAAAAATTTCGAGATTCCAGATATCTAAATTATTAGTCTTTTAAATTTTCAAATTTCTCAAATTCTCAAGTTTTCAAATTTCTAAATTTCCAGTTCTCTAAATTTCGAAAACCTCAAATTTTCACATTTTTAGATTTCCACATTTTCAGCTGTATAAATTTTCAATTTTTTATACTTTAAAATTTTTGTCAATGTTCAAGCTTCCAAATATTCAAATATTTCAATTTTCAAATTTCTAAATTTACACATTTTCAAATTTTCTAATATTAAAGTTTCTAAATTCTTTTCTTTTGGAATCACTTGTTAGATTTATTTAACACAAACTAAGTGTTTCCTTTCAAAAATCATCCGGGTCATAAAACTTTCTCTAACGTTGAAGGTTCGAGTCAAGAGGATGCAGCTGTGATCCTTTGCTGTTTATTTCAACTATAGAACCCATAGGGTCTATAGAGTCCTAACGAATTTTTCCTACGACGACTTTTCTTATTCTTAAGGTTCTCCTTGAACAGTAAAGACGTGCCTTTCTGTGTTTCCAGTTTTGTATTAAAGTTTCTATTTCTGAGTTAAATGAGTATATTATTTTATTTCACCGCCTATTTCCTATAGGTTATGGTGCCCAGTTCACTTGTGTGCTACCTGTGCTTGTGTGAAATAAAATAACAAAAACAATAAGACTATATAATAATAAAACTATAGCTTTCGTGCTTTTTATATTTATCGTGTGTGTGTGTGTGACTAGTTAATATTAATATAACTTTTGTGTATAATTAAAATTAATATAAAAGACAATGGAAATGTACAATATGAAAAGAAACATTAAACCATTTGATGGTGAAAAATACAGTGTGTGGAAATTTCGAATTCGTGCATTATTATCAGAACTAAATCTCATAAGTGTAATAGACGAAGAAATTCCAGATATGTTAAGTGAAGAGTGGTGCAAAGCTGACAGAACTGCCAAAAATATTATAATAGAATATTTAGCAGATTCTTTACTTGGTTTTGTACAAACTGGAGACACTGCCAATCAAGTATTTAAAAATTTGGACAATATATATGAGAGAAAAAGTGTTGCTACCCAGTTGTCGCTGAGAAAACAGTTATTAACATTGAAACTGCAAAGTGATACATCTTTAATCAAGCATTTTACAATTTTTGAAAATTTAATTTCGGAATTATCAGCAGCGGGTGCAAAATTAGAAGAAATAGACAAAGTGTCACATTTATTATTAACATTACCTTCATGTTATGATGGTATAATAACGGCAATCGAAACTTTGTCGGAAGACAATTTGACATTGGCGTTTGTAAAAACGAGACTTCTAGATCATGAAGTGAAGCTGAACAGTGAGAATCGTGATACGAGTTTAAAAGTACTGCAAGCTACAAAAGCACAACCAGCAAGAAGGCAAAATTTTGAAATTAGTAAAAATTCAAGGAAACAATTTAAAGCACAGAATAAACCTTGGCTATTAAAAAATAAAAATACAGTGCAAACAATGAAGTGTCATCAATGTGGACGAAAAGGCCATATTAAAAAAGACTGCTTTTATTACAAAAGAGCACAGAAATTTTATACTAATGACCAGAATAAAACTGCTCAAACAACTCAAATTATAAAACCGTCTACTTCAAAAGAATCACAAAGTTCTTCAAGTACTTCAAGTTTTGCATTCATGACTGGAGATTATATAAACAATGAAATAATGGACAATAAAATAGTTTTTCTCCTCGATTCGGGGGCATCTGACCATCTGATCAACCGGGAGGATTTAGCAAGAAATTTTACTACATTGGACAAGCCATTAAAAATTTCCGTGGCGAAGAACGGAACCTTCATTGAAGCGGTCAAGAAGGGCTCGATGGAGGTTACAACCAACATGGGTTTCCAAGGATCCATTGAAGAAGTTTATTACTGTCCGGACGTCCCATACAATTTGCTGTCTGTTCGGAAAATTCAGCAGGCCGGGATGACTGTTACTTTCGACACAAATGGAGTACAGATAAGTAAAAGTGGCAAAATGATTATGTCATGTAAGTCACTGAACAATTTATCAAGTATAGAATTTAGAGTTCAAACAAATATGATGCATTCTGTTGCTAATATAAATATTTGTAGTAAAGATGATTATGATTTATGGCATGAACGATTAGGCCATATTGGTAAACATAAATTTCTAGAGTTAAAGAATAAAGAAATGTTTGTAGATATAAAACAAATAGATAAAGTAAACGTAAATAATAAATTATGTGAAGCTTGTATAAATGGCAAACAAACTCGATTACCATTCAGAAGGGCAAAAGACAAGACTTATGTAAAAAGACCATTATTTAATATACATACAGACGTTTGCGGTCCTATCACTCCTTCGACAATAGACAATCAAAATTATTTTGTTCTTTTTGTTGACGAAATCACTCACTATTGTGTTACATATCTTATTGCACATAAATCTGATGTATTTTCAATTTTTCGAGATTATGTTGCAAAGAGTGAAGCTCATTTTAATTTAAAGATTGTTAATTTGTATTGTGATAATGGAGGAGAGTATTTGTCAAACGAGATGAAGGAATATTGTATTGAAAAAGGTATTAGTTACCACTTAACAGTTCCACGTACTCCACAGTTAAATGGTGTGTCCGAACGTATGGTAAGGACAATAACTGAAAAGGCTCGTGCGATGGTCGCCGGGGCAAATTTAGAAAAGGTTTTTTGGGGTGAAGCTGTTCTTACTGCTACATTCCTAATTAATTTAACCCCAACTAAAGCTATAAAGCAGCCAAAAACACCATATGAATTGTGGCATAATAAAAAGCCTCAATTGAAATATTTGAAAATTTTCGGTTCGACAGTTTATGTCCACAATAAAACTAGACAATCGAAATTTGAAGAGAAATCTTGGAAAGGTATTCTAGTTGGATATGAACCGAATGGTTATAAAGTGTGGGATGTGGAAAGTGGTAAATTTGTCGTAGTTAGAGACGTAATTGTTGATGAGACAAATTTTTTGTTATCTAGACCTGTTATAGTACAGTCTGAAGGGGTTAATTCTGAAAATTCCCGTAACAAAATTGATTTGATATCTAGGCATGTAGTGGTACAGCCTGAAACTGATGCATCTGACATACAGTCAAAATCAGTAGAGTCTCATAAATCTGATAGTAATAAATCAGATGGAAATAAAAATACCGAATTAAGTCATGGACTTAATAAATCTGTAGTTGAAACAGATATACAAGTACCTTCATCTAGTAATACTCGTAACAAAAGACAAATATCTCCTGAGCTAAGAAGAAGTGATAGAATTAAGCAACGACCACCTATTTCTTACAATGAGATTGATGAGCAAAGTGATTATATCATGTGTGCTCAATCTCTTGTTTGTAAAATTCCTAGTTCGTATTGGGAAATTAAAAATAGGGATGATAGAGTTAAATGGGAACAGGCAATTAAAGAAGAGATTAATTCTCTTGTAATTAATAATACCTGGACGTTAGTGTCAAAGCCAGAAAATAAAAATATTGTAGACTGTAAATGGGTATTTGCTATTAAGAATGATGAGTTTGGGAACCCATTAAAATATAAAGCTCGCCTTGTTGCTAGAGGTTTCAGTCAGCAATATCTAATAGATTATAATGAAACGTTTGCACCAGTTGCAAGAATATCAAGTTTCAGATTTATACTGGCATTTTCAAATCAGTTTAATTTATTGGTTCATCATATGGATGTGAAAACTGCATTTCTGAATGGTATATTGAAAGAGGAAATTTACATGAAAGTTCCTGAAGGAATTGAAAGTAAACAAAATCAAGTTTGTAAATTAAATAAAGCCATATATGGATTAAAACAAGCAGCAAGATGTTGGTTCGAAATTTTTGAACAAACTCTTAAAAGTAAAGGTTTTAAAAATTCCTCTGTAGATAGATGTATATATATATTAGACAAAGGGAATGTGTCAAGAAATATATACGTGGTACTTTATGTAGATGACCTTGTGATTGCTACTGCTAATATTGAAGAAATGAATAGTTTCAAAAATTATCTAATGAGTAAATTTAGTATGGTAGATTTAAAAGAAATAAAATTATTTTTGGGAATAAAAATAGAAAGAAATGAAAATCAAATTACAATGAATCAAAGTGCATATATTCAAACAATTTTAAATAAATTCAATATGTCAGAATGTAAATCTGTGAGTACACCTATGGAAAACAAATTAGATTACATAGCTTTGGACTCCGATGAGAAATTTGATGCTCCTTGTCGAAATCTCATAGGATGTTTAATGTATGTAATGTTATGTACTAGACCTGATTTGAGTGTGTCTGTTAATATTTTAAGTCGTTATTTAAATAAAAATAATAAAGAACTATGGACCTGTTTAAAAAGAATATTAAGATATCTTAAAGGTTCCATTAATATGAAATTAACTTTTGTTCGAGGTGATTATAATGATATTCTGCAGGGTTATGTAGATTCAGATTGGGGCGGAAACGACAAAAATAATAGAAAAAGTACAACAGGTTATCTGTTTAAATTGTTTGAACGTTGTACGATTTGTTGGAATACAAAAAGGCAAGCATCAGTAGCAGCTTCATCTACAGAAGCTGAATACATGGCGCTTTTTGAAGCTGTTAGAGAAGCATTATGGCTAAGATCTTTAGCAGCTAGTATTAATTTAAATATTGTAAACCCAATAATAATTTACGAAGATAATAATGGTTGTATTAGCATAGCAAATAATCCGACTGATCATAAAAGGTCAAAACATATTGACATCAAGTATCATTTCTCAAGGGAACAGATTGAGAAAAATGTAATAAAACTGAAATATATTCCTACAGGTAATCAGTTGGCTGATGTTTTGACGAAACCGTTACCGGCAATCAAATTCCAGGAGTTCAGAACTGGAATGAGCCTACATTAAAATATTATTAAAATATTAGTATTATTTTTTTTGTTGTTATATAAGTTTTATAAATTTTATAGTATAATGGTCTGATTAGGTTTTTCTGGGTTTCCCTAATCCTATGCAACAAATGTTGGACCATGTGTATCTTACCCCAGACAAAGCACAGAAAGGTATATTTTTAAACTATAGTATACCCGATTAATTTTTGAGGAGGCGTGTTAGATTTATTTAACACAAACTAAGTGTTTCCTTTCAAAAATCATCCGGGTCATAAAACTTTCTCTAACGTTGAAGGTTCGAGTCAAGAGGATGCAGCTGTGATCCTTTGCTGTTTATTTCAACTATAGAACCCATAGGGTCTATAGAGTCCTAACGAATTTTTCCTACGACGACTTTTCTTATTCTTAAGGTTCTCCTTGAACAGTAAAGACGTGCCTTTCTGTGTTTCCAGTTTTGTATTAAAGTTTCTATTTCTGAGTTAAATGAGTATATTATTTTATTTCACCGCCTATTTCCTATATCACTATACCTCCAATTTTGTTTGCTCCCAAATTTAAAAAATTTCTCCAATTAACAATACAAAATTCCAACTTTTCAAATCCCTTAATCTTCAACTTCTCAATCTTCCAGATTTTTAAATTCTCAAATTTCCATATTTTTAAATACAAATTCAAATTTTCAAACTTTCAAATTTTCAGATTTGCAAATTTCTTAAATCCCTAAATTGTCAACTTCACAAATTTTTCCAATTAACAATTTAGACTTCCAACACTTTTTCAAATCCCTATATCTTCAACTTCTCAATCTTCCAAATTTTTAAATTCTCAAATTTCCATATTTTCAAACACAAATTCAAATTTGCAAATTTTTAAATTTCCAGATTGTCAAATTTCTTAAATCCCTAAATTGTTAACTTCTCAAATTTTTAAATTTCTCAAAATTCACAAACTTTTAAATTTCTCAAGTTTCCTAAATTTCCCAAGTTTCCCAAATTTCCCAAATTTTTAAATTTTCAAATGTCTTAAAGTTCTCAAATTTTAAATCCATAAATCTGGAAGTTTCTGAAACTCCCACCTAAATTTCCAAATATCCAAATTCCTCAATTTTCGCACATATTCAAAGTCGCTAATCCCCAAACTCCCTAATTTCAAACTACAGCATTCAAAAATCACACATTTTCGTCTCACCACGTGAAAGAACCCTCGCAAACTACAATTTCCAACTTAGAAACTCCATCATCAATTACAAAAACAAGCCAGCCACAACCCCGAACAAACCTTCACCTTAATAAATAATAAATCGAAAGCAGAATCTCTGCCAACAACATTAGTCCGCATCTCCATAGCGTGTAATCTCGAAGTTATTACCACAAGAAGCATTTCAAAGGAGAATCCGAAGGAACGCAATTTTCCGCAAACAATTCATCCGTAAGTAATTAAAAACTTTATCCGCTACAGTCTTAAGCATCCGTTTCTCTCTTTGATCGTAGCAAATGAAATTTACTTATAAACTAAAAAAATAAAAGGAAGAGAATAAGAAAAGGAATAGAAGTTATACCGACCCTTTTTAGCTTCTTCTTCCTTCTTCTTCTTTGCCTCGGCTTTCGCATCGGTTTGCTCGATTCCAAGTCCTTTCATGGTCTCTGCTTGTTTTTCCGCTCCCTTACTGAATGCACCCGGGTCAGACAGGGCAGCCATGAAGTCTAGGAAACGAAAAAGCTCGTGTTCGGAAATCGCACTTCATCGTGAGCATAGATTTCTATTTTTGTACGGCTAACTCGAGGCATTTACCTTCGAATCCATCGGGTACGTAAATCTTCAGTTCTATGTTACAGAACAACATGGGTAACGCCATAGGGAAATTCGCTTCTGTCTTCAACGAAATGTGCCGGTAGCCAGCTTGAAGACCGTCCAGGGGCAGAATACGTTGACCCAATAATTTTCCGCTTTCTTCGTATACGCCTGTTCACCGAATGGATCATCGATAGATTGTCAATTATAATTATCAAGAATAAATAACAAATAAATTAATGATATGTTAATCATAAATAACAAATAGATGATTGATAATTATAAGATGTGTGATGTATAATTATTTGCTTTGTGTAACGATGTAGTAAATGTAACTATAGATCTAATATGATGTGCGAGGTTTTATTCTTAAATTGTGCGTCACATTAGATCTAGTTATATTTATAAGAGAATTATAAGATATATGACGTAGCATAATATGAAATGTAACATATTTACATGGAGAAGGTGGAGTAAATGTAACTATAGATCTAATATGATGTGCGAGGTTTTATCCTTAAATTGTGCATCGCATTAGATCTAGTTATATTTATAAGAGAATTGTAAGATATATGACGTAGCATAATATGTAACGTAACATATTTACATGGAGAAGGTGTAGTAAATGTAACTAGGTCTAGTATGATGTATGTTTTATCCTTAAATCGTACATCACATTAGATCTAGTTATATTTATAAGAGAATTGTAAAATATATGACGTAGCATAATATGTAACGTAACATATTTACATGGAGAAGGTGTAGTAAATGTAACTAGGTCTAATATGATGTATGTTTTATCTTTAAATCGTACATCACATTAGATCTAGTTATATTTATAAGAGAATTGTAAGATATATGACGTAGCATAATATGTAATGTAACATATTTACATGGAGAAGGTGTAGTAAACGTAACTAGATCTATTATGATGTACGATGTTTTATCCTTAAACATTACATCACATCAGATTTAGTTGTATTTACAAGAGAATTATAATGTAAACATTTTTTGTATGAACATGGTTGTGTTTCTTTTATTTTGGACACCGTATGATGAATGTAATGTATGAGCATGATTGTATATCAATTTTGTACATCGATTGAGCTTCGATGCGATTGCTTGGAGCGAGCGTCAATATAGCAATCATATGAGTAGGTTGCGAGGACTTTTGTTATAAATAAGTATTTTCATTACTGTGATTTCGCCACTTACCCATTATTTTGAAAATGATTAAATCCTGGAGTAATTTTAATAGTTAAATCCTTTTATTTTTCGTTTGCCTCTTACAAATAGATGACTGATAATCTTGATAATTATAAGCAACAAATAGATGACTGATAATTATAAGATGTGTGATGTATAATTATTTGCTTTGTGTAAAGATGTAGTTTGCCTCTTACAAATAGATGATTGATAATCTTGATAATTATAAGCAACAAATAGATGACTGATAATTATAAGATGTGTGATGTATAATTATTTGCTTTGTGTAAAGATGTAGTTTGCCTCTTACAAATAGATGATTGATAATCTTGATAATTATAAGCAACATATAGATGACTGATAATTATAAGATGTGTGATGTATAATTATTTGCTTTGTGTAAAGATGTAGTTTGCCTCTTACAAATAGATGATTGATAATCTTGATAATTATAAGCAACATATAGATGACTGATAATTATAAGATGTGTGATGTATAATTATTTGCTTTGTGTAAAGATGTAGTTTGCCTCTTACAAATAGATGATTGATAATCTTGATAATTATAAGCAACAAATAGATGACTGATAATTATAAGATGTGTGATGTATAATTATTTGCTTTGTGTAAAGATGTAGTTTGCCTCTTACAAATAGATGATTGATAATCTTGATAATTATAAGCAACATATAGATGACTGATAATTATAAGATGTGTGATGTATAATTATTTGCTTTGTGTAAAGATGTAGTTTGCCTCTTACAAATAGATGATTGATAATCTTGATAATTATAAGCAACAAATAGATGACTGATAATTATAAGATGTGTGATGTATAATTATTTGCTTTGTGTAAAGATGTAGTAAATGTAACTATAGATCTAATACGATGTACGAGGTTTTATCCTTAAATTGTGCACCACATTAGATCTAGTTATATTTAGAAGAGAAATGTAAGATATATGACGTAGCATAATATGAAACGTGACATATTTGGCTTACATGGAGAAGGTGTAGTAAATGTAACTAGATCTATTATGATGTACGATGTTTTATAATTAAATTGTACATCGTATAAGATCATAGTACATAGATATAGACAAGGTGATTATAAGATATATGACACGGTATAATATTATGAGACGTACCATGATATTTGTTTTACATGGAGAAGGTGTAATGAATATAACTAAATCTCATGCTATGTACGAAGTATGGAACTTTGAAATGTAGGAATTTAGAGACTTTGAGACTCTGGAGCTTTGGGATTTTAATAATTTTGTATTTTAGAGTTTTGGAATTTTGATTTTTTTGAGTATTGGAATTTTGAGATTTGGGAGTATTGGAATATGGAAATTTTGGGATTTGGCAAGTTTAGCACTTGGAAATATTGGGATTTGTGACTTGTGGAATTTAATGATTTTGAAATTTTGAAATTTTTGAATTTGGAGAGCTAAGATTTGAGAAATTTAGAAATCGGAAATTTTGGGATTCTGAAATATTGAAATTTGGGAATTTGGAAATTTGGAAATTTGGAAATTTGGAAATTTGGGAATTTGGAAATTTGGAAATTTGAAAATTTGGGAAATTGGAGAATTTGGGAATTTGGGAATTTAGGATTTGAGAATTTCGGGACTTGGGAATATTGGGATTTTGGAATATTAGGATTTGGGAATATTGGGATTTGGGAATATTGGGATTTGGGAATATTGGGATTTGGGAATATTGGGATTTGGGAATATTGTGATTTGGGAATATTGGGATTTGGGAATATTGTGATTTGGGAATATTGGGATTTGAGAATATTGGGATTTGGGAATATTGGAATTTGGGAACATTGGGATCTGCTAATACTGGGATTTGGGAATTTTTAAATTTGGGAATATTGGAATTTGAGAATATTGGGATTTGGGAATATTGGAATTTGGGAACATTGGGATCTGCTAATATTGGGATTTGGGAATTTTGAAATTTGGGAATTCTGGGATCTGTAAATATTGGCATTTGGGAATTTTGAGATTTGGGAAGCTTGAGAATCAGGAAAATTAGAATTCGGAAATTTTGCAATTAGAGAATTATGGGATTTGGAAATTTGAGAATTTGGGAACGTTCGATTTGAAAATTACGGAGTTTAAAAACGTCAGGATTTGAAAATTCTTGAATTCCTAAATTTCGAGGCTCGAAAACTTTGAATTTTCAGAATCCTGAAAGTCTTGAATGTTTAAAATATTGATGATATATCAGGACTTTGAAACATTGAATTTTTAAAATTTTAGAACTGTGGGAGTTTCGATTAAAAATGAATAACAATTGAAATATTAAAAACATTGGAAATAATTTGAACGTTCAAAATTAATAATCATTTAACCATTCAAAATTAAGAATATATTAAACATTAAAAATATTAAAAATAAATACATATACATTGAAAAAGTATGTTTTCGATTTATAAAAATGTCTGTAAGCAATGCACTACGTAACTAAAAATTGTTAATAAATTATTAAATTAAAATTACCAAATCTAAGAACAGCCAAATCAGGAAGCACAACTTTTCGAAAGAGGAAGGGTTCCTCGTTGTAAACTGGATTCAATCCGTTTCCGGGGACCATTCGTGTTCGAAATTCTTTCTTAATAGTGTCTGCTGGTAAACCGTACATATCTACTTCAACGTAAGTGCCTACTTTCTTGTCAGACAAGAATTGTCCTGCTATTACCTGACAAACAATTTATCATTACTTTAATACTAATTTATACTAATGGTCAATTTTGATCACAAATAAATAAAATTCATATATTTCATAATAAAACACAACAAAATAATTATACATAATATTTAAAAAATACATAAACTTTGTTAACGTTTAATTATTCCATATCTTACAATATTATAAATATAAATTTTGTAATTACTTTATATATTATATTAAAACTTTGTTTATAATAAAAGATCCAAAAAATGAGTCAAAATATTGTAACGAAAACTATGAAATTTGATTAGAAATTATTTTCTGTAAATATAGTTAAACAGTAAGTAAAATTAAAATTCTATATTTCTATTATTAATTAACATTGCCTATAACGAGTTTAACACTAGATTTACGGAACCCGTCAAAATGACGGGTCATACGTCTTTTAATTTAAATGACTTATTAAGAAATTTTTGTAAAAATGTATGTCAACTTTCGTCAAGCTAAAGAATCAATGTCTTAGTTAACATAACATCCCCAATTTATTTATTTTTCTACTTTAGTTCAAATTTAAATATAAGTGACCATAAACGTCCGTAAACTTAATGTTAATAAAATATTTAGTTTCAGAATCAAAGCTTACTTGGACGGAACATTGTGCGGTAATTACACCATCCACATCCTCAGAAAATGGATCGAAACTTCTGTCTGGCCTTCTCATGAAATCAGGCTTCAATAAATATCCTGTCGTCGCATTATACTCGAATTTTCCTTGATTAAGCTGCATCGGTAAATCGGGTGTTTGAAAATTCAACGCTACCATCTGACAACCAGCGTTCCAGAAAACCTAGACAATAAATAATGTTCGGTAAATAGATTTACACGATAGTTTTTATTTACATTTAGAAATAGTTTCCTTTAAACTTTCAAATTTGTATAAGAATTTCATGTGATCAAAATCTGTTACAAATACAACGAACGTTTTAAGTAACCAACTACACAATTTCTTTTCATTAGAATTCCAGTAATAAGTCTGTAACAAGATTCTACTTGAACGAATAATTCAGGATGCGGTCATTTACCTGTGGCATATAATTAGACGAATCAGCCCTGGTACCTTTCGGGTAAATTCGGCTCATCTGACGTTTGTTATAATTAACAAACTCCACTGCATTAGTTTTCAGGTAGTTAAGTGCAGCGGTCTCCGAAAACGAGGACATATTGTGATGTATATTCTTTTCTGCAATAATAATGGCGCTCGTGTTTTCTCGTGATAAATGTTACACCGTTGTGAAAAATTCCCTGTCTCTACCATGAGTATAAAATGTTATTTTTGAACCATGCAGTGCATGAAATATAAGTTATCCATCTATGTCAACGGTTCTCAACCTATTTCGACCGAGCTACTCTTTTTTACCTTAGTAAACAATTTTTGATCGGTGAATAATATTTCGGACCATTAATCAAAGCTCAGGAACAGAAAGTCATCACGAAATCTCGAAACTTATCGACGCCTACAACTGCACGAAATACGAGTCGAGAAACTTTCAAATTTTTCTACGCATCTTGTTATGAAACTGAAATATTTTATAAACTGTTCGTTTAAATATTGTATTCAAAGTTTTACGTATAATGCCAAGTGTATGTAAATAGAAAATTGAAGAATGTACAGATTACTGTTAACATTCAAAAAGGTTTCTACAGCATAATGACGATCCTGCTTCATCGGAAGAACAATATGAATAAAAAACGAAAAGGGTCTACGTACTTTCCGCAGTTTCGAAGCTTTGAAATTTTACAGGTTGTGCATAATTAATCATGGAGGAAAGCCATGGGTGACACGCCATAGTGCTGCCGGTGTACTGAATCGGAGGTGCTTCACCTTCGGCACCTGGTTCACCTGGTGCAGCTCCTTCCGCTGGCGCCTCTTCCTAAAATATTACCAACATTCCCGTTTCAAGAACAAAAGAATGTCTAAAACACGGAAAATTTAGAAATGAATTTTTTAACAGCTTTTAACGAGTGTTTTACGAGAACATTTTGAAGCTGCACGGTTGATCGCGACAGGATGATATATTTTACAGACTTTTATTCTTGCAATTTTAGTTTGAAAAAATGTGATAATATATTGTTTGAACCTTCCTTTAGATGTTAATGAAAATGTGGGCTGGCAAAATAAATTGGAGAATGTTTATTTGATGAAATTTTATCAATTTACTATATTGACACGTTTAAAATATTTGATTGCAACTTTTAATAATTATTTTTATTTCTTTTTTAATTTCTATGTGGAGAAGATATTCGATGTTTGAGAGGAATATTTGAAAGACTAATATTGAAGTATTTGGTAAAAAGGGTAAATATTAGAAAAAATATTGTTTGAAGAAAATTTATTACATTCAAGGTTAATTTTTGAGAAAATATTTATCAGATTTATCGGTAAATTTTTAGGGAATATTTATCAAACATAGGGGTTAGTGTTGAGAGGAAATATATTTGTTAAAAATTGATCAAGTTTAAGGGTTAGTTTTCATGAGAAATATTGGGAGGAATATTTATCAAACTTAAGAATTTAATATTAGAAAAGAATATTCGAACATTAATGGTTTCAAGAAATATTCGAAAAATAGTTGTTAGTTTTGGAAAAAAATATTTCATATAATATTTATCAAATTTCAGACTTAATTTTTGAAGTAACATTCGCCAAATTTATCAGTTAATTTTTGGAGAAATATTTAACAATCGCAATACTATTAAAAGAAAATATATTCCTGATATGCTCATAAAGTTTAAGGGTTATTTTTCCAAAAAATATTTATCAAATACAAAGGTTTAATATTGTAAGAAATATTTATCACAGCTAAGAGTACACTTAAAGAAGCACTCCATCAACTTAAATGATAAATATTGAAAAAAATGCGTAATAAAAATGAAGCATCCTATATTAATATGAATATTTGATTTCAATATTAACCTTTGCCGGTTCCGGTGGCGGAGGAGCAGGTGGTGCATTTGGATCTTCGACAACTTCGTCCTTAGCCTCAAATTGTCCAGAACGGAATAATTCGAGCTCAACTTTCTCTACCTCTGGCTTCAATCTTTTATTCTTGATTAATATCTTTCGTTTCAGTGCGCTCGGCGGTGGAAGCGGATGTCCAGGTTCAAGCTGCGTCATTTTATTTACGATTACAAAATGGACGTATCTCTCGCGGGACATTCGTGCACGTGATAAACACCATTCTCATTTTTTCATTCTGTCCGTTCACGTTGGATCGAGGAGACTCGCATTTTTCAACGGATACATTCAAAATTTATAACATTCCTTTTACTTCTCTCGAGGATAAATATAAATTAGAAGTTATATTCTCTCGTTCGAAAATTGATATTCTAACACTCGTTATTAACTTCGTTTGATTACGTTTATTTCTTACAACAAAATTCTTTGAAAATTTCAAACTCGTTTGTGGATTCGGAGAATGTTAGATACATTATTTAAACATTCGTGGACAAAAGTTTTCGAAGGATTCTTTTCATGAAATTTATTTTAGTCTCTCACTTGAAGTTACGTTAAAAAATGAAGTTAAAAATTCGTTGAAAATTTATTTCACTCATTTATGGATTCAGTGAACGTGAGATAAATTCTATAAATATTATATAATTGTGGACAAAAGTTTTCATAAAATTATTTTAGTCTCTCATTTGAAGTAACCAGAAAATGTTATAAATCAAAAATTTAACGATCCACGAAAATTCATTAAAAGCAAGTTTAGAAAAGGTGTGTTCTTTTCGTGAAATACAAAATTTAATATTTGTAAATAGTTGAAAATATAAGAAATAATAACGAAGTAATATATGAAGCGACGTGACGTAAATATATAAATAAAAAATACGTACGGGATAATCCTTGATGGGTTCCTTTAGCAACAGGTCACCCAAAATTTCGTCACAATATTTGGCTAATTTATATTGTTGTTTCAGGCAACAATGGTTCTCGAAACTCAAAATTATGGGATACTCAGATGTAACAAATGCTGTATCTCTCAGAGCGTATATAACATCCTTGAAAAGGATGTCGGTACACATGGCTTTGCCGTGGGTTATAATTGGCTCCTCATCTTCTCCTTTTCCGTCCCAACAATCGAGCTCCACGCATCTGATATATTATTTTAATTAACTTCTATCGACGACATCATAAATTACCGTAAAAGCTCATTAATTATTTGTCGTACTTCTCATTTTCATATTGATTATCTCTGATAATTTTCAATTATATTCTTTTAATATTCATTATAATTATACGTTTGTTAATAGCTGATTTATTTATAGCCGGAGGCGTACTGAGACAGATAAAAGTAATAGTTCGGTGCTTGAATGTGTAATTCAAAATATGAATTGTTACACGAAATTTTATTTTTGGGAATAAGACATGACCTTGGAATTTTGGGATTTCGGGACTGTTAATATTTGGGACTTTGGAATTGTAGAATTTTTGAATTTTTGCGCTTTGAACTTAGGAATTTCGGGACTTTGAGATTTTGAGTTTTAAGGAGTTTGGAATTTTGGAACTTTGGGATTTTGGATTTTGAGAAATTTGGACTCTCGGGACTTTGGGATTTTGAGTTTTAAGGATTCTGGACTTTTGGAACATTGGAATTTTGGGTTTTAATGGCTTTGAAATTTTTGAAACTTTAGGATTTTGGGTTTGGAGGAGTTTGAAATTTTGGAATTTTAGGATTTTGGGTTTTAAAGACATTCGACTTTCGGGACTTTAGGATTTTAGATTTTAAGGACTTTGGACTATCGAGATTTTGGGTCTTAAATACTTCGGAGTTTCGTGTTTTAAGGATTTTGGACTTTCGGAATTTTGGAATTCTGGGTTTTAAGGAGTTTGAAATTTCGGTCTTTTGGAATTTTGAGTTATAAGGATTTTGGACTTTTGGAATTTTGGAATTCTGGGTTTTAAAGGCTTTGGAACTTTGGAAGTTTAGGATTTTGGGTTTGGAGGAGTTTGAAACTTTTAAACTTTGGCATTTTGGATTTTAAAGTCGTTCGACTTTCAGGGCTTTAGGATTTTTGGACTTTAGGGATTTTGGGTCTTAAGGACCTTGGAATTTTGAGTTTTAAGGGTTTTGGACTTTCGGAATTTTCGAACTGCAGGTTTTAAGGACTCTGAAATTTTGGAACTTTGGGTTTTTGGGTTTTAAGAATGTTGGAATTTTGGAACTTTGGTATTTTGAGTTATAAGAACTATGAAATTTTGAAACTTTGCAATTTTGAGTTTTAAAGACTGAAATTTTGGAATTTTCGAGCCTTAGAATTTTTAGATTTTGAAAATTTAGAATTTCAGAAGTTTGGGACTTAAAAACTGGAATTTTAAAAGTTTGGGACTTTGGTATTTTATAACCAGTATTCGTATACAAAATAAATTCGTATTTTGTATTTGGTATTTGGTATCTAATAACAGTAAATTTTGTGATGTTTAATCCTGTTAATCTAACTTGTTAATGCTGTTAATCTAATTGTTGATTATTTTTCTTTTTTAAATATTTTATTATAAACTAACTTCCTTAATACATCAATTTCCTACTTATTCTCTACAAAACTTGCGTTATTAATTTTAATATCGATTTTTAAAAATGTAATAATATTTATAAAAATATTGTTATCAATTCTCGATTTTCATTTTGTAGCAATGAGCAGCCATTTTGTTCTTGCACATAACAACGAAACAAGTAACGAATTTATATAAAATTCGAATTGAAGATAGAAAAGGTACAAAATTATAATCTTTGAATTATGAATTTCTAGTAGTATGTATTAAGAAAGTATAATAAATGAAAAGATAAATAATTACCTGCAACCAGCTAATAGTACTTGTCTGTACATCTCGACGGTGCTTTTACCACCGATTTGTCTGCCACTCAAGTATGTGTTATGGCTCGAATTAATATAGTAATGGGCCAAGGGTTGATCCATGTCCATCCATTCTTCTAATTTGTCGAGAAATACGGGTGCGTTTTCGTCGGACATTAAATAACGAATTAAGCCGTCTTTGGTCAAGCACTCTGTTTGTGTCATAAAATAAGTACAATTACATATATGTATATGTATTTGACTGTTACATCAAATAGTTTTTGTAATTACTTTACAAATTATTTTAAAGATAATTACAAAAGTCTTGTAATTATTTTATTCAAAATTCCTATGGTTAATATTCACTAATAATTTAACAATTTATTACTTCATCTACATTCATGGAAGACTTCATTATGTTATCTAAATTTGATATTTATTGAAATTTTTATTGCTTCATCTATATTAAAATTTATTGAAGACCACTATTTCGTCTATATTTAATATTTATCAAAATCTTCACTATTTTACTTATATTTTTCATTATTTCATCTATATTTAATATTTATTGAAAACTTTTTTATTTTATCTACCTTCAATATTCATTAAAAATGTTATTACTGCATCTATGTCCAATATTTTGTGAACACTTTCTGTTAATATCGCCAGTATTTATTACTATTTACATTATTCAAAATTCTTCCTGAGAGATTAAATAAAGAATGAATTAAATATTTTTTCGTTTAAACTGGAATGTCACACGTGGTAACTACACATTATGCGTTTACACGCGTTATTATAAATATCGTTAACATAAATCAGAAGGAGATCCACGGGCAGTCAGGAATTTTCAGAAATTTATTTCACAGTCCCCTTTATTTTATAGAATTTTATGTTTAATGCTTTCAGCACAGAAGTATTATTCTCAGGATTTATTAAACTTTATAGATAGTGTATGTCGATATGACTAATTTCTAAAATCGCATATAACATGTCATTAATATAACTGCTTTTCAATCGTTTAAAAAGTAAATATTATAATACAAGTTAATGTCACTTTCTTCAATTGTTTAAAAATTAAACATTAATTATATGTTAATATGATTTTTTAAAATTACATAAAATATCGTTAATATCTCTTTTAAATTATTTCAAAATTAAATATTATATACTTATAATATCTACTAATACGATTTTTAAAAATTGCATAAAATGTCACTAATATGATTGTTTTTAAATTATTTAAAAATTAAATATCATATATAATATATGTTAATATAATTTGTTTAAATTGCATAATATATGTCATTAACATTATTATTTTTAAATCATTTAAAAATTAAATACCATACATAATATATATTTATCTGACTTTTTAAATTATTAAAAAATGAAACACTACATATAATATATGTTGATGTAATTTGTTTAAACCGCATACAATATATTAATACAATTTAAGCAATTATTTGTATAAAAGCAAAAGATAATTTTTTCGAATTCATTGTGAAAGAAATATCAGATTTATAAAATATGTCAAAAGATATTTTTTTCATTAATATTTAAAAGTTTATTTATTTATTTGTATCGAGTTAATACGGCAGTTTTCAAAATGTACGTCAACAAAAACTATGAATCGAATTTCATAACTATTGTTTCGTAGAAATGAACTTACTTGTATTCTTTGCTTTCTCATCCTGTTCATAATCATTAATTATTTCCGTGCATCGTTTCTCATCATAAAGGGGATATAAAATTTCATTAAGCCTGGGGTCTCTCTGTTTCTCGTTCATAAATTGCACTAATTGGCCCAAGTTGATCGTGTCTGATTGTCCTTTTGTTCTAAAATCGTTATTATTACATAATGTATTATATAAGTAATAACACCACGTCATTATTATCGTAGTTATTAATCATTCAATTTTGAAACAATTAATATAGTAATTTACGTATTATATACGCTATATATAGTATTTGATATTATATATATTTTATGTACATTATACTTTGCATATTAATTGTTACTTTGTATATTATATATCCTTTGTATACATAGCAACATTGCAAAGTATTTTAATAGTATTACATAATCTTTACATTAAATACTTACATCGACTGAAATAATTCTTCTATATCGTTTCGTGGACAAATTTTGAAATATAAAGTCTTGAATTTATCGAACGTAAAATCTTTCGGTTCTATTTTATCGCTCTGAAAATAAATAAATACATGTAGCTATTTTTCTTTAATTTTATACTACCTTATTATACATTATATTTGCAGAATTATATTAATAGTTTAGTATTATATTCATAGCATTGCATTATGTCAATAGTATCTTTTTTTATGTTGATAGCATCAATTAATGTTTTACAAAATTATATATAAACATATATTTAAAAAAATTTTCTTAAATAGTGAAAACATTCATAAACAAATTTTTTTAATTATTTAATGATAGAGTGTATTAAAATGATCAAAAATTCAAGTTTAAAATCTAACTACTCTGGCAATTTCAATTCGATCCTTTGAAAGAAACTTTAAGAAAAATTATAAACAAAAAACTAGAAATAAATAGATAAAAAGTTAGGTTATAATATTTAAATAATAACAGGTAATAAAAAAGTACAAATAAAAGTATTGAATTATAAACAAGTTATTTTGTATTTCAAAGAAAATTTGATTCCGTGTATAATAATATTTCATTTAAAAAATCAAACGAATACCATTTACTTTTGAACAGAAACTAAATTTAAGTTTTGCAAATCACGTGCTTTTCGAAATTGTTTTCTCCTGCTCTGATCGTTCATTGGAATAATGTGAAATTATTGTGAATATTGTTTAAAAGAAATTGATTTATGTGAGAAGGAAATTAAATCGAAAGAGAAGCTTACTTTTCCACTAGGCAAACCCAAGTCAGCTAACCCTTGATAAACGAGTTTCTCAGTTTTCCCAGAGGCGAAGGTTTTCGATATAACTTTCACCGGCACTTTTCCTTTAGGATCCACTTGAAAGCTCAATCTCATCCAACTGATTAATAAACATATAAATTAACGCGGAAATGATAACGCGAACATTTCGAGTCTATTGAAATTATTAACGCTTAGTTAAATATTCAATAATTTTCATTTCTATTTACCTTCTGTATGCTTTTTCAAAATAAAATAATTACTTTCAGATATCATTAAATACTTAAAACATAGTATTATATCAACGAAAAGTATGTAAACTAAATATCTTTCAATATATAAGATAAATATTTAAGGAAAATTAAACTTTGCGTATTTATTGAGGGGTGGTTTCATACTTTTGCCAAAGTTATTTTAAAAATTCCACTTTACATGCTTGTTGATTTATATGTTTATATTTCCTACTCCAATTTTTATAATAGCTATTTAACATTTCTTACTGTATGTTGTAAAGAGTGTTTCTATATTTTTAATAAACATTCAAATAATTAAAATTTTCGCGTTCATTGCAGATTTCATACCTTGAAATATATATATATTTTTCTACAAAAGTTTTACTTATTTAACTGAGGGCATATTCTATATTTTTATAACAGCTATTTTAAATCTCCAATTTACGTATTCAGCGAGGGGTGGTTCTACATTTTTATAATAAATATTCAAATAATCCAAATTGCGCGTTTATTGTTGAGTGATTTTATACTTTGAAACATATATATTTAAAAAAGTTCAATTTGCATATTTACTCAGGCGGTTCCATATTTTTCCAAGGGATATTTTAAAAAGTCCAAATTCATATGTTTACTAAAGGGTGGTTTCATGTTTTACAATATACACGTATTTGAAAACAACGAAAGGATATTTCCATATTTTTATAACACGTAATTTATAAATCCCAATTTGTATATTTACTGAGGGGTGGTGCCATATTTTCGCAGTAAATATTAAAAAAAATTCAATTTACTTGTTTCAACCCGAGAGATAATTCTACGTTTATATAACAGTTATTCAAAAATATTTACATGTTTCTTGAAAAATACTGTCATACTTTTATAACATCTTTTAAAATCCCTATTCTGTCATAATTAATAAATGACTACACATGTTTGTTATTAAAAAATTCTAAATTTCCATATTTCTTTAACAACACTGCCATGATTTTATAAAGACTTCCAAAACCCCTCTTCTATCATAATTTTTTAGATATAAATTTAAAAAATTTTACTTATTTAATAATGTACTAAACAACAAAATATTTGTTATATTAAATAATAAATACGTACTGTTTCATTAGTTGAGTCGTAGGGCAAACGTTTGAAGCTTTCGTGTTGTGCGTAATTAATCGCAAACCAGCTTGCCAATCCTAATCAATTATTCGATGAAAAAATTTCAGTTCAACCATTCCTATGAATAATGAATGCTTAACATATTTTAACTATTTTATTTATTACCTTTGCTGTTTGTGCGTCCGCACAGATAACGTGTTGATAATGAATATTGGTATAATCGATACCAGAACATATAGTTAAACTCTTTTGATCTATATCGTCCATAGACCCGTGTTTGCCTATCTTATTACACAATTTAGGATCCTGAGGTTAAATTGTATAATTGAATTATTAAATTGAACTTGTAAGTAATAATTAGAAGCTAATTATTATCATTTTTACCTTTGGTGTACCACCGTAACGAATATCGCTCACTTGAGCTAACTCTATCACATCCCCATCCTACATAACAAATTTTTGTTAATTATATACTTGTCTGAGTTTAGATTTATCTAATGATTACTTGTTTATTTATTTTAAATTATAAATTTTAATTTGTCAAATATTTAAATATTTAATGGTTAAGGGTTGTAAATACTTAAGGGTTGTAAAAATAATTCTTAAATACTTAAAAGTTGTTTTCTATAAGAAAAATATTTGATTTTTTATACAAATTTAATGAATTTTAAAAAAATTATATAAACATTGTACATATTTATTTCTCAATCTTGTACATAATTATTTCTCAATAATTTAAATAAATATAAATTCAATATCAATAGATACATTTTTAAATAGAGTTTTCAATTTAAATTCAATTTAAATATTAGTAGCTCAAAAAAATACTCTCATAAATCTTTAAAATGTTCAAATACAAAATCTCTGTGGATTTGTTAATAATAAAAGTGATGGCACTAAAAATTTGTTTTACCTTCCCGTCGCTCTTCCAATAAATAAAGAACCCGTATTCATCGACTTTAAATAAACAATTTTGTTCATACTCGGTTGTTTCTTTGTCTTCGAACCATCGATCGAACGTCGAACCGTCCTTCAACAACGCCGGCACTTCGATTTGCCAATTGAATTCGAACTTCTTCGTCATGTTGTTGACTTTGTTGTTTAGTCAACAAACGAAAGGGTAGTTTGAAACGAACTCGAGGTTGTACTACACTCGAATGACTCGATTCGGTCGCGAAAGTTTTTCTTTTAGAGGCGCATAACTTGATTAGTTAAATCCAATTTAACGTATGGGGATTCACTCGGTGTTGGAAAGGTTTTCATGTAAATTATATAAGTATGAGATACACGTGAAAAAGACACGTGCACAGCAAATTAATTTTATTTCACGTTTTCAGTAACGTTTCGGACATGTTGTAGTAAAGAGAAACTGAGATTTTAAACTTGTTAAGTAATTTGAAAAAGTCACTATAAAATTGTGAACATAGTAGTTAAAATTAATTAGGTCAAATTAAAATATTCATAGTATTATAATTTGCTGTACTTAAATAATTGAATACAGTGTGAACATTGGAAGATATTTTTGAAGAATGAATTATTTGCCATATTTATATAATTTGATATATTTATTGTGACATAGATGTGCATATAGTTTCAGAATGGCAGTATGATTTATTGTATTTAAATAATTTAATATAGTACTGTTCAAAAGATATGAACATGTTTTTAAACAGTGACAGTTTTATCATATTTAAATAATTTAATATACTGTTGCAAAATAAATGAGAATATGTTTTTAAACAGTGACAGTATAATTTATTAAGTTTAAATAATTTAATATGGTATTGTAAGATGTGACTCTGTTTTGAGTATAATGTACCACATTTAAGTCATTAAATATAATAATGTGAATAAGATTTGGTTATATTGTGAAATAATGATAGCATTATCATATTTGAATAATTTAATATAATATTTTCAAAAATATTTTAATATATTTTAATAGTGAAATATAATTTATCATAGTTGAACGTTTAAATATACTACTGTAAAATACATACGAATTTTACAGCAATGCTACTATAATTTATCATAGCTAATTTAGTAGTATAACATAGGTATGAACAAAAACAACGAGAATGTAAGAACGTAATAATTTATTACAGTTCCGAAGAATTACAAACTACCGTGTTCATCGTGTGTTTCTTGTTACTGACAATTTTGATTTTGTACGGCAAGTAATATCTTACTTCTTAAAATTCGATATACGACGGTATCACATTTCAACGATTATTGCATTCTTTTATCACGTGTACAGTCATGTTGTTAATAAGCTTATCCGAACACACATTTTTTTATTGTATTAGATACGGTCTCGTCGATGTTACCTACTCGATTAAATTTACACGTATTTGTACTCGTTGATATTTCATATTTTTTTACCTACATTTACGATACATCGATTATTTATTAATTGCAGTGCATTAAACGATCAATGTAACTTCCTACAAGCTATTGCAAAAAGGACGGTACAACCAGAAAGCTACACATTTTACATACACTGAAATAAACGGATGACAAAACAATAAATTACCAAATTATTAATCATTCGACAAGCGCTATAAATTAAGATTAAAACCTGGATAAAAACCAGGTACACTTCGACGAGTTCGTGTCGAAATAAAATTTTGTTTAACGTAAATATTTAGCAATAATTTAATACGTTTTAATCGCCCTCTTTTGGTACCGTCAATTTTGAAACGTCCTATATTATTTCTCGCAAGAAGAATGAAAACCAACAGAGTAATATTCTGCTTCGATGCTCGCGAATCGTTGCGATGGGATGGAATGTTAATGGAATGTCAATGGAATGTCCTCAAGCTGGTATCATGAGTTCGCATGATAATTTACAACTAATTTGAGTTTCATAGCAATTTTTTAAATCCTATACATCATTTATACTCTACACGTCATGTAACAGTATGTGGCCTTGGAATCTGGCATGCCTCAATAAAAAAAAAAAGAAGAATATCGAATTTTGCGGTGACCTCTATCTTTCTAAAAAGTGCCATAAATATCTCAGCAAGAACACTTTGTACAATGGAAGATATTTGTGAATTCGAAGTATTTTCATGTCTGGGATTTGGGTAACAGACTATTGGTATTCAATTGTATCGGGATGTTCGCGTCCGGTTGTTCTTTGATCAAATCTTCGTCGAAATTGTGCATAGGATCTGTGCAGTATTCCTGGCCGCAGATTTTACACGCTTCGAAATGCGGCTTGATGGAATTCCGTAATTTCTGAAATTCAGAGAATATTTATATTAAGATAAAGGTCAGTACATAGTGTTATACATAGTACATATACATTTGAGTACAATGTGGATTCATTTGTTTATAATAGGACTAAGAATTATTCATTTTGTTTTCCATTTTAAAAAAATCTAGGAAAAGTACAAAGATAGTGAAGGCACAGTTTAGGGATAGTTTGGGGAGAATCTAATTTGGGAGTATGTAGGAAAAATTTAGTGAGTTTGAGGTTATTGTAATTTGGGACAATTTTATATTATTCTAATTTGGGAGATTTCAGAGGAGACAAACAGAACATAGGAAAAATTTAATTTGGGAACTCTAGGGAAAATTAATGAAGAAGCAGGGTATTATTTGGGAGATCCCTGGTAGAACTCAAGAGAAATTCAGAAGAAACTAATTTGGAAGGATCTATAATGGATTTAGGGGAATTTTAGGAGAGTCGAATTTGATAGATCTCAGTTAGGACCAATGAAGAATTTGGGAAAAATTGAATGTGGGCAAGTTTAGGAAGAATTAATAGAGAAGGCAGTGTCTAGTTTGGGAGTTCCCAAATAGAACTTAAAAGAAATTCAGCAGAAACTAATTTGGGAGGATCTATAACGGATCTAGGGGAATTTTAAGAGAGCCTAACTTGATAGATCCCAGTTAGTACACATGGAGAATTTAGAAATAGCGTAATTTGGTAGATTTAACTTGGAGCTTAGAGTCTACAAAGAGTGTAATTTGGAAGAATTTAGAAAGAAAAATAAATATAACCTAATTTTGGAGAACTTACAGTGGATCTAGGGGAATTCAGAAGGAGCCTAAGTCAGTAGATCCTAAATAGAACCCTATTAGAGTCCAGAAAGAGTGTCATTTGAGAGGATTTAGAAAGAAAAATAAATATAATCTAATTTGGGAGAACCTACAGTGGATCTAGGGGAATTCAGAGGGAACCTAAGTCAGTAGATCCTAAATAGAACTCTAGTAGAGTTCAGAAAGAATGTAATTTGGGAGAATTTAGAAAGAAAAATAAATATAACCAAATTTGGGAGAACCTACAGTGGATCTAGGGAAATTCAGAGGGAGCCTAAGTCAGTAGATCCTAAATATAACCCTAGTAGAGTCCAGAAAGAGTGTAATTTGGGAGGATTTAGAAAGAAAAATAAATATAACCTAATTTGGGAGAAGCTACAGTGGATCTAGGGGAATTCAGAAGGAGCCTAAGTCAGTAGATCCTAAATAGAACCCTATTAGAGTTCAGAAAGAGTGTAATTTGGGAGAATTTGGGGGAAAAACAAATATAATCTAATTTTGGAGAACTTACAGTGGATCTCAGGAAATCTACAGGAAACCTAATGTGATAGATCTTTAGTAGAACATAAGTGAAATAAAAAAAGAATGTACTTTGGCAGAATTGAGAAAGAATCCAAATACAACCTAAGAAAGAAAATACAGTGGATCTAGGGAACTCCAGAGTGAACCTAATTTAGTAGATCCAACTCAGAACTCAAGTAATGTTCAAATATAATTTAATTTGGGAGAATTCAAAAAGAACAAATACAACCTAATTTTTTAGAATTCAGAAAGAATTCAGATATAACCTAATTTGGTAGAATTTAAAAAAGAAAACAAATATAATTTGAAAGAACTCAGAAAAGAAATAACCTTCATATTTTTCACATTGTTTTGTTAGCTATGTAATTATAGGAATCCTACGTTGCTCTCAAGTGTACACATAAATTCTTCATTATACCTCAAAGCATGTGTTGCCATTGGCTTTGGCGAACTCGTAAATAGCGAAAGCTGGAATGCAAATGAGTGAAAGAGAAGCTATTCCCCAACCAATAGCCTCAGCCCACCATGGGTACTTGTACTCTCCATTGTGGTAGGTCGGTGGTTCATAATCAATTAAGCTGAATACCCACACAGCCTGAAACAGAGAATGATTTACAGAAATCCAGTTGCTTTCAAAAAGAAAATTTATAATCGTAGAAGATTATGCGACGAATTCAATACTTTTATCACATATTTTTATGCAAATGGACATTCGTTACAATTCGTGTATATCATTTGCGCATGTACATTTTACGACTTTGTTTACCAAATGTTTTTATACGAAAAGTAGATATTTATTATTTAAAAAAATGTCGTTAAATCGTCTGGTAAATACACTTTACGACTTTGGTTATCAAATATCTTTATGTAAAAAGTACGATTTCGATATTTATGTAGGACTTTTGGTGCAGATATATTTTACGACTTTGATTACCAAATTTTTAAGTAAAAAGTACATTTTATATATTTATTGTAAAAAAATAATGTAGGTCGTTTGGTGCAGATACATTTTACGACTTTGATTATTAAATATCATTAAAAAGTATGATACAGATATTTCTTACAGTAAATAACGTAATTCAATCGTCTGACGTAAACACGTTTTACGACTTTGTTTACAAATTATAAATGAACGTTCCAAAAAATCATATAACATCCGTTATTAAATGCCGATAATTGTGAGGAAGATAATGCCGTAATAATTGTCGCGATTTTTGTTCGCGTTTATCAATTATCTGTATTGACAAACAGCCACTCACCATGATAAGAAGAGGTGCAGCGATAAGCCAACAAAATCGAAAATAAGAGGAGGGCACACGTCCAGTCATCTCTTTTACGTTATTACTCAATCGTCGAACACCGTAACACCATGATATTGCGATCACCTCGAAGAAAGCGAGGAACATGATCGATATCGAGGCTGCGTAGTGATCTATTAATTGAAAGAAGTAGATGCCACCCTGTAAGGAACGAAAACATTTGTTCTTTGTATTTTGCTCGTAGGGAAAATTTGTGATTTATACTTTTTTCAGAAGAAAGGTTTCATATTTTGTTCATAAGAAACATTTAGGTTTCGTACTTTGTTCATAAGAAACATGTAGGTTTTATAGTTTGTTCACAAGAAAGATTTGGGTTCTATATTTTATTCACAAGAACAATTTAAATTTAATATTTTCTTCATATGAAAGATTTAAACTTAATATTTTGTTCATAAGAAAAATTTAGGTTTCGTACTTTGTTCATAAGAAAGATTTAGAATTCATATTTTGTTCACAAGAAAGATTTGGGTTCTATATTTTATTCACAAGAAAAATTTAAATTTAATATTTTGTGCATATGAAAGATTTAAACTTAATATTTTGTTTATAAGAAAGAATCAGGTTCTATATTTTGTTCACAAGAAAGATTTAAGTTTCCTATTTTGTTCACAAGAACGCATCGATAAATATAAATTGCGTCATTTACATTTAAATCAGAAGAAAGTTTCGTGATTTACAAATAGCGCAAAAGGTTTGTAGTTTTACCTGAGTAATGTTAGGTAGTCCAAATAAAAAGGATATGACACATATTAGAAGTACTAACGTCTCGTGGCACACGAGATGACGCTTTACCCATTTTGGGAAGCCATCTTGTATCGATGTTACGACCACCTCCATTATTGCAAACTGAAATGAAACGAAGTATTAAAATTTTTGCATAAAAAATACCTATAATTGACTTGTTTTAATATAGAGACGTAGATAATTTTAATAATATAGAGATTTATTTGTTTTTAGTGCGATTAAGTTTGTTGCTGTTTTCAATTATTTTGATCACCTATTTTTTGTTGTTTCTGCTATTGTGATTGTCTATCTAGTTTTATTTCTGTTATTTAAATTAACTGCGTATTCTTATTTCTATTATTACAAATACTTATTTTTATTTCAATTATTTCCATACTGTATTTGTGTTATTTTAATTATTTCCACTAGCTACTTTGTTTTATTTCTATTATTTCAATTATAGACCTATTTTGATTTCTGTTATTTTGACTATCTACGTATTTCTATTTCTATTACTTTGAATACCTAATTACTATTATTTCAATAATTTTAATAATATATTTATTGTTATTTCAATTAGCTTGATTTCCTATTTTGTCGTATTTCGATCGTCTATTTTTATTTCTTTCATTTCGATTATGTATATATTCATATATCTGTCACCTCAAATACCTACCAATTCTTATTTTAATTATCTTCATTTACTGTTCATAATTATTTCACTTATTGCAATTATAATTATATGTTTATATATTTCAAGTAATTATATTCGATTATAAACTCGTTTGTATAACAGTAGACTCTTGATATATTGCCATAATATGAACTTCAACATGCATTAATGGCATTTTCCCTCCATTATAACGATGATGCACGAAGATAATCGAAGACAACCGAAGATAAACGAATATAACCGAACATATAACGAGGGAGTCGAAGACGACATATAACGAGAATCTACTGTATTTCGATTACTTATCTATTCGCATTTTAATTAATCAATAAAATTGTGACATACCTGACTATTCAAAGAAAGGCAGACTAGCATAAAGAAAAATAACACGGCCCACACTTGAGATGCTGGCATCTTGGCTAGCGCTTGCGGGTAAACGACGAATACAAGACCAGGTCCTTGAACGGAAATTATGATTTGTCTATAAAATTGCAGGAGAAGTTAATCTGACATTGACTGACACCACTCAGACAGGAATATGTTAAATATTTTACATAACAGTTTCACAAATTTTAATGTCGCTCACATATGTACATCAATCATGCTGAAACACCATGTGCTTCATAAACTTGCAACATAATTATTAACATATATATTATATTTAAATAAATAATTCAGCTGAGAAGTTCGCGTGACATTAAGTGAATATACATAAATTTATCTGCACTGACCATGTTAATTGATTATTTTCTATGAATTTTAATGTAATGCTATTTAATTGATATTTTACGAACTTGTTCTTTCTCTTTTTGATAATTTACAAAGATCAAAATTTATCATTCTATATTATAATAAATATATGTATATTATTTTTTATTTTTTATTATATTTATTTTACAACTTCGACAGTTCTTGTGGGTTCTAATTATATGATTATCTGTGAAAATATTTCTATTTTTATAATTTATGTGTTCACTCATATATGCAGATTTTCATTGTTAATAGGTTTTTCTCACACCTATGTAATTAATGTTAATTAGAATTTCAGCTGGAATATTTACATATCATATCAAATATTGTAATTATAATCACGATTACAAGTAAATAATTATAATGTAATAGCAACCACATTAGTATATAATAATATTTAATTACAACAATCATATTAGTATATAATAATATACAATTATACCAATAATATTATTATATAACAATATACGATTGTAATTATTCTTGTAATTTATAACACTTATGTCATAAGTATTATGTGCAACTGAAATATCGTGAGACATCCTGTCAGGAAATGTTGTAAAATAAGAATAATAAAAAGGAGAAAGCAGAAAATTGAATATCTCGACTTGTGAAAGAATGAACATGAGTTTATAAACTCCATGTTTATACTCGATCACAGTAGAATGTATGTTATCAAGATTGGTATCGTACAAATTATTGAAGAATGAAATTATAATTGCAAATGAGGTAGCAGAGGATTACACTCACCATCTGTTAGGACAGCTTCAACAGACGTATTTTGTTCGACAGCGATGTTGCCGATGGTCGCGAATGAAAATATTCCAACTAGTAAACTACTAAACGCGTTAATAAGCGACACAGCTACGCTATCAACTAAAATGGTGTTGTGAAATTTATTATAGCTAGCGAAACATATCATCGAACCGAACGCTATGCCGACGGAGTTGAAAATCTGTGCTGCAGCGTTGATCCAGACCTGAACAAAAATCGTTCCAACGGAACATTAGTAAAAATTACCAGTTTAGGTGCCATATCGATGGTTAATTAATTAGGTATAATTAAGGTATGTTGTTAATACTTTTGAGATAAACATTTAAAAATTCAACGTTACCTTATATTACATTGTATACTTATTATATCTTATTTATTATCTTATTCTGTAACTCAATTATAGTTTGAAGTATTTAGTTAGTAATTTCAGTTTGAATTTGTAAAATTTTAAACGATTTGTAATTGTACAGGGTGTATCATAATATGTGGGTATAACTGCAATGATGGACTGAGTATACACAAATAATAGTTTGGGAGTGATTGGAAGTGACCTAAGTTAGGGGACTTCAGGAAGAGCTTAAGGAGAATAAAGCAAGAGCGTAATTTAGGAGAATTCTAAACAAACTCAAGACAAATTCAGAATTATTTTAATTTGAGAAGCCTAAGATAGGATTTATGAAGAGCTTAGGATGATCCTCATTGGGGAGACCTTAGGTGAAATCCATTGAGAGTTCAGGATGAGCCTAATTTGGGAGATCTTAGATGGAACTCACGAAGAATTTACAATGATCCTAATTTGGGAGATCTGAGATGCAATCCATTGAGAATTCAGGATGATAATTTGGGAGATTTTATATGGGATCCATTGCGAGTTCAC
Source organism: Megachile willughbiella (assembly GCA_945859595.2). Classification (NCBI taxonomy): domain Eukaryota; kingdom Metazoa; phylum Arthropoda; class Insecta; order Hymenoptera; family Megachilidae; genus Megachile; species Megachile willughbiella. The sequence goes on from OX243796.1 coordinate 16,949,087, forward strand.
GTTGATCCTAATTTGGGAGATCTTAGATGAGATCTATTGAGAGTTCAGGGTGACCCTAATTTGGGAGATCTTAGATGGGACTCACGAAGAATTTACAATGATCCTAATTTGGGAGATCTGAGATGCAATCCATTGAGAATTCAGGATGATAATTTGGGAGATTTTATATGGGATCCATTGAGAGTTCACGTTGATCCTAATTTGGGAGATCTTAGATGAGATCCATTGAGAGTTCAGGATGACCCTAATTTGGGAGATCTTAGATGGGACTCACGAAGAATTTACAATGATCCTAATTTGGAAGATCTAAGATGCAATTCATTGAGAATTCAGGATGATAATTTGGGAGATTTTATATGGGATCCATTGAGAGTTCACGTTGATCCTAATTTGGGAGATCTTAGATGAGATCTATTGAGAGTTCAGGGTGACCCTAATTTGGGAGATCTTAGATGGGACTCACGAAGAATTTACAATGATCCTAATTTGGGAGATCTGAGATGCAATCCATTGAGAATTCAGGATGATAATTTGGGAGATTTTATATGGGATCCATTGAGAGTTCAGGGTGACCCTAATTTGGGAGATCTTAGATGAGATCTATTGAGAGTTCAGGGTGACCCTAATTTGGGAGATCTTAGATGGGACTCACGAAGAATTTACAATGATCCTAATTTGGGAGATCTGAGATGCAATCCATTGAGAATTCAGGATGATAATTTGGGAGATTTTATATGGGATCCATTGAGAGTTCAGGGTGACCCTAATTTGGGAGATCTTAGATGAGATCCATTGAGAGTTCAGGGTGACCCTAATTTGGGAGATCTTAGATGGGACTCACGAAGAATTTACAATGATCCTAATTTGGGAGATCTGAGATGGAATCTATTGAGAATTCAGGATGATCTTAATTTGGGAGATTTTATATGGGATCCATTGAGAGTCCAGAATAATCCTAATTTGGGAGATCTTAATTAGAACCGAGGAATCTAGCAAGAGTCCAATTTATTCGGATAAACCCAAGAGAAATTCAGAGTCAATGCAAAATAATCCTAATTTGGAAGATTCTACTTAGAACCCAGAAAGAATAAAAAATTTTTATTCTTTGGTAACCCCTGAAGAAATTCAGAGAAATCCAAAGTGATCCTAATATGAAAGAACCTTGGTATAATATGGAGTGATCCTAATTTGAATTAACCTTGGTATAATATGAAATGATCCCAACTTGAGTCAATCTTGAAACAACGTGATCCTAATGTTGCAGACAATGTGTCGTGATTTTAAGACAACCTTGAAATAATATAAACTTATCCCAATTTATAAAAATGCAGAAAGACCTTGAGTTTTTAAAAAGTTCAAGGAGAAATTAGGAAATTTGTAGAAAAATTCAGGAAGACCACAACTTAACACTAAAGCTACCATACAATAATAACGTGTGTATAATATTCACTTATTTTGAAATTAAAAACAACGTTGATAAATAAATAAACAAACGATCAGACGTAAATTATTACACACATTAATTTTTAATCTTTACAAAAATCAACATAGATTTCAAGAAAACTACAAATTTAACACTAGATTTGCGGAACCTGTCAAAATGACGGGTCATACGTCTTTTAATTTAAATGACAAAACTTATTAAGAAATTTTTGTAAAAATGTATGTCAACTTTCGTCAAGCTAAAGAATCAATGTCTTAGGCACTTTCGGTTTTCTACTTTCAGTTCAAATTTAAATATAAATGACCATAAACGTCCGTAAACCTAGTGTTAATATAAGAAACTTGTAAAACATTTGACCACTTTGGTAGTTTTAGTGTTAAGCCTCCCCTTATGGTACACCCTGTACATATTAGTAATTTCGAGACGCATCATCAAGATAAGAAAATAAAGAGAAGATATCTTGTTATTTTATTAATATACCTTTGCGTCAGAGAGAAGTTCCCAGCGAGGGTGGAAGAAAAATTGCAGGCCCTTGTCAGCACCTTCAAGGGTGAGGGACCGTGTGAGAAAGACAACGATCAGAACGAACGGCAGAGTTGCGGTGAGGTATCTCACTTGTGCTGATGATTTAATGGATTTCCAAACAGAGAAATACACCATAATCCAGGCAGTAATTAAACAAGCAACTAGTTCCCACCTAAGTGCTCCAGATTCCTCGATACCACTGCTGATCTGGAGTACCTTGTTGCTGAAGTTTCACACAATATAACGTTGCAGGTTTATGTAATTCTTGGCAGATTATTTCGGTAATTTTTTTTTGTAAAAAGTGTAATAAATTGTAGAATTTTTTTTATTGTATAGAATTTTAAATTTGATGTATTTTATGTCAGCGGTTCTCAATAAGTCGTATGAATAGTCCTGGTGTAATTAGATAGGATGTAGGGGTTTCTAGATAGAAACCTTCCTTCAAATATGGTGTTGCTATGTCACATATTAGGTATTTTAAAAGTTACTCATTTTCAAGTTTTTAAATTAAGTCTCGAAATTTCTAATTTTCCAAATTATTAAATCTCTACATTTATAATTTTCCAAATGATTATATCTTTAAATTATTAATTTTCGAAATTATTAGAGCTCTAAATTTCTAAATTTCAATTTTCAAAAATTTTCAAATTAAGAAATCCCAAAATTTTTGACTTCCCAAATTGTAGAAGTAGTAAATCTTAAAATTCCCACATCCTGAAGTTTAAACTAATCAAACACCGAGATTTGTAATTACTTTAATTTCAAAATTCTGAAAATTTCAAATTATTAAAATTTTAAATTTTCAAATCTTTCCAAATTTCGAAATCATTAAATTCTTAAATATTCAAATTTAAATTTTCCAAAATTTCTTATTTCTAAATACCCAAATTTCCGAATTATCAAATCTATAAATTGCGAGATTTTTAAATTTTCAAACTTCCAAATTTCCAAATCACTAAAATCTAAAATTTTGAAATATAAAAATTCTCAAATCTGTAGCTTCTAAATTTCTAAATTTCTAAATTGCAAAAGTGCAAAATTCCAAAGTCTGAAATCACAAAATCTCCAAATATCTGAAAATTTCCAAATTACCAAACCTCTAAATTAAAAAATGATTTTTACCAAACCAACATACAATTCATACTTAATTATCAAGTATTTAAATTTTTATTTTGACGACATTCATAAAAAGTTTGAGAACCGCTGTTTTTTACAATATAAAAAAATTAAATAAAAAATCTAAAAATCCATAAATTTTTTTATTTCAGCAAAACCCGTCAACTACTATTTAAATTCTTTTCAAGATTTCTTACGAAGATTATCAGATTTATATACAATTTATACATAATAACTATTAATATCTTACTTGTTAACAGTTCTCTTTTTATAATTGAAGGTTTAGAGTCAGACATTAATTCCTAAAATTCGCTGTTTGCGTTGACAGATTTACGATCAGAAAAGTCGTAAGTTTTGACTACAAAAATATTATAAAAAAATGAATAAATTAAAAGTTTTGATTTTGTGAAATTTATTTATAGTCAAAGAACACTAATTAGACATAGCGTTGTCTGCCTCCAACTTATTGTTTTTGGATTTAACCCTTGAACTTATAATATCGTGCCACATTCGTAACATACATTATAATTCAGGTACAACCCTAAATCGTATTTGCACCGTAATCGATTTTGGAGTTCAATATTAATTATAGTTTTTATAATCAAGGACCCCTAAATCCAAACTATACTTAACATTTCAACTTTTCTTTTTCGTCTTAACTCTGCTGCAATAAATAGTTACCTCTTACTGATGTAATTGTTGTAAAAATCATATATTAACACATTGACTGCTAGACTGAAACAGTTGTAAACTTAACCGAGCAATATTTTTATTTTTAACAAATCTTACCGAATTCCCAATTTTTTACTACATTTATTATTCATAGTTCCAATAAGTTAATACTAGTATTTCCAAATAGGTAAGTGAACAAATTCTCAATAATATAGAGATGATAGATTCGTATGAAAATTTAAACATCACCTATCGATGACACCGCAGTCAAAGTGTTAAAGGGTTAACACTATCTGACTCTAAACCATCAAATTGATATACAGGATATCTCTAAAATCCAACTCTACCCTTATATTTCCGAAACGCTTTTAAATATGGAAAAATGTTTCAGACAAAAATTGTAGGATACCAAGATGTACATAAGATGGTCGTAACAATTTGGATCGTTCGAAGGTCACGTGAAAATCTTCAGTTTCTTAAATAGAACGCCTCATTTTTGTTGCATATTGTAGTCCTCGGAACGTTTACAAAATACTACTTTTTTGTATAAGTCATTCCTAAGATATGAAGCTTCAAAGTTGACACATAAGCAGCATCTGATTGTACTTCGTACACCTTGAGCAGGGGTCGGCAACCTTTCTAGAGTTAAGAGCCATTTTGTTCCCGATGTGATAAATTATTTTTTTAAAGAGCCAAATATAAGTACATACATCGGTATGTATTAGAAAAGATAATATAATATCTGCTGTGAAACACGTACTGATTGTGAAATCAAAACATTCTGTTTTGCGTAGTAACAGAACATATAAGTCAACGTATTAAAGAAAACGGAAACAGTTTTTTGTTTTGAGTGTGGCGTCGGTGAGTGTGGAGAGCAAGGTTAGCTAAAGCTAGGTTTGCATGCATGCGATCTGCCGCGCATTTTGATGTGTGCGCAGAATTATTATATTTGTTTGGCAATTGCAATATTGCAGTTAATTGTTCAATATGTACTATTAAACTACTTAAGAGTCACAAGTATGATTCTACTGAGTCGCAGGTTGCCGACCCGTGACCTTGGGTAATGTGGTTGTAGACGATATGTCAACATGTTCAACCCGGCGTACTTTTTTGAAGTCTATTCATCTGGCGGCACTTGCTTGTCTCACTGCTTGTTTTCGTTATTAGCTTATGTTTAGTTTACCACAGAAAGTTTGTTTATTCTTCTGCCAGCACTTCTTTGAATCACTGCTAATAATATTAAAAATTAGATGTGGACCACCGGTGGTTCACGCCGGGTTGAACGTGTTAACCCTTTGCACTCCCGAGTGTGGCTCGACATCACATTTCTCTTGGATCATATAAACAGTTTGGTTGAATATGTACATTATCATTTATTTACTACTTGTTATAAAAGAAAAATGTATGTGTCACATACTCCGCCCTGTTGCAATACACTTTATAGAGAACCCCTTCCTTGGTCTATTTTGTAAATTAAAGAGTTGGTAGGTAAAAGAAATTAAGGAGTGTAAAGGGTTAAAACTTTATATCTTGGAAATGACTTGCACAAAAAACATAGGTAGTCTTTTGAAAACGTCTCGACTATAAGGATATACAATAAAAAAATTGGGGATTCTATTTATGAAACTGAAGATGACCTTTGAACGATCCAAGGTTGTTGCCACCATCTTATATCCCCTTGATATCTACAACTTTTGTCTGAAATATTTTTCCATATTTAAAGCCATAAATCCATATTGAAGCCGTTTGTGAAATACAAGGGTGGGGTCGGAGATACCCTATATACACAGTATGTCTGAAAAGTAAACGGAACTTTTTAAATTTAAGGAACACTACTAGCAACATCTATCAAAACAATATGCTAGTTGAAAACAGTATTCCTCCGCTACAAAACAAAACATCGTCATTGGAATCGAGCAACGAATTGTAAACTTATAGCGTTTAAAGCGACAGAACCTTTCGTCACCGTGTCACAAAATCACGATGGAGCAAAGAGCGAATATTAAATTCTGCTCGGTAAAGCTCGGCAAAACTTTTACAGAAACATTTGAATTAATGAAAAATGTTTATGGCGACGATTGTTTATCCCGTACACGTGTGTTCGAGTGGTATAAGCGATTCCAGGATGGTCGTGATACTTTGGAAGACAACCCAAAGCCAGGTTTTGGGTTTTTCTAAATTCTAAACGATTTTAAAGGTATTATACTTCGGGAATTCGTTCCACAGGGACAAAATGTTAATGGCGAATATTATCTGGGTGTTATGGAACGTTTGTGGAAAAGAATCGTTCGTATGAGGCCCGAATATCGAGCGTCAGGGAGTTGGTTTCTGTTGCATGATAATGCACCATGTCACAGAACTGTCGCAGTTTGTGAATTTTTGGCGAAAAAACAAGTCTGTGTACTCCAACATCCTCCATATTCGCCTGACTTATCTCCATACGATTACTTCCTTTTTCCAAAATTGAAATTAGCCATGGAAGGAACGTTTTATGACACTGTTACACAAGTCCAAGCAGCTGTGACAAGGGTGATTGAAACGATTCCGCAAAACGACATAAAAAAATCTATGTTAACATTGCCTGAGCGAGCCCAGCGATGTATTGATGCGGAAGGGATGTACTTTGAATAAAAAAAATTAATTTTGGCAAAATAACTAATACTTTTTTTTTTATTTAAAAAGTTCCGTTACTTTTCAGACATACTGTGTATTAACCTAGTAATGCAATATTGATTATCGATTGTATAATTAAAGAAATTACTCGAAAAACTCTTCGGACGGTGTTCTGGAAGCGTTCGGTCTTGTACGGTTATCTAAGAAGCTGTAAGTCGGTAACCAACATGCCAATGTGTTCCATGAATTATCGCAGTCCGACCATGGTTGTTTCGCTCTGAACGCCGCGAAGAAATAATATATGGCGTAGGCTATTATCACATTATGGTAGGTCGACATCAGAAACGATATTACTACTGAAGATAGACCTGCTCCTGTTTGAACAAATAGTTTTGCTTTCTATTATCGATTTTACGTTCGTTAGAGGAAGCTGAACTTTCTAATTGATCGATGGACAATACCTTTTTACAGACTATGATACATTTCAAATTAATTTTGGAAATGTCTGTATGTATTTTAAAATTTTGTTGAGTAATATTTGTATTATTATTATAATACTTGTTAATGTTATTGAATATTTACTAGATATTATTGTACAATATTTAATAGATATTACTGGACAATATTTTAAACATACTATTATATTGAAAAGTATAAATAAATAATATAAATATTAGAATAATATTTTTTGGAGAAATTTAAAACTTTTATATTCTTACTAGATAATTTTTATTATTTATTTTGTATGTGTATATTTGAAATTTTTTAAAGTTTAATAGTTTTTGGTAGTTGAGTGAAGTGGAAATTTTATGAAATATTTGAACGTTTTTAATTGTTATTGTGCAATATAATAATATTGTAATTATTGATTACTACGATTATGTATGAAACATTGAGAAGTTGGTATACCTTTAAACAGAGGACAAATTTGACCGATAGCACCGATCGGTCCTCGTCGTGTGAATTGTCCAACACTAAGTTCCATGTATAATAATGGTACTCCACATACTATAAGTATCAAGAAGTAGGGTATCAAGAACACACCTGAAAATTTAATCAGCAACGTCAACTTTTGATTGCACATCAAATATTAGACATCTGTTCAACTATTAACAATATCAATAATGTATCTCAGATGTTCACAATATCGTTTTACAGGCACTTCTACATAACTATGATTCAAAATTTAAATATTGGGAAACATCTTTTCAGCAATTAACAATATCATTAATACAGATAGTATTTTCTTACAAGTATTTTTAAACAATTAATATCTAAAATTTAAATATTGAGAAACATCTTTTCAATTATTAATAATATCAATAACATATTTCAAATATAAACAATATCTTTTCGCAGATACTTTTGAATAATTAACATTTAAAATTTAAATATTGAGAAACTATTTATTATTTTATAAATAAATAAATCGTTTTCATGTTTCCATTTACATTTTATAATAGAAATGGAACATTATTTCATAATGTTGTTCATTAACTGTTAGGAACTTTAATTACTGGTAATTAAATTTCGACAAATGTTATTTACATTTTAATAGAGCTGTATTTGAAATAAATTGATTTTGATAAAAATTGTTTACTGTTATTATATAAAATAAACATTCTTATGTTCTTTGTAAATTAGTTTTGATCAATTTTATATTAATAACTAGAGAAATTCAAATTAATAAGTAATAATTAATAATAAATAGTAAATTGTTATGACACTAATAAATAATAATTATTAGATCATTTTCACTTAATTAAATAACTAATATTTAATTAGTTAAATAATAAATAATTCTTTCTATTAGTATACATATATTAGTATATAGTTTCTATAAACTTCGTTAATTATTGTACATATAGTAAATTACTAAAATGTTGAATTATTAAAATTTAGTAAATACTCTCAGATTAATTACAGTTAAGCTCTAACAAACTTATTTTAATTAGAATGCTTCAACACTATTAATGCATTAATTTCATTAAAAACCATTGCATAACTATTATTCGTTTTATTTTAAGTAATTGTCGAGTGAATAAGGAAAAATGGTAAAATCAATAATCAAACGCTGACTAATTAAATATTGTTTAGATTTTGAGTTAATAATTATAAAAATCATGATAAATTACTATTACAATATAATTTAAATATTCCTCCTTATAAATTAAATAAATTGTTCAAGAACTGAGTAATTATAATCATTTAAGTTATTAAAAGAATAAATTCTTTATTTCTAAATTAATAATTATAATTAAGTAAAAGGAAATTAACAGTAATAATACTAATGCATTAATTATATCAGAAGTCATTAAATTACCATTATTCCATATCCAAAACGTGTCCAGCAAAGGAAGAAAAATTGTAATTAATAATTAAATCGTCATAAATATTAGACTCGAATTAACAATTGAAAAAGTACAAAAACATTCAAATTTTAAAATATTTAAATTACTAAATTAAGTAACTATAATTATTTAAAATATGCAAACATAGTAAGTATTACTCTAATTTTAAATAAACAATTACACTTAGGTTCACAGAAAATTGTTCTAATAACAATATTTTAATTTTATTATCGTTAAAAGTCATTAAATTATTCTTTTATATTCTACACTATTTTTCTATTATTTTTAAATAGTTATCAAGCAAGTGAAAGAAAGATTTCATTAAATTTCAAGAAATATTGTTTGCACTTAACTAGTAATAAATTCAAAGAAATTTACTATTATTTTATAAGTTAAACGTTTATTCTCAAAAATGCCTTAAATTACCAAATAATTGTAATTACTTACATTGTTAAAATTTAGTAAAAGAAACTCCAAGAAAATTATTATTTTATAATGTAAACGTTTATTCTCGAAAATGCCTTAAATTACCAAATAATTATAATTACTTACATTGTTAAAATTTAGTAAAAGAAACCCCAAGAAAATTATTATTTTATAATGTAAATGTTTATTCTCGAAAATGCTTTAAATTATTAAATAATTATAATTACTTACATTGTTAAAATTTAGTAAAAAAAACTCCAAGAGAATTATTATTTTATAATGTAAACATTTATTCTCAAAAATGATGAAAACTCGTAGCTGTTAAACTTCAAAAACAATGATGAAAAAGTTACTTAAATTCTAAATAAATAACTATAATTGATCTCGAAAGAAACTGTTACAAACTGTTAATGCTTCGTTTACGTGAGAAACCATTAAATTACCATTATTCCCGAACGTAAACGTACCCTGTTTAAAATTCCTTCTTCCGCGCGATGAATAAAAACGTGGCTACTAAATCTGCCTATAATATGGATTTATTAAAGGTTGCATTAAACACGACTCGTACGTAATAGTACTCGTCGTTAATCGTCATTCTGTGGGCAGTAACAAGGTCACTGGATGTAACTCTTTATTCGTAATAAACGATGATCACAGACCGGTGGATTACGACTTTAGGAACAACCACATTTAACCCGTTCAAATTAATGTTTTCTCACAATTTATCGAAAATAAGAATCTAAATTTCTACTGCTGTGATTCGAGACTCGTTAAATTACACTCGCAATTGATAACACGTGTACGAATACGTGGTTTCTCACGTTCAGCACATTTATTCCAAATTACTTCCTTTTAAAAACGTTTAAGTGTCTATCTTTGGTAATTAGGTAACTCAGATCACATTATCGTATTTTTTAGTTCTAGTTTGTATATTCTTTAGTTTTTACACTTTTATTTGGGTGAAATTTATTATTGTGAACTTCTGAAGTAGCAAATTGGCGGATATTCAGATTCCTAAATTAGTAACTTACTGAATTTTTAAGTTTCTAAATTAGTACATTGGGGAATATTATAATTTCTAAATGGCTGAATTTTCAAATGTCTAACTTAGCAAATTGCTGAGTGCTAAAATTTCTAACCTAGAAAATTGCTGGATTTTAAAGTTTTTAAGCTAATATTTTTCACATTTTTAAATTACTATAATACTGAATTCACAAATTTCTAAACAACCGAGTTATTGAATTCTCAAGTTTCTAAACTAGTAAATTGCTAAATTTTCAAATTTCTAGGTTACTGAATTTTCAAATGCCTAATTTAACAAATTGCTGAGTGCTGAAATTTCTAACCTAGAAAATTGATGGATTTCAAAGTTTTTAAGCTAGCAATTTACTGAACTTTCACATTCTTAAATTACTATAATGCTGAATTTTTCTAAACAACCAAGTTATAGAATTCTCAAGTTTCTAAACCAGTAAATTACTAAATTTTCAAATTTCTAAATTACTGAATTTGTTTCAAAAGCAATTTTACAAAGTTTATTTTCCATAATCAGATAACCTGGTTCTCATTTTTATATTTTTCCTTACATTATTATTTCGACAAAGTTTATTAATTAATTTCTGCTTATGATTCAAAATTACTTTGGTTCCAATAAAAATGAAATGAAATGTGTGAAGTAAATTGTTCTTAAAGATGCACTTTAAGAATAGTACTTGCAATTGCAATATCGCGTTAAACAATTTTTAAGCCGCTAGAACAAAAAAACTGTTAAAAGTACATATCTTATCTTTCTTATCTAAAACTAAAGTTTATATCGAAAAAAACATTGAAACGATAATTAAACTGTGATAAATCGAATGAAGTGTTTACTACAGAAATTCTGTAACTATTTTGCAATTTCATTTAATTTTGCTGCATAGAATATGAAATTTATTAAATATTTTGTACCTAGTTATATTAAACCTAGAAAAATTTCATTTCAAAATTCTAATATTACTAAAAATCTTGTATCGTGTAATAAACTTGTAACATTTTAATGGTTTTACAATTCTATTTATTTTACCACAAAGAATATGATACTTTTAAAATATTTTATAACTAGTTATATTGAACCTAGAAAATTTCATTTCAAAATTTTAATATTACTAAAAATCTTGTATCGTGTAATAAACTTGTAACATTTTAATGGTTTTACAATTCTATTTATTTTACCACAAAGAATATGATATTTTAAAAATATTTTATAACTAGTTATATCGAACCTAGAAAAATTTAATTTCAAAATTTTAATATTACTAACAATCTATTGGTGATAAAACGAAACGATACACGAATTAACATTTGTCTCCATCTAACGGAACCATTAAAATTTTTTCTCGCGTTCGCATGTTTCGATTGAATTTTGTTCTTTGCCTTTTCCTCACGTTATTGAATTGTTCATTTTGTATTTTTATTAAATGAATATTTTGTTCGTTCTTTATACAACTTATCACGTCACTTTTCGACCACGGATCTCCTCACCTACAACAAAATCTTGTATTGTATAATAAATTTGTAACATTTTACTAGTTTTACAATTTTACTTATTTTACCATGGAATATGAAATATGAAATTTCATATGTAGAATATGAAACTTTTTAAATATTTTGCAACTACTCATATTGAACCTAGAAAAACTTCATTTCAAAATTGTAATATCGTTAAAAATCCTATATCATGTAATAAACTTATTATAATACATTTTAATACAATTCAGCAATCATTTTCATCAGAGACAATTGCAATGGAATAACGATTAAATTATTAAACGTTGTACAAGTTTCGAAATGCCGTATTTATCGAAACAAATTGACGCTGAAATCATTATGAAAATTTGAACACGTTTCATAGATATCACGGCGATTATTGTTTCCGGTTGTGCCATTGAAAATAATTCGTGCCGCGTCGGTGCAACTCACGCACATGTAAATTAATTCCACGAATGGAGTATCGTGCTAGTCGAACAAATCAGACAGCATTCCTTGATTTAACAATATGATTCACAGTATAGCTTGATTATCAATGGAATCATTTAAAATATGCTGACCTAATTCGAATGCTATGAGAGAAAGATTTCGGAGTATTTTACAATGTTCATCATCGACGAGTGTCAAAGGACTCTACCGCCCTTAGTACATTCATTATCAGGTGCGAAGTTGAGTATCATAGATTTTTAAATCATTAAATTACTCTTACAAACTTTGAAAGTAACAGTTGACGAATTTTTAAATTTCTAAAGTAGTAACTTGCTGAATTTTCAAGGTTTTATATTAGTAAATTGATGAATGTTAAAATTTCTAAATTATAAAATTGCTGGATTTTCAAAAGTTTAATTTAGCAAATTGCTGAATGTTCGCAATTCTAAACTAGAAAATTGACAAATATTAAAATTTTTAAATTACAGAATTTTCAAATGTTTAATTTAGCAAATATCGGAATTCATAAATTTCTAAACCAAGTTACTGAATTTTCAAGTTCCTATACGAGATAATCGGTGAATGTTTAAATTTCTAAATTAATGAATTTTCAAATGTCTAATTCAGCAAATATCTGAATTCACAAATTTCTAAACCAATATCTAAACTAAGTTGCTGAACTTTTAAGTTTTTAAACTAGCAATATTCTGCGCTTTTAAATTTTTAAATTACCAAGTTACACAATATTCAAGATTATAAATTACTAAATTGGTACTTAATGTACGTATTATTTTTAATAATTATCCCTTATTATTGGTATTCTTAAGTGGGATCGTAATACATATGCATCTCTTATGCGTGAGATGAAATCATTTTTAGGAATTTTGGGAATTTGGAAATTTGCCAATTTAGCTATTTTTACAAATTAGACGTTTAAGCACTCGCGAATTTGAGTTTTCAAAAGTTTGCAGGATTAGAAATTTAAGAATTTGTAAATTTTGAAAACTAGGAAGCTTGGGAATTTAGAAACAAAATTAGGAGTCTAAGAATATGATAATTTTGAAATTTGCGAATTTAGGAAATTATAAACTTAGGAATTTGGGTACTTGAAAATTTAGAAAATTTAAAAAATTAACAATTTTCAAATTTGGGAATTTGCAAATATAGAAGTTTAGTAATCTAGTAATTTGGGGATTTCAGGAATTAGACGATTGGAAATTTAAAAGACGTACTATTTTGAGGATTTTGAAATTTGAAAATTTCGAAACTCGAACGTTTAGAAATTTGGAAATTAAGGAATTGTCAATCTTTAAATTTTCTAGTTTCCAATTTTTCAAATACCCAAATTTCGAAATTTCTTAAATTCCCAAATTCACATCTTGAAATTCCTAAATCCCTAGATTTCTAGATTTTTAGATCCTCGCATATCTAAATACTTACATTGTCAAATTTTAATGACACCAAATCCCTAGATGACCAAATTTTTACATTCCCAAATGATTAAACCATGAAATCCCAATATGTACTCTCTATGTTCCCAAATTTCAACATCTTCAAATCTCTAGATACACCAATTTTTATTTTTTCAAATTTGTAAATCGCCAAATATCCACATACACAAATTTCTAAGTCTCGACATTTCTAAATGGCTAAATTCCTACATGTTCATATTTCTATACCTCAAATTTTTATATCGTCGAATACCTACACTCTCATATTCCTAGATCACAAAATTGTAGACTTTGCAAATCTCAAAGTGTTCATATTTTAAAGACTCCAAATTTCATGTTTCTGTCATTTCCACATCCTGAAGTCCTCAGATTCAAAAGTTCTTAAATCTCAAAGTTGTCAAATCCTGAAGTCTTCAAATCTCAAAGTTCTCAAATTCAAAAATGTTCAAATCCCGAAGTCCCCAAATCTCAAATCTTCGAATGCCAAAGTCCTCAAATACCGAAATCCTCAAATCCTAAAATCTACAAATCCCAAATTCCCCAAATCTCAAATCCCCAAATCCCAATGTCATCAAATTCGAAGTTCTCAAATCTTAAAATCCACAAATCCCAAAATTCTCAAATCCCGAAGTCGCCGAATCCCAAAGTCCTCAAATATCGAAATCCTCAAATCCTAAAATCTCCAAATCCCAAAGTCCCCAAATCCCAATGTCTTCAAGTTCGAAGTTCTCAAATCTCAAAATCCACAAATCCCAAAGTTCTCAAATCTCAAATCCCCAAATCCCTAAATCCCAAAGTCCTCAAGTACCGAAATCCTCAAATCTCAGTCTCCAAATCCCAAAATCCCCAAATTCTCAAATCCCAAAATTCCCAAATCCTAAAATCCCTAAATCCCAAAGTCCTCAAATACCGAAATCCTCAAATCTCAAAGTCGCCAAATCCCAAAGTCCTCAAATCCCCAAATCCCCAAAGTCCCCAAATCCCAAAGTCCTCGAATCCCAAAATTCCCAAATCCCAAAATCCCAAAATTTCCAAATCCTCAAGAGTCAATAAGTAATTCTGCTCTTTCCCCTCGAATATCATGTTAACCCTATGAAAACCACTTTTCCTCTTGCCTGTACACGTCACATGCAGGTACTCAAGAAAGATCACGAAGCGTCTTGCAACTACGTGCTCGCACTCGTCAATGTCGTTGGTTACGGTGTTTCCAGGTCACATTTTTTCCACATCCCCTTTTGTTTAGGAAACATCCTAGGGCATACGGAGCAAGGGCACGCGATTATCTCTGGCCGTCGAGTCGTATCATAATCGCGTATCGTGTTGCCGGTAATTTTCAAAGTCTAAGAGCTTCCCGACTGGAGTCCGGACATGGCGCAATCCGCTTGCGGAACTTGATACATGACCTTGCCAGAACGCAGCTAGACCAGCTAGCATCGTAAATGATTTCAATGACACCGGTGGAAATAATCGGTCGAGTATCATTTCGTTCGTTAAATTGACCGGCCGGAAAACCAGAGCGGGTGGTATGCTCTGATTTCAGCTACGCCTCTACGATACATCAACCGTCGACCTTACGCTAAAAATATTACAAACATCGAACCTTCGACCAGGTTACAAAGCGATTTTGACGTTACATCTGACGCGTTTCAAGTCCAGGAATGTCGACCCGACATGTCTCGAAAAGTGTAATTAGCTGCGTTGAAACGACGCGTTTCACACCAGCCAGCGATGCAAAGTATAAACATGCACTCTTATCACTGGCTCACTAATCGTAACGTATGTATGTCACAAACAACGATCTAGCACGTACAAATTTATTTTAAACGTATCTTCGAAACGTCAGGTAAAACGTACGTCCAATTTGCGTGGTTCTTCGAAGACAACATCCAATATTGTCGTTTTTACGGTTTCTCGTTACAGATTTATCTTATCGCGCGTTTAAAAACGCTGACAGTTATTATTTTTAGTAATTTTTAGGTAATTTGTGATTAGGTGTTATTGAGAATTCGTGATTTTGGTTGATTCGGTACTTACCACCGCCACTTTTGTAACACAGATAAGGGAACCTCCAAACATTGCCCAGGCCAACAGAGTAACCGATACAAGCAAGGACAAATTGCACTTTGTTGGCCCAATGTGGTCGCCTCGGTTGCCTGTAGTCCCCCGGGTCTTCGGCGTCCGCATCGTCGAAGCTGCTACACACGGACAAATCATCTTCGAATGACCTGAAATCAAGTTAATTCAGATTATCTGTACGTGTCCAATTGCACATCTTCAATGAAAAATATTTTGTGCTTCGGTGCAAATTATTGTACTTTGGAACAAGGGTTACGAGGGTTCAAGGCCATACTTTTTTACATTTCATTGTTAATTTTGGTTTTATGAAATATTAAAAATAGGTCGTGAAATGTTTGGATATCGAGATATTTTGTTCAAAACTTTGAAATATTTTGAACGCAACACGGAGATATTTTATGTCAAGCTTTGAAATACTATGATTTGAAGGTTGAGATATTTTGTACCAAACTTTGAAATACTGCGATTTGAATATTGAGATATTTTGTACCAAACTTTGAAATATTATGATTGAAATGTTGAGATATTTGTATCAAACTTTGACATGTTTTGAAAGGAACATTCAAATATTTTGTACCAAGGTTTAAAATATTTTTAATTAAACACCGAGATATTTTATGCGAGACTGAAATATTTTGAATTGAATATTAAGATATTTTATACCAAATGTTGAAATATTTCATGACCTGCAAATATCTTACGCAAAATGTTTATAAAAGTCGACTTATGTAAAAATAATATGCATTTTCATATAAAAAAAGGGAATTTTGTTTTCAATGAAATGTAAAACACTGGAAGTTTGAGTGGAAAAGTTAAATTGTCATTAATAAGTGTTTGACTATGGACGTACATGTTTACTGTGTTAATCAGCGCTACAAATTAGTATTAATTAATCTAACCTGACCTAATCGTATCATTAAGTGTCTGACTACAGATGTCCGTCTTTTACTATGTCGACGTTGTAAATTAATATGAATAAATTTAACCTAACCTAATTTAATCATCATTATTAATAAATGTGTGTCAACAGTTGTCCATTTGTCAATATGTCGACTATAAATTAATATTAATAAATCTAACATAATCTAATCTAATCATTGTTATTGTCTTAGGTATTCAGTTTTTACTGTGTTAATGAATGCTACAAGTTAATATTAATGAAGTTAATTTGATTATTGTTATTAAATGTTCGACTTCATTTTTCACTGTCCTCATTAATGGTATGCATTAATATTAATGAACTTAGTCTCAATCTAATCGTTACTATTAAGTGTTTGATTGGTGACGACCAAAAACGTATTAATGAACCTAATGTAACTTAAATTTCAAAAAATACGACGCATTAGCCTAATTTAGGTAAATCTAGAATGACCTAACTGCTGTTATTATGTGTCCAACAGACTTCAATTCCTGTTGCGATAATGAACGTATGAATAATCCTAACCTTATTTAAGCTACTTTAATTTAATCTAAAATAATGTATATTTTAACCTAGCTATTATTAATACCTGACAATTATTTAATGACTGTCGTGCTAAAGAATATATTAATAAACGTATCTTGACTCGACTAAGCTAAGTTAATATTACTTAAATTGATTTAATTTGATATTTTTTAATGTCTGTGTAAACGTCCATTTTCTTGAGGTAATCAACGTACTAATTAACCTAATCTGATACAGTCTGATTTAAACTACGTTAACTTAGTCCAAATTGATTTAACATGATTGTAATTATTTAATGTCTGACTATATATGCTAATTTCTGTGATAACATAACAGCGATCCTAACCTAACATAATTTAAACTAAATTAACACAATCCAAACTAACCAAAGTATATTTGACTTTATTATTATTTAATGTCTCATTATAATATGAGGTAATAATAATCCTAACCTAACTTAACTCAAGTTAAACTAAATTGACATAAACTAACCTTACTTTAATCCTAATTATGATTATTTAAAATCTAACTATAGACGTTCACAACCTAACTTAATAAAAATCAGACTTGTATTCAATTTTCATTTGAAAGTTAATTGATCGAACTAAAATAAAAATTTTTGAATACATATTTTTTAATAAATATAACAAATTAGAAACTAAAGAGTCTATAACAAATTTGGAACTAAAAATCACGTTTTATAAATAAAATTTTTCTTAATTTTAGAATTAATATTTTATCAATAATAACTTTTAACATTCCAAAAGATGGCTTCTCCATGACTTATCGCCTGCCTCTTAAAAATTTAAACATTGGTAATAAAAAAGACACGTTGTACCGCCATAACCGTTAAAGTGCTACTCGATCTACTTCAAATACGTTCGGCATAAACCTTATGTTTAAACAACGTGCAATTAGCATGAAACATACAATGAACAACATTATGCAAGTCATTGCATATTTATCAAGCACACGACACACGTTTCACCTGTCTACACGAAGTGACATGTCTTCTATCAAACATGTCACCCGTAAAAATGCGTATCCATCTATTAAAGGAGACGCAAGTGTTTAAACAAACGTCTGTGCACAGCATTTACAATTATTAACTGCAACCGTGGGTGGAATTTAATAAAAAACATGAATAAACGATTCGAGTGATATGCCAGACTTGGAGGGAGACATGTCACCTCTGTGTTTAATTTTCACGCGACATTCTTAAACAATCATAATCGAGTTTTTAATTCAAATCTATATTCAATGTTTATACGTTGCAAACGGGTTCATTACGACCCTATGTATTCACATGCATAAATGCATGTACTTAAAAACATGCAATTGTGAGAATATGTATGTTTAAATTTTGTATAGTAATTGTGTATTATAGTGACGCTGCTGTGTCAGAATGACTGTGATGGTATTGATCAAAATTGATCTCATTTCAAAGGTTTAAAATTGAGGTTAGCCGAGGGTACAAAACAGCGGATTTCCCAAGAGAAGTGTCACGGTGTCACGACATGCGGCGTCACATGAAAACGCGCCCTTATTGTCCCGTTTTTTCATTGTCCCAGAATCGACACGGATGTCTCGCGTTAATTATGCAACCTTGTCGATTTCCATAACTCTCACCGGCGTAACGTGACATCGTTTCAGCGTCCAAGGTGTTGGCAGACGGCGAGCACGATAAACCCGTAAAAATTCTTCTTCATTTTTCCTGCTTACGCAATAAAGCGTCACAAGGTCCTTCGTAGCTATGGTACCCCTGTTTCGCACGATCGTTAATCATAATAAGGACCCCTTCACTGCTACGATTCTCTTTTTACTCTTTGGCTAACGTTTATCAAAAAGGGTGCGCGATAAATCACTGGTATAAGCTCCCGTTGATTAGGGATCCTTGGCCATCGGAAGAAACGGTAATTAAACTAAAGCTAACTTAACTCGCGGTCCCTATGGATTTCGGAAGAAATATATAGGCGAATGGAATATTTGTGATAGTCTCTTGAAGAGCTTGGTCAGAGAATTATATATATGAACTGGCTTATATAAATACATGCGAGTTTATATTTGTTAAATATACATTTCATATACATTTATGTATATTTATATATAAACTACCTGATCTAAATGTAATGTAAATTTAATTCGTATGTGTATCTAACTTAAGCAATATTATAGAACGTAACTTGCACCTAATTTAATATAACTTACTTATGGTTAACCTAGTACAACATAACCTACATGAAATTAACCTAATGTAACGTAACCTTCCAAATGTAATACATTTGTAACTCAGTATAACCTACTCCATTAATAGTTAATGCAATTTAATCTGAGTTACGTGTATTTAGTTGAACATAAATTAATTTACTTGATATTTGCTAATCTAATATAATCTAATATATTTTTAACAAAGTTATTGTAATCTAACATACTAATAGTTAAAGCAATTTAACCTATCATATTTATTAACATATATAATAGCTAATCTAATTTAACCTAATCCATTTGCAACTAACTTAATGTAATCTAACCTACTACCAACTAATCTAATTTAACCTGACTTATTCGTTATTAATCTAATTTGACCTAACCTGCCAGCAGTTAAACTAATATAATCTAACCCATTTATAAGTAACTTAATACAACCTAACCTACTAATAGTTAATTTAATTTAACCTAACCCATTTGTAGGTAATTAAATTTGTCCTAACCTACTAACAGTTAATCTAATTCAACCTAATCCATTTGTAAGTAATTTAATTTGACCTAACCTGCTAATAGTGAATCTAATTCAACCTAACCCATTTGGAAGTCCTTTAATTTGACCTAACCTGCTAATAGTTAATCTAATTCAACCTAACCCATTTGGAAGTAATTTAATTTTACCTAACCTACTAATAGTTAATTTAATTCAATCCAGCCCACTTGTAAGTAATTTATTTTGACCTAACCTACTAATAGTTAATTTAATTCAATCTATCCCATTTGTAAGTAATTTAATTTGACCTAACCTACTAATAGCTAATCTAATTCAACCTAACCAACTTGTAATTTAATTTGACCTAACCTACTAATAGTTAATCTAATTCAACCTAACCCATTTGTAAGTAACTTAATTTGACCTAACCTGCTAATAGTGAATCTAATTCAACCTAACCCATTTTGAAGTCCTTTAATTTGACCTAATCTACTAATAGTTAATCTAATTCAACCTAACCCATTCGTAATTAATTTAATTTGATCTAACTTACTAACAGTTAACCTAATTTAATCTAACCCATTTATGACTAACTTAATTTAACTTAACTAAGAATTAATGTAATTAAACCTAACCCATGTATAGCTTTAATATAGCCTAACCTATTTTTAATTAACTTAATACAATTTAATCTACTGATAATAAACCTTAATTTAACCCAAATTTGTACGTTATTTTTATCTGCCGTAAATGCTAATTAAAATTCAAAAGCTAATTATACCTTCAAAATACATTAAATATTTGTACAAAGAAGAAACAAAAATAGATGGCGGGAAGGTTGAAAATGTCCCAGAAGAAAATGGGTTGAGATAGAAATATTTATTATCAAAGTAAATATCACATAAGATCTAGATTTAAGCAGCCTCACGATAAGAGTGTTTACATAAATCGATTGATTTCAATTTAGGTTATGTCACTTGAAATCCTTATGTACACACGCTTAATTATATTGGGATACGCTAAGCAAATATATTTGAAATTTCTTTAACACATTCATCTGAATTTGCTTGCACAGTAGCTCCATTACGCTTTCCGGAACTTCTCGATCATAAATTTTTTGAAACTTCGTGCATTTAACTCGGATTATCTGTTATCTCAATTATATAAGATAATTTCGTTCTTAAAATCGTAAAATGTAATTCATGGCTATTCGCGGATCGACACTTATCGCTTAGATTGTTGAATCAATTTGTTATCGTGCCTCTCGAAGCTGCAGAACTAAATCTCGCAAACAAGAGGAACAAAATATCAGCTTCACTTTTGACGATAATTTTATGTACTTTTGGTAAATCGCGTCATGTAAAAGGCCACGTGTAATAACAAAGTACTTAAGTCAATTTCTAAGGTACAGTAGACTCTCGTTATATTGCCGAGTGAGAGTTTTATGATACACGGACTTTCACGAACGTTAGGAACGCCCTTACCATCATCGTACCACACGGAGATGCACGAAGATTACCGAACGCGATCGTAAATCTTGCGTTGAACGGTGAAACGCGTGTGGGTGCAGACGTAATTGTTGTCACACATCTCCACAATTTTTTGGTTCCAGCATACACTTGAAAGTTTAAACTTCAATTATAAAATTTTTATTTTAGAGCTTATATTGGAGAATTTCAATTTGGAAATTTAAATTTAAAAATAGAAATAAGGAAGCTTTGAGAACTGGTCAAACTGTTTAAAAATTAGGGAATTCAGGTTTTGAAAATTTTCAAATTTCAAGCATTTAAATCACGAAGTTTAAATTTGAAAATTTCCCAAATTTTAACTCACTATTTAAATATGCAAGTAATTCTAACCCTCCAAAATTTCCAATTTCAACAATTTTCTGTTTCTACAGTTCAGTCCATGGCAATATAAGAAGAGTCTACTGTATCCTTGAACGGATAACAATTATATCAATTGTACTTATCCTGTATATTTGTGTTATATAATAAGATTTGTACAAGAGAATACAAACATAACAAAAATATGGTTTTTGCATAAATCTGTCGCGAAGGTCAGTAGTAATCCACTCAAATATTGTATAAGCAAACTTTGAATAAGAAGCAGTAGAAGCTCAAACTTGAAAATTAACTAATACTGTTATTAAGTAGATTTTTATCTGACTAGACATGATCACTATATGACACACTTTCATCGCATATTAATCAACGTAAGGTATCATAAGTTAATCAACGTAAAGTCAATACAAATTCAGTAATTTAGTGTTAAGTTTGCCATCAACGATATTCATATGAAATATTAAACATGGAACTGTTATTTTTTTATTTTATAATCCCATGAGAAGACAAAAATGAAAATTAAACTCTGAATATTAAACTGTTAAAAATGAATATTAGACTAGTTAAAAATTAAACTAATGAAAGTACAGAAACTCTTTAAACTGATATAATAAAAAAATAATAAAAAATGTCAAATAAAATATAACAAGACTACATGTGTAAATAATGTTGATTGTCTAAAGATGTGACAGTTTTAGAAAATTAAAAAAAAAAAATAAATTAGGATTTTATTAAAATCTTATAGAATAAAATAAAATAAAATAGAGTTTTATAGGATAAAATAAAATAGAATTTGATGTCAGAAGGAATGAAGTGGTCCATGATGAATAAATATTCAGATGAACTCTGATAAAATCAAGCGATCTATTTCATAGGTAATTTGTAACACGATATCATAAAAATGTTGAATGTGGAACAACAATTACGTCCCTTTTAAACGATCCACTCCGATTTCAATGGAAGAAGCAGGGCAACTACAACAATGTACCGCATGAACACCTACTTATAACAAAAGTATGGTCTTACATTGTACACCTATTATCCACTTACTTCTCTGGGACAATACGCTGAAATTGCAGTCCCTGAACGACGAAACCACGCTTCACAAGCCGTTCGGACGTATAGGACATCTCTGTCACCGAAATTCTGATTTACAATAACTATTCAACTGTCCTCAGATTTTTAACATTTGCTTATTATTTATCTTCCTCTATGGTCTAACGAATGGATCACTTAATGTCACTAATTTACCACAAATATTCGTAAAACGTGGATTAAAGATAGGTTATGTGACTCAAAAAAGAATACAAAATGGCTCGAACAAAATTTGTTAAAATCGTTAAATCTTTATCTTGACAAATCATAGAATGTAAAGTTACTTTATCAGACGAGATTGCTAAACCTTATTTCAGGGAGTAATCTCCTCCCTTAATTTTTCATACAAAATAACTTCCAAAGTTTGATCATTAAAACCTGTGATAATTGTACATAGTTGTAACACACGTTTTTGTTTGAAAATAAAAATTGTCGGTAAACTCTCTTCACTTGAACTCTCAAAAAATTATTTTAGAACGTTCCTCCAGAATAATAAACATAACCTAGAACCCAGTACCTAGGATTTTTCCGAGAATAAACTAGACTCCCTAGCGTTAACAAAAGCATCTAAACATTAATCGATTAATTCTTTGTTATAGGAAATGAGTCAAAAGCACGTTTCGAAGGATGAGACCCACTCTCATTACGTCTTTGAATTTCAATATGGAGATTAGTCGAATTTAACGAACACACTAGAGACACCACTAGCATAGATTCGTCGCAAATTTCGAAACAAACTGAAGAAACGGTACTGCGAATCTCGGCTTTATGCAATACGATCAACAAAAGAAAAGGAAAACAGCGTTTCTTGTTTGACTAAATCGTTAGCTGACAGTTGAGAATCATATGACACGCACGAGTGATCCTACTACACTCATCGAGTTTGATTACCAAAAGCTTATGCCTTATATCTCTGAAGCACATCAGTATTTTTATCGTGAAATTTAAAGTCCATGATTGTGATTTATTTTTAATCGCGGACTATACAATACTCGATGAATCATTGGCAAGTATTTTATCATCTTCAACTTCTTTTTGTTTCAGTACAAAGCAATCTTAAATAATTTTAAACTGTCGAAACTTAATTTGTGAACAATCTTTTTAAAATTATAATTTAGAATACTGATATTTGTATTAATTAACTTAAGTGGTGGCCCATCAGATCATGTGATCCATGATCCGAATCTTTAAATTAAACTGTGTATTATTATTCGCAAAATTTACTTTATGGAGTTTTTAAGTTTGGTACATGGTAAATATCTGAAATGGTGGTTTGAATAATGACTCTAAGAAATAATGATTCTGCTAAATGTTAATCCTGCAGGATCATCTCTGCAAATAGTAACTTCACTAAATAATAGTTTCGTAAAGTAATGGTATCACTAAATAATAATTATACTACAAAATAGCCCCATCAATTATGATCATACTGCAAAATGGTCTCACCAAATGGCGCCATGAAGTAAAAACTTTACAAAGTACTGACCCTATTAAAATAGTGACTCTATAAAAGAACAAAAAATTATGAAATAATAACCTCAAAAAATAATGGTTCCGTCAAATAACACTACAAAATAATAGTCTTACAAAATCATGGTTCGACCAAATGTCACAAAATAGTAGTTCCGTTAAATAATAGTCTTATAAAATAATGGCCCTATCACAAAGTGGGCCTACTACAAAATGGCCCTAACAATTAATGGCGCCACGAAATAAGTACGAAGTAGTGACGTTATTAAACAAGCTCTATGAAATAATGGCTCTACGAAATAATAGTTTTATAAAATACTGGTCCCACGAAAAGATAGCTCTTCGAAATAAAGGACCGTCAAGTAATAGTCCCACAAATAATTTATAGAACATTGATCCCACAAAATAATTGACCTCCAATATAATCCTGGTCCCACGTAAAATTAGCCTCACAAAGTAATGACTCCTCTATAATAGAATCTGAGCAATTTTTTAAAGAAATATGTAAATAGTTGCCATGACCAATTGCAGAGTCTCATAAAATAGTTACATTTGTGCATCTATCGATCAAATACTCAAAACAATTAAGAACATTACATGATCCTGACAATGATTGCAAGTATCTAAAGAATTCCCAACTAAATTTTGTAAAGTTCATATGCAAGGTCAGAAGAATCATTCAATAATCTGCAATGAACGAAATCCTGAAGGAAAGCGAACTACCATCATAATTCAAGCTCATCCTCATCTCGAGCATCCAGGTCAGCCGATCTCGCGAAAACAAACAATAACAATCAATCATCTTCAACTAGATCCGTCAATTATCAATTATCATCCAGCAATATTTCAAGCATAGACAAGACTAACGGTCCAGATACCGCTTATCTTATCTATCACCGTCTAACCTATCCCAGCCAGACTACGATCCCTGCACCGTGAAACGGAGCTTCCCGTAGCTGAAACGGATCGACGGGAAATCGCATGCAGCCAAGGAACAACCGCTGAACATGATTCGTAGTCTCGCTACTTCCGGCGCCTCTCAAGACGCGTGCAACGTTAGGTAATGTGGCTCACTTACGGCGGCGGATGTACCATGTTAAGCAGCTCCGACGGTGATGTGGGAACTCTACGTATCGTGAGCTTCCGGCCGTCGGAGGAACCCATGCCGATCGATGCTAGAGAGCGTATGGAAACGGATTCTGGAAACGGCCTCACATGATGGTGCCCGTTCCCGTCGGCGAACACAATGGACGCCCAGCTGGTCGCCGGATGATGATAGTGATGCTGATGCTCGTCCATCGTCGGGTTCGATTTGACCGATCGGACACTCGAGCAACGATGATGCCGTCCGGATCTAAGTACACCTTGAGAAATGTCACGGTGCAACCTGGCGTCAAACTGACCCTGGTCCAACGATTTCAGCTGTTGATGAAGCCTGGACTTCTCTTTGATGCCGTTGTCTTTCTTCAGGCCGTTGCAATGCAGGTTGCCAGAGTTGCTCGGGGTGATGGTGATCCTTCGAGGTGGATCGACGGTGCTCAACAGACGACCCCTGTCCTCGGACAGGGAGTCCGAGTCAGCCTCATGGTGGTGCTGCTGTTGATAGTGCTGGGGTCCTATCCTTATCACGTCAGGATCCATGTCGTCCGATGTGTCCTCCTCCTCCGGCATCGTGCTCATCTTGCGCACGCAGCTGCTCTGCTTGCTGATCACGCTCTGAAGACGACCGACGCTCTTGTTGCTGTCGTTGCCGTTGACGCCGCTGTTGCTGCCCGTGGCATTCATCATGGCATGGCGATCTAACGACAGAAAGAGACGGAGAAATAGAGAACGCGATCTGGAGAAGGGAGCCGGTGTGACCGTGAGTGCGAGAGAGAGGTGTTTATGGGCAATTCTTGCACGAACTTCCGGTTTCGAAGGGAATATTCGGGGATACGGTTGACGCTGGGATTCGCAAAGTGGGTGCGGACGTTCCTTTGTACGTTGGCCGCACTCGGGTATTTCGATACCTCGGTACTTTGGGACTTTGGAATTTTCATTTGGAAGTTGGGGAGCTTGGAATTTTGGGATTTTGGGATTTCTGAAATGTAACATTTTGAGATTGCGGACTTTGGAATTTTGGAAGTTTGGTCATTTGGTGCTTTGCAATTTGAGGACTTAGGAATTTTAGAATTTTTGGACTTTGATATTTTGGGATTTTGGAATATTGGGACTTTGGAATTTTGGAAATTAGGGACTTAGGAATTTTGGGATTTTTGGACTGGGTCTCTGGGCTTATTAGGTATTTGGAATTTTACAATCTTGAACTTTGGAATTTTGGATTTTTGGAATTTTGGAATTTTGGAACTTTGAAATTTTAGAACCTGAGAACTTCGAAACTTGGGAACTTGGAGATTCTGGAATTAAAGAAATTTGGAATTTAAGTTTTTGGGACTTCAGAAATTTGAGACTGATATTTTGGGATTTTGGGATTTTGAGACATTGAGCTGATTATGAACCCTTGAAATTTTTGAATTTCCAAACTTTGAAACCACGCAATTATGGAAATTGGGTACATAGTGACTGTGGACTTTTGATACTTTAAGACTTTACAATTTTGATAATTTCAATCTATAATATTTTGAGTATTATTCAATTTTCGTACTTATTAACTTTGAGAATTTAGAGCTTTAATACATTGAAATTTAAGAATTTTTGAATTTTTGAATCTTAAATTTTTAGAATGTTTGAATTTTTGAATTTATGAATTGTTTAATTTTAGTACTTCAACTGTTTGGAATTTTTTAACCATAGAATTGTGGAGTTTTAGGGTTTTTGAATACTAATACTTCAAAATTATGGAACTTTGGGACCAATTACCGTGGGCGATATCCCAAATTTTATACATTTGAATTAAGAGAAAATAAATTTTGAACAATACTAGCATTTTCACTGTTTCACATAACGCGTTATCTGCTCGGATCCAAGGCTCTAACACTTTAATCAGAATTTTGTTATATAAATTGCCATAACTTCTAAGATGTTTCTAATGATGAATTCTACTTTTCAAACTACATTTTCAATAATTACTTATTATATCTAAATATGCAAGTTTAGTTTAATAAATTCCAAAATAATTTTATAAGTCAATATAATGATGTTATATTATTAACTAATAATATAATATTGAATCCGAAATAATAATTCTCGACAAAATAAAGCTTGATCTACCCCCACAAGATGTTCAATGATGGAGCCAATTATTTAATGTTCAAACTTATTTTTAAATTCGCTTACATAAACGAAATTAAATCATTTCACAATAATGAAAAATAAATTTTTATTTCAATAAGTTAAATTAAAATATATTTAAATTTGAAAAAACTACTTCCATTAAAATATATTGTACTTTTATAAAATTTATTTATTACAAATTATAATTTATGAAATTAAAGTTTATTCTAATATAATTAATTTGATAAAATTAAAATTTACTTTAATATCATCAACCACATAATTATTTAATATAATTAATTTTATGAATATATTCTTCATTTCAATATAATTATTATTTTTCAAAAATAAACTTTATTTCAACATAATTACTTTCGTTTAAAATAAAGTTTATTTTAATATAATTAATTCTACAAAATTATAATGCATTTTAATCGAATAAATTATATGAAATTAAAAAGTATTGATCATAAATTATAATTAATAAATAAAGTTTAACTGTTATTTCCCGGATACATGAAAATATAAACTTTCGTTTGTAAATGCAGTGACTAATTCCGTTTTGAATCTTAACTGACCTGTCCACCGTCGTTCGAGTATTAAGCCCTCAAATTTCATATATCGATAATCGAAATTAAATTTGTTAAATAGCGAGTAGCCGGTACGTTTAAAAGCTCGCAAAGTTTCTGGGTCAAAGTGAAACTTTCGGCTCTTATATACCAGTTTCAGCCAGGATTATCTGCACATAAATGTTGAATGAATTATCAGGCAGCGTAATAATTCATTACCGGCGATGAACTTTCGTAAACCCGGCGTACAACCGCGAAATAATTCTTATCTGCGTGGATGGTCCATTTAATAACACAAAACAATGCACAATAGATAACACGTTGCGCTGAGATTCTCCGATGAAACGCGTTGACTGACGATTCGATCGCGTCTTTTCGTAAACGTACGAGCTGAATGAAAACATCGGTTCCGCACCGAACCGACTGTGCGATTCATTCAAAAGCGACTGGAAGCGGTAAACCGCGCACGATTATAGTAAACGATAATCAACATTCCAGGAACAACTGTGTCATCAACAATCAGTCGCTGGAAACAGGGCGTTCAATTAAAAAAAGTCGATCTTACGAAACAGAAAGTGATCATGTGTTTCTGAATGAATGTACCTGTCAGATCGAAGAGGGTCTCGACCGGATCGATTGCATTCCAATGAAGTCACTGCGACCCATCGTTGCACGGGGAACTGATATCATCGGGCAGGCAGTCGTTCACGTGGAGGTTGAAACGTTCCCGATTCGGTACAGGATCTTCCGGTTGTGTTCAAAATTATTTGTGTCTCAGGAACGATCGTAAAATTCGAAACGATCGTCGTCGCGGATGCACGCGATTGAGATACGTCGACGTCGCGTCACGACGGCGTTGTGTACGCCGATTGTGCGTCAGCAACCGTGTCAAATCGCACACATACACACGTGTGTGGCTAATGTGTTTTCACCGACCTCTCGCGGTTGGCGCGCACACTAGTGATTGGGACCTGACGCCACACTGTCGGAACACTTCGGCCGTTTCCGTGGGAATAATCCCCACCACCGCTTGATCGAATCCCACGATTTTCTATTTGCGAAATCGATCGACATTCCGTGTGATCTTCTTTCGTCGATGGGATCAAACAGACCCTTTTGTCTATTTATTTTAGGAGTAATCAGAATAACAAGCATGTTGGAGTATATTTTTGTTCGTACAATTGTAAATATTTAACTAATTCGTTTCATGGATACTTAGGACGAATATTAAAATTTTTGAAGGTCAATTATGTAACTGTATGTTTTTGTTTTCACGAGTTGAAATATAATTATAGTTTATCTAACAATTAAATAATCAAAACTATATGAATGCGATATTAAAATTATTATACTACGAGAGAATAAATAATTTATTTCATTAACAAATGTGTGTCTAAAGTATAAAATTAGTATGAAATTAAAATAGGTCATTAACAGTAATTTTATAATTTTTATTCATTTTTATTAATTAAATAATATTAAACACCTGAATAAAATATTAATTATTAATCAATTAAAATTATTAACAATTCAAAATAGCTAAATATCACATTTATCATAGACTTTCTGAAAAAGTTATTAATTTTAAATATTATAGATTATTGGATAGTGGCATGTCTTTTCAATTTATAAACAAAAATTTATTTTGAAACTTTTATTAAAAAATGTGCAGTATATTATACTAATATTTAAGAGAATGAAGATAGAAAAATGTTACTTTTAGCTTATAAAAATGAATAATAGCATAATTTGCATAGATGTACTATTAACATTTCTAAAACAAACGTTTCTGAATGTAGGTAAATAGTTATTATGTAATATAGTCATAATTAAGCTGCATTCTGCTGTAATTCTCTTTAAATAAAATATAATTTTTGTTATTACGCGAACAATAATTACACGGATAATAATTTCTATGGTTAATTGCACCGAGCAGTCAATTTATGACTCACGCAGTTTGTCTGACTACTTGATTGATTCTACTGTTCTGAAGACGACGCTGAAGTAGAATGGGTTGCCTGACTTCAGGTAGTCCTTGCATAAATGGAAAGTGAATAATTTTGAGAATCGTAAATTTTTCTAAAGAATATCAATTACGTGATTGTCAATAAACGAACATCGTAGGAAGTAACAAATGTAATTGCACAAATTTAAAAATTAGAAATATTTCTAACGAAAGTTGTTATATAAATTTAGTTATCATGCAATTCCCATTCTGTAAATTTAACTAATACACCTGCATATGCAGAGACATGTATAATACATATTATTAATTGTATAATCATTTTCCTAGTTTGATAGAATAATTTAAAAAATGAAAAACAAGAAAGCAGTTAGACTTATTTATTATACAACTGTCCTTCTATAAATTTTATAATGAATCGAAGTAAACAATTTAAGAAATTTGAAATACTTTCTCGTAAATATTACTAACGATCATGTTTCTGTGGAACATGACACATAATAATATTCGCAAATTTATTTTTCATCGTTGCAATTGAAACTTTCTCAGTTCTCACTTGTTGTATGTACATTTCCTTATTCAGTTCCTAATATCGGTGGCTCGTAAAAACATTGGCTGTTAGATCTAAAAGCCAGTTTCGTGTCGTTGTAATGTTTGATTAAATGAGGTAAGGTCAGTTGGATCGTTAAATTCAGAAATGTGTCTACAACCGGTTAGTTTTACTGCCTCTTGTTGACGCAACAGCATTTAACAAAATATAATAAGGTCAATGTCATCGTATGTTTACTATTCACGTGATTTTGATGTTCATTTATTGTTATCTAGTAACAATACATATATTATCAACCAAAGCTGGGATGAATAGTACATTTAAAATATGTTTAATACCCATTAACAAGGTGGACAAAAGGTTCATATCACTTATTTTCAATTTTGAAAAAAATGAGGGCATGATAGGAAGAACTAGGAGGGTTGAAGAGGGCTTGAGTAAGACTAGGGGATAAAACTACCTATTATTTATTTCTAATCTAAGGCAAGTTTATAAATCAGGTGGAGTTTCTAGGAAATTCCTACGGAGAGCCGGGTAAAACCGGGGAGAGCCAGGGAGAGCCATGGAGGGCTAGGGAGAGTATAAGTAAAGCTAGGGAAAAATACCACCCACCATTTACTTTCAATCTTCGGCAAACTAAGAAATGCTGAAGAGTTTCTAGGGAAATTCTACTAGGAACCGGAAAAAATCTAGGGAGAGCCTGGGAGAGCCAAGTACGGTTAGAGAGAGTGTAAGTAACCATAGAAGGGTGTACCACACGTTATTTGCTTTCAATTTCAGGCAAATTCAGGTGGGTCCTAGGGAGATTCTAAAAATTTATAGGGGGAGCTAGGGAGAGCCAAGAAGTGCTAGGGAAAATTTGAGTAAGTATGTGGAACAGAACCACCTATTTCCAGATTAATATTTTAGCTTTATTTTAGGATATATTGACTTACGATACAATTTAGTGACATTAAAGAACATATTTATTAATTTACTACAACCATAAATAATTGAAACTATCATAACTTTCGCTATAGACGATTGCTCTCAGACAATCTTCAAATTCACTTTTGCCAGAAAACAGTACCCACATATAAACAAATATTTAATATATTTGATTTACTTTTCTCGGATAACTATGAGGGTTATTTTGTACAAGAAAACTGAATAAACTGCTAGGAAAATAGCTTAATTAATTTTATTTTATTTCTCATCGACGCGAACATAAGTTGTGCGTAGCACGCCGTTAGGATCACTAGGCCAAGGACTAGTTTGTCTGTAGAGTGGAATTCCCACAGAAGTGTCGGTAACGGGCGTTCAAGTCGTCGATGTCATTATCCCCTGATAAATAACAGGTACGTTTGAGCGTAACCTTTCTTGCTTACTTGCAACTCGGTAAAGTGTGCTCAGCTTGTTCCTCGGCCGACTAAGCGATTTCGTTCCGTCGAGATTCGAGTTTCCGACAACGATAAAACAAACTACGGTTATCTGTTTCGCAAGAAGAAATTGAATGTCCGCGGCTTCCATCTTCAGAAGCTTTAATCAAACTTTTCCGGTATTTTTCGGTACACATTTTTCACTTCTCACGTTCGCTACAAATCTTTCAAATTTTCCATTATTTTCTCGGCTCTGTGCTTAAGGCGTTTAATAACAAATTACGATATCCTTCTTCACAAAGATTTTTAGTAAAAAATTCTGAGATTAATATTGTGCAAATTTAGTGATTTTTAAACATCTAAAATAATTCTGTTATAAATCTTTCAATGAAGGTCACTTTTAGAAATTTTACTTAATATGTTTTTATTATACAATGAGAATTGTATATTTTATATATGTAAAATTTTTATTAGAAAGTTGTGGAATTTTTCGTTATTTCTTATTACAAATACTAGTTTTTGTTATTTCTTATTTCATTCATGTTTTATTACTTGTCGTTTCTAATTTCATTCATATTTTATTCTTTGACATTTCGTATTTCACTCATATTTTATTCATATTCCCTAGAAAAGTATTTTAATTAAATCACAGAGTTTTCAAGGAGTTTGATAATTTAACCGAGGTGGAACTTTATAGATTATCAAGGTTGGTATTTCAATATAGAGAAATGTTCTCTATTGCTTCATTTATGGTAAACGTCTATGTACGTTCAACCATAACCATAATTACGCGAAGATGTATGTAAGGTGTTCTCATGGTAGAGCTTGAAGGTTCGTTTGCATTTGACATTAACGCCCACGTAAGTGTTCGTGAAGGTTTTTGAGTGTACTCGATTTTTATTAGAGATCTTTAACAACTTACGAATACACTGGACATTGCAATATAATCAAATAAATGATATTTTTACATTAGGATTTGAATTAAACTTCAATTTTCAATAAATACAATTAACCAAGTTAATGCTAAATTTATTTTTCATTTATTTTTATAAACCATTTGTTAATGTAAATCGTTTATTTTTATGTATTGTTCAGCCATGTAGATAAATTTTAATTAATAATCTTTTTATTATATTGTTTATGTGTATGAAAAATTGCATTTAGTTTTAACGTGTATACGTTAAACATTTTTATTTTAAGCACACAGTAAATTGTTATGTGTATAATTAAAGAATTAATAATAAAATAAAACGAAGATATTTTTCCAGTATATACCAAGACTTATTAATGTAATAAATTAATTTATTTCATAATTGTATAATTAAAGCATTAGTAATAAAATGTGACGAATATATTAGTAACTGTGATATTTAAAATCGTATAAAGTCATCAAATAATTTATCGTTCTAATCAAGTTAATAAAGTAAAAGTATTTTTATAACATGTATTTAGGACGCTTATCTCAAAACCACGGACATTTAATAAAACAAAAAGAAAATACAAGTTTCTCCTTAAATTCATATAAATATATGCAAGAATGTATCCTTCTAATCAAATTAAAGGAGCAAAAACAATAATAAATTACCTTCTCTTAAGAAAGAGGGTCAATGATAAAATAATCTACTTTGAATCACAAAATAGTAGACTATCATTCATCAATATTAAATACATCCAATTATTGCAAAAGACTTCCTCATTTACCGAACATTCAACCTCTCATATACGAAAGTAAAATTGTTTCACCAAAAACTAGTAGACACAGATTAGAGTGACTCCTTCCCTTACCAGAAAAATTATTGAAAAATCTTTTATCCGATAGAAGTTCTTACATTTAAATATAAAATAATATGTCAGAATTAAACAACACTAAATAGTTGATATTTTTAATTTTTAATTTAGTGATGAATTTGTTATGTTAATGATTTCATTGGGGTACATAGGAGTATTCTGAAAATGTTTTGAATTGTATTTATATTAGATTTGTATTATATCTGTATTAATTTATATTTCTATATTTTATTTTTATTATATTATATTTGTATCACATTGACATTACATTTGTGTTATATTTAAAAGAAATTTATATTACATTCATATTATATTTATATTACGTAGTTATGTTCCCCGAGTACTTAATTTAAAAATGGCTGATTATCAACAACTAAATAAATCATTAAAAATTATTGCGAATAAATAAGATACGGAAGGCTATATTCAAAGAAAGTAAAATTATTAGAGATGGAACCTGTAGAATTCTAGTTACGTGGTATCATCTCCTTTTATCATTACTCTTATTGTCGCGCATTCGGAGGAAAAAGGACGTCAGGATAGTCGGAAGAATTGCGCAAGCGAAGATTACGCAAGAAGAGCTGAAAGAGACGAGAAACTCCATGGTGCCCCGTGGGTATTTTGAAATTACCGTTATAAAGTCGGGATCGAAGACTATCGTGCGGTATCGGTGATCTCCGTGAGTTTTTTTATCAATTTTAAGGGGGTTGTACAAGTTCGTGGTTAGAAATGG
Organism: Megachile willughbiella; assembly: GCA_945859595.2. Lineage (NCBI taxonomy): Eukaryota > Metazoa > Arthropoda > Insecta > Hymenoptera > Megachilidae > Megachile > Megachile willughbiella. The sequence goes on from OX243796.1 coordinate 16,983,441, forward strand.
TCTAGAGGGAGAAGTGAGCTATCCCGAAATAAACTTTCTCGGGTTATGTAAAGACCGGCAACTGGCTCGTAGAGTCGTCGGTATAAAGGTCGGCTGTGCCCCCAACAGTCGAAGAGTTGCTCACGAACTTCACGCCGGCAACCATCCGGAGAACAGCTACACGCTCCACATGTGACCGTGCCGTTTTATCTGACGCAGAATAATCTTCTTTAACGTTTCTCTCGCACACAGCATCACACTTTCACGAGGAGAGCGTCGTGCCGTTGCAAGGGGACACGTGTACCATCGTTTCGGCAACATGCGTACCCTGGTGAGTGTCTTCTTTTGCCTCGCGACTCTCTTGCATACGCGTTCCACTTTCTTCGGTAAAACTATGTTGATTCATCGGATGAGCTGAGAAGTATTGGAAATTATATGGTTCTGTGGAAATTATTTTTACGAGGGCGATGTTTTTCGGTTGATTTGAAAAGTTGTTTGGGATTAGAGTTTTATAATTTGATAAATTGAGAATTCCTCTTAAAGTTCTTTGAGTTCATAATTTCGTAATTTTATGTTCTTGTAGTTCCATCCCTGTCACTTTTTAGCTTCATTTTGTAATTTTGTACTCTTATAATTCTGTAACATTGTAATTTGTTAATTTCGTAATTTTGTTATTTTGAACTCTTGTCGTTAATCCTGTAATTCTTTAATTTTGTAATTTTTTAATTTTGCACTTTTGTGATTTTATAACCTTGTAATTTCTTAATTTCGTAGTTTTGTAATTTTGTACCATCGTAATTCTATAACTCTGTAATTTCTAAGTTTCATAATTTTGTGTCATAATGTCATAATTTTACAATTTCATAACACTGCATCTTCACAGTACCATGAATCCATAGTGCTATAATTCTATAATTCCATGTTTAGTGTTATATTTCTGTAATTTCACAATTTATAATGCTATAATTTTACAATTACACAATTCTACAATGCTGCAATTCTATAATTACATAGTTCTATAATTCTACAATTCATAATGCTATAATGCTATAACGTTAGAATTCCATAATGCTATAACGTTATAGTTCTACAATTTCATATCTTTATAAAACGTTAATTCTATAGTTAATATAATTTTGTAATTCTATAATTTGACAATTCAACAATTCCACAATTTTATAACTGCATAATTTAACAATTTTATAATTTATCAATTTTACAATTCTATAATTCTATTACTTTACAACCCTACAATTCCACAATTTATAATTTCAAAATTCTATAAATCTATAATTTTCATATTATACAATTCTATAATGTCTGAATCCTAAAATTCTATAACATCTTAATTCTAAAATTGTATACATCTACAATTTTATAATCCTATAATTCCCCAATTCTACAATTCTATAATTCCACAATTCTGCAATTATACAATTCACGATTTCACAAGTATAAAATTTTGTAATTCTTCAATTCTACAATTCTATAAATCTACGATTTTACAGTTCTATAATTTCTCAGTTCTAAAATTCTACAATTCTAAAATTCTACAATTCCGTAATTCTACAAATCTGTAAGTAGACAGTTATGTGATTTCATAATTATAGAATTCTGAAATTCTAAAATTTCGTAACTTTGCAATTCTACACCTCGGTATTAAAAAAAAATCAACTGCATAACTCTATAATTCTACAATTCCACAGCTCTATAATTCTACAATTCTACACTTCTATAATTCTACTATTTTATTACATAATTCGAGTTTCATAATTCGACAAGCCTGCATTCCTACAACCCTGTGTTTACATAACTAGATAAATCTATGTTTAATTTTCTAATTCTAAACCTCTTCAATTATATTGTTTACTTATGTAGATAATTCTACCATTCCATCATTCTATAATCCTGCAATAGTATATTTACATAATCCCACAATTCCACGGTTCTATTTCGTAAATTGGATCCCAATTCCACATCTGTACAAGTTTATAATTTTACTATTCCACAATTCCACACATTCACAGTCCTATAACTATAATTCTACAATTCTTCAATTACACGACTGTGTAATCCTATAATTCCTTAAATACACAACTCTACAATTGTATAATTCCTCACTTGCTAGTTTAATAATTCCTGTAATTCCCCAATTGCACTACCCTATAATTCCCGTAATTCCTCAATTGTACGTTTCTATAATTCCCATAATTCCTCAACTGTACGTATCTATAATTCCCATAATTCCTCAACTGTACACATCTATAACTCTCCAAGTCTATAATTTCACACCTTCTGAACTCAACAATCTCACAATTCCATAATCCTATACCTTATGAGTACCTGTAAACACTTGATAACAAGCCTAAACTTAACATGTTTCCTATTCTGTTCAGCTTGTAACTTTTTTGACAACTATACGTTGCGGGTTCAATTTCTCCATGTTTTCATAAGGTAACATTCATCTCGTTTCCCATGGTCTCTATTCGAAATAGTATCTCGGAGCAACCCGCGTTTAGAGAAGGTAGAATTTATCAGAACGTGTTTCTGTGTTCCGATTAAGGTGTACCCAGAGCTCGGAGGGATACAAGACGGTACATCTATCCTTTAATCTTCGTCATGTTTGTCCTGTAAATCTTTCCTACCTTTCCCCGTGAAAGGTCAGGGCAAGATGAATGTATTAGTTAGGTAGGTCACAATACTCGTTACGATTGTGAGAAGTAAAAGGGACGAAGGAAACTCGCCTCTAACGTGTTTACACGTCATTCATCAAAATCTATTCAACCTAGATCGACAGATAATTCATTTATGTATGAACTCTAATAGGTCGTCGCAAATGAAATCGACGATTTAGTTGGAATATATTCAACAGATCATTCGCTTGATATTTCTGCAGCAACCATTTCTGACATCTGAATTTCAATTTTTTACATCTTAAATACTAATGTACATTATTGTTACTTTTAACAATTCTTATATTTTTACTGTATTTTTGGTAAATTTTGTTAGTTATAGTAATATAACTAATTTTATAAATTTTGTATTAGTTACACTGATATTATTGATTAGTAGCACTATTGAGTAGTACTATAGCTAGTTCTATTGTTTTGGTTGAAATTTGGTAACGTTATATGCAAATTTTATTTTGGTGCATTGTTATCATTGATCAGCAGCCATTTTACGTTAGGAATATTAATTAAATGTTTGTATCAATATTTTTACAACACTTCAAGCTTTAACTTCATATGCCATAAGGGCTATTTTATTATACTTTTGTCATCAGACCATTTCAGACTTTATCTGAAATATAAAATCGTAAGTAAATCACTTTGATGTAGTGTTTGATATTATTGAATGTCAGCCATTTTGTATTAGAAAAATGAACCAATCATTTGTACCATTATTTTCATGAAACCTCAAACTTCAATTTAATGTACCATAAGTGTCATTTCACCATGCTTTTAAGTCATCAAATTTCTTCAGACTTTAAACTCTCTGTTCATTATTTAGCAAATATTAAATCATATATAAACTTCATTTAAATTCCTTGTTTGCTATTATTGATTAGTAGCCATTTTGTATTAAAAGTATTATTGAAATATTTTCATTTGGTAGTATTATAGTACCTCAAACTTTAATTTGATGTACCATAAGTGTCACTTCACTACGCCCTTAACTCAAACCACTTCAGACATCGTCTGAAATCTACAAAATTAAAAATTCTACAAGCTCATTAACAAATTTTATTTCTATTTATTATTGATTACCATTTTATATTAAAATTATCAGTGTCAACATTGTCCTGAAACCTCGATCTAATTTGATACGCCACAAATATCCCTTCCCAAACTTTCAACTCGTCCATTTTAACCTAACCTAACCTACCCATTTTATATTAAAAATTATCAGCATCAACATTGTCCTGAAACCTCGATCTAATTTGATATGCCACAAATATCCCTTCCCAAACTTTCAACTCGTCCATTTTAACCTAACCTAACCTACCCATTTTATATTAAAAATTATCAGCATCAACATTGTCCTGAAACCTCGATCTAATTTGATATGCCACAAATATCCCTTCCCAAACTTTCGTCTATTTCGCACTTCCAGATCATACGGAAGAAAATGTGTTCGCACAAACTCCACCATAAATCTGACAGTGTCATAAATTTTCAGGTTCTATTCGCGCTGGTGGCATCAGTGTCCTGCCAAGAGTACTTCCGTCAGCCGGAGAAGATCGTCGCGGAGAATCGGGACTTAGGCGACAACCGCGGCCATTACTCGTTCACCTACGAAACGGAGGGCGGGATCGTTCAATCGGAGACCGGAAGTCGCAAATACGCGGGTACACCGTCGGAAACACAGTTGATCCAAGGATCCGTTCAGTACAATGCTCCAGATGGTACACCGATAGCGATCAGTTGGACAGCCGATGAGTTCGGTACTCAAGTGGCCGGCACTCACATTCCGACACCGCCACCGATACCTCCAGCCATCCAAAAGGCACTCGACTGGCTCGCCAAACAGCCCTCGACCCCGGACCCGGAAGAAGATGCCAAAGATGTCCCCAGCCAACAAAACGCCGTGCCCGTTAATAATAATCGACAGTTCAAACCGTTGCGACCTAATCAACGAAACTGATCAAATCTTCGAACGCGATCGACATCTCAGTTCAGGACCTTTCTTCGTTTTCTGGAATCTGAATACTGTTGGAGGTCCATGCCACAAATTTGACATGTTTGGAGCTTCATTTGAAGGACATGTGGTACTGTAACAGTATTGGGAGATATAGCGTGGTCGTAAATTAACTTAATTTTTCGGCAAGTCAGAGACTCTATTGCTGTGTTATGACGAAGAATGTTAGGGGTATTTTGTAATAGGCGATCATAGACCGGGTAGGATTAAAATTATACTCGTGGTAAAAATATGAGACAGATTTGTCGAATTACGAGGGTTATGTGTGGAAGACGATATTGTGAGGTCAAAGAATGAAAGTAGGCATAGGGATTTGTAGGGACGTATTCGTCAGAAATTATTTTGTGATATTCGATGCTTTGGTAATACCATAATAGATTTTATAACTTGTGTTTGTAATTTGGTACTTATTCGAATGGGTCCTTGGAAACAGTTTGTGTAGTATCACCGTATAATCAGAAATTTGCATAGTTAGTAGAAATTTGTGGAAAGTGTTTTTACAAATATTTTTGTGTACCATATTTTTGGATCAAAGTAATTTTATTTTAAATTGGACTAAATGGCCTAAATGTCTTTCAGCAGTTTATTAAACGAGATACTTGCATTATTTCATAAAAATTGTAACTCATTGTAATTATATTTATTTTTGTAATCTTTTTGATTGCTCTTCGAAAGATTCACATTGTTTAATATGATTTTAAAAGACTTCGAAAGGGTATACTTGCATTGATTATATTGTTTTCGTATCTTTGTAAATGAATCTTGTGACGTTTGAAAGTTCAGTTCATAGGAGGTTAAATAAATTTGCAAATAATTAGATATATTGGCACTTGTACTAGTTATATTTGCACCGAACATATTTAGTGTATTTATACTAAATTTGAGAACCCCGAATTTTGTGTTATTTTATATCTAAATGATTTTACGACCGCGCTATATCTCCCAGAGTGAATACATTCCTGAATCTTTTGCATGATCTGAAATTTGTTTGTGGTTTATTTATTGTATTAATTGTGAACGTGTTGACATAATCGAATAAGAGAAAAAGACGAATTCTAAGTATTATTAATGTTACATTAATCCCGTAAGGTAGCAAATGAAAAGTTTCAATTAATTATTAAAGTCTTTTGTTTATAAAACTTGAGTATCCAATTAAAAATGTAACTTGAAGTAATTATTATAGATAAATTCTTTTGTTTAGAAATTTGAGTGTCCAACTTGTATGTCTGGGTCAATGTGACCCGGTTTAAGGGATAATTTAATCCTAAAACGACAGAATCAACGTGTAATTTTAAGTTTTAAACTTTAAATTCTTCCTCTTATCTTCTAAATTTTTTGGAAATTGTAGACTGAATACACTATTCGGAGATCTGGGTCAAAGTTGACCCGTTTTGAGTTAACCCTTTCAGAGAGACATAGTGGAACAAAGTTCGAAAACAGAAATGTAAACCATTATACTAAGAATATGAGTTATGAGAATGTTGAGAAAAATATAAATAAAAAGATTTTTTATTATTTATAATGAATTATGAAAAAATTGTATAATTATTATTGCACTTTGTATTATTATATTATTGGAAGATTTTTAAGTACTATTTTCATATTATTTATAAGATATAAAATTGTGAGAATATAAGAAATTTTATAAAATATTATAAATATTATTATTTATAATAGATGTCAACAAAATAAGTTATAGAAAAATTTTATAGAAAGGGTTGATCAGAAATTAAGGTTCAGTAAGTTCACCTAGATAACGATGTAATAAAAAATAAGTATTTTTGTAAACAATTCGATTATCCAATTATTGTAGATCGTTGGTTGGTTCGTAATCGACGTATTGTGATCTCATAAATAAACATAGGAAATTATTACCGCAAACATAGTGATTTCTTTTTTTTTCAATCGATTCCGTTGTGCTTTTCGATTGTGTAACTCTGTGATTAGAAGTGTGAATATTTAATTCGTGCATAAATTCTGCGAGTATATTCCTGGAATCCTTTCCTACGATCGTAAAACTTGGAGGAAATTAAATGATACATAATTCGTGTATAGCACACGAGAGCTGATAGTAATGGGAAATATATAAAAGTATGGAAATTTATATGAAATTTTTATTACTTGGTTGACATTCAATGGAGTCGCTGGTTTTTTATTTAGTGTCGCTTCTGGTTCGGTTAAAAATCCATGCAAATAAAATAAGGCTGATCATTTTATATAGAGTCGTTTTATGAATTTTGCGATTTCTCATCATGACTTTACTATATTTAATGTTGTTTAGTTAACATTGCGAAATTTTACAATAAATTATGCAAAAATTATTTAAAGTGTTTGAATTTTTTGAAGGTATTTTATATTTTCATGTAATTAAAATTGTACAGATTAATTTTACTAATTTTGCAAGCTGGTATAGGAATTATTTTAAATTTTCTGGAATTTTTGTATAATATTTTGTATTTTTGTATAATAAAAATTATACAATTTAATTTTATTACTTTTAAAGGTTATATAAAAAATATTTCAAATCCTCCTAAATATCTGCATAGTATTTTGCATTTATACACAATTAAAATTGTACAGTTTAATTTTATTATTTTTACAAATTTATTGAAAAAATATTTTAAACCTTTCTGAATGTTTTTTGTCATGTTATATATTTATATATAATTAAAATCGATGAGCTTAATTTTATTACCATCTGCGATCTACATACAGAAATTATTTCAAATTTCCTTGAATTTAAAAGAATTTTTGTTATATTATACTAATTCCATAATGACAATAAAAAAGTTTCTCAATCATTCAATTACAACAAAATGCAATACATTAATGCAGTCATAGGAGACAATAAAAAATATCTGAAATATTTTAGATAAATACTTTATTTATACAACGATACACTTAGTTTTCTACAAAATGTAATGATACAAAATAAATTAATAAAATTTCAGGCAGTTCACATCGTTAGCATATCATATTATATCCCAGACATAGATTTAATATGGCAGAGTTTCATTTCCATTTCTTTTCAAGCATATAAAATAAAAAAATACAATTTCGTACAATGGTTCATCGCGAAGTTCAAACTATTTGCGCATGCGCAGTAACACACGTGACAAGTGGGCGTTACCGCTCTCAGTAAATTATATGGCAGCGAATTATCGAACGACAATCTATATTATCTTATCGAACATACAGCTTGATATATTATTTACCAAAGCTACTTGACGTATTTATCAAAAATCGAATACCCGATATATTTATCAGAACTCGATTACTTGATACATTATTCATCAAAACTCAAATACTTGATATATTAATCATCACTCAGATATGTTTATGAAACCTTGAATACTTAATATATTACTCATCAGAGGTCGCATACTAATTAAGTACATTTACCACATTCAATTTCCTTCGAACAGTGAATACTAAATGAATGCTAAACTTGATCTCTGTTATTAACACGACGATAAAATTGATTAGAATCGATTCCAAGGTATTCGTTTTTCGAAACGTCTGCTCGTGAATAATCGGAAACGGGATGATCTCAGATCGATCGAGAATCATATCTATCAAAGGAGCAGTTTGGTTACTTCATGGTCGAGAAACCTGAAGACGGATGCTGTCTCGCTTGTAGGTCGACGCGTCTCGTCTCATTGAGCCCCGATATTGTTCTCTTCAGGATGAGCGGCAATGTATTCGAGAGCCTTGAGAATCTGGGGTGGAATGGGCGGGATGTGACTACCCTGGGGTTGGAATCCATTCTCGTTAGCCACGTAGGTCACTTGAACAATTTCGCCGTTTGGCGCGGTGTAGCTGTAGCTGCCCTGGGCTTCGCGAGCCTCCGCCTGGGTGCCTATGTAGTTAAGGTAGCCGACCTCTTGTGCCTGGATGCCATTTCCCGTCTCGTAACTGTAACTGTAACTTCCGTCTGGATTGGGACCGTCCGCCGTTTGCCTCAGGATTGGAATCGGCGTGGTGTACGACTGGGTCAACGACGCACCCGATGATACGGCTATCAAGCCCAATATGATTGCCTGAAATCATTTTTTTTATATTTTTGTTCAAATTTTGTATATATTTTTATTTGTGTTCTGTTTACGTTTTTGTTTAAATTTGCTTTTAGATTTTCCATATTTTGTTCACATTTTGTTTACATATTTCTTATATTTCATTTATACTTTACTCAGAATTTTGCTTATTTTTTTTTTTACATATTTATTTGTGATTAGTTTATATTTTTATTTATATTTTAGTTTATGTTTTGTTTATATTTTTATTTATATTTTAGTTTATGTTCTGTTTATATTTTTATTTATATTTTAGTTTATGTTCTGTTTATATTTTTATTTATATTTTAGTTTATGTTCTGTTTATATTTTTATTTATATTTTAGTTTATGTTTTGTTTATACTTTTATTTATATTTTAGTTTATGTTTTGTTTATATTTTGCTTGTATATTTTACTTATACTTTGCTCATATATTTGTTTATATTTTTGTTTATATATTTATTTATATTTTTGCTTGTATTTTTGCCTATACTTCCAACTTCCAATAATTTTTCTTAATTTTTGACAGTCTAAATTTATTACAACGCTTTTTCTGATTACCAAATAAGTAAGTCGCAATAAATAACGTAATTATAAGAAAGAATCAGGTTTAATTTTAAAAATTCGAAAATATAAATAATAAAATTGTCTGATCGAAATTTATTTAAACGAATTTAAAATATCTATCACTTTTTATGACACACTAAGATTGTTATACAAATGATATGCATAGATATCATGATTTCAGGTTTTCGAAATCTGAATCGTCCAATGAATAATACATGAATGATGCTTGGTAATTTCCCCAGGAAACTAAAAACCTATTAATATGCGATTTATTATCATCAGGTTCAAATTGCGTCTGAATTTTTAAACTACATATGAGTGTGATAATCCAAATATAAATATTTATGACGTAATCTTTAGCCGTTCAAATACTTTTAATATTCTTTCAATTTCTGAAAATTTTAATTTAGAGTATAAATTTTCTTTGCAATTATAAATAACATATTTTTGATTTAAATATTATTTATAAATATATATACTGTTTAATATAAATTAAACGACTATTTGACTATTTAATACATAGATATTTAATATGTCTGATATAAATGTTATTACAAATAATAATATTATTATTATTAATGTTAAATATGACTATTAATATAAAAATGTATAAATAACATATTCTTAATATTAGAAAAAGGAAAATATATGTATGTTAATTTTTTAAAATTAAAATTTTCTACAAATTAAACGATGAATAAATAAAAAATGAAGTGCACAATTCTCTATTTATACAAAAGTACAGTAAATAACATATTCTATACTTTGCAAACTTACTTCCTGTTATTTTTACTGATTTTGTTGTTCTACAGATATTTGCAAAATAACATTTTCTACTAAAAATAGTCATTATTGTCACAATTATTCTATAACTTTCTATTTATTTATTTTTCTATTTTCAAATTATATTCACCAAAGTTCTACATCAATATATGTAAAAATACGAAGACACAATTACTAATTAAAAATACAATTGCCAAAACTGACCCATTATTCATAATATTTGCAAAATTAAATCTTAAATATCAGTAATATAGTTACTTTGTTGTGCCTATACAATAAATATCAATACTTGTTAAACTTTCTCAGTATCAAAATAGAAAATTATAAAATTTTCCCATACTAAAATAAAAAAAAGTTCATCCTAACATTTTTTTCCAGTATTAATACATATTGCATAACATTGATAAAATCTTGCTAATCAAATAAAAAAGTTTGAATAATTAATTAGCCATAAAAGCTTGATCCGTAAAAATTAAATATTTTAAGTGTTTAACAGGTTCTCGGAAATTTTCGAAACGTACCATCACTAGGACTCGTCTTAGATCGAAAAATTATGCAAGATCAAGTTGTGACATAACATCGACCACCCAATAACCGGATATTGTACTTGAACTTACCAGTCTGTACATCCTGAATCTCTTTCGATTTTTAGTACTGTCTTTTTTTTGTGGTTCCTCCACACGAGTTTCACGTTGCACTGACTCGTAACACCATGGACAGGATCCCTTTATATATCCATCAGGTGAACATTCGGCGAATTTCTGGCAAGGTACACACTGCGTTATTTAATCCCCCTCTATCCCCTTTCTCTCCCACTTTGCGAAGGAGGACACCTTCAAATTTTGCGAACAATCATGCTCCAACTTGACAATGTCGTGGGAGGATCGGAAAGCTGAAACCGTTACTTGCATCTCTATTTTTTGTATTTTGGTATTTCTTTATAATTATTTCTTACCTATTTTTTGGATAGTAGTAGCTTCGGTAGCTTTAATTAGATTTATGCTCCTTATCGTTAATTTTTTGCGGTTATTACATTTTGTGAGTTGTATCGAAATTGTTGGAAGATTTTTGTTGTTGTTGCATGATAGTACTTCTACTGGTAATACTATTTTTTACTAGTAATACGTAGTATTTTAGGTTTTTATTATTGTAGATACTATGAATTTTTGTGTTTACTGCGTTTTTTAAGTTCTGACGATGAAAATGGTGGAAAGGATAATTAATTCTTCTTTTTATTTAGTCAGTTTTTTCTACTAAAAGCATCATCAATTTTTATGGCTACTACATCTTTTCAATTTTGTTAATTAAAATTATAGGATGGGTATTCATCTTGATTAGGATAGTACTATTTTTAGTTAAAGTATTATTTAAGACATTATAAATTTTTATATGTATTTTTTCAATTCTGTGTTAAAACTTTGTTTATAAGATGTGTGGCCCTCAAAGCATCATCATTTTTTACAATTATCATATTTTTCTCAATTTTGTTTTTGGACGTCCAAAGTCCAAAAAACTTTCTTTTATCAGAATAATAGTGCTTTTAATTAAAATGCTCCTTAGGATATTATCAGTTTCTAAAATTACTGAATTTTTTAAATTTATTAATTATAATTATCGGTTGATAAAATTTTTTTAGTATAATTTTTTTTAATTAGATGTAAGTCTTTCAAGCACTGTCAATTTTTTTTACTGAATTCTTTAGGGTTTATAAATTAAAATTTTGTAGTGGCTCATTTTTACATTAGGATAATTTTTTCAATATTTATAGCTTTTACGTTATTGCCAATATTTCTCAGGTTGAATTAATTATCGGTACAGAAAGGTTAATTTATGTACAGATTGATTATAATTGTGTTAATCATCCCAAAAGTCATACGATTAGGTTATATTAACGCTAAAACTACCAAAAAATGTCAAAAGACCCTTTTACAAGTTTTTCATTTTAACTTACAAAATTTATTTAGACAATTTCTTTAGAATCTTTGCTGATCTTCATGAAGCTAAGTAATTAATGTGTATATTAATTCATGTTCTATCATTTGTTTATTTATTTTTCAACTTCATTCTTAATTTCAGAGTAAGTGTGTATTGCATACCGGTAGGTATACTGATACATATGAATTTCACAGAAAATACATTACAAATACTATGTTATTTGATCTCAGAATTTTTTTGTTTCACAATATAACTTTGTTATTTATCCCACAACATTGAGATTGATTAATGTACGTATAAATCGTATAAGTCAAGCTTCACTATACTTACTTTATATTATATAATATACAACACGAATTATACAATAAATGTATATTATATAACAATATCAATCAACAAGGCAATGATTACAATTTCTTCTATGACAATCACAGTTGTCACGTTCGACATGTATGATTTATCGAGAATATGACACCAGTAACATATTACTAATTAAAGTGACTAATTACACAGTGAAAGTCAGTGTATCGAGTTCGGAATGAATCATTGCCCGATGGAACAAATGAGAGAAGAACTAAATATATCTTTGAAGAATCGAAGATTTTCAATTTCAGTTCTTACCTAACCTCCGAAAGAGAAATTTGCTTCAGGGTGTGACACGAATTAATTAATATGAGTAATTAGCAGAAGTAAAGCATATTGCTATAAATTTGTCGGGGTTGCAACGCATCTTTATTTACAAGCGAATGTGATCCTACAGGTGCAGGAACATTTGGGGACTTGCGTAACGTTATATAACAGACACGCAGTTCAATATTTTAAGACTGCAGGACCTAAAGGATTCACAACTTATTGGACTTTTAATTTCGACGTGGGCCCTGGTAAATATAACCCAAAATTCGTAATACTTGCGTGCTATAAAGTCTGAATCGAATTGCGTTTTATAACTTCCTGCTTTTAAAGATTCTTTAGGTTACGTCAAAATGTCTCCACGTTTTGTGAATGTAAAATGTTCGAACAATGGCGGTGGAGTCAAATCCTACAATTAGGAATTTAAACAATATTGTATTAACTGTTAGACATCGTATTTATGTGAAACATGTTATATTTTAAATATTTGAAGAGATATCTAAAAACATTGTTATATTTCAATTTCTAGATAAGAAAATAATATCTGAATATCTAAATATATGAAGAAAATGAATTATACTAAATCTCTACAAAAAATATCTAAATATTCAAATGTAAAAATATCTTAATATCTGAAGATATTTATATACCCGAGGAAAATAATATCTAAATGTACAAAAATAAAAATTTGTAGTATCTAAAGATAATATGCAAATATCTAAACATTTAGGAAATATAATATTTAAATATCCAATCATAAAAATATCTAAATATCTAGAGATAAGAATATCTAAAGGATATAATATCTAAATAAGAACAAAAATATCTAAATATACAAACATAAGAACATCTAAATATCTAGAGCTAATAATATGTAGTTATCTAAAGAAAATAATATCCTAATAGTCAAAGATAAAATATCTGAACGTCTAAAGATAAAAATATTTAAATATATAAAGATAATATCTAACATCAAAAAAGTAATATCTAAATATTTTACAAAAATAATATTTCGATATCTAAATGAAATAATGTCTTGAACCACAATATATCAATATAAAACAGTATCGAAAAATTAGTTATCTGAATTAATATTAATTTTAATTAATATCTACTTCCTGCACTACAATTTACAAGAGTTTAACCTAAACAATAAATCTTAAATCAGCTATATAACAATGAAACCTAACTTTATAATTTGTAACAATATAAAAACTGTTAATAAACTATTCCCTCCACAATGTCAATGCCATTAAACTTCTACTTATAAATAAAACACTCATTTACGGAATCCTAATTAAATTGCCAAAGCACCCGAATAACGTTTCAAATTAGATAACCATGTTGTAACAAGGGAATGTAGCAATATAGATATAATTAGGGAAATGAAGAGTTAATTAAAAGCCACCATTCGTAGGCCAATAACCTTCTTCCCAAGGCTAATGGCTAGCATCATCAAGAAGCGTAATGACATTTGCGAGAGAGATACCGAAATCACCGTGCAATTCTCAAAAACATCACACCACGACGAAAAAAACTATTTATTACCCCATAATTAAAGATTAGCACGATAAGAGTTTATGACCGTCTTAACTATCGTTTGAAAAAGTATTTTGACACGAGCAGGAAACCAGAAGGACAAAATCTGCATATCTACGACCCGAACGTTTGGCTCGACTTCATAAAATGCAGATAATCGAGTGGATATTTCGTAATGAAATCGAACAAGATAAACGAACGTGTATCTAATACGTTAAATTAATGGAGACCAGAGGTTCAAGTACACACGCATTCGATACGCTCAGAAGTTCGTCGCGTACGTTTTTAATTAATGCCAGGCATTTGTAACCTTTGAGGACGCACAGTGAAAGGTACAATCGATGATTTACACTTTCAACGTCTAACGCGTTGATTCAAGTGAAAGATGTTTTCTAATGTTCGAAGGACAGACGACACTGTAATTGACCGCCCTGTTGTCTAGCATTTTGACGGATTAATTGATGTAACGTGTAATTTCGTTTAGAGATTAGTACCATGTTAATTTACATCGTTTGTTAGTACAGGTTTCTAATTAAGTCGCAATCGAGTATTTCGATTGACGTTATTAATGACTTTTTGTTATAGTATCATTTTTAGAAGTATTTTCGCGCGTAACTGTAAGGCGCCATTATAGCGAACGAAGATGTACGAAGATGCTCGGAGATGCACGAAGATCTACGGATGCACAAAGATGCAAGGAGATTATCGAAAGTGATCGAAAATCTTTGGTTAAAAGCTGAAGTAATGGTTACATCGTTATATGTTAGATAACCGGATTAGATTACTACGCGTTTACTGCGCGTTATATTGTATATTGAATTATTGCATATTAAATTGCTACATTGTATCACTACGTGTTAAATTACTGTGCGTTATATTATCACACGTTAGATTATTAGATTATTGTTACATTATTACCCATTAGATTATTGTTAGATTATTACCCATTACTACGTGTTAATTTACCACGCGTTAGATTGCTACCTGCTGAGTTACTACATGTTAGATTACCAAATATTGCATAACCACATGTTAGACTACCAAATATTGTATAACCACCCGTTAGATTACCAAATATTGTATAACCATGCGTTAGATTACCAAATATTATACAACTACACGTTAGATTACTATGCATTAAATTATCACGCGTTAGATATTCACGTGTTAAATTATTACCCGGTAGTTTATCACGCGTTAAGTTATCACATGTTAAATTATCACACGTTAGATTATTACTCGCTAGATTACCACGCATTAAGATAAGTATTCACATGTTAGATTACGACATATTAAATTATTACACGTTAGATTATTACTCGTTAGATTACCACGCATTAGTTAAGTTATCACATGTTAGATTACAACATGTTAAATTATCACACGTTAGATTATTACTCGCTAGATTACCACGCATTAAATTGCTACGCACTGAATTACAACGCGTTAGATTACCACATGTTATACAACCACGCATTAAATTACTATGCGTTACTTTACTACACGTTTGATTAACACTCGTTAGATTCCTACGTGTTAGATTACCACGCGCTGCATTACTACACGTTAGATTAATACGCGTTAACACAAAAATTTCCAAAACTATCAAACGACTGTCTCACAAAAATTTGTCCGAATAGAATTCTTTTTTTAAATGAAACATATAAATCTGAGCTTTTTTAAAAAAAATGATAAATATCAATTCCATCAAATTTTAAAAAGATTGATAGATTTAAGTTTGACAAAATTTATAGAGAAATGAAAGATATAAGTTCCAACAATATTTTTGTTAAAAATGAATGGTAACTCTTTATTGCAAGAATCCGCTGTACGGTAAAAGGTCATGAATAAGTAATATATTTCATAGAATGCTTATTTCGGTATTTTCTGAGAAGCAACGTATGGCTTAAAATACAGTATGGGAAACCCTGCCCCATAATATTTTTACTTTCACATGGTGGATGAGTCGGATTCCCTTTAGCTGGTTCAACGAAAGTTACGTAGCCAACGATTAAGGGGACTCTTACAACGGGTTATAATAATTTATCACTTGCACCTCCGTTCGAGATTTCAACCTTTATCGAGGCTTAACGACCACGAGAAATCGCATCTCATATTGATTCTCTTATCACTTTTCACTGGCACATTTCATTCTGAAAAGTAGTATGATATAATCGAAGGGACATGACTTTTGGCAGAATTATACAACGTCGACTATTAATGTAACATTTCTTTTTTTTGTCGAAGAATGTGAACCGATTTTATTTGGATTATATTATTTTATAAATAAAGTACTAAGACGTTTATGTATTATGTCTTATTTATTTGATGCAGCTTTCTTTTGTGTTTGTATCTGTGTGACATTTTAAAATGTAATAGTAACCTAACCTATTACTACTTTCTAACAAATCACTTTATAATTTATTAAATTTCCTCAACTTACTCTTACATTTTTTCATAAATATAAAAAAGAAAACTGTCATCAAAGTTTCAGTTCCTTCAACATTTAAACAAATTAAAAATGTCACCATTTTGAATATAAAGAAGTTTTTGAACAAAGCTGCAGTTTTCCAATATGATATGTACACGACACATTTATTCAGAATTTAAATTTGAAATAAATTATGTGTTAACATTGCCCATAAATAATTATTTTTACAATTACTAATTAACACAATTGACTGGTAATTTTGTTTAAAAATTAAACTCTCCATTGAATTGAAGTTAAATAAAAATTTAATTAAAATTAAAATTGATTATCGGTATCAGTTTAGTTTATGTTAGAACAAAATATCTGATAATTACAGTTTTATAATATATTTTATGTATTAACTTAAAGTAATACCAATTTTGTATTATTAAATTGTAAGTATACAAGGAATGTCGTTTGGTAAAGAAAGTCGGAAATGTGGGTGAAATTGTTATGCATGAATCTTGTTAGGTGATTTATTACACGCTGACAGCAATATGAATTGGAATCCATTCACTTTTTCCTTAAATGTTAGGTTCAGGTTACTTCTTTCTTTTACCAGAGTAATTTATGGCGTTTATTATCGTCACCACATTAATACGCAAAAATTGCAACATTACCCTGTTTTTTTCTCTGCGGGTGATACTTATAAATCAAATATATTTAATCCACATTAATCAAAGTCGGAATATAAACGAGAGTGGAAGATATATCTCAATTAAAAATCTTGAAGAGTATTTATCTTTCAGTACTATCAAAAGTAGATCTTATATAGGTTAGGTTTTATTGAGGATAAGTCTGGCTCAGGTTAATTCTACTTGAGGTTCTATTTATAATAGTTAAGGTTGGGTTTAGCTGAGATTTGTTGTAGTTAAAGTTAGGTCTGGTTAAAGCAAGTTCAAATTAAAGTTAGCAACAGTTAAGGCTATTTTGGATAAGATTAGTAATCAAGATTAATACTAGCTAAAATTTTAGTTAAAGTTGTAGATGAAGTTCTAGTTAAAATTCTAGTTACATTCCAGTGAAGTTTAAATTAAAGTTAGTAACAGTTAAGAGTAGTTTAGATAAAATTACTTGTGATTAAGGCTAGTACTAGTCTTAATTTTTTTTATTAAATTCTATTAAATTTTTATTAAATTCTAGTAAAAGTTCTAGTTAAGTACTAGTTAAATTATTTACTAGTTATAATTTCAGTTAAGATTGTACAAATTAAAATTAGTTCTAAATTTTTACTAATTTCAAAATTTTGTTGAGGTTAGTACGAATTAAGCTCCAGTCCAATATTAGTGCTATTTATGATTAGTTTTATCTGAAATTAGTAATAGGTAACACTAATCCTAGCTAACGTTAATTCTAATTGAAGTTAACACTTGTTTAGTCTAATGTAGACTAAGGTTAGTCACACGTAACGTTAGGTCTGGTCCAAATTAGCTCTAAGAATGAGTGTAGTTAAATCTGAATAAAATTTATTCTGGACCAATTAACGTTTGATCTACATAAGATAAGATCTCATTAAAATGAAGTCTGTCTAGACAGATTTTAACTGTAGATCTAACTCAAAATAATTTTACTCAAAATTAATTCTGGTCAAGGTTATTGATATCGATAAAATTTAACTACAGTTAAAATTAGTTTCAACTAAAATTATATTTTCTTGAAGTTTAGTCTTTTCAAAAGTAGCTTTAGCAAGCTTTATGTTTAACTAAAGATAATCGAAGCTTAAGTGAACCTAACTTAACCCAAACCTAGTCCAGGGTATAGTAAGCTGCCTTCACTTGTTATATTTTAAAAAACTTTTTAAAAAGAATATTAAAAGATATCTTAAAAATTTATGTCACAATAATGCGACTTCTAATGTGAGAATATAATACATATTTAATTGTGGATTAGATTCAGATTTATTACTCACATACGCAATTTACTGACATTCCCTATTTTCATTTTCACGATTTTCTATAATTTATAATACTTTGAACAACATAGAAAAGTTTATTCACGAAAGTACCAAAAATTACGTATCTACCTAAGCAATTATTAACCTCCACTCAACGTGCAATCTAAAATGTTAAAAACATCGAAATCTTCGTTACAACATAAAATGAAAGCGTTAAACAATTTCTTCTCACCCAAATCCCCTTATAATTTGCAACCATCTTCAACACTCTATCTTACCGACAGAAAAAACGATGATCGACGAATAATCATGCACGAAAGCTGGTAGATGACTCAAAGGGATATTTCTCAAGAAGCACTCACCGCTGAAAATACTCTGTTCTCAAAAAAAAAGAAGCGCGAAAGAGTGCAAATTAAACGAGAGCCCGTAAAAAAATTGAAAGATGAAATAAAGCAACGGCTTACAAAATTATATCTTGCACTTATAATTTCATCAATCAAGAGATTACGAGAAATCGAATCTTAAATGTCGGGTAAAAGACGACCCGTTGGCAAATTTGATGTGTTCAAACATCGTGTTTATGGGTTTCCAAAGACTTTCGTTTTAGCGTAACCTTAAGGAAAAAAAGAAGAAATCCTATGGCCGCGGGTCATAAGGACACCGCGCTTCTTTTTTTCCCAGATGAATAGATTTATGTATTGGCAAATTGTGGGATTGCGGCGTGCATTTCTACCAAATACGTAGGTATAATTGCGAAATGAAGTTTCGACATTCAAATTTCGAGAGTAAATATCTTCGAAGATATACCGTTATTCTTGTTTATATAGAAAAGAAGCGTTTACCATTTTTACGAATTTTTATACCTGTGGTTTTAGTTTTAATTGTATCGAATTTTATTTACGTTGTTATATCTGTTTCTATATTTCGTATTTATTTATACCTGATTTTGTTTATATAATTATATCTGATTTTATATTTATTTATATCTAACTTTGTACATTTTCACCTGATTTTATATTTATTTGCACTTGGTTTTGTTTATATAGTTATGTCTGATTTTACATTTTATATTTACATATCAAATATTTTGTATATAAATGTAATCTCAGAATTGTAATATACATGACAGAAATGTATTTTAAAATAACACTTGTAGCACATCAATTTAAAGTTTAAGGTTTGATACAATTAATCCCAAGAATATATCGCTAGAATTCTTAATACAAAATGGCTGACTGTCAATTATAACAAACAATTACTACTATTATAATATATAAAATCCGACATGATTTCATGACATAAAAGTAACACAAAATGGCGTTTATGACACATCAATTTGAAGCTTAAGAAGTACTGTAAATGACGACATAAAGACTTCATTTGTATTCTTAAGACAAAATGGCTGGTTGTCAATTGTAGGAAACAATTACTAATTTTATAACATTGGAAGACTCATATCGTTTGATAACATAAAAAACATTCAAAATAACGTTTGTGATACGTCAATTTGAAGCTCAAAATATTCCAAAAATCATTATTTTTGATAGAAATAATTCATTAATATTTCTAACACAAAATGGTTGCTTGTCAATTATATTGAACTATTACTGATTTCACAACTGGTAGTCTGAAATGATTTGATGACATAAAAGTACCATAAAATGGCACTTGCGATATATCAAATTGAAGCTTAAGATTTATTAAAAATGATAACATAAACATTTTGTTAATATTCTTAATATAAGATGGCGGATCTCTTGTTAGAATAGACTGTGTATCGACCAATTTGCAACACAAACAAAATTTCAATTCTAATCTTATATTTTTCTATATGATAATAATATTGATTAAATCTTTATATATTGATTTCTAGCACATTTTAAGCTTTAAACTGCTATGTCATACGTGATATTTTACCACACTTTTATGTCATGAAATCGCGTCAGACATTTTACATTTCGAAATTCTTCACTCGATATGCCTAACCTAATCGTTTTGTTTTCTGCATTCTAGCATTGTTAATATTAAAAATATCCAAAGTGCACTTACACAGTAATTTGAACAAAATTTTAAGCTTCAATTTTATATACTACAATTGATAATCCAAGATACTTTTATGTCATGAAATCATATTACACTTTTTACATTTCGAAATTGAATATCGAGTATATAAAAATGTAACACAAAAAATATAAACCTTTTGTACGATTTAAAAATAGTTAATAATCTTGAAAAACTATTTAAAAGAAAATCTCAACCCTCCCAATAATTTTACTATTAAAACAATAAAAGTATACAACAAGCTAACAACTATTAAGTCTGATTTTCAAAATCACTGTTATAAAACGAAATGCAATTTTTTCCTCGATTCAACTGTGCTTGAAGGTAACAAAGATTGCAGAACGGTTGATGCATACTTCCTGCAAAAAAAGGATTTTTTTTGGCAGTGCAGCACCGGTGGAGATAGATGAACTTATTTATTCGGTTCGCGTGCTGTAGCCAAGGTTCAACAGATTTGTTACACGGCTGAATTTATAACACACGTGAAACACGAAAATTCGCCCAAAGGGATCACCGGGTCAATGGAAGCATTGAAAATGAATTCCATATTTGGTGAGCCTTTCGTAGATTCGTTTTACGTGCGAGAGTGCACCTCATAATGTGATTAACACATGGTATTCAAATAATTGGGATTATTAATCGTTTGAGAAAATTATTCTGTAATACACGAACGTGCTGAATTGTTGAAATATTTCATACATTTTTAATCAATTCGCAGTTTTAAATTAAATTAATCTTCCATTGGCCTTTAAATCAAATTAAATTGTCTTTTAATTAACTTTTAATTCATATTAAATTGATCTATGCGACGAAGCATGTTCTCCATTACAGTGATATTCAATAATTACGAGATGGCTAATTATAGTGTCAAAGGTAGCGTCAATTTTTTAAATTATTTCATTTTAGATTACTAATACAAATTATTAAATACTAATACAAATTAGTAAATATTTAATTATATATAATTTTGTCATAATATGATATTCAAGGAGATATTCATTTATGGCACGAATGAATTAAAATTTTGAAAATGAGAACCAAGAGAATTTATTATAAAATTAAATTCGGGGTTGGTACCTCAGCTATTTGCACCAAAAACTTGTATCGGAAATATCTTATTTAATCTTATTAAATAAAAATATATTTCAAAAAACATGATCCCTAAAGAATACAATCAATTTCTAGATGAAATACAATTGTCTACTGAACATAACCTTAATATCGAACCTAACCTCAATCCTAATCTATCCAATTAACATCAGAACAGCCCTTACTTCAAATTTTAAATAAACATATAAGTCTAAAGAAAATTTCTAACTTTAAATAATTCTACGAAAATAAATGAACATAGTAGTACTAGAAAAGACCACCATACAAATGAAGTGATAGTAAGATTATCAACCCAATTATTAATTAATCAGGATAATTCAAATGTTCTATAAAACAAATCCTTCACTACCCATCTACCACCAAACAAGGAGATCCAATTTTTAAATAAAGAAACAAAAAGTAACAAAAGTGTGATTCTCCGCTTCGACAAAAATGGACTCGACAAATGAAGTTGAATACCTTCCATAATTTGGAGCTATTCTTCATCTTGACAGCTTTGTTCGTTAACAAGAGCCACATGCAGTGTCTCCATATTAGGCCAATCTTTTAATCGGATCGTTTGAATTATACTCACGTAATAAGGTGGTCAGAGATACTTTCTTCGAGCGCAGATTTTCAAGATAATGCAAATAATTTCCCAGAATCTTCATGAACGTGTCATACAGGGACACGATGTTATACGTCGACGAGATGTGGCTATTCTGTGTACCGTAGTCGGGGTCCACGTTGCCCCTCTATTAGACCCCCTCTAAAAAAAAAAAGAATTTCGTAATGTTTGCCAGTGTCTAAGCTTGGGCCAGAAATCTATCAATGAGAGAGAGGTCCTCGCACCTGGCAAGGTTTCGGCAGAGATATATAAACGGGTCCGTTAGACTTCGTCTTTACAATCTGAAAACTACTCTGATCAACATGAACACTTTGGTGAGTTTCGCGAGTGGAATTGAGATTTGTGAATTATATTTTATTTCGTGGATAAGTGATACGCTTATCGAAGGGACATCTTGAATTTTCTGCAATAGATTTAAAATAAATATAATAATAGAACAATTTATGAAACTGAAGATTCGTATCTGAAAATATTTTTCAAACTGAAGATTCACATACAAAAATATTTTCCAAACTGAAACTTTATATTTGACAATATTTTCCAAATTGTAGATTCATATTTAAAAATATTGATTGATTATGTGGTTCGTATTTGGTATTTCAATGTATCAAAGTATTGATAAGTTAATTTTTGTAATTTGTTCACTTAAAATTTTCAGTGACATTAATATTATATTAATAATGTTAGAGAAGGATTTAACAGATTCGAATTCAAGAATTTTTATCGATTGTATTGTTAACGATTAGTGCTTTATTAAAAAAGGGACATTAGAGGAGATATTCTGAACATTATTATTTTACTAGTTAAAATAGGAAATAAAATAATAAAATTACTCAGATCATTCTTATTATTTGTCAGTTGCATCAGTTACGTTATAAGTCAACGTTAATTTATAAATTAACGTTAATACATCCAATTGTGAAAAATTTCTGAAAAATTGAAATACTTATAGTCTCAAATATAATTATTACTTACAATAACTCTACAGAAAGTGAATATACATTTAAAAATGAATTCCTAACAATTTCCATAGTTAAACTCTTCACAGTCAAAATTGAAGACATCGCCAATCTCCTGTATTTTTAAATATTACAGATAGTTATACAAGAGGGAGAGTTATAACAAGCTTCCAAGTTTTAAATATTACAAAAAGTTATTAGAGAAATGTCCAATATTGTTGATAAATATTAAAGTGAATAAATTTCTTCGTAGGCTTGTGTTTTCTTCGCCTCCATGGTGGTGTCCTCTCTGTGTGCTCCTCTGGAGAACACCACACCGATACCCATCGTCGCATACACCGCCGATGGACCAAATCCAGACGGATCCTACGTCTTCAGCTACGAGACTGCAAACGGCATCAAGGCATCGGAACAAGGTCAACTAAAGCAGCTGAACGAAACGAACTCCGTAGTGGTTGTTGAAGGATCCTACAGTTACTCTGTTGCTGACGGAAACCCGGTCGTCTTGAGTTACGTGGCCGACGAAAATGGCTTCCAGCCAAAGGGTGAACATCTTCCGACCCCGCATCCGATCCCTGAAGGAATTTTAAAAGCCTTGGAATACATCGCTGCGCATCCCGAACAAGACAAAGCTCGTTGATCGTTCGATAACGGATTGTGTTATAGAAATAAGACTTTGACGCGACGATGGCTGCAAACCATCGCGACACTTTCTTCATGGACTCGCTTCTTCCTTTCTGATCTTCTGTTCGAAAATTTTATTTGGCTACGATTTCAAAAGACAACCTATCAAATTTGAGATTTAACTGACATCTATGATTCGATGGATAATCTTAAACTAGTTTTTAATCGATTTAAGTAAATCCAAAGTTCTTAACAGGTTCACTAGGTCTAAGATAAGTAAGTTTATTTTGGAGATAAGTAAATAAGTTTAAAATAAATTGAGAATGAATGTAAAATAAATTTGAAATTTATTCAAAATAAATTTCGTATTATTAGATCCTTCTATTGGAAAAATTTTGCAGTATTTATACCTTGAAACAATATTAATATTGATTGTACAGCGAAGTTCTGAAGCTCTCTAAAAAGCAATAATGTAGTGCAATTCACTACATACGAAGATTTGAATAATTGAAGATTAGAGACTCAGCATCATCTGGTATTTGTGAATGGAATTATGGAAATCTGTATACCCTATGGAGTATCCCTCGACCTCATAGTAGTAGTTAAAGCTTGAATTGCAATGATTATTAAGGAAAATTGTGTAACAGTTGTACCGTGATGACGGGATGAAACTGGTAACATCCGAAGTATATTGTTTGTATTATAATAAATAATTTTAATTGCAAAATAATTATTAGGCATTAGATCTTGTTCTCCACCTCTTTAAGCACCCTCACATTTTGAGATACTCTAATTTGTAATTTTTAGATTTGTAATATTTTATTTGTTAATATTCTTTCTTGAAATCGTAAGTATCGTAATTTCTACTTTGTTTTGATGGTAAAATTAAAATATTAGAATTAAAATTAAATTTTAGAATCAAAAATATTTGTAAGCACAAAATTATTTACAATTGGTCTACCATTGTCTTCATAAAAAATTGCACACATTTCCAAGATATTATTTTTATTATACTTCATACTTTTTTTATTTATTTCAGTAAACTTTAACCACATCAATACAATTTAAAAACGTTTTCAAACTTTTTTCTAAGCAAATTCTTCGTTTAATACAAGACTTTATGAAACTGATTTCATGGCAGCCATTTTTATAGCGTCATGGTAAAATTGTTCTAACTTTGAACAGAGTCACTATATTCTTATATAAAATTGCTATATATCCTTCAAATATTAATTCAGTAAAGTACAAAATTTTAAATTTATGAATTAACTTTATTTTCTATTTTAATTTTCAAAATTTGCTCATTTTGTGTTTAGTGTACCTAAAATAAGCGGTGACTATATTTTCATATAAAATTGCTATATATTCTTCATATAATAATTTCCTAAAGTACAAAATTTAAAATTTGTGAATTCGCTATATTTTTTATTTTAATTTTGAGAATTTACTCATTTTGTGTTTAGCATACCTAAAATAAGTGATGACTATATTTTCATATAAAATGGCTATATTTTTTTCAAATATTAATTGAATAAATTACAAAGTTTAAAATATATGAATTAATTATGTTTTTTTTTTAAATTTCAAATGTTGCTACATTTTTTGTTCACAATACTTAAAAATAGATGATCACTACATTTTTATATAAAATTGTTCATGTATATTCTTCAAATGTGAATTCAGAGTAATTTGAATATATAAATGTATGAAGCGTCTATATTTTTTTTCTTAAATTTCGAAAGTTACTTAATTTTTTGTTCACCATACTTACATATAGGTGACTCATTGTTTTTAAATATAATTTACCGAATGAATCGTATCTTTCTTTGAAACTGTTGGTATCGCAATTTTTCAGTAAGACTGTACATCGGACTTGGTATCCTAAACCATCGTCGGAAAAAAATGAAGGAAACGGAGGATTCGAGAGTGAGATGTATGACTACATCACATACGAACGTGTTCGGCGTACGAGACTTATGACGTCATTAACCATTGACCGACATCACTTCAGAGTTGTAACACATTATGGACAGTGATGCATAACCCCTCGGTGAAAAAAGACGAGTTCCACAAAAGTCGCGTGTTACTCATTAAGATGGTAATTAAGTGCACTCTGATCTGCATACTGTTACTCTTTACGAAAGACGGGAGCATCGAAACCTTATTTCAAATAAAGACTTGACGTTAGAACTACTTCATACAAGATTTTTGAAACTCTATACATTTTTATTAATTTTCTTTGGAATATTTTATTTTGAAATATTTTTATCTGACATATTTGAGTTAGCTATATTTTATACTAATTTTAAAATTAATTTGTAACTTCATTCGAAATATTTTATTTCGTAATACTTTAATTTTGTATATTTTATTTTGAATTATATTAATTTGCAATTTTCAATAGTATTTTATTTTTGAATATTCTTGAAAATAATTTCGAATATTTATGATATTTTATTTAGTATTATTCTATTTTACTATATTTTATTTTCTAATTTTTGGGAATGCAATTTGGAATATTTTCCAAGTACTGCAATTTAAAATAATCTGATTTATTATATTCAAATTCATTTTATTTTATAATATTTTGTTTCAAAATATTTTATTTCATACCATTCTACTTTAAAATATTTTGTTTAATATTATCCCAAATATTTATATGTTTGAAATATTTTTTTACAAAAAGAGTCAGTGTGTTTTACTGAGGTATCATTTGTATTCGAGTTTTACCAATTGAGGTTATGGTTTTTTTTTCTTGCTCACACTTTTGCCGATCGTCCCGTAATTTATAGCCAAAAGAAGATGTAGCTATTATAATCCACGGAACTCATCAGATTTTCTTTTTCCCCCTAAAATAAAATTGGCAATAAAAGGGACTCGTTACAAAGATGTGCAGACAATTCAACGTACTGTGACGGCGCATTTAAATGCGATTTCCCAAGAGATGTTTTTCACGACGCGAAAATCCAGACTTTCTACGAACATTTCACTGATAATCTGCGGCGAATGTAGACATGTACATTAAAAATTGAATAATCAAATTTTCTACATTTGTAGAATTTGATTTTTGATTGCATTAATCTATGAACATTTCAATCTACCAAGCATTCTATTTTGGTATAATTGAGCTGGAAATATTCTATTTTGAGATACTGTAATTTCACGTTATTGTAATTTGGAATATTCAATTTTAGGGTGTCGTAATTTCACGTTATTCTTTTTTGAAATATTTAATTTTGGGATACTGAAATTTCATCATGTTCTAATTTGAAATACTTAATTTTGGGTTATTTTAGTTTCATGTTATTCTAATTTGACATATTTAATTTTGAATTATTGTAATTTTGAAAATATTCAATTTTGGGATATTGTAATTTCTTATCATTCTAATTTCAGATATTCAATTTTGGATTATTGTAATTTAACGTTATTCTAATTTGAAATATTCAATTTTGGGATACTGCAACTTCATCATGTTCTAATTTGAAATATTTAATTTTGGGTTATTTTAGTTTCATGTTATTCTAATTTGACATATTTAATTTTGGAGTAGAGTAATTTGGAATATTCAACTTTAGGATATTGTAATTTCTCATTATTCTAATTTCAGATATTCAATTTTGGAATATTGTAATTTCTCATTATTCTAATTTCAGATATTCAATTTTGGATTATTGTAATTTTACGTTATTCTAATTTGAAATATTTAATTTTGGGATACTGTTATTTCTCATTATTCTAATTTGGAATATTCAATTTTAGGATATTGTAATTTCTTATTATTCTAATTTAAAATATACAATTTTGGATTATTGTAATTTCTCATTATTCTACTTTGAAACATTCAATGTTTATATTATTCTATTGGCATTAAATATTCCACTTCCTATCTCAAAAAAATAAATCCACAGTTTATTGTTACATAAATAAATAAATAACATGAACATATATGAAATTCATATCATGTTGGTTATCTTAAAAATACAAATGTTTAAAATGAACATCAGCAACATGAGTGGAATTGGATATTTTTGTTGTCGTTTTTATTTTTGATATTAATATGCATGTATGTATACATTTTATTGACCCTGTATTTTAATATCGTTCAAATATTTTGTTTTGAAATATTGTGGTTCAAAATATTTTATTTTACAATACTTTCTTTTGGAATTTTGTACGCTTCTACCGTCTGCGATTACATTAATATTCAAACAGTATATGTACTTAATTAATATTAATTAAATATGAATATTAATAATATTATTAGTATTTCTATCATTATTAAAACTAACAATATTTTCATCTATTTTTATCTATTCTACCAATATTCTATCAGTACCTATTTTTAAGTCTCTAACAGAAATGTCAATAATTTATCACATAATGTACCATAAGCATTTCAAATCAAATTTAAAAATTTTCTTTCTTTTTTTGATTTCCAATCTTATCAGATTTTTCAAGTTTTCATTATTTCTTTATAATATGCAATTTTTTATATTTTTTCATATTATATAATTAGCAACAATTCTCCCATAAAAAGTATATTTATTTACACCCAATACAAGCACCTATTTATAAAAAAAGAAAAGATACAAAATTTTCAAGATTTCTCCCATAAAAAGTATATTTGTTTACACTCAATACAAGCATCTATTTATAAGAAAAATAAGATGCACAATTTTCAACATTTCTCTGATAAGAAGTATATTTATTTTTACACACAATACAACTACCTATTTATAAAAAAATGAAAGGTACACAATTTTCAACATTTCTCTCAAAAGAAGTATATTTATTTTGACACCCAATACAAGTACATATTTATAAGAAAATATAAGATACACAAGTTTCAACGTTTCTCTCAAAAGAAGTATATTTATTTTCACACACAATACAAGTACCTATTTATAAGAAAATATAAGATACGCAAGTTTCAACATTTCTCCCAAAAGAAGTATATTTATTTTGACACCCACTACAAGTACATATTTATAAGAAAATATAAGATACACAAGTTTCAACATTTCTCTCAAAAGAAGTATATTTATTTTGACACCCAACACAAGTACCTATTTATAAGAAAATATAAGATACGCAAGTTTCAACATTTCTTCCAAAAGAAGTATATTTATTTTGACACCCAATACAAGTACCTGTCTATAAAAATAATAAAAGATACATTTACAACATTTCTTTAAAAAGAAGTACATTTATCTACACCCAATACAAGTATCTATTTATACAAAAATAAGATACCCAATTTTCACCGTTTCACATATAAAATAATAAGAACATATGAAGAGGTTAAGTCCGAGAGTTCAAAGCCCAAGTCCCGTGCGTCACTCCGTTCAAATCGCCGCTGCATCGACCCCTTTTGTTAAATCACCGTTGTCTTCTTAAATCATCGGTGCTGTAACCTCTGTTTGTCAATGGAATTCGCGCGTATCGTGACAAGGAAGAGAATCATCGGTCAGATGGATACAAACAACCAAACGGAGAAAGATGAGACTTTCTCCGTGACTATGTTGTTACCAGGATCGAAACCAGTTGCTCGATACGAGCAATTAGATCTGCCGGTCTAGTTGTGGCTTTCGCAATCCGGCTATCCAAGTTGTTGCTCGACCTTTGGGATTATCCTGTCTGTGCAATGATGCGACCTCTGACTACGGAGGGGATTCCCTAGCCACGAAGATGCCGGGATGATCGTCGTGCAGATTGGATATTCCCGGTCTCCAGACTGCTTCGCGTGTAACTTGCTCCTCGAGATCTGCACTGTGATACTCGTTCGGTATCATAACTTCTGCGAACTTCGAGCTCTCTGGCAAGCTGAATATCTTGTCTTTGATCGATGCTGGCTGACGATCGGCGAAATCGAACGGTGAATTATCGTCGATGGCTCGCGAACGGAATCCTAAGTAAATTCTTGATACTTCTGTTGCGAGATTCTGGTGTATCTTTATGCAAACGTCTTCCTTACTCGATCGATCCAACAATTTGGTTATAATCCTTTCTTGGAGAGAATGCTTGCAATTACGTAATTATTTCAACGGTAAATCACCAAATATTCTTCTTTCGATCTGAACAGTTTGATCGAACTTTAAAAAGGTTTAGAATTGCTATCCTCCTCTGTGCAATTGGTTTCAGCTTGCGTCAGATCCATCAGTCGGTTATTAATTAAATAATTTAATCAAGTACCCGGAGATTCGAAATGCCTCGCGCGGGAAAAATCTTTGCCGCGATTAACAAATGTAGCTAATCGCAACACTCGAAGATTTATTCATCGGTTATCTTCTAACCGTCTTTCCTCCTGGCGATACAGAGTTGTAAATTGTAAAGGTCTACTAGTTTGACGAGATGTATGAAACGAAGCTCGACGGATTTTACGAGATTCTCTACGAAGTCATTACGCTTCGATGAAAGTGGCGAGAAACAAAAATAGAGAGGAAAAAAGGGAAGACATTTTCTCCTCTTCTGTTTGTCCACGCGTGTTTGAAATATTATGTCGTAACGCGGTGCTCGTCAACCGCGCTGTTGCGTAATCGAAGGTGTGTAGAAAACTATTGTAATGTTATGCAATAAAGCAAATAATGCGAAGATCTGAAAGCAAGACGCCTTTTGAATAAACACTTGCTACTTGTAGTGCCTTGAAACCGGATAATGTTCCGTCAATTTTAGTTTAATCTTTTCATACTAACCGGTACACGCCCATTTTGAACCTTCAAACATTACTTCATTTACACTTCACGTACAGTGTGAAGTCTCGGTGAATTAAAAATTTGACATTCCACGTTGAAAATATTGATGAAACGTTTATGTAGTCGTTCTTGTGGTACTTTAAGCTTTATATCGATGTAACATAAATGCAATTTTCTGTTACTTTTATGTCATGAAATTTATATTTCAGAATTGCATATTTGGTACAATTATTATTAATATAGTCGCATTGTAATTGGCAATCATTTATTCTGTGTTGAGAATACTTATAAAATTTTTATATGGTTGTTTTTGTCAAAGTTTAAGCTTTAAATTGATGTGGCATAAGCGCCATTCTGTGATACTTTTATGTCATGAATATTATCTTAAACCTTTTATGTTCGAAAAGGATATATTTGATGTAACACAAAATCATTGTCTTATGTAATTAACAATTATTTATTTTCTACGAAGAATATTAATGGTGGACACAAGTAGCTATTTTTCTTGAAGTTGAAGCTTTAAATTGATGTAGCATAAGCGCCATTCTGTGATACTTTTATGTCATGAATATTATATTAAACCTTTTATGTTCAACAAGGAAATATTTGATATAACACAAAATCATTGTCTTAAGTAATTAACAATTATTTATTTTCTACGAAGAATATTAATGGTGGACACAAGTAGCTATTTTTCTTGAAGTTTATACTTTAAATTGATGTGGCATAAGCACCATTTTACGACACTTTTAAGTCATAAAATTCTGTTAGACTGTTGACCATCCAAAATTGAATATTTGATGTACAAAAACATTGATTTCTGCAACTGATAACCATTCACTTTGCACGACGAATATAAATGGTTGGTTTATACAGACATTTCACGCAGATTTTAAGCTTTAAATTGATACGCCATAAGTAAAATTTTACGACACTTTTATGTCATGAAATTGCGTTAGACGTTTCGAAATCCGTCATTTAGCAACGACTTAAGAATCTTTTGAAAAGTCATTAAAAAAGAAATGTTTCTTGCGGTCGGACACTTTTGTGACTGTATACTTGAAAGACTATTAATAAGGGTCTAATACGTGGCCGTTTGAAAGTTAAAAGGTACCGCAGCACATAGAAAAGCATGAATAGTCATCCAGCATTAATGCATGAAAAACTTTTAATAAAACGATCGATAGCAATTATGATTATGATCCGTAGGATTTGCGTGGCGAGTTATTTTCACGTACAGGAATAGAGACGAAGATGGTAACGAGCATACTGCAAATAAATCGTAAACCGGCAAAGAAATTATGGGTAAGAAGACGACCTTGACATATAAGCGTATACCACAGGCATTCTTAGAGACCGCCTACCCGCAGGCTAGAGAAGACGTAATATGCACGCCAAATTCAATTTTACTTTCATCCACGGCACTCGAAGATGAAACTCTATAAAAAAAGTATCGTTGGGAAAGAGCACCAACGATTATTATTTGCTCTCGCGTGCGAGAAGAGCCTGTTGGAATTATAGTTGTAATCATCGTCGAAGGGACGCATTCGATGGTTAACGGTGCTTGAAATTTAAAAAAAACTAGTTACATTTTGATGGATTTCATGATTATTTGCTATTTATATCTACATGAAAATCTTTTTCGTTTTTCTTGCGCTTTTTCCCAACAGTCGGCGTTTAATGAGACATCATTTATTATGACACGACTGTAATAATGTTTCGAGGATATTATTTTTTAATGATAGAATTTTGATAATGATGTTTTTAATAATATTAGTGATATTACTTTTGTAAAATAGAATTTAAAGAATAAATTATTATTAAAAATTTTAATGATAAAGTTATTGTAACAAGATTGTGATAATGATGTTTTTAATAATATTAGTGATATTACTTTTGTAAAATAGAATTTAAAGAATAAATTATTATTAAATATTTTAATGATAAAATTATTGTAACAAAATGGTGATAATGATAATAATATTTGCATGGTATTTTTATTTTTGTGATAAAATTTTAATAACGATAATATTTTCAATAATAATTTGGTAATATTATTTTTTATAATAACAGAGTTCTAATAAACTTTATAATATTTCAAATAATATTTTACGTTTTTTTTATAGTAGAATTTTAACAATATTTACAATAATTCTAATAGTATTTTAGTAATTTTTTTATAATAGAAGCTTGAAAATATTTAGAACATTTGTAACGATTTAATAACAGAATTTTAATATTTGAGATTTTCCTCAAAATTTTAAAACAGGAAATATAGTGCAAATGAATAACGATAAAACATTCTCAAATATAAAAAAAATAAAAATTAAAGAGTTACCACTACAATTATTCATAATCTCAATTTTTCCTAAACTTATATAAAATTTAATAAACAATCTGAGATTGATAAGCAATAGCATAGTACAATAAAAAAACATCCCTATTTATAAATAAAATAAACAAGATATTAAATTTTCTTAAAATAAAACAATATCTTTGAAAGAATATACAATGCTTTTATTTTTATACAAATAAAGAAATAAAATGAAAAATAAAGCCAGTAGCAGAAAAATAAACATCACTCAATCAACTAAAAAATTTTTCCACTTTTTTGTTGCAGTTAAAAGAATTAAAAATACACTGTGTAATCATCAAAATGTTAACAGTAAACACAGGAATTTCATATTTGATCAACGAGATTTAACTTCTCTAAAAAACAAGCGAATTATTTTCTTTCAAATTGAACAATAAAATTGATTTTATTGACGTAATATGTATCTCCTTCTTTTTTACTGTAATCCTTTTATTTTTCGATACATCTTATTTAATCGGCCATTTTATTCTTGTTCTATACTTCCCCTGATTCACACATATTCCAACACACATACACACATTCTAATTCATCTTGTCTCCTTTACTCGTCTCCTTACCCACTCCTTGTTCGATTCTATCGGTCTGCATTCGTGGGGCTTTCATTCAAGCACGCATTCTTCAGGATGTAACCTTTCTGTAAATATAAAACCTCTATTGCAACAACCGTGTCGCGTATCGTACTTATAAGGCCGTTGGAAACGCATCACCTTGCCATCTGATATTTCAAATTTCCACGATGCTCTTCCTTTCAGGACTTTCGAAAACCCGACGACAGTTCATGCATTTAATTCATTTTCGTTGCAGAATATCTTACTTTCTAATATATCTTCATTTCACTTTTGGAAAATATTTTACTTTGGAATATTTCATGTTGGAATTTTTTATACTGGAATATTCAATTTAGCAGTATTTCGTTTTGCGATATTTTATTTATTTTATTTTCAAATATTTCATGTTGGAATTTTTTAGAGTGGAATATTCAATTTTGTAATATTTTATTTTGCGATATTTTAAGTCTGAAGATGCTGGTTTGAAATAACTTTATTTGCCTTTACATTAAATTGAAATTTTCTGCTTTCAATAATTCGATTTTGGCACGTTTCACGTTAGAAAATTTAATTTTTAAAATTCTATGAAGAAAAGCTATAGTGCTACCTTAGAGTAGATATTCTATCTCGAAAAATTTTATTTTCAGATATTTCTGTTTGGAATATACAGATTTGTAATATTTTAATTCAGTAAATTTCCATTTTGAAATATTGTAATTTAAAAAATTCAATTTTGAAATATTCTAATTTAAAAAATCTTATTTTCAAATGTTAATTCGATAAAATTAAATTTTAAAATACTATAATTTAGAAGAGAGAAATTATATTACAAAATATTCTAATTTTGAATATTTTTGTTGGGAAAATATCCATTTTCAAATATTGTAATTTAGATTATTTTAATTTAGGAAAATTATATCGAAAAATATTCTAACTTGGAATATTGTAGTTTGGGAAAATTTCATTTTGAAATATTGTAATTTTAATTGTTTTAATTTACGAAAATTTTATTCAAAAATATTCTAATTTGTAATATTTCAATTTGCAAAATTTTAATTTGCAAAATTCTACTTTAAACTACTGTAATTCGTAATATTTTAATTTGCAAAATTTAAAATTGGAGAATTCCATTATAAAATATTCTAATTTGCAATAATTCCATTTTCAGATACTCTAATTTAAAAAAATACAATTTTAAGACATTCTAATTTAAAAAAATTCCATTTTAAAACATTATAATTAAGAAAGAGTCCACTTCACAATATTGTAAACTAGATTATTTCGATCTCGAAATGTCCACTATGAAATACAGCAATCCGACTTAATCTATTTTGAAAAGATCCCATTATCAAACATCCGAGTCTCAAGTATCCTAACTTGGCACATTTGATTTACGTAATTCCATTTTGAATCCCGCTATACACAGAGTGTTATTTTCGAACATCCTTTATTGTCATGACCCAGGAAAGGTTATATTTAGAATGTGTTGCTGAGTCACGTTACAATCACAATAGAGAATAGAGCAATGAAACCATACACGACCTCTACAAACTATCTCCCTCTAATTACGATTTCGATACACCGTAACAAAAATAAACTCAACAGCATGTCTATAAAACTCCATAAAACTCCTGTAACGAAGTTGTCACCCGACACAAAATGGCTTCCGTCATTGCTGCACGAGGAAGTTGTAAAAGATATCAACGATGTACGAAGTAACAAAGAAAACGTTGAATTTAAGCGGTTAAAGTGACGCAAGTTATATTTGATCACTTTATACGTGTTAGCTGTTCCCTCTGAAGACAAGGTAATGCTCGAACTATTGCATCAGTGAAGTATTATACGTTTGCATGCATGTACGTATAACCTTTCGGTGTATCCTCGTCTCTTAAATTTGAACGTTGCATTTAGTAAATATTTGCGTAATTTCGTCGGTGCGTGTGGCTCATAAAAACATATGACTAAAATGTTCATCGGTGCAATATATGTAGGTAACTAATGGAAAACGATGCTGTTCAACGCCGCTTAAGAAATATCAAATTTATTATTACGTCGTGGACTTAATAAGCAGCAAGTTTTCACGGGGACGATGTTCGTTTAAAACGATGACTTTGACAGTGGAACAGCAGGAGAAACAGCATTTGTCACGGTGAAATAACGAGAGACAACCGGACATGTTTAATCACCAATTAAAAAAGAATCTGTGCTTCGTTAGGACGACCAAAATTCACGAAGTTTGCATCGATGGTTCTGTTTATGTATTGATTTAATTGGAACTCTTTAGCGAAAACCTTTCATATTTTTGTAAAAATTACAGAATTCGTTGAAAATTAAATTAATCTTTGTTACAGTCTCTTGGATATTAAACATTTTTAATATTTCTTGAATTTTTTATCTCCTGTATATCAAAAATGTTAATAAAGTAGCAATTAATATATTAAGAAAATAATTATCTATCATAACACAAATTCTATACAAATATCAGAACAAATGCTTTCGATTATAATTTATATGATAAATTAACTTTTATCAATACATTGTATATTAAAAGTTTAATTATTAATTTAGATGCGATAAAAAAATGATTATAAATTACAAAGAAATATATTTGATAATTTCTCTAATTGCACTTATTAATTTAATTATTATTTAATTGTAGTTATTAACTTAAATTGGTTGTAATTTAATGGTATATATCAATTTAAATTAATTATAATTTAATTGTACATATCAATTCGAATAAATGATAATTAAAATTCCAATTTACATATTTCAACAAGATATAAGAATTTCACGTTCCAACTTAACCTAACCTGACTAAAATTAATTAAAATTGAATTACATACCAATTGAATCTAATTGTAATTGGTACATATCAACAAAAATTAATTATAATTGAATTGTACATACCAATTCCAATAAATTATAATTAAACTTACAATTTACGTATTTCAACAAGATATATAATTTCATCTCCCAACTTAACCTAACCTAACTGAAATTAATTAAAATTGAATTACATATCAACTGAACCTAATTATTAGTTAATGGTATATTTCAACATAAATTAATTATAATTGAATTGTACATACCAATTCCAATAAATTATAATTAAACTTGCAATTTACGTATTTCAACAAGATATAGAATTTCATCTCCCAACTTAACCTAACCTGACTGAAATTAATTAAAATTGAATTACATACCAACTGAACCTAATTGTAATTGGTACATATCAACAAAACTTAATTATAATTTAATTGTAAATATCAACTCCAATAAATTATAATTAAATTTGCAATTCAATTTGTATTTCAACGAGATAGAAGAATTTCAGATCGAATTATTTTATGTAATATATTTGCAACGCAGTGCAACGAGGGGTCAAATTTATTGGATCGAACTGCTTGTTAGAAAGTTTCAATTAACTTCGTACGAAGGAACAAGACATAAAACTGTAGAAGAATATACAATGGCGGTTCGATTTAACCCCATGAAGAATGCTCGATAAAACAGGACGCATTGAAAAGATGTTACCTAGTACTTTACTTTCACGAGTGATATTTATTAGCTGGGCTTTTTGTATGCATTGCTCATATTATGTAACCAGCTAATTAAATATCCAAACATATCGCCACAGACTTTCCCCTATATTTGACACACCGTTATCCGACATCTGGTGAACTCGGTGACTATTTGTTTTGTATCTTAACGTGCCAATTAGGGAATCCTGGGCATTCAATGATTTACGGTATTCATTATTTGCTTCTCTAGACTTTGTACGTGAAATTAAACCCAGTTGTGACAATGATTGCATGTCATTCTACGTATTTTTAGAGGACTGTATGATTTATTCATTTGAATATTGCGGTGTTAATGTTTGATGTACAATTATTATGATTTATACGTTTAGAATACCTGACCTTTATTGCAGTTTAATGTTCTGTGCGTGGTTATTGTAGTTTAAATATTTAGAGTAATACTCTTTGTCAGATTTTTATACTTTACATGTAGTTATTGAGAGTTGAATGTTACGAGAGAAATTTCTTATAGTATCTTAATATTCTAAACTGCCAAGTTTTTAAAATTTTTAATTTTCAAATTTCAAAGTCTTTAAATTTCTGGATTTCTGGATTTCTGGATTTCTAGATTTCTAGATTTCTAGATTTCTAGATTTCTAGATTTCTAGATTTTTAAATTTCTAGATTCCTAAATTCCTAATATCCAAAATTCCCAAATCCCAATATTCGCAGATCCCAATATTCCCAAATCCCAATATTCCCAAATTCCGATATTCCCAAATGCCAATATTCCCAAGTGCCAAAATTCCCAAATTCCAAAATTCCCAAACTCCAATATTCCCAAATGCCAATATTCCCAAGTGCCAAAATTCCAAAATTCCAAAATTCCCAAACTCCAATATTCCCAAATCACAATATTCTCAAATTCCGATATTCCCAAATGCCAATATTCCCAAATTCCAATATTCCCAAAGTCCAATATTCCCAAATCCCAATATTCGCAAATCCCAATATTCTCAAATCCCAATATTCCCAAATCCCAATATTCCTAAATCTCGAAATTCTCAAATGCCAATGTTCTCCAATTCCCAAATTCCCAAATTCCCAAATTTCTAAAATTCCTAAATTCCTAAATTCCCAAATTCCTAAACTCCCAAACTCCCAAAATTCCCAAATATCCGAATTCCCAAAATTCCTAAATTCCCAAATTCCCAAATTTCCAAATTCCCAAAATTTCCAAATTCCCAAAATTCATAAATTCATAAATTCCTAAGTTACTAAATTACTAAATCCTGAAATGTCCAAAGTACTAAATTTTAAAATTAAAAAATTTCAAAATGTTTAACTTTCCAACTAAATCACTTTAAACTTCTAAGTTTCTAAATTTCTAAATTTTCGCTATTCCATACTATCAAATTTCTAAATTTCTAAATTTGAAAAATTGCAGTTTTATAAATGGGAGAAATGGTATAAGTAATTTTATTTATAACCCCAAAACACCGGCCACTTTTGTTAGTTCACATGCTGACCGTTAGTGTCGCACGTTAAATTTATTCTCCCAATGTATGCATTTTATTGTGTTGGCAACTGAACGACCTTTTCTCCTACATTTTTTTGTTGTTGAAATTATTCAAATTTAATTAAAGGAAAACTGCAAAATTTTATATATAATAGATATGATAAAATACAACTAATTCAAATAGTAAATATCAACTGTTACCTTCAGTTACAGTTCTTGTTTGTTAAATTTCAACAAACAACTTTTTAGTAAAAACCTATGATTTTCTGTGAATTTAATTGTTAATCTAGTTATAATTCAAATACAAAGAATTCAAAGCATTTTTCATTTTTTTGTAATTATAATTGTAACAATGAATGATTAATATAATCAGGAAATCTAAATTAATAATAACATTACTGCAAATAATTTAAAGTTAATAAAAGTAGATAAAAATATACAACAGAAAAATTAATTAAATATACAGATTTCGAAACATTTTTATATAATTATATATTTTTAATATTCTTATGTTATAATTGAAATTACAAATAATTAATATAATAACAAAATCTAAATTAATATAATAACAAATCAGTATAAATAATACGAGGTAAATAAAAATAAACAAAAATGCACAAATGAAGTATCGTTTAAATACAAAGATCTCAAAGTATTTTCATAAATATACATTTTACATATTTGTATGAATAAGTCATACATATGAATATGTGTACGAGATTACAAATGACCATCAAGAAATCTAAATTGATGTATAAACAAATCGGTACAATTACCTTCAAGCAAACAAAACAAGCAGAAATACTCAAACAAAAAAAATTGATTAAATACAATTTATTACCATGATCGATCATTCTACATGTTACCAAACAACTAATATAAACCAAACACATTTATAAACGGCCAATGAAAAATTCATACGTGACAGGTTAATGCGATTCAAAAGTGTATCTGCACAGAAGCCGAGGATGAAGAAGATTGTTCATAGATATCGATGACGTGCGTTAGTGAATCATGCAGAATCGCAACTGTCGCCTCAAACAGAGAACTTGACATTCTTAAGGAAAAGAGAATTTATTGCAACCTGTCCTATTCCTCGG
The DNA here is from genome assembly GCA_945859595.2 of Megachile willughbiella. NCBI lineage: Eukaryota > Metazoa > Arthropoda > Insecta > Hymenoptera > Megachilidae > Megachile > Megachile willughbiella. The sequence continues at coordinate 17,023,107 of OX243796.1, forward strand.
ATTTTCCATAAACGAAGAGGAGTATCTTCTTCTGGTGTATAACTCATCGATGTTTGGGTGAACCTATCGAATGATTTATCGTTCGTGTTGTTCGAGTCCAGTAGGTTCTATAAGGAAAAATGAAAGGCCTTTTTTCTATCCGCAAGTGGCAATATGATTAATATACTGATTGCGACAGTAAAATTACTCACGTCCAGTTATGTCAAACGATAACGCACGTATTTCATATCACGCGATCAGGTATTCAACTTTGACAGATTAAAATTTCACATTTTTCAGATTCAAGGACGAAGACATTTTCTGTTTCATATTCGAGGATGAAGATTGCGTATCGGTCATATAGCGAGTGGAAAAATAAATAACTTCATATTCAAGGACGAAGACGTTTTCTGTTTCATATTCGAGGATGGGGGTAGCACATCGGTCATATAACGAGTGGAAAAATAAATATTAATTTCATATACAAAGACGAAGACATTTTCTGTTTCATATTCGAGGATGAAGATTGCGTATCGGTCATATAGCGGGTGGAAAAATAAATAACTTCATATTCAAGGACGAAGACATTTCTGTTTCATATTCGAGGATGAAGATCACGTATCGGTCATATAACGAGTGGAAAAATAAATATTAATTTCATATACAAAGACGAAGACATTTTCTGTTTCATATTCGAGGATGAAGATTGCGTATCGGTCATATAGCGAGTGGAAAAATACATAACTTCATATTCAAGGACGAAGACGTTTTCTGTTTCATATTCGAGGATGGGGATAGCACATCGGTCATATAACGAGTGGAAAAATAAATATTAATTTCATATACAAAGACGAAGACATTTTCTGTTTCATATTCGAGGATAAAGATTGCGTATCGGTCATATAGCGAGTGGAAAAATAAATAACTTCATATTCAAGGATGAAAACGTTTCAGTTTCATATTCGAGGATGAGGATAGCACATCGGTCATATAACGAGTGGAAAAATAAATAACTTCATATTCAAGGATGAAAACGTTTTTTGTTTCATATTCGAGGATGACGTTCGCGTATCGGTCATATAGCGAGTGGAAAAATAAATAACTTCACATTCAAGGACGAAGACGTTGTTTGTTTCATATTCGAGGATGACTAGCGCGAATCGGTCATATAGCGAGTGGAAAACTAAATGTTTAACGGGATTATAATTTTTCATCATTGACGTGTTCGGTCGAGTGTAAATTACAAATGGAAATGATGGAATCGAATAGAAATTTCTTTATGCGTATGGAGAAATATTATAAATGATATGCAATCGATTAAGTGGTTAATGATAAACAATCCTTAACATTCCGATAGGATTTTATTGATTAAATAGATGCGTGGCCATAGTTAGCCCAAGGTAAAACGCTTCGAGTGTGTTTAACACTGAATAGATGCACTGAAAAATGCTGCAACCGTCACTTTACGTTGAAGGTAAAATAGTGGAAAGTGAAATTAAGAAATTTCAGACGAAGGGGAGGTGAATTGGAGAAACCAATAGGGGAAAAAAGAAAAATTAGAGAAAATAAAGGAAAAGGAGAAACAAGGGAAAATTAAATTAAGAGATGCATTTTAAATATTGCAATTAAGGAACCATCGTGCTGAAAGTGAAATAAAAGGCAGAAAAATTGGAAAATAATATTCGATTGGGGAAAATGAAAGTAGGAAAAGGGGTACATGGGAACAATAGAACAAAGTAGGAAAAGATAATGGAAAAGGAAAATGTGGGAAATTAAAATTGAAAATATTGTAGTTAAGGAATATTTAGTTTCTGTTGCGGGTAAAATTAAGGAATGTAAGATTTTAAAAGTAGAGTAGGGAAATGGAAAATAAAGGAATGCAAAAAAATGGGGAAAATCGAGAGAACAAGAAGGGAAAATTAAGAAAATTAAAGGAAAAGTGAGAGTAATTAAAGAAAGTATGGAAAAATTACAGGAAAATTAAGAGAAACTTCAGGAAAATTAAAAGAAAATTTCAGGAAAATTAAAAGAAAATTTAAGGAAAATTCAGAGAAAATTTAAGGAAAATTAAAAGAAAATTTCAGGAAAATTAAGGGAAAATTTTAAAAATATTAAAGAAATCTCAGAATAGAGAAAGTGAAGCAAGTAACAAAAAATATGGGAAATCATGAACACGGGAAAAATGATGGAAAATTGAAAGAAGACAATTGAAAATACAGAAAAATAAGAACAGCAAAGGAAAGTAGAAAAATAATATAAAATATAGAAGAAACGAAAGAGAATAAAAATAAAACTAAAAATAAGAAGAGCAAAGTGGAATAAAAATAACACGTGATACAAAGAAATAAAACAAAAGAGTACGCACAAGTGTGAGTCATACAAGAACGCCAAAACGAGAATAGTGAAATAACAAAAGGCATTCGGCAGTTACTATTGAATACGCTGTTCAAATAATGTAAGAAGAGAACGTACACAGCTCGTTAAGTAACAACTTACACAATTGCTATCGTTTGATGTAAAATCCTACCGCAATTATCGTATCTTACACCCAGCACGTTATTCTTATAAGGAGAATTAACTACAAAGTAAATTGACAGAATCTGTCGGTTATCGTGCAGCTAAACGTTTATAAACAGAAGTTTACTCTTGAAACATCGAGAAAACTCCTTGGGAAATTATTCAGAATATTCATGGAATTCGAGATCCTTCGATATTTATCGTTGTCCCAACATCTTCGTAAGACTAACCGGATGCAGAGGAAATTTAAATGTTTGTTAACTAGCGGATTACCTCATCCCTTGACGAATAACGATAAATTCTGAGGAATCAATTGGTTGTAAACATTCGCGATGCGCAGTTAAACGATCATATTTTGATTCGACGAATGTAAACAATAGCACAAAATATTGAGCATAGTTATTGATGCGTGACGCTTGACATCGAAATATTAATTTTCGATGGCGGGAGCTGTGTCGATTCTGACACTTTACGAAAATTATCGATGCTCAATTACGTGATGACGTTTAAATATAATGAATAAAAGTAATGTAAAATATTGATTATCAGAATTATGAGTATGTAACACCTGACGTAAAGGTATTAACCCTCAGATAGCAATAACTACGCCCATTTTAATTTTAACGTAGATTAACCTAACCTAATTTAACCTATCAATGCATAATTAGTTAGTAACGTTTGAATATAATGAATAAAAATAATGTAAAATATTGATTATCAGAATTATGAGTATGTAACACCTGACGTAAAGATATTAATCCTCAGATAGCGTATGACTACGTGCATTTTAATTTTAACGTAGATTAACCTAACCTACCTTAACCTATCAATGCATAATTAGTTAGTAACGTTTGAATATAATGAATAAAAGTAATGTAAAATATTGATTATCAGAATTATGAGTATGTAACACCTGGCGTAAAGGTATTAATCCTCATATAGCAATGACTACGTCCATTTTAATTTTAACCTAGATTAACCTAACCTAAATTAACACATCGATGCAAGATTAGTTAGTAACGTTTGAATATAATAAATAAAAATAATATAAAATATTGATCGTCAAAATTATGTACATGTAACAGTTGACGTAGAAGTATTAATACTTAAACAGTAATGGCTACGACAATTTTAAATCTAACCTCGTTTAACCTAACCTAACTTAACCTATTAATGTACAGTTAGGTGGTAACGTTTGTAGAAAATGAATAAGAATAATAATATAGGATATTGATAATCAAATTTAACGTAAAAGAATTAATCATTCAATAGTGATGTCAGTTATAATCTAACCTACAAAAAGTAACCTATCAAAGCATAATTACATGATGATATTTGTATATAATGAATACAATTAATAATATAAACTGTTAATCATTAAAATTATGGAGCTGTAATATTTAACATTAAATTATTAACCCTTGAACAATAATGACAACGTCAGTATAATGAAAAAAGCTAATCTAACTGTACCTAGCGATTACCTCCAGAAAATTAAGTATTTAAATTTTCATATGTTACAAAAATTATATAAATACAATTTAAAAAATGACGAAGAAAAGGAATGTAAAATTACTGATATGAGCGTCAAACTTTTTAGTTTTAAATAAGTCGTGATTTGTACCTTTGAAAATAGTATTTTGCCAACAATTTGCTTGCAGTGCATTATTTTGCAAATTCTCGAAGTTGCAAAAGTTAAAGATTGTGAAATTCTAAATCTTAGCTTTAGCTTAGCTTAAAAATTAAAAAATTCCAAAATCTTATGAAATTTTTTCGTCTAAAAATTTCAAAATTTCATAGTTTGAAAGTTCCAAAATTTCTGTCGTAAAATTCTAAAATTCAAAAATCTTAAACTTTCCGTTCCAAAATTCATTAGTTTAAAAATTCGAAAGCTCCATTCCTAAACCCTCAAATCACTAAAATTCCAAATCACCAATCTTTCAAAATATTTAAATTTTTGATGTTCATATATTTCAATATTTCAAAGTTCTAAAATAGTAATTTTAGCACTTCAATATCTGCACTCTCCTTAATTCCAATGTTCCAAATTTCCAAATTCCCCAAACCCCAAAATCCCAAAATATCAATTCTAACATCCCAAAGTCTACATATTCCTAAATCTGAACGTTCGTAAGTTCCAAATTTTCAAATTCCCAACTCTTCACTTTCAAAAATTTCAAACTTTAACCTTCCCTAAAATTCCAGATCCTCCAAATTCTACAATTCATAAGTTCCAAAATCTCAAAGTTCCAAAATATAAATTCTAACATCCCAGAATCTACATATTCCTAAATCCCAACATTCCCAATTTTCAAACTTCCAAATTCCCACTTTATCACTTACAAAAATTCAACCTCCCACCCGTAACATTAAAAAATTTTCAATTTCCAATTTTCGCAGCCTATAATAGAGACGCACTCTTCACTAATCCCCGTCCCAAATCACAAAACACGTAATCAAGCAAAGATTTTACTGCACAATCACATCGATTGACCTAATCACATCAACCCTCCGCCATCCTCGTCATCGTTCCCTAAATAACAACGGAACTGCGAGTTCGTTAAAGAAATTATGACAATTGAGTAAGAATCCTTTAACGGGGACCCGATGACATTTAACGTAATGTGACATGCTGATCCCCGAGAAGGTAGTCTCTCTCCGGGTGATGTACAACGTGTTGTTGTTGTCCCCATACATTTCTCCGTACACGTACGTGCACACACGTGCCTCGGTAGCCGTTAAACGAGGATCCATGTAACCCCTCTTAAGGTCTCCGTGTCTCTGTGTCCTCTTTCGTCGTGTTGTATTCTCTTTGTCGCTCGTTGTGTCGTGTCCCATGTGCGTCCTCTTCAGGAACACACGACGGAGGCTGTTCGCGTTGCCTTCAGGGAGTATATATACGACGAGCGCTCCGAGGCTTGATAAACACTTGCCCATCAGCGATTACTGTTGCACCATGTACACGTCACTGGTAAGAACAATTAAAAAAGAGAACACGAAAGGAAGTAAACGAGGGTAAACAGCGATCGATTTTCGGCTAGACCGGGTCATCCGTCGAGTGTATACTTGCGATTTCTTGTGCGTGGATTCACGGCCGGGGATTAGTGTGACACGTTCATTGTGATTATTCTTCTTTCTTCTTTTCGGCTACGGTTTCACGGGGTTCGGAAATTTATTACGGCTCCGTTTGGAATCGGCCGGTACGACCATCAGGTAAGTAGGGTGAATGCGGAGAGACTTTTAGGCTGATTTTAGTTATGCTGATTTTGGTTAGTTTCATTTCGTTGATTTTACGTATTTAAGAATCTTTTCATATTAATTGGAGATTGACTGTTGTAATATAAATTCGTCGAAACTTGCAGTATTTTTGCCAACTAGGGTTATAGGAACAAGAGTGGTGGTTACATTATTATTTCATGTCCAATGTATTTTTCTTCTGTACTAATAATTTTGATTTGGGAACCTTTTGATATTAATTGCTGATTGACTGCTGTAATATAAATTTCTTGAAACTTGCAGTATTTTTGCCAACTAGGGTTAAAGGAACAAGAATGACGGTTACATTATTATTTCATGCCCAACGTATTTCTATTCTGTATTAATAATTTTAATTTGGGAATTTTTTATATTAACTGCTGATTGACTGCTGTAATATAAATTCCTTGAAACTTGTAGTATTTTTGCTAACTAGAATTAAAGGAACAAGAGTGGTGTTTATGTTATTATTTATTGTCCAACGTATTTCTATTCTGTATTAATAATTTTGATTTGGTAATCTTTTGATATTAATTGCTGATTGACTGCTATAATATAAATTCCTTGAAACTTGTAGTATTTTTGCTAACTAGAATTAAAGGAACAAGAGTGGTTTTTATGTAATTATTTATTGTCCAACGTATTTTTATTCTGTACTAATAATTTTGATTTGGTAATCTTTTGATATTAACTGCTGATTAACTGCTGTAATATAAATTCCTTGAAACTTGTAGTATTTTTCCAAGTAGTGTTAAAGGAACAAAAGTGGGGATTATATTATTTGCTTATTGCCCAACACAATTTTGTTCTGTAGTAATTATTTTATATATTTTATACTCTTATATATTATTTTATTCTTCTTACATTTTTATATATTATTTTGAACTTCTTATACTTTCAGATGTAATTTTATTCTCTTGAAATTATTAAGCCCCCTTCGGGTTATGATATTACTGCTGCAAAAAGATTCGAGTGTTTCAGTTTATTGTACTGCGTTTAAAAGAGTTTCCATCATATTGTTATTTACACAGAAAAAATGATATTTAAATAAATCGAGTCTTATTTTTTTTTTAATTAAGCACAGTTAGTCCCACAATTCTTACTATTGTGATAGATAAAAAAATGAGAAGTTCTGAGTTTATATATATTTAGGAATAATTAACAATATCTCATTTGTGAATAGTTTATCATTTTTCTTTATGAAAGTCTCTAATAGAAACAAATTACTTTTTCATTCAAGTAATATAAATTTTCTACGCGTTATAACATTTGAATGATATAAAAATATTAATCACCAGTAATTACTAAATTCAAAGATTATTGGAATTAAGTTTTATTTTAATTAAAATAAATAATATTAATATAGGTTGAATTAAATGATAATAAATATTAATTCCAAAGTGTTAATTCTTTAGTAAAAATATTAATAAAATTGAGTAATTTCTTGAAAAATTTTTAAATAACAATAAGAACTTTGTTAAAGATTACTGTATTATCAATATTTATCATTCTAATATCTAATCTAATCTAATTGATCAAATCAAAATTATCTAATGTAGTTAAAATTATCAATGCTTATAGTTATTTTTCGATTTTCATTTAGTAAGTCGCAAATGACGCAAAATTGTTTTTAACCAAAAAAGAAATTGAACTTCTCGAAGAATTACTATACTACTATATTACTGCATTAGTATACTACTACATTCAAAATTACCAATAGTCTTAATAATTTAAAATTTTCGTTTAACCATACTTGAACTCTGCAAATAAAAAAGAGAACTTATTGAACAAGTGTTCCATTACTACACTAAATTAATAGTATTTCTGTTGCTGTATTACTATACTAAATTATTACTATTTCAATGACAACTATTACTGTACTAAATTATTAGTATTTCAATAGCTACTATTACTATACTAAACTGTTACTACTTCAATTATTACCATTACTATAATTCATCACTATAATACATTAAAAATTATCAATATTTTCACTTCCTTTCCAATTTCTATTTTCCCAAATACAAAATCGTTTTTAACCAAAAACGAAACGTAATTACAAAAGTACCATATTATTATACTATTACGTTCAAAAAGTACCAAATCAAAAAGGACAAAATTATTGACTTCCACTTATTATTACACAAAATATGATATCGCAATATTTTGTCTGATCAAATACGAGTAACTGTCACTCCACCACTCGTGTCTGACTCAAAACGGTAACACTACTGCGACCTCGTAACCGCTGCTCCTTTTCAAACAACGCCATAGTAGAATCACAAAATCGATTTCAGTAGCAATTAATCCGACACTGCATTTAAATCTTATCCCGCAGTCACGTAATTACTCGAGGTAATTTACAAACGTTTAAACGCAATAACGTAAATATCGAACGAGGAAGTAAACACAGGCGAGAGCGAGTCAACGACGGTACATCCATCTTGATGTTTTTACCAGGAAATTGTACGATGTGTTTGGTTTACTGCTCAGACATAACGAGACATAAAGTTTTAAGCAAACAAGTGAAACCACTTGTATCGGATATTCGTGATCGATTAAACGTTTATGTAACATTCAGTCATTTCTTCTATTTAGAAATAAAACCGCGAATTATTTTTAAATGTATCTAAAATTTATGGGGGAATTTTAATTAACCTTAAACGTTGTTTCAAAACAATAAAAACCGCATTCACCCTGTTGGAATGTTTGACGAAGATTCTGTTTATATTTTAGTGAACGCCATTTTGTGTTTTTGAAGAAAGACGGATACTTTTTAGGATACTTCATTTTGTGTTCTTAAAAAAAAAAACATGTATTCAAAACCCATTAAAACATTATATGACCACAATTAACAATTATGTAGCTCAAAGCCTTGGACTATTATATGGCCCAAAATCTTGAGCTATATGATCACAATATTATGTGACCATATTATTGACACATTATATGACCACAATACTGACACAATATTATATGACTATAACTCTAATCTGTTATATGACTACAATACTAACCTCTTATATGATCACAAGACTGAACTCTTTACAACCATAACATTGATTCATTATATGTCTACAATAAACTATTTTCCACCAGAATATTGAATCATTATATGATCACAATACTGAACCATCATACAATCATAATACTAGACTATTATAGGACCATAATATTGATCCATTATTTGACTATAATATTAACTCTTGATACAAAATCCTAAACCATTATATGACACTGACAATACTACAAAATCTTTTAGCAGTATATGATTACAAGACTAATCCATTATATGACCCAAAATCTGAACCATTACTACAATTGTGACCCAGTGTATGACCACACTAATGAACTATTACATAACCACCATACTGATCCATTATATGACGATACTGATCCATTATTTGACTGCTATAGTGACCCAGTGTATGACCACACTACTGACCTATTATTACTGATCCATTATATGACCACAATACTGAATCATTACTTGACTACAATAGTGACACAGTGTATGATCACACTGCTGAACTATTACATAACCACCATACTGATCCATTATATGACCACAATACTGAACCATTACACAAGAATCTGTTGTATGACTAAAAAACTGAACTATTACACAACTGTCTATTGCACATACTGTCCATTGTCCACAATGCAAAACTATTATACAACCACAATACTGACATAACTACAATATTGAACCACTACATAACTCAAAATTTTGACCTACCACAATATTGCCATTATGACTACAATATTGAACCACTACATGACCCAAAATCTTAAGCCACCACAATACTGACATTATGACTACAATATTGAACCACTACATGATCCAAAATCTTAAGCCACCACAATACTGACATAACTACAATATTGAACCACTAATATGACCCAAACTCTTGAACCACCACAATACTGACATAACTACAATATTGAACCACTAATATGACCCAAACTCTTGAACCACCACAATACTGACATAACTACAATATTAAACCAGTAATATGACCCAAAATCTGGAACCACCACAATACTGACAGTATGACTACAATATTGAACCACTACATGATGCAAAATCTTAAGCCACCACAATACTGACATAACTACAATATTGAACCACTAATATGACCCAAACTCTTGAACCGCCACAATACTGACATTATGACTACAATATTAAACCAGTAATATGACTCAAAATCTTGAACCACCACAATACTGACATTATGACTACAATATTGAACCACTATATGACCCAAAATCTTGAACCACCACAATACTGACATAACTACAATATTGAACCACTACATGACCCAAAATCTTAAGCCACCACAATACTGACATAACTACAATATTGAACCACTATATGACCCAAAATCCTGAGCCCCCACAACACTGTCCCATTCGAGCCCAATAATGATCCACTACATTTGGTCCACAGGTAGCCGTGATCGCATTAGCGAGCTGCGTGTCAGCAGCCCCCGCAGACGACGTGATCCCAATCGTCAGCCAAAGTCAAGAAGGACCCAACCCGGACGGTTCGTACAAATGGAGCTACGAATCAGGAAACGGGATCAAGGCCCAGGAAGAGGGACACGTGGAGAACGCTGGCTCGGAGAACGAAGCTATGAACGCTCAGGGTGCGTTCAGTTATCCCAGCGACGATGGTCAACAGATCTCGTTGACGTACGTGGCGAACGCTGACGGCTTTCAACCTCAGGGTGCTCACTTACCGACCACACCCGAAATCCCGCCGCTCATCCAGAAAGCGTTGGATTGGATAGCGGCGCATCCTAGTAAAGACGACCAGAATCAGGTGTAAAGGTTAGGACGTGCGTCGTCAGTGATCTCAGCGAGCCTCTTTGAAACCTTGTTCTATCAAGATGTGTCGTCGTCTCTCCCTTCTACAACTTCAACGATACGTGTAACTGCTCTGGTTCAATCTGTTGTAAATATTTATTGCATACTTCCATGGATAGTGCGGTGTCGGGCACGCTGGTATTCCCTAGGGAAAAATACACCCTCTCGCTGATACTCGTCCAGTTGACAGGTTAGGATGGATTAATTGTGGGTACAAATTTTTATGGGACTTGTCGAGACATTAATGTCCCTAATTAGTTAATTTGCAAATTTGTCACATTGGAAATTTAAGGATTCAGGTTAACTGGATGCTTTGTTGATACGATGACATTAATTTCAATATTAAAATTGTCTGAAATTTTATTGCAATTACTAGTTTATATGAATGTATGGTGGTCTTGTGTTTAATTACGAATTATAATTATGCAGATTTAGTTCTATTATGAGTTTCAAAAGCATAATTTATAACAACGGCTGATAATAGCAATGAAACTCATAATGAATTAGTACAAGGTCTCTTGTTTAACCAAGTCATTGTGGTAACCTAATTTAGAGATGGTAACTTTCTCAGGCGTCCCTAAGTAGTTTTGAATCCGAAGAATCGAGACAATCTTTTACACTGCGTTTTCTCATTGGGAAAATTATTAACATTTGTCTCATGCAATCAAAATTAAATTAAAAACTGATATAATTATCTGGGAATATTTGAGAATTGAAAAAAGAGGCCCTCTCCAGATTGCTTTTTCTCTAGGGACGATTATTAGTGGTGCTGAATACTATAACGCAGACCTCACCTAGGTATAATACCTAGTAACTTTTGAGTATTCAGACCTTTTTCTCCCATATCACATTTTTCCCTGGGGAAGATTATATCACCAAATACTCATTACTTATAATCTAGATCTAAGCTAGGTATACCTAGTAATTTTTGAGTACTGAGACGAATTGTGAGTCTTCCATCTCTCACATCACATTTTCCCTAGGGAATATTATTTCATGAATTCAATACTTATCTCGAATAATTTAGCCCAGACCTAATCCAGACATAGTATCTAATCACTGTTGTATTCAGACAAGTTGTGAGACCTTTTGATATATTGCATTTTTCCCTAGAAAAGACTAGCGTGCTCGGCAGTGTACACTACCGGCCAAAAGCGTGAAACTATACGTTGTATTTTGAAAAATATTACTAGAATATCGGAAGTGATTTTTTATGAATTTTCCACATGTTATCTTGGAATCTTTTTTTACTTATTATACACGAGCAGATGAATCTGCTAAATCGGTATTCATAAAAATCACCGTTTACGATTTGTATTATAAAATATAACTTTGAATATAGTGATTGCATACTTTTGATTGGTGGTGTGTATATGTATATGTATACGTTTGTATCGATATATCGTATTATATATATATAAATATATAAATATTTTATACTGTGTAAGTAATCGTTACCGTGTATATGTTACGGTGAATACGAAATAAATGTTGCAATCCAGGAGACCGATCGATTTTATTTTTCTAACAAATCTCATTCACGAGTCCTTGATTATTCGTTGATAACTATTTACGATTCTACAACAATTCAATTTCTCGGTGATGTTAGGAACTTCTCGATTAAAAACTAACCCTGAAAATCGTAATGGAGGAGTCAGAACATTTTTTATTCATAATAGATGTTACATGTTTAAATGCTTAGTAACTATTTTATTTTTAAACACACCTTAGCATCTGTATTTTTAAATACACCTTGGTACCTAATTTCTTTTTAATAAGTGAGTCGTTCTTGCATAATTCTATTTGCTTTAATTTACGAGCAGAATTTATTTCACAGTATTGCAAGCAGAATAATTTTAGTTTGATCGACAGGTTGCTGCTGAATCGCGAAAACAAACTAATCGAACTGACGCGGCGAACTTTAATCGTAACTTTATGTCAAAGCCCTATTTATTCTTTAGTCCAGAATTTGTCCAGTTTGAGTTAAACTGTTGGCTGGATCAAATATAAACACAGATTGGATTAAGTCGAGTTTACAGTCGCTTTAGGAAGCGGTAGGTCATGGTAGGTCAGCTACAAATGCGGTAACTGCAGAGTTTGGTTGCAAATGCACGTGAACTTTAGCTTGCCTTCTGTCCTCTGTTGACGCTTCCGTTTTAATCATTCATACGGTCTGATTCGTTTCTTTGTTAAACGATTTTGCAATCTTCTAGGTAAAACATACTTATAATAACATACTGAAGTAAAACGTACGATTTTAAATAATCGTAAATATAAAACATCTTTATATAATTATAACTGAAACAGATTGTATAAAGTACTGAAGTTTAAACAGCAGTTTATAAATAAATTACTGTATTAAATACTGTGAAGAAGATCAAAGTCGAATGTAAAAAATGAAAGAAGGAACTTGATGCACACATGAAACACACATATGCTGCATATGTAAGACAAAGGTTATTGACATTAAATAAACATAACATTAAACTTAATCCACAGAATGCGAAAGTTAAAACACTAAATTATTGTTAAAAGACTGTATTAAATACTGTGAAAAAAAATTAAAGTGAAATATAAAAAATGGAGAAATTACATGTGATGGAACATGACGTATACATGAAACATTCATATGATGCACATGTAAGTCAGAGGTTGTTGACATTAAATTAACATAACTTCAAAATGAATTCACAGAATGCTAAAGTTAAAACATTAAATTACTGTTAAAGGACTATATTAAATGCTGTAAAAAGGATTAAACACAAAAGTGGAGGATAAAAATATAATCAAAGTATTTCAGGAGACACATGATACATTTATGAAGTATCCATAATTTGGGGGTTGTTGACTTCAAAAAATCATAACTTTAAAATTAATGCACAGGACTCACGATTTTAAGTAAGAATTTGTAGATAAATGTATAGATTTATTTTTGTATGGAAATAAAAATATTTAAGAAGACATGTGATGGTTTCATAAAGTATTAGTAAATATTGACTTGCAAAAGTCATAACTTTAAAACTAATGTACGGGATGCAAAAGTTCAAACAGAAATGTGCAGATGTAATTCTATATTAAATACTGAGGAAAGTATTAAGGACACAAGTGAAAGATAAAGAAGTTATGATGAAATATGTCAAGAGTCACGAGTAGCTCTCGTGAAGCATCAACAAACTGTACGGTGTCAAGTTTACAAAATGATAACTTAAAAAGTAATACATAAAATGCAGAAATTCGAATGCAAGCTTATAAATTAATTCCTATATTAAATACTGTAAAAAGTATTGAACTCGAAAGTGGAAAATAAAAAAGTCATAATGAGACATGTGAAGAAACATGGAATGTATGCATAAAGTATCCATAAAGAATAAAGAATCATTACGTTCAAAAAATCATAACTTCAAACTGAATTTGTCAAACACGAAAGTTGAAACGATAAATTACAGTTAAAAATATTAAACGCAGCAAAAATAATTTTCAACGGAAATAGAGAAATAAAATGACATGATCAACACATTAAATCCTACTTATACTTTAAATAGATAAAGATCAACTTTGCCAACAAAATGAACTTTTTATTTTCAATATTTCTTCCACGACTACAACTCCGTAAATAATCATCGGTTGATAGATAAATAAAAAATAAAAAAAGTGTTCTACAGCCAAATGTTTTCGGGGGAGCAATGAACTTGATCGTTTTCGGCAACCCTCTTTCAAAGTACAAATTTCATTCACACCCTGAAACAAAGTCACTCCACCCAAGTTACTTGATCCATTCTCACTGAATCTGTGCTCTTTAAGAGTCGCGTTGATTTACGATAGAAAGTTTCAACTCGACGTAGAACAACGTTTTAAGCACGTGCTAGCAGTAGACTTAGCCTGTCACCGTTAATCAATCACAATGCAGTGGACACAAAGGATCGTGCCAGGATAATTTATTCAAACACGAATGTCGTATGGACACTGCGAATTTTCTTCGCTTGTTTACACACTTTCCTGCGATTTACTTAAGCTAATTTAAAATACTGCTAATCGTTAAATAGAAAACTGGTAAACATACATTATACTTGTAGATATGGGACTGCATCAAGTGACAATGTAGGTAGTGGTTCTTTCGTACGTGGATTGGTTCGAAAATTTGTAAATTTGTAAATATGTAAGTTTGTAAGTTCCATGTTTGCAATTTGGGGATTCGGAGATTTGGAGATTTGTAGATTTGGAAATTTTGAGATTAGAAGGTTTGGAGATTTGGAGATTTGGAGATTAGAAGGTTTGGAGATTTGAAGATTTGGAGATTTGAAGACTTGGAAATTTGGAGATTAGAAGGTTCGGAGATTTGGAGATTTGAATATTTGGAAATTTGGAGATTTGGGGATTTGGGGATTTGGGGATTTGAAGATTTGGAGATTCGGAGATTTAGAGATCTGGGAAAATTTGGGAATTTGGGAATTTGGAGATTTGAAAATTTGCAGATTTGCAAATTTGGAAATTTCGAGATTTGGGGATTTGGAGATTTGAGGATTTGGGGATTTGGGGATTTGCAGATTTGGAGATTTGGAGATTTGGAGATTTGGAGATTTGGAGATTTGGAGATCTGGGAATTTGCAGATTTGAAAATTTGCAGATTTGAAAATTTGCAGATTTGCAAATTTGGAAATTTCGAGATTTGGAGATTTGGGGATTTGGGGATTTGGAAATTTGATAATTTGGAGATTTGGGGATTTGGGGATTTGGAGATTAGAAGGTTTGGAGATTTGATGATTTGCAAATTTGTAGATGTGGAGATTTAAAGATTAGCAGATTTGGAGATTTGGAAATTTGGAAATTTGGAAATTTGGAGATTTGGAAATTTGGAGATTTGGAAATATGGAGATTTGGAAATATGGAGATTTGGAGATTTGTACATTTGTACATTTGTAGATCTGAAGGTTGGTGGATTGATGGATTGATAGATTGATAGATTGATAGATCTGAAGGTTGGTGGATTGATGGATTGATGGATTGATGGATTGATGGATTGATGGATTGATAGATTGATAGATTGATGGATTGATAGTATGATAGATTGATAGATTGATAGATTGATAGATTGATAGATTGATAGATTGATAGATTGATAGATTGATAGATTGATAGATTGATAGATTGATAGATTGATAGATTGATAGATTGATAGATTGATAGATTGATAGATTGATAGATTGATAGATTGATAGATTGATAGATTGATAGATTGATAGATTGATAGATTGATAGATTGATAGATTGATAGATTGATAGATTGATAGATTGATAGATTGATAGATTGATAGATTGATAGATTGATAGATTGATAGATTGATAGATTGATAGATTGATAGATTGATAGATTGATAGATTGATAGATTGATAGATTGATAGATTGACAGATTCCTAAATTTGTAAATTCCCGTATTTACAAACTTCAAAACTTTTAAATTTGGGAATTTATGTCTTACAGTTTACATATTCAATAATAAAGTTTTATCCTTTCACGGGTAATAATCTCAAAATGTGTGTTTAAATAAATCTTGAACGATTACATCTACGGAAAAGTAATAAGGCTGTACCATTCATTATATCACCATCTCTGCTAACAGCATTGCGACCCACAAAAATTTCAGCCTGAAATTTGTAAAGAAATTTGAAAAATTTCATCTTGCGCCACTTTTCCTCGTCTCATCGATAAAAGTCGTTGAAATTTCATGACACACAACGTTTATTTTCATCGTTTCACCTCCGTGTTTGTATTTTTCCAGTCCCTTACTCGAGACCACGATAAAATCCACAGGCCGCCGCAGAAGACCCCGATGGCACTCGAGCAAAACTCTATTCCCGTAATATTCCTCTCGTGTTCCTGTTTATTTTCAGCAGCGCGGGAAATGCAAACAGTTTAGAGAAATAATTCGTAAATATGCGTAACAGGAGGCGCGTGCGAGCGTTATTTACACTCGCAGATGGTTTCTCCGGGTGCACCAAGACGCGTGTAACCTAAACGAACGGGGACAACGTCGTCGACAGCGATGCAGCTGCTACCAACAGCCAACTTTCTTACCCTGACACTTATGCAATATTTCTCTGTCTCCTTCGCCGCAAATGGTAACCTTCGACCTCTACTTTCGTGCCATAGCATTGCACCTGTCGCGTGCTATTTCGGCTACGAGCGACTCTAAATCGACGTCATTCATTTTTGCTGACGAACAATCCATTTTTGGCGAAGAAGAAAACGCTATAGCGTGGAAATACTTTCGGGGTTTAATGTCGAATAATTTTGGAATTTTTGGAGGTGACAGTTTATCGGTTCTTTCATTTAGGAATTTATGGTTGCGAAAATTAATCAATTTATAAATTTATAGATTTGTTATTTTGTGTTTTTGGAAGTATGTGATACGGTTAATTTATTAATGTCTGAATTTGGGAAATTGTGATTATGGAAATTTATTGATTTCTAAATTTTTAATTTATGATTCTGAAAATTCGTCAATTTTTCAGAATAAGAAACTTTGTGCTATTGGTTTACCGATATCACAATTTTGAAATCTGTGATTCTGAAAATATTTCAATTTTTAAATTTTTAGTTTGTGATTCTGAAAATTCATCAATTTTTCTGAATAAGAAATTATGTGTTATAGGAAACTTATCAATATCAAAATGATGAAATCTGTGATACTGAAAATTTATCAATTTCTAAATTTCTTAATTTGTAATCTTAAACATTGATCAAATTCTAAACACAGAAATCAGTGATGCTGAAAGTTGAATAATTTCTGAATTTAAAAATGGTGGTTCTGAAAATTCATTAATTTTTGAATTTAAAAAATTGTGGTTCTGAAAATTCATTCATTTCTGAATTTAAAAAATTGTGCTTCTGAAAATTCATTCATTTCTGAATTTAAAAAATTGTGGTTCTGAAAATTCATTAATTTCTAAATTTGAAAACTTGTAAATATAAAAATTGTACAATTTGAAAATTGAATAATCTCGAAATATTTAAGTTCAGAAATTTAAAAAAATTAACTATCTCATCAGGAAATGTTCTAAATAAAAGAATTTGATACATAAAAAAAAATGATATCTGTAGTAGTACACTAAACTCTCGTTATATCGCCATACTTATTGCTGACTAACATATCTCCATTACCATGCATTTCACTGTCAAGTGTTGTATTTCCTCGTGTTATATGGCCATACCTTCTATAGCCACAATATACAGAATCTCCAATTGTCAGTTGTTATGTCCCTACACGTTTTATTGCCATAAGTTAATAACACAATTCATTATAATGCCTTACGTTAATATTACTATACGTTACATCGCCACTCATTAGTATTTCTGCACATTGCATCGCCGCTCATTAATGCAGCGACATATAGAATTTATTAACTACTAATATTACGACGCGTTATATCGCCACTCGTTAGAATTACTATGTATGAGATACGTCACGCACTAATACTATCATGCAGCATATCACCATGCGTAGAATTCACTACACGTTAATATTGCTACGTCTACAATTCACTACGCGTTATATCGCCACATATTAGCCTTTTCCTTACGGCAGCCCACTCCGCTGGAGTGACGTCACTTAACGGGGCACCGCGCCGTTGTATGTACACTTTAAGAGCTACATAACAACTGTTTCATTGTATTATATGAAAAACATGAAAATGAGTAAATTGTATGAATATTTTATAGTCGGCACCCGTACACACAGGTCGTGTCGCGGCCGCCGGCTAAAGTCGGCACCCGTAGTGAAAGGGTTAATATTGCTACTTGTGAAATTTACCATGCGTTATATCACTACGCGTTAATATGGTATGAGTGGAATTCGTTACGCGTTAAATCGCCAGGCGTAAATTTTACTACACGTTGCATCGCCACACATGGAATTTGCCATGGAGTAAACTCCTACGGGTGGAATACGCTACGCGTTATATCGCCACATATTAATATTCCTACTTGTGAAATTTACCATGCGTTAAATACTCCCAGAATAATTGTTTAGATTTAAGTAAAATTGTATAATTTTGGGTTATGTCTGTGCTGAATGTAAAATAACCATGGTTATTCGTTATATTATAAATTGCGTGCGATTGTATTGTCATTGCGAAGGTAGCGTAAAGTTTATTTGTAGCGAGTGCGAAGGAAGAGCGAGCGAGATAACATTTGTAAATTTCCGAGAATTGATGCCTAGCTGGCGATCTCCTTGCGTACACAGGGGCGCTCCGGCGAACCTGGGGCCGTTCAAGCCACGGCTAGGAGGGGTGCTCTATGTATCGCCCTGAGGCCGGTATGACCCTGAGAGGGAGACGAGGAACGTTTCCGGTAGTGAGGGACAGCGGACGGAGAACCACTTGGTTGTTCTCCGGGACCTTTAGGCTGGTCTAGGAGTAAAGCCGCTATGGTAGATAAGGGTAGAATTCCGGGAAAATCGGAGAGGCCCGAGCGTGTCGCGAACATTGCTTGGGCGAGGCCCGAATATTCATTAGTAACTTGTCGATTGTCGAAGTAAGACGTTACCTTGCTCGCTCCTGAAAGGAACATAATCTTCTTATAAACAACTATACTTTCTAACGTTTTGTAATTTCAACGACAAACGGTAATATATTTACGTTCTATTATTATTGTAAATTCAGTTCGTCATAATTTGTATATTCTTTGATTAAATAGTTTTGTCTATAAAGTAATCAACTAATCCCGATTCTGTCTTTCTTTTATTCTTATTAATTTATCAATTAACACCATGCGTTATATCACTACGCGTTAATATTGGTATGAGTGGAATTCGTCACGCGTTAAATCGCCACCCGTGAATTTTATTACACGTTGCATCGCCACGCATGGAATTTGCCATGGAGTAAACTCCTACGGGTGGAATACGCTACGCGTTATATCGCCACATATTAATATTCCTACTTGTGAAATTTACCATGCGTTATATCGCTACGCGTTAGTATTAGTATGAGTGCAATTCGTCACGCGTTAAATCGCCACCCGTGAATTTTATTACACGTTACATCGCCACGCATGGAATTTGCCACGCATTAACATCACTATAGGTGGAATACGCTACGCGTTATATCGCCACATATTAATATTCCTACTTGTGAAATTTACCATGCGTTATATCGCTACGCGTTAGTATTAGTATGAGTGCAATTCGTCACGCGTTAAATCGCCACCCGTGAATTTTATTACACGTTGCATCGCCATACATGGAATTTGCCACGCATTAACATTACTATAGGTGGAATACGCTACCCGTTATATCGCCACATATTAATATTCCTACTTGTGAAATTTATCATGCGTTATATCGCTACGCGTTAGTATTACTATGAGTGGAATTCGTCACGCGTTAAATCGCCACCCGTGAATTTTATTACACGTTGCATCGCCACACATGGAATTTGCCACGCATTAAAATTACTACAGGTGGAATACGCTACGCGTTATATCGCCACGTGTTAATATTCCTACTTGTGAAATTTACCATGCGTTATATCGCTACGCGTTAGTATTAGTATGAGTGCAATTCGTCACGCGTTAAATCGCCACCCGTGAATTTTATTACACGTTACATCGCCACGCATGGAATTTGCCACGCATTAACATCACTACAGGTGGAATACGCTACGGGTTATATCGCCCCATATTAATATTGCTACTTGTGAAATTTACCATGCGTTATATCACTACGCGTTAGTATTAGTATGAGTGCAATTCGTCACGCGTTAAATCGCCACCCGTGAATTTTATTACACGTTGCATCGCCACACATGGAATTTGCCACGCATTAAAATTACTACAGGTGGAATACGCTACGCGTTATATCGCCCCATATTAATATTGCTACTTGTGAAATTTACCATGCGTTATATCACTACGCGTTAATATTGGTATGAGTGGAATTCGTCACGCGTTAAATCGCCACCCGTGAATTTTATTACACGTTGCATCGCCACACATGGAATTTGCCATGGAGTAAACTCCTACGGTTGGAATACGCTACGCGTTATATCGCCACATATTAATATTCCTACTTGTGAAATTTACCATGCGTTATATCGCTACGCGTTAGTATTAGTATGAGTGCAAGTCGTCACGCGTTAAATCGCCAGGCGTAAATTTTACTACACGTTGCATCACCACACATGGAATTTGCCATGGAGTAAATTGCTGCGGGTGGAATACGCTACGCGTTATATCGCCACGCGATGTATCACAACGCGTTATCTATTTCCACGTGTTATATCATAACGCGTTTCGTAGTATAACCTCATGCAATATCGCCACGCTTTATTTTGCGTCGTATCAGCGCTCGTCATCCCACGCGTTATATTGCCACGCGTAATACCGCCACCCCATATCCACGTATTGATGATAATGACATTACAATTCGAAAACAACAAGGTTAAATTTTGTACTATCTTTATTTTTTACACCTCCAACCTCTTTCGTGCCAACAATATTTTTGTCGAGGTAAAAACGAAACGTCTCACAGAACTACAATCTATTCTTTCCTTCACTGCTTGGATTTTTGGCTATCCAGTCTAATGCTCGTTGGATGAGAACAGGTATTGGCTGGGTCGGTGGTGGTGTCGGTAAATGGGCACCTTGGAAAGTGGCACCATTTTCGTTAGCTAGCCAATCTAGGTTAAGTTTCGTGCCGTCCGGAGCTGTCCAAGACGCTGAACCCCTAACTTCTTCGGCTTCCGCATCTTTTTGACCGGGATTCTTGAGAAAACCTTCCTCTTTGAAAGCGATACCATTTGCACTTTCCCATTTTGTTGAAAAACTACCGTCTGGACTGATGTCTTGACTTTGACTGATGATGGCGATCGGTTTATCCGCGGCTAGCACCATGATTAACAGGTTCAAGAGGAATATTATGTGGTGGTACATGGTTTTGTACTGAAAATTTACCCTGTAAAAGATACATGCTAGTTACTGTTAACATAGAACGGAAATAAGTTGGTTAACATTGTGTTAAAGTTAGGTTAGGTCTGGGTTGAAATTACATTTAAGTTAGAGTTGATGTTTATTCTTGATAAATGTTCGTGTTAAATGGAAAATTGATGAGTGATTAACTTCAAGCTTGTATTAAATTTGGGTTAGATTAGGTGTGGTTCAAAATTACATTAAGTTAGGTTAGATGTTAATTCCTAATATGTAGTTAAGTGGAAGTTAAGTGATTTGTTAATTTGAAACTTATATTAGATTTGAATTAGTTTACATCTATGCTAGGTTAGGTATCAAGGTTACATTTAAGTTAGATTAGGTCTGGATTCTAAATCATATTTAAGTTATGTTAGGCCTACGTTAAAATAATAAGTTAAAATTAGGTCTAAGTTCAATTTATATTTAGGTTAGTTTGGATGTTAATACATATGTGAAAGAAATAATTGAAAAGCATGCGATATTATTTATATTTTATATTAGATTTGAGTTGAGTGTACATACAAATCAAGTTAGATATAAATTACGTTGCATTTAGATTGAGTTTACGCCCGGGTTAGACTAGGTTAGGTATAAATTATTATCAGACATTGATGTTAAATTGCAATTAATCTCTTATAAGGCCTAAGTTAAGTATACATTTATGTCTGGGTTAGGTCACATCTGAGTTATGTTTTCACTTAAGTTAATTTAGGTTACATGATGTGTCACTAACAAATACAGAATTTCAAAAAAAGATTGAAATGTGGATAACTGTGTTTACATGTAGTGTTAAGTCAGAGTTTGATATACATGTAAGTAAGGTTAGGTATGGTAGTTAAGTTAAATGTAGTTTAAATTATGTTAGTTATAAACCGTTGACAAGTAGATGTATTGAAACATAGATTAAAATATAATTCGTTCAATTTGTAGCTCGTATTAGATTTAGGTTAGGTACACATTAACATCAGATTAGATACATGTTAAATTACACTTCGATTAAGTTTACATTCTAGTTAGATTAGGTTAGGTGAACTGTCACTTACTAACAAGTACGAAAATGAAGATACTGAAATATCTGTCCAATTTACTTGTAACATTACGTCTGAATTAAATACATATATAGATAATGTTATATACGAATTAAGTTAAATGTAGCTTAGATTAAATTAATTATCAATTATTGACAGGTATAAATGTTAAGAAAAAAGATTGAAAGATGATTAATTTATATTGAATGACGTGCTAAGTCCGGGTCGTGTTGCCATAGGGTTAGTTACATATATAAGTTATGTTAGGTATACATTGAACTTACACTGAAGTTACATTACCTCAGTTATTAATTGTTAATACACACAGAAATTCAAAAGAGATTCATATGTGATCAATTTAATTTAAGTATCGTGTTACGTTTGAGTCACATTAGGTTAGATCTGTATTAAGTACACACATAGGTTAGGTTAGGTATGGATTAAATTTACACTTAGAGTAAATTCGATTGATTGTTAATTAATGATAGACGATAGAGAACAATTGAAACGTCAAATCGATTAGTTTAATTTATATATCGCGTAAAGTTTAGGTTACGTTTGGTACACACATAATTTAGGTTAGTACAGGTAAAGTTTGAACTTAGGTTAGGTTAGCAGTTAATTATTATTAAACACAAAGGATAGAAAAGAATGTTGAAACGTGATCAGTTTAGTTTAAATCTCGGGTTTCGATTGGGTTACATTAAGTTAGGTCTGGGTTAAGTCACACATAGGTTAAGTTACATATGGATTAGGTACACACATAAGTTAAGTTAGATACGAATTAAGTGTACACTTAGATTGAATCAACTATTGATTACTGATAAGCATAGTTCAAAAGAAGATTGAAACGTGATCAATTTAATTTGAATGTCACGTTACGTCTAGGTTACGTCAGGTTAGGTCTGCGTTATAGGTTAAATTAGATACGGGTTAAGTACACACATAGATTAAGTTAGATACGGATTAAGTACACACATAGATTAAGTTAGATACAAATTAAGTATACACATAGATTGAATTAGCTATTGATCATTAATAAGCATAGTTCAAAAGAAGATTGAAACGTGGTCAATTTAATTTGAATGTCACGTTACGTCTAGGTTACGTCAGGTTAGGTCTGCGTTACACTACCTCGATTGACGATTTTCTTGATATCACGTACAAAACCGTACTGACTATCGCGTCTCTGTCCCGTACACCTTTTATAGTTTGAAGTACTAGTCGCTATCACCGACATTTTGCGTTCAAATGTCACTCGATGATACCGGTTCGGTGCGACCGGTATCACGTATTAAAGGAAACCTTTCCGGCTGGATCTCGGGACGAACAACCTGTAATCAGTCCGCGCCTATATTGTCAATTAACCGTTATGTACACGTGCTATAAATATACAAATTATCTGTCAGACATCGCGTCGTCGATTGCAAATGTTTAACTTCTGAAGCGTTTTGTACGAAGACGCATAACTAGCGACATTATTATAGCGTAAGGTGCTCTTCATGACAAGGTAAATAAAAACTAGCATTTTCTCTGTGTTAAACTATATAATTAGTTATAATATCGAGCTTGTAGTTGTTACTGTAGCATATTATTATAGATGTAAATATCGTGATGATGTAAATTGTAAATAATTATAAAACTTCTTCAGATCATTGCACGTGTATAAGATTTTATAATTTTCAGAACAAGGGTGATTTTCCATAAAACCTATAGTTCAATTAAAAAACAAATAAGCTTAAATAATGTACATGAAAAATATAAATGTATAGAATGTAAAAATGATATCGAACAAAAATGTGCGATGGTTAATGAATTAATTATATGTACATCGTCGTTGCATAACAATGTTGTTTACATAATATTAATTTATTATCCTATACATAGCAATGAAGATTATATAAATCATAGTTAAGTCTTATTGGCGCAATATTTTCTTAATCACAGTTGTAATCGCCGTTGTAAAACGACGTAACGTACAAAACTAACTGATACAGAAAGATCGGTTGAACTCAATTAATTACAAAGCTACTACAGCAGTGTGAATGCCGAAGGAGAACAAAAGCAACGGTGATGCGTTAAAATAATTAATCTCATGATCTGAAATGACCTTTCGCACGCTGCGAACGCGGTATACGTTCTGAAAAATGATCTGTCAAGGGAAGCACGCTTTTAATGAGCGGAATCGGTGACTTTTAAACACGTACTTCGAACAAGCTATTATGCTATCTCAACCATCGCATCGTTCGAGTTCTTTGGTTACGGAGCGAGAATCATCAGTCATTTCTTTATTTGAACGTTCGACTATCGCCCGAGGACAGGCCGATATTCATAATTTAAGAAACGCATGTTCTCTTTACAGGTCTGTGAGGCAACGCCGTGTCAACGTCGGATGAATCACGGTTCACCGTATGATTATTAGAAATTTTGTAATTGTCCTAAATTATTAGTTTGTTTGCTACGAGACGACCTGAGACGACGGATTTCGTAAACTTACTTCTTCAGACTTTTAAGTTATGCACGATCTCAATGGAATGGTATTCAAGATGAAGTCAAGAATAGTTTTAGAAATTGAAGTCAGCAAGATGCGTAGGAAATAGAGAGGTTCTGTATAGGTTAGATTTTATATAAGCTAGGTGTTATGAAAGTTAGATCTATGTGGATTATGTTTTTGTAGGTTATGTTTCATATAGGTTTTGTATGAATTCTATATAGGTTAAATTTTATATAAATTAAATTTTACATGGGCTAGTTTTTGAAGAGGTTAAGTTCTTTATAGGTTGTATGAATTCTATATAAGTTAAATTTTATATAAATTAAATTTTACATGGGCTAGTTTTTGAAGAGGTTAAGTTCTTTATAGGTTAGGTTTTGTATGAATTCTATATAGGTTAAATTTTATATAAATTAAATTTTACACGGGCTAATTTTTGAAGAGGTTAAGTTTCTTATAGGTTAGATTTTGTATAAGTTCTATATAGGTTCAATTTTATATAAGTTAGTTTCCACATAGGCTAGGTTTTGTATAAGTTAAGTTTCTTATGGGTTAGATTTTGTGTAAGTTCGATACAGGTTAAACTTCATATAAGTTATATTTTATATAGGTTGTATTCTATATAGGTTATGTCTTATATAGACTAGATTTTGTGTAATTTATGTTCTACATAATTTTGTTTTGTATAGGATACGTTCTATATATGTCGTGTTCTATATAAGTTAAATTCCACATAGGCTATGTTTTGTATATGTTAAATTTCTTATAGGTTAGCTTTTGTGTAAGTTTGATACAGGTTAAATTTAACATAAGTTATACTTTATATAGGTTGTATTCTATATAGGTTAAGTTTTATATAGACTAGATTTTGTATAATTTCTACATAATTTTGTTTTGTATAGGACATGTTCTATATATGTCAAGTTCTATATAAGCTACATTTTATGAACTAGACTATTTAACTGAAGATAAATATAATTAGGTTAAGTTCTATGCAGATTAAGTTGGGCTAAATTATATTACTACATAAATTAGATACCATATGAATTACGTTCTATGTAAATTAAATTTTAAACAGATCAGGTTCTACATAGACTGGGTTAAATTTGATTAGGATAAGTTAGGTCAGGAAAGATTAGGTTATGTTAAATTCTATATAAGTCAATTAGATTACAATACATTCTACATAAGTTACATTGGATTAAGTTAGAGTTAGTTCTATATAGATTAATTATTATGGTTAGGTTAGGTTTAGGTTAAGGTTTTATATAAATTAGGTTAGGTTAAGTTAGAATAGATTCAATGTACATCACGTGCCATCTATGTAAACTATCTTGCTATCCATCTTAATTTCGTCTTCTTTCTATACAAGTTTAGTTCTCTTAGGTTTAATATAAGTTTATGACTCTCCCTAAGTTCTCCCTAGTTTTCCCTAGATTTTCCAAAAGAATACCTACTACACTTACTCTCAACTATGAGAATCCTACAATGCACTTAAATGAACAATATACCCAGTGATTTTCGAATACCACACTGTACAGTTTTTCCCTGCGTTCGCCATTTCCCCTAAGAAAACCTAACCTCGCCCCTAACAAGAGTTCGCGGTCCTATTTTTGGATCAACCTTTGCCACACATATAATTAATTATTAACGAATGTAATTTTCTTTGAAGTAAAACATTAATCTCTCCCTGTTTTTTTACTAAAAATTTCTGTGCGAGTATATTTAATTCACGTACTGTGCACGTTCGTAATAAATTACAATCCACAATTTTGACCTCTTGCGAACTTCCTACCTCGGATCTTCATTAAATCCTCAGTTCCAACAAGTTCAACACGTTCACGAAGTTTCGACACGGAGGTGTCTTGTAATCGATACCCTTCGAGCGATAACATTTCCCCTTGTTTTACTGTTAAACATAAAGCAGAGCTGTAGCTAACTGTATAACAATATGTCGTAAATTCTTTACGAAGGGTGCATAACATTTTTAGGTTATGTTGGAACAGTCTGCCACTATACAAAGTAGTTTTCGATTACATATTTCTTAAATTGACCTACTAAGTGATTTCATATTTTATACATATATTACGTACACATTCCTTGACAGTTTCTAACAAAATTAGAAATATATCTTTCATATTTTCTGCACTATAACAAATTTTAATTATAAAGATTCATGAATGCATGTTCATTCCAACGTTCAGCCATTTTGTCTTTAATCTTCTCGGTTCCAGAATTAAAATACTAATTTTGCTAAAAATCATTATATTAATTAAATAACCAGTTCATTTACTCTTTTATTTTGACTTTTCAGTTTCAATTTTAACTCTTCCAGTTAATTTATATTAATGATTTCTATATTTTACGAAAGAGAGTTCTCAAAGTTTGCTTAATAATTTTGGCGCCAATATTTAAATTTCGAAAAACTATAAAAATGTTATATAATATTGAAATATTTTTATGACAAATTTTCTAGTCTTCTATGTATAATTTTTTGCAAAATAAATTATAAATAAATATAACTGTATATGTACACATATAATTAACAGCTTAAATTTATGAATTGTAAAAGAAGAATAAACGAACCAAGAAAGGAAGGAAAGAGAGAATGGAAGGGTATGAAACTTATCGAAAATTAGAACAAGAAATGTAATATTTTCGGGCAGAACGCTTTTATTTATATACAAAAATCACAAGTTAAAGTATACATATATATACTAATCGACGCTCGATACGCGTTCTCGTAGCTGCGATGGCGTCGTTTTTTCGCGTTTTACGTATTTTTGTTGTTGTGTGTGAAAGCAGCGTTTGCGCATCGGGCACGATCCTGTCGTAAACTGTTTCTTCGTCATTTTTTTTTTGTTTCTTAAAAACAGTGCGCGTTACTTTCTATACAAGGTAGTGAAAAGACAAACAAATATCTCGAAGTATACAGTTATTATATATATACCCGGCTGGCTCGCGCCTTATTTTTGTTTTTCTGTTATGCGTAATGTAATCCTAGATTAATATACCACACTATATTTATTTTTATAATCCGCATCGGAGGCTCAAGGTCGTTTCTATCCATGGCAAGCTGGCTCGGAATCAGGTCACGTTTGAGGTATAGTTAGACTGATTAACCTGAAACAATACCAACAATCTCCATCAAACAGAAATACAAATACAAATTTTCCATACGTTCGATTGTTCCC
The DNA here is from genome assembly GCA_945859595.2 of Megachile willughbiella. Classification (NCBI taxonomy): domain Eukaryota; kingdom Metazoa; phylum Arthropoda; class Insecta; order Hymenoptera; family Megachilidae; genus Megachile; species Megachile willughbiella. Next base: position 17,051,406 of record OX243796.1, read on the forward strand.
GTGGAATATTTAATTCCTCAAACTGTCAATATTAATCACGCCAAAACTCAATATTACCGAAGTTAATATTTAATTCAGTCTAACCTCAACTGAAGCTTAAATATGCATACGTATGTCAATATATACTGTGTCATAAAATGACCATGACATCCGTGATATACATTAATGTAAAATTGTAATATTGTTTCTTGCAGTATTTAAAAGTATAATATTGTTTCTCGCAATATGTAAAAGTGTACTATATATGACGGTACTATATCTATACTATATAAAAGATGTACTATATATGAGTGTAATCGTATCTTATATGTAAAACTGTAATATATCTCGCAGTATGTAAAAAATGTAATATTTGTTATCGTTGTACATGAACAATTTGTGATCGAAATACTTATTTGAACTGCGTAGCTGACTCGAATGACTAAAATCCCATTTGGCAAATATAAATCAAGGAAAGTGATCAATGTAGCAAACAGAGAAACGTGTGATTAAACTGTCGTGGTACATCGCGTTAAAGTGTCGTTAGTAGATGACGAAGAAGGACTAACCTCGGCCAGGTGGTCGTGGTTGACCACCGTCGTCCTCCTCAGGGTGAGCCGCGTTCCATTCGAGCGCCCTTTGGATTTCTGGCGGTATCGGCGGTGCCGTGGGGATGTGAGAGCCTTGTACTTGGAAGCCATTTTCGTCGGCCACATACGTGATACTAACTTGTTGACCATCCGGTGCCGTGTAAGAGTCAGAACCCTGCGAGACCACTGGTGTCTCGTTGTCTACGTTCTTAGGCTCGCCCGACTCCACGTGAGATATTCCGTTACTGGTCTCGAAGCTGTGCAAAAAGAAACATTTTAACAACACTTAGCAAGAAAGCCGCTTAGTAATCCGCTTTTGTAGGAAAAATGTAGGGGAAGGATATCTTGTAATTTTGAAGTATGGTTCTCTACATTCATCTTCCATATGACATATTTTTCCCTGGGAAAAAAGTACCACCTAGTGGCCCTAGGGTACTGATTGAAGCATCGCAGTAGCAATCACTTCTATTTACGCGGCACAAAGGCTCGAGTAGGCGATAATAAACCGCGTAAACAAATCACTGTCATTTCATTCGAATGACTGTCTATTGTCTTCGGTCTCTTCGCGCATCATTCGCGTCGGCAACAAATAACGCTCTCGCGACTCGTTACACGGCAAAATATTTGCCAAACATTCCCACTCGCTGTTTACTTTTCTTCGCACTAATTAATTACAGCCAACGTGAACTAACTACATCCACTGTAAACGCAAACAGAAAACGTTTCCGCGGCAACTTCGTGTCAATTTTAATTATGGAACCCCGTAGAACCTTGATAGTTGCACGAAAACAGCGCTGCGAACGCGTGCGAGCATCGAGGTTCGTGTAATTAACGAGGTAACTAATTAGGTATACGAGATCTCCCACTTATAATGTGTTCCCTGTTGCGCGTACCCAGGTGCAAGGTATTGCCTTTGGAGAAGAAACTTCCATTTGCATTTTGTTTTGGGGAAACCAAGAGCTATAAAGAACCTAAGTAAATTCAGGGCTCGGAACCATCTATTCTTCGGTTTTGAGAGATTCTGAATTAATTTGAAAGGAGAGGGTGAGGATATTATTTTGTCTTCTGTTCGGAGGATTCTAGGGAAAGAGTTGGGTGATGGAGAGCTCAGAGGAGAGTATGATGGAATTAGGGAGAGTTAGAGTTTAAAGAGTTATCAATTTTGAAGAATCTAGAGAGGCTTCAAGAGGTGAATTAAGAAAAGTCTGGGGAGAGCCTGTGAAGCAACTAGGGAGAGTTAGGAAAAGGCTATGTTAGCTTAAAGAGTATACGTCTACTATTTTATCACTAAATTTTGAAAAATCTGAAGAGTATTGAAGAGGTGAATTAAGGAAAGTCTAGGGAGAGCCTATGTAGCAACTAGAGAGAGCCAAAGTTAGCTAACATCTATTATTTCATCACTGAATTTTTAAAAACTTTGAGAGAATTGAAAAGGCGAATTAAATCTAGGGACAGTCTATGAAGAAATTATGGTAAGTCATGTAGAGTCCAAGTTGCAATGCAATAAAAATTTGTTTGCAATAGAGCTATTTCGAATTTGTTCGAATTAGAACTTCGATGGAGAAACTTGTATTTGTCTTCTTTATAAGTTTCGTAGATTGTAACTACGAGAGATGTGTACATAGGATGACAGGACATGTAATATGTTTGTATGTAGTTAGTACAGTTTCTGATAATGATGTTCGAAACTTACTTATTGACATAATGGCCATCGAAGCCGACTTCGAGCTGTTGAGATGTGATCACCGCATCTTTGTCAGAACCACTGGGAGGTCTTTGAGGGGCAGCTAACGTTCCCGTCGTACAAAGTACGACCGCCACTAACGCCTGAAACAATTGTATCAGAACTATAGTATAATAACCTAAAACGTACATGATAAGCAAAATAACGAATGGAAAGTAATATTAGTAATGGAAATAAATTTGCATCGAATACAATCTGAAAATGTGAGAAATGCAAATTCTTTAATTCAGATTAAGTATATTACTGTTTGCGATTAGTAAGAAGTAAGAGCTGTTTAAAATTGGTTCTGAATATGTGGTATATTGTTCATAACTTATCTATGTAACAATAATTTTCTTAACGAAAGCGTCAACATATTTACAATTAAATTAAAGTCAACTTCAAACCATAAATTAAACTTGAATGCATCCTATGCTTCAAATTGGTTATCGTTACTACTATCAGCTATAGCATTAATGTTTAATAAAATTCATAATGTAGAGATTTGACTCTAAGTTTATCCTAAGTTCCATCGAGGGTTAACCTCAAACTGTATGATTCATTTCAATTAAACTTGAACCGAATTCTACGCTTCTGCTATCACCTTAACTATCAATGTGCATCAATGTTCGATAAATAAGACGTACTATAAAGATCTGACTACAGAATCCAAACCCCACAATGATTAATCTCATACAGCATACCACCTAACCTAAAATCGAATCCTTTGCTTTTTGCTACCATCTTAGCTATCAGCTATCACCGTCATTCAATTTAAAAAAGCTCGTAACATAGATATCCGTACAATTATCCCAAGCCCCGTTAAGCTAAGGTTTACCTGAAATTCGTGCGGTATCTTCTAATTAACCTTAACCGAAAGGAGAATTTTAAAGCTGCATCGTTTCGTGACTAAAAAGATAGGTATCTTCTGTGAAATTCATGGACCATAAAAAAACGCCGATCCCTAACACCGTTCGCAGAACCTTTCGTTCAAATATTCATAGAATTCGTGAAAGTAATGTCTTGCGATGGCGTGGCTCTGTGTCGTAGCCGGTTGCAAAGGGCAAGCGAAGATGATAATGCCTAGCACGACTCGGTTACGTCAGTTGCAAATGACATTATGAAATACAACGTAATGGCAGGACGAAAGTGGCCGTTTTCCTCGCGCGACCGTGGAACGTGTAATTTCATTCAAGAACCTCATCAGCCGTGAATCTGCCACCAAAACAAAAAGCAGGTTCGGTGCTTAAATGTCGACTTGATCTTATCAGTTTTCGTTGCTGACTCTTTTTTAGCCGAACAAGAGTTGTGGGTCAAAATTACCCTCTATGTCGACGAGTGAACTTGATTAGCAAGGTCGTAAATCAAAAATTTGTGAAACTACTGAATGTTAAAGTAATTAACTTGTCAGACAACACTGGATCATCAAATAGAGATGTTTTGTTTATTCTGAATGAGAGAGTTTTAGGACCTCGTTATATTATAGTGGAGATTTCTGGACCTAGTCTGGCGGTTTATATTCGAGAACTACTGTAACTTGATGCAACACGATCGTATGTTTATGTTACAATTGTATTAATATTTGTGATGTACTCTTTCACTGAATTGTTAACATGTTCAATATTAAATTTTGGAATCTGCTGTTTTCTCAGTTAAATATTAAATAATAAACAAGTGTAATAGTACAAGTTTAATAATAAATAATAAACAAATTTAATAGTATAAGTTTGATAACAAAAATAAAATTTGATTAGTACAAATTTTGTACTATTAGATTACGTTTAATATTTATAATGATATCAAGTGAGTTCCATATACTCTGCACAATAGTAAAGTTAGGTTAGGTATTCAGTGAATTCCCACAACAAATTCATTTTACTAAAACAAGTAGCTATTAAAATTTACTTGAAACGTCTAAACCAAAAATCTAGTCCAAAATATCCAAAAAAACACAGTATGCACTAAAAAATAAAGTGTGTAATCACTAAATTACAAGTACAACCTCAAAAATTCTATTACCGATCCAAAAACATTTTGTTTACGAATTAAGAAAAGTGAAAAATGGAGATTTTGAGAGTTTTATTAATTTCTATATTCGTTTCACGAAAGTAAAAGATACAAGTGTGCGTCGAAAATTGAAATTAGTACAAGATGTCCACAATGGTATAACGGAGTACGCGGAAATGGTCCTTCGGGATTAGCAGAATAGATTATGAATGGTATCCCTTAATCCTGAGCACAACACGTTTCTAATTACCAATCGCTAATAATGGTACAGCTTCGAATAGAACCTTATCCCGTACACGATTTCATTCAAGTAACAATGTAATCGATATTTCGATTCTCCTTGACCGTACGACCGAGCTCGAACAATCGATCGTTTCCTGTGTATCGATTTGTAATAAGGAAGACAATGAAACGTACGGAAGACTGAACATATGTAGTTCATTATCACTATCGAAATTATTGATAACTAATAGAATTGTTATAGAACTGTTAAAAAGATTGTTAATAGAATTAACAAGTATTAGAATGATTAACGGTATCAAAAAGAAAATTAGAAGCTTCACAAAATGTTCTACTATGAAGTACTTGTTTCATATTTTATAATACTTGTGTTTGTGCATGAAGAATTTATATAAACAATTATGTTCGTAATACAAATATTGTTATTCTAGTTTGAGAGATTATCGAAGAAAAGAATGAAGAAGAATATTAGATGTCTGAAACAAAAAATCCTCAGTTTTCCTAATATTACTTGAAACATGCATTCGATCGTTATTGTACTAATAATGCTACTTATAAAGCATTCGTTTTACATTTTACAATAATTAACAAAGAAAAGAAGAAAAATAGAAGCTTCGAAAGAACCACTTTGTAAACTTTGACAATGTTTATTTTCCTTACTTATCAAATTCTACGAGTGATTTCACGTTTTGTGATAATTATATATCACAGAAATCATTATCGTAGCATTAGTAGTAATCGAAGGAAAGAATAATGAAGAAAATTAGATGCCTCAAAGGATATAAACAGCCACATTTGAGGCACACATAATAAGAATGCATTATAATATTTTTCAGAGAAGATTTAACACTCACCAAAGAGAAGAAGAAAGAACAAAATTAAATGCCTCAAAAAATGTGAACCAAACACGATAGTGTTTCTTACATTTATAATATTATTTGGGACACGTTTGTTATTCTACTTATAATTTTACTAACGAAGCATTAATTTCTTAAATTGCAATTGCTATCAAAACTTTGGTCATCAAAGAAGAAAAGAAAGAGAAAAGTTTAAAAGTTCAAATAATGAACTAATGTTCTAATATTGGAACACTAATAGTACTTATGAGGTACTCGTGTTAATACTAGTATATCGCGAAAATTGTAAATAAATGTTTAAACAATAATCAGAGAGAAGAAGAGAGAAGAAAATTGAAAGCCTCAGATACAATTGTCACAATTTTTCTTTAAATTTATCTAATATTACTTGAGGCATGTTTAACAATCCTGTATCGTAAAAATTAGTATAAAAGCTTTAACAATTATAGAAAAGATGAAAGAAGAAAACTAGATGCCCCAAGAAATCTTTACGATATTCTAAAACTTCCTGCATTTGAAGTACATTCTATTGTTAAATAATTCAATTAGTGTCCACAATAATTTTACCAAAGCATTTCATTTTCATATTCGCATATCGAAGCTTATCAAAACAAGTCAACACAGAGCAAGATTGTAACTGTTCTTAAATTAGCAAGCTTTCAATTTAAAAAAGCTTGCTTTCTTTCAGTAAATCCCGAAAAATTGTATAGATACACAAATACTGTAAACGAGTGGTCCAGCAAGATTGAATAATAGGAAGCTGGCGAAACACTTTCTGAAGATGCGTCATCGTAAAAGTGGAATGTCCAGCAGAAAACGAATCTGTATCTGAAATGCTAATTAATTCTGGACCTGTCATTACGCAGGTTGTCCGAGAAAATGACAAAGAGCGGAAAATTTCACAAGCCTGGAGCGGAATGAAAGAAGAATTATCGTCGGTAATGATGCCGCGTCCACCGACTTCTTCGGCGTGTAACGTGTAATAAAACGGATTATGAAAGAACCAGAGGCTTCTTCTTTCCGTTCATAAGGTCAAACGATCACGAAAAAGATGCGATGTATCCGATAGATTCGTTGATTGTCAATTTCGTTCCTCGTCCCATGTTCGAACCATCGATATTGGTATCTGCCTTGAAATCGAAAACCATTTCTAGCCAGGAACTCTATCGTGATTCTGATTTTTTTTCCTGTCTAGTATGTTTTCGATAGCTCAATGGTGTGTCAGTGTTTTTCTGTATGCTTTCTGTACTCGAATGTTGCACATGGTAGGCTTTTCACGCTCGGAATACAGGAGATTTGATACGATGCTCACTTGTTTGTAAAATCCCTTTGGGAAATATAGTAATAGCGGTTGTAAATTGTTTCAGGGGAAATACCGCTCGGTATGTGCAAAATAAAGGGATATATCATTACGTTAAATGCGATATAAGTTATGGAATTAGGCAATGTTACCATTTTTAGAATGTAAGGTTGCAAGAATATACAGTTAAGAATATTTTTAGTATTCGTTTCGAGATTTCAACATTTCTTTTCAAATTTATACATTTATAAATTTCTCATTTTTATGGTATAAAATTTAGTTCTACTCGAAAGTATTAATATTTCTAACTTAACCCTTTGCTGTTTCTACCCTTACGTTTTTATTTAAAATCACAGAACTTGTTCAAATATTTTTCTATTTGTTAAAACAATTTTTAGCAATTGAATCTTTACAATATTTCTAAATTTCGCTATTTAAAATATTTTTAAATAAATCACTTTTAAGGATATTTTTAAATAAATCACAATAGAATATTTCCAAATAAACCTCTATTTAGGATATTATTAAATTTTACTATTTATATCCGAATATAGAATGTTTCTTTTCTAAATTTTCCTTCTGTTTGCATCACTCTTCGCAATACAAAATATTTCCACCGATAAATAATCATTTCTAATCTAACGTTCGATAATTTAGTGTGTCAGATGACAGACGCGGTTTGAGTCATCATTGTCTCCGTAATCATCGAAGAAAAGATTAAAATCGATTAAGTTGACTTTGAAATTGCACACGCGTTGTTTTCCTATTACAACAGCCACAAGCAATCATTCATAACCTTACTAACGCGGAAGGATGATTTCACGCCATCTGGACAGGTGAAGAATTGACCACGAAGTTAAATAATAAACTGTTCGATAACTGCTCGAATCTAATTTTAGCTCGTCAACACCATGTTTTCAGTAACCTCGATTTTAGAAATCTTTTTCTTCAAATCATCACGTTCTATAAATTCATGTACAGAAAAGAAATTGTATCAAAGATTATACTTAAATTATACAATAAACTTATAGTATCGTTTATACAATAAATGACATTATAAGAATAGTAGAAGAATTTTCTGAAGCAGAAAAAATATTTACTAAATATAACAAAATCGTTATGATTTTGATCAAATTTCATAAGAACGATATTTGTGATGGAACACTGCAGAGAATGCTTGATTTAGGTTGAATGAAAAATATAGCAGACGTATAACGTTAAATTTAGAAGTTCTTCGTTCCCAAAGGGTTAACAGTCTGTTCTCCAAAGCGAGTTTCATTTGTCATAGTCAAACATTGTAACGGAGTAAACCAGGCGTGAAAAATGTCACAATTGGAATCCGCGATGACGTGTGCGAACAGAAAAGTATTCGGGATCCTCATCGGTGTCACGCTTCATTCTATCGCAATTGTTCTAGCTTGAAGAAAAAGGTGTCGACACGAGTGTACTATGACACAATCCAGTACGTCGTTTGTAATTGTTATGATAATTCTATTCTTAATTTCAAGCCCGTCCCGTGTTCGAATTCCGAGTATTTTGATTGTATGCAGTTCATGAATCGTTAACGAAGATGTACAACGCCTCCATCTTAATTCCTTTGTAAAGAATTTTGTGGAACAATCGGGTCATTCTAAAACTTTGTCATTTTCATATTCGTTGAAGAGATATACTGTATTATAAAAGAAACAGTATGTTCCATAAAAGAATATTTGCAAGAAAAATATACCTGATCAGTTTAATAAAAAAATGTGAACTATTTACAGGAAAATACCGCTGTCGTAAATTATTTAAATGTTTAAACAATTTTAAAATGTTCTGAATATTCACTTGGAAATGTTGAAAACTTCTGAATCAAATTTTCATTTGTTTGCAAAAGTTTGAACTATGTTTTAAAATGTTTTAGACTATATTACTGTATTCAGTATTTCGACATAGTTATAGAAACACAGAACTTTTAAAATGACAGAACAGAACGTGTCGTCAATGACAATTTTCTTTGAATAAAATTTAACATAACTTTTCTTTGACAAACGTGTTGTACATCAGAAAATTCTAATAATATATTTTAAGAACATCTCGTAATTTACTACATCACAAATGTGTAAAAATTAACAAAGAAAAATTTTAAGCATCTTCAAAGTCTGAATTTGTTTGAATAAGGAAACGAAACTTCTTGATACGAAATGGAATCGTAAGGAAATTATTGAGGAAGTGACAACTGCAATATCGAAGTATTTTGCGTACGTTCAAATAATTTTCTGCAAAATTATTCTGATGCAACACGTACATAATTTCGAAGTCACACACTCCTGGCGAAAGGATCGTGTTATAACTTCTTCTGTCAATACGCAGCTTTCGAATATTGAAATTACAAATTTCGACGGTACAAAACTTCCCGAAGATATTCTTTAAAATGTCACGTTACGATATTCCGACGCTAAAATCTTCTTAAGATATTTTAAATTTAAAGCATTTAATTAATGTGACATTTTATTTCCTGTGCAAAATGTTGCAGATGTAAACATTTGTAAGGTTATGTACTACGACATATTTTATGATAAATATTCTCAAAGAAAGTTAACATTCAAAATAATAACGTTTCTTTAATTATTCAGTGACTGTAAGATTCATTTCATTTGCTTGTGAAGTCTGGGGATCTTTTAGTACCGTACAGAATTTAGCAATGGTAGATATTACAAGTGGAGATATTTTTTTTAAATTTTATACTATGACAGATTTTATGACTATACGTTTTGAAAAAAAATCATAAGTATTAACACTTTCTTAGTTTGCGGTAATTCGATATTTTTTATTGTGGGGTCTAGGGATTTTTCTATCGTTAATCAAACATGACAAATAAATATAATAAAGATAATTTTCAAAATTATGATAAATCGCTCGAATTTTCTCTAAATAATTCAAATTCAAAGCATAAAATTTCAGCTGTCTAGGGATTTTTAAATATTGCACAAAAATTATTGTTAACACCTCGAACGATATTTTATTATAGAGGAGATAGATTATCTCGAATTCTCTCAGAACTGAATTCCAACTAATTCTGACCACTTTCCTACAAAATCTAGGAAATTTTTAAAACCGTGTAAAACTCGACAATGATGCACATCACGAAGATATCCTATAATATACGCCAGAAGAAACTTTACAACGGGAAATCTCTCGAAAACCCAAATTCATAGCCCTAGTATATCCTCGTTCATCCAGTTACCTCGTTTCTCTCACGGAATTTAGGGATTTTTCGTCGCGGTACGAAAAAAAAATTTCCCGCCGTAAAATAGCCGCGAAATGATACGCCGTAACAAAGTTTACGACTCGAATTCTGTGAAGAAAGCATAAATTCCGAGCAGCAGAATTCGCGTAGTTATTTCATGCAATTCTCTTCGTTTTTTCGCGAGATCTCGAAAATTTTTCAATGTTCCGGAAGCAGAAAGCCGTGGAACGAGATTAAAGTTCATCCGCGTGTTCAGCGATGCTGTCGTAAAAGTTTTGTTGATAGCGCGGCTCGCAAATCGACGAACGTTTACGTTGCTTATTGCGTCGTGTAATTCCGTATTTTTGTAAAATTACGAGAAACAAGGTGGAGAAGTTGTTATACGCTTTAATAGAAAAGTTTGCTTCGATATTAATACAGTGTTTCGCAAACTCTGATATGAACATTTAATCAGCGAACGATTTATGCGTTTTGCAACGAATTATGTACACTTATTTTCTTTTTCATTATGTTTCACATGCAACATTCAAGCTTTGCTTTTCTATCTCAATTATTGAATCGAATTCTGAAAAGATATTTTTAAATTAAAATGATGTGTTGAAAGTATACTGAGGATAATGTGTAAACAATTAAAATACTGATAATAGTCAAAGTGATTAAAAAAATATAATATATGGTTTAATACAGTGAAACAGTGAGGTATAATAAAGTGTAACAGCAAAGTGTTTAGCAAAGTATACAGAAATTACTAACAATAAAAATATAGTGTAGTAAAATTTAAAGATACAGTGTAGCAAACAGCAAAAGTAAAAATATAATGAAAGTTAAATAACGATAAGTAGCACTCGATTTTTGGTTTCGTTTTTCTGTGTTGTATTTGATTTAAAAAAGGGAGGAAGAGATAAATGTTAGAATAAAATACGAAAAAGTCCCCTGATTCGCAAATAAATGGTCGAAGTGTACTATCCGTGTATACAATTCACGTTTCAATGTTTTTATACGCTCCCTTTTGTAACATGTTTCTGTTGAAAAAGAGAAAAAAGACTCAACATTCGATTGACGCGTTTTCACATTTATCCCGCGCATTTGACTTCGATAGGAAACGTAACGAAGCAAAATGCTATCGCGTCCGTGCGATTCTATGACGTGGGATAAAAGAGAAACAAAATATAAACACAAACGAGATGTGTGTAAAATTTGAAACGAAACGTTGCCGATATTCGAAACTGACTTAACACGTTACCTATCGATCGTAGACTAAATCAATATTTACTTTGTTTCCCTACAATCGAAAAATAGGTTATAGTAACTCGTACAAAACCGCACGTCTCTAAAGATTTTTAGAAACTTTACTTATTGTAGTATTAAAAACTTTTTTCTAAATCTTGAATATTTTTTACTTTAAAGACAAATTTATGGTTTACTATAAACTTTAATTTAGTAGGTTTATTCACTATGAATTTCAATCTAGTAAGTTACCATAAACTTCAAGTTAGTAGATTTATTTACTATGAACTTTAGTAGGTATATTTACTATAAACTTCAATCTGATAGGTATACCATAAACTTCTATCTAGAAGGTTTATTTACCATAAACTTCAATTTAGTGAGTTTATTTACCATAAACTTCAATAGAGTGGGTTTAGTTACTATAAACTTCAATCTACACAATAGGTGTATTTACTATAAATTTTTTACTTCTATTAACTAAACTCATTAATACTTTATGTAGTGTAGTCTTAAAATTACTTATGTACTGTACACTCAAATATTTACTATACCTAGTACTTATATTTACCCTAGACTTAAATATCTCATCTTATATACCTAGAACTGACTATAGAAACCTTGTTTACGATAAACTTGAAATAACGTAAACATAAAATTTAGTACCTTGAAACTAGTTTATTTGCAACACTGAAATTGACTATTGCATTTACTATTATTTTAAAATTAAGAACATTATTTAATATATTAAATGAATTATTAAAATTAAATGATCGAATCAGCTATAGACTTCAAATAATGACTTGTCCACTATAATATATGAAACTGAATTTTTTATATGTACACCATAATCTAAAACTCAATGCTTTATGTGAGTACCATAACCTAAAACCGACTGTTTTATACATACATAAACTAAAATTGAATATCTTAGTTACAATGTATCTAAAATAGAACATCTTATTTATTATAGATCTAAAAATTAGTACTTTATAAATTATGGTTTGAAATTATATGAACTTCGATTTAAATTGACTATAGACCTAAAACTGAATATCGTATCTACTATATGGGTTTGAAACTGAATGATGTAATATGCATATAAAATTGAACGAATTATTTGAATTTATTAGACAGATTTAAAACTTAATGATTTATTTGCTATAAATTAAAAACTGAATACTACAAACCACATGCTAAGATAACACTATATGTTTTATTTACTATAGTTTCAAACATGAATATCTGATATACTATGCTTTCAAATATAAGTATCTAATGCACTACAGTAACACAACCACTATAATTTGAAAAATAAACACCTAACTTACTGTCGACTTTAAGCTGAATTTTATCTACTATAATTTCAAGAATAAATATCTAATTTACCATAAATTTAAAACTGAAAACCACATATACTTTAGACATGAAAACTTATGTACTCCATACCAGAAATTAAATGTCTCATTCACTATATAAACTGAGTACCTAATTTTCTGTAAACTCAAAGCTACATACCTCATCTTCAACAAAATTCAAAATAGACTACAAAGGAAATATAAAAAAACTCAAAATAGACTGCTGAAGAGACACAAGAAAATTCAAAATAGACTACAAAGGAAATATAAAAAATTCAAAATAGACTGCTGAAGAGACACAAGAAAATTCAAAATAGACTACAAAGGAAATATAAAAACACTCAAAATAGACTGCTGAAGAGACACAAGAAAATTCAAAATAGACTGCAAACAAAACATACAAAAATTATAACAAACTTACATTCAACATTGATCTTTATAACGACAAATAAAAATTGAAACTAGCAACTAACTTTGCCACAACTACCCTCGTAAAATATCAAAGTGCAGAATGTATGTACATAAAAGTCATCCTGAAAGATCCTTCACCCTATCTTATGGTTAGCATTCTGTGGTTAACACTAATGGTCCACGTGGACCATGCGAGGATAAAGCTAACTCTAAGAGGCAATCATGACAGAAAAATGTTTTCGATGAAAATCTCGAGTACGAATTCTAAGATGAAGCACGCGTATTGAGTACCTACCTTGATAGTGAACATAATCTCTCTGTCACACAGACACCGGCGATGAAGTGGTTAGGATGCAGATGGTTTGGTACTTGTGATTCTTCGTCAGATGCTTCGGCTCTTTATATACACGAGCGTAGCAACGTGGTACAGTGAAAGGGGTCATCCCTGCCCTCTTCACAATGCACTTCTTCTGACCAGTGCATCTTCGGAAAAATGCGTTCGGATGAATCGAGAATAGAGAATTTTTCACGCGTGACACAGGAAACGAAACGAATGAATGGGCTGCTCGATTTTTGGACACCGGTGCTCGATATTTATCGTGGGTTTTGTCGATCGACGTCGATTTACGTTAGCCGAAAGAAGATGGAGGATGCGTGAAGTTCAGACGTTTCGAGAAGGACAGGACTTTTATGGTAACGATGACAGATTTCTTTCTAAAATAGGATCTTCGTTTGTACAAAAGAATCTCTGGAATTAATTGTTGATATCAAGAAAGGGAACTTTCTGATTAATGGTAATAACTTTGGAAATAATAATTTGTAATAATTTTGGGAGTAGTTTTAGGAAGATAAGTGATACGAAGTTAGAGTAAAAAGAGTAATAGTGAATAAAAATAAAAAATTGGGGAGAATGTAAAAGTTCGAAATATTTTGTGGGGAAAAATGTGGTTATGAGAAGTTTGTTTGATTTAAAAAGGAAACAAAAATGTTCCAGATGTAAGTTTAATTGAAGTTCAATTTTGTTAGTTATGATTAAAAAGTGAATAGAATATTAAAAACTATTTTGACAGACAAAATTATTTTTAAAAAATCATTAAGTATAGATATGTATATTAATATATTTATTAATAATATATACATTTATTAGCAAAATAAAGTACATTTGAGAGAAACTAAAATTAAATAAAAATTGAAAATGAAATGAAATTGAATAATAATGTAAAAGTAAATGTAAAATTGAAAAATACTTTTTTATAAGAGGAGAGTGATTTTATTTCACATAACTATTTGATATATTTTGAAAAATTAAAATTATCATGATAATTTTTATTATTTTTATACTGCTGTTTAATTAAAATTCCTTTCATGTTAATATTTTAATAATTAAAAGTGGAAGTATTATAAAAAATAAACTAAAAATTAATACATCAAAAATACAACATCTAATTATTTATAAACTTGTTGACACTATTCGTAAAAAAGAAAAAGGTACTTGAAGTAACTTAAATATTATATAGTTAAAAGGTAATTGAAATAAGTTAAATATTTCTATAATTGTTAGAAATAAAATTGCATGAAATAAAAATATTCAACACGAATCATAATAATTGTAATCAAATAAGAAAATTGTTAATTAATATTATGGAACAAAATAATTGAGTAAGTATAAAATGATGTCAAACAAAATGGATGAATGATGGAATAATTAAAAATCAAAGTACCAGGCACATGGTATTTAATATCTAAATTATTAGAAATTTATTAATAATATAAACAAGAAAATATAAACAGAATTAAATTAACTTAAATATTACATACTTAAATAACTAAAATACTGCATGATTAATTAAGTACAATTAAATAAAGCAAATGTTGCATAATTCATCCAATATAATTACATAACTTTAATATTGTATAATTAGTTAGGTATAATTAAATAACTTAAATATTGTATAATTAATTAATTACAAATTATATGACTTAAATAATGCATAATTAATTAAATACAATCGAATAACTTAAATCTTGCATGATCAAAATATAATTGAAACAACTTAAACACTTATATAATTGCAATAAATATAGTACTAAATAAAAATCACAGTAAATATCAAAATAGTCTTCTGATAAATTATTAATTTGCACCATAAAATAAATAAAATTAGACAAACATCGATACTAAACAAAATGGAGAAACGATAAAACAGAAAACGTAAGTTTTCTTTTAATTTCAACATACAGTTACTACTATAACATCATATGTGAATGAGAAACGCAAAGAAAAAGAGATTGTAGGAGAAGTAATTAGTATTTACAGCAAGGTTCTACCGGATATTTATCCGTAATTTTTCTAAAATCGAACAGAACACGGTATGATTGAATGCATAAAGGGATCCAGTGTCTAGGTCACATACAATTGTGTTAGATACGATTGTAACAGAGGAAATCTTCGTTTCCTTGAATCGCTTATTCACGCACGACTCACCACGAGTTTACAATGTGCGTGTACCATCATGAATTATAACCTGTCATTTATAACAATTACATGTATCCAGATAACTACGATACCTGTAGTTGTACCTGAAGATTCATTCAAAAATAATTCTCAAACACTCGATTTACATTTAAAAGGAAGATCGTGTCGAAAATAATTTTGTTATCAAATACGATAAGTGATAATAACATAAACGAGATGTTAAATAGAAAGTATTTTATCATTTCGATGACTTGACATTCTAGCAAAGTTGCTAAGTAAAAGTCTTTCACAACCTGTTAAGTGGAATGAAGATATACGGATTCGTAGAATCGCTTATTTATATCGATTGTTTAATGCCGTTTCTTAGAACTGAAATTTCCATTCTACGTTCATTCAATACAGTAAGTTTAACGATTTTTTTATTGAACATGTTATTAAAAAATTAAGTATCCATTAGATATTTGTAATTTCGCAAAGTCCTTTTAGTTTACGTTTGCTGTCCAAGTAGATTTGGACGTGCCTAGTCAGACACGTGGCAATATTATTGAGAATAATAAAAATTCGTTTCTGAATTTATTGATTTAGTTTGCTATTGAGAATTTGCTTGTTTGGGATAATAATTTGATTCTTATTATTGTTAGGGTTGTTAGTAGAATTATTGGAATTATGGTGAACTATTATATCTAGGTTTGTTATGAGAATTATTTAAATTATAGTAACCTAGTATATCTAGGGTTATTATTAGAATTATTCAAATTACAATAACCTATTATATCTAGGGTTATTATTAGAATTGTTCAAATTATAATAACCTATTATATCTAGGGTTATTATTAGAATTATTCAACTTATAGTAACCTAGTAATCTAGGGTTATTATCAGAGCTATTAAAATTATAGTAACCTAGTATATCTAGGGTTCTTATTACAATTATTTAAATTATAATAACCTAGTATATCTAGGGTTATTATCAGAGTTATTAAAATTATAGTAACCTAGTATATCTAGGGTTCTTATTAGAATTATTTAAATTATAATAACCTAGTATATCTAGGGTTATTATCAGAGTTATTAAAATTATAGTAACCTAGTATATCTAGGGTTCTTATTAGAATTATTTAAATTATAATAACCTAGTATATCCAGGGTTACCATCAGAATCATTAAAAATATAGTACTTAAAATTTTTTAAACTCTCTTAGTTGTTTAATTGATATTTCATAAGAATACAATTATTTTTGCTATTAGGGTTATCAAAGTTTTCAAATTTATTATAAAATAATAAAATTATAGTTTTAATTAAAATTAGAACTAGTATAGTTCAAGTGATTAAAATTATAAAAATTAAAACCTTCCATTTTCTGCCAATTATTCATTATTAAATAATAATTAACTACTATAAAAAATTATTATTTAATAAAAATGACATTGTTATTAGAATTAATACATTTAGAATTGTCATAATAATTACAGTATTTAAACTCAATTATTCAGTTATTTTACAATAATAATATTAATACTATTATTACTATTAGAACTGTTAAAATTATATTGCTCAAATCTTTTTATATTCTCTAAAGCGTTTAACTATTATTTCATACTATTATTACTATAATCGAAATTATGATATTTAGAATTTTCTATCATTTGTTCAAAACTTTGATTATCACAGTAGATTCAATCATATCTTATCAGACACATTACAAATGATTACTTAAGGATAATTAGAATTAATGTCTCAGTTTAATGCTTCAGATTGCTATTCTGAAGTAGTACTGCAATTACAGTTATGCTTGCAATATTTTATTTTATTTTATTTGTTTAAAACATTGAGCGTGACAATAGATTCAACCATACTTAGACAAGCAGTACCATTTTATTTTATTATTTCAGATTTCTAATTCAAATTGTGGTGTAATTATCATTACATCTTGGACACTTCGTTTCTGTATCCTTAATTTGTTTAAAACACTGACCATTACACTGGACGCAGATATTAGTTAGACATATAACAAGTTAAATGTATGAAAATACTGAGATTTATTTTCTATCCTAATTCTTGTATTCAATATTTCAAATTATTAACTTAATATTACTGTTAGTAATTTTCTTCTGATCTTCTCAATTAAATTACCTCAAAAATTGTATTCAATTGCACTAAAAATTACATTGAAAGTTATATTTAATTTCACTGAAACTTGCTTAAAAAATTATGTTAAATTGCACTACAAATTGCATTAGAAGTTACGTTCAATTACTCTAAAAATTACATTAAGAATAATATTTAATTGCACTGAAAATTGCATCGTTTGTAGTTTGTCAAATTTTTATATGAATTTAAATTTTATTCGCATTCTTAGTTACAAATGTATTTAAATTTCTACTAATAATATTTATTATATTATTACTAATATTGCTGCTATTACCATAACAATTATGGTACTCGATTAATACTACTGCTGCCACTATTAAAATTATGTTATTCTATTAAAATTACTGCTATGACTAAAACAATTATCTTCTAACATTAATATTACTCTTACTACTAAAACAATTACGTTAGTAGATTAATATCACTGCTAGTACTATGACATTTATGTTGTTCAAATAATACTACTGCTACTTCTAAAACAATATTATGAAATTACTAATACTATTTACAATATTGCATATTTACGAAATAACCTTTTCTTCTTTCTCGTAATTATTCAATTATACTAAACTTATGATACCAGTGAACGATGATCCGTGCAGTCAGCCTGTTAATTATAAAACATTTCTGACAAACGAACGCTGACATTTACCAACTGTCACTTTTACCACTTATCGTAATTACAAGATATGAAGCACATGATACGGAAATCAAACCCGGGACGGTTAGAATCGTCGAAATTGGAGTTGGCATAAATTTCAGCTAATTATTCGTGGTTTGCGTCGATATTGGAATATCGACGTTCTAATGCATCAATCTTCTGCTTAACCCTGACATTTGGAACGTAAGTTACACTCAATGATAATGCACCAAACACTATTTGCATGCAATATACATAAATTTGAGAATTATTCGCATTCTTTGCCGTTACCGGTAATCGTAGAAATTATTACGCGTTAGCCAAAATGTGAAACGTTTCAGTTACTAAAGGCAGCTAATGGCAAATAAAACTTGACTCATGTAACTTTTCAATTTTATTCGATCTGAAAATAAAGTTTAGTCATTTAGTAATGTATAATACAGATTTTGTTGTAAAATATTTTTTATTCATTTTGTATTCATATTACAACAATTATTATTTACTGGTTTAATTTAATAGAGATGGAATTGATATTTTTTTAAATTGTTATGAATTTTTTTAGAACTACATTAACAATAACGTAGTTGTGTTATTTTATTGTTATTACTGTTTTTAATAAAACTGTAAAATAATAATATGCATTTTGTATACATATTATAATTATTATTTATTATTTTAATTTAATAGAGATTGAATAAATATTTTGTTAACGTTAGCAATGAAACTAATGTGTTATTATTATCACTAAGTGTAATCAATTTATTGTAAAATGTTTTATATTCATAGAAAATGAATATAAAATATATCATAAAAATATATATATATATAAAATATAATATACATATGTATAATATATATTCAGACTGAGTTCGTTCAAAAATTTATTTTACAGCTATTAACATAAATACTAAGATAAATAATTAATTTATTAAATATGTTGCTCCTATATAAAATATCATAAAACTTATATTATTTTATATGACATATGCGCAAAGAGGTGCAATTAGAAATTAATGATAAAAAATTGAACGATAGAAATTAATAATAAAAGATTGAACAATAAAAATTAATATTAAAAATTTGAACATTAGCAATTAATAATAGAAAATTGAACAGCAGAAGTTAATAATGGAAAATTGAACAGTAGAAGTTAATAATAAAAAATTTAATGTTAGAAGTTAATGATAAAAAATTGAACGATAGAAATTCATAACAAAAAGTGTTAACGTCCAAATATTTGTAGGCAAGAGTACATAAATTCTAGATTAAAGTTCTCGAGGTTATCGAATCGTATCTTGCTGCAATTTCACGCGTCCGTACATCAATGTTTATTATTATTATTTTTTCAATGTATGCAACCTTGAATGGCACGAGTAATCCGTATGATGCTTCTTCGGTTTCTTGTTACGTGACGGGGTCTGATCGTGTTATGATTAACCGTTGCAGAATCATTGTAAGACGAATCCTCTCGATAGATAATTTTTATTGTCTGACAGATTATTTTTATTAGCCTCCATTGTGTGCCGGCGATTGGAACGTGTGATCTTATATTATAAAAGTCTCAGTTCAATTTTATGTATTTCGTGTCACCGCGCGAAAACAACTGAATATTTTTCATAAAACTTTGTACAGAGGTGTATCTGATAGTGTAGTTGGTTTTAGAACAGGCTTAATGGTGATCGAAATTGAAGAAGTACTACAAAAGTCACCTTAATCATAATTTCACGTGGAAATAATTTATTGAATCTTACAAGTGACATTTATTTTTAATCCTGCAGAGTAGACCGGTAATTCTATAAACTAACGATAACGTTTATCGATTCGTGACTTGATTAAGGGTATTTGCATCAATCTCTGCATAATTAATAGGGTTGTTAATTAGGGACACAAATCAAGGGTCTATTTATTGTTCAACTGTAAATACAATATTGTTTGAGCGAAATATATCGTAATTTTAACTTTTACGATCGTTTGTGAATGACCTAACCTAACAGGGCTAATGTTTAAAATTAGATTGGTTGATTCTTTTTCTAGTGGATTTCAATATGGAAATTATTTTGAATCAACACAAAAATGAGATTTGTAGATATTTTAATCTGTTTATTGAATTATTCAATTTGTTAAATTTTCAATATGTTTAATTTGTTAAACTATTGGATTAATATATGAATTATTTTGAGGGTTGTTGATGGTCGTTCAACGTCAAAATTATTTTGAATTTAAAATTGAGATATAATAATTATTATGGGAATTAATGTTGTGGGATTATTAAAGAAAATTTGAAAATGGCATAACTTTTTAGATTCCATCTTTTTAACTATTGTAGTGTCGCAATTATATAAATAATTAATATATGAATATATAAGTTCGATTCCAGAGTAATGCGAAAATCATCAGACTTCTACATATGTAGTATTACACAGTTGGGTCTGAAAGTGTAAATAATAATATTTTGTAAATTTCTGATTGAATAAACTATACACCCTCTTTACATTGTATATATAAGAAGGAGCATTTAAACGGCCTAATTTAAATTATTCTTATTAAATAATACAAATAAATAGAAAAATAAATAATACAGGAGAAAAATGTGATAATTAAAAAATTCTGCTATTCTAAAAATTGCAAGACAATTTTTAAATTATTAAAGGTAATAAAAAAATGATAGTGAACTAATTAAAATAACTCAACACATTTAAAATAAAAATATATTACATCAAAAAGCATCTTACAGTACAAAATATTATGAAAAAAATGGTGCTGTTATCATAATCTTCGAATGCAAAATAATAGATAAAAATAAATACATTAAAAAACAAGAAAAGATAGAAAAATAAAAATATTTTATTTTCATAAAAGAAAAATATGAAAATTAATTCTTCCTACAATTTTGAAAATTTATAAATTACTAAAGGCACCGAAAAAAAAACAAAATAAAATATATCAACACATTTAAAATAAAAATGAAAAGACATCTTACAGTGCAAAATATTTGACAAAAATAAAAATGAATATGGCGCTGTTATTACATTCTAATTTTAACGCATAATAGTCATAGATGATAAATTAAATCGTAGATAGTGTTGTATAATTAAAAGGATCAAGTTTGATACAGAATTAATTAGCTCCTCTGATTTATAGGTAATAATGGCTGACAACTGTTCACCATGAATCATTAGTATCGCTCAGATGATTACAGGATTCTACTCTCGCGACGAATGCACATTTTGCTTGTATTCGCTATAATGCTTCTTATCTTGACGTGTGTTACACGATTTATCTCGAACAAATATCTTCTCGTGAATAATTAACTCACGTAGACACCGTCACTTAATTACATCGTTTAAAAATACCGTAATACGTGTTACATTTTCGGTATCGTTTTAACAACATGTTTACTTAACACTTTTGATACGTATTCTTTTTAAGGATAATTTAGATTAATTACGTTGTTAAATAAAACAATTCAAAGATTGAGTATATAACAGCGTTAAAAAAGAATTGAATTAAAAAATTAAAAATTTGGAAACTTGGATTTGAGAATTTAGAATTTGTATAATTAAAATTTGGAAATTCAGGAGGATAATCAATGACATTTAGAAGATTAATAATGTTTTAAATTTCCAAATTCTCAGATTCGTAAATTCCTAAATTTCCAAATTGTCAAATTTCTAAACTTCAAAATTCAAAATTATCGCTCTTTTAAATTTTGAAATTTTTAAGTTTCTAAATTTTCAACCATTCAAATTTTCAAATAATAAAATTCCTACATTTATAAATTTCAGAATTCATAAATTTTCAAATTTCCAAATATCCAAATATTTAAATTCCTAAACTTCCAAATTTCCAAATTTCCATATTTCCAAATTATCGCATTCCTAAATTTTAGAATTTCCAAATTTCTAAACTTCTAAGTTTTTGAATTTTCAACCTTCCAAATTTAACAAGTTTCAAATTACTTATTTTTAACAACTCAAATTTTCAAATTGTCAATTTTTCAAATTATAAATTTCTCAAATTTTCGAAACTCCTATTATTTCCAAATTACTAAATTTTCAAATTCTCAAATTCTCTAATTTTTTAACTTCAAAAACCTTAAATTTACTTACTCCAAATTTCTTAATTTGGAAATTTCCAAATTTCTAAATTATAAAATTCTGAAATACTCAAACCTTCAAAATTCCCAAATCCCTTAATTTTCAAATATTCAACAACCAAATTTCCCAATTTCGAAAAGACCAAATTTCTATATTATTAAATCATGGAGGCCCCAAAATGTTCAAATCAACTAATTCCAAAACAGAAATTCAAAATTTAGTATTTGTATGTTAATCGAAAATTTAGAATTTGAAGACGTAAAATTTGTATATTCGAATTAGAAAGCTTAAAATAGAAAACATAAAACTTACAAAATCATATTATATATAGATCTAAAAATCTAGAGTTCGTAAACTTAAATTTGAAAATGCAAAATTTGAAAGCTTAGATTTGAAAACACAAAAGTTCCGAATTTTTAATTTTACAGTAAAAAAACTGGAATTTATAATCTTATATTAACTCAAAAAATTTGCAAGACTAAATTTTAAAATCCAAAATTTATAATCTATAAATCTTCCAAATATTCAACAAAATGACTAAAGATCATGAATATGAACAATCGCATCCTTTGATATTAAAATACCCATGCTATCAACGTATTACACACTAATCTCCGCCTAGTAATTTTCTCCTCTCAAAATGATCCTCGTTACACAATAATTGAACGAGGAACATCCATTAAGCTCCGGTGATCGATTCGTCATTTGAATATCTCGGGCAATCGTTGCCGAGAAGTTTTCGGTGAAACGCGTTCGTGGCATTAATGCGGATTCGAGATCCCGATTCCCTATTAATCTTCGCGTCGAATGTACCCAACCTTTCTCGAAGGATTCCACGGTCATACATCGACATTTACATGGTGTCATTCATGCTGAGCTATGTAGGAACACTCGGGCACAATGTGGGCTTCTTTGGGTTAAGAGCAAGTGTAGGAGGAGGTGTCGTCTGCTATTTGCCTTTTATCTTTTCACCAGTGGCGGCTCGTAGCTGCATTTAGTGTTGGTGCTGTTCCAAACAATTTTTAGTATTTTTATTTTAAGATTCAGCTCTGTAACCGAATATTAAGAGTATTATTTTTGGAGATTTTTAGTGACTCTGGAAAATTAATACGCTCTGGCAGTCTTTGTTTATTTTATGTTGTTTTGGTCGTTTTGGTCAGAGACAGTAGATATTTGCTTTCCAAAAATGTCTAAAAATGCGACTTTGTCAGAATTTTGAAGCTAGGAATATTTTGTCAGGATTTCTTTTGCAAAATATTCTTTGTAATCTAGGTAAAGGAGATTTTTAAATTTTACCTTTAAAATTTTATGAGGAGGCAAGTTTTTGTAGAAGAAATTTTGTCACGTCCCATTTTTCCAAAAAAAAACACTCTTTACTGCACCGAAGAATTATACACAAGATATACATAGATTATACAAGTAACCTCTACTAAAAAAATTTGTAATACATATATGATTTTTAATATAGAACAGAATCTGTGATGTACAGTTTACGATACATAGTAAAATTTATAATGTATTCATTTTTTAATATATAGTTAATAATATTAAAAAGAATTTATGATATATAGTTTTTGACACACAAAAGAATTTAAAACATACAATTTATAATATAGAAAAAAATTTATAACAGAAAGTCTAGGAAATCAGATAAATTCTAGGGAAAATCTATAAAGAATTTATGAGAACTCAGAGAAGTTCTAGAAGTCTATGAGAACTCGAATAGATTTCAGGGAGAATATAAGGAGAGTCTATGAAAACTCAGAGAAATTCTAGGGAGATTTCAAAAAGAACATAGAGAGATCGTAGAATGATCTCAAAGTCTTAGGGAAATGTTAAAGAAACCATAGAAAGATCCTACCTAACCTAACCCAACCTAAGATTCTAGTGAAATACCAAACAGATCCTAAGAGACCACAGAAAGATCCTACCTAACCCAACCTAAGATTCTAGTAAAATCCTAAATAAATCCTAAGAGACTATAGAAAGATCCTATCTAACCTAACCCAACCTAAGATTCCAGTAAAATCCTAAACAGATCCTAAGTGAACATAAAAAGATCCTACCTAACCCAACCTAAGATTCTAGCGAAATCCTAAATAAATCCTAAGAGACTATAGAACGATCCTATCTAACCTAATCCAACCTAAGATTCTAGTGAAATCCTAAACAGATCCTAAGAGACCACAGAAAGATCCTACATAACCCAACCTAAGATTCTAGTAAAATCCTAAATAAATCCTAATTAAACATAGAAAGATCCTACCTAACCCAACCTAAGATTGTAGCGAAATCTTAAACAGAATTCAGAAAATTCCCCAACAAATGAAAGAAAGCCTAGATTTCAGAAAAGTTTCAAAGGAATCCAAGAAAAATTCAAGGAGAGCCAGAAGTTAAAATGTATTTATATAATTCCGTAACGTGGCATATTCTTCCACAAAAACATTCCGTGCGAAAAATACCAATTACAGCGAAATTGTTATTATTCCATAAACATGATTTATCTCGATCATAAAGCGACGGGATACACCGTAATCACCGAATTGTAGACCGTGCTATAATCGCGTCGAAGAAAAAACTAAAGAGATACAAGTAATATGCGGTGGTTATTCATCAGAGGTGGACAGTGTGCATCATTGGAAGTTGAAATGTCAGTGTCTTCAGACCTCGATAGCGTCTGTCGCCGCCTGGAAACTAGTCAAAGTGCAATTCCGTTCCGTGTCGAGCAAGCTTCTTTCTTTTTAACGACAAGCGAAAGGTCAGAAAAATTCTCGTCACTGCGAGAGAGAAGGTGTGTCACCATCTTTAGAACGGAACCGCCTCTGGGACGAGTTACCTGCCGTTGTAAATTCAAATCGAATTACCTTCGTTCGAGTCGCTAAGTGCGAAATACAAGGTACTAAGGGTTGTTATTTCCACGTGAAATAATATGTCGTTTCTTGCTCCATTCTCGAGATAGTTGAATTGCATGATTCGTCAGTTTATAATTTATTTACAGAAAGTTTGATTTCGAGTCTTTTCGGTATTTTGACTGTTGGGGCCTGTTATAAATTTAATGTCATTTTTAATACCCTTAGAATCGTTAGTTATTATTTTTGGTAATATTTTGTTATTACTAGTAGTAGGAATTTAGTTGATAGTATGACTAGTAATATTCCTATATGACTACTAGGGCGGCTCAACAAATTTTCTTCTCTTTTTTTCGCCCTCACCCACTTAACACGTGGTGTAAAAAATCCTCTTCAAGTTTGAACTAATAAATTTAAGAGGGTGAGAGCGAAAAAAAATTGGGGTTGCTTAATAACTAATAATAATTTTGTCAATATTAATAATTACTGTTAAGTATTAATTTACAATATAATTGTAAATAATAGTTGGTCAAATACTGAGTAATCAAAGAAATTTGTAATTTTTCCCACCGTAAATTTTTCTTGCAAATATTTTGCCTAGATTTTCTTACAATTTTCAAACTACTAAAAGTTCAGTTTTCTTGAAAATCATTCTAAGACAAAACTTTACATTTTCAATTTATTTTAATATCCTCTTCACATTGCAGCACCTGTTACTGACCACCCTGCACGAGGAACAATTATTTATTGAATATATATTATCCGGTACTTACGAACAACAAGAAGATCGATTAAAAGAAAGTACAAAGGGTAATAAACAGTCAAATACGGTTACCGCAATATCATGTCAGCAGTGAATTTATCACTGTCCTTTGTTCTGCTATACACACCTAGAATTTCATGGACACCTTTGCTTCACACTTGGTAACTTAATCTTTAGCAACTTCATTAGAAAAATCTTGTCTTGCTTGTGTGACACTGACACGTCCGTGTTAATGACTCTTGTCCTTTGTGTTCGTGTTTCACTCTTGGTGATATCACATCCCTTCATTTTTCTTTTCTTTGTGCAACTCTTATGACAACATTTTTTATGTTTCACGGTATGTTTCGTGCGGTTGGAGAATGGTAGGTTGTTGTTAGTTATCTTTTGAATTTTACAATTTCCTAGATTTGACGTTTGCAAAGTTCGAAGTTATTTCTCAATTTAGAAGTGTAGAGTACATGAATTTTAGGATTTTGAAATTAGTGCGTTTTCAAATTTTTCCTTCTAAATTTCGAATGCTTCAAATTTTTAGATAATTAAATTACCAAATTTCCGAATTTACAATTTTTTAAATTACCAAATTTCAAAATTTATAAATTGTTAGTTTTCGGGATTCAAATTTATAAATTTTCACGATTGAATTTTTGGATACTAAATTTTCAAATCTTTAAATTTAAAATTTCTAATTTCCCAAATACCTTAATTTTATTATATTCTTAAATTATCAAATTCTCAAATTTGTAAAGTATCAAGTAACCAAATTTCTAAATAGTCAAATTTTTAAGTACCTAGATCTTCTAAATTTTTACATTTTTAAATCTAAATTTTCAAATATCTAAATCACCATATTTCTGAATTTTCTATTCCCTAAACTTTTAGACTGTCAAATTACAATAATTCTATATTTACAAGTTCTAAAATTACCAAATTATTAAATTACTAAATCTCCAAATTGTCAAGTTTCCTGAATTACCAAATTTCTAGATTTACAAGTTCCTTAATTACCAAATTATTAAATTATCAAATTTCCAAATTGTCAAATTTCAAAATCATAAAATCAGATAAGGAGTTTTCTGAAGCAATAAAATTTCTTATTTCATTTCATAAAAAGTCCATTAAAAAAGGTCACTTAATCATCCTATACTAAATTACAATATAAAACAAATTTCCTCAATACTCAATAGCATATAATTTTCAATCCTTAATCCAAAACCTACTGAAATTCAAAACACATAACAAAATAAATGGTTTTCAATCAAATCAGCTATGCACGTACCTTTAAAAGTAATTAAACTCATTCGAGACAAATCTGATTTATTTTTAAAATCTCTCAATTAACCTTTA
Organism: Megachile willughbiella; assembly: GCA_945859595.2. NCBI lineage: Eukaryota > Metazoa > Arthropoda > Insecta > Hymenoptera > Megachilidae > Megachile > Megachile willughbiella. The sequence continues at coordinate 17,078,648 of OX243796.1, forward strand.
TCCAAAACTTACTCAAATTACATAACAAAATAAACTTTTTCAATAAAATCAGCAACACACTTTGCAACGTACCTTTCAAAGTAATTAAGCTCATCCACTCCTCGGATAATGAAAAAAGATTCCTGTTCCTTATTCTTCATATTTAACGTTATAATTTACCATGAATGATCACTGACGTAACGTAATTATATACTAATAAAAAAAAGAGGACGGAAAGATGAGGTACTCGTTTGATGGCTACATTGCATCAAGCATTTCGAGACATTTTAATCTGTCTAGATGGGAACGAAAAGTGTAATTTACATTCCAATGCATAAAAGTATTGTACAATATATGCAAGTATGATCAGCTGAGAGAAGATGAGACGATCGGGTAAATTATGCACGCATTTATGCGCGATGCAACTATCGATGGACAGGAACAGGTTAGTGAAGGAGACGGTAAATAAAAATGGAGAAAATGATAAAAATAATAAGTACACACGCCCGTATGAATAAAATAATATCGGTTAATGCGTGACGATGTAACAGGTGTGAATTATTGACTCGATGATTGCCTTGGGAATCGTTGTTGACCCGTGCCATAAATTTTGATTGATGATATGGCGAAAGAAATGAAACGGAAAGTTCATTTTGTAGGTAATATAAAATGGACATTGAAAATTAACGTTAACAGATTTTATTCGTTTAAATTCGTTTAAATAAATTTTAAATAATCGATAATCGACATTGCTTAATTAAAATAATAATTAATTGTTTTACAATTTACATGATTTTGATTCTGTGGAGTGTTTTTTTAATACGGAGTAATTGGATATTATAGAGAGTGCGGGACGAGTCGACATCGCCATTTTTTTCTGGGAAAATCTACTATAGCCTAAGGTTACTATGTTGTCTAGTTCCCTATGTTCTCTAGCTTTATAGCTTTATAGGTTTGAGGTTTTCTTGTTCTCAATACTTTTGTGGTTTTTCTAGTTATTTAGCTTTCTAGTTTTCTAGTTTTTTGTTTTCTAGTTTTCTAGTTTTCTAGTTTTCTAGTTTTCTAGTTTTCTAGTTTTCTAGTTTTCTAGTTTTCTAGTTTTCTAGTTTTCTAGTTTTCTAGTTTTCTAGTTTTATAATTTTCTAGTTTTTCAGTTTTTAGTTTTTTAGTTTTTCAAATTTTTTAGTTTTTTAGTTTTCTAGTTTTCTAGTTTTCTAGTTTTCTAGTTTTCTGGTTTTCTAGTTTTCTAGTTTATTAGTTTTTTAATTTTTTAGTTTTCTAGTTTTTTAGTTTTCTGGTTTTCTATTTTTCTAGTTTTCTAGTTCACTAGTTTTTTAATTTTTTAGTTTTCTAGTTTTCTACTTCTCTAGATTTCTAGTTTTCTAATTCTCTGGTTTTCTAGTTTTATAATTTTCTAGGATTCTAGATTTATAATTTTGTAGTTCTGTAGATTCTCTAAGTTTTCTAGATTCCTAGGTTCTCTCATTTCCTAGGGTCCCTAGATACTCTACTTTCATGCTTTCTCTAAGTTTTCTAGTTCTCTTGAATATAATATCTGCAATTGTTACTGTCTAGTTTCCCTAGATTTGATATGTTCCTTCAGTCTCTATAATACCAATAAATAAATCCAAGAAATCTCTACATCCCTGGAATGTTTATATTCCTACAGTTGTAAAAATTAGAATTAAAATCAGAAGTGTCTCCTAGTATCCCTATATTTCTCATGTCCCTAAAACTGTTATAGTCCTTCGAATTTACTAGAGACCCTTGGTTCCTTAAATTTCTAGAGTTTCTAGAACTCCTAAAGTCCCTATATTTCTCATGTTTTTAGAGTTCTTTTAGTATCTGGGTTTAAAATCCCTAACTACTCAAATTCCCTAGGATCCTTAGACCTTTCAGCTTTCTAAAGTCTCTGAGTCCTCAAAGTCCCTCAAGTCCTGAAGTCAGCTTGCTAATATCTCTGAGTCCTAAAATTCCCTAGAATATATTTTTGAGGTTTCCAAAGTTTCTGAGACTTCGAAATTTCTACGACCCCTCGATTTCCCAACTTTCTAAAGTTCTTGAGCTCCAAAAATCCCTAGAATCCCTAAGTTTCCCAACGTCCTAATGTCTCTGACAATGAGTCTTGAAAGTACACTAGTAGAGTTCTCTAGAATCCCCAGATCACTTGTACAAAAGAAACTTGACGAATGATCGTCAGGTATCATAGCACATGGTTGGATCTTCTTCTTCATATATCGCCATTTGTCCCAGAGAAAGCAAGCATGGTCGATCGTACACGTAATTGATCCATACCACGATAACAATATCATATAATACGTTACATCACCAATAGCTATTGTCCCGATTAATAAAGAATCAGGAATACAAATATAAGTGTTCCGGGATCAATTTCTTCCTTCGATTACGCCCCTGATCGCAGACACGAACGTAACGCTAAATACGAGACGCTCGTTCGAGACATGACGTGTCGCCTCATAGAAACAGGCTGCGTGTCCATAGTGTCATACCGTGCACGTCCTTTGAAGCCGCTTTTCAAGTTGCGTAATCGCATTTAATAACAACGCCGGCTCCTCTCGGCGATTACCGCTGCCTCAACTGGTCGCCACCTTCTTATTTTTTTCCTTTATCTGGCTTTACCTTATGACGGCATAAAGGATGCCGACGACTACGTGGATTTTCACGACTTCAACGTCGAACTAAATCATCGCGAAAGCACGTTGCAAAACACACCACCCTCCGCGGGGAGAAAGAACCAAGGACGCGAAGAGGAGCGGGTGAAATTTGCGACCAGGATTAACCAGATGTTCGCGACCTTTCGATACTTTCTCGCGAGACACGATGAATACACGCTCGGTTTCTTTTTGACAATTTGATGAGAGTGTACACGCCAGCGAACACTCGCTGAGGGATTTCGATAATTGAATCTTATTTTAACACGAGATTTACGGAACCCGTCAAAATGACGGGTCATGCGTCTTTTAATTTAAATGACAAAACTTATTAAGAAATTTTTGTAAAAATGTATGTCAACTGTCGTCAAGCTAAGAATGTCTTAGGCAGTTCATATATCATCCCCGATTTATTTGTTTTTCTACTTTCAATTCAAATTTAAATATAAATAACCATAAACGTCAGTAAACCTAGTGTTAACGAACGTTTGTTAAGTTGATTTTTGTACAGGGAGTTTTACCCCGAAACCTCACACATTAATTTTTCCTGGAAAGAATATTTCCTCAGCAGTTCTTTGAATTATGACTTTTCAATTGTATACATCACCGAGATATTAGAAGTAGAATCTATAGTTGTAACGATATAAGGACGTTTACAATCAAATTTGCTGAATTTAGGTACACCGAGCATTTATCTAGCATGTCCTTATATGAGGACATCGTGGCTATAAGGGTTATGTTATATTGGTAAAAATAAAAGAAGATATCGATGTGGAGTATTAAATATTTTACTGAAAAATTATAACGAAAGTACGAAATGACAATGGACTGCCTTTCGATTTCCTGTACAGGGTGTTTTTTTGTACGAAATATTATTAAGATACTCCATTAGTAAAAATAAAGGAAGATTATTATATTGCTGTATATACCCTATGTATTATAATAACGTTTGGCATTATTGCAATAAAAATTTATAATAAAAATATGAAATGACCAAAGATTGCTACAGGGTGTTTCAGTTTTGTGTAAACTTTACTGCCATATTCTGTGAATAATAAGGAGGAAAATGTTTGTATGAACATAGGCTCTTGAATTATTAAAAGTTAGAAGGAAATATGAAAGTCGACAATTCATAAGTAATAGCTAACTGGTAATAGTAAACAAATAGTATCGAAAGAAAAAATAGTCCATTATCACATATGTTCCTCGTAATCTTTCGACAAAACATTTAAGAGTCTATGTTTATATAACATTTTCTTATCACTTTTGATTATGGAACATGCTAGTAGTTTTACATACAAAACTGATACATATGTGGCATCGAAAGACAAAGTAATTTAAAAACATTTTGTATTAACTCTGTTGCGACCTATTTAATAAAGTGTTTGCAATTGTATGTTAATTGTATGTTATCTGAAATCATTTTGTACTTTTGTTATGACTTTTTAATGTCTTTGAAATTGTATGTTAATATAATATTTTCTGCGTATGGAATGTGTTGGTAAAAAGGATAGAGTGTATGTATATGAGAAATCTGATGGAATTTCGTGATAGAAAAGTAACATGAGGTGATGCTTATGGTATATCAATTTGGAGTAGTGGTAGGCAGAGACAAGTGCCCCGAGAAGAATTCATGGGCGCCTGTGAGGTGAGAAGATGATGATCTAAGGTGAAATGTCGGAGATTTATGTAAATTTAAAATTTAAAAGTTCGAAATTTATGAATTAGTAAACTAAGAGATTTGCAACGTTGGTAATCTGAAAATTTTGGAAATCTACGAATTTAGATATATATAAATTTCAAATTTACAGACTTTTTAACTTTGTATACTTTAAAATTTGTAAATTTTCAAATTTAGGGATTTAGAAATCTGGAAATTTGAAACTTGAATTTAAGAGCTTAGAGACTTGGAAATGTAGACGTTTGGTAATTTAGAAATTGTTCAAGTTCTGAAGATACACAAATTTCCACATATAGAAATTCTAAAATTTTAAGTTTTCATAGCTATAAGGGTTTGAAGTGTCCAAATCTGTAAATGTAAAAATTAAAAAATTTGAAAATGTAGGAATTTGGGAACTGGATAATTGAAAAATGGGAAAACTGAAAAACTGAAGAATTGAAAAGTTGAAAAATTAACAAATTGAGAAATTCAGGAATTGAGGAACTGAAAAATGGAAGAATTGAAGAATTGAAGAATTGAAGAATTGAAGAATTGAAGAATTGAAGAATTGAAGAATTGAAGAATTGAAGAATTGAAGAATTGAAGAATTGAAGAATTGAAGAATTGAAGAATTGAAGAATTGAAGAATTGAAGAATTGAAGAATTGAAGAATTGAAGAATTGAAGAATTGAAGAATTGAAGAATTGAAGAATTGAAGAATTGAAGAATTGAAGAATTGAAGAATTGAAGAATTGAAGAATTGAAGAATTGAAGAATTGAAGAATTGAAGAATTGACGAATTGAAGAATTGAAGAATTGAAGAATTAAAAAATTGAAGTATTGAAAAATTGAAGAATTAAAAAATTCAAGAATTGAAAAATTGCAAAATTGAAAGTTGGAAAGTTGACAAATTGAAGAATCGTAAAGCTGAAAAATTAGTGAATTCAAGAATTGAAAAATTGTAGACATAACGATAGAAAAATTAGAAAATTAAGAAGCCTGAAAATTTCAAATTTGAAAATTAAAGAAATAACTTGGAATACGTTTCATTGTAAAACATGCATTAATATGTACTCCAACACTATAAAAATGTCTGTAAATCTCCGGATTCCATAATTTTGTTTCAAATTTTCCCCAAATTGTCAAATTTCTTCGTTTAACCTCGAATAAACAAACTCCCTTAATTAAGAAGAGGTCAATGAATAATTGTAATAATATTTCATTGAAATATTTGCATTTCGAAACCAGCAGACTTCGTTCATACATTCAATGTATGCGACTTTTGTTTGCTCAACTTCCGAATGTGTTTTTCAATATATTTTCGACGAAAGTAATGATTCACTTTAAATGCAGCCTGTACGCGGAATATCGAGCACTTTTTATCCTCTTTCGGCGGCCCGTTCTGTCCCCGTTGAATCGAAAACATTTGCAACGTTGTTTAAATTTCAAACTATGCCAGTAGCAGTATCTGTGAATACAAACTATTAAAAACTCGAACGAGCTCTCTCGATGTAAATACTATTTACGTATACAAAGTTGACAACGATGCATCGCTTGGAAATTGTTTCTATGGGTTCAATAAACTTCGAGCTTAAATTTCAAACGTTTCATTTTGAAATTGCTTATTTAACGGAGGGAGAAAGAGGGACTTTTTTCGAACAGGCAAAAATTGCATTTTATAGGAGAGTTAATGAACGCTTGAATGGAAACGCTAACAAAATACAGACATTATTCGTAAAAAAAGAACGGGAACTTATTTAGCCGAAACGAGATAAAATAACGTACGGAAAATAAAAATTCATTTATACAACTACCAATTACTGTTGATAGATATGATACACACAGTTTGTACGCGTATAATTAAATTGCATAATATGAATTATTGCAATTAAGAGAGAATTACCGAGGATTGATTAGTTGCTAGATTATGTCCAGTATACTTAGTGAATTATCGGTGAAAGTATTTTCATCGTGTTATATGTAAATCTGAAGATCCCACACGATAAATTGAAAATTATAAAGTTATCGATATGAGCAACCTACTCGGTGCATAGATAATTATTGACGTCACTATTACGGAGTGGTCTTTGGTATTTATTGTCTTACTGTCTTAATGACCGCATAGTAACATATTTCCAGGATATAATCAATGGTCAATCTGAAAATTCTTGTCTTGTCTTCTTCTAGTAACACTATTTTAAAGTATACGTATAATCTGATGATCAGCCATTTTTTGTTAAGAATATTATTAAAATACACGGTGATTTTCATAGACTTGTAAACTTTCAGTTCATGTAGCATAAGTGCCATTTTGTGTTACTTTTCTGTGATGAAATTGTAATGGACGTATTGACATAACCTAACTTTTTCAATAATTTTGAACCTTGCTTATATTAGAAATATTAAGATTGCGTTTATACAGTAATTTTTGTTAAGTTTTAATCTTTGAATTGATATAATACACGTGCCATTTTGTACCATTTTTGTGTTAAGAAAATATGTCAGACTTTCTATGTTTTGAAATAATTTTCGAATAATTGGAGTAATTTTATTGTGGATATAACAATGTGGTATAATCAACATTATTGAAATTAATAAGCAACTTCGTATTAAATATTTTAATATTATTTTTGTGTAGTCTGTGTTGTCAAGTTTTAACATTTAAATTGATACATCACAATCAATATGCAATTTATTATCAGGTTTTCAGATATTATATTACACATTATAATAAATTTAATAACAAATTTCTTCAAAGCTTGCCTAATTTATAACTTATCTAAACTTGATTTTTATAATAAATTTCAATAAACTCAATAATAAATTTCCACAAGTTTTATATAATAAATTTAAACAAATTGAATAAGAAGTTTCTTCAAATTTTATTTTTATATTTTTTAATAAACTCAATAATAAATTATCCCAAATTTGTTACAAACATTTTAACATTTAAACAAACATTTAAAAATTTCAAACATTTTATTTTTATAACAAATTTCGATAAACCCAATAATCGCTTTATGATTTATAAAATAAATTTTAATAATTCAAGTATCATACATTATAATTTCCCAAAATTTCATGTAATAAATTTTGCTAAACTAAATAATAAAATAAAATGACAAATTAAAATAAATAATTCTTAAATTTCATATAATAGACTTAAATACATGTAACAACAAATTTCTTTAAATTTTATATCATATAATAAATTCATCGCTAAATTTCTCCAATGTCACAAACGCGATTAAAAATTTCCCCAAAATCATTTCTAACGTTAATCTCAGAGGTATGCAACGTGGAAAATGAAAAACGGCAATAAAAACCGTTGCAAGTCGTTGCAAAATACCGTTGCATTCATTCCAGTGAAAAAATTGCGTCGAGCACGGTTGTTGTGTCGCTCGCGACCCGCCATTAAATTTGTATCGCGATTAACATCGTTTAACATTCAATATATAATATTGTTATGTAACGTCGAATGCAGAAGCCACGGAGTGCAACGTCCTCGTAATTACTCAACGACGTTTGGTCACTCGGAATCATCACTTTTTTTTTTACGATACCCACGCAACGTTTCACCAACGCACACGTGGAAATAGAGGTTGACCTATACAGGTAATTTCACTTATTAGCTAATTCACCAATTTCACCACTTTTAATACGCGGTTCTCTGTACCCGAACTGGAATAGCCAGAACTTCTTACTTTCTTTTCCAATTGTCGGTTTCGTAATTACGTTACACGTCAGATACCATATTTCTTATCTTCCGTGGATCTACAAACAAAAATTTCATCGTCCCGCTGCGATCTCTTATTAGACCCCGATACATTCATAACCTCGATGGCTATTCGTGCACTGCCAAGGAAAAGGTTACTTTCGTGTACACTTAACCTTTCTTTTCCAAATTTAATTCCACGCGTACTTTTATGCTAACATTATTTCCTTTAAATACTCCTTGCTTCGTAATTTAAAATATAGGAGGGATTATATGAAGATTCTAGAATCTAGTGAAATCATAGACAGAACCTTACATTCTGTTTTTGATGAGATTCCAGAAAAAAGTAAGGAAAATCTAGACTCTGAGGATATTACGAGTATTCTAAGGAGAATCTAGGAAAATTCTAAGTAGAACCTTCAGAAATTTCTAAAGTTCAGCAAATGTCTAGGGAGAACGTTTTCAGTTTTGCAAGTTTCTAATTTTGTAGAAAGAACCGAAGAAACTAGGAAAAATTTAAACGAGTTTGATATTTTCCCCTAACCTTAAATAAACATAGAACCTAAAAAAAGCTGTAATCTTAAAAAAGCCTCGAGACAAAATTTTCTAGAAATCATTCTCTGACAAAAGGCATAAAAATGTAACATCATAAATAACCAAAAATTCCAAAAACAACTTGTAGCTTCAGTTATTTCAAAATGTACAAGTGTTACAAAGTAGAAAATATGGAAATGATATTTCCACACTATCCCTTCATTTAACTGAAAAGTTATGTTATTGAATTAAGATGATGTTCATTCATTAAATTATGCGGCTGGAGATCAGTGAAAGTATCAAAAGATACTTTATGTTTATTAATGCGATATGTTTATGTCCCTGCGATGGAAATCACTTTCGCAATTGTGAAATTTTGTAACAGTGATTGACTAAACATATGTGGAATGAATAAAGTGACCAGAAACGGTTCGCGTTGAATCTTACAATTTATCGTAACGTTACAACAAATTTCCTGTATTTTGAAGGATACTTTCTAATCTCTGAAGGGATCTTTGTTTCCATGAATGTACGATTCCGTAAAAAAAGGCAAAAGCATGAAACAACAATAGCATACATCATCCGCGTTTATCTTAGCATTCGGTCTGTGAATACTGTTTAATAACTGGTTTTTAATATCCTGCTCGTCATAACCTCTGATTATGTAGATCTTCAGATAACCAGACTTGTTTCCATGGAATCATCTTCAAGAATTCCGGGTTATTTGCATCTGCAGTTGCAACAAATACGTTTCCGTGTGCCTGATTGCATTCGCGTCGATGCATGTTTCGACAACAACCTTGATCATTGTGCAAACAAACTATTCGATAAGTGAAAATAGTCAAGATTATATTATCTTATCTGGTTCCATGTTGCTTGAAATAATCGCATGTCAGTTTATTTGTGCAGATGAGTGACCTTTATATTATGTCGTTATTAATTTTCAAACGAAATGAAAAGTTATTTGAGTATGTGTAATTCAAATGATTTAGTGTAGTGAAATTATGTTTAAGTATGTTATTTATAAAATGAAAATAATAAAGTATTTTGAATGATTATTTTTTGTCTTGTTTCAAAGAAAATGTACCTGTTGGACCAAGCAAATTCATTTGTTAAAATATTCCTTGCAATGAAGTATAATTAAAAAGTATCAAGCTTATATTTAAAATCTGTGATCTTCAATGTGGACCATTAACAATTGTTATAATAATAACAGTTAATAATAATACGTACAGCTTTTTTTATATTTTAATAATATTAGCAATATAATTTCATATTTTTATATTTCTATGGATAATAAAATATAAGCAGTTTAAAAAATATAAAAAATACCTCTATAATTTTTTATGATTTTCAAAATAATCTATGAACTATACAATTAATAGTATACCTTTTATATTTGTACAATATTAGTACAGTAATATAATATTTTATATTATGTTTACTTAACTCTAGGAAGTTTAAAAAACATGAGGTAGTACTTATACAGCCTCAACAAACCTAACCTAACCACAAATACGTCAGAAAAGACAAGACAAAAGTAGTCTGTCATAAATCTGCTATCTTTTATATTTTTATAAACTTTATAATCTTTTGCATGCTCTATAAACTATATAGAAATAATAACACATTCTTTTATATTTTTACAATATCAGCGGTGCAATTTAATATTTATTTTTATATTTACTTGAACATAAGAAAATCAAAAAGTTTTAATAACACATATTTGTATCATTAATATAAATCTTGTAATCTTCAATATGTATTTATAATATCTTTAATTTATTATTTTTAAATTTGTATATCTACATAAAAATCGATACTTCTGTTTATTTTTCAGAGATTGATTGTAATGTTCAAGCCACAAAGTAACTCAAAGTGTGATCTATCAGCTCATCTTCCCACGAGTAAGTGCATCGTGACAAACCCAGGCCTCGATGAATCGCGTTAAATTAATTAATTCAACGGTTAAGAGCGTTGCTCTCGTCGAAACAATGCGAGGTATGGTGAAAAAATGCCGCGAAATCTTTGTTCAGCTGGAAGGCTGCAGCGTAAAGATGGGTCAACCTTTCGCCTTGCGATTATGTAAGACCTCGGACTGACTGACCTTTAGGTTCGTTCATGGCATGCGGCATTTACGTAATTTACCGATTACGATGTATTAGACTCTTCTCTATGCCTAGAAAATAGTTCTCCTTCCCGTTCTAATATTTTTAAGCAACGCTAAATACTCCCCCCTTAAACGCGCCTCTCGGTGGTCGTCCTTTTAACCCTCGAACGACTGTGACCGGGTCAATCGTGACCCAAAACTGCACGACAACATACCAACTACAAACCATCAAAATACAAATCTTTATGATTGGAATTTGAATATTAATATATCTATCTTCGAGTTTTTCGGAGATATAAATTTTCTGTCGCTCTTGTTAGGTCGCGTTCGTTTATCTTCAGTCGAAAGTTTGTAGAAATCGTGTCGATCAGCTGCAACAATGAAAAATTCCTTCGCAAATGGAATACGCAATGCTTAAACGATGAACAGCAACCGTCAAACTAATAAGGTGTAAAAGTGGCCTGAAGAGAACACGTCCCCCTCCATTCGGCGTTCTCATAACAGCCGTTAATGAGTGTTACAGGTGTGTGTTACGGTGTACATCGTTTTCACGCACTTTTCACTGGTATTAACTCGAGATGCACGACAAAACGATTACGTCAGAAACGTCCGAGGGAGATCCACGCTCGTCCGAGAGGAGAGACGAGAAGTAGGGAGAGCCTGGATCTTCCTTGGACATCTCTGACATGATACTCTGTTACAGGGATTCACTAACGTTTATGGGCTAAAACCCACTTTCCAAAATTGTATTTCGTGACATGTATGTTCGTCAAGCATTACTTTTCAAAATTCCAACGTTCCACGATTTTGAATTCCCGAAATTCTGATATCCGAAACGACAATTAAAAATTTCATAGTTATACAATTTGGAAATATAAAAGTTTAAACATCGAATGATTCTGAGACTCTGAGATTTCGAAGTTCTAAGTTCCACTGTCTCAAATTTTCAAAATGTAACTTGGATCACATTTCAAATCTTTAAAATTCTAAATGTTCAAAGTTTCAAAGTTCTGAAGTACTACAGTTTCAAAATTCTGAGGTTTAAAAATCTCCAAGGTGCAAATTCTGGAGTTCAAAATAGTCCAAATACATAATACTGAAGTCTCAAAATTCCAAATTTTCGAAATTCTAATGTTCCAAATTTAAAAAATTCCAAGTTCCGAAAGTTCTAAAATTTCAAATTTCCATTTTCAAAATTAAAATGTTCAAAATTTCCACAGTTTCAAAATGAAAAAATTAAAAATTCCCAAAATTCCAAAATTTAATTAATTCGGAATTCCAGAGTTCAAGGGATTTAAACTTCCACAATTTTAAAGCCCCAAAATATGATAGTTCAAAAATTTCTAAAATCTCAAAGTTCCAAAATCCCGAAATTCCAATGTTTCAATGTAGAAAGTCCCAAAGTTCAAAAATTTCAAAAATTCCAATATCGTAAAGTTCAAAAAAATTTTAATTCCAATATTTGGAAATTTCTCAGTTCCAAAGAAAAAATAAATTTTGTAAATTGTGTATGAAGGTAACGCGATGTTATGAGATATCTAATTTATTGATATGATAAATATGAGTCAATCTTAATATCTGATTATCAATCTTGATATTTGATTATTTGAAATCTTAATACATGGCGACATCTACAAGCATTAAATCTTGAATGCGTTTCAGTCTGTAACGCCACGCTGTTTGAAGCGCGTATTAAATAAAAATTGACTGAATATTGTTGAAAATAATAAAAGATTGTAGCATATTATCGAAATTGTTAAAAATCTTATTTGTATTTTTCTTGATTATTTAATTTATCTGTTAAAACAATGTTAGAGCAAACAATAGAAGCCTTAACCAAAAGCAGAGTAATATTAGCTAGTGGATCTCCTCGACGACATGAAATAATACAAAAATTGGTAATTCTTGTTGTTTCATGAAGAAATTTAGTGTTATAGCAATAAAAAATATATTTTATGCATATAACCTAGTATAACTCATTATATTAGATTTTATGTAATAATTTCATAGATGTTGATATATAAAATCATGATAATTGAACATACATAGCGGTAAATTTAGATGAAACATAAATATGAATTGTTGTTACATATCAGGGTATAAATCCAGAAGTAGTACCTTCGCTGTATGATGAAAATTTAGATAGATCAGCATATAAAAGTTATGGAGAATACATACAAGACTTAGCGAAGTATAAAGTAGAAGAAGTATATAATAGACTGAAAAAAGATCTTAAACCACCTTTTCTAATAATTGGTGCGGATACAATGGTTACGATGGGTAATCTAATTTATGGAAAACCAAAAAATGAATCACAAGCATTTGAAATGTTGTCAAGGTAATACAATTACCTTAAGGCATAGTATACATCTGCTACATGATTTCTATTTCAGTTTAGCAAATAAGGAGCATACAGTTATCACAGGCGTATGTTTAAAAGCATCAAATACGGAGGTGAATTTTTATGAGTCCACAAAAGTGAAATTTGGGGATTTATCAGAAGAACAAATAAGAACATACATAAAATCAGGGGAATGTTTGTGTGTATAAATTAATTGCTTTTCGTATTTGAATAATAATTATTTTTTTATTCAAAACCATTCTGGTTTACAGAGATAAAGCTGGAGCTTACGGTGTACAAGGCTACGGTGGCTGTTTAGTTGAAAAAGTTAATGGGGATTTTTATACTGTAATGGGTATGCCATTATACTCATTAACACAACAATTAAACAAAATTTTCTCAAGTACCTAAAATGCATACAGTATAATTAATTTATTCTAAATATAAATTTATATATTTATGTAAATTTGTGCCATATAATAAAGAAAAAAAAACTTGACCCATGTAATTTTAATTACTTTCATATTATACATAGATGTATATTAAATTTTGATGAATTAAATTTTTTTAAGTACAAGTACATATAAATCGAGTATTTTCATTAAATGTACAACGTTAGTGTTACACATTTTAAATCGTTCGTACAGTGGCGCTTTTTATTTCGCCAGTAAGTCGTACGTAGAAGTCGGAGCGAAGTTGGTTGTTTCTTTCTCTTTGACAGTTGGATTTACCGGAACAGAGTTGGTAGTTTTGTGATGAGTATTTTGCCATTAAGGTAGAATTTAGGAGTAGAACAAATTGTTTTCTCATAATTCTCTCGTAAATTTATATAAAAAGATGGAGGATGTACTGGAAGAGGTTGTTTCTTCTGAAGATTTGAAGGTAAATATTTTCGATGAAAAAGATATAAGAATTGTATTTAAGTCGCATACGTCTTTTGTATAAATGGGTATAGTGACGCATATGAAATATTTCTAAGAAACATTTCACATCTTTTCTTGTAACATAAGATGGTAATTTGAGCCCATAGAACAGTTTTAGAGGTTAGGTAGCATTGATTTATTTCTTGAATTCGCATTAAAATTGTGAATTTGTCATTTTGGAATTCTAATTGTTATATTTAAGTATATACGTATTAATAGGACTCCATTCGATGGACTTCAAGTAAACTAAACAAGTAATATGACTCATAGATTACTTGCATCTAAATACATATACACATTGCATACACATATAGAAGAATTGCATCGCATTATGATATCTATCAAAAATGTGTTACTTATTTGTTCCAGAAATTTGAACGCGTATATCATGAACAATTACGTTCATCGTTCGTAACGCAGAAAGCACAGTTTGAATACGCATGGTGTCTTGTCAGGAGTAAATATCCTGCGGATATTCGAAAGGGAATCATTTTATTGGAGGATTTATATTGCAATCACGACGACAGTAATAAACGAGATTGTCTATATTATTTAGCAATCGGAAATGCTAGAATAAAGGTGAAATTATACAAAATCAATTAAATTTTTCAGAAATAAACTGAATATCAATTAATTAAACAATTTCTGTTTCTAGGAATATTCAAAAGCTTTAACGTACGTTAGATCATTTCTGCAAGTTGAACCCCAAAACCGACAAGTACAACATTTGGAAACACTGATTAAGAAGAAAATGGAAAAAGGTTTTCTTTTTATAAATTATTATTGGTTTGGGCAAATAAAACTTGCTATTCACACAGGACTAACATTTTTGCAATCTGCATGTATTACGAATCAATCATTTTATTTTCTCTTGTTTTTTCTTGTGGTAGTAGTTTCATGGGTTGGTAGTTATTATATTTCTTTTAGTTAAAAGCAGTCAGTATTAACTTATATTTTGTGCTTTTATGCAACATGTATGCTATGTAGTGTCATGATACGTAACATTAACAAAAGCAAGGAGTTTGCATGTTACTGAGTATAATATTTTTATACGCGTGTAATAGTGTTCGCATTAATTGACAATGATGACAAGTATGATCAAACTAGTTTTTATCTTCTCATATCACATACACAGCTAACTTATACTTTTTAGTCTATTCTTGTACATATTTCACATGTTTAATAAAAATAGTATTGTGAAAAGACTCTTTCTTAATGCCTTTACATATTTAAACTTTTAGTTCTGTTTAATTTTTGACTACTATCGCTTGTAACATAATTTTAATGGCAGATGAAAAGAAATATTGAAATTGTGACTGTTTGCTAGGTTTAAATATTTATTTTTTTGCAGAGGGTCTTTATGGTATGGCCATTGCAGGAGGGGTTATTATTGGTGTTGCAAGTATTCTGGGCCTCAGCTTTGCGATGGTCAAAAAACACTAATTAATACCTGAAGTAAGAAACTTGTGATTACTGTGTGATGTGGAATAGTTGCTTTGTACATGATATTATTTATAATTTGTTAATCGAAATATCTAAATATTTTACAAAAAAAAAACAGAGTAGCCACTTCGTGAAAAATTGAATGAACCAGAATGCAATTTATATATTGTAGAACAGCAAACATACATTTTTACACAAAGGACAAACAACCCAACAATAAATATCGCTTTTGTCGATACGTGTATTTTTTTAGACTTTCTTAAAATTTATTGTAATAATGTATTATAAAATCTTGTGTGTTGTCTTTTTTGTTTTTTTTTAATTATAATATATATTTATAGACCAATCTCGTTATTTTACTAAAGGAAAACGACATTCCGAATGTTATGTGTTGTTTGGTCATGTAACTGTACATTATTTTTAAGTGTTAATCCTATTAAATTAAATTAGTCACCAGGGGAACACGCGATGTTTGCTTATACCAAAGTTTCAGTACCTACGTATAAACATAGCTTTTGTACATAATGGTGAAGAAAAAAAAGAACAAACTATTGTATGATGTATTGTTACGTAAATCTTTCGTGAAATAAATGTTTTGTGTTACATCAGACCAACTCCTGTTCATCCATATTCCATATCTAGGAACACGTGTACGATTCACACGGAAAGATAACAGTCATGAGATTGTCGATTTTAATCAAAACCTTTTCCGATAAATCTAGAACAAAAATAAATAAACCGAATAATTTTTGCAGGACGTATTATTTGCAAAAATATCTGATATCTAATTTTCTTATGTATATATTTCATTTTTGAACGTATGATAGCTATGATAGAGAAGGTCAAATAAATAAGTATAGCGAATGTTTTCAAATTCAAGTCTTGTGGACGAACATTCTTCTTTTCAACCTCTTAAGGTTCGTTTTAGTGTTAACGTTTTGGGGGGGTTTCATTGAGAGTATTTATAGAGAAAAAAGAAACAATCAGACTATGTTTAGATGCAACGCGTGTTTCCCATTCGAAAAGAATACGTCAGGAAATAATTCTGAAGGAAGATTGTTTTCGACAATAAAATAAATATACTTTTTATATATAGATTTATTGACGACTTCTTAATATCCGTTGATAAAGTTGTTTATGTACAAAATAACGCTGGAATACCCCTATAATAATTATTATATTTAGAGACCTAAGTTATGGCCCAGGGACTCGTTGAAACCCCGCTCGGTTTCGACGAGTCTACGCTTATTTATTTATTTCCTCTTACGCCAAAATACAGAGCGTCGCTACCATTTTTTCCCGAGCGTGCAACGTTTCCCACGGCATCTTTTATCAGCAATATTTACAAAGTTCGATCGCGTCCCGTGCCACACCGTTAAAGGCGGCGAAAAAGAAGAAGCCGCCGGAATCTGGGCCACGCTCGACGTTTTATTATACACTTTATTAAAGATTCGATAAGTGGGAGAAAATTGTATCCGTATAGGCGATGAATGATTTTTATACGAACTATCTCCAAAAGTGTATTTACATACGGAGTCGAGAGGACTCTGGGTCACCGACCACGATGTAACACCGTATCATCGAACTGGATGGGGAAATTAAATCGTTTATTTGTTTATGGGCACACGGGTTACAACAGCAACGTTTCTTACAATCTTCGTTTCAACATTTTTTGGTTTCTCACACCTTGGAGGTCATTTATCAAGAGGAAGAATTGCAGCATGGCTCAATAATTGAAATATATTGTAATGTAAAATTGTATATATTACATAAATATATTGTAATAAATAAAAATTTTAATATATTAAAATGGCGAGACTCGATCACAAGTTTACAACAGTTACAATGTTTCTTAGTTAATTAAAAAAAAAATGTCCTGATTTAGTAATATTTTTATAGTATGACCTCCATGGCAGCGAATGAACTTTACTCTCGCTGGTATTCGACAAACTGGGTAAACTTTGAAGGGTGAAAATCGAATGCAACCTCAACGCGTGTTCTATAACGTTTAAAGTACATACCGCTAAATTATATTATCGTAACAATACGTGGCACTAATCTTTAAAAATACGTTGCTTGACCGTTGAACCTTATGATTCGTTTTTAATCTAAGTACACAATCGAACGATTACACGGCAGTGCAAGCCATCAGAACAATGTATCGCATTCGAAGAAGTAAAAAAGGTGTGCGTTTACATGACAGAACACATAACTGTAACAGTCGGATATAATTAATGGGGTTACATCCGTGGCTACTCGAAGGATCGGTCTCCGATTCGAAGACTATGATTATCCTCGAGGATCCAGGACGTCTCGACGTTCGCTTAGCAATAGGAATTAATTACTCGAGTAGAATTAGCAGCTTGAAAATACTTTTAAGCAGTGTATTTTTTTTAAAGGATGCATATTGCTTTCTCAATAAGGCTCCGCTATGCTTTACACGAATTGTACAGTGTCTTCACCGGCTGATCCTTCGATCTTAAACGCGTTTCCTCACTCGATTTTCAATTGTTCTCGTGAAGCCTCGTGAGTTTTTGAGTCTTGCTGAAGTTGGAAACGATTCAGAGTGGTACGAAGTCGAAGAGGGATGGACATCGAAGTCAGCCGCTACTGCGCGGATAAACCACCAAGAGTTCTACTTTGTTCTGCCATTATAAATTACTTTATGTTTACTCGTTACGACATAAGTCATTACAATTTCAGTCAAATTAATTTGCACTTTACTTTTGACCAACATAAATAATTCATCATCTTAGCCTCAAATGTTTAGGATAGGAATAGTATCGTAAGCTCCGAAATAGTATGTTACAAAATAACTTCGATCGATGGATTATGTTTGGAGGGGATTTTAAGACAGTTAGAACTCTTGTTAGCCCGTCGAACGCGAAAGGAACGTGAATAAATCGTGTGCATAGATACGAGTTTGAACGCCGTACGATTTGGCGCATAGTATTATAATTTGATTACGTATACTTGGTGGCAACATAGGTTTCCTTCGGCTAAGAACTTTAGGGAGAGTCCGCCATTTGCCTTTGGTTTCGGGAAGAACCTAGGGAGATCCTAGGGAGACCCTGAGGAGAACTAACCCTATTTCTCCTTTCAACTAAGGGAAACCTAAGTTGCAGCCGAGTGTACACAAACTTAAGTCGATCTTCGTAAAATTAAAACGATAGGCCTTACAAACTATCGACGTTAAATTTTGTACAATAATTTAATATCTGTGACACGATTAGTTTACTCAATCATACTCTTTACATCGCATCTCCTATCATTTCTCTCTTGTTTCTTTTTTTCTCTCAGCGGGTATCGATTGACTAGCAACACGATACGATACGATACGATTCGCTTTAACCCTCCAACAGCGGTGGTTGGGTCAATGGTGACCCAGATGCGTAGATACGAGGCATCGACTGAAATCAGCCATTTAAATTTCCGCAAGAAAATAACGTTAAATTAGGTAGTACAAGATAAGTGTTTGAAACTAGATTTAAACTCTATACGATGGGCCAATGATGACCACGCACCGCTGTTCGAGGATTAGTTAATTTATTAATTATCCCTTCGTCTAGTATGTTAATATCGTAAAATATACAATTTTTTTCATCCACTTCTATCTTAACAGAGTATGTAATACCCCTCATTTTTGCATCGACTACCTACGACACACTTGACCCCGACATTTACAATTAATTTAATTACAATCGGACATAGCAAAGTGCCTACGAAGTTTCGACACCTTTCCAATTCTCTCTGTGTTTCGTTTAAACGCTATCGTCTGAAACTTACGTTACTTAAAAAATAAGATCTGATATATCTAGTGTTTGTTTATCGCTATACGTTCATTTTCGAGTTACTCGAATTCGGCCCATTTCGGGCCCGTCGAATGTTAGGATATCAACAGAGTTCCATTATCGGTTTTTGGGCAATTCACCATAAGTATGTGATATTTTACGTAGTATCGATTGCTGGGTCACAAAAGACCCGAAATGATATTCTTCGTACAAAAAGTTTCGTTTACGATATTCAATTTGATCGAATACTTGCTTTTTTACAATAACAAGCATTCCTGTTTAAATATTTTTCAAAATGTTTAGCGTCGATTAAAAAAAATATATCGTTACCAAAGTCATTTGTCAGACGACACAATTTTTTGGCAATTTTTACTAATTTAACCTTTGTGTACTGCTCGTATTTTCATTACGAATAAAAGTTTATATTTTATTCGACGAACATACTTTCCGAGCGTTTCTCATACATTTCGCATAAATAGATGTTTTAATAATCATTAAATATTGGATTTATATTTTTAGTAAATTTCAACTGCAAATATGGTGCACAAAGGTTAATATAAACATTTTTACGTGTTCCGATGAATTTTAAATAACAGTATTTTCAATATATCAACAGAATAGAGTTCGATATTGTATACAATACGGTGTCAATATGATACAACAGTTTGTTTCAAAGGTTGTTTACAAAAATCAGGTAAAAAAGATGGCAGTTTAACCCTCTGAGTGCTGTGGACGCACATACAGGATGTTTCAAATTATCAAATTTTGCCCTTATATAAAAATATATTTCTCAATAAAATTGTCTGAAAGCAACAGTTTATTTATACGAAAGTAATAGTTTATTTGTACGAAAGCAATAATTGATTTGTACGAAAGCTCATTAGTTAATATCGAATTTATTTAGTTATATTAAATTCAATATAACTAAACTCAATATTTATACTAAACTCAAAATTCAATGTAACCGATAACAAATTAATTTTGTGCATTTTTGTACAAAATAAATAAAACATATCAAGGAAATTTATTTTCATTTTGGAACACCCTATACATCATTTCTTGAAGATATTTAATAGTAAATTTGATACTTATACAATATATATTATCGGTGAAAAATTTAATATCAATGTTTTTTAAAGTATTAAAATTTACTTAACAGTAAAGGGTAGTAACTTATGCTGTACAATTTATTTGTAAACTGAATATCCTCGTATTAATTCAAATTTCTCAATTTTTGTCGCCATATCACTCAAATAATATCCACGTTTCACAAAAAGAGACAAGGTACACTGGTTTTGGCACCGGAATGTCTTCAGCATCGAATTTCTCGGCCATGTGTGTTTTAAATTGAATACGAAAGAGATACTTCTCTTAAATCGAATGCATAATCGTGTAATGCACTTGGAAAACCTACTAGCATGCATCTCGATCGCCAATGCACATTATTTCATGTTAAAATGCTTCCTCGATGTATTCAGCCGAATACATTCTGGAAAAATTGATTCGATATAGGTTAGATTACCATAACCTTATTTAATTTAACCCTCTCGACTCGAGCCAATAATTTTGTTACGCCAGAACAATGCTATGGGACTTAAAACTGTATAAATTTTGATTTATAATAATTAATGCTGTAATTATTAATTGAAATTGTAATTACAAAGTTTATTTGTACAAAATAATCATCGAATCACAGATTGCTACGATGATGTTCAAATTTGATTTTGTTAATTTAAACAAAATTAGAATTTTGCTTTAAATATTATTTTCTGTTATAAAAGAAAAAATTGTTTGAAGTAATTTAATACAATTTAAGACTTACACAATTTTTTCGTTTAAAATATAATACGTTTAATTTTAATCGAAATGGATCATAATTGATCTGCTTGGACGTTTTGAAGATTTATTGAAAAATCCACTATCTAATATTCTATATGTTTTTGTAATTATATTAATTTACATGTAACAAAATTATAAGAGTTCGGTCAAAGAGGTTAAATGTCTGTAAATACAAGAATATCAAATATAAAAAGAATACATAACACAAACTAAATGCTACTTTAACAAAAAGTTACACGAAATAAATAAAACATTACATAGGAAAAGTAATAGAACTATGAAAGACTCGTCGTTTTAAAAAATTGAAGAAAGGTTAATACGTTTATAACAAATCTTTAATTTATAATTAAGCTCGTTTAGTACAAAAATCTGTCGTGAATTAAAATATCGTCAGAAGAATCTTCCGTGGAATAATCAAAAGAAAAGTTTACACCCATCTTTGTATCAACCTTCGTACAAAAAAATTGATATCGTTCAATGTTTGTCGCGCTTAAATATAATTTTAATACAAATAACACAGATTGTACGAATTTGAAAAATGTTGCATCTACGTCTACTTAATAAATAAAAATATCAAAATGGACATTTTGAACATCTCATTAGCGAGTGTATCCCTCCTTTAAAGCTTAAAATTATCTATTCCGGAAAATAATTTGCAAAACAGGGGGTCCTGTACTTTTGCGAAACAGGTTTTCAACCGACAGCAAAAGGCTCAAGGGTGAAATTACTTCGCGAACTTTCTTCTTATCGGTGTTCCCTTTGTAAGGGTTCAAACGGCGATAGAATTTCCTCGAGAGGATTCCCCGTGGAATAATTTTAATTTTCTTGCAAAAATTTGTATCTTCTTTACGACATTCTTCGAATGATTTATTAGTTATTTCTACGATCGTACGAGCAATCTATCAGGTGACGTCAAAGCTTGATCCTGAAAAGTTTTATCTCCAACAATTTTCGAGATAACATCAAACAAATCGTACTTCTCGAGATGAGAACCAAATTGTACCCATTAATTCTGTTTACTCGACGGAAAGAACGAAGTTCAATGAAAAACCCGATTTGAGTGAAACTCGCGTTATATGAAAGTAGGCCATTTTTTACATCGAATGAACCATTTTTTTATAACGTCAATTTGTATGCTTAAGCAGATAATTTTTAGTTAAAAAAAAAATATATGTAATTTCTTTGATAACTGATTTGAAATTTCTGTGACAAAAGATTAAATTGAACATGTGTTAGAAATGCTAACTTAAAAAAGATTCTATTATATAATTTTAACAATGAAATGTTATGTTCATTTTGTACAAAAGAAATAACAGAAAATGAATTTTTTAAAACTCATCTTTATAAATCTAAAACTGATAATCAGATGACAGAAAAATGGCGGGAAAGTTGTGAAAAGATTGTAAATATATTCGAAAGTAACTATATTTCGAATTGACAATTATGTTTGTTAAAATTCAGTATAAACAAGAACGAAAGGAAAATTGCACACCAAGGAATCGAACTTAATTACACAACTTTAAGGTTATGTAAAATGGCGGGAAATATGAACCGTTCAAATGCCCCCAACCTAATGTTTTCAAATTTAAACTTACTTATTACAATCATTTCACTGTAAAATTGCCATGAAATTCCGTGGATACTTTTACAATTCAATAAAAGGATTTTTCAGACAAAAGGTATGAGAAGTAACAAATGGTCAGTGGTTTGCGAGGTCCTCCTTGATCCAATTTTTCGCAACTTCGCGTAAAGCTACTAGATTCGGTGTCAAAAATGTCCCACATTTCAGTCCTCGATGTTCCGCTTTAAAACACAATCGAGATTTTCCAGAGTGCGAAGAGAAAGGCTGATTTTTAAAATGGAAACTCGAGCAGGGATTTTCTCGTTTTTCCCCTCAAATAACGGGTCGCGAGTAGCTGCTCGAAAGCTATTCCAGAATCGAAGCTCGTCTAGAGGGCTGGGACTTGGAATCCACCTTCTCCACGGTTGAGAACGTCGCACGAAAGAGTCGATTCAAGGTGCAGTCACCTTTCTCGACCGGGGTGACCGTGGAATTCCACAGGGTACACTCGGCCGGAAAAATAATCCTCGCCTCCTTCTCGGACACGTTTCTCGTTCTGGAGTGGCAGATTCGCCAGACTATTGCGTGCTTAGGAAGATAAAGGTTCATTCACATCGTAACTCGAGTTCCAGTGCAGCTCTGGGCAACTGGTACCCACGGGGCAAGCATGTCGAGCGGAAGATGGTTCCGTCATGAAGAGTTAACACTTTGACTACCATGAAGACATTGCAATTTCTATCAAATAGTATTTATCTTTATGTTTCGTGTACAATAGTTTGTTTTTATTAGGATTAGACTGATGGCAGGTTATACTCTTAGATTCGTTACAATTTTGTGGAGGATTAAATTAGGTTAACTCATGAGAAACGAACTTTTATTTCATAACATTTTTGAAAGGATGTTGACTATGTAGAGTTTAGAATAAGTTAGGATAGATTTGTCAAAAATGAAATATTGATTTAGTAATTTTGGAAGGATGGACATTTTGAAAAATACTGAAGACTTAGGATAAATTAGGTTAGGTTTAGTTAACTCGTTAAAAATCAAATTTGTGTATAATAATAAAGGTTAAGTTACGTTTATGTAGTAAAGATCAAGGTTTTATTTAATAAAAATATATTTTAAAGTATATTGTGAATTTTGATGTGAGGATAAGTTTAGTAAGGTTAGGTTAATTTAAAATACCCAAATACTCACACGATTTATGATAACCGAATTAATTTGAATATTTTTATAAATTTTCAAGAATTGTCATAAAAATTTCAACTCATATTTGGTTGTCAAAGTGTTAATTCTATCCCAATCTATCCCTGCATCCTTTTTTAAACAAAAAGGCTATCAGGTGTTAATTGTCCTCTGATGCATTGGTCAACTGACCCAGGGGCATCGAGTTGCCCGATTTTCATCAGCCCACATTTATATGCTTCGATATAAAAAATAAAATAAATAAAGGATCGCAGTTTGATCGGAACATGTGTCACGGGTTGCATCGATATTGATTAATTACTAGCTGCCTCTCGATTCGATAACAATTTTTGCAACACACGGCTTTCTATTTTGCATGTCATGTTTCTTCATTTAAAAAAACAACGAACAGATTTAAAAAATTTAATACCTCACTAAATGACATGGACCTCGCCGTTTGGAGAGACAGATATATATCGCTGTCAATAGCTGCACAAACGAACGGAACTGTTAATTGTAAATTGTTTAAACAATTTTGAGGTATTCGTGCCTTTTATCCACGTGACATCGATATATTTTGATTTGCGAGTAAGTGTTCAAAGGGTTGTCTTCATCACACGAACCGAGACGTTAATTCTAATTTTAAGTCAGCTAACTGGCCTACCGTTATTATTCTCAAAATAAAAATATACGTATAGTTTATTACACAATTTACACGTTTCATATTTCTATCGATTTTCTCATTTCTCTTTTCAATCTCGCGATTTGAGCGAATACCCGATTTGTCTCGTTCTCTGCCACGGACTTTTTTTTACAAAAATTACTTAATAGTTCGTCTTCGTGTTTCATACACCCTATAAAGTATTTCAGAATCGATTTACATAAAAAGAATCGTACAATTCCGTTAAACAAATTTTGCAACATTGTGAGTCACCCTGTATACAAGGGGTACAAAATCCGAATTGTTTACTGCCACTTTTGAAAACGATTCCATGCGTGCTTCATATTCCAGTCACAAAACACAACACCCTGCAACAAGGTATTTTTCACAACATTCGTCAGACTCTTCAAGATCGAAACGCAATCGATAGCATTAGACTGACATTTACAATCTTCTGACATCTTCATAATTTCTTCAGAGTTGTTCTTCAGATTCGTCCGTACCTCGTAGATGAAGACCAACTAATCTTGGACCTGTCCATCGTGCTCAGTTGATTTTATTCTCAGAATGTCCACTGTCCGATAACTTTGAATAACCAATCAGTCCTTTGTTCACCGCAACGTCTTTATCATCGACCTTTCCTTTTGTTACGCGTGCAGGTTCCATCGTACACGTGTCCTCATAATCTCGAACAAGTAATACTTCCTTCAAAACCTGACGTTATCCGATTACCCTGATCGCTGCCATAACGTGGCAATTAAGAACCAGAGTTTGGTGTTCAGCAATTCCAAGGTCGAAGCCTGTCCCTGGGACAGGCAAACAGAGCGGTTGGAATGTACCCAGATATCGGTTAATTACTCGTCGATATTGTTCACAGATGTCCGTCGTAATCAGTCTTCAAATTGATTTAGTGTTGCCAGTTCACCAATTCCATCGTTGCCCAGTGCACCTTTCCTAACCAAATAGACCAGTGATGGGCTTTCAAGCACTTCCAATCAGGCATCAAACCACTTTGAGTCTTAGGGGAACCTTCAAAACGTTGAGAATCCAGAAAGCTTGCACGAAGAGTTCAAATATGGAGAAATACTTCGGCATCAAGGTGATCACCTTTAGTGTGGTTATGGTTTTATGGCTATACTTCTGAGGCTATGCCTGCAATCAGACTCTGTCATTCGGAGAAAATGTCTCAGAGCGATGAAAGAAATAGCCAGAGATGATCAAAAAGAAGCACCGTATGATGCCGTTTCGGAAAGGAGCACCAAATGATGCGACATGTACTTGGTAATCTAAACCTTGATATTAGACTTTAGGTCTGCTAAGACCGTGACCCATTTAGTAAATTGTTGAATCGACGATTACATTATGGTTGAACCCGGGTCAAGACTTCCAGGATTCGAATAAAATTCAAAGTGATCCGACCTTGTAGTATCAAATACCCATCACCGGCGTTTAGTCATTGGCGGAACAAGGTGCCTGCTTCAACGTTCGACTTCAGTCTTCGATTCAATTCACTCGGCCCTTCAAGGTTCCCTTTGACCCTCACCCTGAACCGTCGCAATCCGTTTACGCTCGATAGGTTCCGATCTCTCCCATCCGCAGTCCATCGTCGTGGGCGTCGTTCTGAGCGTCTCGGTGCTTGTCGGACCGATGGGGGACGGATTGTACGCCGGCGTCCCGGTCGCGGTTCTTCTCCCGCCCTGAAGACCTGTCCTTCTCGCGCGGGAAGTGATGGTGCTGATGAGTCGCGTGGCCGTTCATGGGCAGAGTGGGATAGGAGGATTGATGGTGTCTGGAAGGTAACGGCGGCGGGTGATGGTGTCCTGGGACACCATTCTGCAGGGTCGCCTCGTGCTGCCCTCTGTCCACTGCGCCCTCGTTGTCCCGGAGGGGCGGTGGTTGGGGGGTGCGACGCAGGGAGTGATTCGAGTAGTGCAATCTAACGCCGGTGGAAGAGCAATTATCGCCAGCGATGCTCAGCGGCGTCGAGCCGTCCTCTATGGGGCCAGCCGTACGGTGACCGGACGTGCCGGTGTTGGGCAGCGTTCCCGGGCGACGCATTTGTCGCGCCGTTTCCCCGTCGATGTATGTGAAGCCTTCGGCGAGGGTAGTGCTGCCATGGGGCAGGAACCACACACCGCCGGTTCCAGGGCTCGCCGCCCGAAGTTCTAGCTACAGTTCCGTCACCGGTATGGGCTTGACGCCTGCCGCTATCTGCGAGTGTTGCTGCTGTTGTTGTTGTTGCTGCTGCTGCAGCTGCTGTTGCTGAAGATGATGATGGTGATGGTGGGGCGGTAGTTGCTGAGGTTGGGCCTGATGGTGATGATGGTGGTGATGCGTGTGAGCGGACCGGACGATGTACTCGTCGTCGGAAAAGGTTTTCTGGTACTCGTGCTCCTTGCGGGATATCGCGCGGTTCTTCCACTTGTAGTCCTTCAGAGCAACTCGGACCCGGCCGCGACATCTGTAGTAGAGGATCAGAGCTAACCCGATTAGCGAGACTAGGCCAGCTGCGCACAGAGTCGCCAGCAGAGCCTGTTTCCGGGGATCCGAGAAGGCGCAGCCCAGCTCGTCTGGGGTCATGCCCTTGATGGGTTTGCCTTTGGACTCTGGAGGTTCCGCGCATATTACTGGACTGGAATTCCTTGGGACGAGCACCTCGGATAACCAGAGCAGGCTACAGTCGCAGACTATCGGGTTCTCGCTCAAGTCCAAACGCCGCAGCTCGTTCCAGGCCACCAGGGACTCGGAGAACCCTGTGAACGCGTTGTCTCGCAGCATCAGATGCCTTAGATTCGGTAAACCAGCTAGGGAACCGTCCTCCATAGTGGCTAGCCTCTTGTTGCTGTTCAACACCAGCGTCTCCAGGTTAGCGTTGTCAGAGAACGCTCCTCGTTCCACGATTGTTAACAATTTCGCCGCTGATATGTCTAGCTTCTTCAACTTGGACAGGCCTTGAAAGGCGCCTGACCTTAGCGTCGTGAAGAAGTTTTGACCCAGAGTCAGCTCCTCCAGGCGAGGCAATACGGCCAACTGTTTGGTTGGTACCTCTCGAAGTTTATTCCCATCTAGTTCCAACGTACGCAGGGCGTTCAGACCACGAAAAGCAGCGTCGCTGATGTCGTCCAACCCTGCTCCAGTGATGTCCAACACAGTTAACTGTTCTAACCCCTTGAAGGCGTCATCGGGTAAGGACGAAAACGCGTTCCAACCGATGTGCAGCTCCGCCAAGGAATTTAACGGCGCCAAAGCTGGGGACGGAATTGTTCTCAGCTGATTATCATCCAGATGCAGCACCCTTAGGGTGCCCAACTTCTGGAACGCGCCAGGTTCCACCTTCGATATCCGATTCTTTCCCAGATCCAGCTCCTCCAGTTTCGACAGGGAGGCGAATAGACCGTTCTTCAGGCTCTCCAGATAATTATCCCGCAGATTCAGCACCGTCAACGATCTCAGACCTTGAAAGGTCTTCTCGGTCAACGCGGAGATCTTGTTGTGCCTGAGATGCAACTCCACCAGCTGCTTCTGGGCGTCGAAGCTGCCGTTCGGAATGGTGAAGAGGTGATTGCTAGAGAGGTCGACGTTCTTCAGATCCCCGTAGAACTGGAAGGCGGCCGCGTCCACGATCTTTATCCGATTCTCCTTCAGCACTATCCGCTGGATACTCGGGTTCAAGGCTATGGGAATGACGTCCAGGTTCGCGCCTATGCAGGACACCATCAAGTTGTCGTCGTCGCAGATGCAGCCGTTCGGGCAAACGGCAGTGCCCAGGGTGAACAAACTGGCCAGCACGAACATCTGCAGCAGCGTGGTCTGGAAACAACAAATAAGAAATTCTTCGTTAGAAAGGTAGCTCGCTTATCGCGTAACACAATTCACGTTAATGCCAGGTTTATTGCCGGACATAAATTATTTTCCGCGGACACTGTCGGCCACATTCGTGACTCGGCCAGTCCCGTAAATGAGCAAAGTTACTTCGGCTTCGGGGATTGGTCGCTCGGGAAGATTAACTTTTTTTTTTCAAACGTCGCGCATTAATTTCGAGCAGAAGCACGCGATATGTAATTAGTGTGCGTGCACGGTCACCACGCGAGTTGATTTCTTGAGTAATAGCCTGAAATTAAATTTCACTCGTTGCTGTAACGGTTTGTTCAAGAGAGAAGTACACGTTTTGGGTATAAATTTGCAATTGTTAATTTTTAATGTACACAAACGGCTAAGTTTTAATCGCCGAGTGTGATTGCTATGTGTCAGGTTGCGTTAAGGGGGAAAACTGCCACGTCATTAGGAAAGGATTATACACCGGCGATAGCGAAGTTACGCCAGAGGGTCGCCAACACGCTTGACCCCATTAGTCATTTCTCATTTCGGTCGTATCACGAGATTCAACCGCTATTTAATGAATCGAGATCCTTGAACGTGCTTTGATATTATTCATCCGGGCATTTCTGCATATTTACTGGCAGCACGCACTGCGCTATGTATTTCGTGTGCAAATGGTCACACAGTACGTTTCACGAGGCCGTTCCGTGAGTTACGTTGCCATCGCTAGAACGAAATAATTTGACATAATGCAAATGTAGTACAGTATTTATAAATAAACATGTTCGAGATGTAGCACGGCCGCTCTGACGCGTTCGTTGCCCACTGGGGTAAATTTACACGCACCAAATAGACGGTAAAATTCAAACAAATTCCACAACATCTATTCACTCAGATATTTCGAGTTGGCCGCGCGAATAAATCTACAGTTTTACTGTTTAACGTGTTAAATTTACAGACTGTATAATTGCATACCCGGGATAGATCGTGTTATGGGCGAATTGTAAATTTGAAATTTCACGAATGAACATGTTAAATCTATCGGGTAGTTTCGCTGCCGAATGACTTGAGCCTATCATCCGCTCTGCAGATTTACAGTTTTAGTACCGAACGGTAAGTCTGTCACGTGCTAGTAAATTTACAGTCTCGGTATCGAACGTGTTAAGACTATTACACAGACTGTGCAGCTACAGTTCTGAGACCAAACGAGTTAAACCTGTCACGTGGTGAGTAAATTTACAGTTCTGGTACCGAAACAGATAAGCCTGTCATGCGGTGTGTAAATTCACAGTCTTGAGACTGGACGTGTGAAACCTGTCATGTAGATTGTAGATTTACAATATTAGGGTCGAACCTGTTAAGTCTGTCATATGAACTCTGCATCTTGGTATGATACTTCGTTTCTTATTGTTTATGCAATAATTTTAGATGGGGGTTGTATGAAGTTTTGGTATAGTTGGGTAAAATAGGGTTACTTCTTATTAATATATTAAATTTGAAATACTTTGTCATTTTGGTTATTTGAAAATTTGTTCTCTGGTTAAGCTGTATGGAATTAAGTGAATTTTGGAGTATGGTTTATTGTAATTTCATGACAGAAAAATATCACAGAATACTACTTGTTCTATATCAAATTAAAGGGTAAGGTTTGCTGAAAATTACTGTATAAATGCACCTTTCATATTATTTAAACGAAGTTAGAAATTAGTATTGAAAATTAGGAAATAAATGTTCAATTATTGCATATCAACCAGCTGGTTGAAACCTAAAAGTGTAACAAGATTTCATGACAGAAAAGTATTGCAAAATGTAATTTATATTATATGAATTTAAAGCTTAAAGTTTGCTGAAAATTGCTATATAAATGCACCGTTAATATAATTAACATAACGAACAAATTGAGAATAAAAACTGTTACATTCTCGTAGCTGCTTTTGAAATTTGAAACGTCTGATGAAATTTCATGACTGAAAAATATCGCGAAATACTACTTGTGCTGTACTGCTTTAAAGCTTAACGTCTATTGAAAATCACTGTGACAATGCACTCTAGATGTTATAAATATTAGTAAAGTTAAAGAGTGGAAAATAAAATTGTTAAACTGTCATATATTGGATATGAGATAATTGATTTTGGAACCGAAATGTTGCGATCAAATTTCATGACAGAAAAGTATCACGGAATATCACTTATGTTACATGAATTTAAAGCTTAAGATCTACTGAAAATCACTGTATAAATGCACCCTTAATATAATTAATATTAACAAAGTTACAAAGTAAAGAGTGAAATTGTTAAACTGTTATATACTGAACATTAAAGATTTTGAAACGCAATTATTCTGACAAGATTTCATGACAGAAAAGTATCACGGAATATCACTTATGTTACATGAATTTAAAGGTTATGATCTACTGAAAATCACTGTATAAATGCACCCTTAATATAATTAATATTAACAAACTTACAAAGTAAAGAGTGAAATTGTTAAACTGTTATCTACTGAACATCAAAGATTTTGAAACGCAATTATTCTGACAAAATTTCATGACAGAAAAGTATCACGGAGTATCACTTATGTTACATGAATTTAAAGGTTATAATCTACTGAAAATCAGTATATAAATGCACCCTTAATGTCATTAATACTAGAAAAGTTATTAATGAGAAACCAGTACTGTTAAATTGTGACGTATAAAACAGCTGATTTCAGATTTTGAAATCTGACGAAACATCAGCAAAATTCAAATAAATCATAAAATAGCTAAGTAGTAATTTTGCAATTATGGGCAAATCATATGGGCTGTAAATTTACAGTCTTGGTCAATCTGTAAAGCTCGTAAGGCCATATCAGAAGGCGTAATCTACAGCGCGCGAAATTTGAAAACTTAATAATTTGAATGCGCTCGTTACCGTAATATATCTATTTTTTCAAGGAAACACTCGCCGCTATTTCTCAGTCACGATCTCCAGATTGCTTATTCGTGATTAAACACAACCCAGGGTTATAATTACTTTGTTTCTAACTGCAGTGATCGTAGGTTTTCTTTCGATTAGAATTTCATGCCGGTGTGTGGTTTTTCTTTCATTAAAATTGCAGAGTAGTTTTATGGGGTTTCTCTG
This sequence comes from Megachile willughbiella, assembly GCA_945859595.2. Classification (NCBI taxonomy): domain Eukaryota; kingdom Metazoa; phylum Arthropoda; class Insecta; order Hymenoptera; family Megachilidae; genus Megachile; species Megachile willughbiella. The sequence goes on from OX243796.1 coordinate 17,110,004, forward strand.
ACTTGGTATCATAAATTTAATTAACTTACTTAATAACAACTTCGAGATAGTTGCTAAAGGTCACGAGAGAACGATTATGATTTAAAATCCTTATCTTTCTGTTGTAAATAAATACAGTAAAATAACAACTAAAATACAGTGAAATAATCAGTGTTAAAACAATACAAACAAAATCATATAAAAAGAATGTATAACTTTGTGAGTAATTTCTAAAATATTTACTCCGTAGAGACAGGTGTATAAAATGATTAGCATGTTTCTATAGATAATTGTTAATAAGGACAATGTATTCTGCAGGAGATGGCTGATAAACAATTCTCGAACGATAAAATCGAGTGGTTCGTGCGAGTGAATCGTAAATTGAAATCAACTGAAAGCACGACTTCAGATTAACATAAGATAATTTAACCAAACACGATGGAATAACGTTGGCCGTTGTTTCCGTGACCGAAACAATACCGCCATTAGCATCTCAACGCCGTCGTAATTATATGCTCGTGAGCTCACGCGACATCGAATAACCGGACCGTTATCTGCAACCTAAATGCTGTTATAATTCGTATTAGATCGTACTTGTAAAACTACCTTTACCGAAAGGCTGAGACCTATTTTGGTTAACTCGTGAATTTTTATTGGATTTGCCCCCAAGCGGCAATGAAGGCTTCACGTTCTTTATCGCCATTCAACGTCAACGTTATTGCCATTGTTGTGATTGATTAACACGTTCTTCTGGTGGCTTTTAATCGCTATTGCTGATCGTGATAGGGTTATATATGGTAACAGTAGGAAGCTTGTTACGTTGCTTCCATTTATAGTGCCGGATGAAAGTCTAGATTTGGTGGTTTATTGTTAGACTTGGAGTGTTTTATGTGGCAATTAACGAGGTAGGTACGGTGTTTCAAACGCTGATTTGATATGAATTTTGTGTAACTGTAGAGGAATTGGAAGATATTAATTTTGTAAAATTATAGTATGTATTTATTAGAATTAAGGGCAAATTTTTTATTAACAATTTAATGTAGTGGCAGCTTTGTTGACCTAAACATTATTATTCAAAATTCTATGAACTTTAAAATTCTTTAATTTTCAATGTTTCAAGTTTCTTGGTATTTGAATATCCAGGTTATTCAATCTTTCAGATTTTAAAGTTTCTAAATTTTCAAGTTTTCCTTGAATTGATGATTCTATAATTTTACAATTTTACAAATATGCAATTTTTCAATTTTTCAATTTTTCAATTCAATTTTTCAATTTCTCAATTTTTCTATTTTTCAACTTTTCTATTTTTCAACTTTTCTATTTTTCAATTTTTCAATTTTTCAATTTTTCCATTTTTCCATTTGTCAATTCTTCAATTTTTCAATTCCATTTTTCAATTTCTCAATTTTTCAATTTTTCAACTTTTCAATTCTTCAATTTTTCAATTTTTCAATTCTTCAATTTTTCAACTTTTAGATTTTTCAATTGTTCAACTTTTCAACTTTTCAATTTTCCAATTTTCCAATTTACCAGTTTATAATTTTTTCAAGTTTTCCACTTTAGTTTTACGAATTAAAAAGTTAAACAATTTTGCAATACTTAAAGTATCCAATTTTACAATTTTTAAATTTTAACTTGCAAATATTTAATTTAAAAGTTTTAAATTTAGAAAGATTTGGAAGAGCTTAGAGATTTCAATTTCGATGTTTCAACTTAAAAATTTCACTGTGAATTGTAGACTAGGAAATGTCTAATTACAAAATTTTTATTTGGAAGCTCAGAATTAGGTACTTCGATTAGAAACCATAGATTTCAATGCTAAAATCTGCAAATTTTAATTTGAAGATATAAATAATAAATACAAAATTGAACTATCTATATTATTTAAGAATTTGTTAACTTATCTAAAACACTTATATCAACTACTTGAAACTGCAAATAATAAATGCAGTAAATATTGTGAAACTATTTGGTAACATTTGTAAAAAATAAAAATACTATTTACCGCTTTTAATACTGTTTTAATTTATTTTAACTTTAGTACTATTTAACTCGTGACACATACTCAATTCACGTGTGATAAATCGGACTCGCATTTTCGTGGCAATTGAATTTTGAGCTCAATCTACTATAACGTTCCTCAATTAACTATAATGTTCCTAATCAACGATCGTTGAATACAAAACGTGCGAAATTTTCTAATTTCCATTATTCCTCTTCACATTGTAGAAATAATTAGTTAACTGTGAATGACGCAACTGCATAGATAATTGTTAACAAAATTTCCAACTGCTTCTCAGCGTTGCAGTGAACGTTAATCGAAAACCTCGAACACGTAGAGAAATAACAAGCTCGCAGTACGATTTCAAAGACAACCTCCGCGAAGATAGACAAAGCACAACTGTACACTTTCACGGTTCGAGTGCTTTTTGTCTTAATTACGTGTCGTTACGCGCAACTAATTGCAGCGAGATAACGCGGCGAGAATACGCCAGACGTCTCGACTTATCGCCCGCACTAATCATACCGGGTCCAGGGTGAAAGGGCTGGACCGAGGGTTGGTTACAGACCTAGGGATGAAGGAAGGGGTAACGTCACGCCAGTTTCGGGGTGAACACGTCAGATTTAACTGGATGTAATTAGCGATTACAAATTACCCTTTTGTCCATTAGCGCGGCCGCGATACGTGTGGCAGATTTGCCCGGCCGCCGCTGTAAATGAACATCCACTATGCACAAAGGTGTTGCTACCCTTCTCACCGTTTCTCTTTCATCCCTTATCTGTGGATCTAAGCCCCATTTCCAAATAACGTTTCCACCCTAGCGAAATGTTAACAATTACGAAGTTCTATGTGAAACAAACTTTGCAAATTGAATGCGGCTTTTATGGTAGCTGTGAGATGATTTTTTGATATTTTTGGGGAAAGAGATGTAATACTTTGTAATAGCCGTGTACTGATGGTTTAGTTCTGAGGTGCAAAGGGGTTGTAACATGTCGTTTGCATTATTTATGTATTAACTTGAGATAACGGCTATAAGTGAAAATTGTAGTGTAATTAGGTAAATAGGGATTTTTATAACACTTCATTTTTGTTATTTATAGATTAATTTATATATTAATGTATTTCTGTATTAATTTTTAGGATGGACTTTTGGTGATTTGAAGATGCGGTTGTGTTAGCTTGTATTGAATCACACAAGTTTTGACACGTGGAAAGTCTGAGATAATTTCATGACAGAAAAGTATCATAAAATACCACTTGCATTATGTTAATTTAAAGCTTAAGGTTTACGGAAAATCACTGTATAAGTGCACCCTCAATATTATTAATATTAGCAAAGTTACAAATTAAAGAAGAACCGTTCAATTCCCATAAGCGAAACAGCTGATTTTGAAATGTAAGATGATTTATGAGATTTCATGACAGAAAAGTATCTCAAAATACAACTTGTGCTATATCAATTTAAAGCTTAAGGTTTACGGAAAATCACTGTATAAGTGCACCCTCAATATTATTAATATTAGCAAAGTTACAAATTAAAGAAGAACCGTTCAATTCCCATAAGCGAAACAGCTGATTTTGAAATGTAAGATGATTTATGAGATTTCATGACAGAAAAGTATCTCAAAATACAACTTGTGCTATATCAATTTAAAGCTTAAGGTTTACGGAAAATCGCTGTATAAGTGCACCCTCAATATTATTAATATTAGCAAAGTTACAAATTAAAGAGGAACCGTTCAAGTCCTGTAAGTGAAACAGCTGATTTTGAAATGTAAGATGATTTATGAGATTTGATGACAGAGAAGTATCGCAGAATGTTATTGGTCTAACATAATTGTAAAGCTTATAGTTCATTTAGAATCACCATATAACTGCACTTTTAATATTATTAACTCTAGCATAATTAAAAATTAGAAAATACAACTGTTAAGTTGTATTTAACATATGAAATAGTTGACTTAGAAGCTTAAAACGTCTGACAAAATTTCATGACAGAAAAGTATCATGAAATACTACTTGTGGCACATCAAATTAAAGGTTAAAGAATAACAAAACCGAGCATATCAATGCACCTTTAATATTCTTAACAGGAGAAAAATTATAAATTAAAAAGCACGTACCTATACTGTTATACCTCAAACAGCTGATTTCTAAACACAAAAGGTCTGAAGAAATTTCATGACAGAAAAGTATTCTGAAATACCACACATAGCACAATAAATTAAAGGTTAAAAATTGCTAAATATGACTACGTAAACGTTTCTTCAACAATCTCAACTCAAAATGGCCGATTCTTCTTTAAAACAAGCATTGAGCAAAGCAATTTGTTTTGACATTGCGTACTGTTAAGCATTCAATATTTAATTATTAATATTTTAAAATATTATAGGAATATTTAAATTCTCGGATCACAGAGTCTATAGTATTTATATCACACAATCTTTTTACTTATAACTCCCTGTATACCAGAGAAGAGTGTCAGCAATCAATCACAGAATACAAGAAAATTTATTTCATTTTTAATGTACCTAATGTAAAAAAGTACCACATTTTTATAAAGACATAATATTAGTCACGAAAGTAGTCTACTAATACGAAACATGACTAGTACAATTGGCCAAGATAAACTACCAGTTGTCTCGGTGGTTGATCGATAGAGATTGATTCGAAGAGAATGACTTAGTTCTTGCTTATAAATTGCGCTTTTATATTATATGCTAGGGCACAGATTCAAGTGATCTGTATACTCGTTTGTCTACGGTTGAATAACCAATTCCATGAATCACGTTCTTAACGGGAAGGATACGATAATAAAGCATCGACTATAGTTCTTCAGGTATGCAAATCTGTCACTCAGAAAGTGAAATATTATCAAGTGTAACGAAGAAATATGATGAATTTATTAGCAAACTTTTCTCATTAATATACCAATGACATTATTTCGAAATACAAAATAAACTATCCATATTCAAACAACAAACTGCACACTTTATAACATGTTGTTATTCTAAGAGTCAAATTGCCAAAGATTGTCATACAAATACATTTTCGTTCACAAGTGTTTCTAAGTTGTATTTCATTCAGATTTGACAAATGTATCTGAAATTGTTTGGAGAACTGTTCTCTCGAGCTTACATAGCATAAGTGTGTAATATTTTTGTGCGACAGTGTACATTCGAGTTTAACGTTCACGCGTGAAGGAACAAGTTGAAACGGAGAAGCGTGCTGGAAGGAATAAACGTTCGTCAAGTTACCCTTAATTCGAACAAAAAACATCCGGGAAATAAAGGGATTAAATAGAACACTGCTGGGGGGCGATAAAACCGTGTAACTCTGAAACAAGCTGAACCTCGAGCGGCAAGAGAGAGCCGAATGAATTTTTGCAAATATAAGCTGGGATATCCGTTTTCACACTGAAATGCTCGCATGTAGAGATTACCCACTTGCCAGTTCTTTACTATCATTTTGAAACGTTACGCGCTACTGTTGCAATAGTGATAAGAGTAAATAAGAATTCATAAAAAAAATTCTTTATCGTTCTGATCAACGAAGCAGTAGTTCGTGTCAACGAGGTGTCAGCCATTTTGTACGAAGAATATCGATTAAACGGTTACGCAGTTATTTTCAATAAACTATCAGCTTTAAATTGGTGTATCTGGTGTTTCGTGATACTTTTCTGTAATGAAATCGTTTTAATCCATTTATGTTTGCAAATGGGGCACGTGGTATGTAATTTCGTAACATTGATCGCTTTAATTGACTGCCAGCTATTGTATGTTAAGAACGCTGATGGGGGGTTTATACAAAGTTTTTTGTTAAGGAATCACCTTTAATTTGATGTGCTATAAGTGGTATTTGATAACAGTTTTCTGTCATGAAATCGTCTTAGACTGTTTAGATTTATAAATGGTACTGCTGATGTATGAAAGTATAGTATTCGTTTGAAACGATCATCAGTCATTCTATATTAAAGATATTAACGGGTGCTTATACTCTTATTTTTTGGCAAACTTTAAGCTTTAATTTGAGGTATTGTAAGTGGTATTACGCGACACTTTTCTGTCATGATTTCGTCATCAATGATTTATGTTTAGAAATGCTACACGTAATACATTATTAACTGTTCGTTTAATTCGTTTATTAGTCATTGTGTATTAAGAACCATAACGGGGCAGTTATACTAGCTTCATTGTAAAGATATAAGTTACAATTTGATGTGTCATAAGTGACATTTTGTGATACTTTTCTGTCATGAAATTGTCATAGAAATTTTATGTTTACAAATTCTGCATGTAATACATTATTCAACACTGTTTGTTCAACTTGTTTATTAATCATTGTATATTCAGAACCATAATGGGGCAGTTATACTAGCTTTATTGTAAAGGTATAAGTTACAATTTGATGTGTCATAAGTGACATTTTGTGATACTTTTCTGTCATGAAATTGTCATAGAAATTTTATATTGAAAAATGGAACATTTGCTACATAAAATTGTACAATATGATTCGTTTTAATTAATTATTAGTCATTCTATATTAAGAGTATTAATAGGGGACATATACTATCATATTTGCCAAAATTTAAGCTTTAATCTGATGTATCATAAGTGGTCTTATGCAGTACTTTTCTGTCATGAAACCAACGTAGACGTACACATGTAAAAATCAGCTGATTGACACAATCTAATAGTCCCTTCCACTTCATTCCAATGTGTCCCCACTAAAAATTCCAAAGAGATATTAACAGCCCTTTTCAGCAATATTTAATCTTCATGTAGTGTACCACAAGTGACTTTTTACGATATTTTGCTGTCATGAAACGGTCTTAAACCTCTGCGCAGAATCAGCCATTTAGCATGCAACAAGCTAAAATTTATACGAATAGAAATACTATACATTCACAGACCGTACATCATCAGTTTGGATAAACCCGGTTAATAACCCTCTACACAGAAAGTTTCAGGCTCAAAAATTAAATTAAAAAAAAAAAAAGAAAATCCTTCTCCATACGATTTCGCTGCCTCTCAGCTTCTGAATTCGTTTCACTCTATGTTTAAACTCGTTTCATTCGCACGGAAATTAGGGTGACCGGTCTGAAACCACTGGCTGGGTTCCCTGTCGTCCCGAATGAAACAAAAATCAACGGGGACATTAGATTACGTTTTCCCCCGGTGGTGTTCGTTTGCACGGCCGATTTTAATAATCCTCCGTCGTCTTTTCACCGGAGGCACAGCGCGGACAGGCTTTACACGCCGTTACGCGGCCAGTATTTGCAATATGCGGATTTAATGTTTGCAAACGTCGAGTGTAATACCGTGGGAAAATAGAGGCTGCAATTTTTCCCCTCTGACGAATGGAAAACTGTGGAAAAGACGCGGTGTGCCAAGTCAAATATACACGTTACGATTTAATTGTTGATTTTGAAACGTAGACGGCTCGACAGTGATTTCGTGACATAAATGTATCGCGATATGATACGATGTATTAATTTTCAGATTATAATACCGTGAACATTATTATGCGTTTCATCAATATCTATGATGTAAAGTGACGGATTTGGGAATGGGGGATAAAACGGTTTATAGTTAAGTATCGGTGATCATCGTGTATTTACTATTCTAACGAAAAAACAGCTATTTTATATTTGGAATACTTATAAAATGATTATGTAGTCACTTTTGGAACGTTTTGAGCATTAATTTGATGTGCCATAAGTGATATTCTGTGACAATTTTCTGTCATGAAGTTTCATTTAATTTAAAAAATGTTAAATGTGTATTACACAACAGTGTAATAATTGTATTTTAATGTGTTGCGTTAATCATAATCAAAATATTAATGGGGCATTTATACAGTAATTTTCAGGAAGCCTTATGTTTTATATTGATATAACATAAGTGCATTTTGGTAATACTTTTCTGTCATGATATTGTCTTAGAGTTTTGATGTCCCAAACAGATATGCTACTTACAATATGAAAACATTATTTGTTAAAATTAGTTACCAGTCATTCTGTATTAAAAATATCAAAGGGGCATGAGCATCACTATTTTTCTGACACTTCAAGCTTTAATTTGATGTGTTACACGTGATATTTGACAGAACTTTTCTGTCATGAAATCTTGTACGACTTTTATATTTTAAAATCAGCTGTTCATATATGTATAACACTGTAATAGTCTTGTGTTTCAATTTGTAACTTTATTAATACTAAGAATGTGAATGATGCATCTATATTACGACTTTTAGTACACCTTAACCTGTAAATTGACATAACACAAGTGCCATTTTGTAATACTTTTCTGTCATGAAATTGTCTTCGACATCCAAAGTTCCAAAACTAAAATGTCATTTACTATACAAGAACATTATTTGTTAAAATCGGTTACCAGTCGTTCTGTATTAAAAATATCAAAGGGACATGAGCATCACTATTTTTCTGACACTTCAAGCTTTAATTTGATGTGTTACACGTGATATTTGACAGAACTTTTCTGTCATGAAATCTTGTCCGACTTTTATATTTTAAAATCAGCTGTTCATATACATATGTATAACACAGTAATAGTCTTGTGTTTCAATGTGTAACTTTATTAATACTAAGAATGTGAATGGTGCATTTGTATTACGACTTTTAGTACACCTTAACCTTTAAATTGACATAACATAAGTGCCATTTTGTAATACTTTTCTGTCATGAAATGGTCTTAGACGTTCAAAGTTCCAAAAATGAAATGTCTTTTACTGCACAAGAACATTGTTTGCTACAACTGGTCATCAGTTTCTTCATACAAAAAATACAGATGGAGTACTTATACCTTTATTTTTGTCAATTTTTAAGCTCTAATTTGATGTACAATAAGTGAAATCGCCTCAGACTTTTTACATATTAAAACCAGCTATTTCCACAAGCAAAAATTTATTCATCTTTCATGAATTTGCCCACATGAAAAGTATTAAAAATAAATTTATACAGTAATTTTCTTCAATGCTTAAGCTTTAATTCGATGTACCATAAGAGTAATTTCGCAAAACTTTCCCGTCTCAAAATTGCGTCAGACTTTTCACATTCCGAGAACGCCTATTTGACATGCAACAGCCTAATACAATATCCAGCGAACATATTACACCCAACTTGCCCGGAGACATCTCCAATGCATAGCTTTACTTTCGTGTTAAACGCTTTAAAAGTTATCTACCCCCTCGAACTTATATTCTTGCCAATTTTATGCAAATAGAAGCGACAACTTACTCGGGAGTTAATCCAAAGTCAACCGCGAACGACGGTGCCTGTTAAAACTGTTCTTTCGTTCAAAATTTTCTCTCGATTTTCAAAATCATTATTCGATCACTCGGTTTCGTTACAACATTTTAAAACGTCACTCTTCCTTTGTGCCTCGTTCGACATCGTCGCTGTTTGATCGTGACACGGGGTAAAAGCGTTCGAAGTTGGAACCGCACGAAAATACAAACTGAACTTCGGTTCGACGTTCCTGTAATTAAACGTTCCGTCGATCCGTTTCCATAAATTCGATGTTTTCATTGATTCAATATGACGAAAAGGTCAACGGAGTGGCGGACTAACAGGGAAACCCCATTAAACGGAAGTGATTTTCGAAACGGTACAGAGGTATCGTTAGCCAATCGACCAAAAGAGTATCAGGAACAATCGAACCGTGCCAACCAAGTAGCCGTATTATCATAATCGTCGTATAATAGGATCGTTTACGTCAACGACGTGAATTCCGATTAACGAGGATTCGAGTGTTTTTCGTTCCCTTTCGTTGCCATTTTGAATAACGATAACGACAGGAGGATCGATACGCGGTACACGGATAAGTTTACGGGAACAAATGCTTCCGTAAAAAGTTTAATGCCGCTGTTGGATCCTTGTAGAATTAAATTAAACGAAAAAAAAAAAAAAGAAACAATTACAAGGGTCTGCGGGAGCACAACAGCCGGGAGGTATTCGAACGAGACAACTCCGTTGTATCTCGGTTTATTATTTTTCCAAAGAGACTTGGTTAGCCTCGTTACGCGGACGAACGGAAAGTAGGCGACGCAACAGCGAGCAAACAGCGAAATGCCATCAGACGCGACTGATTTCCGAAGCAGACGAGAGGATATCATTATCCAATCGACCGAAAGGGAATTGGAGTGAGCAGCTCGACTGTATCATTGTCGAGAGAGTAGCGAATAACAGACGGTATATAGCGAACGTGTGATTGAAACGGGACGACTGCTCGATAAACGGGTCTCTCTTTAACCACGATACTGTCTTTGGTTCACCGATACATTTAAGAACTCTTAATGAAAACAAAATTGAACATTGAAGGTTTCTGATTTTACAATGTAATTGATGCAGCATCTAGCATGATTTCATGACAGTTTTGCCAAATGAGACGTATGGTGTGGTAAATTAAACCTTGAAAATTAACGAAAATAACTGTACGAATGCAAAGTGAATGTGAGAGGAGAGTAAAAGAAAATTATTGCATACGAAACAGCTGATTTTGACAGATATGATGTATGAAGTCTACGATGATTTCATGACAGAAAAGTATCACGAAATGGCACTTATAATATATCAAATTAAAGCATAAAGATTGACGAAAATAGTGGTATAGATGCACTTTTCATAATTTCATTATTACCAAACTGATATGAGAGAGAAAGAAAACTACTAGACTGCTACATCTCGATCAGCTGATTTTGACAGGTAAAAGGTGTGAGACAATTTCATGACAGAAAAGTATTACAGAATAACATTTGTGATATATCAAATTAAAGCTTAAAGATTAAGGGAAATAGTGGTATAGATGCACCTTTCATATTTTCAGTATTACCAAACTGAAATGAGAGAGAAAGAAAACTACTAGACTGCTACATCTCGATCAGCTGATTTTGACAGGTAAAAGGTGTGAGACAATTTCATGACAGAAAAGTATTACAGAATAACATTTGTGACATATCAAATTAAAGCTTAAAGATTAAGGGAAATAGTGGTATAGATGCACCTTTCATATTTTCAGTATTACCAAACTGAAGTGAGAGCGAAAGAAAACTACTAGACTGCTACATCTCGAACAGCTGATTTTGACAGGTAAAAGGTCTGAGACAATTTCATGACAGAAAAGTATCACGGAATGGCACTTATGATATGTCAAATTAAAGCTTAAAGATTGACGAAAATAGTGGTATAAATGCACCTTTCATATTTTTAGTATTACCAAACTGAAGTGAGTGCGACAGAAAACTACTAGACTGCTACATCTCGAACAGCTGATTTGACAAATAAAACATCAAAGACAATTTCGTGACAGAAAATTATTACAAAATGCCATATATGGAATATCAAATTAAAGCTTGCAGATTGAGGAAAGTGACAGTGTAATAGCCTCGTTAATATTCTTAACATTGAATGACTAGTGGATAATTAAATCGAATTATTATTTCATATATTAACTCTACAATTTCTAAAGCTAGACAGTTTAAAACAATTTCACAAGAGAAAATATTTTAAAATAGGATTTATGACACACAAAATTAAAGCTTATAGACTAAATATAATTACTATATAAACGATCATTTAATATTTTCAATACGAAATTACTAATTGTACATTAAACCGAACAAGGAATCAATTTTACGGATTTCAAACTATTGATTATTCAACGCAACATAGAAGCTACAATTAGTTAATGCACAATACAACGCTGATTCGTACAATTTCAATGAAAAGATATGAATTTCCAAAGTGAACAATGTATTCGACTCAAACAAGCAGCTGCAATCAGTTGAAACGTATAATTTCGAATAATTAATGAATATTATCTTTAATGAAGTTAGCTGATGAAAATTTTGCCAATGCATCATCCATTTCATTTGTAATCTACCTATCATCAGATATATCATTTATAAAATCTAAAGCTGCAATACCTTCATCTAATTAGATATTAATTAATTAATATTCAATTACAAGTCTTATCGCAACTATTTATTTAACATCATATGTACGATATTTACTCAGTCTCGTATAATTACTCAACATATGAGTACTACAGCGACTATATGTATTATGCACCATAAAATAAATATTGCAAAGAATACACAGAATATTGAACAGAAAAATTGACTCGTCCGTTCCATTTTCGCGATAACAAGAAAGATAGAAAAAAAAAAATAAAGAAGAAAGGAGTCAAGCGATTCGTGGAACCTGCCATTCGTTAAAATATTCTTCGATCGGTCGACAGCACATCGTTCTCAACAATTCTCGTCTTTCAATCCCGCTACTCATATTCATCGACGATTATCGTCATCAGGCATCGATTTTCAGCAAAAGCAAGCCGTGCGCTCGTTCGTATTTAAATTTCTGAATCGGTCTCCGTTGCTGGAAGCTTTCAAAACTTTTCTATCCAGCATCGTTATCTCTCTTCTTCTCTCTCTTTCTCTCTCACGCAACTCTCGTATTATTTTTCTATTCGAGAAGTATCTGCATCGAGTGTTATTCGCAGCTACGAACAACAGACACGTGTTCGAATTGTTTGTCGGACCGGCTAACGATATCCTTGCTCCATTTTCCACACGGTGACGATTTTTCCCTCGTCCCACTTTTCCTTCGCTGTATATATCGTTTCCTCCTCTTCTTTATTCGAAATTTCAATAGCACATTCTCCTTTCAGCCGAGACAGTTTTTTCGTTAAAAATCCTGTTCGTTTTGAATAATTGATTTGCGAAGAAATAGAATAGGAACTTCGGTTTGATTTGTTGCTTACTTCTATGGGCAATCTATTATTTTCAGAGATAATAACAACGCGTTCGTGTGGTTGTTTTGAATAAGATTTTAGCTTAAAATTAGTATATCGTATGCGTCATTTTGAGATACTTTTATGTCATGAAATTGTATGATACTTTTTACTTTCTGAAATTGGATAATTGATGTGTAATAACAATGTTCTTTTTCTCGTTTATAACTTTAGTCACACAAAGAATTCTTTCGGTGCATTTGTATAGTCATTTTTAAAAGACTTTAACCTTTAAATTAACATGAGGCAACTATCATTTTGTGCTACTTTTCTGTCATGAAATTTCATTGGAGGTTTTACGTTTTAAAATCTACTTGTTGATATATCACAATGCAGTAGTTCTCGTCTATAATTCCTACCGTTGCTAATATCGAGAATATTAATGGTGCACTTATATAATCATTTTGTATAATCTTTAAGCTTTAATTTGATGTATTGCACGAAGTATTTGACGATACTTTTCTGTCATGAAATCTCAACAGACTTTTCACATTTCAAAATCAGTAGTATAATATATGTACATACAACAATCTCATCTTCTGTTGTCCAATTTATAACTATGCCAATATTAAAAATGATGAAGGTGCACTTACATAGACTTTTTGTATAATCTTTAAGCTTCAATTTGATGTATTGAATGACGTATTTGACGATACTTTTCTGTCATGAAATCTCAACAGACTTTTCACATTTCGAAATGAGCAGTGTAATATACAACAACCTTACCTTTTGTTCTCCAATTTATAACTATGCCAATATTAAAAATGATGAAGGTGCACTTACATAGACGTTTTGGGTAATCTTTAAGCTTTAATTTGATGTATTGCACGAAGTATTTGACGATACTTTTCTGTCATGAAATCTCAGCAGACTTTTCATATTTCAGAATCAGCTGTTTAATATATAGCAATTTTTTAGTTTTGTTCTCTAATTTATAGTTTTTCAAATAGTAAGAATGCTAAAGGTGCATTTACATAGATATTTTGGGCAATCCTCGAGCTTTAATTTGATATATTGCATGAAGTATTTGACGATACTTTTCTGTCATGAAATTTGGTCAGACTATAATACATTTCAAAATTAGCTATTAGGTATATCATTACCCAATAGTTACTTTTCCTAATTTATAACTTCATTAATATTAAGTATATTAAGGGTGCATTCATACAGTCATTTTCATCGGTTCATAAGCTTTAATTTGGTGTTCTGACAGCAATGTTTGGTTACACTTTTCTGTCATGAAATTTCGTTAGACTTTACTCATTTCAAAATCAACTGTTTGGTATACAACAATCGGATAGTTCTCTTCTATAATTTATAACTGTGTTAATATTCAAAATATCAACGGTGCACCTACATAGCAAATTTTAATATACTTCAAGCTTTAACTTGATGTACAGCAAACGATATTTGTTGATACTTTTCTGTCATAAAATTGCATTAGAGTTTGCACGTTGCACAGTTAGCTGTACACATACAACAGCCTAATAAAATGCTTCTCTAATTTACAGTCTGAATAGTAATATTAATAGTGCACTTATACAGTTCTTTTCGTCAATTTTCAAGCTCCAAATTGATATAACACAAGTGCCATTTTATAATACTTTTATGTCACGAAATTTCATCAGACCATTCGCGTTTATTCTACCAGGAAACTTTTATTCCGTTATTAATTTTCCTACAATTACGTGCACAGTTTTATCGCGTTATCGACACATTTACATAAAAGACTAAAACTGTAACGTGTTCCAAAAGTACCAAAGCAAGTATATTAAGAGTAACATGCGTATCGGCCCGATAAAACCGTAGCACGAGCAAAAGGAAGCCTTGTACCGGTATTTTTCTGGCAATATCGTCGAACCCGTTTGTATTCCGAGTTGTCAGGCAACAGTCTATCGACATTTGGCCGATAGGAGAGGCAAGCGTCCGGATATGGATTCCAGGAAAATGGCACGTTGCTTCTCTTCCGATGAGAATGAAAAATAACGTCGGGAATCAGTTTTCTGCCGTTAAAAGCAACACGTTTTTTTTATCCGTCCTGGACCGGTGCACGCGGCTCGGATTTCTCGCTTTTACCATTTTATAATCACGATCAAAGGAGGGTGTAATTGCATTTACCGTGAACACGCGAAACCCACCCACCGCCCGTCATCTCGCCGTACGACAAGCGACTGCGTTCCAACCTGGCCTAATGTGATTTAACTTTGACGAATTTATTCGGTCGAAACGCGATAGCGCCGCGCGGTATTTATTTATTAAAAACTTCCCCCGGCTGATTTTCGTTAACGAACACGCGGCACCGTTATTCCATCGAAATAGAACCGAAGACACCGAACTCGCGCGACAAAGGAAAAGCTTCGGCCGAGACGAGCTGTCGCGGTAAAGATCGATTCGTATAAATCGTTCTCGTCACAAATCGGAAACGAATCCCCTCGTTTCACGTTGATAAATACACCCGCTTCCAATCTAGGGCCGGTGACTTATCAAAGTGCAACGGAACACATGCAACGATAGCGTTTTCCATGGAAAACGACGGGGAACGTGGGAGCACAAAAGGAAAAACGGAGAGAAAAATATCTTCCACTGTCGGACAAGTTGCGAGTATTCTTTATCGAGATCCCTTAGATGCGGAAAGTGTACTACTTTTATTATCCCCGATAGATATCTTTTACCAACGTTGCGAGCATAACTTATCCGGGATCCTCTTTCAGTTGCTTGTACGAGTCCGGGAACTGGTATCAAGATATAGTGTCCCCTTTATTGGCCGTATATACCTGCTTTCTGGTCACAGATTCAAAGGTATGAGACTGCCTCTTGTTTCGGTTTTGAATCGACGGCATATAAAATCCTTCTTACAAGGAGGAAGCTAGAAATTTTAAACACTGGGAGATTCTCTCATTCCGTTTATGCATATTATTCGGGGAGAAATTCATAGTACGATCTTGAAGTATTGGGATGATCAAAGGGACTTGTTCTTTGTTTATTACGGAGATATGAATGCAATGTGCGGAAGTGAAATCTTATACGATTATAGTATTACTTAATTTTCCAATGTGGAAAAGATTGTTGTGTATATATGTAAAAAAATTAATTGCTGATCAAGAGCATGTTTGTGTAATCACAGAGCGTTTGTATGCTCTTTTACAGTATGGATTATTTGTACAAATATTTACAATGGTCAAATGGACAGAATGTGTCAAATGTATACTGACACTTGTGTTCTGCCTCACCTACATACACATGTCTCTTTCGAGTTTATACAATGTTCCTAGATTCATGAAAATTATGTAATCTTGCCAAAATCAGTGTTTGTATCTACCATTTTGATTGATAATTAAATAACTGATTCGTCTGTCTATATTAAGCGAAAAATTATACGTGGTTTTTTTATAAGATACACTGAAAGCTTTGAGGACATGTATGCATTTGTTGAAGAAGAATAAAGCGTTACATGGATTGAATGAACGTCATCTACTGACAAAAACGAAATGACTTTTTGGCAAATTTAGTGCTGCTTATAGCAATGTAATTTAAGGTCTGATGTTTATAGAAAATGACAGTCTGAATGTTTCGTTAATATTGTTAATACAAAATAACTGGTGATTGGTTGTGAATACATGGCTAATCCTGAAATGTACTCTGACATGTTTTCATGACAGAAAAGAATTCATGGCATGTCAATTAATCTTCAAAGATGAAAGTAAATGTCAATTTATATGATTCGTTGATATCTTTGATACAAAATTCCTGGTGGTTAGTTATAACATATGAATAACTAAATTTGGAATCTAGAAGGACTGATATTATTTCATGACAGAAAAGTATCTTATAATGATTCTTATGATATACTAATTTAAAGCTTGAAGTATATACAGAACGATAATTTAAACGATTCATTAGCATTCTTAACAGAAAATGACTGATAGTTATAACAAACGAATAATTTTGAAATTTACAAAGTCTAACATTATATCATGACAAAAAAGTTTTGCCAAAAGTCACTTATGACATATCAATGGAAAGCATGAAATTTGAGAAAAACGTCCATGTAAATATCTTTTCTACAGCATTATCATTATGAAATGTAATCTACTCGAAATTGGATATGGACTGAAGACCCAAGTTGTAAATTGGTTAACTCATTGTTTTATTCAACGAAGGATTACCCAATTTGTATTACAAATATTTATAATGTGTTTGCGTGGTTATTTTCGTTAAACTTCAAGCTTTAAACTGATGTACTGTAACTACCATTTGGAAATACTTTTCTGTCATGAAATCTCAATAGACTTTTCACGTTTCGAAATCGATAATTTGCTGAATAACTGTCTAATAACTCCGTTTTATGTCTTCTAACTTTGATAATCGTAAAATCATTAACGGTGCTATATAATATCTACATAAAGCACATTTAAAGCTTCAAATTGATATATCACAAGTGCTATTTCACAATACTTCTCTGTCATGAAATTTCATTAGACTTCACCTTCCAAAGTCGATAATAAATTAATAACTCTAAGTTTTAACAGTAATGGTACATAATTTATTTGAAACTCCCCATCCATTTAAAATACTGCGAATTAAAAAACATCGAATTTCCATTAATTAAATACCTTTTTTAATTTTGATCAATGTCACACGTTATTGATTAAATATTGAATGTTACACGTTGCATAACTTACACAAATCTCTTACAACTGAAAGAAATTGTATTTTTAACAATTTTTCATTATTTGTTAAGATTCTATACTTTTCCCTTTGAAATTCTCTCGTTAGATTTTAAAATTCCGCGTACAAAGCGAAGTCGGAGTGGACAAATAAAAATTATTGTTAAAATGTAATTCTCTGCAGCGTTTCCTTGTCGTTTTTGTTCTGGTATCGCTCGTTTCCGGTGTTCTTTGTAATTCTGACATCGTTTAAGCACGGAAAAGGGTTTTTGTGTTCGTCCGGTTACAACGTTTGCTCGTTGGCTTCTATTAATAGCGGCCTTAATTACCGCCGCGAACCCGATGACATAGTATCGACAGCCAGCATTGTTGCAATGTATTTATTATGCAATTAAAGCCACGAGCGTTAAACTGGATTTATAAGTGCAACGTAGCACAGGTAGCATAACAGGGTCATTACTCGAATCCTACTAATTACTGATATCGAACAATTGTACGATGAAACGATACAATACTTACATTGTTCCGGTGTTAAAAAATAAGGTCAGATTTGTAGACAAATTTGTAAGGATTATGTACTGTTCGTTATAATGTACGTTCAATCTTTTCTTTTTTATACATAACAATTATATATACTATAATACATATATGAATGAAATGTATAATAATTGAATATAAATATAATCATTAAATATAATAATTGAAAAATATAATTTACAATGCATCTTTTATATCTACATTCTTTTAGTTGACAAAATTTTGTTTCGAAATGATTTTGAAATTAGAATTGAAAATCGAATTGAATTCTAAAATTTGAGAATTTGGTAGATTAGAAATTTATTAATTTAGAACTTGAGAATATTTTGGATTAACAATTTGAAAATATAAAACTTGAGAATTTAATGGATTAGAAATTTGCAAGTTTGAAGATTGAGAAATTGGTGAATTTGCAACTTGAAAATTTGAAATCTAAGAATTTGGTGGATTAGAAATTTGAAAATTTGGAACATGAGAATTTGGTAATTTGAAAATTAAGGAATTTAGAAATTGAAAAATTGAAAAATGGAAAAATTGGTAAATTGAAAAATTGAAGAATTGAAGAATTGAAAAATTGCAAAATTGAAAAATTGAAAAATGGAAAAATGGAAAAATGGAAAAATTGAAGAATTGAAAAATTGAAAAAGTTAGAAACGTAGAAACTTAGAAACTGAGAAATGTAGAAATGTGGAAATTTAGAAAATTAGAAACTTAGATATTTGGAGATTTGTAAATGTAGAAATTTAGAAATTTGGTATTTAAACATTCAGAAATATATGATTTTGAAAATATGTGAATTTGAATTTGAAAATATATGAATACGAAAAATTCAATAACTTGAAAAATGAAAAACAAACGTCTGAGTTTGTGTATTAGAAGTTTCGAAATTGAAAATTGGAAATGTTAACTATGGAAAACTACTTAAATTATGTTATCGTATATTATTGAAACTTATTAATATTTAATCTTTATCGATAAAGAATCATTCAAAAAAAATAAAAATATTCTTTCTGCGCTCCATCTAAAAATATTAACAACCATAATAACTTATTAGTATTCATAAATTAAATTAAAAAAAAAAGTATTTTATTGAACATCTCGTATACATACTAACGCGATAATAAATTGCGTGATAGAATGGCGGGAAATTTGAAAGCGAATATATCGAGCAGAAAAGTAGGAGCGAAGATACGTTATTGACAAGTTGTGTTGCAGGAAGACGAGATGGAAGACAATGACAAAACAAACGACGAGGCTTCACCAAGCGAAATATCGTTTCAACGGTTAAAGAAAGGTTGTTGTTCAATATTTCAAGAAGTTACAGTTACGACAGAGAAGAATTTGGTAGAAACGTGAATAGAATGTATCATGAAACATGAATTTTTTCTACCGTGGATAATCCTGCAGGAGAAATATTCTATTTTGACATATTTTATACTGGAATGCTCGATATTCAAATATTTTATTTTAGATATTCGATTTTTAAATATTTTACTTCGTGATATTTGGCTTTGCGATATTTTCAATTCTTTATTTTCTAATTTGGAATATTTGATTTTGAAATATTTTATTATGGATTATTCGGTTTCAGAATATTTGATCTTGCAATATTCGATGTTGTATATTTCAAATTTTGTATTTTCTAATTTGAAATATTTGATTTTGATATATTTTATTGTAGAATATTGAATTTCTGAATATTTGATCTTGCAATATTTCAAATTTGGAATAATTGATTTTGAAACATTTTATTATGTAATATTCGATTTTGGAGTATTCTGGTTTCAAATATTTTAACTCGGAATAATTTATTTTGAAATACTTCAAAGTTCTGTGTATTCTAATTTGAAATATTTGAATTCTGATGCGTTTTAATTTATAATATTATATCTTGAAATTTCTAACTTGTAACACTCTAGTTTTAACTATTCTAAACTGAAATATTCTACTACGAAGTACCTTAAATCAAAATATTGTCTGAAATATTCTATCAAAATATTTTCTGAATTATTCTATCGAAATATTCTCTGAATTATTCTATCGAAATATTCTCTGAAATATTCTATCAAAATATTCTTTAAAATATTCTATCAAAATATTCTCTGAATTATTCTATCAAAATATTCTTTGAAATATTCCACCAAAATATTTTTTCAAATACTGTATTTTGCCACTTTCTACTTTCAAATATCCTAATTTAAAATATTAGACTTCGCCGATCGTTAAAATATGAGTTTCCGAAGCTTGCGGTACGACTGAATATTTAGCCTAACCAATACTACTCGTCTTCTACACTTAAATTATGCACCTGATTGCAGAACTAACTTCTGAGACTGCTAATAGACCCGTACACGCAAAATCGTATATCGTCTACATATAACCCCTTGCCGTACGATTTATGTATCAGATGCGTCAGTCAGCAATAACTAACTGCTAAAATATTAATACGAACGAAGAAATCTAAAATGTTACATCACTTTTGTATTTAGCGATCTTTGACTATACAAATTATAATCGGTCTCAAACTTCAAACTGAAACGTATTAAAAATTTGGGCAAGATTTATCGCATTTGTATCGTAAGTGCGTCACAAGTGACTATTCCAAGTATGCTAAGCGTTTAATCTGATTATGTCGAGAAAATGATATCCCAAAACAAAGTTTAGCCAAATACAAAATACCAAAAGTAAACTTGAAAATTTGTGAAAACTTAATTTTCTATGCGTGTCTTTCACACTAATACACAATAGCCCTACAATTCTCTTAGTATCATTTCTGTCACTGAAAAGTTCAAGTTATTTCGAGATGAGTGTCGTATACGGTAAACGATTCGAAGCAGTATTCTTATGCCAACACCTGAAAGGGCCAAAAATGAGTGTTAGAAATGCAGCAAAATATCTGCACAAGTCTCGCGACTTTGTAAATTAGTGTATGCAACGTTATAAAGAGACAAATTGTGTCGATCTCCCTGATCGAGGTTCGAAGCGAGCTACGGAACTTAGTGCGGCGGGGTTTCGGAACTTTATGCGTCTTTCCGGATAATTTAAATGCTCAGAAGATGATTAAACTGTACCAAAGGGGTCTCTTAGTATCGGTGAAACATTGCTTTAAAAGAACCAGAGACCATTGGATACTTCAAGCGGACAACGACTCCAAACACCGAAGCCGCCTTTGTACGGAATGGAAAACAGCGAATGGTGTCAACGTGTTGGATTGGCCATCTCAGTCCCCCGATGCCAATCCAATCGAAAATGTTTGGTCTCTCATGAAGTACAAACTCCGAGGAAAGCGTATTTTAAAATTGAAGACGCTAGTTTGCCGTATTCGAGAAATATGCAGATCTCTTCCTGTCTCATACGCTGCAAAGCTGGTTGAAAGTATGCCCAGGAATAATCGCTAATGATAGTGATTGGACACATTATTAAGCAAATGCGTATTAGTTCTTTAAATGTACTTTCGACCTATACAACCTTTTAACAGAAAAGATTTACTTGCACTCAGATCGCGTCCACGCTCTTGTGGAACAGACTTACATTCTAAGATTCATATGCATTCTTAACATTGATAACACCAAAAATTTGATTTTTATGAGCATTATTATGCATTTTCGATAGAATAATACTCCGTGAAAATTCAACAGTATCCAAGAAAGGCGTCAAGAACCCATTTCCAGGGAACTGAAATACTGTTTGAAGTCTCCTATGCAGCATATGTTCCACCTCCTATCACCCGGTTGTCAAAGTGTGACAGAATATGTGACAGCAGGATTGCATTTCGCAGCACGTCTTATAGGAAGCGGAAAAACAAGAAGAAAGAGAATATTCAGTCTGTCGAGCAGAATATACCTGTACCTTGTTTTGTGACGTCAACCAAAGCGCGCGAATCCTCTTTCCTCTGCTTGGAGGCGAGATTTTTCTTCGACAAAGAAACGTGTCTAGCAGACAACGATATCATTCTGAATAAACAAATTACAACGAAGTCGTACATATGCAATGCTCACGGTTTGCATTACCTCGGCGAAATTAGCTTAGTGTACAAACAGTTTCAGGAAATAGTGTTTTCCGTAAACAGAAACGCGTATCTAGTTACAAGATGGTTCTACTCGTAACGGTGCACACAGGAACTTATTTGGACAGTAATTATGCGTTGTAATGAAATATGCTTATTATGAAAGTTAGACAAGGATTTTTGACGATCTTTTGATGAAGTTTTAGTCGAAACGAATGATAATTTCATCACTAATGTCATTTTTGTTATAATATTCGATTTCGATTGTTGCAAAATTGTTAAAGTTCATGTAGTGTCTCGAAAGAGTAACCAAGATAGATCAAATAAGATAGTCAAAAATGGCCTTCAGCCAAATGAAACACCCAATATGTAAGTCGATAGCGTATCCAAAAGAGAACATCTTACACCAAGTTTCCCTATCTCATCCGTAGGGGTAGTAAAAGGTAAAAATAAAAATTCCAGTTTTAGCCCCATTTTTCCTATTTAATTTCGTACAAAAATTCTGAAAAAATTCTGAAACATTAAGGTTCATATATCGCATATAATAGAATTTTTTCAGATTTGTTTATCGCAAACTGTAATTATAAGAAATGAAAAGCTGCAAAAAAAAATTGGAAAGAATGCCACTTTTTATTGAAGATGTCGAAGGACTTTTATATTATTGTGTATCATGTTTCTGTAGAAAAATTTTTTTCTGTAAAATAAATATAACATTAATGCCTGTAATAAATGGACTTTGGTATACATTTTCTGTAACCTTTTCAATCTTTTCAGTAAAACTGTTTTTTCTGTATGCAACAAGTCTCTCTGAGGAACAAGGTTTTGAAAGAGATAAAAACTGAAGCTTTTGAAATTTGAAAAAACAGAATTTTTTAAACATAAACAATGGAAAAAGCGTTCAGTTATATAAATTAATAATATTTTTAAATGAAAGTCTGTCCTTTGAATAATATTTCTAAGAGAAAATCTCTTATAATAATTTAGCTGTCTACTGTTCTGTAATTATGTCTACTATTATCTGTATATGAACTATCTGTGTATGAATCGATTTGTTCGGCCATTATTAATCGATGCTAACAGAATCTGTTTAAATAAATCATATACCGGCTGCAAGGCATCGAAGTTGTTGAACACACGTAACAGTAACTTGTTCTCACTCCAAATGCACTTTCCTTGCTGAAAGTTTCTTTCTAAACTCAAACTCTAAACTCTCTTTCGAAACTGCGGCTCCAAACTCTACCAAACTCAGCTCTAAACTATCTCTCTTCCTCTCTCTCTAAACTCTCCTTGTCATGAAACGTCCACTCTTAAGAAGACCGCTGTCTGGGTGCATGCTGACGTTACATACATGCTTGGTCAATCTAATGCATGCGCCAGTCAAGCGTTCTAATCATATTCCCACAATTTTGCTTACTTTGACAAATATTTGAACTTTGGGAAATGGGAAGAGATAAATGAGAATTAGGTGAATGTAATATCTGTGGTTATTGTGTAATTAATTTTGATATACTGATTATTGTTAATTTAGTCACATTTTGGATACACTTGGTTATATTTTGAGTATGTGAGAATTATGAAGACATTTTTGAAGAATAGTAAATGGTCAGATTTGGGAATTAGATATTTTTTAATAGAACATATTTCAATTTGTAAGATTACAAATTCATGATTTAAAAATGATAAAATTTAAAAATTTTTAAGTTTGAAAATCTCAAACTTTATATTTCTATAAACTGAAAAATTTTCAAATTTTCAAGCTTCTAAATTTTTATATTCTCAAATTTATAAATTTTCAAATCTCAAATTTCCAATTCTTCAAATTCCAAATTTTTCAAATTTCTGAATGCTTCAATTTCCAAATTTGTAATTTTCAAAATTTACAATTTTCAAATTATCAAAATTTGAAATTTCTAAGTTGAAAAGTCTTCAATTTCTAAATTTCAAAAATTCCATATTTTTAACTCAAAATTACAAAATTTACAAATTTTCTAATTTTCATGTTTTCAAACCTCCATATTCTCAAATTTCTAAATTTTTTAATTTCAAATTCTCAAATTCTCAAATTCTCAAATTTAAAAATTCCCAAATTCTCAAATTCTCAAATTTTTTAATTTTCAAGTCATAAAAATTCCAAACTTCTAAGTTGAAACGTCCCTAATTTTTGTCTGAATTTTCCAAATTTTCAAGTCCCAAATTTGTAATTCCCAAAATCTCCAATTTTCAAATCACCAAAATTCCAATCTTCAAGTTGAAAAGTCCTTAACTTCTAAATCACAAAAATTGCATATTTCTAACTCTAAATTCTAAAATTTCCAATTTTTCAAGTTTCCAAATCTCAATATCCTAAAATTCATAGTAAACATTAAAAAATCAAGCCTTTACAATAACTGATAACTGTTAATATTTAACAAAACGAGTACACACGACTGCACCGAAATAAAGTTTCTGATCGACGTCCACACACGCCAAATGCAGCTAACAGTTAAATAGAGAACATCTACATGTATGTATACTATTACTTCCATATCACACATTATTATCGTTAATATAGCAAATTATCGTATGTACATAAACTCGATATATTAATTGATAAACAAAAGATAGTATACTCGTTCGTCACATTATATTACATATGTGACGAAACATTACATCACATTATATGTGAACATCGACCTATGTTACTGTTATCGTGTAGTTAACATCCGTTTACTTATACTCGGTCGTGATCAATTAAAATTGGAACTAGTACATAACAAATATTTAAACCGATCGTAAATAGTATATCAAACGTAACTTATTAATAACGCGATAAAAATGATGAAATCTGCGCTACCGCAAAGCGGCTAATTAGCGGACTGCAGTAAAGAGCCAAGCTAATTTTTACAACCACCATCGCGGTAGCGAAAAATACGTATTTCTTTCCATGTTACGGACTCATTTTTTCCTCCCGGCTTTTCTCATTATCCTGGAGTTCCCTTTGAATTCCACCGGAGTCCTTTCTCGTATCCTGTTATGACAAGTCGCTGCCATACGCAAAGCCGAATTTCGCTTCCATTATCCTACAAGCTATCTTCCTTTTTCACGGTATCCTTCACTCGGAACTTGCTAAGTGAACTTCCTACACTTTTATCAATTAATTTGCTCACGACAGTGGTTCTTAACCTTTATCGTCAGAGAACTTTCGGGGACGATAAAATTATTTCACGACTTTCTGTCAACTTCTCGAACGACCGTTCTTCTTGAACTTTTGGGGTTTTAAAATTTTTCAATTTGTTAATTTTTTTTTAATTGAGGGGTGGAAGTTTGGGGCTTTGAGACTTTAATATTTTACAGTTTTGAATTTTGGAATATTTTTTATTTTTTTATTTTGGGGTTTTGGAAGTTTGGGACTGTCAGACTTTGAAAGTTTATAATTTTAAATTTTTTTATTTGGGGGTTTTTGAAGTTTGGGACTGTCAGACTTTAAAATTTTACAATTTTGAATCTTGGAAATATTTGAATTCTGTAATTATGGAGCACTGGAAATTTAGAACTGTCAGATTTTGAAATTTTACAATTTTGAATTTTGGAAATATTTGAATTCTGTAATTATGGGGCACTGGAAATTTAAGGCTTTGAGACTTTATAATTGTACAATTTTTAATACTTGAGACTGTGGAGTTCTTCCTTTAACTGTGTGATTCTTTAAATTTGGGGTTTTGAGACTTTGAAATTTTACAAATTTTCACTTTTGAGACTGAAATTTTTTAATTTTGGCATTTTGGAAATTTGGATCTTTGATATTTTGAGACCCTAGAATTGAATGTTGGGCCTTGAAAATGTTAAGCTTATATATTTCAAAATTCTACAATGTTGAACTAATGAGACTTCAGAATTTTCTTGTAATATTAGGCTTTTAGAAATTTGACGCTCTAAGACTTTGAAATTTTACAATTTCGAATAGATGTTATAAATTAATTCATGTAATAATTAATATCCACAAAATTATTATTATTAGTTGTTTTACTATATTATTACTAGTGACACATACATATATCAAACTAAACTCTACATTGATACGCATATCAATAACATTATTAATAATAATAACTAATAATGCCTTAATCGGTATTAATACTTACACTAATTAATTTATAACATTAATCCAGTTGTATACATCAGGCCTGTTCAAATTGTAATGATATTTATTACATAACATTATTAACACATGTTAATATCTTGTATTTCCTTTGCTTTGGTCACAGCATGCGACATGCTCTGTATGCATCGATCATATGCTTTATATCTTCATTATTTTCCCAAATATCTGTAATTCTTTTCAACTCAGATGATGTGGTTGGAGAGTTGTAAACTAGTCTTTTGAGTAGGCAGACATTTTCTATGGCATTCAAATTTCACCTGACGCGCTATCGATACTCGAACCTAACGTAAATGGTCGCACGACCCTTAATCGCTCATCACCCACACAATTTATTATTACGATAGTAACAAATTGCTATGTATATATCGTCATCAACGTATTTAGTAATAATTTTGCATGACCTAAGACAATTTTGCATATGACATAATGTTATAGCTATAAAAGTGAAATTTTCGTATGTGGTCAAGAGATGGAAATACAAATGATGTATGACGTGGGTCTGCGTTTCCTCCAAAATGATCGTAGCAAGTAGTAAAACCAAGTAATACTTCATCAAGTATAGAAAATTGCAAACAGACTCTACTGCTATGGTAAAGGTAACAACCAGATGTGACTAATATTAAATACTCGACAGAAGGTAATGATTGCTCGAGTGTTATTTCTGCTACGGGAAAGAATTGATTTGCAACTACAAATGTGAGGAAACTTAAAACAGTTAAACTATTGCACCGCTAAAAACGTATTTACTAATAATTTTGCATAACCTAAGACAATTTCCCATATATGACATAATATTATAGCCATAAAAGTGAAACTTTCGTACGCAGTCCCAATTCAATGGTCAGGTAAAGTGGCTGCAATTGAAGCTATAGAAATCGTTTCATACATCAGTCTGACTAAGGGTTAATAATAAATAATTTCTCGAAACTAATTAAGGCTACTTAACACACAAGAAAGCAGAGTAATGTCAGAAACACGGTGGCGGTAAATTGTCGTATCTATAGATCTAGAGAAAGCACATTACCCTACTAGATGATAATTTCTCCGTGTGTGAAATCAGAAAAAAATCGCGACAGTTATCTACAAAATCCGCGCAGACAGAAAAAGAGAAGGAAAAGCGTAGAATCCTTTCACCGTAGTTTGGTTAATTATCTTAATAACGTCGGCTCACGTCCGGCAGAGAAACAATTAAAAATAAAAAATAGAAAAGGAACGGTGTCGACACGACAGGTTTTAATTGCAATCCGTCGATGTCGAAACACCGTAAACAGTTTTCATTTAAAGTACTTCTCGAGCGTCGAAAACGGAAGTTCCTCCATAAATGACGGAATAATTTGCAGGCATCACTTTGTGGATTGCTGAAACTGAAATCACGCTCTATTAAATTAAAGGGAAATTGCGTTCTCTGAAACGAGCACCCGTGGGTCACATTGGCGCGAGAGAAAAAAAAGAATACCGAAAAGCTCCGTTGAAAATGATATAGAGAAAACGGGATTTTTCGCAAAATTTTTACCAGGCGAACCGTCTACTTTCGCGTTTACATTTCTGCGAGTATAATCGCGTATCCGTTTAAGCAGCGTCGACAAAGCGTTTGACGACGAATTTCCGCTCGCGAAAGCCAGATTGAAATCCGCTTTATGCCTTTATTTAGAGATTTATCGATATTTCGGTCCGGTTCGATGAGAAGCTTGGGAAGGTGAGTCGTTAGGGTTCGTTTTTGTGTAACAGCCAATCTGTCATTACGAAATATTTTAGTTGCAATTACTATGATTTGAAATACATGATTTTGGTACATTTGGACAAATTCTATTTTGTAGTACTATACATTGCAAACTTATAATATTATAAGTTAATTTATAAATATTATAAATGTGGGTAAGCCGTATTGTGTAACATTTTTAATTCGAATGATTTAATCTGACATGCTTAAAGAAAAATTATATTTGCAAAAATCGTATTAAATTCTAATTTTTAATATTTTAATTTGCCGTATTATAAGGTGAAGAAAATACATTTGGAAAAATCGTATTTTATAAAATTCTAATTTTTAATATTTTATTTGGTCGTATTGTAAAGTGAAGAAAATACATTTGGAAAAATCGTATTTTATAAAATTTTAATTTTTAACATTTTAATTGGTCATATTGTAAGGTGAAGAAAATACATTTGGAAAAATCGTATTTTATAAAATTCTAATTTTTAATATTTTAATTTATCGTATTATAACGTGTAGAAAATAAGTTTGGAAAAATCGTATTTTATAAAATTTTAATTTTTAATATTTTAATTGGTCGTATTGTAAGGTGAAGAAAATACATTTGGAAAAATTGTACTTTATAAAATTTTAATTTCGAATGTTTTAAATGGTCATACTACAATTTTGAAAAATCGTATTCTGCAAAATTCTGAATTCGAATATTTAAAATTGTCATATAATAATTTGGAGAAATTTTGTTTACAAAAATCTTGTTCTGCAAAATTCTAATTTTGAATATTTTATTTGTCATTGTTAGTCGGGTAATCAACAAAGAAACGAAATACAGATTGAGGGATAATTAATATTTATGAGAAAACAAAATGGACTTTTTATAATAATTACACAACAATTACAATTATATTTTAAATATAAATATCCAAAGTAAACTCAAATACTAGAATCGTTATAGTGCTCAAAATAAACTTACTATGAAAACGATTTCTACGTTGAGGAGCGCGATGTAAACACAAACTGTCGAAAGGATGGTTGTCGAAGCAAGAATGTCTCGCAATTGATAAGACGTCCCGTGCTATCACGTGGCTCTTCCCCCACTCCCGTCCACGCAAACTAAATTCAATATTCGGATGTTTCCGTACTCAACAGTCATATTACAATTTTGAAAAAATCTTATTCTGCAAAATTCCAATTTCGAATATTTTATTCGTCGTATCATAATTTTGAAAAAATCTTATTCTGCAAAATTCGTATTCCGAATGTTTTAATTTGGCATATTATTATTTGAAAACCTTGCATTTGGAAAAATACTATTTCTCCAAATCTTTATTTCGAATATTTTATGCTGTCATATTATAATTTGGAAAAATTACATTCGGAAATATCGTATTATTGTAAAATTCTGATTTCGAAAATTTTAATTTGTCATATTGCAATTTATAAAAAATCTCATTCTATAAAATTCTAATTTTATATATTTTGATATGGAATATTATAATTTGGAAAAATTGCATTCGGAAAAATAATATTTTACAAAATTCTGATTTCGAGTATTTTAATTTGTCATATTACTATTTATAAAAAATCGTATTCTATAAAATTCTAATTTTATATATTTTAATTTGCCATATTATAATTTGGAAAAATTGCACTTGAAAAAAATTGTATTCTACCAAATTCCAATAAGAAAAATTTTAATTTGTAATTAAGTAATATGAAAAATTGCATTCGGAAAGATCGTATTCTGTAAAATTCTAATTTCGAATATTTTAAATGGCCATATCATAATTCCTAAAAAAAACATATTTTATAAAATTCTAATTTTAAATATTTTAATTTGTCATATACTTATAACTTTAATTAGAAATGCTCCAATTTGTCTTTTGTAAAATTTTAATTAAAACAATTTCATGTTGTGAAATATTCCGAAATATTTCATCTTGACAAACTTTAATTAATAAACGTACTAATTAACAATTAATTTTCTCAGCAATTTTACGAACTACCATTTTTAAATATTCTATTATTAGCATCAGTTGAACAACGATTCAGCAATTTAGAAATATTCCCGAACTTTGCTTGTTAGTATTTAAAAGATTGGAAGACATTAAGAAAAACGTGCTAACTCTTTGTTAAGAAAGAATTACTTTTGAAAAAGGTCACAAGTTTCGATGAAAAGACGAAAAAGTTCAGCCACCATCAACGAAGATTCCCTAGATTGAAGAGTTTTGCAAATTGAAGCAGATCCTTTGATAAAAAAGTTGCAGTGTCGTCGATAAAAAGAGACTGTATTAAAATGGTGCATAATTAAATCGAAGTTTCCGAGAGTGGAACCGTGCTTATCCATGACTTAACTCGAATTTAAACAGTCGGCTTGTTAAGCTCGAAAAAACGTCTCTGAATGAAGCTTGCGTCCAATCTCTTTTCAATCCTTACTTCGTGCAGAAAAACTGCGGGTATCAAGACGATTTATAGCTGAAAACTAAGTTTCTCTACTTTCATGAATACCCCTGCTCCTATTTAGTTGAATTTTAAACGAACTAATTTTTTGATACTACGTCGCTTGAGAATTTTTGGAGACGAAATTTAATTTACGTTTTTATTGTTTTGCTATTATTTTTTTAAGCCTTGTTGTTCTGTACATTTTATTTTTTTGTATTTTATTATTATATACTTTATTTTGAAATTATCTGGATTTGAATATTATGATTTGGTACAGGTTCATATGAAATTATTTTGGAATATTTCTTTTTACAAAGTTTTTATTTGGAGAATTTTAGAATGTCCTAATTTGTTATGCGTTAATATGAACTTTTTTAATTTGAAATAATTCCTTTTTGAAATTTCGTAATTTGACAAATTTTAATTAGGAAAAAAGCCATTTTTAAATATTACAATCTGGAAAATTTTATTTTAAAATCATTCTATTTTGTAACATTTCTATTTAAAAAATGTTTATTTGGAAAGTTTTAATTTTAGAATGTCCTAATTTGTCATGCGTTAATATGGACTTCTTTTATTTGAAATACTTGCTTTTTGGAATTTCGTAATTTGACAAATTTTAATTAGGAAAATTCCATTTTGAAATATTACAATTTGGAACATTTTATTTTAGATAATTTATTTTATAATATTTTTACTTGGAAAATTTTTATTTGGAGAATTTTAATTTTAGTATGTTCTAACTTGTCGTGCGTTAATACGAACCTTTTCAGTGTGAAATAATTACATTTTGAAATTTCACCATTTAAAATATTTTAATTAGGAACATTTTAATTTGAAATAATTCTACTTTGAAATATTATGATTTAACATATAACTTAACAAATTTTAATTAGGAAAAAAGCCATTTTTTAATATTTGTATTTAGACAATTTTATTTGAAATAATTTCTTTTGGAAATATCATAATTTAACTACTTATAATCAGTAAAATTCCATTTCGAAATAATGCAGTTTGTAATAATTTAATTTTAAATAAGTTCGTTTTAAAATATTATAATATGAAAAATTTTAATTAGGAAATTTCCATTTTGATATATTACAATATGGAACATTTTAATTTTAAATGATTCTAATTTGAAAAATTTTAATTCAGTAAAATGAAATTTTGGAATATTTTAATTTGGCAGAATGTTATTTCGAAATATTTTAATTCAGAAACATTTAATTCTGATAAATGCAATTTTGAAAGATTTTAAATTACAAAATTTTTATTTGGAACAGAGCCATTATGAATACTTTAATTTAGATAATTTTAATTTCGAAAAATGTCATTTTACAATAGTATAATCCGAAAAATTTAGGTTCAGTAAAATGTTGCGTTGCAACATTATAATTTGAAAAAATTTCATTTCGAAATATAATTTGCAAAAAATTTTGAATTGAAAAGAATTTCATTTTTGAATATTTTAATCTCCAAAATTCTATTTAAAAAAACACTACTTTCAAAAATTGTAATCTGAATAATTCTCTACCAAAAAATTCTAATTTAATAAATTTCAGACTAGAAAAAGTTAATTTCAAAATATTCCAATCATTAAATTTGAAAAATTCTATTTAAAAATATCTCAACTACAAATATACTATTTCAAAATAATTTAAGTTTATTTTTAAATAATTTTTTCAACGACACAGAAATATAATAATTTTGATTTTCAGAATAAATAAACAATACACAACAGAGTCGTACCACCTTAAATAACAATAGTTTTTAATATACTGTTCAAAATAAATGAGTATTTCATTGATTTTGAAGTTTCATCAGGGAAATCAATTTTATATGTCATACGTTCGATTCATTATAATCGTACGAGCAAACGATAAAACTGTTGATGCATAAATCAATTGCTATGCAACGTTCGTTATTGAAATTGCATGAAATTAATGGCGCAAAACGGTTTTCCATTTATTGTTCAAACAGAAGTATTTTGGGACAGAAAAACTCTCTGTATTTTAATCTTCAATAAATTTAACACAATATAATAATCTTCTATTTGATTTAAAATACTTCATTCGACACGAAAATGGTATATAAATATTTATTCAAAACTTTACTCTCGACGTTAAATTTTAGAATTCACAAAATTACTCTAAATTATTATAACAAATTAATTGCATACAATTTTTTTTATTTTTAGAAATTATGAAATTTGAGAAACGCAATGAACACACTATTATATAATTAAAATTTTGGTATTAAAATGTATTGTAACATTAAAGATTGTTTTAAT
Organism: Megachile willughbiella; assembly: GCA_945859595.2. NCBI lineage: Eukaryota > Metazoa > Arthropoda > Insecta > Hymenoptera > Megachilidae > Megachile > Megachile willughbiella. The sequence continues at coordinate 17,142,590 of OX243796.1, forward strand.
ATTATTTTTTAAATTAATTTTGAATCTATGAAGTTGAAAGTTTGCAGATTTTAAAATTCGAGAAATAAAAAATGTAAGAAATATCAAATTTTTTATTTTGGCAGATTACAAATTTTATATTGAAGAATTTGTGATTTATAGAATTTAAAATTTGAAAGTTTGGGGATTTGAAAATTTTTAAATTTAAGAACACAAAGGAAGTTTGCAAATTTAAAAATGAAAAATTGCTAACTTTAGGAAGTGTCGATTTTAAAAATTTAATTGCTTGAAGGTTTTCAAATTTGAAGCTCTCAAAATTTTAAATGAAAAAATTTTTAAATCTGTACATTCGTATTCGTTTAACTATTACTCCCATGCACAATATTTTTTATACATTAACTTACTGTCGTACATATACAATCACATGTATTACACATACTTTCTATTCCTTTGCATATGACATATGTGCATGTATAGATGCATACATACTACACACAAGCATACGTAGATACATACATAGGTACATACGTACATATATGCATGCGTAGGTATATACATGTGTAGGTACATACGTACATTCATACATACATAGGTATATACATATGTAGGTACATACGTACATACATACATACATACATACATACGTACATACGTACCTACATAGGCACACATGTGCATATGTACATACATACATACCTACATACGTACACACATACAATTTTACTAAAATATTAGTAAATAATATTATATACTAATATATAAAATATTAAAATATTTTCAAATCTGTCAAAAAAATAAGAACATAATAAAAAAAAAAATAACATTAAAGAAATACAACAACGTGTCCGTGTTAAAGTCGATTTGTATCATAACTCCGAATCGCGTGATACGATAACTTAATCGTTGCGGAGCGATGAAACAGAAATAAAAACTGGCCGCGAAACCGAATCGAGAGACTATTATTTGAACAAATTTTTCAATATAACGTGTCCGCGGAGTTACCCTCACTCGTGGGTACACGTATATTTTACACCAGGGTGATTCATGGAAACGTTCCTTTACAGAGACTATGTATTTTCACTTCACACTTTTATACGCTGTATTTTGAACGAGAAAACCAAATACTCTATTCCTTTCTTGCGGTGCACTCGATTATCCGATTAACGCGATCGCACCTCGTTTTTATTTTCACCCGTTCAAATATTTAAACTTTTATATCCTCGCTGTTCGTAACTTCAAATTTACCTGCAGACCGTCGAACAATATCGTTAACGAAATTACAAGAATCATCCACGAATGAACAGATTCTCCTTCAAAGTTCATCTACAATACAAATATAAAGCTTCTGGATATTTCTAAAAAATATTAGTTAACCCAACGCATAATATTAAATGGTGTTTTCTTGAAGAAAGTGTTCATACAAACTTTGATTTCATTCTTGATAATTACTGAAGCGTTTAGAACGCTGATTAAAAAACATAACCTAAAATGAAAACATTGAAGTATTTATTACCAATTTTATAGATTTAAACTATAAAATATAATTCAAACTTTAAACTATATTTTTAAAGATCGTTCAAAAACATTTAAGAATAATTGTTGCAATTTATGCAAAAATTTGACGCAAGCTATAATTAAAAAATTGATATGCCGCTTTTAGAACGCCATCTTGAAAATATAATGTAACCTAACACATAATATGATTGCGTTTCTTGGAGAAAGTATATTAAAAATATTTTTCATTACATTCTTCGCAATTTTCATTACTTTAATGAAACTTTCATTACATGTTAGCAATTCTATTCTTATCGAAGCAATTTATATAAAGAACGTTGTTGAAAAGAAAAACCAATTTAATGTCTCATGTTAGGTTAGGTTTACCAACCTCATATTTCTAAGTAAAACAATAATTTCTATTATCTACCTCTTACAAGCAATATTCTGTATTTCCTACAACATACAACACGCTGTAAAGTAACAATTTTGTTACAATTTCCTTAAAAATTTGTTAATAAAAAACTACAAGGTAATTTGTTTAAAAATTAAGTGATATAAAGTTATAAGATATTTGATAACATAAAAAGCATGTTACGATTAGATATAAAGAATACAGCAAATGAAATTGTTCAAATTAACAAGAAAAGAACAAATTCAACATGCAAAGTTAGGTTAGGTTCCGTAGCAATATTTCCAAGTCTCGCGTAGTATCAAGTTTTCAAAGGACGAAACAACGGACATTGTTTATCGCTAAAAATGGCCGTTCATCTTCGCGCGTGGTTAAAAATAACGATTTATGGAGTGGCATAAAGGTACGTACGAAATAAAAAGATATATCGATTGAAGGGCTCGTGGCGTGTCGTAAATTTGCACGGTAATGGGTGTGCAGATAAGCGACGCGTGCAAATAAATGCGTATTACTTTGGTAATGGAAAATGCCGGATCGATGTGACCGCGACGAATCAGTGCTACCAGCTGAAAAATATAACGTATAATACCCGCGAATTTCGTGACAACGTCTGTCACCCCGTGGCACGTACAAAGCGAAATATCACGCGACTGCATTTCGCGCGGATACAAAAATAAGAACACTCGCTGTTTTCTTTGAATTTTCCTCACTTTCGATTCCACGGTTTTTACTGCAGACGTATGGATCGATAGAATGTTTCTTCTGATTTTTCTGATTCTACTTACTGAAAATCTGAACGTCCTTAAATCACATATAGAACTATCTATGTGAATAGCTCCTATAGTCATAAACATGTTTTTGTTCTTAAGTGTGTTTTATTTATGAATCTACTGTTATTATACAATAAATTATATATGCATGTTGGAGACTGCTATTTTAACCAAAATTTGAGAATTTAGAAATTCTGAGGAATTGAAATTGAAAATTTAGTTCTGTGAAATTTAAAAATTTGAGAATTTGAGAATTTTACAATGGAACTAATAATTATATAGGTTCTACAACTGCTATTTTATGGTATTTTGTAAATATTTTTGAACAAATTTAAAAATTTATTTGGTTAGCGTTGATATAAAATCAGAATCAGATTGTACGAAGTGCCTAATAAGAGGACTAGCATGATTTCATGACATAAAAGTTTATGCAAATTGTACTTGTGACACGTCAATTTAAAGCTCAAGGTGTGCTGAAAATAGTCGTGCAAAGACCCCTTTAATATTTGTAATGCAAGGAAATTTAGATGAAAGGGCAGAAAGGCCATCTGATTGTTTTATATTGAACAGCTGTTCGTGACACGTAAAGGGTACAAAATGATTACGTGACGGAAAAGTATGCTAAAACATCACTTGTGATATATCGATTCCAAGGTTAAAATTTTCCCAAAATAAACGTGTAAATGATACCTTAATATTTCTTTTATGGGCACTGTGAGATGATGCAGAAACATAACTGTTGGAGTCTTGCATATCGAACAGCTGATCTTGACAAGTGAAACTTCCAACAGAATTTCATAATAGAAAAGTGTCACGAAACGTTATTTATGGTACATCAATTTCAAGCTTAAAATGTACTGATAACAACTGTATGAGTGCTCTATTAATATTTTTGATGTGGACCAAATTAGAAGCAAGAGACACAATTAATATATTGTAGCATATCAAATATTTAATTTTGGAACGTAAGAATCTAGGACGTAAGATAATTTCATAACAGAAAATACCATTTATGGCATATCTAATAGAAGCTTTAAGCTTGCTAAAGATTCTTGTATAAAAATATCCTTCGTATTTTTAATAGCAGCAAAGTTAAAAGTTAGAAAAGTAGAACTGTTTTTGCATATTCAATCAATTCAAGAGCTACAAATTCTGACAGAAAAGTATCATAAAATACCACTTATAATATATCTATTGCATATTCATGACAGAAAAGTATTATAAAATACAGCTTATGATACATGAATTTGAAGCTTAAACCTTACTAAAAATTAGAATATAAATGCCTTCTTAATAATTTTACTATTAAACAAGTAAAAAATTAGAGAAGTAAAATCATAATATTTTTGTACACCAATTACTCATTTCAAAAGTTATACGTTCTACCGCAAAATCATGACAGAAAAGTATTACAAAATACAGCTTATGATACATCATTTTAAAGCTTGAACCTTGCCAAAAATCACTATATGAATGCCCCCCGGATATCTCCATCATTAAGAAAATAAAAAATTAGTGAAGTAGAGTTACTACATTTCTGTACACTCAATTCACTTCAAACGTTAGACTCCAACAAAAATTCATGACAGAAAAGTATCACCAAAAGTAACTTATGCTACATTAATTCAAAGCTTAAAGTTTGCTAAAAATCACCATATAAGTGCACTCTGGTTACTTCTAATATTACCACAGTTAGAAATTATAAAAGAACAATTACATTTTTTTATACCAAACATCCTAACTCGAACAGTACATATTCAAACGCAAATTCATGACAGAAAAGTATCACCAAACGCCACTTATGCTATATGAATTCAAAGCTTAAAGTTTGCAAAAAATCACCATATAAGTGCACTCTGGTTATTTCTAATAATACCACAGTTAGAAATTATACAAGAAAAATTACATTTTTTTTATACCAAACACCCTAACTCGAACATATTCAAATTCATGACAGAAAAGTTTAGCAAAATAGCACTTATGGTATATCAAATTAAAGCTTGAAGTATTTCAAAAATAACTACATAAACAATTGCTGATCATTTTTCACATAAATTAATCCTTGAAGCAAACACTGAACCATCAGCGTGCATATCAGTTTCTAACGATACAGCCACGTGTTTTTGTGATGAAAATCAATTTGTTAATAATATTTGCGTATTTTTCAAGCGACACCATGGTTGGCCACAGTCTTCGCTTCGATCGGAGATGCTTTTCGCCAGAGACAGCTCGTACACCAACCGGAAAATCCGATTACGTTCAAACGGCAGCTAGGTTAAAGCCTGCCCAGGGACGAGGAGGGCACGCTTCAAAGCAACGTCTATAACTAATTACAAGTCTTATCTACCAGTCGCCTAAAAGGTGCTGATTAAACGTAGATTCGTCGAACACCAAGGGAGATGATTGGGTTACGACGGATAAGTTTTTTTGTTCTTGCTACAAGATCTTCCCGAGGTCTTCAGTAGTACTTTGGGACTGTGAATGCCTAACACTTTGAATAACCATGTTGATTCGAATGACTATTTCTGCGAGTTTTTATGACGATTTTGATGAACACTTTGTTTGATATTTCTATATTGTATTTTGTTGTGATTTAATTTGATACGTCAGAACTTGAAATATTGTGTGTTGAAATATTATGATTTGAAATATCGTGTGTTGAAATATTCCAAATTTCCAATAATCGAATCTGACACAGTGCTTTGAAATATTTTAAAGTGTAAAATACCCTAGCTTGCAGTACTTTAGTTTATAACACTCCAAACTTTGAAATATTCAATTCTATAATGTTCTAATATTGAATTATTCGAATATTCAATCCACTATGAAATATTCAGATTTGGAGTGCTCTCAAAGTACCCTAATTTGTATCATTCGACTTTGACATATTCAAATTTCAATTATCCACTTATGTAACATTGAAAATTTCAAAATATTCTAATTGCAAATATTTCACTGTAGAATATTTGAATTTTGAATATTCAAACTGGAAATATTTTACTCTGAAATATGATAATTTTGAAAATTTGATTTCGAGACATTGAAATCAAGTACATTATAAATTTATTTGAATATAAATCTCGAATGTTAATTTATCTAAATATAAATTTATCACAATATTTAACTGTATTTAAATGTAAATAAAAGGTGTTTTACCTGTAACTGAAGATTCGACGACCTGATTGTTCGTTTTACCCCGTGTTGCATCGTATCATCTAAAACCTGTAACAAAACATAAAAAATTGACAGTAAATTCTACCAGTTTATAAAATCCAAAATATTTTTAAGTCTACCTGAAACATTGTTTGAGAACTACATACTTGTTTCAATTCGCAACAATACATGTAGCAGTACCAAATAAGAAGCTTAACATAAATTTTTATTAAGACTAGTACACTGTTTCACCATTCCGTTTGATTTACAAAATTGTGTATATTTTTACTCTCCACAGCAAGAAGTAAAATTTCTGTTTTTAAATCTGCACGGAGAAACCTTGCTTGTATTATTTATGATATTTCAGGTTACAGAAGAAAACACGTATCTTTTTACGGTAAAGAAATATAGAAATCCTCTTTTTTCCCTGAGAAAAACTAGCATATAGATTTGGTTTTCGCTATCGCGTCTCAGGAAACTCAATGTGTTATATTGATTCTGCTGTTTTTTGGTCAGTAATATACGACTTTCTTATTTCTTTCTGGAAAAAAGCACTCCATTCATTCGTCTTGTACGAAGGTGAAGTATCCACTCGAATTAAATGGTTTGAATAACCTTGTGGTTTCGATTATTCGTATTTTCTGATCTTCAAATATTTTCAAATTTTAGTAGCAATATATTGATTAAATTTGTAAACATTTTATATTGAAAAGAATGTGTGATATTGATTCAAAGAACGAGATGAACATTATTATTAATATATATGGCTTTAATATTTTGGTGTTTGTTATTTTTAATTTTTATTTGATTTTATTACAGATTGTACTACTGTTTTATTATATTATTATATTACTATTCTGCACATAAGGTTATAATATTTATTTACTAATAAATCACTATTTTACTATTTTATTATTTTATTTTCAAACATCAATTCTATTTCACTGTTGTATCATTATTTCATTATTTAATTATTTTAGTATTTTTTACTGTCCCATTATTTTTGGATATTTTACTATTTCACTGTTTTACTATTGGACTGTCCAATGTAATATGTATACATCTGTAGCTGTACAAAAGTTTATGCACAGTTATTGTATTCAATGATTATTATGAACTAAAATATTAATTTTATATTACTAACATTATATTGTATTAATTTATAAACTTGACTAAATTCACAAAACATATTTCTTAAATCACAAAGATAACATTAGTTTAATCATTAAATAATATCAACCGTATCTACAATTTATTAATAAAGATTAATAAAGAGTGTAGTTAATATAAAATTGAGAATTAATTATTTGTTATCACCAAACAGATTCTATTAACAAAAATTTATCAATTCAAAATGAATAACTAAAATTACACAATACAAATTATAGCAACTATAGCAATATCACATTATAACAATTTGCAGGAATTCCGTGCAAAACACAAAATAAATTTTCTTAATAAAAATACAAATAAAGGTTTAAAACCTGCCCCAAAAAGTTCCACCGAATGAATTATTTCTGAAAGCATCTGTCTCAACAAATTCCACAGTAGAATTTTTGCAAAAGTTTTCACTATCTGTGAAACGGAGGATTCCGTGACGACCTATCTCAGTTATTCGACGTTTACGAAGAAAAAGCACGATAAGAAACGAAAGAAAAAGATTGAAGCTAACTTGTGGCGTACCAACACAATTTGGCACCTGGTATAAAACAAAAAACCATCCACATAATCCAAAAAACAAGCAAAAATAAGCTGTCGGTTTGGCGCTGACTTTCAGTTGGCAAAGCACATGGTTCTAACACGAAGGCAACCACTTAAGAGGGCGAACCACCCTCTAAGAATTTAAGAAATCGAATTTTCTTCCCAATTTCCATTAACTTTAAAACGTGCGGAATATCGCGGCGAAAGGACTTTTTAAAATCTACAAACTTCGGCAACAATAATATAAGGATAAGATTGTTTTGACAATATTTTTGTTATTCGCGAGAAAAAATGATTTTCTCGTATTTGATCCTTTTGTGTAATTTGAAAGAGTAATATGTCTGATCTTAATTTAATTTAATTATATAACTGAAATAAATTCTATAACTATAATTCAGTTGTGTAATTATAATTAAATTTAACTAACTAGGTTAAATGAAAATTATACGATTGAAATTTAATTGAATTTTATAGATTAAAAAAAATTAGACAAGTATAATTTGACTGTAGAATATAAAAGAATTGTTTAACAATAATTTACTTGTAAACTTTAAACTGTATAATTGTTAAAAGCGACCTACTACTATATTGCAAATAATATATTTCTATTTACGACACAATAATTTTTAATCTCAGAGAATTCAAGGTTACTCCGCCATTTAGCAACACACTCGTTTCAAAGAAAAATTGCAATACGAAACTGAAAGTAATAACGTAACTTTGCAGAAATGCAACACCGGGAAAAATTCATCCTTCGAAAAGAATTCTGAAGTTGATGAATTTTTAAACGTCCCCAGGTATGCGTTGAAACAATCAATCAGAGAATCGATGGATCAAAGAGTGCGTGCAGATTAAAATTGTCAGTGAATTGGATTTGCCGTGAAATTACGAGAAACGCGGAGTCTCTCAAATAAATGAAAAATGTGAACTAAATTATGGAAAACAATAAAACAGAGACGGGGAAGCGTGTCGGCAGATATTGAAAGTATTAGCATGTTAAGAAGTTTTAAAGGAAGATCGGGGAATCACGGGCGTCGACAACCCTCGTAGAAGGATAATGAAAATTTAGTCCTCTTCTGCTTTTTTTCAATTTGCTTCAATTGATGCTTAAACTCGCCCGTTCCTTCGGGTGTCGTCTTCGACAAATCGAAGTGGGAAATCGGATTACAAAAAACGAACGAATCGGAACGAAATTCGAAATCGTTTATCCAGGATGTACATGATTTCTTTTATTCCTTGCCGTTGTACCAGTAGCGGGATCGATCGTCCACTTTGTTAAGGAATGATTATATAGCAATTGGTACTTTTACTGTCTTGTTTTATTTGGACAGATTATAGCAGACGTATAATATAATAGCGAATTTCATGTGGCACTATTCGATTGTTGAAGCAAGGTTATATGGAGTTATATGGAGTTATAAGGAGTTATAATGGAGTAAAATAGAGTTATGTGGAGTTATACGGAGTTATATGGAATGCTATGGAGCGATACGGGGATATAGAGAGTTATATGCAGTTATAGTGGAGTTATGTATAATTATAATGGAATTATGTGGAGTTATACGCAGTTACACGGTATTACACGGAGTTGTACGAAATTATGCGAAATTACATGGAATTATATGGAGTTATACGGAGATATATGTAGTTATAATAGAGTTATATGGAGTTATACGGAGTTATATGTAGTTAAAATGGAGTTGTATAGAGTTAAATAGAGTTATGTGGAGTTATACGAAGTGATACGGAGTTATATGCAGTTCTAATGGAGTCATATAGAGTTCCATAGAGTTATATGGAGTTATAAGGAGTTACATGGAGTTATATGTAGTTACAATGAAAGTATGTAGAGTTATATAGAGTTATATGAAGTTATATGGAGTTATAAGGAGTTATGCGAAGCTATATGTAGTTACAATGGAGTTATATAGAGTTATATGGAGTTATATGGAGCTGTATAGAGTTATATGTAGTTATATGGAGTTACATGGAGTAATATGTATTTATATTGAGTTACATAAAGTTAAATTGACTTATATAGAGTTATATAAACTTATATGGAGTCACATGTATTTATATGTACTTATAGTGCAGTTTTGCTATATAATCCTAAACAAAGATACAGAAGAGAAATGTACGATGAAAACAACCATATAAAGAGAAGATCGATACAATTCCAACTCCTACATTTTTGAATTTCTAAATTTAAAATAAAAAACTAGGATTTCTGCTATATATATATTTTTACTTTGCATATTTTTCACGATGAAAATAAGAAATAATAAAAAATAGCGAGTTAATAAAAACACTGGTTCATCGAACACATTATCGGAAAAGAGTGTCTTGAATGCGAACGACAACAAAAAAGAAGTGCAAGGAAAAGGAAACGAGAGTAAGATCGAACATTGGCCCACTGTCGTCGATTAATGGCTTCCATTCCAAGATTCAATTATTCGGCGACGTCCGCTGTCAAGCAGAAAATCGGATTACAGCCTGCTGACGAACGGACTGAGAGAGTCCGGAAGAGTGGAACAACTAATTACCGCTAATTACTCGTCTTATCCCGGTAAAACACGTCTGCTAAAAGGCTATCCCTTGTCGACGACTATTGACTTCGGTCTCTGAGTTTCGCTGACAGTTTTCGGGTAAGGAAAATGACTATGTTAGGGCACGTCTAGAGTTACATTGTTCGTTGCGGTGTTTAAAGAGATAATCTATTTTAAATCTTATATATGTAACTAAAATCTTATTGTATAATATACTTATAGTATTCTAAATTAAAATTTAAAGATCAAAAAAAAAACAGTATGAATGTTTCGTTAATATTCTTAATACAAAATGACTGGTGGTTGTTGTAAATACAATATATGGCTAATTTTGAAACGTTAAACATGTTTTCATGATAAACATGCTTTCATGACAGAAAAGTATTTGAAAATTGTATTCATGGTTTGTCAATTTAATCTTTAAAGATGGAAGAAAATGTCAATTTATATGACTCGCTGATATCTTTGATACAAAATTCCTGATGGTTAGTTATAACATATGAGTAACTAATTTTTGAATCTAGAAGGATTCATATTATTTCATGACAGAAAAGTATCTTACAATTATTCTTATGATATACTAATTTAAAGCTTGAAGTATATACAGAATGATAATTTAAACTATTCATTAGCATTCTTAACAGAAAATGACTGATAGTTATAACAAACGAATAATTTTGAAATCTATAAAGTCTAACATTATATCATGACAGAAAAGTTTTGCCAAAAGTCACTTATGACATATCAATTGAAAGCATGAAATTTGAGAAAAACGTCCATGTAAAAATCTTTTCTACAGCATTATCATTATGAAATGTAATCTACTCGAAATTGGATATGGACTGCAGACCCAAGTTGTAAATTGGTTAACTCATGGTTTTATTCAACGAAGGATTACTCAATTTGTATTATAAATATTTATAATGTGTTTGCGTGGTTATTTTCGTTAAACTTTAAGCTTTAAACTGATGTACTGTAACTACCATTTGGAAATACTTTTCTGTTATGAAATCTCGTTAGACTTTTCACGTTTGTAAATCGATAATTTGCTAAATAACTATCTAATAACTGCGTTTTATGTCTTCTAACTTTGATAATCTTAAAATCATTACCGGTGCTGTATAATATCGATATGAAGCATGTTTAATACTTCAAATTGATATATCACAAGTGCTATTTCATAATACTTTTCTGTCATGAAATTTCATTAGAATTTTCAAGTTTGGAAATCGGTTCTTTGGTGAATAACAGTCTGATGGCTCCATTTTATACTTTCTAACTTTGATAATCTTAGAATTATTAACGGTGCTGTATAATATTGATATGAAACATGTTTAAAGCTTTAAATCGATATATCATAAGTGCTATTTCGCAATACTTTTCTGTCAAGAAATTTCATTAGAGTTGCATCACGTTTCAAATCTCATCAGAGTTACATTACGTTTCATATCTCGTAAAGTTACGTTTCAATGTACAAACGGAAAACCAACTGTCTAAAAACGTTAATGGAAACGGAGAAAAAGCATACTATCGTTCCCGTTCTCCCCTACTTAAAATTTAATGTTGCATAATATCAGCCATAATCGTTCCAAAAGTAGATACTACGTAGTGGGTGAAGTTGATTTACGATCGTTTAGATTATTACAGGGCTGGGCAACATTTACCGATTCCGGGCATTCCAGCCTGGTGGTTGTTATAATCGGTTCAGTGGTAGGTCCGCCGGAACGTATGGTAACACAAAGATAAAGCGAAAACGCGGTATGAAAGCGGTCATTCGATTCGTCGTCGAATTACACAGAGTTCAAACCTGCTTGCGCAATTATTGACTTTCGATCGAAAGTTTAGCGAATTCGGTTGAACGAAATTGCCGGCCTGTCCCGTGGAACAGAAATTGATAGTACGTGCGTGTAAACGAGACGTGCAACGTTTCATCATTGGGGAAATTAGAGGGACCGATCGTTACGTGACAAAGGTGTCCTCCTGAAAAACGGATGCCGTTGTTTAGACTGACACTTGTTACCGAATCATCTCTTCATCCTCTTTTATTCTACTATAGTGTTGTATACGGCCAAAGTGTGCTCACCTTTGTTTTGGGAGAGACATTTATGCGTACATTTATGCATACAGCATTTATGCATTTACGTATGCGTATAACATAAATTCATGTATGTGGCACATATGCATATAAATTCATGCATGTAGCATTTCATGCTCTAAACGCTTAATGTGGATGTTACCAAGACTGAAAAGTTGTGGTAGAAATCTTCGATTCTGGCACTTGAGAATTCAGATATGTTTTCACGTATGTAAAATTTCATATTTTTATGAAATTTCATGTTTTTGTGAAATTTAAACATTTTAAAACTAGTTTGGAAATTTGTGAGTTGGGGAAGGTAGGAATTAGAGAATTTGTCGATTCGGTGATTTCAGGATTTGGGAGTTTGTCCAGTTTCAAATTTTCAAGTTTCTCGAACTTAAAAATTTTTTAATTTCTAATTGTCAAATTGTCAAACTCTCAAACTCAACTCTGAAAGCTCTCAAACCTTTCAAAATATCAAACTTCGAAACTTTTAAACTCTTAACCTATTAAACTTTCAAACTCTCAAACCTCTCATACTCTCAAACTCTCAAACTCCCAAACTCTTACACCTCTCAAACCTCTCAAACTCTCAAACTCTCAAACCTGTCACACTCTCAAGCTATGAAGCTTTTAAACTCTCAAACTCTTAAACTCTCAAGCCTTTCAAAATCTCAAACACCTAAACTCTCAAGCTCTCAAACTCTAAAACTCTCAAACCTCTGAAACCTTTCAAAATCTCAAACACCTAAACTCTCAAGCTCTCAAACGCTTAAACTCTTAACCTCTCAAACTCTCACACCTCTCAAACCTCTGAAACTCTCAAACTCTTGAACCTGTCACACTCTCAAACTATGAAACTCTGAAACTCTGAAACTCTCAAACTCTCAAAACCTCTGAAACTCTCAAACTCTTAAATCTGTCACACTCTCAAACTATGAAACTCTCAAACTCTCAAACCTCTGAAACTCTCAAACTCTTAAATCTGTCACACTCTCAAACTATGAAACTCTCGAACTCTCAAACTCTCAAACCTCTGACACTCTCAAACTCTTAAACCTGTCACACTCTCAAACTATGAAACTCTCGAACTCTCAAACTCTCAAACCTCTGAAACTCTCAAACTCTTAAACCTGTCACACTCTCAAACTATGAAACTCTCAAACTCTCAAACTCCCAAATCTTCAAACTCTCAACCTCGCAAACTTTCAAACATCTGAAACCTTTCAAACTCTCAAACTCTCAAACTCCCAAACTCTCATCTCTCAAAAAGCGCCATAACGTGCAGAACAGACCGTACTCTCCGCGTAACGAAAGATACCATAACGACCCGGCGCTAATCGAGTAATTCCGAAAGGGGTGAAGAAAACGAGGCTCGTCGAACGCGGAAATCGTGTGATCGCGCGTGTGTTTTTTTTTTATACCTTTACACCTGGGGTTTTTACGTTTAACGAGCCGAATGAACGGCGACCGTGTTAGTGCCGTGGCAATTTGCGGTCCGGATTGCGCGGCTTTAGTCAGTTCGCAAAAGGGAAAACGTAGATCGTAGTTAGCGGTAACAGGTCAAGTAGCCGGCTTTGTGAAATTAATGAAAGGTTTTCATGTGCGAGCGAGGCTGGTCCGCAAACAGCCAGAGTCAAAGACCGTGTTCGTGTTTTCAGTCTCGCGTGCCATTTTTTCCTTTTCTCTTCCTTCGCTTAACTACTTCAACTTCCGAGTCGGCGAGCGAGAAAAATCTGCCAACTTAGTATTTCCATTTTTTTCTCCGTATCTGCATTGTTCGGTGTCCATAAAAGTGTTCGATCGAACGGGGTGCACGGTGACGAATTTTCACCAGTATGTTGGAGAAAAATATCTTTGACGTGTGAAATGTTGTATTTATCAAATTGAGGATGTTCTCTTCAAGAACTGCAATTTTGATTGGTTGATTATTGGTTTGTTTATGTATTTCTTTATCTAAGAGGTTAGTGCATGGAAATGATATTTCAGCTATCGTATATTGGAAAAAATATCAAAATTTAATAATTTAATTATTTTGTAAATTTACAGATTTACAAATTTAAAATAAGAGACTCACAAGTTTCAAGTTTCATGAACGTACATCGCAAATTTACAAATTTTGAAAACTACAAAGTTTCAAGTTCTCAAATTATTAAATTGTCAAACTATCAATTATCAAATTATCAAATTATCAAATTATACAGTTATCAGATTACCAAGTTGCTGAGTTAACAAATTACCAACTTAACATATTGCTAAATAACAAAATTACTAAATTATCAATTCACTGAAATTTCAATTTATCAATATATCAATTGATGAATCTATCAATCTATCAGTGTATCAATTTATCAATCTATTATCCAATGAATCAATCAATTAGTTATTAATCGATCAATCTACCAATTAACCGAAATCTGAATTTACCAATTTATCAATTTACCAATTCACCAATTTACCAATTAACCAATTTACTAAATTTCCAATTCATCAGTTTATTAATTTATCAATTTAACAATTTACTAATGTAGTACATTTCCAATTCATCGGGTTATCAATTTATCAATTTAACAATTTATCAATTAATCGATATATTGATTTACCAATTTATCAATTTATCAATTTATCAATTTACCACTTCAACAAATTACTAAGTTCCCAATTTATCAATGTACCCATTTAACAAATTTTCAATTTACTAAATTATCAAGTTAGAAAATGAAAAATTTACTAAATAACCAAGTAACCGTGGTAACAAATTTCCAAGATATTATGTTATTAATTTAATAAATTATCAAATTCCCAAAATCTCAGTTACCCAAGTTACAAAATTTTCAAAATTCCAAAATTCCAAAATTACTAAAGTACCCAAACTTCTTGAAATTCCCGCATTAACAAATTTTCAAATTTCCATGTTCCTAAGTACCATACTTCCAACGTCCAAAATTCATCCTCAAAATCCAAAAATTCCAAAACTCTCAAATTGCACAGTAACCAAATGTCTAAATTCACGAGCTTCTAAATTCATCGCTACAATTTCCTTTAAAAAAAACTAACCCTATAAATATAACAATAACACGTTCTCCAACAAGACAGAGGCATAAAATCCAGCAACAAAATCGAAATACACTAAATTAAATCGGCTCGATCGACAAAACGGCTGGAGGATTAATTAATTAAATCGATATTGCAGGGGCTGGGCGTTGGTTGTTCGATTTCTCAAAAGTCTCGTAAATATTTATCACGGAGTCGCTTTATGGGTTCCATAAACTTCTTGGTGGTGGTGTTGTTGGTACCGGCAACGGTCGGTTCCGATGATTTTTACCTTTTGGAAGGCAGCCACCGTGACCGGGATCGATCAAATGGTAAGTTTCGACTGATACGAAACCGTTGCGTTGGTTTGGGGGCCTTTTGAAATTTACTAAAGCGGTTTTCTCTCTTTCGTTCCGCTTTTCCGTTGGAATATTCATTCGTTTCGGAAACGCCAACGAATTCCTCGACGCTTCTGCTTTAAATCGAGATGATTGATCGACCTGCGAACGCTTTGTGTTCTGTCGCTACACCGAATTGTTCCTTTCATCCCCCAGTTATTTATATCTTGTAATTTGTGGGACACCTTCGTTGAATTGCTAGCATCTTGCGTGCAGAAATATTTCCTGAAGTTTACGAGTTGATCGGAATAAAATTGACGAAGTTTTACGGGTTTGACGTCTTCGGACCCGAGTAATATTACGCGCTTCACAAAGGCGGTAATCTTTCAGACACATCTTTCTATTTATTATAGTACTCTCTTTTTGAGATGTGTTATATTACGCGATTGGATCTGAAGTATTATTGAATCATGCACACTTTATAATTAATTTCGACGTAAATACGAAATAGAAAATCGAAAGGCTTCAGAAATTTGCAAATTAGTCAAAATAAAATTGAAGTTATATGAATTGAACGTTTTCAGACTCGATAGGTACACATTCTATAAACGTGGTGATCTTTAAAAGATATCTCTACATTTTTTAAAACCTTTCGTTTTGACATGTGCAATATTACATAGCTGGGTCTGAAGAGCTGCCAAACAGCTCTAAAAAAGAGACTTACAAATAAATGACCATAACTCTCTTCCTTATGAATATTTTCTAACGCCAAAATTATGTAATTCAGTCAAAAGCCACTCTTCAAAATGAGATACCACGTATCGGAATAAGTTTATAAGTTTTTTCAGAAAAACTTCTCTAACACAAGTTTTTTCACAAAATTCGTCTAAAAAGAAACCTCCGAAAAATTGCCTATAATTTTTTCTATTATGAATATTTTCTAACCCAAAAATTATGGTAAGATTTTTAGAAAATACTCTTTAAAATAAGATAGAATATATAGGAATAAGTCCGTCAGTTTTTTTACAAAAAATTCTCAAAGATACTTCTAAGAGAAGACCTTTAGAAGAGCAGTTGTAATCTTTATCATTATGAACATTTTATTACGTAAAAATTATATTAATTTTGTTAAAACATATCCTTTAAAATAAAACATCAAATTTCAAAATAAGTTTTTCAGTAAAAAAAATTTTCAACCGCGCCATTTTTGGATGGGGTACCTTTAAAAACGACCTTCAGAAGAGTAGCAGTAACATTCATTACCATAAATATATTTTACCCTAAAATTACCTAAATTTTGTCAGAAAACACTGTTCAAAAATGGAACCACGTTACAAAGTGATTAATTGGTTTTAAAAAAGAAAACACATTTCTTTCGACCCAGTAAACACGATCGTTTAAATCAAATTGTAATTTATACTTTTATCACTCGAACGCTCTTTTTCGCAGGGGATAAAAAAATGATTATTACGATGAAAAGTTAGAGGGCTTTCAGGGAAATCAGGTCAATAAAACATTTCAATTTCTCCTCGGCATTTTATCGAGTAGATCGATCAACATCGAGAATAAAGAATGCGAAAATAAGAGTTCGCTCGTTCTATCGTATCGTGCATACACACTCGCCACGTCAAATGCCATTCGTTTGAATTTATTTCCAGAGCATCCTTCCACAAAAACCGATACCTCAAACAATTTGGCACAGTTAATGGAGTGGCTTTTTAATTATCGATATTAATGAACCGAATGAAAAGCAACAATGAAATGCAAACGGCTTGCTTCCACGAGCATGCCGCGTTCTGCCCTTTTATTAATTAAACATCCTCCTTCCGTTTGACCAATGCCCACGCAATTATGGTCGGGTGTATCACGGAAAATAAATGCACAAAAAGGGTATTTTCTTCGTTTGATCAGTGCCTTAAATACTGGATTGAATTAAATTTAAAATAAATAAAAATATAGGTATATCGAGTTACTGGATTGAATTAAATTTAAAATAAATAAAAATATAAGTATATCGAGTTACTGGATTGAATTAAATTTAAAATAAGTAAAAATATCGAGTTGTTGCAAATGGCTGACTTTAAAACATAACTTGACTCAATTTGATGACACAAAAACTGAAACTTTCAATTTTTACGAAAAAACTATAAGATAGTACTGAAGATCGAAGTTTGTTGAAAATATATTTAATTAGTTCATTGTAACAAAATTACCTTATCGTAAATTACCCTTGTATAGTAGAATTATTTAATACTCAGATTTTCATATTTAAAGAAAACTTTGTATTCATGATTAAGGAAAGTTTGTATAATCATTTTGAACACACTAAACTCCGAATTGACTGCGACCGCCATTTTGCGACGGTTTTATGTCACAAAACTGTGTCAGACTTTAGAGGTTATGAAATCGATCACTATTTGCTACGACTGACGATTAGCCATTCCGAGTTCAAAATATCGATGAAGTATTTACGCAGTCGTTTCCGTTGAACTTTAAGCGTGAAATTGATATAGTAACAATGTTCTTTTATGGTACTTTTATGTCGTCAAATACTGTTGAACTATCGATGTTTCAAAATCACCCGTTTAATGCATCGAGACTTCACACACGAAGACGATCTTTGCTCGTTTTACGAAAATTGTTAGCGAACAGATTATGTAATCGTATCCATCAAATTTATTTTTGTTTAAGCTTTAAATTGATGTAATATTTGTTAATATTTATATGTCATCAATTTGTAGCTGATGCTAAAAATGCTTTGAAATGAATTGTTCTTTTCAAATTAACTTTATATCAAGAGCAATTATATTAAGAATTATATTGTATAAATTACTGAATGGCTGGTGTGATCTTTTTCGTCAAGCTTTAAGCTTTAATTTGATATACCACAAGTGCTATTTTATAATACTTTTATGTCATCAATTTGTATCGGATTCTAAAAATGCTTCGAAATGAACTGTTCTTTTCAAATTAACTTTACATCAAGAGCAATTATATTAAGAATTATATTGTATAAATTAGTGAATGGCTGCTGTAATCTTTTTCGTCAAGTTTTATGCTTTAATTTGATATACCACAAGTGCTATTTTATAATACTTTTATGTCATAAATTTCTATCAGATTCTAAAAGTACGTCAAAATTAAATGTTCTTTTTAAGTGATAACCACTTTACAGAACAATTATATTAAGAATCATATTATATAAATTACTAAACGAATAACCTCTTTTCTGTCAAGCTATAAACTTCAATCTGATATGCTATTTTATGCTTTTAAGTCATGAAACGTTCGACTTCTCATTTTCAAAATTTCATTGTATTCGCAGCAACACAATTAATATAAATAAACTCATCGCTCACGTAAATAACATTACAATCGATCTTACACCAAATAAAGTACCAATTTCGAATTTTTAAACGGAACTCCAGGGAACGTATAATAAATAATAGTACAATAAATTAGAGTATTGGCCCAAGGCACTGGCAGCTCAACGAGCCAATACAAAATGGAATTTTAATTTGCTGCTCTATAGAGACGGTAATCCACGTATGTGTAATAACTCGTTTTCCTCGAATGGTATTGATCCACGAATTATGGATATTTATGCAAATGTCCAACGAAAAGTAAAACGAAAATAAATGTAGAACGGACGCAGAGAAAATAATTCACTTTTTTCGCGCGTTACATTTCAGCTGCATGGAACAAAGAAAGTTATCGATGATATAATAAACATTAGTTTTAATCAAGAAAAATTATATTTATACAATAGATAGTATTAGGGTGGTTCACAAATTCTCTTTCTATTCTTCTCACAATCATAAATTTATTATTGAGCTCAAACTTTGAGAGGATTTTTTTATTATTGAGAGGGTGACTTTTGGAGGGTGAAATCGACAAAAATAATTTTTTGAGCTATTCCAGGTGTACCGGTTAATAATAATTTCTGCGCTGGATTAGACACAAGGGTGTATTCACAGTCTAAACCAGAGGTCGGCAACCTGCGGCTCAGTAGAATCATACTTGCGGTTCTCAAGTAGTTTAATAGTACGTATTGAAAAATTAACTGCAATATTGCAATTGCCAAACAAATATAATAATCCTGCGCACACATTAAAATACGCGGCAGATCTCATGCATGTAAACCTAGCTTTAGCTAACCTTGCTCTCCAGACTCACCGACGCCACACTCAAAACCAAAAACTGTTTCCGTTTTCTTTAATACGTTGACTTATATGTTCTGTTACTACGCAAAATAAAATGTTTTGATTTCACAATCAATACATGTTTCACAGCAGATATATTATTTTTTCTAATACATACCGATGTATGTACTTATATTTGGCTCTTTAAAAAATAATTTATCACATCGGGAAAAAAATGGCTCTTAACTCTAGAAAGGTTGCCGACCCCTGGTGTAAACTCTTATGTTGAGTACTAGCAAGAAAGTTAGTCTTATGCGCCATCTAGTGGCGATGAGCATGAGTGAACCCGCTACCCGGTGAACACTTTGAATAAAGCATTGTTTCCTTTTTCCTTTTATATTGTTTTCTTAAAAATAAAATTAAGAATTATTAACCGGTACACCTGGTGTAGTAGTATACTAGTAATTAAAATATGAAATTAATTTGGCTGTATCCGAGTGGTGTATTCGAGGCGCTCAGGGTTCCTGCAGTTATTAATACCGCACTGTGTTCGAATTGTTCCAGCGCCCCAGGTCTTCGTTATAGAGATCTTTCCGAGCTTCTGATATATCTATGCTCGTGAAAAGTCTCCAAGTCGGCCAAGCAAGAAAAACGAGGTCGCAAAAAGTGTCGGTTCATTTACTCGGTTCATCTCTGTTCGTAATTTCTCCACCATGAAAACCAACCTGTTCGGTTCGGTTTGCTTTCGTTGTGCACGAAACTTCCCAAACCGCGACGCTGTTTTTTCCACTTTTTGTCGCTTCTTGTTTTTCCCCGAAAAAGCCATCTCGAAATGTTGTCGAAACTATCCAGGATATTCGGTGTCGCTGAACGAGCAAACTTCCTTCATGATTCTTCTCGCGTTCGGTTACAGGACGGACATATCTGTTGATCCGTCACGTGAAACGGTAACGTTCGCTTTTTGCTATCGATCAGGTTTTACGTTTGGTGTGGGAAGGGAAATTGTTAACTGTCTGTCGAAGGGAACGGATAATTTTTGGGGATGGAGATGAGGGATTTTTGATGTTGCATTTTGAAGATTTGGAGATTTGGAGATTTTCAGATTGGGAAGTATGGAAATTTGAGAGTTTGCATATTTAAAGATTTAAAATTTGGAAAGGTGGAAATTTTCAAATTACTAAATTTGGAAGGGTAGAAATTTGGAAATTACAGGATTTAAAATTTTGAAAGCTGGCAATTTAGAAATTCCTAAATTCAGAAAGCTGGAACATTGGAAATTTGGAACTTTGAAGATTAGGAAATTTAGAGATTAAAGAATTTGGGAATTTGGAAATTACAGGATATAAAATTTAGAAAGCTGGCAATTTAGAAATTCCTAAATTTGGAAGAGTGATATATTAGAATTTGGAACATTGAGAATTTGGAAATTTAGTGATTAGGGAATTTGGAAATTTAGAGATTAAGGAATTTGGGAATTTGAAAATTACAGGATTTAAAATTTTGAAAGCTGGAAATTTAGTAATGCCTAAATTTGGAAGGGTATATTGAAAATTTGAAAGTTTAAAACTTTGTGAAGTTAGAGATAAGAGGATTTGGGAATTTTGATATTACAGAACGTGCAATTTGGAAAGTTGGAAATTTCAATATTTAAAAGTTTGAAAATGTAAAAACTTGATAATTTGCGAATTTAAGATATTTAAAAATGTCAAAATTTCAAAAGTTCATAATTTCTAAACCTTGAAAATTAAGGAAATTAAATATACATATCTGTCCAAAGACGGATCCACAGACCCACCCCTTTCACACATGTTAATTTACCACGTGTAGTTAACCATCACACACTCTAACGATACAAGATCATTTTCCCAAGTTACAGATTCATATTTCTTTAATCTGACAAGTGTCCTAAGACATATAGCGTCTATACGAAGGTCGCTTTAGCCATTGAAGTCAGTTCTAGCAGAGTCGGATCGATTTTGCAGTCTTTTGATCGGCATAGGGCTTTGTGCGCTCTTCTGTGATTCCGAAGCTGTGAAAAGCTTTGAACGACCATTTCTGTGACTATTGCGTACCTTTTACCGCACAGCTCATTTTTTTTTATTTCTAACTTCGAGCCTTGAGCTAGGACTCATCTTTCGCGATACGATTCACGCGGTTGCGTTCTCATTGCTTCGCTTTTCACTCGATCAAATCTACGAGTTTAGACATCTGGTGATCCCAAAAAATACAATGTTGACTTTCGATATATTGCCTCGTATGTTGATGTCACAAAATGTACCTTGAACTCTTGACATACTTTGACGAGCCTTGTGACGCACTCGCCACGTGTGATAAATCGTACTTCTTTTTTGTGAACTTCAAATTGAAATTTAAGTGCAATTGTAATTTCTGTAGACGAGGATCGATGAATAAAAAATTGACACATTTTGATTTTCTTTATTTGTTTTAATATTGCAGAAGCGAGTTAGTTCTGACTGATGAGTGCCTCATGACGCAGTCGCACTTCAACTGTAATTAATCTTACTCGAATTTTTAATATGCTTCAAATTGAAGTTCAAGTCTAATCGTAATTTGCATAGTCAAGAATTGTGGAATACGAAATTGACGTAACACTTCAACATTCTTTATCTGTTTTAATATTGTAGCTGTGATTAGTTAGTTCTGACGGACGCATCTGATGAATAAATCATAAGGCAAGAGATTAAATGAGAAGAATATTGGAGTGTAATGAGGATCATTCGAAAGAGGGAAGTTTAATAGCGTGCTCATGGCTCAACGATGTTATGTTAACCCCTTGGCTTATAACATCGAGTCAGACTCGTTACGCACGTTACAGTTCAAATGTGACCAGCCTAAATCGTATTTGCATAAAGATCGAGTTTTGAGTTCGATACCAAGTGTAATTTGTAACGTTTCACTGCAGTAATAATTAGGATACTTAACACTGCAGCAATAATTAGGTAGCTCCCGTAAAGTTTAGCCGTGCTGAGGAGGTTAATCTTCAAAATTTCTGTTAGATTCGATATCGTTAATACATCATAACGTTATATAACGTTATATGTTTGATAGTATTAATTTTAGACATTACCTCTTCTGATACTTCTTTATGCAAGATTTTATGCTTTACTCAAATTCAGACCGTAATATTAGGCATTTTATTTAGAAACTAGTAAGAATTTTGTTTAAATATTATGAGGTAAAGCTACTAGGTATTGTATTTGAAAATGATCAGGTATCTAGATATTATTAAATATTCTATCAAAAACTGATTTAGAATTTCATTAAAAAAAATTGAGACTCCGCATAAAATAGTAAAGTGATAAAGCAGTTACAGTACTGTACTCTGCAAATGGCGCTACTTTCATTTCAAAATCACGAAATGATTTATGCAATAAGTCGTCACATTACCCAACCCATATCTCTTTTTCGTATATTCAATTTATGGAGCGCGCTGTTAAAACGTGATCGCAGAACTTTGTGGTATCCTGTAGAACGGAAGTGTACCGCATCCCCCTTAAATTCGATACATTTTCATTGTCGTAGAGGTATCCTAAGCGGATCAGAATTCGTCATTAAAATCGTATTAAGTTAAGTCTCGATGGTGAAACTGGCTCGGTGTGTTCGCTCGGCGCTTCATCATTCATAAACGGACAACAAGATTAGCCTCGATAAAACGTACTCCACGCAGATTTCCATCAGACTTGAAGGATTAAGTCCGTGGCCGGGTTCGCGTTATGGAAAACAGCGAAGCGTGTACCGTGGCTGTAAAACTGCATCGATTATAATGGAAACGCGGCACGTTGGGGCGACGAGCTGATAAGATTATCGACAGGCATTTGTCATCCTTTTTGATCAACTCGCGGCTTAACTGTTGACGAGATTAGTCCTTTATGCGCCGGAGGAAAAAGGACGCCGCGTTCTTCGATACCGGTGTCGATCATCGCTATGCTAATTCGTTAATTAAAATAACTCTTAACGATAAATGACAAACGGTATTGACAATTTTGTACGAATATGTGGAAGATAGAATGTCATCAGTTTTCTTATCACTGTACTTTATAGAAGATTATACGATGCTATTATTTATGTTGATTATTTTTACTATTATATATTATATAATATTATTTTTTTTATCGGTACTTGTTATGTGATTGTATCAATATTTTTAGTATTCAGTGTAGTTTTACTATTTTTATCACGGTCATGTATTACGTGACTCCTACATGACCTAGTCGTGTATTACATGTTTATTATTTTTATACACATTACTTGTTACTTTTATGTATACATGTATATTGATTATTTATATGTATTATTATATATGTAAATTATTTTTGCGATTATACAATATTTAATATTATTGTTACTATACTATACATATTATTTAGTTGTTAGTTTTAATACTATAATGTGTTTTAGATTTAATATTTATTTTTAATATTATTCTTATTATCATCATTATATATTACATATCCATTATTTATAACACAATATATATTTTATAACATTATTTTTACCATTACATATTGCATGTTTATTATTTTTACTATTACTGTCATTGTACATTATACATTTTCTAACAATATATATTGTCATTGTAATTACATTATGTTATTATTTGATTATATATTATATAATATCGTTATTATATTCATTATATGTATATTGTATTAACTTTACTACTATGTAGTATATAATGTTATTTTTATCTGTGCATATTATACATTTGTTTTATTGCCCCATGTCATATATTCTTTTTATTACTACATATTTTTATTATCTTTATTAATACATATCACAATACTTTTCAATATTATTATACACACATTTTACTGTATATCACACATTTCTTAATTTTATTAATATGCAGATATTGTGCATGAGACAATAATATCAACTATATTATACAAATATTATTATATACAATAATAATAATAATATACAATAATATTTGTGCCAAATATTTTCTCTTATTTGAATACAATATTCGAAAAGTTTGAAATGTGACTGTTATATAGTAGCGCCGCCATAACCGGTGGCGAAATGAAGAAACTTTTGCGATACAATAAGAGCGTCACTAGTTCGATGGCAATATAACGCGCGCCAACTGTATTACGAAAGATACCTGATTGATTTGTTTCAGCACAACAAACGCGTCGCGACATTTACGTTTGCAAAATTTATTGACTGCGGCTTGGACGATTTTGACCCTCGCTAACGTGTCCTTTTGTCCCATTTTAACCCCTTCGTTCGATTGTTTGTGCCACCAGGCGAATTCAAACATCGGTGAAGCGAATGTTTAACAATCGAAAACATGGAAGCATGTATCACATAAGAGAAGCTCGGAATTGATTGATAAATCATTTAAAAGCCTTGCAAAATTCAGAGTTGTGTCAATTATGGATTGGGTTCCGGTTTGAGTTGGTCAAATGCTTGAATTCGCTGAAATGTATCAAGCGACACACTGGGCGATGGAAAGATGCTATATTTAAACGTTTATTATAGAATGTTATAAATAAGCTACAGCTATAAATAAATAAGCTTGAAATTTTATATTTTCAATTTTCTAAATCCACAGTTCTGAAAATCTTCAAATTTCATATTTTCAAATTTATAAATCCATAATTTTACAAATCTTCAAATTCAATATTTTTATATATCTAAACCCACAATTCTAAAAATCTTCAAATTTCATATTTTCAAATTTATAAACCCATAATTCTACAAATCTTTAAATTTTATGTTTACATATTTGCAGACTCATAATTCCATAAATCATGAAATTTCATACTTCTCAACCTCCACACACATTTCCACATTTTCAATTTCCAAATTGACAAACATCAAAATTTGAAAACTGAAGATCTCAGAAACAAAAAGACTCAGTATCGACTATTTTCTCGCAGCACCGTAATATTGTTACGTAATGACAAACTTAAGTTACAATAGACAAATTTAGCACGCGTAACTCAGAAACATAAAATTAAATTAATATCGAGGCACAGGGGAATAAGAGCACGCAAATAAATAAGAGATAATAAATTGAAGGACTTAGTAGTAGGATTAAAAGCAACTGGATCGAATAGCAAATCATCGCGATTAAATCGCAACCGCATAGCTTTATACTGAGAGTACGTATGGTCTCTGCATGGCCATTGGTAAAGTGAAATAGTAACAGTGATAGGAACGAACTGTTTACTGCGTTTAATATCTAGAGATCTGGGCGGATAGAGATCAAGAATTAATAGCGTTACTAACCGGACCTGCAGGGAATAGAAGTTAGCCAGTTTCAGTTCCTGACATAAAGATAAGCGAACTTGGGAAAGACTGTATCTCGGGAATAAAATGAAATGGGTCATGCGTTCGTGAGATTCCTTCGTTATTACTTCACAAGTTAAATTTATCTTTAAAGCTTTATAATAGACCCATACCTTGTACGGTTAATGAATTATTAATATACTTCATAATTCATTAATCATGCCTGTCAAAATCGTTGAGATTTCGCATTTCGTACTATGGTAATTATTCAGGCGCCTTTGTCTACATGTATCTGGACTTTTATCGAGATAAAGATGTACGCTGAATTATTCTTGATTATCTAATTAAGTACTTATTCATTTTATTTTTTATTTAGATGTAGGTATATCTGTGGACTTTCGAAATGTGAATGTAAAAATTTTCAATTATTTTTATATTACCAATTCTCTAATTTTTCAATTTTTCAATTTTTCAATTTTTCAATTTTTCAATTTTTCAATTTTTCAGTTTTTCAATTTTTCAATTTTTCAATTTTTCAGTTTTTCAATTCTTCAATTCTTCAGTTTTTCAATTCTTCAATTCTTCAATTCTTCAATTCTTCAATTTTTCAATATTTCAATTTTTCAATTCTTCAGTTTTTCAATTCTTCAATTCTTCAATTTAAAAATTTTCCAGTTCTTCAATTCTTCAATTTTTCAATTCTTCAATTCTTCAGTTCTTCAATTCTTCAATTTTTCGATTTTTTAATTCTTCAATTTTATAATCTTTCCGTTCTCCAATCCATCAATTCTATCTTTCCAATTTTCATACATCAATTCCGCAATTTTTTCATTGATCAGTTTTTCCATTCTACAATTTCCCACGATTCAATTTTTCAATTCTACTATTTATTAATTTTACAAATTTCCAACTACCGACATTTCTACATTTCTAATTATTTTAACTCTTAAACCTATAGTTTCTTCTGCAGTTGCGTTAGTAACAGTTAATTATCTGCTATATTAAGAACAGTCAAAAGAGTTGAAATCTTAGGTACATTTAGCAATCTTTAATAATACAAATTGCAGTTACTACTGTACAAATTATAACGAGTATTATACAAATAACAGTCGTCAATTATACAAATAACAAGTAACAATCATTATTCAGCTCAAAATTCAATCGTAGAGCAAATACGATTTAGGTTATCGACACGTGCGTCACAAGTGTGACTCAACAACATAAGGTGTTATTTTCAAATTCAACACTCGAGAAAAGTTTACTTTGGCAACCCCAACAGTATCAGTGAAAACGTCACGATCAATTATCGTCGTTCTTTATGTATCGACAGTGTCAGCCAATTCCGACTCCTTCGCCCACAAGAAACTGTTGAAATAAGGGACGAAAACGGTCAGGAAACAAGTTTGTATCGATGTCCCTTCTAAGGGACACCTTCGCTAGCAAACTTTCGCAAAAGGGTGCCTCCTACGAAATGAAAAGGGACAAGTTTGCGAGGGGGAAAGAACGCTAACAGCATGAAAAAAGGTAGGGAAAAAGGCAGACGACAAAGAATAGCTGGAAAACGCAGTCGGGAAACGGCGTCGTCGCTTTTCACGCGTTTACGTCCCTTGTTGCCGACGTCTCGACGCATTTTCCTTTTCAAGGTTAACTGGAATTGCTATCTGCAATAATGATCGAAACCCCACATTGTATTCTACAGGGTGAGCTATTGGGTACAGTTGATACAAAATTTTGTTAACAAATATTCGAAATTTTTATTTTTTTTTTTCTTCATAAGGTTTGGAATATTTATATTAATTAGATCGCGTTGTTATTTTTCTATATTTATACGAACTACGATATTTTAGATTATTTTTCAGTTTCTGCAATCAATTTTTGCATTATTTTCAATTTTCTATGGTCAAGTTGATATTTTGGATTATTTTCAATTTTTTTACAGTAAAGTCTGGAAAATGCTTTAGTATATTTTTAATTATCTCATTCAAGTTTGTAGAATATTTTGGATTATTTTTAATTTTTTATAGTCAAGTCTATAGAATGTTTTAGATCATTCTCAATTTATTATAGTCAAGTTTAGAATATTTTGGATTATTTTTAATTTTTTATAGTCAAATACTTTGAGCCATTTCCTATAGTCAAGTCCATAGAATATTTTTGATTATTTTCAATTTTCTGTAGTCAAGTTTATAGACTATTTTGAATTATTTTAAATTTTCTACTATCAGTCACTATCTTGGATTATTTTCAATTTTCTATAATCACGTTTGCAGAATATTTTGTATCATTTTCAGTGTTCTACAATCAAGTCTCAAGAATATTTTGTATTATTTTTATTCTTCCACAGTCAACTTGTAGAATATTTTGAATTACATTAAATTTGCTATAGTCAAATTTGTAAACAGTTTTGTATTATTCTTAATTTTCTACAATCATGTCACGATTTTGTATTATTTTCAATTTTGTGTTGCCACGTTTGCAGAATATTTCATATTATTTTCAATTCTCTACACTAAATTCTCTAGAACATTTTAGATCACATTCAATTTTCCACAATTACGTCTGCAGAATATTTTGGATTATTTTCAACGTTCTAAAATTAAGTCTCAAAAATATTATGTATTATTTTTAATCTTCCACAGTTAAGTCTGTAAAATATTTTGAGTTACATATTTGCTATACTCAAATCTGTAAACTGTATTATTTTTAATTTTCTACAATCACGTCACTATCTTGGATTATTTTCAATTTTTTATAATCACGTTTGCATTATATTTTACATTATTTTCAATTCTCTACATTCAAGTTTCTGGAGCATCTTGGATTATTTTCAGTTTTCCGCAATTACGCCTCCAGCATATTTTGGATTATTTTCAGTGTTCTAAAATTAAGTCTCAAAAATATTATGTATTATTTTTAATTTTCCACAGTTAAGTCTATAAAATATTTTGAGTTACATTCAATTTGCTATACTCAAATCTGTAAACTGTATTATTTTTAATTTTCTACAATCACGTCACAATCTTGGATTATTTTCAATTTTTTATAATCACGTTTGCAGAATATTTTGTATCATTTTCAGTGTTCTACAATCAAGTCTCAAGAATATTTTATATTATTTTTATTCTTCCACAGTCAACTTGTAGAATATTTTGAATTACATTAAATTTGCTATAGTCAAATTTGTAAACAGTTTTGTATTATTCTTAATTTTCTACAATCATGTCACGATTTTGTATTATTTTCAATTTTGTGTTGCCACGTTTGCAGAATATTTCACATTAATTTCAATTCTCTACACTAAATTCTGTAGAACATTTTAGATCACATTCAATTTTCCACAATTACGTCTGCAGAATATTTTTGATTATTTTCAACGTTCTAAAATTAAGTCTCAAAAATATTATGTATTATTTTTAATCTTGCACAGTTAAGTCTGTAAAATATTTTGAGTTACATATTTGCTATACTCAAATCTGTAAACTGTATTATTTTTAATTTTCTACAATCAAGTAACTATCTTGGATTATTTTCAATTTTTTATAATCACGTTTGCAGAATATTTTACATTATTTTCAATTCTCTACATTCAAGTTTGTGGAGCATCTTGGATTATTTTCCGTTTTCCGCAATTACGCCTCCAGAATATTTTGGATTATTTTCAGTGTTCTAAAATTAAGTCTCAAAAATATTATGTATTATTTTTAATCTTCCACAGTTAAGTTTGTAAAATATTTTGAGTTACATTCAATTTGCTATACTCAAATCTGTAAACTGTATTATTTTTAATTTTCTACAATCACGTCACAATCTTGGATTATTTTCAATTTTTTATAATCACGTTTGCAGTATATTTTACATTATTTTCAATTCTCTACATTCAAGTTTGTGGAGCATCTTGATTTATTTTCAGTTTTCCGCAATTACGCCTCCAGAATATTTTGGATTATTTTCAGTGTTCTAAAATTAAGTCTCAAAAATATTATGTATTATTTTTAATCTTCCACAGTTAAGTTTGTAAAATATTTTGAGTTACATATTTGCTATACTCAAATCTGTAAACTGTATTATTTTTAATTTTCTACAATCAAGTAACTATCTTGGATTATTTTCAATTTTTTATAATCACGTTTGCAGAATATTTTACATTATTTTCAATTCTCTACATTCAAGTTTGTGGAGCATCTTGGATTATTTTCCGTTTTCCGCAATTACGCCTCCAGAATATTTTGGATTATTTTCAGTGTTCTAAAATTAAGTCTCAAAAATATTATGTATTATTTTTAATCTTCCACAGTTAAGTTTGTAAAATATTTTGAGTTACATTCAATTTGCTATACTCAAATCTGTAAACTGTATTATTTTTAATTTTCTACAATCACGTCACAATCTTGGATTATTTTCAATTTTTTATAATCACGTTTGCAGTATATTTTACATTATTTTCAATTCTCTACATTCAAGTTTGTGGAGCATCTTGATTTATTTTCAGTTTTCCGCAATTACGCCTCCAGAATATTTTGGATTATTTTCAGTGTTCTAAAATTAAGTCTCAAAAATATTATGTATTATTTTTAATCTTCCACAGTTAAGTTTGTAAAATATTTTGAGTTACATATTTGCTATACTCAAATCTGTAAACTGTATTATTTTTAATTTTCTACAATCACGTCACTATTTTGTACTATTTTCAATTTTGTGTAGTCATGTCAGTATATAACTTGCCCCAAAAAAGCGGTTCTTAAATAACAAAAAGAAATATCCACATTCCACAAAAATCAATTTACGTAGTTGTCAAGACGGATGTGTATGCAGGGTGAATTTCGAAAGATAGACCTCGAAAAGTATAATATATAGCAGAATTCGAGCCGGGACATCCTCTCTGTTCCGTCAGTGGCAGACTTTGAATTTTCCTGGAGACACGGATGAGAAGTGACTAGTGCAGGCACGACTCCGAAGGACCGTTACTGTTATCCCTCGGGAAACCCGGCCACGAAGGGAATAACGCGTTAAAGCCCCGAAGGAAGTCGAGTGGAAGTACAACGAAAGTGGCGGGGAAGAGGAACTGGGTTTGACTTTCCGTCGTTCGCTATGGGGAGAGAAATTTCTCCTTCGGCTAAGGAAATGCTTTCATGGTTTGCCGACCGGCTCTAATTGCACGTATTATTTATTTATTTGGCCCGTTTATTTTGAAAGTGCCCTAAATTTACGGTTAAATTAAGATATTTAGAAGTTTGCGTTTCAATGAAAAAATATACGTATACCAATGTATCCTTCTTAACCTCTTAACTTATGATTTTCTCAGCGAGTGCGTCAGGGAGATGTAATTATTGTTGTAACATTAAGACAGATAAATAATGTTCAAATGTTAGGGACATTTTGTATATGGCGATCATTGGTGGAGTAGGAATCGAAATTAAACGCGAAATTGAATCGTGGTGAAAATGTGAGATTCGTCGCATTTCAACAGTTACGTGCGTCACGTGCGATATTGTAGGGGTTAAGTGTATTTCAGAAAATTAAATTTACAATTTCTATTAAAATAATAGCAATTTTTTAAACGAATATGTGTTCTTACCAAGGACCCACTTTCAAAATTAAATAAAATTTGAAACTGCCCAAGTCCATACAATTTAAAATGCTTCAAATTGAAAAAATGATATTCAAGTTATTTTATATTTCATGACAACTTGGAAACTATTTATGCAATTCAGAAATCTAACTATGTAAATTACATTAAGTTCTCAAAGTATCAATTTCTCAAATTTTCAAGTCTCCATATCTGAATTTTTTAAAACCCTTTTCCAAGTTTTAAAATTCCGAAATTTCGTCAACAAATCTAATCCCAAAATTCACAGGTTTTTAAATACATCAGTGAATTTCGAACGTTCCTTTCAATTCAGAAGATTTTAATTCACTTGAAATTTCTTCGTGGCAGACGAGACGGGACGTCGTGATTCTCGATAATGTACGATTTTAATAAATTATCCGGCGGGAATACGTAGGAAATTACATTGGGCACCGTCGTCACAGATTTACGGAGCGGATTTAATTTACAAATTTAATTTCGCGATACGGAGGGATACACATGTATATACATCTTGAAAACAGGGTGAAACGATGCGACCAGACAAGATATTGCTGACGATGGTGTAGCATTCTAACGATAAATCTACGGCCAACCCCGTCCAGTATGGAAATTAAAAGCTCCAAGGAGGAAAAGAGTGTTTCAATTAATCCGATCCTGAGAACCCGTGGGAATTCGACCGTAACGAGACTCGTCAGGCTCTTTTTTTAATTCGCCAAACCCCGCAATTGGCTTTATAATATTTACATGAATATTTTTTAATATTTTAAGCTTACAATCTTTTTACTTTACGTTGGATTTAAACCGATTTAACGTTCAATGATTTAATGGTTTTAAACTGATTCAACCTTTTACTTCGAATAATCCGTATTTAATTCTTTTTCTAGATGTGAGTTACGATTTTTTGAGAACTTATTTCTTTCTGTATCGATTGTTTAGAGCAGAATTTTATAATGGTTTTCGAATTATTTTACAAAATACGAGGACTATATTGGACTAAAAAGTGAGCTTGCGAATCAATTAAAAATTGTGTTTTTAATTATTTGAATTTTCATCGAAGTAACTTACAATTAAAATAGTGAAAACTAAATTAAAATTAAAATAATTTAGGAGGTTCTGTTCAAAATATATTTGCTCTTTATATTTTCAGATATAATAATAAATTTGTCAATTTATCTTAACGAATTTATTCAAAATTATTTATTTTAACGAATAAGAATAAAATTTCTTACAAAAAAAAATAAAAAAGTTTTAAATGAAAACTGTAAAAGTTTAATGGAAAAGTAGAAACAAAATATTATATCTAACTTTATCCGAGTTTTAAATTATTTGTACAATTTAATTTGCAGAAACATAATTTAAACGATAAATTTTTAATAATAGGTACGTCAGTATGATTTTTGAACTAAAGAGCTTTCTTTCATTTGGTAGAAGATTGAAAAACTTGTCTCTAATTACAAAAATTAACTATCGAAGATTTGACGACAAGTTGGCAAAATAAACTTCGTAAATCTATTTCCTTTATTGCCTTAAAACGATTCACTTGAAGCTACCTTTTTGTCGATCATTATCAAGCGCTTCCTCTTTTCGGCGAATAATTAATTAAAAGTTTGCCAGGTCGAAAGTAAACAAGAGAAAAATCGATCAGAAGCAACTGAAACTCCATTACACCGAACTAACGCCACGATTGCGAGTTTTTCTTTCGAACGATCTCCTCGAAACTTTTCCCGCTGGGATTTAGAACAAAACACCGTAGAGGAGCAATTTAAAACCAACCAGCTTCAATATTCTGTGCTTGGTACACTTCAAATCGTCATTCGCTGACATTACGTATATTTACTTTCATCTAGAACGTTAATAAACAAATAAAATTGATATACAGAGATTTTCAACAATTGTCTCTTCGGAGATTAAAAATTTTTTTTTTAAACTAAAATTTTGTTGTAGGTTATAAAGATATCATTTTATTATAATAAATATAGTAGTTATTTTTATCATTTTTATTGATACATTTATTGCTTGCAATCTGTTGCTTAAATTGGAACACGTGGTTAGTGCATTTTCTAAACTGAAATGTAATTGTTTCTCTTGGAGCAATTTCATGACAGAAAAGTAGTACAAAATACCACGTGTGATACACCGATTTAAAGCTTAAAGATCACTAAAAATAGCTACATATATGCTTCGATAATATTGCAAATATAAACGAAGTTAAAAATAGAGAAAGAAATCTTTATGATGACGAGTATGAAATAATTGATTTTGGAATATAAAAAGTTCAGTAAGAAATTCATGACAGAAAAGTAGTACAAAATATCACTTGTGATACACTGATTTAAAGCTTCAAGATCACTAAAAATAACTACATAAATGCTTCGATAATATTGTCAATATAAACAAACTCAAAAATACAAAAATAAATCCTTATGATGATGAATATAAAAAAGTTGATATTGAAATATAAAATCTTTAGTAAAAAATTCATGACAGAAAAGTAGTTCAAAATACCACTTATAGTACATCAATTTAAAGCTTAAAAGTCGTTGTAAATAACTACACAAACGCTTTATTAATATTATTAATAAAAACAAAAAAATGGACTTGAAATATTAACTATTAAAAATAGAAGAAAATCTTATCTTCATGTGTGTGAAATTGTTCTTAAAATGCCAAAAGTTTAATAAAAAATTTATGACATAAAAGTATCACAAAATCATGCTTATAATAAAGCAATTTAAAGTCCAGGACTTGTTAAACATGACTGTATAAATGCACCATTAATATCTTTAATAATGGCAAAGTTAAAAATAAAAAAGGGAACCTATTACAGTGTTGTATATCAAACATAAATTTGTAAACATAAATAGTCTAAGACAATTTCATGACAGAAAAGTATTACGAAATACCACTTGTGACACATCAATTTAAAGCTCAAGATGTATACAAAATGGCTGTATAAAGGACTCGTGAATATTCTTCATACAAAATGGCCGATTCTACATTAAAAGAATGTTCCAACCAACTTGCACCTTAAAATTGTTCACTAGCAAATACACAATGTTTAACTGAACATTCCAAGTTTTATTAAAAATATTTATAAAGCGTTTACACAGTCAGTTTTGCTTAGTTTTAAGCTTTAAATTTATATACCACAATTGATATTTTGTAATATTTTTCTGTTATGGAATTATGATAGATTTCAGACGTTTCTTTCATTTTATATAAAAAGACGTCAGTAAATTGTTTACGTAGATGCTTTTATTAAATTTTCAGCTTTAAATTAATACAAAAATCAGTGTATTCAATATTTAGTTATTTTTCTTTTTAAAAATATCGTTTTCTTTTCATTTCGATAGCAGCAAATAGACGGTTTATAAAACTTTCAACTCTTAAGAGGAAAAATAAATTTGATCGGTTAAAGCATTTAATGGCTATTTCGAAAGAAATCGTAGACGTATACGGCTGAAGTTCCGAAGTTGGCCGAGATAATATGTTAATATTAACGCTAGAAGATATTACGTCGGTCAAAAAGTACGTTTCTGCGAAAACGATGAGCAAAGTTTGCAAAGTCAAACGGAACGCGTAAGATTGCAGTTTCACCCCGTCGAAAGTTTTGCGAAATCGTCGAGATTAAAAAATTCTACCGCAAACGGAAACCCGATGGAAAAACATTTAATTGCGATCCGAGCCTTCCATTATTTTCGTAATTTCGTGAACACGGAATTTTCATAGTTCAACCGTGAAAATGTCGGCCACAAAAGGGACGCAAAATACACGTCAATCAGTGAAAAATCAAATTCTCATTTAACTTTTATCCCAGTATTCTAATGTTACGTTCATTTTAAAAATTCTCATCGGTAATTAAAATATAAATGTTCCCCAAAATTATGGGAAAAACGGAAACGCAGTTTAAGAAAGCAACGAAAGAAATTTCTATTTTCATAGGATGAACGCATAATTATCCAATAAAACTGGTATACAATTGAGAAAAAAGAAATGAAAGACATCGTATTAAAAATCTGTATAAACGAATTGAAAATTTGAAATCTTAATTAGAATAAGTCAGATTATGCCGAATGACAAAAATGTTATTCTCCCTTTTAATTCGATGTTCATTATTCTGGCAGACATTTATTCAACCCCCTGAACAGAAATAAAAAGACCAAGTGGGTTAAGATTGTCCTTAAGAAATTCAGGAGTATTTACATTATTAAATTCTCACGGTCCGTCGAGGGTAAACCGCGGCCACATTCACGGTGATTCGAGCATAAAGAGAAAAAAAATTAATTGATAAACCCGGCCCCCTTGTAAACTGGGAGATATTATTATTGGATAACCGTACACTTTGAAGGAGCTGCACAACGTACAATTCCCCGAGGGCAACCGGCTACTACGAGAGTAACATGCCGGATAAGTCGAACTGAAATAAACGAGGGAGACCCGACGTGGGTCACGGGAACAAGGTTTAGTTCTCCGGGATATCTATGGCGAAGTGGTAAGGTAACAGAACGGAGTATATTACTATCTCTTGGAATTCTCCTAGTGACCCCTATTATTACGTAACTAGGTTCTATCACGTCGCATTGTTCCTCGTGACGAGTTTCTCTTCGATCATTTCTATGAATGGCTTGAATTTCTGATTTATGACTTCGACAATACTCACGACTTTAACGAAATGTTTGTACATATATTTCAGGTATATTTTGAGCTTTAAACTGATACTGCAATCGATATTTCGCGATACTTTTCTCTCATGAAATCGCGTCTCTCCGAATTCGATAATTTGATATTCCATGGGCATCTTTTTTAATTTCTACTTTTGATAATATTTAATTTATTCGCGGAGCGTTTATATCGTTATTTTCTGCAAATTTTAAGCTTAAAATGAACATATCGCGAGTAGTGTTTTGCATTACTTTTCTGTGATGACTTTGCGTCTGACTTTTTACTTTGGAACTGATTATTTGATTCGTGACGATATACCTTGAGCATTTAATTTGTCATTTTGCTAATATTAAGAATAGTGCTGTAACTTTTACAGAATCATTTTCAGCACTATTTAAGCTTTAAATTCGTATAACATAAGCGAGATTTAGCAATACTTTTCTGTCATGAAATTATGCCAGACTTTTGCGCTTCGAATTCGATAATTTGATATTCCATATCGTTAATGGGATTCATTTTTAACTTCTACTTCAGCTAATATATAATTTATTCGCGGAGCGTTTATATCGTTATTTTCTGCAAATTTTAAGCTTAAAATGAACATATCGTAAGTAGTGTTTTCCGTTACTTTTCTGTCATGACTTTGCGTTTGACATTTTACTTTGGAACTGATTATTTGATTCGTGACGATAATACACCTTGAGCATTTAATTTGTAATTTTGCTAATATTTAAAAAAGTGCTGCAACTTTTACAGAGTCATTTTTAGCACTATTTAAGCTTTAAATTTGCATAACATAAGAGAGATTTAGCAATACTTTTCTGTCATGAAATTATGCCAGACTTTTGCGCTCCGAATTCGATAATTTGATATTCCATATCGTTAATGGGATTCATTTTTAACTTCTACTTTTGCTAATATTTAATTTATTCGTGGAGCGTTTATATTTTCTGCAAATTTTAAGCTTAAAATGAACATATTGCGATACTTTTCTGCCATGAATTTGCGTTAGACTTTTCATATTTCGGAATTGATTATTTCATACGTGACGATATTATACCTCTAGCATTTAATTTGCAATTCTAATATTGACAATACAAAAACGTTTATATATTCATTTGCAGCAATATTTAAGCTTTAAGTCGATATAACATAAGCGATATTTGATAATAATTTTCTGCCATGAAATTATGCCAGACTTTTGCAATTCGAATTCGATAATTTGATATTCGATATCATTAACGGGTTTCTTTTTTAATTTGTGCCTTTGCTAATATTGAATTTATACGCAGAGCGTTTATATCGATATTTTCGAGAAATTTCAAGCTTAATATGACCCTGTCGCGAGTAATGTTCTGCGATACTTTTCTGTCATGAATTTGCATTAGACTTTTACTATTTTGAATTTGATAATTTGATAAGTGACGATGTAATACCTTTAGCTTTTAATTCGTAATTTTTCTAATATTAAGAATAGTGCTGCGACTTTTACAGAATAATTTTCAGCACTATTTAAGCTTTAAAGGCATATAACATAAGTGAGATTTGGCAATACTTTTCTGTCATGAAATTATGCCAGACTTTTACGTTTCGATTTCGGTAATTCGATATTCATATAAGGAGCGTCTTTCATAATTTACTTTACTACTATTGAGTATCCTAACGGAGAATTTATATACCCATTTTCAACCAATTTTAAGCTTTCTATTGATATGTCACAAGTACCATTTCGCAACACTTTTCTGTCATGAAATTACTCAAGACCTGTTACGTCTCGAAATCAATAATTTGTTGTGACACAATTTACTAGCTTTCGTCTACACTCAATAACTCCATTAATATTACAGATGTTTACAAAGGGTTTACACAGTGATTTTCAGTAAACTTCGACCGTTAAATTGATATGTCACAAGTAACATTTCACGATACTTTTCTGTCATGAAATTACTTAAAACCTTTCATGTCTCGAAATCAATAATTTGTCGTGCCACAATATACTAGCTTTCATCTACACTCAATAACTCCATTAATATTACAGATATTTACAAAGGGTTAACACAGTAATCTTCCGTGAACTTCGAGCTTTAAATTGATATGTCATAAATAACATTTCACGATACTTTTCTGTCATGAAATTACTTAAGACCTTTCATGTCTCGAAATCAATAATTTGTTGTGCCACAATTTACTAGCTTTCGTCTACACTCAATAACTCTATTAATGTTACAGACATTTACAAAGGGTTTACACAGTAATTTTCCGTGAACTTCGAGCTTTAAATTGATATGTCATAAATAACATTTCACGATACTTTTCTGTCACGAAGTTGCTTAAGACCTTTTACGTTTCGAAATCGATAAACAACGTAAGGGGTTTCTATCTCAGTTTGCGACCTTGCTGATATTAAATATATCAACGGTGCGTTTATACAGCTATTTTCGGAAAATTCTAAGCTGCAAATTGACATGTCACAAGCAGAATTTCGTGATAATTTTCTGTCATGAAATTCTATTAAACCATTTATGTTTCGAAATCGATAATTTGTCACACAGTAATTTAACGTCTTTCGCTCTTAATTTGTAACTTTCCTAATAGTAAAATTATTTACAAAGCGTTTACATATTAATTTTCAGCAAACTTAGAGCTTCAAAGTGATATATTACAAGTGCGAATTCGTGATACTTTTCTGTTATAAAATAACAGAAAATCAAATAATTTGATGCGTAACAAATTGATAGCTTTCTTAATTTTCATATTTGCCAACGATCAGAATATTAACACAACCTTCACATATTAATTTCTAGAAAACCTCAATATTTAAATCAATACAAGCAATATTTCACGACACTTTTCTATTACGAAAACACGTCAAACTTTGTAAGTTTAAAACTGATAAGTCGATATTTAATACCGTAACAGGTTTCACGTTTAATTTGTAACTTTGTTAATATGAATACTGGCGAACCGCTTACATCGTTAATTTCGGCAAACTTTAAGTTTTAAATTGATATACCGTAAGTGACATTAGGCGATTCGTTTCTGTCATGAAATTCCATTAAACTTTCATATGCCAATAACGTAATAGTGATATTTTTCTCATTACACTTATACAAAATAACTTGTCTCTTTAAAATAACACAACTTTTCGAAATTTTTTTTATTGCAACTTATAATCGACTTAAAGTTTGTTAATTTTTGTTGAAATTATTTTTTTGACAAATTACCAGAAGTAGCTGAAAAGACCTGACTATTACACAGTATACTATATTTGTATACTATACTATTCTTGTATACTATATTACTGTATGCTTGTATACTATACTTGTGTACTATACTATACTACACTTGAATGCACATGTTTCAAAGTGAATTTAATTAACGAAAGAGTAAATTGCATGCATTCGAAAATATCAGTTTTACCGAAACATAGTATTAAAAATATTTTATTGAAATGTTTTCTAACCTGTAATTGAAGACTCGATCTGATTGTTCTCTTGGCACCATGATGCGTCATATCATCTGACAGAGTCTGAAAAAAAAACAGAACACGACTATTATTAAAAATTTCATCAATTCATAACAAATATCATAAATGAACGTTCATGCGCAAACACGTGTCCACAAACGAAATAAAGGATATACAGAATTCACGGCAATTTATTCGAAGATGAGAAAATTATTTATCAGACCAAACATTTGCATATCGTTGTGTGTTATCGCTAAAAATCGATCGGCTTAAAATTGAAATGGTACAATTCGAGTGGCTTCCTCGTCCTAGCTATGCCAAACACGCCGGATGTTAGCACAGTATAACAACCGTCGTTGGACGTAACTCAGAATTCGAGATTCCCGTTATGCACAGTGACTGGAAACCAGACCATGTTCATAGATTAGCATAAACGGTGTTGTCTTTGGAGGATCAAATAACAGCTATAGTCGGCAATGGATTCGATGGAGTTTTCGAGGGTGAAGAGAAATAAGCAGGGGTGTTTCGATCTACCCCATGGAAACACTATTAACCGGGGAACAATCCCTATGGTGTACCGCGATAAAACATCAGACGGATCATGGATCAGATATGACCCTCATATTTTACATTTTATTGCTGCTCTCCGAAACAACGAAATAGCTTTTCAGAAAGACGAATCTTTCGATTTTTTAAACGTGACACGCTACAAGTCGAACGTGATTTCACGACAGAAAAGTATAGCCAAACAGTGCTCATGGCACAGTAATTTAAAACTAAAAGTGTGCTTAGAATGGCTGTATAAAGGCACATTTAATGTTGTAAATATTGGGAAGTTAGGAATTTAAAAAGAAAGGTATAAGATTATTGCGTGTGAAATTTTTGGGATGTTGATCTCATGAGATTTCATGACAGAAAAGTATCGCGGAATAATGCTTATGATATATCAATTTAAAGCTAGAAGTATGCTTAAAAAGAAGGTGTAAAGGCACTATTATAGTTCCAAATATTGGGGAAGTTACAAAATCAGGAAGTAAGGTATTTGATAGTTGGACATCAAATTATTCATTTCAGAATGTCAAAGTACTGATGAAATTTCATGACAGACATTCATCACAAAATGATGCTTATGGCATATTAATTTATAACGTAAGCCATACTGAAAATAGGAGTATAAATACCTCGTTAGTATTCATAATATTGGCAAAGTTAAAAATTATTATAGGAAAATTATTATTATTTATCAAATTATCGATTTTAAAATGTAACATGCTTGATGAAATTTCATGACAGAAAAGTATTGTGAAATAGCACTTATGATATATCAATTTGAAATATGAAACATGCTTCATATCGCTATTATACAGCACCGTTAATGATTTTAAGATTATCAAAGTTAGAAGACATAAAACAGAGCTATTAGACAGTTATTCAGCAAATTATCAATTTCGAAACGTGGAAAGTCTAATGAGATTTCATGACAGAAAAGTATTTCCAAATGGTAGTTACAGTACATCAGTTTAAAGTTTAAAGTTTAACAAAAATAACCACGCAAACACATTATAAATATTTGTAATACAAATTGAGTAATCCTTCGTTGAATAAAACAATGAGTTAACCAATTTACAACTTGGGTCTTCAGTCCGTATCCAATTTCTAGTAGATTACATTTCATAATGATAATGCTGTAGAAAAGATATTTACATGGACGTTTTTCTCAAATTTCATGCTTTCAATTGATATGTCATAAGTGACTTTTGGCAAAACTTTTCTGTCATGATATAATGCCAGACTTTGTAGATTTCAAAATTATTCGTTTGTTATAACTATCAGTCATTTTCTGTTAAGAATGCTAATGAATCGTTTAAATTATCGTTCTGTATATACTTCAAGCTTTAAATTGGTATATCATAAGAATCATTGTAAGATACTTTTCTGTCATGAAATAATATCAGTCCTTTTAGGTTTCAAAATTTGAGAGAACAATTAATACCTTGTACAGTAAGATCATAGTTATACTAGTTATAATATCTAGTTATACTATATACAATAAGATTATATAAGATTATAGTTATACAGTAAGATCTGTAGTGGAATATCTCCGTAAAAAAAAGACGAAACCTTTTGTTGAATGCAACACGCTGCGACAGTTTCCCATCACGAACGAAATGATGCGATAAAAATTCCAATGCAGTGACGAATGAATTTCGACGATACAAACAATGAAGAGAAAAATAGCCAGTTTCACGGGGAGAAAAGAAAATGATCGTAGCAGAGGATGAAAGCTTCGAGGACCTATATACAAACAGTGACGGTCTCGTGAGACGTGAACGCCACGGGATCCTGCGTGTCTGGAAAGTTGAACGAAAATAAACGAGAGAGCTTTCGATGTAGGTTGAGGGAATCAGGTTAAGTTCTAGGATACCGGAATCCGTGGTGGTGGAACAGCTCGACTCTACAGACTTCCACGGAATTTATGCCTCCGACTTCGGTGAAATTTATGCGTCAGACCTCGATGAAATTTACCCTTCAAACGGAATAACGTCTGACGTTCTACGAAAGAGACGATTGAGAAGTAATGCGGCTTTCAACAACTTTTAATATTCGCCGATGCATTATCTAGTCATGAAATATGGATCGTATATATACGCTTTTATTATCATTCATTATCAACGGGCAAAAATTGGAACAAACTCAACGGGATATTAGGTTGGAGTCCATTTTCGTCGAGATGGATCTTTCTTAAAATGATTTATGGTTTTATGTAGGATAGTTATCAAATTTTTGGGTATTTATAAATTTCGGATTTGTTATATATAAATTTTTAAATGTGAGATTCAAATTTTAAAGCGATGCAAATTTCAAAGTGGAAGATCAAAGTTTTAAAGTAGGTACATTAAAATTTCAAAGTGGTAGCAAAATTCGAATTCTGAAATTTGGTACTTTAAATTATTGATACAACGTTGATGTAATTCACTATACTACTTTTATGTCGGTATTTAATTATTTGGGTATCTAATATGTAAATTTGATAAATTTGATAAATTTTCAATAAATTTGAAATTTTGATATTTGAAAATTTAGAAATCCAGTAATTTAGAAAGTTGAAAAGTTTGGAATTGGGGATTTGAAAATTTCAGAAACTGTGGATTTGGAGATTTAGAAATTTAAAGATTTGGAACTTTTGATCAATGAAATTAAACAAATTATAATATCTTGAAATTAAGCACTTTACAATACCTTGAAATTAAACAATTTACAATATCTTGAAATTAAGCACTTTACAATACCTTGAAATTAAAACAATTTACAATATCTTGAAATTAAACAATTTGTAATATCTTGAAATTAAAACAATTTACAATATCTTGAAATTAAGCAATTTACATTACCTTGAAATTAAAACAATTTACAATACCTTGAAATTAAAACAATTTACAATACCTTGAAATTGAGACAATTTAGAATATCTTGAAATTAAGACAATTTTCAATATCTTGAAATTAAACAATTAATAAAATCTCGAAATTAAGCAATGTATAATACAATATAGTTGTCAAAGTCGTCAACAATTTTTGTAAAAATTGAATTCTGTCTTATTTAAATTTAATTGTAATAACATCGATCAAAAGTTATTTGTCCCACGAGCATAAAAATGATACATTTGTACACAACGAGGGTGAAGATCGTTCCTTTTGAATTTGTTCCCCACGGAAGAAATATTTTTTGAAGCTTGATGCGCGTTATCGGATTAGAGGACGAGGCAAAGCTCGACACGGACACGTCACGACGAATATATACGTATTATCTGGGAAAAGTGCAGCGGTCGAGTCGACGGTCCGGAAACTGGACGAGAATAAACCGGAGAGCCGTGAAATGGATCGCAGCAACAGGGTTAAGTTTTCGGTTATACTGTGATTCATACTGAAACGAAAGGGAAATTATATTCCAACGTTTGTAAAACAATAAATTAATAACGATAGACTACTAGAATTTTTTACAAAATTGATTCAGCAAACTGCACCACAAAATTGACGGACTTTCTGTTTTTTTATTGCTTTGTCAAACTGCATCGTTTGTAAAAAAAATACTGTAAGTCTTTTTTGAGGAAATTTGATTTAATATATTTTTTAGTCGAATGAAACATAAAAATGTAGGAAATTTATTGAATTCAATTATTCCAACTTTTCTAATTTTAATTTTTCTTTGATTTAAAAAAATGTATTTTCTTAACTTATATGTATAGAGTTGTGTAATATAACATTATTCTTAACCTCATAATAAAATAAAACAAATTAAAATTCAAACACAAATTGATTGCTTTCTTTCTTTCAACAAGTTCAAGTTCACTAGTGTTTCTCTTCTTAATTTATGTAGTATCAAATGGAAAAATGACATAATATTTTATCGAGAATAATTCCAATCATTTAGAAATGTAAATTATTCAATATTGA
Organism: Megachile willughbiella; assembly: GCA_945859595.2. Classification (NCBI taxonomy): domain Eukaryota; kingdom Metazoa; phylum Arthropoda; class Insecta; order Hymenoptera; family Megachilidae; genus Megachile; species Megachile willughbiella. The sequence continues at coordinate 17,186,662 of OX243796.1, forward strand.
TGAGTACATAAAGTTATATAATGTAGTTCCCACCAGAGCCCGCAGCATGAGGAAATATAAAAATTGAAAACATACGGAGTGGTTTATTAAATTAAACAGAAACTTAGTATGTATAATGAATTTATAGAAAGGAAGGACATCTGCGCATTTCAACGATGAGACTAAAATTAAAATTTTGTCAAAATGCATAGAAAATCTGTCATCGACTTTCCGAAATAAAATGATGGTCTAAATCTGCAACGTGTTCGCACACTTTTAGATATAAATACAGCTAGAGGCCCATTGACTATGCAGAGTTAAAGCTTTTGATTATTATAAACCCAGTGACCCTCAAAGATCTAATTTTGCACAATTATTCAAACTATAATCCAAGAAATGAGAAGTGACTTGGAAACCGGTAAGAAACGTGCTGCGACGGAAACGGGAGTAAAGCGGGGACACGGGATGAGCGTAAAAAAGGGGGTTGCTTTGAAATGGGGTTGCGGGTGCCAAGGTTAAGTAGTTCAGATATCGGAACGATGGCGTCCATAGAGGAGGGACACGTTTTGAATACCAGATCGGAAGCGAGCGAAAAAATCGAACGAAACTAAAATCACGGTCCTCCCAGCATCGGTGAATTTAACATTCAAATCTAAGAAGCGTGATTCAACATTCAAATCTGAGAAACGTGGCCGAAGAATCGTATCTTTCCGCGTGCAGAATATCCACCAGGGATAAACTGCTTTTGTTTGCACGGCCAGTATGCATCGCGGGTAAATAAGCTTAACGCAAACAGAGGATAAAGATAAACGTAAAAATGTTGTGGATATATCGTTACTTGTGACTCGTTAATAACTCGAGTGTAAAGATCGATATCGTTGCCAGCGTATCTGGGTTAACGAATGCCGGGAACGTGCAAACAAATCTGTTTCTTTGATCGTTTAATGCGGTCGACGTAAATAAAGGATACGGAAAAATTTGACGAATCAGACTTGATCTTCGAATTAAAGCGTGAATCGAGCGGAGAGGAAATAGCAATGCAAAACATACACGTTGGTTATCGATAAAATGTAACAATTACGAATTAAAGAAAGCTAACGATGCTATGGAGTTAACGAGGTGAACAGAGTTAATCTCCGATTTGATTTATGGGAAATCGTGATTAGTATGATCGGTACGAATTAAGGTGTAGGCAAGTGGAGGGAATGTTCAAAGAGAACAACTGGATTATCGAGATATGTATCTTGTATACGTAGTATTTTACTTCTATCGTATGGTGTTTGCAGGTTTAGATTATTAAGAATTAAATTGCAGTCATGGGACTATGCTTAACCTCTTAGGCACCACGTGCTACTATAGTGGCCCTCGCGGATACCATCTTTCTCTATGGTCCACTATAGTGGCCTTCGCGAATGTCATCGTACATTACATAGTGCCATAATGGCTCACTCGCTCACCATTTCAATTGAATGATCGTTTTCATATGTTTCCATTCGCAAATTTTGTCCTCACCGCGTTTTATAAGATTAACAAATCCAACAAAAGTACATTACATGTAAATAAAAGGTAACTCCAAGTAGTTTAAGCACCATAGGCTCCTCTTTGCACGAATACACGATATTGGGAACATTTGGAAATTACATATTTTGTGAATTTTCTAAACAAGTAAATTATCAAAGTTAAAGTATATCATATCTTTGGGAAAAGTTATAATATAATCATCAAAAGCTTCATTCCAATGTACTCGCGTGTAATAGCATTGTCACACATTGCAGTGCTGTTTACGCGTAATTCGCGTCGAATTCTGACGTACAGAGAAGCAGCGCCGTTTAGCCTTGCCTAAGAGGTTAAGAAACGATAAATACAAAATTGACACATTTTGATTTTCTTTATTTGTTTTAATATTGTAGAAGCGAGTTAGTTCTGACTGATGAGTGCCTCATGACGCACTCGCACTTCAACTGTAATTAATCTTACTCGAATTTTTAATATGCTTCAAGTTGAAGTTCAAGTCCAATCGTAATTTGCATAGTCAAGAATTGTGGAATACGAAATTGACGTAACACTTCAACTTTCTTTATCTGTTTTAATATTGTAGCTGTGATTAGTTAGTTCTGACGGACGCATCGGATGAATAAATCATAAGGCAAGAGATTAAATGAGAAGAATATTGGAGTGTAATGAGGATCATTCGAAAGAGGGAGGTTTAATAGCGTGCTCATGGCTCAACGATGTTATGTTAACCCCTTGGCTTATAACATCGAGTCAGACTCGTTACGCACGTTACAGTTCAAATGTGACAAGCCTAAATCGTATTTGCATAAAGATCGAGTTTTGAGTTCGATACCAAGTGTAGTTTGTAACATTTCACTGCAGTAATAATTAGGATACTTAACACTGCAGCAATAATTAGGTAGCTCGCGTAAAGTTCAGCCGTGCTGAAGAGGTTAATCTTCAAAATTCCTGCTAGATTCGATATCGTTAATACATTATAACATTATAGAAGATTAATCGTTTATACGTCATAGGAAATCAGATTACACTTTCGAATTCCAAAATAGGTCTAATTATTTCACTATTCCGTAAATCCTATTCTTCCAAAAATCGTAAAAAAATCCAACAACGTGCAGAATGCGTGTAACATCATCGCGTTCATCAGCAATCCAGGCGTGAACAGGTAATACTGTTTCTGTAAATACCGACATGTCAATTTTCAAAGAGACACGCGAGTATCTATTGAACACGATGTTGTCTAAAATGTAAATAACCATTATTTACGTAAATAGATCAGCGAGTGCTTAAGCCAGCTGCATCCTGGCGTGCAGCAGCAGTAGCTGGAGAACAACATTTTCCAGCACAACACACCATTTTATGAGATCATCTATCAGCGAGATTATTGATCGTCGGAAAGGAAACGCGTACAATTGAGCAAATCACGTTCTTGAATTCTCTCCAAAATTTCAATATCACGCTTCGGAACTCGCTGCTAGAGCCAATCAATTGCTTCATCGAAAGGAATGACCCCGATTATGACATCGGTTCCATGTGCCCTACATTCTCTGCCCGCAGAAGAAGAAATTCGCGTAGCGAGTGAATCGCGGCTCGATCGAAAATTTCGTAATTAAAGTAATCTGCGCGCTGGCCTTTTCCATTTCTTTCGGACTTCTTCGGCCTCTTTTATAATAATCCGAGCGTTAACGTTCGAAGGCACTTGCACGAGTCGGGAAAACTTTCGCCTTTGAGATTCAAATGTTAATCACGGTGAATTAACCGAATCACGATTTAATTACGGACCGTTAATCCGTGAACAAATAAATTCCGGATGAGTTTACAGGGAATTCACGGAGGGTCTGGGGTTCAGGAAGAGTTTTGAGGGAACTCGTATGCAGTGCGGAGGAAATTGTGAGAGAATATAGAATATTCAGAGAATTCTGGGAGAAGCTGAATTGTAGAGAATACTAGGTAGCTCTGATGAGAATTCTGGGAATTTCTTGGAAGAATTCTCAGCTATGCTAGAGAGGATTCTCGGTAATTTTAAGAAGAGTTCTTGGTAATTTTAGAGAGAATTTTTGATCATTCTAAGGAGAATTTTCGGTAACTCCAGGAAGAATTTTTTGTAATTCCAGGAAGACATCTCATATAGTCTAAAGAGAATTTGAGGGAACTTAGACTAGAGTCTGGAGAATATACCCCACATGCTAAAATATCAACAATTTTGTGGTACTATGTCCTAACGAGACTTCAATGAAGTATCACGAGTTCGAAACTAGGAAGAGCCTAGAAAATGAAGGAAAGTTCTACGACGAGCCTGAAATATTTCATTTTTCAATTTCAATTTTACCTCATCCTGATTCGGATAACATTTAACCCAGGATTTCATGAATATTCATTGAATTTTATCGATTCACGCATACAAATTTCACAGTTAACGCCGGCCCAACTTCCGTCACGTTAAAATTTCAAGCGAAAAAAGTATCGCAAGAAAATCGCTAGAAAATCATTCTTGCACGCTCTGCGATTCATCGGTGTGTACTTATCGCTTAATCAAACAGCAATTTTCATCCTTCCTGTTATTACTAATCACATTTCATCGTATCGAATGATATTTCCACGTACACTCGGGCGTGGACGTTTTCTTTAGATAAGAATACATATGTACACTTATCAAGTTTTAAATTTTCAAACGTCCATATATTAAAACATTTTTTTTCAACTTCTGAGTTAAAAGAATGTTTAAACTCTTGATTTTACGAATTTCTCAAATTTGGAATACATTGAACGACATGAAACAAAAACGATTATAAAGAAATAATTACGTCGTCCAAGTACGGCCATCCGAACATTGTGCCAAACTCGAATTCCTGTATGTCGTAGTGTCAGTGGTAGTAAGGGACGATTAAACGACGCGTGCAATCATTAGGATTCTCAAGTGAATATAAGTGGACTGTATCCAAGAAATGAATTTTAATAGAGTTTATTTCACTATGTTGATGACTCGAGAGTAACATTCTCTGAGAGAAGTAAATCTCTTCGAAGATGTTTTACGTTTCACAAAAGCTCGAAGTGGACGTATTTTTGTGACATCGATGAGTGAGAACAGTTTCTAATTTTCTATTGGTTTAGCTAGAATTTGAGTGATGGAAATACAAATGACGTATGAAGTCGGTCTTTGCCCAAAGTGATCGTAGAATAAATACCTCAATATGTATAGAAAGCAACAAACAAAAGACTCTACTGGTTCAAAATCAGATGTGACTAATAGTAAATGAAAAAATATTCGATAAAATGTAATGACTGTTTATTGCCGCTACGGGTAAAGAATTGGTTTGAAACAACAAATGTGAAGGAACGAAAAACAGTTAAACTATTATACCGTTAAAAATTTGTACCGAGGTCTAATACTCTCGCTATAATATGCATTCCACGACCTAACAATTCATTCAGCCAGAATCGGCGAAATGGACCACAGTGCATCGAGTAGGTCTATTTAGGTTGTCATATTTTTCCCCATGACAGCCGAGTTTGCACTTGACTGTACGTAATCTATGTCTCCGTTTATCGAATAAGCGTGGTGTTCGTGAGCCAGCTCTGCTGTCTACATTATTCTAGCATGAACAACTGGCACGAGAAACCACGACAGCCGTTGAAAACCATAAGATATCGAATAAACAGATAGACAGAGCGGATCGATAGGATGGCTAGGACGTAAGGAATTCACATCGGGGATTTTTGGTTAAGTTCATGCACAGGAGCAAATACGTTTCCAAAGGGATAGAGCATTGCGGTCGCGAATATCGGAATTCACAATACACGTACAGCCGGGTGAACCAAAGTAACCGCGAGAGTGCTTTGAAATGGGTTGCGGGAACAAGGTTGAGTTCTAGGATATCAGAATATACGGCCGAGTAACGGTGCAAAGTACGTGGCACGATGAAATTTATGATACGAATGGACTCTCTCTCTCTAGTCGTGCACTGATAGCATACTCTTCAATACCGGCGAACAAGATTTTTTCGGTTTTCCTAGCATTCTATAAAATCTCGAATCTTTAACCAGCAGCGTATCGCACTCGGACTCGATCTTCGTGGACGTAAAATTGCGTTCTATCTGTGACTTTATATGAATTCTGGAATTAAAATTTTTCATACCAACAGGACCCGTTCATTCATTTATGTTGTTAGTTTCTGTTCAAGTTTTGGTACGGATGTTTATTCATGTCATCGAAATTTGTTTGATACAAGACCTAAGTTTACCATAATTAACTGTTGACTTTGATAATATTAATGGTATGAATGGCATATTTATAACGTAGCATGAGTACCATTTGATCATACTTTTCTGGCAGTCTTCTTTCGATCCAAAATCAGCTGTTTGATATGCAACAAAGTCTACCTTCTTTAATTTTTGAATTTGGTAATACTACAAATTTTTATGGAGCGATTACACAGTCATTTTTAGTACACTTTAAAGTTTAAATTGATGCAGCACAAGTGCTATTTGGTGAAACTTTTCTGTCATGATTTGTTACGTTAACGAAATCGATCATCCGGAGTGTTATAACTATGACCCTTATCTTTTGTAATTTATAACCTTAACAATATTAATAATATTAGCGGTCCATTTACACTGTTATTTTAAACAATGTTTAAGCTTTAATTTGATATATAGCATGGGGTATTTGATAATACTTTTCTGTGATGGAATTTACTAAGACTGTATACATTTTAAAATCAGCTCTTTAATATAACAATCGTATAATTTTGCTCTCAGACTTATAACTTTGCTAATATTAACAACAATGAGGGTGCATTCATACAGTTGCTTAGGTCAATGTTTGAACTTCAATTAGATATATAGCAATGTGTATTTGGCGATACTTTTCTGTCATGAAATCTCAATAAACTTTTAATATTTCAAAATCAGCAACTTGATATATAACAACTTTATCTTTTGTTTTCCAATTTGTAACTATGCAAATATTAAAAATGATGAAGGTGCACTTACATAGACGTTTTATATAATCTTTAAGCTTTAATTTGATATATTGCACGAAGTATTTGACGATACTTTTCTGTCATGAAATCTCAATAAGCTTTTAATATTTCAAAATCAGCAATTTGATATACAATAACTTTATCTTTTGTTTTCCAATTTGTAACTATGCAAATATTAAGAATGATGAAAGTGCATTTACACAGACATTTTGTAGAATATTTAAGCTTTAATTTGATATATTGCACGAAGTATTTGACGATACTTTTCTGTCATGAAATCTCAATAAACTTTTAATATTTCAAAATCAGCAATTTGATATACAACAACTTTATCTTTTGTTTTCCAATTTGTAACTATGCAAATATTAAAAATGATGAAGGTGCACTTACATAGACGTTTTATATAATCTTTAAGCTTTAATTTGATATATTGCACGAAGTATTTGACGATACTTTTCTGTCATGAAATCTTGACAGACTCTTCACATTTCAAAATCAGCTGTTTAATGTACACACTCTTACTGTCCTATTATCTAGTTAATAATTTCTCTAATATAAAAAATATCAGCAGTGCATTTACATAAACATTTTCGACAAATGTTAACCTTGAAACTGATATGACACAAGTAGAATTTCACGATACTTTTATGTCACGAAATTGCTATAGACGTTTCACATCTAAAAATATGATCAAACGATCATATTACATCCAACAGTATAATTATTCGATTATGTTGAATGAAAAATGTAACCTATCACTCCGCCAAAAGAAAAAGGGCCGCAACAAGGTATTTTAATAGTTGATTCACTTTCGAAACATCGAAAGTTTTGCTTACGCGCTTTTCTGACCATACCAGACGACTATCGACGAGTGAAGGAATAACGTCTGAGGGTAAGCAGCGGCCAACTCGTGTGCCAGACAGGTTTTCGGAAGTTCTCCAATAACAGGCAACGTATTCGGTATAAATATTTGACGAACGCCTCGTTCGTTATACCACGGAAAGTTCTATTTAAACTCGAACACGACACGTTCCCGTCTGCCGACCGTTGGAACACAGCTAGGACTTTCCTTCGCTTTTGCTACACGGCAATTTCCATTCGCGAATATCACGGTTCTTATTACATATTTGAGTATTTGAGCAGACGGAGACTGCTCGAGACATTCGGGTAATGCCTGATCCCCGCGGCTACGGCGACGGAATATTTTCCTTGGGTCGTGTATTCAAACGGGGGGAAGAACAACGTTCCCCCGATGTTGGGTTAAAGGAATGAACGACGAACAATGGCTGATAAAATGATTACGTGGACCGTGTGCCTTCCAAACTTTGATCAATCTGTTATTTTATTTCGGCCCTCTTAACCCACCCTTACTTCACAAACTTCAACATTTATCCTCGTTTGAACAGTCATTTATATTTTTCGTCCCACGACCCTCGTCCATCTTTTAGTTTCCAGGGTTTCATGAATTTTTTTTAACAGGCTCTCTAGGTCTAATATACCCCACGTTTTGTATTTATATTCAGATACGTCTGGAGTAGTCATCTGAATTTTTGTGAGCAGTTTTGATAAAAATTTATAGAGTTATGAATAAATGTTTGGGTCTGCTCTTGGGAACGCTTTGAAATTACACTTTCAACGTAGTCTTAGCGAATTTTTTTAATGAAAACCGAAAGTGTGATATATCTGGCATTTGTTGTATATATTCAGATATGTTTGAAGTAACACTCTGAATTTTTTCGACAATTTTTGTCAAAAGTTTACAGAGTTATGGCAAACATTTGGGTCTAACTCTGAGGAACGTTTCAAACATACTCTTTCAACATTCAGAGATTATAACAAAAAATAGAAGTTAATATATTTGAGATTATGTACATGTATTCAGGTGTGTTTGAGGTAATATTTCATATTTTTATACGTATCATTGAAAATTAGTGAAGTTATAGTAGATTGTATAACACTCAAATATGGACCTAAAATTAAAAATGAAAACTTATAATCAAACTTAAGAAACTTCGTTACTGTATTTCATACTAATCCAGCTATCCGAAAAGAAAAAAAATCTGATAAAATACTGCAAATAAAAATATTTAAAAAATTGTTTAAAATGTCGAAAAATGTTGATCAATTTTGACTCGAACGTTTATCTTTAAAGCAAAGAACGACTGCGAGAAAGGAAATAAGATCAAGATTTTTAATTTTAGATAACGACGCGCGATAAAAGTGGATATTCAAGCAAGAATAGCCTCAAGGTACAATGACAGGTAAGTTAAAGAATCTTTTACATGAAAAGTATAAGATACGAAAGAGACATGTTTATAAAATGAGCTTTTATCTGAACCACTAATAACAAGCATTAATATGGAAAACAAAATGTACAAGGAGTAAAATCTTACGCAAGATTCAACAATTTCGCTGGTCAAGCGAACAATTTATTATGTTCGACATTTATTTGTCAACAATTGTTGCAGAGTTCCAAGATTCCGATAACAGAATCTAGAGTTTCCTAGAGGAGTTTCGAGTTACAGCTGAGTTTGCTCTCAGCGGTAAACGGACACGTTTCGAAACCAGAAGTCCAAGGGGCAAAACGGAAATTGGTTTTTAATGATCGCCGGAATCGATACGACTGACAGAGGATCTGAAACTCGAAGGAAATTCCGCATCGTTATCGAAGTTATGCTCGCCACTGAACATCGGTCAAGTACGTTCGAGAGGAAATCTGGTGCACTTAGGGAAAATATAGCGACGAGGCAGGATGAATGCTTTGGCTCCCTGAGTTTTAGGGATTTTTGGGAATCTCGGTACTTGGGAATAGATCAGAATCTTGGTGATTTTAGGATATAGGGGTTTTAGGGTTTGAAGATGTAGGGATATGGTAATTTAGGGATTTGACGGTATAGAAATTTTTAGAATCTTAGGGATTTAGGGATTTAAGCATATGGAAACTTAGAGACTTTGGAACATTAGAAATTTGGAATTTGAAGAATTTGGGGATATAGGGATGTGGAGATCTAGGGATTAGATGGTGTAGAAATTTTTGGAATCTAGGGATTTAGGGATTTATGTATATAGAAGCTTAGAGATTTGGGATTTTAGAAATTTGGAAACTGAGGAATTTGGGGATATAGGGATGTGGAGATCTAGGGATTTGATGGTGTAGACATTTTTGGAATCTAGGGATTTAGGGATTTATACATATGGAAACTTAGAAATTTCGAATTTTAGAAATTTGGAGATTGTGGAGTTTGGGGATGTAGGGATATGGAAATCTAGGGATTTGGTGGTGCAGAAATTTGTAAAATATAGGGATTTGGGGATATTAGATAGAAATTTAGAGATTTGAGATTGTAATTTGGAGATTGAGGAATTTCGCGATTTGGCAATCTCAAAATTGAGAAATTTGAAAATTTGGAAAATAGTGACTTTCGAAATTTGATTTGGAAATTTGAAAATATAGAAATTTAAGGATCTGGGGAATTAGATTGTTAGGAATATTGAAAATTTTAGAATTTAAAAAAATGAAAGTTTGCGAAGTTATTAAATTTGAGTGTCTCAGATAAGAAGACTTCGGAATTTTAAAATCCCTAGACCTTTAAATCTCCAAATACCCACGTCCTTATAGTCTTAAGTTCTTAAATTAAGTCCCTAAATTTGTAATTTCCAAATCTCTAGATTCCCAAATTCTAAATTTCTCAAATCTAACGTTCTTCAAATCACTAAATTCTACAAATCATTAAATTCTTAAGTCTCAAAATTACCAAATATCTAAGTTCCTAGGATACTAAATCAACAAATCCCTAGATCCCCACATCCGTAGATTCACAAATCCCAAGGTTCCCGTATTCCCACCTTTTCAAATCCCTAGATCTTAAAATTTCTATAGAATGAAGTCCTTATATTTCCAAATTTATACTCAGTTAAATCCCTATATTTCCAAGTTTATACTCAGTTAAATCCCTATATTTCCAAATTTATACACTATTAAATCCCAAAATCCCCAGAATTTCTAGGTTTCTAAGATCCTGGACTATCAAGTCCCTAGATCCGCAGATCTGCAAATCATTTCCTGAAATTTATAAAACGTCAAATCCCTATATTTCCAAATTTATACACTATTAAATCCCAAAATCCCCAGAATTTTTAGGTTTCTAAGATCCTGGACTATCAAGTCCCTAGATCCGCAGTTTTGCAAATTATATCCTGAAATTTATAAAAAGTAAAATCCCTATATCTCCAAATTCACATTCAGCCAAATCCTTATATCTCAAAATCTATACACAAATTCTATAGTTAAATTCCTGTGTCTCCAAATTACTGCACACTCAAAACCCTAAATCCCCAACTTCTAACATCTGCAAATTCCTATGTCCCAAGTACATAACCCATTCCAAAATGTTCAAATGTTTCAAAATAACGAATAGAAGTCTTCTTTACATTCGATTGCAATATTTTCCCTAGGGCGATCAGATTTGATCTTGACTGCACGATTGCGATTCAGAAAAGATACGACAGAAACGATAGAGACGATAGGAACATCAAAAACACGACCATCTCCGGGTAAGTAAGAGCCATTTCACGTAACGATTGGTCAATTAGCAGTTAACAATCGACGTCAAGAACAATTAACGTCCATCTAGATGTTCATGAAATCACCGTCGTTCTCGATGCGATTTAAAATCTACTGAATATTCTAAAATAAACTTAACAACGACAGATGTGCTTCCAAATTTATCTTCAATCACTCGTCGAGATTATATAATGGAATCAAGAACCTCGTCAATTATTCTTTCTATCAATTGATTGGATATCGATGGCTATTCCGAAAGAACTCAACTAGCTATCAAATTACTGCCGATGAAATGGAATATCTTGTGTCAGAAAAGCATCGTGAAATAACACATATGGCATGTCAATTGGAAGTTCGTAGTTTCATGAAAATAGATGCATAAAGCTTTCACTAATATTCGTAATGTGCTGACTCATTCTACAAATTTTCATATTTTTTAAATTTTTCAATTGTCATGTTTTTAAATTTTCGAATTTTCAAATTTCTAAAGCTTCTAAATTACTAAATTTGTAAAATTGTAAATTTGAAAATATATAAAATATTTGTTTGTCAGATTTTCCAAACTTTCAAATTATCTCATGTTCAAATCCCTAGTCTTTTTGGCTAAATCCCTAGATCCACAAATTCCTATATTATCAAATTCCTTGGTTCTATTTTTTCTGATGTAGGATTAGATACGTAGGAATTAGATTCCTAGGAAATCTTATTCCTAGATATCTAATTTCTAGATCATCAAATCTCTAGCTATTATTATTTGTAGATCTCCAAGTCCACAAATCTCCAAATCTAAAATATTAAAATATTCATGTTTTTAAATTTCTAAGTTACCAAGTCCCCAAATCTATAAATCTCAAGATTCTCAAATCCATATATCCTAAATGTTAAGATTTTCAAATATACAAATTCCTAAAACTCAACATCCTCATATCTCCAAGTATTTAAACTCAAAATCCTCAAATCTCCAAACCTCCAAATCTTCAAATCTTCAAATCTTCAAATCTTCAAATCTTCAAATCTACAAAACCCTAAATTCCTAAATCCCCAAATCTCAAATCTTAGGATCTTCAAATTTCCAAATCTTTAAATCCCAAATTTAAAAATCAACAAATTTGCACATCTCTAAATCTCTAAGTCTCAAAACTTCCAATTCACCAAATCTCCAAAACTTTAAATACTCAAATTTTCAAGTTCTCAAATTTTCAAATTCACAATTCCTCAATTGCACAAATCCTTAAATGTTCAAATCTTAAAATCCTCAAATTCTCAAATCCTCAAATCCTTAAATCCTCAAATTTTCAAATCACAAATCATAGGTCCTTCAACTACCTAAATTTCTAAATCCGAAGTCTAAAGATCTTTAAATCTCCAAATCCCTTCATCTCCAAATTCCTAAATCTCTTAATCCCGATATCCCAAAATCCTCAAATTTTCAAATTTTGTAATTTTTAAATTTCCAAATTCTTAAATTTTCTAATCTTCGAATCCTCAAATTTCCAAATTCTCAAACTCTCAAATCCTCAAATTCTTAAAGTCTCAAATTCCCAAATTCTCAAAGTCTCAAAGTCTCAAATTCTCAAATTCTTAAATCTTCAAATCCGAAAATCAAAAATTTCAGGGTCTTCAAATTCCCAAAACTCTAAACCCAAATCAATAGATCCTCAAATCCCCAAATCTCCAAATCTCATTACTACCAAATAATCTACATTTCCAATTCCCAAATCTCTTAATCTCTAAATCCCCAAATCCCCAAATCCCTAAATCCTTAAATCCTTAAATCCCTAAATCCTTAAATCCTTAAATCCCTAAATCCCTAAATCTCTAAATCCCTAAATCCCCAAATTCCTAATTAAATCTCCACACCCTCAAATTGTCAAATCTCCAAATCCCAAATTTGTAAATTCCCAAATCTGCAAACCTCTAAACCCAAAATCTCCAAATCCCCAAATCTTCAAATTCCTATATGCAAAAATTCGCATATTCCCAAAAATCCACTCTCCAAATCCCCAATTCCCTGAACCAAAAATGACCAAAATTCCTATATCCCCTAACTCACCCAAAATGTTCAATCCCGTAAAAATCCACATAAATCAACGAGTAAAATCTCTTTCTCGCCGCTGATATTTTCCCCAGAATAGCCATATTTGCTCCCGACTGTACAATTTTGATGGACGAGCAAAATTGAAATTCGCCGAAAATTTGAGCGCGGTCGTAAATGACGACGTGGCAGTAGAATAATACGATCCAAAGTATAACTGACAACGGTACTGCATAATCCAAGTGGCAGTAACTTTTTGTCTGTAACACGATAGGCGAAAAATGCGGAGCTCGATTTTTCCTCCGGAAACGGTCGGTTGCTAATAAAACCCGGTAACGGGTGCTCCCATTTCGCGAGGATGAAATTTCGCCGGGGCGAAACTAATTTTTCGACGACACAAGAATATCATTACTCTGTCAATCAATACCGTATTGCCGATCCAATTCCTCGCGTCAGAGTCAATTATCGTTCCCCCGGGGAAAATAGGAAGTTTCGTGGCTGAAAGCACTCGGTGTATGCAATTTTTTTCTCTCTCTCTCTCTCTTAACGTTTCTCTCTGTGTTCCACTTATTTTTTTTTTTTCGCCACTGCAAATTGAACACGTGCACCGAACAGCAAGAAGCTGCAGTCCGCCAAATAAATATCGGCGAAAATAACGTCGAGACATTCGCGATAATTATTTCGTTACGTTAACGAGATATCTTTTTGTTTCGAAGCCGGCCCCAAGCAATCGAATTCGCCGATTCGGTGGAAGATATACCGTAAATGCAGCGACGATCCAATCCAGCCAATCGATAATTAATTTGTCCCGTTTTCGAGCAAGGAGGAGTACAATGAACGGCGCATCGAACGAAACAAATTTTAATTCGGATCAATCCGTTCAAAGGGGTAATAATGCTTTGATACCTTCATTTGTTTCACTTTTATTAACCGGGCATCTTTTTTATTGATTCTTGCACGCTTTCGATGATGTAATAATGCACGGATGAAGAGAGGGAGGTATAATTTGTCGGGGGCGGGGAAAAGATGGGAAATTAATTAATCGATTTACATTGACTTCAGTGAATTACTGCGGTTGTTAATACTTCGTTGCCTGTTTTTATGGTGCTGTAATATACTGTAATATACAGTAAGACAATACTATAATATATTATAATATTATTTACTATAATATACTGTAATATACAATAAGACAATCAGATGAAAATGTTTTGTTTTTGAAGAAGAGTATCAATAATCAGATTTACTTTTGTAATGATTGGAGTATTAAAAAGACTGTTGTCTAAATTAGAATATTAGTAGTGAAATTTCGCAGTTAATTAATTCTTGAAGTCCAGAGTATAATGATATTATAATAATTAAATGGTATATGATAGTGTAGTAACATGATAATAATATAAAGCTAGATGATGCTACACTAATATGATAATAATGTAAAAGTACACGATACAATATTAATATTGTAATAGTAGTAAACTACTTAATGCTACACTAATATTATAATAATAGAAAACTTGACGATATTTTAGTAATATTATAATGATAAATAATTATATGCTACTATACTTATACTGTAATAATATAAAACTATATAAGACTATGCTAATAATAATATAATTTTATATAACACGATAATAAACATAAATAATTGTATATCACATAATTCATTGAAGTTAATCAATTCAACAATCCACTAGCCCAAACCCACTATTGTAATATAAGATATGATAATTCATGCGAGATTGATATGATAATTAATTCAAGGGTGTTATCACAATGACCCACATTATGATTATTAATCTTGATATTCCGCAACGAATACAGAAAATTAACCCTTCCTTGCATGCTGTTAAAAATATGATTCACAAAATAATATTCTATTTCGTCAAATATGAATGAACAGAAAATTTCATAATTAAAAATAATAATTAAAGCATTTTCCGCTACGCCTACAAACGTTGCAATTTTACTAATTCACAGTATTGTAATTTTTCCATGAATAAATCCGCTCTTATTATCTCCGAGATGTACAACTGCGTTTAAAACCAAAAAATTATGTAACGAAAGTTAATAACCATAATTACCTCAAATATTAAAATGTGCAGTCGATAAACGAGTAATGAAAATGAGTAATAAAATTCAATAAAGACAATAGATATACTAGAGAATGGTATATTAATTAAACTGTATAAAATTATTACGTATACTAAATGACTGCAAATGAGTTTTATATAAAGTTGTTTCAGAAACATTAACAATATTTAAATTAACGCGAGAAAATACTGAAACTTGATTTAATACGAGAAAAAAATTAAATACGATATATTTAAATATAAAGATACATTTCTGTAAAAAATATGGTATTTTAAAATATTATTACTATAACAGCAGTTTGCGAGTATCGCGATATCGCAACGCGAACGAAACTCACCCCTGTTCGCCGTACAATATTAAATATTAAATAAATGAACGCGAACCATTCGTACAATTATCACGGCATTGATTAAATCGTCGAATAAATTTAAAATCGGCGGACGTCGCCGACGTTATTAAAATGTTTAAATATTAATATCAGATATATTACAATAGCATTTAACTTCAAAGTGATGAATATAAATTTCCATGAAAGTCGTCGTTTCTTGATACGATTTAAAGAGAGCTGTCAACGGGAATCAATAGTTTCGTAACCGTACAATTTATTATTACATTCATAAATTAATTAGCTTCCTCGATGATAATTATTAACCTCTGACCAATTAATGGCAGCGCTCGATTCAATTTTATGCGCAATCGAGTGTCGGAATAATCGACAACGGCGTATGAATTAAATATTTGCATTAACGGTCGTTTCGAATTTAACTGTCTTCGTATTCTGTTCTCGTCCGTTTCGGGTTTTTCATCTGTATCAACTTGAAAAGTGTCAACTCCCCGAGGTGGACGATAAATTCTGTAACTGCGAACATTCTGCTCGAGGTTTTTCTAAACGCTTCACGAAGCGACCGCCAACCGGAATGAAACGCGCACCAAAATATTTGCATTCGTGAAAAATAACGTTGTCCTATCTAAAAGCGTTACAAGTTCAATTCATGCTAACTGTTATATAGCACAATTTTTGTTTCCACGTACATAAATGAATTTGCAATGATTTACGTTTATAAATCGAATGACACCATTTGCTGTGGACAACGTTCAAAATCATTTTTCATGACTTCAGAATACGAAATTATCAGGTAGATAATGAATAGCACATAATGAATAGTCATTTGTAATAAACAGTAAGCAGTATGTAGTGAATTTTAAGTAATATCACGACAGTTACTTATGAATAATGAGTAGTTATGAGTAGAATAATGAGTAGACAACATCGAATATCAAGTACGAAATCGCATTTAATGTGTCATTATTCAATACTAATGAGCAATGAGTAGTGAGTAGCGAATTGAAAGGGCTGAACAATGTATAACATGTAATGAATGGTAAGTAATGAGTAGTGAGTAGTGAGTAACGAGTAGTAAGTAATGAATAATGAGTACAGAGCAGTAAATAAGAAATTAGGAAGTCAGTAATTAATAACGAGTAGTGAGTAATTAAAAATGAGCAGCGATTAATTAATAACGAGTAGTGAGTAATTAAAAACGAATAGCGAATAATTAATAACGAGTAGCGAGTAATTAACAGTGGACAGTAAATAACAATAAATGAGTAGTGAGTAGTAATGAGTAAAACGAGTAAAAAGTAAGTAATGAGTAACGAGTAGCAAGCAATTAACAGTAATATATAATAACAAGGAGTGAATAATGAGTAGTGAATAGTGAACAATCAGCATCAATGAACAGTGAATAATACTGTGAGTAATGAGCGATGAATAAACAGTAATACTAAAGTGAGCAACGAATATTGAATAATCCTATGAGCAGCGAACACCGAGCAGTAAATAACACGAAAACATTACGGCAATATCCGTTCATATTCTTTTACACATTATCACGAAAATAACGTTCATTATTTCCTCCTTATTACACGCAGTACCGTTTCATTTGCTTCCCACCTAATATGCATATGTTATTATATCGCATACGTTATTACGAACAATACATTCATTATCCGAACCACTTTAATTCGCAACGCAACTAATTTTACTTTCATCTCGTTATTATGTTCACTGCAGTAAAACAACCCCGCGTTTCGTCTACTATCGGCAAAGATGGAATCGCCGGGAATCGTTTGGCAAACACGAACATATCGATGTACGAAAATCAAAGAGCTCGCTGAATCTTAATGAGCAAAGATTAAATATATCGGCGGAAATTTCCGTCGCGTGTGACAGGTACGCGTGACCCTGCAAATAATCGACTAATTATCCGATCGATGTATTCAGTTCCACGAACCGCGTAAATTTCAGCGGGGAAAAAAGGCGTTAATAAAACGAGTAACACGATCAACCGGAACCCTTTCTTTTTTTAGAAAACACGAGCGTTACGTACAGACCGCGCAGAAATTTCGTTCGCAACCAGGGTATCGAGACATACTCGCAATTAATTTGTATTTCGCGCCCTCTGCGACGTCCATGCGTTCCCCTTCTCTTCCGCTTTCGTTTCTCAACGAGACGCCATGCTGCAGCATGTAGAGAATTTTATTTTTAAATTAAACACTCTTTCGTTACAATTAACCCTTTGCACTTCTTAATTTCTATTATCGACTCCTTCATTCACAAAATAGATCAAGAAAGGAGTTCTGAATTAAATATATTGCAACAGAGTGGGGTATGTGACAAATATATTTTTCCTTTATTATAAATAGTAAATAAATGAAAATACTACTGTGATCAAAAAGTAAGGTGAATTTGTTTATAAAATGAAAAATCTTTATTTATTCCTCTAAATAAATCTCCACTTTCAAAGTATTCCCCATCCGACACAATACACTTATGCCAACGTTTGAAACAGTCAAACAAGTCCTTCTCCGGCATGGCCTTCAATACTTTCTTCGATTTGGCTTTTATCTTATCAGTCGATTCGAAACGGTGTTCCAGACACGCTCTTTTGAGTTTGTTAAACAGCCAGAAGTCGCACGGTGCTAAATCAGGAGAATACGGTGGTTGTGGAACGATATGGGTCGATTTTTTGGTGAAATGCTCTCGAAGAACCAATGCAGTGTGGGACGGCGCAGTATCGTCCCACGCGGAATAGCAGAGCTTGACGCACAAAACACCTTTCAAAATGGTTTCGGTTGATCCAAATGAGATGTCCGCAGCATCAACAAGATCTCTAATTGTCAATCGACGATTTTCAAGCACCAAATCTTTGATTTCCTTCACATGGCATTCATCAGTACATGTTGATGGTTCGTCCGGAGCGCTAATTGTCTTAAACTCGGACTCGGCCTTTTTTGAAATGTTTGTACCACTTGTAAACATTTTTTTGCGACACAGCCTTGTCACCGAAGGCCTTCTGCATCATCCACAATGTTTCCGCGGTAGAATATTCATTCCGTAAACAAAATTTGATGCAAATTCTTTGCTCCACAAAATCAGCATAGTGAAAACCGAAAAACTCACTTTTGTATGTTTACAAAAACACGTGCAGCTCTGCAGCAATTGAATATATTGACATAAAACTATGCATAGATATCAAAGACAGTATTAATCCATACAAAAAGTAATTTCATGATTTTATAGCACCCGCGAAGTTTAAATGAAAAATTCACCTCATTTTTTAATCACAGTAATCAATCCATTTATCTGAATTATTTATATGATCCAAAAAAAATGTGATGTCGAGCCACAGTCGACAGTGCAAAGGGTTAACCGTGTGTGTTTTATTGTACTCCCCAGCAACTCTAATAAGGAGCAGAAGAATATCGTTAACGTTCGTTGCTGATATTTAAATACATTAAACCACCATGCCGTTACAGAGAGCGGCATTACCGAAATTAATACGTGATCTTTACCGGGCTGACACGGTTCGTTTCTTCGTGAAAACGAAGCCAGAGGTTAATACGTAGTTATGCACCGCAGATTGGCTCGGGTTCAAGTCGAAACTCGAACGACTATGTGAAACGCGCAGTCGAGAAACATCGAGAATGCTAGCAACCGCCATTTCGAGGTATTCCAAACATTTTCAAACGCGCCAAATATCGTCGCGACTCGTTTTATCCTTTTATCAATCCCATTCTACTCGTTGCCAACCATTTTGCTTCGACACTTAACACTTTGATTTCAGAATTTGCGATTGCGGTTGTTTTATCATTCTTTTATTTAATCTCGGTCTTGATCGGATTTTCGATATTAAGATCTTGATTTTTGGGGTATTTTGATGTTTTCTGAGAACGAATTTTGACATTTTTTGAAATGTTATTTAGAGGGTAGTTGAAATCGAATTTTGATATTCTTTGGGATGTTATTTTGTCGGTTCTTGGAATCGAATTTTGTCAATTTTTGGAATATTATTTAGAGGGTACTTGGAATCGAATTTTGATATTTTTTGTATTATCATTTTGACGGTTTTTGGAATCGAAGTTTACCAATTTTTGGAGTATTATTTAGAGGGTACTTGAAATCGAATTTTGCTATTTTTTGGGATATTATTTTAATAGTTTTTAGAATCGAATTTTGCCATTTTTTAGAGTATTATTTAGATGGTACTTAAAATCGGATTTTGCTATTTTTTGGGATATTATTTTGACGGCTTTTGAAATTGAATATTACTATTTTTTGGAATATTATTTAGAGGGTGAAATCGGATTTTGCTATTTTTTAGGATATTATTTTAATGGCTATTGGAATCGAATTTTGCTATTTTTTGGAGTACTGCTTAGAGAGTACTTGAAATCGAATTTTGCTATTTTTTGTAATATTATTTTAATGGTTTTTGGAATTGAATTTTGCTATTTTTTGGAGTACTGCTTAGAGAGTACTTGAAATCGAATTTTGCTATTTTTTGGAATATTATTTTAATGGTTTTTGGAATCGAATATTGCCATTTTTTGGAGTACTATATGGAAAGTACTTGAAATCGAATTTTGCTATTTTTCAGGATATTATTTTGACGGTCTTTGGAATCGAATTTCACAATTCTTTGCAATATTATTTTAATAGTTTCTGTAATCGAATCTTGCTCTTTCTTGGAATATTATTTTGGTGATTGTCGAAGTTGAATTTCTTAAATTTTTTGACATATTATCTTGACAGTTCTTGAAATCTAATTTTGCCATTTTTTTAAATATTATTTTGACGATTTTTGGAATTGAATTTTGCCATTTTTTTAATATTATTTAGAGGATACTTGAAATCGAATATTGCTCTTTTTTGGAATATTAGTTTGACGATTGTCGAAGTTGAATTTCTGAAATTTTTTGACATAATATTTTAACGATCCTAGAAATCTAATTTTGCCCTTTTTAGAACATTAATTTGACGGTTCTTAAAATTTAATTTTGTCATTTCTGATATTACTTTGACGTTTCTTGTAATCGAATTTTGTCGTTTCTTGTGATATCATTTTGACATTTCTTGAAACCCAATTTTGTCATTTCTTGAGATATTATTATAACGTTTCTTGCAATCGAATTGTGTCATTTCTTGTGATATTATTGACATTTCATGAAATCGACTATTGTCACTTTTTGTGAATTAATTTTTCATACTTTTTGTGATCGGTACTTCAGGTTACACTGATATTTTTTTATATTTCTGGTAATGTCTTGCTATTCCTTGTCATATAATCCTTGTTATACTCTGTGATGGACTTTTCCTACTTTTTGTGATGAACCTAATCCTTGTTATGCTTCGCAATAAATTCTTGCCTGCTATTTCTCGTAATTTAACACTGACATTTTTCAATATTTCCTGCAATGTAATCTTGCTATTCCCTGTACCTTAATCCCAGTTTTTCCCTGTCATATTATTGGTCCTCTTATCTCTTTTCTGTTTGCGCGTTGTTTGCGATTGAATCTTGTTGTCCAGTATTTCTTCCGATCCTCGTTTTTCATCGTGACTTAATCTTCGCTTTTTCCTGCGATCCAATCTTGCCATTCTTTGTGACTCTCCCATTCCTTGTGACCTAATTCTCACTATTTTTCGTGACTCGTACTATTTTTTCGTAACTAATCATTGCTTTTCTTTACGATCTAATCCTACTTATTCACCGCAATCAAATCCCGGCGTTTCACGCCATTCTTTCTGACCCAATTCCATTTTCCCGACAAATAAACTTTAGGAAGATCAATTTCTCCGTGGAGATTCGCTCCATAAATCCCGGCCTTTCTATTCTTCCTTTTTCGACCGCAACCCCGTGTCGCCGCCAGCTAATTAATTTAATTCGACGTCGATAAAATCGGGCTTCGATTTTCCATCCGGCCGGTATTGTTAATCGCGTCGAAATCGACAATAACGTACGACGATTTATAAGGTATTACAGTATACGAGCGGTCGGTACTGTTCCTTTTTTCCCCTTTTCTCCCGGTCCCGGTATAATAACGTAACTCCGACAGGAATTATTAGCCTCTATGGCTGGCGGAAAATTGCCGGGCAAAAATTTGATTCGAGCTCGATATCAGCCATCACGTATCGATTTATGTTAATGCTCGAACATGCATGCTCTCCGAACGGGCACCAAAAAATGCCGCCTCTCTCCTTCGCACTTATGTGTCCGTTAAGTCAATTACACGGTGTTAATTAACTCGTAGCCGTATCGGGGTCGGGATATTTTTTTTTCTCGTCGGATTATTAGTAAATATGACCGGTAATATTGCGGACCAATCGGCACGGTTCATTTGCCTTGTAAAGGCGAAACTAGCGGCTGACATGCAGCATAAACCGCAAATTGGCACGCGTTCAACTCCAGGTCTCGAAACGATATGCTGCGAAACACGCGATTCGAGATCATTCAACGATGCGACGACCTGTCCACTGTGTTTTCAACCTTAACGCCTAATTTCATATAGCCAGCGATAGAATACTGAAGCACACTTTGTGATTTATGCTTCGACTGATTTTGGGGAGAGTGAAGAACGTGAGCATGGGGAAAACGGCGATATAGAGAAAGGGAACTGGGAATTTTTTATATTTTGTTTTAGACTGAGATATCAGTTGACAGGTGTTTAAAGTATACTATAGAGAGGGTATTTGATAGAAATATATGGTTTTATATTATTTTTTGAGGTACTCTCAATGGGTTTATCTGTAAGAAGTATTATGGTATTTTTAGGTTATTTTTTGTGATATTTTTGGATTGTTGTCTTTTTAGATTTTTAGGTTGAATGTTAAGGGGTTATTAAAAATTTTGTTTGAATATTTGAAGATTGGAGGTATCTGAGTAATGGAGATTAATAACTCAGGAATGTGAGTATTCGAGATTACTAACTCGAAAATGTGAGTACTTGAATTAGGTACTCGAAAATTTGAGTATATGGATACTTGAAAATTTGTAATTTATGTATTTAAATAGTTGGATAATTGGAAATTTGTAATTTGTAATTTATGTATTCGAATAGTTGGATAATTGGAAATTTGTAATTTGTAATTTATGTATTTGAATATTTGAATAATTGGAAATTTGGAAATTTAAGTATTCAAAAATTTGATAGTGTGCTATCAAAGTATTTTAAAATTTAGAATTGTAATATTTTCGTATTCAAAGATTCTACATAATAGTAATTGAGCATTCAAATATTTCAAGTTTTCGTATTTAAATATTCGATGATTTGAAATTTGAGCACTTGGGTAATTAAGTCTTTGAAATTTGTGTATTTGAAATTGAAATATTTAGGTATTCACTGAATTGAAATGTCTTTGTTTGAATATTTCAAAATTTGAAATTCAAATATTTGGGTATTCGAAAATTCGAAATTCTAGTATTTGAGTATTCGAAAATTCGAAATTCTAGTATTTGAGTATTCGAAAATTCGAAATTCTAGAATTTCAGTATTCGATAATTCGAAATTCCAGTATTTGAGGATTTGAAAATTCGAAATTCTAGTATCTGAGCATTGGAAAATCCAAAATTCCAGTATTTGAGTATTCGAAAATTCGAAATTCCAGTATTTGAGTATTCGAAAATTCGAAATTCTAGTATTTGAATATTCAAAAATTCGAAATTATAGTATTTGAGTATTCGAAAATACAAAATTCTAGTATTTGACTATGCGAAAATTCGAAATTCTAGAATTTCAGTATTCGAGTATTCGAAAATGTGATAACTGGAAATTTGAATATATGAAATATAGTAACTCGAAAATGTAAAATTTCGAATTCAGTATTAAAAAATTTGAAATCTAAATGTTTGTGTGTTCAAAGATTTGAAATTTGAATACTTGGTTATTAAAAAATTTGAAATTGTAATATTGTAGTATTCGGAAAATTGAACTATTAGTATTTAAAAATTCGAAAATTCGCAACTATAATATTTGAGTATCAGAAGATTCAAAAACCCGATATTTAAATATTCAAAAATTCGGAATTCTGATGTATTCAAGTATCCAAAAACTCGAAATTCGAATATCATTCACCTACAATTCTAATATTAAAGTATTCTAAAGTTCGAAATAATATTTATCGCGCAAAAGCACCATAAACCAAGATTCACCTACAAAAACAAGTGTATTCGATGAAAAGGATAAATTCTATTCGAAAGACATAAAAGACGGCGAATGCCCGATTGATCGAAGGAAAGTTGCGTTCTAATAAATTGCCATTCGTTAATTGGTTCGTTGCTGACCCAATACTTTCAACGAGGAAATGCAATGGTCGTCGTTGATTAGCGAAGAAGGCGAGTTCCGAGGAAGCGTTCGCCTGTTTCTTTCGGCAGATCTTCGCGAGGCTGCAAGAGGTACCCTCGTTAATTAAACCCGGTTAAGGAAAATACAATTATCCACCAAACAATCGTGGAAATTAATTAAGAGCCACTTCGACGACGGAACATTATTTTCGACAAAAATTTGAACCTTCTGTAACGTTAATTAAGTTAATTAGACCAGCCAGTCACGTCTTCGTTTATCGTTTAAATTAGATCGACTACTAAAGATGCTGCTTTGATTTAACGCTTTAATTGCTGCATAATGCATCTTATCAAATATTTAGAGAAAATGACGGAGTATTTAAGACAAAACTGTATTTTTCATGAAAATAGCATGAGCAAATAATGTTACTTCAAAAGAAAGACATTTGTAGACTGTAGAAGGATACATGTAGGTTGTAATTACTATATATAAAAATTTGATGTTTGCTAAATTATGTTACAATGTATTATATTACTTTATATTGTATATTATAATATAATTTTGGAAATATTGAATTTTAGATGCAGGTATGTTGTTATTACTAATTTATGTTATATATTAAATTATAATTTTACAAATATTAAACTTGACGTATAATTATTGCAAACATTGTGTACCTTTTTCTACTATAGAATATTATTAAATAGTATATAGTATTATAATTTTATAAATCTCAAATTTTATGTTATAATTATTACAAAGAACATGTTCTCTTTTTCAGTGCAGCTTACTAAATTTCATTACTGTAAAAAGAATTTGTTATCCACTATTGTTACATAATAATGTACATGATCACAAACACAGTAATCAAATTATGAAAATTCAATTAATTTCTTAAATTCCAAAAATTGCTATCACAAAACAAAAAATGAAATTTGAGAGTAAGGTGAAGAAAGTGTGGCAGGTTTTAAATCATCCTTGAGTCTTATAAATAAATTACTTTGTTTTAACAATAATAATATAAATTCTTTTCGCTTATAAATCCTGTTCGTTTGCTATTTTGTAATGAAAGAGTTATGAATATACTTTATAATTAAGTTTCACGAAATCTTAGTACGTAAGGGATGAAAATGTGTTAGAAAATTTATCAAAGAATAAGTAGCTTTGTTTTAACAATAATAATATACGAATTTTGTTCACGTTTTATTCTTATACTTATCCGTGTACCATTTTGAAGCGTAAAAATTGTGAATGTAATTTTGATTTAATTTACGAATATAATTGTGTAAAATCTGTTTAAAAATCATCATAATAAACGTTCATAGAAACGTTTATAATATTCCGTAGTTTTCAATTCGGCAGAACGAGAACAATCCTCCGTAAATGCGATAAAACGTTGTAAAAGACTATTTGAAAGCACGGCAAGAACATTCTGAGCTCGTCTTACCCTTTCTCGACACACTCGAAGAAATCCTTTCATCCCTGTTGCCTCGGTTCGGCTCTCTGTGTTTATTCTGCAGGATGCTGGCATCTGAAACAAAACGGAAAGAACACGTCATCAGTTTCTAGTACAGGGACGCGTATTCTACCGTGACAGGATCAGACGATAAAGAAAAAAAGTATTCTCCTATCGTAAGAAACGAACGGCAAAGATGACGATATTCAAATTTTATGCTCCTCCTAACCGGAAACGATCAAACAAATCTGTTTATTCTCAACGTTTCAAGTTTCTTTTGTCGGCTTTACACCGAGTATTTCATAGTTTGGCATAGAATATTTATCTGCGTATCATCTGTCATTTTTATGGATAAAAAATAAAACTAATCGTAAACAGAATTTATGAATAGTTGTGTAATTATTATACTTCCCTATATAATATTTAATATTTGTAGTTCGTTACGTATAGAATCGTTCATTTTTAATAATACTTTTTTAGACAGAGAACAGTGTAGTGTTGAGTAATTTGTGATTTAAATTTCCCGCGTTTTTAGTGTGGCTACACCTGCTTTTCATTCTTTAAAAGTATGTTGAAAATTCATATTTGTATTATTAAATAAACAAATTTAAATGAACAAGATTATTGAAAAGATTCAAACAGAAATAAACAGATTTTTAAACAAATAAATCAAAGTTAAATACAAGTTAAGATTAAAGACAAGACAAAACCTTAAAAATTGTATAGTAACAGCATGAAATGTAAAACATGTAATCCGAAAGATGTACACATTTTTTATTATTAATGTAAAATTATATTGAATTTTTTGTACATTGAATTACATAAATTACATAAGATTTCGACCAATCTTTTATTAATTGCAATTTTCCATAAGTTCGATCCATAAGTTCGTTGGTCTATTATAATTAAATTCAGAGTGCTCTGTAATTACATTACGGGTTCTATTATAGATACATTCAAAATTTCGCTGTTGTTGATTATGAAATTGTATTATTCGAATGTCCTATGAAGAATCATTAGTTGAGTTGCCATGTGCAATTACTCTAACTAATATCACGCTCGACGAATATTAACATAAAATTTCTCTCCATTATTAGATGAAAATATTCCCTCCTCTACCGTTTACCAATTATTATGATAAATATTAAGTGGATTGCTGTAACCAATCATATAAATGTTCACAATTATTACCTTAGTCACATTGTAGTGCATTTTTAATAGAAAATTTACGTATATTTTTAATAGAAGATTAATGACGATTAATAAATAAAACAAAAATTAGAAAATAAGTTAAACTCCACAAAAAGGTGTGTATAATAAAATATAAACGATTTAATATTCAAACCTGTGCTTTATTGCAGAAAATACTGAAAAAGGTCTGCTTATACAGTAAACCAATAAACCAATAGAGATATAAATAGTACAAAAACTGACAAACTAGTTATTGTAAAATTTGATATACGGAAAGTAATTTCGGTATTTATTATACAATGCATTCGAGACAAAAACGGTCTTTTCGAAAGCCAATGGCGAAATAGCAAGTATGACAGTAGTCCTCGTTTGAGGCAAATAACTAATTATGCGGGCAACAAAATGCAAAATAGACTGCGGTTTCATATGAAAGAGAGAACTCGAAGTTAGTTAGCACATTAACATTTATATTAAACTAACTGGTTCATAAATCACAGCACATATTCACCGAGTGGAAAGTGAGCTCAACCACACTCGCCCACGTGTCCTTCACAAAAATATTTGTCACTCGCTAATAAATTACAATTTTCGGATAAAACGTCGTGAATCGAAGTTTCTGCAAATTACAGACTACACACTAAAGCTACTTAGCGATTCTAATCCCTAGTTTATGAATTCCTCGGAGGGTGGTGAATTTGAAGACACTGGCGGAGTGCACCTACCTAATATATATTTTTAATCCTTATAGCGTTATAATGTTCGTCGGTATCCAAGGTATAATTTGGAACATATCCCCCTGGAGTTATACCATTTTCCGTTTCTCGAATATCTCTATAATCCTTGTGTGCTCTTTGCTCGTGCCTGGTGCTTTGCAGTTTCCTTCGGTTACCATCTCACGCTGCCTATTCTTTCTAAATCTCTATTTCTACCTTATCACTATTATTTGCATTCAGTTTAATTTTAAAGCACTCTATTTTTAAACTTCGCGTGTACGTGATCCTCCCTCGAGATAAAATTTTCTTGCATACATTTAATATTCGATGGAAATCGCAGGAGAAATACGGTCGCACGATATTTGTTATCGAACGACAGTCCTTTTATCTTTATTCGATTCTTCGCGACATGAAATAGCATACGGTTATATGTGTACACTTTGAGGAATGCAGAACGATCAAAGCAACTATTTCTTTGTGCGCGTTTCTTGTTGAACGTACGAATGAAAACAATTTGTCGCTTTCATCCGGGTACACCGGCAACTATTATTTCTGCAATTTATAAGCCGTCCCATCTTACAGGGTCTCTGAGAAATCAGCTTTTAAAGCGATTAAATTCTACGAAACGAGAACGCCACACCGATTCTAAATCTCTCTTACGGAAAACATTAAAGCTGAACACGCGTTCCGGAAAACGAGACCGACGTTGGATACAGCATGGCTTAGATTTCATCGTATCGCGTTTAACGTGACACGATTATGTTACCCTCGCCAGAGAAATTATCTACACGGTGCTCTGAAAATAACCACGCGAAATTATATACAGTTGGATTATAAGTTACGACTTTCTAACACGCATTATTGCAGATATACAACGTTTTTATTTGCCACGACCGACATTTTGAAAGAAGTCGTTTTTGAGTAATAAATTGTTGTATTTATAACTTTGTAAATATAAAGATTTGAGAATATAGAAACTCCGAAATTTATAAATCTCATTATAAATATAACTTTCAAATTTTAACTAACTTTTAAAGTGTTAAATGCACACTTACTTCTAAATTACAAATGAAGTGAAAAAATAAATAAGTAGATACTGAGACATCAACCAACATGTACAACTATTCTTTGTCTCAACATATGACAGACAATTTGGCAAAAACACGACAACAAAATTTTGTAATATAAATAATATTTTGACTGGTTGGTAGTTCTAGCGTTAAATTTCAAATTTTTTAATTTCCACATTTTCAAGTTCTCAAATGTTCAAACTTTCAAATATTCAAATTGTCGAATTTTTTAACACCGCAATTTCTAAAGCCACAAATCTCTTGATTCTCATATTATTAGATCCTCAAATTCCCAGATTCTGAAATCTGTGGACTGAGATATTCAAATTTTTAGATTATCAAATACCTAGGTCTCCATACCTCTAGATTTCTAAATCATTAAACATCTATGTTCCCAAATGATCAAAATCTCAAATTTCCAAATTAATAAAAGCTAAAGTTCCCAAGATCCCAAGTCCCCAAAAATTACTAAAATTCCCAAGATCATAAATCCTCGAAATTCCTAATCTCCAAATTCCCAATAATCCCAAATCCCCAAAACCCCAACTCCTCACAATCTCAAATCCCCAAATCCCAAATTCACAAAATCCTAAAACTTCAAAATCTCAAATCCCCAAATCCCAAATCTCAAATCCCTAAAATCTCAAATCTCCAAAATCCCAAATCCCCAAAATCCCCAAATCCCCAAAATCCCAAACCCCCAAATCCCAAATCACCAAAATTTCAGCTCTCCAAATCCCAAATCTCTAAGTCGTCAAATTTCCTAATCTCCAAATCCCCAAAATCTCAAATCACCAAAATCCCAACTCCCAAAAATCTCAAATCACCAAAATCCCAACTCCCCAAAATCTCAAATCCCCAAAATCTCAAATCCCCAAAATCCTAAATCCTCAAAATGTCCCAAATCCCGAATACTCAAAATCCTAAATCCCACATCCCCAAATCACTAAATTTCCCAATCTCCAAATCCCCAAAATCCCAACTCCCCAAAATCTCAAATCTCCAAAATCCCAAATCCCCAAAATCCAAACTCCCCAAAATTTCAAATCTCCAAAATCCCAAATTCCCAAAATTCCAACTATCCAAAATCCCAATTCCCCAAAATCTCAAATCCCCAACTCCCCAAATCTCCAGCTTATAAAATTCCAACTGAATCACAAAATTCCCCAAAATACCAGAAATATCAGTATCGTAAAAACCTGAAGAGAATTGTTTGCTAATCGCAAAAGAGTGTGAACCTACAAAACAAGTGTTAAGCATTCGCGAGTGCTCGTTAATAGCAGCAATTATTCGGAAGTAATTATAACAACGCAAGGTATGCACGTACCGGTGAAATACCTTCGAGACAATATTTAGCCGGTCGTTTAATGACTATTTATACAACGATTAAGGTACAAAGTATCCAGCGACCTAACCGCTATCACGACTGTGCGGTAACAACGACGATATTCAAATTTCATCCAACTTCCATCCACGGCTGGTCCGCTTGAAAGCTCCAAAACAAATCCTTTTATCCTCCGTGCTCCTCTGCCGCCATCTAACTATCCCGCAGGATGTGTTCGGGTAAAAGGAAGCGCACAAATTCCGCGCAACGAGAAAACACTTCATCAACAGCCAGAAGGGAACGTATACCTTGTACAGCAACATACTAAACGAATCCAGGGAGCGAGACTCTGTTTAAGAAGGCAAAGAGGGTGAGTCAAGAGGGGTTGCAAAATGTGAATGCTGGTTCGTGAATATACAGTGTTAGGTGTTAGAGTACAATACTATAGCGAGAGAATTACATCCAAGTTTCTATCGATACAATGACATACCACATTTAATTTTTTGGACACTTGGTATAGTTTAAAATTTATTCTGTTTTTTCAGTAGCAGCAACACTCAGAGTCGTTACATTCTATCGATTTTTAGTTTATAACGTCATTAAAAATAATTAATTCTGCCCAACGTTTCACAACAGCCAATTAAATTCATGCCCCAACTAGTCAAATATCCAAATAACCGGGCCACTAAAAAATTATTCCACCCCTCGTTCGAGTGCATAAATTACAAGTCATTATTTCATCGAACGGTTCAACAGGTACATTTTGAAGATTTATACCCGATCTGGAAAGAGGCGAGGTAAACGAGACAGGTATAAGTTGCGAGAATTAGAAAAAAGGATGAAAGAGGGTGCGGGGGGTTGCGCAAATTCACCATCCTCTTCTCCGAAACAAGAGCAAGGGGTCGTGAGCATCGAGAACCGTCAGCGAAACTGGCCCCAGGCCAATGCATTATTTTCGAGAGAACTGCTAGGGGTGAAGAAGAAGGGATGGAGGGTGTGTGACAAACCTGGCAAGAATAGAGTTGAAGGAAGATGGTGAGGAGCAGGGTTGCTGGGCCAAATGAATATTTAATTTCTGCATATCTCACCCTGGCCGAACTTCAGCACGACGAAAACTACCATCCCCCAAGGGGGTGAAAGCAAGCTACGTAACCCTTGGACTCGCGCTGGGTGTCGTATACATCATCATTCAAAACTATTTCCTACTTGGGAAAATTATTAATATCTTCTGGAAGACTTTGGGTAGACTTTTATTAGAAGTATTTTAGAAGTTATGGTATAATACATTCTTCATAATTTTAAGAATAAATTTTAGAAGTAATTGAAATGGGACAAACAAAATGAGGTACAGGTATATCGAATTTATTTAGTAAATCTACACATTTATTTGATCGATTAATTATTCATTTTTAGTTGATTGTTAAATTGCAAAAGAACAAAACATTAATATATTTCTCTTTCGAAAGACGTTTAATATCTCAAATTCCATTATAACAATGTACCACTTTTCAACCCCTGGACTATAAGTGAAATATAATTTTAAACCGTTTATATTTTTATTTTTCCACTCATGCATTCAAATAAAGATTATCAATTATACATGAAAATTTTTCGTTCACAAATTTTACCTTATTTCAAAAGTTTATAAATTTTATGATGTAAATAAATTACTTTTTATTACCTGCAAAAAATAGTTGTGTTGTCACATAAAATATATTAAATTGTCCAATAAATTCCAATACAAAAATAATTCAAATAAATATAATTTTCATTTTAATAAATATACTTTTCGTTTCAACCCCCATAAATATCAATTCTTAAAATATTTTGCATAAACAATTTTCCAAGTTTACCAAATAGATACAACAGAGTATTTGAATAACAAAATATTTGAACAGCAGATCGTTCAAGGGATGTTTTACAACACCTAGGGGTGTTATTTCGTGTTTCCAGAAAGTTTACCACTGATCGCATGGGATTGGCAGAATTAAACACATATTTCAGAAAAATGGAACGAAGTCAAACAATACGGAAGATACATTTTATTCATCCCCTAATTTAGATTCTTTATTTCTATTGTTCTCCGCGTTACCACTTCACCGCCATTCTTTTTCCTCCCTGTTTGCATATTTAACCTCCCCTTAACCGTTTTTCTTCTCCGTGCTTCTTTTGCACAGTTTTTCCTCGTGTTTCTATATTAAACAATGTCTTTTTGCTATCCACTGACACAATTTTCCTTCCACGTTTCTTCACCACCGTTTCCCCGTTCCTTTCTCTAACTCGTTACCCTAGACTCAAGTTTCGACTTTCTTTAATTCTTAATTCCCGTCGCTGCTCACGTACTTTCTCCATTTTTTACCTTGGTACGCCAAGCTTTTCTCTTTTTTCGCACATAATTTCTCCACTCCCATATTTCTCTCTTCACCCTCTACAGTTAGCCCCGTTTCCTTCTTCTTTCACCCTCCCTACCCTGTCTTCGCTTTTCCCGTTTTTTCCCACTTTTCCAGCTTCTCTATTTCAATTTACACTAACGCTCGAAACTACTTGAACGTTCGTACTTTCTTCTTTCCTTATGAAACGCGCAGTAGATCAAAGAAAAACCCACACCTTATGGTTATTTTATTTTAGACGAGGCAAATATATGTGAATTATAATTCGCTGAAATATATTATTAATTTGTAATGTTCGATATTTATCGAATCAGTGAACGAATTATTTAATTGCGAATTGCACGCTCAAATTGGAAATAAGTTAAGTAGAATTAATTATTACGAGGATTTATTTTTACTAATAATTTATGAAAATTATAATTATTACACAAAACTTTATTAATCAACATTTATTTTGTTTCACTAAGGATACAAATAAAATTAATCACATTTTTTTAATTTCTCTGTGAAACATTAATGTATCAAGACATAAAACTATTACAAAATTTATCCAGACTTGTATAAAATCTTGAACAGTAAACTACAGTAACTTCTCAATGATATAAACATATTTGGTTTGATTGAAATATGATCTACAAGATCATGGTTATTAATAATACATGGGTTGATTGATTCTGTTAGAGCCTCGACTGCTGATAATGCCAACAATGTTAAAACTTCCATTAAAAAGAAAAATAATCAATGCAATTTAAATTTAAAAGTATAAAAATATTTTAAGTATAAGAAAGAGGGCGTAAAATATTAAAAATTACGTAGTCATAGTAAGTGTATAATAATGTGTTAAGGTCGCATGGTAAACAAAAGTTGTCCGAGTATCCGCAAACAGGTCATGCCCTATTTTATTACTATAACAAATAGACGGTGTTTACTACGTTTCCACAATACTGTAAAATACTTTCGGAAGCCAGTGTGTATTTCTCCGGGTTTCTTTTTTCTCCTCTGCCAACACAGCCATCCTCTTTTTCCTTTTTCCGTATCCATTTCTTGACTCGCCCCCCATTTGTCCTCCTCCCCGGTCTTCTCTCTCTAATTACAGTTTGTCGTTGCCCTATTTTCCCCTATGTACACACACACTCTTTAACCACAGCTTCTCTATCCACACTTTTATTTCCCTCCGTTCGTTTTTCCATCGATACAAACCCTTTGTCTCGCGTCCGCTAACCACCCCTTTCGTTCACCGTGTCTCTCATCCCCCACTTTCCATAATTCCTTTCCATTCATTGCAGGGTCTCACCCTTCGATTTACACAGTTCCTTCTCGTTCCAAGACGCGATTCGACCCTTTACCCTTTTCGACATCCCCCTGCGGCTTGGTCGACGACCAAGGGCCAATTACGACCTTCCTTGGTACGGAACGTGGCAATGTCGAGGGCACAACAGCGCCTCGGAAAGGATAAAAAAAGAAGAGGAACGAGAGGAGAAGAAGAAAGGTCGAAAGATGAGGTTTTCTGGAGATAGAATGCCTTTGCCTCGACAAGAAACAGGGAAAGTAGAATACGATTGCGAGAGGGTGAATCGGGCTCGAGTGCAGGACGGTACAGTCAACGGCAAATCTGCTTTCTCTAGGGATATGACGATCGACAAGCTTCACTCGGTCATTTTTATTAGAGACTTTTGGGGATTCGATAATTTGCAAATTCGCATAATTAGAAATGCTGATGTTCAAGAAAATCTGTGTTAAGAGCACAGTTATTTACAACTTGGAAGGGTCTTTACCAATTCTCAATTTCTAATTTTTATTTCAAGACTTATGCTCAGGAAAAAACTAAATTACGGTTCAGGATTTACTTCCCTTTCATGGACGTCGGTAATAGACACATCATAAAACGATAGGCACAAACATTCAAACGGTACATACTACCTGCACGTGAATTTAGGGTTTTCCACAAGACGTACCCAGAAGAAAGGAACAACCCCCGACATCATCCACAAATTAGGATTGGACAGCGACATTTTCCCACCTTAATTTTAGTTATCACCTCCCAACACACGCCCATAGTCGAACGTTTATAAAAATCACAGATCGATAGTTTTGAGACAGAATTTTTGTAACATCAGACAACCAAACATGAATAAATCAGTTCACGTAGAAAGGCAAAGTTAGCATTTGCTCCGTCATTAGTAAAAATTAAGTACATCATTACATGCGAATTTAACAATCTGGGATATATGGGGATTTCGTGGTTTGGCAATTTGGAAGATATGGAGATTTCGAATTTGAGAATTTGGAAAATTTGGGAACTTCGGAATAAATGGATTTAGAAATTTGGAAAATCTCAGAAAAATTTGTGATGTAAGAAATTTGGGAAATTGGAGAATTGTAAAATTTGAGTGATTCAAAGTTTGAAAAATTGAGAAATTCAGGGATTTAATATTTTGCCAATTTAAGAATTTAAAAATTTGAGAATTTGGATAATTCATCTATCCTGTCCATATTAAACTTCCATCTTTACAAATTTAAATCTTCCCAGATCCATAATGGGAATAATTTCCTATCAATGTTCCTAAATGCCAATATCCCTAGATCCTAATATCCCTAGATCCCAATATCTCTAGATCCCAATAGCACTAGATCCAAATATCTATAGATCCCAATATCCCTAGATCCCAATATCACTAAATCCCAATATCCCTAGATCCCAATATCCATAGATCCCAATATACATAGATCCCAATATCCATAGATCCTAATATCCTTAGATCCCAATATCCCTAGATCCCAATGTCCATAGATCCCAATAGCCCTAGATCTCAATACCCCTAGATCTCAATATGCCTAGACCCCAATATCCATAGATCCCAATACCCCTAGATCTCAATATTCCTAGATCTCAATATTCCTAGATCCCAATATCCCTAAATATCCAAATATCTCAAATTAATTTTTAATTATCCACATCCCCGTGTTTTTAAATACACATATCCCCAGAACCTTACATTTCTACATTATTTATTAAAATCCAAAATGTCGACGTTCCCAAATTTCTAAATCCCAAAATTTAGAGAATTCGCCAAATCCCTAGATCCATATCTTTAAGTCCGCAAATCCCAAGATCTCAAAATTGTCTAATGCGTAAAAATCTCTAAACATCAATGAACGATAGATTTCTTTTCTCGGCTAGCATGGTTTCCCTAGAAAAGCGAAATTCGTAGCCGACTGTACGCGGTTTATTGTTAGTGAAATCCGTGGACCAACGTTGTCCAGACTAAGCTTCAGCTTAGGGAGCTCCGGTCACTCTATCTATCTTCGTTATCGCGATATAGCGACGTTGGATAATGCTGTGTTATGCGAGAGAAATACGTATTATACGGTGAATATGATTGCCAGTCGTGAGAATGTGCTGATTTAATCAACGGCCGGAATTGACGGGACCAAAATCCTTTATGGTCGATGGAATATGCCATCGTTCCGTTCACTGCTCGCAATAACATGTGTCCTCGTGTTGCATACACATTTCTATTAGAGCGATTTCGAAACGGTAAAAGTCCCGTACGAATTTATGATATAATAGCACCGTGAAATGTCACGTAAGCTAAACGCGCCATTCGGTTAGTGTTATTTACAATTTTCATGGTTTATTTACTTATGGCGTGTGTCTTTAAACTGTGGTCTGCGAAACAATTTTGACATTAACTTTGCATGCTCTTCCGCTTTTATACGAATAACTCATTTCTTAAAAATCTTATGTAGTCAAGACTTTTTGTATTTGTTACTTCACTAGTTATTAACATAACTAAACAATAATTAGTACAAATTTAATTATGGGATGGAGTCCGAAAAAAAATGCTCAAAAGGGGATCCTCATATATAGGTTTAGCAACCCCTGACTTATAGGATTATAATGAATGCTAATAGTTTTTATAGGTTTATGTTATGTGGTAATTTTTCTTGTGAACATTCTCTGTTTTTTAGAATGATAATTACAAAGCTTTTTCAGTAAAAAATAGTAAAAGTCAAATGTTTTAAAAAAATTTCAAGTTTCTCAGAGTCTAATTGTACTGTGGACAGCAATTTAAAATGTAGATACGATTTGCAGGATATCACGTGTGATATATCAATTTGAAATTTTATATCAGAATACTGATGTTTATCCTGATGTTTCTAATACGAGCAAAATAATTGGAGAACGGATAGGACAGGTACGTTAACTTTGCGACTTATTATTACAGGAAATCTGATATAATTTTGCGAAACAAAAGTATCAGGGAACAACTTTCAGCTTGAGCTTTACGATGATGTCAACCCATTGTCAATATTTTGTAACGTCAGCAAAATAATGAAGAGAAGTGAAAGTTGTTAAGGTCTTGGAAATGGAGTAGTTGATTTTTAAATGCGGAAGGTAGCAAACAACTTTATTTTAGCAAATTTTAAATAGTAAATTCTTAAATCATTAACAACATCAAGGACAAAAATATCGGCAATAGTAACAACATCGACAACTAGAATAATATTGACAACAGCAACAAAAACAACAATAATAACATCGATAACACCGACAAGATCGATGACAACAACAACAATAAAAATTGCATTGATGACAACAACATTGACGTCAATAAGAACAATATTGACGACAACAAGAAATCGGCAACACTAATAAAAACAACATCGATGATGACAGAAACAACATGGACAATAACAACAATAACGCTAACATCAACGTCAACAACGACAATAATATCTAAAACAACGTCGACAACAATAACAACAACAGCAGCAGCAACAACAACATTGACAACGATGAAAAATATCGACAACTTTGACAACAATTATACATATATACAATTACGACATCATCAACAACAACAGTAACAAGAAAAAAATATCGACAACAGCAATAGTAATAATGATAATTATGATAGCAACACGAGAGACGAGGAAAAGAGTAGGGTATGGGAAAATGGGACAAAGCGACGTAACATGAGTGCACATCGAAGAATTTCATTTGAAAATTGATGTAAATCGTTTATGGATCCAGCGGCACGCTTTATATCGCGAAATGAATAGCCGATAAAGTCTGCAGAATGGATTGCATCGCTCCGTCAATCTCTTATCGTGAATCCCCTACGGATACCTAAAACCAGAAGCTAAAAGGGAGAATAGCTACGTCTTCCAACTTCTCCTTACGGGAGTAATAACGTTCCCGAGGATGGGACGCACGAATATAACGCGTATACGTGGCTCGAATGGAAAAAACCGGAAGAAAGATTAAAACGGCGAACGTCTGCGTAAAGTTTAAATAGGCAGATTGAAACACGAAATATACCCCGTGTAATCCCCTTACGTTTGCACGGAGATTAAATAAAGAGTCTACGACGCGAGAGGCGCACGACACAAACTGCGGATGAAATTAAAAAGTTGCCAATTGAACGGAGTTTATGCGCATGGATCATGCTTCCGCTGCTTTTTTCTTTCACCTGCAATTAGAACGACGTTTTTTATCGCTGAGAGGAGCAATAAATATGCACGAGTTTTACGCGGGTGTTAATGCTGGGAGCAGAAATTTATATAATTTGGATTTTTGGAAAATGTTTGTAAATGTTTTGGAAATAGTGTGATTTTAGGCAATGATGATTTATAATTAAGTGAAACGCTTGAGTATTAAATTAATAAATAATTTCATTTTCAAAGAACATATTGTGATTTTATGATAAGAGTTCATTTTGGAAAATTTATGAATGAAGAGTTTGTTAAATATTTGTAATTTTCTTGTAATAATATTTTGCATGATGAAAGTATAAATATGTAAAATGAAAATTAAATTATAATACCAATTGCAAATAATTCGGTGAAACGTTTACAAAATGTAGTATCTAAACTATAAATGAATAATGGAATTTTGTGGACGGTAATTTAATAAACAAAATTGATAATTTTCAAATTTGTTGTGATTTTTCAGGAATTCAGAAAGTCATCTGATTTTATGAAATTTTAAAATGGAGGATGAATGTTTTATAATATTATTGTACTTTATGTAAATGAACGATAAATATTTAAAATGAAAAGAAACATTAAATTAGAGCATTTATTTAAATATTACAAAAATATAACAAGTAAACAGCAAAACTCTTAAATATCGAATTAATAAATAATTTAATTTCTAATTCACAATTTCAAATTTATTTAGTTTAAAATTTTTTCAATTTCATAGACTAGTTTGATTTTCTGAAATTTGCAATAAGAAGGCCAGCATTCGCAATGTATTTAATATAATATTCAAAATAAATAAACAATAAATATTTGAAACGTAAAATGTATTAAATAACAGTTAAATAAATTTTGTAATTGCAAATTAACTGATTCGATATTTAAAAGATTCAGCATCCAAATTAATGAGACTTTGAAACTTTAATCAAATAAAGATTTTCATCTATGCTAAAATTGCAATAATAGGTTTTGTTATCGAAAAAATCGAGGTAAAATTACATATTCATTTAATTTAATTAATATATTTAATACTTAATTATGTCTACTAATACTGGGGTTCGAAGTATCAATAATGACATGATTTACCACTAACTAGCACTACCACCTGTTTACAGAGCTATCGACCACTTAAAGCGTTCGTGAAGTCATAATAATTTGCGACATGGTAATAGGAGTTATAAACTTATCGTTAAAACTGAAAGATTTATGATGTTTGTAATGGGGAAATAACAGTCAACATAAAACTACAATTTTAAATATTTAAAGTAACTTGAATTGCTTTAGACATAGACGATGCAAATTAATGACGTTTAAAATATGAGATAGTGTTGTATTAGACTTCAGTTCGTGAAATTTATGAATTTACAAATTTCTGAATTTTTATGTGTTCAAAGTGTCAAATTTCTCAAGTTTCAATTATTCAAATGATTAAATTTTTCCATTTCTCAGTGTTCAAATCACCAAATTTTAAATTTCTAAATATTTCAATTACTCAATTTTTCAATTTCTAAATTTTCAAATTACTCACTTTTCAATGTCTAATTCTTCAAACTACCAAATTGTAGAATTCCTAAATGATCAAATCATTAATTTTTCCAACTTCTAAATCTTGAAGTCACCAAATTATCGAATTTCCAAATCTGAAACTTTGAAAATCTGATATTCCTATCCTCCTAAATATCTAAATCCCCAAATATAAAAATCTGGAATCTGAATAACGCAAAATAAGTAATTCAACGTCGCCCTCTATCCTCGCATCTCATTGCTGTGCAGCTCGATACCCGTAAAGCCCTTCAGTGAGCACTATATCTATCACTAATGTGTAACGCTGCTAAAATCCAACTACAGCCAATTCTGATTACATTATCAGCAGAGCAAGTTTCTCTCCCAAATAAACTACCGAGGTTCCCTTCAACATCTCGGCGCAGGAAGATCAGCCACAGTTCCGTTCGCGATAATATAACTACAGTCTACTGCAGATCCTGAAACGTCATAAGGATGGGTTGAAGAAACAAGAAGAGAAAATGGAGAGTGGTAATACTGGCCAAGTCGACCGGTTTAATTCATTCTTCTGTAAGTCTCTGTGATCGTGGTAAGGCAGCTAAAGCCAGCGTAATAATCTGCGTAAGTAGACACTCCAAAAGGAAGTGACGCGAATATAATCTGAGCGCATAGAACAACGAAGCTTTGTATAAAGTACGAGTGTACGCGTTTTCCTTCCGGCATGACACACTAGAACTGGCCAGTTGAATGTTTTCAGAACACCTGCTGCTCCGGAGATAAGACGGATAGAAATTTAGAAGGAAAGAGCGGCCAGGATGAAATGGAAACCGAAGAGGAGTACAAAGCACCAGGTACCAGGAACGAGAATACAAGGATTACACAGATATTTGAGAAACGGAAGTGCGGTACTCCAGGGGGATATGTTCCAAATTATACCTTGGATACCGACGAACATTATAACGCTATAAGGATTAAAAATATATATTAGGTAGGTGCACACCGCCAGTGTCTTCAAATTCACCACCCTCCGAGGAATTCATAAACTAGGGATTAGAATCGCTAAGTAGCTTTAGCGTGTAGTCTGTAATTTGCAGAAACTTCGATTCACGACGTTTTATCCGAAAATTGTAATTTATTAGCGAGTGACAAATATTTTTGTGAAGGACACGTGGGCGAGTGTGGTTGAGCTAACTTTCCACTCGGTGAATATGTGCTGTGATTTATGAACCAGTTAGTTTAATATAAATGTTAATGTGCTAACTAACTTCGAGTTCTCTCTTTCATATGAAACCACAGTCTATTTTGCATTTTGTTGCCCGCATAATTAGTTATTTGCCTCAAACGAGTACTACTGTCATACTTGCTATTTCGCCATTGGTTCTTGAAAAGACCGTTTTTGTCTCGAACGCATTGTATAATAAATACCGAAATTACTTTCCGTATATCAAATTTTACAATAACTAATTTTTCAGTTTTTGTACTATTTATATCTCTATTGGTTTATTGGTTTACTGTATAAGCAGACCTTTTTCAGTATTTTCTGCAATAAAGCACAGGTTTGAATATTAAATCGTTTATATTTTATTATACACACCTTTTTGTGGAGTTTAACTTATTTTCTAATTTTTGTTTTATTTATTAATCGTTATTAATCTTCTATTAAAAATAAACGTAAATTTTCTATTAAAAATGCACTACAATGTGACTAAGGTAATAATTGTGAACATTTATATGATTGGTTACAGTAATCCACTTAATATTTATCATAATAATTGGTAAACGGTAGAGGAGGGAATATTTTCATCTAATAATGGAGAGAAATTTTATGTTAATATTCGTCGAGCGTGATATTAGTTAGAGTAATTGCACATGGCAACTCAACTAATGATTCTTTATAGGACGTTCGAATAATACAATTTCATAATCAACAACAGCGAAATTTTGAATGTATCTATAATATAATGCTTTATTATGCACGATTTTTTTGTGGAGTAGCACATGGTTACACGTTGAATCCTCATTTCACTTAAAACTCAATAATAAATATCCTTCTAACCCTTTACACTCAACTATTTCTTACCACGAAATATTTAAAATGCTAAAATACAATTTTCGAGTGCAAAGAAGCAAAATACAAGAAAAATGAATTTCAGTTTATCACAATCTTTTGCACTCCGAGATACTCTTACCAGACAACTTCAGAACTTTCTTATTGAAAAGTTTAATCAATTCTTTCGAACTTCATATTTCACCATTAATAATTGCCACCATTTTCAGTATGTTCATCACAATACATATTCATCACGACACTACAATGAAAAAATATCTATTTTAAATTATTGTATTAAATCGACCGGTGTGATAGCAGAGCGTTAAAATGTCATCAACCAAGTACAGAAAAGGGCTACAAAAATATCAGAATAAAAAAGGAAAATAACAAAAGAGGAATGGAAACGAAAGGCAGATTTGTAGAAAGGAGAAAGGATAAGATTAGAAAAAGGCAGGGAAAAAAGGAATGGAGTTAAGAATGAGAGGGGTAGGAAAGGGAGCCTAGTAATTCGGGACGAAGAGACGGTCTACTTTGAATTCAGGATAGTAGGGAAACCAGGAGAGGTACTATCTACGGGGAACCATTCTTGCACTTCTTCGTCCTTTCATCACGATATGCCAGTGGCACATCTACGTCTACCGTCGTCGACGTCGTCGTCTTTCCAAGTACCTCGAGCAGCTCCCACGAGAAGCCCCGGAAATTGGAATCTTAAATCGATCTAAATCTTCTTTATCGCCGAAGGAGTCAGCGACCGATCACGAACGAATTTTCCACGGTTCCAGGATTGGCTATATCGTCGTCCTGCTCTTCGACGTGTAAATTTAACGACGATTGCGTCCCTTGATCTTTTATTAGAAAACGTCCCGACACTCTGTATC
Organism: Megachile willughbiella; assembly: GCA_945859595.2. Taxonomy (NCBI): domain Eukaryota; kingdom Metazoa; phylum Arthropoda; class Insecta; order Hymenoptera; family Megachilidae; genus Megachile; species Megachile willughbiella. The sequence goes on from OX243796.1 coordinate 17,228,512, forward strand.
TTCGTATTACGTTTGTCTCCTTCGAACAATTCTTTGCTCTCGATGTATCGTTCGATGGTCAATTTTCTTCACCGTGATCGCGTGGATGTAATTAAATACCTCTAATTAACAGTTCTCTCTCTGAACTCTGCATTTACAAGCATTTGGATCAATTTGAAATAGGTGTTTTTTGAAATAAATAGGTGTATACATCATCATATGGGTGTATGTGATGAATAGACACATTTTTGGACTTCTTTGTTTTTAGAACTTTGAGACAGTTAACCTTTTGCACTCGAAGTAGTTGCCAGCAACTATGATTTCAGTTGAAAATTTTTATGAATTCTTTTATATTTATTTATTATTAATTGCCATTGTCTCATCATGTTTGTATGTCACATATTCAATAACACTATTCAGTTCAATTCATATTTATTTAACGTTATATAATTAAATACTTACTTCGAATTCTTGTATTAAAATAGTGAGTATAATAGTGTTCAATAGTGAGTGAACACTTTTTGAATGTAAAAAGGTTAACATTGTTATTAATTTCAAATTGTATTACACTACGTGGCAAGGTTTGTTACCTGCCATTGATGCAAAATATAAATTTTTAAACAAAGAACTAATTCTTTTTCCACACCGAAGGTTTTCTCGTTTGGTACCATTTTTCTCATACAATATATTTGCACTAGAGTGCACTTGTATGCAGTGGTACTAAATAAATTGCTGATTGTCAGAAGTGAATTGGTATGCCAAATATAAACCATACGAACAAGGGAATGGAGACAAATAACAATTGTGATAATGTTTCTCCTGTCGTTCTTTAACAATTGAATACTTTTATGTGCGTTTCTCTAACGATTCGCACAATAACAATATTTTTTAACATACTCTTTTTAAACGTATATTCATCGAGGTGCATGCAGGGAGCTGCGATAAAACATACGTGTACGTGAATATTAATCATACATGGAAATGATAGCAGAAATGGTGGACAACCTTGTTAATCATAGTAAAATAATTATTTTGAGTAATTAAAATTAATTTTTATTAATTTTTATTATTAATTTTAATAAATATTAAAATCAATTTTAATATACCTAAATTAATTATAATTAATTGCAATATTAACTTAACTTGTATTCTATAATTTTTTGTAATGTAATTTTATAATAATGTGTAATTTTAAGTTATTCGACATAATTATGATTAATACATGAATATCACATTATAACTGACTATAACACCAGCTTATGTTCTTTAATTTTAAGATATCGAATTAAATTGTAATTAAAATTTTTTTTTAAAGTAATTAACACACTGACATAATTAATTATAGCACCAATTTAACTGATGTCTGTTCTATTCATTAAATTATGTAATAATAAAATGTCCAATGTATTTTACTTTTTAAATAATTTTGTTCTTAGGTCCGTACTAATCTGTACACTAATGACGAAATAAATTAGTATAAAATACAGTAAATTTTAAATATAACGTTACTAATACATGTTATATATAAAGTGAACGAATACTTTTGCGAGTAACTGTACGTAGAATGTTATATAAGTGATCTCATTGTATGTGTTCTATCGATAAGGAAAGGATATGAATTTTTCGAGATGAGGCAATGGAAAATGGGTTAAATCTGGTAAAGTGGTGATTCGAAATGTTAGTTTGATCGATTCAGACAAGACTCCAGCATCGAAATGCGAGACTCGATGGCAAAACGTTTCGATCTTTAGGAGGCTCTTCCGCTTATCCGCACTAGTTTCCAAAGCGTTGTTCACTATCGTCGTAATAGCCGGATCTTTCACCTTACAACGCAAACTTTGCTCCGTTTACTCTGAGATCTAGTAATGTTTCTCCTAATAGCGAAGCGATCGGTTTATCGTCCTGGATTATCCTTCTGAAACATGGCGACTTTCGCGATTTTCTTAGAATATGTTATTCTGACGATCTGGTAAATATTTGATCTTCAAAGATAGATCTTTTTTTTCAACTCTGATCTTCGAAAACACATCTTTCTTTTTAAATCTGATCTTCGAAAACAGATCTTTCTTTTCAAATCTGATCCTCGAAGATCTTTATTTTTAAATTTGATCTTCAAAAGTACATCTTTCTTTTTACATCTGATCTTTGAAAACAGATTATCCTTTTAAATCTGATCTTCAGAAATAGGTCACTTTCTTAAATCTGATTTTACTGAATTGTTGCGTATTAAATAATTAAAATGTGCACGCTTAATGAGTTCAATAATTTATTCGGAACACAGAAAGCCTGACATGATTTCTTGACAGAAAAATATTGTGAAATACCACTTATGGCATATCAATTTAAAGCTCCAAATGTACTCAAAATTACTGTATAAATATTTCATAGATATTGTTAAAAATTAACAAGCAAAAGAAAAGGGAAACCCTCTTATGTTGCTGAGTACGAAATGTACAAAGTTCAATAGAAAATTCATGACATAAAAATTTCGTAAAATGGTACTTGTAGCACATCATTTTAAAGATTAGAGTTTACTGAAAATTACTGTGTAAGTGCACCGTGAATATTCCTAACATTAACAAAGTTATAAATTAAGAAGATATATTTAAATATAATATATCAAATAGCTGATTTTGAAACGTCACATTTCTGACGTTACTTCATGACAGAAAAATGTTGCAAAATGTCACTTATGGCACATTAAATTGAAGCTGAAAATATACTACAAACCACTACATTAACGACCCATTAATGTTTCTATATAAAATGAATTTTTTTATATCAATAACTAATCCACTGATTTACAATTTTGTGTTTATTGGTGAATACCTGACACAATAGAGAACCAGCCATTTTGTATTAAAATCATTGATGAAACCTTTACATACTTTGTTTTAGGAAACTATAAGTTTTAGATTGATATATTGTAAATGATATTCTGAGATACTTTTCTGTCATGAAATAACTTCAGAAGTTTCAAAATCAGCATTTAATGAACAACGTTGTAATGGGTCTCATTTTGAATTTATAACTTCGTTAATATTAATAATATCCTGGGTGCACTTACACAGTCATTTTCAGCGAACCTTAAGCTTTAAATTGATGTGCCACAAGTACCATTTTATGAGACTTTTATGTCATGAATTTTGTACTAAACTTATACTTTGAAATTTCTTATTTGATAATATTATTAGATTTGATAAATCAAAAAAATCCTTTAAATTTCACAAGTTTTTAACTAGTATAAATGATACTTAAAAATGTATCATAGTAGCATAAATAATGTACCATAAACGAAATAAATCAAATAATATTTAATAATAATATACCATAAACAACATTTTGAAATATCTTCCCATCATGAAACTAAACTTCCAAGGTATTTGATGAGTAACAGTACTATTCGCAAATTATAAAAGTCCTCAAAATTGATAAATTCAAATTGTAATTTATTAGCACATAAAACCATACAATTAATAAGTGCAAGCTCGATTAGAGTAGTTACTCTAATTACCCCTCAAGTCTACTTAACAGGAACAAAGTGGAACGTAAACACTCGGAAACTGTTTTCACCGTTTTCGACACAAATTAATATCAATATTTCATCACGCAGCTCTCATTTCTCTAAATTACTCGGAACACACATCTATTTGCTTCCTTGCGGTTCTCATAACCCACGATGTTCCCCACATTCTCACCCCGGCGTACACATCTCTCGTTCCTTTAGCAAGTAAAATCATCACTAGACAATCTACACAGCCGGTACATTGCATCACAATACGGAACTAAATTACGAGATTCGGGTTTACAATTCAGAGATTCTCACCCCCTCCCCCGAAATTACACCCTTGTACTGGATCACGTTGGAAAACTAATTGAACTTTTACCTTGCCTCCAGGTATACATCGTCGCTACTATAAATACACACTCTGTTTGATTATGAAACATCGTTGTTGTTTCACGAAAACAGCGAATTAATGTTAAATGTGTATACTAATTACATCATGGACAATTAATAAAATATATGTTTCCATCAAATACTTCTTCGAGGGACTTTTGCAAATTCTGAACAATTTATTCCATTTTCTTATATATTCAATGAAATTACACGTCCTATATTGTTAAATGAAAATAAAAATGTTGTTAAATAAAAATAATCGTGTAGAATAAAATATTGGATCTTGTAGTTAAATGAATTATTTACCGCAAATGCAATATTTATTGCAAAATTAAAAATAATATACTCTCTGGAACAAGGTTTATGTAGTATATGAAAGTGTATGGAATTTTGTCAATTTCATGAGAAGCAATTATCGATCAAAAGTTACAACTTATTATACAAAATACTAGTATGAATTTCAACTTTGTAACACAATTTAAAAAAAATAAAAATGTTATAAAATGTCTGATTGTAAAATGAAATCCTACAATTTATCGCACAAATAAATAGCGAAGTTTGGATTTTTGGTTAGAAAATATAAAAGCAACCGTAGCGTCGCTATTTTTAGAAGACAATAATGTGACAAAATGGCATTAATTCAATGGCCATAACGAAACGGTTAAGGTGACCGTTTCGTCGCCAGAATTGCTTGCCATTCGTGGGACGATATTGCTGAAGTCACGAATCGTTTCACCGGATACCTTTGAGAACGATTTAACTGGTCGATACACGTCTCGCTTTTCACGTCCCTAACTACACATTTTTCTTCATTTCTTTCTTCCTTCGCGTTGACTGCCATTGGCTACAGTAACCTTTAGTTGCGCACCTTCCGTAGAATACCCTTCTATACTGCAGCTTAAAATCCTCCTTGAGGTGCTAACAATACTACAAATTCTATTCTCTTTTTCTGCTGAAACCAACTATAGCCACTATAGATTTTAACAACTATATCCACTGTAACTTAACACTAAAATTACCAAAATAGTCAAATGACCGTTCTTCAAGTTTTGAACTATAAGTAACAGCATTTGTTACAATGTTTTACTCGAAATCTTGATTTTCATCAAGATGTGTACGATTATACGTTTAGTTTAGGTAGGTTCAATGTTAATTTCAACCACAAATTACATATGCTACATTTGAACTTGCCATGAACTTTCAGCTTTTTATTACAATTTTATACTTCAAATTTTAATTTTATATACAATTTTATATTTTATAATTTTACAATCTACGAATATATACCACTTATGTATTATTTTGTAAATTTAATAAAAAATACTATATAAAGCTTTAGTAAGAAATTATTGAATAATTTCTGTGTTCAAAATAGTTGTTAAATACTGAATTTCTAAACTTAAAATATTTGTTGAACATTGAACTTCTAAATTGAAAATATTTATTGAATATCAAATTTCTAACTTGGAAATATTTGCTGAATATTGAATTTCTAAATTCAAAACACTTGTTGAACATTACTGTTTATTTCAGAAAATATTGAACTCCCATTTCAAAATTTCACCAATATTGCCATGAACTAAGCTGTATCAAATGTACAATTCACTACGCAATTGTATCAAACTCGAAAATAAAAAAAATTGTGTTAATCTTACAAAACATCATTATAACAACTTATCACGATCATAAGTTATCAAGTTACAAAGATCATAAAAATTCACGTTCTCGCTTAATCGATGCAAGATCAAAGAACGTGTTGTAAAAGAGCTCGTCAATGTTTTTAGAAATTGTTCGACAATCAGAAAATTGCACTAAAATGGTTGATTATAAAACGAAGTTACTGAACTAACAATACGTTTAATTGATTAATTTCCTACAATAGTAACGTCAGGATCGAAAAAGATGCATCAGAACACGCGAAATCACGGTCGAGCGTTGCAATGAATATTTGAGTACGCAATCGGTAACAGCGCAGCATCGAGACTAAGTACATATTATGTCAGCCAGACAGGAAGGTCGGATAACAGAATGATGGAATCAGGACAATCGGGCACGATGCAAGGTGTCGAAGTAGATGCCAGTCGAGTCTAACATCGCGTGTCACGTTGTAAGCGTCGAGGATCACGATCGACACGTCAGGCATCTTGAAAGCTGACAACTGTTATGGAGGTGGTGCACGGGATAAACAGTGTGACTACCGCCGGAAAATAGGAAAAATATCTATTGGAAACGGGTAGAAAAGGTTTCTCGTTTCGCGATATTTTCAGCGCCTCCTGTTACGTTTCCATTTTGTTTTTTTATGCAGATAGCTTTGCGCTCGGGAATATCTTGTACATTGGTCGCACGCAATAATTCTCCCTTTTTGATTATTAGGGGGTAGACTTCGCTAGAATTAAGGGGGTAGACTTCGCTGTTTTGCGAGAAAGTAGAATGACAAAATTAGACGAAATGTGGATTTGCGGGAGAATGGGTTTAGGGACATTTCCTCTTTAACCCTTTGACATACTTTGATGAGTCTAACACGTGACGCACCTCAACTGCAATTAATCTTACTACAATTTTTTAATATACTTTAAGTTGAAGTTTAAGTCCAACTATAATTATAACCTCTTAGATACGACGCACCACTATAATGGCTTTCGCAGATAACATCTCTCTGTACGGTCCACTATGGTGGCTTTCGCGAATGTCATCGTAGATTACATAATAGTGGCTCACTCGCTCACCATTTCAATTGAACGATCGTTTTCATATGTTTCGATTCGCAAATTTTGCCTTCACCACGTTTTATAAGATTAACAAATCCCACAAAAGTACATTACATGTAAATAAAAGGTAACGCCAAGTAGTTTAGGCACCATAGGCTCCTCTTTGCACTAATACACGATATTGGAAACATTTGGAAATTACATGTTTTGTGAATTTTCTAAACAAGTAAATTATCAAAGTTAAAGTATATCATTTCTTTGGGAAAAGTTATAATTTAATCATCAAAAGCTTCATTCCAATGTACTCGCGTGTAACAGCATTGTCACACATTGTAGTGCTGTTTACGCGTAATTCGCGTCGAATTCTGACGTACAGAGAAGCAGCGATGTTCAGCCTTGCCTAAGAGGTTAAGAAACGATAAATACAAAATTGACACATTTTGATTTTCTTTATTTGTTTTAATATTGTAGAAGTGAGTTAGTTCTGACTGATGAGTGCCTCATGACGCAGTCGCACTTCAACTGTAATTAATCTTACTCGAATTTTTAATATGCTTCAAGTTGAAGTTCAAGTCCAATCGTAATTTGCATAGTCAAGAATTGTTGAATACGAAATTGACGTAACACTTTAACTTTCTTTATCTGTTTTAATATTATGGCTGCGATTAGTTAGTTCTGACTGACGCATCTAATGAATAAATCATAAGGTAAGAGATTAAATGAGAAGAATATTGGAGTGTAATGAGGAGCATTCGAAAGAGGGAGGTTTAATAGCGTGCTTATGCTCAACGATGTTATGTTAACCCCTTGGCTTATAACGTCGAGTCAGACTCGTGACGCACGTTACAGTTCAAATGTGACAAGCCTAAATCGTATTTGCATAAAGATTGAGCTTTGAGTTTGATACCAACTGTAATTTGTATAATTGGAGATCACTAAATCCAAAGTACACCTAACATTTCAACGTTCTTTATTTACCTTAAGACTGCAGTAATAATTAGGGAGCTCTTCTAACAAAACTCTTTGTGCAACATTACAAGTTTGTGTTTACAAATTATTTAATTGTCAAAATTAAAGAACATTCTCACGTTCTCAAATTTTGAAATACAAAAATTTACGAAATATTGTAAATTTTTACGGTGAAAACTGTGAAACTTGCAAATATAAAAATTAAAAAATCCAAAAACCCAGAAATATTCACAACAAAAATACAAATTATGACGTAGATATTTTTTCCGTCATTCAGTTTCTAAATAAATATATTTTCGCATTTCATCCGCTAAAAACAATACAGACAATAAAACAGGAATTTGAGAATTAAAATCACATTTCCTAGTAAGAAACAAAGAAAGGTACAAAAATAATTAAAAGCATTCCAGACTTTAATCAATTATTATGCAAACACAAAATCCGGAGTTGACAAACGCATAAAACCCAGGTGTACCTTTTGCTACGTGATTGACCAATTCCAAATTCCTGAAAATATCATGAGACGTTCGAAACACAAATATTTCAACGTACAATTTTTGAAGCTCGAATTTCTCCACAACAAAGCATCGTACAAAAACGAATTGGATTCTACACGTTCAACTTATTTCGTCATGGAAAATCAGCAACCTGTATAATTCTGTTAAAAGCCGGATAATATTTACGCTTGAAAGCATATAAAATGCGATTAACCGTGTGACAAAAATATCGATTTATCACCGTGCTGCGAACACATTTCCGCGCGGAGTGACACAGACATTTAGGTTCACATTTCGTATTGTTTCATTTCTTCTTTTTCCATTTTTTTACCTAGTAAAAAACGTCCCGTAGAACCAAATGAGAATTTATTTTAACCTGACGCTCATATATCAATGTTTATTCGGGCGCTATGAACCAATTCGAGGAGATACTGAAATATTGTTCGACGCCGATTCTGAAAAGACTCCGGAACAATCGTGAATTATTTTCATTGACGCGACAGAAACGATTGCTGACAGTCTGTCGCGTTAATTCACGGACGCTGAAATCGTGTTTGCAAGATAACATTTTCGATTATAAACAAAAGTGCTTGCAGACGGATGTCCCTTTCGAGCTGCTACCCATTGAGTTGTGTATGAAAATAGTCATTTAATTTACAATCCCTGGCCATCGAAGTACCACTATAAATTTTCAGCATTTAATACGTTTTCCGTAAAAGGCCTGTTCAAATTGAAATATTTATTAGCTACATACATAACTACTACTGTACATAACATTATTAACACATGTTAATATCTTGTATTTCCTTTGATTTGGTCACAGCTTGTAGCATGCTCTGTATACATTGATCATATGCTTTATATCTTCATTATTTTCCCAAATATCTGCAATTCTTTTCAACTCAGATAATGTGGTTGGAGAGTTGTAAACTAGTCTTTTGAGTAGGCAGACATTTTCTGTGGCATTCAAATTTCACCTCACGCGCTATCGATACTCGAACCTAACGTAAACACACGGCCCTCAATCGCTCATCACCCACACAATTTATTATCACGATAGTAACAAATTGCAATGTATATATCGTTATCATCGTATTTAACAATAATTTGCATGACCTAACACAATTTTCCATATATGACATGTTATTAGTGAAATTTTCGTACGTGGTTCTAATTTGATGGCCAGGGACTGTGCTTGGATAGAAATGTGGAAATTGTTGCGGAGGCGGAAAATGTCTTGGCAGTTTGAGAATTTGGTAATTAAAAATTTCTGTAGGTTTACATTCTTTAATTTGTACATTTTTAGCCTTGTGAATTTTTCTAATATGTTTGAGTATAATAGAGTTTGAAATTTGTACATTTTCGATATATCAAATTATTGAATATCTGAAGTCGAAAATTTTTAATTTCTATAACTTCAAATTTCAAGGTTTGTATATTTTTCAATACCTACTTTTTTTAAATATATTTGAACATAAGGGAATTTGAAATTCATACATTTTTGATATATCAAATTATCGAATATCTAAAGTTGAAAATTAGAAATTTCAAAATTTATACTATTTTACGTTTCTAATTTTCTGTAATACATTTGAACAATAAGAGAAGTTAAAATTGATAAATCTTTGAGTTGTCAAATTACCAAACATCTGATATTGAAATTTGTGACTTTAATATTATAAAATTTATAACTATCTAAATATTCACGTTTGTGAATTGCAAAATTGAGTAGGTCTATGTTTTTAAATTACTGAATTACAATAGACAGTCTGAAACTTTTATGAATTCATATTTCTATATTCAAATATTAGAAAGTTCATGAATTTATAAATTTTAATGAAATGTATACATTGGAAAATTGCAAATTATGATATTCTAATGTTTTTAAGTTTCTAATTATTCGAATAATCAATGTACCAAATATATATCATTGTTAATTATTATTTTTCTAAAGTTTAAAATTTTTAAATTTTGAACGACTTAATTTCTATATTTACATATTTCATAGACTATCATAATTTTGCATTTCTAAACTCCTGAATTATCAACTTACAAAATATTTGAATTTCCAAATTTCCTAATTTCCTAAACATCAAATTAGGTACTTTCTAATTTTGTAAATTATCAAGTTATAAATATTTGAGTTTCTAAATTTCCTAATTTCCAAAACATCAAATTACGTCATTTCTAAATTTGGATATTTCAGTATATAATTAATAGACTTAATATTCAGTTATTCACCCATTCTTTTCCTTAATTTCTTTTAATTATTTTGACCCAGATTGCCGTCATATTCAGATCCTGACTCCAAGATTCTTCTTTCATTACCAATTCTCATGGATCTTATTTCTATACACACAATAAAATGGTAAAATTTCTTGGAAATGAGGATTTTATTGTAGTGGCGCTATTACCCAGGAAAGTATTTTTATTTTCTTATTATTATCTCTCAGCTTCACTTCCAGATGCATCGCGGTTATAATTTCCTTTGAAATTATTCTGACCTATATTTCGCTTTAATAAAAGAAGACACAGTTCCTAATTAATTTTTAAATGACAGTGAAATTGTTAAGAGGGTTTGTGCAATGACACTAAAACAAGAACAGTGTCGACTTTGCTGTGTATTTATTAGAAACTGAACTAGAACTTACAAGCTGATAATAATAGAAGCAATGATACCTAGACAGATTTACAGATCCTCATACTGATGTTATGCCACCAATATTATACAATTTATAGTTTTTTACAGTATTGAAAATATTACTAAAATTTATTGGAGATACCGTAATATATTCGGCTAAAAACAATTTCAACCCAAGGTTGCACCATTTTCAAAATAAACATTTCTCCAATACCCAATACCCATTTTTCCAATGACCCAAATTTCGACTAAGTATTAGGAAATTTGAATTATTTTTACTATATATTGACAGATAATATACCAAGTTCTATCTATTGTTATCATCTCGTTTGAAAAATGAACTTACCCCACTTTCAAAATAAAAGCCTCAAACGTATCGTTAAAATAATTCTTCATCGACGGATAAGTTCATGGACGTCGAAAATAATTGAAAACAATAGCCACAGAACTGTTATCTTTCGAAAGCAACAATCGTCAATGTACGTAAAGCATTTGTCGATTTAATTGAAAATCTGTGTGATTTAAGCGCTTATCGAAAAAGCAATATCAGTACAAAGAACGAAAACGAGCGAGCGAAAAGTAAATGAAAATGTTACATGGATTAATGAACGCTCTTTGAAACGTTCATTATCGAGAGTTAAACGATCTCCAGCGGAATAAAATAAAATGAGATCGAGTCGCGATTCCATAGAAAGTAGTTTTCATTTCGTTAACCGCGAATTCTATCGTCTTTCACGTCGGTGAATCGCGTTGACTGATGACCCACCGCGAAGATTCAACCGCAGCCATTAAAATTGCATTAGTTCCTCTATGTTTCGTCCATTAGAGAGGATATTATTAGCCCGATATGAAATGTAACGTCAGATTGGCAGCATGATACTCTGAATCGACATGCTTTTTACAGAACTGATAATTTCCATCAAACAGAAGACTCAGAAATTTAGTTAAACACAAGGTTTTATCGAATTGGAGGAATCAAGTGTTTACATGGAAAAATGAGTTGAAGATTCAGATGTAAATTTGGAGATTTAGAAATTTGGATATTTGGAAGGACTTTTTAATTTGTTAGGTAAGATTTTTTATTTATCATTTTTATTTGTGTGGAGAGGTAGAAAATTGGAAGTATGGGAATTTGGATGTTTGGAGGGTTGGTAATTAAGAAATGTAGACATTTGGAAGTACAAAGACTTAGAGATTTGGCAATTTTGAAATTTTTAATTTTTTGGAAATTTAGAAATATTTAAACTTTGAAATTTGGAGGTACAAAAATTTGAATAATTGGAGACTTGGTAATTACGAAATGCAGAAATATGAAAATTCAAAGATGCAGACATTTGGCAATTAAGAAATTTGGAAATTTAGAGATTTGACAATTAAGCAATTTTAGAAATAAGAAATTTTTGATTTTATGAAAATTTAGAAATTTGCAAATTTTTGTATATAAATGATTAAGGAGTTTTTGGAAATAGGGAAAATTTTGAACCTGGAAGAAATTTGAAAATTCGAAAATTTGGAAGTTTAGAAAATGTTTAAATTTGAAAATTGCGTGAATTGAGATTTGAAAATTTAGAAATTTCTTCCTTGAAAAATGTGCAAAATTGAAAATTTGGAAATTAAAGAATTTAAAAATTGTCGTAATACTTTAAATATAATGCAAATACTATAAATATCAAATGCAAATTTTGTTTCCCATAAAGAATACACTCATCGTTACGCAAAAAATTGTCATCTTTGCACGACGAGTATACTTGACATAAATCGAAAAGGTTGATCCTGAGAACATACGCAACGAAATTCTAAGTTTTTCTAAAGAAAATGAAAGATTTCGAAGTGAATTCCAACTTCTCTTAATAAAACGCTAAATCTTCTCAGGAAATTGTAAGTTTTCCTAAGAGAAACTGTTTCTTGAAGAAATTTTATGTTTTCATCAGAAATTATAAGCTGAAATCGTAGTAAAAGAGTGAAAATTATTAGAACACATTTTTTAAAAAGAAAGATTAGCTATTACCACAACAGTTACACTTTCAAGTTTTTAAATTTCTAAATGTTCAAAATTTTTGAAATGACAAATTTTCCACAACATCAGATTTTTCAAATTCATAGTTATAAATTGCCAAAATTTATAAGTTAGCAAATTTCTTAAATAATCAAGTTTATAAATTTTTGTAATTACCAAATTTTGAGAGTCTCCAGCTTTCTAAATAGATCGATTTATAAATTCTCAAATTTTCTAAAAATCTACAAATTTCCCAATGTTACAAATTCACAAATTTTCTAAAAACCTACAAATTCCCCAGTTCCTCTCATTTATAATTCCTCGATGTTACAAACATTCAAATATCCTGAAAACCAACAAATCTTCCAAATCCTCTTATTTATAATTTTCAAATGTTATAAATTCTTAACTTTTCTAAAAACCTTCAAATTCCCCAAATCCCATTTATAATTTCCCAATGTTACAAGTTCTCAAATCTTCTAAAAACCGACAAATTCCCAAATCCTCGCACTTCCTACTTCCCAATTATTCGACTTCTCAAATTTTCTATATAATCTAATAAAAAAATAATTTTTCAAATAAAAAAATTTTCTAATATATCTGCAATTTTTCAATTTGAAACCGTAGCAAAGAACCAGAAATTATTCGAAGAGCCACGAAAAGGAAACGTGTTAATGTTACAGTCAACACGCGGCCGGCGTTCAGCGGCAAAAGTTAGCTATTACCAGAATTCGTTGGAAATCGTGGATTAAGCAAGAGTTAACGAGGTAATGCGGCGTTTGCAAAGCTACCTTCGCAAAGAAAACGGATACGCCGTGGTCTGTGTCGGACAGCTTTCATGGTGAGCTGAAAAATCTCGCGTTCAAAGTAAATTTTAATTGCTCGGTTCAGCCATCTCAAGATAAATCCTGACATCCCCGAGATATACACGCGTAAACGGCTGCTAAGTTCAAACAACATCGCGGAAAAATCTTAAACGATGATAAATTTGCGTGGTGCAATCCTGCTGTTGGGAAAAAATTCGTAAATTAATATGTACCAGTGGTAAATGATATCGGTATGAAGTTATAGCTTTACTATAGCTTCTTGTGTAATGTAATAATCGATGGAAATGTGAGAATATTTGGATATCTTGTTTAATTGCATTCAATGCTTGAGTAAGGTCTGAATTGCTGAATATTGGATGACATGAAGGAATTTTAAAATTAAAATAAATTTGAATGTTGGTAACATGAGTAAAAAGATTTAGATTTATTCTGAAAGTCGCCTAAGTTCATTCTTGGTAACAAGACATTCACTTAACAATTGCTGTTATTTTAATAGAAATTCTACATTTAAGTCTCTTAGATACACTTCTGGAGTGGGATACATTGGTACTATACGTATATTTTTAATTTCATTGAAACGCAAATTTTTAAATATCTCAATTAAAACATAGGTGAACTTAGGTCACTGAAAAAATAAACGGCTCAAACGCAAATTTGAAAATTAACAACGCAAACTTCAAGATTAATAATTAATTTGAAAATTAGTAACACAAAAAACATTAGTAATGCAAATTCGAAAATTAGCAACGCAAGCTTCAAAATTAGCAACAAATGTGAAAACTAGTAATACAACTTTGAGAATTAGTAACACAAATTTGAAGATAAAACTTACAAATTAAAATATAAAACAATATAGAAAGCAAGGGAATTAGTAACTGAAATTTCAGAGACAATCAAACCTAACTAAACCCAACGAAACTATCAAATGAAAAGCAATTTCCCTTAGAACCGAGGAAAAGTACATTGCAAGATCTGAATCAATCGTACAATTAAATCCCTAATTCTGTTCGAAACGAATGAACTCGAACCAATTTCACTTCCAAGCAAACGATAATACAAAAGAATCCTTTGATCCTGTTAGAATTGCTACCCGCGAAGTCGGGGCTCCAATTTAAAAACTCGCTTTTGGAAACCTCGGAAGAAAATGGCGGTGTAAGTTCAATCCTTTATCCTCAACCCTTAGCACTCGAAAGGTGACACCATTCAGTTTAATACAATTTCAAATAAATATTCTTTAACTTAAATTTTTTAATTCAATAATGAATCTGTGGTATTACACATAAGTCAGAGGTCGGCAACCTTTCTGAAGTTAAGAGCCATTTTTTTCCCGATATGACAAATTATTTTTTTTAAGAGTCAAATATAAGTACATACATCGGTATGTATTAGAAAAAATAATATATCTGCTGTGAAACATGTATTGATTGTGAAATCGAAACATTTTATTTTGCGTAGTAACAGAACATACAAGTCAACGTATTAAAGAAAACGGAAACAGTTTTTGGTTTTGAGTGTGGCGTCGGTGAGTGTGGAGAGCAAGGTTAGCTAAAGCTAGGTTTACATGCATGCGATTTGCCGCGCATTTTGATGTGTTCGCAGGATTATTATATTTGTTTGGCAATTGCAATATTGCAGTTAATTTTTCAATATGTACTATTAAACTACTTAAGAGCCACAAGTATGATTCTACTGAACCGCAGATTGCCGACCCCTGACATGAGGTGTTAAACATAGTGCAGCAGACAATAGTAGCAATTGCACTGATTTATTTCTGAGGTGCGTTAGTCAGAATTAACTCATCAAAGCTACAATATTAAAACGAAGAAAGAAAGTTAAAATGTTATGCGAATTTAGTATTATGCAATCCTTGACTATGCAAATTATAATTGGACTTGAACTCCAAACTGAAATTTTCGTACATGCTCCTAATTCGATGGCCAGGTACCAGTCGAAGTCATTTTATAGCAAGCAAATTTGCAACTCTAGAGATTTAGATATTTGAACATTTTCAAATGTAGGAAATTAATAAATTGAACTGATAAATATCTTCGAGTGCTAAGGGTTAGTATTCGGTCCCCAGATTGAACCACCGCGGTGCACCGTCATGCACTTATTACGATTCCGAGGGGTGAAAAGATGGTGGCTGCTAGCCGATATGCAAATTGCAACAAGGGTGCCGGTTAAACATTCGTGAATTTTAAACGTAATAGGATTTTATCGATTGCTCTTGGCCAACGTTCTTTCTGCTCGTTTACTGTCGCTTAAAAAAGAAAAGGGGAGGACGTAATAAAGTTTGCGTGCATTTGGCAGCTCTAACGATTTACATGCAAGCATCCTCGAATTTATGGTCTGACCGTCAGATTTTTCGAATCTGAAATCGTACGCGAATTTTCACCGTATCGACGAGTGTTCAATTTTCTCTGAGTATTGTCCACCTTTTTTCCCCTAGCCGAATTCGCCAAAAATTGCCAATTAAAAGTATCACGGATGCTGAAGCGTTCCGTACGAATTTCGAACGGTCCGCTCGGTACAAATTGCGAAACAAAAATATCATGCCTGCTGATATTCTTTGCGGAGGAATAACGATTTTCAAAAATGTCTCGCAATTATTTTGCTCCAGTTTTTTAATGGTACGCAGAATACTTTTGTAACAATTTCAGCTGGTGATTTAGACGTTTTTAATGACCGAAGAGAAAATAGGTTTTAGGTATTCTCGAGATAAAAAAGGTAAATAAATATAACTTCCTTTGTTAAATAATGGTTGCATATACGTATTTAGATTCTCTTGGTACATATCTATTTAGCAGATTTCATTAATGTACCTCATGAAATATTTTTGTTTAATACATATTTTTATCTTATTTAATTATTTGTTATGTAACAGGCTAAATCCGCTAAACGATTTTAATTAAACAGCTTCCGTACTTTGTCTACTAAAAAGTCGCATAACTAATGAAATGAACGAATTGACTAAACATAAACTGTCTTTATCATATAAAATAATTACATTTCATTAAGTCTATTTTTATGAAACGATTAAAGTCTTGCAAAGTTTTTCATCGACACCCAATACAAACAGCACAACTTCAACATTAAACATAATCCACTTCCTCTATTTCTTGTATCAGATGTACCGATGCCAAACCACGAGTTGGCGCGTGAAGCAGATAACCCAGGTGTTTAGAGAGCTCTAATTGGTCAGAATAGAAAAATGGACGCCTCACGCGTATTTTCGGCGGTATATTGGTTCGAGCACTCATACACCAAGTAGGCCAAAAACAATGACTGTCGATAAACGTTTCGAGAGTGAGATAGTGTTACTTGCGTTCAGCAGTTGTTATTGTCATCACTATTCTTATTTGCCGAAATATAACTGCAAGTGTTCACGGTGGGGATAGCTTCTTTTACTTTGAATCGATCACGCGCCAACTCGTGGGTTGATATCTGTACACCATTCTCCGTATCCGATATGCACAAATTTGATTATCAAACAATGTAGCAACATACATAACTTAAACCTCTGTAAAATTCACCGCTTGTTAAACACGACCCACAAACACTTTTCATCGACTAAAAAATAAAAAAAATTTCAATTTTGCTCGCCTGTTCAACTCGATAAAAAAAGAGTATTTTTATAAAATCGCTTTCGCATCGTTTCATCATTCATCAATCGATCGATAATCGAGCCACGATATATTCCGCAAATTAGCCACCCAATGAAATGAATAGTTTATTCGATCACAATGCGGCTCTGTCTAATATTCGGTGATGAATAAACACGGTGTACATAGCCGGTTGTTTAACTTCCAACCGTTTCCGGCCACGTTTCTCCCTTGATAGCGGTGCAGCAGCCGGGGAATTATAAAGCGCGCTCGAAATTTTCATTCGGTACACCTGCGCTATTTTTTATTACGTTGGAAATTTAAATGTGTTTATGCGAGCCGACAGAACGCGGAGTAAACATTTCCCGTCCTCGTTCCGCCCGGAATCTTGTAAAAGCTAATGGTACATGTTTCTCTTAATATTTTTTACGTATTTAACATGTCACTCGATTCGTACAAAAACTGTGAGCTACATTCAAATATTTAATTATTCACATTTTCTGAACTACACGAATTTTACGAATTATTCGATTCTCACAACCGTATTCAAAGTTATTTGAATTATTTAAATATTTGAACTTTTCAAAGCATTCAAATGTTCGAAGTATTCAAGGTATTTGATTATCCGAAAGTATTCGAATATGCAAACTATTCAAAGTATTTGAGCATTCAAAGTATTCAAAATATTCAAGTATTCGAAGTATTCAAAGTATTCCAAATATTCAAAGTATTCGGATATAAGAAGTATTCGAATGCTCAAACTATTCAAAGTATTCGAAGTATTTGAATATTCCAAAGTATTCAAAGTATTTAAATATAAGAAGTATTCGAATGTTCAAACTATTCAAAGTATTCGAATATCCGAAGTATTCAAGGTATTCAAATGTTTGAAGTATTCAAATTTCAAAACCGTGTTCAAAGTTATTCGAATTCCAAAATTGTATTCAAAGTTATATGTATTATTCAAATACTCGAACATTCGAATTTTAATAAAATAGTTTAATGTTCTGAAGTAATCAAATATTCGAGGTATTCGAATTTCAAGACCATATGCGAAGGTATTTGAATTTCGAATTATCGAATTATTCAAAATTATTTGAAACTGTCTGAATTATTTGAATATTCGAGTATTCAAATCTTACAAATTATTCGAGTATTTCGAGTATTTCTATTTTATGAATTTTTCGAATATTCGAAGTACAGAAAGTATAAATACAGTATTATATTTTTGTAATTTTTAAGTGATCCAATAAATAAATGTAATAATTTTAAAAACACAAAAAGAACCACCATCAATGATTACAGAAACGAATTTAAAACAAAATTTCATCTGAAAATGACCGAATAAATATATGACTACTTTAACATTGCATTAAAAGCTAGAATATACCCAAAAATGCGCGCCAATCGGAATCCATTACATCACGTACACAATCTCGATTCCGTACGTTTTAAAAAAGCGTAATAAACGTCATTCGGTCGATGGTCGAAACGTTAGCGTTGATGTTGTTTCTCTCCGCTCCGAAATCTATTTTTTTGCGTCGAATAGGAACACAGGCAAAAAAAAAGAAGTGCGTGCAGGGGTGAGAAAAAAAATATAGCACGCGTGAAAGGTAGACGTAGCGTAAAATTCGCATGGTAGTACGACGAATGTAAATCGGACAGGATTGGACCTGCATGAATTTAACCGGGCAGCATGTAAATTTTGAGAGCATGACGGTAGTGGTGACGAGGGCAAGGGAATGGGCAACGTGAACGAGTGCATGTTTATTGCAATCAACTATTGTAAACAGGATTACTCGCGATTGCAACGAGAAAACTATTTGCCACGTGTCTGGCTCCAACGAAAGTTGTTGATCCTCGAATCTGTTGTATATATTATTAAATTGTTTGCTGAAAGAGTTTATATTGATCGGTTAAATATTAAACCTCGATCAAATTTTCATGCAAACTATTTTTACAGAATTTATAGATAAGATGTACGAATTCAATTAGCTTGCACGGATAAATCTTCAGATCAACAAATTTCAGAATTTTGGAATTATAGTAATTTCAAACATAATGTTAACAAATTTTCAAGCATTTAAAGGTTGAACTATTCACGTTAGGAAATTTCCCAATTCATAAACTACCATATAATAAAATTTCAAAATTTCAAAATTTTATGATTCCAAAGTTTATAAATTCCAAAATTCCAGAATTCCAAAATTCCAAAACTTGCAGAATTCCAAAATACCAAAAATAAAAATTCCGCAATTTCAAAACCTCAGACTTCCAGAATTCCAAAATTCCAAAATTCAAGAATTCCAATATTTCAGAATTCCAAAACTTCCAGAATTCCAGAATTCCAAAATTCCAGAACTCCCAAATTCCAAAATTCCAGAATTCCAATATTTCCAAATTTCAAAACTTCCAGAATTTCAGAATTCCAGAATTCCAGAATTACAAAATTCGAGAATTCCAAAACTTCCAGAATTACAATATTTAAAAATTCCAGAATTCCAAAACTTCCAGAATTCCAGAATTCCAAGACTTCCAGAATTACAGAATTACAAAACTTCAAAAATTTCAAAATTGTAAAACTCAGAATTCCAGACCTTCCAGAATTCCAAAATTCCAAAACTTTCAGAATTCCAAAATTCTAGAATTCCAGAATTCCAAAATTCCCGAATTCCAAAATACCAGAATTCCAAAATTTCAAAATTCCAGAGTTCCAGAGTTCTAGAATTCCAAAGTTCCAGAATTCCAGAATTCAAAAATTCCAGAACTCCCAAATTCCAAAATTCCAGAATTCCAATATTTCAAAATTTCAAAACTTCCAGAATTTCAGAATTCCAGAATTCCAGAATTACAAAATTCGAGAATTCCAAAACTTCCAGAATTCCAGAATTCCAAAACTTCCAGAATTACAGAATTACAAAACTTCAAAAATTTCAAAATTCTAAAACTCAGAATTCCAGACCTTCCAGAATTCCAAAATTCCAAAACTTTCAGAATTCCAAAATTCTAGAATTCCAGAATTCCAAAATTCCAGAATTTCAAAATACCAGAATTCCAAAATTTCAAAATTCCAGAGTTCCAGAGTTCTAGAATTCCAAAGTTCAAAAATTCCAGAATTCCGAAATTCTATCAAACTACCGAACTATCAAACTACCGAACTATCGAACTATCGAACTATCGAATTATCAAACTATCAAACTATCAAACTGTCGATCGTCAAATTATCAAACCTCTAAACTGTCAAACTGTCAAATTGTCAAATTTCCAACTCATCATACTTTTAACCTGACAAACTTCCAAATTGTTTACGAGCAAAATTTTCATGGACTCGTATCACCTGTCGCCGTAGTGCCACAGGGTTGCGGCCACTGCCCTAAGGGCTGAGTCACAACACGACAGAGGGAATAAAATGGTAGGGAATCCGTGTTGTTTTTCAGCGGGTCGCAGACACAAACGACGAGAACAAGATACAGGATGGGAATCCTATATTACTACCGCCATGCTGTTACCTCTGCTTCTTGTGCATCGTGCATAGAAGCATAATGGGCGTATAGTGGTTGGCTGACTGTTACATTATTAAGTAGTTGAGTGCGCGTTAGCCGCGGAGTGCCGTCAGCCTCCATTCAGACACGAGCCAAGCAAAACCAGTAATTTTGCGTTGTACGGGAATGCAGCTTTTTTTCGCGCGGAAAACTTACTTGCCAGGTCTATTGTTTCGAACTTGCTCGCCATCTATACTTTCAGCGTTTATGGTCTTTAATGATTGCTAGATCGTTCCGAGCATCCGACGTCGGTCACAGAACATTAGGCTACATATTGAATTCTCATTTTTTAATATAATTTGATCGCATGAAAGTATTGGAAAATTACCCGTACGGTATATCAAGTTAATATTTGAAATGTTAGGAAAATTACTAGATAAACATTTTGGTCATGTTTTTGATATACAATGAACGATTGACAGTTGTAACAAATTATGACGGATTTTGAAGTGCTAAAAGTCTGACATGATTTCATAACAGAAAAGTATCACGAAGTAACACTTGTGGTATATCATTTTAAAGCTTGAAGTCCAATAAAAATTACTGTATAGATACTTTATTAGTATTTGTAATATATGAGAAATTAATGGAGAAGATACAGAAACTACTAGATTGTTATGCATCTGATAATTCCTATATAACGAGGAAGTTCTAAAACAATTTCATGACAGAAAAGTATCACGAAGTAACACTTGTGGTATATCATTTTAAAGCTTGAAGTCCAACAAAAATTACTGTATAGATACTTTATTAGTATTTGTAATATATGAGAAATTAATGGAGAAGATACAGAAACTACTAGATTGTTATGAACCTGATAATTCCTATATAACGAGGAAGTTCTAAAACAATTTCATGACAGAAAAGTATCACGAAGTAACACTTGTGATATACCATTTCAAAGCTTGAAGTCCAACAAAAATTACTGTATACGTACTTCATTAGTATTTGTAATATATGAGAAAAGAATGGAGAAGGAACAGAAACTACTAGATTGTTATGAACCTGATAATTCATTTATAACAAGAAAGTACTAAAATAATTTCATGACAGAAAGTACCTCCAAATACCACTTATGATATATCAATTTAAAGCTTAAGATTCATAGAAAGTGATAGTCTAAATGGTCCATAAATTTTATTTACAAAAAATGACTAGCACTGTGTAAAGGTAATATATCACTAACATTACCTATCATCGAATACGTAATGTTTCAACAAAGTATCAATTATTTTTTGTAACGAATATCGATGAAACCTTAGTATGAACACTTTCACAAGATCTCAAGCTTTCATCTCATATAGTATAAGTAACATTTTGGAATACTTTTCTGTCATGAAATTGTAATAGACTTTTAATGTTCCAAGAATAGTTGCGTTTAGACGAAACTGACTGTCAGCCATTTTATATTACGAATATTAATGAAGGTTTCATGTCATAATTTTTATGAAGGTTTAAGCTTTAATTCAACGTATCATAAGTGATATTTTATAATACTTTTCTGTCATGAAATCATCACGGACTTAAATGTTTCAAATTCAGGTTGTTTACTGTAACGAATAAACAGCCATTTTGTATCAAGAATATTAACGAGGGTTTACGTCATAACTTTCATGGAAATTTAAGCTATTATTTGAAATATCATAAATACGATTTCACGATATATTACAGTGTTTTCGTATAGATGTAACACATGTCCAGTCACGATACATTCAAATTGTTCCTACTTCGCAGCAAATTAGGATAATATTTCTAATGAACGTGATAATGAGATTCCAAGGATTGCGTTTACCTCGAAAAGGAAATTAAAGTGACTGTCAATCAATGGTACCAAAAATAGATGGTACCTCGATTGACGAACGTTGATTGTCGATTGAACGAAAGCCATCAGAATTCGCCTAAACGTTTCTATTTCCTTTTCGGTGGAAATTGTTGTGCACGAAGCGGTTTCTATGTCGTGTTGAATCATACAGTGTGCTAAAATTAGATGCGGTTCACGCGGTTAAATCGCGGTTCGTGCGGTAAATGGAAAATATGGCTCGCGTGTACGAGCTGTTGACGAGGTTAAGAAGTTAATGAGATTCGATGAAACAACAATGACTTGTCATCATCCGACTTATTGCTTTTTTAACATATTATTATCTACGTGTTCACATATGCTCTTAGATACAATTAGTCAAATACGATACGTGGAAAACTAACGTGTGAGACGTTTAACTTGAACGTGATCAGATTGTAAGATAAATTTCTTTTCCTAAGTTCCTGAACAAGTTACGTGATTCCTAAATTTCTACATATATTATTGGGATATTTCAATAAATAATTAATACACATTTCAGTTGTTCAGTTATTCCTTTCTCTGATTGCCTTGAATCATTTCAGTCCAAGTGTTTTCGTATTCAGACCAAGATTTTCCATTTATCAGATCACAGGGGTCTTACTTCTACACACGCAATAAAATAATAAAATTTCTTGGAAATGAGGATTTTCTCGGAGTGGCGTTATTACCCAGAAGAGTATTTTCATTTTCTTTTTACTACATACCAGCTTCCAGATGCATTTATAATTTCCTTTGAAATTATGCTGACCTATATTTCTTTTTAATAAAAGAAGACACAGTTCCTAATTAATTTTTAAATGACAGTGAAATTGTTAAGGGGTTTTGTGCAATGACACTAAAACAAGAACAGTGTCGACTCTGCTTAGTATTTATTAGAAACTGAACTAGAACTTGCAAGCTGATAATAGAAACAATGATACCTAGGCAGATTTACAGATCCTCATACTGATGTTATGCCACCAGTATTATACTAATTTATAGTTTTTTACAGTATTGACCACATTACTAAAATTTATTGGAGATAACGTAATATATTCGGCTAAAAACAATTTCAACCCAAGGTTGCACCATTTTCAAAATAAACCTTTTTCCAATACCCAATACCCATTTTTCCAATCACACACACTTCGACTAAATATTAAGAAATTTGAATTATTTTTACTATATATTGACAGATAAAAATGTACCAATTTTTATCTATTGTTATAATCTCATTTGAAAAATGAACTTACCCCACTTTCAAAATAAAAGCCCCAAATGAATCGTTAAAATAATTCTTCATCAACGGATAAGGTCATGGACAAAAATAATTTAAAACAATAGCCACAGAACTGTTATCTGTCGAAAGCAACGATATTATACAATTTATATTTTTTTACAGTATTGACCATATTACTAAAATTTATTGAAAATACCGTAATATATCCGGTTAAAAATAATTTCAATCTAAGGATGCATCATTGTCAAAATAAACACCTTTCCAATACCGTTAACCCAAACTTCCATCATCCAAATATTAGGGAATTTTTATTATTTTTACTATAGATTGCTTACGGATAAAAATATCACGTTAAGTACAATCCATTGTTATCATCTTCATTTGTTTCAAAAATGGTCTTTCAAAATAAACGGTTCATACATCCAAAAGACACATGAAAGCCTAAAAGTTGCAAACACTTATATTTAACACGTTTTCATTGAAAATAAATTGAGGGAGGAAAATAAACTAATATCCAGAATTATTCTTATTTTGAGAAGACTGAATATTTGAATAAAAGCGGGTTTATTTGCTATGACTTTTCAAATAAGAAAACTGAAGATGGCTAATTTGATTGACTTCGGAGCTCCACTTTTAAAATGGAAATAAGTCAATGAATTGGAAACCAATCAATTGGAAAATGTGGAAGAAGGTTATTGTAGAAGCTTGCTAATGATGTTTCAATGTAATCCCTGTTTTCTGCAATTTATTCGTAAATTTTGCCGATACAAAATTGCTAAAGACGATTCTTATAATATTCACATCTTTCATACATGTATTTCTGCATATGGAGATTTAAACATGTAAACGAATATTTCATGTATTAATGTTAATAAAAATTGTATACTTGCATAAGTATTGATAAATCTTTGGAATATCAGTATAAGATATTATTATTTCCCATATTGAATTTTGCACTTTTTCTAAAATTCCTCCTCAGGTATAAAAATCTAATTGGAACTAATTTTTAAAAAATCCACGACCAAAAATGTGGAGTCTATGTCACAAGGAAAGAAAACTGAGAAACAATCGTCAAGATTAAATAAATTATAGTACAACTAATGTTAAACAGAAAAATTACAAATATATTAAAATCAATTCTAAAGGACTAAAACGCTAGCTACAGAAACTGCGGTACATAATTTTGCTCGAAAATTTCAAATAATTCGCGATAAAATTTGCAAAGCGAATAAAAGATAACGACAAAGACAAATCTCGCGTTATAAAAAGCAAAGAAATAAGCATGAAACAAAAAGTAAAAGCAGATATTACGGAAAAAGTATTCGAAATATAAAAACGTCTACGAAAATTTCAACGTTATTCACCGGTAGAATTACAGTTGCACACTTGTCCACCTACGCGATATTAAAACACAGTGAAATTAAAAATTCTTTATTCGAGAATTTCCGGTTTATTCAAACCCGATTTCACCGAACCACTTTGTCCGGCGTCCGTGTCCAAATAATAAAAAGGAACCTTTCATATTTATACGTTCTCGATGGCCCACACGGTCCGTTACAAAAGAAAATAACGATCCCTTTGAAGCATTTTACTCGTACGACGAAAAACATCAACAATCGTGGATCCCCTGAAGGCTGCCTACGAAGTACAAAGGAGATCTTTTCAAAAAATACCGTTCCAATCGATTAACCGCAATTACATACTGAGAGCCCTCCAAGGCTCGGTAGCTAAATTCGAAACCGGTATATTTACCGCGTGTACAGTCAAGGGCAAATCTGACTTGCGTGAATTCACTAGGCAAATGCTAGGGAATAGATTTCATATTAGTTGATACATAAGTGCGTTGATAATTAAAAAATTTGAAGATGAATTTAATGGGGAGATTTAAAAATTTGATAACTTTGGGATTTAGGAAATTAACGATTTGGGGGAATTGAGGAATTTGGGATTTGGGGAATGTGGTATTTGGGAAATTTGAGATTTGGAGAATTTGGGATCTGGGGAATTTTTTGATTTGGGGAATTTAGAATTTGGAGAATTTGAGATTTGGGGAATTTCGGATTTGAGGAGTTTCGCAATTGGGGTATTTGGGATTTGGGGAATTTGGGATCTGTGGAATTTGGGATTTGGGGAATTTGGGATCTGGGGAATTTGGGATTTGGGGAATTTGGGATTTGGGGAATTTGAAATTTGGGGGATTTGAAATTTGAAGAATTTGAGATTTAGGGAATTGGTGATTTGGAGAATTTGAGATTTGGGGAATTCGGGAGATTTGAAGTTTAACGAATTTTGAATTTTGAGATTTGGTTAATTTGGGGTTTAAGGAATTTGGGGATTGTGGAATTTGATATTTGGGGAATTTAGAATTTAGTCAATTTGCATCGGGAAATTTGAGAGTTGTAAAATTAAGAGTTAAAGAAATGTATAATTTGGGGATTCGAGTAATTTAGGATTCAAGAAATTTATAATTCATGAAATTTAGGTTTTGGAAAAATTTCGAATTTGACGAACTTGGAAAATTTGGATATTTGTACTTGTACTTCGAAATCTGAACTACAGAACTTGGAAATTTGAAAAACTTGAAATTCAAAGAAATTTGAAATTTGTAGAACTTGGGTTATGGAAAATTAAGAGTTCTGAAATTTAAAGAAATTAGAATTTGGGAAATTTAGTATTTAGAGAACTTGAATATCGAGAAGTTTGAAAACTGGAGAATTCCAAACTTGAAGATTTAGAGATTTAGAAATTCAATAGACAATCTATTGATATTAAAATCTAGGAATTTCAACCGTTTAGAAAATTAGATACCATAGAATATAGGAACTTAGAAACTTAGGGGTCTACAAATATTTGAACCTACAATTAACTAATTAAAATAACTAATGAATAATTAATTAAGTTTGAAAACCTAAGAATTTGCGAATCGCATTAAAAATTCAGGAAATCAAGAACATGAAAATTAGTAAACTTTTTTATAAAAATGAAAATTAATAAATTTTTTTTATAAAAATAAAAATTAATAAATTTAAAAATATGAAAGTCTGAGAATTCTAAAACCGTCAAGTACATCCGAGTATTTGTCAAAAGAAAGTCTATATTGCGCTTGAACGTGCATATCCCGCGAAACGAATAATGTCACGAACGGCAGAAAACGGTGGACAGGTCAGTTGCATCAATTACGGATATCCATTAGCTTAATTAAGCTACGTGACACCCGTGCAGAGTGGTCCGCGGTCAAAGTGAACAGAAACGATGAGCACAAGAGGGGTTCAGAGCCGAAAAAAATGCATTTTCGATTATATTAAGTCATCGTGACGGTAATGCAATTTTTCTGAGAGTTCAGTTTAAAACAATGGAACTCGTCACGAGTGTCACCTGTCTGTTTGTTATACAGGACGGTTCAAAAGTTTGGTTATGACTTTTGTTGGGGAGTAATTGTTGAGATTGTATGGGGTTATGAGAGGAGGTCTTTTTGAGAGCTTTATAAATTCAGAAGTTTAGAATTTTGGGGAATAGAAATTTGGAAATATTTATACTTGGGAAAGTAGTAGTGCTTGAGATATTAGAAATTAAGAAATTTGGGCATTGGGAGGATAGTCTTTGAAAATTTGGAAATTTTTTAATTTGAAGAGTTAGGAAAATAGATATTTCAGAATTTGGAAATTTAGAAAGTTAGAAATTGAGAAATTTGGAAATTTAGAAATTCGAACATTAGAAGGGTAACATATTTGAGAATTTAGAAATTTGGATATTGGGGAAGGTAGATATTTAAGAATTTAGGAATTTAGAAATTTGGAAATTTAGAAATTTAGAAATCTAGAAATCTAGAAATTTAGAAATTTGGGAATTTGGAAATGTAGAAATTTAGAAATATAGAAATCTAGAAATTTAGAAATTTGAGAATTTGGAAATGTAGAAATTTAGAAATCTAGAAATCTAGAAATTTAGAAATTTAGAAATTTGGAAATTTAGAAATTTGGAAATTTAGAAATTTAGAAATCAAAAAATTTAGAAATTCTGAAATTTAAACAATTAATAATGACGAAATTTGGGTATTTATGAACATAGAAATTTAAACAATTAGTAATTCAAAAGTTTCAGAATTTAGAAATTCAGATCGTGAAAATTTATAATCTCGAAAATTTAAGTAATTTAAAATATCGAAATTTACAACCTTGCAAAATAACTAAGAAATTTAATAATTTCACGACTAGTAATTTTTGGAAGAAATGTATAAAATCTTGATACAAGTACTAAGAAAATTTCGATCTTCAAAATAATAACCAAAAAATCACACCATTACCAAACTTTTGAAACGTCCTGTACATGCTATAACTTGTTAACAATCTTCAAACGGCGTTGAGGCTAAAATTGAAGAATGTCAAATTGAATATTGCAAATACTACAAATATTAAAAGAATCCTCACAGTCTGTATTTGAAATCTTATTATTTACATTGCACAGAGGTATGCAAAGTGAAAGAAGCTTTAGCGATACTACAACAGGTACAGCGATGTAATAAAATCAAGTCGCAGGAGCGAACGAGTCGATGTCACTTCAGAAGGTACAATTATGAGAAAAATGGTGGCAAGACGAGGGAAAAAAAGGTAAAAGGATATACTCTTGAAAAACTTCGGGCGAAAGTAAAGCTCAAGCTTCCGCGGAAGTCTTATGGGAAATTAGAGGATGAACTTTGCGGATTACCGTAACCTCGTCTCGGTAACCTACGTTTCATGGCTTCTTCTTCGCCCTTCACGTTACAATTTCCATTTTTTTTACTTACACTGTTGGCCGAAATCTTATCATTCAAGATTTATTTCATAATTCCTCTTTTGGGATTAAGAACTGTGTTGGGGAAAGCGGGGACAAAAGTAAGGTCGCGGTGAAAGCAACACGCCATTTTTCACTTCATAAACGTTTTTAGACAATTTCTCATAATTGCTTAATATTTTTAATGTTGTTTTAATTGTTACTTAAAATTAATACGCGATAAAAGATATAGTAATAGCAGGGATTTAACGAACGAATTTGTATACTGATTAAATTATGGATTTAAATATTACACTTTCTTCAATCGATTTTCAATTTTTGAAATTAAAAAAGTACACCATATTGTAAAAATCATTGATCAAAATGAACTTTGACGCTTATTTTGAAAAATTTGGCAAATCGAAGATTCAATTTTTAATTAAAAAATCAAGCGATCAATAATGTTGAATCAATATTTTAATTTTTAATTTAAAAAGCATTCAAGTATCAATTGTGATTTAATCATTGGTTAATATTAGTAATTATTAACATTTAAAATTGTTAATATTTAATTGTTACTGTTGGAAATTGTTAATATTTAATTTTTAACGTTTGAAATTGTTAACATTACATTTTTAATGTTTGAAAATTTAAAAACCTTGAAGTGATATAAACAGCTACGACCTGTTCAGTTTACGAGTATTTTTGAAAAGAGTGTTCAAATATTTGACACTTACGAGACACCTCATTAGGGGTTGAAACATTGACTAATTAAAGTTATCGAAAACCGGTAATTTTCCGTCACCAAAATCTAAATCGTCGTAAATTAGTATCTGCCCTTAGCGCCTGTCACAATTTTGTTCTAAGCACATTCGAAAGATATTGATGCGTCGCTTAAGGGAAAGTGGTAGCAGGAGGATAGGGGGTGAAGAGGCGGAACAGAGGATGATAAATTTGGAGATCAAGCCAAGGTGATAGCCATCCCGAAGTAGCTGTCTAGTTTGAGATAGGCCTTCTTGTAGGCGGAGATAAGCTATCAGGATCAAGCTTCGTTCCCTCTTGGATCATATAAGGAAGAAATTGCAATCATTGCCGGAGGAAATGGTATTCCCGCTTCTCAAGGATTAATGCAATTTCATTTTCAAATGCTCACATTAATACGTCAAGTAATCATTTTTATATGTATAGTTCACTCCCGTTATATTATCGGTTGTGTATTAAGACTTGACACGTTGTATCGCGATGTATTGTTATATTGCCATGCGTTGTATAGCCACGCATTAGATCGCTGTTGAATCACTACGTGTTAAGATTGACACACATTAGATTTCTACGTTTTAGATATCTTCCCGTCGGATATTTGCGCATTAGATTGCTACGTTTTATAATTATACACGTTAGATATTTACCTGTTAAATATCTGTGCGTTAGATTACATCAGATTGCTACGTGCTGGATTGCTACGCGTTAGATATTTAACCCTTAAATATCTACACGTTAGATTACTATACATTAGATTGCTACGTGTGGAATCGCTGTGCATTAGATATTTACCCGTCAGATACCTGCGAGTTAGATTGCTACGCGTGAGATTTATACACGTTAGATATTTACCTGTTAAATATCTACACCTTAGATTACCACGCATTAGATTTCTACGTGTTGGATTGCTACGCGTTAGATATTTAACTCTTAAATATATACACGTTAGATTACCGCGCATTAAATTGCTACGTGTGGAATTGCTGTGCATTAGATATTTACCCGCCAGATACCTGCGAGTTAGATTTCTACGCGTTATATATTTATTCGTCAGATATCTATAAGTTAAATTACCACACATCAGATTGATGCGTATGGGATTGCTACGCATTAGATATTTACGCGTCAGATATCTACGAGTTAGATTATCATGCATTAGGTTGCTACGTGTTAGATATTTACCCGTCGAATATTTACGAGTTAAATAACCGTGCATCAGATTATCACGAATTAGATTGCTACGCGTTAGATTTGAACACGTTAAATACCTCCGTGTTAAATATACGTGCATTACATATTTATATGTTAACGTAGCACGTGTTAGATACCTTTGCGTTAGATATCGACGCATTAAATTGCTACACGCTGGATTTTTATGTGTTAGATATCCTTCTGTCAGATATCTAACCATAAAATATCTACGCGTTAGACTACTACACATTAATTTGTGACATGTAACATTTCCTTTAGATCTTTCCGTTAGATATCTGATCTCTGAAGAAACATTATTATATATTGCATATAATCTCTGAAATGTGATTACAGTGAACAAAAATTTGATGACAAACTTTGTCATTTTTGAACATTTAAGCTTCAGATTTGAAAATTTTCTAATTTGGAATTTCTAAATTGATTAATTTCAAATTTGTAAAAATTTATAAATTGCAAATTCGATATTCATAAATGATTTAATTTGTCAGCAATCAAATTTGTAAATTATTAAGGTAAATATGTTAAACTTACAAAGTTAATTTCGAATTTACACATTTGAAAATTAAGAAATTTAGTAAGATAGAAAATTCAAGTTCATAAATTTTCAAATCTTAGAATTCCAAAAATGTAGAAATTATGAATTTGATGATATGAAATAAAGAATTATATAAAAACGTGGTAATTCAGAAAAGATGTTATAAATGAAAAAAGAAGCAAATTTAGTACCATAAAAATTCAAAATTCCAGAGTCTAAAAAATGAAAAAGTTGTTAATATCATATTGAATATCGAAATAAAGAAACATTGAAATTTTGAAAGTGAGAAATTGCCAAGTCATCGGTGCCCGGCAGCGCATGCCAGCTGCACGTTTGTGTACCACGCCCTCGCACAGTTGCCCATCACTGTCCTCCAGCATATCCCTGCAAAGATCACAGTTTGGCCCTACAACTATTGCAGACCCGGCCAATCTTCCGGAATGTTTCCACAAGTTGTCAGACACGTCGACGAACGCAATCAAAACTCGAACCGGACACGAAAGGAAAAAAAGGGATCGATCAACGACAGGTCCAAGCGAACCCGAACGTAATTACAAGTGGTTACGGAAGGGCAGACACCCTCGACGATAAAAGTAACACGAAATCAGACGATGATCCTCCATTAAGCCCCCTTTTGCCACGAAGCTGGTTCAAGCAGTTCGACGATCCTCGATGCTTAACCTCACCTAGTCCTCCCGGAGCATCTCTGCTCATTCTGGGTGCTCGGGTGTCTAGGGCGTTGGCAAACGAGCACCGGTTGAACAAGGCCGCCGTAGAGAAAGAGAGAAGAAGAAAACAAGAAGTGACAAGAAGAGGGGAAAAAGCAAGATGCACGAGAGTTAGGTATAGGTATAGTTCGAATTCGATCTGTGGTCTAAGCCCCTTAATACCTGCTTATTCGCTCGCCTGGAAGAGGATCCCGGAGAGGTATCTAAACTTTCCGAATGTTCCTTCGTAGAGAGGTAAACGGCGAACGATTTTGTAGTTACGAAGACGGGGAAAATACTTCTTTTGAACCATTGACTAAGTCATGGCAATCGTTCCGATAGACTGTACGCTTTTATCTGCAGATCCCAGGGGATTTTCTACGAGAGGTGTCTCTACAGTTTTCCCTCGGACTTTCATCATATTAGTTTGTTACACCGTTTTTTGTACGGTAGACTTCTGGATCTTTAATTTGGATACATGTGATACTGATTCCGAACGGAATGCTGTGATATATTTTATCGTATTTATCTTCGTGATATATCTCATCATAATAATCGTCTTTATATCTTATAACCTTCATTTGGGATGTATGTTAGCACATATATCTTGATACATGATTATTCTTATCGTACATACATATTGATTGTATAATATATCTTATCATATATTAACAAATAATATATCCTATCATTTTGTCACATAATATATCTTATCATATACATCAATATGTATATCAGAATACATGATATTAGAACAGGGTTCGATGAAGAATTGCAATTGCCAGACTTAATTAACGAAAACTTTAAATTACCATATCTAATTATCGTATTGCAATTGATGACATGTAAATTAAACTATGTAAAGCATACTAATTATCAAATTACAATCGATGGTATGTAGATCATACCATTGAGTAGTTTATAATTGCAAATGAATATAACAGATTACGACAGTAGACTATTTCATATTAACTTTCCATTTTAGATAATCTATGTAAGCTATTTGATAGTTGTCAAATTTAATTCAAACGGTAAGAAAATGTGTCCTGCAGTTAAATTATCAACATCAAAGAACAAATTAAAAAATGCCTACAAAAATGCAAATACTCGATACATGATGTGTTAAATCACAATTAGCATAAATAAAAATCAGAGATATCCGATCGAAACCTCGTTGAAACTCACCCCTATCTGTTTCCACTTTCCCGAGCACCCTAAACTCTCCAACTCCCATCAAACCTTATCGCGCTAATCAAGATGAAACAATCAACATCCCCCAAACTTGTCAGCTCTAATCGTTCCACACACCGAGTCACTCGTCTCACCGGCAAGAAACTGAAACGACAGTCACCAAAGACACTCCTCTCTTTTATCTGCCGGCCAAAAAAAAAAAGAAACATAGGATTCCCTTTACTTTGACATTCGACCGGACGCTTATCGATCGTCGAATTTATTTCTTTTCGTATCTCCGATTTTCTGCCATCGTCGGTCCGCCTCTATCCCCTCGATTCACCCTGATTCACCCCCGTGGTGCTACATTTCTGTCTGGAACTCGTTCTGGTCCGACCACTATCGTCTATCCCGACAAAACCCGGTTCTCGTTCCCATTTTGTTTCCTTCCAGATCCCACCCCCGCACGGATAGGTGAGATTAAGCCCAGCAATGACGCGGCTGTGGTTATCAGGAGATTGCATTTTAGCATAATAGGTACAGGGGTTGCATTGTAGCCATTTGGAGCGACGTGCGTCGCGAGAGTGATGTGCGTCGAGCATTTATCATGGCCAGGTATTCCACACGCTCTTTCCCTCTTTCTTCTGCACTGTCCAGCCACGGGATAACCACGATGCGAACGCTGAATGGATCCAGGGGTGTCCCGCTACCATTCATCCCCCATGCATGGGATACTCCGCGTATCCGATGCATTTTGAGAGCATAATACCTGATGGAACACCGGCGCACGCCTTATTTATGCAAATCTGTCGCTGCTGCGAATCTTGCGCTGACGAATTGGACGTTACGCAAACTACCCCTGTATATTCGGATAAAATAAACCGAAAGACGCGAAAAAATCACAGTTTTTGCTGTAGGAATACCGAGAAACTTCAAACAAAAATATTAAATTATAATTTCAATTTTATCCTAGTTAGGTTAACAAATTTTAACCTAACCTTGCGAAGACTTTGAATGAACATCGAGTGGCTTGTGACGCACATTACAAATGTGACAAGACTAAATTATTTATACCAGGTGTTTTGAATTAAATATTAATTATAATTCAAACAATTAAAAAATTGTTAAATGCAAAATATATCTAACATTTTAAATTTCTTTACTTATATTAACATTGCAGTCATTAAATAGTTCTAACTGACGTAATTGTAGGAAAAGTCAAGTGATCGAAAAATTAATTTTCTGTTGGTTATAATATAAATTCGTTCGATATGATATATTCAGATATCAAATGGCACCTATGTTAACGAATTAATTGTTGAATATTATACTTCATTGTTATTTCCACCAAAGAAGACATGAATATTAAGTTAAAGATCTCTTATTTCGATAGAATCAAAATTTGAAATTTAAAAAATGTGAAACTAAAATAGTCCATGTCAAATAAATTGTCACACTGATTGAGTTTTACAGGATTAGTTTTAATGAAGCTATACAGATTTCTGCAGCAGTCGAAAATAAGAGATACGAACCCTTTCTTTGAGTTGCGTCGAGGATATTCAAGTTTCAGCGGTGAAATTGGATTTCAAAGTTGGACACCCTGGAAGCTATCAAGGTTTAATGATTCTTTCAGTAGACTTTTTTAATTAAAGCTACTCCCCAATTTTCGTAACTTCGCAGATCTGTAGGATAGACAAAAATGAGATATATAAACTTTTTTGGACGGGAATATCTATTCAATTTTGAGGATGAAATTTCACGTCAATTTTTTTATATGCGGAATATTCAAGATATTATACTCGTTCCAATAGTGAACTATAACTCCTCCAAAAATACATATATTTAATAGAAATAATTGTCTAATTTTTATGAAACTTTGCTAATTTGTAGAATAGGCAAAAGTAAAAAGTATGAGTTTTTCTGAAGATATTCAATTTTAAGGGATGAAATTGGACTTCAAGTTTGGTACTTAAACTATCCAGGAAACTGTGTAACATCCCTGGGGAATTTTTTTGTTTTTTTTTCCTCTCTTGCGCTCTCAGAACTATCTCGCTGTTAAATTACTTCATCTCTTTAAAGGTATTTCAATTTCGATTATCGACGATATTTTTCTATTACCGACCGCGGCAATTAGATACATCAATTACCATCAAATTTGGGTTGAACTGTCGGTAACACATATATACATATAGATATATACACATATATATATTTAATTTGCGAATATTAAATAATCATTGAGTTAGCAAACATATAAGCGAGTTAATTGAATGTTAAGTCCAATTATTAATTATCCGATTCATTTAATATTTCTTTTGTTTAAATAAATAATGTATTATAAAGATTCTATTCCACGCGTTGCGACAATAGCTCAAGACTCATACGCTGTATTAGAAAGGATAGCATATATACATATTTTTCATTAACAATGATATTAAATACGAAAGCTATTAAATAACTATTTGTCAAAATAGAATATAGGAAAGCGAATTCGATCATATGGTAAACCGAACCGTTGACGGCCAAATATTCATATTGTTCTATTTGAATAGATAATGCTCTGTAAATAGTGCATTATAAATAATGTATTGTAAATATCTCGTACGGAAGATTCCGGAATGCCGCGTGTCTACGTGACACAACAATAGGTAGGATTTCCAGGAATTGGCTCGCGATCTCTAGAGAGAGATAGAATATATAATTTCAATTAATAAGAATTATTGGTCATTAGAATCATTAATTAATAAAATCTATCAATATACAAAATTAGCAAATGTTATAGTAAGCTTAACTCTCGATACTCAAAGTCAGATATTATTTTATTAACTCAGATGAATAATAAATTGTAATCGTGATCTATGGAATATTCCAAAGCATCGTATGCTACGACATATAGTTCAGGTCCTTACTGGCGTACGTGCGAAAAATGTAGAAAAGGACAGAAAGTGTATTTTTCGTTAATATGCTATTAATTAATAATTTTTGTATTAAAAACATTAACTATTCTTCAGAAAACACTATTGGCAATGTTAGAAATTCAGTTGCTTTGTTAATTAGCGTTTAATTAAGAATTATATGTAAATTGTACGCAAATTATATACGTCATAATCTTGAAACGGGGGGGGGGAATCTCGAATATAAAAGGCCGAGCGAAACCAGCCTAGAAGCAGAGCAGAACAATTCTCGAAGTCGAGCAAGCTAGAAGTCTTAGACAACTTGCCCGGAACAGTTTCCGCTGGTCAGAGCCGAAACGATTTTTAACTCTTGATTGGAAGAGCGGGTATATGCCATTTGGGTACTTGATCGTTGGGTCGTTCTAGTAGCTGGCGAACAGCAAGCTCCCCATTCAAGCGGTCTTGTATCTGGAACTCCGTCAGGAGAGTGCTATGCTTAGCGCCAAGAAAGGTTGAGACATCAAAACGAGAGCTCTCAGCTACTCTAATGCATATTGCAATTTTTGACTAATTACTAAACGCGCCGTCAGATTCTCGGAGTTAGCTTGGGGTAGTCTAGGCTTCCCATCTAAGCAGCTTGGTATCTGAAGCCCGTGTCTTTTGGGTGGCAGTCGAGTAATTACGAATTTACAATTAGAGTCAATTTTTGATTTGTTCCCTGTTAAACGTATATTGTTCATTTGATTCTGGATCGTTGGGTCGTTCTAGTAGCTGGCGAACAGCAAGCTCCCCAATTAAGCGATTTGGTTTTGAGTGTCAGTGTATGATTTGGCAAAAGGGTCATGAACAATTAGTTATCGAGTCGCAAATTAAAAAGAGTAACTGTTCCGATGGAAATATATTAACTTCATGTCAATCTTAGGATCTTGAGTCAAGTTAAATTAATTCATTAAAGATTATTGTTCTGTCTCCAGCGTAATACACGTAGTCGACTACACCGCGTCAGGAAATTCAATATAAAGTATTATTCTCAAATTTATTGTAAAAGCGAATTTAGGCGACGTCCGAATAGAATCAGACCTAGGTAGGATTTGCGATAGCGCCGGATTTCAAACATATTAATTTTGTTAAACTTTAAAATTGCATTTCGAGTCTACTTAATATTGTAAAAGCGAATCTAGCCAAGCTTAAAAGAGAATCAGACTTAGGTAGGATTCCGCGAAGAGCTAGAAACTTATTAATTTTGTTAAACTTTGCAACTGCGTTAATCATTGAAAAGAATACGAATTATTGACACTTAGAATTTCGAATCTTGTTAATATTGTACAAGCGTAGTCGAGTTAGCCTCGTCTGTAAATTCAATTTATAGGACTTCGAGTTAAATAACCAAAAATAGAGATTCTATTAAATTCTTCTAATAATTACGAATAGCGTAATATTTAATTCATATAGTTTTCTGCTCATTATACGACAATACCTATTTAGTTATTTATCTAGTCGTTCATTATATCAATTTATATTTCATATACTTTTCCTATTTTCTTATTCTCTTATTTTGTTAATTGTTAATCATCATTATTATTTTATTGAATAAACCTGCTTGTTGAAAGGTACTGACCTGTGGATTTCACTCCTTAACCGCACACCACACGAATCCCACATTCTTTATATTTAGTTATTGCAAGACGAGTCGCTCAGTAGGTAAATACCGCTCTTTATCTCACGAGCGCTGTAAAATTTCTGTAGATTGCTCCAGAATCGTTACAACTGTAATGACTCTATCAATTTTCTTAGTTAAACCTACTTGCCAACATTTATGAAAACTTGTAAAATTAAACAACAATTTGTATACTTCTGCTTGAAGATATTCAAGCTTAAGATGCAAATAAACTTAAAAAAAAAGTATTTTTTAAACTCCTAAAAAAATTAGAATCATTTCTTTAATTAAAGTTAATTTTCAAACTTACTGAAACTTATCAAGCTTGTAGAACACTCAAAAATAAAAATTCCGTATCTTTTTTGGTAAAGATATTCAAGTTTCAGAAGTGAAGTTAGGCTTCAAAGTTCGGTACTTTCCAACCTATCAAGAAGAGTATGTCACTTTTATTAATGAATTCATCAGCGAAATTACTCTTCAGTTTTGATGAAACTTTGCAAGGTAGACACATCTATCAAAGATAAACGAAAAGAATCCTCGATAATTCCAGAATTTTATAAATACACAGATAAATAAAGGAAATATCCTAGCTAATCTTAGATTTTTATAAACATACAGATTGTCACACAATTGAACAATTAAATCACTTTCATTGCTAATAAAAATCAGAAAAACGTGATATAATAAGTAATATAATGTTCTTAGGATGTTGACGACAAAGAAATTCTGTAATCACATATGCCGCTATTAATTATAAAATTCTGAAACCATATAAGCTGCTATCAATTATTTTTTAACACAGCAGTGAAAACAATTCAGGTATATAATAGAAACAAAGTGCTGTGTAGAAATACAAAACATTCTAAATAAAGTGTGATTCTGGTTCCGGCAACCAGATGCGAATAATAATAAACTAGAAACACTCGGTAGGATGTAACGACATCTTGTGTGTTCTTGCTGCTAGGAGAATCTATTGATTTAAATGTGTACAAAATGTCCGGATAGAAGCTTGAATAGAAGTCTAGCTATGGTACTGTATTCTAGGACCTAACAAACGAAACTGATGAACCAAAAGTTTCGATAAATTTCGAAGAAATTATGTAAGTAGCATCATTAGTCAGGGAAATAAAAGATGTCAGCTGAGCGACCCTCTGTATACCTAACCCTAATTAACCCGCACACGCGTGTGTACCAGAAGCTAGAATTTCGTTCAGAGAGCATAATAAATTTTCTACCCTCCCCACACACGTTTCGAGCGAAACATATATACAAGGACGAAACAAGAGTAGTCTCTCTCGTTTGCCTTTGTCTAGTTAAAGTGCAACCCTCCTTTGCGCAGAGCCTCCACGAGAAGTTCACTTCGGCACCAGAAAAGCAGTCGTGTTTCGTCGTTATGTAAGCTTAACTTGGATTAATATTTCTTCCTTTTAAAGCTGCCGTCGAGGCCCATGAATTCACGGTGCCATCAGGGGACTACGTGACAACGACGTCTTCCCCAAGAGTTCCAACCCTCATCCTGATTCCCCGAAAGCACTCGTATTCGCATCCATAACTCGAACTTCCATCGTCTGCCTCGTTTGTCTACCAATTTCTTTCCCTCAGTGGCCATTTCTTTCGAGGTACGCTCTTATTAGTCTGTTCAAATTCAACGTTAACCATTTGTGTCGTTGTTTTCTCGATGATTATAACGCAGTTTCTATTTGGATAACGTTAGTCGCAGAGGGAGAAACCTTTGGACGATTGTTCACAATTTTTAGGGATGTAATGTGTAAACTTAAATTGTCAGGTTTCGAAATTTTCGAACTTCTAAATTTTCAGATTTTTCAATTACCGAATTATCAAATTTTTAAGCCACTAAATCCACAGATCTACGAATTTCCGAATTAACACTCGAATTTTTTCATTTTTATATTTCTAAATTATTATATTATTAAATTTCCAAATTACGAAATTAGGGAATTATCAAATAATATCAAGTTACCAAATTACTAAATTACAAAATTATTATATAACCAAATTTCCAAATTATCAAATTACTATATTATCAAGTTACCTAATTATCTAATAACATAATTACCTAATTACTTATTTACCCAATCATTTGTATAATACTATAGTAATAATATATTAGCATAATTATTATTTTCCAATTTTTCCAGATTTTTCAATAAAGTATGCTACACTGTAAAAAAATTAAAAACCAATTATATTGCCTGAAAAAGTAACTTACAAATTTGAATATCTTCTTTCTTTAGAGAAAGCGATGAAAATCTTTCGATAGAAATTATATTCTGCGATTCTAATTATGTAGATAATGAGCTGAGAAAATTGAGAATATCGATCGATTGCGTAGCGGGCCACGACTGACAGAACCGGAACACCAGAGACGTGGACCGGGTTTACAATTACGCGTGATCGGCACCGCCGTTAATTGTACACTCATGTGTAATATAGACTTCCTTAGGATAACGACACCTACTTGAAACTAGGACAATTCGAAATTTCTAAATTCCCACACTTTGAAACTATCAATTTTTCAAATTTCTCGCATTTACAAATCGCTGTATTCCTAGATTTTCGCATTTCCAGGTTACTAGATCAACAAATTTCCACATTCTCAGATTTCCAGATCCCTAGATCCTTAGGTCTCAAGGTCCATAGATCTATTATTCATTAAATTTCTAGGTTCATAGATTCCTAGGTCTCTAAATCTTTAGATTCCTAAGTCCCTAGATCTATGGATCTTTAGGATCCTGAATTCGTAAATTCTTAGGTCCAAAGATAAATAAGTCATTCAATCTCTAGGTCATTAGATTTCTATATGTCATTAGATTTTGTAGAAGTATTTCTACGTCATTAGATTACTAGAATCCTAGGTTACTAGATCTCTATGCCCCTAGATTCCCAAGTCCATAATAATCTATGTCCTCAAATTTTAAGCACCTCAAATTCCAAGTTATCAAATTTCCAAACTCCCAAATTCCTGGTTCCCAAACCTTGAAACCTTCAAGTTTATAGATTTCCATATCAAGTACATTTTCAAATACCAACATTCCCAAATTCCTACGTTCTCAAATCACTAGATCCACAAATTTATAGATCTGCAAAGTTCTAAAGCACCAAATGTGTAGATTCCCATATAAATCTCCAGATAACCACATCCAGTAGATTCACAACTTTCAACATTTTCAAATTACCATGTCCTCATGTTCCTAGATGGCTAAATCCTACGTTCTAGATTCCGAAATGACCAAATTCCTATACCTATTTATTCCTAGATATTCAAATTCCTGCATCTTGAAAGTTGTTTGGAACTCTCTACATGTTCCCATATTCCTAGATGCACAAAATCCTATGTCTCGAAATTCCTACGTCTTGGAATCCCTAGATGCCCAAATTTCTTTAGATATTCCTACATGTTCCAATTATTGCGTCATACAATTTCTAAATTTCCAAATCCCTAAATGTATAAATTCCTATGTCATCATATTCCTAGATACAGGTAACCCTCCTATAACACGGTAGATAGGTTCCTAGAAAATGTCGTGTTGTGTGAAACCGTGTTGTATGAGACTCAGAGCCAGTACAAAAAGGGGGGTTACGTTCCGAAAACTTATTAAAAACAAATATTTTTTTAATTCTACATAAATTTGTATTAATTTCTCTTTTCAAAAGACGATCCAAGATTTGTATCTTTACTTCTAAAGAAATAAATTTTCTCTTAAACGTTGTTTTTTTATATTTATCGGACATGGCTTGGGACTGAAACTTAATGTCTTAAACGTCCAATGTCCGTGTTGTAGGAGGGTTACCTATATTTAAATTCTCATGTTCCATTATTCCTACGTCTCGAAATCCCTAGATGCCCAAATTAACCCCATATCTCTATATGTTCAAGCTTCTATATCCCAAAAATCCTACGTCTCTTAATCCTCGAATAGTCAAATTTCTAAATCCCCATATTTCTACATGTGAAAATTCCTACATCTCAAATTACTCGACCAACATATCCCTACATCCCCATTTCCATAGATCCCAAAATCCCGAAGTCCCAGATCTGAAGGTACCCAAAATCCATGATAAAACGTTCAAATCCCTGAAAATT
Organism: Megachile willughbiella; assembly: GCA_945859595.2. Classification (NCBI taxonomy): domain Eukaryota; kingdom Metazoa; phylum Arthropoda; class Insecta; order Hymenoptera; family Megachilidae; genus Megachile; species Megachile willughbiella. The sequence goes on from OX243796.1 coordinate 17,270,021, forward strand.
CATAAAAATCAACGGAGCGAGAGCCCCATCCGTTTTGAATGGCACATCTACCCCGGGAAGTCAGATTTGCTCTGGAGTGTACTTTCCAAAACGTAGAACGCAGACAAAAGAATGTCCATCGCCGGAATTCTGCGGTTAACAAGCGTAGAAATTTTTTCCATTTCCCTTTCAACCCGACGGCAACTACGAAAACCTCGCGACAATAAAGTCTCACGGTGATTGCTTTATATCCTTAATCTTCTTGGCTCATTACCACTTTCATTAAGTTCTGGAATTAATTTCCGTCCTAGAACAAAATTTTTTCCTCCTTTTCTTTTGGAAATAGTTCCGCGAACAAACCGTGGAAACTTCAGACTCGTTTCCAATACGAGTATTAAATTTAAAAATCGGTGCGGTTCAATTTTGATCCTTAATGAGGTCCTTGATTACGGGCACGAGATACGATAAATGTTTTCAAGATAGATTTCGAGATTTGTAATTACTCCGCTAACGATTAATTGATAAAGTTGCAGTTGATAAATGAACAGTTTTTAATTAAGGTTTGTATTGTAGTTGTTAATTAAAGGATTTGTTTATTAAAGAAGATTAAAGTGCAGTTTTTAATTGGAATTTGTCGAATTAAAGTGTGGTTTTTGATTCGAAATTAAAAATTGAAGGTGCAGCTTTTAATTCGAAATTGAAGATTGAAAGTTAATTTGATTGAAGTGCTCTTTAATTAACGTTGTAACTTCAAACATTTATTGAAGCTTCTATTTTGAAATGAAAATGAAGTTTTCATTTCAAATGTGTTTAATCAAAGATTAGAAGTGGTTTGATTGTATCGCGTTGAAGTAGGAATTATATTTCTAACAACCAAAATTATATTCTAACGACTAAAAAAGAAAGAAATATAAAAAAATATATTCTCGAATTTAAGAAGTTCCATTACATAAAAAATGCAACATAATACTATACCCACACGTGTTGAAAAATTAAGTAACTGCGTATGTTTATATTATAGAAATGTATTTATTTCTAAAGTTCGAATTTAGTCAAGTTTAAGGGATGAAATTGTACTTCAAAGCTTAATACTTGAACTATTAAGGAAGCTATAGTGACTGATCATCTATTGATCAGTATCAATAGTTCGATTCTACATATGGTATATTGTGGGTTAATGACCTCAATAGTCCACTCCCATAGTTGCCAAACGTAGCGAACCTCCTGGGACAACTCGATCTACATTTGTTCATTTGCTTGTTTGTTTGACTGTACACTCAAAGCCACAATTTCCGGTCTCTTCGCTTGAAATTTTGAGGGTAAATTCGTGAAACACATTAGATTCGCTGCTACATTTCGACGAGGACCTAACGATAGGAACCTGTCGTCATCGACGTCGATCTTCGTCGAATCGATAAAAAACCGTATTTTGGTATTTCGATCATTTTTGACACATACAATCAATTGGAAGCACGTTAAAAGCTCTATAACTCATCGTTGACGACAATACTTGGTCGTCCTTGATGTCGGTCGTCGTGAGATCAACAATAACCGTGTTTGGTATCGTTTTCGATAGTTCCAGACAAGTTTAATCGTTTGGAACGACTTTAAAACCTCTACACCTGATTCTTGTTCTAGCTATATGTTTACAGTAGCTACTCGAAATTTTAAATATACGAATTTGAGGCACGTGGTCTGTATATCCTCTAGTTGTAATTTTGTTGTTACATTCTTATAAAATTTCTTATGGTTTTGGGTAGTGAATTGTGTGTTTGTTTGGTTTGTATTGATGCAGCTGGGTTTTTATAGGGTGCATCAGGATACCTTTGTTTATTGGCAGTCATTGCAAATTATAGTAGGTATGATCGTGTGGGTTTTTCAAATTGAGGATTTTTTTTATGTACTTTTGAAGTTTGGGTAATAGGTAATTAATTTGGAAATATGTGTAGTAGGTGATTAGGTAATTTGGAGATTTGGGAATTAGGTACTTTCGAAGGGAACTAGGTGATTAGGTGATCTGAAAATTTGAGCATTAGGTAATTAGGTAATTTCGAGATTCGGAAATTAGGGAAATTGGGATTTTTGAAATTTTTAATTCAGAAAATTTAAAAATTTGGTATCGCCAAGAAATTTACAAATCTGGAAGTATGAATGCTTGAAAATTTCGAAATTGGAGATCAGATAATTTGGAAATATAGGAATTTGAAAATTAATGCTCTTGAAAATTTGCAATTTAAAAAGTTTACAAATTTTGGAACTTGAAGATTTGGAAATTGGGAATTAGGTTATTTGAAAATTTAGAGAATTACTTCCAAACATAAAAATTTAGAAATTTGACAAATCGGGCTATTGAAAATTTGAAACTCGAACAAAACTACTAAAAATTATATTTCTCAAATTGCGGATTTTTAAATTTATGTACTTTTGATGTTTGGGAACTAGATGATTAATTCAAAAATACGAGTAGTAGGTAAATTTTAAAGCACCCATAGACCCACAAGTTTTAAACAATCAGTCGTTGGATTCACAAGAATATTGAAAGCGAGTGATAATCTCGTTTCCTTCGGGTGCAGAAAAATAACGTTATTAGTTATGATTTGATATTCTCTCCGGTATCAGGGGAGCGAAAAATCATGCAACACGAAATCGACCGTTTCCCGGAGCGTTTTAATCCCCGGAAGTAGAAATTGTTTGGCGTTGAAGATAAGAAAACGGAGATTACTTTACAAGTCCTTTGAGGTTGAAATCACAGCGGGCAACAGCAGCAGGCGTGTTCTCGGTAGGAACGTCAGTATCGTTGTCAGAAATGGCCGAAAGCGGTGTATTTTCTAGCTGTGCACCAGCCGGTTTACGCAGTTTATCCTTTCTTTTTCGTCTTCCGCTTATTGCCTTTCAAGAATCTCCTTTTTCTCGCTCGCTTTGCATAAAGCGTCCGCGGAGCTTTCGTTTAAACCTGTTATCTCGGCGAAATTTACGAGATATCAAAATATCGTTTCGCTTCTCGGTGTTTATTAACGTTTCACCGACAGTCTACCGGCGAACCTTTTAATAATAATCGTTCGTGTACATTTCCCTAAGCACGGAGGATATCTTTATCATTTTTGAGAGTGGATGGGTAATTGAATCGTTTGGATTAGGGATTTTGTGTGGACTCTTAAGGAAATTGCATTTATGAATTTGGTTCAAGTAATAACACTGTAAATTTGAGAATTTGTGGAGTTGAATTTGGAAATATGGGTTTTGAAATTAGGGAACTTGGGAATTTTTTAGTTTCAAAATTTGGAAATTACAAAATTTCGAATTTTGGTAGGGGGTACACAATAAATTTGAAATTTGGTAAATTAAGAGATTGGGAAATTTGAGAATTTATAAATTTCTAATTTACAACTGAGAAATTGAGAAATTGGGAAACTTGTAATTTGACAAATTGGGGAACTTGGGTAATAATGATTTGTAGTATTGAACCAATATTTAGACATTTTTGAAATCGTGATTATTTTTACTTCAACCGTTCTCGTAGAATGACGAACCACCAACGTACATAAAAATCTCCATAAATGTGGCAATATAACGAGTCTCCCATAAAGCGCATTTTTCCCTTGTAAAATATTTGTCTAATCCTTGCACCACTCTAAACAATTAAAACAACTGTTTGTTCGTTGTCGAAGCTTTTAGGTAACGTGTTAACTAATCGTTGACGTTGAGCAAGAAACTGATCGACGTTCAGTTATAGTAGCTAAGAGGACGACGTAAGCTCGGCTGGAAATCTGGGTTAAGTTCGAGCAAGATGATTAACGGCCATCGGTAATTAAGCAGATTATTGCGACGTCGTGAAAAACGCTCAGTAGTCGTCAAGCCAGATAAACGATGCTTGCGGTGCAGATACGAATTTGAATAGGTTTTTGTGATCGTTATGCGTCTGGAAATAGAAGCTACTCCACGAACGACGATAATGTATGTGCAATTTTAAGCAACAATGACACAAGCTTTTTAATTAACATAATTGTGCAGGTGGTATGCATTTATGTTACGAATAATCGTACGTGAATTATTCGATTTCGAAACGATGAAGGTCTAAAAGGTTTTCGTGACAGAACCACAAGATGGCGCTTGTAGCACATCCGTTTCAAGCTTATAGAATAATGGGGATTATTATGTAATCTAATATTAATTTCGAAACATATAATGTGGGGGATAATTTCATGACTGAAAAGTATCACAGAATGATACATGTTGTATATCAATTTAAAGCTTAAGAAACGAAGGAAATTACTGTATAAACGCATCATGGATATTTGTAATACAAAATGGCCGACTACATGTTACAGTAAATAATTTTTTTATTTTCAGATGTGAAAGGTTTAGGATAATTTCATGACTGAAAAGTTTTATAGAATGACACTTATTGTATATCAATTTAAAGCTTCAGAAATTAAGAAAATTATAGTGTAAATGCACCATGGATGTTTCTAATACAAAATGGCCGATTTCGAATTATAGTAAATAATGTCTTACTTTCGAAACATACAAAGTGTGATAGAAATTCATGACAGAAAAATATCACGGAATGGTAATTATAGTATATCAATTTAAAGCTTAAGAAATTCAGAAAATTATAGTGTAAAAGCGCCATGGATATTTCTAATACAAAATGGCCGATTGCGAGTTGCAGTAAATACATCAATTTCGGAAAGCACAAGGTCTAAGACAATTTCATGACTGAAAAGTATGACAAAATGGTACTTAAGTTACATCAATTTAAAGGTTAAACATTAAAGAAAATGACTGTGTAAAGGTTTCAATTTTATTCTGAAAAGAAAATGGTAGATTCTTCATTGAAACATCATATACTCAATGTTAAGCAATATTAAACTACAAAATCGTTAATGCATTGATCAAACAAGGAATCAGCCATTATTATATAAAAACATGCATATTAATTTCGTTACTCTCAATTTTGCGTTAAAAGCACTAACAAAGTTACTTTTAATTTTGTATTAAAAACATTAAAGAAACGTTCATGTAGTTATTTGAAATACAGGTTACCGTTATAATTCATGTGCCACAAGTGACATATCGCGATACTTTTGCTTGATGAAAATGGCCCCATAACGTATAAGTCCGAAATTTCGTTATTTAATGAACGATAAATATCTTATACGGTGAATGGGGTCGTTAGGGACCCAGAAGTGAAGCAAGCGCGACGGTAAACATAATAAACTAATTACCAATGGCTCCCATCGAATTCGGTATCGAAATTAATCCAAACGTCCCGACCGATAAAGTCAGATATCATCGATAATTACCGGACACGCGTTATTCGTTGACATCCTAATTACAACAAACACAGAAGCATTATAAGCGGCGCGTACCGACGAATACCACGCTGATTGGCCGAAACCAATTACCCTTCGATGCTCACGCGCCCGATTAATCGCCGCCGCGTACGCGACCCAGCTTCGCGTTAAATAAATAATGCAAAGTCTACTTTGTGCTTGTCGAACGACGGCTTGAAAAATATTTCGGAATAAACGAGTTAAAAATGTGACAATGAAACATCATTAAATAGAACGGCTCGGTATTCGAGTATGAAAAATTTTGTTTATTTTGATTGTCATAAAAAAGAACTTAGGGAGGAATTTTGGAGAATGGAGATACGTAAGTTTAGAAAGTTGGAAATTCGGAAATATAGACATTTAAAATTTAGAAATTTAGAGATATAGAGATATAGGGATTTAATATTTAGAAATTTAGGAATTTAATGATGTAGATTTAGCATTTAGAAATATAGGAACTTACAGATATAGAGATTTAAAATTTAGAAATTTAGGAATTAAAAAATTTAGAGATTATTTCTAACTCTCCCAATTTGGAAATTTAGTATGACTATATTTGTAAATTTGGAAACATGATAATTCCAAATTAAACGTTTTTTAAATTTCGTATTTGTTACATTCAAAAACTTTGAAATGGGAAATTTTTTGCTTTGTATTACTAAATTTGCAGCCATTCAATTTTGTAAATTTGTAAATTGGAATAATTGCAATTCTGATAGTTTTACATTTCAACATGTGTAAATACAAGTGTAGAGTTCGAAATGTTTATATTTCTATATTTCTAAATTTTCCAATTTTCTACTTGCTTCAACTTTTCCCATTTTCCCCATTTTTCCATTCTTCAATCTTCTATTTTTTAAATATTTCTGATTCTCTAATTTTTCAATTTTTCAATTCTTCAATTCTTCAATTCATCAATTCTTCAATTCTTCCGTTCTTCGATTCTGCAATTTTCCCATTTTTTCACATTTCTCTACTTTCCAACTTTGCCAAATTTGTCAAATTCTCAATTTTACGAAATTTTTCAACTTTCCAATTTTGTCCAATTTTTCAACTTTCCAATTTTGACAAATTTTCAACTTTCCAATTTATCTACATTTTTCAACTTTCTAATTTTGCTCAATTTTCCAATTTTTCAACTCTTCAACATCACAACACTCAAATTGAAAACTGAAATAGTCAAGAAGTTCAGAAATTTAAAAACGTACACATACCAAAATCTCATACATTTAAATTGCTAAACCGTCTATCCATTAGTGTCCACAGCTGGCCAACTTAAACGTCGTTACCCGTTTTCCCCCAGATACATCTCGAATCTTTTACATCCACCTTCCCGTTTGTAATCAACGTCCCGCAAAACAACGAAACACAAATATCGCAGAGAGACCGGGCAAGTAAAAACAATTGCTCGCATCAAAGGTTTAAACGATTTTCTGGGTTTCCCTTTAGGAGCATAGTCGGTGATCTCCATGGCGATTTCCCTACCATATGGCTACATTTTCTAGTCATCGTGCTCGTTTCTCGAGCGATCTCTCCTCCTCTGCGTAGAAAATACCCCGGTGGTTGTTGGCAAGGGTGAAAAAAGGAGAGACAGAGAGGTTCTCGCCGATTAATTTCCGTTTCTCTTTCGTCCGTCGTTCGTGCGAATCGTCCCCGGCTGTTTTCGAGCTTGCTGAAGCGTATTATAATCCCCGACGCACTATTGCGTTTTGTCTCGACCTAGCCGGCTCCGATATTAAATCATTCGAGACTCTTTATTAACGAAGCCTAGCTCGATCGGATATTCGAGCCGTCTACGATCTACACGGTTCACGATATTATAATTAACTTCCGCTTTCGTAATGTACCTAAAAACGACGGGAGGTACTTCGAATCGTTTCAAGTTCTGATATGGAGAAGTGGTCTGTAGCTTCAATAATTGTATGACACCGATTCTTATTAACTTTTTACACTAGATTTACGAAACCTATCAAAACGAACCATAGATTATTTTAAACGACAAAACTTATTAAGAAATTTTTGTAGAAATATATGTCAACTTTCGTCAAGCTAAAGTATCAATGTCTTAAGCAGTTCACATCCCCAATTTATTTATTTTTCTACTTTAGTTCAAATTTAAATATAAGTGACCGTCAAACATCCGTAAACTTAGTGTTAATGATCAAACCGAACGATTGCATGTCTATGTTGCGAAGTGAACATCTATGTATCTGTCGCAGGAAAATGATCAAAATAGAGATTTATCTAATCCTCAAGGTATATGATTCACGGAAGATGTTAAAATAACTGTGGGGTGATTTCCCTGAAGAAAGTAAGTGATTTGATCAAATTCGTGAAATAATATTGTTTAGATATTAAAAGTATTTAGTTAGTAAACCATGCATTGTTAAATGTAGAATAGCTAATACAACAATAGTCATTGAAACACAAATTATAGAACTGTGCGAGAGCTGACTTATTTCATCTTTTGACTAAAACAGTTAAGGGATTTGATCGAATCACTTACTTTCAAGGAAATCACCCCACGTTGTTATTTTAACATCTTCCGTGAATTGATCATATACCTTAGGGATTTGATCAAATCCTTATTTTCATCATTTCCCTTATATCCGATGTTCCGCAGTGAATAACCTCGTGTCTATTTCGTGTCTACCTATTCGTTCTCTTATTTCGCAAGATGAAGGCTCGGTGAGGGTGTACAATTTTTACGAACAAGGCTGAGGGACACAGTTCCTGATTTCTATTGGGTACACAAATTCGGGTGGAAATAAAAATCCGAGTGACGTATGCGGTCTATTCCCCAAAAAGTGAGCGTAGCAAGTAATAAAAGCAAGCGATACCTCGACACGAATAGGAAACTGCAAATAAAGGTCTCTACTACCAAGATTACGGAATCTGGCAGCCAGATGTGAATAATAGTAAACTAAAAATACTCGGTAAGATGTAACGATTCATGTGTTATTGCTACTACAGGAGCCTATTGATTTGAATCTGTACAAAGTGCCCGGAGAAATGAAAACGGTATATTATTGTATCGATGGAAACTTGGATGTAATCCTCTCGCGATGATATTGTATTCTAACACTTTGCACTCCGCTGTCCCCTCTGAGGGGACATTTTAAATGGTAAAATAAACTTTCGAATAAACGAAATTTAAATTTCGAGTTTCAGTCAATGGTACTTTTTTGTTATTTCATAAGACGTGTATAGACGTGACTGCATAATAAGTTTTGCAATTAGATTGACGTATATACACGTCTGTGGCATTTAACACTAGATTTACGGAACCCGTCAGATGACGGATCATAGATCTCTTATTTTAAATGACAAAACAAATTAAGGAATTTTTTTACAAATGTATGTCAACTTTTGTCAACCTAAAGAAACAATGTCTTAGGCAGTTCACATCCCCAATTTATTTATTTTTCTACTTTAGTTCAAATTTAAATATAAGTGACCATCAAACGTCCGTAAACCTAGTGTTAAATCAAGATGACTTTTTAAAATCTGTATATATTTTATCACTCTGTGTTTCATTGTCTTATCGTTTATTTACTTTTTGATTCCGTTTTTAATTACAAATTATACACGCATTTAGTAGTAATTAAATGCTTCGTCAAAACTGTTTTTAGTGTCAATTGAATTAAATATAGATTGAGACACTAATTAAGCGATTTTAATCAGTCACCATTGCTATTTCAGACTGTTACATCGATTGTTTCGTTAATATATTGTTTACTGGTAATTTTATACAGAAGCTATCTCATGTCATTGGTTATTGTTCTCTAATTGAATATGAAATATATAATATTCCAATAATTATCCATGGTTGATGTAATATCATTTTAAATTCACGCTTCGTCAAAATCACTTTCGTTATTGGATTCTATTACATTTCCTTCCTGTCGATTTCAATTTCGAAATTGTCTAAAATTTTCAAAATTGGAAATTTACATCTTTACAAATTTTTTAAACTAGATTTAAAAATTTCTATATTCCAAAACTGATTTGCAAATCCTTAATTTTTAATTTTCTTGATCGTAAATACCATACGTCTCTAAATTTCTAAATCCCAAATATTTCAATTTTCTGATTAGCAAATTTTTTAAATCTTCAAATTTACTGAAACTTCAAACATCTAGACTTTCAAATTATTAAACCTTCAAATTTATAAATCCACAAATTGCAAAATCCTCAAATTTTTTTAATTTTTATATTTCAGAATTCCTAAATTCCTAAATATCTAAATTTTCATATCATCAAATTGATAACAGCACAAACATCTTCAATCTCCGAATTTCCAAATTTCTTAATTTCCTAGGTCTTCAAATATCAAAATCCTCAAATTCACTATAATTCCAAAATTTCCATGTTCCAATTTAATAAATCTATAAATTATCAAAGTTACAACTTTCCAAATCCTCAAATTTATTAAATCCTTAATTTTCTAAAATTTTCAAATCCTCAAATTTTCTAAATCTACAGATTTTCTAATTCCCCAAAATTTCCTAATTCCTCAAATTTCCAAGTTCCCGAATTTATGAATAAACTTTATAAATATCTAAATTTGTATTACCAAATCCCGAAATTTACAAGTCTTCAAAATTCCTGAATTCCCATATTCCCAAATTTACTAAATTTAGGAAAATTTACAACACAACCTTCTAAATTCCTAAATTTTCAAATCCCCAATTTTTCTAAATTCCAAAATTTCCAAATCCCCAAATTTCTTAAATTCCTAAATACATCCACGTTTATAATCATAAATTTTCTAAATCTCCAACTTTCCTAAATCCCCTTTCCTGCTAACTAAGAAACATTTCGCAAGAAATCAAATTTTGAGACGAAAATAACACTATCCACATTTAAACATTAAACTAGACAATTTATAATCTAGAATCTACATATAATCGATCAATTTCCGGTAGAAATAATCGTGATGAAAGTATTAGAAGGACAAAACCATAAAAAGGCAAGAGAAAGATATCGCATCGAACATTTAACCGCCATGATTCCACAGAGAAACACTCATCCTGTAAATTCGATTTTGACGAAACGCTAAAGCGTTCCTTTCCGTTTCTCCTCTCTTTGCTCTCCAACCGTACACACAATGTTCTGCCGAGTTACGGTTGTGTGGTTCCAAACTCTGTCTCTATCTCCCCCTGTCCCTTTTTCTCCGTTTCTCTGCACGGTTATAACGAATTTCGAGGATCGCCGAACGAGGGAGTGTACGAAAGGGAGGAGGTGAAGAAGAACGATGATTCGAGAGGGTATAATATGCCTCGACGGACTTGAAAACGATTCACGCGAACTATAGAGGAACTGGGAACGGGAATTAATCGACGGAAATTTCCACTTTTTCTCGCCACCATTATGTTCTTGGGGACAGTTTTGAAAGATAATTAATAGAGATCTGTTATCCAAGAGATACCACGTGAACTTTCATCAGCAGTACGTTCTGCGTATTTCGAAATGTCTGCTGCAGAAATTCGAATTAAATTCACTATCTCATTTTTCCGAATAAGGAAGTTGTTTACAGTGAACATTTTACAATATGTTAGTACAATGAATTTGAAGAATATTTTACAATATGTTCGAACAATGAATTTGAAGAATATTTTACAATATGTTAGTACAATGAGTTTGAAGAATATTTTCCATATTTAAATAATATTTTAAAATGAATTTAACCCCTTGCACTATTTTGACGAGTCTGATACATGACGCATTCGTACTTCAGCTGTGATCAATTTTACTCGAATTTTTAATGCGATTTAATTTGGAGTTCAAGAGTAATTATAATTTGCATAGTTAACAATTGCATAATACCAGATTGGCATAACATTTCAACTTTCTTTGTCTATTCTAATTTTGTAGCTATGATTAGTTAGGTCTGACTGACGAACCTAGCAAGTAAATCATAGGGCAAGGGGTTAAAAATATTTTCAAAATAAAAGAACGTGTTCTAAGAATTTAGAGATGAATGTTTTGAATACTGAACGCTATTAAAAACAATTGCAGAGGATAGCAATGAAGAGACATAATAAAGCTGAGTAATAAAAAAGTTGTACAGTAAAAACGATATACTAGTAGGATGGTGAAATATTATGATATTATAGTAAAATAGATTAAGGGAATAATAAAATAATATGATAACAATATGATAAAATATGATAAAATAATAAGATAGTAAAATAATAGGACAGTAGAGTAATACAACAGCACAATAGTGACATGATAAAATAGTAAGGTAACAGAATAGCAAAGTCGTAGAATAGTAGAGTTGTAAAATAGTAAAATAGTTTTAAAGAAAAATGGTGAAGAATAGTGGAATAGTAGAGTAGTTAGAACAGGAGAGCAGGAGAATAGTAGAATAATAGAATAATGCAATAATAGAATAATGGAGCAATGGAATAATACAAAGAAGGAATAGTAGAATAGTGAAATTGTAGAATGGTAGAGTGGTAAAATGGTAGAATAATAGAACAGTGGAATATTGGATTAGTAGAATAATGGATTAATGGAATAATAAAGTAATGAAATAGTAGAGTTGTTGAATAGTAGAACAGTAGACTAGTGGGATAGTAAAATTGTGAAATAGTAGAATAGTGGGATAGTAAAATTGTGAAATAGTAGAATAATGGAATAGTAGAATAGTAGAAGAGTACAATACTGGAATAGTAGAATAGTGGAATAGTAGAATAGTGAAATAGTGAAATAATGAAGTAGTGGAAGAGTAGAACAGTGTAACAGTAGAATACTAGAATAGTAAAATAGTGGAATAGTATAATAGTATAATAATAGAATAGTAAAGTAACAAACTATTAAAATAATAAAATAATGAAATTGTAAAATAGTGATATAGTAAAATAGCAAACTAGTTAAACAATAAAATAATGAAATATTCCTACAAAAATAATGTCAAAAAAATAAAGTAAACTAACATACAAATACCTATGATATCTATTACTTGTACACATGTACAGTTGACATAAAACTCGAAAATGATCGCGTACTATTAATAAAATTATTATCCATAATTTTAAAGCAAGACTAAACTACGTGCTCAACACATGCAAATAAATTTTTGTACAAAGTCAATATTAATAAAAGTGTCCCTTAATTAACACAATGTCCCTAAATCAGTGTCATTACTTAGATAAATAAAACAGTGTGTCAATATGCTACCGCAAACTATTGTATAATAATATAATAGTTAAATAGTGCATCAAACTAATTCAAATGCAATTATTCTTCTAACGAACATGAATACCAAAGTACCAAGCTTTGAATTGCAATTAATAGAAGTTTATAAATATATATTAAACCTTAACCTATCTCTACCAATTAACCGAAATTCGATTTTCCATTGCACATAAAGAAAATGGTACGATAACTCGATAACGTTCCCCTGGGTAATTCTCGGCGTATCAAAAGAAATTTTGATATCCGAATATCACGCGGCTCTGTTTAATTACGAATTAATTAACGCAGAGCTTTTTCACTCCGTCATGATCTGCGATGCTTGAATTTGAAATCGTTCGAACATGAAGAGAAAACACGTTTGATGGGTTGAATATGGGGACCAGAGAAAAATATGAGGGATGAAATCTACTCCTGGTGGATCGATTCAACAGGAATGCAGGCCAAGCATGGAATTAACGCGTATTTTTGTAACGAAGTATTCATACTAGTGAATGTTTTACTGAACTGAATATGAGCGATCGGAGAGAAATACCGCGAGAAAAATGCCATGTATCGCTTTTCAAAGCAGTTTTAAAAAGGACAGAGATAATTTGCTTTAATGTGAAATATCGTGATTAGACAAAATTATGCGAACATTTTTGAATTTTTAAGATATATAATTTTAAAATTTTTAAATTTTCAATATTCCATTCTATAAATTTTCAAATCTTTCGATATTCTATTTTTTAAACTTTCAAATCTTTCAATTTTCAACTCTTCGACCATTCGAATTTTTCTAACTTTCTTAAGATTTTATATTTTTAAATTCTCAAATCATCCAATATTCTATTTTAAAAATTTTCAACTCCTCGACCATTCGAATTTCTCCAACTTTCTTAAGATTTTATATTTTTAAATTCTCAAATTTTTTAATATTCTATTTTAAAAATTATCAATTTTCTGACTAATCAAATTTCTCTGTCTAATGTTTTTATATTTTTCAATTCATAAATTTATTAATTTTCTACACATACAAATTTTCAAATATCTAAATATCTACATTTGCAAATTTGTGTCTATGATACTTAAAATATTTTCTTCCGACTGGTTGGTACTTCTAGTGTTAGAAAACATGCTGAATTATATACTACTTGAACAAATACATAAATCAATGACTATACAATAAATATATATGTATTAAATGGCTATAAATAAGTACCAATTTTTAATTGTATTACAGTGTTAAACTAGAATAGTTAAGACGATAGATCAAAAGTATCCGTATTTCAGTATCCATGAAACTAAAATGTTTCCTCCTTTTAAACAGAGCCGAAAACTGTGCGATCTTCTCTGAATCCTTCCTTTTTCCAATCTTCACTTCCGTATCGTGAACGAACGTTAAAGTAATCAAGAGACACGCGATTTCAGAGGGAACAAAGGGAAAAGCAATAATGAATCTCGCGTACAGCTCGGTGGACTCGAAAATAGCCGTTTGATAGGAACGAAGTGGAGAGAAGAGAGAAGCCAGAAATAACGGTGAAAATCGTTTTCTTTTATTTTCGCAATTGACGGCGCGTTCAAGCTCGTCGGGATGAAAATCATCGAAGAAACGATTACGAAGTGTATCGATGTTCGGTTTAACGAGACGATTCTATTCGACGCGTACGTGGTTACACGAAATAACTCGACGATGTGGCCATGGGGCTGCGATGCTGGCGAGCATAAATTACATTTGCATCTTGTAGCGTATTTTCTATCCGGGGATAGCTGCACCAAGGGGTATGCAGATAAGGGTATGAATAATATATTATATTCTGAAATTAAGCGGATCGTCTAATCCGCACGACTTTTGTAATTCAAACGAGAGGGAACGCGAGCTGAAGATAGAGCGAGAGAGAAAATAACGGAGACAGCCCACGATTAACTTGTTACAATCATTATTGCAAGAATAATCCGATTGCTTGAATATCATTATCGTGTAATATTGCCAACGATAAATTTTGTTCAAAAGGAAAATTGTATTTTTAATATTCAACTCTGAAGGTGAGACTGCTCATCAATTCTGAATGCTTAATGAATACTGTCATGATTTCATGAATTAAACGTATTTAAAAGTCACATTTACTACACATCAATTTAAAGCTTCAGGTTTGCTGAAATCGACTATATAAATGCTGTATCGATATTGTAAATATTAGCAAAGTTATGTATTAGAAAATAAAACTCTTAAGTTGCAGTAAACCAAACAGCTGATTTTGAAATGTAAAGTGTCTGATGCGATTTCATGACAGAAAAGTATCACAAAATATCATTCATGACACATGAATGTAAAGTTTGAAGCCTGACGAGAATGCCTATGTAAGTGCACCATTAATATTTTTAATATAAAATGATTGGTATTTAGTTATACCAAATAATGATGTTATATTACATATCAACTATACAATTTTTCAATATAAAAAGTCTAAGAGGATTTCATGACAGAAAAGTATCACAAAATATCACTTATGATACATCAAATTAAAAATTAAGGAGTGGAGAAAATAATTGCATAAACGCATCGTCGATGTTATTAACATAAAATGGCTGATAGTCAATGATAGTGAACAATATTACTATTGCACACGTCAACTGTCCAAATTAGGAATGTATAAGTTTCAATACAAAATCATGACAGAAAATTGTAGTAAAATATTATTCATGACACATCAACTTAAAGCTTAAAGCTTAACGAAAATGCCTATTTAAGTGCACTATTAATTTTTTTAATTTTTAAATGACCAGTTAGTTGTATCAAGTAGTGGTGTAATATTATGCAGCAACTATGCAATTTCTCAGCCTAAAAAGTCTAAGAAGATTTCATGACAGAAAAGTATCACAAAATACCACTTATGATATATCAAATCAAAGTTTAAAGAATGGAGAAAACGATAGCATAAACGCACTGCCGATATTTTTAATATAAAATGGTCAATGGCCCATTATAGCAAATACTGTTAGTATTCTTCATATCAACTGTACGATTTCAGAAGGTAAAAGGTATAATACGCTTTCATGACAGAAAAGTATCGTGAAATATCACATATAACATATCAATTTAAAGTTTAATCCTTGACGAAAATAAACATATACACGAATCGTTACTATTTTTAATATAGACTAATTAGTGATTAATTATAACGAACAGTGTTGTTGAAATACAGTACCTATTATTTAATTTTTCATTCTGAAAAGTCTAAGACGTTTTCATAGGAAAAAGCATTATAAAAAATTTTAAAGTTTTATAATAACATTGCTACTCTTTTTAAAGTCACTAAAAGCTATCACTTTTTATTTTGTTCATTTCGTTTTAGTATTTCATTTCTTACATTTATTTTCAGACATCACGTATTGTTTTTAAATAAAATTTATCTTTTTATTGTACATTATTGATGTAAAATATTGTACTTGTATTTCATATTGTAATTGCATTTCAGTTTTTAAAATATTTTTCTTGATAACAGTCGACTGAAATACGTTCAACGCCGTTTATTACGTGTTTCTCTAATTTATTCGTCATAGCTATCGACCGTGTGATTTTTATCTCGTCATGGAAAATGTCGAAGCTCGATGGAACAGAGTTTCTCGGGGATTAATTTTCGCTCCTCTGTCGACTCCAATTCGCGTTAAAATTCGCCTCTATTTTCTCGTTCGTCGACACGCGGCGTTCTCTTGGCGCATAATTGTGCTGGATTGCTCTTTTGTGCACCTTACATTGTTACATCGGCGTTAATGTTTTAAATCCTGTATGCAAGAATTTGCTGTTCGAATTATTGCCAGGAAACTTGACAATTGACTAACGACTGAACATTATTTTCATCAAATTCTACGTGCAAGTCAGGCAGTTGATTAATCGTTGTATTGTTCAACAAGTATTTCACAAAACAATTGTCCTATTGTTGTACACATTTGCAATTTTTGAATTCTACAAACATTTTTATTAAAACAATTTATGCTACTTCCTTTTAAAGTATTAAAGAATTTAATGATTTAATTATTAAAGATTTTTAAAGTATTACTTGTTAATGGAGAATAAGAAACAGTAAAATGTTTCATTCATTGTTCGTTTCGACGAAGAACCAGTCATTTTGAATTGAGAATATCTATGAAACATTTATGTGGTTTTTTTCTATGATCTTTGAGCTTGAAATTGATGTGCCATAAGTGGTATTTTGTGATACTTTTCTGTCGTGAAATTATTTTAGATCTTTATGTTTTGAAATTGAACAGCACGTGTGTAACATAATAACACTCTTTACTATAATTGATCACTAGTTATTGTATGTTAAGAATATTAATGGTGCATTAATATGGTCACTTTTGTAAAGGTTTGAGCTTTAAATCCATATGTCATAAGTGGTATTTTGTAACACTTTTCTGTCATGAATTTATTCTAGACTTTCATGTTTCGAAATTGGACTGTATGTATACAATACATGACACTATTTACTGTCATTGACTCTCAGCCATTTTTTGTTAGGAATATTAAGGGTGCATTTATATACACAATTTTGTTATGGTTTAAGCTTTAAATTGACGTATCATAAGTGGTATTTTGTAACACTTTTCTGTCATGAATTTATTCTAGACTTTCATGTTTCGAAATTAAACCGTATGTATACAATACATGACACTATTTACTGTCATTGGCTCTCAGCCATTTTTTGTTAGAAATATTAAGGGTGCATTTATATACACAATTTCATCATGGTTTAACCTTTAAATTGATGTATCATAAGTGGTATTTTGTAATATTTTTCTGTCATGAATTTATCTTAGACTTCTCACATTACAAATTTAACAGCTGATGTGAAATACAACACTGCCTATGACCATTCATCATAACACGTTAAGAATATCAATAATCCTAGATATGTAACCTATGAACTAATTATCGATAAAAAATCTCCTTTGTGCAACTACGATGTTGGCAATATAACGAGAGTCTACTGTACCCACGGTCACGAAATAAAAGTTAGATAAGGTGATGAAGAAGATCATCTCCACGGATAAATCATATTACTGGAGGATAGAGGCAAAGTTTCAAGTAGCTGGTACGCTTATAAATAATTAATAGCTTATGTATAATACAAAAGACAAAGAGGGTAGCCGGGAAATCATGCGATCGGAGGATATGATACGCTTCAAAGGATTTAAAAGAAGGTACAACGGACAGAAGAAACGAAGATTAATCATGGAAAATCTTCTTCGTTTCCCGTCTTTTTTTTTTATTCCCGGACTCGTTCTTAAGCGTGCTTCCTCGTTCGTAGCAAAACCGTTGGTCGACCATAAAATAGCAAAGCTTTGTCAGGAAAATTTATCGAGATATCGGGGAAATCTGGCGTCGTGGAAACGGTCGGTCGCTTCGGGTGAAAAGCTTCCGGTTAAGGAAAAAAACTGAACGTTACAGAACTCTTGGCGGAAGGTGAGAGGGAAAAAAATTAATCGGCGGCCTGGAAAGTGAAAAATATGGTCGGCGTGTGTCACACGTGAGAAAAACTCAAGTGCTCTTCGTCCAGAACTCGTTCCACGCGAAACTTCGCATCGTTTACCACCTTCTGCCACACATCTACGTTTTTCGACCTTAACCCTTTCATTGCCGTCGAAAACTACAGTCAATCTAACGTCAGACACCATTTTTTATGACAATTTTCATAACTCGACACGGGAGATTGATGATACTCGATAAATTTCAATTTTGAAATTGATATCCAACTACTAGTATTTTTCATGATAGTTTTATCATATTTAATGTAACAGACATTGACTTTGAAAATTTGCCTGAGTTAAAATTAACTGGGAAAATATTTAACAATAACTTGAACGTTAACAGTTAAATTAAAAGTGTCCAAATTTTTATTTTAAAATAAATATAATTTAGAACTGAAAATTTCAATATATAATTATAATCTTACGATCACAATTTTCATATTTAATTACAACTCAACATAATTTAATTTTACCACTTTCATTCTATTCATGCAGAAATGTTTATTTTAATTAAAATTCTAATCGATTCATAATTATAATCTCTTACAATCACAATTTCCATATATAATTAGAATTGAATATATTTTAATTTTAATTCAATTAATTTAAAGATGTTTCTGATTTAATATTATAATTACAATTTTATTATATTTTTATTACAATTTCTTACATTTACAATTGTCAAATTTAATTGCAACTAGATGTACTTTAATTACATGATTTACTTTTGTTAAATTAATTTCATTTTAATTTTATTTATTTAAATATCGATAAACTTGAAATGATTTAATTGTTACAGGTGAAATGCAATAATAAAACAGCAGTACAATAAAATTACAATAATTATAATTGTGACTATTTTGTTTAATATGGTAAAAGAAATAACAGAACTAAAGATATCAAAAAAATGTCTACAATTTCATAACACATGATTCACAATACATTATTAGAAATAATATTAAGAAATAATCATCATTATGAGTGAAATATAATAAAACCAACACTACGATAAAATTATAACAATTACAATTATAATCAATAAATTGCAAAATTATAATTGCAATTATTAAAAGGAATATAGAAAAGAATATTATTAAAAATATCAAAAAGAAAGTCAAAAGAACAGAACTAAAAATGTCCAAAAAATTTATATAATTTGCTTTCATAACATGCTCTACACGTTATTTAAAATAATACGAAAATCAAAATAATGTTAACCGAAACGAGTACAGGTCCGATTTCCGCGGCTGAAAATAATCGTACAGAAATTAGCATAAACCATAAAATGGTCGTTTGCTGAGCAAAGGTTAAAACAAGAGCAATCATTTGAATTCGAATCCCAGTCCAATATCTGGATCATCGATTCTTTTTCTTCTTGCCATTTTCACAAGTGGCTTTTGCCCTCGTGCCTTTGCGTTCGCTTCTTTTTGCAGCTGTCTGATGATGCACTCGTCTCTTCTGCTCTTCACCTCGCTCATCTTTTCCCATCATGATCTCTCCTTAGCTTCAGTTTATTAGCCATCCCATCCTCTGCCTCTAACTCGAGCCTTAATCGTTCTATTTTTTTTTTCTCAACCTGTATCCCAAGTTTTTACTGTAGCTTTATTATATTCTTCATAACATGCCGCTTCTCTCTTAAATTGAGTACTCTTTGTCTATTTATGTTATTTGAAAGTTTATCAAGTTTAATGAACTGTTATACATGCTTTTATGTATAACGTTTCAGTTTTTAAGTTTATTTATCAAGTGAGGAAAATTTTATTTTGTATTTTATATTTACATCTCTCGAATATTATTTTGCTGCGTTACTTTTCAATATTATTTTTTGAAATTAATATGTCTTGCTTTAATGAAAATAGTAATGGGTAATATGAAAATTTTATTATTTTGTATTTTATTATTTTACTATCTTTGCGCTGCTGTTTTATTATTATGCTATTTACTATTGCACTATTGATCTATTATACTACTTCACTATCATAGTATCACACTATTATACTGTCTTACTATCACACTATCACACTGCTATACACTAGTATACAGGGTGGTTCACCGCATTTTGCCATCTAGATTTACGTCATTATTATTTCTCATAGCAAACAATGTTTTAGATGAAGTTGAATGGTTTTGAAAGGGGCACATTCTGATTGTATATTTTTTTTTGTAGGTGGACGTGTAAAGGAGATATGAAGGTCATGTTTTTTTAAATCATATATTTTTTATTGTATCAGCTGATGCTCCTTCATATTCTTTACAAAAAAGTATTAACCTATATATGTAAAAAAATCATTAGTTTGGGAGATATTTTAATTTTAATGTCTATTTACAGAAAAGGTTCAATGTGGCGACCATTTGCATCAGAACACTTTCTGAATCGAGAAGTTAATGACTCACTAACATTGCGTAGTGTATCTGATGTTATTTTATTACACTCATTGATGATATTAAAAATGATAACATGTCTATCTGTTCTTCTTTAGAATACCTCATTATGAAGTGATAATTCACCGTATCGTCGTATTCACCGTATTAGATTCATAACAGCGACTAAATTTCACAATAGGTAGGAGAGCAAGAATTATCAACACAGAAAATGTAAATATTTACGTTGATAATTCCTGCTCTCTTACTACATTATCACATTGTATTCATAATATTGACCAGAAAGTCACGATTTCCTAACAAGTTAGAATTAAAATATCTCCTAAACTAATGATTTTTTTACATATATAGGTTAATACTTTTTTGTAAAGAATATGAAGGAGCATCAGCTGATACAATAAAAAATATGTGATTCCATTGAAAAAAACATTAATGACCTTCATATCTCCTTTACACGTCCACCTACAAAAAAAATATACCATCAGAATGTGCCCCTCTCAAAACCGTTCAACTTTATCTAAAACATTGTTTGCTACGAGTAATAATAACGACGTAAATCTAGATGGCAAAATGTGGTGAACCACCCTGTATATGTACTAGTATCATAGGATCACAATATCGTAGTATCATAGTACTATAGTGTCATATCATCATGCTATCATACTATTATACTATTTCACCTCTATATTTCATCATGACATCATAGTATTATGCTATTGTTCTATCACACTATTATATCATTCCACTATTTCGTCACTATTTATTTATTACACTTTATACAAAAATCATCCAGTATTAAATAAAATAAAACATGAACTAACTTCAAAAGAAAATAGATTTTTTTATGACAAAATATTTATATGCATATTTACTTAAGATCATTGTAGTAGTTATATATTATTATTAAAATTATATATTTCCAATGTGACAATTCGTGGTCTTTTCTCATTTTATAGTTTGTACTGGTTATTTATACATTATTGCACTTCATTTAGATTTTTCATAAATTTATATTTTTACTCGACTATTTCATTTTGTCTGAAATTAATTATTTCATAACAAAATATTTAACAAATTTTATGTGACAAATACTGATATCTCAAGACTTAAATTTTCTTTTAACAAATACTTATTAAAAGATTCATTGATCAGTTCAATTAGTACAAAATATTATTAACGAATCAAGTTATCAAACTACACAAATTTTTACTAAGAAAAAGAAAATAATAACAACTACTAACAGTAATAACTATTCTAATGAGAAATGAGACTTACATTGCTAACTGATTTTACTTTGTTATAATAAAAATCATACCCATCTCCATATAAAATAAATTTCACATTAAAACATCTAATCCTCGAATCTCAATAATTATTTCATTTCACCCACCAAATGATCCAAAAACTGGAATAATTCTTAAATCACGCAAAGTCCAATCACCCGTCCCAAATTCTCAGTCGCATTTCAAATACCAAATTTCGTAACCGAGAACGACAAAATCCTGTTAGTTCAGGCGTGTGATGGCCTCATAGTGGTTTTGAATATACCAAAAATGAAGGAAAAAAAGACGATTCTACACCAGCATGGAATCGGTGAAAGCAGTTGTCCACTGAAGGCTCAAACCCGAATCCCATCTGCTGATTCCTTTTTCTTCTACAAAGGAATCTTCACAGCAGGCATCGATTTCTTTGCCTAGAAGTCAATTGGACAAAAAGAAGGGAAAGGTGACAAACCAGCCTTCGGGTCAGATACATAACTTCAGGCAAGTTTGAAGTATTTACAACGGGGTCGTTTTAAGAATACCTTGTCCTGTACACCGGCCCATTAAAAAGTGAGTAGAATTCACAAGATCGGAGGAGAGAAAGAGATACAGAAGCGAGAAAGAATAATCAACAGGGCTGAAATTGGATCTGCTGTGTATATACGGTTATTTCGGTTCCATTTTTCTTGTAATTCTTTGAGCTGGTTGTGTACTAGCGTACAATGGAGACAGATGTTGCGTTTTGTAACTTCAGCTTCTTTTATAGGCGATTTTATTGCTTTTCTATTGGAATTATTGATTTTAGTCCGAGAAAGGTTCGTTCATTAAACATTCATAATTTCCGTTAGTGACAATGTTTTACATAGAATCTATTTTTTATTGAATGTATATCTTTTACCGATGTAATTTTTGAATTTCGCGCGTTATTATATTATATACATAGCGTTGATGAAAAATATTGTGCTAAATTTTATTAGTGAGAAGTAAATGAAATACAATATGTTTATTAAACCGGGGCTGTTGTAATTTTTCATTAATAACAATAGTAATTTCTCTAAAATATATTCTGCAATGAAAAATATATTTTTTGTTTGTCATTTTTAAATTTGGCGCGCTATTATAGTATACATATATATAGTGTCGATGAAAAAATTATGCTAAATTTTGTTAGTGAGAAAATATATTCTGTAATGAAAAATATATCTTTTGCTTAAGTAATTTTTGAATTTGGCGCGCTAACGTGTTACATACACAACAATAATAAAAGAGCTGTACTAAACCTTGTCAGTGAGAATAAGTACTAATTATACCGAACAGAATGTGCTTACTAACTGTGTCATGTCACTGTTTTGCATCAAGAATAATAGTTTTTCTTTGAAACTCATTTTGTAATAGAAAATGGCATAATGACTTTTAAAATTGGCGCGCTATTACAGCGAATACAAAGTGTTGAAAAGAAAATTATACTAAACCTTACTATAAAGTAAACAGAATATTATTTAAAGTAGAAAATATTATTTATTTAAAAATTATTTAACTCTAATAATATTATAATAAAATTATAATGAAATTTTTAACCCTAATATCTATCCGAGGTAATTAATAGAACTATGAAATTATAGTAAACTTATAAATCTCTGTGTATCAAGTATTTATTTTATTCAGCAAAACTTTTTTGAACATCCCATATAATATTTTCCACTTATTTAACTTTAATATTTTGGCTCTGATAAGATTTTTCATTCGTGTCTAGAATATTATAATTTTCAAAAAAAAAAATTGTTTAAATTTCAACTATGTACAAGCTTACTACCACATCCTACTCACATAAATAAAGAAACGTAAAAATACAAAAGCAATAAAACTGGCAAGGTGTATATACTGCTAAAATCATAACATCCGCCATTTTAAAGTTTTAACACGTGACTGCCACGAGCGCCGCAAATCCAATAAGTTGAAACAATTCAAAAAAGAGAGAGTAATTGCTTCAACAGTACGCTTACTACTACTACAACCTGTCAAATCATATCTTCAGCAAATAATTTAATAATATAATCAGCCGCTCGAATTACAGCACTGAACGCGTTGAATGCTCAATTGCGACGTTCGAATAAATAACGCCACAATTTCGATATTAATTACATAATTTAAATGAAAACACTCACCGTGAGCAGTTCGAAGATCGATGAATATCACTAGCCGCAGAAAACACTCATTCAGCAGTTCCACAACACTCATTATCCACTCTCACTCGAAATAACCGAACCTGTCGACGAACAGAAGAAGCACTGTAAAACTGTACCTCACACTTCGAGGTACGAGACACGACTAACTGCTGTCATCGTTCGCGTGTCCTAATCGGCTTTACTCGTACGTACTTCGTAACATTCTTCGGAACTCACGACACCGTCACGAACAACGATCGTGAACTGTCCGACGCGCAGCGGAAATACACGAAAACGAACGAATTTATTAAAAGGAAAGAAGAAATGCAGCTTTACGCGATTACATCTCATGTAAACGGTCCATGGCGGACTGCACATCGGTGCAAGGATGCAAGATGCAACGTGATCGTTCGATGCTGGCGCCATCTGCCGACGCTGTGTATCGACCATGATCGATCTATCGATTATTCAGACCGAACAAAACTATGCGCCATACTATTTTCAAGGAAATTACTGTTTTTATATTCTTTATATTTTAATACTATAAATATTATTATTATACATATAACCTATTGTAAATATGATCTATGTTTATTTATAATATAAAGTATTTATTATAGGTTACGTTAGGTTAGGTTAATTTACTGTAGGTTGCATACAATAATAATAGTGTAGGTTGTATACAATAATAATATTTGTAATATTGATATTTATGATAAGTTATATATACAAAAATATTATTTGTAATATTGATATTCATGATAAGTTATATATAATAATAATAATATCTATAATACTGATACTTGATATATAATAATAGTGTGTATAGTATTAATATTTATGACACATTATACAATATATTAATACTGTTTATTAAAGAGCAAGATTCAAAATTCCCAAATTTCCCAAACTGTTCAAACTTTCTGAATTGCTCACATCTTTAAATATTCGAAAATAAATATTTCGAAATTTTTCAAACATAAAATTCCCAAAGTCCCAAACTTGTCGAAATTAAAAATTTCCAATATCCAAAATTTTCTACTCCTAAAATTCCAAACCACCAAACTTACAAATTTATAAATCTGAAATATTCAAATCCAAAATTTTCCTAATTTCTCCAATTACTC
The DNA here is from genome assembly GCA_945859595.2 of Megachile willughbiella. NCBI lineage: Eukaryota > Metazoa > Arthropoda > Insecta > Hymenoptera > Megachilidae > Megachile > Megachile willughbiella. Next base: position 17,294,986 of record OX243796.1, read on the forward strand.
AAATGCAAATTTTCGAGCTTTCGAAAATTTAATATTTAAAATTTTCTAATTGTAAATTTATAAATCATCAAAATTTACAGATTTCTAAATCTCAAATATCAAAATCCTCCAACATGAAAAAATTCCTCGAATTCTCTAATTTCCTAAACTCCCAATCTTCCCATTCATCAAATTTTCAAATCTGCACACTGAAAGACTTCTAAAGTTCTAAATTAAGAATTTGGTAAATTAAAAAAGCAATAAGAGAAATATAATAAATAGGTAAATACTACCATTATGAATATCTATCAACGATAAAAAATAAACTACTATATATAATAAGCTTTTCTCTTTCATATGACAATTCCAGAACAAAAAATTATGATTCAAATATCTGTAAAAAATTAACACTACAAACAACCTGCATACCTGTTATCAACTCGGAAATAAATTTGTGAAACGAATTTGTACCATATTTTTTATACCTCCTTCACCGGATGTAAGGTGTTTAAATTTTGACAGGTCTCAGAGAATGAAGAAAATTAAAATAAAAATTCAGTCTCAGCAGCGTGACGCAGGATTCACAGTTATCGATGGATTTTGCAGAAAAAAAGATGCAAATTGCAGCGAAACGAGTAGGATGGCGAAAGGATGGAAGGAGGAAGGATGAAAGAAGTCTAGAACATACGTCGACTTTAAAAGAGAAAAGCTTGGAAAATGGAAGGTTGGCGAGATCGATGGGTGGCAGAAAAATGTGCATCGAAATTTATATAACGAGGAATTCCATTATGCCAGGCTCGATATCCTTGGAGGTAGTGGCTGATGGCGCCGGTATCGGAATATCGAACAGCGTGCTTCATCGACCAAGATAAGATCCGTTTACATTTCGAAAACCCCTCCACCGACATCCGCTTCCTTCCGTCGTCGTGCATGAATCACGACACTGTCGTAATTTAACTGAAAACCAATTTTTCGTTTCATCCAACGGCAACCGTATCCATCTCACGATGCCGAGGATCGTATTTAAGGCGTCTTCATACGGTACCGATTGAAAAAAATCAATATCTACTCTAAATTTTCTTACTATTCCATGTATCGACGAGTTTTTAAAGTTGGGAAATGTATGGAGATTGAATTTTTTCAAATACGAGTTACAAGGTTTAAAATTTGCGAATTTTTATATTTTGAAATTTGAAGATTTGTAAATTTTATGTCTCTCAATTCATAGATTGTTAAATTGTAAAATTTGTAAATTTATACTAGGTCAGTTTGTCAAATTTTTTAATTTTCCATTTGCAGTAGTTTAATTTGTCAAGCTTTAAAATTTGTAATTTTTAGTAGTTTTGTTCGAGTTTCAAATTTTCAATAGCCCGATTTGTCAAATTTCTGAAATTTTATGTTTGGAAGTAATTCTCTAAATTTTCGAATAACCTAATTCCCAAATCTCCAAATTACCTAATCACCTACTACACATATTTCCAAATTAATTACCTAGTACCCAAACTTCAAAAGTACATAAATTTAAAAATCCTCAATTTGAAAAACCCTCACGATCACACCTACTATAATTTGCAATGACTGTCAATAAACAAAGCTATCTTGATGCACCCTATAAAAACCCAGCTGCATTAATACGCACCAAACAAACGCACAATTCACTACCCAAAACCATAAGAAGTTTTATAAGAATGTAACAACAAAATTACAACTAGAGGATACACAGACCACTTGCCTCAAATTCGTATATTTACAATTTCGAGTAGCTACTGTAAACATATAGCTAGAACAAGAATCAGGTGTAGAGGTTTTAAAGTCGTTCCAAACGATTAAACTTGTCTGGAACTATCGAAAACGGTACCAAACACAGTTATTGTTGATCTCACGACGACCGACATCAAGGACGACCAAGTATTGTCGTCAACGATGAGTTATAGAGCTTTTAACGTGCTTCCAGTCGATTATATGTGTCAAAAATTATCGGAAACGATACCCAAGCACGGTTTTTTATCGATACGACGACGATTAACGTCAGGTTCCTGTCGTCAGATCGCCGCCAAAATCTATACAGCAAATTTAGGATGTCTCACGAGTCTACCTTCAAAATATCAAATCAAAAGAGGCAATATTGCTGCCTGTACAGGCAGACAAAAAGACAAACGAATAAATACAGATCGAGTCGTCTCAGGAGCCTCGCTCCGTATGGCAATGATTGAGTTAAAAAAATCCTCAAAAATGAAGATTAATTTACTGAAAAGCGTAGCAAAAGATAATGTTATTTTTCGTTCGTGACAGTAGGGAGATCGTCGCCATAGTCGTTGCCCATCGAACAGGACGAGACCGTTTCGCAGGATAATGGGGAACGTTGAACGGTCAAGGGAGAACAATGAATAATGCGACCAAGAGCAGATTCGACACAGGGGTGGAGGAACGTTTAGAAACTGATTTTAGGCGGGCAAGAATGGTGGAAAGCTTGACTCGTTGTTTTGTCCACGTTAAACGTAGGGACAATGAGGGCTCGCCGGAAATGTACAGTCCACGGGATGCTGATGAAAATCCAGAACCATTGGAAGGACAGGAAGGAAGATCATAGTACCGTGACCGAACGATTACCGGCTCCTATTCGAATTAAATGTTCCATCAAATATTTCATTGATTTTTACCATCCTTTATTTAAAACGATAATGTAGCGCGATCGTTTGGAGGCGAGCACTTTGTGCAGGAAGGTCGTTCGTGTTCGTTAAATAATTCTATGAATTATCTAGTCCGCCGACTATGTCGACCCCGACGTTTTATCCGCTGGTTAATCCACCGTCTATAATTAACAACTTTACAAACACAATGGCCAAGTCGTATTTAACTGAGAGCGAATTTTCGACGGGTCGAACCGTTAATATCCAGCGTGTTTAAATTCATATTACGGTAATACTCTGTGTGTCGTATATAATTTTCGTTTGCACACGCGATTCCGCCATCGGCTTATTTATTCGGTTGCGGCAGATTCGACCGATTTCAATCAAAAGGGGAATACTTAATCCAGTATTAACCCCGTGAGCTGTTATAATATCGAGGATCGGTATTTTGCACCGATACTTCACGGTATATCGATTAATAATCATCTGGAAGGAATATAAAGTCTAAAGGAATTGTAACAACGATGATAATACTGATAATCGTAACAAACGACGTGTTTTTCAGGTAGAAAACGATTGTTTACTATTTCTTTGTCCATAGGTATTACTCGCAATTTTAGAAATGTATTTCTTCTACTAAAATTGTAAATGGTTGAAATAAATATTTCTAATAAGAAACATTTTTAATTATTTTCTTATTCATATACACTTGCAAGAATAAAAAAATATATTTCTTGTTTCAGAATTGAAAAAATCATACAATGGGTCAAATAATTTTTTTTTATTATAGAACGATTATTTTTCATTTTTTTCTTATTAATAGATACTAGTTATAAGAGATTAAAAATATACTTTTTTTAACCTAACACAAGTTGAACTAAATCTTTTTAATAAAAAACATTTATTAATAATTATCTTCATATTAACAGGTATTACTTGTGAGGATGTAAAAATGTAATTTTCTTTCAAAATTGAAAAAATCATAAAACAAAAGGAATTTCAATTTTTTTAATAAAAAACATCTGTTCCTAATTTTCTGGTCAATAGGTAATACTTATAAGGGTTCAAAAATGTATTTATTCTTATAAAATTGAAAAACTCATACAATATAGGATGAAATAAATATTTTCCGTAAAAAGAGGTTGCTAATTATTTTCTTATTAATAGATGTCATTTATAAGAGTTCAAAAATGTATTTTTTTTTTTAAATGTTAAAAAGTCGTACAACAAAGGATCAAATAAAGTTTTTCAGTAAAAAACATTTGTTCATTACTACTGTTGTATTAATTATTTTTTATGAGAGTTCAAAAACATATTTCTTTCCCAAAATTGAGAAAACGTAAAGGACGAAATAAATTTGTATAATAAAAAGCATTTGTTCATTATTATTGCATTGGTAATAATTATTATTTGTACGGGGTTCTCTCTAAAAATGAAAAAAGAGTCACGCAACGAAGAGTTAATAGATCGGCAAATATAAATAAAAATGGAAAGAGTATTTTTTGTATGTTGAAACATTTATCAGAGAAGCAACAAAAGTGTCGTCGTTGGTTTATGTGGTCGGCGAGCTTGAGATATTTTAATCCGCTTTTGGTGCGACCAGTCGACACGAATTAAACGGAAATACGGGGTGCGTGTTAAATGTTATGAATATTTCCCGAGAATCGGAACAACTCTCATCCTTTTTGGTTTCTCTCTCTCTCTCCCTGTGCCCGCTATCGTACGAATTATTTAAATTGTTCGGAAGAGTGCAGGTTGCACGCTCGTTGACCAAGTACGATTTATTTGTCCGCCATGCATTTAATATTAATGCGTTCGTCCAGAAACTGTGTCACCATCGCATTTCTTCCATTTTGTTTTGTTATTTTTCATTCGGCGACGAATTGTTCGATGACGACACCGGGACGAGAAGCTTCTATTATATTCGTTTTATAAAATTTATCGCCGCGGAGCGGAATGCTTGATGAATCGCGCGCTTTAGCGAGGAACTAACGCTAAAGCAAGGATATTCATCGATCACTGTACGCAATCAACGAGCTGGTGATTGTTCTCGTGGACGAAGGAAAAATATCATCGATTAGTTCCACTTCAGTTTGACGTGGATGAAAACTGTTGACGCGGAACTGTATCTTTGAAATTTCATAGAAATCGACCGAGAACCGAATTTCTGCTTCTCTTTGGTACGCCCTTTGTTTGGGAAATGTAATAGTTTGCTCCCGTGGATGGAAATTTAATTTTTGAATGCTTAGGCGGGTCGATATTGACCCGCATGGAAGAATCGTGTACAATTCATTGAGGGAAATTATGAAGTATACATTTATTAATATATCATTAATATTTTTTAATGATAGAACTATATAAACTTGCTACATTCTACAAAGATATAATAAAAAAATATAATCACAAAAAATAATAAACGCTTTTCATAATTTCCTTAATCACGTACTTTGTTTTGTATTAATTTTTTAATAAGTTCATGTAATTGTGTAGTTATGTAATTTTATTTAATTCAGTAAATTGAAATAACTGTATTTATTAAATCATTTAATAAAAATATTTAATGATAAACATATACAAATTTTCTACATTCTGTGAAAGTATAAAAAATTGTAAAAATTAAAAATAATATACGCTTTCAAAAATTTCATTAATAACTTTGCCACGAATAAATTTCTAAAAAAAAATACCCGTACACTATTTTACACAGAATATTTACGACAGAATTCGGCAAAGAGTAAATAACAAACCAAAAACTGAACAAACTTCACACGATCGGTTCCCAAAAATAAAACCGTCGCAATAAACTAAAAAGCAAACACAAAAATATCGTTCGAAAATAAAACAATAAAAAAAAAGCTAACATTGTGTTGACAAAACACATCGAAAATTCGTTCGATTTTGAACGCGTTAATTCAGTCTGCCGTGAAATAATTGCGGAAAGAAAGGAGTAATTTAGGCAAATGAATGTCATTGTAGAGAATTGCTGGGCGTATTAACGAAACAATTAGAATTCTATTGAAATCGAAGCAGCGTTGAACGTTTTCGCGCTTCGAGCTGGATCGAACACTCGTACACGCGAGTTCGTTGAATTTTCAATGAGATACTAGAATATTTGGAGATTCTTTCTGGATTTCGTTACTAGGATGGCAGCCTGGTTCGACAGATGCAACGGGAGCAGAAACGGCGACGACGTCAGATTGAATTTTAACTGGAATCGTCCGTCTGTCGCGCACAGTTTTCCTTCTTTTCCGCCTTTTTCCGACCGAACGAAATGCGCATCTAACAAGGGAAGTTACACTCGACTGACACACGACGGTTTTTATGAAACTTTGGTATAACTCGACAAATTTATATTTTATTCTTCTGTGAAATAACTGTAAGGAAGAATGCAGCTCGTTGATTTTACAGCTTTTAATTTTTACGATTCCTGTCCGAATTCGGTATTTGGTGAAAAATTCGCTGAAATATATCTTGGATATTCTCCGATAGATATTCTGAATGAAATTGGCGAAAATGTACGTAAAAATAATTAGAGAATGTTTAGTGGAAGAAAATATGTTTCAAATTATTCTACTGTGGGGCAAGATTTCACAGTTTCTAATTTTTACAATCACTGTACGAATTAATTATTCAATGAAAAAGTATGTTGAAATATATTTTCGACATCTCTTGGTGTATACTTTGAGTAAAAATACGAGAATAATAGGCACGAAATAAAAGGAACAAAATTTATTTGACGAAATCAAGATGTTACAAATTACTCTATCATGTGTTAAGTAGTGACGAGTTAGTTTCATAGTTTTTAATTTTTACAATGTTTGTACGAATTAATTATTCAATGAAAAAGTATGTTAAAATATATTCTCGACATCTCTTGGTGTATACTTTCAGTAAAAATACGAGAATAATAGGCACGAAATAAAAGGAACAAAATTTATTTGATGAAATCAAGATGTTTTAAATTACTCTATCACGGGTTAAAGTTTTACAGTTTTCAATTTTTATAACGTTTGACCAATTAATTCAATAAAAAGTGTGTTGAAATATATTTTGGACAAATTCTGATATTGTGAATAAAAATAAGAGAAAAACACACAGAAAATAAGTGACAGAATGTTTATTTGATAAAATTAATATGTTTCAAATTATCTCCTCGTGAGGTAGGTTGATATTCCAGTTTTTAATTTTTACAATCCTCCAAATTGATTATTTACTGAAAAATATTTTAGATATCCTCTAATATACAGAATGGGACAGTAATTATCAGCACCTTAAATATCTTCGAATTTATAAAGCCTAAAAAAAAATTAGTGTAACCAAAATTGTACGGTACGAAGGGATTACATAGCGATAATAATTTGTCCAAGTGGAGGCGCTTCGGAGATACGAAGATCATCGCCGTTTGTTTAAATGGAACAGTATTTGGTTTTATTTAAATTCTGATAGAGTATTTCAAGCCGAATACAATGATCTATTGGGAAGGTTATTTATGGTCTCGGTTCAGCCAATTCTGATGAAAAATAATTTACTTCGAGGAAATAGTCGAACTACCTTGCCGTCTCTGGTTGTTGATATTACTTCATCGCTGTCTCGCTATCTCTTGTTATGGCTTGTTGAATGGATATAAACATTGAGTCACGCTGTACACTTTATCTGTATTATGATTAGCCGTTTATAAGAATCTCTGCCGAACGATGTGAAAAGATTCTGAAATGCGTTATTCAATAGCGGAAAAAGTAGATAGAATAAAATTCGAGATAATTAGAAAATGTTTATTCGGTGAAAATAAAATATTTTAAATACCTGTGGGAGAAATTGATGTCTACAATTAAAAATATCTTACTGAAATTTTTACTAATTATTGTCAAAATAATTAGTAATAATTTTGGTATATTGTCAAAATAAAATAAGAGGAAATTTTTTAGTAATGCAAAATATATTTCTACAATTTATGTAAATTATCACTTAAAAGTTGACGATATTTTGAACAGTTCTACATTTGGTTTTATTAAATACTTTGATTGGTTAAGTTTAACAATCTCAATTTCTATTTATTAATGTGTCTTAACAAAGTTGTTTCATTTATTTTATATTTGTTTATAGTTTGCTTAATGATAATTATCAGTAATGAGTTTTCTCTTATTACGACACAAGCTTTAACAAAAATTGCAATATTTCATCATGATTTGCTTTCTTAACATAATTTCGAAACATTTTCATAAAAATAAACTAAAAGGACTTAATTAAAAATAATTGGAGTAATTAATACATTGTATCTACATGATCTAAGAAAAAGTATCAAACTAACCCATAAAAAGGCATTTCTAATTAATTTTTAATAAAAATCATTCATATAATAATGTAGAATACTTTGAACAGAGTAACAAGACATAATTACTTTGACTTCAAATATGATTAATAATAAGTTAATTTAAAGTATAAAATTGTTACGTATTGTCCCCAGACAGATTGGACAATCAACATATTTATTCTTCTCCATAAAAAAAATGGTTGAATCGCATCAGCCAGAAGTGTGCTGAATTGAGCGTGTGAAATATTTTATTTTTAAACTTAAAATATCGCACGAACCATCGACTTTTCCTATTTTCACGCCTTTATACTTTTTTACACAGAGTGCAGCCATAAATCGATTAATGTGAAAAACAGAGTATATGCAGTTCTATTTAAAAAACGGAACGTAACCTTCGTATCTCGATGAAAAAGCAAAGCAACAATAAATCGATTATTGGAAACTATGTAACTTTTGTTTCGAACATTTTTCCATACAGCAAATAATGAACGAGTTATTTGAGATAGTCATGTTACGAGATCTACATTGTACAACTCCCATTCCAAATATTTCGCTGGATAGTTTGTGTTTTCGACGAAAACTGGTTATTGGAATTAAACATGAATGTGTGGTAAAATGTACATTAATTTAGAAATTGATTCATAATAAAATCTTACAATTTATTACAAATCATTAATGCTGCAAAAAGAATAATCTAATTACAATTGTGACTACAACATTTTTCATTTATATCTATTAATTCGTAATAAAATATGAATATAAATTAAAAGTAATAAAATATAGACTTGATCACTGAATTATTACAAACCATTAATTACATGTTTCAATAAAAATAGTATGACCACGGTTGTTACTATAAAATTTTGAAATTTTTCTTCTATAATATCATTGTAAATGACTTCGTAATAAAATATAAATATAAATTAAAAGTAATAAAATATAAACTTGATCACTGAATTATTAGAAACCATTAATTTAAGGTTGTAGTAAAAATAGTATAACTATGATTGTTACTATAAAATATTGAAATCTTTCATTTATGATATTACAATAAGTATTTAACTGACTAAAGTTGTATTGCAGTGAAGTTCATTGGAAATGTTAAATATTATAATCAAATGGGGTAAAAATGTAATTATCACTGTTAAGGTATAAATTAATTATTACTATAAGGCAACATGTACTTTTATATGAGATATTAAATATTAGAAGTGTATTAAGATTCTATTCCTGCGGTTATTATGGTAAAATATTATAATGGTTATTACTAAAAGGGCATAAAATTTTCCACGTTTTTCATTCAACATATCAAATAATGAAGTATGTATATGAAGTACAAGTAATTATATACTACAAGAGAACGTATAATGGAAACTTCCTCATTTAAAATATTAAACATTTTAATTACATTAATACTGTAGATAAAATATTGCATCCACAATTATGATTACATCGCAAAATTATACCGACTTTACATACGAAACGTGGAGTATTAAATATTAAATTTTGAATATGAAAAATTAATATTATCATGGAACGGGACTGAGCAGCACACATGAATTAACAATTAAAATATTTAATATTAAATATTACGTTCATTTGTAAGACAGTCAGCAACCACTCACGTTTCTCATTTTATTCCTTTCACCGCGAGAAACTTTCAGTTTCCACATATACATATCTGTTTTAAAAAACCTTACATTTCCAACTTCTTTTTTATTTAAAACTGTTACATTTCCCGTGCCACTATAGTCCATTAAGCGAAACCTTAGTCAAGTGAACGAAACTCGATTGCAAAATGAATCTTCTCGAAAATAAAACGTAGACAGTTAAAAACAGTTTTATCGATATTTCTAATATTCGTGAGGCTTATAATTCTGCATCTTTAACCCCAGCTATATAAACGTAATTTTTAATTCAATTATATTTGAAAAGTCACATTTTTCTATTTAAAAAAAATTAGAAATGCGTGAAAAAGAACTATATTTTACCGTAACGATTGTTATATGCTAACGGTTCAATTTAATGATAACGCGAGCTAGTTTAATGTATGGATCAGTGACACCGCTCAGACACAAAATGAACTAACACCTGTTTCAGGATAAATATGTTCAATTTATTTATAAGTAAAAGTTTGCTTGTTGCACTTTGAAATAACACTTTGTCGCTACAGACTCTAAAATTTTGTACTTGACTCGTTGAGAGTTGACGAGGATTCTGAACAGTCTAAAAAGAATATTTTTGCCAAAGATTGAAATGTGGAGTGGGATCGACATGCCACTGGTGATGGACAAGCGACATGGTCAAAATGAACTATTGGATTGGTTGAAAAAATATTAAGAGAAGGGACAAGAACCGCCCTTACAAAATGTTCGTACGAAGGTCAAGTTTGACCTGAGGTAAAGACTACGCCGTCACTCGTCACCTAACGGTTCGACAGTAATAAAACCATAAAGTTTGCTGGGTCTTGACAAAATATGGAAAAATTTGGAAATACAAATTGTCCGTAACAAAGAGCTGCAAAAGGCAATGGTTCAAGAATATTAAAAAAGAAATAAAGATAAACTTGATGGTGCGCCGCAGAAATTATAATAACAATTGCAGTAAGTGTACACAGACAAATCGATCAATAATTATTAATCGCCTTCGTTCAAGACTACATTTATTTTTATTAAACTACTGAATTGCAATAATTTTTCCACAGTTATATGTGATATTTCACACAATTTCTAGCGAATCAAAATTGATATTTTCCTCTCGAGATTCAAAATGACACGGTTCAATTATCAAAAGCGTCCACCATAGAGATAGTTGTTTCAAAGACAGAATAAATCGTTTGTATAATGGGATATCCGTTTCGCGGACGATTTCTGTCGATTCGTTGAATGTGTTTAACATTTCTTTATCCTCTGACGAAGTGCACTCGAAGAGGACTCGAATCGTTGCCCGATGAAGCGGATAAAAGAGAAGCAAGGTATGGCTCCCGTTTCTTTGTTGATCCGAGAAATCGAAACGATTCTAGGCATATCGTGGAATCCTGCGGTTTTTTGATCGCACAAGAGCGGTTCGAGTTAATAAAAAGGACCTTTTCATGGCGAATGATTCGGAAAAAGGAGAAAGATGGACGAGGCTGAAGCGTTGCCGAAGAGAAAAGAGGCATCGGAACGAGTCCGATGTAATTAGTAGGGAATAACTTCGTTTTCCCTCCAACTCCTTCGTAATTAGAATTCCATTTTTACTTATTCGCTGCTTATTAGGTTGACGCGAAAGTAATTCCCGCCGAACGGACAGAGTTCCCTTATTATTTCTTCCGCTTATTTATTCCTTAGGTCCCTTCTTCCGCTTTGCTTTTTATCTTCTAAAATTAAATGCCATCGATATCGCAAAAAATTTCTTCCGCTTCGTTCTCACTTTGCGATCGGAACATTCTAAATAAAATTCCTGGACACGAAATTTTTGCAAATACCTAGATATAGAATTTTTAACGCTTTTATTATTTTGCTACGGGTTGAGACGCGCGTGCGGAAAATTCTTCGAATCGGAATTCGAATTTAATTGAAATTCTTGGAATTTAATATAGGTAATTATCAAGGAGTATAAGATCACTCCCATTAAATCACCACGTCTCTTTGCAGAGTCTTGTTATTTTGTGTGAGAGAATGGTCGTTAAAACGCTGCTTGAAGAAAATATTTCGCTGAGATAAATGATTGAAGATAATAGTCATTCATTTATCTGAAAAACTAATGTATATAATTTAAAAATATTTCATATGTTGACCGAAATTCTACATGTATTAACTTAAACTCTAAATGCATTAAATAAATATAATACGTTTAGTGCAATATGTTTAAAACGTTTTATAATAAATTATAAATGTGTTGATAAAACATTTCAGTCTCATAAATACTGATCGAAATGAAACTTTTTATGTGCAACTTTATAAATATTATAAATGAATGAAATTATTCATAGATATACTAAGTGAAATTCATATATTTAAACAATATTTAACTTCAATTATACTGCATGTTAAAATGTTAAATACTGAAAAAACAAATATTGTCTGAAATATTAAAAGAATATTAATTACTTTAATCACTGTAAGAAGTAGAGAAATTATCTTCATACAATTATCATCTGTATTTTTATATAAACAAAATATTTTATGCATTTGATCATTTCAAACGCTGCTAAATGATCAAATTAAGTCACTTGTACATTGTAAGTGTTAAACAATAAAACGTTCAAATTTGATATAATATATGATAATGCAATTATGACACGTATGATAATTATGACATGTATGATTATTATGATAGATATGATAATTATGGCATATGTATATGACCATTATGACATGTATGAAAATTATGACACATAATATTGTGAAACGATACAATTTTAATTTAATACAATAGTAAATAATTGGAATTATTATGTTGAACCATGGAATCACCTCCATTTCAATAGCCTTAAAATATATTGTCAAGGTCATCATTCAAATTATCGGTCAAAAATTAAAATAAACATATTAGTAAAATCTTTAAAGCATTGAAATAACAAAAATTACATATTCTACAAGATAATATGTTGCCAACAATAAAAGCAACTATATGCTTCCTTCAATATCATTTTATCTGAATTATAGCTTCATACTGCTCTCACTAAGATACAACCCCTAATACTATCCTCGTAACAACGGGGGTTAGCTGCGACAACCCTTCTAATAATAAAAAAGAGCACTTCTAATAATAAAAAGAACATGCAATACCTTCTGCAATTATCGAAAAAGAGTCTCAATCATAGTATTAACAAAAAAAAAAATATGTACAACACAAAAAGAGTTGCCTTTTCGAATAATATTTACTAAGATTTTTCGGTTCAGAACAATGTTCTGTGCACCGCATAAATAGCTCACAATTTTGATAACACACGTACCCTAAATAAAAGACCAAAATCGTGATTCAGGAAGTCCAGTCGTCGCAGCAACAAACACGTGCAGTGTAAACCGTCGCTGCAACTTGCTAAAAACAACGAACCGGAAATTGGCCGGTAGCCGCGTTTGCCAAGCGAATGAATTCAATCAATCGAAGTCCGAATAAGCAATCAATTCGCACGTTCTCGGTTTCCCTCGTATCGAACAATGTAAGAGCCGATCGAGGAAAACTGTTGAGGCCCCTGCAACCCCCTCGGCCTTCCGAGTCGGCAGGTAAATGCATTTGCAGAGGCTGCTAGCTTTTATAAGGCGATTATTTCGTTACGAATTCACGGTGGAACGATCGTAAAGTCTGGTACACAATTATCTAATTACCACGGCAATTACGTCGGTGGAATTTCATTGGCCTGAGTTAAACGGACCAGGTAAGGCTACAGGAACACACAATCGTCGGTGGCTAACACTTCGATCGACGCCGTCAGGTTAACTCGATTTTAACTGGACCTATAGGGCAGACGGTTTCAGGGGGTGAAACTATTTTGTCGTTCGTGGCAATTACAGAAAATCAGCGGGTTTGCGGTGAATCTCGCGGACAAAAGGGCAATAGTACCGGCGTTCATGCACAGAGCTGTACAGGGTGCTATTAATTTATTGACCCGCTATCGTGTGATGGATAGCGCGAATCGTTTGGCCACCGAATACAGGCTTATCTAAATTGAGTGCCGTTGCTTCGAATTGAAATAAAGCGCAAATTATTTCAGGTTCATTAGGTCACTTAACGCGTTGCTAACGCAACATGTGAATCGGCATTCTTTTAAGCACAGATTATCATTTAGCTCCTCTTTGAATAATATGTTCCAAATATTCACGTGTTCATCACAGATGCTTTAACGCTAACACCGTTAAACGGGTCTTTTCAACCATTTGTCGTTTATAAATTTAAAAATGCATCGAAGTCTTTGCCGATTTTTATCGATAGAGAATTAATGTGTTGCTGTCAGCTTGTTCAATGAATTTCAATGAATTTCAACCACGTCGACTTCTCATCAAATGATACGCTTAATCAATTTTTAATACTGTTTCGAATGTATACTCATATTTATCACGAAATACAGTTTCAACGTTAAAAATAAATGGGTCATTCACAAGTTTCTTTTTTTAATTAAAAAACTGGTTAAATGCAGAATTCATTTTTTTTTTATTTATGTTCTTTTGTCAGTTTTGCTTTTCTGTTTTATTTTTAATTTCAAATTACACGCGTGTTGTGTTAAATCCATAAAAATGTATCACGAAATTTTTCAATGAATTTTGAATTCTGCTTTAAATATATCCACGTGTTTGTCATAAACAGTTATTTAAAGCCAAAAGAATGTTTCAATGAACGAAGACATTTTATCTGCCTTCCTCTGTCACATTAGTCACATAAACAAAAGGTTATTTAATTTAAGCTTGATATTAATTAACAGAAAAAGAGGCTGCCATAAAAGTTAACACATAAAAGGAACGGGTTTACCGTGGCTCGTAATCGTTACGGATTGTCTGGTTAATAATAACGGTATTTCAATGTAGCGAACAAATTAATACGTCGGAAGATATTTATTAAATGTCTTCTGAAGCGAACATTCATATTAGTATCCTGTGTTCTCGAATTAATTAATGTTACGTACATTCAATGAAAATCGTAATCGGTGCATTCGACAAATCGTTTCGTCTTCTGTTAACAAATTATCTTACATATCAGAATAATTGCTACGAGTTTTCCGGAAGTAGCTTCAAAATTAATATTATTATTCTTCACACAATATCTACGTTGTTAAAACGATCGCTCAACAAATTTCCGATTTTAAGTTATATAATTTGTCAAAGCGTTTTTATTTTATAAATTAATATAAATTAATTTATGTCTCATCCGTTTATTTTTCAACTTCATTTTTATTTGCATTGTACGTCCGTTTAGTGTAAAAGTGATTTAACATGGATTGACCTTTGAATGTAGACAAAGCGCAAATCGATATTCTATACGATACTTCGATATCTCACACTTCAAATACCGTACGCTACAAATCTGGAATCAATTTTTTGTTAACGCTATAAGAGGATAACCTTGTTTCGATAAATAACGATTCGTTAGCGAATCTATGCGAGTGATTCAAAAACCGAAATTTCAGGAACGTTGGTGCAATTCGCGGTTTTCGAAACGTCGAAATCGTTTCATCGATAATCGGCCGGCATTCGATGAAATTCTGGAATCCTCGTTGCAATCACTGTTGGATTTCTGTTACTGTACAACGCATACTTTGTCGCGATCAAAAATTCAAAAATTACGCAAGAAAATTGATACCGACACACTACCGATCATCAGATTACAGAGGAACAACGTGACCAAATTAGTAAAAAGAATTTCACGCTTATTGTTACGTTTAAATTGGAGTATCGTAATAGGTAATATGAAATATTTCACTTTACCGTAATTCGGAATATTGTACTGTGCAAAAATTTAATTTGGAATTTTGTGAAATATGGTTTGGGATGTTTTTTAATTCCAAATGTTATTTGAGGTGTTTTATTTTAGGATGTATTCTAATTTGGGGTATTTTGTTCCAAAATATATTCTATTTTGGGATATTTTATTTTAGGACATATTTTAAATTGGGTTATTTCATTCTAGAATATATTTTATTTTAGGATATATTTTAATTTGGGATATTTTATTTTAGGACATATTCTAAATTGGGGTATTTTGTTCCAAAATATATTCTATTTTGGGATATTTTATTTTAGGATATATTTTATTTTAGGACGTAGTTTAAATTGGGGTATTTTATTCTAGAATATATTTTATTTTGGGACATTTTATTTTAGGATACATTCTAATTTGGGGTATTTTATTTTAGAATATATTCCAATTTGGGGTATTTTATTTTAGAACACATTCTAACTTGGGATATTCAATTTTGGGACACTTTTCTACAATATGTTGTAACTGGGTTTTGTATTATTTTATTTTACAATATACTTTAATCAGGAACATTGAGTTTTATCGGGCATCGGAAAAAATACCTATTCATTTTAAGATATATCGTGACGAATATTCTCCCTTGCAATATTTCAAAAGATTCTAATTCAAAGTCACCTAAATCACAAAAACCAGAATAATCCTTACCCTAAATCAAAATATTCTTTTCGGAAATGCAATAATTTACTTATAATACCATTTGAAAACCTCATTATGTCAAACAGTAAATATCGACATAATAAAACTAGATCCAAAATAAATCGACCACTCATCATCTTCATTACCCACGCAGATATTATAAAATTTCCGACCTTACAAATATTCTAATTCCAAAAGCCAGTAATCTATGTATAATACAATCTATGTATTTATAATAATTTATTTATAATAAAATCTTCATTATGTCAAACAGTAATTCTTGACTTAATTAAATTAGATCCAAAATAAATCGAACACCCTCATCATCTACTCTCACTTATGCAGGTGTCTAAAAATCTCCAATTTTCCAAATATTTGAATCCTAAAATCTACCTAAAAAATTTACCTGTAATACCATTTCATAATCTCATTATGTTAATCTGTAATTATCGACTTAATCAAACTAGATCAAAAGTAAATCGAACACCCTCATCATGCATTTCAACCCACGCAGATTTCCAATAATTTCCAACTTTACAAATAATCTAATCCCAAAAGCCAGTAATTTATCCATAATAAAATCTTCATGTCAAATATTTATTGACCTAATCAAACAAGATCCAAAATAAATCTAACATCCTCATCATCCACTCCACGTAGGTCTCAAAAAATTTCCAACCTTACAAATAATCTAATCCCAATAGCCAGTAATCTATCTATAATACAATCTATGTAGCTATAAAAATCTATCCATAATAAAATCTTCATTACGTTAAACAGTAATTATCAACTTAATCAAGCTAGATCTAAATCGAACACTCTTTATTCTCCGCGCAGGAGTCCAAAAATTTCCAGCAAAATTTCTTATTAGAAGGTACGTGTAAGGCAGCAGGACATTCACATTCCCCGTCAGCAGCCCGTAATGATAGAATTAACGTTTCCTCGACGTGCATTGAAAAAAAAAGCCAGGATCATGTCCCCTTCAGCGAGGACGTCACCCTTAACCACTTGACACATGGACACGGGACAACGTCGACAGGATCGTGCGTGGATACGTCAAGGACAGACACGTATATAGAAGAGATATGGGGTTGTGTAGGTCACAGGATCGAGTGCCGTGTTCATAGTATATCTACCGGCTGGCTCACGCAGCCCGGAAACCAGGAGGTCCAACGCGACAACTCTGAGGGGTGCAACGTCACAACATGGAAAGTGTAAGGCGATAATAACGCGCTTTAGCGCTCGATCAATCGGATTAGCCGACATATAGGTTGTACTCGACTATTATTACCGGCGGCCTCTGCTGCACCTCGAAATGCTGTCACGCTTCGTTTTATGGGAAACGTATTTTCCATAGCGATGCCGCGGGTACACTTTATCGCGTTACGCGGAAAATGGACAACGCACGATTAACTATTTATTTATTTACGGACTCCTTATACAACATGTAGAATATGTAGAAATATGCAGCATGTAGAAAGTATAGTTACACGTATATTAGCGATGGGTTCGTGTAACATGGAAAATGGACTGTGCACTGTTACTTGTTTATTTATTTACGGAGTAAAGTTATATAAAATTCAGAGTATAGTATAGTCGTATGTCGTATACTGTATATTTGAGGGTTTAGTTTATTATGTAACGTGGAAAATAGTGCACTATTACTTATTTGTTTATTTAAGGAGTAAGTTATTTAGAATTTAGAGTGTATAGTATAGTTGTATGTCGTATATTTATATTAGAGGGTCGTGTAACGCGAAAAATGAACAAGAGTACTTATTTTATTCATTTATGGGGTAAGGCTCTTTATACGAAATTCAATGAGTATAGTACGTTTACATGTAATATACATATATCAGCAGGTATAGTTTGTAATGTGGATAATAGACACGATTACCTATTTATTTATTTACGAAGTAAAATTCTTGATACATTTCTATACGAAAATGTGATGTAGGGGAAGCTTTAACATAATTAATTAGAAAAGATTGTAAAAAGAAATATTTCAAATAAGAATACACAGTAAAACAAAATATTTTATTGTAAAATAATATATCTCAAATATTCCAAGACAAACTTTACTTTAATTAAAATATCCTAAATCATAATAAACTATAAAATGATATAATCGAAATTAAATCATTATAAATGAAGGTTTACTTTAAAATAAATAATCCAAATTAGAACGTATTCTAAGTTATCGTATTTTTCATTAAAACTTATCACATTGTGAGAAACAGTAATAGATACATTGCGAAATGAAATACTAAATTAGAATACATTTCGTAATATTCCAAATTGGAAAATTCGAAATCGGTATTTATAAAATAAAATATCGGAAATTGTAACCCAGTCCAGAATAAAAGATCTACAATTAAAAAATTCCAAATCGATATTTATCTAAAATAAAAGTATCTGAAATTATACTCCACTGCAAAATAAAAATTCCCAAATCGATCTTTATCACAAAATAACATATCTGAATTATAACCCAGTGAAAAATAAAATATCCAAAGTTAAGAAATTCCTAATCGATATTTATCCAAAATAAAATACCTGAAATTATAATCGAGTGAAAAATAAAATATCCAAAATTAAAAAATTCCAAATCGATATTTATCTAAAATAAAATATCTGAAATTATACTCCACTGCAAAATAAAAATTTCCAAATCGATATTTATCCCAAAATGACATATCTGAATTATAACCCAGTGAAAAATAAAATATCCAAAGTTAAAAAATTCCTAATCGATATTTACCCAAAATAAAATACCTGAAATTATAATCCACTGCAAAATAAAATATCTAAAGTTGAAAAATTCCTAATCGCTATTAACGCAAAATAAAAAATCTCGAACTATAACCCACTGCAAAATATCCCAAACTAGAAACTACCCCAAATCACAACATTGCAAAATAGAAAACTTTAAAGCAAGATATTCCAAAGTAGAATATTTCGAACGAGAATAAACTCCACAATAAAGTGCTTCAAATTACAAGCCATAAAACCATTAACAGTACATTAACAAGTACATACTACGTCCAATAAAGCATTCGCAAGCGGTGACTACTTCCTGATTAAATACTACCACAGCGAAAGAGTTAATACAACTGATATTATACTCGGTTATCCTTTACAACGAACATTTTGCTCTATCTGTAGCTAATCTTGATACAGGTTTCTGTTGAAAAATTTCGCGGCTATTAATTCATTTTGTCGGTGTATAATCATCCGACGAATTATTTAACCGTAATATCTCGCATGTACCTTTGAAAATTTCTTTGCGGTTAATGCGGTGGATAATCGTGTTCGTGCTTTCAAAAAATTAAAGGGGGGAAACGCTCGTTGGCACAGCGATGGTGGTAGCGCGCAAAGGAAAGAAATTAGAAAAAATAAAACACACACACGCACACAGGAAAAAAAAAGAAAGAAAATCATTCCAGAAACGTGGCTGACAAAGTCGTGTTTTTGCGCATACTAATTAGCCGAGAAGTGTATGTTTTATTCGACTTTTTCAGAAACAGAAAGTTCTGTGGCTTGGAACGGAAGTACCTTCCGGAGCCCTGTGTTCGTACGAGCCATTTCTTCTTTTTCTTTGGTCATACGAGTCGAATTCGTTCTCGAAATATCACCGATTCTTTGTGGAAACGAGACCTTCAAATTTTTTCTTCTAACATTTCCCGAATTTCTTTTTCACTATTTACAAAATTCGCCGACGTTTCTAGGAATTCACCTACTTTGGTTTAATTATATTTGGTAATTAGATTGTTCGATATACTTTTTCGTAGATTTCTTTATACTTAGATTTTTTTCAGTTTTTTTGTAAGATTCTTTTTATAAATTATTTGCATAAATATATATTACACGATAATAAATTTTTAGTCAGATCGTGTTTTCAAAAAAATTTGCATAAATATTTATTACACGATAATAAATTTTTAGTCAGATCGTGTTTTCAAAAAAATTTGCATAAATATTTATTACACGATAATAAATTTTTAGTCAGATCTTGTTTTCAAAAAAATTTGCATAAATATTTATTACACGATAATAAATTTTTAATCAGATCTTGTTTTCAAAAAAATTTGTATAAATGTTTATTACGCGATAATAACAACTCCTCTGTATACGAAACCTGTCAAGAAAGAAAAAACGATTCATAAATAAACTCCTCTCTTTATTAATTAAAATGTGTATAAAGACTGTATAACGTATTCAAGTAAAGGACATAAAAAAAATGCGTACTTTTTCTTCATAGAAAAATCACAAGCATTAACCTCTTTTTTAATCTTTCTGGGTTAATATGCCTTTTAATGTGAGCATGCTGAAATAAACCAAGATAATAATAACAATAATACACCGGTGAAATATGGCGGCAAGAGGCTGGAAAATCCTGTACGAAACAGAACTTGTAAATTAAACTTTTAAGCAAGGATACGTGTACACGAATTGTAGAATACGTTTTAAAAAAAGCGTGTACAAGTACGCCCCGTCCTATTTCCTCGTTTTTTCAAAATAAATTTCTCTGACACAGAAGTCTCCGGGGTGGAAAGAGAAAGAACGGAAGCAACGTATATCCTTTTAAATTCAAATCCTCAAGCTGCACGATCGAACTATGAAATTCAGTTGTAGGATTCGATGGACCGGTCGCGTCGAAATTAAATCGTGTTCGATTCAATTTCGTACGCGATCTGGAATAATATCCGTGTTTCAATTAAACTTAATAAAATATCGATTCTTCTTCGTCGTTTTTACCCCACCCTTCTTTTTCCAACTGCGACCGGAGTTTGACTCGACATCCGTCGCAGAAATGAAAATGTAGGACGAGGAACGCGTTCGAAAGCCTTCATCTAGGGCACTCGAAGCGAACAAAAAAAAAAAAAAAAGAAAAAATACGAAGAGACGATATTCGCTCGTATGCGACCGTTTCATAGACACGCGATATACTGCGAAAACTTAGATTTCTCGAAAGAAAGAAAAATCCTGAACTCGCTAATTATTAGATTGGAAATTATAGTAGTGCTATTTCGGGAATTTTTAGTTGGAACTGTTCAACTTGTTTTTACGAGAAAGAGAACAAATTTAGAAATTTTGTAAGTTTAACGGTTTTTGAATTGTTTGATATTTAAAGATTAAAATTAGATATTTTCATATTTTTCAATGTTTAAATGGTTGAATATAGGAATATACGATTTATGCATCAGTGAATTTGGAGTTTTGGTGAATTGTATGTTTGTAATTTTTAAATTGATGAGTTTTTTCATTTTTGAGTGTTGAAAATTTGAAATTAGAATTTTTAAGTTTTTTTAAAACCTTGAAATTTAGAAATTTGTAATTTAAGAATTTTCAAATTTAGAACAATGGTAAATTGCAAATTTATAATTTGCAAGTTGACAAGTTTTTAATTTTCGAATATTTAAACTTTAAAACAGGAAATTTCCAAAATGTAGAAATTTACAATTTACCTATCTTGAAACTTAGAATATTGGTAACTTGCAAATTTATAATTTACAAATTTGCAAGTTTTCAAATTTTCCAATATGTTAACTTTCAAATTAGAAATTTATGAATTTTCCAATTTTCAAATGTTTAAATGTGGAAATTTACGATTTACAAATTTTCGAATTTAGAACATTGATAAATTACAAATTTATAATTTACGAGTTGACAAGTTTTAAATTTTCGAATATTTAAACTTTCAAATTAGAAATTTCCAAATTTACCAACTTTCAGTGATTAAATGTAAAAATATACAATTTACAAATCTCCAAATTTAGAATACTGATAAATTGTAAATTTGCAAGTTTATTTAAATATTTAAAATTTCTGATTAGAAATTTACAAATTTACAAAATTTAAAATACAACATATCCGCAAATAATTATTGGAAATAATGAATTGTACAATAAAACACAATCTCGTTAAAAACCGAAGATAAAACATAATAGCTATCATTAATAATTGATCAATATGTAACATAGGAAGGAAGGTATAAAAAATATATTTACCTCCATAAGCATTTTTTTGTTACATATTTTATGTCATTCTACCAGCTCTGCTTTCATTTTTACGTATACCTCTGCTGTGTACAATAAATAGTCTGTAATTTATCCGCCTGCATTTTCATGATACATAATTAATGCATTTTACGTTGAAAATACAACGGCGCAAGTATCTTTATAATTTTGTATACAATAATAATATTGTATAATAATAAATACATACTTCGCCCACCCATTTACCTGAGTTTCATAATTATTTAGGAATTCATTTACATAAGTGAGTAAATATTATGGAAAATTCATCGGGATAATTAAAAAGATACACGATAAATGGAGGAAAGTAATATTGTTATTAACTCTAAATTAATAGAGTATTTTTTAAACTTTCGAATTTAGACAAAGAGTATACCTGTGCTAGAGTATGAAAAGTAAAACTTATCAAGAAAAAATAATTTATACTAAATTTTAAATTTACATCACAACTGATGAAGCAGCAAAGACGGTCGTAGATTTAACACAGAAGCTCTGTTAGTAAAGTAAGGAAATTTAGAATATAGTTGTTAACAATTTAAATCAACTATACTCTCTTTGAAACTGTTACTTTTTTTTTAAATATCCTAATGGACAATTTTACAAGTTTGCACTGTGAACTACTATTTTCGTACATTTTTCTGCAGTGTCTTTGAAGATTCTTTATCAAGATGTGCGTGGAGATCAAGAGTGGTGCCTGGAGCAGCCATTTTGTTCTGAGCGCTCCATTTTGTTACAAGTACTACAGTTGTATACATTCCGTTAGCGCATTTAAACTCAGTATCGAACGGGAATACAGAATTTGTTATTAATACAAGTACCATTAATATTGCACCTGCATATTTCACCATAAACTATGTAATAGAATTAATTTTTGTATATAATCGAAGCTTATTAAAACGAAATGTCCCGTTTTTGCGTGAAAGTTCGGGAGAAAAATATCTGGCGAAGCATCGAACATAAATAATCGGCGGTGCAGAAAATTAAAACAATTTCCTATATCAAACTCACGATCAGTCGCACGAAACGTTATGCAGGCATGTTGTGCATACAGAATATTAATAGGAAATCGGTGGGAGATAATCGATAGAACGATAAATCAATAATAATTCATGATCTATCGTAAACACGCACGACAACGTAAAACGAGTGCTTCCCTATTTTAGTATCAATGGAACGATCATTTCACGATAGCTTCGTTTCGATTAGCCGGATATTAATCTCTTCTAATGTTCGAACAAACAATTTCATAGCTCCAGAATTGGTTGCGATAAAATCGACTGCAATTATAATTTCCATAAATGGAAAACGAAAAATATTGAAACAATAACGCTGTCTGGCTCGGTCCAATTAAATTCGAAATCTCTTCCTATCTTTAAAAAAAAAATTCGAATATGTTTCTGTAAACAAATTTTTAATCGTTTAATCCTTCAAAAGATTTTTGATCATTTAATCCTTCGAAAGATTTTTCATTTTTTAATCCTTTGAGAGATTTTTAAATTCATATCAATTTTTTTTTAATTTACAACTGACATTTTAACTTTCATTACATTTTATTATAATATGAGAAATATTCGATTATTTAGTATATATCTTTGACAATTGAATAAATTGAAAATAAATTGAATCATATTGAATATAATTCAATAGAGAGGTAACTGAACGATCTAATATTTAATAAAGTGTAGTTTTGAAAAAAGAGTGCCTATTTTTGCACTTCAAAATATTTCCAATTTTTCGTCGCATAATTTCTTAATCCGTATATAAATTTACATTTAATTGTAAAATAAAATTTACAGTAGAAAGTTAATTGCAAAGGTTTAGAGAGATAATTGACAATATTTCAATAGACCCGTTTGGTTACATTTCATTATGTAATCTGTTTAAGTTTCATGTAGATATAGCGTGTGTACCTGCTTCAAACAGATTCTCATTTTTTCCGATGATTAAGATAAAAATCTAATTTCGAAGGCGAAATTAAGTTCCAGAAGTTGTCCCAGAAAGAAGCGAATTTAACGACCAAAGTCCCGTCATTTGTATTCAAAACGATTAATGCAGACGAGAAAAAAGATGCACTTTTCAAACACACCTGTGCATAAAAATGCATAATCCAAGCCAGATACGTGCTGCAGAATAATAGTACAGTGAGTGGATAATTTTGTAATAGCTTAACAAATCATATTGACATCATTAATTATGTAGCGTAACTGGTATTAAAGTAGGTGATATGATTTGTGGTTAATACAATTGTAATATGATTCCATTATTACTATGAAATTTTCATTTGTCTGTTAAAATTATTGTTTGCTGATGCATGTTACACTCTATAATGTACTTTAATTATTGCTAAACAAGTTCTCTCTGTTGGTTTAACATAACTTTTCCAGTTTTTAAGTTTTCAAGTTTTCAATATTTTTGGGTTTTCAAGTTCCAAGTTCGAAGTTTTTAAGTCTTCAAGTTTTCCAATTTTCCGGATTCAATTATTCAAGTTTTTCAGTTCTCTAAATTTCAAGACTTGAAGATACTAGGTTTTCAAGCTTTCAAACTTTTAATTTTTCAATTTTTCAATTTTTCGATTTTTCAATTTTTCAATTTTTCAATTTTTCAATTTTTCAATTTTTCAATTTTTCATTTTTTTCAATTTTTCATGTTTTCAAGTTTCGAAGTTCCAAATTTTTACGTTTTCAAGATTTAAAATTCCTAGTTTTTCAAATTCTCAAATATTTACAGTCAGTAAAATTCCAAATTTGTTCATTTTTATACTTTTAAGTTTCCATATTTCCTAACTTCTGAATCATTAAATTTTAATATTCCTAAAGCCATAAATTCTCAAATTCTCAGTAAAATTTTTTAATTTTTGTCTTACCAAATAATCACATTTCCAAATTTCCAAAACCCCATCAAAAAATGCATACAGAAAAAAAAACAAATCTCAACCGAAATCGAACATATTACTAATAAAAATATTAGAAAGTAAAACTTGTTACGTAAACACAATAAAAAGAATTTTCAATTATTATTAATAATTATAATACCACATAGCACCTATATAGTTCACACTGTTGCGCTAAAAATTTCTACCAATAATCACAATATTATTTAATAATCATAAGAGTTAACAATCATAACACATAACAGTTATAACAGTTAACAAATATGACACTTAACCATCAAAGCAGTTAACAATCATAATAATTAAAAATCACTGCAATTAACAATCATGATGGTTAACAATCATAGCAGTTAACAATCATATTAGTTAACAATCATAGCAGTTAACAATCATAGCAGTTAACAATCATGACATGTAATTATCCTAGCAGTTAACAATTATAATAGTTAATAAGCATAGCGGTTAACAATCATGACAAGTAAAATTATCCTAGCAGTTAACAATCATGACAGGTAATTATCCTAGCAATTAACAATTATAGGTATCATTAAAATTTTACAAATTTTGTCACTTAGAAAGTGTGCTAGCGATCTCAAAAAATGGAACACCACCTTTGGCTTTTACGAACGTTTAATGCACTTGGTTCGAAAATCTTTTTGGTAGCAACTATTACCCTTGAAGCTCAAACAGCATACAATGCCGGATATCTCTTCCGGTGTTAGATCCATTTAAAATTGCAAAGAAAAATTAAGATTTAATTACCTACAAGTACATAAGTCACCTTAACCTTAAAATGTCCCTGAAACAACCTTAAAGTACACAATGGGCCGATAAAAGATCAAATATTGACACGCGCAAAAAATTACTTTGCGGTTCCCCTAATACTTTTCTAATTAACTTCAATTTAAATGTAAATCATCGAACGTTCGTAAATCCAGGGCTAACAACGGGAGGTCCAAAAAAGCAGCGATAATTCACTGCTATCATCTCATCAAACTTGAATACATGTTCTATCAGTTTTTCGCGCGAGTGTACACCTGCCACTGTAACATATCGTTCGATCGTTGAAAACCGAAACGGCAAAATAAACGATGCCTGTCGAATCACGACAAGGGTATCGTCGTATAATTAGTCGATTTATCACCAACCTGGGAAAGATCTGTCGCATCGAAACAAGCTCGAGTAGACGGAGGGGAATGGCCAGAAGCTTTCTCACCCTCGCCATAATCTCCCCCAACGTTATCAACCACGTGTAAATGCAATCGCGTAGCGGTGTGCATTACCGTTGCATCTGTCCTCGGTATGGTGTTATTCTCGCTCGCAATTTTCCCATCTTTCTCGTCGCTCCATCCACCGTGTCTCTCCGTCGTTAATGCTTGCCGGTGCCACATTCGCAAAATAGCAGGGTTGCCGCGTACGTTTCTGTTTATACCTCGATAGATACGAATGACTGGGCAAAGGATGAAAGAGACGCTCCATGAAAACCACCCTACACGCTTTCTGCTTCCCTGTCGCGTCGTTTTCACCCCCACCCTCTACACTCCGCTGAAACGTAGGCTTCCTTTCGAGGGCGAAGGGAGTCTAACACCAGTTGTTTTTTTTCATTTTCGGAAACGCGGGAGTACTTTTTTATTTTGGGGTCGAATACGAGGTTTTTGGAGTTGCGGATTTGTGGAGTTTTAGGTTTTTCAATTTTTGGAGAGTTTATAGGGTTGAAAGTATACCAAATTCTTGAATTTCTGAATTTACAATTTTTTATTTGGTAAGTTAGAAATTTTGTAGTTGGAAGTTTGATAATTAGAAATTTTGTAATTCGAAAGTACTTGCGTTCTTAGATTTTTAAGTTTATAAACTACCCTGTGTTAAATTATCAAATCATTTCCACATTTCTATATTATCAAATTCTTGCATTTCTAACTCCCATATTTCCAAATTTAACAAGTTCACAAATTAACAAATGCACAAGTTCGCCACATCTGCACATTCTCAAATATTTACATGTCAAAATCCCTATATGACCATGTATCAACATTTCAATAATCCCCGATTCCTTTCGCAAATATCAATATGTATCAAATATAAATTATTAATTTCTCAAAATTCCTAAATTACTAAACGTCTTAATTTCCAAATTCCCAAATAACCTATTTTCTCAAATATTTTTATTAAAAAATTGTCAAATTTAAAAATTTGCAAATTCGTACATTTTGAAATACTCAACTTTACAAACCCCTATATTCTGAAATATCACTATTCATAAATTTCCATATTCTAAATTTTGATATTCCTAAATTCCTAAATTCCTAAATTCCTAAACTCCTAAATTCCAAAATTCCTACACTCCTAATTTCTAACATACCGAAATTCCTGCTTCTAACATACTGAAATTTCCTACTTTCCTAAATTCCTACATTCCTAAATTCTTAAATTTTTGTATTTCCAAATTAATTTCTATATTCCCAAATGCCCAAATTCCTCAACTCTCAAATCTCCCACTTCCCCAATTCCCAAATTCCTCAATTCACAAATTTCCCAATTCCCAAATTCCCTAATTCTCAAATTCCCCAATTCTCAAATTCCCCAATTCTCAAATTTCCCAATTCCCATATTCCCCAATTCTCATATTCTCCAATTCTCAAATTCCCCAATTCCCAAATTCCCCAACTCTTACATTTCCCACTTCCTCAATTACCAAATTTCCCAATTCCCAAATTCTCCAATTCTCAAATTTCCCTATTCCTAAATTCCCTGATTCCCTAATTCTTCAATTCCCCAATTCCCCCATTCCCAATTTTATAAATCTGCAAAATCCTAAATATCCCAGCTCCCAATTTCCCAAATTCTCAAATCCTCAAATTCCTCAATGCAAAAAGTCCCAAATTTCCGAAATTTTTCCCTCGTATTTTAGATTTACCCCAGAGTGTACCGGTTCGACAACCGTCGAAAACTCCCACGAGCTTTTTTCGCGTGTTGCAAATGCACGTCCCGAGAGGAAGCGTGCAAGATACAGGGCGGAGGGTGGAAGCGAAAAGAACGAGATATCTGTCGGAGGAAGGCACAAGAAATCGAGGGGAACGGCCCGAGCTTAATATGGTGTAAAAAATAATAAAAGAAGGAAAGGGGAGGTTTGCCAACCGGAAGAGAATCACGGGAGAACGTAATCGTAACTGAGTGCTTTAAACAAATAAGAAACGGGGGAACAGATTGAAGGAGACGAGTGAGTGTTAGGTTATGTATGACTACGAGATGTGGAATAAAAGCTGTCGCCCATGGTGAATCTACCCGCAGGGTTGGAAATAAATATCTCTTACAAGATTCAATAAGAAAATAAGATATTCACGAAATTCATATGTTTTCTCAAGAAGAAAATAATCAGATTTATATTTTGTAATGATCGGAATATTAAAGAAACTGTTCTGTAAATTAGAATATGGTAAAATTTCACAACAGTTAACCCCGTACCTTATAAGTGTGTGACGCACACTGCAATTGGAATGTGATAAACCAGACTCGCATTTTCACTGCAATTCAATTTTGGGTCCAATTCTAATTATAATCTGTATCATCAAGGCTGAAGGTAAAATATGCCTAACATTTTAACATTCTTTGTCTCAAGGGGTAAAGCCACTCTAGGATTTTCAAAAAATCGATTCCTTTTTTGGCTAAAACGATACTTTAGGGTCATAGAAACAGAATGCCATTTGATTTATAGCGGAAAACAAATTTTAAAAGAGTCAATTATCAATTTTGCCGCAGCTTCTCAGAGCGCGCACTGAGTACTTACGCGGCGTACTGCGATTCATGGCTTTTGCATTACTTTTACCATTTAAAATAAACCTGTTACCTACAAAATAAACGGTTGTAGAGAAAGGTAGAGGAGAAGGCGAACATCGACCTGGATGGTCAAATGTATGATGCAGGAATCGCAGATTAGAGGTAAACAAGAAATTCAAGGATTAAAATGTTCATAAAACTTTAAACGCGTTTTTCTCGAAAGCACTTTTGTCATACTGAGAGGACGGATTTCTCGGTGACTATTGGATCGAATTGAAATTTTTACAGTAGCTTCACAACAATATTCTCTTTGGAAGTACGTAGCCGTTTTTTGATTGAATGTAAACTTTTTTTTTATAAACAATTCAATGCACATTTTTCATGCAAAAAATCGATTCATTTCTTAAAACATGCATAACTTCTACAAAATTGATTAAACAAAAAACCTCTACGTACTTCCAAAGTCCATTGTATATAGATTATACATTTTTTTGATTTTTTATTCCAAGTCTCACACATGACGAGAAATCCGTCCTCCCGTGGCGGTGTTTCTACAAAAGCTGTTTCCACCGATGGGCTCTGTCGCCCCCATTTTGTACGAAAATGACAAAAAGAAAATTATTTTTCGTACTTCAGTATGTGTTAAATAAACCATTTGAAAAGAAATTCTTTTCCGTTTGTCGCGCTTCCAAAATAAATTGTCAAATTTAGGTCTTTTTTCTGGCTCTAGAGTGGTTTTACCCCTTCACGTTGTAGCAATAATTAGGTGTGTGAATGACGCAATTGCCTAGCAAATTATAGGTTAAGGGGATAATTCTTGAAGTCTGGAATAACTTGTAACTATCGCAGAGCTGTGATAAACTACATTCTTTGTGCATTTGTCATAACACAGAATGTACCCATCTGGTGAACCAACTCTAGACAGTGCGACATAAAGTTGCCTATGTGAAAACATATCTGATCTGACATCTAAACCTGATGAATGTTTCACCCCGAGACTTTTTTATTGCAAACAATAGCTGCAGAGGAAACTGTAATGGCTCTGTTTGTTTTGATGTCATTTTTTGTTGCCAAAATGCATGTGAAATTGTGGTTAAGGTGACATTTATGACACTTCTTCAATTTTTATTACCTTAAAACCTGTCCTGAAATCATCTGCAGGATATTTACCTCGCTGCAAAATTTCATGAAAAAACATTCAGCAATATTAATCTAACTACCCCAATTAGGACTTCTGAAAAAATAAGCAGTCCAAATTAGACTATTTGCAAAATATTCTAAATTGTTTTCAAAACAGTACATGACAACTTCATGCAAAAGAGGATATAACCAATCACAATATTTCACAACATTTGTCCCAAAAAAGAACGTGGCAAGCAATCTAAGACAGATTACTCGAAATCGCAGTACCTATCTCAAAGTAAGATATTCCAAAACAGAACAATGATCGTATTAACAGTTTTAAAGTACGTTAACAAGTTTCCCGTGGAGTAAAGTGTTCGCAACTTCCCCTCGAGAGACATTGTTTGTCCTCGGTAAAGGAACACTTTGCTCCGTGTGAACGATGTTTCTCTGTTTCGCGATTCTCGATAACAATAAAAAAGAAAGCTGCTAGTACGTGCTTCAAGAACATTCGTGCACTGATCGATGGTGTAATTACTCGTGTCGTCTGTTCCACTCGCTTAGTTGAAAAAAGGCAAGAAAAAAAGAAGGGTAGAAATAAGAAAAGAAGAAGCGAACTGAAATTTTTCTACGTCGTTTCGCGAAGACAACAAGCCATCGTGGCTACTCTGTACAACGTCTCGAGAAAAGGAAGAAATATAACGTCGAGATGGATAGAAACATCCTTCTAGAAAGTGTACGGGGGTTGAGGGTGGATCGCAGGCAAGGAAATAGATCAACGACGCTTTTTCTGCCGTTCCAACCCCTAACCAACGTATCTTCTTGCGTGTAATTGCGTGTAACAAGAAAATAAGCTTGTTTACCGATGCAGATAACGCACCTGTACCTTTTTCCACCTAGCCCTTAAATCCTGCTGAAGGATTTTCCTTTAAATTATTACACCGGCGTTTCGCGAGCAAACAATTACAATCGTAAATTTATTTAGAAGGTAAATTGTCCAATTATCGAATACGCGAAAATGTAATCTTTGCCATGTCTTCAAAATAAAACCCCATTTCGACCACTCACTTATAGAAATATACAAACTATGCCAGATAGGACTTTTCGTCAGGGAATCAAACTTTCTTAAAATGGCTCAAAACCTCCAGACATAGTGTCAAAAGTGTCGAAAGGTGGCTGACGGCGGTTTGGAGGACGGAAAGACCCCGAGCGAAAGCGAGTCATTCATATACATATAAGTGACACTTAAATTTGTATATAAATTTAACATCTATATTATTAAAAATTTGTTAATTTTTTTTTATGTGAGGGTTTTACGTCGCGTCAACTTCGACGACGGCTTCTGTGTTGATTTTATATCTTATGGAGTAGATTGGTTTATTTGAGGAAATCTATGGTGTTTCCTATGCGTTTTTCTGACGTAAGGACGGTATTTGAGTTAATTTCGAATTTCAGTCGTTGGATACAATATTTTTGGCAAGTGTACAGAAAGAGGTCCACTGGTTTCACAACACATGGACGGGTCTATCTTTTTTATAATTTGTTCACTTTCCTAACTAAAAATACTCGTATTAACAGTATTAATTACTTGGAACTGTGTGAAATAAATACAACAAAATATCATGAAAATATTTTGTAAAATTTGTTAGAAATGAAAATACTACCTACTGCAATTTTCAATTGTTTCAGTGTGGCAGTCACAATAGTAATTTTTTAAAGAACATATATAGATTTTGCTAGAAAACAACGATCATTCTCCTGATTCGTTCAATTGCACCTCAAATCAATCTTTGACCTTCTAAATTTTTGAGTAAGTCGATTTTTAAGCGCAACAGTGAATGAAAAAATTATTTATACAATTACATTTGGTCTGATATTCTTTACCGACCATCAGGATATTTTCTAATTGTATAAATTTAAATTAATGTATTTTAATTATTATAGCAGACAGTGAAGATAAAGTAATATTTTTTACATTCATTTTGCTAAGGTAATTTCAAATGATTTTCGTAAAAGTGAATAAAGAAGAATGCAATTAAAAGTTAATATAAATTAATAAACTGTATCAATATGTCTCAGTGACGTCATAATTACGTAATTGCATAAGAAGTCGTACAAAAACATCTTCATATAATAATGAAAAGCATTTAAGCAACTGTTAATTAAATTTCAAATAAAAAATGTATACGAAAAGCATAATAACAAAACGTAATTAACAGATCATTAAATATGACTTCATAAAAAATCAAAACAATTCAGAGTATAAAGTTTTATATGGTGTCTCCAAACGGATTGAAAAGCGAACGCAAATATTTACTTTTCTCCATCAAAACGAAAATGGTCGAACTACAACTGCAAACATCGGTGTGTATAGACGTACGTTCTATCGCGATAAAAAGTTAAATAATCCACAAATAAATCAACTAAACTATGGATAATGAAGTATAAATATATCTGACACGCTATAATTAATCAATTACAAATATCTCCAATAAAGTATAAATAACAAGCTATAAATATCTACATTAACCTATAAATGACAAGCTATAACCATCTCTAATAAACTATAAATAATGAGCTATTAATATCCCTAATGAACTATAAATAGCATGCTATAAATATCTCTAACAAAGTATAAATAACAAGCTGTAAGTATCTTTGATAACTTATAAATAACAAGCTATAAATATCTGTAATAAAAAGCTACAAATACCTCAAATGCCTCAAACAAATTGCAAATAATCGGTTAAAAATACCTCTAACAAACTTGAAATAAACTATAAATATTTCTAACAAACATATCAATAATAAACTACAAATATCTCAAATAAATTATGAAAATAGTAAACTATAAATAAAAAACTGTAAGTATTTTATTCTAACGGATTTACCATTGCAGAGTATTCAAAAAGTGTCACCATAAAACACCAAGCTTCGACGTAATCCATTAAACAATTCACGTATGTACAAAAATAATAAAAAATTACAGGATGACAGCACATTTAAAAATCACGAGCCCTTTAACAACAGAAATTTGATACGTTATCACAAAATGACACGAGTCGATAGAGGATCAACGTGATCGAACAGTTAAACGAATTAAGCTTACAGAAAAACCGATCGTTTATCCAGGCTAATCAGCCGTTTTACGTTCCATTTAACATATTATTTCGCGCGATTCGATTATGTCTGTTTTCAATTAATCGTCACTGTAGCATCCTGTTCCCTCCGCCTCGCCTAATCCGTAACTTTCATCTAAATTTCCGCCAGCGTGCATTATTAATCGAATCACACGCGTCCTAATATGACTGCGCCTGTTACAGCGAGCTTTCAATAGCCAATCGATAGGCCGTAATCCGTTTATCTGCAAAATCACGTTTTAGTTGCGTCATCGTCAAAAGTCACCGTCATTTTGTCCCTGTCCTCTTTCATCCAATTTTTCTCCTTCATGTCCTTCGATTTCGTCCGATCGGTTCGGATGAATGAACGTTGCTGAGCATGATTGACTTCCGTTGGGACAGCGGACATGTTGGAAAAATGTCAATTTTCGAATTTGTCAAATTTGTGAATTTTCCTACTTCTTGAGTTGTAGATTTTTAAATTTAGAATTTGAGATGACGGGAACTCCGGAAATTTGAAGCCTTAAGAAGGTAAAAATTTGAGAATTTGGGAAGGTAGGAACTTAACTTAGCTGATATGCGGCGCTGCTTCTTTGTATGTCAGATTTCGACGCGAATTACATACGCGAATACAGCACTACAATGTGTGACAGTGCTGTTCTCTACGCGAATACATTGGAACGAAGTTTTTGATGATTAAATTATAATTTTTCCCAAAGATATCATATGCTTTAACTTTGATAATTTTTTAGAAAATTCACAAAGTATGTAATTTCCAAATGTTTCCAACATCGTGTATTAATGCAAAGAGGTGCTCACATGGTGCCTAAACTACTTGGCGTTACCTTTTATTTACATGTAATGTACTTTTGTGGGATTTGTTAATACTCTTATAAAACGTGGTGAAGGCAAAATGTGCGAATCAAAACATACGAAAATGATCATTCAATCGAAATGGTGAGCGAGTGAGCCAGTAGAGTGGGCCACTATGGCGCTATGTAATCTACGATGACATTTGCGAAAGCCACTATAGTGGACCGTCGTGCCTCAGAGGTTAAGAATTTAAGAAATTCAAGACTATAAAAAATTTAAGAACTTAAGAAAGCAAATGTAGGAGTATGATGATTCAAGTAATTTGAAAACGCAGAAATAAAAATTCAGGAAATTTGAAAACGTGGAAATTTGAGAATCTAATAAGTTTTAAGAATGTAAGAAATTTTAAGCATTTAGGAAATTTGGAACTGTAGGAGAATCCAAGAAATTTGAAAACGTAGAAATTTGGGCATTTAAGAAATTTGAAAGCGTAGAAGTTTGAGAATTTATGAAATTTAAGAATATAGGAAATTTAAGAACTCTGAAAGTATGAAAACGTAGAAATTTGAAAACGTATGAGTTGGAAATTTAAAAATTTTGGAAACGTAGAAATTTGTAAATCTAGAAATTTAAAAATATGAGAAATTAGAGATTCTGGCATTGAAGAATTTGGAAGTTTGACCATTTGAAAATTTAGAAAATTGAGAATTCTATAAGTTGAAAACACAGAAATTCAACAAGTTGAACATACAGAAATAACTTGAAAATTTATAACTAAAAAAATCTAGTACTGTATAGATTTAAAATTTCATGAACGGAGAAATTATAAATTTATAAATTTGAACCTTCAATTCAACAATCTGTTAATATATTAACGAAAATACAGAAATTTGGTAATATGAAAATTAACTAAGAAAATCTGATACGTATGGCTTTGAAATTTCGCGAACAGAGAAACTATAAACTTACAAATTCGAACTCGCACAAATTCAATAATGTGCTACTACAGAAATTTGATAACTTGAACATTCAGAGCTGAGAAAATCTCCTATTGTACATATTTAAAACATACTTAAATTTAAAAGGAATTGTAAATTTCCAAAATTTATTTCAAAAATACCCAAATAAATGAATCCGTATATTCTCACAAACGAAAGCAAGTCATCAACATACACAGTATGTCTGAAAAGTAACGGAACTTTTTAAATTTAAGGAACACTATTAGCGACATCTATAAAAGCAATATGCTATTTGAAAACAGTATTCCTCCCCTACAAAACAAACCAATCGTTATTGGAATCGAGCAACGAATTGTAAACTTATAGTGTTTAAAGCGACAGAACCTTTCGTCACCGTGTCACAAAATCACGATGGAGCAAAGAGCGAATATTAAATTCTGCTCGGTAAAGCTCGACAAAACTTTTACAGAAACATTTGAATTAATGAAAAATGTTTATGGCGACGATTGTTTATCCCGTACACGTGTGTTCGAGTGGTATAAGCGATTCCAGGATGGTCGTGATACTTTGGAAGACGACCCAAAGCCAGGTTTTGGGTTTTTCTAAATTCTAAACGATTCTAAAGGTATTATACTTCGGGAATTCGTTCCGCAGGGACAAAATGTTAATGGCGAATATTATCTGGGTGTTATGGAACGTTTGTGGAAAAGAATCGTTCGTGTGAGGCCCGAATATCGAGCGCCAGGTAGTTGGTTTCTGTTGCATGATAATGCACTATGTCACAGAACTGTCGCAGTTCGTGAATTTTTGGCGAAAAAATAAGTCTGTGTGCTCCAACATCCTTCATATTCGCCTGACTTATCTCCATGCGATTACTTCCTTTTTCCAAAATTGAAATTAGCCATGAAAGGAACGTTTTATGACACTGTTACACAAGTCCAAGCAGCTGTGACAAGGGTGATTGAAGCGATTCTGCAAAACGACATAAAAAAATCTATGTTAACAATGCCTGAGCGTGCCCAGCGGTGTATTGATACGGAAGGAATGTATTTTGAATAAAAAAAATTAATTTTGGCAAAATAACTAATACTTTTTTTTTTATATAAAAAGTTCCGTTACTTTTCAGACATACTGTGTATGAAGGGGACGGCAACTTCACAGAAAAGCGATTAGCTTGAGTTCATTCAAAAAGAGAGAAGGTTTGTGATCTGACACGGTCGTCTTTCATTTCTAAAGACTCGTTCTTTTCTTCGTTTCGTGTTTCTTACACAAACCAGTATTGTTGCATAAATTGAAACATTCACGATAATTTCCCAATATGAGAAGTTATCAGGACAACGATTGAATCAGGAGTCACCTGGACCATCCTTAACTGCGTCCATGTTTATTTTCAGTGACACGCTAATGGAAACGCTTTAGACACGGTCCCTCCTTCTCGGTATTCATAAAATTACGGCAGGCTTATATAAAGAAACGAAAGGCATTTCCATTTGTCTTGAAAGAAAGCTATATAGCTATGAAGAGCTTCGGTTAGTGGCTGAAATCCCAAGCTTCGCCTCGCTGCATTACTCCTCTGCCGTTTTCAACCATTCGGAGAAAAACCTTTCAACGTCACCCCTTTTACTTTATTTTTTTTTGTCGCTGGGGCGGAGAAGATTAAAACTGAACGCGTGAGTTACGGCGAAATTTAGGGTTAAATTTCGAAATGATGAGACGCTGCACTCTGCTATCCACCTTCTTCCTTGGATAATTATCCACTCGAAACACGTGTGTGGTATAATTTTCGTCCAACGTTTCAAAACGACAAATCTTTCTCGCGTGGCGGTAAATAACCATTCTCGACATTAAGGGGTGGACCTTATTCAAAGTTTGTCATAAATGATGGTTAATTTGCCTTTAACATTTCAATTTTAAAATAACATTTTTTAAATTAACTTTTAGGTTTTTCATGTGAACGTTATGGTTTGTGGGAGATTTTACTTATGTAGAATTTTGATTTCATTGATCACTTATTACCATTGAAATTTGAGTACATTGTACATTTATTTACTATTAAATTGTTATTTATTCATTATTATTTAATCACTATTCATTTCACTTGCTATATTAATAACTTAATTTTCGTTCACTTACTGTACTAATAATACAATTTTATTTCGTTCACTTGCTATATTAATAATATTATATTTCGTATTTACATTCGATACTGACAATGAGTTTAAATGGGCTAACTGAACGTATGAAACTTGTCTGTAGTACTTATAACAAAATGGAGCGCTCAGAGTAACAAAATGGCTGCTCCAAGCACCACAACTCGATCTTAATAAAGGATTTTGGAAGAAACTGAATCAAATTGTTTACAGTGAAAACTTGTAAAAATTTTAGTCTACTAGGAGATTCTAAATAAAAGCAGTTTGAAAGAGAATATAGTAGATTTACGAGTAAATTGTCAATAAAAATAACAACATTCTAAATTTCCTAACTTTTCTAACAGAACTTGTATATTAAATCTGTGACCAACTAATAAAAATAGATGTATGTTATTAACAAGTGTATAGTTTTTCCTGAATCTTTCTAAAATTTTCAGACTGAAATTATATAAATTATTTGTGGACAGATATAAATTATTTTTCTTTGAATAAGTTGTCCATTGACACGAGTTAAATGTTTTCAAACAACAGAACAGTTAACATTGGAGTTAGATAACCATGACATTTTCGGAACATCTAAAGAGCACGATACGCGACATACAAAAAAATGGTCGAATATTAATATGTCCATGACACGTTAATCGTTTATCAACGTCAGACTACGCATACACAGTGACAGTCACGGAGCATTCAACAGATCCTAGCAATTGTGTCACGGGTAAATAAAAAATGACATCGAACAACCATCGAATTCTGCCAAGCAATATCCCTACGACCCGAAACGCTTTTTTTCACCCCACGTAAATCTAACCCAACATAATGCGATTCGTATCGAAACGTATTTCACACGAGGAGATAGAGACCGTTTGTAATGGGTGATCGAAGCACCCTTCTAAAGGTTATCATTCAATGTTTTCGGAAAAGAGAAATTCGTCATGTGTGAATGATTCGTCACTCTGGAAATATTCCAAAATGGAATATTGCAAATAACGAAATAAAATATTCCGAATAAATTATTCTGGATTATGAAATATAAAATTAAAATATACAGATCAAATATTCGAAAATGGAATGGAATAATTCAAGTAATAATATACCAAATTCGAATTGCAAAAAGAAATATTTCAAATTAATCTTTTTCAAATAAAAATACATTTCAAGATAAAATATTTAAAAATGGTATATGTCAAACTCGATTACTTCAAATTACAATATACTACAATATAAAGGGTAGTTAAAGTATTTTAGAATGCAGTATGTCAAAATGAGGGATAATAAAAAATAAAATATTCCAAAGTATAATACCTTACATTACAAGATACTGCAAAGTAAATAATTTCAAATCACAATATCTCAAAACGCTATATTTCAAAGCACAATTTTACATAAACTTAAATTTTATATAAAAATTTAAATAAAAAAATTTTTTAAAATATAAAAATAAATATTGTGTTACAAAAATAAATTTTGCATAAACTAAAATATTTTCATAAAATATTTTAAATTAGTATATATTACAAAAAAGACCGGAATATCTTAAAAATAGAATATTCCGAATTATCATATACCAAAATAAAATATCTCACATTATGATATACCAAAATAAAATACCCCAAATTATGATATACCGAAATAAAATCCTCCAAATTATCACATACCAAAAATAAAATATCCCAAATTATAATATACCAAAATAGAATCCTCCAAATTATGATATACCAAAATAAAATACCCTAAATTATGATATACAAAATGAAATACCCCAAATTATGATATATCGAAATAAAATATCCCAAATTACTGTATTCGAAAATAGAATATACAAGTCTAAAATATTTGAACTCACTATATTTCAAAATAACAGAAGATAGATATACTTCATAATAGGTGATCGGAACACCCTACCATTATTCTCAGAAAAGAAAATTCTTCATCAATTCTGTGATGCAGTCTAACTCGTCGAAAATGTATCTCGACATTATCACGATATGATGATGGAAGGGGGTGTCGAAGAAGAAATTGCAAGTAATTCGCACGAAGGAGTCAGCAATTCTTTCGTTCGTTCGCGAATACGTTTCTCGTTAGGAGTGCATAACAGTAGTCGTGATCGATATTAGATACGAAACGAACGAATGCCTTCCTTCCTAATGAGCAAATACTTCCATCGAATAATTATCGCGTTATTTTGCGCCTTTTTCTCGACGAGATCTCTACGCTGAGGAATTTCACTTGAAAGTACAGTAGGAGCTCGTTATAGTGCCGCCGACGAAGCTAGATTTAAAAATCTTGGAATCAGCAATGTATTCAGGTAACTTTCTTCTTTTTGTTCTTAGAAGATTATGTAAAACTTTCGTGATATCATATTCATCTTACAAATGTTATCTAGTATTCTAATGTTAGCTAGTATTCTAATTCTCATTTGGAGAAAATTTAATTAGTATTTAAATTAGTAAAATGCATTATTACTAATTTTATTTGAAAATAAGTATAGTATTTTTCTTTTATTTTTATTTAACTCTGCTTCGCATATATTTAAAAATATTTTAACGCAGTATTGCAAATTTTGCTTAAAAATCAATTTAGTACTTTTATTATATTTTTATCCACATCTGGTTCAAATATATTCATAGATGTTTTTAATTTAATATTTCTAGCTTTGCTCAAAAATTAGATTCCTATTAATTTTTAATTTTTATTCAAATTTGCTTCACATATATTCATAAATATTTCAAATGCAATACTACTAATTTTGTTTAAAAATGAATTTTGTATTTTTCATTTATTTTTATTCACATCTGTTTCAAATAATTCATACATATTTTAATGTAATATTGCTAATTTAGTTTAAAAATTAATTGAGTGCTATTCTTCTATTTTTATCCAGGTATGTTTGAAATATATTCACAGATGTTTTAAATGCAACATTGCTAATTTTGTGAAAAAATTATTTTCGTATTAATTTTTTATTTTTATTCAAGTTTGCTTCACATATATTCATAAATGTTTCAAATGCAATTTGAATTTTGTTTAAAAATTCGTACTTTTTCTCCTACTTTTATCTAGACCTGCATTTGTAATGCAACATTGCTAATTTTATTTAAAAATCAATTCATCATTTGTCATTTTTATTCAGGTTTGTTTCACATACACTCATAAAAATTTGTAATGCAGTATTGCTCATTTTGCAGAAAAATCTGTTTAGTATTACTCTCTTATTTTTATTCAGGTTTGAGATATTTTTAATGTAGTATTGCTAATTTTATTTGAAAATCAGTTTACTATTATTCTTTCATTTTTAACCAGTTCCATTTCAAATATAGTCATAAATTTTTTAAATTCAGTGTTGCTAATTTCATTTAAAAATTAGTTTAGTGTTTTTGTTTAATTTTTATCCAAGCCCGTTTCAAATATAGTCATAAATGTTTCAAATACAATGTTGTTAATTTAAAAATCAGTCTTGTATTTTTGTATTATTATCCAGATTTATAATCCTACATATTTCAAATACAATATCACGAATTTCCTTCAAAATTATTTTTAATATAAACAAACGAACATTTGTCCGTTTCTATACAATATCGAACGGTGCCGTAAAATATTCGCTCAAATATTTTATTTCTCTTGAATAAAAATACTTACAAACCAACGAAGAATAACTGCATATCGTTTCGATCACTTACCTGCAACACAAAAAAAAACAAGTAACATGAACAAACAGTCGATATTAAAAATAAAGAGTTCAAAACACTCGCTGGGTAGTGCGGATAGAATCAAATGTTTGACATGGTAAATTAATTGCAAACAAATGGCGGGTACCGTGTTAAGGGTACACAAAAATTTTTCTCAATTTAATTTAACGTTCAGGCGAAAGCAAGCGCACACGGTCGTCCGTTTTTGTTGCAAGCTGAAACGCGCGAGCGGGTATAAAAATCGTGGATGGAGATAACAGTAGGTGAAAAAAATAAGCCGAAAATAATTTTTTTCGCCGGGGTAAACATGCCAGAACAAAATGTAATTTCGCTTAAATGTTCCAACAGTTTCCCTTCTACAAAAAGAGAGGACGGAGAAAATGTTACTCCGGGCGAGGGAACATTTATTTTCATTTCATTTATTCAATTGACGAATTTTCGTTAATAATTTCACGAAATTTGAACGTTCGGGAATTATATAACATTTGAACCGACAGTTAATTATTTGTTTTTTAATGGTGCTAATTTTTAATTCATTTTTAATTATTGATATGCAATTAAACAGCAGTCATTTTAACACAATTTATAAAATTAGTCAAATTGAAGATGTGTGTTATTATAAATTATAATTTAATTATCATAAGAGTCACTGTCAGTGGTATAATGTACTGGCAATTTTAACGAGTTGTATCTTTCCTTTACTTCATTTATGCTTGCTGATTGCTATTCGAAAAATTTACGAGGTAGAAACTTTGAAATTATACATAATTGTATTACGAGCTTTCTTTTATAGGTTATCTTAAAATATCGTGACACTTTTATGGAAAATTGTATAATTTAAAATGAAATTCTAAAACTTCATTTGCACAAAGTATGTACAATACGTAATTGCAAATTTAATATTAAATTCATTTTATAAATAAAAGTCGGTAAATGACATTTCCATAAATGTGTTTTAAATTAAAAATGTGGTAATTGCAAGCTTTTAAAGCAAAAAGCTGAAAAGTTTACGGTCACACAAAAATTTTAAAGTTTACTTTTCTAAAAGGAAAGAAATTATTGAATATGTTACACTTTCAGCTGTTTTCCAGTTACAGAAATTTTATTATATTGTATAATAACTGTAACAATAAATAATCATTATGTTATTAATTATTATATAAAATAAAATTAAACTATTCATTATTACAGTAATAACAATTATTATACTAATAACTATGATATTAACAATGGTTTTAAAAATAATTAATATACTAACAATTATTATGTAAATAATCATCACATTAATAACGATTATATAAATAATTATTATTGTAACAATTACTATATAAATAATGATTACATAAATAAGAATTATACGTATAATCATTATATTAATAACTATCATATAGATCTCATTAAGAGATAAAGTTAATATTAATTTTTTTAATACCACAATTCACGACAGGCTGAAATTTAATACCAAAATTAATTTTATGTACGTACCTATATGTATTTTGGGTAAAATCCTTTTGAAAATCATTAGGTATAAAATCAACCTACATTTCGAACCAATACATTTGAAACGAAACCACTAACCCTTTAATCAAAGCAGACATACTTATCCTTCTTTGTGAGAACGTTTTCGTGAAAGTGTTAACAGCAATTAAAAAATTCTTATTAAACCATTTATATCAAACGTTTACAAACTACAGATTGATCTACTAATTGCACTGAACTGAAACATATTGGGTCAAACATTATCAAATTGAATAATATTTACTCAAATTTTAAGATCAGTTACGTTCAGTTAAATTGTGCTGAATTAAATTGAAAACACCTATATTATCAAAGTAAAAAAGCAAAGATAATCATTAAGAGATACTCTTAATATTCACTAGTGTAATAACACAGTTTCTAATAGGAAAAATATAATACTAAGTAATATCAAAATTATTTTCATGTATTTATATTTTGGGTTAAATCCCTTTGAAAGTCATTAGGCACAAAATGAACTTAATCTTGTTAGTTTATTTAAAAACAACACTTAAACATTCAATAAGAGCCTTCATCTCAGATACAAATAAGAAGATACAATGTTTGTTTCACATACATTCACATATGTGTATATTCATATGTATATGTGTATATTCACATATTCCCATATTCATATGTGTGTATATTCACATATTCACATGTGTATATATTCACATATTCACATATTCATATATGCGTATATTCACATGTGTATATATTCACATATTCACATATGTGTATATGTTTTCATTGCAAAATAAAGTGAATTCATTAGTAATAGACAAAATTAATAATAAACATATTAATGATAAAGCTATAAATAATAAATTTATTAATAATACAAATTGTACATAACAATAAACAAATCAGAAAAAAATAGTATAATATCAAAACCATAAAATACTATAATACAAAAGAGTATAATTCAAAACAGTACAATATTAAATTATTAAAATGGTATAATTCAAAACAGTATATTATTATAATAATAAAATAATATACTATTAAAATATTAAACTTGCATAATTTAATATAGTGTAATTTAAACTAATATAATGTGAAATAGTGCAATATTAAAATGGTAATATAATATAATTTGAAATAGTATAATATAAAATAGTATATTATTAAAATATTAAAATATTAAAATATTAAAATTGAGAAGTATAGTATCAAACTACATCTTGATACTGCAAGGAAGTAAACCATCGAATCGTTCATATTTATTAACAATTCCCCAAACAGCGTTCAGTAATTGAAATATGTCGTAGAAAACCGACTGACATTTTCGAAGCGAACGTAGATGATCGAATTTGAGATTTCAACCGGGAGTAAAATTGAAATACACCGGCGGTTTTTAATTCGTCGCTGGACGTCGCCGAATCATCCGGTCGAACTTTAATCAAAACGATTGCGTGGAATGAAACAATATTAATCGGATTAGAATAAATCTTAATGGATTTTCAACGGTGAAATATCCAATTAAATTAATCCGCTTTGAATTCCTCGATTAACACGGAATGTAATTTCTCGAGTGCTTAATGCTGATATATATTTTTAGCCCGGGACAAACAGTTTCAATCTAAAAGACTGGTGTCGAACACCGATTTCGCATCGTTGTTACCAAAATTAATCAGTTTTACCACTGTGTTTTGCACTGATTTTTCAGCGCCACGTTATTATAACAAATTATTAAGCCGTGAGATACTAACGACGCGTTAATTCAATGTCATTCGCAGTTTGTTTTTCCAATTCGCGTCACTGAATTCGGTTTTTTCATATTATAACAAGACATCTGGATAATTTGTTTAAATATTTTGAAAATGCAACTTGGGAACGTTTTATAGAAATTTTTCTCGACTACCTCAATTTTCAAAGTTAATTCACCAACACAAATTTGTGAAAAAATAAAATATTTTACTTGTAAGTATCTTCATCCTAATTTTGCAAAATGGTGTAATAAAATTGGAAAATAAACATTAGGGTTTTTTTACTGATATGCATAATTTATGCAAAGTAAAATTTAAATAAATTGGTAAAATGGATATTTATAAAACATATTGATTGTTTTCGAAAAAACAATTAAAGTATTGCAGACACAAATTTTCAACAATTTAACAATTTTTTAACAAATTATTAATTACAAAATGCAACATTTTAGATCAGAATTATACACATTATAATAGATGTACCCTATGTTAGAGTTTTGCAATTAGAATGCTACAAAATAAAACTATTCCAAGTAAAAATAATTAAAAAGAGCTTTTCAAAATAGAATACTGCAAACTAAAACTCTTGTTCAAAATAGAATATTTCAGAAAGGAACTTTGACAATTACAACATATTAATTTAGAATTTTTCTAACTGAAATATTTTAGATTCCAATTTTTACAGAAAAGAAAATTTCAAATTACAGTTCTTTCAAATTAAAGGACAATAAAT
This sequence comes from Megachile willughbiella, assembly GCA_945859595.2. Classification (NCBI taxonomy): domain Eukaryota; kingdom Metazoa; phylum Arthropoda; class Insecta; order Hymenoptera; family Megachilidae; genus Megachile; species Megachile willughbiella. Next base: position 17,339,508 of record OX243796.1, read on the forward strand.
TAGAATTTTTCCAAATTAGAATATACAAAAATAGGAATTTTTTGAATTTAGAATACCGCGAATTATAAATTTTTGAAATTGTAATATCTAAAACTAGAATTCTTTCAAATAAAAATACAATGAATTAGAATTTTTCCACATTAGAATATCCCACATTAGAATTTTTCCAAGTTAGTATATTCAACATTAGAATTTTTCCAAATCAGTATATCCCAAATTAGGATTTTTCCAAATTAAAATATGTGAAATTAGAATTTTTCCAAATTAGTATATCCCAAATTAGAAATTTTCCAAATCAGTATATCCCGAATTAGAATTTTTCCAAATTAGTAGATCCCAAATTTGAATTACCCCAAATTAGTATATCCCAAATTAGAATTTTTCCAAATTAGTATATCCCAAATTAGAATTATCCTAAATCAGTATATCCCAAATTAGAAATTTTCCAAATTAGTATATCCCAAATTAGAATTTTTCCAAATTAGTAGATCCCAAATTTGAATTATCCCAAATTAGTATATCCCAAATTAGAATTTTTCCAAATTAGTATATCCCAAATTAGAATTATCCTAAATCAGTATATCCCAAATTAGAAATTTTCCAAATCAGTACATCCCAAATTAGTATACCCCAAATTGGAATTTTTCCAAATCAGTATATCCCAAATTAGAATTTTTCCAAATTAGTATATCCCAAATTAGAATTATCCCAAATTAGTATATCCCAAATTGGAATTTTTCCAAATTAGTATATCCCAAAACAGTAGATCCCAAATTTGAATTATCCCAAATTAGTACATTCCAAATTAGTATATCCCAAATTAGAATTATCCCAAATCAGTACATCCCAAATTAGAAATTTTCCAAATCAGTACAACCCAAATTGGAATTTATCCAAATTAAAATATATATGAAATTACAATTTCTCCAAACTAGTATATCCCAAATTACAATTTTCCCAAAGCAAAATACTTAAAATTACAGTATCCCAAAATAGAACAGTTAAAATTGTACCAAAACAGAATATCTGAAATTTTTCCAAAACCACTGGCAAGTAAAACATTTCCCAAGATAAATTTTTCAACCAACCAACCCATATCAATTTACAATTCTTCCAAAATATTATAAATTCTAAATCTATCGACAATCTACCCAAGTGAATAAGACCGATATTTGTACAAGCCATCAAACATCATCAAAGAACAATTAAAATTCAACACACAAAATTTTAACAGGTGTGCTTTTTTCATTACGCTATCAAATATTTTCACGAGTCCGAACGATGACCGTAATTTGAAAAGGCCACAGTTTTCCAGCCAACCAGAGAAAACGAAAAGAATCGGTTAGCGGAATGGACGGTACCGTGTTCCGTTTTATATCGCCATAAACACGAATGCTTATCAAAACACTCGGCCACCCATAATGCATGGCGCTACGGTTTTCTGGAATCGTGCCATAAGTTGCACACAATTTTCTCCTTCAATTTTCTTTCACCATCCCTCTACTATCATTCTGTCCCGGTTATTCTTTCCCTTCTTTGCCTCTTTATCTTATGCTCTATTTACCCCTGCATCCATCTTCCTCATTTTGCGCCGTTCGATTCCTTTATTCCACCCTTCTCTCTTTTATTCGCCTCCATATATAGATACAAAAGAATAACGATAGGGAATGGTTAAACTTCGACGAACTTGGTGGTTAAAAGTCTTGAAGAATCACTCACGCGCAGGGTGAATATGCCCTGGAGAAATAATCTGAGATAGGGAAGATAGAGATGTTGAGAATGTGATCAATGTACCACTTTCATTCTAGGACCAGCTTTGCACTCGAAAGGTGACAATCATCATTTTAACACTATTTCTACCGAGAGGCGTCAAAAGACACCTTTCAAATTTTAACTTAAAATTATTCTCTAAGTCGCATCATTTCTCCACAATTAATTTTTTGACTTTTCATACATTAGTTGTTAAATTAATTCAGCGATATCATTTTCTTCCAGCTCCCAGATCTAAAAATGTGCTTATGGTATACTTATTTCTTCCATGTGTCTTTTGACGCTTTAAGGATTTCATGACAGTGCCTAATTCTAAACCATTTTACATATAAATATCAATACCAGTTTGCAGCATCATATCAATTATAATCAGATTAGAGAATCCCGATTTCAGTTGTAACGGAAAATACAGGAGTTGCGGCATAACTTTGATATTCGCTTATTTCCCGCCATGTTGCGTTTTAGTGTACACCGCTATATTATTTTGTAGATCGATAAATTAAGCTGGAATTTACAACCTGACTAAATAATTTCTAATAAAAACATATCAATGTATCAATAAATATATTCCTCAAGTTGTCTACATTTAACTACAGTTAAATCAATCAAGTTATCTACAGTTCTGGCAATTTTAAGTTAGAGAATAATTTTAAGTTAAAATTTGAAAGGTGTCTTTGACACTTCTTGATATAAATAGTGTTAAAAATGACAAAATATGGAGTAAGAGATTTGCAAAATGTTTCCCGGAAATCGAATTGTTTGGGGATGTACGAAGCGGACGTATCTTGTACGTCGTCGAACAAGAGCACATTGCGGCCGACGTGTGTTGGACGAATGGTAATCCACGTGGAAACGGTGTTAATTATGCCGAAACGAGCGCAGCCGTGTGCACAATTAGCCATTCGAACATTAGCAAATATCCGGTAATGCCCCTTGCGTCGATACAAAGTAATCCGACGAGCTGTGGCCGATTAAAAAATGGTAAACACGTTTGTACAACTAAGCCATTGAATGTTAAGCACATCGGAACTGCGGCAGAGGAAATTTCAACGCACAAACCGCGTTCATCGACGATGAACTTCAAACACTAGCGTAATTACTCTCAAAGAGTAATGCAATTAAATGTCCGAAGACATTGTTGCAAGTTTGGTATTATTGTTACACGTTATTGTAAGTTGTGCGAAGGCATATGCTCTTTTCAAAATAGTATAAAACTGCATATTGATCATGAACTCATATGTACATATATGTATACAGGCCAAACTGTACCAGATAGGACTTTTTTTCAGAGAATCAAATTTTCTTAAAATGGGCCAAAATGTATAGAAAAATTGTCCCAGCGATGGGGAGTTGAACATTTGTAGTTCGCAAGCGTTGAAAACTATGACTCGAACGTTTGGGAGTTTGTTTAAAGAATACCAATTTATAATGTGAAGAAGTATATAGATATCGTGAATGAAGAATAGATTTGTTCACCTAAAGAGTTTTCTGCTTTAATTTGCGTATTAAATTTAAGCCATAATTTACATTATTGGTAAATGTTTAATGTTATGTTGACGTTTGGGGCAATCAACGAAATTGGTTTGATATACTTGATATAATTGATATACTGGGAGTCGATGAAATTTTGAAGAAGCATGGAAATTTGTAAGTTTAGAAGAAAACATGAAACATGGAAATTTATAAAGTCAGATATTTAGATATTTGGAAATTTGGAAACTTGGAAATTTAGAAACTGAGAAAATTAGAATTTTAGGAATTTGGAAAGTTGGAAATTCAGAAATTGAAAAATTGGATATTTGAAAATTTGGAAACTTAAAAATTTAGGAATTTGGGATCTCAGAAACGTAGAATATCAAATCTCCACATTTCCAAATTTAGAAAATCAAAAATTTACAAAATTCGAAAGTAGAGAAATTTCTAAATTTCACAGCTAATAACATATCAATTATAAAAATTTGGAATTATCGAAGTTCCAATTTTACAAATTAAAATAACTCAGAATCGATAAATTTATAAATCTGGTAAATTGCTAACCTGGCAATTTATAAACTTATGCTTGTTACTGTGAAAATTATAAAATTGTCTTACCTTCTTCAGTTTCGTAATTTTCAGACTGTATAATACACTTTAAGGAAAAAGTAACAACAAAAATGTAATATTAAACTGTAGTTAGGTAAGTTGTAAAATATTGTTTGATCCACTTTGTAGACAGAGTCATTAATCTCCGTTGATTAATTAATGAACATAAACTAATTTACTGTATAAATTTATTATGATTAATATTATTAGTTGTAATAATAAATGGTATCAAATTAAATTTATTTATGAATTTTTATATTAATTTTATCAGGAAATTGAGGATTGAAACTAGTACGACTTATAATACGATATAATTTAATACCTTGCATTTTATTTCTTTTTTTCTTCCAATTTGAATTTAATTTAAATTATTTAATTTATTCAATGCAGAAATATTCATAGCTACAAAAAATTCCATATCATACATTGATGTACTTCTACTTATTTATGTAAGCAGATCTTTTTAAATAAAATTATCAATATCTTTATTTCATTATTGATTATTAAAAAATCGACACTGCAAAATGAAAATAATCTTATATATTTCTTGCAATCAATTTTAAGATAATATTTTATTCATATGATATACAAAATATTTTATTTTATATGTAGAATGTACAAAATCATATTTCATTTTATTTGGAGGATATACGAAATGATATTTTATTTTATTTTAAGGGTATACGAAATGGTATTTTATTTTATTTTAAGGATATACAAAATGATATTTTATTTTTTAGATATGCAAAATATTTTATTTTATATGAAGAGTATACAAAATCATAAGGAATATACAAAATTGCATTTTATTTTACACGAAAGATGTACAAAATGGTATTTTATTATCGGAAGTGAAATAACATTTTGTTTTACCACAAATATTTCACAGTCCTTTCTATTGCACAAAACATTACGAAAATTAATTTCTTCACAAGAATTTCCGCTCATCGAATAATAACAACACTGCTACATAATACAAACAGTAATTTAAGAATCACGGAATTACACGATTTCAATTATTTCTTCATGAAAATATTTGATCGAATTAACGTTATACGATGCCGAATAAATCGAGAGAACATTTTTCGCGTATACAAACGAAGGTAGACGAAAACAGTTCGAAACTTTCAACCAGTTAATGAGAAGATTAAATCTGCTTAACCGTAATGCGTATAAAACGCGACTGTATTTACCGATGGTGCGAACACAGGTATTTAATTAAATGCATCGATTCCAAGCTACGTTTTATGCTGTTCAAATATTCAATAAATATTCGTTATGAACATCGTTTGATAGAAATTTGCCCAACTATGAACTATGATTTGTCAGAGATAGCACATATACAGTAATATAGATGTTTCATTATTATTCAGATCACTTTTTGGCAATTTTTACCTAAAATTACTTTAAAGTATATTCAAAAATAAGAAATATTTAAAAGAAAATACAAAGGCAGTTGATACGAAGGAAGCTCTATATAAAGTGCTTTTACCTTATATCCAGAGTGCTTATAAAAATGTTGCAAGACATTTGTGACCATTCTAAATTAACCACCAGCATGTAAGCTTACTTGATCAGCATTTCAAATATATCTTTAAATATTTCAACCTGAAAATGTGCATTTGTTCTTTTCTTTTAGGTCACATCAAGAATAACTCGTATTTCCGCCACACTTTCAAGAAAGAATATTTTTACCTTTATTTTAAATACGTAATTCAAAGCAGACGGTGCATTGGTTGACCTTATTTTAACTTTATACAGCAAATGTTTGATTTCTATATCATAAAGCAAATATTAGATTTCTATATCATAAAGCAAATGTGTTTTAAATATAAACGAAAGCTATATTTTGAAAATATTAAACAGCCTTTTCGTAAAATAAAGCAGTACACATTTGAAACACATCTCCCACTAAAACGACGGGAAGTTTTGCATACACCTAATATTTCGTCATTCAGGAATCTCAAGACAAACGTTAAAGTAAAAAAGAAAATAAAATAAAAGATCCAAGTGTGCGGAGACTTTCGGCTCACGGTGTTCCATAGACTGCGTTCTTTTGTAAATACGCCCACGTTCTTTGAGGGTGAGAGGGGAAAGCGGAGCGGAATAAAGGAAAAGGACGTGTTGGGTCAGACGACGAAGGGGTTTGTCTCCGAACAAGTATACAGGGTGTACAAAAAAATAACATGTTGAATAAAAAATCAAGTATGTATGTAATTGGAAGCAACCCTTGGAAGATCCCTTAGATAAATATTTTATCTTTCCAAAAAAGTGTCGAAATGGTAGCTGAATTTAAGAAGTTAATTCAACGTGATAAAAAGAAAAATGTCCAGATATAATAAAAATATCTCGACACAGTATAGTGAAAAGAAAAATGTCCGATACGAAATAGTAAAAAGAAAAATGTCTCGATACAGTGTAGTCGAAAGAAAAATTTCTCGTAACATTTCCAGTATAGAGAATAAGATTTCTAGTAAAGAGAAGAATGATCCTATTTGTGAAAGGGTAGGTGACCTCGATTTCGCCAGGAGAACTGTTTTGGAAATTCCTTTTCCTGATATTACTCGCACACTGGAACTTATTTTTATCAGATAACAGCACGAGAAAAATCGTGCGTCGCGTTAGAACACCCAGTACATAGGGGGTGTTTGCGACATACGAGTTATCGATACCATAACTCGAAGAACTTAGATGTACCTCGTCCTCTTGATCCCGGACGGCGTCTTTCGAAGGCTGGTAGCCCTCTCGCTTTCGCTTCCGCTCCTCTCGGCTGTATAATGCTCGAATCTGGGCAACTTTTTTATTTATCGGGCTCCCTCGGAAAATTCTCTTGCCTGCCGTTTCCTGTTTCGCACCCTCGACCTCCGTACACTTCCTGTTCTTCCTCGGCCGGCTCTTCTTTTCACCGGCTGCCTCGGCAACAAACCCTTGTTTCCTCTTTCTCTCTCTGTTTGCCACCCGGACTCCTCTTTTTTACTCTCGAGCGGGTCTTCTTCAGGGTGTCCTACGGATACCGACGTTGTCTCTTTCCCTCGACGAAAGCTAATTGTACTCGTTGCTTCTTGTCGTCGCAGCGAACTCCACGTCGTTCTTAGTTGCACAACTGGAAACTGGGTCTCTCTTAACTGGGTTGGAGTGCCGAGCGTTCGTGTGAAAGCGAGCGGCTGCTTCCACGAGAGGCGTGTGGGTGTCGCGGAACGATACATGCTCGCATACTTATTCAAGATTTCGTCGGTGTGCAGGGTGAAAGAGGAAGGGACAGAAACGGCGAGAAACTGGAATAGGGAGAAGGAGGAACCCTGGACGAGCTTACCCGTGAATTTAAGCTAACGTCTTCGACTGGAACGCCGCGTGAATTAATCCAGTTAATTGTTGTATACTCGCGCAACCCCTCTACTTACGTTTGACGCATCTTTAAGCTTAATTAGACCCGTTCGACTATGCGACCGAGTTAAACGACGCTTAATGGCTCGATGACAGGTGTTGTTCAACGGGGAAAGAGTTTGGAGTTTGGGGCAATCTTAGATGTTCGCTGCTATCTATTTAACGAGGTTAATTTGGTACCTCTAAGTTTCATACCTGATTTACGTCAGGAAATGTTTTTAGTAATACATATAATAGGAAATCAGTCAGAAATAGGTAATTTGAGAATTTGAAAATAGATGGATGTGGAAGGTTTGATATTTCGTTGAGTTTTTATTGGGATTTCGTTGAATGTGTGAACAATTCAATTTTTATATTTTACTCGATAAAATACTGACTAAATATTGAAAGAGAGAAACTTTTCCCGATTGTATGCGCAGGAAGATAAATTATTTTATGAACGAGGGTAGAGAAATAGACTAATAAGATTTCATGACAGAAAAGTAAAGCGAATTGGTATTTATTATACATCAAATTTAAGCTTGAAATCTATTCAAAATTATTGTACAAAGGATTCATTAATATTTATATTGTACGCAAAGTTATAAATTACAACAGAAGAATCATTAGGTTGTTGCATGTGATACTACTGATTTTCAAGCGTAGTAAAAGAAACATAATTTCATGACAGAAAAGTACTACAAAATACCACTTATAGTATACCAAACTAAAATATAAAAATGGATAAAAACGACTATGTAAATGCACCGTTGCTATTTTTAATATTAGTAAAAATATAAAATAGAGAAGAAAGCAATTACAATGTTTTGACACGTAATATATCGAACAGAATTTTATGACATAAAATTGTAACAAAATATTGTTGGTACTAAGTCAATTGAAAGCTTGAGTTCTGCAGAAAAGAACTGTGCGTATGCATCATTAATATTTTTAATAGTAGCAAAGTTATAAATTGAAGAAGGAAATTATTAGTTAGTTATGTATTGAACAGCTGATTTTGAGAAATAAAAAGTCAGATGCAAATTGGTGACATGAAACTTTCACAAAATAGTGCTTGTGACACGTCAATTTAAACCTTTAATTCTGTAGAAAAGAACTGCATAGATGCACCACTAATGTTTATAATATTAGCAAAGTTATGAATTAGAGAAAGAAACAATTGCTGGTACTATATTAAACAGCTGATTTTGAGAAATAAAAAGTCAGATGCAAATTGGTGACATGAAACTTTCACAAAATAGTGCTTGTGACACGTCAATTTAAAGCTTAAATCTTATACAAAAGAACTATATAGATGCACCATTAATACTCTTGAAAATAACAATGTTATAAATTAAAGAACAGAACTATTAAACTGCTGTATACAAAACAGATGATTCTGAAATGTGAAGTGTTTAGTGCAATTTTATGACATAAAAATGCAGAGAAATGACACATGTAACATATCAAATTACAGCTCAAAGCACCACGAAAATGTAAAGTATTCATTGATAGTCCTGATGAGATCGAATTCAAAAGGAAACAAATGAAAATAAATCCTCACTTTGTTCAGCATAAAACGGTCGATTTCAACATGTAAAGAGTTTAATAACAAATTAACATCATAAATGCAATACAAAAAGGCACTTTTGTTATATCAATTTAAAGCTTGAAGTTACAAGAAAATAACTGTATTAAAACTTCGTTAATATTTCTAATAATAAAGACTGAAAAACTAAAAGAACTCTTAAATTGTGTATCAAATTACTCATTTCGGCGCGCAAAAAATTAAAATAGAAATTCTTGACATAAAAGTATCTCAAAATGGCACTTATAGTACACTAAATTCAAAATAAACTTCTCTAAAAATTAGTGTAGTAGTGCACCGTTAATGCCGGTAACATTAACAAAATTAAAAGAAAGGAAGTAAACATGTTAGCATGAACTAATGAAATTTAAAACGTAAGAAGTTCAATTGCAAGTTCATGACATAAAACTTTAACGAAATATCACTTATGGCACATCAATTTAAAGCTTAAAGCTTAAAGAAAATAACTATATAGGTATTTTAATCATTCTACAACGTAACAAACCGAATACTGTAACTCAACGGCGCTCGACCCCATGATCCAAATCCCCTCGGTCCAATTAAAAATACAGCCAACCGTACGTAAGTTAATAATTGGTCTTCACCGTCTGTCCCGCAGTTCACGAATAAGAAACAAAACAGACGATCATCAGATCCGTATAAATTTCGTCGTTTACAGCATTTTCCTCGAAAATGCGAAATTAATAATCCAGCGAAGCACTCTCCTCAGAAGTGCTTTCACCCTTTCCAACAGAATTAGCCTCGGTAAAAAGCCCACTTCGTCTTTGTCGAAATTAAAGCCGAGAGTGCCGTTACCTTTCCGCTATCTTCCCAGGCCTTCGTCGATTTCTACAAAGGCGTCAGCCGATCTTCGTCTTCCGACGGGATCATCAAACATCCCCGCGGACATCCCGGCGGGTGACAGTAAAAAATATAATTTCGCGAGTGTTTCTTCGGGTTATAACTTCGCGATATCAAGCCGTATCTCGGCACGAGAAATAGCTGAACGAGCATCATACCGTTATTTGCGATTAACTCGCGAGAATTTCCGCGAAAACGCTCTTCCGTCTGGAATCTCCCGTGGAATTTCGTTCCGGGTCGCGGAACATCGATTTTCCGAGATGGCGAGACAGAGAGAGGCATATATAAGGCCAGGAACCAACCGCGCCCGTTTGACGAAAGATTCTCTTGCATCCCTCTCGACGGTACACTTTTCTGCATCTTTTCGTACCTTTCCTACTCCTCCGCACTCTATAATTTCTCCGTCCAATATTCATTTCATCGCGTCTTTTTCAACATTGCATGAACCGGAAGATTAATTGACATTCCTGTAACGGCTTTTCGCTGAAAATAGATTTGGATTTACGTAGAACGCTGTTTCGTAAGAGCAACGCAAAATAGTCAAAACATGTCAATTTGAAGAAGTCGTAGAAACGTTTTATCGATATTTTTGACGCAAAATGTCTCTTTATTCGAGGGGTTTTACTCGAATCTACGGTACTACTGTTTTAAAGTAGGTAGCTTTTGTTATTTTAAGAAAACTGCAATTTGTTCACTAATTCGCAATTTATTGCAATGCAGAGTAACCATTTTGTACTGGAAATATTAATGAAATATTCACACGATAATTTTATTGAAATTTTAAATTTTAAATTGGTTTGCTGTAAATGCTGTTTGGTAATACTTTTATGTCATGTGTCTGTTGCTAAACTTTTCACATTATGATGTACATAAGAAGCGGTATATTTTTGCAGTTTTCTCATTTGCTGACAAGAATATTTACAAAGCACGTGCATAGCAATTTTCAGCAGACTTTAAGCTTTAAATTCATATGTCACAAGTGCCATTTTGCGTTATTTTTATGTCATGAATTTGATATTGAACTTTTCATACTTAAAAATCAACTGTTTCGTACTTAACTATAAATTTTCATTTTTTTCAAATTTACTTACAATAAGAATAACAAGAAAACGTTTATACAATTATTTTTGGTATCTTTCTTGCTTTAAATTAGTATGACATTCATGCTATTTTGTAATACTTTTATGTCATGAATTTATTATTTAACATTACAAATTCCTTCTCGTGTTTAACTTTTCATTCTTATTTTTTTCAGTTGCTTATAGTAATATTACTCAGGAAATGTTAATGCAGTTATATTCGGTAGACTTTAAGCTGTAAATTGATGTATCATAAATATTATTTCGTAATACTTTTATGTCATGAATTTATTTTTAAATTTTTCCCATTTTGCAATCGTTCGATTAAAAACTTAAAAATACAAGGACAGCATTCATTCACTTTTTTTTTAATTTACTGAAACTGAAAATAACAAAACGATCACACAGTGATTTTCTACAATAATCGAACCACGAGTGTTATTTCGTACTACTTTTATATAATGAATTTTTTTATCAAATTTTTCATATTTTGAAATCGATCGCTTCATTGTCAGTAATACAAAGGTTCATTTATACATTTTTTGATTTGCTTGCAAAAAGTATTAACGAAACATTTATATACCTTTTCTCGAACAAATTTAATACTTCCATTTAACATGCTGTAATTGCTGTTGTACAATATTTTCATACTAGAAAATCGTATTTAACTTTCCACGCCTTTAAAACAGATGTTTCAAGCTGTTTGATGTGCGACAACCTGATAGTTCTTCCGTTGTAGTTTTACAATTTTGCTCACCTTAAGAATAATAGAGGGTTGTTTGTACAGTAATATTCAGTGAACTTTTAGCTTTAAATTTATATACCATACGTGTCATTTTGCGATACTTTTCTGTCATGAAATTCTTATTAAACTTTTGATGTTCCTAAATGATCAATTTAATAGGTCACGATGTAATTAGGGATTTTTTAGATATTTGTACTAAGAATATTAACCAAGCGTTTACACAGTGATTTTGAGCGAACTTTAAGCTTTAATTTGATATATTACAAGTATCATTTTGCGATAATTTTATGTTATCACATAGCGATAGTTTGTGTACGCTTCAAAATTAGCTGTTCTATATTGTATATCAGCTGTTTAATACTCTAGGTCATAACTTCTATTAAGTATATTAATAAAGCATTAATACTATAACTTTCAACAGATTGTAACCTCTACACTGATGCATCATATATACTGTTTGCAGACAAATTAATTTCGTGAAATCGCATTGGACTTCATATACTCCAAAATCAGCTGATGGATACAGAACGGATGGATCCAGTATTCTAATTCATAACTTTACCCATAACAAGAGTACTAATAAAACATTCACACTACAATTTTCAGCAGACTTCAAGCTTTAAACTGACATGTTACAAGAGTTATTTGGTGACACTTTTATGTCATGAAATTGAGATAGACTAAATCAACTGTTGAGTATACAATGATATAATGATCTTCATATTTGAATTTATAATTTTGTTCGTATCAAAAATATCAATGATACGTTTACATTGCAATTACCAGCAGACTGTAAGCTTTAAATTGATACACCATAAGTGTAATTCGACGATACTTTTATGTCATGAAATTTGGTTAGACTAAATGTTTCGAGATCAGCTGTTTAGTATGCAACGATGTAATGACTTTCATATTTAAATTTATATCTCTGTTCATATTAATAATATCAACGAAACGTTTATACTGAAATTTTCCGCAGATTTCAAGCTTTAAACTGATGTATCATACTTGCCATTTGGCGATACTTTTATGTCATGAAATCTTGTTAGACTAAATGCTTCAAAATCAGCTGTTCGACAAGCTACACTGTAAAATGACTACTCACTTCAAACTCATAACTTCATTCACGTCAAAGAAATTAATAAAACATTTACACTGTACTTTTCAGCAGATCTCAAGCTTTAAATTGATATATCATACTTGACATTTGACGATACTTTTATGTCATGAAATCTTGTTAGACTAAATGCTTCAAAATTAGCTGTTGGACATGCTATACTGTAAAATGACTACTCTCTTCAAACTCATAACTTCATTCATATCAAAGAAATTAATAAAACATTTACACTGTACTTTTCAGCAGATCTCAAGCTTTAAATTGATATATCATACTTGCCATTTGGCGATACTTTTATGTCATGAAATCTTGTTAGACTGAATGCTTCAAAATCAGCTGTTCGACAAGCTACACTGTAAAATGACTACTCTCTTCAAACTCATATCTGTATTCACATGAAAGAAATTAATAAAACATTTACACTGAAATGTTCAGCAGATCTCAAGCTTTAAATTGATGTATCATACTTGCCATTTGACAATACTTTTATGTCATGAAATTTTGTTAGACTAAATGCTTCAAAATCAGCTGTTCGACAAGCTACACTGTAAAATGACTACTCACTTCAAACTCATATCTTTATTCACATCAAAGATATTAATAAAACATTTACACTGCATTTTTCAGTAGAATTCAAGCTTTAAATTGACGTATCACAAGTGCCTCTTTGCAATACCCTTGTGTCATAAATTTTCCGTCGAACACCACAATTCTAAATGTTTAAAACGAAGTCGCATTTCGCTAATCTTTCTAGGATATCCTTGTACACATTACTAAATCCTCGATCGCATTTAGCGGCAAAGTAAATCTCCATTTTATCTATCGTCACCTAAATCTTACACGTGTCGCGCCTCCGGCTCGACATTCCGCCCGTTTCTGTCCCATTTCTCTTACAGTCTGACAGAGAGTCAAGCGTTTCTCTCTCGGTTGGTCGATCGTGACGCGGTGAAATAATTTAAACTTTCGATAAACCACTTCTGTAACTGAGCGAGCACAGAACGAAGGCCTCTTTCTCTCGGTTAGGGAATCCAATAAGAGTCGCGGTCTAGTCGGTTGAACTCCAAAGAGAGAGAGAGAGAGAGAGAGAAAGAGAGAGAACGTTGGAAATGAATTTCCGTCTGGTGCAGTCCCATCGTCGCGTGTTTAAGCGAAATACAAAATTAATAGCCGACTAAAGCTTAACCCGTGTGTCGTTGCCTTTGCTCCTTTCCCTGTGTTCCCTGTTTGCATTCTCCTCTTTTCACGCTCTCTCACTCTCTTTGCTCTTCCCTGTTCTTTCCTCCTGGTTGCACAAAAGCTTCAGACCTACGTATGACAGATCTATACATATAGCGACCATCTCGTTAGAAAGTGCAGCTAGCGTCAAATCTTCTTTATGTGCCAGTCACGGAGAAACGACCGATTCGTTGGAAATACCTAATTGCGATATATCGTCCGATCGACGAATGACGATATTGGATCGCGATTTTTAACCGAGAAGTCCAATTATTCTGACGATCAGTTACATTTCTCGGTTCAACCCATAAAAAACTAGTGTTTTGCTAAAGGTAAGTGGGTTGTCCTAGGAAAATTCACTTATTCGAAACGATTCTTCGGATAGGCAAGTGTATCGTCGAGTTTGAAAAGTAGTACAAAACGGAGCGATGAAAACACAACTTTAACCCCTTGCCTTTGACAAGTCTGACTCGTCACTCACTGTCCAAATGTGACAAATCTTGTTCGAATTTTGAATACTTCAATTTGAAGTTTAAGTCCATTTGTATAGGATCATTGAAATTGACATAACAGTTTAACTTTCTGTATTTGTTTTAATAGTAACAGTGAATAGTGCTGACGCATCTGACAGATAAATCGTACGGTTGTTTCGAAATTGCCAAATTTCTAAATTCACTAACACATGAATCTATGAATTCCAAAGCTATTTCTGAATTACTAAATATGCACTGATCTCTAAGTTTCCAGATTATAAAGCACAAAACTAAGATGCAAACTCCACTTTCTCTCACATGTACACATCTGTGCCAATGATCTGTGTGGACTAGATCTGACCGAGCACTAAATCCACCGTTCAAAAATTGACTCCCCTTTTCTCCTCACTCACCAACTACTAACAAATTAAACAATTTCCTGTTTGCATTTACAGAACATTCTGAATTACCTCGCAACTCCAGTCACAAGATATTCAATGTATATCAAAACGATTATCAAACGGAGCAAGTATCCTAAACCCCAAAATCCATTGGTACGCGTATCTGCGGATATTAACATAGTAACCTTAAACATATAGACAACATAATCATATATAATATAATTTGCAAATCGTTTTGAGTTACCAACTGTCCTCCAGCCTTTATTTGAGTAGTGGTAGATGTGCTGTTTGACGCATCGGACAAATAAATCCTACGGCAAGGGGTTAACACGCTTTAGCACAACACCCTGATTTAAGTTAGGCGTCCCAAGATCGTTTCCGTAAACGACCCATGCGGGTGCACCGTTTAATTCAATATCGAGGTCTCCATGGAAGGCACGATCGTTACTTTACACGCAAGAGATGGAGTTTGTTACAAAAAGGTAGTAGCGATAGGTAAGTAAGTGATTCGTGTGACTGCGACGGGTGCTGAATGTGAAATTTCTGTGGTGAAGGTCGCCGATGAATTAGCAACACTTCAGTGTTCGATTTCTCTTGAAGACATTGAAATATTTACGGTAGCGACAGTATTTGAGATGTTACTATGGAAATTTATGGAACTGGATTTTGGATTTGGAATTTGGAACTTGTGGTTCGAGGATTTGGAAGTTGGGGAATTTGGGATTTGTGATTTAGGGATTTGAGAATTTGCGATTTAGGGATCTGAGAATTTGGAAATTTAGAAATAGTGATTTGTGATTTAAGCATTTTCCAATTTGGAAATTTGGCATTTTTGATTTAGGAATTTAAAAATTTGAGAATTTGAAATTTGGGATTTCAGGATTTGAGAATTTGGAAATTTAGAAATTGTGGTTTAGGAATCTGAAAACTTAAGAATTTGGGATTTGTATTGTAAGCATTTGATAATTTGGAAATTTGAAAATTTGGAATTTGCAATTTAGGGATTTGAAAATTTGGCATTTTTGGTTTAGGAATTTAAAAACTTGAGAATTTGAAATTTGGAACTTCAGGATTTGAGAATTTGGAAATTTGGAATTTGCGATTTAGGGATTTGAGAATTTGGAAATTTAGAAAATGTGGTTTAGGAATCTGAAAACTTAAGAATTTGGGATTTGTAATTTAAGCAATTGACAATTGGGAAATTTGGAAATTTGGAAATTTGGAATTTGCAATTTTCAGATTTGAAAATTTTGAAATTTGGAGTTTGTACTTTAGGGATTTAAAAACTTGAGAATTTACAACTTGTGATTTCAAGATTTGACAATTTGGATATTTGGAACTTGCAATTTAGGGATATGAAGATTTAGAAATTTGCAATTTACGATTAGGGAAATTGGGAATATGAAAAATTAACCATTTTAGAATTTGGGAATGTCGAAAAAAATTGTATATTTCCGCTGTGAAAGTTTGAAAACTTTTAAATTTGAGTACTTCGGAATTTGAAAATTTGGTAATTTGAGTATAGAGTAACATGGAAATAAGCAAATTTGCGAATGAAAAGGCTTGAAAGTTTGAAGAATGAAAAGAACTGAAAATTTGGAAATGTGAAAATGAAGAAACTTGATAATTTGGAAATTTTTAAACTAATAAAATTATAAACTCTGGGATCTCCAACTAGAAAAATTGTAATCTTGTGGATTTGGAAATGTCATTATACATTTGGCAATTTGAAGGTTTCAGATTTGATAATTAAGGTCTATCATAGATTTGTATGATATTGAAACCCGTATTCTTACACTGTTATATCATTACCGAAGTCTCTATTATCTTACTGTCATATGATAATCAAATGTGTATTATCATACCGTCCAATATAATGTGCCTATATGTATTATCATACGATATCCAGAGTTTATTAGAATACAGCTTTATGATATTTAAATCTGTTCTACTATATTTTGTTAAATGATATTCAAGTTTGAATTATCACACTGCTATATAACACTCAAGTCTCTATTATCATGCCATTGTATGATACTAAAGTTTTCGTTATCACACTGCTGTATGATACCCATGTTTCATTATTATCACAGTTTATCATAGTGTTGTATGACACTCAAGTTTCTATTCTCATACCATTGTATGATACTAAAGTCTTCGTTATCACACAGCTATATGATACTCCTGTTTCATTATTATCATAGTTTATCATAGTGTTGTATGATACGCAAGTCTCTATTATCATTCCATTGTATGATACTAAAGTTTTCGTTATCACACTGCTATATGATACTCCTGTTTCATTATTATCACAGTTTATCATAGTGTTGTATGACACTCAAGTCTCTATTCTCATACCATTCTATGATACTAAAGTCTTCGTTATCACACTGCTATATGACACCCATGTTTCATTATTATCACAGTTCATCATAGTGTTGTCTCTATTATACTGCGATATGATATTCGTCTCTTTATTATGATACATGTAAAAATTCGTTTCAATCAAAATGAAAATTGTCTACTAAACGAAAAAGCAATAATAATCAAAATAAACTATAATTATTACGAAAGATCGCTGTAATCCTATAATACTTGATTTTCCACCCACCATCAAGAACACAATACACAAATCGAATCGTATCTCACATTTACAAATCCATACCTCATCGAAGCGCAAAGTATAAATAAATCACGTAATCCGTCAGTTTCGCAAACCACAATCTATCAGATGGTCGATTTATAGGCGATGGCTTACACGATTTACCGTTTGTTTATTAATAAAATGACTTCTGTCTACATCGCGAACGCAGAATCACGCGAAATAATGGTTTCGCGAATTTGTATTTCCAAAAGTCCGACTGCAAATTCAATACCAATCGATGCGAAAAAATCGTCGTTCGGTAATTTCCGCGAAAATCAAAAACAGAGCCACTAAAGGTGAACGGGTTGAAAGAGAAGAGACAGACCGTCAACGTGTAAACAATAAATCGTGTCCGTAGGGTGGGCCAATTATGCCCGTGTTTGATCGTCAGAATTATTGATGTTCGATGCGGTTCCGACAACCAGATTCCGGCCAACGGCGTCGGGACTCGTCCTCTCGGATCGGGAAATTGAATTTTCCCGCTTTGACGAATCCGTGTCGTGGCAGGGACACCGTTGTCCGCGGAAATTCTCTTGGAGGTTTTTGCGTGACGGAACAAAGAGGGGCCCCCTGGCGAGGCGGCGCATCAGCCTCGTCAGACATTTAATTGATCATTTTCTGCCCGTTGAATGACGTGGAAATTGTTCTCTCGTTCCAGTTCTCTGTCTTGCTCGGTTCCCTTGTGCCCTGTTCGCCTCGTTATTGCCCCAGGAATATCGTTATACCCTTGGAACGCGGTCCACTAATGCGATCTTGATCGTCCGCCCCTTTGAACGAGAACGCGTTTGTCCAGTCGATTCCGTTCGATTCGATTCGCGGAACAACTATTCGATACTCGATGAATCCGCGAGCTTGTCGGACTTCCTATTGATCCCCGGGAATTTTAACCCTTGTCACTCCTGTGTCGAATCGGGATCGTCATCACGTTTCTTGTAATAATTGAAATATCTTGAAATAATTAGGATAAATATATCAGTCACATACTGTTTACTGATCTATTTTGTAAATTAATTAAGGAATTAAGTGAAAGAAACTAAAGAGTGCGAAAGGCTATGTGGACATTCAGTTTGCTTTTTATATTCATCAACCAATTACCATAGTATTATCATTTTTGTACATTGTACAGGGTGCGGCCATAACTATTAGCACCTTAAATATCTTCGAATCTATAAGGTCCAGAGAGAAGTTAGTTGAACCAAAATTGTACGGTATGAAGGGGTCTATTATATAGCGATAATAATTTTTGTCCAAGTGAAGGTACTTCGGAGATACGAAGGTCATCGCTGTTTTTTTAAGTGGAACGACATATTTTTACTTACATTCTGATAGAGTATTTCAAGGCGAATACAATGACCTGTTGGGAAGGTCATTCATGGTCTGGGTTAAGCCAATTCTGATGGAAAATAATTTACTTTCAGGAAATTCTTCTTGTATATTCTTTTAGGATTAATTTATATAATTGTTCAAATTTAACCCGTATCACTCCTGTGTCGAATGTTGTAAATAGATTGGTTCAATATATTTCCATTTATTTACTACTTATAGCAACTAAAAAATATGTTTGTCATTGTACACTGTTGCAATACATTTTATTGACAACCCCTTGAACTATTTTATAAATTAAGGAGTTGCTAGGTGAAAGAAATTGAGCGCAAGGAATTAGAGGATAAGTATTCTTGCATCTACAAGTACATGTTTCTGGACATTTAGTTTGGTTTTTAAATTCATTAACCAATTACTAGACTACTATCATACCTTTGTATATTATTATTTTAGGATTTATTTATATAATTCTTACAAATTTAACCTACACCACTCCTATGTCCAGTGTGGATCACGTTTCTTACACCATATATACAATTCAGGTAAATAAATTGTTTAAATCGCTTTATTTATTTGCTACCTTATTAAATATAAATGAAAAATTTGTTACACTCTTCACTGTCGTAATACACTTCACTGAGACACCCTCTTTTATCTATTTTGTAAATTGATTAAAGAGTTGTTGGTAGGTAAACAAAAAATTAAGGGGTGCAAAGGGTTAAAGGATAAGTATCCTTATACCTGTGTAAGTAGATTATTAAAATTCTGAATTAAAAATTACACGTAATTTATATATTCGTTGGAATATTAAATGCAAATATTCGAATTTCAAATTGTAGAATATATAAATTTTTGAACTTGAAAGCTACGAATTAACAATTGTCAAATATATAAATATACGAATGACATAATATAACAAAGAAAATATTCGTTATGCAATTTATGTTTGTAATATACAATAATTAATATAACAGCTTAAAAGTAAAACATACCTGTTTAAAAATGACTAATTTATATTTAAATATAAAGATATTTGTAAAAGATATCATTGTCAAATTTTCTAGGTTTCTAAGTAAATGTTTTCTTAAGATAATTTCGAACCACTTTCCTAAAAATGAAAGACGCACCAACTAAAACTTATGTAGTCCGAGGACTCCTATTTGACCAAAATATTTTTGCGGACCCCATAATTAAATTTTCACTAATGATTGTTTAGTAATATTAATAACTAGTTAAGTAACAACCACAAAAAGTCTTAACCACGTAATATTTGAATGAGTTATTTGAATAAAAGCAAAAAGTTGGGGCATGTAAAGTTAATTTCAAAATTATTTAGCAGACCTCCAGAACACACCTAGATCATAGCTGAAGAACCTGTGCCTACCTGTAACAATAAAGCATAGCTTTCATCGACACACCCAGTATTTTAAAAAGGAGATAATAAAGTACGGAGAATGAAAAGCGATCGAAATCGTCCCACTTAACATAACGAAACAAAACGATCTTTTCAATCTACCCTGGTTGAACGAGTACACGTAAGTAGTTCGCAGCAATTACAGGGAATGATTTATAAGCGTTATCAACCGCTTATTAAGGATTCGTATGCGTGCATAGCTGTCTATCGGTTACCATAATTCATACCGACCTCCTATTATACAATGCGATATCAGCCGACGGCCGACTTCTATTAATTTTATCGCGTTATCAGTGCCGGTGGAATTTCTCGATGCATAGGGCGCCACGACGGACACAATTACAATGGCCGACACCGTCATTAAACTCTGATTTATAGGCGACTCTTCGTAAGACATCTCTCGACTTTGTTCGTTTAAAGTGGATGCGGGTCTCTGGAAATCCGTAAACGATGCGGATTAAGTCCTCTCTGCTCGATGGGATTAGAAAAGAAATATCAGGGCGATTTTCGACCCGCCTCTCACACTAAATAATCCTCGCATTGATCCAGGCCGCGGTTAATTCACGAAGGAAAAAATATTAACTACTCCCGACAATGATGGATGGCACATAAATATTAATTTGTCGTCTAAAAATATTTAATATGAAATGGTATTTATTAAGGAACATTCGAAGAAATGGAGGAGGCAAAATAAAACGACATTCCTTCACTCAACGTGCCATTTTTTAATTTTATTTCATTTGTAGGATTAGGCCTTTGAAATAGATAATGGTACAATTATCTGAGAAATTCTACATTATAATTCTATAATTAATATTCAATTCTATAATATATTATAACAATCTAAGTATCGAATTCTATGTTATAATAATCTGATCACTAAATTCTAAATTAAACTGAAATATTACAATTTTTAAAGAAACCTATACAATAAAAGTGACATGAAGTCTTCGTAATTAGTCACTTACCGATCTCAGAATAGCAGGTCACCCCCTATTTGAAAAGCGTAATATCACACAGTTGGGACCGAAAACACTCACATCCTTCAAAATTTCGTTAATTTCACAAAAATTCACAAATCTTTCCCAAAGAGTAAATCTACATTTTCCGAATTTCTACTCAATTCAGCAAAAACCATAAAATAAGAAAAATTAGATTTTCCGACACTCTTAAAAAATTATAACGAAATCTTGATGTAGTACAAATCGTAAAACTAATAAGATCAGTGGAACATTGAAAAGTGTACATGATTTTTAATGGGAGGAGTTAAACGAAAGTCGTGATCGTGGAACAGGGATGATTTTAGAGAAAGAGGGATCTGGTTGTAGGCTGATCCCTTTTCGGTGAGGGGTGCGAAAATTTGGGGTGACACTGGTCACTTTATTCGTTGAAATTTCGAACGACACGATGGCAATAGGTACCGGCTTGGCAATTCGAGCGACGACCGTGTAAATATCGATTACGGGGCTTGCTGCGATTGAACGAGCCGACGAATGCATCGAAACGGATGCTCTCCAGGCTTGTGTTAATTGATTCTCTCGGGATAATGGAACGATTTCGGGAAAGTATCGTGATTTACTCTCCTCTCGAAAGATTACTGTAATTTTCATTCGATCATTCTTTTACCGAGGTGTGTCATTTCCTGATCACTTCCAGGGTGCATTCGTGTTCGTAAAGTTCTTTTCCTTTCAAATTTTTCTTCCATTAAGATATCAATTTTTTGAATAAACTGCATATAAAAATCAGATTCGTTAGTGGAATTAATATTTAAATAACCAAATGGATTAATATTTGGAGTAAATATTTTTGTATTAGAGTTTACTTTTTCGATTTTTTAATTTATTTCCATTAGGAATATTAACGAAACATTTGCAGGTTAATTTTTTACCACCTATAAGCTTTAAATTGAAGTGGTACAACTGTAAATTTGCGATACTTTTATGTCATGAATTTATTACTGAATTTTTACGTTTTCAAATCCACCGTTTCGTAATGGGAAGCGTGACGGTTTTTTCATTTTTTCATTTATTCGTATTAAGAATATTAATGAAGCATTTACATAGTCACTTTTATTAGGTTTCAAGCTTTTATTTCATGTGTCACGAGTGCGATTACGAAATACTTTTATGTCATGAATTTATTACTGGACATTTTACATTTAAAAATTAATTATTTCTTACGCCACAATATACGCGTTTACTTTTCCACTTTTATAATTCATTCGTATTGAAGATATTAACAATACGATTTTATAGCAATTTTCTATAATCCCCAAATTTTAAATTCACGAACCATAAGAGTCATTTTGTAATACTTTTATGTCATGAATTTCTTATTATACTTTTTATTCGATAACATATCTATTCGACAACTTTGCTCTATTTACACGAGGAATATTAACGAAACATTTAAATAGCAATTTTCTACAATCTTATGCTTTAAATTGCTATACCACAAGTACCACTTTGTGCCTTCCATGTCTTAAACTTGTTATTACATCTCCCACGTATTAAAATTCATGGTTCGTTGCACGATAGTTCATTTTTCATTTTTTACGTTAGTTAAAATTATAAATTATGAAGATACACTTACATAATAATTTTCCACAATGCTTAAGCTTTAGTTTTATATACCACAAGTGCCATTTCAAGATACTTTTATGTCATGAATTTACTATTACATTTTCCATGTTTCAAAACTGATAATTTGATATATGCTGATGTATTCATTACTTTATTAATTTTTTTGGTAGTCAAGATTAATAATTTAGGACAATCGTTTGTATAATAATTTTGTACAATGTTCAAGCTTTAAATTGGTGTCTAGTAAGGATTGTTTCATGATACTTTTATGTCATGAATTTGTTATTACATTTTCCATGTTTCAAAACTGATAATTTGATATATGCTGATGTATTCATTACTTTATTAATTTTTTTGGTAGTTAAGATTAATAATTTAGGACAATCGTTCGTATAATAATTTTGTACAATGTTCAAGCTTTAAATTGGTGTGTAGTAAAGGTTATTTCATGATACTTTTATGTCATGAATTTATTATTACATTTTCTATGTTCCAAAAATGATGATACGATATATAACAATCTAATAACGCTTTGCATTATTCTAACGATTGTTTTTAGAAATATTGACGAAACCTTTACATAGTAATTTTCTATAATTTTGAAGATTTAAAATAACATACTACACCTTTTATACCGTGAAACTTTTATGTTATGAATTTATTATAATATGTAAGTGTAAAAATTGATTCGGTATGTAACAACTTAGTAATTTCCTTTATCATTTTATTCCATCGTGCACATTAAGAATATTGATGAAACGTCTATATAGTGTTGTTACTAAATCATTAACCTTTAATTTGATATATCACAATTACCGTTTTGCGATACTTTTATGTCATGAATCTCTAAACTCTTTCATCTGATCGAAAAAATCATTATATAATTTACGAACTCTAAAATTTTCAATACAATTTATTAATCTTAAAATTTCAAATTAACCTTAAAATTTCTAAATTAATATAATGCCTCGAACAAATAAAAAGTTGTTAAACAAAGACTATACTGTATTTTATTTCTCTGTAAAAAAAGAGTTGAGTATGGAAATGTAGCCTTCGAGTTCATCCATTACATCGAACCCGCATTTGCACGTTTATAGAACTGAAACGATGTTATCAATTGCTAGTGCAATTCACAATCAGGCCAGTTTCCAAGTTACAGCAAAACTAGATGGCAGAAATAATTGCAACATCAGCTGACGTTTGCTGTAAATTCCCGACTTTGGCCGCCATCTGTCACGCAAACTTGGCGCCATACGCTTCGCTGGTTTCTTACCGATCTACGTAAGCTGGTGCCCGCGCAAAAGTTTTGTCCATTTCCGGTTGAAAAGTACCATCACCGTGTGCATCATCAACAAATAATTACAAGCCCTACCTTTTGTTCCTTCGCCGGTCGAGAACAGAAGTTTTTATCCGAGAAGAAAGTTCGCGCGTATAAAGATGGCTACCTGGAGTCTACTAAAATGGCTGCGAGAAAACTACGCAATAACGATATTTCACGGTTGTACGCGAGTCTACTTCGCAGCTTTCCATCCCCGAAACGAATGACGACGACGACGTCTTTCGAACGCCACCAGCGAAAGAACTTTTCAATTTTGTAAATTAAAGATACCTAGCCTTTGGTTCGAACTCGGGCACCGGTGATCGATCGATATCCGTCTGTCGCCCAAAGCTTTATCTACAAAGTGCTATTTGGAAATGAGAAGAGCCTGTCAAGTAATGTAATTTGTAGCAAATCAATCGATTCTATTTCCGACTCATTTTGTTGAATAATTTTAGAAAATACAATCGGGACAAGTAGGTAACGTTATATGGGTTTCGGATTTGTTACCGTTTTTGTGGAATGCTGGTATTTTTGGATGGAGAACAAATTTTGTACTATTGGAGTGATGAATCATTGTTCATTGAAGAGCGAATTTCGGATGTGGGGAGACTTCTAATTTTGAAATTTGATAATTTGGAATTTCAATAGTTAGACATGTAGATATTCGTAGACGTGAAAGCATTAAATTGTTAAAGTCATAAATTTAGGAACTAATGAATGTATTTCGAAAGCTGTGAATTTGGAAGTTTTAATAATTTAATCATTTCCATACTTAGATATGTAGATATTCGTAGACGAAAAAGCATTAAATTGTTAAATTTACTAATTTAGAAACTTACTTAATATTCTTACTTAATATCGTAATATATTGTATAATAACTTAATATCTAAAAAAATGTTTAAATATTAAAAATTCCAAATTTTTCAATTTTTAAATTAAGAAACACACAAATCTACAAGTTTAGGAGTCTAGTAATCTAGTAATCCAGAAATTAAAAAATCTAGACATCTAAAAATGAAAAAATCTAGAAACATAAAACTTTAGAAATTTTGAAATTAAAAAATTTAAAAGCTTAGAAATTTAAAAATTTTTTAAATTGAATGCTTAGAAATTTAGAAATACAGAAATTAAAAAATTAAAAAATGTAGAAATATAGAAATTTAGAAATTCAGTAAGTTAGAAATGTAAAAATTAAGAAATTTAGAAATATACAAATTTTTAAAATTAGAATTCTAGAAATTTAGAAATCTAGGAAAATAGAAATTTACTAATCTATGAATATACAATAGAATGTATGAATCTAGATACCTGGAAATTTACAAATTTAGAAATCTAGAAATTAATAAATTCAGAAATCCAAGAATATAGAAATCTAAAAATCTAGAAATCTGAAAATCTAGAAATCTAGAAATCTAGAAATCTAAAAATTGAAAAATCTAGGAATACAAAAATCTAGAAATATAAAATTTAAAAAATCTAAAAATTTAGAAATTTCAAATTTTCCAATTTAAATTCTTTTCCACCTTAAGAATTCAAAAACGTTGACATTAGAAAGTCTAAAAGTCTACAAACTTACAAACCAAACTAAACAATCTTATCTAACAATTTACAAATTAAAAAATACAAATACACAAATTTTCACTTAGAAATCCATCAAACTTCAGAATATCACAGAAACTGTCTCTCGGTCGAGAAATTCGCAACCATCCAAAATCTGCGTATCCATCCAACTGTTCAACCATTCGAATAAAAAACTCGACCCATCGATGCGCACAAATGCACTTCCATCGCGATTACCCATCCACTATCAATCACACTTAAGATCTCTCATCGAACCAATCGACCGTTCACTGCAACACTTCGCGCAGCAGCAAAACTAAACACACACACACACACGGAGTCAAGAAGAAAACTCGACGGGAAAGAATAAGGAAATATTTCACCCGTGGGACATTTCCCTACCGCAGAGCCATCCTCAACAAGATTGACCCCTCGTAGCAACAATTTTCCGCCCGGTGATCGTAAGACAAATAAAAGCTGTTTCGTGTGATAAGGTGTTTTCTCGGTAGATCGACGATACACGTGGAGGCAGATAAAAGAAGAAGAAAATGGCGGTACGCACGGTTTGTGGTTCGACGAAACGGAAATGGCGGGCAAAAGAGAATCACCGTTCCGGTGATTTTCGTTCCCGGACGCGTGCAGAGCAACGAGATACAAATTCCCTCCATTTAGAGTTTCAAATTAGATTTTTCCTTGGCAATCTCGGGACCAAGCTTACACCGAAAGCCCTCTCTTTGATCAGAATGTCTGATCGATTTGGCATGGAACGTCCCACTTACTTTGCCCGACGTTCTTTTCCTTCCGATGCCCCGTGGCCCCGACGAATCTCAACGACGTTGCTCAATTTACGTCACACCGGAAGTACTTGCGAGCAAGAAAAAATGCCCGGTCGAGGGGATGCTGGGGAAAATGGAAACGAAGTGGGACGTCGGTTGGGCTTTATTAGACGCGTCCGTAATGAATCTTCCGGGAATGGACGCGTCCGAGGAGATCATAAAAAGCGAATTACATCCAGGACATCGTCGGTGTCTTACAGGTGTCCTTGCGACGAGGAGAGCATCTGAATCAACCGGAAAACAACTGCCGGAGTTTCGAACCATGGCGGATGCACTTCAGTTAGATACCTTTTATCATGGCGACTTTGGTGCTTCAATATTTTTGCGTTTTAATTTGGGTCTCATATGCTTCAATGTATTTAAGTTTTACCTAGGTACATTTTGGGAGAAATGGACATTTCTTTTGGGGGGGAAATTTGAATTGTGTTGAGGAGAGGGTGTGAAAGTTTGAAATATACGATGTGGAAACGTTGATTTTATCTGCGTGGTCATATTTTGTGAGCGTTTCAGATTTTTTTGTGGGAACAAAATTTTGAAGAACAAGATTTATTTGAAATATAAGATGTGAAAACGTATGATTTTGTTTACCTGGTACAATTTGTGATAATTTGATATTTCTTTTGGAGGGGAAATTTGAACTGTGTTGAGGAAAGGGTGTGAAAGTTTGAAATATAAGATGTGGAAACGTTGATTTTATCTGCGTGGTCATATTTTGTGAGCGTTTCAGATTTGTTTGAGGGAACAAAATTTTGAAGAACAAGATTTATTTGAAATATAAGATGTGAAAACGTATGATTTTGTTTACGTGGTACAATTTGTGATAATTTGATATTTCTTTTGGGAGGGGAAATTTGAATTGTGTTGAGGAGAGTGTGTGAAAGTTTGAAATATAAGATGTGGAAACGTTGATTTTATCTGCGTGGTCATATTTTGTGAACGTTTCAGATTTTTTTGAGGGAACAAAATTTTGAAGAACAAGATTTATTTGAAATATAAGATGTGAAAACGTATGATTTTGTTTACGTGGTACAATTTGTGATAATTTGATATTTCTTTTGGGAGGGGAAATTTGAATTGTGTTGAGGAGAGTGTGTGAAAGTTTGAAATATAAGATGTGGAAACGTTGATTTTATCTGCGTGGTCATATTTTGTGAGCGTTTCAGATTTGTTTGAGGGAACAAAATTTTGAAGAACAAGATTTATTTGAAATATAAGATGTGAAAACGTATGATTTTGTTTACGTGGTACAATTTGTGATAATTTGATATTTCTTTTGGAGGGGAAATTTGAATTGTGTTGAGGAGAGTGTGTGAAAGTTTGAAATATAAGATGTGGAAACGTTGATTTTATCTGCGTGGTCATATTTTGTGAGCGTTTCAGATTTGTTTGAGGGAACAAAATTTTGAAGAACAAGATTTATTTGAAATATAAGATGTGAAAACGTATGATTTTGTTTACGTGGTACAATTTGTGATAATTTGATATTTCTTTTGGAGGGGAAATTTGAACTGTGTTGAGGAAAGGGTGTGAGAGTTTGAAATATAAGATGTGGAAACGTTGATTTTATCTGCGTGGTCATATTTTGTGAGCGTTTCAGATTTTTTTGAGAGAACAAAATTTTGAAGAACAAGATTTATTTGAAATATAAGGTGTGAAAACGTATGATTTTGTTTACGTGGTACAATTTGTGATAATTTGATATTTCTTTTGGGGGGAAAATGTGAATTTTGTTGAGGAGAGGGTGTGAAAGTTTGAAATATAAGATGTGGAAACGTTGATTTTATCTGCGTGGTCATATTTTGTGAGCGTTTCAGATTTTTTTGAGAGAACAAAATTTTGAAGAACAAGATTTATTTGAAATATAAGGTGTGAAAATGTATGATTATGTTTACGTGGTACAATTTGTGATAATTTGATATTTATTGTGCGCCAAACCTTATATTTAGAAAATTTGATATTTGAATATTTCAATACTTCCAAATTTTCAAATATGCAGTTTTGTAAATTACAAAATTTCTTATTTCTATATTTGTAAATAACTAAAAAATGTGATATTTTGATATCTATAAGTTTTTAAATAAAAAAATATATTACTGTAATTATAAATATTTCAATTTCAAATTTTCCGAATTTTCAAATTAGATGATATGATGATGACAGGCGATGACATGAAGTTCATGCAGCAATGAAGGTGAACTTCACATGCCCAATTTGCAATCGAAATTAATAAAATATAATTATGATATTTTAAACCCCTTATTATTGACAACTATTTGTATAAAAACACGTAATTACGTAAATTAATAAAAATGTCTATGATATTTGAACAATGCCCATTTGTCTTCTATTTTCTTAATCTTCATAAAAAAATCTTGTTAAAAGCTCATTAAAAGTTATATTACATGCTTCAAAACACACAAATCAAATTTTTTTAAATAACCTTAAAAATAGTATAATATAGAGCAATTTAAAATGGTTAAACTAATTTATAATATCAGAGTTGAGCATCTTATCAAATGATCTTATGATTTGAATTTCGAATAAAGAGAAGGTATTTATGAATCCTGAATTCATTAGAATCTTAATTTCAGATAATGACTTATTCGAAAAATTATTAAGAATTTCAATAATTATTCGACAATAGCACATGAAATGAAATTCAATTTGAAATAAAATAATATTTCAAGTACAGACATCTTTGAATCAATAATTATTCTCTAATTACAAAAATGTAGTTTCACTCAAAGTATTCATTTTGAGATTTATGAATAAATTCAAAGAAGAAACTACTCCTAGTTTTTAAATATCTTCACTTAACACGTTGACAGCCACGTCACCCATATATGGCTGACACTAAAGTTTCCATACTGACCTAACATGTGTATTATTAAAAATTTGTTTACTTTCCTAATCGAAAATTCTGCCATTAATTACATTTTGTGAAAATATTTGGTAAAATAGGTTAAAAATTAAAATACTATTAGATGCAATTTTCAATTGCTTCAATATGGCAGTCAATGTGTTAAAAATGTAATTTATACATTTTAAACAATATTCAACTGCGTGTAAAATCATTACACCTGTCATTTTACTTTAACACGTGTTACTTTATAAAAAAATTAATAATTTATGTCAAGATTAATAATTTATGACGTGCAAATTGATCGAATGCTGACAGTGAGCCTGCTAAATACAAATGTCTCTTTCGTTTAAAATTATTGCTACAAAAATATCTTTAACTCTTATTCGTCAACGATGCCAAAATTTGCCGGCAGATACCAAAACAGCCACTTAACAGTTCAAATAGCGTGTCTGGCATCACGTGTACGGCAGACGATGACGTGGATTATTAATTTCTGGAACAGTAACAGGAACATTTCGTTTTCTTCTATCTCGACAACCTAAAATGTCTTTCTTCCAGAGGAACATGCCTGTTCTTATTGTTACAGCTAGCAGGACATGGCTGACGTTCGCATGCTTCACAACATTATCTTTTGAACCGTCGACATTCGGGTCAAACTCGACAGCCTCGAATTCCCTTACTATCCTACGTCCACAGAACTTGTTGCTTCGACCTAAATTCTGACGAACACTTTGCAATTTTGACGTTTCGTGCACATCTGTTGGTACGTGAACGAGTTAACCCCCGAGTTACGGCTGGAACCATTAAGAAAAATAAATATGTGTTTAGGACATCAAGGATAAATGTCACAGGAAACTACCGTTTAGGGACCATTTTCAAAATAACGTCAAAAATTGATGGAATTCTTATTTCACCGCACGTCACAAATTTATAAAATTTTTATTTTATCACATTTGTTACAAATTTATAAAATTCTCAGCTTACCATATTTGTCGCAAAATGAAAATTTTATCTCATCAGACACAGCATAAAATGAAATTTTTACCTGGTCTCATTTGTCACAAATTTATGAAATTTTCATCTCTTGAGAAACATCATTTATAAAATTCTTATCTCATCATATATGTAATTCTTGAAACTCATATTAAATTTACGAAATTAAGTACGGCGTAGAATTTATGAAATTATACTGCGTATGATGTTAGTATACAACACCACACTGAGAGGATTACACCTCGATCCACGTTTCTATAAATATAGTAATACCGTTTTCACACCACACTTTGTACAGGTTCAATATCAATAGATTCCTGTAGCAGCAATAACACACGAGTCGTTACACCCTATCGAGTATTTTTAGTTTACTATTATTCACATCTGGTTACCAGAACCCGTAATCTTAGTAGTAGAGTCCTTTATTTGCAGTTTCCTATTCATGTCGAGGTATCGCTTGCTTTTATTACTTGCTACGCTCACTTTTTGGGGAATAGACCGCACACGTCACTCGGATTTTCATTTCCACCCGAATTTGTGTACCCAATCGAAATCAGGAACTGTTTCCCTCAGCCTTGTTCGTAAAAATTGTACGCCTTCACTGAGCCTTCATCTTGCGAAATAAGCAAACGAACAAGTAGACACGAAATAGACACGAGGTTGTTCGTTTCGGAACATCGGATACATAGACACGTTGTTCACTTCGGAACATCGGATGCAGACACGCAGGTGTTCAGTTTGAAACATCATTAAAACTAAGCAGATATTGGTGTTATACAATTATTCAAGCTACAGTTCATTGATAAATATTAGGACTTCAAACGATATGAAGTTCACGTCGTTTAATCTAAATATTGCCGACCCTATGACGCATATACAATAACACCACATAACCTACTCATCATTTCTGTATCTATTTCGAACACTTTGATTCTTTACTTGATAACAGAATATTTACTTAACAACTTTCACAATGAAGTTCTTGTTTGCGATGTAACACAGCCCGAAAAAAGAGATCCGAGAACAGATTTATCGTTTCTAAACAATTTCGTTCGCCGTTTGAAAATCGATTAGCTCGAAGCGTGTGTAAAAAGTTAACAGATCGAAAAATTGGCAACGAGCTCGTTACACGGTTTCGCGAGTCTCGAACGGCTACGTTTCATTAACCGTTCCAGTCCATTTTCGAGCGAGGCTAAAACATCCACCGGAAACGCTTAATCTCTCCTTCTTCTCCGCCTCTTTTCGTCAAAGTACCAACTGTACAACACGTTCCTATGGTTCGTTGTTTCCTCTTTCTTCCTCGGTGCATGTGTCTCGTTCTTCTCACATTCTTTCAGCCACCCAACCCCCTTCACGATTCGCGAAACATCCTGCCACCATGTATTTACGGTTAACCCTTTGCACTCGAAGGTATTTTCGCTGTTGGCAGACAGCAGCTTTAAAACTTTCTAGTTAAACAATTTAACGAATTCCTGCGTAATAATATTAAATTACTCAGCGAATGTAATCATTTCGCTTTAATTAATTGTCATTATGTGCGTTTCACTCTGTTTGTACGTGTAAAGGGTATTCCATTAGGAATAATTCTTCGCACTCGTATAAAACAAGTTTTGTACAAAGTAAAAACTTTTGTTTTCATTCACAGAAAAATCTCGACATCTCTTAAGCTAGTAAATAAATTATTTAAAATTATTTTTAAAATATTTAAAAAATACGTAAAATATCACATCTTAATATCTCGTAATCAAACAGATTATTGAAAGGATCTAAAAAATCACAGCTTGACATGTTGAAAACAGACAGATTATTTTAAAAAATCTAAAAAGAACATATGTTAATATCTCGTAAACGAGCAGATTATTTTAAAACATCTAAAAAGAATATACGTTAATATCTCGCAAACGAACAGATTATTTAAAAAAGCTGATTTCGAAATCTCATAAACAAACAAATTAAGATAATCTCACTTTGCAATGTAAATTATTAAAGTCTACCGTTTCAGCGTCATGAATTTTGGTATCATACAACTTTGACATAAGCAACGTCATCGTAGAACACATATTTCATAAATAATTCAGATCTAAATTAAGCACGAATAAAAGTGAAATCATACATTAAAGATCGTGCATATAGAATGATTTATTTAAAACTTGATATAAGCGACACTTCATCTGTCACTCTACAATTAACAAGATTTTCTCACCGCATCATCATCGCGTCAAGGTATTTTGAAGGTAGAAAAACCGGTCAAAAGTGTTCTCTTGATAATTATATTATGATCACGTGACGAGCATATCTGGGTTAATTTCGTTCATAATAACGAAGAGATACAGATTGTGGCAATAATTTACAGAATTTAGAGAAACGTCTCGACAGTGTCTCGACAGTGTCTAGACTACTTAAAGCAGAGTTATTAATAATTAAGTAAGAGAAGTTAGAAAATGAAATGACGTTAGAATGATATAATAATCGGAGTGTTGAATCGAAAGAGAGAAAAATCGATGATTTCGATGGTAATTTTATTAAACACGGCTGACGATCAGGAAATCATCTGCTAACTAAATAACGCTGTCGCTTCGTATCGATTATCCGCCATCGTTCATTTTCAAAGCTCATCGTCTCCGTTATTATCTCGCGAAATTAGTTTAAACGGAAAGGAAGAGTTAGGTGGGCGTTAGCCGCGAGGAAGGGACATTAATTTATGACGTGCTCGCGTGGAATTAGCTGTCGATGAAAATTAAATGTCGCATCTAATTTGTGATATTAACGGAAGAAGGTGTTCTACTTCAACGACGAGGAAATTAAACAAACGTCGACATTTTATCAATGAACAAATGATAACCGAGTGCGGTCAGAATTAATTTTTAATACGTTCGATACATCATCTGACGTTCTTTTTAATTCCTGGCGCAAACTGTTATTACGTGTAATCGACAGATTTTAATTATAAACTGACTATACAAAGTTGAATTATAAATTGACTGCACAGGTTTGAATTATAGACTGACTGCATAATGTGAGTTGTAAATTGCCTCCACAAATTTTGAATTATAAGCTGACTGCACAAGCTTGAATTATAAACTGACTGGACAAATTTGAGTTGGAAACTGACTACACAAATTTGAATTATAAACTGACCGCACGAATTTGAATTATAAATTGACTGCATAAATTTACTTTACAAACTGACTGTACAAATTTACTTTACAAACTGACTGCACAAATTTGAATTATAGACTGACTGCATAATGTGAATTATAAATTGTCTTCACAAATTATAATTATAAGCTGACTGCACAAGCTTGAATTATAAACTGACTGCACAAATTTGAGTTATAAACTGACTGCACAAATTTTAATTATAAACTAATTGCAGAATTTTTAATTGTAAACGAAACTCAAATTAGTAGTTCCTTTAACAATGAAACACTAACAATTAATATAATAAATTGTTTAGTCATATGAAACATTTTTGATATAACAGTTAAAAATTAAAATTTGTATTTTAAATTAATGTGATGATACAGAAACTAGGGTATAAATGTGGACTAGTTAAAATATATCGTGTTAGTGTCCCTATATTTTAGTGGAAATATTATGAAATTATAATTCAGAAAGAAATGATATGAAGAAGAGTAGATACAGTATTGCCTCGAAATAAGCAACACGCTCGGGACCGGCCAGTTGCTTATTTCGAAGGTGGTATGCTATTCGGCTTGCTTTTGTTTTTTAAATCGCTGTGTGTCAGAGTGAGAAAACAATATACATGTTCTATCCTCTTCTCACTAAACTGTTCGGTCAACTGTAAGAATTACTCAAACAAGCAACACGTTCGGGACCGGCCAGTTGCTTATTTCGAAGGTGGTATGCTATTCGGCTTGCTTTTGTTTTTTAAATCGCCGTGTGTTAAAATGAGAAAACAATACACATGTTCTGTCCTCTTTTCACTAAACTGTTCGGTTTCACGGACCTCTCACTCCGTCGCCGATCTCTCACTCGGCGGCGGACTTCAATCAAAGAAGTGGGGATAGAAATTTGCTAATTTCGAAGCTCGAAACTGTTGCTTGTTTCGAGGCAATACTGTAGTTGCTCATATTTGTCACTGTTAACGTGTCATTTTACTTATTTCAGCAGTTGCAAATAATTTACAGTGTTTATTTTACTTTTTTAACAATAATATATGGAACCAAGAGCTAATTTGTTAAACATATTAAATATGTCACATATATTGTTGACAACAAAAGCAAACATATATTACAAGTACAATGAAGTCTTATCTTAAAAATATGTCATGGAAATATATTTTGAAATAAAAATTGTGACCACATCTAATTTTACTAACTTCAATACTACCACTAATTTCATTGATTTAATAAAACATGGCTTTAACAATAATAATATGTATCACCTTGCAATTTCTAAAGAAACAATAAATTATAACGTTGCAGCATGTGGTATTTAGTTATAAACCACTCTCAACAGTTATAGTTGCACTATTAATTAATTTAGTACATTTTCATAAAGCATTATATATACAATCACTTGAGCATGCTGTGAATTATGGTACATGACCAGTACTTATCAAGCAGTGACTATGTAACATGTATTACCTGTATGACCAGTACACCCACGACAGGTACTGAACTCTCTGTAGTTCATTAATTAACATTGACCTTTACTTTCGAGAATATTAATTAATTCTCCGGACATCAATTAAATATTATGTAGACAATCATTTCAATAACCATGATCCAACAATCAGTACATGCACGATAGAAAGTGAATACTTTAGAGCTCATTAATTAACACTCACTTTCAGTTCTGAGTGTCAATGAATATCGCACGGGTCTATTGGAAT
Source organism: Megachile willughbiella (assembly GCA_945859595.2). NCBI lineage: Eukaryota > Metazoa > Arthropoda > Insecta > Hymenoptera > Megachilidae > Megachile > Megachile willughbiella. The sequence continues at coordinate 17,374,597 of OX243796.1, forward strand.
TTTATAAGACTCGAGGTAAAAGAGGACCATTGATTCATTAACTTCCAGTATATCGATGGCACAAGACATTAATCATCCATTTTACATATGTTAATTAATTTTGCAAATGTGTATAAAATATTTTGTAATTCATTTAATTGTTCCTTTGATTGTAATCGTAATTATTATGAATTAATATTAATTTTCATTATTACGAGTGATTGTTAGTAACTAATATTATCCTTTAATCTTAATTACTTTAATTAATTTCACGAATGTGCAAAGGCGTTCATTAATTTGCAAAAGCGTTGATTAATTCGGCAAATATGCAAAAGCGTTAATTACTTCTACAAATGTGTAAAAGTGTCGATTAACTTGACAAATACACAAAAGCGTTAATTAATTTTGCAGATCTTTATATTAATATTCAAAACAGGAACCACTTCATCAAATTACGAAAAATCGTTTATTACCATTGACTTTTATCTCATTGTGAAACAATTACATTCACAAGTATAAATAAAAAGTTTAATCAAGTAAATAATATGGAGAATCATAAATATTACTTTTTCAACACCCAGTACACCCACGATAGAACGTAAACAGCCCGAAGCTGGTTAATTAATATTGACCTCCAACCCTGCGTGCTTTAATTAATTTTGCAATGTGCATTAAACATTATATTGTATAAACAATCACCTCAGTAAACGGTGAGCGAAATAATCACACCAGAAAATGAATGCTTTGAAGTTCACTTCTTTAGACAATTATTAAAATTCATTTTCAGTACTTTGAAAATATAATTTTTATGCTTTAATAATTAACTTCTGAAAGAATAATTTTTACAAAGTTAAAAAAAGGACGTTATGATATTTTAACAAAAATGTATTTTACCGATTTTATATCGGTGGAAATTAAATTAAAACGTTCTTAAAAGCATTAAATATACTGTTCACAAACGTAACCACTGATTATCAAATTTCAAATAAATTAAAAATATAATTATACGTCTGAATATTCGATAAAATTAATGAATTATTAAGTCATTATATGTAATTATCATATTAGTACTATATTTTAGTAATATTATAAACATCACCAAATCAAGACGAAAACACTAAATATCTCCAACTATAAAAAATAATACATTTCTTACAATTAGTATACTTATTGTACGACAAATTAATTTAAATAAATAAAATTTGCGGCATCGTTAAAGCGAATACACGTTTCATGATAATGAAAAATAAACATGTTAATTTAATTATAAATATATACAGAAGTAAAACTTGATACGAAGCTTTAAACTCTATTTTTGCAAAGGGAAATCTTGTTCAGACTCACGTCAGCTACCCCCCATTTCCGGGACCTACACTAGTTGTGAGACACTCTATATGTATAGACTAGTAATTAATAGAACACTGTGGCGACAAGGAAAATTCCGAGTGGGAAGCGAGGTCTGGAATATGTCTAAGACCTTTTGACCCGTCGAGTCAATAGAGTCATTAAGTTGTAAATAGTTTTGCGCTGGTTCGGCGGGTCTAGGAGGCCCTCGTCCCTTTCCACTCGGGATTTCCCAAAAAGAAAGTCTTTGTCACCCATAGGTTTAAAAATGTATGTTTCAAGAAGGTTCGGGACATAACAGTCTCGACCGTCGTCACAAAAACATCGCGCTTTGTAAAATAAAATCTGTCCAGCAAATACGGAGTATTTTCATTCACGTAGATCACCTCAACACTATAGTGTCGGAATATTAACCCCTTGCACTATTTTGACGAGTCTGACTCGTGACCCACTGGTACTTCAGTTGGGATTAATTTTACTCCAATTTTGAATATGCTTCAAATTGGAGTTCAAGTCCAATTATAATTTGCATAGTCAACGATTGCATAATACCATGTTGTCATAACATTTCAACATTCTTTGTCTGTTTCAATATTGTAGCTGTGTTTAGTTAGTTCTGACTGACGCACCGTTAATAAAAAGTCACTGTATGTTAATCAAGATTACTTCGAAATAATAATTATTACTAGAAAATAATAGCGAACAGTCAGAAATATTGAGTATAGTGTTTAAAAGTGAAAACACATCGCCTGACGTATATATCGTAAAAATCGTATAAAAGAGAATTACTTAATCACCACCCGGTACATCGAGGACAGAAAGTGAACGTTCGAAAGCCGCTAAACGGCTCCCATTTTTTCCACCCCTCGAGCGAGCAATTACCACCTAGCATCGCATGCAGCTTTTCAAAGCCGATTGCACGTACGCTTGTGTACGTGTGGGGGTCCGAGCAGGGTGTAATGCGTATAAATACAAACAGTCGTTCAGGTCCAGTACGAATCGAATGAATCCATAACGGATATGACAGTAGGGTTACCGTTTTTCCCATTACTCTACCCCTGTATCAGAATCCGGAAATTACCTGCCGTCGTATTATCATACAAGGGTCAAATCGAGACCAGCCTCGCCCTATGTCATCCCTTCGGGCCGAAACATCCCCCGTGTCTATGTATGCGCGTTAACCCTTGTTTTTCTATCCTCGTCCTTGCACACACGCTAGTCGTTCGCCAATCAATAGCCTACGTGCCCCGCAGTCGAAATTTTCGCTCGGGAATGAAACCACCCCTGAATGTATCCGCTTGCGGTTGAAATATCTGTCCATCTGCTCGAAGATCCTCCGAGTATCGTTTCCAAGAGGAAATTAATCTTCGTGGCTCGCGATTTTTTTCTTTCTTCCCCCCTTTCTTCTTCGCTCGACGTTTCACGATTTCTTCCGGTGGTGAACACACCCCTCGATTTTCGTCCGAACGTTTCAGCCTTTGAAGACACCAAGGCGTCGCAGCGAGCTTTCTCAGACCGAATATCCGCCGTCAGAGGAGCCGGTTATGAAGCTCTTTTGGAAGCTCGTGGCTGAAGACACGCGTACACACGGTTCATTTTCGGGAAAATACGACGAGAGGTATTAGAAGCGGTTGTGCAACGTTTAACCCCTTGGTGAAGTCATCATTGATGAAACTTATGGGCGAAGTTTCGTACGGAAAGTCCAAAAATTTCAAATTGAAGGTGGATTTAGTATGGTGGAATCGAAACGGATAACCGAAAGGTGACTTTTAATACAAGAAACTCGCGTTGTATTGCCACGTTGCTTCAGTTGAAAGTGAACGTACACTCATTTATACATGCTTTTATAATTGTAGACATATGTTAGTATTTTCAGACATATATGACTCAATTTCGGGATTTTATAGTATACTCTAGATATATTGCCGGTTGAGCGAGTTACTTTGTTAAACTTACTTTGTTATATAAACAAGTGTTAGATTATAGAGTATGAGTGTTATTGTTATGAGTTATATTACAGTCCTTTAGAATATTATGCATTTTATTGAAACGTCATATGCGTGCAATGCGTTGGACTATGCGTTGTATTGCCACACGTTGTATTGCAACGTGTTGGATTACAATACACTGTGTTTTTGAACAGTTGTTTGGGAATTTAAAATTTGAAAATCTGGAAATAGGGAAAGTTGTGAATTTGGGAATTTGGATGTCTGGGTCTTTGAAGATTCAGAAATTCAAAGGTTTTGAAAATGAGGATTGATGAATCTTTGAAATTTGAAAATATTACAGTTTAGAAATTTCGAAATTTGAATATTTGGACATTTGAATACTTGAAAATTTGAATATCTAAATATCTAAATATTTAAAGACTTAAAAATTTGACAATTTCAGAATTAGCAAATTGGTAAGTTTTCACATATTTGAAAAAATGTGAAAATTTGGAAATTATAAAATTAAAAAATTTAGAAATCTGAAAACATGAGAATTTAGAAATTTGAAAACCCAAGAATACAAGGAATGTGAGAATTTAGGAATTTAAAGTTTTTTAAATTGCAAATTTCAAATTTTGAAATATTGTTATATTATTACTAATCATTCAATTAAATTCTCGCTATATATTGCCACTTTTCGACATTTCTCATCCGAGTGTTCTCTATTTGTAATATATTTATCGATATTCATTCCCAAAGTATTAAAAGTAGAACTTTCTTATATTTAACAATACAATAAATAAATTGAACTCCAAATTTAAAATTCAAATTCGAAATTTCAAAATAACACTAAAAATGGCTAAAATTAAAACACTGAAACTCTCTAAAATTTTAGTCAAACTCGTCAATCAGCGACACATCAAAATAAAAAAATGAAATATAAATCATAAATAAAGAAAATAAAAAATTGCAGATTCAAAGTGTCGAACAAAAATTTCAAAAATCACCAAATCTACGTTAAACTGTATCTCTATAATTTTTTACCTTTGACACTCGATTCGCAATTAGCGCCCGCAAAACCGCGCATTTCCCCGAAAATCAGTGAAACGAAAAAAAAATATTAGTTCATAGAATTAATAATCCGTTATTAGAGGCGAGAGACATAAAATCGCGAAAGCAATGATTTTCACGAAACGCGTGACCATCAAAGTATCAACAAAACGAGGACGCGCAATTTTGAAAAATGAAAAACTGCGAGGAGATTAAACGGTACGTTTTTTTCCCGTGCAGTTCAAACGAAATAGCCGTTTATTGCACGTTTTTAGATGCGGGACTTGTATACAATGTTTGTTAGCCCGACGAATGCAAGCAACGCTGATATATCAACGTGAGAACGTACATCTGGTTGCATGCAAACCAATGCCCTGTTTAAACATTCCGCGGCGAGATATCAAGATTGGAGGAAGTATCGGCCGTTTAAAAAGTATCTAGGAACTGTTTTCATTTCGCGGTTATCTTTACTGTTGGTGGCAGGCAGATCGTTTAATGTAATTGAAGCATGCGATAGGGATAAGGCGAGGCGTCAGCAAATGGCCCGATGAAATGTTTATTAAAACGCTTTACATTTCCTCTTCTTTCTCTTTCATGAAATTTGACAATTGGAAAATTGGGTAATTTAAAGATTTGAAAATGAAGAAATTTGGTAATTTAAAGATTTAAAAATGAATTGGAAAATTTGTTAATTTAAGTACTTCAAAACGAAGAAATTTTAGAATTGAGAAATTCAACAATTTAAAGATTTAAGAATGAAGAAATTTGAAATTTTAAAAATTTGTTAGTTTAAAGATTTAAAAATGAAGAAATTTGAAGATTGAGAAGTTTGGAAATTTAAAAATGAAGAAATTCGACTACTTAAAGATTTGAAAATGAAGAAATTGAAGATTTAAAAAATTTGTTAAGTTAAAGATTTAAAAATGAAGAAATTTGAAGATTGAGAAGTTTGGAAATTTAAAAATTGGAAAATTTCTTAATTTAAGTATTTAAAAATGAAGAAATTTGAGAATTAAGAAATTCGACAATTTAAAGATTTAAAAATGAAGAAATTTGAGAATTGAGAAATTTATTAATTTAAAGATTTGAAAATGAAGAAATTCGAGAATTGAGAAATTTGGCAATTTAAGGACTTGAAAATGAAAGAATTTTCAGAATTGAGAAATTTGACAATTTAATGATTTGAAAATTAAGAAATTTGAGAATTAAGAAACTTGGTAATTTAAAGATTTGAAAATGAAGAAATTTGAGAATTAAGAAACTTGGTAATTTAAAGATTTGAAAATGAAGAATTTTGAGAATTGAGAAATGTGGTAATTTATAAATCTGAAAATGAAGAATTTTCAGACTTGAGAAATTTAGTAATTTAAAAATTTTAACATGAAGAAATTTGAAAAATGGTAATTTAAAGATTTGGAAATAATGAAATTTGTGAGCTGAAAAATTCGGTAATTTAAGGATTTAAAAATGAAGAATTCTGAGAATTAAGAAATTTGGTAATTTAAAGATTTGAAAATGAAGAAATTTGATAGGGATGAGTCGAGGCGTCAGCAAATGGCTCGATGAAATGTTTATTAAAACGCTTTACATTCTCTCCGCTTTCTCTTTCATTATCGACCTTTTCCAAGTTTTAATTGCCGAACGTGAGACTCCTGGGACGACTCGATCTGCATTTGTTCGCTTGTCTGTCTGTACCACGCTACAAGACGCAATTTTGGGTGTTTTAACTTGAAATTTTGAGGATAGTCTCGTGAGACATCCTAAATTTGCTGTATAGATTTTGGCGGCGATCTGACGACAGGAACCTGACCATCGACGTCGATCGTCGTCGTATCGATAAAAAACCGTGTTTGGGTATCGTTTCCGATAATTTTTGACACATACAATCGACTGGAAGCACGTTAAAAGCTCTATAACTCACCGTTGACGACAATACTTGGTCGTCCTTGATGTCGGTCGTCGTGAGATCAACAATAATCGTGTTTGGTAACGTTTTCGATAGTTCCAGACAAGTTTAATCGTTTGGAACGACTTTAAAACCTCTACACCTGATTCTTGTTCTATCTATATGTTTACAGTAGCTACTCGAAATTTTAAATATACGAATTTGAGGCACGTGATCTGTATATCCTCTAGTTGTAATTTTGTTGTTACATTCTTATAAAACTTCTTATGGTTTTGGGTAGTGAATTGTGTGTTTGTTTGGTGTGTATTGATGCAGCTGGGTTTTTATAGGGTGCATCAGGATACCTTCGTTTATTGGCAGCCATTGCAAATTATAGTAGGTGTGATCGTGTGGGTTTTTCAGTTGCGGATTTTTAAATTTATGTACTTTTGAAGTTTGGGAACTAGGTACTTAATTTGGAAATATGTGTAGTAGGTGATTAGGTAATTTAGAGATTTGGGAATTAGGTACTTTCGAAGAGAACTAGGTGATTAGGTGATTTGAAAATTTGAGTACTAGGTAATTAGGTAATTTGGAGATTTGGGAATTTAAGAATTTAGGAATTGAAGAAATTGGAGATTTGGAAATTTAGGAAGTAGATAATTTTCAAATTTAAGGATTAGGTAATTAGGTAATTTAGAAATTTGGGAATTTGAGAAATTGGGAATTGAGGAAATAGGAGATCTTTTAATTTGGGCTCTGGAAATTTGAGAATTAGATAATTTGCACGTTTGAGAATTAGGTAATTTGAAAATTTGGGAATTAGGTAATTAGATGATTAAGTAATTTCGAAATTTGGGAAGTAGGTATTTTCGAAATTTCGAAATTAGATAAGTAGGTAACTAGGTAATTTAAAAGTTTGCAAATGTGGAAATTTGAAAATTAAATGCTTAAGTAGATGATTAGGATATTTGAAAATTAAAAAATTTAGAAATTAAATAATTACGAAATAAGCTAATATAGAAATTTAGAAATTCATCCCTTAATACCGTGTGTAGATGACCGAATTATTCAAAACTTTGTTTAAAAACAATTAAATTATTTCAATATTTCCAAATGTTTCTTTCATGTATAAGTGGACATATCTTCGCAACCTCTAACCCGAAATTTCTTAATCCTGATCTTCTTCGTGAGTGAAGAGAATTTCAGAGAATTTCAGAAATGGCGGGAACTCTCGATATTGTGGGGTGGACGTAAAAATCGATAGTTCTTGTACACGATGGAGCCCGTATCTACTCGACAGCGAAGGATAAAGCTCCTTCAGAACGTATCCAACGACAGGTTAAAATATCTATTCGTTTGCGCGCCCATGTGTTTGCCCTGTGCTATGGGTGTCGTCTGGTGTGCAAGCTGAGTCGCTCGGAAACTTTGACCCTGATTTACATTACTGCTCGAAAGCTTTAGTATTTGATTTCGTGAAATTGTTACGGAGCACAAAATTTACTTACTAATTTTACTTACAGAAATGAAGAAACTATGCAGTTACTCGATAAAACTGTGAAACATGTATGTTGTGTTGTTTTACAGTTATATACGTAGTTAGTTAAATAGGAAATGTAGACAGTGGAGAACTTTTTAATTCGAAGATTCTGAAATTTTGGCATTTTGAAGTGTGGAAGCTTGAAAATTTTAAGGACATTTAGGATATTCAAAATATTTAGGATATTTAGGATTGAGGATATTTAGAAGCTTGAATTAGGGTTGGAAATTTAGGATATGGGTGATTTGGGAATTTAGAGATTTTGAGACTTGAAAGTAGAGATATTTGAGAGTTGGAAAATTTAGGAATTTAAAGAATTGAAAATGAAGAAATTTTAGGACACAGAAATTTGGCAAATTTAGAAGTATGAAAATAAAGAAATTTTAAGATTGAAAAATTTGGTAATTTAAGGGTTTGAAAATGAAGAAATGAGAGAATTGAGAAATTTGACAATTTAAAGATTTAAAAATGAAGAAATTTAGGAATTGGAGAATTTGCTAGTTTAAAGATTTAAAAATCAAGAAATATTAAGATTGAGAAATTTAATAATTTAAAAATTTTTTAATTTAAAAATGAAGAAATTTGGGAATTGGAAAATTGAGTAATGTAAAGATTTAAAAATGAAGAAATCTGAGAATTAAGAAATTAATTAATATAAGAATGAAAAAATTTAGAAATGAAGAAATTTGAGAATTGGAAAATTAGGTAATTTAAAGATTTGAAAATGGAGAAATCTGAGAATTGAGAAATTTATTAATGTAAAAATTTAAAGATTTAGAAACGAAGAAATTTGGGAATTGGAAAATTAGGCAATTTAAAAATTTGAAAATGGCGAAATCTGAAAATTGAGAAATTTAATAATTTAAAAATTCAAAAATCAAGAAATTTGTGAACGGTGAAACTTAATACCTTCAAAATGTCTAAATTTGAATATTTGTGAAGTTATGAATTTGAGAATTTCAAATCTCGAAAATGAAAAATTTAGAAGAATGAAAATTTTAGAAGTTTATTTTTTTTATCACAGGATTTATTTAGTGATATTTAGTATTCCAGTGGTTGGTCGAGGAAGGAAACCGGTATTCCACAAGCATTTCACACCGGATGTATTTGGGGAACATTTTTTGCACGAACGCACGTTTGCGGTTTTGTTCGATGGGAAGGTAGCGGGTTCGTTTTTCGCGTAATTGAGAGTTCCCGATGAATGTGGCCGTCCAATATTTTTGTGGGTCCGGTGGAAGAACGCGAGCATCGTAAATATACCTGTCGGCATTCGTCTTCCAGCCTTTGGATTGCTTTACAACTTGCTTGGAAGCCCTCGGCACGATTATGAAGAGAAATTGGTAGCTGCCTGCCAGTTTCAAGTGCCCAGGCCCTTTTCGTCCCTATATTTTCAAATTTATTGCTTTTCAAGAATGTCCGCCCGTATGTATACCTCTATTCTCCTTCTTTTTTATATTAATGGACATGATACAGCCTTTCTGAAAGTAAAACATTTGTACCATCGTCTGAAAGCAAAACGATAAACTGAGCTTTTAGCGTTTGAATTAATCCTTTAAAAATTCACGGCTTACCGTTTAAATGCATGTATTCAAGACTTATATCTGTTTCAATTAATGTTTCAAATATTCATAAATGCACTGCTTGTATTAACGCATTAAACGTTAACTACGATATTTTTAAACATTCCAACGTCCCAGATAACATTTAATTACATAGTAATTTTAATTTTTAAAGTTTTGCACAAATTTGTGAGCATATTGTGCGAATAAATGTCTAATAGTTGCGAGATATACTAAAATTTTATGCGAGTATTCTTTAAATTCGTATTGTAAAAATTTACAAGACATCTGCTCAAAAGACTTTAAATATTGATAAACTTTCTGCTTAAAGTGAATTAGAAATTAACTGGAATTCGTTTTGAATTAATTTTTCAAACACTAAGTAGATTTTGTTTCAAATTAATATTTTAAAAAGTTATGTACTTTCAAATTAATATTTCTAAATAATTTCTGAATTAATGTTTTAAAAATCTACAAAATTTTGGTTTAAATTAATGTTTGACGTTAAAAAGATTTTTGTTTCAAATATTTTTAAAAATCGTGTACAATTTGTAAATAATGTCTGAATTAACGTTTTAAAAATTTACGAAATTTCTGTTTAAATTAATGTGTCAAATATTTATAAACATACTGCTAAAATTAATGTAATAAACTATATTGATTTATATATAAATTAATGTCGAAGAAATTTATGTACGCTTTACAGTAATAAATGCTAGAAAAATTTACGAGATAATCTGTATAAATAAATGCCTCGAAAATTGATGAGTTCACTGTTTAAATAACAATGGTTCACAAATTGATGAACTTGCTGCTCTAAAAATTTATGAGTATATTCTTAAAATTAATGGCTTAACATTTTATGAGCTCATTATTTAAATTAACGTTCTGTACATGTATTATTCGTATAAATTTAAAACAAAAATTATTCGAGGAAAATAATGAAAATAATAAAAATAATGAGAATAACAAAAATAATTAAAATAGTGAAAATATTAGGAAATTCAATCTAAATTGAATTATTACGTAGTTTGTTGCACTTCATTTTACATAAAAACTAATTAATTTCAGATTGGTTGGTAATAAAATAATAATAGATTCAGTTAGATGAGGTTAGGTTAAAGTATAACTCAACCGGTCTCAATTAAACTGAACTGATTCTTAGCTTTCCGTATCTCGTTTCATAAAAGAGTTCATTCGTTCTGGATCGGTTCGAAGTGGAATTAATTTCACTAAATTAAATGAGTCGCACTCCTTTTTATGGAAATGCTAATTGATTCTGGATTGGTTTGTACTGAAATGATAATAGATTTGGTTACGTTACATTTAGAAAACATTTACTACCTATCCTAACATAACCAAACATTTATTACATAACCTAACATAAGTAAACGTAACCAAACATTTATTACATAACCTAACATAAGTAAACATAACCAAACATTTATTACATAATCTAACATAACTAAACATAACCAAACATTTATTACATAACCTGCAATAACCAAACATAACCAAACCTTTCTTACATAACCTAACATAACCAAACCAATCCTAACTAATCTTAATTCGATTTTCAGGTTATCATCTCGTTATATGTAAAAGGAAATTCGTGTTATATTCTTAAAAATGAAACGGTAAAAAATTTTGTTAGATAAACTTAATCTAAAAGCAACAAATCTCACAAAACTCTGCTTTTAAAAAAAAATCTAACTAATCCTGCATTGAACCGTAGCAATAGACTTAATTTCATCGCATTACAAAAATATTTATCACATTAATACTTGTATTATTATATCAATAACAGCATTACTACATTAATATATTAACCCTTTGCACTCAAAATTAAAAGTGTCCCTTTGCATCTTTCACATTTTTACTGTTGGTAGATGGCAACTTAAAAATCTTTCACTTGGAAAGTATGATTAATTGCTAGTGTTGTTTGTTCCACTATGTTAATACATCAAACAACAATATAGATTTACGTAAAAAATATTTATCACAAATTGTATTAAACCTTCCGAACGCAAAGGGTTAACCATCTATTACGATCCAAATAATTCATCCACTTGCCAGATGTATCAAAAGTATACTTCATATTATCATAAACATATCATGGCCAAGTACACTTTGCCCATAAAAACATTGAATATTAAAATAAAAAGGTTCGGATACGACACGAGTGAGAGTAAAATGGCGATAGGAGAACAAAGGGGACAAATCGAGAGGATACAAAGAGGTGCAAGAAACATAAGAAGGCGAAACGAAGATGCATTGTAAAAGCAGCAGACGATGCAAGAGGGTGTCTAAAAGGAGCAAGAGTGTCGATCGACTGTGGAGGAAAAGCACGAGGGTTGTTTGCGTATGTATGCATGCAAGAGAGTGAAAAGAAGGAGGGTGGAAAAAGAAGAGGGTGGAGAAGACCGACTTCAAAGGCGATAACGATCTTTGCTTGCGTTAATTACTGGCTGACAAGGATGAACGACCGACTATGGTAGATCTTGATCAAAATTGATTGTTCTAAGGGAGACCGTGCGACTGCTTGATCGAATCGTGATACAGTGACCGATAAATCATCTCCGATAAAACGTATGTATATTGCGCCGTGCTAAACTAGTCGAAAGTCCTGCAAACCAGTTATTTTCTTGTCGATGAATCATTCGATGGTACTCGTGCACATTGTGAAAAGCTGCTTTCGAGACACAAATTGATTCTCTGATTGTTAATCATGGTAGAAAGTTTTGATTGCATCTGAGATGAGTGTACACAAAGTTTATTTAAGAAATAGATATTGGCAAGTAATTTTTGCATTGATTTGATATCTTCGATCTGATGTGATTCCATGATGCACAAGTCATTTATTTTCATGGCGAATTTTTAAAATGAAACTTGATAACAGGGAACTTTTAACCATAATGGTCATTGATAGTCCTCTATGGTATTAGTGTTTTGAAACAATTTTAAAAAGTGCATATAAAATATCTTTATATGTGCAGGTATATAAAGTTTATGTGCATATTTATACAAAATTTCGTGCACATATGATTATAAAATTTCATATGTGTTTATACACCAAATTTTATATACATACAAACTAATAATTTTATATGGATATTCATACAAAATTTCGTACGTATATGATTACAAAATTTCATATGTATTTATACATCAAATTTGATATACATACAAAACTTCATATGTGCATAACACAATAATATTCTACATATACAAAAATTTTGTATATCTATACAAACTTTTACATGCACATTTATGTACAATAATAATTCTACATGTATAAGTATAGAAAATTTTCTTTCTAAAAATATATGCATATGTAAAATTTGATGTTCGTACAAAATAATAGTTGAATTTATGAAAACACATTTGACCAATGCAAACGAAGAAAAATTGTGTAATATTTAGTAATAAAATGCATTCCCCTATATTCATTATTAGAGGTAATAGAACACGAAGAGAAAGTAAACAAAAATCGAAACAGTATATATAAAAACAAACGACGTGAGAATTATTCTTTATTCGGATTGGTAAAACTAATAACGAGTTTTAACGAATCCAATCACCGCAACTACCAATCAACATTAAATTCCCTCCGAAACGCCGTAAAATAATAAACAGGACTGATTCGTACTAATAACAATAATAATTGAAACTGATCGTATCAACGTTTTAACCATTTTCTAAAACGTTCGCAGAAAAATTGTCAAATTTCAATCTACCTCGTTGTTGCACCTGGCTCTTCAATTTCCCGGATATATTTTTCAAATAAACGTGCCACGGTTCCCCATTATAGTTTCTCCATAGCAGGGCTAGAATTTTTCGAAAACCAATACTCGATCGATCGAATCGATGCTTCACTGGTCCAACGTAATAACCAAGCCCGGAAACAATAACGACCGTGAACTTATAAACCGAGTGTTTTCCTTCTATAGGAACGACGAAACAACCCCGTGTTTCATGGATAAATCGTGAACGATCGTGATCACGATCGATCAGCCACATTTGACCCAGTTCGAGGGATCGTCCCGTCGAGCCTCGAAAATGTTGCAACAACTCCGAACGAAGAAGTGTGAAAGCTGATTCCTGCTTGCGCCGTAAATCACCGCTATATAAAACCGATTATCGAAAGTTCGCTAATGCGATTTTCCTGCCGTCTGTTACGGTACACCATGCATTAGTCAATGGCTAGGCAGATGTGTTGAGAATCGATGGGGAAACGCATCGATTGTATCACGGTTATTATTTACATACGTCTAGACTGTATTGCAAACAATGGCCAACGATTTTCACGCTTTCCATTGTTAAAATAGAAAATTATTTATACACGAAGGATATAATTTTTTACTTTTATTGAAAAATAAAAAATAATTATTTTTAAATGATGCGAATTTTTTAGAAGCTCAGAAAATTTTGACAGTTTTTGAAAAGATGAAATTAGGAAATTGTTAGAATTATGTGAAATGAGCAATTGTATAATAATCAATTGGTATAAATGAAATTAGAAAATCATGAAATTGAAATGTAACATAAATGAGTACCAAGAATTAATGGGAAGTTTTGTGTACTTGGTATGCAAGATCAGATCGTTCGCAGTGAGTAATTTATCACTGTACGTAAAAATTGAAAAATACAACATATGAGATAAATGGAAGTTTGAAAGTACTAGATGTGACATAAATAAAAATCCAAAAATATTACGTATGACATAAATAATAATCCAGCAATACTATATACGATATAAATATTACATATGACATAAATAAAAATCCAGAAATATCACATATGACATAAATAAAAATCCAGAAAGATCACATATGACATAAATATTAGAAATGACATAAAATAAAATTCCAGAAATATTACATATAACATAAATAAAAATCCCGAAATATCACATATGACATAAATGAAAATCCAGCAATACCACATATGATATAAATAAAAATCCAAAAATATCACATATGACATAAATAAAAATCCAGAAATATCACATATGACATAAATAAAAATCCAGAAATATCACATATGACAAATAAAAATCCAGAAAGATCACATATGACGTATATAAAAATTCAAGAGTACTACATATGACGTAAATAAAAATCAAAATACACATATGATAAAATTCCTACATACAACAGAAATGAAAATCAACAGGGGTTAAAAAAAATGTTATATTGGAAGAATTAATATACAGAAGTGTATACTATTATACATATGTATAATACATATGTATGTATACTGCTACATACTATTATATTGTGTTTTATAGTATTCTACTACATGCTTGTATATTACTACAGGCTTGTATACTGTTACATACTATTTTACATTGTTATTATTATTTCATTTTGCATAAAATAACGAATATCATTTTACACAATACTTAAATTGCAAAAATTATTGAAAAGCAACGAACAATAGCAATTTTAAATACATTAGCGAGTTAATTTGAAGCGTTTCATCGGGAATCTCTTACGAACATAGGAAATCACGGTTCAAAGTTTAAATTTCATTGAATTCATACCAAATTTGTCGCAGCGTGAAAATTTCAGAACCGATCACGGTTCTGCATGAAACAGGGAGCGAAATTCCCCGAATAATCCGTTATCGAGCGTGGAAAATAATTAAACAACATTCCGAATTAACATAATCACCGGAAGCTTGCCAGCGTATCTATCGCCTCTTACTAATTAATTCCAGAGTAATAATCAAATTACGAGATCCAAGTTTATGAAATGTTTTTAACGATGCAAAATATCCAACGTGATTTATCAGCTTCTGTTGCGGATAATAGTTTACTTGTTAATTGTGAATGAAAAATTTAGTAACAGACAATTGAAAACATGGGTAGATAAAGATCTCGTGTAATAATTTTTCATGAAAATTAATTTTTTGGTGTAATAACGCTCGTAGTTCTATCTTCATTTTCTTTTATCATAACACTGCATTTCTAAAAGATAACATCATGAATATTTACAAATTCCGTAGAATATTCAACTGGGTTTTTATTTTAATTCAGAAGAGATCTGATATTATTATTGTTAATAACAGTATAACTTTACGGTTGTGCAACGATTCGTTTACTGTAGAAATAAAATACTTACAAAAGCTCCACGAGAAAGCTTTTAAACAGCACAGCAAATTAAAAAACAATATACCAATCTTCACAAAATAAAATTGTTATTTATTCGTTCTTTTTAATGTTTCATTTGCAATCAAGTGCTTTAGTACTAAAACTGGAAAAATGAACGGAAATTGCAATTACGATGTAAACAATTTGGAATATTACAATTTTACACACATGCCTATAACTGTATTGCATATTAACTTTTACTTTATCACATTTGCTGTTTTTTGCTATTAAAATCTTCAAATACTCAGGTACATTTCTATATTCTCAAACAAATTTTCAAATTTCTGAATTTCGACATTCCAGTTTCCAAAAGTACCAATTTGCAAACTTCTAAATTATATACCTGTATTTTTATTTTGCAAAATTTCTAACACTTCTACAGTTTCTAAAATTTCCATCATTCTTGAAATTTGTAAAATTTCTCAATTTTTTTAAATTTCTAACATTTCTAACATTTCCTACGTCTCTAAAATTTCTAAATTTTCTTAAATTTCTAATACTTCTAAAATATCCTACATATCTAACATTTCTACAGTTTCTAAAATTTCCATCATTCCTGAAATTTGTAAAATTTCTCAATTTTTTTAAATTTCTAACATTTCTAACATTTCCTACGTCCCTGACATTTCTAAAATTTCTAAATTTTCTTAAATTTCTAATACTTCTAAAATATCCTACATTTCTAACATTTCTACAGTTTCTAAAATTTCCATCATTCCTGAAATTTGTAAAATTTCTCAATTTTTTTAAATTTCTAACATTTCTAACATTTCCTACGTCTCTGACATTTCTAAAATATCTAAAATTTCTAACATTTCCAACATTTCTAAAATTTCTCAAATTTCTAACATTTCCAACATTTCTCACATGCTTTAAGTTTCTAAAATTCCCAACATTCCCAAAATTTCTAAAACTTCTGAAACTCCTAAAATTGTTAAAACGTATAAATAATAAAATTGAATAAACAATTACCAAGAAATAATAAAATAATAATAATATTCAGTGTATAGGAAGCCAGAAACGATGCTCGCAAGTATAATTTAATTCCAGCGATAGACTAAACCAGAAAATCCCATAAGTAGACATCCAAAGCTCGCTAGATAATGAGAACAATAATTTGCCAAAGAAATCGCAAGCATAACGTTCGAACTTTGTCAAGTAGATAGTATTGTAGTTTCGTAAGTCTCTTAATTATCATTAGGTCTGTCATTGTCGCTGCTTATCAAACTAATAACGATAACGTTCCCCAAGCGCTGACACGAAAACTCGGGCTTAACATGAACCACTCTCGAGCTTATTACTTTATCGGTATATCACGTGACGCTTTCACGTTTCGTAATTATAATTAATGCAGCCGTAGTTGGCGTCCGTTTTCGGAAGAATGATTAGGGTTTGTTATTAAGAGGGTCGCAGCGAGATTCACGACAGTGTCACTGTCAGTGCGTGCTCGTTGGTAATTCCATGGGGTTTGATAATCAACGACCCTGTGCCATTACGTGGTAAATTTTATTGTCGACCACGGGACTCGCCCCTTTGCTGATAATCATCGAGATACCTTGGCTAGCATGCTCCTCTCTCTCATGGTAGAAGCGTGCGAGCACGTGACGGAAATATACGCCGGCAATCAGTATACGCACCTGCTTGATATACGGGGTGTCCTCTTTACCATGACCATCCCGAATATCACTGTCCCCATTCACTGACAAATTAATTCCATCCATATTTCAATTGTCTTTGTGTTATTTGTAAACTCTTCTAATACTTCCTACAATTTTGTAGATACTACTTTGGAATTATTTTTCTTTTTATACTCGAAAGAGAATAAATCAAATTTATTCTTTTAGGACTAGGTTTATGGATCCCGTCAAAATGACGGATCTCATATTTGTTATTTTAAATTACAGAAATTATTAAGATTTTATCAAAATGTATGTTCACTTTCATCAAGATATAAGTTCGGTGTGAAAGCTAGTTTACGTATCCGTTAATTGAAACATTAATTAAAAGTTGAAACGTTATTAAAAATAAATATTTCAATTTATATAAGTGGTCATTAAATGTTCGTAAGTCTAGTGTTAAAAAATTAAATCTATCAAATTAAGATTAATAAAGTTTAATAATAGCGTTAAATAAATAAATCGAATAATAAAAAAATGAGTAAATCATAGAGTGAATTAATTGAATTTATTCTTTTATTAATACATCTTAGAATTTTGTGAATATTGCTCTAGATATTTAGGAAATTGATCTTGTAATATTATTTATAACAACTTTACGAATATTGTGCTCTTTACAAAGATATTTCTTAAAATTTGTGAAATACATTCGGAATTTTGAAAAATGCTCTTGCGATAATAATTTTCATAATTTCGTGAAATAACGTTATTGTCAAATTATTATTATGGATTTACATTATTATAATGTCATTAACAATATTACCTGTTGTCAAATTATTCAATAGTATTTCTAATTTTCTTAAGTATTACATCTCAAATTTATGATTCTTAATAATATTCAATAATATTCTAATTCTTTTAATTTTCCTGATTACTTCTACAAATATTATTTTCAAAATTTATAAAATTATTTCCACTAGTAATATTTCCTACGATTTTGTAAATATTCCAAAACTGTAAAAATATTTTGTCAATGCAAATTTGTAAATATATCGTAAATACAATTATTCTTCCAGCAATTCTAAAAATATTATAAATATTTTCTAATATGAATTTTCACTTCTAACTTCCCCTAATTGCATAAATCTTATACAAATACAATAATACTTCAAAATAATTCTAAAAACATCCTTAAATGTAAAAATATAAAAAATGTTAAATATAAAATATAAAATAAATTATTAGTATCCCATGTTACCGATATCAGCCATTATAAATTAGCCTCCTAATTAATAAAAACAATAATAAAACGAGGAAGTAGAATTCCAAGAAACTAATATCAAGGGTTTCCCCGAAACAAAAGAAGCTAAACTCTTTCGTGTCGGGTACTCTAGTTAATTGAGCTACTCAGACGAATTCTTTTCCCCTTGGTCTAATATTCGAATGGCTGCCGCCTACGTAAGGTCACCGACATATTTCTCTTTTTAACACGGCGATATATCTTTATCAACGCGATGTCGTATTATACGCCGGAAACAAATTCGACAACTATAGTACTAGTATAACCGTATCGCGATGATCAAAGGAATGCTGTTCTGAATCATGATCATAAGCTGCGGCGTATCTGGATGTCGTGAATATTAGTACTCTAGTACGACCAGTGGAACATCTGTTTTCCATTAATCTGTAATGTACGACTTCCTTCAGGGTAATTACGTGTGTCAGTTTGATGGACGAGGTGGCGTAAAAAGTTCAGTTTACAATGGTGTTCTCACCACAGCAACCAGCGCGCTGGGCGATTTTTATTGTTGCACTTGAAAACAGGTAAAAGTAATTTTCATTCGAACTAAAAATAACAAATAATAAATTTCAGTAATTACTTTGCTAAAGCACTGTTCATTATACAGGCACCGAGTAATTTTGTTCGCCTTTATGTTTCTACTTCAACACAATTGTTATTCCTAAATAAAATATTAATTTTATGTGTTTTCAAACTGTCGCTGCTGATTAACTGTCAAATGATAGGCGATACACAAAATTTTTATACAAATTTTTTTTGTAAATTAAAATGTAATAATGTTATAATACTTATATTATACATATGTATACAGGGTGTCTCGTAACTAGTGTTACTCCCTGAAAGGGGTAGTAGAGGACGTCATTCTGAACAAGATTTTCCTTTGCAAAAATGGGGTTTGAAGCTTCGTTTTTGAGTTATTAAGGAAAAACACTGACCAATCAGAGCGCGAGAATAGCGCGCGCCCAGACGCGAGAGCGACAGCTTCGACTATGACGGTCGATCGTGATCGTGAACAAGCGTATCGATACCGCGTCGGTACAATAGGAAGCTGTAAGATAAAAGTTACATCAAATCACGAATAAAAAAATCTGGATTATTGTTGAATTATCATTCATTAATGGATAAGAAATGAAGGAATTAGTCCTTACTCATGTAAGAATAAAAGAATAAATCGAATTTATTCGATACGTTTATTCGTTATCGCAAAGAAATAATAGATAAAATATGGAAAATTATTGTCGTTAGATATTGTGATGATGAAAAAGAACAAATTCTCATTCTTTTTAAGTTAAATTTTTCCATTCAACAAATAAAAATTTAAATTGAATAATTAACGAATTTAAACGTAACTTACACATTGAACCACAAATAGTCACGATGAAAATGCATCTCTGTCATCGGGTCGATCCACCGATCATTACCGTTAGAAAAAATAAATCACCACACAGATACTCTCAATTTGCTTCACTGTCACCTATCACTGTCATCTTTCATTATTAGCTTTCATTATCACTTTTCCCTGTCATTTTTCACTAATTAGTCACTGTGAGCCCGACACGTAAATCGGCCGAACACGTGAACGAATATTCATAAATAATTTTAATTATACCGTCTTGAAAGCAAGAAAGCGGAATTTTCGATTAAAAACTACGATATATTTTATTTCGACACGTGTCTTGCGACAATAACCGATGACTGTTTCGATCGACGCCGTAGTCGATCAACAGATCATCGTTGCATGGCAACCGTTTGCGACGTACGCCTCGCGATCGGGAACGAAACCGAGATACGTGGCCCGTTCAACAATGTCTTCTATTAAAATATAATATAATATCAATTCCTCAATTCGGATACCTTATAATGAGAATATAGAGTATCGTTAAACATACATATCTATGAATAATCGTTCACGCGTTTTCATTCGGTCCGTTTACCGATCGTGCTTATGTTGTGCAATTATTAGAAAGAGACAGTGAAATAAATTGAGAGGTCATTGACCCTGCCAGGACATCAGCTGTTGATGCACTGATCGGTGGGTCTACCCGGTGACACAAATATTTTTTATCGAAGCTAGTTTTTTCATGGATTAATGGGTAAGTTTTATTTAAGTTGTTTGTGCATTTTTAAAATTAAACGTACGCAGGAATTGATTTATTTCACTTCAGTGAGTTACTGCGTTAGATATTTCTTTCCAGTTCTATCTCATTTCATAAACAAGATACTCATTCGTTTTAAAACGTGAATTTATTCGTTTGCTTCATTAGAATAGTTGAGAAAATTAATTTTCGAAAACTTATTCTTTATTCCTTTTCGAACGCACAAAATAAATACAATATACTTGGTCTGGATAAACAATAACTAATTGGTTTATCTCCTATTTAAGAATAATGAAGAACTTAATATTATTCTTAACTTCTTAATTTAATATTCGACTAAACTTTCACCTAATGGTTTCCTGTTATACCGACGCGGTATCGATACGCTTGTTCACGATCACGATCGACCGTCATAGTCGAAGCTGTCGCTCTCGCGTCTGGGCGCGCGCTATTCTCGCGCTCTGATTGGTCAGTGTTTTTCCTTAATAACTCAAAAACGAAGCTTTAAACCCCATTTTTGCAAAGGAAAATCTTGTTCAGAATGACGTCCTCTACTACTCCTTTCAGGGAGTAACACTAGTTACGAGACACCCTGTATAATGCAAACGAAAAATTTCTTGTAAAAAATTTTTAAGATTGAAGGTCTTACAGAAGGAATTACATTTTTATTGACACATAACGTAAGATTAAATGAATACAATCTTGAAAACTATGTTTATTAAGAGGAAGAGGTTGTTTCTTTTGATATTTCTTAAACTTCTGAGTAGGGACATTCGTGTCGTATATGATACATAAAGTTACGAACAATCATTGTTGTAATTATAAAATAATTTAAAAATAAAGGGGTTGAAAACGTGGAATTTATGATGCAATGAAAAGATTTGATATAATTTTTATTACTATACTTGAAATAAAAAATCTTTCGTATTTTACATTATAAATTACTTCGATAAGTTTTGAATATAATTTAAATTGATCTTATCAATTTTTAATATATCTTAATTCTAGCAATTTAGAGTATATGTTAATTTAATTCTATCAATTGACACTTTAAATTAATTCTATTAATTATTAATATATTTTGCAAATAAATCTATCCATTTACATTTATATTTTAAATGAATCCCAGCACTTTAAAATAACCCTATTAATTTACAGTACATTTTAAATTAATCCTATCAGTTCACAATATACTTTTAATTAACCTTACCAATTTTTAGTATAATTTTGTAATAATTTTATAAATGAAATTTTTATTTTCCTATATATTTTCAAATATAAAAACTTCTATCTAGCTGTATGACAAATTACAAAGTAATAAAAATATGAGAATTCAATACCTCGGTAAAATTATTACAGGGCCAATTAAACGTCGTTCAAGGGTTAAATAAAGTGATTACAAGAGAACAGAGTGTGCCAATAGTTTCTTGGCCGCTAACGAGCCGTGTCAAGAGCGTTATTATCGTAGCAACCGATAGAATCAAAATCGAGAAGCGATAAACGGTAAACGACCAATCGATTTCCCGCCACTCTAAACGTTCAAATTTCACCTACATCTTCAGCCACTATATCAACCGTTATTTTTCTATCGAGCTTTTCCATTAAGAGTCTCGTTACGAACACGTATAGAAAAACGGGAAAAAAGCGAACGTCAGAAAATAAGGTCAAGAATTAGAATTCAATTATAGTAATGTTTTTCGCGTGGGTAACTGCACTGAACATAAAACGTCAAATGTGGGACAACGTAGTATCCCGATAAATAAGTTGCAAAATTTATAAATGACATTGTAAACAATTTCGTTGTTATAAACAACAGATAACAAGATTAATATTTGAGCTTCGGATGAAAGTGAGTCGCTGAATACAAAACTGTTTCACAGCGCTTAAAAGTTACTGAACAAATGAAGTATTAAAATTGTTTAGCGATGGAAAGTTTTAAAATATTTGTATAATTTAACGTGAGTATCTTGGGTGTTTATTAAATTTATTTTCTTCTTAGGGCAGTTATTATTTTTCTGACGCATTATGTCCGTAATGCGAAACACCTTGAGTGTACGTAATGTGGAATACGTTTAATATTGGATGCATGTTTCTTGTTAATATTCCATGTACTGTGAGTATTGCTTATATCATTCTAAATATGTTACGGCGAAAATAAATGGAAAACTGGGGCAGTCGACAAACTCAAGGAACATTTCAAAATTCATAAAAAATTAAGAGAGTTATTATTGAAATTTTCAGCAAAGAAGAATGGTACAGAGATTGTCCTCTTATAATACGATCAAACTGTTCCACGAGTAAAAATAAGACAATTTTATATTAAGGGTTTCAGACACCTTATTAAAAAGTTATAACGAAAATACAAGATGAATACAGACTACTTTATTTTTCGATGCCACACACAGTTCCAGTTTGTACGTAAAACTTTGCCAGCATGTTCCATAAACAAAAATAACAAGAACATAGAATCTTGAATGCATTATTAAAAGTTATTAAAAAAAAAAAGTACACAATCCTTTCGTATATTCCTCATAATCATCAATTGTTTGAAGTTCTACTATTTTTAATGGACTGTAGCTTGAATAATTGTCTAACACCGATACGTGCTTCCTACTTAGTTTTAATGATGTTTCAAACTGGACACCTGCGTGTCTGCATCCGATGTTCCGAAGTGAACAACGTGTCTATGTATCCGATGTTCCGAAGCGAACAACCTCGTGTCTATTTCGTGTCTACCTGTTCGTTTGCTTATTTCGCAAGATGAAGGCTCGGTGAGGGCGTACAATTTTTACGAACAAGGCTGAGGGAAACAGTTCCTGATTTCTATTGGGTACACAAATTCGGGCGGAAATGAAAATCCGAGTGACATGTGCGGTCTATTCCCCAAAAAGTGAGCGTAGCAAGTAATAAAAGCAAGCGATACCTCGACATGAATAGGAAACTGCAAATAAAGGACTCTACTACCAAGATTACGGAATCTGGCAACCAGATGTGAATAATAGTAAACTAAAAATACTCGGTAAGATGTAACGACTCGTGTGTTATTGCTGCTACAGAAGCCTATTGATTTGAATCTGTAAGTGTTCGAGAAACTAAAAACGGTATATTATTGTATCGATAGAAACTTGCATCGAGGTCTAGTCTAAGTCTAATCTAAGACCTAACCTCTTTTATTTTGCAAATATTAGTATTCTTCATTTAACTGCAATTATTTGGGTTCAAATTAAAAATTAACAATTAATATACGATTTAAAAAACGAATTAATATATATCCAGTAATTTTGCCATATTTCAAACGTTAACTTCATCTGGCACACATGTCTCTGGTAAGCTTCTAAAATCAGGTGTTCTATATTAGGTACATTTAACCTATGTTACAGGTAAAGAAGGTAATTACAGCTGAGAGATATTCGGTGGAGTAGAAAATACGGCACCGGTTCGTATTTACCCCTTCGCCATGTCGTAGGTGGCCATTAATCATGGGGGTCAGAGTCGATCATTACCTCTGCAGGAGCGAGGGTTATCGCGTATTTGTAATTATAGCCTCCTAATATCTTCCTCATCAGGATAGTAATCATGATTACCGGAATGTCCCTAGTTGACCGAGATTGTCCCCAATTTCGACCTTCTCCTCTACAGACCCGTTTCAAGGTGATGGATGTTCTCCAAAAAAGACGAATTGTTTCGTGAACATTCAATTACCACGTCTGACACTTTTTCGGTTATTATTTTCTTCAGGGTACGCTTCAAAAATTTCAATGAGATTGAAGTACGTTTATAAGGTTAATATTTTGAGTAATTTTTTTCTGTAGATATGACATGGATTGAGTTTTTGAGAGATAAGTGAAATTATTTGCAATTTGATTATTATTTGTTAGAATTCAAATTTTGAAAGTTGGAAATGTGGAAAATTGAAAATATTTGTATTTCGAGTGTTTCAAATTTGGGAGTTTGGGAGTTTGGAGATTTGAAAACTTAAGTATATTAGAGTTTTTGAGGATATGGATTTGGGAAAATATGGATTTCGAAATGACGTATTTAATTTGGAAATTTGAGAACTTGGAACCATGTGCCTTTGGAAATTTAGAAATTTATTAACTCATAAACTTGGAAATTTACAAACTTCAAATTTATGAATTTGTAAATTTAGAAATTTGGAAATTTTTATTTTCCAAACTACAAAAACTCCATTTCAAATCACATGTAATATTAAATTTCATATTTACCATAATTCTCCATGCTTCTAAATACTTGTCAGCAGTGTAATAATAAAACAAATAATAATACGATATGATGACAAAAATAATACAACTCTGGAATAAATCTTTCAATAACTCACATAAAAGTGCACCCTAACAACAAAAAATGAACCGTCAATGAAATAAAGTCCCATAAGAATGACAAACAAAAGCGAACCCCATAAAAACTCCATACACGAGTAACCAACTCGGTACCCGTAGTGATCTAATGTCGGATCACGAAAGAGGAGAATCACCGCGAGCGGCGGAAGTGACGTCACAGATCAGACAGCACGGGTTAGCAATGTTGAGAAAACGGGCGTGGAACATTTCAGCCCCATAGGCAGCCACGCACTTTGTTCCTTGGGGAGAAAAGTGGCTGAAGCCTTTGCTTAACGATATATACATACAGAGGGGGTGTTTACCAACCCCGATGTGTTTACGACGGGATTTCGAGCTGACTGGTGTCAGCCCAGAGGAACGGAAGGTAAACGTCTTTTTCTTCCGCTGCCTCGTAAACTCATTGATTCTTCGACGTGGGATATACAACTTCTTTTTCGGGATGAAATTCTCAACGCGAAGAAAACTGGGATGAAATGTAATTTATTTCAGCTACTATTCGTGGATAATTGAAACTGGAAAATCGGGGATTTGGGATGAGTAGTGGAGTATGGGTCTCAATGTTTCTATTGTAACCTGGGCTACTTTTGATGATAATCAAATTTACATACTCATTTATTCAAATCGATAGATTACAGGTCTCAGGGTTTCTATTGTACTGGGCTAATTTTGATGATAATCAATTTGCAATTTACATGCTCATTTATTCAAATCGATGACACACGACCTGATGACTGTAGTGTTGTCCTATAAATAGTAGTATCAACATGTTCATTTAGCACAGTTGAAGACTATGACATTATCTTACAAATAATAGTATCAACATGTTCATTCGTTAAAATCGATGACCCAGTGGCCATAACACAGTAACTATGACTCAGTGACTTGCTAGGAGCATTATGATCACTCAACAAACTTGATAACCCAATGACAGTACGGTTATTTTGTGCCATGCTAGTATCATCATCTTCATTTGTCACAATCAATGATCCAACGACTGCAACGTTACGTAGTAAATATTAGTATCAACATGTTCATTCATCAAAATTGTTGACCCAATGTCTACAACGTTATCTTGTTGATATTAGTAGCATCATATGGATTTATCAAACTTGATGACCAAACGACAGTGAAGTTATTATGCAACGTTCTAGTATTATCTTCATTGATGACAATCAATGAACCAATGACTACAACGTTATGTTGTAAATATTAGTATCGTCATTCTTATTGATCTCAATTGTTGACCCAATAACTGTGACCATATTTTGTACCAAGTTAGTATTATCATCTTCATTGATCACAATCAATGAACCAATGACTACAACGTTATGTTGTAAATATTAGAATCATCATCCTTATTGATCACACTTGCTGACCCAATGACTGTGACGTTATCCTTTAAATGTTAGTGTCAATATATTCATTTATTAAAATTGATGATCCAACGACTATAATGTTGTCTTGCTGAAATTAGTAGCATCATGTACGCTCATCAAACTCTATGACCCAACAGCAGTATTTTGCATCATGTTAGTATCATCCTCTTCATAACGATCAATGACTCAACGACTACAACGTTATCTTATAAATATTATCATCACCTTAATTTATGAGAATTAATGACCCAACAAATGTAATGTTATCTTGTACGCATTAGTATCGTCTTCATGCATCAAAATTAGTTAACGACTGTAATACCATTTTGCAAGTATTAGTATCTTTGTTCATCAAATCAATAGCCCAGCGTAATTACATAATTGTTAGTATCATATTCCCTCATCAAAATCCATGTCCAGCGCCAATGACATCTTCATGTAAATGTTCATATCATGTTCATTGACCAAAATCGATGACCCAACTGGCATCTTCATGTAAATGTTACTACCATCATTTGATTAATTAGAATCGATGGCCCAACTGACATCTTCATGTAAATGTCCACATCGTCATTCATCAAAATCAATAACCCAACAACAGTGTCCTTATAAATATTTATCGTAGAATTTTCATGAAATTGCAAAGGTTAAATGAGCATGCCAGAAGTGTGACTCTACGATACTTCTCTTCCAGGAAATGGCTGTTCAAGTGCAAGAACCCAATACATTGCTGTCTGAACGAGACGTGACTCGACCCAGACACTTTTTCAGCCCATTAAAAACCCGTTCGGACGATCTGCTCCCGGACTGATTACCGTTCTCCTCAAACAAATTACATCGATAAGCCACGCTAATCCGTGAATAGAAGAGACGCTCTTACGTGGATAAAAGGGTGGGTGGAGCGTAGAGGGATTGCAAAGCAAATCTCGCAGCTACGGGAAAAACAGGAATTGGGTCGATCGACCAAACTCTTTGCCTCTAGTGAATAATGCCGGTACTCGAAGGGCCGTTTCGTTCTTCGTTTAATGGAAGAATCAAGCTTCCTAAAGGCCATCGAGGATCGTCGTTTAACATACCCGGGGACGATAATCAAATAGTAACGACGCGTAATTGTTGAGATCCCGTTAATACAAGACCCGAGCTTTCCACGCAGATTCCATTGAATGTTTAACGACCCGACGATATCGTAAACGCTGCCAGCCAGTTCAGTTCCCCTCCCAAGGAACATGGACCGCCATTATGTCGCGCGATTCTTCCGTTACCAACCACTCAAATATTTATCGGCACGTATATTCTTCCAATGCGACTCTTACGACGTTCGTTACTATGGCTACAAAAACGGCTACGAATTAGATGAATCGTGCACTCTCCTGTAAAACTGGAAAATTGCAATAAAAAGAATCGCTTTTTACAC
Organism: Megachile willughbiella; assembly: GCA_945859595.2. Classification (NCBI taxonomy): domain Eukaryota; kingdom Metazoa; phylum Arthropoda; class Insecta; order Hymenoptera; family Megachilidae; genus Megachile; species Megachile willughbiella. Next base: position 17,402,202 of record OX243796.1, read on the forward strand.
GGTTTTTAGTAGGACAATTTTATGGACCATTTAAGAAATCTCTATAAATTAGAAATATCGTAGTTCTAGACAGAACATTTTCTGGACAATTTTATGAATAATAAAATACTCAGCATGGGAAAATTATGTCCAATGTTTTAATGTTATTTTCTCCTAACCTGTAAAGCAAGAGCGGTCATTAACATTAATCATAACCCATTCTGAATATATATATACCAAATTTACTTTATGTAGTTTGTTGGTTACACAGACAAATTTGAAGGAATCCAGCAATAATTTTCAGTCGAAAATTCAGAGTAATAAAAACAAAGGGTTGTAAAGCGAAAAGGGTTGTCAGAATGAAAAACCTTCAAGTTCTCGATTCTTGACACAGAGGTGGCAATATCGCGATATCTTTCCGTCGACGCGAAACGCCAGTGAAACTCGATTGTATCGACACCGTCAATCACGAAGTGGGTGGGTTAAAAAATGCGATTGTCGAAAGTTGGCTAACGTAATTCGAACGGCGCTAGATACCTCGTCGGCCCGTCATCTGCACTTCAATTACCCGTCAATGAAAGCGTCACTATAAAAAAGATAATAGCGAACGGTTATCGTGAAAGAATAGCGAACAACATGCACAGCTTTGTACGTTGCAGATAGTTCCGCGTAAGTGTGTAAAGATGAGGTGCATAGGTTGCATTAAATATACATATTCATGCACTCTTCGGATGGCTTTTGAAGCAACTTCGGAGCTGAATTATACATATTGTTTCCTTTGCAGAAGCGTCAAAGAAAGGAATATGACTGTCATTTCAAGGGTCGATTTGCAAACGGTTATTACCCACGTTCTTACTAGGAATGATATAGGGGAACAGTTGGTTAACGCTTTCGAACCCGAACGTGTATTATTACACACGTTGCAGTGACAGCGCTATTCTGAGTTCATATGTGTTAATAATTTAATAACTTTACACTCTGCACGCTTACGAAAGAAATTTTTATTTTTGTCTTCGGATATTTTCTTACAAATCAATATACGAACACTAGTAATGTCATCCGATGTATTTTCTTATGTATCCAATAATAAGGTCATTCATCTCGTACATATTACTTGACTATGCATTCAACTTTTCTGCTTATGTGTAAAATATATTTAAAAAATTGCATATAAATTGCGAAATAAAAGTCATTGAAAATATATAGTAACCGCTTGAAACCCCGAAACTTGTGTGTTTATGAGTAAAATATATTAAAAAATTGACAGACAAAAATTGCATATAAATTGTGAAGTAAAAGTCATTGGAAATATATAGTAACCGCTTGAAACCCCGAAACTTTTGTGTTTATGTGTAAAATATATTAAGAAATTGACAGACAAAAATTGCATACAAATTGCGAAGTAAAAGTCATTGAAAATATATAGTAACAGCTTGAAACCCCGAAACTTTTGTGTTTATGTGTACGATAAATATATTAAAAAATTGAGAAACCAAAATTGCACATAAACTGTGAAGTAAAAGTCATTGAAAATATATAGTAACATTTTGAAACCCCGAAACTTTTGTGTTTATGAATAAAATATATTAAAAAATTGACAAACAAAAATTGCATATAAATTGCGAAGTAAAAGTCATTGAAAATATATAGTAACAGCTTGAAACCCCGAAACTTTTGTGTTTATGTGTAAAATATATTAAGAAATTGACAAACAAAAATTGCATACAAATTGCGAAGTAAAAGTCATTGAAAATATATAGTAACAGCTTGAAACCCCGAAACTTTTGTGTTTATGAGTAAAATATATTAAAAAATTGACAGACAAAAATTGCATAGAAACTGCGAAGTAAAAGTCATTGGAAATATATAGTAACAGCTTGAAACCCCGAAACTTTTGTGTTTATGAGCAAAATATATTAAAAAATTGACAGACAAAAATTGCATACAAATTGCGAAGTAAAAGTCATTGAAAACATATAGTAACAGCTTGAAACCCCGAAACTTTTGTGTTTATGAGTAAAATATATTAAAAAATTGACAGACAAAAATTGCATACAAATTGCGAAGTAAAAGTCATTGAAAATATATAGTAACAGCTTGAAACCCCGAAACTTTTGTGTTTATGAGTAAAATATATTAAGAAATTGACAAACAAAAATTGCATACAAATTGCGAAGTAAAAGTCATTGAAAATATATAGTAACAGCTTGAAACCCCGAAACTTTTGTGTTTATGAGTAAAATATATTAAAAAATTGACAAACAAAAATTGTATAAAAACTGCAAAGTAAAAGTCTGAAATAGTAACAACTTAACACCCCGAAAATAATAAAAGAATAAAAAATATTTTATTGTGCCACAGAGGCAGAAACAAAAAATTCTTGCAACCCAAACAGTTTTTCGGTAGTTTTGGTGCGACATCGCGCATGGTGGGAGGGAAAGCGGTAGCGAATGGCGCAAAGTGGCAATATAACAGGAGTCTACTATCCTCGTTCGGCCATTCGTGAAAAAGCACCCAGGACAAAGTTCGGCCGAACGAGCGTTTAATCTTTGAACCGATCACTTGGCAGGGGTAGAACCGAAAGAACAAAAGTCGAATTTCCGAAGCGACCCGATTTTTCACAGGAAAAACTGATTGTGTCGAGACTGTCAGTCACCGACGGTGGATATAAAAGCGATTACCGAAACATCACTAATGTGATTTTCCCGACGAACAGGCCAGCGTTTACGGTGCGACTTTTGCTTTGCTTTGCTTTGGACGAAGAGACAGGGATGTCCCTTTGCGGCGATTGACAGAAACATCGTTCACGAAGAGTAACGCGATTAACGTATCTCGTTTCGTTTCAACGATTTGACCGGTAGAAAACATCGAACAGGTGTATGACCCGTGTAGGATAATCGAAAGCTCTGTTCGAGCTATCGTAAGGTTATTTACCTGAACAAACCGCTCGATGGCAAAGCGTGTGCAACCATCCGATAGGCTGTGACTACGCGACACTAGGTTTAATAATTTCATAGGCTTTGTGGACGATTGAAATATCGCCCGACGTGCTATAAACCGTGCATTTTTCATAATGTAACTGTGATGCGACAAGAGCTTTTACGTGCAATGAATCATACAGGAAGTGAAAGTTGTCATACTGTTTGGAAAATTATTTTGGAACGTATATGTAGGGAGTAATAGAGAAACAAGAGATTCAGTCGAGAGATTAAATCATCAATCTTTTATTGTCGAAAATTTAGATATTTTTGAATTTTCAAGTATTTGGATTTTTGGATTTTTGTGATAGCAATTTTTCAGACTTTGAAATGTGCTTGTTAGCAAATTTTGAGATTTTCAAATTCATAGATTTAAAAATTTAGAGATACATGAATTCTGGGATTTTGTAATTTATCACATTTGAAATTTTTGGATATTCGAACTCCAAATTTCAAATTTTTTAATTCTCAAATCCAGAAATTCTTAAATCCTCAAATACTCAAATTGTCAAATTCTTAAATTCACAAATTTTCAAATTCTCAAATTCTCCAATTTTTAAATTTTCAAATTTTCCAATTTTTTAATTCTTAAATTCTCAAATCCTCAAATCCTCAAATATTCAAATTCTCAAATCCTCAAATTCTCAAATCCTGAAGTTGTGAAATTCTGAAATCCTCAAATTTTCAAATTTCCATAATTCTAAGTGTCCAAGCTACTTATCTTCAAAATTTGAAGATCTTTTTTATCTTCAACTTTCATATCTTCAAAAATTGTGTACAGACATAAACAGTGGCAATATAACGTGTGTATAGCATACCTAAATTAAGCTTATGTACACAAGGAAGAGCATAAAAGAGCATAAAATTATCCCAGAATTATCTTAAGTTATTCTTTCATTATCTTGAAACAATCTGTAAAATTGTCTCATTATCCAACAAGTACCTCCTGTACGAGTTTCGAAACACATCTTCAAAACTAAAAAATAAATTGCGCAATGATCGGTTAACGTATAATACAATGTTGTCCATCACAACACAACCCGCATAAAATAGCAATTCACAAAACGATCTGAATCACTGTACAATTCGTGTAGAACTTTCATGGCAGTCAATACGGTCTGACATGTTTACGAGGAACACCTTGTACACACATTACAATCTAGTTCAATAAACTGTCCTTAAACGTTCAAAGTATTTATTCCCGGCACATCCAGACATCCCTTCAAATCAACGAGAGAAAAATCGTGGTACGAAAGCTATGTTGGCAAAAGTTCCCCGAACAAGGACATAAATCGGTTGAATTTTACGAGGTCGTTCACGTGGTTTTCTCCTTTTTCGTGTAGCCGCTATATCGCGGTCGAATGTGTCGAATGAAGGGTGGGTCTCGCTAAACCACCGCACAGTGACCTGCGAGTTCACCGCAACCGCATACAATTAGACACCTGCGTGACCTTTACGCAGATACCATCTGTAATTTACCTTATCATCTCTATGACGAAAATTGGCGGATGAATTTCGCGAACAAAATTAACACATTCGATGCCGCTGGCTACTGAGCCGAATAGAAACCACACATTCTACACGGGTCGCTTTTAGATAACATTTAGATACGGGTCATGTATGCATTTTCAGGTGGAAAGTTTGTGAAAATCAGTCAGTTAAAAAAAAAATGCAATGTGGTTGAATAACGTTGGTATTATGTTTATATGCTTGATTCAAGGTCATTTGAAGGTTATACAGATAAAGGTATAGTATGTTTTCACATGATATTTCATGTGATATTCATATATGTTTTTTGAGATATTTGAATTTTAGACGAAACAAGGATCTTGTATAACATATGAACATCTTATGCACATGATATATTTATACATTGCATACATATGTGTAGACATGTAATATATTTTTTCGTTTTCTAGTATTATAATCTATCCATTCATATACACGAATTGTACATACATGTATACAGACTTACATAAATTAAATAATTTTTTACTTTCATGTATTACACACACATCATCATCTAGATATATTCAATACATATGCACATACACAAATTAAGTAAATTGTTTCAAGTATTGCACATAAACATTAAGCATCTACACTTTTCCACATATGACATATACATGTACACACACGTACAAAAATAGAACATATTACTTTCAAATACTTCCATACATAGTACATATATGTACACGCACCTACACTATATCTTTTAGCTTCAAAACGGAGTCCTCTAAAAGGTGAAATGACCGTACTCTGAGTAATTGCATTTTATAAGAAGATATCACGTATCAGGAGACATCCTGTGTGTCTCCTGCAATTTAAAGATAAGATAAGAGTAGGGGTCGTGAAAATTAGGCGATTTTCCGTTAACGCCGTGTTTCATCGGCGATTCAAGTTCGACCTTAACCTTCGTCCCAACTGGTAACCCCAATCTAGCCTCCTTGAAGATTAACGACGCTCCCCTTTGCGTCACAGTCCAAGATAAGACCGATAATACAGTTCGGTGGCAAAAAAAGCTATTTAACTTTTACGGCAACGATTGGGGGTGGCTTTCGGGAGCTATCGGTCGCTGACACAATGACAAACGACGGATCAACCATGATAAGAGCCCTTGAAACCGAGCAACTGGATTAAAACGAAGTAGCATGAGGACGAGTGACCCTGAAGGGTAACTTCTGGTCGAAATCTTTCAAAACAGATAGTTAATTTATTGGACAAGATACACGGTATGTTCCATGATAGCAGTATTCTACGAGTCACCGAACCGACTAACAAGAAAAAATTGAGTGGGTATGAAAATGAAAAAGAAACATGATCTTAACAAATTGTTTTAGATAATTGGAGAGTAGAGAAAAACATAGGCTTTTTATAACATTCAGACTCTATCAATAATTATTTATTCAACTATATTATTATATACGATTTATTAACAAAATGGAACTGAGCTTAATAATATGCATAATATGGAAGTAATATGGCTTTATTATATGTTAAGTATGATTGTTTGTCATACGTGTTTAAGTACATTGTTGTATGTTAAATACATAGATTGTTTGTTATATAAATGCATGTCCATTGAAATTGCTGGAAAAAAATTTGTAACATAACGTAAGAGGTGTATAGTATGTTCTATGATAGCAGAGTGTGGTATGATGACACTGAATCGAGTAAAGCGACTGTACGTGCAAATTCATAATAGAAACGTTAAAAGCAAATTACTTAACAAAACTATAGTAATCCACGGTCAAAGTATAGACATACAAATCATTTATTGATGATCAAATAGTAACATATACACGGTGTCCCATTTAAGTTGACATTGTAAAAAATCTCGAAAACGTGTGATTTAAGAAAGACAAACTATACTTTACTATTTCGAGTGGGGAGTCAAATGGCATAATTTTGAATAGATTAACTCTATAGTGTTATGTATACAAATATAACAATGTTATGGTGTACAAACATGACAAAACAGTCGCTACTAGCAATTAATAGCAGAAAAATAACATCAAAAGTATAGACCAAACTTCTCAGCCAAAAAGTTTAAGAATATCTGCCAACGGCAAAACCTTGGAGCGCAGGGGTTTGAAATAAAGTAATGCTTGTGGAGAAATAAATACAAACGCACCTTTTTGTCCTTTCTGCAGGTACACGATGCAAGTGGAATAAAATGATCGGCGAGATAGAAAGACACACGAGGGCAAGCGTATCCCCACGGAATCGATGAAGCATGGTGGAAAGGCAGCGTCGAAGAGAAGAGAAAGGAAAGCAGGCGAGATAAATCTGTTTCCAGGCGAAGATCATCGAAATTCTGGGGACGTAGAGCGCCGAGGGTAGTGCACGTAGGGGAAGACGAAGCCGAAAGCAGATGGGGATTGATTGGCCCGTGTCTCCGGCGCTAGTGCAAAGGCAGCTTCATCGAATCCCAAGTACAAAGGGTCCTGGGTGTACGCGAGCACGCAATCACGCACACGTACAAACTTTATGCTACCGGCAACCTAAACAACTTCGCGTTCGACTAGGAACAATGGTAAACACGCGTGTATCGTTTCCTCTTCGTCTCGTTGCTTGCATTGTGCATTGCGTGCACTTGGCCCGCGCGCATCCTAATGCATACGATGCATGCGTTTATACCGGGGGTTCGCAAAGTGCGGCCGCCGGGCAAATTACTGCCCTCGGTGCTGCAACTGGCAACCAGCGAATATAACTGGTTTTACGTTTCATATTTTATATTACACGATTTTATTACCGTACTTTTGTCGGAATATCTGACATATTTTGGTGAGATAAAGAGTATGTATACTTCAGTTATCTTTCCTATTTATTTTCAACTTGAGAATGTATATAATACCTAGTGTTAAACCCTGGCGATGTCACATCATTGGCGGTAGAATTTATATTTTTACGAAATATATATAACTTTGTCATATAATTGAAACTTGCCCAATTAAGAAAATAGTCAATTTTGTATGTAATATATCATGTTGTTTTTATTATTTGTAATATTACTGTGTGAAATTCACAAGAACTCGTGTATGATTAAAGAAAGTTCTTAAATATATTTTTTGAAAGTCCTTGAGACCTTTTGACCCTATTTGTCCCAAAGATCTGATCCATTAGGATAAGGCTTTGTTCGCTCCCCTTATAATTTGGAAGGATTTCCTGTATATCTTCGAAAATATTCACTTTAGAGAAAAATGCTTCAAACAAAAAATAAAACTCGTTCAAATTTCTATACAAACTGTTATAGATATTTTATACGTAAATCTATTATTTTGGTGCTTATACAAAGTTTGAAATAATGTGTAAAAGCTCTACTTCTGGTATGTTAAAGAACACGATTTATAATTATACAATTCTAACAAAGAAGCATAAAAACAATTCTTAATCACACAGGTACAAAAAATAATTTATAAGTGCATATTTTTAAAATACAAGTATAAAAAACAATTACAAAATCGACTTATATTTATACAGTTATAAAAACGAATATAACAATTCTTAACTGCACAGGTATAAAAATAAATATAAAAAAATTTGTAACTGCAGAGTTACAACAAACATGTATAATTTTTAATTGCACAGGTATAAAAAGAAGTATAAAAAAGATTTATAATTGTACAGTTACGACAAACCACGATAAAAAGGAATTCATAAATGTCCAGCTAAAAATGTCAATTTCAAATTTATAATTGTAGTTATTAAAAATACTATAACTACATTGTAATTGTTGTTTTCTTATGTGTAGTATAACATTATAATTTCATATTGTTTACTTATATATATTATAACGTTGTATCTACATAATGTTTATTTATGTAAGCTATAACATCATAACTACATAATATTTATTTACATATACTATGATATAAGAAATGATATTATAACTACATAAAAGTTATAAGGAAACAGTTATCCACCCCGTTATACGCAAAGTACACCGTGTGTAACGAAATGTGCTAAGAATAAGTTATACTGACTCACCCTGTATATATATCTTCCGACACGCACGAAAGTACATAATGCACACGGATACCACACATACACGTACACACGGCGTACACAACCCCATGGATCTGTACACGACACGAAACAAGGCTACACACGAGAGTACGGGGCTAAATGGAGGCGCATAGATCATAGGAGACGCATGTGCACGGTATACCACGCACACAATGTTATATATCAAGCGTGTGAGGATGCAGGCGATAAACCGACCACTGCTACACATGTGTGTGAGCTAAGAACACGAATGCACCACCTAATATACACGGTGGCTCATTTCTCTTATTTAGACACCATACAAGGCTTTATTTTAAAAATGAAGGGTTCATTTTAGAATTATAGAAGGATTTATCTTAGAACTATAAAAGGATTTAGTTTAGAAATATGTAAGGGTTTATTGCAGTTTATTGTAGTTTACTGTAGGAAAGGTTACTTTAATTTATTGTGGAAGGGTTTATTGTAGGAGGGTTTACTTCAATTTATTATAGTTTATTGTAGAAGGCTTTATTATAGTTTATTGTAGAAGGGTTTATTATAGTTTATTATAGATTATTATAGGATTTATTACAGTTCATTATAGAAATTTCAAACAGAAGGTAATTTACAATTATGGTAGAGATAGACTACTATAGGGGTTGGCACATCAAATTTTCAAATTTAAAAATATCCGAAACTCGAAAATATTCAGTGCTCTTATTTACTGGAGTTTCAACTCCCATCTGGAAGGTTCCAACCACAACAATTTTCGAAAGTTTCCAGATCTTTCAACTTTCAAATTCACGAATCTTCAATTATTATCGGATATTCGAATCGATCAAAGTTTCAATATGATTGATTTTTAAATTTCAAAGTTTGTCAGGGATTACGATACACTCTACGAGTTATGACTCCACAATAAAAATTGGTAGTCGTTAACACTAGGTTTACGGACGTTTATGGTCATTTATATTTAAATTTGAACTGAAAGTAGAAAAACAAATAAATTGAGGATGATATGTGAACTGCCTAAGACATGAGACAAGAAAGTTGACATACATTTTTACAAAAATTTCTTAATAAGTTTTGTCATTTAAATTAAAAGACGTATGACACGTCATTTTGACGGGTTCCGTAAACCTAATGTTACAATTAATAAAGACACTCTGTAGATAGTGAGAGATGCGGAGCATAAGAGTCACAACGAGAACGAATGGTACCAAGCAGCGGCTATTGTTACCGCCATTACTTGCCACTAATCGGAATGGCCGCGTACGTGACGGTGAAAAGAGAGCAGAAACGTAAAGGAAGGGAAAGTTTGGCCTGGTGGATGCATTCGAGTGGCATGGCAGACCCAACATGATTGCAGACCTCACCACCACGCCCTGACCCACGAGATTTTCAAGATATCCGACACACGATAGCGACCCTTTGTGGCTCGGCACACGCGGGGTCAACCAACTCGACCCCTCGTCATAGTTCCCCTCTGTGCCTTTCGAAACTTTTCTTCGTGCCTGAGACGCGTGTGTACCCTAAATAGTGACTATTGGCGCCAACGGAAACCGAACGAAAACTCACCCGTGCCGGGAACAGCCGCGAAGAGGAACAAGCCTGATCCGGTGACTCGCGGTGATTCATCTGAAACAAAACCACAGAGCTTGTTAGGAGATCGATCTGGTGCCCGGGGGATTTCGAGGAACCTGCCCGAGATCAAGTGGGGACTCTCGAGACGTAGGAACTGGGAGGAAGTGATTCAATCTGCAAAAATTTCTAGCACTTATCGGCCGTGAATCAGTCATAAGTGTCTTCGTATGAAAAATTAATTTGTGTTCATACATTTTTCGCCATTCATCGACTGTGTAATGTTACAAATTTCAAACAGAGAAAGAAGAAGTAAAAAGATCCATCCGTGGACTTTGATGAATATATTCTCAAATTAGGTCCTGACTTATCGGCAAATTCTTCAATCGGTTGTGAATCAATTATAAATGTCTTCAAACGAAAAATTAGGAATGAATTATTATTTGTGTTCATACATTGTTTATTGGTTGACATCGGCTGTGTAGTATTACAGATTTCAATCAGGGAAAAAAGAAGTAAAAACCCATGGACTTTGATGAATATTCTCCAATTAGGTCTTGACTTACCAGCAACTTATAATTTTTCAATAGCACAATTTATTAAATAATATTAAGATCCCTTTCAATTGTAACAAGTAGATTTTAAGTAATTTTCGAATCATTTGCAAGTTCAACTACGGTAAAAAGGGAACTATTATCTTTTATATCGTCGATTACAAAGCCACTGAATCGAATAAATAAAATGACGAGGAAAAAAGGGAATTTTACCACGGTTCTCGAGGACTGCATCGGAAACGAGAGGTCGAGTAAGAAGATACTGTTCCCTCGAAGATTGAAGATTACGTCCATAAGAAAGTTTCGCGAACGCACCACTTTGGCCAACTGAATGCGAAATCACCAGGATGCATAAAACATCCCTGACAATTATTCTTATTACATGCTATCTCTCCGACGATGATGTCACTTTTTGCTCGTTCAGAGACCGTTTTCAGCCTCGAATATCCAACGACGCTCGATTCTCCATGGTTCTTTTAATCGAGGAAAGTCTATCCGCGAATAATTCGCTGGGAACCGGTGAGAAAAAGAAATCCAGGAAACTTTGGTCTTTATCGTTGCTTATTTGTTGTTCGAAACGAGAGGCGAGACTTGAAAACTCCAAGTTTCGCGGAACATCGGTAACGAACAAAGATCGCGTTTCAATGGACGACTCGAAGGGAAATTCTTCTCTTCTCTGTTTTTTTTTTTTTATTTTATAAGAGAGGCCGCGAACGAACCGATCGATACGCCTGTCTTTTCCTCGCGAACGAGCAAAGAACATCCTTTTGAATGTGAGACTAATAAGAATGAAAAAGTTGCTACCCGTTTGCCATGATGAATTAAATTAATTAAAAACATCTGAAAAGTTGGATGTTCGCCGTTTGCGTTAATTAAAAACTCGAGTCTTCCGAAATACGAAGCGAGGCAAACAATTTTTAATACATCTATCACAGTGTTTTCGACGCGACAATACAAGGATTTAATTCTTTAGTTCTTTTTTTTTCTCATTTGTTTATACTGGGAGTATTAATGAAACGCTTAAGTTTATTCTTAGCAAAATTTATGACACATTGATATAACGTAAGATTTATTCGGTGAATTTTTTATTAAAATTTTTTAATTTTGAAATGCATTTTATATGTAATAAAAAGGGATCTTCAGATTTGTAAATTTCAGAATGATTAAATTAGCGAATTAGTGAATTGGAAAATTAGCAAATTAGTACAAGAGAATTAAGAAATTAGAATATTAGAAAATTAGCAAATTCGCAAATTGAAAAATTCGAAATATCAACCGTTTTAAATTTTAAATATAAAAATTTGTTAATTTATTTGTTAATTTCTATTTCTATTTCTATTTGTTAATTTCTGAAACCTCTGTAAATTTGGAGCTTTTAAATTTCGAAATGGAAGAGCAGAGTTAAAAAAGTTTATGAATTTGAAATGTTTTGCTTCGAAATTTGAATTTCTAAATTTACAAAATTAAGAATTCAATATTCCTATATATTTAAATTTTTAAAATTCCAAATTTCTGAATTGCTGTCTACACTTCTAAACTCGATATTAAAATTTCTAAATGTTCAAATTTCTATAACTAAATATTTTTAAATTAAAAAGTAACAAATAATAAATGGTTTTCAATTGCAATATTAGAAAATTTGTAAACAATTCTTAAAATTGATTTATAGAAAATTTGTAAACATACATATTCTAAAATTTAAATTTACTCTTTGTCTTGTATACAAAAATAATCTAGTATCTAAATTTATAAATCAATGAAACCGAAAAGTTGATATTTCAATTATCCTAAATTTCCAACTTCAATTTTCCAAATCTCCAAACTTTCTAGTTCACATTTCTGACACGCTATACTTGCACGCAATATGTTCACCTGTTGCCAGTGAGCTCTTCGACGGGCACTTGATCCTCCCTTGATTTATACAACAAATATCAACAAAGCATTTGTATAATCACTTTCTCGAAACATTAAATCCTCGAACCAGAACCATTATTAACTCGCAACAATGTATCAGTATCGTCCACATAATTCTCAAACTGCCAACAATGTTATAATTACACCACATAACCTACTGACCATTTCCGTATCAATTTCGAAACTTGACAACTTTGGTTAACAATTAATCACAAAGGCATTTGAGCAAGTCTCAAAGTTCGAAAGGATTAAATCCCCGAAATTATTCACAACAGCATAGTGTTCCCATATTATCTAAAACTAGTTCATGTTATCAAAGACGATCGAATATGAAACAATATCAAAATTGTTAGGTCTTAGAGTACAAAACTATAGGTAGAGATTACACCTCGATTCAAATTTCTATCGATACAGTGATATACCGTTTCTAGTTTTCGGACACATACAGATTCAAATCAATAGTATTTTTAGTTTACTATTATTCACATCTGGCTGCCAGAGCCCGTAATCTTGGTAGTAGAGTCCTTTATTTGCAGTTTCCTATTCAAGTCGAGGTATCGCTTGCTTTTATTACTTGCTACGCTCACTTTTTGGGGAATAGACCGCACACGTCACTCGGATTTTCATTTCCACCCGAATTTGTGTACCCAATAGAAATCAGGAACTGTTTCCCTCAGCCTTGTTCGTAAAAATTGTACGCCCTCACCGAGCCTTCATCTTGCGAAATAAGCAAACGAACAGGTAGACACGAAATAGACACGAGGTTGTTCGCTTCGGAACATCGGATACATAGACACGTTGTTCACTTCGGAACATCGGATGCAGACATGCAGGTGTCCAGTTTGAAGCATCATTAAAACTAAGCAGATATTGGTGTTATACAATTATTCAAGCTATACTTCATTGATAAATACTAGGACTTCAAACGATATGAAGTGTAATCTAAATATTGCCGACCTTACGACGCATATACAATAATTACCACATACTCATCATGTTCGTATCTATTTCGAAACTTGACAACTTTCATTACTAATTAATGTCAAAACTATTCGAGGAAGTCTCAAATTTCGGAAGGATTATATCCCCAAAATTATAGACAACAGCATAGTGTTCTCATATAATCTGAAAGTGATTAGTTTATGTTATTAAAGACTATCGAATACGAAACTAGTATCGAGTTAACGGTACACAAACGTATCGAAGGATCTTCCGAAAGCTTCAGATCCTCGTGGAACTGGGTTTCGTGCACAAATTACGCGCGTTTCTGCTTAAATCGACACTCATCCTTCGAGAAGCCTCCTCCAGGGTTGCTTGAAGCGTCTTGTATACATCGGTACCTTAGTCGTGACGATGAATACAGATCAGCCTTAATACTCGAATGATCTCGTTATTATTCGATATTCAATCGGAACGTTTACTGCCCTCGATCGACACCTTCGCTCGGTTTCTGTTTCGCTGCCTGTAAGCGTATTAAGCTTATGACACTCGCGAACCTACTTTGCTTGGATTACGCTGATCCCCTTAGAGAGCTTTTAACTTTTATGGCGCTGGAGTCTGACTAAAATTGGGACACACGGAATCAAAACTAAATGTTATCTGTTTAGGTTTAGTATCGCCCTGTCCGATTAAGATTAGGTAATTAAGTGATTATGAGAAGGAAAATGATCAAAGCTCATTTGAATAGCTCTGCTATATTGTCGTCGGAAATTAAAATTAGAGACTTTTAGTATAGTTTAGTTTTAAGTCGCTATATATGATATTATATAATATATGTATGTATTAAAATTCTGTGAGGGTAGGAAATTTTAATTAAAATTTAAGAGTATAAATATTTTGTTCGACTGAAATTTCGACTTATTTTGTAAATAGTAAAATAAAATTTCTAACAAATAATTTTTATTACGTTTTAGTTAAAATTTTATGAGGGAAGAACATTTTAATTAAAATTTAAGAGTATAAATATTTTGTTCAACTAAAATCTCGACTTATTTTGTAAATAGTAAAATAAGATATCTAACAAATAATTTTTAATACGTTTTCGTTAAAATTTTATGAGGGAAGAACATTTTAATTAAAATTTAAGAGTATAAATATTTTGTTCAACTGAAATTTCGACTTATTTTGTAAATAGTAAAATAAGATGTCTAACAAATAATTTTTATTACGTTTTAGTTCAAATTTTATGAGGGAAGAATATTTTAATTAAAATTTAAGAGTAAAGAAATTTTATTTAGCTAAAATATCGACTTCGTTTGTAAACAGTGAAATAAGATTTTTAAGAATCAATATTTATTTATTATGTAATATTATAATATATACAAGGATATGTAATAGTGAATTTCAAAATGTAATAACAGAATATAAATAAACGAATCCTTAAAGAATAACAGTTATTTAAATAGAAGGATATTTCAAAGCAAGAGATTTCAAAATAGAATATTCCGAAATAGGATATGTGGACGCAGAACATTTCAATTTGAGATGTTGGAAAGTGGAATACTCCAATATTGAATATTTTGAAAGATAATATTCCAAATTTGGATATTTTGTAATGTTTCAAATATGAATATCCCAAAACAACACATTTCAAAATAGAGTATTTTAAAGTATAAGTTTACAAAAATTGAATGTTCAAAAGTAGGATATTTCATGATAGAATGATACAAGTCCGAATGTGTCAGAATGTATTTTGATTATGATGATTCTAAAATAAAATATTTCACAAATGAAGTATTCCAAGTCAAAGTATAGCAAGTTTGAATATTGTAGAATAGAATATGAAAAATCTGGATATTTCCAAAAATATTTCAAGTTTGGATATTCTGAAGTATAGTACTTTAAATTTAGAGATGTTGAAATATAATATCTCACATTTGGATATTCTAAAATATGCTATTCTAAATTTGGAAATGTAAAAACAGAATATTGCAAAATTTGGATGTATCAAAATATAAAATTTCAAGTTTAGATGAAACAAAACAAGATATTTCAAATTGGGACATATGCAGATAGAATATTCCAAATTTGAATACGTCAAAGCAGAATATAAAAAATTTGAATTTAAAGTAGAATTGAAAAGTATTTTCAAAGTAGAATATTACAAAATAAAATATTTCTGAGACAAAATATTTCAAATTTTAATATTTCGAAGAAGAATATTACAAATTTGAAAGTGCACTATTATACTACTTCAAGTTTAAATATTCCTAAACATAGTATTCCAAATTTGTATATTTTAAAACAAAATTCTGGAACGTAGAACATAAAATATTAATTTATAATACAATATTTATTAATTTTATAATTAAATATAAAAAATAAAATATTCCAAATCCGAATATACCCATCTTGAATTGTATATTAAAGTAAAATATTCAAAAATAGAGTATTTTTAAATACAATGTTAAAAAGAAATACATACATAAAAAATTAGGATATTTCATATTTTATAATTTCCCAAACTTGAATAATTTAAGACAGCGTATTCTAAATTCAAATACTTCAAAATGGAATATCCCAAAATTAAAATATTGCAAAGTAGAATATTCTAAAATAGAATATTTTAAAATACGCCATATAAAAATAGTAATACTTGAAAATAAAATATTAAAAATTCACCTAATTATACTAAATCTAGATTGGAAATATATTCAGCAACAATCGACTTTGAAATATATTCAGCAACATTCGCCTTTGAAATATATTTTCATACCCAAAATAATCTTCTAACACGACAGAGCAGAATATCCGAGATCACCATATTCCTGAACAAGGCATCCAAAAAAGCACAGCAGACCAAAATAATCCAAAATAAAATATTTCAAAGTAACACATTTCATCGGGGAGTATTTGAAAATGGAGTAGGAATCTGTGTCAAATAGGAACATGACGAATCAGCTGAACGACCATGCAATTTTCCCAGCGGAAGTGGTTCATCCGCGAAGAATTCGAATACATAAGAGAATAGAAGCGACAGGAAGACGTAAAAACGTTTCCGTCATACTTTATCCGGAATTCTTACGGTCCCCGTCGAAACGACTCAATAACTTTATCGTTCGTTCGAATCAAGAGGTCGTATATTTGGTAGATTCGAGCGGCATAACCCACGAAGGAATCATCGTCCGTGTCATGGGATTTTTCAGGTCCCATTCTTTGGTTTCCGGTTAGAGAACCGTCGGATAAGCAGGGGCGTCGGATGTCTCGTTTGTTCATACGGGTTCTCGCGTATTCATGGCGTCTGTCATCGGTACTCCGGGATTCAGAGGAACGACGAGTTGGCGGAAAGTTTTATTTACTTTAAAAAACGCGGCGCCAAGGATCCTTGAGCTAGCGCGAGAAGCAAATAAAGTTCTGGCGAGATAGCGAACCGCACCGAGAGGAAGAAGAAGTGGAAGAAGTGGAGTCGACGGGTTAGTATTCTCGGTTCGCGAGAAGAGAAATGATAAAAAAAAATCGAGACGAGTTGAAAAAGTCCAATTATCCTGGCAATCACAGTTACCGAACCTTTGTCGGTTTAACCTCGCCCATACGGAAAAACTAGAGTTTTGCCAAAAGTAAGTGAATTGTCTACTTAGGAAAATGAACCACTTATTCGAAACGATTCTTCGGATAGGCAAGTGTATCGACGAGTTTGAAAAGTAGTACAAAACGGAGCGATAAAAACACATCTTTAACCCCTTGCCTTTGACAAGTCTGACTCGTCACTCACTGTCCAAGTGTGACAAATCTTGTTCGAATTTTGAATACTTCAATTTGAAGTTTAAGTCCATTTGTATAGGATCATTGAAATTGACATAACAGTTTAACTTTCTGTATTTGTTTTAATAGTAACAGTGAATAGTGCTGACGCATCTGACAGATAAATCGTACGGTTATTTCGAAATTGTCAAATTTCTAAATTCACTAACATACGAATCTATGAATTCTAAAGCTATTTCTGAATTACTAAATATGCACTGATCTCTAAGTTTCCAGATTATAAAGTACAAAACTAAGATGCAAACTCCACCTTCTCTCACATGTACACATCTGTGCCCACGATCTCTGTGGACTAGATCTGACCGAGCACTAAATCCACCGTTCAAAAATTGACTCCCCTTTTCTCCTCACTCACCAACTACTAACAAATTAAACAATTTCCTGTTTGCATTAACAGAACATTCTGAATTACCTCGCAACTCCAGCCACAAGATATTCAATGTATATCAAAACGATTATCAAACGGAGCAAGTATCCTAAACCCCAAAATCCATCGGTACGTGTATCTGCGGATATTAACATAGTAACCTACTTAAACATATAGACAACATATACACATAATCATATATAATATAATTTGCATACATAATATATATATACATATAGATGGTGGTCCGCGCATATAAGCATCAATATGTCCAATATTCGGTTGTACGTAAATACATACATACCTATACGCACCCAACCAACAACCAACGGTATTACGTGCACCAACCATCGATATAGGGTTGGTTATGGGTGGAGGGTAATATTCGAGGATGCCGAAAGCACGTTCGAGCGATCGATCTCTGGGTCTGGCCCGGCCGCTTAGCGAATCTTACACCAACACAGTAACTCGTTCGGTTGCATTCGAGCTTCGCAGACTTCAACGTCGCCCAGAAGAGAGGCGCAACTTCCCTTTGGAAGAGGATAAGGGGAACCAGGGTAGAAAAGGAAGGGGTCCAGGGAAAGAGACCGACGAACGAGGGTGCGAAACGAAAGGAGAACGATACGGGGGTGGCTCTCTCGGTGGGTATCTCAAGTTACGATTGCCCTGGGGGCGTGCACAGAAGTGCAAAGCAATCGTTTCCTAGCTCGACCCCATGGCTATAGCTTCTTCTCGAAACGGTTACGTATCGAAATACATACGGCCACACTTTGATGTCCGTTTGTTACTTTTCTTCGGATACCGTTATACTCGATCCGTGGGATATGGCGGGGTCGTAAATTAACATTTGGGCCGGGGACATTCGTTAACGTGGCCCGCGGCTATGCACGTTTCAGATACTGCTTCTGATCTAAGATCTTGAAGGAGCACACGAACGTGACGTCATTGATTTGGTTCGGAGTTTTTAGACGATAATAGGGTATGAAATGATAGAATGATAAAATGGTAAAATTATAAAACTGTAAAATGATTAAATGGTGAAAGGAGAAAATGGTAAAATGATAAAATGGGGAGAGGATAAAGTGGTAGGATTATAAAATGATAGAATGGTGAAAGGATAAAGTGATAAAACGATAAAATGATAAAATGGTAAGATGATAAAATGGTAAAATGATGAAATAGAAAAATGATAAAATAATGAAAAGAAAAAATGGTAAAATCGTAAAATGATAAAATAGGAAAGTGATAAAATAATGAAAAGAAAAAATGGTAAAATCGTAAAATGGTAAAATGATAAAAAGACAATAAATTAGCAAAATAGTAAAATAATAAAGCGGTAAAGATTGAAAAACAGTAAAATAGAAAAAGGTAATGGAAAAACGGTAGAATAGTAAAATAGATTGATAAAAATAAAAACTAACAGAAGAATAGTAAAAAGTGAGATAGTAGAAATAAAAACAATGGTAAAAATCGAAGAAAAATAAAACAGTAAGATGCGTAAAATAATAAAATAGCAAAATAGTAAATTAGTACAATAGTAAAGCAATATAATAATTGTATAATGAAACAGTGAAATGAAGTGATAATGAAACTAATAAAATAATAGAATAGTTGAATAATAAAGTAGCAGAATAAAAACTAATGAAATAATAGAACAGAAGAATAATAAAATAGTGAAATATAGAACTAGTGAAGTAATAGAATAGTTGACTAATAAAATAGTAAAATAAAAAGCTAATAAAATAATAGTACAGTTGAATAATGAAACAACAGAATAGTAAAATATTAAAACCTATGAAACAGTAAAATAGTAAGATATCATTTTACTATGTATACGAAGAACGTGTATTTAAATTGATATATGCACACACACATGAACGCACAGTTTATACACACATATAAGAAGATCAAAACATACATATTCGTGATATCATACATATTGAATAAAATCTTCATTTTCCACCAATGACTCTGAACACACTTCGAGCTCCTTATTTTCTCAAAACTCGTATTACAACGCATGACCGATTTTACGACTCGCGCTATATCTCCGAACGGCAAGTATACATCATAGAATTTCCGTGAAATTGAAAATAACGCGTTTTTTCCACTTCGTCTTGCACCATCGTGATATATGTTTCTTAATAATATAGTTTGTGGCAATTATATGGAAAATTGAAACTGCGAACGAGTTTCTCTCACAAGCTGGACTTGGAGAAGGTTTATCCGCTTGTTTTCTTGTGGGAATTTATGGGAAAGTGCAAAACAGTTGTTCTCGGTAGATTTATGGCTGTAGATTTGTTGCGGGGAAAGTCTGTCGGTGATATATTGAACATCGGAAAGGGTGCTGTCATAAATAAAAAAAAAAGAGAAAGAAAAAAGTGAAAGGAGCGTGAAGTTTGTTATGATGGCGAGTCACAGGAAAAGAATATTCTTTTTGCGGTATACATCAATTTTTTATAAATAACATCAAGTTTATATTTGACTCAATACTTTTTACAAGAGTACTTTGATCAACCTATATTTACCCATAATTTGATAAGGATACTGTAAGAATATTTTTATAAAAATATCTCGATCCAATTTTATTTACTTTTAATACAATTTTATTCTGAAACAGGGTATTTTAATTTCTTGTCACGTAACTTTATTATGAAACATGCTATTTTAGTTTCTAGTCATGTCACTTCATTCTAAAACACGTTATTTTATTTTCTTACAATGCAATTTTATTCTGAAACATGTAATCTTATTTTCTTCCAATGTAATTTTATTTTTTTGTAACGTAATTTCATTTTCTTGTAATGTAGCTTTATTCTAAAACACGTTATTTTATTTTCTTGCAATCCAATTTTATTCTGAAACATGTAAGTATATTTTCTTATAAAAATGCATATTTCTCATTAATTTTAACCTGTCAAAATTTTATGTAATTTTTGTGAGCGAATGAATTAAACAAATAAAATTCTTATATAAAGAATGTCGATTTTAGCGATTCAAAAATAATAAAATATTTATTCGTGACGTACAATGGTCAATATTTTAAAAATATTTCAACAATTTTCGTACAAAAAATTTCAAACTATAGAGAGTTCATTAAATAAATAATAAAATATTGGAATAAACAATGTATCTCAATCACTCTAATTTTAATTTATAAATAATAAACTATTTATTCAATAAATAACGTTATCAATATTTTCATAAAATACCAATAATTTCTATTATCACAAAATTTCAAATTACAGAGGGTTATCTTTCATCAATAATAAAATGGGATTTTTACACTTTATTTTTAATTTGCAAATATTAAACAGTCATTCCAGGAATAACATTGTTTATGTTTGCATAGATCTGTAACTTCTTTCGCCGTAAAGTAGAGGGTTACTTTCACAAATAATAAAATAGGATGACACATGTATTTTAATTATTCAATTTTGTAATTGATAAATAACAAACAATTTATGTAATGAATAACACTGTCAATATTTCCATAAAATATTATCATAATTTTTTTTAATCACAAAGTAAATTAAAGAGGGTTACCAAAGAAAGAAGTGAACCAAATATTGTATCTTGAGTCCTAAGCGATTCAGAGAAGAGAAATTATTCTTAAACGACAAAAATACCGTTGTCAGTGTTTCTATAAATTGTCTATCAAACGTGAAATCTGGAATTATGTAGAATTAAGTTAATACTTGAGAGGATAGACGGTAAGGGCGTGAATTCTCTTGAATAACTCACGTCTGCGCGGTGGCAAAGTGGTTGCGGAACGAACTAGTCAGACAGCAGGTCGAATTCTGCGGCGAACAGGGAGTTCCATTGAATTTAATCTTATTACGATTACCTTAGTTTGCTCGTAACAGACACAAGCTTGAAAACAAAGTAATTGTCTGGTCGATATGAGGCTTCGTGCTATCGGTTCTCGTCGAAATGTATCGGAGTACAGGGGGAGAATCATTCCAACGTTATCCTACAGTTTCAAGACTCGAATTACAACTACTCGGCTACAGACTTTCCTCGATCTTCGTTGTACTTCTTCGCAACAGTTAACTGGGTTAAGTTCAGTTAAAAGGAGTTCAGAGAGAAACGCTGATCAAAAGTTACTTTAACGCACCGACAACTTGCCGTTCAATCGTTATCGATGATTTTTTAAACAATCATTTCGTACTTTACGCGAGATTTCGTCTAATTTAAGTCGCGTTTTCGCGCAGCCGACCCCGTGAACGATCGTTTCACGAACGAAAGAGCAAAAGCTAGAACGTGTCTTTATCGAAACAGCATTTTCGCGCGACGCAACGCGGATGTTTCTTATCTGGTGGAACGTTTTTGTGTCTCGTTGCAGATTATGTGAACCCTCGACCCGAGAAAACTTTCGCGATAACGATTATCGCGAGAGATGAAAACGGAATACGCGAGTGTCAAATCGTAATCCTGAAACAGAAGATAATCCTAGAAACCTTAGATCCGACGACGTGTCGAAGACGAACAGATTCTCGTTACATTCTACCCCGTCTCGATCGAATTACAATGAGAAAACGTACGAGTCACGGAATCTTCTGAACTTGAATGTTTTCGTTTGACGTTGTCCCCTGATTCGTTCACCTTTGACGTTTACCAGACCTTCTTAAGGGTTTCCAATTTCTTCCTGGAATTTTGATGAGATCGTGCACTATACTACAATCTGAGGAGGTTTCAAACCCTAGACAAGAGCTGGACAGATTTCACAGAAAAGACAGTACTCAAAGAGATTTTAAGAAAAACCTAGATGTAAGAAAAGTTTGAGGGGAATTTAAAAAGATTTTAAAGAGAATTTAACCCCTTAACTATTTATTCAACAAGTGCGACACAGCGACTGAATTATTGTTGCCATGTTAAGTCAGAAAAATGTTATGAATATTTTAAGTATGGCTATCATTGGCAGATGTGTTGGAATTAAAATCAAATTCAAAATTCAATCAAGGTCAAAATAAGAGCCAGATCTGTCGCACTTCAACTGTTACATGCGTCACGTGACGCACACGATATTATAGGACAAACGGTTGAGGACAAAAAAGTTGAAGTGGAACCTATGGCGAATTAATGAGAATTTAAGTAGAATCTATGAAGATCTTAGCAAAAATTGAAGTACAAAGAGATTTTAGTGAGAATTTTACACATAACCTAAGGAGAGCCTACGAGGACATCAGTGAGAGTATATTGATCACATGAAATTGTGGTTAAGGTGACTTGTGTGGTACTTCTTCAATTTTGATCGCTACAAAACCTGTCCTAAATCAGTATAAAAGCTACCTTTAGACCTCTATGCAACATTTCGTGAAAAAATATTCAGTAGTTCCTGAGTGATGACACGGCATAAAATTGAACATAGATTTATATAAGACAGTTCATTTGAACATGAATTGTTCTAAACGTTTCAAACTGGGTTACTTCCTAGTCCAGATCACGCATCGTGCACGTCTATGTCCGTCATCGGCGGGCACTCGATGTACCGCTGAATTACTAAAATTACACGGTGTGCAACGATCACAAACGAGTCCACGTTAGTGACGTGCTTATCGAGGCGATCATCGACAGGGTTCAATCCTTCGAAACGATTGGTTAGCAACGATCGGGGACACTGATAGCCGAAGAGGTTCGGTAAATTCGAGGGAATCAGAATCGATCGGATGCCAACAAGCGACAGACGACGGTCGTGGCAAAAATCCTGAGATCGTCGGTCGCCATCGTGATCTCCTATATACCGAATACTTCGAATAGAATTCCGGTAACATTCTTGACGTCCGTGACGGAGCTATCGAATTAACCGGTGTGTGTACCAAGCCGTGGTTCCCATTCGTTGGGATCGCTTTCTCGGCACCCAGTTTGCTCTTACATAGCTGCGGTGGTGTCAGTTTTGCAGCTTTCTTCGACAACTATTCCGAACTCCCAGCCCGACGAAGCTTTTCCTCGATTAGGTCGACTCTCCAGATGCCTCGTGCTTTTCTTTGTTGACGAATTCCAACGTAGACGCGGAATCTTGCCGTATAATGAGCAACTACTTCTGCTGAACGACTCGCGATTGTATGTCGATTTTGCTGGGGAAAGTCGCGTAATTTTTCAAAACTCACAGATCTGTATTTGCTGTTACTTGTAATAGTATTACAGCATTATTTTTAACAGTACTTGCAACGGGTTACAATATTGCTTAACAATATTACCTGTTCTTGCTGAGGAACGTGGGGTGATGTCACATGCAATCTTCAGCATTGCCATGTGTGTCCAAAACTCTTAGGCACAATGTGCCACTATACGACGGTCCACTATAGTTTCGCGAATGTCAAGGTACATTACATAGCGCCATAGTGGCTCACTACTGGCTCGTTCACCGTTTCAATTGAATGATCATTTTCATATGTTTTGATTCACACTTTTTTGCCTTCACCACGTTTTATGAGTATTAACAAATCCCACAAAAGTACATTACATGTAAATAAAAGGTAACGCCAAGTAGTTTAGGCACCTCTTTGCACTAATACACGATATTGAAAACATTTGGTATTACATATTTTGTGAATTTTCTAAAAAAGTAAATTATCAAAGTTAAAGTATATCTTTGGGAAAAATTATAATTTAATTATCAAAAGCTTCATTCCAATGTACTCGCGTAGAGAACAGCATTGTCACATTGTGCTGTGTATGCCTAATTTGCGTCGAACTCTGTTGTACAGAGAAGCAGTGCTGCAAGTTCAGCCGCGTTGAACTAAGAGGTTAAGAACAAAAAGTTTGGTCCCGTAAACCTATGCTTTGTACGTACACGTATGCTTTGTCTTGTTTCGTCAATGATTTTACCACTCTACTTTATAGCAAATCAGCAGAGTCTACCCACTCAACGGAGACGATACGGTCGTCGAGTGTTCGACGACAGACGATCTAACGCGATGTTACACGGTAATATCTCGATAACGTAGGGTAATAGTAAATGGCGTAACAGTAATTCGATCGTCGCCATTTACTATTCTACGGTTTCAATGGTAGCTAGCAAATTGTCTCCGTTAACGCGGTGACTGGCGCGGCAGAAATTGTCATGACTCGCGCGACGCGTGATAATATGGATTATTAATTCCAGGAAGTTTCACACGGGTTCATCGAACCTGTATTCCTCCTTATATATTCTGAAAGAAATCGCTTCTTTTCACTCACGATGATACGGAGAAGGTGCACGGTTAATTATGGATACGGAGAATGTAACAAAATCTAAGTAACTTACATATTTATTAAGATTCTTAATTGGTGGTTTGACGTCGAAATTATTCATTCAGTAACTTGACACTTATGCTGTGCAAACTGGATTAATCTGACTGAACATTCATTGCATAACTATTATAACTGCATAAGAAAGAAATCTATCTTTAAATCTAGAGACATTACGGAGAAAGTAGTAACACGTTTTCTACAGAATAAAGTTCTTGAAAATACAAAATTATACCTTGCGAATTTGCAACATTATATCAATGAAGAGGGAAAAATTATTATTCTACATCAGCAGTGATAAAACAGTGAAAATGAGATCTAATTATAATTTAACATAATTTCAAATTAATTACAATTATATTTAGGAATGAGTAAAATATGAAGTTCGATCATGTTTGGCAAGATACAAGAATTGTAATATTATTTTCTAGCACTATTATATTGTTATCCATTATATTTGCAAAATAATGAAACAGAAAAGTTAATTTTGATTAGTGTTATCAATCACGCTCAGTAAAACCTATTTTATACTATTATCTCTTTTTATAGTTACACATCTCAAACGAGTCTCCCACTCACTTAATACACGAATAAACAATCCAATTTTTAATCTGGATTTAAAACAAACATTTCATCTTTAGCGGATAAACACTGTGCGCGCAGAGAGTTGAAAAACCTCGAACGCCAAATGTCAAAATAGAAGTACATTCGCGATCCAACGAAAAATAAAATAAAAATAGAAAAAAGAGAGGAAAAAGCAGAAACAGTACACTGTAAAAGCTCGGTTCAAAAGAGATACAGGTCAGTCCACTCAATCCTCGACTAACTAGATTGTTCTCAGCCTCGAAATTATTCACAGTCCCGACGTTCCTGATTTCTTTACCCAGATTCTCAGCCTTTGTGATTCTCAAACGTCTCTGAGAATACTGGAGGCACGCGAAACGTCAGGCTAACGACAGCATCCGTTTAAAAAAACGCACTTCCAGGCTCGAGTAGTCGAGTCATTGTATCAGCGACAAAGGGTTGCGAATATCGGTGCCTGAACCGTAAGAAAATTCCAGAGGATCCTAAGAAAACGCGTCCGTTGAGCCACTTGGTTGGCACAGCATCGCCGAATAACTGGCGTACGTCAGTTCAGAATGACAAAAGAGGCATTGTGCTCGCACGTGAGATTTCTGCGAGCTAGCTCACGCCCGAATCGCTATACCGGGTGTCCTAGATCAATTCTTATCGCCGAAATTCCATTCTTCTCTTCGGTATAGAAGGGTGTCATCGTTTATTTAGGTCTATCGAAAAGTACCATCGAGTTCGTGGTTATTGAGATTCTGCACTTTTACTAGGGACTTAGGGACCTAGTAACACCAATTACGAATTTCGTACAGCTGTAAGTTATAGTCATGAGAAGGTCTGGAGAAATTATTTTTCACTAGAACAAATGTCACTTCAAACGACAAAAAGTCACTGGTTGAATTTTTAGGATTTTTGGGAAACTCAGAAATTTGTAGTGGGTTAAGGATTTAGGGACATAGTAATTTGGGAATCTAGGGGTTTAAGGACGTAGAATTGTAAGGTTCTAGGGATTTAGAGAAATTCGAAATTCCAAGGATTTAGGAATGTAGAAATTGGAGGATCTAGGGATTTTGAGACATAAGAATTTGAAGGTTTTGGGATTTCAGGGTTTAGGAATTTACGAATCTAGGAAATTGACAGTCTAGGGATTTAAGGACCTGGACATTGTGATGTAGAGACTTAGAAACCTAGGTATTTTGGAATGTTGGGATTATAGGATTTTGGAATTTGGAGATTTATTCTGATGAAAATTTGGAGATTCTGAGTTTAGAAATCTGGGGGTCTAGAGATTTGACGATGAAGGTTAGGATATTTGGGTATTTAGAGATATAAGAATTGGAGGACTTTCCAAGTTTAGAAATTTGGACTTTTACAATTTGGAACAATAACGGTATGAATGTGGAAAAAATATAAAATTCGTTAAATCTGGAACTGAAGAAAACCTAAACTTAGACAAAGATGTGGATACATAGAATCCTAGACCCAAACAAAATGTAGGTATGGACAAATCTAGTTCTAGGGAAAACTTAGACATAAAACAAGCTTAGACATCTATAATAAGATAACCTAGATAAAATAGATATAGATAAACAATCTAATAGAAGACCTAGACATCTAAAACTAGAAAACCTAGACATCTCGAATTGGAAAATTTAGACAAAATGTAGATAGAGAACAACCTAGTCCAAGATAGAACCTAGACATCCAGAACCAGAAAACCTAGAAAAAATATAGATATAAGCAAACCTAGGCAAAGCCTAGACGTTTAAAACTAGGAAACCTAGACATCGAGTACTAGTAAACCTAGAAGATCAAGGACTACGAGAAACGTAAACCCAAGGATGAATTTCCAATATAATCATCTTCAGACATAAACAACTTGACTGAAGACGCTTGATTAAGAAATAACAGGATTGTAAGAGTTTAGATAGGACACCCGGTATAATCTGGTCGTATAGTTAAACTTAGGACATACACACTCTGTTGAGCCGTTCATGCTTATCGCATCGGGCCACGACACCCAGGAAGCGAGCACCTTCTCTCCTTCCCGAAATTCTGAAACCTGTTCTACCTGCCACTGTTTCTGGCTGACCCGCTGGAATGAAAGCGGATTCGTCGGTATGTCGAGGACGAATAAAGGTGTTTTCACAGTGTATAGGCAAACAGCTTCAGACACCTGTCTATCGTCCCATGGAATGCGATCATCAAACTCCCTTAAATCAGAATTACCATATCTACGATCCACAACCCAAATTAACCACGCCAATTGTTATACCAAAATACACTCAGTTGTTTATGTCAAGGCTTCACTGTCTAGCTTCACATATCTGCGACTGCATAGTAAAGTTCCATATATCACCACAATAAAACTTCATATGTCTACAACTCAACAATAGGACTCCATATGT
Organism: Megachile willughbiella; assembly: GCA_945859595.2. Taxonomy (NCBI): domain Eukaryota; kingdom Metazoa; phylum Arthropoda; class Insecta; order Hymenoptera; family Megachilidae; genus Megachile; species Megachile willughbiella. The sequence goes on from OX243796.1 coordinate 17,430,034, forward strand.
CTGTAACTCTAAAATAAACATCCATTGTTTTTGGTTTTGTAGTTGGGCTTCATGTGTATATTTTATACCTAGGATATATCTATGATTTCATAGTTGCGCTCTATGTGACTGTAACTCTGTAACATAACTCCATATGCATATGATGCTATCAATTATGCTCCATATGTCCATAATTTTATAATTACACCCCCACATGTCTGCAATTTTATAGTTAGGCTCCGTATGTAACTCTATAACAAAGCTCCATGTGAATATAGTTTTATAATTAGCCCTCATATGCCCATAATTTTATAATTAGTCCCCATAAGTACAGAGTTCAGTCAGGCTCCATATGCCCATAGTTTTACAGTTAGACACCAAATATTTATAATTTTACAGTTAGGCTCTATATGTATGTAGATCTATCACAAAGCTCCATGTGAATATAGTTAATTATTCTTCATACGTGAATATAATAATTATTTTTCATATGTCCACAATTTTATAATTAGACCTCATATGTCAATAGTTTTATAGTCAGACCTCATATAATTATATTTTTGTAATTGAAGTCCACATATCCATAGTTTTACAGTTCGGTTCCATATGTCCATAGTTTCACAATTATAGTCCATATGTCTATAGCTTCATAGTTGGCCGCCATATGTTCATAGTTTAATAGACACCATATGCCAGCAATTTCATAATTAAGCTCCACACGACTACGATGCCGCAGTAACCTAGATTTAGGTACTATTTAATATTGAAATATATATGATCTCCAGAAGTTGTTATCTTGAGAATTTTGCAGTAGAAGGTTTAATCTCTCGAGTTTATCGCTAAGGTGGTACGATCAGTAGCCGCTGCCGTTGGCATGGCTCAAACGTCCACTCGGAACTGAGCTTAAAGTACCTTTTTCTCGAGTCATAAAGGTGAATCAGTGCCAAGAACTCGCAGCAGAGAATGTCCAGAGATGATTCATGCCAGCTAGTAGTGCTGGTCCATGACACGTTCGCCATAAGGAATGCGATTGAAATTAGTGAAGAACTGGGTCATATCTTTTGCAAAATTAATAGAATTCTTGATAACTTCTTTAAGAGTTCGAAGGTAAGAGTTTCGAAAGTTCGAGGATCTTCAAACTTCGAAAACTTGTGCTTCATACTGTGTTAGTGCTGAAAATTTCAATTTTAAGTTTGAGCTGACGCACTGGAATCTCTTTTGGTTCTTACAGAGTTTCAGAATCCACATAGACTTTAGGTTCTAGTTAGACCCCACCTTGATTCTGAGTTCTTTGTAGGTCCAAAGTTATTCGTAGATCATACACTCCTAGGTTTTACAGTTCTCCTAAGTTTTAGACTAGATTCTAGGTTCTATCTAGGTCCTAAGCTTCTTCAAGATTCTGTATTCTAAATTCCGAGATATCAGGTTTTTCCCAGATTCTTTGCGAAGGTCCCAGACCTCTAGGTTCTAGGTTCTGTCTAGGACCTATGAAATTGATCCACTTCTAAATTCAAATAGAATTAGATTTTTCAGCTGTATCACTTTATATATATCTGCGTGTACACAAAATATGTATCTATAAACTTCTTCTTTAATAACTACACTTATGTAATAAGTATCGTAATAAAATATAAAATATCTAACTTAATAAGTAATAACTTACTGCTCAACCTACTCTATTAAATCAGTCGATATGAAATATATCTTCTATTTCTAACACATGTTTTCAGTATACTCGGTAACTAATCGCGTTCAGTTACGAAGGGAAATAAAAACTTCCACCATCAATTTACTATTTCTTGAAATCAAACATTAAATATCCTAAAATAATGAGTATCGACAAAAACGACCCAATATCGCGTTACATTTATCCCAGATTCGTCACAAAGGACTTTCATCAAAATCGATGACCCAGCAACCGTAAGGTCTCCTTGTTAGACTTCAGTAACTATGCCTTCTTTATGACCTAACTAAAAAGCGCGTAAAGTTTGGGCTCTCTGAAATCGAAAGCAAACGGTAAAAGGCTTCCTACAATTATTCTTATTCAAAGGAAACGTACATAGTGGCAGACTGTGTAAAGTGTGCGACGTATTCGGTTATAGTTGCCTTCTCATTATAGAGTCGGGAACGGGGAACAATCGTTCGTGCTAGAAACCGAGCTGCAAAATGGGAGAACAATTCAGCGTCGACGGAAAATTTAGATTTTACCTTTCCAGTTTCTGGCCGCTTGCAGTTTTGAGTATCGTGCGTTAGCTCGTTTTGTGCGTTGCTCGTTTAGTGCGCTTTAAGTGGTAGGCAATTCTCACGCGTCAGTTTTGGGTCACGGTCCAATTAGTTGAGCGAATTTCAAAGCTGCGCTCGTACGATTTTATTTTATTTTCTTTTTTCTTTCATTTTTATTTATTTTTCTCTCTCTTTTTTTTCGTTGTCCGTGTCGGCGCAACTCGAGCTCGAACCTGCCACTATTTTTAGTTTCGTACGTATACCCGTTTCACCTCCTTTCCCGGAGTTTTAATCCTTTTAATTACTTTGCTTGCAACCTGCCATTCAAACTGCCGAGTATCGCGCATCGTTAAGAGATGTTTAACGAATTCAAATATTATTTTCGTATTTTGGTTATTGAGAATCGTGTGATGCTTTCACCTACATTCTTAATTGTGCTCATTACTTTTAGAATCAACAGCTTTTTGTACCGTCCCTCGCACTCGAACTCACGGATTGCTGAAAGGATTTGCTTGCACGAGGGGTAGTTTAATATTTGTTGAAAAACGGATTTTATGAAAAGATATACATCCTGTGTATCTTTGTGCGAACACTTGTCAATTTTTAATACTTTTGGGAAAGACATCATCGTCGAGATGGATTTTTTATTCATAAGTTTCTTACATATTTATTTCTCAATGGGAGAGCAAGTTTGTAAATTTAATAAGTTTGAATTTCTGAAATTTCAATCTTGTCTCGGTAGGTTACTGTAAATACGATAAAATTGAATATAATTGTGTTTATTTTCAAATTGCGTTTGTTTAAAAAATTTAGGCATTGATAAAAAGTTATTAAAATTAAAAATATACCGTTTCTCAAATATCTAAACTGTTGTTAGTTTATAAGATTCTCAATAGAAATTTAGTATTTTTTAAATCTATGTTTTCAGTGTAGTTCTATAAACCTATATTTCTAATTTCTATAAATTTCTGTTTTTAACACAGTTCTATAAATCAAGTCGTCAATTAAACCACAAATTATATCGTGTTTGGTCTCATTTTAATGAGAAAAATATAAAAAATCTATTGGTAAAAGTTTGACAACAATAAAATCAAAAATAGAAGTTTTACATTTGAATTGGTACTGTCTCACGAATAAACCCGAACTCGGATCACGTGACATTTCTCGCCGAAGAAGCTTCATGGCGTATCGAGTGGTGGGGATAACCTTGTGCTCATATCGAGACTTTACTGCATCATCAGTAAATAAATATAGTCCAAATTATATCGTGTTTGGTCTCATTTTAATAAGAAAAATATAAAAAATCTATTGGTAAAAGTTTGACAACGATAAAATCAAAAATAGAAGTTTTACATTTGAATTGGTACTGTCTCACGAATATACCCGAACTGGGATCACGTGACATTTCTCGCCGAGGGAGCTTCATGGCGTCTCGAGTGGTGGGGATAACCTTTTGCTCATATCGAGACTTTACTGCGTCATCAGTAAATAAATATAGTCCAAATTATATCGTGTTTGGTTTCATTTTAATAAAAAAAATGGCAAAAATCTTCTCGTAAAAGTTTGATAACAATAAAATCAAAAATAGAAGTTTTACATTTGAATTGGTACTGTCTCACGAATATACCCGAACTGAGATCACGTGACATTTCTCGCCGAGGGAGCTTCATGGCGTCTGGAATAATGCGGATAACCTTTTTGCTTATCTCGAGTACATCATTCTCGCTTATATCGAGACTTTACTGTACTACGCGTTCGGTATACTTTGAAAACAACCGGTTGGTATTTCTGCTGACGGGCTACTTGCGAGTTAGTGTTCGATTATGTTCCCCGAGGAGCAATCCACGAAACAGCTCTCGGTCGAGATGGTCGAAGTAGCTTGAACGACGGTTACCGGGCTCGTTTGCTCGCATTTAAATCGAGCAAAGCAGCGTCCTGTTGAAGTTTCCAGCTGCATGTGCTTTGGCCCGGTCATCGTTACACAGATACGAACAGTGCATCCATCCGGTCAAATTGAATTAACACTTCGGGGACCTCTTGAAAACCACCGGCCGTGACTTTCTCGATATACACGCGATCCTCTTTACCCCAGATTTCGGATTAGAAACGTCTCTATTTCGAGGATCACTTAAGATTCACCAGCGAAACGGATTTTGTACAAAGACGAATCGGGATATGGTTAAAACTTGATTGGACGCCTTAACACGGCTTTTTCGTTTGGTTGGTTAACGTTGCAACGCGTTAACGATTTCGGAACCGATACTGTAATATTACACGAACCAGACATAGGGCATGCACCTGTCGCTATGCGATCGAATATGTTAATTTCACTGTATGCCCGTTTAATTTAGCTCTTGGGTCATAGGTCACCCTTTGTTGCGCGAAAAATAATGTTTTAGAAAAAAATTAAAACATGTTTGTCCATTAACATTTAACTTCTATTAATTTAATTAAATTTTTATGAAAGGACTTCATGTGTTTAGTTTAACATTTTAGACGAATATTGCATTTTGGATATTCAATTATTATATTAGATTGACATTTGATATCTTTAAATTTAATTTACATTTTAGATTGACATTTCATATTCTTAGTTTTAATTAATATTTTAGGTTGCCATTTTAAATTTAATTAACATTTCATGTTATCAGTCCATATTTAAAAATTTAATTGATATTTTATATTTTTAAACTTAATTAACATTTCAAATTAATACTCAATTTTAAAAAACTTTATTTCTTGCTTAATTTCTCGAAAATTTAATTATCACTTTAACGTAACTTATTTAACTTCCTGAATATTTAATTAACATTTTTAATTAACACATAGCTTATACAAATTTAATTAAGATTTTAAGTTGACATTTAGTGTTTTTAAATTCAATGAACGTTTAATTTTATTTAGATAAGATATATCTATAACCGTGGAACAGTAATGGAGGAAACATCTTCAAAATACAAATAGCTCGCTAATGAAAAATTAAATTAGTTTAGCTAAGATTTACCTTGATGTTTATAAACATCAGAATGCCAGGTTAATTCAATTTCCGTCAATCCTACGGAACTATTTACGTACCTGAACTCAGCGTCAAACTTAATAGGTCACAGTACTGCTCAAGCATTTCAGGAAATAAAAATTTAAAAGTATTACCGAGAATTCATGGCGTATTATTGAAATGGAGCTATTCATACTCTAAGAGAGTGAATATTTTCACCAGTTTCTCGTTTAATATGTTAATTGACTTTTAAATGTGTCTAATGTTTTATTGAAAATTACACGACCGACATCGGATTTCACATTATACAACTAATATAATTACACAGATCAATTAGAATTAACTTATAGATTTTCTTGCCATGTTATTCTTAATTTAACATAGTATAGAATATTTCAATGTGTTAACTGTATAGCAAAATAGTTTTTAACGCTTTCAAACCCAACTATATATTATTATACATATTATAACGCCAGCGATGTGTAATATTACATAACCGGGTCTGAAAATGTTAACATAAATTCAATTTATTATATATTTATTATATTTTTGTTAACGAAAATATTAAAAATTTGCATTTATGAAAAACTGTGTTCTTATCTTTCATCAGTATGTTCTTATTATTATTTAATGTTAATTATAATTAATTACTTGTTAGTTGTGCATTAATTCATGTAAGTATTAATAATCTTAAATTATACAAAAGTATGTACAATACTAATATACTACTAATATAAAAACCTGAATTTATTATGTAATAATTTATTTATTGTGTATTAATTATAGGTATTAATAATCTAAATTCATAAGATATTGTATTCTTATTTACATTTTTATAATTACCCAATATAACCTCAATTTATCGTCTGTTAGTTGCATATTAATTAATATACGTTTTAATAATTTAAACTAATGAGAAATTACATTTTTATCAACATCTTAATCGATATGCCTATTATAATATAACTTATTCTCAATTTCGCATGTAACCGTAGTTAATTAATGTAAGTATCAGTGATTTAAAATCATAAAAAATTGCATTCTTATTTACATTTTTATTACTATCCAATCCAACCTCATTTTATTATGTGGTAATTATGCACTACTTAATAAGCGTGCCTCTAAGCTCATAAAAAATTGTATTTTTATTGATATGTTTATTTACATTTTTATTACAGGTAAATCTAACCTCAATCTTTCACAAAACCAAAATAAATAACACAATTTAATGAACAATGAAGAAAATTAAATTTCATCCAATAGTAACCCTAGACTTACGTACGTTTAATGACTACTGACATTTAAATTGGAACTAAATTATATCAATAAATAATTGATACTTAAACCAGCTTATACAATGATTTTTTATCTGAATCAAGGTTAACATATATTTTGCTAAAATCTTCTCAATAATTTCTGTAATTAAAAATAAATCTAAAATGCATTCTGACAAATTCCATAAACCTAGCGATAATTATTAGGTATATTTAAATTGTAACTAAATTATAAAAATAAATAAATAATATATACTATATAAACTAATTTATACAATAATTCTTTACCTCAATAAAGGTTAACATAAATTTTCTTTTTTTTCAAAATACCTTTCCTTAAAAGCTTCTTAATAATTTTCGAAATTAAATAGAAATCTAAAATCCATTCTGACAAATTCCATAAACCTAGTGATAATGACTAGGTATATTTACATTCTAACTAAATTATAAAAATAAATAAATAATGTATTCTATATAAACTAATTTATACAATAATTCTTTACCTCAATAAAGGTTAACATAAATTTTCTTTTTCTTCAAAATACCTTTCCTCAAAAGCTTCTTAATAATTTTCGAAATTGAAAGTAAAAAATGTAAGATCTGTCATTTTAACGAATTTCGTAAAATTGGCACTAAATGAATGGAAATGGATAAAGTCTTGCGACAAGAGATGAAACGTTGAAGAGAAACATAAAGTAACAAACGTGTGTCACGTGTCAATAAAGGACTCATGCTAATTACCACGAGACAGCCAATTTAGAATTGTCCCGAAACTTTGACGCGTGTTTAATCCAAACCCCAGTAAGTATGTCCTTTGTTCTTCGGGTGCACGTGATATAACGATGCAGGACGTGGCCAAATAGTTAAGGTAGCCATGCGTGTATCCGAAACAGGGATGCTGGCATTATTTGCACGCCACTGTTTCCAATCTAGGAAGCCTATAGAATTAGAATCAGCGACGTGCAAATTCCCAAAGTCCCTGAGATAATTCTACAGTTTGTTTGTTTACTTACAGCAATGAGATCGATGTGCAAAGTTATTATCGGAGGGTTGCTAAGGAAGGGGTCTTCGATACTATCTTCTGCATTTAAAGAATAAATAAAATTGCCAGAAATTTTTTTAAGAAAGGGAGTTTACGGTTTCAGTGATTTATTATTTAATAGGGAATTTCTGTTTCAAACATTTTTAATTAATATTTGCGAAAAATATTATAAGGGATATTCAAATCTTTTAGTGTATATTAAGCAAAGAATATTAAATTTTTTAGCGTGTGTCAAGCTATTTTTTATTTTTTACAAATGCAAATGCATTCTATCGTTTACAAATATATTAAGCTACATCAATTATAAATTGTACAGATTAAAGACATTAATTAGAAATTTGAAATATGTAAATCATGTAAAATATTTATAAATCTTTGTTGCAAATTTATGAATTGTAATCTAGTATGATTTATCACATATATAAATTTTAGTTATATATTTGCAAATTATGAGCCAACATGTTCTCAATACATTATAAATTTTTAATAATTATGATTAATCAATAATCAGTGAATAAATTATAAGTTATTGGTGACTGATCATTAATTACTAATTCTTAATTAATGTAGCATATTGTAGATCTACATGATTTTTATAAATTATGCATTTTATCTGCAAATTGGCCTATTGTAAAATTACCTAATTCTTAAAAATTATAAATGGGAATTATAAATAGTTAAATTGTAAACCAATATGATTTTTATAAATCATAAACCTTAGTTATAAATTGGTAAATTATAAATCTATGTGATTTTATAAATGACAAATATTAATTACAAATTTGAAAATTATAAAATTGTATGACTTTTATGAATTATAAATCTCAACTATAATATTGCAAATTATAAATCCATATGATTTTCATAAATCAGAAATATTAATTCTAAATTGGTAAATTACAAAATGAGATTTTTATAAATTTCTTACAAATAATTACAAATTATCAATGTATATTAATTTTGTCTATCATACATTTTTCTTTTAATGCATTTAGACAAAATAAGCTTCACAATGTTGTTTCTTTAATACGTTACAAGTGATTAAAGTAATGGACTCAAGATGTTCAATTAACATTTCCCATGAATGTTACGGGACATTAAATCATCGATAGGGTACGTGACATTATAAGGAGGAATGGGAAGTGACAGTCTTACCCCTTTGAGGACGATGAACCCATATATGCGTTCGAAGACAATTACCATAGTAACCTGCAACAATATAAATAAAAGGAATTTTAGTCCAACCAAAAAATTGCCAACTTACAATATATTTTAAACATTTTAAGCGCAATAGAAACAACGATATGAGTCAAGACACATTAAAACACGAGATAATTATCTGATCTAGTGTTTCAATCAGATAATTTCTTCAAATTTACATCAGCAAAAATTTCAATATTCATAGGCGAACAGACATGTTTAAATATTTCTGAAGAATATAAAATATTTGATAAAATTAGAATATACTATTATACAGATAAAATATAATATTATATAGTATTATATTAACAATTTGTACTAGCAAAAATATTAATCTTCGAGTATTTAATGTTTTGCCATATGAGTCATATGTCGGACCAATCCGAAGTACTCATAGCTGCAATACTTAATCAAGTGAAGAAAATTAAAATGTGTATATTTTGTATTCAACAGACCTTGACTACAATACATTATAATTGAACTTAAGCTTCAAGTTGAAGTGTATTAAAAATTCGAGTAATATTTATCACGTTTACACTGTAAGTGCGTCACAAGACTCGTCAAAGCAAGGGGTTAACGATGATTTAATTAATATTTATGACACAGCTACTTTTATCCTCTTTATAAAAGTAACTTTTCACCATCAACTGTTACAAAAATCTGTAAAAGAAACTGATTCTAACCAAATGGAACACCCTGAATCATTTACGTATCGGTGACAAGTGAACAAACATTCGCTAATTAATGATTTACCATCATACCGAAATATAAACACGAGCTAGAGACTGTTTGAAATTGTTTATAAATTGATATCGAGGTAGGATTTTATCAAAGAGCATAGTGCAATCACTGAAGTCATCCTGAACACTTGGTAACGAACGAAGGAGGAAAACAGAGAGCACAGCCATTAAACTGTACACGGTATCGTTTCCTTTCCACTAAAGCTAACCGACACTTTGCTCGACCCTCTAATTAATCGATAGGATCTCGTAGGAAGCCGTCGGTATCCTCTATGGGACAGGCGGATGGGAGAAAGAAAAAAACGAGACCGGAGCTCTTGGTGGTTACGATAAAGGAACGACAAGTTCCCGCATGCAAGCGCCACCGATTTCACCCGACCAAATATCTTTTCCTCGGTGGACAGACCGGTAATTTTAAAAGAAGGGACCAGTAAATAGGTACACCGCTGTTCAAAAGTTCGTGTAACGCTTTCTTGTGAGGGAGGATAGGATTCGACGGAGAGTCGGCGACGCACGGCTTTATACGTCTTAGACGTTGGATTATGGAACCGAAGACTCCCATCTGTTGATTTCCCAAATTGGCGAAATAGGGACAAGGGATTAGTTCCTTCTTAGGGATTAGACGCGATCCAATTCGACGCGATTCTATTCGATGCGAATCAATTCGATGCAATCTGACATGATCAATTTCAATTCGACGTGATCCAATTCGATGCGTTTCGGTTCGACACGATACTGTGCGATACAATTCGACGCAGTTTGAGTCGATTTGAGTAGTTTCGATGTAATTCAAACATACTTGACATGATTCGAGTGGGCGAGTTTCAATTTAACGTGATTCGGTTTCACTCGATTCAATTCGATGATATTGCACTTTGAATGATTCGACAAGATTCAATGAGGGGCAATTCGATTTGAGTTTCAATCTCATGTGATTTAGTCTGACAAGGTTCAATTCGATGCTACTGCACTCTACAGAATTCAATTTGGGGCAATTTGAGTCAATATGATTTAATTTAACACAATTTAACTCGACACGATTCAGTTCAAGGAAATTTAAGTCAGTAAGTTTCAATTTAATACGATACAATTTTAGTTGAATTGATTCAATTTCGTATAATTTGAACGTATTTCAATGCAATTCAACTCGAAACGTTTCCATTTCATTTGATTCAGTTCTGCGAAATTTGACTTGATGCAAATTAATTAGGTACAATTTTATTCAAGATAACGTTCAATTCGACTCGAGTAAATTAAACGCAATTCGATTGAACGGAATTACTTTAACTCATCAGAATTAGCCATAATTTAATTTGATTCGATTCGATTCAGTGCAATTCAACAAATTCATCGCAGTTTAAATTCGATGTGTTTTAATTCCACTTGTAATGGTTCAATTTGACTCAATCAAATTTGTCATAAATCCTCAAAGAATTCAACTCGAAATTATTAAATTCGACTCGAGTCAATAAGATACAATGTAATTAAACGTAATTCATTTTAAGTCGTCAGAATTCGTTATAATTCAATTTGATTCAATTCAATGCAATTCGAAACCGTTCAGTTTAACTCAATTCAATTTATCACAAATTGCCAAACAATTTATTTAGGCAATTTGACTCAAAATGATTCAATTTGACTAGAGTCAATATGACGCAATTCATTTTAGCTCATCGGAATTAATTATCATTCAATTTGACTGAATTCGATTCGATGCAGTTCAACTAATTAATCGCAATTCATTTAAACTCAACGTGTTTTAATTTCATTGACAACGGTTCAATTTGACTGAATCAAATTTGTCATTAATTCTTAAACAATTTGTTTAAGCAATTCTACTCGAAATGATTCAATTTGACTCTAGTCAATTTGACGCAATTCATTTTAGCTCATCGGAATTAGTTATCATTCAATTTGACTCAATTCAATGTAATTCGAAGCAGTTCAATTTAACTTAATTCAATTTATCACAAGTTGCCAAACAATTTATCGAGGCAATTCCACTCAAAATTATTCAATGAGTCAATTTGACACAATTCATTTTAGCTCATTGGAAGTAATTATCATTCAATTTCACTCAATTCAACTCAATTCGAAACCGTTCAATTTAACTCGGTTCAATTTATCACTAATTAGCAAACAATTTATCTAGGCAATTCGAATCGAAATGATTTATTTTAGTTCATCTGAATTATTTATCAATCAATTTAACTCAATTCAATTCGATGTAATCTAACTTAATAATTAACTGATTCGACTCAATGCGATTCAATTCAATTCGACCCCGTTCAATTCAATATGACTCATTTCATTTCAATTCAACTCAATTCGACTGAACTCCAAATTTTTTATTCCATAAATTGTAGAGAGTAAATCAATTTGCTCCAAGTTTGTCATTTTGAACCACGCTACCTTAAAGCTTTTCATAAAAATGTGTATCGATTTTAATCATCTATGCCCCTTCACGATTCATCGTCTATCCATTTCCCTACTCGATTTGAAATTTATAAATAACTCATGTAACACGTATAACAGTATTGTCAATTAACAACTATCGTTGAATCATTCGATATTTCTTCGTCAAACGTACTTTGATTACCACGCAAGATACCACTAGATTCCTGCTAAACTCCGAAGCCGTTACGATGGGCTGAAAACGAATCAAGATTACAGCGCGACAAAGTGGATTCACTTTCCTTCAAAGCGTCGAAATCAATCGATGTTTCGTTTCCAATCGGGACGAGCACCGTCGAGAGGTTCAATATCGAAACAATTCTAAACGAGGCACGACGAAACAACAAGTGTATATTACATAGACTCCGCGTGTAAACGTGGTTGCTTTTGAAAAGAAGATAATCGCTGGTCCCGCTTTCACACAGGCACGTTTAAATATTTATATTGATCTTAACCCATTTCCTCGGCAACGATGTTGCTGCAGAGTATTCCACGCGTCCGTTGGAGCGCAACCTATTTTCATTGAAAAGGACCGTTGCATTTTAAATTCCCCCACGGATCCATCAGCTTTTATAACTCGAGTAGAAAATTGTACTCTGCTCTCTGTACACGGCAAACAGGCCCATGTTTCTCGTATCGATGGACGCGTTTCTAAAGACGCATTTAAAACGGACCTGTATTCTTTGCCGCTTGAAAAATCTCGCCCCTTCGATTCGGGGAGGAATTGCGCGGGTTATACAAACATTATTTACTCTTCAATTTACAAAATTATTCAGCGGTGGATTATACAAAAAGATTCGTTGCACAGTTCTTGAGAAAATATTGTTAAATTATTAAAGGAATATTTTCTAAATTCTTGAATGATAATTCATTGGCACATTCAGAAAATTATATATAAAAATGTTATTTTATAAGAATAATATAGAATAGAATATTTTAAAAAAATATTCTTGTAAATTTTATATTTTTTTATTTTTACGCACATTTATGTTTAACACTCATATTTTGATAAGAAATTTATTTTTCTATAAATTTATAATTCTTAAGAAACTTATTTGAAAGTTTATATTTTATTTATTTTTAAATTATTTAATGATATTTATCGTGAAATCATTGAAAGATTATATACTGCTAAATTACTGAAAGATTATTTATTGTCAATTTGATGAAAGATGATTCATTGGTAAATTTTGAAAATTATTTATTTTTGAATTATTTAATGACTATCGTGAAATTATTGAACGATTATTCACTGTCAAATTACTGAAAAATTATTTATTACCAATTTTTTGACTGATTTATTGCATTTGGATGATCATTTTTTGTTAAATTACTAAAGTGTCATTTATTGCCACATTGTTGGAAGATTTATTACTAAATATAGAAAATCATTTATCGCATTTAATATTAAATTTTTGGAAAATTCGGATTTCCTTCTGTTGAATTATTGAAAGCATATTTACTACTAAATTATTGAAATATGACTTAATTTTGAAAATCACTTATTCTTGAATTATTGAATGATTATTTATCGTGGACATATTGAAAGATTATACACTATGTAATAACTGAACATATTAAAAGTAAAATATTAGGACATATCACCGGAGACTTTCAAATTTAGTAATTTGAAAAATTTCACAACTTTAAAGTTTAAAAATATGAGAAATTAGAGAACCAGATCTGCAAATTCAAACATCAAAAACATTTGGCAAACGAACTTCTGAAATTACGTTAAAAAGACATAACACTGAGAACAAGTTCTGCAACACAAAATACTTGAAACACTTAATCAAGACGCAAACAAGATTAATTCCACCACTAATTAAATGATTAAATACCAAAATTTTCGAAATTCCTATATTAATACGATCAAGTAAAATAAATCTTCAAATAAACTCACATTCAGGCGATACTCCATTAATATTTATTTTCAACAGCCTCCGCTTGAGATAACTTCAATCTAACCAGCTCTTCATCAATATTTATAAATGGACCGTGAAACTGCTTACAGTTAATTACCCGTTGCTCCACTTAATAATGTATCAAAAATATTTCAACAAAAATGGAAATTTGATGCGATCGTCTCGGATTCAGGTAATCGGACAAAATTGGTATTTACGATCGTACAAAAGGATCTCAGCGGAATTTTTCTATCGATCAGTAGTTGCTTCGAGCACGAGTAGGTACAATAGCATATAAGAAAGCAGACAAGAATTCTCGTTGAAGAAGCAACCTTCAGGATTCTGCCTTCCAGGTTGAACTGGAGGATTTAGCTGGCCCGACGAAAGATCTTATCGACTAATTGGAGCACCACGCGAGCGGCAATAGACGGTTCCCCGACCCCTTCATTCTCTTTCGAGTGCGGTGTCTCTTCAACTTTAATACAACACACCATCGTCCTCTTCTCTTCTCGCCAACAGATACACTACCTTTCAAAAGTATTTCGTCTTTAGAGAGCGTCTATATCATGATAGTAACTGATATCGGTACTACTGATCGGTAGTCAAATTTTTGCGTGCCTTCCTTTGTCTATATTAACTCTATCGTTGGAAAAAAGAAGGCAAGGAAGGAAAAACACAATTTTCCTTTAGGGATTTTTGAGAAATTCTACATTTAGAGGTTTGGGAATCTAGGAATTTGGGGATTTGGGAAGTTGGCAATAGGCCGATTTGGGGATTTAGCGATTTGAGGGTGCAGGGATTTGAGGATTTAGAGATTTTGGGATTTAGGAATTTGGGAACGTAAAGATTTGAGATGTAGGGATTTGGGAATGTAGGGATTTCGGAATGTGGGGATTTCGGGACATAGGGATTTGGGAATGTGGGGATTTGGGAATGTGGGGATTTGGGAATGTAGAGATTTGGGAACGTAGAGATTTGGGAATATAGGGATTTGGAAATGTAGGGATTTAGATATGACGGGATTTGGAAATGTGGGGATATCGGGACATAGGGATTTTGGGACGTAGGGATTTGGAGATATAGAGATTTAGGGATGTAGGGTTTTGGTATGTAGGGATTTAGGGATGTATGGATATGGGAATGTGGGGATTTCGGGATGTAGGGATTTGGAGATATAGAGATTTGGGGATGTAGAGATTTGGGGATGTAGGGTTTGGGAATGTAGAGATTTAGGGATGTAGGGATGTAGGGACGTAGGGATTTGGGGACATAGAGATTTGGAGATGTAGAGATTTAGGGACGTAAAGATTTGGGAATATAGGAATTCGGAGATGTAGGGATTTAGAGATGAAGGGATTTGGAAATGTGGGGATATCGGGACCTAGGAATTTTGGGACGTAGGGATTTGGAGATATAGAGATTTGGGGATGTAAAGATTTGGGGATGTAGGGTTTGGGAATGTAGTGATTTAGGAATGTAGGGATTTGGGAATGTAGGGATTTGAGAACGTAGGGATTGAAGATGTAGAGATTTGGGGATGTAGGCTTTGGGAATGTAGAGATTTAGGGATGTAGGGATTTGGGAATGTAGGGATTTGAGAACGTAGGGATTGGAGATGTAGAGATTTGGGGATGTAGAGATTTGGGGATGTAGGCTTTGGGAATGTAGAGATTTAGGGATGTAGGGATTTCGGGACGTAGGGATTTTGGGACATAGAGATTTGGAGATGTAGAGATTTAGGGACGTAAAGATTTGGGAATATAGGAATTCGGAGATGTAGGGATTTAGAGATGAAGGGATTTGGAAATGTGGGGATATCGGGACCTAGGAATTTTGGGACCTAGGGATTTGGAGATATAAAGATTTGGGGATGTAAAGATTTGGGGATGTGAAGATTTGGGGATGTAGGGTTTGGGAATGTAGTGATTTAGGAATGTAGGGATTTGGGAATGTAGGGATTTGAGAACGTAGGGATTTGGAGATGTAGAGATTTGGGGACGTAAGGATTTGGGAATATAGGGATTCAGGAATGTAGGGATTTGGGACCTAGGGATTTGAGGACGTAGGGATTTGGAATTAAAGGTTTTTAAGTATATAGGAATTTGGAAACCTGATGATTTGGGAATTTAGCTAATTAGAGGTCTAAAATTTTAAGTATGTTGTAATTTGAAGATTTTGGAAGGAAAATGATTTCTTTTCTATCTTGCCTTCTTCTTTCAAAGATGGACCTGGTACAAGCAAAGGAAACAACGCAGAAATTCGTGTACCTACTAGAAAAGTTACTGGTGCCAGTTACTGGCATAATGTGAACGCGCCCTTAAGCGCTTGAGTATTTGTAACATACGAGTACTAGAAACTTCAATTCTTAAATTCTCAAATCTCAACATTTAAAAACACAGATATTTGGTAATTGTGAAAGGTTATATTGTTATCGGCACAACTGCATATGCTATATTTATAAAAGCAACGTTAACACGTTCGATCCTATAATACCAGACGCAACAAAACCCCTATAAAACTACGGCGTAAAAAAAACATTTTGAACCCAACGAATTGCATTTTTCTACAACCCTGACACAGCACCATTATGTCTTTATCACTTCCCCATTTCCTAATATCGTGTATTTTTATGTCACGGCAATTTCACGACTTCTCAAAAATCACCTACTCCGTAAAATCTGTTTTAAAACGCAGTTAAAACCAAATGTGCCAAACGTGTTCTAAAACACGGCTCAAACCAAAGATATCAAACGTGCTTTAAAATACAGTTGATATAAAACGAGTGAAATGTGTTTTAATACAGTTAACTGAAGATGTCACATGTGTTTGAAAATACAGTTGAAACCAATTGTGTCAAATTTGTTATAAAACACAGATGAAACTAAATGTGTTAAATGTATTGTAGAATACAGATCAGATCAAAGATGTCAAATGTGTCTTATAACACGGTTCAAACTAAATGTGTCACATGTGCCAAATGTATTTTATAACACAGTTCAAACTAAATCTACCAAAAGTGTTTTAAAACACCGTTAAATCCAAAGGTATCATATGTGTCAAATGTGTTTTAACACAGTTCAAACCAAATGTGTCAAATATGTCTTAAAACACAGTTAAGCCCAAATGTACCAAATGTGTTCTGAAACACAGTCAAAACCAAAAGTACCAAATGTGTCATAAAGCACAGCAGAAGCAGAATACGTCAAATATGTCTTAAAATACAGTTAAATGTACCAAATGTGTTCCAAAACTTAGTAAAAACTAAAAGCATCAAATGTATCAGATGTATTTTAAAACACCGTTGAAATCAAATGTGTCAAACATGTCTTAAAATATAATTGAAAGGTGCGAACCACGTGTCCACATAATAATCAGAATAACTCAAAGCAGAAGGAGACCCGAATAATCACAAGGTGTCTGATTTCCGAGCGATAGATTCCTTCACCGGTTAGGGAGAAAAATGAAGAATGCGACCAGACATTAAGACATATGGTAATTTAAAAAAAGGAGTCAGAAATATGCAGCCGGCTACCGGGGTAGCCGGTGCATAGTTACGTATATTACAAGCGTAACGTGTTTCACATCGGTTTTACTTGTTGGAGAGCGAAGACATGAAGCGTCGTTTCACAACGATCAGGTCACCATCTGCCATAAACGTGCATAAGGAGCCGGACAGAACGTGCACGTGCCTACACGTGAGCTTTCGCACCAGCTGTTTGGAAACGAGGCGCAGGGCCACAGCTGTTGCTGAACCTGCGACGATCGAACCTTCGCATTTTTATCGCGAACGGAAACCGTGCTGAGAAATGATTATACGCGTTGTTGGCCGCATAATGGAATCTAGAGGCTACGAATAGAGGGACCACGAAAACACGGCGTTCTATCGAACTATCGCGGCCAACCGTGACAAGTTTAATCGATCCGAAACGAGGGTCATTTTTGTTCGACGTTCTTGGAACGATTGAACCGCTGTCTCGGGGTTCCACTTCAATTCTACGCAATCTGTTCTACTTTTCGACTACCGACAAATGATTGTGGACCTGCTTTTCATTTCGATATTAGAGAATGAAATTTCATGTTCGATTAAATGGAATGTTATTAAATTTTACTGGACATATTTTAATTTTATAGGATTTATGTCGAGCAGATTTAGTTTCAAGTCATTTCGGTGCGATTCTAATTCGATTTGATATTTTTTACAATTTTTTTATTTACAATTTGACAATTTTTTATCTGATTCAATCGGACAATGTCTGATTCATCGTAGTTCGGCTCTACATATTTTAATTATATCGGAATCGGTTCAAACAGATTCGATTCGAAACAATTTCATATAGCGCTATTCAATTATGTGCGGTTTGATTCGACATATTTCAATTGCACAAGTTTTAATTTGACCTGATTCAATCGAACGCAGTTTGCCTCAATACAATTCAAATCTACTTGGATTCAATTCCTTCATACTCCTTTTGATTCAGTTTGGCAGAGTCAATTTGAATGCAAGTTGATTCAGCATGACTCAATTTCACTATATTCAACTTGACTTGACTCATTCGATTGAAGTTCTACTTAAGACAATTCAATTCTACATACTTCAGTTCTATTGGATTCAGTTTGAACAGATTCGATTTGAAGCAATTTAATTCGTCGCTATTCAATTTCGTGCAATTCGACTCGAAATATTTCAATATCACGAGTTTCAATTTAACTTGCTTCAATCAAACGCAGTTTGACTCAACACAATCTAATACTACATACTTGAATTCAATTTCATATTCTAGTTGATGCAATTTGAACAGAGACAATTTGAATCTAAGTTAATTCCGCATGATTCAATTTCAATTAATTCGACTGGACACGTCTCAATTTCACGCTATTTAACTTGACCTGATTCAATCGATTCAAGTTTGACTCAAGACAATTCAATTCTACATACTTCAATTCTATTGGATTCAGTTTGAACGGATTCGATTTGAAGCAATTTGATTCGTCGCTATTCAATTTCGTGCAATTCGACTCGATATATTTCAATATCACGAGTTTCAATTTAACTTGCTTCAATCAAACGCAGTTTGACTCAACACAATCTAATTGTACATACTTGGACTCAGTTTCGTACTCTAATTGATTCAATTTGAACAGATTCGATTTGAATCTAAGTTAATTCGAGATGATCCAATTTTAATGAATTCGACTCGAAATGTTTCAATTTCACGCTATTCAACTTGACCTGATTCAATCGATTCAAGTTCTACTCAAGACAATTCAATTCTACATACTTCAATTCTATTGGATTTAGTTTGAACAGATTCGATTTGAAGCAATTTGATTCGTCCCTATCCAATTTCGTGCAATTCGACTCGATATATTTCAATATCACGAGTTCCAATTTGATCTGATTCAATTGAATGTAAATTAACTCAACGCCATTGAATTACACACATTTTGACTCGACCCGTCATTTCGATGTTATTCAAATGAACACGATTCAATTCGATATAAAATTGAATAGAAAAACAAATTATTTCTTTTTTCAACTCGTCTCTCATAGTCTGCTGAATTTATTGTCATCACAGTATTGTTATACACCTTTTATTGTGGCTTTTATTTCGTTACAAGCTTTTATACTTGTTTTTATGTGACATTTTTCGCGGTTTTAAGCTTTTTACCAATTTATGCGCTTTTATTCTGTATTTACATACGTTTACTTATTTATTCTCGTTTTTTAACTTGCTATGTCTATTTAAATACTGCAATCGATTTTTAACCACATTCCCGATGTTCACCTTCAAACTATACCTACAAAGTTATTAAAGTTAACTTTCCGATCGGATTCCTATATTGCATTTTCTATTTTCCAGTATACTTTGAAATAAAAGTCTGTTAAATACTCGTTTATGAAACAGTTCTTTGCTTCTGACAGTTATATTAAAACTTGTATACACGCTTCGATAATTTTTCATTCCTACAACTTCCAAAAATAATTCGTAACTTTTTTAATTGTCCAGAAATAGTACGCCATTCTTTAATTGTATTTTTTATTTCGTAGCGAATTTTGCAACAGAAGCTTATTTTTAACAAATATTTTTACAAACAAGTTATTTGCTTCTACCAATCATATTAGAATTGGATTAAACAGATTAACAATATTTCCTTCTTGCAACTTCAATCAAAAAACAGTAAATCTTTTTAATTGTTTAGAAACAGTACAATAGTTCTTTATCGTATTTTCTGCTCTACAACGCATTTCGAAACAAAAGCATCCATTGAAAAAATTGTTCTATAAAAAGTTATTAGCTTCTATCAATCATATTGAAACTTGGATAGACGGTTTGCTACTTTTTCTCTTTTTAATTTCAATTAAAATGATACCATAGACTAAATGGGTCAGGAATTGTAGGATATTCTCGTACTACATTTTTTACCTTTCAATATTTTTTGAACTAAAAGCGTATTTTTAAAAAATGATTTTATTCAAAAGTTATTTGCTGCTCGTTTTGCGATTTGGACGAACTTTTCGTTCTTTTTCTATTTTGGTATCAATTAGAGTTAGTCTCTTAATGGGTCATAAACGGTACAACAATTTCTGTCATTATCAATCGCTTTGAACTACTTTTCGGGAAGTCGATGCTTTTAGGAGACAAGCTTTCATCCAGCTGTTAGCTTCCAAGCAGACGCAGCTGTTCCTAAACTTGCAACGACCGATCCCTGGCATATCCTTCCATATTTGGCCTCGCTTACAGAATGACATACCATGAACGATGTATCAGATTCTACAACGCGTGTTAACCACTTTGCTCCACTAGTAAATTCCGTAAGATCGTTTTCAAAGACAACAGCGTATTAACATTAGAATTACCAAGCTGTCAAAATGACTGCCGTCAGGTGTCGCATTCGATACTACAAAATTTTACTTTTGTTAAAACTACAAAACTATACTATCGTTAAAATGTTTGTTCTATTTTGTTGAGATAATGAACGGTATATTTTAGTTGATGCTTCAGTATTTATTTTTTTTCTACTTTATTTTCAATTTTAAGATAAGTGCATTTAACTACGATTTCTTCAAACATTAATAATTCGCAAGCATCAAAGATTATGGCCGGCTCGAACGGTTAAGACTTTGTTCAATGAAGAAATCTGCATTAATCGTCGTGGAAGAATACTTTTCTAAAGAGTTCTTTAATTTTTACATCAAATTTAAGCCATTTTTACAATTAGTGTGTATATTAATCTAGATTTTATGTTAAAAAAGAACATTAAACGATCGCATGTTTCCGAGAGGATGTGTCGAGCCAATGGAAACGATTCGGCAATGTTCGGTAATTTACGGCGCACGAGTTGGTTGTCGGTCAGCGACGAAAAAGATTTGGAAAACGAATAGTCGTGTAAATAGTTAATAAATTGTTATAAAGGACAAAGTCCATCGTTAATTTCTTAACTTCACTTTTAATATCAAAGTAAGCATAACGCCTAAAGACTTGCGAAGTCAATGTACACAATATGTACAAAATATGTACACAAGACAATGTATTGAACAAAATTCCACTCACGAGGTACCTATGTACATACACAGTATGTCGGAAAAGTAACGGAACTTTTTAAATTTAAGGAACACTACTAGCAACATCTATCAAAACAATATGCTATTAGAAAACAGTATTCCTCCGCTACAAAACAAAACAATCGTTATTGGAATCGAGCAACGAATTGTAAACTTATAGCGTTTAAAGCGACAGAACCTTTCGTCACCATGTCACAAAATCACGATGGAGCAAAGAGCGAATATTAAATTCTGCTCGGTAAAGTTCGGTAAAACTTTTACAGAAACATTTTAATTAATGAAAAATGTTTATGGCGACGATTGTTTATCCCGTACACGTGTGTTCGTGTGGTATAAGCGATTCCAGGACGGTCGTGATACTTTGGAAGATGACCCAAAGCCAGGTTTTGGGTTTTTCTACATTCTAAACGATTCTAAAGGTATTATACTTCGGGAATTCGTTCCACAGGGACAAAATGTTAATGGCGAATATTATCTGGGTGTTATGGAACGTTTGTGGAAAAGAATCGTTCGTGTGAGGCCCAAATATCGAGCGCCAGAGAGTTGGTTTCTGTTGCATGATAATGCACCATGTCACAGAACTGTCGCTGTTCGTGAATTTTTGGCGAAAAAACAAGTCTGTGTGCTCCAACATCCTCCATATTCGCCCGACTTATCTCCACGTGATTACTTCCTTTTTCAAAAACTGAAATTAACTATGAAAGTAATGTTTTATGACACTGTTACACAAGTCCAAGCAGCTGTGACAAGGGTAATTGAAACGATTCCGCAAAACGACATAAAAAAATCTATGTTAACATTACTTGAGCGTGCCCAACTTTGTATTGATGCGGAAGGGATGTAACTTGAATAAAAAAAATTAATTCTGGTAAAATAACTAATACTTTTCTTTTTATTTAAAAAGTTCCGTTATTTTTCCGACATACTGTGTATATGAAATATTTAAATGAAACGACAGAGCATTATGAGAACATACACGGACATTTAGGTCGACACATTCGTGTCTTTCTTTCATTTTGTTAGACACGTTCATTTTGCCTAACCGTAGAATCGTTATCAAGGCGTATCCTTTGATTGTGTGCATAGGTCCGTGCAAATCTGTCCTCTGTTTACGATCAAGAGCAAAGATTAAAACATTGTGCGCGTGCCAAGTGGGACGACATGCGCCGAACAATGTCGTACACGCGAGCAACAGTTCTGCTGGTTCTCCTTTGGATTTCGATGATAATGTCGGCAAATCGATCCTCGTAAACGGAACTGCAATTGCTCCTTCGCTCTATCTAACAACTGTTAAATTATCCGTTGTCGTGTCGCCCTCAAACGCGTCTGGGAACTCAATTACCTTCGATCGAAATAATTGATCGTTATCTGGACTTTTGCCCGAACACTAATTTCTCTGAGAGCGTTCTTTCGTTCTGATGGTACAACAAATTAATTTTTATTTGTTTAATTATGTATTATTGTTCTATTAGTTGGAAGATTGCATCACTGTAAATCATAGTATACTAATTTAAATTGTTGACTGTTTTAAGAAGTAATCAATTTTAAATATTATTTCCTGTATAATTTTCAGATCCATTCGTGTGATAATACACGTTTCACACAGACAGTGATCCTTAGCACCCATTAACCCAGGACCGTACATATTAATGTATAGTAATATTAGTTTACAATAACCCGTTCGTGTTCATGCAGAAACAACCGCAATGTAGTTCGATAACGATCTAATTCGATTACCTCGAAACACGTACGCGATTATTCTAAATGGAACGCTGCTGATTTTCCATAACGGTAACCTATTCTCGCTCGTGACAGTGTAGAATATAGAAGGAAACAATGGAAGCATTTCTCGTTTGCTGTATATAAACTTTTGTTCAAATTCGCAGGCTTTTTCCTGTGGTTTGAGCAGGAATGCGAAACATGTGAAACGTTCGACGCTTTCGCGCCATTTTTCTGCTATTTTTCGCCCGTAATTCGTGTCTCGTGTTAGCGTTTATCGAGCAACGAATGCTTTTATTATGATCCTGTTCTATTGTTATGATTAACCGTTCGGTTGCGCTCGGTTAAAAATAGGAAACAGTGATAATAAACGGATTTCGATAATATTTGCAGAATATTATGTGTTCTAGTACACTTTTATGAAATATAGGTTTCTTCTGGATTATGACACTCATGTGGAGTTGTTAATTTTCAGATTTATAACCTTGTAAATATTCGAATTTTCAAATTTTCAAATTGCCAAGTTCTTAAATTTCCACAATTTCAAATGTTCAAATTTTCTATTTTTTCCAATTTTCAAAATTCAAAATTTCTTAATTTTCACATTTCTAAATATTCCATACTTCCAAATTTCTAAATGTCTAAAATTTCAAATTTCAAATTTTCATATTTCTAAATTTTTAAACGTCTAAATTTTTAAATTTCTAAATACACCAAATTTTCAAATTCCTAAATTCCTAAATTTTTAAATTCCTCAATTCCTCAATTCCTCAATTCCTAAATTCCCTAATTCCTAAATTCCCTAATTCCTAAATTCCCTAATTCCTAAATTCCCTAATTCCTAAATTCCCTAATTCCCTAATTCCTAAATTCCCTAATTCCTAAATTCCCTAATTTTTAAATTCCATAATTCTTAAATTCCCTAATTTCTAAATTCCCTAATTCCTAAATTCCTAAATTTCTAAATTCCCAAGTTCCAAAATTCTTAATCCTTCAAATCGCTTTCTTATTTCCAACTTCCGAAATTTTTAATTTCCCAATTTTTAAGATTTCCTAGATTCTCAAAATCCCAAATTCCGAAATTTTCAATTTCTCAAATTTCCAAAATCTTCAAGTCCTCAAATTCCTAGACCTGTATTTAACTACTTAAAGTTTTCCATCTTCAAATCTCCAATTTCTAGACTTGTAAATCCCCAGATAATATCCCTAGATATCCGTAAATCCTCAGATAATATCCCTAGATCTCCGTAAATCCCCAGACAATATCCCTAGATCTTCAAAACCCCAAAGTTTCCAACTCCTAAAATTCCTAAATCCCAAGATCTCTAAATTTCTGCGCCCTCAAATGCTGAACCGATTTTCATATCCACAAATCCTCAAAAATCCCAATAAATCAACTAGGGAATGTTGAGTGAACTTTGAAAATTCCTTGGTCTTCACATTTTCCCTAGGAAAATCCAAGTATAATCTTGATTGTTATTTTTACAATATTATCTGTTGACGAATTTTGAGGTATTTAAAGAAATTATAAGTATTCCTGATATTAATTAAACAAAATTGATTCAATTAAAATGAGAAAAGTGTAATAGCTAAAATTATACCAGGAATTAAACCATGAGATATAAGCAATTAAATTCCCAAAAATCTGAGATGTTCTTAATTGAAAATCTGATTTTCCCTGCTTGGGAACCGTCACTATATCCACGATTATTTAAAATTAAGAAATTAAATTCTATATTTAATTAAATAACAATTGTTTCAGTTTCGATTCTATCAACCAATCCTATTTTTTGAAGCAGCTAAAGAAGATAAAAAAGTTTCGCCGAGTTTTCTTTGTGACAAAAAGTACCCTTTGGAGCGTCACAAAGGACAACAAAGAAACAAGTTTCCCGCCCTAAACGAAGCAATTAACAAACACCTGCCTCTAATTAAGAGTGTCTCGAATCAGTGCCCGTTAGCTCGGTGATACGGATGGTTTCATAAACTATGATATCGCTCGATTTAGCCGAAACTCTTTCTTCTTTCATCCACTTTTCCTCCCCGCAACACGGCTACAAAGTTCGTCTTCGATGCCGGTATCATCCACCCTCTTCTCGCCCCCTCGAACCAAGTAGAAGACGCAAAAAATTTCTTTAAACGCTCGCTCATTGGTTATGCGCCAATGAGCACTCAAAGAACGACCAGGCAATTCACCAGACTCGTTTCTGCACCCCCCTGCTAACCCCCGCCCCTCTGTCTGCCAACTAACAGAGAAGAAGAAGAATCTCTCTCGCGAGTTCGACGACGCGACAGGGTTCGTCTTATCGTCTCTGCACTCCAGACACCCCTCGCCCTTTTTCACGATGCATGAAGGGGTGCTGCCGATCGAGTCGTTTTTTATCCATTAAGGGATGATGCCGTGATTTATTAATGTCGGTCCCAAGCTCCGATAAATAATAACCGATAAATTGCATTTCTTCGAACTCGCGCTTCTTTCAAAGTAGATCATTAACCAGTGAACTTTCGGGGAGTCAACCCCTCAAGATGTCACGAAATTACTACATGTGATGTACCATATCATATAAATCACTATAGTATTATTACAAATTTTACGAAATAGTACAGCAACGCAAGAGAAGATCGATAAGAAATTCGACGAGATCAATCGCGAATAAATGTTTGGATTATACGAGCGCAGTTAATTAACATAATGCAATAACTACGAACGTTAACAAACAACCATCCACATAATTCGCCGGGTAACTCAATAAAACAAGTTCGAGCGTAAATTTGACTGCAGACAAATTTTCCACTCCACACGGCCATCAATTCACCGCACCGAATAAACGATTGAAAAATGATAATCAAATAAGGAATAAAATTTCAGCCGTCATCCCAGCACCTAAGTGCCAATACCCCGAGCAGTAAAACGAATGATTTGTGAGGGTGGCTTAAGCTTCGTTACCGTCCGCGCAGAGAGGCAAATGGGGGCGAGACTGGTTGAAGAGGAGGGGGCGAAAGGGGTGTTGAAAGAGGGGAACATCGAGTGTGTGCGATGAAAGAGAGATCTGACGGCTCCCGAAGGAAAGAGAGGGAGCAGAAGGTGACAGGAGGGTGCAGACAGGGTAAGAACGAGAAGCAAAAGGTGAAAAAGAGGGGATGCAAGAGGTTACAGTCCCGTCTCATCTACTTGATTGCATCGGCCGGATTACAGCCGGGCTTTAACGCATCCCCCTCGGGACGTCTAGCGTGAAAACAAAAAGAGAAGCGATTCAGGAGGGGGTGGATCGCTGCTTCCTTTCTTCCTTCTTCTTCTTCTTTAGGCATCGGTTAGATGAAATTCGAGTGAAATTCTCTGAACATAATTTTCACTTCAACCTTATTTCTTTGCATTGCTGTACTGTGTCCTCCGCTTCTTTTTCTTGTTGCTGCGCGCTAACCCTTTGCATACTAAGGTGAAACGGAGAACGTACTTTAGCGAAAGAGGTACTTATGGGACTCCGATGTTTTTTTGGTTTCAACGTAATTTCGTTCGTTTCAAAGTGAATTTGGGATTTCTATGGATCAATTTAGTCGTCGAAATTCGCAGAATTTAGAATGTAGAAATTTTACTTGTTAAATTCATAAATTTTAAAATAAGAACATTTTTGAAATTTGTAAATTTTCATGTTTTCAAATATTCCATAAATATTCGTGTTTGGACAATTTCCCAAAGTACAATTTAAAATTCTCCAAATTTCTGAAATTTTTAAACTTTCATGTTTGTAAATATCCAGCCTCAAACACAAATTTCAACATACTAAAATTTTTGAAATTCTCACATTTTCAAGCTTGTAAACATCTCAAACTAAAATTTTAGAATCCTTGAACTTCAAAATACTAAAATTTCGAAAATTCTTCAATTTCCAAACTTGTAAACATCTCAAACTAAAATTTTAGAATCCTTGAACTTCAAAATACTGAAATTTCGAAAATTCTTCAATTTCCAAACTTGCAAATATCTCAATCTAAAATTTTAGAATATTTAAATTTCGAAATACGTAAATCCCCAAATTCCTATATTCTTCAAGTACCTATTGTCGAAATTCTTTAATGTCTAAATTACTAAATTCAAAAATTTCCAAATCTCCAAATCCTCATGTAGGTCCTCATATCCCCTAATATCCAAATTCCCCAATTATCAAATTTCCAAATATCTAAATCTCCAAATCCTCAAATACCTAAATCTTTATATCCCCAAATCCTTCGATGCCCACATTCCCAAATCTCCAAACCCTAAACTTCCCAAATTTCCAAATATTCAAATTCCCTAATTACCAAATTTCCAGGCTTTGCAAATATTGAAACTTCCTAAGTCCCTAAATATCTAAAGCATCAACTTCCAAAATTTCCAAATCCACAAAATGCATAAATCCTTAAATTTCCAAATCCCAAAATCCCCGAGTACCAAACCTCCAATATTGTCCAACAACTAAACATTCCAAGTCCCCAAATATCCAAATAACCGATCTCTCAAATCCCCAAATTCCCAAAATCCGAAATTTCCAAATGCCTGACCTTCCACACTACCTACAAACGTATCGCTTCGAAATCCCGTAGCGACCGCGCAAAACTTTGATCATAAAAACAAAAATTGAAGAATTCGATTGAACAGGTCCATGTCCACATCGATGATCACGTTGACATAGCTCTTCAGAGAGCTCGAATTTGTTATTTTTCGCGCATGTAGCCGGCTAATGATAAGGGGACGGGCATATTTTTGCGCGGAGCTTGTCAGACCGGTAAAAATGTACGGGTGGTCGTAATCGAGAGTCGGAATGTCATGGATCGAGTAGTGCTCGTAAAATTGTCGAGCGTATCGATCGAGTCGTTGCAAAAATACACATGCATCCGTTGCGGGCAACTGCAGTCGACGCCTGTATGGTCATGTACATTGAATGTCTCTCTATTATTAATATGCAGTCGTACGGACGATTAAACGTGGGCCCAGCTCGGACCAGCCAATAATTATTTGTGGCATAGTTGCGTTGCCTCCATTTTCCAAAACCGCGCTCGATGCTTCATCGTCAGCTGCGTGCCACGCGACTCGACAAAATTATTCTGTTCCGACATTTTATTCGTTCGAATCAGAGATTTCCAACCCCGTCCTTGCATTGACTTCTACAATCATGTTTTTCTGCATCCTCTTATATTTTTCTGTATGACATACAGCATACAGTGCAATCTATATAATATGCAGCATACAGTATAATCGACATATGTATACAATACATACATATACAACATACAGTATAATCTACATATGTATACAATACATACATATACAGCATACAGTATAATCTACATGTACAATACATATACAGCATACAGTATAATCTACATATACAATACATATACAGTATACAATATAATCAACATATGCAATACATGTACGCCATACACTATAATCAACATATGCAATACATGTACACCATACAGTACATATACAGAATACAGTATAATCTACATATACAATACATATACAGCATACAGTATAATCTACATATACAATACATATACAGCATACAGTATAATCTACATATACAATACATATACAGTATACAATATAATCAACATATGCAATACATGTACGCCATACAGTATAATCAACATATGCAATACATGTACACCATACAGTATAATCTACATGTACAATACATATACAGCATACAGTATAATCTACATATACAATACATATACAGTATACAAAATAATCAACATATGCAATACATGTACGCCATACAGTATAATCAACATATGCAATACATGTACACCATACAGTATAATCAACATATACAGTACATATACACCATACAGTATAATCTACATATACAATGCATGTACAGCATACAGTATAATCTACATGTACAATACATATACAGCATACAGTATAATCTACATATACAATACATATACAGTATACAATATAATCAACATATACAATACATGTACAGCATACAGTATAATCTACATATACAATACATGTACAGCATGCAGTATAATCTACATATACAATACATATACAGCATATAGTATAATCTACATATACAATATATATACAGCATACAATATAATCTACAACCCCTGGCCATCGAATTAGGACCACTATAAATTTTCAGCATTTTACACTTTTTCTGTAAAATTAAAAGACCAGTTCAAATTGTAATTATATAATTTACTAGCTAGTAACATGATACACTGTACTAAATCTCTTATTTAAACGTTAAAATGCAAACAGTTAGATCACTCAGGGCTCCAAATTTTACATACGCTATTATTTCAATTGATAGAATTATATTGTTGGGAATATTAGCGTGGATTATAGCAATTTGAATCAGTAAGATAGAATTTTGAAATTATACCAATACTTGAAACTTTTTCAATTGAAGATTTGGAAATTTGAATAAGGTAATTGGAAATTATTGAAATCAAGAGATTATTTAGATTTTTTGAATTTGAGAATTGAAGAATTTACAATGTTTGAAAATTTAGTGATTTGAGAATTTATAAATTTGAAAATGTAAAAATTCGAAAATTTAAAAACTAGAAAATATAAAAATTTGGAAATGTGAGAACTTGAAAATTTGAAAGAATAACAACTTGAACATTTGAAAGTGTAAAAATTGAATACTTGAAAATTTGAAAGTGTTAAAATTAAAAATTTTTTAATTGAAAATTTGTCGATGTCAAAACGAAAGTATTCAAGAATTCATTCCACATTTTTTGCTAGTTAAGCCAACAGTATCGCTTCCACTTTGAGTGGCCATAAAAATTCCCCTTAAAACGCGCGACGAAAAAAATGTGCAGAACAGGATACTGATAGAAAACGTTGAACGTTAAATCTCGCTGTTTATTCCATAATTTAGCTTCATACATGGTCACGAATGTTGCCAGACAGTCAAGCGATAATTACTAGGAGATTACGTTGACAAAGAACCCTGAACAATTTCAGCTTGCCTAGTGGAAGTACACAGTTCCGTGCAAATTAAAAAGCAGCCAAAATGATAACGTCAAGGGGAGTAGCGATAAAACAGCAAATTAGAAATGAACGTGATTTCACGAGACTGGCGCAAGCAGTATTCATACGTTCTGAGTTTCTGTTTCAACAACGTGAAATTTGCTCGATGAAAATCATGCTAGATAAACCAACAGAGACCCAACTAATATTCGCTATGTTATGCAGTTTCTAAAAAATATACACGGATGTGTATATTTTTATAAATATAAATATACATTTTTATAAATATACACGGACGTGTACATTTTTTGCGATTTTGGAACAATGGGAGGAAACAAATATGTAGCTATCTGGAAATAAAAGATATCTGCAGTGGCGTTATTTTTCAACTGATATAGTAACTGCATGGCCAGTTATTCTGACGTACAAGATATGTTTTGTTACATGTAATATATACACTAGTTGTAGTTTCTGATTAAAGAGAAGTACTGGATAGGATTAATTTATATTTGAATATAGTAGATGGGTGATGATGTTTTTAGATATAGAATTCAAGAATTATGAAATTCGAAAATTTCAAATTCAAAAATTGCAACGTACCAAAATTCAGAGATTCCGAAACTATAGCACACTAAAGTAACATTATGTATTATTTTAAAACTGATAGGGTTTGAAAATTCGAGAGATCAAATTGTAATTCAATAAGTTAAAAATTATGAAATTAAAAAATTTCAGAATTTCTACATTAAAAAATTAAAAGATTCCAGTGTTCCAAAATCATAATATTCCAAAACTCAGAAATTTCAAAATAAAATATTTAATAATTGCAAAATATCAAAATTCTACAATTTTTAAGTATAAAAATTTAGAAATTCCAAAACTATAATATACTGAAATAATAAAATTCTAAAATTCCAAAATATCAAAGTTTATAGATTACAAGATTATAATAAGTTCTGTAGTTCCAAATTCAAAAATTCAGCTTGTAATATTGCAGTTTCAAAACTCTAAAATTGAAAAATGATGTTCAAAAATTTCAGGATTTCTATATACCAAAATTTAAAACTTTCAGCGTTCCAAAATCAGAATATTCCAACAGCCAAAAATTCCATATAAAATATTTCAGGTTCAAAATTTTAAAACACCAAAATAGCAGAATTCAAAAATTCCAAAAATATACTAGAATTCCTATTACTATAAAAATATTGTAGATATAGAAAGAAATCAAAAATTCAAAAACACCAAAATTTAGAAATTCCAAAAGTATAGTACAAAAAAATTCTAAAAATCAATGAAAGCTGCAAAATTCTCAAATTCTAAAATTACAATATTAAAAAATTTCAGAATTTCTAAATACCAATGATCCTAAATTAGAGGATTCCAAGCTTAGAGTATTGCAAAAGTAAAAAATTTCGGAATAAAATATTTGAAAATTCCAGGACCTCAAAATAAAGTATATTCAAATTCCAAAAGTTATAAATTTCAAAATAAAATTTTCCAAAATTCAAAAGTTTCAATATTCCAACATTCAAAAACTTAGAACTACAAAAATTCAAAAATTACAATATGCCACTATTCCAATATCCAACCATTTTTAAATTCCAAGATTGCGAAAAATTCCAAAAGTTATAAATTTCAAAATAAAATTTTCCATAACTTTAAAATTTCAAAATTTCAATATTCCAACATTCGAAAACTCAGAAATACAAAAATTCAAAAATTACAATATACCACTATTCCAATATCAAAAAATTTTTAAATTCCAAGATTGCGAAAAATTCCAAAAGTTATAAATTTCAAAATAAAATTTTCCAAAACTATGAAATTTCAAAATTTCAATATTCCAACATTCGAAAATTCAGAACTATAAAAATTCAAAAATTACAATATGCCACTATTCCAATAACCAAAAATTTTTGTATTCGAAAATAGAAAAATCCCCAAATCCCTAAAATTCGACCACTGTACCGAAGTCCACAGAGTACGAAGAACAATCATTCTTTCGTTCATCGGAAACTGAATTTCAAGCATCGATCTTCGCGGCTGACAACTACAAAGAATCAGACAGCCGACCGTCTATAGTCCATACTACTTTATACCTAAGCGGCGGAGTCTTACGGAAGCCGGAATCCAGCTTAATGGATTCAGCTAATTACTTCTTCCCGTACCCAAAGACGGCAACTTAAAAAGTGCCGCGTAAAAAGCCAGTCAGCCTAAGTTCGAAAAGCTGAAACAGCGAAAGAAAGTGGATGTTTGGACGGATCCATTTGGGCGTGTCTGCTAGGCCGCAAGAACTGGATTCGTCTGTCCCTGGTTACCCTAAAAACGTGGAGAGTACAGTCAGGAACAAATCTGATATCCCTAGGGAAAATATAACAATCGAAAAGAGAAAGACCTTTCATTTTCTGATCTTTAGAGAGTTCTTAGGGATTTTTAGAATTGGAATACTAGGAGTTCGATTGAAAATTTTGGGATACAAGAATTTGGATCCTAGGGAATTCGGTATTCAAGAACCTAGAAATTCGGGGATTTCCGTGGTTTGGAATTTGAGAATTATTTTTGTATTAAGCATTTGGAGTCTTGTACGAGAATTTGAGAATTTAGGGATATAGAACTCTAGGAATTTTCAAATTTAATTTGGGGATATCAAAATTTAAAGATCTAGGGACACGGGGGTGGAGAAAAGTGAACATCGGAGTATTTGAAAATTTATGATTTTGCGGAATTTAAAAATTTGAGAAATTGGAAATTTCGATACTCAGAAACTAGGGAATTTGGAGATATACAAGTTTAGTAATTTGGAGATCGGAAGAAAGATGTTTCCGTTCCACAAATATCTCAATTCTTAAATATCACCCACTATCAAATCTTTAAATTTCCAAATTAGTTTCCCTAAATTGCTAGGCCTCAAAATCCCTAGATCCATCAATTCCCATATCCGAACATCTATATCTCTAAATTCCTAGTCCTCAAATTTCCTAGATCCACAAATTACAGTCTCCGAACGTCTACATCCCCAAATTTCTAGAACTCCAAATCCCTAGATCCAGAAATTCATATTCCAAAATTTCTGAATTCCCGACTTTCTAGGGCTCCAAATCCCTAGATCCACAAACTCTTGTGCTTAAACTTCGAAATCTCCAAATTCTAATACATCAAAAGCCCTAGATTCACAAATTCTCGACTTCCATCTTCTACAACCCCAAGTTCCTAGTCTTCCAAATCAGTAGATCTAGAAATTTCTACCCTATGGTTTCCAGATTTCCCAATTCGTTAAACTCAAAATCTCTGGATCCCCAAATTTCTGTACCTTCAAATCTCTAGATCCACAAATTACAACCCCCAAATTTTTATATCCTCAATTTTCATACATTCAAATCACTTAATCCACAAATTCTCATCTCGAAACTTCTATATTTCCAAATTACCATGGCTTCCAAATCCCTAGATCTACTAATACCGTCTCCAAATTTGTACATCCCTAAATCCCTACGTCTTCAAACCTCTAAATTCACAAATTACAGTCGCTAAACTTTTGCATCTCCAAATTCCAGGACTTCCAAGCACTTAGATCTACAAATTCCCATTCTCAAATGCCTGTGTCACCAAATCCCTAGATTTACAGATTCCAATTCCCAAAAACTTGCGTCTCCAAATTTCAAAACTCCCAAACACTTAGATCTACAAATTCCCATTCCCAAATGCCTGTGTCACCAAATCCCTAGATTTACAGATTACAATCCCCAAAATTTAGCATCACCAAATTTCAAGACTCCCAAACACTTAGATCTACAAATTCCCATTCCCAAATGCCTGTGTCACCAAATCCCTAGATTTACAGATTACAATCCCCAAAATTTAGCATCACCAAATTTCAAGACTCCCAAACATTTAGATCTACAAATTCCCATTCTCAAATGCCTGTGTCACCAAATCCCTATATTTACAGATTACAATCCCCAAAATT
The DNA here is from genome assembly GCA_945859595.2 of Megachile willughbiella. NCBI lineage: Eukaryota > Metazoa > Arthropoda > Insecta > Hymenoptera > Megachilidae > Megachile > Megachile willughbiella. The sequence goes on from OX243796.1 coordinate 17,464,071, forward strand.
TTGCATTCTCAAATTCCAAGACTACCAAACACCTAGATCTACAAATTTCCATTCCCAAATGCCTGTGTTACCAAGTCCCTATATTTACAGATTACAATCCCCAAAATTTTGCGTCTCCAAATTTAAAAACTCCCAAACACTTAGATCTACAAATTTCCATTCTCAAATGCCTATGTCACTAAATCCCTATATTTACACATTACAATACCCAAAATCTTGCATCCCCAAATTCCAAGACTACCAAACACCTAGCTCTACAAATTTCCATTCCCAAATGCCTGTGTCACCAAATCCCTATATTTACAGATTCCAATCCCCAAAATTTTGCACCTCCAAATTCTTAGATCCACAAATTCCTATCCTAAAATTTCCAGAACCCCAACTCCTAGACATCGAAATCCACATCCGTACATCTCAAAATCCTCGACTCATCCTCTAAACTGATCCGTAAATCCCAACGAGTAGTCTTCCCAGCAGTACTCTTCCTCGGTTTCCATATTTTTCCTAGGGAAGGCAGATTTGCCGTTGAGTGTACGACGGCGAGGCACGACGGGGACGTTGGTAAAAAGGGATCCGTCGACGATGGGCAAGGTTCGGCCGTCGGATACAAAGCGAGAGCACTCAGCGCGTTTCCTGTCGGAGAGCCCCGGAAGCGCGAGACGCACACGCTTGCGCGTCCAAATGCTCGTTTAGATTTCTCGCGCGTGTTGGTTACACGTGGCCGCATAAAGGACCCCGTGTGCGTCGTGGAGCCGTTTGAAAAGTCCTTAAATTTTAATGTAAAGCTCTAAGTCTCGCTGTTGTGCCCGGCTATGGGATTAAATGGGCAGGAGAGACGGCGGTCGGGATACGGTGAAGGGGTATTATCCCCGCCACGCAGTTGGGTTTGCATTAAACGAGCAACGGTGAATACAAGCCACGGAGGGAAAAAACATAAAGCCCCTCGAAAGCTGTAAAGCTGAAGGAGATGGGATACATGGCTATTGCTAGTGTTACTGTTTTGCGGACGGGACGTTACGGGAGGGGACCCTATAGGAGGATGCCATGAATGGCGATGAGTGGCGGATAAGAGTTTCGGATCTTGTAAAGCGAAGCCTTGGAAACGATCCAGACGATTCTTCGACAGGGATCGCACTTTTTATGGGATGTGTCGTTCACGGGACGTTAGGGCAAACCGTGGGCAAACGCCCGCAGAAAGTTTGCTTGGGCATTACTCTGACTTCTGGCGGAACGTGCTGTTTCTATACCAGCTATCTCAAAAATGGTACTACCTGGGGATAATATAGTCGATAAACAGGAGCAATGTCTTCTATTTGGCTTAATTTTTGAAAAATTAACTTGAAAAGTCTTGAATATATTTGGAACTTTTGGATCCCCAGTTTTCTACATTTTAGAAGCTCCATACTTTCAAATCTCTGAATATCACATATTTTCAGATTTTTTAGGTATCCAATGTATTTCCAAATTTCGATGTAACAAGTCTCTATATTTTCACATTTCTATGTTCCTAATTTTCAAAAATCGTGGTATAAACCATTAATTTTCTGAAAATTTCACGATATTAAAAAATAAGTCAAAAAAGGAAAATGACACTATTTTGTAATTTGTTTACTGTATTCTAGCAAAAACGTAATGTAGGGGAAGAAGGTAGTCTAAAATAACCTAACCTAAAACGTAGCCTAATGCAACCAAGAAAGAGTCCTAGATTAGAAAAAACGTAGTCTAACTTGACTTAATTCAAACGAGACGTAGTTAAAATTAGAAAAGACATAGTTTAACCCAATGTCACTCAAGAAAGTCGTAGTCTAACCAAATTTAATTAAAAAAGTAGTCTAAGCAAATCAAACTCGAGAAAAACGTAGTCTAACTTGATTTAATTCAGAAAAAACGTAGTCTAACCAAGTCCAATTCAAAAGAAACATAGTCCAACGAAATCTAATTCGAATTAGATGTAGTGTAAAGCAACCCAGTTCAACATAGACGTAGTTTAACCCAATCAAGTCCAAAACAGAAGTAGTTCAACCCAAGCCTAAAGCAGACGTGGTTTCACTTAACCAAATCCAAAATAGACGTAGTTTAATCCAACCAACCCTGAAGCAAATGAAGTTTAACCTAACCAAATGCAAAGTAGACAACCCAACCAAAACCAGAAGTGACGTAGTTCAAATCTATCCCAGGAAACCATAAGTCAAAGGCCTAATCCAAAAACCACGTATCTAACGTATACAAGTCACAAATATACCTAACGTATTCCTAAGCAATTTTTAGCATTTTGAACTATCAGAATGCCTCAGCAACACGCCTGTTCCGCATTCTTGGTTCATTTGGTGTAATTGTAGCGTAATACTCTCGATCCTGCGTTTCTTCGCTGTTTCAAAAAATAAAACTGACTGAAAACGTGTAGAGTGCTTTGGGTCTGACTAACGACCGCCGCCTCTCCAGGACTGTAGTTTTCTTTCGTTTCTTCCGGCCTCCGTTTCAATATTTAACGAGGACACTCTTCCCGTTGATTCTTCTTCCGTGATGTTTTCTTTTAATCGAACAAATTCTACTTCCTTTGATCGCACGTTTTACAACGCGCTCGAACAACCGTTTCAAACACCAGCTATGCAAAGAAGCGCTGAGGGACACTTTCCGTACTCGTCACCGGAGGAACGTCCGCAAACGACATTTCCTCGATTAAAAAATTCGTTGAAGTTTCGTTTCAAAATATTGTTTGAATTTTCAGAAGTCTTTCTTTGAAAATCTTGCGTTTCGTGATTAGAACGGCAAAGGAATTTCATACACGCAAACATTATTAGAAAAGTTGGAAGTACTGACATGGTAGTTTATTTTCATTTTTGAAGATGTAGACCTTAGTCTCATTTGTGGAAGATTTACGAATTTTTATATCGATTTGTCACTTATTTTATTGAAACCAATTTGACACAACAGATTGGCACATAAAACGCGATGCTCAAATAATTTCAAATTTATATTAAAAAATATATATAATTTTTCCTATCGAACACACAATCCAGTTAGAACACTTTTTCAATCTCTCTTCGTGGAGTCATAATTATCAACAATATCTATTAGCAAAAACATAACGAAAATGCAAAGCAAGGATATTCATAATCTTTTAATTCTATCGACACATAAATCAACTTCATCTAAATAATTTTAAATTTATACAAAATAATATAAATAATTTTTCCTATCGGTCACACAATTCGGTTAGTTAGAACACTTTTTCAATTTCTCTTCGTAGAGTCATAATTATCAACAATATCTATTGGAAAAAACATAACGAAAGTGCAAAGCAAGCATATTTATAATCCTTTAATTCTATCGACACATAAATCAACTTCATCTAAATAATTTTAAATTTATACAAAATAGTATAAATAATTTTTCCTATCGGTCACACAATCCAGTTAGTTAGAACACTTTTTCAATCTCTCTTCGTGGAGTCATAATTATCAACAATATCTATTAGCAAAAACATAACGAAACTGCAAAGCAAACATATTCATAATCTTTTAATAGTATCGACACATAAATCAACTTCATCTAAATAATTTTAAATTTATACAAAATAATATAAATAATTTTTCCTATTGAACACATAACCCAGTTAGTTAGAAATACTTTTTCAATCTCTCTCCGCGGAGCTATAACCGTAAACGCTATCTATCGGCAAGAACATAACCAAAATGCAATTTTTTAAATTCCAGCGGGAGGTATGTTTTGATCGATAACGAACTACAAACGAACATCTCGCAAATGTCCTGGAGTGGCCCGGTTATCCGAAGCAACGTGTATGCGATATCACGTACGAGTTCTTCGCCAATATTTCAGCACCCTATTGCGGAAGCTCGTCAGGATCCCACCCTTACTTTATTCCGGAACTGCTTCGCGGCGATAACTCGCGCGGAGCTGCCTGCTGGGATCGTAACAACGAGGGAAACTCGGTCCTGGCCGTGGTTAACGTTTTTCCCACTCCTTTTTTTTCTTTTACTGCGGGATACGACTATCGCCAGCTCGAAAATGATTATTCCTCGCTTTACAGCTTTCTTGTCGAGGGTGGGCGGCCGGGTGATCGCGGAGCTCTCTATATATCAGCCCCGTACACACACGACCCGACTACATTTCCCACAGGCGCACTAGTCTCTACGTGAATTGCATTAGGAATTCCGAATATCCGGCGAACTTCCTACGCGCTGATCACTTGAGAATTTCAGCAAAGCGCACGTCGATTCGAAGGAGCTTACACCATAAATTTCGTCGTACGTGTGTAACGCCCACTTCGGAAGTAACGTCGCATTACCGATGCACCGAACGAACGGAACAACTCCCTGCACCCTGCACAGCAATCTGCACGGTGTTAATCTAGGGAAGCCTCGATATAAGCGAAAATTATCTACGCGATATTGTTGAAGACACTGGCAATGCCTGTACCGCGTGGAGAACCCCACATCCTTTACAACTATTGTCTAATTGGGGTTTGGAGCATATGAGTACTCCACGTATGGATGTACTGATCACAACCCTATTTTTGGCGCGTAGACTGGTCTAGGTTTAAGGGACCCCACATTGAACAGTGACGTTCTGTCATTGGAGGTGACCATTCGAAACGTCTACCGACTTTCTTTGGGTCTATTGTTGTGGGAGACCGCTAGGGCCAATAGTTCCCACTATGTAAAATACGTGTGAATCTAGGTGTCCATTTTTCTTTTTTGACTAATTGAAACTAGGTCAGGCAGGACCCTGGGTCAGCCTTCTACGCGCCAGAAATAGGGTTGTCTACAATACTGTAGTGAACCCAGGAATTGGTGCGTGAGGAGGTCGACCCAAAGTAAAAGGAGCTACTCGGTCGATCCACCTATGCCTACCATGAACACTTCCAGCATGACATATCCACAAATAAAAATAACAATGAGAGTATCTCATCGAGACATTTGCTGACTGTCATTGTTTTTGGCCTTATTGAATTTAGGTGTCCATTTTTCTGTTCTGACCAACTAGGGACCATAGTCCTTTCGAACACTTAGGATAGTCTTCTACGCGTCAATTTCTGGATGTCTACAGTATGCACTGTTGCTATTCTTTTCGTTTAGTTTTAATTGTACGCCTGTTTTGTATTATCTAGTTTCTCTCCATACTTCTTTCACCATTTTTTAAATATAATTATTTATTGTTTTCATTCTACACATGTTTGTTTTTATTTCGCACAACCCCTTCAACAGATATGAGCGAAAAAATTATCATCAGTGTGGGGAGGACCCCTCGAGAGAGTTATAAAGCTCATTTCACGGGAAATGTCACGTGATACGAGTTCGGGTAGATTCGTGAAACAATATTAATGCAAATGTGAAAGTTTTTTATTTTGTATTATTTTGATTTGAAAGTTTTACCAATAGATTTATCATACTTTTCTGATTAAAACGAGACCAAACACGATATAAGCTGGATTATATTTACTAATTTTCGATACAGTGAAGCCTTGATATAAGCAAAAATGATGGACAAGAAGTTCACTCTTTGAAGCTTAATGTTTGTTGAAAATGATTACGCGAATTTTTCATAATATATTTTAGCTGGTTATTGAGAAATAGTCGTTTAAAAATTTTGGGGTTTAAATATTTAGAAATTTGGGAATTTGGGTAATCAGCAGTTTAGAAATTTGAACCATTTCATAATTTGCAAATTTGATAGTGAAAAATTTGAGAAGCTAAAATTAATGAAAGTTTAAATAAATGTGGAAATTTAAGAGGTTGGCAATTTCGAAATTTGTAAAATTTGAGCATTTAATGATTTTGAAAATAAAATTTTGGATCAAAAAATTTAAAAACTTAAAAAACTTGAAAATTTTTTAATAGGGACTTTGGAAAATTAGAAAATTGGAAAATATTGATTAGGAAATTGAAGAATTTAGGGATTTGAAAATTTAGAAATTCGGAAACGTGGTAATTTGGAAAATTAAGAATCTGGGTATTTGAGAATTAAAGAACGTGATAATTTGAATTTTTAGAAATTGCAAATATGGGAATTTGGGTATTTACAAATTTGGAAAGAATAACTTAAAAATCTAAAACTTTGAGAACGGTATATTTAAAAATTTAAGTTTTGTAAAAATAGAAGTTTGGGAACTTAACGACCTCGAAATATTGCAATTATCGATAATATTAAATATTAAAATATAAAAATTTATCAATTTGTAGTTTTGAAAACTGAGATTAAAAAATCTGTGAATATTGAATCCAATGATAAAGACATTTGTAACTTCACGAGTGGTAAACATAAAAATCCAGAAAATGTATAAATTAGATATCTCGTTAAGTAGTAAATTTATGACGGCGGTAGCATAAAATTAGGTTGCATAGGGTGACAAAATGTCTAGGGGCGATCCTGTGAGTAACCGCGCGGTTGTTTGCGCATTCGTTACACCACAGTTCCCGGTGCACCTTTATCCACCCTTCCGACGACTTTCGCCCTCTCGTCAGTATGCTAACGCATTCCAGGGGTTGTCGAAAAAAAGAGATCTTCAAATCGAACCACGGCACGGGTCTGCTTCGTCATTGTGCACACGGTATACATAATACATGCGAATAATATTAGTCTGCGCCTGACGGAACGATGCTTCTGACGAGGCGCTCGAATGCGCGCATTTTCACGGCCGCCCTTTTCATTTTTTCCACCTTGTACCTTTCATTTTCTTTCGCCACCGTCGAGAGTATTAATTTTCGCGTCGTCCTCGTGCACCAGCTTCCGTTTCCGCTCGCGCAATCTTCCCTGGTGTCGTTACACCGCTTGAATCTGTCCCGTGATGATTGCGTGAATTAAACCGTGACATGAAAGTATATTTTGCGTTAGATTGTAAATTAACTCTTTGTTGTTGTATTTTGAAAGAGAAAATCTACGCGAAAAATAGAGAATAAAATTTTATCAGCTTTGTTAATATTATTTTTTATCTTGAGGGTGCAAAATGACTGTCGTCTAAAAACAGTTTTCACCTATTTTAAAATTATTTAAAAAATAATAAACGTAAAGCTGGTGGATTTTAAAAAGATCTCTTACATTCCAGTATATGACTAATGTATATTTTATTTCTTTTTTAGGTGACTTATCGTTTGTTTCAATGTGAATATAAATTCACTTGACTACTTAATGTACAGAAAAAAATAGACATTTAAGTTTGAAATAAAGTTTACTTTCTCAAGCAAAATAATTGGTTTTTGATTTTACATACAATATCAATAATATACATTATTAATATTTATAAACTATTATCCCTTTGCACTACGAGATTTATTTTGCCATCTAAAATGTACCCTCAGAGGGGACAACTAAGTGCAATGGGTTAATATTTATACATATAATATTAATATTAAATTAATACAATATTATCACAATAACTTAAAAGTGGTGTTCCTACATTTTCAACAAAAAATCGCACCTTTTCATTTTTAACAAGTGCAATTTGTAAGAAAAAGAATATGAAAAAATTCTGTAGTATGCGCTACTAGGATTACAATATTACAGAATTATTTCCAAATTTTTGCACGTCGTTAAATGGGAAAAATACGGTAAAAACTTCGATTTTTCCCTGTTACTACCCTTCTCGTTAAAATAAAGGTTGAAACTTTGAGTGAGACGTGTTTTGCATATGTTATCGAATATTGTTTTTTACTTTTTACAGGTAGAATTTACAATCTAAAATCTGAAAAATGTTTTATGGTACCTGCTTCGTTAATTGAACTATCTGTTAGCAAAAGTCCAGTGGCTCGCGTGTAGGCATTGCACCCCTATTTCCGGTCGATATTATCGATAACATAGTAAGAGAAAAATGTTTAAGTTTGTTCTTTTAGAATTTTATCAAGTTTCTGAATGTTTGTTTTCTTTTATATGTATTTTGAAGCAAAGACTAAAAATGTTCACCCCCACTAATAATAGCTACGAGCCGCCATTACAAAAGTCATGTGTTAAAATGTAAGATATTTCACAAAAAATGAAAAACGGTTTTCGATTTTTTTAGCTATAGTTAACTGACAAATCTGGATAAATATAAAGACTATGAATAATTGTGTACTTAATTAAAAGATATGAACATAAATATAACTCCTTCGGTACAAAATTGGTATTTTTCATTTCCGTGTCTTTGTAAATTTTTCACAAATTAAATTTTCAACCTAAAGATTTGCAAAAATTTTATAATATTAATTATTATCAATAATTTTATTATATAAAATTTGTTAAATATTATAGATATTTTAGTTAACGAAGCAAATAATAATAGTAATCGCAATAATAATAATAATTAATATACAATTACAATTATAATTATTATTGCGATTAATACTATTTACTTCGTTAACTAAAATATCGCTAATTTTAAAAAATTTTTCACATACTATGTCAGAAATTTTTGCTGCAGAAAATTGTGATTTTCAGTTTTTGCCCTTTTCCTGCCCTCCGAGGTAAAATTTTCCATAAATAATTTCTTCAGGAATCGTCAAATAAATCATAAGAGGAATATGGTTGAAGGAAAATTTTCACCGATTTTTCCGACAATACTTCGGACGTAGCCGCGTGAGCAAAAATCTGATCGGATTTTTGAACGATAAGGGCAGATTTAGGACGAGTGCCGATGGAAATGATCGCTATGAATTTTTCGTCGGTTCGCCGCAAGACGTTTGATCCGATTCTTGGTTATCGTTTACCGCACCGCTATCTTGCAGAATTCGCGAGAGGGAAATTGAATGAAAGTTCGCCAGGGAGAATGTCGCGGGCGACGGAAATTTTCATCGTTCGAAATCGGAACACCGAAAGTGGAGTGGAAGTCACGTATTCGACTCGTGGCAGGGATGCGTTTCAAAGATAAAAGTTGTTTCTGGAGCGCGAAAACTTTTCCTCTGACATTTATATGCTAATATCGGGCATATATATGACGAAAATATTGGAAATTAAACGACACTTTTGTTTATCGAACATCGAGGGTGATCACTGCAGGCCTTCGAGAGCCTACGTGTTTAGGGAAAACTTAGGAAGAGCCTACATTTTCAGATTTTTGAAAATTTCATATTAACAGATTCAAATTTTTCAGAACTCAAGATTTCACTTTTGATTTCACTTAAGATTTCAATTTTATACATTTCCAAAATTTTGCGAAGAAATTCAGAAATTTTCAAATTATCAAGTTTATATCTTCCGTATTTCCAATTTTAGGTTTACAAATTGTCAAATTATTTAATTTACGAACTCCTAATTTTCAAATTTAAAACTTCAAATTTTCAAATTTCTTCGGTCGTCAAATTTCCTAATGTTTAATTTCTTAAATTTATAAAGTTTCGAATTCCAATGACCTCAAATACTCTAATTTCTAGTTCTAAGCCTTCAAATTTATAAATTTTGAAATCTTTAAATTCTTAAATTTCTAAATTCATAATTCCCAAATATTACAATCCCCAAATTCTCAAATTTTCAAATTTTCAATTGTCCAAATCCTAAAATTCCCAAATTTTCAAATTTTCAATTGTCCAAATCCCAAAATTCCCAAATTTACAAATTTGCAAGTTCCTAAATTCCACTAAATTTACAAATTCCCAATAAATTCTTCGATCGCCAAATTTGAAATTTCTAAAATTCACAGTTCCCAATTTCCCAAATTAAATTTCTGATTCTGAACATCCCAATGTACTAAACCTTTAAATTCTCCAACTCCTAAATTTCCAAATTCATAATTCCCAAATATCACAATCCCCAAATTCTCAAGTTTCCAAGTACTCAAATTTTCAAATTTTCAATTGTCCAAATCCTAAATTTCCCAAATTTTCAAATTTTCAATTGTCCAAATCCTAAAATTCCCAAATATCTAAATTTGGAAGTTCCTAAACTCCACTAAATTTACAAATTCCCAATAAATTCTTCGATCACCAAATTTGAAATTTCAAAAATTCACAATCCCCAATTTCCCAAATTAAATTTCTGATTCTGAACTTCCCAATGTACTAAACCTTCAAATTCTCCAATTCCTAAATTTCCAAATTAATAATTCCCAAATATCACAATCCCCAAATTCTCAAGTTTCCAAATTTTCAAATTTTCAGATTTTCAATTGCCCAAATTCTAAAATTTCCAAATTTTCAATTGTCCAAATCCCAAAATTCCCAAATGTCTAAATTTGTAAGTTCTTAAACTCCACTAAATTTACAAATTCCCAATAAATTCTTCGATCACCAAATTTGAAATTTCCAAAATTCACAATCCCCAATTTCCCAAATTAAATTTCTGATTCTGAACATCCCAATGTACTAAACCTTTAAATTTTCCAATTCCTAAATCCAAATTCATAATTCCCAAATATCACAATCCCCAAATTCTCAAATATCACAATCCCAAAATTCTCAAGTTTCCAAATTTTCAAATTTTCAATTGCCCAAATTCCAAATTTTCAAATTTTCAATTGTGCAAATCCCAAAATTCTCGAATTTCCAAATTTCTGAATTTTCAAGTCCGCACAGTTTAGTAATTCTAATGCAGTGCTTTAGCCTAGTGTTGCTGATGCTAGTACCCAAAAAAGAATCAACAAAAATTTAACAAAAACCCTTGCAAAACTACAGTCCACAAAATGTCTTCAACATCCGATAACTTTGATCGTTAATTTGTATCGTTTCTTTTTTTTGTATAATAGTAACAGAAATATCGTACCACGCAAAGGACTATTTTCTATGATCTACTCAAATAAGGTAAAGGAAATCCCTACTTAGGATGGTATAATGAAGTTAGGGAAAATACACCCCGCCACTGAAGCCTGGTTTCTGGTGTGACTCAAAGACTCGCTCTATGTATATACCTATATACGCGTCTATACTCTTCGTTTGCTCGGCGATACATGTTTGCACAAGGGTATCTGCATCTCAACGGTAAATACGCCAGAAACTCGACGTTGTACCAAGCAACGTTTCCGAATTTTGCCTTAGAAGTTTCCGCGAACCTTCTTTATTATTTGTGTTTAAATAATTTTCTGCAACCAGGAAATCTACGGTTACCTTTCGAACATTTTCTAGCACAGAAACTAGAACTAACGATCTGAAGAAGTTATATTTTATAACAAGAAATACGGACCTGTTGGTTTCAAGTAAAACAATTTTGAACACACTTTGTTTTTCTCTTAAACTTCATCGTATGTTTAAAATTTTTGTTTGCATAATCATTCAATTAATTGGTTAAATTTTCAAATTTTTAGATTCTTAAATTTGTAAATGTATGAAGGAGAAAATTTAAGAATTGTGAATTTGAAGTTGGGAAATTTCAGTATTTTTAAATTCCTGCATTTGGAAATTTGACACTGTGAACTGGGAATTTTTGAGCACCGAAATTTTCAAATTTCTGAATTCCAAAATACCTAAATTTCTAAATTTCTAAATTCCTAAATTCCTAAATTTTTAAATACCTACATTCTAAAATTCCAAAGTTTCTAAATTTCTAAATCTCTAAATATGTAAATTTCGAAACTCCAAAATCTGAAGTTCCTTCATTACTGAATTTCTAAATTCTTCAATTTCAAAATTTGCAAATTGCCTATTAGAAATTTCTGAACTCCCATCTCAGAAAAATGGTACAATCTAAACCTGATATCTTTAAATTTCTAAATTAGGAAATTGTAAACTTCCAAATTTCTAATTCCTGATTAAATTTCCAAGCTGCAAAAATTTCTAAACTTCAAATCCACTTTGTGTCCTATAATTTTAACCTTAATTTCCATATTTAATTCTTTACCCCTTTAAAAATTGCATCCTATATAAAATCCAAACATAAAATAATATAAAATCCTCTTCTTTCATTTCTAAGCTTATTAAGCTAATATTATCTAGAATCGAAGCATACACATAAATGTCAACACAAACCTGCTAAATTTACGACTAACAGAAACAAAGAAGAATCACAAGGACGGTACTATAAACAAGCTCTTACCAAATGAAACTCCCAACATGGCAGCCAATACGTTAACAAAAGCCATAAAGTAGTTTCGCGTCGTCAGCAATATAGAATGGAATTGGTACGAGTTGCAGGAGAAATATTTAAACGAGAGAAATATTCGGTTGTTCGACGAGGATCGTACATTAAGCACGCCTTTCCTCTCAGCATAGTCAAGATAAACTGGTTCGTACGTCCGTTCCCGTACATTCCATGGGGGATGGTGTTCCCGTCGACTTTTCTGGTAATGACTCTTAGCCCTTTCAATGCGGGGCCGTTTCTTAGAATTATTGCCGGTGACGACCTACTAACCCCCCTGGAACCCCTTGACGTTTCTGCACAACCCATTGGAAAGCGATGCATCAGGGTAACTGTTTCTTCGATCTGAGATATACGTTTCGCAAAGGGTTAAATGGCACTTCAAGATTTGTATTTAATCCTGCACAAGAACCTGCAGTCACTTTGCTGATAAAATTTCTTTAAAGCTTAGTAGTCACTTTTCCCTTTAAAATTCGCTTGCAAATTTCTTAAAGGTATCATTTATGTCTATAAATAGCTAACAAGCCTGATGAAGTATTAGAGTTGCCTGCTATTCCCTAGAGGGGTCAAGCCGTCCCGCAATATCACGTCTAATGTTACAATTATTTGAACCAATATTCGTGCTGTAACTACCACTATAATATATCTGATCCTTCTAATCCTAATTTTGCTGTTGACAAACAGCAACCTTGAAACTTAGTTGAACAGTTTAATGAATTCTTTTGAAGTTATTTCTCTAGAATTAATCCCTTGGCTTATAACATCGAGTCAGACTCGTGACGTTACAGTTCAAATGTGACAAAATCGTATTTGTATAAAGATCGAGTTTTGAGTATGGCAATTGCAGTTTGCATAATTAAAGATCGCTAAATCCAAAATATACCTAACATTTCAACATTCTTTATTTGCCTTAACGCTACGTAATAATTAAGCAGCTGACTGACGCACCTGCCGAAACTTGTAAGCTAAGGGGTTAATTTCCACTATTGCCTGTTTCATAATGATTGTACATCACATTTGTAAGACTATAGACCAGGGGTCGGCAACCTTTCTGGAGTTAAGAGCCATTTTTTTCCAATGTGATAAATAATTTTTTTAAAGAGTCAAATATAAATACATACATCGGTATGTATTAGAAAAAATAATATATCTGCTGTGAAACACGTATTGATTGTGAAATCAAAACATTCTATTTTGCGTAGTAACAGAACATATAAGTCAACGTATTAAAGAAAACGGAAACAGTTTTTGGTTTTGAGTGTGGCATCGGTGAGTGTGGAGAGCAAGGTTAGCTAAAGCTAGGTTTACATGCATGCGATCTGTCCCGCATTTCGGTATGTGCGCAGGATTATTATATTTGTTTGGCAATTGCAATATTGCAGTTAATTTTTCAATATGTACTATTAAACTACTCAAGAACCACAAATTTTATTTTACTGAGCCGCAGATTGCCGACTGCTGCCCTACACAGCTCTATAATCTATGTTATGAAAAATTTGTTCCCTTACTATTGGAACTATGAAAAATAAAGATAACAAGATGATGTAAAATATTTGGAAAGGTTTGTCGAAAATAAAAATACTACCTGCAATTTTCAACTACTTCAGTGTCAATATGTTAACCAGTTAACTGCGATATGTGGAACAAATTTTTTTTTCTGCTTTCACCTTCAAAATAGTTAGTATGTGGTGTAGAATCATTCTGTTACAGTTTGAGCTCAAAAATCTTATTTTAAGAGATTATTCTGAATGTGACCTATCTTACTCAGCTTTGAACCACATCACAATATTAAATGAAGTTCAGTCTGTACCAATTAAGTATGTCTCTAGAATTAAATGTATTCCATGTTTTTTTGAATCCTAGCTATTTTAACTTTTGATATATCTTAGTATAATCTTTAGATGAAGTATATTTTAGTCAATGAAGTAGCAGAAAGCTCAGTGACTTCCTCTTTTTAACTACTCAAAATTCCCGACACACTAAAACATTTTTATTCCAAAGAATAGACAAACATAAAACAAAAGTGCAGCTGCAATCGTAAAAGTGCAACTGTACTTCTTTACTGGCTCAACTGGCCATCAGGGTAGAATAATTCGAGATTTACGTGCAACTGTAGGTCATCGAAGTGTTCCGAAACTCGACTTCAGCCAAAGGCACGAATAGCCCTTAACTTCGCCAAGAAGTGTCGTAACTCATAATTCCAGGCTGCAGTGAGCTGGAAACTCGCGTACATATACGTCGTACGTTTTGTATGAGGGCAGATGTGCCGCCTCCTTCACGCACCGCCTGGTAAATAGGAACTGTTGTACGACAAACTTTCGCGTCTCTGTCTACGGTGCACTCCTCCTTGTTACACAGTCAAGAATACGTACAATGTGTCCCGTTTTATTGCACACGACTATCGACAATGTTACCAAATTATTTCACAAATATATTAGAACTTTTTTATGGAAGACATTTTCTACTAAAATTTCTACAAGTTCTCTTTTATGGAGGATTAACTTGTTCATATGCAAATTGCATATGGGCACTTATGATACATATATGAAACTATTTATATTTGTTTATTATATGCATAATACATGTATAGCTATGTTCATATATAAATATAGAGAAATACATTTATAAGAATTGTGTTAAAAATTTAGTTATAATAGATAAATATATGATTGTTCAGTAGTTTGAATATGTATAAGTGTACAATTATTCAGCAGCTTATATATGCATAACTACATAATAAATATATATAGTTATTTACGTATACATAAAGATGTAAATTGTCCAATAGTCTACAGTTATATAAAATTGTCTACATCCACAAAGACACAAAAATAACAGTAAAAACACCATATTATATATTCTCAAAAATTATGCTTCATTAATAAATTTTGTTTATTGTTTAAACACGGTTAAATTCATAGTTACGATTTGAAATAATATTTAATTAATTATACTTCATGTGTAAGTTTTAACATATAATTACGTACTCTATAACAATAAATAAGTCTGATAAAAACTGAGAAAATAAGAGCTGAATATAATAACTATTTCAAATACGAAATATTTATAATATAATAAATATTTTGAATATGAAATATTTATGATACAACAAGTATCGTATACGTTACGAAGTTATTAGCGACATGAAGAGTTAGGTTGATAAAGTAAAATACACACTATATATGGCACACGCTACGCAAAGGTGTACACGAAGAGAAATCTTTTCGTACTTTCGCACCTGCCCGTTTCTGTGACGTAATTACTCGCGCGGCTTTGATGAATCAATCAGTCGACTGCAGTCGCGTGTGCGAGTGCAACTGCAGCTTCTGCAATTCAAATGAGAATTTTCTACGGACCAGTGTCACCTGGTTGCTCCGGCACGCAGAGAGAAGCGGAATCGTTAACTCGTTTGAATATGGTGCTGCCATTTTTGTATCAATGTACAAAAACTGTATCGCGCAGAGATATTCGAATTTGATATGTATGTCAGTCTTCTAACTCGATTTTGTGACATGAAAGTGTCGCGAGGCGGCACTAATTTTAAATAACTTTGAAGCTTGAAGTCTGCCGAAAATCATATAAACGATTTATTAGAACATTTTATATAAATAAAATAGAAGAAAGAGAAAGACTATGAATTTAGTGTGTTAAATGGTACGATTTCGAGAGGTCAAAATTGGACAATTTCATGACAGAAAAGGTTCACAGAACATTCTCGTAGCATATTAATTTTAAGATTAAAAATTAAAGAAAATGATTACATAAATTTCTATACTATCTATATCTAATGTTTTTAATACAAGTAAAAAATGGGGAAAGAAAACGAGAAAAATTGAATAACAAATTTTTGGAAGGTAAAAATTCGAAGAGAATTTCATGACAGAAAAGTTTCGTAAAAGAACACTTATGATATATCAATTTAAAGCTTAAAGATTGACAAAAGTGACTGTATAAATGCACCGTAACCAATCGTAACAAAAAATGAAAGTTTGTCAATTACAGCCAACAATGTTAATATGTTATACAACAGTCCAATGATGAAACCTAATAGTCTAAGACAAATTCATGACAGAAAAGTTAAGCAAAGTGGCACTTATGATATATCAATTTAAAGCTTAAAGATTGACCAAAGTGACTGTATAAATGCACCATAACCAATCGTAACAAAAAATGAAAGCTTGTCAATTACAGCCAGCAATGTTAATATGTTATACAACAGTCCAATGATAAAACCTAAAAGTCTAAGACAAATTCATGACAGAAAAGTTAAGCGAAATGACACTTATGATATATCAATTTAAAGCTTAAAGATTGACCAAAGTTACTGTATAAGTGCACCATAACCAATTGTAACAAAAAATGAAAGTTTGTCAATTACAGCCAGCAATGTTAATATGTTATACAACAACAGTCCAATGATGAAACCTAAAAGTCTAAGACAAATTCATGACAGAAAAGTTAAGCGAAATGGCACTTATGATACATCGATTTAAAGCTTAAAAACTAATAAAAATGACGGTATGAATGCATCATAACTGGACTTAACATAACATGACTAGTTACCACCTGTAGCAAGAAATATTATTATACTGTATAGAACTATTCGAAACATAAAAAGTTCAGAACAAAATCATGACAGAAAAGTTTCCAGAAATGGCACTTATGGCACATCAATTTAAACCTTGAAGATCAACAGAAATGCCTGCATAAATCCATTTTGACTAATACTAACAAAAAATGAATGGCTGTTAATTATAACAATCGATGCTACTGTATTAATATAACAAAATTTCGGAAAGTGTAAGATCTCAGACGATTTCATGACAGAAAAGTTTCATGAAATGACACTTATGGCACATCAATTTAAACTTTGAAGAACAACAAAAATGACTGCATAAATCAATTATGACTTAACTTAACATAAAATGAATGGTTATCAATTATAGCAAACAGCGCTGCTGTATTTACATTGCAACTGTGTAATTTCGAAATGTAAACGTTTTACGATAATTCCATGACAGAAAAGTATAGCGAAGTGGCACTTATGACATATTAATCTAAAGCTAAAAGTATAACAAAAACGACTATATAAAATTCCCATCAATATTCTCGATATCGACATGTTATAAATCAGAGAAGTATTATACATATTCTTCAATTTGGAATTTGTTCGTGTCGTTTCGTAAATCATGTTACATCATGAATGACACGGTATTTACGATATTGCGACGAAGAAAAGATTCGCGGAACTGTCGCATCCGATAGAAATTTTATTGGATGATGACGACGCTTATCGCTTCTGTTATTGACAGTGTTATGAAGCGAGTCATTGTAGCTTCGTATCTTTCTCAGAAAAATTCTGTATCGACTCAGGGACAACGTGTGTAACACGTCCACTTTCATCGAAAGCAATCCTAAATCTTTCATACGACATGATTGATATTCGGCGAATGATACGTAACCTTCTTCCCCTTAGAAAATATTGAAGTACAGTAACTCGCAAAATTCAAATTAAGAGCTCTTTGCATCTCGAAAGAATCAATTTTGAATTTTTCCGACTTCTTGATAAGGCACATTTTTCAGCTTTCAATTTAGTATAAAAGACTTGTAGTGAAAGGTTGCGGAAAAGTGGAATGATTACGGTAGAATTATGTTTATATGAACATATTGGAGAACAAATTAAAAATATAAAACTAGATAGAAATATAAGTCTAGATAGATGAGATCATTGAAGTATACATATTTTTTCTCATCGTCTATGATTTTTGTTTCAGTTAATAGAAATTTATATTTCTATAGGAGGATTTAACATGGGATTTGTATAGACACTTATATGAATAGTAATGAAGTAAACTTCAGAAAATGAAAATTTGTAAGAAAATACGTTGCATGATGTATACAGAATTTCTCACTCATTTTTACGAAATGACTTTTAAAAATTGTATTATAAAAATATAATTATAATACAATTCAATGTATCGGGCAATTTGGACAACTAATACAATATATTAATCTGAGATACTTATTAGTATGTAATGGGTATATATACTAAATAATAATATTTAAAACGTAAATTCTGTTTTATACGATTTATTACACACTACAAATTATTATTTAAGGAAGGAGCATAATTTCTTACCAGAAGTTCAGAACATTGAAAATATGAGGGGTTGATATATCAACACGCTGTCGCACTGAAGTTAAAAATTTTATTCGAGTATTTTTATTTTTAACAAATTTACCAAAGATATTCACAATGTTTTGTGGCATTTAATATTCATAATTCTAAATATTTAATATGAGTATATTTAACGAAGTAACAAATTAATAAATTAACGAAGAAGAAATTTTTAATAATATAGATGATCATGTGGCATCTACATGTGTGTAGCAGTCAAAATGTTAATATAACAGTAACCTTAAAGATTATTCCGATTATTCGAGTTACTCGAGTCGTCTCGCAGTGTCGAAATAATTACAATTGGTGTCTGTTAAACGAGAAACCGGAAGCTTGGCCAATGCAATTGGCACGCGAATCATTAACGCGGTTAAAGGACGCCACGATCGTTTCCGTGAAATCCAGACGGCAGATTCATCAGTGTCTCGGTAGAAATCGATCAATTAAAGCTCGCACATAGCACGCTCGCTAAATAAGGGGAGCCATGACGCATTGCGTCCGACTGTTTCTTGCGAAACGCATCGTTAACGAGGTTCACGCATGCACCCAGAACGATACAGCATCCCGTCGATAACTCGAACGATATTCACGAGCGACGTGTTGCGTTTTTAATCGAACGTGTTCGCATCCAGCTTCTTCCCTTTTTCTTCTGTGTGCTCTGCGTAACGATCGTTTGAATCTTTCATAAGAGCGTCGCGGAAAAGGTCACGATCGAATTAAAATTTATGCCCTGGCTTCGAACACCCCATGCGAGACGCTTTGCCACCCCTGTTCGATCGGCGAAACTTTCACCAGACTGTCGGTGTAAATTGCTATAGTGCTTTCCTACCAAATAGCTTTTCCTGTTTAACACCTTGAGTAACGTGTCGATCATTTGATAGCCGACGTTGGGTTTTTCGAGATGTTTGCTAGAGTTTTCTAATTTATTCGGGTAATTAGACATTTTTGTTAATACGGAGATTGGCTGGAATTGATGTAAAATCAAGTTAATTTGAAAATTTTTGCTTTGGAACGCTGAACGTTTTGTAGGATGTATTAGTTAGGTATAGTTTGTATTTCATATAAGAAACTGAGAAATTAAAATAATTAGAAATGTTCAAATTTAGAAATTCAGAATTTTTTAATTTTTCGACTTACAAGGATTGATATTTCCGAATTTTCGGTTCTTAATTTTTTGAATTCTTAAATTTTCAAATTTTCATTTTTCTACATCTGCAAATACTTAAACTTTCAGAACTTCTAATGGAAATTTCTAAATTCTAAATATCCAATATTCGCATTTTCAAATTTCCAAATTTCCAAATTCTCAAATTTTCAAATTTTTCAATTCCTAATAGAAATTTCTAAATTGTTAAATTTCCAAATTTTCATCTTCTTAAATTCTAAAATTCTGAAATTTTCAAGTCTTCACATTTTTAATAGAAATTTACCAATTTCTAAGATTCCAGATTTTCAAATTTTGATATTCTTAAATTTTCACATTCTCAAATTCTTAAGTTTTCAAATTCCCAAATTCCTAAATTTCTCAATTTTTATATTACCGTACGACCCAACTTGTAAGTTCATAAATTTCAGATTAAAAAATTTTTTAAATTACAATTTCTACTTTCTGAATTATGAAATTACAAACTTTTTAATTTCTAATTTTCAGAATTACGAAATTTCAAAGTTTCCAAACTAAAAAATTCACGTAAGTTTTCAGAATTCCCAAATCTTTGCACACTCAAAATTCAGTTAAAACATTCTTAAATCTTTAAAATCTAAAATTTTTACATTTCTAAATTTCGCATATCTAACCAAGGAAATACTCATTTCAAAACTTAACGATATTCATTCCCAGATAATACAAATAGAGAAATTCCTAGCAGAATAAATAAAAAACACAATTTAAACAATCAGTCTCATAAATTACACAAAATTGTTTTCTAAAATAAAGCAAGTAACAAAATGTTACATTTGCATCAGAAACATCAACTAATTTACAAACCAGGCGCCTCACGCGAATTCGAACGTGTATTTAAAATTTCGAGCGCCTACAGTAAACATATAGGTAGAACAAAAATGGGATGTAGAGATTTTAAAGTCGTTCCAAACGATTAAATGTGTCTGAAACTGTCGAAAATGATAGCAAAGACGATTATTCTTGATTTCGCGACGGCTGACGTCAATGACGACCTATGTAGTATTGTCGTCATCGATGAGTTATGGAGCTTTTAACGTGCTTTCAGTCGATTTTATATGTCAGAAATTACCGAAAACGATACTGAAACACGGTTTTTTATTGATTCGGCAACGATCGACGTCGATGATGACAGGTTCCTATTGTCAGGTCGCCGCCAAAACCTCTATAATAAATTTAGGATGTCTGACGAGTCTACCCCAAAAATTTCAAGTCAAAAGACCAAAAATTGAGACATGTGGAATAGACAAATGAACAAATGTAGATCGAGTCGTCCGAACCTCACTACGTTTGGTAAATCCTGGCCATCAAATTAGGACCACGTACGAAAATTCCACATTTATGGCTATAACATTATGTCATATAGAAAATTGTCTTGGGTCATGCAGAATTATTACTAAATACGTTGATGACGATATATACATAGCAATTTGTTACTATCGTAATAATAAATTGTGTGGGTGATGATTAAGGGCTGTGCGAGCGTTTACGTTAGGCTCGAGTATCGATAGTGCGTTAGGTGAAATTTGAATGCCATAGAAAATGTCTGCCTACTCAAAAGACTAGTTTACAACTCTCCAACCACATTATCTGAGTTGAAAAGAATTACAGATATTTGGGAAAATAATGAAGATATAAAGCATGTGATCAATGTATACAGAGCATACCGCAAGCTGTGACCAAAGCAAAGGAAATACAAGATACTGTCATGTGTTAATAATGTTATGTACAGTAGTAGTTATGTTAGTAGCTAATAAATATTACAATTTGAACAGGCCTTTTACGGAAAGCGTGTAAAGTGCTGAAAATTTATAGTGATCCGATGGTCAGGGACCATAGTAAACGTGGATGAACATACTACTAATACAAATACTATAATTTAATCAGATGACATATACAAAATAAATTTTTTGAATAAAAAATGTAACAAATTAGTATCGGAAACGTGTAAACGGTAATACGGCTGAACATACTCGTCTGGTTGTTAATTACATCAACATTCTGATTCAACGAGCGAAGAGAATAAAATTTCTTCTCCTCGATGAAGCAGATAATGAATAATTCATTGAGCTGCCAATTTTTTCCATTCTATTTCGAATTTTGCTCAACGAACCCGTGAAACGTTTAACGTTAACGCCCGTTTAGTAGGCAATTATTCCCTTTAATAGAGGCGACGCTGAAAATATCCCAATATGCGAGCCGACGTTGATAGATCGCAGTCATTTGTGCTTATACGAATTTCATTTGATCGCTTTGTAGAAATTCTGCGAACGATCACTTCGCATACTGCGATCAAATTATAATGCATGTGGCTCGTGATTGCGTCCGATAATTCATTCTAATTTCTCATTTATCTGTCATCTATTTTAAAGAGGTCGCATCGCAAATAAATTTGTTCGATAGGCATTCAAATGTTTGTTTAATAGAAACGTGTCAGATATCACGGAATTAAAAATAAAGATTATTTATTTATGTATGGACTTGGTAAATGGAAATTTTAGTTTTGACGGGAAAAGAATTAGCAAGGGGTAAACTTGTATTTTATTTTGGATCTTGTAAATTAAGGGTTAAAGAATATTAACGTAGTTAGAATTGAGGTATTAAATAATTGAGTATTTGTTCTATTCTGATATGTCAGATTTAATGGTATTTCTAATATTGTTGTGTAGTATAATTTCTGTATTTCTAAATACCAACATTCTCAATTTTCTGTACTCTTCAAACTCTATGGACTTAATTTTTGTATTTATCAAATCAGTATGTTTCACAATTTTTATATTTCAAAATGTCTGTCTTGTTAAATTTTTTGTATCTTGAATTACATTTTAATTCACCATCATTATCACAATAATGTACTTTAGAGTGGCAAAAAACGTAAGTAATAGAACGACATAATATTAATAAAATATATGCACTCAAATATGAAACATACTGCACATTAAACTCAGCATATTTTATATTGCATCCACATATGTTTTTATAGGAAAATAATAATTATCCTAAAAAGAAAAGAAAATTAAGTAACGTAAATTTGGACATTCAAAAATAAACAGGTTTAATGATAAACTGTGTAAAATTAATATTTTACAATTTAACCTCGATAAAAAGTTTAGCTATTTAAGTTCTGACCAGTATTAAATATAATAATGTTTCGTATTCGACTACACATTTTCAGTTGAAGCTCAACTTTCAACTGAAACATTAACATGTTTTAACTTCTTATTTATAACAAAAAACCTTAAATGTTAAATGTTAAATTTGATTACCTATAATTTCCATTATACAGTAACCGTACGTGTTCATCTTAACAACCATTTATATCACAGAATTTTGAATTATCTTATTTCCATCAACGAAATCTCAAACAGTTATTAAAACCAAAACATATGTATATGAAATAAAACAATAGCACTCCGCACACGTTTATTACTTTACAATATTATTCTGCACAACATTTTAAATTTGAAAAACTTTTAACCAATACACCTCGTTGTACAAAATGGAATAATTACGTATAAAATAAATACAATCATATAAGCAAAGGAAATCCGCGTTAAACAGAATCAGCAGATGCTGTGGAATAAAAGTAATATTAAAAACATCATACAAAATGTTTATTATAAAACGAACAAATACGAGTCACATACATAAGTGGATTTTTAACCTCTAACAGTCATATACTGGGATATAAAACGACCCCAGCCAATTTACCTTCAATTACAACCACTTTATATCCTGAAAATCTGAATAAATATTTTTTTTCCTTCAAACTGTTCTATCTTTAGAGTGTTCAGCTAAAATTGTAGTTTTTTATATTAAAATCGCACAAAATTTTGAATTTTTCTGTGATACCGTTATTTTTTCAATTTTTTCACGTTTCTGAATTTTTTTATATTCAACGTTTAAATTTAGTGAAATTCAGCTGTGAAATATGTTCAAACAACTTTCAGAGATTATTTACAATTTTTTTCAAGTTAAAATAATAAGTAGTTTCTATATAAAAAACATTTATAGTGGCTAGGGTCTTAAACGTCCCAGTGTGTCGAGTATGTTATTCGGATGAAGTGTGATGGTTAAGGGTTACAAGTTCCTTTGCCCATCATTTGTATATGAAAATATGTCGATTGAAAATTTATTCCATTTTTAGAAATGATAGAAAATCAAATTTTTCTTTGAGTATCGTTCTACATGACCATGCGTCGATTAAAAATTTATTTTATTTCGAGATACGACGAAAATGGAATATTCTTTTGACCATCATTTCACGTGGAGATGTGTCAATTAAAAATTTATTTAATTTCTAGATATAATGGAAAATCAAATATTCTTTTAAGTATGACTCTGTACGAACATATCTGGATTAAAAATTTACTTCATTTGAAGATATAACGAAATATGGAATATTCTACATGAAGATGTGTCGATTGAAAATTTATTTCTTTTCTAGATATAATGGTGTTGTTTTATTTCAAACTAATACATGCCTATATTACCTATTGTTGCAAAACTGGGCATATGAAATGTATTTCTTCAGCATCATTTGTGGCTTCAATGGTAACAGTTCTTGTATTTTGTTGCCAAAAGAGAGCCATTTTCATCTTCGGATAGAAATTTATTTTATTTTATGATTTGCGGCTAGAAGAGGTTCGGTACACGATATTAGTATACTATAACAGATGTCAACCCACAAATTGGTGCGTGATCGACTCAAAGTAGAAGAAGCCTATTCCCACCGTGAACACTTCCAGTTACATTTCGGCAAACAAGAATAATAATGACAATAACAACTGCTGAACGCAAGTAGCACTATCCCACTCACTCTCGAGACATTTGCCGACTGTCATTTTTGGCCTAATTGGTGTGCGTGACTGCTCGAGCCAATTGTACTACCGCCGAAAATACGTGTGAGGCGTCCATTTCTCTATTCTAACCAATTGGAGCTGTAGCTCTTCTAAACACGTCAGCCTCTTCACGCGCCAACTCGTGGGTTGACATCGATACACTACATATTGAACACCTAATTTTTACAGCGAGCGTTTGGTTGCAACTTCACGTTTTCGAAGGAACTAATAAAATGTGACAATCTTAGTGCCGTAGTCAACCCAGGTGAAACAACTTTCAAAGATTATTTATAATCTTTCTCAAGTTAAAATAATGAGTGACTTCTTCATAAGAAACATTGTAGCGGCTGGAGTCTTAGACGTCCCGGTGTGCCAGGTATTCTGGTGAAGTGTGGCCGTTAAGGGTTAACCTTATTATGTAATTATTAAGTAATTATCTCGCTGTGTTGTTCCACCATTACATTGCAACAACGTTTACTATTACATTCCGCGTTGAGTTGATATAATGATACCTAATATTATGAAATGTAATCGAATCTTAACAAAATTTTAATAAATTGTAATAAAATTTGGTACGTAATAATATTTAAAAATTGCTAATTTTAAATGGACGTTTAGGCGTCCATTTTTCTATTCTGACCAATTGGAGTCGTGGCTCTTCTAAACACCTGGGACAGCCTCTTTACGTGCCAACTCGTGGGTGGACATCGATACACTGCATATTGAACGCCTGATTTTTATAGCGAGCGTTTGGTCGCAATTTCACTTCGTGTGTGCATTTCGCATGGTAATAGTCTTCCTTGCGAGTCAATTTATTAACCCTTTCACAGTGTGGTAAAATTACGAATTCTGGTCCATAAAATATCTAGTTCTGAGGTAATCTAGATAAAGATCTTAGATAAAGAAATATCTAGTTCATTCTTCAGTTAGAATAATCTTAGAAAACAGAGGAAGCAAAGAATCTAGCCATAGACTTAGATATCTTTGGTAGACTAAACAGTTTGAACACCTTAACCTACCCGTGATTGTCACGGTATAAACTGTCAATGGGTTAACAATAAAATATCTTTAAAATTAAATCGAAGTTATAATTGGAAAGTCAAATTTTGTCGGTGAAAACGAACGAAAATGAAAGCTTATTGAAACGCATCAGCGACGGGATTAGAGCAGCAGCGAATGACAATAAGGGACAAGATTAGAAGTTACGAGGATAGAGATTGCGTCACGGGATTAGGAACGTGGAGTACGATGATAAGGGTTCTTCCATTACGATGTCGTAACCGAAGCCTGTTAGAACGTTATTAGCCCTTGAAACTAGACGAAGAAACGAACTCTGGCTGCTCGCGCGAAAATGATAAGTTAACGGAGCTTGCCTTTCATCAAATTTATGATAGCGAAATTAAGATTCTATTGGAACCATCATCCATCATTGCGACGAAAAATATATCATATCTTTATGTATGTACATAAGAAGAGGTCTTTATGTACTGCTTCTATCAATTTTTTATTGTGAATGCAAAGCAAATTTAATTATTGTTGAACTGAAGTGGAGATTGTTTGTGGACTTCAGAATATTTTATGTGTAGATGATTAAATTTTTTATTGTAAGAAACATATTTTAATTTTTAATTCTTACAGCTCTTAAGCTTAATATTAATTCATTAATTTCTCTTGCTTTGAGGAAAACTTTTAAATTTGATATCAATTGGTTAATTTTCCGATTTTAAGGGAAATTTTTCAGTTCGATATTAATTGATTAAATTTTCGATTTTAAGGGAAACTTAAATTAGATAGTAATTAACTAAATTTCAGATTTTAAGGGAAACTTTTAAATTTGATATCAACTGATTAAATTATCGATTTTAAGGGAAATTTTTAAGTTTGATATTAATTGATTACATTATCGATTTTAAGGGAAACTTAAATTAGATATAAATTAACTAAATTTCAGATTTTAAGGGAAACTTTCAACTCTGATATTAATTGATTAAATTTTCGATTTTAAGGGAAACTTAAGCTTAACGTTAATTGATTATATTTGCAGTTTTAAAGAAAATTTTTAAACTGAACGTATATGATTAAATTTTCAATTTTAAAGGATAGTTTTAAATTTTTTAATTCCACAACTTTTAAGTTTAACATTAATTGATTAAGTTTTTTGTTTTAAGACAATTTAACGTTATTATAATTTCATTTTAACGTTAACTGATTAAATTTTTTATTTTAAAGGAAAGTCTTTAAATAAATTTTAAATTGTTCCTTTAAATATTTATTTGTATAAACGAATTTAAATAAATACTTCCGTATTATCTATCATTGTAAAAACATTTCCACCCTTGCTGACAGTGGCTTTCACACAAACACTCTATTCATAAAGAAAAAACAATTTTCTAAAACAGATGGTGCATAATTTCATTCGTTTTCATTCTTTATTCAATAAAAAGAGCGGAGATTCTGAAATTGATCTAATATTTCACCGACGAATAGCAATTCTGACAGCAACGTTTCGCAACGTCCTGTCGCGTTAATAATCGCAATGAAGTATATGAATATAACGCTGGTTGGAGGTAACCGGACTCTTGAAGGCGGTGCAATTAATTTTTAAATCATCGCCGTCCAACAGGAAGAAGCAATTTGTTACCGCAACGAGCTGGAGCGATCAGTTTTCTTAGAACTCTTGCAATTCACGATGAACAACGAGACGCATAGAGATTTACAGTATGAACTCCTCTACTAACGACAAACTGATGATGACGTTGACTGATGACAGTAATTAGTGCATCCAAGAATCCAAATAATTTAATTAATGATACAATTATTAATAACTCAGATAAAAGTGAAATTATTAATAGGGCAATTAAGAGTAAAATTATTAATAATTTATGTAATAGTAAAACTGTTAATAATAACTGATTGGTAGTAAAATTATTATTCACTCACATAATAGTAAAATTATTAATAATAATTTCACTGACGGTAAAACTGTTCATAATTAATAGTACATTTAGTGATAATTCAATTAGTAGTACAATTATTAATTATTCGTTAATAGTAAAATTATTGATAATTCAATTAATAGTACAATCACTCATAATTCTATTATTAGAACAATTATTGGTAATTTAATTAATAGCATAATTATTGATAATTCAATTAATTATAAAATTATTTACATACTATAAAAAATATCCACATTTTTACAACTTGAAATTTCTAAACTTTTCAACCATTGGATCTGTACATTTTCCAATTTGTAAGTTTTTTGATTCTCAAATTTTCAAATTTTTCAATCTGCAAGTTTTCGATTTAAAAATTTGGACGTATTGAAATTGTCCAATTTTCAAGTTTTCTAAGTTAAAAACATAATTTAGTCATTTGGATATGTGAAGATTGAGTGATTTGGAAAATTTGAAGCTTCGAAAAATAGAAAACTATAAATGTTCTAGATTCCATATTTCCTGACATGTAAATTTGTAAGTTTCAAAAATTTTCCAGTTGTCAGAGTTTTGAATTAATAAATACAGTAGTTTGTAAACAGAAATTTAAAAATTTGGAACTTTAGGTACTTAGAAATTGAACAATTTGGAAATTTAGGTATTTAGGAATTTAGGAATTTAAGAGTTTAGAAATGTAGAACTGCAGAAATTTAGAAATTTAGACGCTGAGATTTTAGAAATTTAGAAATTTACAATTTTAGAAATGTAGAAATTTAGAAATGTAGAAATGTAGAAATTTAGAAATTTAGCAACCTAGAAATTCAAAAGCTTAAAAATTGGAAAATATAGAAAATCAGAAGTTCAATCACTAACACTTTAAACTTTCAACGTCTTAAAAATTTGAAACTTCAATAATTAACAAACTTCGAACTTCAAAAAACAACATGAGTCATAATAAAATAGAAAAAACCAACACAGTGCTATACATCAAAAAGCAACCCAAAATTCGTACTGAATTCCTAAGATATACTACTTAATCTTCAAAGCTTAGTAGTCACCCTTTAAAATTCCCTTGCAAATTTCTTAGAGGTATCATTTATGTCTATAAATAACTAACAAGCCTAATGAAGTATTAGAGTTGCCTGCTATTCCCTAGAGGGGTCAAGCCGTCCCGCAATATCACGTCTAATGTTACAATTATTTGAACCAATATTCGTGCTGTAACTGCCACTATAATATATCTGATCCTTCTAATCCTAATTTTGCTGTTGACAGACAGCAACCTTGAAACTTAGTTGAACAGTTTGATGAATTCTTTTGAAGTTATTTCTCTAGAATTAACAACTTGGTTTATAACATCGAGTCAGACTCGTGACGTTACAGTTCAAAGGTGACAAAATCGTATTTGCATAAAGATCAAGTTTTGAGTATGACAACTGCAGTTTGCATAATTAAAGATCGCTAAATCCAAAATATACCTAACATTTCAACATTCTTTATTTGCCTTAACGCTACGTAATAATTAAGCAGCTGACTGACGCACCTGCCGAAACTTGTAAGCTAAGGGGTTAATTTCCACTATTGTCTGTTTCATAATGATTATACATCACATTTGTAAGACTATAGACCAGGGGTCGGCAACCTTTCTGGAATTAGGAGTCATTTTTTCCCGATGTGATAAATAATTTTTTTAAAGAGTCAAATATAAATACATACATCGGTATGTATTAGAACAGATAATATAATATCTGCTGTGAAACATGTATTGATTGTGAAATCAAAACATTCTATTTTGCGCAGTAACAGAACATATAAGTCAACGTATTAAAAAAAACGGAAACAGTTTTTGGTTTTGAGTGTGGCGTTGGTGAGTGTGGAGAGCAAGGTTAGCTAAAGCTAGGATTGCACGCATGCGATTTGCCGCGCATTTTGGTGTGTGCGCAGGATTATTATATTTGTTTGACAATTGCAATATTGCAGTTAATTTTTCAATACGTACTATTAAACTACTTAAGAGCCACAAGTATGATTTTACTGAGCCGCAGGTTGTCAACTCCTGTTGTAAACTTAAAAACTACTTATTTCAAATTATTAAATCGAATAGTCAGGCGCCCTTCGAGCGCAAGGGACATCCCAACATTCTAAAGGTGAAGGCATAAAAATTAGTTGAAGAAGAATCCAACTCTATTCAATCAAGCGATCGTAAAAAGAAGAAAAGCTAGTGAAAATATCTTCCGGCGCAAGAGTTAAGAAGTTCGAAAACTGACGTCGTAAATTAAACGTGTCGACGATTACATCGAGCAGCTCGGATACCGTAGCTGACGCCGGCGTCGACGTCGACGCCTACGCCTGTTTTCCACGGGCCAAGCTGACGAAGAAAAACGAGCCGCAAATATTAAACCGAACACTGGCAGACTGCTGTCTAATACTGGGCTTTTCAAAGTTCCAACGGCCAGAAAGGATTACACGCCAGGCGAGAACAGATATTACCACGCCACCGTGGAAATCCCACCGGTTCGAATATTGCACGGGAAATAAAGCGACTCTGTTTCGCGGTCGCGGATTGAAATAGCGGCTTCTGCCACCGCGAGCTTGCCCGACGAGAAACGTTCAGGATTTTTCTTTTTTTTCTCTTTCCTTTTTTCTGCTCTGCTCGATCGGTTGATTTACGTGCACAGAGGAACGTGAGAAAGTTACGTGATTCGCGGAGGAATTTCAATACGTGCAAGGAACGAATCGCTTTGTTTTTTCTATTTTTGATGGATGCGAAAATTGAAATACTTCGATTAATTGTTATACTTTTGTTGTATGACCTCGGATTATATCCCCACGTGTGGTAGTGAGGCAATGAATCTCATGAATCAATAAATCACTATGAAAATTATTATTTTAAATTTGTTATGAACATTACTATGTTAAATATACTGCATTATACAGCAAAGTTCTAAAGGATTAAGTCCAAGAAATTATTTCCGGCAGCACAGTGTTCATTTCAAAGTGATTAGTTCAATCTAAAAGTGTTCATGTTATCAAAAACGATTGAATACGATATCATAATTGTTAGGTCACTATATAGGGAATAGTCACTATATAGAATACAATACTATAGCGAGAGGATTAGATCAAAATTTCTGTCCATAATATACAGTTTTTAGTTTCGACGGATGCTTTGTACAGGTTCAAATCATTAAGTTAGTAACTGTAACACGCAAGGAGTCGTTACATCCTATCAAGTATTTTCAGTTTATTATTATTCACATCTTTTTTCCATTCAACCCCTTGCGCTATGATTTATTTATCAGCTGCGTCAGTCAGAACTAATCACAGCTACAATATTAAGACAAAGAAAGTTGAAATTTTATATCAATTTGATATCATGAAATCGTTGACTATGCAAATTATAATGGGATGTGAACTCCAAATTGAAGCGTATTTGTTCGAGTAAAATTGATCACGAAGTACGATTGCGTCACGAGTCAGACTCGTCAAAATACTGCAAGAAGTTAAACAAAATAGTGCAAGTTAGTAGTAGAGTCCTTTATTTGCAGTTTTCTATTCGTGTCGAAGTCCTGCTTGCTACTATTTGGGGAATAACCAGACCGCATACGTCAGTCAAATTTTTATTTCCACCCGAATTTGTGTATCCAATAGTGCCCGAGCCTTCATCTTGCAAAATAAGCAACCAAACAGACGGACGAAATAGACACGAGGTTGTCCACGTCGAAATATCGGACAGACACGTCGTTCGTTTCAGAACATCGGATACAGACAGTCGTTTGGAACATCGTTAAAAATAACTAGAAAGTACATATCAGTGTCATACAATTATTCAAGCTCCACTTATAAATATTAGGACTTCAAACGATACGAAGTTATTTCATCGTCGCTAAATAACGACGCTGTCACGTGTCGTATACATATGTGGACATAATCGATAATGACCGTAGATTGAGTATCAAGTGAAAAGTCAAAGAGGAATGACGTACTCATAGAGAAACTTGACGAGTAAATCGAATGATAGAGAATGGAAAGACAAGCAAGGCGCATCAGAAGTCTGTGGATCACGTAATCAACAAGAAGTTGCACCGATGTAACTGGAAACACGGGATAACGAAGTTAGGAAAAGTACACCGTAGGGGCTAGTCACCAAACCCTGTAATTCCACGACTGGCATCACGTGTGTGTGGGTGTGTCTGTGGGTATGTGTGTGTCTGGGTCCTTGTTTACAGGTTCTGCGTGTTTGCATACGGGTATCTGCATCTCGATGGTAAATACCGTCGATGCGATGCAGTTCGCAACTTGTTTCCCAAGCACCTTATGTGTCCCCTCTAAATTGCACGTCCTCGAGCGCCGCACCGCATCCATACATCGTTATATTGTCAAATAAATAGACACCGACGGCTCTTTAAAGCGAACACGAAACTACAAGCATCAAATAATTGTTGGTCTCTGTTAAACAACCCGGCCAGAGACGTTCAAAGGTAAATACGCGTTCTCGTACATATGCAATTTTCGATGGTAAATGGTTCGTCAAAGTAATTTTATTTCATCAATTGAGCACTGCGTTCAGAGATGTAATTGTGCTCTTGTAGAAGTAGAAAGGTATATCGGTATTTCAATATTTTTAATTTCAGGTTTTTTCATTTCTAGATTGCTGCATTTTTCTGGGTATTGATATTTTTGGATTTTTTAATTTTTAGATTTTTAGATTCTTAGATTCTTAGATTCTTAGATTCTTAGATTTTTAGATTTTTAGGTTTCTAGATTTCTAGATTTCTAAATTTCAAAATTTCTAGAATTGTAAATTGTTACATTTCTAGGTTTCAAGACTGTTAGGTTTCTAAATTTTTAGATGTTTAGGTTTTTAGATTTTTAGATTTCTAGGTTTCTAGGTTTCTAGATTTCTAGATTTCAAAATTTTCAAATTTCAAATTTCCAAATATCTAGATTTGTAAATTGTTACATTTCTAGGTTTCTAGACTGTTAGGTTTCTAAATTTTTAGATGTTTAGGTTTTTAGATTTTTAGATTTTTAGATTTTTAGATTTTTAAATGTTTAGGTTTTTAGATTTTTAGATCTTTAGATTTTTAGATTTTTAGATTTTTACATTTTTACATTTTTAGATCCTTTAATTTCTAAATTAATAAATTTATAGATTGTTAGATTTCAAGTTATATTTCTAAATTTTCGAAATTTACGTATTAAAATTTACAAATATTTAAACTTCCAAATATCAAAACTACTCAGTTCTCAAATTCTAAAATTTCCCAATTCCGAACTTCGATAATTCCAAATTTTCAAATTGTCAAGTCACCACAAATTCCCAACCCCTATTTAACAAGCATAAATTTCCAATTTCCCAAAACCCAAATCCTCAAGTTCTCAAATCACCAAATTCCAATCCTTAAATCCCGAAATATACCTTACATATACGAAACACTGCACTCTACATGAAACCCATTATTTATTTCCATCCTTCTTCCATTTTATTTCTTTCCGAAGAAACAAGCCGTACATCTCGAACAGCTTCAAAGACAATCACAACAATGGCAGATTGAATGGAATTTAACGCACATCGCGAGTGCAGGCAACAGAAAGCCGAAAGATGATCGATTCGCCAAGAATACACGTCGGATAGCAATTTTCGCGAAGCATGGTTGGTTCCTCTCCATATTTGCACATACACTACACACGTATACAGAGGTTTCTGTATTTCCGTGTACACACGACTGATGTATGTTTGCTCGCGAATATCTGCATCTCCACGGTAAATACGACGAGTTATGCAGAGTACAATTTTCGACTCGTGTCTTGCATCCACCTTCTGCCGCCAACCCCAATCCGGTATCGTTTACGAAGCATGGGGTTTCTCGACGACACAGAAAATACGGGGTAAAAAAGATTTGTCATCGATTCAGGATAACGATTGCGGTAACTGCTTCGGCTATAACGATTCAGGAACGGGTGTTATACTTTTGTTACAACGTTGTTTCAAGCTACCAATTTCTTTGAAGAGGCCACAAACCGTTATGACCCTCGCGGTTATACCCTGCGATCGTAAATCTGTTCGATGGATAAAAAACTTGTGTTTAAACCCTTTTCATACTTTAACGAGTCTAACTGATGCGTTTACGGTTTAATCCTTGCTCTACAATTTATTTTTCTGATGTGACTATTCATACCTACAATATTGAAGAAAATAACAAACTTGTGCTTAAACCCTTTTCATACTTTAACAAGTCTAACTGATGCGTTTACGGTTTAATCCTTGCTCTACAATTTATTTTTCTGATGTGACTATTCATACCTACAATATTGAAGCAAATAATGAAAGTTTGAATGTTATGATATGCTTGACTTTGCGAGTGGACTCAAACTTCAAATTGAAACGTATTAAAAATTCAAGTAAAATTCATGATATTTGAACTGTGAGTTGTCAAACATGCGATAAATCTTACTCGAATTTTCAGTATGCTTCTATTTAACGTTTGAGTACAATTATAATTTACATAGTCTAGGTTTACTGAATTTAATTTTCTTTATTTGGTTAAGTATTGTAGGAATGAATAGTTCTGACTGACACACCTCACAAATCGTACGACAAGGGGTTAATATATGACAGGACTTGAAGATGTGTGCTAGTTCAAATATACTTGCTTAAATAGTAGTTTGAGTGTAATTGTTCAAATAGTACTTTAAAAATTGCAGTTCAAATGGTAGGTTCAATATAAGTGTTCAAAACGTAGATTACATATAGTAGCTCAAATAGTAAATTGAATATATTAGTTCGCATTACATATTTAATAAATGTAATCGAACTCGCTGATTTGCTATAGTAGTTCACATTAAATAGACGAGTAATTAATAGTTCACATGTAGTAAATAGTAGTTTAAAGTTGTCCAAGCAGATGTTCAAATATAGTAGTCCAGGTAGCAGTACAAACATCAGTTTAAACATAGTAGTACATATAATAATTTAAGTGTAGTTGTTCGAATATAGTAGTACAAATGTAGTTTAAATATTGTAGTTCAAGTAGTAGTTTGAATATAGTTATTCAAATAATAGTTTAAATACAGTTGTTCAAATAGTACTTTGTACACATCAAATAGTAATAGTAATTTAAATATAAATATATAATAGTAATTTAAATGTTCTAGCTCTTATACTAGTTTTAAAAAATGTCTCCAATATTAGAATAAATGTACTAACTACGAAGCCCATCACAATTATGGACTCTGCATTAAAATCATCAATAAAATTACATATGTAAGTAACTATAAACAAAATTTCACAAATAAACCAATTTTCGATATTTCCCGAATTAAATCATGGAATATGATGCAAAGTAATACATTACAGTAATATTACACCGTTGTAAATATTTATCGAAGATCGCCCACTTGAGCATTCAAATGCATGCATTTACTTTGGAAACTGTAATGTATTCCTGAATATACATATAAATATTCGTGGCCTACCGATGAGAATTAAGACGAATATCACGGAGCACATCTTGCATATCTTGACGAAGAATTCAAGAATTACACTGCGCGTTATTTTACCTTCATTTCCTGTAGATTCAACGTCGCAAGATAACCTTAATGACCGTAGAATCCATTCTTTACCTTCATTTCGTAGGAGAGCAACGCAGAGCCTTAACAACCCTTGCATCTGTTGTTTCAGCTTCATTTATTAAAGCAACATGAGAGGCAGTTCGAACTGTCACAACACCTGTTTACTTTCGTTGTTTAAAGAAAGAACGCTATTTATGTACATTGTTAAAAAAATAAGGCATTAAAGTACAATCTCAACAATTTTTGTTTCTTTATTTTCATTTACTAGGGTAGTATTCATTGTTGAGGTACATTTTTTGAGAAAACAATTTTAAGGAGTAAAATAGCGTCAATAATATTTATAATTGGTCAATTATACTTATAAGTAAATACTTTTATTCCCTAGATAAATAACATTGAAGTACTTTTAATGTCACCCAGAAAAATAGTAATGGAAGACAATTTTGGTTAGAAATATATTTTATAAAAGGAAAATATGTGTGTGTGTCGTATCTAATAGTATCCCTAAATTTCTGAATTATATTTCTAAATATCTATATTCATAAGTCCCTAGATTCGTAGATCCCTATATTCCCAAATCCCTATATCTACAATAGATCTACATATCTATAAGTTCTCACATCCACAGTCCCCTATATTCATAGATTTGTATATTAACAGGTTCCAACATCCATAGATTCCTATACCCATAGAATCCTATATTCCTAGGTCTCCATATTTCACAGATCCTTACATCCAAAGATCCCTATGTTCCTAAGCCCCTATGTCTACAGATTCATATAGCCATAAATCCCTATATCCGTAGATCCTTATAACCATAAATCCATATATCTATAGATACCACATTCACAAATTTCGACATCCAAAGATCTCTATATCCACAAGGATCACTATATTCCTAGATCCCTGTAACCATAAATCGTTATATGTATAGAATCATATGTCCATAAACTCCAGTTTACTGCTGTCTTCACGTATCCACCTCATAAATCTAATATAGATCTATATACCCCCAAATTCCTATATCTATACACCTCTATTCACAGATCGCTATATTCCAACTACAAAGAATTTAAGTCAGTGTGCACAATCATACATTAATTAAAAAGTATTTCCATATAAATATATTTTTAAAATCAATAATCATCATTAAGCAATTTCTTTTTATAAACGAATCTCACCTAAGTAAAAGAAGTACACAGTATGTCGGAAAAGTAACGGAACTTTTTAAATTTAAGGAACACTACTAGCGACATCTATAAAAACAATATGCTATTTGAAAACAGTATTCCTCCCCTACAAAACAAAACAATCGTTATTGGAATCGAGCAACGAATTGTAAACTTATAGCGTTTAAAGCGACAGAACCTTTCGTCACCATGTCACAAAATCACGATGGAGCAAAGAGCGAATATTAAATTCTGCTCGGTAAAGCTTGGTAAAACTTTTACAGAAACATTTGAATTAATGAAAAATGTTTATGGCGATGATTATTTATCCCGTACACGTGTGTTCGAGTAGTATAAGCGATTCCAGGACGGTCGTGATACTATGGAAGACGACTCAAAGCCAGGTTTTGGGTTTTTCTAAATTCTAAACGATTCTAAAGGTATTATACTTCGGGAATTCGTTCCACAGGGACAAAATGTTAATGGCGAATATTATCTCGGTGTTATGGAACGTTTGTGGAAAAGAATTGTTCGTGTGAGGCCCGAATATAGAGCGCCGGAAAGTTGGTTTCTGTTGCATGACAATGCACCAAGTCACAGAACTGTCGCTGTTCGTGAATTTTTGGCGAAAAAACAAGTCTGTGTGGTCCAACATCCTCCATATTCGCCCAACTTATCTCCATGCGATTACTTCCTTTTTCCAAAACTGAAATTAACTATGAAAGTAACGTTTTATGACACTGTTACACAAGTCCAAGCAGCTGTGACAAGTGTGATTGAAACGATTCCGCAAAACGACATAAAAAAATCTATGTTAACATTACTTGAGCGTGCCCAACGGTGTATTGATGCGGAAGGGATGAAACTTGAATAAAAAAAATTAATTTTGGCAAAATAACTAATACTTTTCTTTTTATTTAAAAAGTTCCGTTATTTTTCCGACACACTGTGTAAATGGACACCCTAAACGAATAGGTGTACAAATTCCCTGTCGGATAATCCTCATTTCTATGCAATCAACCAGTGAATTGACTAATTTAGAAGGTCTAATTTTTATGCAGAGAAACTCGTTTCTCTGATATCATTGAAGAATCTCATCCGACTGCGGATGATGCGGTTCCTCGTTAACCACGGAAGCAGACGAAGAGATTGTTCGCTATTGTCGTTTTTAGTCGGTCGCCAGAATGATATGCACTTCATTTCTAATTCATTAGCGGCAGAATCTCGCCTCGTAACATTTACACGTTTCTGCGAAACAGGCAAAGTTTTGGGGGACGCAACCGTGTTTTCATCAGGCTTGCAAGTAGTCGCAGCTGCCTTCCTTTGCGCCGCGACGACGATGACGACGACGACGCCAGGGCGTGTCGTAGAGTTTCGCGTTTACACAATACACAAATACAGGCCTCCGAATACACGTAATTCAAAGTGGAAAGGGACCAGCAGCCTTCCAGCTCTACTTTTGCTAATTCCATTCCGTTGTTGGCTGTTGCAGAAAACAGCCAGCCTCGAAGAAGGCTGCTACGTGTGCCGAAACTATGATTGCCGCTTTTGTTGACCATTTTCATTTCGCTGATGGAAAGGATTTGTCAGTTTACCTTGGAATTCTGCTGCTGTTAATTAGAACAGAATAATGTTTAACGTATAAGAATCTTATTATCGCATACGTTCTTCTACCATATCATTTGACCCATTCACATTTGTACTTTGCGTTAATATAATTTGATACAGGTATTTTTTAACCCATGTGTGCATTATACACACATTAACTTAGGCACGGCTGAACGCGGCGGTGCTTTTGTGTACGGCAGAGTTTGACGCGAATTATGCGTTACACTACAGTATGTAACAATGCTGTTCTCTACGCGAGTACAAAAAATCTTGGTTGACATCTGTATGTTATAGTATATTAATATCGTGTACCGAACCTCTTCTAGCAAATTATAAAATAACACCCTAGTAAATTTTTATCCAAAGATAAAACATAGCTCTCTTTTGACAACAAAATACAAGAACTGTTACCGTAACAGTGAAACCGCATATGATGCTGAAGAAATACATGAAATGAAAAGAAGTGAAGAAATGAACTCACTAACCAAAATTCCGAAAATATTTGATATTCCTAACATGATAAATGTTAAATAACTTTGAGATTGTGTCATTATTTGACAATAACAAGCCGAAACTATCGGTACAAGTATAATACCTCGACACTCAGCACTAATGATCGAATTCAACCGAATTTCAAAATCCCTGTTTCGCAAATACGTGCAAACGGTTCAATTGATTTCCATGCGGATAAAACCGGCTGGTAAATAAAAAATATTCAGATACAAATTAAGCTGTAACGGAGATTATCTGTAAGGATATTTGGGAATAACTCTGTGTATTTTTATTTGGACAGGGTTGAAATTGAAACGGCTGCGGTGATCGATAACAGAGACAGGCGATCGGTTTGATCCGTTCGTTAGTTTAACCCTGGAATCGATTATCATCGCGATAAGACTTCGCGATCGTCGAGAGAGTAAATACGATTAAGGGAGTTAAACCGGTGCTAATTCAGACAAATCCCTGGTACTCGTGACCAGCTTATTGCCTGGGCTGAATCACGAGCTTCTCGCATCGGTTACAAGCGGACAAATGTACATACAGAATGATATATTCAGGGGTGTGCGTGTATGTGGCCTGCGAGCGAGTCTGATCAAAGGCCGGAAGTTCGACACTGGTACTTCGTTTGTTCGATTTAACGACGCGACGTTAATTAATTCGGTCTCTTCGATGCTAACAACCACGATTTCGAGCTGCCGCCGATTCTGGGTGGAAAAAGAGCGTTGGGAAAAACAACACCCGGCTGATGGCACTTTGAATCGAAATGAACGTGGTAGTTTTTTGACACGAGTCAAAATTGCAATGTTTACTTGCACGTGTACAGGGTACATTGTAATTGACTAGTTTAATATTGATAATGCTCTTTCATTTGTTATATAGTTGTACATATACCTTTTAACTGGAATTTTTAGGTGATTTTGCAAATTTATGAACTCATGAATTTTTAGAATTTAAATTTCTACATTTGAGAAAGTTCATGAATATGTAAATTTGCAAATCTCAAATTTGTAAATCTAGAAATTTTCAAAAGTGAAATTTTGTAATTCTTAAGTTTCCAAATTAATCAAATCTTAAATCCTTAAATTTTTAGATTTCTGAATATCAAAACCTTAAAATTCCAAATGTCCAAGTTTTAAATACTTAAGCTCCAAAGTTATCAAATCTCAAATTCAACAATTCACAAATTTCATGCTCTTAAATTTCAAAAATTTCGAAACTCAAATTCTTAAATAACGAAATCTTCAAACTCAAAGTTATAAATTTCCAAATCTTCAAATCAGCAAATATCAAATTCCTAAATTCCTAAATTTCTAAATACCTAGATTTATCAATTTCTAAATTCCTATATTTCTAAATCTTCGTTTCTTCCCATTTTAAATTCTTGAAAATTAATTCAAATTTCTAAAATTTCTAAATCTCTAAATTCCCAAATTTCCAAACTCTCAAATTCCTCAATTTAAAAATTTTTTAAATTCCAAAATCTTTACATTCCCAAATTTCCAAACTACCAAATCCCAAAAGTTCCAAATTTCCAAACTACCAAACCTAAAAATTACCAAATTTCCCAATTACCGAATCCTTGAATTTCCAAATTTGTCTATTTTCCAAATCCCAAAAAATCTTAAATTTCTA
Organism: Megachile willughbiella; assembly: GCA_945859595.2. Lineage (NCBI taxonomy): Eukaryota > Metazoa > Arthropoda > Insecta > Hymenoptera > Megachilidae > Megachile > Megachile willughbiella. Next base: position 17,503,685 of record OX243796.1, read on the forward strand.
AACTTCCAAACCCATAAATTCCCAAATTTCTCGATTTCTAAATATCTAAGTTCTCAAATTTCTAAATTTTCCAAATCCCTAAACTCCCAAATTCCAAAACTCTCAAATCCCTGAATCCAAAATACCTAAAGCTCTCAAATCTCCAAATTTCTAAATTTCTAAACTCCCAAATCCCTAAATCCCCAAATTCTTGAACTCTCAAATCCCTCAATTCATAAATTCCTAAAATTCCCAAATCCCTATTTTCCATGTTTCTAAACTCCCAAATCCCTAAATTCCAAAACTTCTAAATTTTCCTAATCCCTAAATTCCCAAATTCCTAAACCTCCAAATCCCTAAATTCTCAGATTTCTAAATTTTCCAACTCCCAAAACTCAAATCCCACGATTCATAAATTCTTAAAGTTCCCAAATCCCCAAATTTCCAAATTTCTAAACTCCCAAATCTCTAAGTTCTCAAATTTCTAAATTTTCCAAATCCCTAAACTCCCAAATTCCAAAACTCTCAAATCCCTCAATTCAAAAATTCCTAAAGCTCTCAAATCTCCAAATTTCTAAATTTCTAAAGTCCCAAATTCCTAAATCCCCAAATTCTTGAACTCTCAAATCCCTCAATTCATAAATTCCTAAAATTCCCAAATCCCTAAATTCCAAAGCTTCTAAATTTTCCTAATCCCTAAATTCCCAAATTCCTAAACCTCCAAATCCCTAAATTCCCAGATTTCTAAATTTTCCAACTCCCAAAACTCAAATCCCACGATTCATAAATTCTTAAAGTTCCCAAATCGCCAAATTTCCAAATTTCTAAACTCCCAAATCTCTAAGTTCTCAAATTTCTAAATTTTCCAAATCCCTAAACTCCCAAATTCCAAAACTCTCAAATCCCTCAATTCATAAATTTTTAAAGTTCCCAAACCCCTATACTCCAAAATTTCTAAAATTCCCAAACCCTTGCATTCCCAAATTTCCAAATGCCCAAAATAAAAGCAGTTCACATTAAAACTCACTGAACGGAAACCCCTCGAAATACGCATAGAATAAGCATTCGTTCCCCGACAAAAACGCACCCTTACCTTCAAATCGACCAAATCGAGTACCGCTATTTATCAAACAATTTTTACAATTCTCACATAGTCGATACCATCCGCAGGTCTACACTAAACCAATAAAAAAGTGCAACAAACGTGAAACTACGAGATCCAAATAAAATCGAAAACTGTCTGCGGTGGAAATTCGTGCTTTCATGAGACCACGTGGTGGGTGGTGGTGCTTTTATCCTGACAATTCCGTGCTCTCGAATGAACCGTGTATCCATTGCGATGCTTTATCGTGCCGGCTATGTCAAACGCAAACCGTGTGTCGTTCCAAGATTAAACGCTTCGATGCTTTTTTTTCTCGTACTGCTCTTAACGAAACAGGATCAAAAGGGAAGCGTGGAAACGAAATGGCCGAACTTTCGCTACGTTCCGGCGGGAACTTTGATTTTTACGACCGGTTCGCTGTCAGGGAAGCTGGAAACCGTTATTTTGTCGACGGATTTGGATTATTCGATAGGAATATTGGATAGTCGACATAGTATTAATTGGATATAAGCAACTCTTTCAGATCTGAACTTTTGCTTATATCGTACACGACATGCTTACATGGAATTACTGTGTACATTGGACCGAAAGAGTCAAGATGTACGTATTCACCATAATTTTTATATTCCAGTTTTCAATGATTGCTATGTTCAATTTTTAATTCTCAATATTTTCAATTTTTTAGTGATCGATATATTCCGTTTTTTAATAATTGCTATGTTCAATCTTACAATGATCAACATTTTCAACGATTACTATGATAATTTTTTCAGTGATTGATACATTCATTTTTCAGCGATTGCTACATTCAATTTTACACTGATTGATATATTCCATTTTTCAGCGAATGCTATGTGCAATTTATCAGTCATCGATATATTCAATTTTTCAATGATGAATATATTCAATTTTTCTGTGATTGCTGTCTACAATTTTTTTATGATGAATATATTCAATTTTTCAACAGTTGGTATCTTCAATATTTCAATTATCTATATCTTCAATTTTTAACAATTACTATGTTTAATGATCGATATATTCAATTTTTCAATTATTGCTGTGTTCAGTTTGATCGATATATTCAACTTTACAACGATTAGTACATTTGCTAGAGTTGCTAGAATGCTAGAGTTTAGCATCATAATTCCATAATAAATTATTTATATATATTATTTAAATTGTATGTATATATTGTTTATATTATTAAAATTATTATTTGTATGTATTTTTTCTATCTTTTCTATACATATAAAGATAAATTTTAAGTGTATGAAGAAATGTTTATTTATCTTTTATAAGAAATCTATGTAAGAGACAGAGGAGACAGAAGGACTACGATATTTTAACGCAGTTACTGATCCGCGAAAACGAAAGTAACATTCATTTTGTAAAGAATTAAATAAAAATACTTTTCCTAACACAGAATACGATTTTTATTATAAAGAACAGTAAAAAGAAACACTTAAATAAACATTATATTTCAAGTGACACTAAAAACAATACATTTAAATAACGAAAAATAGAACATATAACTAGTTTCGAGCATTTCTTTGGTATGTATGTGATTTATTTACCTATTCCCAATTGCAGTTGTGACACATATAATATATCACCCTCGATAATTTTTACAGTCTCTTTTCATCCCCATAGTAATCTTTCGTCCTCAACCGCGTTCAAAACAGTGTCATAACCTACAAACTATATTTATTAAAATTAACTATAGGAACTCATAATATCTAAGAACGCTCTAACAGTTGCTAAGAGTAGTTTAACTATGAACATTAACAGGTAAGTCGAAATGGTGGAAATTTACTCGAGTGATCCGAATTAGCAATTCAGTTTAACCACCGCACGCGATTCGCATTGTGGGTCAGCGTTAATCAACGGAACAAAACAGACATTATGCACACGCAATTATGAAACAAAAATGGTCTATAAACGTTTATGGAAGTGGAGAAAAGGCGTGTTACTTTCATCGCGTCGTTTTGTCCTTGCTCTCCCCTATATGACCGTGCAGCGATATGAATTCGCCATCTCGATAAGTGAACACATGAACGTACCTTTTACCGTGAATAATTTAACGCCAGACTTAATCCCCGGTCCGAATACAACGCGAGTGACTATAAAGAGAAATCTTCATCGAGGAAAATACGAGTCAAAGAAACGAAAGCTTTCAGATAAAGCATCAATCTTAAATGATATTAATTTACGGTTTCAGCCGACTATTGCACATTGCGGATCTCGCCTATAAGGATATGCATATTGCAATTTCTCCATTAAATTTCTCTTGAATATTTGAAACGCGTGCCGCAATTTAATGCTATTAGCTGGTGGCAGGCTTTGATGCCATTAATCAACATGGTTCACCATTTCCCAGAACACGGTTGACAGTTTACAGAACATGTCTTCCTATTACCATTTCGTTGCAACAACCTTCTTATCGTTGGCGCTAACGGGATAACAATACGTCTTTCGTAGTTCACTGCAAAACAATATTTCATATAATACAATCAATATTTATACTAAGAATAATGTACAAAGTGTTCTTCTTGTTAATTCGTTCAAATTACAATTCCAAATTTAATACAGTCTAACAATCGTATACATTATTCTGTATTAACCCCTTGCACTACTTTGACGAGTCTGACTCGTGACGCACTGGTACTTCAGTTGGGATCAATTTTACTCGAATTTTGAATATGCTTCAATTTGGAGTTCAAGTCCACTTATAATTTGCATAGTCAACGATTGCATAATACCATGTTATCATAACATTTCAACATTCTTTGTCTGTTTTAATATTGTAGCTGTGTTTAGTTAGTTCTGACTGACGCACCTGACAAATAGGTCATAGTGCAAGGGGTTAACTTATGTCTCTAGTTTGAACAATCATTTTTTTAAATATTTTGTTCCAATAATATCAGACAATCATCTAAAATTCTTTTGTATTAAAAATCACTTCTGTCTCTATTTTGCTTGAATAATCATTTTGTAAATATTTTGTTTGAATATCTAAGTACCGTCGGTGAAAAATTTCTACAGTAACGTTCACAGAAATTTTAACAGAAACTGCAGTAAGGAAATAATTGGAGGCAAAACATCTTTCAGTCTCAGTAATCCACCTCTCTAGATAAATAGCCATGGACGGGACAGTCATGTATACGGACATTGATATGAATCATCAGTGCGAGCATAACTTTTGAACAATAATGTATATACACTTCGCTTGCTCGTTATAATTGTTCCGAAGAAGTCTGTCCATTATCAGCGACAAAGTCTCGCTCGACTTCTCCGGTAAAAGAAAATCCCGAGTTTCAACGTTGACGTACAATTTATCTGAAACTCCCGGCGGATAGGAACGTAAAAACCCGTGGAGAATCGGCAGTACAATAAAACGCACACCTTCGCCCTGGTTGAGTACCAAAAAGGTGGTGCATCGCGATGGAAGGAAACCAAAACAAACAAAACGAACCATCCTCTTGGTTGTCGTCGTCGTCGCGATGGTACGACGCGATACAATGCGATAAAAACACAACCGTGGAAACTCACAGAAATACCCGACAAGGGAGTAGTCAAGGTAACGCCGGTTTATTTCGTGCTACGGGTAAATTACTGGACGCCAAAAAGGGAGGGGGTGAGCGCAGCTTTGGAAGGATCGGGGATGCCAGGAACGCGAAAAAGAAACAATCAGAATAAAAAGAAGTTTTCAAGCAGAACAAGAAAGGAATGCGTTTACCCTCTTGACAACAACCCTTAACAATCTACTGGGATTTTTCAAATTTCGAGACGTTACGACGTATTTGTTATACTTGCACTCGAATGTCAACGGGAATGTGTGTGACGGGAACTAGAGAGTTTAATCGATTGAAAAGTTACGAGAGAGAAATGTAATTCATGCTGCATAGTTAAGAAGGGAGTGTAATTCGTATTGTGCAATTAAGAAGGGAATCTGGTACATGTTGCGCAGTTACGAAGGGAATGCAATCCATATTGCTCAGTTAAGGTACATACTCCATGTTGTACAATTAAAAAGGGAATGTAGTTTATGTTACGAAATTAAAAAGAGAATATAGTCCATGTTGCAAAATTAAGAAAGATATATAATCCATGTTGTGAAATTAAGAAGGAAATGAACTCCATGTTACGAAATAGAAAAGGAAACATAGTTTATGTTGCAAAATTAAGAAGGGAATGTAATGCACATTGCGCAGTTACGAAGGGAATGCAATCCATATTGCTCAGTTAAGGAAGGTACATACTCCATATTGTACAATTAAGAAGGGAGTATAAACAGTATTGCACAATTAAGAAGGGAATGTAGTTCATGTTTCGAAATTAAAAAGAGAATATAGTCCATGTTGCAAAATTAAGAAAGAAATATAATCCATGTTGTGAAATTAAGAAAGAAATTAACTCCATGTTACGAAATAGAAAAGGAAACATAGTTTATGTTGAGAAATTAAGAAGGGAATGTAATGCCCATCGCGCAGTTAGGAAGGGAATGTAATCCGTATTGCTCAGTTAAGGAAGGTACATACTCCATATTGTACAATTAAGAAGGGAGTATAAACAGTATTGCACAATTAAGAAGGGAATGTAGTTCATGTTACGAAATTAAAAAGAGAACATAGTCCATGTTCCAAAATTAAGAAAGAAATATAATCCATGTTGTGAAATTAAGAAGGAAATGAACTCCATGTTACGAAATAAAAAAGGAAACATAGTTTATGTTGAGAAATTAAGAAGGGAATGTAATGCACATCGTGCAGTTAGGAAGGGAATGTAATCCGCATTGTGCAGTTAAGGAAGGTACATAGTCCATGTTGTACAATTAAGAAGGGAGTGTAATCCATATTGCACAGTTAAGTAGGGAATGTAGTTCATGTTACGAAATTAAAAAGAGGATATAGTCCATGTTCCAAAATTAAGAAAGAAATATAATCCATGTTGTGAAATTAAGAAGGAAATGAACTCCATGTTACGAAATAAAAAAGGAAACATAGTTTATGTTGAGAAATTAAGAAGGGAATGTAATGCACATCGTGCAGTTAGGAAGGGAATGTAATCCGTATTGCGCAGTTAAGAAGAGAATAAAATGCATATTGCGTAATTATGAAGGGAATGTAGTCCACGTAGCGCAGTTAAGAAGGGAATGTAATTCATATTGCGCAGTTAAGAAGGGAATATAATGCATGTTGCATAATAAAGACGGGAATGAAAGCCATGTTGCGCAGTTAAAGCACAGTGGGACAAAAATAAAAATTTCAAGAGATGCAAAAATCTGTTACTACTTCGATCGCCCTAGTAATATCATCTAGAATAAACGATAACACTCTGTTATCGATATTTATCGATAACAAAATTTTACTCTGATAATGAAAACAGTCTCACCTATTCAATCACATTCAACCTCTATTCGCCATAACAATATCACAACATTATCGATGTACCTAAATATTTCGATATATCTATAGTCACCTCTAATCACAACACAGTTTAACATCGTTTAACAAGAACACGTTTAACATCGATCAACCGTGGAAAATACGAAGAGAATTTCGAGCAAACAGATTTTTCCAGGTTTAGCGATATTAAAGTTCGACGGGAGGAGGCGTTTGCATCCTTCACCGATTCCCTTGCAATTCAATCCGGCAGGTATCTCGTGCACGCGCCTTTATTTTGCCGTACGAACGAATTTCTCTGTCTAGATATTTTGTAAGCTCGCTTTTAGCCGTCAAGTATATACGTATAATATCTCGTATTTCGATCTCCAAACGACCGCAGATGTCCCGCAGCGTTGTTCGCCGTCTTCTGGTCTCCGTGCATGCAAACGTCGAACCGCAGAATCTTCTGAAAAGGATCGTTGCTCCGATTTCTTTCGATACTCCAAATAAAAGCGTTTGAAACGTGCGCGCTTGTATCCGGTTGCATTCTTATGGAGAAATAACAATAGACGCGAATAATCGGGTTATTCGAGAGATTCGTGCTGTGATGCTGCGGTCGTATGCAGTTGTTTCAGCGACGTTTCCTGCTGGTGGTTAGAACGTGTTGCGTTTCCTGTATACCGTACAACTTCGTTTATATGACCCCATCAGGAGACAAAGTGGTTCATATAACCGGATGGCTCGTATAACAGGAGTCCCCCTATTTCTGCACACTATCTATGATTTTACCTCAGTTAACAAGACTTTATGTTTCTACCAGGAGATTCCGTGAAACATTCCATCTTGAATATGTAAGGTAAATGATCCCATTATGGAACATACATGGTGTCCCACTTTTCTATCGACTCTTTGCATACTCTATACCTAGAACGCGTTAATATCGTGAAATTCACACGGACTGTCTGAAAAGTTCAGGATTCGGTGCAGAAGACTGTAAGAGTGTTAACCCCTTGCCCTACAATATGGTACACACTCATGACGCACACTACAATTCACATATGACAAACCAGATTCTTATTTTCACTGCAATTAAATGTTGGGTATTTTGAGAAAAATTGAAGTATGCAATTGATTATTTTCCTGCAACTGAATTTTGGGAATTTTGGCATAATCAAGGATCGCTGCAGGCAAAATGTGCTTCACATTTTAACTTTCTTTAATTGCCTTAGTGTTATAACAATAATCTGTGAATGACGCAGCTGCCTAGAATTGTAGGTTAAGTTGTATAATTCACTTCGAATTTCAGTTAGATCACAAAAAAATTTCGATGAAATTTAAACTACATAAAATTTAATGAATGTCAGCTAGCAAGGGTACGCATGCTCAAAAAATGGAATCATTCCGGTGTTCTGCAAAATAATGGACGAGCAGAGAGGATGTTTTCACGACAATGAATTTGCACTTCGATTGTGCGAATATTTATGGCGACAATTTTGTCGATGAAATAATATTGACTTAATGGCATTTTAAATGGACGATCCGAGCACGATATGTGTTTTGCTAAATAATAAAACCTGGATATCCCATTAAAGTAAATTATACAGCACTCCAAAACTACTGAATTTTAGCAATATATTATTTTTAAATTCGATATTTAAAAGCGTTATATTTCGTCTGTGTTTGAATACCATCAAATTGTGCAAAAAAGTAGAAAATATGGTGTTTCAAAATGAAGTAGAATTCTTTAGAGGTTTTAGCTCGCTTAGAGTTTTCTCTGTTAAAAATCGAAGAATTAAACGATTAAATAATTTAGGACAAAATTAATTTTCAAATGAGTTACTTCAATGTCTAAATAATATTTCCAAAGGTATACGAGAGAAATAATTAGTAGACAATTTACATGATAACACCATAAAAATCCCTAAGCAAATTGGTTATTACATCACATGTTCCTATTCTTAGAATTACGTAGTAACAAATTTATTACAAAATTGCAATTTATTAAAAAATATGAAAGGTGACAATTTATTCGTAGCATCAAATGAAAAAGCCATCCATTTTCGTACATTTCATAACTTTTTAATCAGACATTTAAATTATTCATATAATATTTTTTAATTACTTTTATTTATAGAACATGCTGGTAATATTTTACGTACAAAGAACAAACGTTTTGTGTTATAAATGATGTATTTGGAACTCTCGAATAAAATATTTAAAAGCCAATGTTTATATAAAATATTTTCCACATGTCGATAAATTTTGTAGAAAAAAACTGGGTACCATGTAAAAATAGTCATCGATAAACAATAACTTAAAAAAAATTGACGAAGCTTTTTGATCAAACTTTTTGATCAAACCTTGCATAGTCGCAGTCTGGCAAAAACAAAAATACTTTCAAGAGCAAAAAATGAAGTGTTTTAAGACTTAAGGCTACTAGTTATCGACAAACAATAACTTTAAAAAAGTGGTCAAGCTTTTTGATCAAACTTTTTTATCAAACCTTGTATAGTCGTCTGGTAAAAACAAAAATACTTTCAAGAGCAAAAGATGAAGTGTTCTAAGACTTAAGGCTAATAGTTATCGACAAACAATAACTTTAAAAAAGTGGTCAAGCTTTTTGATCAAACTTTTTGATCAAACCTTATATATTCGTCTGGTAAAAATAAAAATACCTTCAAGAGGAAAAGATTAAGTGGTGTAAAACTTGCAGAAATAGTAAAAAAGTGACAAGGAAAATAAAAAAAAAAATTTGTTTCGCTTTCAAGCTGTTTGATCCAAATATGCCGGGGAACTCGAGCACTCGAAGCATCCGAAAGGTGGCTCCGGATACGAATATCCGGATTCGTAAACAAGCGGATATTAAGAAGTTGGATAATTTCCGTAGCGGGTGAGATAGAAAATATCGCGAAACAGAGTTAGAGCGTCGCGATATCATCGAATGGTCGATGGGTGGGTCCCGGTTCTCTATCGAGTGCTAGAGTTCAATAAAACGGCTTCGACTTCGTGACCAGTATTTCAGAGACCGTCGACCACCTGTCTCCACCTCTCTTTCTCGTTCGTTCGACGACTGATTGGAAGCACATGGCCTATAACACGGCTGTTAACAATTTTTGGCACGGCTCTCTATAGAAACAGCCCTTAACACCCGACGACACCCTTTTCTTCTCCCTTCTTTCTGTTTGCGGCCGAACGTCTACACCCGACTTTCGCGGCAATAAAAACGTTTGATATATATTTCCGGTGTTTACGAGCTGCCCACCAATGTTTCCAGTAATTTCAGGGGTTATTTCGGTCCGATGTGGAACGAGACGTGGGGAAAATCTTCGGATGTTATTAACGCTTTCTATTGTAACGTGGATACAATTTATATTTAAGGGTTGTAATTTCAAAGCTGTGGTTGAAATTGGTTTTTGAAGAATACCGGTCCTGGGACGTTTGAGGATAAATTTGATCGTAACTTTGGTAAGATGTAATTCTTAATATGAACGTGAAACAATATTTTTCGAATGTTTTTTGTTAATTGTACAATTGGGGGAAATGTATGTTCCCTTCTGGATAAGGTGTATGTAAAATTGATAATTTCTGAATATCTAAATTTGCATATTTATAAATTGTTAATGTTCACGTTTTTGAATTTGTTATTTCTTAAATATCATAAATTTTTAAATTCATTACTTTTGCAATTTCTCAAATTCTCAACTTTTCAAATATGTAAATCTCCAAATTCCTAGACTTATGGATATTCGAATTCCCAAATTTTTCCATTCCTAAATTCCTATGTCACATGTTTCTAAATATCGAAATCTTTAAATTCCTAAGTTTCTGAATATCCAAACTTCCAAGTTTCTAAATATTCAAGTCTCTAAATTCCCAAATGTTTAAATATACAAATCTCCGAATTCACAAGTTTCTAAATATCCAAAATTCCTAAATTCTCAAATTCCTAATTGTTCAAATCCTTAGGTCACCAAATGCCTACGTTCCAAAATTGCTAGCATCCCAAATCCTTATGTCCCCAAATGCCTACGTTCTGAAATTGCTAGCATTCCAAATCTCTAGATCTCCAAATACGTACATCCCAAAATTGCTAAGCTCCCAAATTCCTACGTCCCCAAATACCTATGTTCCAAAATTGTTAGCATTCCTAATCTCTAGGTGCTCAAATACCTATATCCCAGAATTGTCCCAAATCCCTAGGTCTCCAAATACCTACATCCCAAAATTACTAAGCTCCCCAATTCCTAGGTCCCCAAATATCTATGTCCCAAAATTGTTAGCATCCCTAATCTCTAGGTGCTCAAATACCTATATCCGAAAATTGCTAAGCTCCCAAATCCCTAGGTCTACAAATACCTACATCCCAAAATTGCTAGCATCCTAAATCCCTAGGTCTCCAAATACCTACATCCCAATACTGCTAAGCTCCAAAATTCCTAGGTCCCCAAATGCCTATGTCCCGAAATTGTTAACATCCCAAATCCCTAGATCTCCAAATACCTACGTCCCGAAATTGCTAAGCTCCCAAATTCCTACGTCCCCAAATACCTATGTCCCGAAATTGTTAACATCCCAAATCTCTAGGTGCTCAAATACCTATATCCTAAAATTACTAAGCTCCCAAATCCCTAAGTCTCCAAATACCTACATCCCGAAATTGTTAACATCCCAAATCCCTAGGTCTCCAAATACCTACGTCCCAAAATTGCTAAGTTCCCAAATTCCTACGTCCCCAAATACCTACATCCCAAAATTGCTAGCATCCCAAATCTCGATGTCCCCAAATACCTACGTCCCAAAATTGCTAAGCTCCCAAATTCCTAGGTCCCCAAACACCTACATCCCAAAATTGCTACCATCTCAAATCTCTAGGTCCCCAAATACCTCCATCCTAAAATTGCTAAGCTCCAAATCCGTAGGTGCCCAAATACCTATGTCCCGAAACTGCTCCCAGATCTCCATATCCCCAAATATGTCCCCAAATTACTAGGTTCTCAAATCTCTAGATTTCCAAATTTCCAGACTCCTACTTCTCTAGGTCCCCAAATATCTACATACATATAAAGACATACCAAATAAATGCCGGGTGACTCTAACTTCGGTAAATTTTATTGTTTGCAAACTTCATCCTCGTACTATCACAACCATAGATTTTATTTCTAACTAATATCTCGGAGATATTTTATGCACCTAGAACGTAATATAATTCAAAGGACTGCTTGGCAAAGCCATGATTTTTTCCAGGAATAAATAATTCGTGAGCAAAAGGGCTAATCGAAAAGTTTGACCCAATTCAATTTATAATCAACAGATTTAAACGCAAATTCCCTTTGAATAAAGTACAAATTTCCAAAAATAAAGTTTCTGCTCAACCCTTCGGTCGAAGTGAAAATCGATTTCGGTGTCACATTTCATATCTTTCATCGAAAATAGGAGAAACAGGAAGAAACATCGCTATTATCGGAGAATTTGATCTGGCGGAAGATCGTTAAACAAAATTGCCCAGCTACTGAAATTGTCTCCAACGATGGGGAGTTGAAAACGTACGTCCCTACTGGTTGCCGGGGGTCGAGAAAAGCCCAGTAACGTCTGAAAGTTTTAACTAAATTCAACTCTGGACAGAGAGAGTAAAAAGTTCCCGGCCGAGTGTTCGCATCCTTATGGAAAATAAGCTGGGTCGGAGAATGCATGAACGTGACGATTCCGAGTCACATTATCCACAAAACCACGCTATGAATCACGCCGGAGGCGACCGGAAGTTGTGTGGAAACTCGTTCAACAACGTCACTGTAATTCCTCGTTGCAACGAACAAGGTTACATTGTTGCTAAACGACGAAATTGATGAGAAAGAGAGAGGAAATGCAGTAACGACGTTAACGTTCGGAAAGTGGGCAACTTGCTTCAGCCACGGAATTTTGCAGGGCCCAAGACTAAATCTTCAGGTTTGGAAATTAGTTACTTTTCTGAGTTCTTAAGTACTAGTTTAGACATTTCTTAAGTTTTTAAGCTTTTGAAATTTTATCATTTTCTAGACTTTTTAATTTAGAAATTATGACTTTCTACATTTTTAAATTTGTGAACTTATGAATTTTTTAATTTACGAGCTTGCAAATTTCTGAATAATTATCACTATCAAATATATATAAAATTAAAAATTCTGAAATTTTCTACAGTTTCATATTTCCAAATTCCGTAATATTTTAAATTTTCAAATTCTCACATCCGCAAATTTACAAACTTACAAATTTTATAATTTTCTAAATTTTTGAATTACAAGTTTACGAATTTTTTAATACTTAACACTATCAATAATACATAAATTTCCAAATCCTCAAATTTTCCGATATAGAAATTTTATAATTTTCTATATTTTTAAATTTAAATTTTTATCTTAATTTTCAAATATTCAGAAAACTCAAATTTTTAATTATTTTAATTTCTAAATTGTCAAAAATCTCTTACGAATCTCAAATTCGTAAATCTCCAATTTATAAAATTATTTTAAAAAATTATTTTAATTATCTCGAAAATAAACGAATTAAATACATCAAACTTTGTACATGAATAAATAAACACTGAATACAGTAAATTGTCCCTAGTATCCCTAGAAGACTTAGAACTCCTAACAGTAAACTTTTCTAGAGAAAACTGGGATATAGAAAAAAGAAAGCGTCAGCATTCGCTGTAACCCTTAAGAATTAATTATGTGGGGGAAATGGTGATATAGGAAAAAGAAAATGCTAATATTAGTCATAATCCTTGAGATTTAATTATGTAGGGAAAATTGCGATAGAGAGAACACAAAGCGTCAATATTCACTTTAATCCTTGAGACTTACTTATCTGGAGAAAATGGTGATATAGGAAAAAGAATGTGCCAATATTCGCTATATTACTTAAGAATTACTTATGTAAAGAAAATGGCGATGTAGGAAAAGGAAAGTACCAATATTCGCTATAACCTTTACAATTTACTTATGCAGAGAAAATGGCGATATAGGAAAAAGAATGTGCTAATATTCGCTATATTACTTAAGAATTACTTATGTAGAGAAAATGGCGATATAGGAAAAGGAGAGTGCCAATGTTCGCTATAACCTTTAAAATTTACTTATGCAGGGAAAATGGCGATATAGGAAAAGAAAAGTGCAATATTCGCTATAATCTTTGAAAATTACTATATCTAGAGAAAATGGCGATATAGGAAAAGGAAAATGCACCAATATTTGCTATAATCTTTGAAAATTACTTGTGCAGAAAGAATGGCGATATAGAAAAAAGAAAAAGCACCAATATTTGCTATAATTCGTAAGAATTGCTTATCTAGAGAAAATGGCGATATAGTAAAAAGAATGTGCCAATATTCGTTATAATCCTTGAGAATGACTAATCTAGAGAAACTGGCGATACAATAAAAGGGGTACCATTAATCTAGAGAAAACGACGAAATAAAGAAGAAAACCGTAGAATTCTCTGCAGTAATAAAAAATAACTACATATCATGCGTGTTAGCTCCACCTTAAGAAAGACGTCGACGTACGAAAAGAATGTGGCAACATTCTCGTGTAAATTAAAAATAATACATAGTAAGTTTCAACTATTATAACAAATGGTCGAGTTTCTTTCATCGGCCCTTTCCTTAGGGAATCGCAGGGTGCTCGATCATTGTACGTGGCGTTACTTTTTTCCAAAATGTTCCATATTTTATACCCTATCTACCTCCCATGCAATATAAATGTGTACGGCATGCTCGCATGCGTGTCTGAACAAAAATAAAAGCCGGCAGATAGAATCCGTGAGATAAGAAGCAAACTGAGCGAAGAAACGAGTTCTCGTGCTAGGGGAAAAACGACGAAACAAAACGGAAGGAACGAAACAGTCGGAAGTTTCGATACACAAATTGTCGGCGATCTGTGAGACGGTGCGGATATAAACGAGAAGTTTGCAGAAGTGCAACGGCATACGTAAATGGAATACAACAGCGAGGTATCACGTTTTGCGCGAGGCTACAAGGCCGGCTAACAACGTTACAAGCGTCTGACTCCTTTTCTCGCAGTTGAAAATGAAATAATAAAGAAAGAAGAAGAAAAAAAAAGGAAATGTCGGGGAGCCCGTCGTCGGCGTCGGTTTGTTCCGTTCCTGATGCACTCTCCACGGTTTCTTTCGCGCTCATAAAATTTCGTTGCTATCACGATTAATTCTCGAGTGCGTCTCTCAAAGAACGGAAACTACTCTCCTCTGTTTCGTTCTCCGACTGCGCCGGGGTCATTAATGGCTGGAATGGACTTTGCAGACATTTTTGATAACGTTTTGTCAAGGAAATTCCGAGAGCATCGCGCGTGATAAATGTTTTAGTTAAAAGCCTTTATTCAAAGAACAAAGGAAAGTCGCAGACGATTTCATTACAGAACGGTATCGCAAAATGGTACTTATAGCACGTTAATTTGACATTTTAGAAATTCAGGTAAATTAATGTGCAGCTCTAATATTAACAGTCGTAGAATAAACTAAATAGTTGCGATTTACAGCGAGTGATATTGCTGCATGTAATTGCGAATCGAAACGTTAACACGCTACAATTATGTGACATAAAATGACATTTGCAGAATGTCAAATTAGAACTTGAAAAATGAAGATGACAATATGACATCAACAGTGATATTCCCGATAAGAAAAGACTGATTGTTATTAACAGCAAATAATGTTGCATTATAAATTTCAAATTTTAAAACGACAAAACTCTATGATTATTTCATGATAGAAAAGTATCATCAAATGGCAACTATAGCTTACCAATTTGAAGCTTGTAAATTTACTAAAATATCTAAGTCACCTATTAAAATTCGCAACGAGAAATGATAGATTGCAATTTATAGCAAACAATGATGTATTACATATCGAATATCAAATTTTCAAACGTTAAAATTTTCAAATGATTTCATGACAGAAAAATATCACAAAGTAACACTTGTAGTATGCTAATTTAAAGTTTGGACATTGACAGAAAAGACAGTATAAGATCCCCATAGATATTCGTAATATAAAATGGCTGCTTACGATTTATAGCAAACAATGCTGTTTTATTATATCAAAATCCAAACACTAAAACTCCAAAACAATTTCATGACAGAAAAGTATCACGAAATGACACTATTACATCGATTTAAAGTTTATAAAGTGACAGAAATGACTACTTCAGTCCGCCATCGATGTTCGCTGCACAAAATAGCTGAGATTCATAGCAAACATGGTAGTATCGACATATATCCAACTTAAAAATGTCAAAATTGTAACACAATTTCATGACAGGAAAAAAATGGCACCTACAATTTAAAGCTTGAAGATTAACAAAAATGATGGAATAAGCCTCCAACGAATAATCTTAATATAAATAAAGTATTATGTACCAAATATCAAATCTCAAGAACTAAAAGTTTGCTGAAAAACGCGGTGTTCCCAAAAGAGGATAAACCAAAATTAAAATAAAATAGAAAATAAATGTAAAATAGTATTAAGCTTAATAACAAAAACACACATTTATTTCTCAAATCGCAGAAATGTTCATACGTGAAATATCTGATTATTTTCCCTGTGACTATATTTTGTGATTATCCTTGCAGCAAATTTGCGATCCCGTTGTCCTCGTACAAAATACGATGCACCGTTCTCAAAAAGCTCAGTGTCCTCGTTGAACATAAACTGCACCTAAATTAGGTGAAAACAGCGAAGCAGAGAATGCTTAATATCTTTTTTCTAAATAGCCCACGGTAGAAGCATGGCGTAAGACAGTCTGTCTGGCTACCTACGTGCTGAAGTACTCGGCGAGGACATGCTAGACCGGTACTACCGCTTTTTCTCTTCTTTTATCTGTCAGCTGTCTCTGTTCCTCTTTTCCAGCAGTATGCACACATGCACGAAGAAATGCTTGCTCATTCTTTCTTCGCCTACCTAGTACGTTCGAGCATACACTCAGAAGCTCGCTTTCTACCTGGCTGCGACCCGAGGGCATAATAATTATCGCGAAACGACGATTCAGTTACGAACACTCCGATATCTTCGATACAGTTGGCTGAACTCGTAGCCAATATCGTTGTAACACCAAGAGAACCTTAAGAGTAGACTATATAGCTTGCGTGCTTAAACGAAAGTCTTATCGACTTTGAAACGTATCATCTTTGACCCGTATTCGAAACGCCGTGTATAAGTACATATATTAGGGAAATTATGACATCACTGCGAATTTATGTCCCCAAGTGTTTGGAGAATAGGTCATATTTTCACAGATATACTGTTCACCGATATTATTATATAGTAAAGGTTGTATAATTATATTGGGTGTACAGTATAGGGTATATAGGGTATATAGGATATGTGGGCCACATAATTATAGGTGAAGGATTTAACCTTCTCTAGGGAACAGCATGTAGGATTGAAAGATGTCATATCCAATAATTGTACTATTTATTTTTAAGGATTAATAACGAGAAATCTAGAATAAACAATTTCAGTTTCATTTTATTTATATTTGTCTGTTAATACAACTATTTTTATAACAATTACTAATAAATTTAGTTAATTTATGAAATGTATTTCTCTAATATTTATCCAATAAATTACATAAATGTGATTATTATAATTTTCTTGATTTTAACATTCAACATACGCACATTTATATTTCTACCACTATGAAAATCAATAAAATCAAATGCAATCTTAAATATATAATTCAATGATTATATCTATTACTCACCTATAAATATTAATTATATGTATATGAAATTTTTTATCCAAATCATCTGAATTATTGTCTCTACATTATTGTTCAAATACAAATTATTAATTTTATAAAAAAGTACACTCTTACGAAGTTCATATTAAAAAATATGCGTCAAAAAGTTAGAAAGTGTATGTCAATAGTTTGTTTTGTTATTTTTGAAGCACCCTATGTTATTTATAAGATAATTTCTCGATATCTCTGGCGACCCAAATTCGACGTTTTTAACACCACGTTTTGCTTCGTAATTTGGGAATGCGATAACGATATTGGACCACTGATAAGCGAGTTGATACATAAACTTAGGGTGATAATTGACGCGTTGACGTGTCGTGATCAACTAAATTTGAAATGTACGTGTGCTGCAACGCAATAAAATGAAACTTTCCGAACTATTCAACAAAAAACATATATCTCACAAATAAACAAATTTTATATATTTCAACCTGCCTTTTAATTTGCAATATTGTAAAATTTGCATAATTAATGTCAGATTACTTTATATATTTTCAAAATATTCCATTTTGTTTTGTGTGTAGCAAGCATGATTATTATACATATTTGATAATGAAAAGCTGGATTTAAAGCTTGCATAATGAAAATTCGAGTGTGAATAAAAAATGAAGCTTTATCGATTGTCGTGTCAGGGTGATAAAAGTTTAGAAATTCTGGAGATTTAATTTCAGTATTTGAGAAATTGGGAATTTAGATATTTAAGTGTCTGAAGATTTGAGGAATTTGTAAATTTGAGACATTGAGAATTTGAGAATTTGAAAATTTGAGACATTGAGAATTTGAGAATTTGAAAATTTGAGAATTTGAGAATTTGAAAATTTGAAAATTTAAGAATTGGAGAATTTCAGAATTTCAGAATTTCAGAATTGCAGAATTGCAGAATTGCAGAATTTAATGGGTATTTAAATATTTGAGAATTTACAAATTTGTGAATTTCCTAATAAAAAAATTAGTAGATTGGAAATTCAGATTAGAATTTGGGAACTCAGGGGATTCGAAATTTTGAAATTTTGCAAATAGGAAATTTAAAAACATATCAATTTAAGGGTTTTGGTTAAATTAGAAATTGTTTAATTTTGAAATTAGGAAATTTGAAAATTGAGGGACTTTGGTATTTAGAAATTTAGAAATTTGTGGAATTCGAAAGTTCAGGCATTTTTGCATCTAAAAATTTAAAAATGTAGGATATTTGAATACTTAAGAAACTTGGAACTTGAGAATTTGGAAATATGAGACTTTAAAATCTGCGAATTTAATTGCTAAATTTGGCAACTTGATAAATTGAAAATTTTTTAACTAAGCAAGAGAGATAGTCTAATATTATAATTAGATAGAAGATAACCTAGTATTATAAAAACTTTATATTGCATTGTTTTGTTTTTTTCCAAATATGCTACCTCATCAAATAAAAATAACCTGCATATTTCACATTCATTAAAATTATCCAAAACATTTCTCTTTCAAAATAAAAATTTGTCATTTCTCGTTGATCTAATATTACAAATTTACAAATTTATTTTAGATGGACATAATACCACAGCATTATACAATTGCCCTTTAAATAAATTTAAGATATAAGAAACTTTTGTTTATTATTATTTTCTTTTAATTATCACATCTGAAGATTCAAAGATATACTTTCTTATAAATCTGTAAAAGTCATGCAACGAAGTGTCAATAACCTAGTAATGCATCGCTAAATCTAAATTAAATAATCCAAAAAAATATTCAAAAAATATGATCAACGAGTCACAATTTTCATGTAAAACTTTTCAAATTATCATCAACGTTGGTGGTTAATTTCAACCTCTGAATTCAAGCACAATTGCTTATAATTACACCGAAAATTGGCTGCAATTGTCCGCATTCAAGCAAATTTCAGTTCACATTGATGATGTCTGCAGTTTGCATATGTATGTTGGGACGATAATATTGTCTAATTTGTCATGATCATTAATTACATTGCTGCTACCTACATTTCCTGTTACTGTCCACAAAAAATCAATATACAGCTTCATCGTTCTTAAATTTACTTAAATTTACTGAAATTTGTTTCTATTCAAAAATTAATTTCCTGTTTTTATCTGAATAACTTCAGGTACCAAATTCCTAAGTAAAATCCGAATATTTCGAACAAGAGCTTTCGCTCAATTAATTATTTATACGATAAAAGAACCATTATAGTGAATGCAGCGAAGTTTCATGGCTTCGTGCGTTCAATAAAAGCGAAGAAAAAAAAATTACAGTTTCCTACAACTCTTTAAATTACCAGCAAATACCAGTCAGCTTCCTGTTTATGTTTTCCCATTTAACAAGCTTCGCTATGAAAATTTAGTTAAGATTGAACTCGTCAAACGCAAAAACTATTTCATACCAAGCTTTATAGCAACTTCACGATTTTTTATGTTTCTTGTATATTCTGTTAGTTACGATCAACTCTAACGGGAAAATTTATATATTGCAGTATCATCAAAGTTCTAAAATTTGAAAATTAAAAAATTCTGAAGCGTGGAAGTTTTAATATAAATATTGAAGATTTTGAAATTTTAAAGCCATAGGATTGAAGTCTCAAAGCTCTACAGCACCAACACTCCATTACTTAAATATTAAAAACTTCCAATATTCAAATATTCTTAAATAAAATTCCTATACTCCAAAATTTCGAATGTTCAAAATTGCAAAACCCAAGAATGCAAGCATTCCAAAATGTCAAGATTCCGAAACTCTAATATTCCAAAATTTGAACATCGTAAAAATCGAACAATCCAAAATTCCAGCATTCCTAAATTTTAACATTCAAAAATTGGAACAATAAAAAATTCCAACATTCCAAAATACCAACCTTCCTAAATTCCAACGTTCCTAAATTCCAACATTCCAAATTTGAAACATTAAAATTCCAACATTCCAAATTTGAAACAATAAAATTCCAACATTCCAACATTCCAAAACTCCAATATTCCAAAATTCTAATATTCCAAAATTCTAATATTCCAAAATTCTAATATTCCAAAATTCCAACTTTCCAACATTCCAAAACTCCAATGTTCCAAAATTCTAACATTCCAAAACTCCAATATTCCAAAATTCTAATATTCCAAAATTCCAACTTTCCAACATTCCAAAAATCCAGTGTTCCAAAATACTAACATTCCAATATTCCAAAATTCTAACATTCCAAAATACCAACCTTCCAAAATTTCAACATTCCAAATTTGAAACATTAAAATTCCAACATTCCAAATTTGAAACAATAAAATTCCAACATTCCAACATTCCAACATTCCAACATTCCAAAACTCCAATATTCCGAAATTGTAACATTCCAAAATTCCAACTTTCCAACATTCCAAAACTCCAATGTTCCAAAATTCTAACATTCCAACATTCCAAAACTCCAATATTCCAAAATTCTAATATTCCAAAATTCCAACTTTCCAACATTCCAAAAATCCAGTGTTCCAAAATACTAACATTCCAATATTCCAAAATTCTAACATTCCAACTTTCCAACATTCCAAAATTCTAACATTCCACCATCCCAAAATTCCAACATTCCAAAACTCCAACATTCCAAAATTCAAAAATTTCAAAATTCCAACATTCCAACATTCCAACATTCCAAATTCCAATATTCTAAAATTGAAACCTTCCAGATCATCAACATTCCAAAGTAATGAAAATCAAAGAACCGAAATTCGGTCGAAACGCGTCGAGAACTGCGCATCGATTACATTTATTTTTGCTTCAAATATATCTAAATAGTAATTTCTCATTAAATACGAGTTTATAATTTATTTCTTCACCATCGTGATAAAGAACATTACACTTTCTTTTATTCCATAATTACCATTGCCTTCGGACAACTTATATCCGTAATATAATATTTTATACACAGTCTTTTAATAGACGAGTCATTACCACAAAGGCGAATAAAATGTTTCATGACCGTTTAATTATAAGATTCATAAAACATTAATTAAAACTGCAAAGGAGATACTTTTAAGAACGTTATTGAATGATTATATTAAATGAAAAAGGAAATATACCATTGAGAAATATTGTATATGGTTATGAACAAGGAACTGGAAAGGAAAGAACACCTCTGAGAATTCTTAGGTTCCGCTAACCGGAAAAATTTAATGGTGACCAACAACGTATAAAAGAAGAAATACCGATGTCAACAAGGAACAAATGCTGAGTGAAAGAATGAATGAAAGAATTTACTAACTGTAAATATTTGTATGACGTCAGAATTTTCATAGAAATAGCTACGTACAAAGAATCAGCGTCACACGATTGTTTCATTATTCAATGTGTTTCTATATCTAAACAACCTTTCCTTTCACAGCGAATTCAAAATGGAAACAATTATTAACCTTGTACGGTTAGATGCGTTTCAAGGTATTTGTGTATTTATTCGTTTTGTACAATTTGTACCAATTTATTGCAATTACAGTTTATATGAATAAGAAGGAATAATAGCTGAATTATTCACATATACATATAAATATACATGTACATATACATATACATATACATATACACATAAATATATATACACATATACATATACACATACATATGCATATACATATAGATATACGTATAGATTTACACACATACATATGCATATACATATAGATATACGTATAGATATACATACAACATATGCATGTACATAATATTATACATATGCATATGTATAATAGGAGTAATTGTTTATACATATAACAAGGTTACTACATTTATTTGCATAACAAGAAGTATACTTGATTAATGTGCATAACAAGGGGAAATATTTGAACTTACAGTCCCTGGCCATCGAATTAGGACCACGTACGAAAATTTCGCTTGTATGGCTGTAAAATTTGTCATACATGGAAAATTGTCTTAGGTCATGCAGAATTATTACTAAATACGTTGATAACGATATATACAATTTGATACTATCGTGATAATAAATTGTGTGTGTGATGAGCGATTAAGGGCCGTGCGAGCGTTTACGTCAGGCTCGAGTATCGATAGCGCGTCAGGTGAAATTTGAATGCCATAGAAAATGTCTGCCTACTCAAAAGACTAGTTTACAACTCTCCAATCACATTATCTGAGTTGAAAAGAATTACAGATATTTGGGAAAATAATGAAGATAGAAAGCATATGATCAATGTATACAGAGCATACCGCAAGCTGTGACCAAAGCAAAGGAAATACAAGATATTAACATGTGTTAATAATGTTATGTACAGTAGTAGTATATCATGTAGCTAATAAATTATATCATTACAATTTGAACAGACCTTTTACGGAAAACGCGAAAAATGCTGAAAGTGGTCCTAATTCGATGTCCAGGGACTATATGTATATGTAATTAATAAGTGTGAGTCATCTTACTGCAATGAGTTACTATAATAATTTGATTTAATTAATATCACACTAGTTAACACCCGTACGGAAAGAAATGGGAACGGTATTGGATAATCCATGAAAGTTGAATTAAATTTCTTTGGAAAATCCAATAAAATCGTTGTCGAAGCGCTTGTACCTTGTTAAGAGTAATGTTGCGAATATTTTCTTGCGCTGCATAGCCGAACGATGAAGTCGTTACGTTGGAACGGTGCCAATGTCTAATTTCGCAGAGTTTCGGCCGAGGTTAGCGACACGGCAACACTGAAGAAAACAAGAGGAACTGACCTACTATAGAAGCATTATACGTTCTAAAAAGGGCATTTCCCAACACGGATACACGAACGAATTCAGAATAGAGCTGCAGAAAGGCAAATACGCAGTAGGTGCTTAAAATTCAACTTTTAACGCGTTCACTGCTACGTCAGGCATATACAGCCGTTTATTTTGAAGGGTCTAAGTCCATTTCTCAGTCGTTTGTTGTTAAATGTAGTAACATGTTTCACGAGATATTAACTGTCATGAGAAACATTTTGGGTTAAGTATATTTAGAGTATACTATAATTTTGAATGTATAAATTTTCAGTTATTTTGATAGCTGAAAAATTGACTCTGAAAGTGATCTAAGTCTAATCTATTATTGATAATGTCAGAAAATACGGATTTTCAAATGTCAAATAATTACAATAAATTATTAATTAGTTAATATAATAATTAATTTTTATGAATACGATATATACCATAGAAGCACCATGAGCAGTAAATTGTTATATAATTTATATAGTTACATTTCCTCAATTGCATAAATGGTTTTCAAGTGTTGTAAGAAATATAAAATAAAATATTGTTTTTTCAGTTTGAAGCATTTTAAATTTTACGGACTTAGGGTGTTTTAAATTTGATTACAAATCTAGTTGTTAATTTTGGAAGTGGCTCGAGTCCATTTTTGATAAGATTTAATTTCATTGAAACGTAAACTCTTAAAAATCTCCATTTAAACATAAGTGGACGTAGGTCACTTTCAATATAAACGGCTCATATGGATGTCGTTTAAATTTGCATACAAATCCATCACACCAGTGACTTGTTAATATTCGAACACTATAGTATTCTATCAATTACTGTTTTACATATTATTAAATTATTACATATATTACGTAATTGAATTAACATACTCCTTATTTTCTTTAAAATAATGCATTCTACTTAACGAAAACGTAAATTTATTTAAATTAATTCTATTAATATTATTTGTCGAAAGAACAAAATATCAGTATTTAATTCCCGAATCAAGTTATAGATGCATACGAAGTTTCGAAAAATGCGAGCTTATGTAAAATGTGATCGCTTTGCATAAAATAAATCTGATATGTCTTCATGAACGTCGAGTATATTGATCGTTTGAGGTCTTAACGTTAACGCCAGTGTGCATTAAGGTGATGCTTAAAATTCTATTTTCAGAATACTATCAAGAAAAACCGTGATAAAAATTATACCTCGTTTAACTTGCTATTATATTAAATGACCGATTTCGGAACATAGAAATTCTAAGGTAATATAACACAAAAATGATCGCTTGTTCTACATCAACTTTAAAACTGACTAAAAATTACTGTATCAATCTTTCGTTACTATTATGAATGCAAACTAGTTAGTTACCAGATAATAGTGTAATCGATTACTATGTAACAGTAAAACGATTTTCTTTATTAAAATCATTAACTTTCACGTATTATAATACATTGTGATATAAGGTGTTATCATATATGGATGTATGTATTATATTATGTTTTGTGTTATAACATGTTATACTACGTGTTATTATATGTTATGTGTTATAACGTGTTATTAAACATATGTGGGCTTATATGTTATAGCATGTTATAGGTTATGACGTATTATAAACTGTTATATGTACTATAACATGTTATATGTTATAACAAATAATACATGTTATAACATATTGTAGTACACTTATATGTTATAATACTTATACATGTCATAGTACTTATAACATGTAACATGTTATAATACATACAGTTATATATGATATATTATATATTATAACATGTTATAATACGTTATGTATTATAATGTGTCATGTATGAGTGTACGTGTTCCAACGTGTTATCATATGTGGGTGCATGTGTTATAACGTGTTGCTACATATAGGTGTATGTGTTGTAATATGTTGTGGTATAACGTGTTATATATGGATTGATGTGTCATAATTTGTTGTGTTACAACGCGTAATCATATAGGTTCATATGTTATAATACACCTAAGGGTGAAAAAATTGTCAGGGAGTCCCACTAAAAAATACAAATAAAATTTTGTTTATAAATTTATCAAAATCCCAATGGTGAACCCGACGGTCCAAAACGGTGGCCATATATCCGGACATCGTTGTATCGCGAAAGATCTTCACGAAAGATTGCCCTGATGTCCATGTCTCTCCACTAATACACCTACGGGGTTTCATCGTTTATTACACGACGATATCTCAAGAGAGTATGTCGGCGTCCCTTTGAGCAGAGTCAGAAAAGCTTGGTGTTAAAGTCAGCCAAGTCTGACGTTCATAAGGGTAGCAAGCTCGAAAAAACGAGAACCACCTGCACGTGTTTCTCTCCCCAACTTCTGAAATGCACTTTCCTCCTATTACTTCTTCTTCTTCTTTGCACGAGAGACTGCATTCCAGTAATTTGCTCGTACCGGGGATATAAACCGTCGTCTCCTTTGACTGTTTTGTCGAATCAGACGCAAGAAACGCGAAATCTCGAAGCGACGAGAAACGGGAATGAATTCTTGTCTGTTTCAGACTCGCGCGAGGATTCTTAAGATCGCGTTTGTTGAGAAACAGCTAACTTGCTTCAAATTAATCGTCATTCGGTGGATTTTATAAAAATGTATGGTATTTTTGTGTTTTACCTCGGAAGAATTACTTTTTTGTATTTATCGTTTACAAATTCTTTGGATGAAATTTTTTATTATTTTTATACGGAATGTTTAGGGACTGTGGTAAATTTAATTTAAGCTAAGGGATTTTTAGTGTATATTGGGAGTTTCTGATACTATAGGAAAAGACACAATTTTATCTATATTACTACTATTTCTATATTCTCCTTCACATTAGTATTAATTATTAAATATTTATGTACTAGTGTTAATTACTTTACTAGTGTTTATTATAATTTTAAGTCAAAATTGAACGTATGAATAATTTTAATTTTAGCGAATAAAATAGTTAAAATAATTTTTTAGATGTAAAATAATATATAGTTTAAACCTGAAATTTATTTGAAGTCGTTCAAATATGTATGACACATGTGTCATATGTTATTTTTATAAAATGTACAATGAAAGTCAATTTACAAACTTCGAAATTTAAAAACTCGGGGATTTAGTAATTTAGAGATTACAAAATTTAACAATTTAGTTTTTGCAGAATTTAAAAATTTAGGTAATTAGAAATTTGTGAATTTAGAAAATAAGGTGAGAAGAAATTTTGAAATTTAGGAAGTTGGGAACACAGAAATTTGAAAGTTCAGGAAGCTGAAAATATAAAAATATCGATATATCTAACTTTGAACATTGAATAATTTATACAATTTGGAATTTAGAAATTCAAAAATTGGAAACCTGATAATTTATGAATTTAGAAAGTCTAAAGAAATTTCAACAATTAAAAATTGAGTAACAGAAATCAGCGAATTTAAAAATTAGTAACTTACAAAATTTTTAAATATAAAATATCCAAATTTTGAAAATTTAAAAAATCGCCAATTTAGAAATCTTGGAGTAACAAAATTCAGGAATTTAAGACCTGGAAGCTTAAAAATTCAGAAATTTAGAGAAACAGAAGCTTCAACCCTGAAAATTGCAATCTCTCAATAAAAGTTTAGTAATAATCAATTAATTTATTATTCCAATAAATAATCAAGATATGTACCTACAATATATCATTTAACACAATTAAAAATTGTGTTTGTACTCAGTTACTTCCACCAAAGTACACTTCTACTCGTACATATTACCCAAAAAATTTGAATAAATCTCCCAAAGAGACCGTGAATTTATTCAGCAAGCTCGTCGAAAGATGTGCAAAACATTAGAGGTACAAAAAAGCTGAAAAAATCTGAATTAAAAACGTCTACTTTTTGCATCAGCCTGTACATAAAAGCCTAGGAGGAAAGGAATAGACAGATTTAACAGTATTTTTCCCGTCTCTGTCTCTCGTTCTCCATTTTTCATTCTACTTTACCTCGCCTCCACCTGTTCTTCCTTCGCTTTCATCTTTCTCCGACTTTCCGCCGTCTGGCCGTTTTTCTCTGTCGGCGGTGGTTCTTTGTGGAAAAGCGGCATTAATTACGGCCGTGCCGCGCCGCGTAGGAAAGTCTGTGTATCCAAAAGTTTGTACCTTTCGTGTCAGCAATTAACGACACGTACGTAGAACAGAGTGGTTGAAAAAACAGTGAGAAAACATAAAAGAGCGTTCCGTGAATGTTGTACGAGGCGAGTCAGTGCGTAACCCCTTTATCATTCCTCTTTACCTCTTTTTTCCTTTTCGTTTTCTTTTTTCAAAATACAAGACTTTCGTTTACGTTTCTTCCCTTTTTTTTCTCTCTCTTTCGTTCGCTTCGCCGCTCCGTAATAATTTGACGACGCGAAACAAAACGGCCGGCTGTCTCTTTGAGTGCTCCTTTGTCGACGAGAGAGAACAATGGAGAAGAGAAGCGTCTTAACCGTCGTCTACGGAAAAGGCTATCCCTCTGCAGCCAAACGAGTCTTAAGCGTTTCCCGTTTAAATGAATGAAATATTTACTAACCGTCGTGAAACATCAGCGAAGAAACAACACTGTTATCCACATTACAACGTGTTGTGCGAGTTTGGTTCGCGAGAAATGGCGACGTGGATTTATTTATTGTTATTTATTACCGATGTCTACGAAGGAAATATGAAGTACGTAATCGTGTATTAACGAGGGAAACTCCACAGGGGCTATTCATTTATGGAACTTTATCACCTTGTAGAGAACATGAGCACTCCATTTTGGAAGTTTTGGAAATTGGAGATTGGAAAATTCGAAGGTACATGGGTTTGAGAAATTTGGGGATTTATGGGTTTGGAGATTGTAGATCCTGGGAATTTGAAAACTTGGAAATTGTAGATATTGGACAATTCAGAATTTATGGATTTGGAAATTGTAGATTTTGGGAATTTATGGATTTGAAAATTTGGAAGTTTTCCCTCTTGTAGAGTACATCTAACTGAACGATCGTGCACTCCAATTTGGAAGTTTTGGGAATTGGAGATTAGAGGATTCGAAGGTACATGAGTTTGAGAAATTTGGGGATTTATAGGTTTGGAGATTGAAGATTTTAAGAATTTATGAAGTTGGAAATTGATAATTTGGGAATTTATGGATTTGGAAATTGTAGATATTGGAAATATGAAACTTTGCCAACTTGTGGAGTAATCTAACTGAACGTTCATATACTCCATTTTGGAAATTGGAGATTTGAGGATTTGAGGGTTCATGACTTTGAGAAATTTGGGGATTTGGAGATTGCAGATTTTAGAAATTTGGAAACTTGGGGATTGTAAATTTTGGAAAATTAAGAATTTGGAAATTGTAGATTTTTGGATTTTTGAAATTTTTGAAATTTGAAACTGCCATCTTGTAGAGTACATCTAACTGAACATTCGTGTACCCCATTTTGAAGACAGACCGGTAATCCTTTAAAAGATACAATCCTTCACACTCCAAGGTATTTTTGCTGTTTGCAGACGGCAACTTTAAAACTTGCTAGTTGAAAGATTTGATGTATCTTTTTGAAGTTATATCTCTATTATTAATTTCCATTGTCTGTTTCACTGTGGTTATAATACCACCTGTCTATTATAAACTTTGTTAAAAAATATTTATTTCAAGTTATTCTATTAGATCGAATGTGTGTGAGTCACATTTCAAACACAAATTAACAATTAAAGTTACTCTTCAAATTCTGAAGTACAAGTGACATACATAAACCATTAGCTGCCTGGTTTTTGCTATAGAACGAAAGGTGTACAGTTCACATACTAGTTATTTATTTATATCTTCATTATATTAAAGTATCATTAAAGTTGCAAAGAATTCTGCCATGACTGCTGCAACCATTAGTATGTTACATTTATTATAATTTCAATTGTCTTTATTTTTCATTATTGCAATTTCAAATTATCTTTATTGTTCATTACGTACATTAATATCGTATATTATAGCATTGCATAATTATGTGTACTTTCTAAATTTCATTTATACCTTTCAACGATTAAATTTAATTAACGTATATAATGAGAAATCAAGATAATTTGAACATACCTTTTAAATAATCAGATATCTGCTTCCAAAATGCGATATATAAACGTTCAGTTAAATGTTCTCTGTAAGGTTGCAAAATTTCATACATGAATGTGTGTAACAATTAGTGTAATTATGTGACACTTCTTAAGTTATGTGACTTCTTTATACTTTACAGACTTCGATATATCATAAATGCATGAACATTAATTTATTTATTATATACAGGAAGATTCTTTTTTATACAGAAATAATGGTCGAAAATTTAGTTACAAATATATTCTCGAAAAATGAGCAATAAATACATTAACGCAAATTTAGCGAAAAATACGTTCAAGCAAGTGTTGCTACAAATACATTAACGTAAATTTAGCTACAAAGACATTAACGTTCTAGCTACAAGTACATTAATGCAAATTTAGCGATAAATATATTAACACAAATAAAGCAATAAATACATCAACAAAATTTTAACTGCAAATACATTAACACAAATTTAGCAATAAATGCATTAATGAAAATTTAACAATAAACGCAGTTTACTGTATCCGCGTCAATTAAAAAGTTTCTTTTGGAGCGATTGACGTCAATGAAACGTTAATACTTTATCGAATAAAAATTGTAATCCTCCATTATTTTGCTTTACGTTTGTCGTAAAATTGGAACGAGTGTCAATCGAAAGCGTGGCAATATAACACATAGTACAATGCGTTTCGTGATTGTGTAAATCCCTGATATTTTCAATAATCTAAGCTTCTGCAGGAACTGATGACCATTCTTTAAATACTAATTTGTAGTGTGTAAACAACAATTTATGCAAAACAATTTGGTGCATTACCGTAAATATTCAGCTTATTCCCATAAAAACTTCAAGCGTTTCATAAATACACCAACCATTTTAAAAACACAGTTTTATCGTGTTTTATGTACAAACATTCGAAACTAAATTTATCCTGTTTCTACTGCTACAACTTACATCAAAAATTCAATTTGATTTAGTAATATATTTTATTTAACACCAATGAAATTTTTTGCTGTATTCACCTCGCTCCATGTGTGAGCTACAGTAAGTTTTAATTCATCCACATTTGAATTTATATAATTATTTGAAAAAAATCGTCTATACCAATATTGTCTATATTAATACGCCAAAGCCACTATAGTGGCGCGTCGTACATAGAGATGGTCGCGAAAGCCACTATAGTGTCTAAGAAAATAAATACATTAGCTCTTACGTTTCTTTCTCCATAAATTTCTAAATTTCCAAAATTCCTTCGTTGTCCAAAGAAGAGGACAAGTGATCATAATTTTCAACCGAAAGATTAATAAAAGCAAAGTTGATATATTTACGCAGTAGTTCAACCCTTAGCGACATAACACGTGAGAATAAAGCAAGCGGCAATCTATCGCGCTAGCACGAACACAATACGGGCCGAAAAACATTGAAATTTCAATAAACCGAGTGGTGAATCGTAATCTGGCCGTAGTATAGTCAAAGTCTTGTTTGTAGAACAATACCTGCGGGAAACAAAGTTCTTAGCCGTCGCGTTGAAAGAAAACAGAAAGTTATTAGTCCGTATAAATATTCATGAGCAACGTAAGAATAGGAATCTCCTCGGGGAGGAACAAGAGGGGCGAGCAGTAGTTAGAAACATTCCGACATTAAAATCTGAAATTAGTTTAGCAGCGGAGACCGCACCGTAGCTGAAAACCAACACAACAGAGTAAATAGTTGACGCTGCGAGATAAAATCGTGTAAGAACAAACATCAGGAGTGTACTAAAGGATACGGTAAATCAAGCAACAAGCGAAAAGGGCCGCAGTATCCTTTGACTGTTGAGTTACGGGTAGAAATTACTATGCAGATACGGATTACGGTACAGCCGGGATAATACGTTTGTATATTTTCGGTGACAACTTGAAAGGCTTTCAAAACGGGCACAAAGAAATTTTGACGCGAGCTAAATTGAAAAGCCCTTTGTTTATTTTGCAATCTGAGACTTTTTTAATGAAGTACGTACTCGGGAATATATTCCCGTGTTATTAAGGGATTATGATCCTTTGTTGCGTGACTTTTTCAGCGTTGATTACGGGCACATGTCACAATATTCGAACGAAAATAAGTGCTTGTTTTCCAGTGAACAAATTTATTTACATAAAAGCGATTTTGGTTGATTTTAACGTTTTGGGAAGGCACGATAAAAATTGTAATTATGACGTTATTTGTAACTGTAATTATAATGAAGTTAACCAATTTATTTACACGATTTGAAAGCCAATATGTGGATGAAACGTATATTGTCAGGTTAGCTTAACATCCCCTACAACATTCAATAATATAAATAAATAAGTGGATCAATATAAAAAATTTTTTCGTACGTGGCATTTCAACAAATTTGAATTTGAACATTTTCTAAGTATTTGTAAAAAAGTTTGTTCACACTTTAGAAAATGATAAAGTCAACAAATAGTTTCTGAATTCTACAGTAAAATATTATAAATATGTGCCATGAACAAATTTTGTTCATAAATCGTAACTGTTCAAACTCGGTATAAAATGAAGTGAGATATGAAAAAATTATATTGTATATTTCTGCTTTATTTTTCAAGTAAATTCCCCCTCTTTTTGTACCGAAGACACCCTGTATAATGATAGTCATATATTCTAATATATCCTAATATACCCTAATATCAAACCACTCCTACGGGGTCTGATATTAGGCGAACCCTAAGCTTTCATGAAGATGAAAATACGGGAACAAGGAGATTGTCCAGCAACAAATCCAAAGCAAAGATTGTTTAAAGCTGTAGACGATAGAGCTTCTCTTTTTAACTCGCCTCTTTTCTGTTCCCCCATTTCGTTCTACCCCCTTTTTCGCGATTCATGCGAGTACACGTTACAGTGCGTGCACGTCGTTCCGGGAGCTCATTAATGTTTTCAAGATGGGGATGTGGCCCCTTTGACCTTTCAGAAAACGACTATACAGACGAAAAAGCAAAGCGCGAGCAAGTGGAACCAAGGGAGGAAAAGTAAAAGCACGTCTGAAATTTCTGAAGGACACTACACGCTGTACACAGCGTGTACGCAATGAAAGAGTGGTACTACGTCTTCTGAAAATACTAATGACCGATGTTGCTTCCTTAATTAAGCCCCGTCTCGTTCTTGTTCCATACAAATTTTCGCCGTCAAACACTGGACACGTTTACTCCTCAAATAGAGGAGTAGAGGTAAACAATCCACGAACGTTCGGAATAAAACAATGGGTCAAATGATTGACAAAGGATTGGGATCGTAGAACGAGTTGGAAATTAAATTTATGGTTTTATTATGGGGTTTGTTATTATTGTGGGTCATTATTGAGATTCTTGGGTTTGGGAAAGGTAGAGGTAAGTCTGCAGGTTTGGAAGCTGAGGATTTGAAGAATGTGAGAACTTGGATGTTGTAGACTTTGGAAAATTGAGTATTTGAGGGTTTATGGATTTGGAAATTGTAAATTTTGGGAATGTGAGAACTTGGGAGTTGTAGACTTTAGAAAATTGAGTATTTGAGGGTTTATAGATTTGGAAATTGTAAGTTTTGGGAATGTGAGAATTTGGGAGTTGTAGACTTTGGAAAATTGAATATTTGAAGGTTTATGGATTTGGAAATTGTAAATTCTGGGAATATGAGAACTTGGGAATTGTAAACTTTGGAAAATTGAGTATTTCAGAATTTATGGACTTGATAATTGTAAATTTTGGGAATTTTAGAATTACAAGATTCATCGATTTGAAAATTGTAGATTTTTATATTTTTTGAATTTGAAAATTGCAAATTTTGAAAATTTCAGTATTTGTAGATTCAAAATGTCTCCCTTCATAAGTTGCCTTTGCACATATACAAGTTCAAATATTAAACAATATAAACTGTCATTGTTTAAATTTACCTTCCTTCGCAAAAACAGTGTAAATTGAAAGAATCGACAATGATCGAATTAGTGAGTTTATATTACATTAAGTGTGCAGAGATAACATAAGATAACATTTATCAAAGGTCTTCTTTCAATGCCATTACTTTCATGTGACTAATATGTGCACAATAATAATTATAATCACGCAAGAGCGAGCATAACACAAGTTGCATGTTTTAATTACGAGAACGAGTGCGGCAAAGCGTGAAGTTGGCAAGTTTGGTTGCGAAGAGACGAAAAACAAAACAGATTCATTGGAGTTCTAATTAAAATATGTAGTCGCTCCAGAAACAGTATTGATAATTTAAATATATGTACATTCCAATTAAATAACTATGTAAACGTTTTATTAATGTTTACAGTACTAAATGTTTGATTGCCAATTACGGCGTACAATGATCAATAATGAAACGGTTTGATGATATAAAGATGGCATGAAAAGGCACTTGTGACACATCAATTTAAAGCTAAAGGTATACAGAAAATGACTATGTAAACGTTTTATAGATAATCTTGATACAAGATGGCTGATTCATTGTTGGAACAATGGATTAATTAATGTGTTACAGGAATGGGACTTTGAAGAGATATCAAATTTTCAAATGAAGAAATTACCAATTTCTATTCAGAGTATTACTAAAAGCTTTATACTGACATTTTTGCTAAGTTTTAAATTGATACGGTATAAGTACCATTTTGCGATACTTTTCTGTTATGAAATCATTTTAGACTTCTATGTTCCGAAATTAAGTATTTATTATAGAATAAATCACTTTTTACTATAATTGACTCTGAGCCATTTTGAGACAAAATCTGTAGTGGTGCACTTGGACAGCTGTTTTTGCCAAGCTTTGAGCTTTAAATTGATATATCATGTGTACCATATTGTAATACTTTTCTGTCATGAAATTGTTCTAGACTTTTTAGATTACAAAACTGAGTACTTGATACAATATAATAACATCATTCATTATAACTGATCACCAACCATCTTGTATTAGGATTAGTTCCGAGGCACTTACATAGTTATTTTTGTTAAGCTTCGAACTTTAAATTGATGTAGTATAAGTAATATTTTGTAATACTTTTCTGTCATGAAATTGTCTTGGACTTTTTGGAGTACGAACCTGATTACTTGATACAATATAATAACATCATTCATTATAACTGATCACCAACCATTTTGTATTAGGATTAGTCATGGGGCACTTACATAGTTATTTTTGTGAAGATTCAATCTTTAAATTGATGTAGTATAAGTAATATTTTGAAATACTTTTCTGTCATGAAATTGTCTTAAACTGTTTAGATTCTGAAACTGAACAATTGACATAACATAGCACCATTGTTTACAATATCCGATCACCAGCCATTTTGTATTAAGAACAGTCATAAGGAATTTATGCAGGTATTTTTGTTAAGGTTCAAACTACAAATAGATATAGTATAAGTGTTATTTCGTAACTCTTTTCTGTCATGAAATTGTCTTAAACTGTTTAGATTCTAAAACTGAACAATTGACATAATATAGCACCATTGTTTGCAATATCCGATCACCAGCCATTTTGTATTAAGAACAGTCATAAGGAATTTATACAGGTTCAAACTGCAAATTGGTATAGTATAAGTGTTATTTCGTAATACTTTTCTCTCATGAAATCGTCCTTGACATTTTAGATATCGAAAGTGTATGGCTATTGTATCAACCTTTAAAAAGGACTGTTTGTTACGACATTTCATACTAAGAATATGAATGAGACGTAAACAAGTTCTTAAAGCCTTAATCTTTAAATCTATCACATCGTTGCCATTTTGCAATGCTCTAATATTATCAAAATCAGACTCTATGAACCCAGCCAGTACGCAAGCAGTTAACATTACAGCAGAATTAAAACTTACTAATAATGCTTAATAATACTTATTAAATAAGTACGAAAACTCGTTCCTACATCTAGCAGTAATTAAAACGTCGTGAGAGTTGGCAGTCAATGGTTGGATATTAAAACAAACGAAAGTTTGGCATTCGAGAACCTCAGCCTACCAATGAAACCATACTTAATGCCAGCGAAGCCTTGAGGAAAAAGTGAACCGATAAAAGGTTGGAATGAGGAACGGAATACCTTTATCGTGGAATTGTTCCAGATTTATGGAGACCCACCAGTTCAGCCATTCAAATTTTTCAACTGCCCTTTCTTGCCTACCCGCTAGAAGACCGCAGCTCTTAGACAAATAAGGCGGAGGATGGGTGGAGGCCAATATAGAAATGGAAGGAAGCAAAGTCCTTTGCACGGACGAACGAATTCGATATTGATGAACTGCGAGAACTTTCGTCTGAAAATTTCGAATTCCCTCCTTTTACTTCTGGCTGTGCTACCGCGCAAAATTATTTGGGCATTTATTTTCATTTGGTTCTGAGATAAAGGGAACGGTGAGTTATATGAAAATTTCTACGATTTTACATAGGTCACTATACTTTTTTACTTTAATTTCTAAATTTTTTAGATATGAAAAAATTGAGCTCTATATTATTGCCTTCGTTTTTCCACTCTCTTTTCAGTACGTTTCCAGGAAGAGTCATCAATGTTAAAATACCGATTAAACGTTTACGTGAATTGTTTCATACAAGCTTTAAATTGATATATCATAAATATTCTGCAACACTTTTATGTCGTCCAATTATACTAGGGATTCTATGTACATGTTCCGAAATTGGCTGTGCGATATGCAATAACCTGATACACTCGTACATACAAAGCTTCCATAACTGTATCGATCAGCAATTTTTTAAGCGGTAATTGTATCGCACCAAACGTAAACCAACACCCGGCAATAAACCACGATATTCGTAACACTGACGCTGATCTTTGGCGTACAGAGTAGTTTCGATGATGAATGACTGCGAACCAATCAAACATCAATATATTCGTGCTATTAACGCTCGCAATATTACCGTGTGTACCACAGCAAACGGTTTATAATCGTAAACACCGTTAACCTAAGCGCGAATGTTATTACCGTGAAAATTCCAGAACCTGATTACATATCGACTCGTGTGTGAAGGCTTGTATAGGAAAAATGGTGATATAGAAGAAGGATGCGGCACCAATAGTCAATTTTACGTTGGTAAGGTATTTAGTCATTTTTGAAGTTCGCAGCCTGAGATCTTAGGGATTTCAAACTTTGGATGTTGGGATTATTGTGGATATGTAAATTTTGCTTTTTAGTTTGTGGAGTTGGAAATTTGGGAATATGGGGATTTTGAAATTTGGAAATTTAGGGAGTGGAGAATATGGAAATTTAGGGATTTTGAGAATTTGCAAATCTTTTGAAATTTGGAAATATAGGAACTGGAGAATTTGTAAATTTTGTATTTTGAGAATTTGGAAATTTTTAAAAATTTGGAAATGTAGGAACTGGAGAATTTGGGAATTTAGGGATTTTGAAATTTGAAAGTGTAGGAATTGGGGAATTTGTAAATTTTGTATTTTGAGAATTTGGGAATCTTTTGAAATTTGGAAATGTGGGAACTGGAGAATTTGTAAATTTAGGGATTTTGAAATTTGAAAGTGTAGGAATTGGAGAATTTGTAAATTTTGTATTTTGAGAATTTGGCAATCTTTTGAAATTTTGAAATGTGGAAAGTGGAGAATTTGGGAATTTAGGGATTTTGACATTTGAAAGTGTAGGAATTGGGGAATTTGTAAATTTTGTATTTTGAGAATTTGGAAATGTAAGAACTGGAGAATTTGGGAATTTAGGGATTTTGAAATTTGAAAGTGTAGGAAGAGGGGAATTTGTAAATTTTGTATTTTGAGAATTAGAAAATCTTAAAATTTGGGAATAAAGATTTCTAAACTGTTCAACTATGGAAATCTGAAAAGTAAAGGAAGTCCAAAAAAATGTACTCACACTTTATCTGGCCATTACATATTTAACATTGATCAAGGTATTCATTATCATACAGGTCTAATAATATAATGTAACAAAAGATGATGAGTTCTAAATTACCCATCTGTGATCAGGTATCACACATATCAGGTAGAACATTTTTATTCAGCATATCCTGTATTCATTAAATTATCGATGACAATTATCGATTACCAATACACCCAATATTCACGAAACAGATTTGATCGTTAACTCTAACAGTTCTAATGCGAAAAATAATCACATTCCACCATTTAATTTCTTCGAATTCGGTTAACGAACGGGTGTAAACCTGTCAACCGAGGGATATTAATTACCCGTTTATTAACGCCGCGATTCTGACCTCGTACAAAAGCACAGCAAGGGACACTCCACGCCATGTGCGGTCTTAAATATGGAACCTCCTGTGCGGAAAGCTTGTAAGTGACATATGTGTTCCCCTGGAACCTCATGGGGTGCCATTGGACGCGTTAATGCAAGATAATGCTCCATCATTTCGCTTCATTTCAATTTCCTTTCTTTTCTAACCCCAAATTTCAGGTGCTACCGTTCCCGATGGGGGAAACTAGGGGCGGATACAGTTGTATTTGGGGGGTGCATGGGGAACAAAACTGTGCCATTAATCTGAGCTGTACTACTCTAAAACGATAGTTTTATTAGGCAAAATTAAACTGTGTCGAGTACACTTATATTTAATATTCTTATATTAGGTTGTAATACAGTAATATTTCAATATTATTGGAATACATTAATATTGATATTTAATATTTATTCAATATTCTATTTAATATTGTATATAATATTCTATTTAATATTCTATTCAATGTCCATTTAATATTCGACTCTATTCTTCAAAATGACATCACTTTCAATGACCTTTATTCAAAACGAAATATTGAATCCTTCAAAAAGACATCATCTTCAATGTTGGTTTGTTTGATTCAAAATTTTGAATTATTCAAATAGATATCACTTTCAACGTCGTTTCTTCGAAATTAAATCTCCAATTTTTCAAAAGGACATCGCCTTTAACGTCGTTTATTCAATGTCATTTGTTCAAAACGAAATCTTGAATTCATCAAAAAGATATCACTTTCAATATCGTTTGATCAAAACAAATTCTTGAATTCATCAAAACAACATGGCCCTCTATGGCATTTGTTCAAAACGAAATCTTAAATTCTTCAAAATTACATCGTCTTCAACGTTGTTTGTTCAAAACAAAATTTTTAATTCTTCAATAAAACATCACTTTTAATGTTGTCTGTTCAAAAAGAAATCTTGAATTCTTCAAAAAGACATCACCTTCAATGATGTTTGTTCAAAACAAAAATTTGTAATTCTTCAAAACGTCACTTTCAATGACCTTTGCTCAAAACGAAATGAATTCTTCAAAACCACATCACTTTCAATTTTACCCACCAAGATTTCCTTGCCTTATTTTCTATATTCTGTATTCATGTAATCTGTATTCACCCAATCAACTGAAGAATTACAAACAAAATAATTCCAACACGGTTAAACAGTGAATTTTATTAAGAAATAAAGGTAAGACAGGAGTTGAAGAAAGTTTGTTTAAGAAGATAAATTAATTTTGTTAATATTCGAAAGCTGGAGAGAAGGGTAATCGCCTTGAAGGACTCCCTCCGGATCCAGCAGTGGGCGAGACAAACGCAGTAGCCTCCTGTTAATTCAATTATCGTTCAGAGGAATGGAAATTAGTTTCCATTTAAGTTGATTCACGACTAGGTGCGAGACTACGGTCCGAACTGATAAGAAAAGCTTGGAAATCTAACAGTCCCGCGTTATCTATGGAAATACAGACATATGCTTGTCGGTCGTTAGCCCACTGTGTAAACGCTAACACCAACGCACACGACTGGCCATGTTTATCAGGGAACTAAACATAAATCGTGGTCTGCTTCTATCAATAACACGGATCACGGATTTGTACTTGGCAATGTTTGTCCTTCGACCATTACGTTTTTGTACGACCATTCAGTATTAACATTTCACCGTGTTTGCCAGAATTTACGGTCATTCATTTTCGTAACATTTGCTCGTTCGTTTCACACGTCAAATCTCGATAAAAATGATTTTATGATTCTAGCGTTCAACAGATGTTCGACAAGGATTTACATACATTTTTCGTTATAGATAACTTGAGTTAGGCGCCGATGATGAACTCTAAAATATTAATTAGAGTTGGACAAAATATAATTTGACTGAATACTACAGAAATGATAGAATGATTTAATTATAAATAAATTATAGAATAATTGAATTACAAATAAATTATACGAAGATTAAAAATATAGATAAATTATAGAATGATTGAACTACAGACAAATCAGAAAATGATTGAATCACACATAAATTATGAAGTATTCATTAATGTTATAAATCAATAAATACAATTATTAATATTGTGTAAAGATATCAGTTATTATTCTTTATATTATTAATATATTTGTTTATGTATAAAATAGTCTTGTACATTGGAATCATACAAGTGGATAAATCTGGTGGATTTAGTTGAGATTATGATAAATACTGTAATACATAAATAACAGTATCATGAATGATTAATTGTAATCTGACTAATTATATAATTTCAGCATGATTAATAATTTAGGATTCATTAATTAATGAACTTGTTCGTTATTAGTGAGCACACCTTACATTACATGCAATTTTTAAATTTAACTGGCAGATGTGGAATCTGAAGTTCGTTTTCATCAAAAATGCACAACTTATAAAAACCTTATTTTTATATTTTCTAAAAACTGATACCTTTCCCATATAAAAAATGAAAATAACCAAATCCACATATACTGCAAAATAATTGTAAATAAAGTTTCTAAATGCACCGACGTCAAGAGCGAAAATTAATGTTCGAAAAAGAGAGGGAAGAGTGACAACGCGTGAAGGAACTCGAAGACGAATTAATCGTCGCGATAATTACCTTTCTTCGTCGTCGACGAGGGAGTTGCGTCTTCAGACGAAGAGGAATTCCCCGAGGTGTCGATAACACGGTGATGAGGCAATTAATATTGATGTAACGCGAAGCGAATCCCCCTTCTATTGTTACCCGAATATCGAACGTCGTCCAGATTAATATTTAATCCGCGATCACCGAGTTTCCAAGACTGCACGGACCCGGTTCGTTGTTCGTGCTCATCGAATTTTTGACGATCGCCTCGCGGAATTCTTAATGCAACCTTTTGCCGAATATTCAACGAACAACTTCCCTTCCATCTGTGTAATCAACTTCTCCGGACAAACTTCTTCCGAGTGCACGACACAATAATCGACGAGTTCTTACGAAAACGTTCGTTGAAAAAACTAGTCTTGAATATGGGTGAAAAATGAATGGATTGTTTTGAAGGTGTAAGTCCATTTACAGAGAAAATTAAAGGTTAGGTTAGAAATATAGGTATGGAAATGTTTTTACTAATTCATCGATGTGTAATTTGATGTATAAATTTCTTTTAGGCGAATTTAATTAAAATAATATATATTCAGGGACTGTAAATGGACTTGCACCTTTCATAATTAATCGACTGTAAAATTCATTTGATTTCAATTATGAAGAATTAAATATCGCTTAAAATGTATTTCGTTTTAACCCAATTCTGTTTATAAATAATTGTTCAGTTACAAATCTGTAGAAAAAGTGTTTAATTTGTACACTGGAAAAAAATGGATAAATATTTATGTCTGTTGTTGTCAGAGTTAAATGTATAATATTTTAAAATATGTAACCAGATATAGCTGAAGAAATAATTAAATTTATGGTAGTGATTGTGTCTTAACATTTTCTTTATTACAGAAAAAAGTAACTAATGTAACAAGAATCCAAAAAATTGTACAAATAATTTCAGTAATATAGAAAAACTTTCTCATGTCATTTATGTCTATTATAAATAACATAAATCTGAATTCACATGAAAAATACGAGAATATGAATCAAAACGTTATAAATATAAAAAAGACAATGCGATGTAACCATATTTGCCATGATAAGATTGTAAAAAATGAATTATTATTTTTGGTAAAAAATGAAAAAGAATTAATTAGTTTTGTTAAAAACAAGAAATATGAATTATTAGTTTTGAAAGAAATGAAAAATATGAATTATTAGTTTTAATAAAAATGAAAAGAGCAATTACTATTTTTGGTAAAAATGAATAGAGTATTGATAAAAAAGGAAAAACTGAATTATCTTCAAACAGATTAAATAAAACGATTTACAGTTGCATATAACGTAATTAACACGTTCGATATCGGGGACGCGGACACAGGGATCGCCTCTCCAAAACGTGTAATATTACACACTGGAATCCGAACATGTCTATCAAGTAACCAATCGACACAAAATTAGTAATCAACCTCGGCTAGAATTATATCAAACAGCAAAACAGTTTATCATCAAACGTTGCTTAATACTGAAAAAAAGAATAGAGAACCTAAACTTGATTAAATAGTTTTAATATCACACTATATGTACACACTACCAACATGTACACTTAATACAAAATTACAAATATAACAAACAAGCAAAAATTGAGAATACACAAATTTATATACAGATTGATTCTTTATCTCGATAAAAATCAGCACAGATTTCCAGAATACCTCGACGAATTTTTTATTATACAAGGTGTCTTGTAACTAGTGAAACTCCCTAAAAGTGGTTGTAGAGGACGTCATTCTGAACAAGATTTTCCTTTGCAAAAATGGGGTCTGAAGCTTCGTGTTTGAATTATTAAGGAAAAACACGGACCAATCAGAGCTGTTGTGTATAGATCATAACACAAGTAACTTTCTATTAAAATAAGAAAATTAAAATATTTGAAACTTAAGAAAGTTAACGGTTTGTATTAGTGTTAGAAATCCGTGTAACTTCTGCTAATTCCGATAGTAATTGGATAAATCGAGGACAGATTAGCCGAGGCAAAAAGTAGGAAGATAAATCGAATTAAAGAAGAATCGTATCGCGTTTAAAAGAAACCAAACAGGTATGTATTTCGATGATCGATGAATCGTCTCCGATTCCTCTAACGCGCTTTACCCGATAGCTTGAGTTTGACACTTTTTCGATCCGTCTTTATCCGAGATTCCATTCTTGGTTTGCGATTGACAGTTCGATCGCGCCAAAACGACGATCCTCCTCCTCCTCCTTCAATCGTCGCGACTTTAATCTTTCATCCGTGTACGTGATTCAATGCCGTCGTCACAAAGCGGCCTCTCGACGACTGTAATAATCTAGGCGGGAAAATTTCGATTCAAGAAAGAGAACTCGC
Organism: Megachile willughbiella; assembly: GCA_945859595.2. NCBI lineage: Eukaryota > Metazoa > Arthropoda > Insecta > Hymenoptera > Megachilidae > Megachile > Megachile willughbiella. Next base: position 17,545,872 of record OX243796.1, read on the forward strand.
AGAGGCGTCACCTTGCCGAGAACAAGGAAAAACAACGAAACGGAACGAAGCAAGTGATCGAGGACAAAGACGATGACAAAGAGAATCCATTTGCGTTTCCAGGTTTCTTCCTTTTATCTTTTACACGCGTCGATCCTTTGCCGCAGGATAACGTTTCGAATTTTATATTTTGCCGATGCAACTGCGATTTTGCATTGTTCAACTTATAAAGTTGAAAACGGGTTCAGTGTTTGAATAGCGATTTTAAACAATTTTTAATTGGGTCTTCTGCATGTGTTGCATTTTTGTAACTTACTGTTTATATATCACTGTAAAATTATATTATCTGAGCAATTTGGGAAATTGAAAATTTGGAAGTTTATTGATCAACGAATTTGATGGAAAAATAAACAAATTTTACAAATTTAAAGATCTAAAAATCTGCAAATTTTAAGATTTAAAGATATGAAAATTTGTAGATTGAAAATATTATAAAATTTGCAGATTTAGAAATTAAAAAATTTGCAGATCTAAAAATATGAAAATTTGTAGATCTAAAAATTTACAGATTTTAAGATTTAAAAATTTGAAAATTTGTAGATCTAAAAACTGACAAATTTGAAGGTTTAAAAATTTGAAACTTTGATCTAAAAATTTGAATTTCCTGTATCTCCAATTTCTCAAGTTTCAAAATCTCCAAATTCTAGAATTTATAAATCTTTCCTTTGTGTATATTTAGTACATGTGAATTTAGTTCAAAGACTCTTAACTGGAACTTTGACATGCATTCTATTTCTGCAATTATCCAACCGTCGTTATATAACTATAAAATTATACTGTTACTGACGGTAACGATAATAAATGCACGTTTTCTCCTTTAATAAGAAAACTCAGTTAAAGGCTATTGCAACTTCTGGAAAGCTAAAGATATTAACTTTTCAAAATTTTTAAATATGAGAATAATAATAGGTAAATGCTACCTTTTAAATGATATTATTTTGGACAATTGGTTTTTTAATAAATGTCGCATGACATATTGTCTACTTGTATCTTAAAATATTTACGCATTTAGAACTGATTATAAAGGTAAAGTGGAACAGTAGATCTACTTTCTTTTTATCACTAATCAAACTGGAGATACAATCTAACCTATAACAGTTGCGTGAGTCATCGTACATAACAAAATGTTATTCCACGAAAAAAAATAGTTCTAAAATCTTACTGCGCAAAAAGTTTTTTATCTTGATACACAATTATATCTTTAGTAACAAGTTTATATAAAATATTAAAAACTTCATTCTTACTACAAATATTTACATATATTTCTTTTTAACAATTTGTTGTAACATATTTATTTTTATTTTGAATATTACAGTTTCTGAATATTAAGAAATTTCAAATATTGTTTTTAATACAAAAATTTTTACTGTTGAAACTCCCTAAAATAAGAATTATTACTATTAAAGTATAATAAAAATCAGATGTACTAAAATATTTAAGAATAAAAGTTGTTAATACTAAAGTATTCCAAACTAAAAATGATTAATACTGAAGTATGCCAAAATAAAAATAAGATATATTAAAGTTGTCAAAAATAAAAATTGTGAATATTAATATAATTGTTTTAAATACTACAGCTTCACAAAATAAAAATTTTCAACAGTGAAGCTCTTAAAAGTAAAAATTGTAAGTATTAAAACTTTGATTCTAGGAATGCATTGGCACGTTGCTCGTTAACACTTCGTGATGCACTCGTGAAAGTATCGCAGAACTGTTTTAAATCTCTCCTAATTTACATTTCCGAACTAAAATTTTGAACATTAACTCTCCATTGCAAGCTGCCATATATATACTAAAGTATAGTAACGTAAAATAATAAACTTCACAATTTTTGTATCTTGTCAAACAAGTTAAAAATGTATATTTCATTGTCAAAAACATTTCTTGTATGTTTATCTTTATTTTTGTCTCGCATCATACGTTAACAGTTGTATGTTTACACCATGTTCACAATTGACAACTATATAAATATATTTTTAAAACATAATGGAATTTTCCCATTTTTTAAATAAAATAAAATTTGAACAGTCTTTTATCACACGCGGGAATTTAAAAATTGTTCAGAACTGGAAGGACCGTGTAACGAAGAATTAAAGTTTTAACAGGTGCCATTAAAAACGGTTACCCACAATAATGGCGACCATTTTTAAATCACCGCCAGATTTAACCTACGCATCCTATTTGCCTAAAGAACACGCTCTTTTCCCAGAAAAATGGAATTAAAAAAGTGGTTTACTATTTTGCATATTACGTTCGATGACTATGGAAAACGTGTAATAAATTAATGCAACAGCAAGACTATGATGACGAATCACTTGCATATGGTAGATGACAAATGTTTTCTAACCTAACCGCATTACACTGGTTTGGAGCAAGCGTAACATGTCACATAACATCTGTTTTATATGACAGATAAGGTAGAAAATATTATCTAACCCATAACACTAACATAACTTTCGTTCGTGTTTAATTTTTAAATAAATTTGAACAGATTTAAATTACAAGTGAACGACATTAATCGCGCTCCAAAAATTAGCCGCGTTTGTTTATTTCTTACGCAACGCTCTACTGACAACGAGCGGTCTACAAACTTTCCATATGTTCAAAACACCCTATTATTCTCTACTTTTTCCATGTACAAAATCCGTAGAATTAACTAAATTTGTAACAATGATAAAGTGTCAAAGTGAAGGTAACATATAAGTACGATATGAACGCGGCTTAAGAAAGAAGCAGAAGAAAAAGGATCGAGAGACCACAATAATCCATCTTCCTCTCGTTCTTCGTTTTGGTCCCTAACATCGTGTCTTTTTTAATCTTAACTCGACAGAACGACGGACAGGCAGAAGAATGACGAATACAAAGTACCACGACCAGAAGATAAGTTTAAGAAGAGACTCACCGTGACGAGCGGCGTGGTCAGGTCGATTTTTCTTCTGTCCTCGGGTGTATCCTTCAAGAGCAGCTCACTAACTAACCCGTACACATCACCCATGACTCCAGCTAACGGCTCAACAAACAAAACTTTTAATTCCCTCCTTTTTTCTCTCGTATCTCCGCGTTATTTTCGGGCACTTGATTCGATCACACCGCGGGCACACTGACGAATCGAACGAACAACGTAGTCAAGACGGACGTGACAAACACGTCGAGGATCATCGCGTCATATCGCGACTTGTCGTAAGGACACGCGAACGCGAGGTCATTCCTCGACTCGCGACCGGTTCTACTGGTATTTTCTTCCCCTCGCACTTGCCACCAACAACTTTTCTCCGCATGTGTCGGGTATAGGCACGATACGTTCGCGACACGCCGCGTCGAATGTCACTTTTCGGTTTCGTGAGCGACGGAACGCGATCAATCACACACCCGTCTCGTCCGAACACACAGGACAAACTGTCGTCCGATTGCCGCTGAAGCGAAACTCGATGGCGCCACGACTCTACGGAGTCTGTGCCGTGAATGCGCTCCGAACCGAACATGGCGCCTCTGTTGGCCGATTCCGGTACCACACTCCCACCGTACACTCGAATGCTACACCAACACATACGCGAACAGTTATTCACCGGTCCTACACGTATACTCGACACTCGACCCTCTTCTACTACCGAAACTGCTCCGGAGATACAGTGTCGGTCAAAAGAAAGTTTAAAATTGATACGTGTAGTTATTTACACCGGTGATGAGCTAGTGCGCTCGCGGGATGCCGCGCGCGGACAGCTGCGGGAGTGCGCTCGCGGTCACTGATGGACAATAGATTTATCGATTTTGACGTTTAAGCTCGAAATTGGAAATTTTCATAGTTTGGATTTTCGATGGTTTTATACTTCCGTGGTTTTTGGTTTTGAAATCTCGTTATTTTTGGATTTGAGAATTTGAGGATTTAAAGGATTAAAAAATTGAGAATGAAAAATTTGAAAATTTGAGAGTTTGAGAGTTTGAGAGTTTGATTGTATCAGACTTTGAGATTTGAAATTTGAGAATTTGAGGATTCAAGAGATTGAGTAATTGAAAAAAGGAGAATTGGAGAATTTGAGACTTGAGATTTGAAAATTTGAAATTTGAGAATTTTAGATTTGCGAGTTTGAGATTTAAGATTTTGAGATTTTGAGATGTTGAGATTTGAAGATTTGAGAGTTTGAGATTTAAAAATTTAAGAAATTTTGAAATTGGGAAATTAAGAATTTGAAAATTTGTTGATTTGAGAGTTTGAGAATTTGAGAATTTGAAAAATTGAGAGTTCGGGAATTTCAGAATTTGCGAGTTTGCGAATTTGGAAATTTGAAAGTTTGATACTGTGAAACTTTAAAACTTGAAAAATTTGGAAAGTCAGTTTCGTCATTTGAGAAGTTCATAATTTGGAAATTAGGGCCTGTACGAATTTGGAGATTTGAAAATTTAGAAACTTGAGAATTAGAAAACTTACAAGTTTGAGAAATTGAAAATTTGGAAATTTAAGAGTTTGAAAATTTGAGGATTTCTGAACTTGAAAATCTATGACTTTCAAAATTTGGAAATTCGAATTGTTGAGAATTTAATAGTTTGATATTTTCAAATTTATGTAATTTGAATTTTCAAATTTATGTAATTTGAATTTTCAAATTTTGGAAGTATCATATTTTTAAATTAATAAATTTAGAAGTCTATGGTAGGTACTTGATGTGTCTACTTCTTTACAGATTAGATTCAATTAACGCATATATACGTTCTTACTGACTGGACACCGGTTAAAAATAGTGAACGTGTATATGCGGTCTCAAAGTAGCAATACAAATACGAAGAATACTGCACGTGTTATAACATATATTCAAATTAATCATATATTACTTTCAAATTACTGTCAAATATTTAATCACAAATTTTAAGACGTACTTCAGACACATGTTTCGTAAATCGTGGGCACATAACGTATATAAACGTCTTCAAAAAGTAGACTCTGAGATGTATAAAGTGTATATGCATATATTTCCCCGCTTCATGGATGTTCCAATACGGAGTTCGTATATATACGATTTTAAATGATGGATTCTCGTTGTATATACACCCATTCTTAGAACTAATGCTGATGTATGTTCGAACGGCATGTATACAGGGTGTCCCGCGACAGGTGTAAGTCCCTGAAAGGGGTTGTAGAGGACGTCATTCTGAACAAGATTTTCCTTTGCAAAAATGGGGTTTGAAGCTTCGTTTTTGAATTATTAAGGAAAAACACGGACCAATCAGAGGGCAGGAATTACGCGCGCCGAGAAGCAGGAGCGACAGCTTCGAGCCTTGCAGCTGAGCGCGAGCGCGATCAAGTGCTTACGCGCCGGGACAGTCTAAACGTTTAATAAGAAGCCCTTACAATAAAACGCAGTTAAATAATGAACAGAACAGTGACAACTAATGTTCACTTATCCATTTTTCGTGAATACGCGATAAGCAAATTTGAATCAAACTCACCTATTGTTTAAAAATAATCCTGTTCCAGTAAAATTGTGTTTCTATCACTTCATCGATCCTAATTTTTTGTAAAAATACACACTGCACAATATCTAATGTCACAACCTAGTCAGTGAACTCATTTCACTTCACTGTCACTTCTAATTGGTATTTTTAACTGTAATATTCTGCTACCACTGTTCACTAATTTCCTAATCAAATAATCACAGATAAAGAACGCGAATGAAAACGCCTGAATGATAATTCATAAATAATTTTAGCGACTTTTTATTTTCTCTTTGATGTTGAACACCCGACGATCTGTCCTAAACTGCCGAGCGCAACGCGATGAACATCTTCGACTGGAAATTTAGACAACAGTCCCTTGCAAGAAGGACGTTTGACATTCGAACGAAAGTGAGAGTATGCCTTTCTTTATAAAAAGGCAAAAACCGTTTTTGCCTTTTAGAAAGGGAAAGGGACAAGGTTTTTCGCGGACGCCTATGAAGCGACTGTCGTGCGAGCAAAACGGAACCGTTTAATTGTTTTATGATTCCTTACCTGGACGGTCCGAACGGTCGAAAACGATGTCCAGAATTCTCACTTTCTTCAAACTCGGCACATTTGGAGTCACGGTCGGCAGTTTAGGACAGAACGTTCGAAGCGAAACGTTAAAGAGAAAAAATCACTGAAGTTATTTTCGGATAATCGTTCACGCGTCTTCGCTTGTTCATCCATTGTTATTACATTAGGAAATTAGTGAAAAGTGACAATAAAATATTGCAGTGAACAGTGATAATAAAAAATAATAGTGAAGTGAACCGGCTGTGATATCAGCTATTGTGTGTTGCATATTATTTATACGAATAGTTAGGATAAATGGAACGATCTAGTTACGAGGATCCATTTTCAATCAAGCAAGATTATTTTCAAACAGTTGGTGAGTCTTATCTTAATGGTTAATAAGTTTTGTGTAAATTTAAAATTACAGAAATTTAATTTTCTCAGTTTCTACTAATTACACATAACTAATTCCGTTCCTTCTTCATAAGGAATGAGTAAATGAACACTACTTTCAATAATTCTGTTGATTATTTAACTGAGTTTCGGTGTAAAGACTTCTCGTTAGACGATAGACTATTCCGAGGCAAAGGCACTTGATCGCGCTCGCGCTCAGCTGCAAGGCTCGAAGCTGTCGCTCCCGCTTCTCGGCGCGCGTAATTCCTGCCCTCTGATTGGTCCGTGTTTTTCCTTAATAATTCAAAAACGAAGCTTCAAACCCCATTTTTGCAAAGGAAAATCTTGTTCAGAATGACGTCCTCTACAACCCCTTTCAGGGACTTACACCTGTCGCGGGACACCCTGTATGTATGTTATTTACGAGTAGCGTACACTCTTTGCAAGCGTATGTATACGATCGTTATTCACTAAAATATATACCGTATATATACACTCAACGTCCGTTTTATATTAGTGTATATGTTTGAATGACCACTCATTAAAAACGTTCATCTCCTTTCAACGTCTACTATTTCAGAGCGTATATAGACGTCCAGTATTCTATTATTGTGGACGTATATATTCATTTGTCGGTCACTTATTGAAAACATATATGTCTGTTCATTATCCTCAGAACGTTTATATGCGGATTTTGTACCAGAATATCTAATTATACATATGTAGAAGTGAATACTATAATTTTACTTTAAGAATTTATATGTTTGCATAGTATCTACCCTCCTGGGCGTATATGTACGGATTTATTAGTATACATATAGGCGGCACATATACGACATATATACAGTGTATATACGAACTTATTCGAACATTTACAGCGCATATACAACGGACTATCTAATCAAAGGTGCCCACTTCTATAAGACGTATATATACGGTCTTTGTACCATATATAGGTGTATACATATACACATGTATACTTGGACATAAGCTGATGAAGGGTACATATACCCTCAGCGACTATTTTATAAGACGTATATATACGTTTTTTATACCATTCACCCGAGCATATAAAAACTGTATAAAAACACTTTTCAAGGACATACATGTATGATCAACATATACCTCTAGAGCGTACATATACGGTCTTTGTACGGTAGTATCCGGTATTTCAAGACGCATATATACGGTCTGTGTACTTGAATACATTCTTAAGAAGCATGTATACAGGGTGTCCCAAAATCATAGTACGACAACCGGAATATATAATTAAAAAGAAATAACATTTTCTCATATTTAACTGTATTTTTAAAAAAGTTGTATTAAAAGGTTCCTTAGAATATTTGTAACATTAACAGTTTCTACGATTTCAAGGTTAATTCAACTAATAAATATTACAAATGTAAAATGTAAATGTTAGCAAATGTAATTATTAATATCGCTGAAATTACTAATAGTTTTTGGTTGTGCTATAGTTATTCACATTAATCATGCTTTGAACTAAATCCATCATGCTACATATGCTTTGTAGGTCACAGCACATCAACAGTATTACGAAGAACATCAAACAACGTATTTTAACAGTATTATAATGGCACTATAATAGTTATAATTATAACAATACTCAACACCATTATGACTTTACCAATATTCCAATTTACGATGAAAATAAAGTTAGAGATAAGTTGATAATCAATTTTACAAATATTGTAAATAAGAAAAGGTTATTGAAATTATTATTATCAATCTGTTAGATTAACCACTTTTTTTATACCTATATTCAAGAATGTTCAACCATAATTTTCTCAAAAACGAAATCAAATAAAAAAAATTCTTTTCCAATTCATCTTTACGTGTATCAATTGTGTCACAATTTTTGGGACACCTAGTACATACGTTCAGCATCCATCATCGAAGACGAATATGTGCGGTCTTCTGAGCGTTCATTTTTAGATGCATATATTCGCTCATAGTCTATTCTCGTTCTTGTTTGTATTTCTTTTGACTGACACTGTACGTGCACGTACAGGATACGGTGAAGTGGTGTTGGACAAGTGTGGTCGAGAATTGGGGGTGAGTCTCAGTGGGGTGGTTTATAGAGGAGGAGGTTGGTAGTTACCCTCTCCCCGAACACACGAAGTGTTCCAGGGCTGGCGCAACCGCAATTCGTCGATTGCAACGACTGATTGTGAGCGCGATTTAACGGAAGTCGAGCGAGCTGTCTACTTTTAAAACGTGCCCGATAGGACCGAGTTATGTATAGCTGTGCCGCCTAAATTGCTTTTGTCCGAACGATTTACATTCTTTTCATGTAAATCAGCCGGATCGCTACTGGCGGATCGTAAATGCCGTCAATCTAGTTGTTGCTTTTCGTTTTTAATTGAACTTGTTGGACGGTAAACGCGCGAAAGTATCCGATTGATAAATGTCCTTTAGGTTTAATACTCGGTGCACCTGATTTCGTTGACACTTTTAACCGCAGAGTGTGTACAAAAATTAATGGAATAATATTCAGCTTCGCGTCCGTAACTAATCTTAACGGTGAAAATTTACAGTGCATAAATGTCACAGAAATGAGGATGGTTTGACACTGATGTTGTGAAAATGGGACGGTCAGTTTTGATAACGGCAAAGTTCAGATAATGTCGTGGCATTTTTACTGCGAAGTTAAAACACAGAAACAAGATAACGCTGATGAACATTTAGGAATTTTTAAATCCTCGTTCACACCGTCACCCGGGGTAAAAGGATACGAGCGGCGATTTATGACACGAGTCTGTGACCCCGGGCAGTTATGGTTGCAGCCGAGGAGAACTGTAAAATACTATGGTTATTTGTGGAAGCGTGCACTTCCGCACGATTTTTGCCTCCAGACCCGCTTCTGTATACGATTCTTCTTCATGAAACCCTCAAAGGCGGAGAGGCTATACGTCTACCGACGATAGTGCGGGATCGGTTGTGCTCTCCGCCCTCCAGCGTATACACTCTCGTCCATAAGTCATGGGACATCTTATCATTTTAAAATAAATCTGGATTACATACTGGATTTAGTTATATTTCGTACGCCGTATTGGCAATGATTTTGCGTTTAACGTTCCGAACACGTTGCTGGAGTATATAACATTTATTTCAGATTGCTGTAACAAAATGGTAAATTGGTCAAATTATGGCTGATCGTTACACAGTATTGGGATGATCTGGAGGAGGAAATGATTTGTGGACGATTTTTGAACCTAACTTAACGTTGAGGGATACGAACTGGAGAGGAAAATAATATGTTGACGTTTTTGGAACAATTTTGATGAGAACTCTGCGAAATAAATATTGCAAATGGCTTAATCTAATCTAATCGAACGTTACCATCGAGTAATCTTGATAGGAATTGAAGAAAAATGACTAATAGGTTAAAAATGATTTGTAGAAGTATTTAATGTAATTCTGAACAGAAATTTTAAGACAGACATTGAATATCTAACATAATTTATTCTAATCTATAACAAACATCATGGTAAAAAGCGAAGTTATTTGAGAAAATCAAGTATGTACAAATTCTCCACGATACGTAAAATAATATTAAAATGATCGACTACAATAATACGACACTGGTATTATTACACATATGATATGAAGAAAAAATTGCATATACTAAATAAAAATCGCATAAAAAATATAATTATGTGGAAGAACTATCAAACACATCAAAAGTCATCAAAGAACGTAAGATAATAATTATATGACGATGGCGGGCTACAACAACCTTGCAGTGGTACTATTACCCATACGTGAACGAAGAAACTGCACGTACAAAAAAGACCATATAAAAAAATAAAATTATGTAGGAAAATTACCAAACACGTTAAAACTTTCTAAAGAACATGAAATAATAATGAAATAACGATGGTTGGTCACAGTAATCCTATAGTGGTATTACCCACGCGGGAACGAGTTAGAAAAGAGTGTTTAACCCATAGCAACTATAAACGTTAAAACTTGCATAAGTACTATAAAAGATGTAATAGTCCGTTACTGTTTATTGCATCATTATATGAATACAAATGGCGTATAAAGGTCAACTGTATTTTCCCCTTGTCGCATAAATTAGCAATAAGCAGTCCCATTTGCAACTAAACAATAGAAAATGCGTTCAGAGGGATAAAATTTACAATAATGTACTAATCTCAAAATTTGATACGTTTCTTTGCGAACGAAGAACAATCCCATGGAGTGTCCATGGTTGAACTCGGTATCCGTTAAAGTTGCAGTCAAGATTTGAAGATTAAATTCTGCATAAGCCGGGAAGATTCGCGACTTCTGAACGGAGGTGTATCCATTCGTTTCCTTTTCCTCTTTCGTCTTAACCCTCCGGCCACCATGAACCTAACCTTCTCTCACATCCATCCAACATCCCGCCAAGGCCAACCAAGGGTTGGCTGGCTAAGTCGCCAAAAGCTTGGACTCCCCGTGGAATTCAGCTTCCGTCATGCCGGAGAGCAGCGTATTGCGTGGCATCCCTCGGTGTCGGCGATGCACTTCGATCCGCTGGGATCGAGCCTCGTAAAATTGGATTTGCGCAGACAGTATGGTGTTCCAGCGTAACGTGTACCCCTTTAGGAAAGAACCAACCTATCCCACCTAGTCATTACGGGGACCGCCCTGTCGTTATGGATGTACCGTGCAGTGATGCGGTCTTAGTCTATGCTTTTCGATCCCTGTTTCGACTAAATGATATTTCGTTCACGAATATTGCATGGCTACGTGTGTTAATCCAGAATTATTAAAAGTATTTTGTGCTGCTTGATATTTTATGAGAGCTATCTTCAGATTTACTGGAGTTTGGTTATGGGAAGATCAGCTTTTGATTGATTCTGGGTGGTGACATTTCATGACATAAAGGTATGGAAATGTGGGGTGTGCGGTATATCGATTTGAAGCTTAAAACTTGGCAAAAAATACTGTATGGAGGTGATATTCTTGGTGGTGAGTATTTGAGACGAAAGAGAAGGGGAAAGATATTAGGTTCTTGAATAGCAATATTATCAGGATTTTGTATTTTTGAAGGAGTCTGACACGATTTCATGACATGAAAGCATGAAAATATAGGGTGTATGGTATATCGATTTGAAGCTTAGAACTTAACAAAAATGCCATATGCAGGTTTCGGTGATATCTTTGATTTTAAGTACTTAAAACGAAAGAGAAGCAGTGTTAGATTCTTCGATATCAATATTATTCTCGATTTTGGAAAGAGGTCGGACACGATTTCATGACATAAAAGTATGCAAATATGGCGTGTATGGTACATCAATTTGAAGCTTAGAACTTGAAAAAATATACCATATGCAGGTTTCGGTGATATCTTTACTGATATGTATTTGACATGAAAGAAAACATGTTAGATTCTTGTATATTAGTATTATCAGATATTAGAGTTTTCGAAGGAGATAAGTCCGACACGGTTTCATGACATAAAAGTATTAAGCTACGAAGCGTATAGTATATAAGTTTAAAGCTTAGAGCTTAGGGAAAGTGGCTATACAGAGATTTCGGTGTACGCTTTATATTAACAACTTGAGATGAAAAAAAGAAGTGTTATGTTATGATGTGTCACGTGATCAATTTCTGAATATAGAAATATTTATAGAATTTTATGACATGAAAGTATTCAGATATGGGATATAAAATATATTACTCTAAATTAGAGCTTACAAAAATGGTTACGTAAAGGTTTCATTATTAGTTTTAATATTAGCAGCCACAGATAGATCATTAGGCTATGGCGTAAACATCCAAATGACGGATTATAGAAATTCTTATGGGATTTTATGGCATAAAGCATCGAAATATTAAGCGTGCATTATATCAATTTATAGCTTAGAGTTTGACAAAAACAACTGGTTGAAGCTTTCGCTAATATTCTTGTTATGAACTGAGAAAGGAAATAACGAGAAATAACTCTTTGTATATCAAATAATCGATTTCAAACCGTAAAAGCTTTACCAAGGTTTCATGACATAAAAGTATCGAAGAATACTTATAGCATATCAATTTAAAACTTAAAGCTTTACAAAAACAGTGATACAAAGCTTTTATTATTATTCTTGACATGAACGATCTGAGAAATAAAATAATGAACAGTATCGACGCATTGTATATCAAATTACCTATTTCGAAACATGAAAGTTCTATCAGGATTTTAGGACATCAAAATATCGCAAAATGTTACTTATATCAACTTGAAATTTAGAGGTTCACAAAAATATGTAGAGCTTTCGTGGTTATTCTTGACATGAATGATCTGAGAAATAAAATAATGAACAGTACCAACTCATCATATGTAGAACAAGCAATTTCGGAACATGAAAGCTCTTGTTAAGATTTCATGACATAAAAGTGTAGCAAAATGACACTTATAGCATATCAACTTGAAGCTCAAAGCTTCACAAAAATAGCAATATAGAGCTTTCGTGGTTATTCGTGATATGAATGCTCTGAGAAATAAAATAATAAACAGTATCAACTCATACGTACAATAGAATAAGCAATTTCGGAACATGAAAGCTCTTGTTAATATTTCATGACATAAAAGTGTAGCAAAATGACACTTATAGTATATCAATTTGAAGCTCAAAGCTTCAAAAAAATAGCGATATAGAGCTTTCGTGGTTATTCGTGATATGAATGCTCTGAGAAATAAAATAATGAACAGTACCAACTCATCTGTAGAACAAGCAATTTCGGAACATGAAAGCTTTTGTTAAGATTTCATAACATAAAAGTATAGCAAAATGTCACTTATAGCATATCAACTTGAAGCTCAAAGCTTCAAAAAAATACCGATATAGAGCTTTCGTGGTTATTCGTGATATGAATTCTCTGAGAAATAAAATAATAAACAGTATCAACTCATACGTAGAATAAGCAATTTCGGAACATGAAAGCTCTTGTTAATATTTCATGACATAAAAGTATAGCAAAATGACACTTATAGCATGTCAACTTGAAGCTTAAAGCTTCACAAAAATAGTGATATAGAGCTTTCGTGGTTATGAATGATCTGGGAAATAAAATAATGAACAGTATCAGGTCATCGTATATAAAATTATATCGAAGATGAAAGCTCTATCAAGATTCCCTGACATAAAAGTATCGCAACGTGACATAATTTGAAACTTAAGGTTTGATGAAGATGTCTCGTAACCCGGTTGTGACTTGTTTCAATATGAATATAAATAAGCTGAATATTAGGGTCAGGACGCGTAAACTATAATTGAATCGTTTATTTCGTAATTCCAACTAACGAGTTACAGCTCATGAATCATTAAACGCTTAATAACGAACTTTTCAAACTTCCTCGAAGCTTTTTCACCTAGACTCGCGGATGTTTTACAAATTTATTCGTAACCCTCGGAGACGTTGGTTATCTATTTGAAATATTTATTTGCGACACGTATGAAAATAATATTCAAATTTCCAATTCACCCCTTTTTTCCTTCCCTTTTATTCAGCTCGCGTGACACGCATACACATAATTTTTATTTTTAGCATAAAGCAGGCGGGCATGTCGCGGCCGTATCGCTCTAATGAAAATGCACGGCATGTTTTAATTAAAATTGCCCTGGCTACCCAAAAACACCTCTCCGAGCAGATGGAATAGTCCTGATTAGCGATTTGCGGCAAACAAGGTGAAGCAATATCCTTTCGATCTCTGCCTAGTCGACGTGTTTGTACACTCGTCTTTAATTTTCACTCGTCTCTCGCATGCTATTCGTTATTGCCAGCCAGAGTTTCGTCGTTACTTTCTGTTTACCGTGACTGGCAAGAGACGAGGCGGTGCCCAATCGATTCTCCATCGTCGAAAATAAAAAAAAAAAAAAAAAGAACGAACACCTCTGTGTACATGGATGAATTTCGCGTGAAATCCGCGCTAGACTGCTCGAAAATACAACCATCACTTTTGATCCTGTATATCATAGCGTTAATCCCTTACATTTCTCAAATCTTTATATACAAATCAACATTTGGATTAACTCGTAAAAGGAATTATGTGCAGGTTGTTACAAATGGAGATTTTCTACGTTTTGTTTACTCGCGAACAAATTTTATTTGCAAGCTTAATTAGTTCATGTTTTATTTGACCTTTTTGATGTTTCTTTTAAGAGTATTATACTAGTTGCGATTTTGATAATAAATTTTTATAAGTACGTGTTGTTTATCGTATTGCGTGATGAATTTATTATAAGCTGATTATGACTTTGACAATAAACTTTTATAAATTTTACGTGTTTTTTTAATGTACAACATTGCATGATGTTGTCAAGTGTTTTCAATGTAAATAGGCTGATTGTGAGTTTGATAATAAATTCTTATCAATTTTACGTGTTTCTTAATGTACAGAGTTGCATGATGAGTTTATTATAAACTGATTGTGACTTTGACAATAAACTTTTATAAATTTTACGTGGTTTTTGAATGTACAGAGTTACATGATGGGTTTATCAGGTTTGCTATGTATACATTAAATCAGAACTGGCAAAGCAAACATAACCTCACTTCAGTGTTCGGCAAAAGTTATTTAGATGTTGAGTGATGGATGAAAACATCATGAATAAATTTAATTTATATGCTTTTTATAGGCAATAGACGAATGAATTAATTTATATTTAATTTATACTTTAATTTATAATTAATTTCGTTTGTGTAATAGCGAGTAAATCAATGTTACTAGTGATTTCTTGTTATTCAAAATTTTTGAATAAACAGTACAAATAAATTTCGCTATCATTTAGTTAGAATATTAATTACAATTATAATAAATATAATAAATAAATGAATATTCAAGTTTCAAAACTTTAGATCTTCAGATATTTAAATTTTATATACATGAATATTGAAATATCGCAATTTGAAATCATCGAATACTCAAGTACTTGAATCATAAATGTTCAAATATGCAAATACTCAAATTTTAAAACCACGAATTGTAAAAATATTTGAACTAAAATTTTTAAATACTCAAATATTCAAATTAAAAATTTGTTAATTCCTAGTTTCTAAATATTTAGATATTTAAATTTTAGCTGTTCAAATACTCAAGTGTTCGAATATTGTGACATTTAAATTGAACGGTTTAAAATATACAAATACGTGAATTTCAAATCCTAGAATATCCAAATATTCAAATTTCAAATATTCTGATATTCATATATTGCAATTCTACATTTCCAAATATTGCACTGAACAAATATTGAAATATTCAAATCACTGAATATCTAAATATTATTGAATCATCAAATCTTTCAAATTCAACATGAAAGAGTAAACAATTGAATTTATTCTTCAAATTCAACACAAAATGGATCGTTGAATTTAGTCTTTGCATTCCAAAACAAAACGAATCACTGAATTTATTTTCTACAATCCAAATGTAAAAAATGAATTGTAGAATTGCTTTTCCAAATTCAACTAAAACAGTGAACCATTTGATTATTTATCAAATTCAACACTCAAAAATGAGTCATTTAACTATTCTTTTTAACGAAGTGTATAAAGATGAATCATTGAATTTATGTCTCAAATTCACCATGCAAAAATGAACGATCGAACTTATCCTTCTTTAGTGCACAAGAACGATTGAATTTATTTCTCAAATTCACCGCATATAAATGAATGATCGAATTTATATTTCAGATTCTTCGCATAAAAATGAATGATCAAATTAATTTTTTAGATTTACCGTATAAAAATGAACGACCACATAAATTTTTCAAATATACCGGACAGAAATGAACGAACGAATTAATTTTTCAAATTCACCACGGAAAATTGAACGATTGAATCACTTTATCAAATTCACAGCACAAAAATGAACGATTGAATTTATTTTCCAAATTTAACACAAAAAATGAATCATTATATCATTTTTCAAAATCAATACACAAAAATGAACAATTGAATTTGTTTCCTAAATTCAACGCACAAAAATGAACTATTAAATTACTTTTAGAATTTAATATACAAAGATGAAGAATCAAATTTATTTTGCAAATTTAACATTAAAAAAATGAAACATTAAATTACTTTTAGAATTTAATACGCAAAGATGAAGAATTGAATTTATTTCCTAAATTCAACACAAAAAATGAACGATCGAATTAATTTTCTAAATTCAACCCCAAAGAATGGACATTTGAATTATATTTTAAATTCAATGCATAAAGATGAATCAAATCCTAACTCCGGCGCCAAAAATGAATGATTGAATTAATTTTCCAGAAACGAACGATCGAACTAACTTTCCAAATTCCCCGCCCAAAAATAAACGATTCATTTTCCAAGCGAAAAATAAAAAGGACCGACTTTACTTCCGAAATTCGAAAAATAATGTGCGGTCGAATATATTTCGGAAATTCCGTGCCGAATACTAAACCACCGAATTAATTTTCGGGACGTAAAATAAAGATAAAATTAGGGAGTATAAATTCGCGGCGTAACTTTTCGTTGGTCGATGGCGTTCGAATTGAATCGGTGGCCCGGATATACTCACCGAAAATCAGTTTGAAAGTTCTCGGTAAGGAATTCGCGATCTAGGTGCCTTTCCCGCAAATTAACATCGTAACGATTTAAGAAACGTATTCCGTTAATAAAATACATATCTGTTATGCAAGTGAAAAGTCGACTCGGCGAAACTATTTGTCGTGGAAACTGGTCCAAACCGTTCGATATCTGTCCTCGAAACGATTTGTCCATCAGTTGGAACGTTCTGCAGGCTTCCATATCGTGGCCAACGACTCGTATCTGTTAGGCAAGTTTCGGCTTCGCGAGAACTTAAGTACGAAGTATAAGCGGGCTTTAAAAGCTGCGGAACTTGCCGGGGGAATCTCTTTCGGGCTACACGGAAATCTGATACGGTTCCTATGGTGGTATCGCGAAAAACTTCTTCTCTCCACAACTTTTCTCCGACCACCTGAACCGAAATACGTTCTATCATCCCTGGCCGACAAACGTTTCGCAGCAAGAAAAATCGTAGATAAGCCAGCCTATTATCTACGTTGCTCATTGTTCGCGAGATTGAACTACGCTATTCAATCGTTGATAGCGTAATTGTTTCTTCATTTCTCTTCCTCTTCGTGGCGCGGATCCACCTTCGATCGCCTCCTTCGACTGCCGAAGCAAAAGGAAACAGATCGACGCTGATTAAAGTACTTCTCGCGAAATTGCGCTCGTTGCACGAATGCTATAAATCTCGTTCGATCAATTTCATTCGGGACCAATCTCTATTGTGACCAGGAAGATTCTTCATAAATCATTGCTGAAGCGCGATTTAGAATCCGATCCGTGGTATCGCGGATATCAACCGTCGCGTCGATCAGGAAAATTCTACTTTTACACAAATACCTTAAGCTTTTTCATCGATTTCGAACGAAACTTCCGGTTCCCTGTTTTCGAGTTATTTCGAGAGGGATTTGGGACAAGAAATTTAAAATATAAAGGTTTTTTGGGATCTATTTCTGATAACCATTACTGTTTCGTAGTTTCAATTCGTGGTTATTTTTATAGTGGGATGTTATTTTAAATCGTTTACTTTTAAATGATAGAGTACATGTAGTGACAGTTAAAATTGTAAAGCTCATTTTCTATTGTAAATGTTACACTTGTTTTTATTATACTAATTTTGTAGGTAAATAGCTTGTTTTGAATCATTTCAAAGGAACTAGTATTGATAATTCTATAGTGAACTTTTGTTGGAAAGACGAAGCAATTAAGTCTGTCAAACTGCACAAAAACTTTTGCAACTGCAAAATTTAATATACATATTCAATTGCATAGAAACTGATAGTTAATAGGTTTATTAACAAGTTACTAACAGATGGAATAAAACGTAGGTACTATTTATTTGCAAGAAAAAATATAAGATGTAAAAAATTAATCTTATTTTTATACAATCTCTACGTTTATAAATTTGAAAATTTCCAAATCTGTACATATCCAAGTCCCAAATTTCGAAGTTACAATATTTCTTTTCTTAACTTCTAAATTAAAAAATATTCGAATCTGTAAATTTCTAAATTCTCAAATTGCTAATTTTTCTCGAAATTTTGTAAACTTTCCTTCCATCACAAAAAAGTGAAACTCTTGTTTCACCACATTTGAAGGAAAAGGAGTTACCATATTAACCAATTAACAATAAATCTTGCAAGAACTAAATTCAAATGTTCGATTCTCATGAAATCTTGAAGGAATAATGTCAGACATCGCTCAGAATTACCCTTTTTCCTCGCGAGGTAGAAAGGAGGAAAATGGAACAGTTTCGTGGATTCCTTCACTCTGGAGAGCACTTAAGCCAACGTTGTTACGCAACGAGCGTGTTCCCGGAAATCGAGTTGCATTTCCGCTTCATTTTTCCCCGACAGACGCGTGGAGGTTAATTAATTCGCAGCTCGAACCGCTTATTGTAGCAACGTCGGCTACGAGGTTAGCTTCGCAGTTTGCCGTATCGTTACAAGCCACGCGAGATGTTACCAGACTCTCCCCCATTTTACGTATGCCGTCGCGAAACAATCGTATTCCCTGCACGACCATAACCGGCCTGTGGTATATAAGGCTGCTACGTCTACTTCGGTGGCAGCCGAGTTTCGGAGGGTTTGTCCTCCCGGGAGAAATGTTCCTTTTAATTTATGAAACGCAACGAACGTTACGTCGTTTACGGAGACGCCCTCCTAACGTCTAGGTTAGGTTCACTTGGCACGTGAATGGAAAACTTTACAACGCTGGAAATCTACATTCTATGGAGCTATTAATTGTACTAGTGGGTCTACAGATCAGGCGCCTCACGCGAATCCGTATGTGTATTTAAAATTTAGGATACCTACTGCAAACATATATGTAGAATGGGATGTACAGTCCCTGGCCATCGAATTAGGACCGCTATAAATTTTCAGCATTTTACACGTTTTCCCTAAAAGACCTGTTGAAATTGTAATATTTATTAGCTACTAACATAACTACTACTGTACAAAACATTATTAACACATGTTAATATCTTGTATTTCCTTTGCTTTGGTCACAGCTTGCGGTATGCTTTGTATACATTGATCATATGCTTTATACCTTCATTATTTTCCCAAAAATCCGTAATTCTTTTCAACTCAGATAATGTGGTTGGAGAGTTGTAAACTAGTTTTTTGAGTAGGCAGACATTTTCTATAGCATTCAAATTTCACCTGACGCGCTATCGATATTCGAGCCTAACGTAAACGCTCGCATGACCCTAAATCGCTCAACACCCACACAATTTATTATCACGATAGTAACAAAATGCTATGTATATATCGTCATCAACGTATTTAGTAATAATTCTGCATGACCCAAGACAATTTTCTATATGACATAATGTTATAGCCATAAATATGAAATTTTCGTACGTGATCCTAATTTGATGGCCAGGATTTACCAAACGTAGTGAGGCTCGAACGACTCGATCTACATTTGTTCATTTGTCTATTCCACATGTCTCAATTTTTGGTCCTTTGACCTGAAATTTTTAGGGTAGACTCTTCAGACATCCTAAATTTATTATAAAGGTTTTGGCGGCGACCTGACAATAGGAACCTGTCATCGTCGACGTCGATCGTTGCCGAATCAATAAAAAACCGTGTTTCAGTATCGTTTTCGGTAATTTCTGACATACAAAATCGACTGAAAGCACGTTAAAAACTCCATAACTCATCGATGACGACAATACTACATAGGTCGTCATTGACGTCAGCCGTCGCGAAATCAAGAATAATCGTCTTTGCTATCATTTTCGACAGTTTCAGATACGTTTAATCGTTTGGAACGACTTTAAAATCTCTACATCTCATTTTTGTTCTACCTATATGTTTTCTGTAGGCGCTCGAAATTTTAAATACACGTTCGAATTCGCGTGAGGCGCCTGGTTTGTAAATTAGTTGATGTTTCTGATGCAAATGTAACATTTTGTTACTTGCTCTATTTCAGAAAACAATTTTGTGTAATTTATGAGACTGATTGTTTAAATTGTAGTTTTTGTTATTTATTTTGCTAGGAATTTCTCTATTTGTATTATCTGGGAATGAGTATCGTTAAGTTCTGAAATGAGTATCTTCTTATTTAGAAATGTGAAATTTAAAAATGTAAAAATTTCAGAATTTAAAGATTTAAAAATGTTTTAACTGAATTTTGAGTGTGCAAAGATTTGGGAATTCTGAAAAATTATGTGAATTTTTTAGTTTGGAAACTTTGAAATTTCGTAATTCTGAAAATTAGAAATTAAAAAATTTGTAATTTCAGAATCCAGAAAGTAGAAATTATAATTTTTAAAATTTTTAAATCTGAAATTTATGAACTTACAAGTTGGGACGTACGGAAATTTAAAAATTGGGAAATTTAGGGATTTGGGAATTTGAATACTGAAGAATTTGAGATTGTGAAAATTTAAGAATATAAAAATTTTAAAATCTGGAAACTTAGAAATTGGCAAATTTCTATTAAAAATGTGAAGACTTGAAAATTTCAGAATTTCAGAATTTAAGAAGATGAAAATTTGGAAATTTAACAATTTAGAAATTTCTGTTAGGAATTGAAGAATTTGAATATTTGAGAATTTGGAAATTTGGAAATTTGAAAATGTGAATATTGTATAAACGTATTTAGTAGTAATTCTGTATGACCCAATACAATTTTCCATATACGACATAATGTTATAGCCATAAAAGTGAAATTTTCATACGTGATCCTAATTTGATATCCGGGGACTGTAGAGAATTTAAGGTCGTTCTAAATAGTTAAATATGTCTGTAACTATCGAAAACAGCACCAAACACAATTATTGTTGACTTCACCATGATTGACGTTAAGGACGACCAAGTACTCTCATCAATGATGAGTTGCAGAACCTTTAGCGTGCTTCCAGTCGATTCTACGTGTTAACAATTATCAAAACAGTACCAAAACACGTTTCTTTCTATGGATTCGACGACGATTAACGTCGATAACGACAGGTGCTTGTCGTTAGATTGCGGCCAAAATGTACACAGCAATTTTAGGGTGTCTCCCGAGTCTACCCTCAAAATTTCAGGTCAGAAGACCCAAAATTGTGGTCTGTAGCGTGGTATAGGCAAACAAACAGACAAAGGAACAAATGCAAATCGAGTTGTCCCAAGAGTCTCATTACGTTCGGCAACAAGAGATAATGGACCACCACAGTAAGATTTTCGAACATTCAAAATGGAAATTCATGTTCCATGCCCCTCTTTCAGATTGTTACAAATTGTGACGCATTTGAAATAGAGATTTAAATCTCGCCTATTCTTTGTTTGGTATAAATTAAGACCTTGCGAGATAGACAAAACTTTGTGGATTTGGTAAAATAAGAAGTTGGAAACTTGAAGATTCAGAAACTTGGAAATTTGGAAATTTGACAAGAAATTTGAGTTGAAAATTTGAAGATTTAAGAAGAAAGAGTTGAAAATTTCATCTGGCAATTTTAGGACTTCGTAATTTTAAGTATGAGAATTTGAAAATTTAGAGATTTAGAAATTTGGGAAATTTGAAAATTAGGAGTGGGAAAAGTATGGGAGATGAAAACTTGAAAATTTGATCATTTTCATATTATGTAATTTTCAGTATGACAACTTGACAGTTCAGATACTGGAAATTTAGAGATTTAGAAATTTGGGAAACTCGATACTTAAAATTAGAAAATTATTGCAATTCAAAATTTGGCAATTTTCGTTTTTCGTTATTTTTAACTCGGGCATGTGGAAATTTGTAAATCGAGAAACTTGTTATTTAAAGAATTTTTAAGTTTCCAGATTTAGAAATTTGAAACGACATGACTGAAATTAAATAAATTTGAAAGGAATTTGAACCATCATCAATTTTAAGAAACACTTTTTCACAACATCTGTAATTTAATAACAACAATAATTATAAAATCATTCAAAAATTTGGTAGTATGTGTGTTAATAAATAAACGAATTTTGAGAAATTATTAAAATCGCCATTCATTGTAAATAAAACAGAAACTTCATCGTTAAGTAAAGAACAACACATTAGATCATCGATCAATCGTCATAAATCATGCATGTTGTCTATCACAATGGATTATTTAAAATTTCCTCGAACAATATATACTCTCCAACGCAATATCCTTGAAATAGCCAAGGTTATGACCATAAAGGACAATTGGAAAGAATAGAGCAGGATTTTCGTTCAGGTATACGATCGAGCAGGGCCGACCAGAGAAGTTCTGTCTCCCCATGCAGCTCAATGTGATTCAAAATCTTCAATTTTTATGTTTTTATATTTCTCAATGCCAAATTTTTTAGTATTGAAATTTAAGAGATTTCAATTTTGCTGTTGCTGTAATTCGTAATTTCATAAATTCCTACTTTCCTAAGTTCATAGATTTCTAAATTTCTAACTTTACAAATTTCTGAATTTTTAAATTCCTATGTTCCTAAATCCCAAAACTCAAAAATTCGTAAATTCCTATGCTCCTAAATCCCAAAACTTCAAAATTCGTAAATTCCAAAATTCTGAAATTCCTAGATTCCGAAATTCCAAGATTCCGAAATTCCAAGATTCCGAAATTCCAAAATTCCGAAATTCTTATATTCCAAAATTCCT
The DNA here is from genome assembly GCA_945859595.2 of Megachile willughbiella. Taxonomy (NCBI): domain Eukaryota; kingdom Metazoa; phylum Arthropoda; class Insecta; order Hymenoptera; family Megachilidae; genus Megachile; species Megachile willughbiella. The sequence continues at coordinate 17,568,939 of OX243796.1, forward strand.
AGATTCCGAAATTCCAAGATTCCGAAATTCCGAAATTCCAAGATTCCGAAATTCCGAAATTCCAAAATTCCAAAATTCCTAGATTCCAAAATTCCTAGATTCCGAAATTCCGAAATTCCTATATTCCAAAATTCCTAGATTCCGAAATTCCAATATTCCAAAATTCCTAGATTCCGAAATTCCAAGATTCCGAAATTCCTATATTCCAAAATTCCTAGATTCCGAAATTCCAATATTCCAAAATTCCTAGATTCCGAAATTCCAAGATTCCGAAATTCCTATATTCCAAAATTCCTAGATTCCGAAATTCCAATATTCCGAAATTCCAAGATTCCGAAATTCCTATATTCCAAAATTCCTAGATTCCGAAATTCCTATATTCCAAAATTCCTAGATTCCAGAATTCCTATACATCTATATTACCATGCGTCTAAGTTTCAAAATTCCAAGATCCCACATTTTCTAGTTTCCAAAATTACTAAAATAAAGTATTCCTAAATTCCAAAATCCCGAGATCATAATACTCGTTGATTCCTAAATTCCTAGATTCCCAAGTTTCTAACTTCCTCCGTAAATTTCATATAGTTTAGACGTTAGATGAATTTCACTACTCCTGAAAGCTTGTTACTTCCTATACTGCGCTGCATAGATTCAGCACCCTCTCATATTTTCAATAATCTAAGCGTCTAGTACAAAATTATGGTCTGAATTCATTAAATACTAATTCATAATGTGTACAAAATCAATTATGTAAAATAACATTTACATATTAACGCTCATGCAAACCTGAGCTACAAAAAATCTGATCTTCAGGCGTTTTGTAAATATACTAACCTTGTATACTTGCTTCATGTTGACGTCAATCGAGCTTCGTAAGTAAACAAACTCATTATGTTACATTCGCTATGTTACCTTTATCATGTTCATTTGTTTCATTATGTTTCAATTTATTTCAATTACTTAGCACTATATCCACCACGATTTTGTGTATACCTATTTCGACCAAAAGGTGTCTTTCGACACCTCTTCGTTTGAATGCAAATAATTGCCAAAACTGTTGGGGTTTCAAATTATCAGTTAAATGTTGATAATTTGAGGAATATATTTATTGATACATTGATGTGTTTTTATTAGAGATTACTTAATCAGGTTGTATATTCTAGCTTAATTCATCGATCTACAGAATATAAATATAGCGGCATACACTAAAATGCAACATGGCAGGAAATAAGCGAATATCAAAGTTATGCCGCAACTCCTGTATTTTTCGTTACAACTGAAATCGGGATTCTCTAATCTGATTATAATTGATATGATGCTGCAAAATGGTATTGATATTTATATGTAAAATGGTTTAAAATTAGGCACTGTCACGAAATCCTTAAGGTGTCAAAAGACACATGGTAGAAATAAGTATACCATATGCACATTTTTAGATCTAGGAACTGGAAGAAAATGATATCGCTGAATTAATTTAATTCTATTTACTATTGTATGAAAAGTCAACAAATTAATTGTGGAGAAATGATTCAATTTAAAGAATAATTTTAAGTTAAAATTTGAAAGGTGTCTTTTGACACCTCTTCGTAGATATAACGTTAATTTGTTTCGTTTTATATTCTCGAGACCGTTTACAAAGGTTAGGAAGTGAAATGTTTCGAAGAAAAAGACTTTCAAAGAGAGGAGCCATGATCAATGTTTTTCGCATTGAAGACAAAGGTTAAACTATATTGCGAAATGAATAGGTAGTTCAAAATGTGTTACTGCCAATTATGTTAATAAAAGCCATAATCATAATGAGAAGAAGCATTCAGGTCGTCCTCTAAAAATACATCTTCGAGACAAACATAGAATTTTACGATTACCTTCTAACTCGACAATGTCATTGCTTCGACCGCGAAATAATTGTAAATTAAATGTTGCAAAAACCACCCATAGAACCGTTGTAGCATCTCCGCACATTGTTATGGCGAAAATGTATTGACATGACTGAAAAACGTAGATAAATCAACCAGATTTTCATTCACTGAAGCAAACACATGTACAGATTGGAAAAATGTTAGTAAAAATATTTATTTTATAAAAACCAAATGTTTTGTAGTTACAATTTGTTTTTCGCAGGTTATATTTAGTGACGAGAAAAAATTCAATATGGGCCAGATGGTTTTAATTCGTATTGGCCCGATATGCGAAGAGATGTAAAATATTTTTCGAAACGCAATTTCGGTGGTGGCTCGATTATGGTTTGGTAGCGTTTCATGGAAAAAGCTCCATAGTATTTATTTCCCACAAAATGAACAGTAATAATTATACCGATACATTAGAAAATTATTTAAAGTTCTATCGGACAGAACTCCACAACGAAAATTTCATTTTCATGCAGGTTAATGCATTGGGTCATAAGTTTGCACATATATTAAAATAATTTGCCGAAAATAACATTCCGTTATTAAATTGACCTGCGCGTTCCCGTGACGTTAATCCCGTAGAAAATTCACGGGGAATATTAATACGAACGATTTTTTAAAATAACTGTACATATTCAAATGTGGACGAGTTAAAACTCATTGTTGGTGCATGAAACAATGTCGGGGAAAATGTAGTAAAATATCTTATTGGTATTTAAATCGAATTTTCGATTTAGTGAAAACACGATAAATCGAGTTTTTTATTTTTGTATATAAAACGTACAAATTTTTGTACATAGAAGTTTTGCTTAAATTGTTTATGAATGTTTATGGAATTTTAAAAAAATAGTTTTTGTACAAATCACATGAATATTTGCTGGATATTTACCTGAATACATTATTCTGAATGTAACACACAATATTTATCTGAATATTTATCACAGTGGGGTATGAAATGAGCCCAGCCAATTCAGCTTTATTTTACCCACCTTATATCGTGAAAATCTAAAATCCCTTTTTTGAAATACAGATATTTTTACTAGTTTATTCCTGAAACTGTCATATCTCAAGAGTATGCAGCTAAAATTTTAGCTCCTTATATTAAAATAAAAAAACGTTTTGAATTTTTCTGCAAAAACTTTTTTCAATTTTTTCACGTTTGTTTCTTCGTGTTCAACGTTTAAATTTACAGAAATCAGTTGTAAAAAACGTCAAAACAATTTTCTAGGATTATTCATGAATTTTTTAGTAAAAGTTCAAATAATGAGTAGTGCTTAAATTATAATCTGTGACAATGTACTATAATTTAATTTAAAAATAATGTTAAAATAATAAGTAGCTTCTTTGTAAGAACAGTTTTATTGACTGGGGTCTTAAACGTCCCAGCATGCCAGGTATGTTATTCCAATAAAGTGTGACCATTAAGGGTTAATACACCAAAGTTTACAACGAATTAGTATTGAAATAGTATTGCCCATAATTCTGAACCGGAAATTCAGATTAACAGAAACAGAAGGGGTTGGTTTATAGCACTGCAGAAATGCACGTTTCATGGTCGATAGGGCCGGCCCTGTGCTTGGTAAGGGAAGAAGGCCGCACCTGGCACCTGGACGATCCTAAACTCACGCCTCTGCGCGCCACAGACCCATCCATGGTCCATTTCTTCCAGCCGGTTCGTTCCGTTTGAAGATCCAGCTGGTGCTTACCGAAAATAACAGAAATTGTGGAGGAATCTGAGTGTCCTTCGGTGACCATCCATTTACCTGCATCGTGACCCGTAGATCTTTCAGGTATTTTCATGTTTGTTGGCCATTGTCAGCGTAAGATGAAGCTTTCACACTTTCGAAATCGGCGAGTTGCCAACGATAGCTCAACTTCCACCTCCTTTTCACCCTCATTGGAGTTTAATGCTGATTGCACGAGACACCAGGTGTCACGGTTGCCTGCGGGCCGAATCGCTCGTGAACGAGCCTTTCAGAGGTTTATTTACGAGCAGGGAACTTAACGGTGACGTACGATCGAACGTGTCGTTACGAAGTTCCTGTGCTCGTGGAGGGTGAAATCGTGGCCATTCGATTGATCGCGGAGACCTAGTTACATGTTTGGGTTCTTTGAAAAGTTCATGACATAATTTCATGATGATAGGTTAGGGCATCCATATTCAACCATTTTCTTCAGCCATACACAGTATGTCAGAAAAGTAACGGAACTTTTTAAATTTAAGGAACACTACTAGCAATATCTATCAAAACAATATGCTATTTGAAAACAGTATTCCTCCCCCACAAAACAAAACAATCGTTATTGGAATCGAGCAACGAATTGTAAACTTATAGCGTTTAAAGCGACAGAACCTTTCGTCACCGTGTCACAAAATCACGATGGAGCAAAGAGCGAATATTAAATTCTGCTCGGTAAAGCTCGGTAAAACTTTTACAGAAACATTTGAATTAATGAAAAATGTTTATGGCGACGATTGTTTATCCCGTACACGTGTGTTCATGTGGTATAAGCGATTCCAGGACGGTCGTGATACTTTGGAAGACGACCCAAAGCCAGGTTTTGGGTTTTTCTAAATTCTAAACGATTCTAAAGGTATTATACTTCGGGAATTCGTTCCACAGGGACAAAATGTTAATGGCGAATATTATCTGGGTGTTATGGAACGTTTGTGGAAAAGAATTGTTCGTGTGAGGCCCGAATATCGAGCGCCGGGAAGTTGGTTTCTATTGCATGATAATGCACCAAGTCACAGAACTGTCGCTGTTCGTGAATTTTTGGCGAAAAAACAAGTCTGTGTGCTCCAACATCCTCCATATTCGCCCGACTTATCTCCATGCGATTACTTCCTTTTTCCAAAACTGAAATTAACTATGAAAGTAACGTTTTATGACACTGTTACACAAGTCCAAGCAGCTGTGACAATGGTGATTGAAACGATTCCGCAAAACGACATAAAAAAATCTATGTTAACATTGCTTGAGCGTGCCCAACGGTGTATTGATGCAGAAGGGATGTAACTTGAATAAAAAAATTAATTTTGGCAAAATAACTAATACTTTTCTTTTTATTTAAAAAGTTCCGTTATTTTTCCGACATACTGTGTATACACGTAATAGCATATGGGCCGTAGGATTGTTAACAAAAGATGTTAAGTAGGTATATACTTATTAAAGATACAAAATGTTCTTAATCCCTTGATTTATAAGTCAAACTCGTGACGCACGTTACGGTTCAAATGTGACAAACCTAAACTGTATTTGCATAAAGATTAAGTTTTGAGTTCAATGCCAATTGCAATTTCTTGCTAAATCCAAAGTATACTTAACACTTCAACGTTTTTTGTTTCTTTTAATACTGCAGTAATAGTCAGGTAGCTCTGACTGACGTAACTGCGTCAAAACTTGTAGGTTAAGGGGTAATGTTATTTTTTTCATGCTTTTAATGCTTTTTAACGCAAAGGCCGATATGGCTGCAGGTTAAATATGGACGGATTAGAGGTTCTTGACTTTTTTCTTCGTTTTTTTTTCTTTGTTCTTTGTATGTGTTAAAAGACAGTGATAGACATTATGTGATCAAATAGGGAGGTCGGTTTGCACAGTGTGAGCGGTACTGAGGTGTTGGAGATATATGCAGATTTCAAGTAGCCAAATTTACAAATGTAGAAATGTGGAAATCTGAAAATTTGGAGATGTTGATGTATGAAAATGAAGAAATTTTGAAATTTGATATTTCTCTCATTTAATAACTATGTAAGTAGGTAACTTGGTAAATTGGTAGTTTGTAAAACTGCAAATTTAGAAATTTAGATATTTAGAGATATTAAGATCTTGGTAATTCAGTAATTTGGTAATTTGGTGATTCGTAACTTGGTAACTTGGTAATTCGGTAATTTGGTAATTTGGTAATTTGGTCATTTGTAACTTGGTAACTTGATAATTCGGAAAATTAGAAAACTGCTAACTTAGACAGTAATTTGGACCTTTACAGATACTAAGTTCTTGATAAATTAGTAATTTGGTAACTTTGTAAATTGCAAAATTGCAAGTTTAGAATCTTAGATATGCAGAAATATGAAGCTTTTAAATTTTTTAAATTTTAGATCTTCAAATTTTCAAAATATCAAACTCAGAAGTTTAATATCTTAGTAACTTGCAAGTTTAGGTTGATAGTAATATAAAAATTAAAAAATTGAGAAATCTACAAATGTAAAAATATGAAACTTTCAAGTTTTCAAATTTAGCAATATAGGAATTTTAAAATTAAAAAAATTAAAAATTCAGGAATTCTAAAATTCGATAGATTAGAGATTTAATGAATACAAAATTTGTACGTTGAAAAATGTAGAAATTTATAAAATGACTAATTTGGAAGTTAGATGTTAGGTAAACTATAAATCTAGAAACCTGAAGATTAGTAATTTGGAAATTTATAATTATAGGAATATCAGTGGTTCAAATTTTTAAAGTTCCGAATCGTTCAGTTTTCAAATTATTGAATTTAGAAATTTAGAAACTTTATAACTTTGAAGTTAGTCAATTTAGAAATGCAGTAATATTCAATTTTCAAATTTCTGAGTGATGAAACTGTAAAATTTTTTAGTTTAGAAATATAATAATGTGGGAATTCGGAAATGTAGAAATTTGGTAATTTACCAATTAATAAATTTGGAATCTAGTAAATTTTCACGTTTCTGAAGGGTGAAACTTCTAAATTACTAAATTTAGAAAGTTGATAATATGAGAATTTGGAAATTTAGAAATTAGAAAACTTACTAATTTGCAAATTTGCAATTAAGTAAATTTTAAAATTCGTTAACATCGTATTTTCAAATTTCTGTAGAATTAAATTTTCAAATTCGATTATTTATTAATATGCAAAATTTGGAATTAAGTGAAATTGTACATTCGTTAATATCATTTAGAAATGTAGAAATTAGAAAACTTACTAATTTGCAAATTTGGAATTAAGTAAATTTTGAAATTCGTATTTTCAAATTTCTGTGGAATGAATCTTTCAAATTCGATAATTTATTAATATGCAAATTTGGAAGTTAGCAAATTTGAAACTTCACTAATATCAAATTTTTAAATATCTGAAGAATAAAACTTTCAAATTCTTAAATTTAGAATGTTGATAACATGTGAGTTTGGAAATACAGGAATTCAGTAATTTATTAACTTGCAAATTTACAAACCCGATGCTAATTTGCAATTTCACAAATTCGATAATTCGATAATATGCAAACTTGAAATTCTAAAAATTGAACAGTTTAAAAATATAGAAATTTAGAAATTCTGTAATTTATGAAACTATTAATATTCACCATTGACAGTTCTATTATAGAGAAACTCACAACGCACATAATTAGTATAAATAATAATCCCGATTAATACTACCTTCAATAATGAAACAATTTAATTCGAGAATATGGGGTACAATTCATCAATCAATTTACATAATTAATTTCGTAATTGTTACTTCTCTCCTAATATTTACAAATATGAGAAACGTTACCTTACATGTAAATGTTTATGTTACATAAAAGCATACTTTAAAAGTAGAGACCATGTATTTTTCTCGCAGTTTCTAAATCGAAACGATGATTCAATTATTTTATTTCTATTGCGATGCATTCCTTAGCATTAAGTGCAAGGTTTGCAGCGTTTACAATGAATATAACCTTGACCAGTCGTGGAAAGAACGACTGCATCGTCATCGTGTTACCTCATCGAGAATCTTACTCCGATTAACATAATGTGTGGGCAAGTATATGAATTTAATGACATGTTAAATAACAAGATTAATACATGACGACCTGTAAACATGCACTACGTGAAGTTGTTCAATAAATTTTCTTCTTGTCAGGCACGATACAGTTTATCATGTTACACGAATGTAGATTATAAAGATTTATTTTGTACGTGCTTCTTTATAATCCTGTTTTTGAAAACATTGTATCATGAAACTCTTGAATTATCAGATTTGTCATCAATTCAATTATTTATATTTTGGAGAATCGGACAAATATTTGACTCTTTGTGATCGGTGTGAAATTATTTTATTTTAATTCAGAATCTGTTATAATTATTCAGTTTCTATTTCACTTCAGTATCTTGTGCATAATGTACAAAAGAATTATTATACCTAAAATGTATATAATGTTTGGATATACACAATTAAACAAATACTGGTTCACTTTAGTATCAAAAATTTAATTTAAATTACTTTATAAAAAATGTGGCAAATATTTGTTGTTAAAGATTATTCACGGATATAATTTTAGCACTTATAAAAAGACTGCTATGTGGAAATATTTTATTTTAACTTCATAAAATTATAATTATTCTTCTTTTTATTTAAGTTTGGTATCATGTCTACAATTTTCAAAAAACTTATTATACGTAAAATTTAAATAATATTCGATGATATATACTTAACAAAATATTTTCATATTTTATTTATTATTAATATTTAATTTATATCCGTTTTTTTGAATACAGCAAATAATTATTAAAATACATTCACAGAATTTAACACCTGTTAAAAGATTACTTTAATGCAGAAATATTGTGTTTTAATTTTGGAAGTCACTATAATTATTCATTCTTTTATTTGAGCATTGTATCTATAATTTGCAAAAAAATTATTACTATACATAGAACGTAAATAATTTTTGGTGTTACTTAAAAACATCTGCATATCTACTATTAAAAATTTAATTTATACTTATTTTTACAAGAAAAACAACAAATATTTGTTACAAAAGTACATTCACAGAATTAATTTTAACATATACAGAATTGCTACGTTCAAAGCATCTGTGGAGTACGACTTCCGTATTTGAATAAATATTTGCATTTAATGCTTTAATTACCTCCTTGCTTCCAAGAACATGATTTATTAAAACGCTAAATTAATGTAAATTACGTCTGTTTTACAATTAAACTGCTTTCTCGAGCGCACAATCATCACCTTCAAAGTTTACATTGTAAATTCAAGTTGTTCAATTAAATTGTTCAATGCACACAGTAAAATGGAATATCCTGCTGCTGTAAATATATTAATAAGCATAAATTACTGTGCAAATTTCATTTATATATATTTCTTAGTTTTATATACTATTTAAGTTTGAAATAGTCCTATCAGCAACATCTAGCGGTGAAAATGGCAATTAATCAAATAAAAAATCTCATTTTTCTATGAAATGAACTATTCTGTCTCATTGTTATCTCTACTATAATGTTATATAATTGCTATGCAACTTATATAACTGTATTACATATCGCTAGGTACATTAAAAAAGAAAATAAAAAAAATTCTGTTTCATGGACCAAGAAATGGTATCGCCATCTAGCGGTGAAGGGCTGGTACTAATGAAACTAAATTAAAGGCATTATTTTCGACTTCTTACTAGTAATTAGATATTCCATGTTAATTATATGCGTCATTTAAACAGATGACAGTATATTCAATATATTTAACATAATAAAAATTTGAAAATGTGCTTATCAGAGATATTCGTATACCACTGTATGATATATTTTCAAATTAAGCTCATTTTCTTGTTTACAATACTTAATACAATGCATAAGTGTATATATTATTATCAGAAATGCGTTGTGAGTATTAAATATCTCTGTAATCATTTATAAATATCAAATTTTTCAGCAGGTGTTTCAGAAATATTATTTTATTAGTACGGCATTTTCACCGCTAGATGGCTATACCATTTCTTGGTCCATGAAACGCATTATTTTCAATTTTCGTTATCAACGGCTTTAGCCAATTGAAAAGTCATTGTTGTTATTAAATTGTGATTGTAGAACGTTATGCACTTGTCAGAAAATAATAAAAGTTATTCCTTTATCGAGAAATGGGGATTTTTTATTTGGTTAGTTGCAATTTTCGCCGCTAGGTGACGCTGATGGCTCAATTTTCATGGCGCGCGAAAGATAAAATTAAAAAATATACTACAATATGGTTTATACAGTATTTTGAGGTGATTATATTAATTAATTTAATTCAATAACGTTCTCTCTTAGTATTATGTAAATTGGATAATTCAATTACAAATAGGAACTTCAAAAACTGTTTAAATGTATTGAACATAAAATACTGCTGATTTTATTTAGTGCTCGCTTTGAAAATAAACTGGAATTAATATTTGATGGTTTAGAAGATAGAAAGCATTAAAATAATGTTGGTAAATATTTTATTCCACAGCAGAAGTAACAAAAGTGATAGAAAATTATATAATATTCAAACAGCGTATATAATTATGTACTCACATATACTTAAATTATATTTACAATACTTGTACTACACTTGTAATATCTTTACAATCAATAAACAAAGTGAAGTATACTTTTAAGAGCGTAGTAACAATCTTAAAATATTTTTTACGTATAGATTAGTGTTGGTTACAAAATTGATTTATTTCTTTTGCACTAATGTTATTATATACTCCCTCTAATATTACTAAATATTACTAAGTACACGATCTAATTCTACGATACTTGAGCAGAATAAAGCAATATCATAAAAAATATTTTTCATTCTGAGAATAACACCTTTGTACTCTGACTCAATTGCTTAGGTCATATCACTTGTGTACCTCAACATTTTCCACACTTTTATATGTATTCGATTTTACAAAATTTACCAAATTGTTGCTGCTGTAGAATGTATTTCAAAATACAATTACCCGAACAGTGTCAAGTAGTAAACACCAAAATTTGGTCTGACAACTTAAAACTCATTCTACTGTTCTGATAACAGCGCCTTCGGAATACCCACCAAACCATCAAGCACACCGCCTGTCGGTAATAGAAGATTTCTGTAAAATCAATACAATAATCCTTACAACAAAAAGTATATTAATCAATGTTTCTACACTCAACGAATTAACCACACCTTCGACAATTTTCTCCCTGTGTCACGCACACAATTTTCTCTATCGCATAAATCTGATTTGATGGAGAGTTTGGCGCGAGCAACAAGTATTTCAGCTTATAGATGTAACCAGCTCATTTTCTGTTTCGATATTCAGAATAATACAGATCAATTCTACCCTAAATGTCTCATCTCGTGCTGCATAGTGGCTTCTTTAATCTCCCAGTGGATTTAACGATTAACTGATTCCTTAACGCTATCATCGTTAATGCCCAATGCATACAGGTGCTAAATCGATCGACCGGTTCATCAACCGTGTCACCCTAGTACGTTCCACTTACACCATTCGCGTTAGCGGGTACAATGTGGACGATTCTGCATCTATCCTGCTATCTCGACCCTCGTGATAATCCTTCATGGTAGAGTTAGACCATGTTGATGCATTATCCACATTCGTCATTATGGTGTTACTGTTACAGCCTGATACAATTGACACTAACTGCGAAGAATCTGGTCATTGTCCTTATTCGACCTTGTCCTTTACATCTGCTTAAAGTTTTCTATGTTCTTCAAAAACTGAGGGTGAATGGTGAGAGGATCTGTTTTATTCAGTCTAATAAATTTACCCTAGGATCCCTATACTTCTCTGGGATCTCCCTAGAATCTCTTTAGGATCTTTCTGGAATTATTCTAAGATTTCTGTTGGACCTTCATAGGATTTCCTTACAATCTTCTCAGAATATTTCTAGTATTTCTCCAACATCTATCTAGAACCGTCCTAAAATCCACCTAGAAACTGCTCAGTATCTTCCGAAAATTTTCCTAAGATCTCTGTCTGTTCTATTCCAGGATTTGTCAAAAATATTAGCAGAATTTCTTTAGAATCTCCCTAGAATCTTATTAGGATCTATCTAAAATGTGATTACGATTGTCCAGAATTTCCCTAGGATCTGCCCCGCTGCTATTTTCCTAGGTTCTCCTCAGAAACTTCCTTCCCCTCAAGGTTCTTTTTGGGATTACTCTAAGTATTATCTAGAATTTTCTTAGATCTTCCGTAAAATCTGCTTAGGTTTCTAGGATTTCTATAAAACCTTCCTTAGGATCGTCCTAGGTCACTTTTCCAGTCCAAATCAGTTTTTGTAAAGATATATCCCGATTCCACCTAAGATTTCCCTGGAATCGCTCTAGATTCTTCCCAAGATCGCTAAAAGTTCCCTAGGCTTTACTTACTATTTTTCTCTAGAATCAGAACTCTACAATCTCTCCAGGTTTTCCTTACTCAAGGGAATGTGACCCTGAGACTCTCTAAGTTCTTTCTAGGTTTTCCTCCAAATATTCCTGAAGTCACTAGGTTACTCATAGGACATCCTTAGATTTTTCTATGGATTCTTCTCAGATACTTTAGAATCCCCCGAGTTCCTCTTAATATTTAAACGTTCTTCTGGGATTGCTCTAGACTTACGATGTACCTAAATTTTCTTCGAAATCTGTTTAGATTTGTCAACGGGTGAAAAAGTAAACCCATGATCCAAGTTCATTTTGTACCCAAAACATACGTGGACCTGTTATCCATTTTCTCCGCTCGACGGAAAACGTACTTGAGCTTCTCTAAACCTCCTACCTCTCTGGACAGTTAACCAGTCTCGATCCGAGCCCCACTATCAGCTAACAGGGCAATACCGTATGATCACCTATCCACCGATAAGCAAAAAATACGAACGGAATGAACGTGTGCTCACGAATCCAATTCAATGTTACTTACAGCATCCATAAAAGTTTCTAATCCATTTGCCGAAGGTTCGCCCATACTCGAAAGTACCTTTTACGTTTCACAATGTGTCTAATCAGATTCGAAGCTGCTAACACTCGAACCCTGTTCATCCCACGAGATAAAAATCCAAAGTACTCGCAGGTGTCCATGGATCAAACGACCAGTCGTAGTCCCGCTGTCTTCATGCGTTATGTACAGGCTGGCATAAACGACACAACTGTCGGTACAACCTTGTAGTCGTACGTGTAGCTTGAGCTCTAACGGTGTTGAGCTATGGGGGTTCGCGAGGTAGTCGAACGGAGCGCAGCATCCGTCCGCGCGAGAAAGACAGGAACACGTTTCTCCGGTACACAGTGGTGGGCAGAATATTGATCTGTGGGGTGGGCTTCGGGGATGGTGTCCTCGAGCCTTCTACCCCAGGCCACCCACTCTCCTGATCCTTCTCTGTCTCACCAGAGCCACCCGGCTGGTAGCCGGAGCGATGGTGGGGAGGACGCTAGTTGCGTGGTGGTCCAGTCCGCAGCTTCCCGCGAAATCATGGTGGGACTGAACGCGAACGGTAGGGGTGGTTAAGGAGGGGATAAAGAATGGTAGAGGGAAGGTTGTACCCGTCGTGGAAAGCCTTACTCGCGTCTATATCGCGGCCGGTAGCTGCGAGTCGCGAGAGCTCGACCGGCAGCTCTTACACGACCCCGACCGCCTCCTATTTCAGGGTACTTTCAGTTCCGTTTGGATACCCGATCACAGAACGAGGCGGTTTTCTCCCTCCCACCCCCTTCTCTCTCTTTCTCTCTCTCTCTCTCTATTACTCGCTTTTTCACTCGCCCACTTCTCGTCCCGTCTCTCTTTCTCCCACAATCACTGCCACGCATCCTTCTCTCTCGTTCTCCCTCACTCTCTCTACCTAGCTGTTGCCCCTTTGGCTCTATCCGCGCACACGCCTCGCTTCTGTCCGCTTCGCCTTTTTCTCGACCGCTGTCTCAGTCTACCGCGAGTCGCCTACGTCTGCTTGCAGACCCGCGTGTGACAGTGCATCATCCTCGAAGGATCGTAGCCTCATCCGGTCTGGACACCGGCCTGACTCTGCCAGGTAGCAGCCGGTGGGTGCGATATGTCGGATACTCGTGTCTTGTGCGGGAAAACGCGGACAACGTTGTCGGAACGTCGTTGAACTCCGCTGAACCATGTCCGAACGTCCGGGCCAACGAGATTAACTGTGTCCAGTAAAGGATGTGGTCCATCCGGAACGGTTACGAGGATGCTCTCGCACGGGTGTCCAGCAACTGACCGTGTTACTTATGAGAAAGGGAAAACGAAGCGTTCCTGGAGGATCTGATGTAGAAGACGGACACGGAAAGTGGGAGCAGCACGCTTGGCCAAGTTGCCTGGATACGGGCAAGCACCGTGTTGCGCTCCGGTGAAGTAGGAGGAAGGAGGTGGAAGGTGGTGGTGCTAATACACGAAAGGATGGAGGGTGCGGTGGACAGTAGTGGGACGAAGAAGACGATGCACGAGGCCGAACAGGCTACGAACGCAGGCTCGTGCTGCGTCCAACAATCGCGATAGCATAGCAGCCTTCTTCGGATACAATCGCGTGTATGATAATCTCAACAGGAGCGTTGCTCGTTGAAGCAACACCGTGGCCGGGTCCAGTCTGATCCTGCGGTTCACTCGTTCGTACCTCGAAGCTTCCTCGAATGACAAATTTCTAACAACGAGATACCAGATGTGGGATATGTGCTCTGACAGTGAATGCCCCTGAAGAATACGTATCTCTAACGCCTGTGAATCGAGTGTGCATGAAAAAAAGCTCGTGAAAACTTTTGCTCCTTTGTTGTACGAGCCTTTTCGAAACAACGCCAGGATAGAACGTTGGCGTGCTATTGATAAATGGTGGCAGGCGGATGATGCTGGGAACGATTGTAGGTACGTTAGAAATCGTCGTCGGGATTCGGCGAGATAGGTTAGGTTTCCTGGACAGATGGAATTATGGAAGCTTTTTCTGGGTCGTCTTAAAGCTGGGCTGATCATTTCGAACAATGCAAATTAAAGCTAGGCGTTAGGGTCAAGGGAGCACGTGTTAAATAGATGTTAACGCGATGATTGCTGGCTTCACCACTGCTACATATTCGATTCCGGTGAACGACGCATAATACGGGGAAAAATAAATTTTCCTATAATTGCGTTAATTTATCGAAACTAGGAACTTCGAGTTTGGGTTGAAAGTTCGATTATTAATTTGAATTATTGCGTCCCCGACTGGGCACAGCTGTTTCTACTGTAGTAGTCGAGGTGTTAAGGTGTTGTTTGTCATGTGGGTCATCGGCGATTGTATTACAAATTTAACATTATAGAAACCATTTCGAGCATCCATATTGTAATACCAATGTGAGGTACTACATTTAACAAACATGGAGATACAAACATTGAGATAGAATACGATAGGAATGTATCATATGGATTATTAGAGATATTCAAAATTGTTCTAACACGATTCTTCGAATGGTTAATGTTTAACAGCAGAATTTTGGGAAAATTATTTTTGCAAAAATGTAAGGGAGTTAAATGTAATGTAATGTTCTCCAAACGCAAAAATGTTTGGAATGATAAGAATGGTGGTAGTTAAACTTGTTGCTGTCGCATTTGTTAATTTGCAATAGTTAAATTTTTGTAATCGCAATTTGAGGGAAGATTATATTCCCTTTAAGTCATTAGTTCTCTTCTAATATCCGGTATATAACGATTAAACTGTAACAAGGTTTCCCTAAACAACGTGCGTTTCCGCATAAATTCATCAACGGTTGCGATATAACAATCAGGTCAATCGGTAGCACGTACTGTGTAATCTGTGGATCTGTAACTAATCAGGTTTATTATACCGAATTTGAATAATACACGTCTTCAGAAAATTTCTTCGAATTTTGTTGCAGTGGAATTATACAACTCGGTTGTTACGCAAATCACAGTAATTTTAATTGTAAAAATTGCAAATCGAATATCATCCATATTAAAAAATTAGCAATTTTTAAAGCATAAAAATTGTTACATGAACATTTCTCTATGTTTACACACTAAAGAATGTCTTCTTTTCTTTATTTTCTTTTTGTAAATTTTGCAAATTCAACAATCGTATGCAAATTGTATAATGAGAGTAGAAATCACATTAAAATAATGGCAGAAATTATAATTTAGTTGTTAAATAAGAGGGAGAATTTATATTGTATTAAAAACTAAATTTATTAAGATTATTAAATTTTTGGACGAAAATTTTCTCAGTTTATTTATATAATTATTATATGATAATAACAGAAATTATATTTAAAAATTTAGAAATTGGAACTTTTATTATTAAATGTTACAATTATTTAGTGAAAATATGATTTACAAATTTGTGATTATTTGATCTTTCTAAATTTTCGTAACATAGAATTTAAAATGCAATGTCTTTGATGTAAATTTTGATTTTAAAAATTGCATCGTAATAACAAAAATCCGATTTCAGAATAGACAACTTCAATTTTAACGCATTCGTTTATATTAATAATAAAGACAAATTGTCTTTCAAACACACCAAACAATTTTTCTAAAATTGATCATGTATACAAATTTCTTGTTTACAGTATTCTGTTAGCAGATTTTGAAAATTGTATAATAAAACACATTACAAATTTCAAAACAGACATTTCAACCTTAACAGATACATTGTTGAAGAGAAGTTTCAATCAATCTTCCCAGAAAACAATCAAATATTAAATTTATTTATTGATATCCTAGTAACTAATTATATCTTCTAAATTATGTAGAAATTGCATAACAAGAACAAAAACAAATTTCCAAGAAGCAACTTTAATCCTGTCACATTTGTTCAAATCATTGAATAAAAACCTTAACAGTCGTCCTAAAAGATAACCATACATCAAAATTTTCTTGTCTAAATATTCTGGTAATAAAGATATACCTAACACTCACGTAGAAATTTTATAATAAAAACAACAGATTTCAAAAAAGTAGCTCTAATCCCAACACCTTTATTCAAATCAGTGAACAACCTTGCTCAACATCTTTAAAAAATAACCACATATCTTTCTAAAGGTCACAAGTCGTTCTAAAAATGTTCATATACCTTCTCAAAACTGAATATATATCTATTCAAAGCTGATAAAATACTTTTCCAAAAATAATCACATAAATATGAAGATAATCATACACCGTGCCAGAATAGATCGCATATTTATTTAAAACTGATAGAATACCTCCCAAGAAATGATCACATAAATTTCTAAAAATGATCATATACCTTTCCGAAACAGATGACTATCTAAAAATTAATAAAATACTTTTCCAAAAATAATCTCATAAATATCCAGAAATGATTATACACTTTCCCAGAAATGATTACATACCTATTTAAAACTGACATAATACCGTTTGAAAAATGATTCAAAGATAATGAAACGCAATTCACCGAGCGAATCCAGCAAACACTGCAAAGCATCCATCAGTTGCTATCAAAAGCAGCTCGCAAGTCAAAGTGGTCGCCTTAGCAAGTAGCACAATAGCGTAAGTTCTCGCAGACCAGTTTGACATAATGTACCAATTATTTTCAGGAGTTCACCCGTAGAATGGTCTACGAGAGGACCTAGAACTCCGCCGTCTGTCATTGGACTCGAAGGAAGTTGTTCCAGACCGAGGTAGCTCTGTTATCGTGCGACAGAAAGTGATGGTGTAAAACGATCGGTTATGGCGTGAAAAATCGGACGAGTGCATCTCAGTGATTATCATGTTAAGAATCAGTGGAACGAGCGAAGAATTATCGGGCAACCGTTCGTGACGGTGAATCGACAGCTAAATGTGACACGTAAATATAGTGTGCAGTGCATCGAGACAGGAACAGGCAGAATACGAAAGGAGGAGCAGGTGAAACCGACCAAAAACCTTTGCCGATAGGAGATGTCGAGCTGGCAGAGTCTGCAAAATTCATTCGCCATGGCGAACCAGACAAGAGGTCTGCCACAGATGCGAATAAAGCTTTGTATGGTCAGCGCTGGTCTCCAAATAGTCCTCTTGCTCACCGTCCTACCTCAAGGTAAGTCGGCCAGCTTCCATTCGGATCTACTTTCGTTCGATGTTCGACAATTTTCAATTTCAGAACGCAATCTCGTCATAACGAAAGATTTTGCTGAACACCAGCTGCTTTCGGAAACGTTTCGATAGGTTAGCACTACGTTGGACGTTAAATGACTCGAATAGCGGTTAGTTAACGTGGAAATTTCAAGGAAGAAATTTCTACTTATCTGATTGCCTGAGGACGCTTTAGGAGCTGCTTCAAGGGATTTTTATTAATTTTAATCGACGATTAATTCGATTACCAAAGCAGTCGTAGAGGGACGTTTAAATGTGTTAACACAAATTTTTCTGTGGTATGACATAAACTGGTGTCTCGGGTGTAATGTAAGTTTTATTAGGACATGTATGGAAATTAGACAATTTTTATATTCACAAGTTTTCATATTATAGTGATTTGCAGAATTAGAATTTTATAGAATTGCCAAATTTGCAATTTTTCGAATATTGAGGTCCTTAAATCATTACATATTCAAATCTTGAAATTTACAAATTTCTAGAGTCCTAAATTTTCTAGACTTCTAAGTTACTAAATTTCCAAATTGTCCAAATTTCTACATTGCCGAATTCCAAAATTTTCTAGATTTCTAAGTTGCCAAGTTTCTGAATTTCTAAATAATGAAAAATGCAGGCAAAGAACAACATACAGTTTTGCTGTATTGTTGATCGAATTAATCGTCGATTATAGTTAATCCAAATGGATCGAAAGTTGGTCCTAAGTAGTTTAATCTTACCTTTTACTCTGTAGCAGACCCAAATTATGATTGGTGCTAAAAATGGTATTATATATCTTTTGTAAATGTATCGAAGTATACTTAAAACGAAAATCATAACAGGGTTAGAACACTCATTAAACTAGAAAGAAAATATAGTATAGTGCACTGAAATTATTTATTGGACTTCCAGAATTATTCTAAAAGAAAATTGGTATTTTAGATGAGGGGTTATTTAAATCACTGTTATTTGAACTTGTCAGGGCCATTTGGTAAAGATAAAAATCGATATTGTACAAGATATAGGATATACAGACATATTTTTAGTATAAAAATGCAGAACAAATGATATCTATCTTTTTGATCCAAGAATTTCCACCGATTGATTTGCAATTTAATTTTTTGAATTTTCGGAGATATTCCAAAAGAAAATTCTTATTTCAGATAAGACACTAATGTAATTAACTCTAATATTAAAATCCTCATGACCTCTTAGGGAACATAAAAATCAATATTATATCAAATACATTTACAGGCATACAGACGTATCAAAAATAATACTTATACTTTGAGGTTATGATGTCAATAAAATGCAGAATAATGCACTGAAATTGTTTATTCAATTTTCAGAGGTATTCCAAAACAAATTTGTATTTTAGATGTAGCTAACTATAACATTAAAATTATCATGACCATTTAATATACAAAAATTAACCCCTTGCATTTATTTGTCAGGTGCATCAGTCACAACTAATCACAGCTATAATATTAAAACCGACAAAGAAAGTTTAAATGTTATGCCAATTTGGTATCATCAAATCGTTGACTATGCAAATTATAATTGGACCTGAATTCCAAATTGAAGCGTATTTATTGGAGTAAAATTGATCACGAAGTGCGTCACGAGACTCGTCAAAATAGTGCAAGGGGTTAATATTATAAAATACATTTTCGGACATATCTGCGGTTTCAAAATGCATCAGAAATAATACTTATCGATCTTCTCGGATAATCCAAGAATTTCTACCGATGGTGTATATAGGTCTATCTTCACATGCAGGGCAACATAATTTATTTACATTCGATCAACGAATGATCAAATATACATGATACATACGTATGAATACACGATGCAAAGAAGAAGGTGGAGTTGGAAATGGAAGGAAATAGCTTTGAAAGCGAGTCTCGATAAGCTTGGCGTACCACCTCTAATTAAGGTTCACTTTGGATTTCCACTTTACAAGGTGGTAACCGAGCCACTACGACGAAACTGTGAACGAGGTCGTACAATTTCTCTCTCTTTCAGTGTCGAAACTTTTCTGATATCGCGGAAGATCATTTTGAAGAAGAATTTTAAACACCATGGTTTGACACCAAATGAACCGGCAACGATATTCGAACGATTATATATACTTGTTTCGCGATATATTGCAAAATCTTAACAATTTGTGCATTCTAAAATTCTTTTGAATTTTGCATTTTCTTACATTTTGTAATTTAGTGTGCAAAACTGTGGATTGACGAGTCATAATTAATATGTGATAAATAGGGACATGGTTAGATGGTAGACTCTCGTTATATTGCCGCTTTTATGAATTTGCAGGGACATTAGCGATTACTCGTTATTGTAGAATTTTAGATATGTCATCAATGTATTTTATCACATGCTGAATTGTCACGCATTGTATCGCCGCGTTTTATTTTACCGTATGTTCTATTTCTGCGCGTATCACGCATCGTATTTGTATGCGTTGGTTTCTACACATTTTATTTCCACACGTTGTATTTCTACGTGTTGCATTTCTACGCGCTGTATAGTCAGGCGTTGAACATCCACGCGATATATTTCCTTGCATTTTATTGTCACACGCTGTTTTTCTACGTGTTACGTCCTCCTGCGTTGTACTTCTACATGTTGCATTTTCACGCGTTGTATAGCCGAGCGTTACATTTCTGTCTTGTATTTTCTTACAATTTATTGCCATGTGGTTGTACACATTGTTCATCTACTCATTATATCGCTATTCGTTTTATTTCTACTCTTTCTATTAATATTCTTTATATCGTATTATCATGTGTTATATTGTCATATGTCGTACTATCATACGTTGTATCGCCACATAGCGTATTGTCATACGTTGTACTGCAACATATCGTATTATCATATGTTGTATTCCCATATATCGTATTATCATACGTTGTACTGCAACATATCGTATTATCATATGTTGTATCCCCATATGTCGTATTAGTATGCGTTATATGGCCACACATGTCATCACATATTGTATCGTCTTACGTTATATTCCTAACGTGGCATCCTTTCGTGTTATACAATCAAACGTTAAATCTCTATGCGTTACTACACATGCTATATTTTCACACATTCTATCATCACGTATTACATTGTCATCTGTTATATAGCCACTAAAAAGCATTTTGATATATATTACATTGTCGAACATACAACATAAAATCACCCTTCTTCATATAACTAAGCGTCACATGAAAATCCTAATTACATCAAAATCTTAAAGACTTTCTATATTGCCAGTATTAAAAATTATTTGCCATTCTAACATATAGTAAGATTTTTATGTTCCACGATTTTATACAGTTCGTGGCAATATAATGAGAGTGTTTCGCACAAATACATATAATGAAGAAAGGCAGATTATTTGGTAGAGCTCAGAATTCGAAAACGAAGCAAAATTATCTGAGTGTTGTCGAAGTTGTTCAAAATCTCGATTTTCCGTCCTCTTTCGAGACTCAACTGTCGACAAGAGTCGTCGAGTGATCACCGCGCAGTTTTCTCGAAATTGAACTCATCATGGCGGCCACACGATGAATGATTGTCGATAAAACACTCGTTATAAAACGTGATCTCGGGAAATTCACGGCGGAAACTGAGGACAATTGTAATGGGATACCGAATATCGAGCACCAGCTTGGGAATAAGGAAACGGTTAATCGAGTGGAAAAAGTGTTTGGTTCATGCAAACACCGATATTCTTCGTCATTATTTCATGTTTAAAAAGTGGTTTAAATACAGGTTACACTTAAATACGAGCTGATGAAGGTACAGGTTTATCTTAGTGGAAATTGTATGAAACTATGATTCAGAAAAAGATGAGGAAAGATAGTTGTTAATATTTATTGTTAACTTATAATCTTACAAAACGCTATTTCACTATCTCAAAAGATTTTACTGATATGTTTATTTCATTTTAAGAATAATTTGTTGAACCTAGAACAAAATTATTAAGGCCACATTATTGCTGACAGTAAAAAATTGTTTTATCATAAATTACGTAATGAATATCGTATAGTGACCCACTGCTTTAAAATTCTGAGCAAATTATTTAAATGGTATCTAGTTTCCTGGATTATCTAGTATTCAGACTGCTATTTAACATATTTCAGGGTAACCAGACTCTGAAGTACATTCAACAAAATAGTGTTGAATTACCTTAGCATTAAGTGTTGGAACGAAGAGAGTTTTGAATAAACTTTTTTTATATCTAGGCACACAGTGTGTAAATATTGCAAAAGACATTACATTCGTGACAATTGTAAAGCATTTTAGTTTATTTCTACCAGCACCTGATATTTCAATTTTGCAACCTGTAAATGTACTGCTACATTTCTCTTAGGTTATTTCAAGAAGTAGCTTATATTTATAACATACTTTAAAAGGACTTCTTTTACATACATAATTTGTAACAAACATTTTTAAAACTTTAACTCTGCATCATAAAGCAAAAATATTTCGAGTATAAAGCTTTACGTCTTAAATATATGTGACAGACTCGGCAATATGTAACAAAATATGAAATAAAAGTAAACCATATTCACCACTTCCTCTACATGTGAGATGTATACACGATGCAAACACAGTGTTCAAACATAATTTATAGAAGACGTACATTTACCGTGCTGGACATTTACATCAGATTAAACTAACTCTTCGTTCTCTAATTTTGTTCATCATTCAGAAACATGCATCGTGCTATCCCTGCATTTTTAATCACCGCGCAGTTATGTATTCATGGAATCCATTTTTAAATATTCCATCCGAAAGCTGGAGAACATCGGGATATTTTATTCACCTCATAATGCACCTACGCTTCTAGGAACTATAAATCTTTCGTTATACACTGTCAGCCAAAAGTTTGGATATACTTGTTAATAAAAAGAATGTTTTTATGTTGCTCGAGAACACGATAATTCAATTTGAAATTATATGCCTAAACGAATATACCTTGAAATCATACATATACTGATTATACTGATTCATAGAGTGTATTATAAATATTCATTATAAGGTACAAAACTTCATTAACATATGAGAAATATGCAAGGATTAAAATATAATGAAATTTATACCCTGCAATTTTCATTAAATTTAATATTTATACTTCCATTATATTTTCCGACTACCGTATCAATTTTAACGAAGGTCTATTAATTATTTAAGTCCTTACCAAATAATTTTGTAAAAGTTCTTGAAAATTTGTGCAAAAATACTAAATTTGAACAAAATTTGCTCCATTTACCACTTATCACTGAAACTAGTGAAATGAAATACAAATTTACCGAAAAATGAAGTGGACAAATAAATAAGTAAATACTGAATCATCAACTGATACCATTCTTTAAATGTAATATAAAGTGTGAAGCCTGAAAGTACTTATTTTGATTGGTTAGTGCTTAAGTATTAAATACAGAGTGAAGACGCAGTAAATATACTAAATCTCTGGAGGGTAGTCTACACTGTAAAGATGGATACACAAAAAAGAAGGGTAGATACACAAAGAAACGTTATTACACGGCAATACCATTTTTGTCGGTGAAGAATGTGCTTTCGAAGGTCGAAGCTCGCACATTTCTTCCTACAGTTGGGAGATTACACCCGATAATAAGTCATCCGATTTATCGCCATGCTTCCGTTGAAATATCCCCTCGAAGGGACCAGATTTCCAGGGGGTGCACCACCCCCTAACGGTGCTCGCGATCGTGAGTTATATCCGACCAGAGCGTAGAAAGCTTCCTGCAAAACTGGCCGAGACACCGCGTATTTTTTCATTTTAAGGTTTTATGCCGACCGATAGCTGTTTCTCAATTATTTATCCACGTAAAAGGATTCATTGCGCGTGCTATGGCGATTTTTATACGGTGACAAAGCGGCCATCGTGAGAAATATTTCTCACTGTTCTTGCGAGAAGAACAGGAAGCCTTCCGTTTCTTCTTACAGTTATTTTTTGCTTGGATATAAAAGAGATTTATTGGCGGTGGATGAAGTAAAGAATATTTACTTATTTCAGTGGGACATTTTGATACAATACCATTGATAAATATTGTTTTCGGTAAGAGATTACAGCGTTTACGCGAATTTATTGAATATTTGTGGGAATTTGTTCAATTTAAAATTAATTATGCAGTGTGATAAATTGCATTAACATTGCAATGGTGGGTCACTAAGATTGCAATAATTTAAATTTAATTTCATTTTTAATTTTAATTCTGTTTATTCTAATTTTGATTTTAATTTTATTTAATTCAATTCAAATTGTATATACTTTAATTTTAATTACCATTTTCATTTCAATTTTATTTAGTTTAATTTCAGACTTATTTCATTTATAAACCTTGACTTATTTTATCAGATATTATTTCTGATTTATAATAATATTTCGCTAGAGAATTTAAGTATATATTTACAATAAAATTATTGTTGCATTTATTTTGTAGCTTTGAGTCACAGTTGACTCATCATCCATCATTCAACAATTAATATTAAAGCAACATGATATTTAAATAAATATTGCTCAAAATACCCGTTTACAATTTTCATTTAATTTAAGTATTTAAATTTCAACATAATATTTTAATTTCATGTATAAATCGTTTCTTTAAAAAATCACATTGTATTATTAAAAGCAATTTGAAGTTGTCATATTTCAGAAAATACAAAACATATAAGAAACAAAATACTTCTATTCGTTAGGTATCTTCAAGGACAATATACTTTGTTTAAAACAATTTTCGTAAATAATGAACAGATAAAGAATTATTTGAAATAGAGATTTACGATTCTTTCGTTCGGAAGTGGTTTTAAAGTTCATTCTTCCGGGAGAAATCGTGACAGACGCATTGTGTTCGTACAATTGGTGTATTTGTGCTTTGACAACTTTAAATAAACTTCTTCACAGTGTTCTCTCAACCAAGAAAATTCTTTTTCAATTGTCTGGTGAATTTTATTGTATTAAATATAATATTACTAATTTTAGTAGAAATTTAAATGTTTGAATTTACCGCCATTTTAATCGCAGAAGCTTGTACACCTGTGAATAATTATCAAACGTAAAATATATGTTATATATGCAAGAATGCTGGTTGTAATTATTGGGAACAAATTATCAATTGTAAGTAATACGTGTTTTCATTTTAACAATTACATATTAAATCCTTTGTTTATGTCACAGTTATTGTACTTGTAAATTTACGAATCAATGTACGTCACTATTAATTTGATAATTAAATATAAATTTAAGTTTGTCACTAAAAGAGTCATACATTTTTAAACGTATAAATTGGTAAAAATCACATAAAGTTAATGAAAGTATGTAGAAGTAAAGGTGCAGTTTAAATGGATGGTGGCACTAGTAAATAATCTACAAATATGATGTCATAAAATTAACAATGATTCCATATTCGCATATGTATATTTATAAAATCAGATGTAGCTAAACTGTACTGTAATTATATATTAATTAATAAAAACAATAATTATGATGTGATATATATATTTTGCATAAGTTTGCATATACATATTTTATATAATTTTGCATATACAATATAACATTAATACAATACAATATACATATAACATTAAATTTGCAATAAATTCAATAAGAAACTAAATAAATAATGGAAAATACATTCGTACATATAACGGATCATTCTTTTTACGACTGTAAGAAACAAAACTCTTCTTATATCAATTTTGTTTATAAAATATTTACATAGACAACTTACTACACTTATTCTTCTCTCTAACATATTTGTCACGGGTAAATATGATTGAATATAATAATTAATATAAAAGGATATGTGGAAATATTTTAAATAGCATTTGAATTATACTTACAATAGAAGACAGTGATTTATGAAATTAATTATTCGTATCCTTCACACGGTGACGATCACTGACACTACTGTGGCGCCACACGTATTTTAGCGGGCATTGGCTGTTGACGCCACGCTGGCGTCATGCAAATTTCAACTTCAATTAACCACTGACGCCACAGTGGCGTCAATTATACATATACAGATATACTTTTCCATCTTCATAGAGCTATTAATCGTTTTATATACAAAATAATCAAGAATTAATTCTTGACGTATGACAATTCTGGATAAAATAATATTTCAAATGAAAAATAGAAATACCTTCAGAAATTCGATTGTTTAGAATCAATTCTCTTGAATAGGTTAGTGCAAGATATAACTCCACTATTGAAGCATAAATCAATTTAAACTACTATTACATTATAGATTTAATTTAATTTAGCATAAAATCTGTAAATTATGTCACCATTACATTATAAATTTAATTGTCGACGTATTAAAAAATCATGGATCAATTATTTCATCTATAAATGATAGAAAGCTATTAAAGTATACATGTAATAGTTCACTTATCATAAAATTCTGAATAAACCATTTGATCTATAAATGACAAATAACTCTAAATTTAATACTTCATTATTACAAAATTATAGATAAACTATTTAATCTATAAATAATAGATAACTAAATAATAATAGTAATTAAATTATTTACTTCCATTGTTACATTATTATTATAAATTATGAATGTAATTACAAAATTATAGAACTATTTAATCTATAAATGACGAATATTAAATTAGGAGCTGATGACCACAGCACTCACCCATAGTTTCAAACAATCAATTAATCAACTATTAAATTATAATCAATAACTGAATATTATTTAACAGGATTAAAATATATTCATCCGTTAAACAATTTTTAACCAAAAATTAAAGATTATTTTGCAATTTAAACCCATAAATGTTTAAAAACTCATTTCAATACACGGAGTTTCAATGTTCAATCGTTGATCACAACTTGTATCCTCCATAAATCAATTAATCAATCTAACATCAATAGACTGAATTCCTTAAACGCAGATAAATATTTGCTCTGTGCATACACAAGGGTTAATATTCACGATGTTTCGAGTAGACGATCCGCGTGTTCGTAGCGAGCACACATTCCTGAATTCACCTGAGCAAAACTCAAACAAGCTTCGAATGCACATTGTGCGGGAATATACGAGTGTGAGCTAATGCAAAGAGAGAATGAGAGAGGCGACAGGGTTAAGCCGACAAGACTTACCGACGCAGAACGGAAAAACATTTTTCCTCTTGGTGAAATCTCGCTCGTAAGCCTCTCGAGCGCTACTCCTTTCAGATAATGCCCGTACATGCTCGCTCACGGGCAACGCGTGTACGTTTTGAGCGATAGAATGGTGCATGCGTTTCTACGAATCAATATCGGCACAGATATCAGCGTGTTTCGAGTCTCTTGCTAATGCAATGCTAAAATCTTCTGTTTTCGAGGTTCATTCTCTTACTTTAACCCTATGTTTAACTAAACTTACTTGTTTGATTGGTGTATTAATGTATTAGCTTGAAATTAAAAACGAAAGAATAATTAAACAAACGATGGAACATTAATTATACATGTTTATATTGACAGAGATCAATATGGATTTCAAGAAAATTAACTTAACAAGTTTTGTAACTTGAAATAAGAAACTTGTAAAAGGTCATTTGACCACTATGGTAGATTTAGTGTTAATGACCACTTATATTTAAATTGAAACTAAATTATAAAAATAACTAAATAATATAATTAAACAGACGATGGAACATTAATTATTATACATGTCTATATTGACAGAGATCAATATGGATTTCAAGAAAATTAACTTAACAAATTTTGTAACTTGAAATAAGAAACTTGTAAAAGGTCGTTTGACCTCTATGGTAGTTTTAGTGTTAATGACCATTTATATTTAAATTGAAACTAAATTATAAAAATAACTAAATAATATAATTAAACAGACGATGGAACATTAATTATTATACATGTCTATATTGACAGAGATCAATATGGATTTCAAGAAAATTAACTTAACAAGTTTTGTAACTTGAAATAAGAAACTTGTAAAAGGTCGTTTGACCTCTATGGTAGTTTTAGTGTTAATGACCATTTATATTTAAATTGAAACTAAATTATAAAAATAACTAAATAATATAATTAAACAGACGATGGAACATTAATTATTATACATGTCTATATTGACAGAGATTAATATGGATTTCAAGAAAATTAACTTAACAAGTTTTGTAACTTGAAACAAGAAACTTGTAAAAGGTCATTTGACCTCTATGGTAGTTTTAGTGTTAATGACCATTTATATTTAAATTGAAACTGAACTATAAAAATAAATAAATAATGAATAATACGTAAACCATCTTGTACAATGATTCTTTACCTCGATGAAGGTCGATGTACATTCCGATGAAAGCTTTTTAATAATTCTCGTAATTGAAAATAAAAAGTTTAACGACCGCCATTTTGACTGCATCCATAAATCTACTGTTAATGTCCATTTATATATAAATTGAAACTGAATTATAAAAATAAATAAATAATGAATAATACGTAAACTATCTTGTACAATGATTCTTTACCTCGATGAAGGTCGATGTACATTCCGATGAAAGCTTTTTAATAATTCTCGCAATTGAAAATAAAAAGTTTAACGACCGCCATTTTGACTGCTTCCATAAATCTACTGTTAATGTCCATTTATATTTAAAATGAAACAAAACTATAAAAGTATTTCGATTAAGGTCAATGTACAATCCGATGAAAGCTTCTTAATAATTCTCGTAATTGAAATAACAAGTCTAATGTCCGCCATTTTGATTGCTTCTGTAAATCCAGTCTAATGACCATTTATATTTAAATTGAAACTAAACTATAAAAATAACTAAATAATGAATAATACGTGAATCAGCTGATAGAATGATTCTTTATCTCAACAAAGATTATTTTGTCAAAAACTACTTAATAATTTTAGTAATGAAAAATAAAAAGTCTAACATCCGCTATTTTTATGGGTTTCGTAAACCTAGTGTTAACTGATTGTGAGTTGAGGTTTAAAGAATAGGGTGATTGCAAGGTGATGATAGTTTAGGTAAAATGTTTATGAAATTATTTGAATAACGTTTTTTAAATGAAATCTTTATTCAACTTCTAAATTTTTACATTTTCATTGATCACAATTTTCAGATCTTTAAGTTTCAGTTTCCAAATATTCGAATTTTCCAGTTTCCAACTTGGAATGCAGTTTTGAACTTTTGAACAGTCTCACTCATTAAATTCCAGTCCCCAAATTCAGAAACTTTTGTACATCATATGTCATAAATTCTTCAATCTATAAGTTCCTAACTTCCAAACTTTAGTCTCCCAATTTTCCAAACTTCGAATTTTCAAATTTTCAGATGTTATAATATCAAATTTCTAAACTTTCGAATTTGCAGATTACCTTGTTTATACATTTCAAAACATCTAGTAACATTAATTTAAACAAATTTTAATTTCTAAGTTTTCAAATTGCTGAATTATAGAAATCTCTAAATTCTTGAATTGTTAAAATCCCTAATTTCGAAATTTTACAATCTTCAAACCCTTAAATTTCCCTATTCCCAAATTTCTAAATTTTCAAATTTCAATATTTTCATATTTCCACATTTTAAAATAGATGAATTTCCGGATTATTAAATTTGCAAGTTTGCAAATTTCCAATTTTAAAAATTATCGAATTACTGAATTTCCAAATTTCAAACCTCTTACATTGCATATTATCGAATTTCCAAATTTTCAATGTTTCCAATCTCCAAATTCCTAAATTACTCAATTCTGAAACCTTTGAATTCCATAATTCGTTAATATGCAAATTATTTCCCAAATTTCCAAAGTTTCAAATCTCCAAATTCCGAAAGTACTCTATTTCAAAATGTAAAAATTTCCCAATTTGCAGATCATCGATTTTGAAGGTTCCAAATCTCCAAATTTTCAAATTGGAAAGTTTCAAAATTCATAAATTCCCCAATTTCTTAGTCTTTAAATATCCGAATTCCCAAGTCTCCAAATCTCCAAATTTCCAAATGCCCAAATCCTCAAGTCCCCAAGTCCTCAAGTCCCCAAATCCCAAACCTCAAATTTCAAATGTCAAATCTCAAATTCCCAAATCACTAAATTTCCAAATCGCCAAGTCCTCAAATCCCAAATCTCAAATTTCAATTGTCAAATGTCAAATATCAAATATCAAATCTCAAATTCCAAATTACCAAATCACCAAATCCCTAAGTCCCCAAATCCCTAACTCGCCAAATCCCAAACCTCAAATTTCAAATGTCAAATGTCAAATCTCAAATCCCAAATTCCCAAATCCCCAAATCCTAAAATCTCCAAATCCCCAAATGTCCAAATCCCCAAATCCCAAACCTCAAATTTCAAATGTCAAATCTCAAATCCCAAATTCCCAAATCGTCAAATTCCCAAATCCCTAAATCCCCAAATCCCCAAATCCTAAAATCTCCAAATCCCCAAATGTACAAATCCCCAAATCCCCAAATCCCCAAATCCCCAAATCCCCAAATCCCCAAATCCCCAAATCCCCAAATCCCAAACCTCAAATCCCCAAATCACCAAACCCCAAATCCCCAAATCCCCAAATCACCAAACCCCAAATCCCCAAATCCCCAAATCCCTAAATCACCAAACCCCAAATTCCAAACCCTAAATCTTCATATTTCACCATTCCCAAAATCCCAAGCCACTAAATCTCCTTCCCCTCACTAGCAAATTCAAAATTGTTCGCAAACACTAAAAGCACCCTAAATGAAGTCTCAAATGACCTCAAGATATAGCTCACATATTTTCAAAGCGCCACAACTACGTGTGAAACGCCGTTTCAACTCGTAATACATTTCCGTAGTGTACTTAATGTTTGTAACAATTTAATCAAGAAGGTTGTGTAATGTTGACCGGAGTTGCTTATCAAAGTGTAAGTTATTGAAGCTCGATTACTTCAGATTTTGGCTGAGTGGTTTAAGGCTGAAAGCTAATCTAGTGAAACTTGAGTGCTTCGGAGAATGTTAACTGACTAATCGTGTACCCACTTCTGGCATGACCTCAACATGTTCTTCGTGGATGCACATCCCGTTCACAGCACCCGTTGACGGAGTTCGCCAACAAAATGGAACTTATAGACTATAATGCTCTTCCTCATCCAAATCGTTCGAATTCGAATCTTTTCTTCGAAAACTAACTTTGTCGAAGAAATAAATTCGAGGAGTTCTGATCTCGTACGAAACCCTGCGAAAACAAGGTTGCTCTTCTCGCAAAATCATAAAAATTCGAGGAACACGCACTCGAGTTCTTCTTCCTTGAAAACGAAGTTTATGAAGGAAATAAATTTGCGAAATTTAAAGCGTCGACGCTTTTCTTCGAAAATTTTGGAATTTCTACCCTGGAGAGCGGAAGGATATTGTATTTCGTTTTATGTTCCTTTCGATCGCGGTATTCGAAACCGGGGCCGCCGGATTTCATTCTGTATTATTTTCGCGATGAAGAATTGATCTATTCCGGGTCGTAAATTTCCAGTAAGAATGAGTGTTAAATTGAATAGCCGCTTTGATATGTGACTTTGTAATCTATGCATTGTTTGGAATACGGTTGGGTTAAATAATCGCACGTGCAAAATAGCTGCATCGAATAACACGTGAATAAAATTATTTAATCTCTTAGGCACGACGGGTCACTATAGTGGCTTTCGCAGATACCATCTCTCAATTAGGAATTTGAAGATTTTGGAAACCTGAGAATCTGGAAAGAGAATCTGAATATTCAAGAATTTGGAAACTTGATAACATGTATATTTAAGAATTTGGAAATTTCAGAACTTGGAAAAGTTGGGTAAGAATTTAGTAATCTGGAGATTTGTAATTTTTTGTTTTAATAGCTTTGGAATATTTGAAAGTTTCAAATTCTATACGTTTGAAAACTTAAGAATATGGAGATTTTTAAATTTGAAAATTTTTATTTGAAATTTAAAATTTGAAATTTTAAGAATTTGAAAGTCTGGCAATTTTCAAATTTAGTCAAGTAGTTTATTTAAATCTGAGTACCTAACCAAAAGTCATTTCACTTGCATCTTTCGAACCAAAATTGAATAGTTCAAACATGAAATCACACGCGTGGTTATTGACTGAATACTTCTAGATTACTTTCCAGGCCGTCAAATTCAGAAATCTGAAACAAAACTATAGGACCGAAGAGACAAAATTCAAGCTCCAAACAGATATATTCCACTCATCGACCGGAACATCGAATTAATCCGATTTCTCCGGTGTTTACTCGTCTGACCGTGTTCTAATTTCCAGCGATTTAAAATATCAAACTTTTAGAGCAAGAGTTAGCGTAGAAACGAAACAGTTCGACGGTTAGAGCAGTCAGCCGACAAACGAAATATCATATCCATGTGTATAAATCTCGATTCATCGGTTCGATCAGCCGAATTGCTTGTTCTCGTTATAAAACTAAAATCATATCTGCACATGGGCAAATAACTAATATCTATAGTGTTTCCCAGGATTTAAATGTTAGTATATTCTGCTACAATACAAAACGAAATTTTGTGTGAATACAGGTTCTTTAACACTTTGGCTGCAACGTCACCTACAAATGTCAACCCACGAGTTGGCGCGTGACTCAAAGTAAAAGAAGCTTTATCCCCACCGTGAACACTTCCAGTTACATTTCGGCAAATTAGAATAATAATGACAATAACAACTGCTGAACGCAAGTAGCACTATCTCACTCACTCTCGAGACGTTTGCCAACTGTCATTTTTGGCCTAATTGGTGTGCGTGATTGCTCGAGCCAATTGTACTACCGCCTAAAATACGTGTGAGGCGTCCATTTTTCTATTCTAACCAATTGGAGCTGTAGCTCTTCTAAACACGTCAGCCTCTTCACGCGCCAACTCGTGGGTTGACATCGGTACACTACATATTGAACACCTAATTTTTACAGTGAGCATTTGGTTGCAACTTCACGTTTTCGAAGGAACTAATAAAATGTGACAATCTTAGTGCCGTAGTCAACCCAGGTGAAATAACTTTCAAAGATTATTTATAATCTTTCTCAAGTTAAAATAATGAGTGACTTCTTCATAAGAAACATTGTAGTGGCTAGAGTCTTAGACGTCACGGTGTGCCAGGTATTCTGGTTAAGTGTGGCCGTTAAGGGTTAATCTTATTATGTAATTATTAAGTAATTATCTCGCTGTGTTGTTCCACCATTACATTGCAATAACGTTTACTATTATATTCCGCGTTGAGTTGATATAATGATATTTAATATTATGAAATGTAATCGAATCTTAACAAAATTCTAATAAATTGTAATAAAATTTGATACGTAATAATGTTTCAAAAGTGCTAATTGTCAATTTTAAATGGACGTTTAGGTGTCCATTTTTCTATTCTAACCAATTGGAGCCGTGGCTCTTCTAAACACCTGGGTTAGCTTCTTTACGTGTCAACTAATGGGTTGACATCGGTACACTACATATTGAACGTCTAATTGTTACAGCGAGCTTTTGATTCAATGTTGTCATACGAATCTATCATATTATTAAGAATCTGTTCATCCACCTAGTTGCAAATACTTTTATTAACTTCTAGAAACTGTGGCTAATAAACATAATAAAATATTGTAAAAATATTCGGAAAGATTTGATAGAACACAAAATATTGGTAGTTAACGTGTTATGAATTAAAAAGTTGTGAGTTGTGACAATACAAAATGAAGAAAATAATAGCAAACTCATGACTATTGTCATGCAATAGAAAGGTAGATGAGCAATATTTATTCAATAGATCAGTAATGTTTATTCTGTTTTTGCAGTAAGTGATACTCGACCTCAACATTTTCGCCATTTTTAGCTAGGGGTGAAAATTTAAAAATTCAGTTAGATTGACGTCGGTAGAAAATAAAATGTATTTTCGAATATATGAATAATTGCGGCACTTGTGAAGTCTATGAACTATTTTGACAAAAATAACACTTGCTACTTTTGACCTATTTGCAGATATTTTACTTCCTGCGCTGTAAACCTCCTTTTATCGATATTTAAATTAATATTAGAAATGTGGTGAAAAAATATGACTATTTTTCGTTATTATTTTTCATGAGTAATATTTCTCGGTATACAAGTAGATGGTTAATAAAATACTTCAATAATTAAAGATATTTAAAGAAATTTGGTCGTGTCAATATTTATACGATTCTTTGTATTGCTGATCTATTTCTGTACCGCATTATTGAATATGTTATTGTTCTCTTTATTTCGTATTATTGTCATTTTTAATAAAGCTTTAAAAGATCCATATTTATGTAACATTTCTTTCTTATTTCAAGCCATAAAATATACCAACATGGATCTGGCCGTAAAAACGTGGGACACCATGTTTATACGTTCGCGAAATCCGTTCGTAGGCGTTTTGTATATGACCGAATGTTTTGCAACAATTTTCTCGGCTCCAGCATAGATTTATACGAATCCGTGTCGTATTTGACAGGGTGAACGATATGTAACTCGGGTAGAGAGGCAGTTTTATTTTTGTTTGCCACGTGTACGTGCGAGTCGCTGTTCCATTTGATTCAGAAAACGACTTCCACCAGTAAATCAAGCCGCGAATCGATTGGAAGACTGCGAGTACTGGGTTCGAGGTAAAATTCGATTCGTTGCTTCTCCTCTGGTGAATCATGTTTGAAGCCCGTGTATCTGATAATGAAAATGGGGGATGCAATGTTTTACGACATTCACAATTTGCATTTTCATTTAACCAATTGCGCGCTATCGAATTAATTGGAAAGCTACGGGATCAACGAACAAACCTAGGAATTACGAGAATAGCAAAAACATTGTATGAGCTGTTTAGTCAAGCTGAAAATATGACAAGTATAAATGAAGATAACAATAGATAAAATTTAATATTTTAATCTGTTAGCAATCAAAAATAATTGAAATTTCCTAATGGCAGTTTGAACGAAACTCCCATCGCCACATTAACAGTATTGAAAAGATGTTTATTTTGAAAGTGCTGCAACGTTAGGTTGAAATTATTTTAGATAATACCATGAAAAACTAGAAATTGTATAATATTTGAGGCACAACCTTAACCTCTCAGGTACGGCTGAATTTTACGCTGCTTCTCAATACGGCAGATTTCGACGATAATTGCGCGTAAACAGCATTACTATGTGTGACAATGCTGTTCTCTACGCGAGTACATTGGAATGAAGCTTTTGATGATTAAATTATAATTTTTCCCCAAGATATGATATGTGTTAGATTTATTTAACAGAAACTAAGTGTTTCCTTCTTCAAAAATTATCGGGTCATAAACTTTCTCTAACGTTGAAGGTTCGAGTCAAGAGGATGCAGCTGTGATCCTTTGCTGTTTATTTCAACTATAGAACCCATAGGGTCCATAGAGTCGTAACGAATTTTTCCTTCGACGACTTTTCTTATTCTTAAGGTTCTCCTTGAACAGTAAAGACGTGCCTTTCTGTGTTTCCAGTTTCTGAATTAAAGTTTCTATTTCTGAATTATATTGAGATATTATTTTACTCACCGCCTATTTCCTATAATATGCTTTATCTTTGATAATTTACTTTTTTAGAAAGTTCACAAAATATGTAATTTCCAAATGTTTCCAATATCGTGTATTAGTGCGAAGAGGTGCTTCCATGGTGCCTAAACTACTTGGCGTTACCTTTTATTTACATGTAATGTACTTTTGTAGGGTTTGTTAATTCTCTTATAAAACGTGGCGAAGGCAAAAAAGTGCGAACCAAAACATATGACAACGATCATTCAATTGAAACGGTGAGCGAGTGAGCCAGTAGAGTAAGCCACTATGGCGCTATGTAATCTACATATGATGACATTCGCGAAAGCCACTATAGTGGACCGTCATACAGAGAGATGATATGTGAAAGCCACCATAGTGGCGCGTTGTGCTTAAAAGGTTAATATCAGCGAGGATTAGTAAGTCTATGTAGGTGTCATTACTTTTATAATCAGCTTGCAAGTTCTAGTTCAGTTTTTACTAAATACTTGACAAAGTCGACTCAAAACCTCTTAAGAATTTCACTATTATTTGAATATTCAATACGAATTGTGGTTTATTTTATTAAAAAAATATACAGCTCAGAATGATTTCAAAGAAAATTATAACTGTGATGCATCTGAAAGTACAGTTAGTCGGTAATAATAAGAAAATAAAAATACTTTTCTGGGTAATAACGTCACACCAATAAAATCCTTATTTGCAAAGGATCTTATTATTTTTATTATGTTTGTAGAACTAAGTCCCACGAGAATTGATAATATAAAAAGAATCTTGTAGTCAGGATTTGAATAAAAGACAATTCAGATCCAATTGACTTAAATAAATTAAGAAAAAGAATAACTGAAGAACTGAAATATTATGCGTACAATTAACGATTGCAATAAAACATTAATTTTGAAAGTGATGCAAGTCCATTTGTGTGTAATAAAACCTTAATTTTTTTAATTGGATAATAAACATACATTGTCTAACACCATAAAATACAAAAAGTTTGTCTATTAGCGATTATAAATATTTTTAAACTTATTAGAATGCAAATCTTAAAATATCTTGCGATAAAAGAAATGGGCTTACTCCATTTTCAAAATAAACCCGTGTATTGTTTTAGACCGTTACTTGCTCTGTAATCTAATTTGTATTAACTTCCGATTAAATTTTATGGCATCAAGGTGGTCGTAGATTTTGATAGAATTTCTTCTTTATCAAATAAAATGAAATCTGATAAAATTTCTGTGACATTTTACAGGATATGCGTAATAATAATATTTAAGCACTAGTGATATTTCAGGAATGTTAACTGTACCATCGTGGAGATAACAGAGATTAAAAGCATTTAATTTAGCCGGAGTAGTACAGAAAAAGCGTTTGCTGGAGGTACGAGTTTAAATATTATGCAAGAACGCTATCTTATATTTTCATCAAAAAATCCTGAAGAATTATAGAAGAACATCACATGAATTATTTAAAAAAAAAATATGAAAGAATATGATATGAATTATTTGAAAAAGAATGAAGATATTTTAGAAGTGAACTGAAGACACAATATGAAATTCTAATGAAATTTACAGAATTCTTGTTACAATCTTCTATAAAGAAAAACAGTACATATTAGACATCGAGGAATATAGAAATAATGTAATAATAAATGAATATATTAATAACAATTTAATAATGAGCTAATGTATTCAGTATATAACTTAAATTTCAATAAAGAATATTTTGTTTATAACAATTTAAAAAGAAATCATTTATGAGTGCTAATACAATCAAGATTATAAATTTATAAAATTTTGAACAAATTGTATACAGCTCCCAGTTGCCCAGCAGTCACATTATCCGGTCAAACGCTACGTTACATATCAAGTTTAACGCTAAAATTTAATAATTTTGTGTATATTGTTAAAACCCGAATGCAAATGCTAGTACTACACGTGTAAGGGATTATAGTTATATTACAAAATATTTACTGATACTTTGAAATCGTACAAATTTGAAAACTTTAACTCGATTGCGGGTTCCTGTTATCCAATCATGCTGAAACTTTGCAATTATCATTTTTTCAAATATCAAAATTTTAAGAAGTGCGACTAAAATTGGAAGTCGAAAAATAAGGGCCCAGCAAACATTTAAAAACACAGAAATTAATGTCTACCAAAATACAAACAGAGAATATTATAAAAATACAGATTTAAAAATGAATGTCATTACAGCAAACACGAAACGTGAAATTACACAGCAATATGAAAAATATCCCATTTAATAACAGCCGTATATCTGAAAAAAGAAATCCCTAGAACCCAGCGGACTTCATACATGAATTTACGGAACACAGAGCCCGTGACAACCCTCCATTTCTCTGATTGCAGCGTGCCAAAAACATCGCGTGACTTATTAAAACGTTGTCAAGCCGAATGTATCGTGCGATAAATAACGAAACTTGAAAATCACGAACGAAATAATCTCGCCGCTCATATGTTATTCCGTAAAACAGTATAAATTCCGTCGTAGAAAGTTCGAAATCCGATTCTCCGGAGTGTTGGCCTCGCCTAAACCAGCGTCGAAATGATTAATAATCTGTCGCGTTGCTAGAAATTCCCGCGGGACTCGGTTAGGGGCATCTTCATCATCTCGTTCGCGCCTGGAAACTTCAGGAAAATTTGCGCCACGGGAGATTCGTGAAAATACGAAGATCTGACCCGAACGTTTTCAAGGTTCATTTATGTGAATCGAGCCGGTTGCTCGCGTGTGTGCGATCCGTTTTATTTAAATCGACGCCATTCATAACGTTGGACCGCACGTTTCGTGCGCTTTAATGGTGATTTATGGTAACCGAGTCCGCTGGGTCATTTCGTTCCCGGCAATTTGGACAGGGGAGATTTTGGGAATTCGCCTCACCAGATACACGTGTATATCGCAAAAAAATTTCGACCCGCTATATTTTATCCTTGATACCGTAGCGTTACGTGACTTGCGGCAGTAGAATACAAAGTCGTGTACAGTTATTGTTTTTTTTTTTTAATATTAATTATCGGATTCTAAAATTAACAGGTTTGTAGATTTTTAAAATTCATGGAATTCATATTTTAAATTCACAGATTTACAAATGCAACATTTGAGATCTTTGCAGATTTGTGAATTTAGTCACGAATTCCTCAAATTTGAGATTTTGTAAATTTGAAAGAAATATATAAAATATAAATTCTTAAATTTCAGAATTCTTAGATTACAAAATTAATGAACTCTTACAATCTTAGACATGGATTTTTTAGTTTTTTTATTTTGAAGTCCATAGTGTCTGCAAATTTCAAATTTTTAAGTCCACAAATTCTACAGTTCTCAAATTTTTAAATCCATAAATTCTACAATTCTCAAATTTTCAAATTCATAAATTCTATAATTCTCAAATTTTCAAATTCTTAAACTCTTAAATTTTCAAATCCACAAGTTCTATAATTTTCAAATACACAAATTCTCAAATTCTCAAATTCTCAAATTCTAAATCCTCAAATTCTAAAATTTAAAAATTCTAAAATTCTAAAATTCTAAAATGTAAAAATTCTAAAATGTAAAAATTCTAAAATGTAAAAATTCTAAAATTCTAAAATTCTAAAATTCTAAAATTCTAAAATTCTAAAATTCTAAAATTCTAAAATTCTAAAGTTCTAAAATTCTAAAATTCTAAAATTCTAAAATTCTCAAATTCTCAAATTCTCAAATTCACAAATTCTAAAATTCTAAAATTCTAAAATCCACAAATTATATAATTCCCAAATTCTCAAATTCCATAGATCTCAAATTCTAAAAACTTCTAAATTACCTAATTTCAATATCTCCAAACTTCTATATTAAAAATCTGCTAATCCTAATATTTTCGAATTTACAGTTTCTCAAGTTGTCAAGATTTGAAATTCCCAAATTCTCTGATAAATTTTTTAAATCAGAAACTACAAAATTTTCAAATTCAAAAATTCGCTAATTCTCAAATATGATCACAATCAAAATTTGAGTCGCACAAATTTTTAAATTCAAAAATTTGTAAATTTTTAAGTATTACAATAATTACACACAAAATTGAAGGTATACAGTACCTACTTAGATAAAAGTAATAAAAGTAATATTTGTAGTAGTCAAAGCGATAAAAGTCGTTAAAGTTAAAATAATTTCATGAGCTAAAATTAAGTGTCGATTTATATGAAGTATTTTTGTAAAATATAAATTCCATTGAATAAACTTTGAATATTTTTCTATACAACATACCAACCTTTGTTCTGCAGTTAACCCATTTTCAATTTGTTCTTCGGTGCGGGTCAAAGTAATTGTAATTCATTGCTGCAGCAACGAAATTCTCAAGATAGTTCGACAGTGTAAATAGAGAACTCGATAGAACTGTTTCAATCAACTTGCCCTTATCTTGAGGTTGAAACTGTGCTTTTGGTAATCTTCGGTTTAATTAAACAGTTAATTTATCTAGAACCGCCGTCGATCCTTACGTTTCTATTAAACGCTACATTCTCGAACGTGTATTTAGCTTTTACAATTCATGGCGATTAAAGTCATTCTCTGACAATTTCGTGGAGATGCTACAGAAACTCGATTTAAAGTTCTGTACTTAAATTTGTTAAATGTTTCGTCGTTTTGAAATTCAAGTTTGAAATTATGCTGAGTGAAAGGATTAGTGATCTCAAGAATATGATCTTGAAATACTGCTAATTGGTTGGTTGGTTAATTACAAGCTTTTAAATTTACAAACTTCAAAATTTCTCGTTGTCGAATTTTTGAATTTTTTAAATTCTTTGAATTCGTCAAAAGTTTTGAAATTCTGAAATTTCTTGTTTGCAAATTCTCAAATTTTGAAATTTTTCAGTTTACAAATTGCGAAATTTCAAAATTGATAATTTCATATATCTTAGAATAGTGAAATTTAGGAATTTATAAAATTTCAAAATTCTCTAGTTCATAAGATTTCAAAATTATGATATTTACAAATTTCTAAATTTGAAAATTCTAAAATTCACAAATCTTTCAATTTCAAAATTTTGAAGTTTACAAATCAGTCAATTTCAAAGTTGTCCTATTCACAAATTCATAAATTTAAAAGTTCTCAAGTTTACAAATCCCTAAATTTCAAAACATTCAAAATCTTTAATTCGATAATTCGCAGGTCTTAATATTTGAATTTTAAAATTTTCGAATTTCAGAATTTTTTATTTCATAAACCAAATTCTCAAATGATCGAATTATACATTCCTAAATACTGATATGTTTACATCACCAAATCTCAAAATCCCTAAGACCCTAAAATTCTAATTCTCTAAATCCTTAAATCCCAAAATTTCCATATGTTTAAATTCCTAAATTCCGAAATCCCAAAATTTCCAAGTTCCAAAATTTCCAACTCTCTAAATATCTAAATTCAAAAATTCCACATTCTCGAAATTTGTAAATCTCTAAATTCAAAGATTTAAAAATTCCTAAACACCTAAATTTTTAAATCGAAAGATCCTCAAGTTTTTAAATCTCCAATTTCCTAAATCCCCAAATCTCCAAATTCACAAAATCAGAAGTCACTCAAATTCTATAATATTCAAGTCTCTCAGCTCTCAAATTCTCAGATCCCTAAATCCCAATAGCTCTAAATCCTAAAATCCCTAAATTGAAATATTCTCGAATCTCAAAATGCCTAAATACAAATATTCCAAGATCTCTAAGGTACCTAAAATCCCTAAGATCCCGAGGTATTGAAATTTAACTGTCTTCAAATCCTAAAATCCCAAATACAAAAATCTCATAAACCCCAAACTCATAATCTCTCCAAACTGAATTACCCCTAAACACAAAGACTCTAAAATACCCAAACCTCAATAGCTATAAATCTCAAAATCCTAAAATTGAAATATTTTCCAATCCCAAAATGCCCAAATACAAATATCCCAAGAACTCTAAGGTACCAAAAATCCCGAGATATCGAAATTTAGATGTCCTCAAATCCAAAAATTCCCATAAACCCCAAACTCCTAGCCTCTCCAAACTTAATTATCCCCAAATAAAAAGAATCCCAAATACCTAAATACCCAAATACACAAATACCCAAATACCTAAATACTCAAATACCCAAATACCCAAATACCCAAATACCCAAATACCCAAATACCCAAATACCCAAATACCCAAATACCCAAATACCCAAATACCCAAATACCCAAATACCCAAATACCCAAATACCCAAATACCCAAATACCCAAATACCCAAATACCCAAATACCCAAATACCCAAATCTCAAATCCTAAATCCCAAATCTCAAATCTCAAATTCCAAATTTCCAAATCACCAAATCCCCAAATCTCGAAATCCCGAAATCCCCAAATCCCCAAATACCCAAATCTCAAATCTCAAATCTCAAATTCCAAATTTCCAAATCACCAAATCCCCAAATCTCGAAATCCCGAAATCCCCAAATCCCCACATCCCCACATCCCCAAATCCCCAAATCCCCAAATCCCCAAATCCCCAAATCCCAAATCCTAGATCCCAAATCCCAAATCCCAAATCTCAAATCTCAAATTCCAAATTTCCAAATCACCAAATCCCCAAATCTCGAAATCCCCAAATCCCCAAATCCCCAAATTCCCAAATCCCCAAATCCCCAAATCCCCAAATCCCAAATCTCAAATCCTAGATCCCAAATCTCAAATCTCAAATTCCAAATTTCCAAATCCACAAATCCCCAAATTCCCAAATCCCCAAATCCCCAAATCCCCAAATCCCAAATCTCAAATCCTAGATCCCAAATCTCAAATCTCAAATTCCAAATTTCCAAATCCCCAAATCCCCAAATTCCCAAATCCCCAAATCCCCAAATTTCCAAATCCCCAAATCCCCAAATCCCCAAATCCCTAAATCCCCAAATCCCCAAATCTGCCAACTCCAAATCCCCAAATCCCCAAATCCCAATGTCTATAAAACCCAAAATCCTCAAATTCAAACTTCCTTAAATCCCAAAATCCTCAAATTCAAACTTCCCTAAATCCCCAAACCACCCGTTCGAACATCTCCAAACTCTGAATCATCATCTTCCACACCTAACCCCATTCCAGTCATCAATACTATTCACCAGTCTCGCGTCAGGAAGAAACACGATACTGCATTCGCGTTAGGTTCGGTTAGGTTGGATAGGAGATCGATGCATCATAATCGGTCAGGACCATCCGATGACAATGTTTGCACCTGGACGGTCGAGTTGTCACCCATGGGACTCCCTGTTTCCTTTTTCTTTCCTACCCCTTGTGTTCCTCAAGTTGCAAAAGGGGTAACTGCAGATGCGACAGAAATAGGCTGACAAAGAGAGAACACCCCTTTTATAATTAGGCCCACGGGCGACGCGTTGCTCCTCTAATTACCTGTCCAACAATCCGTCAGCGAATGAGTAAGTGCCGCCTCTAGACCGGCGGCCTTCCTTCTTAAGAAGCTTATTCAGTTAGAGCAACGGATTCATAGTGATCTCTAACGTCAACGTCTTTGTGAGCTTTCTCTTTCGCCGCCTCTGTTTACACGTTTCTAAATAAAGTGAATGATCGCGATATTGGATACCGTCATCGTTTAAAAATAGTATTTTTTATCAGAGTATGAAGATCTTTTTATAGAAATAATCGTTCGATATTGGTCCTTTTAAGCTGGTAATATGGTTTCTAAGTTAACTTTTCTAAGTTAAATTGATGATTGCAAGATTTCATTTTATTTGACATTTTTTAAGCTGTTCCATGCTTATTTAAGGATTGATGAAATTCATATTTGGTCCCTTTTATTTACCACCACGATATTTTGTAAGTATGTACATGAGAATTCTCTTGTTATATCGCTAACTGTTTTCTGTTAATTTAAAAAAAAATTATGAGATAGTTTGATATATTTTTTTTTACAAAATTGATGAGTTTAGAAATATGTAAGGTAAAAGACTGTTATCAAACATTTAAGAATATGATGATTTAAAAACAGTAACTTTTTTATTAGCATATCGAGATTTTTGGATAGGATATTAATTATCAGATATTCGTTCTTCTATGTTTCTGTGTAACTCAGTTTCAAGTTATTGAAATATTTGATTTTATTTAAAATTATTGAATATTTATGAAAGAATTATTATTGAAATGTATATTTGGTTTCACGTTTCTTTCATCACGATGTTTTGTAATTAAGTGCTTTTTTGTTAAAATGGTTTTCACAATTTCAAAAATCAGAATGTCTGTCTCAGAATGCAAGATTAATTACTTGGCTCAATTATAGGGACGTAAACATTTAAGACATTTCAGAATCGTTTCATATTTTTTTCAAACAAGGATTTTTATTTTTATGAAAATTATGTAATGTAACAACACCAAAATTAGTCCCTGTATCTACCACCTTCTTAATAAAATACCTTAATATGTAAACTTCAAAACCAAGTATGTTAAAGAAAAATAGTGTTAAAGTATAAATTGATAACACCACATTTCACATAAATTGAATAAATATGTACCGACAAAAAAGCGCTGATACCTTTCTAATCAATCGAACAGAATTTGATTAATTTTGCGACTGAAGAAAAAAATAAAATTCGTTTACAAAATTAATTTGTGTATTCCAGTGCATACGTGTTCGAAATAAAAAAATGGCAGAGATATCTTGACTCTTTTGGTCATCGAATGCTCGACCTGCTGCGTAATTAGATGAAATGTAATAACTAGGTAATGAATGAGAGCACTCGTGTGCTCGCGTTGTTTATTCGATCTGAGACTTGCTCGTTAACCTAAACGCGATTTTCTGCTTCAATTAAGCTCGCATTCTGGTTTCCTGCTGCTGTGTGCGCGTTCAATTTGATGCATTAAAAGTCCTTTGTCCGAATGGTACACGAGTCATGGTGTTAAAGCAC
The DNA here is from genome assembly GCA_945859595.2 of Megachile willughbiella. Taxonomy (NCBI): domain Eukaryota; kingdom Metazoa; phylum Arthropoda; class Insecta; order Hymenoptera; family Megachilidae; genus Megachile; species Megachile willughbiella. The sequence continues at coordinate 17,613,066 of OX243796.1, forward strand.
GTTTCAAGGCATTGATATTATTATATGCAGCTCTATAAAGCATTTAATTAATCCTAGATATATTTCATATGTTATAAACGTTGATCGTTTGATGCTAGTGGTGAGTTTATTAATCGATCCTTCAATCAGCCATTTTGTGTTGGGAACGTTGATGAAACGCTTACGTAGACATTTTCTTTAGAATTGATGTCCTATAAATTATATTTTATGTCATGTTCATGTCACGATACTTTTGTGTCATGCTGTTACAGTTGTCACGTTTCAAATTGGACAGTTGCTGTAAAACGATAACGTCGTTTGCTATAGTTGAGCGACTATTTTGGGTGGCAAGCGCTAATAACTTGGCGCTGTCTAACTTTGAACTGATATGTCATATACTTTAATCTGATATATTTAACTATAGTTTATGTCAGTAAAATAGGCTACAAAAGTATACAGTTATATAATGCAAGAACGTTTGTTAGGGTTTACAGGCAGCCATTTTATATCGAGAATATTCAGAATGTCTGTACACAGTTTTGTTTATAAGGCTTATAGCTTTAATGTGTGTTATATATGATATTTTAATATGCTTTTAATTGATAAAATCATGACAGACTTTCTGCATTTCAAAAGTCGATAATTGTTATATAGTTTAGCAACATTATTTGCTATAATCAACAGTCAGCCATTTTATATTAAGAATACTGTGAAGTTCTTTAGACACATTTTATTTATAAGACTTATATCTTTAAACTGGTGTATCATATGTGATATTTCGTAATGTTTTTATGTCATGAAATCATGATAGACATTTCACATTCCAAAAGTAACTAAAAGTTCACTGTAAATGAAAATTATTTATTATTAAAAATATTGGCAATTTTTTCACACACATTTTCAAAGTTATAGCTTTAAATTTTTACATCATCTGCTACATTTCATCATGGTATGTAATAAAATCATAATAGACTTCACATTCCAGAAGTAGATAATTGCTACAGAATGCAATATCGTTCGTTGTAATCGATAAAACGCCATTTTATGTCAAGAATATTGAGAAGCTCTGTGCACAGTTTTGTTTCTGGTATTAGAAGCTTTAAATTGATGTACTACAAGTGTTGTTCCACGATAGTTTTATGTGAAGAATCCATATTAGACTTGTATGTTCCTCAACATCGTCTTGAAGAACCTTACTCGGCTTCCCTGAAAGACTTTCCGGTCAAGAAGGGAAGGTGAGGGCCATCGCACTTTTGTGAGGGTTTAAGTCAAGGTTTTTAAGATAACCTACAACCTAAAGGTGCTAGCACAATGCAAGAAAAACACCTTTCCTTCATTATATTCTCCGAAAGTTTGACCAGCTAGTTGCTTGGTTTATACGTTCATTCAACAATCACGAATTTTTCATGGTTGCCAAAGTACGGTCGTAAAAGTTGTGATTAAACTCTTGATTTCTTCTATAAAATCACGTTTAATCTCGCCTCGTGTGACACAGGTTTCAAGTAGACAACATGTATTCACGGTAAATTGCCTCTTCTATAATAACAGCATTATGGATAGCAACATCTGTTGCCTGCTACCTGCAAACTTCCCCGATGTTCGCCATGACTTCGCAATCCTGTATATAGATATAGTTTATGGGACAAACGCGGGTTGATTGCTAATTACAGGCTTCTGTAGCCTCCCAATAATCTATTGGAAACGGTGATAAAAAATGGATAGTGATGGAAACCGTAAGCAAGATTCGATTACGGCTTGATTCTGATTTCATTGTTTATGGTTGAAATTATTTTTGGGAATTTGAGGACTGCGGAATTTGGAGATTTGGAAATATGGGAAGTGTAGAGATAGGAACTGAATTTGGAACTGTCGGGATTCGAGGATATGAAAATTTGACAATTTGGAGATTTTGGAATTTGAGTATTTAAGATTTTGGGAATTGAAGAATTTTGAAATTTTGGAAATTGGAAAATGTGACCATTTGAGATATTTGGGAATTTGAAAATTTCAAATGCTTAAGAATTTAAATAATTGAAAACTTGGAAGTTAGTAATTTAGGAATTTAAAGATGTAAAAAACTTAGAAGTTTATATACTTGAAAACTTAAGGAATATAAGTACTTGAAAACTTGCGGAACATAGGAATTTAAGCATTTAAGAATTTGAAAAACGTAGAAATTGAAGAATTTGAAAAAATGTGAAACTTGATCATTCATGAACTTAAAAATTTTGGAAACTTACGCATTTATAAATATAAAAATTTATGGCACTTGGGAATTTAAGTATCAGAAAATTTGAGTAACTTGGGAATGTAAGAATATGAAAATATGAAAATTCGAGAAACTTGTGAATTTAAGAACTTGAAAACTGGAGAGATTTGTAAATTTAAAACTTTGAAAATTTGAGAAACTTGCGAATTTGACAATTTGAAAATGTAAGAAATTTCAGAATTTCAGAACTTCAGAATTTCAGAATTTGAAAATTTGAGAAACTTGTGAATTTAAGAACTTGAAAATTGGAGAGACTTGTAAATTTAAAACTTTGAAAATTTGAGGAACTTGCGAATTTGACGATTTGAAAATGTAAGAAATTTCAGAATTTCAGAATTTGAAAATTTGAGAAACTTGTGAATTTAAGAACTTGAAAATTGGAGAGACTTGTAAATTTAAAACTTTGAAAATTTGAGGAACTTGCGAATTTGACAATTTGAAAATTTTAAAAATTTCAGAATTTCAGAATTCGAAAATTTGAGAAACTTGTGAATTTAAGAACTTGAAAATTTGAGAGACTTGTGAATTTCAGGAGGTAGAAGATAGGAAAGTTAGAAGCTTGAGAATTACAGAATGTGAAAATTTGGAAAGCTGAGATGACAGTGTGAGATTTGGAAAATTAAAAAACTCAAGAAGCCCTAACTTAAAAATCAGAGAAATTAAGGTCTTTAGAATTTTAGAATTTAGGAATTTAGAATAAACTTAATATCAATTATCTGGCATTTAAAGACAGTTATTCGAACTTTCATCACAATAATTCGAATTTTAGTAACAATCATTCGAGTTTTAAGAACAATTTGAATCTTGATAACAGTTACTCGAGTGTTAAAAACAGCTCCTCGTATTTTAAAAACAGTTATTCAAATTTTGAAAACAATTACTCGAATTTTAATGGCAGTTCCTTGAATTTTAATGATAGTTAATCTTAAAAACGAATTTTAGTAACAATTTCTCCAATTTTAGTTTCCTTGAAAATGACACTGTGTTTGAAAGCATATTGATGTAATCTCCGTCGCTACCGTTCAAAAGTATCCGGACACTTGCTTTTGTTCTATAAAACCTAGTTTAACTTTGTACGAAAGGTATTTAGGGCTATTATATTAATTGTAATTATTATTATTATCTTTCTTGAGGTAGTATAACATAATAGAATTAATTTTTAAGTACAAATTATACACTGAGTGTGCGTAAGTAAAAATCCTGCCCAAAAATACGGAATCTAATGGTACGGTTTCGATGCTTGAAAGAGTCTTAATTTCTTTTTGTTTCATTTCTATGGTACAGAACGAATTTAGAGAGTTCTTCGATATGTATCAAATGTCTGTAAACTGTTGTTGAGATGTTTATGTTCTCTCAATGGAGATACGAATAGAGGTAACGTTATGCACTCGACAGCTTCGGTTTAGTTTGTCTGTAGCTTCTTTTCCATCGAGACATGAGTTCCAAACGAGAATTATCAATAGAAAAACGTTCCAGTATTCTGATTCTTGCAGTAGAAGGATATGCAGCTGGGGAAATTGAAAAAATTGCGAAATCAACAGTGCATGACACTATTAAAAAGTATGCAACTAGCAGTGGTTGCTTATAAAAAAAGGACAGGACGACCAGTGAAGACAACTAAATCCGAAGACTGATGTATTGAAGCACTAAGCAAACGTAAGAAACATCTTAGAGCATCACACAGAAACAATGAGAAAATTTGTAGAAAGATTGCTGAGATTAGTGCAAGCGGTAATATCTAACCGCGGTGGATACATTGATGAATCTCGTATTTAATTGTAGTGCAATGTTGGTAAATTCCGCATACATAATTTCTAATTTCAAACGTTAAATATTTCATAAGCAACAAATAGCAATCGATTGTAGTCACTGTTGTAGATACTTAAATAACTTTTATGCAGCGCGAATACATATTTCGCAGGTGTCCGGATACTTTTGAGCGGTAGTGTAAGTATGCAAAATATTTACAAGGTCATGATTGACGATACGATCGGGTCTATTATCTGAAGGTAGGTGGTCGACGATAGCGATCGGGGCGATGGCAAGAAGACATTGGTCGATCGATAGAGAGGGTTACATTGAAAAGCGTTCGGCAAGTGTTTATCTAAGGGCTGTAAGCCTCTGTGATTTGAGTAGCCAAGGCTGCCTCGATATCCACGGCCTCTTAAACCTTGATGTGCATATACTGGTTGACCCAATAAGGATAGCATCGTTACTCGAGAGCCTCGCTCTAGCCTTTTCCCTCCGTTAGTCTACTTTAGACGAGGGCACGGTTATAGGCAGATCGAAATCCTGGAAGAGGCTGCAGCCAACGTAAAAGCACTCGACCCCACGCCTGGTTTAATCCTTGTCAAGTAGGGAAATTACTCGAACGCCAAAACTATTTCCCTCGAACCGTGCATATTCGACTATCGCTTGAAACTTTTCGAAACACCTTTTAACCTTTATCAAATACTAACGGAACATTCTTTCCAACCAGCCTTTTGTCGTTACTTATATTTTTCATGATATGCGGCTCGTAGCTAAAATTAGTGGGGGTGCTGCTCCGGAAAAGTTTTAGCCTTTGTTTTAAAATTGTATAAAAGGAAACAGACATGTATAGAAAGGAAATTTATTCGGAAACTTGGAAAAATTTTAAAAGCACCAAACATTTTTTACTTACTGTTATTGGTAATATCTAGGAGAAATAGGGAGTTCCACTTCCTACTGAATATTTTGTATCTTTTGTTGTTTTTGGTCGAGTGTCGATTTTGTACCTTGGAATATAAGTTAATATAAATTGTGGAATTATGATATGAAATTGAATTTTTAATATAATTGAGAATTACTAATATGAAATTATTGAAGTGCGTTATTTCATAGATGGATGTAAAGTTGTGAATTGTCAAATTACTAATTTGCAATTAATAAAATTCCTAATTGATGGGTTGTTAAATTATTATCACTATGTTATTCGTTTAAAAATTGTTAAATTACTAGTCTATAAACTTCAAGCTTCCAGGAATTATCAAATTGCTAATTTACAATCTGTAAAATTACTAACTAATCCATTGTTAAATACTGTCATTGTTGACTAAAAAATTGTTACATTACTAACTTACAAATTACTAAATCACTAATCAAGAAATCGTTAAATTGCTAATTTCCGATCTGTAAAATTATTAACGAATCCATTGTTAAGTACTGTCATTGTTGACTAAAAAATTGTTACATTACTAACTTACAAATTACAAAACCACTAATCAAGAAATCGTCAAATTGCTAATTTCTGATCTGCAAAATTACTAACTAATCCATTGTAAATACTGTCATTGTTGACTAAAAAATTGCTGCATTACTAACTTACAAATTACTAAATTACTAATCAAGAAATCGTTTAATTGCTAATTTCTGATCTGCAAAATTACTAACTAATCCATTGTTAAATACTGTCATTATTCACTAAAAAATTGTTACATTGCTAACTTACAAATTACAAAACCACTAATCAAGAAATCGTCAAATTGCTAATTTCCGATCTGCAAAAATCAATGAACACTTAAACTATCAATTTGGTCCTAAAACAAGCTTCAATAATTTCATAAATTAATTCCAAAATAACTGATAAATTTCAAAATCGATTGTCAGTAAAATGAAAAATGTCGAAACGATTGGACATCAAGATGTCCAAAATGAAAAATATATTACACGCGTGTGAAAATTTGAAATAAAGCGAAAAGCGTTGAACTACAAGTAATAACGAAGCGGAGAAGTTCGTCGGTTGTATACAAGGTTGTTTGACCGTAGTCAGCTTTTGCCAGCCTAACAAACCCGATACAACCGGCTGTGCAAGCACGGCCACCAGCACTTTTATCACTTGGCTATTCACACATCGATAATCGTCGCTTGAATCGAGCTGCTGCTGGCTACCCTGCAAGGGAACGGAAGGAAAGAAGGGATAGAAGAGGGCGAAAGGTGTAGAGGGGTGGCAGGCTTGTTGCTGGTACGCTGGAATGTGGAGCAGTGTGTCAGAACGACACCCTTCTGTCGCTTAGTCCTCTGTACTTTCCACCCCCTTTCATAAAGACTGTTCTACCCTCGCCAACCATCGCACAGGCTACAACCATGGATGTACCCTTGTTTCTCGGGGTTCTTCGTCCCTTTTGCTAACCCAGAATCGACCCTTACGCCGGCCAAAGCCACTTGCCTCCAGCCCGGGTTAAGGGCTTTCGTATTTTGTTAAAATTAACTGAATTTACATTTTGATGGGGAATTATTTTGTTTTATGGTACTAATGCTTTTCGCAATAATTTACTTCTTTCGCGTGACAATTCTGTCCTTATAATGCCTCCATTCGAAGTCATTTAATATTATTTGAACATAAATTTCAAGGTATTTTAAAATTGTTGGTATATAAATTATGGGCCAGTAATTTGAAATTGTTTGAACATAAATATTTATACAATTTCGAATTATTGATGTGAAAATTATATATTTGTAATTTCAAATTGTTTAAACATGAATTTTTGTATAATTTGAAGTTGTGCATACATAAAATTTAGACCAATAATTTTCAATTTCTAAAATATAAATGTCTTTTATAATATAGAATTGGTGATATGTAAATTATGAGCGAATAAATTAATGTTGTCGATATACAAATTACCAATAGTTTAAAGCTTGGAATTATTGATTTAATTTTTGATATGTATAATTATAATAGCTGCTATAATATTTGCGCCAGTTTGCATACGATTTCAAAATTAGTTACGGTTTAACTTCACGAAATTGTTCGGAAGATTCAATATGTGTTAAAACCGAATCGACCGCCGTCTACACCATTGACTATCAGTTCGTTCAAAGGTCAAATAGTACCCGAATATGTCGCAGATGGTATAAAACTACACAACGAAATAATGAAAATTCCGTACAACGAACTCGTACGTTTCAACGAAAAATGTAATTAAGAATTCATAAAACAGCGCGTGAATTGAAATTTTTTTAGCGATTAATTCTGCGAGTTAAGTATAATTCCGTGTTAATTGGAAGTGAAAGGTAGATTTGAAACAAAAGTGCATCCGTTGAAAAAAAAAAGAGAGAGGGTTACAGCGCTCGTTACAATCCAGAGTTGAAATTCACCTTGGTATTGAGGAAAGCACGAGAATGTGAAATGGAAGAGAAAAATTGCGCAGGTTGGTTCTTTTCCACCGAGTGAAAAAAAAAAATTGAAATAATTTCGCTTCGTTTGCACCCTCGGCAATTCGAGGCACGACGGTGGAAATGAGTTTTCGAGTTAGGAAAAGTAAATAGCGTTTTAATTATTGACTAAGTTCTTCTGGTTTCAGTGAATCTACATTTCGCTCTCGCGTACGAATTCATCCTTTCGGATAACGTATGATTTAAGCTTCAACCTCAAATAATTAATTTTCAACTATTATTTTACTGGAAACCTCTTTTCATGAAGATTAATTGGAGCTACCCTTGATTACCGACATATTACAAATCCTACTCCAAACGGATAATTTATTTTCAGTAATTGTTTCAAGGGTGGAGAGAGATCGATATGCAATGGCATATCAGTAGCCTTGTGCGATTTTATGTGATATGAGTGGCCTCTGAATACTTAAATTACTGATTTTTAAAGAAAAAAGTCAAGTCAGTTTACGTGATACTATATTAGTAATAATATGTAGTATAAATTGATATGCTATGGCATATCGGTCACCCTGTGCATGATTTTGTATGATATGAATCGGATATGAATATCTTATTTGTTGATTTCTTAACAAAAAGCTGAGTCAGTTATATTTGACACTGGATTAATAAAAATATATAGAAGAAATTGATATGCAATGGCATATCAAATGCCCAGTGTGTGATTTTATGTAATAGAAATCGATTATAAACATTTTAATTCCTGATATTTTAATGGAAAGTTAAGTCAGTTTGCATATAATAGTGAATTAGTAAAAGCATGTAGAAGAAATTGATATGCAGAGACATATCAGTTACTCTGTGTATGATTTTATATGATATGAATCAGTTATGAATACTTTATTTGCTAACTTTTTAACAAAAATCTTCGTCAGTTATATATTTGGCTCTGAATTAGTAAAAGTATGTAGAAGAAATTGATATGCATTGTTATATCAATTGTCCTGTGTGTGATTTTATGTGACACGAATTGACTATGAACATTTTAATTACTGATTCTTTAACAAAAATATCAGTCAATTATATGTATAATATTAGATGAAGAGAAACATATGAAAAAAAAAATGATATGCGGTTGCATATCAATTGCCTACTGTATGATTCTATGTGATACGAGTTGGCTATGATTATTACAAAACTATTCAATCATGTTTGTATCACTAATTTGTCAGAAATATCAAGGATAAATCGATATGCAGTTGCATATCAGTTGCTCAGCGTATTATTATACGTGATATGAGTTGTTTATGCTTATTTTCCAAGATTTCTAAATATAATTCCTTTTCGAAGAATATTAATTACATCTGATGTTATCACATTAAATATATGTGAAAGAAAGTGATATGCATGTCATTTCATACAGTAGTATATGGCAATAGTTGAAACGATATTTCACTACATTTGCTTTCATATCGATTTAATTCCCTTAAATTATTAACCATTTTAAATGAACACCGCTGAAAAAAACAATTTAAACCGTAGAAGATATTCTCCAATTCAATTTTTTCCGTTTTTCAGCAGAGCACCTTATTACGCCTCGTCGCTGAACAGAAACTGGTAGCACGGTTAAAACGAAGGGAAACGACAAATCGTTCTCGCGAATCTAATAAAATTTCAAGGAAAAAGTCTCCAGCTCTCCCGTTTCGTTTCAATTTAAACGAGAGTTAGTCACCCGGGTATAAATCAGCCTCTCTATTGCGATTCACCGATCAGAACCGTCGATGTAGCTGGAAAATAGTTCACGGTCGATCGGTCCAAGACCTTTCATTTGTAATCACCCATTTAGAAGCCGCGTTTCCATGGTGTTCGACGACTAACCATTACACGATTTAACGATTACTATTTCTTAACCTTTCACTGTTAAATTCGATAGCAGATTTCGATTGCATTCTTTCTACCATTGTATGCGATGTGATATCGATTGGCTTGAAGTGACATGCAGTGCCTGCGATTGTATTCCGACTTGTAACAAATGATATGCAATTGTACATGATAGTACAGATTAACTTGCAGTAATCTGTAATTGTAAGTGAATCAGTTGGAGGTGATATGCTATTACGTATGATAGCATATCTGTAAGGCGATATTTCATTATATGAGATAACATATAAATCAGTCTGAACCGATATGTCATAACATATGATGGCGTATCCAACAATCCGAGGTGATATGCAATTATATGTATGGTTATTCAGTTAATTTTAAGTGATATTACATTGTATACGATGCTGTATCGATTAACTTGAAGTGATATGTCACTACTTACTGCAGTGTATCTATTAGTACAAGGTGATATTCTATTACAGATAGCAACATATCGGTCAATTCAAGGCGATATGCTATTACATATGATAACGTATTTAGTAGAGTATGGTGATATGCTGTTGCATATAGTACCACTGAGTTAGTTACAAGTGATATGACATTATATGCAATGCCATATGTATTAATTTGGACTGACATATCATTACTTACGTTTGCATGTCTGTTAATGTGTGATGATATTCCATTATATATGATAAAATATGGATTAGTTTGAGATCATATATCATTGCATACTACAACATTTCTAATAGTTTAAAGTGTCATGCAATTGCATGTGTTAGCATTGAGTTAGTTTCAAGTGATATCACATTATATGCGATGCCATATGGATTAATTTAAACTGATATGTCATTACTTACGTTTGCATATCTTTTAGTACGATGTGATATTCCATTATATATGCTAACATCTCAATTAGTTGAACATGATATACCAGTGCATATGATAACTTATCTATCAGTCTAAGGTGATATGCAATAGCATATATTACTATTGACTAAGTTACAAGTGATATGACATTATTTGCGATGCCATATTGACTAATTTAAAGTGATATGTCACTATGGTGACATAAGAATATATCATTGTATATAATATCATATCTGATATTCGAAAACGATATATAAGTGCATATGATGTCGTATAGATTTATTTAAAGTGACATGCCATTATATGCGATGACACATTAATTCATTTGGGACGATGGGCGGTTACATATCACACGATGTCTAGTACTTTTAGATAATATGCTATTACATGTAATGATATGCTGATTATCTTGCAGTGATATGCCATTGCGTATCACAACATACATCTTAGCTTGACATGATATGATATCGCATATAGTGACATGTACGTCAGTTTGAAGAGATATTTCATTGCATATAGTAGCATATGAAAGAATTTAATATGACACAGTGATGTGACATATCACTGTACCATTACATATGGTACGACATATCAGTCACCTTAATGTGATACAGAATTACAAATAATCGCATATCGATTAACCACCCAAGAGATCCCATTACACGCATATGTTAATTACTCGCACATGATATGTTACTAAACATGATACATTAATCGGTGTGAACCAATATTCTACTGCATATCAGAACATACTGATTAATCTAACGGGTATTCGCTAACAATTCGGCAGACATCAACATAATGTTATTGCTCCTGTCACAGTTACCATTTGCAGCTGATATTTCTATTTAATATTACCAGCATATCACTCGTTTAAATCAGTTTAAAACAATATTCCGTTACATATCACAATATGTTGATTAGTCTAACGAATATTTGCAAACGATTTAGCAGACATCAAGATAATATCATTACTCCTGCCACAGTTACCATTTGAAATTGATATTTCTATCTAAAATGACCAGCGTATCGTTTAAATCAGTTTGAAACAATATTCCACTGAATATCACAACACATTGATTATTCTAATATGTATTCGCAAACAATTTGACAGACATCAACATAATCCCTTTGCTTCTATCACAGTTACCATATGCAACTGATATTTCTGTCTAACATGGCCAGCATATCACTCGTTATAACCTATTCACTATCAAACAAAATTTACGCAAAGACTGCAAGCACCAGCAATTAAATCACGCGCCCCAGAATAAAAATCCCTGCATGTCATCAAAATAAGTGTTAAACAAACTGCTTATCAAGTTTTTATCGATCGATTGTTACACAACACGGAAAGGCTTAACGCGTGTACGCGCAACCAGACGCCAAAGCGAGAAGTATATCAGCAGTGATGGAAAAAAAAAGCGACGCGGGATTAAGCCGCGAGTAATTATGCGACAAGGTTCACCGTCCGTAGATAGCAATTACCCTCCAGAGGCGGGTAAAGCGTTTTCTTTAGAGGCGTGCGAAAAGGGGAAATACACGGAGCAGCTGCAGTTGCGAGGAGAACGAAATTGCCTCGATTACTTTCCCGTCGCAGCCAGTGAAATATTTTTTTTCTTTCCCTTTCTTCTTTTTTCTTTTATTTTTTTTTTTTTGCTTTTTGCCTCCACTCCGCCGCCACCTACTTGCCTCGTTCCCCTTTCCCGTTTCGATACGTCCGTTAAAGCATCATTTGCTCTTTCCTCTTGCCTCGGGAACATTCACTCGGCAATGGTTGCTTCATCTACTGTTCGGGTCGAATATAGTACTTGTACCGTTATCAAGTTTCTTTATTGCTTCATGTTTAGCTTTTGGGATTTTTATCTGGAAAATGGGACGTTGCTGCGCGATCGATTATTAGGAGATTCGAGAATTTAGATTTACGGGTTTATCAGTTTACTGTTCTTCGTGGAAATAATGGACGATGAAGTTGTTTGTACAGTTGAGGGCAATAACAGGGTGAGGGAAGTTGTCGAGTTGTTCTCAGTTTTGGAAGTCGAATATGGAAATTTCCTAGTCTTACGAAATATTAAATTTTACAATTCCCAAGCCGGGAATTTCTCAGGTTCATAAATTCTTTGCTTGTCAGATTTTTAAACGCTCACATTCTCTGATCTCCAAATTGTTTATTCCGTATATTTTTTAATTTTCAAATCTCGTTTCTTGTAGTTTCTAAATTTTTATACTTTTCCAGTTTACGAATCTACATTTCTAATCTAAATTTCTACATGACCAATTTCCAAATTTTTAAATTCCCACATTCGCAAATCCTCAAATTCTCAAATTCTCAAATTCTCAAATTCTCAGATTCCCAAATTCTCAGATTCTCAGATTCCCAAATCCTCAAATTCTTAAATTCTCAAATTCTTAAATTCTTAAATTCTCAAATTCTCAGATTCCCAAATTCTCACATTCCCAAATTCTCACATTCCCAAATTCTCAGATTCTCAGATTCCCAAATTCCCAAATTGCCAAATTCCCAAATTCCCAAAATTCCAAATTCTCACACTCCTAAATCCTCAAATTCTTAAATTCTTCATTTCCCAATTTCCCAAATTCCCAAATTCCCAAAATCCCAAATCCTCAAATTCTGAAATTCCCAAATTTCCAAATTCCCAAATTCCAACATTCCCAAGTTCTCAAATTCTCAAATTCCAATATTCCAATATTCCAATATTCCTATATTCCAATATCCCAAAATTCTAAAATTCCAAAATTCCAAAATTCCAAAATCCCAAATTCCTAAATTTTCAGATCTTTGAATCTCCAAATCTTCTAAAAACTAAATTTTCACATTCGTATATTACCACATTCCCAAATCTGCAAATTCAAAAATTTCGAAATTCGTAAAATTGTAAAATTCAAAAAGTTTCAAATTTGAGAGATAAGAAACCTCGAAATCTAGGAATTTTGAAGTTCAGAAGTATCATAATTTAAAAATTTGAAGTCTTGGCAATTTGTTGACCTGAAAATCTAAAACTTGAGAATTTGGAAAATTAAAGGTTTAGAAATATAGGGATTTGAAGAATAGAAAATGTAGAAATATAGGAATTTGAAGAATAGAAGATGTAGAAATATAAAAATTTGAATAGTAGAAGATTCAGAAATATAGAGATTTGAAAATTTGGAAATTTGTAAGTTTAAAAATTTTGGAATTACAAAACTGAAGATTACACATGTTTCGAAATTAGAATATTTGAAAATTTGATATTCCTCAACTTTATACATTTCAATAATCTCAATTTCCCCAGTTTTCAAATTTTCAAAATGAAAACCATTATTAATTACGTATCGATTAGTATACATTTTTAGCTTACCTTTATACGTATAATCATTTTTCTTCGATACCTATTACTATAAGTTTGATGATATGCCTTTAGAAATCGCTATCAACACAGCCTGTCACTTTCGACATCCCACACAAAATCTTCCTTATTTCCAACTTGTCATATAAACTTACAAGTAATGTATCATATATAAGCATCATCTGCCCTTCACAGTTTCATTACTTAGTTTATAATGCAAGAAAACGTCTATAACTGATGACATGCCATTTGACTACCGATATCAAACGTTAGGGGGCATATCATCGCATTTATATCAATATACAAGCATACGATGAACCAGTATTACATCACTATGCGACAAATAATTTTTCGTAAGATAATAATTCAAATATAATCTCATACCATATTTTATATAATAAATAAACGGAGAAGAAAGGAGTAATGTATGCATTTACCACTTCTTTCAAATTTTTATATTTGCAAAGTAAAACTGTATACTAAAAAATTTTATATATTGTACTTTCGTATATTATAATTTATATAATATAAAATTCTTTTGCTTACAGTTTCATTTTGCGAATGTAAAAATTTGAAAGAAGTTATTACATTATATAATACGTGTAATAACTTGAATATAAGATATAGTATTAATATACAAAATATAATATGAAATTCTTTTGTACACAATTTCATTTTGCAGATATGCAAATTTGAGAGAAACAATAAATTCCCAAATTACTCTTCTACGTGATGCAATACCGCAACAATTAGTGAATCAGTTAGCGTAAGCTGAATAACGAAAACAAAATTTTTATTTAATACATTCTGTGTGCTTAACCAGCAATATTTGGATTTAATTCTGTACATAAACGCGGTGGTAGGATGCTTGTTAACACCGTGGAACATTCAGCCGATCGGAACTGAATATTTATAGGCGATATCAAAGGGAGATATCGAAGATTGATTTTATATTCATGCTTGATATTGATTATGGTAAAAATAGCGTTTCATTAACGTGCGTTATTAAATGCTTAATGTTATGCAACGCGGAGGCTTCGCTCACAAATAAATAACACGAATGAAAAATTAACGCGAAACCCGGAGACGGCAGTTCGTAACTTTGCATATCTGCTAAAAAAGACTCATCAAAATTCCGTACTAGAAGAAATCTCGTTTCGCGTCTTGTTTGAAGAGGGTGCACTTTAAAGAGCAAAGTAACGTTTCCTACGAACGTTTCAAAGAATAAAACGTACTAGCACCGGGTATTCTTTCGTGTCTGTTGCTTGTCAAATAGTTTACAAGTTTCCTTGTAAGCTGTTGCACGCGATTACGAATGAATGATAGGACGCGCATAAACTTCAAAACTTTCCTCATATTTCATGTTTCTTGCTTGAACAATCGTTCTGCAGTAAAGTTCGATACCTGCGAATTTTTCGGGTCTGAACTTTCGCTTAAATCGTGTAATTTCTTCGTTGATTGCTGAATGTAGAAAAGGAAGAGCGAAACCGAACGTAAACAAATGGTATATCGGTGAGTCAATGATAACGCAAGAATAAAATTTTTTTATTTTTGATTTTTTTCTTGTGAAACTTTTGCTAACGTATTTGTGATATTTTTCTGATTAAAATGAGACCAAACACGACGTACTTTGAAACATTTATTTGCAATTCCAAGCGTTTCGCTTATATCGAGGACTTTGCTCTGATAAGGGAAATAATAATTCACGAATAAAACTTCTTTATTTTTTATTTTTTTCTTGTGAAAGTTGTACCAACGTATTTGTGATAGTTTTCTGATTAAAACGACACCAAACACAACGTACTTTGAAACATTTATTTGCAATTCCCAGCGTTTCATTTATATCGAGGACTTTACTCTGATAAGTTATTATGAGTAAATATGTCCCGAATAATGTTGTGTTTGGTTTCGTTTTAACCAGGAAAATGTCAGGAATATGATGGGAAAAGTTTGATTAAAAAAAGGACTAAAAATAGAAGAGTTAACAACGCATTAGTATTGTAAACAATACAACAAGCTTTGATATTTGTTGACTGCCATGAACGCAGTGTCCCAATCTTTTTCATTCGCCTTTTCTGCATTTTAATTATATTATCGTCAATTAAACAAATAAATATAGTCTAAATTACATCGTGTTTGGTATCGTTTTAATCAGAAAAATGTCAGAAATCTATTGGTTGAAGTTTGATAACAAAAAAATCAGAAATAAAAAAGTTTCATATTTGCATTGGTATTGTCTCACGAATATACCCGAACCCGGGTCACGTGACATTTCGCGGTGAGAGAACTTCATGGCGTCTCGAGTGCTGAAGATAACTTCTTCGCGTACATCGTGTATATTATTTTCGCTTATATCGAAACTTTACTGATTTTCGTTTTCATTCTCTGTATATATACGAAAAGATTAAAGCAGAGACGGTTTAGCATTGATTTTTTTCCTTGTATTTGCACCGAATAGATGGATAATGAAATTGGGGGACTCCAGGGAAATTAGGAATCAACAGGCACAATCATTACGCTATCTACTGGTAAATATCACCGTTTTCTTCTTTACCGAGGTTCGAACGGTGTATATTGACGATTACTTACAGAAAATAGTCATTTGAAAAAAGGATTCGTTATTTGTTATACAACTGAAAAGTTAGAGGAATTTAGTTTGTATTAGGTTGATGTGCAATTGATTGCTATTTGTATCAGTTATCATAGATGTTATAAGAAGAATCTGAAAGTGTAATTATGGTTTAACAGTTAGTGTCTGAACTGATTTTATAAAATGATTTTGGTTACAAGTGACCATTACGAATGCTTCATTTTAAATTTTACCGATTATTAATATTCATTGTAGAAGATTAAAGTCTTTTGAATACTAGTGATCATTATCGTCGATCGGAAATTAATTTTAATTACAAATAACCATTAGTAGATAATGGAAATTTAATTTCGGTTATCGTTAATTAATATAAACGACGGAAATTGTATTCTGATTACCAATAATCAGTATAAAATTTCTCTCTAAATATTCTCTCTAAACCATTCTAAACTATTGTCAATTTTATAATACTATGCAAAGTATTATTGTTTTCTATAATAATAATTTGTTGGTTCACATTTTTAGAATAATTGCAAAGCTGTGTTATACAGAAATTATCTTCAAATAAAATGTTTCAATAGAAGATATTTATTTAAAGAAAAAGAGTTTTGAAATATAATTTTTTCAGGATGAAACAAGTTTTACAGCAAATGGTTAATACACTGTCTAATTTAAAATGAGAAATGTGGTGTCACATATTTTTACTAGTTTAGTAGTTCCAATATTTACTTAAATATATTATATTATTTGTTTAGAATAATACTTATTAGTCTTATTTGCAAATTTAGAGTTTAGAAAATGAGAAGATTTTAGAATCAAAAAATTTGGGAATTTAAAGATTGCAAATTTGAGAATTTGAGAATTTGGAATGTTGAACATTTGAGAATTTGAGATTCGAGCGTTTGGAGATTTGGGAATTTGGAAATTTGGAAATTTGAGAATTTGGGATTAGGGAATTTGGGAATTTGGGGATTGGGAGATTTGGGGATTCGGAAATTTTGAAATTTAGAAATTTAGAAATTCGAAAATTTGAGAATTTGGGATTTGGGAATTTGGGGATTGGGGGATTGGGGGATTGGGGGATTTGGGGATTTGGGGATTCGGAAATTTGGAAATTTAGAAATTTGGAAATTCGAAAATTTGAGAATTTGGGATTTGGGGATTTGGGGATTTGGGGATTTGGGGATTTGGTGATTTGGCGATTTGGGGATTTGGAATTTTGGAAATTCGAAAATTTAAGAATTTACGATTTGGGAATTTGAAATTAAGAAATTAGGAAATTTGAAAATTTGAGAATTTGAGAATTTGAGTATTTGAGGATTTGAGAGTTTGGGGATTTGAGAGTTTGGGGATTTGGAAATCTGAAAATTTGAGAATATGAGAAATTTGAAAATTTGAAAATTACAGTATTTCGGAAGCAGAGAATTTCAAGTACTCTCTATCCTACAAAATAACATGTTTCAATCAAAGGTTCACTATTTAATCAGGTGCAAACTACAATATTTAAAAAAATATTAAGCTACCTAACGACGATGAAAGATAGATTAAAAACAAACTTTCGTGTTACATTTTTGTTGAGATTCACTGACAAAAGCCAGAAACACAAATTCACCAAGGTTAAGTTGGTCTGCTTCACCCCTGTTCTCTAAAAACGAATAGCTTCCAAGGAATTCGGCGCAGTACAGTTTACAGCGCCGAAATCAAGGGCTGTTTTCGCCCCTCGTGCAATTATCGACGAAATAATAAGTACTAATACGAACAATGATTAAAGGTACCGTGTCGAATAATGGCTGCAATAATGAAAGTAAACGAGAGCTCTCGATACGCTTTAAAAATGCGAAAGTAGTGCTTCGAAGCATTTCAATCGTTTAGAACAGTGCTCAAAAGGTTAAATAGAGGGAAAAAATTGTACAAAATTATAAAATACCGGGTGTGTTAAAAATGAGGGTAAGAAAATGTGTTTCTGCTGTACGTTCGCATCTAAGTGAAGTTAGGTGCCTTTGAAAAAGGCGTATTTTTCAAACGCCAGGTCGAAGGTGTGCTCGTCACTTGTATCATGGATGCACGACATTATTCGCTCGACAGGGTAGATGGGTTACGCCATCGTGTATTCGATCCGAGCATATTTTTCCTGTACTCTTGCTACTAGGGCTGCGTAAATGATCACAGGGACCTGTTTCCAACACCTATCATTTCCTGCCATTTTACACGATCCCTGTAACTATTTCTATCACATTGTTTATTTATGAGTTTCGTTTAACTCCTTGAGGCACATGATTTTAAAGAAAATAACAACCCAAGACTCTTTTATATAAAAACAATAGAGATAACGTTTATTTCAATCATTTAACGTAAAACCGACTTTTTGAGGTTAAAATATATTTCAACATGCATGGAAAAATAAACGAAGGCGGGAGAGTTTTTGACCCACATAACCTCAAAGTGTTTACCTTTCTGGATAACTGTGGAATCTTATGTTATTTGGATATGTTAGATATATTTATTCGATATGTGATGTGTTTGTCCTTCTAGAAGATTTTTACTGAACGAAAATTTTTTTCAAGTTTTTCTAGATTTCAAAATTTTTCAGGTTTTCAAGGTTCAGATTCCAAGTTCGTTTAAATTATAAGGTTTCTGAAAGTTACAATATTCCATGACGTTCTTGTGTCACGACAGAAGAATTTTGTTCAGATTAATTTATTTATGCAAATTGGTATTTTCCCATTTAACTTATGAATATTTGTGAATTTCTGAATTTCTCAATTTCTCAATTTCTCAATTTCTCAATTTCTCAATTTCTCAATTTCTCAATTTCTCAATTTCTCAATTTCTCAATTTTTAAACTACTGATATTCTGAATTTCGAAATGACCAAATTTCTCAAATTCTTATATTTTTAAATCCTTAAATTCGAATCCGCCAAATTTTCAAATTTTCAATTTGCAAGATCCCAAATTTCCAAATTACCATTTTCCTATACTTCAAATCCCAAATCCCCTAATTCTCGAGCTCGTAGATCCCAAATTTTCAAGTACAAGTACAAAATCGATAGCAACCCAGTCTTCCATGTTGCGATTGTAAACAATTCCCGTAGCGAGCGTTCCGCATATGGTTCCGTGGCAGCGTATCATCGTATTGGTGCAACAATACTGCAATAATCGGATATTCGAAGTTTATTCGCGTATTCATGAAACACTCTAATATTAAATTATTGTCCGACAACGTTGGACCTACTTCGAAGCATTATAATGCACTTCTGAAAATAAGTTCACGAATATTAAGAACGACCTAATTACACGTAGAACACGAGGTCAACCGGAGCATTATGTCAGCGTCGCTTCAATGGGACTTAAGTTCGATGTGGAAACGAAGTGGACGTCCTTTTCCTACCGGATTGCATTATTCCGCTCAGGAAACGTTCGACTTACGTTACTTGTAATCGTGTTCTCCATCCACTCTTGTAATTTCTCCAACTTTCTTCGACCTCTCCAACAGTTTGCACTTCATTAACGCCATTAAACTTTTTTCTACCTGGACGGAAATTGGCAGACGTGTGTCGATAAATATTTTCGTTAGCACAGATACTTTGCAACTTCGGGGTGGAACGAGTTATCGACACAGGTCGCTTGTTCATTTTTAAAATAGACTTCTGACGAGAGTGGTAGATACCTTTAAGAGGTATTTAAAATAAAGGAGCCATCTCCAATTTCGATTATTTTGAAACATCCTGATAGGGTCATCATTTTGAACAACTTGTTCCTATACATATTTCGGACTTAGCCTTTGAAATATTTGAAAAAATAACGCTTTACTGCCAGTATTTCCAAGAGTGAATAAATCGCAACTAGGATCTCCTGTGTTGTTTTGGTTAAGTTAAGTTCCCAAACCTTCGTGCTCCCACGACGACAATATCCTCAACCCCTTTGGGACGGACTTTTTTACGTACTTCGACAACACATGTGAGGATTGATGTACGGATAGTATAGGTAGGTATGAGTTTAATACAGTCACATACTGGTCATTTATTCATTTAGACTTTCATTCAAGGGATACATAATTGCAATTATTTTGAAAAACGCATCTTGACAACATATTTCGAGGTGATCGAAATTGGAGGTGGCTCTCTTATTCGAAATATTTACCCTTTAAGAAAATTGACGATGTGGATGAAACATTACTTAGAAATCGTTATTATACTCGAGAGTTACTGATGGGGACTTCAATGCAATTCTAGTGACCCAAGGGATCTTAGCAACAATACGATTTCTAGTAACCTTAGGGACCTTAGTAACTTGTGGAGATTCTCTGAACTTTAGCAACGATAAGAGTCTTAGTAACTCCATGGACCTGAACAACAATACGAGTCCTAGTGACCCAAGGGATTTTAGCAACAATTCGTGTTGGAAGATTTTCTTCTGCTTACGTTTCAAAGGTTCTAGTGTCCCTACAACATGGTTCTCTATAATTTCTAGGTGTGGTCTAGACTTTCTAGGGTTTTGATGTTCTCTGACATTACACTGCTAAGTTCTTCACATTCTTTAAGCCCCTAAGTTTCTAACTCCTAGGGTTCTGCTTCAAGGTTTTTCAGCTTGCTTAAAATTTCAAAATTTTATTTGATATTTCAAGGTTTCCAAGGTTATTTAAAATTTGTAATTTCTCAAGATTTTATAAATAATGTGATTTCAAGGATTTCTGTTTTAACTATGGCTGAACATTGTCTCCAACAATTTTCTAACGAATTTCGAATAAAATAGATATTTGAAAATTAAGAATAATTTTCTCTTCAAACGAAAATTTATTTATTAATATTAAAATGAAACATTTTCTAATATTAAAATATATTTGTAAATAACAAATAATTTTTAATACAAAGACATTGCTATTTGAAATAAGATTTTATTTAATACAAACTTGATTTTGTATCAATTTTGTTTATTGAATACAAAGTATTGAATAAAATTCGACCTAAGATTTTATTTACAATAAAATTTGACTTAAAACTTCATTTAAAAACAAAATTGGGTCTAACACTGTATTTAAAATAAAATTTTATCAAAGACCTGATTCAAAACAAAATTTAATTTGCACCACTATTATCAATATACCAAACCCTTAATTATTTTTTATTTTATTTATCCAAACACGATTTTTTCAATATAAAAATTTACTTCATAAACTTACTTCAACTTATTTCAATTTAACTTTAACATTAGTTTAACTAACTTTCCTTCATTAACTTACGTTTAATTAAAAATTTGGGTGAGAAGATTATGTGAAACAATGCTCTGGTCTCAAGATTCCTTTCAGTCCCAAAGTTCCATTTCTTCTCAGAATCGTCTAAGATCTTACGATCCAAAGATTCCCTAGACTCTCATGACTACCCATAATTTCAGACACTGCAATTCTGCCACCTTTTCGCGTGTATGATTTTTTAATTCGTGTTTCATTGTTCGAAAGAGTCTCCTTTTCAATGATAAATCGAGGTCAAAGACGATGTTGCAAGCTATGTGGAGGTGCAACGATCAAGCAACTGCTACTTTCGTTTCCTGCAAAGTAGCCACGAAGATTGAGTTTCTAGAAATGCAGCTACAAAGATGACAAGAAGAAAAAAAGGCAAGGAGGAAAACGTATCGTGGTGGACGACGTTGCTTTTCACGTCTTCTCTATCCGTGTTACCGTGTCCCTCATTGTTGCTATGGCGACGATACCGAGGGAGGATGAAGAACTAACGTTTCCCTCGAGCACCAGCAGAAAGATTCTCGAAAATATTTCGTATCAGCAAAAGCGAAACGTTTTCGTTCCATCGATCGCGTTTCTGGCCAACCGTCGTTCAACGTTTCCATCAAATTAACTCAAACTACACGTTCCTCGATTTAACGCTTTTTTTTATGGCGGGTTGCTTTTAACACGCGAGATAGATACATATCGACACATGATGCTAACAACGTTGTAACTAATTTTCACATTTATAGGAAATTTATATCTTATACTTTGTTCTTTTATTCGATTTATATCTTTACTCTATTCTGTTATGTTATGTCACGGAACATGTTTTCTTGTTTTCGTTAGTGTAACGAGAACTTAAGTGTTTAATTCTTATACTTTGTTCTTTTATTCGATTAATATCTTGACTCTATTCTGTTATGTTATGTCACGGAACATGTTTTCTTGTTTTCGTTAGTGTAACAAGAACTTAAGCGTTTAATTCCATTTTGTGGACCGTAAAAATTCAATTCTGTGAAACGTAAATTTAGTTCACTCTCATAAATCTTAAAATTTAATACGCTCTGATAAACACCAGATTTCATTAAATTTTATTGACCATTAATTTCGTTCAATTTGATGTGTTTTTAATTTAATTTGATTTTATGTATCTTTAATTTCATTCAATTTCATGGATGCTTAATGAAGTTAATTTTTGTAGAAATTGAATTTAGTTCACTGTTGTGGATTTTAAATTCGATTCTTATAAACATTAGGTTTAATTCAATTTTATGAATCTGCAATTTAAGTCCGTTTTATGGAACTTGAATTTAATAGAGTGTTATGAAGCATATGTTTAATTTTACAGATATTACAGTCACACTTATAAATCTGTAATTTGATTCAATTTTATTGATCTTTAATTTAATGCAATTTTTATGAATCTTGGACTTAATTGAATTTCGTAGATTTTGTATTTAGTTCATTTTCTGTATTTTAAATTTAATTCAATTTTAAAAATTTGTAATTTATTTCGATTTTATCGATCTATAATTTAATACAATTTCGATGGATCTTGGATTTTATTAAATTTCGTAGATTTTATATTTAGTTCATTTTATGTATCTTAAATTTAATTCAATTTTATAGATATTAAATTCAATTCAATTTTACAAATTTGTAATTTTGTTTATACTATATCGATCTATAATTTAACTCAATTTCGATGCATCATCAATTCTATTGAATTGTGTAGAACTTGAACTAAGTTCATTGTATGTATCTTAAGTTTAATACATTTTTATAGATATTGAATTCAATTCAATTTTACAAATTTGTAATTTATTTCGATTTTATGAATCTATAATTTTAAACAATTTCGATGGATCTCCAATTCAATTGAATTCTGTGGAACTTGAATTTAGTTCATTTTATGTATTTTAAATTTAATTAAATCTCATAGATATTAAATTTAATTCAATTTCATAGATGTTGAATTCAATTCAATTTTACAAATCTGTAATTTACCTCAATTTTATAAATTTGTAATTTACTTGAATTTTATCAATCTATAGTTTAACACAATTTCGATGGATCTCCAATTCAATTGAATTCTGTGGAACTTGAATTTAGTTCATTTTACGTATTTTAAATTTAATTAAATCTCATAGATATTAAATTTAATTCCATTTCATAGATGTTGAATTCAATTCAATTTTACAAATCTGTAATTTACCTCAATTTTATAAATTTGTAATTTACTTGAATTTTATCAATCTATAGTTTAACACAGTTTTGATGGATCTTCAATTGAATTGAATTTTGTGGAACTTTAACTTAGCCCAATTTCATAGTTCTATAATTTTATTCAATTTCATTGAATTTGAATTTAATTCAATTTTACCGATCTTAAATTTAGTTCAAGCTTATAGGCATTAAATTTTATGGATCAGTAATTTAATTCGATTTTCCGGAACTTGAATTTAGTACAATCTTGCAGAACTTGAATTTAGTTGAATCGCGCAGAACTTGAATTCAGTTGAATCTTATCGAACCCAGGTATAATTGAATTTTACGGCGCGACCGTTAATAAACGTTTCAAATCGATCTGAGAAATCATGATGCGGTTTCATCGGAACGACGGCGAATATTTTCGAGCAAGTTGGCGGTAGCAAGATAAAAAGAAGAAGAAAAGTAATCGGGTAAACGAGTTCGCATCCCACCGAGTTCTGATTATTTTCGTCGGGTGGTGGAAAATAATAAAAAAAAAAAAAAGAAAAACGCTAAAAGGGAAAAAAGCATTTTATTTACACCGACTACGCTTTTTCCAGAGGTTATTTTAATAGACGAGGGTTTACTTGGAAGGGAAACGAAATCTCGCGGCCGAGTTTTTTTCGAGACTCGTGAAAGTGTTCCGTGCGGTATCGATAATCAATACTTAGCGGCTGTGTGTAATTATGGGAAGGGAAAGTAATTTCGGACGTGTCCAGTTTTAATCGTCCCTTGAAACTTTCATATGGATCCAACCGAACTCGATTGCTTATTTAACAAGAAATTTCGGTTCGTTTGTTGTTGCATGTTTTATAAATAAATTGAGACCTGCGATGTTACGGACAAGATATTCAATGATTTAAGCTTCACTGGTTCTGTAACTTTCTGTCAGTCTATTAAAAGATCCGAGAACAGTTAAAAATTTTCCTTTTTTAAACTAGGTTAGACATTTTCATATCTTCTCGTAAATAAAGATACTGTATAATTAAAAGCAATCTTTGAGAAACAAGAAATATTGCACTGCGAATGTTTATTCATTTGTGATAATTCATCGAATGCGAAGGAAACAAGAATTGTGTAATACGTCGATTGTGGACAGCACATATTACATGATTTATTTATACTCTGTACAATTCGATATATTATATATACAGAAATGTCAGCAAAATATCTTCTTATCGGAAATGTCACAGAAATTTTTGACAAGATAGAAGAATTTTAGAAAGAGTGCAGAAAAATTGAAAAAATGAAAAATAGTGAACCTAATCTATACGACACACTTGTACTTCACCTTCAGGTTCGCAACCACTCAGAATTATTAATTTATTCTCACGTAATACTTCTACAGAAATTCTGCTGATAAATGAATTGAACTTCGAAATCCAGCAAATCTGGGTTACTATCAGATTATTGCTCCGTAAATCTTCGTGATCTTTGTTTGTACGGATACAACATGTATCAAATGAAACAGGCATCTGCATGTTACGCAAACCATATTGATTTTGCTGTTCTCATGTAGCAGATCTTGCGGTGCTTCGAATTTGCTCGAAAACTTCAATTGATTTAGCAGCAGAATATGTGAAGAATTACTTTGTAGATAATCAGAGTCTGATAAAGTTGAAAATTAAATAAAACACATGGATAAATTTAATCACAGTCATATTTTTATATTGGCATGTAACTTTTATCATAATTTTTTCATCATATTTTTAATATTATATTTATACATTTTTTCGTCGTATTTTAGATAAATATTAATAACATTCTTTGTTTCTCTAAAATATTGTAAAATATCTAGAATATTGTGAAATATGTTACAAGAGTCTTGTGTTCATAAGAAAATGTAAAAGTGGGTTGTTGGATTCTAATGAAAAATTTGGTGAGTTTATGTAGTTTGATAGCTACGAGGTATCACACTTCTTAATTTTGAAAGATTTTTGAAAATTGAATATTTGTGGCTGAATTAAGAATTTAAGGTTTTACTGATGTGGAAATGTGGAGATTTGATGGTTTAGGAATTTCGAAATATAGAAATTTGGAGATCTAGGAATTTAGGTATATTGGAATTTGAAGACATTGGTATTTTAGGATCAAGGAATTTAGGGACTTTGAAATTTGGCGATCAAGGGTTGTGGGAAGCTACCTAGAAATTGGAAACTCTGAAAATAAGATAATCTAGGGATTTAAAGGTCTAGAAATTTGAGGACCAGGTCTTTGGGATTTGATGATCAAAGGATGTGAGAATGTAGAGATTTGAAGGTCTGGAAATTTGCAAACCTGAAAATAAGACAATCTAGGGACTTGAAGATGGAAATTTGTGAACCTAGAAATAAAATAAAAGGTATTTGGAGATGAGGAAATTTAGTAGCTTGAGTATTTAAAAATCTAGAAAATTGAGGATTTGGAGAATGAGAAATTTTAGAACTTGGAGTTTGAAAATTTGCAAATTTAAAAAATTGAAAAATGTCAGAATTGAAATACTTGAGAATGTAGAGATTTGGAAGTTGAAATTCGAAAATTTAAGAAGCTTAGAAAATTTTGAAATTTGGGGTTTGAAAATTTGCCAACTTAAGAAGTTTGAAAGTGTCAAAATTGGAAAATTTGAGAATGCAGAGATTCAGAAACTATAAAATTTGAAAATTTACGAAATTTCGAAAGTTTTGGAATACCGTTTTCAAATGTGCTAATTTAAGAAATCTGAAAATGTTCAAATTGAAATCCTTGAGAATATAAAGACGTGTAAACTATGAAATTTGAAATTTTACGAAATGTAAAAACTTCGAAAATAAAGAACGTTTTTAAATTCTCAAATTCTTCAACTTCGTACATGAAGACTTGGTAATTCCACAGTTCCAAAACCTGAAACCTCAAAACCTTCAAAAGGTATAAACCCTACAAAACCTACAAAATCCTTCGAATTTTCAGTAAAACGTCCACTAAAATTCATCCACTCAATTTAATCACAGTAGAAACCTCTCAAGGTGTCTAAAGTAATTAAATTCAAAAAAGTGTTCATTCCAGTCGATGCTGGGTCCATGATTGACCCATCGTTCACGGTGGATTCATGATTTATCAAGATTGTCGAGGTGCACAGCTGTGAATCGTATTTCGTCTCGAAGCTGTGACTAAACGAAGTCGAACCAAGGGTAAAGATCGAAGTACAAGATTGAAGCTAAATGAGCTCGAGCATGTCTTTGATGGCGAAAGCCCGGAAGGGACGAAAGTCAACGGATAGAAAGAGAAAGAGGAAGTAGCAGGGCAAAGGTACCTCGAGCTTAGCTGCTTCTGGATCGAAGAGGACCAGAATCGTTGAAATCCTTGATTTTCTCTTTTCCTTTCTGCCGTGGAATCCTTTATTCTTCGCCTTTCGTCTTACGACGTTTGTTCTTTTTCCTTTGCTTTGAAGCTGTACAAAGTACAAACATACCCTTGGGACACGTCGCAGGTAATTAGTATTTGATTCAATAGTAAAAATTATTTGAGTCTGTGACTTTTTCGGTATTTTTCTTGGCGATCGCTTGAACCTTATGAGGAAGGATTTTAAAGTGACTGATGTAGTATAATAGCCTACTGAAATAGATTTATTGGACATCATTGTAAAAATTGTGAAGGTAGGTTAAGTGTAGTTGAGGTTAATCTTTAGTTATTGTATAAATTACTTTAGTAGCTAGGGTTAATTTTTAGTTATTGTATAAATTATTTTAGGTGTAATTGAAATTAATTTTTAATATCTTTAGTTATAATTCAGGTTAATTTTTAATGACTATAAATTACTTTAGTAGTTAAGGTCAATTTTTTATAACTATATAAATTACTTTAGGTGTAGTTGAGGTTAATTTTTAGTAACTACATAAATTACTTCAGGTGTAGTTGAGATTAATTTTTAGTTATCATACAAATTACTTCAGTTGTAATTCAGGTTAATTTACAATAGCTATATAAATTATTTTAGATGTTGTTGAGGTTAATTTTGAATAATTATATAAATTATTTTAGGTGTTTGTAAGGTTAATTTTTGGTAATTATATGAATTATTTTAGGTGCAGTTGAGGTTAATTTTTCGCAAATTTTCAGATTAGGTTAGATATGGTTTAAGTTTACTTTTAGCACTTGCACGAATTGCAAGGTTAGATTAGATGTGCTTAAGGTTCACTTTTAATATTTGCACAAATTCTAAGATTAGATTAGGTTTTAGTTTCCAAACTGCAAGATATGTTTGAGGTTAGTTTTCAATAATTGTCCAAAAAAGGCAGAAGAATTATACAATTATCATACAGTACAACTAATGACTATTTTAAAGTGAATTTATTTTTAAACAATCCAATCGAGTCACTGCTTAGGTTGGAATTAAGTTAAATGTTACCAGTTGTCCACATTCTAAGATTAAAGAGATAAAAACTCATTATGATGCGACTCCTTTCTTCTTCAAGGTTCAACTTACTTCTAGTGGTTCTATATAGTCCTAACATAGGTTAACTTTGAATTATGTTAGCTATTGTTCATCCAAATTTGAAGGTTGAGAAACATGAGAATTATACAATGATATAATTGATTGCTTTTTCGTGGTGATTTTATTCCTAATGGATCAACAGTTTTGGGTGAATTTAGTTTAGGTCCCAGTTAAATTTGGGTCAAGTTAGTTTAGGTCTCAGTTAAGTTTGGCTTAGAAACTTTTTATCATTGATTAATAAGAAACAATAAATAAAATTCTATCAGCTAAAAATATGAAGACTGAATTGAATTGTTAACAATATAGTTAATATAATGTAAGTGCTATTTTAAATTGATCCCTTCGGTATTAGTCTCTTAGGTTAGTCTAGATTAGGTTAACAATTAATAGCCACCCAATCTTTAAGGTAGAATATTTGAAAAATTAATAAACAATGTCACTGACTGCTGCTTGAGATTGAACTTGTCCCATTAAATAGTTTTGAGTTATGCTAGTTTAGGACCGAGTTGTGTCAACAATTAATAATTGTCCAAGTTCTATGACAAAAGAGATAAACTCGTTATACAGTATAATTCATTACTGTTTCTAGGTGAATATATTTTCTGGTGGTTCCATAGCGTCCTAGGTTAAAAGTCTGCATTAAAGTTAGGTTAACCTTTAATTCTCCAAATCTTAAGGTAAAACAATTACAAAATTACAGTTCTAATTTATTAGTACTTTAAGGCCAACTATTTCTAAGCAACAGAGTTGCAAGTTATAATCGACCCTATAACCTAGCCCTGATCACAAATAACCAACATGGTGGATGTGACCTTAACACAAGCAAAAACAAAATTAATCGTCTAGTAAATCATCACACGGCAAATAAGATATACGAAGTAAATATTCTCAAGACATCCTGCGACTGATACTTTCATCGATTTCCCATGTTTTTTCATCAGCGTAGCAAAGTTTCGAAGTCTCGAGTTTTGATATATTTCGACGATTCGACAAGAAATCCATCCGTAATTTCGTATGTCGCGTGCAAAAGTACCCTTAGGGAATAGCAGCTGCCATGAGCAATATGGATGGAACCATAGGTGCAGAGAAAGAAGAGAATTTTGGGGAACGCCTGTTGCTATGACAACCATCCAGGGTCTCTAAACGATCGACGATAGAAGCTGGATGCTTCGTATCATGTCGTTATCCACGTTTGTATGAAATGTATTCCAGTAGAAATCATAGTTGATTTCGCGCCACCTACTCTCACGCTAGGTACACATCGATCTTGGCATCGGTGTGCCACAATTTTCTTTTTTCCCACGTTCCACGATTTAACCGGGCTACACGTCGGCCCTCGAATTATGGCACGTTTCCAAGCATTCTTTTCGCGTTTTACATTCCCATTTGCCCTGACCGTCGGTGTTGGCACGTGTGATGTAACGTAAAAGCATAGATTAGGGCTTGCAAGAAACCGTTCTGGGGCAGCACCGCTGAATTTGCGATTTAGGTGAAAGCTTCAAGTGCTTACTTGTTGAACTTTCGTGGATTTTAGTAATTACAGCAGAGGAGTTACACATGTTCGTTGGGCGCTGAATTAATTGTAACGAACTTGTATCTTTAAACTTTTCTTTGTTGCATGAACTTTTTAACTTAATAAACTTTTTTGTATTCTCGTCACTGACAGGAATAGATTTTTCACTGGACAAATTCATTAACAAACATAAAGTATTAATTAAAAATAAAAATTGAGGAAAATGAAGAAAAGTATATTCTAACATTTTAAAATATAATAGAACATTGTAATTATACGAAATGAAAAAAATTTTGAATGATTTTAACTGTAAAATTCTCAACTCATTTATGTTTAAAATATGAGAATTTCATAGTATATTTGCAAGATTGCAGTGAATAGTCAAAAATAGATTTCATTTTCTAAATTTTTACCATATATGATTTTGAAAATAAAATGAAATGTTTGACGATTCTATCGCTATACAAGGTGTTTCAAAAGTGGTATAAGAGATGGAGTAATACATGAATAAAAGCGCAAATAAGTACAGAGAAAGGTTCACATTGAAAATTCGTGAAAACATTTGTAAGATTTATTTACACTGAGAATTTTAACATTAAATATCCAGTATACTTAGAACCATAATATTTTGCTTCGAAGAATATATATGGAGATTTTCTATACAAGATTCATAACAACTCTCATGAACTTGCAAAATTTCATTAAAATCTAAAGCGAAATTTTATAAAAATTTTCAATAAATTTTACTAAAAACTAACATGCGAGTTTTTTGTATCAGTGTCCATATCAGGCCATGATACGAAGAGATGAAATATAATATGTTTAAAGGACGGTAAAATTAATGGACTTGAATTTTCACTGGTGTATGGAAAATTTTCATTTGAAATTCATTGAAATGAATCGCGTCGATATGACAAAACACGAGGTATGCATATCGAAGCAACAGGACAATAGACCGCATCGAATTCATTTCTATCGAACGTTCAACGTTCCAGCAATCAAGAGTCACCGTTATTGACAGAGTGACGAAGTTTTACGTCTGTAGAAAGCTGTGAAGCTCGGTTTCGATCGATAGAAACGTCCAACCGTTTTGTATCCGAATTGGTTGTCCGCACCAGCGAACTTCCTGGCTGGCCGGATTAAGCCCGAACGGAATCGATATCGCCGCAATTCTGAAATTCCACGACCGTTTACAATACAGTTACCGTTTCGACCCACGTTTTCCTACCGTCCCGTTGTTATTGACTCACGATTAGGTAGTAAAATGAAGTCGTTGCTTAAATGCTAATCGTACATACCTATCGTGCCTTTATTGCGCTCTAAGCTGCCATGTTGCGCTTTGTGACGCTTCGAAGTTGTCCTTTCATCTTCCAGATTAATCTGCCGTTGAACAAACGTTCCAAACAATAGTTGTATGCTATACGTGCATCGCTTTTTTTCCTGCACACAGGGTTTTAGAAGCGAGCAACGAAATTACGAGGAACCAGTGTCGATATTTTCCTGTTCCAGGGGCTTTAGGGGCGGGGCAAGATATTAGGAAATTGGCCAATGTCGACATTTTTATATTACAGCTGCTCTAAAAGTAGGACCAATGATAATATTTTCATATTTTAGAAGCTCTAGAGACAGGGTTAATATCGATATTTCCCTGTTCTAGGGGCTTTAGAGGACAGGATGTTATGAAAGGCTAATGTTGATATTTTTATATTATAGAAGCTCTAAAGGCGAGGGTAATGTCCATTTTATATTTTAGGAGCTTCGGAGGCAGAACTGATGACAATATTTTTATACTTTAAGAGTTTTAAGTCAGTATCGATATTTCCCTGTTCCAGGGACTTTACAGGCGGGACAGAATATTACAAAAGGCTACTGTTGATACTTTTATGTACTTCAAACTCTAGAGGCTGGACCAGTAACGATATTTTTATACTTTAGAACTATAGAGGCAGAGCTACTGTCAATTTTTATTATTTAGTTCTAGGGACAGGGTCCATGTCGATATTTCCCTGTTCCAGGGGCTTTAGGGGCGGGACAGGATATTGCAAAAGGCTACTGTCGATATTGTTATAAAACTTTAAACTCTAGAAATAGGACAATGACAATATTTTTATACTTTAGAATTATAGAGGCAGAGCTACTGTCAATATTTTTACATTTTCGGAGGCCAATGGCGATATTTCCCTGTTCCAGGGGCTCTGGAGTCTCAGAAACTTTCGAAGATTAAAGATTAGTATTTTCACACACTATAGGTCATACAGTCTCAATCTTCTCAATGTGATTTATTTAGAAGGAAAATGTCAAGGTTCACTGTTTTCTGATTCACGTTTGAAGCCCGCAGCGTAGGAAAATAACGAGTGGTTAATGTACAATAATTTGCTTTCGTAGTGCCCACGATGTAGAAAAATATCGAGGTTTTGTTCTACAGGGAATCCCATGAGTGATGGTGCAAGACATTGGTATTAAAAATATTTAGCAGTATATAAACTTAGGTATGTAAGAATTGGGGTATACAGAAAGGAAACAAATACTTGAATATACTGAAATTTGGAAATATACACGTGGACATATTAAAGTTTTGATACATAGAGACATGGGTGAATATAGAAATTGGAAAATATGGCAATCTTGAAATATTTTATTCTTCAAATGCGCACATTCCAAATATCTATTTCTATATTTCTGTACCTCTAAAATTCCATGCAATCTATGTTTAAAAATCTCGAAATTGTCAATACCTATATTTCTTTATACGCTATATAAATTTTTATATTCCACATTCCTATACATAAACATCTATATTTCCCAGTTTCAGATCTCAATAAATAATTTCCACAACTATTCCGCAAATTCATTTGAATTTTAGAGCCCGCACGCTTGACCCCTCGAGTTATTGCGCGTGGAATCATCCGTCCCGCAATTGTATCGCAAATTGCGAACGCCTTGCGTACAATGAATTATTCTGCTATACAAATTTTGTTCGGTGAGTGGTGCTCGAGCGGAGGCTTTTAAAGTAAGAGGAAGGTCAGTAGGTAGTTCCTTTTAAAATTGCCGACTCGTTGCGGCCCGGATCGAAGCAACGAGCAACACTTTCATTGGTTTTCTGCCAGCTAGCAGCAGTGACTTGTTGATACTTGAAGCTTCTCGATGGGATGAGGAGGAACAGGGTTGACAGAGGCCGACCAGGTTTTCCACGAGCTTCAGCCAGCCTCGTGATCGAATATCGACGTTTCAATAGATCACCCTAAGTCGACTACGGACGCGCATTGAATATTTATGACTTCTGTTACTGATAGCCGGTCTGGGCCTTCTCTTACGCGTGTGCTCGAATCCTGACAAGAGCTGAGCGAAACGTTTCAGGTAATTTCACTTGCGGAAACCGTTATAATTCATTCAATTTTCTACCTTGTGCCAAGTAAGTAAAGGATTAAAATTCTAGGCTATTTAATCTCTTAGGCACGGCTGAACTTTACGCGGCGCTGCTTCTCTGTACGGCAGAGTCCGACGATAATTACGCGTAAACAGCATTACTACATAGTATGTCTGAAAAGTAACGGAACTTTTTAAATTCAAGGAAAACTAGCACCATCTATTAAAACAATATGCTATCTAAAAACAGTATTCCTCCCCTACAAAACAAACCAATCGTTATTGGAATCGAGCAACGAATTGTAAACTTATAGTGTTTAAAGCGACAGAACCTTTCGTCACCGTGTCACAAAATCACGATGGAGCAAGGAGCGAATATTAAATTCTGCTCGGTAAAGCTCGGTAAAACTTTTACAGAAACATTTGAATTAATGAAAAATGTTTATGGCGACGATTGTTTATCCCGTACACGTGTGTTCGAGTGGTATAAGCGATTCCAGGATGGTCGTGATACTTTGGAAGACGACCCAAAATCAGGTTTTGGGTTTTCCTAAATTCTAAACGATTCTAAAGGTATTATACTTCGGGAATTCGTTCCATAAGGACAAAATGTTAATGGCGAATATTATCTGGGTGTTATGAAACGTTTGTGGAAAAGAATTGTTCGTGTGAGGCCCGAATATCGAGCGCCGGGAAGTTGGTTTCTGTTGCATGATAATGCACCAAGTCACAGAACTGTTGCTGTTCGTGAATTTTTGGCGAAAAAACAAGTCTGTGTGCTCCAACATCCTCCATATTCGCCCGACTTATCTCCATGTGATTACTTCCTTTTTCCAAAACTGAAATTAATTATGAAAGTAACGTTTTATGACATTGATACACAAGTCCGAGCAGCTGTGACGAGGGTGATTGAAACGATTCCGCAAAACGACATAAAAAAATCTAACCTAACATTACTTGAGCGTGCCCAACGGTGTATTGATGCAATTTTTATTGCGTATTCTTGTAGTCCACGTCGAAACGATTTCGAGACAGTACCCATGTTTGTTTTTTGTGTAAGTCATTCTCAAGATATGAAGCATCGAAGTTCACATATCCTCAGCATTCGCATTACCCAAGGTGTACCGCACGAAGTTTGCACGATTAAATTTACACAATTTACGTGTCAACTTACAAAATTCAGAAACTTGAAATATAGAGAAATTAAAAACGTGGAAATAATAAAGATTAGAAATTTAGAACTGTAAAAAATTAAGAGATTAGAAATTAAAAATTTGAAATGTGTAAATTTGAATTGTTGAAAATTTGGAAATTTAAGGAACTAGAAATGTAAAAACTTGAAAACTTAAAAATTTGAAAGATTAGAAATTTAGAAACTTGAGAAATTGAGAAATTAGAAATTTGGAATATTGAAATATTCGAAATGTAGAAATTTGAAAGATAAAATATTTGGAAATTTGGTAAACTAGAAATGTAGATATTTGAAGAATTACAAACTTGCAAATTTGGAAATTTACGAGATTAGAAATTCAGAAACCTGAGAAATTGAGAAATTAGAAATTTGAAATATTCGAAATATAGAAATTTGAAAGATTAAAAACTTGGAAATCTGCGAAATTAAAAATGTAAGAATTTCAAAGACTGAGAACTTAGAAATTGAAGAAACTAGAAATGTAGAAATGTGAAAAATTACGTGCTTGAAAATTTGAAATCTTGAAAGTCTAGTAATCTAGAAATTTGCATGAACCACCCTGTATTCGTTTGTTATGAAAACGATGAAATTTATCTTTGCTACAAAATTTCCACGAAGAAATCCCAGAGGAGCAATAGTTACAGCGTTTCATAAAACATGTACAATACTTGGAGATGCTTATCTGCAAGGTTATTTTTTCAACGAGATTTTACAATTATCGTTGGTCGCTTAAGTAAGATTACTTCATTTTATCTGTTGATTTTTTGCAATACTATTGGAGTATAATTTTAAAACAACGAATTATTCGTATAATATCTTCAAATGATGCTGCATTTTGTAAATTTATATCGAAAAAATCCTACAACAGAAACTTATATCGTGTTATAAAATGTATATAGTATCTGAAAATATTTTTTCTCAAGTTCATTTTTTGAATGAATTTTTAAGATTGTCATCGATTTTTTAAGTGAAACTGTTCATCTGATGTTAATCTATTTTAAGGAATATTCTTAATAAGAAACTATTACAATAAAATTTTACAAAAACCACTCTAAATGTTTAAGCCACAAAGTTATAATAAATTTCGTAAATTAAAAATATTTCATGAACAATTCATTTTTTATGTATTACACCCTAATAACTTTTTGTTCGAAATATTTCAAGGAAATAATCTACCGAAAAATAGAGTAAGATTTCGTTCGAAAAATCGACAATGACCTTGAATGACCTTGCATATCGTTGTCAGAAGGAAATGACCTTAAGTAAAAATCTCTTTTGCAGTAACAAATGTTTGAAATCTTGAAAGAGTATAACTTTGTTTTACGAAGTTTTTTTTATAAGGTCGTTAATAATGGAGGTATTTAGATGACCCACAATGGACTCAACGTCACTTAATGTATATCAAAGTTGAAAACTTTGAAATTTGTTCAACTTGTCCTTGCACCGTGCAAAAGTATGAAATACGTGGTTGTACTTGAAAAGCATTAGCAGTGCTGAAATCCCGAAAAATTTGCTTTAAAGAAAATGTTTTTACTGTCACAATATTTGCCTCTCCAAACAGTGTAACTTTCCTCTGCTAAGCTTTCTCGCATGCCTCTGAGAAATACAAATATTTGTATATTCCCACTTAACTATTCCATTCCGTTGAGGGAAAATTTATGAAAAAGCGGTACCACATTTTACAATTTAATATTTTCACTCGAATTTATTTTGTCACCGGTGCAGAGAAGAATTAAAACATGAAGTTGATATTCGCTTTAGTTTCGGAAAAAATAACATTCCGCTTAATTTAACTTGTGGATTTTACCACATTCATTTTTTTAATTAATTATGCTCACTTTGCAGTAATTTACGCACAGTTTTATTTCCAAGCGTTTGTCCCGTATATATTTAATAGAAATTGAATATTAAGCAGAGCAATGTGACTCTGCTACGTTTAAACTTTTCAAACTCAGTATTTCTAAATTAAGAATTATTTAGAGAAAAATTGTACTATGAGATATTTATAAAGTATACTCGTATTGAAATATATTTGATTGAGTTCAAAAACTGTGTTATGAAATTCTTTCCAATTTGTAAAATAAATTTATATTGCAGAAATATTGCATTGTGAAATATTATTTCTAAATTAAGCTTGTACTCAAAAATATTTTAAAATGAAATTCTGCATTATCCTTAAGACTTGCTCGCACTCAAAAGCTTATGAAATTTGTAAAACAAAATTTGCAATTTATAAATTAAAATGAAAAGTTATTATTATGCAACGTGTAAATTAAAATTTGCAACAATCAATATGTAATTTATAAAACAAAATATGCTTTCTGTCAGAATTCTCCACCACAAAATTTTGATTAAGTATTGTTTCTCAAAGTGTGAAGAGGAGTTAATCAGTAGCTATGAAAGTCGCAATTCGTAGATAATGGAAATCGATCAGGAACGTTAATACATCGATGATTTTTTGTTTACCTTTCAAGTATTAATAAACTCGTAGCACTTTGCCTTTCGGCCAATAGAACGATTGAACGGTTTATTCTGCTTCTTTTTTATCGCAAACAAAGCGTTTGCTCAGCAGGGGCTCGTTTTTTATCCTAGTCAGCCTGGTCTTTTCAATCGGAATACGTGCCTATCGTTATACGATCGCCTGAAAAACATCATTGGACGAACGTACACAGAAAGTCAAGCTACAGCTCACTTTGAAATTCTTAGCAAGGATGTCGCTACAATAAAACTATAGCACTACAAGCTTTATTCAACGATTCCTCCATAAAGTTATCGGCCATAAATAGTTGATCCTTCTGATATTACTCAGAAGCTAACTTCTCCAAGAATGCTAATATTTTTAATGTGCAATAAATAGTTCATCCTTCTGTAAAATAAGTAATGTAATATTTAAATTAACTCAGAACCTCTTCAAGAACGCTAATATTTTTAATGTACAATGAATAGTTCATCTTTCCCCAAAATAAATAATGTAATAGCTAAATTAACTCGTTTTATGCAATGCAATAAATATTAATGTAGCTGTATGTGGATGTTTAGTTTCAAATTAATCAAACATAGGTTACACATATTAATATATAAAATAAAACAATAAAACATATTACCATAATTTTGTTGTTACGTTAAAATCTTTTAGGATGTATTTCTATAATCATACCAAAGATTAAATCATATTCTAACCTCAAAAGAGTAATCCCTGAAGAGGTTAGTCTTCCGACTGTCTTTGTCGGAAGACTTTGTACCAAATGTCTCTTCAGTAGCACCTCTGTCCTAATTAATACGGAATTCACAGAAAGATGAGAGTCATAGCAAGGCATGAGAATGTGTAGTCTCGCGTGAATAGGTTTAACGCGTTTAATAAAGGGGCGGCAAAATCTCATCCAAGATGAGGATGAATTTTTGAGTTTAAGATTGTACGCACACCTAGCCATAATATCTGCCCGGAGTATCGGTGTATCCCAATTTCCTGAAGCCTCGCGAAATAATTATGCTTTCATCAAGCTCCCCTAGCAATCGGTGACAATTAAACTCGGTACACAGTCCTCCATTATTCTGGCACGGGGCACGAACTAAGTACGGTTTCGTGGTAAAGTTTGACAGAACGACGGGTTTAAACTACGTTTAACTCGCCTCATGAGTTACCTACCCCTTCGTCTCGTCCTCTGTTCCCGTGGGTTACGTGTTCGATTCGTTGTTCGTGGTAACGGGAACACGGGAAAAGCTTGGCTGTTACTAAACCTAATCACCGTTCGATTACCATGCAAGTAACCATTGACCATGTATGGCTTCGAACATAAATATGTTGGGTGATTCGCGTAACTGTTACTTCGTCACTTCATGTAAACAACGCTCTAACTAGTTTATACTAGTTTATGTTACAGCAGACCAATTTATAACTTCTTTATGCATTAAGGTATGCAATGGTGATTGAAATATGTGTTCTAATTATTTTCTGTAGGATTTAAAGCAGTTTATGTAATTGTATATTTAGTAAAACGTACTGCTACGTATGTGATATATGAATCCGATGTACGAATGTGAGACATAAATTTGATATACGAATGTAATATACTAATGTGAAATATGAATGTGATATATGAATGTGATATACCAATGTGACATTTTTATGAGAAAACTCTGTTATTAAACAATTCCTTTTGATAAACAAATTTTCTTAAGTGAAAGAAATGAATTCTTTGTCATACATATAATGAAGTCAGATGTTTTTGTCCGAATTAGGGAACCCTTTCAGTTATTGCAGGTGTATTTCGTGCCCCAATTTCAGAGCCTGTCTGCGTTCCTCGCTATTATAGTATCTTTGAATGTCGCTCTCTAATTTAGCTTTTGTGAAATCTCACGATTTTGTTCCAACTGCTGTCGGTTTGTGGTAAATAATTTAATAAGAATGAAGCTCGGAATTAGCTGAGTGATATACGGCAGATGCTTCACTTTTGAAGCTTGAGGACCTCATTTTATGGGCAAGCTTGGAAATCTCCTGACGTTACAGAATTCGCTTAAAAATAAAAATAAAAATTTGTAGATGTCAACATTCATTTTTTACCACGTTAGACTATTCTACGTTATAATATGTATTTTTATGACGTATTTGATTTATGTCCAAGATTTCAGTAATTTCTCAATATTTAGGGTAAGAAGTATCAAAATATCGAAAGCTTGTTACGTATTCTTTAATAAATATTTGTAACATTGTAACATATTAAAATTATCATTTTTCATTTTGAATTTTACTCGCTAATAATTACGTTTACTGAAATAATTTTGTTTATGTTTATTTATATATTTACTTCTTCTATCGATAATTTTAACACAAAGCCTGCATTAATTAGCACATTCTATTTGTTACATTTGTCTCCATAAAAATAATAAAAACTTAAATATAATTTTTTTTTTATTTTCTTTCGGTACTATTGAATAGTGGCAATCTAGTAACAATTTTATAAAAAAATTTTCTATATTAACTTGTGAAATAGTCGGGCAACAGTTTTCATTTCAGTTATCCACTGAAATTAAAAAATCTTGCAACGTGAACATCGTAAATATTAGTTATAGAGACATGCATAGGCGTGAAGTTGGAAAAAATGTTAGTGAATTAAAATGAATGGTTCATGCTGTACATATATTCTTACTGTCATATTTTGTTCGCCAGTACAAATACTGCGTGCACGTTTTGTAGTTGCACCACGTTTTTAAACGCGGAACTTTCTGTCTTTTGCGTATATCAAATCCTGTCATCGTTCTGCTTAAAAAAGTGTTACGGTAGCGCATCGAAAAAATCTACAGTTCATGAGATATTTTAACTTCGGAAGTGAAGTTAACTGGAGTTCGTATAAAAGTTTGAAATATTTGACGAATTATTTTTTTTTAACACTGAACTTTAGCGCTTTTTTATGCAGGCTATTGCGAAGAAATAATCTTCGTAGTAAATCTGCAGTTCCATTTTTTTAAATGTGCATCTACGTTCTTTCTTGATTAACAAAATTTTATATTTGCTTTTATTTGTGATGGTTTGTGTAACTTATTTTATTATTTTAAATTATTTATACTGTTATGCGTACAAATAAATACTTAAATAACTGAGTATATATTTATTTGTTTACGTAATCACATATTATCCACATATGTTATATGTATATTATATACATGCATAAACATATTATAATTTTATATTTTATATATTTATTATAATTTCTTATTTATAATATAATAACAGTTACTTAAAATAAAATGACATAACATACAAAAAGTTGTAATTATTTTAAAGTTAATTAGATTTAAAAAATTTTATTAACTGCATACAATTTTATAACTACAGATTTTAATAACACAGGTTACTAAACACATTTTTTTTTTTTTAAGTACTAAATACACATAGTATATTTAAAATCACGAATTTCAACAATATGTATGAATCTACCCCTAACTTGTACAAATAAAAATTTTGTAAATTATTTTACAAATCATTCAAATTAAAAACTTTGTAACTATCGTTCAAATTAAATTTACGACCAGTAAAAGGACAAGAGAACGTCCATTTTGACCAGTAACTAATATTATAAGAGTACCGAAAACCAAACCGTTCGTTTAAAAGTAATTCAATATCCGAAATTTTCAAAAGTTATGATGGACGTTGAATCTTTAAGGTACCTTGATGAAGATTTTCCAGACTTTTAACATTCGATTAAAGTATTCGTTCAAAAGTTAAATCTCTTGGAAGCTTCCAAGAGGAAGTTTCGGATATCCATCATTATATGCAAGCAAGATTGCGGTGATGAAGAGAGGCCGACATAGAACAAAGGGTCAAGGGACACCATGTATTGTTTATGTCTGACGTTGTCAGCGCGTTATCCGCGGGCTACGGTCTCTGTTCTCTTGAATATTTCACGTTGTTTCTCTCCCTAACGACGATGCACTAACGAGATGATAATAAAATATTTGCTGACCTGTGACCCCTTTATGGAACGAACCATGACAAGATACCGAATCATTTTCGGGTGTACGATGCACACGTGGGAGCTGTTATGAATTAGTCGAATGACTGGTACTTGCTGTTTCGAAGGTTGCAGGG
This sequence comes from Megachile willughbiella, assembly GCA_945859595.2. Taxonomy (NCBI): domain Eukaryota; kingdom Metazoa; phylum Arthropoda; class Insecta; order Hymenoptera; family Megachilidae; genus Megachile; species Megachile willughbiella. The sequence continues at coordinate 17,653,717 of OX243796.1, forward strand.
GTTCGATCCTTGATGGACTCGAAGGTCATTCTGACAGGTAAATGTAACTTTGTTGTACGTAGATTGCAATGTAGGATGGTCAGATTTATTTATTATTTATTATGTCTTACTTTCCTTTAAATTCTTTTAATTTTGGGGGATGAAGTATGCGAACTTGCAAATTTGTAGATTCCCCATATTGTAACAGTTTATAAATCTTCAAGTCGCAGATTCCAAAATTTCTACATTCCTAAGTCTCGAAATTTTAAGTTGTTGAATTATCAAATTTTCAAGTTTTGAAACTTCTATAAGTCGAACTTCAAATTCGAAAGAAATTTTCTAGTTCACAAATTTCTGAACTTTCAAATTTCCGAGCTTGGGAGTTTTTACGTTTTTCAATTTCTAAATTAGGATATTTTCAAAGTACTCAAGATCACAAATTTACGAATTTATATGCACAATTTAGATAATAAAATTATTTCAAATATGGATAATAAAAGTATTTTGAATAGTGCAAAATAATAGTGAGGTTTCCAATGTTAAAATTTTCAAAATGGCTCCTCCGAGTGTTCCTACATCTGAAATAGTAATTCGAAAAATGTGTAAAAATAAATGTGAAAAAGTAAATTTTCAAAATGTATAAAGGTGTAAAAGAGTAAGTTTGAAAAATTAAAAAAAATAAATGTAAAATAGTAATTTTTCAAAATATAGAAGTAAGTGTAAAACAGTGAATCTTCAAAATATATAAAAGTAAAAATAAAAGCCCAAATCTTAAAATATATAAAACCAAATATAAGCCAGTTTTTGAAAATACATAAAAATAAATATAAAACGGTAATTTTACAAAGTTTACAAAAATGAATATAAAAAATATAGAAGAATAATTTGATATATATGACAACGTAAACAACAGCTGAGTATATCAAGACTGAATTTTAAAATACAATACAGGCATTATTAAAAGTAATTCAAACTGCTTGCCGGTTAATGAGGATCTTCAACGCTGGAAAAGGGTATCCTGTATATTCATGAAAATTTATGAGCTGCCAGAGTAGTTATATCCTTATTTATTACATGCGTCCTTTCGCAGCCTGTCAAGACTGTTAACTGCAGCCTTTCAGGATGCAAGAAATTTCATGCGAGAAGTTTGGTGCAGTCTCGAGGGTGGTTTGGTGCCACGTAGCTTACATGGCACGTCATGAACGCATATATTAAGTGTCGGTGAATTTACTTTATCAAACTTCTATCTACATTAATCCCCCGACCTCTTGTTCTTTCCACCTTGTGATTCTTGATCTACCATCTGTAAATTTTCTACCGTAGATCTACGCTGTAGAATCTGCATACTACATCGTGTACCATAATTTCAGTTTATACAGTGATTAACACTTTAACGACTGCCCGTCTACGCAGTCAAACGTCGCCAGGGGCCGGCAGTATTTTTGAAGAGTTAATTTTAAAGAACTTTATTGAATTCACGAAAAAGTTAACATAAAACAAAAAACAACAACAATTTAACGACAAATTTAATATTTTTCCTTTGTATGATAATTATTAAAGCAATTACACATAAAATATGTAGGTTTTCTAATTTTATTTGCATAGCAAACATGGCAATCCCTTCGTACACCCTTTTTTATTGCCGATATTTGAACTAATTGATGTTTTATCCCTCCAAAAGAAATTAAAAATTGGCAATAATTACCTAAAATCAAAGACGTGGCGATGAAATACGAAGCCAATAGCAATATCCACGCTTGTTTACATTCATAAATTATCACACAAAGAGTGTGGTACTGGCCAACAACCTTCGGCGGTAGCATCACACACATGTTGTGTGAGCGGTCGTTAACGGTTGTTCCGGCTATCACACAGATGTTGTGTGAGCGGTCGTTAAAGTGTTAATATTCCTTGTTCAGTCAAGTTATAAGGTAAAGGTAGTTGGTCAGTTTTTAGAAAACATAAAGAAATAAGGTTTTTATAAGTTGTGCACTTTTGATGGAAGTGAACTTCAGATGCTACGACCTCTGATAGTTTTTATAACAATTACATGTGAAGTGATGTATACTTACTGATAATGAACATCTAAATTCATTAATATTTCTACTTTCTTAACGTCTCGGCTAAGAATAGTTGTACTTTCCAGTTTCCCTAATTTTCACATTTTTCTTAATTCTCTATTTTTAAAGCCTGTATTTTCAAATTTCTATATTCCCTACTTTTTATAGTTATCAGATCTCTACATTTCTTAATTTTTATAGCTCTCAATTTTCTATATTTCCAAATGTATATATTCCTGATTTTCTCTTTTTTTTCTTTTTATAAATTTAAAAATGTCTACATTCCTAATTTTCTAGTTTTCTGTTTTTCAATATTTACAAATTTCAGTATTCCTCAATTTGTATACTCTGCAAATCTTTACATATCCTAATTTCTGACATGTATCAAATATTTAAATTCCCTAATTTGTGCATTTCAAATATTTATATTCTGACTCCCACATTCTCAAAGTTTGTATATTTCCAAATGATTGTTTTTCCAATTCTTGCATTTTCAACTTTCTATATTCCCCAATTTTTATTTTTCTCAACTCTACATTTTCTATTTTCTATCTTCCTAAATATTTATATTTCCAATGATCTATTTTCAAATTCTCTATGTTTTTAGGATTCTATATTCTCTAAATATTTATATTTTCAAACTTCCATATTTTTCAATGTTTATATTTTCAAACTTCTGTATTTTTCAATTTTTATATTCTCAAACGTCTATTTTTCCAAACTCCTATATTCTCAACATGTATGTTTCACAATGCTTATTGCTTACTATTTTTGTTAATATAAAATTTAATATTAACCATGACTGCTAATATTATTACATTAACATTATTGCACTATGACAGTTCCAGTTTGTCATGAATCTTAATTAATCAATTCTTCTAATATCTTGGTCATCGACTAGAACCATAATTGGCCATAATAATTTGATTATAAAGCGATTAAATAAAACAAAATACAAAACACTAGATAATACAGGAAATTTGTGTACTGGTACCTATAGCAATATTTTCAAATTTATTGAAATGCAAACCCTTAAATATCTCGCAATAACGAAAAATAAACTTGCCCTACTTTCGAAATAAACGGTTCAAATAAAAGTGTAAAAACACTGAATTTTATTGTACAAAACCATCAATAGAGACTGTAATAAAAATAGTGTATCTCTTCTGAAATAAAAGAAACCTTTTATAGAACAAAAGAAACCTTTTTTAAAATAAAAGAAACCTTTCCAAAATTAAAAGAGATCTTTCCTAAAACAAAACAAACCTTTCCCGAAATTAAAAAGACTTTTCCTAAAACAAAACGAATCATTTCTGAAATAAAACAGACAATTTCTAAAACAAAACAAACCATTCCTAGAATGAATCAGACAATTTCTGAAATAAATCAGACAATTTCTAAAATAAATTAGTCAATTTCTAAAATAAATCAATCAATTTCTAAGATAAAACAGGCAATTTCTGAAATAAATTAGACAATTTTTAGAACAAAACAAACCATTTCTAGAACGAGTTAAACAATTTCCAAAACAAAACAAACCATTTCTAGAATGAATCAGACAATTTCTAAAATAAATCAGACAATTTCTGAAATAAAACAGACAATTTCCAAAATAAAAGAAATGTTAAGTATCGTTTTTAAAATAAATATCTAAAGAATTTTTCTATGCAAATTGTGCACGTCGGATGTCGCGCACCGCGATGGTTTCCATCGGAAACCGAGGGAAGAGAAATGCCAGTCGGACGCAGAAGAATCGCAGAAGATAGTATAACCGATTGTTGTTCATTTAAACTAAATTACCTTTAGAGAGAGACTTATTGCCGTTGTCTGAGCTAGCCAAGTGTTAGAAATCGACATCTCATTACGTTGAAAAACGATTGGTGCGAAAACGTGGCTGGGGTCGTAGCTGGTTGCCTCTGCTCCAGGAATTTGTACGGGAATTTCTATCTTTTTTACTTATTCCCAGCCTCGAGTACTTTTCCCCTTTTTTTCGTAGGCACTTGGAGGTTTAATATCAACAGAGGATATTCGACAGCCTTGACTGACCCGAACCTCTGCACACACCGGTGAAATACCGCGTGTTTATAACCTCGGCCTAGGGAAATCCACGGAATGATTACCCACGAGGTTTAAATTGCAAATAGACGAGGAGCGTACGGAACGCGTTTGCATCGGTGAAAATCGGTTATAACGTCTCGTGTAAATCACATTCCTGGATTAATAACTTTCCCGTCTAGTTAGCTGATTTCGTTTCGCGATAATCGTGGATTCCGATATGAGAGGCTATTAATCAACTCCTGTACAGTTTATATAGCATATTTCCTTTTCGACATCATCGTTTACGCGTTTTGGTACGAGAGGAAATTAATCAAGTATAAGAATTATTACTTGGTATGAGAATTAATTACGCTTCGTTGTATTTGTTAATTAAAATGTTGGATGTAAATGGTCGTTATGTGTAGGTCTTGTAATATGTCGCATTGTTGTTTGTTTGATTGAATATTGTAATTTGTTACTTAGTAAATCATAGGAGTTCTTTTTAAAATAAAAATTTATTAGGTTTCGTAGGGACATTGACAATGAATTCTATTTCTAACAGAATTAGATATAAAATTAATTTAAAAAATTAGAATTTATGATTAAATTATAATAGTAATTTTTGCAGTTGTATAAAAGTGATCGTCAGGAATAATAAAAATTAGTGTAGTCATCAATTATTTAGCAATTGATGCGACTTTAATTAAAAGAGAAGAATAAGAGAAAAATAATAAGTATTCCTATAATTGTAGTTTCTATGTAATTTATTTTGATTTGTGTGATTAATTAATATCAGAAAGCATATTGTGACGGCAATAGCACTTGTAGCTTTTTAGTTATTTTAAAGAGATTATATTATTCTTTACTAGCAGTGAATCTTTTCATAAATATTTGAAGTAATATAAATGATAAAAGTGATGTTATTTTTAGAGAATTGTTAAAATTTAGAAGAATAGCAACAGAATGAAATAAAATGGAATATATTCTGACTATGTACATATAGGAATACGGAAATATGTAGGTCCTCTATTTGGCTAGAGCGCAACTGTACAATGGCGGACGCGGTAAGCTTCTTTGCAGAAAATGGTGGTATAATAAAAAGCGACATCATTCGTTGGTTTTTGGGTTGTAAATTTTTCAGTATAAAAATTTACGAATTTACGAATTTAGAAACTGATGCATTTGGAAATTTAAGTATCTGGAGCTTACAAATTTCGAAATTTTTAGATTCGACACATTTATAATATAGAAATTGGTAAATTTGAATATTTGAAAATTAAAAATTTCAAAATTTAGAACTTTAGAAATATTGGAAATGTAAAGACTTGAAGATTTGAAAATTAAAGAGCTTTAAAAATTGAGAAATTTGGAAATTTTAAGATTTGACTTTACCAAAATTTAGAAATTGGCAAATTTGGATATTTGAAAATGAAGAATTTTTAGTATATCGTACTTTGTAGGTACAGGGTTTAGAAACTTTGGAAATGTGAAAACTTGAACATTTGAGAATTAAAGATTTTTAAAAATTAAAAAATTCAGAAGTTCTCAGGTTTGTGAATTCAAAATACAAAATTTGGAAATCGATATTTGTGATCATAACTGACCACTAACAACTCTAAAACTATTACATTAAATGTCATTGCTACATGTCACGCTAAATAATGTTCAATCATTTTTAAATTTCATAAAATTCCTTTTATGAAATAAAAAAATTTATGCTTTCAAATTTTCAAATTTTGTAAAGGTTTCTATTCACACGTTTGCCTGTTAAAAATTCTAACAAAATTGTCTACACTGAAATGTCAACGTGATGTTTATTTTCTACGTGCCACTAACAATTAAAGTAATCTTCACATTTTATTAACGTAAGTTAATTACATTAACAAAATGGAGAAATACCTGTCAAAAACGCTTAATATATAAATTGCAACTGACTTTAGTTTAAACAAATTTCCAGTAAATTTTTACAGTAAGTGTGAATGTCATACGCTAAATAAAAAAGTTGTAACCCTAAAAAGGATCCAAATAATCCAAACGACGCTCAAAATGAAAAGCAATCATTTAATTACCCTTTACCCATTTAAATAGAATGGACAGTAACGCACATATAACTTTCACATAGCAAATAATATAATATTCTTGTTTATCCGTTTAAAGTTCTTGTTTATCCACAATCACACACGCTTGTCCAATAATCATTCACAGCTTAATAATGATGATTTAATTTATTCCAAAATCAAGTATTTCCTCTATCAAATCGACGCTAAAAATATTTCAACTAAATTATACATGAATAATACAATTAAAAGAAACGAAAAAATGAATAATAATTTCCTTAGAAAAAGACAAGAAAATTTCTGTCCTCAATTTTTCTCCCTGCCAGTTTTAATCTCCTGCTAATCTGGTAATCACAAAAAACTCGTCTTCGATAATCTTCTTCTCCGAATGGATGCATACTTTATTTAATCCGGCTAATAGATTTCGATATATCACGATTGTAACTACGGTCCACTGTGAATACGAAGAAAGTTATCGAATGGATTCGAATCCACTCGAATAAGTATTTGGAATTTGGACGATTTCGAGTTGATCGTTGGCGATCGACGAAGAGGCGTATCTCTTCAATTTATTCCGGAGCAACCGGCTTTTGTTGTAAGCGGATTCGAGAGTCCGTCCATTTGCCGGCGGAAGAGTCTGCCACGGATAGAATTCATTCTGTTGTGCATACTATCGATTATTCTCGAGTCCCATTCACCGCTCTTACGTGTCGTTTTGACTTTGAAAGCACGCTACCTCCTATTCTAGCCTCAACTGTTTGATCTACCCGCTGATCGATCTATGAGATCAACTGGAAATCGTTCTTTTATCATTGTACGCGGCTAATGGATCTTATCCGACATTTTCGATTGAACTTTATCATTAATATCAAACAGAAAACGTTCTATTCACATTTATTGTTAGCTTAAAGTGTATTTGGATTTGTACTTCAGATTGTTTGTATCTCGTGTTAATCATTTTTTTATTATTGTGCATTGCTAATCTAGCTTATCCGCCATGTTAATAATGTTTTTCGATCATACTTTAACCGTTACCAGTGGCTAGTTTATATATGATTCTCAGTAGGTTATTGCTGATTTCGGTAAATATGCGAAAAATCTTCAGTATTATAAGAATAACGTTTTTGTTTTGAAAATATATTACAAATATATGAGTTTAAAATAATTATTTATACGTTTTTAATGTATATTTTTTGAAACAATCTCCAAAGGAATGGTATGCTGTTGCACGTTTTACAAAAGCATAGTGTTGTTTTTTTTCCTCCAAGCAACTTACGAATTAGAACATACTAAGCAATCGTTATGTTTTTCTTTAGTATCAAGTCGCAAGATATGTAGTTTTCCATCTAATCTATCCTCATTGTTAATATGAGTTAAAATTTGTTAAAATCCTCATTGTTAATATGAGTTAAAATTTGTTAAAATCCTCATTGTTTATCTTGTTGTTAATGGCGTTCCATATCGCGAAGTTTCACCTTCTCGAAAATTAGAATTTCGACAGGTTCCATCATTGTCACCTCTCACGTGACGTGTGACCGCAGCGCCAAAGTAGTGTCACGTGAGAGGTGACTTACGACCGATAAGGGTTAATAATAAACAGAAGATGTCCTACTCACTTTCATTTCTAGCCTGAAGTATATTAGGATTTATAGAGTTTTAGATTATTTTATATTTCATACGGAAATTGTTCTTTTATTATTGTACATTGCTAATCAATCTTACACGCCATTTTCATTAAAATTATTTTCGATCAAAGTTTATCGCTAACAACGAGCGATATTCACTTAACATTTATTATTAGCTTCAAGTGTATTAGATTTATGGAATTTGTGATATTTTTGTACTTCGTGTGGAGTTTGAGATGTTATGTATATTATGTAGAATTTTGCAATTTTACGTGTTTGAAATCTTAGAATTTGGAAATTTTGGAAATTACAAATTTTGAGACTGATAATTTGGTATGATAATTTGGATCTTGGAATTTCAAAAATTTTTGAACGTCATGATCTTTGGATTTTGAAGCATGAATCTTTGAAATTTGAAGACTGCTAGAATTTTAGAATTATTGAATTTTGGAATTTTTTAAGTTTTGAACTTTAGGACTTTAGGATTTTAAATTTTGAAACTTTGAAACCGGTATTTTCAGAACAATAAATATTTATAATTTCGATTGATATACGGCTTTATTTACCATTCTTAATAAAATGGATTAAACAACACGCCAATAATTGATATATTTACCTTACAGATTACGTAGCTAAAATGTGTACATATGGAGACATGATCATTTACCTTACATATTTAACTTATTAAAACTTGTAAATACTGTTAACAAACATCTCGATAATAAAACAATTCTCAGAATATCAAACTGGTGAATCTACAGACCAAATGCCTCACACAAATCCGAATATGTATTTAAAATTTCAAGTACGTACTATAAATCTAGGTAGAACAAGAAAGAGATGTAGAAATTTTAAAGTCGTTCCAAACGATTAAACGTGTTTGAAATTACCGAAAACGATACCAAACACAATAATTCTTCATTTTACAACGGCCGACGTCAATGGCGATCAAGTATTGTCATCAACGATGAGTTATAGAGCTTTTAACGTGCTTCCAATCAATTGTGTGTCAAAAATTATCGAAAACGACACCAAAATATGGTTTTTTATCGATTCGACGATGATTGACGTCGATGATCAGGTTCCTGTCGTCGCCGCCAAAATCTATACAACAAATTTAGGGTGTCGCATGAGTCTACCCTCAAAAATTTCAAAAAGACCCAAAATTGCGACCTGTAGTACAGACAAACGAATAAATGCAGGTCGAGTCATCAGGAACCTGAATGCATTCAGCAAATTCTTATACTTTTCATCTTTAACACTAGGTTTGATGGTCACTTATATTTTGAACTAAAGTAGAAAAATAAATAAATCGGGCATGATATAATTGCCTAAGGCATTCTTTAGCTTGACGAAAGTTGTCACACATTTTTACAAAAATTTCTTAATAACTTTCGTCATTTAAAATAAGAGATCTATGATCCATCATTTTGACGGGTTCTGTAAATCTAGTGTTAACCCTTTGCACTCCTATGTCGAGTGTGGCTTGACATCACATTTCGGATCTTAGAAATAATTCAGATAAATAGTTTAGTTAAATATATATATTTTCATTTATTTACTATTTATAATAAATGAAAAGTCTCATACTCTGCATTGTTGCAGTACATTTCATTCAGAACCTTTCTTGATCTATTTTGTAAACGAAGTTGGTAGGTAGTAGAAATTAAGGTGTGCAAAGGGTTAATAAAATGAAATACACAAGCGGTTACTAATGGAGACGTGGTCACTAATGGATCCACTTACCTAATACGTATGATTAATGGTTGCTTAAATTTCTTTTCGTAATGAGAGTCCCTGTGTAGCGTATTCGAAATCGAACGGATCGATGGTAACGCTTCCGGCAAATATGTCTCGTTATATCTAGCTAACAGCTAGTGGATGCATCACCGTGTTGCACTTTCAATCACCGTCGCAGTTACCGCGAAACGAGGTCGATGATTCTCCTCGCATTTTCCACCCCTTTGGCTCGACTTGGCGCCTGACTTTACGGGAACGGCTATCTCCACCACCCATCCACAATTAGGTAGGCGGAAGCGGAAATAACGCGACGGGGAGAGCCGTACAGTTCCGCCAAAGAACGAATACTATTTTCATCGAACATGCTGAAACCGTTTTACCAATTTCTGATCTTCCTTCGGTGAAATGGCCGCGGCTTCAAACCCGATTCTCTGATCAAGCGTTAGAGAGTTCTGAAGAAATTTTTATTTATTCTTAGGTGACTTCAAAGATTATTTTGGATTCATATTTTTGTGCAACGTTAGGTATTAAATTTTAATAGATAAGAGTTCGTTTTTATGAAATTTGGGTGAAATGTTGGGACGAGAATGTTCTACAGTCTTAGACAATATATGCAAACTTCATTTTCAAATTTTTCTGATTTTCAGTTTCTGTATTTTTAAATTTACGAAGTTGTACAGTTGTATCAGTTCGAACGCTGACATTTCTAACTTCATGATCTTTTAGTTTCTTCAATTTTTGAATTCATTAATTTTCTATATTTTTAAACTTTCGTGTTTACAAATCACATGAAGGTTAATTTCAGACGAAATTCGTTCTGTCAAACTCAGCAAACGTACCGAAGCAACATAAGCTCATCAGTTCTTCCTAATTAAAGCTGCGATGCAATTAACATGTACAGATGTAAAATTTCGACCTCTGGTATATTGAAATTCATAGTCGTTGATATCTATACGTATATCGAAGCAACCGCGGAATCACGGAACACCGGCCGAGCCGTTCGACGGAAAATAATGATAACTCGAGCGTAATTACGGGTCATGGTCGCACAGGGAGGTAATTTCACGCGTATCATCGTGCGTGTCCTAAATTCCCCGACAACGGTGGAAACCAATCCAATCACACAGAATTCCAGTGGTGACCGATCCAGTAATACCGTGGCAGCTCTTCGAGTACAGGTGCTCATTATTCCTTCCTCCTTCTGCTTAATGCCACATGCATATCTCTCGTTGACCGACAAAGCCTGGAATTCCATTGCGAAACCATGGATCTGTTAATAATTTGGGGAGAAGTCATACGCTAACTGCTTTGATTAATAGATTTTTACCTGTCATGAATATTAGAAAAAATTTGTTTAAATTATTTCGGTAAATGTATCAGTAATTATTAAATCTTATATTTGTAAATTTCACTTCAATTTTATGTATGTCAAAAAGTACTGATTATCTTTTTATGAATTATTGCATAGAGTTAGATCTGATACTGTAGGTGGTTTTAGGGCACATTTTGTAGTGATCGAAATTGAAGAAGTACAATAGTCACCTTAACCACAGACCGGTTAGTATTGCAATAAATATATCAGTAATTACTGGGTAAGTGTAATGGTAATTGACATTGTTAAACTAATTTGTTGTTACAATTATTAGTCTTCCTTTTTCATAGGAATTATTGATCCTTCTTTCTCATTGTAATTATTGGTCTTTCAATTTTTAATTAGATACTGGATTTGAATATTTGTAATCGAATTGAACATATTATGTGTTCTATTTAAAAAATGTTGATCCTTGCAAGCTGTATAAATTGATGCATTCAATTTTTTTTTTAATTTGTATAATAATTGATGAGACTGTGACAACCATCTGTTTTGATTGATAGCCTTTTCTGTATCACTGACTAATAATACATATTAGGAAAAATATGTTTAAATTGTTTGGACAAATATAATAGTAATTCATATTATTAATCATTTTTAGTTATAATTATTAGTCCTCCTTTTTTATTATAATTGTTGGTTTATAATCGAATTGAATTTTTCAGCATTAATACATAATTTTATTAAAAAAAAATTTAACTTTGAGGGTCGTAGAGGATGATGCATCTATTATCTTTAAAATGTATATAATCTACAGTTAAAATTAACAGTTATTGTTCTGTAAATAATGGTAGCTTGTTAGATAAAAATATATGTGTAAATGATTCGAAAGCTTTTTTTTATTAGCGCACTATCAACTACAATTACAGATACGTTGATTTCTGAATCGAGTAGTTATTTCTTCACAAGTAATTGTATAATAAATTTTCACACAGTGATGTGGTAAAAATTTATAAAACTAAATAATTTATAAAAATGTCAGTTATTAACACTCCGTCAGTTACGAACACAAGTATTCTAAAATATAAGAAACTTGATTTCTAAAATGAGTAAATAGGTTATTGCTTCATAAAGAATCGCACGTCCAAAAATCGATTCGATTGGATACTATCGACAACCGATTCGATAACAGCGACAGACTTAACACTATTCCGGAAGACTGTCTTCCGTTTCCGGCAATGTCGAGTGTTTCTATGCTAGTTACGCTATCGACTTCGTTCTCTTAATCCTGATTTCGACGTCGTTTCTCGGACAGAATTTCCAGCAACTCTGGAGATATACAATCTCCTGGACAAAGCGTAATAAATCGAGCCCATGATACCATAAGTTATGTCCAGGATTTATGCAACAAATTGCTACGTATACACCTATAACTTGTAACTTTATACTGACACTGTAAAATGTGTCTCTACAAACGTACAAAAAAGAAGAATGTATATAAATCTTTCAACCGATGGTTTTTCTGCTTTATTTTACTTTTTATCAAACGGATTTATTGTATCATGGTGACGAATGATAGTTCTACATTTCCCATGGCCAATTTTATTCCTGCAAAAGATTTTAATAATTTTAGTACAACGATTTCAGTAGAATGTAGTTTAATTTCGACGTAGAATGTGAAAACATAGGTCTGAAAGTTGTAGGGAGTATTTATTTAACAGTTGCGTAATATGGAGGATACAGGCTGTGGGAATGTTACAAATTTTCAAATTTCAAGTTTTCAAGTTAAATAAATTTATAAATTGTTAAAGTGCTAAACTGCTACACTGCTAAATTTCTAAATTCATACATTTCTAAATCTTCAACTATTTACATTTTCAACCTTCTAAATGCCCAAGCTTTCACATTTATGAATTTAAAATTGCAAAATTGCTAAATTGCTAAACTACTAAACTGTTAAACTGTTAAACTGTTAAACTCCTAAATTTCTTCATTTCGCAATCTCTCAATCTCTCAATTTTTCACTCTCTCAATCTCTTCATCTTTAAATCTCTCAATTTCTCAATCTCTAGATCTCTATATCTCTAAATGCCAAAGTCTAAATTTCTGAATTTCTAAGTTCTACTATTGTCGAATTTCAAAATTTCAAATCCTCGTATTCTAGAAGTCCTTTCTATGGATTCTCCATATAGCACGAATACATCAATAACCCCAGTCGACAGCAGATTTACCACCAGTATTCTTTATTTTATAGCTCAAAGCCACTTGTCACAGAATTCGCTCCTATCCGTCTACGGCTATCATTTCGAGTCCGCCAGGGTAGCTTTATGCAATCCCCGTAATCGAGTTTCTCGATCATAAAGTTCACTCGTCCGCCGTTGGTTCCCATTGTCCCAAGTCGCGGAAGTATATCAGGCAGTTAGGGTTGTTTACGAAGACGTGAAGACTGTGATCGATGCGCAGCTACCATCGCGCTCAGGGTCTCATCTTCGGTCCGTTAGTGTCAGGTCAATTAAAACATAGACAGTGCTTGTGCCGAGAACAACAGCACACACTCGTTGCACTTTATATAAACTAAATCCGCTGACAAAGCGCAAAGTGTACGGCGTACATGTGGTAGATACGAACACACGGGTGTAACTTCTTCGCCAACAAGCAAACAGCTAATGTCGTGATCCTTTGTTGTTGGCTAATATGTACGGAGAATGGAGGATGGAAATAGGAACAGGAACGGACCAAGTTCAAAGACTTCGATGCTTGACGCGGGTTTGATAAGGGAAAATTACATTGAGACCCATTCTGCTTTGTCGCATTAACGATCAGTCGTAATAGGAAGATAAAGTCAATCGAATTCGCAGCTTGCCTTTGCAACTTGCAACGGGAGACGCTCACGCTTTATCTACCATCATGGTGCTTTTAGGTTAGGTCCTCTTTAGACGTCCTCTGGGTAGTTCATTTATTACCATTTGCAGGTTTCAGGATTTTTAGGGAAATAGATAACGATGATAGATTTTAGGATAGAATTCTTCTACGTTTACTGTAAGCTTTGGTTATGGTCTTCGTAGATTCTACAATTTTCTTGGAACTGAAAACTGATGGTGGGATTATTTTCTGGTTTGTGAAGTTCTAATGTTCGACTTTTTGGAAATTTCTGAATTTTTTATTCCTGCATTTTCCTGTTTTCTGAAGTTTTTAATTCTTATATTTCATAAGTTTTTAAAATTTTCGAATATTCGAATTTTTGAAATTACAAATTCCCAGGTGTGCTTCTAGTTTCTGAAAAATTAATTTAAAAATCAGTATTTTTAATTTTGGTTTGGATTTATAAATTTTTATGTATTCAAATAATCAAACTCCTAAATTTTTAAATATTCAGATAAATAAACTCCTAAATTTCGTAGATTTCGAAAATTTCCACATTTCTAAATTCTCATATATCAAATTTTCAATATTTTCAAATTTCTAAGTATCCAAATTTCCAAATAAATATCTATATTTGCACATTTTCAAATGATCAAGGTTACGAATTCGTATAATTTCAAATTTTTAAATATTAGTTACCAAGTTTTCTAATTTCCAATTTCAAAATTACCACATTTTCGAATCATTAAATTTCAAAATTTCTAAATCACCTGTAACTCAACTTTCTAAATTTTTAAATTCTTCGGTTACAAAATTTAAAAGTTCATAAATTCCTAAATTCTTCAGTTAATAAATTCAAAAATTCATGAAGTCCTAAATTCTTGCAGTATTATTCTATAATTCTTCTTTACCCAAATTAATTTTAGAAATTTATGGATTTCTAAATTCCTCGGTTATGAAACTGAAAACTTTATAAATTCCTGCATTCTGTAGTTACTAAATTTAAAAGTTCACAAATTCCTAAATTCTACAAGTATTAAATTTAAAAATGGATAAATTCCTGAATTGTTCTGTTACCAAATTTAAAAATGTATAAATTGCAAAATATTTCTGTTACTAAAATTAAAAATATATAAATTCCTGTATTCTTCTGTTACCAAATTTAAAAATGTATAAATTGCAAAATATTTCTATTACTAAAATCGAAAATGTATAAATTCCTAAATTCTTCAGTTACTAAATTTTAAATTTATAAACTTCAGTTCTTCAATTACTAAATTTCATAATTTATGTATACCTAAATTCCTCTGTTATTAAATTAAAAAATTTATAAATTCCCAAATTCTTCACCTACTAAATCCCAAAATTTATAAATTCCTTATAACCCTTTATTTATAAATTCCTAATTCTAAGAACTCCCAAATTTCAAAACTTTGAACACAGATATTTAACGTGAGTTGAAGCAAGAAGTTATTTGGTTCAGCATACTTGATCTTCCCATAATATTTCCCGTTTGCCAGACGTTTGAAAGAAGAAGGCAGAAAAACGTGTTACATGGCGCGAAAAACTGTAGCTTTCCTGATATTGGCAGTTTAATCTAAAGCTTGATGTATTAAGGCGCTGGGGAAATTATCGATTCGTACATTGCGAAATATCGTGTAAAGTGTGAAAGATATTCGATATACATGTGTTAAATTTTAGGATCGAGAAAATGGAAACTGTTTTTCCTTTTTCGATATGTCGAAAGTAATATAAGGGAAGAAAATATATCAACTTATTCTCGTTTTTCATTTATTTCATCGCATTCTGTTAAATCGTTATAAATAAAATTATTAATATTATAAAATCTCAATGTGTGATCAAGTTGTGTGTGTTCAAATTCTTCATAATGTTAAATGTTATATGTATATTAAAAAAAGCTACTGTTCTTTACAACAGTTTATTCAAAATCATACATTTTATTTTACATCTAATAATTTTTCTACTGTATTTCGTGCAATATTTATGATTGTTATATATGATTATTGGACCATCATAAAATGATTTCTGACAGTTGTTATACATGGTCAGGACAATCCTGATTATCATAAAACGTTTATCGTCATTTGTGTACACGACTAGACGATCGCTTCGCAAAGTTAAAAATATTACCTGCAAAAATTCAATAACAGAACAAGATATTCGTGAAAGTTGTGTATTTTATTTTTGAAGAAGACATAATATCAATAATTTACTTTTATACATAATACATAAAATTGAACTCTTACACATGTAAGATTACGAGGATTATAATGATCACAATATGATTTATGGTAATTACTATTTACTAATATAATGCTTATGATCGTATAGCGTCTTACGACAATTCTTGTCCACACTTACAAAAATGGTGGCGTTTATTGTACTTTAACATTAAAAAATCGCATTAGACTTCGCACATTGTAAAGTGGACCATCTGGCGCGTAACAAGTTCGTAAAAAAAGAGCAACAGCGGTCTGTTACATTTCTAATTTACTATTTTGTTTGTTCACGAGGAAATAAGGACAATGTAGACGACACAGTAAGTTGCAGTGCATCGCATCTTACACTTAAAGTCACTGACAAGAGCAATAAGCAGCCACAGACTCCGTGTACACCGAATATGAGTTTCCTGGTTACAAGCACAGAGCACTTCCATATTCCAGCCAACGTAATATCACTGGAGAGTGACAGAAGTAATAGAAGTAGCAGTACCGACGGTGTGTAACATACAGAACGGAAAATATCGCTCGTATAAACTTTAATATAAGCAATTGTTCGATTTCTGGGTAAATGAATCGTTAAACTGAACGACGGATATCTGACTCTAAACTTTTGTGGTCGACTTCAATTTTTTGGTCCTGATATTTCTGGCACTCGTGTTCTACTTTTATGCTGACACCCTGCGATGTCTTCCTACGTTGTTAGAAACAACGATGAACTCCGGAATAAAAACTTGAAAGTTAAATATTTAACCACAAGTTAGAATAAAATTTTGATACTTAATACAAAGATTAATATTAATCTTTCGAATTGAATTACAGTGAATTTACAAGTAAAATTATAATAAATAAAATATTTTTGTTGTGTAAATTGTTAAGAATGAAATTATAAATGATTCAATAGTTCAGAGTTTAACTTAATAGTTGTCAAATATATAAGAACGATTTTGAATAAAATTATGATATGTAATTTTACGAAGATTGATGTTGATCTTTCGAATTAAATTATGGTGAATTTTTAAGTTGAGTTACAATAACTAAAATATTATTTTTCTCGATCAGTATATTTTTGTTGTATAAATCTTTAATAATACAATTATAAATTGTTGAATAGTTCAGAAGTTTAACTTAATAATTACCGAATATTTGTGAACAATTCTGAATAACATTTTGATATGTAATTTTACAAAAATTACTGTCAATCTTTCGAATTAAGTTACCTTGATCTTTCAAGCTAAATTATAATAACTAAAATATTATTTTTCTAAATATATTTTCGTTGTATAAATCTTTAATAATAAAATTACAAATGATTGAATAGTTCAGAAGAAATGTTTGACCTAAGTTGTCAAATATTTGTGAACAATTATGAATAAAATTTTGATATCTAATATTACAAAGATTGCTGTCAATCTATCAAATTAAATTGCCTCGATCTTACAAACTAAATTATAATAACTAAAATATTATTTTTCTAAATATATTTTCATTGTATAAATCCTTAATAATAAAATTACAAATGATTGAATAGTTCAGAAGAACTGTTCGACTTAACAGTTGTAAAATATTAGTAAATAATTATGAATAAAATTTTGATATCTAATTTTACAAAGATTGTTGTCAATCTTTCGAATTAAATTACCTGTTACTATTAAATATTAAATTGATCTGTCAAGTTAAATTATAATAACAAAAATATGATTTTTCTAAATATATTTTTGTTATATAAATCTTTAAATAATAAAATTGTAAATTACTGTTTAGAAAGAGTATTCAACTTCACAAGTGTTAAATATTAATCTTACAGATGAAGTTATACAGAGTTATTGGAACATGTATCATGTTTAGAAATGTAGTAGATAAATAACCAATAGAAATTTTATATGTACACTAAACGCGCGATTGTGTTGGTGTAACCCTTTATTGGCTTCACAATTTCCTTCATATAACCAGCTATGGGGTTGTAAAACCACGATGTAGTTGCATAACACTTCCAGTTCGCAGGGTCAGTGACCCGTGTACTTTGTACTAACACAACGCGAACCTTTCTACGGGAAAAGTAAACAAGAATTTCCTTTTCAACCTATTTCTCAACGTTTCCTACAATAAAACGTTGTGAATATTGTTATATAAAATCTTCTCTCGTTATTTGTGTAAAAAGATCGTTTAATGATTAACGATGTTTGAAATCAATTAATAAACGCAAACATGGAAGGATTGTATCATCGATTTATTACTTGTGTGCAGATTCAGAGGTTGCTATTTTATGGCAACTATTATTCTATACAAATCATTTATCTAGTTTTTGTATTTCTATATAAAAGTGGTGTGATTAGTATTAATAAATGATTGTGGTAATTAATGAAAGCATGATGATTGGTTACTAATGAAAGTATTATGATTGCATTTGGCACTTTGAGAATTTTGAAGTTTAGAAGTTTGCTACATTGGAACTTTAAGACTTTAGGGATTTGTAAATTTGAAATTTTGAAAATTAAGAAATTTGTGAGTATAGGAATTTGACAATTTAATCGATTGGAAACTTGGAGACTAAGGTATTTGAAAATTTAGGAATTTAGAAATTTTAGAATCTTGGAATTTTGGAATTTTGGAATTTTGGAATTTTGGAATTTCGGACTTTAGGTATTCGGGAATTTAGGTATTCAGGAATTTAGGAATTCAGAAATTTCGAAATTCGGAAATCTAGGAATTCGAGAATTTAGGAATTCGGGAATTTAGAAATTAGGCAATTTAGGTATTCGGGAATGTATGAATTCTGAAATTTAGGAATTCGAGAATTTAGGAATTCGGGAATTTAGAAATTAGGCAATTTAGGTATTCGGGAATGTATGAATTCTGAAATTTAGGAATTCGAGAATTTAGGAATTCGGGAATTTAGAAATTAGGCAATTTAGGTATTCGGGAATGTATGAATTCTGAAATTTAGAAATTAGGCAATTTAGGTATTCGGGAATGTAGGAATTCTGAAATTTAGGAATTCGAGAATTTAGGAATTCGAGAATTTAGGAATTCGGGAATTTAGAAATTAGGCAATTTAGGTATTCGGGAATGTAGGAATTCTGAAATTTAGGAATTCGAGAATTTAGGAATTCGAGAATTTAGGAAATCGGGAATTTAGAAATTAGGCAATTTAGGTATTCGGGAATGTAGGAATTCGGAAATTTAGAAATTCGGGAATATAGGAATTCGAGAATTTAGGAATTTGAGAATTTAGGAATTCGGGTATTTAGAAATTAGGGAATTTAGGTATTCAGGAATGTAGGAATTCGGAAATTTAGAAATTCGGGAATATAGGAATTCGAGAATTTAGGAATTTGAGAATTTAGGAATTCGGGAATTTAGAAATTAGGCAATTTAGGTATTCGGGAATGTATGAATTCTGAAATTTAGGAATTCGGGAATTTAGGAATTCGGGAATTTGAGAATTCGGAAATTTAGAAATTTGGGAATGTAGGAGTTCGAGACGTTAGAAATTCGGAAATCTAGGAATTCGGGAATTTAGGAAATCAGGAATTTAGAAATTCGGGAATGTAGGAGTTCGAAAATTTAGAAATTCGGGAATTTAGGAATTCAAGAATTTGGCAATTTAGAGCCACATTTAAAATTTAACCCTTTGTATTCGAAAGATGCCTCGCACCATTCGGTTTAATACAATTTGAAATGTTTCAACTAATTCGAAGTACTTTCTAAATAAATCTAAATTTCATACACGTGATGTATAAATACAGTAAATCGTGACCAGAATAGCAATCAATAACAAATATATAATAACTTCAAAAGAATACATCAAACTCTACAACTTTCCACTTTTAAGTTGCCATCTGTTAACAGTAAAAAACCTTCCACTGCAAAGTAATAGTTTTCGTGTTTGAAAGAAAAAAAGTATAGGAAGAAATCTAAACTGTAGGGGAAGAATTTAATAAGGATTTGTAACAATACTACCCGTGTTCCATTGTCAAATTGAACATGGGCCAAATATTCGGGTACAATCGCATGTACTACGCTAAGTCAAATATAACCCCGGGAACTGGTGGTGGTATTTGAGTTAGATTCGCGACTGGTTGCACTTAAAGGGTTGCGCACGTGTGTACACATGTGCCCTGGTGTAGATGGAACGACGCGTTCGGGGGATTCCATGGCAGATGGAATATCTGAATAACCTATAGACGCCTTTTCCCTTTGTAACTGCGTCTCGCGAACGATACGAACCTGCAACGCGTGTATTATACACCGCGGATGCTCTCGTCTTTGTTAGCTGCCGATATTGCACAAGCCTCGGTAATCCTTCGAAAATGATCATTTCTTCAATTTTAGAAAGTAATGCACTTTTTAAACTCCGAGAAATAACGGGTGAGAGGGACAGTTATGCAACATATATGTTTTATCCATATATGTATATTCTTGCAACATATATGTTGTATAAATGTACTCATATTGCCAATGTTATCAATACGAAATTATACGGTTTGACCATCAGACCACTATAAATTTTCAGCATTTTACACATTTTCCGCAAAAGGCCTGTTCAAATTGTAATATTTATTAGCTACTAACATAACTACTACTGTACATAACATTATTAACACATGTTAATATCTTGTATTTCCTTTGCTTTGGTCACAGCTTGCGGTATGCTCTGTATACATTGATCATATGCTTTATATCTTCATAATTTTCCCAAATATCTGTGATTCTTTTCAACTCAGATAATGTGGTTGGAGAGTTGTAAACTAGTCTTTTGAGTAGGCAGACATTTTCTATGGCATTCAAATTTCACCTGACGCGCTATCGATACTCGAGCCTAATGTAAACGCTTGCACGGCCCTTAATCGCTCATCACCCACACAATTTATTATCACGATAGTAACAAATTGCTATGTATATATCGTTATCAATATATTTATTAATAATTTGTTTGACCTAAGACAATTTTTCATGTATGACATAATGGTATAGCCATAAAAGTGAAATTTTCGTGCGTGGTTCTAATTTAATGGTCAGGGACTATAGTTAGTATTCTTTAAATATTGTAGTACTTTAAACTTGCAGTGTATATACTGTAGTCCTTTAAATTCGTAATGTGTATACTGTAATACTTTAAATTCGTAATGTTCATACTGTAATACTTTAAATTTGTAATATGCATACTGTAGTACTTAAAATTTGTAATGTGTACAACTTGTGGTGTATATGTTACATCAAATGTGATTACTCCGGTGATGTGTAATTGTCGGTTACTATATATAATCTTAATAGTGATTACAGTGGTGATTGTATATAACAACCGGCAAACTTAGTGGTGATTATACACAATCACTGATCAATCACATTTACCGTAACACACATTACGAGTTCTTTAAAGAATTGGCGTATTAATGTAGATATTTAGTTAGGTTGCATAAAACATGATTTTCATAAATTGTATATTCTCTTTATACCGACGTCGATCGAGTTTCATAAATAAACGAATTCATTATGTTGCCTTCATTTGTTTCATCTTTCATTCGTAGAACTCGTTTATAGAGGTTGGGAAGTGGAATGCTTTGTGGAAAAGAACCTTCAGAGGGAGAAAAAACCATGATAAATACGTTCTGCGTTGAAGGCAAAGATTATGAGTGTATAGCGAAACGAATAGGTTGTTCAAAAGTGCTATTGCCGATTATGTTAGTAAAAGAGCTATTAGTGATTATGTTAGTAAACGTGCTATTACTGATTATGATAGCAAAAGTGCTATTACCGATTATGTTAGTAACGCAGTCATGGTGAGAAGTGTTCAGACACTCCAAAATTACCACTTCAAATAATAATAGTAATAAGGATAAAAATAATAGTTATAACGATAATAGTAATAGTAATAAGGATGAAAATAATAGTTACAACGTTAATAATGACAGTAAGAAGGATAAAAATAAAAGTTATAACGATAATAATAGTAGTAATAAGGATGAAAATAATAGTTATAACGATAATAATAATGGACAATCCAACGATTAGCTTCTAACTTGACAGTGTCATTGGCACAACCGCGAAATAATTGCAAATTAAATATCGCAAAATCTACCCATAGAACAATTGTAGCATCTCCGCACATTGTTAGGGCGGAAATGATATCGACACAACTGAAAAATGTAGATAAATCAACGAGATTTTCATTCGCTGAAGGAAACACGAGTTCAGATTGGAAAAATGTTAGTTAAAATATTTATTTTATAAAAACCTAATATTTTGTAGTTATAATTCGTTTCTCGTAGGTTATATTTGGTGAAGAGAAAAATGTAATCTAGATGGGCCAAATGTTTAATTCGTATTGGAGCATTATACGAAAAGATGTGAAATATTTTTCGAAACACAACTTCGGTGGTGGGTCAATTATGGTTTGATAGCGTTTCTCGGTTCATGGAAAAAGCTCCGTAGCGTTTATTTCCCACAAAATGAACAGTAATAATAATACCGATACATTATTTAAAGTCCTATTGGACAGAACACCGCAGCGAAAATTTAATTTTCATGCAGGGTAATGCATTGGTTCATAAATCTGTAGATACATTAAGATAGTTTGCTGGAAATAATATTCCATTATTAGATTGATCTACACGTTCCTTCCGCGTTAATCCCATAGAAAATTTATTGGTACGAATGATTTTGTCGAATAATCGTACATATTCAAATGTAGATGAATTAAATCTTACAATGGCTAATATGCAACAATGTAGAGAGAAAAACATTAAGAAATTTTAATTGATAGTGCACCACATCGAATTTTTGATATAATTCTACGATAAGAACATGATAAATTATTTCGTATTTTTGTACAATGAGCACAGTAAAATAGTTTACCTTAAACGGCTGGTTTATTAATGTAACAAACTGTATATAATCAGGATGGTACTATTATTAAAGGATGTGGTCTGAGTAAAGGGTCTAAATATAAACTAGTTAAAGCATAGGAACATGTACTAGTATGCATGTATGTATATCCTACGTATAGGGACATGACCAGCGAATACACTCGACATGTACAGGGTGTCTCCAGAAAAGTACTCGCTCTTTAAGTGGCTATTACACATTTAACCTTCAAAATGTGCAAATCGATCAAATTATCACTAGACTTACGTTTAATGATCACTCATATTTACATTAAAGTGAAACTATATAAATAAATGAATAATGGATAATAACTTATAGAATGATTATTTCTTTCGATGAAGATTATTATACATTTTGACAAAAGCTTCTTAATAATTTTTGTAACTGAAAATGAGGTGTCTAACATCCGCCATTTTTACGGGTTCTATAAATCTAGTATTATTAACCGCTTATATTTAACTTGAAACTGAACTGTAAAAATAACTGAATAATAAACAAAACCAGTTTGCATAATGATTCTTTATCTCGATGAAGGTCAACATACATTTTGACAAAAGTACTTAATAATTTTCGTAATTTAAAATAAAAAATAAAACATCCGTCATTTTTACGGGTTTCATAAACCTAAACTGGGTGAACTGGATTGTGAATTGGGACTTAAGGAATAGGGTGTTTTTTTCAAGGTGATGATACTTTAGATTGAAAGTTCATCAAATTAATTGAATAACTTTCTTGAAATGAAATTTTTATTTTACTTCTAAATTTTTAAAGTTTCATTGGTCAAAATTTTCTGTTTTTAAGTTGTCAATTTTCAAATATTCGAATTCTCCAGTTTCCAGTGTCTTAGAATACAGCTTTGAATTTTTCAACTAAGTCATCAAATTCTAGTCCCCAAATTCAGAAACTTTTGTATATGAAATGTTATAAATACACTTTCAAGCATTTTCGCAAATGTCCAAATTGATAAAAAGTGAAAACATCTTTTGGGACACGCTGTATACGCGTATCTTTGTGTATGTGGAAAATTGAATAGCAATTACTTATCGGAGGGGATTATTTCATGATACTATGAAGCTTGTTTTTTCGTTCAGTTATAACGTAGCTAAGTTAATTTAACTGACTGAATTCGAGAACTTTGAATATAAACTTCATCGTATGGTGAAATTTATTACAATCCAATAACTTCAGTCTTTAAACCGAGAAATGAGGTTAATTTTCAACTGTGTAATTTTTGCTTAAAAAATATTGGAACATTGGAAGCGCTATATTCCATTAACAGAATTGAAATTACCTTCGGTTATCAGGATTGAAGTAGAACTGCACCTTTTTGTTCACGTAGGTATTACAGCATATCCTTTCATAGCATGAAATTCGAAATAAAAAATCACGGTTCCATTGATACGTGCATGCATAGTTATTGATTTATAACACGAATCATGAAACATTTTGTGTGTACGCAGTAAATATCCCCATGTTTTATACGAGAATTGCGAAGGACTTAACAGCCATGTTAATTCCAGTTTTTGAATTCATAGATATTCGGATTTCTGGTTTCAACGTTTCTAAATTTTTTAACTTTTAAACTCCCAAATTCAATTTCCAATTGTTCGAATTTCTAAATTTCTAAATTTCTAAATTTCTAAATTTCTAAATTTCTAAATTTCTAAATTTCTAAATTTCTAAATTTCTAAATTTCTAAATTTCTAAATTTCTAAGTTTCTAAATTTCTCAATTTCTAAATTTGTAAATTTGTAAATTTGTAAATTTCTAAATTTCTAAATTTCTAAATTTCTAAGTTTCTAAATTCCTAAATTCCTAAATTCCTAAATTTCTAAATTCCTGAATTCTTCATTGTCGAAATTTCTAAATTTCAAATTTCCTACATCCCCAAATTTCCAGTTTCCTAAATCCATATATCCCAAATTTCTAATTGCTGAACCCCCAAAATTCTCAAATTTCTAACTTCCTAAATTCCTAAATTCCTAAATTCGTAAATTCCTAAATTCCTAAATTCCTAAATTCCTAAATTCCTAAATTCCTAAATTCCTAAATTCCTAAATTCCTAAATTCCTAAATTCCTAAATTCCTAAATTCCTAAATTCCTAAATTCCTAAATTCCTAAATTCCTAAATTCCTAAATTCCTAAATTCCTAAATTCCTAAATTCCTAAATTCCTAAATTCCTAAATTCCTAAATTCCTAAATTCCTGAATTCCTAGATTTCAAATTTTCCTAACTTCTAAATTTCTAAATTTCTACGTTTCCAAATGTCCACTTACCAATATTTCCGAATGTCCAAATTTTTCCATTTCAAATCCACAACATCCATCATTAAAAAGTTATCAATCTCCAAATTCCATCACTCTCAAATTTCGAAATTTTCGAATTTCCAAATATTCAAACTCCAAGTGTCAGAGTTTCAAAATCTCCAAATTCCAGAATTCCCTAATTCTCAAATATGCAAATCTCCAATTTTTCAAACCTTCAAATTTCCAAATTTCTAAGTTAAATTTTCAACATTTCCAAATTCTCAAATTCCTATATTTTTAATCTCCGAACACTGAAATTTTAAACGATATTCAAAATACTCGAGCAATAGCTTATAAAATTTCCCAGCAGACGATCACGTGTGTGCCGATATTCTGAAGGGAGACCTACTTTCTCCCTCATCGCACGACTTTAGAAATTTGAAATTGGGTCGATCTGAACGGAAAAAAAGGAGCGTTTGATTGAAAATCAGGGTGGGAAGGAAGCAAGCAAGTTCTGATTCCCGATCGAATCGTTCAATTTGCATTATAAAAAAACAGGCTTTCGTTTATTTTAATTAACGCCGGGAACGAAGAACGAGATCCGCCGTTGAAATCGAGCACACGGTTGCTGTTTAAGCAATGAAAAAACCAATTCCAAAATCCATCGTACATTTTTTTGGCGGGGTACGCTGAGGAGTCGTATAATCTCCAAAGGAAAATGAATTTCAAATAGAAGAGGTAGAAAATCGAAACTGAAAATTCCGCGTGCGATGAAATATTACGATACACGTAAGTGGATGTTGTTTTTCTTCCCGCTGGGATAGCTAAAGTCAACTGAAAGTTTGCCTTCAACGTTTTGAAGCTACCTAGAGCCACACGCCAAGTCGTTTTATCATTTTAAATCCAATTATAACTTGCCATAATAGGTGGGATGATATACAACTCTTATTCTTATGATTTACATAATTTTGTTTTAAATATTGTTTTATTATAGTAACTTTGTCGTTGGAGAAATAATTCTGAATGGAATTAAATAGTAGAAGATAATTTTGGTTTCGTGTATGACAATTTCTTTTTATTATAGTATATTAGGTTAAGTTAGGTTAGGTTAACTGTAGATTATTATAGTGAATTGAATGAAATTTGGTTTTGCTATTTTTATGATGTACTTGCAATTTATTTTAAATATCGTACTTATAGCAATATTGTCATTAGAAAAATAGTAATACTAAATGGAATTAAAAAGTAGCACAAATTTTTTGTTTCGTGTTTGATAATTTCTTTTTATTATAGTATATTAGGTTAAGTTAGGTTAAGTTTAACTGTAGATTATTATAGTGAATTGAATGAAATTTGGTTTTGCTATTTTTACGATATACTTCCAATTTATTTTAAATATCGTACTTATAGCAAAATTGTCATTAGAAAACTAATAATACTGAATGGAACTAAACAGCAGAAGAAATTTTTTGTTTCGCGTATGACAATTTCTTTTTATTATAGAATATTAGGTTAAGTTAGGTTAAGTTTAACTGTAGATTATTATAGTAAATCGAATGAAATTCAGTTTTGCTATTTTTATCATAAACTTTCAATTTATTTTAAATATTGTACTTCTTGTATCGAAATTGTCATTAGAAAAATAATAATTCTGAATGGAACTAAACAGCAGAAGAAATTTTTTGTTTTGCGTATGGTAATTTTTCTTAAGATAGAATATTAGGTTATTATAGTGAATTAAATTCAGTTTTGTTATATTTATGATCTACTTCCATTTTGTTTCAAGTATTGTAAGTTTTCTTATAGCAAAATTGTCTTTCGAGGAATAATATTTCTGACTTTCTGACTTTCGCTTCGAATATGGCAATCTTTTGTAAAACATAATTCCAGGTTATAGTGAGTTGAATGAAATACAGTTTTGTTATTTTTATGATTTACTTCCATCCTTTTTAAACACTACATATTCTTTTACATTTTACATGTATTTCAACAAATAATAATTTTGTATCAGAGTATCAGTTGGAACAACTTTTTACTATAATCGAGATAATTTTGTAGTTTGTATAAGATAACATTTTTAATAATTTTAAAACAAAATATATATTGAAAAGTACAAATGTACATGTGAACTTGATGCCTAATTTACAGAAGAACTAATTATATACAATTTTTGTATACTGTACTCGATATTTGACCTTACAGACAAACATCAGTACTACTGAATATTAATTAATTGTGCAAAATGAATTATTTTCCTACCATGTTATACAATATTGCATATTTTGATCTCCAGTATTTTTTTTATAAATCTGCTTTCAATTCAGACTTTCTGTAAGAATTTTGTTTTCATTGTATTTTAGTAGAGAATTAATAATATTGCAGAATGAATACTTTTCCTATTATGTTATACAATATTGTATATTTTGGTCTCCATTATTTTTTTTATAAATCTGTTTTAAATTCAGACTATGTGTAAGAATTGTGTTTCCATTGTATTTTAGAAGGGAAGTATTAAAATTAGCTATTACCCCTTTATAATTCTGAAAAATGCGTACTATTTCCGATATTACGAAGATCGAGAAATCATTTTACGTACGTTCAAAGGATATTCAAGCTAATGGTGGAATTCATAACATACACGGGGAACTTCTCAGTTGAACTTCGATTTCAAAGTTCCTCGTGGAAATGGTTCCATCTGTGGCTTCGCGCAAATGTTCTGCATACGAACGCGTTTCTATTTCTCTCTCTTTCCCAATTTCATAAAAAGTATCCGTGTGGTAATGGCCAAATGTTCGAATTAATATCCTGGACGTGAATACGGAATTATACTATGTTCCACTTTCAGGCAGATTATTTTCTTATGGTGGATGTGCTGTTTGCAAAATAGATACTGTTCAATATCTGATTTATTTATAGGAAATGTGATTAACGAGCTTTAAATTACCAGATTTTCAAGTATACAAATTTCCAAATTTCCTAATTTTCCATTTTACTAATTTCCTAATTTCCTAAATTCCTAATTTCCCAATTTTCTAATTTCCAAATTGTCTAATTTTCAAACTTCCAAATTTCCTAAGTTTCCATTTTACTAATTTCCTAATTTCCTAAATTCCTAATTTCCCAATTTTCTAATTTCCACATTATCTAATTTTCAAACTTCCAAATTTCCAAATTATCTAATTTTCAAACTTCCAAATTTCCTAATTTTCCATTTTACTAATTTCCTAATTTCGTATTTTCCTATTTTCCTATTTCCTATTTCCCTATTTTCCTAATTTCCTAATTTCCTAATTTCCTAATTTCCTAATTTCCTAATTTCTTAATTTCCTAATTTTCTAATCTCCTTATTTGTAAATTTGCAAATTTCCAAATCACAAAAATTCAAAATTTCCAACTTTGCAAACTATTAAATTTCCACGTTTCCAAATTATCAAACTTCCAAATTATGAAATTTCAAAATTTACAAATTTTCTATGGAATATGAACTGCTTTATCCAAAAAATATCAACACAGAAGCGGCAATATAACAAAAGTCTGTTGTACACCACTCGTAACAACATTATCAAAACTGCACAACCACCTGAATTTTTCAAGTGTTCCATTCCGTTCTCCGTAATAATGCAAATTGATATTTCTTTACTTCATGCACAACATCGAGAAGCTAATTAATTTTGTTCCGAACAAGAAGTAACCCAGCCATCCATAAAACACCTCTTAGAAGTTCACGAGAGGATCATGACTACGGGTTTATGTAAAAATCATAGTACGTCGTTTCACAAGCCAGTCACGCGTTGAACTCAATTTAAAATTACACACAGAACAGAGGAGGGACACAATTTTTCTAACGTGATACTACAACTTCCACAACAGGAGGTTGCTTAAAGAGAAAAGTTTCAGATTAAACCCACTCACGTTGTCAAATTAATTTTGCAAACTCTCCACCTTAATACAGTAAAGTCTCGATATAAGCGAATCTATCGAACCTGAAATTTCGCTTACATCGTGTAGTTCCTACATAGCAGTTTGCTGAATGCAGGGAAGAAAGAGCAAAACCGAACGTAAACAAATGTTAACATATCGATGGGGCAATAATAATGCAAGAATAAAACATTTTTATTTTTGATTTTTTTCTTGTGAAACTTTTACTAACGCATTTGTGATATTTTTCTGATTAAAATGAGACCAAACACGACGCACTTTGAAACATTTATTTGCAATTCCAAGCGTTTCGCTTATATCGAGGACTTTGCTCTGATAAGGGAAATAATAATTCAAGAATAAAACTTTTTTATTTTTTATTTTTTTCTTGTGAAAGTTGTACCAACGTATTTGTGATAGTTTTCTGATTAAAATGACACCAAACAGAACGTACTTTGAAACATTTATTTGCAATTCCCAGCGTTTCATTTATATCGAGGACTTTACTCTGATAAGTTATTATGAGTAAATATGTCCTGAATAATGTTGTGTTTGGTTTCATTTTAACCAGGAAAATGTCAGGAATATGATGGGAAAAGTTTGATTAAAAAAAGGACTAAAAATAAAAGAGTTAACAACGTATTAGTATTGTAAACAATACAACAAGCTTTTGATATTTGTTGACTGCCATGATCGCAGTGTCCAAATCTTTTTCACTCGCCTTTTCTGCATTTTAATTATATTATCGTCAATTAAACAAATAAATATAGTCTAAATTATATCGTGTTTGGTATCGTTTTAATCAGAAAAATGTCAGAAATCTATTGGTTGAAGTTTCATAGCAAAAAAATCAGAAATAAAAAAGTTTTATATTTGCATCGGTATTGTCTCACAGATATACCTGAACCTAGGTCACGTGACATTTCTCGGCGAGCGAACTTCATGGCGTCTGGAGTTGTTCAGGATAACTTTTCTCGTATATCGTGTACATCTTTCTCGTTTATATCGAAACTTTACTGTACGAATGAACAATTGTCCAAGCAACTTAGATTGTAAAATATTTTCAAAAGATGCCCCACGAAATTTTTTAATCGGACGTTGACCAATTTTCGTTTCGTTCGTTCTCGTCCTTTTTTCAAATCCTCTTCATTCATACACCGAAATTTCACCGCAATCTCATGGACACCAGTCGTTTCGCGTACCTTTAGCCCTCTTTTCGCGAGGCTAACCAAGTAAGCTGCACAGCCGAATAAAAAAGTTAATTAGTCCGCCGCGCGTTAATGAACTTATGAAACGAACAGTGAATAGAGAAGTGAGCTAGCAGCGTCTTAAGTTTCGCTTTGTTTCTCCCTCGAAGTGGCCAGAAAATGTCAGAAATTCCGAACGACTTTAACCGATGTCATGATTAAGCTTCGAATAAATCTTCCACGAAGATAAACGTCGGAAATTCAACCCTTTATTGAATAAAGCAGCGTCGATCGTTATTACTCTAAAATAATCATTCGAAGGTATAATCATTGTAGGTTCTCTATATTATTATTGTACGTTTAGTTAATAGTATTATTGTAGGTTCTATATACATTCTCACTTCACACAGAAATATTGTAAAACACCTTATTAATTAGGGTTATTTATAAAAAATTTCAGGGTTATCTTCAAGAATTTTAGCGTTATTCACAAAAGAAGTTCCATGAACTTCAAAGAAGTTTCATAAGAAGTTCAAACATCTTTGAAGTTTATGACCTTTTATTGACATAGTCCCATTCACGGCTACATAGCGTCCCTGCATCAAGATCTCATTCGAAAATGTTTCGTCCCGTCCCAAACTCGAAACGATGCATGCACGTCTACTATAGAGCCACGTCTCTATATTCCTTTAATACTGTATCAGTAAATTCCTATAACGTAAGTGACGGTTTCTCCGTCGGCGGCAGTTGGGTTAAAAATTCACGCTCACGAATCTATGATAAAAACGTTGAATATATCGTCGGTGTGCTGTTTTGCAATATATGCAAATCCCGAGCGTGCGAGTCCTCCTGCGTCCTACGGGAATCATTCGAGCGGTAATGCTGGAATTGATCCTCGATGCGTGGGATATGGAACCTGCTTGGTCACAGACGTGGCAGTATATCGGAATACAAGAGTTTATGATCGTCACGTGTTGGCACGTTGCCCGTAAATCGGTTTGACCCGGTCGAATGTCTTCTTGCCATCCACACGTGCCTACAAGACACCTGTAATCCGATACTGAAGAAACTCGCGCACTGGCAAACTTTCTGTTCGCGCCCGAATGCTGCATTTGACGTTTCAATGGAGGAAAAGATTGACGATATTCAATTTGAGTGGACCGTACCGTAATTTATTTGACGCGTGACTATCAGGGGATTGTTCCTTCTCAGAGAAAAAGAACTGTGTGTGCGATGGTCGGTCCATTTAGCTATGCCTCTGCGTTTACTAAGAATCTTCTGGTCCGACAAACGAAGTCAAAAAACTAACCCCACAGGCCTGTTTTCCAGACCTTTCAATACTTCAAGGGGTTGAAAACTTTCCGTTGGAGTGTCCACATTATGGTAGTAACTGATGCTAGTAGCAGTTGAATTTTTGCGCTTCTTGCTTTGCCTGTACCAGGTATATCATTGGGAAAAGGCAAGAAAGGGATATGGGAATATAGGAATTAGGAAATACAGCGATTTAGGGGTGTCAGGATTTGAGGATTTAGAGATTTTGCGATTTCAGGATGTAGAATTTTGGGAATTTGATAATCTGGGAGTTTGGGAATGTAGTTATATGGGGGTCTGGATATTTGAGGATATAGGGAATTTAGCATGTAAGGATTTGGGGATGTACAAATTTTGGCTTGCAGGGATTTGGGGATGTAGGAGTTTCAGGATTTAGGAATTTGGAATTCTTGGAATTTGGAAATTTAGCTATTTGGAGGCCTAGAAAGGGTATGTAGGGATTTGGGGATGTTGAAATTTGGAGTTGTAGGAATTTGGGAATATAGGGCATTGTAGATGTAGGGATTTCGGGGTTTAGGAATTTGGGAACTTGAGAATTTAGCTATTTACAGATTTGGGGATGTAAAAATTTGGGCATGCAGGGATTTGGGGATGTAGGAGTTTCAGGATTTAGGAATTTGGAATCCTTGGAATTTGGGAATTTAGCTATTTAGAGGCCTAGAAGGGGTATGTAGGAATTTGGGGATGTTGAAATTTGGAGTTGTAGGGATTTGAGGATGTAGCGATTTGAAGATGTAGGAATTTGGGAACATTGGGCATTGTAGATGTAGGGGTTTCGGGATTTAGGAATTTGGGAACTTGAGAATTTAACTATTTGGAGATTTGGGGATGTAGCAAATTGAAGATCTAGAAATTTGGAGATGTAGGGATTTATGGATGTAGCGATTTGAAGATGTAGGGATTTGGAGATGTAGCGATTTGAAGATGTAGGGATTTGGAGATGTAGGGATTAGGGGATGTAGCGATTTGAAAATGTTGGGATTTGGAGATGTAGGGATTAGGGAATGTAGGGTATTGTAGATGTAGAAATTTCAGGGTTTAGAAATTTGGGAACTTGGAAACTGGGGAATTTACCTATTTGGGGTCTAGAGGTTTGAGAGTGTAGAAATTTGCGGTTCTAGAAACTTGGTGATTTTGAATAAAAAATTGCTTCTTTCCTTTCTGCATTCTTTTTCCAACAGACCTAATACAGGCAAAGCAAGAACCGCAAAAATTCAACTACTTACTAGCAAAACTACTAGCACTAGTTACTGTCATAATGTAGACGCGCCCTTACTTTTTCCACGTCCTAAGCGATGGCGACTTCTGCACGTTCTGTTCATTTCAATACCTACCATATGGTTTACGAAGCCGCTGACTTACGATTCAAACTCAACTGTTTATCTGGTCACGTACCGACCGTCATGTCATAAACCTGGACTCTCTAATGCGTTCTTAACACCTTCATTTTTCAAAATTTACTGATACTTTGCTAGAAATCTTACAAGCACCGTAGCATATAAATGACTTTTCTTTTCAAAATATTGCTTGGGATTCTTAAAATTGATAATTAGCTTTGAAATTTTATTACAATTTATTAGAATTTTGTTAAGATTCGATTACATTTCATAATATTAGATATCATTATGTCAACTCAACGACGAATGTAATAGTAAACATTATTGCAATGTAATGATAGAACAACACAGCGAGATAATTACTTAATAATTACATAATAAGGTTAACCCTGAACGGTCACACTTCACCAGAATACCTGGCACACCGGGATGTTTAAGACTCCAGCCACTACAATGTTTCTTATGAAGAAGTCACTCATTATTTTAACTTGAGAAAGATTATAAATAATCTTTGAAATCTGTTTCACCTGGGTTAACTACGGCACTAAGATTGTCACATTTTATTAGTTCCTTCGAAAACGTGAAGTTGCAACCAAACGCACGCTGTAAAAATTAGGTGTTCAATATGTAGTGTACCGATGTCAACCCACGAGTTGGCGCGTGAAGAGGCTGAAGTGTTTAGAAGAACTACAGCTCCAATCGGTTAGAATAGAAAAATGGACGCCTCACACGCACACCAATTAGGCCAAAAATGACAGTTGGCAAACGTCTCGAGAGTGAGTGAGATAGTGCTACTTGCGTTCAGCAGTTGTTATTGTCATTATTATTTGCCGAAATGTAACGATGGAAGTGATCACGGTGACAGCTTCTTTTACTTTAGGCCTCGCGTGCCCACTCATGGATTGACATCTGTACCCTATGTGTAAAAATCGAGAGACGTTAAAGTTTTATCCACCGAGTCTATCAATACCTTGGCTAGCATCTCGCGGGGCATTTATCGTTGCCGCAACGAAACAAAAATAAAAGATTGCCGGTAGAAGAGAAAAAAGGAATAGGCAGAAAGCGAATGCTTTGTGCCAGCGAGAAGCTTTGTCGTAGCGTCGCCTTCAGCCAATCGCTGGTCGTAGGAATTTCCCTCTCGTCGTTGGAAACATTGTATCAGGGGTAGCTCGTCCTATTTATAACGTATCGTTCTCCACGGTACTAGCCTGGTCCATATTCCATGCCCGTCTCTTTAACGGTTTAATCCTTATGGGAGAAGAGAAATACGCCGGTCGGACCAAAGTTTTCGCATTCTGTTGCCAGCCAGCTGCAGAGGACGAACGTTAATCCACCTACGCTCTACTTGTGCCGCGGCTTCGTTAATGGTATGGTCGGCTAATTAATTTTTCTTCTTTCCTTTTCTCTTTTTATGCCCTCAGTCGTCCACGCATCCACGGAGAAAAGTGTGTCACGTGGTTGGCTAATAAAGAAAAAAGTTGTTACGATGTCGTCCGACGAATTTTCGGCCGTGGAAATCTTGCGTCTCGTTTTAGCGAATCATTTGCGCTGCCACTACCTTCTTCATCATATTTTTGAATTATTAAAATTCTATTGTGGGGATCTTGTATTACTGCAGATCGTGTGGGAGGATTTCTAAGGGTTTTATAAGAAAAACATCAATTTTGTTCTTAGGTTTTAAAGAGCTTCTTTAAGTTGATGAATCATGAATCATGTTCTTTTGAAGTCAATTATATGTGACTTTAGGTACATATGTGTGTATAGGTATATGACAATATTAATATAATGTGTATAAGTATACTGTATAGTATATTAGTACGTAATTGTACAAGTATTATATTTCTCTATATTGCTATATGATACATGTGTATTACTGTATACTACTGTATAATGCTATATAATGCTACATATTTCTACATATTGCTATATAATGTTATATATTACCATTTTTCTATATTTCAACTATTTTTCATTTATTTGCTAATTTCTATTACAGATGTCTATATTTGCAAATTTCCGAATTGGCTAATTTCTAAATGTCTAAATTTCTAATTGTCTGAATTTTTAAAGTTTTAATTTTTTTTTCGAATTTTTCAAATTTTGAAATGTCCAAATCTTTATATTCTTAAATTTTTTAATATCCAAACCTCTGTATTTTCCAATTTTCACATGTATAAATTTTTAATTTTCTAAATTTCTAAATTTTTAAATTGTAATCTCAAAAACATTATAACGATATTCGATAGAAATACCAGAAAAATCCTAAGGAAATCCAACTGAAATCTCCTGTAAAATTTACAAAAATCCTAGTTAAATGCACCAAAAGAATACTTCAGAAAGAATATTCACATAAAGAATAATTAAGTGCACGGCAAAAAGCTAGTGGTACCTATGGAAGTTTTGCCATTCCCACCCAATATAAACAGCATCCCTAAAATAGTCAGCCATCAGCGCTGTAATTGAAGTAACAAAACCATGCAAAATGGCTATTCAAATGCGGCAAGAAAAGTATGCATAAATTCAAAGGGAAGTTTCGAATGTACGCGGAAAGTCTGGAACGCAAACCGTGGCACAAAAGAAACGCGAGGAACAATGCGGCGTTCTTTCGAGCCTGTTTTGATTTCTTTCGTAGCCGATGAATATTCAATTTCATCCAGATATCCAGTCAGACCGTGTTCCTGTCTTTCGATTCCTGAAGAAAATCTAATTTATGTTCTGTTCGCGCGAGCCACTTTCGATTTTCCGCTCGTCACAGAGAACTCGAACAATGGCGGCGAACCGAGACTGAATCTTTAAACTTTTCTGGAGCACAACAAATCCTTTTTTCCCTTTTAATTCTATATTTTTTTCCGCAAATCTTTTTTTTGTTTGTTCCGATCGGAACCAGGCTGGCGCCGCGAACGAAATGAAATTTCTCGTGCGAATAATTCATGCATCGCTTTGATTCCGCGTACAAACAGCAGATCGCTTGAAATTGTGTATCGCGTGTTCTGTTCCAATGAAGCGAAATCGTTTCGCGATCACGTACCGAATAAATGCCTCATAAATTGAGTTCGCGATAGTGTTTGATTTTTTTTTTATCGCGCGCTTTGTTTGCCCACGTTTTCGATAGCGGGTCAATTCGAATGTTTTTTAATGGTGCTTCACGGTCAGATGCATGAAAAATGGCGTTTCGAGTTGAAAGATTGATAACTGTGACAATGCGAACGGTTTCGCTGATCTTTCTTCTTTATTCATACACCGATAATTACTATAATGAAACGTTTTCACGTTCATATTTTGTACATCGTTCTGTTTCCACTGTTACAATACGAGTTGCTATATCGATGCATACTTTGTAGTGCGATTGAAAATTTGAGAATTTAGAAATTAAGAAATATGGAGCACAAGATTTATAGGTCTCGAAGTGTGCAATTTCAGAAATTTGTGAATTTTGTAATATAGCAATGTGGTAAAGTGTGAATATAAAAATATAGCAATGTGGTCATTTTACTATATGGTAATATTGCAAATTTATAACAAGGATGGTTAAAATTTAGCAATATATAGCAATATATAGCAATATACATATAGCAATAAGTAGCAATATGTAGCAATATGTAGCAATATGTAGCAATATGTAGCAATATGTAGCAATATGTAGCAACATGTAGCAACATGTAGCAACATGTAGCAACATGTAGCAACATGTAGCAACATCTAACAGCATGTAGCAATATGTAGGGATATGTAGCAATATGTATCAACATCTAACAACATGCAGCAATATGTAGTAATATGTAGCAACATGTAATAACATGTAGTAAGTATCGTAATGTGTAATAATATGTAGCAATATACAGCAATACAAAGCAATGTATAGCAGATAATAGAAATATCAAAGATATATAGCAATATGTAGCAATGTGTAGCAATATGTAGCAATATGTAACAATATGTAACAATATGTACCAATATGTACCAATATGTAGCAACATGTAGCAACATGTAGCAACATGTAGCAACATGTAGCAACATCTAACAGCATGTAGCAATATGTAGCAACATCTAACAACATGCAGCAATATGTAGTAATATGTAGCAACATGTAACAACATGTATAAATATAGCAATATGTAGTAATATGTAGCAACATGTAACAACATGTATAAATATAGCAATATACAGCAATACAAAGCAATGTATAGCAGATAATAGAAATATTAAACATTATATAGTTATTTATAACAATCAACAGCAATTCAAAGCAATACATAGCAATGCAAAGCAATGCATAGCAGTACGTAGCAATACATAGCAATACATAGCAATTAATAGCAATTAATGGTAATGTATATTAATATATATGAATATATAGCAATACATATACTGTAATGTATAACAATGTATAGCTATATGTATATAGCAATATATTACAGTATATACTATATGTATTACTATAGCAGTATGAAAACATTAGAGGGTATTAATGTATCTACATAGTAACATTGTTCTTTAATTATATAGCAATATAGCAATCCCAATGTGTACTAATTGTAGGATGAAAGAGTAACAATATAGTAATATGATAAAGTTAGAATATAATAATAGAGCAGCATATCATAACAGTTATATGAATATACCATAATAGCTTAATAGTATCACAAGGTGAAAATATAGTAATACAACGATGAAAGAACGTGATAATGTAAAAGTATAGCAATGTAGCAATATAGTTAGAGAATGATACTGTTATTGTTATTCCGTAATGTAAGAAGGTGAAAAAATAGCAGTATAGCATTGCTACAATATGACAGTGTAGTGATGTAGAAATATAGTTATTTTGCAAAAAGGATTGGAAGTGTAGAAATTTGGAACTTTGGAAATTTGAAATATTAGAAATTTGGGAATTTGATACATCAGAAATTTGATAATGTGAGGATTAGACTAAAAATTAGAAAATTTGAAAGATTCAAAGTTCTGAAATTTCAAGGGCAATAAATTTGGAAATTTGAAAAATTAGAAACTAGGAACTTTGGGATTTTGAAACATCAGAAATTTGAAAGATTAGAAATTCAAAAATTTAGAGGATTAGAAATTTGAAAACGTCAGAAATTAGAAATCTGGAAATTTGATAGATTAGAAATTCGAAAGATTAGATATTCAGAAATGTGAAAGAGTAAAAATTTGTAATATAAAAGATTACAAATTCGGAAATTTTAACATTTAAAAGCGTAATAGTAATTTGCAAATGTGAAAAATTAGAAATCAGCAAATTCAGAAGTTTAAAGTTTGAAAATTTGAAAGTTTGAAGGATTAAAAATTCGGATATTTAAAAAACCAAAAGATTATAAATTTTGATATTTGGCAATTCGGAAGATAATAAATTCTAAACTCTGAAAATTTGAAAGATCAAAAATTTTAAAGATTCTAAATTAGAAAATTTGGCAATTTAAAATACCAATATCTTAGAAATTTAAAAGATTGAAAATTTTCTCTTCTAAAATTGAGCATTCGAAAATTTGAGAATTCGAGTACTTATCAACTTAAGAATTTGTACATTTTCATATTTACTACTTAGAAACTTAGTGAATTTTAATATTTAGAAATTTTTAATTGTATCCACTTAGAAATTTTATTTATTCTACGATATCTTACCGATATGAAAACATTCGAATATTACAGATACCGAAACTCGCATATCAAACGACCCATCACTACATTAGAACGATAACGCTGAAATCAATTACAAATACAATTTATCTGCTTCCAACTGACTGTTCGTATTTCTCATTTCCTGCATCGTTGAATCGTTATCGTGTTCCCGTAGTCTCTGACAAACAGATTCAAACTCTAAAATCCGTATGCATGAAAACTCATTCGTGAATTGGTGCGACGGGCATACGTATACGTGTACGTTCGTCGAGGCAAGGTTTCGCCGGATTGTAAACACGAGGTTTTAGAGAGAGAGGCGACAAAACTTGGCAGCTGAGAAATTCGTCGCAACTAAACCAGAACCCAGGACGCGTTTCTACGTGTACTTAGTGACCGCGTACAGTAGTTGTGCGGTCATGAAAACGGGGACTACGTCACAGGAAGGCATCCAACGAACGGTAGTTCAACCTTCCAGCCGGACTAATCAAAAGCCTTAATTGGGTTTCTGCCAGCGGAGATCCGACACGGAGGCTCGATTTGTCCTCGCGTATGGATTTTCCCGCGATTTCATCGGAAATTCGATTATTCTGACTCGATAGAGGTCGCGCCATTATTATTCCTACGGTGCATCGAACTCTACCTCGAAATTCTCGTTTTTTACTTTTTTCATCATCGTTTTCAAATATTCTCAGACCGACGAATTTTTCATTATCCGAATTTTTAGTCCTGTCGAAGCAATCTACCATTTTGTTATACTTTCGTGTTACTACGGTACTGTATGCGATATCACGATTTGATCCTATCCCCTTAACCTACAATTTTCTAGTTCCCTCACAGCTAGCTAATTATTGCTACAGTATGGAGACAAATAAAGAAAATGAAAAAGTTTGTACGTTTTATATTCA
This sequence comes from Megachile willughbiella, assembly GCA_945859595.2. Lineage (NCBI taxonomy): Eukaryota > Metazoa > Arthropoda > Insecta > Hymenoptera > Megachilidae > Megachile > Megachile willughbiella. The sequence goes on from OX243796.1 coordinate 17,693,078, forward strand.
ACGAGTCCCGATTATGAAGATTAAAATTGAACGCCAAAAATTGCCGTGAAAATATGAGTCTGCTTTATGAACTGTGCGAGTTTGACACGATATTGTCAAGGGGTTAATGATGATTGTGCACGTTGCATTAAGAATATCGTTGGTGGACTTATACAGAAATTTTTCTCATATTTTCAGCTTTAAAATGGTGCAGCATAAGTATCATTTTGTTATACTTTTATGTTATGAATCTTCGTTGAAGCTTTGACCTTTTGAAGTTAACTTATACCACAATTTTTATGATCTTATTTGTCACCATTTTCTCTGAACTAAATGTGTTGACAAAACGCTTATACTAGAATTTTCTTCACACATTAAGCTTTAAATTGATATTGCACAAGTGCCATTTTGCTGTACTTTTCTGCCATGAATTCTCCTTAGAACTTTAATGTTTAAAAATTGACAAATTTAACAAATTTATTTATTTACACTATTATTTTCTGTTTAATACAAATGATATTAACAGTGCTAACAAAGCACCATTTTTTTCATACTTTAAGCTTTAAATTGGTATGACATATGTGTTATCTCATGAAACTTTTATGTCATGGACTCTCACAAATAGAAGTCAGACCTTTGATATTTTAAAATCGTGAATTTCACATGCAACAATTTTTGTATTGCATTCTTTATCATTATTTTGTTCACTCTAAATATATTGACGAAACGTTCAAATTTTATTTTTTAATTAATATAAGATATCATTTCATTATACTTTTAGGTTATGTATTTTTATTACAGCTTAGACATTTCAAAATCGTCAAATTTACGTACAATAAACATTTCCTCTCTTCTTTCATTATTTTCTTCACACTAGGATTATTATTGTAACATTTATACCATTATTTTCTACAAACTTCAAGCTACAAATCGATGTAGAACAAGTGCCATTTCGCGATACTTTTATGTCAAACTCGCTGTTCGACTTTCGCTATCTGAAAATCGTAAATTTCAGATACTACGAACTTACAATCTCTGTATACTTTTTCTTTATTTTGTCCAAAGTAAGAAGATTAACAAGACTCTTATTTCGCCATTTTCTATAAACTTCAAGATTCGAATCGGTGTAGAACAAGTGCCATTTCGCGATACTTTTATGTCATGAACTCGCCGTTCGAATTTCGCTATCTGAAAATCGTAAATTTCAAATACAACGAACTTACAATCTCTGTACACTTTTTCATGATTTTCTTCATACCAAAAGGATCAACATAACCGTTGTTCCCCCATTTCTTACAGACTTTCAGCTTAAAATTGATATTGAATAAATGCCATTTCAGTGAACTTTTATGTCATGAATTTACGTTCAACTTTCACCATTTTAAAATCATAAATTTCAAACGCAACAGACTTACAATCTTTCTATTCTTTGTCATAATTTTCTTCATATTAAAATGGTATACGAGATTCTTATTCCGTCATTTTCTACAAACTTCAAGCTTCGAATTGATATGAAAGGAGTACAATTTCTGCAAACTTTTATGTCATGAATTCACGTTGAACTTCCACCACTTCGAAAACATCAATTTCAAATATAACCTCGTTGTCATCGATTTCTTTATCATTGTTTTATTCTTACCAAGGATAATAACGAAACGTTTATCCGCTTATTATCCTCAAGTTTTAAGCTTCAAATTAGTATATCGTAAGTATTATTTCATTATGTCACAAATATAATAATATATTTTTTTATCACGAATTACCGTTCAATTTTTCACATTTCAAAATTGTTCACGTTGTTGTTTGACATTGATAGTCACAACTCAGAAAATGTAAATCTTTCTATATTCAACATTTACAAAATACTATATATACATTTGCCAAAGTTTAAATACAGACAACGATTGCTATTATTGTCTTTAGTTAGTGTGTGTACATTGATGTGTGCTGGCGGTTCAACTTAATAATAGCGCGAGCTAGTTTAATGTGTGTATCAGTGACACCACTCAGACACAAAATGAACTAACACCTGTTTCAGGATAAATATGTTCGATTGATTTATAAGTGGAAGTTTGCTTGATGCATTTTGAAATAACACTTCGTAGCTACAGACTCTAAAATTTTGTACTTGACTCATTGAGAGCTAGCGAGAGAATCTAAACAGTATAAAAAGAATATTTTTGCTAAAAATTGAAATGTGGAGTGGGATCGACATGCTGCTGGTGGTGGACAAAGTGACTTGGTTAAAATGAACTATTGGATTGGTTAAAAAAATATTAAGAGAAGGGGACAAGAACCGCCCTTACAAAATGTTCGTATCGAGGTCAAGTTTAACCTGAGGTCACGAGTACGCCGTCGCTCGTCATCTCACGTTTCGACAATAATAAAATCATAAAGTTTGCTGGGTCTTGACAAAATATGTTAAATAGAAAAATTTGGAAATACAAATTGTCTGTAATAAACAGCTGCAAAAGGCCACGGTTGTTTGTTCAAGAATATTGCAAAAAATAAAGATAAGCTTGATGGTTTTGTGATTTGAAGAGTTCTATATAATAAATATACAAACATATTGTATTATATTTCTATGAAATGTATTATGTTTTTCTTAATATATTTACCAATACCAAACTTGACGTAATAACTTACTATTAACAGCTTTCATGTATCAAGAAATTATAAAAATATCAAAAGCTTAATATGAGTAACAGATCACTCCATATTTTTTCCAAACTGAGTTATTATTTCTTGTATTCTTTAAGAGCAAATTTAAAATGAGTTCGTGTTATACTACTACCAATACCAACCTTGATGAAAGTACTTGATATTAATAATAGTTCTCGTAGTATCAAAAACCTATTTAAAATGATCAAAAACTTGATAAGAATAACAGGTCACCCCACATTGAATATGCCACAAATAATAACTGAGTTATTATTTCTTGTATTGAATAAAAGCAAATTTGAAATGTGTTCAAATTATACTACTAGCAATATCAAACTTGCTATAATAACTTACTAATAACAGCTTTCACACATCAAGAGGCTATATCGCAATAACACATTACTGCATATTAAATTTTCCGAAATTCTATACGTACTAACCAAACATGCTCTAAGAAATGTTTTCCCATAAATATTTGAATTGCTAGTTGGTCGAATAACCAGGAACTCGAAATACAAGGGCCATGCATGCTCTTACACAAAATGTACCAATGCATACAAGTTTCGCGCATATCTGACCGTAATGGTTCGTCTTTGTTGCCTGGACAGGGCACCTCGAAACATTCTCAATGCTCAGTTATAATCGTTTGGATACTTTGGTACAAGTTGGAATAATTATAATTTACGGTGGTGTATTGCAAACTATGGTTCGAATGTAACGGAAACTATCGTTGAAAGATAGGCTGGAGTGGTAACAATTCTCATTGTCAGATGGTTTAATGTACAATTGAATGTACGTGTTATGTGGATTTTACGATGCAAAGTACTCAATATCAGCCGGTGTATACTTTGAAATTAACCCTTTAATTGCTAGTACTTTATGTACTTTTTTAAATAAGTTTTAATTTAATTTCAACTAATTTTAATCTAATCTTATTATTGAATTGATATTCTATTTTAAAATATTTTTTGGATTTATTTCATTTTTAGTGGTATATAAAACAGCCGCTATTTGATATTCGTAAAAATTAGCTTATTTATATACCACACACGCCTATGACTATAATTTTAACATATGGTTTATAAAATACATCCGTAGTTAAAGGGTTAAAAATAAACGAGTAATAAAACATAAATTAATATATGCATTGATTCTTTATCTTTATGAAGATCAACACAAATTTCAAATTTTGTGAGTTAAAAGTAGAAACTTGTACAAATTAAAAAATTTAGAAATTCAGAATCGGGATTTGGAAATTTAGGTTTTTATCAACGTAAGATTTTGGAATTTAAGTTTCAATATTTAAAAAATTCAGAATTTAAAAATTTAGCACGATGATTTAGTAAGCCAAAAATTGTAAATTTAAGAAAATGTGTTGGAAATGTCAAAACTTAGAAATGTAGAACTTGGAAATTTTAAACCTTAAGAATATAAAACTTTGAAATTTCAAATTTTGGAAATACAAAACTTAGAAATGTTCAATCTTAGTAATATAGAACTTCAAAAATTTCAAACTTTACAAATTTAAAAAATCACAGATTTCAAACCATAGATATTCCAAAAATTACAGATTTAGTAACTCAGCAATTTTCATAATTTTCACTAATCAATCGATGATGATTGAAAGCAAAATAAATGATCGAACTACGTTGATTCGTTAATTGTAAAATTGAATAGTTAATTGGAAGATCTAGTGCAGTCAAATAGCCTGTCGGGAATGACAGAGGATCTTCATTACGATTGATGATCTTCCCAAATAGAGCAGACACGCAGACGCATGTAGATTGACACCCCAGCTCCATGGAATTGCATTCATAAGCTGATGATCCGCGAGTCATGCGGTTTCGGTAGCTTAACCTCGAATATACTATTCCTGTTATCTTGCCTATCACGCTGTTATATAGTCGGTACAAACTGCAGCCTCTAGTTAATTAACTGTCGTGAGTCCTAATTCGGTCTCCTAGGGAACTTTGCCTCACTGTTTCAAACGTGAAACTGTCTTTGCCACAAATTCGGTTTCAAGTTTTGCCATTCGTGGCATGGAGCTTTGTTATCAGCTACGTTACCATGTAACTGCACTGCTGATAAGCGTTACAGGAAGAAGGAAAGTTACTCGTTAACGTGATATGTACGCGTTTTACACCCGAGGGAACTTCAAACCGATTTTCCTAATATCGAGACCGTGAAACTGGATGGAACGGTCATGTACCCGTTTTTATCAAGTTTTTAACTTTAAATTGATGTATTGCGAGTGCCATTTTGAAATACTTTTATGTCATGAATTTGCGTTTGACTTTGACATTTCGAAATCAACAATTTCAAACACTATGATGTCATAGACCTTGTGTCTTTTTATATTGCTTCCTTCCCATGTAGAATTTTCGTGAAATACTTATACCAAAATTTTCTACAGATTTCAAGCTTTAAAATGATATGTAGCATGTACCATTTTGAAATACTTTTATGTCATGAATTTGTGTTTGACTTTGACATTTCGAAATCAACAATTTCAAACACTATGATGTCATAGTCCTTGTGTCTTTTTATATTGCATCCTTCACATGTAGAATTTTCGTAAAACACTTATACCTAAATTTTCTACAGATTTCAGGCTTTAAAATGATATGTAGCATGTACCATTTTGAAATACTTTTATGTCATGAATTTGCGTTTGACTTTGACATTTCGAAATCAACAATTTCAAACACTATGATGTCATAGACCTTGTATATTTTTATATTGTTTCCTTTATGTACAGAATTTTCGTGAAACACTTATACCCAAATTTTCCACAGATTTCAAGCTTTAAAATAATATGTAGCATGTACCATTTTGAGATACTTTTATGTCATGAATTTGCATTTGACTTTGACATTTCGAAATCAACAATTTCAGATGCTATGAAGCCATAGTTCTTGTATCTTATTTTATTATTTCCTTTACATGCAGAATTTTTGTGAAACACTTATACCAAAATTTTCCACAGATTTCAAGCTTTAAAATAATATGTAGCATGTACCATTTTGAGATACTTTTATGTCATGAATTTGCATTTGACTTTTAGCATTTCGAAATTGTCAATTTTAAATACAATTTCACAATCCTCATATTCTTGATCGTTATTTTCGTTCACATGCGAAACATGAGTAGAACATATCGATTGTTATTTCCTGCGGATTTGGAGACTTAAATTCATATGATACAAGCGTGATTTTAAAATACATTCATGTCATGAATTCACGTCAAGCTTCTGATATTTCAAAATTGTTAACTTTATCTGCAACGATGTCATAACCTTAGTATTTTTATTACCATTATGTTTATATTAAAAATATCACGATGTCCTTACAAAATCAGTTTCCAAGCTTTAAATCGATATAAGTGGCATTTGTTGAAACTTTTCTGTCATGAATTCTCGTTAAACTGTTAACATTTTAAACTTATCAATTTTAAATGTAACATTCTCATAATAATTCCTCGTCACTTTATTCACATGTGAAATATAAGCAAAATCACATTCCACAGATTATAACGTTCAAATTGATATGCGACAAGTACCATTTCGCGACACTTTAATGTCGCGAATTCTCGTCAGATTCTGCATGCATTCGATATGACTCATATTTGATGTAAAATTGGTACAACGTTGTCGTCGATGCATTTACCGCGGAGATCTTTGCTAATGGAGGAGAAACTTCAATTATTCATAGGAAACAGATAAAACGCATTTACCATCCGCGTCTCTGGTCAAATAAATTCAACATTTTCGACAAACCTGAATATCCAATGATGCGTCCCGCTTGGCTTAACGCGGGCACACTGTTTAGACGATATAAATTGCAGAAGGCTGTCGCTGCAATATAGCAACATTAATATTTATGAGATGCCACGAGGAAATAAGCTTAAAGTGGATGATACGAGTCGTTTGTAATTCGTCCTTGACGTTGCCTTTAATCCTTTAAGATGTAGAAAATTATTCGCGCGGAATGAAGGAACGCTGAAACCGGCTCCGTTCGTTCCATAATGAAACGACGTGCCCGTTTCATGAATTTTCGTCGCTTAATTCGGACTTTTTACGGAATCAAGTGTTATTTATTCTGGGTCATATTTATTTCGCTTGTCCCGTGCATGTCTCGTCTAGGAAATCGATACAAATTTTCTACTTTTATGAATCCATGATATAATTTAAAAATAATCTGCACATTTTTAACTATAAAATTTTTTAATCTTATTTTAAAATTATTTTTAATTTGTATTATTTACCAGATTCTTTCTTTTTTCTACGTTGAAACACTTTCTTATTTTGACAGCTATATTGTTTTCATTCTTTTGTCATTTCTTCGATTTGAAACAGAAAGGTTTACTTTATAGAAGCAAAAATTGAAGTATTTAAAAATAATTAATTATTGGAAATAAGTGGGTGTTAAGTGAGGTTATCTGCTTTGTTGCATTGTAGTTAAAAATGTAATGTATTTTGTGTAGAATAACTCTTTACCGGTACATTTAGAATGTTTCAGTAGTGACGGTCAATCATAAGTCAGCCTTCTCGATCATAAGTCAGACATAAAGAACATAAGTATTTGTTTTATACATTTTTTATATATAATATCAGTAAAAATTTGATACACTTCCAAGAAATTATAGTCTACAACACAATTGAACAACCTTTGAACTTTTATTATTATTTATTGTATTTATATTTTCCTTTTACTTTTCTAGTTTATTGCTGTATCTTTTTATTTGAGTGGTTCTGAATTTTGCTTTCTAAAATCTTTTTTATGGTAACATAATTCATGTTTAGTTTTTTGCTTTATTTTTAAAATTAAATGTTTGTCTATTATTATAAAAAAATTAAAACTGTTTGTATATACAGTTATTTTATTTCCAACATTTATATTTGTCAAGAATATACAGTATTCTAAACCGAACCGAACAATTTCTTATTAATTAAAATATCTATTATTTAAATAATTGTGATCAATAATTAGTCAGACCGCTCAATCATAAATCAGACATAATACATTAATGTCGCAAGTTGTCAACATACAATTATATCAGTTTATCAAACTACGAATATAAATTCACTCTATAATAATATCGCGATGTAAAAAATCATTTTCCATACACAAGTCCACATTTCCATATAGCATCCATCTCACATTTATTGAATTTTGTGTCGTCAGTGAATGAAACCTCGCCGCGTGACACCTGTGCAATTGCAATCCTGTATTCGTATCAAGTTCGTTGCAAACAGAATTCGAAAAGAGTCAATATTTACAAGAAACCGTGAAAGTTAAAGGTGCTTCGAGCCCAGTACACGAAGTAAACATAACATCCCGTTAAGTTAGAACTGTCGGTGATACAAATGTAGAAGTTCGAAGAGCGTACCAGTCGCTAGGATATTCTGTTTACAGCATGATCAAACTTACGGCATAATACAGGGGTTATATTCTTCGCGGATCAATGAAGCTTTTCTCTCTTCTTGTTCTACTATGCGATCCGTTTTTCTTCCCTTTCATTTTATCCGACCGAACAAATTACATTTTCTCGCAGATACTCGGCCGCGTGCACCAACTTATGCACGTCGTTAACGTCTCTCGTGCAAACAAACGTACATTTGGAGTATCGTAAATTGAACAAGCTGCACTCGAGAAGTTTTTAGTTCTGGGAGACTAGATGGAAAGCACGAGTACCGGCGTTGACAATCGCTTGAAATTCAGATTTAATGACTTAGAGCAGATTCTCGTTATATTGACACGGACGGGACCATGGGAATGGAACTTTGCTGGAACCAAGGATGTGAACTACTTCGACAGTCTTCGTCAAGCTTCGTATGATTGGGGGGCAGGTTATGGTGGTGTATGGTGATAATGCGAATACTGAGTTTTGACGTTTTTTTCAGTTATCAAGGTTTTAAATATCTAATTTTCAGGGTTTGCAAATTTTTGATGTTTCAGATTACTAAATTTCCAGTTTGTTACATTTCTATATTTTTCAGTTTCTAAGTTTCTAAGTTTCTAAGTTTTTAAATTTCTATATTTCCATATTTTTAAGTTCCTGCATTTTTCAATTTCTATATTTCTAAGTTTTCACATCTCTAATTTTCTACATTCTTGAGTTCCTAAATTTCTAAAATACTATATCTCTAAGTTTTTTAATTTCTATATTCTTATATTTCAGTGTTCCCAAGTTTCTAAATTTCTACATTTCTAAGTTCCTACATATCTAAATTTTTATATTTTCAAGTTTCTATATTTGTGAATAAAATCTTCCTAAGTTCCCACACTTTTACCTTCTTATATTTCTGAGTTCTTAAATTTCTAAATTATCATATTTCAAAGTTCTCAAGTTTCTAAATTTCTATGTTTCTTAATTTTCACTTTTCTAAATTTCATTGTTCTAAAATTTCTAATTTCTCAAATGTCTAAATTTCTAGGTATACAAGTTTACTTTATAATTTTCTAAATATTTAAATTTCTAGGTTTCTAAATGTATGAGTTTACAAATTTCTATGTTCCTAACCTTCTAAGCTTCTAAATTTCTAAATTTTCAATTTTCCGTGCATCCACATTTCTAGGTGTTCAAATTTCTTAATTTTCATGTATTCAACTTTGCAAATCTCTGAATTCTTATATTTCTAACCCTTCAAATCTGTAAATTCTTATTATTTCTAACCCTTCAAATCTTTTAAATTCTCATTTTTCTAACTCTTCAAGTCTCTAAATTTTCAAAACGAAAGGTTTCCTTATATCTCCATGGATCTCCATGTGCGTAGCAAAGGAGAAACGTCACCAGATGAGTGAAATAGCTTATGAAAGTAGCAGCTTGCTTATTTTAATTTGCATCTGTTTAAACTACAGCTTAATTAGTTTATGCTTTGCTATAGTTTCTTGCCATGTTTCTACTGATGGCGTTGTTTGCCTAAACATAGCACGTACGAATATTCGACTAGGATTATGATCACGCTCTCTCATATTCACAAGTTTCACCAGTTTCTAAATTCAGTCTTCCACGATTATTAAATTTCTAACTTCACAAATATATAAATTTCTATGTTTCCAAATTTCCATATTTTCAATTTTCTAAACATCCATAGTCCTAGGTGTTCAAATTTAGCATTTGTACTTCTAACTTTCCACATTTCTTAGTTTTCATATTGCTATCTCACTAAATCTCTAAATCTGCACATTAAAAATAATTATTTGTATCTTCATAAATCCCCAAATGCATCACAATGTAAAAATGTCACTTGAATGTGTAAAACCGCTTCTGAAGTTAGTAACTTTATTCTAATTTGCGTCTGACCAACCGCATCCTAATTAGTTTGATTTGCTATAGTTTCTTAGCATGTTTCTTTTGATGGCGTCGGTCGCCTAAACGCAGCACGTGCAAATATTTGGCTAGGGTTATGATCACACTCTCTCATATTTCTAAATTTCACAAAATTCTAAATTCCAATGTTCCACAATTTGTTAATTTCCAACTTCACAAATACATAAATTTCTAATTTTCCAAATTCCCAAATTTTCTGAGCAACCATTCTAGACGTCCAAGTTTCTTAATTTTCACATTTTTAACTTTCAAAATTTCTCAGTTTTCATATTTCTAACTGACCAAATCTCTAAAATTGCATATTAAAAATAATTCATTGTATCTTCATGGATCCCCAAATATATCGCAATGAAAAGCTGTCACTCAATAGTGTAAAACCGATTGTGATACTAACATATCTCATTTGGTCAATGTCTTACCAAATCCCTAAATGTCCCAACAGAAAAATATTTTTTTTGTATATCCATGGATCTCCAAATGTATAATAATAAAAAAATACCATTCGAAAGTTGTAAAACCGCTTGTGAAGGTAGTAACTCTGTTTTAATTTTCATCTGTTCAACTGCATAATTAGTTTATGATTTGCTATAGTTTCTTAGCATGTTTCTTGTGATGGCGTCGGTCGCCTAAACGCAGCACGTGCAAATATTCGGGTAGGGTTATGATCACACTGTCTCATATTTCTAAATTTCACAAAATTCTAAATTCCAATGTTCCACAATTTGTTAATTTCCAACTTCACAAATACATAAATTTCTAATTTTTCAAATTCCCAAATTTTCTGAACATCCATTCTGGAAGTTCAAGTTTCTTAATTTTCACATTTTTAACTTTCAAAATTTCTCAGTTTTCATATTTCTAACTGACCAAATCTCTAAAATTGCATATTAAAAATAATTCATTGTATCTTCATGGATCCCCAAATGTATCGCAATGAAAAACTGTCACTCAATAGTGTAAAACCGATTGTGATACTAACATATCTCATTTGGTCAATGTCTTACCAAATCCCTAAATGTCCCAACAGAAAAATATTTTTTTTGTATATCCATGAATCTCCAAATGTATAATAATGAAAAAATACCATTCGAAAGTTGTAAAACCGCTTGTGAAGGTAGTAACTCTGTTTTAATTTTCATCTGTTCAACTGCATAATTAGTTTATGATTTGCTATAGTTTCTTAGCATGTTTCTTGTGATGGCGTCGGTCGCCTAAACGCAGCACGTGCAAATATTCGGCTAGGGTTATGATCACGCTCTCTCATATTCACAAGTTTCACAAGTTTCCGGCATGAAAGTACCATTCATGCCGGCGATTCCCGCAGGCAGGTTGCCTCGCCAATGGCGCGAAGAACGTTGACATGGAAGCTGCGAAAAAGACACCAACCACCCCCATTCACGCCTGACACCCTCGTACATATACACGCGTACATAGATTTTCGTCGAGGTATACGTAGATACAACGCTTGGTAACCACTCTGTAAGCGACATTTCCATCCTCCTTTCTTTCGTCCCTCTTTCGTTCGCTTTCTCTTTTTCACCCTTATCCGCGTTCCTTCTTCCCTCGATGCACCGTTCCACCGAGGGGTTTTTCAACCCCTTGCAGAGTCATTCTCATTAATCTAAATCGACGCTGACAACGTTCATCCGAATGAAACCGCCGCGATCCTCTTTCAGCCTGCCTTTGTGGCTAACTATTAAAAGGCTCATCCGGTGTCTGGTTAGTGAGCCTCGAACAACCTTCTGCAAAAGCGGGATTTGTAAATCTGGACGGGGCTGAATTGTCCGTGAAAGCTGGAATTTGATCAGCTATCCGTAGCAGTTAGTACATTCCAAACTGAGAAGTATTTTGTTCGAGATAAAAGGAAAAATTGCAGTTTTGAGCGATGGACTGTTTCGAATGATTTATTGGATTTTTGGGGGGGTTAATGTGGAGAGGAATAATTTTGTTTTGGGGTTAATGCGAAGTAGAATGATTTTATTTTGTGAGTAATTCTGATGTGGCGATTTAAAGTTTATTGGATCGTGTGAGTTAATATATGGTATAATAAATAAATAATTTGACATTAGGGATTGCAATGAGATCACTGGTTGTTTCAGATAAATTAATGAATTGAAGATGGCGACGAGATCATCTGTTATGTTACGTAAAATAATAAATTACAGATTTTGGTGATATCGCCTGTTATTTCAAATATAATAATAAATAGGAGATTGTGATGATATCACCTATCATTTCACATAAAATAATAAATTGGAAATTGTGATGATGTCACCTGCTATTTCACATACAATAATAAACTGGAGATTGTGATGAGATAATCTGTTATTTGAAATAAAATAAATAAGGGATTGTGATGAGATCACCAGTTATTTAAAATAAAATAAATAAGAGATTGTGATGAGGTTACCTATTATTTAAAATAAAATAAATAAAGAATTATGATGAAATTACCTGTTATTTCAAATAAAATAGTAAAATAGAGATCGTGATGAGATCATCCGCTATTTCAAACGAAATAATAAATAAGAGAACGTGATGAGATAATTGGTCATTCTATTTGAATGAATTTACTTTTATTTAACTATAAAAAAATATTTGAACTGTGTTAGTAAATTTTTATACTGTAACGATTATTTAAAATATTTAGACGAATAAAATAATATATTATTTGAGTAATATCACGTTCTTGCGTTAATTGAAAATATTCAAATTGTGTTAGGACTATTAAGAAATAATTCAGCCTTTTCATTTTTTGTAAAGTGTAAAATTACATATTATATTAATATTTTATATTCAATTCTCTGATATTCTTGGATATAATATCAAAATTGATTAATATTATTAATATATTAATTGATATTCTGAATATATTAATTTCATATAATTAATTCTGATAGAATCATTAGTATTAATGTTATCAAACAGAATTGAAGAAATATGTAATCTACATTAATAATCGATTTCTTCGTCGAATTTGATATTATTACCAATTTCTAAATGATTTGATGTAATTAGCAATTAATATATGAAATTATTTGATGTTACTTGATACAATTATTTGTCACTATCTAATATAATTATTTATTATAATATCAAATATCATAACTTGTATTGATATTATCGATATATTAATTTTGATATAATTATCATTGTTAATATTATCTCATAAAATCAAATAAAAACATTATTTGTATCGATAACATCGATTTCAAGGAGCACCCTGTCGAATTTTGATATTATTACCAACACATCAATTATAGTTACTGTTGCAAAGTTTCTTACCCTATGTTGGTTCATCCAAGGTTTCTGACGTGCTTTGAATCAAACTAATCTCGAGAGAAGGATCGTTTAGAGCGGCCTAGAATCAATCGATCGTATCCCTTTTATTTATAGCTACAATTTTACCTTGACAGAAAATAAGACTAGCTTGTCATCATAAAGTGTCGTTTAGTATTACTGATTTAATTTACATTCTTACAAACTTATAATAAGTATTCATCTTCTCATCATTTACTTTGAATCTTAAAAAAACTCTGGCAAAAAGAGTTTCTCCACAAATTGTAATTTGTCACAGATTTTCATTTGTGTGAGAAATCTTTGTCTACGAGGGGTTGATTTGCAAATTCAAAGCGTCAAATTTTTACTTTATTTTATTAATATAACAGTCATGCTATAGAAAATTATATCTTCTTTTTGTTAATTACTCTTTTACTTTCTCTGAAACGCAGTAAATCAAAGTATGTTGAATTAAGAGCTGGGGGTGAAATATTCTGAACAGCTTTTGTGATGAAGAAAACACAATAATGTATTGTGTAGTTGCAAAGTTTCCTTGAATTTATATTTGCAAATATTTGGTTTAACTCTGTTTTTAATTAATCGTGAAGAACACGAAAACTATAATAATTAAATAAAGTTAATTAATTGAATTTTAATTATAAATTCATTAAAGAACTTTATTTTGTTACTGAAATGTTTAATAACTCCTCTTTGTTAATTAGGTATACTACGTTTTCAGTGAACTTTATGGTGAAGCTAACTACATAATACTATAACTAATCTTATAATATTATAATTAATTTAATAAATGTAATGTAACAAAAACATTATAAATAATATTAGTAATGTGTCCTATAATAATTGAATTACAACACTCATAAGGTACAACTAGTTTGCAATGAAAATAATGAACCATATTCATTTTTAAGTACAATAAATTACAATAAGTATAAAATGAATGATATAAAATATAAATAAAATATTAAATGAATATATAAATTATAGTTATTGTAATAAGCATAAAAATTAGCAGTCAGATGTTTGAGACTATCTACTAAAAAAATGTGAAGTAAAAAATATTACCAAAAATGTAACATCTAAAAATTCACCTCACCGTTAGTCAAAAAAAGTATGACACTATCTATCCGAGTAAGTAGTATTTTCTCGACATAATAGAAAAACATAGGTGAAAACAGTTGGACGTCATGAAATGCGAGAAACCCTGTAAAAATTTTAACGGATGCCCAGCCAATGTCGATTTCCCCGTTCAATTTTATTTTCCCTCTTTTCTGCCGTTCTTTTACCGATTTTATTTTCTCCCGTCTGCCATTCGCGCCAATATATCGATCTCTCTTGATTTCCTTCACCCGACCACATTGGCATTCTACAGTTCCCGGTACCGTGAATATCGGTACTCGAACTTTCCTGCAAAATTCAGCTGCTGGGTGAACTTCCATCCTATCAATCGTGCTGCGAATTTCTTCGTTATGATACTCTCTACTCGTATTTGCCCGTCATACCCTAACCCCACTTCTTCGCGTGCCACGAATTCATGGCGTTTCTAGACTGCATTAGCGGCATTTTGATGTATCAAAATTTAGGTGACTCGAAATAGTTACCTTTACATACTATGTACGGCACGAGATTGATTATAAACGTCGAGCAAATGGAATCTATATCGTAATTCGATTCGGAGATTATTCAGGACATTCCATCGATGACAACTTATTTTTCGATTCGAATATTTTGCTCATCCGTGGATTAGTGAAACGACAGTGTATACAGGGTGTTCTAACGTGACGCACGATTTTTCATCCACAAGCTATCCGATAAAAAAAAGTTTCGAACAAGAGTTGCAGACAGAGTGTACGATAGATATTGGTAAAAATCAATTCGAAAACCGTTTGTTTTCATGGCGGAATCGGGGTCACCTTTACAAATAGGAACACATTTTTTTACCATATTGAATGTCGAGTTGAAGTAAAAATATTACATGATATTTTTACTAACATGCTACTCGATCTACAGCAGCGGAAGTGTGAAATATGTAGTTTTTGTTGTATTTGATATTAAGACAATATTTGATACTGAATGATACCGCGTGACTAAAACATAAGGAAAATGCACTTTATTTATTTATTCAAAGTGCATTCCACGTTTCGTGACAAAAATAATATATTAACAGATTAGTAATATGTTAGTAAAAATATAGTGTAATATGTGTTCCTATATGTAAGACAGGTGACCTCGATTTCGTCAAGAAAACAATCTTCGAAGTTTCTTTTACAGATATTTATTGTACACTCTGTACTCTGAAGCATATTCTAAACTTCTTTTTTGTGAAACATTTGACAGTTTTTAAATAATATTGCAAATTGGAATAAAAATTAGAGTTAAGTATTCATATCCTAAGAAAATACAAACAAGTGATGTTTGAAATGAATACAATTAACTCAGATTGTTAATTGCGATTAATAGCAATTAAGTCAGATTATTAATTACGAGTAATAGCAATTACGTCAGATTATTAATTGCAAGTAATAGCAATTAAGCCAGATTATTAATTGTAATAAAGAGCAAGTCAGACTATTATTTGCACCTAACAGCGATTAAGACAGATTAATTGCAATTAAATGGAATTAAATCGTAACTATTAAAAGACAAATTTTGAAGATCTTGGTACAACATTTAATATTTTCAATAAAATGATTTTGTCTGCGAATAACCATTATAAATAATTCTAATTATTAACTAATTTAAATTTTTATTTTTAAATAACCATTATGTATAATTTATAATTTTTAACTAATTTAAATTTTTATTTTTAAATAACCATTATGTATAAGTTATAATTTTTAACTAATTTAATTATTAATTTTTAAATAACCGTAATAAGCTTTCTAACTTTTTTTAGTTATAAGGATTCAATTTTCTTTCGAAAGCTAATATCCATTATCGATGACAGAAATTTTTGCTTTCCAATAACCGATATTGAAGTTGGAAATTTAATTTTAGTTACTATTCACAGTACGAATAATGGAAATCGTATTTTTGTTCATAGTAATCATGGTTACCAATCTCGGTTTCCAATAATTGATGAGCAGAATTTTATTTTGGTTACTGGTAATCATGATCGATAAGTATTGTCAAAGTTTTTTATGCTTATCGACTAAGCAATATCGACAGTAAAAATTCTTTACATTTGACAGTTATCAATTATTATGTTATTCAACATCCGTTAGATGAATTATGAAGCAATCTGCAGTAATGAAGATTTTTCTTAACCTGTAATAAGAATACTAATTGTTTATTACTCAATTATGGTAAATAATTTCATTATCGTACATATGAGAATGCGATCGTTTAAAAATAGTCATCTTTTAAATAATATGTACATAATTCTTCATATGATACTGATTATTGAGTATTGATACATTTCAAATTCGAAGTAAGACAGTTTTTAAATGCAATATTGAATATTTATCAACAGATTATTAACGAAAATTACATTTGGTTTGATATCCCTTTTGTTAACCAGTACTATTATGTATAATTATATAAACAAAAATTTGTTTTCTTCGGATTTTACTCTTAATTATACGTTTTATGTTAATTTTAAAAAATTATCATACAGACTTAAATACTTTTGTTCTATGAAATGAATGATTGAAGAAATGCATATTTAGCAATGTATATAACCTTGAAATCTTTATTATGTGCAAATTATAAAAATATCTTACTATAATGATGATTATTGAAGTAATAAATCAGGATTTAATAAAGTATTAAAATTATTTGAATACTATTAGTTCAATATAAAATTGTATCATTCAAAAGATATTTTTAACTTATTGTAATAATACTTTAATAAAATTAATTAAAAATTTAATAAATTTAATTTAATAAAATTATATCATTAAAAATAATATAATTTTGCAAATAATATAGGAATACAAAGTACCTTCAAATTTTATCAGGAGCATGATCCAAGGTACAGAACTCGAATAGTACAGGATTATTTGTTATGCAATAGTTTAAAAGATTTACATCCACCTCCTCAATCCCCAGTCCCATAGAGAATCTATGGCATAAATTAGACCAAAGAAGAAAAATAAATTCAAAAGTTCAATTACAAACCAGACTGAAAGAAAAATGATATTCCGTTTCTACAGAATATTTGAACAATGTTTTTAATATACTCAAATGATTACATGAGGTTATTAAATAAAAACGATTTGCAACAAAATCTGCAAATTGTATTTTTTCCTACATGTTTCATAAAATGTTCAAACATTAATGTGACGTATAAATGTGGTAGCTTGTGGTTTAAAATATATTCCACATCAAAATAATGGAAAAGAAATTGTTTGTACATTTTCAATCTACAGGAAATGAATTATGTTTTGTAAAATAAGCAGTGTGATATGCAAATCAGCGCTTCTTGTATACAATAACTGTTTCAGGGTGTCGCAAAATAGATAATATACCGCATAGCAATAGATAATCTTGAACAGACGCAATTACAATAGAACGTATTGGCCGCAAACAAGTAGACCCACGTTGATTTACAGTCCACTCATAAATCTTAGGGTAGCCACTCCAAGGATCGTAGAAACAGAAATCCAACCGGTGCATAATTTATTATCGCAATATCGAGTTGTAGCTTTTTTCAGAATTTCAAAACGTCACTTTCTACAGTTATTTAGGTAATTGAAACATACTGAAGCAATAATATTCTAGATTTTAACCCTGTTAAGTATTCCCAGCGTAATAATTGTGAACCCGGAGGATGACAATTATGCAGAATTAACAAAGTCTTAAAAAAGAACACTCTCTTTATTAGATTTTAAGTCGAAGCTGACTGTTTAAAGGTTGAACTCAATTCTGACTTCTCGCAAGGGTGAGAAGCCAGAGGAAAAAATTAGGTAGGGAAAACTATGTAGGGAGAGGGAGGGATTTAGGTTGGTTACTAAGAGGGTGGTGAAAGTACAAAAAGGAGAAAGTTTGGGACTCAGGAAGGAGGTAATGTACACAGTATGTCTGAAAAGTAACGGAACTTTTTAAATTCAAGGAAAACTACTAGCACCATCTATTAAAACAATATGCTATCTGAAAACAGTATTCCTCCCCTACAAAACAAACCAATCGTTATTGGAATCGAGCAACGAATTGTAAACTTATAGTGTTTAAAGCGACAGAACTTTTCGCCACCGTGTCACAAAATCACGATGGAGCAAAGAGCGAATATTAAATTCTGCTCACTAAAGCTCGGTAAAACTTTTACAGAAACATTTGAATTAATGAAAAACGTTTATGGCGACGATTGTTTATCTCGTACACGTGTGTTCGAGTGGTATAAGCAATTCCAGGACGGTTATGATACTTTGGAAGACGACCCAAAATCCGGTTTTGGGTTTTTCTAAATTCTAAAAGATTCTAAAGGTATTATACTTCGGGAATTCATTCCGCAGGGACAAAATGTTAATGGCGAATATTATCTGGGTGTTATGGAACGTTTGTGGAAAAGAATTGTTCGTGTGAGGCCCGAATATCGAGCGCCGGGAAGTTGGTTTCTGTTGCATGATAATGCACCAAGTCACAGAACTGTCGCTGTTCGTGAATTTTTGGCGAAAAACAAGTCTGCGTGCTCCAACATCCCCCATATTCGCCCGACTTATCTCCATGTGATTACTTCCTTTTTCCAAAACGGAAATTAATTATGAAAGTAACGTTTTATGACATTGTTACACAAGTCCGAGCAGCTGTGACGAGGGTGATTGAAACGATTCCGCAAAACGACATAAAAAAATCTAACCTAACATTACTTGAGCGTGCTCAACGGTGTATTGATGCGGAAGGGATGTAATTTAAATAAAAAAAATTAATTTTGGGAAAATAACTAATACTTTTTTTCCTATTTCAAAAGTTTCGTTACTTTTCAGACATACTGTGTATGATTCAGAGGACCCTGGGACACAAGAGTTGTCTATCTTATATTTTAAGGAGGAAAAGCTTGGGAAAGGACTAGATGATAAACAGATACTTTATTTCTAAAAACGTAACGTGCTAGGATGTGTTCAAGGCTTTAGAAGTATCTGACATTATTTAGTTTATTTAGACATAAGATAAAATTGTGTACGTTTCTGTTACGTCTGATTTCAATGTAAAATAACTATGGTTATTCGTTATGTTATGAAAATTGTGTGGTTGTTTTGTTATTGCGAGGGTAGCGATAAGATAAACCTAAGCACTTGGTTGCTCTTCGGAACTTTAAACACGCTCGGGCCTTTTCCGACTTTACTCGAATGCTACCCTTAAGAACCGTTTACACTGTGCCAGTAAGCCGTGCTAGTAGTGCGGGTCAGTAGGTAGTCGAATTTTTGCGTTTCCTACTTTGCCTGTACAATGTCTACTGTTGGAAAAAGAAGGTAAGAAAAGAAAGAAACAATTTCCTTTCAGGGATTTTTTAGAATTTTAACTCTATGCACTCAAGGGCCCTGGAGCGGAGCCATTTAAAAGACTTCAAACTTGAGGGCTCCGCTCTGGAGACAATGCAAATAATTTTCAGTTCGTAATATAAAGACAAATAGATTTAAGAACAATGAGTTTTCTTTTAATACGTATATCATTTACTTATATGTGAATATGATTTTTCTATTTAAAATGCTTCGAGTTGCTGGTAATATGAATGAATAAAAACTTCGAGTGCGAAGGGTTAAAATTTGGGTGTGTGGAAATCTAGAAATTTGGGAATTTAGGAATTTGAAGGCAAGAAAGGAAAAGAGCCATTTTCCTTTAGGGACTTTTTAGAATTTTAAAATTTAGCTGTGTGGAAATCTGGAAATTTTGGGATTTAGGAACTTGAAGGCAAGAAAGGAAAGGAACCATTTTCTTTTAGGAATTTTTTAGAATTTTAAAATTTAGGTGTGTGAAAATCTAGGAATTTAGGGATTTAGGAATTTGAAAGCAAGGAAAGGAAAGGAACCATTTTCTTTTAGGGATTTTTTAGAATTTTAAAATTTAGATGTGTGGAAATCTCGAAATTTGAGGATTTAGGAATTTGAAGGCAAGAAAAGAAAGGAGCCATTTTCTTTTAGGGATTTTAAAAAATTTTTAAATTTAGATTTGTGAAAATTTAAAAATTTGGGGATTTAGAAACTTGAAGGAAAAAAGGAAAGAAACTATTTTCTCTTTTTAACGACAGGCCTGGTACACGCAAAGTAAGAAACGCAAAAATTCGATTATCTACTGGCCCGTACTACTGGCACAGTTTACTGACACAGTGTGAACAGTCCTTAAGGGTAGTATTCGAGTAAAGTCGGGAAAGGCCCGAGTGTGTTTACGAACATAGCTTAGGCGAGGCCCGATTCAGTGTTTACGTGACGGTTATTGAAACAAGTCGAAACGGGTCGCTATCTCGCTCGCTCCTTCAACGCGTACAATTATCTTGGAACTGATTTATATTTTCCATCGTTCGGATTATCAATCGACAACACGGTAATATATTTCTGTTCCTCTTTATATTATTATAAAAATTCAATTCGTTGTAATTTATACAACTTGTACTATTAATTATTTTATAATTATTAATCATTTTATCAATGATTAAGTTAGGTTCGATTAATTAATTTGTATTATTATAAAGAATCAATTTATTGTAATTTGTACAACTTATGCTATTAGTCATTTTATAAATGATTAGGTTAGGTTAGATTAATTAATCATTTTATAAATGATTAATAATATTTTATATGTATTTTAATATATTTTATATCAAATAATATTTTGTTGGAGAAGAAAAAGAAGAATCTGAAGTACAATGAAAATGGTCGTTATATTTTAACGCGGTATAATACTTCTGATCACTATTCGAAACCTTTCTCGCTCGTGTTAATTTACTGACTCATTCTTATTCTCATGATTTTCGGCGGTTCGCACTTTTACCCTCTTTCCTCTCTCTCTCTCTCTCTTACTCTTTCTTTCTCTCTCTCTCTCTTACTCTTCCTCTCTCTCTCTCTCTCTCTCTCTCTCTCTCTCTCTCTCTCTCTCTCTCTCTCTCTCTCTCTCTCTCTCTCTCTCTCTCTCTCTCTCTCTCTCTCTCTCTCTCTCTCTCTCTCTTTCTGTCGCATTCGTCATTACATTCGCTCTTGCCATTTATACGCACTTACAAAACCTATAACAATTTTATATTATTAATCATTTTGTCTGTCTTTGATGTAATTAATTAATCTCCAATCTGTTTTTCGTTCTTGTCAGTTTCACAATTAACAAACCCTTTTTACTCGAAAGATCACACCATTCAGTTTAATACAATAATTTGAAATAAGTATTTTTTAACTGAATCTATATTATTATACACATAGCGTATAAATATAGTGAAGAAGATAATAGTAGTAATTAATAATACAGAAATAATAATCTTAAATGAATTCTACAATTTTTTTATTTAATTAGCAATTTAGCAATTTGCCCATTTAGAGATTCGAGGATCTAGAGATTTGCAAATTTGGGGATTTCAAAATTTAGGAAATTGGGAATGTATGAATTTGGAGATCTAGAAATATGTTGAATTAGAGATTTAGAAATTTAGGAATTTCAGGATGTGGGGATTTGGAAATATAGGAATTTCAGGATTTGGTAATTTAGCGATTTGGGGTCTACAAATTTAAGGATGTAGGATTTTGGGGATCTAGGAATTTGGAGAATTTAGGATTTGGGAATATAGGAATTTCAGGATTTAGAAAATTAACGATTTGGGAATCTACTAATTTAAGGATCTAGGATTTTGGGGGTGTAGGGATTTGGGGATGTTAGAATTCGGGAATGTAGCGATTTGGAAATATAGGGATTTCGTGATTTAGGAATTTGAGAACCTGGAGATTTGCGTATCTACTGGTTTAAGGATCTAGGATTTTGGGGGTGTAGAGATTTGAGGATATAGGAATTGGAAGAAGTAGGGATTTAAAAATGTAGAGATTTGGAAATATAGGGATTTCATGATTTAGGAATTTGAGAACCTAGATATATGGGAATTTAGCTATGTGGGGGTCTAGAGATTTTCCTTTCATCCCCACATCCCTACATTCCCAAATCCCTGAACTCCCAAATCATCAAAAACCCTAATTTCCAAGTTTCCATATTGTTAAGTCCTAAAATCCCTACATCCCCAATTCTCTATACTCCCAAATCGCTACATCTCCAAATTCACAGGTTCCCCAATTCTTAAATCCCTACATCCGTACATCCGCAAATCTCTACTTCCCCATATTCCTAGATTCCCAAATTCCTTAAAACCCCAAATCTCCAAATCCTCAAACCCCTAGAGCCCCAAACCGCTAAATCCAAAAAAGCAATATCACGGAAGTACCGCAGTGTACGAAAATTAATGCGACTGTGTTACGTATCCCACAATGGCGTCATTCACCTCAGTTGTTTACTTGAATCCCCGAAAACAACTGGTCCGGATGGCCGAATAAAACAACGAAGGACGGAAAACAAACAAAATGAAAGAAGTATTAAATTTTCAGTGTCGAACGTGGCCAAAGGGGTGGTTCTCGAACAAGTACATTTCTCGTGACCCCACGATATTTCGGTCTCTCTTCAATGAAAGCACGTGCGTCGAATTCGGTTCTGGCTACGGCCATTATTCTCCTCGTAGACACAATCCTGTTGCATTTCGCATTCGACCCAGCATATCGTGGCCCGATTCTGAAGTTCTCCGGGAAACCTCCACCAAAATAAAATATACGCGCAGAGTTATCCGAGGAATCTAAGATTTAAACGAGTTGTTACTTATGCCGATAACAACTACAAATTCGCGGGATTAAAAATTGGTGTTGCTTCGATTTGACCCTGAACGAGTATGTAGAAAGCTTAGGAGGTTTGCCAAGGGATTATACCGGCTTACTGGCTATCGTTGCTTCGTAATATATTGAATCCGCAACACGATCTACGACGTCTAACAGAATCCAAGGAGATTCTTATCAGAAATTTATGATAAATGTGAGATTTACAAAATGCATAATTAATTTTGTCATTGTGAGTTGGATCGTTTGTTTTTATGTAGCTCTTTTAATTTGACGAGTTTTATAAAATATTTTATTGGGTACTATTTGTATTTGCATTTGTTTAACGTAATACTGGAATTTGGACTGATTTGAAGATTCGAGTGTCATTTAGAAGTTTTAGGATTTAGAAATTTGGAAATTCGGATTTTAAAACTTACTTTCATGATTGATAGATTTTTAATTTTTCAATTTTGAAATTTGGTAATTGTTACAATTTAATATTTCGAAGTTTGATAATTGTACAACTGAAAAATTTAGAAATTTAGTAATTTAGTAGTTTGGACATTCTTTAGTTTTGAAATTTACTGATTGTTACAATTTGATATTCAGAAATTTCATAATTGTAAAATTTAGAAATTTAGGAACTTGTTAATTTAATAGATTAGAAATTTTTTGTTTTGAAGTTCAATAATTGTCATAATTTGATATTTAGACATTTGATAATTGTAAGATCGTTAAATTTAGAAATTTAGTAATTTAATAATTTAGAAATTTAGAAATGTAGAAGCACCTAAATAATAGATTGTCTAGTTTAGAAATTTAGAGATTTCAGGGTATAGTAATTTTGTAATTTAGAAAGTTGATAACATGAAAATTTATAAGTATTTAATTTTCGAATGTAGAAACTTGAAAATTTTGTATTTTTTTGTATTTTTTGTAATTTGAAAGTTTCAATTTTAGAATTATTGAAATATAGAAATCTTTAAGTTTAGAAATTTTTAAATTTAGAAATCTTCAATTTCAGAAGTTTTGAAATTTGAAAATTAAAAAATTTTTTAATTTTCAAAACTAGAAATTGCATGTGAATTTTATTGAACTCCTTCAATTAAAAGTTATTATCAGAATTATTCAAATTTGTCATAGAATAGCATGACAGCAATAGAGGTTAGGTTAATTCGTGACAATGGTCTAATCTTATCATCAGAAATATTTCTATATTAATATATAATTAACACGTCAAATTGGATATTGAGTGTGACCTAACCTAACCTAATCCAGAGAACTTATTACTAGAACTTTTTAATTTGTCAATAATAATATTATACAAACAGAATCACTTGAAACATGATAAGAATAGCATCGTTATCATTTATATGATTCATTTACGTCGTGTATTTACGTCAGTCAGTGGAGAAATGCACGTTGATACAAGTAGAAATTGGAAATTTGCACAGTAGCAGGAATACGAAATGTGCTTGTCACTTAAACACGTTGCATACTTTTCATGGAAGTACGACAAAGAATATATACAATAAAGAACTTTCAAAGAAATGTTATTCCAGGGATTTATACATATTTGCAATGTTCTTAAAGACTTTATGATAATATGCCAAGTATTCAATATTATTATACCAAATGCAAACTCAAAATCGTACTGTGTTATTATTGTATAAAAGGAAGTAGCTCTTTATGTAAATAAACCAACAAATAATTGAATATTAAATATAAATATATAAATATTAATAAATGATCAAAACAGTATATAAATATAAATGAACACATAAATATATAAATTGATAAATAAATAAGTAAATAAATATATAAATACAGTGATAAGTAAATATGTAAGTAAATAAGTAACCAAATAGATCAATTAAGTAAATATATAAATCAATTGATAAATAAAGAAATAAGTAGCTTAGTAAATAAGTAATCAAATTAAATAAATACATAAATGAATTGATGAGTAAATAAATAAGAAAGTAAATCAGTAAATAAACAAAAAAATAAATAAATAACGAAACAGATAAATTCTAAATAAATAAATGAATAAATAAATTGGTAAGAAAGTAAATAAATATACAATAAATAGATGGATACGTAAATAAATAAGCAAATAAGTAAAAGAATAAGTAAATGAATAGGTAACTAAAAAGGTAAATAAATAAGTTATTAAATAATTAAATAAGTAAGCAAATAAACGTTTAACGCGTGATACACAAATTCGACCTCAAATAATTTTGTAACACACCGAATTCCCTCATCGATCCCAAAATCGATAAAAAATTAGAATAGCTATTAATTCAATAAAATTCCATGAAATATGCGACTATCAAAGCGTTGAATAATTATTTTTCCGTAGCACCGAACGAAGGCTGCGCACGTTGGTTTATTAGATTGAAATTTATGATGGCTATCCGTTAGAGGAGGATCTTTCTCGTAAAATATTCAATGTTGTGAGATATTTCTCTCGTGCTGAAGATTACTCGTTTTTTGTTACAGAGAGTCTGTGCGGACGTCACGAGAAACGTTTATTGAATGAGCTGCTGTCGACGTATAACACCCTGGAGCGGCCTGTTGCCAACGAGAGCGAACCTCTCGAAGTGCGATTTGGCATCACGTTGCAACAAATCATAGATGTGGTAAGTTGTTTCCCTTTGATCTTGTACCGCTGCCAAATGGAACGTTTCTCCTTTCAGCCTTTAACTCTTTCAACCTTCTTTTTCTACTTACTTAACTGGGGGTTGTGAAAAGAATTCTGCTTGCGAATTCGTAGATTTAGGAATGTGATAGCGCAGAAGTTTCACTGCTTGAGAATGTGAGAATTTTTTAACATACATTGGGAATTAGATAATGGAGAAACTCAAGGATTTTGATTTAGGAGATTTTTTAAATTGGAAAATTGAGAAGCTGAAATATTGTAGATTTGAAAATTTTAATATGGAGGATTTTTGAACTTGACAAATTGGGGAATTGAGAAAGTGGGATACCGAAGATTTGAGAAATTGGATCTAGGGAATTTTTGAACTTGAAAAACTAAGAAATTAAGATTTTACACATATAAAAATTTTGGCCTGGGGAATTTTTGAACTTGACAAATTGGCGAATTGAGAAAATGGGATATTGAAGATTTGAGAATTTGGATCTAGGGAATTTTTGAACTTGGAAATTAAGAAATTAAGATCTTACAGATTTGAAAATTTTGCTCTAGGGGATTTTTGAACTTGAAAAATTGGCGAATTGAAAAAGTGGGATATCGAAGATTTGAGAATTTTGATTTAGGGAATTTTTGAACTCGGAGAGCTAAGAAATTAAGATCTTACAGATTTAAAAATTTTGGTCGAGGGGATTTTTGAACTTGCCAAATTGACGAGTTGAGAAAGTGTGATATCGAAGATTTGAGAATTTGGATCTAGAGAATTTTTGACTTGGAAAACTAAGAAATTAAGATCTTACAGATTTGAAAATTTTGCTCTAGGGGATTTTTGAACTTGAGAAATTGGCGAATTGAAAAAGTGGGATATCGAAGATTTGAGAATTTGGATTTAGGGAATTTTTGAACTTGGAGAGCTAGGAAATCAAGATCTTACAGATTTGAAAATTTTGCTCTAGGGAATTTTTAAACTTAAGAAATTGACAGATTTGAAATATTGAGGTATGTGAAGATTTGAAAATATGAATCCAGAAAATTTTGGAACTTCGAAGATTGCTAAGTTATGGTCTTTTAGATTTGAGAACTTGGACTTTTAGAATTTTTTAGTTTGACAAATTGGCAAATTGAAAAATTAAGATTTTGGAGAGTTGAGAATGTGGACCTAGTAAATTTTTCAACTTGTGAATTTGACAAACTGAGTTCTTTGAGATTTCAGAATGTGGATTAAGGGAATTTTTGAACTTGGGAAATTAAGTAATTAAGAAATTAAAATTTTGTAAAAATAATGGTTTAAGAATATGAAAATTTAATGATATAGAAATTTGAGAACACGAGGACCTTGAAACTAGCGAATTTTGCAAACTTAAGAATTGAAACATTATGGTATCTGCGTTCTTGAAAATGGGGAAACGTAAATGTAGAAAAAGTGAAACTGAAAATGTAAAAAATTGAAGATATAAAATTTGTAAAACTTGGGAATTTAGGAATCTCTGGAATGTGAGGAATTCAAAATATTGGAAATTGGGAAATATAGAAATATTAGAAATAGAAAACTTTAAAATTAGAAAATTTAAGTGTCTCAGAGTTTGACACTGTAATGGTTTGAAAATTTCATTATTTGAGAATTTATGCATTTGAAAACTTAAGAGTCTGAAAATTATGGAAACTGGAAAACTAAATTTACGATCATGAAACTGAAAATTTTTTAATTATGGAATTTGAGATTTTTAGTATTCGAGAGTTGAAAAATTTCATGATTTGAGGATTTTTGAATATTAAGAATTTGGGAATTTAACAATTTGATAATCTGACAGTTTGACAATTTGACAATTTGACAATTTGACGGTTTGACAATTCAATAACTAAAAAATGTGAACTTTTGAAAGTGTAAAATATTAAAACTCAATTATGTCACAGAATGTCGCATTTAATATAAATTATTTACCGATCAAATATAATTTAAACATTTAAATCGATCGTTTTTTGATTTTGCAACGTTTTCTTCCTTTCTGGAGAAGATCACACTAAAGAAAATTTATGTTGTAAGAATTTTCACTTGCATTGCTAGGAAACAATATAAAACGAACTGTTCATGTCCGTGTAAAGATATATTTTCCATGGATATAGAAATTCGATATGAAAGATTTCTATCATGACCTTATGCTTCCTTTCTCTATGCAGTTATCTGACTCGTATATGAATACTGGCTGTTACTATTCGATCGAATTTCTTTTCTCCTGCATTCGTTGCTCGTTTATTCCCAGTTTTCTACTCGTTTGCCATTGGCCCTGGGATCAAATCGCAATCGAATAACCTAGACGATGGATAGCATAATGGTCTGATCAGAATTTTCCTTTTGTGAATGGAAACTAAAATGAATTTGCTAGTAACGATTGTTAGATTTTCCTTAATTTATCGAACTGAATTTTACAAAAAGTATCAGAAATTTTATAAAGAGATAGTTTACTAACATTGAACATTACGTTTTCTATTTTTATACACTCGTTTATTAAATTTCGGATTTTTTCGCTTATTTTTATTGAAAATTATTGTTTATCGTATTTGAGTACGTGATACATTACACATCTTCAAACTGATGACGTAAAACTATTACAGAATATTTACTAAATATTTACAGATTGAGGCTTAGTGTATAATTTATAGTAATATATGTATATTTGTTTTAATACTATTTTTGTTATTTTGAGATACAACCATACGATTTATACGTCTGGTGACGTAAAACTATTACACTTATGTCGGTTCTATTGATTTGTAGCGTAAGAATTAACTCAAAGAAATTCATATTTATTTTATTAGTATTTTTATCATTTCGTAATGTAAATGATTGAAAATGAGATATTTAATAACAAATAACATATTGCAAGTTTCATTATACATTATTTGCTCTAACTGATCACACGTTAGTCCAGTGATGTGTCAGCCATTTTGTGTATTAGCAGTTATGTGGTTATGTTCTTCAAGCATTAAGCTTTAAATCAATGTACCATTACTGTTATTTCATGATATGATCGACAAATTTTAACGATTTAATTATTTGTTAGCCAACAATGTTGTCTATTTTATTTAATAACTCGCCACTTTGCATTATTAATGTGATATTTGTACGATTATTTGTATCACATCTCAAGCTTTGATTTAATACATCATTAATTACTATTTGGCGACACGTTTATGACGTGAAATGGTTTAAATATTTTAACGGTCTGTTTGATTATTTGTTAAACAACACTGCTGTTTATTTTATTTAATAACTCGCCACTTTGCATTATTAATGTGATATTTATACGGTTATTTTTATCACATCTCAAGCTTTGATTTAATACATCATTAATTACTATTTTGCGATACCTTTATGACGTGAAATGGTTTAAATATTTTAACGGTCTGTTTGATTATTTGTTAAACAACACTGCTGTTTATTTTATTTAATAACTCGCCACTTTGCATAATTAAGGTTGTATTTACACGATTATTTTGATCACACCTCAAGCTTTATATTAATTACAATAGTTACTATTTTGGGATATTTTTATGTCATGAAATGGCCTAAATATTTTAACATTCTGTTTCATTATTTGTTAAACAACACTGCTGTTTATTTTATTTAATAACTCGCCATATTGCATTATTAATGTGCTATTTATACGGTTATTTTTATTACATCTCAAGCTTTATATTAATTACAATAGTTACTATTTTGAGATATTTTTATGTCATGAAATGGCCTAAATATTTTAACATTCTGTTTCATTATTTGTTAAACAACACTGCTGTTTATTTTATTTAATAACTCGCCACATTGCATTATTAATGTGCTATTTATACGGTTATTTTTATCACACCTCAAGCTTCAAATTAATGTACAATCATTGCTATTGTGCAATACTTTTTACTAAAAGTGTGCTTAGTGATTCTGATTCTTAATTAAATGATCTTAATGTTTTGTTTGACCAACACTGTTGTTTATTGTAACTAGTGACTATACATATTGTATCAGGTTTTTATCAGATCTCAAACTTCAAATTAATATGCAACAGCTGCTATTTCATGACAGCATTTATTTTTATGCCATGAAAAGATTTAAAGAATTTAACGTTCTGATCATTTGCTTATCAACAGTATTGTTTATTTTAACTAATAACTAAACATTTCGTATTAAAATGTTTAGTAACTAAACGTTTTGTATTAACCCCTTGCACCATTTTGACGAGTCTCGTGACGCACTCGTACTTCGTGATCAATTTTACTCGAATAAATACGCTTCAATTTTGAGTTCAAGTCCAATTATAATTTGCATAATATCAAATTGACATAACATTTCAACTTTCTTCGTCTGTTTTAATATTATAAGAGAAAAAGGAAAAATAAGAGGATTCAATTATTTTTTAAAAATTGATGTCAGGATTTTAATTATTTTTAATACATGAGCGTGTTTACGTGGCGGAATCGCATTAATGAATGCCAATTTGTTTTAAACAAAACTTGCTGGTACGCTCACTTAAACAAAAGCATTAATCGATATGTAATCATAATCATATAGTGTCCAAAAATAAAATGTTTACAATATTGTAGCTGTGATTAGATCTGACTGACACACCTGACAAATAAATGATAGAGCAAAGGATCAAGACGGTATTTCTAAAGTTACTTTAATCATACCAAGCTTTCAATACAAAACACTTGCTATTCCACATGTCAAGAAACCGTATCTCCTCACGATGTCAATACGGTGATTCATTAATCAGCAGGCTAATAAAAACACGTCACAAAAGTATCATTTTTAGCAGGAAATGTTAATTACGGCAGGTAGTGTACAGAGTAAAAGGATATTTCTAAGGATGGCGACTCCCCGGTAAAAGGAAGGGCACATAAAGTAAATGGTCGAAGGGGTAGCCAAGATGGAGAACGTAATGCAATCTGCCTCGTTCACCGTCCTCCACCCTCTATTCATTCCACCCCTTAGCCGCGTCCCTTTAACCGTGCTGTCATTTAGATAAGACCGATATTTTCACGTGCAAAAACTCACGCAGCTAATCTTGGACCCCCTTATCTTAGTAGTTCACGCAAAGATTGCAAAAGTGTGCTCGCTTTTGTGAACTGCATTCAGCCGTTGAAATTGCGTCCCGCTACTATGGCGCTAGCAATTTTCCGTGAAAGTAATCTGTGGAAATATTACGTGACTAGTGACGGAGAATATTTAATCCTGTGTCCTCAGCTGTTGTACCGAATAAAGCGGCAGCAATTTGGACCGTTTGCATGGTTAATGAAGAAAATTCTAAATTAGCTGCACTAGAGATAGTACTTGATGGCGCGTCCGGAGAGTCGGCGACGCACTATTGTTGGGCTGTTACGTATCTAATAGTCAAATAAGTTTAGTGTGAACTTGGCTTTGTATGCAGTAGTCGCCAGACAATTACTTCATAAATATTTGAATGTAAAGAATTTAAAAAATGAAAGTTTTATTCATATGAAGGATGCACTATAAACGGAAGATGAAAGTATCCTTTTGTACATTTTTGCGTTCTCGTTTGGAATTTTTAGATTTTCACTTTTGAATCTTGGGACTAGAATTAATCGAATTTAAACTTGAATTCAGTAATTTGAATAGGTTTTTCACAAAACTTCTGAAGCGGTTAAATGACTGGTTTGGTAGGTTTAGTGTAGAATATTTTTATAGCGGTTCATTGATGTTCCTTTCGATTATGGTTGATTTGATTACGATTTTCTTAATGGATCTCACGAAACTATTTTGGGCTACAAGTTCGCACTTTGCGATCGAGTTGCTGGAGTAAGGAAGTGACTAAACGTTCTCGGAAGTTCGTTCATTTACTTTGGACACGATTTGCGAGTGAATCGTTTGGGAATTCATTGATGCCACAGTTAAATGTTCTGGAATGAGAAGTTTCATTTTCGGGGTTCAGGGAACTTGCAAAGTCCAGAATATATGATTATTAAAATCCGTATTACTTTCTACAAAGGAATAAAATTGAAATCCGGAAAATTATTGAGTTCCTCTGATGCTTTCTATGGACTTTCATTCTAAAGGTACCGTCACGTTAATTGATATAATATCGACCGTACTGTTCAATAAATTTCAAGCTCCTTTAAGGATGATTTATTTGGGAAGTAAAAGTAATGTGCTCAGTATGAGATGAGTGTTACTGTATAACTCTTAATAAATACTGACATACTGTAGGTTCATAAAATTGTTGATGACTAGAAATATTAAATTAAAGCTTAAACTTTTATTTTCTATTATTAAAGTTATTAAAACTAATTTCTGAGCCATTTCTGTTCAATTTGCTACAAATACTTCGATACACGAACTGAAGACTGGACAGTTTGTAATAAGAAAAGTTTGAAGCACAGAGTTGTGAAATAAGGAAACGATATTTTATATAAAGGACATATGGTCGCCACAATTTCGCAGTATTTTAAAACTAATGTGTTTGCAGATTTCGAGGTAATATTTTGAATGTGAAAATAATGATTAGAATTGTCGGTCGATGGCATTATTGCATTTGAAATTGTCGATTTTGGCATGGAAAAAGTCTAATGAAAATTCATGACATAAAAGTATTATGAAATTGCACTTATTCTACATCGATTTAAAGCTTATAGTTCGTAGAAAATAAACCTGTAGGCGCTTTGTGATATTTTTGATATGAAAAAAATAGTGATTAAAACAATAGGACGACGAGGTTCTTGCATTTGAAATTGACGATTTCTGCATTTCAAAAGTCTAACGAAAATTCATGACATAAAAGTATCATGAAATGACACTTATTCTATATTGATTTAAAGCTTATAGTTCGTACAAAATAAATCTGTAGGCGCTTTGTAATATTTTTGATATGAAAAAAATAGTGATTAAAACAATAGGACGACGAGGTTCTTGCATTTGAAATTGACGATTTCTGCATTTCAAAAGTCTAACGAAAATTCATGACATAAAAGTATCATGAAATGACACTTATTCTATATTGATTTAAAGCTTATAGTTCGTACAAAATAAATCTGTAGGCGCTTTGTAATATTTTTGATATGAAAAAAATAATGATTAAAACAATAGGACGACGAGGTTCTTGCATTTGAAATTAACGATTTCTGCATTTCAAAAGTCTAACGAAAATTCATGACATAAAAGTATCATGAAATGACACTTATTCTATATTGATTTAAAGCTTATAGTTCGTACAAAATAAATCTGTAGGCGCTTTGTAATATTTTTGATATGAAAAAAATAATGATTAAAACAATAGGACGACGAGGTTCTTGCATTTGAAATTAACGATTTCTGCATTTCAAAAGTCTGACAAGAATTCATGATATAAAAGTATCATGAAATTACACTTATTCTACATCGATTTAAAGCTTATAGTTTGTAGAAAATAAACCTCTAGCCGCTTTGTGGTCTTTTGAATTTGTGCAAAGTAATAATTAAAACAATAAAACGATAACGTTGTTGCATTTGAAATTGACGACTTCGATGTGTCAAAAGTTAGAAGAAAATTCATGACATAAAAGTATCTAAAAATTACACTTACCTGGTACTAATTTGAAGCTTATGATACGTAAAAAATAAAGCTTTGAGCGCTTTCCGATATTTTTAGTGGGAATAAAATGATAACAAAAGTAAGACGACTATGTTATTGCACATGAAATTGATAATTTGACTTGTCGACAGTGTAGCAAAAATTCATAACGCAAACGTGTCTTGAAATAGCATTTACGCTACACTAATTTAGATGCCATAATTCAGAGAAAATAATAGTATACACGTTTCATTTATATTTTTTGTATAGGAGTAATAGTAAATAATATGAAGGCGTGTGACATTAAGTGTCCAATTTCGAAAAGTAAAACGTCGAAGTAAGATTCGTGACATAAAAGTATCATCAAATTACAGTTATGGTACATCAAATTAAAGTCCATAGTTTGTAGAATATGTTGACATACATATTTCACTGATATTTTAAGGAACTTGTAAAGATTTTTGAAGACAAAGCCGAAATAAGGGATGGAAAAGAGAAATAAAATATCACACAATATAAAATAATACATAAAACAAATATATTACATGCTTTGTAACGTCGATGTAAAACGAGAATAAATGAATGCAAGTTATAGCATCATTTTTTAAAGCAGTTACTGTCTTATCAGTAAGGTAGTAAAGAAAGAAAACAAAAGCATCAGTGTAATGGTTTGTGATAATAGTCACTGATACTGGAATATCGATTTTTATTTACTGTTAAGTAGAACGTCATTTCTGAGAAATGAAAAGAAAATCAATCTCCTGACTTTCTTAATTCTCTTAAGTCTTCTTGTATGCATAGAATCTTTTGTTTATTATAGAAATTGTGACGTACGAACATCGTTTTGAGGTTAATTTCGTCCTTAGACCTTAAATCTTGCATTTATTATATCCTCTTAAATAAAGGATATTCTATAGGCGCCATAGTGAAACAGTATTTTAAAGGAAGCAAGCTTGCGAATTTTCTGGCAGTTATTTGCAACTAATGAGAAGAAAATCAATCTTATAACTTTCTATTTTCCTTAAATATATTTTTAGCGGTGTATCATAAATCGTGATTGATAAATATCGTTTTGAGGTTAACTTCGTCATTCGACGTTCAATCTTGTGTTTATTATACCCTCTTAAAGGATGTATAATCTTTACTAATACTTCAGAATCATTATTGTATAATCTTTACAAATACTATTATAATCCATAATTATAATAGTATTTTAAAGGAAGCCTGTTTGCAGAGTTTGATGTAGAATATCACATCTCAGAAACGAAAATAAAATTGACCTTATGATTTTCTAGTTAAATTCGTTTCTCTTAAATAAAAGATGGTCGCCATAATTACACAGTATTTTTAAATAAATTTGCTTACATCTTATGACTTTCTAATTTTCTTAAGTTCATTTTTGTCAGTGCACCATATAAATCGTGATCGATGAACGTTGTTCTGAGGTTAACGTAATTCGACCTTAAACCTTGTATTTATTATATCTTCTTAGAGAAGGAACGTATTGTCATCGTAATCACATGGCACTTTAAATGAAGCCTTGCAGATTTTAAGTCCAAATATCGTATCAGAGAAACGAAAATAAAATTGACCTTATGATTTGCTAGTTTCCTTAAGTTCGCTTCTATCGGTGCACCATATAAATCGCGATCGATGAACGCCATTTTGAGGTTAGCCTCGTCATTCGACCTCAAATCTTATACTTATTATACCTTCTTAAATAAAACATGAATGATCGCCATAATTATACAGTAATTTAAAACAAGCTTGTTTACAGATTTTGAGGTAGAATAACATTTCCGAATAATGACAATGAAACCATCTTATGACTTTCTAATTTTCTTAAGTTCATTTTTGTCAGTGCACCATATAAATCGTGATCGATGAACGTTGTTCTGAGGTTAACGTAATTCGACCTTAAACCTTGTATTTATTATATCTTCTTAGAGAAGGAACGTATTGTCGTCGTAATCACATAGCACTTTAAATGAAGCCTTACAGATTTTAGGTCTAAATATCGTATCAAAGAAACGAAAATAAAATTGACCTTATGATTTGCTAGTTTCCTTAAGTTCGCTTTTATCGGTGCACCATATAAATCGCGATCGATGACCGCCATTTTGAGGTCAGCCTCGTCATTCGACCTCAAATCTTATACTTATTATTCCTTCTTAAATAAAACATGAATGATCGCCATAATTATACAGTAATTTAAAACAAGCTTGTTTACAGATTTTGAGGTAGAATAACATTTTCGAAGAATGACAATAAAACCATCTTATGACTTTCGAATTTTCTTAAGTTCATTTTTGTCAGTGCACCATATAAATCGTGATCGATGAACGTTGTTCTGAGGTTAACGTAATTCAACCATAACCTCGTATTTATTATATCTTCTTAGAGAAGGAATGTATTGTCATCGTAATCACATAGCACTTTAAATGAAGCCTTGCAGATTTTATGTCTAAATATCGTATCAAAGAAACGAAAATAAAATTGACCTTATGATTTGCTAGTTTCCTTAAGTTCGCTTTTATCGGTGCACCATATAAATCGCGATCGATGACCGCCATTTTGAGGTCAGCCTCGTCATTCGACCTCAAATCTTATACTTATTATTCCTTCTTAAATAAAACATGAATGATCGCCATAATTATACAATAATTTAAAACAAGCTTGTTTACAGATTTTGAGGTAGAATAACATTTTCGAAGAATGACAATAAAACCATCTTATGACTTTCTAATTTTCTTAAGTTCATTTTTGTCAGTGCACCATATAAATCGCGATCGATGACCACCATTTTGAGGTTAGCCTCGTCATTCGACCTCAAATCTTATACTTATTATACCTTCTTAAATAAAACATGAATGATCGCCATAATTATACAGTAATTTAAAACAAGCTTATTTACAGATTTTGAGGTAGAATAACATTTCCGAAGAATGACAATAAAACCATCTTATGACTTTCTAATTTTCTTAAGTTCATTTTTGTCAGTGCACCATATAAATCGCGATCGATGAACGCCATTTTGAAGTTAGCCTCGTCATTCGACCTCAAATCTTATACTTATTATACCTTCTTAAATAAAAGATGAGTGATCGCCATAATTATACAGTAATTTAAAACAAGCTTATTTACAGATTATGAGGTAGAATAACATTTTCGAATAATGACAATAAAACCATCTTATGACTTTCTAATTTTCTTACGTTCGTTTTTATCGGTGCACCATATAAATCGTGACCGATGAACATCGTTTTGAGGTTGACGTGATTCGACCTTGAACCCTGTATTTATTATATGTTCGTCATAATGGAAATTGCAGAGATGCATTTCTCTCTTTTCGTTGTGGACCCTTGTCAGCCTCTCGTAATCTATCGAGACCCGGCGCCGATTTTTTTCGTTTCCCTTCAAAGGCACTCGTCCACGGTCGGCGCAAAGTGACGGGATGCTTTTTCATCAGCCTCGCAATTATAAAATGGTAAAGCAAGCTCATCGTATTACCGGAGCTTTCGTCATTTCGTGTTGGAACGGAATAAAGGGACTGATCAGCGAAATTTCTCCTCTCCTCCTCTCTCGAACGCGACCTTATTCTTCCCCTTTCTTACCCTGTGACCCCTTTTCGTTCCTTTTTTTTTTCTCTTTTCGAGATTTTTTTGATTAATTCCTGCGGTGCCTCGCGAAACACGATTTTAATTCGGAAACTTCGACGTCTGAACGCGGCGCATTAATGAGGCTGTACTCGGGAAAATTGTAATTTAGCTCGCAATGAAATTTCTTTTGACCCCGTTCGTTCCGCCGTGTCGCGTGAAACCGAGCAAATTAAATTTGCCACGCAAATCTTTTTTCTTTTTTGCTTCTTTTCTTACCAAAGGGATGTTTTCGCTCTTTTGTGACACAAGTTGCCGTAGAGTTTATCGTTGGTCGTCTCATGTATGCAATTTATCCGACATACATTAACCTTTCTTGATTGCGATATATGGATTGTGGTAGCAGATTAATTTTTATATTTTTGTAGTATAAATTTGATAGTACGGTTTGTTAGAATGTGGAATATATATCTGGTTGATTTAGAAATAAAGTGACCGTATAGGTTAGTTTTCGTTTGCTCAGTTCTCTGCAACTTGTTGCATAGACATGTGGACGTTATTTTATTTACTGATTTTAATTTATGGGGGAAAACACGAAAATAATCTCTCTTCGTAAATCCAGAGTTTGCGGACTAAGTATTTAGACTCCATAGCTCGAATCACGCAGATTCTAAAACCTTGAACTTTATAGTTCAAGGTCATCAAATTTCTGATACGTGAAGTTCAAATGTTCAAAGTGAAAATCGTTACATTTTACACTTCTGAAGTACAAGGTCTCAAACTTTAAATTGTCGAATTTCAAATACGTGAAGTTCAGAGGTGAGAAGCTCAAAATCAGTTTCACTATTTCTGAAGTTGGAAGCCTCAAATTTAAAATATCTGAAGTTCAAGGGTTCAAAGGTCAAATCATTCAATTTCACGCTTCTGAAGTTTATAGCCCTAAAATTCAAATTTTTTAAATTAAAATGCTTAAGGTTTAAATCTCCAAATTCAAAACTCAGCATATAAATTTCTATTCAAAGATTCAATGTTTAAATCCTTCAATTTTACTCTTCTGAAGTTCGAAGTCTCAGAATTCAAATTTTCTAATTAGTACTTGAAATCTTCAGCTTCAAGGTTCAAATCTTGAGATTTCAAGTTTAAATGTTAAAATCTTGATGTTCGTAACCTCAAAGCTAAAACCTTCAAATTTGAATCTTTTTAAATTCAAAGCCTCAAAATTTTAATCTTAAATTCATAAATTTTGTATAAATTTTTAGTCTTCAAATTCAAATCTGCTTTCAAACTCTTAAAGTTCAAATTTCAATGCTTCCAATTTCGAAGTCCATGACTGTCTTCAAGCATAACATTTTTCAAGGTCATAAAAGTAAATGTTTTAATATTTGTATCTACTAGTATTTTATTCATTAAAAATCTGTAACAATCATATAAATAAATCTTGAAAGAATTTATAATATACAAAAACAATGTTAATTAATATTCACATAGGTGACCTTTTATTAATGGTTTTGAAACCAAAGTAAACGTTCACACATATGTAAATATTTTTGAAGATGTTAAAGGAGGAAAATTTTGCTCTTTGGAACTTTCGTTATAGATTCCTAAATTATCGATTGTTTTACGGTAATGGATGCCAGAACTTAACTCAGTATAAACACTTTTGCATAATCAAACTACAGTGTTTACTCGATAAATAGTTGATTTTGGGGCTCTGGAGGCACACTGTTATTTATCGAACAGCAAGCCACACACGTGTTGTCTTCCATGCTTTGATTGATCTAAATGGAAACTTACAACTAGATTCTTATAAACTACAAAGTGTAGAACACCTATCAAATGTAGAAATAATATCAACTCGAAATTGAACTTATAAAATTGTAAAAACTATTTGTCTCAACAGTTGTTACATTAGATCAAATTAGACTAAATTTAATTAATAACAGATCTTCAAATTTGTAAGAAAAAATATATCTTGATTTTCTAAATGTCTGAAAATTGGTATAAAATAGGAATAAAAATGAAATAAGTTACAAAATAATAAAATATCGATTTTCGTCGTTAGGAGATATTAGCTTAGGCTAGTTTAATAGTGAATCTTCAAACTCAAGATTCAAACAAACACTTCACTTTAAACAAGTATATTTTAATTTTCTAAGTGTCTAAAACATGACATAATGTAGGAATAAAAATGAAATAAGTTACATCATAAAATATAAATTTGCTTCGTTATGGAAGATTAGCTTAGGCTAGTTTGACAATGAATCTTCAAACTCAAGATTCAAACAAACACTTCACTTCACTTCAAACAAGTATATCTTAATTTTCTAAATGTCTAAAGTATAAAATATAAAAATATACAGAACAATGTGCAGAACAATGATAATATCTGCATATGTGACAAATCTAATAAATTTAAAAAGAAACTAAACTTGAAGAGATTAAACGACCTCGAATGCTTTAAAAATCGACAATACATCAATCTGTCCCCTCGCGCGTGCGATATATCGATCGTCTGAGGGACCCTCAGGAACTACGTGTTATCGATTCAATTTTGCCATCGAAGTAGCCGCCAACTACCAAGAGACGAAAAAACGACAAGGACGAGAACTCGAAGAAAGCCACCGAAGTTTATCATCATTTATCTTCGACGCGAAAATAAAGCAACAGCTTCGAAAGCCGGCTGCGTTTAATTAATATCGTTCGCTCGTTACGTTGTTTTCATCGTTGTCCGGTACACAATACTAACATACCCATTATTTGACGTTTCCCGTCATCCTTCTTACGCGTTGCTTCAATCTGACGTTTCCGCGGCGCATAAAAACAACATGTTCCACTTCCGTTTCTTGCATTAAAGCTAGAGATATTTCTAAGTGGAGCAAAACACGTGTCATTACTCAGTCCGCTTTTCTCTCTTCTAGCATCCTTTCCTTTAAGTCGCATTATTCAGGCTGGATTTCTGGTTTTGCCCCCACACTTTTTGAACGATCGTCGTTCCGCCACTCGTGAATCTTTTCTTTTTTTCTTCCTTTTTCCTTTCATCCGCGTCCGTCTACCAGACGCATCTCGTGTTTTCGCTTCCTCGAGTCGAACGACTTTTTTCGTCGTTGATTACTTCCGCTCGTGACACCGACGCTGTATTTTCCACGATACCTCACTGCTAGAACGATCTGTTACTCAGGTTTTTTAAATTATCATACTCCTTTGTTTCGGCGAGCGGCGTCAACTCGGCGTATCTCGTGTGAGCGATTCTCAAACGCGGGAAGTTGGACGGCGATTTGTAAGATAAAAGTATCGCGAAATGACACTTATGGTACGTGAATTGGAAGACAAAAGTTCTTAGAAAATAGAGGTATACTTGTTTCATTGATAATTTGTATGTGAAGGAAATTATGATGGAAAGAAGATGTTGCATTTGAAAGTAACGATTTGGAAAGGACAAAAGTCAGAACAAAAATCATGACATAAAAGTATCGCAAAGTGACACTTATGGTACATCATTTTAAAGCTTATAACTCATAGAAAATAAAGTTCAAGGCATTTCGTGATATCTTGAATATGAACGATATAACGATAAAAATAATAAGACGATGATGTTATCGCATTTGAAATTGACGATTAGGAAATGACAAAAGTCAGAACAAAAATCATGACATAAAAGTATCGCAAAGTGACACTTATGGTACATCATTTTAAAGCTTATAACTCATAGAAAATAGAGTTCGAGGCATTTCGTGGTAACTTGAATATGAACGATATAACGATAAAAATAATAAGACGATGATGTTATCGCATTTGAAATTGACGATTTGGAAATGACAAAAGTCAGAAGAGAAATCATGACATAAAAGTATCGCAAAATGACACTTATGCTATATCAATTTAAAGCTTATACCTCGTAGAAAGTAGAGCTTAAGGCGCTTCTTGATATCTTGAACACGAACGAAATAACGATAAAAATAATAAGACGATGATGTTATCGCATTTGAAACTGACGATTTCGACATGTTATAAGTCTGGTAGGAATTCATGACATAAAAGTATCGCGAAATGACACTTATGCCATACCAATTCAAAGCTTATAACTCGTAGAAAATGGAGCTCAAGGCGCTTCGTGATATCTTGAACGTGAACAACATAACGATGAAAGCAATAACACGCTGACGTTGTCGTATTTAAAATTGACGATTTCAGCACGTGAAAAGTCAGACGAGAATTCATGACATAAAAGTATCACGAAATCATTCTTGTATTATACTAATTTGTAGCTTATGACCCGTAGAAAATAAACCTTTAGGCGCTTTAGAATATTTTGGATGTGAAATAAATAATGATTAAAATAAGAGGACGATAACGTTACATTTAAAATTGACGACTTCGACATATGAAAAGTTGGGCGAGAATTCATGACATAAAAGTATCACGAAATCATTCTTGTATTATACTAATTTGTAGCTTATGATCCGTAGAAAATAAAGCTTTAGGCGCTTTAGAATATTTTGGATGTGAAATAAATAATGATTAAAATAATAGGACAATAACGTTACATTTAAAATTGACGATTTCGACATATGAAAAGTTGGGCGAGAATTCATGACATAAAAGTATCGTAAAATGACACTTATGCTGTACTAATTTGAAGCTTGTCATTAGTAGAAAATAAAGCTGTAGGTGCTTCGTGGGATTTTAGATGTGAGAACTCAAGTGTAACTTGAAATTAACGATTTCAATATGTCAAAAGTCTGGCGAAAATTCATGTATCATAAAATGGCATTTATACTATATCAAATTAAAGCTTATAATTCTTAGAAATTAAAGCTGCAATCACCTCGTGATATTTTTTATATGAACAAAACAACCATCAAAATAAGACGGTAACCATTACGGTTAAAATCGACGATTTTGTCATGTCAAGAGTCTGGCATTCATAACATAAAAGTATCGCGAAATGGCACTTGTGCTATAGTAGTTTAAAAGCCATAATTCGTAGAAAATGGTGTACACGTGTTATTTAGCTTTGTCATTTGGAAAGAGTAATAATAAAGAATAGGAAGATTATAACGTCGCGCGACATTAAATGCTCAATTTCGGAAAGTGAAACGTTGCAGGAAGATTCGTGACATAAAAGTATCATAAAATTGCTCTTGTAGTACATCAAATTAAAGTTTATAGTTTATGGAAAATGGTGGTATACATGTTTCATTTATATCTTAAGAGATTTGTAAAGATTTTGAAAGTTGAAGTCAAAATGAATTATGAAACAGAGAAATACTATTATGTATGTTTATATAAAATATATGTATCACATACTTTACACTGTCGATGTAAAATGAAAGTAAATGAATACAGCAAGTTGTCACACCATTTTTTAAATTACTGTCTTATCGTAAGACAGTAAAGAAGGAAAACAAAAGCATCAGGGTAATGGTTTGTGATAATAGTCACTGATACTGGAATATCGATTTTTATTTACAGTTAAGTAGCTTTGAATATTTAAAAGTACTTCATACATGTTAAGCAGTTTAAATTTACGTATATTTACGGAAGTGCACTTCGGTTTGATGAATGTTACATGTCTGATCCATTTATCATTCCACTTGTTGACGAAAGAGAAACAAGAGCTTATTCGAATCATGTGTTTATCTAAACATTATGTTACTGCTTATTAATATTCAATATTTTTGAAAATATTATTCTTTATTTGTGGTCAAATAATTTTAAAATATCTCAAATCTCTAAAATATTTAATTTCTAAAATATCTCATTATTACTATCAAGTACTCTCAAAACCTTAGTCGCTGTAATACTGAAAATTCTGAGAGTAATTCTCAGAAAGTAACAAGAATTATATAATAAATATTTCATAATAATGTAGGTATTACATTTTTCGCACATTGTTAATTTTGTACAGCTGAATAGAAAACATAGTACTTTTATTAAAGACAAACGTTAACATATTTTTATCTAAATTTATCAAACTTCTACTAAATTAAAAAAGAAATTTGAAAAGAATTAGTACAAGCCACAATCTTTATTTTTAAACGTGGAACACAGTGAAACAATAAATTCTGAGTGAAATAACAAAGCAAGAAAGTTCTAATGCTTTAAAAGGTTTGCTTTCCAAAACAACTTTTAACGGTAAAATAAACTCTGCAATATTTAAAGAAACATCCTTAGACGTAAAAACGAAACACATTTTCTGCTGCAAAGATAATGTAAATTGTAATAGAAATAGAAATATTCTAATAACTTAATAAGGATGTTTATGCCAAACATCTATAACATCATTTATTTCGCCATGATTGATTCGATAATTTCATCGCTTATCGATTTTCAATAATCTGGCTCGCTCTTCCGCCACGAAACATATTAAATAACGATTAATCATTGCAGTGTCAAGCACGGATATATTTTCCTAATAAAATGGATACGTATCCATCGTTCTATGTACACTGAAGTTTTATCACGCAAGATTTGTTTAATACGTATTACAAGATCTTTATTTTTTAAAATTTGCAATAGAACTCTGTCATACACGTTTAATCAAAATGAATGCACAAATAAATTTATCTACATAAATACCTTTTTCATGTATCCAATTTTTTCATTCAAAATTTCTTTTTCATATAAATTGTTCTTAAAATTGCTTTCACAATTGTTTTTAAAATTTTTCTTAAATATATAAACTTTTGTTCATTTATCATTTTTTTTAAATATACAAATTTTTGTTTCATTCAAAATTTTTCTTTCGTATATTAATTTTGTTTCAATCAATATTTTTAATTTATATATTAATTTTTGTTTCGTTTAAAATTTCTTTTTCATGTATCAATTTTTTTATTGAAACTTCCTCTTCCATATATCAATTGTTTTATTAAAACTTCTTTTTTCATATATCAATTTTTGTTTCTTTCCAAATTTCTTTTTTACATATCAATCTTTTTCATTCAAACATTTTTTTCATGTATCAATTTTTTTATCGAAACTTCCATTTTCATATATCAATTGTTTTATTAAAACTTCTTTTTTCATATATCAATTTTTGTTTCTTTCCAAATTTCTTTTTTACATATCAATCTTTTTCATTCAAACATTTTTTTCACGTATCAATTTTTTTATTAAAACTTCCTTTTTCATATATCAATTCTTGTTTCATTCCGAATTTCTTTTTCACACACCAGTCTTTTTTCATTCAAAACTTCTTCTTCATATGACAATTTTTATTTCATTCTGAATTCCTTTGTAGTGTATCAATTTTTTTCACTCAAATTTTCTTTTTCGTATATGAATTTTTCCAATAACCAATTTTCAATTATTTTGTATTACATATATACATAAATTAATGACTAATTTCCTTCAAAATTAAGCAATTTTTTTCAATATTTTCTACAATACAAGTCTGAAAATAAAATGTACAACATATTTATAAAATATGACTTGATTACACATCACAGATGATAAATTTGTTACATTAGAAAATTGCATATACATGCATGTAATTTCGTCAAATATCTATTGCTATTTTCATTCTGGGGTAATAAAAAGACTTCTGAAACTAGAAATTTATTTAAAAGATCAAATAAAAGCCCAACCTATGCTGTACACTTGAAGCTGACGCTAATAAATATGCAACGCTTTAAACGTTAGCATGGTCAGGTTATATGTGCTCCTTTTGAAAGTCGACGAAAAATGTAAGGAATTGGAAGTCGTTGTACATGCATAA
The DNA here is from genome assembly GCA_945859595.2 of Megachile willughbiella. Taxonomy (NCBI): domain Eukaryota; kingdom Metazoa; phylum Arthropoda; class Insecta; order Hymenoptera; family Megachilidae; genus Megachile; species Megachile willughbiella. The sequence continues at coordinate 17,737,645 of OX243796.1, forward strand.
AATTTCACGTGTGCTTCTTGACCGGAAAGTTTCACGCACCGTCGATCGATCTAATTTCTCTTTGAGTTGAACGGAAAATCGACCTTGGATCTGATTTCCACTTTGAAGTGGAAATCGAGCGTTAATTCGATTTCACTTTGAAGCGTGGACGAGTGTTTTAGCAGCTGCGTACACCAAGGTTGTGCTCCGACGAATTTCTTCGCTATCGATATTCAAACATCAAATTACATTAATAAGCTAATAACAATAACAGCGGTAGCTCGATATTATCGAAGTTAATTGGATGTCTGTGGTTGTTCATAAAACACGGTGGGCAAATTTCGCGAACTGTTGACGTTCACAGCGATGAAAGTGTTAAAGTAGCAAACATTGTAGGAAACTACGGCAAATATAGGGTATTGATTAATTCTGAACGAGTGCTTAATAGCATCAGTAACTTCTGATTGGAAAATGAAATCAGAGATAGCTCGCAGCTATAAAAGTCAATCAGGTGTATACATGTTTATAGCACACGTTAAATGAACTTTTGTAGCGTGTATAGTGTATTGAACAAATTTAAGAGAAAACTTAATAATATAATTTATAATTGTCAAAATTAAATCGGATATCTGTGCACCTTTATTGAGCATGATAAATTAACTTTTGTAGCATGTATAGCGTACTAAATAAATTTAAGAGAAAATCTGATAATACGTATAATTTATAATTGTCAAAATCAAATCAGAGATCTGTAAACCTTTATAGCGTGTGATAAATGAACCTCTGTAGCATGTACAAACTAAACAAGCGTAACAGAAAACCTGACAATATCCGTAATTTATAATTGCCAAAATCAAATCAGAGATTTGTAAACTTTTATTGCATATAATAAATGAGCTTCTAGAGCTGTAGATGCTAGTATAGTATACTAAATGAGTCTAAAAGAGAATTTTTATAGCTCATGATAAATGAGTTACTAGAGTATCTATGACATACTAAATAAGTCTGAAAGAAAACATAATAATTCTGTAATTTATGATTATCAAAATGAGGTCAGGTATCTATAAACGTTTATAGTACATAATAAATGTATTTTTATAGCACGTATAGTGTGCCGAACAAATTTAACAGAAAACCTGACAATACTTTTTATTTATGATTTTCAATATCAGATGAGATATAAATCTTTATAGCATATAATGTATGATCCGGAGCATCGATAATATATGAAGTAAACGTAAGAGAAAACGTAACGCCTATAATTTATTACTATAAATGAAATGAGACATCCATAAACGTTTATAGCATATAATAAATGAACTTCTAAAGTATCTACGTTATCTTCAAACCTACCGACCTATAATGCACACTGAATGTGGCAATAAAACTAAAATCGTAAACTAAATGAACAAATGATACAATATAAATTAATGTGTACATTAATTCTTTATCTCGATAGAAATCAACACAGGTTTCAAGAAGAGCATTATTGTGTTGCTGGCGGTTCAACTTAATGTAACGCGAGCTAGTTTAATGTGTGGATCAGTGACACCACTCAGACGCAAAATGAACTAACTGTTTCAGTATTTACATTCAACTTTCACCATTTCAAAATCATAAATTTCAAACGCAACAGACTTACAATCCTTCTATTCTTTTTCATAATTTTCTTCATATTAAAATGGTATACGAGATTCTTATTCCGTCATTTTCTACAAACTTCAAGCTTCGAATTGATATGAAAGGAGTACAATTTCTGCAAACTTTTATGTCATGAATTCACGTTGAACTTGCACTACTTCGAAAACATCAATTTCAAATATAACCTCGTTGTCATCGATTTCTTTATCATTGTTTTATACCTACCAAGGATAATAACGAAACGTTTATCCGCTTATTATCCTCAAGTTTTAAGCTTCAAATTAGTATATCGTAAGTAATATTTCTTTATGTTACAAATATAATAATATATTTTTATATCACGAATTACCGTTTAATTTTTCACGTTTCAAAATTGTTCACGTTGTTGTTTGACATTGATAGTTACAACTCAGAAAATGTAAATCTTTCTATATTCAGCATTTACAAAATACTATATATACATTTTCTAAAGTAGTAAATACAAACATCGATTGCTATTATTGTCTTTAGTTAGTGTGTGTACATTGTTGTGTGCTGGCAGTTCAACTTAATGATAACGCGAGCTAGTTTAATGTGTGGATCAATGACACCACTCAGACACAAAATGAACTAACACCTGTTTCAGGATAAATACGTTCAATTTATTTATAAGTGGAAGTTTGCTTGATGCATTTTGAAATAACACTTCGTAGCTACAGACTCTAAAATTTTGTACTTGACTCATTGAGAGCTAGCGTGAGAATCTGAACAGTCTAAAAAGAATATTTTTGCTAAAAATTGAAATGTGGAGTGGGATCGACATGCTGGTGGTGGTGAACAAAGTAACTTGGTTAAAATGAACTATTGGATTGGTTAAAAAAATATTAAGAGAAAGTGTCAAGAACTGCCCTTAGAAAATGTTCGTATCGAGGTCAAGTTTAACCTAAGGTCAAGAGTACGCCGTCGCTCGTCACCTAACGGTTCGACAATAATAAAACCATAATGTTTGCTGGGTCTTGACAAAACATGTTAAATAGAAAAATTTGAGAATACAAATTATCCGTACTAAACAGCTATAAAAGGCAACGGTTGTTTGTTCAAGAATATTCCAAAAAATAAAGATAAACTTGATGGTTTTACGATTTTAAGAGTACGCCACAACAAGCATCTTGATAAATTTTGTGATTTAAAATAACAATATTCAGAACTGGTCAAATGATTTGGTAGCTTCAGTGTTAAACAGCAGTAACAACCTAATAGTACCTATATAATTTATGATTCAATTTATGGTAATATACCATTGTTACAATTTGTAATAGTGATTGTTACAAAATCTAAATTTGTAGGGCACCTATAATACTTGAAATAATTCATCAAATTGTTGAACAAAACAAGTCCCCGAAATTAACAAACGATTTGCTCACACAACTCGTATTTTCGGCGTGATATATCCCGTGTCACTTTGACCGAAATTGTGTGCGAAACGTTACAAGAGCCGAGGACAAAATTTTAATTGAATTTCAAGGAGTGAAGATATCGTGGCAAGAAGTGAAGAGTAATCAATTCGTTCGACGCGATCATTTACAAAGTGGTTTGTCCATTGACACCGTCGTTGCTATGTGTTCGTTTTATAAATCACTTTGATGTTCTGATGAGTCTGTGGGGCAGAGTGCGGTTCCCTGCCAAGCGTTTGGGAAACGAACGATAGAAACAGCAATTTGCGGTTATTGGCTCTCTAGTTTTCGACGTGAGTTTTACGATTTGCTGAATTTACCTTCTCTCTTTCGCTCCGATTCTGATACCGCTCATTTTTTCAGATTTTGTATTGCTTTGGGAGAACACGGATAGTTCAATATGTTTACGTGTTCTTTTTCAGGTAAATAAAGTACGCGGTAATTTAACACGATGTATTGAACCTTCGGTGTGTTCGATCCCTGTAAACGATTTTGTACATGGTGCAATACAGAACGTAGTGAATACGAGAGTATGTAGAAAGAAGTGGAATTTAATAGAAGAATAAGTGAACCTGATTATTTTAGGCTAGTTTTATATTTTCCATTGCTCTTAAATATAATATTGCACGTGTGTAATATCAGAGAAGACAAGGGTAACATTTTATGCATTTGGCCTACTTGTCAACCATCATTTCAACGTATAGAATTCAGAATGATACCATGAAAAAGTTTGTTTATCGGTCTATTTGACCCAGATTTAGCTTCTGATAAGTTTGATTACTTGAGTAATGACATTTTTCCGTAGTTACCGTCATTGTTACTTTCCTGACCCACCATGACGAAAGGTACATTAAATATTTTGTAGAGAATTGTAATGATAGAAACAATACCCGTATATTTAAATAACGAAGAATAGAACGCATAACTAGCTTCGAGCATTTCTTTGGCATCGTGTATGTGGTTTATTTATCTATTCCCAGTTATAGTTATGATTCGCATAATACATCACCCTTGACAGCTTTTACAGTTTCTTTTCGTCCCATAGTAATACGTTACTTTTGTCCTCAACCGCGTCCTAAACAGAAGTATCATAACTTACAAACTGTATTTACTGAAATTAACTATAGGAACTTATAATGATAGCTAAGAACGCTCTAACAGTTGGTTTAATACGAGTAGTTTATGAATATTAACAAGAAAGTTGAAATGGTAGAAATTTACTTGAGTGATCTGAATTAGCATTTCAGTTTAACTCCTTAGCCTATAATTTTCTAGACAGTTGTGTCATCCATAGTTAGCTAATTATTGCTACAACGTTAAGGCAACTGAAGGAAGTTGAAATATTAAGCATGTTGTGCCTTCTGCGATCCCTGGTTATGCAGACTATAATTAGAATTAAACCAAAATTCAATTGCAGTGAAAATACGAGTCTGTTTTATAACATTCGAACTGTAGTGTGCGTCACGAGTGTGACACCATATTGTAGAGCAGGTGGTTAACAACCGCATGCGATTCATGTTATGGCTCATGTAAATAAACGTAACAAAATAGATACTATGTACGTACAAGTATGAAAAACAAATTGAGAACAAACAGATTGTCTGAAAATATTTGTAGAAGTGGAGAAAAAGCTTGTTATTTCCATTTCGTTTTGGGGCAGATAACTAATTGTTAGAAAGATATTAATAATTAAATATGGTTAATCTTTAAGTTCGAAAGTACAACAAACTAATGAATGTAAATCATTAGCTGTACAGTTAAATACATCATTATAAATTGAAAGATTTAAGGTTTAAATAGCAGTTACTTACTTCTTGCTCATTTAAATATTTGATTACATTAGAGCATCATTATTAAAGTTGCAAAGAATTATACTTTAACTGTTGTTAATTATTTGTTATAATGTTCAAGCTATGTTTAGTATTCAGTACGTATATTAATACGGTTGGATATAATTGAATTTGAAACTATTAAAAGTAGTTAAAGGTTATAAACAGAATGTGTACAGTACACACAATTATGCAATGTTACAATATTACAATACATGCCATGTTTGCAAATTTATTATATTAAGGTTTATATTAACGTTTAATCAAATTGTTTTAGTATTTTCTAATTGTAACACTGCTGCAATTTTTACCTTTCCTTCCTAGATTTATTTGATTCTTAAAAAAAAAATACATTTCTTAACTATACAAGCAACGGTAATAAGAAACTAAGAGTACACTATTTTCTAGAGAGAATCATAAATAATCATAACAATAATAATAATTATAATGATAATAATAATAGTAATATCGATAATCACAATAAAAGAGCGATAATAATAACGAAATATTGTATTGCAAATTTGCAACATTTTTGGAAGGTATGACAAAAAAATTGTAATGATAAATTTCAGTAACTGTTATGACAATAATATAAATAATAATTATAGATAATATTATATAATAGATATGGTATTATAATACCATATCTATATTATAATATAATATTATAATATAATTATAATATAAATTATAATAAATTCTAATATTATAGATAATAGCATTATAGTATTTTAATAATAATGTAAATAATATTACTAATAATGAAATTTGTTATTCATTTATCTTTGAGAAGTTAGAGGAATTATAAAATTATGTAATAAAGCATAATTGCATGAAGTGTCACAGTTTAGGATTAATAGTATAACAGCATATTTCATAAAAATTGTGTGTTTGATATTGTGAAAAAGAATTCAGTTATATCAGTGATAGTAAATTGTTGTTTTTTGTTGTTTCAGGATGAGAAGAATCAAATATTGACGACGAACGCGTGGCTCAAGCTGGTAAGTGAATATTAACATATATGAGAATTATTGCTGCAGTTATGTTAGAGAGTAAACAGAAATAATAAATATTTTTTAAACTTAACGATTCATATTCCAAAGTTTTAAGTCACGCAGTTTTAAAATTCAGAGTTCTGTAGTTCAATATTTGAAAATCTATACATTTCAATGTAGTTATAGTTCAAAGCTCCTAAAATTCCAAACTACAAACCAATTAAACTTTAAAGCTCTTAAAGTTTAAAACCAACCTTTAAAATTTCCGTAATTCGAAGGTCTGAAAGATCAAACCCTAAAAATTCGAAATTTACAAAGGTCAAAGCTCCTAAAGTTTAATAACTCCTAGAAATTCAAAAGCTCCAATTCGTAAATTGACAAGATTCGAAATTTCCAAAGCTGAAGCTCCTCAATGTTCAGTGCTCTTAAAATTCATAGTTTTAAAGTTAAAAATACCTCAAATTTAATCCGCTTAAGGTTCAAAGATCTCAAAGTTAAAAATTTCCGTATTTCCAACCCTTAAAATTCAGAGGTCACAAAGTTCAAATCCCTAAAATTCAATAGTTGCTAAGTTGAAACTGTATGTTCAAAGCTCCGAAAGTTTAAGGCTTCAAAACTTAACATTCTCCAGTTTCAGGTCTCAGAATTCAGGACTCTAATGTCCAATATTTCTATGCTTAGTAACCGAAAGTCTAACGTTCTAAAGTCCATCCAAAAAAGCAAAATTACAATATTACAAAGTTACAATTTGTAGACAATGAATGATTACTCTTTGACATCAAATAACATCAAAACTTTGAACAATCATCAAATTCAATCATCACTGTTTTCAAACACCATTCTTAATTAACCTTCCTGATTATTTATTGATTTCTAAACTATGTAAATATGATTAAATCGAATGATTGACATTGCTGTGAGACTTAAATCTAATTTTCTGCAATTTTTCCGTAACATCCGTAACCACTTAAATCATAGTTAAAAGTCACTACAATAGAACATCAATATACCGATAGAAAATTGCTTTGGGCGTCCTCTTAAATTTAAATATTTCAGCTGAAACTTTGAGAGGATTCTTTATCCGCAATATGCTAAACTTTTCGATGGTGAGAGGAAGAGAAAATTTGTTTTGAATCACCCTAGTGTTTTTCTCAATCTACGGAATAAAATCGATGTAGCCGACGGTTCACGTTATCACGTATCACTTCGTAGCCCAGAAAACAAGAAGATGCATGCGTCACACTCGATTCGAGCAGCTTCAGTCATCTTTTTTTCGTCGCGTTTTCTTCCCCCGTGGCAGCTTCGCGTTTCCCTCGGGTGCGAATGGAAGAGGTAGGCGATGGCTCGTGAGCCACGAAGACGAGGCTGAAAAGTAAGATAAAAGGGAACGGGAGGGTGAAGAGGATTCGAGAAAATCGAGAGAGCTGAATGATGCACTCTTGCGTCTTTCTGCAGCCTATGTTGCATCGAGATGAAAAGGACACGCGGGATGTTTTCTGACGTTCTGTTGCTTCGAATAAAGCAATGGAAACGAAAAGCTTGGGAAACCATGGTCAGGTGCCCTTCACGGATTTTCGCCTCTCTGACGATACCACGTGCCAACTATGTGGAATACGTTCGTTACTTTCGTCTCAGTTTAGCAAGAAAAATTTGATGTTTTCTCTGACGGGAATTATCCTTAATTAAATAAAACAACGAAATTAAATATTGAGCACTTCCCACCGATATTAATATTTGATATAAATTTTTTTCTTTAATTGCTTTAGGTGAGTGTTTGAATACATATCGGAGTTTAACCCCTTGCACTATTTTGACGAGTCTGACTCGTGACGCACTGGTACTTCAGTTGGGATCAATTTTACTCGAATTTTGAATATGCTTCAATTTGGAGTTCAAGTTCAATTATAATTTGCATAGTCAACGATTGCATAATACCATGTTGTCGTAACATTTCAACATTCTTTGTCTGTTTCAATATTGTAGCTGTGTTTAGTTAGTTCTGACTGACGGACCTGACAAATAGGTCATAGTGCAAGGGGTTAAAAGAACAAGATTTGAAGGAACGTGGTGTACTTCTAGTTAGGTGGCGGAGACTATTTAACAAAATTAATAGATATTTTATTAAATATTAAAGTGAGTATTTAACATAGTGCGAGTCATTGATTATAAACTGCTATGCTTTTCTGGAAATGGACAGTGCTTGTTGTGGTTAAAGTAAGTGTTGGCGGTCGTAACAAAGATTGTAATGTTCAGTAACCATCCATTGGCGTTGATTAACCTTTTAGGCACAAAGCGCCACTATAGTGGCTTTCGCAAATGTCATGGTAGATTACACAGCGCCATGGTGGCTCACTCTACTGGTTCACTCGCTCACCGTTTCAATTGAATGATCGTTTTCATATGTTTTGATTCGCACCTTTTTGCCTTCACCACGTTTTATAAGAGTATTAACAAATCCCACAAAAGTACATTACATGTAAATAAAAGGTAACGCCAAGTAGTTTAGGCAACATGGGAGCACCTCTTTGCACTAATACACGATATTGGAAATGTATGTGCGTCGTCGTGTCAACAATAATAGTGACGGTCAAAGACGCTTAGAATTAATTAAAATTCTCGATGTTTAGGATTAAGTGGACTGTAAGTAAATCAGTTGACTTCGAGTAAACTAAAAACTGTATTTTATTCGCTATCAAAATGTTTTAACTACGCGACTGGTACTCGTACTTGTATAAATGTATGTATGAATGCTGTATGAAATCTGATGTAACAATGTTTGTCCGAAGCTTTTCCGCGTTTTAGGAAAGCTCGGAGTAGGCGTTCACACTTCCTCTAACTTGGAAGGGATAACAAATTGAAGCCTTCTATTGGCTTGACAAATTTGAGTGGAAATGGGTAAATTGTGACGTATGCAAGTCTGGGTTTTCCCCAAAATGACCGTAGCGAGTAATAAACCTAAGGAGTACCTCGACATGAATGGAAACTGCAAACAAAAGACTCTACAACTAAAGCTAAGGGTTCGGACACTAGATGTGACGGGCAATAAATCAAGAAAAAACTCGTTAGAATGTAATGACTCCTTGGGTCCTATTTCTGCTACAAGTCAAGAACCATTGAAAATAAACTGAACCTATTTCTAAACGAAGGCAAAAATCGTAAACTAATGTTTTGTCCAAACTTGAATTGAGGTCTAATCCTCTCGTTGCAATATATGTGTATTCTACGACCTAACAGGAAACATTTGGAAATTACATACTTTGTGAATTTTCTAAAAAATTATCAGAGTTAAAGCATATCATATCTTTGGGAAAAATTATAATTTAATCATCAAAAACTTCATTCCAATGTACTCGCGTAGAAGACGGCATTGTCACATGCTGTAGCATAGAGTATACCAGTGGCGACTCTAGACAAGGAAACCGCCCTCCTAGAGAGAGACACAGGACACAACCAATTTAAATGCCCAAGTCAAATGAATCGGGAGTGCGCATGTGCATACTGTACAAGTATGGCGGTCAAAAAAGAATAGTTTAAACCTGCACATTCACCGGTAATTTATTTGTAATAAATACTTTGTTATATCTCTGTAACACATTCATCTGAAATTCCTTGTGACATATAGTTTTTCATTTTCTTATAAATTATTTGTAATAATCATTTCCGTAATACATATTCTTCAAATATATTTTGTAGAGTAATCATTTTCGTATATTCTTTTCTTTTTCAACTTTTCAACGTCGTAAAATTGATGCAACAACTTCGAAAGACAATATTAATAATATGCAGAAAATTTATTACAAATATATTTCAAATTATTAGAGGTTGACATAAAATTAGATTCACTTGATTTAAATTTCTCGCTCGTTTGTACGACCAATTTAAAGGGACAGCGTTTTCGAGAGAACAAAGGTGCCGACAGAGAGTGTCGCCTCTGGTATACTCTGTGGCTGTAGTGCTGTTTACGCGTAATTCGCGTCGAACTCTGCCGCACAGAGAAGCGCCGCGTAAAGTTCAACCGTGCCTAAGAGGTTAAGAGTCAAATCTGGTGACTGAATATTCCAAATATTATTTTGGGCGATTTTTGGGACCTCTGGCGGAAAATTAATACGCTCCAGCGGTCCTTGTTCATCTTATTGATCATCAGAGATCAATAATGGTTTTCAAAAATGTGCAAAAATGCGATATAGTAATTCGAAGATTTTAATGATAAAAAGCAATATTTTGTTATACTTTGCTTTAGAGATATTCTTTAGACTATACTTAAGAATCGAATAGAGTCGGATTTTGCAATTGCTCTGTAAAAACTTTTTAGAACTTCATAACGAACGAAAGCTTAGAAACATTTTTTATAACACTTCAAAATTTTAATAAATTTATTTTTTTATATCTTCAAAATTAAAAACTCCAAAATCTGCAAACCTTGGTAGTTTATGTCTTCAAAATTAAAAACTTTAAAATCTAAAACACTTGATAATTTGTTTTCAAAATTAAAAACCTTAATATCCCAAAACTAGATATAATAATTTGTACCTCTAAAATCAAAAACTTAAAAATTAGAAGAACTTGATAGTTTACACTCTCAAAATTAAATTCTACATAATCTAAAGAATTTTGTAGCTCATACCTTCAAAATCAAAAACTTAAATATTCAAAAAGCTTGATAGTTTATATCGTCAAAATGAAATGCTACAAAATCTGAAAAACTTGATAGTCCATACCTTAAAAATTAAAAACTTCGAGATCTACAAAATTTGATAGTTTGTATCTTAAAAACTAAAAACCTTGATATCCAAAAAATCTAACAATTTATATCGCCAAAATGAAATGCTACAAAATCTGAAAAACTTGATAGCTCATACCTTAAAAATTAAAAACTTCGAGATCTACAAAACTTGATAGTTTGTATCTTAAAAACTAAAAACCTTGATATCCAAAAAACCAGATAATTTATATCGCCAAAATGAAATGCAACAAAATCTGAAAAACTTGATAGCTCATACCTTAAAAATGAAAAACTTCGAGATCTACAAAATTTGATAGTTTATATCTTAAAACCCTTGATATCCAAAAAGCCTGACAATTTATATCGCTAAAATTATATGCAACAAAATCTAAAAACTTGGTAATTCATACCTCAAAAATAAAAAGCTTCAAAATCTACAAAACTTGATACTTTATATCATAAAAACTAGAAACTGAAAATCCAAAAAGACTTGATATTTTATACCACCAAAGTTTAGAGCTTCCATAATTCAAATCCTAACGCTTAAGAATTGCAAAATGGACGATAATTCGAGGGTTAAAATTAATTTGTGAGTTTTAACGAACAGTCATTGGATTCGGTAATGCTCGTTACTTTAACTGGATCCTTAAATCACTTCGTGTCGATATCATCCGGCTTTTGGGTTTATAGGTATTTTATTGTCTCCGAAGGAATTGATTTCTAGCGAAGGTAAAGGTTTCCTGGCCTCTTCCCACCTTGGGCCAATTCGTCACATCGTTTCTTATCCCTTTTCACCTCGTCACCAGTTTTCCTTCCCTCTCTGGAAAAAGCGATTGTGTCCCGGGCTCTTTTCGACTTGCTTTTTGTTTGGACGCTCGTTCCCGGCAATAGTTACGAACCTTCGGGAAACGACGAAATCCATCCAAAAGTAATATTGGCTATCGATCGACGGTTGAAAAAGAAACGGATTGAATAACGGGGAAAGGAACGGAGCTTTTTTTTCGAACGATTAATTAACTTGCAGATATCCTTGCTGATTCTACCATCGTCCGTTCGTAATCGCGAATATTGGTTTCATAGTTCGCTGAATCTTTATCTTCCGGTTCTGGGACATTGAATAACAGACTTTTTTTACGATTGTTTGCTTTTCGAAGCGTTTTTCGTTCTGGTATAAATGTAATTCAATTAGTGTTACTGAATCGATGAGTAGGGCAGTATATTTGTATTAGTTTCTTCGAGGCGATCAAAAGAATAATAAAAGATGGGAATAAAACTGTATAATATTATTCCGAAGGAAATAAACTTTTATATTTCAAACTGTAATAATGAAAAATAAACAGTATCTGAAGGTCCAATTAAAAATTATATAAAATAACGGTTCTGTTATGGTGCAGATAATTCAAAAGGTATTTCAATTCGCTTTATAAAGTTAACCTCTTACTGTACCATTTATTTATCAGATGCGTCAGTCAAAACTATTCAGGGATGTAATATTAAAGCAAACAAAGAAAATTAAAATATTGTGAGTACTTTATGTTCAGGGTTCTTTGATTACGTAAACTTTAAGTTGAAGAGTATTCAAAATTTGAGTAAGGTTTGTCACATTTGAGCTGTGAGTGCGTCACGAGTGAGACTCGTCAAAGCGCGGGAAGGGTTTAAAAATGCAACTAGGCAAAGTTATTTTTTTCTCATGATGTAAATTGTTTTTATGACACAAGAGTCATAGTATAGGAACCATCTTAGACAAATACCAATTTTAAGTCTTGAAATTGAAAAACATGAAATTGCATTTTTTTTAATTAATAGAAATACTTTAATAACCCTGTATGTAAAACATTTGTAACGTTTCATTAATTCATTCTCATTAATCGATCAATTCATTTTCATTAATTTAAAATGATTGTGTTTCTTCATCAGAACGTTTCACGAAGAAAACACTTTTTAAATGCGTTGTAACGAATGCATAATATATTAACATAGAAAATTATTGGAACGAATTAAGTTAGCGAAAGAAACACTTCAGCTTTTTGAAGCAAGAGAAAATGCATTATTAGTAAGTAGTAAAAAAGAAACATGGCTTTCCCACGTCTTTTCAAATGCTTTTAGATAATTTGTTTGTCTCTAATTTATTTATCATAACCGTGTGCGAACAGTATCTGTTTTGTTTTGTTTATATGCACGGGGGCATAACAGGAATCGCATGCGGTGGTTAACCTCTTGCACTACCGTATGGTGTCACACTCGTGACGCACACTACAGTTCGAATGTGATAAACCAGACTCGTATTTTCACTGCAATTGAATTTTGGTTCAATTCTAATTATAGTCTGCATAACCAGGGATCGCAGAAGGCAAAACGTGCTTAATATTTCAACTTCCTTCAGTTGCCTTAACGTTGTAGCAATAATTAGCTAGCTATGGATGACGCAACTGTCTAGAAAATTATAAGTTAAGGAGTTAAACTGAAATGCTAATTCAGATCACTCAAGTAAATTTCTACCATTTCAACTTTCTTGTTAATATTCATAAACTACTCGTATTAAACCAACTGTTAGAGCGTTCTTAGACATCATTATAAGTTCCTATAGTTAATTTCAGTAAATATAGTTTGTAGGTTATGATACTTCTGTTTTGGACGCGGTTGAGGACGAAAGTAACGTATTACTATGGGGACGAAAAGAAACTGTAAAAGCTGTCAAAGGTGATGTATTATGCGAATCATAACTATAATTGGGAATAGATAAATAAACCACATACACGATGCCAAAAAAATGCTCGAAGCTAGTTACGCGTTCTATTCTTCATTATTTAAATATACGGGTATCGTTTCTATCATTACAATTCTCTACAAAATATTTAATGTACCTTTCGTCATGGTGGGTCAGGAAAGTAACAATGACGGTAACTACGGAAAATTGTCATAGCTCAAATAGTCAAACTTATCAGGAGCTAAATTTGGGTCAAATAGACCGATAAACAAACTTTTTCATGGCACCATTCTAGATTCTATAAAACTTGAAAGGATTTAATAAGTAGGCCAAATAAATGTTACTTTTACCTCCACTTTCCTCTAATGTCTTCTATTAACCCCTTAACCTATAATTTTCTAGGCAGTTGCGTCATTCACAGCTAGCTAATTATTGCTACAACGTTAAGACAACTGAAGAATGTTAAAATGTTAGGTACATTTTGCTTCAGCAATCCTTGATGATACAAATTGTAATTAGTATTGAACCCAAAATTCAACTGCAGTGAAAATACGAGTCTGGTTTATCACATTCCAACAGCAGTGTGCGTCACTTGTATCACGCGTAGTTGCAGGTTAATTTACGTAAAGAGTTTTATTTTGTGTTTCTTATTTACTGAATATTTTACCGTGCATTCCTTGTTTTCTAATTATGTTACTGCGTTTCTTGTTTACTATGTATTATACTTATTTCTCGTTAACTAAGTATATTACTGTACGTTCAGTAATTTCGACTGTCAGCTTCATGTTTCGTAATTATGTCATTTAACGATCGTAATGTTGCAATGGTTGGTATCGAGCATTTTTCCCGGAAGCTTCGGATGACTAGGGAAAGTTTCGAATTTCCGTTTATTCGTCGGTTGGCTGTGCATTAAAATTACACCGTGAAATCCGTCGCTAATGATGAAATTCCACGGAAGAGTATTAATTCCCTTGGCGTCGGTCGCTTTGAAGTAGCCAATCAAAACTTTCAAATGCATTAAGTTAAATGGAATTTCGAAGCAGCCCCCCGAACGCAACGTGACTGGCCTAATTTGTACCCTATTGTGAAATATCCAACGATTCTGCTTGAGACTAGATCTGAACCACTTGTACCCCTTGATCCAAGATTGCGTTTGATCGAAGAAACATGTTCTGAACCATTAACTTGTAGGAAGGAAAATATTCATTTTCATTTGCGAATATATCGGTGGGTTTTAGTTGGATAATAGTGGGAAGTTATCTGAAATTTATAAATCAAAAAATTGAAAAACGGGGAAATAGAGAAGACTCTTAATATCACAGAACTTTTTATGGTATAAAATATACTAAACTTCTACTAAAATGATTTGCAATAGAAAATTATTCGAAATTGCAAGCCAGAGAAATTTTTACTAGTGTAAGGAAATTTTCCACTTGTAAACAAGAGAAATTTCTACTAACAAAAATTTCAATTCAAACTTTCAGTAATTTTCATTAACAAGGTAACGAAATTCTCAAAATAATGATGAAAATTTCATACAAAAATTAGGCACTTTTCAACAGAGCAACATTCCAAATTAGCTTAATCAAAAAATGTTCAATTATTATAAAGGACTATTTTCAATTTGAAAATCTCCAATAAAGCAGTAGTGCACATTTTATAACCATGCTAAACACAGCACATGTTAAATTAAAACTTATATTTACGTTCAGAAGTGATATTTTACCAAATTCGCCAGGTGACGCATCGGCGAAGAATAAATGAAAAAAAAGAGGAACTGAAATTTGGACGGTATACGTTTCTTCGTTTAACGGTAAAACTATTTCCATTCTTCCCAAACTCGTTACTTTATGCGTCATTAATTTAATCGTTTAGATGAATTTACGATTCAACAGTGACGGAAATTCCTGCTCCATCTGTCGCCCATTGCGTCCGCCCTGTTGGCGCGTCGCACGTCTGCACATTACGCTCGGAAAAGGCAACAACGCTTAACGTGACACATGATCTAATTAATCCATGTCCTTAGACGTCCAATTCTGGGAGCGCTGCGGCGAAACGCGTGCATTTGAATTATTTGATCGCGGTGATTAAATTAACTGGCAACCCTTACGCGAGGGCACAATTTTCGCTCGTCTCGCGAGTCTTCATTCGAGTTGCGTGTTCCGTGGCTTAATTCGAAGAAAATGGCTCTTCCGGCTTAATAATTATCCACAATTTAACGGATTTTCCACACGGGTTAAGGACTAATTTCGCCAAGGTTCAAAATGAAATATTACGAAATATTCGTGAAAAATCTTGAAAGAGGACATTGTCGAAAAGGTAGGATAGGTTGATGAAACTCTGCCGCGATATAAATACCTGGGGAAATATTCGACGTGTAATATTTGAATCGATAAATGTGCACAGCGAAGGGGTGATAACAGCCCTTAAAGTTGAAGTTGAAAAAAAAATTTTGATGAAATACCTGCAAAGCTATGTCGATGAAAAAGGAGTAAACATTTTCGAGTACCGTGTCATAAAAATTTGATCAAAGTCTGCGAGTGTTGCTCGTGCGACGCCTACTGTTTAAAAAAAAAAAGAGAGGAAGCGTGTAATGCTACCTTGCGAGAATAATTTATTTATTTCTCAGCTCGCGGTGCACGTCGGTACACTCGTAACACGTTAGAATCTTCGTGCAAAGTAGAATTTTGTATAAATAATTAATTAGAACGTACACAAGAAGGTGTTTCACAATTTGTAATGGGGTAAAGACAAGTTTCCGGCAAAGTTTTAGATATTTCGCGGAAGTAGACAGCAAGAAGTTGCATAAGTAGTTTAACATTAAGTAAGAAGAACAGTGACAGCCAGTGTACCCTGTACTTTCGAATATTAGGTTGCATTAAAGTGCTCGCGAGACTTGGAAAAGTTTGTTTCTTTAACAAATACTCTTCAATAGGGTGAATGTTTTGGAAGGCGAGCGACAGGCGACACAGATTTCGTTTAATTAAGAAAATTGAGGCTATTATGTCACTACGGCTACGTTAATGGCACTGTCATTAGCAATATTTCTGTTGACAGTTTAAAATATTTAATTATTTAAAATAGGAAATACTTTATTAGCATTTTCTCATTTTAAATATTTTCATTTTTAAATTTTTATATTGGTCATTTTCCTATTTCATTGTTAAGAATTTTTTTATCAGTAATTTTCCTATTTTACCGTCAAAAATTTTCGATTGCAAAAATTTTTATTTTCTTGTTAGAGTTTTTTTATAACTTCAATGCAGTAAATTCTGTTTACCTACCTTTTTATTGGAAGTTACCTAATTATTGTATGACTCCATTAGAAATTCTATTTTCTCCTTTATGTATTGCAAATTTTCCAATTCGCAATTTTTTTGTTCTTATTTTAGAGTTTTTCTACTCCTCTGTTTTTCTACTGGAAAATATGTCACATTCCTATTGAAAAATTAGGATGATTCTTTGTCGAAAATTTTTTTATTTTCCCATTTAAATTTTGGAATAACCTTCTTAGAGACTTTATAATTTTCCCATTTTTCTTAAGATGTAAGCATTTTGCTATTTTTTTTAATGAAAATTTTCTTATTTTTCTGTAAGATATAAGAATTTTGTTATTATTCTCTTGAGAATTTCCCAGTTTCCCTGAAATTTCTCAATTTCCCTATGAATCATTTTCCAATTTTTCTGTTACAAATTTTCCTATTTCCTATTAAAAATATGCTATATATTCCTGTTACAAACTGCTCTATTTTTTTATAGAAATTTTAGAAAAAAATGTCCTATTAAAAGTTTGCCTGTTAAACATTTTCCTGCTTCTCTATTTCAGCTTTTTGTTAGAATTTTTCCTCTTTTATAAAAAATTTAGTACCTATTCGTATTGAATTTTTCAATTGTCCTAATGGAAATTTTATCATGTATTCGTTGAAAATATAGTATATTTTCCTACTGAAAATTTTCTCGTTTCTTTATTGGATTTTTCAAATCAATTTCCTAATTTTCCAATTGATCTGTTACAAATATTTTGCTACTTTCTGTTGGAAAATCTGCTATTTTCTTATTGGAAGCTTTTGTATCCCTTTCTTTTTCATTTTCGTATTGGAAGTTCTTCATATTTAGCTATTTAAAGTTTTGAAACATTTTTATGTTGAAACTTTGTCGATTCTTTGATTCTTTTTTATTCCTGTTGGATATTTTCTTCCTCCGAATTTTCCATCATTCCATTAAGACTTCTTCTACTTTTCCACTGTACGTTTATTATATTTTCTTAGTCGAAATTTTTTAGTTTTATTAGTAGATCTTTAAAAATATCTGTGTTACAAATTTTCTGATTTCATTATTGTTTCAGTAAAACTATTTTATTATGTTCTCTACTACGAATTTCCCTAATTTTCTATTACAAATTCTCTAATTTCACTGTTAGCAATTTGTCACAGAAAATTAAGAAAATTCTTAACAACAGAATAATTTTTTTTTAAACAGTGAAGCAAGATTTCTTTTTATAGCAAAGAAAAGGTAAAATTTTTTATAGAGACATCAGAAAATTTGTCATAGAAAATCAGGAAAATTCTTGACAAGAAAGTAACAAAATATTTCAAATATTTTGAAAAGGAAAGGAATTTCTTTTTGTAACAGAAAATAAATCCGCCTATTAAAACTTTGAAATATTCCCCTACTAGAAATTTTCTGATCATTTGTGAATTCCAAACATTTTGCTATTTGGAACTCTCCAATTTTCCTATTTTAATATTATTCGTACCATCACTGGACCAACAGTTATAATTTTCTAATTGGCTCCGTAGCAATAATTTGTTTTTCGTTTCGAGAACGCAGGAAAAAGTAAAGAATCTGATGTCCCGTTTGAAAAGCGTATTAAAATGTTTGTTCCCAACGGGGTTGTTACCGCGCATACGTAGCACCGCGTATAAACTTGAAATTAAGGCGGATAAGGGAGTTTTCCTACGCTGAAATTGCTCGTTTTCAACTTTTATCGACTGGCCAAACGATAATAACAGCTCTGTATTCAAAGCAGCGGCAATGCTCTTCGCGAAATACAAACTGCATTCGATAATCGCAAAGGTGTTCAACTATTACTAGATAACACCAAGCTACTTATGTAACGAGATAAAATTTCATGCTTCTTTTTGATTTTCTGCGAGGAATTGCCTCTTCAAAAATCATAAATACAAATATAAATTCTTGAAATAAAAGAAGGTCTAAGAATTATATCTGAGTCGAGTAATAGTTAACTTTAATATCATTCATTCTATAAAGCAAATAGAAGGTTGAGTTGCAGTATCTTTCAAGTGACCAATATAAAAGATATGCGCAGTTATTAATTGTACATGAAAATTATGCGCAGTTAGATTGTATTTTTGTGTCTTTTAGTAGAAGAAATTTACTGCGCACGTTTATTATTTTTCGTTAACAACGACGCATATGTGTAACCTTTGAAGTCACAGTCAAGGTCATTAACAAATTCTGTGTATTTGTAGTAGTGATTCAAAATAACCTTGAAGTAACAAGGTTTTAGAGTGATCTTGAGAACTAAAGTCATGTACAATTTGTTATTATAAATAATTTTTAAATAAATTATAATAATACATCACCTAATATGGAGTTTGAAGTGTAAAACAGATTTTTTAATTAAATTAATTATTTGTATATCAAGTACTATTTGTATAATAATAAATATTTGAATATTGTATGTTAATATCGACTATTTTATTTGCAAGCATGGATCGTTCTGTTAACTATTAAAATATGAAAGATCAAATTGTCTTTTCATTTGCATGTGAAAATACATTCTTAGATCCAAATTTTGAGTGTATGTGTTTTATTATTTCTATATTGATATTAAATAATTTAGCTTAATTTCAACATTGTTTAATATTATTTAATTCTTGTTACTTTGTATCATTTAACTAACCACAATTTAATTTATTTATCTTTTCTTAAATACTATTCAATTTAATTTAATTTATTTCCCGTTATTCACCCTTTAAAATGTAGATAATGTGTAGAATGATGAAAGTAAGGAATACTGAAAATTATTATTTAACATCATCAAATTTAATTTTTAATAGAAAATATTATTTACTACTATTCCTTTAAAGTACAATTAATTTGAAATTATAGTTCGTGAACTGGCAATTTAGAATAATGAAAACGAACTATAATAAAAATAATTACAAAATTACACTTTACAACGAGAATGTAACGCCTGTATCTCGATAGAAGGGTCTTAAAGATTTCGTTTCGTCGGAGTGATTCTCGCGACATAAACGTTTTCTGTGCAAAGGGTAGGAGGGCACCACCGACTGATCTAAAATGCAAGGGCTGCAGGCACACGTTATTCTACCACTCGTGCCCGCTGAAACGTGAGTGTTACGACAACCTTCTCCACTCCATATATACATTTAGCAACGACATTGTGCTAACACACGAGCGACATGCAACGATGTTACGTAGCCTGACTGTACGTCCTCGTCCCGTTTGTCCTCTACGAAAGATGAAGAGCCACCGTTACAGTCTCTTCGTCAATCTCGTTTCCCACCGGCCAAAGGCAAAGTGCACGCAATTATTTTGATACGTTGTACCGGTGTTGATTGTTCGCTTCCGGAAACCCTCAGCTTCTATGTTTGTAGTGCGTCCCGCAAAATTCATTCAATCCCCTTATATCTTGACATTCTGACGCGTTTATCGCGCAATTCATGCTAAAAATTCTAATACTGTAGAATCCCGAGATTGAAGAATACTGAAGTATACTGAAAGTTTGCCCAATATGATCAATAAATTCCCACATTTCCAAGTGAATGTAAATAGACGATATGTAAGAGATGAATTTGACTTTGAACGACTACGGTTTATTTTGCTATGTACTTGACTGTTCGAGAGTATTAAAAGTATTTAGTAAACCAATACTAAAATGGTTAAAAACGAATCATTTCTGAGTGTATTGTTTGTAACAATAGACAGACGCGTCGCAGCGTCAGCAGTATGTGATGATTAAACAACGCGTGGAATCAGTAGGATTCCCAAAAAGTGAATATGTCGCAGGGAAATGACGAAAATAGAGATTTGATCAAATCCCTGAGGTATATGATCAATTCACGGAAAATGTTAAAATATCAACTCTATGGGGTGATTTCCCTGAGGAAAGTGATTTGATCAAATCCCTTAACTGTTTTAGTGAAAAGATGAAATAATGTTGTTTATGTATTAAAAGTATTTAGTAAACCATGCATTATTAAATGTAGAATAGTTAACACAACAATAGTCATTGAAAACAAATTACAGAGTTGTGCGAGTCCTGACTTGTTTATTTCTTTTCACTAAAACAGTTGAAGGATTTGATCAAATCACTTTCTTCAGGGAAATCACCCCACTGTGTTGTTATTTTGACATCTTCCGTGAATCATATACCTTATTTGATCAAATCCCTGTTTTTATTATCTCCCTAAGTGGACTGCATCTAAGCAATGAATTTGACTTCGAACGACTAGAGTTTATTTTGCTATGTACTTGACGAGAGTGTCCCTTCGATGTTTTACGTTTTATAAAAGCTCGGAGTGGGCGTATTTTTGTGACATTGGTGAGGGAAAACAGTTTCTAATTTTCTATTGGTTTAGCTAAAATTCGGATAGAGATAGAAATATAAATGACGTATGAAGTGGGTGTTTTTCTCAAAGAGCAAGTAGTAAAACAAAGCAATATCTCGACATGAATAGAAAACTGCAACCAAAAGACTGCTAAGGTTAAGGGTTCAAAACCGGATGTGACTAACAATAAAAAATACTCGCTAGAATGTGACTTCTTGGGTCTTATTGCTGCTACGGGTAAAGAATTGATTTGAAACTACAAATGTGAAGGAACGAAAAACCGTTATTGTATCGCTAGAAACTTGTACTGAGTTCTAATCCTCTTGTAATATGGGTTCTAAGACTTAACAGTGTTTGTACGTTGTTCCTTGAAGCGAATATCATTCAGGCTGGCTTCAGGACATCCCTTAGCACGGTATTCTACATTGTCGGTTATTATTTAACGTTTGCTCTCCCGTTTATCGAGAGTCTAGACGGGTGAAGATGTAAAAATGAAAAGCAAAAAGCGATTGAAAGCACGACAGTTTGTCGTTGGGAAATTTTTTGGAAGAGTCGAAAGAGGTCCCGTAGCTTGGAATCCGTTGCAACATTCGACCGTCGGTTTGTCGTCCTCATCTGAGTGTTTTCCTGTTTTCCTCTCTCTTTTTTTCAGGGCCCGATGCTTTGTTGAATGTTTCCATAGGAGGGCATTCAACATTTTGTATACGGGAAAACGTAGACTTCGGTCTGAATTATTTTTCGGCCTTTCGCGCGCACAAGTGCTCGTTCGAAACGCGCTTTTCACGTTTGACCGTGTACAAAAAAGCGAAAAACAAGCGGAGCTTTCGAGGAAACCAAGCGATTTGCCTGTTTGTTGGCTTTTTTAAAGGAGTCATTATTTGTAATTGTTTCTATGGTTTTATCAAACGAGTAACTGTTCGTTAAATTAGTACGGACATTTTTATTGGAAATTTCGCCGGTTTGAAAATAACAATTTTTCTATCTCTATTAGATATTCTGTTAGCCAACTGAAAATTTTTCGATACTTTTATTAGAAACCTTACTGTTTTCCTGTCGAAAGTCTGAAATATTTTCCTGTCGAAAATGACTGTACTTTCCAATTTCTGGTTTTCCTACATTTTTCCTCGCAATTTTCCGACTTCTCTGTCGGAAGTTTGGAACGTTTTCTTTTGCAAGTGATTCAAATTGTCAGGTTGCGATTTTCTATACTTTTATTGCAGATTTTCGTGTTGTCCAGTTACGGATTGTTTTGTATTTTTACTAAAAATCATATTTCTTTATTGACAATTTTTCGGTTTCATATCTGACAAGTTTCTTGTATATCTCTATTAGAAATTATCAAGTTTTCCTACATGTTTATTGAAAATTTTTTTATGTTTGTATTTGAAAGATGCGATTTCTTAAAGGAAGCTATCTCAACTTTTAATTTAAAGTTTCTTCACCCTTTTATTGGAAATTTTCCTATTTTCTTACTACATATTTGAAATACTTTCCAGTAAATATTTGTTCTAGATTTTATTCGAAAATTATACCTCGTCTAAGGCATTTTCATATTTTTTGAAGTTGGAAGATTTTGCTATTGAATATAGTTTAATTTTCTAAATTTTTATTCTTGTTACACTTTTATAAACAAATTTCTGTATTTTTGTATTTTGTTTTTTTTTTTTGTAATTTTTGTATTTTATGAAAATTTTCCTGTATCTCTATTAGAAAATTTTCCATTGGAAACTTAAAGTGTCTTTTTATAGGAAATTATTATGATTTTCAATTGTAAATTTTTCTATAATATTCGATATTTTCCTATTTCCAGTTATCCTCGTTTTTAAATGAAAACTTTCACGAAATTTTTCCATTTTTCGTATACAATCTGTCTCGCTTACTAGTTCGTGATATTTCATATGACTGTCAAAAATATTCGAACTTTTCTATCGGATAATTGGTATAACTTTTTATTTGAAGTTTCGAATATTTTCCTGCTAGAAATTGAGCTACTTTTCAATCGAAAATCGATCAATCCATTCATCCAAAAAGTCAACAATCCACAAAACTGTATAAACCGTTGATTTTAAGTAACCTAAGTCTGTTAATTTAAAATCCTGATAATTAAAGATTTGTGTTTTAATAAAGTTCAAAATACTAATAATTGATAACATGGTAGTACAATGTTTCTATATTTTTAAGAGTATGTAATTTACTAACTCAATCAGTATTATTTAAAAAATATTACATTTTTAATGGCTATAAATGAATTTAAACCACGTTCAAAATTAATGAAACAACTTGTCTAATTTTTCAAATCAGTCTTAAGTCCATGGGAAAAATAGATGAGAAGAAATATATTTTCTTTTCACAAAACAGTGAGTTTAAACATATTATTAACAATTTACTTCAAAACGAAAAGATAACGTAAAAATATAAATATTATAGTTCAACTTGGTTAAAAAATGCACTTAACTTTTGAAATAAACAACTTACATAGTATTCTATTCACAGAATAATTATTTTAATATATTTTTCTGTATCATAAGATATTAAGTTGTCAGATATAATATAATTTTCTTCAGCAATTGATACATAATCTCAAAATATATGTCAGATTGTTGTACCACTGTTAGCTATCATAGCTTGTATTAATCCATGGAAGAATTCCCTCGATTAAGCTTTAGATTTATTTTCCTACAAGATACACTTAGACCACTTTCAAAATAAACGCCTCATATGATATTCTCTCCGCAATATTATTTCAATATATCATATTATACCTAATATTAAGATGCAAGACATGATATTCTCCTCAGAATTTGATACATAACCCCAGAATATATTTCAGATTGTTGTTCCGCTGTTAGCTATCATAGCCTGTATTAATCCATGGTATGATTCCCTTGATCAATCTCCGCCTAGGCGGCAATAAATTTTAACGTCGTGTTAACAGTATCGTCCTCCCAACCATGGTATCAACTATTCCTCCTATGGGTGCTGTGAAATTGCTTTGCTGTAGCATAAACTTGGTAAACTTGCCTCATTTCTGTAATATTCAACGTAATGAGAAATTGTTTGCCAATGTCTGGAACACTTGCTTTTGTTCATTAAATCAACTTCGACTCGATGAAGGTGCTAATCGCGTCAAACATTTCATGCTTCGAAATACGCAGCCGACACATCAGCTCTTTATTCCTAAAGTGCACGACCGGTGCTAAATCCGATGGTAAAACGTGGAATATGTTCTTTCCTTTTTTGACGAAACTTTGTCCTGCAGTTGTGACTTATCGCTGGAAGTGTCAGTCTCCAGATATTTTCTGAACAATCGTAAATCGTCGATTCCAAATTGAACGATCATCCTTTCTCGCGGAAATGAAATGTGCGTGTTTGAATTCTGCATGATCAAATATTTGTATAGCCGCTGGATTTATCGCACAGTTGAGCGAGCTCCGTTACACCATGAAGCAGAGCAAACATTTGCGTTTATGTGGATCCTATAAAATTACATTTACAACGGCGTCGACTGAGGATCGATAAAAAATTATATTCAGATTGCTCTTACGACGTTTCGGATTACTTATTTCGATGTATCACTCATTTTTCTATGGGAGTGAATAACGAACATGACATTCGAATTAATCTTTAGTCTTATTTTTAGTGGGTGTTACAAGTTGTTTTATGGTATATTTATGCAATGAACTGTATATTTCAATATTTATGTGAAATACAAGTATTATACATTTCCACGTAATTTAACCACAACTTTTGTATAACAAGTATAAAAATATGTCCTAATATGTAAAAGACAGTCTTTAAAATTTACTATTCACCTATTTTATTTACCAAAATAAACATAATTAGGTGTCAAAGTTTCAAACCCTTAACTTTCGCATTTATGAAGATGTTTCAAGACAGAGAAGTACGTTGGATGATTGATTGATTAGTTGATTCAATTAACATGTTTGGAATCCATAGAAGTGAATTTAAGGATCAGATGGTAGCCAATATCGTATCAAGTGATTTACATCAATTGAATGGTTCAATTACGCCAGGATCGCGATACAATGAGGTAGATTCGCAATATAATGCCAATCGCAATTCAGTCAAGAGACTATTGTGATTGCGATAGGAGTGATCCCACCTGACGTAGCACTAACTGTTGTCTGATTGCTCTTGGTTTTCCTTAATTAGCTGAAATCCATACAATAACTTCAAGGCTCTGAAAATGTTATATTGCTGTGAACAAAATTTTACATTTTATCGACAGTCTGTCAAAATTGATGTGTACAGATGTTAATGTATTGATGTACACTGTTTCAATGGTTCATTTTGGAGATTCATATTTACTCACCTAAATTTATTGTATAAAATTGTGCCGAGTATTAATTAACTGTAACTTTTCAATATTATGTTGAATTAATGAAAGTATTTGTCAAATATTTTAATTGACATTCGTAAAATATCTGTGTAGAAATTTTACAAATTTCGTTGCTTGATTCATGAGTCGGCCAATTATTTGGCATTCATATTATTCAAAGTTCAATAAGTTAATAATAAAAATATATTAAAAAAACTGCAGTTTTCTGCCACTTCGAATCTTCAAATTCATACGTCAAAAATGGTATTTCGGAAAACTTTTATATTATCAAATAATGAGTTTTTACAATTTGAAGCTGACATAAAAATGGCTGTAACTCTATTCTTTGCTTTCATTGATTACCAGCTATTTTCTACTAAAGATATTAACGGGAGATTTATGTAGTCATTTTTCCATCTTTAAACTTTAAATTGATATGACGCAAGTGCTAGTTGGTAATATTTTTCTCTTATGAGATTGTATTAGTATCTTCACTCTTCCGGTCTTTATATTTGACGTGTAACAACTTAATGTTCTCCCCATTATGTTTTGTAGTTCTGTTTGTGCCAAGAATATTAATGGGGCATTTATACAGTAATATCTAGCATACTTTAAGCTTTAAATCGATATGCCACAAGTAGTATTTGGTAATACTTTTCTGTCATGAAATTGTATTACACTCTTCACTCTTCCAATCTTTATATCTGATATGTAACAACTTAATATTCTCCACATTATGCTTTGTAGTTCTGTTTATGCTAAGAATATTAATGGGGCATTTGTACAGTAATTTCTAGCATACTTTAAGCTTTAAATTGATATGCCACAAGTAGTATTTGGTAATACTTTTCTGTCATGAAATTGTATTACACTCTTCACTCTTCCAATCTTTACATCTGATATGTAACAACTTAATATTCTCCTCATTATGCTTTGTAGTTCTGTTTGTGCCAAGAATATTAATGGGGCATTTATACAGTAATATCTAGCATACTTTAAGCTTTAAATTGATATGCCACAAGTAGTATTTGGTAATACTTTTCTGTCATGAAATTGTATTACACTCTTCACTCTTCCAATCTTTATATCTGATATGTAACAACTTAATATTCTCCTCATTATGCTTTGTAGTTCTGTTTATGCCAAGAATATTAATGGGGCATTTACACAGTAATTTCTATCATACTTTAAGCTTTAAATTGATATGCCACAAGTAGTATTTGGTAATACTTTTCTGTCATGAAATTGCATTTGACGTTTCACATATGGAGTGTCTATAATTTATATGTATACATTCAAATAGTCTTCCCATTTTTCTTTGTAACTTTTTGTATTAACATTATTGTATTGCATAATAATATGCTATTATCGACAACGAACTATCTTCTTAGCTCATTTTGGATAGTTTTTCTTTTCACACAACGGATATACACGTCACTCGTATTCGAATAAAGTTACGGATTGATGTGTATATGTTACGGTTAACGTGTTTAACGTGGCCATTTTGTAAAATGGCCGATTATGTGGAATGCCCAATTTTTTGAGCAATGTACATAATAGGCAGGTATTTCGCAAATGGCTTAGATTAGGTTAGGTGAGGTTAATCTAACCCAACATCTCTCTGGTTCAACCTAAAACGAGTTCTATAATTGTTCTGTTCCACATGGAGGTAGCTTCCAGATCTTCCAACATTACACGTGCAGGCCCTTAAAACCTAACCTAACCTAACCACTACCCTCTAAGCACTCTGCATGATGACCGAACATTTTATAGATTGACCAAAACTTGTTATGGACATTTTGCACAATGTCTTTTCGAATGAGCATTCTACAGTCCCTGACCATCGAACTAGGACCACGTACGAAAAATTCACTTTTATGGCTATAATATTATGTCGTACATGGAAAATTGTCTTAGGTCATGCAAAATTATTACTAAATACGTTGATAACGATATATACATAGCAATTTGTTACTATCGTGATAATAAATTGTGTGGGTGATGAGCGATTAAGGGCCGTGCGAGCGTTTACGTTAGGCTCGAGTATCGATAGCGTGTCAGGTGAAATTTGAATGCCATAGAAAATGTCTGCCTACTCAAAAGACTGGTTTACAACTCTCCAACCACATTATCTGAGTTGAAAAGAATTACAGATTTTTGGGAAAATAATGAAGATATAAAGCATATGATCAATGTATACAGAGCATGTCGCATGCTGTGACCAAAGCAAAGGAAATACAAGATATTAACACGTGTTAATAATGTTATGTACAGTAGTAGTTATGTTAGTAGCTAATAAATATTACAATTTGAACAGGCCTTTTACGGAAAACGTGTAAAATGCTGATAATTTATAGTGGTTCTAATTCGATGAGCAGGGACAGTACACAATGCCCGGTTATTTTACAAAATACATTGTCCGTAACATATACTGAACCCAGTTAAATACCGTTCCATTACTGTTATCTTCTTTTCCGTCCGAATAACGTTTGCTATTTTCCTGTTTAATTCGATACCGAACGTTGCACATAGTACACAATCGCCTTCTTAATCGATGCACCGACAACAAAAGTTGCATCCTTTAAATCTTTCCTTACAAAGGAATTCGTTCCACGGCTTTCGATATCCGCGCGAGAATTCGACCAGTTGCGATAGACTGATTTACGAGCTCCTAAGCGAAATGCTGGAGAAAGAAGGATCCACCTGAGGATCTCCTGGGAACTCGATAGAACAGATACCTGCTGCGATTTCGGATAATCCAATTCCCTTGTATCGTGGGTTGTTAGTAGCTGTCGCTTCTAACGACACCCTATAGATTTCGTTTTCGAAGGATCACGAACAAAATCGAAAATTTGTTGCGCTTCTTAATCGCGATACGTCTGCGTCAGACTAATTTTGGTTTGTTAGGTTTAGTGTTCAAAACTCGATCTCTGAATAATCAGGTCCTTTGAAATATTGCAACTTCTGATGTTAAATCATCACGCACTGATTTGGGAATAAGAAACGCGTTGCTAATCCTGACTAATCGTAAGTGATGTACTGAATTTGAACTATTTCGTTGACAGGGGTTTTTGTAATTTTGATCTCCTCTACAAAAATCTGACTCGCTGAACCCTGGATTCAAACCCGTCTCCTTTATATACGTACAAGGTAGCGCCTCAAAACACAGTTTTTTTATTTCTTAAATCTATGGTGACCAATACCGTTCATCCCCTTCTAGTGTACCCATAGTTTGTCGCTATGGTAGACATATGTGTATGTCCGGCAATATCAGGGAAATTTCGTCTGGTCAAGAATTTTAAATAAAATTCATTGGACATGTATGAACAATTTTTAGAACCTAATTAAAATTACTGTAGATTACATTTTTTATTAAACTTAAACGATCATAAGCAAATGGTAATTTTATTTTGTAAAAAACCTTTCGAATTTGTATGAAAATTTATTTATTTCTAATCGAGTGACAAGTAAATATTCAGGTATCAGCCTATTACTGAGAGAATATTTTTCAAATTGCGATTCTGGTTTCATTTATCAGTTCCTGAAGTATAAATTTCTAACGGAAGAAAAATGTAGTACGCGAAAAGAAGGATGCACCTCCTGAACCACCTTAAGATTGATATTTCATTAAATACAGTTTCTGTAGGTGTTTCAAGTTTCTGTTTCGAGGAAAGAGAGCTGACAATGATTTATGTGCACTGAATGTCTGAAGCTATAGTACTGGAAGGATTGAAAGGATTTTGAAATTATACGTAACCACACTAGAGCTCTAGCGATTGTTCCAAACGTTGTGAAGACAAATTTACACGTAACATGTGATTTAGCTAACATATCAATACTTGATTAAATATGATTTTATAGCCTTCTTAAATTCTGAAATTCTTAAATTCTTAAATTCTTAAATTCTTAAATTCCTAAATTCTTAAATTCTTAAATTCTTGAATTCTTAAATTCTTAAACTCTGAAATTCTGAAATTCTTAAATTCTCAAATTTTCATATTTTTAAATTCTATACATTTTCAACTTATCATATTTCTACGTTCACGAATACACAAGTTGATGAATTTCAAAATTTCTGCAATTTGCAAATTTAAAAATTACAATTTTCTAAATTTGGAAACTAAAATTTACTTTGTGTTTGAATTTCAGGAAGTTTAAAATTCACAATTTTTATATTCACAGAGTTTGCGAATTTCTAAGATTTTAAATCTCTAACATTTGAAACTTTCATATTTCAGAAATTATTTATATTTATCTATACTTTTATAAATTATCAAATTACCAAATTACCAAATTACCAAATTACCAGATTATCAAGTTACCAAATTACCAAATTACCAAATTATCAAGTTACCAAATTACCAAATTACAAATTTACCAAGTTATCATGTTACCAAATTATCAAATTCCTAAGTTATGAAGTTACCAATTTACCAAATTATCAAATTTCTAAGTTACCAAAGTATCAAATTCCTAAGTTACCAAGTTACCAAATTATTCAATTATTAAGTTACCTTACCAAATTTTCAAATCTCTATATTTTCGAATCTCAAAATTCCTAAATTTGCAAATTCACAAGTTTCTAAGTTCCTAAATATCCTGAAGTCCTGAAATTCCCAAAACTTTAAATCCCCAAACTCTCAAACCTCTAAATTTTCAAATTTCCCTAATTTCTACACTATCATTTTCACAATTTTCCAATTCGATAAATTTCCAAACTTTGATAACTACCTGAATCTCCTGAGTTTTGCAAATTTCCAAAATTTCAAATTCTCATACATTTCATACTTTCTCCACAAGGACTCTTTCATGGAGATTTCCAAATTCCCTTGTTCCCGAATCTTGAAAGTTCTGAACTGTTCCTTACCAACTCTCCAACTGTCCAGAATTTCGTATCCCCATAGACATATAGCACACTTCTCAAAATTTGTTGAAGTGTGAAAATGCATCTTACATGAAACAAGATTCCTCTATCGAAGAGGGATGGATTTTAGGGGATGGAAATATACTTAAGAAGAATACTTACTGAAGAATGTCTGAATTTATTTTTACATCCAAAAAAATCTCAGAAAGATGACTACACGTATAACTGGAACTTGGTGTTCTCTTCAACTAGGGGCGGTTTTTTGGGGTTGGAAGTCCATTGTAAAGGCGATTAGTAAACTCAAGTTCGTGTGCAATACCCAAATGCATTTTTGTTTTCGAAAAAGTCTTGTGAGGATACTCGAATATCAGGAAGCTTGTGCCGATTTTGATGAGGGGTTGGCTTTGGGGTTGAAAGTCGAATCAGAAGATGATTGTCTAACTCACATTGCTTTCATGAAGGTTTGTATGTAGTTTGGTAACTCAAAAAATCCCGGGTAGAGTTTGTTTCTCATACAGCTAGAATTTAGATTAGAATGTATGACGTCACAATATCATAGTAATGCCACATTTTCTGAGTAGTTCCAATTTTGACACTCTATATTTCAGAAATCAGACGTATACTCGACGTGAAATTTTGTTTAATAATGTCTTATAATATACTAGCATCTGACATATGAAACAACTTTAAAATCGAGGGTCGAAAAAGGGGCAGTCTTTGCACCCCTCTTTCAATTACAGAACTACTTCAAAATTATCAAGCTTCCACAAAATACAACTGTAGCGTCTTAGAACTGTTACCGTTAGGACCCAACCGTTTATGATCAGATGATGATGGGAAAAACCCAAAATGTTTTAGGGGTACCATATTTTTTCGGACCATAGTAACCGTAATTAACCGTCACGATATAAACTTGTTCCTAAAAATTATAATTTTTCCAAACTACCTGCACTGTGGTAGAACCACCACTCCATAACTCAAAAATTGTTTACTTTATACATTCCAAAATGTGAAACCAGGAGAAACGAATGAACATTCAAACAAGTACTTTTAAAACCTACCAACCTATTGCTGAATAAATTCACTCAGCAACTTATATACTTTTTTAATCTATCAACCTACCCTATACACAACCGAGTTCACCCGTCACATTGGGTGTAACTGTCGTGCAGCCTTCGAAGAAAAACGAGAAGAGCACTATTCAACAACAATTTCTAGAGCAATAAATTCCGACATTCATAATTTCGTCTACATTTAATACTATGAAACTGTGCAAAAGAGGTCAAGAAGAATAGTGGCCCAAGATGTTTAACCAGAACGTTAAAAAATGTCGATGATCAGAGAGGAGCGTAATACGAGGAGAGACAGAAGCGAGAAGTCAGACACAACATTCTTGAAACTTCTAAAATGGAGTCAAGTGGCCGACGAGGTAAACTGTTCCACGGATTCTTTCGCTTCATTGTTCTCGTTCCGTTCTGCATGTTTCGCTATCCTCGTCCTCTTTCTTTCCCGCCTCGATTATTCGCTTTCATCGTCTGTCTCCATTCTATTTCGAAGCACTCGCTGTTCTGCGCGTGTGCGCACACGGCTAAAGGAGAGAGACAGTAGCCCACTTATGTACCTTCGAGGTCTGGAGTTTGAGGCCCTTGATGTCACGAGGATCTCTTCTGTTACGAACCACACGGAAACTACCTACGTACAATCTTCTACTAGGCTCTAACTGTATTGATAACGACCGCCTGACATGGGTACAGTCAAGAGCAAATCTAGTTTCCCTAGGGAACGTATTACAAACGTAATGGAGAACTGATCACTCATTTTTAGGAATCGAGAATGACTGACAATCTGAAAGTTTGCAAATGGGTTAAGAATTTGGGTAGGTTGGGATTTGGAGATTTACGGAAATCTAGGAATTTGAGGATCACATATGAGAATCTGAGTTGGAGATACAAGTATTTAGAAATTTTGGGATTTGGGATCTACAAATATGGAAATTTAGAGATTTCAGGATAAAATAGTTCTAGGATCTGAAAAATTGGAGATTCAAGTATTTGGGATTTATGGATATGGAAATAGGGACTGATGAAGCAATTTTAAGCTCTGAAAATTTAGAGATACAAGTATTTTATAACAATTTTAAATTACAATTTTATATCAACGGGTTTCTGAAGATAACTTTCACTAACGTGCGCTTACTTATATACCTAAATATATTAAATAAATTATTTTACTTGTATAATATCATTTAGATGATTAAGTTTTACTACCAACAAAATTCGAAATCTCCAAATTTGCAAAGTTTAAAATCTTAAAATTCCCAAATTGCTCAACTTTAAAACCTCTAAATTCCCATATTTCTCAGTTTTTAAATCACCTAAGTTCCAAATCTTCAAATCCCTAAACCTAAAATCTCCAAATTTTTAAAAACAGTTTTCACCGAGTTCTCAAACTCTCCAAGTACCAAATCTTCAAATTTCAAATTAGCAACATTATAAAAAGTATCATACTATATTCTGAATGTTTTTATGTCAACATTTCAAGGCCGAAAATGTAACAATTTCTATCAGTATCCTTTTCATCGAGATATCGTTAACGGTATTACCCAGTGGTCATGAATATCCGATAATCTGCCAGTGAAATCTCGTTAGTGCTGGATTACCAAAGTTCTACACTTTAATTGTTTATTCTAAATCTAGTTAAGTCCTAGAGAACAGAATATACCGAAGATTGAGTATTATGTGTTCTTGAGCTGCGGTTAATACTGCGACGTCATACGGGAATAATCCTTAAACCATTAATTACTCGCTTTGCAGTCATAGGACTTGCGGTACAAAATATCTGGGATATACTTTAACTCCGATAATTAGTCTGATTACATATGTTCTTAGTATTGAAAACTGTAAGAACTTCACACAAAATAATCTTTAAATTTCCAACTGCGTTTAATATTATCTCCCAACTCTCTTCTTTTTTTTAATTCTTGAATGTTTAAAGTTACCACCTTGTAGGTTATTAGTGACCACGGTTGGGTTACCTTGTAGAGCCAATCGTTTCTGGAGTAAACGGTATAGGTCACCCAACCGGCGGCTCAGTAGAATCATACTTGTGGCTCCTAAGTAGTTTAATAGTACATATTGAAAAATTAACTACAATATTGCAATTGCCAAACAAATATAATAATCCTGCGCACACATCGAAATGCGCGGCAAATCGCACGCATGTAAACCTAGCTTTAGCTAACCTTGCTCTCCACACTCACCGACGCCACACTCAAAACCAAAAACTGTTTCCGTTTTCTTTAATACGTTGACTTATATGTTCTGTTACTACGCAAAATAGAATGTTTTGATTTCACAATCAATACATGTTTCACAGCAGATATTATATTATCTTTTCTAATACATACCGATGTATGTACTTATATTTGATTCTGTAAAAAAATAATTTATCACATGGGGAAAAAATGGCTCTTAACTCCAGAAAGGTTGCCGGTAAATATGTAGAATAAGGGAGCCACCTTTGATTTCGATCACCTTGAAATATGTTGTCAAGGTCATCATTCTGAACAACTTTTTGCTATACATATGATAATCGGACTCTTTTAACTTTAAGTTAATTGTAAAATTAATTATTTATTGCATTAGTAACAATTTCAATTCGAATTTGAATATTTACATTAACTTAAAGTAACAAGATAAATTCAAATTTCAATATTCGCATTAAAATAAAATAACAATTTAAATGCAAATTTAACTTTAAACGTAAACTACAAAATAATTGTTCTGGAAAGTAACACAATTACGCTTTCTACCCAATTGCAACGTGTACCGTAGTAATTGAGTCTAGCAATTAATATGCAATTTAAAACGCAAGAAGTTTTTACAAAATTTATGGACGGAAAAAGATTTTAATTATTGTATCCGTTTTCGTTATTTATAAAAATCAGTGCTACGTGAATTCTGTAGAATAGTTCGTAATTGGCGGCCATAAAAACTCGAACCATTTTCGATTAGTTTAATCTGTATAACGATTCAACTTCCAGTTGACGAATTTCAGAACAGTTTTTGTACAATCTGTGCACTCGACAGAGTTTAGCAAACAGCTGTTCTATATCGCGTTATATTACCTGTTACAGCTTCCGGTTCACAGTTACGTGGACTGAACGCTAATTGTTCTTAATTAAAATTCGTCGACTTTCCCTCACTTGAAAATTTTCTCAAATTTCCGCCACTTTGAAACAGGATCGCTTCATTTCTATCACTGAAACTCGGGGATAAAGAATTTTACGGTGGACAGCTTGTCAAATATTGTTTCGATGAATTCCGTTCCTATCAATTCATGATTTATGATGATTGATTTTTTTATAAATGAAGGAATATGAATTTGCAATCTGCATCAGTGAACAGTTGTTAAAAAAAAAAATTAATATTTTCAGAGCTAGATGTTAACTAGTAATTAATGAAAACTAATTCGTAATTGTAAAATTACGAAATTATCAAATTGCAGATTGTAAAATTACGAAATTATTAAATTGCACAATTGCGAGATTGTGATATTACAAAATTGCTAAGTAACAGAATTGTGAAATGTGCAAATTTAGAATATTTTAGATCATCAAATTTCTAGATTTCTAGAAATCGAATGTTAGGAGATTTTTAATCTTAAAAATTTGTAATTTTCGTACCATAAAATTGGAAAATCTTTAAATTGGAGGATTAGAAATTTGAAAATCACAAAATTGAAGAATTAGAAATATGATCATTTTAGAACTGAAAGAATACAAACTTGAAAATTTCAGAAATGAAAGGCTAGAAATTTCAAAATCTCATAATTGGAATATTAGATACTTGATATGTTACAAAATTAAATGTACAGAAACTAAAGTTTCAGAATGGAATGAGTGCTAATTTGAAAATTTTAGAATTGAAAGTGTAGAAATATGAGAATCTCAGAATTGACAGATTAAAAGTTTATACATCTCAGAATTAAGAGATTAGAAATTTTTAAATGTTAGAATTGAAATGTTAGAAATTTCGAAATATCAGAATTGAAATATCGTAAACTTGAATATTACAAAATTGAATAGCTAAAAATTTGGAAGTTTCAACATTGGAAATGTAGAAATTTAGAAATTCAGAAATTTAGTAATTCAGAAATTTAGAAATTTAGAAATTCAGAAATTTAGAAATTCAGAAATTTAGAAATTCAGAAATTTAGAAATTCAGAAATTTAGAAATTTGAAAATTTGAAAATGTGGAATATTGGGACTTTAAAAACACTGAAATTTTTAATTTTCAACATTCCAAATTATTATGTTTGCAAATCTGTAAATTTTAAACCACCATAGGTTATTTCTACAAGCATCAGCTTCTCAGCAGACACTTAGTACATCAATCACAGCTCTCTAATCCCTACATTTCTCCATTTATCCCAAATATACTCGTCACCATTAGGAAGCTTTATTAAGTTGAACCTCCGTAACCCTTCAAGAATCGCAAGAATATTCTCTGTGACAAGAAGTTGATTAATATCGATCATTTTTCTTGAACGGTGCCCAGGTCTTTCGCGAAATGTAACTTTCCTCTAACGTTCCATTTATTACTTTTTAATATTCTGCTATCAGTACACGCGCAAGAAACTTTTTCCCGTTGCACGTCAATCTGCTATGCTATGCAGACCGGTTAAAGCCTGTGAATATCGAAAACTCACCGGATGATTAATGTCCGTGAGCAAAACTTAAGCTGAATTCTTTCCGAAGAATTGTCCATTTTTCTTTTTATAAAATGGAAAAAAGGATTTGCTTGGTAAAAATTGCGCAGTGATACGTGTACGATATAATTCATGTAAACGGAAAATAGTTTCAATCGCCATTTTGTCATCTTAGGTCTTAGAATACCATAGATTAGACCTTGATCCAAGTTTCGACACAATAACATACCATTTTCAGTTTCAACGAACACTTTGTACAAGTTCAAATCGATAGGTACTTGTAACAGCAATAGCACACGAGTCGTCCTATCGAGTATTAGTTTATTATTATTCACATCTGGTTGCCAGAATCCGTAATCTTAGTAGTAGAGTCCTTTATTTGCAGTTTCCTATTCGTGTCGAGGTATCGCTTGCTTTTATTACTTGCTACGCTCACTTTTTGGGGAATAGACCGCATACGTCACTCGGATTTTCATTTCCACCTAAATTTGTGTACCCGATAGAAATCAGGAACTGTTTCCCTCAGCCTTGTTCGTAAAAATTGTACGCCCTCACCGAGCCTTCATCTTGCGAAATAAGCAAACGAACAGGTAGACACGAAATAGACACGAGGTTGTTCGCTTCGGAACATGGAATACATAGACACGTTGTTCACTTCGGAACATCGGATGCAGACATGCAGGTGTCCAGTTTGAAGCATCATTAAAACTAAGTAGAAAGCAGGTATCGGTGTCATACAATTATTTAAGCTGCAGTCCATTTATAAATACTAGGGCTTCAAACGATATGAAGTATCTTGCGTCATTTAATTATCGCTAAATATGGCTGAATATGAACGTTGAGACGCATACACAGATCGATTAACGACTAATGAATTTTTAACGAATCTCCGGATCAGTGTATCACGTATGTTCATACGTATTCAACTCTGTACACTCGACAGCGTTGTTGGTTAACCCACAATTTATCCAGCCGAATCCACAAATTCTAGGTTCTATCCAAACACCGGCAACTCTACGCTTACACCGGGCTCTCACTTTGAGAGCGATTTAGGAAACGCAAGTAAAAGGAGCTAAGGTTAAATACACATAACATCCTGTATTAAAATACACCGATTGCCGGCAATTCATAGCTGGCCTTTGAGCAAAGCCCTCTAGCTTATTTGGAGCTGGGTAAGCGTGAAACGAGCTTTCAACAGCTATTCAACTTGGGAAATTGGTTACTGAACACGTATTACCATGGTGTTGCATTGTACGCGTTTTTAATTAGATATTGGGGGAGTATGTTCAGTTATATTTATGTGATGCTTATAAAATTTACGAAATTTGAATTTTTTTAAGGCACCTATTTGCAAATTTTAGAATTTATGAAAGGATACGTGTTTTTTAATTTCTGATTTGCACTTTTGGAAATTTTAGGGGTAATATGGTTTTGCATTTTCGATTTATATTCGTCGTGAATTTTGTGGTTTTTTGATTTGCAAATTTCTGATATCTTGAATGTAAGGGAATTCTGTACATCTACATTTTCAGATTAAGAGGTTTCTGATTTTCGAAGTGATTTATAACTCGAAATGTTCATATTACTAAATTTTTTAATTTAAAAATAGTGGACGTGGAAATGACATAATTGCCTATTTCCCAAATTTTCAAATTCTCTTCCAGAATTTCATCAATTTTAATTTTCAAAAATCACAAACCTCTAAATCTCTAAATCTCCAAATCTTCAAATCTCCAAATTTACAAATCTACAAATCTCCAAATCTCCAAATCTCCAAATCTCCAAATATCCGAATCTACAAATCTACAAATCTACAAATATCCGAATCTACAAATCTACAAATCTACAAATCTACAAATCTACAAATCTACAAATTTTCAACCTTTGTAATTACCAAATCCCTAAATTTCCAAATCTCCAAATCTCCAAATCTCTAAATTTTCAAATCTCCAAAATTTCAACCTCTCTAATTATCAAATTCCCAAATTTCCAAATCCTCAAATTTCCAAATCTCCAAATTTCCAAATCTCCAAATCTCCAAATCTCTAAATCTCCACATCTTCATATCTCCAAATTTCTAAATTTCCAAATCTCTAAATACCTAAACTCACATTATTTTTCAAAACCAATTGTTTTGATATATCTCGCTCTACATTACACCCTAATCTTATAAACACCTACCAGTCAATATGACTAATTCCGGCTATCACATTTTACATCACCAAATGATGTTACCATGCATTTAACGAAACATCTGTCACATTTTACCGAGATGATGATTGGTTGTATACCTTATTTGATGCTTCAGCATTTACTTATGTGTTCTTCCACATTATTTTCAATTTAAATCGTGTGCATTTCACGTCGGTACTTCTAGTATTAATCGAGGGTTGGGTACATTATTCCATGATATGGAATAATTCCATCATATCATAATACCACAATCCTTTAAGTGAAATACCTTATTGTTTACATCCGAGAAATATTATTTTACAAAAGAAAGGGAAATTTAAGAAATAAATATTTGAACGAAACAGAAAATTTCACCTTCGAGATTTATTCTTTATCACGAAACTTTCCCCTTACTAAGGATGCCCTTTGCGAAACGTCCTTCTTTTTCGAGCGACGATTTATCTCGCTCACTCTTCTCGTCAAATATGCAATTTCTGTATACGCTGTGGGAGTCTCTCGTGAGAGTCTCGACTTGGCAAATATATGCTCGCGATACGCGGCATCCGTTTCTGTCCATGTGCGCCTCGTGTACAAAACGACAGCATCGTGACGTAGTGAATTTTACAGAACGCCAGTTCGAGACATCTTTTTCCTCCATCTTATCCCGCTACGGGATTAATTTCATTCTTTTATGAATTTAACATGCACCAAAGTACATCAAACGGAGAATGGATTTGGAAAAACTTGAAAACTTTTATTAAGATATTCAGATTCGGTATAATTCCTATCGGCTGCTTTCAAGAACTTTTTTAATCTGACAGGAATTCATGACAGAAAAGTACTACGGAATTTTATATTTGACATACCAATTTCAAGCTTATAGTTCACGGAAAATGACGGCGCTAACGGTCCATTAATATGTTTAGCACGGCACAAGTAGTTGACAGCTATTACAGATGATGCTACTGCTTGACATATGATGAAGTAAAGAAGGGAGCGTGATTGAAAAACAAATTCATGACAGAAATGTACTACGGAATTTTACACGTGACATACCAATTTCAAGCTTATAGTTCACGAAAAATGACGGTGCTAACGGTCCATTAATATGTTTGACACAGCACAAGTAGTTGACAGCTATTACAGATGATGCTACTGCCTGACATATGATGAAGTAAAGAAGGGAGCGTGATTGAAAAACAAATTCATGACAGAAATGTACTACGGAATTTTACACATGATATACCAATTTCAAGCTTAAAGTTCACGGAAAATGACGATGCTAACGGTCCATTAATATGTTTAACACGGCACAAGTAGTTGACAGCTATTACAGATGATGCTACTGCCTGACATATGGTGAAGTTAAGAAGGAAGAAGCGTGATTAAAAAACAAATTCATGACAGAAAAGTATCGTGGAATTTTACACGCGACATACCAATTTTAAGCATAAAATTCACGGAAAATGACGGTGCTAACGGTCCATTAATATGTTTAGCACGGCACAAGTAGTTGACAGCTATAACAAATGATGCTACTGCATGACATATGATGAAGTTAAGAAGGAAGAAGCGTGATTGAAAAACAAATTCATGACAGAAAAGTACTACGGAATTTTACACGTCACATATCAATTTCAAGCTTAAAGTTCACGAAAAATGACGGTGTTAATGGTTTATTAATATATTTAACACAGCACGGGTAATTAACAGTTATGACAGATGATACTACTGCATGACATAAGATCAAGTTAATTTAATTTTAAAATAAATTCATGACAGAAAAGTATCGTGGAATTTTGCATATAACATATCATTTTAAAGTTTAGAGTTTACTGAAAATAGCTGTATCAACGGTTTATTCATATGATTGATACATCATGAGTGGTTGTCAGTTGTAACAGATGGTGCTTTTGCATGACATATGATCGACTTGAGAATGTACGCAGCGCGACTATAAAATAAATTCATGAAAAATATCGCGGAAGTTTACATATGACATATCTGTTTGAAGCTTAAAGTATGCAAAAAATGGACGTATTAACGTTTCATTAATATGTTTGACACAACATGAGTAGTTGTCAGTTGTAACATATGATGTTGCATGATGTATGATCGACTTCAGAACGTAAGAAGCGTGACTGTAACTTAAATTCATGACAGAAAAGAATCGTGAAATACCACATGTGATACATCAATTTGAAGCTTACAGTTTATTAAAAATGACTATGTAAACGCTCTATTAATATGTCTGATATAACATGAGAAGTTGCTAGTTGTAGCAAGCGATGGTGCATAGATAATCAATTTGAAAATGTAAATAGTTTAACTGTAGAATAAATTCATGACATAATAGTATCGCAAAGTTTTACCTATGATACGTCAATTTAAAGCTTAAAATTTGTCAAGGTACGTGTGTAAACGTCCCATTAATGTCTTCTGCACAAAATGGTTGGTTGTCAGTTGAAACAAATGATCTTGTACATCACACGACAAATTTGAGAACGTGTAACTGTAAAATAAATTGATGACAGAATACTATAGCGAAATGCCACTTGTGACATATCAATTTGAAGCTTTAGGTTTACTGAATATTACTGTATGCGCACTTAATCAATATTAATACAAAATAATTCTTCATCGAAGCAAAACTCGATCAGGTCATAACTTAATATTGTCTACTCCCCAAAATAGATTCCACCATTTTATGTACGAAGTACCGATGAAATCTTTGTGTAGACTTTTTCATTAAGGTTTAAATTTTAATTTGATATGTTGCAAATAGAATTTTATAATACATTTCTGTCATGAAATGTGTTTGTCCGTGTACGCTTCAAAATGGGTCATCGTTTGCTCTCATCGATCACCATTTATTTAATATTAAAAATGTCGATGAATCGTTCATGCAGTAATTTTTGTCCAACTTTAAGCTTTAATTCGACGCATCACAAGCAGCATTTCATATTACTTTTATGTCATGAAATGGTATTTAAATGTAGGTGTCTCAAAGTGGGTCATCGTCTGTTTTAACGGACCACTATTTATTCAACACTATGAATGTTCATGAATCATTTATAAATAAATTTG
Organism: Megachile willughbiella; assembly: GCA_945859595.2. NCBI lineage: Eukaryota > Metazoa > Arthropoda > Insecta > Hymenoptera > Megachilidae > Megachile > Megachile willughbiella. The sequence goes on from OX243796.1 coordinate 17,778,721, forward strand.
TTACAAACGTTAAACTTTCAGTTTATGTTTCTGTGTGCCATTTCATTTTACTTTTATATCGTACAATCCTACTTAAACATATAAGCTTCAAAATGGGTCATCGTTTATTTTAATGGATCACCATTCACTTCATGTTAAAATATCTGTAAATCGTTTGTACAGTAATCTCTCTGAAGTTTCATGTTTCAATTCCACATAATTTTAGATTATTTTTATATCGTAAATCTGTATTTGGCAGAATATGTTTCAAAGTGGATTGTTTTAATCGGTTTGTTAATTTATTAATTTTAAATTTATTTATTTAAAAGTAACGATATCAATGAATAGTCATTTTTATTAAGCCTTAAACGTCAATTTGATCGGGAGTAAGATTTCGCTTTACTTTTCTGTCATAAAATGGTATTTGACTTTATAAGCTTCAAAGCGTGTTATTTTTTGCTTTCATAGACTTCCATTTATTTAACACTAATTATTCGAGTATTATATGAGTATTCGACCTTATACGCTCCAAAGTGGGTCATCTGTTGCTTTAATAAATTGCCATGTATTTATCACTAATATTATAAATGTATTATTTACGGGGTAGTATTTGTCACATCTTAAGCTTTAATTTGATGTATCATAAGTGTGATTTTGCGTTACTTTTATGTCATGAAATTATATTCGACCTTATACGCTCCACAGTGGGTCATAATTTGCTTTAATAAATCACCACATATTTATCATCAATATTGCCAATATATTATTTACAGAGTAGTATTTGTCAAATCTTAAGGTTTAATTTGATGTATCATAAGTGTGATTTCGCGTTACTTTTATGTCACGAAATTATATTCGACCTTATACGCTCCACAGTGGGTCATCTTTTGCTTGAACAAATCGCCATTTATGTATCACTAATATTATCAATGTACTATTTACAGGGTAGTAGTTATCACATCTTAAGCTTTAATTTGATGTATCATAAGTGTAATTTCGCGTTACTTTTATGTCATGAAATTGTATTCGACCTTATACGCTCCAAAGTGGGTCATCATTTGCTTTAATAAATCACCACGTATTTATCACCAATATTGCCAATGAATAATTTACACAGTAGTGTCTGACCTGAAGCTTCAAACCGATGTACCATAAGTGTAATTTCGCGTTACCTTTATGTCATGAAATGGCATAATCTCTAAGTCGAAATTGCGCCAAACCAATCTGCAATCATTACAGGCCGAATAAACGTTTCGAAGTTCAATTCTGAAACAAATTTCGATTCTCTGTGATCCATCCCCTGGGAATTACATACATATGTTTTGATTGGCGAACACCCGCCTGAGCCGATCAAAAGCAATCACCTTACCAATCTTGTTTTCGCAAGGAAGAATCAATCGAAGCGTGTCCTTTGCCGAACATCCGATTGCAAGGGGAACGATAACGCGTGTGCAAGCTTCCTGTTCAAGAATTCACGCTAGGTTGCCTTCGATTCCCGGCCAATTAGCGACAAGGATTCACGTTCGCCTGTATTGCTACCGGGAATTCATCCAAGTGTATCGACGGTTGCTGTGTAGCCCGCATTAAACGATTCAACGTTGGGTCGCAGGTGTTGCGATTTCCAGGACGAGACGCGAAACGATCGTTCGACGTTCCTGGAATGCAGTAAATTCACGGGAATAAAGGATACCAAGTGTTCTTTCACGGGTAAATCGAATCTTTGCACAGTTTATTGTTCCTACGGACAGATACGTTGGATCGCAAGATTTTTCGCATTTGTAGATGCCATTTTGAGTGAGTAGCGTTTATTCAAAGTACGCTGGCTGATGTTTCTATTAGCAGGGATCTGTCGACGGAATTTTAAAGGAATTGGATTTTACGGTACAAATGAAACTGATTATTCAGGGCTAGTTTTATATTCTAATATTTGTTAGCGCACTGTGTACGGTACATCTGGATACATTGAATGGTTTACTCGATGTGACTGTAGTCACCTTCTTGAAGGATCAGAATAGTCATACGACTATTTAATGCAATAGATTCAAAATCTTGGTTAATTTAGGTTTATTCTGAGTTAAACTAGTTTACACTTAACATATTGTGATCAAGAGAGTCCTAACTCCTCTGTGACCAATTGGTAACTAAATGTTTGAAGACTGAAAAATAACTAACATTTTTCTTTTCCTAACCACCCTTGTAACCTCGTGTCTACTTCCACCCCTGCCACAAGCATGTTGAAGGGGCGTTTCTAAAATTTATGAAATTAACTAATCAGCGACCAAACTCGTTTCATCCCTCCAGCACGCTCGTAACGTGTTGAATTCCTGGGTAGGATGGCAAGTTGGCTGATGGACACATGTTCGAAACTTAGAAAAAACCTTAAATAAAATTTCTTAAAACCGTTGACCGTTGTTGGGGTTTCAACGGGAATTTTCAGTTATAAATCTTAATTTCCTAACTTTCGAGTGAACTATGTCTTGAACAATAGTCACCCGAACTGGCTAATATTGTCTGCGTGGCCTGACTGAAAACAGGCCTGCATGGCAATAACAAAATTGCTGTTACTTTATGGTGTCTCGAACAATATTTATATTGTAACATTATATTTCACAGTCTACTAAGTGTTGTTTCTATTAGTAAGGATCTGTCGACGGAATTTTAAAGGAATTGAATTTTACAGGGAGGACAAATGAAACTGATTATTTCGAGTTAGCTTTATATTTTACATTTTTTGGAAACTTATATTTTCATATTATTATATTAGTAATACATATCTGTGTCACGTTTTCGATAAATGGTGCAGTTAAAAATCTTAAATAGTATTAAAAATATTTCTAAAAATTTATTAAATTCGATTAATATTATTTGATCTACACGGCTTATTAAAAAGTCCACGTTACAACACTCTACCAATTTTGTTTTCCGAAAGTTCTTCCACTTGTACTTGTTGTCGTTCGAGCTCAGACTACATATTTCAGTCAGGAAACAAACAATAATTAGCCAATTTAAATGAGACTACCGTGCATGCTCGAATAATTGGCAAAACTTTCCGGTAATACTAAAATGGTTAAAAACGAATCACTTCTGTGTGTATTGTTTGTAACAATAGGCAGACGCGTCGCAGCGTCAGCAGTATGTGATGATTAAACGACGCGTGGAATCAGTAGGATTCCCAAAAAGTGAATATGTCGCAGGGAAATGATGAAAATAGAGATTTGATCAAATCCCTGAGGTATATGATCAATTCACGGAAAATGTTAAAATAACAACTCTATGGGGTGATTTCCCTGAGGAAAGTGATTTGATCAAATCCCTTAACTGTTTTAGTGAAAAGATGAAATAATGTTGTTTAGGTATTAAAAGTATTTAGTAAACCATGCATTATTAAATGTAGAATAGTTAATACAACAATAGTCATTGAAAACAAATTATAGAGCTGTGCGAGTCCTGACTTGTTTATTTCTTTTCACTAAAACAGTTGAAGGATTTGATCAAATCACTTTCTTCAGGGAAATCACCCCACCGTGTTGTTATTTTGACATCTTCCGTGAATCATATACCTTATTTGATCAAATCCCTATTTTTATTATCTCCCTAAGTGGACTGTATCTAAGCCATGAATTTGACTTCGATCGACTAGAGTTTATTTTGCTATGTACTTGATGAGAGTGTCTCTTCGATGTTTTACGTTTTACAAAAGCTCGTAGTGACCGTATTTTTGTGACATTGGTGAGGGAAAACAGTTTCTGATTTTCTATTGGTTTAGCTAAAATTCGGATGGAGATAGAAATATAAATGACGTATGAAGTGGGTGTTTTTCTCAAAGAGCAAGTAGTAAAACCAAGCAATACCTCGACATGAATAGAAAACTGCAACCAAAATACTGCTAAGGTTAAGGGTTCAAAACCAGATGCGACTAACAATAAAAAATACTCGCTAGAATCTGACTCCTTGGGTCTTATCGCTGCTACGGGTAAAGAATTGATTTGAAACTACAAATGTGAAGGAACGAAAAACTGTTATTGCATTGCTAGAAACTTGTACCGAGGTCTAATCCTCTCGCTGCAAATTCATTGTACGACCTAACAACGACTTTTGATCCGGTCATTTTTTATAATATTTTATTTTAATTAGAAGGAATTCGTTTTCTGGCCAATTCGTAGATTGATTTAATTGATGAATTTCGAAAAATGGAGATCAGGAATATTTGATCCTTGCAGGGTCGAAATGAATTGCGTTTCATATAGCAGAAATTAATCCTTTACCAGCTAGCTTTCAACTCGTCCCAGATTATTCCAATCGAAGCTTTCACGTTGTTCTTGATGCAATTAGCGTAATTGGTAACACCGGCGGAATTAGAGTAAATTAAAAATTATAAAGGAGGTACGTTTCATTAAAGTTTGAACGCTTAAAGGAGTTTCTTTACTTTTATCCCTCTAAATACATGTTATATTCATTAAGACATTTATTATTTTATTATTCGAAAATTAATTATTAATTAAAAGTAATTCGAAAATAAGTATTATATTTTCAAAGCGAAAATTTCTCAGATTCTCTGGTAAAATTGGTGAAAACAGGGAAATATTTTCAGTAATGATTTCATTATAGTCTGAAAATATCTTCGTTAATGATTTTTCATTTTTCAGTTTGAAAATGTATTTTAAAATTAATTAAAAAATAATATCTTCAATGAATTTACGATTAAATTACCTAATTCGAATCTTATCATTCTATTCTAAAATTACTTTATAAAGGAATTTATGTCAAATTGGTTGGAATAAAAAATTTCTAATGTATTTTCTGTAAATTTTAGCATCAGAAAATGAACGTTTCTATAAAGAGAGGGAATAAAAAGAGGGCGGCTATAAAGAGAGGGAAACGCGAGACAGTATCATTTTCTATGTAAAATGTCGGTGTTAAAAAATTGTGAATGGTGGGAATAATAAATAAAAAATAATAACGCAAATAAATCATGTTAAGCGAACAATTTAAGCAGAATACACGCTTTGTATGCCTTCTTTTGAACCTCGTCGTCGGTGAAATAATTCTTGCGTAAATTTCAACGTGCACACACACACACTATATGCAAACATGCATTCACGTTCATTCATATACGTATTTACATGCAATAAAGTAAATGCATACACACCAGTATATGCATTCATAGTAAACCAACCGTGAAACTCACAACGTACCAACTATCGCTTGAAATAAGACCGAACAGATTTTCGAGGGCTTACTATTTTTATTTTTATTGATATAGATTCTTTATTCGAATTTTTCGCCGCATCACTGCGCTCTTGCAATCAATTTTTCCGACAAATTTATTCGATTATTTTATTTTGGTAAATCTTTTGACCGGAAAGTTGGTAGAAGGAAATTTACACGAAATATTGGCATAAGTTCAAAGAAAACTATTTAAAAATTAAGAATTGTTATTTTATTTTGGAAAATCTGTTGACTAGAAGGTTGATGGAAGGAAATTTGCACAAAATATTGAGATAAGATGCAAACAAAATATTAAGAAATTAAGAATTTTTATTCTATTTTGGAAAAATTTGTTGACCGTAAGGTTAATAAAAAGAAATTCACACAAATATTGGTACAAGTTGCAAGCAAAATATTTAAAAATTAAGAATTGTTATTTTATTTTAAAAAAGTCTATTTACCAGAAAATTGGTGAGACAAAATATTGTACACAAAATATTGAAACAAATTGTAAAAAATATTCAAAAATTAAGAAGTATTATTTTTTATATGAATTGTACTATAAATTCACAAACTCTCTAAATGGGATAAGTAAGTTAAGATTTACTGATTTGAACAAATGTGAATTGAAAACTTTTAGTTTCAGTATGAGTAAAAGTATCGTGTGTCGCTGACTCTGCGGAGAGATTTTTATTATTGATAGATCATAATGATAGATAGCATTCAATTGAATCAGGACAAATTGAGACATTCTAAATTGCTGTATATCGAATTGAATTGCATTGAATAGAATTATGTTTAATTTGATTGATTTAATTGCTGTTCCGAATTAAATCACAAATCGAATTGAGTCCCATCATTGAGTAATTGAAAATTAGATCATACAGCATTGTAGCGCGATAAATTCATGTGGAATTGAATCACAATTAATTCGACTGTGTTGAATTGAATCGTGTTAAATTGAATAATATGCAATTGAATGATGTCAAATAGATTTCGTGGAATAACCTCAAATTGGATTACGTCAAATTAAAAAGTATGGAATTGACTCGCTTCGAATTGAATAATGTGGATCAAATCACTTCAAGTTGTATAAAGTCAAATTGAATCATGTAAATCCGAATTGTTTGTAACAGGAACACATCTATATGTATTCCGTTGAATTGCATGAAATAATATCACATTAAATTGGATCGTATAAAATATAATCGTATCAAATTGAATTGCGTGGAAGTGACGCATACTGAATTGAAGAATGTGGAATTGGATCACCACAAGTTGAATCATGTGAAATCGAATTGTATGTAATAGAAACCCAGCCATTTAAATTCCGATGAATTGAATCACATTAAATTGGTTCATGTAAAATAAAATTATCTGAAACTGAATCACCTCAAATTGAAATCCGTTGAATTGAATCGCGTTAATTCAAATCACGGTAGATTGAATTATTTTAAATTAGATCATACCAGATTGAATGATCTTTAATTAGATTACCGTAGATCGAATCATTTCTAAATATCGAATTGAATCGTATCGAAATGAAGGATATGAAATTGAATCACCTCAAATTGAATCGTGTACAATTGATTCATATCCAGTAAAGATATCACATTTCAAGCTGGACGATATGAAATTGAATGAGCTCAAATTAAATCAATTTGAATTGAATCGCATACTGAATCATATCTAAGAAAAATACATCGAATTGAATCACATCAAATTGAACATTGTAAAATTAAATTACGTGCGACTGAATCACATCTGACAAAAATAGATCGAATTGAATCGCGTCGAATTCAATTACGCTAAATTGAGTAATATTTAAATTAGATCGTATGGAATTGAATCACCTCAAATCGGACCATGTCATTAGATTTCGTTAAATTGCGTTGAATTGAATCGTGTTAAATTGTATGGTACACAACTGGATTACCACAAATTGAACTATGTCAAATTTAATTATTGAGAGTTGAATCGCATCGAATTCTGTCAGTGTAGAATTAAATTGCACCACATTCTATCAGCACCGAATTCTGTCAACATGGAATTGAACAGTATCAAATTTTACAAATATATATAATTGAATAATCTCAATTTGAGTCATATGAACCATTTAAAATTGAATTACGGCCAAGTAAATCCCGTAAAATTGAATTGAATTAAATTGAATCGTCTGCAATTGAATCATATTGAATTGTATCGTGTGAAATTGAATGATTTTGAGGTACATCACAACAAAATCAATTGTGTAAGATTGGCTAGAGAGGAATTGAATCAGCTCAAATGAAATCATGTCACTTTGAATCAAGTGGAATTTAATCGCACCGAACTGGATTACGCCTAACTGGATTACGTCGAAGTGACATATGTCGAATTGAATTCCATGAAATTTAATAGTCCCAAATTGGGTTTCGTCAAATTGAATTCCATGCAACTAAATCACGATAAATTGAATTTCATTAAACTGAATAATCGCGTGGAATTGAATCAACTTGAATTACATCAAATCAAATTGAACTTTATGGAATTCAATCATGACAAATTAGACTTTGTCAAATTGTATAATCACGTAAAATTGAGTCAGCTCAAATTACACTAGTTTAAATTGAATTACGTGGAATTGAATTCTGACAACTTGGATTTCGTCGAATTAAATTACGTTCGAATCGAAATAAATTCCATTGGAATTGAATTACCTGAAATTACATCAAGTCAAATTAAAGTGTGTGGAATCGACTCATTATGGACTGGATTTCATCAAAGATAATCGCTTGAAATTAAATCAGTTCAAATTACATCATATTTTAGTTGCTTCGAATTGAATTTCAAGGAATTGAATTACTTGAAGTTGTATCGCGTTTAGTTAGATCCCTTCTAATTGCGTTGCATCGAATTAAATTGCTCTGAATTGAATATTCTAAAATTGAATCACGTTCAATTCAAAATAACTGTTGAGAGTCTCAAGACTCAAAGTCAACAGTGAAAATATAATGATTAATGATAAATGAATGAAATAGCACTTTAACTAATAATATATTTATCATAATATAACTAACAAAAATAAAACAATTTTTATTTCAATAAATTTTTATTTTACAATTTTGTTTAGTATGCAATACTCACTTATCAATCGATTTCTAGTCACTTTTCTTCTTCGGAACAAGTCACAGTTCCATTTTTATACCTCGTTCACAGTAAGAAACAACCTCTCACAAAAAGTACCGTGCGTCGCCGACTCTGCGGACAGATACTTGAAAGCTATACAGAAACACGTTGCGTTTTATTTATAAATAAATATCTCAATTGTACGACTAAAAATATTTGCACCAGTATACACATTCTAGTAATTCCATATTTCTTTCAAAATTGAAAAAGATCGTCATTCGTGTAATGTTTGAGAATTGCCAGAATTTACAGTATACAATGATGAAGTAAAAACTCAATTTTATGACTACACAAAATATTTTCGCAAGCATATAAATTCTAGTAATCTCATATTCCTTTCCAAATTGAACAAAATATTCGTCATTCGTGTAATGTTCGAGAGCTTTTGCAATTTACAACACACAGTGATGAAGTATCAAATTTTCAAATCGTAATTACATCGGATCGCTGCATTGTTACGTACGCAACTGTCCAATTAATGCGTCTCTGTGCAATAAATGAAGTTCAGAGATCTTTCAGGTCCGACTACGTTTAATACAAGAGCAAAATGTGTAACCAGCGAACATGAAAGCTTTAAATGAACAATTCAAGGTATATACGAGGCGTCCCTGGCTTCCGACACACCCCAAAACCCGTAATCTATCCCGAGCCAAGCTGCACACGAGTTACCCCATGCCAGGGCAATCTCCTTCGCCGCATAACCCGATAATTCTAATTATCCTAACATGATCAATAATTTCTCTCCTCCTCGAAGCAAATGCGCTGTCGCAATGCATAATCGTCCTTCAAAATTTCTACACTCCTCTCCATAACTTGAACTTCCCTTAAATAAATTTAATACGTCAAATTCATTTTACGCATTGATTGACACTCTAAAGTTATTAGAAATTTCATTAGATATTTTTATCGAATCTTTTTTATTATTCCTAAGATATTTTCTTTTGCACCTTTCATGACCTAACTGGAGTAGTTTGTTTGGGTAATTGATTCGGATAATTTTAATAATTTATTACTGTGAAAGTTCAGAGCTCATATATAGTGCTACTAAATCTACTAAAACTATTAAAAATTGAACTTGATACAATTTTAATTTTTATCAATTCTTATACCTACAATATTCATTGTATATCTACCACCTAATTAGAGTATTTTAGATAAATAATTGAAAGAGATTTTGATAATATTATTAATCGATTGCTATAGAAAGTATCAAACAAAAGTCGTACATGTTTTCACGTAGAATGAGATTCCACAATAAAAAATATGGGTTTATGATGAAGAAGGATAAGATGACCTTGAAATAACCTTGAAAACTCCCATGGTTTAAAAAATTAATAATGCCATTTAAATGGGACAGCCTGTAGATGTTGACTCATAATATACAATATTTGCATATAAATAAAATTGTATGAACGCCTAAAGATTTCGATGTCACAATTAAAAAATTTTTGATTGAATTTAATTGATCATGAACAGGTGGTAATTTTATTCCATTTCACGTTGCACGTTTTCCATTTATTTGCGAAGAAAAAATGTGAACATCGACAATAATAAATGTATATTTCTTTTTTATGTTTCGCTTTCATGCATATAAAGTGGTCGGGGATGTTTGATATTCTTCGCGTTCACGCATAAAACGCACACGGCACGCTGTTTACTTCCTTCACGTGTTGCGATATTATTATACGCTTAAAAATTGTATACATGCATGCATATATACAATCAAAGGCACGATGTAATTTTTATCGATCTTCTGTTAACAATGCAATATATTTTCATTTTTAGTAAAATAGTACGTAACCTTGTTTATATCGTTTTGAGTAAAACTGATTTATGCTACGTTTTTATAAATCAAATTTTCTATCTCTCACTATAACACATGTATGAACGTAAAATAATCTCTTCGTAGTTTTAAATGTAAGCACGAAGTAAAAAGATAATTCTATACATGCTGCTTTCATCCTCATTAACGTTACATGAGACAATAATTAATACAGTGGCAGTAATTAGTACAGCTCGTACTATTAATGCAAATGTACAAATTTTTTCATTCTTCTTACACCTTTACGGTTTTTGTATAAATTACATACTTGTAACATTTATATTAACTATATAACTTATATTAATATGTAAGCATACTTTATACATATATTTGTACTAACTTCAGCAATTGCAGTTTGTAAATAATAATAGTTCAGAATTGATTTTAACAAATTACAAAGAAAAGATCGAAAATGCATCAAATTTAATATTCTATAAAATCCACATCTTTAATAAAATATTCCTCTATAATGGTAATTATTAAATAAAACTTCCTCTTTAGTGGCAATTATTAGTACAGCTTACACTATTTATACAATATAGTAATTTTTCCATAGAACTTGCTCCTTTATGGTTTCTACACAGATTACATATTTACAACATAATCTACATATGTACCTACATATCATAATATATTTATATATTCACATAAACTTCAGTAATTACGATTTGACAAAAATAATATTACTCAAAATTTGTTGTACCAAGAAATCACAAACAAAAATATTATCAAAAATGCACCAAATTCAATATTTTATAAAATTCACATTTTTTCCTGTAAACCACCAAAATTTGTTGTGCGGAAAAGACAAAAGCTTCCTCTTTACGATGGTTCCAGTTCTATATCGATAGGATGCTCCGTTTTTGAAATATCATTGTTTAAATCGATTCATCATGTTCTCTCGAGCGCAGTAGTTCAGTGACCTATAGTTGGTCACTGACGGACACTGAGTCAGCGCTTTTTTTACTACTACTATTACTACTGCCATGCACAGCGTGCGTATTTCCGAGCAAAAATGTGGGTCAGGGCATTTCAGAGAATTTCAACCATCATTCAACAACAGGGTTTATTCGAGGATACAATACGGAGAAACGTATCTCAGTAACTAATTGAGATATCGATTCGGAACAAAATGCATTTTCGAAAGCGGGTTTTCTTCTGCACTCTGGGATATTAGCTTTCGATATTGTTCTGCTAGTTTGGGATTTCGTAGCGATGTTGATTGTCTTTTCATATGTGTGTTATGAAGTAATTTTATAACAAATATTTTTATTAGACTTTGTTTATTCTGAGTTCTTTTTAGAATACCAAGAATTATTGTACATTGTAACTTGCCGGTCTACTCTCTTCGCAAGGTTAAAAATAAATATCACAAGATTTAACCCCTTGGCCTACAACATCGAGTCAGACTCGTGACGCACGTCACAGTTCAAATGTGACAAAACTAAATTGTATTTGCATAAAGATCGAGTTTTGAGTATGATACCAATTGTAGTTTGTATAATTAGAGATCGCTAAATCCACAATATACCTAACATTTCAACATTCTTTATTTATGTTAACGTTGCAGTAATAATTAGGCAGCTGTGACTGACGCACCTGCCGAAAAACTTGTAGGCTAAGGGGTTAATAAGAGAATATTCATGAAATTCGCGTGTTTTATTTTTGAAGACGAGATAATATCAATAATCACATTTACTTTTTGTAATGATTGGAATATTAACCCTTTCCCGTGCTTTGGCCAGTCACATTCGTGACGCACTTACACCTCAAGTGTGACAAACCTTACTCAAATTATGAATACTTTTCAACTTGAAATTTAGGTCCAACTATAAGTTGCATTATCAAAGATCCCTGAATATAAAATACTCACAACATTTTAATTTTCTTTGTTCGTTTTAATGTTATAGCCCTGAATAGTTAGTCTTGACTGATGCATCTGATAAATAAATGGCACGGGAAAGGGTTAAAGACACTGTTGTCTAAATTAGAATATTAGAAGTGGTGAAATTTAGCCAATTAATTCTTGAAGTCTGGCTCATTGAATAACTATCGCAGAGCTCTTTGATAAATAATATTCTTTGTGCGTTTGTCGTAACAACTCGTCCGATGAACCAACTCTAGACAGTGTAATATAAAGTTGTCCATATAAAAATATATATGGACATCTAAACCTGCGCAGATGAACGTTTGATCCTGAGACTTGTTTATCGTCATTGCAAACGATAGCTACCGAGGGAGCTGTAACTGCTTTGTTTGTTTTGACGTCATCTTTTGCCGCCAAAATGCACGTGAAATTGTGGTTAAGGTGACTGTTGTGGTACTTTTTCAATTTTGATTACTTTAAGGGGTAACGCCACTCTAGAAGTCAGAAAAAAAGGTGATTTTCGGGAATTTTTAAAGTAATAATCGTACAAGTTATAAGGTCAGAATAAAAAAGGCTTTGTTATATATGTTTTGAAGATGGTTTGTAAATTTTTATAAACAATTTGGATTAAAAATGGCTGCTGTAGGTGCTGCCAACCAACAACACCATTTCTTTGAATGGGCTACATGACCGGACTGTTTTTTCATTAACACATGGTCCTAAAACGAAAAATCCCAAATTTTCTCATATTAAATGCCAAAATCTATGGAACATCGTACGGAAATTAAAAAATATTAATAATTGTTAATTTAGTGTAGATATGAAGACAAGTTTGGAAAAAACGACAGAAAATTTAGCATTAAATTGTTAATAAAAAGTTAAGTAGTTAATTAATCAAAAAACCCGTACGATGTTCACTGAGATATGTTATTTTGCACATCTCCACAAAATTTCAAGTCGATTAGTTAAAAACTTTTCGAGATATGTGTCCGGCGAGTTCAAATAAAGTGATTACGAGAAAAACGCGTTTAAAGTTTTGATTGCCATTCAGCATAAGAAATTTGTTTGTTATCGAGAAATCTCGCCATTTTTGTAGCTTCATTCAAAGATCGTTTTGAAAACTTTATGCGTCGGGCGTCGGCTTTCAGGCAAAAATTATAACAATTTTCTACGACAGACATATCCAAGGCTTTCATTACTTGCATTATAGTGGATAGTCCGTCGTTGAATATGCAAACAGCCATATTTGCGGCAATGTCAAGTACATTTTTGCCACTGGATACGGTTTTTGGAGCCATAGACCACACCACTGAATTAAAACTTTCGTTGCTGTTTTGCGTGAAGCCACCAATACAGCGCGTCAGTAAGTCGTCGCTGGTAAGTTCCTCATAGCTGAGAATACTATATTCGACATTGGAGATTTGTGCTTATAATTATCTAATGTATCTGTAGCCTTCGCCTTTTGCCTTTAGCCAGGTACTGTTCTCTACAATGATTATTGCGCGCGTATCCACAAGTTACAGTAAGCACGCCCGCAGTGCGCTGCGAGTGGTTGCAGTCCACTTAAAAAAATTCGTGTTCCCGACCTGTCCCCCACTTAAAACTTTTTTCTCATATTCTACACATAATAAAGCATAATTTAAGCAAAAAAAAAAATCGATTTCTTCAAAATTCTAGAGTGACGTTACCCCTTAAAACCTGTCCTGAAACCATCTGCAGTATTAGATCAATCTCTATACAAAATTTCATGAAAAAATATTCTGTAGTTTTTGCGTAATGGCATGACATACATAAAATTGAACTCAGATTTATATGTAGATTGTTAAGTTGATTTCATCACAAACACACCTTATTATGAAACTTCTTTAAAATTTAACTGTGGTATCAGCGCAATTTTAAAGAGGTTAATTACATCGAAATAGAGGTAATTACATTTAAAATTGCAATATTTAATATTTAGGGTAGCAAATGCATTCGCGAGAACTACATTTTTAATTCATATGCTAGAATATTATCTCAAACTTTCTTAAAAAACTGAAGAATTATGTTCAGAAGGATGTAATATAAATGACTTAAAGAAAGATGATAATATACCTTGCAATTTTAAAAGTAAGTACATAAAAGAGGAGCACATATACTTTTCATCAGAAGCTTGTATCCAAAAATTAATATGAAGAATTTGTATTTTTTACTTTTTTCATATTGTTGAGATATTTTACTTCGTTTTCATAGAATTCTCTTCGTTCTTACACTGCATTCAATGTTCTGTGTGTTAAGATTAAAATTTTGAAAGATTATTTTATCATACTTACCCATATCCAAATATTTAAATTAATATATATTCTATAAATAAATTCTATTGTATAGTGTAATATTTTATAAATATTTCTATACAATTTTCTAACTGTCAGGAAATTATTAGAAAATATCATCATTATGTAGAATGATTGTATAGTGACTGTATAATCACTTGCAGCAAACTTTAAGCTTTAAGTTCAATTACACTTAATTTACTAGAGATTGGCAATAATTCCATTTGATTTGTCAGCGATATTTGATGACAATGTTTGATTTATCATTGATGTCAATGACAACATTTGATTTGTTAGTATGGAGGGTTACAATATTTGATCAGTTAGTGGTTAATAACAGTACCTTATTATGTCACTGGTTACCAATAAGATTATTTAATTTGACAGTGATTGTCACTGACAATAGTAAATTTTTCATTGATGTCAATGACAACATTTGATTTGTTAGTAAGGAGGGTTATAATGTTTGATCAGCTAGTGGTTAATAACAGTACTTTATTATGTCACTGGTTACCAATAAGATTATTTAATTTGACAGTAGTTGTCACTGACAGTAATAGATTTTTCATTGATGTCAATGACAATATTTAATTAGTTACTAGTTGTCAATTACAGTATTTGACTTGTCAATGATTGTCGATGACAGTACTTGACTTGTTAATGACAATATTTCATTTGTCAGATGTATCAATGACAATATCTGATTAGTCAGTGATGTGAACAACAATATTTAATTTGTCAGTAATCCCATTTACAATATTTCATTTGTCAGTGATGTTAATGACAATATTTGATTTGTCAGTGATGTTAATCACAATATTTGATTAGTAAATGATTGCCAATAACGGTATTCGATTTGTCAGTTATGTCAGTGACAATATTTGATTAGTTAGTAGTTGTCAATTATAGTATTTGACTTGTCAATGATTGTCGATGACAGTACTTGACTTGTTAATGACAATATTTCATTTGTCAGTTGTATCAATGACAATATCTGATTAGTCAGTGATGTGAACAACAATTTTTAATTTGTCAATAATCCCATTTACAATATTTCATTTGTCAGTGATGTTAATGACAATATTTGATTTGTCAGTGATGTTAATGATAATATTTGATTAGTAAATGATTACCAATAACGGTATTCGATTTGTCAGTTATGTCAGTGACAATATTTGATTTGTCAATAATATCACTTGCAATATTTAATACATCAGCAACATCAACGGCAACATTTCATTCATCTGCAACGTCAGCGACATTTCATTCGCTACTGGTGTCAATGACAAAAACTAGTCAGTAATTTGTCGACAACAATATTTCTCTTGTCAATAATTACCAGCGACAATATTTTATTTATCAGTAACGTCAATAGCAATCAAACGTAACTTCAATAGCAATTAAACTTCAATAACATGAATAGTAATTAAACGTCATTAATATCAATTAAATTTGTCAGAGGCGTGAATGATAATATTAGACATCGATGTCAATTACAGTATTTATCAGTGATCCAACTGATAATATTTGACTAGTCCTAGTGACAACATTTGACTTGTCATTCGTGATTTTGCAAGATCAAACTGCCCAGAATGAATTCCTTGGATCGATACGTTTGTAACCGAAGTAGATTCAGGGTAACAGTGCGGTTTCGAAAGATCGCCAACTATCCCGGTCCTTAACCGAAAGCACGCGTTGCATTAATGCACGTGAGAGAGCCGGTCAAGTGCATACGTCCACTATTGTGGTCATCCGAAGATGGATGTGGCAATCCGTAGCAGCTTGAACGATGGGCATTTGCACCGGGATAATCCAATCGACATATGTCTGTTCTTTTCCCATGGACATGCATTCTCGATGCAGGAACATTACGAACGATCGTATTCAAACACTCTTTAAAAACTGAACAGTTCATCGCGCCATAAATCCTTAGATATTGTGATAAATGATAGTTTCAACGTTTCGACATTTTATTACGAATCATTTTCATTTCATTATATTTCATACAATTTTATTATCAATCACATGTCACTGTTTTCGTAGATTCATTCGTTAATTAATTTCATATTCATTTAATCTTATTGTTTTTGTAAAAAGTGATATCAATCGTAATTGCGAATTAATAAGAAATTTTTGTGAGTTAACCTCTTGACCTGTGACTTTCTCAGCAGCTGCATCATAGCTGACTAATTATTACCGCAGTGTTCAGATAAATAAAAAATGTTGAAATGTTAAGTATATTTTGCATTTAGCAATCTTTGGTTAAACAGATTGTAATCGGTATTGAATTCAAATTTTAATTCTTGTGAAATATGATTTAGGTTTGTCACAATGTGCGTCACGAGTCTATAAGCCAAGGTTAATAAGAAATTTGGAAATTTGTGTCTATATAGATAGATAGAGGTAGAAAATTTTATAATAATAAAATATAAAGAAATAATTGCATTTTGTCAGAATTTGTTGAACAGATTACATATAGACAAAGTTGCACATATTTTGTTTGTTGACCTTCAAACAACCATCCAAGGTCAAATTGTTGCCACAATATCCCCTTGTTGTCTTACAACTTCTGTCTGCAACATTTTTCCATATTTAAAACCGTATATAAAGAGATACCCTGTATAATACATATTGAATAAAAGTCATTTAATCGACACTCTACTAACTCGGATTAATTATTTTAATCAAACACAGCAATTGTTTCTTCATAAAGTTTTCTGCATTTTATAATAAAAGAAAAACACCTTAGACCGGAAGCTATCTAGACTTCGTGAAAGAATTTGTCCATCGTCAAATTTTATTAAAATTTATTTATCTTTGAAGTATGAATTTTTTGGGTGGACTGGAGTATGACAATCTTAGCAACTCGTTTTTTTTTATAAGTGACAGTATGTTTACTAAAAACGTACCTGTTGTCGTTAAAAATGATTTGTGTGCTTTTGAGAATTTATCCATGCATGAGAACATGGTGTAAAATAAGACACTTAAGGGTTCCCGGAACGAATATCATGTATTATTAGATTCTTACCTCCTCGCTTTCTTCAAGATGCTTCTTTGACTAGTCCTGCGTGTGCTTGGAGGACTAAAAGGGATATATTGTCACTGCTTGACACTTTGCGGGTTGACAAGAATAATATTATAATTTATAAACTAAAAACGAAAACATTGGGATGGGAGAAAGGTTCTGTTGAAAATATGAAAATTGGATAATTGACAAAGGGAAAAATGGAAAATTTGAGAATTAGAGAACTAAGAAATTAGAAAAATACAGAATTAGCGAATTGTAAGTTTAGAAAACTAGGAGATTGGAAAATTGAAAATTTGGAAAATGGAAGAATTGGAAATTTGAAAAATACCAAGTTAGAAATTCAGAAATTTGGAATGGGAAAATGTGAAAATTGAAAAATAGTCAAATTGTCGAATTGTCGAAACAGAAAATTAGGGAATGAAAAAATTGGAAAATGGGGAAGTTGAGGTATCAGGGAATTGGGAATTGGCGAATTAAGGAATTGAGAAATTAGGGAAATGAGAAATTAAGGAATTGGGAAATTAGGGAATTGGGAAATTAGGGAATTGGGAAATTAGGGAATTGGGAAATTAGGGAATTGGGAAATTAGGGAATTGGGAAATTAGGGAATTGGGAAATTAGGGAATTGGGAAATTAGGGAATTGGGAAATTAGGGAATTGGGAAATTAGGGAATTGGGAAATTAGGAAACTACAAAATGGAAAAATTAGCAAGAAACCGAGAAATTAGAAAATTAGAGAATGAGGAAATGACGGAATTAGGGAATTAAGAAACTGTCAAATTATAGAATTGTGAAATTGTGAAATTGGAAAATAGGAAAAATTAGAAAATTCGAAAATTAGGAAATTAAGAAATTAATAAATTGGAATATTATTATAGTAAGCTAGATTAAAAAACTAAAAGGTTGAAGAATTAAAAGATTTCGAACTAATAAAATTTGAAACTTACGAAATTACTAAGTTACAAAATTAATGAAATAGGGAGTTGCAATTGTAAAATTTAATACAATGTCTTCAGTGTGTACATAATCTACAATACTACATAAAATGAAAATTTTCTTTCTCTACCTTAAAAATTTGAATAAATCTTTCTACTTTAAATTCTACCTTTTGAATAAATGACTTGATTTTCACATTACAATGACATTTTCTCTAGTCACAAATGATAAAATGCCTTCGCGAGATTTCTCTGAAGTCAAGACGTAAAATTCAGCATCGAAATCTTTATCTCAACGTCGATGAAACAATTTTACCTCGACTGCACAGTAGAAGGGGTAATTATGATGAATATAAAACGATTTTCCGTGCATAGGAGCGTGGTGATAAGTGGCGTTAAGTAATGGATGCACCATCAAATTTATAACCCTTCTTTCAGAATTACACCTCAAAGATCGTGGAGGAATTATTACCCACCTGAAAAGCTTCCATCCGCTGTTTGTCTCGGAATATAACGACACGATTCCTTAGTTAATATTCATTACGAATTTACGTTGGACCATTCGCAAAGGAATATAAAATTCTATTTTACGTTCAGATATTATTCGTTGGTGACGTTTAAGGCTGAACAAACAATGCATTTTAAAGCGTTTTAAAGCTGTCTTCGATTCAAGGTTAACTTATTACTCATTTAATTATGGAGTAAAATTATTAAGTCCAATTTAAGAAAAAGAATGATGGATTATAAAATTTATTCCAAATTGTTTGTTTATTTAGTACAAATTATGTAATATATTTATTTATTGGAAATGCATTATTTTTTTTAATATTATGCAAGTAAAGATTTGGAAAATTAAGATATATTTTCCAGCTGATAAATTCACAAATTTATTAGCCTAATCTGATTTAATTTAATCTAACTGTCTATAATTAAAAATATTATTATTTAATTATGTAGTAAATTATTTCTATTTTTATCTAATTTTGTAAATGTTTAGAAGATATCTATACCTTTTTTTAATAAGTTTAATTCGTCATTAACCTAACCTACCATGAACGAACCTAACCTAATCCACATAACGGTTGAAATAACAGGATAAATTCTTTACATCATAATTATTTAAATTTAAGTCCTACTGTCTCAATTTTTAAGTCCGTACTCTTCTGCAAACTTTAATAGTATTTTTCTACCCTTTTAAGTATTCCTCTCTATTCTTTAAATGGATGTCGAAATTTTTTATGTTAAAATAATGGAAACCTTAAAATTATACCTATTTGAACTGAAAGTTTTCTTACCCTTTAATAGTCCTTTTGTACCCCCTAACAGTCTCTCCATATCACTTTAATAGCCCCTTTAACAGTCGTCGAAATTTTCCATGTAAGAATAATGGACGGAATCATTCAAATTTGAATTATGCTTACCCCTTTAATAGTCCTTTCTACCTTAATAGTTCCCCCTATTCCTTTAATAGCCATCAAAAAGTTTCGTAACGTGAAATATTGCAATAAGTCGAAAATCCAATTATTCAATTTAAGTCGTGTCTGCAATGCACTGCATACATCAACCCCTTTGCTTTTACCCTTTCAACTAAAAATTATGACCAATGTTCTTTAAATACTAATTCGTGGTAGATCATAAATTATATAAAAATTTAGGATATTACAATAAATATTTAACTGATTAACATAAAAACCAATTTTCATAAAAAAAGATGATTGAAAATGAGGTTGTATGAAACCTAATTTATACTCCCGGCAATTTTCACACAATTTATTACGTACTACAAATTAGTATTAATATTGACCATAATTTCCTACCGAAAGCTTAAGTTATTGGAAATATGAGGGTTGATGTATTTATGCAACGTTCTGTAGCACCCACCTCCACCTCTTTAACTGCGAGTACTTTTTGTACTTTCTTTTTTAATAAGTTTCAATTTAACCTTAACTAATTTTAATTTAATCTTATTGTTAAATTTTAAAAGATATTTGTATTCATTTCATTTATAGTGGTATATAAATCACAGCTATTTTATATTACTATAAATTAGCTTCTATTTATATATCATACCACTTCTGGCTATAATTTTAAAATGTGGTTTATACCACACCCGCAGTTAAAGGATTAAAAAGATACTCGAAGTTTTACAAATGAAGGCAAGGAAACTCGTTTCGAATCCGATCGAAACGTTGAAGTCTAAAAAATAGTTTCTCGCCAATAAAGAAAAGAAGGAAAAAAAAGAGGAACGCAATCCTTTAATCTCCGAAAAGGCGAAACTCCTTTCGACAGGTTGAACTGGCAGCAAATAGAAGGTGCTCTGTGCGGTGCCGTTGAGACGAAATTTTATTTCGAAAGAGCGTTCGTTACGCCTCGTTTGCATGGTTCACAGGCAGGCTTGGTCGAATCGTAAGCAGAAAGGAAAGGAACTTGAGAATCTCGAGGCAGACACACGATGCGTTCCGTAGGCCCTGTTGGAAAACGGAAGGCGAACTTTCACCCTCTGAATTCCTCGTTTGTGCAGTTCAGCCGCGTAATCTAATGAGCAAACGCCGAGACTCACCGTCCAGACCCGGAAATTGAAGTATACATTATAAAACGACGTGCTTTCTATGCAGTTTGCACACCAACGTCATAAAACCAGGTCGCGCATTCCTCGAAAAAAAGTCACTGCTGCGCTTAAATATACAGAACTACCGGTTTGTGACCCTTTTTCTTTTTCACCTGACGACGGGTTTCAGATGATGTTCGTCCTTCTACGAATTTAACTGACCTAACCTGATCAAACGTAGAGAAGACCCGCTTAATTCGAGAATAATGCTTTCTCTTTATTTCCTTCAAAGTACTTTGTTCATGGGTATACTACTAATCCTACTATGTTTTCTTATAGTAATTTCATTGATTTTGGGTTCAAAGATCAATGGGTAAATATTTAGAATAAGGGAGCCACCTTCGATTTCGATCACCTTGAAATATGTTATCAAGGTCATCATTCTGAACAACTTTTTGCTATACATGTAATAGTCGGACTCTTTTAGTTTTCGAGATATTTGAGGAAAAAGTTATCTTAAGACTACATAAATTATAAGACTACATAGATCTAGTCACATTTATAGCTAGGCACTTAGCGCAATCTACTACTTTAATATTACAGTCTCCAGTGCCTCACAGTATCCAGTGTCTCACTCGTGCTGAAAAAATTAATAGAATTTGATGAAATGAGAAAGTGTCACATCCACACTTGATCTAGTTACATTTATAGGCAGACTCTTAGTGAAATCTACCATATATTCTAATATTACAGTCTTATTGATAATTGAAAAAGTGGAAATTTGAGAAAGGAAAATCTGAGAATTTAAGAATTAAAAAATCAAGAAACTACAAAATTAGCGAATTATAGGTTTGGATAATTAGGAGATTAGAAAATTGAAAATTTAGAAATTTAAAGAATCGAAAATTTAAAAATTAATAAGATAGAGATTCGGCAATTTAGAAAATTGGACAATGGGAAAATTGAAAATTTGAAAAATAATCAAATTGTCAAATTGTCGAAATAGAAAATTGGAACTGGGAAATGTGGAAATTTGGAAATTGGAAAATTGGGAAATAGGGAAACATGGAAATTAGAAAATTGGGAAATCGGGAAATTGGGAAGTTTGGAGATTGGAAAAAATTAGAAAATGAGGAAATTAAAAATCTACCACATATTCTAATATTACAGTTTCATAGATTTTATGTCAAAAAATTTTCCAATACAGCATAATAATTTTCTGATATAATTTATCATGTTTACAGTATCATAAGGTCTCGTTCTGAAAAAGTTAATAAAATTTGTTGAAGGAATGAGAGAGTATCAAGTCCACATCTTACCTAGTTGCATTTATGAATAGAACTCTAACTGCATTACCTACATTTTTTAATGTTGAAGTTTCGTGCATTTTACATAAAAAAAGTTTGTCTACCATGAAGTGAACCTAACAGTTTCATTGTAAAGTTTCAACACTTCCATTTTAACCTCTTCAGAGATAACTTTTTCAAGGTTAGAAGAAATGACCTCATTTTTTATGTAATTCTATTTTACTCGTTTCAAATCTAACAATTATATAAATCTTGAAAGATTATAATTTACAAAAATACTAGTAAACATGAGTTGATTGGTGAAGAATAAAATTGAAGTATAATTCAAAATAAATATTAATTTTCTTCATTGTACAAGTTTAAATTATACTGATGATTTAAAGTACACAGAAAAAAATATATATTGATTTTGTAAATGTCTACAGGATTTACATTAAGAATAGAAATGTTCAATTAATTTTCATTCATTATGAAAATTTAGGTTATGTTGATGAACCTCCTCATTCGACCCTCATTTGCATTACATTGAGAATAGAAATGAAGTAACATAAAACATAATAAAATTTTCTTTATTATGCAAATATAATTTCAATTTGTCGACGGAAAAAAATATGCGTATCTTTTCTGAACGTCACAGAGGGTGCACAGTATTCAGAATAAAATTCAAACAATATGGGAAGTAATTAAATAAAAGTTTTCTTCATTATGCAAGGTTGTTTGTTGTCTGTTAACGATGTTGTTCGACTGTTCCAGGAATGGATGGACTACAACCTTCAATGGAACGAATCCGAGTACGGAGGCGTGAAGGACCTTCGAATTACACCAAACAAGCTTTGGAAGCCAGACATACTCATGTACAACAGGTAACTGAATCTTGCTCCATTTACATAGGAAATTCAGTTTAGCACGGTAAATCGAGAAACTCAATTAACCTGGGTACAAAGTAAAAATTCCCATCAGAAAGATCGAACCTATTCTTTCTTCGTTAAAAAAAACGCGAACGTTTGCTTAAATTTAATTTACACTGAAGTGTTCCCGGGATAAAACAGCGATTCGTTTTTTATCGGGCGCGGTACGAGTTTATTTGATAATTCTTGACCAAGAAATTCAATCGGGTGATACGGAACGATGAGTTAATCGAATTATACTATAAAACATCGCGTCCGTGTTAAATTCCTGAAGGACTATAGAAACTGGTGTATTTGGAAACTACGCGTTTCGGATTTTTCGGAATTCTGAGTCACGAGTTGCTTGATTTTGTTATGTTCTCAAATGTAGATCATTCTTTTTATATGAGGTAAAATAAAATTTTAACAAGCAAAATAATAAAATTTTAATAAGTAAAATTGTAATAAAATTTTAGATAGTAAGGTACAATGGACAATGGTTTGATCCTATGAAACTATACATTTGTAAAAATTTTTGTTTTATGCAGTAATAAATTATGAAATTTAATAAACTTGAAAATTTTATCCACAAAAATCATAGTAGATTTTGTGAATAATGAAATATTTCATGATATATATTCTTGCACTGTTGAATTAATTTCATAAATTTTTATTCGATATTCCATTGTAATTATTATTACAGTTTTGTGAGAGACGAAACAATGGAAATGATGAAAAATACAGTTTGAAATTGTCTGTAATTATATTTGTAAGTATACAAATGTGAGAAAAATAATTTGTGCTGAGTCGAAGTTTAATAGAAAATTCCCATTTTATTAAAAAGTAATTTTGCAGAAATTAGTAGGAATTTTCATTTCTAATTTAATTCATCATCATTCAAAAAATGATGCTCTACAATTCATCAGCATACGAAAAATTATAAACTATCCATTGCTGTACAATTTTAACGAATAATTTTGTTGCTAATATTTGTGAGAAAAAAACAAAATATCAGTCTAAAAATTTGGGTCAAGTCTATAAAAAACGAACACAGTCAATAAATCAGAGAAATTATACCTAAATTGTGTTTTATAATTTATAAGTGAATTTAAAATACAAATATTCGAACCTAATGACTGATTTCCCTCGCAAAATCTTTAATCAGTTTTATTTCAAAATGTGGAAAATATCAAAATGGTCGAACACGACAAAATCGAGCTAATTCGTGGCACGTACAATGCGTTCCCATAATCCGGCACATTCTCGCTACAATTACACCCAATCATCCGATCGCAGAGATTAAAGCGTCGGAACTTTAAAGCCTGTTTCCAAATTAGTCTCATTAATATTTCTCCGACCGACCGTTGTCCGAATTAAACTTCGTTAAAATCTCTCTTTGTTCTCGAACGTATTAAAACCGAATCGAACGAACTAAATCCATATCGTTCCAAGAATCAATAATTTAAATCTTAAAAAGAACACCGTCACCGTGACAAAAGGGAAAATATCCTCGAAACATTCGAGGAGTTAAGATTTTAAGAATGTTTCAGAAATCAACGCCTATAGTACGTCGATCGTGAATCAAATTACGTACGTTCCTTTTTTTCCGATTCAAATTGATTCGAATCGTCGATGGTACGTAAAAAATGATCCCAGTGTTGCTTCGCATCTTAAAAGGGTTATATACACATTTTATTTCACACTACAATTGGGCATATTTACGAATAACGAATAATTTTTTTACTCGGATATAGTAAATATTCGCTGCTATATCCATGAATTTTATTATGGAAGGAGGGAAATGAGAAGAAATGTAATAAAAGATCGGTATAGTAGAACTACTGTACTATTACTATTTTATTTCTGTACTATTACTGTACTACTATATTATTATTAAAATATTGCTATTCTAATACTATAGTATTACTGTATTACTACTACACTATTACTGTGCTAGGATTATAGTACTACTATAGTATTACTATGATATTAGTATACTAATCCTACAGTACTACTATACTACTAGTATACTACTACTATACTACTATTATACTGCTACTATACTACTACTATACTGCTACTATACTACTACTATACTATTACTATACTGCTACTATACTACTACTATACTACTGCTATACAACTACTATACGACTTCTATTATTACTATACAGTTTTTATACTGGTAATGTATTAGTACTATAGTATTATTGTACTATCACTATAGCATCACTATACTACAACTATAGAATTGCTATAGTGTTACTACACTACCACTATGGAATTACTATAATATTACTACATTACCACTATAGAATTACTGTAGTATTACTGTGCTATAACCATAGAATAACTATAGTATTACTATCCTGCAACTATAGAATTACTATAGCATTACTATATTACAAAGACAAAATTGCTATAGTGTTACTATACTGCTGTAGAATTATTACGGTGTTACTATACTGCGACTATAAAATTTCTATAGTATCACTATACTACCACTATACAGTCACTATATTATTACTATAGTATTACTATGTATTTACTATACTATTGCTACACTATTATAATAGTATTATACTACGACTATATCACTAGCTATACATGTGTAGAAGTAGTAAAATTATTACACTAGTAGTACCATATTTTTGTTTTGCTACTGCTGTGCTATTACTATTCTATCACCATACCAACACTTATTATACTATTAGTATACTACCGATTATTACAGTATTACTATAGTACTACTGTTATACAATAATATCGTTGTAGGTTACCAAAATTCTAATTATCAAATTTTAATGAATAATTCTAATTCCAAACTAAAGTACACAAATCCTGAATTTAATTGTCAATCTAATAATTTATAATAAAAATTGGAAAAATTCAAATGAATCGAAAAATTATTCGTTATTCCTAAATAATATCGTTTACAATAGAACAACGCCCAGCTCCGTTTCACACACTCAAACACGCCTATGGTATATATATACATATATATACATAGAGTATATTTTTAAATATCCCTGAAATGCATGCGTTTTCTTTAAGACCCAGTATCTTGCCCAGTGCTATTTACATATTTCTCATTTTGTACATATTTATACATCGTAGGTAGACATGCGTACAATATTCTTCCCTGCAGAGTTTTTTGATCCTAGGTCTGGTAGATTTGTACATTCTGTATAACGAATCGACCGGTTTCCCCTTTGTATTTATAGATTTTAAGGTTATCGGGAAACTGGTCGGTTCGTGTTTGCTATTTCGTACATTTTATACATAAATTGCGATTACGCGGAGGCATTTATTGCATTTATATCAGTCATGTTCATTTTTTCCAAATACCGGGAGAGCCACGGCGTTATTGTCAATACTTGCATTTCCGAAACGGGGCTCGAACGTTTCATGACAGTCTATAAATCGTATTTATTCTGTTCCCGATATTCAGTGTCTCAATCATCGCGAAATTCGAAAAAATCGCCGATAAAAATGAAACAGTGTCGGATCGGTTCATAAATTCTTCACGTAAATACACTTTTTATATAGTGTACTTAATATTACTTCATTAATTTATTATGCAAACTTGTTATGTTAAATGTAAACATTTGTTCCATACAAAGCATGATATAAAAATAAATAATTATTTTCCAGCAATAACATTTAGGTTAGAAAAACAAATATTCTTTTGTAACAGTTACACAGATAAGAGAATATAGTGTACAAAATGTGGTAATATTCGGTGACAAAAAATTTACACAAAAGAAAGAAGAGTAAATT
This sequence comes from Megachile willughbiella, assembly GCA_945859595.2. Classification (NCBI taxonomy): domain Eukaryota; kingdom Metazoa; phylum Arthropoda; class Insecta; order Hymenoptera; family Megachilidae; genus Megachile; species Megachile willughbiella. The sequence continues at coordinate 17,805,562 of OX243796.1, forward strand.
TTTAGAGGGTGAGGGTGATCAAGCGGGTGGTTAATGTTCCTAGCAGAGGTACAATGAACGTAACATCATTTGACACAGTTCCAAAAATCGGCGATAATTTTTCTCTTTCGAGTGGCAACAAAAGAACCTCGGTCGCAAACAGGTCGACTTTGATCGATGTGCCCGAAGAAAAGTGGATTTTCGGCGAAAAGACGTCGTGGCTCGTTCCCGTTCTCAGCCACTTGTTCGCACAGCCTCCTAGATTAATTAGTTTTAGATATTAATAGGCTGCAACCGTGTATACAGTTAGAGGCGAGCTAACGGCGACGCGAGGAGCGTCGGGGCGCTCGCCGCGCGTTCTGTTAGCCCGCGAAATTGATACGCCCGCTGCTCGGCTGTCAGCCCGATTTCCATCGCTGCCGTACGGAATCGATCGACGCGTTGAATACACCGTTCGCCACTCCGACGAATTATTACGCATTCTCACTGTGAGACCACGTCACGTACCAGGCGTTGCATAGTTGCGGAATTTCCGATCCGCTCGCTGAATAATGGATTAACGAGGCTGGGCCACGATTTAAACCGCCACGACCGGACGGACTCGAAACGGTATCTTTGGATTATGCCACAGAGAACTTCCGGCCGAGTTACTGCAAGATGAGCACTGCCTTTACGGCGCTGTTTGGTTATTGCATATCAAATGGACCGAATGTGTTATATTGCGTTAGTTATGTCGGTTTTATCGGTAGACATTTATGCGAAACGCCCTGATGTCTTAGAGTTACAAGCTCGTCTTTCAAGGTTATAACTTTTTAGTGCCATCAATTTTGCGAGTTCTTATAAATTTCGTGGTTGTGAAATATATAGATTTCAGAATTATAGTTTCTTGAATTTCATAAATTATAAAGTCAGCTCTTAAAATTATTACAATTTTTATTATTAAAAAGTACAAAATGTCAATTCTAAAATTACAAACATTCAAATGTCTGAAATTTGCATGGTCTTAGAATTTGAAAGTCTTAAAGTTTTTGGAGCCCCAAATTCCTCAACATTATAAAATTCTATAAATTTCAGAGTTGTTAAATATTTACATTTAAAAGTTACAGTCTCGAAATTCCTACACTTCAAATATCTTAATTTAAAAATCTCCAGCTCTTAAAAATTTCACTTTCCAAAGTTTCACAATTTTTAATATCCAAAATTCGAAAATTAAAATCTTTCAAATGCCACATAGTTGCGAGGTTTACAAATTTCAAATTTCAAAGTTCTAAAGTTCTCAAACTTCCAAATTTCACAATATTCTAAAGTTTCGAGACTCTACAGTCACAAAACAATCAAATTTCAAAATTCCAAGCTTCAAAAATTCTTAAATTCAGAAGTCCAAAATAGCCACCTTCTAAAGTTCCTAAATTCTTCTAAAGTTCCTAAAGAATTTAGGAACTTTTTTCCTAAAGAATTTAGGAACTTTTAAGGACCCAAAACCTATAAATTCTCAAATTTTAAAACTTCTGCACGTCTCAAAGATCCAAAATTTCAAGATTCCAAAACGCTCAAGTTTTTAAGTTTTTAAATTTCCTAATAAAATGTGTTTCTAATAAAACCACCTTAATTTGCAATAATGAAATTATTCATTTATAGGGTACGACAAAATTTTATGAGATGAAAGTATGATAAAATAATGCTCATGCTATGTCAATTTAAACCTTTGTTAAAAAGAGCAGTTTTTTCTTCAAAATTTTCAGTCGTTTGTCTATTAGAACAAGTTCTAACACGTAATAAAATTTGTATATTGATCATGTGAAGCTGGTAAAAAATGACAGAAATGTATCACAGAATGACACTTATGGCACAACAATTTATAATTCAATGTTTAAAAAAAATTACCATGCAAACTTTTCATTGATGTTCTTAATATAACATAATTAATCGATCATTAGAGTAAACAATGCATCAGAATAAAAATGTCTACTGTTCTCTCTCGCAAGGCACAGTTTTATGATATTAAGGTACTACAAAATACCTATTTTACTCTAATTTGAAACTTGAGATGTTCCAAAAGTGACTTTCTAAATATTTCATTAATATGCACAATACAGGTTAAGTGGATCTTCGTTAAAGCAAACAATGGATTATTCAATTTACACCTTGCAACAGATACATCCATTGTTTGCTTTAACAAAGATCCATGCTGTACTAAGAATATTAATGAGACCTTTATGTAGTCGTTTTACTCAAGCTTTAAGCTTCAAATTGATGTATTACAATTGTTATTTTGAAACACTTTTATGTCATGAATTTGTGTCAGACTTTCATATTCTAAAATCTGCTATTTGATATGCAACAACTTTATGGGAAATATTGAGGATTCAACATCTGAAAAATTATTATTGATACAAATACATTTACATTCATTTTAATGGATTCTGAATGCATTTTATAACGTTCTCTGATTTCTCGAACCATTTTACAATTGGAACAATTTTTAACTAAGGTGTTTTTAAAGAAATTTATAAATCGGTACATCATTTTATTTACTAAGTTCGCAATAACACACCAAAAGATATTTCACAAAGATAAAATATGTGAGTCATACAATTTCAATATTTAATTACTAATAGGTGACTATTTGATTTACCAAGTTAAAAAATAGGCCACCATTTGATTTATTAAGTCAGTAATAATTTTACATTTCAAAAAATATTCGAGTCTCACAAGCATTAAACTTGTGTCATGTAACTATTTATCTCTTAAATGTGAAATAATAACAAAACAAAATCGATATCAAATATTTTTCCATGATCAATTTCAATTAACCACCAAATTGAGAATGTAAGATATTCAATGCAAACTACCATTAACGCCGAGTGATTATCTGAAGTAGCAATTGTACGGAATCACGCATTTCCCAAAAGGACCCCGAACAATTCCCATCGAATTTCCGGTCCAAGTACAAAATTTCCTCATCGAATCCGATGTGACATAATCGTTAACCAGGTGCTTCGAAGGCGCAGTCCCCTGTTCGAGTTTCACCGGCAGTTTATCTCGAAATCACTTAATCGAGTTGATCCCTTGAATTCCATGAAACTTCTGTCGGAAATCCGGGAAACCGTATCGTCACGCGAGAAAAAGTGCAGCGCAGACGCGTGGATCTGGCTGTTCCAGGAAAACAGAAAGAGAAATGGCGAGCTTTTGGTATAAAAGGGGGAGATAGGGAAACGCTGAATCCTCTTTCAACGACAACTAACGACTGACCAAGTTGGTCAACCAGCAGCTAACGAGAACCTGGAGAATTTCGAATGTGAATGGGCGTGCCCCTAAAGCTAGATCGTTTCAATTAATTGAACACACGTTGGAGAAACTTCGGTTCCGACCAGTGATCCAATGGGTCAGCAGAGTTCTCCGCTTCGTGGAAACTGAGTTTGGGACTCGGTGTGTAATTTACTTAAGAAATTGAATTGATAATGGGAGAAAAATAGCATGGGCGATGTACAGTGTTCTGAGCAATGATTACCTAAATATTGACTTGGCGGAAAGGTTATATCGTTTTTGTCAATTTAGACATTTCTTCAATTCGTGTGGAAACTTTATTCGATAAATGTGTGCACGGATCTGAAGCTTTTGGGGTAGTTTGTTAAAAATACAATATCAGCTGCAGTGGAGTTTCATCAAGTCGTTCGAAAGTTTCGTCTTTCAAGTGATTAAAGGTGAAAGATATGAAAACTGATTTTGGGAGTATTGTACTATATTTTTGGAAAGATAAAAATGCTGTTTAAACTCGAAAAAGATACGTGTAGTAAATGGTGGGATTGTAATAAATGATTACATGTGTCAATTTTGATTTGCGAAATTTCCTTCTTGAAAGTAATCTTATGCAGACAAGTATGTTTTAGAAGAACATGGTTATGGTCAGTAATAATGAAATCAAAATCCTGATCAATAATTTATTTTATATATTGAAAAAATAATTGACATATATTATTAAATTTTCCATACCAAAATCGATTACAAATTTCACATATGTAAGATTTGTAATATCTGTTTAAAAAGTGACTGTTTGGTCAACCAAATATTTGAGAAACCTAACCCAGAAAGAGTATTACATTTAAATTTATTCTAAGGTAAATTAAATACATTTACTTCGAAAACCAAGATAAAGTAGAGATGTTACAGAAATTAACAATTCATAAGTTTTTTGTTTTAATTTTTGTACGAAGTGTATCTCATCTGAATTTAAAGCATCTTATAAATCATGCATGCTACTGACTGTATCTGAATATTTTTTAACGCAGAGTTATATGAAATATATAGAATTCAATGAAATGACCTTGAAATCGACTAAAAAGATGGTCTTCAGAGAAAGTCGTACATTGTTACATGTGTCCCTTAAAATATTGAAATTACTGTCAAATTGAAGATAATTTTCTATACAACGATAAATGAAGCAGATACTTGGATTTTTTCTTCAGATGTATTATTTTGTATAATTTAGAGAAGAGTCGAGATATTTTCAAGTGCTGTAATTTTTCCATCATTATCATTGTAGAAATAAGAGGCAAAGGATATAATATACATTCGTTAATTATATTCGAATACTCAATTATTATATCACAAATTTTGTGGAGTAGATTAATAACAAATGTTAAATGTTAACCTTGATGAGGGCCCACATCAAGGATTGAAATGATATAAAATTGCAGATAAAATTGCAAAATAGATTAAATGCTCTTATTTTTGCAATAATGCAAAATGCTTGACATAATGGCGTTTATAAATTCCATACGGTTAATAAATTCAATTTAATTTATTTGTAAATAAATTCAACTTATTTGTCAATTGGCATTTGGTAAAAGCTGATATTCAAATTTTGTGAAATGCAGTTTGCAAAGATTCTCATAGTACAACTTATTTCTATATTAATTCAATTATTTGAATTATTTGTTTAAATTTCTAAAATCCAGTAAGTGCAAATAGTATTTACCTATAAAAATGAATAATAGGTTCAATCTTTTCATAAATCGTCAAATTCTGCCTTAAAGGTTTCAGAACTGAAAATAATATAGTATTAAAAATGACCATAATACTTTTAGTCCTGTTTATTTCTGTACAAATTCAGTGATTTAAGTCGTTCACAAAGTTTTCTAAAATTCGGCAAGAGTAAATAGTATTTTGCTATAAAAATGAGTAAGAATATTCTGATAAATCAAATCATCGAATTCCCTGTTGAAATATACAAAAATATCGTAGTATTAAAAATGACCATAATACCTAGCTTTACCTACTTTTGTACCATCTATATCAAACGTTCATGAGTTCTCCAAAATTCAGTAGGAATAAAATGTATTTTGCTAGAAGAATGAATAAGGGATTCAGCGTTTCCATAAATAAAATCGACGAATTCTGTGTTGAAGATCTCGAAGCAGACGAAAATAATATCGTAGCGTGTGCACATTTAGTAGCCGAGTGTACATACCCCGGGGAACAGTTACTATGAGTACTTCTTCCAAAGAGAAAGGTGTTTCCTGCGAAACCGTAAAGCGAATCCCGAGCATCCCGCTCCAAGGTACTTTTAGGCGGTACTACTGAATTTAAGCTGCTATAACCTGAAGGTTAAAGCTTCGGGACTGGCGTACAGCTCGTAAAATCCGTTTCATCCGAACACCTTTACGGATACATGTAACGTTCTGCCTTACCATCGCGTAACCACGAATCGACCGAATTCGTATGAAACTTGTAGTATCTGAATAGAAGATGAACGTATTTTACACTTTTTACGACGTGTATGGTCTGTTTGATTTTTAACTTGACATGATCCGATTCACGGCAACACTAGTTCGCGTGATCTTTGAATACAACTTCATGACAGAAATGTAAGGATGCCTAAATTTCACACAGAATTGTTATCTCTACAAATATTATTATCGTTCGATTTCTCTCTTCACGTTCTCTAACAAAAGGTCTCTAACAAAATGCATCGTTCTCAAGCTTTCCCGAAGGTTTTATGGGGAACACATCCCTACTTCACATTTTTAAGAAAAACAATCTTGGCTTTACTACGGGCCTGAAAACTATCATCTGGCGAGTGGGTGAAAGTGACCGGGTCTCACACGAATTCGGTCCCAACCCTCGCCGAAAGTCCCTAATTTACGATGGCCCTAAAGCGGCTCTGGCCATCGTCACTATTAATTGTTTACTCGCTCTTACAGAAAAGAATCAGCAAATTCTGCTTATGATTTAAAGGTTGGAGTTTAGAGAAAATAATTTTGGTAAATCGTTGGTATTTTTATACCAAATGATTGTCAGATCATGTAATAAAGTTGCACTTGAGGGTAGTGTGTGTATTTTAGGGTGACGGGATTTGATGACAGAAAAGTGTCATGAAATGAATCATGTGATACCTCAATTTAAAGCTTGAAGTACAACGAAAATAACTGCGTAAAGATTTCATAAATGTTCTTATTGTAATATTATTAACTAATCATTAGAGCTATTAATAAATCAGAGTGAAGCTTGTATATTGATCCTTTACGATGACAAAATTTCATTACAGAAAAGTACCATAAAATGGCACTTGTTGTAGATCAATTTCAAGCTTAAGGTGTTGGCAAATTAGTTCTACAAGGGTTTCATAAAAATTTTCGATACAAAATAGCAGATTCTTCATTTGTGTATAAACAATGCTAAGTTATGATTTGTTGGATGCATTTTCTTCGATAATGAATCCGCCATTTTCTATTAAGTATATTCAAGGAGCACTGATATACTGATTTTCACCAATTTCTAAGCTTTAATTTGATGTGCCACAAGTGTCATTCTGTGATACTTTTATGTCATGAAATTGTCTCTGAATTATTATTTTTCGAAATGAGACAGTTACATAATGTAACACATTGTATACTGTAATTGATATCCAGTCATTTTATACGAAAAACTTTAATGAGAACTATACCCAGTAATTTTTGTTAGATTTTGAGCTTTAAATTGGTGTGCTACAAGTGCCATTTTGTGATACTTTTATGTCATGAAATTGTGACAAACTGTTTTCCTTTCAAAATCAATCATATACACAGTCATCGTCACAGTCTTTTTCATTTTAAGACTCTTATAATAATGATACTACCAAATCCTTTATATAGTAATTTTTGACACACCAAAAGCTTCAATTTGATGTACAATAAGTAGCACTTAACGATATTCTATGTCCTGATATTCAAAATTCGACATACAAGCTGATGATTGTCACATTATTTATACTGATCAGTATTAAGGTCGGAATTCTCACGAAAGAGAATCGCTAGTCAGTTTCAATCGAACAATGGAGAGCTCAGTTTAACCGGGAAGTTCATATTGAAGCGATGTTACTTGAAAAACCGTTCTCATAACGTTAACATAACGATCGAAACAAGCTTGATGTTTGATCGAGCGAATTTCGCTGTTCATATTTGCGGAGGCAAATTTCATTTCTGCCTGGCCGTTTCGCAGGGAAAATGTTACAGGATTCGATGATAAATTTTGTCATTTCGTCCTGTTGGTTTTGACAATATTTGTTTAATCTCGTTGTCTTCGAACAGCTGTTGCGATGCGTGTTGCACGCGACGGACGCGTTTAAAATTCCTCGGTTTCTCGTCGTACGCTCGCGCACAATCAAAACACGTAACATTGTTCCGTCAGGCACGTAATTAACATCGTTAACTCTTTCGTCAACTCGTACATGATGTGTATCAAAATCTACAAACTATGCTGTTTCGAAACTGGTCCGTGTTGTCCTTGCACTCTAATTTCTCGTAACAAGCCACAATTCATCGGAATTACGAAATTCAATCTTTTTATTTCATTAAAAGCGCACAAAAAATTTCCATTTGTTCGTGTAAATAGCGATACGAGAAGTTTTAACGAAATCACGAATGTTTCGTTGTGACCATGTTGATTAATTTACGTAAAAATCCATACAAGTCAAAAATTTCAAATGAATTAAGTTGACTCGAATTTACTCTGTTCTCATTTCATTCTACAATTGAATTCGTGTGAACGAACACCTGGGGAAATCTTTAAATTTCCAAGCTTAATCTCTACATTATGTGACTCCGCCATATTGCGCAATTTCAATCCATCAAAAGTTAATATCCCTATACCGTTCCTTCACCACCATGAATTCGTCATAATCGCATTACACGCTGTTCTTGTGGTAATCACTCGGATTAATCGGCTTAAGAACGTGGCTAGGATAGGACGTTGATCGCGGCGGTCAACTAGCGATCGTTCTTGGTCCACTTTGATCCATTATTCAGCCTTGCGAGTTAATTTCATCGGGAAACAGTTTTATTCGACATTTATTTTAAATATAAAATCGTAATGCACCTTTTATTTATAATAAAAAGTACTACGCATCGATTCAAGCAAATTAGCGTCACACAATCACGTTAAACAAATATTTGAACACACCTTCTATCAGAATTAATCAAATTTGGTTAGAACGACGTTATATTTGCTTTTAATTCATCACTACTATATGGAATGGTTTGTATCCGTAAAATGCGTTTGAATTTCTGCCAAAACCTGAGAGATTCATACGTGAGCATACATGCAAATGGCGTACGAAGAGCATCGGATAAGTATTATATGGTTCTACAGAATTTTTGGTATGATTAAAACGCTTATGTGCGTTTTATTTCGATGTACATTTGACTTTGATGAAAAGTACAGTATTAATATTGACAAGGAAATCCCGGTGACGCCAACTTTGATAAAATTTTGCACAATTGTTCATCAGATTTATCTACGGATATAACCGTAATTCGTTGATGCCTCTTTTTTACTTTAAAATAAAAATTAATACTTTTATCCGAGTCGGCTATGTGTATGTGTTTATAAACCGTAAACTACACAAGATATTAAAAAATAGTTGAGATATAGGTTATAAACTTGAGCTAAAAACTTACAAATCTATGTAAAAGGTTTTTGAAAAAAAATAATTCTTTTACAAAAATTAAGTTGCCCTATCTTTTTGGAAATTTTAATTTTTTATTATGAATAAACGCATCTATTCCTTATAAATTCAACAATATACTACAGAATAATTATTGTAATTATTCTATTCATACAGTTGCCACTGTTTTGTATATTTTCGATCTTGACTGTTAATTCAATCCATAGTTGCAATTTTGATAACCTTAGTGATAAAAATTATTTTTACTCACATTTCGTACCATATTTACACAACTATAAAATTAGAATATATCGACACATAATATACGATAACAGGAAGCACAAGAGCATAGTTGAAACATTAGAATGTATTATAGCAACGATTCAAAATAATTTATTCGATGTAGTTGCAATAATGAAATTCCTTGAAAGAGTAAACATAAATATTTGTACATCAAGCGCAATGAAGTATAGCTAATTCTCACATTACACCGAATTGATCTCACATTCATATCGCATGAATTTCGCTAACCTGTTTTATGAAACAGTAAACTATCAAATTTTCATACTAAGAGTAAAGAAAATTTATTTAACGCAAATGTTCATATTTCCGCTGTGAAACCTGACAAATTAACCTCCGACCATTTTAATACTCGATTTACACGAGTATTTTTAACAAATATGGCTTCCTACAGCGTACTATTGCTGCATTCATGGAAAATGCTCACTGGAAGGTTATTAACATTGCAACTATAGATTATAGTTAATATTAAATATACAATTAATATTAATATAGGTTATATTAAATACAGAATTAGCAGCCAATATAGGAAATACCCAAAACATAATGTAGCAATTGTATGTAGAAGCTGTTCTTTATCGCAAAGCACGATTCTTCACCCCCTTGCAGCTATCTAGCAAAAACGGGTTTAGAACAAGAGTTTCAGGATATGGAGTGTGCAATTGATGTCAGTAAAAGAAATTTCGGAAAACAGTTTGTCTTCTTGGCGAAATAGGTCACCTGTTTTACAAATAGGAACACACTTTCCTTTTTACCATATTGTAGAGGACATCAAGACAAATTCAACACGTATTACATGATATTTTTAATAACACATTAACTAATATGATGATGTTATTTTCGTCACGTATGCATTTCGAACATATAATTAAATAAAGATTTTTATGTTTTAGTCGCTTGCTTGTATTCGGTAATCTCTTTAGCGTCAAATATTGTTTACACTGTCTTAAAATTAAACATGTCAAAAAGCTAAATATTTCACATTCTGCTACTGTAAATCGAGTAATACGTTAGTAAAAATATCGTGTAATATTTTGAATTCACCTCGATATTCAATATTGTAAAAAAATGGGTTTTACTTGTAAAATCCAAAGTGACCTTGATCTCGCTGTGAAAACAAACAGTTTTCGAATTGTTTTTTTACTGTGATTTATTGTACACTCTGCACCCTGTAACTCTCGTTTCAAACTTTTTATCAGATAGCTACAGCTGGGTGAAAAATCGTACGACACGTTAGAGATAACACCGTGTATAGAATAATCACAGTTAGCTGTAATATATTACTGAATTTGTAAAGAATAGGTGATCATAAAAAGAAGAATTAAAATTTCCATAAAAAATGGGTGCAGGGGCACCTTAATTTTAGTAAAAGACTTATCTGCATGAAAGAATATTTCAAAAACAGTTTCCGTAGATTTGTAGGCCTGAGGTGTATAACTTTTTAACCACTTTTTAATATCTTTACGATTTATAATTACATAGGTAACTTGGATGAAAGATTCTCTCTTAAAGTAAAAAATAGGGGGCAACAAACTACTGTAAATATTCTGAGACAGGTCCAATTGTACAAAGTTTCAAAAAATCTGTTGTGCATCAGTCAGTAAGATTTCCTAGAAGTTGATTGGATCCGATAGGTCCGAAAAGTGGTCCATCAGAGTTTGCGAATATTCGTCGGGTTTATTTTGGAATAAATGAATAGGGTCGCGATGGAGTTTGTTCTGGGAGGTCATAGACACGCGGCGTCGGTGATCGCGGGTCGCAGCGGGTGGCAGCGGGCGTAATTATGTGAATAATTAATAGAGACGCGACGTCAGGCCACCCCGTTACTGCGGGCCACCGCAGCACCGGGCCCGTTGCCCGCTCCCTCTGAAACACGTGCAACACGTAGTCCAACGTTTCGGCATTCCAGCCAAACGGCTGGAATACCGGCGAACGCAAACTACTCCAGCACTGCGATCAACCCCTGGACCGAGCCACGAAATCCATCTACACCCGGGACACGTACAGGTTGACGTGTCCCTCACAGTTATGCGAACCGACGAATTCAGGATTCGACCTCAGATTGAACACGTTTGATTCTACCAATTACAGTATTCCGTGAATTCGAACATTTTGCGTGTCCGTGTTTACACTCAATTACACTTTGTACATTGTACACAAGCTGTACTACTGAAAACGGTTATACCGATGACGTCACACAAGTGAAATAATTGATATTCTTCGTGAAGGTATTAGAAATACTTTTGATTATCTTCGGGAAAGTAGACATACGTTCGAATACTTTTGTGAAGGTATGCGGACCTTCGATTGTGTTTGTGGAGGTATTAGAAATAAATAGAGGAAGTTTTTCTAAGTAAAGTGAGTACAAACATGACACCATTCAGAGTAGTTGTTGCCGGAGAAACTATAATATAGTGTTTACTGAGTACTATAATTTGTAGGTTATGTTGGTAACGTATCTGGCGGGAAGGAGTGTTTTCAGTTATATGGGGAATTACTTTTTGTTTTATGTTTGCGAGAGATGGAGGAAGTTTCCCCAATAGAAATGGCCACACACAAGGCCATGTTTGAAATACTTGTTTGAGTAATAGGTAGTGTTTCGCAAATTATAGTAACGCCCTGTCGAAAATTATTTATCATTTTTTGCTTTTGAGAGTATTACTGATATTATTGAGGAATGTTTCCCAGTTAAAATGAATATACATAGATATGACCCAATTTGCATTATGTTAGTGACGACTGTGTCCATGAGTCGTGAATACTAATGTAGTCGATTTTTCAATTTTAAAACTTCAATATTTCTTAATTTGAAAACTTGAGCTTTTTTATATTTCGAAATTTAAACATTTTCAAGTTTACTGTATTTCTGAATTTTCAAATTTCCAAATCCACAAATTCGCGATTCTCAAATTTTCAATTTCTCAAATTCATTTGAGAGATTCTCAAATTTTCGAAACTGCAAATTTAAATATTTTCAAAACTTTAAATTCTTACATTTTCAAATTCCTAAATTCCCAAGTTCCCGAATTACTAAATTTATAAATTCTTAAATTCTTCAATTATAAAATTTTTAAATTTTCAAATAATTCTCAAATTTTTAAATTATCATATTCTCAAATTTTCAAATTTAAATAGTTTTAAAACCCTAAAATACTATGTTCTCAAACTCTGTAAATTTCAAGTTTCAAAATTTAAAAATCCACAAATCTTCGAATTCTCAAATGTTCAAATTCTCAAATTCGCAAATTCGCAAATTTCCAACCTTTACAATTCCCTAATTTTCAAATTTCCAAATCTTAAATTCCTACATTTCCAAATTTCCAAAATTCTAAATCGTAAAATTCTCACAATTTCAAGTTTTTACTTCCCAAACTTCCAAAATTACGTATTCCTTAATTTCCAAATTCCCCAATATCTCAGTATCTCAAAAGGCAAAACGTTTCTTTTTTATTTAATCTTCATGAAAATTTTATGAATAAATAAAGAAATTTTTCTTTATTAAAATGAGTACCAACATTGCCGTATTCAGACTATTCGTTACTCAAATAAGAATATACAGGGTGTTTCATAAATATAGTTTAAATATTCAACTTAATATCTTCATTATTCTTGATGATACCAACAAATATTTCGAGACAAAGTTACTTTAATTTGAATAACGAATATTACAGTTCGTCATATTTTTTTTCATAGTTATTTTTGTCAAATTTTCAAGGTCATTAATACTTTTGAATAGCAAAAATTTTTGTTACATATGGTATCACATATTTGTATTATGGTAGTTCCGATGAAGAGTAGATGTAAGACATGTACGATATATTAACCTTCAAATGACCTTGAAATCATCATAACAAAATAATTAAATACTTCTTTCATTCAAATTCGATTTTCTTCATTAACCAAATCAAAAATCATAGTTTTCTCTACTGCAAAACAACTTTTTTCACAATTACATACTTCAACTGAACAAGATTTAGCAAAACATACTTTCATTTCTGAATTATATTTATCGTTAGAACTTTTATTGTTAATGCAAAGAAGTTCCAAAATTTCCCCAAAACAAGAAAATTTTAAACAACTGAAAGATATATGAACAAAAAGTAATTGGATAAAACAATTTAAGAGAGATCTCCGAAAGTATTACCAACCAACACCTGCACGATTCTAAACCACGAACTCCCCAGAGAAGAAAATTTAGAAAAATCAGTAAAATTCCGTAGGATAAAAAGGTCAACAGTACTAGCATCAATTCTGCAACTATCCCCAGAATGCCTTAACTGGAAACATGAAGTTTTTTTTTTGCCGCAGAGAAACGTAGGTACACGTGTATCGTTGAACGAGACCGAGTATCTCCTGAGTCAGCGAATACCAACAGAACATAAATTTCTTCTAAAAGCAACGCTTCCTGGTGTAAAACCGCCACGGAGCGGAAATGAAAATTCTTAAATCGAATCACCGGGTGTACAGTGGCGCTGGTTTTCACGGGAACTCTAGTTTCTCGTGAGTTATCCTCGTAATTGAACCTGAACTCTCGTACACACACGCACACGTGCACGGAGATATAGGACAATGTTGAAACGTGGCTCGGTGCGGGTTGTTGCACCCGCGAGGAGGAAAGTTTTTCGGTTGCGAGTGAGGGAGAAAGGAAAAGAAAGAAGAAGGGAGCGGGATTCGTGGCATGGTCGATGAAACCTCAACCGCTCGAATTTCCAAGGGATAGGCTCCCACTTAAAACTCTACGCGTCTTCTCCGAAGACGAACTTAATCCTCGGGAATAGGAACGTTGCTGAAACTCGAGCTTAATCCTCGAACGCGTCGACTAAACTCGCGACAAATCGGTTACGTAAACTGGAACGAAACGAACGGACGATCGATACGGAATCGTTTTGTAAATTCAATTGTTTCCCGTGGAACGAACCTGCTCTTGCGAACAGCTGTTATTTCAGAATGTTTATTTTGTATTCAGTCTGTGATGTATTAAATCAACACTTATGTGGATTTGCAGTAATACTTTGATAAATGTAATTAACACGGTGTAATAAATTGTCAATATCTGATAAGGATTCTTTTTTGTTAGAAAATAGAAATCAATGAACAGTTAAAGAAGGTAAATGTATTGTTGGAAAAGGAAGACCAGAAAGGAAAGAAACTATTTTTTTGGGGGGATTTTTGAGAACTTCGGAATTTCGAGATGTGGAAATCAAGAGATTTGGGGATTTAGGAATTTGGCAATTTAGAGATTTAGGGATTTGAGGATTTGGAGATTTGTGGATTTCAGGATTTAGGATTTTGGGAATCTTGACATTTGGGGATGTAGGGATATCAGGATGTAGAAATTTGGCAATCTGGGCGTTTAGCTATTCTGGGATTTAGAGATTTGGGGATGTAAGGATTTTGTGATGTAGGAATTTTGGGACATAGGAATTTGGGGACTTAAGAATTCGGGGACGTAACCATTTGGGTATGTAGGGATTTGGGGTTGTTGGAATTTGGGGATGTAAGGAATTGGGAATTCAGCTATTTGGGGGGTTAGAGATTTGGGGATGTAGGAATTTTTAAATTTAGCTATCTGGGGGTGTAAAGATTTGGGGATGTAGAAATTTGGAGATGTGGGGATTTGGAGATGTGGGGATTTAGGTATGTAGGAATTTGGGGATGTAGGGATTTGGGGATGTAGAGATTTGGGGATATAGGGATTTGGGGATGTAGGATTTTAGGGATGTAGGAATTTGGGGATGTAGGGAATTGGGAATTTAGTTATTTGGGGATGTAGGAATTTGGGAATTTAGCTATTTGGGGGTTTAGAGATTTGGGAATTTAGCTATTTTGGGGTTTAGAGATTTGGGGATGTACGAATTTGGGAATTTAGCTGTTTCGAGGTCTAAAGATTTGGGGATGTAGGGATTTAGGTATATAGGAATTTGGAAATGTAGGAATTTGGGAATGTAGAAATCTGAGAATGTAGGGATTTGACTATTTAGCTGTTTCAGTGTTTAAAAATTTGGGAATGTAGGGCTTTGGGAAGTTAGCTACTTGGAGGTCTACAAATTTGGGGATTTAGGAATTTGGAGTTCTAGAAATTTGGGGATATAGCAATTTGGAGATATTGGAAAGAAAATTGTTTCTCTTCTTTCTTACCTTCTTTTTCCAACAGCAGACCTAATTACTGGTAAAGCAAGAAACGCACAAATTCATCTACCTACTGACAAGGGACCAGTTATTGGCATAGTTCACCGAACTATTTTAATTAGGTTCCATTGTGTATCACTATTTTTCAAAATTCATTTTTTTTGTATCAACGAATGTTGAACTGGTGCTGTATATACACTTAATGTGAGCATATTCTGAGCGTACAGTGCGACCTTAATATTCCAAAGCTTAAAGATCGATATTCCATGAAAAAAACAGGGAACTTCATTCTGTCAATATTGATTTTTATCTCTCGTAAATGAGTGAACCTGGGTATAGGAAAATAGTGCTATTTGTAGGTTTCGAAAATTTGTTGGCTGTTTAGGTGGTGACTAGTTAGGAAATATGGGAAGGAAGATGATAATTTCGGTATGAATCATGGTGAAAGTTAGTCACTAGTTGGAGATGAAGCAGTACACCTACATCTTGATTTTTATGTACATACAATACTTATAAAGCATTTACTAAATAATATACTTATACACAAAATACCTATAGAATAACTACAACTCCATAAATTTGTAAAACCTACTTTTCCAAGTTACCAACCCTCCAAATCCCCAATTTCCAACTTCTGAAATATATAAAATTCCTAATTCACAAATTCGTGCACCAAAAAACAACACTTAAAGTAATAACATAAAACGTGGAAAAATTACATACTCCATCACATGCTTATATCTTATAACGAAATCCATGTAAAGTGTGACAAGTTAGGTTAATATCATTCAAAAGTACACAATCCCCGGGATAATGGAGGTCGTGAAACAAGAGTACTTCCAACTTCAGAAATATGTAAATTTCCTAACGTGCAAATTCGTCCACGATAAAACAACACTTAAAGCAATAACATAGAACGTAAAATAAATCAATACTCCATCGTCATATACAGCCCTGGACATGGAATTAGGACCACGTACGAAAATTTCACTTTTATGGCTACAACATTATGTCATATATGGAAAATTGTCTTAGGTCATGCAAAATTATTACTAAATACGTTGATAATATATACATAGCAATTTGTTACTATCGTGATAATAAATTGTGTCGATGATGAGCGATTAAGGGCCGTGCTAGCGTTTACGTTAGGCTCGAGTATCGATAGCGCGTCAGGTGAAATTTGAATGCCATAGAAAATGTCTGCCTACTCAAAAGACTAGTTTGCAACTCTCCAACCACATTATCTGAGTTGAAAAGAGTTACAGATGTTTGGGAAAATAATGAAGATATAAAGCATATGATCAATGTATACAGAGCATACCGCAAGCTGTGACCAAAGCAAAGGAAATACAAGATACTAACATGTGTTAATAATGTTATGTACAGTAGTAGTTATGTTAGTAGCTAATAAATATTACAATTTGAACAGGCCTTTTACGGAAAACGTGTAAACTGCTGAAAATTTATACTGGTTCTAATTCGATGGACTGTAGTTACATCCCAGTCGAGGCTCTATTTGAATGTTGAAAGATTAAGCACGCTTCATAACGAAATCCATGTAAAGTGTGACGAGTTAGGTTAATATCATTGGAAGATACACAATGTCCGAGGATAATGGAGGTCGTGAAACAAAAGCACAGAACGTTTTCCCCTAGTGCAAGTTACTTGTTGCTCGTTGCGCTCGACGCCTCTTCTTCTTCTCCGGCTGAATATCGCCGTCGAAAAGCGGCAGTCTGCGTCACAAAGAGAGAAAAAGGTTGAAGGATAGGGCGGAAGGGTCAGCGATCTTCATCCTAAAGCTAGACAATGCTCTGCCATGCAAAGATCGTCTTTGTGCGGGATGGAACAATCGACGAAAAGCTCGTCCCTTAGAATTCGTAAACGACGCTGTACGCTGCGACGCTTTGTTAATGGCTACGTGAACGGAAACGGAAGTGTCGCGAATTTCTCGGAATCTCCTCTTGCTTCTACAATATTGATTTATTTGCTCCTTCGTTGTTAACCATTCATTTTATTACGATCCATTATTTAATCAGAGTTTCGATCGTTTAGGTTCAATGTTTTGGAATACTTGGGTTACTGAATAAGGTTTCTGGAAATTGCTTAGTTTTGTGGAAAGTTCTTTTATTGTAGCTTTTTACCATTTTTATCGTTTTATTTGTGGTGGTAACTGCTTCGCAATTTAGGTAACTAACTTTGAGATTTTAGAAAACTTCGTAATATTAAAAGGAAGTGATTTTCAGTAAATGGTTATTATGGTCAAACTGAAAATTGTTTATTGCAGTCTCTGATAGTTTCTTGGAAATTTATTTACAGTAGTAGACAATCACTTTGCAATTTAAGAGACTTGATTACGATTTTACAAAACTATTTGTTCAGAATATTAAATTTAAGAAGCAGTTTTATGTAACTGATCACTATGGTCAAATTGCAAATTACTGAAAATTGTTCTTGTAGGTTTTGATAATTCCTTGCAAATTTATTTATAATGGCAGACAGTCACTTAGCAATTTACACAACTTGATTGAAATTTTATAACAATATTTGTTCATAATATTAAATTAAATTTAAGAAATGGTTTTGAGTAGCTGGGGACTATGGTTGTCAATAGTGATCATTTTTCGAATAGTTTCCTATTGCGTTGATATAACGGTGCCAACTTTTCAGTCTGAAGTATTTATTGGATCCTTGCCCAGGCGTTCAATCAAAAATTATTGAATAGCTTTGGATGTTAACGTATAGCGATATTTCCACGTTCGTTTAGATCGAGGAAAATAGCAAATAAGGTAAATAGGTCGTTGTAGAGTTTGCAAATGTAAATTTCTTCGTATAGTTATGTCTGTGTTATAGTATAGCAGTCGTATAGAAAATATTGGAATAATTGATATTTTGGAGGACTGGTGACGATAAATTCTATTTACTTTGATAAATAGATCGCAACATTTCTCACGAAATAATTGTATGTACAGTAAAATTAGCGGCAGATATGCAAAACACATTAATTATTAATATTCAGTGGCCCATATTTCCTGTCAAATGTATTCGATTTAAATATAACGATAATTCAAACTGAAATGATCATATTGGTTTGAGCGACATACTAACAAATGTTTATTATTTAAATAATTATTTTAGAAATTATGAATTTTATGTCCGAAATTCAGCGAAGAATTTGTGACAAATGAGTAATGAAAGAATGTCACGCTCAGTGAAGAATTTGTGACAAATATGTAACGAAAGAATGTACAGCTGTTCGCAGAGTAATATTGATAGTAATGAAATATTTTTAATTACGTAGGTTCAAGAATTTTATTAATTTAATAAACGATTCGTTCATCGATCGTCGAACGTTAAATAATTGCACTTTTCGATGGTTAAAATGAAATTAATTATGTACGGTTGTGAAAAGTAAGAATTTACTGTAGCAAAAAAATTTGTATTGGAGAGTGTTATATGGCAAGATCAAGTTGATAAACGTGGGAAAATAAGTTAAATATAAAAGAAATATTATTACTCATATAGAATATTTTTAATTATTTCAAATTTGAAATAGTATTCTAAAAAATATGTGAATATAAAACAAAGATATGTATTTTTACACTTCTTCCTTATAAAAAGTAAAATTCCAAATAAAAATTTTCTCAAGTAGTAAAAACCAATGAAAGGACAAAGAATATAGAAATACCTCTAATATCCAACATAAATTTGTAATTGATATATATAATACATGCAATAAAAATAAACGAAATATTTCAACAATTTTTTGCTTCTAAAACAAAAATTGTAATTTAAAACTCTTTAATATAACGAAGAACAATAAAAAACGCAATAAATCATAAAAAAACATTCAACACATAATAGAAATCATAAATTGACATACAAATGTATATGCTATTCCATAAAAAAATGTATATATATTCTATTTTCGTTTTTCTATAAAAAAAATTCCATTTCAAAATCCTGTAAAACGAAAACGTAATAGAAAATAAAAGCATATCCGATAGTGATCCTAAATTGAATCGGGTTTTTCTTTGTAAGAGGAGAAATAAAAAAATTTTAACAAGTGTGGAATAGGTTATAAACAAGAATGTAGTGTTAGGTAAAAATTCTAAATTGTCCTGTAAATATATTATTTTATAAAAAATATAATTAGAGATATTTATATAATTTTCTTCTTTAAATGGAGAAATAACAAATTTTAGTAAAACGTGTAGAGAAATATGAAGAAGAGTATGGTGTAAAATAAAAATTCTATATTGATGCATAAATACATTGTTTTGTACAAAAAGCATTTAAGTACATTTTTATCATTTTTTCTTTTTAAGAGAAACATAAATGTAACAATAGTTATAAAGGAGAGTGTAGAAAGTAGAAGTTCTAAATAAACTTGTAAAGTATTACCTGTATTATTTTGCAAAAAAAATTGAGTGCATTTTTACAATTCTTTTCCTTGAAATAAGAAGTGTAACAAAAAATAATAAAAGAATGTAGCTTTAAATAGCAATAATACATCAAATATTTATATTCTTATCATATTTTCTTAAGAAGAAAAATTGAAACATAATAAGAAAATTATAAAATCAACATCGTTCAAAAATTTCGAATTGACGAATAACTACATTATTTTACATAAATTCAACTGAATATATTTTTACTATTTCTTCCTCTGTACAAAATAAAGAATTTCAATGTAATAACAGAAAAAATAGGCAAATACAATAATAACAGAATGAAGAAAATTGTTTAGAGATGAAGAGATGTTTATTTTGAACTTGAATATGAAAAAAGGACTTCAAAGTGTTAGTAATAAATATAATGAAGGAATACAAAATATTCATATTACATAAAAATGTTGTATAACATTACTATTTAAGTATAATATAAAACATTACTAAATAAATATAATCTATAAATGTTATGTAACATATAAATATTAAGAACTAACTGTTAAAATAAGATATAATAAAGTTATACTAAAAAGTTATAATAAATAATATATTAAAGTTATACTAAAAAGTTATAATAAATAATATATTTAGTTATACTGAAGTTATACAAAAAATTTATACCAAATAATAAATGAAAGTTATACTAAATAACAAAGCAAATATATTTTTACAATTTTCTCCTCAAGAAAGAGAATCGTAACGGTACATTTTCTTTTGAAGTAGCGAAAAACAATTTAATACAAAGATCTTCGATAGGAAATAACATTCTATAAATACTTACGATAAAATCACCTTGTCCCGATGAAAGTCGATGAAAACTCTTCTGTTCTTCTTGTACAGACAACATCGAGTTCGAATATTTTCTCGCCTTATGCCTTTTTTCATTCTTTCCGAGAGAAAGCATCGTAGCCGGCATAATGCCGGAGTTACTCTTGCGAGATGCACAGATGGTGCAAAATAAAAAGACTAGAGTATTTTGATGTTCTGAAGCTCTCACGAGTAGCATGCATATCATGACACATCCTTTTTCTTCGCGTTTCGCGTGATATACTGTCGAGCAACGTGTTAAGCTTCTTTCAGCCTGAAAATCTTTTGTGAAATGAAACGTGGAATTAATTTTGTACCTTTCTATTTCCTCTGTTATTGACAAATATGAAATTTCGATTTGATGAATACGGTATCGATAAAAATTTACTTTGCCTTCTTTGATAAGGGTGAAATATTTTCCTTGAATAAGAGAGTAATTAAGGAACGAAATTTGTAATTATCTAGAGGAATTCGTGTTAAACATTTTTTCATTTTTATTTAACTGTTGAAAGAAGGGAGGAGACATTATAAATTTTTATACATGTATCAAAATCTTTAAATTTTCTGCTTTCAAATTTTTACATTTCTAAATTTTCAGTTTTCTAAAAATTCTCTAGTTGCCCAATTTTCGAATTTCTAAATTCCTGAATTTCTGAATTTCTAAATTTCTAAATTTTTAAATTTCTAAATTTCTAAATTTCTAAATTTCTAAATTTCTAAATTTCTAAATTTCTAAATTTCTAAATTTCTAAATTTCTAAATTTCTAAACTTCTAAACTTCTAAATTTCTAAATTTCTAAACTTCTAAACTTCTAAATTTCTAAACTTCTAAACTTCTAAACTTCTAAATTTCTAAATTTCTAAATTTCTAATTTTCTAAATTTCTAAACTTCTAAATTTCTAAATTTCTAAATTTCTAAATTTATAATTTTCTAAATTTCTAAATTTCTAAATTTCTAAATTTCTAAATTTCTAAATTTCTAAATTTCTAAATTTCTAATTTTCTAAATTTCTAAATTTCTAAATTTCTAAATTTCTAAATTTCTAAATTTCTAAATTTCTAAATTTCTGAATTCCTAAATTTTCAAATTTCTGAATCCAAAATTTTTAAATTTCTAAATTTCCAAATTTCTACGTTCCCAAAAATTCTGAATTTCTCATTTTTTTATATTTCTGAATTTCTAAATTTCAACACTCCCAAAATTATGAATTTCTAATTTTGTTCATATTTCGAAATTTCGAAATTTCAACACTCCCAAATTTCTATGTGCCCAACTTACTAAATCCCTCTATTTCTAAGCACCCAATTTTCTACATTTCCCAAATTTTTAATTCCTAAATTGAAAAATGTCTCGACTTCTAAATCTTTACATTTCTAAATTTGAAAATTGGGAAAACATAAATTTTGAATTTGACGTATTAATAATATAGAAAGTCTCTGTGTCATTTTCAAATCTTTTGCATAGTATTAAAGTATCCTCTTGGGGACCATCATTTATTAAAAACATGAATTCTAAATAAACTTGCTAGGTATTTTTTGTTTTGTACTAATATGAATCCTGAAATTGTATTTTATTATTAATTTATTGGAGGCCTTCAGAAATTAAAAAAATTAAATGTGAAATAAATTCGTAGAATTTCTCTTTGTTTCGTATTTGTAAAATATGAACCTTGAATTTGTATTTTATTATTGATTTATAATTATTTATTACGCGCTCAGTGATTCAAAAAATGAAACGTAAAACAAACTTGCAAGCTTTCTCTTTGCTTCATAATTGAAAAATATAAACTTTAACTTCTGTTTTATTATTGATTTATTATTTTATTATAGACCTTCAGTGATTGAAACGTAAAATAAACCGATAAAATTTTTCTTTGCTTTGTAACTGAAAAATATGAATTTTAAATTAGTGTTTCATTATTGATTTCATTAATACATACTTTTTATTTCTCTCATTTTATTCAAACAGCTAAAATTTCTTACTGCACTTTGATAAGCCTTGTCACGTCGATGGTTCCCCTTTTTCGTGAACAATTTACATTGAAACTGATACAAGGCTGATTATAATTAAATTAATTTCGAGAGCCTCTTTGACGGCTCATCGTTTGCATAAGTCTGATGTACGAACCTTTAGATTACACTCTAGGCTTGAACGAGCACAGAACGTACTTTAATTTCCTTTTGCATTGCCAAAGGCTGCCAGTTAAAATCGTTTCACAGAGCGAACAAAGTCGAAAAGCTAAATGTATTTCAACGACAGACGTCTCGAAATAGAATTCAACGATTCGATATTCTTTTAACACTTCTTTCAACCAAAATTCATCTTATCCACTGAAACGCAAAGAATAGACAATCATCGCAAATATCGTAAAGGAATTTAA
The DNA here is from genome assembly GCA_945859595.2 of Megachile willughbiella. Taxonomy (NCBI): domain Eukaryota; kingdom Metazoa; phylum Arthropoda; class Insecta; order Hymenoptera; family Megachilidae; genus Megachile; species Megachile willughbiella. The sequence continues at coordinate 17,828,533 of OX243796.1, forward strand.
AAATATTCATTCTTGTTATTTCAAATATCTGTTATTCCCATTTCTTATTTCCGCTCTTCTCATTTCTTTAAATTGAATTTTATGGTTAACTCGATGTTGTCAGAACACGAACTGAAACTTATAAAGGAATAAATACAAGTGAAGCAATAGTTGAAATTATTATAATCATAAACCATTAGAATTGCAATTCTAATAATTAGCATAAATAATTGTTATTCGGTCATTTTTTTTTATTAGTAAAAAGCAGAACAAATATTAAAATTTACTTCTTTGAGTCAAATTTTGTAAGTCAGTTTGATCTTGCCAGAACACAAATATCGAATATTGTAAAAAAATTGAAATGAGAATAATCTATATAGAAATTGCAACCGTAAATAATTAAACATTTTCTCTACTAACAAAATAAAACCGTCTTAAACATTAAAATTTACAAGTACCAAAATAACTTTGTCAAAATAGAAATATTAAAATTGTAATATGAGCGATTAATCGCGAATATTATAACAATAATTAAGATATCGGTTAATACGTTAATAGAAATAATAAAATTAAAATTGCCTCGGTTACTCGCAAATATCGTATAAAAATTAAAATTGCTTCTATAAATTACGAGCATTATAAAATAACTAAAGTCTCTAAAAAAATTACCCCGGTTAACTGTGAATATGAAAAAAATTAAGATTACTCGTTGCTAATATAAAAAATTAAAATGGTTACTCGAGAATATTATGAAAAAAAAATAAATAAAACGACAGTACTCCGTTTACTCGCGAATGTCATAAAAAAAATTAAAATAACAGTATCTCGCGAAAGTAAAAATATTTAAAAAAATAGAGAAAGTAGGGATCCGTAAAATCGTGACAAAAATCAAATATCGGAATATTGAAAGAAATAAGAACGATCGGTGAACCGTGACTATTAGAACGAAACAGAACGAAATAATAATACCGCGAATAAGGTTAATTAGGAGAATTAATGATGTGATATAAACACATTAGTGCGGATGAGGGTTTCGACGGAACGTACCAAACAAACGTGGTGGTCACGCATAACGGCAGTTGCCTGTACGTTCCTCCGGGCATCTTCAAGAGCACTTGCAAGATAGACATCACTTGGTTCCCCTTTGACGACCAACACTGTGACATGAAGTTCGGATCCTGGACCTACGACGGCAACCAGGTACACTACTGTCTCCACTACACACTAAACACGCTCAGAATACACATCGAGCACCACAAACTCTTACTGATCCTGAATATTATCGAGCTCCTCTTCCAAAAACGACAGAAAACCCCGCTTTTGCAATTGTTAGTAAACGGACCCTCCGAAACGTTCCTGAAGAAAAAGATATCGTCATGGGGAGAAATGCTTATTGCTATTTCTTCGTTCTTCAAGAATTTGTTGATATTTCTTCATTTCTTTATAAATTGATATTTCTTCGTTGTTCAAGTATATATTTACATTTTTTCGTTTATTTATAAATTGCTATTTCTTCGTTCTTTTTAATTTTATTTATTTTTCTTTATTTTTAGAGAATTTATTAATACTTCATTTGTTAAGGATTTGTTTTATTTCATTTCTTTATAAATTAACATTTCTTCATTGTTCGAGTATATATTTACATTTTTTCGTTTATTTATAAATTGCTATTTCATCATTCTTTTTAATTTTATTGATTTTTCTTCATTTTTAGAGAATTTATTAATACTTCATTTGTTAAGGATTTGTTTTACTTCATTTCTTTATAAATTAACATTTCTTCATTGCTCGATTATATATTTATATTTTTTCGTTTATTTATAAATTGCTATTTCATCATTCTTTTTAATTTTATTGATTTTTCTTCATTTTTAAAGAATTTATTAATACTTCATCTGTTAAGGATTTGTTGATATTACTTCATTTTTTAATAAATTAATGTTTCTTCATTGTTCGAGTATATATTTACATTTTTTCGTTTATTTATAAATTGCAATTTCGTCATTCTTTTTAATTTGATTGATTTTTCTTCATTTTTAAAGAATTTATTAATACTTCATATATTAAAGATTTATTGATATTTCTTCGTTTTTAAAGAATTTATTGTTATTTCCTCAGTTTCAAAGAATTTATTAGCATTTCATCGTTTCTTAAAGAATTTTTTGTTAGTTTTTCATTTTTTTTAAATTTGTTGCCATTTCATTCTTTTTTGAAGAATTTATGGTTTCTTCATTTGTTATTTATTTATTGATATTACTTTTTTTTAATTTATTGCTGTTTCTTCATTTCTTTAAGAATTTACTGTTATTCCTTCATTGTTATATTGTTATTCCTTGGTTAATAATTTATAGTTATTTCTTCATTTCTAAAAATAATGTATTACTACTTTATTATTTCTTAAAAAATTGATTACTACTTTTTCATTTTTTAAAGAATATATTATTTCTTCATTATTTTAAATAATTCTTTTATATTTCTCCATTTATTACCAATTTATTGCTTCATTTATTTCTTCATTTATTAATAATGGACTGTTATTTCTTAATTTTTTAAAGATTTTAAGGTCGAATGCTATCTACTTATGGAGTTTGATTAAATTACAGAGTGTCTTGGTATTATATTTAATTAATTTGATTAATTTGTAACGTAGTTACTGATAGATGGTTGCATTTATTGTTGGTACAATTAAGAATGGACTTTTTGAAGCTAGAATAGTTATTCATTTTATCTTGTTTACACATATTTGATTTATAATTTAGAGTGAATATAGTTGCAAGGAAAATTTGGAATTTTGGATTTGAAGCTAATATGATAGTGAAATAGTTATATCTTTTTAATTGAATTAGATTTATTTTTTGATTCTGATATAATTCTTTGATGAATTCGTTGTACGCTTTGTTAAAAAATTTGGTTCGCAAAAAGTGTACTTGTCATGAAAGCGTAATTAACAATAGTTGGACTTTGGGCGGTTTTACAAATATAAATTATACAAGTTTTAAAAATTGTAAGAATTTTCTCTAATTTTATAAGATTTTCATTAGAATTTCCCTTAATTTTATAAAATTTTTCAAAAATTTTCTTTGATCGTCCAACATTTGTATTAGTCTTTTCTTTAAATTTATATAATTTGTACAAGAATTTCTTTTAATTTTACAAGATTTCTATAAGAATTTTCTTCAATTTTACATAATTTGTATAAGAATTTTGTTTCATCTTATAAAATTTGTATAAACATTTTCTTTAAACTTATATATGTATAAGAATTTTTTTTTAATTTTACAAGATTTGTATGAAAATTCTTCAATTTTATGAAATTTATATAAGAATTTTCTTGAATTTTATAACACTTGTATAAGAATTACGTTTAACTGTTGCTATTCAATTTATTATACAGACTTTGTTTATAATAAACGCAGTTGTAATTAAATATTACAATCATTATAAGTATTATTATTCAAACTGTTGAGTAATGAGAGATGCCACATTCAACAAACTATATCAACATAATTATCACTATACGTATCATAGTACCGAGTTGAATGGAAGTTTTGGTAATGGAAGATTATTCGATTCTCGGTACTCAATTTCGAAAACGAAGTAATATCATGATAACTGTGTTCCATTTCAGTTTACCATTCCGAGAGATTATTATTGTTCATCCTTTCTAGTTAAACGTGTTATTCCGAACAATATTTTACTATTTCAACGAGCTAACTTCGAAACTTTATATCAATACATAACGCTACAAGAAAATATTATTTTTATTTTGTTGTAATTATGTTTAGTTCTCATCATTATTTCGTTTAGAATTGATAGAATAATCGTGACTTATGTTAATTGTTCCATTTTGTTTAAAATTGTTCAATTTTGCTTGAAAGCGTAAAATCTGCTGAAGATATTCGAATATTATTTTATGACTTGGAACTATCGCGTAATAGAATTTTTATAACAGTTTGAAGTTGTTGTTTAAAAAAAATCTCTTAATATAGAATTTATCGATAGTTTCAGTAGAAACGAAATGGCTGTCGGTTAAAGCAATCAGCGATCCGTTTCAAAACACATAAAACGAAACACGATTTCATGGCAGAAAAGTATCATGCAACAAAAGCTATAGTATATCAATTTCGAATTTAAGCTGTAATAAAACTGAGTACTTCGCGTTTTCAACGCTTATTTCACTATTTGAAAAAAAAAAAATATTTTTTTTGAAGTGGAATATTTTTAATTGATCAACTGATTGATCCATCGTTTGATTTCAAGAGAAATTTACCATTTTCTGTTATTGATATCAATGAAATATTTATATCGTCATATTTTTCAGACTAATGTACTATAATCGCCATTTTGCGTTACTTTTATGTCATGAAATCATGTCAGACATTTTGTGTTTCGAAACTGAATATTCTTTTCTAAACTAGCAGCTGTTCATTTCGTTCTAAAAATATTTAATTGAAAACAATTTAATTTTCTTATACAATTATTGTTTTCTGATTTTAAATTTTATATAACATACATACATCTTATAATAACTTTATCGTATTAAATAATGTATAAGAAAAGAAAGGAAAATTGCCGAACAAAAATATCCACAAATCAACTGTTGAACTCCAAAATATTTTATAGTTTAAATATTAAATCAGAATTTAATTTCTTTATATAAGTACATTTTTCGGATATTAAACTTAAAATACATGTGTGTATCAATCCATAACAACTTTATCTCATCAAATTATACAAAAAAAGAAAAGGAAATTGTTCCACCAGAAAAGTCCAAAAATCGACTTTTAAATTTTTAAATATTTAATTAATCTAATTTCTTCACATAGATACTTTCTTCTGATTATAAATTTTAAATACGTATATCAATTTCTGTAAAGTAACTTCATAAAATTATATAGAAAAAGGAAGAAAATCGCTGAACAAGAAAAGTCCAGAGAAGTTTTGAATTCCAAAGGAGTACTGACAGTAAATGCGCCCTTTATTTAAATAAAATGGAAGGAAGACACAAAGCAATCGAACTCCGATTATTATTCGACAGAAGTGTTCAGTTTGAAGACGTTTCATTTATTTCCCTGATCTGTCACATAATAAAAATGTTTCTCTCCGTGACGCGGTCCTTCTTAAATGGAAACGCTTTTGGAGGCCGTGCCAAGGATCGATAAATCCTTATTGCCACGATATTCGACCTCGAGTCTCCAGTCAACCTGTCAGAAAGAAATGTCCTCATGATCCTACGCCCATAAGCTCCCTCCTGAGGCTTCTTTGTCCGACACAAGAACTCAGTGCAACACAATAGCAACGCTCCATAGATAGCCGTTCGTTCTCACGCTTCGTAGCTTCAGCTCGGATTTTTATATATAATATAGGTATATTACGTATACATATATATATATTCTTTACGTATAGGTATATATATTATATATTGATACGTAACACGCACATGTATCAACGTACGTGAAATATCGAGAAGTATGGGGAAAGAATGGTGGTTCTTGATAGCATCCTGTTGATAAGAATATTGGATGTCCTCTCTCGCTGTGATCTTTTCTTTTACCTTTTACTAGAGAATCATGCTGCACTTTGCTCGTTGAACAGGGTGGAATAGTTATTTATATCTAAATATTTTTATTTTGGCATTTAGGTATTTAACGTTGACGTTGCTCATTTTGTCGAATATGTTGCTTTCATCGATAATTTAAATAAATCGATGCTTTTACTGAAATATCATATGAGTTAAAATAGGTTAGGTTATTTGATATTTTACCAAAATTTCAATATTAATCTGTTAAGTAGCGAGTAAAGATCTGGAGTTTCAGGAGGTATCAGATTGATATTTGTGCAGAAATACCCTACTTTTTATGTTATTAGTGAAATATCTTATTTTATTAGGTTATCAGTGTTTTCATGCAAGGATCAAGTTTGTTAGGTTAAGTTACGTTACTTACGACACGTTAACTAACATTAAATAGCAAATTAATATCTGAGATTTCAAAAGGTTCAAATGAGCATCGATACTTTATACAGGTATCAAATGCAGTAGTTAGGTTAGGTTATTTAGTGCTTTTTTAAAATATTGATATCTACTGACATTACATCAAATAACAAACTAATATTTAAAATTTCAAAAGATATCAGATGATACTTATGCAAATTATCAATATTTTCGTAAAAGAGTGCATTAGTTAGGTTATGTTACACCTCTCTACAATCTGCCTAGTATTACTTGAAATAACAAATGATCAGTGATGTCCAGGGATATCAAATAGTTTTCGCTTCAGTGATACCATTGAATGTCACAGTTTGCAATCAGCAGTCCATAATATTGATTTCGTATTGTCCCAATTAGCATTGGCGATATACAACGTGTCAAACAATATCGTGTCCAAAATTTTCAAACGCAACTGTGAATGGTTTAAATAACCATCTGTATTATTTAGCACGAAATTTCTCGCCAGTGGCTGATTCACATGAAGTGCGGGAGTTCGCATGTGCGGCCCCATTAATTGTATTCCACTTTCGAGGCTGATTACCGCGCGGAAATGTGTAGCGTGAACCATCGACGGATTAGAACTCGTCCTATTCAATTATTTCCGAATTGCGGCCAACTTCAGGTAATCGTCATTAACGGAACGATCAGTGTTATCGACGCGTCGACACTGTAACGTTAATTGGCAGCCGTAATTGGAGTTGTAAGAAGTTCGATTCATTATCTGTCCCGTTCAGGATAATTAATTGACTCGCTATGGACATGAGATGAACTCGTGATTTTCTACTATATTAACGAATCATTTTCTACGATCTTTATTGTTCACTTATGTATCAATGAATTCAGTGATTTCATGTTGATTTGTTCACATTAATCGAATTTGAAATTCTTCAGATATTTGCGATTGGACGCTTTTGGTAATTTTTTAAAAATATTTAGTTGCTAGAGGTGTATCAAGTTAGTTGCAGTATAAAATTAAATAATTTTGTTTCGTTTCAAGTAATAAATTAGTTATTTACACGTACGAAGTTGGTATTACGTGGATATATAAATTTTAATGGTGACAATATAAGATATAATAATTTGATTTGTTGCATTGTAAGATATAATTTTATTTCTTACTGTACAAATTAAATACTTTTAATTATCACAGATAATTTACTAGTTTTTTTATCGAATTTAAAGAGTATGATGTCATTGGTTAATTGAACTTAAAACATAAATAAACGTACCGTTTATAGAATTCGCTGTTTCTGTTTCATTAATTTTTTATTGAACAAAAGAAATTAAATAGCTTCAACTATCACAGATTATTTGCTACATTTTGTATCAAATTTAAAAACTTGATGTCATCAGTTAATTAACATTCAAAATTAAATGAACGTATAGTTTACAGAATTCGAAGCAGTTTCTGTGTCTCATCAATTGCTCACTTATACTACTTACACCGCACAGAAATCAACATTTCATATTTAATTAAACTTCGCAATAATTTTTATTATATATCATAGATGCTACTGTATAAATGAAATTAATTACTCTTAATTATATTGCAAAATATTCGAAATTAAAGGAGATGTTGTCATCGATTAATTGAAATTAAAAATTAAATAAAAACGTAATTTTCAGAACTTCGAAGGATTTGTATGGCTGACTAATTGCTGCCTAATACTATTTACACTGAACTGTAATTGGTATTTCGTTTATAAACATAAGAATTTTAATTATTATAATTGTCATCAAATAGTAGAACATGATTACTTTCAATTGACACAGAATGTTTATTAAATTTTTAACGGAACTAGAAATAACGGTAATATTGATTGACTAAAATTGAAAATGAAATAAAAGCATGATATATAAAAATTCGAAGCAATTCATGTTTATAAGAAATGGCTGACTTATACTACTTAAATTGTACTAAAATCAATATTTTCTTTCAAATACATGAACATACAAATTTCATTTATTGATTACCACCGAATAATTATTTTTAATTATCACAGAATATTTACTAAACTTTTACCAAACTTTTATACAAAAAGATTATTAAAATTATTATCAAATAACGTAACTAATTATTTCTTAAAAGGGTGTAAGGAACCAATACCTTCATGTTTGTGTTGCGTGATTTAATTTTCGACATGGTACTTCATTATCGATACTGTATACAACATTTGAAATCTGTAAATGATCATTTTCATGCTGAGAGTAATGTACATTAATTTGTAGAACGCAAACTGATTTATTGAAAGGAAATAAACAGTAGGGACTGAATGAGTTTGAAATTTCCCCGAGGTATCATATACGTTACTGTGTCAATTGAAATTGATTTGAAGCGAACGAAAACAGTTCTGTCAGCATACCAATTTCATTCGTCATGTTTCGATTTCCCTGTTACTGATACTCAAGGTATTCATTTAAACAGCCATTAAACGATCGATGCAATTCGATGCGCACTTAAATATACGGTATTCTGTGATAGTTCCATTCAAACTTGGCAGATCAAAAAAAAATGAAAAAGATTTCTGCTTTATTGGCGTCATAAATTATGGAAGTTTCATTCTTGTATCCTCCTCTCGTGATAATATTAAAATATCTATTTTTTCTGATTTACGAGCCGTAAAAATACATTTCGCTTGAAGTAGGAACCACATAGTAGATGAAGCGAATCTTTTTGACAATTATTTTTGAGAATACATCGTGTCAACGTAATTCAAGTTACATACACAAATATTTCACTGTCTTATTATTAAATTAAATGTACCACGTGATATAAGTGAATTGTTTGAAAAAATGAAAATGATAGAGGTATATATTTTTTATTCGTGCGTTTAACTTATGGCTGACTTGTACTACTTACAGTAAATTGATCAGAATTTTACGTGTAATTAGACAGATATAATATTTGTCGTAATTTTTTAAAAATAATCTAAAATATTTATTTCGTAATTATTACAGAATACTTAATTTTTTAACATAAATAATCGTTGATTGACGGAAATTAAAAAACGAAAGCATAATTTGCAAAATTTGAGAATGTGGTTAGTTAATGGCTGATTCATACTACTTACAGTAAACAAAATTAACTTTACAGAATTATTATACAATATCCGAATGAAAACATTGCTTACAAAATTTAAATCAATTCGAATTATTGACTGACTTATGCTACTTACAGCGAACTGTGATTAGTATTTTACGTGTAATTATAGACATGCATTATTTATTGTAATTATTGAAATAAATACAAAATTACTTAATTAATTATTTTATAATTATTACAGAATATTGATTGATTGTTAAACAAAGATATAGACGGTGACATCATCGATTAACCAAAATTAAAAATTTAACGAAAACATAATTTAAAAAACATGATTCGCAAATGGCTGCCTTATATTATTTACAGTAACAGAAAATTAAGAGTATCTGAAATTTTAACGATTACCAACCGAGTTAAATGAAACAATCGCAGAATACCTATTAAGTGTTACCACAATTAACACGGCAGAAATTAAATGTGGAACGGAAGCATAGTTTGCAAAATTCGAAGCGATTCAATTAAACATTAATACCGAATGCTTCGTTAGCATAAACGCGATTAATTTCTCTTCGTGCTTAATACAATCTGCAACACGCTGTCTCGTAAATAAAATACGAAATTCATATTTAGTGTACGCAATGACAGGTTTATCTCGGGCGTGAAATTTATGCAAAATTCCTTCGATAAACTTATTCGTCGAGTAACTAACGTTTGCTTTTTGACAATTCCACCTGTTCCGTATTTTCAATAAATATTTGTTGCGCGATAAAACGAGAAATATTATCGGCACGATTGGAGTTATCGGTGGCGCTGTTAACAACGATCGAAATAAATCGAATAAACGTCTGACAAGCCTAACGATAATGAAATGTCTAACGAGATATCAATGTCTGTCGAGTCGAGTTTCCGTGAAAAGCTTCACCTGCCAACCACCATTTTCCGCGTTAATTATTCTTGACATCGGTCGTGTCATTTTTTTCCCTCCAAAACGAATGTTGGGGTATTAACAAATTTATCGACAGTTCAAAGCTTCATCTCTCGAAACGCAGCACAGTCAAAGCACAATTTTAACAATTAACTTTTATCTTCCTGCAAGGAAAACTTTTCGAACGAAGTTTTACTTTTATTAGCCAACTGAAGTTAGCTAATATTAATTCCTACGACGTGAAAGTAATTTTACGGATTTTTAATTTTCTGATAGACGTCCAAACGATTTTACTTTGATAACTAACCCTCTATAACCCTCATATTCTTATATAAACTTTGTACGATAAAATTTCTAGGCACCTATTTATTTTTTATTCATAACGAAGTTCTCAAGAAGAATATTCGTTCTATCGCTTTATATGATTTTTATGGTATGTAGAAGTTATGGGGTGCATTGTGAATTTAGAGCAGAGTATAGAGGTTAATAAAGTGGTGCAGTACAATGAGAGATAAATTTCTAGGATTATAGGATTTCTAGGGCTATAATTTACGTTTTATAGTACTTATGAGAATCATAGTGGTGTATAAACAGTAGGGTAACAAAAGGGTAGAGTACTTTCTTAGAGGTATTGCAAATTCCAACGAAATTACAGCACTATAGTTTGGAATTTCTAATATAATTTAATCTTGTATGACAGTGCTGCAGATGTTGCTATATTATAAACACAAAAATTAAAATGATAGAGCATACTTCTAGAATTGTATTCGTAAATTGCTGTTTGTAGCTCATTTTAGACAAGTAAATCGAACATGCTAAAATCCTACAGTTTTAATTTGCAGTTAGGACTATAATTCAATTTTTATGATATTTACGTGAGTCAGAGTAAATTTTTACACACGGTCAATAGTATATTTTCTAAAGTAAATCCAGCAAATATCCACAAGTTTTAACCCAGAAAGTTTGTGATAGTTTCAATGATTCCGATACTTTATTTCTATCGTTCTTCAACAGCGAGAGAGGACTATATCATCGAAAACGATCAAGAGAGATAAAAGAATCGAATGAAACGGAAGCGAAGATAAATTTTACTGTTTCACCTACTTTTCGAATGTTTCACGACTGTCTGAATATAAATTTCGATAATGTGCACTCGTTTGATCGTGAAAAGTCTGCTTAAAACGCGATGTCTGGCGACATCTTCTTAACGTTTGCAACGATTTGTTACGCGTACAATCTCTCAAGAAAACTGAGAAAGTACTGTCGAGTTGTTTAATTTAAGAGAAGCGATACTCGAAGTTGTTTTGAATTGAAGTTTCTTTTGTTTTTCAATTAAAAGAAGAGTTACGGAAATAGGTCGTTACGTGAATTGTAACAACGGAATAGAACGTGTTTCAGCGAAAATCGGTCGTTTACGAGAACACAAAGGGCGTACGCATAACAAATTCGTGAACGCAATCTCGGCACACGAATTGGCTATAAATGTGTTTGAACATCATACACGTATATATACTGGTGTCGGTATTAACCCCTGGAATAGAAAAGGGGCGCTACGATGGGCTGATGTCGCTTGCCGGTGTTTCTTGCTTTCACGGGCTTTCCTATGGAACATATCGGCCGAGCTTTCCATTATATTACATATGTACACTGGTACATGAGAGTATTCCAGCATTTGCAGTACGTTTATGGTTAAAATAGATACGTTCTTTTTATTTAAAAAAGGAATTTTTTTTGGTACGTGTTTCAGATTTACACGCCGATTGTTACATGTCATTGATCACTTTTTTTCGAGTTGTATACAAAATTTGAAGTTTTAGAATGTTCAGAATCTTTATTATAATTACTAAAACTGAATTGTTAGGATTCAGATCAGATTAGAATTATTAAAATTGGATTTTTACACGTTATTGAAAGCTTAATACGATTTTTACACGTTATTGGAAGTCCAATACTTTTCACACATTAAAAGTCCAATACGATTTTCTGACATAAAAGTAAATATCACTTATGACATATCAATTTCTAATAACTTTGAGTCTCACTAATATGGCGATATTTGTATCTGCGATACAAAGCTTGTATCCGCGATCCAAAATGGTTGACAGTGAAATGAAATTTCTGTATTGTTCCTTTAAAGCAGACATGCTGACACAATTTCATGACATGAAAGTTCTTTAAAAATAGACACGTGACACATCGGTTTAAAGCTTAAAGTTTGATGCAAATTGTATAAGCGTTTCATTCATATTTCTAATACAAAATGGATGATGAACAGTTTCATCGAACAATGATTTATAAACATGCAAAGTCTGACACAGTTTCATGACAAGTTTTTTAAAATTGTACATATGGTACATCTATTTGAAGCTTGAAGCATGAAGAAAATTTTTGTGTAAACGAAATGTAGTTTTATTTTCATTTTCAGTGAAAATTTTAGCTGGATTCTTTGCAAAAAATTACTTTCGTTGAAGTAATTAATTCAAACTGTGAAATGATGTACCTTTTATTTTTACATCAGAATGTTTTAAAGTAAAAAGTTGCACAGGGAAATTTTGTAAATTTTTCATGATAAAACGAATAAAAAGTTCCTATATTTTGAGATATATGTGAAAATTCTCTACTGATAGAGTTCAGCTGAATTATAAATAGATTAATTGTTTCAACGTAAAACCAATCATTTAGTATTTAGAATATTGATAAGGCGTTTATGTAGTAATTTTTGGCATACTTTGAGCTTTAATTTGATATACTATAAGTACTATTTTGTTATACTTTTCTGTCATGAAATCTTCGTTAATTTCATAAGCGTTGAAATGTGTCATTGTTTACTTTAACTGACAGATATTTGTTATGTAAAAAGTATCAATAATCTATTTATACAATTATTTTTCTTAAACTTCAAGGTACTAAATGTACAATTTAATTCAATGTGTCACACGTGCTATTTTGTGTAACTTTTATGTCATAAAATTGTATCAGACTTCGTGTTTCAAAATTAATCATCGTTTGATTTAACAGTCGTTCATTTTGAGTTGAAAATATCAATAAAACGTTTATTCCATCACTTGCCAGACTCCTCACGCTTTAATTCGATGTGCTATAAGTGTTATTTGTCGGTACTTTTATGTCATCAAATTACGTCACTGTGTTAGCAATCCACATCTACTCACGTGTCAAAGTTCACACTTTTGAAACTCGTATCATCTTTACAACATAAAAAACTCGCGTAGGACAAGTTCAATGTTCACCTAATTCGCATAAACAATTTACTATCTATTTTAACTATGAACATATTGATACTCGAAAACTGTCGTGTACCTGTGTGACTGTTATAAGCACGAAGGCGAGTTAACCAGGGAAAAATAAAAGAAGCAAGTGAAGGAGGAAGATATCGTGACCCAAACCTGACCCATACACCCCCCTTTAGGAATTAAACGTATTGTACCCTCCTTAGTTGAACTACCCTCTCAATGAAAATTTTTCACAATCGTTTAAAATGTGGAGTTAGTTTAATATTTTTTCGGAGAGCTAAAATTGAACTAGGAAGGGTAGCATCCCAACCACCCCCTTCTCGTGGAGATAGAGAAACGAACAGTGATAGGGGACGTAGGAAAACAGGATGACCGAGAACACAAATGACCCAGAATATACTTATACATGTCTCACACACTGACACATCGACCAGTCAAAGCAGGGACCACGTGATTATGTCTGAGCTGGAAATTGCGAATTAGCATGGAATAATCATTCACGTGGCTCTACTATCGACTCCACATCGATCCTCTGACGATCAATACCTCGATCCTGATCCCAAATTTCTGCTGTCTGCTGCTTTTCTTTTGGATTACTTTTTGGTTTTGTTTAATGCTTTGCTTTGATCGATCGCTTATCGACGAGCATGATCGCGTTTCTTTTGGAAACTTTATCGCTGATTGCATGGAAAATCAGTTGCTACTTTTTAAAATATAGGTGGAAAGTGAACTTGAAAATTGATAATGGTTTGTTAAAGTTTTGAGATGATTTTTCGAATTAATCATCTTTCGGAAAGATAAATAATTTAATGCTGGCATGTGTAATTTTGCTGTATGTTAAAGTATTTAGATGAAATTTTAGAATTGAATAATTGGTTGATGATGCTACAATTTTGAGAAAAATATTTCCAGTTGAAATTATAGAAAAATATACTATTTTGTGAGAATATTGAATAACGTGAGTAATCTTTTCTACTCAAATTTTATTACAGTTCCTGTATTCAAAAATTTGAAAGAATTTTTAAAAATTAACAATATCACACTTTTGAGATAAATATTTTGAAGTAGGAAATTTTCTTGTGTTTCTAAAAAATTATTAAATTTACCTAAATATTGTCAATTTACTGTTAAAAAAATTTTGAAAATCAATAGTACCAGAATTCTAAAAATAAATATTTCGAATTTGGTTTACAAGTAATTTTGACACAATATTAAATATGAGCATGTGTAATTATTTTATAATTACATTTTTTACTAGTTAATAATTTATAACGTAGAATATGAATTTTAAATTAGCAATAAAATATTTCGGATAACACTGCAAAGGGTGAGTTACTGTAGTTTACTATCTTAAATAATACTTCTGCTTATAAGATTAAAAAAGCGTATTTTTAAGAAAATTCTCTTTAGCGCAGCATGCTCTTTGCAAGTCTTGTAGTATTGGAAACTTTAAGATTATTTTGACTCTTTTTTTTTTTCAATTACAATTTGCCAATCGTAGTTTGTTTTTAATATCTCTAACTTTATGATCTACAATAATTATAGGATAAACAAATATTTACTATTTAAAAAATATGTCTCATTTTGTGCAAAATTATTTTGTTACAGGAACAACACTGTTTCGCAATTAACAATATCTTTGAGATATTGTGTAATATAATCAGTAGTTTTGCACATTGATTGCAAAATTATTTTAAGAAACATCGTGTTTTGTTCAACAAAGTCAAAGTAATCTTAAAACACACAAGACGTACAAGAATACAAATATTTTTTATTTTAACATGTATATAATCTTAGAGAATAAAAATTATTTAAGATAATGAATAGTAGCTCATCCGAACTGCAAATTTGTTAGTTCCAAGTATTTATATCAAGATTGTTAAAAAAAAATTATTTCAAACGGGAGGCGTGAAAATTTGAGATAAAAATTCGTTGCATTATTGCAACTCTTTTTAAATTTTTAAATCGCTAAATTGCTAAATCATTAAATTGTTAAATTTTTAAATTGATAAATTGTTAATTTTAAATTTTATATTTTTTTTTAGAAAAAATACTGTATTTAGAAGTTTGAAATATACCCGAATACAGTAATATTAATTTTTTAATTGATAAATGTAGGTACAGTTGTTCTTAAATTCAATATTTCTCTGTATACATATGAATTTAATATTCATAATTAATAAGTGTCTGAAAAATGATTGATACAATAAACTTCAAACGACAGAAAAGATTGGCTCATTCAAGCTTGTTAAAATACATACAAGTTCACTTTACAAAAAATTCACTTTTATTTAATAAAATACCAGTCAATAAATTCTACAATGTTATTTCACAAAATACAGTCAATAAATCGTACAATTTCACATGTCATTGAGTCCACAATCCTGAAACGTTCAAAGAGCACAAACGTAACTTTAAAATATCGCTAAACACCTATACGTCGTTTGAAGTTGTGAATTTTCAAAACTTTAACAAAACCACCGTCACTTTCCTCCGCTGGAGCTTGAAATTTGCAAAGTAACAAAAGAAACGATCGAAGTTTGTCTCGGCAAAGTATTTTACGATCGTTTTGTTTACGAATAATCTGCAGACACCGGTTTTCGGTTAGATTAGGTTCTTTTCGTTCTGTTTTTCGTTTGTCGGAATCGATTCGAGATCCCCGGCCACTTTCGACACCGTAACAACGGCAGTGAAGTTGATATGGGGATCAAGTTATTTGCAATCTGTCGACCCGTTGTCCAGAACCTAGGCAAAGTTTCCATGGTGGAGTCGATAGCTGAGTGACGTTTCCATGCCAGCCAGTAGCGAGCTTTTGCTCTTGAAATTCTCCGGTCTCCTGGGCATTGATGAGGCCTGCTACTCTGTAAATCGATTCCACGCGACACGACCTTTATCGACTATTTTCTTTTTGTCTCGATCGACCATTCTGTTATTCTTAATTACGCGACTGCTTCTGTTTTGATACCTTAATCTTTTGTTCGATATATTTTCGTTTTTTTTCCTTTCGAATGAAAATATTTTTTAACTTCTAAAGGGTATTAAACGTGGTTATTGTTATATGGTGATTATGTGGAATGATCTTTATGGTAATTATTTGAAGTGATCCTGATGAAGATCAATGTTCTGATTAGTTAATATGGTGCGTTAGAAAAGTATTTATTCGGTGAAAATATCATTTTATATAGTACTTTAAAGATGTAGGTAGACTCGTTATATTGCCACGAACGAGGTGGGCGGGGCTTGAGCACTGTAGATCTTCTGTCATTGGTGCACTGCCTTCGGCAGTCTTCGTGACTCTTCGGGTAATAGTATAATTGGTAAGAAACTCGTTCAACTAGCAGTAGCGGTAATATAACGAGAGTCCACTGTAATAATCGATTATAAGAAATTTGAAATATTATCAGAATTAATAGAGATTATTATTAGAAATTATTAGAATTGATGAAAATAATTTGAAGAAAAATTAACACGAGTCTTGTATAAAGATAGTATGATAATTTCTTGTTTCATTATCCACTATATAAATCGCTAAATTATCTGTTATTCAAATTATCATCTTATGTAAAATTATTGCCGAATGTAAATTTTTTAAAAATTGATGAAACGAAAAATTTCAGACTAAATTTGAAAGAAACCGTTTCTATTATTTATTTAAAATAAACTTTATTAGTAGTTTATTGAAAATAAACTTTATTAATAATGTTACATAATAATTTACATAAGATACATAACGTTTATTAATAATGAAATAATTGAATTATCTGGTACAATGAAATAATTAAAATGAAAATAATGAATAACTGAAATGAAATAATTAAAATTAAAGAATAATTGAAATAATTAAATTTTTTAACTAAAAAGTGTACCGTAAAGTTTAATATGAATTACATACATTTTTGTAATAATATAATTCAGAATATTTTCACTTCTCTAAAAAATTATTCAGAATATTGATCTTTATAGCAAATACCAAGATCATTGAATAATTATTTATTATTTATGTTACTCCGCATAATTACCGAATTTTCATTTATTTTATCAAGTATATTGTTTTGTTAGAAATGGATTGACTGTTTCTTTCTTAAAACGAAAACAAAAGTGTAATTGTTAATTACACGACCGATGGTGCTTTATGATTGATATACTATTTTATTTATTTTAATTAAATGCATTGTAAAAAACCGTAAAAATGTGAAGAGGAGTTCTTCATGGACGTATAATGAATTGCACTTGTTTTTCTTGTTGTATAGTCTCAATAAATGAGTCCTACATATTTTCTGCACCGAAAAATCAATGAAATTAAGTGTTATGTGTAGTAGAATATAATATTAAGTTAGCATAAATGAAGTTTGAAGGTGTCGAAAAGTATTACCAGTGCAAGGTACGTATTAAATCAGTGTTGACGTAGGGAGAATTAATTTATCGTTTAACGATTATTATTAAAATTCATTGAATAACAGCTCATTGAGATTTTACACTATTCTATTTAAAAAAGTAGTATTATACTACTTATACGTTAAATTTGTATTTATCATGAAATTGTGATTTCAGATAATCATATGCTGTGTACAGTAGACTATTGTTATATTGCCATACTGTAATAGTTAAAATAGTTTTTTTTTTAATTTGGTGAAACTCTGACGTTTTAGTATTATTTTAGTGGGAAAGCCACTAATTTCTTAATTTTCACATTTCTGAACTTTCATAGTTTTCATTTTCCAAAATTTTCAATTCCCACATTTCTAAGTTTCCAGAATTTTCAATTCTCATATTTCTAATTTTTCCAATTTCTAAGTTCTTAAACTTTGTAAATTCCAAATTCTTATTGCCTTTTTTAAAACATTTTAAGCTTTTACCGATTTACCAAGTTTTTGAGTATAAAAATATTTAACTTCTTCAACTTTTTAATTTTAAAGTTCTTAAATCGGTAAGTTTTCACAGTCACCGAATTTCTAAGTTTCCAAATTTGCAAATACCTCGTTTTCCACATTTCTCAATTCTCGAATTTCTAAATTCTGAAGTGCACATTTTCTATATTTCTCCATTATTTCCAAATTCTCAAATACCTCCGTTTGCACATTTCTCAATTCTCAAAACTCCAAATTCCAGAATACCTAATTTTTCAATTTCTCAATTACCAAATTTCTAAATTCTCAAATACCTCCGTTTGCACATTTCTCAATTCTCAAATCTCCAAATTCCAGAATACCTAATTTTTCAATTTCTCAATTACCAAATTTCTAAATTCTCAAATACCTTCATTTGCACACTTCTCAATTCTCAAATCTCCAAATTCCAGAATACATAATTTTTCAATTTCTCAAGTTCTGAAGTTCCTAAATAACCAAATATTTAAACCCATAAATTTCTACAATTTCACACCCTCGTTTTCCCAAATCCGCAAGTCTTTAACTTCCTACATTCTGAAACATCTAAGTTCCCAAGCCTCTAATTTACTAAATCTCCAAAGTCCAAAACTTCTAAGCTCCTAACTTCTCAAAAGACATCTCCTTACATCCCTATGTATATCTTCGAAACTAGTCATCATCGCTATAAACTAGTCTCCAGCAAACCGCCCCTAATTCCTCCAAACAGTGAAAATCCCCAGAATCTACAATCCAAATCTCAGTAATCTGACGATACTCAACGATCCGTCAGAATTTCCGTCACGCGTCACAGCAGTCACCTACGCTCTAATTAATTAACATCATACTAAAATGAAATAGCTACAGCAGTAAAAAATCCGTGTTGTCACGAAATTCTTTCTGTTTCATGTTTAAACAGTGACCAGTTTCATCGGAAAATACAGAACATTTTCAAAATGGCGGTGCAACCAACTAGAAAGAGAATTTACATGAAAAAATAAGGCAAAAATACACAATACAATTTTTCCATATGTCACTTCATTTTTGAAAAAACTGAGTTTGAACAGTTTCGAAATATTTATACGAAAAATTGTTCACAAAAATGATAAATGCAACAACTTGTCATTGCTTTGAGAATTAATGACACTAAAGTTTGTTATCATTCTTCATTATTGATGTAGATTGTAATGTTTAATGCGATGAATTTAGTCGATGATAACAAACACACAAGTAACGAACCTGATAAAGTAATAAATCTATTTATTAATAATATCTGTTGACTTATGTTTGTTTATTGAGTGTAAATAAACTAGTTTACAAATATTTAAAAAGTTAGCGAATAAACTTTTAAAAAATGTTCAAATTCAATTTCCTTGAAAATGAAGCCTCGTGTGAAAACATATGATTCCATACTGTTTATTTATTTTTCCACGTTGATTCGCTCATTTTTTGGTCGTACCACTTTGAAAACACCTTGTATACCCTATATAGGATTGAATTATCCTCGCTAACAACATCGTTCTCGTGTTAATAGCTGTCGTGCAATTAGCGTTTTACGAGAGTTCCGTACTCTTACGATCGTAACCTGTTTACGATTGTCGCGAGACTGCTGATAGACAGCTCATAAATCCATGAAACTGCACTAGAGATGGTGCACCGTTTGTTGTTGCTGTCTGATCGCCGCTGTTAATCATAAACCGTTAATCGTGTTTATCCTCCTTGCTTCGACAACGGATTGTTATAACCACCAATAGGAACTGACAAACTGTACGGTTGATACCGTTGCGTATCAAGATCGAGATATGGAGTGGATCAATCCGTTTAATTCGCTGTCAAATGGCACGAGAATCGAGTCACGGTTTAAACACGTATGCGGATAGCAATTTTGACTGCTGTGGCGGTTATCAGGGGCCATTTTGAATATTAGGTGTATGGAGAGCAATTAATAATGAGAGATGAATAATTTTGTCCTGGTCAGTATGTTCGAGTTATGGTCGAACGGGATTATAACACAGGAATATTGATGTAATCGAAAATGTTGGGAGATGCTTGCTATTTTCTCGCGTCAGGGGCTGTCGTTTTCTTTTCTTTAATTTGTAGTGAATGTGATATAATACAAAGTTGTAAGCAATTGAAATTGCAGATTTTAAACTTTTTCTTGTCTGTGATGTCGGATTAGTAAGTTTTTTACTTTCGAGTTCTTTTCATTTATGAAGTCACAAATTTTTTAATTTTCTGAGGTATGTAATTTTTACATTTTTTGGGCTCTGACTTTCCACGCTAGGAAATTCCGAAATTCTTAATTTTCTAAATTTTTAAAGTTTCTGAATTTCTGAATTCTCATATTTCAAAATTATTGGATTAGTAAATTCTCAAATTTCAGAATTATTGAATTTCTAAATTCCCACATTTTTGAATTATCGAATATTTAAATTCCCAAATTTCTGAGTTATTGAATTTTCAAAGTTCCAAATTCCTTATTTGCCAAATTTGAGAGTACCCAAATTTCTAATTCTTCAAATCTCGAAATTCATAATTCTAAAATTTCTAAGTTTCCAGAATTCTACATTCACAAGTTTCTAATTTCTAGTGTGTGTAAATTCCCAAATTGATAAATTTCCAAATTCCTAAATTCTAAGTTTCTATATTCTCAATTTCATAAATGTCAAAATTGCTGATTTTCCAAATTTCTAAATTCTCAACTGTCTTGTTTCTCAAACTTTCAAACTTGTTGATTCTCAAATTTCTAAATTTTCAAACTTCTTGGTTACCAAATTTCTAAATTATCAAATTTCTCAATCCCTTAGTGTCTACGTTCCGTAAGTCCTCATTTTTTAAAATTAGATTTTTAACTTTCCGAATTTCTGAACCGCCAGATTTGTTAGTTATGGAATTTTTAAATTTCCTATTTGCAAATTTTCCTAATTTCTAAGTTTCCAAATTCCTACTTTTCTGAATTCTTAAAGTTCCAAATTTCCAAATTCTCATATTCTTCTGTTTTAAACTCTGTTTCCAGCTTTATAATTTAAAAAATTTATAAAAACCGAAGTTTCTAGTTTTCCTAATTTCAATCCTCATACTTCTAATTTTCCAAATTTCAACTTTCATATTTCCAATTTTCTAAATTTCCAAGTTGTTAAATTTCGAAGCTTCAGAATTCTGTAATTCCCAACTCCATGAATCCAAAAATTTCTAAATTTCCAAATTTTCATATTCCTAAACATCTGAACTCTAAATCTCACATTTACAAATTTCATATTTCTCAACCTTCAAAATTCGGAAATTTTTGTATTAAAAAGTTGCTAAGTTCTCAAATTGTTATATTTTTATATTTATATAATAAAATATATTTATATTTATATTTTTATATTATTTTTAAATTTTTGTATTTTTCTGAATTTCATACCTCTCAGTAGATAGGGAGGGAGAACAATAGAGTCTTAGAATGGCGGCAATATAACAAGAGTCTACTATACTTTTATTATCTTATTAGAATAAGCTTGTAAATTGGGAATTCAATTTGATGACTAGTCACGTAGTACTGTGATACATAATGTAATATTCAGTACTGTGATACATAAAATAACAGTATAGCCGAACAATTAATTTGAATGTCCTTTTGATGGAAAATTACCATAATGTATCATACTACATCACAAATCAATAAGCTGTTGAATGCACATTAGTAGGTTTATGTGTACCTCCTCACAAATATGTTAAATATCATTATCTTCATTTATATGTGTCATAAACCTCAATAAGCACTTGTATTCTATAATTTGTTTAATATTTTTCACGACAGGCTGGTAATACTTTTATTACACCTCAAGAAAAGCAAAAAGTGAAAGAAAGCATTGATTTTTTTAAACAAGCTATTTTTCGTTACAGAATAGTGCAATTGAAAAATAGTCAATCCCTTAACTGGCATTTAATTTATTATTTACTTGTTATTAAATTTGATTTTATTTTAAGGACGATTTTATTTTTGCGACAGTGTTTCTGTACGATAGGAGTTGTTTGTTTACCTTGTTCTCACACTCCTACTGTATGTAACAAATTAAATATTGCAATTTTCCTTCGAAATTTGCAAGAGGCAATTGGAGAGTTTGAGGAGCGAATGTTCGTCACTGGCGAAGCTTAGGCTAAGTACGTATTTGTTTCGCGCACACCTGTTAGAATCCCAATTTCTATAATACAGCACAGAATGTTCATAGTAATTAGAAACTTAGCACAAAAATGGATACAACAATTCGAATAAGAATTGTGTCAAATAGTGGATCGTCGAAGGTTAGAAACAATTTTAGAAACTTGTATATTTCATGATTGTAAATATCACTTCACTGACTTTTTTATTATGCAAGTGGAAATATAACGATCGATACTGTTTTTATGTTGTACATTTTGTTTTATCGAAGTGTGAGTGCGAATGTATCGAAACGAGATTTCTGCGTATCGCACACGAATGTCTGGTTTTGACTCGAAAAAACACTTTAGAAAATTTCTTTAGTCCATTCGGTCGTCAATAGTCAAATTTTTAAAAAACGATACCTGGCTTCTGTTTCGGAATCCAAGTGTATAACGTTTCAGTCGTACCAAACAGAATTTCCCACGCTTATTTTGTAGTAAACCGGTTTCCCGAATTTGATTTCACGCTTGATCAAATGTTGTTTTATTTTGAAACGTTCTAAAACCGTGCTCTGTTGCAGTCAGATATCGCCGATAAACTTTAGCAGGTTTCCCTTAAAGTTGCATGGTTCACCTTTTAAAATTGTAGAAACGTAACATGTAGTTTATAACGTGATACATTCAATTTTTAACATTCACAAACAGGACTTTCTTAAAATTTTAAATATAACTTAATAAAATCGCAATAATTAATATTTACACCGGTTAATAATAAATATAACATATCATAACTAACTACAAATTGATAAATAAATATTTTAAAGTAAAAATTTGTGTAAAACATTTTTAAAAGCTGAGAAGATTGGTTAAAAATTGAAACAGAAGATATACGAGCATAATTGTAGTTAAAGAATATAGTATTATAGGAAGTTAGTAACATATTGTACAGTTAATATAAATTATAGTGTTTAGAATGTTTTGAGAAGTAAAAAATTAGTTAAATTTATTTTTATGTGAAATTAAAACGGTATTAATAGTGTTATTTAGTTAATTGTAAAAGTGAAATTCGAATTTCGCGCGTGGAGCATATCAAGATTGCGCATGCGCGAATCGTCTAGTATATTGTTTTTCGCCCTAACAGAATCCGATATGATAATACATAATGCATATTTATTATTTTACACTTGTTTGAATTAATTTTACATGTACTTTGTATTACAAATACGTTATTGCGTCTGTTGATTATTATTTCAATATTAGTTAATTAAATTGAAGTTTATACGAATGTTTCTGACACATTTAATTAACTTTGACGTTAATCGATTTATAGGGATAGTAAATTAATTTTGTGGCTGAACAAATAATTGAATTAGATCTTTTCAGTGATTACAAGATTAAATTATTAATATTCATATGATTTACATTATAAGTATCGTTGAAGTTGATTTATGCAATTTGGAATTAAACGAAGTAAATTTAATTATTACCGAACAATATATTTTTTAATTTTCTTTTTTATTGCAGTAAAATTTTGGAGTTGATTGAGTTTGTTTTTAAGAGTACTTCTGAATATTTATCGTACTTTCGTAACTACAGCAAAATATATGTAGATTGTAAATTGTAGATTGTTAAAAATATGCATCACAATATTTGGTTAAAAATATTCATAGCAATATTTAATGCTGTTAGTTTTGTTTCTCGAATGTTTATAAATGTTTATATTACATACGTTAAAATAATTACAAATTTGTAAAAATCTTTTTTGTAATAACTAAGTAAATCTACAAATTTATATTTTCATTTATAGACTGTTTTAAATATTTGTTGATAGTTCATTAACAAAAATATTATTGAACCAAATTTTACATTTTGTTTCAATTATTGTAAACGAAATTGAACGAAAAACATGCAAAATTTCGTATCAAATTACTAACAAAATTATCAAATATTTTCCAGAAGTTTTCCTAACATAATTCTGGTTGAATCTCACTAAAATCTTTGAAAATTAAATTATTTTAATTCTTGAAATTAGCGTTAAAGTGCTAATATTATGTTTAACTCTACTGAATTCAAATTCTCATTAAAAAATGATATTTTTTTAATTAATATCGTTCACCAGTTTAATCTTTCACAACACTGCTTAGCGTGATGATCTTGACAATATATTAAAAAGTTATCAAAAGGTGACTTTTATTAATTCTATTAAATCTATTATTATGTGTCAAATAGTAATTCACCCTTTGTTTACAATTATCATAATAAAATTAAGATACGTTTTTTATTTGCTCTACTTAACCGATACAAATAAAATTAGACATCAACCTTATGGTAAAAGTTACATAAAATTAATAGAATTACAGAAATGTACATCAGTATGAAATAATTAACTTAATCAATTTCGTTCACTTCACAATGATTCACACACAATGTTATTTGAAAAGATCCCTTAAAATATTTACAAAATTATACATGACACCAAAAAATGTTTCAAATAAAAGTAAAATGTATTAGAGTAGAACGTAATTTGATGTTAATTTTTTTGTAAATATAGATATAGAGGAGACACTAAGTTAATTGCTTTAATATCCTATTCGATGTAACTCATTCTTCATAAAAAAATTGCTAAGCTACTTATATCAAGAAACCATTAGTTCAAAAGGTATTTTAATGTTGTATAATAAATTGTAAGAAGAGATGTTTTAATGTCATATCTTATAAAACAGCTGTGTTCATTATACGCTGTTAAAATTCACACACATTCGAAATACAAGTAGTTCGATTTTATGGTTACTGGACCAGAATATAGTACTATTTCATACTATTAAATTTAAAATATCCTAAACAAATGGTCTTTCAACATAAATAAACGTATGACTTTTTACAAAGCAAAATCGATTGATGTATTAAAAAATACAAAAGTTATTTATCACATGTTCCTCACGTTTACAAAACATTTATTAACGTCAAATTGTCACTCTCGAAATTAACTTTTATCTTAAAAACTCTGCATCGACTGATGTACTAAAAATTACAAAAACCGATATTCATATGTCGTTCACATCTCTACCTACAGAAAATTTATTAACGCCAAATTATGTCACTCTCGAAATTATTTAACTTCCATTTGGAACGTTTTCTGGTGCCACGAACAATTTCGGGGATATTCGAAAGGATTTCTCGAAACGGGACACCCTGTATAAGGACATGTGTCGATGATGTGGTCAACACTGCAGTTAAACGTTGCTTTGATCCGGCGTATATGGAGTTGGTAAACAAACATTTGGTGGTTCCCTGATGAAATTTTTCTTCCCTCGACGACCAAATACCGTGAAATACGCGAACCACTCGATACCTAACTTTCACCTGTTGCACGTGTGACCCTGCCACGACGTCTCGAGATACTTCACGTTCATACAACCACGCTTCATTCTTTTCTCTTTTCAAAACGAACCACCTCTCTTTCGTCCTCGTCTCTTATGCTTCCACGAAACAGTTCCACCCCTATTATACGCGTATCCTGCCTCTGATAATGAATCAGCAAATCCCTTTTCATTTGTTATTCCTCTAATTAACTTTCGCACGCTTTGATGGACCATGTGTTCGTTTGACGAAATAGCAATTAGATTAGGTTGAAATAATCGATTATCTTATTCTGCTTTGAATTTAATGGTGATGTGATTTTTTAACTTTAATCATCAATTAGCAACCCCTTTTCCATTTTTTATTCCGGTAATTAACTTTTGCGTGGATCATCGTTTGACGAAATAGCTATCACATTCGGTTGAAATAATCGATTAATATTTTACCCTGTTTTGAATGTATTGATGATGTAATTTATTAATTTTTCGACAGTTATTGAGCTAAGTATTTTTCTGAAATATGAGGTGTACAGTATGTCGGTAATTAAAATATCGCTGATATAATGATGAGTAATGTTATTAAATTTTTACTAGGATATAGATTAATGTTATTTAATTATCACTAAAGTAAGATGTCAATTGATATCCTCAAATTATCACTAATATACGATACGTATTAATATCATGTATTTATCAGTAAAATATAATATAAATTAACATCATCACTGTGACTAAAGTACAATTAATTATATTTCAGATAATATACTATAAAAATATACTAATAATTTATATCAAATATGACACTAATTAATTATTAAAATATAATATTAGCTAAAATAGTATAATTGTCACTAAAGTATAACATTAAATAATATCACTTAATTATTACTAAAATATAACAGTTATTAATATTGTTTAATTATCACTGAAATATAACAGCGACTAATATTATTTAATTATCACAAAAATATAATATTATGATCTTAACATAAATTTTATTATAAAATCTAACCTAACCTAACACATAACGTTTGTTAAGCTTCTTCGGGAAACCTGGTTACATTTTTGGAAATGTTAGGGAACTGCTTATATTTTTAATATGTTTTCAATACGGGATATTATAAAAACATTTCTTTATATTTCCACTTATTACATAATTTTAATCCCGTGATATTTGAACAAATATCACTACAATAATCGTAAAAATAATGAGAGCACTGAAAATTAAATATGCCAAAATATTTACACTACTTCTATATTCCTATACCTAATTTAACGTAACTGCTCACTGATAACATATCACTTTTCCAAGAATAAAACTCAAAAAATAATCATAAATATTTTCAAACTCTATTACATATCTTAAAATATTCCATTATACAATACAACAATAAATTCATTCAGGTTATTCAAATATTTTATTTACTATAAATTGAAATGATTCATTACTTTGAAAGAAATACTTAGAAACAGCAGATGGTATAGTGATTTCTCCGAGATTTCGCTTAATTATGCTTTTGTAATTTATATGCAGAAACTTTATAAATAACACGACGATCCACTTAGCAACTTCGATCGGCTGTTTCCGCAGGAATTCCATAGAACACGAAAAACAAGTGTACACGTTACGAGCTTAACGATTTACTCGTGTGTGCGAAGCAAATTCATTCCGTTCGGTTGCGCTCTTACCTGCGTGCCTCGAAATGGAAAAACGCTGTACAAAGGTATCCGTGGCACGTTATAATAGAAAATAAAAGCTAAACCGAGAGAATAAAAGCGTAAAACACAAGGCACACGCGTAAGAACCCGAACGATTTACCGACCTCTCTCGATGATACATTAAGCATCGTGCTCATCCTAGACCTTAAGTGTTTGATCGCGAGATGTTGGTAAAATAACCAAGAAAATCGTCCATTTTCAGTATCAAACGTTCCTTCAGTTTCTGTACCCGTTAATTGTTACGTCTGAAATAATTGTACCCAATTTACTCAAAGTTATTCACCCGATTATTTCAAACGTACGTTTTAATTAATGTCCGTTAATTAGCTGGAAGTTTGAGAAATTCGAATGGTCGATTTTCTTTGCACATATGCGCGTCGGACGCTTTGTTTGTTGATCGCAAACGAATTTGTAAATATTTTCATTCGGAGATTAATTAATCGCATTCCCCGTAGAGTACGGTGGCATCTGTCTCGTTTTCTCTTCCAAGTCTCATTTTTTAATTTTGTTTGGTTAATATGTCTTGATAATTTGTATTTCGATATATGTGGGACAAGCTTAAATTAATTCAGCTGCGATTAATTTTACATAAATGAAGATTATCTTCTTATTGTAGAATAGATTATGAGTTAGGTTAGGTAAAATATTCGAGTACCAATATCATTCGTATTTGAAATTTTTATACCACGAACCTGTAATTGTAATCTTAATATAATTATTACTTTTGTTTTTAATTCTCTAAGAATTGACATTTAAAAAAATATGACACTCATTTTTAGGGAAAATAATAGTTTTGCCAGAATCGTTTGGATCATTAATATTTTTATTTATTCTAAAGATTGGAGATAAGATGAATAATGTCTTACAATTAATTCTAATCTTTTTTCGTCATTAAGTATCTTTATCGATTATAATTTGAAAGGTTTCCACCACTGTAATATGTATTATTTTTAATAAAGAAAGAACATGTGTCAAGTATTAAAATTTCATTAAAATGATGATCAATAGATTGTGTCACTTGATCAATCAAATTAATCAATTAAGTGATACATTAAATTAAATGATATATCAATGGTGTATCAAATTAAATGATGTATCAATGATATATCAAATTACACAATATATCGATGATATATCAATAATATGTATTATTATATCAATTAAACGATGTCCCTTATTATTTTATCATCACTTTCTGTTTGCTATTTACTTTTCGTTAATATTTTGATATTGCGTTAATAAAAATTAATTTGATGTTAATAAAAAAATCACCAGGTTGCAAATAATGCACAAACATATGAATAATTCTCTGTAAAAACAAAGAATTACCAGAAACAGCGAGTTTCCGAACAGCTGCCACCGTAAGCTCGTGTAAAATGCAGTCCGAGCGCATTTCATCGATTACTATGTCGCATATTAACGCGTCCCCCCATGACCCCAACCTCATTCTAAGCGTAGAGAAAATCAGGAAGGAAGTTGTTCTCGAACACCGTTCACACGAACCCCGTAATACTAATTTGAAGCCCGTTTCACCAACCCTTAGCCAACCAACCTCACCACCCCACTTGTACATCACAAAGAATCAACATTCGATGATCGAACGGCTAATTATAGTATATTTAATGTACAACATGTGTGCGTGCGTGTGAATGTATGTATGTGTCGCATGTACACGTGTTTATGTGTTAACACGTTTATGTAAATACTTCGATCGATGTGCAATTAATATACATTTGTAGGTGCATGTATTCCCCTCTGTCTTCAATTTTGTGTACAGGCTGACTCACAAACGGTGTACACCATTGAAACTGTACTTCGATCATGGGTTTTATTTTCATATTTCAAATTCAAACTAACGGATTTAATTATTTTTTATACTGTTAAATATTGCACATTTGCGAATGTAGACACTTTCTGAAATCACAAGAGATTCTCAAATAGTTCATCATATTTTTAAGGCTCCAAGTTTTAAATTTTAAAACTTGAGTTTGGATTTTTAGATTTTTCTGATATATTTGAAATCCTAGAATACTGTTCACACAGAGTGATATTTTTGTAATATTACCTTGTCTACTAAAGTTACCTTATGTGTTAAATTAAATTGACGTCAAGTGATTCACTCTGTGAAAATTTTTGAGATCATAATCTTAAATGAACTAGCAAATTACAAATTCATGAATGACTTTTCTTATATCATGAAAAATTTATTATTTCATGTGTGTAATGACTCATTTTTTAATGGTGTGCATTCTTCTGAGACGTGTATACAATTTACCCTGTTTAGAACTGTCCCAGGCGTACACCCGAAAAACAAAAATTATGGCTTAATTTATTAAACATCGTGGAGGTCACCTATGACCCACAACACAAATTTGATATAATCGATTGTCAAAGAAGAAATTAAAAATAATTTTAAACGACTACATTAATTTCTTAAAGTAAAATTTATATTAGAAAGTAAAATAAATAATTTTCGAGTACATTATCACTAGAATCCAGTTATTAAAAATTTTCAATTATATCAAATTTGAAGGGTCATCTGTGACCCCCACAGTAGGGGTGCTATCGATTGTTAAAATATCAAAGTAGCGCCCACATAAACATTCCAAGTCCTTGAAACAATGTACGAAAATGACCCCAGAGTAAAAACGTTCTCCGAGTGAATCTGTGTTTACAATATGGAGGGCACGAATTGCCCTCGCTACGAGCCCTCCAAGCTTTTTAACGATGCAAATGCTTCAGGAATATGTATATTCTCCGTAAAAGTATCCTCGGCTGAAAACTTCATCGTTTAATCGCGTTTCACAGCAACCAGATCGTTAATCCTCGATCGGTAGCTCCCTATTCGCTGCGCAAATCGCGCCAGGGATTTAGTAATTATTCCGAAACGCGATTACATTCGAGGAAAGGTTAATTCTCAGCCAGCGATTGAATACGTCGATCAATGGCTTGGGGATTATGTCGATTAAATTGGAGAATTTACGGTGGTTGTACACTGCCATTATTTTTGTCCGGAAATTATTTCTTGTCGCCAATTTTCGATTAATCTCACCATCGTGCATGCGTCGACAAATCTGAGACAGCATTGGGTCTTTTTCTGCTAATTAATCTTTTCGAACAGAGTGCAAATATAACACTTTCGATACATGATCAAATTCATGTGCAAAATATTTTCGATAATAGGATACGAAATAATATTTTTCGAACTGAACGTGGAGAATATCTTTTGAATTCAACGTGTAAAATTTTTCGAATTCAACGCATGGAATAATTTTATTACAAATTTTTTATCATAAATTTTGTCTGTACCTTTAAATAAAACGCATCGACTTTTTCTCCCTGCAAGAATATACTGCACGAATATCACTCATAATCTGATTACTCATACAGTGCGTTTCAAAAATATTGTTCATTTCAAAATTTGCAAATTTTTCGTGTGGAAAAGTAGAAAATTGTCAAGCAATTTTTTATTTGCTATTGCAAATTTGCAATTTGCTGATGATTAACTTTTATGAAACACCTTGTATTATCAATTAGTTATATGTAACAAGAATATAAAGATTTTTACAAAAATATAAATGAGATTTGTACTACAAAATTAATACTATGTAACAGTACATTAAATTGTTTACTTTCTACGTATATAAAAGTTCCTTCAAAATTATATTTCATATATGAAATTTTTTAATTTAATTTTTCTTGTATATTATTCTTTTAATACATTTACAATAGTAACACTTTTATGAAGAGTGAAAATCGTCAAATAAATATACAAGTTAACTTCAAGTTACATACTGTACTGTTTTATATCATGACAGCTCGTTATACCACTGAGCTTCGTTATTTATGTTATTAATTAAAAACTAGTGTAGTAATTCCTGCAAGGAGAGTTTGAGTGTGGTTCTCGAATTTCTTTCGCTCTGTCGTTATAATTCATTTTTCACTACGGAAGGTAATGAAATAATGCTAATCTTGTCGAGGTTTCTTGCAGTATATGAAATTTTATTGCTAGCAAACAAATCTGTTCTGACGGCGGTAAACACGAATCGGTTTAAACGATCAAGCTTCCCGAAGTAATTCCGATGAGCCTCGAGGATGGAAATACCGGTCGTAAAAGTTGAAATGGTAGACCGCATCTCGTTTGGCTCTCGATCAAAGAGCAACAGGGGTTTAAAAGAAACCGGGGAAACCGTTTAAAAAGCGTTCGAGCACGGAATAAGTATCCTCACCGGAAGTTTCCTTGTTCTATGCTGTTCCTTCGGATTGAAAGAAGCTTCAGAATGATAAGAAAGAATCAACGAGAACTTTATGCGGATATAATAACGTTGTCTGCTCGCAAAAATAATGAGCAATCTCTTCTCTATAATTATACAGTTATAGTGTACTGAAATAAAATCTCTTATAGAAGCCATTTGCTGAAGTGGACGTTTTGATTGACTATAAAGCAGAAATGGTGTTGTACGTGATAGCTATGTTAGCTAGTCTAATTTATTTTACATAAAATATTTAATCACGACGAAAGTGATGAGATAAATACTTATTCAGTATGATAAAAAGTACTGTACTGATATATTTTTTATATTTTGTATTCATTTTATTAATATATTATGTTGATATAGTATCTTAGTATAATGTCATACTATATTTTATTAATATATAATATTATAATAAATAAATTAAAGTAAAATATATTTTATTATATTATATTTAATATAGACAGAAAAGATGGGATACATTGGATATTCTATTATGTAATATATTTTAATTCAATAAAATATAAAAAACATGCATTTATTACAGTATAATACTGTATGTTATACAAAAATTTTGACAATACATTCCATTAAAATATATTATATAACAAAATAAACTATATATTGAACCTCTTTTGTTTATACTAAATATAAGAAAACCTTAAATATGAAATATGCAATATATTATATATTCCTACAAATATTAAATATAATAAAATTTGCAATAAATTAAATACCCATATTCATATCATATATGATAAAATATAGTATATTATTCTCCATAATATCGCGTTACTATTTTAGGATTAAAATAAACGATAACTTCGTGTAATAACACGTGTATCTAATGTACAAGGAATATTAGCTATGTTACAACAGAAATGTATTCTGCTACAAATAATTGTTCTACAGAAATATTTAATTTCAGTTTTATTGTTCTACAAACTTATTTAATAACTTCGTGTAATAACACGTTTATTGTGAGACACATGTTAGAAACATGTGAGGAATATTAACTATTTTACAACAGGAACCTATTCTATTATAAATAAATGTTTTACAGAAACATTTAATTTCAGTTTTATTATTGTACAAAAATATCTGATAACTTCGTGTAACAGCACGTGTACTTAACGTCCTGGAAATATTTACTGTTTTATTACAGGAATGCATTCTGTTGCAAATAATTGTTCTGCAGAAATTTAATTTCAGTTTTATTGTTCAGCAGAAATATTCAATTTCAGTTTCATTATTTCACAGAAATATTAAAAATATTTAATAATATTAAATATTATTAATAAATAATAATTTTAATTTAATAATTGCTCAATAATATAATTTTTTGCAATTATGCTTTTGTAATATCTTGTAATATTTTTTATCTGTCAAATTGTTTCTCTAAACATGCTATGTAAAATTCAAACGTGTAATCTCATTGCTTTTGGAGCAGACTACGTGTACAGAACTGTGAAAAGCGGTGAGATCTTAAAATCGTCGGAACGTGACATAAAATCAATTGGAAATGCTCGACGCGTTTCAATTTTATCGAGGGAACAAAAGACAGCGACAGAAATTCGAGAACGAAGTTTCCTTTAGCGATTCGGGGAGAATAAGCGAATACGATATAAAAGAGGATTAAGAGGTTCCACAAATGTCGTCGGTCGTTTCGAACTTCTGTTCGAAGCCAGGATTTAAATAGTTACGTATTTTACAAAACCAAGACTCAATCTGTGTCAGTCGTCGTTTGTTCGAATCCTCTTTTTATTTTTTCCTCTTGCACGAATTGATGTGGCACTGTGCACTTGCGAACCTAGCGATAGATTGCACTAATGCGGAAGCAAAGCAAAAATTATTTTATTTTTGAAGCATGTGTATTAGCTTTTCGCTGTGTAATCGAAGGCAGGAACATGTCTGCTGTAATTGAATTTTCGTTTTGGCAGGTCGATCTGGTGCTCAGTTCGGAGACTGGTGGCGATCTGTCCGATTTCATTACGAACGGGGAATGGTACCTTATCGGTAAGTCTATTTCAAATTTTAATTAATCATGTTTGCGTTTTTTCTGTGTATCGTTTTGGTGATTTGAAGAGACAGTATTGTATTAAGTTTGATATGTGACTTTGGCCACACAGTTAATGTGAGATCTCAGTTTTGTGATTTGATCATTTTGTATCAGAGCCATTAATATTCGAGTAATTTGTATTTTGCTACTTTGTATTTGAGTAATTTGTACTTTACCACTTTTTATTTCACTAATTTGTATTTTACCACTTCGTACTTGATTAATTTGCACTATATCACTTTTTATTTGACTAATTTGTACTTTATCCCTTCATACTTGACTAATTTGCAGTTTATCACTTTTTATATGACGAACTTGTATTTTATCACTTCGTACTTGACAAATTTGTAGTTAACTGATTCGATTTTAACCTATTCATGTTTGACGAATTTGCCTACTCGAGTTGGACCTATTTGTATTTGTCGAATTCACGTTTGATCGGTCCACATCTGACGAATTCAAATTTTATTAATTCATACTTGAGGAATTCAACTTTGACTAACTTATGTTTGACTTAAATTTAACTCATTTCAATTTTACATCATATTTGTCGAATTCGAATTTGACCAATTTGTATTTAATCGATCTGCGTTTGATTCGCTCATATTTAACTGATTTGTACCTGACCGTTTCGTTATTTAGCCAAATAATCATCAACAAACTCGTACTTAAGCAACTTATATTTGATCGATTCATACTTGACCGCTTCATATTTGACCAGTATTTGACTTGTATTTAAGGCATCCGTATTCACCTAATTCGAACTTGATCGATTCACATTTAGTCAATTTTTTTTCATACTTTTACTCATATTTGACGTTATTAAATTGTATTTAATTTATATTTAACCTAGTTGTGTTTCACTGACTTACATGTAACCAATTTATATTTGACGTACTCATATCTGATCAACTGGTATATGACCAATTGATAATTGACCTACTCGTATTTGACCAATGCGTTTAACCAACATGTAACCAATTTATATTTGACGTAATCATATTTGACTAACTAGTATATGACTAATTGATATTTAACCTACTCGTGTTTGACTAACATGTATTTAACCAATTAATATTCGACGTACTCATATTTGACCAACTTATATATGACAAATTGATATTTAACATACTCATATTTGACAAACTACAATCGATTATTCTTTGATAAATATATATGTAACTAATTATAAGTGGGACTTCAAATACTTGGGTAATCAATATGTAATTTAATATTTGATCTATTCGTATTTAGTCAACTTGTATATAACCAATTAATATTTGACCAACTTATACATAACTAATTTTGGGCCTACTCATACTTGACTAACTTACATGTAACCAATTAATATTTGACATACTCATATTCGACCAAATTAGACTTCACCAATTAATGTTTGGTCTACTTATATTTAACGAATTTACACGAAAGCAACTGATATTTGACTCACTGGTATTTGACCGATGCATAAATGACCGATTATAAACAACAAACATACAAAAATGCAGCAAGTGAAACAAATGTCCCGATCTACTATGGGCGCTATTGCACTTTTTCAAGTTTCCTTTCAGCACCGAAGGTGTTATCGTTGAAAATTCTCGGCGGTCGTAAAGGGAGAACGGTATTCAGGTTATAGGGTCGTGTCGCGCTACGTTGCACCCTGGCCGTGTCAAAGAAACCTAAATTTATTAATGCAATTTCACGCCAGCATATTCGCCAAGATTTCCTTCTCCTCTCTTCATTATTCATCCGCCGCATTTCGAATTCCTTGCCGCGTGCTTTCATATGCCAAGAACGCGGCGGATGAGCTTTCGAAGAAAGAAACGGAAGACACCTTGCAACTTTCACGATCGTGTTTTCTATAGAGTGAGAAGATCATCGACGAAAGCCGAGGAAGAGCACAAAAATGGCCACGAGAAATCGAAGGAATCGTCGGATAGACCTGCTCGTAAAACGGAAACAGTGTGAGATCTTCGTTGCTCGGGATCCTCTTCGTGGTCGTAGGATAACGGAAATGTAGCTTCCTTAACGATTTCCATCGGCGTGCCTTTACGTTTCATTGACTCGATGTACCAAACACAACGTATTTTTTTGAGGAAATTGCCTTCTGTTCTGAGATTTAATACAACAAATTTTTAAAAGTTGTTCGCTATTTTCTGGTAGTTTCGTTTTATTTTGAATATCTGGAGAATATTTGAAATAATGTCATTGATTACAAATGTCTTTATTTTATACGTACAGATATGTAAATAGAGTACACTGAGTAGATACAGCAAGTGAAACAAATGTAATAAATATAAACAATATAGCAAATATACCAAGTATAGAAAATACATCAAATAGTGCAAATATAGTACATATAAACAATATAATAGATCTAAAGAGCATAGCAAATATAGCAAATATCGCAGATATAGCAAATATGGCAAACATAGCAAATGTAGCAAATCTGATACAGTAAATATAGCAGATAATGCAGACAGAGAAAATATAGCAAATAGACTAGATAGGACAAATATAGCAAACAAGATAATTAGAGCTGTTAGATAAAGAAATAGCTATTCAATTTTTTGCGTTCGAAGATTATTCGATTTAATAAATGAAGCACTTAACCTCTTAGGCTCAACGGTCCACTACAGTGGCTCACTCTACTGACTCACTCGCTCACCGTTTCAATTGAATGATCGTTTTCATATGTTTTGATTCGCACTTTTTTGCCTTTCCCACGGTTTTATAAGAGTATTAACAAATCCCACAAAAGTACATTACATGTAAATAAAAGGTAACGCCAAGTAGGTTAGGCACCATGGGAGCACCTCTTTGCACTAATACACGATATTGGAAATATTTGGAAATTACATACTTTGTGAATTTTCTAAAAAATTATCAAAGTTAAAGCATATCATATCTTTGGGAAAAATTATAATTTAATCATTAAAAACTTCATTCCAATGTACTCGCATAGAGAATAGCATCGTCTAAGAGGTTAATTACCAAACTTATATTGTGATTTGCAAGTACTCAAATCGATGATATAATTCCTTAAGCTGTCAAATTTCAAAATCGTCAAATTTTTAATTCGCAAACTTCAATATTTAAAAATCTTCTAATTCTTAAATTTTCAAATCAAATTTTTATCTATGCTTCCAAATTCTCGAATTCTAAAATTTCCGAGTCCTCAAATTTACAGATCTTCAAATCCCTAAATTCTGAATCCAAAACTTCCAAATCTCGAAATTTCAGGGTTCTGATATTTCCAAACTCTCAAAGTCCCTTTCCAAGTCCTTAAATTTGCTAATTTCCGAATCCTTAAATTCCTAATTCTCCATAATTCCTAACGTCCGAAATCTTCAGCTCCTCGTATGTCCTAATTTCTACAGTTCTCTATTTGAAACTGCTAATCAAATACCAACAACTTGTCGATCTTGTTTTCCATGTATTACTCTTTTCCCTAGAGTGACCCACCATCGTATACCAGCTTCTATATTACATGCAGAAGTAGGTGAGCCAAAAGTGTCCCACAGGTGTAGCAACAAGCGAGTCAGGTACTTTCTTATTCAAATTATCGAGCTCAACGCTACAGCGGTGGTTTGATAATTGGAAACGTTTAAAAATGTTATTGTTACTACAACCATTAGCACGACCTTTGTTACTCAACGGAAGTCAATGCACTGTTGGCATTCCTTTATTAAATTTCTA
This sequence comes from Megachile willughbiella, assembly GCA_945859595.2. Taxonomy (NCBI): domain Eukaryota; kingdom Metazoa; phylum Arthropoda; class Insecta; order Hymenoptera; family Megachilidae; genus Megachile; species Megachile willughbiella. Next base: position 17,865,799 of record OX243796.1, read on the forward strand.
CTATTCACACCAGCTGTGTCGCATCGATCGACGTTAAATCTTCATGAAACGACGCGAAATTACGCAGACATTTTGCTTTCTTTTTAATCTTTTTTTTGCTTGGTCACCGAGGACAGTTAAAATTTTTACGCGACTATAAACGTAGCCGTAAAATTTCCGATTTTATTTGTGGGGAACGAAATCATGAGTGGTCGGGTATTCTCATGGTTATTTCTTTTATGATTACACTCGCGCTTTCAATGGTTTCCCGTATTTCAAAATTGTGCTCCTACAAATATCTTTTATTAAATTCGCGCGGAAATTAATGTGGCGACGGTAATAGTGAAATAATAGTATTACGAGAAAAATACAGATGTTATGAATTGATAAAAGTTTAATCTCTTATATATTTATTCGCTTGTTTATTGCATACAGAAAAGTCTCATTAGAAGAGTTTAATTCAATCTATAGTTGCAATTTTAATAACCTTTGTAATAAAAGTCACTACATATGTTTCGTGTCATATTTACAGAAGTATAAAATTAAAATATACATAATGCACGATAGCAAAAGTACGGGAACATGGTTGAAGTATTATAATATATTACAGTAACGATTCAAAATAATTTATTCGATGTAGTTACAATAATGAAATTCCTTGAAAGAGTAAACATAAATATTTTTACATAAAGCACAATGAAGTATAGCCAATTCTCACATTACACCGAATTGATCTCACATTCATTTCACATGAATTTCGCTAAACTATTTTATGAAACAGTAAACTATCAAATTTTCATACTGAGAGTAAAGAAAATTTATTTAACGCAAATGTTCATATTTCCGTTGTGAAACCTGTCAAATTAACCTCCGATCATTTTAATACTCGATTTACACGAGTACTTTTAACAAATATGGCTTCCTGCAGCGTACTATTGCTGCATTCATGGAAAATACTCACTGGAAGGTTATTAACATTGCAACTATAGATTATAGTTAATATTAAATATACAATTAATATGAATATAGATTATATTAAATACAGAATTAGCAGCCAATATAGGAAATACCCAAAACATAAAGTAGCAATTGTATGTAGAAGCTGTTCTTTATCGCAAAACACGATTCTTCACACCCTTGCAGCCATCTAGCAAAAACAGGTTTAGAACAAGAGTTTCAGGATATGGAGTATGCAATTGATGTCAGTAAAAGAAATTTCGGAAAACAGTTTGTCTTCTTGGCGAAATAGGTCACCTGTTTTACAAATAGGAACGCACTTTTCTTTTTAACATATTCTAGAGGACATCAAGACAAATTCGACACATATTACATGATATTTTTAATAACACATTAACTAATATGATGATATATTATTTTTGTCATGTAAGCATTTCGAACATATAATTAAATAAAGATTTTTATGTTTTAGTCGCTTGCTTGTATTCGGTAATCTCTTTAGCGTCAAATATTGTTTACACTGTCTTAAAATTAAACATGTCAAAAAGCTAAATATTTCACATTCTGCTACTGTAAATCGAGTAATACGTTAGTAAAAATATCGTGTAATATTTCGAATTCATCTCGATATTCAATATTATAAAAAAATGGGTTTTACTTGTAAAATCCAAAGTGACCTTGATCTCGCTGTGGAAACAAACAGTTTTCGAATTGTTTTTTTACTGTGATTTATTGTACACTCCGCACCCTGTAACTCTCATTTTAAACTTTTTATCAGATAGCTACAAGTGGGTGAAATATCGTGCGTCGTGTCAGAGGTAACACTCTGTGTGTACAACTACGCGTGGGCATACATATACATATGAGTCATTTCATCGAACTTTTTCATCGAAATTAAAATGAATTAGAATTGACTGAAATCGACTAGGACCATCTAGAATCAATTAAAATTGTCAAAATTGATTAAAATCAACTAGAACCAATTAGAATTGACTAAAACCAATTAGGACCGATTAAAACCAACTAAAAGTGATTAAAACCTATTGGAACCAATTAAAATCGTATTCGAACCAGTTAATATAAAATATTAATTTTACAAATGAGGCCAAACATATAATTAATTTCATTTTTGTTTAAAAATTCGTTTCTAATTTAGAAACGAATTAAAAATTCGTTTTCTTAAATGACAATTTTTTATTTAATCCATCGAATAGTTTGAATTTTTTCCTAAATTTATTAAGAATATTTTCAATTTTTTAAATTGTACTTAATATGGATTGCAAATCAAGTTGTAGTCATTCATATAACATTAATAAATTTAATTTTTAACTAGTTTATAATACTAGCTACAAATAAATAAAAAATGATATTACTATATTCTTTAATTTGTTCACTATAATTATTGTCAATATTATACTGTTATTCAAATTAATTTTCGCAATACAGCAAGAGATTTATCATTTAATCGTAATATATCATGTAACTATTTGTACAATACAAAACAAGGTGTATATCATTTAATGTATCAGCGTGAAACAAATCAAAACTGAATTGTAACTACTAATGAAATTTAACTCTCCCAAACTCATCCTCATTTTCCACACATACCATAACCGTTATGAAAGAACGAAGAGATCTCACATTACTCTTGCCATATCTTGTATATTACTCTTCTAAATCCTTAATCAAAAACGAATTTCCTGCATACGAAGTAATTTTTTGTTGCAGGAATGCCAGGAAAGAAGAACACGATAACGTACCAGTGCTGTCCCGAGCCATACGTAGACGTGACGTTCACCATACAAATTCGCAGGAGGACCCTGTATTATTTTTTCAACCTGATCGTGCCGTGTGTGCTGATATCGAGCATGGCTCTTCTGGGTTTCACTTTGCCGCCAGACTCTGGGGAGAAGCTCACCTTAGGTAACGTAACTCATAGCATGCCTTGCCTGCGTATCACACCAGCCAGACACACCTTGTTCTTTTCGTTTCTCTTCTTCCGTTGGTTCTGTCGACTTGTACACGACATGTATCTTATTCTATTTATCTGTCTATCTATCTCTTCCTCTCTGTCTATCTATCTTTTGTATTATGTATGTATGTACACATACACCGGAGCCGCGCCAACTCTTTGATTGATTTCCGGAGGATTGCGTTCTATGACACATTTAGATCTATCGACACTGAACGGTGACTGTCACGCGTTTATTTCATTTCGACGACGATAGATAGGGACGTGATCAACCCATCTTCTTTCGGTCGAGATATATTCGATATCACTGACAAATCTTTTGGTGACAATATTGCTTTATCTGTGACAAATCACGATGTCTACTTTTATGTGCCTTTCAAGCTCTTGAAATTTAACTTATTATAGGATAATTAGTAATTCAAGTAAGCAATTGTTAGTACTATAGAATTTAGTACAGTCTAATCGATGTACTTCGTGATTTTCTTTAACTCGAGTGTCTGATAGAAAAGACAGTATGCAAGTGGTACTTCAAAGCTTTGAAAGGCTAAGCCGATTGACATGAAAGTATCACAAAATACCGTTTGTATTATATAAAATATGAGCAACAAGCTTCAAGAAGATAACCGTATTAATGTCCTTTTGACGTTTTTAACATGAAATGACTTATCGTCAATTATGGAAAACAGTGCAGTTGTATAGTGTATCAATTCTTCACTTTTAATAGTCTAATTGTAAGATGAATTAATGACAGAAAAGTATTACAAAATGACACTTATGCTACATTCATTTTAAGCTTGAAATGTGTCAAATATATGCTCATAAAGCTTTTATCAATATTTATAACAGAGATTTTACTAATTGTTACTTGAAGTAAATGTGATTAAAGTGATTTGCATTTTGGTCTATTCAATTTCCAGGCACATATATCTAAGAATATTAAAGATATTCTGAGAATATTTGTATAATCTTTTTGATAAGACTTAAGCTTTAAATTTATGTATCACAAGTGTCATTTTTCTTTCATGAATTTTCTTCAGACTTTACGTTTGCAATTTAGCCATTCAGTGCGCAATAATTTAATAGTTACCTTTGATTAATTTTGTAATCCTCGTACTAAAAACACTAAAAGGGATCATTTATACGGTCATGTTGGAGGGCAAGCTTCAAATTAATTCCTTATAGCATTTTGTGAAAGTTTTGTGTAATGAAATCGTATTCTATTTTGTACATTTTGAAATTCAATAATTGATATCCAATACAATATTGTTTGTTATAATTGACTAAAAGTCATTTTATATTAAGAACATGAACAGGGCATAAAAGTACTTATTTTTCTCAAGCTTTAAGCTTTATTTTGGTATGGTACAAGTGCCATTTTGAGATACTTTTATGTCATGAAATTGTCTTCGACTTCTCATGTTTCGATATTGAGTAGCTGACATATAACACGAAGCAATACTTACTATAATTAACAATCAGCCATTTTGTACTGAAACCATTAATGGGTAATTTATGCAATTATTTTCATAAAGTTTGAAGGTTTAATTTGATATATAATATATAGCATTTTAAGATACTTTTATGTCATGAAATTGTCTCCGACTTTTCATGTTTCGATATTGAATAATTGGTACACGAAAGCATTATTTACTATAATTAGCAATCAGTCATTCTGTATCGAGATTATTAATGGATAACTTCTGTAGTTATTTTGTAAAGGTTCAAGCTTTAGTTTGATATAATATAGATATCATTTTCAGATACTTTTATGTCATGAATTTTTGTCGACTTTTTATGTTTCGATATTGAACAGTGACATATAACAAAAGCATTCACTCTAATGAACAACCCGCCATTTTGTATTGAAACCATTAATGGGAATTTCGTGTAGTTATTTTCGTCAAGTTTTAAGTTTCAAATTGATATAAGTACCATTTTGCAATACTTTTCTGTCATAAAGACACCTCAGACTTTCTCTGTGATTTGATACGTGACATCTACAAAATAATGTAATGAAAATTTGTATCGATTACTAGTATTGAAAAAATGTCAGTGATATCGATATATACGTTCTCGATCACGGACGACAGGACGACACCTACGTCGGACGACGTTTTCGATCCTTTTCGATCCTGTCGCTACGAAATCTACCAGGAAGTCTGGTTTCGAGATTTCTCTTGCGAATTTCGAGTAGTTGGACAGAATAGAACGACCCCTGGGATTTTTAATTTCGAACAGAATCGCCTTTGATATCGGAAAGGCGTCACTCTGCTCTCTTTCGTTCTTCTTCTATTCACGCTTATCAGAACCGCTTCTAAATTCGCGTTTCCGTAACATCTGGTTCGTTTCATCAATCTTCCTTCAAGAAGTCTAACGCAGATATTGAATCTCTTCGATTTATTCTTCTCTAATTGTTTAATCAGCTTCAGCTTCTCAATTTAAAGCGATGGTAGGATCCTCCGAGATTTTGTGTAATTGTTAAATCAGTTTTTATAGGAATCAGCGAAATATAGTTCAGGCATTTTCGATTCGTAAGTGGATACTATAAATATATAAACAAGATTTAACGTTTTATTATACCTACTTCAAATTTTGAATATTTACGTAAGTATTTTGTGCAAGTAATCTGATATTTCGTAATTAATTAATCTATAAATATTTAGGATATAAACTTGTAATTTTATGTTAAAATTGAAGATTTTAGGAGGTTGAGATTTAGAAAAATTGATGGGAATCACACGTGAAATTTAATAACAAAAAAACAAAATATTGAGTTCATAAGTAAGGAAATATTTATTCCTATGTTTTTAAACAAATACGATATTATAGGATTTGTATGATATCAATTACAATTGACGCTCGTTATATTGCCACCGTCGCTGTAGAGCCATTGTTTCTCCACCATACAAAGACGAAAATTGTGTCCTACAAAATAAATATCATTTGCACTATTCTGCATTGTTATCACTATCAAAATTTTTTGCTACTAAATTCCAAATTTCAAAAATTAAAAAATACTGAAGTTTGAAAGTTGTAAAGTCCCAAAATAATAAATGTCTGAAATTCTAATTTTAGAACTTTATTTTCAGAATTTTAGTTTTAAAATTCAAAAGCTCCAAGGTCATCACATTCCAAAGACCTATAGTTTCAAAGCACTAAAGTTAAAAAATTCTAGTCTGAAAATTTTTAAGATTCCTACATCATAAAGTTTCAAAATTCAAAGGTCTCAAAACTCTAATTTTCCCAAATTCTAAAGCTCCATAATTTAGATATTCTAAACACCAAAAGTTACAAAGTATCGAGGCTCTATAACCTCAAAGTCATAAAATTATAAAGTCCCAAAATCATAAAGTACTGAAACCCTAAATTTCTGTAGTTCAAAAATTCTAAAATTCCAAACTTTTTAAGTCTGAAAACATTGAAATCCAAAAATCCTAAAATTTCAAAATTCAAAAGTCTCGAAGGCTTCTGAATTTCTAAAATCCTAAAGTCTCAAATATGATCCTAAAATATTAACATCTAAAAATCCAAAAGTTAAAAAATCCTTAAATTCTAAAACTAAGATTCCAAAATCCTAAAGTTCCATAATTATAAATCCCAAAGTGCTGAAGTTGCAAAGTATTAAGGTTTAAAAAGTTCTAAGAGTCCTAAAGTCCCAAATTTACAATAATCCCAATATTCCACGGTTCTAAAATTTCAAATCCCTAAAGTTCTCGAATACCAAACTCTTGAAAATCCAAACTTCTGAAGTTTCAAAATTCTAAATTTTTAAACTTTAAAATTTGCTCCCTTAATTTTAATATTCCACAGCCCTAAAATTCCATAGCTTTATAATTCCAAGTCCTTAAAATCCCAAAATTCACAAATTCCAATGTTCTAAAGTCCCAAATTCCTCATGTTTCAACATTCTAAAATCCCAGAATCCTTATATCTGACAGCCCTAGAATTCCAAGTCCCTAACGTACCAAAATCCTAAAACTGTAAAATTCTGAAGTCCCAAAATTCCGTATTCCAAAAGCTTCAAAATTCAAAAGTCTCTATTTCACATACCTGAGTTCTCAAAACCCTATAATCCCAAAGACTTAAGGATCTGAAATACAAAAAATTCTAACTACCAAAAATTCCAAACACCGTCATGTACTTCTAGTCATACACTGCTCCACATTTTACCATCAACTTCCACATTTTACCATCCTCAACGGTGGCAATATAACAAGTGTTTGCTCTCGCGGTTGTCCCCCATAAAAGTCCATAGTCCGACATAAATAATTATTATAAATTTTCGACTACTTTCACGTGTCTCTCCGCGCATTTCGTATTCTTTATACGTGTACGTATGTTCTTCTCGTAAAACACCGATATGTACGGCGCGAGGATCTCGCGTTCCCCTGGCTAGCAAAGCCTCCAGCGTCGCATGATTTCAATTTTGGATAGGACGGATGCATCCCACGGATTACAACGGGGGTAAAATCTGTACACTGCAACACGGTGCAGGGTGTGCATTATGCATAGGACGGCGGCGAAGTTCGCCGAGGTCGATGTATGCTTCATGAGGCTGAGAACGTTCGTCTCGAATACGTCTTCCGGGATGCTAGTCTGGCTTTTGCGGCTGCCAGCTCGTGGACAACCGATTAATTATTCGCCAACGAATCGTTGCCAGAACGTGGAACGTTACTTGCCTCGAAATGTCTTTCGTTACGTTCTGGGACAGATTTCGTTGGATGTGTAGCAAAATTAAAATTGTTCACTCAGGATACATCTTTATGGCTGAAGAAAATTTGAGTTGGTATAAATACTCTTCGTTAGGAAGTTTATTGAATGTTTCATGTATAACAACGTATACCCGGATAATAACGTGGTTGATTTATAATGAAGTCTAGTAATATTGTATAGGTCTTTTTAGCAAATATTCCACGTGAAGTAGTAAATGGAAAATATATAGTCAAAATTTTACATATCTCTTTTTGAGAAAATAAAATTTTGAATTATGTGTAATTATTGCAACATACATTTTCGTTAATTTAATAATTAAAGGTTCTTATGAATTAATAATAATGGTAAAATGCATTCTGCAAGTATTGATGTATACCGTAATTAATTTAGTCGGAAATAAAACAAATGTACATATAAATAAATATATTCTGACATGCATTTCAATTAAAAATCTTATGTAGTTATTTAAAATCAATATTAGGTATTAATTTAAAATTTGATGTACTCTAGAATTAATATTATGCATTAATTTAAAAACTTTCTTAATCGTTTAATTAGGGAATTGCTGTTATCCTTGTCATAGACAAATTTTTTACACGTATTTTACACAATAAAAATTTTTTCAGAAATGAAGCTGCATAGAAGTAAATTGTATTGTATATTTTCTGCTTGCTTCTTTTGCGCAGAATGACCTTTTCTGAAAAGAACATGGTCCCACGAATTTAGTACTTTTTGAACCATTCATCTTCCTTCTTTGAAATTTTGCTGTATCGATAACGTTATTGCCTGACTTTCGTGAACCTGTATTTTACAAACAACGATGAAGATTAAGACGGATAAAGAATACAAGAATTATTATAGAGGAAAAATAAAAGAATTATCATGGGTAAAAGAATCATTACTGACAATTAGTCAAAAATATATTATGATATATTACAATGATTCTAACTTTTTAATTCTACCGAATTGAAAAACAAATATCGAGTAAGGAAACATATAAAGCAGAATACAACCATAAACCTGTCCTTATTGCTAAGAGAATGAGAAAGATAAGTAAATTGGTTAACAACTGCGACTTGCAAAGTAGCAAATTTTCCGATAAAAGCGATTTGGAATCACTTGAAGTGATAGAATGGCAAACGTGTCAGAAACTTGTAAACTGTTGGAACGGGTTGGTATCGCGTGCAGAACTCGCTTCATAAGTAACGAGTCCTTGAAAAGTGAAACCCGTTGCCTTTGCTAGTTTCGGAAACTCCAAGGTGGATGCTAGCCTCCGTAGGTCAGGTCAAAGGGTAATTACACGAAGCTACTGTCCTCCTCCTTCTATTTATCCACCGTCGAACAAACTTTTCGTCGAGCTTGCAGTTCAACCGCGCCATATTTATCTTCCCTAATACTGTAACTCTTATCATTTTCAGTTTTCCCAGAAACGAAATAATATTTCTTCGACAAAAATCATTTCCATAAATTTGAGATTTATTATTTGATAATATACTCGTGGAAATTTTCGAAATTCATCAAACCTTTTGGAAGAAATTTGAATGTTGTAATGGTTTTTTGAAAGAAATTCAGATATTGTTCAGGTTGGTGAAGGAGATAAAGAAATTATAATAATTTATGAAAGAAATCCAGAATTGTAATAACTTCTGAAAGGAATTAATATTGTATTAAGAGAAATTCATGTTACTACATATTTATATAATTATAAATGTTTCTGAAAAAAATTTAGAAAATATAAGTTCTTGAAAAAATTTTGAAATTTTGAAAATTCTTCAAAAATATTTAGAAATTACAATAGTTTCTGAAAAAATAATTTGGTAATAATAAAAGAACTTCATCACAGTTTCTGAAAACGATTTAGAAATTATAAAAATTCCTGACAGAAATTCAGAAATAAAAGTTCATAAAAGAAATTGAGGAAATTCAAATTAAAATGATTAGATGAGTTGTTTTGTGCAGTGTAATTTCAAAAAATAGGAACGCATGAACGTTTTCAGTTGACTCTATCAATTTAACATCTTCAGACCCTGTCATGTAATATTACATTTCAAAGAGGCGGTGTAGTTCAAATTCGTTTCCTTGAGATCGATCGAGTCGGATTGAATCGAGTCAAATTGCTTCGCGTTGAATTAAATTACGAAGAATTGAAACGAATAGCAGTGAATCGCTTCAAATTTTAATACGTCGAATTGAAATGTGTTAAATTGAATTGCACTGAATTAAACAGGATTGAACTTGCATACGTCATATTCATACGACTCCATTTCAATTCCACGCATATTAAATTCGGTAGAATCATCCACTCATTACTTTAATATTTTAAAATCAGGCGTTCATTATAATATTTGAGTACACCCATATATGGATGAGACTTAAATTTCCATACGAATCATTTAAATTATTAAGAATTTATTCACCTAACTCATAACTACTTCGAACTATGAACAATAAATGTAACAAAACATTGTGAACATATTTGGTAAGATTAATCATAAAAATACCCAGTAAAATTTACAACTGCAGGCAGTCAACGCTTTAATTTGAATTTCCTGAATTTCGTGTTCTTTTATAATTGCTAACCCTTTCATGAAACTTTCATGAAATCGTGGTGCAAACGCAGCTGACCTTCGTGATGCGAGTGCGTGAGGTATCAACGTTCTCAGAAGCCGATTTCGAGTAGAAAGCACGAATGGAAATTGAATTTCCATTGGCAATGACAGGAGAGAATCGATGTTGGCAGGGATTCGGGACCTCGTCGATGTTGTTCCCGGTGCACAATTGCCGCTATGCACACACAGGCCCTGTTGTATACATACAAATAGGAACGTGGCCGGCATCCCAGGTGTCCCCTGAGCCTGTACGGGTATATAATTTTCCGAACACCGTCCAGCCGGGAAAACACCGTGAAAATACTTCGTCTACGGTCGACGTTCTCCTTTGGGGATGTACTCGTAGAGAGACAGTGACGGTATCTCTACGGTGGTCGATGTGATTTTCATTTGACACAGGTTGAATGTTTACGTTGGCACTGTTTTCGGGAAATTAGGGATCGGTTGTTGTGGTTGATCGTTCGTGTCGTTTATGAGATTTTATAGGTTATGTTACATACTGAGATTTATAGGTTATGCTTCGTATGAAAAATATGTATGACGGTTTCACAGTTTTTGTTGCTTATTAAGGGTTTCGAATGATTTGATATTTTTATGTTTTAATTGGAGCGAGTGACATTTGACACAATTTTTATTTTTGTATATTAATTGAGAGGATTGAGATGTGGTGTTTTTTAGCTTTCGTGTTATATAACACGTATTTTGGGGGAAGATTTAAAATGATTTGATAATCTTTGTACGTGTTAATTGAAAATATTAAGATATGAAGTGATTTTTATATATTGAATTATATGTATTAATTTTCCAATTTCAGAATATTCACAGTGTAAGACGAATTCATCACATAAAAGTATCATAAAATAGCACTTGTACTATATTAAATTAAAATTTAAAGTATTATGATAATATATAAGTAGATGCCCCATTAATATTTTTCGTATCAAATATCTAGTAATAAATTACACTAAAGCATGATAATATATTACATATCAGTCTTCCAATTTTTAAAGGTTAGCACAGTAAAACGATTTCGTGACAGAAAAGTATTTCAAAATTTCCCTTGTGATACATCAAATTAATGTCTAAAACTTAGCACAAATAACTGCATAACTGCTCCATTCATAATTTTAGTGTAAACTAGGTGGTAATCAATTACAGTAAACAATGTTGTACTGTACATCAATTTTCTAATTTCACAACATTAACAGTCTCATACACTTTCATGACATAAAAGTATCTCAAAATGGTACTTATGCTATATCAAATTAAAGCTTGAAGCATGAAGAAAGTGACTACATAATCGCTCCATTAATACTTTTATCCTAAATTGGCCACTCACCAATTATATCAAATATATGTATATGTCAATTGTCTCACTTTGGGGAGTAAAAAATGTAGGACAATTTTGGTGACATAAAGGTACATCAACATGGTCGTTATATTACATCAATTTAAAGCGACAGTTTAACAAAAATACCTACATAAAGCTTTCATTATCATGTCTAACAAAGAGTGGCATGGCGCATTAATTATGTAAATGTCAGAGTGAAGAGTTAAAATTGCCCTATGAAAATATAACTAAATGTAATATTTAACTTTACCCAAAAATGCTTGTTATATTATAAAATAGTAATTATATTACTATTTAAAGCTGAAGGTTTAACAAAAATAAAGCTTATTAACATGCTTAGCTTAGATCATGACATTTACATAATCAAATACACTATTTATTTAACATCACACATAAATGCTTGCAATTTGAGAAATGTATAAATTTTCTCCAAAATCTGAGGATTCGCGGTGGTTAAATAAATTGAATCTGTATTAAAACATAAGGAAATGCAATATTTATTTAAATTTACATAAGCAAAACCTTGTAACTTATAAAATGTATGAGCTTTTCCCTAAATTTAATATCTTAAAAAATTTTAATTCTATCAAAATATAACCAAATACAATATTTATTTAATTTTACACTAATAAAGCTTGTAAATCAAAACGCGTATGAACTTTCCTCAAAATCTGAGGAAGATTCTCCAATTTGTGGTGGTCAAAAGTAGTGGAAGTTTAGGTCACGTTGTAAGCTTTGATTTCTACCAGAACAATCACAGCATTTCATTTTGTACGATAAAGATACTGCGCGTAGATACCGAAGGAAATTTCCCAGGTGCCCGTAATTCGTCGAATTTCCCAAACGTATTCATAATATTAAGTTATTCGGAATATTGTAGCAGTGTGCAGCTGTTCTTACTTAATAGCAGAGTGGTACGAGCCAATGGCCGACATGAAGGAAGAGCGAGTATAATATCATAGAAATTCCATTCCGGTGGAGTTTCATCATCGCCCGTAGCCTCAGGTACACCCAATGTAAAACGAATTCCCTTTCGAAGGCAGTTTCAGAAGTCGGTTTCTCCTTAGAAATTCCGATTAGTCGCCGTACTCTCGGAAACTAAAAGATTAGTTGAAATACGTCAAAACGTCAGACATCACGTATATGGAGTCAGCGAAGAAAATTTCAATTGAGATCTGAAATTAACAGATCTGAAAACTTGGGAATTTTTTAATTTTGAGATTTGGAATTTGGGAATTTTGAATTTATTTGAAGGTTTGTGTTTATAGGAACTTGGAAATTTAGGAATTTGGGGATCTGGAGATTTGAGATTTTGGGAATTTGGGGAATTTGGGGTTTTGGGATTTGGGAATTTGGGGATTTGGGGATTTGGGGTTTTGGCCATTTAGAAATTTCGGAATTTGGGGATTCGGGGATTTGGTAATTTGAGAATTTAGGAATTTGGGAATTTGGGGATATAGAAATTTGAGAGTTTAGGAATTTGGTAATTTAGAATTTGGGAATTTGGTAATTTGGGAGTTTGGAGATTTGGAAGTTTGGGAATTTGGGGATTTGGGGATTTGGAAATTTCGGAATTTGAGAATATAAGAATTTGGAGATTTGGAAATTCGGGGATTTGGTAATTTGAGAATTTGGGAATTTGGGGATTTGGGGATATAGAAATTTGAGAGTTTAGGAATTTAGTAATTAAGAATTTGGGAATTTGGGAATTTGGGAATTTGGGAATTTGGTAATTTGGGAGTTTGGGGAGTTTAGGATTTGGGGATTTGGAAGTTTGGAAATTTGGGAATTTGGGGATTTGGAAGTTTGGGGATTTGGGGATTTGGGGATTAGGAAATTTAGGAAATTTAGGAAATTTGGGAATTTGGATATTTGGATGTTGGAAATTTACGAAATTAATTAGATATGTAGCAATTTAGGTATTAACAAATTTAGAAATTTAGAAATTTGTCAATTTAAGAGTTTGGAAATTTAGGAATTTAAGAATTTAGGAACTGAGGTATTTGGAAATTTGACAATCTAGGAATTTAATCGTTTTGAAATATAGGAATTTAGGAGTTTAGGAACTTGGGAAATTGTGGATTTGTGGATTTTGAAAGTTTGGAATTTAGAAACTTCAAAATGTAGATATTTAGAAATTTAATAATTTACTAATTCGGTCTTTCGATAATTTAGAAATCTACTTTGAAACTTAAAAATTCGAGAAGTCTACCATTTTGAAATTATTAAATTTTTAAACTTAGCAACTTTACATATTTCCGTAAAATTTTCTCAGAAAAGAAAATAAAGTAATTTTCCTGTAATAACGTAATTAGGAACCAAAACATACATGCATAATTTAAGAAGATATCCCACTTTGCATGTTACTCGAAAAATGACCCGAAAGCTTTCCATTCCGTTGAAGAACAAAACGTGGAACGTTGCATAATCAAATCCTTTTCAGAGAACGAGTATACGTACATGTATGTACGCGTGTGAGTTAGGGGTTGGCAAAGTACAAGGTACGAAGAGACGGAAATGGATGGAACAGCGCAATTAAAACATAATTGCGGCTCGTTTGTTAGACTATGTGTGTCAGAAGTGCTGTCGCCTGATCAGAGGAAGGGTTTCTTAAAAATTGCCCTCGTCTCGTGCAATTTTCACGGTGATTTTCAAACGCAAAACGGAGCGAATTGTTCGAGAAATCGAGTTACTTAAAGTTGTACCTTTGATTACGGCATTTTAATTTGTATCCCTTTTATTTTGAAATTAAAAACAAGACGACATAAAGGTTTTTCAAATTAAAAGAATTTTTAATATATATATAGTGTATTTTTTATGTACAATTGAACAAATATATTCTTTATGTAAATACAAGAATAGTATCAGTAATGCTATTTTAAACCAAAATATAATTACATCATAAATGATCATACATCGAAAAAATATTACATGGAACATTTACAGATTTTTCAAATTAAATTCACCCTTTTGCAAATTGATTCTTTTGCAAATAAACCTCACTCTTTTGCAAATCAAGTATTTTTGCATATATATTATATTTAAAAAAACATCAAATAATGATGTAACTATACATATGTACATATAACCTAGTCTTTAAACGGTTCTTCTTGAATTATTATTATTATTGAATTATTGTATTATCTGCACATAGTGTTCATACATATCTTCATCTACGTATGTAATTATATAAATTATAATACAATTTTTGATTTCTTACTTATGTATGTAATGAACATTATTTCATGTTCTTTTTAAATATGATATACATGTATACGTATATATATGTACATGTATATGTATATGTACACACATATGTATATGTATACATATGTACACGTATATGTATGTGCATATGTACACGTATATGTATATGTATATGTATACGTATATGTATATGTACACGTATATGTATATATACACGTATATGTATGTGCATATGTACACGTATATGTATATGTATATGTACACGTATATGTCAAAGTACTCGATTTGCAAAAGGGTAACTTTCATTTGCAACAGAATGAATTTAATGTGCAAAAAGATAAATTTAATTTGAAAAACCTGTAGATATGTCATGTAATATTTTGACTATTATTATTGCACTGTTATTGTAATCATATATATCAATATATTCGTATATTATAACCGTACATTAAAATGCATAAATTTGTATATTAAAAGCGTATATCAAAAATATACGAATTTCTGTATTAAAAATTAGAAATTTTAATATCAACACAGTGACTATACAGTTATCACTGACTCACTATATCAATAGATAAATGAATAAGAGTATACAACTAAATTTTTAACTTCTTCGTAATAAAGATTTATGAGTTATCTGAAAGATTGCAAATATTCGAAACAGTTAAGTATGTAGGTTATGTTAGAGATGAAATTAAAGAATTGACAAAGGATGTCGGAAAGTACGTGAGTTCGTTTGTGGAGTCGAAGGGAAGTTTCGTGTTTCGAGACTCGATTCAAACTGAAAGCTTATTAGGAATTCGAGCAACGAACCATCGAGCTTTTCGATCCTCTTCTTAGCAGAGAGACTTTTTCCGGTGAGCACGCCTTGAGCTATGCACTTGATTGTTCGCGATTATATCGAAGCATACCGCCCCAATTTCCGGTACGAGTACAATCAAAGTCCACGGAAATCCTCGTCCAGATACCTCCGAGGAAGCAGCAAATTTTGCGCCATTTTCTGACACGAAAAGCACGGAAGTCGATCGCTCTATGAAACGTGAGGAAATTTGCTGACTTGTATGATCGTTATTATTTCTTACGTCATCTATCAAATATTAAGAGTTAACTGTATTTTCAACTGAGATGTTTTATAATTAACTGAGATAGTTTCTTAGAAATTACTGAACTGTCGGTTAGAGGAGTTAATTTACCAGTTATAAGAAATTGATGAACCAATTGTTACGATTGTTAAATAAGAGATATAATGATTTAAAGTTTGGAGAGTTGCATGTAGGTTATGTTCGTTATATGACCTATTTCCTATATTTTAGAAAAATTGTGAATATCCTCTTGAGAATGATAAAAAGTTTGCATTAGTTAATGTGGAAGTTTGCTAAAAATATTCAAATCGAATTTTTTATTATTTGTTTCTGTAAAAATATTAAAACTTGAAGATCTGAGATTTTAGTAAGTTGAAAGTTTGGTTTTGTAGGGAGTTGGAAGTTTGGAAATTTGAGAATTGAACAATTTCGAAATTGGAACATTTAATTCATTAAAAGTTTGCGAGTTTCGGGGATTTGATGCGGAAATGTTGCTTTTGAAATTTAGAGTTTTAGAAGTTTGGAAATTTAGGAATTTAAGAATTTAAGAAATTTGAGAAGCTAAGTGGAAATTTATGTACTTAGAGATTTTTAAGTTGGGGGATTTGATAATTTGTAGAATTTGAAAATTTAAGAATTTGATGACTTGAGAATTTGAAAACTTAAAGATATAGAAATTTAAGAATTTGAAAATTTGGAAATTTTTGAATTTAAGAATTTAGGAAACTTGAGAAGTTAAAAATGTGGGAATGTGAAGATTTGGATACTATTACATTCAAAAATTTAGGAGTTTGACAATTTAAAAAATTTGAAAATTGGAAGATTTTGGAATTTGAGTATTTAAAGATTTTGAAACTTAAGGGTTTAGCAGTATGAAAACTTACAATTTTAGCATTTTCAAAATTTTGACATTTAATACTTTGGACGTTTCAAAATTTGAGAATTTGATTATTTAGAAATTTGAGAGTTTGCTAAGTTCAGAAACTTGGAAATTTGAAAATCTTAATATTCTCAAATTAGAAAATTGTTTAAATGTATCAAAACCGTACATACTCTTTTCTTATGAGAAGTAAAAAGACTAATTATTAAAGTATTCAATAAATTCTTAACAATTTAATAGCTAAACATAGTGGGACACCTAGAATGATTCGATCTACATTTGTCCATTTATCTGTTTGTTTGTCTGTACACTGCAAGCCGCAATTCTGGCTCTTTTTACTTGAAATTTTGAGGGTAAACTCATGAGACATCCCAAATTTGCTGTATAAATTTTGGTGATGATTTGACAACAACCTGTCGTCATCGATGTCGATAAAAAACCTTGTTTTGATATCGTTTTCGATCACAGAATCGACTGTGAGCACGTTAAAAGCTCTATAACTCATCGTTGACAATACTCGATCGTTATTGACGTCATTCGTCGTGAAATCAACAATTCGATGCGATCCAACATTCTCGTTCGACTTATGCAGGAAGTACTCGAAATTTGAAATACACATTCGAATTAGCGTGGGGCACCTGGTCTGACTCACTAGCATTAATAACATCATCTTTTATAATATCAACAACAGTAGGAGAATACATCGTAATTTATCAATTCGCCGATTTCGCATAAACTTCGTCCATGAATCAGTGGAGGAAGTTGTAAGTTATAGTCACCTAGGTCGTACATCTTCCGAAGCCTATTCACAGCCGACAAGCATAATAATTACCTGAGGAGTTATCCTGACGAACAGTACGGTGGATTCCCGCAGGAAATCTGGATAAGAAAGATCGAATCTGAACCTGGTATCTTCGTTCACCAGCCGCTTCACTTTCCTGTTTCAACGCCATTGTAATCGCTCCTCGTCTTTCCAATTCTCTCTTTGTCCTTCTTCACTTCCCGCCATTGTTGTCACTTTACGTTGTATCCGTTCGTCGAGTCTCGGTCGAGTTCCCTCTGAACAGAAGCTGCAGAGAAGTCGAGTCGTTCTGGCGAAAGTTTGGCAAATCCGACGGTGTTATTTCGACGTTAAACAGTTTTAGTAAATGTTTCACCGAATCGACTCCAGGACGGTTCTCCTGGAGCTTAGAATGGAAAACGCGAATGTTGCTAGTGGAAACGATGGGTTGTAACAGAACGGAGTATGCTAAAGTTATTTGAATGCAAAGAGAGAAATTCGGAAGTACGATTGTTAACAATTGACGATTGTTAGGACAATTTGGGTGTATGGTGAGCTTTCCTTACTTTATTTTACTTATAATGTGACGCCTGTGTTGAAGGTTTTTTCTTTTTTATAATTCATTAATAAATTAATTGAATCTTGGTGATTTGGAGGTGGGGAGATTTAGTTGAGTCGAATGCAGGTGTGGTGCACCATATAGAGTCAAGTTACACTGACTAATGTCAAATTAAGTCGATTCGACTTGAATTAGGAGGAACTAAATTGCGTTGAATTGAATCGCGTGAAATTATATTGCATTGAATTCAATTACGTAATATCAAATAACGTGGAATTGAATTGTATTAAATTGAATTATACGTACTTGAATTGCGTTGAACTGAATTACGTGGAAACGAATTGCGCTGAATTGAATTATTCAGAATCGAATTCAGTTGAATTGAATTACGTTGAATTAAAGTACACGGAATTAAGTTTTGTTGAATTACATTGCACGGGATTGAATTGCGTTGTATTGAATCCCTTGGAATTAAATAGCATTAAATTAAATTTCATAGAATTGAATTTCGTTAAATTAAATTATGTAAATTCGCATTGCGTTGAATTGAACAGCGCAGAAATAAATTGCGTAGAATTAAATTGTATTGAACTGAATTACATGAAATTGAATTGCACTGAATTAAATTACGTGGAATTGAATTACATTGCATTGAATTGCGTTGAATTTAATGGAATTGAATTGGCTTGAATTAAATTACATGGAATTGAATCGTGTTAATTTAAATTGAGTGAAATTTCGTAAAATTGTGTTGAATAATGTGGAATTGAAACACGTCAAATTGAACTCGAACATAATTGAATTGTATCGACTTGAATCTAAACGCAATTGAACCTCGTCGAATTAAATTGAAACGTAATTAAACAGAATCAAATTAAATTGAAATGTAATTGAACTGCAATGAATTGAAGTCAAATGTAACTGTATTACAGCGAATTAAATCTATGTGTAATTTAACCTAATCAAATACATATAATTCAAACGTAATTGAATTGCAACGAATTGAATCCAAACACAATTCAACCACACCGAATTAAATCCAAACGTAATTGAACTACATCAAAACAATTCTTGTCAAATTCAATCGCTACTGACATAATTATGAAAAATAATTTTTCAATTTTCCTAAAGAATCCCCTTTCAGTATCAAAATTGCAATCTTACAAAATGATAAAGAAATGATTAGCCGTCCGGATCAAAAGCATTTTCGATAGTAGTGGATAGTTTATTATTATAGGGGAAAAATGTAGCTCTTTAGTCGAGACGTTATTGCAACATCTATGAATGAAATTTCCATAATATTATACCGTTGTAAATTCCGTGCCGGTGTGGGCACAAACCGGCATCGCGAATTTCATTAACCGGATAAATACGGAGGGTATGCACACTGCCACGTCCCGTGTTAAGGCTGCAAAAGCGACACCAACCCTCTTCATGGAAAGTGTATTTGATTGAGAATTACCATGACAAAAGGTTGGCCTGTGCCTGTGAATACACACGAAGCGCAACGTGAACGTTCTCCAGAATGAAGGCTGCGGAACTAAGAGGTATTGCTTCTCACCTTGGCACGATTTTCACAGACGGATTCTCTTTGCTGATCTGACGTGGCTAAACGTGATCACGGATTCGTCTATGATTTGTCAGAGTGGAATGGAGGATTTTGGTGCCGTGATAGGATTGAAATTTTTATGAATATCGGATGTGATTCGCTGAGATAGGATTGCACTGAATATGTACCCGGAATTTGGATCGATTGAAATACAAATGGCACTTGAATTAGGTTACTGAGGTTCAGAATAACAAATTGAATGGTTGAAAACGTGTCATAGATACTTGCGGAAATATGGATTGTGAAATATAATAATTGATAAACGTACATGTGTATTGGTATCTTTGTAGTTTATTTGGTCACTGTATATCAAGTGATTGACTTCGAAACATGGAAGTGCGACGTAATTTTGTGACAGAAAAAGGTCACTTGTGCTACGTCAATTTGGAGCTTAAGGTTCAACCAAAATAACTGTATAAATAATTTATTTAAATAGTTATTTAAATAACTTATTTTAGCAGAACCTGTATAAACCACTGGAAGCTGGATATTTGTCAGGGGACTATGTTAAATCGAAATTGGTTCATAAAATTATTTCAACGGATCTACCGCTTGGTATTCAGAATATTGATGAGGCATTTATGCACTCGATTTTGCCACACTATAAACTGTAATTTGATGTTTCATAAGTGGTATTTCGCGATACTTTTCTGTCATAAAATGGCGTCCGACTTTCTATGTTTTGAAATTGACCATATATTATAAGACAGTCATCACGGTCTCATTTCCTTTTTCAATTCTATCGTACTAATAATATTAGTGGCGCGTTTATACAGCTACCTTCAATGTATCTCAAGCTTTAATCTGATATAGCATAAGTGGTATTTCGTGATACTTTTCTGTGATGAAATCATTTCAGACTTTTTACATTTCAAAATCGTTTACGTGATATTCAGCAATCATTAGTTTCCTCTTTCTTTAATTTACTCACATTAACAATATTAATGGGGCATTTATATCCAACTTTTCAGTAAATCTTGCACTTTAATTTGATGTTCTATAAGTAGTATTTTGCGATACTTTTCTGTGATGAAATCAGATCAGATTTTTTATATTCTGAAATCTATATGATACGCAACCATTACAACAACCAAATTGTCTTCTTCTTTTTCTCAGTGTATGTATATTAAAAATATTACCAAGGCATTTATATGGTAACTTTCAGTTATCAACTTTAACATGGTATGCCATAAGTGGCGTTTCATGATACTTCTCTGTCATGAAATCGTCCTTGACTTTTCACTTTTTGAAACCGAACCTGTGAAGCACACTATTTATCTCAATTTTCTGTTTCTATTTTCCAGTTACCTTTTATCAGAAATATTCACAGGGCGCTTATACTATAGTTTCTGTCAACTTTAAACTTTAATTTGATATAACTTAAGCAGTATTTGATAATACTTTTCTGTCATGAAATCGTGCTTGATTTATCACTTTTTGAAACCGAACCTCTGAAACACACTATTCATCTCAATTTCCTGTTTCTATTTTTCAGTTCCCTTTTATGAAAAATATTCATAGGACGCTTATGTTATAATTTTCTGTCAACTTTAAACTTTAATGTGATATACCATAAGCAGTATTTGATAATACTTTTCTGTCATGAAATCGTCCTTGACTTTTCACTTTTTAAAATTAACCCTGCAATACATAGCAATCATCGGTTCTCAATTTTTTTTCGGTGCATTTGTACTACAATTTTTAATAAATCTCAAACTTTAATTCCATATACAATAAGTGGTATTTTATGAGACTTCTCTGTCATGAAAATTCGACTTTCTATTTTCTGAAATTAATCCTGTCATACACATTTTCTATTTTTCTTCCTCACTTTTCTCACATTGATAATATTAACGGGTCACTGATATCATGACCTGAGGTGAAACTTGAACTTTAATTCGAGGTACCATTTGGTGGTACTTGTGTGCCACGAAATTGCGACCTTCACAAAGTCTCATGAATTATTCCATAATAATTGAATACGCATTGTCAGTAACATGCGTGATTACATAGCCACGTAGCCAACCGAAATACAAGCGTTCGAAGCTAATTGTAAGGAACTAATTGCCGGCTTTCCTCGACCCCATTTTCCATCCACAGACCAACAAGCCCGAATGTTATTGGCGGTTTGCCACCTGCAACGGATGCACCTTGTCGTGGTTCGTCGAAATTTGACCTCGAACTCTTATCCGGCTCGTGTCGACAACAGCTTCTGAACAAATTAAAATCTCTTAGGAAAAAAACACCATCCAAATTCCTACGTTCGCGTTGAAATTGAGCTTCTACCTGTTGGATCAAATGCTGATAGCATATTTACGCTTCAGGTTCATTTGATTCTGTCGCCTATGACGTTTTCTTGTTTCGCTTAATCTCTTCAGAATATTTTTTGAGCTCTGAAGTTTTCATGTAATTATATATAACTTACTTTATTTTGTCATTTTAAATAATGTTATTTTATCCTTTTAGATACTCACTTTAAGTAACATTACTGCGTCGTTTTGAATAATATTGTTTTGGCAGTTTAAATAATATTATTGTTTCATGTAAAATAATATTATTATGTCATTTTAAATAGTATTATTATCTCGTTTTAAATAACATTTAAATTTTAAATAATATTACTGTTTCACTTTAAATAACATTATACGATTTTAAATAATATTATGTCACATTAAATGATTTAATGAAAAGAGATGATTTGAGGAGGTTAATTTTACTCCGTGTAGATATGTTTCATAAGCTTGTAGAAATTGTGTGTAACCGATGTTTTGGAAATATAGAAATATGGAAACTAATTTATCGATAAACATTGCTAGGTGAATAGCGATCTCGAATTCGTGCACTAAGCGTGCTGGAAATTCAAGTATTTCTTCACATTCAAAATACTATAACCAGAAACGTGTTAATCCGCTTTCTAAGTTCTCCGCCATGGAAATTATGTAAATTTACGTAGTATAGCCATGTTCGTGTGCTCGCACGATAACCGCGATATTTGTTGAACGTGGACAACCAACTAATGTTTATCTTCTCCCGCGTGAATTCTCTGATAATGGACGCCATTTGCTCCGACATTCTAACTCCCATGCATCTTCAATTTCGAGTCAATCAGAAACAATTGCTCGTGAAACACACAAACATGTAAATCGACAGGTGCTCGTTTAACGAGCCATCATTACATCACAAACTTGAAATCACTTTTTGGTATAAAAATATTAACTGCAAAATCGTTTAGTATAAAATTTTAATCGTAAAATCGTTTAGTATGGAAATGTTGCTTGTAAAATCGTTTAATGTAAAAATATTAATCCCAAAATCGTTTAGTATGAAAATATTGATTGTAAAATCATTTTGTACAAAAATATTAATTCCAAAATCGTTTAGCATGAAAATGTTGCTTGTAAAATCGTTTAATGTAAAAATATTAATCCCAAAATCGTTTAGTATGAAAATATTAATTGTAAAATCGTTTCGTACAAAAATATTAATCCCAAAATCGTTTAGTATGAAAATATTAATTGTAAAATCATTTTGTACAAAAATATTAATCCCAAAATCGTTTAGTATGAAAATATTAATTGTAAAATCATTTTGTACAAAAATATTAATTCCAAAATCGTTTAGTATGAAAATATTAATTGTAAAATCGTTTCGTACAAAAATATTAATCCCAAAATCGTTTAGTATGAAATTATTAATTCCAGAAACATTTAGTATGAAAATATTAATTGCAAAAAAATTTAATATAGAAATATTAACTGCAAAAAGGGTATAATGATATAAAAAGCCTATATGGTTTCAATAAATATATAATAAATAATATTTTGCCGGTATGTCAGATGAAAGGTAAAAATTGTATAAAAATTGTAGTTTGTACTCTAGAGCCGCTCAGAAAATCGCCGTCCAATAATTTAGTATACAGTATAAAAAGAATTCTCTTAAAATTTGAGCAGAAAAATAAAAATTTGAGAGGTCAGAGCAATTTTCTTTTGGTATATTGATTTGTTATCATATCGACTTTAACTACAATGTAAGCATTTACAAATGTCGTTATGATAAAATTATACAAAATTAGATATTAGTATTCACAGCAATATCAATGGACTGATTCAACCATATTTACATAGTTGAAAAATCAATAATAATTAAGGTTAATTAAGAATAATGTTCGAAAATAGTGAACTCGATGATTACTTAAAGTTTTGATATTGATACCAGACATTCATCTGCAAAAGACCTTAATAACTTTACGACAAAAGGATCATTAATTTTATTTGAACAGTTCGAATTACCACGTGATTTCCTCGATTTACATCCTGATTTATGGATTTTAATTGATAGTTATGAGAGTTGTCAAGAAATATTGAGAAGTTTGCAAGGTATTAATGACACAGTAGAGTGAGTAGTATTGACAGAAGAATTTAATGAATGTTTAACTAAATACGTGCATCAGTTGCAATATTTATTACAAGTGCATCAACTTGAGGCTAAACTTTACATTAAAACATACAAAATTATTCACTTTTTTCCCCATTTAATTGTTTTTGATGCCTAGAATACAAAAATGCAAGTTTTAATGTTAGAAATCCAATGGTTGAAGAGTTACACGTATGTCAATGTGAGCGCTTTTGGCGCATTTGACTGGTTACTGCTACGCCATATTGGCTTTTACCCATGCTCCGTCGGTTAGGTAGAAAATGCTATTAAAATGTTAAAACATGTTTTTCCGATCACTAGTTGTAAACAGATATTACTTATATTTTCTTAAATAAACGACATTACAGAATTATTATACACTCCTAAATGTAGCCTAATCAAATTATAGATAGAATATCGCGTCACACTCACATGTGAAATAAGCTAAAAATGCTGAACTTCACATACGTATCACTTCGTAATCGTTGCATTTCCACTATTAAAACTCGCATTTTTGTATTCTAGGCATCAAAAGCTATTAAATAGTAAAAAAAGTTAATAATTTAATTTGGACCAAAGTAAAGTTCAACCCAACTTGATGCTGTAACGATTTAAATGTACTTTGTTTATATTTGGGAATATTGAGACTGTCGGTTGTGGATGTTAACTTTTGAAATTAATGGAAAATTCGACCTAACTAAACACAGAAATTCTGGAGGTTGGCTCGTAAATGACGTCGATTATTATGTAATAATGCAATTCCAGACACGTTAACCGCACCGCGTAAAGTTATTAACGAGTGAGCTGAGTCTGTGTTTGCAGCATGGCTTCCCAGCGAGTTACGCGGCTTGAAATACTCGTTGACGCGTGCGATTATGGTCACAAAATCGCGTAGGCTTGCACCGGAAATTACGAAATCTTTGGTGCACCGATATACTATGTGTTAACCTGTGCTACGGCTTTTGATGTGCCATACGTCATATTCCAATTTAATATGTAATTAACGATTATATTCTCCGCTTTGTGTTAAGGAAATTATACGTATATTTCTCAGTTCAGAAAAATTAATTATCAGAAGGTAATTTGTACTCTATTTTACTTTCATTTCAGAATAAATTGCGTTTTATATTTTAAATAGAAATGTATAAAGTGTTTTGATCTGTGGATGACGATTTATAAATTGTATTTTACTCTTTGAACATAAGTTTATGAATTATGTTTTACGTTTTGAATACAAGTTTATGAACTGCATTGTTTTTTTTTTTTTTTAATTTTGTTGTGTTCTTTGATGAAAAATTTCGTTCTCTGAATAGAAAATAAACTATTTTACTTTATGAGCAAAAAATTGTAAACTATATTTTACATTTTGAATAGAATTTAAAAATTATATATTACCTTTCGAATAAAACCTTTAAATTATATTTAATGTTTTGAATAAAATTTATAAACTTCATTTTAGACTTTTAGAACAAAAATGCATAAAAATTCATAAATCACTTTATTGTTGAAGTAAAAATTTAGTAGCTGTATTTTACTGTTTGAATAGAAATTTATAAACATTTTTTATTTTATTCTATGAACAAAAATTTGTAAATTTTACTTTAGTCTTTAAATAAAGATTTTTACATTGTATTTTATTCTTTCAATCAAAAATAAAATTTAAGCTTGAATAATTTTCAAATTTTCTTTTCTGTAATATCTGAAGAAATAAATTGGATATCTGCGTAAAGACCTTAGCTGAAATTAATTATATTAATGATTAATAATTGCTATAATTAATTACCTTAAATACTGATTAAGCTAAAGTAATTTGATTAGTTAGTTGTTTTAAGTGCCTTAATTATACAAAATATTGAAGATCACTTCAGTTCATGTTTTTTTAAATGCAACAATTATATGATCATAAAATATTAATTTATTTTATATGAAAAGATCATAGATTTAAATCTTGTACAATTAGAAACCTTGACACGTATCATGTTATGTCACCATTAACTTTCCTTTCATACGAAATTATGGTTGTAGAAAAATCTGCTTTATATTTTTCGAACTCGATGCAACGAAATAAATTTTTACTCAAATAATCCTCGACGAAATGAAAAAATAGTGTACATTTAGCCAGAGTTGGAAGAGATTCAACTTGGTAACAGTTCTCAGATTCAACCAGTGAAGTTTATTTTACAAGACTCGTCCAGGAACTCGTTTTCGAAAACAATCGAACTGTTGAAACGTTCATTGAACTCGGCCAACGTATACTTCGAGTTCTTCCCAAAACTCGATAGGATTTCTTCTCGAAACTCTGAAACTCCACAGAACCGAATACGCTATACCCTCCAACAGGATAAGATCTAACCAACCGAGGACAGTATTATCCAGGAATTTGTGAGAAATGCGATTTTTATCGAAACGTGTCCGCAGCTTGCCCCAGTTTTTATACAGGATAAAATGCAGGCGTTACTTTGAAGAAGTTTGTTTTCAAATAATTCATTTTCATCCGCACATTATCGCTCAAAAATAACTGTCCACCTGTTCTATTGAAATGAATTGATGTTATGAAAATCATATCGGATCTGACTGTGCAATTTGTTTAATTTTAAACGAACAATTAAGCTGGAATAAGCAATATTGGAACAAAATTATAAAAATGATGTTGAAGGATTTTTGCAAATACTGCTTTAGTTTTCAAGAGTCAAAGTCAATTATTTTATTATTCGATATGATAGTCTTAATTTTTAATGGTACAACTAAAACTTTTTAACGGAAGCGGTTAAAGAGACAGCACAAGTACCAGGTAATTTATTATTACTTCAAAATAGAATTTTGTATAATTGTTAATAATTTATTTTGAGATAAACTATGTGTTTGTAGTGAATTGTGAATACTATGATATAAATTCATTAAATTGTGTACGTAGTCCTTTGTTTCAAATAAGCAGGTAAATTATTATATTTGAGTAATATCAAGTATGACATTGAGTAATATCAACTGACAATGTTTTGTATAAATATTATCGCACCAAATCATATAAACTAATATCAATTTGTGGTATGAAAACAATTCATTCTATTTTATAATTTACCTAGTGTAATACATAAATATTATTACTAATTGTTTTACATACATACATATAACGAATATTAATACGTGGTGAAAGATAACTAGCATTATTGTTACAATTCACCATCATTGCCAATGTAGCATTATTTTTATTTATTTGAAATATTATATCACTGAATGAATTAAACGAATAACTGTTTACTCAATTTACACAGTATTCCCAATAATCTTTATCAAATTGAATTTGTTCAATATTATGAATATTAATTTTTGATGAAGAGAATAAACACTGTATTCATAATTTATCCCATATTTTATCCTATTATATTACATAAAGAAATATTAATTTGTAATAAGAAAATACTTGGTATTTTAAAATTAAGATTATCATATCACATTTTCTGAATATAGTATATATTAATTTTTGAGCATTATTTTTCACACATCACCCCACATTTTATCCTAAATATTGCATTACCAAATGAATTATACAAATATCCATTTGTGATAAAAAGCAGTAATCAATTTTATAATTCATTCGATATTTTGCCTGACAATGAGTACATTATCCAACCAAAACTTTGAAACGAATATTATCAATTTGTTACGAAAATTACAATCACTACTTTGTCATGAACGTAACATCAAAGAAATCAGACTCTCATTAATTTGCAATTAACTCTCGAACGATGGATACTGGGTCAATTGTAATCCAAACTTACAAAGGTTTTGACTAACATTGGGCTATCAAATTAACTCTTATCCGAATACAACGCAATCATCAGGATCTGTTGCAATATAAAAATATTAACACACGATAGAGCAAACTCCTGGAATAATTTTCCAAAAATTCTAATTATTATTCAAATAATAATCTGTTGAATTATATTCATAATTAGGTTAAAATTCGCAATTAAACTAAATAAAAATTCACCAGTAAATTGAATTAAAATTCGTAATTAAATTAAATCAAAATTCGTCATTGAGTTAAATAACAATTCTTAATTAAATTGAATTAAAATTAAAATTATTGGTAAGGAATTAAATGAATAAAAATTAGAAATTTAAGTCATTATTCATATGGACCAGATAAGGGTTGGACTTCCATATATTGAAAATGTAAAAGGTGTAATTTATAATTGAAGTGTTCGAGGAAAATAGCACATGTAGATCGACTATTAATTTCTTGTATCATCCAACACCAACATAATCAAAAAAAATCATTTTCATGTAAATTTACAATATTGTGGGTGTGTTTCCTCTTCAATGGATGCCTCAATAAAAGATGAAAATAAAAAGCTATGAAATATGAATAGTAATTATGTCCGTGGTTCGAGGGTTAAAAAACCAGGGACGAATATTTTTGAGCGATGGTGTAAACATTTTTCGACCACCGCAGGAGTGACGATTCTGCTGTCGCTGACAGTTTTCCTGAACCTCGTGGCAGAAAGCATGCCGACGACCTCGGACGCAGTTCCCTTAATAGGTACCTATAATTATCCCCATGATAATTACGCATTCTATCCCTGGCAAATGTATGTCATAGTCTCTTTGTTCGTTTTCGTGTCCTGTAAATACATGTGTACACACGTCCATGGATCTGTTTGTGTGTCTGTCGTTAAGCATTCACCTTGAGGCAGCAGCGTCCCTTGATGAGAAAAACGAAAAAAGAAGAAGAAAGGAGAAACGCGAGAGAGAAAAAAAATGATATGGGATGGGTAAAAACCTCGAAGATCGTTCAGACTAGAGAGATTTTGTTATTTGAGGTTGCTTGTTGAATTCTCGAGATCCACTTTCGAGTAACGACGCCTAAGGGGGGTGAAGGACGATCTCTCGACGACTTGGGTGGTCGAAATGGTCGACGTTATATCGACTTGCTTGGCTCGAAAGTATTCTTCGGCCTGGAAGGTAACAGAAGAGGTACGGGACGCCATGGGGATGGCGATTACACGGTTACTTGGAGCCGGGAAACGATTTTACTCGTCGCTTTAACGCGCCCTGCTTTCGCCTCCTCGCTTTTCGTTCTGATACTTTCAACATTCGCCAAACTGTTTCTTACCAATTTTCTTTCATAATCCGAAAGTCAAATATTTTTTTACTGGCTCATATATTTTTAAATCAACTGGCATCTCGGTGTACTAAGAAACAAATTCGTAACTTTGTATTTAATATATTTTTATGTTGGTTGAATAAACTAGTAACATTATATTGATTAAATACATTAGTAACATTATTAATTCTAATCGATTTTATAGCATTTATACTGAACTAATAAATTAGTAACGTCTTTATATTGATTCATTAATGTATTAATATTTTTAAAGTAATCTATATTATTGATATCACTTGAACTAGTAATATTTTAATCTATTTAAATAACTTATAGGTTAAACAAGTTAAACAAACTTTTAATATCTCTATTTTAATTAGCTGAGCTCTTAATAATTTCGAAGTAATTAAATATATTATTAGTGTTTCCGTATTGATTAACTGAGCTAGTTTTTTTCTTAATTAAATAAGTTATTAATATATTTATTTCAATTAGCTGAACTGTTAATATTTTTAAACTTATTCAATGAACTATTAACATATCAATTTTCGCTGAATAAACAATTATTTTGCGTATGTGTAATACGTCGCTATTTTTTAAATAATAATCGAAATGTATCGGAAATTATCAAGAACGAAATTCTAAATTTTATTTATTCTAAAATTCATATTTCATAATATTCTATTATATTCTTACAATATTTATGGAAAATGATAGAGCAGAATATTTTTACATTTTTACTTAATGTTTCTATAATATTTACAGAATATAATAATGAACTTTTAAAGATTATTAATAATTTTTTTTTCAAGTTAAAATAATGAGTAGTTTCTTTGGAAATAACATTTTTAGTGGCTAAGTTCTTAAACGTCCCAATGTGTTATTATACTTTTTAATTCACTGTACACGTATTTAAAAAAGTTAATGGATTGAAGCTTGCAAAAGAAACAACATAATTTATCCTCGGATACATTACAAGCATCGATTAATCTCTACTCGCGTGTATTTCTCACACTTTATGTTCGACTAGTTTTTGCTCAAATTACCAGAGTCCAGCAAACGTAAATTGCATTCTTGCCTGCAGATATTTCGAATTAACCGCTACGGGGATGAATCTTGTTTAACGGCTAAAAAATGTTACATTTTTCATAAACGCAAAGGAGAAAAAAAGTAGGTTTCCTGCCTTTAACTTTCCCGCGAATCCAACCACGTAAAGAAATTTAATTTTCGTCCAAGTGGTGAGTCGAGTTGCTGTCCGCCATTTCTGGGTCGACGAACTTCTGGATTTCCGGCTGTAATCGAATAAAAAATTCGATTAAACCGAGAAACGAATCATTTTCACGTGCGAGATAAACATTATTTAATATTTTGCACCATCTTGAAAATTATTTCCATTTTTTAAATCTGCTTTTTGGTATTTGAGAGATACATAAATGTTGATTGTGTCTTTTAATATTTGGAAGTATATAAATGTCAATTTTACGATATCAAAAATTATTTGATTTATTGAAATCTATTTTTAATAATTGAAAGCTATACAGATGTCGATTTTGTGTTTGAATATTTGAGACATATGTAAACGTCAATTTTGTGTTTTAATATTTAGGAGATATATAAATATCAGTTTCACGATATCAAAAGTTACTTGATTTATTAAAATCTGCTTTTAATACTTGAAAACTATACACACGTCGATTTTGTCTTTTAATATTTGAGAAATATACAAATGTTAAATTTGTGTCTTGATATTTGAGAGATATATGTATAAATATTAATTGTGTATTTTAATATTTGAGAGATATATAAATATTAAATTTGTGTATAGTATTTGAAAGATATGTAAATATGAAATTTATGTTTCAATATTTGAGAGATGTACAAATATTAAATTTGTATTTTGATATTTGGGAGATATACAAATGTCAAATTTTTGTTTCAACATGTGTGAAAAAGGAACATTTTCATGATATTATCATTGTTAATTCCCCGTTTTAAAGGGATGATTGAAATACCAAAATCTTTCAGCAAACAATCGGAATGCAACTGCAACGAGCAACAGTAATGCGAGCAATTCTTGCATTAATTAACAACGCGTGCTCTCGCTTTAATTAAGCCCAATTATCATGTTTCCGCCGTATAATAAGCAACTACGTTCCGAAAGGAACGCTTTCAAATCCTAGTGTGATATTTTGCTGGGAAATTGGAAAATCAATCAAAATTGCATGCACTTTCCTTCTAAACATTCCTTTGAAGTCAAATTTAGCCAAATTGTTTAAACTGATTAAACTGTTCGCGAAAATCTCAAATTTATTTTTCATTTTGTTAAAGGTATTCGAACATCTGCGCTACACATTAAAAAAAAAAAATTCTTGAAGAACAAAATTATTAATAAAGAAAATACTTAGAGAATGGATTGTTAAACACTAAAATTTTCAAAGAAAAAAGTTGTTACAAAATAAAGTCATTAAATAAAATTATTAAAAAATGAAATTGTAAGGAATGAAATTCTTATAGAATAAAATTGTCAATGAAGAAACTTCTTCAAGAGTAAAATTATTAATGAGAAAAATTTTTCAGGAATGAAATTGGTAAAAAATAAAGTCCTTAAAGAATAAAATTGTTCAGAAACAAAATTCTTATAGAACAGAATTGTTCAGAAATAAAATTCTTATAGAACAAAATTGTCCAAATATAAAATGTGTTAAATTTCCTAATAAGTTAAAGTACGTTAATTATAATTTATTTCCATTATATTATTTAATACAGTTTTGCAATAATATGGATACAATTTGAAAGGTATTTGACAATAAATACGAAATTAATAAAGCTTCAAATGTGAAGCTGAATCTTAATTATTGTAATAACGCAGAACTTGAATATTAATTATTTTAATTTATGATATAAATGCAGAATCACGTCAGAACGAAAGGTGAGGAAAATTCAGCAGGAAAATATTGAAATGGGAAACTGGCTAATTCGATTTTCATTCGTGTCGAATTTTTTTATTTCTTTAAACGTTCCTTTCTAAACCCTTCTGCGGCTTGTGTGACGTTAATGTTTAGATAATTACCCTATTTTACAATATTATCTCACGATGATTACCGAAAATCATAGTCGCCCATGAAACTTAATTTACAAATGAAATTAGTATAAATCACTATTGAATAAAAAGTTATTCTATCAAAAATCTCAGCTCGCAGTTATCCTGTAATTAAATATCATTACTATAATATTTGTTCGAATTATTTTAAAATTCATCTAAACACTTGACAAAGTAAAACAACTTTTGTATAATATTTTCATTAATATTTAATAATACTTGTTAACAATTCCAATATTTTATATTTAAGATATATATAAATGATAATAATTTTGAAATAATATTTTACAGAAATAAAATATTTCTACCTTCTGTTTTTAACTTCTACCAAATTGCATTAACTCAAAATTTCTCTAAAAGTTCTAATAATTTCTGAAAATCAAAATTTGTTTAAAAGTTTTGATAATTTCTGAAAATCAAAATTTACCTCAAAATCTAAACAAGCTAAAATGATATGTAGACAATGTACAGTAATTTGTCATTTAAAAAATGAACATGAAATATATGCTATTTGCAATTTGTATGAAAAGTTTCTTGGGCACCTGTATACTTTGTTCACCCCTTAAAAAACGTGCACGGTTACCTCCACCCTATTTTTGGTGTATTGTATTAATTGTTTACTATACTATCGAACGACAGCCCATATGTTTAGAAAGAATACGTAAATTATTCTAACTTAATTGTCCCCGTATCCCGGTGTGATACTTTAGAGAATTACTGGTAGCACCGAACTCGTAGGTATATTGCTGTGTTAATTGCCTGTTGAAAGGTCCCATAGTTTACCCCATAGTCTACCGTTTTACCCTTGGGGGTTTAGCAAGGGATAGTCTATCAGTTTATCGGGAAACTCGTGCAAACAGTAAGTTCAATTTCATGGTTTAATACGTGCTACTTATGCTGTAACACGATCGAACGTTGCTTCGATTTTCCATCTGTTTATCGTTTATTTTTTCATTTCAAACGAAACATCAACCCTGTCAAATATGATGTATCGTCATCGTGAATGCTTGTCTGAACGATCTTCTTGGAATTAGTATAAAAATTTACAAATACTTTGGGTGACGTATACTGCGTCAAACATGTCTTCTATTGAGACAGTGACATCTAGGTAATAACGCAATAAATGAAAGAGAAAATATGGGTGGAACAAAAATTGTTTTGGGATAAATTTAAAATGCTAAATTATTGTATATAATGGAGTGAATATTTATATTTATATTCAACAATTTATGAATAGTTATAAAATGAAATTTATGTTGCAATATGAAATAAAATTGTTGTATGCAATAAAATAAAATTCTTATTGCGATCACTTAGAATAAAATTTTAATGTAAGGATACATAAGCTTTATGTACGATTTACTGTTAGAGAACACAATTTAATTTAAAATATAAAGAAAATATTGAATTCAATACTTAATTAAAAAGGAAGAAGAATTCATTTATAAAATTAATTTCTATCACTAAAATTTATATGAATTTAATTTTACCGAATATTAGTATAGTAAATACTATTTTTTATTATTCCAAATAGTTTGGATTTAATAGCATTGTCAACTTGTTGTTAAGTTAACAAAAGTAAAAAATAAATAAATAAATCATTAGATGGTTGTTGAATAAATAAATATTCCTGTACAAGGTTTTTCGCCACAGTAACGAATAATGGAAACGCGAGAAAACAACTCGAGGATCGATCGACTCACGCGTCACTTGACAGTTCACTCGTTTCCGGTTAGTTTCACGAAAACGACCAGGGAGAAAACAGCGATAGAAGAAGAAAAAAAACATCGACCAAATAGCAGGATTTTTTTTTTTTTTTTAAACAGTAGGCGTTATACTCGAAAAGATTCAATTATAAGGCTAAATAGTGAATCGATGGGTTGTGCTCACTTATCGGAGAGGGGTAAATTATTCTACTGTGTGAATTTTAGAAATTTTTGAATTCCCGAATTGTGGAATTTTTGAATTTTAGAGTTTAGGAATTTGGGTATTTGGGAATTTAGGATTTCAGTATTTGGGAATTTAGGAATTTAGGTATTCGGGAATTTAGGAATTTAGGTATTTAGGTATTTGGGAATTTGAGAATTTGAGAATTTCGGAAATTTGGAATTTTGGAATTTTGGAGTTTTGGAATTTTGGAACTTTGGAATTTTGGAATTTTGGTATTCGAGAATTTGAGAATTTAAGAATCTAGGAATCTAGGAATTTAAGAATTTAGGAATTTAGGAATTTTGGTATTCGGGAATTTGAAAATTTAGGAATCTACGAATTTAGGAATTTAGGTATTTGAGAATTTGAGAATTTCGGAAATTTAGAATTCTGGAATGTTAGAATTTAGAAATTTTAGAGTTCTGGAATTTTGAAATTTTGAAATTTTGGAATTTTGGAATTTTTAAGTTTAGAAATTTCGGAATGCAGGTATTTGGATATTTGGGAACAAAGGAATATGAGAATCTAGGAATTTAGACATTTAAAAATTTAGAAATCGAAGAATTTAGGAATTTATAAATATGAGACTTTGTAAGTTTCTGACTTGAAGGATTACTCTTAGTAATATAAAAATTTGAGAATTTGATAACTTAGTAATTAGGTGCTTTGGTAACACAAAATGTTGAAAACTTGGGGATTTACAATTTTGAGTATTTGGAAGCTTCGAATTTAGTGATTTAGAAGTTTGTAGCTTTTGTAATTTTTGAATTTGAAAATTTAGAATTTTAGTAATTTACTTATTTGGAAGTTTGAATATTTGGAAATTTAATTATCTTTTATTGCAAAGTTTGAAAGTTTACGAATTTAGAAATGTGACCATTCTCAAATTCGGAAATACAGAAATTCAGAAATTCGGAAATTTAAAAACTTGAGAATTTAAGAATCTACTGATTTAGGAATTTAGTAATTTAGAAGTATTTATATTTCATAGATTGACTTATAATAATGTTATGATTCGGAGAGTTAATTTAGCAATTTTTACAGTTTAGGGATTTGATGCTTCCAGAATTTGGCAATTTAGAAATATAAGAATTTAAAAATAAAACAACAGTTTTTCAAATCATCTTACAAATTTCCTAAATCTCATGTATAAAAATCCACTGTCCACACAATTCATGTTCGCCCAATCACCAGAAAAGACTCATCAAAATACCATTTAACATCCTTCAAAATCAGAAATTTCTTCGGCTATTTACAAATCCCTTTAATCGTCTATCAATCTTCAAGGAATAACTACAACCTTTAACAATTATAACCAATAAACTTCATAATTTTCTTCAGGAACCCACTAGGGTTAATCGGACCTTTTTCATGCTCCCTAATCGCCATCTCTATTTACTCTACGTTCTTCTTTTTCGCATGAACCCATTAGGGAAACCAATAACCACTTATACCAAAGTACTCATAAATACACCATTTAACATCCCTTAAAATCAAACATTTCATCCACTACTTACAAATTTCTTCAGTCATCTTTCAATCTTCGAAGAATAACTGCAACCTGTAACACTTGTAACCAAAAGGCTTCATAATTCTCTGCAAAAACCCAGGAGGGTGAATCGGGTCTTTTTCATGCTCCCTAATCGCCATCTCTATTTACTCTACGTTCTTCTTTTTCGCATGAACCCATCAGGGAAAGCAATAACTAATAATACCAAAGTACTCATCAAAATACCATTCAGCATCCCTTAAAATCAAACATTTCATCCACTACTTATAAATTCCGTCAGTCATCTTTCAATTTTTGTAGAATTACTGCAACACTCGTAACCAAAATACGTCATAATTCTCTGCAAAAACCCAGGAGGGTGAATCGGGTCTTTTTCATGCTCCCTAATCGCCATCTCTATTTACTCTACGTTCTTCTTTTTCGCATGAACCCATCAGGGAAAGCAATAACTAATAATATCAAAGTACTCATCAAAATACCATTCAGCATCCCTTAAAATCAAACATTTCATCCACTACTTATAAATTCCCTCAGTCATCTTTCAATTTTTGTAGAATAACTGCAACACTCGTAACCAAAATACTTCATAATTCTCTGCAAAAACCCAGAAGGGTGAATCGGGTCTTTTTCATGCTCCCTAATCGCCATCTCTATTTACTCTACGTTCTTCTTTTTCGCATGAACCCATCAGGGAAAGCAATAACTAATAATATCAAAGTACTCATCAAAATACCATTCAGCATCCCTTAAAATCAAACATTTCATCCACTACTTATAAATTCCCTCAGTCATCTTTCAATTTTTGTAGAATAACTGCAACACTCGTAACCAAAATACTTCATAATTCTCTGCAAAAACCCGTGAGGGTCGATCTGGCCTTTTTTGCAGCTAATCGGGACTTCTATTTCGTCTACGTTCTTCTTTTTTCGCATGAACCCATCAGGGAAACCAATAACCGCGTTGCGGCCACGGTCCCGAAAATAGCTCTCAATCGACCCCAAGCAACGCAATGGCGGGAAACTTTCTTTGCCGGGCAATTAGCGGGACACGTGGGCCGCCCGCGGCAAATTAGTTCCTAACGAGCGATCGGCGAAACTTGAAGCTTTTCGGGACTTCGATCGAGCGTCGCGTTACTCGGAGCCATCGCTGTTAATGAACATCGGATCCGTGGGCAATTAAAAGCCCCTGGTAATTTGTTCGAGTGTCCTTTTCGAACGGATGCTAGAGTTTTCGAGAATTTTCCTTATGGCCCGAACGATTCACGTAGCTCGAAACGTTCCCCTGAAATTAATTGAGGTTTATCCGAGCGCTGGTGTTGTTTAGCGATTTGTCTTCGTCGAGTGGAATTGTCGGTTTGGTTAATCTGGTCGGTTTTAATTCTTCGTGGCGATGGAATGTTTAGTCCGGGACGAAGAGCAATCAATTTCAGAACTTCTGGATCCTTGTACCCCGAGTCTAAGACCTGAATTACCTTGTACCGTGGTACAGCTCGATTATTCAGACATGCTGAAGGATTTTATCGTGATATTATACGCTTAGTGATATTTAATGATATTTTATTAACTCTTGCAAGGAGATGAATTTTACAGGTTTTTCAGGGGCTGTTACGTTTTATGTTAAATAGTAATGTGAGTCGATGAGCAACTTGTGATAGAAAAGGTTCAAGAAAGAAATGTTCAGTCGCTGTAATTTTTATTGGTTGTTATATTGTACATGTTAAATGATCCTACGGATTGGAAAAAATTTATTTGCAAGAGTTTACATAGTCGTTTGTACGTTTTATATAAAAGATCAGTAGTTTAGGTCAATAAGGAACATGCAGTAGAGAAGAAACAAGAATGAAACCTTCAGTTATACTAATTTTAATGTATAGTTATGTTGTGGGTAATAAATTATGAAGCTACGAAATAACAAGAATTAATTTTCAGAAGTTTACATAGTCGTTTGTACGTTTTATGTAAAAGATCAGTAGTATAGGTCAATGATTAACATGCAGTAGAGGAGAATTAAATACAAAACATCTGGTTACACTAATTTTAATGTATAGTTATGTTGTAGATAATAAATTATGAAGCTACGAAATGGCAAGAATTAATTTTCAAAAGTTTACATAGTTATGTGTATGTTTCATAAAAGATCAGTAGTATAGATCAATGATTAAGACGCGGTAGAGAAGAAACAAGAATGAAACCTTCAGTTAGTCTAATTTTTAATGTTAGTTATATTATTCACTACAAATTGTGAAACACTGAAATGGAAAAAATTTATTATCAGAAGTTTTCATAACTGTTTATAGTTTTTATATAAAATATCAGTAGTATAGATCGATGATAATATATGATAGATAAAAGACAAGTATGAAACCATTTGATTGCACTAAATTTATTAGTGATGTTACACCCGTTAAAAAGCTACGAAGTGGAAAATATTGATTTTCAGTAGTTTACATAATCGTTCATACCTTTTACGTAAAATATCAGTAATACAGGTCAATGATTATTCGGTCCATCAAAATTGCGTTAAATCCAAATAGATAACAGCGAAAGGAATATAATCAATTTTAAACTTACACAGAGGAATTGTGTTTCTAAAATTATTTAATCACAAATGAATTCGTAAATGACATCAAAATTAAATTAAATTGTATAAACGAAACAAATTAATTTACACGTGTAAACTGAAATCAAATGAATTTACATGTGTAAACTGAAATTAAATTAATTTAAACGAACAAACCAAAGCAAATTAATTTATATGTACAAACTAAAACAAATTACTTTAAATATGTAAATTAAAAAAAATTTTAATGTACAAAGTCAAATTAACTTGAATGCATAAACTAAATCAAGTTAATTCAAATATATTAACTGAATATGATTATCAATATACCTTATTCCCATCAAAATTCAGATTAACATTTTCCAACGCTCCTTCAACGTAGCCATCGACCATTAACCACAATAATTGAACACTTTCCGTCGAGCCATTTCGCGTGCCACTAAAATCTCCCATTACCTTCCGCCAACACCGGACACCATCGATTTCAAAAGAAATCCCGTCACATACAATTCCCGTGCCAAAACCGAAGCGGTTCGCTAATTCTCCTTTCACAATCTGGTTAGGTTACACGTTCCATTATGGTCGAAATAGTCCCGTTGTAGGAATGCTATTACGCATATTGTGACCCAATGTGTTTAACGGCCTCTTTGATTTCCATTGTTCGCCAATCAAACGCCGTTATTTTCCCGTGTTCCGAGGTATGCAAATCGTGGATCGCAGTCTCGTTGGAATGGAAATAAAGATCGGGATAATGAAATAAATCAAGAGTGTCGGATAAACAGAAAAGTCGCCGGTGAAATGGGGAGAAAGATTTAAAACGACGAATGACTTCTCTCGTTATGGCGGCTGTCCCGGCCAATGAACGTTATCCCGTCGGAAAAACTCTGACGTCTCGTCGCTGTTATCGGGAAAACGAGATTTTCCGTCGATTCTGTAAACGAGTGAATAAATTCCTCGAAAAAGACCTTTTCTGCCAGTTTTAAAAGGACACGTCTACGGTAAGAGTAAAAAAGCTTCAAACTCGAAGGGAAACGTATTTAACTTCACTTTTTATTTATCAACCCTTTATATTTCACTGTATTTTTAATGTTGGAGTAATGTTGAAATTGATTTAACAATTTCTGTTTATATTATAAAATTGATGTTTTTTCGAAACTGTGTTTGTATTGTTCATACGAAATCGGTGATTGATCAATTGTTTTGATTAAAGTTTTTATCTCTGGTATCTATTTATTTAATTCATCTTCGCTTTCTCTAATTTCAACAAATATGTACATTTTTTAAAATATTCTTCTGTTTTCAATTTTTGTCGAATGAAGTTTAAAATTAAACATTTTCAGAATGTTGTGAATAGTGTGTAAAAATTGAAAGATAAATAATTTTGAAATTTCTGATGACCATGTCCCCTTAAGATTAAAAATTAAAAATAATAAAAATTAATTTAAATTAAAAAAAAATCTTTTTATCAGTTTCGATCTGTTTTTTAGAATCATTGTTAAATAGTTGATTCGTAAATTTGCATCGAGTACGTCGACAAACTAATTAATTTATATTAGAGTTGGATATTGCTTCGAACAATTTTCTAACTTCAATTCAAGAAATTTTAACATTAAATTAAGTTTCTAATTTTAAGTATGATTGAAATATTTGAAAACTAAAAATAATTTATTCTTCGAGTGAAACTTTGTACATAAACATTGAAATAAAAATTTCGAATAATATCATAGTATTTAAAATCAGCGAATAATTTGTAAATAGGTAATTAATATTTGAAATATAATATATCACGCAAAATTTAATTAAACTTATCTTCTAATCTCGA
Organism: Megachile willughbiella; assembly: GCA_945859595.2. Classification (NCBI taxonomy): domain Eukaryota; kingdom Metazoa; phylum Arthropoda; class Insecta; order Hymenoptera; family Megachilidae; genus Megachile; species Megachile willughbiella. The sequence continues at coordinate 17,905,938 of OX243796.1, forward strand.
ATTCTTAATTATTCATTATTTAACTGTACAAATAAGTTTTTATTCATTTTCATTTATATCTTAAATAAAAAGAATATTTAAAATAATCCTCAAATTCCTTCTTTCGTTAGCAATTTTAAAACACATCTCATTAAATTTTTACATTAAAAATATCACGAAAGGAATAAAATAAAAAAATACTCAAAAATACATATTCATATTACCTAATTCATTTACCTGAATAAAAATAATTTAATTAAAAAGTGACAAACCAAAATGGCCATCTTAAATCATAAAACACAGAGAAATCCTATGAAAGTAAATATTTCTGAAATTGAATGGAAATGTAAAAGGAATGTTTCAATTAACCTTCTACCAGTCGTATAATTTTGTAGGAAAAGAATTTTGTGTGAAAAACGTTTGAAACGTTTCTTTGAAAGAATAGATTTTTAATTCTATATCTCTGCCGTATGATGGTGAAATGTTCCAAATTTTCCGCGAGTAATTACAATCATAGTCGGTGTAGCTCGAAGTTCGTGGTCTGTAAGTTAAATGGACCAACGAACGAAATGGTGAGATTTAAACTGGAGCAATTAGCAGCTTCGGAGTATCGAAATGAATCGAATGAAACAGGATTTTCATTCCTTTTTTTTATCAGTTCGGCTGTTGTACATTGCTCGAACCTTTATTAGTCCCCCTACATTTCTCCTCTTTGATTAAACCTTTTATCGATACTTTTCAATATCTTGTTACTGCTTCATTATGCAAATGAAAGTGTTGCCAAACAGAGGGTAATTTTTTAATCAAAAAAGTTTTGTATGTAATGCAAATTTTATGTAAAAGACGTTTAACGGTTTGGAGAACTTAAACGTTTCACTACTTTTTGCATTTCGATATCACGATTTTTTGTTAAATCCTTGTATAACTAAAATTTTTTAAATTAGGATATTTAATAATATATTTAATATTCCTTCGTTCAAGTTTGAAAACTAGTGTTTTAACTCTCAAAAATAATACTAATAAAAAAATAGCAATAAATACATAGTTTTATTTTTTATATAATAAATTGTTTTTAAGAAAATAATAAATAATATGTACAATATTACAAATTTGTTATTACAAATTATTGTAGTTTCAATAATTAATTTTACTTAGTAAAAATATTTAATTTTAAATTGAGTAGTTTAGAAATGTGCATATATAAGAAATATTGTCAATTTTGTTAGTTTTAAAATTTGATACTAATTAATTTTTAATAAAATACAAGTATTTGATAATGTATTATCGACAGAAAATGCAACGTATCTGTATCGGAAATTTATATAATAATTTTTTATAAATACAAAGTAAAATATCCCTAGAATAAATCCCAACAATTAGATAGTTTGACATCTGGACATTTTGATAATCCGACATTTTATCTTCATAATTGAGGTCAAATATTCATAAACGCGAAGAGTTATCAGTTTAAGCGTATCTTCAACCGTGTCTTAATTTCAGTTAATTATTAACAATTTATGAAGCAATTCTCGCTGATAATCGTTTATTAAATCGCAGTACGGAAATTAAAATTAAAGGTTCCTTTGTGATCGCTAAGTGGCTCTTTAAAAATCATCGGCGGGACAAAGCGCGATAACGATAAAAATCGAAAGGTCATAATAATTCGATCAATGGCCCTCTTTACATGAACAAAGTTACGCGAATTACATTTCAGTCGGCGTGCTCGATGCATTTGAAGCGTAATTACAGAATCGCGTCGTTAACGGATCGTCGGGAATTCGGGCGTAAAATTGAAAGGATTAAATTTCGCAGCCATTACCGGGAGGGGTAAGCCAGAGGAAAATTTATTTCTCGCAAAAGGACCTGCAAGGTTAAGTTGTACCGCGACGAAAAGTATTACGTGGCATCGTTCTTCTGGGAAAATACCCGAATAGTTCCATTCGCGCGAAAGTTATTCGCTTGTTTCTTCGAAGGACAGTTATCCCCGACGACATATATCGTCGAGAAACTTATTCGATTCCCCCTCGTTGACGTCCTATCCCTGTTTCTTCGTTTTTCCGTTACGTTTGAGAGATGAAGTTATTTCTCATTGTTGTCAGGCAACTGGCACCCAACGCGTCCCGTGTCTTGTTCCATCTCTATTCCGAATTTCTTACAATTTCTAAATTCCTAAATTCAATTATTATAAAATAAATAGACTGAATTTTTTATTCATCCGGATAACATTGGGTACCTTCCAGAAAAATGGGAAAGTTTCCCTTTTAAATTGAATGTTTCGACCAATTGAGTTTCGGTATACATTCATTGTTTCATAATATTGTACGATAAATTATAAAAATATAAAGTTATGTGGTTATAAGATTACATGGTTATAAAGTTACAAAATTATGTAGTCCTTAGATTATAAAACGACAACACATGAGATTATAAGATTACAAGATTATGTAATTACAAAACTATATAATATTAAAGTTATAAAATGACAGGGACACAAAATTGAATGATTATAAAATTACAAGGTTATAAATTCACAAGACTATAAAATTACGACTTCGAACAATTCCATGGTTATAAGACTATATGACTATAAAACAACAAGATTATGAAATTATAAGACCATAAAATTACAACATAATAAAACTATAAGTTTGTAAAATTATAATGCTATAAAATTACTACATTATACAATTACAACATTATAAAACTGTAAGATTATAAGATATCAAGATTATGATATTATAAAATTATAAAATGTCAAGATCATAAAATAGCCACATCATACAGTTACAAAATTATAAAACTGTAAGATTATAAGATATCAAGATTATGATATTATAAAATGTCAAGATCATAAAATAGCCACATCATACAATTACAAAATTATAAATCTACAAGATTGCGTAATTACAAGATTATATTATTCGAACATTATAAAATGTCAAGATCGTAAAATTATCGTATCATAAAATTGCAAGATTATAAAATTATATTATTATAAATTAACAAGGTCATAAAAGTGTCACATTATATAATTACAAAAAAAATATGATGATAACATGACAAATTCATAATATTGCCATATCATAAAATTACAAGATTATAAAATGACCACATTATAAAATCACTAGACTACGAAATTAAAAATTTACAAAATGATAAAATCGTAAACTTATAAAATCATAATATTAAAAAATTATAAAATTAAAAAATTGCGAACAAACTTGCTGATTCCGATGTCATAACCTAACATTCGTCCAAAAGTAGTCTAACCTGAAAAATGTCATAGAATCCAAAAAAAAAAAAAATTCGAATGACATAATTTGAATGTTAAGAAGAATTAAGAATTGCAATTAAACTAAAACAGTAGAATATAAAAATAAGAATAACCGAAATAGCAGAAGTTTATAAAGTCATCTAAGATACTAGAACATAAAAGTAACCGTATCTTAAGCAACGAAAACATGGCAACTTGTTTCGCGTACCATTATACAAATCTTAAAGATTGAAGATTATCTTCGCCCCAAAGATCCTAGTGCAGTTATGTACGATGTTAAGGCTACAATTTACCTCTCGTACCGAACGTAGATAGCAACACTGAAACCTCAACGAATCTATTCGATCGTAAACTCCGATTTCTTCCGCGATCACAGAAGTATTTCCTTATCTTCACCATAGACCAGTTGTGTAATGGCCTTGTAACTCCTAGACGCTTTTAAAGCATCCTCGAGAGGTGGCCAGCGATAACAGTCGTTTCTAAACCGCAAATAACATCCGTCGAATCGATTCTAATGGCCACATGAACGTCCATTCGGTGTACAAATGCGATGTCACGAGGGAAACTCCCCAAGTGTTACGCTCGCTTATTTATGAAACTTCGGCACTTCACAGAAAACAACTAACATTTATATCCCTTACTGTAAGGACAGACGGTTAATTCTTTGAAAGACATTTGTTACAAGAGAACTAAAAGTAGAATTTAAATAGAAATCGGTGTCATGAATCGTAAAGGCTGAAAATATACAAAAAGGTTAGACAAACCTTTTCGGTTATGTGTAAATTTGTATGACAGTTATTAGTTACAAATAGTTGAAGTCAGTTAAATAGCATATAGATAATGCAAAAATTCAACATAACCAAACTAACATAAATATAACCAAATATTTAAATAAAGACGAATAGTTTTGTATATACACAAAATCTGTATCGTAATTCTCTTCAGCTCGCGAGAAGAAGCAAGGATGTTGAGGAATTCTCACGTGAACGTGAATAAGTAAGGCGTATTGAAAAATAGGGAATTTTAATTTTAAGATATTAAACGACAAGGAAAGTTCTCCAATATCTCAAAATTAAGGGGTAGCCAGGTCCAGATCATAATTATAATAACCGGTCCGTTGCCGGGTGCCTTTGGACAAGATCGATAGAGGAGGGAAAGAGGATGATGAACTTCAGTTCGTGGAAAATTCGTTCGTTTATCCGTGATGCTTTATGGGCCGTTAAAGGTGCAGCTAATATAAGCTATAAGTTCCACGGGGAAGATTATCTTCGATGATCAGGATCCCTCGTTTCGTGCTGGTTTCCGTCGGAAGACGGTCTAATCAAATCAATGAAAAGCCCCTGATGATTACGCTGCTACGAGTGCGGAATCGCACGGACAGGTTTCACTATTTGAACAGGCTCCATTTAACTGCAGGATCGTGTTTGACGACCGTAGTTCAACACGAACGTCTGTACATCGTTATAGTACGGGAACTAAATTTCTAGAGCACTTTTAGTCAAGGATTAATGTCTTCGGACGTTTATGACACAAAACTAGCGTTCATTGATAATTGAAATAAAGGATCAGTTAGCTTCTGGAGTATCCGTAGCACGAGATGAAGGTTTATGGACATCTATAACTTATAACTGGGTTCTATAGACGTTTATAACATAAAACTGACGTTTATAGTACAAAATTGACGTTCACAGGTAGTTATATCGGAGGATAAGTTAATTTTTAAGGTATCTATAGTATGAGGTGAGGATTTATAGATGTCTATAGCATATAAGGAAGTCTACGGACGTTTATAGCATCCAGCTGAAGGTTATGGACGCTAATCCTACGATACAGGTGGTTATGGACACCAACGCTGTGCTGCAGATGTTAATAGGCATTTGTCACGTGTGCTATAGATTACTATAGCAGCTAATTCCAGGTTGTAGACGATTATAGACGATATGAGGCTAACTTTGTTCTATAGACACTTACGGCAACTTTGCATTATTCATTTATATATGTTAACTTTATATTATAGACATTTACATATACTAACTTTGCATTATTGGCACATCGTCAATAAGTGAACATCTATAGATGATAATACTCTATGCTATATGTGGTTATAGACATCTATAGTGTACAGGTAGCTATAGCTACACAAAGTGCAAAATAAACGTCCACAGATATTTAACACAGACAACAGATTATACAAAATTATACAGGCATTGATATGTTAGAGTTAGTATCTGGAGATCCTAAACAACTGTTATAAAGTATTATATCATTTGCGCAATGTTTGTAGTCGTTGATAGCGCAGAATTAGTATATTGAAAACCATAGTTCAGAATTACAATAGTTGATAATGCAAAGTTAGAGCATGTAAGTGTCGGTAACACAATGTTAGGGGTCTATAGACGCCAATAGCGCGAAGTTATGTACGTCTATAGTACAGAGCTAAACACGTGTAGAGGTTGATAATACAAAGTTAGAGCATACAGATGACGACAATGTTAGGTTCATAGCACAGTGTAAGGCATTTATAGCCCATAACGCAGATTTAACATTCGTAGACGATGGAGCAGAGTTAACATTCATAGACGTCGATAGAGCAAACTCCTATAAATGATATACCGTTAATGATTATAGGATACGTTAACGTCGATAGCACAAAATTGGACACCTCTATACGTCCACATAGTAGCTATGTACCTATACCCATTCGTAGCTGTCGACACAGTTCTCATTTATAATAAATAATTATCGTCCATAATCGTTTCGAATGCAGTGAGTGCTTACAATAAATATATCATGTACGTGTAGTTGACACTACACGTTCATAAATGTCTACCAAACGGACGAATTAATTTCTAGAATATCTACGTATGTCTCGGATAGCAAAAACGTTAAATTAGAGGATTCGTTGACGCGTTGATCCGAGGATAGAGCAAGAGTGTGACGGGCGAATACGGTTGTCAGTTTGTTGGCTAGCTTTGTAAGACGAAGATGAAATGGATCATTGAACAAGCAGGGCTACGACTGTTTCAGGAGTGACCATCTTGTTATCGCTGACGGTGTTCCTGAACCTTGTCGCCGAGACTCTGCCTCAGGTCTCCGACGCTATACCTCTGTTAGGTACATTGAGTTTCTGCAAATAGACGTGTGCCAGTGTGAATTTCTATCGTTGAGAATGGAGAATGTTTCCCCTTTCTTTTTTTTCTTATCTACTCTTTTTTTCCTGTTCTTCACTACTCTCTCTCTCTTTCTCTCTCTCTTTCTCTCTCTCTCTCTATCTCTATCTATCTCTCTAATGCTCGATGGAATTTTTGATAGTAACCTTTTATTGCTTTTCTTGCTTGAGACAATGATTTCACGTTTGGCTTTCATATGAATTGATGCATCTTTCAGTTTTGAAGGGTTAGTAATGGAGATATTTTGATGGAAGTGTTTTTTTATTGTTAGTATTTGGTATAATTGTTACATTTTTGGTAATCTTAGCTGGAACAGTGCACTCGATGTTTGGTTTTCATTGAAATGGGAATTAAAGCAATTAACATTCTTTCTGTTAGAGGTTTGTTGTATTTTATGATAAATATATACGTAGATAATACTAACGTTATGAACTTTCGTTTGTTAAACAACCAGCAAAATGAAGGGTAAAGATTATTTACCCTTGAAGGGGTAAATTAATCATGAGACACTATTAGTACATCACACAAGTCACATTTTTATTATCATAAAAATCGCCAAATCAACGTTTTTATTGTTGTAGAGGTAAACGAACGTTTCTTAAAATCTGTTTAAAATTTTTGAATCATGAACGAAGCTGTTGAAATGTTCAGAAAAATTTGCCAACGGTAAACTTCTGCTCGATGAAGAGATGTTTACTAACAGACTCTCGAAATTCAGTTCAATCACAGACGGAGCGAACGAGGATTCTCTTTCCTCAGTTTCAGACGACCTTTCCTTGTCTATAGTTCGAAAACTTCCATGTGGACTTGTCGAGACTTAATTGAATAAGTTCTCGCGATGGTTCGATAGCAGCCAGTGTACCGGAAATCCTCTAAGTAGGACAGGTTCGTACACTTGGCCGAATGTTGTCATCCTTCTATTTTCCCTTTTTATATCACGAATTTCGAGAAAACGGTGAAAATTTTATTATGAATAATTATCTTACGATTTTTATTGTGATATAAATAATGGTGAGCCATTATGCTATAAATAGTGCTATAGTATTGAACAATATGTTATTAATATTATTAAGTTTCTTATTTTGCTATAGTACGCTATAAATAATTTTTATACTATAATTCTTTTGACAATGGCTAACTATGAATCAATATTGGGATGTATGTCGTAGGTTATTAATATTACTATAGTTAGTAGTACTTTGCTATAGTACTATGCTATAAGTCACTGTAGTACTATATCATAAATGATTATTGTAATATATGTGTCTATTCTGTTATAAAGTATTGTTGAACTCTATATGAATATTTTACTATTCATCACCATTATTCTATAATTATTTCTGTTATAAACATCTTACTATAAACAATTATCGTGACATAAATCATTTAGCTATTGATAACTACTATATTTATACATATTACAGTGCTATAGTACTATACTAGAAATTCTGTTATATAAAATTATTATGCTGTATAAATATAAATGACTATAGTATTACTTTATAAATAATTATTTTGCTATAGTTCTGTGCTATAAATGAACTATTATTGTATAAAAAACTAAAAATTTCATCTCGGTCACGAGGAGCTCGTACTTCTAACTGGTTCAGATCCACTGTAAAAACTTTTTTAATCTAAATTCGTCGGCGAAAGCGCACTCTTTCACTATATCTATGGTCGTTTAGTCTTCGATGTTTCAACAGTGATGTTGAAGATGAGTAAAAGTGTGATTTACTTTCGTTTCGTTTCATTTTTGCGTGTAATTACCTTTTCTTTACCTTATTTTTTGTTTAAGTAATATTTTGGATTTTTAATTAAAGTTTATTATATTTTGTTCAGAGGTGTTCGTGATTTGAGTTCATTCTGCTTTGTTCGTGTAAGCAGGAACGATTTTGAGACAACGATCGAGTAAGTAGATAAAAGTTTTTCGAACAATTTTTATAAAAATATTTGACAAATTAATTGATAGTGGGATTCATCATATAGTGTAAACATCTGTTTTGTGAAATATTATGAGCTATGGTATTTAAAAATTATTTAAGGTAATATTGAAATTTCTTATAGTGATAAATTATCGCTCAATTTATAATTACTGAATTGTAAAATTTCTGCATTAGAAATTAGGTAATTTTTTTTAAATTGAAACACATAACATTTGTCAGAATTAAAAGTCGTAGAATTCTTAAAAATTTGACTTAAAAACTTCTTGAAAAAAGTGTAAAATTAAAAAAATTTGGGAAATATAAATTTCCTTTAAATTACAATTTGAAAAATATCAAATTAGGAAGTATCCAGTATTAAATTATATTAATACAAATATAAAAATTAGGAGATATTAAATTGTCTAAAATTACAAATTAAGAAATGCGATATTTCTTGAAATTGCAAATTAGAAAATGTCATATTTTCTAAAATTGCAAATCATAAAATATCAAATTTCTTATAATGGCAAATTAGGAACTATAAAATTAATATACATTGCAAATTAGAAAGTTTCAAATTGCTTAAAATTGCAAATTAGTAGGTACCAAATTTCATGAAGGAACAAATTAGAAAGTTTCTTTAGAATTACAAATTAGAAAATACATTCCCTAAAATTAGGAAACACAAAATATAAAATTCCATAAAGCTTCAAATCAGAGTATACAAAATTCTTGAAAATTGAAAACTAGGAAATAAGATATTCTCCAAAATTACCAATAACAAAAAACAAAATTCATTGTAATTACTAATAACAAAATATGAAATTTTAACCTATGATGTTGATGCGATTCTAAACTCTATTATATACATATTTCATTAAAATTAAGAAAAACAGAAAATTCATAAAAATTTCTAGTAAAAACGTACAAAATTCTCCAAAATTACAAATAACAAAATATAAAATTCATAAAACTCTTTCATCAGAAATTTTTAGCTTACAAATTATAAAATACAAGATTCTCCAAAATGACCAATAACAGAATACAAAATTCGTTAAAACCACAAATCAGAAAATGCAAAATTCCCCAAACTCACCACTAACAGAATACACAATTCACAAAAACTACGATAAATAAAATACATAAAATAACAAACAGTAGATCCCCAAACATCGCTTTCAAAACCAACTACCAATCACATTCAAGACAAACAAAAAAACACCCCGACTTTCTGTTACTTCCCGACCCGATAGTACCTCGTGCCGTTTCAAATGGAACAAAAACGAGACACAAACTTCATCAGAACGCAAACGTGCCGTCCATTGTTCCGAAATCATCCTCTTAAGCATCGCTTTAGACGTTCCCCCGTGCAAAAAGGTGTTACAGCGTTTGCTCTCGAACTCTGAAAGGGCAAAAAGACGAACAAAACATCATCGTCGGGCAAAGTTTGAACATCGATGTATCGGTCGCTGGAACAAGTCCGTCGAAACTGTCTAGAAGGCTCGTTGATCTTCCGCTCGAAAGCTTCGGCTTGTTATTGCATGGAAACTTTGACCGGAAACGCGAGGACCGTTTGAATTTCAACGTCGTTCCCTGTCTTTACTCTTCCTGTCTTTTTTTTATACCTTGTTCGATCGCAGACCTGTTCATTTAGATTGGCGCAGCTTTTATCGACGATCGAAGTAAATTAAAATGCCCCAATCATCGGGTTCGTTCGTTGTCAGAGCCTGTCTTTGTTCCGATGGCTTCCGATTTCGTTCTGTCGAAGAAATCGGCGTTTTCTTCGTCGCGAATGACACTTGCGATATTGGATCGTCCAGGGAAATTAATCGAAATGGAATCGAGACCGTGCGTGACCGTATCTGGTCTCTGAATACAAACGGATAAAAGCAATTCATTTATTTGTAGACAGGATTGGACTTTCAACGATTTAACGCGTTTCGTGTCTTGCAAATTTAAGCTTAGGTTTGATTGAAAATGTTTGGAACAAGGTGCAAGAATTCTATTGTTTCGAGAGGATTTTTCTGTGAAACATTTTTATTATAGCACGAGGAATTATTAGATTGAATTATGTTATGTTTATCCCTGCTTTGTTATGAATTAGTTGTACTATAAATGACTTATAGTGTGGATGACTATTTCAGTGATTATTTCACTATGAGTTAGTATCTTGTTACAAATTAATATTCTGATGTAAATAAATATTGAATTATAAATAAATATCTCGTTGTAAATAACTAGTTTACTATAAATGACTGTTGTATTATAGATTTTTTGCTATAAACGACTAATGGTCTACAAATAAATATTCTATAAATAACTGGTATGCTGTAGTTGACTATTTGACAAGATATAATTAATTCTTTATAAATTACTATAGTGTTATAAGTGAATATGGTATGATGATTATGAAACAATAAATAATTAATTCATTATAAATTATTATAGTGCTATGAATAAATATCATATGATAGGTGATCTATCCAGCAATAAATAGTGAATTTACTTTAAATTATTATTGTACTATAAATAACCATTTTATTATAAATTGCTTTTCTATTTTGAATAACTGTCATGCTATAAACTGCTCTGTTTAATATAAACAACTAATATGCTACAAGTAATTATAATACTGTGAACAAATATCGTTTAGTGAACCAGTAATTTACTATAAATTATTAATATACTCTATATTAAAATTATTACTATAATTATAGTAAGTAATTACTATAATATAAATAACCATGGTGCTATAGATGATTATCATGCTCTAAATATATTATTTGCTATAAATTACTATTGTACTATAAATGACTATTATAATGTAAATAACTGTAGTTATAAATGACTAACTAAAAAATTAGATGCTGTATCTAATTTGCTATAAATTACAATTGTGCTATAAATATCTACTGTAATATACAAACCCGTAGTGTTATAGATGATGCTGTATCTAATTTGCTACGAATTACCATTGTGTTGTAAATAATTATTATAACATAAACCACCATAGTGCTATATATAACTATCATGCTATAAATTACTATTGTTCTATAAGTAAGTTTTATAATATAAAGAACTATAATCTTGTAGATAATTATCATGCTATAAATTACTATTGTGCTATAAATAAATATAATAATAAAAAGAATTATAATCTTGATGATAACTATTATACTATAAACAACTATAATGCTACAGATAACTACTATAAATTACTACTGTGCTTACAAATTACAAATTAACCTCTACAATAACTATGTTTAATGAATTAAAAATTTTCCTACTTTTATCATAAAATGCTTCTAAATATCACTACTTCTAAATATCATTTACTATATAAAAATGTACCAAATAATTTTCGTAAATTATTAAACAACAATCAGTTTTAAATTTAAACACACCTATATCACTGCAAATTTCTTATGATTTATAAAATGATCAAATTAATGCAACACTTGTGCAATATAATCTTGATTTTCACGTACTATCATGCAGGATATAATGTTGGATCGATTTAACGTGGCAGATTAAACCGTCTCGTATCGCAGACGATCTTCGTGCTATACCCCGAACATCTTGAATTTGATTCACGAAAATCGACATGCTATCTTACGAAATCACCTCTGCACCAGTAAAGTGCTCGTTAATTGACAATGTCATGCCGCGAGGTGTCAGAGAAGTTCGAAAGGTGTGCGATGTACCATGATGTCGGATACATTCACTTAATTATCGTACTTAGCTGGAGAACATGTACAGTAAAGTGACGTTAAATGTATTTGCTGTTCTCCCGGCTCCAGATCGAACCTCTTAACCATCTATGTACCTGTGTAACTTGAAGACAACCTTGTAAATTCGTCATTCTCTTCTTCGTATCTTTCGTCTTACATGCTTATCATTTATATGCACATGATTTGGCTAAATAATAATAAATGGTGAATAATTTTTCAATTGCTCCATTTTGTATACAACTGAAGAATACGCCATTTGCAATTATTTTTTTATCTGCTTATTGATGAGATGTTATTTATTTATTTACTCATTCGATACTGAAGAATGTATCATTCACAATATTAATTAATTTATTTATTTATGAGATCTTGTTATTATTTATTTAGTCATTTGTTACTAAAAAATTTAGAATATTAATTTATTAATTTATGAGAAATTATTATTTTTTTATTCATTTACTAAAGAATATATCACTTATATTTATTTATGTGCTTATTTTTTTCGCTTGTACTGAAGACTATATCGTTTAAAATATTTATTTATTTATGAAGAATTATTGTTATTTGCTGTGTTGCAGATCAAATGCAACTTTCATTATTTATTTATTTTTTATGACAAAGATAAGAAGGACAAATGTTTAGAAGTACATTTACTTCGTCTGTCTTCGTTGATTTCACAAATTCGCGAAAGATAACGATTTCGTTGGGAAGAAAGGCTGACAGAAATAATGTCGCACTAATTCGCAGACACTGTTGTCGCACCATGCAGCAACTCGTTTCTCTAGTTACATTCGTGCACCTTGGTGGGACGCTTTTCCATTTTCTCATTTTACTCTGTTCGCGTTAGAAGCCAGTATATCTGTCCTCTTTTCTCCTGAAATATCTTCTCCTGTATATCTTGCGGACATCTTTGCACCTTTCAGCGCTCTGTAGCCTGCTCTATTTGTTCATCTCTAACTCCTATGAAACTCTGGAAAGTGTTTCTGTCTTCAATCGTAACCTGACATTGTTTACAATTCACTATATTTTATTTAGTAGTGAAGAAAAAGGTTATTATTTTTTTATATGATTGTGGCTCCCAATTTCAAATTGATAGCTTAAAATTATAGTATATAAGCATTTATAGCACAAAATATTCGAATTTATAGTACTATGTTTGAACCTCTAGACACCTATAATGTCAAATTGGTGTCTACAGTATACACCTCCAAATATCTCTTACATCGAGTTAGCCACACCTTTCAAATAGCACCAGATCCTTCAAATTTATAAAACAAAATTTTTCTCACGCGAAAATACTGCCCTTAGGATTTCTATAGTAACAAGTTAGGACATGGACTTTCATAATATCGAGCTAGTCCACTGTAGACTTCTATAACACCTAGTGCGCTAGAAACTTTCATGACATCGAGTTAGCGCACTATAGTCTTCTATGACACCAAGTTACTGCTCTATAGACTTTCACAGTTTCATGAACTACACAGAAATTTGAACAGTTAAGAATTTCGGGAGTTTAGGAATTTGGTAGTTTGAGAATTTGGATATTTGGAATATTTTTAACTTGATAATTTGGGGCATGGGAATTTGAACAGTTAAGAATTTCGGGGATTTGGGAATTTGGATATTTGAAATATTGTTAACTTCATAATTTGGGATATAGGAATTTGGACAGTTAAGAATTTGGGAGTTTTAGAATTTGGGAATTTGAGAATTTGGATATTTGGAATATTTTTAACTTTATAATGTAGGGTATAGGGATTTGGACAGTTAAGAATTTCGGGGATTTGAGAATTTAGACATTTGGAATATTTTTAACTTGATAATTTAAGGTATAGGAATTTGAACAGTTAAGAATATCGGGCGTTTGCGAATTTGGGCTTTTGAGAATTTGGATATTTGGAATATACTTCCATATTACCGAGCCACAAGTGCAATAGTACCGAGATAGATCTTCTTAGATCTCCATAACACCAATTCAGGTCCTTATGAACTTTCACAGCGCAGATTTACTCTAGGCATTTATAGCCCCAAATTACCATCTTATAAATGCTCCATAGAACCGAGTTACTGTTCTGTAGGCTATTATATTTCCAATTTAGCGTCTATAAGCGGTTACACAGTAGATTTATCGCACCTAGGTGTCCACATAATAGAGTTAGCATTTGTAAGCGTCCAACATACACGACAGTGTATGCATATAAAAAATGTTGTGTCTTTAGGCACTTATAGCGCAGAATTAGCACTTGCAAACATTCACAGCATCTCTTGCAAATTTTTATCTTGCTAATTTTTATAATTTAGGCAGAAGAATGAAATATAGCGATACACGCGTTCATCTGCACAAGATGAGTCATTACGCAAACTGATAGTCGTTCCTCCCATGCATTTCAAGTTTTCCATTCAATTCGTACTTTTCTCTATCTCCGGCCATTACGACACTTTCCCTACGACTATATTCCTTCGCGGATCTCCTTTCAGCCCTGCGGCTACGACGTCGACGACGACTACGAGTACTTTAATTATCCTGGCCTTTGTCCTCGTGTGCGATATTAAAAGCGCATCTGTAGGGCTTAAATTATATTCAAAAAAGCCAGGAAACCGGCGCCACTTGTCGCAGACCGTTTCCTAGGCTTTCATCCAACTTCCGCCATCACACTTTTCATTCGAGCATCTTGACGGACAATGCCGTTTAAACGTTTCTTTGGCCGAACAAATCGACCGACATTACACGCTGTTTGCATCGTCGGGTTTCACGTTAACGCGGTACAATTCGTTATGGTTTCATTGTATATTCACGTTCCAAATTTTTTAGCAGTTTTGGAGAATTGTGATGTTTTTGTGATAGATGAATGTGACATGATGGTTGCATAAGCATCCTATGATGTTTGTGGCATCTATGATGTTTGGATAAGCATCTTATGATGTTTATAGCATCTATGATGTTTGCATAAGCGTCATGTGATGTTTGTGGCATCTATGATGTTTGCATAAGCATTTTATGATGTTTGTGGCATCTACGATGTTTGGATAAGCATCTTATGATGTTTATGGCATCTATGATGTTTACAAAAGTATCTTATGATGTTTGTGGTATCTATGATGTTTGGATAAGCATCTTATGATGTTTATGGCATCTATGATGTTTGCATAAGCATCATGTGATGTTTGTGGCATCTATGATGTTTGGATAAACATCTTATGATGTTTATGGCATCTATGATGTTTGCATAAGCATTTTATGATGTTTATGGCATCTATGATGTTTGCATAAGCATTTTATGATGTTTATGGCATCTATGATATTTGCATAAGCATCATGTGATGTTTGTGGCATCTATGATGTTTGGATAAGCATCTTATGATGATTGTGACATCTATGATCATTGGATAAACATCGTATGATATTTATGAGGTCTATGATGTCCGGATAGACATCTTATGATGTTTGTGGCATCCATGCTTAATCCATGAATGAATAAACTTTCTGTGGTGTTTGTGACGTCCATGTTCGCTCCATGGATGAATAAACTTCCAATGATGTTTGTGGCATCCATAATTATAATGGATGAATAAATTGCTTATGATGCTTAAATTATATTTAGGGACAATAAGACACTATAGAATTTTACATAAAGATTTATTAAATTTAAAATAAATTATTGATATTTAGTTGAGAGGGTTTTTAAACCTAATAAACTTAAAAGGAAATAGTCAATTTGTCCATATTAATATAAAAATGTATTTTTGATAGGGTGAAATAAATACATTCTTTTGAAATATTCATTTTGAAAATGAAGTAATGGTTCTAAAGTTAATACAATTCCGTTTTAAGTAAAATAAATATAAAAATTTAGGTAACTGTAGTGATTATGAATTATATAAAAAGCAATTTACATTTAAGGAATGAAATAGATACATCACTTGAGAAATTTGAATGTAATAAGATATCTGTAAATCTTGGTAAAATCAGACTATTCGTAATAAATGAAAATAATTTTATTTTTAATAAATGTTGCATACACGTACTATGGATACGTTCAAAAATTTGTAATATTTTATTACACATCATTAGTCTATTTGTATATTATTTAAACGTCAAGAATCTTCAAAATACTTGTTTGATTAACAAAATTGTTTATTTTTAAGACAATTTCACAAGATAAATATTAGTAATAGTAAATTACAATGAATTATAAACGTGATATTCCTTCAATGTTAAAAAACATTTTACAAATTCCACAAAATATTTTAGACAGGTGAATAGTGATCATTAAATATTCTTCCAATAATTTTAGAAATTATAATATTGTAAACAAGTCTAAAATTAATAGTATTCACAAACGAGTGCACTGTTCTATGCAACCAATTATCAAAATTCAGATCAAATTAGCAAGCTAACCTTCCATTAATAAATGAGTTATATGCATATAATATAATTCTCGATAATTTTTTAATTTAAATACCCGAGTGTTTGAGTGCTGTCGAAAATGTGTGAAAGAGAAAACATATCTCCTCAATCAATATAACACTAAAACAACCAGTGCTCAATATATCTCCATAAATCAACTACTACATATAACAAATTTTAATTTCAACGAAAGACAATTTTACAATAAATAAAATAAAAATTATGGCAATAAAATCTCCTTGACGAAGCTTGGTTATTTTAGTGTTAATTTTCCAAATCGTTCTCGCTGAATTTTCTTGTTCCCTGAATCCATACGTTGTACAAATTAATGATCGACGATAATAATTTCTATTTTCCGAGCGATTAAAGAAACTGTATCTTCTTTAACAGTTAAAGGAAGAAACAAGACTCGGTGTCACAGGCCGTTGTTCTCGAGACAAGAATAAATTCCTGTTCATTTTCTTCGTTCCTCGATCTCTTTTATTTTATTCCCGCTTTATTCCTCCTCTTTTTCCGCTCACCTACATACGACGACGATTCTTCTTCATTATGCCTTCTTTTTTCTATGGATGCGAAACTGCCTGGCTTCGTGTCTCCTCGCGAAAACGGAAACCCCGATTATTCGATAATAAATAAAACTATAATAACTAACTTTAATATATTCTAATTATTAAATTCTCATACACCGTTTCGTAGTTTAAATTTACTAACATTTGTTGAAAATAATAATTCTTGTTTACGAATTAAAATCTCAAATAACATCAAGGTTTCCTAAAAATATATGAAAGAATATATGGAACATATTTTTGTAAGTAGGTACTTATTAAGTGAACTTTTATTTACAATCCTGAATTTAAACATCTGAAAGAAGAAACAAAATGGCAGCACTCGTGAAGCAGAAGCCTGCATTCACAACTGGTTTCTGCTATTCAACCTCCTGCGTCGCCATTTTATTTCCTTTTTTAGATCTTCAAAATTTAGGACCGTAAAAGTTCATTTAATAAATGTACATAATAATAATGTAGTTCATATCTTTCATACTTTCCGAGAAAACTACTCTCGAAGTTGTCCATCATTTTCGTGTCCCCGGGGTGCAATAACCTCTCGATTTATTTGATTTTTAAACGAAACATGTTTCAATAACTGTTCGATTTCGATGAAAATAAAACGAGTCCGAAGTTTGAATGCATTATTAAAGACGATATGAAAGGTGTATCGTGTTCGAAACACGAATTTAATAATAGATCGTTGAAGTCGTTGTTTTGGCTACAATTGCACCGCTCTCGAGTGAAGGGTGCTTGTATTTTCAACAACGTTGTTTGAGAGCAGGATATTAATTTGAGACAAAAGCCCGTGTATCAATAATATTTCAATCGCACACCAACTTTTCTCTAATCTTTTTCGTTTCTTTTCAAAGATCGTGCAAGGTTTGAGTATCTGTTGAAATCGAGACTCGTTAAAAAATTAATTCACTTTTCAAATGTGACAAAATATCTGAAGCAGAGAACGATATTGATGTATAATTTTATCATTTATATTTTATGATAATATGAAAATACTTTATAATAGTTATTTGTGTGAAAACACGTATTGAGTGCATTATTTGTAACTGAAATTTTATTTTGATATGAAATATAATTCAAATATTTTCACAAATAATTAAATAGTATTTATACTATTTACATTTTATATAGGCATACAGAAACACAAGTATTATTTTCATATAATATAAAACTGATACCTAATTATTTAAAATATTGTAAACATTATAATTCTTAATTACTCCTTATTATTATAAAATGTAATTATCAGATTTATGATTTAAATTAATTTTATGACGAAAATATATTTTCAGCCAAAAATCAAAGAGATTAAAAATGTCAAAATAAATGTTGAAATGAATAAATGAATTAATTTATTTTTACACATCATGAAATTATTTACACAGAAAGCTTAATAATTAATAAAAATTCATTATTTCAAGACAAATATAAAGAGAATTAAAGCTAAAATTTCGTGAGCAGAGCACGAATTTACACTTGATAAAAATTTACTCTTGAAGATCAATAGAAATTTGCACTCGAATAATCGCACAAATTTCTGATAAATCAGTTAGCAAAATTTCGCGAGAGAATATTCCTTGAATATATAATGCAGAAATAATATGGAAGAAGGAAAAGAAGACGGTTTTAAACTCACAATCGCAAAATAATTGAAATTCGGTCGTGATTATTGAAAATTATCGAAGCTATCTGTTTTTCTATAAGACTAGCGTTTTCCAAATGAGAGGAATACGAGAGACGTTTAAGACCCGACGATCTATCAATTTCAGCGGAGCTTAAAATTCTTCATACATAAAAGATTCAGAATTTAAATGAGTGTCGAAGTGTTGAATCCTATCTTATCGTTGAACTTTTATCCTGGAAAGTTTTCATTGAAATAATTCCGTGTGTAGAGAGTAAAAATTCTTTGAAAAATACAGCTCACCTTGATGAAACATGCAAATTAAGGAGGGGATGATAAAAAATGATTAATTTTCTAATCTTTGAGAGAGTGAAATTTTTCAAAATTAATTTGCATACTCTATTTTACAAGTAACGAATATTTTCTCCTTTTTTTTCTATTTGGTTTTTAATCGAATATTTGCATGCAAATTACACAATCGCAAAATCGCTTCCGCTAGAAATGAAACTAGATTTATACAGAAGTTAATATTCTGTCACATGAAGAGTATTTCGTATTAAAATATGTATAGCTTTATTTAGTCGAGCGGCCAGAAATTTAATTAAAAACTTTAAATTGTATATGGTGTTCAACGCGTTCGATCCCGAGGTAACTGCCGCATAGATCGTCACCATTTTGAAATGTGTAATTTTACATGGTTGGATTTGCACTTGTTGAAAGAAATGAAGGTATACAAATTTACGAGTTTATAGTAGTAATCAATACGGTAAATTAGAAATTAAGTGTTTGTTAATTTGTTTTCCAAACACATATTTTTTCCAAACAAATATTTTGAAGTACATGTGTAACAACATGTAGGAGTAATTACAACTATACTTTTTATCGTTAAATGGTTTTCTTAAAATTCGAAAGAATCGAGAGTATCAAATTTTATATGCAATCGCCAATTTTGAATCACCCTATACGAAATTAATTCTGCCTCAAAGAACACCGTACTCGTTGTTACTTAACTAAATTCGTGCTCTGTGCAATATGCAGGGAATTTACAGAGGAAAATTTGAAAAAGTGTTACGTTACAAACTAATTTTCAAGCGTAAAAATTTCTCAATGTGAAAATTTTCCTGTTCTCTGTTACAATAACAATTTAATTAAATTAAAAAACCTTCCTCGGTTTATCAGAGAGGGAACGTTAAGTGTGGTTTAATTGAAGAAAAAACCGACCCCGTTTAGATAGTCGTAAAAAATATCTTGGTCGTTTTTGTCGAACGAGGACGAATCCAGGCGTACCACGGACGAATGGACGGATTATTTATCACTGTGGCTGTTTTATTTTCCATTTTGCATTCTGGAAAGTTCAACTATCGCTTCGCTATTCCTTTTTTCCTTTCGTTATCTCTGTACGTTTCTTTTCCAACTTTATTCTGCACAACTACACTGTCACTTTGTTCGCTTCGTATTAAAAAAAAAACTACAATCCTGCAAACATATATTATACATTCACGCAAGAACACGACTTTTAGAAGAAATTTTTCCATTTCTGAATGTGAAAACGAGTACAAGTTTTCATTATTCATAGGTTCACAAATAAATTCACACTTCATACAAAATTCTTATAACACTCTTTTGTTATATCTTTGCGGTAGAGTTTGGGGAATTTTTAAGTAAAACTGATGTAAATATTGTAAATTTAGTTGGTAGTCTAATAGAAGTACGGTATAGTAGACTCTTGGTATATTGCCACGGTTTATATTGCCAGATCTCCTTCGCGATGGATTTCTGTGCGCAGTGATCACCATAATTGAGAATGGGGATATATATGTGGAGATATAAGAGGTTTTTTCTATTTGGGAGTTTGAAAATTTGGGAACTTAGGAGTTACAACATTTAGAAATTTAGAAAAATAGAAATTTGGAAAATTAGAAGTTTGAGAAATTAGTAATTTGGGAGCTTAAGATTTTGGAAATTTGAGAGTTTGAAAATTTAGGGATTTCAGAACGTGGAAATTTGAGAATTTAAAAATTTGAGAAATTAGGAATTTCGGGAATTTAGAAATTAAGTATTGAGGAACGTAGGAATTTCAGACGACAGAAATTTAAGAATTTAGGAATTTGGGGATTTAAAAATTTAGAAACTTTAGAATTTGAAAATTTGGGAATTTTAGAAATTATGAATTTAAAAATTTGAAAACCTGAAAATTTGGAAATTTGGAAACTAAAAAGTTTCAAAACATAAATGTGGGAGTTCAAGAATTTGAAACTTTATTTGCAGTCTCAAGGCGTTATTAGTTTAAAAATCTCGAGTTCTCTATATTTAATAAATTTATATTTAATAAATTTAGATACGTATGCAACGTACATATATCTAACGATACTTGAGCAGTGTTCCACATAAATAGATACAATAATAGCGTTTTCCCGCCATATTCACGCACGAAGATTCCCGACAACAGTCGAAGGTACTTTCCACGCCCATTAGAGGTACTCTGCCCGCCCAAATACTTATCCGTCTGTGGCAATATATCGAAAGTCGATTGTACTACACTAACTTCTATTACCAATACGACAATAATAATTCTGCCACTTGTAAATAAAAAAGTGAAGTTAAGAAGGTAATAATTTATTTAACAATCTGTACTAACTATAATATGTGTATATCTACAGCTATGTAGCTATAATAACTATAATAATTATCAATAACTATTTAACTATATAATTATAATAGTTATCAATAACTATGATGAAGCTTCAACGAAAACGTGAATTTGACAAAGTAACTGTTTCCAAATATTAATTATAAGGAGAGTGAGACTAAAACTCAGACGAAACGAACATTCATAAATCAGTTAGCACTGATTGATATTAATGAATCGCAATGAACGAGACGTTCAGTACATCTGATATTTTTTAATTTCCTGAATTATCTGGATCAATACTGATCAGACCACGTCACGTTAGTATCAGAGAATATCCCACCTGTTTGATGCTGGATGATACTTTTATAGGGTCGTTCAGATTCGACTATGACCTTTCGATCGCAAAACGAGGTTTGATGTCTAATGCACCGTAACCTCTGGTTCTGATGTTTTGGAGGGACATCGCTATCAATTGAATTTTATTTTACTACCTTGAAAACGATTTGCTTCTCTGAATATTGGTATCAAAAAATTCTGAAATACGTTAGAGTTTCGTGTAAATTATAACTTTTGGTACTTTCTCTTATTTTGAATACAATTTTTTTAGAAATCTGAACATTTTTTAATCAAATGTGGATTTTATAGAAGTCACGAAACTTAGTAAAGTCAAGTATAGTTTAAGCATAATCTAAGTGTAGTTTAAATATAAAAAGTGTATACTTTGATATTTCTTTTTTTATGGATGTCACAAAAGTAAATTATTTTGAAATCGATTGAATATTATTTTAGCGTGATTTTGCGAATTAATATTAATTTTTACAGTTCGTAAAGTATTTTGGATTTTGATAAAAACGGTATCATTTTTTGGAAATTAATAATTAATATTTTTTATTTTATGATAAAATTTATTTATCTTGTATTAATATTTTATTTGTAATTAAGGAGTAATATTTTTCTCTTAAAAATATTTAACTCTGGAACTGCAATATAATATCTTTGTAAATATAGAGTAAAATAATGGCAAGTGCGACATCAATTAATTTTTATAATTGGTATGAGATGAAACTTTTAATAATAACATAAGTGTAAATTAAAAATAAATTTAATTTTTCTTTTACTTTGTATCTAAACGCTAGTATAATATGTAAAACTCAATAGTTGAGAAAAGAAAAAAATAGAAAACCAATTTTGATATGGTTTATCAATAATTGACAAATAAAAAACTTGTCTTCACTAGAAATCTGTTATTTTGGCGCTTACATCTCTGTTTACACTTTTCATCTATTCGTTAACATTTTTCACTGAATTATATACGGTTTTAGTCACTTGCGTTTTTTATTCGATTATCTCCACGCTTGAATTGTAAACAGAAATCTATTTTTCTGCCTCGTGTTTCAAACCGTTTTTCTCTTCAATATTTCAAGCAAAATAACTGTTTTCGTCGTTGTGGAAACATCTGTTTTTCAGGGTTCGAAAAAAAAGGTCCTACATTATTCTTACGTTATCGACCGATGTGTTTTTCAACGAAACCGTGAACCATTACCGAGCAATTAAAAGGGAACAATGATGGAGACTCGTAAAAAGAGAATAATAGAAACTCGTAAAGAAGATTAAACGGCATCACCCAAAATTTATAACCAAATATTTTACCATCTGGCCGGGTGCTAACGTTGACACTAATCTTCCTATTAATTATCCAAACGTAGCATGAAATTTAATTACGGCTTTCTTTTTTTTTTTGTAAATTACAAGCCTTCATTCGTTAAACGGTGCATTCTCCTTTGTTGGGTTTCAATTCACAAATATCCCCGGCGAATCGATAAATAAAGATCGACGATCCACAAAAAAGAGGAGAAATGAAACTCGAAGCTGATTTCACGGGAATTAACGTTGTTTCTTTTTAATTTGCAACGAATTACCGGCGGGGAATTGCAAATTGTCCAAGCGTAATTTATTTGATTTACGATTTGTAATGAACGCTGCATTGAACGTTTTCATCGAAACGTCGGGTGGATGAGCCTGTAAAGTTCCTCAATTAACGGGGGAAAAATAGAGGGCGATTGAAAATTGGTATAAGCAACAACTCTGTACGATTAACAAACAATATCTGATCATAATGAGGGATTATATTGAATTGAATTAATTTATGATCAAAAGGTGCAGGCGATGGTCTTCAGATGTATCGGTTTTATTCATTTTTTCAACGTCGTATCAATTTTATTGAGTAGTTAATTAATTTACGAAGCACGGTGACACGGTATAATTCGTTGAAATTAAATTTGTAATTGCTTTACTTAAAAATAAAGAAGCATATCAGACACCTAACGTAATTTTGAAGAAATTAGATTTTTTGAAAATGGAAAAGGGATAGAATTTTAACTTAAATTTATTAATTAATTTATTTATTTATAATTTTCTTAATAAATCTAAGAATTTTAAGTTGTATGTATAATTTAAATAATTTTAGAATTTTTAATTCACTTTCAAGTACCATTGTACTGTATAACTTGTCAAAATTAAATTTAGAAATGTTTCACCCAAAAATAGAAAAGAAATGTATAATAGTATTGAAATTCGAACTTATTATTTAAGTTTATAAATTTTGTTCATGGTTCGATTAATTTAACAGTAAATTTAGAAATTGTAACTTGAATCTAATAGTAAAACTAATGAGTTCAAAAATTTTTAATGAATTTTGAAACAGAATTTATCAAAGTTAAATTTGTAGTTCTTTCGTTCAATAATAGAAGGGAAAAGAAAAATAAAATTTTTATTCAAATTTTATAATTAAATTTGTGAATTTATTTATTACTGTATTAATTTATCAGAAAATTTAGGAATTATAACATGAGTCTAATAATTAAACAAATTAATTTAAACATTTATAATGAATTTTAAAATGCTATAACAGAGTATAATTTATCGAAATTACATTTATAGTTCTTCTATTGAAAAATAGAAAAAGAAAGCAAAATATATTTTAACTTGAATGTAATGAATCCAAGAATGTTTAACTAATTTTTAATTACCTAGAGTATAATTTGCGAAAGTCAAATTTATTATTCTTCTATTGAGAAATAAAAAAGCAAAAGAAGAATAGAATTTTAACTCGAATTTATTAATTCAATTCATTAATTTCTTTATTGATTTGTTAATTTGTCAACAAGTTCGAGAACTCTAAAAATCATCAAATCCAAGAATTTTTAATTAATTTTGAATTAACATAACACAATATAATTTATCAAAGTTAAAACAGCTGTTATATAGAAAAATAGGGGAGCACGGTGTTAATTATTTGTTCCTAGCAATCATTTTAACAAATAAATAACTATTTATACTGCGAGTTACTGGAATTTATTGGAAAATTCTTATGAGACCATCTAAAGCATTCATTAAGTGTACACAAATTCGATGATAAACACGAAGCCTGGAGGAACGTAACAGCGTTGACGGGAGCGAAAAAAAAAGAAAAATTTAATTTTTCGCTACAGCTCGTCGCACTTACCCCATTTTCCAGGCTCTATAATGAGGAAAGAAAGACGACGTTGTTTCGCTTAGGAGAAAGGAGCTGTCGGTTCATGTCTGCGACTAGCAGCTTGCTGAAAAGTAATCGATGCAAGAATCGCGCCTCATCTTCGTTAATTATAATCACATTCTTCCCTGATAGTTCGCCCCTTACTCTTCCTTGCAACTAGTTGACAATTTCTGTCTGCTTATTCGATTTCTCGTTACTTGAAAATAAAGTATTAAATCGGTCCACAAATTACGTTTCTATCTTCCACCCTTTGTTTCCAATTTTGGGAAAAAAGACAAATTTTTTCATCTTTTAAATCTTACAAGCAATTGTAGCAAAAAAACTACAATTAACAAATATTTTTTACTAAAAGAAACAAGTTAATACTACAAAATTTAGATTAATTATTTTAACAAATTTTGAAATACAGTATTTTTAAAAAACAATTTATAGCTTAATCATTAACTGGTAAGAAGAGGTTTATTAGACTCCACCTATACAATTTTTAAAATTTATTTATGAATTTCTGAGCATTCATGTGAGATTGTATTATTTTGTATTAATATGTCACTGTATTTTGTAATTGAAATCAACATTTATTATTGAAGAAATAATTGTTAAATATTGGAGATTATTATAGAAGACTCTCATTATGTTGCCACACGTTATATTACCTGTTTACCGAGATCCCATTATTCGAATTTCCCGCGTATTGACATTCTCTGCCATTGCAACGCACGAAGATTTACGAAGACTGCCGAAGAAGATATACTACAATGTGTTCAGCCATCACGCATTAATTCACACATGTTACATTCCCACACTTTAAATTCACATGTGCTAGATTCTCACACATTAAATTCACTCATGTTGGATTCCCACATGTTAAATTGACACGTGTTGGACTCTCACACGTTAAATTTCCACGCGTTAAATCAACACGTGTTGTATCATCGTGTATTGTAATTCCATGTACCCTGTTGCGACGCATTGTCGTACGTATTACATACGTAGTTCTACATAGTATAGTTCGACGCATTGTAATTCCACTCATTATATTACAAGGTGTTAAGTTTCATGTGTTCTAGTCTCACGTGTTGTAATTCCATGAGGTACAGCTGCATACGTTGGAATTCTACGCATAGTAATTTGATGCATTGTTATTCTACATGTCATATTTCCATGCGTTGTAGTATCGTGTGTTATAGTTCCACGCGACGTAATATCGCGTGTTACAGTTCCATGCGTTATAATTCCACCTGTTATACTTCCACGCGTTTTACTTTCGCGCGTTCTAATTCCAAGCATAGTAATTTCGCGCTTTGTCATTCCACGCGTTGTAGTTTCACGCGTTATAGTCTCACGCGTTGTAATTTCACGTGTTACTATTCCATGCGTTGTAATCCCACGAGTTACAGTTCCATGTGTTATAGTTTTACGCGTTATAATTCCACCTGTTATACTTCCACGCGTTCTAATTCCAAGCGTAGTAATTTCACGCTTTATCATTCCATGCGTCGTACTTTCACATGTTACAGTATCACACGTCGTAATTTCATGCGTTACTATTCCATGCGTTGTAATTCCACAAGTTACAGTTCCATGCGTTATAGTCCCATGTGTTATAGTTTTACGCGTTATAATTCCACCTATTATACTTCCACGCGTTCTAATTCCAAGCGTAGTAATTTCACGCTTTATCATTCCATGCGTCGTACTTTCACGTGTTACAGTATCACGCGTTGTAATTCCACGCGTTAGTGATCCATGCGTTGTAATTCCACGTATTATGGTTCGACGTGTTGTAACTCCACGTGTTATAGTTCGACGTGTTGTAATTCCACAGATAGTAATTTGATGCATTATTATTCTACACGTCATATTTCCATGTGTTATAGTTCCACGCGACGTAATACTACGCGTAACGATTCCATGCGTTATAATTCCACCTGTTATACTTCCGCGCGTTTTAGTTTCGCGCATTCTGATTCCCAGCATAGTAATTTCACGTTTTGTCATTCCATGCGTCATAATTTCACGCGTTATAGTTCCACGCGTTGTAATTACGCACGTTATTGTTACACATAACATATTTCTACTCATTCTAGATATAGTTGCATCTCTGCACATTGTATCGTTACGCGCGAAATCAACAAACGTTAAATTGTCACAGGTTATACAATAAAGTGTTAGATAACCACGCGTTTATTCCTCACGAGTTGTACAACCAATCGTTAAATAACCATAATTATATAAAGAAATGTTAGATCATCACACCTCAATCCGATCACCCTTATAATTCCATCCGTGGCAATATAACAAGAGTCTTGTAGGAGAACAAGAATTAAAACAATAACTTAAAAATTTCAAATTAAGAATAAGAAAAAATAGATACAATTAATATTTTAATTTTTAATAAAGAGCAGAAATAAAAATAGTTAACTTCAATTTCAAATTAAGAGTAAAAATTGCAAACTTTTTAATTTCAAATTCAGAATGAAAACAATATAAATAATTTTTTAATTTCAAATTAAAGATAAGTGTTATTGATTTTTAAATTCTAAATTGTGAAGCTGTTCATAATAATATTGTTCGTGATTCATGGGAACCTACTTTTCGCAGTATTTAACGTTTTAATGAAGAAATGTTAAAATTCTAAAGATAGTCTACTTTTGGCTCTTTGAGAACATCGGTAAACCTCTTATAATTGGCGTTTAAGTCACTTAATGATGTACCGGTACATGTTTGTGGACCGACTTTGACTCGTTTATGAGGTACTGAGAACTTCCTCGCAGTTTGCGGATGATTCATTGATAACGTGAACTCTGGTTGTGTCATTTGAATACCGAATGGGTTTAATGGCGGAATGATAGAGCAGTTTTTGTCAAATTCACGTTACGTGGGGCAGTAATGATCGCCTTATCGACTAATAATTCGGTCATATACTCAAAAATGATCTGTTAAACATTGGGATACCACAAAAATTACCGTTCTCATATCGGTAGTTAACTCGAAATATCATACAAATCAATCAATTTTTTTATAATTAATTGTGACAAAACTAAAAAATTTTTCATTCTTGTTACTGAATTGAATTTTTAAGCAATTCTGTGCTCTGATTAAGGAGCTGATGGAAAAATGAATTATTACCTTCTAACTTTATAATCGTAACCCTTTGAGTACCAGAGGTTGTACTCAGTATGAATATTACACATATATTAATGTATATTAATATATTATAATAGAAGATATACATATATTAGAATTTTATTATCGCATACGTAGTTTGCAAATCTATCTAGATTGTAGTATTGATTTAAACAATATTCACTATATTTTACTTTAAGAGTGTATTTTAAACAACGTAAGAGTTGTAAATAAATTTTAATTAAAATTTAGAAAAGGAATTAAGGGAAATAATTTATAGATTTTATATAATTCAGATATATAAATTAGATAAAAATTAGACATAACCCAATTAATAAATTAGATTAATAAATAAATAAGACGAAGAATTTATTAGTGCTTCCAATTTTTATTAATTATTATATAACATAACAGTAATGCTTATTTAATAAAAAACTAAAATAATTCAACAACACTTAACAAATCGCAAGGTTTATTGTAAATTAAATTTATTGTTACAACTGCAACAATCAGAATATCCAAACACCCTCGTATGCACACGTAAGTGTAATTAAAATCGAACTTTTTTTTAATTAAAAAAAAAATATATAAAAAACAATAATTATATAAATGTCCACAGTATAGAACCATTCTGCATTGCTTCAAAGTTCAAGGGTGCATTAAGGGTTGAATCAATTCACATAAGTAAAACACCATACTCAAAGGGTTAATTTGCAGCAAATTTTTTCTTACCTTTAAACGTGTGTCCGACAAAAAAACACTGTCCAAAACGTCGTCCACCGACAAAATTCTTCTAACTTCAATCACAGACAACCCCCTTCACTAGCTCTTCTACTTGCACCACAATTAACCCTTAATTAACACCGACTGGAAACTGTGACTTAACTAGCCGATACCACGTCACTTTTGACCCATGCTCAAATTTGTATTAAATATAAATTATATCAAATTTTTCGATACAAAATTAATAACATTATAAAGAAGGAATATATTTAATATTTAATAGAATATATGTATACATATTAAATATTCATTAGTACATATTTATATTTAATATTCAATAAAAAATATTTACATTTAGTATTTAATAAAATATATTTGTATTTAACATCTAAGAAAAATTTAATTCAAATTTCAGAAATCATTTTGTTTACAAAAGACAAATATTTTTCAGAAGAAGATTTATCTGTGTTTAAATGAGTCAGAAATGATTCGGTATCGGTTGGACGAGGATTAAAAAACACTAACGATTTCGCGACGACGTTTAACGTAGAAGAAAATCATTTCTCTTCTTTCTCTTTTAATTAATTTCGATGCTGCTCGTTCTGACGATCTTTGCTCATCTGCATGACATCATGCCATATTATTTATTATGTTATATTTTCTCATTATACACTGTTGTTAGTATTAATCGAAGACACTTATTAGCATTAAGAGAGAAATAAACGACACTTTTAGACTCGTTATGTTCTCTTTGTTGATCCACGAACAATTTTCTTGTATTATGATGCTGTCTGATGGTCTGATCGATTTTGTGTATCCGGCGAGCTTTTTCTCTACTTTCTTATCGTCTGTTTAGTTCGTCTGGGTCTGCTGCTGCTGTTGCATAATGATTACGAAACATCGATTATTCTGTAATACTTCAATATTTTTTCTCTTTGTACAGGGTGTACACGTAATAGTATGCACGATTTTTCAAACACTTCCTAGTTTGATAAAAGTATGTTGCAAAGAAAAATTGATAACGAATTCTTATACTGAGAGATTCTTTTTGGGTTTATAAGCAGTTTAGATTGTGGGAAATTTCAGAGTGCTAACATAATTTTATTGGGAATTAGGAACCTCGTGGAAATTTAGGATATTTTCCTATTTTCGTGTTAGAGATTTGGAATATTTTCCTATTTTATTATGGGAAATATTTTTAAAATATTTTCTTATGGAAAATTTAAAATGTAAAATATTTTCTTATTCGAGATTTGGTACATTTTCTTACAGAAAATTAAAAATTTTATTCATATTGAAAGTTTGTAGTATTTTCCTGTGGAAAATTATCGATCTTTCTATTAGAAATTTTAAATACTTGCTAATCGAAATTTGGAATATTTTCCTACTGCAAATTTTCCTCTCAAAAATTTTACATATTTCGTCGTCGAGAATTTTCCTAGTGGAAATATCCCTGTGTTTTTATTGAACATTTTACTATTTTTTTATTTGTAATTATTACTCTGTTTCTGTTGAAATTTTCCTACTTTTTTCTTGCAAATATAACATATTTTCATACAGATTTAGAATATTTTCCTACTGAAAAATTTCCTACTTTTCTATTAGAAATTTCTACTATACTGCCAGTAGAAATTTTCCAACTTGTAGTATTGAAGCATTTTACTATTGAGGATTTTCCTATTTCCCTATTAAATATCTGAATGATTTTCGTGTTAAAAATTTGTCACTTTTCTTATTCGAAATTGTTACTACATTTTTATTTTAAATTTTCCTGTGGGGAGTTTGTAAACTTTCATTTCCCTATTAGGAATTAGCAAAATCTTCCCTTTTACAATTTTCACATTTTTCCACTATAAATTTAAATTATCTTCCTATCGAAAAGTTCCTTATTTTCCCATTGAAATTTTCCTACTTTTCAACTCAAAATTTCTATATTTTCCTAGTAGATGTACCTCATCTTACAATATTTTATTTTAATACTAATATTAATATTTTAATATTTAAATTATTTTACGTTAACATTAATATATTTTATTTTAATATTTTAATATCGTTTCAAATATTTTTTCTATTAACAACAATTTTATTATTACATAATTCTTTTCTTTCTGATCAATAACCCTAACGACCTTTGAAACGATAAAAGTTATAATATCATTCCCCTAAATATGCCAGTGAATGGGTCTGAAAAACTCACTAACCATCATCCATCAACTTCAGCATCATCAGTAATAATATTAAATATATTTATATCTTATTTCAAAAAAGTATATCTGCAATTTATATCATTGCAACTGTTTAGTAACTATATACTAGTTAATTTTCATTTATAAAATTCTTTTGTCAAACTACCGGAAGTGTATTAAAAATGATGACGATCGTTACTCTAAACACCCTGTATACATCTAAGTCTATCTTTCTTTATTCCCATTTTTTCTATCTGCCTCTACTTCGCCTTTTTTATTTCTCTTATTAGCTATCTGATTCTTTTTTTCTTCTACACGAGTCTCTCTCTCTCTTTCTTCTCTTTGTATAATCTATCTATATCTGTCTTGTATCTCTGACGCGCTACTTATTCTATTCTGATTTGTTGATTTAGTCTATGCAAGCTGCTGGCTAATTGGGTTTTTTCTTAATGAAAGTGCCTGTAATTATTCAGACATTGCCTGTAACACTTATTATTATTATTATTATATTCGCTTTCCACATTCTACGTTCAATCATAACACGTGTAATGTCTGTTGATTTGGTGTTGGTATGTTTCGTATACGAGCGATATAGCATAATCAATAATTAATTAATTACGTATAGCAGCTAATTATACACTGTGTGCGTTATATGTCATTGGTATGAGAACGCAAGAAAAAGAGACGTTTTATCGGTAAACGAGCATCGTGCACGGTATTGCGATACATTTTCATGGGAAATGTTTAAATAATTAACTATGGTACACGTTGAGGAATTAGAAAGTTACAGGTATGAATCGATTATTTGATTGAACTATCTATTGTATCAAGAATTTGCAGTTTTTCTTGACCAACGAATATGTGGAAGAATCTTGCAGAATTTGATTAACAACTATTATCGTTCATTGCGATTAAAGTAATCTGTTTTCCTCAAATTTACAGGACTTTTTGTGCGTAGCACAGATATACATAACATATGTTGTCATACAATATTTATTGCTGTTTACTCAATTTTTTTCATATTTCAAACATTTTGCGTTGAGCGAATTTTATACGCTTTCGGAGCCTAAGGGTGCGTTTAGATCGAAGGAGAAAGTGTCCGTCTTTTAATTGAAATATAAATTGAATAATAAAAGAATTCACTTGTCGAATCATTCCAGTGCAATTTAATACGTGACGTTTTTTTTAGTTGTGAGTCAATTTTTCACATTACAATTCAATCCACTTTGATGCAGTTCGATAAAATTTAATGCAATTCAATGCAAATAGGTGCAAAACGGTGCAATTTGATGTCATTTGAAACAATTTATTGTAATTTAATACAATTCAAAGTAATTCACCGTAAATCGATGCAACTTGATGTAATTTAATGGAATTCAATGTAATTCGATACATTCTGATGCAATTTGATGCATTTCATTGCAATTTACTACAACTCAATGTAATTCAACAGAAGTCAATACAATTCGATGCAATTTGATGCAATTCGTTGCAATTTTGTACAATTCAATGTAATTCAACGGAAGTCAATACAATTCGCTGCAATTTGAAGCAATTCGTTGCAATTTAATACAATTCAATGCAATTTGGTGCAATTCCGTGCAATTCGATACAATTCGATGTAATTAGTTGTAATTTAACTCAATTGCATGTACTTCGATGCAATTCCATGCAATTTGATACAATTTCATGTAATTTGATGCAATTCGAATCCTATAAAATTCGACATGATGCAATCTTCCATTATTAAATTCAACTCGATTCAATTGAACGAATTTTAATTCGATACAAGCCCAATTCGATGTGTTGCAACTTATAATTTAATTCCTTGCGACTACATTCAACATGATTCAATTTCTCGCGAATGAAATCGACGTGAATTTGTCGCGAATGAATTTGACGTGATTCAATTTGTACCGACTGAATCCGACATGATACAATTCGACGTAATAGAATTCTACGTATTTTAGTTCGATACAATTCAATTTGACGCGTTTTAATTCCGTACAATTCGATCCGACATGATGCGATATGATTGCAATTGAATTTGTCGCGTTGGAGTTCGATGCAACTGAATTTGACGGGCCGCAGTCCGATGCGATTGAATTCAACCCAAATGGATACGACTCAATTCGTTATAATTTGATACTATTCAATTCGACGCCTTCCAATTTCACAAATTTTTACACAACGTGATTAAATTCGATATAATTGTAATTTGATACAATTCAATTCAACGCGTTACAATTCCATGCTTTGTAATTTGACGAAACTGAATTCAATACGCTACAATTCGATGCGTTGTAATTTTATATTTTCAATTCACAATTCAATTCAATACGGTGGAATTCCATGCATTGTAATTTGACGAAATTGAATTCAATACGCTGTAATTCGATCAGTTATACTTTTATATTTTCAATTCACAATTCAATTCAACACGATGGAATTCGATGCGTTGTAATTTGACGAAACTGAATTCAATTCACTACAATTCGATGCGTTGTACTTTTATATTTT
Source organism: Megachile willughbiella (assembly GCA_945859595.2). Classification (NCBI taxonomy): domain Eukaryota; kingdom Metazoa; phylum Arthropoda; class Insecta; order Hymenoptera; family Megachilidae; genus Megachile; species Megachile willughbiella. The sequence continues at coordinate 17,939,328 of OX243796.1, forward strand.
CAATTCGAAATCAATTCAACGCGATGGAATTCCATGCATTGTAATTTGACGAAATTGAATTCAATACGCTGTAATTCGATCAGTTATACTTTTATATTTTCAATTCGAAATCAATTCAACGCGATGGAATTCGATGCGTTGTAATTTGACGAATCTGAATTCAATTCACTACAATTCGATGCGTTGTAATTTGACACAATTTAATTCAACGCGTTACAGTTCGATGTCATTCGATTCGTTATAGTTCATTTCATGCATGAGAATGTGAAGACAACTGGATGGAATCAACCAGTTACAATTCAATGCAATTCAATTTGATTGTGTCGCAATTCGTTATAATTCAACTCCACATATTGCAGATATTAATGATTCGATTCGACTCAGATTCAATTCCATTTTAATTCAATGTAATTAAATTCGACATGAAATTTAAAGCAAATAATTTCGATGCAGTTCAAAACAATTTTATTCAACACGTTGCAATTCGATGCGATTTAATCGGATGCGTTGCAATTTGATGCATTACAATACAAAGCAAATAATTTCATCACATTGCAGTTCAAAGGAATTTTATTCATCACGTTGCAATCTGATGTAGTTGACTTCGATGCGATTAAATGCAACGCATTACAGTTCAAAGTAATTTCATTCGTCGCGTTGTAATTCGATGCGATCGAATTTGACACCTTGCAATTTCATGCTGTTTAACACATTGCAATTCGAAGCAAATAATTTCAACGAATTGCAGTTCAAAACAATTTTATTCAACGTTTTGTATTTTAATGTAATTGACACCAATTTACAACTTGATAAACTTGACTTCGACTCAATTAAATTCGACGCATTAATTTGTAGCAATTCAGTACGAATCATTACAATTTGATGTAATTGACTTCGACATGATTCAAATATGACATATTACGTTTCGAACCAATTGAATTCGAATCATATAATCTGATGCAATTGACCTCGACGCGATAAAATACGCCACGTTACATTTCAAAGCAATTCAATTCGACGCACTGCGATTCGACGCAATTGATTTCAACGCGATTAAATACAACGCACTACAGTTCGAAGCAATTCAACTCGACACATTGCAGTTCAAAGTAATTCTCTTCCACGCGTCTCAATTTGACACAACTGACTTCGTCGTGATTAAGTTCGACGTTTTACAGTTCAATACAATTCAATTCGACGCATTTCAATTTGGTGCGATTAAATTCATCGCGTTGCACCACAACCCATTTCATTTCCTCGCGTTTTAATTGTACGCACTGTAAATCGTCTCGACACCCTCCTGCAATTCCACTTAAACGCACCCTTAATAATCGAAACGCACCCTAAGATATTCCAAACAAAAGGACGAAGCTATCAGCAACATCATTCTCACTTCTCCAGTTTAATGAACGTCAGAAATGTTTTTACATATACCTCAAATAACACGGTTAATTGGTTTCGTGTTTTCTAATCAATTCACCCATTATATGTATATACAATATAGTATAACGTTATAATATTATACAGAGTCTTTCTAAAGTCGGACCGCACTCTTATGGCCAAGATAAAAAAGGCCCTGGACATCACGTGACCCCTCTCGAGCGCTCAATTCAAATTCGTACAGTATAACTCTGAGCCTCTTATCTTGGCCACCCTGTATTTCGGAAACGGCTTTATATGGAAAAATATTTCAGACAAAAGTTGCAGGATGTTAAGGAATATGAGATGGTAACATCAATTTGGCCTTGGATAGTCGTTTAAAGAACACGTGAACGTCAACTTCAGTTTCTTAAATAGAATAGAATTTTCTATTGCATATTCTTGTAGCACGAGACATTTTCAAACTACCTATGTTTTTTGTGCAAGTCATTCCCAAGATATGAAGCTCCAAAGTTGACACATGTGGCATAAATTGATCGTCCAAACTTCACACGGTACCTTGTGTTGAACAAGTTGAATGAGTTGCAGAAAAAAGAAATGTAGTATTTTGAATACATCTCGACGAGGGCTACAAGAGTATGCAATAGAAAGTGGAGGGTGCTGTTTAAGAAACTGAACACATATCCTACAATTTTTGTCTAAAACATTTTTCCACATTTAAAGATGTTTCCAAAATATAAGGGTAGTGTCGGGCTTTAGAAAGACCCTGTATGTATATGTTACGCTTAAAGATGGGTGTTAACATAAACTTAAGATTAGCCGGCTAAACTTAGGTTTATCTTTGAGGACTGGCTAAAGTTCGATAGAACGTTATTTCGCGTGAAAGGATTTCATCTTTACCCGGTTAAACTACACATTAGCCGAAACGCAACGGCTAAAATGTATACGATGGATGCGCGGGGGTGAACATGTGAGGGGGCGGAGGAAGGGGAGAATCCATTCTCACGTGGTTATGTTTTTAAAGCTAAGGATGGATGAAACTAACATTAACCGCTCCTCAAAGATAAACCTAAAAGCCGATTATTCTTAATTTTACGTTAACACCCATCTTTAACCGTAACATATATACCGTCCTTTTCTTTAATAAACTTAATTATATCGGACATTGCCTACTCAGTGTATAGTAATATTCGCGATTTCGTGTAATTTGAATTACTATTTCGAGGGTTGTCGCAATTTTCGACCGTGCTGTTCGCGACTTCGTGTAACTCAAGTACCGTGTTATTCGAGGGATGTATCTACCAGTTGCGAGGTCGCATTTGAAAGTATTTTTGGGAACAGGCGTGAAAGTTTAGCGACTTTACGACACTCGTGGTAATAATTACGAGGCCCAGCCGCAATTACGCAAACGTATTAATTCAAGCTTTATGGAGCGTATCTGTCTTTCCCGGTGCCGGCAGCGACGTTTAGTGCAATATGACCCGACGCCTGCCAGAATTACCGGGACAGGTAAATGAAATTGGCTAAAGCTTTCGTCTCTCCCCCTGTCTCTTTCTCTCTCTCTCTCTTTTTCCATCTACCTCCATCTTTCCTTTTCACCGACGTCGAAGCTTCATCTTCCTGTTTCAAGCTTGATCGCTTTTAATTTCTGCGGATCTTCGTGGTCTCTCGTTCGTCGCTTTCCAGTCAATTTTTTTAAAACGCCTTGACAGGGAGACTTTATGTCGGGAGATTAGGTAGATGAGGCACTATCTTGTGGAAATTTGTTATACGACGCTCTATCTTGTGAATATTGTGTATATTAATCTAAATTTTATTGCATCTTATGATACATGGGGCTCTGTCTTGTGAAAATTTTAAAGAGCTCTGTCTTATGCAAATTTATTAAATGGAACTCTGTTTCGTGGAAGTTTGGTACATGGTGCTCTCTCGTTTGAAAATTTATTATATCGAGCTCTATTTTGAGAAAATTTTGTATATTGAGCTCTGTCTTATAGAAATTTGTTACATGGAGATCCATCTTGTGGAAATTATACATATGAAACCACATCTTTTTGAAGTTTTATATATAGAGCTCCATCTTGAGATAATTTCAGTGAAATTTGATATTGGAGTTCTGGTTTTATATGGAACACCATCATTTGTTCAGAGATTTAATTCATAGGATTTTGGAGGAATTTGGTATAAAAGGCTTCCTGTTTTGACTGCTTTGATATATGAGACTCTATTTTTATATATAACGATTTTTAATGGAAAGGTGTATAGAGTATTTATATGTATTTTGTATTTTAGGTGTATAGGTGTATTGTACGGGAATTTAACGAATAGGATTTTAACTTTTTGAAATTTAATATACGTGATTTAATATATGAATTTAATATATATTTTTGAACGAGTTTAACAAATATTGATCTAGTTTTATGAGACCGTGTATTGAAAGCTCTATTTTTGTAGAAAAGTCCATTCTTATGTAGAAACCTGATTCAAAGAGATCTGTTAGTCAAAAATTAAATATGCAGAGGGTTCTCTAAAATTTAATATAGGCTCTATTTTTTTTTAATTTACTACATAGAATAATTGAGCACAGAGTAATTTTTTAATAATTTGGTATGGGAAACTTTATTTTTGGATATAACATTTCTGACGGATATTTCATGCATAAAACTGTATTATTGATGTCTGCCGCATATAGAGTTTTATGTTTCAGTGGAATTTGATATTTTGGTTTATATTTCATGAAAATTTAATGTGATACTCTAATTTTATAAAATACGGTGAATGAGACTCTACTTTCTAAGTTTGGCGCAACTCTTATTTTTATAAAACTTAGTGTTCGACTTTTATATAGAATTCTATATTTCCTGCGAAAATATAGATCATCCGGCCATTATGCAAAATATCCATATATGGTGCTTTAGTCTTTTTTTGAAATTTAATTTATACAGCTCTATTTTATAGAAATTTAATATTTGAAATCCTATTGTGTAAAAATCTAATACTTGAACTCCTTGTTTTAAATCTATCTGAAGTTCTGCTTTTTATAAGTGTTTGAATTTCAATTTTTAGAAAATTAATAATTATAGCTCTAAATGTAAGGTGAACTCTACTTTTGCGCTTAATGTATGTAACTTAATTTTCATTTTAGAAATTTATTTCATAAGATTCTATTCTTCAGAAATTTGATAATGTACTCTATTTTGGAGTAACTAAATTTTCCTTAAACTTCTGGGTCATTTTCTGGTCTATAAAAATTCAATAATATAGAGCATTATTTTTAGAAAATATCTGAATCGATATTTCTACAAAGTCTAATATCCAAAGTCTTCCTTCAGAGTTTTTTCCAAAATGTTTTTTCATTCACAGAGTTTTTTCACAAATGCAATATTCAGATCCCTGTTTTTGCAGCCCGTAGTACATGGAACTCTTTTTCTTCGCTTATCCTTCTTTAAACTTTCCTCGTTTCCGCCCTGTTCGCTAACGAAGCAGAATCAAAAAGAAAAGCAGAAAAATCATAGACGTAGAAAACGATTCAGCAGAAAGGAAACATACGATACGATCGTGTTCTTTAACGTCCAAAAAAGAATGTTAAGGTCAAAGGTTTAATCTCCACGGACCTTTAAATCACCCGTTTCCCGTTTCTGATTCTATCATTTCATTAACCAACCTTTCTCACACCCTTTTCACGTCACATTCGCAGCACGTATCACCTTTTCGCCTTTAATTCCATTATCATTTCTGCCGTTTCCCAACCTCGTATATTTTCCCCTCTTTAACAGTTCCCTTATCCACGTGCTTTCTTCTTCTTCCTTTTTTTTTTCATTCCATTTAATCATAATCCCCAGTTTGCGACCCTTCATTCCGTCAGGTCCTCGATCTATTTACCCCTGTCATTCTCTTGTTCGCTCTCGTTAACTCTTTCAAAGTGTCCCCTTATCTGGAGCTTCTTGCTTGCTAAGCCGAGTCTCTCCCTGTCATCTTAGCTCTATTAGTAGCTGCTCTACCCTGTTTACGGGTTATTTCACCTTATCTCGGCCAGATGCTCTATCCGTGATAGCTGCCGCACCCCCTCGATCATCTTCATGCTGCTTGCATAAAGATAGAACACGCGGTCGTGATACCGGAACTTTCGACGAAACTCCTGAATAAATAGCTGTCGAGCGGTTTTTCGTGATATTTTGAAATATCTATGTTATCAGAAATGAACTCTCTTAGCCTCCCTTAACTTTTCTCGATTACTCGTTACTAACTCATTGCTGCAACGTTAAGTCTTTGCGGTTGAATGCCATATAGGCGATTTCTTTTTATATTCAGTTAATTATTTATTATTTATTCGCTAAGGCAAATGTCGCAAATGTAACAAAAGTAATTTTATTATCTGTCATTGAGTATATTTTTTAATTTGCTTATTGTCATACTTCGGTACATAACACCACTTTATACGAGAAAATATTATACATAACATTGTATAATATTATGTATAGTATGCATAGAGTAATATGAAATATATAAAATAAAAATATTATTTGTATACAATTAAGATTCTATGCACAGTTGAAAAAGTCCTCCACTGCAAAAGATTAAGACAAATGAATAAAATTATGTTCATTTTGCATTTAGCAATAGAACTATCGACGTTTAGTCGTACGTTTATTTTTAAATTGGAAATAGTGTAGAGAAACGAATTAATAGAAGGTGAAATATGAACTGGCATATGCAGTTATTCTTTAGACGTATAGAAATCAATAAATGTTTTCATAAAAGCAGCTTAACGAAATTCTTTGATTTAAAACATTGACTGAAGCACGTCATTTTTGCCTCTGTGATCTAGAATTGTTATTAACTGTACAAATTAGGGTGGATTTATTTTGCTATATTGAAATTGTACGTAAAATTTAAGCAGACTAAAAAGTTTATGTATGTGACTCGAAATTGTAAGTCAAGGAGGTTAATTGAAAATTGTAAAGGATATTATTATGAACAATACTTTTCAAAAATTGACACGATATTGTAGATCAATGGATTAATTAAAAATTGCAGAAGAAATTTCATTTATTATTATGAACAATATTTTAAAAATTGATGGAATATTATAGGTCAAGGGATTAATCAAAATTACGAGGGATGCTCCAGGTAGTACTGAAAATAATATTTTTTTTAAAATTGATACGATATTGTAAGTCAAAGGATTGATTAAAAATTGCGAAAGATATTATAGGTAGTATTATGGACTATATTTTCAAAAAATTAGACGTCGATGGGTTAATTAAAAATTTCAAAATTTCGTATATTATTGTGAACAAAATTTAAAAAAATTGATTTGATATTGTCGGTCAAGGGGTTAATAAAAAATTGCAAAGGATGTTTCGGGTAATATTTAAAAAAAATTTACACGATATTTTAGACCAAGAGGTAAATTAAAAATTGCAAAAGAAATTTCAAATATTATCGTGAGCGAAATTTTAAAAAAAGTTGATATGATATTATAGGTCAAGGAATTAATTAGCATAAAGTGCAAAAACATTTTTTAAAGTATTTTATTGAATTACTAAAATTATATAAAAAAAGCATCAGAAGAAATTGCTTGGAATGTATAATGAAAAATATTTTAGAAATCAAAGCGAGGAATTGTAGAAAATTCGTGGAAAATTGTTGAGAAAAATTTCATGGAAAGCATTGTGAAATAACATCGGGAAATATCTTGAAAAATTACTTTAAAGTGTCTTACGAAAATACTCTGAAATAGGTCGCGAGAGGTTTCTTAGAATATGTCATGAAAAGTACCCTATGTATAATGTAAGAGATTCTCGAAAATTCCGGGAAAATTGTCAAGGAATATTTGATAGAAGACATTGCAAAGATTTGTTAGAATAGTTTTTTTAAAAGAACCACTAGAGACTTGTCGGTACATTAAGAGATATAGTTCAGAGCTCAACGCAAAAATTCTTGAAGATTCCCAGGAGGCTTTAGTAAAAATACTGCTATAAATCAGATAAGATTTGTTAAGTAAATTCCTTAAAAATAGTCGTAAAAGTTTCTCATAATATTTCAGGAAAATTAGTTCAGAAAATGAGGGAAAAATTCCCAAGAGGTTTTAGGAAAAATACTGCTATAAACTACATACGATTTGTTAAGTAAATTCTTTAAAAATAGTCGTAAAAGTTTCTTATAATACTTAACGAAAATTAGTTCAGAAAATGAGGAAAACATTCCTGGAAATCCCCAGATTTTAGGAAAAGCACTGCGATAAATTACACAAGATTTGTTAAGTACATTCTTTGAAAGAGGTCGTAACAAATTTCTTATAATAGTTAACGAAAATTAGTTCAGAAAATGAGGGAAAAATTCTTGAAAATTCCTAGAATATTTTAGGAAAAGTGCTGCGATAAATCACATAAGATTTGTTAAGTAAATTCTTTGAAAAGGATCGTGAGGGATTTTTATAGTGTTTATATAGTTATGTAGTATTTATAGTATTTTTATATAAAAAATTTTTTTTAGTATTTAACGAAAATTACTTCAGAAAACGAGGAAAAGCTTTTAACATGTCATAAAAAGTTCCATAGTATTCATCGTAAAAAATAGTCAAAAATTTCTTTAAAAAACTCCTTTAGAAAAATTTCAATGGATTTCTCAGAACATATTATGAAAAATACCCCAGAAAACTACACAAAGAATTCATGGAAAGTCGTTAGGGAAAATTGTCTGGAAAGCGTTGCGAAAGTTCCTCAGAGCAGTCGTAATTTATCGCGAGAAGTTCCTTGCAAATCGTTGTAAATGATCACTCAGAACTTATCATGAAAAATGCCACTAGAATTATTATGAAAAATCCCCGAAAAATTGTTTCATACCCTGCGAAATATTCCTCCCATCAGAGTGTCACGAATGATCGCATAATATGTCGTGAAAGTCTATGTATAAAATTTCGTAAAATGTAGCGTGAGAAATTTGAAAAGTTCCGGAAAAATTTTCTTCAAAATTCACGAAACACCGCTCAGAATTTATTAGGAAATTATTACGCGATTTACTAGAGAAAATTTCTGGATGAACGTAAACCTCTCAAAATATGTACAGTGTATCGCAAGAAATTTCTCAGAAGGCACGAAGAATTAAAAAGTAAATAAAAATGAAAATAAAGCTTGAAATCTTTTTTCATTATTTTGTGACAATTTCGGAGATGAAAGAATACTTCGAAAGTAAACATTTCAAAAAATACGTCACAAAATTGTAACGTTCAGCGTACTTGCGGCTGCGTGCAAAGGGGTAATTTAGGACTTATAAGAAGATAAAAGAATATCGAAACATCAGTTGCTCATAAATCCTTGATGATGCAAGTCCTATAACTCAAAAGTCGTATACCAATTTTAATAAACTGAATTGAGTCGAATTAAAATGAATTTAAATACGTCTAAAATCGATAAGACCAAACCCTTTAGGCAACTAAAAGAGGTCATGAAACAATTATTACTACCTTTGAAGTGAATACGACAGCAACATGAAAAGCAACATTGTTAAAAGACACGTTTGAATTTGTCAATATACCTGAAGACGTAACCAGCGGATATCGACATCGATAACAGAAAGGAAATCGCATGCACGATAATTTGAAATTGCTAGAGTGTTTCCTTTCGATGGTTTAGGCAAGTAGATGTCCAATTTCTGGCTTCTATCGACATACGCGTCACAGTACTGAAACTAAAAGAGGAAAAGAGTTTGAATTGTCAGCAAACTGATAGTCTTCGACAAAAATCCTATCGGTATCGTGTTTTATGTCGATATTAACCCTTTTATGAAGTCTACTGGTAATAGGAATTGGACGAGCAAGGAGTTTACACAAGCAGTCAATAATGATAGGTAATCGATTCCGAAAAAAGTGGATGATAAAATCTTTGATGAAAGATTTAATCGACGCAAAACGAAAGAGAATACAAGAACACTTTGAGCAAAAAATATGAAAGGGTTAAAGCTCGATACAGGCTTGATTTAATTTTTAATCGAAAGATTCGCAAAATTTTTATTCCTTCTTTTTATTATTATTTTGTGATCATGTTTGGGTTTGTATATTATGAACAAGAGACGCGATTCTAATATTAATTTAAATTATTTCATTTGTTTTAAATGATCTTGCATTTGAAACTGACTCCATATTTTTGGGGGATAAATCGTAATAAATGGTAGTAACTATACAGTTATTACATTTTTTTAAGATTATACGCAAATTAAATACTTGAAGAGGAACCGGAATAAAGTGATTTTACAATCGCGTTAATTTCGTTTGAATAAAAATAAAACTGAATGATCGATCAGAATGCAATTAAGAAACGTCACATATGTTATATAACTTGAAGAGGACCAGGATATGTTGAACAAGAATTGAGTTAATTTTCCAAATTCACGTGTAGAAAAGAATACGAAAAAGTGGAATTAATTGGGATCGAACAAAGGAGGTAATATCTGGGAAGGACACGGCAATTAAAATCGTCTAAAGGACGAACGAAATTTCACGAGGAAGAAGAGTGTCCCTCCTTTTTGCAATTCGCGTCTTTTCAAAACGAGCCAGCTTTCAGATGCACGACTCTTTTGCGAATGGCCAACGAATCTAATCGGGACACGATCTCTCTCTTTGATCCAGACGAGATTCCATGATGGAGCAACGGAATTACATTGAGGGAACACGTTAACGGACTGTGTCCGATAAAGTTTAATCTGAAAACTATCGGATACGGTTGTCCAGTGTCGCCAGTATGTTCTCGAATCCTCTACACCACGTTTTATACAGTATTCTGCAAGCAATAACATTTTCAGTGTCACGGATTTCATGGAACGACGTTATATCTCTGTATAATTCTCTTTTTTTTTATTTTTATTTCATTGCTGCGCAGACGACATGCACGACGTTGCTCCATTTGCGACGGTAAACATATCTATGTGTTTGTTGAGTCATTTTTATCGATTATGCTGAAAAATTAGTATAAACATTTTTATACTATGTACATTTTATACGTATAAACATTTTTATACTATATTGTGTAGTCAAAATTAAAAGTGATTCCATTAGGTACAGTGTCGAGCACGGTAAGCTTGTTAAAATGGCGATATGGGGATAAGAACGCTACACAATTCGTTCTGTAATAATGGAGAATTACTTGTATACAGATAATGGCGATATAGGGATAAGAAGGTTTCACAGTTTGATCCTTAATAATGGAGAGTGGAGAGTTACTTGTTTAAAGAAAATGGCGATAAAGGAGTAAAACAGTGCCACAATTTGTGATATAATCAGTGGTGGGTAAACCACCTCGAGACCACATTATTATACTTACATTAAATTACACGTAAATTACACCGACATCGTAATTTTAGTGTAACCTATATACGTCACGACTTAGTAGCATGAAATAAATTTGTTTTATCATAACTCGAATAAAATATTGCAACGTGAAGTGAAATTAATTTGAAAATAAACTAGTTGGGGCGAAAGACTTTTTGGTCTTGAGTTGTTTCCTATTATTGAATATTAACGTTATTGTTAATATTATTATTTATATATATAATAATAATAAACATAACTCTCAACGGTGATAAGAAACAATATCATTTTCAATAATAATTATATTATTGACAACAGGTATTGAAATTATGTTCTATATATGCCATGAATTTTTATATTCTGTGTATAAAATGTATAATACAATTAAAGTTACTATTTTTTTAGAATACACGAAATGAAGTTATTTCAATTCTGCAAACATTGACAAATTATTATTCAATTTTTTGCAGATGCAATATATTAACATTTACTTTGCAATCTGAACATTTAAAAAATTTTGATAATATACTTCAATATATACCAATAATCATTTTAATAATCATATAAAATTTCAAGTTGGTTTTGATATTTTTTTATGTTTTACAATAATAAAATCATATTCTGCTTTATAACTTCAAAAATGACAATCGTGCTTTGAATACATGAGAAATTATGTATTAAATGATATAATCACCAATTTGTCACTTTTGTAAATTATAATATGATTTAAACCACTTATGCATTCATATATAATATACGTATACATATGCACATATTATTCCACATGTTTATGTACCCATTACTGGCTATAATACTCGAAATTATTTCTCTAAGAAAGTAATAATATGAAAAAAAAAGAATACTATCACGTGTTGTAATATTCGAAATTACTATACGCTATGTATAGTAACTTTCCCCTAAGGAAAATTGTGATATGAGAGAAATGGGCGCACCACCGTTCTATCGTATAATACTCCAGAGTTTTCACGTACCCTAGGGAAAATGGTAATGCGTGTTAACTCTCGAGTGCTGACGTTTCCTTCCTACCTCTCCATTTTCTCTAGGGAAGGATTACCGCGCATAATGTATAGTAATTTTCGAGTATTACAACGGAAATCATGAAGATTTGTATAATATCGGCGATGAAGATTTTATCATTCGCTACAAAACTCGGTAATTTTCGAATAATAAATTCTTACTGATATTAGTATTTTCCCTACAAAAGTTTATCCTGTGCTCTCCAGAGTTACAGAATCCACTAGAATCTCCAGATTCTCTAAAATCATAAACTAATCATCGTTTATAATAGTTCTCGTGAATTATGGAAAGTGAGTCCTTTTTCTCTATATTACCGTTTTCCCTAAAAAAGTCTAGGTTAGATTCCCTAGAATTTCTAAAATCGCCATCACTTGCGCCATCTTGGCATAATGTGAAACAATTTTCTGATATTACAATACATTGTGAAATTTTCTTTTCGCATATCGTCATTTTCTTTAAACAGATCTAATTCAGAACCTTAAAATCCCTATAATCCACTCGTGAAGACCACTCATAATACTCACTAGTAATACACTCATAGTAATAGAAATTTTCATTCCTTATATCGTCATTTTCCATAAAAAAATTTAATTAGGTACTGTCAACTTCCTAAAACCCCATCTCTTGTGCAGATCACACATACAGATAATGTTCGAATTTTATAGTGAATGATAAAGTTTTATTTCCCTATATCGTCATTTTCCCTAGGAAAATCTGAGGTACTCTAAGGTTCCTAAAATGCCCATCTCTCGTGCAGATCGCACATAAAGATAATGTTCGAATGTTATAGTGAATGATAAAGTTTTATTTCCCTATATCGTCATTTTCCCCAGGAAAATCTGAGGTACTCTAAAGTTCCTAAAATCCCCATCACTCGTGCAAACCATAAGGGCAATAATTTTCGAATATTATAGCGAATGGTGGAATCCTCTTACCCTACGTCGCCATTTCTCTAGAAACACCATGCTCGGCAGTGTACCGATGCCTCCCAAAATCATTGTCCCAGAACGTGGCACTTTTCCCCAGACCTACCCCAGGACACCCTAAAACCCGAAGGTAAGAATTGCCCCGCGATTGTTCCGGATAGAGCCGGTCTGAATAACCCGTTGTCCAAGGATTAAGATCATCGTTGTCCCTTCAATCCCTGAAACACACGGCATCCTCATTCTCCACGGTACAAAGAAGATGGCCAAAAGCGAGGAAAGGGAGACAAAGGGAGAGAGAAAGCGGGATGGTAGAAAGGAAGAAAAAGGGTTTGCATCGGATGGTAATGTTTTGGTCCTTATGGTTCTGAAAGCTAACGAACAGCCACGAAATGTTGAACAAAAGGATCCTTTTTCCTTCTCCTCTGCCTTTCGAGAAGCTCTTTCGAGGATCTCTCTGCCGGCACAGATCCGAACGGACGTGTTCGACCCACCTTTTTGTATTTAACCCTTCCTCGTTCGATGCACGTGTGCACGTCGTCTACGCCGATCCAGGAACCACCCAATCAGCCGTGTGTGTGCGTGTGTGTACGTTGTTGCAGGTGTGACCATCCTCTTGTCACAGACGGTGTTTTCCCTGCTGGTGGCCCATGTGTTGACGCGAACCTCCGAGGCGGTGCCACTTATAGGTACCAGTTCCAACTTTTTTTTTTCTCCTACCTACTTCCTGTCGCTATTAAACCTTCTTCGGGTTATGGGGATTATAAAACTTTAAACTTAATCTTTAAACTCGAGCATGCCTTAACACTAATTCTACTGTACTATGAGAAGTTTCATTTGTTCAATTATTTTGAAATATTCAGATAACTGTTTTAATTATGATCGGAAAGTATTTACTGTGATTTCGTATACGATATTATATGTGTTGGCGGTTCTCAAACTTTTTATAAATGCATAGCATCGTTGGTAGAATTGGAAAATTTTAGTTCCAACCAGGGAAATATTATACCGTGTCTGATAAGATGCGAAACGATGGGATCTGTGTTGTTTCCATCTGTCAACTTACCAGATGGGCTTGAAAACTTAACGGATATTAACTTAACTTTTTTAAAATTATCATTGCAGATTTTTTATTTGTTTCTTACAAAATAATTGTATCTAATCGAATAATAATTTGATGTGCAATAGAATAATTATAAATTGCGATTAATATAAATATTGATACACAATTAACAAATAGTATGATTATTTATAAACAGAATATCTGATTTTATTTTATTTCATTCTTAAATATAAATTTTGTTCTGACTCAAGTATTTTTCGATATTGATTTTGCAATATTGAAAATAATTTTGGACAATAAAATTGTTACGTTCGTTGCTCAAAGTTTATGCACCACTTATTGAGAACCGCTGATATGTACTACATTACATTACAGTACACTATAATATCCTATATTGTATATTATAAATATAATATAGTAATTACAGTATATACGATAATAGTAATTATAGAATACATAATATCATGCATATACAGTACTATGCATATATGGATAAGTATACATATATGCTATACAAATTATAAATACTATAACCTTAATAATAGGGTTGATAGAAAATTACTATGAACAAACCAAATAATTTAATTGCTCTAAATTAATAAAATAATTCAATACTGTAAATTTTTTGGAAATTGTGGCTATTTACAGATAGTATTGAGAAATTAAATATATTTCATATATTAATTGAAATATTCTCTGAAAACCGAAGAAGGGTTAGTCCTCTATCCTAGGGAGCTTGGAATGATCCAGAACGCTTTCTTCAAGACGTCAAAGTTTCAAACCCCTTTACATTAACCCTTTAATAAATTCCAACTAATTCAGCCTTATGATTCCAATATAATATTAAACTCACATTTTCAAAACAATCCTTCAGCTGAAGCTGTTGAAGGTGTATTAAAACTAAAAGCCACTTAAATTATTATCTAATCTCTTAAATAAACATTTCAAATATAATTTGACTAACAATCTCAAAAATTGAAGAATGGAAATATAGAAGGTTGTCAGTGTCATGTCCAAAACCATTAATAAATATGAATATAAGTGTTGTTAGAGTTACTCGTAATTTTTGCAAGAATTATCCCATCAATAAATTTCGATAAATAAAAAATTACATTCCTCAGAAATTTAATTTTTGCACTCATAGCCTCAATTAATACTTCCACTCTTCATACGTAAATGTTAAGGGGTTTGATCTTTAAGAAATTCGAAATGAACGGTACAGTAAAAACTAGAGAAGGGCACACGGTAACGAGAAGGTACCATTGACGTAACTAAGATATTTCTTCAAGAATCAAATTAACTTTAAATACAAAATGTATAATAGTTATATAATACTTGTTAGATACCTGACACTGTAAATTGAGTCTGCAGACTCAAATGTTTTTATCAAGATAAAGTGGGTCGATGCAGATTTTTGAAAGACGTCAGCTCGTTATTATCTAGTTACGTTGATGGAAGTGACACGAGGGATCTCCTTCCTTTTCTCTTCTTCGAGAACACCCTTTGCGGCGGGGTCAACGTACCTCGTGTCGCCAGCTCGAAAATCAAATGGAACGAGAGGAAAGCTAACGATGATGCATTTTGGCTGTGCAAAAATGTAAACGCGTTGTCGAGGATTGCGTGCGATGCGAATGAACGAGACTGGGAGAGAATAGGTGGTTGTGCTACAGGCAATGTCTGCTGAACGTGTAATCGCTGCACAAAGGCCGATTTATATGGTGTATACGAAAGTTATGACAGTTTTTGGGTCACCAGTCTTTATTAGCCCGACAGAATTTTATAGTGCGATACGAGGGGTGAGCTAAAATTGTCTTCCTCTTGTTATTTTTGTTAAAAATATTAATACGCAATTTTATACGGTTTGAATACAGGACGTTCAAGCAATAGTTTTATTTGTATGTTAACCATTTTTATTGAAACGATGGAGATTCAGCAGTTACTTTTTATAATCTTTTAATTTTTAATTGTAAGTTTTGCAAGTAATTCTGATTCTCGTTTCTACGACGAATTCTTTTTTTTTTTAAATTATTACTATGTTATTATTATATTATTATTATGAATTTATTAATAATATTATTTTATAATTTTATTAAAGTCATTTAAAATTATTTTATCTTCAATCGATTGCAATAATTTATTTATATCAACTACTGTTCGCAAATTTAAATATCTAATCTTCTCGATTGCTCATTTTATTTTTCCAATTGGCATGAAAAGAATATCAATGTAATCAATAATGTATGTAAAAAGAAATTTACTCAATACTTTCTAGTCGAGTCCATGTTACTTTGTGTCTCTTTAGATACAAATTGGGACAATGCCACACAAAATGATATTGCTAATTGAAAAATGATAGGTATTATTTATTATTTTGCAATGTTATTATAAATAATAGTAGCTTATAATGTTATAATATTATTATGACTAACAATAACTGGTAATATTAGCTATTATTATTATAATATTATTATAACTAGTAATAGCTAATACTGTTATAATATTACTATAACTAATAATAGTTTATAATATAATTTTAACTAATAAAAGCTAATGATATAATTATAACTAATAAAAGCTAATAACGTCATAATATTATTATAACTAACAAGGTTACAAAGTAATGTAGTTAATTATGTTATATTATCATGACTAATAAGATTAGAAAGTAATATTTTAATTAACAACGTAATAGAGCAATGGTATTAATATAATAATGGGTGCTATTACTTTCGTATACATCTACTAAAAAATCTATAAACGTACCACATTTCTGAATGGACAATAAAAATCGGCCTTAAGGTGGCGACGCTTGTCCGCGTTAGTTATGGTGTATCATATTCTTATGGCTTCTCCCGATTTCTCATAACTAGTTGAGGCTTTCATGTACGAACTGTGTCACAAATATTCCGATGTTTCACCAGTATTGATAGCTAATTAACAAATTAAAGAAAAAATATACTATTCATTATTAATTGTCATTAATTCCAAAAAATCTTTCTATAAAGACATTGTATGTGATATCAGTTAAGTATAATTTTTTTTACATTTTTATCTTGATATAATTAATGTTGTATCAAGATCTTGATAAAACAAAAGTTGTAGGGTTATAGGATTAAATATTAACAAAAAACTTGTCTTCACTTTGTAACAGCAGTAAATGGTTGAAACTATGACATTCAACAGTAGCTTTATAATTGTATAAAACTATAATAATATTAACTCATTGAAGTAAACTTATTAAAGTAACGACACTATCACAAAAATGTTAACTGAAAATTTATGTACTCCAGAGAAATCTCTATGCTGTTACGCTATAAACATACAACAATCTTTTCGCAGTCTGTTCGGAAGTGTTGTCCATTTAATCAATTAATGAAAATTATTCGTTTAACTTAATAGAAGTTGTCTGTTTGATCGATTGATAAAGATTGTTCGTTTAACAATTTATTCAAAATGGTTCATTTAATCAGTGAATAAAAATTGTACACTAAATCGATTAATTAAAATCATTCATTGAACAATTAATTCGTTAATTCATCACTTACCAAATGATTCATTAACTGTTCACTCAATCATTTTGTCGTTCAGTCATTTAATCATTCGATCATTCGATCATTCAATCATTTAATCGATTAATTATTTAATCATTTAATCATTTAATCATTTAAGCATTTAAGCATTTAATCAACTAATGGTGAAACATGAAAATATTTGTATCTCTGATCATAGTTCAAACTTGAAAACTTTAACTAATTAAAGTGCATCAGGTAAGGACAAGGTCCCTATAAGCACGGTAACTGCGTTCACTCACGATTCGACCCGTCGAATCTTCTTCGATCCCTCCTTTCGATCATCGGTCCCAAAAAATCACCATAACAAATCAACAACCGTATAAAAAAAAAAAGAACAGCGAGGAGCGTAATGAAGTCGGATCGAAAGTCGATCGAACGGTTAGACGAGGAATGAGCAGTTCCCGTGGAATCGCGTTCGACTTCTCTCTGTGCTTCCCTCTAAATCTTTCTGCCTATCTATCTCTTTCGCTCTCCTCTGTTTGTCTCTCTTTCTCTCTGTCGCTGTTGCCTATCTCTGCGATTAGATTTACTATAGTTACAACAACGATCACAGACACATACTTGCATCGTGACACGCTCATGAGGTTGACTAACCTAGTTTCTTAAGATTCTGGGACTCCCTAAAACCCACATAGGATTTCTTGAGATTCTAGGGCTTTCTAGGTACCAGAGTATCATAAAATTTCAGAATTCCCTGGAACGTACGATTCATTGAAATTCTAGGGTTTTCGCAGAATTTTCATATGATTCTAGAATTCCCTAGGACTTAAAAGGATTTTTTCAGATTCTAATGTTCTCTGGGTACTTAAGATTCTAGGTACTTAGGAGTTATGGAGAATTTCTTGAGGTTTTAAGATAATCTACAAACTGGGATTTCTTGAGATTCTAGGATTCCCTGGAACCTAGGATTTATCGACATCTCTCGAATTCTCTAGGTTTCTTAAGATTTCTACGACTCTGTGAAAGCTAGGATCTTTACATTCTAAGCATCTCCAGAATTTAGGGCTCTGATCCTGGGATACCCTAGAACTTTTCAAACATTCTAAAATTCCCTAGGACCTAGAATCTTAAATCTCTAGGATTTCCTAGGTCCTACGGATTTATATGATTCTAGAATTACCTAGAACCAAAGTTTCTTGGGATTCTAGAATTTCTTAATTACCTATGAAGTATTTAACTAATTGCTTAATTCAGTTTTTTAGGATTTTTTAAAATTGTTTTCCTAGAATTTCTTCTAATTCTGTTTTCCTAGAATTTCTTGAAATTCGTGAATTCCCTAGTACTTACGATTTTTTAGTAATTTAAAGTTCTCTAGAAACCAGGAATTTTTGAGGTACTAGAATTTCTTGAGATCCTGTGGGTCTTCAGAATCTAGGGTTTTTTAAAGAACTAATTGCCTTGAGATTCTATGATTCTCTAAGGTGTCTGAAGATTTTAAAACTTTTTACCACTTAAAGTTTCTAGAGGTTTCTCTTATGAACTCCAAGATATTTTACAGTTAAATACAAATTCAACCTTAACATACTTCTATATACTGCAATCTTTTGTGCGTCCTTCTAATAGCGATTCTTATATAATAAAAATATTGTTTCTACAATTTTATTTCACTTATCTAGATTTTTAAACTGTCTTCTTTCACGACTATACTTACGTGTATCATAAAAATGAAAATTCATTTAAAAACGAAGTAAAATTGTAATTACAAAAGTAGTAATTCAACAGTCAGTAAACTTAAGCGTTTGGTAATAAAATTTCTGTGCTTTAATATAACGCGAAATTAGATTCGTGAAATTTACAATCGAGAGCCTAATAATTAAACTCGAAACCCTGTATTGACTTTCCATTGGCCGGGATTTCGACTTAAGTCCACCATATTTACATTTTAATTAAGACTTCTGATTGAAACTATCGGTGGAACGCCTCAGTGAATGGGAACGTTTACAAAATTCAATCAAATTCCGTTAAGTTCATTTTCGAGTGAAAAATTTGCAAACCATCAGTCAATCGAGAAGCAGAAGAAGAAATGCACGTTCGGTAAAAGTAAACTGTGCGGTAACGTGATAAATTGCAAGAATTCCTACAGAAATAGCATCAGATCCAGGGAATTGCATTTTTACGCGTCCAACAATTTCCTGACTGTAATCAATCGTGCGAGATCGATTGTGCTTCAATTAACATCGTAATCCCTGGAATTGAATCGATGTTTCCTGAACGGATGATTGCTCGAGCATGAGAAACGGATTAACGGGGGCAGAAAGGAAAAAAAGGGAACAGCAGATGGTTAAATAGTAGAAACGCGGCATGTAAACGTACATTCTATCGTGGCCGGGTGTGTTTCTATTAAAATCTAATCTGCCGAGGGTGCCGTGAATCGTTTCACTTGCTTGATTGAAACACCGGAATCGATTTGTTAAAATTTATACAGTTTTTAATCGAACCGTCCGATCAAGCGAGTTCTACTGATTGCGATCGACGGTTTTTGTGTCTTGTCCGTTCAATGATTAACGCGTTCGTTAATTTAACTGGAAACAGAGTGATTGAACTGTCGATGCGTTGAAGTTCTTCCTACAGTTTTCAGTATTAATGGTATAATTACGTATATTACCAGAATATTGCGACGGAAACCGAAAAATTTATAATTGAACTGAATCTATTAATTCACGATTAATGTCTGATAAATTAGGAATATTTGACAAAATTCTTAAACGAAAATTTTCAAAATATTTCGTAAATATTATGTAACACTAAAAAAAAATGATAATGATTAAAAAATATATAAATTATTTGAAATGATAGTACGATTTATAAGGAAAATTCATTCAATGCAAAAGTTATTTTTGATGTTATTCATCATAATAATTTTTATTATCATTGATATTGAAAATTATATTTTTTCATATAATCTTGCAAATTTTGTTCTTAATTACGTAGTTTGTATTGTAACATAGAAGTAAGTTAGTTGGAGAATTATGAATATACGAAACAATATTTTTTTATGCAAATTAATGTTTACTTTAGTAGTAATTTTGGCGTTTGAACTTTTGCGCGAAACTGTGACGCGTGAGCGCATGCGCAGCTTTACAAAAGAAAGAACATTTCTCGGTTGCTTCGTAGAGAAATTATACAATAAATAAGATAACGTTTGTAGAATTATTTGTAGAAATAAGCAATTATCACTATCTTTTTCTTACGCAAAAACGAATACATAATTTATAACAAAAATGGTAACGAAAAATCGAATTTTTAATAAAAACAAGGTACTAAAAAAAGACGAATCAAAGCAAATGGTGTAAACAGGTTTTTATTTATAAATACGTAACAAATAAAATATTTCTTTCAGTAACAACGTAATTTATTATTCATTCGACTAATTAAAATGAAAGTATGAGAAGGGCAAGGGAACAATACATTATCATTGAATTTCCCGATAAATAGAGGAAGTATTAATCAAAACGGAAGGTACGTTCGTAAGGTGACAAGTATTGTTTCTTAACACAATGGGCAGAGAGTTTCCGGAAAATTTGTCGAAGAAGTTCGTCAGTTTATATTAAACGTTCTTGAAACTTGGAAACTTTACGAATAATATCCGAAAGCTTTTGACGAGTTATAACCATGTGGACGAAACGTTTCCCATATTTTACCAATGGAAATTCCCTTTCTCCGCTTATTAATAATGTGAAGGCTGTTTCATAACCTGCGTTTGAACTGTTCCCGTTTGATCAGTAAGTTTGAACGCGTTCGAGGAAAACGACCAAGAAACTTCCGGTATTGCAGGAAACCGAATTGTGTACACGCGTCGACTGTGCAGTGAAACTCCAGTTGTTAAAATTATTAATGTCTGTCACGATATGACAGTAACGTTGTTTAAAACTTTCCTTTGACGCCAACAAATTTTAATAAACCTGCAGGATCAAACGTGTTCTGCAAATAATTAACGAAGATGTTAATAAATTTTCGAAGCTAAACTCGCAAAATAATTATTAAACGTACAGTGATTTAATTTTTTCAGTTTACTATAATTTCAGTAATACTGAAGTATAAAGATAGCTACGGCATTTATAGAGGCTCTAAAAATTGCCACGTGTTTATGAAAAATCCTTTCAGAGTTTCTCTGACGGAGGTACAAACGAAACTTTGACAACCTACGCTTCAAAAACCTTCCACACGCTTCAATCGAGAACAGTTTTGCATATCTCATACATATTAACGCGCGGGCATATCGAATCGAGGTAAAAAAGTGAACGTCGATTATTAAAGTCTTTGAAAATATCTGTGACAAAGAGTATTTAAGGATAGAATTTGAAAATTGTATCAACCGTATAAAGTAATATTAGAATATGTATGAGACAGAATCATCCTCGAAAACTAATTTTCAGAGGTTTCAGCAATCAGTAAAATTGGTCGATTAAAAGTCGGGCGCTTAAAGAAATTTATTAAGGACCGAACTAGAAAGTCTTAAATAAAAATACAAAAGCTGTGAAAGCCACGATGGTTTTATAACTTTTTGTTAAATATGAGGTGACTTTATAAATTTTAACAGTAGATATTTAAATTTTATTTTACTGTGCAATTAAAAATTCAACAGTTTTAATCAATAGAATGTCCTACAGCTAAAGCAATTTATAAAGTAAATCAATTATGGACCTTAACAACTCTGTTTTATGTTAAACGTGAAATTACATTGAATTTTAAACAAAAAATGTTCAAATTCTATAATAGGTTATTATACAATGAAAAATTTAATAGAATTAGTTTATGATAAGTCGGATATTAAAGCAATTTCTGATGTAAGACAATTATTAAATTTAATAGTTCACTAATTGTACGCTGAACGTGCAATTAAGCTGTGTTATAAGCAGAAATTTTGTAATCGTACAGCAGTGTGCTTTATATTAAAAAAATCAGTAGAATCGGTCAATGTAAAATCGAACAGTCAAACACTGCCTAACGTAAAACAACTACCGAATTTTTTAACAGTTTTCTAATTTTGTGATAGACGTGAAATTAAATTGAGTTTCGAGCATAAATTTCGTAATCTGATTTAAGACAAAAAAATTCAGTAGAATCGGTCAATGTAAAGTTGGACATTCAAACTGTTCCTAACGTTAAACAATGACTAAATTTATTAGTTTATTAATTTTGTGTTAAACGTGAAATTAAATTAAATTTCAAGCATAAATTTTGTAATCGTACCACAGATTTATAATAAAAAGTTTAGTGGAATCGGTCAATGTAAAGTCGGACAGTCAAGCAATTTCTAAAGGAGAACAATTAATAAACTTAATACTTTACTAATTTTATACAGAATATGATATTACGTCGAACCTTCAGTAAAAAACGCTGTAACTCGATTACGCTGTTCTGTGTAATACAAAATCCAGTGGTACAGGTCAATAAAAATCAGACGTTCTGGCAATTACTGAAATAACACAATTACGAAACTTAACAGTTCACTAATTTAATGTTAAATACGAAATTAAATTGCGTTTCAAGCAGAAATTTTATAATCCTACTTCAACGTACCTTGAAATGAAAAGTCTAATGGATTTGGTCAATGGAAAGTCGGAGGTTCGAGCAATTTTTAAAGTAAAACAATTACCAAACCTAATAGTTTACTGACTGTACGTTAAACTTGAAATTGGATTCAGTTTGAAACAGAAATTTTATAATCCTACGACGGTGTACTTTGTAATGGAGCGTTCAGTAAACTCGGTCAATGGAAAGTCAGACATTCAAACAATTTCTGAAGTAAAATGATTACGAAACTTAATTAGTTTGCTAATTGTTAAGCACAATATCGAATTTAGTTTAAATAAAACATGTTGTGATTGTACTGCATTTGAACTGTGCGATTAAGGCTTTAGTAAAGGCGGTCAATGGAAAGTCATTCAAAAAAAATTATAAAACGATTAGAAACCTTGATTTATTTGTACAAATATTTACAGTTAAAATGCATATATTTCTATGAAATAAAAATAGAAGAGTAACGAAAACAAAATAAATGAACTTTTGAGTAGATTTGTTGGTGTCAGATTTTAATATTAAACTCGCAGTGAAATTGTCGATGAAAAGCGTCACTCGTGCACAACAAAGTCGACACAAAGCTTTCAGCTTTGCTTCTGCCAATACTGTATACAATTATACATTTATGTACACTGTATATTATGTATACTCTATCGGTTGATGTGAAAACGTAGATAGGCTGCACCAAAGGCTCTAAAGCAAAGAGATGATCTCTTATCTTCGGCACCGCGTATCTTTCTTTCCCTCACTCTTGCTCTATCCTTTCGTATCTGAAGCTGCCTTTTAACTCTCAAGTGGTAGTTGAATTGATTTAAAAATGAGACACGTGAATTGTGACCAACGAAACTTATCAATCAAAATTGGAACTTCTTAAGATCGTAAACAGAATTGGCGCGTAATTTAAATGTCAAATGTACCATTTTGAATTATTTTAAGAAAAAAATTCTGTTCGAGGTCTCTAGAAACTTTTCTAAAAATATCAAGATTATTAACATATTATAACGTGTCACTGTTCGCGCGTTTTAAAAATCGTTTCTATCAATTTTCTTGAAAGTTGGAGCCAGAACTTTCAGCCAAGTGATTCTTATCGTTAGAGCAATTTAAGTGGATCCCACGGGGTCACGGACGGTTAAGCAGTCTTAAAACATTCTTTTGTACCGGCGGTATTATCGAACGGAAGTAGGAAGCTTAAGATAGAGTTCGTAATACGCTCGTGGTATTCCGATAATCTGTTAGCATCGTACAAAGTCTCGAGATTGCAACTCTAATACCACTCGAGGGTTAATCTCTTTCTCGGCTGACCGCACACTTTCTTCTATTATCATACTTGTAGAACGCTGCGTGAACTTTCAGCTCACTTGTGACAGATAATAATAGAGACGAGTCACCTTAGAGGCTTACGAACGAACCGATTGCTCTATTTCTCGCTAATACGTGTCGCTGTAAATCTTTCGAATACTCTACCGGCCAGTTTGCGTTCTTACTTCCTGTGCAAGCCACTTTAGAGGCTTACGAGTGAACTGGTTGCTCTATTTCTCGCTAATACTATCGCTGTCGCTCTTCTGACTCTATCGGGCAGTTTGCGTTTCTCACTCCCTGTGCAAGGCTGACAAACTAATTTGTGGATGATGAGGGAATTTCGGTCTCTAGCATTTAGCCTTGAAACATATAGTAACTATACATTCTAACGTTTCCAGGTTCTGTGTATATGAGAGTCTATCACGTAGTGCATGGAACACCTAACCCTTTGATTGCTCCGGACAAAATAACGAGTTCATGAAACGATATATACGGTTAGATTCAGCATTCAAAGGGTTCGATAGGTGTTCAGCATTGAGAGTATAGTAAGGATATTTATTGAATGAAGAAGCGTCACTATCTGGGCAATTATGCATCTCTCACTGTCGCCATTTATTCAGCATCCCTTTCTTCTTCTTCTGTCGCTGCTACGTTTCCCTGTAACCACTTCTTCTCATTAGTTCCACTCACGACTTCTGTGTACACGAAGTGGCACCGCTGAACTTGCAGCCGTAGTTACTTTATTATATCGCCGTGAACGTGAAACCGCGGAAGTACGTGGACCGTTTCCTGTCCGACGACGACGTCGCTCGGTGAAGGAATAATAACGTTATTTAACGCTGTTTAACCGCACTCTCGTACCGCCGCGACGAAATTGGACGGGACTAATTGCGAACCAGTGTTTTTACTTACCTAACCTCCGCTGCTGGAAACTTGTTTAATTAGCGACGATCCATTGTATTCGTCGAGTCGCGAAAACCTGATGCGTCATCGACCGTAAGACTGTTTCCACGTTTCCTTTTTATTTGCAAGTGAAACTTCTGTACCATAGAAAGTGAATGCAAATTTAAAATTTTTGAATTTAAAAATTGGAAAATTGAATAATTCGAAAATTTAACACTTTGAAATTTTGAAACTTTGAAAAGTTTTCAAATTCTCAAGTTTTTAAGTTTCCAATTTTGTAAGTACCTTAATATGCAATAGTCCGAATTTTCAAATTTTTCAATTTTCAAAATTATCAAACTTTTACATTCTCAAATTTTTATATCTTGAAATTTTTTAATTCTCAAATATTTGAATTCCTGATCTTCTAAATTCCCAAATTTACAAGTCCTCAAATCTCCAAATTTACAAATTCCCAAATGCGTGAATCCCCAACTCTCCAAATTTTCAAATCACTACATCCTCAAATTCCTAAATTCAAAAATTTTCAAGTACCCAAATTCTCAAATTTCTTATCTTCAAATTTCCAAATTCCTGAACTACAAATTCTACAATTTTCAGATTTCTAAATTCCAATACCTGTAAATCTTCAAATCCCAATTTCCAATATTTATAAAACTCCAAATTCTCAAATTTTTCAATCACAAAATTTTCAAATTTTACTTTTACAATATTGTCAATCTTTCAAACATTTCAAAATATTTAAAACACCAAATTACTAAACTGCTAAATTATTAAATTTCCTAATCTGTAAATTTTCAAATTTTCGAATTTCTAAATTTCCTAAGGCTCAAAGTTACCAAATTCCGACATTTTGAAATTCTCAATTCACCAAATCTTCCTATTACCAGGTCACTAAATTCGTCAAATTCTCTAATTCTTATATTTAAAAATCCCCAGAATCTAAAATCGCATGATTTAAAAATCCCCAGAATTTAAATTCGCAAAATTTCTTAATGCTGAAGTCCTGAAAGCCTGAAATTTCAAAAAATCAAAAATTTTAAAATAAGCACGTTTCATAATCTCAACAATTCAGAATTCTAAAGTTCCAAAATTACAAAATCTCAATATTCCAAAATTTGAAATTTGAAAATTATAGTTCCAAAATTACAAAATTCCAATATTCAAAAATTCCAAAGTTCCAATGTGCCAAAATTTCAAAGTTCCAAAATACCAAAATCCCAATATTCCAAAATTCGAAATTCGAAATTCAAAAATTTCAAAATCCGAATATTCCAAAATCCCAAAATTCCAAATTTGTAAAACTGCAAAATTTAGAAGTCCCAATATGTCAGACTTCAAAAATTCTAAAACTCAATAATTTCAAAACTCTAAAATCTCCAAATCCCCTAAATTCCTCTCCAAACCAAATACAGAAGTTTCACTTCTAACATATGTACCACACACATATACACACGCACAACTTTTTATCTCATAAGCTATGCCCTTCACGGGATTGTTTCTTGGATACGGCGGACAAAAATTACTCAATTCGTATTCGCATCGATCAGGAAGTTCACCCATTTTCGGTACAGTAGAAGTGAAATAAAGCGTAGCAATTTCATGGCATCTCCACGGTGAACCGAACACAGATCATAACGCGTAGCGGAAATGATCGTAAAGCGACTGGAAACCGCGTTACGAGCGCGATAATGTGGAATCCGTGGCCACCGGATTGCAAAATGTCTGTCGTCGCGAGCGTTACACTACTGAAATACCGAAGCAAACCTTCCAACGACTCCTCGTTCGCAATAACATACGGGTTACCATAGAATAATTACGTTAATACGTTGACTGCCATTGAATATCAATATCTAAAACACTTAACAAGTTCCCATACCTAAGTGATTGAAAATGTGACTAGGTAGCCATTTTGTTTCTGACAAATCTTACCGATTGTTTTCACAATATTTTGTTATATTTATTAGATACAGTTTCAAATTGTTGACACGAGTATTTTAAACGAACTCTTAACAATATATGTGATAGATTCGTATGAACATGCAAGCGTCACTATGCGGGTGACGTGGCACTCAAAGCGTTAAAGAATCTGAAAATTTAGGTGAAACGAGATTAACTTGGTAGCGATTCTTTTCACGAGACTTTTAGTACAGGAATCATTTAACCAGTTCAAAATGGAGTTTAGTTTTAAAAATCCTTGGCGGTATGTGGAATTACAATCGAGCAAAAACGTATATGCTTGTTAAATGCTTCTATTGTAAATTGTACGAGAAAGGTGAAACAAAATGAGAAAGAATGCCATTTTTATTCGATATAAAATTAAGAATATATTGTTGAAGTGATTATTATTAAAAATAAACTGTTGAAAAATAACGAAACTGGTAAATAAGTAAAATTAGACAACAAATAATTTTCAGACACTCAGTTGATTTGAGTGTGGTGTTTTTTAAAAATGTTATTTTTGGGAAGATACTCAACATATACAGTAAAATATCCAAAACACTTCGCGGAATACCAGATGCACTGGAGAAAATGATGAACTGAATTAGTAAAAATTTAATTAATAAACATTGTACGTGGAATATTCAATATACCATAAAGAATAATTAATTTTTTTTCATAAAATACATTGCAGTTCTGTTGGTAATATAAAGGAAGCATACCACCAAATGACATTTGTATTTTATCTTATTTACAAATTTTTTAGACAATGGTAATTTTTTACTTTATGAGACGTGTATACTCATCACCCGCAATTAACTGATTAAATCAAACTATTTGTACATTGTTCTACTTTTTATCAATTCCATATTTTTCTAATTTAATTATTTGTTACCTTAACTGATTTTTTAAAATACTTTTTTGAACGTTATACATTTTTTATTATCACTTGACAATAAAAAATTCAACTGTTTCAAAAATTTAGTGGAGGAAAGAAGAAAATTGCAATATAGGGGGAAAAAATGTTACATAACGTAAAGAACATTTTTTATGATTTTATTAATAACGAAACAAAGTTTATTTACGTTTGACAAAATACAATGAAGCACTTTTACAGTACTACAATTGATAGTATATTAATAATAAATTGAGAACGTATTAACAATATTTTTAAAACGCATTCATAATATGTTAAGAACACATTAATAATATTTTAAAAACGTTTTAATATTTTATGCAATAGACATGTCTTTTTGTTATCAACAGTATAAGGAATTTTAAAAATATTATTAAATATTGTATTTCCATTTCGAGTTAATTTAATTCAAACAGTGAGGATTAAGTGGATACAAATTAAATGAACCATCTTGTACATGTTTTTCATAGTTGAAGCCACAGAAGTAAATATTCTATCACCAGTTAATGAAAACACAATATTGATATTTAAGAATGTTATGATAATTATATACTCCATAAGAATTTCTCAATAATTGCATACAAAATACAAAGTATATTTATATCTACATTGCAATACAACACATACCGCAAAGGGTAGTTTTCAAACCTTCAATTTTTAAAAATTGAAATACGTAATTGGCTATGAAATCCTTAAAAGACATATTTATAACTATCTAAGGAATGCTTTTCCGATAAAAAGTCAATTTTTACTGCTATTAATTTTAATTCGAGGGTGAAAAATGTCCTTACAAAGCGTTCCACTAAATTCAAAAACTTGCTCGATATCTAAGATGTGTATTATACTACACACCAAAGATATAATTGAATAATAAATCCATTCGTTAATGCAATTTAAATGTTATATAAATTTTAAATAATATCTATGTATTAAATAAAATGTTATTTAATTTTAGTATGAATTTTTTGAGAATTTAAGAAAATTTTTCTAGATTTAAAAATATCCCTTTTCGTCCATACATTAAATAAAATTTCATTTAATTATAGTATGAATTTTCTGTGAATTTAGGGAAATTTCTCTAGATTTAAAAATTTAAACAAATTTTGTCCATATATTAAATAAAATTTTATTTAGCTTTAATTTTGTTAAAAATTTAGGAAAATGTTTAAATCTAAAGAAATGCCCCTAAATTCTTATATAGAAATTAACGAAAGGAGTTTTTCACCCCCGTTAAAAATTAATACATAATTGCATAATATACATATCATCTACATGTTCTCAGTGTTTTATAAATGTTCCCCGTGCTCAAAATCAGTCAAAATTCACAGTGCACGGTTTAAAAGTTTCTCTGAAACAATGGGGTCAGTTTTATGGTGTTTCGTGGAAGATAGAGGTAGCTGTAGGAATGTCTTATTTAAACGTGTAGACTGCATAAGGGTAGAGGGTTGAATATAAAAAGTCAGGAGAACACGTTCTTCTCGAGACTATTCTTCCATGGTCGTCTCGCTTCCGTTTCCGTATCCCTGACTCCGTGAAGACCTTCTACGGGAGTATGGTTGCAAGTTTGACGAAACATCGGGTCCGTGAGCATTCGCAGCTTAAGCCGGAAGTACAGTGCTTTCGTTTCCGCTGTTTTGTCTCGCGTTCCGAACCATCTTCCCAACAGAAGGCGATATTCTCCTCTCTGTAAATGGATTCGTACCTTTTTTAGGATCTTCTCCATTTTACATTCGATATTCTTTTATTTAGAAAAATATTTATGCACGTGGATAGATTTCTTTTATTACAAAGAATATTTCTGTGTGTGGACGGATTTTCTGATTAAAAATAATATTCAGACGGGTAAACAGATCGTTCTATCAGAAAGAGTATTCATGCGCGTGGATAGACTTATTTTATTAAAAAGAAGGTTTATGCGAATGAATACAGCTTTTTTATTAAAAAGGATATTTATGCGTACGGATGAATTTTCTTTTTTTATTAAAAAGAATATTTATGCGGACGGATGAATTTCTTTTTATTGAAAAGAATATTTATGCGTACGGATGAATATCTTTTAATTGAAAAGAATATTTATGCGTATAGATAGGTTTGTTCTAATGACAAAATAGTTATACGTATGGATAGATTCTTTTTATTAAGAATATTTATATGTATGGATACATCTTTTGTATTAAAAGGAATATTTATGTATATGGATAGATTTGGTCGTATACGATTATTCAAAACAGAATTAAATTAATACTCTTAACGCGTGTAATTTTTATATCTTTAATAGGTTAATTCTTCTTCGTTAATAATTTTTCTTTCCTTTAGATTAGGATTTCTAACTTATCAGAAACAGTTTTTGTATAGATTATTACGAAAAAATTGGTACTTTTTACAACCACAAGTTTTACTAGTGGGATTTTAGGTTATGTCATCATATATCGTATTTGATCATTGCATTGTTACAATATTCAATTACAGAACATTTACACTAAATTACCTAATAGAAAAAGGACATTTTTATTTAAATTATTATAGAAATATATGTTAGTACTTTTGAATTCTTTTAATTTTATTTTATATTATGAATTAAGATTAGGTCGCTATGAACCTTACTTAACCGTTTCATTGTTGCAATATTCAGTGAGTACTTACACTAAATAAGATCTTTTAAAAAAGTTATTTGCTTATAAATTATTATTAAAAAACGATCTTCCTGCTTTCAACTCTACGAATTTAATTATTACTATAGTTTATTTTAGGTTATCTCACGGCAAGCTATACTTAACTTTTCTAATATAGTCCTCGATCACAAACCTTTCAAATCATAAAAATCTATAAAAAAATATTATCTTTAAATTATTTATTTTATTAATCCTCGATTTACTGTGAGTCGATCATGATCCAAACCTCCAAACATAAATTTTCAAACGAAAAATTTTCGTACGATCATAAAACAGTATTTAAATATCTTTAAACAATATTAAAAAATAATAAGCACATAATCTATAAGATAATATTTGAATTTAAATTTTGAGTTAATAAGAACTCACTTACGTTACCGAGGGTTATTATTTTACGCTAAAATAGTTCAACAAAATTGCATATTCATTTTCTACTTTGTTCTATCCTGTCTTGCGATGCAACAGTAATTGACTTCGTTTTGTACCGCTACAGGTTAAATAAATTGAGTTTAAATAAACGTTTAAAAAATAGTTCCAGTGCATCTCACGTAGAAGCTTTCTGACCGCGTTAGGAAACAATCGATCGTCGATTGTTGTCGAAATAGTCGATAGTTTGGATAGCCGACGTTCAAACAATCGATGCTTTATTGCATATTCTGTTTTCCTGAAACGACGAAAAAGAAAAACAATGAAACTCCCAAGTTTACATGTTAGGTACACTATCTGCACGTTGACGTTTTTCTGCAAATCATTTCATGAAAATAGACTACGTGAGCTGAGATCAATCCCTGGAATAAAAAGGAAACAAAAATGTCTCGATAAGGAACATCATTGATATTTGACAAAAAATATCGTAAAACGAATATTGCAGTACGTGAAATCGATGATCGATAAAAGCCAGGAAAAAATACAAATATGGGCTAGAATTTGTGCAAATATCCTTGTATATCTTTCGTTCGTTTTATTTATTTTTACATGCGTATTGCACCATTTTTTGTTACAAATATTTTACTGTCGATATAGATGTTAAGGAAGGAATCCTAAATTAGGGTGGGGATTTTTGCTTATGATTCACATTGAAATTTTTTATTTAAAATTCGGTAGAATTATATTTTCCTGCGTTATGGGTTCTAGGGGCGTGACTATAGATTCTATAGATTTATAATCTAAATAAGAGTTTGTACCGAAGAAATTGTCTAAACAAATAACCATCGAGGTTTCACTGCAATTACGTTTTTTTTATAATAACAAAAATTAACCTAACACTTACGTTATTTGTTTTCGTATTTTCTGTTCTATAAATTTTACGACGAAATTAGTTACAGTGATTAGAATTATTTTTGAAAAATAATGGAATTTATTTTAGTATGTTCTTAAAAATATCGTGTTCTTAGTATACACGTGATAATAGATTACATTAGAAATAATAATTAACGAAATATTCGTAATTCTTCGAAATAATTTCCTCTCAAAGATATCAGTAACTCTGTGAATATTCCTTGAAATTACAACTTCGCAGCTGATGAATCAATGGAATTCCGAAAATCGATCATATGAGAACGAATGGTTCGGGTGTCTGGCATCGTGAAAATGCAAAAAGGGAAAAGCACATTGCTATCGAACGCAAACCAAGCGAAAAGCGATTTCATGTATACCTGTATCACTGAAAGTAATAAATGTTTCGCGGTGACCTACATAACAGGATTTCGAGTATAACCTGGACTCGGTATTTAACGTATTTCTATCCATCTACGGCGAAAATGTACTGAAATGTTAATTACATCTCGGTATCATACCCCAAAAATGAAGTTATTAAAAGGAAAAAAATATTGTGCAGAGAACAGTTCGTTTCAGCAATTATTTTCAGTAATTACTTTGTATATATTTATTATTAATTATTGCCTCTTCGACGATTGTTTTCAATAATTATTTTTTATTTTTACCTTTTTAGTGACTGTTAATTATTCTCTTAAATTACTTTCTCAATAGCTATTTTTTCATAATTTATTTTTATTAATTATTTTTAGTAATTATTTTTTCATAATTTATTTTTTAATTATTTTTAGTAATTATTTCTTCAAAATTTATTTTTTTAATAATTATTGTCGGTGGTTATACTTTGAATTATACTTTCATTACTATTTTCGATAATTTTCTGTTTAATCATTAGTTGCAGTAATTACTTTTTCAGTATTTATTAATTGTTCAAAAAATTTTTAGTAATTAATCTTTGAATAATTATTTACAATAATTTCCTTTTTAATAGTTATTTTTAGTAATTACTTCTTAAACATTTATTTTTTAAATAATTGTTCTCAATAGTTGCATTTTCAATAATTATTTCCCTAATTATTATTGCTAAAGAACATCAATATGACTTGAAAACAATAGAATTAAAAATCAAATCTGTCAACTACAAAACATTTATAGATTTAGAACTGAAAAAGTATAAAATTAAGAGAACTTAAAATATTAATATCTTTAAAGATAAATAAATTAACTCCTAATTACTGCGCCAATAATTAGAACGAAAAATTTCGAGCGGTATCTAATTTTTTTATGCAGTTACAACGTAAAGAATATTTAATCAGCTTGTTTATTCCAGTTTCCTAAGTCACTATATCTGAAAATAACGAGAAAAAATGTAATTACCCCCATGGCAGTCAACGTGTTAACGCGTTCCATAATTCTCGTGGAAAAATGTGAAATGTTCGGAAACTTTTTAAACAAAGCTTGTGTTTGAACAAGAGCCAAGCACACAGTGCCGTGTTTGTTGAAAGCGACACAAATACTGGTAGTTAACTGCTAATTAAACGCGCATTGCTAACTGGACCGTGTAATGGAACGACCAAATCCGTACTGGTGGTAGGAAGGCCAAAAAATACCCTTTTTTTGCGATTCGAAACGAAACATTATCGATGGTTAATCGAATCGAATGGAAGCTTATTTGTACTGCATCAAATTTTAATTAATTATCTTAACGATGTTAATTGTTGCTTCTGTTTGTTTTTTTAATTTAATTTTCCCTTCGATAATTTCTATAAATCGAATATTTCTTTCTCTGTTTCATATATTTCATGTGTAATATATTTTTTATGCAACGTTTAAGTGTAAAATCGCGTTTCCATTGTTTCGTATCGATAAATGTCAGTAAACGCAAAATATTGTACTCTGATTAAATCGTACAATTAATAGGTTTCCTATCACTATACTTTCACGGATATTTAAAGTAAAATTTAACCAATGTGCCGCAGAAAGTCAATTTTGTCCAAGAAACACCCAAGCAATAATTTCAACCGTATATGAAAAACGAGCCCTAAGATTCGTTAACTGAGAATCAAAATAAATTTGAATATTTCTCATATGCACCGATCATTTCAGTTTAGCTTTTATCCTTTATGAATAACCCAGGATTTAAAAGCCTGTTCTTCAACGTCCCTTTTTTCTTTGAGCACTCTCGATACGTTCATCTTAATTGCAATCGCGACTCGATGAGTAATGGATTTGCATTATCAAAGATTTTTAATGAAACTGAAATACCATAATTTTCCAAATAATCTTAAACCACCGAAAGTACCTCAAAATAAAAATAAAGCGAGAAACCTTCGATCTCATATTTTAGACCTTATGTTACCATACGAGAACATAAAAGAATACAGATATGTCCATGAAAAAAAATGTATTTTTGTAATTTGTACAAAATTAACAATAGTGTATATAATTATAAAAAATAAGTTGGACATATCCGAGTTAATTTGTGAAGCTCGTTTAAACACATGTTGAATTTTTATAAAAAGGAATACCGAAGTTATTTAAGTATAACAACACACTTTCTTGTACAATATTAACTGTGCGAATATAATGATTTTCAACGAAATATCTTTTGATCAA
Organism: Megachile willughbiella; assembly: GCA_945859595.2. Classification (NCBI taxonomy): domain Eukaryota; kingdom Metazoa; phylum Arthropoda; class Insecta; order Hymenoptera; family Megachilidae; genus Megachile; species Megachile willughbiella. The sequence continues at coordinate 17,973,756 of OX243796.1, forward strand.
GGATACATCTCCCAGTAAGTCTGTCGCATACCAGCAACAAACGAAATTATTAGAACTGCTTGAATCTTTCAGCGAATGTTAGACTCTCTGTAACGTAGAACATTGCTGCATCCTCGTAGTAATTGCATTCCGTAGCTGCATGCCAATGTGTGTTAGACGTTTCCTTTCTAAAATATTGACCAATATAATCGTACACGCGGCCGCAAATGGTTTTGGAGGAAACGTTATTGAAGTGTACCTTAAACGCTTTGTTAATTGTACGTTCTATATTCGTTTCAGTGGAATGGCTGCTTTTAGATAATGCTAAGCGAAGAGGTCTATTATAATTTGATTCTGAAGGAATTTAGGGAATATCTAGGGTAAAATTAGAGAGGAGGGAAAATGGAGGAACTGTGAAGAGTCTAGGAATTTGGATTTTGAAATTTCAAATGTTGGAAGTTGGGGAAACTGCGAATTTGAGGACTTGTGAAATTGGAGAGCTTTGAAAATTGAAATCTTGAAAGGGGATTTAGACATTTTGAAATTTAGAATATTGTGAGATACTAATTCGAAAGAATACACTCATGCAAAATTTACAAATTTTAGAGTTTGGGAATTTGGTAACATAAAAAGTACGAAACTTGAAAATTGGAGAGCTTTGAAATTTGAAATCTTGATATTTGGGGATTTAGACATTTTGAAATTGAGAAATTCTTTATTTAGAATATTGGGAGGTTACAAATTCGAAAGAATGTAAATTTTAGAGTTTGGGAATTTGGTAACATAAAAAATACGAAACTTGAAAATTGGAGAGCTTTGAAATTTGAAATCGTGAAATTTGCAGATTTAGACATTTTGAAATTTAGAAAATTTTATTTGGAATTTTAGAAAGTTACAAATTCGAAAGAATGTCAATTTTAGAGTTTGGGAATATGGTAACCTAAAAAGTACGAAACTTGAAAATTGGAGAGCTTTAAAATTTGAAATCCTGATATTTGAGGATTTAGACATTTTGAAATTTCGAAATTCTTTATTTAGAATATTATGAAGTACAAATTTGATAGAATATACGTTTTAGAGTTTGGGAATTTGGTAATCTAAAAAGTACGAAACTTGGAAATTTGAAGCTTTAGTTTGAGATCGTAGAAATTTCAGAAATTAGCAATTTAGAAATATAGTTATTTCGAAAGCTGGAATATTACGAATCTAAGTATTTGAAAGCGTAGGAATTCTGAAACTTATAATTTTGAAAATTTGGGTCTGTAGAAATTTCACAATTTGTAGATTTAAAAATTTAATAATATAGAAATTAAAAAATTTAGTCATTTGGAAACTTAGAAATTATAGAATTTAAAATATGGATGTATCGAATTTCTAAACTTTAGAAAGGGAGCTTAAAGATTTCAAAGCTTAAAATCTAAAAATTCTCAAACTTAAAAATTTGTTATTTTAAAAATGTCAAAATTTAGAAATATACATACTTCAAGATTTAAAGACATCGAATTCGAAAACTGTAAAGCTTACAAACTTAACTTCGAAGCAAAAATTTACTAAGAGAGTCACTAAAACTCCATCAAAAGTTTCTAGAACGTGCAGAAAAAAACTAGAATAAACCTAAAATGTCCATAATAGATCAGTCAAATACTACTCTCCGCATTTTCAAACTTTAATCTGTATATCTAACCTCAATTAAAAACACCTGCCATTCACATTTTTATTCGACGCATTCATGAATATTTCAAACGCTATTTCTCATCAGAGGAAAATACAAACGTTTCACTAGCGAGCATTAAAAAATAGGTGGAAATGTTTTAACAACAAACCGCGTCTAAAAAGAAGAGAATTAGTTAAAAACCTCTCGTTTCCATGTTCACACAACAATAAAACTTTCAAAGCCAAAATCGACCCAGCCGAATACAGATGGTACAGCAAACACACAAACGCGTTAAAGGAACACTGTAACAAGCTTCCTCGACGTTTGCGGTGTACCGACGCCTAAATTAAAACGTTTTTACGAAACCGCTTATTTGTTTTATACCCACACGAGTTCTCTTAACAAAGTAGTTTCTGTCTCTCGTATTCGAGCATGTTTGTTACCGACTATACTTCGTTCTTCGCTTGCCTGAATTTTCTTACTCTCTTTATTCCCTCGACCGTGTATCCTTCGAGCAACGAGGATCGATCCTGTCAAGGATCAACGAGAACTTCGGCCTTGGGTCATTATGGAACAAATGCGAGAACGATCGTGTGAATCGTGTGCGATTTGTTTCTCCACGTACAATGACAGCCTCGGGATCGAGAGTTTGTTTGGTACAAATTCGCCTTTGAAATTTTTATTCCTTCAGGTAAATTTCTAGGTGAAATTCTTTTCGGTTGATTTCTTGCGGTGGTATAAATATTTTGAGGCATTCTCAGTATTTTAACACTAATTTTAATTGAAATAACGTTACGGTTTCTTCAAAGTTTTAATTATTATAACAGAGTTAGCAAGAGCTATACAGTTAATTTAGAATTTCATAAAGTTGTCTCTAAAATCGACTGTTATAATAAAATGTACTAACTGAGAATTTAACGCTTTTAACAATTATAAAATAAAATACATTTCGAACTGGTATTTTATGTTAATGAAATATAACTAATATATTTCGTGTTAATGCAATGTAATTTGGAGATTTTAAAGTTACAAGCTCTCGATCCACTAAATTTTTTTTATATCTGTCTAAGTGTGTGTGTGTAAGGTAAATAAAGTTGAAGACAGTTCGATAGAATGAAAGGTTATCTGAAGGTTAAAACAGCTGAGGGGATAAGTTAACAGGAAAGAAGTGACAGGATAATTAGGAAAGAAACCACGTACAATCTTTCATTCTTAAGAACTAGTCGAGTGTAAGTTTGACCCATTACCGTGACTAATCGCCTCCTTTCTGTGTGTTTTTCTTCGGGGTATCTTCGGGAACACCCCGATTTCAGGGTCATACTTCAATTGCATCATGTTCATGGTGGCGAGCAGCGTGGTTCTGACGGTGTTGGTGCTAAACTTTCATCACAGGTCACCGGACAGATACGTGATGCCACAATGGGTAAGTTAATTAAATAATCAAAATACCTTATTTACTGTTAGTAAGATAAATAATTAGTTAGAATATTTACAATTACTATGATTTGTGCTGGGTAAGATAGAAGAGGCTCTGGACATCACGTGACCTCTCTCGAGCGCTCAATTCAAATATCACGTATAGTATGACTCCGGGCCTCTTTTATTTTGACCAGCCTGTATAATTACTCATTACTCGTTAGTATAATGATTGAGATAAACTATTTCTACTAAGATTAAGGTTTTTACTAACATTAGGATGGATAAACACTAACTAAAACGACAATTACTGAAACAAAGAAACATTGCTTTTTCTAAGATTAACATAGATAAACATTTACTAAGACAATAATTCCTAAAATAAAGAAACATTTCTTTCTACTAAGATTGATGTAAATAAACGTTTATTTGCTGAAGATGAGAAAAATATGCAGTAGTTTCTCGTTATATTGCCGTGATTTATCATTAGTAGTACCTTCTATCGCCGTAACACGCGGAGATCCACGAAAATCTACGAAGGCTTACGAAGGTCAACGAAAAGAGCCGAACGAAATCGCAAATTTTCCATCGAACATGGAAAATACATGTCTGTTCCTATATTTCCGTCTATGGCAATATAACGAGAGTCTACTGCAATAATAAGAATTGAGAGCTTACATCGAATAATCTTTTAAGCAATTTACGTTTTAATTATGGAGCAATTTTTTAAAAATAATATCATCATTTAATGAAAATAAAAATATTTATCAATAACTTTAAATTATTGAATAGAAAATGGAAATAATTGAAAATAACTGAATAGTAACAAGAAATAATTTAAAGTAATTGAATGGAAAGAAAAATAATTGAAAATAATTGAGTAGAAAGATGAAACAATTCAAAGTAATTCAATAGAGAATAAAAATAATTAAAAATAATTGAATAAAAAAAAGAAATAAATTAAAATAATTAAATAGGAAAAGAAATGATCGAAAATAATTAAATAAAGAATATCAATAGCCTAAATTAATTATATAGAAAGAAAAAATAATTGTAAATTATTCAACAGCAAAAGGAAATAATTTGAAATAATTGCATAGGAAGTAAGAAATAAATGAAAATATTTGAACAAAATAAAGAAGGGGTTAAAAATAATTGAATAAAAAATAAGAATAGTTGAAAAGCAAATGAGAATAATTTAAAATAATTGTATAGAAAATAAAAATAATCGAAAATAATTTAATTGAGAATATAAGTAATTTAGTATAATCGATTATAGAAAAAGTAATTATGACTAATTGAATTAAAAATAAAAACAATGGAAAATAATATCATAGAAAAAAAAATAATTGAGTAAAGTATAAAAGTAAAATAATCGACTGGAAAATACAAATAGCATATTGATTGAACAAAAAATAGAAGTAATTGTAACGTAACACGAATTTTAATTGAAATCGTAATACGAATGGTAATTGATATATCTTAGGAAGGATTTGAAAATGAAACACGTGTTGTTAATGCCTGTCAGAATTTTGACGGATGTATGCAAAGTATAGAGGGTGTTTTCGTGGATGAAAGTCTGCCCTTATCCACAGTGGCCATTACAGCCATTAAAGACAGTGCTTTAGTTGCTGAAAGTTTAAAGTGCCTTCAAGGCGTTAGCACTTCCTCTTGGCCGTTGGTTACTAGAAGTTTCATAAACCAACGGGAAACGTGCTTCAAGTAGAGACGAGAATCCTACGGCTAGGAAAAATTCCGCACGATAGTTTCCTTCCCTACCATTATTTCCGGATGAAAGCAACTTCGGGGAAACAAAGATCCAATCCTGTATGAATTATTGTACAACAACGGAGTAAGGGAACGTTAATCCATTGTACAAGAACAAACTCAATTAACTCAAGTCAATACTTAATTCGATAAGTTTTAACGCTAGTATGAAGTTAGAGATATACCTAAATCATTGAACCTTCGTACATAGAACAAATTTTATGTTCAACGGAAGAAACTTATTGGACATTAAATTACATATTAAATTGGGAAACGTATTAAGACAAAACGTCAGCAACTCATAATTTTATTGATAATACATATAAATCATAGATTTTCTGCATACAGAGCTTTACGTTTGATTATAAGAAAGATAAATATGAGAAGATCAATATTTAACTCAATGTTTCATCTCATAATTAAGTTAGTGATACATTTGTCATTTTAATTGTAGATATATTATGAATGATATTGGAAAAAATATTGAGTCAAAATTATTGAGTTGAGAATCACATTGAATTAAAATTATTCGGTTAAAAATCACACTTGGCTAAAATTATTGTGTTTGAAATCACGTTAAGTTATAATTATTTAATTAACAATCACGCTAAATTAACCTCGCAATTCATAATTCAATTATTGAGACACATATATTATGGAAAAATTGGACAGAGAGAAAATTGTGTGCATAATGTAAGAACTTAATTAATATTAACGGAAGCCTTATTTAACTTAATGTTACGAATCAAAATTAAGTTAACGATACATCTGACGCTTTGATTGTGAAAAGCTGATAATTGATCATGAAAAACATAATGAGTTATACTTAGTACAATTATAATTATCTCACTTAATTATAATTATTAAGTTAGCACTCACTTTTGATGAGAACTATTAAAGTATGAAACATAACGTCTACATTCAACACTCAGTTAGTGCAATAATTATAAACTGTCTTGGCATTAAAAATTCTAATTTTAAATCAGAAATTTCTTTGGACATAAAAAACAAATTAAGTTAGAATTATTAAGTTAGAATTTACATTAAGTTAAAACATAATCTAATATTAATCATAAGTAAACATAATAAGCATAATAAAACGTGAGTCTTTTAAGCATAGCTAAAATTTGACATTAAATTATAAGAGAAACTCAATTGATATTAAGGGGAATATTTAACTTAACGTTTCAATTCGCACTCAAATCAAGTTATCTTAATGATATGTGTATCATTTCAATTGTAAAAATGTTATAACCAATATCAAAAATTATATCGACTTAAAATTGTTCAGTTAAGAAGTTAAAATTAATTAAGTTAAATTTTAACATTTAACTAGTAATACAATTAAACATAAATATTTCGTGATTGGAAAGACTGTTTTAAATAGTAAAATAATATAATCGATATTGAGGTATCACAATACATTATATTAACTGTACGTCCATCATTTCAGTCATGCAAGTATTATAATTTATATTGAAAGACATATTAATTTAAAATTAGAAAGTTATAAACTAAGTTGAAATTATTAACATATGAATCATATTAAGCTCTAATCATTATATTATGAATGATATTAAGTTAAAATTATTAAGTTATGAATCATATTGAGATAAAATTATTAAGTTATGAATCATATTGAGATAAAATTATTAACTTAATAATTATTAATTTATTAATTAATTCAATTATTAACTTGTTAAATATTAAGTTGAAATTATTGTGTTATGAATCATATTAAGATAAAACTTAATATTAACTATTAAAACTTCAATTAACGATACAATTAAACATGAGTCTTCAAAATGTGAAGAGAATGTTATTTTTAATCGTAATAAAAATTTTGTCGATATTAAGAAACAAATTGACGTTCAGTTGTAAGACGAACGTGATCAATTGAAACTTTATTATCAATTTCACACAGATAAAAACGTTGTTTTTAAACTGGCTGCCGTGTTTGCTGTGCATGAGTCGTCCAGGCAAAAAGATCACGAAGAAGAATCTTCTCATGAGCAACCGGATGAAGGATATGGAGCTACAAGAAAGAAGTAGCAAGAGTTTGCTCGCGAATGTTTTAGACATCGACGATGACTTTCGTCACAGAAACAGTGCGGGAAATCCTCCTTCCGGATATATAAGGTAAACTTTTCTTTTATTCTCTTAACAACTAAGGTTTCTCTTGGTCTTCTTCGAGATCCTGTTATTTCTCTCGTAAGAACTTTCTATTATGAAAACTGAGAACATTTTAATCTGTCAACAATGAACTTGCGAATCCTCGCGGTTCAATGAAAGCTTCTTTTCACGAGAAAAATCAATTCGAATTAACTTATAACTTTATTACTGATATTACTCGTATTAAACTTTACGTCGTGTCTCATAAACTTTTAACTTTAATTTGCAAATCTTTTTTAGCTCGTAGTATTACTAAAATTCTTTTATAGAATTTCAAAGAGTTTACTCTCATAATGAAGTTCATGTAGTTTTAAAATTTTGAAAGATAGGATAAATTTTATATCGTTTTATATCGTATAGTTTCATAAATATGGTGTCAGTGTAAATATATTAGAAGCCTATTTCGCAAACTTAGAATTGCAAAGAGTAACCATAATTCAATTGAATATTCATGAGTTATCATTTCTTAATGTTAAATGTCCTCAAACAAAAACACAAATGCGAATGTAGTTTAACACTATTTAATTCAAAATATATCAATTCGTATTTAAAAACTATTGTTATTAGAAATTCAATATGGCGCTCATACAATATGCGCATGGAGTATGCGCAGTGGTACAAATTACCAATCAGAACAATAAAAATAAAAATGAAACGAAAAGTAAAATTGCAGTTGATTTAAACTCTACGATTTAAGCGGAAAATTTGATGTTTTCACATAAATATAAGTGCTAATTAAACGTCGCGCAATTTTCTACGAAACACAAACTGGCTATACGAGTCTCGTATATAGCAAGGTTGTATTTTACGACCTCGCTGTATCGAAGTGGAGCAACGAAGGGGTCAACGGTCCATCAAAAATAACGAATAATTGATTTTCGATAACTGATTGTAATAATTTAACGATAGGTCGGCGTTTGGTACACCGTTGTCCACTGGGAGGCCAGCGACGGTCGAAGATACGTCGGCGTCGTTACCTCTTAGCGGGATGCAGGAGGAGTTACACACAATTCTTAAAGAATTACGATTCATTACGGATCGTATGAAAAAAGCGGACGAGAGCGACGAAGTAATTAGCGATTGGAAATATGCCGCCATGGTGGTGGACAGGTTGGGTATATTTTAATCTTCGTTAAATTTCATTTCATACTGCGCGAATTTATTACTCATTGTCATTGAAAACTTGAACTTTTGAGCATTATTGTTATTTATTATTAACCTTTTATAAGCTCGTAAAAAATAGACAACATATATACAGGGTGTCCTAATAAATTGTATACACACTTCAAATATTATTATCAAATATAACAATGTTTTCAAAATAACCAACTATTCTCTGTTCATCTTATTTATTAAATTGCATGATAGCAAAAGGTGAATATATTTTATTGAGACACTGTACATATGTATATTTTCTAAATGAAAAATCAAGGACAAATTTGCTGGCAAAATATTTATCACTGCGTTGAAACTATTAATTTTACTAAACTTGAGTATTCAAGGTCTTCTTTAAATAAAAACAATTGTACGAAGAAAACTTTTCGTAATTTGAAATTTAATTCAATTTTGTAACTTCTTTAATTTAAAAGTTTGCAAATTTGAACTTTTTAAGATGTTAAATTTTAAAGTTTGTAAGTTTGAAAACTTGTTCATTGGGCCTAGCATGCTATCATAATAAAAAATGGATGTCAACAAAATTGTCACTTATAAAGGGTTACTTATAATTTAAATTATTGAACGTAATTTGCATTCCACAGAAAAAGTCCTAACTTCATCCTGATCATTGCATTTTTATTACATTATCTATGCATGTAAAAAGTGAAACAAAGGACAATGGACAGAAAATGACTTAACAATTTCGTTTTTTTTTAATTGCAGGCTTTGCTTGTACACGTTCACGTTGTTCACGGTTCTGGCCACGGTAGTCATATTGTATCGTGCGCCACACATAATCGTCCAATAAATAGACTGCCCCGGTCAAGTCACCGAAAAAATGCACAAAAAATGCCAAAGGTAAGTCGACCACTTTCATACACAAGTTATACATCGGCAGACCTCGAAATTATTCGTTTAAATTGAACGAAATGATAGATTTATCCGTTTGAAACGGGTGGTATTGATGAAAACCAAGCAAACAGTCATATCCATCAATTTGTAATGAACGATGGCACTCAACGTGAACGTTGTTCAGATGTAACGTTACTTTTAACGAAACACGAGAAACACGCGGGAAACGAAATTAATACAGTATGGAAATGTTAATTCGTTTTACATAACGAGTTCACCTCGTTTCCGTTGTCACGTGTATAATTTCCTTGGACTGGTATACAATTTTCCGGGAACAATAGACACCGATGGAAATTGTGGACGCAACTTAATTGAATTTTCGAAAATTCCACGCGAATTTCCATGTGAACGTTGTTACGTTTCTTCCACTTTACATCGTCCGATTATTGTTATAACATAATTAATTTATCCTCCATAAAAATTCCTGTCAGTTTTTTATCCCTTGGGTGTGGGTTAATCTAACACCGTTTAACATCTCTATCGAAACTAACCAAACATTCAGATTTTATTTATAACGTAACATAACTTTATGCAGGCCTGTAACTTACGATTTAATCCACATCTAATTTGAATTGGGTCAAACTTAGGTTAAATCTGCACTTTGTTAAATTTAGACTAGGTTAGGTCCAGCTACAGTTAGAATTAGGTTAAGTCTGATTAAGCTTTAATCTAATTTGGGTTAGGTCTGATTAAGGTTTCATCTAAGTTGGGGTAGATCCGATTAAAGTTTGATATGACTTAGGTTAGACCTAATTAAAGTTTGATGTATCTTTATATCAAATTAAGGATTGGTGTAACTTGAGTTAGATTTGATCAAGATGTAATCTCAATTGAATTATGTCTAATCAGGGTTTCATCTGAATGGAGTTAGTTCTGATCAAGGTTTTTAATCTAACTTGGATTAGATCTGATTAATGATTGATTTGACTTTGGTTAGATCTGACCTAAGCCTAATGTGATTTGATTTATGTCTAATCGAGGCTTAATCTGAGTAGGACTGGTAAGATCAAGCTTTAATCTGACTTGGATTAGATCTGATTAATGATTGATTTGACTTTGGTTAGACTTAATCGAAGCTTGATCTGAATTATTTTATATCTAATCGAGGTGTAATCTGAGTAAGATTGGGTGAGATCAAGGTTTAATCTGACTTGGATTAGATCTGATAAATGATTGATTTGACTGTGGTTAAATCTGACCTAAGCTTAATCTGATTTGATTTATGTCTAATCAAGGTTTAATCTGAGTGTGGTTGGATCTGATCAAGGCTTAATCTGAATTGTATTGTGTCTCATGAAGGTTTAATCTGAATGGAATTAGGTGATATCAAGGTTTAATATAACTTGGATTAGATCTGATTAAAGATCAATTTGACTTAGGATAGGTTTGATCATGGTTTGATCTGACATGAATCAGGTGTGACCAAGTTTCATATAGTTAACTAAAAGTCTGATCTTATAAAATACAAATAATAATAAAATGAACAATATATAAATTAGAATTTTATCAAATATTGTGGAAGAGAATAAATTGAATTTTATTAAATAGAATGGAGTTAGATAGAAAACTTATTTACTGGTGTTGTTATGAATAAAATTACTAACTGAATTTGGATGAATCAACAAATCCATCAAATCACAGATTTGATTATCCTGACATAGTTACATACGGACATGCCATTATTCACCGGCTGACCTGATAAAATTCTAAAAAAGAGCAACCTTCGTGCAAGATACGCTAGTCGCATTAAGCAACGGCATTAATACTCATGCACGTAATCCGCCGCGTCATTTAAACGCTGCCGAACACCTACTCTATCCATCCAGCTAGCTGTCATTTAAAAAAGGAACGTCCGCAACGTAATTTCACCGTTTCACGAGCCATAGCCGGCCGGCCATTTGTTTACGTGCGCGAATTCACGTATTCAACAATCTCGCCGGTTAATTCAGTGGCGGAAACGAGGCCAGACCCGGCAGAAACGCGCTATGGTTAGGGGTGGGTCATTCAAATGTCGACCGTAATACGAAGCAAAACTACCGACTCACCCTTAGCGATGGCCGATGAAACGTTTCAAAAATAGGGGGTGTTGAGAGAAAACTATTCAATATTTATGCAGTACACAGGACACACTGTACCCATTAAGTTCGGTAATACCGATTAAGTTGCTTCTAAAATACTTTTATATTTCAGCATCCTCATTGGCTTAATACTTTTCGATATTTACTTTTAGCATCTTCTTGTATGCATTACAAAAATATACCAAAACCCTTCGATTTTATTAATCTGAATTTTTGGCTCAAAATTATGGCTGAAGTTAACCCCTTAACCTACAATTTTTTAGACACTCGCGTCATTCGCATCTAGCTAATTATTGCTACAACGTTAAGGCAACTAAAGAAAATTAAAATGTTAAATACATTTTGCTTTCAGCGATCCTTGATTATACAGATTATAATTAGAATTGAACCAAAAATTTAAATGCAGTGAAAATACGAGTCTGGTTTATCACATTCCAACTGTAGTGTGCGTCACGAGTGTGACACGATATTGTAGTGCAAGAGATTAAATACTGATTCATAGTGTGTAAACAAACTGTATAGGAATGTGACGTATTAACGTAAATAATTAGCAGATTTTACAAATATATTAATTGTTTAAAAAGAAATGTTTTATTGTGTACAAGTAAAAATATGGATATAGTAAAAGACATATGCAGTTAATATGTCAAGGTCATCGATCAAAATGTCATTGGACATCAGGAGATTGTAAATAAATTACCATATGTTTTTGATACCCTGTATACTCGAATCTCGCGAAACGTTGAAGAATGTAAATGTACATAACTGACCCATGCTTCTCTGTATGTCCCCGTAGAAACGACGACACGTGGATCTCGAGGAGGCTGCTACGGGAGAGCCTGACGAAGATAACAGACATCTTCCTCGCTTTATAATATCTCCCCTCTTCTCGCTCTCCCTTCTCTGTTCTCCCGTTTTCTTCTTCCTGGAGAAATTGGACGCGGACAGAGTGCACGGTGCTTCCGGTTGAGCGTCGACGAAGAGGTGGAGGAGTACGAGAAGCTAGGACAATGAAGAGCAGCAGGAAGCTGAAGAGGAAAGAGGATGGTTCCGTTTCGGTTCTTTGGACTCTATCGAATCAGTTCGATCTGCAAAAAAAGAAAAGATAAAAGTCGAATCAAAGTATTCCCGGGACAAAAGGGTCGACGACGAAGGGACTAGGGATGAAATAACGAGGAAGGACTAGGGATGATGTATACACACATGTGTCACGGGAGGAGGACAGAGACGCCTCGACATACTGTTGACAATACACGGCCACGTTGTGCGTTCACTTTCTTCGGTTACCCTCTCTGTTAACCTAATTAATCGACCGCTGTCACCTTTCTCTCCGTGATAGATAAATCGATGTTCGTCGTTTAATCATCGTTGACGCGCGCGCGCATTTACATTTCTTTCTTTCGTTTTTCCTTTATCTTCGGGAATTCGAGAAACGGTGCTGTACATTCTTCGGGAGAACGTTGTCGCGGCCTTTTCAACTAACGTTATTTAGAAGAAAATGAAAACAAACGAGACACGAATGAACGAGAGAAAGAACAACAATAATAGTAATAATAATAATAACGACAACAGCAACAACAATAATAATCGTAATATTATTAATGAATAACTAACGATAGGGGTAATTGAATGATACTATTAACGATATGATTATTATACATACTTGTGTTAATGAGAAATGAATAATAATAATGAATAATAATAATAATAATAATGATAATGATAAGGGTAATGATAACTGCTTTGTGTGCGAGGATTACAATCGAATCGTGAACGTTATCACGCACGTGTGAAGGGTCACTCGTGGAACTGATACGGTCTTTATATAACTGCCAAATAAGAAACTCGAGACAGGGGTGTCCAATGTTTTCACGGATTGATCGATTGATTGATTGGTAAACGACGGCGATACGCGTAATAAATGCAGGTTCATTTATAGGAAGTTGTAATTTTCTCCCTGTGATGATTAACGTTCCTGTAATTAATTCGGGTGCAAACGGGGAAAAGGGAATGAGTGTACAAATATTTCGTACAGGTGTTAGGTATGCTTCAAGTCGGTTTAATTGGATTCAAATAATCCAAGTTAATTTAATCAGTTTCGAATAATTCAAGTTAGTTCCATTAGATTCAAGTAATTCAAGTTGGTTTCATTGGATTCAAGTCGGTACAATTTGATTTAGTTTGATTCAAGTCAATTCTTCTTATTTCAATTCGAGTTAATTTGATTTAGTTCAGTTATTTTCGAATCAATTCCCATCAATTCGATTCAATTTGGTTCATTTCAAGTTGGGACAATACGATTCAACTTGGTTTAATTCAGACTAGTTTAATCCAAGTTCCAATTCATTTCGATTTTTTCAAGTTATCAATTCCTGTAAATTATCTTTCAATTACGTTCGAAGATTCACAGCCTTTTTCAATTATTTTCAGTTACTATTGGATCTTTTTCAATTTCTTTCAATTATGTTCAATTATTTCTCATTATTAACAATTATATCTTAATTGGTTTAAATTATTTCCCATCGTTAATAATATTCTTCTACTTCTTTCAATCGTTTCTCGTTGTTAACAATTATTTTTCTTTTTTTTTTTTAATTATTTACCATTATTAACAATTACTTTCAATTATTTCCCATTGTTAACAATTATTCTCCAATTTCCTTCAATTATCTCCCACTATTAATAATTTTTCTTTAATTGATTTCAATTTTTTCCAGTTGCTTTTCATTTCTCATCATTATCAATTATTCTTGAATTGCTTTCAGTTACTGTCAATTCCTTTCAATTATTTCCTATTACTATCAATTACTTTTCACATAATTTTAATTGTCTTTAATTCCTTTTCAATTATTTTCCAACAATTTTAACTTACGTTATAGCCGATTTTATTTATTTTTCATTTTTCTTTCAGTTCTTTTTCATGAATTTATACTAAATCGTCTGTACATTAATTTTTGCGAGAATGTAGCATGTTTAATCAATTATAAGGTGGAAATAGAAAGTAAGCAGGAATTGAAGGGATAAGAACGATAATAGACAAAAAAAACTGCCAAGTTGGACAACCCCTGCTTTCCGTACAGACACGAATTTGAGTTCTTGAAGGATCTTCTGATGAATGATTTTGAATTGTGGTGCGAGAAAGGTGTCTGATCGCGCGATAAAGCATACCCTGCTTGCCACTTGAGTTTTCCGACCATACAGAAGTATTTCAATGACTGTACCCTGATCAGAATCTGCTCTTTGAGAAACGTTTCGTTTAAGTTCTTCGATTGAACAACTTGCAAGTACACTTTCCTACACTTTCCTTTTTCTTGCAACTAAATCATGAAACTATTATTTATATAGACCTTGCAAAATGAATCATTTAATTAAAATTGTATTTTTTTTTTTTAATTAATACAATGGATGTTAATATTTTAAAGTTGATTAAATAATTTTATTGATTATTAAATTATTTATATTGGAACTCGGGCGTGGTATAGCATATTTTAAAAAGGGATTTAATTTTTTAAATGACGCGATTTTATAATAAAAGTGAAGATGATTGATAAAAATGTAAGTTTCTGTTTACTTGCTCTAACCCATGAAAATCTTTCGGTGAAAATACAAATGTAAAAGAAGTATTCAATCGTTGAGGACGCTCGACAGGATCTTCGGAACTGTCATTCGTTGAAGTGGCTTTTGTGCATAATCGACGAAGATAATGGCGCAGTTTCCGGTAAACGTGGAGAACTCCTCAAACGTAATTAGCTACTTGATAAAAGAAACTTTAACTCCGACAAGAATTCCTCCGCCTTTGAATACTTTTTCACAAACGAACGGAAGTTTATATTTCATAATTATACCGCGATTATTCAAGCTATTGTAATCTACTTAATCTTCTCGAAATTGTTTATTTAAATCAGTTGATTATTCGAAAATTCGAAATTAGAAAGTTTTTAATTAAATAAATATTAAAGCATCGTTTGCCAATTGCAGTTTCAGAATTGGTAGCTAACTTCAATTTTAAAATTAAGAAATTGCAATATTAGTAATTTTCAAGTTTTAATTTTCAAATTAATAATTTGTAAATTGTCATTTGCAAATTCTAATTTTGAGATCAGTAATTTGTTAATTGTAATTTAAACAAAATTAATAATTTGATAACTGTAATATAAAATTAGTAATTTGTTCATTGTAATTTCAAAATTATTTTGTTCCAAATAATGAATTTGCTCATTCCAATTTGAAAATGATTAATTTACCCCTTGCAACTTAATAGTTAGTAATTTCTTGTAAAATTACTAACTAAATATAGGAATTAGTAATTTGTCAATTACAATGTGTAAAAATTGTAAAATTGAATAATTTTCTGAATAGCAATTTGGAAAATTAACTGTTATTATGTAATGTTTGAAATTTTCAAAAGGATAACTAAACGAAACGTTAATTTTATTTGAAAAGTTACGAATTTTGCGAAGGTGTTTCTAACCGAAAACAATTTCAGAGCTTCTAAGAGACAAGGCAGTTATACAATCTTACAACGAATGTAAAGTTAACAGTATTAACCAGGAAACATACGCGGGACACACACGTAATTATTAGCAATCGTATCATGTTACATTAATAAATTACGATCATGCAAACGATTAGAAACCATGATGATGAAGCGTGAATTGAAACAAGACAGAAGTACAGTCATTGATCTTCGAATCGCACAAAAGACAAATGGATCTTAATTTAACTATCGTAACTTACTCTATTTTTCCAGTAGCATGGCTGTACGGAATGAAAGCGAGAGAGAAAGAGAGTGTAGTATTCAGATCGTGTGATATGACATGTTGAATAATTTAAGAATGAATGAAAATCGTTTTTAATTTAAATACACAATTTATTCGTCAAAGCATTCTGAAGGACTTGAAGGACTTGAAGTTAAAAATATCTAGAAACTATTTATATGATATTCTTCTTTGATCTTTAAGCTTTAAATTGGTATATTGTAAGTGGTATTTTATGTCATAAAATGACGTCAAATATTTTATGTTTCAAAATCATCAGTTTCGACGTATAAACTATTACTTTCCTTCCTCGATTGCTAATTTTCTCACGGTAGAAATATTACTGAATTATAGTTATTTTTGTGAAGCTTTATGCTTTAAATTGATATGCTAAAAGTGATATTTTATGATACTTTTATGTCATAAAGATGAATTAAGTTTTCAACTTTCAAAGCACTAATAGCTGCATTTATTTAACTTTTGACTTTGTTTACAGTAACAATATCTATCCAGTTATTTTTAATAAATCTTAAGCTGTAAATTTATATATGCCAAGTGCCATTTGGCGTTACTTTTCAGTCATAAATTAGAATCGACAGTTTTCGAAATGGGCTATTCAGTATTAAATAATTTAAATTCTACCTCGCTAATTTATAACTTTGCTTTTACTAACAATATTGATTGCGCATTTACATAGTTATTTTCAGCCGAGTTTAAGCTTTAAATTTGTATATACTAAACACCACTTTGAGATACTTTTCAGTCACGAATTTGCGTTAGAGTTGATGGCTCTCGAAATGAGCTATTTGGTATTCAAAAATTTAGTTCTGCTTTATTAAATTATAACTTTGCCTATGCTAAGAGTATTAAGGGGCATTTATACTGTTACTTTCAAAAGGCTTTAAGCTTTAAATTAATGTGCCATAAGCACCATTTTGTGGTACTTTTCTGTCATGAAATTGCGAGTTTATGTAAAATGGTATTCATTCTCTTTTACGGAATCCAACGTTTCATATCACACGACCTAACAATACAATCGTTCTAAATGACGTGAAACAAAACATAATAAATAATAATGAATAACTTCGAGGTGTTCTGACTAAATACTCAAATAAAAATATGTACATAGAAACATGTTTGCATGGCGTGGGACTCAATACATCAATAGCATTGTAATTAGGTATCGCGAACGGTGTCGGTAATTAAGTCTAAGGGATAAATCCGATTAATTAATTTACACTAGTAAAATAGTATTGGAGGAAAAACCAAAGAACTTTCGAACACAGTGTCACGTTACAATTTTCTCGAGAGTATAACAAACATTCGTCGATTTCCGTTCGATTGGCGTATAATTAAAAAAAAAAGACAAAAAAAGGAGTGCGTCGCCGTAGCTTTGGAAGAACACGTGGAAAACTTAAAAATTTTCCGGAAATTTGTCTCAGAAAGGTTTCCTTCCGTCTAGTTGCTCGTAATTGCCGACAATCATTACACGCGACGTAAAAAGATAGTGTGTTTCAGAATGTTCTGCTACGGCGATAAGACAGTTTCGAGAACAACGAAATAATCATTGAAATCTTAATGAATAAACGCTTTTGATCGAACAAAATCGACGGTTTTCACGGTTAATCATTTTTGAGATCATATTACTTTAACAGAAATTCAATTTCGAATTATTTAAAATTTGAGAAATAGGATTTTTGAGTGAAGCAAATATAGAAACATTTTGTTGTACAGTAGACTCTCGATATATTGGATGATGCATTAGAATTCTTGGAATTTCCAAGATTTTTAAATTCCCGGATATTTATATTTCAAAATTTCCAAAATTCCAAATTTCTAAGTTATTAAATTAACTTAGCAAAGTTCCAAGTTCCAATATCTCTAAATTCCCAATTTTGTGAAGTATCTGATGCCTATGTTTCTAAATTTCTGCATTCCAACATTTAGAAATTTAGAAATTTTTAGGATGCTGAATTTCTAAGTTACTAAATATCTAACTTGACAAATTTTTATTTTCAACACTTCTAAGTTTTAAAATTCCTAAAATCCCTTTCTACGTTTTGAAATTCCTGAAATCCTGAATTTCTAAATTTCCGAATATTCTACTTACTAAACTTTCTAAGTTCCCAAATTTTTTAGTGTCCAAATGTTTGTCTTATCAAATTTCTGACTTTCCTTATTTCTACATTTTGAAATTTCTAAAATTCCAAATATCTAAGTTTTGTAATTCCAAAAATCACAAATCTTCAAATTACCAAATTTCCAAGTCTTGAAATTTTTAATATCCCAAATTTCTCAATTTCCAAATATATAACTCTCCAAATTCTCTAATTTTCACATTCCTATGTTAAAGAAACTCCTTGGATCTCAATGGATATCCTAACGATTGTATAGGGAGTGGCAATATTGTAGCGAGAGCCTACTGTATTCGATATTCGAAAAAGCTCAAAAAAATCTCCAAACCGCTTGTATCAATATCATTAAATTACCAACTGAAATGATCAAAGTACTATAATTATGTTAATTACAAAATTATCGACTAAATTTGCAACCCTCAAATTTTGTAAGCAATAATCGTTATTTAAATTATGCTCTTCTTTTTTGAGTAGTAACACTGTGAAGCAGTAAACGAGACACTATATTGTTATTAACGAGACAAACAGGTGACACTGTTGTAAAAATTTAGGGAATAATAAATTAATTATAAGGGAGGCAAAATTTTGATATCGAAGAAGACGAACGCTACGATGGGCGCATTTTCAATACGAATACTCATTCTCAGCGAGCCTAGTATCGATTAAGAAATTTCTATCGTTTAAGGGGGTTCTCACGCGTTACGGTCGAATTTAAATAAAAAAGAAAAGATCAAGAAAATTGAAAATGAAGTCCTCAAAGAATATTTCGTGATCGATACACGAAACGTCATCGTTAAACGCTACCGCCATTACAACTATTACTATTACCGTAACTATTAACTATATTTACGATACTGTTAACACTACTAGTACCATATTGAAACGTTATTATTATTGTTAATATTATTGTTGTTATTATTGTTTCATTATTATTATTCCCATCGTCACGATCATCGTTCATCATCGTCATCATCATTATTATTATTATTATTGTCATTGCTGTTTATCATCATCGTTATCGTTAATACAATAATAAAACAAAGAATCGTCATTGCTATCGCTGCTATCATTATTGCTGCTGCACAAAAAGATAAATAAAAATGAAACACGATTTCCGCGAATTAAAAATGTGTATATAATATATATATTATATATATACGTAATAGCAAGATTTTTCACTTCCGTTCGACCGTTTGATACGACGTATGTGTATCTAGAATTGATAAGAACAATTGATGAAACAATTTAAAACAAATTCGTTATCGTATTCAAATTATAGTACACGTTTGACGTTTTGAAAAATTGTTACGTAGGAAAGAAATCCGTTCTGCACAGGGTGTTCAAAGAAAGGATATAATCTCTGATGCGATATAGCTAAAAATTAATTTATGACCTCGCTATATCGCATATAAGGCGAATACCGAACCAAACATTACTCAAAGACAAATTCTATCATTAGACTCCGTTTGATATTTTAGCTTCTTAACTCGTATGTTAAACAACATTAACTTAATGTTGTTTGTGGTACAAAATGTGCAATTCTTTTACTATTTATTTCCTGTTCGACTTAATTAACTTTTCCACTTCTATTTATAAATAAAATATTTTTAACACGTTCAATCCCAGGGAGGCAGGTACATACATGACCACCTATTTGCAATGTGTCATATTACACAGTTGGGTCTGAAAGTGTTAACTGAAATTTTTGTTCGACATACTACAAAAAATTTTCCGAAAAGATTGAATTAGGGACGAATGTTTGTGATTTTTACGAATGTTTCTGTTCTTTGAACGCCCTGTACACTCGAGTTTTCGAAATCGATTGCGTACGCGTGTTTCGAACGTAACAGAAACGCACTCCGAACGATGTATCGAAGCTCTTCGGTTCTTCATAAAGAGGAGCAAGGTTTCTCTGTGTCAGGGGAAACTGTGCACAATAAAAAGAGAAAAAGAAAAATGAAAAGAAGCAGAGGACACGTTTGCAACGACGACGGACATTAAAACGCGCAATTTTCTCGAGTATCTTTCCGATAGGACGGCTAGATTTCTTGTCTGTGCTTCGAAAAAAAAAAAGAAATGAAGAGAAAGGAACGCAAACGAATCCTCGTTCGTCGATTAGAAAGATCGATCTATCGACAGGGGATTAATCGGAATGCGTGAATCGTGTATATAACTTCTGTGATAAGAATTGATTATTAATCATTGCCGAACGCGAAACCCCTTGAGACGAGTGTTCTGTCGACAGTGGTGTCATTGCATTCAGTAATATCAGTCTCCTTTTTTATCGTAATTATTCCTTCGTCAATTGCCAGTTAATTAGAAGCCATCTCACGTGATCTGATCGAATTGTTCGGTTCGATTAAACACAACGCATAATTCAATTATGATTAATCGACGGATTCAGGTGTCTAACGATTAAACACTAATCAGCATGTTCTCACGCACAAACGTTATTTCCAATCGATTGAATGAAATTATTCGCATTCGGTACACATTTTCTAGCCTTTCCGAGATCAAAATTTAGTACTTTTTAGACAGTTTTCTATTTGATTTGAATGTTCTATTATCACGATTAACGCGTTTGGATCCAAGTGTGTAATATTACACATATTGTAAAAGGATGTGTGATATTACAGAGTTGGGACTGAAGGTGTCGATTTGGAGTATGTCTTTTGACACTGTCGGACCCAAGTGTGTAATATTACCGTATAAACAATTTGATGTGTAATATTACAGAGTTGGATTTGAAAGTGTTGATGTAAAATTTGGAATATAACTTTTGACACATTACACGAGTGTGTAATATTACACATCTTATGAAAGGATCAATATAATATTACAGAGTTGGAGTGAAAGTGTTGATGGGAAATTTAGAATGTAACTTTTGACACTTTCAGACCCACATGTGTAATATTACATATCACATAGGTGCAATTCTGTATTATGCTGCTGGGTCTGACAGTGGCAATGTGGAAATCAGTTTATTCTTGTTTACATCGTTTTAAATAATTTCGATTCCAAATCTATAATATTACATATTGCACACATGTATCAATGCATATTATTGTACGATTGGATTAGAAAGTGATATTGACTTACTATTACTGCAACAGATATTTTTAATAGTCTCAGATCCTATTATGTACTATTACACACACTACGAACGCGTCAGTCCGTAATATCAGTTTTCTAAATATGAAAGTGTAATGGATAATTAAATGGATATAGAAGTGCCACTTTCAGCTCAAGTTTGTAATATCACCCATGTGATAGACGTGTCACCGCGTAATATCATACAGCTAGGTACGAAACTGTTAATGGAAAATTGCGTTTGCTGCTGTACACATCGTCTTTAACATTTTCAGACCGAGATGTATGATATCACACGTTCTGCAAACACGTCAATCCGTGGTATGACATTGTTGAGACCGAAAGTGTTAATGGAGAATTAAATTAATTGGTACTTTAATTTTCAACAATTTCAAACCCAACTGTGTAATATTACACAAAATTGCACCGACAAATAATATCATAATATACTTTTTTTAATTAATTTACATATCTTCTTTTACATAGGTCAATTTTTGCCAACATTCTAAATAAAATAGTATTAAGATACAACATCAAAAAAATCAACAGTTCGTCAGATATTTCAAATTTTTGTATAAAATATTTCACTTTTGAACTCAAAATATCTCACAAACTGTTCACTTTGTTGTCATTATATCCGAATACATTTTAACTCAGATTATTACAGCAAATTGATCGACGTAAAAAAGTACATTTATGATTCCATTTAAAATGTGAAATCTCTTCTACATCCCGACATTCACAAAAAATATTTATATCATGTTATACTTGTTTTTATATCATATTTTCGTATAGAACATTTTCTCCAACTATTACAAATAACAGATTAAAATGGTCACAGGTGCTAATACAGTTGGGCGCAGAAATATAGCGTGGTCGTAAATCGTCGATCTTATTTCGTTTTTCAAACAGCTTTGTATCTTCTTCGCGTGAAAAGTTAAATCCTACGAAGACAGGTGTTTGATGGATGTGTCGGTGCTCGATTAGCAGTGATTCCCTCGTGCAAGTTGTAATTTCAACAGGGCACGGTTTCGCGTTACGTGGCAGAATTTAATGCGTCTTCATTCAGGATTAATTGCTGTCAATTACGCGCAGATCTGCTTGACGAACGAAGGCGGTCAGGATACCGGAAATGGCGAGGCTTAGCCTGGAAATTGCCAATCGTCCTCTAATTTACCGGGAGTTCCAACCAATCTCGAGTTGATGCCGAAGATTTAGAGAGCTTGAACCTCTCGAACGTTTCATATGCTTGGAAATGCTATCGGCAATCGAAGGAGCCCTCGAAATTCCTGCCGGCTATCTCCTTTCACGGCCATTTCACGAAAGGACGCGAAATCGTTGTGCAATTTCGTGAACGCGATCGAACGTAGTTGTTAGGGACAAGGAAAGAAAGAATGAGTTAGGTGAAGAATTGAATTGTTTATTATTGTACGTAGAATGTTTGAATTTTCTGTGTGAAGGTTGTAATTCTTCGTGAAAAATGGGACCGAAAAGTCATTTACCACTTTGCAATCTGAAGATTGGTTCTCGAGACACAAGAAGAATCTTTGTATTATTTACAGGGCGATTCAAAAGAGATGAGCGCCAAATTTTACTCCTGAAAATTTTATTTCTTTATACAGCTTTCTCCATTTTGCAATCTGAAGTTTCCTTTTAGAAATACATTTTTGGGTTACTGAAGACACTGTCATATGCGGGGTTATTCAAAAACTGTGAAAATGAAGCTAAATTTTGTATGTGTGAAGGGAAATAGAAAAGTACTTTACTATTTCAGTTTTAATCTCCATTTCTGGTGATTTGTGCAAGAGCACATAATCAATATATCGTTTTTTTGTTATAATATACAGGATCGTTAAACGAACATATTGAAAAATTAAGCATTCTTTATGTTAACATTAATCGACCTCTTTTGAGCCATTTTTCAATCTGATTTTTTACTTTTGTATTCAAAAAACATCACTAAATTGCTAAAGATCTATTGTATTGCTTATAACACGATTCAAAATAGGTGTATAGTATCAGAAATAAAGTAGACTTCCTTCATATCAAAAGAAAGTAAAAAATCTTACAATCTGGAGCTTCGTTTTTAAACTACAAGTGTAACAGTTCAAAGGTCATTTTCTTATTGTATATACAGGATGATTCAAAAGATATGTGTACTATAAACACTAAAGATTATTCGGGTTAATATAAATCGAAATGTACATTATTATTTTGTACCTTGCAGCTTCATTTTCAAAGTTACAAACTGAAGAATCGTCATGTAGTGTATAGGAGGACTCAAAAGGGCATTCTGTTCACACTAAACACTGTTTAGGATAAAAGAAATGAAATTAGTTTTATCTTGTTAAAGATTTGATTTCGATATATGACGTACAACACCTAAACGACTTATATGGATGATTCAAAAGAGGTGTAGAACACAAAAATGAAATGTTGTTAGCAAAACAAAATCATAAGGTTTTATGCTGTGTGGGAATTAGGAGCTTCATTTTTACATTAAAGATTGAAAAATTGAACTTCCAATTTGTTAGTCGTCATATTTAAATAAGTGAGATGTATTTATTTCTTTAGTACAGTTATCATTTTTTTCAAAATAAATATTGCAAATTTTTGTCTTACAAATCACATTCTTCAAAAATCAGAATTACATTTCATTCTCATTAATTAAATAGTTAATCATTAATTAATTAAATACTAGTCATCGCTCACTTTAACTTAATGTGATTTAACCTCGAAAATTGTATATTTTATTAATTTAAAAAAGATCAAATGGCATATATAATTTGTGATGTCACTATAAAAATTTATAATTTCATCAGTGAAGAAAGAGGGATAATTTCAGATGGCACCACTGTCGACAAGTAGAAAAAATCAACGCGTGGTCATACAGCACTTGTTACAACACTAAAAAATGCGATCTTTCGAATTGTAATAAAAAAATAACATCGTATTAACGTGCATATACATACACTGATTAGCGTGTTGGTTAAAAATCGCTACACGCTGATATACATACACGTATAAATAATAGGACGCGAGACGCGTATGTATAAAACATATGTATATTCCAATCAGGTATAAATAATTATAAATAGGAGTGTGCTTAGGTAAATACGTTATATAAATATGAATTCTATTAAACGATACACGTATACATAAGAGCGACACACAAAATCACTTTAAAATAGCGAATTAATTATTAAACGCAATTAACACGTTGACTGATATGCATATATGATAAACTTTAACACAGTTTCAATTTGCTCCTTCTTTTTTCAATTTCGAAGCAGTCAACGTGTTAAATAAATGAAAAGAAAGACGAACACCTTTCGAAACGTTAACTCTTATCCGAACTAATATATTTAAATAGGTTTCCTTCTCTTTTTTTAATTATATAATTTGTTCAACTCTGAGTGTGATTATATATATAAATTTTCAAAAAGTTGTAAATATTTTTGAAAATTTATTGTGGAAATGAACTACAGTTTGTTAAAATCGACTGTTAATATTTTGATGGCTGTTTCATGTATAATCGTATTTTTAATTTTACTTATATTTCATTTTGAAAATTCACTTCCTAACTGTAATTTGAAAATTATCAAATTACTATTGCAATTTTAAGATTAATCATTTACAAACTGTAATTTGAAAATTAGCAAATTATTATTGCAATTTGGAGTTTAATAATTTGCAAATTGCAATTTGAAGAAATTAACACTAGTAATTTGTCAAATGAAAATGTCAAATTTATAAAATTTAGACACTTAATAATTTACTAATTGCAATTTCGAGATTAATAATTTGCGAATTGCAAGTTGACAAAATCTAAAAACTAGTAACTTGCTGATTGCAATTTGAAAATTTTAATAATATGTGAATTAAAATTTGACAATTAATAATTTTCCGGTTGCAATTTGAAAATTAATAACTTGTTGAAATCTGAAAATTAGTAATTTACTCATTGCAATTTGAAGATTAATAATTAACCTACTAATTGTAATTTGCAAATATTAAAAAGTTAGCAATTTACCACGTGTTATTTGAAAAAATTATTAACGTACTAATTGTAATGTAAATTAGTAATTTGCCTAAACCTAGTAAATTAACAATTCACTATTTGGGATTTAAAAATTACTAATCTGTCAATTGCAATTTGTAATTAGTAATTTGTCAATGTCAATTTAGAAATAATTATCCAATTGTGATATAAAAAATTATCCAATTAAATATCCAAAGTACCAAATTGCCATGACAAAGTCACAATTTTTCCTAAATGTATAGCCATCAAAGTGTTAATACTCGAATAAATGATTCGGATAAGGGTTAACCTAAAAATGTTGAATAAAATTGTATAATTAATTAAGCGATTCGTTAATGAACTAAATACAAAGGAATTGAATTAGGTTACACGGGCAACCGAGTAGTCTGTCCCCGATATTCGTCTCTGTTCCTAATCTAAATGCAGGTGTGTACGCGATGCTTGATTTTCTATCGTTCTTCATCGTTTCTCGATCGCTGAACAAAAATCGCGGCATATAATGTATAATTAAGACACGAATATAATCTGTGGTTACGTCACAGGACACCTTTGTTTACATTTATATGAATAATAACAGTAGAGACGTGTTACGAAGTACGAAGAAATCGAAGGAACTCAGAATCGTGAACAATATACAGGCTGTTTCAAAAACTATGCATTTCCGAATAAAACATGAAACACAATAATGTTACATATTAGGTTGTTGCAAACGAAACATACGATTTAATTGCAAGATTTTTAGTAACTTTAAAAGTATTATTTTTTTAGATATGCAATTACGGAGACTTATTTCACTTTAGAAATTTGTAACGCAAATATTATGCATTTATTATTTGTTACGTTAAGGATATTAGTGAAATGTTTATACGGTCATTTTCTTCAAGGTTTAAGCTTTAAATTAATATACCATAAGTGACATTTCGTAATACTTTTCTGTCATAAATTTAAGTTAGAATTTTTACCTACCAAAGTAGCTGTTCAATTTGCAAAAACGTGACTGTTTCATTTTTAATTTAGTTCAGTCATGTTTCGAATATTTATGAAACATTTATATGACAATTTTCTGTAAAATTTAAGCTTGAAATTGATGTATCATATGTGGCATTTCATGATACTTTTATGTCATGAATTCCCGTTTGATTTTATACATTTCGTAATCAACTCTTGAATATGTAAAAATCTAGTAATTGTGTACTTTCTTTTCTAAGATCGTTCACATTAAGAATATCAATAAAGTCTTTACATTTTTCTTTTTGGCAGACTTTGAGCTTTAAATTGATATGCTACAAGTGACATTATTCGATACTTTTATGTCATGAATTCGCGTCAGTATTTTTTAAATCAGATGTTCGATAAGCAATAATTTAACAGTTGATTCTTTTTCTTCGTAATTTATTCATATTAGAAATATCACCGAAACATTTACATACTAATTTTCGGAAAAGCTTAAACTTTAAATTGAAATCCCATAAATGATATTTGATGATACTTTTCAGTCATGAAATCACGTCAGACTTCGTAGCTCCTAAAACCGATTCGATATGCAACAGCCTAGTACGCCATAATCATCAAGAATTCACCGTTCCAACCGCAACAGAATACGAGCAACCATAACTTACGAATCGAGGTAAACGTGAACGAGATAACGATGAAGAAAAAAAAACGAACAAAATAAAAATATCGACCAAAAATGGGAAAATACTCGTTTACCCTGTCGAGGTCTGAGTTCACGCGATTTATCGACACACCGATCGTTGCATGTCACTCGAAACGACGCACAATGACGACTAATCGTTACGATTCGAGATTAATAAAAATCCCGTGCATCTATTGACCATTTGTACATATTATATATCTCTGTACGTACAATTACCCGAACACGCATACACACGTGACACACATAGGTATATCATATACACGCATGTAGAGACGAGAGAGAGAGAGAGAAAGAGAGAAAGAGAGAAAGAGAGAGAGAGAGAGACGACATCTTCAAAACGATAATTAACTAACACTCACGTTTCGTTTGCTCGTACCGACGATTTTTATTAACAAAATTCCGGTTCCATTGATAATTTTCTATCAATTCTCCTGGAGTTTCTTTCACGATCGAACGAAACGTGTCTCTTCGAAACACTGTTTAAAAAGAAATTTAAAAACTAGCCGTTGAATCGATCCATAGGCGTTTAGTTTAAAAGAAAAAGAGGATGAAACGGTGGTTTTTAGATATTACGATATTAACTATTAATAACGAAAATGTTGCTCGTTCGTGGCAGCGTGTGCAGCGTGCACGAGAAAGAAAATGAAAAAAAAAAAACGGGGAAATCCAAGGGGATAAAATATGATAAATAAAATAAATAAGGGATAAGAAATAAAGCCGCGCGGTATGCTCAAAATGTAGAGGAAAGTTTTATCTCTGTACACATGCGCTTAAGAGGATCCTTTACCTAGAGAATATTACGATTATCGCAACGTTTATGACGAGAGAAGAAAAAAAATATGGCGGTGTTTGATGCGATTGCGAGTCGTTATGTTTTTTATAGAATTAAGCTGAACGAAAACACGTGAACACGAGGCTTGGATTGAGAATCGCGTAGCACAATAATATCCTAAATGGCAATGTAATATAAAAGATACGATCGATAAGATGGCGTCAGAAATGTGTTGTGGAGTTACGTTTTTCATTTTCGTAAGGGAAATACGTAATGTGTTTCATTTATTGTACGATTCGTCTGCCTCGAAGTGTTGTCTAGTGTTAAGTTGTTGCAGGTGAAGTGGCTAATTTGTTTATACAATTTTTAGCAATTGATTTGCACACTTTTTAACTGAAATTTGCTACATTTTTGACAAATCCTTTTTTGTGATTTTATTTTTACTCGTTGCAGTATTTATTCCTTCATAATTTTACTGCATAATGTAATTCATAGTCAAATTGATGCACAGTATAAAGAAATCCCAAAAATATCTTATTTTATAATTGTGTTTAAAGTTCATGAACAGATGAAACTTTCTGCTATATCCTTTAAACTATTATTAAAAATTTACAATATCTTCTGGAAATTTGATCTGTTCTATAATTTGTAATTCAAAATGGTGCACAGTAAAAAATATTTCAAATTTAATATTTTTAAATTATCTTTAAAATTCAGGGAGAGTTGAAACTTTCTGCATGAAATTTACACTTTGTGTTACTTTAAATTATTTATGCTACTTACTTCTACATTGAATTTGATCAAATAAACCTCCTATTTTTTGTACTTTTTTTATATGTTTTGTTTATGAAATATCTTGACTGATATAATTGAGTAGTTTTATATCGGTCGATTGTTCATTATAATGGGCTCTCGATTACATCAGATTAAAATTGTGAAAGGTCTTTCACAGAGTTTTTATTAGATTTCAATCTTCAATTTGATGTAGCATAACCTACATTTTGTGATAGTTTTATGTCATGCATTTATTATGTTATTAAAGCAAATACATTAATATTTTGCTCTGACTAATGGTTTACGTTAAGTATCCGTCAGCCATTTTGTATTTAATATATCGATGAAATGTTTAGACATTTTTCTTAAACCTTAATGTTTAAATTTGCACTTGCAGCATTTTATAATACTTTTACATGAAATCTCAGAAGAGAACGTACAAGTTTAAATCTTGATTCGTTGTTTGCTTTAATTATCACTCATTTTTTATTTAAAATATCGTCAGGACATTTACATAGACATTTTTCTTAAAACTTATTCTTTAGATTGATGTACCCCAAGTGCCATTTTACCATAATTTTATGTCATGAAATGCAGTCAAACAAGTAAAGATCAACATGAATGTTTCAACACTGATCAATGATCATGTTTGCTTCAACAATTAATCAGCCATTTTTGATTTAGTATATTGACGAGGCATTTATACTGTCATTTTCCTTACACTTTAAGCTTTAAATTAGTATAGTGTAAGTGTTACTATGAAATACTTTTCTGTTATGAAATCGTCAGGCAATAAAATGAGTAAAAGAAGCAACCTACATATTTCAACCCCGATATTTGCTTTTCATATCAGCCATTTTGTGTTGAAATTACGGAGAGCTTGCATAGTCATCATCCCCGTATTTTAAGCTTTATATCGATATAGGATAAATGTTACTTTGCGATATTTTTATGTGATGAAATTGTTGAAACAAGTCATTTGACGTGCAACAACTTAATATCTTTATTATGTACATTATTATTATTTCATATTATAAGCTTGAATAAAATCGATTTTGAAATGGAAGTGTTATATTTAATCTGCGATCACTTGATTCGACCAATCTCGAGTGTTACCTATCGAGATATATTGTGCTACGCGAATTGACGTTCCGGTTGAAATGTTAAAAAGAACCGGAAATGTCCTCCTATATCTCCACTGGTTTTTTTCCGAAGAAGAACGGAAGAGGAGACGAATAAAATACGAATACGTACGTAAAGCGATAAAATAAACATCCGTATTATCTTCCGAACTAAATATATACAATAACACGAAGAATTTAAGAGATAATGTTAACGATT
Source organism: Megachile willughbiella (assembly GCA_945859595.2). Classification (NCBI taxonomy): domain Eukaryota; kingdom Metazoa; phylum Arthropoda; class Insecta; order Hymenoptera; family Megachilidae; genus Megachile; species Megachile willughbiella. The sequence goes on from OX243796.1 coordinate 18,003,457, forward strand.
ACCGATACGTATTAGATAAAAAAAAAAGTGAATAAAAGAAGATACAAATACCCGATCGAGGGGCGCAGGATCAATCAATCGAACGACTATTTAAAATTCGATAGGATAGAAATCGAGATGAAATGTTGTTTCAGAATCCTATAGGAAATGTTTTAAAATAAAATAAATTATTATCCTTTATCGACGATTATTTTACTTTTACAGTATTTTGAAATTAAGTAATTTTCATGGAGTCTTAAATTCCGAATATTATTTTTATATTATTTTTAGAAGTTTAGTGCGTTTATAAATTTTCAATTTTCCAGTTTTTGCTTGTGTAAAGTTAATTACTAAAATTATCAAGTTTAATTTAAATAAAGTTTCATTTATTTTTCGAAAATTTGTGCTTTTTCAATTTTTCGTTCTACGCTTTCGTAGAATTAGATAATTATTGATATAAATATGTTGGATACTTCAATCTAATTTCTAAAATTAACAAACTCATTGTTTATTTTGAATTTTTCAATTTTTTCAATTTTCCTAACTTTTACTTTCATAGAATTAAATTATTATTATTTGCAATAATTATTAATATTACTTGGAGTAATTCAACTAGATTACACATATATTCACCTAAATGCGCAAACTTAATAATGACATTATCTACCACGAATTTTTATACTTTGTTATTTTTCCAATTTTCCAAATTCCAATTTCATAGAATTAAATTATTACTTTAATTAAATTGCCAAAGTCATATTTATTTCAGAGTTTCCCAAATTTCCCTGTTCGTAAAATTAAATTATTAATTTAATTAGATTATCCCCACGTAATTACCAAAGTCATATCATTTATTTCGGAACTCCATATTTTTCAAATTCGCATTTTCATAGAATTCAATTATTGTTAATACAAATATTATTCTAATAACTTCGCGTAATTTCATAAAAAAGTCTTTATCGTTCATTTGAAAACTGTATATTATTTCGAATATTTCTTTCTAAATACCATAAATTAAACTTTATATTTGTAAAATTGTTCACATTTCAATTTAGATACCCTACACATAATTTACAAAAAAATCTATCAAATTCTCCTACAACCTTCAAACAACAAAACCAGTAAAGTTACAAATTATTTACAAATTTTATACAACAAACGAACGAAGTTGCATAAAATTTCCATTCCCATAGAAAATTCTGCAAACGACTAAGGACACTGATCCCCATAGAATCTTTACGATCGATCCTGCGCACAAATGCTCGGGTCACATACTCCTTCTAATTTGTATTCAAGTTTTACACAAGTTTATCCGATGAATTTACCGTATTCTCGACGAAAAGAAATAAAAAAAAAAAACTTTTTATTCTATAAATCTGTACACGATCAGGCCGCGTCGGCGTCGGGGCGCGGTCGCACGCCCCTCGAACACAATTTATCGACGACAAAATATATACATAATATATATGTATATATATTTTGTGCTAGACTCATTTCCACCCACGCAATGACGATGGCAGTCAATATCATTTCTGAGGATAGCTCGTCAGATAGTCGGATATCGACAGGCGTCCATGCTTTGTTGAATATTATTTCGACGCGAAGCCATTGAAGGATGGAAAAGGAAAAACGTGTAGTTTAGTTGAGGAACTTGTTTCTGGGTCATCTTAAATCTGATAGACTCGAAAGGTTAATTGTTTATTCATCTTAATAAGCTTTGTATTATGATTCGATTTAGCTGCGACGAAAATTTGTTTGTCTCTCACGTTGATTCGATGTTGAATGCTTTTGAGGGACATCGATGACTTTGCTACTTTGGTTAGAGCAAGAAAATTGTTTGTAGAATTAATATTTAGACTTCAAAGACGGAGTGCAAGTACACATTATTTATGAATATCTTTGTTGTCTCATATTTTTTAGTTGTGATGGTAAAAATTTTCTTTTGAACCGTTTTGTTTTTGGTATAGTGATAAAATTATATTAAATTATGTTTTGATTGGAGTAGAACTGTATTAGGGAAAATGATGATAGGGGAAAGGAGATTCATCTTAGATTCTAGTTAGAAAATTTTCTAGTTCACAAACTTTCACGTTTGTAATTTATCAACGAAAAAATTTGAAAGTTAAAAAATTTTGGAAATTTGGTAATTTGATAATTTGATAATTTAGTAATTTGATAATTTGAAAATTTAAGGATATGAAACTTAATTACCAAATTTGAAAACATTAAAATTTTTAAAGTTTGAAATTTGAAGATCTAAAAATTGCAGTATGTAGAAATTTAGAAATTTAAATATTTGAGAATTTGAGATTTTAAATACTTGAATTCCAAATTTTTAAATCTGAAATTTCTGAAGTTTGAAAATTGTAACGCTTAAAATTCTACAATAAATATTTTTTAATTCTGCAATTGTAAACTATCATTATTGAATTTAACATATCAATTAAGATAATTTTAGATTTGATGTGTGTTTGAAAAAATGCATCAAACTATAAAATCATACTGAAAACCTCTATCCAGGTTCACGATATTAAATGACCCGAGGGAAAATACAAACTTGAAACCAGACATTATTAAGTCAAGACATATTAATATTAAGTCACTGAAATATTAAATCCATCATCAGAGCTAGACAGTAACAAGTTCATTTTATTTTTTAATGTAAAAGTAACAATATTCAGTACATGATTACACTTTTTGCAAATAAATATGGTTTTTTCTTTTATCTCAAACTACTTACAGTAATATTTTTAATAATTCTAAAGTTTTAAACTTCTGTTTGCTTTCTACTCTGATTTGTTGTACTATAATATTAAAGAAGTGTAATTGCACTCTTTGAAGTCCAAAATATTATAACAATTTTGTAAGAGTGCAAGTGGAATGTTTAAATTGAAAGATCGAAGGAATGTATTCTGTACAATTAATACATAATTCATACATGAATTATAATTATAGCTAATTGCAAATTGAAATTCGTTTTAATAGTTGACAATTAAGTAGTAATAACGTTGAAGACACAAGTAGATAATGGTGTCACAATAATTATTTTGAATACTAACATAATTAATTTAAACATTTTTAACTAGAAAGTTTTATATGCATATTATTTCTGCAATTAACCAATAATTATAAAAATGGTTCACTTGTAATAATAAATTAATTATATTTTCTCTTTTAAACTGACAACTCAATTAAACGTTATAAAATGCAAATTTTCGGAAAATACTATCTTTTCAAAATTAACAATTATAATAAAATAAAGGAAAATCAAGATACAGTGCTACTTCATACACTATTATATAAAAAATTCAATTTTTAAAATTTGTTATGTGATACCTTTATTTATTTGTATCTAATTATATAATTAAAGGTTTGCAGTTTACGAAGAATATAAAATCATTAATTTATTTTTTATATGTGGACAATAGAAATTTTTAGTTTAGACAAATTTCTTAGTGTATGTTATAGAATTATTAATTTTCAAATTGCAATTGGCATGCAATGAAACGAACAAAAATAAGTTGAAAACATAATTATGTCCAGCATATAAAATTAACACCATTCGAAATTACTAATTACTGATTCTCTCTAGAGAGAACATATCCATTAACTTTAGGAATCAATCTAAATAATTTTGAACATTTTAAAAAATGTTTAAAAATGCATGGTGAATTTTATTTCGTTTGTAACTGCAGTCAATATTTCATTATTTATTTATTATACTATTAAATATTTTAGTATTTATTTATCGTACAATTTAATTATCATTATTGGAATTTGCTGCCATTGTGTGCTAATTAATATTCTGATTAATATCAAATAATTGTATGAACAAACAATTTTCTGCGTTTAAAGAAACGCTCAGCTCTGTCAAAGCGTCAGCTTTAAAGCGCGTATATTGCCGTGTCTTCAATTAAACTCGACTCGATGTATCGATCTTACCAATTTAAAAATACGCTTGTGCTGCGTGTGTCGAAATACGTTCGATTTGGAATTATGAAAATTTCTCGCAATCGGAAACGATTCGCGTCGACAAAACGCGTATGAATCCTCGAGCTTCGATTATATTAATTATTCGAACTGTAATTATAATAATTATTCAAACAAATTAATTAATCGCTATATTATTTGTTCACACAAGTTACATTATTTTACAAAATGTCCACTTTATGTTCACATCTGTTTCTCTTTTATATAATTTTATAAAATGGTTTGTGAAAGTGGATTTGAGACGTTCTGGAAACAAGCTCGATTCGTTTCGTATATTCGAACAGATCGCCGATAGTTTTCATCAGATGATTATTCTGCGTCAATGTACAGCTCGTAACTTGAAATCCGCCTTTAGCATGAACTGCCGCCAAGGGAAATAGTCTCTGACTATTGCATCGCCTAGAATAATCACCCTTTCGTGACCGTTTGCTGGCCATCGCCATAACCACCTTATGGTTGTCAAATATTAACCAATCTTAAAAATTATCATACAAAGATCACGACAAATCTCAGTTTATAACAAATTTAATAATCTTACTTTATCAATCTCCAACCAAAAGTGAAATCCAACAAATTCTAACCTATAAACATTTTATTCGCTCGACCTTTGTGTGGGTAGCCATTGATGCTTTATTATTACAAATTTTTAGTTATAAGTGTCTAGACAATTTTGTTATACCTTGATAGTAATATACAAAATTGTTAAGGAAAGCATCAAATGATTACTCGTACAAAGGTTATGGTAGCGATCCACGCACAAATATAATTTATTTGAGAAAAAGAGGAAATTCCAGATATTAAAATTATTTGGAAAAGTGCAGCAATAAGTATTGTTATAAATGTAATAATAAATATTGTTGTAAATGTAACAATAATTATTGTTGAAAAGTTGTACTGTTATCAAAGAATTATCCTTGATACACCTAATGATTATCCTGGATAATTACGAATGTGCCATTTTTGTTTATATGTACTGTGTAGTCAATACTCATAGATACCTTGTTTTACTAATAATTAATGAATTACAACCTGAAGTTTCGGCGAACGGTCCCGAGGGGGTCGATGTATGCGTGTAATTATTTTTCTTGTAAATACAAAAAGCGAGGGAAATAGTAATTCGTGTTTGTCGTTGTCCGAGAATGTATTGTACAATGAATTTTATAACGAACGAACGATGCGTTTCATTCCTTCCTGCTAGGTAGATGATAACAGCGAAGATATAGTTAAATAATTTATAATTCCGGTTATTTTTTATTAGAATTGTAACCATATGGCATAATTGAGCCCTCGATACATTTGCTTTTCAGCCATTCATCTTAACTAATTGTAATATCGTCGTTATTTATTTGTTTCTTTCTTTTAAATTGATTACCGACATCTCTTGCGTGGAACGTTTATGATTTTGGTATCTCGTTGAAGGATGAATGTGTGACGATTTTTCTACGGATTAATTTCATCGTGTTGCGTGTCGCCATCCTTTGTATATCGAGCTGATTTTTCTGTACAAAAACAAGAACGACGAAACATGTGCGCCACACACAGTTGTGTTAAATGCGAGAAATAAAATGATGTCTTAAGGATAACCGATTATTCTGTTTAATTTTATCCTTGTATGCAGATCTTCTTGTAAATTTCGCTCCAGAACTAATTATTTTATATTTGTTACTTTGTAACAACTATTCTCTTGAGGTAATAATACCATTTACTTAATTATTTATTCATTTTATTTTTTAATATTTCAAAGAAGCTGTGTATACATTAGAAATTACATTTGTTATTTGTTTATTTGTTATCATTCTGATAAGTGTTTGTTTTATGTCAAATTAATTTTCATTGCAATATAATAAAATTTATTATATTACTAAGAAAATTAATATGTTCTTTTTGTTACCGTACGATTTGAAAGCTGTGGTCCACACTTTCCTCTATTAATTCACAAGAAAAGCTTTTAAAGAATTAAGTCGACTTTGACAATTTAAACAGATTCATTTTTAAGATCAAACACAGTTCACGTCTTCTCTTATTGGAATTCTTTTACCATTTATTTATTAAAAAAACTTGTTAATAAGGTAAAAGAGTTAATAAATTTATGGTGAACAGTTAAGTTTCCCAAATAAATGTTAGCTGTCGATGAAAAGTAATTAAAGTTAGATTTTTCAGAAAGTTTAGGTTCTTACTTAAAATACGTAAAATACAATACTGTATTATAGTAGAGACAATAGTGTACATAAGTAAAGTAACTAATTTAAATTTTAAAGTATTTTAAAAGAGCCTAATTCTTATATATCTTTTTTAATTTATATTTACGCGCGCGCTTTTTGGAAAAGCGTTGCTGACACCACGTAGTAGTGGATGGTGGTACTACGGTGACACAAAATTGCATTTTTCTTTAAAATCATCCATTTTTACATCTTTCTGGAATAAGTAGAATGTTCCATGCTCGCAATAGAGTCGACATAACAGTAACAAAATTCTCTGAAAACGTTGAAAACGAAAATAAAGAAAAATGTAAGCTTTGTGGTTAACAAAATGCTGAGCCACCTAGCAGTGAAAAGTGGGAACTAATAGAACTAAACTGGAATTTCTTTACCTTAAGAAATAATAACGTTTTTCGACTTAAATAAGCAAGCTGTACTTCCGAAAACCTCCATGCTCCAAATTGGCTGAAATTTACGGAATGTGTTTCTTCTTAATAAAGATAATGATTCTGAGAAGGATTTTTGGTGACTCGAGGAAAAATTTTTGTATCATTTGGGTGTTACTCCCTACTTTACCGACACAATTATTACCGGCAGGAATTCTTGTGACAGATTTTAAGGCGATTTTGATGCTACAAAATCTGCTATTTTCAATTCTTTTCAAAAGGTATCAATGTATCAAGAGTACTATATGTATAATTAGGTTAGGTTAGGTTAGATTAAATGTTGGAGTGGCCATTGTAGAAAGCGTAGATAACAGTAGATACAAATACTACGCCGATAAAATAGGGAGTGACAATCAAGTAATCAAAATTTTTTTATCAAGTCGCCAAAAATCCTTCTCGGAATCATTATTTTGATTAAAAAGAAACCCATTCCCCAAATTTCAGCCAATTCGGAGCATGGAGGTTTTCGGAAGTTTAGCCGCCACAAGTATTCCTACCGGTAATAATTGCGTCGATAAAGTAGAGAGTGATACCCGAATGATACCAAATTTTTTCTCGAGTCGCCAAAAATCCTTCTCGGAATCATTATTTTGATTAAAAAGAAACCCATTCCCCAAATTTCAGCCAATTCGGAGCATGGAGGTTTTCGGAAGTTTAGCCGCCACAAGTATTCCTACCGGTAATAATTGCGTCGATAAAGTAGAGAGTGATACCCGAATGATACCAAATTTTTTCTCGAGTCGCCAAAAATCCTTCTCGGAATCATCATTTTTAGTAAAAAGAAATCCACTCCCAAAATTTCAGCTAATTTGGAGCATGGATGTTTTCGGAAGTACAGCCCAAAAACATGTACTTCACCCAGTGCGCCGGAGAGATGGCGCCACCTATTCCATTTTCGTGAAAATTCAGTTAATATTAATTTTATTGACTTAATTTACTATTGTATTCGTCAAATTACATCGGAGAGCAACACTATTTAACTTCAGAATGTTTTGACTTTACCAATCCATTATCAATTTGGCTTTTCTTCGGAAAACCATCATGCTCTAAATCACGTCAAATTTTAAAAATAAATTCCTTTTTATGAACAAAAACATCTATGAAAATAATTTTTGGGAACTCTTCAACAAATAATTCTTAGTTTGCGTTAACCCTATTTTTTCAAGGGATGAAGCCAGATTATAATGATTAGATCTGTAGCGGCAATACCTATAAAATGTTCTACAATTAAGAAGTGCTGTATTCTGGGTCATGTTATCCTCTTTTAAGTTAAAAAATAAATATATGATACATAAGTATCAAGACGGTACAATTGCTGAAATGTGATGATCGTCAAGTTCAGACTGTCGGATAAGAAGATTGATGTTTTAAAAACCGTCGGTGAAGAAGAATTCTATTTATCTTTGTAACAAATGATTAGTCTCGAATGCAGTTGTCAATTAATTCGTTTGCAATTATTTAAATAACAGAATCATAAAATTTATTCATTCATTCTGCAAATAACATTACATTCAGTAACACGTCAAAAGTTTATATTATAAAATATCTCAAATCAATCTAAATAAAGTCAATTTCTATTTCAAAACATTAAATAATTTAATTAATAAATATAGAAAATATAAATCCTATAGAAAATAGTAACGTGGCGCCATCTAGCGGTTAGGGACCAGAAGGTACTCCTGGTATCAGGATCGTAGAACAGTAAAGGAGGTATGCGAAACAGGAGGTATCCCGCTAGCGGCGCGCATGCACATTGCAGCTATTCTTACTTCGTATAGAGGACAATATAGGTGTACAAAAAAGACTAATTACTCATTTTCCGGTCACAATTCATGCACTTTCATGATTGTAGAATGATTAGTAATTCATTAGCTATTTTTTCATATCGCATTAGTTCAAATTATTGATGAATGTAGTGAACTATAACTGCTTTTCCAATAGTATATTAATAATTAATTAGTTATAACGAAAATCTGATCAAATGTGGTATTAGAAAATAGCTATTGACCCAGTTATCATTCTTCTACTATAATAGTTTGTAATTTATATTCAAAAAATGAGAAATTGATTATTTTATATCAATATTTTCATCTGGAAGAAAAGGCAGCCCACATAAATTCTACTGCGCATGCGCGACGCCATGTTGGAGAGGCGACCCCACCCCGTGTCAACTGCGCATGCGCGACGCCATGCTAGGTGGGCGGTGCCACCCCACTGTAATTGCGCATGCGCGACGCCATGCTAGGTGGGCGGTGCCACGCCAGTTTAATTGCGCATGCGCGACGCCATACTAGGAGGGCGGCGTCACCACAGTCTAACTGCGCATGCGCGCATGTACGTGGGATACTTACTGTTCCGCATACCTCCTTTACTTTTCTGCGATCCTGATACCAGGAGTAATGTCTGGAACCCCACCGCTAGATGGCGCTAGGTTACTATCTTCAGGAATTGTACCATTTTCAAAGTTATGTATTATATATTTATTTTGTTAACTTAAATGACAATAGTATGACCCGGAATACATCATTAGTTAATTTCAAAACATTCTGTAGGTGTTGACACAACGTAACTGTCAATAAATGCAACACTTGTATCCGAAATTTAGGTCCAGTAGTTCCCACCACTCACCGCTAGATGGCTAGACTTTTTACAGACCACAAAATGCAATTTTTTCAATTTTCCAATAGGTAGAGTGCCAGCAGAACAATTTCCAAGCGTCATCAAGAGTTAAAGATGTTCTACTTTACGAAAAAAGGTAATTATTTGCCTGAGAAAAAATTCAGTTTGACCACTAATTGGCGCCAGTAGCAATACGTACAAAAATTGTATTTCACGTATTTCAAATTTCTTCAGTTTCTTAGAATCAATTTGTTTTCTTCTTGCATTTAACATTATTTTCACTTACCTATGTATATTTGCTCAGTGTCACTCCACCATTTCTGCTGCAGTTGTAAACACCTTACGTTGCAGGATGCTTCATTATCATTTAGCAATATAAATGATGATACAATTTTTATTGCTTTGTTACTGAATCATCCAAAATGATATTTATCTTTGTATTTCAGAACTGGGCATTATGACATCCAATTATTTGGAATATTGATACAGTATCGAATCGGATTTGAAATCCGTGAAGACGAAATCATCATATTATAACGCAGAAACATGTCCGTGAGTTACGCTGAGACGTAAATACGCATGCTCGAAAACAAGGCAGAAAAATATTATATGTGTGCTCTTACAATCATAGTACAGTAAAACCCTTATTTAGGGACACTTTTTAAGGTATGCGTAAAAACTAATTACGTCATCATTGTAGGTGCCTCGGCTACTTTTTCTTTGATTACTTTCTTTGTAAAAAATTTACTGCGCATGTCTATCTTTTACGGTTTAGGACTGCGCAGGGGGTCAAGGTTTTCATGAGATAATCGCGGATCCTGGCCATCAAATTTTCAAACAAATCAAAATTGATGAATTTTTAGAACGATGGAATTGGAGCTTGGGGTGGATGGTGGGCAAAATCAAAATTTTAACTGACTAATTCCCCGCGCATAGCACGGGGCGCTCCACTAGTGAGAAGTAAAAGTAGGGAGAGAGATCGAACGCTTGTTTAACGAACAGTATTCCATAATTCCATCAGTCTTTCCAGAACCATTGAGAAGAGAGGACTTTGGCCAATTTCTGGGTGTTGCTACAACTTTTTTCCGATACATCGAACGTAAGGTAGGCACATTTGCGATCAACTTACTTTGTTACCGAGCTAATTATTACATTTTTTCGATCAGTAACAATTTTTTACTTTATTACGTTACAGGACTGAAGCGATATCTACTTCGTTCAATACTTCAACTACCCCCGCAACGTAACAAAGCGACTCCGAGAAGAAAAAAACAACAGAAATCACCCACGATACACTATATATTAATATTATTAGTTATTATTCTATTATACATTAAAGAACGACCATATTTGTATAATATATATAAATATAAGAACTGACTATTGTATTAATAATTGTATGAATGTATGTATGAATGTATGTATGTATATATATGTATGTAATTAATAGCTCTATGTACTCTCAATGTATTTACAACTTGTATGCAATATAAAATTTGAATAAACGATAAATGAAAAGAATGAACAGTATATTTACTTAAAAAACCTTTCCCAAGCGTTCAGAAACACTACAGAAAGCTATCGAAATGCAAACACAAAAAAACAGTACGAAAAAAGTACGTAGAATAGCAGAAAACATTAAACCGCGCAGAAATTCAAAGAAATACCGAAATAAAGTTATCACCGCCTTAATTGGACCACGAGGGATAGGTTTTGGTAACGATTTAAAATAAATAGAAATTGCAAATTAATTTATTTCTCTCTATTTCGCAATTAATTTCGTTACATGTTTGCAATCGGATAACACAATCACTTAGTATAAACATCCACTGCGCATGTCTATCTCTAACGGTTTAGGACTGCGCAGGGGGTCAAGCAAGGTTTTCAGGACACGATTGCGGATCCTGGGCAACAAATTTTCGAAAAATCAAAAGTGCTCCAATTCAAAATCTACTTACGTCACTATGAAAAGTGCCTCGTTTGACCTTTTCTCGTTAAGGGTCTTTGTAAAAAATTTACTGCGCATGTCTATCTCTAACGGTTTAGGACTGCGCAGGGGTCAAGCAAGGTTTTCAGGACACGATTGCGGATCCTGGGCAACAAATTTTCGAAAAATCAAAAGTGCTCCAATTCAAAAACTACTTACGTCACTATGAAAAGTGCCTCGTTTGACCTTTTCTCGTTAAGGGTCTTTGTAAAAAATTTACTGCGCATGTCTATCTCTAACGGTTTAGGACTGCGCAGGGGTCAAGCAAGGTTTTCAGGACACGATTGCGGATCCTGGGCAACAAATTTTCGAAAAATCAAAAGTGCTCCAATTCAAAATCTACTTACGTCACTATGAAAAGTGCCTCGTTTGACCTTTTCTCGTTAAGGGTCTTTGTAAAAAATTTACTGCGCATGTCTATCTCTAACGGTTTAGGACTGCGCAGGGGTCAAGCAAGGTTTTCAGGACACGATTGCGGATCCTGGGCAACAAATTTTCGAAAAATCAAAAGTGCTCCAATTCAAAATCTACTTACGTCACTATGAAAAGTGCCTCGTTTGACCTTTTCTCGTTAAGGGTCTTTGTAAAAAATTTACTGCGCATGTCTATCTCTAACGGTTTAGGACTGCGCAGGGGTCAAGCAAGGTTTTCAGGACACGATTGCGGATCCTGGGCAACAAATTTTCGAAAAATCAAAAGTGCTCCAATTCAAAAACTACTTACGTCACTATGAAAAGTGCCTCGTTTGACCTTTTCTCGTTAAGGGTCTTTGTAAAAAATTTACTGCGCATGTCTATCTCTAACGGTTTAGGACTGCGCAGGGGTCAAGCAAGGTTTTCAGGACACGATTGCGGATCCTGGGCAACAAATTTTCGAAAAATCAAAAGTGCTCCAATTCAAAATCTACTTACGTCACTATGAAAAGTGCCTCGTTTGACCTTTTCTCGTTAAGGGTCTTTGTAAAAAATTTACTGCGCATGTCTATCTCTAACGGTTTAGGACTGCGCAGGGGTCAAGCAAGGTTTTCAGGACACGATTGCGGATCCTGGGCAACAAATTTTCGAAAAATCAAAAGTGCTCCAATTCAAAAACTAATTACGTCACTATGAAAAGTGCCTCGTTTGACCTTTTCTCGTTAAGGGTCTTTGTAAAAAATTTACTGCGCATGTCTATCTCTAACGGTTTAGGACTGCGCAGGGGTCAAGCAAGGTTTTCAGGACACGATTGCGGATCCTGGGCAACAAATTTTCGAAAAATCAAAAGTGCTCCAATTCAAAAACTAATTACGTCATCATTGAAAGTGGTCCGTTTGACTTTTCTGGGTTAAGCCTCTTTTTGGAAAATGTACTGCGCATGTCTATCTCTAACGGTTTAGGACTGCGCAGGGGGTCAAGGTTGTCATTAGATAATTGCGGATCCTGGCCAACAAATTTTCCAACAAAGCAAATTGATGCATTTTTAGAACGATATCATGCAATTGGAGCTTGAGGTGGATGGTGGGAAAGTCAAAACTAATGCATTTTCTTTTTTCGTTTCGTTTATTTGTGCGCTTTGAGCGGGAGTAGCCCATGAGCGAAATGCAAACATACAATACTATATAATACATTAATAAAATAACAACATGAATAAAAAGAAGAACAGCTATGAACAGCAATGTCTATGATTATTTATAAAAGAAAATAAAACTAGCTGAATACCTATGCATATGTAAACAGGAACGTACAACATAAAAAGGTATAAAAATGTAATAAGCGATAACAATAAGACTTATACGTAAACTACATACTACTTCTTATATAACTAGTGTATCTCTTAACTGTTGGTACATGTAACGCAGATCACTTCAGGTCCTTTAAGAACACATTAGTGTGCGAGTCTCTAATGTTACATGTTTAAATTTATGCATTTTATGGATCTAAAAAAGCCTAGCCATCTAGCGGTGGACGGCGGAACTACGCCCATCGAAAATTCCGCCTTTCTGCACTAGCGCCATCTAGCGGCGGGGCACCAGAGTTACTTTTAATACCAGGATCACAGAAAAGTAAAGGTGGTATTCGGAATAAGAGGTATCCCGTGGAAACGGCGCGCATGCGCAGTAGATATACCTCTTTATTGCGTGTGCGCGCTTCTCGGCATGTACGCAAAGCGCATGCGTTAAAGGCGCGCACGCGCAATAGGCATGTATGCAATGCGCATGCGTAAGAAGCGCGCACGCGCAGTAAACAGGTGTAGAATGCGCATGCGTCAACGGCACGCATGCGCAGTGGGCACGCATACAATACGCATGCGTAAACGGTGCGCATGCGCAGTAGGTAATATTAGGAGTGCAGAAAGTAACAGTTGTATGCTGAGTACAAGGTATCCCGCGCATGCGCAATAGAGTTATATTGTAACTCCTTATACACGATGACATGAGTATGAAAAAATATTAATTTCTCATTTTCTCAACACAACTTATGAACTTTTATGTCCGAAGAATGTCCAATGATGCCTTAGCTAAATTCTCATATGGCATTTGTTCAGATTTGTATTGTTAATAATTAGTTATTAACTAATATCCGACAGGATGTCGACGCTACACCGCGTACGTATGAGATAATTTAAAATTATGAGTTACACATTTTCTAAATGTAATTTATACATTTTCATTGTTAAAGAATGTTCAGTGATTCCTTAGCTACTTTCCCATATCCTACTTGTTCCGCTTTTTATTGAAAATAATCAGTTATTAACTAATATCCTGATGCTAGGCACGGCGCCAAGCGGTTTGTATGGGCTCATTTAAAACAATTAATTACACGTTTTGTGAATATAATTTGTGCACTTTTATGATTGGAGAATGATCAGTGATTTATTATGTATATCGTTCAATCATGAAAGTTCATTCATTGTATTCAGGAAACGAGTAATTAATTATTTTGTATCAACATTCCGATACACATGTAAACCGCCTAAGGCAGTTCTACTGCGCATGCGCAACATGGGTTGCTTCACTTAGCTCTAATCACATACTGCGCCTGCGCGGCGTTTTCGCGGGATACGTCCTATTCCACATACCTCCTTTACTTTTCTGCTATCCTAGTACTAAAAGTAACTCGTGGTAACCGGCCGCTAGATGGCGCTAGTGTAGAAAGTCGGGATTTTCCATTGACGTAGTTCCGCCGTCAACCGCGAGATGGCTAGGCTTTTTGAGGTCCATAAACTGCATTGTAAGTGATAAAGGAAAAAAAAAACTGACTGTGTACATAATCTTTCATGATTTGAAATAGTTATGTAGGACAATGATTAATAGTAATATGTTCATAGATGGAGTTAAGGTAGATTAGAGGTGAATTATATGATGGTTTCAAAAAGTTCCTACTAGCAATATTTTATAATTATATAATTTTTATTTTGTTATTCTGTTAAAAATGTCTATATTTGTATTTAATAAAGATAAACACATATAGGTCCGTATTGGACCTGAAGTGTATTTCAATAAAAAAAAAAAAAACTGCATTGTAACATTGTATATGGATTATAGGCCAGCTGTGGCCTAATGTGTATATTACTTTAATAAAAAAAAAAAAAAAAATTATTGTCAGTAAGGTAGGGAATGATATGAAAATGGTAAAAATTTGTCGAGTCGTCAAAAACCGTTCTCACAGATGTTTCCTTTTGAAAAAAGGAACTTGTTTGCCAAATTCGGCCAGAATCGAAATATGATGGTATTCCAAAGTTTCCCCTTCTTTTTGTACGAACAAGTTTTTAGATTGCTTCTAGGAACTTCACTTTATGGTTATTATGAAAGAAGAGAGATATAGTATATCCATATCAATAATATAACAAAAGTTATCGTAATTCACCTTTGTATTATTAGGTGGCGATAACAGTTAAATCCTCCACATTGACACAACGTGAATCATTGACAATCACTGATTGTTCGTAAATAGTTGAGTGAACAAAAATACAATTTTGGTATATGTAAATCAGTATTTTACAAGTAAAAGTAGTAAATAACGTTTCTCATAATAAGTTAAATAATGTCACTGCTATAAAATTAAACAGTGAAATCTGAAAATTGCCCTGTTTTATTTCTTATTCGTATTTTAAAACTTGTTTATTTTGTATATTATATTTGTTCCTTTATCAATATGATTTTAAACACAGTGTTTCGTTCATTAAAAAACATAAAATCGCGTAAGAAATTTTTGTCACCGTTTCTACTTTGTTATTTTATACATATATACTATTTAAAATTAACGTATAATTTAATTCTACATGTTTATATCATGTATAGTTTTTAGTTGTTACACCTTCAATTACTTAGAATAGTAAATACTGCTTTTAATAATATTAACAAAAATATAACATATTTTAGAAATACAATACAGTTGCAAAATGAAATATAGTACTGGAAATATTTCTGATAAATATAAAATGTTATCAGTATCAAGACCGAAAGAATTTGTTTATATGGTACAATTAAACAGACCTGAGAAACTTAATGCTTTAAATATTGACATGTGGAAGTATGTATTTTCTGTTAAATGTCAATTAATTTGATATTAATTACATAATTTGATATTGCTATTTTCATAATTTATAGAGAATTTAAACTTTGTTTCGATGAATTAGCAGTGGAACCAGAATGCAGAGTGATAGTTCTCTCTGCTGCTGGTAAAATCTTTTGTGCAGGTAAATTAAATATTTATTTTATAAACATTTTATCTAATACTGTTATACATTACTTATTATAAGATGCATTTTGTAGGTATTGACTTGCAAGATATGATGAATCTAAGTCAACAATTAGTAGAGCACGATGATGTTGCACGAAAGTGTAAAGTTTTACAACAGAAAATAAAGAGTTATCAGGATAGTTTTACTGCAATAGAAAAGGTTGTTAATTATAAATTTAATAAACATATAACTTATTTAAAGTATATTAAAAAATGTCCTGATTATCTATTTTTTAACTAAAATTTCATTTCAGTGCCCAAAGCCTGTAATTGCAGCTGTACACAATGCATGCATTGGAGCTGGTATGGATATGATATCTGCAGCTGACATTCGTTATTGTACTTCAGATGCATGGTTTCAAATAAAAGAAGTCGATATTGGTTTGGCTGCTGATGTGGGCACATTACAAAGATTTCCAAAAATTATAGGTTCTGATAGCTTAGCTAGAGAACTAGTGTATACTGCAAGGAAATTTACATCCTCAGAGGCATTACAATGTGGTTTCATTAGCCGTTTGTTTGATAATCAGGAAAGGTATAATATTCATACAGTCAAATAATATACGATAAGATATTCTTTTTATTTTTTAATTAAATTTATTAAATTAAAGATACATCCCTTTTCTTTTAGTTTATTGGAAAATTCAATGAAACTTGCAGAAGAAATAGCAAGTAAAAGTCCAGTAGCAGTACAGGGATCAAAAATAAATTTAATTTATTCAAGAGATCATTCCGTCCCAGAGAGCCTGGATTATATTGTAGGTTTCAGTATTTTTCTACCTATAATAACCAATATATTAATACATGTTTTTCAATTCTTTCATTTTTACAGGCTGTACATAATCAAGCTATGTTACAAAGTGAGGATCTTGTAAATGCTACTATGTCTCATATTACTAAGAATCCACCAGTGTTTTCAAAATTGTGATATTTAAATTTCTAAAACTGTGATATTTATATGGGCGAGAGATGAATTTTTGATATTTTATACTCTATCTTGTTTATCATGAAATTACAATAAAAATATATTTTAAAATATTTTTTAAACTATGTTTTCGATACTAACAAATTGTCTTTCTTATTTGTATGCTTTCCGTAAACAATATCATTTAGACAGTGTTACTGTAATTGACCAAAACAGTATACACTTATTTAATTTCAGAGAAACTCAGAAGAAGACTTTCCAATCTACGTTTTTTGGGCATAGCTGCTAGTCTCATAGCTTCTAGTTTATCAGCAATGTCATATACATTCTTTTCGGGTGGTATTTTGACCTATAAATGACGTGCCGAAAAAATGAACTTTTACATTCGTATGTAATAAATTAATACATACAAGCAGTAAATTAATATAGTGTTCATAATTAATTTTATTTGTTTCTGGATCACACGCAATAGCCATCATGTTGTCTATTTCTTCCTTGGAAAATGGTTCTCCAATTTCCATCATTGCTTTTTCTAGATCATCTCGCATAATGTATCCCCGATTTTCAGGATCCAATAATTGAAATGCTTTTAATAGATCTTCTGGTTCAGCTGGTTTATATCTAAAGAAAATATGTTTTAAGTAATATCAAGCACAAGAAGATTGTTTAGTAGTTCTTTGTAAAACTGAAGAATCGTAACTAACTTGCGTTCATTAATAGCTTTGACCATATACTCTAGAAATCTATTTAATGGTACACAATTGTTTTCTACATTTTCCACTTCAACTTGTATTTCTTGCAACTCTGCTTCGGTAACAACACATCCTAATGCTCTTATAATAGTTCCCAAATCTCTAACATCTATTTCACCTGATTTTGCACTATCAAATATATCAAATGCTTCAATGAGTCTTTTATCCAATAATGATGGCTCCTGAATAGACACTATATAAAAATAATAATAATTAAACTAAAATAAAAATATTTATGTAAGAATAGTGCAAAAGATATATTTATATAATAACATCAAAGTACAATTAATACTATGTTATACTATATATTAGTTTACTTTTATTTTATATAAATATACGTTAAATCTGAACTCCTAGTGGTTTCGTACTTATGTAATTCTTTGATTAATGTAAACTTATTATATACATACGTCGCAAAGATTCGCGTGTTGTTAATCGCTTCATAGCAATGCTTTGTCTAATCGATGCTCGACTTGACATTCGATGAGCATCAGTCATTGACCACGCCATTGTGTATCGCAAATTTTAATTTAAGCACGTTTTACTAATATGGTTACTTATATAAATACAGAAAAAAATTAGTCTTCAGTCTTCGTACAAATTTACTTTTTAAATTAATGTGTTATATACAGAAAATAAGTTGTAAATTTAGCGAGTTAAAAATTTGACAGTTCATCCTCGATTTTGTACAAATTACAATTTCAACTGATAGACACATACAGTCACATTATTTCACAGACAATATTCACTTGTTTTAAAAGCGAATGTACAAATATGATAGGTTGTATATATTTAAAATACCAAAAATATTTTCTGGCTAAAATGTTTCACTTCTTAAAAAAAATCAACAGATATATTTTCTGTTTGGTGTGTTACTTGAAATAAGTGTGTTACTTGAAATACTGAAAACGAGCTACTTTAAAAATGAGCAGTTTGTCGGTCTATCTCTGTAAGATCTTCGATTATTTCTTGTACACGTGTTCCAATTTTTTTCGCTACGTCTATTTTTTCATTGTTAGGTAAGTAAAGATAACGCCAAACTAAATCACCGTCAATAATGCCCCTTGCAGGATTACCCTGAGTTCGAATGTAGCTTTTGTAAGTACTGAAAGGAGAAATACTTATTTTATAAAAAAGTCATTAATAATACAACGAAAAACTACTTTAGATATGATAATTACCGATATGCTTTAGGGTTTAAACCAGCAATATGACAGATATGAGTTACTAAAACGTTTTGCAACATGAGCAATCTTCGGTAAGTTTTTTCTGGTACAGGTAAAATATAGCCCAGACTTCCATCAAGAGATGCTAATAAAATAATTAAATTAAAGCAATTTCATTTAAATGTTAAATAAATTCGTATTTACTGCTTAAATTAAACGTACCATACATCGTAACATGCCTCTTATCTGCACCTGAGAAATGTTTCTTATCATTTGCAGGATCTGAAACTCTGCACCTTATACGGAAAAATGTATTGACTTTCTGCCCTAAGTGAAAATCAGCTTTTCTAATTAATTTTTGCCCTCCGAGACTTTCTCTTGATTCTGGTTGATACATGAACAAAGCTACGTTGCTTTCACCATCAGCTACAAGGAAACCTAAATTATTATTGTCAATGAGGTATTCGATCGTATACACTTCTGCTGGCCTGAAATCCTAAACAAATATAAACTCTTAACAAAATTTCTTTTTATGTAAGGAAGTAAAAGTATAGAAATAATTTCACTTACTCTGCTAACAAGAGATAATGTTCTGTATTCTTCTTGAAATCTTAATAAACTAATCGATTTATATACATCAGCTATTAAAATCAAACTTTTAATGCTTAACATTTGGTGAATATAAATTTGTGTATCTATGAAAGCAACTCCAACAAGATCATTATCCTTTAGTTGCCAAATATAGATTTTCTGTCCAACAGCTGAGACCAGAAAGCCTGATACTTGTGTGATAGCTGTTATTGGGCCTTTTTGTTCTTTTGCGTAAATTTGTTTAAATCGATTTTTTGTTAATGGCTGACCGGGTTCTGGTACAACTTCAATTATATCAAATATAAGTATCTGAAAAATGAATTTAATATTAATCAAAAATAAAATTTGATATAATGAATGTAATTTAAAATTACCCTTCCTCTGCTTGTAATATCTTCGCCATAATTATAATTTGTTCCCAATACTATATAACCTTTCAAACCAGATCGTGTTCCTTCATAGGCCAAAGATACATTTTTTAGACAAGTAACGTGTTCCCACTGATCAAGTTCGATCTTAGTATTGGGAATAGTTTCCCACGAAACAGGTGAAAATAATACTATACTAAACTGTTCTTGTGACGGGAAGATAAATCTGTCGGGTCGATCTTCTTCTGTAAATTCCTAAATAAAAAGTAACGATAAGAAAAACATTATAAAAATTACATTATTGTTATATTTTTTGTTTATACCTTATCTTCACCGTTAAACCTATAATAACTTTTGAGTGGTTCGGCTATACTCGTTATAACACAATACGTTTTACTTTCGAGATGATATGTTACGAAATGTGGTGTACACCTCAACGGTACTTTTCTAACAGGCCATGGAGCATCATAGGATAAATGAGTTGGTAAAACACATATCCTTAATTCTTCCTTAAAATTAAATGAATACAATAGCATATTTTAACTTAATTTGAATTATACGAAATACTGATATGTGATGGTACCTTTCTGTTAAAATATAGAAAACCTTGTGGACAATTTATATTATTGAAAGGTGCAAAAGAGGTAATAGGACCATCAATACCCATTGGATGGGTACGCAATTCACCACGTCCTGTGAGAAATATCCAATGAGGATAATCACTACAAATAAACACACCATTATATCCCGCGATATTACTAAAATAGCGCATCATACAATGGCGAGTTTCGTTCATCGCAGACATATCTTCTTCTTTCGGTTTAGGTCTATAAAATAAAATTATGATGAATTATAAAAATCAAAGTTGCAATTCGATAAAAAATATGTATACCTTAAATTTCCTGGAATTATTCCGTGATCTAATTTCTTAAATCTTAATTTTAAATGACCCTTTGGGTATCTATACGTTTGATAAATTTGAAGCTCAGAATCTAACCGCACTAAAAGCATTGGTCTATTTCCATGATGGCCCAAAGCTACCATTAAAATTTCACGTACCTAAAGAAAGTAAGAATTATTTATTTAAATAAGATTAAATTCACTATATTTATAATACCTGCATTTCAGGATTAGGAATTTCATTAACTGGCGCCGTTTGTAATGTCGTAGATTCCATACTGTCATGTAATACATATTGTCCATATCCGAAATTACGAATAAGGTAAGATAAACGTAAATCTGGAAGAGAGTAAATTTCTAGCGTTCCACTATCTCTATATACCAATAACCAATATGTCGGTTTTATTTCTTGTAAATGTTTTTGCCACCTGTTAAAGAAATATTTATTTTTTATTGTTAGGAAAATAAATGGAATATATTAAATAATTAATATTAAAAGACGGATACAGTTAAATAGATAAACATACCAAGGAGCTCTTTTAGATGTCCCTTCAGATGATTTAGTTTGTGATGGTGCAGGCATTTGGAAAGCTGGCCCATCGCCATAAAGAAGATCATCCTCATTGTCAATGTTACCAACGATAGGCGGTTCTTCTGTGTTATGTTCCTCCTCGGGTACTTCATCTTCTACATTTTCAGGTAGCTGTGTTGTAAATATTCCACTAACATCTCTATAAGCACATAGTGCTTCTATTTGAGGTCGCTGAAATGTAAATATGTCATTATAATCATACATACTATTAAGTAGACCATATAGGATTAATTTTATTAACTCACGAATAATAGATTAGCTGTTTGCGCGTGTAGTTTTGCAGTTCCACGTCCTTCTCTGAGAGTTAATAACATAACTTGCCCATCTTCAGAAAGTAATGATACATAAGGATCTGCGCAACTTGCATGTACAATCGGACATCCAAGATCTATAGGCATGTGTTGGATCTATAATTTTGATACATGGATCTAATTTCATGCAAGTGTCCAAACAAATACTTTGTTTATTACATTATCTTTAAGTATACCTGCTCAATTCCTTGTAAAAGACGTACACCCATTTGAGTAACTTGTACTATGTATCTATTTGCGCCAAGATTTCCAGCAAATACGGTGCTCCCCTGTGTGCTAAATCCACTTTGATCTACTTCATTGATTTCTTGACCAGTTTGTAATATCTGAAGCGTATTATAATATTACATAATTACAAATAGAATTGTAAGATATCTGTATGTAAAAAATGAATACCATTGTTGAGTCTTCTTGACTTAAAATTAGAAAAGCGTGAGATCCTTCAGCTTCAGGTCTCACTTGTTCGTCATTATTTAATGCACCAATAACAGTCCACATATCTTCACATCCTGGTAATTCAAATGTAGTTACAACCTGTTTAAAAATTTAATAAACGTTTTTATTATTAAAATAAACCATAAAGACGTTGAAATATGGAACAATTCTTTACTTGCGGACGAATGGAACGTTGAAGGACGCATAGGGCACCATTTTTGCCATATCCGGAAGTTGTAACAAGTTCAACATCGGGATCATGACTATGTGAAAATTCTTCGGATAAGAAAGCTGGTTCACCCATAGATATATTACCACAAGGTCCAATATTTAATAAACTATCACATACCTTCAAAAATTTAATCATATAAATATCTGCCATTGATTTTTTCATTATACCATGTTTAAATACCTCAAATATATATGATGTGATCTGGATAGAAGTATGCGTTTCGCTTCCATATACTTCTAATTCTTCTGGATCTTTTATATCTAGTACATCAGATGCCATCCAATCTCCTATAAAATCTTGTTTCACCTTTTTCGCCGGAGTTTCTTCAGTTTCATTTTCTTCTATAGTTATCTCATTTTCATTCATGTTCTGTGAATTTTCTGGTTCTTTTTCGATAAATCTTAATAAAAGTGAATTGCCGAGACGTGATCCCAAGAACAAATAATTGTCATCGCACATGCACACCTATAAATTTATTCATGTTACAAACTTTTGTCTGAAAGAAAAGTATATGTATTGCAAAGAACTCAATTTGAAAATATACTCACGCACGAAGTTAAAACACTCGCTGCAGCTTTATCAAAATGAAAACCTCTAACGGAACGCATACTATCAGCAAACAAAGATAATACATACAATTCTCCACTCTTTAAAGAAATGACTAAACGATCTGAAGATATAAATGCAACTTGAGAACCTTCTAAACTGATTTTAACTCCTTCTTGTGGTTCTACAATTACAAAACATATCAAATAATTCATGTACTTCATTCTAAATAGCATATTATAACATGCATTAAATACATTGCTAATACTAACTTAATGGAAAATTTGTACTAGTTTCTGCTAAGCTATTTAAAGAAACCCCATAAGGTGGTATACTTTGGTTCAAATAAATAAGAGAATTAACTGCCATAATTAATGTCCCACCAAGTGGTTTTTTTACTGGTACTGCTTGATAGCAATCAAATGGTAAATTTGATACAGACCAAATTATTGGGTGCACTCTCTGTTGAATATTTAATGATATTGCAACCATAGCACAAGTATCTTGTCTCACTGCGATACGTCTAAAATATTGTATTTTTACATTTGTCAACAAGCAATCGTGTTAAAAGTTATATGAATCAAATTAAAAATATGTAAAGCTTACCCTGAAAATGTCCTTACTGGTTCATACAGTATTAATAGTGTTGGTTCATAATAACCATGTAAAAATTGTAAGTCTATTATATTATCCATTTTTTCTTCTAAACTCTTTAGAACTATCATATACGATGACAATATAGGGGTTTTATTAGATGATGCTTTTGAATTATCTAATAAATCTCCATCATCAAGACTCGGATCTTTTTTAAAAGGCAATACAACTAATTTTCTACCATATATTAACATTACAGCACATCTCCCCTCAGGATCTACTCTGACTATTGGAATATGATGGTGATTTGTCCACCCATCCTAAAGAAATATACAAGATTATTTCATTATATTTCAATTAACAAATTAACACATTTGCCATTGTCACTTAACATCTAGCCAATCACATATATCAAATCCTAATCTTACAACAAGGACATTTTCCTGTCGATTGGCTAAGTATTAAGGAAAATATAGGCCCTTATAGTCTACATATCATATATCCATAATTTATATGATATTACACGTGATTTCAAATACATACTACCAAAACATACTACCCAATATCATCAATATGTGATGCTAGGCTCTAGACACCTCTAATGTGTTTATTAGTAAATATGTTAAACAACTATATAATAAACAACTAAATATAATTACCCTTATTTCTTCTTCTTCAAAATAATGTAAAGATACTGTTCTAAGATCGTGTATATCTTGATCATATTCTACAACAGATAACTTTGCATCGCGAAAGCTTAACAGAAGAGAATCCCTCTGAGATCCAACCAGAGTTACAGCTTGCATTGACATTACGTTACCATGTAAAGTATATTGAGCCAAACATTCTAACTTCATTTTTGGTGGACGAGATTCTAAAAGAAAAGTAATTAATTTTATAATTTTGTAATACGTTTTAAATCACAAATAAACGTACCTGTATATTTCTCTCTTTTCGTTATATCCACGTCTGGTATTAAACGAAATACTCTGATAATATTCCCGCCGGCTACAACGAGACATTTTTCGGTACGATTAAAAAAATAACACGTTATCGCATGTTCCACTCCTGTAGCCGGATGAGTATTTTTACATATCGAATACATTTTCAGTTATATTTATTTATTATTACAAAAACATATTCTGTAAAGGTTAATATACACAACACATTTCTTAGAATATTGTCGTCTGAAGTATGCTGCTTATGTATGGTTTAATATTACTATTTTAAGAGTGTACCAATACATGAAGTAGGAAAATCTCTATTTTTAATTCTCTATATAGTTATAAATTGAATGAAACTTTGAACAAGTTGTGTATGCTTCTGTACAATCAATAGGTTATGGTATAATCAATTAGAGTAAAGAAAGAAACATTATATAAAATGTATTGGACCAATGATATGGCTCTACTGTTTTATTACATCACGACTAAAGAGAAGCATACAATAATTTGCATATAAAAGCGCCTAGTTTTGAACTTTGCGCCAACTATTTCATTCGCCATATTTGACAAACAGTAAAATCATAAAGCTTCCATTCTTAAAAAATTAGTTCATTGCATTCAATGACCTTTGACTCCTATACATAGTATTTGGTAATGAATTATAAAAGGGTCACCTTCAAATGTCATAAAATTTAGTAAAGTTCGCATTTAGTCATTCTTTAACCGGCACTACATAAAAAAGTAATTATGGGAGGAAAATGGTCGAGCATGGATCCTTCCCAAGTGGAAGTGCCAGAAATAGGTGCTTTATTAGAAAGAGATCCTTATTTAAAACCTTATGAAAATGAAATTCGTAAAAGGTATTGTATGTGCAACATACACAGAGATATTACTTAATATAATTACAAGTAGTAATTTATAATTTGTATTACATAATTCTTTAAAGGTTTTTGACTTGCGATCAGTGTTTAGTTATTTAATTTATTATAAATTTATTATGTATACTTACTATCAGCTTCCATACGTTAATAATTTTTTACATTAATTATATTTTCTAATAAATGTTTTATTTACTAGATATGCATTATTCAAAGATTTCGTGGAAAAATTAGAAACTGGTGATGGCAGCTTAGAAAAATTTTCAAAAGCATATAAAAGTTTTGGAATACATATAAATGAAGACAATAGCGTTACTGCAAAAGAATGGGCACCTGGTGCACAAGAATTATTTTTAACAGGAGATTTTAGTAAGTGAATTCAAATTGTACAAGTAAAATCGTATAACAGATATCTTAATTTTGTTTTACATTTTTATTATTAGATAACTGGAATAAAACAGCTAACTCATATAAAAAGTTAGAATATGGAAAATGGGAATTATATTTACCTCCTAATGCTGATGGTAGTTGTCCTATAAAACATCTTTCAGAAGTGAAAATAATTGTAAAAGATCACAACAATGAATTGTTGGAACGATTAAGTCCATGGGCTAACTATGTCACACAAAATCGTGCTGAAAGTGTTACGTATAAACAACGTATATGGCATCCATTATCTAAAAATGTATATATATATATATCTATAAACTTAAATTAATTTTGTTTCGTAGTAATTATTATTAACTTAAAATTTATTTTCATACAGACTTATAGATTTAAGAACCCCAAGCCAAAAAAACCAGATAGTCTTAGAATTTATGAATGCCACGTTGGTATTGCAACTCAAGAATTAAAAGTTGGTACATATTTAGAATTTGCTAAAAATGTAATTCCTCGCATTGTAAAACAGGGTTATAATGCAATACAACTAATGGCTATTATGGAACATGCTTATTATGCCAGTTTTGGATATCAGGTATATATCTACAGTAAATACTAACAAATACAATTAATTTATTTAAAATAACTATTTAAAATATTTTATGTTAGATATAAATTTTCATATGTATTGTAAACATAATAATTATTAATGAAACTTTTTAAGGTGACTTCGTTTTACGCAGCTTCATCGCGTTATGGTACACCAGAGGAATTAAAAGAGTTAATAGATGTAGCACATGAACATGGACTATTTGTTTTACTAGATGTGGTGCATTCACATGCATCAAAGAATACCTTGGACGGGTTAAATATGTTTGATGGTACTGATGGTTGTTTCTTTCATGCTGGTAATCGTGGCCAGCATCCGCTTTGGGATAGTCGACTCTTTAATTACGGAGAATATGAAGTATTGCGATTTTTACTTTCTAATTTACGATGGTACATCGAAGAGTATGGCTTTGATGGATTTAGGTATTTATATATTAAAACTTGTATCTTAGTACAAAATTTATATTGTATATCTTTGTATAGTATACACTGTTAAATTTATGTAGATTTGATGGTGTTACATCAATGTTGTATCACTCGAGGGGATTTGGACAAGGTTTTAGTGGCCATTACGATGAATATTATGGCCTAAATGTTGATGTTGAGGGTATAGTATATTTGATGCTTGCAAATCACATGTTGCATCATTTGTATCCAGAAATCGTTACAATAGCAGAAGATGTTAGTGGAATGCCTGGAGTATGCAGGTATTTAGTACATTATATTTTTGTACCACTAAATAATTTTTTATTATTGCATTACAATTACTAATTCTTTTGAATGAATATTCAAGACCTGTCTCTGAAGGTGGTGTAGGATTCGATTACCGATTGGGTATGTCTATTCCTGACAAGTGGATTAAATTGTTGAAAGAAGTAAAAGATGAAGATTGGAAAGTTGGAGAAATTTGTTGGTCGTTAAGTAATCGAAGGTGGATGGAGAAAACGGTAGCTTACGCGGAATCTCATGATCAAGCTCTCGTAGGCGATAAAACAATTGCATTCTGGCTGATGGACAAAGAAATGTATACTCATATGAGTATTATGAGTCCACCAAATCCGATTATAAGTCGTGGAATTGCTCTTCATAATCTTATTACATTAATTACGCATGCATTAGGAGGAGAAGCGTATTTAAATTTTATGGGTTAGTTACAAAATTATTTTATATATGTATTAGAAAATCGTCAGTATGTTTGTAGACGCATAAATTACAGGTAATGAATTCGGTCATCCTGAATGGTTGGATTTTCCTCGAGCTGGTAACGGGGATAGCTATCATTATGCTAGAAGGCAATGGAATTTAGTTGACGATGAATTGCTGAAATATAAGTTTATGAATAATTGGGACCGTGCTATAAATACTCTTGAAGAAAAATATGGATGGCTGCATGCTCCTCCTGTACGGATTACTTATATTAAAAAATTGTTTTATTTATTTTGTACTTCATTTATTAAAGACGTGTATTTTTTACAGGCATATATAAGTTGGAAACACGAAGGAGACAAAGTAATTGTTTTTGATCGGGCCGAACTTACATTTGTTTTTAATTTTCATCCGGTACAGTCATTTCCGGATTATCCTATTGGCGTAAAGACTGCAGGAACATACAAAGTTCTTTTGTGTAGCGACAGTAAAGATTTTGGCGGGGAAAATCGTGTTGATACCAGTATACAACATTTTACCCATCCAGAATCATTTTCTAATTATCCAAATAAAATGTTGATTTATATTCCTTGCCGCACAGCTATTGTCTACGTTCGAGGTAAGATTATTTGTAATAATTTTTATTACTTTACATTGATTACAACAATCATTGAGTAATAGTGTTAATAGTTTGTTAATTTCAGAGACATAAGCACAATTATAAGGACTGATGATTACGGTTACAAGAACTGATTTTAAAGCATCATATATAAATAAAAACGAGCTTTTCTTCCTGTAAAATGAACGTATAGAATTTAGAAGTTTTTGAAGAATATTTTATTAATTTAGACATTGATGAAGAAAGTTGTGAATCATAGAATACTCGAATATTGAAATTTTTTAAAAGATGATTTTTTGTATTTTGTCAAATGATGTGTATATATTAAAAATGTTAATATTAATAGTTATATATTTCTCAGCTGATATATTTATGTTTTGCTACTATATTTTTGGAATCTATAAATATGCGAAATAAAAGTATGTTTTCTAATTTATGTAGTACTTATTTTATAACTATTCATCAATTTATTGATGTATACAATAAAGTTTATAATATCTTAAGCAAATCATTTATAGGAAGTGTCTTTTGTGTAATTTGTATTTTCAAAAACCTTGAGGTGATTTTCAATTTTTTAAATCGACATTGCTAATATGATTAATATTATTAAATACATAATAAATAATTGTTATCATTTTTAATTGATTTATATAAATGAGACAAACATATTCATTAATTTTTTTTTTAATTAAATATTTTATTCATAAATTATGTTACTAAATTCTGCTTCATTTACATCATAATCTTTCATTTTGCTTTCTAACACCCACCACTTATCCAATATCCCAAAATCTATTATTCTTTCATAAAATGAAGTATATTTTACTTGTAGATAAGGACAAGCAGCTTTGTATGAGGAACATGTTTCATCGTAGTTGTCTAGCCAAATTAGAGAAATTATACCTAAATTCATTCGTCGTATAATTCCTTCATTATAACATTGTCCTAACCATTTTACATGATTTTCAGACACTGGATTTCGTGTAGCTTCTCCAACTTGCATTAGTTTTATAGTACTTTGTAATAATTGTTCTCTGAAGGAACTTTCATCTGGATTATGTTTGTGCAAATATACACCAGTTGCTAAAACTAATTTAAAAGAAAGGTTTTTATACAATTACATTGTATATTTTATTTACTTTTTTCTTTAATTCAAATAAGCATTCAGTCAAATAAAACAAAGAATTAATTATATAGTTGTTTATGTTTAAATAATATATGATATTTAATCTCATTTAATTAAATTTAGACATACGTGTAGCATATATGGAAGCATTTATTGGACGTTCCTTGCAGTGAGTCACAACATCTACTACCGTGTTCGTGTAGTCTATACAAACACTCTTCCAATATATTGCTATAACAAAGAAATTGAAATGGAAAGTATTTGAGATAACACATTTCTATTTTACTATATAGTTATAAATTACTCACCCCATTGTTCAAGAAATGTTCCTTTTAGTTTCTCCGGTGTTTCAAAATTCTTAACTTTATGCAATACATTATTAAAAGAATTTATCACTTTTGAGGTAAGTTTATACCTTCGAAATACAACAACTTTACCGTAATTCATGTTGATTGAAATTAGTATAACAAATTTAAAGCTAATCTAACATCATTCAAATTATACAATGTATACTGTAATATATTATTATGTTACTGCATGAGACACGGGTCAAACATTAGTTCATGCATTGTGAATAAAAGTGAGGTTATCCACGTGAACGAAGAAAATAACAAAATATATTTACATTTGCACTAAAAAAATTTGTTTATAAACGCTCTTAACATGTAATTGTACAACTCATAGGAAAGTATATGAGAAATATTTTAAATATTTTAATAAACACACCGAAACGTATCCTGTAATGTCGCAGACGTTATTGAGAGCAATGTTATGCAAAACTCTAAAAATATATATGATAATACTGATAGATATAATTAAAATAAATATATAACCAACTTATAGAAATTATATACATATTTTCTTAATCTTCAATCAGTTTCTGCTTACTAAAATTAATATTTTCGCAACTTTTTCTAACCATAATAACTTGACGATTGACAAGGTTATACAAATTGTCAATACATAAGCAAAGAAATAAGAAGTATTAAATTTATATTTAAGAATTTGTGTAGCATTAATAGATAAAACAAATATTTAATACTAACAATTATGTTATAAATTGCTAATGTTTATAACAGTGTATAAAATAGTTATAACAACAAATATAGATGCTTGAAATCATTGGATTTAAATTAATAATTATAATGTTTTTATAAATGAAATATTTATAAATAAAAATATGGCTGTATTCTTTGAAATTTTATTTATAGAAATATACCATCTTTTAGGATGGTTTATATAAAATTAAAGTCACAATGAGCTAACAAATAATCACTTGTACCGTAAATTTTTTGAAACATAAAGAAAGTAAAATTTACTTTAGGTAGATAAAATTCATTTTATAAGTGAATTAAAATTCATCTAAGAAAAAAATATTGATTAACAAATAACTGTAGCATAAATGCAGTTGATTTTCTGCTATGTTGGAGTTAATTATGACTCATTTTAAGGGACGGAAGTGATGACGAATTATCAGGTTCCGTGAATCAAATTAAATACGACGTAAACCTTTCACGCAAAGTTAGCTTATGGAAAATTCAAATGAAATTTCATGTTCACACTTGTGTCATATGCAAATAATTAATTTTCAATGCAATTTAAATTTCATCTAAACAGAATATTACAATTAAGTAACTAAACAAAAAATTAAAGTGACAACTTTGAATAAGATTTCTGAAAAGACAATTTCATTATTTTATTAATACTTAAAATACTAGAACATTTGATATAATATTTTAATACGTGATTTCTTTATTTTGCAATTAAATAAATTTTATACTCTTAGAACTTGCCCTTGGAATGTGTAGTCGAAACTTCAGATAATCAATATTATAGCGTTGTCGATATTGCAGCATTCTCATGTTCAGTATATATTGTCAATGTAATATCATCAGTATTTCAGTATTGTTGACAAATATTAACTCTAAATTTCCAAATCCCCAAATTCTAATGTATAAAATCATCAAATCCTCAAATTTAAAAATTAAAAAATAACAAAATTGTTGAATTTCTGAATTTTTAAATTCCCAAATGTTCCAAGTTTTCAAAGTTCTTAAGTTTCTTAAATTTCCCTAAATTCTCGAATTTCCTAAATTTCCTAAATTTCTAATATTTACAATATTTCCCATATTTCCAAATTCCCAAATTGTAAAATTCCAAATTTAGAAATTTAGAAACTTTGTAATTTGGGAATTTGCAAATTTGGAAATATTAGAAATTTAGAAACTTTGTAATTTTAGAATTTGAAAATCTGCGATGAATGTTTATTGAAATATTGGCTAAATAATGACAATGTACTAACTGTATACATATTAATGAATGTGCAGTATAAATTTATACATATATCAGAACTGCTAACATTATTAGATGTATGACAAGATTAATTTACTAGCATTATTTAAAACTCTAAATAATTCATTCGATAGAAACTAAAATACTTTTCGTGTTGACAATGTATGAACAACAGACATAATAATAAATATACAATTTTTCTTAGTTAGTTATAATTTATTATCAATAGCTCAAGAGTAGAAATAAAGAATTTTAAAGTTTTAAAAAAATGTTCAACTTGCTTTATATTTGTAAAAGAATTTACCGAAGATTGATGAAAATATTATTTCAAATATTCATAATTTTTATAAACCACAAGATTTAATATATTTAATATTTTAGATTTAATATTTTATACAGGGTGTTACCTGTAACGCTACTCACAATTTTTCTCCCACTTGCAACCACCTTACAAAAAAAAGTTTAGAATAATATTTGCAGGGTATGAAGTGCACAATAAATATTAGCAAAGGAAATTTCGAAAACAGTTTGCTTTCTTGGCAAAGTCAAGATCACCTTGGGTTTTTTAAATAGGAACATACATTTTTCTTATTCATTTAGAAGACATCGAGACGAATTCAACACATATATTACATGATATTTTTATTAACATATTACTCGATTTACAGAAGTGGAAATGCGAGGTAAAAGAGCGGAATATTGCCTGATGGAAGGTGGAATGCATTTTGAACATGTAATTTAAATAAAGTCTATTTTTCTTTCATTCTAGTTGTGTGTTTACATTCAGTAATCTCTTTGGAATCAAATAATGGTTACACTACCAAAGTCGAAAGCTAAGTACTTCACATTTCCACTTCAAAAATATGTTAATAAAAATATCATGTAATATGTGTTTTGAATTCGTCTCGATGCCCTCTAAAGCTATGAATAAAAAAAATGTGTGTTCCTATTTAAAAAACCTAAGGTGACCTTGACTTTGCCAAGAAAACAAACTGTTTTCGAAATTTCCTTTGCTAATATTTATTGTGCACTTAATACCCTATAAATATTATTGTACACTTTTTTCTGTAAGGTGGCTGCAAGTGGGAGAAAAATCGTGAATAGCGTTACAGCACCCTGTATATAAACATTTTGATAAACAAAAAAATTGTACAGATTAGTAAATATAAAATAGTAATAGTTCCAGAATAGTAAATGAGAACTTACTATTTACTTAGCATCTTTTATTGTATATTAACGATATAAAGGGTGGTCCGTTAAAATCGATTTTCTCAAATACCTTAAAAAATATCAATGGTACAAAAAATGTTTCAAATAAAAATTCTTCAAGATTAGAAAAGACTTCATGTGGCGAAGTTATTCACCAAGAAGGCAGCTTTCGTCTGACTAAGAGTTACAAAGATTTGAACTTCATTTCTTCAAATGCAATTATATATTATTTCCTACACCAGCTCGTTACTATCTATACAAAAATGTTAAATCATTCATAGCAAAAAGCATCAAGTATATCAATTTAAACGAGACACTCTATACATGCAAAGCAATTAACGCGTCGATCCTTTGTGAACACTGTGTGGTTTTATAGCGCTCGCCAGATTAAATCAATGACGTCCAGCGAAATTTCAAACTTTCCTCGCTAAAATTAACCTTTAGAATACTTTTTGTATCACTAATATTTTTAAAAATATTCGAGTAGGAAAATATATATAAAGGTACACCCTATATTGATTGTTTTAGTGGTCTAGAGTATCAATCACGAAGTTGTTAATAAAAATCGTAAGGTATTTTACTGGCAACATTTTCTTTTGAGATTCCTCTTCATCCTTTGAGGTTACGTGTCTTCGTTAGGGGGCTTTTATTTAGTTGGTACGTGCGTGTTAACCGACAAGTAAGGGAACCCATTGATGGGTTACTCACCGCGGACGACGCTCCATCGATCGCGTCGCTTGCGACCAGAGGAACCATGGGCACAGACAATGATAGAGCAAGAAAGAGCACAAAAGCCAGACAGAGAACTTCCCCCATGTCGACGTTCAACCCTGCAATGGTCGCTCTTGAAGGGTGTATTTTATGTTGAACAGGAGGAAATAAAGAGTAACAGGGATGGAATGGAGATAGACAAAGCACAGGAAAAATGAGTTACAAGAAATGCGATTGAACGAAGAACAAAATGAGTATGGTACACTCGGGTGTAATGTTGGATTTTCCTGAATAACGACTAGCATAAAAAGAGCAGTAAGCTTAAAAGTATTCACATACAAGTGCACAAGTTTTTCAACGCTTTCAGTTTTTCATATAGAGATTGTTAAATTTTGGAACTTTTGAATTTTCTATTTTTACTGAATTTTCAAATTTTCAAATTTTTAAATTATTAATATTCAAATTAACAAATTCTTAAATTCTCAAATTTTCGAAGTTGATGTTAATTTGAATTGACTTTCTAAATTTTTTAAAGTCAAAAATTCTCACTTTTCTAATTTTTCCAAATATTCAAACACCCTAACTTTTAAATTCTCAAACTCCAGAATTTCCAAGATTAAATTTCCACATTTGCATATTTTCATCTTACCAAATTTGCAAATTCCTAAATTCGCAAATTCCTAAATTCTAGAACCTCCAAACAACCAAATTTTTAAATTCCAATATTCCTAAATTTCTAAATTGCTATTCATTGCAAAATCTTTAAGTTCCTATGTTTCCAAATTCTCAAATTTCCAAGTCCTCAAATTTTCAAATTTGTAAATTCTCAGATCTCCAAATACTCAAATCCCCAAATCTCGAAATTCCAATTCCCAAAATTTCCAAATCCTTAAATTCGCAATTTAAAAAATTTCCAATTCCAAAAATTCTAAAATTTAGAAGTTTGTTATTTGAAACATTAAAGTATTGTTAAATTCTCCTTTCCCTGTACCTATGATGTATTATTTCATCATTTTTGAAAATCACTGATTCTCGTTTGAAATTCCCAAACCACTATGCAACCAATCAAACCTACGTGCATTCTTATCAGCTTTGACACACAGGTCTAAATTAAATTTTTGTACAGGCATCCTTCAAATAACACGCTTAATTGGTTCCGTGTTATTCGAAACCAAGTTTTTGCTGTAACGAGGTTCTTTTCTATTCACCCATTGCATATACATATACATTGTATAATATGATATAATATTAAAATATTATGCTTTCAGTATGAAAACATATTTCAGACAAAAATTATAGGATATCAAGGGGATCATACGATGGTGGCAACAATCTAACCTTGGATAGTCGTCTGAAGGTCACATGAACGTCATAAGTTTATTATGTATAACCCTCCATGTTTATTGCATATTCTTGGAGACCTCGTCGAGACGTTTTCAAAACACTACCTATGCTTGCTTTTTGTGCAAGTCATTTTCAAGATATAAAGAGTTCACATTATCCAAGGTGTACGCGCGAAGGTTGCACGATCAGATTTACGCCACTTATATGTCAACATTGAAGCTTCATATCTTGAGAATGAGTTACACAAAAAACAAACATATGTAGTGTTTTGAAAACGTCTCGACGGGGCTACAAGAATATGCAATAAAAATGGGGAGTTGTATTTCAGAAACTGAAGGTGACGTTCACGTGACCTTTAAATGATCATCCAAGGTCAAATTGTTGCCACCATCTTATGTCGTTCTTCATACCGTACAACTTTTGTCTGAAACATTTTTTCATATTTAAAGCCGCTTCCGAAATATAAGGGTGGTGTCGGACTTTATACCCTGTATATTATATTAATTTAATATAATATTATATATTATGTATATAATGGCTGAATTAAGTATATATACCGTTCTTTTTTCGATAAATTTAATTATATAGAACACTGCCTACTCAGCGATTCTACAGAAATCGCGATTTCGTGCAATTTAACCCCTTAACCTACAATTATCTGGACAGTTGCGTCATTCGCAGTCAGATTATCTTTACAACGTGAAAACAACTGAAGAAAATTAAAATGTTAGGTACCTTATGCATTCAGCGATCTTTGATTACGTAGAATACAATCAGAATTGAACCCAAAATTCAATTGCAGTGAAAATACGAGGCTAGTTTATCACATTCAAACTGTAGCGTGCGTCACGTGTGTGACACGTTATTGTAGGACAAGGGGTTAAGTACTGTGTTATTCGAGAGGTGCCTGTATATCTTGAAACTATACCTTGGTCCGTACACATGGAACACCCTGTAGAATGGATGATGAGTATCTAATAAACACAGACCCAATTTTTGAAGCAAACAAAATACTTTATTGTTAGATATTATGGTACAATACGTGTAGCCCGTCGCACATTAAAACAGACTATTTAGTTATATTCTAAATAAATAGCCCTCTTGCTTCATAACCAACCATGATATGACCCGTTAATCTTTCTTTCATTCCTTCTCGTATCCTTATATTTTCTCCGATTCTTACTTCGCCTCCCTCTCGCTTTCTTAAACACTGTTTACAAGCCAATTGTCAACAGCATGAGTTCCACGTGCAACAGGGTAGGGGAGGGTGGGACGAGTTTTTTTATCGTTAGAAAAAATAATTTTCGTTCGGTACGTTTTTCTTTTTCTTCCCTTCTTTTTATCACTCTCACACACTCTCCTTCTATACTTTTTCATTTTGTCACTGCATTCGGAGAAGCGCTTTTTCGTAAGTAGAAAGGGAGCGTCGTCGAAAAGATTTTTAAACGCGAAACGACGAGGAAAACGATTCGATTTGCATGATGTTCGACGTCGAATCATTTTATCGTCGTTCGTTTTTCTTACAGAATTTGTCCAAAGGACAGTAACAAAAAGTAATTGCTTCGATTCGCCTCTTTTTTTGCGTCGGAATTTTGTTCTCCACCCTTTTTTCCCTCGCTTATGTCGTTTTAATTTCGATCGTAAATTCTGCACTTGTAAATGTAATAAATAGCCACAATAAAACGTACAATGTAATAGAAATGAACGACCACAAGCAATGAAATTGGGTAAAGAATTCATTTTCGTTATAACAAAGTAATGAGATCGAGTTATGATGTTTAATTTCATCGTTAAACACAGTTAACTCCTCTTCGAATTATAGGTTAGATTTGTCGCAGTATAATTTTCTATCTCATTAAATTTTTAACTGGTACGATAAAAATTAATTTGCGATTAATTTGAAATATACATTAAACAGTACGTAAAGGAAATAATAGTATCAAGATATGGAACTAAATTTTATCAAAACTTCATATCTTAATGTCCGCTGATACAATTATTTGAAAGTTTGTATAGTTTTCTATTTTCTCGTTATATTTGAAATTGATACATTGCAAAATAGTTGATTCATCAATTTCATAAACATTTGCAGAGGATCCCCTAAAATTAGCGGGAAATTTAAAACTTCATTAAATTAAAGTTCAAAATATAAACTTTATAAAGTTTATAGCAGAATAATAATATAATATTTAATTGATTGTTATTGTCTTCTAAAATTACGAAAGAGAATTACCGTGGTGAAATTTTATCTATAATGTTATATTCTTTGATGGAAAAATAAAATTTTAAAACAAGTATATAAAATGGCGATTTGACTGTATTTATTACATTTTCGTTTCGCTTTTTATTTCACAGTTTAACCAAAGTTCTTTTTTTAATTTGCTCAGCATTGTGGATAGACTCGGTAGAGCTGAAAAGATGTCCCTTGAAAAGAATACGAGTTTGATTGGTTCCATTATATTATTGGTAAAGAGTCAAATTTACCGATGAAGTGCCATCTTTTGAGCTCCGCACATTATGAGATACCTAACATACTAACCCGTACCTGGTAAGGTGGCCATTTTGTTACGTACAAAATATGGCGGTCAGAAATAAAAAAATATTGCAATTTACATTTCTTAAAAACTAGTTAAGTTACATTTTTTAAAAGAGTAAAAATTCCGAATGGCCCAAGCTACAGTTTAATGAAACAATGACCTCAATAAATTCATAGTAATTGAAAATTCGAAGAGGAGTTAAGAACCTATTATTATCGACAGAAAAGGAACTTAATTATTGCAATGAAATTACATTTCTGTAAAACTTAACCTAAATTACCGATAAATAAAAAGAACAACATTGTGTGTAATTTACGATACAGTTGTTCGGCACTTTCATAATCTTCGGCGGCTTTGTTATGTTTCTCGACGGTTCACAAAAGTTTCACATCCTACATATATAAATATATATACAGTAAATCCAAAAGATATTGTCACAAATTACATTTTAACCGAATTACGTTTCATTCTTCTCATTCAGTTATTGTTATAGAATGAACCTGAACACCTTCAGTCCCAACTGTGTTTTAAAACACGTTGCACATAAAAGTCGACCTTTAAGAGGTCGTAAAATCGCTCAAACGCGAAAGTACCCAAAACCAGGAGACACAGAGGTGATACAGACCTAATAGGTTAGGTCAGGGCCATACAAAGATGTCTTTCGTAAGCTTGGAAATGTTTTCTATACTTTTGCTTCATCGTGGTCGAGCTGTGTCTGGCACTCCTGGACTGAACGTGTCAATGAATATCAATTATATCATGTAATACATAACAAATGCAGTATGATATTCGTCTCTCGTAAATAAAATGGTTGCAAAATTGCAGAGGGTGCCAATATCTTTCTGATTTACTATATATATGTACAGTCTCGTGCAATTTAGGCTTCCTTTAATTAACAACAAGTGTATAGAGGAAGGATAAGATTAATATAGGTTGAACTCTACCCGGGCTCTTCTTAGGCTCTTTCTAGAGCAGGCGCGGGCTAGGGCGCCCTGTGTTGCCCGAAAGCTCCATAAAGAGCATGAGTATTGGTCGAATTCAGAAACGCGGATGATTTTCTCAGATTCTTGCTATATAGCTCAAATCGATATACTGGGCTAATACAGTGATCACAAACAGTACTCCGCGCCCTCGAAAGGGCAACTGCCCATCGTTGGGCTTGAGGACCTCGTACAGTCGAATCCTCATCGTCCACCTTAATAACCCCTTTTCCCAACAGACAAAAAGTTGTTGGTGTAAATTCAAGCTCTCAAATAGTGATTGAGCTGCCCTTCGAGAGACCTTGTGCCCTCGTCTGCCCCAGACTCTCTAAGCTCTCCTAAAACATGCCTCCTCCCTCTATATTTATTTATATTGTCAGCCAAAGGAAGCCTACCTTGCAACCTGGTGTACGTATGTGTAACTTGTGTGTGTGTGTATTTGTGTTTTTTTTAATACGTGTATGTATAATAGCTACAAATATAGTCACAGGCCAACATTTCGTAATACAACACAGCACAATCATTGTCGTATCATTTTGTCATGTCCATAAGGTTTTACATTATAATTACGGTATCAAGTTTAAATAATATATAATATATAATATATATAATATTAAAATTGACCAGATATATTCTATTGACTAGGCACACTTAGTTATAACAAGAAAAAAATTGTTTCTTTCTCTCTTTCAACTTTTTAGCGCGTATATGTGTGTCCCTTTCTCCTGTTTCTTATTTTGCGTGTGAGTCCGGTGTACCAGGGGCGGATACAAGAGGGTGGTCAGTTAGGAAATTTTTCAAACATTGATTTTCGTAGTATTGTGTATCTCATTTTTATTCGACCGTAGTCTTAAATTTAAGCATACCATCGTTAAAGAAATTCGTCATAGGTCACCTAACCTATCCCAACCTTTAAACTTTAAAGGATATCAAATATCACCTCTAGGGGAACTGATAACATTATCGTGTCTGATAACTTGAATAAATATTCAGAGAAATAGTGTTACCAGTTGTTACATATTTTAACGTGGAATTAAGTTCATGCGGCGTGAAATTTCACATGTGATAATATTTGAAGGTTACTTAAAAGTATGGGTGATATTTTTTTTGTTAAATATTTAAATTTTCACGCGGTAAAAAAGTGAGTTAGTTTTATTAAATTTTGATACTTTTTATGGGTTATAGGTTAGGTTATTACTGTAAATGTTTTAATAAACAATTTATGCTAAGATGAAAATTTGAGAATCCTATATGATTAAATGTGTGAACAGTTTGTTTAAAATTATCGTTCTTACAATTCATCAACGTTTCAAGATCGAAATTCAATTATTTTAAACAAACGATTCAAACAATTGTTTTCAGATGCATGTAAAGAATCTCAAATTTGACTAAAAAATGTTAACGAATAATTTGTAAGTAAATTTCAAATTGTAGGAAATTTTACGTATTCGATCATGAAGATCCACCCCCGTAATGGACTCTCAATTTCAATGCAAACTTGTCTCTTGTTTCCATTCAAGCATTATCAACTAATAATATTAATTAATAATTATCGACATCACGTACACCATTTAACATACTTAACATGGAAAACAATTATTCCTAAGCTTTCTCAACTTCAACATTTTCTTTCGTTACCGTTCACTCTCCCTTTCCTTCCCACCCTTCCTCATCATCCCTCATTGATTTTTCACTCCTGTCTTCTTTTCTTTTCCATTCATGCACCTCGCACACCTATACGCTTACACATATTTAATAGTAAATATTATCGTTCCTTATCGTATTATGGAAAAATAGAAACTTCTGACAATAAAAACCAAACAAACGTGAATCCGCGATCAAAGGGGCGAACGTCTCGAAGGCGTGCAACCATTTTGGAGATCATTTTATCGAAATAGAAAAGATTATCTCTAGCGGTCTTCGTTAATATTTCAACACCACGATATTTAAATAATTACTGCTCCACAGTTTCATTCATAATTATATTAAATTAATACAGTCTCAGATTTTTATCTGTACTTCTCGTTCACCACGTATTTTCTTTACAAAGAAATTCTTCGCTGATATATGTTTACGTAACTGCATTCTACCTAACGCTGTATCCATCTTCTTTCTAAACTCGACGTACAGAGTATCAGGATGATGTATTTTCATTGTAGAATCTTGAAATAACTCAGTTGTTAACGTAAAAGCACTTTATTCTGGGATTTTCTCCACTTTTCTCGACAATCTTTCATTCAGTAATTTGAATTTGGTAACTTCGCTCATATTTTCGCGTTAGGATTATCCGTTAGAATTTGTTAAGCCCAAAGAAATAAAATTGCGCTACATTTATCTTTACCTCTGACACTTTCAAACCCAACCGAGTAATATTACACATTTCAAAGAGTTAGTAAGCTCTTCACCTTTTATCTGGGGATCGAACGTGTTATCGTGGCTTAGAAATAGGGGTTTTCAACCCTTCAGATCCCGACTGATATTTTTTATTGAAATACAGCGAGAATACTGGTGATAGAATATAATACATATCATTCTGTTTCAAGTATTATCTAGATGAAACTCAAAATTAAATAAAAGTATAAGGGCTGTTGAGTGCTGTTATTATTTATTTAGCCAATGTAGGAAAAATAGCGTTAAAAAAAGCAATTTTTAAGTACTCATAATAAATTATAATATCTTGAATTTAAAAAACAAGATATTTAAATGTGAATGCAAATGTGTAGGTTATGTCCATGGGGGGTGGTATTATTATCACATCAATTATTCCCAAGATTGTGATAATTTCAACAATATTATTTAAACAAATGCTATTGTAAATGGTATTATTGTTAAATGAATATTATTTAATTTAAATGTTACAAAATAAAATGAATCTGTGGGTCGTTGAGGTTAATTGTTCAAATATTTTTGCAAATTGTTGCAAAGTTGTAAGCAATTAATAAATATTTGATCGTACGATATAACAATTACACTCTGAACGTAATTATAGATGGATATATCGAGCAGTAATTAATTAAATTTGGTGTTCAAATACCAACGTGGCCCTTCGTGAGATTCGAATACACGTTTCTGGCATTTCAAATGTCACGAATTTGATTGTTAATCTATTCATTATTCAAAATAATTAGCTTTCAGCTAACATCGTTCTACCACGCGTATCGATTCGCACCCCCTTGACGCTTTCTTAACCCCCTATAGTATATCATCGTTATTATTACTCGTAACTTCCTTCTTTCACTTTCTTTCCGTGTTTATCCCTCTTCTTTCCCTTTTAAATCCACACTTTTTATTCGTCATAATCTCGTTCCTTGTTTATCGTCGTAACATGCAAGTTTGATTCCTTGAAGTAGTCACAATCAACTTATAATCTACTTCTGTCCTTGTTTTTTTATTTATTTTTTGATAATGTTAAATGTATGGCGTTGATATATACACACGTGTATACAATATGCATGTGTGTATGTATCTGTATACAGAGTGTCCCTGTGTATTTTTTGAATTATTCGTCTTTCGAAAAATATTTCAAACATAAATACATGTTGAGCATATTATACTTTCCTAGGAAAAATGGCGGTGAAAGGTAAATGGCTCTACTACTTGTCTGTGAACGTTTGAAAATTTGATTTAATTTTCCTTACGTCTATATATACCAAATTTCATAATATTTATTCGATAAATTAAATATATTAATAAATCAATAAATAAATATATTATTAAACCGATAAAAATTTAATAAATAAATTTATTAAGTAAATTAATAGATCACAACTCATTATATCACCATATAAAGCTTTGTTCCTTTATATCACCATTTTCCCTAGAGAATTCTAACATATTTACTAGAGTGTCTAATACGGTAGATTTTCACAAAAAAGATGGCGATATAGAAGAAGGAACCCTGTATACTTGTATCAATATAAATACAAACTATAAACTTTTCTAGACATAAAAATATTAAAAATGAAATTCTCAACGACAATTAATAAAATTCTAATTTAAAATAAAATTAATATAATTTAGATCATATATTCAAAAATTGAATACACTATTAAAAATATTTATAATAAAATTACCCTACAGACCTGTTTTCCTACACTGCCATTTTCTTTAGAGAACTGTAAGTATTTTCTTATATTTTTTAAAGCTATTACATAAATGGTATTTTAAGACGTTTTACATAATAAAAACTTTAAAAATATTAGTTGCTACAAACAATATTTATATTATTAATAAATATTTTTTGAAAAACGAATAGTTCAAGAAATACTTGCATCGATAGATTAAAATGGGACACCCTGTACATGTACATATATGCAATCATGTGTGTCTGTGTATACGTATGTAAGTACAGTCTCCACCATAATGTAGCAAGATCGTAAAACTCTTTGAATAAGGACCTGAAACCTCGGCCAGGACTGTACGAGAGATGGTTTCGTAGAGTGTCGATACGCTTTATGCAATATATCAAAACGAAACCCTGAAACAAAACATACAATCCTGGAAGTTTCGGCTTCATTAACGGCGAGTATCGCTTGATACGAGCTTAATTCACAACCTTACTATATCGCGGCGGAGACTACATGTATGTATGAACGCGTACACATATATATGTGTCCCATAATATGTAAATAATTAAGTAAATATTATGTAGATACTTTATATAGGTTCATGTAGATATCGATGTTATGTATATGTATTTTTCTTCAATGTGTTACGTTTCTGCGTAGCTTTATGTTGGTTTTTTGATTATTTTCCATCGCCTGAGCAGCGTATGCAATAATTGGTTTGTAAACGTCAAATTCGTTAAACTTTTTGAGACATCACTGTAAAAATGTGTGTATTGAATATAGTTCACTTTAAAGTATACAGTTTTCGATGTTATAGTTATAAATCTTTTGTCAAATTTAGATTCCTGGGTTAAATAATAGATTATTAAATTTTGAGGTTTCGTAACAATTATTATTTCAATATAACTGTTTTAAATATCATTTTAGATTCATTTTTGAGTAATGTATTGCTGTCATAAATAAAAATAATTCTTATAAATATCAGTGTGTATTTTTTAAATTGTTTTTGTTAAAGTTCTGTTGTATTGCGTATATTTGTATTAGGTATATACAAAAGTTTTGGTCTGTCGTTAACGCTCTGTTAGGATCATTTTAAATATCAGTGAATTCCCGCCTTTTTTGATAGGTTAGACTGCGAGGTCTATAAAACATCATACATTGTGATTTAACAATTAATATAACCAAAAGAAGATTATGGAAAACGAAGATAAATATTTAGTTCATCAAATGAATATTAATTTGTTAATACTGACTTTTAATGAACATTTTTATAAATATTTAACGTGATTTCGAAATATAGAAAGTGTAATGCAGTATCATGACATAAAAATATTATAAAATGGCATTAGCGACACATCATTTCAAAATTTATAGAAAATAACTATATAAACATATCTTTAATTTTATTCATACAAAATGGCTGCTTGTTAGTAATAATAAATAATGACCGATTTTGAAACATAGAAAGTCTAACACAGTTTGATGACATAAAAGTATTGCAAAATGGTACTTGCCACGTATCATTTTGCAGTTAGAAACTTCAAGAAAATGTTTATATAAACATT
Organism: Megachile willughbiella; assembly: GCA_945859595.2. Lineage (NCBI taxonomy): Eukaryota > Metazoa > Arthropoda > Insecta > Hymenoptera > Megachilidae > Megachile > Megachile willughbiella. The sequence goes on from OX243796.1 coordinate 18,047,217, forward strand.
TCATTAATACTTTTAATATGAAATTGAAGTACATAAAAACTTATTTAGTTTGATGAAATAAAAGTATTACAAAATGACACTTCAAGTATATTAATTTGAAGCTTAAAGTTTCAATAATATGATTCCATAAACTTCAATATTTTTAATACATATTGGTTAATCTTTTATTAAACAATAATAATAATTAATTGTAAATTAGTTCACCCATTTTCTGCTCCATCAGCCATTTTGTGTTACAAATATGAATGAAATGCTTACATTAATTTCTATGAAAACTTATTCTGCAAATTAAAATATCATAGATACCATTTTGCAATAATTTTGTGTCATTAAATTCTCTCAAACTTTCTATGCAAAAATCAAAGGACAATAAAACTTTTAAATATCCCTAACATAAAAACTAATTTTCAGGATAAAATTATACAAGTTTCCCAATTTTTATTAATTCTTTTAGTTCTTTTTATTCATTCTTGCAATGAGTTTGAGCAGTTTTAAAATTCTGTACAAAAAAGAATGTTTCAAAAGTGTGGAGTATTTTCGTTAACTTCATCCAAATTTAATATTCAATAATTTACAAATCATTTGAGGTATAAAAATTAAGATTAAATTAAAATAATTTTAATTGAATTAAAATTGAAACAAAAATTGGAACGTATCTATAACTATAATATCCAACACTGTATAATTTAATGTGAACTTTACTCTTTGTGTGTGTGTTTGTAGTCATTAATTTCTATGTTTATGTGTATATAAAATAGGTTCACACGCCTGATAGTGTCTGTATAGTGATGTGTGTGCATTTTCTCTGGCCGATATTTAAACGCTAAGGCTTAACAACGTTAGATAAACACGATACAAAAGAATTGTCTGTGCTGTTCACTAATCCCGTGGGACAATCCCGTCCCAATAATTAGTTTTTCAAACCTTGTATATCGTTTTGAAGTTGGTAATCGATTGGTTTCCATTTTGTTTTTGTGCCCCTGATTGAATACTATCTTTGCTTTCTATGTCCGCTAATTGACGAAGTTCTACGTGCAATATCTCTTCTCGTGCAACGTTAACGTCGTAACGAGTGTATCGCAAATATTAGTTCAGAAAATATTAATAGTAATCGTTCACCCATTCCGATCCGTCTAAAACTGCGAGTTTCTGAACGTGTACGCGGAGCTTTTTTCTTTCTGTTTGTAACAGTTCTTTCTTAAATAATGGTTCTCAGCGAATTTTCAACATTGAATTATGAACGGACAACGATGGATTAATGTTACTTTAATGCAATAAATTTGAAATTATACAGTGTTGAAATAACGCGTCAGTACGTTCGTGCCCGAGTGGGTACATTTACGCATATCAGATAGATGATTGCTTCATAGACGTTCGCAACACAACGTGTTAAGATAAAATTTTGAGGTGATATTTTTCTTGTTTATTATAATTATTTCTTATGGGGATTTTAGAAGAATTAAACACTATGACCTCCACGTTATGGCTATGTCTATGGTTTATCGAGATGAGTGTGCAGTTAACCCCTATAATTTTCTACGTAGTTGCGTCATCACAACTAATTATTGCTGCAATGTCAAAACAAATGAAGAAATTTAAAATGTTAGACAAAGTTTGCATTTTGGGATGCTTGTGCAAACTATAATTTGAATTGAATGAAAAATTCGATTGTGGTGAAAATACGAATCTATTTTGTTATATTCTAACTGCAGCATGCGTCACGAGTATGATATGATATTATAGGGCAACGAGTTAACGACTTTCAGGAATGAGAATTGTAACGGTACATAAAAATGATTAATTGTAATATTAAAAATAAATTTGAAAAATCATCGGTATAGCATTATGAATGTACAAATAGTAATAAAAAGAAAATGTTATAAGAGATGTTGAAGTATTCACTGAGAACCACTACTAAGTAGATGAATCAAGAAATAGAGAGACGAACCGTGTGTTATAAGGGTGCGTTTAGATTAAACAAGCGAAAGATCATTTTCTCCTTGTTTCGGTAGAATTCAAGCGTGAAAGAGAATTTCTTCCATCACCTGATGATTAATCACTGAATTAGTTGTTTAAGGTGAATGAATATTCTAACAATCTAGATCATTGGATCAATTACACGTGTCTTAATTCGACACGATTCAATTTGTCGCGTTTTAGTTTGACGTGTTTTAATTCGAAGTGATTCAATTCGAGGCAATTAAAGTCGACGTGATTTGAAGTGACGTGATACAAATTCACGTGATTTGGTTCGACACGATTCAATTTGATGTAAATTAATTCGATACAATTCAAATTGGACCGATTCAAATCGATACAATTCAAATTGGCGCGATTTAAATCGATACTATTGAAATTAAGTGGAATGGAATTGATGTAACTGAAATTAGGACGATTCAAATCGATATAATTCAAATTAAGATGATTCAAATCGATGCTATTGAAATTAGGACGAATCAAGTCGACATAATTCAAATTAAGATGATTCAAATCGATACAATTGAAATTAGGACAAATCAAATCAATGTAATTCAAATTAGGGTGATTCAAATCGATGCAATTGAAATTGGTGCGATTTAAACCGATGTGATTCAAAATGATGCTATTAAATTTGATACAATTCAAATCGATACAATTAAAATTATAGTAGTTTACATTAATGAGATTTAATTCGACGTGAATCAAATTGAAGTGATTCAAATCAACGTGTTTCAATTCGACGCAATTTGAATTGACTCAATTTGAATTGATGCAATCCAGTACGGTTCAATTTTAACTGACGCCATTTAATTCGACGGAAATGACCAAATTTTCAAATCTCCTTACTATTAGATTTCAAAATTCATTTTCAAATTTCTATATTAAAAATTGTTCAAATTACTATATTTCTATATTCATTAAATATCAAAATCCTAAATATTCAAATTCGCAAATTGCACAATCCTCATATTGACAAATTTTCAAGTTTTCAAATCCACAAATTTTCAAGTTTCAAAGTTACCAAATTTTCAAATTTTTAAAGTCTGAACTTTTAGATTACAAAATCTGATTATTTGATTTCCAAATGACCAAATAATGATAATTGAACATCCAAATTGGTAAATTTTCAATTTTCAATTTTCAATTTTTTCATCAAATTTCAATTTGCAATTATCAATTATCAATTTTCAATGATCAATTTTCAATTATCAATGATCAGTTATCAATTTTCAATGATCAATGATCAATTATCAATTAACAATTATCAATTAACACTTATCAATTATCAATTTTCAATTATCATTTTCCAAATCCTCAAATGTCTAAATATCCAAATTATTAAAATTTCTGATTATCACACCCCAGAAAAGTTTATTCCACCGATTTTATAGTTCATCCCTATGAAATTCTACATCAATTTTAAAACGACTCGACAAAATTTTACAGTAATTCATTTTATCGAGTAAAATGCATCTGTTAACTCGATAAATATCGATCATACATTTTTGGCACGTACGCACAAAAAGGTTCGTCCACAATTTCAATACCATTATTGAAATGGTCTTGATCCATATCAAGAACGAATATTCTCGCCCTTTCTCCGCGTTCTTGCTCGTTTAACCTAAACGCACCCTAAAATTATTCTTCATTTGGAACACCGAGAGCAAAGTATAGCGCTCGCACTTCCGAAATGGGCCTGAATAAATTCGATTTCGAGTCGGAGTTTGTGCATACACAGTATATGTTTAATATATAAAAGTACATCCATAACATGTCGTGTACGAGACATTAATTAATAACTCGATATCGTATAACCTTACTCTTCTATCATGCACGAGTATCGCAGTTAGATTTATGGAAACGCTATATTTCTTTTTTACGAAAATCTTTTTCTCCTCCCGTTTCTCCATAGTTCTTTCCCTCTCCTTATTTTTTTCCTTTTTGAATTTCTCTTTTTACCATTTTAAGTAATACACGCGCTCTCGTACACGAGCGTGAAAAATTCGACAAATGAAGGATCAATAAAAAAATAGACTAGATATTTCATGGAAAAACGAGCAACGTAATTCCAACGTTAAAAAAATAACCCAGATCGTTCATCTCTTTTTTTTTTATTAGTGGATCTCTTTTTTTTTTCATCTGAACGTACGCACGTATGTGTCACTGTTTATCGCTCGTCTTCTCGTTGACAACTTTTATGACATTTTTTTTTCGTTTTTTCTTTTTTTGGGTTTTTTGTTTCTCTGTTTTTTTTTCTCTTCTGCAAACATGAAACAGCGTTTGGTCAATTAGAGCTTACAATTCAACGTACAAATATAATTAGAAAAATATAATCGGTAGAAGAATATAGAGATAGAATAGAGTTAGAATTAATGATTTTTTTTTTTGTTATTGATTAAGTATCAATATCTCTCCTCCCCCCAACCCCTTCTCGCTGGAATGTCTATGTTTTGTCTTAAAAAAATTATTAAACTACGTGGTAATTAAGTGTACACGTTAACACCTATAACATTCACACGTTAAACTCTCACTCAAATTAATTTTCCACAATTTTTTTTCTTTTTCCTTTTACGTGCATTCAAAAACGCATCTCACTCGTTGCTACTCGTTTCATCGATCAATGAAATTTTACAGTTCCTTTTTTGGTAAACAAAAAAGCGATTGTTTTTCGAGACATCTGAATTCACACGATTTCATTGTGGGACGTTCGAAAAATATATCTGTTCGTTTGTAAAATTATTACGTGGAAGAATTGAAAGATTTCAAACAATTTTTCATTTCTTTTTCAAACTTGAATGATGTTCAGTAGAAGAATAATCAGCCTTTAAAATGTAATAATCGTGTAATTTCAATTGTTGATTCAACTTTTTATTTAAACATCTTCATCAGTCGTAACTGTGTATATTATATGGAAGCCGGCGATTAAAATCCAATTTTGGTTTATTTTTAATTAAATAGACAGATAACTGAAAATTATTGCTTCGTTCGAAATTTTAAGGTTTTTACTGTTTACCTGATGTTCAATCCTTGTGCATCATTCGAATTTTTATTACCAAGATATCTTAATTGATATTTATGTATTTTTAAACAACTTTCAGTAGATTTTACACAAGTGGAATGTTTTATGGTCGTGGTATTGGATTTTATTAGGGATCAATTTAACCTGAACGGTGCACGAGGATTGGGAGCATAAAGAGGTTATGTTTACTCAAAAGCTTCAAAAGAACGTGCGTCCTAAAGAATTTATTTTTAGAAAATGCCATGTAACTTTTTCTAAATTAAATTTTGCTATTTTTACTTTTAGAAAATTTCAGTAATTTCTTATACAAAAAGAATAACAAGTGTAGAAGATATTAGTCAATATTTCGCAGGTTATTTTTTCAAAATTGTTTCGTAGTAGTTATTTGAAACTTGATTCTTATTTGAAATTCAATTATTGCAAAATAAAAATCTAAAAATTTTCAGCGAATATGTGGAGTTGTCTAGCTTTTATCGGAAAACAATTTATTTTTTATCCAGTTATTGTTTTTTTGACAAAAAGCAAATATGTTGATAAAAAGTCGATATTTTTTTAACTTTTAGCCCCATTTTCCTGCAAATTTATTTTCCAAAAATCTGATTTGATTGAATATAAATAATTTAATATATTATTCAAGAATTTTTTAATTTATTACTTCACATTTAGATTACCAAGTTTCAAATTTTCCAATTATGAATATCTTCAAAATTTAAAGTTTTTAAGCTTTTAAATTTACAAGAGCTTTTGAAATTAGGTTTTCAAATTTTTGAGTCTCTAAATTTTCGAGACTTTTAAGCTCTCAACTTTTTAATTTTCGAGACTTTTAAGCTCTCAACTTTTTAATTTTCAAGCTCTTTAATTTCAAATTCTAATTTCAAATATTGAATTGAATTTCGAATATTAAAAATTTTTATTTCCCATAATTCAACTTATTATCTAATTATCAGAAAACGTTTACTCGAAGAATAATTTCTCAGACAGTGACTAATATCTTTTATATCTTTAATTATTCTCGCGTAAAAAAGTTACTAGAAGTATCTGAACATACAAATTTTAAAATGGCAAAAATTTGTATTGGAAAAGATCTGCACGACTTTTTGTCTTTTCTGAATACGCATACCCCTCGAATTTGAAATAAGTAAACGAAAATTGAATTTTATTCAAGCAAAAGATTATTATCGATTACGATTAAAATCGAAGGCCACTTTAGTTCAACATGCAAAGAAAATACAGAAGAAAAATGCAAAAGTTCCATCGGATCTTTTTTGGTCTTATTTGTAAATCTATTCGGGTTTTACGTCAATTATTTATATTGCCGGTTGCAAACTGAAAAATTGTCAACGTGCAACAATATTTTTAACAATACCCTTTCATCGAGAAGTTTTTGATATTCTCAGTTTCAAACAAAATTCAAACACATCGTTATATTTCCATGGATTCAACAGAGATTAATTTTCAATTTTCTGTGAAATTCAACTTTCTTTTTTTTTTTTAACAGGTTATAATATTCTCATTGTATTGCGGATACTTGATTGTTTCTTTTTTTCTCTTTGTTACTACTATGATAACAGTCGTGGATATCAACAATTTCGTGAGACGGTAAGCATCGTTTCAATATGATTGTTCATACGTATTCGTTAATAACAAACTGTGAGAGGATTAACAAAAAAATGAGCAAAATGTCCACTAAAAATATTTCAAGCGATAATGTTAACACACCACGTTCAAAAAAGTCGATAAATACATTTCAATTCATTCCTTTGATGACTAGCCCTCGTTTTTGTACTGTATTAACATTTTGTTATTTATATTGCGTTTAACAAACATGTTTGTACTATATACATACTGTTAAGAAAATTATTCGAACAAAATTCATTCGCTGCTCATTTTTATACACATATCACGGCGTTCTTGTGTACAATTTACTTAACCCTTCTATTATGCTCGTAAAACCTAACCTCAATTACATAACAATTACTATTAGGTATCCTTTCGATAAATGTAATCAAAAATTCTTCCATACGTTCAGAAAGATGTATAAAAACAGACCAAGTCAAGAGATTTCAATAAAGGTAAAAAATTACATAAATCACGTAACCTAACGTCGATATAGTAGAAGGGTTAACGCAGAGTATTAACTGTTTAAGCTTGCGTCACAAGATTTCAAATATTCAAGTTCGCAGGTTTTCGAGTCATTTTCAAACTTACAGTTTTTCAAATTTTCAATTTTCCGGGATTCCATTCAGCTTTATTCACGGAGTTCTCGTTCAATTTTATTCGGGTATTAATCTTTTCGATTATTTCTGCACACCACAGCGCAGCTTTTCGGTGAATTAACAGAATGCATTGAGTAAGCAACAAGTGAATCAGCAACAAATTGAATTGTTACGAGTCAGTATTCAAGTTGATAATGTATTGTGCGTTGATCGAAAGGTTCCAAAAACTTTCGAGAGCATTTCCAACTGTTAATCGAGGACGAGAGTTATAAAATATATGTTTCCACGAGGGTAACACGCGTTATTACATTTTAACAAAGCCGTTCCTTTATTCGTTAACAATATTTTCGAGTTGTTTCATAGAAATCATTCGAAGGACGAGACAAATCATTTTCAGCATTTGTTATTGTTGTGCGAGGATGTATTATCTCTCTAAAGGGACAAATTGTTACGTTCAGTTGAACCGTTAACGTGTTCGATCCCGAGCGTGTAAAATGACACGTTTCGAAATGGCGGACCGCATTGCGCCCGTCAGCCTGAGATCGAGCGCGTTAAAATGATCGATTTCTTGCGATGAAACGTCATTTTTATTCTAGAAATATCTGTCGGTGATCGATTAATTGCTTTCCGAGGAAAAAAGCAGTAAATCTTGAAGATTATCGTAACGCTATTACAATTTCATTGTTTCAATTTCTTTTTGTGCAACTGTGTTCTGCTGTTTGTATAAATAGTAATCGTAACAACGCGACAACACGATATAACAGTCAACGATGCAAATGATGTGTTGATCTTTTTTTTTTTTCGTTTCAAAAATATTCTTACTACGATTACTTGTAATTCTACGGAAATTTCTTTCTCGTTTCGCGATTCGATTCTTGCTGCGTACACGCACGAGAATACGCGCGAATTGAATCGAGAAAATTGATTTGTTGTTCAACTCGACGGTAGGGTTTTCAAATATAAGATCCTACACTACGACTCACTATTGCTAATCTACACACGTGACCGTGGTCGTCCTAAGAGTGAAACCACCTAAAATCAATGGACATGAAGAAATCGAACAATTAACTATCGCGTTCTTCTAATTGGTTATAATTCGTTCGTTTTGATAAAAAATGATCGAGCGCTTCATATATGTTGGCTCGAATTTAAAAGAGGTTCGTCGTACTGTCAGTGGTATTATGGGAAAATATTATTGTGTCAATGAGAAATAAAATATACAATCATTCCTTGTTATTGAACGCTTGGGAATATTTGATTGATGATACCAGTTTACGTCGATGAGGTTAATGGCAAAATATGGTAGATTTTTATTTGCTAGGAAAAATAACAGAAAGATTGGTTTTTCGAGTCAAATAAAAGGTGATTAAAAATTTTTATTTTTTCAAGTTTTTAATTTTATTAATTCTCAAGATTTCAAGTTTTCAAGTCTTTTAATTTTCGATACAAGTTTTCAATCTTTCATGTTCCCAATTTTCAAATTCTGCAATTTTTCAATTATTCCATTTTTCAACTTGTTAATTTTATATTTTTTTAAATTCTTAGGATTTCAAATTTTTAAGCCTACAAATTACAAAATTTTAGTTTCCTAGTTTTGAAATTAAAGAATTCTTACAGTTTTAGCATTTCAAGTTTTTAGGATTTTTTAATTTTTTAATTTTCACGCTTCTAAGATTTTAAGTTTTCGAGTTTTTCAATTTTCCAGATTTCAAATTTACAAATTCTCAAATTGGCAAATTTGTGAGTTTGTAAGATTATAAATCTTGAAGTTTACAAATTCCGATATTTGTAAGTTTATAAGATTTATAATATTCAAGTTTTCAAGTATTAAAGCTACTCAATTCTTATGCCTTTAAGTTTTATAAGTTTTGTATGTTTTGCAGGTTTTACAAGTTTTCAAGTATTCAAGTTTTCAAGGTTTTAGATTAAGTCAACAAACTTTCGAATTTTAAGAAATTACGAACATTAAGAACACACTGCTTTTATAATTAGCAAGGTTTCAGGCTTTTAAGCTTTCCATTTTTCCACTATTGCAGCTTTCAAATTACATAAATTCTCAAATCTGCAGTTTCTCAAATGTTTAAAGTTTCAAGCATTCAATTTTTTCAGTTTTTCTGTTCTTCAAGTTTTCAAGCTTTTAAGTTTCTAAGTTTTGAAGTTTGTAAATTTTTATGTTTTTGAAGTTTGTAAGTTATTGAGTTTTCGTTTTCAAGTTTACAAATTAAAAAAATTTCCAAATCATCAGTTTTTTAAATATTCAAAGTTTCGAATACTTATATTTTTCATATTTCCAAGTTCTGAGGTTTGTAAGTTATCCACAATTTTCAAATTTTCGTTTCCAAACTTTAAAGTTTGCAGATATTGGAGTTAATGAATTTTCCAGTTTTCAGATTTTTTTTATAAACTTTCTGCGTGTTCTATATTAGATGTTTATCAATTCATCATTTCAATTCTTCAATTTTTTTTTAATTCATTCATTGACTTTTATTTTTATCATTTTTATTGTAATTACAAAACACTTAAATGTGTTGTTAACTATTGCTGATGATGTTTTGTGATGTTTTAACGTCAGTTTCATTGGAAACAGAATATGTCTCTATTTTTTGCAAGTTTTTAATAACCAGGTGTTTCTTGTTTTGTTCAGTTAAACTATATTGTTATAAAGAACCCTTGTTCCATAAATTCCGTACATAAATCAATGAAATAACCGACAGAGCATTCAAAGAACAATAAATTTATATGAATAAAATCTAATAGATGCAATTTAACCAGAACATGTAAAATTGAAGCAGAAACTGTTATCTTTCTATTTATAAGTATCGATATGTTCAGCTGCTATGAATGTTTCACTCGATTACTTGATTCGATGTCGTTATTCTGATAACAAGTTGAATTCGAGGACAATCTTATATTTATTTAAATATTAACACGTGTATTAATTCAACATGAAATGTAATTGTAAAAAGCTCATAAAAATGTTATCGATATAAGAAAAACTATTTAATTGAAAAATGAATGTATAAAAGACTATTTCAGTATTAAGTATAAAGCACTGTTCTAATGGAAATTAATTTTGTAAATACTAGATAATTAGCGCGAGAGCTGAGTTTCGATTTTAGTTAAATATTCAAACAGTTTATTCCTCTGAGGATAAACTTTAATTGAATCAAGTTTGAAACTTCGTGAAAGAAAAGTCGTAGATAAAGTGCAGTTTTAATTAAATACCGCGCTGCTTTTAGAATAAAGATAACAAACTGCTTCTTCAGAAATCTGCGCTTTCGAAGAAATTTATCGGCTTCCTAAATAATTAATCATTCTGTTTAAATAGTACCACAGAATATTTGATTTTTGATACTTTAGCGTTACAAACTGAATATATAATTCTGACAGTTTGTTTGTACCATTTTAAATTGACTAATATTTTCAGAATTAAAAAATTAGTAAACGATGAATTAAATGTAATTCATTGTGGGTTCATTTTTTAACGAATAATTAAATAATACTATTAGTCGAAATTAAAAATTTATGAATTCTTCAAAATTATTTCATTGAATAATTCATTTAAATTTAATCTTTTCTAAATAATTCGTTCTAAATTATTTCTTTAAACAATTCGTTCAAAATTATTTCATTGAATAATTCGTTTAAAATTAATCTTTTTTAAATAATTCATTCTAAATTATTTCTTTAAACAATTTGTTCAAAAGTGTTCTTTAAATAATTCATTTAAAATTATTCTTTAAATCATTCATTCTAAATTATTTCTTTAAACAATTCGTTCAAAATTATTTCATTGAATAATTCATTTAAAATGATTCTTTTCTAAATAATTCGTTCAAAAGTGTTTTTTTAAATAATTCATTGTAAATTATTTCTTTAAACAATTCGTTCAAAATTATTTCATTGAATAATTCATTTAAAATGATTCTTTTCTAAATAATTCGTTCAAAAGTATTTTTTGAAATAATTCATTGTAAATTATTTCTTTAAACAATTCGTTCAAAATTATTTCATTGAATAATTCATTTAAAATGATTCTTTTCTAAATAATTCGTTCAAAAGTGTTTTTTTAAATAATTCATTGTAAATTATTTCTTTAAATAATTCGTTCAAAATTATTTCATTGAATAATTCATTTAAAATGATTCTTTCCTAAATAATTCGTTCAAAAGTGTTTTTTTAAATAATTCATTGTAAATTATTTCTTTAAACAATTCGTTAAAAATTCTATTCTTGAATAATTCATTGAAAATTATTTACCATTAGTACAGCTGCTTATTAATTCGAAAATAGACCGAATAACTTTTATCTTGATTGTTCACCTGCGAATGTCGTATTAATTCGCGTTATAAATTTTATATCGATACGGTTCAAATCAGAATTATTTGGACAGTGAGCGATGAAAATTGAAATGCTAATTAAGCTTCTTGATGGTACGGAATTTAAAATTCAATTTGAGTTTGTAATTTGCATGAATTTGCGTACAGTACCGAGCATGGTAGATTTCTCTAAGAAAAATGGCCATGTAGGGAAATGGGACTCCTAGGAAATTCTCAATCGTTTGGGAATTATGTAATATTTATTAATACTGTAATTTCTGTTACTTCTGATTGTTAGAAATTATATCAATTTCAATATTTTCATACTCAAGCGTGTGATATTGTATTGTAATATTATAAGAATGTAATATCATACTGCAAAAGAGTTACGAGTTATTATTATTATTATCGTTAAGGGATAGAACGTACAAATATTTATTTTTTATTAATTTTGAAAGAGAAAATATTTCAGGATTTTCACAAGTGATGAAAAAAATCACAATGAATATTTTTTGTCTATAACGAAGAGAATATAATATTGCTAATTTTTAACATACCCAGTGTAAAATTAAATGAAACGAAACTAAAGTTGTAATCACAGACGACTGTTTTCAATAATTTTTCTGATAATAAAATATGTTTGTAACGATTTAATACATTTATGCACTTATGTTAGCATATTCATAACAGAATGCAATGAAACTTTAATTAGTAATAATGCAATGCAATTAATTATAATGCAATCTTAAGTATATCTTCAGACTTTAGATTTTAAAAATTATTAATTTTTTATTTAATTATGCGCCAAGTTAGATGTGTAATAGTTCTTGAATACTGTGGTAAATGAAAAGATCTCTTTCTTATATCGCCATTTTCTGTAAGAGCTTATAATGCTTGGTACTGTACAAAATGTTAGTAAGACGAACCTCTTTTAACAGGTGCATGTGTGCAATTTTGTGCAACGATATAACATATACAACGATCAGCATGAAATATTTTATCAGTATCGATATTATCGCTCTTATTCATTTTTATTGGAGAACAAAAATATCGATAATCGTGACAAACGATTTCAAGACGTAATCGGTATCGCAAAGTGCATTTTAAATATGGAAGGTAAATCTTTGAAAGCTGTGCGTTGTATTTGATTATCTAAATCAGTAATGGGCAATTTGAAAATTTTAAAGATTTCAAGTTTTTAAATTTATAAATTTTCAAGTTCCTAAATTTTTTCATTTTCAAGCTCCCAAGTACCTAAATTTAAAAAATTTGAATTTCCTTAAAGTTACTAAATTCCTAAATATTTAAATTTGGAAGTTTGAAACCCGGTTTTTAAATTTGAAAATTGAAAAATTTGGAAATAAAAGATTTGAATATCTATCATTTTTATATTTCTAAATTATTTAACGTTTAAATTTCTGAACTTCCAGATCTCCAAAGCTTACAAGCTTCTAAATACTTGAATTGATAAATCTTCAAATTTCTGATTTTTAAATTTGAAAAATTCAAAATCAGAAAGTTTTTAAATTTGGAAAGTGGAAAATTTCTATGTTTTTAAACCTTTAAATGATTAAATTCCTAAATTTTTAATATCCTCAAAAGTTTTAGTTCTCAAATTCCTAAATTCCCAAATACCTAAATCCTCAAATTCCTAAATTCCAAAATACCTAAATCCTCAAATTCCTTACTTCTCAAATTTCCAAACTTTCTACTTTCTAAGCGTTTAAATATCCAAATTACCTATCAAACTTCTAAATTTCTGATTTCCAAATTACCAAATTTTTATACTGCTGAATTTCTTAAATCAGTAGTTTGGAAATTTGATAATGCGATATTGCAATATTTCGAAATCTCCAAATTTCTAAATTCGTAAAAATCGCTAAATTTAAAATTTTCATGGATTTTCGTGTCCGTCGGTGTCTGTGAGATTTCCGTTAGACACCTGTTTTGCCCATCACTGATTTAAACAACCTATGGAATTGATTGAAGACAAATGTTTACAGATTCTAATAATATAACTAATTCTAATAATATTAGGATTTCCTAAGATATTATTTGATTACTTTCAATTTACCAATTCACTCGAATTTATCGGATCAATAAAAATACTTGTTTATAAATTATACAACGCGCAACCCTCATGAAAGATACGATTACCAGATGTTCGTGCAACATTAACAGTGCAATTTATCTCATCGAACAATCACAACGATCGGGTCTTATTCGTCTATGAATATGGCTTTACGATTACAGTCAACAAGATTTTGTATTATTACAAATATTGGTGTTCAATTACAGTTCAAACTATTTTCATTCGTTCTTGGATACCTGACTTCCCTCCTCTCTTCAATTAATTAAAGCAGCAGATTAATTCGATCTCTTACTACTAAAACGTTTGTAATTGTGTCAATATCGATTTTTGGAATTGTCATTGCAGAAATTGACATTTTTATCGACACAGACCGACCAATCGAACCACATATAAAAAAATAAATAGAAAAACTGTCGAGTCATTGTAGTCTTTTTTTCTTGATCGCATATTGTGTCGTTAAAAATAACTATTTCCGCGAAAGTATTCATTTATAGTACGGTCGCGTGCAAATTAGGGTTCCTTCGGTCAAGAAAACTGTAGGGGAAGAATTATCCCACCACTCGCGATATCTGTCCATTATTTATAGTGGACTTTCGTTATATTGCCATACACGGTATTATAAAAGCGAAAAGCTTAGAACCTGCTCAATCGGCAATATAACGAGAGTCTACCGAAGCAAGCAATTTCGTCGTTTGCAACTCTCGTATGAATATTAATTTTGAAGAGAGTTCGTAGTACGTCCAAGTATAACAGCGGAAAATTTGTTCAACCGGCGATATAATGAGAGTGTACCGGAGCGAGTAATTTTATCACTTGCAACTCTCGTATGAATATCAGTTTTGAAGATAGTTCGTAGTATGTCCAAGTGTAACAATGGAAAATTTGTTCAACCGGCGATATAACGAGAGTGTACGATAGCAAGTTAGTTATTCGAAATAGGGGTGTGATATCGTTTTGAGAGGAGGATATTTCATCCATAACGATCCTGTCAGTTTGTAAAGAGCGGTGGGTGCACCTCTCCCTATATTGCCATTTTCGGTAAGGAAACTTATATTGCACCCGAGTGTACGTGAACGGGGACGAATACGAATCATGAATATCGTACGGTGTTACTTTCATTCTGGCCGATATTTACATTTGTATTTTGCAGTCCCGACAGAGGTTTCCTAACTATACTTAACAATTAATCGTTAAATTGATTCGATCGTGCATGCTGATCCGAGTACAGTGTTATCCATTATATGAATGATTATATATTTGCTTATAAACACTACTATTAAGTAATACGCTCATATAGAAACACATAATATTATTCACTTTTAAGCACAGTTCTCGCTGAGATATAGCGTGCTCGTAAATTTCGATCGGTAAATAGAACGAGTGTTTGGTTCTCATTTAATTGCTGTTGAAAGACGAGAAGGCTGATGATGAGTTCGAACCGATGGAGAACACGTTACAGTTTATAGATTCTTCATATTTATGACCACGATATATTTCGCCGAGAACCGTACAAATTGTAATTATAATGTCGATGACCAATGGGATTAACTATCGATTGATTATTGATTATTAACAATACACATATACAGGCTATTTATATCGCGGATTAAATTTATCAATAAATAATCTCAAGGCGCAACGCCTTATTGCAATAATGTTGCAGCAAGGTTATTTTAGCAAATATTTCTTTGCGTAATTATTTGATTCTCGTGTTAAAACACAAAATTAATAATTAAAGTGGGTATAGTTTTTTGCATACAAAATTGTGTTTAATTATTTTTGCACGAATCCAACCAGGGGTGAATTCAAAGGGGATGAAATAAAAATTAATTTATATCATAAAACAAGGTTACTTTTGTTAGTGATTTTACGTGATGATTCAATTTTACTCAATATTTTTTCTATTCACCTTCTGTAACAATGTAAGTTATCAAATCATACGTGCTACGATTGTTTTATTTTTTATAATGCATAAATCATACGAATATTATTATCTTTGTTACTATCTAAAAATGTTAATAAATATTTTAAGTCTTGTAAAGAAAGGTTCAAAAATATGATTTTACACTTTGCCCCTCTAAAACCTTTCTTCTAGATCCGCCCCTGAGTTCAATCTATGTAAAATATCTTCTAGAAGAGAACAGAGGTAAAAACCGCTGAATCTTATCAAGTATCTAAATCTTTTATGAACAAACAAAGAACAGGACAATTCTGTATGTCCTGACTTTATTATTTGACAAGATTTTGTTTATTTATTGACGTTGAAGTACTAACTTTGAAGACTGAGAAGATGTTTCTCAGAGTAGGTGGTAGTAATATGGATCGCCACGATTTTGAGTTATGTACAGTAGTGATAGCAATGAAAACTTTTGAAAAGTACTTGTAATGTTTACGACATTTCGAAACAACTGTCGGCCATATTCGTTGAAGTTCTGTTGCGTAATTAATGTCTGTTGCTGGTTCTGCAATGAAAAGTTTGCGCACGCTTCTGTTCAACAGTGATTTACAAGTTTATCTTGCTCTTTCGAAGGAAACGTGTAGATTATTGTGTAACAATTGCGGCTTGAGAATTCAAAGACGATTTAAAGTATTACTGGTTTTCTGAGTGCGATAAAATATTAAAGCATGTACAACAGTTCACGTCTGATATTTCTATCAATTTAAATAATTTATAAAGAATGACAATTACAGATGTTTAAAATAAAATTAAACGGAGAAATGAAATTCCTACGAAATGCAATTTTATGCTGAAATGATATTCAAAAACAGACATAAAGATATTCGTGAGTTAAGTTTTGGTCATTTATGAATATTATTTTTAAAGTGTTGATTTTCTAAATATTAACTCTTTATTCGATAACAATATCAATTTTCATCCAGTTTAAAATTCTCGCTATTTCAAAATTCGCGCCATTTAGCGATTCTTGCGATTTGAAATTTCCCGCCGTTTGATTGCCACCATTTAGAAATTCCCACCTTTTTTATATTTCACTCACTGTTCCCTAATCTGTATTTTGTAGCTTTTAAACTTGTTATTATATGTCATTAATTTCATTTTCTATTTGATGCTATTAATTAATTATTCTGAAATTTTATAGTTAAAAAACCAAAATTTATTACGAAATGAAAATCGAAACAATTTCGCAAATAATTTTTAAGATTGTCATGTAAAGATTTTACCCGAAATAATCACAAAAAGTCGAAGGGTCTTACAGTTGCTACTCCAGTCACAGTTTTGGTAATACAAAATTACTATAGATTGCTAGATTCGTAATTTATTTCTTTCACAGCAATGACTCTTCGAAACAGCTTTAAAAACCAGAATCATTATTGCAACAATTTCCAAAGCATCTATCTAGGTTAACATCAAACAACGAAGCAGTTTCAGTTCTTGTATATGGCACCCTGAATTGCAACACCGTTAGAATTCTAAAATGAAATCGATATAAAAATATTGGAAAACGCGTATGATTGATGTGTGTGTTCATTTACCAGTTGCTAACATTAAACATAAATTACTGTTGTTTTTATTACTACTACTATTATCAGTTACACTATTATCATTATTGTTCACGTTACTATTGTACTGTTTACATACTAGATCGATTTATGTAAACGTAAGTTAATGGTAGAAGCGAAGGTATTCTAATTGGGGGAGTTCGCTATTATGATCAGTATAATTATGATCAGTTCGCTATAAGATTTTGTGTGGTCCACTATTGAAACTGATGCAGCTTATCTTAGAAAAATTCTCCAAGAATCGTCGAGATGTTGCCCGTGATTCATCAGACAAACTTCCATGATTCACCGCTACTTTTTATGATCCATTAAAACCCACTAGAACTCCTTACTGCTAGCTAGTAGAACCCTTGAGGTCCACTGAAGAATTTTTAGGCCTATTAAAGAACTTGTAGTGCACTAGAAACCTAGTGGTTCTTGGTTCACCGAGTGAGACTATCTCGCGATGCACTAAAATTTTCATGAGAGAACCCTCGAAGCTCAACGCCCTCGTCATCTTCTAGAAGAAATTTTACAATGCACTAACATGTTACGTAAATCTCACAAAAATTCATTAAATTAAAAGAAAAATTAATAAACTCCGTTTTCTTGGTTCACATGTTCGAGCACCCTGTACATTTAGTCAACTAAAAAATTATTGCAATTATAAATATATCATCGAAAGTTGATTAAACCAAAGTGTACATAAAAAACGAATCTTGTAAATATTCTAATTTGTCCAAATAATTTTGGTCGATTACACTCTTTCGAGTTCACATTATTTGCTTTCAGAAATGTGAAAACTTACATTATTTAGAACGCTTCGTTATTTGCATGATTTATCTATCAGTGTCTATGGAAATATTAAGATACAGCAATTTTCTTTTCTTGTATCTTTATAAGGGTTATCCGATCAAATTCACCATGAAGATTTCATGGACTGTGGGGCCATTTAACGCCTTCAGCCCCGAATGTGTTTCAAAACACATACTACAGAGGCGGCAATTTCTGAGAGGTAAAATTGCTCGAACATAAAAATACACGAAATTGAGAGATACAGTGATAAGAACCTAATAGGATCGCACAAAAGTGTATTTTGTAGACAAACAAATGTTTTTTACATCTTCGTGGTCGAGTGATACATGCTATCCCGGAACGTGTCAAACGCGGGAACCGGGATGCAGGAAAAGCTCTGTATTCGTGCTAGCCCTGATATTAATCCTAACAGTCTATCAAGAATGTAATTATTTACATTGACAGTCAAGTCGCATAATCAATTCTTACAAGCAAACGTCGAAAAAGAATAGAATTTTGTAGGGGAAAAGAGAAACGAAAGAGATTGGAACATGTTGAAGGTTGAAAATGTTATCACTGTCGATCGTTTAATTGCAAAAAAATATATAATTTGCACAACATTAATTTTACAACATCGTAAACATTAATGACAAACGTTTCTCTCTCACGACTTCTAGCAAAAGAATGCTGTATAACAGTTTAGATTTTTATGGAATTTTTTTTGTTCGTTTTCCTTACACTACTTGTTTAAGTATTTGTAAACGTATGAAATGAAGCGAATCGCGTAAGTTTATTTGTAAATGGTTATTCTTCGTGTTCAATATGTCGACGCGGGACATTTTGTACCCTTCCCTGGAGAAGGACGTCAATTATTCTTCGTGTGTTTTAACATCGTTTAGGCATGATTGTAATTCTATGTCGTAAGTTTTGATTCAAACGTAATGTTCTTCACAACGCACACACATCACTAAGTTTAATTAGAGAAGCACGAAAGATAGAGGTTATGTACGTGAAGGAAATGACAAATGGAGTCTTTGGAATCAAAATTTTCTTGATATTGTTCGACCAAAATAAAAGTATTATGGAATTGTGAACTCATCGATTTACATCAGTTTTATGTAATTTTATCAAACGAATAATTTTCATTAATAAATTTCATTAATAATGAATATTCAAAAAATATAATTACAATATTACGATCAAAATTTACATAATTAATTTAAGAAGTGTAATTGTAGTTCGTGTGTTATCTTAATTATAAATTTTAATGAAGTTCATAAATATTAATTGTCCCTCATGATAAATTATTATACAACATTCATGTATAAATAAATAACAATTTTCTGGAAAAATGTAAATTTTTACTAATTTTGGTTCACTTTTTCAATGATAAAACAAAATCTCTCAAAATAAAGATCATATGCCCTTTTTTGTCGATTAAAAATATATAGTTAAAACTTAAAAAAAATGAGATCTAGATTTTAAGAAAAAATAAATTATTTCAATGGCAAGGATTATGTTTATAGAAGAACTAAATATAATCTATAACTATGTTTAAGGTAATTAGTCATAATTACACTTAAAATAATTACAGTCATAATTATATAATAATTATGTTTATAATTATTTATATATGATTCATAAATTTGTCTGTATAATTAATTTTTAATAATTTAATGATCAAATACGAATAATTAATATTAAATTATCAAAAATGGTACTCGACCAAAAATATAGACAAATTAAAATTTTCATTCCAATTAAAAATAAAATAAAGCGTAAAACAAAAATGCGCGGGAAATTACAAAAGTAAGATTAAGACGTAAATTCTTTCTTTATTTTGAACTTTGCAGGCTGTGACTTTACAAGATGATTGTTTTCAAAATTATTAATTCAGAGATTGTCCATAATTCTGTAAAGTTTAAATAAAATCGATGAATTCACAATTATGCTTTTACTTTGTTAACCCTCATAAGACTGCGTAGGGGTGCAAATTACTCCATTTCTTTCGTGTGTGTTTTATGTGTATATTGTAGTAAAAGTGTAAAGTTTACTAAATACATACACTTACTAATGTAATTTGTCTTATGCATGTTTAAAAAGTGAAAAAAGAAAGAGTTAACAATATAAAATAAATATATATCTGAAATATAAATCTTTTAGATGTTACACCTAACCTAATCTAACCTAAAATTATTAACCACTTCATTTCGACACTGTTACTTAAAGTTAAATGCACAATATGCTGTTGAAATTTTACATTTAATTTATACGTTATGATACCTAAAGACATTTACTAGTAAATGTACATATTTGTTAAAAAGAATAAAATAAATAAATTACAATATTGAAAAATAAATTTTATTAGATACTTATTAAAAATAATTTCATTTTGCAAAAGTTCAACGCATGTGTATTAATTGCATTATAGAAAAAGAAAATTCATTCTTCCTTTGCAAGATGCATAAAGGAATATACAACTTATAAGTAGAATAAGAAAAACAAAGAATCAAAGGTTGATTCATACAGTTATATCGAAAAATATGTTCTGAGATCATATGAGGGTTAACCTCTCACCTGCCATTTTGAATCTGCTCCTCGAAGTGTGCATTCAAACAGTATATCGTGAAATGAAAAAGATTTCTCTTCTCGTACAAACAAACTTTCTCCTCTTTTATTCCTCTTTCTCTCAAAATGGACGCACAACATACACACTTGTGCATAATACATGTATATCATAGACGTACACAAATGCATACATTCTTTTTTATTTTCTTTTTCTTGCTCTCGTGTATGTATTCACTCTCTGCCAAGAAGAAGCAGAAGCAGTGGACGAATGATTTTTGTAAGTTAGAAAGTACGTTTAAGGTGGTAGAAAAAACACTTCTGGAATAAAAGGTTATCTCAGTGGTGCAAAGGTATGCAAGTGTTACCTTTGTCTTTGATGTTCCCTAGAGTAATTGACATGAAGATACTTACACCTTACACCTTCTCTCTTTCTTTTCCTACGACAAGCCTCACACATTTCTCCTGGATGAATTTCACTGAATACGATTACAGTATTAAAGCAAGAAAACGAGAGACGATTTGCTTTTCCACACGTTCGAACTCGCGCATGCGTACACTATTACTATTCGAATCTCGGCGTGGTAATTGAAGCGCATGCGCACACAAGATTGCATTGGCGCGCGCGCATACTGTGAATATTTGAATCAAATTTGACGTAATTATAGAAGAGCCGACAAATAATATTTTTCATAATTACAGCGTGCACCGCTTTGAAATAAGAAAGGAATTCACGTCAAAGGCTTTTAATCTCCAAGTAATTAATAACATATTTGAAGATATGTGAACTTGTAAATTTAAAAATTTTTAAGCGTAAAAACTTGAAAATTTAACAAGTTAGAAATTTGAAAAATTCTGTAGTTTCGAAATTCAATAATTTGATAATTTCTTAATTTGGTAACTAGATTATTTTGTAATTTGCTAATTTGAAAATTTAGCGATACAATGATTTGGAAATTTGAAAATTTAATAATACGATAATTTGAGAATTTAAAAATTTGTGGATAGAGGAATTCTAAAATTTAGAAATTTTTAAATTTTGTTAATGAGTTCATTTGAAAGTCTAAATATTTAAAAATTTAGTAATTGTACTTTGAAAATTTAGAAACATGAAAATTTTAGAATATAAAAATTTGAAAATTTTAAGATTTTAATCATACTGTTTAGGCTGGTGAAGTCAACCTCTTTGTTAAAAACCATAAGACATGAATTTTCTATTTCTGAGAAGTGCACGATATAGTACAAAATTATTACTTTTTGGGTTTCCTATAATTCTATTACATTTGGGGCAAATTAGTGTTCCAAAGATTGTGCACTTCTTTTGTCAACACAAGTAATTGTAGCGTATGCTCATAATGTCATTTGAATCTTAGCGCAAACTACAGCGCATGCGTACATGGTATCGCGTTCACGCATGCGCACACACACTGCGACTAATCGCGCTGAAGTTCGAATTATACATATACGCGAATGCACTCTTCTGGAAAAATAAAGCGTTCTTCGTTTTCTTTGATTAATATTGTAACGCAATCTAACGAATTTCTTAAGAAAAGATCGCAGAAGATAAACTGAAAGAAGTAGAGATCGAGTACAACAGTAGGTCGAGTCGCAGTAATCATGAAAGATTACTTCTAAGAAAGAAGAATGAATCTTAACAACAATCGTCCTTCAATTTTCGACAAAATGGCTTCCACAGCATTAATCATACACCCTTGTTTTTCTTTTTTCATTTTTTTCACCTGTGCCCTCCTTCCGTTCTTCTGCCATATGTCCACCGATAACTTTGTTTCTTATAAATAGTTAATTTTTTGATTGTTGGTTTTCATGGCAGTTAGCTGCAACAGACATATTACTCTTTTTTGTTCATCAGTCTATTAATTTTTCAATAACGATGCAGATTGAAAGAAAATTGACTAAAACAGAACGAATAATTGAAAAATATTTGGAAATGAATAAACGAAATTCTGATTTTCAATGTTTATTTAGTTTATGAAAATTTCAACCGTAATAAAAGCGATTATAAAAATATCAATATTCCATAAACAAAGAGGAAAGTATTAAATGTATGCAAAAGTTTTTCCCAACACGCTGCTACAAATACATATCTTAAATTCAAATATTTTCCGCTTTTTCTCAGAGGCTAGGTTTACTTATTTAATCCTCGTGCACCGAAGAACGCAATCATCGAGTACAACATTTACTTCTGTTTTTTACTTAAATACTTAAAATTTGATGAGTGCATAAGAGTTAAGTGTAACAATTTTTGTTTATATAGTGTGATGAATTTGAAACGGGCTTTACAATTTTTAAACTAACCAAAGAATTACTCTTTTTCGATTTGTACCACTATGACTTATGCTGAAGAAAACATAAGAAATTTGTTTTAACAAATTTTTATTGTACAACTGAAGAAAGGGTAAATGATTTAAATGATTTTAATGAAAACAAAGAAAGAAACAAACAATTAATATAAATAATTTTTAGAAAATAAATACTTTTATTGTTAGTAACTCTACAAAAAATATGATAAGGGATACCGACCCAAAAATTATTGTGCTTAAAGTTGACTAATTACAGTAGACTCTTGTTATATTGCCATTTATAAAGAAGCGATGCTCTCTCACCAACGTAAGGTACAGAGATCTAATCGCTCCAATATCAAAAAAGAAAACATTTTGGCCAATTCCATGTTCTATTTCTACAGCTCCGTAGTTGGCAATATAACAACAGCCTACTGTAGTAAGGTTCTTATACCTTGTTCCATTTGAACAAGTTCTTTTAGAAGGACATAGAAATTTCTGAGGCAGAACCTTTAGTGATGTGCGCGAAACATGATACAATACAGTTGAAAGGAAGTACAGTCTGTTTGAAATAAATGCCGACATTAAAACATAATGTTGAAGATTACTTGAAATTTTTTTATAAGAAAGAAGTATAAGCTCTATTGTTAATTAAATAATTCTAAACTTTCATTACTCTATCCTATAAATATGGGGCAAAATTATTTTTTCAAAAGGATATGTGTTAATTTAAGTTAATGACAAATGATTGACCGTACATATTTAATTGTTTATTACTTTATTAAAAAAAGTATCCAAGGTTTTGATATTTCAAACTGTTTACGATCATAAACAGTTTTAAAAAGGACTATATCATCTGTGCCCCAATCCGGCGGGAAATTTGAACGATAATTAATATCTTACATGAATAAAAGATTGAATGTGCATGGTATATCTCTTAAAATATAAAAATTTGAATAGTCGTACGTATTTAATTCAGTAAATGTAACATTAAAGTTATTAACCTTATATAAATACACAGTGGAAGTAAAACATATGTTACTGAAAAAAGTGGACAAAAACTTCCACTCGAATAATACTGAAAACCTTCTAAAATCAGTAGGTGTATAACAGACTATAAGGTTGTGAGACTAGTAGATATTAAAATTACATATTTTATATATTAATGCTCAATTTCTATAAACAAAAATAAAATGGACAATTTTTGGCATAGAAATTTTTACTGTCGTATGCATTGCTATAACACGATGGTTTCATTGTTATTCTATAAAAATGTATATTCTTAAATACATTATAATAACATATATAGATTGTTTCTGTGCTGATTGTAGAATTTTATTTATGTTCAGTCGATTTTTTAGAGCAATCTACTTCACAAGTATAACGTAAATTAAATGATAATAAACTTTTCTGATCTTTAACCCGATTAAATAAACTGTATTCAAAGCGGCGACATTTACTTGAAACAGACCGTATAGATTCGTCATCGGGTTGAAGCAGTAACGTTCGCAAACATTTCATAACAGATAAGTATCTTTGGCAGACCGTTCGATATTTCGGAGAAATAAATTTCGACATCGCATCATCGGTGGACCTGCATGTCGAAGGCGGTAGGAGGACGCCATATATCGGATCGCGCGTTTTTATCGAAACGCACGCAACATCGTCGTTATCGATACACGGTAAAAAATACTTCAGTTAATAACGATAATAAGAATGTCAATAGCAATCGTACAAAAAAGAGGAGAAAAAAAATATATTATAACCTACAAATAGACTTCTGTTCCCAGACTTTTAATATTTTTTTTTCCTTTTTATAAATAAATTATCGTGCCCTCCCCCTCCCCGACCCCCCCACTCACCTCTCTTACATTCGATTCCCGCACAGCTCACGTTTCTCTTTCTACTCTCGTTCCTTAATATATTTAATTAGCGTTAAAATTTAAAAAAATACATATATATCTTCTCAACCGAACCGCGCATGTAAAACGACCCTAACTATGTTTTCACTTCTTACTTTGTTCCGCGTCTTAATCGTAATTTTTTGGTATTTTTCATTTTTATATCGGTTTTTTATGTAACTTATTAAACAATGCATCTCCCCACCACGTGTGCTCGCGTTCAACTTTCTTGATAAAATACGACATCAATGCGTTAATGGTAATAATAATAATAATAATGATAGTAGTCGTTAATATTAGTAATAATAATGACGATGATGATGATAATGATCAAATAATAGCAATATTAATGATAATACTTATACGTACGTATGTATGTATATATATACTAATTTAATAAAAGTTTCCATTTTTATACGATAGGTATAGCCATCGTTACGACATAGCGAGCTAATATATTCAGAAACCAAGGTACAGTTAGGTCCAACGTAGGCTCCCTTTGGCTAAGATAAGGGCAGAGGTAGCATTTCACCATTTGCTTTCGGTTGTAGGGGAATCTAGAGAAAACCTAACCACCTATCCTTTCGATTAAGGTGCAAGGATGAATTAGGTCCCTCGCACTCCCCAGGAAAAGCTAGGTTACACGCAACTGTACACGAAATCTGAACTGAAATAGCAATTTTAAGAACTTGAAACTTAGGATCGTACGAGGAAAAGTTTCGTAGAAGGTCAGTATGCAATATATCGAATATCGACTTGGAACCCTAAAACGAAGCATACGATCCAGGGAGTTTCGACGTCACTAGATTCAATTTACGATCTCGATATATCGCGGCGATGACTATATGCGTAATTATATACATGATATTATGTATTATACATTATAGTTAATAGCTGCAAATATATATATACATGTAAGTAAATGTTTGATATATGGCGACATTAATGAGACTGCAAACATGATAGCAACTTGTGATCACAATGGCAATTGTTAGTAATTATACAGGGACGAATCCAGAAAACAATTCGTTTTCTTTTTCATCGATATGGTACTGATTTCATTTTTTATAGTTATTATTTCGAAATTTCTGTTACGTGGTGACTCCCTCCATTTTTTATGAACACCTGATTTAAATCATTACTTTTTATTTTATAATTTATAAATAAGTTTGATATTATATTTTCCACTTGACACTCTTCTGTGCGTGAAAAAACAAAATTTGTTACAATATACAGGAGACTCCTATTATATTCCCAGTTTTTAGAAATACGGTGTCTGTAGAAAGTGTCGTATTGTGGACGTGCAACATTTTTTGGTTAAATTCAATACATTGCAAACTTCAAGAATTTTTATACTCATGAAATAAAGTTTTGTTCTGTATCTTATAAAATTTTAAATCGTACAAGATAATTTCATTGAGAGTATTTCGTCGTTTATAAATTCCAACGAGATTAATGTAGGTATGTTGCAAAATAAAATTGTTCTTACTAGTTCCGTTTTGGAATCAAATAAATTAATCACATGTATCATAATTGTTCCTATAATAATTCATATGAACTAGCTTATTTAAGTTATTATTGAATAAAAAGTAATGCAAGTATTATGAAATTTTAATAAAACTGATTTACATTGCAAAATAAAATTGCTGTTGCTAATGTATATTAATATTACTTTCAATAATATTAATTATTTAATCACAGGTCCTGTTTTTGTTTTAAACAGAATTTAAACACATTCGAAATTTCGCAAAAACGAATTTAAATCGTTCTTTTGTATATCCCATACTTTCCAAATTAATTTCTGGATCCGTCCGTGTAATAATAATATTAATAATGATAGTAGGTAGCAATAATAGTAGCAGCAATAGTAATGATAATAATACTAGAAGTAGTAGTAATGACGACGACGACGATAATAATGATATAATAATAATAGTAATAGTAATAATAATCACCAATAATTAATAATAAATATACATCATAATATAAATAAGTACAATAGCGAGGTATCATTAAAAAACATTACCCCAAAGTCGTTATTGAATAAATAGAAATTCATAAATATTAATAATAATAATAGTATTTAAAATGCAAGCAATAATAATCACGTTAATAATAAAATAGTAAAATATGTAGCATTTGGCAAATATCATTGCTGACTTCTTCTTGTCATACGATTATATTAAATAGTAATAGTAATAGTAATGGTAATAATAATAATAATAATAATGAGTATAAAAATGAGAATGGCAATAATAATAATGATAATAAAAGTAACTTCATAATTTAATAATAATAATATATATTAAATGTGTGCAAAAGTTCTATTTCTTTTTTATAATATCAATTGCAAATAAAAAAATCTAATAAATAATAAATATAATAACATGTGACTGTGTGGTAATTAAAACGATTTCTAGAGCACACTATGAAAAAGCACCTTGTAAACAACTAACATGGCAAACTTTAAGGGTTAGGTTAGGCATTGTTTAATTTTTTGTGTTATTAGCATTCCTGACTCAACAATGGTAAAATTGTATCGATAATAGGAAAATTTATTTATAAGAAACTCTCGTTATATTGCCACATTTACTTGGACTTTTATAGACAGCGCTGGCACCCTCGTCATTTAGTGTATACAGAGATTCAAAAATATTAAATTTATAAATTTGAAGCATTCAAATTTTAAATCGTGCGCATTTTCAAACCGTCAAATTTAGAAATTTTTTATTTCAGAATTGTGGAAATTTAGAAACTTGGAAATTTAGACATATAGATATTTAGAAATGTAGAAATCTCAAACTTAATAGGAACCTTTTTATATTGCTAATTCCAAGAATTCTCCGCTTCAACAACCTCTTTCGTGGCAATATAATGAAAGTCCAATACAATACAAATAATATAGCAAATGACTACAGACAGTAAATCCTTTTGATTCTCAAAATTAATACTAATTTGTAACGTGTAATGCTACTGTGTATTCTTAAATTAAACACATATAATTTGCCGACGCACCTGTTGCGTCAACAGCGTCGAACAAATTTAGAAATTTAGGCATTCCTAAATTCTCTAATTTAGCAATTTAAAGGTTTCAAATTTTCAAAAGAAGATATGTTTTAATTTAAAAATTCTCAAATTGAGAAATTTGAAATCAATAATCTTAGAAATTTTTTAATTGGAAAATCGTCCATCAATACTGCTGATACACATGCGTTTTTAAAATAAAAAAATAAACCAGTGACCCATAAAGTGAAAACAAACAATATTATATAAAACAAAGAAATTTCTGACTAAAAGGAACGTGTTCACCTTTGTATAGTTACCCGGCTACCCATTTGTATATTTCTTTTAACAATTTTTACTGTTTTTTGTAAAAATATTCCCAAACTCTCTTTGGACGCTTTCATGAGAATTTACATTTCCAAAATTAAACTTTGAAGTATTAAAGTTTAAATGGGTAACCGTGTGTCCATATAAAAATGAAAAGAAAAAGACCTCCTAGAACTTTCGCACACATCTTATAAATAAATAAATAAATAATACTCGTATGATAATCAGTGAGAACGATGACGTCACAACGATACGCGAAACGTTTCCCGACGGTGCATCAACTTTTAACAAAATTGCTTCCCGTCAATAAACTATTCATTTCGCTTGTGAACGTCTCTTTCACGTGTTTCCCGATGACTTAGACGTTCAGGTGTGTTAACCATAGCGTTCAACGCGAATCAATTATTAAAATTATAAAGAGGCCATGACTAGATGTTGAAATCGTATATCAGATTACAGCGTACAATTTCTCTTCTTTCCTTACGGCATAATAAATAACAAGACGATATAGCGACGTCATAAAAAATTGGCCAAAAGCCCCTCCATTCGTTTCCTTAATGTCACTTCTAACCTTACTTTCAATTATAAACTTCGATACACCTACAACTAGCCTTCATTTCTTTTTCTTTTCTTTCTTTTTTTGATAAAAATAAAAAATCGTCACGGGGGCAGGGGGGCTAGGGGGAGAGGGTGATGCGATTAACGATTACGATTATAAACATCATGGAATACTGGAGACTGATTATGGCTACCGTTAATAAATAACGTGTGTATAACGCGTTTTCGTACAATTTTCGCTCAGAAACGAGAGCCAATCCTCATTAACACTCTTTCATCCCCTCTGTCGTAAGCTACGTATTAAAAACGGACATTATCAACTACGAAATATACCTTAATTTACGACACACACCGTGCTACGTGGCTATACAAATCAACGGATCTTACGATAAAACCCTATTCGACCCTTCTTACCACCCTTTCTCTCTGTTTACGAGAAAGGACCGTGTCAAAAGACGAATGTACCGCTAAAACGAGAATCGACAACTTCCGTCGCCATTTTGTTATCATAACCTCTCATCGAAACGGAGAAATTCTCAACTCGACCTTGAGAAAATAACGCCTCGTGCTCGACGAATGGTAGGTTTCGTCCTTTTTGATCCAAACCAGGAGCCATCATCGTTTTCCTGGACTGCAGCGTCCATGTCTGTTTCAGTGAACAAGAAAATGGCGATCGTATCTGCTGCTCAGTCGAAACGAATTTGATTTTGTCCAGTGATACGTAAAAAACAAAATTTATACCCTTGTCACGCGTCAGACAGACAGACAGACAGACAGACACAGACAGGCAGATAGGCAGATTTGCTCGAGAAAAACATTTTCCTTCTGATTCATACCGAGTCGGAATTTAAATTATGCGATTCGGATGTATGAATTGCAAAAAACGTTCCAGAAATTGAGAATGTTATTTTGGAACGATGATTCGTGTAAAAATTAAAGATTTGTAGAATATTCGGAGATATAAGTTCAAATTTCGCGGTCACTACAGTTGGGCGCGGTAAATTTGAATCTCGATTGCCAAGAAAATTCTCTTATTTGCAAAGTAGATATGCAAACGCTTTCATAATTTATATTTCGACTCGGTTATGTCATCTAAAACATGCTATTTATCCGCGAATCTTATTCTATTTATCAACGAACGTTATTCGGTTTTGCTATGTACAAGAATGCAACATTTTCAACGAAATGCATTTCTCAATGATTTCAATGATCGTTCAGGAGGTAAAATGTACTTAAACAACACGAGAAACACACAAGAATACGATATATCCTGCGCTGTCATGAAATTTACAGGAATAATACCGTTTAGCCCGGTAATCCTACATATTAAAAAATATCCCTTTGATCGTTTGGAATGGTACGCAACTTGTCTTATTCTTAGAATAGATTAGAATCGATTTCGTGATTTCCTTGGAAATTCTTTTTCGAATAAAATCGACGACAGTCGAGAATAGGAAGAATCTTCCTATATAGCAGAGCTGTGTTATTGATTGCTATGCCACTTCTAATCCTGCATTATCACCATGGTGCTCAAGATGATTTAAAATAATTTTACACAATTCTGGTGATAATTTGTTCAATTATGGGAGTAGCTCACTGAATAGTGGGAGTGACTTGTAGTGGGAGAATTATAGTGAGGATATCTGTCGAGAGTTACTCATTCTATAGTGGGAATAGTTCATCCTATAGTGGAAGTAACTTATTCTGTAGTGAGAGTAGCCCATCCCATAGTAAAAGCAATTTACTTTTGTAGTTAAATTAACTGCAGTGAAATTAACATCCAATAATCCGTTCTATAGCGGATAACTAACTCAATAGTAACTTATTTCATAGCGAGAGCAACTTATAGAGGAAATAACTTATTTTATAATAGATAACTTATATAGCGGAAGGAACATCCAATAGTGGGAGCAGTCCACCGAATAGTGAGGGTAACTCATCTAATAGTAGGGATAACTCACCCAATAGTGAGAGTAGCTCGCTCAATAGTGGACGTACCTCACCGAAAAATGGGGATATCTCGCCTAATAGGGGGGGAGTCGTTGATCCTATAGCATACGTAACTCATTTCAGAGTGGATAACTCACCCAATAGTAGAAGAAACCCATCCCATAGTGGGAGTATCCAATATTGGAGGAAACTCATCTCGTAGTGGGAGTAATCTCACAGAAAAAATAACTCATCCCATAGAAGATATCCCACCACAATTTGCTCGAGTCAACTTAAGCTCGAGACCCAGCTCTGCCATATAGAAAGACAAATTGAAGCTCTATCTTACAATTTTATCAATTAAAACTTTCAAATTCTGGCGTTTGTCATTGGAATAAGAAATGTAATCGTATTCGGTCGTTTCTTTTCCTATTCTCGCCGCTATTTGCTCGTTATGATTTCAGAGTTTATCGAAGACTGCGAAGAAGTTGTACGAAGATCGTGTTTGTCCTTTCGTTTATTGATAACACGCCGCGTGTTATTTGATAATCATAATAACGATCACGATAATCTTGTTTAAATTGTTCGAATGTTATCATTAACCCTTAATAGTACTGCAAACGTGGGTCAGTTTTGTGTGGTGGTTCGATTAGGTTAGATTTAAACACTGAAGCACGTGTCAGATAGTTAACAATCCTTAGATTAAGTTAGGTTAGATTTATTCATTAATAGACATATCGCATTATTTATAATCTTTAGAATATGTTAGATTCCCTCATCGGGAAATACATTTGATAATCAACAATTTTTAGGTTAGATTATTTTTACACTCTGCGGGATATATCTGACAACAATTTTTTGGTTACGTTAGATTAGATTATGTTAGGTTAGGATAAGTTCATCCATTCAAGGATGCGTCTGACAATCGATAATTTTTAAGTCAGATTAGGTTAGAGTCGATTACAATAGGTTAGGGTTAGGTTAGATTTATCCATCGAAGGACGTACGTAACCCACGTTTGCATACCTAAGAGTCGATACTGACAAAAATAAGCTCAAAAATCCATCGTGATCATTTAATTAATAAAAAGATAAACTCGAGGACAGATCATTTCGAAACTTCTCCAATTTCTACGTCAATATTTTGTATTCTTTAATCGATACACTTCATGTGTATGTACGTGTACGTGTATGTGTGTGTATGCGGTGTACTCATACACCGTCGTATTAATTTTAATCGCGATAGCAATAATAATAATAATAATAATGATAATCACAATGATATACGTGTACAATAGTAATTAATACGTGTATACCACTTAACGTTCTAAGAAACAATCGATTGGCACCGTTGAAACCGTACTTTTAACACTTGAAGGCTTCGTCGGTTCTCTTCGATCGATTCTTCTCGTTTATTATTATTATTTGTTGTTTAATCGTTAGTTCGTTACAATCGTGTAATATTTCACCAGTGTTTAAAATGTCGTTCATCGACTATATAATACGATAACTAGGCATGCAACAATATCTGGAATGATTACTTTTTTTTTTCGTTTCCAAGTTAAAAATAGCGTTTTGCAATCACACAATCTTGACTTTCTGATATTCCCTTTCTTCGTCTTCTCTCCCTTTTTTTTTTTAATCATTCAATCATTTAATTATGGACACACGCACACAACAGACACACTGATCCTTTCACTCGAACGATAATGTCTCTTTCACATCATCTCACTTTAGTCGTCTCTCTCTGTTGTTCGATTTTTTTTTCTTCTTCATAAAGTAACATTACTTGGGCCCGGGGATAGTATTAACTTTTTGCTTTCATTGTTTCTTTTTTTTTCTTGATTACACACAGAGTCGCCGCGCGCCGCTAATATCATTCGAAAAGTCGAAAGCGAAATTCGAAATTGAAATTCATCGAGGGATAATACGGATGGTATCAAGTTCGTGTGGCAAGTTCCTTTCTTGTTTGTTACTTTTTTTTTTCGTTATCGCAGAGAAAAAATGTTCTTTTCTGTTTACCCTTCGTCTCGTCCCTCTTTCTCTTCGCCCCACTTCCGGTCCGGTTACGTTGCCCGATCTTCGACGACACCCGAAACAGTCGCCATAAATCACGCACATTTGCGAATGTACAAAAATATATTATGCAATATCTATAATCCGCTATAGGTTTCTAAAAACTCGTCATTTTTTTCTTTTTTTTCCGTTATTATTAATTCCTTGGCAATCGGCACGAGCGTCGTGAAATTTCGGGCAAATTGCTTTTCAGATACTTTTTTTCGTCTGTTGTAAATTAAATCGGAAAATCGAATGTAATTACGAATTTTTTGTTCTTATACTGCTTTCCGCGATGTTATTGTATACGTTAAACATATTACTGTTACGAGGAAGTATTGTAAGAAGGAATTTAAACGTTTTGGGAGATACTTTTTGAATTAATTCGATCTTTTGTATCTGGAACTGTCAAGGGCGTTTCAAGGTTACTGTTCAATACAATGGATCGATTCTTTGAAACATTTTATATAAAAAAGTATTAGAGTGCAATTTTGAGAGGATTAATAATTCATCAGATACTTTAAATTTCAAATTTGATATTTCGGACAAGTCAAGGATATTTCATGGTCACCTATTATTGAAGATCGATTTTTCGGAACAATCTGTGTAAAAAAGAAAAATTTGAAATAATTTAGAAATAAAACTATTAATCTTTTGTTAAAATATCATGTTTTATAATACTGTATTCTTTTAATATTATATGAAATATGTTTCAGAAATAACCTCAAAATTAAATGGTCATGTACTTTGTTCACAATCAAAAACTTGATATATTTCACAAATTACCAATTACTTGATATTATATTTCAAT
This sequence comes from Megachile willughbiella, assembly GCA_945859595.2. NCBI lineage: Eukaryota > Metazoa > Arthropoda > Insecta > Hymenoptera > Megachilidae > Megachile > Megachile willughbiella. Next base: position 18,080,584 of record OX243796.1, read on the forward strand.
ACTTTTTTATGTAGAATGAAAAAATCGTTCTATATGTAAAAACTGTAATTTACAATTAAAAATGTAAGAACTAACCTCAAAACTAAGTGAATATGCTTTTCCTTTCGTAATATTTATGATTCCATGAATTTCTTACAACTTTGATTTTATCACCCATAAAAAGCAGTATTAAATAAAACATACAAAAAAAAGTTATCTTCGATGATGTTTAAATACCACTACTAATTTTGTTCTTTAATATGATATAAAAAATGAATTAAATTCAAAGAACTATCGAATTAACTTGATGCAAAACTGGATATTCAAAATATTATATCTAACCTAACCTTAATTAAATTTCAAAGCACCGTAACTATCGAATTTTTCTCTGTAAAAAAAGTCAAGATTAAACGTTCCACAGAAATGTGAGTAAACATATCTAAATTCAACTATGGTAACAAATTTTCGAGGTTAGGAACTCAAGAATGGTTTTGCGGGAAAGGGATAATGGCGGACGAGAGAAGAAAGCAAAAATAAAGTCAGAGTAGAAGAGTAAAAGAATAAATAAAACAAGACAAAAACCAAACGGTCACATAGTGTGAACTGAAAATATTATTAAAAAGCATTTTACAACAAAAAATAACTAAAAAAACAAACAAAAATACGATTTACATTTAAATTAAGAACAATTGGGTTGTATCGTCTAAAAATAATAACATAACAAACCAGTATAAAAAAAATAATAAAGGAGAGAGATAGTCGCATGTTCGTTTCATTTTGTGTTTCGAGCGCGCGCGCACACACATCGAGGAAATAAAACACTCAGTCACACACATGTACACCTCCGTTCCTTACTTTGGAAATAATGCATATCAAAGTGGTACGTTCGTTCATTTTCTTTGCACGCCTCTTGAGAGCAGAGGAAAAATAAACACTGTGAGTGGCAAAGAAAACGAAAAAAAGATGGTAGCGATGTACGATATCGACAGAAAGTTTGAAAACACATACTCTTGGATAAAACGACTACACTTTTGTCACAGTTAATTGTATTTGCTTTTTTTAATTGAAACGTTTATTACCGGGCGTGGTAGGCTTCCCTAGGGGAAAATGGCGCCGTAGAAAAAGGAAACTTCCACCATTTACCTCGATATTGCGAGAAGTATTATTGCTACTGAATAACACGAGTACAGTAGACTCGCGTTATATCGCCACCTTCACACGAGTTTGCACATTTCTGGTACCCTCTATATTGTGGGCCACGAGAATCAACATTGCGATAGACTTTCGTTATATTGCAACTTTCATATATATTGATGCTGTACCAAACGATTGTAGAGCGATCCCAAGAGGGCTCTAGAGCAGTGGTGGGCAAGTGACGAGCACTCATGGGCACTGATATAGACAATTCCTTAATTTTCGATTTTGAAAATATGACATTTCTATATTTCTAAATTTCCGAATTAAGAAAATTCTAAACTTCAAAATTAAAACATTTAAAATTTGAAATACCTACAACTCGAAATTACAAAATTCTTAGATTTCTAAATAGCAAATTACGGAAATTCTAAATTTTAAAATAAAAAAATTTTAATTTGTAGTTTTAAAACTGAAATTTCTAAATCTTCAATTTCCCAATTTTTATTATAAATTCCTAAATTCCTAAATCTCTAAACTGACAAATTTCTAAATTTAAACATTTTACATTGTATATCTACAAATCTTTAAACTTCCAATTGTATAAATTTGAAAATTTCATATTTCACATTTCTAAATCTCCGGATTAGAAAATTTGAAATCTTCACGAATCTAGAACACTCCACCACTGAATGTACTGTGCACACCAATGCCCATGAGCTATTTTGCGGGCATTTATTTGCCCATCGTTGCTCTAGACAATTACGACGAGTGTTTTCGGTGTTCTACATTGTTTTTCTGCCTAGGGAGCCTTCTCTACCATGCTCGGCACTGTACAGTAACGAATGCAGTAAATTCTGATCAGTTTCCGTCAACATATTGTTACTTCAATGTTAATTTCAATCTATAAACAATATAGTTTGCATATAACCAACGCTATTTAAAAAATTTTCTTTGTCCCTAAAATTCTTGCTGTTATTATTTCATAAAAATTAATATAACGTGCAAATTTACACATTACAACAGGGACTTGCAAGCATAGTTGAAAATTGATAAAAAAATAGAAAAGAAATATACAAATCAGAATTGTACAAATACAGTCTCATTCAAAAGTCACGGGACGTTTATTAAACTTTCGTAAAGGCCTAATGAAACGATTAGAGCTGTTAAAATGATTAAATGAAAACAGTCTTTTTTCTTCTGTATTTTACATAATTAGCTATGTGTGTGATAACAGGTATGTGCAATAATTTATTCAAAGTTTAATCAAAATCGTTAATAATAATTAAAGCTTCGTTTCCTTCGTATGTATTTAGTATCGTTCCTAATTTTGGCACTCTAGCAACCGGCTTTGTTTCATAAAATATGCATACAGCTATTGTAACAAAATGTATTTCTAACATTTTAAATATGCTTTTCATTGTTTATAACATTTGAACAACTAAACATTTTATTTACTTCTACTCGGCTAATATTCAACATACGAAGCTATATCATTTAAATATTTAACATCATACAAAATACAGCATGCAAGTTTGTACAATCCGACAAGGGGTGATTCTACATGCAAAAATATGTTTGATAAGAAAATAATATTTTTTTGTCTGAAGCTTCATTTTCGAGAAAATCAAATTTGACGATGGGACGAGATCACAAATTAGTTTACTGAACTAGTTTCAAAGAAATAGTAACTATTTTGCAGATTATGGAAAATATAGCTTTTCACCAATTAAAGTGTCGATATGATATCAGTTAATAGACGTCCTTTAATTACCATACTGCAATTTGCATGCGTGGGATTCTCAATTGATCTTTTGCGCATGCGCCTTTGTTGCCATGGAAACCGAGTGACGCTAAAGAGGTAGCCATGACAATGTAGCATTTTCGCAGACCAATCGCGTCAACGTATCTATGGTAACGGACAGTGGTGGGGGTAGATGCTTATCTTAAACTCCTCCTACTAGCTGTAGACTCCTCCCCTTACACTTATTTTTGTCAAAAAGTCTACATTGCACCTAAGTGCATCATAACAAACCTGATTTTCTCGAAAACAAGTCTCCAACTAAAAAAATAAGATTCCTTTTTTAAGAATGTACATTTACACGTAGACTCACCCCATATATTGCTGTACCTGCTACATTCTATATAATTAATCCTTTGCCAGCCAACACTGGGTCAGTTTAAACCCAAAGTAACATATTTCTGTCAATGTTTAACACAAAACGTGGTACTATATTTAAGAGATTTTGCATGCTTATTACATTTAAATAACTTAGTATATAACAATCTTAAATTCTTATTAAAAACAATGAATTATCGCAAAGATATAAGATTGAATAAGAAAACTGCTTTATCTGTGACATATATACAGAATGCATAATTGTAAAATAATTATACAGTTTATAAACAGAATTTAGTGTTTAGTGAACGTTGGGTTAAAATTGACCCATGTGTGATGGACTGTTCAAGGATTAAAGATTATAAGAACGTGTTATAGATCGTGAGTATCCTACGACTTTTGAACGACAGTATATAATAATACTAAATTGATGAAAAATGATATTGTTTTCAAACTTTCTGTCAGTAACGTAATTGATTGGCTAGCTGGCAAGTTAGCATCATCATCATCATTTCTCTTCTCAGCTTCTTCTTTCGTCACTTGTCCTAACGGTATAAAAATTATACTGAACGTAAATAATATTAATAATACAGTAATGAATCCTTAATAGTAGTAATAGTAAGTAATAATAATATTAATAGTGAATAGTTAATAAAAATAAAAAAATACTAATAATAATACGAATAATAATATTAATAACTGAATCAACACGGCAATACGCGATCATTAAATACTAATGGACAGATACGTCGTGATGCAATTTATGTACATAATTCAGAGGAGAGGGTTCGGTGTTTTCAATCGTCTCGGGAACATACAAATTTACTAGCAGCGAGAAGAAATTAAGTAATACGTTTGGCAGTGAAATGTTTCGGAAAAATGAGCTTCCAGTACGATCCCTTTCCTCCATCATTCTATCTGACGTTCATCGAATACTGTAAATATACACGATAATTACTACAAGATTACACGATCTTAATTGCAACCTTGTCACTGTTAATTAAACACCAATGAATCAATATTTTCGTTGCTTTTTTTTTTTTATAAATCAAACTGACAAGGTTTAACTAAACGATGCCATTTTTTCGAACTTAACAACGAGATGGTTTCATTGTTTCGTAGGTTCGAATAAGTAAACGAAAGATGAATTATAGGAAAACCCTATCAGGTTTTGAAAACGAATGATGAATTATTGAGTTACAGTAGAATTTTTATATTTTCCTGCGCTATGGGCTCTAGGGGTTTGGCAAAAGAGGCGCTAATGGCACACGCGTTGTCCCCACTCTTCAAGTACTGCTACACGCGTAAGTTTAAGAGGTGTTTCCAAGTAGGAATTTATCGCTTTTAAAAGCCGTTCACTGACGTTATACGCGCATGCCTGAGTAAGAGGCGTTCCCAAATGGGAATTTATCTGGCACTGAGATCCTCGTCGTGTGGGTTTCGATCCTCTAGTCAATCACGAGGTAATTTTTGGTGGATCGTTAACAGTTAAATATTAATAATAGCGAAGCAATTCTTATTTGACCCCCCTGCCCGTCTACAAATTAGGTCGCGATGACCTTCCCCTCATTTGTTGTAAATATTCATTGCAAGTGAGTTGCGAAATATTAATGTTTTCAAAAGTGGGTCTCGGTTCATAAGAGATTGAAAAGCCATCATCTCGAAGGAAAATACGTTCTACTGCACTTTCTGATAATATAGAGCGCATAAAATTTCTTTCGTGGCGTAGAGGTATGAAGGATGACAAAATACGTAAATTTTGGTAGCATATTCTATTTTGTAAAATGGAAAGTTCGTACAGAGTGGGACAAATGTTATAGAGAAGTTTAATCCTCGTCATATTATGTCTAAACTTTTCTGTTGTTTTTTAAACATGCGTTGGATTTATTTAAAAATGTTTGCTGTATGTTTAGTTCTGTTTAAATTTATATAATTTTGTCATTCACTTTGGCAATGTCTGAAGGAAACTAGTCAGAAAATCGAAATGTAACTAAAATATCAACAAATCATAGAAATGTTCTGTATGTATAAACAATGACACCGAATTTCAACCAAAAATATCTAATATTTACAAAATGAAATAATAATATAACATGAATATTTAATTTTGGAAAATATGTTTGGTATTGTAATGAGGTAGTTCTTCATAAATTAGTTACTATAACGATTCATTTCCTTGGAGATAAAAGAAAGTATGAGTCTTTTAAATTTTTAAACGTTGAGTATGGTACCAAAACTTGACCACTACTTCTTTTGTCATCCTGTACACCACTAGCCATCTTTTTTTACATTCATTAACCCATAACTGGTAATGTGGGATCCAACAATTTGCTAACAAACGTAGCTGAGTTATTTTTTAAATAAAGAAGTAATTATAAATATTATTTTTCAATTATCTGTGCAATGGCTCAAGATTCCCTCAAAATCATTTATTAAAAGAAACTCAGTACAGCGCTAGCTTTACTCCCTTCACTCTAAACAATGCGCTCTACGCATGCGTCATTACAGTATACTTCATACCCTTATGCGTAAAAAAGCAGTTTAAGGTTACCGTGCTATAAATTCTGCTGAAAAGCATAGAATTCTGAAGTCGAATAAACTCGTTTTACTACACTTATAAATCTTGTAATATTCCTGTGCGACTAGCGATATTTTCTACAAAATGACCGCCATGACAGTTATGGGTTAAAAATGTTTTTCGTCATTCGTTTCGAATATAAGAATCTTCGAACTCAATCTTTCGTTCATTAATCAACTACTCTAGTTTAATTAATGAATAATATCTAATTTGAACAATCTAAATCAAAGAAATCTTATATGTCAAATATTTACTAATCGTTGATTTACTTTCGATTAAATTTCTCAACGTTTTTGTACAAAACATCTTTTGAATCCTGTTCAATTCACTTCATAGGACAAAACAGTTGCTAGTTTAGTTCACGAATATCTCGCCATTCAAACAAACAAAACATCTATTATCGGAGTAGAAAATAAAGTTGTCGAAAAGAGAAAATATATAACAACGGTTCGTAAACTGTGAGAGCAACTGTCGATTCAACAATTCTTCCAATTTGACATTGAATATTGTTTCTGAAAGGCCCGAAAATTTTGGAATGGCTGCAAGACTTTCCAGAACTTCCGGGTAGTCTAAAGGCGCTTGAGTTAACCTCCGAACGACGGAAATAAGTCAATTCAGGTTTTCGATCAACATTGTACACTTTCGAATTTTTGCGCAAATATTGCAAAAATGTTGTCAGTCACTACGTTTTGGATCCTTCAGCAAAATTAAATTTTTAACACCTGTTAGTTTACGAAAAAGAAATTTAAATTTAGCTTTTAATTTCCTAGTAACTAACATTTTTACGTTGATTGAAACTGCCAAAATTTTAAATTACATCTGTAACAGGCATCTATACCAAGGTTAGCTAATTTTCAATTTAAAATTATTTTTTAAATTGAAGAATTTCGTATATTAGTAGCAATAAAAAGGAGTGAGTGGCCACGGTCATAAAAATTTCAAAATTTTATAGAAATTAATTAATATTACGTGATATCTGAATGAATAATTCAAAATTGAAATAATGAACATGGGTAAGTGTCCAAAATCAAATTTGAATTGTTTCAGGGTCGTATCCAGTGAACGATAACGCCCTAATTTTCCACTTCTAAAAATTTCAGAATTTTCCAAAAATTTGTTACAGATTGTAAAGTAAAATTACAGTAGCCAATTTTATCGAGCTCTATGCTTATCGAGAAAAATAATTTCCCTGGGAGAAACTTCTAGATCCAACCCTGAGTTGTTAGTGATTCGCTGACCCGTCGTTCGAGGGTTAAAATTCGACACGCTAGAAAATTTTCCACCATCTCGAAACTTCTTCGTATAATTCGTGAACTCATTTTTTAATGAACGAACGCCAGCTAGCCTCGTTACAAATAACACTTTTCTTGATCTTTTCTTTGAAACATGTTACGTTTCTTGTATCAGAGATATGCTTTAAAAAGATTGTAACGCTTTCGTGACCCGTGGTGTCGAGGCACTTAAATGAATATATAAAAATCATAATGCGTACATACATTCACACATACATACAATAATAATAATATTAATAATAATAATAATAATATTAATAATAATTAATAATGTCGTTGATGATGGTAATGATGATAATGACGGTGATAATAATAAAAAATAATAATAGAATAATATAATATAATAATAAATTTTACTATTAAAAAAAATTTAATAGCAAACATGCATAGAGCTATCGTGGCTCCTTTCATCGTCGACTCGTCCAACAAAATATATTAATAATATACAATCAAATTCAAAAAAAGTCCCTAACGCAAATTCGTTTTTTACTGATGGTACTAAAGAAATGATACACAATTTTGAATGTTTAAAAACAGCAAGGTAAATAATAGCGTCGGTTTTGGATGAAGGTGGTGGTGAGGGGTAATTTTGACGGGAGAGGGGGCAAGATGGTACTCAAAATTACAAAAAAGAGAGCAGGCACAGGAAATGAAAGTTCCTTACGTCGTTACCATAACTCACTACGGCTACTCGCTACGTTAACACCACTACGATTAAAGATCGGGTCGAAGGAATAATAGAAACAAAATGTTGGATCGACGGTTTATCGTTCATCGATCAAACATTTCTGTTACCTCGAAGATCGGAAGACGAGCAGGAAAGAAAAAAAGAGAGAATGTCAACTCCTTTCAATGGATATTTCAATTAAAAGAGAACGTTTCTTGCTTCTCATCTTCCTTCGCAACACGAGTTAGTCCTCGTCACGGGAAAAGGTACGTCTACGCAGTTCGTTCTGCGCAGGTAGGCTCTGATTGGCTCTGACCAGCAACGCACGCGCACGCGCGTCAACGTCGTTCGTAAGGCCCAACATGCGCATTACAAGATGACGAAACAATTATGACATTGTCTCGTGACGAGGACTATAAATCCTTGTGTAACCGATCGTCAAGGGAACGGAACAAACAACAGAAACAAACTTAAGCAAAACAAAAGAGAATGAAATGAAAGGGAACTAAGAGAAGGTCAAAGTAAACGGCGTTGGACTGTTGCGTCACTGTCATAGTTATCAAATGCTTCGTCAAGAAGGAAAAAAACACGTACGTATATTCGCTTAACCACTTAAAAAAGAAATAATAATAAAACGACGTGTGAGGACGAAGGGAAAGGATTGAGTGGGAAAGGACCATCGATGTCCGTTAAACTGGAGAATCTCGAAACGAACGTCGTTAAACGGTCGGACGTCGATCGAAACTGTTCCTAAACAAAATGACCACCTTACTTCGTGCTATCTTTATTATTTTCGTATGCTCGTACGTGAGAGGAAGAGATAGAGAGAGAGCGACGAAACAAGCTCTCGTGCGCCTCGATTCTCTGCGATCCAGCGGCGTCAAAATGGCGGAATTCTTTCGCTTTGGATCAGAGTTAAAAACGAAGAATAAGTAAGCCGAGTTTAAGTCCCAAGCCAAATCGAAAGAATCGACAGTCAGAAGAAGAACCGGACGGGTATACGTTCGTTCGCACGATTCCAGGAAGATACGTGTAGGAACGTGATACATCCGATAGAGAAAACAAAAAAAGAAAACGCCCCTCGCTTGCTTTCGATCGAGAAGGAAAAAAGGAAGTTTTGCACGAAAGTAGAAAATAAAAAAATCGGATGGGGGAAAGGATTGACGAGGGACGGGACGGCGGCACGAGAGAGGTTAGGACAGGGTGGAGTGACTAGCGGCGGCGAGCTCTACAACTAAACAACAACAACAGTATTTTCAGATATAACAACATTAACAAGTAAGTTTTTCCGCGTGTACGCGCTTTAACGCGTCTCGTGTGGCTTTCAGTGTTCGCGTACGTAAACGCACGCAACAAAATTGGCGTTCCCGAAATCGCCTCTGATGCTTTCATCCTTTAACGTGTCGTGCGCGTGCGCGGCGGCGTGCGCATGCGCAGTAGTTGGAGACGCGATCGCGCATGCGTACGAGTCGCGCGAGCGTTCATTCACCATCGGGTACTTTCCTTTTCTCCCCTTTTTCCCTCGTTTTTCTTTGTTCCAGGAAACGTCGAGGACTCGCGATCAACGTAAGTTGCGCGAAAGTAGCCGATAAAGTAAAACCCGTCGTATTGAGTCTCGATAACTCGATTAACACTTGGTTTCGCTCGTGTGCGCTTACAGATCGTTCCTCGTGATCGGCGGGAGTAAGGTGGGTCGAGCGGGCGAAGGTAGATAGGCGAAGTGAGCACGAGCGGTGATGTTAGGTGGGCGAAGAAGAAGATAGGCAAGTGTAATATTAAAAATGATCGATGAGATCCTGGTCTGGGAGCCGTCGTGACGACGGCAACGATGAGAACGACGGTCGACGATCATCGCCGGCGTCGCGGCTTGTCGATGCTCTACATGCCGATCGGCGGTACTTGTACGTAACGATAAATGTAAAGTCGGTAATCCTTGCTGGCCAACACGACCGATCCGTCGTCCATTAGGGCGACGTCGAAGCACTGGGCGTGCTTGACCTTGCTCTCGAGGGCGGACACCAGTTGACCGTCTTGCGTGAAGATCGTCAAGTTGAAGTTGTTGTGATTGTCTGCTATCAGTATCTCGCCGACTGCGTTGATGCCTACCCCGATAGGGTAGTTCGTGATCCCTTCTCCGCCAATTTGGCGCAGATAGGCGCCCTCGTAGTTGAACACTTTCACGCAGTGGGCACGATTGTCGCTAATGAATATCTCCTGCTTGTCGTTTACGACCACACCGTTCGGGAACTCCAGGTGCTTTGAGCATCCAAACTTCTGGAGTACGTTGCCGGCCTGGTCAAAAATTATCACGCGCATCACCTTGCACTCGACGACGACGATGCGTCCTTTCGAATCGACCGTCACCCCGCGCGGATGCTGCAAAATGTTCGCCCCGAACTTGCGCACGAACTGACCATACTGGTTATATATCTGAATCTGATGCGTCGGTGAGCGTTCAGTGACGATGATATCACCGGACGTCTTCACTACGGCCACTCTGTTCGGATACAACAGTTGGCCGTCCCGTTTGCCACACTCCCCGAACTGGAACTTGAACCTGCCCTCCTTATCGAAGATCTGGATGCGATGATTGTTCGTGTCGGCGACAATGATGTCGTTCTGCGCGTTCACTGCTACTCCAGACGGTTCGGTAAATTGACCCTCCATAACTCCAAACTCCCCAAACTTACAATGATAGATCATCTTCTGTCGTTTAATCTGTGACTTAGGTGGGAATATCGCCGCGGCAGACATGAGCTTCGTGGTTAGGTCGAGAACAGAATCTCCAGAAGCAGCGTTCGCCGCGACGGCGACAGACGCCGGCATCGGGAAGTGGTCATTCGTGGTGACGACCGGGTAAGCATCGCTGCCTCCGTTGCTCCATTTTTCATAGGGATTCGCGTTCATGCCATTCAGATTCAGGTCGCTGATGGTCGTGGAGAATGGACCGAGGCTGTTCGCCGAGCTGAAACGTTTGGTGATGACGCTGCTATTGGTGTCGAAGGACGAGGGCGACGTTGAGGTGCAGGTCGAGTTGGATATCAGGCCGTTGCTGTAGGGTCGGTCCAGGAGAAGGCCTCCCAAGGAGCCAGCGTTAGTTGGTCCGTTATTAACATTGTTTCCGCCATTACCGTTGCTCGTAAGCGCCGTTGGTCGAGCGATAGGTGGCTGTTTTCCGATGGGTCCAGCATTGTTCTCGTTGTTACTTCGAACGTAGCCGAATGTGTTTCGTACGCCAACTTGTATGGCTTGATAATTACTCACGAACTCGAGGTCCACGGTTTGATTGGCGATGTCCGGGGTGTAATTCAATAGCAGCTGAAGTTTCGAGTCCAGAAGCTTCTTAACCATCAGTACCTCGGTGACGGTTGTGTATTTAGTCAATCTTTCAACAAATTCGCAGGTTTGGAGCATTTTATCGGCCATGTCGTTGGCCTTTTGCGTCAGGACGCCCAGAGATATCTGCTTGGTAGAGAATACCGATTCGAGTTCCTTCAACAGCTCTTGCTTGCGCTCCTCCAGCATTGATCTGTAGAACTGGAACGTGTCGTTGATCTCGTTTTGCGCCTTGTGATATTGCACTTGCAGCCGGGCTGCACCGTGATCCGCTGCCTTGATGGCGGCCCTCACGTCCGCCGCTTTGGCTCGACACTCCTGGACCACTCTCGCCATCGCCTCGAGCTGTTGCGTGCCAACCTCGGAGATATGCGCGCAATCGTGCAACGGACCAGGATGATCGGTGATAGTGCACTCCTTGCAGACCAGCACCGTACAGGTGCGACAGAAGTATTTCAGCAGTTCTTGTTTGTGGCGGGAACAGAAGAGCACTTTCTCGCCGTTAGTGTTGCCACCGTTAACGACCAGGTTGTTCTTCGGCATCTCGTTGTTACTGGTTGAGCTGGTGACCGTTTCTAATTTGGAATCGCCCAAGTTCAGGACCCGATGGCCCTCGAAGCAGTGCATAAATTGATGCGCCATCACGCAATTCGGACAGAGGAAATTCGCGCAGTCGAAACAACGCGCTACAGCGTCGGATTCGGTGGATTTACAGCCGGTACAGCGGACGCCGGCGGCGCTTCCTAAGCGGCACCGGGGGCAGGGCGCTTCTCCAGGTTTCTGTGAATCGAGGCAAAGGTCGCAGCTGTCGACGTCGCAGATCGCCGAGTCGCTCGCAGGCGGAGAACTGCCGCTCACTGTGACCGGGGACAGCGAGGCCAGGGATCCGATGGAATTCGCGCGCGATTCCAGCGAGAGTGTCGGCGAGGCCATCTTCAGTCAACCGGCATCCCTGTTAACAGAGCAAAAAATCCACGTTAATAATATTATACAAGCTCGTTCAACAATATGAATTTTCTTAGTTCAAGCCAATTTTCGACCGAAGGTTTCAATTTCATCTTATCGGATTTCATTTCTTCTGGAAAATATGTCAAACTGATCGTAAAATAAGCAGACGAATTTTGGACTGAAAAGGTTGTTGAAGCTATCAGTCCCATTTATTGATTCGAGGAGTAAAATGAAGCGATAATTGAATCCTTAATTTTATTCTGTGTTTGTAATATATACATTTAGTAGAATTATTAACGTTTTATGTTGTATTCTTGATGTAGCTAAAGGAGGCTCCATCAATTGTTATAAGTGTATTTGAGAGGTAGCAAACATTACAATCAGTTTGGGAAGACTGACAATTGAATAGGAGAAATTTATGAAGTTCTTAAAATATAAAAATTACTTTTACATTTAAGGATTTAGAGAGATTCAAAATTATAAATTTAACCCTTCAGAATTTGGAAATGTTTAAAATTAAATAACGAATATTTTGATATTCGAAATTTAAAAATTCAAACATTTCAGGCTTGAAAGGTTTTAATTAAATTTTAGCATCAAGCATGCTGCATAGTAGTCGCAAAAATATAGGGTGATCGTAAATACAGCAATTTGTAAATTGAAACATGTTTTCATTGAGAATGTCTCTTGACAAAGATTTGAAAACAAATATTTGCAAAGAATGTTGCACAGCGTCTGCAGACATACCGTGGTTGTAAATATCTGGGTTTTATTATTTTTCACTTTGTCTTTCTCCACAATTTTTAATATAAATATTTGCAAAGAGTATTATATAGTATCTGCAGAAATACAGGGTGGTCGTAAACGTCAGGATTTTGTTACGTTCAATTGTGTTCTTCGCTAAAATTTCTAATATAAATTTTTGCAAAGTATAATACACAGTAACTGTGAAAGTTAAATAAAAGATTGTTATCTTCAACTTTAGCTACCATTAAGACTTCCAATTAAAATTTGTACAAATTAAATTACACCGTAGCTACAGAAACATATTGTGGTTGTAAATGTCTGCTTTTTATTATCTTTAATTTCAGTAAAAACTTCAACCTTGTCGCAAAGTGTATTGTAGAGTGACTGCAGAAATATAGCACAATCAAGATTTGAGGTATGATAAGTAACGGATAATTATCAAGGCATCGTTAACGTGGTTTTTTTAAACGCAAACGAAAACACGATAAAAGATAAAGACATGCAAACAGGACGAAGTATAGAAGAAGACACAGGAAAAAGAGCGATGAAAAAAGAAAAAGGGGGAAAGAATATAACTGTAAGGGTAGAACAAGGAGGATCTTATCGCTCTAGGAAACGTTTCTGAAGTCAGGCTAAGTTACTCTTCTCTTTGGTACGCGGTACCTTCGTGTAGGAATTTCGATCGAGCCCCGAGATAAAAGGTGAATGCTTCTAAGGACTCGCGGGTTCGAGGCCACAGGAAAGCACCTTACATTTAGCATGGCGAATATTATGTGATATACAATTGGAATGGTGAAACTCTACGAGTTTAACACTAGATTTACGGAACCTGTCAAAATCATATCTCACATTCTTTATTCTCAATTATGAACATTATTTAGCAGATTTTGTTAAAATTGTATAAGCTAGTTTATACATTATTCATTACATATTTATTTTTGTAGTTTAGGTTCAATTTTAATAAAAAATTTACGACTTTATAAATTGACTTTATATTTTTTATTTTTAATTATGAAAATTATTAAGAAGCTTTTGTTAATATGTATGTTAACCTTCATCGAGATAAAAAATTATTGTACAAACTAGTTCATCTATTATTATATTTATTTTTATAGTTAAGTTTGGATTAAAATATAAGTGGTTATTAAACGTCATTAAATCTAAGGGTAATTCATTTGTAGCGTAAATTCGATACATTTAAGGTTTTCTGATTAAATGTAATTCTACTTAATTATTAAAAATAATTTATATTTTCAGTTTTATAATATAAATATAAGGATGGTAAAATATGTTGTTATATCTTCTAGAATTAGAAAAATGAGTGAAATTTGAAGAGATCTGATGGGAAAACGCGGTGGGATTTTTGAAATTTTAAATTAAAAATTGAGAAACTTTCAGAAGTTTGTACATTTAGAAATGTTCCAATTTTTGGATTTGAATTTTTGAATATAATTTAGTTTACTAATTTGATTACTTTTCAAAATTTGAATATTTAAATTTATCAAGATCCTCATTTCCATACTTTCAATCTTTGTAAACTTTCATGTGCTTCAAGTCCTAGATTTTCAAATTTATAAATTAAGAAATTTTTAAATGAAAAAAATTAACAAATTTAAAAATTTACGAAGTTAAAATTTTCAATTTCAAATTTTCAAATTTAAAAATTTACGAAGTTGCAATTTTCAGTTTTAAATTTTCATATTTCAGAAATGTTTAAATTTAAAAAATTAACGAATTTCAGAATTTATAAAGTTCCAATTTCCACAGTTTCAAATTCTCAAATTTATCGGTGCATTTTCACACTTCCAACGTGTTAAATTTACCAATTCCCATATTTCCACACCGTATCCTCAAAAATTCAAATATCGTGCACATCTTTCCAGCACATACCCACATCTCACCCACGCGTTCAGTTATTTACTACAAAATAAGTCTCGTGTCCAATACAGAAAGAAATGCTACGAAACAATTTTGAATAATTCCGGCAATAAGCAAGAGCAAGGACATAAAGTAAAGAAGTGGGAAAAATTGAAAGGGAGTAACGATGAGAAATCATGATGGGAACGGAGAGGAAGTGGCAGGGTAACAGCAGGGAAAAGACGAGAAGGAGAGAAGACGAGAGAGAGAGGAGCGAGGAAGTGGTGGGAGCAGGGAGAGACCAAGGAGAGAAAGAGAGCCAGAGAGAGAGGAAGAAGAAGAGAGGGAAATGGAGACAGAAGAACGCGGTGCCGAAGGTAGAGTGCGTGCACCCCGATCGATGAACGTCGTTCAGGGGTCACGTTGTTCCTCCCCGCCATGTTTCTCATCCACAGGCTGCCAACTTGAAAACGTGAGAGGGGGAACAGACGAAAAGAGTATACGCTATAGCACGTCCGCTACGAACTACGACCTTGGACGAGAAAGGTCTCGAATCGGTTCGCGAGTTACGGGAAAATCCATTACTCCTCAACTATAGTCATCTCTTTTTTTTTACGATCAATTTAACAATTGATGCACTATTTATTTTTATTTAGATCGACGTTTTTATTCGGCAGATTAGGATTTCTCTTCTTCGGCGTTGACCTTTAATGAACTTGGGATTTAATATTTTATTTGAATATTCACGAAGTTTTTGATAGTCATATTGTTCAAATTTATGAATATATATAGTTATATATTTTCAAAGGTCAAAATTTCTTATTATAGGAGAGTCCATTACTCCTCAACTATCGTCATTTCCTTTTTATGATCAATTTAACAATTGTCCTTTATGGTGCATTATTTATTTTTATTTAGAATGACACTTTTATTCAGATGTCTTCTTCCACCTTTAAAGTATGTACTTGGAATTTAATACTTTGTTTGATAACAAAAATTCATGAAGTTTTTGACGGTCATATTGTTAACACCTATAAATATATGTATTTATATATTTTTAAAGGTAAAAATTTCTCATTATTATCCACCACTCTTCAACTATCGTCATGTCTTCTTTACAATCAATTTAACAATTGTTCCTTATGATGCATTATTCAGTTCTTTTTAAGCTGGTATTTTTATTAAAATGATTAGGAATTGTCGATTTTGGTGTTGACCTTTAAAGTGTATACTTGGGACTTAATATTAAGAGAAATTCAGGAAGTTTTCGTTAGAGAAATTGTTAAAATTGATTTATAGATTTTGAAAGGTCGAAATTTCCGGTTAGGGGAAAAACCCCCTTATTCAACCACGCTCATCCCTTTTTACGATCAATTTAACAATTGTTCCTAATGGAGTATTATTTAGGTTGGTATTTTTATTACGAAAATAAGGACTTGTCTTCTTTGATGTTGAAATTTAATATTTTATTTATTTAAGAAATTCATGAAGTTTCTGTTATTCGAAATAACAAAAAAATTGATAGTTATTTACTGTTATTATTTTGCTAATGTTTTGCTATTCTGATATTTTGATTTTCATCATTTCACTACTATTATTTCGCTCTTTCAATATACTACTATAATAAAATTTCAATGTAGTGCCAGTCTACTATTTCACTATTCTAGATTATATTATATTATATTGATTGTATTACATATTGATGTACTGATTTATATTTATGTAACGATAAATATAAATTTCCAAAGATTCCGGTTTCTACAATAAGAGGTACTGTAATCAAATGAATTATATTCATACAAAAACAAAAATACTTTCAAAGTATTTAACATTGGATTTTTACAAATAAAAATTATGCATATCCAACAGAAAATTATTTGTAGGATTATATTTGAAATTTGTACAATGTCACAACCATTATAAATCAACTACTATTAATAATAATTAATTATATATGACTTAAAATAACAATGATTAATTGCTCGAAAATATTCAATCATTTTCGCTCATTATTTATCATGTTATAATTAATAAATTACCCTTGATATCATTTCAAAACCTCTAACGCCGAACATAATCTAATTTTCATGGCACAATCAATTTGCTCTGATTAATTATGTCTTGAAAATGAGCTTGCATTAACCTAATATGAATTACGTTTACAAAATCAGAGTACATTAACCTGGTATGAATTATGTTTTGAAAGTCAGATTACATCAGATTATTAAATTACTTCATTATTCATCGGCCAAAAATTGATAAAACAAACTGAAGGATAACATAAATACACGAACTTATGAATTAATTCATAACGAACGAATAAAGTTGAAATAAATTACTTAATACGTGACTGTCATACAGAAGCAGTTAAAAATTTAATTAAATCATTTTGCTTCTAACAAATCTTACCGAGTAATTTTACAATATTTTGTTACATTTATTATCCACAGTTTCAAGCATTTAATACGAGTATTTTCCGCTAGATCAGCGAATAAATTTTTTGTAAGATACATGATAGATATGCAAAATTTAAGCATCATGTATGTGAGTGACGTGGCAGTCAAAATATTAAAGCATACAAGGACAACATAAAGGATTACCATATTAGAATTGATAAATTCGTGACCGAGTGAATCGATGTTAAAAGAAAAACCATTAATCCTTCCTTGTTAATAAAATAACAAATGGCCAACAATGCAGACGGTGTGCGAATAATAAGTCAAAGCTCTCGTTACTCCTTTTTGACTACAACCAAGAAAATAGTCTTGCATCGTATCTCAAATGTTCTTATAAAGGTACAAACCAGCGCTTATGCGCCACGGTAACAACATTAATCCTACTGGCTAGGAGACCGGATCCTCTAAAAAAAAGACTAAAAGAAAAAACTCAAGGGCGAACCATAAATCTTGTCGTTCCTCGCCAGGTCACCTTTGTATGCCAACCAATCACGGCTAACTGCATCGAGAAAATTGTGGGAGGGTCAAAATGATTCATATTAGGTTGTTGCATATCGATGTACTCCAGAATGCCACTCGTCGTACATCAATATGAAGCTTACAGTTTAACGAAAACGATTACATAAATAATTCATCAACGTTTTTAGTATAAATTGATGGGCAGTTGTAAACAATTATTGATTTAATATAAAGGCAACGCAAAATGGTACTTATGGTGCCTCAATTTGAGACTTATGGTTTCATGAAAAGGTATAAGGGTTCTGTTAATACAAAATGGCTGACTTCCAGTTATAGCAAATGATGTCGGATTTTGAATCATTCAAAGTTTGATATGATTTGATGATACAAAAGTATTTCAAAATTGTATACCAATCTTAAGCTTAAGGATTTTGTTAATGTCCTTAATGCAAAATGGTTGTTTCCTAATTATAGCAAATGATGTGAAATTTTGTATCACAAAAAATGGACATAATTTGATGACATGAAAATATTTCAAAATGGTACATGTATAGCAATTTAAATTTCATGAAGATTACTATATAAGAGTTTTATTGATACTCTTATTAAAAAATGGCGGATTACTAGCTTTAATAATCAGTGACTGAATGAAAGAAGTAAAGTGAATATTGAAATATCTAGTTTCAAAATTATATTTTCTAATACTGTTTGATGGCATGAAAGTACTATAAAAAAGCACTTGTAACAAATCAATTTGAAGTTTATATCTTGGAAAAATCAACAACGTTAATGTTTCATTAATACTTTTAACCCCTTGTTTTATGTTTAATTTGTCAGGTGCGTCAGTAAGAACTAACTAATACAGCCATAATATAAAAACAAATAAAGAAAGTTGAAATGTTATGTCAATTTGGTATTATGCAAACGTTGACTATGCAAATTATAATTGGACTTGAACTCCAAACTGAAGCGTACTGAAAATTCGAGTAAAATTGATCGCAACTGAAGTTCGAGTGCGTCACGAGTCAGGTTCGTGGAAATAGTGCAAAGGGTTAATACAAAATGGATGCTAGCTAGTTATAGTCAATAATGTATAATTCTGACACATACAATGTTCAACATCAATAATACGAAAGTATCTCAAAGTAGCAATTACATCAATTTAAAATGTGAAACTTGAAAAAAAATGACTACAGAAGAGATTCGTTTAAATTTTTTAATAAAAATGTCTGGCTGTTACAGTAAATAATGTTTAATTTTGAAACACAGAAAGTTTGATACAGTTTAATGACATGAAAGTACTTCAAAATGGCACCCAAAGTGTACCAATTTAAAGTTTATTGTTTCAAGCAAATACCTACGTTAACGTTTCATTTACGTTTTTAGTCCAAAATGCCTGGCTGTTAATTACAGTAAATAATGTTTAATTTCAAAGCATGGAAAGTTTGATAGAATTTAATGACATGAAAATACCTGAAAATGGCACCTGTACACTGTATCAATACAAAGTTTATTGTTTTAACCGAATAACTACATTAACCTCTCGTTGCATTTTTAATCACAATGACTGAGTGTCAGCTGAAGCCAATATTTGATCTGAAAACGTATAAATTATGACATAATTTGATAACATAATAATATATACGGTAAAATGATACGTATGATATATGAATCTAATTTGAAGTCCGAAGAAAATGATTGCAGGGACTTCTTATTAAGCTGTATGATTTTCTGTTAGCCACTTACAAGATTTTATTTCAAATGAGAAAATATCTACATTTGTTCTAATAGTAATTAATTGATAATTTAATTGCTGATGTAACAAATGGTTAGTTACTTAATTCCATTATAATCAATGTATTAATTATTAAGTTACAAAATTTAATCCTCTGATACAAGACTATTTAAAATTTTAAAAATAATGCAATTTTGATCCCTTACAAGTGATGCTAAGGAAATGATAAATAAATTTACTGACATTACAAATTTGAAATATTTTTAGAAGGTGCAACAGAAATTTTTAATTATGAAAAGTAAGAAATACTTTTAATTCTCTTATTCGAAGAGTGAAAATATAAAATAGCAATAAATGACTAAAAAAAGTATTTTCTAAAAAATTCTGTTTTTAAAAAATGTGTTCATATCAAAAGCCAATATAAGTATAATAAACACGATTGGAGGTATTATTACATTTATTCGCAGTATTTACAAACAATAAACTTTTGTGTATTTCAATAAATAACATTCTGATAAAGAAAAAACTGTTATCTTGAGGAATGCTTTACAATTTCATTTATTTCCGTTCTTCAATTACGAAATTTGTTATTTACCATGCTTTCATACAAAATAAAACACAAGAATTTAATCAAATATTTGATGTTGCATATATGCAACGCAACAAAAGATTAAAAAAACAGCAAAAAACGAATAAAAACAATATGAATATGTGCATACTAACCTTTTATTAACCTTTGAAAACTACCATCAAAGAAAATGAAATTGATATCATAACTGAAATTTCAGTTCGGCAATATTTTTATTTTCTTCCCTCTGTGTACAAAAATACTTTAACGTTAACCGTGTACAAAGATGTAATTACATCCTATGCATTTTTAGTGCTCAAAAAAACGGCAAAAATGGTTGAACAAAATTTTTTTATATTTTATTGATTTTTGAAATAGCTAGGTAAAAAGACTACTATAAAATTTAATTTGAAATATTAACCTGGGGCGTGTTTACACCCCTGTACACAGAGAGAATATTAGAACTTACTGATGACAATAAAGAGCAGTTAAATATTTTATTATTATTTAATATTAAATGAAAAATATTCAAATTATTATTTTCATAGTTTATTATTTATTTCTCCGCTACTTTTAATTTCAAGTTAAGTATGTATGATTAAGATGAAGAATTAATTTATGTTTTATTATTCGTTTCTTTATATTACAACTTTAATTTTAATTTCAAAGTGATACGCAGTTAGGTTTAGTATTAATATCACTAAAGTTATCATTTTTCATAAAATTGATGAAGGTATTAATATATAATATGATGAATTTACTCGATAATAAAATGTATTATAATTTGTAAAATTATAACTAGTGAAGATACATATATTTTAGTGATATTAACAATTACGTTTACAAATTGTAAAATGTAACAAAATCAAGAATTTACTAATTTCGTCATTTTCAATGTGCTAAGAAACCCCTTTGTAACCTCTCTGAAGCAATCACCTCATCGTCATACCCGAACACAGTAATCATGTTCTGCAAGACGATCGGAATAGACTATAACTATAGAAGTCACAGTTCAATTCATCAGACAGTCGATAATAACTTATGACGTTAATATGAATCAACTCTATAAAAAAACCCTCTCAAAATACTCGAAAAGGATTTAATATGAAATTTCTCAAAAACGAAGTTTTCATTTCACCCTATTTTCGATAGTACGATCACCCTGAAAGGCAAAATCGGAGCACCCTGAAGGGCAAAAATCGATATCGTTCGAAAAGTTAAGTGGACAACAGTGGATCATCGATTTTCGTCGATGGCTACAGTTGCTGGGCACTGAATATGTTTTCGAGCAAAGACTGCAAGCCTCGGTTGAATGCACTGTAGGAAGGGGTGGCGGACGGCGCGTCTGGTTTCTATGGAAACACTGCATCGACCACCCCAACCCTTCGAGCTGTATTCCGACGAGGGTCGAGTCCGTCACCCGATGGTGGTGGAACTGTCGAGGAAGGAGTAACCGCCCCTGGAGGACGGTAACTGCCGGTGCATCGTCCTTCGACGCAACACGGCAATGCGTATTTCTCGTTTACAGGGTGATCAAAAAATATCACCGTCGCATATTACGCTGCTCCATTTAATCCTACGTTTATATGTCTTACTGTTACACGGAAGCCCGATAAACTTAACACTAAACCTACCGACGTATAATGTGCACTTAAGAATTAAGTTGAAAAGTAAATAAACAAACTACGCAGCATAAATTAGTACGCACACTAATTCTTTATCTCCATAAAAATTAAATCAGCAGTTGACTAGTTTTTAGAAAATATGAAAAATAAGGTTTTTATAAGTTGTGCATTTTTTATGAAAGTGAACTTAACATTAGTTAAATCTTAGAACAAATGTGAAGTGAATGCTAGCTAAGAACGAATATCTAAATTTATTAGTGTAGGTAACATGCCATTATGTTTCTATTTCCTTAACGTTTCTTTTAAAAATAGCTGTAGAGTCAGCTAAAAAGTTCATATGTGTGAACGTTAATCGAATTAAATATATTTATTCTGGTATAAGTCAGCTGTTAGCAAACAGAGGATCAGTTATTAGTTATTTAATTTTTGAGAATGGTTCTTTTTTACCAAATTTTTAAATATATTTTGTAAAAGTCAACTTTTTTTAAAAGGTGGTCTTGTTATACAATCTAGGAAGCTTGAAAAATGTCTCTAGGCATCGTCTACCGCTATTTAATGACAGAGCAAGCAGTTACCACTATTCAAGTGGAACATTTCTTTTAACTGGTCAACTACTGGTGCCATTAGTTTTTATGACAACCATATTAATAAATTTTGTAATGTAACAGCAGAAACCTCTGAAGGGGTCATTTGACTATTCTGATAATTTTAGTGTTAATGTCTATATTTATTTATTTCAAGAAAATTGGAAGATCAGGTATTTGTGAATTTAGAAATTGAATGATTTTAAAATATAAGGATGTGGAAATTTGACAAAATTAGGACTTTGTGAATGTGGAAATTTGGGTATTTAAGAGATTTGGGAATTTAAATAGGCATTTCAGAATTTAAGAATTTCGAAATTCATTTATATACAAATCTAAGACTGTAGCAATTCATAAACGTAGGAATTCAAATATTTAAAAATTCAATTTATATGTTGAGCAAACATGAGATTTATGTTATAGGTTCAAAAATCTAGAAATTTGTAAGTTTACTAACTCACAAATTTACTTGCATAAAAACGATCAAAATGATGCATATTATGCACTAGAAACTTAAGGGAGAAGTAACGGTGGCGTATGTATCCTACTCTGTGCGTAGTATGATATATATTTTGAACGAAATGTATTTTATAATTTCACACTTACAAATTTCCAAATTGCTAAAGTTATGAATTAATAGGTTCCCAAATGTATAGATTACAATTGCTAATTGTAAATTTGAAAATCC
Source organism: Megachile willughbiella (assembly GCA_945859595.2). Taxonomy (NCBI): domain Eukaryota; kingdom Metazoa; phylum Arthropoda; class Insecta; order Hymenoptera; family Megachilidae; genus Megachile; species Megachile willughbiella. The sequence continues at coordinate 18,103,356 of OX243796.1, forward strand.
ACAAATTTATTAACTTAGAAATTTCTATATTTCTATATTTTCAAAGGTCAAAATTTCCGATTAGGGCAAAATCATTGACATGACAACCACCCTCGTTTCCTTTTTACGATAATTGCCTTAATGGTGCATTATTTAAATTTGTAAGTTGATATTTTTATTCAAAAAATAAGGGTTTGTCTTCTACTTTGGTGATGACCTTTCAAATATGTGTTTGGAATTTAATAGTTTATTTAATAAGAGAAAGTCATTATTTAGTAGCCAAATAGTCAGAATTAAGAATTTTTAGACTTAGTAATATAACAATTTCAGTTGTCCAATTTCCGAATTTAGTGATACAAAAATTTGTAAATATACACATTTACAAATTGTTAAAGTTATAAACAAATAGATTCACAATCTTCAGTAATTCATATACTTAGAAATTTCTATATTTCTATATTTTCAAAGGTCAAAATTTCCGGTTAGGGGAAAATCCCTTATTCGTCAACCACCCTTTTTACGATCAATTTAACATCTACCCTTAACGATGCATTATATAGGTTAGTATTCTTTAGGTCTTAGGTTATTATTTAGGTTCGTACTTTTATCTAAAAAAATGAAATTTGTCTTTAACATCGACCTTTCGAAGTACACAGAATACTTCACCTGTTTAGAGAACTGCATGTAGGTTTTGTTAGTCGAATTAACAAAAAATGTACAGTTATTAAATAACAGTTTTATTACCTTATTTAACTAAACAGTGTCAGTCTACATATTCTAATGAAAATATGGATAGTATTTTTACAATTTAAAAATTTACGAATCAATAAAAAATGTACAGTTATTAAATAACAGTTTTATTACCTTATTTAACTAAACAGTGTCAGTCTACATATTCTAATGAAAATATGGATAGTATTTTAACGATCTTTTACATCCTCCTTAACACAGGAATTTATTCTAACATTTTCGATCTTCATTTCACAACTCAATTATTTCCCCCTACCAATGAAGTGTTACCTTCGAGTACAGTTCCTAGCGAATGTAGACGGATTAACATAAAGCGTTCGAGGAATTCGAAAATGAATCGTCGTTAACCTGGGCGCGTTTGTTGGATCGTGAGAACCGTCGAAGATAAGATCTGTTGGGAGTACGGTGTTCCGCGTGGTCGAACGGCATGACGGCGATATATCGTTCGCGAGAGCACGTCTTTCCGGAAGTGGCGGTCGTTTGAACCGTGGAACGGTTTACGAGCGACGGTGTTACGACGACGAAGCGGAGAGCACCGGCTGGCAAGCTGAACGTACCCGGAGGTCACTGTACCCGGTGAACTTCGCGATGCCGGAAGGTCGCTGTAACACACCACGCGATACGGAAAATCGATTCTAGGCTCCGATTCTCTCTCGATAACTCGTGCGCAACCATCTCCGAGCAACCGAGCAGCCGTTACGCTTCGATGCTCCTCGTATATTACGATTTTCATGGAAAATATTGATTCATACACTTATACCGCTCATTATCCGACTCCTCTAACTTGTGTATTTTTTATTGAGAGATTAAGGAGGCGTGCATAATTTCACCGGTACTTACGCTTGGAATGTTGTACGATCTCCGTATCCGCGGCAATTTGCGTGGGTTTTTAACGGATTATATACACTGCCGCTCAAAAGTATGTGGACACTTTTATTTTCTTGAAATTTGTGTTACATATTGTATATTTTTATTTGTAAACAATATTTGTTGCTAAATTCTATTATGAATATGAATGTAATGTATTATAATAGTATTAAATTAACAATTTAGTTATTCAATTTTCTTAAATAAATAAATGTCTATGGAACCACCTTGATAGACAGTTTCGAAAAATTTCCAAAATTGGAAAAACATTTGTGGGAAATCCTAGAATCGGTGTAGAAAGCTGTTAATAGTGAAATACTGAAAAAGTTAATAGCCACGATTAGTAATCGCGGTTATAAAAGCACGCGATGCATATGTGAACAAAAAGAAGATATAATTATTTTTTATCATTATCCGTAAGATATTTAATAAATTATTATTAAAATATGTTCTCTAATACTGTACGAACTGGAATACATACAGGATAATCAAAATAATCAGAGGTATCATAACTTTTTTTTTAGGCATTTATAAGGATTCAGGAAGTGTCCACATATGTACTTTTGAGCGGCAGTGTACGTATTTATTTTCAGAACGTAGCATTTCCGTATCCGAGGATGTATGTGTTTTTAAGGGATTATTCGTTTTTAGAACATTTTGTATGATTTTGGTATCCACGGGAATTTACATGTGTTTTTAAGGGATTGTTCTTATGTTTGGAACGTTTTATAGACGGATCTCCGTATCCGCGGGTATTTATACGAATTTCGGGTGTTTATGTAAGTACTTATGTTCAGAATATTCTATAGTATTCCGGATCCGCAAGAATTTATATATGTACGTAAGGGATCATATAATTTTTTATGTTCAGATCGTGCTATAAGATCTCTGTATCCGCGGAAATTTATATATGTTTGGAAGGGATTATATACGTATTTATGTTCAGAACGTGCTACAATAGTATCTCCGCATCCGCGGAGAATTATATGTCTCTAAGGGATTGTGTAAATATTTATAGTGTGTAAAAAATTATATACTTATTTACGTTCAGAACAATCTACAGAAGTTACATGTGTTCGTAAGTGATCATATAAGTATTGAAGTTTAAAATATTCTATGTACAGATCTCGGTATCCGCGGAAATTTATATATGTTTATAAGGGATTACATATGTGCCTATGTTTTATGCATACTCATCAATCATTTTATTTTTGTTTTATAAATTTTACTTTATGTAGAATAATATTTTATTTACTACCCACATGAAATTGCGAAGTTTGATGCAGTGTTGACTTCATTCTGATGATAAATAATATCAAGGCGAAGTTCTTTATCGCTTACCTTCAAATCAAGGTTGCATGTATGTTTCAGATTAAATATTGCATAATAATAAATGATCTTGAAAATTTTTATATCTTACAATTTCCTGATGTTTCACTATCCAACTTCCACGGTTTTAAAAGTGTAATTGTATACAAATTTCAAAATTTTCTAAATATTAAATGTTTCAATTTTACAAATTATTAAATGTTCAAATTTGGAAATGAGAAAATCTTCAAATTTTCAGATCCTCAATTTCGTGCTTCTAAACTCCTCAATTATCTAAATTTAAAAAAATCCGAAATTTACAAATTCGCGAAAATTAAAGTTTTCTAATCTATAAAGTTCTAGATCTTCAAATTTATAAATTTCGAATTATGAAACTCCTATCTTGCCAAGTTAACAAATTTTTAATATTTTAAAGTTTGAAATTTTCAAATTTCCAAATTTAAAAAATCCGAAGTTCTAAATTTTAAAATCCTAAATTCCAAATTTCTAAATATTGCAACTTCCAAATTTCCAAAACCTATACCCTTAAGCTTTTAAATTTTTAAATATTATAATTTCAAAGTTTCCAAATTTTTAACATCAAACTCCTAAATTTCTATATAATTAAATATTGCTATTTCCAAATTTCTAAAACCCAAAATTTCAAATTTCTAAATTTCAGAATTTTCAAATTCACAATTCGACACAATACTAATTTTATTCAAAATATTATATTTCATTTATTAAAAGTTGTTTATTTATCAATCACAACAAACAATAGAATAATCGATATCGAAATACAGAAAGTCTTACACGATTTCATTACTGATAAAAGTACTGTAAAACGACACTTGTCGCATATCGAATTAAAGCTTAATGTTTCATGAAATTGATTATATAAATGTGAGATCGATATTCTCGGTACAAAATAATTGCGTCCATAATTCACAATTTGCGATTAGTATTCTTTATCACTATTGTATCTTAAACTGTTCCAAAAACGAAAATTGTACATCCAAAAAATGATAAATTCTTCACGAAATGACAAATAAAAATTTCCTCTATCAAATATATAAACGACTGAAAATGAAATATTCACAAACGAATAATACAAACAGTAATCTGTTAATTGATTCATTGTTTGTTTCGATGCAGAATCAGCCATTTTGACGAATGAATATTCATGAAACGTATGTGTACTTATTTTCATTAAATCTTAAGCTTTAAATCGATATGCCATAAGCATTATTTGGCGATAATATTATGCTATGAAATTGCTTCAGACTTTAGCTCTTCGAAATTGGATATTCGATACACTGCAGCAACGCTGTTTGTTGCGATCGATCAGCAGATATTCTGTATTAGGAATATCCATCAAACGTTTATCAGGCCGTTTTTATCATACTTTAAGCTTTAAATTGATGTATCACAAGTGCTATTTCATAACACTTTTATGTCATGAAATTGCCTTAGACTTTTTGTTTTGAAATTGGATATTTGATGTATTACGACAATATCGATTGTTGCAATTGATCAGCAGCAACTTTTTATTGGGAATATTCATGAATCGTTACTGTAGTCGTTAATAAATTCTAAGCTTCAAATTGATGTACCATAACTGCTATTTCACAATAATTTTATGTTATGAAATTGCCTGAGACTTTTTGTGTTTGGAAATTGGATATTTTATATATTACGGTAATACTGATTGCTGCAACTGATCAGCAGCAACTTTGTATCGGAAATATTCATGAAACGTTCTTCACTTTTTTAAAATAAATTCTAAGCTTTAAATTAATATATTGCAAATCCTATTTTGTGTTACTTTTCTGTCATGAATACTCTTACCAAAACTTATCATTTCGTATACAATATAATGCAATATGTTACATCTACGTATGGTGTTTTCAAAATGGCGGGAAAAATGGGTGAAAATTGAATTTGAATATTTTTTAAATATTTGTAAAAGACTTTGTTCACAGAATAGAAAATTATAAAATCACCAAATTGTTTCTTAATTCTACAGTAAATGTTATAAATGAACAGATATAATTATTAATATCGCTGAAATAGGTTTAGTATTTTATAGTACTTTATTAGGTTTGTTACTTATGCGTCGTCTCATCATCGACTAAATTCATTGTTTTAAACATTAGCATCTACATCAATAACGTTACGAAGAATGATAACGAACTTCAGTAGTATTAATGACTACATTTATTTGTTTAATAACGTTCATTAATTCTCACAGTAAAGTTGCATTTTATGTAAACAAATTTTTTTATAAATACTTCGAAATTGTTCAACATCAGTTATTTCAAAAAATAAAGTGATATATGAAGAAATTGTTTTGTATATTTATATCTTATCTTTACAAATTTACCCTATTTTTGGTTGTACCATCATTTTGGAAATGCCCTACGTAAGATTTCCGTAAAAAAATTCGATTTACATAGATAGGAAAAATTCTATAATCCGCTATCTTCAAAGTGCTCGAACACGAAAATAATAAAAAAGAGAAACAGTTTTTTCGTTTCCATATAAAACGGAGATAGAATATTGGGAACGTTTTATGTCGCAACAGTGACATTATAAAAATAAGCAAAACGAGAGAGGAAGGGAAGAGAAAAGGAGAGCGATCGAGAAAAGGATTAATGAGAGAAGTAGTAGAAGAGAAGAGAGGAAAAGAAAAAGAGGAGAAAGGTTCAAGCACCATTTGACCAGTCTCTGAATCATCGTTAAGCGACCGTTACACGACGGCTCGTTAAATCGTATCGTAATGTGGGTGGGTCAGATGATTCGCACGGTTGAAACAATATATTTATTTGTACATAAGCGTTGTCACCGAATTCCAAAAGTTTCCGTCTCTAAAACTACCAAATTTGACAAGATGACCAATTCACAAGTTTTTTTAAATTACAAAATTCGTTCAGATACTTTTCTTCAAATTTATATTCAGTTTTATCCAAATAGGAAATAAATATGTATATGAACTTATGATTTGTCACCTAATTCCAAAATCAACATCAAATTACTAAAATTACTGACAGTAAAAATGAGCGGTTTGCAAGTTTTGTATTTTATATTTTATAAAAAATTTGTTAAGATACTGCTCTTGCAATTTATATTCATTTTTATTCAAATAAAAAATTAATATGTATAGCAATTTTTGTTTTATTTTTTAATGAGTTTTATTGATTGGTTTGCTCTATTTTTAGTTTCAAGTTAGATGCTATAACAATTTAAAAAAAGGAACTTGGCAATATGGAACTTGAAAACTGATTAATTGAGAAATTAACAATTGGAGGATATAGAAATTTGGAAATTAAGTAATTAAAGAATTTAAGAACCGGTTAATGCAGAAACTTGAAAATAGGTTAACCTAGAAATTTAAGGAATTGTAGATATTAAAATATATGGAATTTATCCTTTCTAAGGACATAAAAATTGAAAATCATAATATTTAGGAATTTCGAAATTTGAAAATATAAAAACTTATGAAGTCATATATTTGGGAATTTAAAAATTTCGAAATCCAGATATTTGCAATTCTTTAAATGGGTAATTTAAGTTTCGAAATTTGAACACTAAAAAATTTCGAAATTGACAGTGTGTTGTCCTAATCGAATGACGAATGTAAAAAATTCTTCTTCTGACACTAATTATTATCCAAGGGATGTTGACATTGTACCAAACGTACAATTTTATATACACTTAATAATAGTGAATAAAATATTAAATTATGTAGATAAAATACTAAATGGAATTTAGTCGATTAAATATCAAAATAGAAAAAATATATAAAATATTAAAGTATGTAGATTAAGTACTAAGTATTATGTAGTAGATAAAATATGAAAATAGAGAAAGGTGTGCAAAATATTAAATTACGTAAATAAAATACTAAATAGTATTTAGTCGATAAAATATCAAAATAGAAAAAATATATAAAATATTAAAGTATGTAGATTAAGTACTAAGTATTATGTAGTAGATAAAATATGAAAATAGAGAAAGGTGTGCAAAATATTAAATTATGTAAATAAAATACTAAATAGTATTTATTAAATAAAATATTGAAATAGTCCAAAGTATATAAAGTATTAAATAATGCAATAAATAAAATATTATGACGAGTATCTACGTATAGTAAATAATACTAATACTACATAGATACGTACGTATACATGTATGTAAGTACATAACTAATAGTGTCCGGGATTCTGTATCCGCGAAAGACCTTGAAGCAGCCTCCCGCGGATACGGGAGTCCTACTGTGTATAATTTCTTCGGACGAATCAATTGCAGTACATGAAGACGCGTGTCAATGGGGCGCGCGACGATACAGTAGGGAGAAGAGCGGAAATGATTAATTTCAGAAACAAGCTTGAAATTGCCTACTCGAGTAGAATTTCAATTAAGACCGTCAATTAATTGATGTTCCTTTGACACGAGTTCATCGTTTTGAAACTTTTCGTCTTTCCATGACTCATTCCTTACAAATAGCTTCCTCTCGCATTGTTGAACCAGCCATTTTATACCGAGATTATTAGCGAAACGCTTGTACGGTTATTTTCATCGTGTTTCAGGCTTTAAATTGATATGCCATAAGTGATGTTTTGCAATGCCTCTCTGCCGTCAAATATTATCAAACTTTCTATGTTTCGAAATCGATCATTTGGTATGCGAGAAACTAATAGAAAGTCTGATACGATTTCGTGACAGAAAAGTATCGTAAAATATCTCTTATGGCATACCAATTTAAAGCTTAGAGTTTACCGGAAATTACTACATAAACGTTTCATGGATATTCGTAGTTCAAAATGGTTGCTGCACATTTGCAACGTACAATGTTGCATTACGTGAAATATTCAGTTTTTAAATGTACGGAATTGGATTTGAATTTCATGACATAAAAGTATCGCGAAATAACGATTATGATACATCAAATTAAAGTTTAAGGTTTAAGGAAAATAAGTACGTATAGGTCTCATGAATACTCCTAAAAGAAAATGATTTTTCATCGAAACAATAAATCAACCAATTCAAATTTTATCGTTATCGTTAATTAATAAATTTTAATATCTTAAAATGGTATCAGAATTTTTCACATGCTGTACTATAAACAATTTACAATTTTTTGATTACATGACTTCCTGTTTTGACATTCTGTACATGATGAAAAAATACAGTACTTATGGAAAATATTACTTGTAAGTTACTAATTATAGAAGTAGCCATTTTGAATTTAGAATCTTGATGAAACGTTTACGTAGTCACCTTCCTCAAGCTTGAACCTTTAAATTGGTGTAAATTTGTTGGCATTTTGAAATACTTTTATGTCATGAAATTTAATTAGAATTTATGCATTCAATATGTGAGAACTTAATAAACAAGACATGTGATAACAACAAAAAATTTTAAAAACTTTTGCGGTCAATGAATAAAATCTGAGTGATAGTTGTATACTTATTTTTGTCATGTTCTAAGCTTTAAATTAATGTAGCATAAGCGCCATTTTGGAATATTTTTATCTCATGAAATTTTTATAGAAATCAGGCGTTTAATATGTAGCCACCTAATAAACGAAAAAAGAGATAACAGAAAAAATTTTAAAAATTATTAAAACTATTGAGCAAAAATTAAATAGTAGTTATATAGATATTTTTTACAAGTTTCAACCTTTAAATTAATATATCGTAAGTGCCATTTTACGATACTATTACATCATGACGTTTTATTAGATTTTTTACTTTTTGAAATGTGCTAGTGATATAAAACCTAATATAATATTTATAATTTTATTAGATAGAGATAGGGATAAATTATTTTAGTTGAATAAGTTGAATGAATGAACTGAATTATATCAGAATTATATTAATCAGAGATAAATTATATTAATTAAGAGTTGAATGAATCAAACATGAGAAGAAACTCAATTAAATTAATTTATCAATGAATCTAGAAAAAATTACATTAATTAAGAATAAAGTCAACCAATCAACGAATTAAACAAAATAAATTAATTAACAAACAGTAAATCAAACTAAATAAATTAATAAATAAATCAAGAATATTAAATCAAACGTAAATTAATTAACCAATTAAACTACATTTATTAGTAAATCAATGAGAAACAAAGGGAATTAATCAAGAATGAATTGAATTAATTACCAGAATAATTAAAAATGAATTAAATACACAACAGACTAGCATAAACCATTTAAAAAATTTGTAAAATTTTTCATTACGAAAATAGCAAGTATACACAGAGTTGCGAACGTGTGCAGAAACTTTTAGGTTATGCGCGAAGAGGAAGATAAAAGGAAAAATCGCTAGTACGATCTGACATTAGGTTTCCACGTCAGACGTAGATGAAAAGGATTGTCAAAGAACATAGACACCGTCGTGTGTCTTTAGCTGTCTCGTCACAAAAGCGCCAGTAGAAAGGGTTAGGTGCGGTAAGTTTTATAAGAGGTATTGACGAAAAGCGCACACCTGTAGCGCGTCTAACGATTATACGTATAGCGACAAAAGAGGCTTTACAAGAAGTCTCTACAGATTGTGTCTCGACAGAAACGCGATATATCGCTCAAGGTACCGTCATTTATGCCGCAATGAGACAATGCTTACAAAGAAGTTGTTATTTGTACGTAACGAGTAAAGAATTCTATCAAATACCAGCCCAAAATGAATAGACCAGGTTCTTAAAATGTGCTCCGAGGATCTCCTCTTGAATTATGGAATGTTGTTTTTTGCGGAACCCATTCCATAATTAAATTTGTACTAATCAATGTTCAGTTAGGTTAACAAGTAGTTAAGTAACATCAAATGCAGAAAATCTTGACCATTGATTTTTATTGAATGAGTTGTTTGAATAAAAGAGAGAAATTGAGGGATGCAAAGTTAATGTAAAAATTATTGTGACCACACTTTAAGAACCTATGGAACAGACTATCGTGAATTATTAGTTTTCTTGCTAGCATGTTCTGCTTGGTGCTAATGTGTTTATGTTACGACTCTAGTGTGTATATTAGGTTGGTGTACAGTCAAGAGCATGACTGGATTCCCTAGGGCAAATGTATAACTTTAGAAATTATTGCAATTAAATATTTGCAAAACTGCGAGTTTGGAGATTTCAAAATTTGGGAATTTTGGAATTCAACAAAAATTAGAAGTTCTCAAATTTAAATACTTGAAAACTTAACAATTGGGGAATTTTGAAATACTAGAATCTGGAGAAATTGGGAATTTTAATATTTGGTAATTTAGAGGTCCAGACATCTAGTAATCTAGTAATTAAAAAAATTAGAAATCTAAAAATCTAGTAATCTAGGAATCTAGTAATTTAGGAATCTAGTAGCCTAGTAATCTAGTAATGTACAAATTCAGTAATTTCGAAATTGAAAAATCTAGTAATTTAGTAATCTAGTAATCTTAAAATCTAGTCATTTAAACATTTAGAAACCTAAAAATTGAGTAATTTAGTAATCTAGTAATTTAGTAATTTAATAATCTAGTAATATAGAAATCTAGGAATCTAGTAATTTAAAAAATTAGAAATCTAACAATCTAGTAGTTTAGTAATTTAATAATCTAGTAATCTAGGATTCTGGTAATCTAATAATATAGAAATCTAGGAATCTAGTAATTTAAAAAATTAGAAATCTAACAATCTAGTAGTTTAGTAATTTAATAATCTAGTAATCTAGGATTCTAGTAATCTAGTAATATAGAAATCTAGGAATCTAGTAATTTAAAAAATTAGAAATCTAACAATCTAGTAGTTTAGTAATCCAGTAATCTAGTAATCTAGGAATCTAGTAGCCTAGTAATCTAGTAATGTTCAAACTCAGTAATTTAGAAATTTAGAAATTGAAAAATATATAAATCTAGTAATTTAGTAATCTAAAAATCTAGTCATTTAAAAATTTAGAAATCTAAAAATTTAGTAATGTAATAATCTAGGAATCTAGTAATTTAGTAATCTAGTAATCTAATTTAAAAAATTAGAAATCTAGAAACTGAGAAATCTAAAAATCTAGTAATTTAGTAATCTACAAATTCAGTAATTTCGAAATTGAAAAATCAAGAAATCTAGTAATGTAATAAACTAATAATCTAGAAATCTAGTAATCTAGGAATTTAGTCATCTGAAAATTTAAAAATTAAAGAAGATAGAAATAAAAAAATCTAGAAATCTAGAAATTTCAAATTGGATTTAAAATTGAGAATGGCTGCTCCCCTTCCACTTATCTTTATCCAAAGAAAGCCTACGTGGCATCCGAGTATACTTCTTTCCTGGAAAGGTCAAATGTCCGGCGTTTCTTCGTGAAACGAAAGAAGGGACAAGAGCACGACAACGGAGAACATTGGCCTGCTTAATGGCGAAGGAAACGTAATACGGAAACATGAGGGAACATTGTTGGTTCACCCGCATTCGTGTTCTTCTTTACGCACTTGTGAATTTCAATGTCGATGTGTGCACGCGAAACGAGCCTGTAGATAATAGTATAATGAAGCATTATATAAAAACAGCTATTGAAAGGGAACTGATACGTGAAAACCTGAAGAGGTAAAAGAGAAAGACCTCATAAAATGACAGCTTGTATAATTTTAAACTATTGTATATTTCATTTCCTTCTCGACAAACCACCATGCATTACATCGTCTTTCCATTGCCAGTTCCAAGAATTCACTCCTACCCTTCGTGGCAATATAACGAGACTCTACTATAAACACAGTATAACACGTAGAACTTACGAAAAGTTGAAGAGTGGAAATAAATAAGGCTGTAAACTTAAAAACGAGAACTTCTCATTTATCAAACTGAATATTTTAACGAAACGTTTAGATTCACATTAATAATCATAAGTATGAAAATCATTTCATTTGCGAATTTTTGCATGAAATTTTATATTGCCATTTTCTAAAACCGTGCTATTCCTTCTGGAACGACCCGTACATAAGCAAAAAGCAATCTGTTGGAAATGGGACATATAGGCTTTTTTATTTTCGCTCTTCAGTTGTTGAGCGATACCCATCAGTAATATTAAAGCAAGGAGATGTAAACATGGAGGTGTTTGCAAGTCGGCAAACTAAGAAAGATCGAAGGTCGAAGGTAAGGTGAATATACCTCCAGACGCATCGCGTGCAAAGAGATAAAGCTGCACCTACGCGATACACGCGGCGATTCTAAAAATACGAGTTTATTTTAACCGCAACGATATGCGCCACAGTCTATCACGAAAACGAGATACACCGACGAAACATTCGAGCGTTTGTGTGCCTCGCGATCAAAAGTGTTCAGATATCCTTCAAAATTTTATCGCTGCGAATGACATCGCACAGATTACCCCATTACACGCTTTGGATCAATACAACTGTTTTCATATTTATATACCGACTCAAGCATTTCAACGAGATCGGTTACAAGGTCCCTCGCGGATACAGAAATCCGCGGATAGTTGATAAATCTTTTATCTAGATACGTATGTACTTACCTACTTATCAATTTTTAAGCATTCAAATTTTTTAATTCGCGAGAACGTTAATTCCCGAAGTAGCAAATTGTAAATTTTCAATTCTTACATTTTCAAATCCTCACATTCAAAAATTTAGAAATTTCCAAGTATTCAAATTATGAAATTTTCAATTTTCAATTTTTACATCTTAGAATGTTCAAATCTCCAAATTTTCAAAATTCTCAATTAAAAAATTTCTAGATTTCCAACTTTCAAATCTATAAGCTCTCAAATTTTTCATTTGAACAATTTGTTCAAATTTCATTTGAACACAAATTTAGAAATTTGCAAATTTTCTTTTTTAAACTGAAACCTCAATTTTCAGCCTGAAATATTTAGAATTCTGAACATTCCTAAAATCTTCACCTGATTTTACAATTGTCAAACTCGGAATTGCGTCAACTTTCAAATTCATAAAATGATGCATTAAAAGATTTACGAATATTTTCATTCTCAAATTTACGAACGTCCGAATTATTTAATTTCGAATTTCTCAATGTTTTAATTTGAAAATTCACAAACATTCGAGGGTTAATGACGCATCTATTTCTTGGAAGACATTCTGGTACTTAAGCGATGCATGACTGTATTACCAATTACAAGAATTCATTCGTTCATTCTCGTCCGTCACATTATAACGGGATTCCACTATAACACGTAATAAGAGACAAGAAAAACTTACAATGCATTTGCAAAATGCTGCAATCTTTTAATTACCAGCTTTAAGAGTATACCGTGAGAAAGCATTCTTACGAGGGACCGCATCGTAATCAGAAATTAGCTTTGGCAGGCGATGTGTACGTTAATTAGTGATCGTAATGAGACGGGAACTCGTAAAGTCAAAGTAAACCGCGGTATTTTGAAGGCTCGAAAAAAGCGCGGCAGTCACCAAAGCGGATCGTTAACCGTGGATGGAATAAGAAAATGAAATAGCTATGCGTGGTGTTTGCGAATTCATTAACATTAATGTACGCAGGAAAAACATCGTCAAAGAATAATTACTAGAACTGATTGTGTCACATGTTTATATTGCGGAAGTGCATCGCCATTTCCTTGTCAACTAATGCATTTATTTAGTCGTTAAAACGAGCGTACTAGTGACTTACAATTCATACAGAATGATACACGATCGACTCTACAATGGGAAGATTATACTTATCACGAAAAACCGAATTACGCGAATACTTTCCATTTAACATGTGACGATATAATGCGAGACGACATAACATGTGACAATTTCTCGGCGGGGAGATCTAGTCTATGACAATATAAAGCGACGTTTTTACGCGTGTTACAATCTGTCGATAAAACGAGAGAGAATTTTACATGTGGGCATCTAACATATGACGATATAACTGGAGATGATTTGACGGGTGGAAGTCTAAACAAGCGGCGATACAATGGGTAGTAATATAAACGCGTGGTGATATAACACATAGCAATGTAATGACTGGCAATATAACGTGAGTTAATACAACGCGGGGCAATGTAAAAAGGAGCTACACAACAAATGGAAATTCAAACGCGTAACAATACAAACGCGATAACTCGGTAATATAATGCGAGACTATTTTATGTTTGATAGTTTGGTTCATGGCGATGTAATGCGTGGTAATGTAACGCATAGAAAGTCAGAAGAGTTACGATACAAACAAGTGGCGATATAACGTGAAAAAATTCAGGCGCGGCGATATATCGCGAGATAAGGTCATAAGCTGCGATATATCACGAGACAATGTCATATGCGGCAATATATTACGAGACAATGTCATATGCGGCGATATATTGCGAGACAATGTCATACGTGGCGATATAACGCGAGACGATACAATACGTGGAAATTCACGTAACAACTCAATGCGCATTAATAGGAACATATGGTGATATAACGTGAAATAATTGGATACACGGAAATCTAGTATATGGCGATATAACACGAGACAACTTTACGTGTGATGATTTAGTACGTGGCGATACAACGGGAGACGATTTCACATGTGGCAATCTAGTATACAGGGATATAACATGATACAATTTCATGCATATCTTGTACGTGGCGATATAACGCGAGAAGATTATACGTGTAGTGACCTAGTAACACAACGTGTGACAATATAATGTATAGCAAATATAACACGAGTCAACGTAACACGCGCGTGAAAATTCACGTAAATTGGAAGTTACTCAACCGGCAACATAATGAGAATCTACTCTAAAGTAGACTAATAGGTAAAAGTTCCGTGTAACGTAGTGTCGTCATACACTTGAAAGAAAATAAAAATGAATGTAGATTGCTTTTGTGATGAAAAAATGGTAGACGTTCCCATTTGATGAGTATTTGACAATTTTGAAGATAAATGTATCACTAACGAGGGTGCACGGTTGAAAAAAAGAACAACCTAGTACGGCTTGACATTTAATTGGGAGTTTCTGTGAAACTTATTTACGGTGGTGCAACCGTGGCACCAGGGTGTACGAAGCATCGATGCTGAAACTTCTATGGAAGAATTAGAGTGGAAGAAATTCCCTTGTGAAACGGACCAGCCCTTTCGTGTATTCTCGTGAACGATATCCGACAAATGGTATGTAACTTTGCACATTTGAATGTCGAATTTTCACCTCGCTTTTGGTCGTATCGACACGACGTGACATTGCTTCCGTTAGAAAATATCATTTTGGTATCGATTAATTGATTCGAACGCTAGAAATGTGTCAGCGTCGCGAACAACGCGGAATTACAAAATGTATCTACATTTTGTGTCACTAGAGGTTGATAATAGCACCCTAATTATTAGTTTTTTAAGAAATCGTTTTTTAGGGGATGAAACCGCATATTCTTTTACAGAGAGTGATTCGATGAAGCATTTTACGTGAAATAGTATTACAGTACAATAATAAAAAGGAAGCGAATATTTTTAATAGCTGCTCAGTCGTACAAATTAAATTACGCTGTAATAAAATGACGTCGTTTCGTTACGTTGTACTTCAATTGCGTTGTAATTGAATATAATTAAAACTTCTAATTAATTCGACTGCTATATTACTGTAATTATGAAAATAATTAAATTACAGCACGATTGAAGTACAATGTAATTTAATTCTGTTCAAATAATACGAGTTTAAGGATAATACCATATTCGTCAGTGATAACAACTGTTTTCTTTTAATCTTTAATTCTGATTTAATTACATTGCACTTTGTAGCTGTACTTCAATTGCAATTACGGATTGCACTGTAATTTAATTGAATTAGAAATCTGAATTACAAAGTACAAAGTAATTGAATATGATGAAACCGAATTACTTTGGAATTATAATTAGAGAAATTCAATTGCAATTCTGTACAACTCAGTGTGTAAAATTATTCATGTTGAATGTGGCAAATTTCCAATCGAGTATTTATAGCAAACATATCGAAACGAAATGTTACGAGAAAAATCCTGTTCCTTCAAGTAAGGATCGTATTTGAAAAAATCGCCTTAATTCACTATTTCGTTTATAACATGTTAATGAAAGTGGCTTAGAAGAATATCGTGAGCCACTAATAGCCCATATGGCATTTAACGTATTAAGCATCATCAAAGATCTAACGTATCACGTTCAAACGTCTCTAACCTCGAAAAAGAATCGTGTAGGTGCGCCAACTCTACGTTCTCAGGGCACCGAGGAATGCAAAACGTTAAAAAAGGAGATGACCGAGGGTTCGCAGGGCAACAACCAAGTTTCCATGAGGCGAAACAGGATGAGGAGAAGAAGAAGCAGAAGAAGAGGAAAGCAAAGAAAAAGGAAACCATATAGTCGTGCTATAGTGGGCATAGAAGGGTCAGGGGCATCTTTAGAAATCTTCACTGATTCTACTATTTCGAAAATCGATTTTTACAAAAACATTTCGCGGAATTAAAAGAAAATTGCACAAATTTTCTTTATTTATTACTAATATTAATAAGTATCAGTTATTGGTATTTATTATGTCCAACTAAACAGTGGATTTTTTATGTGGAAATTTAATGACATGAAAGTATGAAGAGCGATTGCATAACACGTCGCGTTATATTGCATAGTGATACAACATGTGCCGATATAACAAATGGTAATATGAAAGCAAGATAATACAAACAAATGATGTAATTTGGGATGGTAGAAACGCGTAGTGATATTGTCATGTAGCGATACAACGTGTGGCAATATAACGTGAGGCAATATAACGCGTAGCAATTTGAACAAATGGCAATGTAACTTGTTCTCACACAAACGTGTAACAATGTTGCGTGTGATTACGCAATGTGTAGCGATATAATATATGGCGATAAAATACGTGACACATGACAATATAACATGCGGTCATATAACGTGTCAAATTTCAAATATGTAACGATATAATGCGTAATAATACAAGGTGCAATAGAACGCGCAGTAATATAAGGCGTAGTGATACACCACGTGGCGATATAATGTGAGGCAATATAACACGTAGCAATTTGAACAGATAGCAATTTAACTTATCTCGACATAAACGTGAAATAATCCCGCGTATGGTTATACAATGTGTAGCGGCCTAATATATGACGATAAAGTACGTGGCGATATAACATATGGTCATATAACGCGTAAAAATTCAAACGTGTGGTGATACAACACATAATAATACAAGTGCGTGGCAATATAACGCGTGGTAATAGAAGGTGTAGTAATACAACGCGTGGCAATATAATAAGCGGTCTTATAACGAGTGAAAATTCAAAAGTGTGGTGGTACAACTCGAAATAATACAAACACGTGGCGTTATAATACGTGGTGAAACAACACATGGTAATACGAGGTGTACTGATTTAACGCGTGGCAATATAATACGCGGTCATATATCGCGTAAAAATTCAAATGTTCGACAGTATAATACGTAATACCGCAGGCACATTGCGATATAACGCGTTATATTATTGTACGATCACGTACGGTAATGCAACGTGTGGCAGTTCAATGCATGCTCATACAACACGTGGTAATATAACACATAACACAATCTCATAACGATATAAACATACGTATAGCCATATAATGCGTGGCAATCATAAATATGAAATTCTCTGAAAATTTTCACATAAACGTTCCGTCAATATTCTTAATGCGATGAATCAATCAATTAACAACTCAGCTATTGTAAATATTCAATCTCCTATCTTCTTCGAGTGACGCTTTCGCGATGAACATTGTACGATAAGTTATCCAATTCTATTAGTTCTATTCCTGGTAGATAAATTTGCTCATGATACGCAGAAAGTCGCATGACATATCGATCCGATCTCACGCTGGTGAGAACTGACCCGTTGCTCTTCTTGACGTTCATGCTTGCCTTTTTCTTTCCTGTCATCGCATCGTATCAAGAAACGAGTGCCCGCTACATTTCCGTAATTCCAATAGCTACACTCACGGAAGGTCATGCTTTAAGCGAGCTCTATTACTCTTGTAATATCGAGACTCGATAGATTGATTCGAGCTTCTTACCTGCCAAGCATAATGATGCTTCGATTAAATGAAAATTCCAGTATTCTTTCAACCATCGTTTTATTTTCGGTACGCATGTATAGTACGAACTTTTCCGATACGAGCTACTGAATATTTTTAGAATATCGTGTGGTACAGTCTGTCTTAAAAGAGCTAATACATATACTGTACAATGCGATTTTGTAGTCGAGTGTAGACAATGACAGATTATTGTTATTTGTGGATATGTACGAGAATGATTTATGGAAATTTCAAACTTTTATATTTAGAAATTTAGATATTTCAAAGTTTGATAACTGAGAAGTTTTCAAATTTCCAAATTGAGAAATTTGGTAAGTTAGAAATTTAAGACTTCAGTAAATCAGAAGTTGAAATATTTGGAAATTTTTTAATTCAGAAATAAACAAATGCTATCGGATTTTCAAATTTAGAAATTTCGTAATTGATATATAAGTTTAAAACTTGTACGAAGTATGCATATAACATTGTTGAGCCATAATAGTAACTATGCTAAATACATGAATCACTAAATGATATTGGGAATAATTTGAATAATATTGAATAATAATAATAATAATTTGATATAACTAATTTTACCACTTCAAAGATTTTTACAAATAAAAAATCTTTAATGGAAAAAACTTTTTTATCTAAATTTATTTTACATTATTTTTTGTTATGACTAAGTTTAACATATTTTACTCTGACAATTTCCAAAATCTCAAATTTCATAATTCACGCTTATGAATTCTCACTTTTCTGATTTTTAAAAAATTCCCAAATCCCCTAATTTTCAAACATCAAAAATCCCAAATTTTAAGTCCCTAAATTTCCAAATATTTAAATTCTCTGATACCAACAATTTTTAATATTTGAAAATCACAAACACCTAAATTTTCAAATCTCTGAATTTCCACACTTTCAAATTCCAAAATTCTTAAAACAGCTAAATTTCTATATTTCCAAACACCAAAATTTTTTAATATTTAAACTCATCAGTCACCAAATTTAAAAAATTTCCAAATCATGAAATATTTAAATTCTTCAATTTTCAAATACTAAAAATTCTAAAAATTTCTAAAATTCCAAAATCCTTAAATTTCCAAATTTCTAATTTTCTAGATTCCCAAATATTCAAATTAAAAAAATCTCCAAAATCTGCAAATATCGAAAACCACAAAAATCTAAATTAAAAAATTCCTGAATTACCAAATATTCAAATTTGCAAATTTTTACATTCGTAGAATTTTCATAATCACGACTACCTGAAGTTCTCGGAGTCCCAAGATTCAAAGAGCCAAAGTCGATATCGAGAATAATGATTTCTATCGAAGAACAAAGAACGTCTATCGGTATTAGTCGCGAGATTAATCGATCTTTCCGCTTGTGAGGTTCGAGAGGTACGTAAAGTAACGACGATTAAACGGCATGTCAAGCAAGGTCGTAAAATCTTGGCCAGGTGCACTGACCCGCCCTACAGTGATTAAAGAGAGTAAGAAATGCTCACGGCGAAAAAAGGAGGGGAGCCAACAACGCGCATCGAATAATTGCTAGTACGCTATGTACACTCGGGCAAACGTAGCCTTTCTTTGAATAAGAATAAATGTAGGACGGAGAATATCTCACTACTTGACTTTAATTTTGCGGAATTAAATGCGTTCATTTAAAGAATTTCGAATTTTTCATAGTTCAAATTTTTAAATTGTAAATTTTTAATAATACAAATTTCAAGATTAACAGATTTTTAATAGTACAAACTTTCAAATTTCTTATAGGTCAAATGTCTAGATTCCAAATTATTAATAATGCAAATTTCCAGATTAACAAATTTTTAATAGTTCAAATTTCCAAACTTTTATTTTCTGATAGTGCAAATTTGAAAATTGTAAACTTCTAATAGGTAAAATTTCCAAATCGCAAATTTCTCATAGATCACATTTCTAGATTCCAAGTCTTTAATAATACAAATTTCCAAAATAACAAATTCCTAACAGCACAAATTTCCAAATTAAAAATTTGTCATAGCTCAAATTTCTGAATTCCAAATTTATAATAATACAAATTTCTACATTAACAAATTTTTAATAGTTCAAATTTCCAAATTTCAACTTTCTAATACTCCAAATTTGCAAATTGTAAACTTTTAATAGGTTAAATTTTTAAATGGCAAATTTCTCACAGCTCACATTTCCAGATTTCCAATCTTTAATAATACAAATTTGCAAATTAACAATTTCCTCATAGTTAAAATTTCCAAATTTCAAATTTCTCATAGTAGAAATTTCTATATTTTTAATTGCTCATAGTACAAATTTCTAGATATCCAATTTTTAATACAAATTTTCAGTATAACAAATTTTTAATACTCCAAATTAGCAAATTGTAAACTTTTAATAGGTCAAATTTTTAAATCGTAAATTTCTCATAGCTGACATTTCCAAATTCCAAATCTTTAATAATACAAATTTCCAGATTAACAAATTCCTAACAATTCAAATTTCCAAATTTCAAATTCCTCATAGTTCACAAATTTCCAAATACCAAATTCCGAAATTGCAATTCGTAAATTTGTAAACTAAAAGGTTTTAGAAATCCATGAAAGTTTGCAAACTACATTATATTATATTATTATAATTCAAGAGATTTTTTTGATATGTTTCCTTTGTTATAGCATGAATCAACCTAGCGACACACTGTCAAAAACAAAAAACGCGATATGATACGTACAGTCAGATGCAGCGTTGGCTTCCTTTTCAGATAAATACGTATATTTAAACTGGAACATTTTTAAATTCACAAACCTTCCTATTCCTATATTTCTGAATTGTCAAGTTTTCGAATTTTACAATTTTTAAATTTGAAAATTTCCAAATACTTAAATTTGAAAATTTGTAAATTGTTATGCAACAATTTACATGTGATAATATATAATAATAAATGTAATTGTTATGTGTCGTTTACAAATTTTTTAAATTTGCAAACCTTAAAATAATGAAATTCCTATGTTTTCCAAATCTCAAGCCCTTCAAATTTCTACATCCTTGATTTCCTAAATTCTCATATACTTCTATTCTCAAATTTAAAAACTTCCAAATTTTTAGATCGCAAAATTCCTAGATTCTCATCTTCGCAAATCTCGAAATACCAAAGTCTTCATGTTCTCGGCCCACCTTTAAATTTCGAAATCACCAACATCCTAAGGTTTCCAAATTCCTAAGTCCCCAAATCCCTAGATTATTCGATTTCCTATATTCTCAAGTGCTTAGATTCTCATATTCTTCTATCACTAAGTCCCAAAATCCTCAAATTCCTAGATCACCAAATCTCTAGATATTCATATCCGTAGGTCTTCAAATTCCAAAGTCCTCAAACTTCCAAAGCCCCCAAAATTCTAAAGTCCCCAAACTACAAAGTCCTCAAAATTCCAAAGTTCCCAAGCTACAAAGTGCCCAAATTCTAAAGTTCTCAAACTACAAAGTCCCCATACTTCCAAAGTTCCCGAAATTCCAAAGTCCCCAAACTACAAAGTCTTCAAAATTCCAAAGTCCCAAAAATTTCAAAGTCCCCAAAATTCCAAAGTCCCCAAATTCTAAAGTCTCCAAAGTCCAGTGCCCAAATTCCAAAGTCACCAAGCTACAAAGTGCCCAAATTCTAAAGTTCTCAAACTACAAAGTCCTCAAAATTCCAAAGTCCCCAAAATTCCAAAGTCCCCAAAATTCCAAAGCACCTAAATTCCAAAGTCCCCAAATTCTAAAGTCTCCAAAGTCCAAAGTGCCCAAATTCCAAAGTCCCCAAATTCTAAAGTCTCCAAAGTCCAAAGTGCCCAAATTCCAAAGTCTCCAAACTACAAAGTGTCCAAATACTGACGTCCCCAAATTCCCAAGTCCCCGAACTCCAAAGTCCCCAGATACTCAACCCATCCCCAAATTTCCCGCACCCCAAAAATCGTGAATAATGAACGAGTGGTAGATATCCCTCCCTCTATGGTAACCATATTTTTCCTAAGGATGCCAGATCTGCTATCGACTGTACCTCTGACGTAACAAAACGTCCGCATGCACGCGCAGGAACTATTGCTTTTTTTCGCTGAAAAAATAAACGGTTTCGCGAAACTCTGTTTGGCCTGGTCGATGAAACGGAACACAATGGGTCATTGTACAACGATGCAAAGAGTGGTTGGCCATCCTGGAGGATATGCCACTGCGATTAACATTGTCGACATGGAGCATTTCATTGAATTTCAACTTCTTTGTTCTCAACAGTTCTTAACGATGGAAAAGATTTTAAAGGGAAATTAGTCGCATTGTTGGAGACAGATTATGTAAGTGAAGTTAACTGACCGATCTGACAGATTTATGTAATTGAAAGATTACTATTTCGTGATCACGCGTGGTCAAGTTTTCGTTTCTCTTAAATGATTATTTAGTTTTGAAACAAAGGTACTTGAAAAATTCTTCAAATGCATTGTTTAAAAGAATGAATTGTTACATAAAAATTCTTTCCATTTCTTATAAAAATTTGATGAATTTCTCTTAACAGATAAAGTGGTTAATTATTCTTATCTATTTACTTAATTACTGTAAACACAAAGGGGAAAGATACAAAATTTATTTTCTGGAGAAATAAATGCATTTTTACCATTCACTAATAATAATTCGTACTAATTTGCATAACTCTTCTTATTTTAGAAATGCTACATTCTATGATTTATTTTCGAATTTTCAGTGACGATTCGTCCTATTTTAAATAATTATTTCTGCGTTCATTTTACGTTTCATTTTGGAATTTTCACAAGTGATTCGTCCTAATTTAAGTAACTCATTTCACACATGGTACATTTTATATTTTATTATTAAATTTTCACTAACGATAATTTGTTCTATTTTGAACAATTTTTTCTTAGAAATACGTAATTTTCATACGTTTCATTTTGTAAATTTTACCAATGATTTCTTCTATTTCGAATAATACTTTTTATTTTATAAATACATACTTTTCATACGTTTGTTATTTTTAGTAAACGCAGTATGTAAATATAATAAAAAAGCCTATACTTTACCCTGAATGCGTAATTCTGGCAAACCTTGCAATGGCTTCCACAGATTTATCGTTTCGAAGCAGCGTCTCTGGAGAATACCACAAAACTCACCTGCAATCAGAAAACAAATCATATTAGATTTATTCAATTAATATTTTTTTTAAAGTAATGAATACAGGTTGATAAATTAATTTATATAATGTACAATCTCTGATATCACGTATCTCTAATAATTAGCTTTATTACTGTTCGATGAGTAATTCATTTAAATTAATAAATAAAGGTTGATAAATTGATTTGTACAATGTAAAATCTCAGCTATCACATATCTCTAATAATTAGCTTTATTACTGCTCGATGAGAAATTCATTTAAATTAATAAGTAAAGATTGATAATTTATACAACGTAAAATCTCAGATATCACGTATCTCTAACAATTAGCTTTATTACTATTCAATAAATAATTCTTTTGAATTAATAAGTAAAGATTGATAATTTATACAACGTAAAATCTCAGATATCACAAATCTCTAACAATTAGCTTTATTACTATTCAATAAATAATTCTTTTGAATTAATAAATAAAGATTGATAATTTGTACAACGAAAAATCTCAGATATCTCGTATTTCTAATAATTAACTTTATTGCTAGTTGAAGAAATGGTAGCGATATAACGAGATTCTACCGTAGGCACATTTATATGAAAGGCATCATAAGGAAACTCCTTTTCCTTCACAGTATCAGAATACTCTTATCGTTCTAAAAACTCCTTTGCCGTTCGATGAAACGTTTTAAATGAACCAACAGATAACGATAAGTTCACGAGGAAGAAGCACAATGTATACATATACATGTGTTCGTAAGAGTAAACCAGCATCACCTTCCGTTTCCTGTTACGATACCACACTAAACTTGCTCGTTCCTCGCGTCATTGGCCAATTAACAGACTTAAGGGTTGCAACTTCAACACTTGCTTAATAGTTCCAAATTGTAGTTAATTTACAGATTAATTTATAACTACCTGTATACTTTCTCATGAATCATCATTTTGTGAATTCAAACAATATGTTAAAAGTCTAAAAGAAATTAAGATTTTTCTAAGGATTCATTTTTGACAGATTGTATTTTTGTATGAATTATCTTGTAGCTTTAAACAATATGTTAAAAGTCTTCCTCAATGTAATTTAAATGTATAATAACTAGAAAATAGTTTAAAGGAAATTGGAGTTGATCTATGTTAATTTCTAACCAACTGTATTTTTGTATGGATCATTATTTTGCAATTTTAAAATAATAAGTTAAAAAACCTCATGAATGTGTCCGTGATATGTAAGAAATAGTTAAGAGTCCAAAGAAAAGTAGAATTTTTCCATGGATTAATTTTAGCAAATAGCATTTTGGTATGAGTTGTTATTTTATAATTTTAAATGGTGTATTAAAAGTCCTCATTAACGTAATCATAATGCGTGAAATTAGAAAATTAAAAAACTCAAAACATTGCAAAAATACTACTAATAAACAACTAATATGGATACTACTAATTACTTAACTGATTCAAAAATTTCAAAATTTCAAAGTGTCTGATTTCCAAAGTCCAAAAATTCAAAAATTCTGTATCTCTATTATTCTACAATTTCAAAATTCTAGAGTCCGAAAGTCCCAAAATTCTAAAATTATCTAAAATACAAAAACCATAACATTAAAAATTTAAACAGTTTAGAAATCCAATAATTCAAAAATACTAGAATTTCAAATTCTGATATCCCAAACTTGCAAAGTTCCAAAATCTATAAGTGTCAATATTGCAAGATCCCAACAAAGGTTCGAAATTCCAAAATTAATAAATCTTCAAAATCCTAAAATTCAAACATTTCAAAATTGCAGTCGTAAACTTAAAATATTAAAAAATCCACGGATCATAAAATCCCTAAGTTCGAAACTTCTAAAGAGCCAAAACTTCAAAAATTTTAAAAAGTGTAAAGATCCTAGAGTTCAAAAAGAAGAAAATTTTAAAGCCCAAATGCATAAAATTTCGATATCTAAAAACTATAAAATTTCGAAATGAAAAACCCATGAAATTGCAAACACCCCTATACATAACATTCTCCCATAAAGTAATATGTTCTAGCGGCTTTTAATTGAAAATAACGAGCGCATTCACGAGGCAGTAGCAACTAATAAGTGTTTATATGTACCCAGCCTGAATAAGGAAGGAACAAACATAATTCGGGAATCTATTCTAGCGTTTAATTCTCCTCTAGGCTGTTAGATTCTAATCTAATATTAGATTTCGAGTAAATAGAGGTGCACCGCGTTGCTATGTGCAAGAACCACCAAAAACAAAAGCCGGATCGATGTTGGTCATTTTCAAGCAAAACAATTTTACGTCAAATTTCAACAGGAAATACGGGCAATTTTCGACTGCATATTTTTAACAACTTTCTTGTGTTGTGAATCTAAATTGGCAACGTTCCTATATATCGATGTATTTAAACCCGAACTCGAATCATTTTGAATACGGTATTTAACTTGTTTTCGACTACTAATTTTTGCTTTCTTTATTAGACTGCAAAAGTTTATACGATATTTTTTTAAATTGTTAATTTTATTGTTCAAATTTTACGCGCTTTATAAGATTTTTATAGAGCCTTTGAGGTGTTATTCAAATATATGGAATTAGATTAAATATAATTTAATTAGAAATTAAATTTAATTACACATAATTTAATTAGAAATGAAATAGGAACTGAATACAATTATATGTAATTTAATTAAAAATTGAATTATATAGGTGGTATACTTAACACAAGACTTTTCTCTTCTTAAGAATTATTCGATAACTTAATTTACTTATGAAATTGAATATGTTTTAATAATATGCATACGATTAATTTGTTTACGAAATTTGTTATATTTTTTATATTTGTATTAAATGCAAAAATATGACAAATGTGGTAAATTAAATTGTCAGAAAATATGGGGTCGTCACAGTTTTATTATAAACTGCTCATTTCATAAATACCTAAATATGCACTGTGTAATAAGCTTACTTTATGACGCAATTAAAATGATAATTACTTAATCAACGAACAAAGTAACTAAATACGCGACCTTCGTATCCTAAAAATATATCGTACTCGTGTTTTTTACGAAGTAATTAACCAAATATTAGCACACTGCAAATGAGTCATGAGATATCTTGTGTTTTGCTTTTGCTTTCGTAAAAAATACAGATAAGTAACGAAAGAATCTTCGACAACTTCAGCATGAAAGAAAAAATCTTTTTTTCCATGGTAAAATTAATTGCTATTTTATATTTCAAACTTAAAAGAGTTTGTATGCAGTTTAGTAAAACACATTCCCAATTTTTATAAATTAAATTAATAATTTGTATTGTGCCAAGTATTAAAAACTAGGTTTAATATTGTGTTACAAATTTGGAAATTTGTATATTTTCAAATTTCCATATATTCGTATCTCAAAATTTTCAAGTTTATAAATTACCAAATTTCTGTAACTTTCAATTTTCAAATTTCTGAATTTCGATATATTCAACCTTTAACATTTCCAAATAAACAAATTCCAAAATTGGCAAATGACTAAACTCTCAAATTTCCAATATTCCAAAATTTCAAATACTCGAATTGCCAAATTCTCAAGTTTTCAAATTTCCAAATTTTCTGTTTACTGAAATTTCCAAATATTCAAATGTTTAATGACTCAAATTTACAAATTTGTAAATGCTCAAAGTTCCAAATTACCAATTAACAAATTTTTAAATTTCCAAAATTCTAATATTCAAATTATTAAATTCAAATTTTATATTTACTCAAATTTTCAAATATTCAAATGTTCAAAGACTCAAATATCCAAAATTAAAACTAGATTTAATATTGTGTTATATTAATTGTATCAAATATTAAAAAACAATTTTAATAATATGTATAATATTATTTTGTATTATTTGTATCATATATTAAAAATTAAATTTAATAATATGTTTAATATTGTGTTACATTAAATGTATCAAATATTAAAAATTAAGTTTAATAATATGTTTGATATTGTGTTACATTAATTGTATCAAATATTAAAAATTAATTTTAATAATATGTTAATAATATCTTGAATATCTTGTTACATAAATTGTATGGAAAAATTAAAAATTCAGAAAAATGTATCCTACTTTATACATGATACAGCAAAAAGAGTAACATTGAAGATAATTAAACAATTCGAAGATCAACGATATAAACATGATTAATGGCATGATAAATAACAAAAGTAAACAGTAGTTTTACAAAAAAAAAGTAAAAGAAGTGTTCTCTGTATCTGCAAGGACTTTCCTGTAAGTTACGACTAAATCTAGTTATCTGCCCATATAATCTTGAAAAATGCCTATTTTGTTTACTCTACTTCATTTATCAAGGTTTTATTGCACAGATTTCCTGATCCATTGATGGATTGCGAGCTGATACTCAACGGATTAATACAAACGGAAAAATTTATGACGAATAAAACGATATCTTTTATTCAACTTCCCCTTTCCAACATTTTCTTCAAATCATGTGAACATGATACAACATTGTATCGTGGAATCTATAGAAACCTCAAAAAAAAAAGTGTTAAAAAATACTATTATTATATATTATTATTATTATAGTATTATTAGTAGTGCATTAAAAAGTATTAGGAACTTCTCTTCAAAACGGATGAAAACTTAATAAAAACTAGTTAACTTATTAAAAACTTAAATTCAAGAATTTCATATTCGATAAATGTCTGTAAATTACAATGATCTATTAAAATTAGAGGAATCATATCGAAAATATCTTTATTAACTGCAACATAAATAATTTTAGAAAATAAAATCGATTTAATCGCAAAATAACTTATGATTTTCTCAGCGAGTGCGTCAAACAGGGCGGCTGAATTATTGTTGTAACATTAAGACAGACAAAGAATGTTCAAATGTTAGGGACATTTTGTATGCGACGATCATTGGTGAAGGAGTAGAAATTGAAATTAAACGCGAAATTTAATCGCGGTGAAAATGTGAGCCAGATTCGTCGCATTTCAACTGTTACGTGCGTCACGTGCGGCAGACGATATTGTAAGACAAGGGGTTTAATTATTGTACAACTGAGATTTACCCGTTTTATTCGATGATTTATAATTAAGAAGATAATTACTCTTCAATTTATACTTTTACTAAAATAGTTATTTTATTCTTCATTTTCTATATCGTAATTACATTGTATGTGCATTAAAATATTTGGTAATTATGTAAAATAGGTTTTCCGAATTCTTATATGTTTTTTGCGAATTTGTTCCTAAAAATGTGTTATGACTCAGTGATCATCAGTCGAATGAGGTTAAATTAAGCTAACTTTCTTTGCAAACAGCTTTGATCTGAATCCGACAACTACAATCAATCGGGGAAGGTTGATTAGGTTACGTTAGGTTAATCTAACCCAACATCCCTTGGATTACGTCCGAAACCAGGTCAATAATTGTTTAGTTTCTCATGGATTTTCGACTTTACCGTGGCTTTTCAGATCTTCCAACGTTACAAATATACAGAGTGTTAGGTCGATAGAAAGTTTGCAACGGACGATATAAGAGGTAATTTGGAACACATTTAGCTATATATACCTTCATGCAAAGTACCATGGTTTTTGAGATATTGGACACTTTGTTAATTTCACTTATTACCGGACATTACCGAAGTAAACGATTGTAGAAAAATAATTATGATTATTATAAACTCCAAATTTGTAACAGTCAAAAGAAAGAAGTTTTTAAAAACGTTTTAATTTGGTAGGAGCTAGCTGTTTTTGAGAAAAAAGCGATTAAAAATGTACTTTAATTACAAGACACAGTATGCAGGCAGCTTCATTCGCTCACCAAATATTTAGAATCACATTCAGAAAAATTTTATCGCGCGATTTAGATAAAACACGTTCTGAAGATAAAAAAATATAGAAATTTGGAGTTTATAATAATCATAATAAACTTTCTACAATCGTTTACTTGTCCGATATAAGCAATATTAACAAAGTGGCCAATATTTCAAAAACCATGACAGTTTGCATAAAGGTATACATAGCTAAATATATTACAAATGACCTCTTCTCTCATTCCTTGCAAACTTTCTATCGACCTACTTAATATCCTGTATAGTAGCCCTTGAAAGGGTCGATTTTAGTCCTAACCATTGACTAATTAATTATCGTCGTCGGAGTCATAACACATTTTTACAAAAAAATTTGGGAAGAAATAAGAAAATTCGGAAAAGTACCTATTCTGCACGGTTATCAAATGTTTCGATAATTTATAGCTTAAAATCATTTAAAGATCATTTTAAAAATCATTGAATTTCGTGTATGTCTGAATCCAATTTCTTCGGTAAATAATGTATCAGCAAAAAATAGTAACAAACTTTGAAAGCATTTATGTCAAATGACGATTTCAGTTGCGCATAGTTTCATGAATCTGTTTAAAGTTCTCAAACTTTAAAATTATTCTTACAGTAACAAGATTGTCGTTAAAATCTTAATTAAATTTTTATTGCAATAACATGATTGTTAAAGTGTAATGTACTTTCTTGTATTTTATAATAAATATTATAAGACAGTTTCATACTGTAAATAAAAGTAATCTGTTTCTTTTATTATGAAACAATTTTTTCACTTTCTCCAAAGAAATATGGTTACGATAGCGATAAGCGTAAATTTATTTGAATAACTCGCACGGAATATTACGTAAAAGTGTCGAAGAAGTAAAGATAGTGAAATAAACGACACGTATCATAGTTGCGTGTATGGCCTAATTGATAATAACGAACCGAGGACTTGGGAAATGTGCAGGCCACTTCCGGTGATAATGTCGCCCAAGTTCCGACGCGCACCTTCCTGAACACAGATCAGCTTTAAATTTATAACACCATTTCTTTCATCGATTTTTTGAATATTCTTAACATTTTCAAACGTGTTTGATCTGGAAATTCGAAGTAGGAAGAAATTCTGTATTTATAATCAAAAAGAAAATCTCATCGTTTCTTTGGAAGATTTTAAAAAAATTCTCAAGCTTTTTCGACGTTTTTAAATTAAAAGTTGAGAGAAGGGAGTAAAAAAGTCTGTATTATAATCAGGAAGAAATCCTCATCATTTCTTCGTCGGATTTTTCTAAAGATTCTCAAGATTTTTCGACGTTCTTAATTTCGAAGTTGAGAAGTAAGGGAGTAAAAAGATCTGTATTATAATCAGGAAGAAATTCTCATCATTACTTCGTTTGATTTTTTAAACTCCTTCAAGATTCTCCTACGTTTTTAATCTGGAAATTGGAAGAAGCAAAAAATCTCTACTGTAACCAGTAAGAAATTATCATTTCATTGTTTCATTTTTTAAATATTCTCAAGATTGTTCTGTTTTTAATTTGGAAATTGAGAACAGTTAAAATATCTGTATAATAATCAGAAAGAAGTTCTCAACATTTCTTCATCAGATTTTTTCAACACTCTTAAAATTTTTCGACACTTTTAATTTGAAACGAAGTAAAAAAATCTTGCATAGTAAATAAATAATGCAATATAATATAATGAATTGTATCTTCAACCTCGATATAATTTATTATAATTTAATACAACTATTTATCATACATCTTTAAATACAGTTTCAATGTGTGTATTATAAAAAGAAAATTTTACTCTTGATAAAATACTTTATGTTGATAATTATTCTCTTATCGTAACATCATAAAATGTAAAGCATATAACTATGTTACATATTCTAAAACAATGTCCTGACTCATTATCGGTCAACCATAGCTTCTGTTTAGTTCATTAATCATGAACACAAATCGCGTTTACGTAGCTTCCCGTGTTTATCACAACAGTTCATTGTTTAGCAATAATTTAGCGCTGTAATTTTCCATTTACCGTATATACATACACGCACATGAGTGTACATATGTTACAACAACACTTCATGAGAACACTGTTTATTAGCTAATTTCTAATCTTCGTTAATAGATGCTCAACAGAAAGTCATTAACATGTAGAATTTGCAAAACTAACAGAAGCAATTCAAACATCGACAGAAATGAATGCAACGCATAACTAGTGAGCTATATGAATAAAATTAAACAATTTATTACATATTTAATAATTTATTGGACCCTTGCAATTTTTACTTGTAATTGCATTACAAAATTAAATTGCCAAATAAATTTGTCATATCGAAGTTTGCAAATTTGGAAATTTGTATATTTTCAAATTTCCATATACTCATCTAAAAATTGTCAAGTCTATAAATTATTAAATTTCTGTAACTTTCAATGTTCAAATTTCCGAATTTCTATATCTTCAACTTTAAAAATTTCCAAATAACCAAATTCCAAAATTGGCAAATGACCAAGTCCTAAATGACCAAACTTTCAAATTTCCAAATACTCAAATGAACAAATTCTCAAGTTTCCAAATTTCCAAAATTTCAAAATTCTAAATACTCGAACTATTAAATTCTCAAGTTTCCAAATTTTCTATTTACTCAAATTTCCAAATGTTCAAAGACTCAAATTTTCAAATGCTCAAAGTTGCAAATTACCAAATTTTCCAATTTTCCAAATTTCCAAAATTCCAAATACTCAAATTACCAAATTTTCAAATGTTCAAAGGCTCAAATTTCCAAATTTTTAAAATTCCAAATACTAAAATTATCAAATTCTCAAATTTCTGAACTCCCAAATTTTCGAAATTCCAAAATTCCAAATAATAAAGTCATCAAATTTTCAAGTTTCCAAATTTTTAAATCTTCATAAGGTCAAATTTCCAAATATTCAAATGCTCAAAGCTCCAAATTTTCTAAATTACTATATTCCCAAATGATAAAATCCTCAACTTCTCAAGTTTCCAAATTTACTCAAATTTCCAAATTTTCAAATGTTCAAAGGCTCAAATTTGCAAATTCCCAATTTTTAAAAATTCCAAAATTTCAAATCCTAAAATTATCAAATCGTCAAGTTTCCAAATATTAAGTTCTGAAAATTTTCAAATACTCAAAATCCACAATTATTAAACTCCCAAACGTAGTTTCCAAATTTAAAAAATTCCAGAAAGTTTTATTTTAAAAATTCCAAATATCAAAATTTGAGATCCACGAATTTCCAAATGCAAAAATTTCTAAATCTTGTACTGATCCAAAGTAATTTTAACTAAAACAAAATTTCTTGGTAAAATTATAACATTTAAAAACTTCTCAACCAAAAAGCAACGAACGATTAGCATACACGTTCGTGTGCAAATTCCTTGTATCATTCTGTACGCGTTATCAAAGACAAACAGATAGCGTTATTGTCCTTTTTAATTTTTCATTTTCAAGGATCATCCGATCCGTTTCGCAGATACGTTATCTAAGCGAAACTGGAACGAAAAAAAATATCATCGATCGTCAAACACGAAAGACTAACTAGAACCGCTTGTATACGTTCAAGTTGCTTTTTACGAAAGAAACGATCATCAAGCTGCAGTTGTTTTGCGATCTCGATGCGACTCGAACCATCGAAGCAATTCAAACTCGTGACGTATACGATTTTTCTGCGAACAAACGCCGTGATGTTGGTTTAAACTCAATAATAACAACTGTAAATGCGTGCGGGATTGACGCAGGTTATCAGACGCGAATATACTTGCGTCTACGTTACGGTGAATCGATCATTTTCTGCTACCTTTTCAACGGCTGTAAATAAAACAAATTGCCCTCCATTATTCCATTCGTCTGCTTCGATACGTTTAATCTAAAAACGCAAGTCGGCCAATTTCAAAATTTCTACATGCTTTTTAAATCCTAAAATTTCCAAATTCTCAAATATTCGAAATATTAAATTTGACCATTAATGAATTTGAAAGTGTGTTAATTCCTAAATTTAATATTTGTTAAAATTTAAAATGTGTAAATTTCTAAATTTGTTATTTGCTGAATTTTAAAATGTGTGATTAATATATTCTAAATATATGATTGTATCAAATATTAAAAATTAATTTTAATATGTTAATAATATCTTGAATATCTTGCTACATAAATTATATGGAAAAATGAAGTTTCATAATATATTAAATATTTCCTTGCATTAATTTATTAAATATTAACGAGAAGAATCGAATTTTCGTTGTTCCACAATTAAAAATTCAGAAACATGTATCTTACTTTACACATGACACAAGAAAAAGAGTAACATTGAAGATAAATGAACAATTCAAAGATCAACGATATAATTATGATTAATGGTATGATACATAACAAAAGTAAACAGTACTTTTACAAAAAAGGTGAATTTATAAATTTATCAGTATATAAATTTGAAAGTGGGACAAGTCCATTTTGAAAAGAAATAAGATAAAGATAACAATAAACAAAATCCAATATGATATCTTTACCTGTAAGTAAACTATAGTAAAAATAATTAATTGAAAGTCCCAAATATTTGGAGATGAAACCGTTTTGAAGCAATGAAAGTAATGATAAAAATAGATCAAATTTAATATAACTTTGTCTGTATATTACTATATTATATAGTAAAAATAAATCAGATTCCTTAACATTTGGATGATGAAATTTTGGGTGATTGAGGGTATTGGAAAGATATTTATTTTGAAGGTGGCGCAACCGTAGGTTAAGATTATTTTTAACCATATTTAGCACTATTTAGTATTACTATTTAGAGTTTCGCTAATATTTAGCTGTGGTAAATTTTAGTAATACGGACAATATTGTGACGAACTACAAATGGTATAATATTGATGGCATAGTTCAATATGAGTGAGGATAGTCTCTTCAGGTATCATTGCTGATTTTTATTATCAACTTGCAAGTTCCAGTTCAGTTTCTAATAAATACTGAACAAAGTCAAAAGGTTTTTATTTTAATATCGGTGCAAAAAATCTCTTAACAATTTCACTGTTATTTAAAAATTAATTACGAATCGTCGTTTATTTTATTTGAAAAGAAATATGGCTTAACACCTTAGGTTACAAGTTTTTCAGCAGGTGCGTCAGTCAGAGCGGTCTAATTAATACTGCAGCGTTAAGGTAAATAGAGAATGTTGAATTGTTAGGTATATTTTGGATTTAACAATCTCTAATTATACAAACTGCAATTGGTATCATACTCAAAACTCGATCTTTATGCAAATACGATTAAGTTGCGTTACATTTGAACTGTAACGTGCGTCACACGTTTGATTAGATGTTATAGACCAAGGGGTTAAAATGATTTCAACGAAAATTATAACTGATACATTTGAAAGTGACGCTGATTTAAATCAGATGCTTTTCTTAATTTAGAAAAAAATTTAAGTACGTAAGCAGTATTTTAAAAATTGAATTTGAAGCCACCATCTGAATACACATTGATGTTAACGTTCAGGATGAAGACCTCGGACGATCAATACATATTGTCAATATTTTGAAATTCTCAATATTTACAGATACTACTGAAATAGTGATGATATTGTATCGTCAAATAGGTGTTATGTTTTGTTGATAAATACAGACAGATTGTCAACTTGAGATTTACAAGGTTTAGAAATGTGCGAATTTGAAGAATTGGAAATTTAAGAAGTCACGAATTAAAAAATTTCAAAGTATGGAATTTGTAAACTTAGAAATTTAAAAAATTGTAAGGTTGTTAATTAAGAAGTTTGCAAGTTTGTAAATTTACATATGTGGGATTTAATGATTGATAAGCTTAAAGACTTGGAAATTTAGGATTTTGAAGATTTGGAAATTTAGAAATGTGGGAAATTCGGAATGGAAGTTTTTGATTTGATAATATAGAAATTTGAAAACCTAAAAATTAAGAACATCACATTTTCAACCTTCGAATTATTCAAATTTCCAAATTTCCAAATTCGCAATTTGCCAAATTTCCAAGTTCCTTGATTCCCAATTTCCCAGATTCTGCATTTCCGAAATTTCCCATCTCTAAATTCTTGAATTCCCAAATAATTAATCTTCCTATCTCCTAATCTCACAAATTTCCTTGATTCCCAATTTCCTAGATTCCCTATTTCCCAAATTCCCAAATTTCAAAATTCCTAATCGTCCTATCTTCCAATCTCCCAAATTTTCTGGATTCTTAATTTTCCAAATTTCCAATCCCCCAAATTTCTAATCTCCAAAATTTCCAATCTCCCAAATTTCCAATCTTCAAATTCTCAAATTCCTAATCTTCCTATCTCCCAATCTCACAAATTTTCTTGATTCCCTATTTCCCAAATTCTCAAATTCGCAAATTTCCAAATTCCTAATCTTCTTATCACTCAATTAGCCAAATTGTTAATCTCCCAAATTTCTAATCCTCCAAATTTCCAATCTCCCACATTTCTAATCTCCCAAATTTCCAATCTCCCAAATTTCCAATCTCCCAAATTTCTAATCTCCCAAATTTCCAATCTTCCAATCTCTCAATTTCCCAATCTCCAAATTCCTAATCTTCCTATCTCCCAATTTCCCAAATTTCCAATCTCTCAAATTTCCAATCCCCCAAATTTCTAATCTCCCAAATTTCCAATCTCCCAATCTCTCAATCTCCCAAATTTCCAATCTCCAAATTCTCAAATTCCCAAATTCCTAATCATCCTATCTTCCAATCTCCCAAATGTTTTTGATTCTCAAATACCCAAGTTTCCAATTTCCCCAATTTCCGATTTCCCAGATTCCCAACTTCTCAAGTCTCTTAATTCTCAAATGCCATACTCATAAATCTTCCATCTCCTAAAATTATCCAATTCTTATCTTTCAAGACTTGTGGATCCCTAAATAATACATTTCTAAATATTCCTGAACAATACAAATATATCTAAATAATTATTTATAAATAATTCCGAACCTTACACTGTATATTTATAAATAATTACACACAAGTAATTATTAAAAGATAATACCAGACCAATTATAAATAATTCCTTGTTTTATTTTTAATGAACGTAACAAGATATCGCGTTATGTATTATGTA
The DNA here is from genome assembly GCA_945859595.2 of Megachile willughbiella. Taxonomy (NCBI): domain Eukaryota; kingdom Metazoa; phylum Arthropoda; class Insecta; order Hymenoptera; family Megachilidae; genus Megachile; species Megachile willughbiella. Next base: position 18,139,340 of record OX243796.1, read on the forward strand.
TTATTTAATCTGGGCAATACGACAAGAACAAAAAGGCAAATGATAATAAAGAGAAAGCGTGTCAAGGACGCAAATTTGGATACAAAGGTTGACAAAGTATTACGAGGATAAGTAGTTACATCAACTGAATCATTAAACAAACTGCTCTTTTTCTTAATTGAGCCTACTGTAATTACTTCCATCGAGCTTCTATAAAGTAAAACATTTTATTAAAACGGTATAACAATAAGTTCTCGTCTGAAAATACATAGTGAAATGAATTTCAAAAAGAACAATTCTTTTAATTCCACAAAAATGTTTTGAACAATAAAACACAAAAATGTACACATTTTCCACTGTTCTCTTAAAAAAGGTATTAAAACGATACATAAAACGCGTACTCAACATCCTTTTATTCATTGTTTCTTTAATATAAATTCAATATAAGCGAATGGAGCACTATTATAATTCTGTTTGCAACTAAAGTTCATAAATACTACAATGCAGATAAATGCTTTGTATGTATATTTATACAAAGTATAAAAGACTTTGTATAAAGTCATTATATATTTAATAAAATTATTATAAGTTATTATCAAAATTAGTGTTATTGTTATAGTATTATTATATATAAAATTGTTTATATGTAGTGACATTTTTATAAAAATATCTGATATTATTTAGTGATATTTTTATAAAATATCAGATATTATTTAGTATACTGATTAAATGATGCGAATAATTTCTATCTGTTAAACTTAAGGGAATTTTTAAAAATTCGCAACTGCTAGTTTAACAACTATAGACGGAGATTTATACATGAGCGTACAACTGTACAATGAGATTTTAGCAGTTCTACATTGTTTTAATATTAAACTCTAACACTTCCTTATACAAAATATTCCAGAGAATTACCCAGAACAAAAAAATATGCAACGTTTATTTAAAAAAATTAATTCAACCATGAAATCTTTACCACTACTTTACTCATCGCGAAATAACATTTATTAAAGAGTATTCAAACATCTTTTGCAATAACATGTTTTTAAATGTTTTTCATCTCTCCTGAAATATCTCAGTGAGTTGACTTATTCCTTAACGATCACACTTCGTCAGAATACCTGACAGACTCGAACGTTTAAGATCCAGTCATTAAAAACGTTTCTTACAAAGAAACTACTCGTTCTTTCACCTTCAGAAAAATTAGAAATAATCTTTGAAAGTTGTTTTAACATATTCCGCAGCTGATTTCAGTAAATTTAAACGGTGAATATGAACAAAAATTCAGAAACGTGAAAATATTAAAAAATGGATATCGCAGAAAAATTCAAGGCTTTTTCTATTTTGATATAAAGAGCTAAAATTTTGACTGAATAATCTTGAGATATAACAGTAAAAATACCAATGTTTCAAAACATCATTTATTCATTTTATTTATTTAGATTTTCAGGATGCAAAGTGGCTAAAATTTAAGCTAAATTGGCTGAGGTCGTTTCATATTCCGGTACGACCGTTAAAGGATAAAATGGGCACATTGTATATCCATTCATTCGAAGGAGTGAATTAACAATTGACTCAAACTATAATTAAACCTTTGTTTCTCCTTTCATAGCAATATGAGTAAGAATCCGTCGTATTCCACGGTTCGTTTTTGTACTTCTGACGTAGATGAAAAGCTCTGAACGATAACTACATTGCCAGAAGGTTGCCAGATGTGGACTTGGAATGCTATCGTGTCAGGATTATCAACTGCCACCAAGAGAATTTTCTTGGAACATGAATTCTTATTCCGTTTAACTATTTTAATACTTTGATGGTGGATGTCGCGTCGCCGTGACTTTATGGTGGTACAAACTCAAACAATTTGGGATTCTTCTAACCCTAAACCCACCAGAGCGATCAAATGACTATTTTTAACTTCCTTATTTTATCTCACAAAATTTGTCAAGGTTCTCTTGAAATATATGTTGACTTTTACCAACATAGGGAATTAATGTGTATAATAGTTTGTTTTATCGTTTATTTATTTTGTTTGCCTTACAATATCGTCTCTACACGTGACGCACTCACGCTTCAGTGACAAATCTTACTCGAATGCTTAAAAGTAAAACTACCAATGACCGCTTCACAAGTTTCGAACTATAAATTACACAATTTGTTAAGATGCTTTTCGTGAAATCTACCTTGATCTTCATCAAGATAAAGAATTAATACTTATATGATTTTATATTTAGTCTATTTATTTATTTTTCAACTTCATTTTTAATTTTAAATTAAGTCCTCATACGCCGGGAGATTTAGTGTTAATACGCTTCAATTTGGAGTGTAAGTCCAATTATCATTTGCATAGTCAAGAATTGCTGAATACAAAATTGACATAACATTTCAACTGCTTCTCTCTGTTTTAACCCCTTAAACTGTTGCATCAGTTGCTAACTAATTATTGCTACAATTTTAAGGCAAATAAGGAAGATGAAATGATATATTTTAGGACTTAGGGATTCTTAATTATGCAAATTATAATTGGTATTAACTCCAGACTGAATTGTAATGTGCGTCACGAGTGTGACACGGTATTGTAAGTCAAAGCGTTAATATTGTAGCTATGATTAGTTCCGATTGACGCACCTGACAAACCATAAAGCAAAGGCTTAATGCCATTTTTAATTTCAAAGTAAGTGTGCATTATACGTCAGTAGGTTTAGTGTGAAGAGAAAATGTGGGATTAAATCTTACTCCGGTGACTGATACGCGATTTTAATTAAACTTTGCACAATTGTTCATTAGACCTATCTAAGAATATAACGGTAATTTATTGGTTCCATTTTTTTTACTTTAACACATTGACTACCATACTGAAGCAATTAAAAATTGCATCCACTAGTGTTTTAATGTTTAATAAATTTTACTAAATATTTTCACAATATCTCGTTACATTAATTTTCCATAGATTCACGTAATTAATGCGAGAATTTTGTGAAAGTGAACAAATTTTTAATAATAATAGGTCAGTATAGCAACTTAAGTGTCACCCATATATGGGTGACGTGGCTGGAAATGTGCTAAGGGTATTTTACCTTAATTAACCCGTTTATATGAGATTATAAATCGTAAAAGATAGAAGATGTTAAAATATTTGAAACAAAAGTTATACTGTTTCTTTAGACCTACTCTATGTAAAAGGTTTTTGTAGAAAATAATTTCTTTGCAAAAATAAAGTTGTCTTTCCTTCATCTTTTCTTTAAATTTTAATTTGTAATTATTGCGAATAAAAGAAATTATGTACATTAATAATAAAAGAAATTATGTGTGCATTACACATGAGTGGGTTTAGTGTAAATTTGTTCTTATGCAAGGTTTTAGTAACTGATAAAAATTTCAATAAACATCTACAATAATAATCTGACAACTATATCTTGTCGTAGCTTTGATTATAATTTTACCTCGTTCTTTTTATTAAAGATACCTATTATTTATAATTGTAAGTATTACTTACAATGTTTATCTATGACTTTCAAATTGCTACTTAAGCAAAAATTAGCATCGTATTATTCAACAAATAGCAAACTATTTCCACTTAATAGTACGCAAGAAAATTAGGAAAAAAGTTGTACCTAAGTTTTTGTTACACTAACGGAGATAAACAGTAGATGTGAGAAACGGGCAAAAAATTGTAACTAGCTCTGTTGTAAACTTAGCGTAAAATAATTACAATATTCTTTATATAGCATGACGATGTGCATTAGGTTAGTTAGAAAGATATGTCGTTTTTGTTAGTAAATTACATTTATTCAGTTTATGTATCCACACTTTCTTTCTGCAACTCATGCATACGTGGCATTGGAGCATACATTTTAAATTATCTTATTAAAAATAACAGTATTAACTGTAACGGAATTTTTCATTTATTACGAATAATTAAAAGTGTAAAATGTACAGACTAATTTTGGGTGTATTACATTACTTTTATAAAGGTAAGAACGTTTCAACTCGAAAAGAAAAAAAAATAAATCATGTATAATTTCACTAAGTCTGTAGTAATTGTAAATATAGAATAACTGAATAATAATGTTTTTCCGTGAAAGACAAACTTTTTAGAGAACTCAATATATTACAAGAAGTTAAAAATCAATCATTTCGGTATTTCTTTTCTTTCAACTGTTAATTCATGTAGAAAAATTGAATTTTTCTTTCTTCAAATTGTTATATTTACTAAATTATTGATTTTCGTACAAAAGCATTTATGTTTCGAATTTTTGTACATTAAAACCTTCTTTACTCAAAAAAAAAAAAGAAAGAAAAAGTAAATATGAAATTGAAACATATGTAACTCGATTTTACATCGTTTCCTAATTGTTCGACTGATAGCTTTTAATGTACAAATTGTCGAATTTTCGAATTTGCAAGTTTCTTCATTCTCGAAATTACAAGTCTTTTTATTTTTGAAATAGCAAGTTTTTGTATTTTCAAAATTACTAAATTTTCTAGTCACTAGATTGCTACATTTTCAGACAGCCAAATTTCTTCAACCAAATATCTCTAGATTCCAAAACCGCTAGCTCCTTAAATTTAGATACAAGCAGATACAAAATATTTAGATGCAAATATCTTGTTGACAAAAATTTTCTAGATCTTCAAATTTTTTAAATTCCGAAATTTTTATAGACCAAATGTGTAAATCCCCGAATTCCCTAGATCTTCAAGTCCATAAACTACCAAATCCCTAGATTTTCAATCCATCAGTCTCCATCTTCCCAAATCTCCAAATTCTTAAATATTCAAATCTTTAGATCTCCAATTTTCTGAATCTTCCACTTCCTAAATCTCTAATTTCTTAACTCTCCAAATTCCTAAATCTCCAAATACTTAACTTTCAAAATACGTAAATCTTCAAATCTCTACATCTCTAAATTCCCAAATCTCCAAATTCTTAAATATTCAAATCTCTAGATCTCCAATTTCCTGAATCCTCAACTTCCTAAACCTCCAATTTTTTAACTTTTCAAATTCCTAAATATCCAACTTCCTAAATCTCCAATTTCTTAACTTTCCAAATTTCTAAATATCCAACATCCTAAATCCCCAAATTCCTAAATATCCAACTTCCTAAATCTCCAAATTCTTAACTTTCAAAATACGTAAATCTCCAAATCTTTAAATCTCTAAATTTCCAAATCTCCAAATTTCTAAATTTTCAACTTCTTAACTCTCGAAATTCCTAAATATCCAACTCTCTATATTTCCAAATCTATATCTCTAAATCTTTATATCTCCAAATTTCTAAATCTCCAAATTCCCAAATCTTTAACTTCCTAAGTCTCCAACTTCTTAACTCTCGAAATTCCTATATATCCAACTCTCTATATTTCCAAATCTATATCTCTAAATCTTTATATCTCCAAATTCGCAAATCTTTAACTTCCTAAGTCTCCAACTTCCGAACTCTCAAAATTCCTAAATATCCAACCTCCCAAATCTCCAAAACCCCGAATTCCAAATTTCTGCGTCCCTAAATTCTGTACCCATCCCAAAATATTGAAATTCCGTAAAATCTCCGAAAATCAACAAGTATAACTCTTCTTTCTTGATTACCACTGTTTCCCTATAGAAGTTTCGTTCTTGACTGTACATGTTTGAATTATTTAATTAAATTCGCATTGTTATCGCGTACTAAAGAATTTCGATGTGTGGTGACGGCTCAATATACAACATCCTGTACATGTATGATATGCGTATCACTTTTAGGTACTATAGGTGGTCCGATCGCCACAGGTTGTTCGATTAAAAAGGACCGGTTCGCAATTAATCGATCCACTAAACTCGAGTTCGTGTGCCGTCCTTAACCTAGTTCCCCGTCGCCGTCACTCATAAAATTACGTTTCTCCGTCGTTGATCCGGCACGATTCCGCGTGAACGGTAAAATTAGACGGAATGTGGTCGAACGTGGAAGGTGGGAATGTGGAAGGTGGGGAAATCGGAAACTTCTTAATCGGAGCACAGGTATATATACTTTCACTTTTTAACGGAGCCACGCGGCTTAACCATCGAATTCCAAGATTACGCTGGCAAAGAGGAAATGAAAGTTGGAGTTAACCGTCGTGGATCACGTAAATGTTGGTAGAAATTTGACGGAAGGAACGGGATTCGGTACCGTGGACACACTTAAAAAATAAACAAAGAAAAAAAAAGAAATACAGCCTAATTACTCTCGTCCATCGTTTTCTTTCCTCGAAACGTTTACGCAGTTATTTCGAAATTATTCGAAATTACGTCGTATTATTTCCTCGCGAATGACGATATAATTCGCGGCTCGATAATCACGCACTATTATGGAATGTTAGATCCGCTCGAATTATTCTTTTACTTTTACCGTAAAAAGGGAAATGAGTACGCACTCAACGCGTTTACTAGGAGACTAAAAACGTTGAAAGTTTCGTTGAGTGATATTTTTACTGTTCCAGTAATTCTGGTGTTTTGGTTAGCTGTAATAGGCAGAAATTAATCGAAGAATTTCTGGTTAGGTAAGTGAGGGAATACCTTGTATGAACAATGGGGTTCTACGGTAATTCTATGGAAATTCGAACGTCACTCGCATACATCGCGTGAGTGACGTGCTAGCAAATATGTTAATCTTGGGAGCTTATGTTTCGTTTTCATGTATATTTTTAGTATCCTTTCAGCATTTTTAATTTCAAAGACGAGTATTTTTAAAACCGAGGTTTCAGATTATATTTATCAGAGTGGAACGTATTAAATATTCCTGCAATAAAGAAACATAAGAAAAGATACATTTAATTATATTCATTCTATTTGGATAATTAGAATCATAAGAGAATCTGTACTATAATCAGCCCAATATAATTGAAAATAAAAAATATAATTGGAATATGAACGAAATTTATAAAAATAACTGAAAGTGAGGAACATAGATGCAATATATTAGAAAGTGAGGAATATAATTGAATTATACTTGAAACTCAAAAATATAATTGAAATTAAGACTGCAATTGAAATATAATATATTGAGACAAACAATTGAAATACACTTGGAATGGAATTGAAATAGAATTGAAATGGAATTAAAATTGCATTGGAACAGAATTAACATTGAATTGAAATGTAATTGAAATAGAATTGAACAGAATTGAAATGGAATTGAAATTGAATTGAAATTAAATTGAAATAGAATTGACATGGAATTGAAATAGAATTAAAATAGAATTGAAATAAAATTGAACAGAATTGAAACAAAATTGAAATTGATTTGATATAGAGTTCAAAAAAGATTGAAATGGAATTGAAATAGAATTGAACAGAATTGAAATAAAATTGAAATAGAACTGAAACAGAATTACAACAACATTGAAACAGAATTGAAATTGAATTGAAATATAATTGAAATAGAATTGAACAGAATTGAAATGGAATTGAAATAGAATTGAACAGAATCGAAACAAAATTGAAATAGAATTAATGCATAATTGAAATGCAAGTATAATTGATATATAATTGTAGCTGAGAAACGTAGCTGAAATATACTTGAAATTGTTAAGCGTATTAGTTCTAAAACTTGAGATGTTTAACATAATTGAAACATTCTTCAAATCCGCAAAATGTAATTGAAACTAAGAAGCATAATAATTCATATAAAAATACATTTAAAATTGTGAAATGTAATCGATATTTAACTGTAACTGAAAGACGCATTTAAAATGTACTTAGAACCAAGAAATGCAATTAAGATATAAAAGGGACCGACGTTATTAAAGAAAGAATAGTTTCGATGAAGTCAGTTCTATATCGTTGCCTCGATTCACTATTGGATTTGCCCTATAATCCGAGTAGGGGATTAAATACGATTCTATAAACAGAATTTACGCATGATATTGATCAACGAATATAGAACATGTTATCGAGACAGTATGTGTCTGATTGCGAATCCAGGTCCACGCGCGTCTTTTCAAATCGATACATACATACCGGTAAAGCGAGTTTGCTTTTTGCTCGATAGACAGACGATACACAAAAATCTCTTTACAATAGAGTTGACTTACGGTGCATCAGTCATGCGGAAGTTGAAAACGAACCGTTGCACATATGACGAACCGTAACGCTTTCACACGTAATACTTTTCGCTATAGGGAAAAAAGAAAATAATCACGACGTTACACACGTTACCAGTGTGAAAGAACGCGCGGTTAAACTTTATTTCTACTTTATCTAGGGCAATGGAAAAGTTAAAGCTGATACGTAGGTATGTATAGTGACAAGCATGGTAGGCTATCTTGGGGAAAATGGCAACGTATGGAAAAGAGGTCGCATATATCGTTCATTTTTGGATCGAGAATTTTGATGATTATAAACGTAACATTTATAAGTTTAGAAAGTTGAATATTTGGAAGTTTGGAAATTATGGGATATCAAAAATTTCAAGTTTGGAAATTAAGTTTTGGAATTTTAGGAATTTGAGATTAGGGGTTTGATCAAATTTCGCAGCACGAGAGTTACGAATTTGAAAATGGCCAAATTTGAAAGTTTTGAGATTTCAGGACTTTTGAGTTCAGAGATATAGAAATTGACATTTTGACAATTTGAAAATTTAGAAATTTGGGAGTTTGAACGGTTGGAAAGGTACTTGAAAATTTGGGGACATGATGTTTGAAAATTAGGGGAGATGACGTTTAAAAATTTAGGGACGACGTTTGAAAATTTGGGAATTTTTAAATTTAAAAAGTTGGAAATTTAGGAATTTGAAAAATTGGAAATTTAAGAATGTGAGACTTTGAAAACTTGGAAATTCTCAAATTTTTTAAATTATCAAACTTACGAAACTCTCCTTCGCTAGTTCTAATCCAAATAAAGTCAACATAACCCGTATGTACATTGCCTATAATTACGAGCTCAAGTTTTTCTTTCTGGTTTCTTCTATTCCCTCCAACTTCTTCCTAATCAAAAAGTTTCAAGTTACTCTTCATCAAATTATCAAACCCATCACTAGTTCCTAAGAAATTCAAAACTTGCGAACTATATTAACTCCCCGCAGGCTATTACCAGTCAATTAATTTGAAAACAAGTTGCAAACTATTTCCAATTTATAATTATTTTTCTCTCCGCGAGTAGCATATTCCAATAAATTACGTAAGTTATTCGCGAACGAGTTCAGCATTACACAATGGAGCAGAATGTCTAAACAGATTACGGTTCATGAAATAAAAAAGGATGTGTACTATAAATTGTGAGAGGCGAATAAATCTGAATGTTATACGGATACTAACGTCTCGCTGTGAACATAACTTTACTCGAGTTCCAAGTCGCGTTACAAGCAACACAAGTTATGAGGTAACAGCACGCATGGGAAGACATACCCTTTCACTTTGGCATTTCACTCTCGCAAAAACCGAGAGAAGCTGCTGAGATGGCACGAGCTGACAACCAGCGAAAGTGTAAAAAGTGATTACGGAACACCGCTTGTAACCAGGTACCTGAACATCTTTCGGCGCTTACAAATTTTCAACGATCATACAGATGGAAAGTTTTGCATATTGGGCCACTTATTATTTCACCCTTAATGGCCGCACTTCATCAGAATATACCTGGTGCACTGGGACGTTTAAGACCCCATTACAAATTCTTACAAGCTATTTAACTTGCAAAACATTATAAATAAAGTAATTGTTGTAACATATTTTACAGACTTCAGTAAATTTAATCGTTGAATATGGAAAAAATTAAAAACGTGATAAAATTGGAAAAATGGTTTCCACAGAAAAATTCAAAACTTTTTTCGGTTTTAATATAAAAAGCTGAAATTTTAGGTGGACACTTGAGATATAACAGTTTGAGGAAAAAGTAGTAAAAATACCGGTGTTTAAAAACAGGTATTTATTCAGATTTTCAGGATATTAAAGTGGATAAATTTGAAGCTAAATTGGCTGGGTTCGTTTCATATGCAGTGTGGCCGTTGAGGGCTGATATTATTTTTCTTATTTTTTTTAATAATTTCAAAATAGGTTTAAAATATTTTTGACATTTTGCCACGTCATTCGCATATGGGTAACGAATCTATGATCTGCATTATTAACTTCTTGCCTTATACAGTGTCCCACTCGTGACGCACATGACTTAAAATGCAACAAATCTGACTTATATTTTCACAAAGAATGAATTTCAAGTTGAATTTTAATTTTTAATCCGTGCAATGATCGCTATATCCAAAATATCTACACTTGAACATTTTTTGTCTGCCTTAACGGCAATAATTAGTTTGTTGTATCTGACGTACTTGCCGAAAAAAAATCATTAAATCTGGTTAAGGAGTTAAGAATTTGTCCGATAACCCAATTGAAAATATTTGTATTAGATATTTAGAAATCACGAATAATAAATACAAGAAAATATTTGGTAAGTTTTGTTGAAAATAAAAATACTATTTAATATTACCTAATACAATTTTCAACTGCTTCAGCGTAACACTCAATGTGTTGAAAATTGAAATTGTGGTTTATTTTAGTAAAAAATATTTGGCTCAATAGCCAAAATATAATAGAATTTTAATTAAACTTTTTTCCTAATTTAGAAAAATAGGTTGAAGTACATAAACATTCTAAAAATTGAATTACAAGCCACCATCTTTACATTGGTGCTAACGTTAAGCATGAAAATCAGACGATCAATATATATTGTCAATATTTTGAAATTCTTAATATGTACAGTCACTACTGAAATAGTGACGATATTGTATTGTCAAACAGATGCGATGTATTATTGATAAGTACAAACAGATCGTCAGCTTGTAAATTAGTGGGTTCAAAAATGTGTGAATTCGGAGAATTGGAAATTTAAGAAGAAATCTGAAAATTTCGAAGCATGGAATTTGCAAACCTAGAAATTTAAAAAATTGTAAATATGTTAATTCAAAATATATAAAGTATTTAAATAATGTTAATGATTAATGTAATAAAATATATAACTATACATTTTTTTGTAAATGTTCTCATATTGTAACAACCATAGATTCTATTTCTATCCAACATCTCAGAGACATTTTATACAACTGAAAAATCATAATTTAATTGAAAGAACTCTTTGGGAAATAATTTTTTTTCCAGAAATAAATAATTCATGGCTGAAAGGGTTAAACCACTGTTATTCATTTCGACACCCACAGAATAAAAAAATAATATTTAAAAAAGTCCAACGGCGCGAACCTGCGCCCAAAAAGCATGTAGCGATTACGTGACGAGACTGCATGGCAAGATTTTAATAAACTTTTATATTCCAGAATATAACCAATCGTGGTACAAGTTTAATAAATTTTATTTTATTTTAACCGATGTATCATTTGTATTAATTATGAATGCGAATTTATTTAAGACTTTATATACTGAAAAAAGAATACATGCAAATTCGAAATAAAAGTTTTTATTTTTTTAACAATGGCGCACCTTACTGAAAAATCTGCAAAATTAGAAAATAGTTATGCTAATATGTTATTATTACAATAATATAAAATTGGTGCTCCTACATCTTCTACAAGAGATTGCATTTTTTCCGATATTTTTTCGGTTTTTCATTTTTCACAAGTACAGCTTGCGATAAAAAAATCTGAAAAAATACTGTCATACGTGCTATCGAGTGCCCAATGTTTCAGAATATCTTTAGAATTTTTGTAGGTCATTAAGTAGAGAAAGTAGGACAAAAACTGGAATTTTTATATTTTTCTGTTACTACCTCCCAGATGAGATAGAATATGAAATTTGTTTTTTAATATGTTACGCAATTGTAAGTTTTTAGCTCAAGGATCTTTGAGAGTAAAATTAACTTTAATAAAAAATTGAAATACGATTTCAATTCCCGACAATGTAAAAAGTATTTAATTCTTGTTCACGTTGCAATATAACTAGTTCCTGTGTAAGTTTCAAATAAATTTTTTGGATGCAGCGTAAAAGTTCAATGCAAGGGTAGTTTACCTTTAACGCACAAACCCTTCCGTGAAAGTGAAATTCATTATTAGATTTTTTATGACCAAAAATATTTCACATCGGTTAAAATTCGAGAGATCGATATTTCTATTTAAAAAATTCCAATTATTCCTGTTACGCGATAAATTTTTGAGGGTGGGTTTCGGCTACTCAAATCGAATATCCATCAATATGAAAGCCATATGTCACATAGTTTTTTGATTAACAATTACAACATATGTGAAAATGGAAAAGTAAAGCTATGTTTCCACGTTAAATCAATGTTTATTGTTTAAATTGATTTTACCATGACAAAGGAATTCAGAAGTTAAGACATTCACAGATTTTATATCAAATAATCAATTTTGAAACAGTGGAAAGTTTACGAAGCATTTCATAGCATAAAGGTAAACTCAAAATGGCATTTATGGTACATTAAATTGATGTTTAGGATCCGCTGAAAATAACGATATGAACGTATTCCAAATATCGTTAAAATAAAATACAGTTTGAATTTTAATTATAACAATTTCCTTCAGCAAACAATGAAAAGTTCCATCACGTTGTTACATGTCAAATAGTATATATCAAAACTATATTTATGACATGTGAAATTGAAGCTAAAGGTTTGATGAAAATTTCTATACGAACGTTTGATCAATACTTCTGATACAAAATGGCTGATTTATTGTCGAGATAAACAACATTGTTACGTTGTCCATCAACTGACCAATTTCGAAACGCGAAGTATAAAAAGAATTTCAAGAAATAAAAGTACTACAAAATTGCATTTATCACATGTAAATTTGAAATATGAAGATTAATAAAAATGATTAATTGTAATAAATCAATGCAGAACAATAATAAATTTCAAAACGTAAAAAACCTGATATAATTTGAACAAAAATATTACAAAATGGCAATTATGATTTATCAATTTTTAGCTTAGGATTTGAGGACAATGGCTATTTTAAACGTTCCATATAAATTTGCAATATAAGACGACTAGTTACTTGTTATAATATTAGTAGTATAAACAATTCTAAGCTGTTGGTTGTTCTATTGTTTCGTTCCAAGGAAAATCAGACATTTTGGACTAAAAATAAGGACAAAATGAGTACATAGTTATTTTCTTGGGAGTTTAAACTTCCAATTAATATGCCATACTGTCTTGTGATACTTTTATGTCATTTTTCTATATTTTGAAATGAGCCTTAATACTATGATAAACATATATTACTATTTTCAAATTCTATTGATTGATTACACATGGATTTATTATTAATAAAAAGGTTAAGTAAACAATTATTTTTAAGTGATATTAACTATCAATTCCAAATAAACTTCATACCGATACAAAGATGAATATTCCATCAAAAAGGTAGGTAAATTATTTTAAAAATTTGATATAAACTAACATCGAACAATTAACATAAAATGTAACATAGGAACATTTGAAATTGAATAAAATAATATAAAATCATTTAAAACCGAAGAAAATAAAATGAAATTATTGGACATCGAATAAAACATAAAATAATTTAAAACCCAATAGAATAACATAAAATTATTTAAAGCCTAATAAAATAACGTAAAATCATTTATAACCGAATAAAATAGCATATAATCATTTGACACTAAACAAAATACTATGAAGTAGTTTGAAAGTAAAATAATATCATTAATATATAAATATACTACAAAATGTAAGTAATTATGGACTGTTCAAATGACCAAAATACTTCTTCGTTCCAATATTAAAAATAAAAGTGTACTCCTACTTACAACATCGTTAAAGCAATATGCAACGAACGGTTCAAATGTTTCAAAGTTACCGGAAGAGGAAAACTTTCCGTTAGCGATTTTAATACTGAATATATCTAACATAAATCAGGCAATATGTGAAATTCGAAACACTTGTATGACGGCGCGTTTTCAAGCAAACGTGATCAGCGTAAAAGATAGACGGAATACGTAACCGTGGTAACTTTCTCACAGTTGTATCAAATGGAATCGGATCGCAATTAGCAATAGAACAATCAGTGCTGAAACGAAAAGGAAAAGTACAAACATTCATTACTTGAAGAGTAGTAAATAAAAGTGCCACTTTTTACAAAATTATTTTGTGCTGATAAAGAGACTGCTTATGTGAGAAGCAATGTCAGTAAACAGTTTATTTTATGGCCTAAGTCAATTTATGTTTAAATTGAGGTATTTAAGCGCTTGCGTTTTAATGAAATTAAAAATATACGTATAGCAATGTATCACACTCCTGAAGCGTAACTAAGAGAGTTAAATGTACAATTCCTTTTAAAATAATAGCAATTACTAAGTGAATACTATGTGTTTTCTTACCAAGAATGGATTTAAGTCACTTTCAAAATTAGAAACTAGATTTGTAATGAAATTTGAAACAGTCCAAGTCCATTCAATATAATTTAAAATGCTTTGAATTGAAATGAAAACAATATTCAGTTTATTTTATATTTCACTACGACGCTTAAAAAACACATATGGTGTACATATGTGTATAATACATATGGTGTATAACCATAGTGAAGTAAACAGTAGCAATTAATAAAAAGAAAATAGCAATCATAAATAAATTCAGCAAACTTTTTTATTAAAAACTGATATGTGTTAACAGTAAAAATACCTTCAAATGCTGAGGGTTAATAAAGACTGACAGTAAAAAGCTGGAACACCCTGTGTAATGGTAATTCAATGATGCTACTGTGGCTCGGTGAAACGATACGTAATTACCTTTCTTAGCATCAACGCGATTATGTAAGACACGAAGGGAACCGGTAACAGGCATGTACGTTCATTTCGAAGCAGAATCGCGAGACACTTTCGTCTCCGCGAGCAGATAAACACGAAGCAACAACTCTTCGCTGACAACCGTTTACTTTCGTTGCTTAAGACTTGTACACGCGACTCTGTTCCTAAATAAGGCGTGATCGGTACAGAAACGGGTTTCCCGCCAAGTAATCTCGTTAATTAAATATGCCACGAGTCGTGTCTCTCTTCTGGAATCGTGTCATTCTGTTCCTGACTTTTCTTGCTGGCAATTGTTTTTTCTAGGGGTCAGTGGGCAGAAAATCTGTTCAAACATTCCGATTACAGGGCGGTCGTATAGCTATGTAGTTTAAATTACGAAATAAAGTAATGCGATTGGTCGACATGTTTAGACTAATTTTTATAGTTGGGAAATTTGAAACGGTGTTAATTTGGAACTTTTTAAAAAGAAATTATTAATACTAATAATTAAATTTGGAAATTTAGACATCTAGTTTGAAAAATCAGACATTTCAAAATTTGAAAATTTATGAATTTTTACATTTTCAAATTTGGAAATATAAATTCTGACATTTTCTAATTTGAAAACAGAAATTGTAACATTTTCTATTTCGGAAATATAAATTTTGATATTTTAAAATTTATGAATTTTCACATATCAAAATTTAAAAATACTGAAATTTTCAAATTTGAAGATTACAAAATTTGGAAATTTTTAAACTTAAAAATTTGCAAAGTTTTTGAGTCTTATGTTTAGACATTTAACATTCTCTACATTTACAAATTTGAAATTATCAAATTTAACAATTTGAAAAATTTGGAACTAACAAATTTACTTTTCAAATTTGAAAATTTAGAAATTCCTAAATTTCCAAAAACCAACCTCCATATTTTCAAATTTGACAGTAAGCAAAATGTGAAATTCCTAAATCCGCAAAAATAAAAATTTTCAAATTTCTAAAAATAAAAATTTTCAAATTTCTAAAAATTAAAATTTCCAAATTTCTAAAAATTAAAATGTTCAAATTTTCAAATTCTAAAATTACTAAAATTTCAACTTTTCAAATCTTGAAATTCCTAAATATTCAAAATTTTCAAATTCTGCCATTTCAACATATTCCAAAATTTCTAAATTTATATCCACAAATTTCCCAAATTCCCAAAATTTACGCTCTCCGTCTCTTAAATTCCCAAAATATCAGCAGAAAAATTCTGCAATTCATAAATCAAATTATGAAATTCCCAAAATCTGCAATTTGTAAATCAAATTATCAAATCCTCAAATTCTCACCTAATTTTCCAAATCATCAAATTTATTTCCATAATAAATACAAAAGTTCCACTCCTTTCATCTCGAGTTTCGTAGAAATGGCCAGATCGCAAGCTTACATAATTTGGGAATGAAAGGGTTAATTGCGTAACAGTTTCCCGATCGGGCAGATAGAAACAAATCGATCGAACGTTTATGAAACACGCGAGGGAGCAATTCGAAGGATAGTCTGTTCAATCAGCTGTTTAAAAATTTGAAATGGAGGTATAATTTTGTGGAGCACCGTATACTTGGCCGCATGGCGAAAGGATTATGAATTTCAGTCGCTTACGTAAGTACAAGAATGTGATTTCGCTTCTTCGGTAACTCTTTCTAGATCGTTTCGTCGATGTTCTCTTTCTCCTACGCTTATACATTTTCATCGTACTTTCTCTTCTCTCTCCCTCGTCGCTTCAGAACCGTCGTACGATTTGCATACTCGAAACCGTGCTATTTATTCGTTCGAAAAATATCGAGAGAAACCCAAGAATAGAAATGGCAGATTACTATTGTTCGATAACACTATCCGCGTTGTTACACTCGTCATTCGTTCCTGGTTCAACTACGTATTATGTTGCAAGCAAAGTTGTGCACAAAACTCTTTCTCACGCATACCGTGTTGCATTTTTTCCACAACTATTAATGCGAAATGTTATAATTTTAAGTATGAAGTAAATATGAATTATTTTATGTCAGCATAAACATATTAATCAAATAATCTACTTGAAAATATATACTCTACTTTTTATGAAAGTGTTTTATTATAAATAGATAAAAAAGAATGTGTTTAATCGTACCTTTACGATTAAAATACTTCTATAGGATAAAAAATGATATTGTAGATCAAATATTCTGGATTGTAACAAAGAATATGGACAAATAGCACGAATGATAGGATAGTCTTTTTTTGCAATAATCTCCGAATCAAAAGTTTCTATTGCACACGAGTGAATTTGGAGTAAATGAAGTAATGTGATCGAATCGGAAACGAATCGACAGTGTAGATCGAGTCTAAATGCAGAACGATAGGGACATGATACAAAAGAGAATGCCAGCTTTCGAGTCACTCGCTTCTAATGAAACTCATGCATTTTGGAAAACTGACTGTTTCAGTTCCTAGGAAAACCGGTTTCTCTCGTCATAGAAGAAGCCTGGAAACTTCGGCACGAGTCTGCGCGTCATTCAGGAATGCGGGGCCCTTCCCTGAGGGAAAAGGCACAGAAAAACGTGGGAAGGGCTGTTATAAAACATTTCTTCGAATTCGTAGAAGAATTTGTACACAGGGTTTCTTGGTTAACCGGAAAGAGAGTAAATATACACGAGAGTAAGTGTACACGCAACATGTGTCATATTTCTATGTACAAAATCAGTAACATACAAGTGGGAAAACATATTAGACGTAGAAATAGTTACTTTTATATTTTTTAATGAAAACAAAAATGTTTAAGGGTAAATTGTACAATTGTAAATTGTACACGTATCCAAATTTAAAAATTTTTTGAATTTTTCAATACACAGATGAAGACATTCTAATTAAGAATTTTATTTAAGAATTTCATATTAACAAATTTTAAAATTTTCGTATTTAAAAGCTGGTAAACATATTTTGCAATTTTCATATTTATTAGAAATTTTTCATCACAAATGCTACTACGTATGCAGTTGTCATGCACTATACCTATGTATGGAGTTGAATGCATTAAGCGTATGGAATTGCTTTATGTTATATTGCCATGTACAGGATTGCCACATACTATATTGCCACGAATTATATTACTATATATGGAATTACCATGCGTTATATTTCTATACATGAAATTTCTGTCTTATATTATCAAGCATTATATTGCTGTGGGATGAGTGGGATTACTATGTACCATATTGCCATGAGTGGAATTAGTGTACGTTATATTGCCATGCGTGAAATTGCAATGTTATATTGCTATGTACGGAATTTACTACACGGTATATCGCTATACGTGAAATTGTTGTTATATAACCTAAACGTTATATTACTATACATTAAATTGCTACGCGTTATATCGCCGCGTGAAGTATTTGTGCACATTACATCACGCCACGCGAAGTTGCTACGCGTGGAATTTCTATGCGTTATATTGCCACGCGTTGAACTATGCATTATATTGCCACATATGGAATTTCTATGCGTTATACGGCCACATATGGAATTTCTATGCGTTATATTGCCACGCGTGGAGTTCTCATGCGTTATATTACTACGCGTTGAATTTCTATGCGTTTTATTGCCACGCGTGGAATTTCCATGAGTTATATTGCCATGCGTGGAGTTTCTATGCGTTATATTGCCACGTGTGGAATTTCTATGCGTTACATTGCCACATATGGAATTTTTATGCGTTATATAGCCACGGGTGGAATTCCTATGCGTTATATTGCCAGATATGGAATTGCAACAGCGTATACTGCCACACATGAAATTATCGTGTTATATTACCCACGCGTTACATCGCTACATATAGAAGTGCTGCACGGTCACAGAATTTATTTCTACAGTTGACATATAAATTTGAATTGTACTTTCATGATACAGAAATTGATGTTTTTCAAGGTTCTTGGTCCATTCCCATCCGTCCCTTTCCTTTCCAATCCACAACCTAATCTTTTTTAACGAGCTGCCGTTCACTGTTGGGAATCTCTTTACCGGGGAAATCAATGCACGGCCTTTGTCGACGAATGCGCATTATTTCATTCGAGAATGAATCATCGACGCGAGTGGAAGACACTCGACAGTGTAGGTATAAAATCAGTTTCACCAAACCCTCTTGATCTCGATGGATCTTTATTGCCGCTTCTCTCAAGCACGTTTATACTGAAATCCGATTTACTTCCAAGAGAAATGCATGAATACCAGAGTCCAGACAAACAACGGGTCATTTGAGCCTCTAATCGTCTTCGATCTCATACGAACTAATCATTTCTCGTCTAGGGCAAGAAAAACTTAAGAAACTCTACATCGTTCTTTCCTGCTAATTGTATATAACAAGTTCGACAGAATTTTAATAAAATTTTGTATAATATTAGCTTTAATAATAAAAATTGTGAAAAATTAATATATTTTCATTTAATTTAATTAGATACATTCGATAAATTATATGCTTCATTTACCTTAAAAAAATAACATTAAAGAACAAGGAAAGATCTGTAAATATTGCGGTACATATATCATTTTTAGAGGTTTCCTTAAACATTAATCATTTGGCATTTTAAATTCATTATTTAACCAATTATCATATAGCAGGTAGATTTATTGGAACTAAAAAAATTGATTATTCGCTACTTCTTTCAACATGCTACACTTCGACTCTGAATAAACATTAGAGAACATCGCGGAGGAATTGGTTTTACAAATGTGGTCATAACACTTACAGGCTAGACTGTGTAATCATACACATTTCAGCAAAGTGACGATCTCTATATCCGTTACTCAGTATTCGAACGTGTTCCATGAGTTCCCCCTATACTAACCTTGGATTCCCCCTAAATTCTCCCCAAATTACCCTTGGGTCTCTCCTAAATTAGTGGTGACGAACCTTTTTATGTGCATGTGCCAAGATTTTACAAATATTCATCGCGTTAATAACGTGTAAGGTCATTTCAAATTAACAGCGAATTAATTAACGCAAAATTTTATTGAGACTTATTAAAACTTAAGAAAAGAATTTCATTAATTTATTTTTGTCGGTTAACTAACTCGACAATTTAATGTATTAATTAACATCAGAAAAATGATATTTTTTAGTTTCTTTTATGTGCAACAAAATTTTATTTGTAAATGTGCATAAATTAAAAAAATTAAGTAATGTATTATACAATCTATGTAATCTACAATACAACCTAATTTATATAATCTATGTGATTTATAATGCTATCTGATTTATATAATTTAATATAATTTATAACATTATTATGATAATACTTATAAGTATAACTTGTATGTAACTTATAAATTTTACTTGCAAACTGTTTCGAAAATGGGACACCCACGGATCGAGTACGTTACTAAAAATCAGTATACATAATTTAAAAGTCTTTAATCAACACACTCGAAAATTGGTACATATACAATACGGGCAAGGTCATGACGAGTGGTCACTCTGCGTATAATGTAATTAAAAATTAATCTGTCTGCTATTAATGAAGCTTTGCATTATTAGATTGACGAAATCACGCGATTATCTGAAATTTCGTATTATCGTGTCAAAGTGTATAATTAACAGCTACGCTTTTGAGTAATTATCTGCTGTCACCGACACGCGGTAAACGTCACGTACTCTCGAATTACTGGAACGACGTCTAATTAACCTCTTCTCGCAACGCGACGGACTTATCCGTTGGTATGCATAAGCAACTTTGCAATATACCTTTCGACGACAACAAAAGCATCAGTTTTATGAATCATAGGTATAACGCTCGGCAATCTGAATTCGCTTGTAATCAGCTATAAAGATATCGTCCTTCTACGAATTATATTTTGTGCACAAATATCTTTATGAATGAAAAAACGTAAAAATTGCTACGCTGTAATTTTCATGTTTTCGAACGCGCCAATTAGATGCAAATCTCTTAACATTATAATATCGTAACGCATTAATGTGATATTTCCACTAACGAAAAAATGAGAAAAGTAGCACGTTATAGTTTTGTTATTTTCTCATTTATATTTTTTAACGTTATGATGTACAGAAACGAAAAAAATGTGAGAATTGGTACGTTATAATTTTATTATTTTCAAACGCGTCAAATTAAGAATATAAAACCTAAATATTTTAACATTACATTCACAAATAACAAGGCTTAAGAATTAATATACCGTCATTTTCTTATTGTCGAATTAAAGATATTAGATTTAAATTTCTTAGTAATGTAATATTTCTGAATGAAATACTATGAAATGTAATTTATTATTTTTGATCGGATCGAATTAAAAATATATCTAAATTTTTTAATATTATATTTGTAAATCACGTGTGTAAGTTGGTACGCCGCCATTTTTTATTTGCAAATCCAAAGCATTAAATTTAAATTTCTTACAGTATAATATTCATAAGTGAAGAAGTATGAAAATTAGTACGTTACTATTTTATTATTTTCGATCGGATCAAATTGAAAATATACATAAGTTTCTTAATATTACAATGTTTATAAATGAAAAAACATGCGCTACAACTTTCTTATTTTCAAACGCGTGAAATCGAAAGTGTCAAATCTAAATTTTGCGATAATATTATATTACTTACACGCCAGAAAAAAAGAAACAAAAAATTCAAAATCGAAGTCTGCAACTCGTTCGACAAGCACGTAATTCAGTTATTGACACGGGAAATGTCAGAAGGACAACAAACAGTACCACTCCTACCCAACGCGCTTGAAATAAGTCACGCTTCCCATAATAATCGCACATCGTACAAGATTATTCTAGAATCTTTGAAATTCTGGCTTCCCAAACGAAAATCATTTACCCCGCGCTGTTCATTTACAACGAACACTCCATAACCACGTACACAAACAAGAAAAGAAACATAAACTCACCGTAAAAACGAGGATAATCCGTACGTAGTCGAACGGAAGAACGCTTCTTTTCGATCAAACAATTCCGTACGTATATTTTCAAGCGTACACTGTGTATTCGTAGCACGACATGTCACATAAAAGTAAAGGTGAGTAGAAAAAGATATCGAACAGAGACTCTTGTCTTCCAGTCACTTTTGTCCTTATATATTCGTCACCGTGGCTTCGGTACGCGCGCGAATGTTTAAGAACGTGTACGCGCGGCGATCTACCCCTCGGCGAGCGGTCGTTCTAGGTTAGGTCGCCGGTACGTCCTACAATTCCTTTCTCACACGCACGCACAGGACCGGCAATTAAAAATCTCCAGCTTGCTGTCTGAACTTGCTTCGATCGACGAGTAGGCTCGCGAACACGAGAACGAAAGGGCACACACGCGAAAAGAGCGCCTCTTCGGCATTCGAGTCAACTTCGGGTTTGTAACGACACGGCACGACACGACACGACGCGAAACGATAACGTGTATCGTGCACGAAAACGGTCCGACAGAATTGGAAATTCCTTCGTACGAACGAAACTGCGTGTAACGAGCACAATAATACTGGTCAATTTCCCTTTGTTTTATTCACCGGGGCGAGCCGGTGTTCACACAGACGTACGCTTCCTTCTCGCTGGCACACTCTCTCTTTCTGTTCCTTCCGTTCTTTGTTCCTCACAGCTCGGCCGCTGCTACGTGACTGACCGCTTCGTAAATGCTTGTGCCGCACGAGGCGCGCCGAAGGCGAACGAAGGGGAACCGACGGTTCGTCGATCGGAAACGACCCTCGGTTGAGGGAGCCTTCCTTTGTTCAGGCGAGACTGTGCGGCATGCCTTGTAACGTGTCTCTCTCTCTCTCTCTCTCTTTCTCTCCACGTCTCTCGCGTTCTTTTGCACTTTTATCTCGATCTCTCTCTCGCGCGCATTCATACACATATATCGAGTTCTCTTTCTCTCGTTCCTGCTTCGCAAAGTCTCCGATGCGAACGATCGCACGGTCTGTTGGTAACTGAGAGATAGAGACGACGGTGGAAAGTGAATTCACACACGGTGTCCTGACGTCGGTGACGATGGCTGCGGTGGTGGTGATGGCGACGGCGTCGGCGGCGTCGGTGGCGTCGGCGGCGTCCCTCCTCGTCGCAACCGACTCGGTGGGGGGGATATACAAACGTAACCACCACCACTGGTTACTATTCCCCTCGTGTCGCCCTTCGGGATGCCATCCGGCATCCTCTGCACCCTCACGATACTTCTCCCTCGAGCGTCACCCTACCAATGGCGGCTCGCTATATTCTAACCGATGCGTGAATTCGAAGAAATCGTTTGGAAGTTAATCGTTCGGTTTCACTGCAATTGGATGACTGCTGCTGTATGATTTTTTAAATGTTATCGATTACGTTTATAGCTGTCTACGGTCGGCTATAGCTATCACCGTTCGCTGCTGGCTGTTGCTATTGACTAGCGATGAATTATCGATAGCTTGTTGATACCTAATGATATATCGATAATATCGCTAAGCACAGGATTACTAATTGCTGATTATCTTTTTTATTTAACTGAGCGTTTACTAACGATTAATATTTAATTTTTAATTTTTTTTTTGACAAGATCAAAAATCCGTTTGCTTATATAGAATAGTAAAAGAATGGAATAGTGAAGTGCGAAATAATAGAATAGTAGTCTGTTGGAATAATATAATAATGTAGCAGTAGCATAATGATATAATTAAATGGTACAATAATGAAACAATAAAATGATAAAATAGTAAAATATCAGAATGGTGAAATAATAAAATAGTAAAGTGATAAAATGGAAAATAATAAAATAATAAAGTGAACAAATGGTAAAGACGGTAAAACGCAAGCACGGTAAAATAGTAAAAGGGTACAATACTACAGTAGCAAAGTAGTAAAAGATTAAAATAATAAAATGTTCGTATAACACCTGTGGCTTTAAAAGAAAATGCAGGTAGACGATATTGTTTACTTAAATACAATAGTAATACAGTAATAGAACACTACAGTAGTTACAACAGAACAGCAAAACAGTGATAGAAAAAGATAGAAGTATAGTCAAATAGCAAGGCAGTAATATTATAATATGATAGATGTATATAATGTAAAATATTTGAATAATGGTATAATAGTACTCAAGTGTAGCGGAATAATGAAAC
This sequence comes from Megachile willughbiella, assembly GCA_945859595.2. Classification (NCBI taxonomy): domain Eukaryota; kingdom Metazoa; phylum Arthropoda; class Insecta; order Hymenoptera; family Megachilidae; genus Megachile; species Megachile willughbiella. The sequence goes on from OX243796.1 coordinate 18,163,144, forward strand.
AGAAAAATAACGGAATAATAAAAAAGTTGAACAGAAAAGTACTGTGATAATAAAATAGTAAAATGATTAGATAAAATATTCGTGTTACAATAACGTCTGTCTTTTCAGACGAATCTGTAGACATATTATGCGCTTAAATACATGTATCACACATTAAAAATTGATCGATCGATTTTCTGAAAAATCGAACTGAAAATTAAATTAAATTTTTAATTAGAACTTGCTAAAGTAAAGATTGAAAGTTAATTTTAATTCAAAGCTTTGTCAGTTATTAATTGACTGACAACAATTAAATATTAATACTAGAATACATATGATTTAACAAAAAAAATATATATTTTGAGATTAGAATTAAAAAACTGTATTTATAATCAGAAAAAGTGTCAATCAAGGATTGAAAGTTAATCGTTAATTAAAATAACTTTCAATTTTTAATAGGATAAGTGAATTGAAAATTAAAATACAATTTTCAATCAAAACATTTCATTAACGAATGCATTTTAATCCCCAATTAAGAGACATTAAATTCCCGACTATAATTTAACTGTTTAATTGCCAATAAGGTAATTAAAAATTTCGGAACTCCGATTGAAACAAACGATTAAAGTGAAACATAACTGGTATTAACTAAACCACAGAAATTTATTTAATTTTGTTTAAACCTGAATCTAATGACCTAATATAATTTTATTGTTTATATCTGTTCATTCGTGTTTAAACTTCACACCTAATGTAACCTAACTTCTAAGAACAATTATTAAATGTAGATGGTAAATTTATGTATGAGATTAGATCAAGTTCAATTACAAATTTTGGACCTTATTATCCTACTGTTTTATGGCAATAGTAATATCGTCACGCGTTATAAATCAGCTCTAACGAGCGAACACTTTTCTAGTTAACATTTGAAATGTATGCTTTTTAATTTCATTGAGAGTAGAACACCGTCTCTTTCCCTTAATTACCGCGTATTCAAATTACACGAATAGTCACTAAAGCGACATCGCGGTAAATGATCCTGAAACTGTTTGTATACACGTGTCACTTCAAATACAAGTAATAAAAACGTTGAAACTAATAACCAAACATTTGTCACGTCTCATTTATCCGAGTAAAATAAATATAACATTTTTTTAAACTCCTTACAATCTTCATAAGTACATTCTTTTATTCAAACACAATTTTTATAATTTGCATATTCCTTTTTTACAGGAATACTGACAGTGATTTGTAGTTACATCATTAAACCCTAAAGAGACTAAAGAGTGGGTTGGGCTAAATTTGATCGAGTTTAGTTTGGTTAGGTTATGTTAGATTAAAATTTCGGAATCGGTTATTTGATATTAGAAAAACAAAGGAGTTGTTAATCTTTAATGTTAGTAGTATAGGATCATGTCATATATTCAATTTAATTAATACGTAGAAAAATGATTCAATTTATTCAAGAATTAATACGCAGACCGTCGAACTGATTCGCGAAGAAATATTTTATCAGCTACGAATTTAATTAAATGAAACACGCAAATGGAAATTAAATTATAACAAGAAGGGAGATTATACGAGATAATAAATGCGGGGAATAACGTTATAAAAATGAATTAAAGCTTTAATTTGTTCTAAGAACGTTTAATCGCGAATAGTCTACTTTTAGAAAATGAAAGTAAAATATTCATGGAATGTGTTTACACTGATTTAGAAAATCATAATAAAAATCCAACAATGTTTTTCTTCGTTGACGTAAAAAATTGAAGGTTATCTTCTTCTCTGGAAAGATATTTTAAGCATGCAAAACTATGATATTAATAATAAAATGCGTACTAAAATGTTTTTTCATTTTTTGCGAGAAAAATTTGAGAGGTTTAGTTAGATATGAAACATAGGAAGTTTGAAATTATTGCAGCTAAGTATAAAATAATTATATAAACATATCGTCGATATTTCTAATACAAAGTGGCTCATTATCCATTACAGCAAACAACGAACCACAAGAAAATTTGCATAATGTTCCTGCACAAGTGGTACAATTTGATGACACAAAAGTATCTCAAAGTATCACTTGTGGCACATCAATTTGAAGCTTGAAGTTTAAGGAAAATGATTACATAAACGTTTCCATGATTACATAAGTGCTATATCGCAATTATGTCATCAAATCGTACCATTTGCACAGAAACAGTAAGCAAATTTCACTACGATTCATTGTTTGCCTCAAATATTGATCAGTCATTTAGTATTGGCAATATCTACGGCCATTTACGCAGTTATTTCTATGAAATTTCAAGCTTCAATTTCATATGCCATAAGTGCTATTTTGAGATACTTTTATGTCATGAAATTATGTTCGACCTATTAAATTTTATAACTGATACGCAATACCATAATACTGTTTGCTGCAAATGTTAATTGTTTCGTGTCGGAAACATTCACAGAAGCTTTGCACAGTTGTTTTACTCGAACTTTAAGCTTTACAATGATATGCCACAAGCGTTACTTTGAAATACTTTTATGTCATGAAATTGTGTCAGAATTTCTACGTTTGAAAATTCAGTACAAGCGAAATTATCGTGTCAACGACCACAGATTCTTCTTTATTCTTCGAAAATGTCTTCGTTTACGTTGTTACGAACATAATTTATGTTCGTGTGTACGCTATAGTTCTACATTTCACGTGCTTCGACTTTACATACTTCTTCCGTTATATACACAAAGATATTCTATTCTACTTTACGGAGAACGGTTATCGCAACTAACAGCTTATTCCCTCGTACAAATTACCGTCACATTTATTCCACTTTGCACCACTTTACTTCCACGTACGTTTTTAATATTTCAGAACTCTATACTAGTTTACTTCGGTACATTACACTTTCTTATAGTGTATGCATGTACGGGGTGTTGAAAAAATTCAGGTCGTATCGTTCAGGTCAGAATTCAGGTCAGTCTTCAGTAAACAAAAAGGTCCTAATTGAACATGAGAAATAACATCATTAATTGTGAAGTTCCAAAACATTTTCAACTACGAAGCTTTTAACAAAATACGAAACGATTATTTCTAGTGTCACTGTTGTGAATACAATGAAATATCTCGAACTTTGTTGCTCGAAGTGCAGCTGTGAACTATTTGGCTTTGAATAAGGAGGGCCATATAAATGGATCTGCTTTCATTTAGAAAATTCCTAAACTTCTGAAGTCTTAAATTTAAAAATTTGAACGTTTGTAAGTATGAAATTTCCAAATTTGAAATTCTTGAATTTGAGAATTTTCAATTTTTGAATTTGAAATTTCTAACATTGTAAGTGTGAAAATTTGTAAACTAAAACTTTTCAAATATAAGAATTTTTATTTTATAAATATTATAAATTTTAAAAATGAATTATTATATAATATACAAGAAAAATATATATATAGAATACCTAAAGTATTTTAAATCGATACTTTGCACATTTTCTACAGGTGCATGTCGAAAAAGTTATTGTTGTTTTATACAAACACATTTTCTGGACTTAAATAAAAAATTTTTATCGTTTTCACTCTAGAATATCATACATAAATGTTTTTTTGACTACCAAATTGAAATGAAACGTTCGAATAAGAATGAAAATATTATCCCCCAAAGCGTTCTTCCTTATCAATTTATTACTTTTTATTCATGAAATTTTGCAAACGCGTTACCATTTTATCATTCGAAATTTATGAAAGCAATGTTCTCTAAAATTTATAAGAACTTTATATTTATACTTTTCAAGTTAGAGAATTATTTTTTCACAAATTCTCGATATACATAATACCTGTGAAATAGAAAAGAAACTGAATATGAATTTAATAATTCTTCCTACCCACCCCATAGATAAAACAAGTTCAAACATATGAATATTCTCAAAAAAATTTCTTTTTTAATTTTTAAAGTGTGACAAATTACAATAAAAGTATCATTAAAATAATAAATAAACAAAGACATAAAGATATTTAGAATAGCACCCTTAACTTTGTGAGCACCCTGTATAGGCTGAGGTATTCTTGCGAGGCGAATTATTAACGTTTTCTTCGACATTGGTCGTCGACGACACGATGAAAAGGTTTACGAAATTTTTAAGGCTGCCAAAGGAAATACGACGGTCCTGAACCACAACCGACCCAACAAGGAGCACCTGCTCCCAGACTCGGAGACGTTACATGCAACCAACGTACCCTGTGTATTTTCTCTGGTCGGTTACGTTCCGTTTCGTTCCGGCCAAGCGAATACAAAGCCCAGGGGTTCTCAATGATCGGTTGATCAGAAACTACCAACAAATCGAATTATAAAACCAATATTAACACTACATGTGTTGAAACGTCGATTCGCCTAGAGCTATGGAGTCAAATTAAAGGCACCCTTCGAAATTCAAATAAAATTTATGGTTACATTTAATTTTCTCAGAAATGAAACCGTACCATGAATAAACCTTACTTCATATCGATTTCTTAGATAGAACTTCTTACTTGCAGCATCAATATTGAAGTACACTGTATGAAGTGGAATTGAATTATAAAACGAATATTAACCCTAAGAGTGTTGAAACTTCGATTCAACTTTAGTGAGCGAGTCAGACTAAAGGCACGTTCCGAAAGTTAAACAAAATTTATACAATTAATGTTAAGACTTTCTACGGAGGAAAATAGTGTAGATATATAAGAAATTTTGGAGTATACGCATTTGCAGATATAGAAATATAGGGAATAAAGAGACTTGAAGAATGCAGAAATTGGAAACACTGAAATATGTAAATATTTAGGAAACATAAAAATTTGGGAATATAGATATTTAGAGAATGTAGAAATTAGAAATACAGAAATTTGTAAATATAGAGATTTCAGAAAATAGAAATTGGAAATATAGAAATTTAGATACATAGATGTTTAGAAATATACAAATTGTGAATATAAAAATTTAGAAAATATCGGAAATGAAAATATTAAGATCTGGAAAGAAAGAAATGGGTAAACATAGAAATTTGAAAAAATAAAGATTTAGAAATGTAAAAAGTAGAAATTATGGGGACTCGATCATATATAAATTTGAAAAAATAGAAACCAGAAATATAGAAATTTAAAAAATATAATAACTAGAGTACAGAACCTTGAAAATATAGAAATTTTAAGTACACAAAAAATAAAAAAGTCAAAAGTGCTTAAGAACACTTTTAAGTGCAAAAGACAAAAGTCTCAAAACTGCTTGAAGAAATCAATGACCAATGGCTAACAAAATTAAATCCATTTTAAAGATACAAAAATGCTGACCAAAATATTAATATACCCAATCCATAATTTTTAAAAATTGTTTCTCCTTTTATTCGTTTAAACATTTCTATGGTATAATAGATACATTTTGTTAAAATAAAACATGTTATCACACAAAATTATCGTTTATTTTAATCAAAGTAAATTTTTAAAGGGGTATACGAATACTTTCGTGAGTGACTGTACATCATAGTTAGTATACATGATCGATACATCTTTATACGTTACACACATTAAATAAAATTTACATTAGCGATAATTTTAAATTGTGAAGAATGTATAGAACGATGATCCAGGCGTTTCCAGTATGAACATATGTTCCTGGCCATCTATTGACATTCCCTGATAAGAAACGTGAATGACGCAAGTACTCGTTATTGAAAAACTACAAGGAACATCAGGATTGATTTTTCAAAAATGTTATATATTTACTTTCAGACTGAAATATTTAATAGCTTGCATACAATTGTATTGAACGATTAAAACGATTTAAAAACAGAAGTTTTTTGTTCCAACTTGATTGCATACAAACCCACTACATATGTTATAATTCATATAATATATTATATGACATACATATTTTAAGTGATTTAAAAATGAATGATTTTTTTAATTCAGCTTAAGATGATTGTATTATAAACCCACCACATATGTTATTATTCATATGATATATTATACTACATGTAATACATGATTTATAATACGTTAGGTGAGTATGCAACCATCTTAAATTGAAACAAAACCTCTTGTCTCTGAATTATTTGAAACATTCATTAAAATTGAATAATAACATTCTTTTTCAATTTAAATATGTGAATATAAATAATGATATCTCTTAGTAAAATTTCAGAAATGTTAACTGTATCAAACCAGAAATGAGTGCATTTAAAATCATAACATTTAATGGATTTTGAATGGTATTGGAAAAGCATTTGCTGAAAGTACCACTTTAAGTTATAACAGGAAAGCAGTATTTTAAATTTCCTTTAAAACTGAAGGATTATAGAAGGACGCAACATGAATTACTTAAAAAAAGAGACGAAGAAGGTTCGTCTTATATTAAAAGTATTACTAAAAATAATAAATGTTAAAATTTAAGAAAATCGTGAGTGCGCTTCGCTTTTAATAATTTGCATCCATTAACAAGGAAAATATTTGCCATTGACGTGGAAAATATTTACTTGTTGCTTAATTTAATACTGCTGTTTCGCATACTTTGCAGCAGTATTATATTAAAAATTATATGGGTATTTTACAATAAAAATTTCTGACTGAGATTACCTTAGTTGTTATATTTACTAATTTCCTAACTTTTGAATTTGACTGTCACAATACATCTTCATTATCTCTACGTCGAGTTTTAATGAAATATTTCGTAAAAAAGTTTATCCAAAAAAATATGTAGTGGAATAATATAATAATTCCTGATGAAAATAAATTCAACGTTTTGTAATTAAACATGGAACTTTACTTTGCCGAAAGTACTTAGTCCCTTTTTCTTTTTATTAACCCTCGGCTGATGAGAGAGCTAGGTCAATTGTGACCTAGACCTACGGAACGTATCTAACGGTATTTCGGCTATAGTTAGACGTATCAACAGGGTGTTCAGAGAACTTTCGAAAAAATCAAGTATTCCGAGAATTTCAACGATAAAGACAGTCGCTTTTCCATGATATTTTCAAAAAATATAATTTTATAAAGAACGAAACATTTTACTTTCATTAATCTTTATTAATACATATAGACATAGTATATCTATATAATAATAAATATAGTATATTTATTATTAAATGTTGATTATGCATTGATTAACTTTTATAGTCTTTCAACTTGCTTTATCAAGAAATGTTTAATATTACTTTTTTATTTTCAACTTCATCTTCGAGAAAATGAAGTTCGAAGAATCGCGTTCCTGCTGTTATGTCAATATCTTCTATCCAGCAACGTAAACACGTACTATGTCTTTAAACAATGTCTACACAGCACGCGAATGCTATTGGCTTGTAAGAAAAACACGAAGAAAATTTTCAATAGAAAGAATTTTACCTTTTCAGTTGCAAAATTACTGAAATTGTCCCCGTTGTCGAACTCATAGCTATACCCGTCTAATTACCGAAGCACGTACTCTCGGTAACGTGTTGTGACTTCGCAGTTCCTTGAATGCGTAATTAATTGCTTACACTAATTGCTCCTCACTTTCGACATCTTTACCGTATACCTTTTCTTTAATGTATTCCCATAAATAAAAGTCCAAGCGTGTAAAGATCTGTGTACCTTGCCGAACAATCATTCTTCCGCGTCACATCCATAAATTATAATCATCATTTAAAAATCTTGTATATCGACCAAAGTGTGGTGAAGTACAATAATTTACGTCGACGGAAAATATTGTCATAAAATCACAGGAACGCAGTGAATGTTCAAACTTGATTTTTTTGAAAACTAAAGTCAACAAATTCCTTATTTTATTATAAGGAAAATTTATCCACATATGGAATTTTTTCGTGGTGTCCGTTTTTACGTGTTATTCGGACTCCGTATAGTCACGTAATTCCAAGTGACGTGATATTAATGTGTTCCTGGTCCTTATGTTCAAAGCTAAACCATATCGAAATCGACGATCAGGCAACTCATTGATCTTTCAAACGTTCTCTCTTCCTCTTGATTCTTCGATCAACGATACACTCCAGTCATCCCTTTGGTGGGCTTTCTCATCGATTGGGATGTCTGGAGCCGAGCAATCGTGTCGGCGTGTGCCACGCCGGAAAACAGCTGACTTGTACTTTTTCGTTAAAGAAGCAGCTGGCCTCCCGGCCCGTGGGCCAAGAGCCGTCTGCGTTCCTTATATCGGGTGTTCTTTCAGTTTTATCCGTTGCTATACTTTGACAAGTCTGACTCGTGACGGATTCACGGTTCAAATGTTATAAATCTTACTAACATTTAGTATGTACTTCAATTTAAAATTTAAATCCAGTTATAATTCGCATTGTCAGCAGCCGCTTATGACGAAACAGACATAATATATTAATTTTTCGTATTTGTTATAATACTGTAATAGTGAATAATTAGTTCTGAACAGTTTCAGTGACGCACTCAGCTATAATTTGCATAGTCAACGGTCCGTCAAGATGAAACGACAAACATAATATTTTTAATTTTTGTATTTTTTTTTTAATTGTAGTATTAAATAATTAGTTTCGACCAGTTTCATCCGCGACGCAGTCAGGGTTCAAATGTGATAAAGCTTACTCAAATTTTGTTAATGCTACAATTTGAAGCTTAAGTCCAGTCATAATTTGCATAGTAAACGGTCCTTCAAGATGAGACAGACATAATATTTTAATTTTTCATATTTGTTTTAATAGTGTAGTAGTGAATTAGTTCTGAACAGTTTCACCCGTGACGCACTCAGGGTTCAAATGTGATAAAGCTTACTCAAATTTTGTTAATACTACAAGTTGAAGCTTAAGTCCAGTCACAATTTGCATAGTAAACGGTCCTTCAAGATGAGACAAACATAATATTTTTATTTTTTGTATTTAGTTTAATACTGTAGTAGTGAATTAGTTCTGAACAGTTTCACCCGTGACGCACTCAGGGTTCAAATGTGATAAAGCTTACTCAGATTTTGTTAGTGCTACAATTTGAAGTTTAAGTCCAGTTATAATTTGCATAGTAAACGGTCCTTCAAGATGAGACAGACATAATATTTTAATTTTTCGTATTTGTCTTAATAGTGTAGTAGCGAATTAGTTCTGAACAGTTTCATCCGCGACGCACTCAAGGTTCAAGTGTGAGAAATTTGAAATTTAAGTTCAATTATAATTTGCATATTCAAGGGCTGATGAATGTATAATACATAATACATTTCAAGTTTTTTTACTTATTTTAATATTGTAGCAGTGAATAGTTAGATCCGTCTGATGAGTCTGACTTGTAACGCACTCACAGTTCAAATGTAATAAATCTTACTCGAATTTCGTATATGCTTGAATTTGAAGTTCAAATCCAATTATAGTTCATACAGTTAACGATCGTAGAAGAAGAAACAGACATATTTTAATTTTTTATATCTGTTTCAATATTGTAGCAGAGAATAATTAGTTCTGTCTAGTTTGACTCTCTGAGTCTTTGACCTGTCTAGTTTGACCGTCCGTGATAAATTTTGCTCAAATTTTCAATACGCTTCAATTTGAGGTTTAAGTTCAATTATGATTTATATAGTCAAGGATCACTGAATCCTTAATCGATATAACGTTTCAACTTTTTGTATTTGTTTTAATATGGTAGCAGTGAATACTTAGATCATCACGGTTTAAATGTGATAAAGCTTACTCGAATTTTTAATACAATAATAAGTAACAATATCATAAAAAGCACTGACTAATAAGGTTCCGAGATAATAATAACTAATTAATGGATGTATCAGATAATATCCATTATGGATATGTGATATCCTTTGATTGTTGAGTTAACTAAGGAATTGTTTAAATTATCTCTTCCTTTAGTATCAAATAAATTTTCTTTCAAATGTTTTGAAGAATAATTAAATTAAATTTCTCTAAAATGAAACTAAACTTTAGATCGCATGGAATATGAAATTAGATAGAAATTATATACGTAGAACTTCTTTTCACTTATACAATAAGTACTGAAACACCCTATATGTATAAAAAGACGAGCAATTTAACATTTTGTGAGAATAAAATAATTATCAAGTTTTGTAGTGTAATTTAACACTTAACTATTAATATGGAATCACAGTGAAGTAATATATTTTATAACACAAGCAGCTGAACAGCTACAGTAATCTTTGAAAATTAACAAAATACCTTAAATAATAAATTCAATTTTTAATAAGGTAGTACACATAATTTCACCAACATCTTCAAATTTGTCACCAACGAATCAGTAAACTAGAAGTGAATTAATAATTAATAAAGAAATATTAGAATCGTTAAATAGTGTAAAGTGTAAAGTCTGCAAAGACAAGAAACACCGATTTACAGCATTTCATTAAAATATTGCAATGTATGAATAAATAGTAAGCATTTGTGTAAAAGATTTTTGCAAAATTTAGCCGACTGTGGTTGATCTTATTTTTCCCTCGACTACGTGATATAATTTATAAATCAATCACCTTAACATAAATATTAGTATATTAATAAACATTGTATTCTCTCTTTTATACGAAACCATAATTTATTTTTCATTTTATTGACTGTATAATTACTTATTTGTCTTAAACAAATACCACAACCTTGCAATTTCTTCACTGATTTTCAAAATGACTTGTGCTCCAAACACATCATACAATAATTATTGAAAATCCGTTCGCGTGTACCTAATTTGTTCAGTATCTAATTTTGTATTTTTTGTTATTATTTATACCCATTAATCCATTACCGATTTATTACAGAATTAATCAGATCTTTCTCAATATTTCCCGTAACAACATATAAGTTTGAACACTAAATTATTCATATTCGATTACAACGTGTAATTTGATAACACGTTGCAGTGTATCTTGAATATAAGTTCGCAACTTTCTGACCAAATTACATAGACGATGTGTATAATTTCGTTAAATAACCTTCGTTAGTAACCTTCTGCTAGAAGGTTAGAGTATCAAAGTATAACATTTTAAACTACTAATTTAATTCGAGCTAGATAAAAGATCAAACTATAATTATACATTCGGAGCCACTAAATAGCAATTTAGAAAAAATATAGCACTTCCTAAACGTTGGCACGTGAAAGTTATGCGCAGCTACCTTGTAATATAATATAGAAGTTGCTTTTAATCCTGAATCTATTGAACTGTTAGGTATGAAATGTGAACACGAGGGTGCACGTACCGTTAACTCTAACGTTGCTATAAACCCTTCTCACTCGGTTCGTACATTCAAGTTACCTATTATTCCCATAGCGAAAAGTTGAAAACGTTGTGTGCATAGAAACGAAAGAGAGAAGCAATAAAAGTACCGTTTGACTGGCCGGTAATTACTGAAGTTTCACACTTTCAGTCGTTACTTCTGTGCATAGAAACCTTTGACTTATTCCGCTTGGGAACACATCGATGGGGAATTTATTATTTCAAGATTGCCTTCTCACGTGTTGGAGGTGTATTAAAACGAAATGAACAAAGTATTAGGTTATCTAACAAACTCCTTTCGTGTTGGCGGAACATTGATATCCATATTAAAATATTGGTTCTGGTAAATTATGAGAAAATAGCATTCATTTCTTGTGCCTTCCTATTTTCCCGTCATAAATATTCTATCTGAAATGATGTTCTTTACTTTAACTGCGATTAGAATAATTATTAGAAAAATTATTAATTTTATCCGTATAGCATTAATGTAATTGATATTTAAGTGTTTGTACGGATTCAGAAATATCAAATTGATATTTGATATCAATTTATTTGATATATTTGATTAATCAATATTTTATACGAATTTTTTAAGTTAGATTTATTTAAAATAATCAAATTTCCATAATCAATTTTTAAAATTAAAATCATGGATTTATTGATTTAGATTAATGTTAAATTTCATTTTAAGTGAATGAAAATCATTTCTGCATTTTAAATACAATTACAAATACAAATAACGCTTTCATAAAACATTTTATTTTTATTTTATTCTTCTTTTCACTTAACTGTTTGTTGCACAACATTTTCAGTGAAACAAACGTATTATTAAATTCTCGCAAATAATACCAACAACAAAATAACAAAAAACACATTTTACTAAAAAAAAAAAAATGTATGAAAAGGAAAATGTAATATTGCAGATTTGCAAATAAATTTGTAATTATAAAAGACGAGAAACATTCTCGATAATTTTATTAACTGCAAAATTTGCTATTAAAATTTTCATTCAACGGGGTAAATGCATTTCAAAGACTATTTATTTATGCAACATATTTAAAAGAGACTGCAACAAAGGGTTAAAGTGAATTCTTGATAATGGAAATTATTTTTCAATAAAATACCGATGTGATGAATTTAAATTACTTTGTTCATATTTTGTTGATTGTACGAAAAGGCTGCACATAAACATTGGTTACGAGTTATTTAGTATCAATCTTTACATCGTACTGAATGTACTGAGTTTCCCGTGAAAATAAATGGTCACTGTACCCATGATTCTTTTTCAACCGAGGTAACACGAATTTATGGAATGACCTAATATAATTACGACGTGCAATACAAAGAAATATATTGTTGCAACTGCGTGGACGTACAAACAAAGGGAACTGTAAATTACAAGTTTTCTTGCAATTTATGGATATAATAAACATACACGAATTATAAATTTCGAATCTTTGAAGTTTCAAATTTTCAAGCAAGTTTGCAAATTTCTAAATTTCCAAATTCCCAGGTTTACAAACTCAAACGTTATAAAATTGTCTAACTTCCAAAATTTCAAATATTGGTATTTTCAAAATTCTCAAATTTCAACCTTTCATATTTTACAAAGTATAAATTTTCAAATTCTTGAATTTGTAAAATTTCGTTCTTAAATTTGTAAATTTTCAAAATCAAAAATTTCTAAACCTTCAAGGTATAAAATTTTGAAAATCTCAGATTTTCAAATTTCAAGGACTCAGAACTTATAATTATACACTTCCAATTTTCAAAATTCTAACATACCCTAATTTTTACATTTTCAAACTCAACAATTTTCTAAATTATACAATTTTTATGTTTTCAAATCCCCATTTAAAAAATTCCAACTTCTAACTTTTGAATTTTTAAATCAATAAATTCCACAATTTTTTATTATATAAACTATCAAATTACCAAATTTTTCAATTTTCAGATCACAAATTATCAAATTCTTAAATTTCTAAATTTTCAATGTATCAAGCTGTCATATTGTCAAATTATTACATTCTAATCCATAAATTACTAAATTTATAGATCCATAAATTTAGAAGTTGTTAAATTTTCAAATTGTAAAATATCTATACTTCCAAGTTATGAAATTTTAAGATCTATAGATTTCCAAACACTCAAATCTCTAAATCTTCAAATTTCCAAAATTCTAAAATTAAAAATGTTGCAATGAAAAACCAAATCATTGCAACCGTTTACGTTGAATCCACGGTTACGAATATTTTGCTGTGTTTGACCACTCCTTCCATTTCCTTAAATTCGATTAAAAATACAGGTAGAAAATAAATCCTCGTTTTCCCTTCAAAAATCCCAGCAATAAAATTATGTACAGAAAAAAGAAAGTAGCTGGCCAGTCCCCTATCTCATGGTTAATTACTTACATACCCTAAACGCACCTTTCTACCTACTACAATTGGCGACGTTATATTGTCCCCTAATAAATCAACACATTTTACAGCAGTTTTACACACCCATTTCATTTATGACCGCGTTAAAATAATTGTACATTGATATCTTGGGTTTGGGGAATTCCGAAGTGCTAACATTTAGCCTTCAAGGACAATTTTCCCAGGTAATGAATATTACGACCAAGGTTGCCATTTTTCCAGTTTTAGTTCCGGAGATTTGGACGTTTGAATACTAATCTCTTAGAACAGAAAAGAAGTTGAAATATTACAAGTTCATTGATTTTTTGTAACAATGCATTATGTTATGTGCGTATATAATATACTGCATTTTAAATTCAGTAAACACAATATTTGAAATATATGGGGTGTTCTGAACGTCCACATTATGCCAGCAACTGACGTCAGTAGCCTTGCCAGTAGGTAGAATTCTTGCGTTTTTTGCTCTACCTGCACCAGGTGTATCGTGGGAAAAAGAAAGCAAAGGAAAGAAACCATTCTTTTTTAGGAATTTTTAAGAATTTCAGAATGGGAGATGTGGGAATCTGGAGAATTGGGAATTTAGGAATCTGATAATCCATCGATTTGGGATTTAGCAATTTGGAGGTCTAGAGATTTCAGGATTTGGGGACTTGAAAATTTCAGGATTTAGTATTTTGGGAATCTAAGCATTTGGGGATGTAGGAGTTTCAGGATTTAGGAATTTGGGAATCTAAGCATTTGGGGATGTAGGCATTTCAGGATTTAGGAATTTGGGAATCTAAGCATTTGGGGATGTAGGCATTTCAGGATTTAGGAATTTGAGAATTTAGCTGTTTGGGAGTGTAGAGACTTGCGAATGTTGGGATTTGGAGATGTAGAGATTTAAACATGTAAAGATTTGGGGATGTAGATATTTGGGGATTTAGGGATTTGGGGATGTAGATATTTGGGGATTTAGGGATTTGGGGATGTAGATATTTGGGGATTTAGGGATTTGAGGATGTAGGGATTTGGGGATGTAAAGATTAGGGAATGTGGATATTTGGGGATTTAGGGATTTGAGGATGTAGGACTTTGGGGATGTACAGATTTGGAGATGTAGGGATTTGGGGATGTAGAGATTTGAGGATGCAGAGATTTGGGAATTAGGGAGCCTGGGCATTTGAAAATTCAGCTATTTAAGGGTCTAAAGATTTGGGGATGTAGGGATTTGAGGATACAAGGGTTTCAGGATTTAGGAATTTAGCTATTTGGGAGTCTAGAGATTTGGGGATGTAGGGATTTGAGGATATAAGGTTTTCAGAATTTAGGAATTTGGGAATTTAGCTATTTGGGAGTCTAAAGATTTGCGAATGTTGGGTACCTGGGACTTTGGTAATTCAACTATATAAGGATCTAGATATTTGAAAATGTAGGGATTTGAGGATACATGGATTTCAGGATTTAAAAATTTGAGAACCTAGGAATTCGAGATGTTAGCTATTTGGAGGTATAGAAATTTAGAAATGTAGGGAGTTAGGGACTTTGAGAAAAAAATTGTTTCTTTTCTTTCTTACCTTTTCATTCCAACGACATACCTGATACAAGCAAAGTAATAAACGCAAAAATTCGACTACCTACTAAGGCTACCAGCACTATTATTGACATAATGTAGACGCGCCCTAACGCGACGTACGATTTTTCACCCACTTGCAGCCATCTGACAAAAGAAATTTAGAATAAAAGTTTCAGGGTATGAAATGTACAATGCATATCAGTAAAAGAAATTTCGAAAACAGTTTGTTTTCTTGGTGAAATCGAGGTCACCTGTTTTATAAATGGGACACACTTTTCTTTTTACCATATTGTAGAGGACATCGAGACAATTTCGAAACACATTTAACATGATATTTTTACTAACATATTACTAACATGTTAATATGTTATCTTTGTCACGAAAGACGGTGTGCATTTCGAAAATGTAATTAAATAAAATGCATTTTTTTATGTCATAGTCGTGTGGTTACATTTAGTAATCTTTTCGGTGTTAATGGACCATTTATTTTGAAAGTGTTATAAGTTCATTTTCTTTTATTTCGAGAAAATGAAAGGTTAGCATATTAGTCAATTAAATATAAGTTAATTATTTCAAATCTGGCAAGTTTTCCCCTAATTTATCTATATGCAATTTTATTGTAAAAATTCTTTTTAAGCAAATTTAACTAAAATAATATACATTTACATGTTGTAAATGGACTTACACCACTTTCAAAATAAATGGTCCAAATATTATTTACACTGTCTTAAAGACAAATACGACAGAAAGCTAAATATTTCACATTTCCGCTACTGGAAATAAGGTAATGTGTTAATAAAAATAGCATGTAATATTTTTAATTCATCGCGATATTCAACATGGTAAAAAAAATGTGTTCTTACTTGTAAGATCCAAGGTAATCTTGATTTTGCCATGAAAATAAACGGTTCTCAAATTATTTTTTTGTTACATCTGATGTATACTTCATACTCTGCAATTCTGGTTTAAATTTTCTTATCAGAAAGTGGGTGAAAAATCGTGCGTTAACACCCTGTATGATATAGGTACAATATTTTAAACGTAGTATACTATGTATGCATACAATATAAGATATTGTTACGAGAAATCAACAATTTTTTATGAACTCAATTTTTTCTAGGAGATTAATATTCACATCTCGAGATAACCCAGACTAAAACCGGAAAGGTGTATTTAGAATACAATACATTATATATTATGTCCACATTATACGACCATGATTTCGAACTATACGTAACTATATATCACAAGATTTTCGAAATCTGATTATTAAATTCCAATTACTTTTATATCTCTATAAAAAAATTGTTCTAAGTATAAAAACTTGATGAATTAGCAATTAAGAAAGTTTAGTAATATTAAAGTATAATTAAAAGTGTAGTAGTAATTTAATACTAAATTTAGAACGCTATGGCACTTCGGGTTTTATATTATAATAACGAGAGAATATTGGCTGTGACCTGTCGCCATTTTGCCAGGTATACTTTTCGAGTTAAAATCCGGTTTGTTAAATTTGTACGATGATTAAGTCCGTCCTTTCGGGTAACTCATTTAACCATTGATTGTATCTACCGATAACGACTCCGAGATCGATGTATGTAATGTATATAGTGATATATGTAAGGCGGTAACGAGACAATCGACCAACAACGAAGAGTCTACAAGAGAAACGATGATAATTACGAAAAGTAAAATTTTTAGTAAGGTAAAATAGGTTAATGGCGATCATTTAAGAGGTTAGGTCACTTTGGAGTCCTTACGTAACTTAAAGCATGGTTTTCTACGAAACGTATTTAAGATAAAAAAGATATCTCCGTATGCATTCATATAATGAAGTTTTGTCTACAATTTCAGGTATTAAGATGCAAAAGAGAAGATAACGTGGCATCGTAGAAGCTGGAATGGCAAATACTGCAAAAGTTCATCCATTTTAATTCTTGGGTTGCCATTTTGTTTCACTTTTACATTGTAATACCTACATTTGTAGATACAAGTTAATTTTGTACATATGGTTAAAAGCATTTTCATTATTTTTTACAGTTTGCGAAGGATAATTTTTGAAGTTATTATTTCGAGAGTTATAAAATGGTCTGTATTGTTTATTGAAATATCGTACGATACATGTGTTAATAGGTAATATAATGTGAATTAATAGTATGTAATTGCAACTGAAAAAATCCATTAAATCTGAATTAAAAGAAAAATTGTTTATTTTCATAAATAAATTTCCATAGAAATATTGCAAAGAATTTTTAGGTTTAAATTATTAAAAAATTATACATGAAAATATTTTATTTTATCATTTTAATTGATGTTTTCAATATGGAATTTATTTTGTACATTGTATATATTTATACGAAATTATTTAACTACGATATACGAAAAAAATTAACCTTATTTATTAAGTGCTTCTAAGGAACCAAGCCGTTTTATATTATTTTAATTTGTTTCATATTTTTTATTTCGGCCATATTTCTAAATCCCCATATTTTTGGATTCTTACATTTTTGAAAGCCTATTTTCCAAATTTTTATATTCCCAAATTTTCAAATTCCTGAATTTCTAAATCTTCAAATTTACATAGTTTCAAATCCTTGAATTCCTAAATTCCCAAATTTCTAAATTTTTAAATTTGCAAATTCCTCAATTCCAAACTCTGAATCATTAAATTCCCAAATTTCCAAATTTTCTGAAAATTCCAAAGTTTCAAATCCCTAAATTTCCAAGTGTTCCAATTCTCAAATCTCCAAATTCCCAAATTATCAATTTCCTGAACTTAAAGACTCAAGTTCTCAAATATTAAATTCCTGAAGTCATATTTTCAAATCCCCAAATTCCAAATTTACAGCAGTTCAAATTTCAAAATTTCTCAAACTGCCTAAATTACAATTTTCAAATTTCCGAAACTTCAAATTCTCAGTTCACAAATTTAAAAATTCCCAAAACCTTTTAAAAATTTTTTAAAAATCTGTTTTGATTTGCCGAAATATCTAAGAACACATACACAAAAATCCCTAGTAATATAACTTGCTCTGTCACCGTATGGTATAAAATAAATATATTGGTGTCCCTGAGTAACCCCACCTTAACAACCTAAAAGTTAATGAATAATATTCGTAAGAAAAAGTCGTACAAAATTTGATTCGTGTTGTAAGAACAAATGGCAAGTTTATAGACAAATGGACTTTTTTATAGGAAATGTTATTTTGATAGTCATTCTTCCAGGACGTTCCAATCAATTGCAATTTCACTGATCGCACAACCGTTCCGTATGGACGGTTAAATAGGTATATAAGTTTATTTCCCAGCTGTCAAGGCTGTTATGCTTGCGAAGAAGAGGCATAAGAAAAAGAGATAAAAAGGAAGTGGGACTACCGGTAGTGAGAGTGAGAGTGGCCGTGTCGCTTTGACGATTTTTCTGACGGTGAAAACAAGCCAAGGTTATAACGCTTTACTGCTCTGTCGTTCGCTTACAATTTCTTGTGCAATTGCCATTGGACAAATTTTACGTAATTTGAAAATAACCTAATTTAGTTAACTATATCATTACAATACCTCAGTTTTTCCTTTTATGGCACTTTCTTTTTATCTTATGTATCACTTCGAACACGTTTACAAGAAATATTTGCATTTTAAAATATCAGTACAATCCTGTACTGAATAAAAAGTAAACAAATTTTAGAAACTTTTATAAAAATTATCGCTGATCATTGTTAAGAAAAAATTTAGATATTTATTGTAATTTTATTTATAACCTTAATTTTATTATATTAGAAACTAAATTTAAAATTAACTTAAAATAAAACTAAATTCAAAACTGCAATCGTTTGAAAATATAAATTGAAAATCGTAACTATTATTAAAATCTGTCATGTTTATATTTGAGTTAATCTGAAAAGTCACTATGTTCGGTCTAAATTAAAACCTGCTTTGTTCTGCAGAATATTTGTGGAGTTTAAAATTAACCTCAAAATTCGTCATTTTTAACACCAGATCTATTTATAATGTTTATACAAAAAAGTCAAAATATTAATATTATTTTATTTATTATATTCCTCGTATCTGATGTTTATATTTATACCAAAATTATACAAATTATTTCAGAACCTACAGAGTCGTGCGTAAAAAAGGATGAAATATTGATTTATGCGAATCAGTAAAACCAATATATCAAGTGCTGAAAATAAACAATGATCTAACGGCAATAGTCTTTTGAGAAAACACTGTGTCATTGACTGATGAAATATTAATATGATTTGCTATAATATAAAAATGAAATTGATGGTCAAGTCATATTATAGATTTGGTTCACAATTTTGAAGCTGATAAAGCATATGAACAAAAATAAAAACAAGATTTAACTATTTAATCATTTTTAAATTTGAATAACTTCTTTTTGATATTGATAAAAACATTAATATATTAATTTATATATTAATATATCCTTGCACATTAGTTTTTTTCTTGTATTATATAGCTATATATATTTTTTAATATATTTACATAAACACATATATATTTAATTTGAATATGTACACAGACATATTAGAATGGTATTTTATTTTTGTTAGCTATTTAAATTTCTATTATATCTCAACTTAAATACATTAATAAATGACTGACTTTAGTAATTAATACCTATTATTATAGATCTTTTTGATTTTACTAATAAATTAGTTACTAATAAATTTACAAATGATGCTTTATAAGAATTAATCTAAATTTATATTGTGTTAATTGTGATTAATACTGTGTTTCGCTAAAAATATGTCTAAATTTCCATTTTCAATACTTAAAAATTAAAATGCATAAATATCTCTTATATTAAAGTGTACATAAACAATATCAACATTATATTTCTCCTGTATAATGATAAATGATAGAAATAGAAAAACATTAAATTCGTTAAAGAAAATATTAAGTTTTTAAAAGAAAAAAATAGTAGAGAGGAACCTTTTATTAATATATATAAATCGTTATATTTCTTAAAATAATGATTACTTTTAATTCCATCAAGTACCAAAAAATTGCTATTAATCGAGTTATAATTATTTAAGTTTTAAACATTGTTAAAGTTAAAGTAGTCATCGAAATTACTGAAAAAAAGAAAATATGTTTTCCTGAATAAAATACAATGTATATATTCTTAATGCGCATATGCTACATATGCTATGCGCATGCGCATTACGTATTTCAGTGTTAATTTCAAGTGTAAAAGATTTCTTATGCATTCTATTTTATCTCTCAAGAATGAAATTAAAGCAAATTAACGCAAATGTGTAAGAATATATAGGTAATCAAAGTACATTATATTCGTAATGTGAAATATATATTTAGTCTATTTTTACTATAAAATTTGTATTTTCATGGGCTGTTATAATGGAAGTCTGCCGTATCTCAGTTGGTCTTTCATTGAAACTAATTTTTATGGTTGCAACAGACTACACACAAAAGCATGTCAATCGCGCAAGGACAACCCGGGAGATCGAGTTCCAGAGAATCGATCGTTTTTGTCTTTGAACACGCACACGAGGCCAAAAGCTGACAAGAATAACGAGAGTAACGTTTATCGCCCCGATCCGTCACCTCTGGCGCACATGCTGAAGAAATTAAAATTTTTTTCCCATTTCCTCGAACGAACGACTAGTCACCATCCGCAGCAGGCATCCGTGGGATCTCGCCAAAAAAAAAAAAAACTCGAAAACGAAAAGATGTTCGACGCCAGTGCCGTGCTGTGATGCTTTCAAAAATTCAGTTACGAGAATTCTATCACGTATACTTACCAGAATCGTTGTTAATTGATTAATGTTTCTTCTTACAAGCGAAAGCTTTGGAATTATGGAACGTGCAGTACATACCTGCAAGCAAACAAGAAATACAAGTTTAAGAATGAAAGTTACGTGAACGGTTTTATAATCGCGCGATTGTATACGCTGCTTTTATAATGGTTAATTATAACAGTTAAGCATCATACTGAATTAATTAGCAGCTAATGGAATACAATAGAGAATTTTAGAACGGTGCGGATCAGTGAACTATTTAATAATACTGAGTACCGTGACGTACACTAAGCGAAGGAAATAATTCAAAATAATATTAATATTGGATATAAGCATACATATTTTATTCAAATTAATATCAGCAATAATAGATAGGTATGTGGGTTAATATCTGAAATATAGACTGATCTAAATTATAAAATTTCCAAAAACCCAAATTTTTTTAGGCCGATTTCTAAAACTTCAAATGTACAAATTCCTGCATTTCTAAATTCTTAAGAAAAAATAATTCGAGATTCGCAAATTTAAACATTTTTAAATACTCAAATCGCAAATTCCCGAAATTTCAAATTTCAAAAATTTCTAATCCCCCCTTCTTATAGTTCCAAATCTCTACATTTCGAAATCGTCGTATTTTCAAATAGCTGATTTTAACATTTCAAAATATTCTAATTTCGATATTCTCAAATTCAAAAATGTTCACATTTTCAATTTGCAAATCTTCACTTTCATAATTTCAAAATTTGCTGCTTTATAAATTTAAACATTTCACATTCCCAACTTTTCAAGTCCCCATATTTATAAATCCTTATGTGTTCAAATTCCCAGATTCACGATCGATATATATTGTCAGTTATCATACTGTCAATAAATATTGAGAATCCTTCAATGCCGACAATACACATAGATTGACCGTCTAAATTCTCCACGATTAATGATCAATAACAGCACCAAAACATTGTTCAAATTTTCTCCATCTTTTATTTCATTTATTACTCATTTATTTTTAACTGATATTTTAAGTATTGACTTCGGAAAAAACATGTTAAATTTCGTTAAATACAGAATCATTTTTCAGAAAATAATTTCATTCGGAGTACGTATCACAAAAATCGTTTTTCGATACTGACTAGGTTGTCAAGCATATCGGCGCAGATTATGACGGTGGAAATATGCTTGAAACAAAGTGTGCTAGGTTTTACCATTGTGTAAATACATAGCGTTTAAAATATAAAAAAAGAGGATCGTACAATCGAATCTAATTCAATAAATTCGTTTCACATTTATATAATATCAAACCGGTGCGACACGTATGCGTTACACATTTCACGAACATAAAGCACGAAACAATAAACCGCGGTTTTCCCGGAGAATTGCAATTGACGTATTTCCGGGCCGAAAACAATCGCCCAATCACGCCTTAACCGTCGATGCACTTCCGCCCTTCAATTACTCGATCAGCGGACTTTAACAAGAGATGCGAGCACGAGATTGTTTCGAAAATGGCGAAATTTACATTGCGTCAAGTGGACGCATTCGAATGTATCTTTTTTCGCGGTCTAAAATTATATTTCGAAGAATCACAAACGAGATACTTGCCAGCAATTCAAGTTTAACGTACGACTTGTGTTTTAAATTTATCGATTAAAATTTTAAATGTTTCTTCGTATGTTGTAACATTAATGAGAATGTTTTATTACTCACCTCACGTGCGTTGCAACAATTGCCAAACTCGACTGTAATCTGTTTGAAGGTTATGTTTTTGCCGGTTCGAATATACAAGCGAATATCTCTTTCAGTTTACGTTTTATCACTTTACCGTGTCACAATTTGTTCATTAAAATCACTGGATGATCGTATGACAATGTTGTACGCAGATAATATTCACTTTAATTGTAAAAATAAATAAGGGACTTCAATTCGTACTACGTGCCACTCGATGTTACTCGCAACTCTCATGCCAGACTCGTGTAACTTCGTCGATTCTCGGATAGAGTCGTGCCTCGATGAATACATACAGTGAGTCACAAAAATATTTGGACGTTAAAATATGTATAACTTCCGACTGTATATTTTTGTTTATTATGAATGGACTAAACTAGAAACTGTTTCATTTTATAGATTAGTTGTTGAACTTTAACAAATATTTAATAATTATGCAACTAAATTCAAATAAATGTAAAATCTTGAAGACTAAATAAGAGTGTATCGAATTGTAGGGCTACAAAAATGTGCAGACAGCATTAAACAAATTTTTTACACCGATTTTTCATATTTTCAGTAACTTGTTTATGATATTGTATAGTAAAATTAATGATACGATTTATAATGGTGATGGACAGATTAAATATTCAAAAAATTCATATGTATCAGTCTTTCAAATTTATATATTTATGTATTTTTAAGTTTGACGAATAAAAATATTGAAATTTTAAATATGTCAACTTACAAAGTTGTAATTTATGAAGCTGGTAATTTAGGGATTTAGAAATTTAGAAATTTAAAAATATAAAATCGTTAAAACTCTAAATTTCCAATCAGTAAAGTTCAAATTTAGAAATTTAGGTGCATACAATCTGGAAATATTGAAATTTGGAAATTTGGAATTAGAAATATTTAAACTGGGAAATTAAACAATTTAGAAACATATAAATTTTGTAACTTGGAAAGTTAGATGTTTGATATATTGAAAATTAAAAGATTTAGAAATTCAGTAATTTCAGTACTTAATTATTTGGAAATCCGTTATTCTAGAAATATGGAATTTTTGGACTTTGGTCATTTAAAAATATAAAGGTTTATTGATTAAAAATTGTCGCAATTTGGAATTTTACAAATTTAGAAACTCAGGAATTTTCAAATTATGAATTTGCAAAATTATCCAGCAGTGTCTACAAACTATGCCCCTCGCACACAATTGACCATTTATATCAAATGTTCAAATTTAAAAGCAATCAATTTACTATTTATAGCGAATGAGATCAATATTATATAATTTAATGTAAAACGTTAGATAATATTAATATATTGGATATTACGGGTCGGGTCGTTCCAATTTAATCAAACCTTTCAAGGACTCTTTGTCAAGATTGCAACGATTTAACGGTTGGCCGAACTCACCGTAATTTTTGTACTTTCTACAGACAGTTCTTACATTACATTTACTCACGTTTTCATGTGATGTTGAAAATCGCTAATATATTCAAATAACATACTAATTTTTTAGTAATCTGTACATGATACTCGCTTATCTTATCTCTAATACGACAAAGTATTCATTAATTAAATTTATAGTTGTTTGAACTTAAACACGAAAAAACTGATATACAACTATTTTGTAACATAATGAATGCCATTTATTATATAATACTTAATTAAATGGTGTATTACATTTAATGTTCACTATCAGTATTTTTAGAAAAGCAGATGTAAAAATTCGATGATACGTTGTTCTTGTACCTTGTATTCTTATATACAACTGTAACTTAAAATGAACGTATTTGTAATCAAAACAATAAATTAAGGTATTTACAATAAAAGATACATTACAAAAATATTATTCTTAATTTGCAAAGTGTATATAAGTGTGAATTTATGTAACAAAAATAGGTAATTGAAAACTATTTTATTTTGCATAAATTCAAATTTCGCAAAAAGAAAACAATAAGATTGAAATAAGGAGATATTTTTTTCGTTTTCTATTAGTTCGAAGTTACAGTCTAATCGATTGAGTCACTCAGTATATTTCACGCGGAGGTGGAGTGTTTCACCCTCATGCAATAGCGTGTTAGGCAACAGTCTGCTAATTCGATTATTCGTAACATTCCAACGACTGGATATAATAAAAAAGTAAAAGTGAAACGAGATTTAAGAGCCGAAGAATTTTTGATCAATGTTAGCGTAACGCACACGACAAACGAGTTTTACTTTCATACTCGGCGAGAGTAAGGGTAATCCTGCAACTTTCATTTGCACTCGATCGGCCTCGTGATGTCATAAATATAACTCTGTATCGTAATCCGAATCAGCGTTGTCGCGGTGAAAGGTTCCGATCGAGAAAAGAGGTTATGTACCACGAGATACGAAAGTGAACCCCTACAGATACGACGAAAGATATTATAGCGTTTCAATGGAGACTTTAATTGATCATATACAAGATTTCCATGATAACCAAACGATATTTCGACCATTTGCAATAATTTCGTACGAAAAATCAGTTATCCTTTCACCAAAGTAGGGTGCAACGTCGTTGAATCATATATTGCAGGAAACATATTTATAGAAGTGACAAATATTCTGAAATAAAGAAAATAATAATCACTCTCTTGTAAAGTGCAAAGATTGAAATTGCACATATAGAATGTAGTGGAAACTAGGCATGATTCATGTAATACTCACAATGTTTGTTCAAAATTCAAACATTTTTTGTAATATTTTTTTGAAAATATGGATCATGAATTTGAGAATTTGCAGTTTGAGGATTTTAGAATTTGAGGGTTGAGAAATTTGGAATTTGGTGATTTGGGGATGTCGGAGTTCGGGAACTTGGGAGTTTGAGAATTGTGGAATTTTTAGGGTTGGATGTTCGGGGTTTTAATTGGGGAATTGGGGAATTGGGGAATTTAGGAATTTGGAAATTCGCAAATTTGGTAATTTGAGATTTTGGAAATTTGGTAATTTGAGAATTTGGGAATTTAGGAATTTGGAAACTTTGCAGTTTGGAGCTTGAAGATTTGGGGATTTCAGAACTATAAATTTACAAAATTAAATTTGAAATAAAAAAAATAGTAATATTTGAATTTATGAACTCAAGAATTCGAGAATTTAAACATTTGAAAATTTGAAATTTAAAAATTTAGTATTTGCAGAATTTTTAAATTTAAAAACTGAGAATTTTGAGAAACGTTTTTGCTTTGGGAATTTGAATATTTAATAAATCACATATAAAAATGTATAAACTGGAATCTGGAGATTTAAGAACTTGGGAGATTGGAAATTTAAAAATTACAATTTTAAATTCAATATTTATCGACAATATTAAAATATGCACAATATACTGACCGTTCAATACGTCTATAAATAGTTACACATAGCTGAAACACGTCAAATAATTCCTATCGACAATTGGAAACTGGTAATACTTTATTTCTAGCAAATTTAATTAAAGATCTCCAGATATAGTAGCGTTAAAAATACTTATTATTAAATTCTACTTAATTCTTTGCACCCGGAGACTTTATTTTACGATTTAAAATATTTTCTGAGAGAGGACAACCCAGTGCAAAGGATTGTATTTGTTGGAAATTTCCAGGTATAGTACTCGCCATAATAGTTGAATGCTTTCAGGTATAATGGACCCAAAAATACTCAGGTTATTTGTTAGATATTTAAAACTGTACTAACTATAAGAATATTTAATACTAATTAGAAACTTAAAGAAATAACCACAGAAATATCTATTTAAAAAAAAAATAACTTATAATGTATAATGTAACTCATTGTTATAAAAAAAATCAGTAGAAGTTGGTCCTCCAGAAATATAATAATTGTGAGAAATTAATTTTTAAATGCAATTTTAATGTTATATTATTAACTAATATCCATAAGTATATTGCAAATTAATTAATATTCTTGTTCAATTGAAATATTAGTGTATATAGTATTATTTCTATCAATATGTATATTAAATAAAATTTTGTTCATTTTAATATCAAAATTTAAAAAATTGGAAGGTTTTTATTTAAAATTTTGTTGGTACTTTTTGGTAATTTTTTTGTAAAATTTGAGGGATGAAACATCATTGGTTTTAAAATGTAAATTTCTTGATTATTTCTTAAACTTTTATATTTTGTTATATGTACAGTAAATATTGGTGGGTAATGGACTGGAATTCTAATAGTTTTTTTATGGAAAGTTATATATTCTTATTATTATATAAATAATTTAATAATTATACTTTAATTCTATATTATAATTGATTATTTTTATATTTATTATCGAACTCAAGGTTTTGTACATGTGTTTATAAATATGTTAATAATTTATAATTTAAGATTTCTATTTAATTTTAGGTACAGACACAGAAATAACTAATCGATTCTATCCAGCTATAATAATTGCTGAAGCTTTTATTCTTAATTCGATACTTCCAAATATAGTAATCGAAGAAAGAAATCTAATTAACCACCATTACATATAGCAACTGTAGAAATACCTAGTTTGAGGGCCAGACTTATATTACCCGCCTAAATATAGCATGGTCGTAAATGTCAGCAATAAATGAAACAATTTTTGTTTAATGCATTCTTAAAGTACCAAAAATGTGTCCTAAACAGTAAGAAAGAATAGAAGAATATCATGATAGCAATTTTGTTGAGAAAGTGGTTTAGAAGGAAGTCATAAAAAGATCGTTTTGTAACCAAAGTGTTAAAGCATTCGTGAATTGCCAATAAATCACATTGCAGTCATCAATCGTTCTTGTATCAACGTTAACAACTCACGGAACCAGGTACAACGGTGTAACTTGTATTCTGGTTTAATAATTTCCTTGATGGAAGTGTATTAGCATTGGCTACGTAAGAAGCCGGAAGTTGTTTCGAATGTATGTAAAATTTCTATCCCCGGAAATGATAGAAGAGAAACGACTGTGATCGGGGAAGTAGATATTCATATTTTGAACATTCTTGTGAAATATTTCAAAGTATATCTAATGCAAAAAGCTAAAACAGCATGTTAGATTTATTAACATCATAGCCTTATATAGCATGTAATTACATAGCAAGTCTATAGCGTTATATAGCACGTAATTATATAGCAAATCCATACCATTTTATAGCTTAGTGTGGTGTACCAGATTTATCAGAAAATAAAAGTACTAATTACAAGGATTTCAGTTTTATTGACTCGCTTAAGGTAATTGTACCGTTTGTGATCATTACGTTATTTGTCTCATTTCCGACATACATATTTAATGCTCTTAAATTAGTGTTGTTGTAATGGATAAATTTTCTTAAATAGGGTTTCTGTGAACACCATTGTCTATCAGTTTTTACTTTCACATCATGGTATTTAATTTACATGTTTAATTTTTTTAACCGCTTCCGTATAACCATTTACGGTCATTATGTGCTTTACTTTATGACGAATTGTGTAATAATTATTAATAACGCTATTCAGTTGGTATAATGTTTCTGGCAAGTAGATGCCTTGTATTTAATTACTGGAGAACGTAGAACGTGAGATACGTTAATTTGCATGATTTCATACATCAAAATTTTCACATTTCATAAATTCCTATAATTTCAAACATTATAATCTGTAACCCTTCAAATTACTAAATTCTCAATTCTGACTTAGAAATTTCTAAATTCTAAATTACAAATGTTTAATCTTCTAAATTTTCAAGTTTTCAAATTAATAGATTCTTATATTCTCAAATTCCAGAATTTCTAAGTTTTCGAGACCCAATTTTTAACTTCTCAAATTTCTAATTATCTCAATTTTTTACGTTTTCAACGGCTGATTTTCAAAACTTTTTGCATTTCAAATCGCTAATATTCTAAATCCCCTAATTTGTAAATTTAAAAATTCCCAAATTTCTCTAACTTTCTGATTTCCTAAATTTCTCAATCATTAAATTATTATTTCTTCAAATTTCTTCGTTTCCAAATTGTCAAGTTCCTTAATTTACTCCATAGAAAATATTTTTTAAATAAAAGCTAGTGTAAAATTAACTTCAGTGTCGAAAAATATGAGTATAAGGAGAAAAGGTTGTAATAGAAAGTTGTAAGAATTTGCAAAAAGCAGGATTGATCAAATTTATTGTTAGTTGTCATATAATCAATATATGATATGCACATTATGCTGTAGATTTGTGATATAGTTGTTAATGTTATAATTTATGTTATAACATGTGTTATAATTTATGTTGTAACATGTGTTACAATTTATATTCTAACATATGTAATAATTTATGTTATAATTTATGTTATGGTCTATGTTATTTATGTTATAGTTTACAATGCTCATGTAATATAATTTATGTTACAACCTGAAAACGTATCCCCCCAATTACATGAATCCTTGAAATGGATACAAATAGTACCATCTACCCTACCTCATTGAATAAATTAATTGCAAGAAAGCAGGTTGTCTCAATGGTTTTCTGATTCATTGTACGTTCTGCTGGGATAAGAGTGGTTCTACTGTAGCTGGCTGGTTGAATCATTTTCAAAAGATAGCCGGAATTTTTTCTTTCAATTGAAAAGTTGCTGCTCGAGTTCAGCACGAAGGCTCAAAGTGTATATATACACATCTGGATAGATAGATAGAAGCAACCGGTGGTTGCAAAGGAGGTCACGAGCTGACACTCTAGTCCTTTTAACCCTTTGAGTATGATGGAATTTATGATCCAAGGTCGCCATGCAATCTCTGCAACGTCATACCGGAATTTCCAGCACTTGACATAATAAGGCACAAATGAATTGAATTTGACTCATTAAAATATTTTCACGTCGATAAGTTTCGGAATTGATCTTTGAATGGAGCACCACTCTGTATCATTAGAGCTAGTGAAGCATGTTTGAGGGACTAATCACGTTTAACGCTCGGTTAAATAACTGATATCGCGTGAAATATTATTTATTGGATACTGAATATAATATTAAGTGCTCACCTTTGTTATGTCGCTCTTTTAATTTTTAAATAAAATATTCTACATATTTATAATATCATATTTTAAAATAAAATGATAAAATTATAGTATTATATTATAAAATAAATATATTTATTTATATATATTTATTTTATTTTATATATTGCATATTCGATTTTTGTATTGTTTTTGTATTATTTTATATTATTTTATTTTCGGTATTATTTTGTATTTTTGTATTATTTTTTTGCGTGTAATAAGGATAAGAAAATAATAATAAATAAGTACTTTCTATTTAACAAATTTATTTCAAGAGAAACTAAGTGATGTCACAAAGTCGAAATATTCTGAGAAATTACTACTGAAAACACTTTTCAATATTTCCATTAATTATTCTGTAATTTGCAATATTACAAATTGTGGAATATAATGATATTGAAATGATTCTTATTGTGGTGGATGTAAAAAATAAAATTACGTGGGCGTATTATAAAAAATTGTTAAAAACTCATTTAATAAGAAGCGTAGTATATTTCATGAAATAACGATTCAAAAAATTTTGTACACTTATTTTTACATTTCACTGTATCTAAATAATTAGGGAACGACATTGGTGCACTATAATCAGCTTTCTGGTTAGGTAATAATCTGGTTTAGATTATATATATAGTCAAGTTCAGCATTATTACTCTGTCATGCAAGAAATTTGAAGTATACAAAAATATCAGGTCTGAATGCGTTAATTTATAAATACTACAATATTTCATAAGATCAAATTTTTTAATTATTCTCTCAAAAGGTACCTTTTACTGATGGTACTATAATTGCTAGAACATGCTGTATATACTAGTAAATGCCCTCGGTAGAACGGAAGAAACGAAAATGGTTGTAAACCAAATAAAAATGAAGCAACTTTGAGTATCTCGCGCATTTAGGTTCGAGGACTAATATATCAGCACAGTATCTGGGCCAAGTAAAACTGGTTATGGAAAAGCCTTGCCCCAACGTGACTGCTTTTCTTTTGGAAGATGACCAAACTGGTTTTGACCTTGTCAGGGATTTGCCCTTGGTGCGAATCCGCGATTTAACGTTAATTTCTGATTGCATTTTTTACATTGCAGGAATATGCAATGTTTTAATTCATAACCATTTTTCAGTTCTTCGATGAATAATTTCATCAAATTTTCTATTCCGGAAATACGTTTTTGAACTTCTATCACTTCCGATGAAATATTATCCTTTTGAACTACTGTTCTTTGATCGTATGCTTGAAAATTATGGTATTAAGAAAATAATGATCGACAAACTTTTTCTATACTGCAAATGCAAAATTATTTACGAATTTATTTATTTATGAATTTGTATCTAAATATATATTGCATGATTATTACATATAAATTATGAGCTTCTGTAACAACCTTAATTCTTCTTTAAGTTTTTGCTATTTTTTTTATTTTTGTTACACGATTAAATACTATTGTACAATTATTAAATACAAGCAGCTACAAGCCACTGTAACAGCCTTCATTTTTTTTAAAACTTTATTATTTTTATTTTATTTTTGTTTCAGTTTTATTACATGATTTTTTTTTTTTGTTTAACCCTTTGTGACATGATTTTTCAATTTAGTAGAAAGATGTATTTTTATACTTTCACAAATAATACTATTTAGAAAATAATAACAAACAAATGTTTTCTTTAAAAAATTGTTTTCCAAAAATTAATATAATGTAAATTTG
This sequence comes from Megachile willughbiella, assembly GCA_945859595.2. Classification (NCBI taxonomy): domain Eukaryota; kingdom Metazoa; phylum Arthropoda; class Insecta; order Hymenoptera; family Megachilidae; genus Megachile; species Megachile willughbiella. Next base: position 18,194,440 of record OX243796.1, read on the forward strand.
CAATGTTTTGAGAAGAAACATCAGAAAATTACAATTATGGAAAGTAAGAAATGTTTTCGATGAAACCTGTTATATTCAATTATGTCTGACAAAATGTATAAATTTAATATTATTTTATGTAGCATATTTACTACAGAGTGCAACGAAAAGTCAAAAAAGAATTATATACCTTTGCAAGTCAGCAGAGTTTTGAAAAGACGCCACAGGGAATTGCGATTACAAAAGGAATGATCTCAATGGAATCATTAATTATGTCATGTGCTATGGTCATTTATGTATAAAAAATAAAACTCCATTTTTTAACTCTGTCGAAGGGAAATGGCCCCTTAATGATCTACAGTGACACACGGGTTATAATTTATGATTCGTTATACACGAGTTAAATGCCTAGTACAGTCAAGAAAGAATCTGACCTTCTAGGGAAAATATAGTACTTAAGGGGAATAGGTCTTCCGGTCGTTAATTTTTACGGACTATTCGAAATGTCAACGTTTCAACGCAAATTAAACATTGGTGGATGTTAAAATTTGGCGATTTTGAGATTTGGAGACTTTCAAATTTGTGGGTTTTCAGATTTGTGGACTTTGAGATTTGGGGTCCTTAAGATTTGTGGTCCTTGAGATTTAAGGACTTTGAGATTTGGGAACTTTGGGATTTCGAAATTTATGGGAAAATAGAGATTTGGTAGTTTAAGAATTCAAAATATAGAAGTTGAGACATCTAGAGTTATGAAGACATAACAATTTTGGGTATTTAGGGATTTAAACACGTACGAATTTTGTAGCATAGGAATACAGAAATTATTTGCGGACATAAAGACTGGGGTCCTAGAAATTTATGGACATAAAAATTTGAAAATTTAGGGATTTGGGAGCCTACGAATTTAAGGGTCTAGAATGTCAGATTACAGGTATTTGGGGATCTAAGAATATGGAAACCTAAATATTTGTCGATATATAAATTTTGGACGTAGGAATTTGTGGACATAAGAATTAAAGATTGTAAGACCTAGAAATTTGGGGAACTAGCAATTTGAGGTCATAAGTATTTGGAGACCTTGGGATTTAAGAGTTTAAGAATTTGAGAACATAGGAATTTGTGGACATAGAGATTTAGAAATGTGAGGATTTGGGGTTCTAATAATTGGAAATCATAGGTATTTGGGAACCTTACAATTTCTGGATGTAGGGATTAGAAATCTAAGGATTTGAAGATCCAAGAATTTAAGAACATAGAAATTTGTGGATGTAAAAATTTAAAAGTGTGAAGATTTGGGGTTCTAGTAATTTCAAATCATAGGTATTTGGAAACTTGACGATTTGTGGATGTAGAGATATAGAAAGCTAGGGATTTGGCAGTCCATGGAAATTAGAGACATAGAAATTGGATAATCTAGGAAATTTGAAAGTTTGGAAATTCGTGGTCGTAAATATTTGAGGATTTAGAGATATGGGAATCAGAGAATTTGGAAACGCAGATATTTGGAAATTTAAATAAATAAAACTCTATGAATTTCGAAATTTGACAAATCAGAAAAATTAGAGAAAGTAGAAAAATTAGAAAAATTAGAAAAATTAGAGAAATTAGTGAAATGAAAGAAATTTGAGAAATTAGTAATATGGAGATTTCAAAGACTAGGCATTATAAAATACAAAAATATGGAAGTTATACTGAAGATTAGGGATTTATAGAAGTTGTAGAATTTGGAGACTTGAGTTTAGGGATTAAAAATTTGCGAATGCAAGAACTTTGTAAATGTAATCTTGAAAAATTTGAAAACAAAAATTTTAAAGGCTAGAAATTTAGAAAGTTTAAAAATTTGGATATTCGTAAATGTAGGGAGTTGGAAATTTGGGAATTTCACGACACTTGCAATTTTATAAAATTTACAATATTACACATTTCACTTTCACTAATTTCATAAATTTCATAAATTTCACAAATTCTATCAATTTAATTTTACAAAGTTCACAAATGTTACCAATTTAATTTTACTGATTTTATAAATTTAATTTCACAAGTTTTACAAATTTTACCAATTTAATTTTACAGATTTTATAAATTTAATTTTACAAATTTCATAAATTTTACCAATTTAATTTTACTGATTTTATAAATTTAATTTGACAATTTGAAAAAGTTGAAAAATGTATAAAAATGATCTAGTGAACATACTTATCTAAAGGTAGCGTAGGCTGGAGTGTACCGTGATACAGGATGAACCGACATATAAGGGGTCCAATAATATGAAATTAAAGCATAATAATGTCGGTGAATTCAGATCTGGACTGTGAGCTCCTTCGACGTGGAAAAAGAAGACCACGGAGGTCCCGGTTCGTGGAAGACCCGCACGGCTGCAGTAGAAGAGCAAGCAATCCGTTTCTTCCCTTTCCACATCTTCAACTCATCTTCCTCTCTTTCTCAACCTCGTTTCTCTTCTTTCTTTTCTTCTCCTTCTGTTTCCTCTCTCGAATATTCTTCTTCGTTGGCCATCCCGGTCGCGCTAACCCGTAGGTTCATGTTTCTTCCTTCTTTTTCGTCGTTTTATCCCGTTCCCTTTCTTTCTCGGTTCTCGGCCATCTCTTTTCTCGTTTCGTTTCCTTTCGTTTCATTTCTTCCCTATCTCTCTTTACGCCGGTGATCTCCTACGGTCAACGCGTCCCTCCGAGTCCCTTTCGTTTCTTTTCACTCTTCTGTGGATATTATTCTTTCTTCCTTTCTTTTGACCTTCTCATTCGCATTTCTTGCCGCCCCGTATACATACTGACTTCGCTCTTTCTTCCAGATATATCTTTAGATGTAATGCTGCGTCGTTTGGCAAATCTCCTTCTAACGAGAAAGCTGGACGGAATATACGATGCCCGACTACGGGATATTCAAATTAGACACTTTTATGTTCGAAACTTTGCCACTTGCTGACTTCAAGCCTCAGAGTTTTGTAATTTTCCAAGTTTCGAACTTCGGCATTTTTGAATTTTAGGATTTTAGAACTTTAGACTTTTAGAACCTTTTTGCGATTTTTGCGGGATTTTTGGGATTTTGGACGGTGGAATTTAGAAATAATTAGACTTTAGAAATTTGCATTTTTGAAAACTGGGAGTCGGGGACTTTGAGTATTGAAATTAAAAAATGTTGAAATTCTTGAAATTTTCAACTTTGAAACTTTGGTATTTTGGAATATTGGAAATCTAGAACTTCGAGTTTTAAGACTTTTTGCAAGTTTTTGAATTTTGGGATTTTGGGTATAGGAAGTTTGAAACTTTGACACCTTTGAAGTTTGCAATTTTTTAATTTGAGGAGTTAGAGATTTTGAGCATTAAGATTTGAAGCTTGGGTACTTTGAAAATTTACAATTTTTTGATTTTGGAATTTTTAGACTTTGGACATTGTAATATTTAAACTTTAGACATTGTAATTTGTAAACTTTTGAATTTTGGAATTTTTGAACTTTGAAATTTAGGAATTTTTAAAATTTTCAACTTTATGGATCAAAAATTACTATTTTTCGAAAATAGATTTCGGTCCATAAATGCTTGTGAAGCCCTGACCTGACACTTGATCATACAGGGTAATATAATACATAATTATGAAATGAGTAGCGATACAATATTTGGCCATAAATGGCGACATGGCGCTTGGTTGTACAAAAACAGCAACAAATACCATAGATGGCTATATAACTTGTACATGGTCATATATTTGTTGCTACTTATAACAATGAACAGTTATACATTAACATTGTATAACTTGATTGTACAATGAATAATAATATAATACATGGCCATATATGACGATGTAACACTTGGTTATGCAATTAATAGCGATACAATATTTAGCAATATGTACATGACAATATAACAGTTAACTTAAACAATAAGCAGCAATATAATATTTAGCTACACATGAAGATGTATTCTTGGTTATAAAATATGTAACGATGCAATATGTAACCATATATGGCGATATTACATTTGGTTATGCAATAAGCAGAAATACAATATTTGGCTGTAATGATGATGTAATACCTGATTACACGGTCAGTAGACAAACAATAATGGCCCTATATGGCGATATAACATTTAGTTATGCAATAAACAGCAATACAATATTTGGCTGTAATGATGATGTAATACCTGATTACACGGTCAGTAGACAAACAATAATGGCCCTATATGGCGATATAAAATTTGATTGTACAGTAACTAATAATACAATGGATGATCATAAAACTATTGGTTTAACTCTGAGCGTAAAGTAAAGGATTCACGATATTCATCAATAAAAGAAAAAGTCATATAACGTACTCGAAAGTCCCTATAAACGTTGCAATATAACAAGAGACTACCATACAAATTCCTTTAACAATCATCGCAAGAATCATTCCAACTCTCCCATCAGATTTCCTAAAATGTTCCATCGACCCAAAATGAAAACACAACAGTTTTTATTGAGGAAGAAACCTTTTTTGCTAATACACGTTTGAAACCAGAAGAGAAAAGAAGAAGGTAAACCAGTTCTTTGTTACACAGGTCCATCGGCCTGGGTCGCGCTTCTTCGTAGGGATGGGTTTCTCGAAACCTCGAAACACAAAAAAGTTTCGAGTTTCGAGAACTCTTTGTCCTTTCTTCGAAACTCTCGAAATCCGTAAACGTAGAAAATCAATCGTTCGCAGCGTGCCTTGAGAGCATTTGATTCGTGTATCGTACATCACGAACATTCGATGCGCGAGTGTTCGGTTTAGTTTTTGTTTTCGATGTAAGCAGATCGACACTCGTGATCGTAGAACTGCAGAGCGAGTGCCGAGCTCGAAAAATATGAATATCGGTTCGCAAATTATTCTTGTAAAACAAAATCATTGCTTTCGAGAGTCTTGAACTTCGAGAGTTTCGAAATTTGACGAAGCTTCGGATTCGAGGATCGAAAAATTCGGTTCGAACCCATCCCTAGTCGTTCGGGTCTACCCTCGGTTCAGGGATTCCCATGGTTCGTTCAAGCCTCTATCCTTATCCCATGGCACGTCTAACGGTCTTCTATTGTCCATGGCGGGAGCTCAATAGCGATCAGGAGGGGCCTCAAGGCCCACCGTTGGCGGTGTTCTCGTGTTCTTCCAATCAAGGGGGGTCCGGACCGGCTACCGCCTCGAAAAACCTCCAAGAACCTTCCTCGAATCGTTACCTTCTATCCTGTGACAAACTACGGCCTCTATAGTGCAACGCTGATCTCACGATCTCGCGATTCACCGCCATGGGGTGTCGATGGAAGTTTTTGTAATATTCGATACGAGAATCGAACTAATAGCTACCATTGTGACGGTTGTTGCTAGGGGAATTTGTATAGGAGAGACCGCGGCGCAATTGGACGTTCTGTGAAATTGGTACACTTTTTTTTTATACGCTGGAAAAATAACTTTCTTTGTACACAGGTAAACTTTAGACGTTTATTTATCTTAACGAATTTTTCTACAGTTTTTGTGCAATGTTTTAACTCCTTGTACTACGATAACATATTATGTCACAAGTTTGACTCGTGACGCATTCGTGGTTTAAATGTGATGTCTTACTTGAAATTTTAAAATGCTTCAATTTGGAGTTTAAACGCAATTAAAAGTGGAATAGTCAATGATCAGTGAATACCAAACTGACATAACATTTTAATTTCCTTTATTTATTTTAATATTGTGGTAGGGGATAGTTAGGACTGACTGATGTGTTTGATTCGTGACGTATTTACGGTTCAAATGTGAGAAAGCTTGTTCGAATTTTTGGTACACTTCAATTTGAAGTTTAAATCTAATAAGAATTTGCGTAGTCAAGGATACTGAATATAAAATTGACATAACATTTTAACTGCTTTTCTGTTTTAGGAACTTGTAAATGAGAAAAGTCTGAGCTTGAAAGTTTAAGAATAGATGGGTTTGAAATTTAGTATCTGAAAAATTGAAATATTTCGATTTCATGAAACATTTAGATTTACAAATTTTTAGATTTCTAGATTTCTAAATTTCTAGATTTCCAGATTTCTAAATTACTTAGATTTCTAGATTTCTGAATTTTTAAACTTTTAAATGTCTAAATTTGGAAATTTGAAATATAAAATATTAGTGGATAAAAAATTTGAAGTTTCTAACTTTCAATTAATCAATTTGAAAGTTCAATGATTCGAAAATTTTTAAATTTGATATTTGTATATTTCTTAAATATCAAATTTCTCAGTTACCACATTTTTCTATTTCCAAATTTGAGAGTTTAAAAATTGAATTTAGTCCATTAATTTGCAGTAACATTGACATAATGATGTATAAACTTTTCTACACATAAAAGTAATAAAAATTTCGCTAAAATAGTAATAATTATATAAAATAACAAGAATTCTTGAAATTCACATTTTGGAAATATTCATTTAGGGCAAACTAATTTCCATAACTTTTAATTATTAAATCTTTGAAAACATACAAAATCGAAAACAGTCTACGATTGTAATTTAGATTAATATAGACAGATGACGATAGCATATATTTTATATGTATAGTTTTTTCAGTATTATCTACCTAATATCATTCTATAATAACATCTCTGCGAATTTTTTGTTTGTTATGTTTCTATTGAATTTTGTATTCATTAATCAACGTATCGTGTTCATAATCAATATTTCTGTAAAAAATATTACATTTATTAATCATAATACCGATCTATTTCTATTTCATACTCAGCAAAACAAACACAGGATGTTTTCGAAATAGTGGTACAACCGAAAAATGAGTGAATCAGCATTGAAAAATAAGTAAAAAGTATGGAATAAAGTTTTTTCGTACATGACTTTATTTCCAAGAAAATTGACTTTGAACATTTTTTAAGTATTCGTAAAAAAGTTTGTTCAATGTAGAAAATGATAAAATCGATAAATTGTTTCTTGATTCTATAATGAACAAATATTATTAATCAAGGGATATAATTATTTATGTTGCTTAAATAGGTTTATTACTTTATATTACCTTGTTAGGTTTGTTACTTATGTGTTCTTATCATCGACTAATTCATTTTATTAAACATTAGTATCTACATCATAATGTTACAAAGAATGACTGATAACGAAATTTAGAAGTATCAATGGTTAGATTTATTTGTTTAATAACATTCCTTAATTCTCAAAGTAGCAATCTTATATGTCGTGAACAAATTTTTTTTATAAATACATGGAAACTGTTCAAACTCAGCTTTTCCAAAAATGAAATGACATATGAAAAAGTTGTATTTTAAATTTTTACCTTATTTTTTCATGTAAATTCACCCCCTTTTTGATCGTATCACCCTTCCGGAAACATCCTGTATATTATGCCTTATATTAACTAAGAAATAAAGTACAAGTGGTAGATTCTGTTTCCCCTAAATCTTCACATATTCCCCCGGGAAGCCTACGGTACTCATAAATCATACTGTTCGCATTAATTATTGCAACAGAATGAATGTATCATTCCTTTCAAGTCTGGTTTCTTGAGGGAGAAGCTTGTATTACACGGAAATCCGAAACCCAGAAATTTCAACCTGACGGTCGATGTCTGCTTCATTGACGAAACCAAGGATCGAAGGTGGTTGAACGAAGAAAAGAGAAAGACAAAACCGGAAAATACGTACACGCGTGGTTGAACGCGGCTTACAGCTGACGCTCTCAAAATGACCCCGAAATTCGAATGCTCTTCATTCAGGTTTTTCATTAACCCTCGCACGGCTAATACAGGATCATTTTAATCCAGTTATAGCAGCAAATTATTTGAAAACTTGTTCAAACAATGAACCGTAATCTTCTAAAGATTGATGAATGTGTTAAAATTGACGCGGAGACAGATTTTAGTAGAAATACATATTATGCATAATAAAATTTCGTTTGAGACGATCTTAGAATTCGATGATCTGGAAATATGAGAACAGAGATTTGTAAAGGGAAGTTTTAAAATTTGGAAAATTTGTAAATTTAAAGATGGAGAATTTAGAACCATAACAATTTGAAATTTGGGAATTTAGAAATCTCCGAAAATTTGGGAATTTAGGAATTTTGAAATTTGGGAATTTGGGAATTTGGGAATTGGGGAATTTGGGAATTTGGGAATTTAGAAATTTGGTAATTTGGTAATTTGGTAATTTGGTAATTTGAGAATTTGGTAATTTGAGAATTTGGGAATTTGGGAATTTGTTTTAATTTGAAAATTTAATAATTAAATTTAAGAATTAATGATGATTTATTAATTTTGAGATTTGAAAATATGAGAATGTGGAAATTTTGCAATTTAGCAATTACAAATTTAGAAGTTTGGGAATTTAGACGTGTTCAAATATGCAGTCTTGAAAATTTTGACATTAAAAATTTTTTGATTAAGATATTTGATAATTTGGAAGGTGGAATTAATATATCAGAAAATTTAGAATTTTGAAATTTAGGGGTTGAAATTACGAGAACTTGGAAATTCCAAAGAATGTTGTTTATTAATTTTAACAAACTGCCATAAAGTTATATATTCTTTTAAGCGAAATACATGACTGTATAAACACATATGTATTTAATAGTAATATTAATATTAGTATTTAAACACATATTTTTAAAGTCATCTTAAATATTATATTTGTTAACATGCACTTTAATACAAGAATAATCATTGATATGGTAAAAAAAATATTTCCACATAAAATACTTCAGTATTTCAAGGTTTTGCCCACAAGATTGCTTTATTTGTTATCTTTTCATGAAATTAAATAGTTGATCACAAATATGTATATTTACTTTACATTCATGAATAGAACGACAAAATACACTATAAAAATCTTAAAAAGAAATAAATAACCTCCCAAAAAAATGTGGTATTTTTACAATTTGTCAAGGTGCTTTAACCTAACCTAATGAGGAGTGAATGTCACAGCATTGGAGAGTAACTCTTGGCGGGTCATTGACAGTGAAACAAAAGCTCGCGATTGCCAGGAATTTTGGCACGACGCTAAAGGAATTTCGATTCGAGGTTATCTTTGCCAGGTGTCTGTTTGCCGCGTTTATACAGGGTGTTCCATTAATTTTCTTACTAAACATTATTTTTAACAACACGCAAAAATGTTATAAGAGTAAATTATTTCATTTGGGGGCACAAATACAAAGTGCGAAATTTTAGGATAGAAAAAACGACTATTTCGAATAATTCAGAAAATTCGACAGGTAGAGTACTTTGGAAAATTCGACTACTTTGTATATTTCGGAATATTCGAATACTTTAAACGTTCGAATTTGGTTTACAGCTCTCGTTGTAAAAGAGTTAATAGAGTGCAACATAACCTTTTAGATAAGGGCGAATATGTGAATTTCAAATTTTCAAACTTTCGGATTTTCTTCTTCAAAAATTCTCACATTCAAAATATCTAAATTTCTGAATTCACAAAGTCCTAAATTGTTAAATTTTCCAAATCTCCAAGTTCTCAAGTTGTCAAATTTTTAAATTTTGCAGATTCTCAAATTATAAAATTTTCCAAATCCTCAGACTCACATTCTCAAATTTCAAAATTTTGAAGTTTTCAAATTCTAGGTTCTTAAATTTTCAAATTTCTGCACGAATGAATGTGAACACATCCTAACTAAAAATCAAGTGTGAGATTTCTTCTCTTTATTACATTTTTCAGAAGGTGTTCAAGGGCGCAATTCACCATTTTCACCATTTTATCCGAATACAGCCTTTGATAATTTAGAAATTTGAGAATTTGGGAACGTAGAAAATTAGAAATTTCGGAATTTGGGAAGTTGGGAATTTGGGAATTTGGAAATTTGGAAATTGAGGAATTTGGGAATTTGGGAATTTAGAAATTTGGGGGTTTGAAAATTTGAAGATTGGGAAATTTAGGAATTTGGATAATGGGGTATGGGGAATTCAGAAATTTAGGAATTTGGAAATTTAGGAGCTTAGAAATTTGGGAATTTGGGAATTTAGGAACTTAGAAATTTAGGAATTTGGGAATTTAGGAATTTGGGAATTTGGGAATTTGGGAATTTGGGAATTTGGGAATTTGGGAATTTGCATATTTAGGAATTTGGGAATTTAGAAATTTGGGGGTTTGAAAACTTGAAGATTGGGAAATTTAGGAATTTGGATAATGGGGTATGGGGAATTGGGAAATTTGGAAATTTGGAAATTTGGAAATTTGGAAATTTAGGAGCTTAGAAATTTGGGAATTTGGGAATTTAGAAATTTGGGGGTTTGAAAATTTGAAGATTGGGAAATTTAGAAATTTGGATAATGGGGTATGGGGAATTGAGAAATTTGGAAATTTGGAAATTTAGGAGCTTAGAAATTTGGGAATTTGGAAATTTAGGAACTTAGAAATTTAGGAATTTGGGAATTTAGGAATTTGGGAATTTGGGAATTTGGGAATTTGGGAATTTGGGAATTTGGGAATTTGCATATTTAGGAATTTGGGAATTTAGAAATTTGGGGGTTTGAAAACTTGAAGATTGGGAAATTTAGGAATTTGGATAATGGGGTATGGGGAATTGAGAAATTTGGAAATTTGGAAATTTAGGAGCTTAGAAATTTGGGAATTTGGGAATTTAGGAATTTGGGAATTTAGGAATTTGGGAATTTGGGAATTTGGGAATTTGAGAATTTGCATATTTAGGAATTTGGGAATTTAGAAATTTGGGAATTTGAAAATTTGAAGATTGGGAAATTTAAGAATTTGGAAAATGGGGTATGGGGAATTGGGGAATTTGGAAATTTAGGAACTTAGAAATTTGGGAATTTGGAAATTTAGGAATTTGTGAATTTGCATATTTAGGAATTTGGGAATTTAGAAATTTGGGGGTTTGAAAACTTGAAGATTGGGAAATTTAGGAATTTGGATAATGGGGTATGGGGAATTGGGAAATTTGGAAATTTGGAAATTTGGAAATTTGGAAATTTAGGAGCTTAGAAATTTGGGAATTTGGGAATTTAGGAATTTGGGAATTTAGGAATTTGGGAATTTGGGAATTTGGGAATTTGAGAATTTGCATATTTAGGAATTTGGGAATTTAGAAATTTGGGAATTTGAAAATTTGAAGATTGGGAAATTTAAGAATTTGGAAAATGGGGTATGGGGAATTGGGGAATTTGGAAATTTAGGAACTTAGAAATTTGGGAATTTGGAAATTTAGGAATTTGGGAATGTGGGAACTTAGAAATTTGGGAATTTGAGAATTTGGGAACATAGGAACTCAGGAACTTAGAAATTTACGAACTAAGAAATTTCAAAATTTGATAATTTGGGAGCTCAAGACATCAAAAGTTGTAAATTCAAAAAATTTCAAGTTCAACAATTCTGACACAAATATGAAATTCGCAGAACTTCAAAATACAAAAATGATCAAATTTTTATGCTTCGGTACGTGTGTTTAATGAAAGGAGGCCTACGTTGCACCGTAAGTTTAGTACACGTGTGTCGGGGTGTTGGTGTTCTCTTCTATGCGGACGACGCGGCTGGTATTCCGAGCTAGACGTTTTGCGGTTGTAGTTGCCGGTGCAATTGCCACGATCCTACAAGTGGTTGACCCTGGCCGCGACAGTCTGCCAACCGACTGTCGAGGGCCGCGCCAACAACGAACCGTGTCTCGAAGGCTTCTTCGAGATTCTTCCCTTCGTTTCCGTTTCGAACAGGTGTACGTGCCATGGACAAACCGTCCACGGATCCAAACAATTAGCCGTTCCATTGCCGTTTTTTAATATACGCGCCGCTGACATTTCCACTTTGCGACCGCTATTTCCTTTTATTCTCACCTCCTGGTATTTTCACCTGTTTCGAGTATGCCTCGTAAAAATTGCTCGTTTCCTTCGTGCAACCCGAAACGTACTTCACGGATGGACGATTATTCTTTTATTCGTCTCCGGATCGCGTTCGGTTTTTTATTACAGCCGTGCTTTGTTCAAGTCATTTTGAACAAAATGCATTTTTGAAAATTTGCAAAGCTGTTACTTCTAAAGCTTCAAAGCTTAAAATTTCTAAAATGCTCGAGTTTATAATTGTTCAAAGAAAGGGATGTAGGAGATGCCACGAATTATATATGAAATTTACCACAACAAGAATTCCATAGTAGTTCACTACATAGTTTTTGAATTTAGAATCCCATTACGTTATAACGGCGTGTAACGTGTTTTGGTCCGGATGAAATTTCCAAGTATCTTCGAAAATCAGGAATAATGGAGACATAGAACTTTGAGATTTTAGGATATTGTTTTCTACAGTGCCATTAGTTCTAGTTGTAGATAACCAATTTAATTTTATGAACTTTAGATCTTTATAAATTTTAATTAGGACTGTTCATTGCCAACCCTTAAATGTACCAACCTTTCATATTTTCAATTTCAGCTTCTGGTAGGAAGTTATAATCTGCATACATTTAATACTAATTCGTAGTATGTAAAATTTTATTGAAAATTAATGTTTTCAACAAAAACGTTTTAATAAAATTAAACGATACGATACAAAATATTGTACATTTTGATTTACACTACTTTCATAATTAATGATGCATTTAAAACGATTTTTTCAGTGTGTTGCAGAAATATATTAACCCTTCATATTTTCAATGAGCAGAGGTTTGCTAGGGAATTATGGTCAGTATTAATTAAATACTAATTCATAGAGTGTAAGAAGTGAATTGTGTACAAGAGAATTCGCGTATTAACGTAAATATTAAACCTGTCTACATAAAACCTGATTTTCAAGCGCTTCATAAATGCACTAACCTTGTTCTCTTTTTGTTGGCGATAATTAAGCTTCATAAGTAAACAAGCAGTATGTTATCTTCATCTGTTTCATTTTGTATTCGTAAGATTTGTTTTAAGTGGTAGAAAGCGAAATGCTTCGTGGATAAGAAGTTTCACAGGGAGAAAAAGCCATGATCAATGCTTTTCGCAGTGAAAGCAAAGATTACGGTTATATCGCGAAACAGATAGGTCGCTCGAAAGTATTGCCGGTTATGTTAATAAAAGACGTAATCATGGTGAGAAGAAGCGTTCAGGTCGCCCTCCAAAAGTGTCTCCTCGAGATAAACGTAAAATTAGCTTCTAACTCGACAGTGTTACTGGTTTAACTTTGATTGCAAATTAAATGTTGCATAAGTATCATCCATAGAGGTATTGTAGCATTTTCGCACACTTTTCGGGGAAAAATTATCATACCAAATTCCTTCTATATGATTTGTTGTTTACACACTACTAATTAATATTTAGAGAATATTGGCCATAAGTTTCAGTCAACTTGGACTAATAAAAACAAAGGGGGTTGGTACATTTATAAAACGCATTGCATGAAACGGAAGTGGAATAATTTATAAAAATATAGAAATACTGGAATTTTGAAAAATGATAATTTTTAAAGTATAATTTTAAGTTTGTAAATTTAAGAAGATTGAAGTATGTAGATTTGGAAATTTAGAAATTTATTTCGAAACTTGAAAATTTTGAAATTATACAGTTTAATAATTCAGAGAACTGGAAATATAATAATCTTGGTCTATCTAGGTATTTCACAATTTTGAAATTTTAAAATTGAACCTATGGGTGTTACGATTTAAAATTTTTGAAATTTAGGAATTTGATAACGTGATAATTTGTAAATGTAGGATCTGAAAATTTCTAAATGTAGAGATCTGAGAATTTTGGAATTTCAGAATTGTGCAATTTATAAATGTGAATTGAAAATCCTGTAAATTTGGAATTTTTTTTTAATAACGGGAATTTAGAAATTTAATTTCTTAAACTCGATTTCATTTAATAAAAGCTTATTGTATCCGAATGTACGTCACAAGTAGCCCGCCTTACATCTTCTTTAACTTACGTCAGCGATTACGGAACCAATTAAATTAGTATTATGTAAGAAGGGGGTGCGACAGTAAATAGAAGGTGAAATTTAGAAGTTATATTATAGGGTGCCAATATCATTAATGGTATAGTTCGATTCGGAAATATAGTGTAGTCGTAAAGTCATTCAAGCATTAAATATAATATAAATATTTTATAAGTATGACTCTCTTCACATTATGAGCAAATTATGTTTATTTTGTCAAAAAATACTATAAAGTCAGTTACCCTACTATTTTAATTTAGCTTGAAAGATTAACGATTAATTTTAATCTACCCTTCTAATGTTAAACAAGATCTGAAAATTTGAAAATATAAAAATTTGGTAATTCAGATATTCTGGATTCAGAAAATTATTAAGTCTCGGACTTTGAAAAATATAAGAAAATTAAAAAATTTAGATTTCAGAATTTGAGTATTTGAAAATTTGCAAATTTTCCAAAATTTGAAAACTTGAAAATGTGAAAAATGGAAAACTTAAAAATTATGAAATCTGTGTATTAAAATACTTTCTAATTTCATCCAAAAAACGCATGCTTGCATATGTACCATCGACCACTAACCAATGTAACCACATTTCTACAGTCGACGTTTAAACAGTATCTATTTCTGCAGCAACCTCCTAATTTAACGAAAAGCAATTTCCACAAAATTGTTCTTCCAAGGCTTTTGTATCTGACAAGAAATAAATTACTATAGTATTCTAGCAATTTACAGACATTTACAGTCATGTTAGAGGCCATTCATATTCATAGGAGGCTAACAATACCGACCGAATTGGAGGTTAGGATTTTTGGGAAAGTTGTGTGGAAAATACGTTGGGAATACGTGTTTGGGAAATTTGACAAGCATTACCGGCAAATCCTGAAGGCTTAAGTCCCTTCGAGCAACAGGCTTCTTGGAAAGAAACTCTTATCGTGGATAAATCCTCGGCCAGGTCCAAGACCCGAATATACCGTTTTCGTTCTCGTAGCTCGACGAGGGTGGCCGATTGTTTAGACTGGAATCTCAAGAAGCGTGGACGGCATTCCGGCTGGTGGTTCGGGTAATTCGAACGTGTCCGGGACGACGTTGTGTTTCAACGGGCATGCTGGTGCTTTCAAGCCACCATGCAAACAGAATACGGAACGGGGATAAACTTCGTTTTAGAGCAACGTTTTCTTAACATTTTTTTGCATAATCGGAGGGTATGAGATGAATACTTAAGCCGTTTATTTTGAAAGTGGATGAAATTCAATTTTGAAATAAATGAAGGTAACAATAGATAAAACAATATGATATTCTTATCTACAAAGCAATCTGTAGTACAGATTGAAATCCCCTAATATTTAGACGATGTCCGGGCAAGTCCGTTTTTGAAAAAATGAAGATAATAATAGATAAAATTTAATATGATAACTTTGTCTGTAAACATTGTATAGTAAAAATAATTCAAATTCCCTAACATTTGGTCGATGGAAGTTTGGGTGATTAACGGTATTGGAAAGATGTTTATTTTGAAAGCGGTGCAAGTCCACCTTAGGCTGAAATTATTTTTAGCCGAATATATTACGGTTTAATTTAGCTCTGGTAAATTTTAGTAATACGGACAATATTGTGAAAAACTACAAATTGTATAATTTGGTGGCATAAGCTCAATATGAGTGAAAATCTGTAGGTCAATCTAGATATCATTGCTTCTATTATCAGCTTGTAAGTTCTAGTTCAGTTTCAAATAAATACTCAACAAAGTCGATAGGTTGTTAGTACGTTGCACAAGATCCCTTAACAATTTCAGTGTTATTTGAAAATTAATTACAAATTGTGATTTACTTTATTGAAAAAGAAATATGGCTCAGAATGATTTCAACGAAAATTATAACTGTGATGCATCTGAAAGTAAAGCTGGTAGGTAATAATAAGAAAAAAATACTTTTCTGTGTAATAACGACACTCCAATTAAATCCTCATTTCCAAGGAATTTTATTATTGTTATGCGTATAAAAGATCCACGAGAAATGGTAGTAAAAGTAGAATCTGTCAGAATCGGAATACGAAGACAATTCGGATCAAAATGATTCAAAGAAATGAAGAAAAAGAATAACCGAACATCCGAAATATTATCCGTTTAATTAACGATTTCAATAATTCATTAATTTTCAAAGTGAGGCAAGTCTACTTGGCTGGAACATAACCTCTATTTCTTTCAGTCAGCAATTTGACTATTGGATGATAAAGATTATCTCTATATTATCACCAGAAAATATAAAAAATGTGTCTATTACCAATATTTTTAAATATGTTGAATTACAAACTTAAATATCTCGTAAAAACAAAACATGGACGAGCCCCACTTTCAAAATAAACAGTATAGGGTTTTATCTCTAATGCAACACACGGGTTTTTACCTACTTGTTACTATATGATAAAAAAAGTTTAGAACAGGGATTACTGGGTATAGTGTACAATAAACATCAGTAGAAAAATAATTCAAAATCGGTTTGTTTTCATGACGAAATCAGGATTATTTCAGGTTTTACAAATAGGAACACATTTTTTTTACCATACTGAAAAGAATATCAAGATGACTACAAAATACATATGTTACATGATATTTTTACTATGATAGTTTTTAACACTGTTCAGGATTTTATACAAATCTGAAGGAATTTTGTAAGCATTTCTTGTATTCTGATATTTTGTGTATTCAATTAATAAATGTTTCACGAAGATGTAATTTCGCTATCAGTTTTCTATAATTATAGGTTATAAAGTAATGGTACAAAATGATTTAAAAATTAAAAAATTTGGATATTACGACATTTGTAAATATAGAAACGTGAAAAATTTGGGCATTTATTTGGTTGAAAATTTGGAAATTACAATTTAAACATTTAGGCAGTTTGACATTTGGGTATCTTGAAATATCTGGAACGTTATAATTTTGAAATGCTATTAGTTTTGAAAACTTTGAGAATTCGTTTGTTTGAAAGTTATACAATTTTAAAACTTGAAAAGTAGGTAATTGATAGTTTTGGGATATTTAGGAGTTCTAAAATTTGGTAAAGTTGGAAATTTGACCATTTTGGAATATCTAGAAATTCTAGAATTTGAGAACTGAATATTTGACAATTCATAAAGGAAAGAACCAAAATTGTTTAAATGTAGAAATTCGATGATTTGGTAATTTGGAAATCTAGGAACTTGAGAATTTAGAAACCTGTGAATTTTGGGACTTGAAAATTGCGAAATGTATAAATTTCATAAATCATTAAAATATTAAAAATATTGTAAATTAGGAAATTTTCAGTTTGAATTTACAGGAACATTGAAACTTAATTCTATGAATTCGTTTTTATCAAATCGACTGCTTTGAATTAAACGTGACTTAAAAAGAGTAATGTAAATTGCTATGATGGAGCAGTAATTCACAACATGTTGATATAAATAAACACATCATTATAGAAGACCATAGATGGAAATATCAGTGGAAAGATAAGCACCGGTAATGATATCATCGTGGTGCACGTGCACCAACTATGGTACACCTGCATCACACTTGGCACCATGTTTGCACACCGTCTATGACGTACATACTGCACTTTAAACGACGTTTACGTTACTCTTCTGATGCACTTTGTCGTGTAGATTTCATCGAATTTCGTATCTATAGCTATTGTATTTATTCGTGCTTTGATGATACTTCAACATGTGCCGTGTCAGCTCCGATATTCAGGTCCATACGCTTATTCACACAACCGAGCATACATGTAAAACGCGAATAAAAGTATAAATACATATACAGTTTGATATTCATAATCATACATAATTCATTGGATCCCAACAGTACAGATTTCTAAAAGTCAAATTCACAAATTGCTAAATACATTTTTAAATTTTATGACTAATTAACATTTAGGTAACCTAATATATGAATAATCAAATTTTTAGGAATTCAAATATTCAAATTTATATATATCCAAATGTACAAATTCCTTAATTGTCAAATTCCCAAATTGCCCAATTTTCAATTTCTCGAATTCCCAAATTTTCAAATTCTCAAATTCCAAAATTTCCAACTTCTCAAATTACCAAATGAAAGGGGTTCGCTCGCCCCGCTTTTAGCGCCACCTGAATCGTTCAGTTGTTCGATCTCGATCGTCGTCCGATCGGTATGTCGCCATGTGCGTTCTTTATATTATATTATTATACATATATCCTTTCAGTATTATTAGTTTATTAAATATTCAAACTTGTTCATTTCATTAAATTAAACCTAATATAATAAGTTACCAGTTTTGATTATACCCAACACCAAATTTTCAAATTTCCAAATTCCCAAATTCTCAAATTTTCAAATTTTCAAATTTCCAAATTTCCAAATTCCCAAATTCCCAAATTCCCAAATTTCCAAATTTCCAAATTCCCAAATTCCCAAATTTCCAAATTTCCAAATTCCTAAATTCTCAAATTCCCAAATTTCCAAATTCCTAAATTCTCAAATTCCCAAATTTCCAAATTCCCAAATTCCCAAATTCCCAAATTCCCAAATTTCCAAATTTCCAAATTCCTAAATTCTCAAATTCCCAAATTTCCAAATTCCCAAATTCCCAAATTCCCAAATTTCCAAATTCCAAAATTCCCAAATTCCCAAATTCCCAAATTCCCAAATTTCAAAGTTCCAAAATTCCCAAATTCCCAAATTTCAAAGTACCTAAACACCTCAATTACAAAATTCCAAACATTAAAAATTTTTAAATTCACTTTCCAAGTCCTCTAAATTACGTATTAAATCTTGAAATCCCTAAATACTGTAATTTCAAAATTTCCACTTCTGCATATTCTAATTACAAAATTCCAAATCTCGAAATTCAAAAATTTCTTAATTTTTTAATTTCTAAATTTCATAAAATATTATATTAATATTAACGATTATTAAGTTAATAAATATGGAACACATGTAATAAATGTATCCAAATTGCTATAATTTTAATTAAAATAATTATTATGTACTAACTAAAAATAAGTATTGAAGTAGAATATAAAAAAAGCATTGAAGGATCACATAAAAAAGAGATATATTATATTTTACAATATACCTTTTCAAGTCACGTAATATATTTAACGGTCATAATATAACCAATGGCTCGAATGTTACTCCTGAATAGAAACATTTTCTCGTTGCTTTTTACAAGACATTGGATTTTACCTTTCCTGAAATTGTTCCATTATCAACTTTATTTCGGTATAAATCTCGAGAACTGTTGCACAGCCTTGACATTTAAACGAATGGTTGCTCCTTCGTTTCGCGGAGAGATTTTCTTTCTGTCCTTTTTTACTCTCGAATAGACTCACATATGTTACTTTAAATCCTTCATATGATTATAACGAGATGGAGAAAATTCGTTCAGACGAAAAGAAAAATAATACAGACCGTATTCAACATAAGCATACGTCGAGAAAGAAATTAATTTCTTGCTACCTCGTCGAGGATTTTCTTCATACAGCAAATTCTCGTTATATTGCCTCTTTCAGCCACGTTAATTCTCTCCGCTCTTTATCATAACATACGTAAATTCACAAATGCGGTCACATATATTTCGTTGAATTATGAATATTGTACAACCAACGCGTTGAATCGCATTATAATGCACACGTGTTATATCGCTGATGATATATTATCAATATATCAAAAGGTTGGCAACGAGTCGTATTGTCACAAGATATATTGCAAATGTGTCGGATTATATGTTATATTGCTAAACGCGCCGTAATAACACGCGCTATATTGCCAACGCATCATATTACCACGTGTTATATTACCAACGCGTCGTATTAACTCGCGTGATATTACGAAACGAGTCGTATTAACACACCTTATATTCTCATCGCGTTGTATCGCTACACAATGTATGCCTTTGCTTTGTATATTCACACTGCACAAAAACGTGTTATTCATTACCCATATGTTACATTGCTTCCTTATACAGGGTATCTCCAAAGTCCGACCCCATATTATACTATTTATATTATACTATAAAAGTATGTCAAGGGAAACATAAAATGGCAACAATTTGATTTTGGATGGACGTTTGACTGTCACGTAAACGCCATATTCAGTATCTTAAATCGAACCCTCATATTTTGTTGCATATTTTTGTAGCCCTCATTGAGACATTTACAAAATACTACCTACGTTTATTTTTTGTGCAAGTCATACCCAAGATATGAAACTTCAAAGTTGACACATAAGTGATGCAAATCTGATCGTGCAACCTTCGCACGGTACACCTTGGGTAATGCGAATACCGATATGTCAACTTTGAAGCTTCATATTTTGGGAATGACTTGCACAAAAGCAAACATACTTTGAAAACGTCGCAACGAGGACGACAAGAATATGTAATAAAAAAATGGGGGGCTTCTATTTAAGAAACTGAAGGTGACGATCACGTGATCTTCCAAGGTCAAATTATTACCACCATCTTATGTTCCCCTTGATATTCTGCAACTTTCGTTTGAAACATTTTTCCATATTTAACCCTGTCGTTACGGGTGCCGACTATAGTCGGCGTTCGTGAGACGACCTATGTGTACGGGTGCCGACTATAAAATATTCATACAATATACTCATTTTCATGTTTTTCATACACAGTATGTCTGAAAAGTAACGGAACTTTTTAAATAAATAAAAAAGTATTAGTTATTTTGCCAAAATTAATTTTCAAAATATATATCTTCCGCATCAATACACCGCTGGCACGCTCAGGCAATGTTAACATAGATTTTTTTATGTCGTTTTGCGGAATCGCTTCAATCACCCTTGTCACAGCTGCTTGGACTTGTGTAACAGTGTCATAAAACGTTCCTTTCATGGCTAATTTCAATTTTGGAAAAAGGAAGTAATCGTATGGATATAAGTCAGGCGAATATGGAGGATGTTGGAGCACACAGACTTGTTTTTTCGCCAAAAATTCACGAACTGCGACAGTTCTGTGACATGGTGCATTATGATGCAACAGAAGCCAACTCCCTGGCGCTCGATATTCGGGCCTCACACGAACGATTCTTTTCCACAAACGTTCCATAACACCCAGATAATATTCGCCATTAACATTTTGTCCCTGTGGAACGAATTCCCGAAGTACGATACCTTTAGAATCGTTTAGAATTTAGAAAAACCCAAAACCTGGCTTTGGGTCGTCTTCCAAAGTATCACGACCATCCTGGAATCGCTTATACCACTCGAACACGCGTGTACGGGATAAACAATCGTCGCCATAAACATTTTTCATTAATTCAAATGTTTCTGTAAAAGTTTTTCCGAGCTTTACCGAGTAGAATTTAATATTCGCTCTTTGCTCCATCGTGATTTTGTGACACGGTGACGAAAGGTTCTGTCGCTTTAAACGCTATAAGTTTACAATTCGTTGCTCGATTCCAATAACGATTGGTTTGTTTTGTAGGGGAAGAATACTGTTTTCAAATAGCATATTGTTTTTATAGATGTCGCTAATATTGTTCCTTAAATTTAAAAAGTTCCGTTACTTTTCAGACATACTGTGTATTAACATGTATTAATAATGTTATGTACAGTAGTAGTTATGTTAGTAGTTAATAAATTATATAGTTACAATTTGAACAAGCCTTTTAATTTTACGGAAAAGATGCTGAAAATTTATAGTAGTTCTTCGATGACCAGGGACTGCATATTTACATTATTATATTATCTGCTAATTGCAAGAATTTTTCACTCTTATAGTCTCGTGCGTGGAAATATAACTAGATTCTACTGTAATTCGGGGAAGCGAAAAAGGAAGCGATGTGACAGGGGACTTGGAAACTAAAGTATTGGATTACATTCGACTCTGACCATGCGGAGCAAACCTCTCCATCACATGTAACCATTTCTTCCGGTTGCGGTTTCAACTGAACCTATTGCTCGAAACGTGTTGCCGCTTCCTTTTCGCAGGAGAGTCTTTGAAAAATCCTGTCGCCACCTCCGGCCTCGCCAGGCTTCTCACTAGCATCGCCTTTCATTCTTACAACTTCCCTTCGATGGCACTCTAATTATATTTCCGGTGCGTCCGACACAAATTGCCGATTGGACTTCGGCTTTGACCTCCTTTTCATTTTTTCAAGGTGTATCGTCGACTTTGTTGGATTACAATATGGACGTTCAGTATACATGGTGAGTAAAATAATGGTGTTAACTAAATATTTGCTTTATTTGTTGTCAAATAAAAAATGTCAGAACAAAATTATATTGTTTCAAGCGATACAAAACTTTGAAATTTCTGATTTGCTTAATTTATAATTTTTTGAAAGTCCTTTTTAGATTTTCAAATATCAAAATTTTTGAATTCGAAAAATTCTGTATGTCCAAATTTAAGAGATTTTAGTTTTCTAAATTCTTGATATTCTAAAAACTATCGAATCGAAAAATTTGTTAATTCTCAAATGTTAACACTCTTGAACTTCCATATATGTTAAGTTTCATATTTTTTAAATCTTTTAATTCTCAAATTTCCAAACCCTCAAATTCCCAAATTCTCAAATTCTCAAATTCTCAAATTCTCAAATTCTCAAATTCTCAAATTCTCAAATTCTCAAATTCTCAAATTCTTAAATTCTTAAATTTTCATTCTCAAATTTTTACATTCTCAACTTCTCAAACTCTCAAAATATTCAATTCTCAAACTCCCAAATTTTGCAATTTCCAATTTCTCAAATTCTCAAGATTTCAGATTCTTAAGCTCTCAAATTTTGAAACTCATAAATTCTCAAATTCTCAAACTTCTAAATCTTTTGTCTAAACCTTTTAATTTTTCAAGGTACAAACTTCCAAGTTTTCAAATCCCTATATTCTCAGTTTCTGTAATTTTCAAATTTCACATTACCCAATATCGAAATTAAGACATTCTTCGAAGTACTAAATTTTCGAATTACCACATTTTCGAATTACCACATTTTCAAATTTTCACATTTCCAAGATTTTCAAGATTCCCAGACTTAAAAAAACTCTGAAATCCTCAAATCCTTAAATGTCCAATTTCCAACATCCCACATTGCCAAAAGTTTCCAGCCCACAAATTACCAAATCTGGAGATTACTAAATTCTTAATGTTTTTTTCAGCCGAATTTTTCTTCTAATTTCATTTTATTTATATTTGTCTGTCAATAAATGGTATTCGAAAACGTTTTAAACAATGCATCCATCATCAAATATTGGCAACATTGTATTAATATCATTTCAATATCGTCGATGAATATTGAAAACAAAATGTCGACAATATTGGTATATGTATACTGATCAGTGACGCATTCAGAATTCATTTTGGGTGAGAGTCGATTTGAATGAACACAAATATTAATACAGATTCAGCAAAACTTATTACATAATTATACAGATTTATTTACAGAATGAAATTTAGTTTTCTTATCCTTTTACAGTTTTAAATTACTTAAATCATAATTACATTAATCTTTCCGTGAATATACAAGATGCATCTCGTAATTAAATTATATCTCGAATTTAATAAGAGATATGAATAAACTGTTGAGGAAAAAGTTAAGTGGTATGATAATATCTATTTTCTCCATTCACTTCATAAATGCAACCAACCCAACAAAATGCTCTTGCTAACTGTGACGCACTTGATACTGCAAAGCAATTTGTTATAAATACAACAGAAATAAAAGATTAAATTTTAATCAGGAAAAGATGTTTGAACATTTTCTAACGTTCTTTCTCTTTATTTGTTATGGAGTACGTAGGTTCTTTAACACTTTGTTTGTGTACACTGATCATCTGAATTGCGCCAGTGTTCCCTTTGTAATCTTTATAAGACTAGATTTAACCTTTACTGGTCACACTGGGATATGAAACGACCCCAGCCAATTTAGCTCCAATTTTAGCCACTTTACATCCTGAAAATCTGAATAAATACCTTCTTTGAAACCCTGGTATTTTTACTATTTTTATACACCAACTGTCATATCTCAAGAGTGTTCAGTTAAAATTTTCACTCTTTATATTAAAATCGAAAAAAATTTTTAACTTTTCTGTGAAAACCATCATTTTTTCAATTTTTTCACGTTTCTGATTTTTTTTTTCATATTCAACGTTTAAATTTGCTGAACTCAGCTGGGAAATTTGTTCAAACATCTTTCAAAGATTATTTATAATTTTTACAAGTTAAAATAATGAGTGGCTTCTTTGTGAGAAACATTTTTAGTGGCTGGGGTCTTAAACGTCCCAGTGTGCCGGGTATGTTATTCTGATGAAGTGTGATCATTAAGGGTTAAAAATCTTTGTAATCTTCGTTCATCACTATTGAATGTAATTAGTGTTCGGATAAGTCAATATGTTTACACAAAATTTGTTGAATCAAAAATCTATACATGTTATAATTATTATTATTAATTCCAGGACTTACAATCAGACAACGTTAACTTCAAAAATTCACTTCACAAAAATCGTTTTGACTACAAAAATATCATTATGAAAAAATGAGTACTTTAAAAGCTTTTGGTGAAAATATTCTGATTTTGTGAAATTTATTGAGAATCCAAGATAATTTGACCAAGCGTTCTCGAATTTACGTAGCGTATAGGCCTTTTGAAGTACTATTACAGTATACCTAAACTAATCGGATAATATTACAGTAGTATACAGAAATTAATATGATAATATTACAACACACTATATCTAAATTAATATGATAATATTAAATAGTAAATTCTAAATTAATTATCAATAATAATACGAATATTGAAACGCGTGAGCGAATTAGTGTCACAAAAGATATAAAATGGCTCGATACATTAGCATCATACAATTTGCTCATAGATCCTCATATTTTTCGTCAAACTGGTGGAATTAATTCATTTGGGCCAGATAGACGAAAAATAGCAGGACATCAAGATAAATTAAGAGCTGAATTTCAGAAATTTAAATCCAGCAATTAAACATGGAGATTTGGGGTTGGGTTTCGCTGAAGGGAGCTGGTTTTCTACGAAAGGCTTTTGTAAATTAAATTCTGGCTAAAAATAAGTAGGCTTTTTAAACAAAATTTGAAAAAGAGTGTAATTGCAATGAACATTGGAAACATTTAAATTCAAGATAATGATCCGAAACATAAAGCTAGGGTAGTTCATGAATCTCTGCTGTATAATTGCCCCCGTGTATTACCAGAATCACCGAATTTAAATCCAATTGAAAACTTACGGGATTATCCGGGCAGGAAAGTTCGACAAACGCAAATTACGTCAAAGGAAAGATTAAAACACAGATTATTAGAGAAATGAAAGTGCATTACGCAATATTATTTACAAAAAATTGCAACAACCCAATCGATTACTGTACATAATTAACGCTGTGAAATATTAAGCCACACTTGACATAGGAGTGCAAAGGGTTAATCTATGTGTAGATTTATGAACTGATACATTATCCTGTATGAAAATTAAACTTTCGTTATGGTGTTCTACCCAACAGAGCTTTAATACTATTTCTACCAAGAGATGTCAAAAGACACCTTTCAAATTTTAATTTCAAATTATTCTCTAGGTTGAATCATTTCTCCACAATTAATTTTTTGACTTTTCAGACAATAGTTGTTAAATTAATTCAGCGATGTCATTTTCTTTCAGCTCATCCTAGATCTAAAAATGTGCGTATGGTATACACTACCGCTCAAAAGTATCCGGACACTTGCTTTTGTTCAATAAAACATAGTTTAACTTTGTACGAAAGTTATTTAGAGCTATTATAGCAATTGTAATTATTATTATTATCTTTCTTGAGGTAGCATAACATAATAGAATTAATTTTTAAGTACAAATTATACAATGAGTGTGCGTAAGTCAAATTCCTGCCCAAAAATACGGAATCTAATGGAACGGTTTCGATGCTTAAAAGAGTCTTAATTTCTTTTTGTTTCATTTCTATGGTACAGAACGAATTCAGAGAGTTCTTCGATATGTATCAAATGTCTGTAAACTGTTGATGAGATGTTTATGTTCTCTCAATGGAGATACGAATGGAGGTAACGCTATGCACTCGACAGTTTCGGTTTAGTTTGTCTGTAGCTTCTTTTCCATCGAGACATGAGTTCCAAACGAGAATTATCAATAGAAAAACGTTCCAGTATTCTGATTCTTGAAGAAGAAGGATATGCAGATAGGGAAATTGAAAAAATTCCGAAATCAACAGTGCATGACACTATTAAAAAGTATGCAACTAGCAGTGGTTTCTTATAAAAAAAAGACAAGACGACCAGTGAAGACAACTAAATCCGAAGACTGATGTATTGAAACACTAAGCAAACGTAACAAACATCTTAGAGCACCACACAGAAACAATCAGAAAATTTGTAGAAAGATTGCTGAGATTAGTGCAAGCGGTAATATCTAACCGCGGTGGATACATTGATGAATTTCGTATTTAATTGTAGTGTAATGTTGGTAAGCTCCACATACATAATTTCTAATTTCAAACGTTAAATATTTCATAAGCAACAAATAACAATCGATCGTAGTCACTGTTGTAGATACTTAAATAACTTTTATGCAGCGCGAATACATATTTCGCAGGTGTCCGGATACTTTTGAGCGGTAGTGTACTTATTTCTACCATGAGGTGTCTTTTGACACCTTAACGATTTCATGACAATGCCCAATTTTAAACCACTTTACACATAAATATCAACACCATTTTGCAGCCTAATATCAATTATAATCAGATTAGAGAATCCCGATTTCAGTTGTAACGGAAAATACAGGAGTTGCGGCATAACTTTGATATTCGCTTATTTCCCGCCATGTTGCATTTCAATGTACACCGCTATATTTATATTTTGTAGACCGATGAATTAAGCTAGAATTTACAACCTGATTAAATAATCTCTAATAAAAACACATCACTGTATCGATAAATATATTCTTCAAATTATCTACATTCAAGTGATAATTTAAAATCCCAATAGACTACTAAAATATTAAAATTTGTTAATTTTAGTATCACACGTACTTTTTATGTAAAAGCATTGTAGAAAATTAAATATCCGAATATTTTTGCGACGTCAGAATAATATATCGTTTAACGCAATATTTACAAATATATCATTATACGAAATTAGTTAGATAAATTAATTAGTTTAAATAAATAAAATTTGCAGTTAAGAAGAATACACGTTTCGTGATAATAAGAAACAACAAATGTTAATTTAATTATGTACAAACATACAAAGCAGTTATTGATAGAGTACTATAGTGTCCGATTATTAACAAGAGTCGCTGTAAAGGGTTTCTTCTTTGTATACAAACGACTCTTTTCCTCGTTCCCGTGCTTTATGTTCATCTGCTGTATGTCTTCGTCGTTTGTCAGGTTTCTTTTAGTCTTCATGTACACAACTATGCAAGCACACTTACCGATACACGTGTATGGTACTTGACTCGATGCTTGAGAGTTCAGAGAGCGGATAGTTTGAACACCGACTACTGTACAAGTAGCTACTAGCATGTGGATGAACGAGCATGCCGTTATTCCTTCAACCACCATTGGCTCTCGTCAAGTGCATTAGACCGTGGCATTTGCCACAAGAGGATTTAGAGATGGGATTTCGAGACAACTCTTTGTTCCCTCTGCCGCCGAAAACCTTCATCCCTTATTTCGATTCTGCTTGTTTCTATGTATAATTTTCTTCTCGTCTCGTTGCTACCGAATTAAGGTAAATGTCCTAAGGCTTAAACGAGTCGAGGTAATTAACGGTTGAGCGGGAATTTTGTTGACAACATTTCTGCTTGAACGTTTCAAATAATCAGAATGTAATAAAGCTGGTAGTTTTACATAGATGTAATTATAAGTTTCTGTAAGACAATATTACAAGAAAATATATTATTGTATAATAGTACATATTTCGACTGTGAAGCTCAATGATTGCAAAAATGAAGTTTTAACGAGAAGAGCACTCAAACTTCACCACAGGATGGTCAGGTATTTTTAGACAGCAATAAATACCGCATGTTTAATAAAGTCGAATTTTTGAAGGTGCAAGATTGAGACAGATGCTGATGTAAACAAACAAGATGGCCGCAGAGAAACGAATGCGACCTTAACCTTAAGTTTATGGACGTTTATTGACCACTTATGTTTAAATTGAAATTTGACTACCAAAATAAATAAATAATGGATAATACAATGTACAACGTACATTTTGACAAATGCTTCAATAATTTTCATGACTTAAAATAAGAAATAATGGCTTAAGCAAGCGAACGAGGATTTTTATCAAAGTTGTAATTAATTAATATGAAGTTGTTTTTATATGGGTTAGAAGATTTATTGAATAATAGATGATTGGACATAATTTTGGTTATTTAAACTCGTTTAAATATTCAAATTACGAATTATGCGTTTCCGTAGTACGTGATGATATAGTATTGACCAGATATTAAGCGGCATCAGCATAAATGAAATTGAATTCAATCATTTGGAAATTTGAATTTATAGAGCTATCTAATTTCTATACTTCCAAATTTGCAAAAATAGATTTAGAAATTTGGAGAGGAGGAAATTTAATGATTTAGATATTTAGAGAATTAGAAATTTTGAAACTATGAAATTTATAAGTATTGAAATGTAAAAATTCCGAATATTTTAATCGACAGACTTAACATTTTAGAAATTAAGATACGAAAATTAAATATTCTTATGCTTACAGGATTGTTATTTGAAAAGTTGGTAATATAAGAATAAAAAATTTCAGATTTTTACAGATTTTAGAACTAGAAATATAGAATTATCAAATATTTAACTGCCAAATTTACAAATACGCTGAGTTAAAAATTTAGGAGGTTGAGAATTTAAAAATATAAAAATTTGAAAACTTGGGAATTCATAAACATAGGTGTGCAGATATTAAGAAGTTTAAAATGCAAAAGGTCAGAAACCTACACATTACAAATACTCAGATTTTCAGATTTTCCAATTTTCTAATATAAGATTTATATTCATTTAGAAACTTTATAAATCAGAAACCTGAAATCTTGTAAGATCAGAAATTTTGAAATTTGGTCCTTCAAAAACAGAAAGAAAAATTCTGAAATCCAAAAAATTGGAATCTGAAAATTTGACTATCCAGAAATTAGAAAATCCAGGAATTTGGAAATCTAACATTAGAAAATCTAAAATTTGAAAATCTATAAATTTAGAAATCTACAAATCTATAAATCAACAACGTTAGAAATGTACAAATGTAAAAATGTAAAAATGTAAAAATGTATAAATGTATAAATGTAAAAATGTATAAAAGTACAGATGTAGAAATGAAAAAATGTAAAAATGTAAAAATGTAGAAATGTAGAAATGTAGAAATGTAAAAATGTAAAAATGTAGAAATGTAAAATGTATAAATGTAGAGATGTAGAAATGAAAAAATGTAAAAATGTAAAAATGTAAAAATGTAGAGATGTAGAAATGTAAAGATGTAGAGACGTAGAAATGTGGAAATATAGAAACTTAGAAATTTAGAAATTCAGAAATTCAGAAATTCAGAAATCCAGAAATTCAGAAATTTAAAAATAAATAAATTTTGAAATTTAGAAGTATAAAAATATATTTATTAACTCTCAAATTCCATCTAAATAAGTACGCACAACTGCTCGCAAATGGACGCCACCTTGGCGTTCATGCATCGCATTCTCGCTTGCACAATTTCTAATTGTCCATCTCTGATCTAACCTAACCTAATTCCCTAAGATCTTTATGCGAACAGCTGAGATTGAAATGTTGCTTTACTGTCGACAGTATTTATTAACTCAAACTAGGTAAACGACATGCGTATAAATCTTCCGAACTTTCTACGCAATGATTCTAGTTGAAATTATAATGATGAAACACGAAGGCTCTTAATAAACCGTGTCAGTACTAAAACAGCGTTATGGTCGATGCTCGAAAACACAGGTTTCCCTGTGTGTTTCATAAACGGTGTCGAACTCGGTCAGGAAAACCAGCAACTTCAAGAAGCACGAGGAAGTTTGAATTAATAAAGCAAAGCTTATGCTAGCGGCTCGTATTTATAGATCGACTTGCAAGTAAGCCTTGTTGGTAGCATTCAATTACGCTTCTTCCGCGTTGTTCCGATTATGTTCGTTTAATCTCCTCTTATAAGCACGATTGTATTATTAACAATAAGCAAATTATTTTAACGAAATTCAACAGTTCTCTTATACAGTACAAATTGATTTTTTAATGTTTCTTTACTAATCGAATCAGCGAAGCTTCGTTTATTTAATCAGTGAAGCTTCACTCGTTATATCACTGATTTACTGCACTAATTGCATCGGCGATTTATTTCACTAATTGCATTAGTTTACCGATATTAGTCGCATATGAAATTGCTAAAATAGAAAGGTAGATGACGCAAAGGTATCACACAATAGCATTCACGGTGTATCAGTTTGAAGCTAGAATATAACGAATAAGATTATATAAAGTTCGTTAATATTCCTAATATGAAATGGTTGTTGATTGTACATAGAATACAATGATCGATCTATATCCTAAACGGTAAAGTGATTGAACGGGGAAAACCGAACGAACTTTCTGAGAATGGTACCTATATTCATAGTAATATCCATTTGAGAGGTTCTTTCAAAGAAGTTTTCAATTGTCATACACACTCCGCTACCAGCATTTTCTTCGTGACAATTCCATGTCTTACGCAATGAACTCTCTGACAGTTATAAATCTCAAATATTGAATATTGTTGAAGATCTATACGTAGCGAACATATGAAACTGAAGAAATGATATTGATTTCGATAATAAAAGATGTGTACAAGTGCGACCAAGTGCTTTATATTAGGTAACCGAATGTTATATTTCATTTTATATTTTATTTTATATTTCACAATTTATTTTAAATTTCATTTGAAGTTTTACTTTATATTTTTCATTTTGTTTTACATTTCATTTTGTATTTTATTTTATATTGTACAATTTATTTGAAATTTTATTTTGCCCCATTTTATATTTTGTTTTGCTTGAAATTCTTTGTTATGAAGAATTAGTGAAATGGGAATTTAAACAATTTTTCTGATGGATATCGAGGAGTTGTCCGCAGAGTCGGCGACGCATGGCATTTCTATTATTTCGTTATAAGTTATAGAGCTTAAGGCTCCTGACTTTTATTTACAAATTAAATAAAATTTAATATAATAAAAATTAAAGTTCGCTAAAATGATGGAACCGGAACGTGTAATAATATTCGAGATGATTCATTTCCACACATTTCAGTTTGGTGTAATATAATTTAATGTGATTTAATTCGATCTTGTCAGTTTTATCCAATTCAATTTGATGTAATTGTACGCATGATACAATTCGACTTGTAATTCGGCTTAATTCAAATAGGAACGGACTCTACTTGATGTAAACTTCAATTCGATGTAATTCCATTTGATTCGATTTAATTCGATGTAATTCCATTTGATTCGATTTAATCCGATGTAATCCAGACTTACATGATACAGTTTGACTCGATTCAAGTTGGAGTGCTTCAATTTGACGAAACACTCAACTCGACATCATTCAAGTTAATCTAACTAAATTTGTCTTGATCCTGATCCACATGATTCAAATCGACTTCATTCAGTTCGACTTGATTTAATTCTACTTAAGTCAAGTTGGAGTTTTTCAGTTTCACATAAAATTCAGTTGAACACATTTTAATTTAATTCAATTCAATTTGACGTAATTTAAGTCCATATGATAGTTTCACCTAATTCAGTGTTGCTTGATACAATTCGACTTGACTCAAATCAAATTGACTTAATTTGACATAAAATTCAATTAGACATATAATTCAATTGTATCCAATTCAATTTGATGTAATTTAGACACATATGATACAATATGACTTCATTTAATTCGACTTGACTTAATTTTATCTAATTAAAGTCGGCATAATTCAATTTGAAATAAAATTCGATTGCAAATATTTCAGTTTAATTCGATTCAATTCGACTCAATCCAAGCCCACATGATACAGTTTCACCTAATGAAATTCGATTTGATGCCATTCGACTTGATTCAAATCAGAATTACTCAATTTCACAATAAGATTCAATTAGGCATAATTCAATTTCATCCAATTCAATTTAACGTAATTTAGACACATATGATACAGTTTGACTTCATTCAGATCAACTCGATTTAATTCTACCAAATTCAAGTTGATATAATTCATTTTGAAATAAAATTCAATTGTTCACATTTCAAATTCATTCGATTCAATTTGACTCAATCCAAATCCACATAATACAGTTTCACCTAATGGAATTCGATTTGATGCAATTCTACTTGTTTCAAATTAGAATGTCTCAATTTGACATGAAAAAATCCAATATTAAATAATTTGATGCAATTCAATTTGACACAATCTGCATGATCTAAATTTGATTTTATTTCAGTCGGGATAATTCTATTTGACATAACATTCAACCGAACGTAATTCAATTTCATTCAATTCAATTTAACGTAATTTAGACACATATGATACAGTTTGACTTCATTCAGATCATCTTGATTTAATTCTACCAAATTCAAGTTAATATAATTCATTTTGAAATAAAATTCAATTGCACACATTTCAAATTCATTCGATTCAATTTGGCGTAATCCAAGTCCACACGATACAGTTTCGCCTAATTGAGTTCGACTTGATGCAATTCGGCTGGATTTGGATCGCAATGACTCAATTGACGTGAAATTCAATTCGGTACGGTTCAATTCAACACATTTCTATTCGACGTGACCCACTTCGACGTAATTCACGCTACAGTAACGTAACCATGCCTATTCTAAATTACGTTTCTTGCAAGCTTCAATTTACATCGATAATTACCAATGTGAGTCATGAAGGTAAAAGTGAAAGTACTTGCAAACGCAATCGAAATAAATGTTCATTTTTTAACCGATGAATATTAAAAATACGGACTTCGACGTTTCATTGTAAACAGATTGTTTTTACTTCTTCGCCGAAGACGGAGAAAAGTTATTCGGTTTAAATGGAAATACTTATACTATATTTCTTCGTTACGTAAGCTCCAGAACATTAGTAAATATTTGTAAAACCTTTCTGAACTCAGTTTCCTCAAGGAGCTTCTTGTTTCCCACGCTTCTACGTTTACTTTATGAGAAATCTTTCCATAAGTCAAAGTAAAGTCCTGGTAGCATGGAATTTACAGTTTTCGTGAAAACTGAACTGCAAAGAAGTGAAAATATGTACTTACTAAATATTTCTTGTGTAAATTTATCGTTAACATTTTTTTCGACTTCTCATCTACTGATTTAAAATATTTTATGAATCAAGAACAATTTTTAAAGGGTGTTATTTAATTGATGTCGCGTATAAGTTGTTAAAGAAGATATAGGGTGAAATATTAGGGTAAGCGAAAATGAGTTAATTTTAGTAATGTTTTAGTTAATGTTTTAGTAAAATATTTATACGTTTTGAAAGAAAAAGATACGTGAAATACAAAAATATAATTCTGTCTTATTTTTTGAGGAAAATTATAAAACTATTTGAGAGTAAATTTCATTTGATTATCGGATAAGATAGTTTATACATATACTGGAAAATTTGGTGATTTACATATTTAGAAGTTTAATGTAAAAATTTTAAAGTTTGAAAATATCAGAGAATTTAGAAATGGACCATATTTTTAAATTGTCATATTTCCAAATTTTTTAATTTAAAATTTCAGTCATTTAGAAATTTGAGGAATTTAGAAATTCGGGGAACATAGAAAATTGGCAAATTTAGAAATCTGGAGATTTTAGAAATTTGGGAATTTAGTAATTTGGGAATTTAGAAATTTGGAGAATTTAGTAATTTGGGGAATTTAGTAATTTGAGGAATTTAGAAATACGGGGAATTTAGAAATTTGGCGAATTTAGAAATTTGGGGAATCTAGAAATTTGGGAAATTTAGAAATTTGGGGAATCTAGAAATTTTGGAAATTTAGAAATTTGGGAAATTTAGAAATTTGGGAAATTTAGAAATTTGGAAAATTTAGAAATTTGGGAAATTTAGAAATTTGGGAAATTTAGAAATTTGGGAATTTAGAAATTTGGGAATTTAGAAATTTAGAAATTTAGAAATTTAGAAATTTGGGAATTTGAAAATTTAACAGCTATTGCGTTAAGTGGTTTCCTCGATTTAATTAATAGAATCCTAAGTGAATAAGTTAATCCTTCGATTATTACTGCAAAAATTCATGTCACCAAAACTGTATAATTTGATAATTTCAAGAACTAATAAAAATCTTATAAGTAAAAGAAACATTGAATACCTTAATTGCCACCCTTAATTCTAATTATAATTACATTTATTAATTTAATTAAATAAAAATTTAATTACTTCTCAGGTTTATAGATTGAAATGTAATTCATTTTTAAGAAATAGTACGAACTTAGTGAATTCTAAATCGGAGGCTGCTGTTTGATTAAAAGGCAAATGAAATAATGACAGGATTAATTAAACTGAAAGGAGTAGTTTGTAAAAGTGGGTCAGTTTTGTAACAAGCGTACGCGAAATGTTACTTTCAGAAAATCTGACTTCTTTTGTGTAATATTCTTGCAATCGTTTCACACCAATCTGTTGAAAGCGTAACAGGAAAATCTCTCTCCATTCTACTATGTATCGATTATTAATATGACCTAACCTTAAAATGGGAAGAATTTAACTGATATTTGACACACAAATGCACTCGGCTATAACCTTATTTCAGTATAACGAATAAACCAATTATTGGTCTGGACCTTGCAAAACGTATTCCATAGAAATTTATTCGAAAAGTTACGAAAAAAAAATAACTTTCCTTCTAACCTCAAAAGATATATTTTTACTCCGTGCCTCTAGATTTTGTTCTCGAGAAAAGAATTCATGGAATAAGGTCAGTTTACTGTTTCCTTGAGAAGTTAATTTCAGAATACTTGCAGCTCTTTTCTCACGATGCACTCGCCTTTTCTGTTGAAGGATCGTTTATAACAACGAAGCCTTATTACACTTCGGACAAAATGACGAGTATTATAACCTCAAAGATGGAATAAAATATTTTTAACTATTCTCACCTCCTGCTCTATCTTACTTAACGTATTACTTAACGTGAAAGAACGTTTTACTTAAGGTTAAAAGTTGTTTTGTTCGAACAACGTGTAACGATGCATCGTCTGGCGATATAACGCGAGATGATGCAACGGTTGGTTGCTGGACGCGTTGCTATATAATGCGTTGAAATATTGCGAGTGTTAAACGTTTTATGTGTCAAAATACTGTGCGTTGAAATGTGACGCAGGGAAATGCAATATTTTGGGATATAACGCGAGGCGATATGAATAACACGATGAAATACGATGCGTTTAAATACAGTCTGTGAATGTACAATGTGATGTGTGCATGTTGAAATATAGTGCTATAGAATACAATTTATTTATAACATATAGAAATATAATGTGTTAAAATACAATACTATAAGGTACAATTTGTTGAAGTACAACGAATCGAAACACAACTCGTCAGAATTCAATGCGTCGAACAATAACGGGTAGAGAAACAACGCACCAAATAGCAATGTGCGGCGATATAATGATTAACCATGCAGCACGACGAAATACAATGCCTATTGTTACAGTCTGTCAAATACAACGCGAAATACAATTTGTTGCAATATAACGCGTAGAAATAAAAGCGTTGTTGCGCGATATATAGCAATCTAATCTGAAATTATAACATATGGCAATTTAACGCATGGTTATACAGTATATTGCAACTTAACGCGTGGTTATAGTATATTACTTTAACGTGGCAATATAACATAATCATAATTTATCGCGTGTTTAACATACAGCCATTTAACGTGAGGCAATAGAACTTATTGCAATCTTGTGTGACTATAAGCAATCTAGTACATGGTCATATAATATATACTATTTAGTCTGTGGTTATATAACGTATAGAATCTGACATGTGGTCATATAACGTATAGCAATCTGACTCGTGGTCATATAACGTATAGCAATCTGACTCGTGGTCATATAACGTATCACAATCTAATGTGTGACAATATTAGATGCAATCTGATGTATAGCAATCTGACACGTGGTCATATAACATATCACAACCTAATGTGTGACAGTATTAGATGCAATCTGATGTATAGTAATCTGATGCGTGGTTGTATAAAGTGTGATAATTTACCGCGTGGCTATATATAACATATGAAAATCTAACGGATGGTCGTATAATGTGCAGCAATCTAATGTGCGATCATATAACGCATAGGAATCTAACGCGTGACAATATAACGTACGGCAATCTAACGTGTGCTCATATGACTTATCACAATCTAACGCTATATACCTAACGTACAGCAGTCTGACACGTGACTATATAACGTGTGATAATCTACCACGGGATTATATGTAACATGGCAATCTAACGAGAGGTCATATAATGTATAGCAATCTAATGTGCGATCATATAACGTATAGAAATCTAACGCATGGCTATAATAACGTTTAGAAATTTAATGCGTAACGATATAACGTATGGCAATCTAACGCGTGGCTATATACCTAACGTATAGCAGTCTGACGCGTGACTATATGTATAACGGGTGACAATCTACCGCAAAATTATACGTCACATACGGCAATCTAACGGGAGGTCGTATAACGTATAGCAATCTCATATGTCATCATACAACACATAGCAATCTAACGCATGGCCATATAACGTTTAGCGATCTAACACATGGCAATATAACATATGTCAATCTATCGTGTAGCTCTATAATGTATCACAATCTAAAACGTGGCTAAACAACATATAGCAATCCGACATGTGACCATACAACGTATGGCAGTATACATATGGCAACCTATCACGTTGCCGTATGTGATATACTTAATTAAAGTATGCAAAATAGTTACTACATTTTTTCCATCTGCGTACTATGTAGAAATATATTTTGATTTAAATTTCCCCTTTTTATCTGTTTTCTATATAAGGATGCATTTGCATAAACATCCGCAGTGTACTTATTACGTTCTGCAGCAAAACGTGGCGTCACGAAGCGGAACAGAGGAGAACAGTAAGTTCGAGGCGACGAGAAGAGTTGAGGACGTTGTAGTACGTACGCGTTCTCTTACTACAGTGCCATGATTCATTCGGCTTTCATGAGAAAATGCAATTTTTACGCCGATGCCATCCGCGGCCTTATGTCACGCGCTACAACAGCCGCTATTACGACCACCTTCTCTAGACGTCGCTGAGACAAAGCCAACCGGCTGCTCTTTCTAGTGTGTGCTGATAGCTACAGTATCCACGAAAATTTACCGTTATCGTAAATTTCGACGATCTATAAACCACATGTGTTTCGATTACGTTTGATGAAAGAATGAAATACTGTAATAGTTTATTCATGATAGATGTTCGATGTTGCGTCATGTCGATGGTCATCTTCTGTTGATGTTTTCTCTTTTTATAAATAAAATATACTAAAGAAACGTAGAACGTATGTATTCATGTATTAGTTCTAGAGAAGAGTAGGCTGAGGTGAATGTAAAGTATTTAGCAATAATTAATTATTTTTTCAAGCTTCCCAAATTTCGAATTGATATGTATCACGATTCTTGAACTTGAAAATTGACAAATTTACGAATTTGAAGGTTTCATGATTTCCAAGTTTTTAAGTTAATAAATTTACAAATTTCTGCGTTTCTGAATTTTTAAATGTCTAAATTACCAAATTTTTTAAGTTTCCAAATTACCAAATTTTTAAATTCTCAAACTCTCAAATATAGTAGTTCTCAAATTCCCAAATATCTAACATCTGAAATTTTCAAATTTCTGAATACCCACATTCCCAAATTTCTAAATTCGAAAATTGGAAATTTGGGTCATTAAATTCCCAAATTTCTAAGTTCCTAAATTTCCAATTTCTTATGTTCCAAAATTCTCAAATATCTAAATTTTCACATTTCTAAGTTTCCAAACTTACAAATTTCTAAGTTCTCAAACTCCCAAATTTCTCAGTTCCAATGTCTTCAAAATTCTAAATTTTCGAATTTTCAAATCTCAAAATTTTCAATTCCTACGATCACAAACTTCTAAATTTCAAAATTCCCAAAAATGTAAGTTCTCAAATTCCCAAATTTCTAAATTTCTAGATCCTTACATTACCAAATTTCCAGGTGCCTAAATTTCTAAATTTCTATGTTCCAAAATTCCCAATTCCCATACCCCATTTTCCAAATTCCTAAATTTCTAAATTCCTAAATTTCCCAATCTTCAAATTCCAAAATTTCTAAATTCCCAAATTCCTAAATTCCCAAGTTCCTAAATTCCCAAGTTCCTAAATTCCCAAGTTCCTAAATTCCCAAGTTCCTAAATTCCCAAGTTCCTAAATTCCCAAATTCCCAAATTCTCAAATTCCCAAATTTCTAAGTTCCTAAATTTCCAAATTTCCGAATTCCCCAATTCCCCATACCCCATTTTCCAAATTCCTAAATTTCCCAAAAAATTTCTACATGTCCAAATTTCAAA
The DNA here is from genome assembly GCA_945859595.2 of Megachile willughbiella. Classification (NCBI taxonomy): domain Eukaryota; kingdom Metazoa; phylum Arthropoda; class Insecta; order Hymenoptera; family Megachilidae; genus Megachile; species Megachile willughbiella. Next base: position 18,232,899 of record OX243796.1, read on the forward strand.
ATTTTCGAATTTTCAAAATACAAAATTTCCAATTTCTGAGATCTCAAATTTCTAAATTTCCAAGTATCTATATCCCCAAATTCCCAGATATGTAAGTTCTCAAATTCCCAAATACCTATGTTCCCAAATTTTCAAATTTCTATGCTTCCAAATACTCGAATTTCTAAATTGCCAAATCTTTAAATTTCCAAGTTCCAAATTCCCAAATTTTTAGATCCTTTAATTCCCAAATTTCCAAATTCCCACGTTTCTGAATTCCCGACATTCTAACAAAAAAATTGTATTTTACCCTCCTTAGAAGAAAAACGTATAATAATTAATAATTGTAAATTACCTAATTAATAGTATAAAATAAATATTTCATACTAATCTAAAATGAAATCTAAAATTTTTTAAAAATATACTGCAATTTACCCTGAAATGAATTTTACACTTCCTGTGACACCCCATCTACGCCTATGTCTGCTTATGCAAGTACTGAAAGCATACACGAGTTAAAATTATACAGACACAAAAATGTATAATTTTATTTTTAACTGTACAGTTTGAACATTTCAAGTAATTTTCAAGTGAACTCAGCGTCATATTTCACCGTAATAAGATTAATTCTGTACTATGAATTCCAGAATGCCGGTCAACGGAGAAAAAGACGTTTAATGAGCCAGTTTCGTGGGAAAGGACAGTTTTCTCGTGCAGTGACGCCAGCTTCTGTAATTGTCTACACAAGAAGCTGAATATACAGTAATTACACTATGAGAAAGCATCCTTTGTCTTTGAACTAAACGCGATGTATCGACCACAGAGAGTTTAAACTGGGTGCTCTTCTCATTTGGCCGATATTATGTTTGACAAACACAATTCTCTATCAAGTTGTTGCGTATCACCAATGAGGATTTTCGAAGCGTTTAAAATTTTGTGTGACATCATAGCATAAAAGTGGCACAAAATGGCATTTGCGTTACATCAATTTAACGTTTGAAAATTAGGGAAAATTACTATGTAAAGGTTTCATCCTTGTTTTTGATGTAAAATGATTTACTGCCATTTATAAAAAATATCAGCTTTTAAATTTTGAAAAGTTTAAAACGATTTCGTGGCGTAAAGGTATTTCAAAATGGCACATATGACATGTCAGTTTAAAACTCAAAGTTTACAGAAAATGTATAAAGGGTTTGTTGATGTTCTTAACATGAAATGACTGATTGACATTATAGAACAAGTTATGCTATTGTAATGTACATCAATTTTGCAATTAAATGAATAAAGTTTAAAACGATTTCGTGACATAAAAGTATTTCAAAATGGCTCTTATGCTATATCAATCTAAAGGTGAGAGTTTATAGAAAATTATTGGGTAAAGGTTTTATACGTGTTTTTAATGTAAAAGAACTAGTTTTTATTTAAAACATATAATATTGCTGCAATTCAATTTTCAAATGTAAGAAGACTTAAAATGATTTCAGGGCATAAAAGTATCTCAAAATGGCACTTGTGGCATATCAGTTTAAAGGTCAAAGATTATAGAAAAGATCTACGTAAAGATTTTATCGGAGTTCTTAGGATATTGCTGATTACTATGCAAAATAATGTTCTTGTAACTTATGTCAATATTTGAATTTCAAATAAAATTTGAAAACGTGTTGACGATATAAAATTATTTCAAAATGGCACTTACGAACAGTAAAATTAAAAATTTTAAGAAAATGACTGCAGAAATCATTGACAAATATTTTTAAGATACAATTAGTGGTTGCTCTAACGAATAACGTTTATTGTACACTAATTATTAATTGTAAATTTGAAATGTTTAAGACAAATTGATGACATAAAAGTATTACTAGATAATGGCAATTTAAAGTTTCAAGTTTAGTAAAAATTAGTATGCAACAATTTTATAAATATTTCTAATACAAAATGGCAGGTTCGTTGAAATAAACAAGAAATTAATTTCAAACTTGCAATCAGCATTGAGGATTAACAAATATTTCATTTTCAATGGTTTGTATTTAAAATATTGATAATGCACTTACGTAGTAACTTTCTACAAACTTTAATCTTCTAGTTGTTATGCCATGAGCGCCATTTTGTGATATTATATCATCAAATCGTGTTAGAGTTGACTTTATGATTATACTAGTGTGACTTTAAGGTCCATATTTACTTCAAACAACAATATACCATATTGTGCAAAGAATATTAACAAAACGCATATGAAGTCGTTTTGCTCAAACTTTAATCTCCAAACTGATACATTATATATTTCATAACACTTTTAAGTCATCAAATCGCACTGGAGTTTATATTTTCCTAAATCCGTATGTATGTATGCTGTACTGCCTATCCGCCATTTTGTATTAAGAATATGAATGAAATGTATATACAAATCATTTTTATCAAACTTTAAATTTTGAACTAATGTACAATTAGTGCTATTTATATGGTTCTCATGTCATCAAATTATATTTATAAAACTCTACGTTTCGAAATTTGCAATAATGTGTTCTAATTAACAATCCGTCATTTATTATACTAAAAACATAGACGAAATATTTATATAGTCATCTTCCTTAGGTTTTAAATTTTAAATTGATGTACCATAAGTGTTATTTATATGATTTAGTTCTCTACGTTTCGAAATCCGCCATTGTACGTTTTAACTATCAATTCACCTTTCTTTACACTAAAAACACCGATGAAATGTCTATAAGTTACCTTCAACAGGTTTCAGATTTTTAAACTAATATACCATAAATGGTATTTACATCATCCTTTCATGTCATACATTATGTAAAGCTTTTTATGTTTCGAAATTCGCTATAATATGTTCCAACTGACAATCCGTCATTTTTTACACTGAAAACATCGACGAAACATTTATATGGTAATTTGTGACACGTTTTAGATTTTAAATTGATGTGTCATAAAGTTACATGATTTTTCTATGACATCAAATTATTTAATTGGCTACATTTCGAAATCCGCCATTATATGCCTTAACTGTCCTCCCGCCATTTTTCACAGTACAAACATCGATCAAATGTTTACACAATCATGTTATCAAGTTTTAAATTTTAAATTGATCTACCATAACTGCTATTAGAACATGATTCATATCATAAATTACATAATGTCATTTACGTTTCGAAATCCACCATTCTGTGACTTAATTATCAACCCGCCATTTTGTATATCAAACATACAGATGAAATGTTTATACAATCTTATCAGGCTTTAAATTTTAAATTGTTGTACCACAAGTGCTATTAGAACACGATTCATATCATAAATTACATAAAGTCATTTACGTTTCGAAATCCACCCTTCTATGCCTTAACTATCAACCCGCCATTTTGTATATCAGAAACACAGATGAAATGTTTATAAAATCTTATCAGGTTTTAAATTTTAAATTGATGTGCCATAAATGGAATTTCATAGTTCCTCTACGTTATGAAATTACGTACATGAAATTTCCAAGCTTTGAAACCTGCCATTCGACAAAATCTAAAAAGTTGAAGCGTTCTGCAAGTACATTACCATTTTAAATAAACGTTTCACAGAGGACGATGTAGGATAATCATTTTAAACGATTGAAACGATGTTACATCGAATGCAAGCAATTTCAAGTAACCCGCATTGCGTCTCGAATTCCTCCAGCGGTAAATTGATCGTTTCATCTATGTTGCTACACGTGAAACGTTAGCATGTATTCAATGGAGGCTTCAAGATCTTTCTAACGTGATTCGTTACGCTTGGAATGCAGATGCGCTTCTAAGCCCCGCATCTCATGCCACGGAATAAGGTTAACATTCACAGAGATCGATGTTGTTTCACTTTCTTATGCAGCTGCTTACTTAGGAAGGAAATATGGTACATTCACTATTGCAACATGTCATAATCTTCCAGATGACCACGAATGAAAGTGATGCCTGTTTGCTAACTCTTCCGATCCAACATCGGTATAGATAATATCGAATATCGGATAGATCAATTTTATTGATCTAGAATTGATACTTAAATTCAGCATCGATAGATAAATTTTGTTAATATCGCCACATAAATTTTATTAATCCAGCATCATTTCAATGATCCAGCAAAACTTCATAATTTCAAGTTTAAACTATACTATAATTAAAATTATCATGTTTATTGCATGACTTTTTCAAATTCAGAATTGATAGATAAATTTTATTAATCTAGCATGGATAGATAAATTTTGTTAATACAGCATCGATAGATAAATTTTATTAATCCAGCATCAATACATAAATTTTGTTAATCTAACATCGATAGATAAATTTTGTTAATCCAGCATCATCATATAAATTTTATTAACCCAACATCGACAGGTAAATTTTATTAATCCAGCATCGACACATAAATTTCAAATTTAAACTATACTATTATTAAAATTAACCTGTTTATTGCATGACATTTAAATATTGAATGGAGACAGTTAATAACCATGCTAGCATTTAGAGTTAATATAATACATAGATTATTTTATAAGTGTATAATGCAGTTACAACTTTTATAACACGAGAATTATAAAATTAGTTATTGAAAAAGCAGGTACATGAGAAAAGAATTTCTATATTTAGAGTACAATACATTTCGGGCAAAAGGAAGCCATTTTGCAGTGGTGAAATTGCAGAGAAGACAGTAGTACTTGTTCAAGGCAAATAACGAATTATGCAGCTGATAAAATGAAAAATAAACTTTAATTTCGTATAAAAGAGAGAATACGGAGTATATTAATATACTAACATTTACATTAGGGCGATTGGTTTATAAATTATATCACATATTCACCGACGGAAAAATAGATGGCCTAAATTGTCTTATACAAAAATGTTTATTACTTATTAGTTAGTTGCAATTTTTTGATGAAATGTTGTAAATCAACGTTTCTTCTCTTTATAAACTTAACATTAATGATATTTTATGATTCTAGTTTATAAATTTCTCGTGGGTAGCAAATTCAAAGATACTGAATTATGTTCACTTAATTGATAATAAATATTTTTGATTATAATCAGGAAGACTGCAACGCAACAGTGTAAGCTTATTGTAGGTTACAATCAAATTAGAAATTTTTATTGAAATATGTGTTTTTAGAAATAACTTTCTAATGGCCATGTAAAGTGTAGAGTCAGAATGACTTAAACTAAATACCTAATGACACCAGGAAACCATCTTCTGGGACCTTTCATTTCTAGAAGAAAATGTGATGTAAGGCATGCGAGTTTCGATATTCATCAAATTTTTTCCCCCAGAGAAACTGTCTTGACGGAACACTTCGTTTCTAGGGGAAAAGGTAATGCAATGAAAGCATGTCAAATTATTTCTGAGAATTTTTTGTAGAGATCTGGTAGACTTTCTTTCCTAGGGGAAAAGATCATGTACAAAAAGGAGATTCTACTGTTTGTGAGAGTTATCCTGTGGATAATTAGCAAAATATTTTTTCTAGGAAAGAGATCATGTACAGAAAGGAGATTTCAATGTTTGTGGGACATTTTCTATAGGGAATTAGCATCACTTTATATCACTTTTTTCTAGGGGGACAAAGTGATATTAAAGGAAAGAAGTTCATATAATTTTTTCCTTAAATAGAACTAGCATATATGGTATGAGAATTTCAAGTAACTACTAAAGTTTTTAATTTCAATTTAGCAATAATTAATAATTAATGTTTAATTCGTACTTAAATTTAATTACAAATTAAATTGTAATTTTTAATTTAATGATTTTATAACTGGAAAGTGAAGTTTAATTTTTAGCTTAAACTTGCTAAATTAGCGATTGAAGGTTTGTTTTCAATTGTTTATTGAAGCTTCTACTTAAAAAGACAGATTTAATTTTTAATTGAGTCATGTCTATTCAAACATCGAAATGAATGTTTTTAATAGAATTTCATACAAGTAACAATTTGAATTCTAAATTCGAGTTTTTTCATTTTGATAATAAGAATTTCATTAATTCTAATTTAAACAGATTTAAATTAAAATAATCTAATTTTTACCTAATTCTAATAGAATCTAATTTTTAGTCTAATCTTTAATTTAATATTCAGTTATATTTTATTAGAATTACATAACAATAGAGTTATTCAAATTTAAATTAGATTGAATTAAATTCTAATTATTAAATCAGAAAAACTGCAATTAAGAATTTATTATTCTAATTTAAATTGCCTATAATTAAATTCTTATCATAGATTTGAGAAAAGTGTAATTAAAAACTAAGATTATTTAATATGTTATACTGTTTTTTTCAGATTTGCGAATCTATATAAAAGGTTTTTGGAATAAATAATATTTTTACAAAAATTAAATAGCCTCCATTTTTTGGGACTTTTTAATTTTTTTTTGTTATGAATAAAAGAACGTATCGATTCAAAATTCAACGATGAATTTCAGTATCTGATTATTATAATTAATTTGTATACAATTGTCACTTTAGATTTTGTGTATTTTATACGTTGAAGAGATATTTCATTATTGTAATAACTATATTGCATAAACTATTTTCAACCGTTACTATGACACACTATAATACCTCAACCATGCTTCCTCTCGTGTTTCCCACTATCGTACATTATGTGTAGTAATCTTATGGCGATGTAAATGTGATGTGAAACATATACAGAAGTGATTTTCATCGCAACGATTATCAGTTGCAACTGTGGACTGAATTCATATCCATATTGTAGAAAATACACAAAATCTAAAATAGCAATAATATGTATAATTACAATAATTATATACTGTAATACACTGTTGTATTTATCGAAAATAAACGCCATTTATAACCTACAATAACTGAAATTTTCAAAGAATAAATGCTATTCATAGTAACTAAAAATAGAGAGAGGGACTACTTTTTGTATAAAAATTATTTTTTCCAAAAACCTTTCACATAGACTTGTAGGTCTCAAGAAATATAATTTTTGTTTCAAATATTTCTTAATATCTAATGGAATATGGGGAAATAATAATATTTAAATAAAACTAAAACACAATAACTTTTAAAACAACTAAATAAATTTATTATTTAAGAAAAACGACTTGGAAGGACCTCTTTAAAATATGTTAATTAAATTAATTTTTAAACCTTGAAATAACGCAATGTATTTTTATACGTGTGAAAATTATATCAATCAGAAAACAACAACTAACAAATATATAGATTTTATTTTTTATAACATACGAAAGTCTGATCAAAATCGAGCGGTATCACATAAATAATTGATCGACGCACGAATTCGTTTATCGACTTTTCGATACAAACATTTATTTTTGCTCATTGAATTTGAAATGAAAATTCAACAATATCTTTCATCGTTCATGATTCATAAACAGCTTCATAAACGAGCCGTCTCAAATATAGGATTTATTTCTTAAAGTTATAAACAGGCACCAACGAATTACATTTTTAGATAGGTCTAATGAACAATTATGCAAACTATCACAAAAATCAGCGTATATCAGAATTCCTTTGTTAAGTACGTTTAATAAACAATTATGCAAAATTTCATAAAAATCGACGTGTATCACCAGCGTTCCCTTGCTAGTATATTTGGCCATCCACTGTAGAATATTCTATACTGAAAAAAATGAAACACCCTATATATTTGAGTAGAACTATTGGAATCCTGGTTGTGAACGACGCTGTACATTTCGCAGTGCAAGCGTGAGCGAACACGAGCATGGATGATGAAAACAGGCCTGACCAACGGCTCTCCGTGTTTGCAGCAGAGTAAAAGGTACGAAGAGCGTGGTTGCGTAATGCCGCCTTATTGCTCGCCGGAGGAGAAAGTCGGCCTTATGTCTGCAACTCTTTATGTACACACACATGTACGTGCACTTACATGTAAACCAGCCAGATCGCACAGATCACAATCCAACCGAGTCCGACTGTTCTGCGAACAACAGATCATTGAATCATTACGTGATACTCGAATTTCCTACTGTGGAGGATGTCGAAACGGTTCATCAGAAATTTCCTATAACCTTCACCCCACGAAATTTGATCACTGCAAGATTCGTTCATTTTATCGCACGTGTCATCCACCCTAAATACACAGAGGGAGCTTGTCGAGTTCTGCAGTCAGAAACTCACGATTTCTCTCGTGCATGATACTTCTAAAGAATTATACGGAAATAATTGTATATAATTCTACAGAATTATGCTAAAGATAATTTTGTTTTAATTAAAAAGCACAGTAACAACAAAATAATTCCAGCACTGAGCTACTGTGAGCTATGCCTTTGGAAATTTGTTATCTGCAGTGAACGATTTACGAGATATTTGAAGTCGTCACTTAACGGTACTCGCCCCGTATATCGCCGCTAATAGCTCGAAGGCCCAGTATTTTGTTCCACATATCACGCGTGATACGGGACTGTGGACACTTAGGCAGACTTGACCGTACTTCGATCAAAGTATTTCGACTTTCATAGCATACATCGTCCAGCTGGAAGTACTGGTGATTCATCGTACTTCCATTAACTGTGCATACGTACAGTTCGAACTTGTAAACACATCACGGACCGAAATAGGGTTTATATATTAATAGCTCGTCCCAAGATGCATCTAGACGAAAGTGGGCAAACTGCGAGGAGAATCTCACGCTGCGTCACAACCCGACTAGTGGCGGATCCAGAAAGGAGCCATTTGTAACCGTCTATTTTGCTTGGGAAGGTTTGAATAGTGACACGTAACAGTAATTACGTGCCTTCGAACGTTAATTGGATTAATTGTACCTTTTCATTTACTGAACGCGTATTTATTTAAACACCCCTGTCAATTTAAATTACGTGTATGCTTGTATTTGTATCGAAGCTTACGTAAAATTTATGTTATAATATGCTGCTAGTATAAGGATCTTCCACTGCTTTGTAGTCCAAACCTATATTATTTTCCAAAGTTTTAAAGAACACGCTGGTTTAGGTTAACCAACTAGAAAATGTTTTAGGAGGTATAATTTGAGAAGTAAATAAAAATTAATAAAGTTTAATAATTTAAAAAGTGAAATGAACAGAAATTAAGTTGAGACATAATTTGGTATTTTAGAGTTATAAATGTTTAAAATAACTAAATCTAGTGATTTTTAAGGGAGAAAAATGTACCGCCATACTGATCTAAATCGGATGTGCCCACAGGTGGCGGTGACATTCAAATCTGTTTGTATGAAGAAAAACCTTTGTGATAAAATAACAATAGAGATATTTCTATTGATTTAATCTGAAATAGTATTCAATTTGTTGCAATATCAATTTCAATCTCAGTTTAGTTTCTTTAATGTCAATTTTAGTATTTGTATGTAAACGAATTTTTATAATAAAATACTAAAACGGATATTTATATCGATTTGACCAGAAATAATAAAATTTAATCTGATATAGAATTAATTTTATTTTTTTAATCATAATTGTTATATTTGTATGTCGCCGAAGTTTCATTATAAAATAACAAAATTTTAATCAATTTAATCTGGTACAGAATTAATTTTAATCTCAGTTTACTACTTTTAATCTCAATTTTAATATTTAAAAACGAATTTTTATAATAAAATTATAACATTTTATTGGGACATAAAATTTAAACAATTTTAATCTGTTATAAATCAATTTTAATCTCAGTTTATTTCTTTTAATCTTAATTTTAGTATTTGTATGTACACGACTGTTATAATAAAATAATAAAACAAATATTCTTATCGATTTAATTGTAAATACTATTTGATCTGTTGTAGAATTAATTTTAATCTCAGATTAATTTTTATGAATCACAATTTTAATATTTGTGTGTAGACGAATTTTTATAATTAAATGGCAAAATATATTCATATGGATTTAATTTTAAATATTAATTAATCTATTGTAGAACTAATTTTAATCTTATTTTAATTTTGTTTAGTCATAATTTTAGTATATTTATGTGGACAAATGTTAATAGTCGAATGACGATAAATATTTTTATGGCTTTAATCTGAAATACATAAATTTATTTTATTATACTATCAATTTCATGATACTACTTTCTAACATTCCCAAGTATGTATTTAAATATGTTCATTTGAACCAACGTTTAATCCTTACTTTCATTAAATATAGGTTAAAACGATTATCATTTTTTATGCATTAGAATGAACGCAAAAAATTAAAGTTTTATAGCATGAAAATAAATTTGAATATATATTAAATTAATATAAGAATTCGATTATAACAAACTTTAAATATTATGTTTAATTTAGAAAGAAATTATAAATGTTATTTTTATACAGCATAAGGAAACAGTTAAAAATTATTTGTTTAACAGTCAAACTTCACGAACTGTGAAAATACATGTGCAATAAGTCACCGACAGGTGTCACCTCGTTGATATATATTCAGCGAACATAATTCTTATTTGAAAATCCCGCCCATTGAACGCTCAATTTCCTTTGTTTTATTATTTTCTGCATTTGTAACGTTTTAGTCTCTAGACTTTATTGTACCATGTAATGAAGTTTTACGTAATAAATTTACCAACTTGAAAATATTCTAAAAGGTATGTCCACCGTAAATAAGCAGCATTAGTTTTTAACTCGTTCGAGCCCAGGGTAACAGCTGCCACCTCTCTGGTATACGTAATTTTACGCAGTCAGGCACGAACATGTTAATTTATTGCACCAAGCACTATAATACTATAATTTCTATTGTTTTGTAACTTTTCGCATTATTTAAGCATTCGGACTTTTTTGCATCATGTAATAACGAAATTTTATGTAATCACTTTATCATGTTTAAGAACATACTCCGAATTTTCTGTTTCTGGTTGTACTGGATGTTTCAAACTTGAACACATAAAAAATATTAATATAAAGTCTGTTAATAAAAGCTTTGCCGCAGAGTTATGAACAAATATTGTATGCACGAAATAGGTAATAACGCATTTTTATGCTATGATCTGCATAGTTTTTTATTGTATGCTAACAATTCCGTAGAAAGTTTATTGACAAACTTTATATAACATTTTGTTCTTCTCTTCTCCTGTAGATTAAACCCGCATAGTTTTTCTGTTTAATTTTGAATTTTTTTTTGTATTTTTATTTGTTTTTGTTCTGTCGAGAGAAAACCTTTATAAAGAGACATTTTATTTGGGACTATGTTGCAATTTTACGCTTTACGGTAACTGTAGAACAAATTTGATTAAACTTTTTGTTAGCATAAAATATTTTCCCTCCAATCATAGTATACAGTTTGTTAAATTTGTGTTCTAAAAGTTGCAGTATTATGCAAAAGTGCAAGAAGAAGAAAATGTTATTACACAGATGCAGTTAGAGACAAATGAAATGAGGCATTTCTGGAATTTTACAAACATTTTAGATTAAAAGAAATTTTAACAGTTCATATAATTTTCTATATTTAAAGAAACTTTTTGGAATTTTTGATGAAATATACTTCTCTTCTACAGACCAGCATTTTAACAAGTTTTTATTCCCCTTAAAGAATCTGTTATTTAGATAGTCACATTCATACAGATTAAGAGTCTCTTTTTATTTTAGTATTTTAAATAATTCTTACGATACATTTTAACATCCCAACTTTTTTCAACTCTACCAGTTATAACTCTGTATCAACAATATTTTCTTTCTCAAATAAAAATTTAAAATAATAGTTAAGGATAATTTAAAGTAACCTGACAAATTTTAAATTATTTTGGAAAAAGACAGACAAGAAGAGTATAACATTAATATTCTTTCTCGTAAACATGAAAATCTTAAAACACATATTCACTATATTGTTCAATAATTCCAATACTAATTGCAGGAATAATAGTAATATTTAATTAAATATAAATACAAATACTAAAATACTTTCTATATATTCAATTCTATAAATTAAAGTAATACTTTACATTTCTCTCATATTTTAATGACCTTTTACAAGGTCATATAATTTTTTATAGAGGATTTTGACCATAGACGATCAATACTTTAACAGATATTTACTACTAAAATTTTTGTAGGATTTATTTTTGCTATTGTAAAATAAACTTAAAAAATCAGTTTGAAATAGTTACAAAAAACAGTTATAATATGGTTAATTTTTGTAGCAAAATTGCAATCTCGATAGTTTAATTTCTTTTTAAATTGTACGATTATGTTCGCTATTTGTACACGATACATTGTGATAAGTTTGGAGTTGATATTATTTACAAATAATAAAAAACTTGATTTACCACATCAATTACAAGATTTTTGAACTTCGAATGTTTGTGGTTAATGAAAATATCGGCAAAATAGTTTTACAAAATGTATCATATATAAATTTGAATGTTTATCCATAAATTCTACTGGAATTTAATATGAGTTTACTATAAACAAAAGTATGTGTATGTCATATATGCAGTATAAGCGCGCAATGATAATAAAAACAGTATTAAATTGTATCAACAAGTTCTTTCAATATTTTTCCATAAAAGATGTCTACCTCTATACTCAATGCACGTCATTCGTTAAAAGAAAATTATTCGAAAGGAAGCTAAGAGGAGATATTCTGACTTGAAGGTCGAGAAATTGATCTATAATCAAAAGATTACTTTTTTTGTGTACATAATGAACAGTCATTTGAAACATAAGTATTCCTCAAATAGAAAATCGCAAATTGGGTAAAAAATGTGGTCTATACATTATTTTCTACTACTACTATTATCATTTAACACTAAAACTACCACACCTGTCAAATAACCATTTTACAAGTTTCTTATTCTAAGTTACAAAATTTGTTAAGGTGATTTCTTCGAATCTGCGTTGATTTTCATAAAGATAAAGAATTAACGTGTATATTAATTTATGTTATATCATTTGTTTATTTATTTCTCAACTTCCTTTCTAATTTCAAAGTAATTATACGCTGGTAGGTTTAGCGTTAATCTAATTTTCCGTATCAATCTCACGATCGAAAAATGAATTATACTGCTGAAAAGGACACTGAAGTAGCTTACCTCGGCCTGGCCATGCGATGACGTTTCTTCTTCACATTCGCCACGTGACGATAGTCCAAGAAGTCGTGTCTAGAAAAATTCGGGTTCCCGGCGGTGTAACCGGAAGCAGGCACCGATCACCGGTCCAGGCAAACCGAGAGTCGTTAAAACAATGAGCGCACTAGAAAAATAGCTGGGGAAAAGATACTGGCTCGTTCAACAATAACGTCGGGAGTTAAAAAAATATTTCTCTAGAACACGCGCGAGATGCTTGAAGCGTTTCAACCACGGGCACACGCGCCTTTTTTTTCAAAAGGCAAACGTCACTGAGCACGTTTTTCTTTTTCAACTAAGGTTTTATAGCAAACCTTTTTTGTTTTATTTCCTTTTTTTTGCGATATCACGCCAACGACGATACTGACGACGCCAGCCGACGAAGCGCGGATGCACGGCAGGGCTAGAGGACTCTGAGGAGGGTGAACCTAGGGGATGGTGGCTACGGCGAGGAGGGGGTTGGAAGTGAAGTGAACCTAAGCGCAGGTTCGTGCGCTCAAGTATATACACTCCGTGACAAAACTACTCTTGATATTCATAGTCAAGACTTGTGCAGGGTCCGGCCGAATAGTCCCTGGTCATCGAATTAGGACCACGAAAATGTCACTTTTATGGCTATAATTATGTCATATATGGAAAATTGTCTTAAGTCATGCAAATTATTACTGAATACGTTGATAACGATATACATAGCAATTTATTACTATCGTGATAATAAATTGTGTGGGTGATGAGCGATTAAGGGCTGTGCTAGCGTTTACGTTAGGCTCGAGTATCGATAGCGCGTCAGGAGAAGTTTGAATGCCATAGAAAATGTCTGCCTACTCAAAAGACTAGTTTACAACTCTCCAACCACATTATTTGAGTTGATAAGAATTACAGATACTTGGGAAAATAATGAAGATAGAAAGCATATGATCAATGTATACGGAGCATGCCGGATACAAGCTGTCACCAAAGCAAAGGGTGGACAAGATATTAACATGTATTAATGTTATGTACAGCTAATAAATTACGTAATTACAATTTGAACAGGCCTTTTAACTTTATGGAAAACGTGTAAAATGCTGAAAATTTATAGTGGTTAATTCGATGGTCAGGGTGAAAGCGGACACCACGTAATTCCTTATGGGAAAATGAGAAAGAAACAATAGAATTTTTTTGGCTTAACTATCAAGAAAATTAAGTTTGAACGTTCACTACGTTCCTGTGCTTTTATGGTAATATTTTCTGTAAAGCAACGTAAACGATTACTGTGCTTCATCATAGTTCAGCCAATGTAAGGAGATTTTTAAGTGATAATAATGATTATTGGATGGGACGAGGAGGATCGTTGCAGACCTTGCACCCTTAGACTTTTATTTATGGGAATACGTTAAAGGAAAAGTATACAGTAAAGATGTTGAAAGTGAGGAGCAATTAGTGCAAGCAATTAATTATACATTCAAGGAACTGAAAAGGCAAAACACGTTACCGAGGGTACGTGCTTCGGTAATTAGATGGGCACAGCTATGCATCTGACGACGAGAACAACAATTTCAGCAATTTTGCAAATGAGAAAATTCTTCCTGTTGACAATTTTTTTCGTGCTTTTCTTTCAAGTCAATAGCATTCATGTGTTGTGCAGACATTGTTTGCAAGCACAATACGCGTTTACGTTGATCGCCAGAAGATAGTGCCACAAGAGCATAAACTTGATTTTTCTGAAAACAAAACCGAAAATCAGAAAATTGTATTGTATACTTTTTTTAACGGGGAATTATGTGCTGTCTGCTTTCACATATTCAGTTGGATTTTGTTTGTGGAGCTTATGTGGATTTTCTTGAACACTAAGCAAAACAAAATAATATCGAAAAATTCGTAACAATAAAAGCCAAAAGATTGTAGAAATTAATCAATCAGTGAGAATTATTAGGGAATATTAGCAAGGCAAGTATACTCTGCAGGAAATCGAGTTAGCAATATAAATGAATAAGGAACGTTCCGTAAAGGTAAGAAAGAAGTTTAAAAGAAAGAACAATTAAGTTATGTAAATCTTTTTTGGAACAAACGTTAGATGTTGTGTAATGTAATGATGACCTTATATTATATAGAGTAACAATACCGTTTTCGTGAAGGTTTTTTGAACATCACACCAAATATTTATTTTTAAACAGTACATTTTAATACTTTCTTTCACAGAATGTTCCCAGGAGTAAATAGCAATGAGAAAAAATATATTTCTCTTCAAAAAAGTGCATTTGCATTTTTTATCGTGTATCGTTGCATTCATAAAAAAATTAAACTGTAAAAGAAATGGACGTTCATTCAACTTTTTCCCCGACAGTTTTTTTCTATATTTTACCAAAATCGAGATATAACCCAACTGTGTAATGCACTCTGAATATGAGCTGTTTATTTTGAAAGTAGGACAAGTCCGTTTTTGGAAAAATGAAGATAACGATAAAAATGGATAATATTTAATGATATCTTTGTCCGTAAATATTCTATAGTAAAAATACTTCAAATTCCCTAACATTTGGTCGGTGGAAGTTTGAGTGATTAACGGTATTGGAAAGATGTTTATTTTGAAAGCAGTGCAAGTCCACCTTAAGTTGAAATTATTTTTAGCCGAATATATTACGGTTTACTTTAGCTCTGGTAAATTTTAGTAATACGGACAATGTTGTGAAAAACTACAAATTGTATAATTTGGTGGCATAAGCTCAATATGAGTGAAAATCTGTAGGTCAATCTAGGTATCATTGCTTCTATTATCAGCTTGTAAGTTCTAGTTCAGTTTCAAATAAATACTCAACAAAGTCGATAGGTTATTAGTACGTTGCACAAGATCCCTTAACAATTTCAGTGTTATTTGAAAATTAATTACAAATTGTGATTTACTTTATTGAAAAAGAAATATGGCTCAGAATGATTTCAACGAAAATTATAACTGTGATACATCTGAAAGCGAAGCTGGTAGGTAATAATAAGAAAAAAATACTTTTCTGTGTAATAACGACACTCCAATTAAATCCTCATTTCCAAGAAATTTTATTATTGTTATGCGTATAAAAGATCCACGAGTAATGGTAATAAAAGTAGAATCTGTCGGGATCTGAATACGAAGACCATTCGGATCAAAATGATTCAAAGAAATAAAGAAAAAGAGTAACTGAACATTCGAAATATTATCCGTTTAATTAACGATTTCAATAATTCATTAATTTTGAAAGTGAGGTAAGTCCATTTGGGTATATACAACTTTTATTCTTTTTAGCCAGCACTATAACTATTGGATAAAATACATATATTATCTAACACCAAAAAGTACAACAAAGTCTATTAGTGCTTACCAACATTTTTCAATTTATCGAAATAAACCTTTAAATATTTTATAATAGCAAAAAATGGACTTATCTCACTTTTAAAATAAACAGCTCGTATCAATTTTATTTTTATAAAGAATAAAATGGTAAATTAGAACGATAAAAGATAACGCGCGATGGAAGAACATTTCTTGACAGGAACATTAATCTTTTGTATATAAAGGGCAAAAATTTAATCGTACAATACGAGTTTATATGATTTAATACAGTGTTTTATAATTTTGTCGCAGAGTGTACTTGCCCGGCGAATACACGTTGATGTGGTATGAGATTATTTGCAACAACAGATACGTGTTGCTTCGTTTTTCTTCTTGTTATAAGATTGTTTTGTTGAGTGGTTCTATTAAATATTCTATTAAGTTTGATATGTTTGCGTATTAATTGCTTTTAATGCATGGAATATGCGTGGTTTTAATACGCGTAAGAATCGATATAACGCAAATGGTTATGTAAATTATACGAGTATACGTGGCTTTTATGAGAAATACTCATTAAAGAGACCAGCGGTAAGCATTATTCGAAAAAATTTTATTTGAATGTAAATTACGAATAAATAAATGTCAATCGTTTATTCATTATTCAAGTTATTCTAAATATTCGGTATTTACGGGAACAATATTTATTATTATTTGTTTGTGTTTAATCTGTAATGGTCTCACTGGGATATGAAACGACCATAGCCAATTTAGCCTCAATTTTAGCTATCCTGAAAATTTGAATAAATATCTTTTTTGAAACCCTGATATTTTCACTATTTTTTCCACAAATTGTTATATCTCAAAAGTGTTTGGTTAAAATTTTAGCTCTTTATATTAAAATCGAAAACAATTCTGAACTTTTCTGTGAAAACCGTCTTTTTTTCCATTTTTTTACGTTTCTGATTTTTTTTCATATTCAAGGTTTAAATTTACTGAAATCGCCTGTGAAATATGTTCAAACAACTTTCAAAGATTATTTAATTTTTTCAAGTTAGCTTTTTTGTAAGAAATATTTTTAGTGTGTGGGGTCTTAAACTCCACGTGTGCCAGATACGTTATTCTGATGAAGTGTGATTATTAAGGGTTAAAAAGAGCATTTCCTTAAATTTTTTAAATATATTTGTTTGCATATGTACTTTTTAGTGTAACAAGAAAATTATTTATGTTACTACATATGTAGTTATAATGCACGTTCTTGTGTAAGTAAATAGTATTCAATTCCACAATCAGAATTTCCAAATTTATACATTATTTATTATATTCCCGATTGACGTGCGAGAATTTCCATATTCCACGAATTAAAATTTAAATATTGTTACTCCTGTATTTGAATATTCGAACATTTAAATATTCATTATTTGTCTCATATTTATATTTAATATTTCAATAAAATTGATTGCAAAGAGAAATTCATTTGTCTCTCTTGTATAAAAATATCGAATAACGATTGTAAAATAATGAATCTTTATGCACGAGTTAAATGAATTATCAAATAAACAAGCAAATAAATCAAATTTATTTATAACCCTTTATTCTTTTTATTCTTCTAAACAACTTTATCTTAATACTGAAAGACACACCAGTTTATTTGCTTTTAACTTAATTTAATTTAGTTTTATCATTTTTTGGTTATTCATATTAGAATTCCTTAATGAAAAAAAATAATTCATAGTTTAATTACTTTTCAGTCATTTAGTTTATAATTCTTTTAACTAGTTACAATTTTCTAATTTATTACATAGGTTTCAATTTGTTAAGTTTATAATTTCACTCAAGTATTTTCTAGTTTCCTAGCTATTTAGTTTGTATTTCCTTAACGAGAAGTACTAAATTATAGTTCAGATTAATGACTTTTTAGACAGTTAGATTGCAATCTTCTAATTACAGTATTTAGGTTTATCAATCATAATTTTTTAAGTTCATAGCTTAGCTCACGATATTTTCTAATTTTCTAATTATTCAGATCATTTTTCTTTAACGGAAAAATACTAATTTACAGTTCAATTTAAATACTTTCTAGTTTTCTATTTCCGATTATTTTTTTTACGAAAAACTTGTGTATATTTTCCCTTAGTCATTATTCAATTATTTAGACAGTAATGTTCTTGACTAATTATAATGCTTAAATTCTCAGCATATAATTTAAGTTAATAATTTTATAATTAATTTTTAATTCAATGTTCACAGCACAATCTTTTCACCGAAAAGTGCTATCATAATTTACATTTTACAATGTTTTAAATGGATAACTATTTTATTAACATATTACAATTTTTGTATGGTTCAAAAATACAATTCAAAGTCGTTAAAGTAACTGATTGTGTGCAACATGTGCTTTATTCGTTTTCGTTACAAAACAATTCGAAAGTTTTCTTTCACGAGACGAACAATTTCTACGAAAGAATTTCTGGCGGCGTCGTTGCGCTTTTAAACAATTTTCCGGAAGTACTTCCGTTTAAACGTGAAAGATTACGCAAGCGTCACTGCGTAACATCGAGTGTACATCCCAACATTGTACCAACTTCCTTAATTTGTTTTTTACCGCGTCGCCCTGAGGATGTTTTAAGCTAATAACACACCGTAACGATCTACCTTCCTTTTCTTGTTACATTGCTTATAAACTGAACATTTCTTTTTGCTCTTCTGGCTGTTGACCTCTGTACAATGAGTCACAAAAGTATTCATAACCTCTTAACTGACACGTCGAATCCCATGGGGCATACCAGTGATCTCTACCATGGCTTTGATACAATCAAATAATATTATATTATTTATGCAATATATTAAATGTATAAATTTACTAGTTTACTCTCTCTACCAATAAAATTTTGCTTTTCTTTCCTGTTACAAAAATAAACTATTGTCAATTTTCAAAAATACGTTTACAGATAATAATTTGTAAACTTCCACAGATAATACTAATATAAAAATAACATTATATATTTTGATATAAAATAGCAGTACTAATATAATAATAGTAGCACAAAATAATAGTAATGATATAATAATACTAGTAAAAAATAATATTCTTTATTAAAAGAATTTATTTAAAGAAAATGTTATGATAATGCAAATTTGTAACATTTTGAGAAGACGTTAGATAAAACTAATTACGAAAACAAGAAATATATTTAATATGTTTATTAAATATACTTATGAAATTTGCTAATTATTTCTATTTGAGAAAGTACACAAATTTCATATTCGTTTATAATCATCATATTTCGTTTGGATTCTTCCAAATATTTCACATAAAACTGTATTAAGGCACCACAATAAATAATTAATTATCCAATTTTTGTTAAAAATATTTTATAATAAATAAAAACATATTATATTAATTTCTTTCACTATCGTTATTTATTCTATTTTTTTATACAGAATATCTTAATGAATCAAATATCTTAAAAAAAATAAATTTATTTAAAGAAAGACAGATGATCTTGAAAACGTATCTTCGTGTAGCAAAATTTGTACAAAATTAAATTGCTGATATCTGAAAATGAGGGCGATAAGTCAAACAATCTTGAAACTCTGATCTTGCCCCAACTTTGTGTAGCAAAATTTGTACGAAATTAAATCGTTGATACTTGAAAATAGGGGTGATAAGTCAAACAATCTTGAAACTCTGATCTTACCCAAACTTTGTGTAGCAAAATTTGCACGAAATTAAATTGTTGATACTTAAAAATAAGAGTGACAAGTCTAATAAGTTTGCAACTTTGTCCTTGTCCTAACCTCATTTAGCTAAATTTGTACGAAATTAAATTATTGACATTTGAAACTAAGAGTGACAAGATAAATGAACTTGTAACTCCGACCTTACCCTAACCTCATTTAGCAAAATTTGTATAACAGGAAATTGTGGATATTTTAAAATAAGAGTGATATGAGCCCCTCATTGCACAAATCGATTAACTCCATAAAACAAAAAACGGAGAAAAGCGATGAAATAATGTGCATTGGTTTTTGAAATTTCTTTTATAATATAAATTCAAATTTTTGTAGAATGCATGAATAGAGATGTAGCTTTCATCTAAAAGATATTAAATTAGAAGAAAGAATAACCAAATATTTATCGTCAAAGATGTACAAATAAATGTACTTTATTTTTCAGTGGCCAGAAGAATATTTTAACCATTTATGTTTTGGAAAATTTGTGTAAATATAAAAAGTTATGATTATACCAAGTGCTTTTACGCTTAAATTTAAGATTTTTCAAAAAGTGGAGTTAATCGATTTGTGCAGTGAACGGCTCATATGTCGAACGTTCTTGAAACCCTAATCTTGTCTCGACTTTATGTAGCAAAATTTGTACGAAATCAAACCGTTGATATTTGAAAATAAGAGTGACACGTCAAACGTCTTGAAACCCTAATCTTGTCCCAACTTTGTTATACTTTTTATACAAAATTAAATTGATATCGGAGAAAAGGGAGTAACAAGTCGAACGTTCTTGAAACCCTAATCTTGTCCCAACTTCATGTAGCAAAATTTGTACGAAATCAAACCGTTGATATTTGAAAATAAGAGTGACACGTCAAACGTCTTGAAACCCTAATCTTGTTCCACCTTCGTGTAGCAAAATTTATACGAAATTAAATTGATATCTGAAAATAAGAGTGACAAGTCGAACGTTCTTGAAACTCTGATCTTGTCCCATCTTCGTGTAGCAAAATGGAAAAGGGATTTAGTCCTATCGAGAAGAAGAGGCACAGCTTCCTCGACCCGTGTTTCAATCCCGTGGGTGCTTGATCCCCTTGCCCCTCCTACAGGAGCCCTTGGCCTCGGCGAGCTCCTGCCACCTGCTAACCCCTGGCTCGCCTGCGACGTGTCAATATTCGCCGACCACCCTCCAAATACGGCCTCCCTGGTGCAACCCCGTGCGAAATCATGCGCAGGCGCCCTATCACCTCCTCAACCTAACGCCACTTCACATTACCACATTTTCTTCGTGTACAGTTGCGTGCAACGAAACCTCTCCTTGGTTAACTCCTTGTCATACGATTTATTTGTCGGATGCGTCCGTCAGCATTAATTATCCACTGCTACATTGTTAAATAAAGGAAGTTGAAATGTTATGTCAATCTTGTATTCAGCGATCCTTGACTATGCAGGTTATATTTGGACTTGAGCTTCAAATTGAAGTGTATTAAAAATTCGAACAGGACTTATCACATTTGAACTGTGAGTGCGTCATGAGTCAGACCTAACTGTTATAATATTAATCTAATACGGGAAGGTAAAATGCTTGTCAATCTTGTATTCATTGATCCTTGACTATGTAAATTATAATTGGACTTGAGCTCCAAATTGAAGAGAATTAATAATTCGAACAAGACTTATCACATTTGAACTGAGTGAGTGCGTCACGAGCCAGACCTAACTGTTCACTGTTATAATATTAATCTAATACGAGAAGGTAAAATGCTTGTCAATCTTGTATTCATTGATCCTTGACTATGTACATTATAATTGGACTTGAGCTCCAAATTGAAGAGAATTAATAATTCGAACAGGACTTATCACATTTGAACTGAGCGAGTGCGTCACGAGTCAAACCTAACTATTCACTGTTTTAATATTAATCTAATACGGGAAGGTAAAATGCTTGTCAATCTTGTATTCATTGATCCTTGACTATGTAAATTATAATTGGACTTGAGCTCCAAATTGAAGAGAATTAATAATTCGAACAGGACTTATCACATTTGAACTGAGCGAGTGCGTCACGAGTCAAACCTAACTATTCACTGTTTTAATATTAATCTAATACGGGAATGGAAAATGTTATGTTAATCTTATATTCATTGATCGTTAACTATGTAAATTATAATTGGACTTGAGCTTCAAATTGAAGTGTATTAAAAATTCGAACAGAACTTATCACATTTGAACTGAGTGAGTGCGTCACGAGTCAGACCTAACTATTCACTGTTATAATATTAATCTAATACGGGAAGGTAAAATGTTTGTCAATCTTGTATTAATTGATCCTTGACTATGTAAATTATAATTGGACTTGAGCGCCAAATTGAAGTGTATTAAAAATCTGAGTAAGATGTATCATATTTGAACTGTAAGTACAGCATAAGGCAGACTCGTCAAATTACTCATATCCCAAATATTATAAATTCGCCTATCTCTAAACTTCCCGTATTTCAAGACTACATCCAAATTTCAAGATCTTTAAATTTACAAATCTCTAAATTATTTCAAACTATAATGTACCCAAATTTCGAAATTCTCATATTCTTAAATTTTGCAATTTTTAAGTTTCTCAATTTCTCAAATTTTGAAACTACTAAAGTTTTCTGAGGAATCCAAATATCTACTTGACTGTATAGTGCTAAAAAACCTTTTCCTAAAATAAAACTTTCATGAATATTGGATCTCTCTTGCCTTGCACATCATTTTCCTCAGGAAAATAAACCTCTCCAGTTTTACAGAAAAAAGGTCCCACAACTGAGCAAAACCTTCTACCGACGTCATTATTTTTCCTAGATAAATAATGCTTATAAATTATTTTCAGTCTTATCCGTAGAGCTCTTAGCGCAGGAAAGTACCAGACTGCCACTGTCCCCAACAATTACATTTTTTAATCTATTCAAGAATTTTAGAAAGCGTAATTATAAATTGCTTATTTAACATGAAATGTTAAATATTAACGTGGATATCGTTCATCAGATTTGTCCTTGTCAATCGACTTATCGTGAAATATTGAAATATCCAAGGATCAATACATTTTTCGTAGGTTTTATTTTTCGACGAGACAGGACAAGTGAATCGACATAAATGTCACTATTGGGTTTTCAGTATAACCCGTGTTGGTACAAGAATTATCTTGTTTCTCGTGTGATATTGGCGATGGATACGCCGCTGATATATTATATATTGTTTTTGATAGTACATTTATTGATAGCTAAGAAATAAATGGAGTTTGTTTAAAAGATATTGACAGTTCACTTATTGATGAGTAATTCACCTTTTACCAGACATCATAACTGTTACAAGATATTTTTTTTAATAAAAGTTGATATGTATTGGCTATAAATAACCATTACAAATGATCGAAATATTTTTGATTACCGGTAATCATTATCGAAGACGAAAATTTTATTTTCATTAACCGTAACTAATATAAATCACTGCAGTTTTTATTGACTATCATTAACCATTATCGACAACACTTTTATTTTAATTACGAATAATTATTATTCATTCTGAGTTATTCTTTTAATTAGTAGTATGTAAATTTCATGAAATAATTAATTAATAAATTAATGAAACTTGTATTAACTTATTTAAATTTTACATTGATTTCTTCAATTAAAAAATTAATATTATTCTTAATTTCTAATATTAGTTTTATTGAGAATTTAATAAAAGTATAGTGTTACGATACTTTTTATTTTATTCCTTGCATTAATTTTCATACCATCTGTTTTCGAATAAAATGTTTACTGAAATAATTTCATAATTAACGTTATTATATTGTTAATAGATATTTATTATGAATAATGTTAATAACAATTGAAAGAAGTAACCAGAAAAAAAATTCTAAGAAACATTTTACTGCATACTGAAAGTTTATAGCATAATTGTTTTAATCTAACAAATCTCATTTTATCATACAAGTATAATAAACAAAAAATAGTACAGGTATCAGATAAAGATCACATAAATATAAGAGATATGACTTTTTATTAAAAATTACTTCCATAAGAATTCAAAATTTATCAGTCAAAGGTTACAGCTTACATAAATTACAGACAAAATTTCCTCAAGCAACATTAAAATGAAACATTTGTCACGCTGTAATTGTTACTTATTCTACAATGTTCTATCTTCATTTTATCATTATGCTATATGTGTGTTACATCTCGAGGTTAAGGGATGTTGCGTAAGTCAATTTATGTGCGAATAAAGAGCAATTTAAGATCCAATTTAGGATCTGGTTCAAATTGGGGATCAAATAACTCTCCCCTAGATAAAAGGATTTTGTCCAAAAGATATTGGTACTTCAAAGAGTTCTATTTTTCGGAATAAGATTTAAGTGTAATTATTTTGAATAACGTACCACGTCTTAATGGTGAATTAGGACATATGCCAATAATACAATGTCAATGACATATATCGTCAAGATCATCATCTTGAGCAATGTTATAAAGATTTTACTTACAACTCATTACTATTTAACAAAATTTCGACTTGTATAAATTAATTACCTCTCGATAAAAGTTGATCCAATATGCTGCACATGATTAAATATTAAGAGATTTTTGTAAAATATTTGTCGAAGACTTTTCATCATCAGAACATAGCAAATTAATCGACAAACGACATAAATATTCAAATGTATTATTAAATTAGTACACTAAGCTACATATTGGCTGATTCATTATTTGTTCCAACATTGAATAATTTTGTATTAAAAGTATTTATAATGCATTTGAGTTATTTTATCTCATTAAACCTTAAGTTTCAAATTCACGTACCATAAGTGTTACGATGTTTTTATATCATCAAATGATCTTGATATGGTACGTCAAGGTCATTAACATAAGAAGATAGTAATTTTAAATAATTACCGATGTAATATATGGTCGTGAAAAAGTTTTTTGTCAATTTAGAAGAAAGAGCTGTGAAAACAGTTTTAGAAACTAGGACGATGTTTTGTTAGGACCGATCGAAGTTGACCATCGTAAGACCTTAGAAGATACGTGTGAAAATGATCCCTTGGCGAGGTAGACGACAACCCTGAATTGTCGTAATGAGCTGTCACTCGCAGAAAGCCACCCTCCGAAAAACCTACGTTTGCAGGATACGCACACGAATATAACTCGAGGAAATCGAGCGACAATGATCGATGTCGCCCCTTTCTACTTCCACTTTGACCGGCCATTCGCACTTCCGTTTTCGTCTTCCCGTACGTTTTCTCCGAAAGAATGAACGTTAATTCGGGGAAATTATCTTGTAGACACGTTAATTATTCAGAATATATTATTTCAATTGTTCAGGAACATTTAAGTTATAAAATAGTACTTTTGTCTTGTAAATATTATTTTTGTAAGTGTACGGAAGAGTTAATTTATAAATATTATTATTTAATAGTAATTTACAGAATTACTTTATTACGTTAATTAATTTGTAGAAATTAATATTATTCAAGTTATTTGGAAATGATTATTTATTATCTTCTAAATTGTAAAACATTATCTGGACTACGTAAAAATTATTTTAATTTTGCAGATGCGAGTAGGTGATCTGTAAAAACTATAAAACTTAAACAAACATTAAATTTCAGTTATTTAAATATTATTTGTATAATATAAAACGGAATCATAAAATATCATCTACATTATGTTAAAATTGTTTAAATTATTTGAAAATTAGTTTACGAACGTCTGTAAATATTATCTTGAACACGTAAAAATTATCTTACGTATATAGAAATTATTGTATTATTCGAGTAAGTAATCTGTAAAAATTATTGTACTTAAACAAAATTATTTATATTATTCAAAAATTATTATCTGTTTGACATAGAAATATTACTCTAATCATAAAATATTATTTAAATTAGAAATTATAATATGAGCAAAAAATTATCTAAATTATATATCTATTTGTAAAATATTATTTAAATTATGTAGAAATTGTTCGATAAATAAACGTAAGCAGTTAATTTGTATGAATTATATCCGAAGGTTAATTTGCTAAAATTAGCAATATCTAAAAAGAATTATCTAATTGTTAACGTACAGAAATATATCACAATGTAAATTTTCTGATAATAAGGGCTTCTAAGGAAATTAGGTACATTTGGTAGTGATGTATAAATTGTTTAAGAATATTGTGTAAATTATGAAATTATTTAAATTATCTTAACTATAGAGATATCTATTTCACCCGCAAAGAAACTTGCAGAAATAACGCTATTTAACGAAAGTGATCTAAATCGTTCTTTGCAGAAATTAACATCATTACGAATAATTATCTAAACACCAATTTGCGGAAATGATCATTTTAAGAAAAAATCAGACATATATCTTGAATCTAGAGAATATTATAGAAAATTTAGAGTTAAATTATGTAAAAATGCTAGCTGAACTATCTAAAACCATTTCACAGGTTTATGTGTGTAGCTAATTTGTAAGAATTATCATATCTCAAAAAATTATCTAAAGTATACAGAACGTATTATCTAAATTACTCGGGAACATCACTTATATTGTAAAATTATTTTGCAGGTGTACGGAACAATTAATTTGTAGAAGTTATTTTAGTTTGTATTTTTCATGTCCTACATCATAATTGAGAAATTATCTAAATCGTTCAAAATAAATTATCTTAACTATCCAGAAACAGCATTTAAATTATAAAATATTGCTTGTATTATGTAAATATTATTTCGTAGGTATAGAAGGGAATTAATGTATAGAAATTATCTAACCATTAATTCCATTTCCTGCAAATTAATGTTACCTAAAATGGATTATGTAAATTATTCAGGATATATTATCTAAATTACCTAGGAAACACCATTTGAATTATGAAACCTTATTTGTATTATACAGACGTTATTTTATTACTAGACGGAAGTATTAACTTATAAAAATTACCTGAACTGTAATTCAATTTTTCACATATTAACATTGTCTAAGAACAAATAATTTAAACAGAAATTTGTACATAAAACTTGACAAAAAAATCTCCTAACGATTAAAAATAAGACTATAAGCGTTCAGAAGTAAACTAACAAATAAGTCAAAAGGGAAATAAAATAAAAAAACAATGATAAATCAAAGTTTCCTAAAAACAAAAACTGCAAGAATGGTCTAAATTATACAGAAACATTTATACACATGTATAAGTACTAAATTTATAAGAAGTGACATTGTTCACCAAAAATTATAAAAATATTAAGTCATAGATACTAAAGTTATAACGTTTCGCACGTAACAAATACAAAATGGCTGTCTAGTAATTGCAATAAACAATAATCAGTTTCGAAGCATATAAAGTCAGTCAATTAATCTGAAAAAAATGAAAATCTCCTAAAAACAAAAATTGCAGGAGTGATCAAAATTAAACAGAAATAATTTATACGTATGTGCAAGTATTAAATTTATAAGAAATGATATTGTTCACCAAAAATTACGAAAATATTAACTCATAGATACTAAAGTTATAACGTTTCGCTTACAACAAATACAAAATGGCTGTCTAGTAATTGCAATAAACAATAATCAGTTTCGAAGCATATAAAGTCAGTCAATTAATCTGAAAAAAATGAAAACCTAAAAACAAAAAATTGCAGGAGTGATCAAAATTTTACAGAAATAATGTACACGTGTCTACAAGCACTAAATATATACAAATCGACATTGTTTACTGAGAATGACAAAAATATTGACTCATAAATACTAAAGTTATAACGTTTCGCATACAACAAATAGAAAATGGCTGTCTAGTAATTGCAGTAAACAATAATCAGTTTCGAAGCATATAAAGTCAGTCAATTAATCTCAAAAAAATGAAAATCTAAAAACAAAAAATTGCAGGAGTGATCAAAATTTTACAGAAATAATGTACACGTGTCTACAAGCATTAAATATATACAAAGCGACATTGTTTACTGAGAATGACAAAAATATTGACTCATAAATACTAAAGTTACAACGTTTCGCATATAAGAAATAAAAACTGTCGGTTTAGCAAATGCAGTAAACAATAACCAGTTCCGAAGCATACAAAGTTAGTCATAATTTAAGCCGTAGGTAAAAGAGCGAGCTTCTCTTAAACCAGATGATCGATTTTAACGACAGCGTTACCACGACAGTTTAATTAGCATAATTGACGATATTACGGAGCATGATCGAGCACCGCGCACGCGTACATGAACGCCGTAGGTCAGGAAGGGGAGGACATCGAACTCGAGGTTCTGCAGGCACCAAAGCATTGCAAGGTCGTCGAATCTCTCCGTGACGATCTTTTGGAGACAATGACCTTGACCGAAGTGGCGCAAGGGTGAAATTATCAGACCGCCCTTATCGTGATCACCGGCGAACCTGTTACATGAATACTTTACACTTGCCGGTGTATTTGCTTCAATTACGTCGAAAAATCTTGTTTGCCCCTTTCATTATGCTAATACGATTGATCAAAAAATTATCAACCTCGGACGAGTAAGACACGGTTGAAATTGCTGTATCCTCGATGTCTATGAATCCATTAAAAATCGATCCGTTGCTTTCGATTATACGATGTTTGATTTGTATCGTCATATAGGGTGTCATATAACATATAGGTTACATATAGATTACGTATAGATTATAACATATAGAGTATAACATATACAATCGTCATATAACACGATTATGTAATTATACAATTAGACAGACAGTAACTTAAAATATGAACTAACAATTAACTTGTAAACGTGGTAGGGTCAATGATGGCCCAAATCTATGAAATTTCTGAAATTTGCTTTAACTACGCAACTTCTTAAACTAGACTTTTATGTATTAGAAAGACACTGTCTAAAGAAGTAATATAGAACTTAAAAGATGTAAGAAAATAATTTGAATATTACGTTCAAAATTATATTTTTAAATATTTGAACCTGGACCAGTAAGTTTGGTGATAAAAAAACTGGGACACACTTTATTTAATTTTTCTGTAGTTAGTTTATTTAACCTTACAGTCGAAGGAATTTTTGCTGTTAGATAACTTAAAATTTTACTGCTTGATAAACTTTTATGAAATTATTATTTTTCTATTATTAATTGTTACTGTGCAAGTTTCACAATGTTCATTCATCACATAAATAACATTATAGGTTTAGTTAAAAATATTAATTTCAACTTGTATTAAATCGAATTGTGAGTTCGAGTGCAAGAAGTTAAATACAGATTGCAAAAATGAATATAGTGGGTACTTTGTTTTATTTTAACTTAGGAATTTATTTTCCTATTTTGTTGTTTCATTGATTTGTATGTCAGTTTCGCAGAAGCGACAGCTTATCAGTACTAAGTGAGCAAAGCCATTGCTAGAATTTGTGTGGTCCAAGGCAAAAATCGATATTATTGAAAACGTGGGCGGTACAGTCTCTTTATATTACCACGTTACATATCGTTACGTGTTGTATCACCACGTATTTACAAATGAACTGGTAAATTCGGGAATCAGTGCATGTATTAATTTGTAAACTTGCAAATTTGTAAACTTGCAAGCTGCAAACGTGAAAATTGGTAAACTTGTAAATTGGGAACTTGCAAATTTGTAAACTTGTATACTTGCAAATTGCGAACTTGCAGATTTGTAAACTTTTTAACTTGCAAATTTGTAATCTCGCAAATGTGTGTCGTTGCAAATTTGAAATTTCGAAAAAAATTGTAATCTCGCGTATAAACTTATAAATTTGTAAATCTGCAAATTTGTAATTTCGCTGATCTGTAATCTTGCAAGTTTATAAACTTGTAAATTCATAAATTTCCAAATTTTTAATCTCGCAAATTTATATACTTGTAAATTCGTAAACTTGCGAATTTGTAATCTGACAAAATAAACTTGTAAATTCGTAAATTTGGAAATTTGTAATCTTGCAAATTTGTAACTTTACAAGTATACAATCTCGCAGATTTCCAATCTCGTAAATTTATAAATTTCAAAATTTGTAAATTTGCAATTTCCTACATTTCAAAATGACTAAATTTGTAATTTACTAAATTCCAGTATTTAAAACCCCAAATATCTAATTTGGAAAATGTGGAAATCTAAATTTCTAATTTTGTGAGTTGAAAATTTCCTTCGCTTTAAATTTGAAAATTTAAATATCATTCTTAAAACTATAGTTTCAGAAAAATTAAATAATCGTATATTAAATATTTTGGGTTTTCCATGTATATTGCCTACAGGTCTTTCATCGCCACCTGCACGACGTCGTGCATATATTTCAGTGAATTTGATCGGAAACACTTTTACGGGTCCTTTTTCCGAAATGCAAATCGAACGTACAATTCTTCCAAGCGAAATATTCGAGAATTTTCAATATAAGTAAGATTGCACACTTTATTGAGAGATTTGCTCTTAAGGAAACGGATAAATTACACTTCTGCTTTTCCTTTTCGTCAACGTCCTACTCGTTCTTTCGATTCTTTCCAACCCATGCTTCGTCTTACTCCATAAAAAAGGAAGACGAACGTCTAATGGATTTAACTCCCCACGGAGAACGACGGGGTTGGTTTTGAAAGGAAAGAAGATTTTCTTTAGAGCTTGGATCGTCGACCAGGTTGTACGATTGAAAAGTGAATAAGTAAAATCATGTGAATACTTCGAATTTTGGAACCATTCCACAGGTACACTCGGATGCAACGGAGGTGTATGTGTACTTTCGATAAGAAAGGGAAAGTTTTTTAATGTTCAAGTCGTCGAATTATTGAATTTTTCAAATTGCAAGGTTTCGAAGCTTCAAGGTTCCAAATTTTCAAGTTTTCAAAGTTTCAAATTTTCAAGTTTTCAAGTTCTCAAGTTCTCAAGTTCTCAAGTTCTCAAGTTCTCAAGTTTTCAAGTTTTTAAGTTCTTAAGTTTTCGAGTATTCAAGTATTCAAGTATTCAAGTATTCAAGTATTCAAGTATTCAAGTATTCAAGTATTCAAGTATTCAAGTATTCAAGTATTCAAGTATTCAAGTATTCAAGTATTCAAGTATTCAAGTATTCAAGTATTCAAGTATTCAAGTATTCAAGTATTCAAGTATTCAAGTTTTTAATGTTTCAATGTTTCAAAGGTTCAAATTTTTTAATTTTCAGTTTCAAAGTTTCAAAGTTTCAAAGGTTCAAATTTTTTAATTTTCGGTTTCAAAGTTTCAAAGTTTCAAAGGTTCAAATTTTTTAATTTTCGGTTTCAAAGTTTCAAAGTTCGTAAGTTTCTAAAGTTCAAATTTTCAAATTTTGAAGTCCATAAACACCTGGATTTCTAAATATCAATATTCACAGATTTTCTCATCTCAAAATCTCTAGGTCCTTAAACTCCTCGGTTTTCAAATTTCCAAACCCCTAAATCTCAAAGTCTCCATATACCTAAGTCTCCAAATTCCTAGATTTTCAAATTTATATGTCTTCAAATTACTAAAATTCCAAATCCCAAAATCTCCAAATATTTAGGTTTCCAAATTCTTATATCCTAAAATACGAATTTCTCCAAGTTCCTAGGCATACAAATTTACTAGACCTTCAAATTTCTATTCCTCTAAATTTCTAAGTCCCTAAATTCCTAGTTTCACATATTTCTAAATTCCTACACCTCAAAATTTCTATATTCCTACGTTCTCATATTTTTTTTATCTCTAAATCCGAATGTCCCCAAATACCTAAGTCCCTAAATTCCTAGATCTTCAAATTCTTACGTTACCACATTCCTAGGTTCTCAAATTCCTAAGCTCCCAAATTCCTAAATTCTCAAATTCCTAGGTTCTCAAATTCCTAGGCTTCCGAATTCTTAGGTTCTCAAATTCCTAGGCCCCCAAATTCCTAAAAATGTACAAATTTCTAGATCTCCAAATCCTAAAGTCTCCAAATACCCATGTTCCCAAATTCCTAGAGCCTCAAATCCCTATTTTTACAAATTTCTAATTTCACAAGTGCCTAATTTCCCATATCCGAAACTCACCAAATTTTACGCTTCCCATATTCCTACATTTCGAAATCTCCGAGTCTCTATATTTCCATATTCGTAAATTTCTAAATCCCACTGTCCAAATCCAAAATTCCCAAATACCTACGTTTAAAAATTCTTCAATCTTCAAATTTGTATCCCATCCCGAAACTTTTAGGGTCCTCAAAAATTCCTAAAAATGAACACATGAAAAGTCTCTTCCCCTTGGTAGCCATACTTTTCGTAGGAAAAGAATATTTGCTCCTGACTGTACAGCTGATGGAACAGCTTTAAAATTCCGCAACGAAAACTCGTTCGAATATCGCCCAATTTTTTGAAATCGAAATGCTCTTTTCAATCATTGTTGTTGGTTTAAAATAACAGTAACAGTAAATAACAATAACGGAAAGTAAATTTTAATTTTTATGATTTTTGTGTATATACAACTTTCACGTTTGTAAACTTTTTTTCACATCATTCGAGTTTATATTTTTTTAGTAACCTTTACATTTCTATATGGCAAAACTTGGACAATTTTCAATCAAAACAGATAGAAAGGGTACAAACTGAATTAACAAACCAGTAATTTTCGTTCGTTAATTATAAAAAATATGAATCGAACCAACAAAATAAATTGGTTTACTTGCTCTAATATCCTTAAGTTCGAAGTATAATGGACTTTATGGAGGATCAACACATTACTTAAACGAAGAAACAATTGCAGCGGAACAAATATTGAACCCTCTGTGATGAACGTAGATTGGTGGTAATAAAACACACAGGGGGATACGGAAAAAATCTTGATTTCGCTAACAACGATCGATATTCGATAAAGCAATTAGACGTGCCGGGAGGGTGTAGCAAACGACATCGATCCCCGAGAGATCGAAGATTCGTATTCGGTGGGGTGGCTTATCGAATTTTAGCGGCCATACCCTCGAGAGTACGACAAGATCAAATTCACCCTGCTGAAAATATACATGTGTACACCTATACCATACATTCGTCTATACAAGGTGTTCACGAAGTAATCAATCACTATTTTTTTTTATGGACGATGATGATACGATACAATATTCATGTTTGAAGCAATAGGTTCATAAGTTATTTATCTATAATATGCAATATCGTTTACTACGCGAATGAAGAGGATATTAATGATCAGGTTCGAAATTACAATATTTGTACAAACGAGTTTGATGCTTGGAATGTATTGTTTTGAATCATTATTTCTGGTAAATAATTCTATGTTACATAATGCAATGTACATAATTATATATTGCACGTTGTACATCATTGTGTATTATTTACACATATTTAATCATGTACCTATATATTTATTTATTTAACAATTATATATATTTGGTAATGTAATAATTGTACAAATTTGATCACAACACGTAATATATATTAATATAGTAATTATACATATTTATTCATACAGTAATTGTACACATTTATTTATGTAATAATTATTCATATTTCTTCATGTAATTGTTACACATATTTATCTAATAATTTAACATATTTATTCATGCAACATTTATACATATTTATACTTAAGTGACATACATGTTTATTCATGTCACAATTATACACTATTATTATTAAGAATTATTTAATACTTAATGCTTAATAAAAGTGTTTAATAATTGTTGTGTGCAGAGTGACAATTTCAAATAACTCATCAATCGTCCACCGCAGACAAAAATTAATATCTCGATGAAAAAGCAAAATAATTACAAATAAAAAAGCAAAATAAAACAAAATGATTACAGTATAGTACATTTCCCTGAAATTTATGCAATCAATAGTCTATTTTCACAGTACCTAATTTACGAGTTATTTTAAGTCGCCACAGCCGACAGTAAAATCACAGCTCTTAAAAACCACGTAATAATTAGACATAATTAATTAAAAATTACTTATAAAATTATTATAAGATTAATTAAAATTAATTATAAGATTACTTATGAGATTAATTACAATTAATTGTAAAAGTAAATATGTTTCATAATAACAAGTACATATTTTTAATTTAATTACGGAGAAGTGGAAACTAGTTTTAGCGTTAATAGAAAATGTTAAATAATTATTATGTTAGAAAATAAGGAAATGATAACGCTCACAGCTGAACATTGAGGTTGCGAATGTTAAGGTTACTTATGATTCTACAAATCATAAATTAAATACGATTCATTTAGTTGAGCACATGAAAATGTAAACGTCTCATTTGCTATTCCAGGTTCTAAATCCTTGTCATGTTATATGGTACAATAATGCGCAACTATGCAGTATGTGCATATAGAATTACTGGTCCGGCTTATTCCACGCTGCGTTAACCGGAGCTTTTGAAGCTGCGTTTCATTCGCTAGTACCGCAATAATTTAACTGTTTAACGCAGCATCAGATGCAACACGTAACCAGCAAATGTTTAAGTACCAGCAGAGTTATCAGAAGTGAATACGATATGATACTGTAACAAAATCTGCAGTAAAATGATTTAACTCATGCAGGAAGCAAATTATTTTACTTAACAACCCGACAGTCCCAGTTTGATTTCCAACATTTTATATTATCCATATTTGTTCATGGGTATAATTCGAGTATTTTATAGAAGAATTGAATTCGTTCGAATTTGATTTGAATTTCAATTTTGATTGAATTCATTTGAACTTGGATCGAATTTTTTTATACAAAGTTGAATTTTGTTTAAATTCGTTTGAATTTGATTCGAATCTGCACTTTATCGAATTTATTTGAATTGTATACAAATTTAAATTTTTATTGATTTCATTGGAATTTGAATTAATTAATATTTTGATTAAATTCAATTGAATTTTTTTCGATTTTGAATTTTGATCGAAGTCATTTAAACTGGACTTAAATTTGAATTTTGCTTGATTTCATTGGAATTTGATTCAAATTAGGACTTTACCAAATTCATTTGAATTTCATTCAAATTTGAACTCGATTAAATTTATTTGAATTTGATGTTTCGAATTTTGATTGATGGTATTTGAATTTAGATTTCAATTTTAAATAATTTTATGAACGTAATTCAAACTAAAATTTTGTTTGATTTCATTTGAATTTGATTCGAACTTGAACTTCATTTAGTTCATTTGAATTTCATTTAAATTTGAATTTTGATTGATTTCAGTTCAGTTTGATTCGAACTTGAGCGCGGTTGAATCTATTTTAACTTGATTGGAATTTGAATGTTAATCAGATTCATTTGAATTTGACGAAATTAATCTAAACTTGCTTAGAATTTTAATTTTCATTGAATTCATATGAATTTGAATCGAACTTGTACCAGATTAAACTAGATTCAATTTATTTAAATTTGATTCTAATTGAAATTTTGATTCATTTCATTGGAACTTGATTCGAATTTGAATTTAAATTATTTTCAGTGAAATTTGATTCGAATTTGAACTTGATCGAATTCATTCGAATTTGAACTTGATCGAATTCATTCGAATTTGATTTTGATCGAATTCACTTGTCAGTACAGAAAATGATGTTTCTTTGTTTCGATCATGCACTACAGTTACTAATGTTTAATACAAATTTTAACGCGTTATTGATATGTTTGTTGAAACTAAAACATACCATGTTACAAATTACCTAGAGTTTCATGGTTCTTCTTTTATTTTCTACTACAATTCGACGTTTCTGTTTAATCGAGCGTCATCGGAGCGAGTACAAATCTAAGTAAAATAAATTTAACGGCAATATAACAAATGTATTCCGTAATATCAAATATGTGTGTGTTCGATAGATACGCATGGTTATAATTTGTGGAAACACGAGCATTGAATGCAGCGCACTATATGTATGTACACAGTACTATCTAATAATATTTAATTACGCAATGTATATAACGATCAGCTATGCGTGGATTATGTATGGTGTAATATTAAACTGTCGTTATTTTGAACGTGCAACGAGCATTGCGTAAATTAAAGCAGTACCACGAGCTGTTTAACAGGTTAAACCATTTTAAAACGGATACCTTAATAACGAAGCACGCAGCAGAACAAATATAAAACAATTTCATATAATTGCAATTAATAGAGGTAACATCGATATTAATCAAGCTCTCATTTGTGCTGATAAAGAAGTACGCAAGTAAAAATAAAGTAAAGTGAGATAATTAAATAAGCTACTAGTACTTTTTCATAATGTAAAATTAATTTTCTAATAATTTTTAGATATATTAGCATTCGAGTAGATGATACGTACGTCGGCAAGATGTATAGATATGTAAATTTAAAAAATCGACAGTAATTGCAAATGAACCAAACTGAAAGGTTTTATCGATGTTAAATTCATGAAGCAGTAACAACGAGCTGTATTATATAGCAGCCACTGTAATTTGTAGTAGTCGCTAATTACAAACGTCAATTTTCGTGTTTTATGATAATTGGTCCAGTTAACCTGACGATAATAACGATTAGTAACTGTAAGCACTACGTATTGAATTGTACGATACACGTAATGTGAAAAAGCGGTAACGAGGTTAAATCAAAACACCATCGACATTTACTAGATTTTCTTGAAACTCGTATTAACCCTATCAGGAACGAATTTTTAATTTCAGCTATAACAAAGAAAATTTTATTTCAATTTATTTCGAGGGAATAAAGAAAATGCAATGTGAACAAATAAAGGTCAGGATTGAAAATTTTTAAAAATAACTGCAAATAAAGAAAATGTGAACGTTTATTATTTATGCAAGACCTAATGTAATTTCTTTAGAAACTTAGGCAAATATCACTAAACAGTGTTGTAGATATATTTTTAGACCAATTATTTTTACTCACTAGCAATCGCAATATTTCGGTAATATTACGATTTATTTCGCACAAGAAGAAAACGACGCCGCTGTTTGATGTGTCCTTTTGGACATGTACAAAAGAAACTTTTACTTCCCTTATGACAACTGGGATTTATTTTCTGATTAGCAAAGTTAGGAAAGATTGCACATTTATTTTTGTAACGGTTTAGGAAGCTTTGTACATATAGACGTAAACTAACTATCCATATATGTAGCCAAGGGCGTGAAGGTATAGTACTTCATATAAAGATCATTTTCAGCTAATTTTGAAACATTTTTACTTCATAAAATAAGATATAACGTGATTGGTCCCATTATTAGATACATAAAAAGAGCAACCTCCAAAAATTTTATTCTAAAATTACGGAAAAATAAAAAGGGAAGATTGAAATGAATGAAAGAGAGTTTTAGTACGAAAGACTGCAAAAACCACGTTTGTCGATTTTGAAAAAAGTCTTTATCGATTCGCTGTTTAGAAATGGTTCTACGAGCCAAATCATGGGTGAAATTGATTTATGGCGCTGTTTGCACGAAATGAGTACACCGAAGATTCGCAATTACCCAACGAAATTCCATTCGAATCCCATCGGCGAGAACCGTGAAAAATGCATCAAATATTGCAATTTGTGGACCACCCTGCTGCCGACGAACTTAATTTAAATTTGCACCATTTTTAAATGTAGATTCGCATAAGCACTTTCGTTCACTTTTCAAATGAAATTAATTTGCATTATTTTTTCAAACGGTAACGATATTATTTCTGCAGTTAAACATTTTATACGCGTGATATGTCTATGCGTTGTATGCATACGTGTGGTATAGGCATGTATTGTGTTATATGCGTTATATCGCCACTTTATATTACTAACACGTTATATTGCCACTTGTAATATTGTTACACGTTATATTGCCACTTATGGTATTCCTATTCGTTATATTGCCATCCGTTGTATTGATACACGTTATATTGTTACTTGTGGTATTTCTATGCGTTATATTGCCACTTGTGGTATTGCTACACGTTATATTGTCACTTGTGGTATTCCTATTCGTTATATTGCCACACGTTGTATTGCTGCACGTTATATTGTCCCTTGTAGTATTTCTATGCGTTATATTGCCACCTGTGGTATTGCTACACGTTATAATGCCACACGTTGTATTGCTGCACGTTATATTGTCACTTGTACTATTTCTATGCGTTATATTGCCACGTGCTGTATTGTTATGCAGCAGAATTGTAACAATACAGTATTGTTACTGGTATTAGATCCCCAACGCGTTGTATTACAGGGCGTTGCTTTCCTATGCGTTATTTCGCCACGCGTTGTATTGCCATACGTTGGATTTCTACGCGTTGTACATTACTACAATTGTAATATTACACGTAAGATTGCTTCGCGTTGTATTACGACGTATTGCATTACCTCGCGTTATATTGCATCGCGCTATATCATGACTTGTTGTGTACCGTGCGATACAATGCTTCGTTTTGTATGGCGACACGTTGTTTTATTACGTTTCATATTCCATCGTATTATTATGCAAATAAATTATATTATATCGTGTTGTATTACAACGCATTGCGTTGCCTCGTGTTATATTGTATCACGCTAAATTATGTCCCGTTGTATTACCAGGGATATAATGCTTCGTTTTGTATCGTGACACTTTGTTTTACTACGTGTTACATTGCATCGTGTTGTATTATGGCGTATATTGTGTTGCCTCGCGTTATATTGCATCGCGTTGTATTATGACACGTTGTGTTACCATGCGATATAATGTTTTGTTTTGTATCGCGACACGTTGTTTTACTACGTATTATATTGCATCGTATTGTATTATGACGCATTGGTTGCCTCGCGTTATATTGCATCATGTTGTATTACGACTCGTTGTGTTACCATACGATATAACGCTTCGTTTTGTATCGCGATACATTGTCTCACTACGTATTATATTGCATCGTATTGTATTATGACACATTGTGTTGCCTCGCGTTATATTGCGTCGCATTGTATCATGACGCGTTGTATTGCCATGGTATATAATGCTTCGTGTTGTATTACCAAACTTTGTTTTACTACCTATTATATTGCATAATGTTGTATTTTGACGCGCTGTGTTGCCTCGCGTTATATTGCATAGTATTATATTATGACGAGTTATATTGCTTCACGTTGTTTTATTACGGGTATATCGATTATCGTTGGATTGTCGCGTTATGTCCTCGCGTGTTATATAACTACGTGTTACATTGTCACGCATTATATTGCTACACGTTAAACGTCTTGCTTTATATTACCACGTTACATCGCCACGTGTGGTCAACATCAAAAATCGTATTGCTAATTTAAAAAATCCCCTCCTACATCCCGTCGTAAGAGTCCGCTGTAACCATTATCCGCAACAGATTGAATCAATGTGAACGTAGTAATATCGTATATCACGCGTATTTTTTCTGGTCGAACACGTTGAATGTCTGCTGTTCTTCTCTCATGAAAAATCATCTTTGATAATTCGTCAAATATTTAACGAAAGACTAGTCTGTGTACTTTTTCATCGGTTAGAAGAAATTCTTGCCCTCACCGGTACGACTCATTCAATTCAATTCGGTCTGTGTCGGCTGGATTCGAAGGGTGGCCTGATTAAATTCCTTCCGGAACAAGAGCACGGCTAGAGAACGAGGGAGGAGCGTGAAAAGATGGCCAACGAACCCTCGAAATCACCAGAACAACGGGGTCTTTTTGACTCGTGGCTTGCTCGATCGATTTGTTCCTGACGGACGAGAGAACATCGTTTCCGATTTTTGATTATATTTCGCCGTTATAAATTGCGTCTGTAGTATAACCGGAGCAAATTTATACACGTTCAATATTTTGCGTGGTGGATATTAAAAAAGAAATGAATTTTGTTCTTCCGAAATGAAAAATTCGATTACGGCATAATTGTACATAAAGGTTTTGAAAATGTTCATTAACTGTTTATTATCACGTTGTAGCAACGGTGAATCGAATTGTTTTTAATGTTTAATCATCAATTATTTGTAACAATTACTCAAAATTTTCGAAATTTTTCTTTAATAATTAATTGTAACTTGACTGTAGCAATTAATTCGAACTTCCTGAATTTTTAATTACGAATTAATTGCATCTTGATTGCAGTAATTAACCGAAATTTTTTAATTTTTTAATTATGCATTAATTGTAACTTAATTGTAACAATTAATAAAAATTTTTAAAACATTTAATTAATTGTGACAATTATGCGATTAAATTATAATCGATACCTGAAAAACACTTACCTGAGGATTAAAATATAACTGCTCATTGAATGGTTTTGTTGAATGGTTTAATTCACAATTCAGATTTATGAAACCGAAAATAATAAGTTAATTTTCTAATCGGAGATTTTTGCAATTAAAAATTAAGAACTTATTTAAAAAAAAATTAAGGACTTAATTTTTAATTTTTAATTATTTTATAATTAAACTTCCTATATGTAATAATTAATTTTTATGTTTAATTTCGATTTTTTCAAACTGTAAATTATAATGGAATTCTTTAGTTATAAGGTGAAGTTTAATTACTAATCATTTAGTAATTAATAATTAATGATAATTCATTTAGTAATTAAACAGAAATCCTACATTTACTTTACCTTTCGTTGTATCTGTTGCAAATATGCTACATGATTGAACATGATACAAAATTTATATACAATATTTTGTCAGATATAAATAAACTGTAAATTGTTTAATTAATGAAGTTAATGCATACATTTGATGCTTCTTATAATTACTATTATTTAATGCACCTTCTTAAAATATTGCTGTTTTGCCATATTGTATAATCTTACTTTAAATCAATTTTTTACATAAAAAATATTTATTACAAATTTCTTCTGAAACAAAGGATAAAATAATTCTACAATATTTCTGTACCTTGGTAGAAAATTGTAACTTTGGAAACGAAATAAAAAAGATAAATTTCTACTGCGTAAATGTATGATGTGTATTTTATCTTTGTTTTACTTCATTTCTTTATAAAAACGACACTCACTTTTGAACCGAAATTAAATTGAAAGAAATAATATAACGGTAGTTGGAATGAGATCTACTCGCCCTTCATAAAATGTTGAAAGGAATTTTCCAGAAACAACATTGGATTTATATTTTATTTCATTCGTTCTTTGTTCACTGGTTCGAATAATCACAAAAGTAAGCTTCTTTGGTGAAGGTAGTCTTCTTATCCGGGATAAAGGCAACCAATGACCCCCTTGTTTCTTTTCATCCTATAACCTATGTATGCTTAAGAACAGACTAATGTTATAGCAATCAATACATTTCTTATTCTTCAATTTCCTTATCAGATTATATAGGGTGCAAAAATAAAAGGAAATTATAAAACAACATTATGTTATATTTACATCTGTATTTCTAGAAAATCCAATTTGGAAACCTGAGGAAAAGTTTGTTTACAGATTACA
Organism: Megachile willughbiella; assembly: GCA_945859595.2. NCBI lineage: Eukaryota > Metazoa > Arthropoda > Insecta > Hymenoptera > Megachilidae > Megachile > Megachile willughbiella. Next base: position 18,274,267 of record OX243796.1, read on the forward strand.
AAATAATAGCTTCAATCATTTTCTTATTTATTTGTCAATTAATATGTTATACAATTTAATGAACGTAACAACTATTTAATAAAATTTGAAATTTCGTATGTAATTATTCTCCACTCTTTTGAACGCTTCTGGTAATTTTTGAAATTAAAATATTAACGATTTAAAATTTCTTACTTCTTAATATTAGTAATTCCTCTACGACCTTCCAACTTTATTCAAAATTGTTGCAATAATTTTCGAGCATAAAAAAGTAAGACGTTCTTGAATTTTTATTAAAAGATTTTATTCTATATTAAGTTTTTTCCAAATAGAATATTTAAAAATTATTCGAATAATAATTTTTAACTCTAAATGCCTGAAATTATAATTTTAACTGAAATTAATTTTAGCTCATAATTCTTGCACACGTTCATCACGATTACTTTCATTTCGAGGTTATATAAGTTTCATTTCTCAATTTCATGGCTCAATTTACTGTCGAACGAAGAAAAAGTAGAAAGAAAATTCTGCTTTTAAACTGTTTCTATGCGTCTTTTCATAGTTAGTTGCTTCTGAATCGCAACGTGCATAAGGAACATAACCATTATCCGTTCCAATTAAGAGAAACAGAAAACGTAGGACAAAAATGTGGCGAGTGTAATTAAAGCGAGTATTCTCGTCGGAGTTGGAGATGGCCGGTTAAATTAAAGCGACCTAAACTACGGAAATGTTCCGTTTAACTTCCTAACCTCTTGAAATTTTGATCGCCATCGAGCTCCTCTGTTTTATCGCATTTACAAACGCGAGTGTTGAATCATACACGAATCTTGTAGTCAACAGGTAAACAAAAAGTCTCTTAATCGGTAAATAAACAGAAAGACCTGGTGAATTATTTTGAAATATGAAATAAATTGTTTAACACTTTGACTGTTATATCAACCATGTATGGCACTTAAATTTCTTTAAATTCTATAGATCTAACATCTATATTATTAAAAATTTGTTTGCTTTCTTAACTTAAAATGCTTGTATTAATTACTTGGAATTGTAGAAAATAAGTATAACAAAATATTATGAAAACATTTGGTAAGATTTGTTAGAAATAAAAGTACTATCTAATAGAATCCTCAACTGTTACAGTGTAGTAGTCAACGTGGTAAATTTATACAATTTGAAAGCTCTTTTTAGGTTAGTTTATATTTTCACATTATTTAGATAGCTTTATTCGGTTAGAATTATTTTTAAGTTTGAAATAAATTTTTTATATAACATTTATCCAATTTGAAAGCTCTTTTTAGGTTAGTTTATATTTTCACATTATTTAGATAGCTTTACTAAGTTAAATTATTTTTAAGTTTGAAATAAATTTATTATACATTTGTCAAATTTGGAAGAACTTTTAGGTCAGTTTCATATTTTTACTTAACGATTTGCTTATTCTGTAGTAAAATGATATTTGTGATACAGATAATTTGTTTTTAAGAAAATGTTTCTCCATTTTAAATTTATTTACTTATTTTTCCATGTATTTACCCATTTTTCCATTTCGAAAACACCCTGTACATCAAACAATTATCTCTGAGCCTTAAAATATCGATAATATGAAAGTCCCTGCGAAAGTGGCAATATAAGAAGAGTACTAAACAAAATAAAAGCTTTCTACCCTTCCTCAAATTTTATTCAATTCTTCAACCACGCGAAAAATTGAAGTGAAAATTTTATAAGCATCTGCACGTATTCGCACGACAAAATCTCTTTTAATGAATGATAAAATAACAATGAAATACTGAGAACGTATTTGTCCAATGTCTGTTATTTTAATATGATTCCTCGTAATTAAATGGCAACGGATTTGAATTAAAACGCAGTGTATTTGACTTTTTAATGCCGGTTCTCGTTAAGTCGGCCAATGCATTCAAGGCAAAAATCAGAAATGCAGGTGATATCGAACGAAATGCAGTTCTTTCCGCAGTACAACGATAACTATGTGGATCCATGTATTCATGACGTACACAAATGAGCGTCATCACTGAAAACGCTTTTTCAGATGAATTCCTAAGAATCAAAAATTCTATGCCCACTGCTTCCTCTATTAGAATTGATATTATTGTTTAACGCTCTGAATGCGTTGGAACGAAAAACGCAATACGTACAGGTACATTTAAAGTAAATTAAATGTATTTACGTTTAATAAAATTAAACGAAGTAAATTCTCGTTTATGTTTAACCTTTAAAACGTTTCACTAAATTATTTATCGTGCAATTCGAGTAGTATTAACATCGTTCAATCAGAACTGTTTATGTTTATGGAAATAATTAATAAAACTTTCTCCTGGAATAATTTACTTGATAACTTTTATTAATTTCGTATAAAATGAAATACTTACTGAAGTGACTATTATGAAAAAAAAAGAAGAGTAGGAAGAATATTAGTTCTGAGTTCTGAAATCATCTATAAAATCTATAAATTTATTTCGATCTTATAGATATTATAAGATAATTGTATTTAATTAAAAACAATGTCCAATTTTATTTTTATCGATGTGTGAGTAAATATATGGGTAAAATTTATCAGTGGATATTTAAAATATTTTGTTATAAACAAAACGTAATTCTATCGTTATTTCAGTTTCAAGATTGATTATAAATAACAATATTTTTTTTTTAATATAAGTGTAGTGGAGATCCAATTTTGAAAATGGGAATAATACTCACTTGGAATTTGTTATTTGTTAAAGTCATAGGGAAAATTCTACTACTTCCAAATGGCAAAGTTCCAGTGTTCTATAATTCTACAGTCCAAATGTTTCGAAGTTTCAAGGCACTAAAGTCTCGACATTTTACAGTTCTACTATTCTAAAGTCCTAAATTTCGCAAGCTTCGAAGCGTCAAGGTTCCATAATTCTGAAACACCAAAGTTCAAAAATTTGTTTAATTAAAAATTAGACTCAAAAATTTTAAAAATCCCAAAATCTAAAAGTTTCAAGCTTCTAAATATCCAAATTAGCAAATTTTCAATGATAGAATACCCCAAAGGTGTAAAATTTCCTAAATCTCAAACTTTCAAAGTTTTCAGGTTCTAAAATTCAAAGATTTCAAAGTTTTGAAGTTCGATATTCCTAAATTTCTAAATTTCTGACTTTCTGAATTTCTGAATTTCTAAATTTCTGAATTTCTAAATTTCTGAATTTTTAAATTACTACATTTCTAAATATAAAAATTTTTAATTTCTGAATTTCTAGAGTTCTGGAGTTCTGAAGTTCTGGAGTTCTAAATTTCGAGAGTTCTAGAGTTATAATATTCTAATATTTCAGAGTTCCACAGTTCCAAAATTTAAAAATTCCAAAATTGTAAAATTCTAAAGTTCTTCATACAGTAACTTACCAAGTACTTAGTTAACATTTCAACGTCTCAAAGTTTCAAAGTGGTGAAGTTCCAATATTCTGAAATTTTAAAGATGCAAAATCTAAAAATTTCACAATTTCGAAATATCAAAATTACACAATATCATATTCTTAGAATCTAAACGTTCACAATTTAAAATTCCTTCATTTTAAAAATTAAAAAAATTGTAATTCTCATAATCTGAAAAATTTCACAATATCACATTCTCATATTGTAAATATTGATTTGACAATTTGAAATTTCCAAAGTTTAAGAATTTCAGAATGTCACATTCCCAGAATCAAAACATTTCATAATTAAAAATTCTTAAATTCTAAAAATTTCAAAATTAAAAATTCTCAAAATGTAAAGATTTTACTTTTACAATTTCAAATTCCCAAAATCTAAAACTTTTACAATTTAGAATTCCCAAGATCTAAAAACTGCACAATTTCAAATTCTTAAAATCTATAAATTTCGCAATTTTTAATTCTCAAAATCTAAAAATTTCACAATATCAGATTCCCATCGTCCCAAAATCTTTTCAAATTTACAAAGTTTATAAACACAACTTGCGTATATTAATTTGATCAACATATTATGTCACGGAAATGCTTCATAATGTTCGAATAATTTGAAAGGCATACTTCATTGCTATAGAGTTCAATAAAAACTATTATGAATTGGTTTCCCTGGTCGATACGCGCCATTAATAATCTCAATCGATTCTCTGAATTTAAAACCTGCAATTTCAAGAATCTATAACTCGTTGGCTTTCAACTTGCGTAGTTCGCAGAATACCAATGCAATTCCACCGTACTGAGTTCAAACAGATATAGCGTAAGTATAAAGTCATGTAATTTTCATTGTTAACAAAAAAAGCAGAACGAGATACGATCCATTTAATCTGTACACGTTTGTACGTTGCAAGAAAATTGAAACAGTTCTACTGCTGATTGCGAGTTAATTTTATAAAAATTCTAGGAATAATATTTTTACTCAACAATTATTATTTATTTTAAGAGCATTATATCGTTCTTTATATGGAACAAAATTTTTATTCTTGATTCAGAACGTTTCTATTATTAATTATATGAAGTCTATAATTTCTTTTTATTATAATATATTTATTAATATTTATTAATATTAATTTTATGAATATATTTTTATTCTAAATTATATTATTATCTAAATTAATTAAGTAAAATATGTTATTATATAAAAATTTATATTATAAAATTACATTAAAATTTAATTGTATTAATTTGATTATATTAAATTTTAGAATATTAAAGTTTAAATTTAAAACTTGAATTTTTACGTTTTACAGTGACATCAGGTAATCATTCTTAACGTATAAATTTTTGTATAAATTTATTTTTATACAAATTCCCTAATAATACGTTGAGGTTAGATTAGATTAAATTTAAGCATAACAACAATTATTTTTAATGTGTCAAATGTTTATATGTTATAACGAGGTATAAGTTAGGTTAGGTTGAAGTTAAAGTTATTTTATTTTATTTTATTTTACATTAAGTTAGATCACATTTTTGCGTTTTACAGTGACGTCTTGTATTTGTTTCAGATAAGTGCAAACAAGAAAATTGATAAAATCCCTGCTAATTTGATGTACGGTTAACTTAGGTTAAATTTAATACAAAGCAACTTAATATTTTTATATATCAATGTCCCATAGTGAGGTTGTAGATAATTTAATAATTTTTCGAATAATCGGATATCATGTTAGTCCAGGTTAAGTTTAATATGTAATAATTTTATATTTTTATGCATATGTCTTATAGTGGAAAGACGTACCTTACATTTGTTTCAAATAACGGCTAACATAATATTTGATGAATTTCAAATAGGTTAAGCTAAGTTCAATTGTAACAACTTAATACTTATAATTTATAATTGTAATTTTACATTTTCATATGTCTCATAGCGATATCATTTATCTCAAACTTGTTTCAGATAATAACAAGGAAGATCAATTTCTTGATAGTGTAATATGAAGTGAGGTTAGCTAGATTTCATATGAAATAATTTAATTTCTTTAAACTTGTCATGTATCTCATAATGTAGTGACGTATCTTATATATGTTTTAGATAATTACTGACATAAAATGTGATAAATATCTAGGAAATTTACTATGCCGTTAGGTTAGGCTAGATTTAAAATGTGACAACATAATATTTATAATTGATCACATTTGGACGTCTCATAACTAGATCATTTATCTCATATATGTTTAAGATTATTACCGACGAGAAATTTCATTTGAACATGATGTTACGTTGGTCTGGACTTAATACGCACCGTTAATATCTGTAAATGACGTAACATTTCCATATGTCTCACAGGATCATAAATCTTACATTTGTTCAAGATAATTACCATCAATGATTAATTTTCTGATAATGTGATAGGATGTTAGGCCGGGTTTAATATGCATGAATCCAGCATTTTTAAACGATGATTTTTATATGTGCCTTCACGGGAACATAAATCTTACATTTGTTCGAGATAATTACTATCATGAAATTTGATAAATTTCCAGATAAGGTGATATCAGGTTGTCGTTGTCCAGACGGAAGCGTATGTCGCTGGGAAGTAAAGGAAGCAAAAGAAGGAAGGGAGACTTAATAATATCCAGAGGGACACCGTGGCGCCATTATCTTTAAGAGCATATTCCCTCTAAAGTGGCACAGTCTTCTCACTATAGTGCAATATCGACGAACATAGAGGAAGAAAGATGAATAGAGGGAGCGGGCAAGTCGGAACCCTTCACTGGTAATCACCGCGAGAGGATAAAAGTGACCGTTCCTTGTCCTCTTTTCTTCTTCTAGTTTTTTTTTTCGACCACTTCAGAAATTTTACGTCGCTCACAGAAAGTAATGCTTCACTCTATGAAGATATTTTAATCAAGAATAAGAACTGTCTACAATGTACAAATTTCAACCATGTAGGGCATATGGTCATAAAGATAATGACAACCATATTTCACTTCCGAAACTGGGTTAATAAATAAAGAAAAATTGATTAGTAACATGTTATTGAATATAGTTCTCGCTGATTCATTCAGTACGTAAAATGTAAACATAATCAGATATTCACATATTGTCATGCGACTGAAATTAATATTACATAATTGGGTTTGAACGTGTCAATAAATGGTCAAGTAATATTAATAATCAAGGAAAGATTCGATACAATAGTTTTTGATAGGATGGTTAGAATAATGGACAAGAATAAATGACAAAGGATAAGGATGACAATCAGAACTTTAAACTGTGGTAGCGGCTTAAGCAATTACGTCATATAGAACTTTCAAGCGTGGCAGCGGCTTAAGGCTGCTCTAGTGGGCTTTGAAATGAATTATGGACAAGAATAAATGACAAAGGACATGGAACAAAATAATTATATAAAATTAGAGACTATAGAAAAATATCAACCAGCGAATGATCATCAACGTCGTGGATCAAAGTTCTATATTAATTAAAGAATTAATACTTCTAGAATTGTTAAGTGTGGCAGTGATGTGGTGAATTACATTAACCAAAACTTTCAAATATCACAGTGACTTATTGGATTACATCAATCAAAACTTTGAATTATGGTAGCGGCTTAAGTAATTACGTCACACAGAACTTTCAAGCGTGGCAGCGGCTTAAGGCCTCTCTGGTGGACTTTGAAATGATCGGTAACTTTGAAACTCCCTTTCTTGAAAAATATAAAAGGTATGGCAGATATTTTTACAGGTATTTGTTAAGTAGACTTTTGTTTACAATCTCAAATTTAGAGACGTAATTAAAGAAACAAAATGGCGACGCGGAAGTACAAATAATAGAGTGCTTGAACGCAGAATTTTTTTGATGCAGGTCATAAAAATTGTTATTGTAATTTTAAATAAAAAATGTACAAATTTTATTTATTACTATATTACTAAATTTCTATTCCCAACTTCCTATAGATTCCAAATTTATTTTCTGGGAATATATATTCCTAGTTTTTTATAATTTCTAATTGTTACATTTCCAGTTTTCTACAGTTTATAATTGTTACATTTCCAATATCTTACAGTTTCCAATTTGTATATTTTCCAGATTTCTGTATTTAGAGAACTCTAGGTTTCCAAATTTCTATATTCTCCAACTATTATATTTGAAATTTCTTTTCAAAACTCTGTGTTTCCGAATTTCTATATTTCTAAATTTCTGTATTCTCAAATTATTATGTTTCTAAATGTTAATATCCTCAAGGTTCTATGTATCTCAATCTCCATACGTCTGAGATCTCTGTATTCCAAAATGTTTATATTCCCAAATTTGTATAATTAAAAATTTCCATCCTTCTTAACATTTACAATCGCCAAATTTCTATACAATACCGTTATGTCTATACTACCAATGATTTGTAGCCCCCAAATCTATATACCTTTAAAATTCTACAGTGTCCAAATTTCTGTATTTCCAAATTTCTACACTCTTCCATTCAAAATCTACAACTCCCAAATCTTTATATTCCCAAATTCCTGCAGTTCACAAATGTTCAGGTTTCCATATTCCCAAATTTCTATATTCTAACATCATTACATCTCCAAATATTGGTATCCTCAAATTTCTATATCCTACAATTTCTTACACTTAAATAATTTGAATATCACGTTTAAGTATTTAAATGTTAAATAAAACCTGTCTAACACATTTAGGACCAGCCGAGGTATTGATCAGTCAAAGGAAGTTAAGGTAGTAGCGATAGACAGGGACCTCACACAGTCATATAACAGATACGTAGATCCAGGAAGCATCTGAGCTTCGATAATCAGCACGTTGATCTCCAACTTCGGGCAGCCCATCGAATGATACGGTTCAGTACAGCGTGTGAAATTTATACTGATTGATAGTGACGGCTACATCCGGGTCCGTACAATAAAAGTGAGTTTTTGTAGGCATGCAGAAGTATTCCGTAAGAACGAACAAGACTTGGCCCATTCGATCTCTTGGGCACCATCGATATCGCATTTAACCGGTTCAGACGAGACTTTCACTCTCCACCAGTTTCACGTAACCTAACCCAGGTACATCGTGTTTATGTTGTATCGTTTATTCATGTGACATACACTGTCCACCATTAGTAGTGGAGCATTCGTCAAATACAATAAATATCCTAAGGCACATGTATACCGGTGATTGACTATTCAGTGAGAATTTTTTTAACCCGTTGCACTATTTTGACGAGTCTGACTCGTGACGCACTGGTACTTCAGTTGGGATCAATTTTACTCGAATTTTGAATATGCTTCAATTTGGAGTTCAAGTCCAATTATAATTTGCATAGTCAACGATTGCATAATACCATGTTGTCATAACATTTCAACATTCTTTGTCTGTTTTAATATTGTAGCTGTGTTTAGTTAGTTCTGACTGACGCACCTGACAAATTGAGCGCAAGGGGTTAATAATAACATTTCTGCTTATTTTGATCGTTTAAATTAATCAGAATATAATAACAAAAGGTTTATAGTAATTATAAGATTCTATAATTCGATACAGGCAAAAATACTGTTATGAATTACTTCAAGATTCAACGTTTTTAAAGTCGTTTCATAATGACTCAAGCAAGTGTGGGAGTAATTTTGTTAAAATGTGATATAATTTTTTAAGCAGTAAAGTTGTTTTAGATTTATGAAATAATAGACAATTCGAATGAAATTTATTTTCTATTGATTTTGTTTAAATATTGAAATTAAGTTGTGTGTTTTTTTACTAGTACGTGATAAGATGGCACTGATCGGCCATTATACGCAATTAGACGCCATTTTATATTTGATGAAATTATTAAACGAATCAGCCTTAGTAAATTTATTACACTGTTAATATTTATTGTATTAAAGTATGTTTTGCTTTCTATAAATTTCTGTTAATAATAACTGTACAAGAATATCATTTTTTCTTTATTCTTAAACTCGTAATACCAAACTACCCTGAAATTTTTATGTATATACTTCTAATTACTTTTTACATTATAAAGTCACATAAATTCTTCAGAATGTCGAAAAAAAAAGTTTACGCACAGAAAGTCTGAGCAGCAGTAAAAAGACTTTAAAACAGACATTGCGTAACAAATTGCCAGTGAAAAGTTTCATGTACCAAAATTAGATCAAGAAAAAAAAAATATTAAAATTGATTAAATGAATTTATTATAAATAAAATATTTTCATTTCACAAAATATCATCTTGTTTTTTTAAATTAATAGATATTTAATATTTGAAATTATAATAATTAATGACTAGATCATAAATATTATTTAATTACTGCGTTACATGAATATATTCACATTTCAATTAATTTAAAACATATTCTTTCATATGTAGATTCTTATTTTCTCTGAAAGTAGAAATTTTACCCTTTTGGACAAACTTATTTAGTATAATTTTACATTGTATAAATATAAACAAAATTACAATTACCTATACTACACTAGGACATTTATTTCATAGATCATTTTTAATACTACATCTACGAAACCGGTAAAAATGACGAATCTGAAATTCCTTCTTTCAATGATAAAAGTTAATCGTTAATTGCAAAAATTATACTTCAATTTTCAATTACGACATCGTTCAATCAGAAATGATATTTTAATTCTAAAAATTTAATTGTTTATTTGTTAGAAATAAGAAATGTTGAAATCTTGATGGAACGATTCACAATAATCAACAGATAAATCGCAATCTGAACTTCGCCTTATTTTTAGCGGTTGATTTTATTTTCTTTTTTCGTTGCAAGCCAAGCACCGTTCTATAGATACAAAATGGAGGAAGCAATCGAACAACAGAGCTCATCCGATCGAAGTAAGTTGGAAGTTTCCTCGGCAATTTGCCGTGTACTGAAAGCAACAAGAGTGAATTATAAGGCTATTTTAAACAACCGGTGATTTATTTCTACAGTTTCAGTCTAGCTTTGAAAGAAATTTCTCGACACGATAGCTTTCCTCGGGCGTTAATGTATCTTCGTTAAGCTTATATTAAACGTCAAAGTCTATTTAAAGCGGTATCAGTGGATATTTCGATCTTCTATGTAAGTATCTTCCACGTAAGAGGTGTTATAATAGTAGCTTCTGTATTGTACAATTTTAAACATAGGTACATTGTTTATATGTCCATTATAACATATTTTTATCGCATTGTCGTAACAGGAAGTTGCTCAAAGTTTTGTTAAAAACAAGTTAAAATAGAATGTGTAATAATAGAATTTAAAAAGATTTATTATAACGGGGTTAAAAAATAGTAAATAAACGACAAGTTATAAATACAAAAATGTAAAATACAGAAATAACAATAAAATATAGAATACTAAATTAAAAAATAGAATTAAAAAATATATTATCATAATATTAGATTTTTATTTATATTTTCATGTAGAATGTCAAGACTGACGTCCATTTTATTGGTGTCATTTTCATATATAATTTTACAATAATTTTTCAATTAATTTTGTGTATACAGTGACTTCGGTAAATATTGTTTCTTTTATTTTTCAATAAAAGCAGTAAATATTATATATATAATATGTTTGCAAATTTTTGTGGTGACAGTCCTGTATGTCTTTGTCTCTAACTGTACATAAAATTTTAAGGTTACTTTTAATTTTTAAATCATTTTTGTGTCTGTTAGATTCATTGTACGAGCAAGGTCCATTGGATCCTGAAGAAATTCTTTTTTGTAGTACATTATGCTTGTTATTAAACGAATAATTAATAATAATATTAATTTACTAATTTCATTAATGAATTTCTAGCGATAAATATTATTAATTATTATTATTATATAGATAACAAAGTTATAAATTACGGACCTAATTACAGTAGTAAATATTTAGCTATTCGTATTATTTAATATTTATCTTCTTTATTAAAAAGAACATTACCCTAAAATATCGACACTTTTGATATTTTTATTAAAATATCCGTCACAATTTTCTTCTATAATTTCTAAAAATAGCCTGTGTTTGAGGGTTGTAGGCCAGAATAGTCCCCTGAAAATATTTCAATATGGCACATTTTTATGTAGCATTACAAAGCACTGTAAAAGCGGGATGATTTTAGAAAATTTCACGCGCCATGATTTCTCCCCGTCAAAGTACATATTCCCCCATTTTTGGCCGCATCAATGAGCTCGGAGATACAGGATACAATTCCGAACGGATTTATTGGTTTCGTGATGGGGTCGGCATCTACTGTAAGTTGCCTACGAGGGTTTCGAGGGTGCGAGTAGAAGCTTATGGGGGGATTATCGCCAACAGCACGAAACATCGCAGCACGACATTTTCACTTGAAACTATTGGGATGGTCAAAGAGTTTATTACAAAATACAGTGAATGACCGAATTATTACACTCGAGAGATTTCTTCTTAAAAATATACCACAGACGCGACTATAATTAGCTTAACCCTTAACGGTCACACTGGGGTATGAAACGACCCCAGCCAATTTAGCTTCCATTTTAGCCACTTTATAACCTTAAAATCTGAATAAAAACCTTTTTTGAAATCCCGTATTTTTACTATTTTTTTTTTTTTCTCAAATTATATCTCAAGTGTTCAGTTAAAATTTTAGCTCTTTGTACTAAAATTGAAAAAAAATTTTGAATTTTTCTGTGGAAACCGTCATTTTTTCAATTTTTTCATGTTCAACGTTTAAATTTACTGAAATCAGAAATTTGTTAAAACAACTATCAAAGATTATTTATAATTTTTTTCAAGTGTCCCAGTGTGACAGGTATGTTATTCTGATGAAGTGTGAGCGTTAATAATGTTACTGGTACTTGATATGTTGATAAGCTGCAATATACAAACAATGCATAATATATGACCCCTATATTACAATATATGGCCTAATCCGAGCATACATAAGTATAAGATGCTGTTCTGAATAAGTTACATTGACTGATTGTTCCTGATTTTTGTCTATTGTCTGGATAAGGTTCTTCATAAGTAAACAACATATATTTTCTCTTCGTTTCAGTCAAAGCTGACTCCATTTCATGTTTTTATTCTTGTTGGCAGACAAAAAGACAAAAGAACGCTGCAGTACCAACTTAGAAATACAATTTTTAGCTTTTTAGATTGCCAACTTTACAAACATCAACACAAGGTATATTTTTTTTACTGCTGCTGGCATTCTACCTCTCTGCATATTTTAACATTGTTTAAACTCAGCATTTTCCTGTTTCACTACAATGTTTATATTAATTTTAATCGTGGTCCATGACTATTCATTTACAGTGGCCAAATAATTATACTCAGGAGGTTTCTTCTAAAAAATATGCGATAGACGCGAGTTTAATTAGTTTAACAATATTATTGGTATTTTATACATATATTAAATACACTTTCTCAATATTACACTTTTCAATATATTTTACAAATTTCCAGTGTGTGATTGATTTTGTGAAAATGATATTTGAAAAAGAAACTAGTATTCCACGTTTGATTAATTTCCTCCACGTTTTCTTCAGTACGTGTCGCTGTAGCATAATTGATGAACAGGAAGAAGGAAGTAAAAATCCTCGACGAGACATTTTATCCTGAAACGAGCCCTTTCGGTCCCGTCAACTAATTTGCATGTTGCTGAGACAGATGTTTATGTACCCTAACTTCTCACTCCTCGCCTTTTTCCACTACCCTGCTCCAATCTACTTCTGCCGCCATCTTTTTCTGTATGCGCGAGCCTCCTGTCGCTTTCTTTTTCATTCAAATGCCATCTCACGGCATAATAAAGCGAGGCTCCTTTAACGCCTGGCGAAATTTGCGGCTCTAAGCTCCAGACTCGTTTTTACAGAATTTGTTTTCTTGATCGATAAAGATTGTTGCGACAATCTTCTTGTTACTTCTTGCACGAAAATAGATAATATCTGATAGATAAGGAATGAGGTAACAAAAATAAAGAAGTATATTTTATTGTAATTATACTATAAATGGGACGTTTATTTTACAAGTGGCCTTTGGTCATTTATGTTTAACCCTTTGCACTCGAAGTTTTTATTCATTCATATTATCAGCAACCCAACAACTTTCAATCAAACAACTCAACAACCCAGCAACTTTCATTTTCATTAAAAAAATCATATTCACATATAAGTAAATGATATGCGCACTAAAAGAAAGTCATTATTCTCAGATTCATTGGTGAATCATTCATTATGAACTGATTGTGAAAATTATTTGTGTTGTCTCCAGAGCGGAACCCTCGAGTTTGAAGACAAATTTTAAATGGCTCCGGAGCCCTCGAGTACAAAGGGTTAAATTGATATACTTGAAAGTTTGTATTTCGATGGAATTAAAAATATACGTATAGGATGTCAATGTATCACGCTCCTAAAGTGTATCTAACAATAATTTTGTGAGTTAAGTTTACAATTCTTATTAAAATGTGTCTTCTTATGAATATATGTCTTCTTGCCAGGAATGGACTTAAGCCACTTTCAAAACTAACAACTAGATTTGTCATAAAATTTGAAACACCCCAAGTCCATTCGATAGAATTTAAAATGCCTCGAACTGAAAAAACAATATTCAGTTTATTTTATATTTCATTACAACACTTGGAAAACACCATTTATTCAGGAAATCTAACTATATAAATTACATAACAATTTACTACTCGTCTACATTTTGTGTATGCCGGAGGGATTTGAAGAAGTCACGGTGCTTCTGTGTAAATTGTATTAATACTAATTAATTACAAATATTAACTAATTAATAATAAACTGTAATTACCATCATCACTGCCTTCGGCTATTTTAAAATCCGCAATTTCTGACATTATTAATAATAGATTGAATGTCCTATATTCAATATATCCTATATTGTTAATCTCAAATTTGCAAGCTTCAAAAATTTTTAATTTACAGATTATAACATTTCTGGGTCCCTAAATTCTTAAATTTCCAAATTCCAATTTCTTTAGTTTCCAAATTCAAAAGTTTCACAACACAGGATTACTGAATTTCCAAATCTCCAAATCCCCAAATCAACGAATCTCTAAATCCTCAAATTTCCAAATTTCCAAATCCTCCAATCCCCTGGATTCTTGAAATTCCCAATTTCCCAGATACTCAAATCCGCAAATCCTCAAATCCTCAAATCCTCAAATCCTCAAATCCTCAGATCTTCAGATCCTCAAATCCTCAGATCCTCAGATCCTCAAAACCTCAGATCCTCAGATCCTCAGATCCTCAGATCCTCAGATCCTCAGATCCTCAGATCCTCGAATCTTCAAATCTCCTAATCGTCAAACCCTTAAATCCCCAAATCCCGAACTACCGAAATCCCCAAATCCCAAAATCCTCAAATCTCCAAATCCCCAAATCCCCAAATCCTCAAACTCTCAAATCCCCATATTTCCAAATTCCCGAATCCTCCAATCCCCTGTATTCCTGAAATTCCCAATTTCCCAGTTACTGAAATCTTCAAATCCTCGAATCCTCAAATCCTGAAACCCTCAAACTCTCAAATCCCCAAATTCTCAAATTCTCAAATTCCCAAATTTCCAAATCCTCCAATCCCATAGATCCCCGCAATTATTAATACTAATTAATTATAACATTAACTAATTATTAATTAATTGTATCTGCCATCATCACTGTCTTCGGCTATTTTAAAATCCGCAATTTCTGACATTATTAATAATAGATTAAATGTCCTATATTCAATATATCCTATATTGTTAATCTCAAATTTGCAAGCTTCAAAAATTTTTAATTTACAGATTATAAAATTTCTGGGTCCCTAAATTCTTAAATTTCCAAATTCCAATTTCTTTAGTTTCCAAATTCAAAAGTTTCACAACACAGGATTACTGAATTTCCAAATCTCCAAATCCCCAAATCAACGAATCTCTAAATCCTCAAATTTCCAAATTTCCAAATCCTCCAATCCCCTGGATTCTTGAAATTCCCAATTTCCCAGATACTCAAATCCGCAAATCCTCAAATCCTCAAATCCTCAAATCCTCAAATCCTCAAATCCTCAAATCCTCAAATCCTCAAATCCTCAAATCCTCAAATCCTCAAATCCTCAAATCCTCAAATCCTCAAATCCTCAGATCTTCAGATCCTCAAATCCTCAAATCCTCAAATCCTCAAATCCTCAAATCCTCAGATCCTCAGATCCTCAAATCCTCAGATCCTCAGATCCTCAAATCCTCAGATCCTCAGATCCTCAAATCCTCAGATCCTCAGATCCTCAGATCCTCAGATCCTCAAATCTTCAAATCTCCTAATCGTCAAACCCTTAAATCCCCAAATCCCGAACTACCGAAATCCCCAAATCCCAAAATCCTCAAATCTCCAAATCCCCAAATCCCCAAATCCTCAAACTCTCAAATCCCCATATTTCCAAATTCCCGAATCCTCCAATCCCCTGTATTCCTGAAATTCCCAATTTCCCAGTTACTGAAATCTTCAAATCCTCGAATCCTCAAATCCTGAAACCCTCAAACTCTCAAATCCCCAAATTCTCAAATTCTCAAATTCCCAAATTTCCAAATCCTCCAATCCCATAGATCCCCGCAATTATTAATACTAATTAATTATAACATTAACTAATTATTAATTAATTGTATCTGCCATCATCACTGTCTTCGGCTATTTTAAAATCCGCAATTTCTGACATTATTAATAATAGATTAAATGTCCTATATTCAATATATCCTATATTGTTAATCTCAAATTTGCAAGCTTCAAAAATTTTTAATTTACAGATTATAAAATTTCTGGGTCCCTAAATTCTTAAATTTCCAAATTCCAATTTCTTTAGTTTCCAAATTCAAAAGTTTCACAACACAGGATTACTGAATTTCCAAATCTCCAAATCCCCAAATCAACGAATCTCTAAATCCTCAAATTTCCAAATTTCCAAATCCTCCAATCCCCTGGATTCTTGAAATTCCCAATTTCCCAGATACTCAAATCCGCAAATCCTCAAATCCTCAAATCCTCAAATCCTCAAATCCTCAAATCCTCAAATCCTCAAATCCTCAAATCCTCAAATCCTCAAATCCTCAAATCCTCAAATCCTCAAATCCTCAAATCCTCAAATCCTCAGATCTTCAGATCTTCAGATCCTCAAATCCTCAAATCCTCAAATCCTCAAATCCTCAAATCCTCAGATCCTCAGATCCTCAAATCCTCAGATCCTCAGATCCTCAAATCCTCAGATCCTCAGATCATCAAATCCTCAGATCCTCAGATCCTCAGATCCTCAGATCCTCAAATCTTCAAATCTCCTAATCGTCAAACCCTTAAATCCCCAAATCCCGAACTACCGAAATCCCCAAATCCCAAAATCCTCAAATCTCCAAATCCCCAAATCCCCAAATCCTCAAACTCTCAAATCCCCATATTTCCAAATTCCCGAATCCTCCAATCCCCTGTATTCCTGAAATTCCCAATTTCCCAGTTACTGAAATCTTCAAATCCTCGAATCCTCAAATCCTGAAACCCTCAAACTCTCAAATCCCCGAATTCTCAAATTCTCAAATTCCCAAATCCCCAAATTTCCAAATCCTCCAATCCCATAGATCTCCGCAATTATTAATACTAATTAATTATAACATTAACTAATTATTAATTAATTGTATCTGCCATCATCACTGTCTTCGGATATTTTAAAATCCGCAATTTCTGACATTACCAATAATAGATTGAGTTTAGGCCACTTTCAAAGTCAATTTTTAAACTATTAAAATAACTTAAAATTTTGTATGAAAAAATAAAAATAAAAATAAAATATTTTTAATCGAATAAGCATCAGCCTAATATTGATAAAACATCTATAGAGATTATTATCGAATTTTATTAACGTACCGTAAATGCTGTGTTATATTTTTGTATCATCAAATTGGTCGTTATTATTTGACCTAATATTTGCGATCTATCAGGAGAATTTCAGGTCAATAGAGACTAACGTTCGAATAGATGGTCGGTGTACGTAATACCGATTTATGTGTATCTCAGGTGGTGCGTGAGGAGTCTAATTAGATCGTCCAATGATGCATGATGGAGTGACCACGATTAGATCATACCTCATGGGATGTCCTGTAATCCTGTCAAATCATCCTACACTAGGCCAGAACAGTCTATTGCGTTACTGTCATAATTATTATGTGTACCTAAATATTTTTTTCAATACTTTTAATAAACAGGATCATATTCGTACCATTTTTTATTCAAATACATTAATCCATTTACTACCACGATCTCCAAATGGAGTTTTGAAAATATACACAATACATATTTTTTCTATTATTTGCAATATGATTATATTAAATAAAATGTGTATTCGGTAAACACTTATAGTCTAGTTTTTGAAATCATTTTTTGTTTGTTGCTTAACTTATAAAAGTATTTGACATATAAATTTATAAATCCACGCAGTAAAATCAAAATAATTTGGCAGTTAATGGGTTAAACATTTGGATAAATTAACACTCGCATGACGGTGTTTGGGTCTTTTTGGACACTTATATGCTGGACTGAAAGTCATTTGCTTATGTTATACATGTGTCTTGCTTCTAATGGAAAATTTAGATTTTAATAATAATTTAGATAATATATTAATACATTATATATTAATATTGATATATTTATACAGTCAATTTCAAGATCAATAATATTGTCCAAAAATATTGATTTTAAACTTGTAAATCTATATGTTCTTAAGTTGCAAATTCTCAATTGTCAACATTTTTAAATTCTTTAATTCTCAATTTCTTATATTTCTAAATTCCTAAATGAGTAATTGTATATTTGAAATTTCTTATAATCATAAATTCTTAAGTTTGTAGACTCAGATTTCCATATTTTAAATTTCTAAGATTTCAAATTCCCAACTTTTTAAATGTTCATCTTTCAAATTACAACTTTTCAAGCTTTCACATTTAAGATTTCCCTAATTTCTAAATTTCTAAATTCTCAAATTTAAAAAATTATAAAGTTTCAAATTTCCAAATTTCTAAAGGCCTAAACATATAAAGCCCCAAATTTTTAAACTTCCGAACTTCCAAATGTTCAAATTTCTAAAGATTTCCAAATCCCCAGTCACAAATCTCCAAATCTGAAAATTCTAAAATCCTCAAAAACTAAAATTCTTATATGTTAAAATTCCCAAATCCCAGAATTCCCAAATCCCAAAATTCTCAAATCCCAAAATTCCCAAATTCTAAAACTCCCAAATCCCAGAATTCCCAAATCCCAAAGTTCCCAAATCCGAAAACTCTTAAATTCCATAATTTCCAAATCCTAAAATTTCCAAATTCCAGAATTCCCAAATCCCAAAATTCCCAAATCCCAGAATTCCCAAATCCCAGAATTCCCAAATCCTAAAACTCCCAAATTCCATAATTTCCAAATCCTAAAATTTCCAAATTCCAGAATTCCCAAATCCCAAAATTCCCAAATCCCAGAATTCCCAAATCCTAAAACTCCCAAATTCCATAATTTCCAAATCCTAAAATTTCCAAATTCCCAAATTCCCAAATCCCAAAATTTCAAATAAAAAATTCAATTTCTTAAACTTTCAAATAAAAAAAATTCTCAAACTTCCAATTTTCCAAATTTCCAAAAATGATCGTATATTAAAAGTACTGTAACTCCATGCATCATTAATCAACATGAAGATAATATTCAAAGAGAAAGCAAAATACGTCTTACACGCAGCACATCCATAAAATATTTTATACAAGATGCTACATGCGATAACTGATTATGCGAGTTGT
The DNA here is from genome assembly GCA_945859595.2 of Megachile willughbiella. Lineage (NCBI taxonomy): Eukaryota > Metazoa > Arthropoda > Insecta > Hymenoptera > Megachilidae > Megachile > Megachile willughbiella. The sequence continues at coordinate 18,293,415 of OX243796.1, forward strand.
TCAAGTGGTTGTAACAATGACAATAAATATTATATGCGAGAAGCACTTTGCTTTTTCTTTAAATATCATTCTTCATTGTTGATTTACGGCATGTAAAAAAATCACGGTGCTTCTAACGAGCACATTTTTCAAACAATACAAAGAAGTTACATGATCGCTTCTCGCATGGTGACTCCTCGAATTATTCATGAAGTAAACTCACTATAATACTATTTACTTCTTTATGTGTTATACTACACGGTGAAGTGAACTTCACTGTAGCTACAACATGAAAATGAATAGAAAAACTTCGAGAAAAGTACACGTAGTAACTTCTGGACAAATACCCGTTTCGAAGACCAAATCAAAGCCCCTGCAGCAGGTATTTATCGAGCAAGCAGCCGAATGTAGTGAGACTCTAGGATAACTCGATCTGCATTTGTTCGTTTGTAGCACGCTACAGGCTACAATTTCGGATCTTTTCACTTGAAATTTTGAGGATAGTCTCGACATCCTTAATTTTCTGTATAGACTTTGGCGGCGATTAACTACAGGAACCTGCCGTCATTGATCGTTGTCGAATCGATAAAAACCCGTATTTTTATATCACTTTCCATAATTTCTGACACATGGAATCGACTGGAAGCACGTTAAAAGCTCTGTAACTTATCGTTGACAATACTTGATCATTGACGTCAGTCGTGAAATCAACAATAATTGTGTTTGGTATCGTTTATGATGGTTTCAGACACGTTTAATTGTTTAGAACGATTTTAAAATCTCTACCTCATTCTTGTTCTATCTATACAGATACTGGAAATTTTAAATATACATTTAAATTCACTTGAGGCACCTGGTCAGCACTAATATAATTAATCCTATCAAAAGTCGCATAGAGTACCTTCGACTGAATCCTTCTTTACGCTTAAAAATCACTATTGGATCAACGATATTTTTATTTCTTCTCATTCATTACAAATTTGTATTCGATTCAACGAGACTAAAATGACAGATATTCGTAGGAAGCGCAGCGTTAAAGAAAATTAATTCGCTAAGTGAATATTATTCGAAGTGGATGCATCCACAGATACCTACACCTTCTCGTAGCCTCGAAGGAATCTGGTCTCAGGCCTGAGAGTGGAAGCAGAGGTCATCGAGGTCAAGGCAGTGAGGGCGTTCACCAGAATTATTCTCCTCGTTTCTTCCTCCTCTCCTTAACTGCTTTGCCGACGTCTTCAGTGCCAAGCTACCTTTACCCGCACAGACTGTTAGAGTCAATAAAATCTTCTCTCTTTCGGTTAATGGAATGCTTCCAAGGAAAACACCTCGTTTATGTATTTATTTTCCTTTTTAAGTAAGTCCATGTTTATTGAACAAGGTTCGACATTAATTAATGGAATTTCACACTGATGGCTGTAGTCTGTAACTCAGTTAAATTTGGTTAATTTAATACGATGCGTTGCATGAATATACCAAGACCTTTGTTTTTATTAATCTGAGTTCTCGGTTGAAAATTATGGCCAATATTTTCTAGATACTAATATTTTTTAGATACTAATTCGAGAACAGATTGTATGAAACTAATTCGTAGTACGCAAGCAAATTAAATTCAGCTGATTTGTATAAAAATTAAATTTTAGGCGTTTCATAAATATATCATTTATGAAAAATTGTTTTATTGTGTTTTATGTACAAAAAATACGAAAAATCATCTGTCGCATTCCTATCGTCACGAATTATAGAAAATTCGATTTGGCAGACTACTAATAAGATTTTCTACTATATTTTCTTCGACATGGTTTTAGGTATCAGTTATTGCAAGTTCTATATTTTTATTAACGTTCTCCCAATTTGTACTTGCGTTTGCTTCAGCGAATAAAAGTTTTATTGATTTATCTTCGTTTTTCAGTCATGGTGCCAATACCATTTTCGTTCTAACAATGTGCGAAGATGCTACAATGGATCTGTGAATGGTTTTTGTAACCCTGAATTTGCAATCATCTCACAGTTGAAGCAGTACCATTATCAAGTTAGAAGCTAATCGTAAAATTTTACGATTATCTCGAGGAGATACTTTTGGAGGGCGACTTGAACATTTCTGCACACCATGATTACGTATTTTATTAACATGATCGGCAATAGCACTTCTTGAACGACCTATTTGTTTCGCAATATAGCCGTAACCTTTGCCTTCAATGCGGAACGCATCGATCATGGCTTTTCCTCTCTTTGAAAGTACTTTTTCACGAGGCATTTCACTTTCTAACCTTTATGAACGAATCGTACGAGAGTAAAATAAAACGAACGAAGGTAAAATAATGAATTTGTTTGCTTATGAAGCTTAATTAACGCCAACATATAGAACGTGATTAGTATATTTATGGAAGGCTTGGAAATCAGGTTTTAAGCCAGCTTAATATTTACGTTAATACGTCAGTTTTCTTTTACATTCATTATTTACACGCTATGAATCAGTAATTTAATGAATACTCACCATAATTTCCTAGCAAATCTCGGATCATTGAAAATATGGAGGAGTGGTATGTCTATGCTATGCACTGTATGAAAAGATCGCTTTAAATGCACCAGTAATTATGAAAATAGTGTAAATCAAAATGTATAATATTTTGTACTGAATTGTTTAATTTTATTAATACAATATTTTATTAGTAAATTAAATTTTTTTTGAATGTTTGAAAGTTGAAATTATAATGAAGTGGTAAATTCGTGATTGAACGGAATTCAGTTCCATTGTTATTTTGAGAACCGTATAAAGCATTTATATCCTGATAAATGTATCATTTGCGAACAAATATATAATTATCCTTTTCATTACATCATCAGGTAACGATATAAGTACATTTTATATAATAATTTATGATCCGTGCTAATTCATGAATTGGAAAAAGTTGTTAACGTTTTAATGTAAAAATACTTGTAGAAATATATAATTTAAATTGCTGGAGGTATAATCATTTACCTAAGCATTTAATGATGTATTTTACTGATGAGCACATTACCGCGAAACGTAAATAATTAATGTTACCAAGAAATGGAAAACGAAGCAGAAAATACATAATTATTTTCATTATATTCCTGCAGAGTTAGTTCAAGTAAATGTGCATTGCAAATGTATATGCACATCAGTAACCAAATCTCTTGGGATAATAGTGTATTAAATTGCGGTACAATTTGATACAGTGACATTGCAAATGAGTATTGCATTCTTCAAAATTATTGTGCATTTTAAATATTAGTTATGATTTATAGTTCTTTTTAGGATAATTTCTGTTTCTGTAGTTTTTCTTATAAAATTGCTGTAAGAATACATCAGTGGACACTCGTTAAAAATTTGAAAATCGACAAATGTCTAAACTACCAACTCTTACGACAATTCAAATTTGACAATTCAAATCTCAAATTTTCAAGCTTCAAAAGTTTTTAATTCGCAGATTCTAAAATTTGCGGGTCCCTAAATTCCTAAATTTTCAAATTCCAATTTCTTTAGTTTCCAAATTCAAAAGTTTCACAACACAGGATTAGTGGATTATTAAATTTCCGAATATCCAAATCCTCCAATTCCCAGATCTCCAGATCCCCAAATCCTCAAATCCCCAAATTCCTATATTTCCAAATTTTCAAATTCCCAAATCGCCAAATTTCCAACTTCCCGAATTCACCAACCCCCTAGATTCCCATAATCGCCAATTCCCCAGATCCCCAAATCCTCGAAACCTTAAATCTTCAAATACCCAAATCGTCAAACCCTTAAATCTCCAAATTCCCAAATCCTCAAATCCTCAAACTCTCAAATACCTAAATCCCTATATCTCCAAATTCTCAAATTCCCAAATTCACCAATCCCCTAGATTCCCATAATCTCCAATTCCCCAGATCCTCAAATCCTTGAATCCTGAAATCTTCAAATCCCCAAATCGTCAAACCTTTAAATCTCCAAATTCCCAAATCCCCAAATCCTCAAATCCTCAAATACCTAAATCCCCATATTTCCAAATTCTCAAATTTCCAAATCCCCAAATTTCCAAATTCCCAAATCCGCCAATCCCCTATATTCCCATAATTCCCAATTCCCAATGTCCCAGATCCCCAAATTCTCGAATCCTCAAATCTTCAAATCCCCATATCGTCAAACCCTTAAATCATTAAATCCCCAAATTCCCAAATCCCCAACTCCCCAATTCCCCATATTTCCAAATTCTCAAATTCCCAAATCCACCAATCCCCTAGATTCCCATATTCCCAATTCCCCAGATCCCCAAATCCCCAAATCCCCAAATTCTCGAATCCTCATATCTTCAAATCCCCAAGTCGTCAAACCCTTAAATCCCCAAATTTCCAAATACCCAAATCCCCATATTTCCAAATTCTGAAATTCCCAAATCCCTAAATTTCCAAATCAGAAAACTCACAGACCTCCACATACGAACGTGTCAAACGTACCATAATTGCAGTCTACATCAGAGATAAATAGCATAGGTAACATTACATTATGCTTATGATCTAGATCTCGCATCAGAAGGTGAAGACAATAGAAGCAACGTGTAAGTTTCAGCAAGTTTCATCAATTTTTTCACATTACCATCAGATTGCATCTAACATTTTAATAGCTGCAATCTAAGTTCCTGCTGCATAGTTAGCACCACGAGTAGATACATTAACAGTTCTCGAGTCCCCTCGAGTAATTAAGCTACCTAGCTGTATCTATTACAACAGTTACAAGTTAGAAATAGAACCACTTTCTTGTATGCAATTAATTTTTTTTAACGGGCAAGGGAAACTAGGTAGGACTATAAACAACCCTTCGACAATGGAACACACGCATCTTTTTCATTTGAACGTTTCAAACTTCATATCATGGTTTTATATATTTAGAATCGAGTTTCCAAAATTATTTGGGCTGCAGAATTTTCAAAGACGATGGGATTTTTGCTATTTTATAAATATTCATTTTATAAATTTTATATAATTCGTTTTATAAATTCTGATACTTTCTGTCACTCTGAATTTCCATAATTCTGCAATTCTGAAATTCTGCTATTCTACAATTCTACATTTCAACAATTCTACAATTGTACAATTGTACAATTGTACAATTGTACAATTCTATAGTTTTATAATTCGACAATTCTACTGATCTGCAGTTTTACAGTTGTACCGTTCCACAGTTCTACAGATCTACAATTCGACAATTTTACAATTCGACAAATTTACAATTCGATAATTCGACAATTTGACATTTTTATATTTCTACAGATCTGCAGTTCTACAGTTCTACAGTTCTGTAGTTCTACAGTTCTCCAATTTTAGAATTCCTCTTCTATCGTTCTACAGTACTATGATTCCACGGTTCTACGATTCGACGATTCTATGATTCTGCGATTCAATAATTCTATGACTGCATAATTCCACGTTTCTATATTTCTACCATTCCATAATTCTGCAACTCCATAAATCTGCGACTTTATAATTCTACGAGTCTAGAATTGTAGGAGTCCATAATTCTATGATTCAGTAGTTCTACGATTCTACAATTGTGCGATTGCATAATTCTATAATTGCACAAGTTTATAATTTTACGATTCTACAACTCTACGATTCTATAATTCTATAACTTCAAAATTTTTTAATTCTGAAATTCTACAATTTTACAATTCTAAAATTCATAAAAATAGAAATTAAAAGGTTTTGAAGTTCGAAGGTTTAAAAGCTCCAATGTCAAACTCCCAAATCTCGCAAGTAACTAAACTGCAAAATTAAAAAATTTCGAAATCCTAAAGTACATAAATCTCAAATTCGAAAATTTTTAAATTCTAACTTCCTAATATTTGAAAGTTCTGAAGTGTCTAACTTTCAAAGTTCAATAGTTCCAAAATTTCAATATCCCAAAATTCTATACTTCCAAAATAACAGCATTAAAAAATCCCAACATCTCAATATTCCAGAAATGAACATATCTTAAAATCCCAAATTCCCAAATCTACAAAACTCCAAAAAGCCAGATTTCCAAATTTTCGAAATCCCAAAGTTTCACATCTCCACATATGAAATATGTATATATTATTACGCATTCGGATCTGAAAGCGTTAAATCGAAAGGTAGATAGACCACTATCTAAACTAATTACTCATCCAAAGCAAATTACTGCGTTTAATAAAATTGTTCTGGTCTTGTAGATCTGCAAGAAGGTTTGCTGGAGAATACATAAGTACATTCGAAGTCGTTGACGCGTTTAAAGCACGGCGTAAGAAAGAAGAGGTTGTAGTGGCTTGTAAAGATGGTAATTTTCTGATTTCGCAGTTACAGAAGTATAAAAAATATTCATCGTTACGGTGTCATGCACCTTTCTCGAAGTCTCGCTCACTTACTCCTCCTCTTTTATCGCTTCGAGTTTATTCTATTGTTAGAGCGCACTTTGAGGTAAGTGTACCAGAACGTCGGTTCTTCTCTTTGTTAGTCACCTCGAAGAACAATAGAGCTTCACGGTACGAAAGAAGTGGAAGTAATGATCTCTAGAAACGGTGAGAATATGCGAGCTCTGAACGCGGTTAACTTCTTTTTTTCCGGTTTTATCAAGTTCAATTAAATTTGGTAGTCACCTTTGATCGACTGTTCAAACTTGTCGTATAATTAATGATAGCTTGAACATCGTGAGTTCGTGACATAAAAGGGTGTCCTCACTAGTGACCGAATAGTCTGAGTACGATTTTTAGCGACTCTGACGGAAAATAGCTCCGACGATCTTTGTTTATCTTATATTGTTTTGGCTAGGAGAGACAACGTAAGTAGATATTTGGTTTCCATAATTTTCAGCTGAAAAATTAATAAAAATAAAGGGGGTTGGTATATTTCTGAAACGCGCTGTATTAGTAATTAAATGTTACTGTTTATTAGAAGCGTCTAACAAATAACTGATAAGGTGTAATTAGGAGCATACGTGTGTTAGTAATAATACAAAATAATGGAAATACAAAAAGTTTATATATGTCACCGTGTTCCTGGCAGAGTACAATACAACTTTTTCCTCTCCCATCTTTTTTAAATTCTCTGCATACGAGTAAAACACTAGAATATATTACCGTGAACAACTTACATATTTAATATTCCACACACATCTTCATATGACGTTAAAAAGTATGTAGCATTCTATTTAAAAAACTGAAACCAAGTTTCATTACTCGAAAAATAATGCAAATATAAAACGTTGATGTATGTCACCGTGTTGCTAGTAAAATACAGTACATTTTTTTGCAAACCTCATCGTATACGAGAGAAACACCAGACCATATTATCACGAACACCTTATATGTTTAGCACTTAACACTCGTTTTCATGACATCAAAAACTATACAGCATTCCATTTTAAAAATTGAAGTCTACCTTTAGTTCCCGAAAAATAATGCAAATACAAAGAATTGATATGTTATTTTCTTGCTCGTAAAATGCAGCACAATTTTTTCCACCCCCACTTTTTTAAGGGTCTCTGGAGACCGAATACTTCGAGTACCATTTTTAACAACTCTGGGAGAAAATTAATATGCTCCGGCGATCTTTGTGTATCTTATGTTGTTTAGATGAGGAGAGACAAGGATAGTAAATATTTGATTTCCAAAATTGTGCAAAAATGCGATTTCGCTTTGCCAGGATCTTCAAACCAAGAAGTAATATTTGGTCATGATTTTTTTTCCAAAATGTTCTTTGTACAACAATCTAGGTCGGTAGAGTTCGATTTTACAATCTACCCTTAAAATTTCACGAGAAACATGCAAGTTTTTATAGAAAAAATTTGTTCACATCTCATTTTTCCAAAAAAGCGCTCTTTGTCGACCTAGATTATTTTATAAGGAATATTTTGGAAAAGAAATCATGACAAAATATTACTTCTTGGTTTCAAAATCCTGGCAAAATAAAGTCGCATTTTTCCACATTTTTGGAAACCAAATATCTACTATCCTTGTCTGACTAATACACCATAAAATAAACAAGGATCGCCGGACCTCATCAATTTTCTGCTAGAAGCCCTAACAATCTCCAAAGATAATACTCGATGTATTCGGTCACCATAGTTGACCCTTCAGATGAATTTTATAGTATATTGATTGGATACTAAAAGTACCAACTAATTAAATGGTTTCAGATTTCACATTTTATATTATAAAATATTGCTAACGTGTTTTTATCAAAATGTCTGTCATATTTTGTTACAGAAATGTTTGCATATGTTAGCTGATGCTTCAATATTTATTTATTTATTTTTCCACTATATTTTCTATTTAAAAGTAAGAATGCATTTAATGCTGGTCGTTCTAATGTTAATGAATATAACTATGTATTATATGTATTTTGTCAATATTCATAACATAAAATGTGTTTCGTCAATATTCGTAACATAAAATAGCATTAGCAACAAAAAATACAGAAAATAAAGTTGTTATCAGTAACAAAATATACTACTGTCTTACATACCGTTCGTTCAATTTTGTAGTGCGAAGAGTCTAAAAGTTTTTTACGAAGTAAGAATATCACAAAATGGCACTTACCATGGACGTAAAGGTTAAAGCTTACTGAAAATGACTACGCAAACATATTATGAATATTCATAGCAGGGCATGGCTTATTGTTATTTATGACCAGCAATGTTTCATTACAGATCAATTGTTCAATTTTGAAATACAAGTGTCAAATTATTTCAAAACATAAACACAATGTAAAATGGCATTTGTGGTATATGAATTTCAAGGTTAGAGTTTGCTGAATACGACCATCAAAGTGTTGCATTAATATTTTTAACACAAAATGACTTCTTGTCAAACAATGTAACAAATAATGTTAATGTATTGTAGATCAATTATCTCATGTCGAAATGAAAAAATTCTAAAACGATTTCATGACATGAAAGTATTACAAAATGGCAACTATAGTACATCAATTTAAAGCTCAAGCTATAATAAAAATTACTACATAAATGTTGAAAATAATTTGATTAGTTCTTTACTGGAACAATGAATCGATTAATTCACAGGTTACTATTATTTACCATCCAGTTCTCCGTTGCACGAGTTTTTCAATTTAAAAAAAATATGTATTTGTGAACTCGTACGAGTACTAATATTAAGAAAAATACAGTAAATAAATATTTTCCTTATAAAAACTGTACATTAAAGAACATACTGTCTATAATATCTTAAACTTGCAATATTTTGAAAAGGTACGATAAAAAATTATAGTTACAATAAACATAAACATTGTCAGTTATTTCATTTATTAATTAATTTGTAGTTCACTTTTGTTTGACAAAATCCAAAAGTTTCCTATTTCTGTTCTTCCAATTTTTGTTTATTTTCATGACAACATATTCTAACAGTTGTTTGTCGAATTGAGTTAATATTTTATTCTACTTGCAAATTTGTACACCGCTGTTTTCATTCTAATCATTTATTTGATTTAGAATCCGCGTTTAATTTAGGAAACTGCGATGATCAAGTTTCCCTATCTCTGTAATCAAGTCTCCCCTTCAGTAAAGGATACGTGCGTATATTATTACAAAGAGAAAATGTTTAAATTCTGTAATTAAAAACATTCTTTTATGATTAAATAATAGGTTAATTGACAATATCTTAAGGATCATAATGTAAGCAGTAAAATATAGTGTTCCAAAAATTCTGGTACAAGTGCTCGAGGAATTATTCTGCATGTAAAAATAAAAAGAATAAAATATTCTCATATTTGCCTTCAACTTTTGGAAAATTGAATTTGGATATTCTTGAAAATATTTATAAAAATGTTTATCTACAACAATGAAAATAACAATTTCAACACTTGTGTCGTTAAACAATTAATCAGTGTCATAAATGAATAAACATAATTATTAATAAAATAGTTATTAGTTATTAGTCAGTAAGAAAAATTATTATTAGTAATTATTTTTTAAAAGACAGTATCCTTTCCAATATTATTGATTACATCCGTATTTATCGAAGTTGCAACTAAGTTAATCTTTCATTTAAATAATAATGACTGATAATGTATTCTGATAATTTTAGTATCTACATACAAGATACGACTTCTTATTATAAACAATATTTCTACAAATACATAAAAGAATTTTCAAAATCAGTTCATCCAAAAATGAATCCAAACATGGAAAAAGTTTATTCTTTTTGTGTCAATGTATTTCTTATACTAATTTCTTAGGATGAGGCTAGTTAGTATTACCACCTCTTATACTATGATTTCTGGGACACATAACCTAAGAAATTATTACGTACACATAACGTAAGAAGTTATTACGTACACATAACGTAAGAAATTACTATTAGCTCTACCGGAAAGTTCCGTCCACTAATGTCACTGCTCCAGTTTTTCACCTCCAAAGAGTCATTCCACAGAAACAGAATGCACAAATTACCATGAAGCTAGATCACTAATAAATTACTATATTCTAAATACTACCAAATGTATTACCTTAATTAAAAAAACATACAGAACTTTCCGATAGGTCCGGCATATCGATGAAAGAGCAAAACTGTGATCAGCTATCCCACCTCATCCCAAGCACACCATAGGGAGGTCGGAGTGTTACCATATCCAAAATGACCGAAAACAGCGATTCGCGAAGAGAAAGAAGACATCGAGGAAAAGAGAAAAAGTCTGGAGGGTTCCGACTGGAAGTTTAACGAACTCGAACAAAGAAAAAGGGCCTCTATAGCGAGGGACGAGGATTGACGAATAGGGTGCTACCGTTAGCTCTAACATTGGGGTGGAGCAGAATACACGTACATTCTCTCCACCATCAGGGCAATGGCAGCAACCCCCGTGTATTACGAGCAAGCCACCCCCATAACGCTACCCCTTGGTGCTGTATCGATCCATCGCCATGCCGGATTCGAGCCCCTCCAACGTGCCAGAAACTTCGGGACGCCGTGTGGCGGGCATAGTCGAACAAGAGAAACACACGGACGAATCTTCAGCTACTTTTACCTTTGTTTCCTCCACGTCGACCACTTTCTTTCCTCTATCCTTTCGCCTTCGTTCGAGAGGGCCAAAGATGTCACGTTTGTCTTTTCCATGGTGCGCGGTTCAATGTCCCGCTAACTCACCCCTGCGCGTCATCCCCCTCTGTTAGCAACATCCCAGCAGAAAGTGATGAATCATCCTACTTCAAACTAAATATCACACGCAGACTTTGGTGACTTAGTGGGTTTTGTACGGTTGGATTTCGAGACGTGCTAGCAGCTCGTTTGCAAATTTAAGACGGAAATTTTCAACTGTATTTTTTCGTATTACGCTTTGGAGGGCTCTCGTAGAAATGGTTGCATGCATAACTTTTCACGTGACATTGAACGATGAAAGTTTATGGATGGAAATTTCTTTTCGCATATTCTTGAGGGTACAAAGTACTTTATACAAAGAACGTTACTTTTATAAAAAAAAAGTAATTCGATGTTCTGGGTTAAGTTGGATGTATTGACCTTATATTTTTAAGGTCTCTCGGGAGCTGTACGTTACTATTTGTTGCATTTTATTTAAATTGCGTGCTATTCTTCTGTTGCACTTTATTTTATTATTTTGCTGCATTTTACTTAGATTGTAGACTGTTATTTTGTTGCATTTTATTTTAAGTACATATGATTATTTTGTTGAATTTTATTTCGATTGAATATTATTATTCTTTTGCATTTCACTTAAATTGCATGCTATTATTTTTTGCAATTTTATGTAGATTATATATTATTATTTTGCAGCATTTTATTTAAATCACATACTGTTATTTTGTTGCATTTTATTTAAATTATATACTATTATTTTGTTGAATTTTATTTAGATCGAATATCATTATTTTTTGTTCATTTTACTTAAATTGCATACTATTAATTTTGACAATTTTATTTAAATCACGTACTGTTATTTTGTTGCATTTTATTTAAATCACATACTGTTATTTTGTTACATTTTATTTAAATTATATACTAATTCTTTTGTTGCATTTTATTTAAATCACATACTACTATTTTGTTGCATTTTATTTAAATTGCACATTACTATTTTATTTAGTTTATTAAATTGCACACGATGTTTTTATTGCGATTTCTAAAAAAATTGTTACCAAAAAAAACTGCGGTGCTCTTTTTACTACGACCATATTTTTTAATCGCAGAACACAAACAATTTAATAACTTGCGTTACGTTAACTGTACTAGCAACCTCGTATTTTTTTACGGAGATTTTTCAAAAGCTGCGAACAACCAATTTTTCAATTCGAAATTGAGATTTAATACACTACACGGTGCTCATATTGTGTAAAAAATTTAATAAGAATACTTTAGACAGAGTATTAATAACAGTTTTTGCTTTACGCTTTAATATACAACCATGCTATATTTCAGAACTTAATTACACTATCTAAAGTTTGAGTTTAACGCGTTAAATGCTGGTGTGAAAACGGGAGTGAATAGTAAAGCGCGTTTTAGTTATTACAATTATGTAGACTAGATTAGTTTCATGTATCAAACTAAAACTTTCGAACTTTAATAGAATGTTTTGATCAAGTTAATTGTTGTTTGAAAGAACCATGTAAATAATGAATTTCAAATGAAAAGCATTGTACACAGCGTGTCACTTTCATGCTTATGAATTCTGAAGTTTTCTATTGTGAAACTATTGTAAAAGGCTTCAAATTAGTTTGAATAATAGAATAGTAGTGTGAAGAAACAACAAATTGGGATCAAGAAGATAGTTTATAGCTCTCAATTATACGAGGTTTTATCCAATTTTTTTAAAAACCATAAGGTAAGTGTACCCTATATCGACAAATTATTTATTTTACTTTAGTAAATGTTGGAAATAAAATGATTTAATGATTGAAACCTTAAGACATTTAGGTTTAAACTATTTTACTATCTCATAGATTATTCTTCAACGCATTTATTAACAAGTGTAATTACAGATGTTAATGTCATTTATAGGTTATGAAACGAGTAAGTATTTCTACGGTTAATTTCATAACAAAATTTAGAATTTCATATAATTAATTGTATAAGTAAACTAGAAACGGGAAATTAACAGTAAAATTATTATACAATATTGGAAAGTTGTATTTAATTATATAAAGTATAAATAAGATCGTGCAATATTGAATAATTGAACTATTCAAATAATTAAATTATAATTATTTTGTAATATCGGAAAATTATAACTAAATTTTTTAATAAGTATAATTAAAATGAATATAATTTGTTAATAAAAAGTTATAATTAAAACTATATTTAATTCCAATGTTAAATAGAATACAAATTTTATTAAAAAATGATTCAAACATTCAAGATGTTTAAATTTCGAATTGTATCAAACACCTCGTATATTTCTGATTGTATTTAAAATACGGTACACTTCAGGGCCAATATGGTGTCAAGTACATAACGTCAACGTAGACAGATCGAAAATGAAGTCCTCTCAAATGAACAAAAACACCGTGGTTGCCGCATTAATTGCAAGCTGCAAAAACAATTATCGAGTGACAGACTCGTGAATGTTACCGGTAATCAATATTCCAAAAAGGTCCATTTGTATCGCATAAAACATTGTCAACTTGACCTTATTTTGCAGTATACATATGTACATATATTCAAAACGTAATAACCTTTATCACATATTTAGCAATAGTAATTTACAAAGGTAATCATTTGTTTTCTTGTTTATTTAATAATTATTTTAATTTTTTAAGCACATATATTATTCTTTATCATACACTTGCTATATGTTAAATAATTAATTAATAATTAATAATAATTAAAGAAATAAATAATTAAATACATGTTAAATAATAACGATCGCTAGTATCAGGAAAATAGAGTATTAGTCCTGAACTTCGAGCTTAAGGAGTTTCGCATTTTGTATAAAAATTAAATAAATCAATTTTTATTATTTTTGTACGTTGCTGGTATTTGAATAATAGCACAGATGCGAAATATAACGATAGTGTGTTTTAACATGATTTTAAGTTAGATTTTAGTGAAGTTAGGTGTGTCTAACGCATTGTTTAATAGTTTTGAAAATTAATTGTTAATGAGGATTTGTATATCTACTTTTTTCCTGGGCACCGCAAAAACTAGCGACGACCCTGTCTCTATCTTTTAATCATGATGTACAGTCTGGAGCAAAGACTTCGTCAAAAAAATTTACAAACGTGAAAATTTGGGAGTATAGAAAGTTGAGAAATTCAGGGTTTAAAAGTTTAGGGACTTGAAGATCTAAGAATTTGGGGATTTTAGGAACTTCAGAAATTGAAAATTTGAAAACTAAAAAATTTGGAAGTTTGGAGATTGCACGTTTGCAAACTTGAAAATTTGGAAATTTGGAAGTTTAATAATTTGATGATTGGTTATTTGGGAATTTGAAAATTTAATAATGTAGTAATTTGATAATTGGTATTTGAAAAATTCAAAATTTAGGAATTTAGTAATGTGGAAGATTGAGGATTTGTAAATTTGGAAACTTGACAATTTAAAAATTCAAATAATTTTCGAATTTGATAACTTGGGACCTTGGAAATTTAGTAACATTGGAATTGATCATTTGCAAATTCGAAAATTAGGAAGTTTATAAATATGGGAGATTGAGTATTTGAAAATTTTGAATCTTAACAATTTGAAAATTTAGAAAATTTTCGAATTTGATAATATGAGACCTTGAAAATCTAGAAAATTTAGTAAGGCCATTTGCAAATTCGAAAATTAGGAAAAGTAATTTGATAATTATTCATTTGCAATATAAAAAATTAGGAAATTAGGAGGTAAAAATTAATCATATGTATTCATCTTCTCTAATAAATTATTTACAAAAATTCTGTGTACCATTTTTTAAATACAAAAAATATATATTCAGAAAAAGTTAACTATTGAACTATGGACAAATAACTATCATAACCATGACCAATAATAATATGCATTAACAATGTAAATAATTAAGAATTAAAAATTAATAAAATATATTAACTTTCTGTAAAAAATCATTTGATACAATCGCAAATATTTTTTAAATAAAAAATAACGTAACTAAAAAAATATGAATTCTTACAATTCACAAATAACTAAGAACTCAAAATAAATCACATACACTAACATTCTCCAATAAATTGCTCGAAATAGGTCAAAATTATGGGTACCTTTATAAGATACACCCTACATAGTCATCCAACAGAAAAACAGTTAGGTTATGTTATCTTATATCCGAATTCATTTTTCATGTAACAACATAGGGAATAAAAATGCCTATTCTCTTGCCCCTTTTTCTCGCTTTTATCGTCGTTCGATATCGATTGCTATCATCCTTCACGTGCGAACGATCCAATGTTAGCCGCCCCTTATTTGCCATGTAATACACTTGATCGTACTGGTTCAAATCAATTTCTCTGTTGTGTTCTGCGATCAAGCTTGAACACGGTTAATTACACATCCTGCCAGTTCACTTCCGCTAATTTATTTGTCGATAGTATCAAAAGGATCAGAAGGATCCTTCTGATCTTGAGTCCATATTTAACCCTGGGACTTATAGAGGAACTTCTATCTTTCGATACAATAGGGTTGATTTAAACCCCGATCTAACGGTACATTCTAATACATAGAAATGATTTTTTAAATATAAAACAAGGTGAATTGCATGTGGGCTACGGTGAGAAAATTGTAAGAACAATAATTTAACTGCTAGAGCTGTTGTAAGATGCAGTTAAAATTATAAGTACACTTCGTTATCAGGGTTAGTGACGTTTAGGATCATTAATACGTTAGTCGTTAAAATTATTAAGTTTTAAATTGCGATTCTTATTTGATACGGAGAAGAATAGTAGTCCGAAAAGTTCAGATGTTAAAAATAAATGTTTTAACCGTATAAGATGGCCAAAAATGCCCTTGAGTTACACCCAATACGTTACTCGATGGCATATCCAAAAAGAAGTTCCAGCTTTTAGCCTATTTTTCCTATTTAACGACATACAAAATTCTGAAAAAATTCTATAACATTGGGGTCCAAATATTATAGAACTTTTTCAGATTTTCTAATTGCAAACTGTTGTTCTATAAAATGAAAAACCGCAAAGAAATTAGAAAATTTTTAAACTTAAAACTTTCAATTTAAATCTATATTGTACTTGTAAAAAAAAATGAAAGAACTAAGTCCAGTGGAGAACTAAACTACCTAGACCCTTTGCCAAGTTGATAATGACGGCGGAAATCACTAAAATCATGATGACAATGTGAACAGTGATCATAATACAGGCAACAGTTATGTCAGAACAGTAACGATGATATAAACCATAGAAGAACAGTAACGTGAGGGGTTAAAGTGTTAAAAATGGGATGAGTTAACAAAAAATCTGCTAAGTGTGGGATTCGAACCCACGCTCCCAGAGGGAACCAGAACTTAAGTCCGGCGCCTTCGACCGCTCGGCCAACCTAGCTCTGTTTTGCGGATGTGGCTGCATTATTTTCCTGCCATAAGGACATTAGGTAATAGATTAACCTTATAAAAATTACACAATCAAAAATCAGTAGAAAAAAAAACGAAACCAAAGGGTGTTAATTTGAAATGTAGGATTAAATATTCGTCAGTATATGTAAAACAATGTTTTAATAATATACATTATAAATTAATAAATGTAAATATTAACACCGTTGAAATTTATAATGTTATAAGTCAGTATCCTTTGTATTTCGAAAGTTTAACGAACGCTTTACTGAACGCCGCTTGGAAACTCGATTAGTATGCAGAGAAAAGTAATTTATCGACAGTTCGTTAACGAAACGGAGGGAAAAGGGGGTTTGGGTTTTGCAGCAACCCTATCCACCAGATGACTAGTGTGGTCTCCCTCTTTCCATCATTCGACCCTAACTGCGGCACATTATAGTGTACCCGTACTAGATTGTCACCGACTGTGTCCAATTTTATTTCCGGCTCTAATTGATCGACTAAAATGTCCTAAACACTTTCATTTGTAATTCTAATACATTATACAAAAATCAATTGTCGATTAAATTGATTATTTAACTTCTTGACGTCTAGTCTTCTTTTGTTTCTGCCTAAAATGCCCAAGTTGGATTATGTTCAGTTTCAAAATGAAATAGGAACAATTTTGCGAGATGTTATAAGCAAGATTATATAATTATATGTTTAATAAGGGAAGATTATGCAATTACATGTTGTATAAATTATATAATTTAATTTCCTTTTAAAAAATAGTTAATTATTGGGTGTCATCGTTGGGTTGGAATTAATTTCGTCAAAGTAAAATTTATAATCTTCGTACTAAGAATAATTTTTAAAAATCCGTGATACAATAAAAACAAAAAACAAGGTAAACAAACAAATTTAAATAATAAAAGTCTTCGCAAAAAGACAATACTTTATACACGGCTACATTAAAACCCAATATACACTATGTCATTGAATTTTTTCAGAATTCTTGCTTCTTACTAAATAGGAAAAATACAGTATAACTCGATAATCAGAAATTTTATTTTATCTTTCTAAACCTTTTATATTAAACGAAACGTGAAGAAGGGAAAATTTGATATAAAAAATTTGATTATGTTCAATCCTTTTATTATTCTTTATTTTCTTTTTCAAGATACTAATTCAAAGAAAGATTAGATATGATTTATTTATATAAATGAAAAATTAGATTTAATTTGATTTATGTACTGAAAAAATTGTCAAGTATGCCGTGTCAATCCCAAATATCTTCCACATACACCTTGAACGTCCAAGTATTGGATTACTCACCCTATGATACATCGGTGAGTCTGAAAAAGCAACCGGTGGTCGTTTTCACAGTGCACACCCGTTAGTTGTCGGGCACGTGGCCATCATGGCGTTATATTCCCATGGCTGGCACGTGGCCTTACGACGGTATATACAGCCGAATCCCCTTCATAACCAAAAACCCTGCCACCTCTTATTGTTGGGGCTCCGATGGCCCCGAGGGTTGGTTGTCGCTATTTAATATTTTGATCGTAGAGAAGCGTCTGCGTTTCGTTTGAGCAGTGGGGAGGTTTGCCCACGTGCTCGCGATCGTTCCCTTTTGATTAATTTCGGTACGGATCGACTAGCACGGAGCATGGATGATGCTCGACAAAGGAAAGCTTCGGGAAAAAGCTTTGTCCAGGGGATGGGCAAGAAGAAGAGAGAAAAAAAATAGCAACAGCTGGCATCGGGACGAGAATCGGGCGATGAACACAATGAGACCTCGATACAGGGGGGGCCAAAATCACCCTTCTTCGACGGTGCCTCTGTACGGACGCGTTCCAATCGACACATGGCGTGCACGCGTTCGTTTTGCGATTATCCAGCCATATTATATAATCGGGGACCACTTGTGTTGAGGGGAGGGGGAGATATCGTTAATGACGCCTCTTTTCAATGAAACGAGTTGCGTCGGGAACTATTCTTCCGGTACGAAGAAAGGAGATGAAAGGGAGAGTTAATTGCGCGCTTCGCAGAAAGATATTACCTGCATGTTCGCGCCCATTTGGGTAAATCTACCGATACCCAAGAGGCCGTCCACGTTCAACTGCAAGTTCACCGACATCTCCGAAGGGTGGTGAAAGAACCATTCAATATTTATGTGGTACATACGACACGTCGAGTGAAGCTTTAGTAACCATAGGTCGAAAGGTCAACCGTTCTTGAGATATTTTTGCACGTTAACGTTAGATTGATTCACTATTGCCCTTTCGATATGTACAAGTACACATATGTCCTTTCGTTTCCATACACGCTTGTCTGCTTGCAGGCTCGCTTTATTAAAAATTCCACATTTCTGTCGATTTATTTGACAAGTCTCCTGGATTCGGTTATGTAATTCTAAACCATCTATCGACAAAGATATTTGATTTTCAAATATCCCCATGAAAAGAAGAAAGAGCTTATATCGGCAGATCAATGGGATCATATAACTTATCCACCCCGTTTAGTTTGCCTTTGACCAAATATCGTATTTAAGTACATTTTCAGATTATGTACGAAATGAGGTGAAGCCACATTATGTACCACATCGGTAATCCCTCTACCAAAGGAATATCGCCCAATTACCGAGATGATTTATTAACCAAGAAATTGAGATAAGCAGCATCAGCAAGTCAATTTCGGAGAACTGCAGCGTTACCGAGTTAATCTCCCATAACGACCACCCAAACATTTAACGAAAAACGATGTTGTTGATATTTTTGAATAACTGCGTCAGAATTCTCTTCTGCCCATACGAGAACATTATGAGAATTTGTAATTTCATTCCGCATTAATGCAGCTTTATCAGTTAATAAAATGCAGGATACGAAATTCGGATTCGAAGCGCACATTACGAGTAGCCACCGTGAAAATTCTATTCTTGCTTGATGGTGGAGTGAGTTCTTCTCGTTGGATATGACATGAATACAATAACTGCTCATGAAACATTCTCCAAACAAGAATAATACCAATTCCTACGATATCGGATATTCTTCGTGCGCTCGTTCCACAATTTCCTTCTGCAATACTTAAAATGCAGTTCTCCGTATTGGGCGTCTAGATCTAGGTCTACCAGAGTTTCGATAGCGAGTTTTATATGAGCCTGATTCGGAAAGATGGCAATGATATTTCAAACGGTGTGTGAGAGGGAACTCTTCGATTAGGAAACTTTCCCGTGCAAAGACGTCGTGCAGCTAAAGCACTCCCATTAGCACGATCACACACGTTCTGCCATTTCTTCATCATAGTAATACGCTGACATTTTCAGCATGATACTTTGCAACTGTGTAATGCTAAATAGATCGGTAATTGCCGGTTGATGACAGCTGAATGATTACCGATAAAATCTTCCGTGTAGAAAATATACCGAAGAACTCATCGTGTATAGAAACTGAACGTTGACATTCAAAACGCGGTTTATAAATATAGAGTTAAATATCGTGTGCGATGATACCAAATCAATCGTGTTGCTAACGAAAATACCGATCTCAACCTACGAGGTGGCGCGCGAAGAGGATGACCCAGGTGTTTAGAAGAGCTACTACGATTGGTCAGAATAAAAAAATGGACACCTCACACGTATTTTCGGCGGTAATATTGGCTCGGTCGTATACTAATTAGGCCAAAAACAATAACAGTTGGCAAACGACCCGAGAGTGAGCGAGATAGTGCGAATTGCGTGATGCAGTTGTTATTGTCATTATTCTTATTTGCCGAAATGTAACGCTAGAAGTGTTCACGGTGGAGATAGAGCTTCTTTGGGACCTCACGCGCCAACTCGTGGGTTGACATCTGTACTTTACATAGGACCTTTGGACCTTGTTTACAGACGTTCATTCGCAGGTGATCTGGATGAAGTTATGGAGATATATAAAGAATTAGACAAAATTATGGAGGTATATGTGGTCAGAATTGGAATATAATTTTATGCGACTTAGACTCCATATTATCATTTGATATATCCGAAATGAGTGAAAGTTAGACTAAGTTATGGAGATATATGGAGCTAGAATTGTTCACGTATCCATTTTCAAATGAATATGATATGGAGTCAGATTTGGATAAAACTATATATGGAGTGAGAACTGAACACATGAATTTTCAAATGGATATATGTAGTTAGAATTGAATAAAGTTATGGATATATGAAGTGATTATTGGACGCATCTATTTTCAGATGAAATATAATATGAAATCAAACTTGTATAAAGTTATACAAAATGTGCAATGATAATTGGATGCATACCCATTTTCAAATGAATACAATATGGAATCAAAGTTGCATAAAATTATGCAGAATATGGCGTGAAAATCAAGTATTTATTTTCAAATGAATATAATATGAAGTCAGATTTGGATAAAATTATGAAGACATATGGAACTAAAAGTGGAAAATTGTACCCGTATCCATTTTCAAACGAATATGGAGTTTAAAATTATGAAAGCACATGGATTCAGAATTGGACACACATCTATTTTCAAATGGACATAATACGAACAATTGTACAAAACCTTCCGTTTATTTTTTTCCAAAAGTTCCACGTATCGAAATTTATGGGTACCCTATATATCATTTTCAGACAATGTTTATTATAGAGGAAGTCGTCGAGGCATCTGTAATAGCATACAGCTGATAAAACAATTCTTTATTACGTAACGAGTCACGCTAACGTCTACAGTTACAAACGTATATATACGTTGATCCACGTCGTTTGGTATCTTCAAAGGTTGAAGTGGTTATAGCAGTAGCAACAACACTAGTGACAGCAGCTGCAGGACTCTCCTCGATCGAGGAGAGAGCAGCTGTTCTCTTTGGCTGCTTCCGAATCACGATTCGAGTTCTGGTTCGGGTTCTGCTTTTCGTGTCTCTTGCACCATATGGGTGGACTCTTTTTGAGTGGCCTCGTATATTCGTTCCAGGAAACGCATTCTCAAAATAACATAACTGCTCGTTTGTCTCGAACGGTTCTGCATAACGGTACATTAACAACGTCAAACAACATGATGGAACGTCAAACTTTTTGTATTTCAGATGTTCGTTATTTTATATTATAAAGGAATTCTTGCTATATGACAGATTTCAGGAAAAGTATCTTAACAAATTTTGCAATTTGAAGTAAGAAACTTGTGAACCTATTTGACTTGTTTGTAGTTTGGAATTATATAAGAACACCATCTTTACAGTGAAATGTACTGTACAACATACTTATCTTCTTCTTAGGTTATGCTAAGAAAGGCGATGTAGGAAGAGAGACTCAACATTCGTTATCATAGTCGAAGATTACTAGATCTAATGTTTACTCAATACTTGGTTTAATCCAAGGTCTCATAATATCGTGTCCTACTCGTGACATAACTGTTGAAATGCGACTTTGACTCATATTTTCACGACGAATTTCGAGTTTAGTTTTAATTACAATCCGTGCAAGAATGCCTTAGCAAAATATCCCTAACATTCAAACACACTTTGTGTGCCTTAATATTATAACAAGAATTAATTCGTTGTGTTTGACGCATTTGCAATTGAAATCGTAGGTTAAGGGGTTAATACTCAAAAATCGTCACATCCAGCGATTATACCTTTTCCCTAGATTTCCGTAGAAAAAGTAACAATTATTACCTTATTACCTTATTTTTGTAAAAATTACATATAGGTTATTTTGACCTCTTGTTATCGCAGTAAAATATTTTTACATAATTATTAAAATAAATACGGATTTAAAATCCTAACTATGAACCTTGAAAGATACAATTATATTTACCATTAAAATAATACGTACATAAATTTTCGATAACTTTATTGCTAAAAATTTGACGCATCTTGTAAAATAAATATGGTAATGCGATGTAAACAATTTGTAGCAGAAGTGGTATAACGAATTTGAGGACATCTTATGCTAATAACCTACGAATTTGCATACTCTTCATACCGTTACAAACAGGATCACATAAAAGATCAAAATGAAGGTACATAAAACCGGCAGAGTGTTAACATACCTGAAACAACCCCCATATTAACTTCGGAGGATCAGTAGATTTACTATCAAATGCTTCTAAGAGGGTCCCGTTGATCACGATACGTTTGCAAATGTTGACGATCTTATTGACTGATTAAATTTGAAACTTTCATTTTAATTTCAATTTCATCCGATACTCGCATATCAGACAGATGGTCATTTCGATCCAGGATGTCTTGTATATTCATACGTATATTTTTTTTATATAATGAGAGGATAAATATAGTTAAATGCTAAGATATATTACAAATAACATTTTTATAGGTAAAAGTGAACATACGTACACTCGAGTTTAATGTGAACCTCTTTTGGATTAGGAACAGTGGAGAGGAAGCTTCTGCAATTTGTTTTTTGTTTTTGAAGAGTTTGATCATTCTGAAGTTTATGAAGTTT
This sequence comes from Megachile willughbiella, assembly GCA_945859595.2. Lineage (NCBI taxonomy): Eukaryota > Metazoa > Arthropoda > Insecta > Hymenoptera > Megachilidae > Megachile > Megachile willughbiella. Next base: position 18,316,319 of record OX243796.1, read on the forward strand.
TAAATTTGAGAATTTCTAAATTTCTATATTTGTCAATTAAAAAATTTTAAACTCTCATATTCTCCAAATATTAAGTTTCCAAATTTCCTATTTTCCAAAAATTTAGTTTATCAAATTTCCAAATTCTTAAACTCATGAATTCTCTAATTCCCTAAGTCCTAAATTTATGGATTCCTTAATTCCCTAATTCCCCAATTTGCGAAATCCGAAATTCCTAAATTCTCGCTTTACCAAATTTTCAAATTCCTACATTCCCAAATTTCCACATTTCCAATACTCTACATTCTCAATCTTCACATTCCCAAATGTCCACATTTCAAAATTCCCAGACACCCATATTTTTAAATCCCCGAATCCCCCAAATTTCCAAATCTCCAAATCCCAAATTACTCAAATCCCCTGGATTCCCCAAATTCCCAATTTCCCAGATACTCAAATCTTTCAATCTTCAAATCCTCAAATTCCCAAAATTCCCAAATTCCCAAATTCCCAAATTCCCAAATCCCCAATTCCTCAAACCATCAAATCCCCATATTTCCGAATTCTCAAATTCTCAAATGTCTACATTTCCAAATTCGCAGACACCTATATTTTTAAATTCCCAAATCCCCCAAATTTCCAAATCTCCAAATACCAAAATACTCAAATCCCCTGGATTCCCCAAATTCTCAATTCCCCAGATACTCAAATCTTCAAATCCTCAAATCCTCAAATTCCCATATTTCCAAATTCCCAAATTCCCAAATGCCCACATTTGCAAATTCCCAAATGCCCACATTTGCAAATTCCCAGACGCCCATATTTTTAAATCCCCAAATCACCTAAATTTCCAAATCTCCAAATCCCAAAATACTCAAATCCTCAAATTCCCAACATTCGACTCCCCTAAACACTGAATGCCTGAATTTGAAAAGTTCGAAATTTCTAAACCTCCAAAGGAAATCAGATTTGCTCCCTAACGTATTTGAGAACCGTTAGTCACCGAGCATCCATCTTCCAGGAGTTAATTGTCGCACAAATGATGTCACTTTCGGTGAACCGAACAAAAGTAAACGCAATTTTGATGGAAATTTTGGTCCACCCGGTATCGTAAAGCCATTACGAATCTTGGGGTCTTGTTAGAGGCGCGCGTGCATGTGTAGCCTTTAATGGCAGATGGCGTGGGGCCCGTGTGCCAAGCAGCTGCAGCTGAAAAAGAGGGTAAATAGCAGACAGGCAGGAAAGAAGAAGACAGAAAGGGGCGAAAGGCCGTGGAACGTACTCGTGTCGCGAGGACCACCCAACCCTTTTGATTCAGCAGAAAGAAAGCCCCCATGCGTGGCTTTTATCGTCGGGGAAGTCCCACGAAAAGGAACCTGTCCATAACAGAACTCGTATTAGAATTGTAATGATGATCCTCTCCACAAAATTAGAGATAAACCGAAATGAGCTATCGCGATTGGCAAAGAAAAGCACCGCTCGGGGTTAGAGAAGCGTTTGTGCATCAAATATGAGTACGAAAACAGTTTTAAGATTAAGTTCTTCGCGTGAATTAACTCAAGGTACGATTAGAGTATTATAGGATGTTGCTGAAAGCACTTTCATTTCTTGCATCAGTAGAAGTTGGGTAACGTTTATAATTTATAGCGTCAAAGCTACACGTGTTGGCCATTTTGATTAGTTCACGCTCTGACCGCTAGTGTCACGTGTTAAATATACAGGGCGTTCGTGGTGATATGTATCAGCGTTTTATTCATGTGCGGTGAGGATTTAAGGGTCTGTGGTTACCGAATACTGCTAGTATTATTTTTGGGGATTTTTGGGGCCTCTGGCAGAAAATTGATGAGCACTGACGATCCTTGTTTATCTTATTGTGTATTGGTCAGATAAGGATAGTAGATATTTGGTTTCCAAAAATGTGTAAAAATGCAACTTCATTTTGCCAGAATTTTAAAACGGAGCAGTAATATTTTGTCATGATGTCGTTTCCAAAATATTCTTTGTACAATAATCTAGGACGGTAAAGAGCGCTCTCTTGGGAAAACGAGACGTGAACAAACTTTTTTGAAAAAAAAAAATTTTTTTTATAAAAACTTGCATGTTTCTTGTGAAATTTTAAGGGTAAATTGCAAAATCGAACTTTACAGACCTAGATTGTTGTAGAAGGAATATTTTGGAAATGAAATCATGACAAAATATTACTTCTTGGTTTGAAGATCCTGGCAAAGCAAAATCGCATTTTTGCACAATTTTGGAAATCAAATACCTACTATCCTTGTCTCTCCTCATCTAAACAACATAAGATACACAAAGATCGCCGGAGCATATTAATTTTCTCCCAGAGTTGTTAAAAATGGTACTCGAAGTATTCGGTCTCCAGAGACCCTTAAAAAAGTGGGGGTGGAAAAAATTGTGCTGCATTTTACGAGCAAGAAAATAACATATCAATTCTTTGTATTTGCATTATTTTTCGGGAACTAAAGGTAGACTTCAGTTTTTAAAATGGAACGCTGTATAGTTTTTGATGTCATAACAACGAGTGTCAAGTATTAAACATATAAGGTGTTCGTGATAATATGGTCTGGTGTTTCTCTCGTATACGATGAGGTTTGCAAAAAAATGTACTGTATTTTGTACTAGCAACACGGTGACATACATCAACGTTTTATATTTGCATTATTTTTCGAGAAATGAAACTGGGTTTCAGTTTTTTAAATAGAATGCTACATACTTTTTAACGTCATATGAAGGTGTGTGTGGAATATTAAATATGTAAGTTGTTCGCGGTAATATATTCTAGTGTTTTACTCGTATGCAGTGAATTTAAAAAAAAATGGGAGAGGAAAAAGTTGTATTGTACTCTGCTAGGAACACGGTGACATATATGAACTTTTTGTATTTGCGTTATTTTGTATTATTACTAATACCCGTAATTCTAATTACACTTGATCTGTTATTTGTTAGACGCTCCTAATAAACAGTCATATTAAATTACTAATACAGTACATTTCATAAATATACAACCCCCTATATTTCTATTAATTTTTCAGCTGAATTTATGGTCAGTAAATACTAATCCGTAGTACATAAACAAATTATATAAAAATCGTTTCACATAATTTTTCAGCTGATTAGCATAAAAACTCCGATATGATACTATACACAAAATGGCGATACAGTCAGAAGAACATTAACAATCGATTCAAATCAGAAGGATAATATTCAATCTCAAATACATCAAATTCAAGAAAAGGAGATTATTTTTATGATACTAAGCCTGGAAGAACATTAACAAACAGTCGAAATCAGAAGGATAATATTCAATCATAAATACATCAAATTAAAAAAAGGGGGATTATTTTAATGATACTAAGCCTGGTGGTGAAATCTCGTAGCTCCGTGCAAATCTAACCTAACAAGCATATTCAGCCAAGCCATCCTAATCCCGTGACGGCAGCTCAGTCTATTAACAATGGTAGCTCGAAATGGAATTCATTGTTATAATTTTTATGCAACGTGCTTCACTTACGATCTTGTCACGGGAGTTGCACAAAAATTTCCATAACGGGCATTGAGTGTATGGGGTTAGGACACGCAGCCGGCACGCGACACAAGAACTGTAACAATAGTTGGATCACTGATTCCTATTCAACTGTTTCAGTCGTGAACGTTGTGGAGGAAAGTTATTCTTCGTGACCCCTTCCCCTGTCATGCTCCCCAGCGTGCAACTGCGCGAAGGGTCAATTTGCAAATGTATGAATTGAATTTTTCATAAGCATTCGAGAATTTGTCACAATGGCCGTTTGTCGTTTCGCTGCTGGAAGAACGAGATTTGTTCACAATTGCTGGAAACCGGTTGAATCATACAGAGAATATTAATCCTAGAAGAGCTAGAGTTATGTTTTATTAACTACATGGAACTTAAATCTCGTTATTTAATCATATCTTAACGCATAGTACAGTCAGGAATGTGTCTGATTTCTCTGGGGAAAATATGGCAAACAAGTTGAAAGACACTTTCCATTCATTGATATTTATGTTTAGAGATATGAAATATTTGACATGAGTTAAAAATATGGAGGTGTAGGAATTTTGAGATCTTGGGATTTGGAGGTTTATGTATTTAAATATCTAGAGATATGGAAGTGTAGAAGGTTGGGGACATTAGGACTTGGAGATTTAGGAATTTTAATATTTACGGAAATGAAGATCTGGGGATTTAGCAGTCGAGGAATATGAAGACTTTGAGATTTGGGGATTTAAGTATTTGAGGATATGGCGACATAGGAATTCGAATACTTAGGAATTTCAATAGGAAATGATGATGTAGGAATTTAGCAATCTACGCATTTGGAAGTCTAGAAATTTCAGAACTTAGGAAATTGCGAATTTAGGGATATGGGTATGTAGGAATTTGAAGACATAGGTATTTGGCGATCTTGGAATGTGGGGATCTCAGAATATTGAGGCCAAGAATTCGAGAACTTAGGAATTTGAATATTCTACGGAAATCTATGGATTTAGCATAATTTCTGCAAATAAGGAGATCTAGATGTTTGGGATCTTAAGAATTTATGGATCTAGAAATTTGGAAACCCAAGAATTTAAGGTTGGGGAAATTTAACAGTTTTGATATATTGAAATCTAAGAATTTAGAGATCCGAAATTTTGACGATTTAAGTATTTGAAAACTGTAATTTGGGAATTTCACATTTATAAATTTATAAATTTTGGGAAGTTTCAAATTAAATTTGCATATGTGTTCTTATCTAATTGTAGATAGTTTCGAATTGTTCATAACTGAAATATCTACATTTTTTAATTTTCAAATTATTACATTTCCACACATTTTAATCCTGCAATTTTCAACTTTAAATTTCTAAATCTCCAAATTCGCAAATTCTCAAATTACTGAACTTCCGAATTCCCATATTTTCAAATTCGTATATTCCTAAATCTCAAAATCTCCAAATTTCATTCTCAATTTCTTGAATTTTAATATTCCCAAATTTCCAATTTTCTAAACTCTTAAATATCTACATTTCAAATTCTTAAACTTTCACATTTCTAAATTCCCAAAATCTCAAACTTAAAGATTTGCAATTTAATTGAAATTCACTTTGAAATCAAAAAAAAATTTTATATAAAAATTCAAAACGGAACATTTTCAAATCCTAAAATCTTCAAATTCCAAAATTTCTTTATCTTACAAGTTTCTGAATTCTCAAACACTCATATTTCCAAATTTCACAATTTTTAAATCCGTAAATTTAAAAATTTTACAAATTGTTAAATTTCTAAATTCCTAAATTTTTAATCCTTCGCACCCGAATGTATCGTTCTTGTTGCCTGGTAGCGGCACCAGAACACTCTGATTAAAAAGTTTGATGAATTTCAAAAAAACTTGAAATTATTTCTCTATTATTGATTGCTACTGTTGTTTGTTTCAATACACAGGGTGTCTTAATTTTTTACCACCAAATTTTATGAACATATTCCCTACGCAAAAATAAGAAAAAGATGTTACATTAATATATAACATACATTATGTTATTATAACATAGGGTTTTAAATACTTCATTAAGAAGTTATAACAAAAGTACAAAATGACTTCGGACTGCTTTTTCAATGCCACATACAGTGTGTCTCAGCTTTGTACGTAAAACTACCACCACATTCCTGAAATAAAAATGATTAAAAAAATTGTTATATAAACATGTGTTCCTAAATTATTTAGAAAAAAATTATGAGAAATATACGAAATAATAATAGATGATTTTCTTTTTCAATAATACATATAAATAATTGTCGACTTTCATATTTCTTTTAATTACTTTTAATAATGCATTTAAAAGCTTATGTTCATATAAACATTTTTCTTATTTCCATTTGTAGAATATGTAGAATATATTTGTAAAACTGGACACCCAGTATGTCATATCGAACAAAGCAGTCCATTGTCATTTCCATATTTGTTATTACTTTAATGGAGAGTTTGAAACCCTATGTTGATAAACGTTCTATTTTTATTTTTCAAATAAAATATCTTAGTGAAGTGCAGTGATAAAGAATTGGTACACCCTGTATTTATACAACATAGTTTCATTTATATTGTGAAAAATGCTTATTTGAACTTGTCATATTAAATTCAGCTGATAGGTGAGTATGAGCGCAAGGGATTAAACTACTAAATTCCTAAATGTCCATAAGGTTGCTTCTCTTTCAACGGTGCATAGCACGTATCAATAATTTACACAAGGTGAGTATGAGTGCAAAAGATTAAATTTCTAAATTTCTAAATGTACATAAGGTTGCTTATTTATGGCACGTATCAATAATTTGCAAAATATGAGTATGAGTGCAGGGGATTAAACTTCTAAATTTCTAAATGTCTATAAAGTTGCTTCTCTTTCAACAGTGTATGGCACGTATCAATAATTTGCAAAATATGAGTGCAAGGGATTAAACTTCTAAATTCCTAAATCTATATTTCTAATTCCTAAAAGTCTATAAGATTGTTTCAACGGTGCAAAGTGCGTATCAATAATTTAGAAATCGGTAAAATTTACAACCGCGCTATATGTCTGCGGTTACTGTACCTGATCCCATTCCTCTACACAATTGATAGATCAGACTAGAATCGAAATTTCGACTGAGATACTCGTTTACCGTTTACCGATCCGTCTCGTCAAATATTTGTATTTACGTGGATTATAGGTTAGGTGGGGTGGCAGGGAAAGGGTGAGGGTTAAATCAAGGCGAATACACGCGTCGAATGGGTGGTTGGAACTTTTTGGAGTTTGAACGCAATGCGATTTTCCAGGAAAGCCGTGACGGCGACGCCAACTTCCCCGGGCTGAGCGAATTGGTCTCCATGGAAACCACCCCAAAGCCAATCCGGGGTGCATTCGTACGTACATTTACCCTTGTCGAGGTGCGTCTGCAGCACCCCTCCCTTATACCCTTCCCTCTTCGCAAACTTCCCACCCCTCTCGTTCCTCTCATCTCTTCCGTATTGTTCCCCTTCTGTTCGTCCCGAGCTATCTTTTTCTCTTTGATATCCACCATCTTATTCTTTTTTCTCCCTTTCGTTTCTTCCTTGCGTCCGTCTCCTCTTTACGCGATCGTTTTCTTGCGACAATATCTTTATCCCCGTAACTTCTTCATTTTATTTCAATTCACTTTTCCCCTATCTTCTTCCTACTATTGATTTTTCCTTTATTTTTTAACTTTCCACCCGTTTATCTTGCTTTTCTTTGCTTTTGCTTTCGGACATTATTTTTCGTTCCACTCTTTAATTCTGCTAGCTTTCGCTACCCCTTCGCTAAACTGAACGTTTGCGGCTATACTTTTCGCATTCGTGGTTCGCAGCGTGGTCCTTTCGCGTTGCATTAAATACTTGACACTTTCCGTTATAAAAATTTGGAAATATTAATAATATTATATGTTCCTAAACATGGAAATATTTCATTTAACACTAAACTTATCGGCATATATTGTGTACTTAATTTGAAATTAAAAATGAAGTTGTAAAATAAATAAACAAACGACAAAATGTAAATTAGTACACACATTGATTCTTTATCTTGATGAAAATCAATGTTGATTTCAAGGAATGCACTTTAACAAAATGTGTACCCTATAATAAAAAACTTGTGGAGCGGTCATTTGACCGGTTTGGTAATTTTAGTGTTAAAAGAAACCCAATATCTTTTTTATTAATGAAAATTTGTATTGTGGCAAATGTATCCATTAACAGCCATGTCCATATTAATGATGTACTGTTTACTTGATTTTGTTAAAAATTGCAAATAAAGTAATGTACTATAAAATTGATAAGAGACATGCAAGAAAACATAAATTGTTGTTCATATAATTGTAAACAGTCATAATGGTTAGTAAAGGGGACATCAAAATAAATGAAATTTTCATCCGTAATTATTTTGTATTTATTCAGCGTTGCGTTTGAAAGTTGATTACTTGGAAACTGGAAGAGACGAACATCCGATAATCAATCTCTAACCGGAAATTTTTTTACGTTAATACAAAATGACTATTTTTATTATTTACTATAAGTGACGTCGAAATTATATAATTATAAAATTATTATGTTACGTTTTCACAATTTTAAAAAATATTCGAGGAATTACTTTGAAACGAAAGATTTTATACAGGATGTTTCATAATAAACCTCACTTGGTATAACTATTGAAAGGTTTCAAAATGTAAGATTTTTAAACATCTAAATATCAAAAATTTCAAAAGCCTAAATGTATAAAATTCCAAATTTCAAATGTCCCAATTTCTAAATTTACAAATCCTTAAATTTTTTAATTCTTGAATTCCCGAATTTTCAAGTCTTCAAGTTCTAAAATTACCAAATATCCAAATTCAAAGTTATCTAAGTTCTTAAATTCATAAAAGTCTAAATAATCAAATTTTTTAATTTTTAAACTTCCAAACTCCAAAATTTCCAAATTTTCAAACTGTTAAAATGCTTAAAGTTGATTTTCTCAGAAAATACACCTCGGTCGAAAAATTATCATATCAAATTTTCTACCTATTTTAGCTGTAGTATTGTTTTCCTTTTATGTTAATATTTTAACCCATTTGGAGACACTGAATACATAAAACTTCATGTTCTTATTACAAACAGCTAATGTGAAAATATACATTGACCTTGAGAACGTTATAAATATAAACTGAACGCAAATTTGAAGCTTATTTCTTATTTCATATAACTAACATTGAGAAATAAGACATAGACCTCGAGATTCTTACAAAAATTACCTTAATGAAAATATGAAATAAACTTTTTATTAGGAATATCTAACAAGCAAAAATATATCAATAACCTTGAGAATCATATAAGAATGACTTTAACATTAATATAAAATTAATTTCATATTACAGACAACTGGCATTCAAAACATATATCAGCGACCTTGAAAACCATATAAAAATATCCTCACCGGATGTTTGAAATTCGTTTCTTACTACAACCAACTAACATACAAAATTATATTAGTGATCTTGAAAGCCTTGTATGAGTTACCTTAAACTATGATAAAATTTTAATGATAAGAATGACAAAAAATTGTAAAATTCCGGAATAAGAACGAAATAAAAATTTTGAAATACCATTCACAACATGCGAAACACAATACAAATTTTGAAATGCCATTCAAATTGCATGCAAAATATTTGGTGTATCATCAAAGTCCATCATTTTCCAAACTTCCAAATCCCCAAATTTCTGCACCTAAAAATTGCTAAATTTTTAATTCACAAATTGCCAAAATTTCAAAGAAGAAATTATTTAGATTACTTTTCGATAAACAATAATAGTTTAATAAATTTAAACCATAATTTAAACAATATACATTTTAACAGTATTATACTTGAAACAGTATATTAGTTCATCAAACTGTACGGAGAATATATGATTTATAAAAAAGTCAACTTATAGAATATGAAGTATATATAAAATAAAGTTTAAGACGATATCAAAATAAGATTTGAAAAGATGTAAATTTAACAAAATTTACAAAGATACAAATGCAGTAGAGTTCAATAGAATAATTTGACACAAAACATATTATCGCTGATGAAAGATTAGTAAGAAAAAAAAAATACTAATTTTATTAGCTTTCTACGTTTCGATCGAATCTCTTCGTTAAATCAGCTTCTATTTATGTCAGTGTCGAGATAAATTCAATCTCATTAGGGCGACTCTTTTTGAAGTCGCGTCTATTGGAAACCCTTACCTTCCTTTGCCGAGTAGTTTAGAACCGATAAATTCAGGAATAAAACATTCTTTCAGTAACAAAGCACCAGTACTTAAAAACCCTCGAGACGTCGTGACAAAAGAGCGCAATCGGACGGAGGGTTATTCAACAACAAGATTCAACTTTCCATAGAATAGCTGAGACTTAGATTGCTTGTTCGCTCATTGTTGGGAAAAGGACGGATAAATTACTAAGGCAAAGAGTTTACGTCTATTTTGGGACTCCGGAACAAAACAATTAACGTGTGCGTATATTGTGTAAGATTCAATTAAAGGTCAACTCTGGTGACCGAATACTTCGAGTACTATTTTTGGAGAATTTAGGACCTCTAGCAGAAAATTAATAAACTCCGGCGATCCTTGTTTACTTTATGATGTATCAGATGTATGATGTTCAGACATACAAATACATATTTTTATAAAATTGAAAAACTCGTGCAACGGAGAACTGGATGGTAAATAATAGTAACCTGTGAATTAATCGATTCATTGTTCCAGTAAAGAACTAATCAAATTATTTTCAACATTTATGTAGTAATTTTTATTATACCTTGAGCTTTAAATTGATGCACTATAGATGCCATTTTGTAATACTTTTATGTCATGAAATCGTTTTAGAATTTTTTCATTTCGACATGAGATAATTGATCTACAATACATTAACATTGTTTGGTATATTGTTTGACAAGCAGTCATTTTGTGTTAAAAATATTAATACAACACTTTGATGGTCGTATTCAGCAAACTCTAACCTTGAGATTCATATACCACAAATGCCATTTTATATTGCATTTATGTTTTGAAATAATTTGACACTTGTATTTCAAAATTGAACAATTGATCTGTAATGAAACATTGCTAGTCATAAATAACAATAAGCCATGCCCTGCTATGAATATTCATGATATGTTTGCGTAGTCATTTTCAGTAAGCTTTAACCTTTACGTCCATGGTAAGTGCCATTTTGTAATATTTTTATTTCGTAAAAAACTTTTAGACTCTTCGCACTACAAAATTGAACAAACGGTATGTAAGACAGTAGTATATTTTGTTACTGATAACAACTTTATTTTCTGTATTTTTTGTTGCTAATGCTATTTTATGTTACGAATATTGACGAAACACATTTTATGTTATGAATATTGACAAAATACATATAATACATAGTCATATTCATTAACACCAGAACGACTAGCATTAAATGCATTCTTACTTTTAAATAGAAAATATAGTGGAAAAATAAATAAATAAATATTGAAGCATCAGCTAACATATGCAAACATTTCTGTAACAAAATATGACAGATATTTTGACAAAAACACGTTAGCAATATTTTATAATATAAAATGTGAAATCTGAAACCATTTAATTAGTTGGTACTTTTAGTATCCAATCAATATACTATAAAATTCATCTGAAGGGTCAACTATGGTGACCGAATACATCGAGTATTATTTTTGGAGATTGTTAGGGCTTCTATCAGAAAATTAATGAGCTCCGACGATCCTTGTTTATCTTATGGTGTATTAGTCAGACAAGGACATTAGATATTTTGTTTCCAAAAATGTGGAAAAATGCGACTTTATTTTGCCAGGATTTCAAAACTAAAAACCAATATTTTGTCATGATTTCGTTTCAAAAATATTCTTTGTAAAATAATCTAGTTCGGCAAAGAGCGCTTTTTTGGAAAAATGAGACGTGAAAAAATTTTTCTATAAAAACTTGCATGTTTCTCGAAATTTTAAGGGTAAATTGCAAAATCGAGCTCTTTCGACCTAGATTGTTGTACAAAGAATAATCTTTTGATAAAAGGTAAGTTGTATAACTTCGTTAATTATGGGAATTGCTATTTTTTTAACAGAATATTAATATTTCATGTTATTATATTAGATTATTTTGATGTATATTATGTGCTCATAACGGGTTAACAGGAATACGCGAATGGTTTTATCCAATGCGATAGAGGTATCTGAAAAAAAGAGAGAAGTATTCAGAGCAGGCGTGAATTCTGTGAAATGTGTGGACCGTTTCACACCGGGAATTTTACTCTGTGCGTGGAATTCGAAAGGCAGGTTAATTACCAAATTAGCGAATACCGAACCCTTCAATTTTTTCATTTGATGTTACCATATTTGTAAATTTCACACTTTTAAATTGATAAAATCGACATTTTTTAATTTTCTAATGAACAATTACTCGAAGTCTACAAATCTCATATTTCTAAATACTTAAATTTCAGAATCTCTGAATTCTAGATTCTCAAATTATTAAATTCCCTAATTATTTAAACGTTAATACAGTTTTTGAGTTTCTAAATTTTCAAGTTTCCAAATTTTTAAATTCCCAAGGCCTCAATTTCAGAAATTCACAAATTTCTAAATCTCTAAATCTCTACATTTCCAATTTTTCTAATTTTTCCAATTTTTTAATTTAATCAATTTCTCAACTTTTAAGTCCCAAAATTTAATAAATTCTCAAAATTTCAAATTCCCATTTCCTAAAATATTTAAATTATTGAATCTCCAAGTTTCCAGATATTAGAAATATTAATCTTGTGCATCCCCAAAATTTTAAATGCTCGACTTTTAGAATCCTCAAACCCATAAATCCCCAAATTCTTTAACACTTAAATCTTCAAATTTCTAAATTACCAAATTATCAAGTTTTGAAATTCTTATATGTTTAAAGTTTCAAATTCCAAGGATCTCAAGTTTCCAAATTCTCAAATTCTAAACTTTTAAAAGTCGCAAGTTTTCAAATTTTATAATTCCTAAAATCAATCACATCCGTAATTCCAAACTTTCCAAATATTCCTAACCGCCAAATTAGAAAATTCCTGAATTCCACATTCAACAAAAATTGGTTTCACCGTTGTTGAACATATGGTAGAGATGGACAGAAAAATGGCAGGTTTATAAAATGCGATAGGAGCCATTTTGGGTGTCAGTCTCTCGATTAAACGCTCGGCGTCGAGCAATCAGACACGCAACAACGTCAGTAAGGCTGCATCGTGCCAGGCAATCCTCTCGACGGCAATAAGGCGTCTTTAACGTCAAAAATTGGTGAAAAAGGAGAAACGAACGACACAGACACGGAAATAAGAAAAAGAACTGCAAGAAAGTAGCTAGAGAAGGTCTAGAGAAAAGAAATCGATATGACATACACTGAGAATAGTGAGCAAAAAATAAATAAGTACCTATCAGTACCTATTCACCATAATAAAACGATTCATTTATAACGAGCTTCATTTTTTTCATGGACCTCTTTTATTCCCTTATCGAGAACAGCGATTTATGTCACTTCAAATCTGTCACTGACAGAAACACCTTATCGAGTGAGCGCACAGTTGCTACCTTTCAAATACTTGATATTCAGATTATATTTATTTTCATAATATGTTTTATGTATAATATTTCTGAATATCACGTTTCACATTACAACAACTGACGCATAGGATACAGTAACTATCGTAATCTATAAACAAACGAATGACACTATTATTTATTCTATTATATTTGCACTGGTAATCGCAGCATTGCATTACGCAAAAACCCGAATATCTCGGTATCATTTAATACTTTGCTGCAGTGAACGTAGTTGCAACTTTCTCCTGTTCGAATTTATTTCCTTGGGAAGGAAGTTATGAAAACGGTGATCTATACAGGAGTTTGTAAAGATTGCTTCTCTGTTATTTTTAAAACTACAGATCAAAAACTTGTTCTCACATTTTTATTTGTATATAAACAGTTTTTACATCATGGTAAATATTTGCTAAAAGAAAATTTATATAGTTAAGAGTACGTAGAAGATCTATTAAATAGAAGTAAACGGTGAATATAACGTTTGTGAATATTTTGTTTCAGGACATTGCAAGAAGAACTGATACATGGGATGCCGAAACTTTCATAATCTATAAACAAACGAATGATACTATTATTCATTTTAATATATGTAGGGTATGTGTTCCAGTTACGGAGATTTTAATCCAGTTCGCGCAATCATATACTAATTGAAAAGTACTGCGACATGAATGTCATATTCTTAAAATCCATTATTATACAATTCCTTTTTGTAAAAGAACTTTTTAAGCAAAACAAATTAAATCTTCATGATGTATTTAATGAAATAGAAGCAGATGTTTTTGTCTGTATTATGGAGCCTTTTCAGTTGCTGCAGATGTATTTCGGTGCCCCAATTTCGGAGTCTGTCTACATTTCGGTGCCTCTTATTATGGCGTCCTTGAATGTCGCTCCCTAATCTAGCTTTTGTGGAATATGACGAATTTGTTCTAATTGCTGTCGTTTCGTAGTAAATAATTTAATGAAAATAAAACACATTATTATTTGGCTGATAACACATGGCGCACGTTTCACTTTTGGAGCTTGGAATGAACGTGAGGTTATGGCAAATAGCTGCGCTTGGGGGCTTCGTATTACGGACAAGCGTGAAAATCTCGCGATATTACAGAATTTACTCAAAAATGAACATAAAAGTGTTTGTACGTGTTAAATTCATTATTTTTTATATTTGACGATTTTATGATGTAATATCAGTATTTGCTGCAGGTACATTTTTTTTATAACGGAAGAACGCTATTTAAAATTCTTTTAAATTGAAGAATTATAGAAAAATATAATATGAGTTATTTAAAAAAAAATGAAGATTTTCCCTATAGTTTTAAAGATAAAATATTGTGAAAGAGAAAAATGCTTTTCATTAAGATTAAAAGTATTTTTCACTAATTTTATATTTTTAGTATGTTTTTCTTACTTCACATCAGTATTACATTATAAAATATGTACGCTACTATCAAAATTTTTCTTAACTTCTGAATTTCTCTGCCACGATATAATCAATTTAACCAATAAATATTTGTTTAACAAGGAATAGTTTGATATTCGCCTCTGAATTTTGCATTTTCACATATGTCATAGTTATTCAAAAAACTACGTGACATGTTTTTACATGGGTGGGTATTCTGTTTGATAGGGGCGAAATCCACCCTCAAAGATTTAACGCGTAACAAAAATAATCGAAACTTTTTAAATAGACATATTGAACTCCTGAATTTTATCCGGCGATAAATATTTTTCGTCATAAAAAATCTAATATGAGAATTTTACTTTTGCAGAAAAGTTTATGCGTTAAACTTCTTGAATTTACGTATGTGTTAAAAGTTACGCTTGCATACTCTATACATACAAAATTTATTTGAAACGCATAAAAGATGTAACATTTATTTTGCACTGTGAACAAAGATTAAATGTTGCTTGGAAATAAAATTATGTTCTGTGACTTTAATATCGCAAGCTAAATTGTTATTAATGTTACAAGCTAAATTGTTCTTTTATTTCTTTTATATCCTTATTGTTCTATCGAAAAATTACTGATCTCAATATGAACTTCAGTATGTCATTGATTATTTTTTATGTACTGTGAAGATAAATCTGTATATGTCTCAAAACACCCTTATATAATTTTTAATATCAAATCAGTATTTTAATACTATATGTTAACAACACCATCATGTACGTTCTTTTGAACTTTCAATGATCTTTATTTTTTTCTACAAATCTTTCTACAGAGATAAAACACCACTAAATTAAATCAATGATATCGATCAAGAAAAAACAGTAAAAAGTAATTACTAATTAGTATTAGTATTCCTTAATTTTTATTATTATTCATTAAAACCCTGAAGAAAAATTCAACACGATGGTAATTTGCTCTTAAAACAAACCCTACCAAGAAATCAGAATTCGATATTAGATTTTTTACGACGAAAAATATTTCACATCCATTACAAAGTCAAAAGAATTCGATATTTTATTCCTACAACGCGTTAAACTTTGAGGGTAGTTTGTACTTTTTCAAACCGAATATGCATTAGTATAAAAATAAAATATGTTGCTCAGTTTTTACATATTGCACCATGAAAACGAAAGAAAATGGACACGTACCTGCGGCTCCTAAGACATAACCAATTAACGTCAAAAAAAAAGAAATTATGGAAAGAATAGAACGGTAAATATGCATAATTGCGAGAGATGTGGTTCAGTTGTATTGCTAGGGATAACAAGTGTTCGTTTTCTGGATGTTTTATTTCAGTCGCTGTCGCTCGTACGGTTTATTTCCTGCTGAAGCACCACTAACGAACCAGAGATAATGGATTCTCGAGGACGTTTAACTTTTAATTTTTAAAACGTTAACCACCGTCTACCGGGAATTGGATGCGCGAAACCTGTAAAAGTGCATCACGATCGTCTTTCACCGTCGTTTTTTTATCGACCCTGTATACGTGCATGCAAGACAGATACGTTTGTACAAGATACGTTAATCTTACTTTGCATTTCGTGTAATTGTACCTTCGTATGAAGATAATCTCCAAACACAGTTAATCACAAAAATTTATATTTATTTTACAACTTGAGATGTGATAACAGGATTAAACTCGAACAATCGTGTACTGTATGAAATACACGCTAAAATTAATTAATTTATTATACTTATCGATAGGGAAACGTAAAAGTGTGGCACATGATGTAATTTCATACGAAATGCAAAGAAAATCGCACAAAATAAAATTTCGTACAAAGTATAGAAAGTATAGTTCAAAATACAGTGTACAGAACAGTTTATAGTTACATGAAAGTGGAGGGAAAGGAGAATATACACTACCGCTCAAAAGTATCCGGACACCTGCGAAATATGTATTCGCGCTGCATAAAAGTTATTTAAGTATCTACAACAGTGACTACAATCGATTGTTATTTGTTGCTTATGAAATATTTAACGTTTGAAATTAGAAATTATGTTTGTGGAACTTACCAACATTACACTACAATTAAATACGAGATTCATCAATGTATCCACCGCGGTTAGATATTACCGCTTGCACTAATCTCAGCAATCTTTCTACAAATTTTCTGATTGTTTCTGTGTGGTGCTCTAAGATGTTTGTTACGTTTGCTTAGTGTTTCAATACATCAGTCTTCGAATTTAGTTGTCTTCACTGGTCGTCCTGTCCTTTTTTTATAAGCAACCACTGCTAGTTGTATACTTTTTAATAGTGTCATGCACTGTTGATTTCGGAATTTTTTCAATTTCCCTAACTGCATATCCTTCTTCTGCAAGAATCAGAATACTGGAACGTTTTTCTATTGATAATTCTCGTTTGGAAGTCATGTCTCGATGGAAAAGAAGCTACAGACAAACTAAACCGAAGCTGTCGAGTGCATAGCGTTACCTCCATTCGTATCTCCATTGAGAGAACATAAACATCTCATCAACAGTTTACAGACACTTGATACATATCGAAGAACTCTCTGAATTTGTTCTGTACCATAGAAATGAAACAAAAAGAAATTAAGACTCTTTTAAACATCGAAACCGTTCCATTAGATTCCGTATTTTTGGGCAGGAATTTGATTTACGCACACTCATTGTATAATTTGTACTTAAAAATTAATTCTATTACGTTATGCTACCTCAAGAAAGATAATAATAATAATTACAATTGATATAATAGCCCTAAATAACTTTCGTATAAAGTTAAACTATGTTTTATTGAACAAAAGCAAGTGTCCGGATACTTTTGAGCGGTAGTGTATGTTTATATCGCAGGGAGATGATAGAAATAGGGATTTGATAAAATCCCTAAGGTATATGATCAATTCACGGAAGATGTTAAAATAATTGTTTTTCAGATACAAATTCGGTCAGAGTTGATTTTTTCTATATCTGAATTTTTCTACTGTAGGTACTTGATAAAACTCGAAATATAGAAAACCTAACCTAACATAATAATAAAAAACAGTTAAGAGATTTGATTAAATCACTTACTTTCTTCAGGGAAATCACCCCACAGAGTTGTTATTTTAACATCTTCCGTAAATTGATCATATACCTTAGGGATTTGATCAAATTCCTATTTCCATCATTTCCCTGCGACATATGGTACCAGTTTCTAGTGATATCTCGTGGCGGTAAGATTTAAATATATTTTCATAACGACGAATTTTCATAATAGAAAGTTTTAATTTTAACGAATATTCTTATCGATTTAATTTGGAATAATAAAATTTAGTTTGTTAAAATTTAATCGGTGTTGACAGAATAAATTTTAATTTCAATTTTTGAATATATTTGAATTAAATGAATTTTTGTAATAAATTACGAAATAAATATCATTATTAATTATAATATTTTCTCACATTATATCAATTTTCCTTTAGTCATCGTAACATGTAAATAATCGTTGTTTTAATTTATACATATTTGACAAAAGAATGTTTCTTCAAGGTAAAAATTTAAATTTGTTTGTGTATGAAATGCATAGCTGTAAATAATATTTATTTTTTATTACAAAACAGATATTATAGAAGATTGAATTTCAATATTTTATATCAAGTCCATAAAAGTATTTTATTTTGTTATTTTGTTATAAAAATTCTCCTTCATACAAATATTAAAATTAAAATTGTAATAAATTAAAGTAAGATTAAAATTCATACTCTAATGGATTAAATTTTAGTATTTCATATTAAGTCCATAAAAATACTTTATTTTGTTATTTTATAATAAATATTCGACCTTATACAAATATTAAAATTAAAATTAAAATAAATTAAAGTAATATTAAAATTGATTCTGTAATGGTTCAAAGTTTATTTCCTAAAAAAGCAAGAAGAATTATTTTTTAACATTGTTATGAAAATACATTTTTTACAAATAGATTTAATTTTGTCGCCAGCTAAGGTCACATTCGAAGATGCTATATATTTATAAAAATATAAACAAAGTAGACGATAAAAGTCGACAACAGATTCTTAAACTAATAACTATTTTACACGAGCTATAAATATGATTATCAAAAACAAACAATACCTACAATATCGAATAGTGGTACCACTGAAGCTAATTAAGCGTGGCGTTGATATTTATTGGGTGTAAAACATGAAATTCGTGTCGATAACATTTAATATATGTGTCAACAGTAAATATTTAAAGCTATATTAATAAACTGATGCAATTTAAGTCACATAGAAATTATTAATTTAATGGATATTCGTATGTGAATAGTTAACTACGTACAAATTTAGATGTCTGGAAATTATGATAAAAAATGTAAAAAAGCTGAAGACATTGAATTAAAAAAAGGTACCTAATATGAAACATATAGAAAAATCAAGAAAATTACGAGCACTTCATTTTGATTCTGAAATAGTATTTATTTAAATAAAAAGGACAAATAGATTTTCTTCCACTTCCTTAAAAATCTTATATTGAGGCGTCACGTTACTGCTCATATTGTATTACAATTTTATGACTTACATTGCCGAATCATTTAATTTTAATTAAATAATATCGTTTTGTTTTCTCATTGTTCGAAAACTGATGGTGCGTAAATTTGACGTATTTTCCGCAAATTTTGTTATTTTACCATGTTTACTTGTATCTTCTGTTATTGACACGCCTATCAATGATATTATGTAAATATTTGCAAGCCGTATACTGTGATTTTAGCTTAATAAAATTCCAAATATCCATACTTGTTAATGGTTCAATTTTTTAATATCTTATATTTCAATGTTATTTTAATATTTTCATTTTATTCCGTTTCATTTATCCGATGCTCCCGTACGGAAATATAAATTAAGTGCCAAATACGTGGACTATAGTCACATGATGTATGAACACTGATAATTTGACGTTTGGATATAACAGAAAAGTGGTGCTATAACAGAACAAATTTCAGTATTTTATATTAAATCCATAAAAATATTTTTTTCATTATTTTATTATACATATATAAAAATTAGTTTCATATAAAATAAAAAGTGGTTAACCTCTTCATACTCATAGTTACATATGTGGACAGTGATACATCCTATGTAAACTTATATCAGTTTACAAAACCATTAAGAATGAATGTGCAAGCTTTCCTAAATTTGCTAATCAGAAAATAAATCCCAATTGCCACAAGGGAAATGAAATGGAAGTAAAAGTGTCTTTATACATGTACATGTCCGAAAGAAGAGCAGCGGCAATCTTCTTTTTCTTGCACGAAGTAAATCGTAATTTTACGGTTGCTGAAGAATAAAAATAATTGTTACTAGAAATTGTTAGGTCTAAAAATATATTTGCCACTCTGTTTAGTGTTTACTGACGTTTCCAAAAAAATTATATTGGGTTTTGCATAAATAAACGTCCACATATTTTATTTGTATATTTTGAAATTCTGAATCATGAATTTTATGTGTTTACATCGCATTTTCTTTATTGAACAACAATAAATGAAAATAAAATTAACTTTTTTCGTTACAACTGAAATTAAAAATTCACCCCTAAAGAGATTAGCATTTAAATTGAATATGTACAAATTTGTCTTTTTATTTACACAAACACTTATTTTTGATAAGTAACCCAAATTCTTATTTTTGAAAATGAAGTTTTCTCAGCTTCTTTTCAAATTTCCTACGTGATTTATATTATACACCATCTTTCAGCTTACCACTATTTTCTACGGTTTTGTTACTACAATTCCAAGACACGTTTTTACTACAACTTACGTTTCCACTTGCGTGTTTACTACAATTTTAAATTCTAATTGTTACGTAGTTATTAACATACGAGTAACTAGTAACTCTGTCACATTTCAACGATAATTGTGTATAAAAAGAAACAAGTCTCAATTTTTGGCAAACTTTTAACATCAAATGTTCTACATTAAGAGCAGTTATCACATGAATAAAAAATATGGATTTAACCTTTTTCGTTTAAAGGTTTGTGAAAAAATTCCTAAATGGCGTACACGATGTTTTCAATTCGCACAACATGAGTCACACTGTGGTACTAGCTACTAAGGGGTAACGGCTACAGAGTATTTTGAACAACATTGCTCAATTTCACTCACTGTGCGACACGACAATTCGTCATACAGGACGTTCGTTTTATGTTTTTCTCGTAAACCACCGGCTGTTCCGCTATAAAGCTTACAGGGTTTATAAAGCACGTTCAGACCTTGCTCTAATAAAAAAAAAATATAAAATGAAATTGAATTGCATTTTATCAGTTTTATTTATCAAAGAAGCATCGAAACATTTGCTTTTTTCAGCGTTTTCAATTATTGAAATACATCCTGCTACAATGCAATATACAAATATACCAAGCCCCTTTATTTTTTTTTGTTTGTGCCTCGAGAAATAATGTCTAATACGTCAATTTTATTTTGCACAATCTATTTTATATACACTATTATTTGTATATATAGTATTTAACTGATTATAATTTCTTGCTAAAAACTCAGATCATTGAAAATATAAGGGGTGGGTACATACAACGCACTGTGCTTATTTAAAATTCACTAAGTTTATATTTAAATTTCATAAAATCACATTGACATTTGATGATAATGCTACTTTAGAAAAAGAATATCCTCAAAAATAAAAGATCTACATTTCCATTATTTCGGATTTCCAAAAGTACTTATTGAAAATCGTTTCTGGACGAAAAGAGGGTACACGTTGAGTTATAATAAAATACAATTCCAAATTAAAAAATTATGTGCATTTTTGTTGTAATTTATTTCATCTATAATTCTTCCTGGACCAAAAGATGGTACACGCTGAGTTATAACAAAATACAATTCCAAATTTAAGAACTATGTGAATTTTAGCTATGATTTATTTCATCTATAATTTCGAGCATTTTTTAGAATTATAAACTTTAAAGCATTATAAACTTGTATGCTTCAGTAATTTAAGTACACAACATTGCAGATCCGCTTTCAAAATTGGGTGTGTAGTAAATGCAGTAAAAAGTTAATGTTTGTAAAGCTTTATGATAGAACATAACCTGAAAGCAACATATTACATCCACGTATGTACCGAAGGCACAGGTTTATTTGAATTGCAATGTATTATAATTATTACGTTATTCCAACAGATTGCCTCGGAGACCATTACTGGTGAACATGTTTGTGACCATATACATTGCTGAACAAATTATTAGCACAGGCAGTGTTTCAGTATGAAATCGTGTGCAATTTGGTACATAGTACAGTTTATCTCAGTTTTTCCTAAAATGTAGCTTGAAATCTGTAAATTAAATGTATTACAAACTATGAATATAAAACGAGTGTACTATTACAAAAGAGTATCGTGAACCAGTTTTCATAGGGACAAAGGTATTGGTATAATTACAATATTTAGGGCACATAACGTTGAATAATATTACTTAACCTTTTGCATACTGAGATGGAGTCACTCGCAAACCCTGTGTTATTCAGAAACTGACAAAGTTGTTAAGGTTTTTTCTATGTGCTCTCAGGAATTTTTGTCAAAAGATGTTTTAAAATATTGAAGGACAAAGAGTTTTGAAATTTGGAAATTTGAAGATTTGGGAAGTTCGGTAATTTTAGAAATTCAGGAATTTAAATATTGAAATCTCTGTATGCATACATACGAAGTAAATGAGTATATTTACTCTGTGCATTTCCATATTTTTTTTGTAATTACACAGCCATTTTATATTCATGGTTTACTGTATATTTAATTGGTAAACTCCATGTCGTGTTTCAGAAAAGGATCATATAAAGTGAGGTTATTTTGTTCTGAATTTATAAGCAATTCCATGCTAAAATATGACCTGTGTTAATACTTTCGTCCAGTACACATTGTATATTAATTAACGTAGCAAGTATATAATTAGAATTAATTATAGACTGCAAATATTTATGTAATAATAATATAATAAATTATGCAAAATATGTAGGAAGTAATATGAAAGCTAGGAAGACAACAAATATTTTTAAATGTGTTGATTACAACATCATTATTTGTAGATAAATATAATTGTATATTTGTCAATGTAAACGTCTACATTACTTTTATTACAGTGACACATTTCTCCCATCTTACAACAATTTATTATTGAATAACAATTTGAATAATCTGTTAAACATCTTATAAAATTTGATGAGTTATTTAATAAGATTCATCATCTGATATATCACCTATTTTTATAGTTACATTTTCAAATGATGATGTAGATTTATACATATATAAATGTATAAATGTATGTATAAAAATACAATTAGCCATCTTACTTTCGTTATACCCGAATAATGATTAAGCTATTATTTCGATAAAAATTTGTTTGAATAGTGCACAAAATTATTCGAAGGTCAATAAAGAAAGAATTATTCATTTGTTGGTAAAAAACTTTGTTTTATTTTAAGGTCATGTACCTAAAATTCGATTAATATTATTTTTAACGTTCGAAAGTCGAATGAATTTTCTTTGGTACCTACCTAATAATTAAAACCGAGTGCACGGATAATTAAGTCACAGTAAATGACACTTTAATATTGTTAAGACATTGCAAGCAGTACCGACATATATGATGCTGAAGCTTTCAAGATCTACAAACATAACGATAATATTATTAACATCAATAACTACATGTACATATACATATTAACAGCATTAATTATACATATATTAAATCATTAATTACACGTATATTATAAAATTAATTATAATTACAAAATTAACTACACGCAATTCATGATAACATTGATACAGCTTATCAAGCTTTGTGCTTTGGAAACCGTGTTATTAGAAAAAACTATTTAGATATAAATAACGCAGAGAATTACGTGGAAAAAGAAAACTTACTTGTGTAAAACTTTCCAGAGACAGGTTCGAAAATTTTCCGAATGTGAGCGTAAACCCTTTTTGAGCTCTTAGTATCACAACTATTAAAAGTTGACTCTCGCTCGGATATAAATTATACCAAAGACATTGGTATGCAGTTTCACAAATCAGTTTACTCTAAAAATGAAAAATAAAGTACAGTATACAAATATAAATGACAGTAGACAAATCTCTTGTACAAACAAGATTTATGTTTATGAAAGTATTATAGTATTACAAAATTGCAACGTTATCAAAAGGCAAAAATTGTCAACAATTTTATTATTTATATCCGTAACTTATTTATGTTTTGCAAAATACAAGATTTTTATATTGAATTGTTTTATTTAGCATATTTGCGACACAATGCAAAGAAGGGTTATGATGAAAATGATTTTAACAGAAATCACGTCAATAACTGTTCAAAGCCTTGTAACACGTTCGATCCCAGAAAATTAAATGTACCATTTTAAAAAGACGGCCATCTTGGAGAGACTCGTATTCAGCGCAAAATAGCTGATACCCTAGGATCTAACGTGCTCAAAATTACCAAACTAATTGTTAAATTAGATTTAAAACAAGTGTTAAACTTTATACAAGTTTCTCGAAAAATATGAAAATGTATTAAAATATTGTTTAAAATATAAAATAAATATCGTAGAAAGATTACATAATACAAACCACTTGTAGAATAAAAGATGTACAGCAATTTTTGAAACGTGCTGGTGTAATTATGAATGAATTAATTTTCGTAACATGTCATTTAACAACAAAAAGTATAATATTATATAATGTTTTATATAATTCTATATTGTTATAGAGACTATTTGTAGAATGAACGATATACAGTAATTTTTAAACGAATCGGAATAATTATAAATAAATTTATTTAATGTTATTTAACAACCTTGGTATTGAGGTATTCTCCAGCGAAGCAATATATGTATGCTTCTATCCAAAGAGCAACGTAGAACAAAGCAGATTTGAAGAATAGAGAAAGTCCTGCATTGCCACCGATCGACTGTAATATCAAATTATTTACAAAACAATTCTGATTGATGAGAAACATATTTTTACTTACCATTATGGTGAGAAATCCCAAACAGCAGGAAATTAGAATATTTGATAAAAGTTGACTAAGTGCCATGTAAGTAAAGAACTGTTCAAATTTTTGCGTAAATACAATGATATCCCGATGACGGCTGATAAAGAATTTTAATTGTTTCTTGTCTCTGAGAGGTACATCAGTCATTGTTTGACACATAATGTCTACTTGACAACCCACGTGAAGTGTCTACAAATTGTAATTTCAATATTAGAATGTTATAAACAAATGATGCTTCGAATTGCAATTTTAGTCAATTTCACAGAGTTCATAAAATTACAATTTTTAACGTAAATAAAATTGAGATTTTATACTCGTGTGGAATGAAATAAATAAAATTCTGAATATTTCGTAATGGTTTCATCATGTTATCATAATAAAGTGATGTTATAAAAACTACTTTCGTAACATTTATAGAATATTATAAAACTTATTTTTCGTATATAAGTGTCAGTAAGTAGTGTTAGAGAAATTTACGTTATTATTGTGGTAACTAAAATTATTCAGAGTTAAAAATAACAAACTAGTATTGAAAATAACAGTAATAAGTAACTGAGTATTAGAAATAAACAAAATGTTAAGATTAAATACTTAATATTAAATTTAAAAATATAGTAAAGTAATAACAGAGACAGAAAAGAATAGTAACTAATGTTAGGAATAAAAATAATAAGTAATAAATATGAAAAATAAAAAAACGTTACGATTCAATGCAAAAATATTAAAGTTAAAGATATAATAAAGTGATAAATGATAAAAACAGCAAATATCGATAATAATAACAAAATAATAAGTTAGTGCTAAAAAAAGAAACTCCAAAATGTAAAATGTAATAAAATAATAAATAATGAAAGCAGAAAATGATAATAATAGTAATTGAATAATAAGTGAATAAAAAAATGAGGGCAAAAGAAATGAAATATATGATACTTATTGTTAGAACTCTAATTACATAAAATATTAAACAGCACAATAATAAATGATAAAAACTGCAAATAACGATAATAATAAAATACGAAATTAATAATCAAAAATATAAAGTAAAAATAATGCACATGAAGTTCAAAACACAAGCGACGCAAAATACTATACATATGTATACTGTATATAATATTGAAATAATAAATAATAAAAATATAAAAAATAACTAAAAAGTAACAAATTATTAATAACAAATAAAAAACAATACACTGTTGAACATAATATAGTAAACATATTAAAATAGAAAACTAAAAATATTATCAATGCATTATATGGAATAACGGATGACCCTCAGAGATGCTGAAGAAGAAAAGAAGAGAAGAAAAGTTTTCAACTGCTTAATCCATATTCTTGTGACAGTATTATAAAATCCGGTGGGGTAATTTTCACGCCAATGTGACCGCTTTGGGTTAATATATGTACACAGAAAACATAACGATGTTGGCTGCCATAATAAAAATGGCTGTGTGTAGTAAGACACGCAATACCTTCAGATTTGTTATTCAAAATACAACTGTTTTACTTTTTAACATAACTTTACCACATGCTAATTTGCTTAATTTAAATTTGCAACTGACTATTACTAATATAATATTAATACAACTTAAAATTTAGTTTTCAATCTTTCGATTAAATTTGTGTTGCTAGATACTGTAGATTTTTTTCGTAGTTAAGAAATTAAATAAAAAGTGTTCATACTCAAATAAGTTAGCGTTATATAATCTAACATTTACTGTTTAACAAAATAGTTATTATTTGAAACGCATTACTGAGTATCTTTTTGAAACAAATATTAAAACAAATAATTATCGATTGAAAAGTTATCGTTGACACTTACCGCCATTAGGATGAGAGCACTGTAGACACTAAATGAAAAAGCAGTATATATTTGATGAAATACTTGTACAGTTAACACGAGCTCATAATTAGGTGATTTGTTAATTTCGAAGGGCAAGTCCATTTTTAATATTAAAGAATATGTATCATTGCTTGGTGCAGATGTTGCATTACCAATAATATGAACAACTACCATTATCACGTAGAGAGCAATAATTGAGGTTGTTAAACGGTAAGAAACATGAATTGTTTTTAATATCAATTCAGTCTTATCGATAACAGCATACTTCTTACATTCTTCTTCCATTGTTGATAACATATCACACAGCACACTACAAAATATTGTTTATAATAATATAAGTATCTTTAAAAAATTTTTGCGTCAATTAACAAATGTTATAAATAGAATTTATAGTCTATTATGATTAGGTCGCAGATGTTTATGGATTTATGATGTATTAAAGATTGCATATATCTCTCTATAAGATATAGATATAGATAAGATAAATTTCTATATTTCTATATAAGATATAGAAATGCAAATTTATAAATAGATTATATGATTTATATTTAGCATAGTATAACAGTATAACATATCATAAATGCATAAATATCTGTTTCTTAATTATGAAGATAAATTATATTTGTGGAATAAAACGACTTGCTTGCATTTTTTATAATTAGAATTCGTAAATTGTTATAATAAAATTCGAAGTTATTTTAATGTTACTCTTTTAAACATTTAATTAAAAAATATTCTGACTTTAATTACGATACGGTATTAAATAAATAACTAATAATTTTTATTTTGTATTTAAGAAAATAATTTGTTAAAAATCATATCAGATAATTTATAAATTATACGGCAATCTATTGCACATACAATTTATAATTTTATGACAGTTTTTATTTAATAAATAAATTACTAATACAATAATTAATAATCATTTCAAATAAAACCTGTATATTGTTATATTAACGTTTAAATCGTTTAATTATCATTTTCTTTGAACGCGATCTAAAAAGAACAATTCTTATACATAGAATTACTAAAAATTACTAAATACTCAATAACCATTTTAAATTTCACTTCAAACTGTACATTACATCAAATTTTTTACGAATTGTTCAAAATTATTGAAAATTATTCAGAAGGCAACAAACTTCTATTCAATAAATGGTTATCAAGTAAATATAAATATTGCAATCCGTAACTGCAGATAAATTATTTCAAATGTTTAATAAGTTATATGACAGGTTATTTATATTTATCAAGTTTTATTTAATTTCTAGATCTGTATTATTATTCATTATTCTCATAATTAATAATACTCAAAAACTATTTTACATAGAAATATATAATATTGTATAAAATAATACTAATAAATAATACTATTCGTACATTTTCCATATAATTATACTGTAATCGAAACTTACCTATAATATATCCAAGAAACAAGCACATTGATGTGTGTCTGAGTGATCGCAACTGCGATACTCAAATTATCAACCAGTTCTACAATGCTCTGTGACTTAAAATGTTGGATGATGTACCTGTATTGACAACCTTGAAGTATAATCGTAGACACTATCCAATACAATTTATGCAGCATAGGAAACGGTGTTCCTGGCCAGATACCAATGCAGTGAAGACCATACTTAATGGACGGGCTAATTGTACTTAGCGTCTTCATTTTACGTAATAATCAATCATGTATCTTCTCAAATCTTCTTTTACGACTTACTCGATTGCGACAAACACGAACCACCTTTCATTTATCTTGGTACCACAACTGTCACCATCAGTTCCAGGACGACCAATGTGCCTGGACAATGATCTACGATAAACTGAAAACTTGGAAAAAATTATTTCACGGGGCACAAGCTTATAGGAGTTACATAACAGGTGCCGTTCACATCGCCGTTCGTGTTGTCCACATAAATATTGCAAATAATAATGCAACTACCCTCGGTTTGGACATAATATCCGAAGCATTACGGCAATTGTGATCAAAACTTTGTTGCAGACGAGAATGATTTGCATTAAAAATACAAGGTATGCGGTGCATGCGACATGTGGGTAATCACGGGAATCAAAAATGTTTTAGACCGCGAGCGGGAACGATGTGTTAGGGCACTAAAAGCTTGAATACCTAAGTGTCATTTAATACTTCAGTAGATTGAAACTTTGTTCGATCTAATGTGTATGTATGTGTAGTTTGATCTTGTCTTCGGAGAACGAAATAATGAAGGTGGCAGCAGGTTCTGTAAAGAAGATTGTGAAAGCACAGTGTCCGTTTCTGTTTGGTGAATACTTGTTCTACGTGTGTATATCTGTAGAAATAGAGTTCGGTGATGAATAGGAGTTCGGTACTCTTGTAATGTAATTCAAAACGTCGTTCATACAGTAGTGATACGTTCTTTTGGTATCAAATAATAATTTGAATCAAGTTTCTGTATATGTAGATAAATCTTTATATGGGGTGATTTACTGAGGGGTGTCATCTAAATTACTAATAATATAAAGAATAATATGTGTTATATCACTGTGTGTTGTATAATTACATATTATAATTTCACGAATTACACTGTGATCACAAGGCTTTGCTAAACTAAATTGAATACTTGAATTCTAAATAATTCCTATATAATTTAAAAACAAATGTTAAGATTATTTTTAAAATAATGTAGTTTTGTAAATAATGAAGCTTTTCATCTATGTATAATAAATGATTAAAAATGAAGATACAAAGATTGAATTTGGCAATGTTATGTTATATTTCCTAAAAAATAAGAAAAATGTTTAAACTCGAAAGTAACACGGTGTTACACTAAATTATTACAACGTATCAGTTTCGATTTGCAAAAATTTTGATAAAAGTGTTATGAATCATTCATGTTCTAAAAGAGCAAGGATAGAGATGGTCAGTGATTATTAACGCTAAACCTATCGACGTACAATACACACTTACTTTGAAATTAAAAATAAAATTGAAAAATAAATAAACGAACGATAGAACATAAATTAATGTACACATTAATTTATTACTTTGATGGATATTAACACAGATTTTAGAAAACCACCTTAACAAACTGTGTAACTTAAAACTTGTTAAACATAAAAAAACTTAAACTTGTGCAACTTAAAACAGCCATTTTGATCACTTTGATAGCTCTAATGCCAAATGAAGATACTGATCAATAATAATTTTTATACATAATTTAAACAAGGTTAAAATTTGTAATCAAATATCTCCGTAAAGAGCAACAAAACTTTACAGTTCAATGTCATATTAAAAGAGCCCTCGCCATATTAGACAATTATACAGGGCAACCGTTTAGGGCGGAAACTATGAAGGGGTGCAAAAATTCACCCAGCTTTATTGAATGGTGCAACAGATGTAATAACCACAGCATTTTATTTAACGTTATGAATAAATTACATATACAGTAAAATCCCTTTCTGGTACAAGTGTACTTGTGGGGCTAAACATCGTTTTGGGGTGCCTTGTTTATCTTTCTTATAATTAAATAGTACTCTTTAAATATAAACGAAATATAACGATTTTCAGTGTCACAATCTATTAGAAGCATCAGAATTTGATTTTTCAATCTTTGTTCAGGTACATATTTTAATTATAGAAAAATATGAATAGTTAGGCTAAATATTTAACTGCACCGATAATATTTAAAAAATCAATTTATATTTTTAGATCGACATAGCGAAATTTGGTAAAAGAAGACATAATCGTGTCAGAAAAATATCATTGAATGTTGGGGATGATCAACACTAGCACAAATCGGTTTTAATCGAAAATCGTGAATACACTATACTACTGGTTATACAATAGGATCACGTTAATATCGGTAGTAAAATTCACATAGACTATTTCATAAATTGTACAGAACTCAATGCAGAAGGCTACACATACATAAGAGTGTTAATCACCGTAGAGTTCGTAGGCAAGTTTAATTTACTTTGAATTTCAGTTAGATTACGGCCAAATTTCGATTAAACTTGTATAGACTAAATGTTGAAATATTGGAAATTTAATATTTCAGGATTTGAAGATTTAGGAATTTTGAGGACTTGAAAATTTAGAAATTTGGAAATATAAGAATTTGAGAATTCGAGGAATTGGAAATTTGAGAATTCAACAAAATTTTGAGCTTGACAATTTTTAAATTTCCAACTTTCTAGTTTTACACTACTAAACAACATTAAGTTTTTATCAAATCCAATAAAATTTAGTCTCCTAAAAAATGTTAAAATCTTCAATCAAAAATAGAAATTTATATCACTATATATGATCATTCTTTTTAGTAATTTTGCTGATATATAATTTTCATCAATTTCTAAAGTTTTTTCAAATTGATAAACAATATATTGATAATCGTTTATATGTTATGAACAATATATTAAATTTTCTAATATTGTAGCTACTTTTGAAAAAATAGTATTAGGACCAGTATTTAACATAGCAATTATTTTCATTATGTCTTGATTAATTAGTTCGAAAGGGCAACCATGTTATTTACTTAATTACAAAATAATTTCGTGTACGAATAGTTTAATAAGTAACTATTATTACGAGGTGTTCTTATAATTAAATAAAATTACCCTTATTGGCATAAATTTAACACAATATTTTTTTTTTTTTCAAAAATTATTATTCTAATTTTCATTTTATTTTACATATTTATACGTTTTCATTTCCTACACCAAAGTTCATTAATCAACAGATGATCAGTTTTTGAATTGTAATACTCCTACAAAATGATACATGTATCGATATTGTACACATTTAATAGAAAATTTCATAATAAAAAATTGTCTAAAACATACTAATAATTTCGGCCCAATGAAATCTTTGTATGCATACATATATACGAAGTAAATGAGTATATTTACCCTATGCATTTCCATATTTTTTTTGTAATTACACAACCATTTTATATTCATGGTTTACTGTATATTTAATTGGTAAACTCCATGTTGTGTTTCAGGAAAAGATCATATAAAGTGAGGTTATTTTGTTCTGATTTTATAAGCAATACATGCGAAAATATGACCTGTGTTAATACTTTCGTCCAGTACACATTGTATAATAATTAACGTAGCAAGTATATAATTAGAATTAATTATAGACAGCAAATATTTATGTACTAATAATATAGTAAATTATGTAAAATATGTAGGAAGTAATATCAAAGCTAGGAAGACAACAAATATTTTTAAATATGTTGATTACAATATCATTATTTGTAGATAAATATAATTGTATATTTGTCAATGCAGACGTATACATCATTTTTATTACAGTGACACATTTCTCCCATCTTGTAACAATTTATCATTGAATAACAATTTGAATAATCTATTAAATATGTTATAAAATTTGTTGAATTATTTAATGAGATTCATCAATTGATATATCACCTACTTTTATAGTTACATTTTCAAATGATGTAGATTTATACATGCATAAATGTATAAATGTATGTATAAAAATAAAATTAGCAAATATACTTTCGTTATATCCGAATAATGACTAAGCTATTATTTCGATAAAAATTTGTTTGAATAGTGCACAAAATTATTCGAAGGTCAATAAAGAAAGAATTATTCATTTGTTGGTAAAAAACTTTGTTTTATTTTAAGGTGATGTACCTAAAATTCGATTAAAATTATTTTTAACGTTTGAAAGTCGAA
Source organism: Megachile willughbiella (assembly GCA_945859595.2). NCBI lineage: Eukaryota > Metazoa > Arthropoda > Insecta > Hymenoptera > Megachilidae > Megachile > Megachile willughbiella. Next base: position 18,348,418 of record OX243796.1, read on the forward strand.
TGAATTTTCTTTGGCACCTACCTAATAATTAAAACTGAGTGCACCGATAATTAAGTCAGAGTAAATGACACTTTAATATTGTTAAGACATTGCAAGCAGTACCGACATATATGATGCTGAAGCTTTCAAGATCTACAAACATAACGATAATATTATTAACATCATTATCTACACGCATATACATATATTAAAGCATTAATTATACATATATTAAATCATTAATTACACGTATATTATAAAATTAATTATAATTACATAATGAACTACAAGCAATTTATGATAACATTGATACAGCTTATCAAGCTTTGTGCCTTGGAAACCGTGTTATTAGAAAATACTGTATGGATACAAATAATGCAAAGAATTACGTGAAAAAAGAAAACTTACTTGTGTAAAACTTTCCAGAGACAGGTTCGAAAATTTTCCGAAAGTGAGCGTAAATCCTTTTTGAGCTCTTAGTATCACAACTATTAAAAGTTGACTCTCGCTCGGATATAAATTATACCAAAGACAATGGTATGCAGTTTCACAAATCAGTTTACTCTAAAAATGAAAAATAAAGTACAGTATACAAAGTGCCTGTAAAAGTGACAATCAAATTAATACAAATTAATCCTTTGTTGCTTAATTTTTGAAAAGAAAAATATATTTTTATTGAATTCTTTCGAGTAAAAATAATTGTATGACAATAAATAAATAAACATAAATGACAGTAGACAAATCTCTTGTACAAACAAGACTTATGTTTATGAAAGTATTATAGTATTGCAAAATTGCAACGTTATCAAAAGGCAAAAATTGTCAACAATTTTATTATTTATGTCCGTAACTAATTTATGTTTTGCAAAATACAAGATTTTTGTATTGAATTGTTTTATTTAGCATATTTGCGACACAATGCAAAGAAGGGTTATGATGAAAATGATTTTAACAGAAATCACGTCAATAACTGTTCAAAGCCTTGTAACACGTTCGATCCCAGAAAATTAAATGTACCATTTTAAAAAGACGGCCATCTTGGAAAGACTCGTATTCAGCGCAAAATGGCTGATATCCTAGGATCTAACGTGTTCAAAATTACCAAACTAATTTTTAAATTAGATTTAAAACAAGTGTTAAACTTTATACAAGTTTCTTGAAAAGTATGAAAATGTATTAAAATATTGTTTAAAATATAAAATAAATATCGTAGAAAGATTACGTCATACAAACCACTGGTAGAATTAAAGATGTACAGCAATTTTTGAAACGTGCTGGTGTAATTATAAATGAATTAATTTTCGTAACATGTCATTTAACAACAAAAAGTATAAAAAAGTATTAAAATGCAAAATACATATTGTTATAGAGACTATTTGTAGAATGAACGATATACAGTAACTTTTAAACGAATCGGAATAATTATAAATAAATTTATTTAATGTTATTTAACAACCTTGGTATTGAGGTATTCTCCAGCGAAGCAATATATGTATGCTTCTACCCAAAGAGCAACGTAGAACAAAGCAGATTTGAAGAATATAGAAAGTCCTGCATTGCCACCGATCGACTGTAATATCAAATTATTTACAAAACAATTCTGATTGATGAGAAACATATTTTTACTTACCATTAAGGTGAGAAATCCCAAACAGCAGGAAATTAGAATATTTGATAAAAGTTGACTAAGTGCCATGTAAGTAAAGAACTGTTCAAATTTTTCTGTAAATACAATAATATCCTGATGACGACTGATAAAGAATTTTAATTGTTTCTTGTCTCTGAGAGGAACATCAGTCATTGTTTGACACAGAATGTCTACTTGACAACCCACGTGAAGTGTCTACAAATTGTAATTTCAATATTAAAATGTGATAAACAAATGATATTTTAAATTGTAATTTTAATCAATTTTACAGAGTGTATAAAATAAAAATTTTAAACGTAAATAAAATTGAGATTTTATACTTGTGTGGAATGAAATAAATAAAATTCTGAATATTTCGTAATGGTTTCAGCACTTTATTATAATAAAGTGATGTTATAAAAACTACTTTCTTAACATTTATAGAATATTATAAAACTGTAGCGTACAAGAAAAATGATGTAAAAGGCGAGCGAATAAAATACATTATTCGGTGTTAATTAGACATAGAATCTATTCGAAATCCTATCGAAATAGTCTAGCTTCGATCGAAGTATTATATAGCGTCGCGAATATTCTAGAAAAACGAAAGATCTAGAATAATCGGAGTGTATCCGGGCGCGAGAGCTTGTGGCCGCTCAAGCGGAGCGAGAGGCAAGGCGCGACACGCGAAGCCGCGAGCCGCGAGCTGCGAACTTAGCGACGGACTTGTTGATAACGCGGCCGCGGGATAGCAACCGGCGTATATAAAATAGGGACTCGCGACAGGAGGTGGCCTATTTGGCAGTCTGAGAGAGAGGACGAGGTAAGGATCATCGGCCGCTCTTGGACTAGCCTAGGGACTCCGGCAGGAGAGTTCGGCGATAATACCTGGACGCCTGCCTGGAGAAAGAATTAGCTGGTTAGGGACTCCGGCAAGAGAGTTCGGCGATAATACCTGGACGCGTGCCTGGAGAATCGCGAGTAGAGTAACTCCGGCAGGAGAGTTCGGCGACCAATACCTGGACGTCTGCTCGGGGAGTAGTTAGAAAGGAAACTCCAGCAGGAGAGTACGGCGAAAATACCTGGACGCCTGCTTGGAGTATAATTGAGTAAAAGAGATCCTCCGGCGGGAGAGTACGGCGACAATTCCTGGACGCCCGCCTGGAGAAGAGTAGAAAGATTTAAGACTCAGGTAGGAGAGTACGGCGAAACCTTCCTGGATGCCTGCCTGGAGAATAGGGGGAGAGTACGGGAGTTTGTTCCTGGACCCTCGTCCGACATGGAGAGTTCGGCGAACATTCCTGGACGCCTGTCGGACGAGAGAGGACAGCGCACCTCCTGAACGCCCCGAGTAAAGTACAGGAGAGTACGGGAGAATACTCCTGGTCGCCCGTTCGTTATGGAGAGTTCGAAGAAAATACCTGGACGCCATTCGAACGGGAGAGAACAGAGATACTCCTGGACGCCTGATTGAACAAAGTTAGAGCGAATGTTGTAAAGCAGTCATGTCGTTAAATGCGAAAGAAAGAAATTTATTTCCTGTACCAATTCCTAAACATCGAAAATAAATCCTATTTTCCAGTTATCCTGATTTCCTGATTCCAAGTATTCCTAACCGAATAAACCATGGCTACAAAACTTATTTTTCGTATATAAGTATCAGTAAGTAGTGTTAGAGAAGTTTACGTTATTATTGTCGTAACTAAAATTATTCAGAGTTAAAAATAACAAACTAGTATTGAAAATAACAGTAATAAGTAACTGAGTATTAGAAATAAACAAAATGTTAAGATTAAACACTAAATATTCAAATTAAAAATATAGTAAAGTAATAACAGAAACAAAAAAAGTAGTAACTAATGTTAGGAATAAAAGTAATAAGTAATAAACATGAAAAATAAAAAAACGTTAAGATTGAATGCAAAAATATTAAAGTTAAAGATATAATAAAGTAATAAATGATAAAAACTGCAAATAACGATAATAATAAAATACGAAATTAATAATCAAAAATATAAAGTAAAAATAATGTATACATGAAGTTCAAAACACAAGTGATGCAAAATACTATTATATGTATATGTATATTGAAATAATAAATAATAAAAATATAAAAAATAACTAAAAAATAACAAATTATTAATAATAAATAAAAAACAAAACACTGTTCAACATAATATAGCAAACGTATTAAAATAGAAAACTAAAGATATTATCAATATATGGAATAATGGATGTTCCTCAGAGATGCTGAAAAGGAAAAGAAGAGAAGAAAAGCTTTCAACTAATCCATATTTATGTGACAGTGTTATAAAAACCGGTGGGGTAATTTTCACCCCAATGTGACCGCTTTGGGTTAATATATGTACACAGAAAACACAACGGTGTTGGCTGCCATAATAAAAATGGCTGTGTGTAGTAAGTCACGCAATACCTTCAGATTTGTTATTCAAAATACAACTGTTTTACTTTTTAACATAACTTTACCACATGCTAATTTGCTTAATTTAAATTTGCAACTGACTATTACTAATATAATATTAATACAACTTAAAATTTAATTTTCAATCTTTCGATTAAATTTGTGTTGCTAGATACTGTAGATTTTTTTCGTAGTTAAGATATTAAATAAAAAGTGTTCATACTCAAGTAATTTAGCGTTATATAATCTAACATTTACTGTTTAACGAAACAGTTATTATTTGAAACGCAGTACTGAGTAATTTTTTGAAAAAAATATTAAAACAAATAATTATCGATTGACAAGTTATCGTTGACACTTACCACCATCAGGATGAGAGCACTATAGACACTAAATGTAAAAGCAGTATATATTTGATGAAATACTTGTACAGTTAACACGAGCTCATAATTAGGTGATTTGTTGATTTCGAAGGGCAAGTCCATTTTTAATATTAAAGAATATGTATCATTGCTGGGTGCAGATGTTACACTACCAATAATATGAAGAACTGCCACCATCACGTAGAGAGCAATAATTGAGGTTGTTAAACGGTAAGCAACATGAATTGTTTTTAATATCAATTCAGTCTTATCGATAACAGCATACTTCTTACATTCTTCTTCCATTGTTGATAACATATCACACAGCACACTACAAAATATTGTTTATAATAATATAAGTATCTTTAAAAAATTCTTGCGTCAATCAACAAATGTTATAAATAAAATGTATAGTCTATTATGATTAGATTGCAGATGTTTATGGATTTATTATGTATTAAAGGTTGCATATATCTCTCGATAAGATATAGATATAAATAAGATAAATTTCTATATTTCTCTATAAGATATAGAAATGCAAATTTATAAATAGATTTTATGATTTATATTGTTCGCATAGTATAACAGTATAACATATAAATGCATAAATATCTGTTTCTTAATTATGAAGATAAAATGTAGTTGTAAAATAAAATCACTTGTTTGCATTTTTTATAATTAGAATTCGTAAATTGTTATAATAAAATTCGAAGTTATTTTAATGTTACCCTTTAAATAGTTAATTAAAAAATATTCTGACTTTAATTACGATACGGTATTAAATAAATAACCAACAATTTTTTTTTTATTTAAGATAATAATTTGTTAAAAATCATATCAGATAATTTATAAATTATACGACAATCTATTGCACATACAATTTATAATTTTATGACAGTTTTTATTTAATAAATAAATTACTAATACAATAATTAATAATCATTTCAAATAAAACCTGTATATTGTTATATTAACGTTTAAATCGTTAAATTATCATTTTCCTTGAACGCGATCTAAAAAGAACAATTATTATAGAATTACTCAAAATTACTAAATATTCAATAACCATTTTAAATTTCACTTCAAACTATACATTACATCAAATGTTTTACGAATTGTTCAAAATTATTCGGAATTATTCAAAAGGCAATAAACTTCTATTCAATAAATGGTTATCAAGTAAATATAAATATTCTAATCAATATCTGCCGATAAATTATTTCAAATGTTTAATAAGTTATATGACAAGTTATTTATATTTATCAAATTTCATTTAATTTTTTGATCTGTGTTATTAATCATTATTCTCATAATTAATAATACCGAAAAACTATTGTACATAGAAATATATAATATTGTATAAAATAATACTAATAAATAATACTATTCGTACATTTTCCATATAATTATACATATACTGTAATCGAAACTCACCTATGATATATCCAAGAAACAAGCACATTGATGTGTGTCTGAGTGATCGCAACTGTGATACTCAAATTATCAACCAGTTCTACAAAGCTCTGTGACTTAAAATGTTGGATGATGTACCTGTATTGACAACCTTGAAGTATAATCGTAGACGCTATCCAATACAATTTATGCAGCATAGGAAACGGTGTTCCTGGCCAGATACCAATCCAGTGAAGACCATACTTAATAGACGGGCTAATTGTACTTAGCGTCTTCATTTTACCTAATAACCAATCATGTATCTTCTCAAATCGTCTTTTACGACTTACTCGATTGCGACAAACACGAACCACCTTTCATTTATGCTGGTACCACAACTGTCACTATCAGTTCCAGGACGATCAATGTGCCTGGACAATGATCTACGATAAACTGAAAACTTGGAAAAAATTATTGCATGTGGCGCAAGCTTATAGCAGTTACATAGCAGGTGCCGTCCACATCGCCGTTCGTGTTGTCCACATAAATGTTGCAAATAGTAATGCAATTACCCACAGTTTGGACATAATATCCGAAGCATTACTGCAATTGTGATCAAAACTTTGTTGCAGAAGAGAATGATTTGCATTAAAAATACAAGGTATGCGGTGCATGCGACATGTGGGTAATCACGGGAATCAAAAATGTTTTAGACCGCGAGCGGGAACGATGCGCTAGGGCACTAAAGCTTGAATACCTAAGTGTCTTTTAATACTTCAGTAGATTGAAACTTTGTTCGATCTAATGTGTATGTGTGTGTAGTTTGATCTTATCTTCGGAGAACGAAATAATGAAGGTAGCAGCAGGTTCTGTAAAGAAGATTGTGAAAGCACAGTGTCCGTTTCTGTTTGGTGAATACTTGTTCTACGTATGAATATCTGTAGAAATAGAGCTCGGTGATGAATAGGAGTTCGGTAATCTTGTAATGTAATTCAAAACGTCGGTCATGCAGTGGTGATACGTTCTTTTGGCATCAATTAATAATTTGAATCAAGTTTCAGTGTAGATAAATCTTTATATGGGCTGATTTACTGAGGGGTGTCATCTGAATATTACTATGTGTTGTATAATTACATATTATATTTTCACGAATTACACTGTGATCACAAGACTTTGCTAAACTAAATTGAATACTTGAATTCTAAATAATTCCTAAATGATTTAAAAAAAAATGTTAAGATTATTTTTAAAATAATGTAGTTTTGTAAATAATGAAGCTTTTCATCTATGTATAATAAATGATTAAAAATGAAGATACAAAGATTGATATTGGCAATGTTATGTTATATTTTCTAAAAAATAAGAACATTGTTAAAACTCGAAAGTGATACAGCGTCATATTAAAAGAGCCCTCGCCATATTAGACAATTTTATAGGGCAACCGTTTAGGGCGGAAACTATGAAGGGGTGCAAAAATTCACCCAGCTTTATTGAATGGTGCAACAGATGTAATAACCACAGCATTTTATTTAACGTTATGAATAAATTACATATGCAGTAAAATCCCTTTCTGGTACAAGTGCACTTATGGGGCTAAACTTCGTTTTGGGGTGCCTTGTTTATCTTTCTTATAATTAAATAGTACTCTATAAATATAAACGAGATATAACGATTTTGAGTGTCACAATCTATTAGAAGTATCAGAATTTGGTTTTTCAATCTTTGTTCAGGTACATATTTTAATTATAGAAAAATATGAATAGTTAGGCTAAATATTTAACTGCACCGATAATATTTAAAAAATCAATTTATATTTTTAGATCGACATAGCGAAATTTGGTAAAAGAAGACATAATCGTGTCAGAAAAATATTATTGAATGTTGGGGATGATCAACAGTAGCACAAATCGGTTGTAATCGAAAATCGTGAATACCCTATACTACTGGTTATACAATAGGATCACGTTAATATCGGTAGTAAAATTCACATAGACTATTTCATAAATTGCACAGAACTGAATGCAGAAGACTATACATACATAAGAGTGTTAATCACCGTAGAGTTCGTAGGCACGTGCAATTTACTTCGAATTTCAGTTAGATTACGGCCAAATTTCGATTAAACTTGTATAGACTAAATGTTGAAATATTGGAAATTTAATATTTTAGGATTTGAAGATTTAGGAATTTTGAGGACTTGAAAATTTAGAAATTTGGAAATATAAGAATTGAAGAATTTGAGGATTTGGAAATTTGAGAATTCAACAAATTTTTGAGCTTGACAATTTTTAAATTTCCAACTTTCTAGTTTTACACTACTAAACAACATTAAGTTTTTATCAAATCCAATAAAATTTAGTCTCCCAAAAAATGTTAAAATCTTCAATCAAAAATAGAAATTTATATCACTATATATGATCATTCTTTTTAGTAATTTTGCTGATATATAATTTTCATCAATTTCTAAAGTTTTTTCAAATTGATAAACAATATATTGATAATCGTTTATATGTTATGAACAATATATTAAATTTTCTAATATTGCAGCTACTTTTGAAAAAATAGTATTAGGACCAGTATTTAACATAGCAATTATTTTCATTATTTCTTGATTAATTAGTTCGAAAGGGCAACCATGTCATTTACTTAATTACTAAATTACTTAATTATTAAATAAGTAATTAATTACTTAATTACTATTACTTAATTAATTAAGTAATTAATAAGTAATTAATTACTTAATTACTTATTTACTAAGTTCTTATAAGTAAATAAAATTACCCTTATTGGCATAAATTTAACACAGTATTTTTTCAAAAATTATTATTGTAATTTTCATTTTATTTAACATATTTATACGTGTTGATTTCCTGCACCAAAGTTCACTAATCAACAGATGATCAGTTTTTGAATTGTAATACTCCTACAAAATGATACATGTATCGATATTATACACTATTAGTAGAAAATTTCATAATAAAAAATTGTTTAAAACATACTAATAATTTCGTCCCAATGAAATCTCTGTATGCATACATACCAAGTAAATGAGTAATATTTACCCTATGTATTTCCATATTTTTTTTTGTTATTACACAGCCATTTTATATTCATAGTTTACTGTATATTTAATTTGTAAACTCCATGTTGTGTTTCAGGAAACGATCATATAAAGTGAGGTTATTTTGTTCTGAATTTATAAGCAATTCCATGCGAAAATGACCTGTGTTAATACTTCCGTCCAGTATACATTGTATATTAATTAACGTAGCAAATATACATTAATTAGAATTAATTATAGACGGCAAATATTTATGTAATAATAATATAATAAATTATGCAAAATCCGATCGTTCTCGGCGACCTGAAACAATCAAGAAGACCGTCTCGAAAATTCGCAAGCGCCGATCGCGACTCTAGCAACGCGTTAATATAAATACCGGTATCGGTGTCGCGATCGAGGCAGATTCCTGCTGTGCTCTATTGGGAGAGAACGAGGTAATTACCACGGTTGAACTTTAGAGTAAAGGAGAGTACGAAGCTTAGCTTTCGGACGCCTTAGTCAGCACGGAAGAGTACGGGTGCTCTAACCTGGCCGCCCTGGGATGGAGAGAACGGCAGGAACCTACCGCCGGTCGCCTACCAGGGAATGCCGGTGGAACCACCCGGACGCCCGAGGAAGCCCTGAGAGGGTCTTCTGCTCTCTTCTCGTGGGGTGGAGAGAACGGCTGGAACCTACCGCCGGTCGCCATCCAGGGGGAGAGAATGGGAGAATACTTTCTGGTTCGCGTTAGTAGGAGAGAACGGTTGGAACTTGCCGCCGGTCGCCTATCTTAGATTTTCGGAAGAGAACGGCTGGAACTCGCCACCGGTCGTCCATATTAGCTTATAGTATATCGGGAGAGAACGGCTGGAACTTACCGCCGGTCGCCTAACTTATAATATTTCGGGGGAGAACGGCTGGAACTTGCCGTCAGTAGCCTGTTAAATTTCGTACGTAGCAGAAAATGGCTGGAACTTGCCGCCGGTCACCTACTAATGAGGAGAGTACGGAAATTCTATCCTGGCCGCCCTCGGACTGGAGAGAACGGCTGGATTATCCGCCGGTCGCCTTCCAAGGAGTGGACGGAAGAACCTCCCGGACGCCTCTAGTAGAACTTTCGAAATTATTGAAAATCATAAAGTCCAAAAGCTATGTTTCCGTTTTGCTTTAAATGTTTTGTAAAATATATATCTTGTAAACGTTTTAATATTGACAGATTGGAAATCTATGTTTTGGATGTATAAGACCAAATATGAATACATTTGTTATTTGTGTTTTCTCCAGAGAGTCCTTGTGTACTCCTGCGATTTATCCTTCAAAGCGAAAATCCATCCTTACATTATTGAATAACAATGTGAATAATCTATTAATTATCTTCTAAAATTTATTGAATCATTTATAAGATTCATCATTTGATATATCACCTATTTTTATAGTTACATTTTCAAATGATGTAGATTTATACATGCATAAATGTATAAATGTATGTATAAAAATAAAATTAGCAAACATACTTTCGTTATATTCGAATAATGATTAAGAAATTGTTTCGATAAAAATTTGTGTGAATAGTGTACAAAATTATCCGAAGGTCAATAAAGAAAGAATTATTCATTTGTTGGTAAAAAACTGTTTTATTTTAAAGTCATGTACCTAAAATTCGATTAAAATTATTTTTAACGTTCAAAAGTCGAATGAATTTTCTTTGGCACCTACCTAATAATTAAAACCGAGTGCACGGATAATTAAGTCACAGTAAATGACACTTTAATATTGTTAAGACATTGCAAGCAGTACCGACATATATGATGCTGAAGCTTTCAAGATCTACAAACATAACGATAATATTATTAACATCATTAACTACATGTACATGTATTAACAGCATTAATTATATATTAAAACATTAATTACACGTATATTATAAAATTAATTATAATTACAAAATTAACTACAAGCAACTTATGATAACATTGATACAGCTTATCAAGCTTTGTGCTTTGGAAACCGTGTTATTAGAAAGTACTATATGGATACAAATAACGCAGAGAATTACGTGGAAAAAGAAAACTTACTTGTGTAAAACTTTCCAGAGACAGGTTCGAAAATTTTCCGAAAGTGAGCGTAAATCCTTTTTGAGCTCTTAGTATCACAACTATTAAAAGTTGACTCTCGCTCGGATATAAATTATACCAAAGACATTGGTATGCAGTTTTACAAATCAGTTTACTCTAAAAATGAAAAATAAAGTATAGTATACAAAGTGCCTGTAAAGGTGAGAACCAAATTAATACATATTAAACCTTTGTTGCTTCATTTTTTAAAAGAAAAATATATTTATTGAATTCTTTCGAGTAAAAATAATTGTATGACAATAAATAAATAAACATAAATGACAGTAGACAAATCTCTTGTACAAACAAGACTTATGTTTATGAAAGTATTATAGTATTGCAAAATTGCAACGTTATCAAAAGGCAAAAGTTGTCAACGATTTTATTATTTATATCCGTAACTTATTTATGTTTTAAAAAATACAAGATTTTTATATTGAATTGTTTTATTTAGCATATTTGCGACACAATGCAACGAAGGGTTATGATGAAAATGATTTTAACACAAATCACGTCAATAACTGTTCAAAGCCTTGTAACACGTTCGATCCCAAAAAGATGTACAGCAATATTTGAAACGTGCTGGTGTAGTTATAAATGAATTAATTTTCGTAACATGTTATTTAACAACAAAAAGTATAAAAAAGTATTAAAATGCAAAATACATATTGTTATAGATACTATTTTTAGAATAAAAGATATACAGTAATTTTTAAACGATTCGGAATAATTATAAATAAATTTATTTAATGTTATTTAACAACCTTGGTATTGAGGTATTCTCCAGCGAAGCAATATACATATGCTTCTATCCAAAGAGCAACGTAGAACATAGCAGATTTGAAGAATAGAGGAAGTCCAGCATTGCCACCGATCGACTGTAATATCAAATTATTTACAAAACAATTCTGATTAATGAGAAACATATTTTTACTTACCATTATGGTGAGAAATCCCAAACAGCAGGAAATTAGAATATTTGATAAAAGTTGACTAAGTGCCATGTAAGTAAAGAACTTTTCAAATTTTTCTGTAAATACAATGATATCCTGATGACGTCTGATAAAGAATTTTATTTGTTTCTTGCCTCTGAGAGGAACATCAGTCATTGTTTGACACAGAATGTCTACTTGACACCCCACGTGAAGTGCCTACAAATTGTAATTTCAATATTAGAATGTTATAAACATTCCTTGCTAGATACTGCAGATTTTTTTCGTAGTTAAGATATTAAATATAAAGTGTTCATACTCAAATAATTTAGCGTTATATAATCTAACATTTACTGTTTAACGAAACAGTTATTATTTGAAACGCATTACTGAGTAATTTTTTAAAACAAATATTAAAACAAATAATTATTGATTGAAAATTTATCGTTGACACTTACCACCATTAGCATGAGAGCACTAAAGACACTAAATGTAAAAGCACAATACATTTGATGAAATACTTGTGCAGTTAACACGAGCTCATAATTAGGTGATTTGTTGATTTCGAAGGGCAAGTCCATTTTTAATATTAAAGAATATGTATCATTGCTGGGTGCAGATGTTGCACTACCAATAATATGAACAGCTCCCACTATCACGTAGAGAGCAATAATTGAGGTTGTTAAACGGTAAGAAACATGAATTGTTTTTAATATCAATTTAGTCCTATCGATAACAGCATACTTCTTACATTCTTCTTCCATTGTTGATAACATATCACACAGCACACTACAAAATATTGTTTATAATGATATAAGTATCTTTAAAAAATTTTTGCGTCAATTAACAAATGTTAGAAATAGAATTTATAGTCTATTATGATTAGGTTGCAGATGTTTATAGATTTATGATGTATTAAAGTTTGCATATATCTCTCTATAAGATATAGATAAGATAAATTTCTATATTTCTCTATAAGATATAGAAATGCAAATTTATAAATAGATTATATGATTTATACTTCGCATAGTATAACAGTATAACATGTCATAAATGCAGAAATATCTGTTTCTTAATTATGAAGATAAAATATAGTTGTAAAATAAAATCACTTCTTTGCATTTTTTATAATTAGTATTCGTAAATTGTTATCATAAAATTCGAAGTTATTTTAATGTTACTCTTTTAAATATTTAATTAAAAAATATTCTGACTTTAATTACGATATGGTATTAAATAAATAACCAACAATTTTTATTTTGTATTTAAGAAAATAATTTGTTAAAAATCATATCAGGTAATTTATAAATTATACGGCAATCTATTGCATACACAATTTATAATTTTATGACAGTTTTTATTTAATAAATAAATTACTAATACAATAATTAATAATCATTTCAAATAAAACCTGTAGATTGTTATATTAACGTTTAAAATCGTTTAATTATCATTTTCTTTGAACGCGATCTAAAAAGAACAATTATTATAGAATTACTAAAAATTACTAAATACTCAATAACCATTTTAAATTTCACTTCGAACTATACATTACATCAAATGTTTTACGAATTGTTCAAAATTATTCAGAATTATTCAAAAGGCAACAAACTTCTATTCAATAAATGGTTATCAAGTAAATATAAATATTGTAATCAATAACTGCCGATAAATTATTTCAAATGTTTAATAAGTTATATGACAAGTTATTTATATTTATCAAATTTCATTTAATTTTTTGATCTGTATTATTATTCATTATTCTCATAATTAATAATACCGAAAAACTATTGTACATAGAAATATATAATATTGTATAAAATAATACTAATAAATAATACTATTCGTACATTTTCCATATAATTATACATATACTGTAATCGAAACTCACCTATGATATATCCAAGAAACAAGCACATTGATGTGTGTCTGAGTGATCGCAACTGTGATACTCAAATTATCAATCAGTTCTACAAAGCTCTCTGACTTAAAATGTTGGATGATGTACCTGTATTCATAACCTTGAATTATAATCGTAGACACTATCCAATAAAATTTACGCAGCATAGGAAACGGTGTTCCTGGCCAGATACCAATGCAATGAAGACCATACTTAATAGACGGGCTAATTGTACTTAGCGTCTTCATTTTACGTAACAATCAATCATATATCTTCTTATATCTTCTTTTATGACTTACTCGATTGCGATAAACGCGAACCACCTTTCATTTATCTTGGTACCACAACTGCCACCATCAGTTCTAGGACGAACTATGTGCCTGGACAATGGTCTACGATAAACTGAAAACTTGGAAAAAATTATTTCACAGGGCACAAGCTTATAGCAGTTACATAACAGGTGCCGTCCACATCGCCGTTCGTGTTGTCCACATAAATATTGCAAATAATAATGCAACTACCCACGGTTTGGACATGATATCCGAAGCATTACGGCAATTGTGATCAAAACTTTGTTGCAGAAGAGAATGATTTGCATTAAAAATACAAGGTATGCGGTGCATGCGACATGTGGGTAATCACGGGAATCAAAAATGTTTTAGACCGCGAGCGGGAACGATGTGTTAGGGCACTAAAGCTTGAATACCTAAGTGTCATTTAATACTTCAGTAGATTGAAACTTTGTTCGATCTAATGTGTATGTGTGTGTAGTTTGATCTTGTCTTCGGAGAACGAAATAATGAAGGTAGCAGCAGGTTCTGTAAAGAAGATTGTGAAAGCACAGTGTCCATTTCTGTTTGGAGAATACTTGTTCTACGTGTGTATATCTGTAGAAATAGAGTTCGGTGATGAATCGGAGTTCGGTAATCTTGTAATGTAATTCAAAACGTCGTTCATACAGTAGTGATACGTTCTTTTGGTATCAAATAATAATTTGAATCAAGTTTCAGTATATGTAGATAAATCTTTATATGGGGTGATTTACTGAAGGGTGTCATCTAAATTACTAATACTATAAAGAATAATATGTGTTATATCACTGTCTGTTGTATAATTACATATTATATTTTCACGAATTACACTGTGATCACAAGACTTTGATCAATTTTATAGGTATTATAATAACTTTGACAATTTTATAGGGCAACCGTTTAGGGTGGAAACTATGAAGGGGTGCAAAAATTCACCCACCTTTATTGACTATTTCATAAATTGCACAGAACTCAATGCAGAAGGCTATAAAGAGTGTTAATCACCGTAGAGTTCGTAGGCAAGTGTAATTTACTTTGAATTTCAGTTAGATTACGGCTAAATTTCGATTAAACTTTAACGTAATGAAATTTGATAAATGTTAGCGACGGTACGCGTACTCAAAAAATGGTACCATACAGTCCTGCAAGACTGGATGAGAGGAAGAGGACATTTTCACGATAATGAATTTGCACTTTAACCTTGCGAATATTTATGTGGTTAATTTTATCGCCGAAATAATATTGATCTAATGGTGTATTTAGTCAACGCGATCCGAACACAATATGTGTTTTACTAAAACTCACCTAGTTATCACATTAAAGAAGGTTATAAACTCTTAACCTACCAAACTTTAACAACATATAACTTATGAACCAATGCATTTCGATATTCAGACTTATATTTTGTCAATCAAGGAACTCCAAAATACAAGATTATTATAATTCGTCTATATTTATTGAATACTGTCAGATTATGCAAAAGAAGTTAAAAAAAGAATGGTGTCCCAAGACGAAGTTTAACCATTTCTTACACAATTAATAATAAATACATTTGAGAGTAAATACAACGATTTTTATTATTTCTCGTCATGCCATAATTTCAAGTAATAAAAACTCGTAGATAATTTGTAAAAAATGGTGTATTTTAATTAGCTTACCCTACGGGGGTATAATAATGTGGCACCAACACTAGTGGTATGTTCTTTAGATTAAATAATAATTCGTTTAGTGCATTATACATATACCACAGAAAATTCGGTCAAACTTTTTGTATGATCATTTTATTATGTGATGTGCAAATGTTTTTTACTTTTTTTGGCTATTTTTACAGTTGTAAGTTGTGACCTTCATCTTGAAAGTTATGATTGTGATAGTGTATAAAATATGTACGATTTTACAGTTATAATTGGATATATTTATGAATATCAAATAATTCTTTATTTGAACAAAAAATTGTTGGAATAATTTACAAATAAAATTTACCAATAAAACGAACTTCTTTTATTTATTATTGATAAAAAATAGTTTACTATTCGAATAATGTAAAAATTGTTCTGGAATAATTTCGCTTCATTCGCAATTTTTTTTAGAAAGTTATTAAAAGTAGAAATTGTTCATTATTTTCCAACATCTTCAAGGCTGGTTAACTAAATCATACTTCAGTGTTCAAAATTTTTGGTTTTTAAGACATTGCGAGAAGTACCGACATATATGAGCCCGATGCTTTTAAGATCTACAAACATAGCGATAATATTATTACTAAATTAATTACGAAGACGTTATGATAATACTAATATAACAAATTTATTAAATTTCATCCTTCGAAAATTGTATTGATAAATAAATATATCATCGTTAATATATTATCGGTATTATTAAATATGATACTATCTACGAAAAAACTATATGTATATATGTAGACATACATAAACTATGCAAATAATAAGATATAAAAGTACTTACACTCGTAAAATTTTCCAAAGACAGACTCGAAAATTTTCCAAAAGTAAACTTAAATCCCTTTTGCGATCTTAATATCACAATTATTAAAAGCTGGCTCTCATTCCGACTTAAATCGTACCAAAGACATCTGTACGCTGATTCACAAATTAGTTTACTCTAAAAATAGAAAGATATATTTTAAAAAGGAAGAATATACTGCAAAGCTTTTAGAAAAAGCGGGAACTAAATTGATTCAATGTGTTAATAGAATTAGATATCTGAATAGTTAACGCATGTTGAATTGACAGTTTTCGTTAAATAAATTTGTAAGTAGTGCGTTAAAAGTATGATTCAGTTGGGTAAATATATCAATATCGGAGAGACGGCCATCTTAGATTTGAATCCAGCTATATCAGCCATTATTCGAATAAAGTTTTATTTGAATAAGAATGATAAATTAATTATCAAACACTTTTTTATTGTTCGAGTTATTTATTATTCCAATTATTAATCAGTCATATTAAATAACTTTATCCATTATTAACTGTACAGGGTCTCTCTAAAGTACAACCCCACCCTTATATTTCGGAAACCGCTTTAAATATGAAAAAGTGTGCTAAACAAAAGTTGTAGGATATCATAGAGGACATAAGATGGTGGCAACAATTTAACCTTGAATGGTCGTTTAAAGATCATGTGAACATCATCCCTACTTTCTTAAATAGAGAGACCCTGTCTGTATTTCTCCTTCCACAAGGAAATATTACTTAATTAATATTATTACATGTATTTCAGTTTTCTTTGTAAGTAGAGAATGTTCGACTACAACTATCAGAGATCATTTCTAACTGATTTTTCTGATATATCGTTGCTTTTTACATATATTTCATTATATTTATGATTAAAAATATTTGGAGTAATTGCAAATTTGAAATTCGAATATTTGCGTACGTATCTAAGAATATATTTTAATATTCAAGAATTTGAAGATGCGAATATTCGGAAATCTGAGTACTCGAGATTTCAAACTAATATATAACCTTAAAAAAGATTTTCTTAACAAATTTAAATAATGGCGTTAGAAATACGAAACAAATATTTCAGAACTATTACGACGTGGGGATTATTTAAAGAAAAAAAAATATAAAGCAATCTTTGAAACAATGGAGTGTATTTATAAATAAACTCTTTGATATAATAAATTATTTAATAACCTTGGTGCTGAGGTATTCTCCGGAAAAGCAATATATATACGCTTCTACCCAGATATTAACGAAAAACAAGAGGTATTTCATCACTAAAATAACTCCTCCACCAGTAGTAAATACCTGTAATATAAATTATTTATATAATTAAAACGTTGTTACATAATTAAACTGATCAATAACATTTTTGCTTACAATGACGATCATAACACCCAAACAACAGGTAACCAGTGTATTCGTGAAAAGCTGACTCAGTGCGATGTACGTAAAGTATTTTTCGATCTTCTCTGTAAACATTATGATATCCTGATGACGTTTAATGAAGAATCTTAATTGTTCTTTGTCTACGATAGGCATATCCGCTACCGTCTGACACATAATGTCGATTTGGTAACCCACGTGAAGTACCTGCATATTGTTATTTGAATATTAGCACTAAAACTACCAAACCGGTCAAATGACCGCTCCACAAGTTCCTTATTATAAGATACACATTTTGTTAAAGTACATTCCTTGAAATCAGTATTGATTTTCAACAAGATAAAGAATAAATGTGTGTACTAATTTATGTTTCGTTGTTTGTTTATTTATTTTTCAACTTCATTTTTAATTTCAAACTAAGTACACTTATATGCCGGTAGGTTTAGTGTTAGAAAATGTTGAAAATGATATTATATAGCTTCAACTATTTATGAAATAATAATTTTATACTTGTTTAAAAGCTTCAGTGGTAAGTGTATTCTAAAATACATCTTACAGAAGCATTGTTAAGAACTCTTAAATTCGTTCAAACAGAAAACTATGCAATTATAAGATGCACAGTCCTTGGCCATCGAATTAGGACCACGTACGAAAATTTCACTTTTATGGCTATAATTATGTCATATATGGAAAATTGTCGCAGGTCAGGCAAAATTATTACTAAATACGTTGATGACGATATATACATAGCAATTTGTTACAGTGTATGAGTGATGAGCGATTAAGGGTGCAAGCGTTTACGTTAGTCTCGAGTATCGATAGTGCGTGAGGTGAAATTTGGTGAATGCCATAGAAAATGTCTGGAGCCTACTCAAAAGATTAGTTTCCAACTCTCCAACCACATTATCTGAGTTGGAAAGAATTACAGATATTTGGGAAAATAATGAAGATATAAAGCATATGATCAATGTATACGAAGCATGCCAGATACAAGCTGTCTCCAAAGCGAGGGTGGAAATACAAGATATTAACATGTGTTAATAATGTTATGTACAGTAGTAGTTATGTTAGTAGCTAATAAATTATATCATTACAATTTGAACAGGCCTTTTAATTTTACTGAAAACGTGAGAAATGCTGAAAATTTATAGTGGTCCTAATGCGATGGCCAGGGACTGTAGGACAGTGTTGAGCATTATTCTAATAAAGGTTTACTCGTATAAAAAATAATGAGTAAGTAATTATAAATGATTTTTAAAATATATAGTAGCTTCTCACAAATTTTTATGGTATAAAGAGATATTCTTTATACTGTACTTCAGAAGCGTATAAAGCCGGATTTTGCAGTTTCGCTCCAAAAACTTTATATGCTCTCGTTCGTTATGAAGTTTTAAAAGCAAAATTGCTAAATCCGGCTTTACACACCTCTGAAGTATAGTATGTAGAATCTTGATTTTTAAATTTTGGAATTACTAAGTTACATTTTCCCGCATTTTTGGAAACAAAATACTGTCTTTGTCTCTCCCGACCAATACACTATAAAATAAATAAGGGTCACCGGAGCCTCTCAATCCTCTGCAAAAATACTCGGAGTCGGTCACGAGACTTACTTAAAAATCTTTTAATTTTAACTTTGAAAAAATATTTGAATGAAATGTGCTTGGTCTTGAATAATTATAAATTGCGTTATACCGGATGCAACGGTAAAAATAGAAACCTTAATTAAAAAAATGTATCGTTAATGCTTACCACCATTAAAATGAGGGCACTGAAGACGCCAAACGCATAAGCACCTGATGTTTGATAAAAGAATTGTCCAGCTAACACGAGCTCATAAGTAGGTGAGCTGTCCATTTCGAAAGGCAGATCCATTTTTAAAAACAGTGGCGATGAATTCCTAGGTGCAGTTGCTGCAGTGCCAGCAATATGAGTAACTGGACCTATCACGTACATAGTGAGAATTGAGGTCGTTAAAACATAAGAAAGACGAGCTGTCTTCAATATCAATTTGTTGGTATCCATAGCAGCATATTTCTTACATTCCTCTTCCATCGTTGATAGAATGTCACAAAGTACACTATGAAATATTTCCATAAATAAATTTATCAAGTGTAGATAAATTTACTACTACAGACTATATTAATACAAGTATATATATGTACGTGTTGCCCTTAACACTTTAATGGCCGCTCACACAACATGTGTGTGATGATTGATGAACGTAGGTGGTTGCTTTGATAATTATCACACAAAGGAAAATATTAAATGTGCCGTAATTGTTGTTTTCGTTTGTTTTATGTGTATGTTTGCACACGTTGAATTATTTCGTGAATTTACATACAGTATTTTCAAATTAATTTTTCAAAAATATTGCCAGGTGCGGACGACATTTGCGTAGGCGGCCATTAATGCAAAAATAAAAATGCATTACACAATAAAAATGCGAATACTTACCTATAATAAATCCAAGAAATAAGTAATTTGATATGGAGCTGGGTGAACGCCAATGCGACACAGAAATTGTCAACAGATTCCCTAAATGCCTCGAGTCCATAATGCTGAACGACATATCTGTATTGAAAAACTTGAAATAAACCCGAGACTATTATCCAATAAACTTTGTGCAACGTTGGAAACGGCGTTCCCGGCCAGATACCGATAAAATGAAGACCGACTTTAACGGACGAACTAATTGTATTCGGTAATTTCATTTTTCGTAACATTTAATCGTACAATTGCTTCTATCTTCCAAAATGTTTCTCTCCGATCAGCGTGTTCGCATTAAACACGAATCATCTTCCGTTTATTTTGTTCTGGTACCTCTGTTGCCACCATCAGTTCTTGGACGACGTACTTGGAGAACGATTTACAGGGAACTGAAAACTTCGAAGAAATTATAGCACGAGCTTATGGTAGTTGTCCGACGATGAATGCCATCAGCATCGTCGTTCGCATTGCGCACATTAATATTGCAGACAATAAAGTTATTACCGATACTCTGCTCGCAGGAAGAGCCAAGAGCGTTGTTGAAATCGTGTTCGAAACTTTGTTGCAATGATTCCCATGAAAAATGGAGGATATGCAGTGCATTCATGGGGGTGCATACTAAACTACACGAATAATAAGTTTTTCTTGTCCAAGTATTTGGTTGCAAATGGGACACTGAAGCGTGAAAACCTAAGTGTCGTTTAATATTTTACTAAGTTGAAAGCAATGCAACTATTTTTGGTCTGATGCATGTGTTTGGGATCTCAGGCAAAAGAAGTGGTTGAGGTAGTGGTCGATTTTGTTGAGAATGCAATGTGCTGTTTTGTTCTGGGAAGACGTCGACATTTTTCGATTCTCACTTTTCTATGAAATTGTTAGTGGATTTATTCGAGTAAAAATGACGAGTAAAATGCACTTTTCATTTTAATTTCAAGGAAATTTTCTAAAAATTTCGAGTAAAATTAATAGATTAAGCGGGAAACGTAATTAATTTAATCACACTAGGAGAAAGGTAAATTGATAAATTATTTGTTACGGTAAATAATTTTATGTTTTGCGAATTAGTATAATTAATTAAACTTCACGGGTCATCTTAAATTTTCAGATATTGTTATATTTAATTTTTAGTTTATCGTTTTAGTTGACACTAATCAAATATTGCATAGTAAATATAATATCGTTAATAGATTCTTTCTTTTTGTGACCCGTTACATTTTTTTTATAACAACTTATATGATTTTAGAAACTCTGTTCTTTATTTATTGGACAGAGTAATTTATTAATTGAACAAAGTAATTTTTTCAGTATAGTATTTAATCTAGTATTTCAGAGTAACATAAAATGAAGAATGTATTATAGCATGATAAAAAAGCAGTAGATTTATTAAATCGATATACACGAGTTTGAAACTCGTGGAAATTATATTTTTTAAATTATTTTTTATCTCCTCTGATTCCATAATGGAACTAATTAAAAAACGAGTAATTAATTCATCATGAATTGAGTGCCCCAATTTTTAAACGAATTTGCATATCTCGCATCAGGATCGGTGAAAAATAGAAAAACCTTTTTAAATGTTAATGAGGTTTTGTTATTTTGAAAAACAAATGTTCCCAAATAATAATAAATTATACAAACCCATATTTAATTCAAAATATACAGTGTAGCAACACTTTATGTTCTGAATACTTTTATAATACGTGTCATCCTATGAGCCACTGTTGTAATAACAGTTTAAACTTTGTTTAAACTTAAATTTTATAATTCAGGTCAAAGTTTAAACTTTGCCCATTATTTATTTTTCCGTTTTTCAATATACAACTTTAAGCGGAGTTCAAACTTACATTTTCTAAAGGGTAGGAAATACTCGTTTAACCATCATTTAATGATAAAAGTTGCTACTTCAAACATTGAGAGTATGTTTTATTTTATTTTTAAAAATAAGGACGTAAGACACATTTAATTTAATTACGAGGTTACTTTGTTTGATATTTTGATTCTGTGTTTAAGTCTTGTATAAAACGAGAGTAAACTATTTTAATTTAATTTAATTAAGGTTTAAATTGCTATTAAAATTTAAAAAATTTTAATTATTGTAAATAACTAAATAATTGTATTGTAAATAATCATACAGTAATTCTATTCCTTTATAAAATACCTCTTTTACTCGTTTAAAAATGACGAAATTAAGAAAATAAGTTTCGTTTAATTATAACAAATTTAAGAAAATTAATTTCTTTCGTGAAATTTTTTCTGTCATCGTTTAAATATATTTTTTTGTTACTTAGTGTTAGTAAAAAATTGAAAAGAAAATTTTCATACTTTCTACCATGATTCGAACTCACTTTTCTCAGTTTAATAAACGTAGAGCTTTTCCGTCAGTATAGAACACATTCTTGATTTCGTACAACTTTACAGCAGTGAAATAGAAATTACAACAACCTTAAATGTAAATTCTAGCTTATTTTGTAAAGTTGCGTACTATGCTTATGCAAAATTACTGCCTTTGGTGTCCTCTGTAATTATAACAAAGTTTAACTGTCATAGATGTTTCAAAGTTCGTGTAAACTCATTGTTCTATAATATGCTTCGCGGTTGATTAAAATTACAAAAATTACAAAATATGTATTAGTTAATTGCAATGAAAAATTCTTTTTTATAATTGCGTTCATTAGTAAAATTACTTAGTGTGAAATATTCAGTATTTATTAATTCGAGTAATTTTAATAAATTTTAAAGTAAAATTCAATAAATAGGCATTTAACTACGTGAAAAACTATTAAAAAGAAATTGAAGAAAACGCAATTGTTGCAAGATTTGATCCCGCAACTTTCTGATTATACGGAAACATATGGAAATTGCTTTCTATGCAATCCATTTATTTTATTCGAAATTTTTAAAAGCCATTTTTTTCAAAATTGTATATAAAGTTCTCCTTACTGTGTGGACAAATAAATCTACAAATAACCTTTTATTAGAAAAAAATGAAAACTGAAACGAAAATATGAACATCTGATCGCCTCTTTGTGAATAGCGAGCATTTAACGTGCATGTTACATGTTACATGTTACATGTAACGTGCATCCTTTTTACTCTTTTATAATTGAAGGTTGATATTTAACTAACTCAATTTAATTAGTTATCATTTTTGATAACGTGATAGTGCATTAGCAAAACTACTCACCTGATTGGAACGAATTTACAACGATTAACTCCATTTTATTTAAGAAACAAAAATACTTACGAAGCTTTTAATATTCGGAAAATAAATAAATATTCACAAATATCACATAATTGAAACTAAACGCAAGACTGTCTAAATTATAACAGACTATCTTTTATTGTTAACAATATTTATTTCTCAAGACATTGCAAGCAGTACCGACATATACGAAGCTGAGGCTTTCATAATCTACAAACACAATAATAAAATTATTAAGTCACGCATATTACAGAAATAATAATAATATCAATACAGAAGATTTACAAAATTGTGAAAATATAATAATCTTAATAAATAGCTTTGTTTCAGTAATACAATATATATATGGTAGATAGAACTCGATGTATTGATTAACAAAGAAAAAACATAAGTAAAAAAAAAATAACCGTTTCTGAGATACAAATATAATTACATGTTAACAATGTGATGGACTCACTGACTTCTATTATTGCTTGCGATGTTCGTTGAATATTTATAATCTGCGTTCTGAATGTCCTTATTCAATTTCCATATATGTATACTTCATAACAGAAGATTTCATCGGCAATCAGTCAGTTGTCAGCAACCGGCGATTGCGGATCTATTTAGTATTACACAGTTGCAAAGTACCGTGCTGAAAATGTCAGCGTATTACTGTAATAAAGAAATGGCAGAGCATTTTATGTGTAATCGTGCTAATGGGAGTGCTTTAGCTGCACGACGCCTTTGCACGGAATAGTTTCCTAATCGAAGAGTTCCCTCTCACACGCTATTTCGATATCTTTACCAACACCCTTTCGAATCAGGCTCATTTGAAACTTGCTATTGAAACTCTGGTAAATCTAGATCTGTATTGACTACCAATAGGGAGAATCGCATTTTAATAATTGTAGAAGAAAATCCCGGAACAAACGTAAGAAGAATATACGATACCGTAAGAATTGGTATTATTCTTGTTCGGAGATGTTGTTTCACGAGCAGTTACTTTATTCATATTCAACGAATGCAAGCACTCGCTCCACCGGATTGTCAAGCAAAAATAAAATTTTCACAATAGCTACTAGTAAAATATGCTTCGAATCCGAATTTCGTATCCTGCATTTTATTAACTGGTAACGCTGTATTAATGCGGAATGAATTTGCAAATTTTCATTATGATCTCGTATGGACAGAAGAGAATCCTCGCGCATTTATTCAGGTAAATCACCAACACCGTTTTTCGTTAAATGTTTGAATGGGTATTATGGAAGATTACCTCATTGATCCTGTAATACTCTCAAATCGGCTTTCAGGTGCTGCTTATTTCACCTTCTTGGTGAATACATTACCTTGGTACTTGAGCGACATGCCTTTGGAAGGTAGGTTATGGTACATGATAGGACTCAATCTCACTTTGTGTGTAACGGGATAGAACACTTGAACACAGTATTCGGTCAAAGATAAATTGAACTTGATGAGTTGAATGAGCTTCTCGAACTCCCGATTTAAACCCTTTGAACTTCTTTTAATGGCAGTATTTGAAAAACAAAGTTTAATCTTCTCCAATACAGAACTTGGAAGAATTGAATCATGTTTGTCAAATAATTCACTAGAAATGCGGAATTTTGGACGGAGTAGCTTTGTACGAAAATATTGAACAATATGTGAAAAAGGAAAGAGGACGTGTGAAACGTCTTCTGCAATTACTGAGAAGGCAGTGATAAGTCAATCATGTTAATACGCTAAAAATGATATTATCTCAGGAACGATCGACTTCACGACCTATGGTTTATTAATTTTGTTTTACTTTCCACGAAGTGTTTTATATACCATATAAATATTGAATAGTTTTTCATACTTCATGTACACATTATTTATGATAAAATAAAAGATGGAAAACTTACAGACATAAAACTTTCCAAAGAGAGATTTGAAAATTTTCCAAAAGTGAGCTTAAGTCCTTTTTGCGATCTGAGTATCGGAAGTATTAAAAGTTGACTCTCGTTCGGATGCAAATCGTACCAAATGCACTTGTATGCTGTTTCCCAAATCAATTTACTCTAAAAAATATGTGATAAACAAATATTTTGGCGGAACATAATGTAAAAATGAACATAATTTCGTGATGTAATTTAAGTCTATAAGATCCAAAAGTTTTAAACTTATATTTCAACAATTTTTGAAACGAGTTTATTCCATCATAAGCAAGTCTTTTTGTAGTATGTGTCATTTGATAACCTTGGTACTGAGATATTCTCCCGCGAAGCAATATAAATATGCGTCTAACCAGACGACAACATAGAATAAAATAGATTTGATTAAAATAGGTAGTCCATTATCGATACTGAACGACTGTAACATCAAATTATTGACATAATCGAATCACTCGATAATAAATTGTTCATAATAGAATCATGTTTTACTTACAATTACGATAAGGAATCCTAAACAGCACGTATTTAGGGTATTTGATAAAAGTTGACTAAGTGCCGCGTATGTAAAGAATTTTTCAATCCTTTCTGTAAGTACAATGATATCTTGATGTCGATTAATAAAAAACTTTAATTGTTCTTTACTCTTGAGGCGATCTTCCGTTATTGTTCGGCACATAATGTCGACCTGACACCCTACGTGAAGTACCTACAAGCATACGAAAGAAATTTGTAATTTATTGTTAATGTGTGACAGAATTGTTACCATTCATAATTGTAGTAAGCCTTCATTTTAATTTGGTATTTTGAATATGTGGACTTTCGGAGCTGTAGAACTAGGGGATTTTGAAATTTGGTGATTTAGAAATTCAGAAAGTTTCGGAGATTCGAAATTTTGTGAATTTTTGAATGTGAGGATTTAAGGATTTGAAAATCTTGTTAATTTTAAAATTTGAGGATTTGGAAATTTAAGGATTTTGGAATTTAAAGATTCGGAAATTTAAGGATTTGAGGATTTGAAGATTTGGGAATTTGAATATTCTGAGTTTTTTAATTTAGAGATTTAGGGATTCGGAAATCTTATTAATTTCAAAATTTGTGAATTTAGGGGTTCGAGGGTTTGGAGATATGGACATTTGGAAACTTGGGAATTTGGGAATTTAGACATTTAGAAATTTAAGGATTTGGTGATTTAGAGATTTGGGAATTTGGAGATTTTGAAATTCAGAGATTTGGGAATTTGCGGATTTTGAAATTCAGAGATTTGGAAATTAGGGATTTAGGAATTTAGAAATTTTAGAATTTGGAGATTTGGAAATTTGAGAATTTGAAGCTTTGGGAATTTGGGTATTGGAAAATTTGAATATTTTGAGAATTTTTTAATTTGGGGATTTAGGGATTTGAAAATCTTGTTAATTTAAAAATTTGAGGATTTGGAGGTTCGAGAGTTTGAGTATATGGAAATTTGGAAATTTGGGGATATAATAATTTAAGGATTCGGAAATTTAAGAATTTTGGAATTCAGAGATTTGGAAATTTAAGGATTTGGGGATTTAGAGATTTGGTTATTTTGGGATTTTGAAATGTAGAAATTAAAAAATTTGGAGGTTGGGGAATTTGAATATTCTGAGTGTTTTTGAATTTGGGGATTTAGGAATTTGGAAAGTTTGGATTTTAGGAATTTGGAGTTTTAGAATTTTTAATATTTGGGAATTTGATTATTTGAGAACTTGAAATTTATAAATTAAGGCAATTCTAAATTTTGAGATTTAAGAATTCAGAATTAATAATTTGAACTAATTACACTGTCCAACAAATTTTAACTTTTTGTCGACGTTTCTATTTTCGTTCAATGATTCTTATAGGTTTTTTCGCGCTGATTACGAATCTGCGACCCTTTTTTCTCCAGCACGTACAGTTTTCGAGAAATTTGAGTTTGAAAAAAAAACACATTTTTAAAATTTGAACCAATTTTGTGAGATAACTATAAAAGATACTAAGATTCTGTTTATATCATAAGATTCTATAGACTTTCCTGAATACAACGATATCTGGCTTTTACGCATTCTGAATATTTAAACATGTTTAAACAATCATTGAACGCTGAGAGGCATGGATTTTGCACCAATTTTTAGTTATATTTTTCAATTTATCTTAAAAAGTAAGGGTCTAGCGGAAAATTGAACTATACTACGCGATAGAGCAGATTTTCACCTTTAAAAAGCACCCATACAAAGTTGTAACGTCGTTTTTTTTACGATGCTAGAAACAAAATAGCTGCGCGGGAAACGGAAAACGGACAGTGGTGCTCCGCGTCAGAGCGGCCGTTCCGTATCCTGCCCATATTCACGCGATGCAACTCTGGCGCGGAGCACCACCGTCTTTTTTCCGTCTCCCGCGCAGCTATTTTGCTTCTAGCATCGTAAAAAAAACGACGTTGCAACTTTGTATGGGTGCTTTTTAAAGGTGAAAATCTGCTCTATCGCGTAGTATAGTTCGATTTTCCACTAGACCCTTACTTTTTAAAATAAATTGAAAAATATACCTAAAAATTGGTGCAAAATCCGTGCCTCTCGGCGTTCAATGATTGTTTAAACATGTTGAAATATTCAGAATGCGTAAAAGCCAGATATCGTTGTATTCAGGAAAGTCTATAGAATCTTATGATACAAACAGAATCTTAGTATCTTTTATAGTTATCTCACAAAATTGGTTCAAATTTTAAAAATGTGTTTTTTTTTCAAACTCAAATTTCTCAAAAACTGTACGTGCTGGAGAAAAACGGGTTGCAGATTCGTAATCAGCGCGAAAAAACATATAAAAATCACTGAACGAAAATAGAAACGCCAATTGGCTGTTGGACAGTGTTACTTGTAGAACTTAATAATATGTATATTTGAAAATTGGCGAGTTTAAGAAATTTGAAAATATTGTCTAGTGCTATCTTTAAACTATCTATAGGTTCTTCTTTTTGATTACACCTTAGAATCATCATAGGTTCCTTAGTTCTCCTTACTCTCATTCCAATTTCTCCCTCTACTTCCCTTAGTCTCTACTTATCATCTTCCTAAAACTTAACCTCTCCGTGTGACAATATTCACATTTCATCAAACCTTATTATTCTTTCAAAAGACTGCAGAATAATTTCCGCAATGGTCGTGTAAACATTAGAAATGTCTAATATCGAACGCTTACCACCATTAAAAGCAGAGCACTTAAAGTGCCAAACGAAAAAGCAGTTGACGTTTGATGAAGAAGCTGTGCAGTTAATACTAGCTCGTACACAGGTGATTCTTTCGTTGCAACAGGTAGATCCATTTTCAAGTAAAAACTTCGAGATAACGTATCGTTATTGTATTCAGATACAAAAAATCCGATAACGTAAAAGAACACGGATATCACATAGGAAAAAATGATTGTTGTTGTTAACCAGTGAGAAAAATGAGCTGTTTTAAATATCGAATTATCCGTATCGATAGCTGCATACTTTTGACATTCATCTTCCATCGTTGATAAAATGTCGCATAATACACTGAAATATTTGTTTCATAAATAATAGTTATCAGAGTTTTCTTGGTAGATAATATATAGGATGTCGAAAAATTGATTGTCATTTGGGAGATGATTGTATAATTTCAGAACGATGAGTTTCTGTTATGTAAAATATGTTATCTAATTTTACAAGTTAAAAATTCAATTATCATTATTTTCTTTTCAAGAACATTTTGTAAATGTTCACTACACATTAAATACAATTTTATAAATTATAAAAAAACACGAAGTTTTTACAGCTTTGGGAGGTTAATAATTTTTTTTTTTTCAAATTAAAGAGTTTTGATATTCATTTTTATTATGCATATTAATCAGTTATTTAGTGAGGGAGTAAATAAAGAGTAAGAAGTAAAAAACTAAAAAAATATTGCCATCAAAACATTAATGTACTTCAAATACAAGAACGAAATAACACAAAATTCTATAATAATTCAAAGAAAATTACGAACAATGAAAGTTGAGAATATTATTCACAACGAAACCTGAATATCTCACCCATGATTTACCCACGTGATAATTAATTTGGTACTCATCAGAGTGAATACGAGGGCGATACAGAAGTTGTCTATCGTTTCCATGAGGCTATCAGATTGGAAATGTTGGATGATATATCTGTATTGATAAATTTGAATTGTAGCCATAGACGTTATCCAATAAAATTTATGCAGCGTTGGAAACGGCGTTCCTGGCCAGAGACCAATGAAGTGAAGACCATATTTAACGGACGTGCTAATTGTACTCGTTGATTTCATTTTACGCAGCAATCGATCATATATTGCCTTTATTTTCTCATATGTTCCTTTTAAATTCGCACAATCGCGTTAAAGGCGAACCATCTTTCGTTTATCGTGCACTGCTACCACAACTGTTACCATCAATTCCCGGACGGTCACTGTGCTTGGACAATGATCTACGATAAACTGAAAACTTCGAAGAAATTATTACGCGAAGCACAAGCTTATAGCAGTTGAACAATGGCGGGTGCAATCAGCATCGCCGTTCGCGTTGCCCGCATTAATATTGCAAATAATGAAGTAATTACGCAGTTTGCCTGGCTGTAGGAGCAGAGGGTAGCGTTGTTGAAATCGTAATCAAAACTTTGTTGCAATTGTCTTCATTAAAAATATAGAGTGAGCGGTGATACGACTCGCGGGTGCATACTAAATCAGGCAAATCACACATTTTTTGCACTACTAATCGGATCGATGCATTGCGCTAAAGCCTGAATACCTCGGTATCATTTAATACTTTGCTACAGTGAACGTAGTTGCAACTTTCTCCTGTTCAATTTTATTTCCATAGGAAGGAAGTTATGAAAACGGTGATCTATAGAGGAGTTTGTAAAGATTGTTTCTCTGTTATTTTTACAACTATAGATTAAAAACTTTTTATCACATTTTTATTTGTGTATAAACAGTTTTTACATCATGGTAAATGTTTGCTAAAAGAAATTTATGTAGTTAAGAGTACGTAGAAGATCAGCTAAATAGAAGTAAACGGTGAATATAACGTTTGTGAATATTTTGTTTCAGGACATTGCAAGAAGAACTGATACATAGGATGCCGAAACTTTCATAATCTATAAACAAACGAATGATACTATTATTCATTTTAATATATGTAGGGTATGTGTTCCAGTTACGGAGACTTTAATCCAGTTCGCGCAATCATATACTAATTGAAAAGTACTGCGACATGAATGTCATATTCTTAAAATCCATTATTATACAATTCCTTTTTGTAAAAGAACTTTTTAAGCAAAACAAATTAAATCTTCATGATGTATTTAATGAAATAGAAGCAGATGTTTTTGTCTGTATTACGGAGCCTTTTCAGTTGCTGCAGATGTATTTCGGTGCCCCAATTTCGGAGTCTGTCTACATTTCGGTGCCTCTTATTATGGTGTCTTTGAATGTCACTCCCTAACCTAACTTTCGTGAAATATGATGATTCTGTTCTAACTGCTGTCGTTTCGTAGTAAATAATTTAATGAAAATAAAGCACATTATTATTTGGCTCATAACACATGGCACACGTTTCACTTTTGGTGCTTGGAATGAACGTGAGGTTATGGCAAATAGCTGCGCTTGGGGGCTTCGTATTACGGACAAGCGTGAAAATCTCGAGATATTACAGAATTTACTCAAAAATAGAAATAAAAAGTTCGTATGTTGAATTCATTCATTTTGTACTACATTTGACGATTTTAAGATGTAATATGCATTTTATATACGAAGATAGCGTTTATAACCGATTTGTACGAAATATTTTAATAAGAATTTCTTAAGGTTTTGGATAAAAATTTCTGTAAAAATCATTGAAATCGTAATGTGCGTTTTTGATAAATATTTTATATCATTGTAACATACTGAAATTGTTGTTTATTATTTTTAGTCTTATTTATTTAATAAGTACAGTTCATTTATAGAATTTTGTTTATGCTTATTGACATGTATTTTTTTATGAGAATATTCTAATACAAACGCTCCGTAATTGATACATTTACCCTATGTATGTGTTATAACATATAATTAATTATTAATTTATAATAGAAAAGTTATGAAGCTTCTAAATTAAAAAAAATTTTTACTAACGATATGAACTATGTGTGGCATGTAGGTAACCCTTTGTTGCCTGATTCTTTTAATTTTAGGCAGAATGCATTTTTAAACACTTATAAGTAACGTTAGTAAAAAATAGCAATAAATGTTAACTGCTAATAAAACTTTCTCACAGAAAAATGATATATTATTGCAAACTTTAAACAGGCAAAATAAAAAGCAGTAATTACCAAAGACAAGAAATATATTCAATAATTCTTTTAATTACAAAATTTATGAGTCGTGTTGATAATTTATTATTATCGAATTTAGTATTCGTTTGACATCATACAAAAATTTGTGCGGTATATTTGCAACAGTATGCAGCGAAGAATTAATATTATGCAAGAAAATAACCAAATGTGAAATAGTATAACTATGCTTAACATGAAATATCTAATTTTAAAAACTTTATTGAAAAAAGTAAAGACACATGTTACAACGCAACTAATATTCAAAAAAGATAAGAAAGATGTTTAACTATGGGAAAATTTAAATGCCTTGAAATTATAATAAAAAATATGAAAACAGTCGAAAATTGAAAGTTGAAAAAAGTAGCAAAGAACATTTAGGAAATTTTTTAAATAAACTACGAAAATTTCATTGTTATTATAAAAAATGAATATTTATTTAAATAAGAAAAGCAAATAAATCAATGTCTTCCACTTTGTTTATTTATAACTATCTTTTTATTTAGTTTATAGAAAGTGCAATTATATTACCAAATGTAATAATTAATAGAAAAAAATAGAAACCGTTTTTAGTAATTAATAGAAAGCCTTAATCAGGAAGATAAATAAAACTACTTTTTGCCTGTTTTTCATGAAAATATTGGTATTTCATATTTGGCTACTTTCCTCTAATATTACTTACTCGAAAATTCTATATTTTATCAAATACAAAAGATGTAAAAAGTA
This sequence comes from Megachile willughbiella, assembly GCA_945859595.2. Lineage (NCBI taxonomy): Eukaryota > Metazoa > Arthropoda > Insecta > Hymenoptera > Megachilidae > Megachile > Megachile willughbiella. Next base: position 18,381,016 of record OX243796.1, read on the forward strand.
TACTATACTTTCTGAAAATACGAAAGCAATTCCCAAAATATTTCATTAATACACGAAACGGTTACTTGTGAAGATGTGTTATGAACATAAATGATTATAATTATTAAATGAAAATATATGTGGCTTACGCTGGTAAAGCTCTCCAACGAAGGGCTCGAAAACTTTCCAAAAGTAAACGTAAATCCTTTCTGAGATCTTAAAATCAAGAGTATCAGGAGTCGATTTTCATTCGGTCGCAAATCATACCAGGCAGACTCATATGCCGTATCACCAATCAATTTACTCTAAAAATAAACAGATTTTTTCTGGACACTTCAAATATGTATTGGAAAACCATACTAACCGGAATTCACTTTATACACTTTTCGCCCAAAAATCGGTTTAATAAAATAAAGAAAAAAGTATATTTGGTTTATTCTGGTTAGTCAGATTTATACCTTATTTTTCTGTAAATATAAGTGCAGTTTTGTGCATCATCAGTTCCTCTAACTGTTGAGGACTCCAGAAAAAAGAAAAACACGAAGAAAACAGAGTAAAAAAGAAATTATATAAGGACGTAAAAGGAATTATACAGGGGGGCTCACAACTAGTGTAACTCCCGAAAATGTATACATATGTAAACATCTTAATGTTTATTCGTTTCATCTATTTTTATATTTTATTTTCTTTCTTTAATGCCACTTGCGTTTAAAGAAAGGTATTTTTCACTGTTAAAAAATTGTTTTGGATCCTAAAATATTTCTTGCATCTAAGCTCTATTATACAGTACGAATCTGTGCATATTATACAGGACCGTACCTGACGAAGGTGCAAAAGGTGCATCTACACTCGAATAACCTCAGGTTGTTTATATGTAAAACTTTGACCAACAAGAATAATTAAATCATTCTTAATTTTTATATGACCAATAAGAGTAATCAAATTAATTTTAATTTTTGTATGATTATCAATCTTTCAGACTTTGAAAAGGAATGAAATATATTTGTATACAAATTATGTTTGAGAAAGATTGAATTATATTTGTGTACACCATTGAACGCGGGCAATCAACAACACAAGAAACGCTGTGTGAACGAATAAGTGAATTACCTTGATACTGAGATATTCTCCAGCGAAACAATATATGAATGCTTCTAAGCAAATAGCAATGTAGAACAGAACGGATTTGATTAGTAGAGAAGGTCCATTCGCGGTGTGTATCGACTGTAATATGAATTTTACATAAATTATGACCGGGAAGTAACGTAATTATCTTCATACTGTGAATTACATGTTAAAAACATTGAACGAGAGAATTAAGACGTTTTATTATCATTTCTTTATCACTTTAAATGACATTCGCGTGTATGCTTCTTTTTTGTTATTTCGATATTATATTATTCAACAGACATTTTGAATTTATATTACTCATAGACGTTTCTTACAATTTTTTATCCTGGAAAACATTTCTTGTCATCAATTTTATTTTTTCAGACGTGTGATTTTGGATCAAAAATACAAATTTTCAATTTTACAATATCTTGTGCTGAAACAGTGATAGTTTTTTTATTGTATTTTGTAGGAGATGATTCTATGACCTCTCCCGAATAAAATGTTGTAATTAGCATATTGTAAACATATAAATATTGTGTATATTTAACATTGGATTAAATAAATCTAATTAGGTTAGTGAACGTATATATCGACGATTAGACACATAATGTATACATACATGGTCTGTCCAGAAAGTAATGCAATTAGGTACGTAAAAAAAAATGTATTTATGTTATTGATATAAATCTTTAAAATTCTTCAAAGTACTTCCCTTGGGCTTCAACACACTTTTGCCAGCGACTTTTCCATGCACGGTACGCATCCTGGAAGGCGTTAATGGGGACCTCGTTTAATGCCTTCGTCACGGCGGTTTGAATCGCTTCTATGGTTCCAAAATGGAATGCTTTGAGGGCAGATTTGATCTTCGGGAACAGGAAAAAATCTGCTGGAGCCATGTCAGGACTGTAAGGGAACTGTGGTAACGTTGTGCCAAGCTGTGCTTGGCTAGAAATTCTTGAACGCGCAGAGCGGTATTGTTGGGAGCGTTGTCGTGGTGTAGCTGCCACGTAGTGGCGATCTCTTTTGGAGTACAATGTTGTGCACAGTTGTTTTCGATACGTTGAGAGTCTCTGCGATCATTCGAACACTCAGTCGTCGATCACTCTTAAGAAGTTCATGAACACGGGAAACATTTTCGTCAATAGTGGTGCTCGTCGGCCGTCCAGAGCAGAAGTCATCCTCCACGTTTTCCCGACCGTTTTTGAACAAATTTAACCATCTGGAAACTTGAGAATAGGAAAGAGCAGAGTCCCCGTATGCCGCCTTAATCATTTGGTTGGTTCCGACGAGGCTTTTATTCAGCTTAGCGCAGAATTTAATCGCATAACGTTGTTCGATATTTTTCTCCATTACGCGTCGTGACACGGGCACAAATAATAGGTTTACGTTTACTACGATTCTGACGATTTCGGAGCGCGGATCAGGTTGAGGTTGCAAAGATATGAAGATAAGAGTCCCCTCCACATATTCCAACAAGTCCGGACATATTCGGACAAGGAAAAATGGTGGAAATGAATAAATTGCATTACTTTCTGGACAGACCATGTATAGTATACAATCATGTACATGTTCAGTTAAAAATACAAAAAGTTGAAGAAGTTATACTATTGTGTTATATAAAAACTCAGTTCTCGAACAATTACAATTTTCAAGAATTTTTTTAATCACGAAGTCAGCTGAATTTTAACTTTACAGTGACTAAAACATATTCTGCAAATAATACAAGAGAACAGAAGTTATGGTGTGAATTCAAATTGCCGTTGGTGACCTCATGCGGGAAAACTAAGAAACTTTGGACAAATATGGACGATCCTTGTCTCTCCTGTATTGCTTTGTACAGAAGAGACAATGATAATAATTACGATAGTATACAAACATTCGTTATTCAACAATTTTGAGACGAACAAAGTTATATTTTCTTATATTTCTTTCCCAAAATACTCTTTGCTTAATTACACATTGCAATGCAGAGGTTAATTTTGCAATTTAACTTTTAAAATTTTATAAACTTGATAAATTGTTGTTTTATAAAACAAGAAGATACATAAAATTTTAAAAGCCAAATTAATTTTTGTCGTAATTAGATTTTCTGTTAAACCTGCTTTTTTAACAAACTGATAAACATCTGCAATAATTCGTGCGTTTAAAGCGTTCTATTCAAATTAAGCTTTCTTTAAACATATTCGAATGTTTATAATATATTAACAATTTACATCATTGTTTTGGTAAAGTTCATAGAATCATTTGACACAAAGTAAAATCAAATAACTCTTACTATTCTTCTTTTTTAACTAGGTTGCTTAAAAATTAAAGCTGTTGGCGAAAAACGATTTTTAAATTCATATTCAGTGCACACAAAGGAAACGTCTATCAAGTTTATAAAATAGTATAATTAAAGAAATAATAACACTTAGCACGTACATTACAACACAAAATTAGTTGAATTACTGTAACTTGGAGAAACTTCAACCCAATTAACATAACTTTGTTCCAAAGTCACAAAATGATTGTTTTCTATTTTCTTGTACTATAGATTGTTAAAATATAAGAAGATAACAACCATTGTCAAAAATGAAGATTAATATATTTAACAATTTGCAAAGCGATAAAATAAAAAATTATCATTTTTTAGATTTACAATAAAGTTTTGCTATATGGATCGAAATTAATCTAACTTTCGGTACTTTATTAGATAACATTTTTATTTTGATTAAATCTTATGTATTACTTTTTAAGTATTTTGCGATTATTATTCATCACTTCAAGTATCTTATACATGTATCTGTAATTAAATAAACAAAAGAATTCTTGATAATATAAGTGATGAATTTTTGTGAGAAGTAGAATGTTAAAAAAGGTGAATTTTATGATACTATATACATATAAATGTAACACATATAATTATAGAATATTACCATTACAATAAGATATCCCACACAGCAAGTAATCAAAGTGTTCGACACAAGTTGACTAAGAGCTATATAGGTAAAAAGTTTCTCAATTTTGTCTACGAACAGAATAATCTCTTTGTGCCTATTAATAAAGAAGTTTAATTGTTCTCTGGTTTTAAGAGGATCATCCGTTATCGCCCGACACATCACATCGACATGACAGCCCGCATGCATGATCTATGAACAACAAATTAGATTTTTAAATAATTGAACTATTAATAAGAAATTAAAAATTAACGAGAAGTTTATAAAATTTCTTGACGTCATATATTTCTTTTCGAAAAATATAAAATTATGTCTATTAGGGTAGCTCAAACATATTTTTTCTTTTTGCTCTTACCCTCTGAAAAATTAGTATATGTTGTCAAAAAATCCTTTTAAAGTTTGAGCTCAAAAATTTAAAAGGTGGCTCAAAGCGATTTACTGTCGATATAAGTAAGGATTTTTGCTACCCTATGTACTAACTTTTTAGAGGGTTGAAAGGGAAGAAAGAATGTTGTAAGCCGCCCTAATATCTACATATCTGTGAGATTATATTTCTATGCGATTACGTCCATATATCTACAAGATTACATTTCTTTTAAAAGCTTTAATTTTCTTTTTGAACAAGAACCACAGGGGAAACGGACCCATACAATATTCATACGCACCGCCATTAAGAGAAGAGCACTAAACGCACCAAACGTAAAGGCGGATGTAACCATATGACAAAATTGTGCGGACACGACGAGTTCGTAAGTGGGTGATTCGCTGGTATCAAAAGGCAAATCCATCAGAAAAAGAAGCCGCCTTGTTGAATTGTTGTTGGTGTCCATTGCCAATGTGCCCGTTAGATAGAAAGCTGCCGACAGTACGTAACTGGATATAACCATGATTGTAAAATACAAAGAAAGACTTGCAGTTTTCGGTATCAGATTATTTGTATCGATGACTGCGTATTTCTTGCAATCTTCTTCTATTGTTGATAAAATGTCACGGAGCACGCTTGAAACAATAAATAAGTTAAGTATTATTTTCTTAATATTTTGTTGCACCATTTTTTTCGATTGAAAACAAAATATGTTCGATTTTCACGAGTAACAATAAGGAAGTAAAAAATATAGTAATAGATAAATAAGCTTTTTTCGAGTTGAAATTTGATTCTGTTTTGAAATATTCTATTTTTGAGTATGCTATTTTAGGAGACGTTATTTTGAAACATTCTAATGTATACAATAATTTTATAGTAATCAATCAATCAAATTATTCAGAAAAATATAAAAAAATTCAATGAAATTTATTTTATTTAAATATATCGTATCTTTTATGTATTATTTTGTATTATTGTCTCTTCTTAATCTGTATTATAAATTAACAGTTTATCAAGAAAATAGTTACTAACATGTAACACAATTGTCACATATGTTCAATTAAAAAATATTTTCAATTTCACACAATAATACATTTTAAACTTTCACAAAAAAACACTAATAAAAATACGTTTTTTACTGAAAAGATTTATTTAAATTAAAGTCAAATAATATTGCAAAAATTCAAACATTTTGTAGAGATACAGCAAAAAACGATAATAAAAAATGTATCTAATAATTCTGTTATTTTTTAATCTTTGACAAAATGCAAAAATTAAATAGAATATTATACTGTATGACATATTTGCCACTCACCCATGATTTGTCCAAGCAACGATCAATTTAATACACACAAGACTGAAGGGCATAGCAATACTCAAATTATCTATCATGTCCAAAAGACTGTCAGTTTTAAAATGTTGTATAATGTATTTATACTGATAAGTTTGTAATAACACCATAGCTGTTATCCAACAAACTTTATGCAACCCTGGTAATGGTGTTCCTGGCCAAATGCCAACAAAGTGGAGGGCATATCTAACTGATGGGCTAAGTGTGGTCGGTAATGTCATTTGGTACAAATTTATACTTTGCTTAACAAAATTGTGTTACATATAAATCATCCTATCAATTCCTGCACCCCTGTCACAAAACGACCGACGTACTTATACAATATCTTATCATAGACTAAACTTCGCAGACCAATTCTCTGTCCCTAATGCAAGACAATGCAGATACTGAAAATAATATTGTACAATAATCGTAAGCTTGCTTGGAATAAAAGTACTCAAAGTACTGTTGGAAATTCGAGGATCAATGGACGAAGTGCATTAAAAATACATGGATACATGTACGACACGCGAATGCATAATAAACGACTTGAATGATAGGTTAGGGAAGATTTCGAAGTTTGAAGAGCGCAGGAAAAATTGTTCCACAAATGTATGGTTTGTGAAGGGAGAACATAATGTTGGGTTAAAAAAAAAAATACATTTCTTACATAACCAGTGTGTTAACAATTTGCACCGAAGTACACAAAATAAAATTATCAGAACGTTGATTGCATATTCGAAAAGTTTCATCGTGATTTTAATAGGTTTAGGGATCTTCAAAATTATTTCGAGTAGTTGTACATTGTGCTAAATGTTAAAAGTAAATAAAAATACTAAATTAAATATGTAGCTAGTGAAAGTAAAAAGTGACTAATTATGGAAAAAGTGACGAATTTTTTAATTTATATTTATAAATTAAAAGATAATAAATATTGGAAAAATAATACCTAAAGAAACAGTATAATTTTGAAAATAAAAATGATTATGAATATAACTATCGAAAGACGGTGGGTCAGTTGTGACCCAGAAGTTTATGACTAACTCACATAACAAATTAGTTACACAACAACTGATGTTTCAAAAAAATCTTGCAAGGAAATAAATATTTTGAAGATGTTAAAGGAAGGTTCTGAAATTAAACAAATGCATGCTTCTAAAAATATATGTATTTTTTTCAGGAAAAGTGATGAAAAATTTAAAAACTGAATCACTGTTTGTTGGTATTTTATTTACACTATTATCAAATCTAGTCACATTTGTGTTACGTTCATCGTTACGACCATAAAATTTTGTTCTTCGCATCTTATTCCACTGCATACAGTACCGAAACGTATGAAGCAGACGTTTTTAACATCTATAAAACAAAATATAGTGTTTAACAACAGATCAAATCTAAAGCCGCCTCCACGCTGAAATGTTCGTAAAAACTAGCGTGAATGCGGCATTATGTGTGAAAGAAAAATTTGAGATCCACATTTAAAAAAGAAAAGTGTTTCAGCTTCAAACAATTGAAATGTTTGTAAAGAAATTTGTGATAAAATTCGAAAAAATATGAAAGTTACAGCGTGAAATGTGCAAAGATTGAGGTGACATGCCACGTTAAGCCGTTGCCACACTTGATGCTTCCCCGAATGTTTAAGATTGCAATTAATATACATGTAACCTCTTTTTCCATTTATATATCTTCAACAGAAAATGAATAAATGTTATGTTGAAAATTTATGTCACATGTTATTAATATTCCTGTTATTTTTTATACAATAAACGTTATTGTTTAACATGATTTACATTTTGTATATCTGTACATATGAACATTATGTATTCGCAGTTGTATTCTCAGATTTTAACATTAGGAGAAGTATGTAAATGACATGTGACATTTATCACATTGTATTGCTTGCTTAAGTATTCTAAATAACATATTTCTTTGCTTGTTTAGATTAAAATGGCGATAGTCTTCAAAGTAACCTCTTAAATTAACATGTTATAGTAAATTGTTATTGAGTCAAATGATGCTAACTTCGATTGAAAATCGTTATCTGTTAAATTTTAATAGATAATTCTAAAGAAAAATTAAAATTAAAATTAAAAAGATATTTTTAATATCTTATATAAAGGAGATATTCTTACGTTAGCAAAAGTCTCTAATGAAAGGTTAATATATCCTCCAATTGTTAATGTCATAGGCCTTTGAGAACGTAATATCAACAACAAAAGAGCGCGGCATTCACGAATGCTTAATTGATACCAATTAGAATTGTACGCCGTCCAGCCGATGTTTTTACTCTATGAAAAAGACGAATCAATAATAAACATAAACAATTCTTTTTGTAAATAATAAAATTACTATCTTACTTTCGTGGTGAGATATTCGCCCGTGTAACAGAGTATAAGCGCCTCCACATGAATGACAATGTAATAAGGTAAACATTGTGATATGATTAATGCTGCTTCGTCAGTACTTAATGACTAAAATTGACGCTGTACAAATATAATCGTTGATGGTATTAAAGAAACATAAGCAAAAATTAAATTTACTCACAGTTACAAGAATGTAGCTCATAAAACAAATGACAACGGTATTAAAGAAAAATTGTATCAATGATACGAATGTTAATACATAATCGACATTGTTAGATAAATCTAAAATCCTCTGATGTTTTAAAATGATTTTTTTTATAATGACTACACGTGATTTTTCTTCGTTATTATCGTTTAATATTTGCGTCAATTTTTCGCATACTATGTCGACTTGACTGACTAAATGAAGTACCTGGAATCAGCAAAATATAATTTCAAAATCGAATAATAAGGTTAAAGAACATGATGTACATTTAAAAATACTGCAAATTCTCAATAAAAATAGAAATCGAACATTTTGCAAACTGAAATATTGTTTTCAAGATATGCACGATTGAAAATTGAGTGTCCGACTTGTGGACGCCACTTGTTACAGACAGCTGATCAACTATAAATATTCCTGCTCACTGGCACCATCTTGTGCACAACAAATGTCTGTGTGAATGACCCTTTACTTCAAAAATAGACGTTAGAACAATTTACTGAGATGTTATGGCACAAACAACAATGTCTGTCACTTTTGATAACTAATATAATGTTGTTTTACACACAACACATTTAGAACTACGTGATATGTTGCGTTAAATAGATACGGCGTTGTTATATGATCTTAACACCTTCAAACCCAGTAGTGTAATATTACTCATTCCAAGCAACGTGACATGTTAAGCAACGATACAATGTTATATCACATAGAATTACAAATTTTAATACAATAACAGTTCTTTCGATATTTTCTAATATGAGGAATTATCCTTTTAATACTATAAAAAAGAATTAATGCGAGTGACAACGATTTAAGGAGAAATTACGTCACAAATCAGTTTCTTTGCCCAAAATTATAGATTGCAAACTGATAAGTGTCTTCTCGACGTTTTCTAATACAGCAAACCTGTTTAGTAATTATTTAAAGACAAATCAATTAACGTGACAACGGCTTAAGGCCGTATATCACATCTCAAACCATTTTTTTTTTTAAATACATAAAATTAACATAATCCCAGAAAATAAAAATTAACTCACAAACGTTGCATTAAGGGTCATTAACATTGCTGCCATCAGAGTAAATGTTGACTGCGCAATGATTTGAGCAATTACAATAACTTCGTAAATAGGCGAAATTGTCGCTTCGAATGGAAGTTCCATTCTCAATACAAATTTTCTTTCGTTGGGATTCGATGTTCCATCGTCATTATCGGAACCGAAAAATACACCCAATGTATACAGAGTTATACTGCATGAGAACGATACAAGCATAATCCTCGTAATACGATACGACAACGTAGCTTTATCTATCATTGCTTCCAGATTCCATTCGGATTTACAATGAGTCCAATCCTCCGCCATTATTGCCAAAATTTCCGAAACAACTCTGCGTAAAACAATATCCACGGTCATATAGTTTTCGTGCACTTATAATCTGTGAAGAGGACATTAAACTTGAATCAGTATCTTCTTTCAATTATCATAATAGTTCGTAGTAATCATATCTTGCATACTTCTCTATTTCCACGATACCTTATATATCTTACCTTAATTATTTCGAGAAATGAAATAAGTCTACTCGTTAGTAAGCCGTGCATTACAAATTGCATAATATTGAATCTTACAGTAGTGGATAATTTCTAAGATTATGATAATTTTTAATTGCTAATGACAAGCTAATCGAGATTAAATTTTAGCATTCTAGACCAAGTGGATATCAAGTTGAAGCTGATGTAAATAATCGTACCATGAGCGCAAAATCACTCAAAGAGGAATTCTGACGTCGGGGTGTTTCCGAAACTTGAGTCTACTCTTCTGGCAATGGTGGAAGGGCATGTAGAAACCATACACCAAAGCATTTAACAGAAATTGACGCGAAATTGAAACTGACACCAAAGGACACAAATAGCCCAGTAATAATAAAAATAATAAAAATTGTTAATAATACATGTAACTAATATTTCTTTGCTCAGCATAGAAAATCAAAATTGAAAGAGTTAAAAAAAAGGATAAAAAAGAGATAAGAAAAAATGTCGAGTAAAACATATGTATAGATCAAAAGGTTAACTGTTTCTGATATACAAATACTCTTGTACGTGCGCAATGTGATTGACACACTCTGGCTTCTATTATCGCATGCGATGTTACTTCAGTGTTTATAAACTGCATTCTGAATGTCCTTATTCAATTTCCATACATACTTCATGACAGAAGATTTCATCGGCAATCAATCAGTTGCCAGCAACCGGCGATTGCGGATCTATTTAGTATTACACAGTTGCAAAGTACCGTGCTGAAAATGTCAGCGTATTACTGTAATAAAGAAATAGCAGAGCATTTTATGTGTGATCGTGCTAATGGGAGTGCTTTAGCTGCACGACGCCTTTGCACGGAAAAGTTTCCTAATCGATGAGTTCCCACTCACACGCTGTTTCGATATCTTTACCAACACCATTTCGAATCAAGCTCATCTGAAACTTGCTATTGAAACTCTGGTAAACCTAGATCTGTATTGACTACCAATAGGGAGAATCGCATTTTAATAATTGTAGAAGAAAATCCCGGAACAAACGCAAGAAGAATATACGATACCGTAAGAATTGGTATTATTCTTGTTCGGAGATGTTGTTTCACGAGCAGTTACTTTATTCATATTTAACGAATGCAAGCACTCACTCCACCGGATTGTCAAGCAAGAATAAAATTTTCACAATAGCTACTAGTAAAATATGCTTCGAATCCGAATTTCGTATCCTGCATTTTATTAACTGGTAACGCTGTATTAATGCGGAATGAATTTACAAATTTTCATTATGATCTCGTATGGACAGAAGAGGATCCTCGCACATTTATTCAAACAAATCACCAAAACCGTTTTTCGTTAAATGCTTGAATGGGTATTATGGAAGATTATCTCATTGACCCTGTAATACTCCCAAATCGGCTTTCCGGTGCTGCTTATTTCACTTCCTTCGTAAATAAATTATTTCAGTACTTAAACGACATACTTTTTGGAGAGAAATTATCGATGTGGCACACGACATGCCTCATTTTATTTGTAATGCGATAGGGCACTTAAACAGTGTTCGGTCAAAGATGAATTGGATGTGGTGGACCAGTTGAATGACCCTCTCGACCCTCCGATTTAAACCCTTTGGACTTCTTTTGATGGGAGTATTTGGAAAGTAAAGTGTATTTCGCCAATAAATGGCTTAGAAGAATTACATAAGCTAATCATGTTTGTCAAACAATTCAATAGAAATATGAAATTTTCTATAGTATGAAAGGGGATGAGTATAGAAGAGTATGGGAAGGGGAGAAAAACATATGAAACATCTTTTGTAATTATTGAAAACGCAGTAAAATAAGTTAATCGTGATGTTAATATGCGAAAATAATTTTATCTCAGAAACAGTTGACTACAGTGCCATTAATTAAAACCTTTTAACTACTTATTATAGTGTATCGTATGTATCCTATAAATATTATACCGTTTTTATGAACAATCTGTATAACAATTATATATCTATCGCAAAAATATCAAGCGTGGCAGCGGAGTAATGCCGGGGACGTTACCACTTTACTGTCATTTTCGCCATAAATTAAAGTGGTGAATCATATGAATTCTAAAGTGTAAAAACCGCTTTTTATTACAATGTAATATACACTTCGAGAGAAGTGACATCTATGACACTATAAAATAAATACTGATCTTGTGCTATCATTACGACTACAATAAAATGTTTTATTAGCTCATAAAATATTTTACAGATATTATATTTTATGTATTTGATTATATTTTTAACAAGTTTTGTCACTTTTCTAGAAAATTAAAATTTAATCCTAATTACGTTTTCATTGCTACTAATGAATATTGTAATTTATAACAATTCCATGTCTATGAAATTGGATATTGTGCAATTTGATGTATCACGACCTTAATACATTAATTACGACGAATTTACTAATATGGGTCAAATACGCTCCACATCTTTTTCATAGCAAAGAAGTTAATCAAGTGCATACAAAAGTTATATATAAAATAATTTAAAATTGAATGACGTGCACAAAACAAAAATAGTAAAGAATAAGTAATAATAGTAGAAAATATTTATCTGATTATGCGTATAATGATGAAAATTTTAATACATATAGATTGGGATATTAATTTCAACGAAAGTAATTCAAGAAAAAATGAAAGTGTATATCTTACCGCCTGCGAGACCAAATAATAAGAAATTTCACAAGAAGAAGAGTATTCGAACAAGCAATGCATAAGCCGTCTAACAAATCCGGTAAGGAATCTGTTTTAATATGATTAATGCAGTACCAATATTGAAATATCAGGATCGTAGACATTATTACTGACCAAACGATGTATTTCAAAATCCGATAGGAAGAAGTTGGCCATGCACCAATCAGACGTAGGCTGATCTCAACCGGGTGACTGATGATACTTTTTGGCATCATTAATGGTTCTTCCAAATCCTACAGGACCACTCAGAAGGTTAGGTATACCTTATAGGAAGCAAAATTTTATTAAATTCGATATTTACGCAATTTCAAGATTTATAAAATTTAAGATATTTTTTTAATACAAAAGATATAAATATAAGGTACATACACACATTAAAAAGGAATAATTTTATTTATACATATAGGTGTCTCATAATAATCGATTGATTTGTAAAATGGTAGAAGATGGAAAAAAATGAAATTAGACTACATAAAATCATAAAAAAAAATAATAACATTTATTACATATGGTATTTTATTCAAACGGACTAACTGCAAAATATAACTCTTTTGTAAATAGTAGAAAACAATAAAATCACGTAAAATTAAACGGAGTCGAACGAAACATCATTTGACATAGATATCAATATCAAAGGTACAGGCATTTGAAATTGTTCAATACTTATTGATTACAAAATATTGCAATATTTGAAAAATAGATTTGACTGATTCTTCGAATGTTGCAATATTTTTTACACAGAATGTTTCAAAGAGTTGATATACATAAAACATATACAGTTTCGTTAAAGAAATTAAGTCACATTTGTTTTTCGAGAATTCTAGCAAATATATACACACTATTGTCTACAAAAATCAATACAACTTTTTCTATTTTAATTTACTCCATATAATTAATATTTATGAGAAAATTGTAACTAGCCTTGCATTTATTGAATATTAATTCTGCTTCATTAATATTTGAGGTTATAAATAAATTTTCTTTGTTACAAAGTTAGTATAAATTACTAATAATAATATATGTACTAAACGCCATTGTTGTGGACAAAACAGTATAAATATTATTTATTATTCATTTCTGTTCCTAATATAGTTATTAAACTACGTTGTATTAATCATACGTTAATCAAGAGAAAATATGGAAACGCATCGGTTCTAATATGTCTATTACCATTTTCTCCACAATTAAATTTTTCAATTTAAAATCACAACAAATATTAGAAATATTATTCCAATTAATTTGGATTACAGACAGACAGTCATTTTCAGTGTATGAACGTGTTAATTTACGAGCCAACTTACGCTTAAGTCTCTTTAGTTATAATGAATCATGCTCGAACGACCACCGCGTACTGAACACCATTTTGCTGGAAATAGAAACTGAACTAAAACGTTCTTTCAAATTGCTTATCGATCGAATACAATTATCTGCACTGCATCATAAAATTTCTAATGTTCATACAATCTGTGATAATCTTAGCAATTACATTGCTAACGAAAAAAAAGCGAAAAGAAAGAAACGAAGGTAACATTGTAGACTTCCCTAGAAACGTATTACGTACCATTTACATTAAAAATGCAAATTGGTAGGTTGCAACGAAAGTGCACATTCATTTGCTCCCTTCGGAAAGACGCTTTTTCAAACTGACAAGAAGTCTTGTGTATAATTAGGGAAACAACTAACACAACTTCTTGCGTCCATCATTATAAGGGTGCAATACTGCTTCATTTTGAAACTTCCCATCGAACAGTAATATGGATCACTATGATTCTATTCTTCCACGAAACAGTTTTTGCAATTTTACTTTCTAAAACATCTATGAATAATTTTCGTTAGAGTTTTGTCGTGTGATTCATATCTGCAACAGTGCAGTGAAAACTTTACTTTGTGTACCGACGAAATTTTGGAACGTTGATCTTCGAAACTAGTGTCATTAAAGTTCAATGGATCAAAACTAATTTAAATAAAGTAGATAATAATTTTAATACACATTTAAGTGCTTGATAGTTGTTCACTGATCGTGTTGATATAAAACATTCTTCTACAAAAGTATGATCATTCTTTTTTACAAAACGGAAACCTCATATCACGCTGGAAAAAATATTAAGATATCTTATTATATCAGATACGTTATTTACATAGCACGAATAATTGAAAGCAAATAAGTTGAGTAACTTGAATAAAAATTTGCTTATAATTTTGAATTATGTTTACTAAATCTTCAAGTTGTTTTGTAGTCATGTTTACTAGAACTTCTTTTAATCTACCCTTCTAGCCTACCCTTAAAATATTAACGCTTCTTTTAACACACCGTATATCGAAAGTCACTTGCAAATCGTTTAATCCTGAATATAATTTAATAAATTTATGCTACTAATGTACAGTGGTTTGTCCATCTTGATCCATCTCATTGTCTACCTGTCCACCTCTCACAAGTTGAGAGGTCAATCGACGGAGCTTAGCAAACTCTATCGGTAAAACGGTGCCAAGGGATAAGCCTGAGGTTGTTCGTCCACGAAGCGTCATACACGCGTCATCCAAAACAATGGACGTCCGTTCACGTAATTGTGAGAGACATAAAGAGAAAGAGAGAGAGATAACAAAAGAAGAGGAAAGGTATAGTATACGCTACGTGTACGCGTCTATCATATGGTGCTTCGTGGACGAACAACCTGACAAACTAAACTCTGACGTCAATAGCGCGAATATAACTATAGCAACAACAGAGTTGGGAATTTAAAATAATTTTACGAGAAAAGTTTCGAATAAAATGAAGATACTTGAGAATAAAGAATAATTTCTTCTTTGAATGAAAATTTATTCATTGGTTTTATAATAAAAGTTTTTGAGGAGAAAAAGACTTTATTTTCACTAGAAATTACGTGTATTATTTTAGAACTTCGAATTACTCGTTATTTTAATTATTCGAAGAAGTTTTCATTCGAGATTTATTCTGGTTTCATAAATATCTTTTTGTTCGAAATTTGGATCGCAAGATTGTTTGAAGTAATGCTAGCTCTGAATAGAAATGAAAACAGCAAAAAGAGATATAAATGAACATTTGTAAAATATGAAAGTGTAACAGAAAAAAATGATTTAGACAAAATTTTAACAAATAACGTAGATAACATAAATATTTATAAAAAAGTCGAAATGTTTCTACATTTAAAGCAGTTGAAAATAATAGATACAAAAAAGGCGAAGAAAAGCACATTGCTGAAAAGAGAACGAGAAGTTAGGAACAAAGAAACTTCAAAGAAAAAAAAATATACGAAAAAAGCTGGGAATTGAGAGACTTCAAAAGAAAAAGAAAAGCGTTTGGAAAAATATCGAGGACGTAAGACAAATGGCAAACAAAGCGAAATGCAGAGACAAAAGAAATCATTTGGGATAAACCAGACGAAATATAAATAAACCCATTTAGAAAAAAAAAAATAGCTAACAAAAGAAAGATGTTTTTAGAAACAATATATTTAAGTAGAAATATTTTGTTAAAAATTTATAAAGAGCTTTCTCAAAACCAACATATAATTGTGATAAGAAGCTTAAGAAAAAGAAATCAAATTAAATATTTAAAAATGGCGGATTGGACAGGTACAACTTAGAACTATAATACAAGTGAAAGATCGTTAATAAATCTCTCTTTCCATTTATTCTTCTTCTCAACGTTAAAAGTAAAAATTAATAAACCATGTTTATAACAATCGCAATTCTCAATAGCAGTAGTAACCGTTCTGTATTTTGGAAAAAATTAATATTGATAAGTTAAGTGTTCCTTCTTCCAGCAAACTTGAGGAAAATTTCAAATCTAATCGTTTGAACTTGCGAATTGAATAAGCTAACGTACGTGAGACGCAACCACTATGAATGTAGTATTAAATTATTGGCACGTGATAAGGATTGATAAATCGCCAATCAATAGTTTAGACTGCACAATTATTTAGAGCATTCTGCTGATAAAACGAATACTACACTACAAGGCTTTTTTATTAAAAATAACAATAAATATATTTATTGAAAAGGTGCAACAATCAACATCATCAAAGTAACATAAATATCATTTATTTATTTGATATTGTTACATAAACTTCAGTTACAATGCACATACAAAAATCTTCAATTACAAATCACGTTCTTATAAATTTATGTTATATTATTAATTCATGTATAATACATTTATAAATTTTTTCGATCTAGTAAAGATGTATAAAAAATACATGTTTTTTAAAAATAGACTTTCTCATCGTATTAAATTTCTCACTCAATTGAATGAATGAGATAACAAATAATGTAAATTAAATTGTGGCAGTGAACGCAGTTAATTGTTAGTAATTAAGTTACATGTTTTATTTCCGTAAAAAAAAAATAATTTTTACTAATTTACACTTTTTAAGTTTATTTGCTTAAGGAAGAATCATTTTTATATATTTTAAATCAAATAGTTAATTTAATAAATAAATTAAATTAAATAATTAATTTTCAAATTTATACCTTCAACCATGTTATTTAAAATTTTCTTCCTTCCTTTTTATTAATTATGCGATAATATTATATTTGAGACGTGGGTCACTGATGACCCACGTTATCCTGTATATTAAGAAAACAAATAGTTGTTTTCAAATTCAAATTTAAACTTCAAAGTTCCTATTTAATATTGCGAATATTATAGCAATGCTGTTCAAAATTTACACTTTTAATGTTTTATTATAATACAAAAATATTCAAACACCTTGCTTGTCAGTTCCATGATTCTAATTAAATAGTCTGGTATATTGGAAAGTAAAAAAATAGATTTTACAAGTTAAAGATTTCATTACTGTACTTTTTCACATTTTACTTTAGTTTTAATTCAGTTAGTTACTGTAAAAAAATATAGTTTGCTTCTATCAGATCATGCAAACTTTAACAATTGACTATACGAGTGTGATTTACATTCCATTGTATGCTGGACCACCTCCACCTTCTGGAACAACCCAGTTAATGTTCTGACTTGGGTCCTTAATGTCACAAGTTTTGCAATGAATACAATTTTGAGCGTTGATTTGTAGTCTCTCTCCATCTCCAGATTCTAGTGGTACAAATTCATATACACCTAGAAAAGGAACAGTAAATGTGGATTAAAAACAAGGAATTATTATGCAATCAAATGCTTACAAGACATAATAGTGTATTTCTTCGTTATCTCTTTAAAAATAACTTTCCATTGCCTGGCTGCATTTTTTACCTTGTAATATTCTACTGAATATTAATTATATTTTTACCTAGCGATATATTGTAGGAAGGTTGACGAACTTTTCCAAGAATGAAATTGAAAAATTATTAAAGATCATAGTGTGCATAAAAAATAACAGTAAATAATACATTTTAAAAAATAATAGCAAATTTTGTTTTTTAATTAACTAGTAAAGTATTACTTACAAAATTATTTAACAATTCTACGACAAAAATTGTATAATACTTTATTTCATTTAAGTTGAGGAATTTGAGAGTTTGGAAAATTGTAGAATTAAGGAATTCGGAGATTTAAAAATTTGAGAAATTTCGAATTTAAAGGGTTCAGCAGTTCAAAACTTATTAATTTGAGAATTTGAATATTTAGAAACGTGGGTTGTGAAAATTTACATTTTGGGTTCTAGAATTTTACAAATTTGAAGAATTGGAAAATTTGGAATCATAACTTTAGGACTTTGGAAGTTTGGGTTTTCATTAATTTGGAAACTTGGGGTGAGACATTTACATATTTAAAATTTTTTTAAATCATAAATTTGAAAATATAAAAGATTTCAAATTATATATATGATCCCTCAAAATTGAATGCTTAGGAAATGTAAGTTACATCCGAGTGTACACTACATTATTGTGTTTCATTTTTAACAAAATTCTAGATCGATTTGATTTAAAAAGAAAATGCACCAAGTTTCGTTTCGAAGGTCAAATCCCTACCCTGCGCCAGACAGTCGATAAACTGTCCCCCACCAGAATCCAGACGTTCGAGTCGAGTTATCCTGTAGGAATACAACTCCCTATCAGACTCCTCCCTCTTTCCTCGACGACGAGTCTGAGGGAGCGAAAAGCTCGCTTCATAACGGAAGAAAAATAATATTAAGAATGACAAGAGAAACATTTATATTTCCGTTATTTCAGCACCCTAATAATTTTACTTAAAAGCAATATCGCGTGATTGATGATAAATTCCTTTGTTTGACATTATTGAATTCCACTTCCTCTTTATCCTGTCATAAAATATTTGTTATTCATTATAAACCAAAGTTTGAACGTTAGAATAAAACAGTTAAATAAACTAGTACATATGTAGTATTAATAATAAAAATAGTTTTCAAATTTTCGGTAATACTAATAAAAGATTTACTGTATAATCAATATATTCCTATCAATCTTATAGATTATAAATTCAAAGCTAATATATTGGAATATATTGGAATAATAAAGTAATAGAAACCAAAATAGTAAAACGGTAGTACTATAATACAACAGTACAATGGAAGAGTGAGACAGAAGTAAAGTGAAATAGTAAACGATAGTAGTATAGTATAATAGCAGTATAATAGTATAGTTATACGTATAGTAGAATTAGTAAATTCATAAAATATTAAAACAGTGATATAGTAGCTTAGTAGTGTAATGGAAAAATGAAACTATAGTCTAATAGATTACTAAACTAGTAAGATAACAAAATAGCATAACAGTAAAACATAAAGATAATAATAAAATGCTTGTAAGTATAAGAGTAATGTTCATGTTTCTAAAAGAACGTTCAATATATACACGTCGTACGATTAAATACATGCAATATACTGGTTAGTATGCACACTTGCTAGCGGAAGTGTTGATTTAAACCGATGCATTTTCGTCTGAGCAGGTGTGGAAATACGCTTCTATTAATAAAAGTTTCAAGTTTCATTGCTTGCGAATACATTCACTGTAACATATACGTATCGAAGTCAATGTCTGCGTTTCTAGGCACGAACAAAATGGTATTCTATGGTAGGGTTGTTGGCCGCAGCACTTTGAATTCGAGAAGCGAGCTTGGTTGAGGGTAGTCTAGCCGTGAGGGGTGCTCGGATGGCCCAAGTTCAAGGACACATCGCTCGATAAACCCAGACGAAACTCAGAGTGGGAGGAAAGAGAGATGAAAGATTGGAAACGGAAGAAAAAGAAGAGAGAAAACGTGGAGGGGAGGAGATTCTTATGAAAACGTAAATGCATAAGCACATTTAAAACATTGAGAACCATAACAATTGATTCTGCACTGCTATTTTCATAGAAAATAAAGAAACAAAACTACGTAGCTGAAAAAATATATTTAAAATTTTGAAGTCAAATTTTTAATTTCTAAATTTCCCAATGTCCCCAAATCCCCAAATCCCCGAATTCCCAAATTCTCCAATTTCTGTCCACAATAAATACGAAAGTTACACTTCTAAAGTGTGTATTGATCATATACATAATTTTAAAACCTTCTGCATATATTACAGGCATATTTAACTGACTAATTAATTAATGACATATGTAAGTGTTAAACATACCTGCCGGACAAAATCGTCCCTCGGGTCCAGCAAATACTGCTAAATTTCTCTTCACTGGTATAGTATCGTCAGCCAAAGTAAGATGAGGAGGCTGATTACCTTCATGGTTTGTGCCAGTAAGAGCCACGGAAGATAACAAATCAAACGATATTTCATTATCCGGTTTTGGATACTCAATTGGCGTGCATTCAGAAGCTGGTTTCAGTCTTTTGTAATCAGGGCCTGACAAATTACCATTACCATTAAATAAATCTTTCATATTATTTAATTAATAACTTGTATTTACCTCCATGGGACAAAGTCCATGGTTCTCTTCCACCAATTAACATTGAAAATCCAGAGTATAATAAACCACCGTAAAGACCAAGACTCGTGTGAAAACTTGGTCTCATATTTCTGACAGCTTTTAATTCCTTATAAATCCAACTATTTTTTATTTTGTCAGTGTAAGTTTTTGGTTCTAAACCCTTTGTTGGTGACGGGTTAGTTTCTGCATCTATTATAGCTTCAATCACACTTTCTGCTGCAAGCATTCCACTTTTCATGGCATTATGTGTTCCTTTAATTTTAGGAACATTAAGAAATCCTGCTGTACAACCAATGAGGCAACCACCAGGAAACTGGAGTTTAGGAATAGATTGGAATCCTCCTTCCACCAAAGCTCTTGCTCCATATGAAATTCTAAAATAGCAATTAGAGAGATGCTTGACTTCCATTATTGAGAAGCAAAATTGCTTATATTAAAATTTACCTCTTTCCACCTTCAAGTATTGACCTGATACTTGGATGCTGTTTAAATCTTTGAAATTCTTTAAACGGATGTAAGTAAGGATTAGTATAATCTAAGCCAATAACAAAACCAATGGCAATAAGAGGTGTATCCTCATTCAGATGATATAAAAAGGAACCACCATAGGTATCTTTTTTCAATGGCCAGCCAACAGTATGTTCGATAGTTCCAGGTGCATGTTTCTCTGGTTTAATTTCCCAGATCTATTAACAGTGTTCTTTGTCTCATATTTATCTCTCAGAATGTAAACACATAATCTTATATTAATTACCTCTTTCAATCCTATACCATAAGTTTGAGGTTCACAATCCTTTCGAAGATTTAACTTCTTTGTAACTTGTTTTGTAAGGTGACCATGACAACCTTCTGCAAAAATTGTGCATTTTGCATGCAATTCCATTCCACGTTCAAAGGTATCCTTAGGAGAACCATCTTTAGCAATACCAACATCATTTGTGGCTATTCCTTTAACAGAACCATCTTCATGGTAAAGTATTTCTGATGCAGCATAACCAGGATATAATTCTACTCCAGCAGCTTCTGCTTGTTCCCCAAGCCAAGCTACGACATGACCTAATCTGCAAAAAGGAATATTTTAATTATGCAAACAAAAATGTGTACAGCTAAGTAGCTTTTAATATATTACCTAACTATATAGTTCCCATGATTGTACATAGGCATTCCTTTAAGAATAGGTATTGATATCCTGCCTTTCTCAGTGAGAAGTGCAAATTTATCTTTCGTCACAGGAGTATTTAATGGTGCACCCAATTCCTTCCAATTTGGAAACAATTCGTTTAAAGCGATTGGGTCTATACAGGCTCCGCTAAGAATGTGCCCTCCGATAGTTGCAGCTTTCTCTACAACCGTAACTCTAAGCTCTTTTCCATGTTTCTCTGCTAACTTACGTGCTTGAATTGCAGCACATAATCCAGCTGGACCAGCTCCCACAATTAAAATATCAGTTTCATCTACATATCTTTCCATGCTTATGTCTGCAACATATATTTAATTTTGTATATAAATGAAATTAATGAATTGACTCAATTTGTTAATATATTTATACATAGTTTTCATACTTGTAAATTACATACCTTTCCATCGTGGATCTGTTTCCCTGGGTACAACAGTATAATGTGTTGTGATTTTTGGAAACTTTTCTTGTGAATAGGCTCTTTGAAAAATCCATTTGAATGTCTGTACTATCAAGAAACGTGATTAAAGGAGAATATTAGTATTTGAAATACAATTTCATGCAATTCATAATTAACATAAATCTTTCTCATATATGACAACATTTTGAAGTGTACAATATTTTACATAAATATTAAATGATTGTAAACATAAATGTGACTAATGACTTAAAGACACCAATAAACAAATGAATCTAACCTGACAATAAAATTCTTACAAACTTGTCTAAGCAAAGCAGTACAATTCTACTTGCATCTTCAGATGTTTTGTTCTAAAATCTGTTGCATATCACAAGTCGATAATTAGTCTTCCAAATAAAATTTATTTATATCTATATATCGCGTATATATTGTATTGAGAGGGTAAAGTTCATTTACGAACAAAGGTGATGTTGCAATTGATATCTTAATATAATATATAGTCATTACAAAATCGAAATTTATGAAACTTTTTTCAATTTTGAAAACGTTCAACAGACTCTCAATTTTTAAGTGAAATGTTGATTAAAAATAAGGAAACAGAAATCATAAAATTTATTTAAATTATTTAATTAATAAAGCAATATAAACTTTTAATACATAACATATTCTGATCTGTTACAGATTATAAAAATCACTTAGCAGTTCATTGGATGAAAATGTCAATATTATTATTGAATTATTTAATTATTTAGATGCTTTGACCAACATTTATTATTATATTAAAGATTTCTAATAATTTTTAACAAACCGTAGGAAAATATTATCAACGAACTTACGACTGCTTGACGTATTAAATATCACTCGAGCCATAGTTGCACGTTGCACATCACAGTGATTGAACTATGATCTCGATATTAGCCATCTATATTATAGTAATAATGACCAGCTGTAGCTGCAAGTGTATTCCAAAATGATCCGTCAAAATTGAGAACATTACTGTGTCCTCTTTTTATCAATTAGAAAAAAAGGATTATCTCACTGTTAAACACGCTATTGCCATCTACTGAAAATTGTTTGTACTGTATTGTATTGTAATAAAAACACTTTTTGCCGAGTAAATAATGAATTTACTCACATAGTAATTAATTAATTTGTGTACATTCGAGTTCAAATCTGCTTTGACTAGGCATTTTCGAAATTCATGATTAATGATAGAGCTGTACTTCCGAAAACCTCCATGCTCTAAATTGGCTAAAATTTTGGGAATGGGTTTCTTTTTCATAAAAATGATGATTCCGAGAAGGATTTTTGGCGACTCGAGAAAAAATTTTGTATCATTTGGGTGTCACTCCCTATTTTATCGGCGTAGTATTTGCATCTACTGTTGTCTACGCTCTCAAAAGGAAGTCATAGAAATTAAATTTAACTGATGTCTATGATTTTTTAATATTCATCTAACCTAACCTAACATAACATAACATAACCTCAAGTATTCCTGTCGGTAATGATTGCGTCGGTAAAGTAGGGAGTGACACCCAAATGATACAAAATTTTTTCTCGAGTTGCCAAAAATCCTTCTCGGAATCATTATTTTTTTTAAAAAAGAAACCCATTCTCCGTTCTTCCGTTATAAATATAAAATTTAATTATAAAAAACATTCGCTTATATTCTGGTATAGTTCCTAGTATCATCTTTGTGAAACATAAAGTATTTGATGGTAATAAATCTATCAATATATCTAAATAGATAACGATTTTGTAAACTGTTTTTTATTCATAGATATGATAAAAAACTGAAAAAAATGCATTTACTTGAAATTAACAAAGTGATACTCTAATTTTATTTATATACAATATTATATATATATCGTACAGATCTATACATTTTTATATTGTGAAAGTAAAATATTATCGATTCCGAAAACAAACGATTATTTCATTCAAACTTATTGATACTAAAAATAAATATTTAAAATAAGATTAGTTGACTTTCGCGAAAATGAAACTCGGTAACAGATTTGGTAAATAATGTAACTACGTTCGAGCACCATCTATAAATGTTAGTAGAAAGTAAATTTGTACACGTTGTCGCGCAATCGTGGTATTTGACACGTCAAATTTCGTATGTTTCGTACATACGTACGGTACAATGTGAATATTTTTTACAGTTATTTTTATTGTATTTATTAACTGTAGTAAACGCTTTCAAAGTGCAAAAAATAAACATACGATCATAATGTACCCTACCGTCGTTGGTACAACTTTAAGTGACGTAGGATTGCATTAAATTTTTTATTTTTACCCGTTGATTGAGGTTAGAAACATCTGGAATTCTTGTGCCATGTAACTGATTCAAATTAATTAAACATGCCGAAATTTCGAATGCTTCCGCGCACTTCGCGGATCGTGATATTATGTTCCGCTGCGAATTTTATAAACGCGGCGGATCGAGTTATAATGCCCATAGCAATTGTTCGAATGACTGATGAATTTAAATGGAATTTGCATTGGCAAGGTTGGATACTTTCTGCTTTTGCCTTTGGTTATTTTACTAGTCAGGTATAATGAATTATTCATATATAATTGTAACTTTAATTATCCAGTATTTATGCAAAGCTAAGGAAATAAATACGTTTTTGAAGGTCTATTACAAATGAATACTTTACAATACAGATACTGATAACATGCAAAATAGTGTAAATAAAATATTTTTTGACATAGCAGTTATGCAAATAAATATACTTATGAGCATTATTTAGATAAATTTCAAATATATATTTAAAGAATAACTTATGTATTAGATTTAGTCATTTTCTTTACAAGACATTTCTCTCTGATACATTTGGTCATTTCATCTACCTTTCAGCTCATATTAGTTTATTATATAGTTCCTCTTGTTAATAACAATCTTTTCCTACTTATTTGGTAATTTTTCAATTCTTTGTTGCAGAAAACTTAATTAGTTGTAATGCAAACAAATTATTGCACTTGCACATCATTTATAAATTTGTTTCATTTAATTCACTTTGTATCACACGGAAATTATGGTAATGGATAGTAGTGTGGTAAATATGATAAAATTAACCAATCAAGTTCAAAAATTTCTGGTTGTATAAAGTTTATTATATGATCTGCTCAAATTCTTTTAACGAATTCATGATGAACCTATATTCTGAAATTAAAGAACTTTCTAAATTATTACAAATAATAGATTGCATTGTATTTAACTTATCTGTTATTTTCCTCGTTGAGTACAATTAGTTTTAATTCACGAGCATCTTTAAAATATTGTCAATCTGGTTTCAGTTTAGCTTTTAATGAAATTTTGCAAATTAATTTTGTGTTGTCAATTTCATTATTGTATTACAGCTTTATATATCATATGTTTTTTTAATTGTTATGACTGTTTTTTCATTATTGGGACTCTAAGAACATAACATGTGTTAGAAAGCAATACTTACTCCCTAATAAATTGTAAAAAATTATCTACAATAAGTTGCATAAATTTTTCCAAAAAAATAAGGTACCTACAGGAAAAATGATTTATGACTCAACCTAATGAATACAATTTCAAAATAAGTATTTTATTTGAAATATAAGTAAATAATAATTCAAATAAATAGTGGTGTAATATTGTATGATATATTGCAATTATATTATTGTAAAATGCAATAATAGTAGAGTTTTTTTACTATTCATAGTATAAAAGTAACCACTAAATTTAGAACATTATGTATTTTCTATTTCATTGGCATATATATTATGGCATTCATTGGAATAACAATAAGTTTTATTTATGCTAAATTTAAGTGTGAACATTAAATAGTATTCAGTCATAATATAAACAAATATAATTGATATTTTCAGTGTATTTGCTTACATATTTCAATTTTTTATTATATTAGATCATTGGTGCAAATACAGCAAGTCGGTTTGGATGTAAAACGGTACTAATGTTAGCAGTTCTGTTATGGTCTATTAGTACAGTTATAACTCCAATCTTGGCACAATCTGTTCCATTGCTCATAATCTGTAGAGTGGTTTTGGGACTTGGTGAAGGCCTAGGTAAAATATAATTCACAAAACAAATCATTTTGTAGCCTCATTCTATTATATAATCTATAATTATGCTACTTTTAGGTTTACCAGTTATTTTTCACCTGTTTGCACATAGTGTTCCTGTTGAGGAACGTTCTCGTGCATTTGGATATCTAGTAGCCGCTGGCTCTGTTGGACAAGTAGTTGCATCCATTGTAAGCTGTACATCTGTGTAGTAATATAATATTCATTTTAAAACTATTATTCAGCATCTTTACTTAAACTGTACAAAACATTTACAGTTGTGCTCACATTTGTTATGGCAAACAGGATTTTATCTATTTGGAACAATTGGTATCGTATGGACACTTTTGTGGCTAGTACTATACCATGAAACTAATTCTCAGGATGAGATACCATTATTTGTACCTAAGGTATTCATTGTTTTAAAATTATTGTTAGATACAAATTTAGTCTTTGGAAACAAAATAATATATTTTTTCCATAGGTAATGCAAAACAGGAGTTTGCGTTGGACTGAATTTATTTCGCATTGGCCTTTATGGGCACTGTACATAGCACATTTTGCAATGAATTGGAGCAATTACATAATAATGCAATGGTTGCCAACTTACTTGGCAAGAAATCTTTCTGCTAATAAAGAAAGTATTAGTTTAACAGCACTTCCATATATTGTGAACTCTCTTGTTGGTATTGGTACATATCATTTAACTAATTAACCAAAAAAATGATCAAACGATTCTTGAAACGGTAAATAAAACGGATTATCATTACTGTAGTTGCTGGACACAGTGCTGACAATCTTATACAAAGGAGATGGTCCGTTTTATCTGTGAGAAGGTTAATGACAAACATAGGTCTGGTGGGTCCTGGTGCATTTTTATTAGCATTCTGTGCCGTGGACAATTTACTTGCTGCAGTAATGTTAGCATCAACTAATTAATCTTTAAAAAATGAATATTTTTATATTATGCAATTTATGTTATACTTTTATGTTTTTGCAGCTTTGTTTCAATATCCATGGGACTTTGTGCGTGTAATTCGGCCGGTCATCTCAGCAATCATGCTGATATTGCACCAAATCATGCAGGGATCACATTTGCAGTTTCTAATACTATTGTATGTTTCAATTTTTCGAATTTTAACAAGTTAATATTTGTGGAGGTAATAAAATAATTTTTTTTTTTTAGGCTACTATACCGGGTATTTTATGTGGTCCATTGACGGCAGAATTAGTGACCGCATCCCATGGTCGTTGGATGCCTGTCTTTGTTTTAGCTGCAGCAATTAATTTCACAGGAGCTATCATATACCAAAGTCACAGTTCTGCGCTTCCAGTGTTGTGACATGTTGTGATTGAAAGTGAGCTTGCAACTGATTATCAACGAAATCAACGAAGTAGCATGATTAATAAAAACTTGCTACGACCATGTACCTTCGATCGTGTTTGTTATACACGATTTCTCAAGAAAATTTTAATCCTCTGTAAGGCACCAATATGGCACATTTATATGTCACACATTGGTTAGTTGAAAACATATCAAAATATATTGGACTTATGTACTGAAAGAAAATTTAACATTCTTATCATTCGGTTTGTAGTTATGTCAACTTAACAAAAATCCCTTGTTATGTGGATAGTGCCATAATTTTGTGCGTACAGTGGAATTGATTAAACAGTTTTATTACCGAGTGTAATATATAGCTTTCTTTTCAGTTTGTACATGTTTTAATGATAGTTTGTGAAAAATACTTTGTGATATGTTTGAATATGTAAACAAGATATTCTCATTCTTTTTAATAGAGAATAATTGTATATTCTGTATAACATCGATGGGCAATTACGCCCGCGAGAGCGCGGTGCATTGCCGTGCAAGTGACGTCTACTTGTGGGACACTGATGCATAGTCAATTTCTCAATTTGAAAATTTGAAGATTTGGTATTTCTATATTTCTAAATTTCCAAACTAACAAATTTTTACATTTCAAAGTTCAATCATTTTTTATTTCTAAATTTTTAAATCACCAAATTTCAAATTATCAAATTACCAAATTTCTGAATTTGAGAATTTTAAACTTTCGTGGATTTCCATGCACGACGATGCCCGTCAGCTTTTCGGCGGGCACTCAACTGCCCATCACTGCTGTATAACATAAGACTGTATATAAAAGAAGGAAAGAAATTTAACTTTCACACACGTACTACGATTAAATGTCTTCGAAGCACCCGCAATATAAAAAAATATTATTTACAAGTAAGTAAACAATATATATTATAATAAATGAGAAAGATATGTTTTTTATATCGTTTTAAGTCTACATTTCCTTTTACCATCAGTACCAAAATATACGTATAAAATTCAGTTTTAAAGTTTATATTCGAATTTTACTCATTTTTATTGTTCTTAGTTTTACATAGGTTTCAATGACATATCTTTTTTCAAATATTCTGACCGAAGTATACGCGACAATGCATCATGGGGTAGATTAGTGTTTAAAGCGCTCATCCCCATTTCGATGAAAGCATTGTTATTACAATTAGATTTGCTATTTGTTTGAACCGAAGTGTTAGCATTTAGCATATTATATCTCATCGAATCTTCCTTTAATAATGAATTTTCTGCAACTGTGTTTTCATTTGCTGTCAATTTTTCAATTTTCTCATTCACGGCTGATCTTGCAGAAGTTCCTGTATTTTTCTTTCTTTCTATATTTTGTAACGGAGAATCTTCATCTTCATCGTGAGAATCTACGATATCGTACATGTCGAAAGATTTAATATTTAATTTCTTTAACATCTCCTCTACTTCATCCTGGGATGTATTAAACGATTTGATATTCGAGTCCTGTTTGTTCACAAAATTTTTTTCTGTGTCACTAATGTAATTCTCCAAATATTGTCGAATATCAGAACCCATCTTTTTTAAACTCTTCTGATCAGTCGCATTAATATTTTGTTTGTTAAAATTTGACAAATTTGATTTATTACCGCTGCTGAGGTTTCGCTTGCTGGAAAGAAGAGACCTACTTTTGGATTCTTTGCTCGTAAATATTTCTTTTGACGGCATTTCACCCTGTGTGGTGTTTCTTGGAACATTGTTTGTTTCGTTAACAGTTTTCTTATTATCTTTAGGGAATAGCATGTCTTTAATTTGTCCAGCTTTCTTTTCAAATGATATTTGAGGAGCATCCAATGCCTTAACCGCTCCTCGCTGCAAATAGTGATTTGATTTTGGGTCTAAATAGGAGTTTTGGATCTTATCTATTTCTCGTGTCATCTTCTCCAAGGTGTCGTATAATTTTCTGGTTCGAGGGTTCGCCAAATATTTACTTTGCATCCATTCGTTGTTAGATCGTAATATTTGCCAATCCGACTTCACTTTTTCCACCTCACGATCGATTTCGCTAACCGGGTTAAGTTTCCCTGAAAAATAAAAATTTTATTATGATTACGTAGAACAAGAATGATTAGATGAATACGAGACTAAGATATTCTATCGCGAATTTAAAAAGAAATTATTTTCGAAACTAATTCTCAATTATTTTGTTAACATAAATGTTCAATATTGAATTTATTATATTTTTTATCGTTAAGTGCAATTGTTTTGATAATTCAAAATTCGTAGCAACTTGTGTAACATTAGCAGTATACTTCTACTTCTGATGCCATATTAGTTTTTTGACTTCATTTGAGTTACATTCTTTTTCAAATATTTAGTACAAGAATCTTTAGATCTGATTATATGATCGTGATCGGTACTGTATGATTTATTGTTCACATTTGTGTAGCTAGATTTTACAATTAAGAACACAGAACATTCATGTGACTTTTTACCTCGATCTTTGACCAACCGTTGATCTGACATTCCTTCCGGTCCTTTTATACGTGGCAAATTGGTGTTTTTATTGTAAGATGTTATACTTTTTTGCTTTCCTAAATTATCTGTCGTAGTGTCATTGCGAGGATGCAACTTTGGCAGCGCAGCTGCAAGGGATTCATTGTTAAAATTTTTATTGCTCGTGGATCTTATAGGTGAATCTGAAAATACGTGAAATTAGAAATATTCTGTAAACGTGCGTTTTTTAATTATGTTATACGTTTTCATTTGTACCTCCTTGACCGATATTGGAAATATATTGCGCCCCTTTTCTTTTGGTCGCATCATTGGACGTCGACGTGGAATTCGCAAGAGGATTAAACTCGTATACGAAATTGTGTGTCGCTGAAACTCTTTTTGCGACTTTGCCGACCTTCTTCGTGCTTTCTGTAAACTATCGATGTTTTATAAATAATTTTAAATAGAAAAATTACTCGAAGAAGAATAAGTTCTTGTTATAGAGAGAATTAACGCTACAAATTCAAATTATTTATTTTGTTTATATTTCCATGCATTCTACGCTATGCATGTTTATATGCAAAAATAATCTTATAATTTTTATTTTTATTTTAAATGGAGTTTACAGTAATGATTTTTAGAATCATTAATTTTGTATTTCTTTACATTTTATCTGTTTTCATATAAATAATAGTGCCTATAATAATTTTTCCTCATTTTGTTCACGGACATTTAATCAAATAAATGGACATCGGTTGTTCTATGGGGAATAACATTGTTTCTAATAACACAGCTTAGTATAGTTTTAATGTGAGAATAATAAATAATAATAAATAATAAAGACACACAGAAGGCAATAAAATTAAAATTACTTTTGGGATGATAATAATATAACAGTACAAATATTTAGCAAGTTATGATAATATTTTTGTTTATTGGTATGGTTTCAATATCAAATGTCTAACTTTGTTTAACCTCCATTCGGAAATCTTTCTTTCGCTAGTATTCCAGTCTTTTTGCGATTTTTCACGTCTGAAACGACTTTTTGATTTGCAATGAAAATCCACCTCCGCAATAGCTTGATTATCGCTCGATGAAGATTTTGAAGATTCTTTTTTATCGACTTTAACCAACCGTGATCTACGAAATTTAATAACTTAAGGTTACGAAATGATGTATTTTATGTTTCTTGCATTTTATTATTTACATATAAAAAAATAATATTTTTTCCTTTGATGCATTCGCAATTTTAATATTTGCATATACCTTAATCCATTTACTGCCAACTACGAGATATCTCGTAGTGTCTTTTTTTTCTTTCTTACTGTAAATCTTAATACTGTAATTTTATTAGTAGTATATTTCGTGAAAATTTATGTGTTCTTAAAATAAAATCATAGCGCCCAGGGCAAACCGCTCTAAATTTAACTGGCAGTGAACGAGTTAGTTAAAGAATTTTACTTGTTGTAAATATTGACTTGAATGTATTCCTTGATGATTTGTTCCGGTTTTACGAAATGCTGAAAATCGAACACGACCTTTTCTCCTTTCTTAGAAAAAATTGGTCCTGAACGTACTCGCTTTTTTTTGGTCGAGCTCCAAATCGATTTGGCCCAACTTTTGTAACCACTAAAACATATTATTGTATCTGAATCATCTTTTATCCTAGCAATTTTTTTCTACATTCTTTTAGTAATTTGTGATTTTTATTTTATCTATGTAATTTATACTTTGTATTATTCTACACAATGTACATACATGTTGTTCATAGTTCTTATAATTTTTGATTATTTTGTTACTTGTATTTCTAAATTTAGAAATGACAAATTTTTTTATTTTTAAAATTAGGAATTTAGCATAACATAAGCTTTCAGCTGTTCAAACTTTGGAATTTGAAGCAAATAAGAATTTCTCAATTTTTTAATATAAATTTAGAAATTTAGAAATTCATAATTTTAGGAATTCGGAAAGTTGAAAATTCGAAAGTTTAGAAATTTAGAAATTCAGTCATTTCAAATTTTCAAATGCATAAATTTAGAGATGTACAATATTCAAATTCTCAAATTCAGAAAAGCGGAAATATTGGAATTTCAAATTTTCAAATTTAATCATTTAGGAGCTTTAAATTTTCTACCTCAGAAATTTGGAAATACAAAAATTTCAAATTTTCCAATCGAGAAACTCAGAAATATAGGAACTGTACATTATCGATTTCTTAAATTTTTTAATTTGAAAACCTAAAATCGCGAAAACTTGGAAATGTAGAAATGTAGAAATTTCAATTTTCCATACTGAGATATTGACTATCCATCAATGCCTGTGAGTACACATATATCCGTACAAAATTAATTTACGACTTTGTCTTATCTCTGCACATGTTACCCTGACCTCGAACACATCATTTCAATATACCTACTATTTATTCTGATAATTTTAGTTTTTATTATCTTACTGTACCTATTGCATCGAGACGACGAGCCTATATTTTTTAATTTCTCTGTCTTGTGTGAATACTCCTTGTTCTGTACACGTTGCTCTATGCCTGCAATAAACACGGACAATCCATTCAGGCGTTTGATTTCTTCGCGATTGTGTACCTTCGATATTTCCGGATACAACGACAAAAATGTCGGCGCGTTATGTGGTTTATTACAGCTTGGAAATCCTTCGAAGATATTCGCCAGCTCCGGAAATCGTTATTTTTTAATGGAACTTTGCCCTGTGTCCATAACCTTGCGCGAAATATTTGATCGAAAGTTACGTTTGTCAAAAACAAAATAAAATTGGATAATATCATCCTAGTCTTCTTAGATCGATTATAATTTCTACAAGGTAGACTAACAAGTTCATACTTGTCTCAATGTCTCAATGCATCTACAAATTATTAATGATACAATAAATTATTGCGAACCATTATTAATATTATTACTATCTGAAATTCTTTTAAATGTATATTTATTTGGAATATTTTTATGGAGTATAAATTTTGTATCGTTCTACGGTTGAGTGCAAACTTGGCTTCCTTAGGGACAATAGTTTATTGTAAACTGGTTAATTTAAAAAATTGAAAGTATTTTGGAAGCTTCACTCTTACATATATTTCAAAATTTATATTTTCGCGCGCACTATCGGAAAACAGTACATGCGCCTTGTAGCGGTGAAGTGTAGAACTATCGAATCAAGAAATTGCATTTTTTTTTTAAATAAGACATTTCTACGTTTTCTCGATACTCGTAAATTGTTCTACGTGCACAATTAAGTCAGATAGATGTCTTTACAACGAGTTCGAAGCTTTATACTTGAAAATTTTTTGAATTTGAATTCATTAGAAAAGACCGAGTGTTCGGTGTGAGCTCATTGGTCGAATACAACAATGTACATTTTTGACAATATGCTAAGCGGAAGTTGAGAAATTAGGATATACAAATTTGTACTTGCACAGTTATAATTTTTATTTGTTTGATGTTCTTTAAAAAAATATCTAATACACCAGAAAGTGTATATTACATATAATATACCAGGTGGGGGGGGGGGGGGGGGGGGGTGGAGGGGGTTGCCAGCCCTGCTGCTTAGCCGTTGAGTTCGTGCCGGTGCAGATCAGAAGGCAGCATGGCCAGAATAAATGGTTGAGATTTTCTTCCATAGTTCGACAGCAGTATAAAGGACTGCTCACTTGACTAATCTTGTAAAGGAACTCACCTAGATTATTATGGTTCGAGCGAGCACTGCAAATGCAGGAGGTGATGGCTTTGGTAAGTTTTTGACTGCGAATCATGGTTTTCTTTTTCTTTGATAATACGTCTAAAAATACTTCATACCAGTTGGTCTGGGATGACTTGCACTTTGCTTTGTTCTTACAAGTTGAGTCTGTTTTATTCCATATTTGTTTAGTTACATCTATGTACAGGTCTTGACGAGAGAGCTGCTAGTAAAGATGATAAACTTCAATGCCATTTTTGGCCAGTTTATCAGCCCCTTCATTACCAGCTAGGCGTTTGTGAGCTGATATCCAGATGAACTTAGGTTTATGAGGAAGAGGTGAAGTGTCCTTTTGGGTATCTCTTCACCGTGTTTAATGCTCTGGATATTGCCAGGCATTCTATAATAAAAATGGAAGCAGAAGGGAAGGGCACAAAAGTAGTAGCTGATAGGTCCTAGTCCTTCCCTGAAGATGTTGGAGATTCACCACTATAGAGTTTTTAGTGGGTTAAAATCTCAGATGCCCACACGCCCTTTCCCCAAAGGGTACAGAAAGCCCATAAAGGTTTTCTCCATGTGAATAAAGAAAAAAAAGTAAAAACAGAAGCATGAATGTTGATACTCAACATTTCTGCCCTACCAAGCTCAGCATAGAACCAGGCTGTTCCAATGAAGGTGCCTGTGGGTATTTTTGATCCGTCTATAAAAACTGGTATGTATTCAGAATATTTATTAGCTAGGTTCTCTTGTAACGTTGAGTTGATGTTGTCTGGTTGTTTCAGCGTGAGTCGTGAAATTGTGTCGCAGAATTGTGAGATAGAGGAGTAGTATGATCTGTTCCAGCAATCTTTACATTTATGAAGGAGGGGTCTCAGAGACTAGTTTTGCTGGATTATATGGATTAGGAGGTTCATGGTTTCAGATTGTTTATGCTCCTCAGGTAATTTTCAAAGTGACTGTTGAGGAAATGATCCGAGGTTGCAAGTATTTTGATTATGTGCTTTTGCTCTAGATATTCAGCACGAAGAACTAACAGTGGGATTTTGGCTTCAGCAAGTGTGACATTGATTCCAGTGGAATTCCTCAGACCTACTGACAGTTTAGCTGCTGCTGTTTGAATTCTTTCCACTTTTTGGAGGAGGCTGTGTTGTTGAAGAAGGAAGATATGTGAGCAGTACTCTATTTTAGAACAGATGAGGCCTTTGTAGATGATTAAAAGAGTGTTGGGGTAAGTTCCCCACGACGTTCCACGAAGATATTTTCACATTGAGGATTTTGCGAGTATAGGCGCACAGCTCATTAATATGATGGTTGAAAGATAATTGTTGGTTATGAATAATTCTCAGGAATTTTACTTTCTCCCGTTTTGAGATCTGGGCAGTTGCGTCAATTCGAAAGAGCAGACTGATGGCATTTCGGAAAGGCTGTTTCTCCTACCTTAATGAATGCTGTACCAATAGGGTTATTTTTGTCATTGAATACTAATAGTTTAGTTGCGTGCGCTATGATTCCTAATTTTGTGACGAACTGGTTCGGGGAATGAAGAAAGAGTTCCCGGCAGGGGAGGGCGACCAGGGAAAGTGACCCTCCTGTTACCCACGTACACAACCACGGACGATTTTATTTCAGGGCGCCAGTGCAAAGGCACTCGTCCGGGGTATTCGCCCTTCCGGCTGCTCAGGCGAGAGCGGCCTTACGGGTTCTCGTCGCCGGGCGGGCGGTCCGTCCACCAGGTACCACCCGCACACACGCACTCGCAACAAAAAGAAAAGGCGTAAATCGCCTTTTGGTAAGAAAACGTATCTTACCTTTTTCTTCCGGCACGGTACAGCCAACGATCACGTCTGTTCGATAGTTTAGGACGTTCTGTCCTGACTTACGTGCCGTCTCTAAGATCTCGAGGTTCACATGTGTAGTCATTGCATGAGTGAACATTGAGAGAGGTAATCTCTCATGTAGTCGAGGATCAACGGCTCGGAGCTTTTCATAAGTTTCATTGATCAGCGGTATCACTCCTGAAAATTCAAAATTTTGACAATACATGTCTTGTGTGGCAATAAGGGTTGAGTGCGGGCCAATGTCATACATTGGTTCGTCTCTTGGTGCATCT
This sequence comes from Megachile willughbiella, assembly GCA_945859595.2. Taxonomy (NCBI): domain Eukaryota; kingdom Metazoa; phylum Arthropoda; class Insecta; order Hymenoptera; family Megachilidae; genus Megachile; species Megachile willughbiella. Next base: position 18,416,715 of record OX243796.1, read on the forward strand.
TCAACCGTGCTCGGTTTGATTGTCTGAATTACATTTAACTATGTTAATTCTAAATCGGCTTACACCTATACTTAAACTAGTCTGACGAGTGTTTTAACGAGTCTGACTTGTCATGAAGATTTTGGCCCAAACATAAGCATCACGAACCACTTGGGCCCGAGTTTGCTTTGCTTTGCTTTGCTTTATTGTTCTCTTGAAAAACAAGAGGGCGCTTGAGAGGCCTACTGAGTCATACTGCTCTCATCCTTTCCGAAAATCTAACATTCTCCTTTTCCCACTCCTGTCTTGCTCTCTTCTCTTCAGCTAACTTCCCCTCCCTATCGATTTTCTTTCTAACCCTCTTCTCTGTCTTGGGGTCCATTATCATTCTAAGCTCTAGAGTCGTTACCGCGTTCCAGTCTTCGTTTGGGTTTGGAAGTACCTCCTTTCTTGTCCTATATTTTGCCACTTTGCTCCTTTCCACGAATTGCACTTCGGTATTTCTTTCTTGTTTCACTCGGTTTGTCTTGTTTATGTCGTTTGAACCGTGGCTTATCTTGTTTACGATGTCTGGACCGTGTGAATGTAAAAGTGCTGTCCATCGCTTCTCGAGCTTGCTCGCGTTGTTGTAGTCAAGGCTGTTTTTGGTCAAGCGTCTTTCTGCGCGCTATATTTCTAGATTGAGATAAGGATTGGCTGCTTGACCCTCGCTATTAATAAACGTTTGTAGCTTCAATCAGAAGATTGAGGAGCATAAGCCATCTCATTGATGGAATATTAAGTCCGCCATCCTTGGCATTGGCGTGGAAAAACGCATTAGGGACATCGTGTGGGAGGTTGAGCCATTTCTTCACAGCAGCACGAGTCATCACATCGATTTTCTTAAGCCTACTTAGTCTCGTGTTTTCCAGTGCTAGCAGGTGATATAAGCTGCGTAAAACCACTACTCTAAGAGCAAACAGACGTTGCTGTGGTTTTAATGGTGCTTTAGTAAGCTTTTGCAGCGCTTTTTGTAGCTTTGCTTCGGGCTAAGACACTGTTCGACCCTCGGGCGTAAACGGGACTCCCAAGTATCTCCACTCGTTTCTTCTTTTTGGAGAAGGTTTTGGTCTCGATGGTCTCGACAGAGGAATTCTATCTTACCGTCTACTATGGACTTCTTCAAGTGTGGGACGTTTCTTATTGCCATGACGAAAGCGTGTTGATACGCCTTCAATCTGTTGGCGTTAATTATGAGTCCACACCGGGCTAGGGATTCAGACGCTGTATCAAGCATGATTTGTAGACCGTTAGGTGTTGTGGTGGCAATTATGTCACCGTATCGGCGATCCTGTTGACTGGTTACAATATATGACAGAATTATCGTGAAGCAGTATGATGTCCTTCCTATTGAATATCGCCAACTTGTTTTCTTGGAGTGCTGTTTCTAAATTATCCAATTGCTGACGGTACTTCTCCGAATTTAGTTTTTCGTTCCGTTTCAACAGCTCAAAATGTATTGGTCCTCGAATGTCCCATCGTATACACAACATTCTGTTACTCAGGCTCAACTTCGGTCTACAGGTAGAGGGGGCAGGTTTTTTGGGTTCACAATATGCCCTTTTCTTTACAATGGTTTCATAGGTAATACAGTTTTTATCCTTTGTTATCATCCGGTCCAAGAAAGGTTCGATTTTGCCCCGTGCAAGCAGGATGTGCACATGATGATTCGAACATGATGAAGTTTTAAAATGTTCTTTTGTAAGCTTTCTGGATATCGACGCCGTAGAAAAAAATTCGTTGTCTTGAACATGGTCTGCTGTACTCGAGGTCCAAACACTCCAGAAGGTTATTTCAGTACAACATAAAGAGGAGACAGTAATTTTCCATTTGCAGAAACAGTGGGCTGTATGTTATAACTATGTGTAGTTGATGGAATTGATTGTATTACTGCTTCTACTGTTTTCGTATCTTTGAGCGCCTAAGTTCATCCAGAATGTTATTCAAGATTAAATCCACTTTGATCTGAATTATACATATAAATTATCAAAACCGTTTTCTTCAGTATACAATTGAACGTGTTCCCAAAAGTTATGGGAACTTGAAATAAGTTCTGTTTCTCTATAAGTACTTGTTTTCATAACAAACTTTGTAACTTTCCGCAGTACAATACTGTACGCTTTTTTAAATTTTAATAATCATGTACGGCCAGCTGTAAACAATGATAAATCTTCTGTTAATTTTGCCTGCATTGTCCATCGTCGAATATCACTGTCATGTATGATTATGTTTACTTGAATCGCTTCTATCACATTTTGGTACGTATAATCTGTGATATGCAGTAATTTGTCCAAATGAGCACCACCTGCTTCGACTTGAGCAGCCCATCTGCGCAACTGCCGAAGAGACTTAACCATTTTGAATCTTGATTGCTCAGTTTCTAATTTCAGTCGTTTCACCTTACTGCTCTTCCAATGCTCCACAACATTTCTTTTATATTCGAAACTAGTTGGTGCTTCAGTGAGTAGACATTTTTCTGTTCCTGAATTTTGTTCTTGATCATTGTCAGCAAGTTCTTCTTCCACTTCTTCCAACTGTTCGATATCAATGTCAGGATTTTCACTGTTTATGAAATTTCCTTCGATATCCAAATATGTTTCTTGTTCCACACTCATTATGAATACTGGACCTTCCATACTTTGCATGATTACATTATATAAACTATCCTTCAACTCCACTTCGGCACTATTAATGGGTGTTTCTTTTTTATCCACAGAATTAAAAGCTATGGATAGTAGAGTGTGCACGTTTATCGGATTGATATAAACCATTGTGCCAAAACAATGTTATACCATAACAGTCTGAACGATGAGGCGTCTTGAACGCAAGTACTTGGCAAAGTAAAGAAATTACTGCGTTTTCTGTTTTTATGCATATACGTATTGCCACATTGTTATATGATAGGATGCATGATCATGAACTTGGGTAGAGCATCAGATATAAATAACAAAAAGTTCTGAAGGAATTGGCGAATGTAATGTGTAGTCCAAGGCATGTTTTTCTGTTTAGCTTCACAGTTTTTACAACTTTGCAAGGCGAGATAGCTTCTGTTATTAAATCCACAACGTTCAGGGCAAGGTCGAAGCTTTTCAGAATACCTATTCTCTCAGTTCTAAATTTTGGAATAAAGGCCCTGATACCTTTCTGTTTCATTTCTGAATTTTGTGCAAAGCAGTTTGCATGTTCAGCAGATCTGAACTTTATTTCTAAGGGATTACCTCTGGTATTATATGTAAGGGCGAAGTCTCACTAGCGAAGCGATCTTCCGCATTCACTGTTGTAACATGGTCAATTATAACAGCATTCAACATACTAGTCACAACGTGTTGAAAATGACGGAAATCCGAGCGAAATTCCCATAACATTCATTATTTGCAATAATGTTGCTACACCATTGTTGAAAATGCACGTAGCTGTATATGCAGCAATTTCAACAGTAAGCGCCCTACTGTACATTTCTTTCGGAGCTGTTTTCCAAATTAATTAGTTCAAGCTTTCGTTGCTGTTCTGCGTATAACCACCAACACATCGCTCTAGTAACGTGTCCTTAGTTAGATCTTCGTATATCGGTTTGATGATCTTTAAGACCGATTCCGGTAATGCCGAATAATCGTGGCAAAAATTATCCAGTTCTCCTTTAGCTTTTGCTTGTTGCCACTTGTACCACGACTCGGAGCCTTCGGGGCAATACTCATGTTCAGGCTTGCTGTCTGTGGAGTTGTAGTGGTAAAAAGTTGCCCATATCGCTTTTTTCATGTCGTCCTTGGAATGTGTCTTCGAATAGCTAATCCATAGACGCTCAGCTTGTCTATCAACTTTGCAGTCAATTTATTTCTACCGCCGACACCCGGATTTTTTTTCTTGCATTGTCGAAGACGGCTTCCCATGCGCTTTTGGACGTGACCCACGCATTCTTTCTTCACAATTGCAGTTTCGCCGTAAGGTTTCGCATTTACTATTCCCGTATACGTTTTCGAATCGCCATCCCCTATGTAATTGACGTATTTCACTGCATACTTTTCATTAGATCTTCCAAATATTTCTTTCATGCCATCAACTTCCATCTTGCCTGCTGATCCCTCATGATTCACCAGGCAATGTCCTTCATGGTGAACTTTCCACTGCTCGTATTGCTCAGTATTGGTATATTTACTCCAGTATTGGCATGCAGAGCAAAAACTAGACTTCACTATGATATCTAGTACTTTTCCGGAGAAGTGGCCAATGACAGCCGCAACACCGAATAGTGAAGTAAAGCCGCGTTTTCGCCACGTGCCGTCACCTGAAACGGTCAGTTCAGTGCCATCCTTACTTGGATCGTCTTTACGCGTTTCTTCTCCTTCTTCCTTGACAGCTTGTCTCAACAACAGTTGGCAAACAGTTGACGCAGCTGTATGAATATTCTTCACTATTAAATCGTACGTCGTTTGTTGAACTGGCGGCGGCAAGTCCATGAGACCGCAAAACTTTCTTGCTCCATTCAAACCAATCCCTAATAATCGCATTGCAAAACAAAATCGGGTATTTCTTTCATAAACCGTGTGGATGTAAGGACACGAAGGTATGGAAGTCGGCTGGCGTGATGAACACAAAACTACAAGTTTGAATCCTAGCGAATGCTTTCTGATTTGAACTGCACGTCACCTCCGCACGTTTTACATTGCACGCATTCTGACAATGCAGAAAAAACAGTCAGAAAATTTATTTCTTTGCAAAACTTTTGTATGTGTTCGAATCTCCAACATACATAACATTGCTTAACCTTTTCTATCTAGGGCCAAATCTTTACCCCTACATGTCCCTGTCCTCATGTTTTGATCCTTTTCTTTCCATTTTCGGCCTCCTGCTTGGTCTTTCCAGTACGTATTGTCCTTGTCCGGGCATTGACGCCTCCTTTAACTCCTCCAATGTACCAATCCAGTCCCTTATTACCCCTTTTCTAAATCTCTTCCTAGCTGGCAAGAATGATCCCACCGCCCCGTCTCAGTTACTACACTCCTCCACCATCCTGTTAGCCTCCTCCTTCTTCTCATAATTTACTTCCGCCCTACTGAAACGAATCATCTTTATACTTTCTATTTTAACTCCTGTGCCTTGAACAAATCTTCATCAAGTTGGCTTTCTTGCTTTTTAGCGATACCCCTCTCCGACCGCAGCGGTAGCAATATACGCTTCTTTTTGTATCCAGCTTTGTGCACTTGGCTTAAAACTGTTTTATGGTCGATTTTTAGTTGTTGGGCGATGCTACGACTGCTAACATGCCGGTCAACTTCGATTATTTTTGTGATTTTGTCAACATTTTCAACGACCGGCCTACCTGTGCGAGGTGAATATTTAACATCAAAAATACCTGAACAGAATCGACGAAACTTGTATGCTTCTTCTCAATTTGCACCGCCGCTGGAACGCTAAATCTAATAGTAGGCGGACTTTTCACAAACACAATACCAAACCTGTCGGTAATAGGTGTGTGGTATTTAGGTGAACCAGGCACACTACTGCTTACTGATGGAGCTTTCACGGTGTACAGGTATGACTACTCTCAGGAGGTAAGTCACGCTTCCTCCAGCCCAGCCTATTTATCTTAAGTGGCTTTGGGTCCTTAGAAGTTATTTCGATAGGTAATATCTTAATAGGCCCCTCTACCAGACCAGCCAAGTACTTACCCAACACATCCACATCCCAGTTCTCCTCATTAGTGAGGTTAGGCGGGTGCAGTTCATCCTGCGTTGGGTCCTTGAATACTCGTAACAAGGTATAGGTAGCTACTGTTTTGTGTGCTGTCTCTTGAGCCAAGTGAATAAATTTAGCTGGCGCATGCCACTGACCTGAGCGTAGACAATGGTCGAAGCTCCCAGATAGTATAGGGCCATCCCGGACCTTGACCAGGCTACTGCCAAGTACCAGACATTCTTAAGAACACCCAAATGCCACTCTCGGTTGATCTATAATAGGTCCACCACTGCCATAATGTTAAACGCCGGTCCGAAGCTATGTTTCGCATACCAGCCATATAATGGATGTCGTTTTGATATGTCACCAGCTATCACAGCTATGGTTGACGCAGCATTACGGTCATTAGCTGTGTTATGTACAATTATGTCCTTGGTCATGCAGATTGCCTATCTAGTTACAGCCACAGCTCCGAGCATCAGGTATTGGTTGATTTCTCTTGGCGGTACTAACCACTCGTTAGCCATCACCCGTATACTTGGATAGAACTTGTCCATATGGCCTTGTGATCTGGGTAAGCTGAACGTATAAGGCAGCTGCCAGAACATAACCATCTCTACATTCATGGAGGGTATTAGTCTCACTAGCGTATGTCAGGATAGCATGGTATCCATCCATCGCAGTTACGACGGTATCCAGTTCGATAGTACCTTTTTGGCTGACTACTACTATTCTGTCTCCCTCACCGATCTCACCGGGTATGCAGAATCCTCCAAATAATGGCACTTTCCTACCTTTGCGCAAGCTAGCACATGGGAAGTCAATACAGCCTAGAACCAAGAAGGCTGCCTCCGCACTTATACGCTAGTACCATTGTTTTTGGTTTGATTAATGATCTCAGGCAGCTGGGCCGCAGTATACTCATAGCTCCTAGCTGCACCAATCTCTGCGTTAATGTCGAGAGCATTTATTTCACCCTGTACCATGGCGAGGTATGTACCCCACAACTTAACGTATCTTGTGGTCCGGCACGCTCCACTTGCGTGCTTCATGTGTGTGATAACGGTATCACGTTCAGCGGCTGTCAAATTAGAAACAACCTTTTCAGATAAGTTCAACGGCTTTGATAGCGTCCTGTCAGTGTGTAATCCTGTTAATCTACTGTTGTTGAAATCCAGTTGCATGTGTGTATGATCTGGGACCGCCCCCTCGCTCCAGCAACTATCACATCCGACAAAGGTTCGCAGTTTGAAAGAGCACTTTTCAAAGCCTTTACTAACTTACTAACCACATATTCCTCATGCTCACTGGCGGGTGCAGTAAAATATCCCACTTGAGCGTTTCCAAATATGTTTTTACGACTTTTGCGACATGAGGCTGAGCGTTGTCATACAGAAGAATAACTGTATCGTGTCTTTGCTCGTATTCTGGCCGTTTTTCTCGTAATGCACGGCTCAAACGAATTAATTGTAGCCTATACCGATCGCCTGTAACGGAATCGCCAAGTTGTCGCAGTTCTTAGCATACAACATCCTTTGATTCCACCGGATACGCAGCATGACCTTCGAATCGTGAATACAGGGTCTGTCCGGAAAGTAACGCAATTAAGTTCGTAAAAAGAAATTTATTTATGTTATTGATACAAACCTTGAAAATTCTTCAAAGTACTCCCGTTCGGCATGAATACACTTTTGCCAGCGACTTTTCCATGCACGATATGCATCCTGCAAGGCGTTAATGGGGTCCTCGTTTAATGCCTTCGTCACTGCGGTTTGAATCGCTGCTATGGTTCCAAAATGGATTCCTTTAATGGATTCACATAGCGGCGATCTCTTTTCGGGTACGGACCACCCTTTTTCTCAACCTGTCGAGCACTTTTACGTAGTACGTGGAATTAACTGTCTGCCCTTGAGGTACAAATTCTTTATGGACCAAACCCTTTGCGTCAAAAAAGAATGAGCATGGTTTTCATTTTCGATTTGCTCATTCTTGCCTTTTTGGGACGAGTGGACGTCGATGTGTGCCTAATTCTCTCCACCTCATCGGCACTTCTTTGTTCTCCCACGACTCAACAACCCCCCTCTTAATCAACTTTGGAAACTCTCTACAGTCACCTCCTTCAATATCCTCTTTACCCACTCTTAAATCTTCTATTCCTACGGCTCTCTCCACTATCTGTCTGGCAGTCTCGAATGCTACATTCTTGTAGGCCATCACTTTTTTGATGGCGAATTCCTTTTGGAATATCCAGCATTCCTTATCATGTGAGGCGTGCTCACCGAGTGTGCAAACCGACTTACGTACTTTACAAAACTTTTGTATATGGTCATACTTCCAACAAACATAACACTGTTTTATTTTTTCAATGTATGGCCAAATTTTAACCCCCACGTGCCCTTGTCCAATCAGCAATGATGTCGGTAAAGTGTCTAATGTCCCCTCTCGTGTCTAGTGTCCCCTCTAATTACAATGAGCAGTGGTTCTTTCTCCTCGTACCTTCCCTTCCTTCTCTCCGCCTTTGGTCTAGTGCTAAGCCTCTCCAGGACATACTGTCCCTCATCGGACATCGCCTTCTCCTGCAGCTTCTCCATTGTTCCAATCCAATCTCGGATTACACCTTTGTGGAACCTCTTCCTGGCAGGCAAAAACGCATCCAATCCTTGCTGTTACTGTTCTCTTACTGGAGAACGGGTTCAGGAAAAATAACGGGATAACGTGAGTTGGGGTGAAAATAAAAATGTGTATATTTTATAAAACAAAAAATCAACCACGAAAACCGATAATACACGAGGTGACCCTTACGACGGTCAATGGAGATCCGAAATGTGAGCTGATAATATCAGCTACGTTCCACAACATTTCCAGAGATTTCTGAACGAACTGCACGCATTTGTCGTTAGTAATATCGCTAACAGTAGAAACGGACGTAGAACTCGGAATGGGGCTAACAGTTTCGATACATTCAGCGTTTATCTTCAGGGTACTTCGAGTTTTCGGCATTTCTGTTATTTCAGGCGTTATTAAATAGAAAAAACCAGGCGCAAATCAGCACGCATACTATGGCAAAAAGGAACATCGCAGCTCAACCTTTGGCTTTTTTTTTACCGTCATTAACTTCCTCATCCCATGATAAATTTTGTGCCCAAGTTTCCTGCAATAAAAGTCGCGGACAAAGCACTACAGGAGTCACAAAACCCAGAGGATCGAAAATACGATGTGCCATTGAAAGTATGTTTCTCTTAGTAACCTTATCATCAAGACATTCTTCGAAATCCGGCACATTAAAAAATAAAAGATCACGTTTCTTATCCCACGATAATCCTAACACCGCAGTTCGGCCTTCGAAAGAGTCGTCGCCGTTATAGTTACAATCTTCCATCATCTTGTTTGCCTCTTCCCTTCTTCTACTACAATTCATTTCTGCCCTGCTGAAGCCAATCATTTTTATGCTTTCTATCTTTACCACAACAATTTTCCTCGAGTACCCTTTCTTTCTTCTTTCTTACTCTTCCTTATGGTTCCTTCACAATCAAACGTCCCCCGTATACCACATAGGCAGACGGGGGAAAAATTAAACTTCATATAACTCCCCTAAACTCCCTTATATTTCCTCTATTTCTTAAATTTATAATATCATACTTAATCCACTACCTCCTCACCTTCCTACACTAACTTAAATATCTAAAATTGCACTTTTAACTCAAAAAACCTTGAAAAAAAATTACGCGCCCAAGAAACACGTCCACCTCTCACGACGCCATCTTCTCTTCCCTCTCAACAATATACGACTGAAACTTTATAAAATTGAAAACTATAGTTCGTTCGTGTTCACTAATCGCACGTCTGCCCTGCAGTGCGTTTCGCTAGAGAATGATCCCGCTTGCACGCGGAAATGCCTTTCGGCGGAACGGCTGACCGGAAATAGGTGTCGATAATTTTCAGACAGCACGTGCGAAAATATAAATTTTGAAATACATGTAAGAATGAGACTTCCAAAATACTTTCAATTTTTAAAATTATTTACTGCATAGTAAACTATTGTCTTTATATCTTTCTTACATATTAGATTGTCCAAATGCTTCCGTTATAATTCACTCCTTCAAAATTCTTTCTTACCATTAGAAAATATTTTGGAACCAATTTCTATTATTGTGAGAATTATAATGTATTTTATAATTTTTTTAAAGAATATTTTGTAATAATAATAATACAATTTAAAAAAAAAACACAGTTATCCTGTGTGTATCCTAACTGTAGTTAGGATAACTGTTTTTTTAAGGATAATAGTGATTAGCAGTACAAACTACTTACTGATTAGTAGCGGCTATGTTCTACATCAAACTTTGTATTAATATTTGTTAATGTTATATGTTTTAATAAATGTAATGTTTAACACGTTAGCTACCACGACAGTTATCGATGACTGACAGTGTAAAATATATAAAACTAAACAATTTACATTGTATTAAATAATTACCTAAAATTAATTCAAAATTTATTTTTTATTTATGACAGGATTGTATCATTTATGTATTTAAATATGTTTTCATAAAATTTTTCTTAAAATCCTTTACCGGCATTTCCTCATAAATGCACGTGGCAGCTAACGTGTTAAGTATAAGAATATTTCTTTTATGTAAGAAAATTGATATCTCATAAATGTTATTAATATATTTTTGTACAATTATTTAAAGAATTATAAAACGTAATTATCTAACAATTTAATTGAACGAAAATGTATTTTTAATGTTCTTGTGAACATCAGTCAGAAAGTAATAAAAGCAAGTTATTCATAATAAAATGTAGTCAAACAGAACTTTATTTATTATTGAAATTATTATTTTGAAAATAATATATTTTTATATATTTATAACCAATAATAAAACAAATGTAATATTAAATAAACAAGAGTATATAATTTAATTTTTGTTATTAGTATAATTTATATATTATATGAATTTATATAACTTGTGTAATTTATATATATATTAATGTATTGAATCAATGCCCAAAGTATTACTAAAAATATTAAGTATTGATATTAAATACTTGCCATAATATATACTTCGTATAATTAATACTTATTAAGTATTAATTATTTTACTATAATTAGAAGAATGAATATTTAGCGTGAAACGAGGGGAATTCGAATTAAGAGTTCACAAATACTAAATAAAAATAATAATTATTTAATGAAATATAAAATTCTAGTTTCTTAATAAAGCACTTGTAATGAAATATAATAAAGAATTGAATTAAAGAATCAAAATTTCCTTCTGATATGAATCAAGAGCACAAACAGGACATAAAGATATTTTCAATTATTTAACAAAATCAACAAGATTTTCAATTTCTCCGGAGATTGTCTCTTCGAATTCTCGCGCTAGTAAAGAAGGCGCGGTATTAGCTCTTGGTTCCTTCTTCTCTTGGAAGATGGCGCCACAAATGTAAATTCTATAGGATTTTTTTTTTTTTTTTTTTTCTTTCGAGTTTTAAGTCGCATTAACTGCTCAGGTCATGAGCGACTTGATACGAATGTATCCAATTTTATATCTAATTTTCTATTGGGTTTCTTAATGAGGTCTTTATACAGTGAGATCTTGTTGGTATATTCGTATTGTCAAAGGACTTACAGTTTGTTGAATATTTTAAGCTGTTTTAGGAATTCAATTAAATTTCTAGTATTTTCACTTGTGCCTATTATGTCTTTTATATTGTTTTGGATTTTAAATTTTTTCCTTATTACATCGTAATGCTGGCAATCAAATATAATGTGCTTTATGGTGAGATTAACATTACATATCAAACACTTGGGCGGACTGTCTTTTAGAAAGAGATAAGAATGAGTGAGTCTTGTGTGACCTATTAATATTCTGTTGACAATAACTTGTTCTTGTCTGCTCAGGTTCTTAATATCAGGCTTGTAGTTTCCCTCTTTTCCTGGTGGAAGCTTCGTTGAGATCAGGTTTCCTAGTTTTTGGTTCCATTGGTCTCTTAGTCTTTTGTTAACTTCTGTTCTGAAGTCCTGGAGGGGGATTTTCTCATATTCTTCCGTGATTTCACGATGGGACGCTGTTTTGGCTGCTAAGTCCGCTTTATCGTTTCCCTCAATTCCCACATGTGAAGGAACCCATATAAACAAAGTTTCTTTGCCCTCTTTAAGAGATTGTGAGTACAGATTTTGGATATTTTGAATTAATTCATCAGATGTATCTGGGTTTTGAATTTTCTGGAGAGAGCTTTTAGAATCTGAAAGAATAGCAAATTTTTTGTGAGTTGAGCGTTGGATAAGCATAAGGGCTTCTTTAATAGCAATAGCTTCACATGTGAAAATTGACATCATTTTTGGGAGTTTTAAGCATATTTCGGATTCTGTTGTAACTACAGCGCAGCCGTTTCCTTCTTTGGATTTGGATCCATCCGTGAATATAAGTTCATAGTTCGAAAGTGTAAACTTCATTTCCTCGAACAGGGCCCTGACAACTGAAGCAGGAGTTTCTTCTTTTCTGTTAAAAGCTAGGTCGAAATTAACCATTGGAATGTCAGTGATCCATGGAGGATCCGATGAATATTTAATTTTTCCCAACCTAGTTGTATCTAATTCAATACAAATTTCTTCAAAAATGCTCTGGATTCTTATGTAAAACGGTTTGGGTAGATTTACTTTTTTCTCGTAAATATTTTTATATCTTGAAGTGAAAACATTTTGGTGTACCGCGTTCTTTAGGGAAGCCCCAATACGTAGTGCATAATTAACTGAAAGGAATTTTCGCCTCTCTTGTAGGTGCGGTTCATTTGTTATGGCTAGTAAACTGTTAATTGGACTGGTACGGAAGGCTCCTGTTGCCATTCGGAGTGCAGAATTGTGAATTGTGTTTAGAGTTTTTAGATCTGATTTCTTTGCCGAGTTATATATGATACTACCATAATCAATTTTGGATCTAATTACAGCTTTATAGGTAATCATTAAGATTTCTTGGCTTGCCCCCCAAACGGTTGATGACAGTGCCTTTATTAAATTTAGACGAGTTTTACAGTCATCTATTAGACCTTTAATATGTTGCTTCCATGTAAGTTTTCTATCGAATACCAAACCTAGGATTTTCAGGGTTTCCACAGAATTTATGTTACTATTATTTAAGGAGATCTTAGGGTTGTGTATTTGTTGTTTGTGTCTTGCAAACGAGATACATTTCGTTTTCCGAGTCGAGAATTTGAAACCTGTTTTTTCTGCCCATGCTTGGAGGGCGTTTATTGTCTCCTGAAGGAGTTTTTCTGTAGTTTCCTTTTCTTTCCCTCCGCAAAAGTCTATAGGATTTATTTTTCCTATATTAATTAATTAAATTGTTTAAATGATTTGAAATAGAAATTAACTTTATTTAGATTGATTTGGGATAATTTGTAATATAAGCTTTTGATGTGTTTCTGAGTAATGTTATTTTCAGAATGAATGAATGAATAAATTTTACAATTCTATTATTTTTAAATAATTGCAAACGAATCAATAGACGATTGCATTTCAGACCAATCATTTGTTACAAATATAAAGAAATCTTCTTGATCGACGGCGAGACATCATTAATCTTCATAACCGACAGTATGAAGTTGACGAAGTTGACGATCACCACAATTCTGTGGCGACACCTACTTCCGCTCAACCGTCCCGCCGAAGGGTGCGATTTTCTTCCGCTTAAATTTTCCATTTTTTCTTGGAAGGGGATTTCCCTCGGGAGAGAAAATTCACTTTCCCGGAAATCGTTCTTCAGTATAGACGTGTCAAAACGATATTGTATTCATTCGCGAACTATATTTTGTAATTGCTAAAAGGTGTGTAATAGTGAATCCTAGAGACTAGTATAAATGCTAACGTAATTAACAGTTACATAGATTTTATTAATAAATTGTTAAACGTTCTTGTTAAATATACGAGTTATTATTTACCCGATAAGTATTAGTCGGTAAAGTGGAGTCCTACATCAATTAAGGACCCCACAATTCAACATCCAATTCGCAATTGTTTATCCTTTTAAAATCAGCAACAAAAACATTTGAAAATATACAAACGTTGACATTGACATTCAAAAATTTCCATTAACCTATATCTTTAAAATCATGTTCTCCATATAAAATATTCTTAAATATTCTATTTAATTTCACATCACATGTACAATGAACGCAATATGGACGTCTTCCTTCGCGAAAATTAATCCCAACAACGAAACCTTCGAATCAGATATTGAAGAACTTCTAAGAGCAAATGGATTTCATCTGAAAGCGCATAAAGATCAAAATATTTCCGAAAACCCGTCAGAAGACTATACCAATACCTCGATAAATCAAAATCTCCATCCAGAGAACGAAATAGAAGAAGTACATCTTCAGGTGAGATCGAGAAGCGTCTCTCGTCTTCGCGGAGAGAATATTTCAGAAAATACCACAGTTATAAAAGTGTACTCGAAAACAACCTTAAAAGAGGACGAATTAACGAGTAAACTTTCAAACACGGAAACTAATGCACAAAGAGGAGCAACGTTATCCGGAAGAAATAAAGTTCCCGAAGAATATGGTAAAATGAAGAACAAATTAAGGAATAAGGAAGGAAAATGTGTATCTGATGATAAAACGAAGAAAGTTCCTGTTAGAGAAATAAGAAACATGCAGAATCGAATCATTGAAGACCCCGAAGTAATCGAAATTTATTTCAGCAAAAAGGATGTCGACTCAGACAAAGAACTTTGTACGAGAACTTTTGCAAAAGAGGATGAATGTTGTGCATCCAATTCTGGAGATAGCATCTCTGGCACGAACGCTAAAACTATTCAGAATACGAAACATGCCAAACCTGGTTCGTTAAATAAGAATAGGTTTGTAGAACCCACTCGAGATCGACAGAACGTTGATTATAAATTTGAGAACAATCGGCGTGATTTCGAGTGTCCGACTATTGAGAATAAAAATGAAGTGAACAACTCTGAAACAAGTGGAGAGGTATTTAAAGGAAAAATGGACGAAAAGATTGAATTGGATATGAAAGAAATTAGTTGTAATAAATTGTGTACAGAAAATGATTCTTCTGTCATCGATGAGGTGTCTTCGAAAGATTTATCGGACGAAAAGAATGTTAGATCGAACGAACGAAAATATAACACTGAAAATACTGACCTTGATCTTGCTGACGATTTACATTGTTTGAAAAGTGAGAACTTTGCAAATTCACCGAAAGAGGATTTGGTAGAAAATTGCAGAAATTCTCAAAAATATGATGGAGAAAGAATCGATTGCCACAGAATTGAAAATATGAACTTTTCGGTATTCGAGGATACCCTTTTAACGAGAGCAAAGGAAAACCAGAATATTTGTTTAAATTCTACTTTCATCAAGACAGACGTGTGCAAAACGGACGAAAATGCTGCGAAATCGAATGAAAGCGACCTTTCTAAGTCGTCGCTGAATTCTGAAGGTTCCGAAGATCTATCGTCGGTCGAAAATATAACAGTAATCCCAAATGAAGAAAAATCGAGTGAAAACTCGTTGAAGGAAAATAAGATTAAGGTAGTGATTGAGAAACGGGAAAGCAAGAAGGACAATTTCGATAGAGATGTATTCGACGATGTAAAAAGTAATTTATCCGGTAAAAA
This sequence comes from Megachile willughbiella, assembly GCA_945859595.2. NCBI lineage: Eukaryota > Metazoa > Arthropoda > Insecta > Hymenoptera > Megachilidae > Megachile > Megachile willughbiella. The sequence continues at coordinate 18,432,044 of OX243796.1, forward strand.
CGTTTCGTCGATGATTGATGATAAGAAAAAGATACAAGATTCTCAACATGAAGTCGCGAAAACTGAGGTTACAGATTGTAAGGATGAAATTGCGCAGAAAATGAAGCGAATCATTTATTACGAGCACATAGATATATGTGAAATATTAACGAACATTCATGAACAATTAACTTATGATTTGAAACGAATAAAAGACATCGAAGCGAAATTGCAAGGAAAAGTTTCTGCGAGTTCAAATAATTATACGATGCCGTTGCAATTGTTGGATAAAACTGTGGCGAGGTATGGAAAGGAAATAAGTCATTTTTGTGACAATTTTAACAACATATTTTTCAAACTGAGTATCGTCATAAAATCGTGTTTTTATATATTAGAAAGTTTTCTCAAATTCCTTAACACAAATTTGTTATAATATTTTGATCAGTTGCTAAACGTTGAACTCTTTTTTTTTTTTATAATTTTAGAATAACAACAATTTTATAGAAATAAGATGTTTTGAATCAATATTTTATAATAAGAAAAATTATACAATTCTCTTTGTGAAACAGTTTGTAAATTATAATAGGTGCAAGAGTTACATTCACGGTTCAAACAATAGTCAAAAAGCTCAGTCTGAAATTGCAAAAATCTTGTCGACATATGGGGAGCAGTTAATGATAGCTGTACATAACAATACAGTTGCTTTGAATGGTCAAGGTTAGTACATTTATTTTTCAATGAAATACAAATAGGTAGGTAAACAAATTTGTTAGTTTTTCTATGAATTTTCATGGATTTGCATATTAACGATTTAATTTTTTTAATTTAATTCTTTAATAGTTCCATCTTATTCAATTTATTTGATCGTCAAATTTTGATATTTATTTTTTTCTCGAAAATGTATTACTTTCAAAATACATATATATTTACATACGAAATTTTCAAATGTACATACTGCATGTTTACAATTATTTGTGAAGATAAGAAATAAAATTTTTTTATGCATGAAAGAAATGAATTTGTTCAGTAGAATATTTACAGAGTAAATCTAAATATATTTTTTTTAATATTTTCATAAAGTTTTACCAATATAAAAACTTGGATGTTTTTATAGAACTACAAATGAAGTTTCATGGGCAAAATGCGAATGACAAAGTGAGTATTAAAATACAATAAATAATTTTGAAATAATTTCAATCAAACAATAAATGTTTGTTTTTGTTTGATTTAGAGGAATATCTTAAAGGAAATTAATTCGTCTTGGAATTACTGGAAACCCGAAATAGTGTATTTAATCGAAACAATATCAGGTTTGGTGAAAAACGTGATGGACAAAAATGAAGAAAAAGAAAACGTTAAAGATCCACGAAAATATAAGTCTGTCTCTCATCATGCCACAAACAATTTATTTACTCATGATTTAAAGTAATTTTTTATCATACTATTTTGCGTTTTATGATGAAACGGATAATCATTATTTATTTAAAACCCTTATTAAAAAGAGATATTCTGTTTTTAATAGTTTATATATATATAATTTTTAAGTAAAACATATAATACATATATAATATTATATCATATATATAATAATGATTTTAAAACGTCTATAAATTACTTAATAATTTTTTTATTATATTATTTTAAATTATGAATGAAAAATATCGAACAGGTCAACAATTCATGAAAATTTTCAAATTAAAAGTTTATATAAAATTTATATTTTATATAAAAATTTGAAATATTTTTTCGTTTGCTTTTTTTATCTTGAATCCTAATATTCTTTTACACAAATGGTTTCGAAAAGTCAGTCTATATAAGATTTTAGAACCGATTTTAAGATCTTCAAATATTTCCCATTTAAAAAAAACTAATTATTAGTATGGCATAGTTTAGTCAATATCATATAGCTTTTGTGAATAAACTTTATTATACACTGTATAATAAGTAAACTAAGATCTATAATATATGCAGAATTTTCTATTTCATATTTTACAACTTATATTTTATATATTATATTTCATATTTTGTATTTTATATTTCCTGTTTTATGTTTTGTATTTCATATTTTGTGTTTCATATTTTGTATTTCATATTTTATATTTCATGTTTTGTAGTTCATATTCTATATTTCATGTTTTGTATTTCATGTTTTGTAGTTCATATTCTATATTTCATATTTTGTATTTCAGATTTTCTATTTTATGTTTTGTATTTCAGATTTTCTATTTTATAAAATTAATTTTTTATTTCCTTCTTTTTTCTATCAATTGTTTTGAAGCATCAATCAGCAATTAATAACATAAAATATTCCAGGTCGAAGCACAAACATGATCGATCGAGACCCCCAAAACCCAATCTATTCAAAAAAGAAAGTGCAGTCGAGACACAAATATCTGTCGCTTCAAATTTGCATCAAACCAAATCGAAAACTTCCGTGAAACTCTTCAACGTTGTGAATCGAGAAAAGGAAAAGATTCAGAACGATCTTCGGATTAGCGAGAAAAAAGCGATCGATAAAGCAAGAACCAGGAAAGAATCCAACAGAAGCAAGAATCATGGATTAACGAATCAACAACCAGCTTGGAGACCAGGTGGAATGATTAAAATTCCTCCTTTGAGTAGCGCGACTGTGCTGCTGGGAACCCGTGCAAATGTCAAGGAAAAGACGAATCAGTTTTCGGAACATACCAAGTAACGTCATCATATAATATAAACAGCATTTTGTAAATAATACATTAGGTGTCTCACCTAAGTTAAGTACCTTGAATATTTTGACTATTTTTTAAGATAGGAAATGTCAGAGGAAAACATTTTGTTCGAAAAGACATGATGGTTAAGAAATTTTTCTTCAGATCACTTTTCACGATTTTCAAGGTCACTGAAGTTTTTCTTAAATGAGCATATTATCATTATAGCGTGATAGCTGGTGTCAATTCAACATTCTATAACACTATGATCTTTTTATTGCATATAATTGTAGCCTTTGACGAGACGTTTTCAAAACATATCTATGTTTTTTGTGTAAATCATTCCCAAAATATGAAGCTTCAAAGTTGACATGTCATTGGCATTCACATTACCCAAGGTCAGGGGTCGGCAACCTTTCTGGAGTTAAGAACCATTTTTTTCTCGATGTGATAAATTATTTTTTTAAAGAGCCAAATATAAGTACATACATCGGTAGTATGTATTAGAAAAAATAATATAATATCTGCTGTGAAACACGTATTGATTGTGGAATCAAAACATTCTATTTTGCATAGTAACAGAACATATAAGTCAACGTATTAAAGAAAACGGAAACAGTTTTTTGTTTTGAGTGTGGCGTCGGTGAGTGTGGAGAGCAAGGTTAGCTAAAGCTAGGTTTACATGCATGCGATCTGCCGCGCATTTTGATGTGTGCGCAGGATTATTATATTTGTTTGGTAATTGCAATATTGTAGTTAATTTTTCAATATGTACTATTAAACTACTCAAGAGCCACAAGTACGATTCTACTGAGCTGCAAGTTGCCGACCTCTGCCCAAGGTGTACCACGCGAATGTTGCACGATCAGATTTACGCTACTTATATGTCAACTTTGAAGCTCAAATCTTCCCTTGACATCCTACAACTTTTGTCTGAAACATTTTTCCACATTTAAAGCCCCTTCTGAAATATAAGGGTGGGGTCGGACTTTAGAGATATGTATAATATAATAAATAGCTATAATAAAAAAAGACCACAATACATAGACGATACTTGAATCTAAAGTTTTGGTCACTCCGGGAACATACGAGTGAAAAGTGTTGAAACACGCAATAAATTATAACTGCGACATATCATACTTATCACGAATCATTCTACAAACGACTTCATTTAAACCATTTCATATTTTCAGAGCGGAGAAACCAACCAAAGCAATGAGTGCATCCAAGAAGAAAATCTCCGAGGACTTTTCATCCCTAAAAAATATATTGTCATCCATGAGAACTACATTAACAACTAACAACCATAATTCCAAAATTGTTGGTAAAAGAAGCAACACGAGTTTGAAGACCAGTCCTAGAATGAAACCAAGACCAGGAACATTAAGAGCGACGCCGAGAAACTGTAACGAACCTGTCCGTCAGATTATAAAACATCCCAATTCAAAATACAGCGAAAGCAGGACTTCACACGACGATGCACAGAAACGTTCGAAAGCTCTTTCTACGTTAAAGGAGACGCACGGCGGGGAAGACGTTAAAAATATAACAAGCCGTCAGTTTTATGATAAAATCAATCAAGCTACATTTGATCCACCGTCAGAAGCAATTTTAATCAAGGAAGAAGCTGGTAATAACACGGAAGAACCAACGAGAGACGATTCGAGTCGATTAGTTGAAAATCTTCCCAAATTCAGCGATACGCTTCGTGAAAACCAGCAAATGACAGAGACGATTCCGGAGGAAGCTCTGGATTTATCGAAAAAGCGTAAAAATATCGTCGATGAAGAAATGAATCTCGACAAACATCGATCAAAGGCATCTGCCGATTATATTTCTGTTAGCACAAACCGCATGGCGGATGTTAGTTCGAAGTATGAGTGCACAGCCGGGTTCGACGTTTCGAGTTGTCAGACATCGTTCAACTCTGCTTCTTCGCCGAGTACCCAGAATGTGGAACAGAAAAATGAAAAGGGAGAGCTTGACGAAGAAATGCAAAAGAAGAAGAGTAGAATTAATTCGCACGCGTTGTCGTTGAGTAGGTTGAAGGAGTTCCTCTGCGAGCAAGGAATCGATGCTGATTTGGTGAACAGAGCTGAACGAGAGTTGAAGGACAAACAGAAAACTGGTAGATACTCGAAGAAGAAGTCCATTAGTTTTGCGGATATGTTTTTCAGCGTTCGAAATGATCAACGATTGCAAAAGGTTTTGAAGAACGAACATTTGTGGGATATGTTGGAGGGAAAGGAAGAAAATGATATTAATTGCGGGGATAATTTAGAGAAGATGGATCATAAAGGAGATGGTATTGGTCGTGAGAGGAGTTTGAAGTATGCAGAAAATGTTGGTGACTGTGAAACAAACTCGAAACACATGGAAAATGTTATTGATTGTGAGAAAAATTTTAAGTACATAGAATATCATGAAGAAAATGGTATTAAACGTCAGGAAAGCTTAAAGTATATAGAATGTCATAAAGAAAATGATATTAATTCTGAGAAAAGCATAAAATATATAGAATGTCATAAAGAAAATGATAACTGTGAGAAAAGTTCAAAACAAGATGGAATTGATTGTGAACGGAGTTTAAAGGGTACAAAACCTTACATCGCAAACGTTGTTGATTGTGAAGCAAACTTAGAATGCACAGAAAATTTTGTTAATCATGACAGGAATTTGAAACATACAAAAAATTACAGAGGAAATGTTGATTGTGAAAGATATTCAATGTCCGAGGAACTTAAAGGGGGTAAGGTTATGAATTGTGAAAACAACTTAAAATATATTGAACGTCACGAAGAACACGTTATTGGTTGTGAAGGAAGATTAAAACACGTAGAAAATGTTATTAATTATGAAAGGGATACAAAGGATTCAGAAAATAATAAAGAAAATCATATAAATTTTCAGAAAAATTCGAAACGTACACGAATTTATGATCATGATATTAACTGTGATAAAAACTTAAGATACATAGAAACACATGAAGAAAACGATGTTAAAAAGGATTCAAAGTCTACTGAATTTTACGAAAATAATGTTATTAATTGTGAGACTAGCTTAAAGAACGTAGCACGCCAGAAAGAATATAATAGTAATTATGAGGACAGCTTAAGATTTCCTAGGAGACATGTACAAATCGATATTAGCCCTGAAAAGAATTTAAACAGTAATTGCAAACGTAGCTTAAAGCACACAGAAAATTATACAGAAAACAATAGTACTTGTGAGAGTAATACAAAGCACGTAGAAAATTATAAAGAAAATAGCAGTAATTGTGGTAGTAGCACAAAGCACACAGAAAATTATAGAGAAGGTATACATTGTGAGAGGGATTTAGAACGGACAAAAAATCACGAAGAAAGTAAAAATAATTGCGAGAGTAACTTAGAGAATATAGAAAATAGCAAGGAAAATCGTATTAATTGTGATAATAGGGTAAGCCATATAGAGAATCGCATAGAAAAGGATAATTATTTTGAAGAACGTTTAAAATATACAGAAAATCACAGTAATAACAATAATAATTATGATACTAGCTCAACGTATCTAGAAAATCATAGAGAAATCGATATTGATCGTGAGCAGAATTTGAAGTACATAGAATGTCACAAAGAAAGTAATGTTACTTATGACAGTAGCTTAAATCATGCAGGAAATCGCAAAGGAAACGGTATTAATTGTGAACGTAGCTTAAATTATGCAGAAAATTGTATAGAAAGCGGTATTAATTGTGATCGTAGCTTAAATTATGCAGAAAATTACAACGGAAGCAATATTAATTGTGATGGTAACCTAGAGTATGTAGAAAATCGCAGAGAAAATAATGTTAATTGTGATAGTAGCTTAAAGTATGTAGGAAATCAAAAAGAAAATAATATTAATTCTGATAGTAGCTTAAATTGTGGAGAAAATTACAATGAAAGTAATATTAATTGTGATAGTAGCCTAAAATATGCAAAAGATTGTAAAGAAAGGAATATAAATTGTGACAGAAATTTAAGGTTTGGAGAAAATAACAAAGTAAGTAATATTAATTGTGATAATAGCCTAGAATATACAGAAAATCACAAAGAAAGCAACGTTAATTGTGACAATGCCTTAAACAAATCAGAATGTTATAACCGCAATAGCAACTGTGAGAGTAGCTTAAAATGCACAAAAAACCACAGAGAAATCGATATTAATCGTGAAAATACCTTGAAATATGTAACAAGTCACAAAGGAAATTTGGTCAAAAATTCTAGTAACGTAGAAAATTGCAAAGAAAATAATTCTTGTGATACAAGCTCGAACCACAAAGATCATTTAATCGATTGCAACAAAATGAATCCCCCGGCAGAAGGCTACGGAATCGTGAATTACGAAAGAAATTTAATAGATTCTCCGCAACCGGAAATGAAAGACGCTGCATCGTGCACCGAAAAAAGTAACAAGGACGTCTATTCGCAAACCAATTTTCAAATTAAAGATTCAAAAACTTTTCTGCAAAACAACACTCCGTCAAAAGAGCTACGAGTTACAGAAACACAAACGGAAATATATTGCATGAGAAATATAAGCAGCGAAGGCATAAACGTATCTTCGATGATGGTGGCACTTCCGATTAACAATAATTCCATGGAAACCATAATGGTCTCCTCTGTTGCTACATCCGTGGTCCCTGAGGAGATCGATCGTGTACTTTCAAACAATTTCAGGAAAAAGAAGTTGAGAAAAGAATCGTACAAATCATCGAAATTCATTGAAACAACATTTAAGGAAGACAGTGAAAATTCTTCGAAAAAATGTGACAATTTTTTCCGTCAACTATTGAATCAGATGCAAGAATATTCGTCTAACTGCGAAAAAAATGATGCGTCGAACGAGTTATGCTTCGTCGAATCGAATGCGTCAACGTCCACTTCCGGTTCTTCCCCGGAACATGAAAAAGTAATGAAACATGCACACACGTCACCGACTAAAGTGATTTCAAGCGAAACGATGGCGGCTTTTCATGCGACCGCTATCAGAATTCGCAATGTTTACAAAGCTATCGACATCTACAAACGAAAGTTGAGAAACGATCTGAAGGCTGAAAGAAGGTCGAAGCGTTTAAATAAAATTTGTAAGGAGAAACCGAGTTGCGTGTCTAAAAGCAGCAGCGTCGATTCCATTTTCACGAAAAAGAACGGAAGTGACCAAAATGGCATCGTCCAGATATTTGAGGCGTTGAGGCAAGCGGAAGACGAGTCTTCGGACGTTTGCGAAAATGAACAGGAAGATTTTGGGAGCACTAAATCATCGTCAACGATGTGGTCTTACGAAAGCACTTGCGGAAAAGTAGAACTCAAAATTTCCGGAAAATTGTCGGATACCGTTGTTTTAAAAGACGTGGGAAATTTAATGGACATTTTAGTACAAAAAACGGAGGATTCAATGGGAAAGACTGATAGCGTTCAGAAAATTTCAAATAATTCATGCAGATTTCAGAATACCGAAACTGCACGATTTTCTATATTTTCCAGAGAAAATATATTACCTTTAGTTTATGGAGTTATTTGTTCCATTGTTTTTTGGTGTCTGCATTTTACAATCACTTGTGACGTTGTTTTGTGATTGTTATTTTTGTGTACGTTATTTGTTTGTATCAATGTTGTTTTGTTATTTGTATTTTGTAGTTTGCGTTTTTTTGTTAAATAAATTATTGTTAATACATAATTTGTTGCTATATGCTTGATTAGATAGTATTTTTTCGAAGAATTTTTGTTTAAAGTTAATTTTAGATTAGCGATATTGAGAATATCAGTTTATTTTTATTGTAGTTAATATTATAAGATATATTTTCAATTTTAATTACTACAATTTCTTTCTTAATGGATGATGTTAATAATGTCAAACTGTTTTCTATTATTATAACTAGTAGAACGCCCCGTGCCGTGCACGGGGAATTAATCAGTTCAAATATAAATTTGACTTTGCCCACCATTCACCTCAAGCTCCAATTCCATGATATTAAACCAAATGAAACTTTTAATTAAAAACTTCGTTGTAAATTACATTGTGTTGGTTTGTATCGTTCTAAAAATGCATCAATTTGATTTGTTTGAAAATCTGTTGCCCAGGATCCGCGATTATGTCATGAAAACCTTGACCCCCTGCGCAGTCCTAAACCGTAAAAGATAGACATGCGCAGTCAATTTTTTACAAAGAGGCTTAACTGAGAAAAGTGAAACGAACCAACCTTAATGATGACGTAATTAGTTTTTACGTATCCCTTAAAAAGTGTCCCTTAATAAGGGTTTTACTGTACTATCATTGCGAGAGTATACATATAATGTTTCTCTGCCTTGTTTTCGAGCATGCGTACAACGTGTCAGCGTAACTCACGGACATGTTATTCATTGCTGTTCTTTTTTCTATTCATGTTGTTTTTTTTTCATGTATTATACAGTGTTGTATTTTTGTACTGTACGCGTGCCCACTGCGCATGCGTGCCGTTGACGCATGCGCATTCTGTACCTGTTTACTGTGCGTGCGTAATTCTTGCGCATGCGCAATAGGCACGCATGCGTGAGGCGTGCGCACGCGCAATAGACATGTACGCAATGCGCATGCGTGAGAAGCGCGCACGCGCAGTAAACAGGTGTAAAATGCGCATGCGTCAACGGCACGCATGCGCAGTAGGCACGCATACAATACGCATGCGTGAGCGGTGCGCATGCGCAGTAGGTAGTATTAGGAGAGCAGAAAGTAAAGGAGGTATGCTGAGTAGAAAGTATCCCGCGCAAACAGCGCGCATGCGCAGTAGAGTTATATAGTAACTCCTTATACACGATGACACGAGTATGATGAAATATTAATTTCTCATTTTCTGAAAACAATTTATGAACTTTTATGTTCGAAGAATGTCCAGTGATTCTTTTGCTACTTTCTCATATGGCATTTGTTCAGATTTGTATTGTTAATAATTAGTTATTAACTAATATCCGACAGGATGTCGACGCTACACCCCGTACATATGAACTAATATAAAATTATTAGTTACACAGTTTCTAAATGTAATTTATACATTTTCATTGTTAAAGAATGTTCAGTGATTCCTTACCTACTTTCCCATATCATACTTGTTTCGCTATTTAATGAAAATAATTAGTTATTAACAAATATCCTGAGGCAAGCCACGGCGCCAAGCAGTATGTATGAGCTCTTTTAGAACAATTAATTACACGTTTTCTTAACATAATTTGTACACTTTTATGATTAGAGAATGATCAGTGATGTATTATTTATATTACCCAATCATGAGAGTTCACAAATAACGCTCAGGAAATGTGTAATTAATTATTTTATATCAGTTTCCGATATACACATAAGCCGCCTGAGCCCGTTCCACTGCGCATTCGCCACGCAGTCCTGCAGGCGTTGCTCCGCCTCCTATCTAAAGTGCATGTGCGGCATGAGGGCTCTACTTGCGCTCTACTGCAAATACGCGCCGTTTACACGCGATACCTCTTATTCCGCATACCTCCTTCACTTTTCTGTAATCCTGGTATTAAAAGTAGCTCTGGTGCCCGGCCGCTAGATGGCGCTAGTGTAGAAAGTCGGAATTTTCGATTGACGTAGTTCCGCCGTCCACCGCTAGATGGCTAGGCTTTTTTAGATCCATAAAATGCATTATTTTTGACTTTGCGACCATCCACCCCAAACTCCAATTCAACGATATCGTTCTAAAAATGCATCAATTTGATTTGTTGGAAAATTTCTTCCCCACGATCCGCAATTATCTAATGACAACCTTGACCTCCTGCGCAGTCCTAAACCGTTAGAGATAGACATGCGCAGTACATTTTCTAAAAAGAGGCTTAACCCAGAAAAGTCAAACGGACCACTTTCAATCATGACGTAATTAGTTTTTGAATTGGAGCAATTTTGATTTGTTGGAAAATTTGTTGGGTGGGATTCGCTATTATCTAATGACAATCTTGACCCCCTGCGCAGTCCTAAACCGTTAGAGATAGACATGCGCAGTACATTTTCCAAAAAGAGGCTTAACCAAGAAAAGTCAAACGGACCACTTTCAATGATGACGTAATTAGTTTTTGAATTGGAGCAATTTTGATTTGTTGGAAAATTTGTTGGGTGGGATTCGCTATTATCTAATGACAATCTTGACCCCCTCTTTTTTTTTTTTTTTTTTTTTTTTGTTCTAGAAGAGGGAAATGCTTTATGCACACCTGGGAAGAGTGCCCAGGTAGTGTGGGACTCCTGCCTCCCGAATGAGCTGCTTTCAGCTACATTTATGTCGAAGACAGTTTACCCACTAAAACCCTCTCCTCTTCCTCCCTGTGGGGGAGAAAGTGGCGGCAGCCCGCCGACGGCTCCGCCTGTTCAGCATAGGAGACGATCGGTCTAGGCCATCAAGTCTCTCCGCTAACCAACAGCATGAAGAGTACCCGCCCCAACCGCAGACAGTGTATGCTACGAAGGTGGATGTTCGACAACTGCCAGGAGGTGAGGGTGGGTCACACCTGCTCCCCTCGTTTCCCGACATGGCCATGAACATGTTGATACAACAACCTCCCCCTACGCACCGCTTACCCCGTCCAGGCAGATTTCGCTCCCTTCCCCCCCCTTCGCCCCTTGCAGGGGTACAGTCCGCTTTACTTTGTAGTTCATAGGGTAAAGGGTAAAAGAGTCCGGCGGTAACCCTATGACACCTCCCCCCCCCCCCCCCCTTCCCTGAGACAAGGGAACCCAGGAGCTTTGAGAAGAGATCCCGTAGTTCGTACAATAATAGTATGTGCAAGATTAGGCTGTGGACAACCCGCGGTGTGGATGCGGATTATGGATCGTGGGCTGCGGACGCATGCGGGCCGGACGCCTATTGCGGGTCGCGGGTTGCGGATGATCTGCGGTCCACACGTGAATTGAGGACAGATGATGGAGCGGGTGCATCCGACCGATGGAACGCGTACGGGCGGACTGTGAAGGTGCGGGTGACCGATGGAGCGGGCGCGGATGACCGATGGACCGAGCGCGGATGACCCATGGACCGAGCACGGGTGACCAATGGAGCGGGTGCAGAAGACCGGTGGAGCGGGCGCGGATGACCGACGGAGCGGGCGCGGATGACCGACGGAGCGGGCGCTGATGATCGACGGAGCGGGCGCTGATGGCCGGTGGAGCGGGCGCGGATGACCGGCGGAGCGGGCGCGGATGACCAGTGGAGCGGGCGGCCGATGGAGCGGGCGCGAATGACCGATGGTGCGAGCGCGGGCGGCCGATGGAGCGGACGCAAGCCCACTGCCGTCCCGCCATGCGCCCGCAACCACCTCACCAACGACCCACCAACGACCACCACAGACCCTCCACCGCTCGACCGCACGGACCCGATTGCCTATCATACCTATTTTCATCTAGTCCCATCAGAAGAGAGTTGTTGGGAATTTCCAAAGAAGGAACCCTCTTCATGCTGAGGTGGAGAGAATAGGCCCATTGCCCATGGTAATGAGCTAGTGCCCTTTTCACATCATTTCCCTTTCATGCTCTCCCTGATCATTCTCCTGCATACGCCCCCTAATGGTACTATGACCAGGCTGACGCGAGTTTCCTCGCTCGCGGGTTCGAGTCGTTCGAGAGGTCGCAGGCTACAGCTCCTCGATTTCGCCTTCCGGCTTCCGGTCACCCGCCATGTTGCTGCTGATTGCTCGCAACGTCTCGTCCTGTTTGTCGACGCCTGGGCGTACGACTAGGGAGACTACGACCGCTGACAACCTTGACCCCCTGCGCAGTCCTAAACCGTTAGATATAGACATGCGCAGTACATTTTCCAAAAAGAGGCTTAACCCAGAAAAGTCAAACGGACCACTTTCAATAATGACGTAATTAGTTTTTGAATTGGAGCAATTTTGATTTGTTGGAAAATTTGTTGGCCAGGATCCGCAATTATCTAATGACAACCATGACCCCCTGCGCAGTCCTAAACCGTTAGAGATAGACATGCGCAGTACATTTTCCAAAAAGAGGCTTAACCCAGAAAAGTCAAACGTACCACTTTCATTGATGACGTAATTAGTTTTTGAATTGGAGCAATTTTGATTTGTTGGAAAATTTGTTGGCCAGGATCCGCAATTATCTAATGACAACCTTGACCCCCTGCGCAGTCCTAAACCGTTAGAGATAGACATGCGCAGTAAATTTGGTAAAAAGGGGCTTAACCCAGAAAAGTCAAACGGACCACTTTCAATGATGACGTAATTAGTTTTTGAATTGGAGCAATTTTGATTTGTTGGAAAATTTATTGGCCAGGATCCGCAATTATCTAATGACAACCTTGACCCCCTGCGCAGTCCTAAACCGTTAGAGATAGACATGCGCAGTACATTTTCCAAAAAGAGGCTTAACCCAGAAAAGTCAAACGTACCACTTTCATTGATGACGTAATTAGTTTTTGAATTGGAGCAATTTTGATTTGTTGGAAAATTTGTTGGCCAGGATCCGCAATTATCTAATGACAACCTTGACCCCCTGCGCAGTCCTAAACCGTTAGAGATAGACATGCGCAGTACATTTTCCAAAAAGAGGCTTAACCCAGAAAAGTCAAACGTACCACTTTCATTGATGACGTAATTAGTTTTTGAATTGGAGCAATTTTGATTTGTTGGAAAATTTGTTGGCCAGGATCCGCAATTATCTAATGACAACCTTGACCCCCTGCGCAGTCCTAAACCGTTAGAGATAGACATGCGCAGTACATTTTCCAAAAAGAGGCTTAACCCGGAAAAGTCAAACGGACCACTTTCATTGATGACGTAATTAGTTTTTGAATTGGAGCAATTTTGATTTGTTGGAAAATTTGTTGGCCAGGATCCGCAATTATCTAATGACAACCTTGACCCCCTGCGCAGTCCTAAACCGTTAGAGATAGACATGCGCAGTACATTTTCCAAAAAGAGGCTTAACCCAGAAAAGTCAAACGGACCACTTTCATTGATGACGTAATTAGTTTTTGAATTGGAGCAATTTTGATTTGTTGGAAAATTTGTTGGCCAGGATCCGCAATTATCTAATGACAACCTTGACCCCCTGCGCAGTCCTAAACCGTTAGAGATAGACATGCGCAGTACATTTTCCAAAAAGAGGCTTAACCCAGAAAAGTCAAACGGACCACTTTCATTGATGACGTAATTAGTTTTTGAATTGGAGCAATTTTGATTTGTTGGAAAATTTGTTGGCCAGGATCCGCAATTATCTAATGACAACCTTGACCCCCTGCGCAGTCCTAAACCGTTAGAGATAGACATGCGCAGTACATTTTCCAAAAAGAGGCTTAACCCAGAAAAGTCAAACGGACCACATTCATTGATGACGTAATTAGTTTTTGAATTGGAGCAATTTTGATTTGTTGGAAAATTTGTTGGCCAGGATCCGCAATTATCTAATGACAACCTTGACCCCCTGCGCAGTCCTAAACCGTTAGAGATAGACATGCGCAGTACATTTTCCAAAAAGAGGCTTAACCCAGAAAAGTCAAACGTACCACTTTCATTGATGACGTAATTAGTTTTTGAATTGGAGCAATTTTGATTTGTTGGAAAATTTGTTGGCCAGGATCCGCAATTATCTAATGACAACCTTGACCCCCTGCGCAGTCCTAAACCGTTAGAGATAGACATGCGCAGTACATTTTCCAAAAAGAGGCTTAACCCAGAAAAGTCAAACGGACCACTTTCATTGATGACGTAATTAGTTTTTGAATTGGAGCAATTTTGATTTGTTGGAAAATTTGTTGGCCAGGATCCGCAATTATCTAATGACAACCTTGACCCCCTGCGCAGTCCTAAACCGTTAGGGATAGACATGCGCAGTACATTTTCCAAAAAGAGGCTTAACCCAGAGAAGTCAAACGGACCACTTTCATTGATGACGTAATTAGTTTTTGAATTGGAGCAATTTTGATTTGTTGGAAAATTTGTTGGCCAGGATCCGCAATTATCTAATGACAACCTTGACCCCCTGCGCAGTCCTAAACCGTTAGGGATAGACATGCGCAGTACATTTTCCAAAAAGAGGCTTAACCCAGAAAAGTCAAACGTACCACCTTCATTGATGACGTAATTAGTTTTTGAATTGGAGCAATTTTGATTTGTTGGAAAATTTGTTGGCCAGGATCCGCAATTATCTAATGACAACCTTGACCCCCTGCGCAGTCCTAAACCGTTAGGGATAGACATGCGCAGTACATTTTCCAAAAAGAGGCTTAACCCAGAAAAGTCAAACGTACCACCTTCATTGATGACGTAATTAGTTTTTGAATTGGAGCAATTTTGATTTGTTGGAAAATTTGTTGGCCAGGATCCGCAATTATCTAATGACAACCTTGACCCCCTGCGCAGTCCTAAACCGTTAGAGATAGACATGCGCAGTACATTTTCCAAAAAGAGGCTTAACCCAGAAATGTCAAACGTACCACTTTCATTGATGACGTAATTAGTTTTTGAATTGGAGCAATTTTGATTTGTTGGAAAATTTGTTGGCCAGGATCCGCAATTATCTAATGACAACCTTGACCCCCTGCGCAGTCCTAAACCGTTAGAGATAGACATGCGCAGTACATTTTCCAAAAAGAGGCTTAACCCAGAAAAGTCAAACGTACCACCTTCATTGATGACGTAATTAGTTTTTGAATTGGAGCAATTTTGATTTGTTGGAAAATTTGTTGGCCAGGATCCGCAATTATCTAATGACAACCTTGACCCCCTGCGCAGTCCTAAACCGTTAGAGATAGACATGCGCAGTACATTTTCCAAAAAGAGGCTTAACCCAGAAATGTCAAACGTACCACTTTCATTGATGACGTAATTAGTTTTTGAATTGGAGCAATTTTGATTTGTTGGAAAATTTGTTGGCCAGGATCCGCAATTATCTAATGACAACCTTGACCCCCTGCGCAGTCCTAAACCGTTAGAGATAGACATGCGCAGTACATTTTCCAAAAAGAGGCTTAACCCAGAAAAGTCAAACGGACCACTTTCATTGATGACGTAATTAGTTTTTGAATTGGAGCAATTTTGATTTGTTGGAAAATTTGTTGGCCAGGATCCGCAATTATCTAATGACAACCTTGACCCCCTGCGCAGTCCTAAACCGTTAGGGATAGACATGCGCAGTACATTTTCCAAAAAGAGGCTTAACCCAGAGAAGTCAAACGGACCACTTTCATTGATGACGTAATTAGTTTTTGAATTGGAGCAATTTTGATTTGTTGGAAAATTTGTTGGCCAGGATCCGCAATTATCTAATGACAACCTTGACCCCCTGCGCAGTCCTAAACCGTTAGGGATAGACATGCGCAGTACATTTTCCAAAAAGAGGCTTAACCCAGAAAAGTCAAACGTACCACCTTCATTGATGACGTAATTAGTTTTTGAATTGGAGCAATTTTGATTTGTTGGAAAATTTGTTGGCCAGGATCCGCAATTATCTAATGACAACCTTGACCCCCTGCGCAGTCCTAAACCGTTAGAGATAGACATGCGCAGTACATTTTCCAAAAAGAGGCTTAACCCAGAAAAGTCAAACGTACCACCTTCATTGATGACGTAATTAGTTTTTGAATTGGAGCAATTTTGATTTGTTGGAAAATTTGTTGGCCAGGATCCGCAATTATCTAATGACAACCTTGACCCCCTGCGCAGTCCTAAACCGTTAGAGATAGACATGCGCAGTACATTTTCCAAAAAGAGGCTTAACCCAGAAATGTCAAACGTACCACTTTCATTGATGACGTAATTAGTTTTTGAATTGGAGCAATTTTGATTTGTTGGAAAATTTGTTGGCCAGGATCCGCAATTATCTAATGACAACCTTGACCCCCTGCGCAGTCCTAAACCGTTAGAGATAGACATGCGCAGTACATTTTCCAAAAAGAGGCTTAACCCAGAAAAGTCAAACGTACCACCTTCATTGATGACGTAATTAGTTTTTGAATTGGAGCAATTTTGATTTGTTGGAAAATTTGTTGGCCAGGATCCGCAATTATCTAATGACAACCTTGACCCCCTGCGCAGTCCTAAACCGTTAGAGATAGACATGCGCAGTACATTTTCCAAAAAGAGGCTTAACCCAGAAAAGTCAAACGGACCACTTTCATTGATGACGTAATTAGTTTTTGAATTGGAGCAATTTTGATTTGTTGGAAAATTTGTTGGCCAGGATCCGCAATTATCTAATGACAACCTTGACCCCCTGCGCAGTCCTAAACCGTTAGAGATAGACATGCGCAGTACATTTTCCAAAAAGAGGCTTAACCCAGAAAAGTCAAACGGACCACTTTCATTGATGACGTAATTAGTTTTTGAATTGGAGCAATTTTGATTTGTTGGAAAATTTGTTGGCCAGGATCCGCAATTATCTAATGACAACCTTGACCCCCTGCGCAGTCCTAAACCGTTAGAGATAGACATGCGCAGTACATTTTCCAAAAAGAGGCTTAACCCAGAAAAGTCAAACGGACCACTTTCATTGATGACGTAATTAGTTTTTGAATTGGAGCAATTTTGATTTGTTGGAAAATTTGTTGGCCAGGATCCGCAATTATCTAATGACAACCTTGACCCCCTGCGCAGTCCTAAACCGTTAGAGATAGACATGCGCAGTACATTTTCCAAAAAGAGGCTTAACCCAGAAATGTCAAACGTACCACTTTCATTGATGACGTAATTAGTTTTTGAATTGGAGCAATTTTGATTTGTTGGAAAATTTGTTGGCCAGGATCCGCAATTATCTAATGACAACCTTGACCCCCTGCGAGTCCTAAACCGTTAGGGATAGACATGCGCAGTACATTTTCCAAAAAGAGGCTTAACCCAGAAAAGTCAAACGGACCACTTTCATTGATGACGTAATTAGTTTTTGAATTGGAGCAATTTTGATTTGTTGGCCAGGATCCGCAATTATCTAATGACAACCTTGACCCCCTGCGCAGTCCTAAACCGTTAGAGATAGACATGCGCAGTACATTTTCCAAAAAGAGGCTTAACCCAGAAAAGTCAAACGGACCACTTTCATTGATGACGTAATTAGTTTTTGAATTGGAGCAATTTTGATTTGTTGGAAAATTTGTTGGCCAGGATCCGCAATTATCTAATGACAACCTTGACCCCCTGCGCAGTCCTAAACCGTTAGAGATAGACATGCGCAGTACATTTTCCAAAAAGAGGCTTAACCCAGAAAAGTCAAACGTACCACTTTCATTGATGACGTAATTAGTTTTTGAATTGGAGCAATTTTGATTTGTTGGAAAATTTGTTGGCCAGGATCCGCAATTATCTAATGACAACCTTGACCCCCTGCGCAGTCCTAAACCGTTAGAGATAGACATGCGCAGTACATTTTCCAAAAAGAGGCTTAACCCAGAAAAGTGAAAGGGACCACTTTCATTGATGACGTAATTAGTTTTTGCGTATCCTTTAAAAAGTGTCCCGTAATAAGGGTTGTACTGTACTATCATTGTGAGAGTACACATATAATGTTCTTCTGCCTTGTTTTCAAGCATGCGTAGAACGTCTCAGCGTAAAACACGGACATGATTCTGCGTTATAATATGATTAGTTACTATTCTATTATACATTAAAGAACGATCATATTTGTATAATATATACAAATATAAGAACTGACTATTGTATTAATAATTGTATGAATGAATGTATGTATGTGTATATGTGTGTATGTGTGTATGTATGTATGTACGTATGTATGTATTTATGGGTGTAATTAATAGCTCTATGTTCTTTCAATGTATTTACAACTTGTATGCAATATAAAATTTGAATAAAGGATAAATGAAAAGAGTAAACGGTATATTTATTTAAGAAACTTTTTCCAAGCGTTCAGAAACAGTACAGAAAGCTATCGAAATGCAAACGTAAAAAAACAGTACGAAAAAAGTGCGTAGAATAGTAGAAAACATTAAATCCGCGAAGAAATTCAAAGAAATACCGAAATAAAGTTATAAAAATTCCTGGAAATTACGTCCACGCAATTCCAAGGAGTTTCATTTGTGCCACCTCCTCGCATGTTATGTTCTGCTGATACAAACTCTTGAAACGCAGCTTTCCGATTTCGTAGAAATTTCCGGAGTTTTGAGACATGATTTTCGAAGTACGGTCATCGCCTTAATTGGACCATGAAGGATAGGTCTTGGTAAGGATGTAAAATAAATATAAATTGCAAATTATTTTTTTTCTCTTTATTTCTCAACCAATTTCTATACAATATTTGCAATCGGATAACATATTCACAATCTAATATTTCTGACGGCTCTGGTTGCAGCGCCAATTATGCAAGGTTAGTTGTACCTGAATGGAGAACATTGAAGATTAAGGCAGAGGGGGAGAGCGTTTCGTCCAGGACCTGACCTGCTAGTGGACTCATCAGTAAGGCATTCTAGCAGGTCCGTGCCTTAGACGCCGGGACATATGATATAGATGAATTGAAACTATATATAGGAATAGGAAGGCTAATTAGCAGTAGCGAGAAAGGACGCGAATCTTAATACGTCGTCTAGCGGCGGATGATGAGTGCGGAAGTGAACCACCACATATTAGATAATACTAGCGCCATCTAGCGGCCGGGTACCAGGAGCTAATTTTTGTATTAGGATAGCTGAAAAGTTATGGAGGTATGTGGAATAGGAGGTATCCCGCGCAAATGGCACACAGGCGCAGTAGATGCTTTGATTCGCTTTTTACGCATGCGCATTGTGTACATGCCTATTGCGCATGCGCGCTTTTTACGCATGCGCATTGCCTACATGCTTATTGCGCGTACATGCCTCTTACACATGCGCAACATGGGTTGCTCCACTGAACACTAATTACCCACTGCGCATGCGCGGATACCTCCTATTCCGCATACCTCCTTTACTTTTCTGTTATCCTGATACTAAAAGTAGCTCCTGGTACCCGGCCGCTAGATGGCGCTAGTGTAGAAAGTCGGAATTTTCGATTGACATAGTTCTGCCGTCCACCGACAGATGGCGATGCTTTTTGATGTCCATAAAATGCATTGTAACATTGTATATGCACTTATAGGCCAACTGTAGCCTAATGTCGTCACTATTTTAATAAAAAAAGAAAAAAAAATGCATTATTTTTTACTTTGCCCACCATCCACTCCAATTCCATGATATCGTTCTAAGAATGCATGAATTTGATTTGTTGGAAAATTTGTTGCGCAGTCCGCTATTATCTCATGAAAACCTTGACCCCCTGCGCAGTCCTAAACCGTAAGAGATAGACATGCGCAGTAAATTTTTTACAAAGAGGCTTAACCCAGAAAGGCTAAACGGACCACTCTCAATGATGACGTAATTAGTTTTTACGTATCCCTTAAAAAGTGTCCCTTAATAAGGGTTTTACTGTACTGTTATATAATATTCTTCTGCCTTGTTTTCGAGCATGCGTAGAACGTCTCAGCGTAACTCACGGATATGTTTCTACGTTATAATATGTTGATTAGATTAAATATATGTATCTAATATTATGAAATTAATTTTCAGTTTGATCTATTATTACAATTCTTTTAATAAGCAGTTTTGACTTCACTCAACTGTTATTAAACAAATGGATCTTATTGGTATTGATAAATAATCATATACTAAAGTTTTACTTTAAAATATATGGAACCTTTAAAAGATAGGTAAATAGACAAACCGCTAATTGACATCAGACAAAATAAAATTAAATGTTTGCTTGAAAACAAAAATATAACATTGAAAAAATACAACGAAATGAAATGAGATAAAATTACGAAGTAATGGGTATTACATTATAAAATTAGAATTATAAATTCAGAATTAAAATTATAAATTCAATTTTTCATTTGTTACAAAATTTTTAACAAAAACCTTAATATTTGTAATGGAAGACAAAAGTTTCAGTATACTATTAATTAAAATAACTGTTGTTCTGTAAATAAACAAATAATTTAGAACTGAGAAGAATTATATAATTTTTTTTATTTATTAAGTTTAAAGCGATTTCGTGTACAAATATACAAAAGAATAATTACAATTTGTTTTCCTTGCATTTAGTTTATCATACACAAGCAAGTAATAAGCACGTTTTTTTTTTTTTCAAATAAAATTGAGTTTATGTCTTCAAATATGGCCACCATACTAGTATATGTAGATTTACTCACATGAGCACGAACTCGTTAAAAGTACTGATCTTTCAAACAATTTCATTAACATAAATTAATCATGGCGAATTATTACAATAATAATTCTTTTAACCTGTAACTTCGATTACGATATAAAAAGCATTTTTTATAATACTTAAAAAAGCGTGATATCTTTAATTAAAAAAATATTCACGTTGGCGAGGTTCGTATACATAACTTTTTCAAAGATCTTAATATTTCTAGTAACATTTACTTACAGAATATTCAAATTTATGCGGAATGCATTAAAATCAATCAATAAATTTCGGTGGTATTTAACAAACTTATTAAATATTAATTAAGTTGTATTAACAACACGTTTATGATGAAATCAAAGTCAGTGGTCTGATAATGTAAATTTGATGTAAATTGCTGTGCACCGCAACGTGTAGGCGCTGAGTATTGAGCACGCGATATTGCGTGATCGGACAATTAGTATTAAAACTCGAACACACAGTATTGCATGAGTAGCGAATATGTAATGTACCAGTTTGATATTTGAATTGTAAAAGGTGAGTGTGATTTTCACCGTATAATTTTCTTTAGTTTTCAATTATTTTTTACTTAATTAAACACTGAACACATATTTTCATGTAAGTTATTTCACTTTCCTATTAATGACACACGTTTGAAAAGCATAAAACATACATTTCTTTTCTCGGTGTAAAATTAACAAGTTAACTTGGATATACGTGATGAATACACGAAAAAATTCCTAATTGTATTCCGCTTCACGTATAAACGACATAAATCAATTCACAAACAGGTTACATGAGAAGCAATTCGTTTCCTAGCTATTTTTACATCTTCGCTATTTTCTTCGATTACGTAATCCCTATCTCCTCCGAAGTGTGATCTCAACCTTTGTCTAAAAACCCACTACGTAATCCTTTTGCCTCTGCATTCGAACAGCGTGCTATTGAGTAACGTAATCTTAATTCGTTCGTCATCGACCGGAAATGGCCCACTGTCACCATAACCATTGTGACTAAACAGATGTTCGTATTTTCGCTGAATTTTCGCAGTCATCGAATTACAAGTAACTACAATATTCTCGAAACAAGTCCATGAATTGCTAAAGCTTGACATTCCACGTAAAAATAAGAAATAGCAACTCACGATTTAAAACATTCACGATATTCAACGTACACTACTACTAATTTAAATACAAATTATATTGCACTTGTTCGGTGATATTCATTTAAGTATATTTAATTTGTAATTCATCGATACTATTTTTGAATTAGAATTAAAAAATTATGTGAAAGGGATTTCGGTTGATTAATTGTGTGAGATTTAGGGACTTCACTCGTCCTCGTCGAGGACATCAATGGCAGCGGAGCCTGTGATGTCAACGAGTTCTTTCGAAGTAAAAGTAGCAATAATCTTCTGTGGTCCAGGTTTCTGAGGAACCAACTGGTGTTCCACATACACATCTTCTTCTGGTTCGACGTCTCTGAACATCAACGTTTTGTTCCTCGAGAGTCCTGGCCCAGCATAATTGAATTTGCACTCTGTTAGCATTCTCTTCAATGGATTTTTGAAACGAAGCGAAATCGTTGATGGTCTTCCTACCATTGGTTCATCGTCGATCTAAAAATTTGTTCAAACAGTGATGTATTAAATCGGTACCATTATGTAAATAACACATTAAACACAAGATGTTCAAAAAGTAGTGATATAACGTTTAAGAAAGAAAAGAATTAATGGTACAATCAGGAAGAAAACGATTTTATTTTAAAAAATAAACCAAAAATATAGAATAAATTTAGGTCATATGTCATTTCATTTTCGGAAAATAGGATCTGTAAAATATTTGCCACAAATTTTATTTACGACACAAAACACTCTTTAATATTTTGGCGAATGGATGTTGTAAACTTATAAACGTAATTGTTGCTGCTTAATTGTATTATTTATCATTACGTGATATTGTTAATATATTAATGTGTACCGTGTTGAATTTATACGAAAGTATGATAAATACATACATAGATAACATCATAAAGGATGCCGATTAATAATAATTCATACATTTATAATTACATTTATTAGTTTATAACATCCATCACTTATTAAGTTAATGAAAAAATTGTTAAAACTGTCTTACAAATATCTTGAAAACTTTCCTACTTTAATTTTCTTAAAAGTGAAGCAGAATGTGGAAAAATGTTATTTTATATTTTTTAATATTTATACATATAAAATTATTTTTCTCTTGTTTGTATTCATTAAGGACGTTCTGTATTTTTGCGACTACCTTTGAAATTAAAGCCTAATTATATAATATTATATTTGGTAAGGTGGTCATATGTGAAGGGAAAAATTATTCAGAATGATGTTCTTGATAACATATTTCAAGTCATTGAAAATCCTTTCTATGTATACCAGTAAGATATGTCGGGAAATAATAATTAACTACTTTATCGACGGATTATAATAAAAAGTAATATAGTATAGTTATTAGAACTAATGTATTATTTATACATATGTAACTAGTATTATTATTGAAACTAATATAAACTAGAATTGTTATTGAACAATAACTACTGTTATTGAAACTAATATAGTAATGTTATTAATTTTAATTTTTACCTTAATTGTAATGTTTGGCTTCAGCACCTGGAAATCATCCTCATCGGCCCATGTTTGTCTAGTTTCTTTGACCGTGGCAATGCAGTATAATTTCATAATACAGTATTCCACTAGCTTGTCCAAATAATCGTCCACCGTGACCGTGAGCTTCAGCTGTTCGGCTAAAATAAATTATGGGCGTTGAAGAAGAAGCAAGTGAGATTTATTTATGTATATAAATAGATGCAGGTTCAATTTGAATTATAATCTAAGGTCTAGTCCAAATTAAGTCGGCAGCTAAAAAAAATACGTGCCGAATATTTTTTCGAGAACTATATTACACATAAGTTTCATCAAAATCGGAAATTATCAACTCGGGATGGTCCCTTGTTAGTAGACTTACTGGCATTCGGTTGAAGCAGGAAATCACCGGATGCTCTCTTGACCAGGTTCGCCTTGACCCCATTATAGTAAACACTACCGGCAGACAGAACAGCTTGAATGGTTCTTGGTTCATTGGACTTGTTCTTTATGTTCACGGTTACTGCAAATGGATGACCAATATTCACTCGTTCCAAGTCTACGAGATCGAATTCTACGTCCTCTTTTCCCGGCGAAGGCAAAGAGTAAAACCTTTTGGCCACTTCCGTACTGCGAACTGCTCTGTACAGTGTCAAACGCTCGGTTTCAGTTCCTGAACATAAAACAAATTATATTGTAATATAAATTTGGGTATAGGGTAGAGTGGGTGGCTCGTATAATTCTGTTAGAAAGGGTATAGCCGGATAAGAGGGTCAAAAGTGCCTTTAGACCAAATTAATCAATGAACATATCACTTAATAGACCGTTCAAAGGAAATCATTTCTGCCGTCAGCCCTTCTTGAAGGGTAGTTACAGAGCGAAACGCAATTTATAAGCTTTATATCTTTTGTTGAGCCGTACGGAAAATTTTGAAAAAAATCAGGAACATTCTGCTCTATGGCGTACGTGTTTGTGAATTTTTCCAGAATTTTTAAACGCAAAATGAATTTTTAAAAAATTCGAAAAGTTAAAAGAATTATTATTTTTTTTAATAGAAATTATCAAGTGACGTTTATATTTTTATAGTAGACGTGCTTTATCATGATTATTAAGTAGGGACTTTAAGTGGTGGAAGATAGTTGCAAAAATCAAAAACCAATATCTGATTATATTATCTTAATTTTTCAGGAAACCATGTTCATATTTTTATAGTTTTAATAGCTTGTTCAAATTAATGATATACAATTTTTCAGTTTCTTTATGGATATATAAAAATAATTGCAAATTGGTATTTTCTAGCTTTTCGTTCGGGAAAATTAAGAAAAAAAAATAACTAGAAGAAATTTTCAATTCTCTAAAAATCCAAATCTCCCAATTCCTAATGTTACTGGTAGTGTTGTTAGTAACACTACAAGTTGAAAACCATTTCTCTATTATATTATATTATATTTTGTATATATTTATATTTTGCATCTTTTGCACAAATTTTTTGCCTATCTTAACAAATGCAATTTGCATAAAGATTCACAATTGACTCACAATGCTTCATTCTGCTATTTACAATTACGTTAAATATCAGTTTTCACTAGTATTCTAAATTATTCGATTACTTTCATTGCTTGTTCCTGTGATCGGATAAAAAAACCTAAATATTGCTTTTACTATCTGACTAAAAAATTATTTGACGAAATTTATCGACCACATCTATCATAACAGTCAATGTGTTAATGACACCTTAATTATGAGAAAATCTATCAAGATTTAATTTATGTGAGATATTATGGAGTTACATCTTCAACAGTGGTTGCGTACATTAAAAGAAACATGATAAATAGCAACTGGCAATGAAAATGTCTGTCGAGAATTAATTACAGCAAATTGTTTGAACATAATCGTTTAAGTTAGCTAAATAATTACAAAGTGCTTTTTAATTGAACGTGAGACGTATCATGTTTGCAGATTGACGATGATATAACTTTATAAATTTTAATGGTAGTTGATTGCATCCAACTAATTGTGCAGAATTAAATAGTTTTAAAAATAGAGTATAGCAACCTGCGTCGAATTTTACGAAATTATAAATGATGAGAAGTCGAGTATTTTCTACACCAAGTTTTTAAATTTTTACTGAAAATAAATGATATAATATAAGATTTTGGTAAATTAAAAATAACTCTTTGGTTTTAAAGTGACTGCAATTTGGTAAATTTAAGGCAACTTTATTTAGAGTTTGAGAGTTCAGAGGTTATGAAATTCGATTTATTGAAAAGCTCAACGAGTGTCATCGTCAAAGTTCAAAAAGTTCAATCTGCAAAAGTTCGAGTTTAAAGGTTCACCTAAATATAATTGTCTTCGATCAGCGATGACACTGATCGTCTTTCAGTTCAAATCAATTCAGTATTTTCAGTTTTCAGTAGTTATAATGTTAAAATGACCTTATCTTTCTTTCAACGAGAGAAATACTTTGAAAATTTCAGTTATTGTAATTTATAACCGACTCAAAATGAATTAATTTTACGAACCGTTGTCGTGGAAAGTAAATTAATGAGTTATAGTATTCCCAAGTATTCCCAAATTCTCAAATTCCTAAATTTTCCAAATTCCCTAAATCCCTAATTTCCTGATTTCTTACTTCCCAAATTCTTAAATTTTTGAAATTCCCTAAGTTCCAACATCCTGAATTTTCCAACTTCTCAAATTCTCTAATTCCCCAATTCCTAAATTCCTGAATTTTCCAACTTAACAAATTTCCAAATTCCCGAATTCCCAAATTCCCAAATTCCCGAATTCCCGAATTCTCAAATTCCTAAATTTTCCAAATTTCCTAATTTCCTAATTTCCTACTTCCCAAATTCGTTAATTTTCCAATTTCCAAATACTCTAATTCCCCAATTCCCAAATTCCCAAATTTCCAAACTCCGGAATTCTCAAATTCTCAAATTCCTAAATTTTCCAAATTTCCTAATTTCCTAATTTCCTACTTCCCAAATTCGTTAATTTTCCAACTTCCAAATACTCTAATTCCCCAATTCCCAAATTCTTGAATTTTCCAACTTCCCAAATTCGTGAATTTTCCAACTTCACAAATCCCCTAATTCCCAAATTCCCTAATTTCTAAATTTTTTAAGTTCCCTAAGTCGCAAATTCCTGAATTTTCCAACTTCCCAAATACTCTAATTCCCCAATTCCCAAATTCCTGAATTTTCCAACTTAACAAATTCCCCAATTCTCAAATTCCTGAATTTTCCAACTTCACAAATCCCCTAATTCCCAAATTCCCAAATCCCCTAATTCCCAAATTCTCAAATCCCCAAATTCCCAAATTCCTAAATTCTCAAATTCCCAAATTCCCCAATTTCCAAATTTCCAAATTTCCAAATTCCCAAATTCCTGTATTTGACAAATTTCCAGTATTACAATTTTTCTAATCATAAACCTGTCATTAACACAAAGAGTAAATCGTTGAAGTTAACGTTGTTTGACTCTAACCCTGTGACTCCTATGTTTCGATTGTGTTATATTCGAAATGTTACTATGTATATTAAATACCCAGGTTTATACCTTTTTAAAATAGTTCCGATAAATCTAATTTCAACTCTAACATAACATAATATGTTAATAATATTATCATGTTTGGTAGATTATTATTAGTAGCACAATAAATAGAGTATATAAGAAATGTGGTTAAGAACGAGGTTAACATATGAGGACAGTTTTTTAGATGTTCAAGTATATTACATGCTCGAACATACACTCAATCCATTCGTATTTACCTTCTTTCGCTTTATATAATGACGTTATATCTTCTCTGTCTCTGTCGCCATTGGGATCGTAAATCCAAGGTGCTTTCGTCAGAATCATACGACCGATGCTGTTTACAAACGAATTAAATATGTTATTAGTTGACATAGTAATGGATAAATGTATGCTTGAGGACGTGAACAATTTTTAATATTTAAAAGTTTCAAATTTCTATAGTTGCAAATTTCTATATTCTACATCAAAGTTTAAGAACTTTGATATTCGAAAATATGGAGATTAAAAATGTTACAAATTTGTAAATTGCAAATTAAATATTTCTACGTTTATAAATTCATAAATTTATGAATTCTCAAGTTTTTAAATTCTTGAGTTCCTAAATTCAAAAATTCCCAAGTTTTTAAATTCCTGAATTCTTAAATTAAAAAATTCCCAAGTTTCTCAATTCCAAAACTTTTTAGGAAATTTCCAATCTCCTAAATACATCAATTTTTAAATTCTTAGATTTCTATACTCTTAAATTTTACAACTTTCTACACTCTTCGTTTTCGAAATTCTTAATTTTCTAAATTTCTAAAGTGTTGGAATCTAGATTTTCTCTAGCAATTTAAAAAATTTCCAAACTCACAAATTCCCAATTTTCTAATTTTCCAATTTTCTACATTCTAAAAATTTCAAATGTTTAAATTCTCAAGTTTCCAAATGTGTAATTTTTCTACATTTTCAATTCTCTAAATTCCAAAACTGCTATATTGCCAAATTTTATAAATTCCTAATTTGTTTACATTTCCAATTTTCCAAATTCCAAAATTGTTAAATTTCAAAATTCCTACAATACAAACTATTTAAGTGATCATATCACGAAATTACCAAATTACAAAATTTCTAAATCTCAAAATCTAAGAATTTAACACGTCCCCATATCTCCGACAGTACAATGTAAAATACATTGTACTCATTGATGTCTTCGACAAGTACTCGATCATTGACGATGATTTAACAATCCAATCAAGAGTTTCCAACAAGTCGACAATCATGTAATTTAAAATGGCGGAATCTTTCAGTTTTTGCATAAATATTTTGATTATGTTCGTTTTATGCAAATTGGATAATACACGGTAGCGTGTCTAGTGATATCCAAGGTCAGAATTACCATCAGAACTCAGGAGCGAATATCCAAGAATCACGAACGCTAAAATAATTAATTTACACTATTTTTCTTTTTTTATTAAAATAAAATAACTAATCGTGCGTACTACGATTGTTCTGTTTTTTATAATGCACAAGTAATTAATGTAAACTTTCTTGTATTAATATGTATTTCGACACTTCTTTATAATTTTTTATGGGATATCATTTTATAAGTTGAATAATTAATATAAATATCCTTTATAATATATCTAGATTAATTTCTTTTTTCTTGTATATAGAATTGCAAGTTTAATTTTCTTTTTTTTAATTGAATTATTATAATTAATTCTTAAAATTTACTTATCGTCTTCAAACTTTAACTAAATGTATTTGATCTAATTTCATGCAATTAAATCTTCTTATAAAAATTAAAATTTTTCTAGTTATGTTATGAATGATGTATTCATGCATTATCTTATCTTCAATAGAAATTTTATTATTTACAAATTCTGCTAAAAATTCTGATTAATATTATTGAACCAACTTTTAATTTAAATAATATTACTTTTTTATCTTATTTTATTAATAGAATAATAACTTCAATTTCAACATTATAAAATAAAATTTTTTTTACGAATTATATTTTAAACCATAACTCTATATATTTAATACTAATCCTGTTACTTTCATTAATATTTTATTATACCTATTATATTTCCTCACAATTCCATTACACCTTTTTTGAATCCTCATACATCATTATTTATTTAATAAATTCATTTTTCATATATTCAAACGATAAATGATTTTTAATTAACTGTTTTAGCTTCAAAAAATATATTATCAATATTATTTGTTATAAAATACTTTCCTCATCCAGATCTTGCATTTTGAAATATTTTACTATAAATGAATTTTTACTGAAATAATATCCCTTAATAACATTATAGCCACCCATAATGACCACCCTATTATCTCAAATACTTACTGATATTTATTGCAATCGATTTTGGAATATCCCAGTTCACTTTCTGGGTCCTCCTTCCATCTCATTAGATCAGCATTCACCGAAGCTATCATGAAAGTTATATCATAATTATAGCCAACAGCTCCCTCTCTAATTGCTTCAACGGAAGCTGGTCCACACTGATAAACACCCTCTGAGGGTTCCTGAGGAGTAGCATCAATGGCCTGCCATCCTCCGTAACCTTTCGGCAAATCCGGCCTGGCCATCCACACATCGTTCCACACATGATAGTTCCAGATCGAATCTTCACCGTCGAGATTATTTGGGTCGTATTCGAGTTCCTCGTTGTTTCTGTCGTAATAACGATCGACGGAAAGCGAGGCGTTCGCGTCGTGAGCTGATACCAAATTTGACACCACCCTCGATGGTATTCCGAGAGCTCGACATATGGTGGTCACAGTACCGGCGAATACCCAGCATTGTCCGTATTTCACTGACTCGCCAGTTTCTAAGAATTGTTCTAGAATTGGCACGCTTCCGGTCCACGCGGCTGGTGCCGTACCGTCGCCATATTCGCCGTCCCAACGTCCGGTTATGACACCTCTGTCGTCGTTCGAATTCACCTGAAAGAATTAACCCTGTAATTATCGATTGACGAAGATTTCTTCTGTTGGAATATAGGGTGGTTATTTATTTAAATAAAACAGAAACTGAGAATCTTCAAAAACAAATGAATTTATTGAAGCGACTCGGAAGTACGTCTGCACGATTCAAGGATCGAACTAAAAGTGAAAAGACTTTTCTTAAGACTATCTTAGGTTATGCAGATTATTATTGAATATGTTGATAATGATATATACATAGCAATTGATTTGCTACTATCGAAATATGGGGTGGTTATTTATTTAAATAAAACAGAAACTGAGTATCTTCAAAAACAAATGAATTTATTGAAGCGACTCGGAAGGACGTCTGCACGATTCAAGGATCGAACTAAAAGTGAAAAGACTTTTCTTAAGACTATCTTAGGTTATGCAGATTATTATTGAATATGTTGATAATGATATATACATAGCAATTGATTTGCTACTATCGAAATATGGGGTGGTTATTTATTTAAATAAAACAGAAATTGAGAATCTTCAAAAACAAATGAATTTATTGAAGCGACTCTGTTTTTCTGTTTTTCTACCTTTCCTACTTTTATACACAGTACACATCCTAGAATAGCCTCTAAAAAGTCTGATTACATTTTAGAAGTAATGAAATAGAACTATGAAATCAACACTAAGATTGTAACTGGTGCAATGTAAATATAGTTGATAAGCAAATAAACAAATAAGCTATTAGCCATTGTTGTACTAAATTTTTTAATTAAAAAAATACAGTCAAGTCTCGATATAAGCGAATATGATTGTAACGGGTGAAAAACTAAATATAATAATTAATAAACGAATAAACAAACAAGCTATTAGCACATTGTTGTACTAAATGTTTCATTAAAAAAATACAGTCAAGTCTCGATATAAGCGAAAATGATTGTAGCGGGTGAAAAACTAAATATAATAATTAATAAACGAATAAACAAACAAGCTATTAGCACATTGTTGTACTAAATTTTTCATTAAAAAAATACAGTCAAGTCTCGATATAAGCGAAAATGATCTGCACGATATAAGTGAAGAAATTATTTCCATTGCTTTTCTTGAAATCTGTATGGATTTTCATTGAAATAACGAATTAATGTGAATATTAATCGACGTTTTACCGTCTGTTTATTTATTTCTGAACTTGATTTTAAATTTCCAAATAAAAGTGCGTTATACGTCAATAAGTTTTGTATTAACTATTTATAGAAGATTAAATAATGAGGAAGAAAAAAGAGATTCAAAGTAATTTTTCCTTTGTAAAATGTTACGTGCAGTCAGGAATAGGTTCAGAAATTATCGGAGCAAAGACACTAAAGAAACGCATAAAAAACTCTTACGATTCTCGAAATAGCTCGGCACATCCTAATAGGATCTCCTCTGGAAGTTGCTTTAATGCCAGATCTTTCTAGCAACAATTGACAAGCAGGAAGCACACATGCATCGAATTGACCGAAAACCCATTCTCTGCCTCGAGAACTTCCCCATGGTCCAACCCATATCTTTCCAACGTCGTTTAGAACGTATTCGTCCAAAAGTGGTTCCTCTTCCATGAATACTACATCCTCTAAAAATAAAACAATTACAGTAGTAATGATAATATACTAATATAGATACTGCATAATCATTAAAATATAATTCGTAAATTATTTACAAATTATTTTTTTTATTTGTAAATTATATGGAATGTATATTTTATATTTCTATGGTTGCTATAAAATAGAGTACATCATTCTTAATTATTCTATTATTTATTAGGACAATATTTAAATCTCCGAATAAGATTCTTTGTATATGGAAGAGATTCTCCAAATCTCTCGATGAAATAAATCTTGTCAAAATACGCAAAAATGTTTTATGAAAAAATTCTAGCAAAAAATTTGACTATTGAGTTGAAGCTCATTTCAGTTTTGCGTAAGAAGATATTAAAGCATAATGTTAAAAAATATTAAAAGAATTCGCAAACCTTGCAAACTTTCTTATGAAATACTTATAAAAAGTTTACAAATTCAAAACCCCCTAATTTCCACAATTTTTAATCTTCTAGAAATTTCCTTATTTTGGAAAGACCAAATTTTAAAGTTTCAAAATGACTGGTATGGATATTTCCAAATTTCCGAATCTCTAACTATTCAAATCTCCAATTTTTCAAATTTATAATTATCCAAATTTTCAAATTCCAATTTCTCCAAGTTTTTATGATTTTAATTCTCAAATACTCAAATTCTCAAATTTTCAATTTCCAAATTCCTAAATTCCCTAATTCCCAAATTCTCAAATTCTCAAATTCTCAAATTCCCAAATTCCCAAATTCTCAATCCTAAATTTCTAAATTTCCAAATTCTCAAATCTGCAAGTTTCCAAATTTCCAAATTTCTAAATGCTCAAATTTCTAAATTCTCAAATTTCCAAATCCCCCAATTCCCAAATCCTCAAATCCCCAAATCCTCAAATTCCCAAATCCCCAAATCCTCAAATCCTCAAATCCTCAAATCCCCAGATTCCCAAATTTTTTAATTCCTAAATCCCCAAATTCCCAAATTTCTAAATTCCTAAAACCCCAAATTCCCAAATTTCGAAATTCCTAAATCCCCAAATTCCCAAATTCCCAAATTCCCAAATTTTCAAATTCTCAAATTTTCAAATTCCCAAATCCTCAAATTCTCAAATTCTTAACAGAACTCTACATATTTATAACAATATCTTAAATTAATATTGGAACTGAAAATAAAGTTGTTTTCTAACACTAACACAAATGCATCACTCATTATCAAAAATTTAGTTGTACTGCATACAAAGTGCAATAACATAATTTGTCATATGTTCCATAACTCTTAAACTAAAAAACGAAATTAACAAAATATTTGTATATCTTCGTTATACCTTATTAATTAAATATAACCTCATTTCCATAGACACTTTACATGAAATATGTTCATCACATTCGAATTCCAAATGTCAACTTCAAATTTCCTCTATATCGAAAAAACCTCATTTGCAACCTTCCACTTTTATTTCCTGTATTCTTTACTTCTAATTAAAAATAAAGATCTTTATAAAAATACAAACCTTTCAACCACGGATTAAACAGCAGATAAATGTCCTTTTCATAGTTGAAGGTGTTCGGAGCCGCTTTGCTGCCCAGGGTGGTGGTCTCCACGTTTAACTGCCACAACCCAACGGGACTATCGATGGGACTTCTCACTTCCACGGACAAATCCGTACCATGTACACCAATCATTCGTACACCCCATGCCTCCAAATCAGCCAAATAGCTATCTCTGTTGGTAATGGTGTTCACTCCTCTGGTTCCCCTCAGAACGTTTGGATTTGGTCCAAAACTGAACAGCAACCTGACGATATCAGTCTCGTCCACGTATTCTCGATTGAATCTCACAGCAAGATTAAATGTTTGACCCCTTCTCAGAACTGCAGTCGGTGGGTCTAAATGCACCAATTCGTAGTTGAACGTGTGATGAAGTTTGGCGTTCTCCTTTTCGTACATGTGCACCGATTCGACGACGAGTGGCTCCGACATTTTGGAACTGTTGTAAATGAGATTAATTAGTAAAATTACTTATCAAATGTGTGGAGAAGGGTACATAAGAGACATTAAGATTATTTTCGCAAATATGTTTGATTTTGGTGTAATGACACAAGTTCTGGGATACAGAGTCCTTGATACGATTACAATATTTTGTAATTTACCCACTACGATCCTTACAGTTTGTTCCACAAGAGCGTGGACGCGTTATCTGAGTGCAAGTAAATCTTTTCTGTAAAAAGCTTGTATAGGTCGAAAGTACATTTAAAGAACTAATACGCATTTGCTTAATAATGTGTCCAAGCACCACCATTAGCGATTATTCCTGGGCATACTTTCAACCAGCTTTGCAGCGTATGAGACAGGAAGAGATCTGCATATTTCTCGAATACGGCAAACTAGCATCTTCAATTTTAAAATACGCTTTCCCCGGAGTTTGTACTTCATGAGAGACCAAACATTTTCGATTGGATTGGCATCGGGGGACTGAGATGACGAATCCAACACGTTGACACCATTCGCTGTTTTCCATTCCGTACAAAGGCGGCTTCGGTGTTTGGAGTCGTTGTCCTCTTGAAGTATCCAATGGTCTCTGGTTCTTTTAAACGAATGTTGCACCGATATTAAGAGACCCCTTTGGTACAGTTTAATCATCTTCTGAGCATTTAAATTATCCGGAAAGACGCATAAAGTTCCGAAACCCCGCCGCACTAAGTTCCGTAGCTCGCTTCGAACCTCGATCGGGGAGATCATCGACACAATTTGTCTCTTTATAACGTTGCATACACTTATTTACAAATTCGCGAGACTTGTGCAGATATTTTGCTGCATTTCTAACACTAATTTTTGGCCATTTCGGGTGTTGGCACAAGAATACTGCTTCGAATCGTTTACCGTATACTCATCTCGAAATGACTTGAACTTTTCAGTGACAGAAATGATCCTAAGAGAATTGAAGGGCTATTATGTATTAGAGAAGACATTGTATGTTTGGACTGATGCAATCTTTGCTGTATTGGGTATCAAATTTCATATATCGCGTCCACACTCTTGTGAAACAGACTGTAAATAAGGATTTGAATATGTTCTTTTTATTAATTGCAATGAGATTATATTGGACAAAGTTCAACACTCACATTCTAGTTTTCAGAATTATTTTCCGTTTCGTTGCTTAACTTATAAGGGTGTTTATAGTGTAAATTTGCAAACAATGCGACGAAATTAAAATTAAAATTTGGTAGTGAAGGAATTAATAGCTCTTTACCTAAATTTTGCTATTTTTTCATTTTTATTTTTATATTTTCGCAATTTGACCCGAGGATACCAGCACGATATTTATTGCATAAGTGCTTGTGAATACTTTACTGTAAAGAACTACTAATATTCATAAAATATCGCGATAGTTTTCGAGAATAATCATTTACGAAAAAATCACGTCGTTAATTGACTAATTTCATAAATCGAATACGGATTGATCGAATTATTACTTGTTCGGAAGTGATCATTGCAACTGAAGAGTTAAATTCAACCCCTATAACCTAGTAGCGCTAGTCTTGCGATGTCGTTTCTACTTTTTATCGCAACTTTCCAAGAACACTTCGTAACAACGATCTCGAAGGCTCATGACCGGTGACAGGTTGTATCCAAATACCTGTCGTACTTTCAATTGCAAGGCAGGAATTTACCTTTGATTCATCGATTCGTTGCGTAAATATCCGGGATACATCTCGGAACGTGAGCTGCATTGCAACGGGTGTGTAACACCCTTGAATGGTATCGGCAACTCTCTAATGATTCACCAAATTCTTCGACGAAAAGCCGTGTTTCGAAAAGTATTACACAATTTGCTGCATGGGTCTTACGAGATATTTTAGCCATACGCCGAATATCTCAGCCGTGTGACCAACGATACTTAAATATGATTAGAATTTTCGATAATAAACGTGAAACCGGTATTCTGAGTTCCTCATTTGCATGGTCGTTAATTGCGTAAGAAAATTATGTATTTCTAGGTTTCTGAGATAATCCTTCTTTTTTCCTTTTTTGTAAACACACGATTTAACTCGGATGTGAACATCGTCTAGTCAACAAGGGTGAATTTAAGTCTTTGAGGAAAGGAAATAAATAAAAGTTTGAGAAATAGCAAAAATATCGATCTTCTTTGAAGATTATCGACAGTAAATTAATTTATGTTAATGATAAAAATGAAAGGTGATCATCGTGAAATTTTATAAAAGTTTATTAGAAAATGATGTAGTCTAAATGTATTAATAATTAACTTGTTCTAGTTATAGTTGTTTTGCTAACGAATAACAGTCATTGATGAAGAAAATTATTTTTGGTTACGAGTAACCATTATGTATCTGTTACTAGCCATTATTTGTCTGTTCTATTTCGGTTATCGGTAACCAATATCGATGACGAGAGTTCTGTTTTGGTTACGTCCATCAATTTACGTACAAATATTTTGTAAGACAAAATGCAGGTTTTACTTATCAATTAACATACGTAAGTGTTGAATAAAAAAAACTGCACTGTGTTTCCAAAATTATTTTGTTATTAAAATATATAAATTCATGAAAATAATCGAAACAAAATTTGTATTATTGATACCGACTATCGGTGAAGCATTAAAATACAAGTTTCGTTATTGATAATGGTTAT
Organism: Megachile willughbiella; assembly: GCA_945859595.2. Classification (NCBI taxonomy): domain Eukaryota; kingdom Metazoa; phylum Arthropoda; class Insecta; order Hymenoptera; family Megachilidae; genus Megachile; species Megachile willughbiella. The sequence goes on from OX243796.1 coordinate 18,468,221, forward strand.
CAGTAATCGGAATAAAATTTTGCTCCTCGATACTGGTAATCAAAGAAGTTTTAATCAGTTATACTAATTATTTGTAACTAAAATTACTTAAACAAAAATATTAATTCTTATAAAATATCTGAATTTGTGTTTTGTAGTCTCTGGAGATATTTTGATGTCTCCTCTTAAATAATTTGTAATTTGTTTATATATAGTTTATTAATATCTTTATCCAATAATATACTAAAGAATAAACTATTCTTATTAATTATTGAATAATAGAAAAGAAACAATTCTTATACGAAATTCTAAAAAATATTCAAATCAATAAAATTACCATATTGGTAACAGCAATTTTATTTTATAATACAACCTAATTTTTTTCAATTTAAGTACATTTATTACTGTTTTGTTTCAATTAAAAAATTGTGTCTTGCATAACGTACTATAACAGAATTGGGCATAATTAATGAATTACCTTTCAAACACTTATTTTTGGAAAAGTAAATTAAATAAATCTATTTTACTCACATTTGTCAATTTCAACCGGTTTCTTTCACTCCAATAAGAATTTCTGTAAAGTGATTGATCCGCGTGAAAAAAAGATTTTTAATTCATATTAACAATGTGTATAAGTGCTGACTGTCAACAAATTGAGGCTATAAATGGATGATATTGACAACTTACATGCTATCGTTAAAAAGAAAGTTTAGATAAACCGGATTCACTGAAAGTGATGAAGCGATTTGGAATTGAAGATATGTGATCGCACGAACCGATGACAAGTGACGATGAACTTACACTCTCACTATACTGACACTGAGCCTTACTGGCTTTTTATACGAGATGCAGCTTCCTTTAAGCTGACCGCAAAATCCCCCACCTACAATCAGTAGCACGTGGAACAGTTTCAATGTTTTTATACGGATTCATTCAACACTATTAAAATCAGAAATGTTATGGTAAAATACCCGAATTCGTGAGAATGAACAGTAGTTGCATCAGGAGTTCGTCCATTTTTAAAAACCGATGTTTTTGGATAAATTTGTAAAATTCGAAAACGTGTATTTAAATTTAAAAAGACTATTTTGAATTAGAATGTAAAAATTAATTAGGTATTTGATTAAAAGCATTAATATTTTTACTTGAAATCGTCTTGTAAAATTAAAAGATAATATTTTTCGTCTATGCAAAAATACTGTTATTATAGAAAATAAGTAAAATAAAATCAAAATTTATGATTTATATTTATAAATTGTATCTATATAATTATACAAATTGTAGAAATTTATTATTTATATTTTATACGGAATTTAAGTACTTTTGTCTTTTTCTGTTATTTGATTTTGTATGGAGTAGGTATATTTTACTTCGTTATATTTTTATAGCCCAGTAAATATTAATTGAACTAGAAACTTGTCCGCATTTTTATTATTTTAGGTTTTCTCATTTGTTTGGTTCGTATCGAATAACAGTTATTTAAAATTTGTAAGTATTAATATTTGTTTACTACTTTAAGTATATTTTGCTATTTTTTGTACAAATTCGAAAATTGAATTGATCGGTATTTTGGAAATAACGGAATTCGAAAACCGGTTTTGGAAATCTGTACTTGTTTTAACCTTGTCGAATACTTCTGCTGAAAAATATTTGTTATGACAATTTTAGAGTCAAAAATTATACATCCATTATTCCAGTTTTCAAGAAAAAAAAAGAAAAACTTTATTTTTATGATAATAAATTACAATATTGAATACAAATTTTGCAATTTAAAAATTAAGAAATTTTCAAATTTACCAATTTCCAAATTTTCAACTATAGAAATTTAGAAATTTTCGACTATAGAAACTTATAAATTTTCAATTTAATCACTTTCCAAATTCCTAACTTTAACAAATTGTTACTAGAAATTCTTATGTATTTTGAAATCTAGAAATTTTAATATTTTGAAAATTAGACATTTTCAAACTTTAGAACTCTGAAATTAAAATTTTCTCGAATTTACCAAATTCAAATAATCAAGTTTTCCAATTTTCGAACTTACAAATTTTTCCGCTATTGCTACCTCCTTGACTATTATAATAGCAAGACTCTAAAAAATAAATTTTTATTCATAATTTCATGTATTTAATAAGTATAGTTAAATAGGATTTGTATCCAGTTTTATTGATAATAAGATAAGATTTTAGTGATTAATAAATATTCTTTAACTATTTTAATAACTTGTAGGGCAAACAGGGTTAAAAAAGGGTAGTTTGGATTTAACATGATGTGGTCTATTTTAGTTCCTACCTAATTACGTTAACAAAAATATTTTTTATAAATCATAGCTTGCATTTTTAAATAGTAAGTATAAGAAAAAGATGCAGTTGGATCATTAAACTATTAAACAATTTTTTATAATTTTGAATATTTATTTTATTTTAACATTTATTATAACAGAATAATAATTGATGAAATTTAATGAAATATTCAGAAATGTTTTCAAGTATATTGATCTATTTTTGAGCTTATAATTTCAGATTGAATGATTCAAGTGCTTCAAACTTGGTATTATAGATCATGCATGTATTTAAAGAATTTACATTTTGAAACATTTGAAAGTTTAGAATAAGGAGTACAATTTGATGGACATAGATATGTTCGTTTGATGTTAGGCTTAGCTGTACATATTTCCAAATTAAATGGATCAAGAATCCTCAAATTTTACAAGATATGTTTACCATGATATAAATCTCAAGGCAACTAAAATAAATGTAACATTTATTCAATAAGCAACAAAATTTTGCAACATATCTGCTTCTTTTTCTTTTAACAAGAATTTTCATTAAAAATATTGTAGAACTTCTATAAGAGCAAAAGATAGAACCTACACATATTTTTATAGTAATTAATAATCAATATGTAAGGTTTGTAAATGGAAAAAAAGTATCCGTCATAAATCTCGACTTTACGAACCTCGATAGAGAGGAAGCATTAGAGAACTATTATCTTATCGTCTTGGCATGCATCGTTAATTAGCCTGGCTAACATATGTTAATGTAAGTACGTGGATGTTGCGGTTTTCCACGCACTTGATATCGTTACGTTATATCGAAAATGAGGACGATAGGAAATGAAAATAAGCATTTTCAATTTTCCACGAATTACATTTGCAAATTATAGATCTGTTTGAGTTTTAGAATTCATTCTTTCCCATTTAATTTTCCTCTTTTTTGTATTCATTTTTTATATTTCTATGCACCTTGAATTTTGGAAATATACATTTATATAATGTTATGAAATGTTACAGCAAAGTTGTGATTTTTGACCTGTTGCTGAAATCAAACATGTTAATCCTGCTCTTCTTCTTTTCTTTATATTAAACCTTGCATTTACTTCTTTAGCATTTCAAATTTCTTAAAAATATATTACTTAAAAGTTTGGATAAATATAGTATATATTAAATGTGATAAATACTTACATTGTCATCCATAAGTATTTCCAAAATTTAAGCACTGTAAACTGTCCATGTTGGTATTTGGTAAATCTATAAAGTATTAGCAGTAAAGATGTTCTTAAAGTAATATAAAACAATAAAAAGTAAAAATTCAATGACATAATCAACAACAGTTGCAGGTATCTTAATATTTTTCAAATAGTAGTCAATGTCAATGTCAAGATTTTATTATATTTAAAGAAAAAAGTAAATGTTAGTGATATAATATTATTACTATACACTGACAAAGTTTCGTCCAAATTGATATATTCATGACATTCACTTATAATTCTCTTTTCTACGAGAACTTTCAAAGTGAATACTTCAAATAATAGTATTAAACTAGGGAGCGCAACTGGATCAATTGGGTATAAATAATATTTCAAGTATGTTCCGTAATAGTTTGATATTGAACGTAACAATAACATTGCTTATAATAAGAAACATAAAAAACCAACAGAAACATACGATATAATATATACACCTTAACTTAAAGTCCGTCAATGCAACCTAAATCATACAACATTTGACTGAATTTGAAACAACAAAAACACGTAAAGTATTATTTGAGATTGACAACGAAGAAGAAACAATTAAATATCACTCTTGCAACAAGTATGTATTTTATTTCCTCAATGCTATTTTTAATTTAGTATTTAGAATTTGGGTAATCAAAGAAAAAATACAGCACTGATTATAATGGACAAAGTTTACTTCGCGATAATAAAATTTATGGAAATTTTTAAAATCGTAGAGAAAACTTTAATCTTTGCCTTATTAAATTTCAAATTAAAAAACTGAAAGTGGATCACTTGGTCCATTATATTTAAAATCATCCAATACTGATCGATTAATTTTGTATCAGAGCTAATGACATCAGTTTGCAAAATAGCACAGCTACAAATTCGATTTAACAAGTACAAATCAACAGATGCTATACATGGATACGTTCTAAGAAAAATGGATCATACGTTGAGCATCTGTCTAATGTGCTTAGAGACGTTACAGTAAGGCAAATGGTATTCGTACAAAAACACGAAAAGAAAATCATTGTATCTGTATGGATTCATTTCCACTTAAACCATTTTACAAAACAATGCCAAGTTTGATCAACTGGATAAGCATCGCCTTTCTGTATTATATTCATTTTTGGATTGATTCATTCATAAGTATTTCACGCACCAGTTACATATGCAATTTTTATTAACTTGAAGGTAACGCAGACAATTTCATGTTTTTTAAAAGCAAATTTCAATGGATTCCACAATTTGGCACAAATCATTGGCTATTCTCTAGAATCTTCTTCAAAATCTGTATTCTTTATTTTTGGTTAATGTTTAAGTAGCAATTGTCATCCAGTTTGAACTCTTTTATTTGAATTATTGAGTTACTCATTTCGAAAAAAGCGGTGTTTCAATTTCAACATTCACAAATGTTTCGTCTAGTAGGAAGATATAAAACAAGGCTCGATGAGAATGTACACAGTGAACGTATCCTGATATTTTGTTTATTTCATACATACTCTCACATTTCATTATCGTTTCTGTGTCAGAATGCAGCCAATTTTCTTTCTTATGGCACATGCCAGGCACAAGTTTGTCTCCTCCTCTCTCTCCTCTCACTTTCCTCCGACTTACCCACGCACTAAAAGGCATATCGTCAACTATAAGTTCATGAAGCCAATTAACATATGAATAAAACATATAAAAACCTCTCTGAAACGTAAGTCCATACTCAAACAATAAAATCTAAAAAATAAATTAGAATATTCTACTAAATTTCCATTTTTGATGTGTATTCCCCATTTTATAACTTTTACGTTTTATAAATTAAGAACACATCGTTCCTCGACCATCTCGATCGTAAGAAGCATATAATAGTAAAAAGTATAGTTTAAAACAATATAGAGATTAATATATATCGCAAATACGACCACGTATCTTTTAATCGTACCGAAAAACAATATTTCAGTGAATTTCACTTGACGTACCGTGCACATATTTTCGTTATAAATATTAGCTAAATAATGTAACAGCACTTCTCTTAGATCCCCACGTGATCTCACAAAGACGACCGCGTTTATGTTCGTAAAGTCATTTTGGTCCGATCGTGGTAACCAGTCTTCCATCAATAATAACGTTGACAATCTTAATAAACGCGATCGTGTTTTTTTCTAACAAAATGCGTCCTCGATCCTACTATCACAGTCAAGTCTCCCGTTTCTCCCGTATCCCATATTTTAACCATAAATATAATATAACACAGTGATGGGCAGATCAAGTGACCGTCGAAGAGTTTACGGGCACCAACGTGCAAGGAATGTGCATGTATGCGAAACGGAGAGAACAATGTTAAATCTCGGTTGCCGGTTGAACGACGCTTTTCTATCATAGTGACATATGAAGATCTACATAGGTTACAAATTTTCAAATTTTTAATTTATGAATTTATATATTTTCAAACTCCAAAATTTTTTAATTTGGAATTTTTCAAATTTAGAAGTTTTCAAACTAAAAAATTCTTAAATTTAGCAATCTAGAGATTTTCAAATCCTCAAGTTTAGGAATTTGAAAATCAAATTTAAAAATTTGGAGATTTTCAATCTTTAAATTTAGAAATTTAGAAATCTTAAATTATTTAAGTGAGAAATTTAGGAATGTTCATTCTTTAAATTTAGAAATTTGCAGAATCGCAAATTTTCAAAGTCTAAGATTTAGAAATTTCATAACTTCTAAATTTGCAAACTCAATTGCTGCAAATAAAATAAGAGTTTACAGCAATAAAATATGTTTACGGCAATAAAATAAGAGTTTACAGCACTTATTTGTGCCTGTGAGTGCACCTGCTTGCACGTCTGTGCACCGTGCCCTAGCGGGTACAGTTGTCCATTACTGATATAACGCTTTATCCAAACGTTCCCTTGTTTCGCACAGAAACACGTTCAAGTAAATGGAATATTTCGCGAGCACTTTTCGCAACAATCTACCCGTGTTGTCAAATATAAAAAGAAAGGAAAACAAAAAAATAGAAGGAAAAAGAAATAGAAACTGTGTTTTCATTTCCTTTCCGAACGATGATGACAAATTTTGTAGGAACACCAGTGTGCGCGGGAAATGTAATGTTTTTTTATGTTTTGTTTTAAAAGGCGCGGTATTCGATGTTTGTCTATGAAAATTGTACAAGTCCAAACGATCAGAACACCGCACAAGCTCATTTGTTACAATGGAGTCTCGCTATATGGCCCACTGAGAGCCAGTTTCCCTGCACACGGTTTTCTACATAGATTACTGACACTTCCCCGCTATTGTAACGCATGAAAATTTCGATATTCTGATGGCTGAAATTCAGTTTGATCTTTCGACATCATTTAAATTTATAAGTTTTTAGACTTAGAATTTTAGCCATTTTCAAATTTACAAATTTAGAGATTTAGAAATTTCAGATTTAAAAATTTAGACATTTTCGAATTTATGAAGATCCAAATTTATAAATTTTTAAATTCCCAGATGTTTAAATTTATAAACTTCCTAATTTGCAGGCCTCGAAATTTGCAAATTTAAAATTGTTAAATGTAAAAAATTTTAAATGTATAGATTTAAAAATAGATAAATTTTCAAGTTTACATATTTTCCAAATTCACAAATTTCTAGTGTTATGCAGAAAGGCTTCTGTTCATATAGTCCATTTTCACAATGTTCTCCGCTTCCAACAGCCTCATCTTAGACTATATACTAGGACATCACTATATTAATAAGGAATTAAATGCGTTTGATTTTGTTGAGCCAATATGAAGTCAGAAACATCGAATAAAATTTAAAGATTTCGAATGTCTTATTCCGAACCATGTCAGAATATCGAAATATCAATCAATCTTGAAATTTTTCGTTCACAGTCATTCTCGAAAATCCTTAATTGCTGTTCATTATTTGCATTTCTGTGACTGCACACAGTCTCAGTAGGGAGGACAAGCAATTTGCAATAGATTTTCCAATTATATGGTCCAATGCACAATGTCCTTTCTCCCACAGTCCCGTATGGGGCCATATAGCGAGACTGCATCGTTTTTCGTATTTCAGCATCGTTTTTTTTCGTCGCGACAAACTGTACAATCGTTTTCGCAACGGCGCAAATGTAACCCCGTTTAATTCTATGATGTAACTCTTTGCAAGCGATCTTCGGTTTAAAAAGATAGTGCTCCAACTAGCTCAAAATACATAATAATCAACAAGTAATCGCGAAATATGCATTATTCTATTGTATATATATAGCTTTTTTCTTTATATTATTATATATATATATATATTATATATACCACTTTGTTCATTATACTCTTGTCGTATGCAGGGTATATATTATAATAAGTGACTAGTTTAAAAACGAAAATCTTTTCACTCGCACGTCGCGCGAATAATTTTCTTCGCTTTTCGTCGATTTAATTTAGACATACAACTAATAGGTTCGCACGTGTATCCTATACACGGTGTTCACTGTTACTCTGAAGCCTCTTGATTAATTTGCAAACACGACTGAAAGTCGAATCGAGTTACGCATGGCTCAATCTAGGTTATGATCGTTAACGATCCTGGTTCGAAGGTCTTTCTGTTTTGTGTCATTTTACGAATTTGCCTATTACATGCGTTTGCAACCTCGAAAATTCTAGGTACTAACGTTAATAATGCCTAATTAAGGACCGCCGAAGCGACGATGGTCAATCAGTCGATCGAATTGTTTCTCGTTCGCGAAAATACTCGACGTTGACCACGAAAGACAACGACAATATTAATACGAGACGCTTCATACGAGGCGACGGGGACTCGTATTATTTGGTTGCATTAAATTATTTAGCCTCATCGGGGGCTAACTCGGAGCGTCTTCCGGTTCCACCACGCCACCGGATACGCTCGGCTCTGTTTCGCTGCTTTGGCTCATCGACACGAACTGCTGTGACAACGTCTGCAGACTTTGTCGCACCTAAAACATTGTTATGTTACTATTATATCAAATTGAAATTTAAACATTTTTATTTGAATTAAAATATAATTATGTGAGACAAAACGGAATTTATCAAATTATATTCTTAAAAAATTGTTTATTTAACATAAGCTGTGCCGATTTTGGTACTACAGTAATCACACCTAATTTTATTAGTGAAGATTCCTAAAAATTACGCGTTGAATATTATTATTTTAAATACATATTTATCTTTTCACATTTTGTAATACAAAGGTTCTAAAATAACCTTGATTAGATTCTAGAAGTTAAATAACTTAGTTTATGAAAAATAAATAACTCAAGATTTTGGAGAATAAATAATTCATGTTTCCGAAAATAAATAACTCAAACTTTGTAAAATAAATAACCGAGGTGTTGGCAGATAAATAACTCAGGATTTGAAAAACAAATAACCCATGTATTGGAAGATAAATAATTCAGGTGTTGCAAAATAAATAACTTAGACTTCGCAAAATAAACAAATCAGATTTAGCTTTAAAAACGAAGCCACTTACCTTTACTATTTGATCAAGGTTTGTGTTGAGATAATGCAAAAGTCGATCCTGCGTGAAACGTTCCGGCGAAACGAGCGGATGGTTTAGATAAGCTGTGTGTAGCCTGTCGATGCGAATCATCATCAAAGCCGCCGACACGTAGAGAGCTGCTAAGAGAGCTATCAGAATAGTAATCACTGTGCTAGTTTTCAGTCCACCCGTAAACAAAGACAATAGGACTTTGGATTTGCTGGACCTAGCTGGAAGCAACGGTACTGGTGTTGGTTCAATTCTGAAAGTACAGAAAGGATGATTAAAATTTAAATGAAACATTTCGCTCTATGCATTTTAAGAATATTACAAAATAATTGCACATCAAATGGTAGATCTCTAATATAGAAAGTCTAACATGATTTCAGGACATGAAAGTACTGCAAGTTTATACATTAAGTATGCATTGGGCACCGGTGGGTATTGTGTTAATGAAGTCTCACGGTAATTATTTACTTTACTCATATCAGGCATTTACGGTTTCTTACCGATCTGAGGACACTGAAATGTTGTCAAAGTCAGTGTTTTGAACATTTTTTGTGTATACATGTCGGTCTTTATTTTTTAGATATAAATAACTTTGTATCTGAGTTAGGCTCGAGATAAGTTGAAAGCAAAATATTGAACTTTATGGAATATTGAACCTCGTGATTATATAAAAAATGTTTGTCATTGCATAAAAAATGTAACGTTTCTTATATTAAAATCATACTTCCGTCGAAGCAAAAATTGCGCAATAGTGTCGTAATACTTCCATCATAGTATTTACCATTTTAATTTCATATATACAAAGTTTTACTCTAGCTAGGTAATCTAATTTAACTTGATCAATGAGTGGATGATGCTATATGAAATAAATATGTAACCGCCATTCCCATGAAGTATACACAATAATGAAGTATAACTGCAATGTGAAACTTAACTGAAGCATCTGCGAATATCTCGGAAACGAAGACCAAGGCGGTGGTAACGTGTACAAAAGAAAACTTATTCAGAACAATGACCTTGACAAGGTATTTCAAGGTCAAAATCGGCGAGAAGCTAAAGTTATTAGCAGACAGTATGTGAATAAAGTATATTTAGCACGGAGGAATAATTACTTTATGGGTGGCGACAAACTCGGCCTGGTGATAGGAGGTGCAACACCATCCGTGTCGGTGCACACGGTTGGCGGTCTGGAATTCAGATCCGTCCCGCTTTCGGACATGCTGGAATCATCTTCTTCAGGGTTCACCTCGGAGTCATCAACCACCAATGCGTCCGGAGCGAGGAGCTTTTGCTCGTTCGTAAGTGGCAGAATAGCGGGCGACGGTTGCGGCTCCATAGCAGCATCCCAAACCTGTTTCATTAACTTGAACGTCGAGTCCCTGGACAGAAGGGAACAGAAAACGTGCCTCTCCTCTTCGGTAGCGATTGCCACCGCATTTGGAATGATTCGTGCGGTCTTTTCCTTGCTGATCTTCAGCACGGACGCCGTCGGTATCAGCAGCTTCGTCACGTAGCCGAACACGTTGCTGTAGAAGGCGAAGTAGTTTGGCGTGATGTACAAGTAGCCTTGCAGCAGAATGTCGCCTACCAGCGCACAACTGTAGTAATTTAACACTCGTTCATCCGCAGCGACCTGAACGACAAAATTTCTTCCATTAATCGTCGATTACAAATATCATACTTTGTCTTAACGTTTAGTTAGATATGATATACGTGTCTATGATATCTAGTCATATATCTGTCTATGATAATATCTAGTTAGATATCTGTCGATGATATCTACGTAGATATCTGTCGATGATATCTAGTTAGGTATCTGTCTATAACATCTAGTCAGACACCTGCCTATGACACTCTGATCAGACACTTGTTTATGACACTCTGATTAGACGTATATCTATGACACTCTGATCAGACACCTGTTTATGACACTCTGATCAGACATATATCAATGACATTCTAGTCAGACACCTATCTATGGCAATTTATCCGGACATATATCTATGACACTCTACTCAGACATCTATCTATGGCAATATATTCAGACATCTGTTTATGACTTTTAGTCAGACACTTGTCTATGACAATTTAGTCAGACATCTATATATATTGTCGTACACCTTCATTTCGCTATAATAAACTCTTGTTATATTGTCACTATTTGAGGAAGTAAGAGTTATAGTGGTGTCAGACATCTAATTTCCCTTTTGCGGAACAAAAAATATTATTAAGTCGATGAACAATTTTCTTTGTTCATGTAGTTTAATAGTTCTACTATGCTGTTGAAGTATAAAACAGTTTTTGTTTCGATAAACAGACAAGTAGTCATTCATTTAAATCAATATCTTAAGTAACTTAAAATTGGTCACAACACTATGGTTTTAATATTTCTATATTAACACATAAGTAGATTTACAGTTTGTACTATCTTATTTTGGATATATATGTTTTGATGATAAAACAAGTTTATATAAATGACATTGTAAATTATGTTTGTATGCATAAATCAATATTGCAAAATGGGTGAAGCGTGAGTTTTATGTATGAATGTGTGAGGTATGAATATGTGAAATATAAATATGTGAACTATGAGTGTGTGAAGTATGAATATGTGAACTATGAGGATGTGAAGTATGAATATGTGAAATATAAATATGTGAACTATGAGTGTGTAAAGTATGAATATGTGAACTATGAGTATGTGAAGTATGAATATGTGAAGTATGAGTATGTGAAGTATGAATATGTGAAGTATGAGTGTCTGAAGTATGAATATGTGAAGTATGAGTATGTGAAGTATGAATATGTGAAGTATGAGTGTCTGAAGTATGAATATGTGAAGTATGAATATGTAAAGTATGAGTATGTGAAGTATGAATATGTGAAGTATGAATATGTGAAGTATGAGTGTCTGAAGTATGAATATGTGAAGTATGAATATGTGAAGTATGAGTGTCTGAAGTATGAATATGTGAAGTATAAGTATGTGAAGTATGAATATGTGAAGTATGAGTGTCTGAAGTATGAATATGTGAAGTATGAGTATGTGAAATATAAATTTGTGAACTATGAGTGTGTGAAGTATGAATATGTGAACTATGAGTGTGTGAAATATGAGTACGTGAAATATAAGTACGTGAAATATAAATATGTAAAATATGAATGTGTGAAGAATGAACATTTAATAACACATATGTGCATGCGAATATTAGCTTTATTCGAGCATCTGCAGATTGCGATTTCGATAAAAAGTTGAGCTATTGATTATTTCAGAGTATACTGAGTCCTGACAGGAAGTGAAGTATAATACAAGCAAAAGAATTACAGTATTAGTTTTTTGTGCATTGTGAATTTGTTAAACCTTGTTTAACATTACAATTAAAATGAAAGTACTGTTTCGGTTGATATTTAAATAAGCATTGTTTATTTAAATTTCCATAATATTTTAAACATCTTGACTTGTACCACTACAATTCTTTATTCCTTTCTTTAGTGCAGCAACTAATAAAATTTGTCTTTATAGATTTTTACGCAGCAATACAACGATAGTCCACTGTACGTTAAAACTTTGTAAAAACAAACTAGATATTTCTTACCGCTACCATTTCTTATATGAACGATACACACCTGATAACGCTGAACAAGTTATTTTAGAGTCGACACATAAAGCGATATCGTTCACCGTTTGTAATAATGTTTTTAAAAGAAAAACAATGTTATCGAGAAGAAGTAGACCTGCTACGTATTACTTGTTATTTGCTTCTAACCAATAAGATAAATTTGATTGCTTTTTATACCAACCAGCACGCGATTGATAACGCGTCAATTTCGAATAAGAAGGACTAGACGCGCCAATTGAATGAAAATAAAGAACAAACTGTAGTACAGTAGACTTTCATTATAATATATGCACGAAATTTACCAACTGGCAATATAAAAGGAGATACTTCCAACTAGAGTGCTTCAGTTTATGTAATTAAACTTAAAAAGTTGCTTAATTTGAAAATTTGTACATCTATACATTTGAAACTTACAGGATTATAAATTTGAGAATTTGATCAATGATGAATTTTTAAATTTGGAAATTTGTACACTCACAAATTTTTAAATGAAAAGTATTTTTATAAATTTTTAAATTTAAGAAAATGAGTATTTATAAATTTTTTTATATGAAAATTTATATACTTTTAAATTTTTTAATTTGAGAATCATGATTTCAAAGATCCCCAAAGATTTCAAAGATTTCTAATTTACTAAATTTGGAAATTTCCGATTTTAAAAATCTATAAAGTGAAAAACTTGTAGATATCAGCATCTACGATTAAAAAAATTGATAAATTTAAAAATCTAAAAATATCAAAATTTCTAAATCTGTCTTAAAAATTTATAGGTACTTGTATTTTACCATGTACTTTTAAACACCTACAATTATAGCCATTCTCAAGGTAAAATTTCAGTGAACATAATGATTCAAAGAGATTCACGGTCATTTAAGATCATGAACATAAAAAAGAACGAAAAATACAAATTCAGTAAAAAAGGACGAAAAATAAAAATTTATCAGCTAATCAAAAATATACGGATTTATAAAAAATAAAAAATTAATTGACCTTCAGATTCCCTAAGCACATAACCTGCAAAAGTATTTTGCACATCATGTAATGGACTACTCAAATCCAAACAATTTTTGTCTTAAAATTTCTTCCTATCTCAAAAAATATGAATATAACTTATATTCCCGATCACATCACAGATAATGGGATTTAACACTATTTCTACCAGGAGGTGTCAAAAGACACCTTCCAAATTTTAACTTAAAGTTATTCTGTAAGTTGAATCATTTCTCCACAATTAATTTTTTGACTTTTCATACAACAATTGTTAAATTAATTCAGCGATGCCATTTTCTTTCAGCTCATCCTAGATCTAAAAATGTGCATATGGTATACTTATTTCTATCATGACGTGTCTTTTGACACCTTAAGGATGACAGTGTCTAATTTTAAACCATTTTACATATAAATATCAACCATTTTGCAGCATCATATCAATTATAATCCGATTAGAGAATCCTGATTTCAGTTGTAAAGGAAAATACAGGAGTTGCGGCATAAGTTTGATATTCGCTTATTTCCCGCCAGGTTGCATTTCAGTGTACACTGCTATATTTATATTTTATAGATCGATGAATTAAGCTAGAATTTACAACCCGATTAAATAATCTCCAATAAAAACACATCAATGTATCAATAAATATATTCCCCAAATTATCTACATTTGACTGATAATTTGAAATCCCAACAGTTTTGACAATTATTTGCATTCAAACGAGAAGGTGTCAAAAGACACCTTTTGGTCGAAATAAGTATACACAAAATCATGGTACAAATTGTGTTAAATAGTCAAGTACAGTATTGAAGAAACTTCTTCTTTATTGCCAATTACAAGAATTTTGAACTAATACACCTCGGTAGCCATATCACAAGAGTCTACTTGTACCTAAAGTGGGATGCAAATTATTATACGCGAATAAAAAGTTACTTTTTATAACTTTAACCGATGAAATAGATCAGATATTTTTATTGGCAATGTTACAATATAATGTACTGTATATTTTGTCATGATGTATTATTTTTTAACAATAATACAGCTAATTAACCCTTTGCACTACGAAGGCGACGCTCACCATTCGGTTTAACCCTTAACAGTCTTCATCAGAATAACATACCTGGTACACTGGGACATTTAAGGCCCCAGCCTCTAAAAATGTTTCTTACAAAGAAGCTACTCATTATTTTAACTTGAAAAAAATTATAAATAATCGTTGGAAGTTGTTTTGACATTTCACAGCTGATTTCAGTAAATTTAAAATTGGAAGATTAAAAAAAAATCAGAAACGTGAAAAAGTTGGAAAGATGACGGTTTTCATACAAAAATTCAACTTTTTTCAATTTTAATGTAAAAAGCTAAAATTTTAGCCGAACACTCTTGAGATGTAACAGTTTAAGGAAAAAATAGTAAAAAGTGTTTCAAAACTTTTATTCAGATTTTCAGGATATAAAATGAAGCTAAAACTGAGGTCGTTTCATACCCCTGTATGACTGCTGATACAACAATTTGTAATAAATATTTTTTAACTAAATCTATAATATTATGTGATAAACATTGTGAAAAAGACAATAGCAATTAATAATAGAGAAATAATATCTTCAAAAGAATTCGTCAAACATTTCAACTAAAAGATTTTTGAATTACCATCTGGCAAGTAAAAATGCCTTCGAGTGTAAAGGTTGAAAAGTAAAAATCGAACGCAATATTATACAAGAAAATACAATTACTTAATATTTCGCTCCGCCATTTACAATCTTAAACACATAAAAATCCAGCACCTACCGAGTATAACGTCGCTTAAATCGAAGTCAAGGTTTTCGCCCAACCACTAACAGTAACATGGAAACCTGCACTTGTATCCACACTTGCCTTCTATTCCACAATATATCAATAACATTGTCAAACTAATTAAAATCGCGTAGTTTGAAAAAAAAATCTCTCGAGTATAATAATTCGGCTACCGCTGTACATAGATGGAGGTGACGGTTTCGCTCGCGGAATACCGAGGATAATTCTAAAAGAATTTCCATTCCGGCTTTACATTCCACACTCTAGTTCACGAAAGTAGCTCCGTGAAAGTGAGACGTTGAAACTTTCTTGAATTACCTGAGAGAAATGCCTGTGGAATTTCTTCTGTCTCGCACTGCTGGTAGTCGTTGGCGAAGACGTAGACGAAGATCTGCTAACCTTTCCTGGGGTCTGTGAGACAGTGCCAGCTGCCATTGATGGTGTACTTCTGCTGAGCGGTTTCGAAAGATGACTGAAACACGACAAATATATCAAACGTGACGTTGTATATACATTTGTTACAAAGAAATTATTTTCATTTTTAATATCGACGATATTCGGCGAAAGGATTCAAGTGTTGGTTTGAAAATATAGCGCGGTCGTAAAATTGTTCGAGCGTGAAAAAATACATGTGGGGAGATAACAAATTTTTGCTGTATTCAGGGCCACTTGATGTACTGCAAAGTAAGAACCAAATTTCATGTGGACTTTATTGATATAATGTTTATGTTAAAAATTTGGAAAGAACATAATTATATGAATTGTTTATCTGAACAAATATTTAAATAAATTATTTATGTAAGTTGTTTATATAAGTTATTTGTATAAATAAATAGTTAAATAAATTATTTATTTAAGTACACATTTCGATAAACTATTCCTGTAAATAACCAAATAATTATAACAAAAATTAAATAAATAGCCGTAATAATCTATTAAAATCTTTTAAATATAAAAATTCTACTTTTAAAGAATTTATAAATAATAAATAAATAAAATGAATTTAAATACGATACAAAAATTAAGAGCAAACATTTTATTACACATTTTTCTCGATCATAAAAACTTTACTCACCGCTTAAGTTACAAAATTACAATTCTAAAGCAACGTGAAACGAATCGAATAATCAAGAATTTATCAAAAATAAGAGAAAAATAAATTCTATTAAAAATTTGCAACTTGCTGCAGAAACTACAAGAAAATGTAGTGTAGTTTATATGAAAGCAAAGACCCCACCAGTGACACTGGTTCGCACATTAGTCATAAATTGCATCACGATGACCGTGATTGTTTATTTCGAGTGATTATTAGATTGCAGATGTTCGTGTAATGTGTATTTTTGTAGCAGACTGGTAAATGGGACATGCATAGATTATCTCGTTTTCAGAGAAGTTTAAGGGAGTTTCTTATTTCGCGAGTGGGAACACTCAGCGATGTTTGAGACACTGTTTAGTGAATGTACAATCAAGAGCGAATCTCATTTCCCTAGGTCTAGGGTTGGCAACCTTTCTGGAGTTAAGAGCCATTTTTTTCCCGATGTGATAAATTATTTTTCTAAAAAGCCAAATATAAGTACAGGTAACCCTCTTACAACACAGTATCTTATAATACGGTTTCGCTATAACACGATTCATAAATTGCGGGAACCCTCCTGCAACACGGCATCCTATAACACGGTTTCGCTCTGACACGATAAGAAAATTGCAAAAACCTTTGTACAACACTGCATTTCTACAGCCGCGGTGAGGCTTGCCGTCTTAAAGATACAGTGTTGCGGAAAGTATTTCTTTTCATCTCCGTAGCCTGAAGACAAAAGTGCCTCACGCTGCTGATCGGCAGTCTGCGTCGAGCCACGGTGTGCTAAAAAATAATTTTTTCGTCTTTAAGACATTAAATTTCAGTCGCAAGACATGTCCGATAAAGATAAAAAAACAACGTTTAAGAGGAAATTTATTTCTTTAGAAGTAAAGATACAAATCTTGGATCGTCTTTTGAAAAGAGAAATTAATACAAATTTATGTAGAATTAAAAAAAATATTTGTTTTGAATAAGTTTTCGGAACGTAACCCTCCTTTTTGTGCTGGCTCTGGGTCTCATACAACACGGTTTCACACAACACGGCATTTTTTAGGAACCTATCTACCGTGTTATAGGAGGGTTACCTGTACATACATCGGTAATATGTATTAAAAAAAATAATATAACCATTATCTGCTGTGAAACATGTATTGATTGTGAAATCAAAACATCCTACTTTGCGTAGTAACAGAACATATAAGTCAACGTATTAAAGAAAACGGAAACAGTTTTTGGTTTTTAGTGTGGCGTCGGTGAGTGTGGAGAGCAAGGTTAGCTAAAGCTAGGTTTACATGCATGCGATCTGCCGCGCATTTTGATGTGTGCGCAGGATTATTATATTTGTTTGGCAATTGCAATATTGCTGTTAATTTTTCAATATGTACTATTAAACTACTCAAGAGCCACAAGTATGATTCTACTGAACCGCATGCGGCTCGTCAGCCACAGGTTGCCGACCCCTGCCCTAGGGAAAATATGACAATCAAGGGGAAGAAGACAACTCTTATCTACTTAGAAAGTAAAATTTTTGTATTTAAAAGATTTGTTTAATAGATCATTGCGGCTATTTATTTATTTCATTTTGTTTTATAATTATTTGGTTACACAAATACAAAAGCGATCGGTTACTGAAATTTAGGAATTTTTTGGGATTCAGAAATTTTGGGGTTCGGTTAAGGGTGAAGTTTGGAGACTTCGAGTATGATTTTTGGGGATTTTTTGGACCTCTGGCGGATAATTGATACTCTCAGATGATCGTTGTTTATTTTATTGTGTATTGGTCAGGAGAGACAAAAATAGTAGATATTAGATTTCCAAAAATGTGAAAATGCAATTTCGCTTTGCCAGGATCAACTAAGAAACAATATTTCGTCATGATTTCTTTTGTAAAATATTCTTTGTACACTGATCTAGTAAAGACCCCGATTTTGCAACTTACCCTTAAAATTTCACGAGCAGAAAACATGCAAGTTTTTATAGAGGAAATTTGTCACGATCCATTTTTCAAAAATGGATGTATCTATTAGTAACCACGTTCCTATGAATGATCAAATGTTTACTTTATTACATTAAAAATGCCAACTAAAACAAATTATTAATAAAAACCTTAACACATTCAAGTTAAGTATGTTATTTATTATTTCAAAGATTGTTCATTTGTTAAGGTGTACATTGACAAATATAATTTTACTTTTAATAAAATAAATAATGTATATATACATATTTCCAAAATTATCAATTTTATTTAAAAAATGTACGGGTCTATATCATAATTTGTTAACGTGTCAAATTATCAAGAAATATAGATGCGTTAAATTTAAAAGCGCCTTGAATTAATTTTAGTTTTTAAATCAATTTAAAAAGAGAGGAAAGACCTAACCTATAAAACACGGTACACAGTACCATCACCCCTACTAAATTTTAAAGCTATTCAAGCAATTAAGATTAATACTGTTACTAATTAATAGGGGAACATGTAATTGTCAAAATATAATCACTAACATAATGTAAATAGCTGTAATTAATGATATGGATCTGAAGAGGACCGGAAAAAGAAAGTCAAAAGATAATTTTTACATTGTTCAAATTTCGCTATTTTTCAGACGTGTTAAATTTATTATAAATAAAATTACTCTAAATTTGTATCAAGTACTTGTTAAAGCTTTAATAATAATAATAACTAAATATACTAATTAAAGTTTGAATAATGTCAATACCTATAAAATACTATGAAGACTCATTTATTTTTAAAAAATAGAACGTTCTAAAGATTATTGAATTTTTTTGTTCCCTACAGTTGAAAACCACATGATACATACAGGGTGTTACCTGTAACGCTACTCACGATTTTTCACCCACTTGCAGCCACCTTACAAAAAAAAGTTTAGAACAATATTTGTAGAGTATGAAGTGCACAATAGATATTAGTAAAGCAAATTTCGAAAACATTTTGTTTTCTTGGCAAAGTCAAGGTCACCTTGGGTTTTTTAAATAGGAACATAGATTTTTTTTTATTCATAGCTTTAGAGGGCATCGAGACGAATTCAAAACGCATATTACATGATATTTTTATTAACATATTTTTCGATTCACAGAAGTGCAAATGTGAAGTACTTAGCTTTTGACTTTGGTAGTGTAACCATTATTTGATTCCAAACAGATTACTGAATGTAAACACACGACTAGAATGAAAGAAAAATAGACTTTATTTAATTACATGTTCAAATGCATTCCACCTTCCATCAGGCAATATTCCGCTTTTGTACCTCGCATTTCCACTTCTGTAAATCGAGTAATATGTTAATAAAAATATTATGTAATATATGTTTTGAATTCGTCTCGATATTCTCTAAAGCTATGAATAAAAAAAAATGTATGTTCCTATTTAAAAAACCCAAGGTGACCTTGACTTTGCCAAGAAAACAAACTGTTTTCGAAATTTGCTTTACTAATATCTATTGTGCACTTCACACCCTGCAAATATTATTGTAAACTTTTTTTTGTAAGGTGGCTGTAAGTGGGAGAAAAATCGTGAGTAGCGTTACAAGTAACACCCTGTATACAGTATTTATTTTGCATAATTAAAAAGTGGAAATAAAAAGGTTGTATCATTTTTTGTTAATAGGAAGCAGGTGTTTATACAAAAGGTAATACATATCAGTACATATGGATATTACAGTTTCTCAAATTTCTTATAAACAAATTTTGATATATCCCGTTAATAAATCACATTTTGATAAAGGAAAAGTTGTTCTTCTTAGAAACTTGAATTTGACATACAGTTTTATTTGTTTTCACTTGTCAATTCATACTGCGTATTTTTGAAATATGGATCAAATATATTGTAAGTTCGAAACACGTCAGTTAAAATACCTTGCAAGATTAAAATATATGTGGGTCAAAATATATTGCATGTATGAAATAAAGCGAAAATATATTGCGTGAAATGAAAGCTAAAATATATTGAAACATAATAGATTAAAGTATATTGCATGTTTGAAACATGATATGTTAAAATATATCTTGTATCTCGCATATATCACAATTATTTAGCAAATTTAAATTTAAAGAAAATCACACGTGTAAAAATACAGAAAAAGTTTTAAAATTACATTCTAATTTTAACTCGTATTTATTTTATATCGCATACCGTGCATTACGTGAAAAATTTGGTTATCCATTCCTTTCATTATCGTGATAATTTTACGGTATTTTTGAACTTTTAAAAACATCTTTAAATACTTCAAACTTTCAGATAATTATATTTAAAAAATCAATTCTTGCTTCATGTTCATTATCATGTTCATGTGAATTAAAATAGGTTCAGGTTTAGATTTTTAAAAAATACATTTTTGTAGATATCTGGAAATTGACGATTTTTATATGCAATATATTTTCCTTTTTTATATATTTCAAATATAGTATAGTATGGTATAGTATATTGTAGTATAGTATAGTCTTTCATGAATAAAATGGCGACGTAAGAAAAGTAGGCTCATTATTTAACAAATTTTATTTATATTTATTTTTTTTATGCATACTTGTAGTTATCTAATACATTTTTAATAATACTTAATTAAAATTGAAATCTTTTACAAATTAGTATCTTCAAAATAAGAATTACATCGACAATCATTATTTATGAGAAAATTTTATCATTCATATAATATATTTATTTTTATTTATTTATTTAATGCACTATCCATAGACTTACATGTGTTTGTGAATATAAAAATATATTATTTAAATATCTATTACATTTTAGAATATTTATTAATGAAAATTATAATTTTTGTTTAATATTTTCAGAATAAGGTTTCTGAAAATTATTTTGAAAATCATTATCTATAGAAAAATTATATTTATACGTATTTCATTATTCATATTTTATAGTTATGTATTGCATTTTATGATGTTTAATAATCAAAATAAAAGTTGCTGTTTAAATTAATATTTTCAGAATTCAAATTTGAACTATTTTTATAATTATCATTTATAATAAAATTTTATTTATATTTGTTTTATTATTAATACATTTTAATTATAAGAGAAGGTACGAATATGGGACAGTCTTTTTATTTTTAGACTTAGGCAATGTAGAAATATTCATAAACAAAGAATTAAGCACAGAAATTTGTAAAACTTTACATGGAATTTGTTACATAAACATAAATATTATCCAGAACTTTCGTTCATTTCTCTCTTGTTCTAAATAAAGGCGAATTCAAATAAGTACATATAAATTAGAGTAATAATATGAAACATTGTTACTTTTCGCAGAAATAAATCATGAAACTCTGTTGAAACATTAATAAAAAAGTTTTAATGACATACAGGCCGCTGAATTTTATTATTTATTAAATTATTACTAATTACTAATTACTATTACTTTTTAATTATTAAACTATGTTAAATAATAATATTTGTATTTTTATTTATAGAATACGTCAATGTTTAAATCGAATAAAATTTCTATACTTTTAAATTTTATTTAAAATTTCCTTCCCTCATAAAATTCTAATTAAAACTCTATGTGTAGAGATATTTGCAATATTTCTATGTGTAGAGTGTTATAACAGATAGTAAAATTATCTTTACCTAAACTCCCATTTTTTCGACAAGTGTCTACCAATGCTATTGTAATAAACACAAAGTATTTTGTCGCACCTTTTGGAAAATCTTCGAATTTTCGGGCTCCATACGTCATTGCTCCACATGTCGTACTTCGATATGAACATTTTGGGATCCGTTTGAAGCACCATTTTTACCAAATCTGATGGACCACAAATCTTAGACAAAAAAACTAAGATTCCACAGATTTTCTCAAGCAACTGGTTTTCTCTAAGATGAATCGATAATTCGACGACGCGAATTGTCGAACAACTTCTGAAGATTTGTCGAAAATTGGGGATGCAATTGGCTCAATCGCTAATTGCGTATAAACGAAGATCGGTCACAAAAGACAATCAAAGACGTATTACGTTTCTTCTTCATAAATAAATAAATAAACTCGACTTTTCATCGAATATAAGATGTATCGAAAATATTTAACCTTATTGAGCACCGAGTCAGTTATGACCCAGACAAGACATGGAAGTATATTGTAACGAAGACAACAAACTTTCATATATTTCGAAAACTTAAAACTTAAGAGAATTATATTTTTAATAAGGTACAGTTCTAAAATTAAACTTGAATCGAGAACTTTTCAAAGCGTTGCAATAATTTTGCGTCAAATTTATTTAAAAATCGTCCGAACTTTTCCACCAAATACGATAAGAGCTTGGCAAAAGCGTCCCATTAATGAACAGTCCACTGATAACGAGCGAAAAACATCGGGTATTAAACAGAAAAATCAAATATGTATTAACAGAAAAATCAACACTTTCCGACACCAGTAATTTCTTCAGCACTTAACCACAATCTATTTGAAGAGAAGTTGAAGCATTTATAAACACATCACTGATAATGCAGAGGACAGTTAATAAATTTGGAACATCATTGCACGTGATAACAGTTTACTCGATCCACACGTGTACTACTGTTTGCTCGGTGAATTTTGGTACAGCAATAAGTCACTAAAACGAATTTGGTACTTTTAATATCGAGTTTTCAATGAGGATCGACGGGTTGGTTGATCAAGTCACGCATGATACCGTGTTCACGACTGGTGAACGCAGAAACGCAGTGCTATCGATAAATCGCGATACTGATAATACGCTCACAGAATATCACGCCTTTTTTATTTCGTGGACGAGCGCCGATCAGGAAAACTAAAAAATTTCGCGATAACGCGCAAGTGTTTCTAGCAAACGCGTTTTTCGCGGAACCGAACTGTATTTATAGGAATAAACGTTCCTAGAATTTTTATGTGTGGGTCAGCAATAGCGATATTGAGTTATCACAGAGTGGTGTGATTTGAAAATTTGGTAATTTTGTAGTTTGAAAATTTAGAAGTTTGGAATTGTTAAATAGGGACGTTTGGAATGTTGAGATTATGAATATTTTGGATTTAGTTTGGAAATTTCTTGATTTGGGAAATTTTAGAATTTGAATACTTGGAAATTAGAAACTTGGAAATTTGAGAATTAGGGGGTTGGGAATTAAGGGATTTATAATTCGGAAATTGGAAATTTCACCGAGTTATAACAGATATGGTGTGATTTGAAAATTTGGTAATTTTGTAGTTTGAAAATTTAGAAATTTGGAATTGTTAAGTAGGGACGTTTGGAATGTTGAGATTATGAATATTTTGGATTTAGTTTGGAAATTTCTTGATTTGGGAAATTTTAGAATTTGAATATTTGGAAATTAGAAACTTGGAAATTTGAGAATTAGGGGGTTGGGAATTAAGGGATTTATAATTCGGAAATTGGAAATTTCACCGAGTTATTACAGATATGGTGTGATTTGAAAATTTGGTAATGTTGTAGTTTGAAAATTTAGAAATTTGGAGTTGTTAAGTAGGGACGTTTGGAATGTTGGGATTATATTTTGGATTTAGTAGTTTAAGAATTTTTAAATTTGGAAAGTTTGGAATTTTAGGATTTGGATATTTGGAAATTAGAAACTTGGAAATTTGAGAATTAGGAATTTAGGAATTAAGGGATTTATAAATCAGAAATTGGAAATTTGAGAATTAATGGATTTAAATTCGAGAATAGAGAATTCCGAAATTTGGAGTTTTTAAAGTTTAGAAATTTTTAGATTTACTACAATGAGAAATTTGGAATTTTGAGATTATAAAAATTTCGGATTTAGCAATTTGGGAATTTGGAAATTTGAAACTTGGAAAATTCAGAATTAAAACTTTGGTAATTAAGATTTTTAAAATTCGATAATTGAGAATTTCAAAATTTGGAGTTTGAAAATTTAGAAATTTAGGGGTTGAGAATTTTTGAATTTGTAAATTTGGGAATTGAAGATTTTTAAATTTGTAAATTTGTGGCTTTTCAAAGCTAACATTTTCAAAACTTGGAAATTTAGAAATTTGCGATTTTAACACTTTTATTTTTGAACTTTTACTTTGAAGATTTAAAAACTTAACGTTGTAGAAAATTGTAAATTTATAATTAAAATCCTGTTTAATCCCTATTTCATAAATAAACTAACTGTTAACGAAAATCATTTCATTTTGATTGTGACAAACAGAAACAAATAATTTAGCAATTACACCAATATAGGGCCATCTTAAAAAATGGCGGGAAATCATTTCCGTACACTTTTTGATGCTTCCTTGATACATAATTATAAAATATTATTCTTCCAGATTTGAAAGACTATAACACCAACAGTGTTAAAATATCTTTAATACTTAATAATAAATATAATTATTCATAAATAAACTCATGAAAAATGAAAATATTTATTTCTTGATGTGTTGTATCATAATAGAAAATCCAAATACTTTTTGACGCTTTGTTCATGAATATTTATAATTTATTGAATACTATTTTGCAAATTCAAAAAACTACAGTACCAACCCTATTAAAGTATCATTATTACTCAGTAGTTAATAGAATTGTATACAAACCCGTTACAAATCTCAATACTTCTTTATTTATTGTATTGCAACAAAAATTCACTTTCTCACACCACTAT
The DNA here is from genome assembly GCA_945859595.2 of Megachile willughbiella. Lineage (NCBI taxonomy): Eukaryota > Metazoa > Arthropoda > Insecta > Hymenoptera > Megachilidae > Megachile > Megachile willughbiella. The sequence goes on from OX243796.1 coordinate 18,493,281, forward strand.
ACAATTTTTAATATAATATTTTTATATTTTTATTACAATAGTTGGCAGTTTGAGAATCATAGTGATGTAAGTTCAAATTTATTAAAGTACAAGTACACTCTTTACCAAAAAATTATTACAACAAGAAAGAATATCATTGTTTTGTAACCAAAATGTTTACAAACACGACGATGAAAATCAGTTTTAATTAATCTTAATTTAACAATGCGCTTGTAGATTATGATGATTAAAAATCTGTTTTGTACTTTAACTTTTACAGATATCTCGTAACAAGTTTCGGAATTTACAAATCTGTTTCTGTAACTGCGACATATATGTATAGATCTGATAACAATGAACACAAAACATTACTTTACGCGAAACACGGCAATATAGGGGGTCTCTAAAGTGCGACCCAACCCTTGTATTTCGGAAACGACTTTAACACGTTGACTGCCACGTTGAAGCAGTTGCAAATTTTATTAGCTAGTATTTTTACTTCTAATAAAACTTACCGAATATTTTATTTTCCATAGTTCCAAGTAATTAATACGAGTATTTTCAGTTAGGAAAGCGAACAAATTTTTAATAATGTAATTCTTAGATCTGTATCGAAATTTAAGGGTAGCCCATGTATGGGTAATATAGCAGTCAAAGTATTAAATATGAAGAAATGTTTCAGACAAAAGTTGTAGAATATCAAGGTGGAAATAAGATGGGGCAACAATTTGACCTTAGATGATCGCTTGAAGGTCATGTGAACATCTTCAGTTTCTTAAATAGAACCCCCAATTTTTCATTGCGTATTGTAGCCCTCGATAAAGAGTGTGCAAATCACTCCTAAGATATGAAGCTTCAAAGTCTACATATCGTCGGCATTCATATTACTCAAGGTGTACTGCGCAAAAGGTAGCACAATCAAATTTACGCCATTTATGTGTCAATTTTGAAGATTCATATCTTGGAAATAACTTGCACAAAAAACAAACAAGTGTTTTGAAAACGTCTCAATGAGAATTAAAAGAATATGCAATAAAAAATGGGGTGTTCTATTTAAGAAACTGATTCACGTGACCTTCAAACGACTATCCAAGGTCAAATTGTTGCCATCATCTCTCGTCCCCCTTAATATTTTACAACTTTTGTCTGAAATATTTTTCCATATTTGAAATCGTTCCCAAAATATAAGGGTGGGGTCGGACTTTAGAGAGAGCCTCCATGTGACTCACACTTCTACGATTCTTAATCCACCAATTATTCGTTAAAATCCTTCGAATTAATGATCAAACAATTTTTCTGCAGTTAACAACATGCAGATTATTAAAAAAATGGAATATTGTTTCCTAAAAACAAATAAAAAGTATTATATTATATATAATAATTTGTGAACTGATACATTGTTTTATACAAAAATGAAATTTTAATGATTTTAATGTAAGAAACTGAACTAGGTATATGACGGAATATAAATATAAATAATATAACAATAAAACATGTGATGAACACAAGAATAACCAATAACGGAAAATTTTATTTTAATTGTTGCTAATTTTATACAAATATTCAAGGGTTTATATCATATTAATGAAACTGTTGAATCTTGGTACTTTTTTATTTTTATGTATCAAAGCAATTTTGCTTATATGCTAAAATAATATTAATTTGTTTAAATTTTCAGTATAAATATAAAGTGATTCAGTATTACAATCTTTTTCTAAATTAACAAAATATTGAAATTCTGAGGAGTTAGTATATTTTATTTCAACTTATTTTCTACATAACTTTTGTCCTTTCTATATTTTAATATTATTTTAATATATCGAATCAAACTTCCCAAGTTCTAAATTTGAAAATTAGACAGTTGGAAATTTTTAAATTAAGTTTTCAAATTTATAAAAAGTACATAGAAAGAGGAACGATATAAAAAAAAGCAGAAAAGAATGATTGACGATTCTGAAAAGATTTGAACTCGCATTACAAATTATTCAAGAACTTAGCACTCTGTCTATGGTATCATAATTATATTATTTGGTAATTTATTATTTCTTGAAATGGAAAAATTAAATATTAAATATATTCCCAAGCAACAAGTGTTGAAAACAACATCCAAATATGAGTCATATTATTTTTGTTCTACATTCATCAGAAAAAAATTTTATCAAAATAGATGATCGAACGGATATGTCTCTTTGTGAGATGCCGCAGGGTTCCATATTAGATTCTAAACGTTGCGTGTTTTATTATTTAGGAAACAGAAAATTTTATTTTTTAGAATTAGAAAGATAGACATTTGCGTTTTTTCGGAATTAAGAAAGTAAGAATTTGGAACTTGGAAATTTAGGAAGATAGAAATTTGGGATTTGGAGATTTAGGAATTTACAAGTTTGAAACTTTGGGAATGTAAGAATTTAAAAATTTGAATGTTTGGAAATTTTAGGATGTAGGGATTTGGAAATCTAAGAGTTTCGAAATTTGGAAATGTAGGCATATAGACATTTTGATGGTTGGAAATTTGGAAATTTAGGGGTTTACATATCTAAGAGCTTGGAAATTTGGGAATGTAGGGATTTAGAAATCTAAGAGTGGGAAATTCAGGAATGTACGCATTTAGAAATCTAAGAATTTGAAAATTTTAGAATTTAAGGATTTAAAAAATCTAAGAGTTTGGAAATTTGGGAATTAGAAATAGGGATTTAGAAATTTGAAAATATAAAAATTTGAAAATGCAGAAATTTAGAAATTTGAAAGTACGAAAATTTAGAAATGTAAGGATTTACAAATGTAAAAGTTTGGAAATCCAACTAGTTAATATAATACATCAATGTATTATAATATAAATGTACTGACAAATAATTAAACAAAATTATAGCATGAATTTTGTACGACTGTCACAATCATCACTGTATTTAATAAATGATACAAAACTGTGAACACGTTGTCGTTACAAAGAAATGAATGGTCCGAAAAATAATCAGATCATCAAAGAAAATTTCATTTCAAACATTTATCGCACAGGTGTCATTGAAGCGCACTTTGCCTCTTGTTGTTCTTACTGATGTGAACAGGTGTATCGTTATCATCTGATACATTATCAGCTTGCCAATAGTTAACAAAAATCATTACAAAATTCTCAATATTTAATTCTTGGTACATAGTAATTTAACAAACGAGGTTGTTCATAATTGATAATGTTGTAATTTCAAAGTTGTAAGAGCAAAATCTCTTAAAAAAAAATGTAATTCTCTTTTATACACAAAATTTGGCATCTGTAATTTGAATTTGATATTCGGTATAAGACGTTCAGGAAATAAGCCTTGTCTTTTCATATTAAAAAATAGTTCAATGAAATTTTGTTATCTTCTTAAAATAATTAGAAAATGCGTCAAATGTTCAAATAAATCAGATCAAAGTTAATAAAATATAAAATTGTTACAATAAAACAATGTTACTGTTAACAATAACGCTGATCAATGAAATTAAATGTACGATTTTTGCGAAATTAATGAAATGTAGAGAATCACAAACTATACATTAAAACAGTACACCCTATATGACGCCCCTCATTGAGAAAAACGCAAAAGAAGAATTTGTTTAAATTTTCCGACAATTTATAACAAATTGACAAAGTTAAAAAAAATATTTTAAAATAGCCCAATCCTTCATGAATAAAACAAAAAAAAATTAGCTAAATCGGTTGAGTAGTTTCTGAGAAAAAAATTCGTAAGTATTTTCGCAAAAATGGGCAAAAATTGCAAACTTTGAAGGCTTGTTATTCCTTAACAAATTCGAAACCGGCAAAATGATGACTTAAACCCCCCCTAATTTCACATGGACTACAACATATTTCGATTAGAGCAAAATCGCAGATGATGACTTCCAAAAGTGATCGATTTGGCGCGGAATGACCCACTTATTAAACATATGAAGATACACTTAATAAGTTAAATGTGTTAAGATACATTGACAAAAATAAAGTCAAGAATTAAAAGGTAAAAAACAAATGTCCGAGATACAATCATAAATTTAATGCAACATAACTGTCGGTCAAACAAAAGAAAAGAAAAAAAGGACGTTAAATTATTTAGAACTACAGGCAAAACTGAACAGATGGTTGTGAAATGTTAATACACGATCAATATATTCTAAACCGTTATTGCGGCATGAGAGTTAACTTTAGTTGATGGCTTTCGGAAACAATCTTCAGCCATGCTCGCTTGTCTACCGCGTTATGTAACAGCATATTACAAGCCGTGGTCCAGAAACGACCGGCTGGGATAATTGTACTAACCCCGTTCGTCAAGGCCAGCCATTAGCCTCCAGAGTAGGTTAAGAAGATTAAGGGAGGAAATAGAAGAAAAAAGTGTTATCGGATCAAGTTCTAGATTACTAGCATACGGAGCTTTCACTCGTTCAACTACACCGATCGAGTAAATTATTTAACTCGAGAGCGAACGTTTGCCAACAAAGTTTCGATATAAGTGAATGTTTCGGATTTGACGTTCTGTTTACATCGTGTTGTTCCTACGTTGGAAGTTTGCTGAATGTAGAATAGGAAGAGCGAAGGAAATCGAATGTAAATAAATAGTAACGTATCGGTCAAACAATCCTGATGCAAAAATAAAACTTTTTTATTTTCGTTGAGGTTTGTCAACGCATGACAGTATGTGTGTGTGTGTGTGTGTGTATGGTGCGCGAAGTTTGCCGCATGAAGTTTGAGTCCCTGTCTTTTGTCTTGTGCTTCTTCGCTGTTTCTAACGTTATGTACACCGCGTGGTTTTTACTATGATTTAATGAATGGATTAATGGATACAAAAGTGAATATTCATTACTTTAAATCAACCCATAATTCGAACAATTTTTTAATTTTTCCTTATGAAACTTTCTCAGGTTTTTCTCATTAAAATGAAAACATGCGTAATTTGAATTATATTTACTGATTTAATTGACTATAAAAGTTGCTAATACAGAGGTAACTCAACACCTCTGTAAATGAAAAAAAGTTTCATTTTTTTATTTTTAATGCATTCTCTATACAACTTTCTCCATCGTATTCGAGACATTTTCCTGATAAAAATGAGGCCAAACACGACGTAACTGGAGTCATATTTACTTGCAATATTTACTTGCAACGAGGAGTAAAGTCGTCGATATAAACGTAACTATACATATATTTATTTGAAAATACAAATAAATATGTTCCGAATCACATCGTGTTTGGTCTCATTTTAGTAAGGAAAATGTTGCAAGTATATTAATAAACGTTTCATAAAAAAAAATCAAAAATAAAAGTTTTATTCTTGCATTATGACTGACCGTCCGATATGTGACTGTTCGTTTAAGTTCAGTCTCCTTCGCTCGCTGTTCTTTCCTACGTTCGGCAAAACTATTGGCGATGGGGGTACATTTTCACCGCGGGGACGAATTAACACATCCATCCCCAAGGCAATTATAATTTATTTTTATATCACCATTAGACTTCGCCTCGCGTTCATGTGCTTTATTTGAATTTTGGTGTTTTTACATTTTCGAGTAGTTGAAGCATATTGTATTTCATTTCTTGAATAAATCTTTCTCGTTCTTGATATATTGCATCACTTCGATTATCTCCCATAACAGAAACATCGGTCGATGTAAAATCTATACGATATACGTTAAAGTTTATATTCGCAAGATTTGCGTATATTGAATGATTACTGTATTGGCGCGTTTTTTAAATCTGCAAATGTTTAATGTAGCGTGTAGTATAAAGATATCTGAAATTTAGAATGTGAAAATTTTAAAATATAACGATTTTGTAATTTAGATATTCTGATGTATAGAAATATGGAAACGTCAAAATTTTTAAATTTGGACATTCAGAAAATTCGAAATTTGGAAATCCTACTGCTAAGAAATTTGGAAATTTCAGAATTTAAAAATTTAGAAATTTGGAAACTGAGAAATTTAGAAATCTCTAACATTTTGAAGTTACAATATTTAAAATTATTATCAAAAATTTTCAGTATCTCAAATTCAGAAACTTTTAAAATCTTTAAATTCACAAATTAAAAATGTAATAATCTACAAATTAAAAAATGTCAAAATTTTAAGAATCATAAAGTTCAAATATACAAAGTGTAAAATGATGTATAAAGGGACTTCCTTTTCTACTGTGAATTCTACGAAGCTCAGAGGTATTAATATCAACGTATCTGTATTTTAATATTTGATCTGTTAGCAATATTATCAATATTGTAACTCGCAGGTGCATGTCTGATGGATACAGCAAAAGGATTAATGATAAAACCACGTTTCTGAATCATCCTGCTGATTAACAACACATATTGATTTATAACACCATGATTCATCCTTTCGAATTCCTTGATCTGCAAATTCACATATCTCCAAATACTTTGACTGCAAAATATCTAGATTTTCAAATTAAAAGGTCCTAAAATTTCTACGTTCTCAAATACAGCGATTCCCAGGTACTTGGGTTTCCAAATCTCTAGATCTGCAAACCACTGCATTCGCCAATTGTTAGACTCCCAAATTCCTAAATGCATAAATTTCCAATTTTTAAAATGTTTAATTTTTCAAAATTCCAAATTTCCAAATGCGCAAATCATCAAATCTTCAAGTTCAAATTTCACTCTCTTTCAGGTCTCGAAATCCAAAGATTCCTGTATCTCTAAATCCACAAATCCCAAGGTCCAAACATTTCTAGATACCGGAATCCCAAGGCCCTAAAATTCACAGGTCCCATAATTTCAAGCTGTTAAAATTTCAATGGCCCAAAATTCAAAAGTTCCCATCTCTAAATCCCCAAATCACAAGATCCCAAAATTACTAAATCCCGAAATGCAAAGGTTTGTATTTTTCTAAATCCCCAAATCCCGAGATCCTAATATTCCCAGGTCCCCAAATTTAAAAATCCCAAAATTCTTAGGAGTCGATATCCAAAGATTCCCATATCCCTAAATCCCCCAATTCAAAAATCCCCAAATTTCTAAGTACCAGAATTCAATGGTCCAAAAATTCCTAGGACTCTAAATCCTAAGTTTCCAAAATTCCTAGTTCCCGAAATCCAAAAATTCCCACATCTCTAAATCTCCCAATTCCAAAATCCCCAAATTGCTAAGTACCGGAATCCTATGGTTCAAAAATTCCTGTTCCCAAATCTCAAGTTTCCAAAATTTTTAGGTCCCGAAATCTAAAGATTCCCCTATCTCTAAATCTCCCATATTCCAAGATCCCCACATTTCTAAGTACCAAAATCCCACGTCCAAAAATTCCTAGATCCCCAAATCAAAAGTTTCCAAAATTTCTAGGTCCCGAAATCGAAAGATTCCGATATCTTGAAATACTCTAATTTTAAGGTCCCAAAATGTCTAGTTACTGGAATCCCAAAGTCCTAAAATTCCAAGATCGTCAAATCCCAAGATCCTAAAATTCCAAAACCACCAAATCACAAAATTCCAAAATTCTCAAGTCCCGAAATCCCAAGATCTTAAAATTCCTAAGACCTTACATCCCAAGATCTTAAAATTCCTAAGACCTTACATCCCAAGATCTTAAAATTCCTAAGACCTTACATCCCAAGGTTCTAAAATTCCTAGATGCAGAAATCCAAAGGTTCCTAAATTCTGAACCTATTCGGAAATGTTCGAATCCCAAAAAATAAACGAGCGGAAGAGCTCTCTCGCTGTTCTGCCACATTTTCCCTAGGGAAGGCAGATTTTGGCGTTGACTGTACGAAAGAGAAACCGGTACGAAGGTCGGGAACTCACCTGTCGTTACATTTCAAGGCCGCGTGGCTCGGACTCTTCGGAGGCTGAGGATTACTCGCAGCTGCCACTGTAAGCTGAGTGCCGGTAATCGGCTGTTGGCCAGCTTGTTGCGCTCCAGGAGCTACTTGAAGAGGCGTGCTGGGCGCCGATCGCGCTCCTATGGACCCCGCAGACCTGAACAAACAGAAATTTAACGATTACACCCTTATTTCGTCGACCACTCTTTGTTTTACTGGAGAAAATTAACCTCTTACATTCGAAGGTGATAAGGGACCGTCTACACCAGAGGTCGGCAAACTTTCTGGAGTTAAGAGCCATTTTTTTCCCGATGTGATAAATTATTTTTTTAAAGAGCCAAATGTAGGTACATACATCGGTATGTATTAGAAAAGATAATATAATATCTGCTGTGAAACGTGTATTGATTGTGAAATCAAAACATTCTATTTTGCGTAGTAACAGAACATATAAGTCAACGTATTAAAGAAAACGGAAACAGTTTTTGGTTTTGAGTGTGGCGTCGGTGAGTGTGGAGAGCAAGGTTAGCTAAAGCTAGGTTTACATGCATGCGATCTGCCGCGCATTTTGACGTGTGCGCAGGATTATTATATTTGTTTGGCAATTGCACTATTGCAGTTAATTTTTTAATATGTACTATCAAACTACTCAAGAGCCACAAGTATGATTCTACTGAGCCGCAGGTTGCCGACCCTTGATGTACACTATACCAGTTAGGGACAGTTCATACTATGCCAGTAATCCGTGCTAGTAGCATTGTCAATAGGTAGTCGAATTTTTGCGTTGGTTACTTTGCCTGTACCAGGTCTGTCGTTAGAAAGAGGAAATGATTCCTTTTCTTTCTTGCCTTCTTTTTCTAACGGTAGACCTGGTACAGGCAAAGTAATAAACGTAAAAATTCGACTACCTACTGGCACGAGTTACTAGCATGGCTTACTGGCATAGTGTAAACGGTCGTACTAGTAGCACTGCCAGTAGGTAGTCGAATTTTTGTGTTTCTAGCTTTGCCTATGCCACATCTGTCGTTGGAAAAAGAAGACAAGAAAGGAAAGAAGACAGTGTAGACAGCTCCTTAGTGAGGGAATCGAATATACTAGCAAACGTTTTAGGTTTTCGTAGTCAAAGTAAAGATTTAAGGGAAGGAGACTTCGTCAGTTGTTTTGACGCATTCGATGCAGAGTAAAAATCATGAACATTTGATAAGTGAATTAAGGAAATATTGAAATTTTGAAATATCTGGAGTTTCTAAAATCTTGAAATCTTTCATTTTTGGAATTTAGAAACTGCAAGATTTAGAAATCTTCAAATTCTGCAATGGATTTCAAATTTAAGATACATACAATTAGAGATCCACATTTACAAATTCATAAACTTGCAAATCTGGTAATGTACAAATTTAGGAATTTATAGACGTAGAAATTGAGAAATAGAGAAATTTCGAAGTTCAGAAATCTTTAAGTGTCTAAATAATATTTAAAAATTTAAGGTAAGACATATTTTCCCAATAGAAAGAATACAACAAAAATGGTTTGTTGTTAAATAATTTTAAAATTGATGTTTATTTTAAATATATAACACTCATATTTTTCGTAAAAAAAATCTACTGTTCCAGGTTATTATTCAATGATTTACACAGATCAGTCCAATAAACAATATGTTAATAATAATTATGTTTATTTAAATTGTAAAATTAAACTAAACTCATTCTTCGGCAGTAAAGTGTTGTATAAATCAAAACACATATAACAAATATTTTTGTGATACTATTGCTGCAAATAGTGAAACAGTGCTGAAATAGTTTATAAGGTGCACAGAAGTGAATTGTCAAAATAAGCTGAAAAGGTGAAATATAACCTCTTTATTGCACAATTTCTCAGTCAGTAAATAATTGATCCTTACACTTATAACACGTCAACAGTGACGTAAAAAATGTTTATAAACTTAATTTAACAAAATGGTGGGAAAAGTATAAAATAAAAAAAAAAAGAAAATTTAATATTGTGTAAAAGAATAGTTTATCGCTAAATATATTATTTCTATGTTCACCCAAAGATCTCGACAGCTAAAATCGCGACAGTTAAAATCCCGACAGCCCAAAATCCTAACTGATCTAACCTAACCTAATCTATTAACTCGATTTGACGAATATACTCGTTATTTAAAACCCCGCTTGTAATGACGAGTATACTCGTCGAACCAAAAAATTATATATTTGGCATTACAGCTGTTGGAATTATGAATGTTCGGATTTTAGATGGCGGGATATTAGCTGTCGGAATTTTAGCAGTCGGGATTTTAACTGTCGCGATTTTAGCTGTCGAGATTGTAGGTGTCACCGATTATTCTTATTATGTTTTAAATACACATTACTAACAACATTATTAGAAAACATATTACATTACCAAATATGCTTCCAATTAACAAGTTAAATAAATAATTATTTTGTCTTCTTGAATCTAACAAATAAATGTTATTACCAATAACATATAGCTCATTGTTTATCAATAAAAATATTAACAAAGAACAGTTAAGATTTATTGCTTGCCATTGCTATCAACATCGCAGTAACTTAATCTGACATCAACCAAGACACGGATAAACGTTTTATGGCACCAGCTTTTGCTTTTATAATTCTTGATATTTTTTTATTCTCCGAACTGATTGTATCTAGTAATCATTTATTTAAGAAAGTTCAAAGGTTTAATTATATTAAAATACAAGTTACGTGTAAGTTATTTATGCAACTTGTTTGAATATTATTATATAGACACGATGACAATTAATTTAAAATCGTTTCTAAAATTCGATAAAAGAAAATTTTTATTTTCTAGAAATTCCAGTGCATCAAGTTTGTCTTTACTGTTATTGGCACTTTCAGCCAATACCGAATCAGTTTTGATAAAATTCTGTCAATTTATTGTTTATTATATAAATTATGATATTCTCAAGTTAACACATGTTTTAAACGAACCTACGTCTTTTTACGTAGGTCAATTATCCGAAATATTTTGCGTAAAAAAGCGTTCCAGTGCAATATTAAAGCATCAGCAATTTATCGAATATTTTAAATTCAAAAATATTTCGTTCAAATATTTGAAATATTTCACGTATTGTTGACATTTTAAATATTTCGACAAACCTATGTGAAAAACACATATGTAGTTATATCTAATAGTAAAGGTGTGGATTTTAAAAATATCTATAACATTTTCACGTATAACAGATTCAATTATTAATAATAATTTACGTACATAATTAATAATTTGTATGTACGTAATTAATAATTTTTATTTGCGTAATTAGTCATTCTTATAACGTGTAGTAACATTTATATGCAATGTAAGATCACCGTGCTTCACAATTTTTAAATGCAGTATTTCTATAATTTTACAAATAAATACAAATTTCAATATATGTCAAAAATGATTGTATCAGTTTTGTAAATTTGTTGTTAGAGTTTTTTTTGTAGAGAGAGTGCAAAGTGTACTGAAATTTGATTAAAATTGCCTTAAACATATAATAAAGACAAATGTATTGCTGGAAGTGAAATTGAAAAAAGATACAGATCAAATAAATTTTAATAAACATACCTAGCCCTGCTGACCGGACTCGGCGAGAAGCAAAAATCGATCAAACCTCGCGTTTCGAACTCCATTTTCCTATCCGTTTCTTCCAGCGATTACTGTTCTAAATGCAAGTATATCTTAAATACGACTTCTTCAAGTTCATAGGAATCCAGTATCAATGACGGTTTTCCAGTTTCCCGAAAATCGAAATGAACTGAGATTCATCTGAACCAACAACAACAGCGTGCCGTGTTAGCGGAAAATAATTCGAAGAAAATCGAAAGTACAGTGCGATCACATTCAATTTCGAATGGTGGGAATCGTGATTATTAATTAAGATTAAACCTAGATAACCGTTGCCCCTCACTCTTGCAAAAAAAAACGATTTGAAGAATTATTCGAGAAAATAAAAAGCAATAAGGCTAAGACCTTATCGCTGATTCACCTCTAAAAGGTGCTGAAACAGTTGATCGATCACTTTCGTTTTTCACTCCCAAGCCGAGAATCAAAAGAGAGAATAATCGATTGTAATTCAACGAAGATAAGAGAAATCCGTAGACAGTAAATGAAATATCGTCGTCCAGCGACAATAATGAATGTCCGTTATCCGTATACCACTTGTAGAGTCACGAAAGATTAATAGAAGCCACGTTCATATCGATGTTTTTTGAGGATCACCCTAGCCGAGGATCGAAATTTTGCTCCCAAAGAGCTGAAGGCCAATCTGGCGATGAAGAAGATGCTCATTTCTAATTGTTAGCAAACAAGAGTTTTTTTGGATCGTTTAGAATGCAGGAAGTTACAAATTAGTGATGGGGATGAGCAGAGTCGAAGAAGAACCAGAAGAGCAACGTGTTCACGAGTCATCCACGGACCAGCCGGGAAATCAGACTGACGACAAAACTGACGCTAGAACTCGGCCTAACCCTCGATGTCCTTTCAACCTTTTTCATAATTAATGAACGCACTGTACGCGAACAGTTTTATCTATACCCTCCGAAGTGAACATATCTGAGAAATAACTGACGGTGGAAGAACGATCGAACCGGAAGTCGTGCACTGAATGGAAAGTTTTACAAGCGAATAGAACAGCTACTGTTGCCTTTAGTTTCGATCGAAACAGTGTATGACCTATGTAGACCTTCTTACGTAATATGTAATGTACTTTGTTTTCCTTAACACGAATGATGCGGGTGCAGGGTCGGCGGGGACATTTTATGGGCCCTCAGTGCAACATTTACAGGCTTAATGGAAACGAAGTAGAAGTACTAATATACTAAGGTTATTTTAGTTTATCGTAACAAGTAAAGTTATGTGTTAAGATAATTTTAATTTATAGTAAAAAGTAAAGTTATGTAGTAAGATAATTTTAATTTATAACACAAAATAAAATTATGTAGTAAGATAATTCTAATTTACAACACAAAGAAAATTTATGCAGTAAGATAATTTTAATTTACATGTTAAAATAGCTTAAATTTGTTTTAAAACGAAGTTACATATTAAGGTATTTTTAATTTATTTTAAGGAAAATTTACATGTTAAGATAATTTTAAGTTGCTTTAAAGTAAATTTGGATGTTAAGGTAATTTTATTTTATATTGAGATAAATTTACGTGTTATAGTAATTTTAATTTACTTTAAAATAAATTTATATATTAAGATAATTTTATTTTATCTTCAGGTAAATTTACACGTTACAGTAATTGTAATTTGACTTTATAACAAATTTAATTTTGATATTTCGGATTAAATCAATCAGAATATTTGTTTCATTATTTCATAATGAAAATTTGTATATATACAAATAGATTTGAATTTTTCCACCACCTGAGAACATTACTGCTCTCCTCCCCTAATTAGAAGATTTCTGTTTCTTCCGGTTAAGATTAGTATAACAGCAATCAAACAAAAACGCGGATACGGTTTTCTATCACTCCTTGGAGTATCGATAAAAAAAACATAAGAGTAACATAAAAGATTACTGTATAAAGGCCTCTTGTATACTTATCTGTCACGCATGCGCATTAATACAATAAGTATATTGTCACCATCTTGTGACACTCGTTCGATTAGAGAATAATAATGCCTAACATATTACATGCGAATGTACTCCTGTATATTTACAACATAGCACAATTATATAATAAATTAATTTTGATTATAAACTCAATTTTCATAAAAATGATCCTAATAATGGTATCATTTATCTTAATCCTAAACGAATCAATTAACAAGTGAATTTGAAATGAAGAATTAGACGTTCAATCTCAAAAAAAAAAATATCCATATATCTTGGTTATTTTGTCGTCATCGCGGAAGCGGAAAACTATTTTTCTGTTAACCATTTGGCTATTTCACAGGAAATATGTACGCGCAGCTTTGAATCGAATTGCTTGGCACGAATCCAAAAGGTCGACCGTTCTCCCGTGCCGTGCATCGATAAGAAGCGAAGTCGTATTTTAAAGAGGGCGTGAATTGTGCGACACCGACTGTTTCCTACGGGCTTCGTTGGCATGATCGCCTAAATACGCGATAGATAATAAAGAAACGGCACAGCGCCGCCATTGTGCGCGTTATTCTCAATTGAACGTGGATATTTACCCTAAACGGAAGAGCGATATCAACCTCTCAAACGAGGAAAAATTCAGGTCGGACCACCGAAAATAATTGTGGTAAAAATAAAAAAGAAAAAAAGAAACGAGACACACAAAGCGTGGAGCAGTTATTTTCGGATGATTGATAATAGATAGAATGGTTCGCAAATAAAATGGCTTGCGGGATGAGTAATTGTCCGTCAAGCAAAGAAAACGTTCCGATTGAGTCGTAAATCTTAACTGCTAAATTGTTTAGCGGTCAATCAACGTTTAACCCTTGTATTTTGCTCAAATTTTTATTACTTTTGGTTCAAACACAGGTTTCTGGAACAAGAGAACTGTTTTAGCGGGGAGCAGAGAAAGTTTGGGATTTTTGAATGTAGCAATTTGAGGATTTGAAAGGGTGAAAATTTGAGGACTTGATAATTTTGGAATTTGAGTTTTGGAATTTTAGAATTACGGAATTTTGGGATTTGGAGATTTAACGAATTGGGAAATGGACTTGGAACTTTAGGATTTTAGGAATTTTAGAATTTTAAGATTTAGAAATTCGATATTTTGGAAATTTGTAAATTTTAATAGTTGGTAAATTGGGGATGTAGAGATTTGGTAATTTAGAGATTTAGAGTTTTCGAAATTTCAGGATTTGGGAATTTTGGGATATAGAAACTTAGAAATTTGAGAATACCAAATTTAGAAATTTGGAAATATGTGTTTATTGGAAATTGATAATTTCAAATTTTAAAATTAAAAATTTTAGGTAACTGGAGATTTAATAATTTTAAAATTTCAATATTTACTAATTCGGTGAATTGGAGATTTTAGGACTTAAAAATTTACGAATTTAATACTTTGGTAATTCGAAAATTTGATAATTTGAAAATTCGCTAACTTACAAAGACTTGATATTTTGGTATTTACAAATTTCGGAACTTGAAAATTAAAAAATTTCAAATTTTGGAATTTAAAGATTTAAAAATTGGAGATTTCGATTTTTTGAAATTTCAAATTGGGAAATTTGGAGATTTCAAATTGGTTAATTTACAAGTTTATAAATTTTTAAATTGTTAAATTTGCAGATATGATAATTTGATAATTTAGAGATTTGGTATTTTAAAAAATTGAAAATTAGAAAGTATGCAAATTTTAAAACTTTAAACTAAGTATTTGATAATTCAAAATTTAAAAGGATTTGAGAATTGGAGAAATTGATATTTTATCTAATAAGTTATACGCCATTAATATCAATTGTTCAAAATATAGATAGTGCAATGCGCTCATGTTATTAAACTCAATTTTTTACATCGCAAATTTTCATAACTTCATCTCGCATCCCTAACTTCATATACAAGGTCCACTTTGATCGTTATGGACATTAGTCATTAATATCAAAACAAAACATTGTGAAAGTGAAAATAAATTTGACTGATTTTACTTTATGTTTTATATTTTCTGTCAGAAGTGCGTCGTTTCACTATCAAATTATCTAATAATAGATATAAGATACTACATACGTGCAACTGATCATGACAGTTGACTTTATATTACGTGGAAGTCACAAATATGTTGTAGAAGTTCTACGCGCTTACTATGTTCCAACGATATCAGTAAGAACATCCGTAGTGTTGCGGCTTATTTCTTGCATTATTAAAACACAACAGGTGCGCATCACCGCGAATGTTTCTCGAAGGACGCGAACGCAACACTGTCGATAATTATCCAGCAAACAACTTAAAACATTAATCAATAAAGGTATAAGCTGGTGTCCATAGATATATGTATAATTATTGCGTCTTACGGTAAAAATTCAAGACAATGATAAATTATAGAACTCGAGTGATAATCGCATTTAACAAACTTAATGTCTGACACTTTATCATTTAATTAATACGCTTGAAGATATGAAAGTTTGATACGCAATTCGCGGCTATATAACACGTTGTGGTACAATTTCCAGTGCTGTAACTTATAGTGTTACAACGAGTGGCGATATAACGCGTAGCTGTACAATACATGGTAATGCAACGAGTACGGAAACAATTCATGGTTATGCAACGTGTGGCGATACAATGAGGTTACTCTACACGCGGCAATATAACACGAGGATGTTCAACGCGTGGTGATATAACGTGAAGTAATATTACGTGTAGTGATGTACTGTATAGCGATGCAACCTCTGGTAATATAATGCATGACGATTTAATTCGTGGTGATATATTTTGTGGTTGCATAATGCGTGGCGATGCAATAAATGGTTATACAACGCGAGGTTATTTGACACGTGACGATATAACGCGAGGTACTCAATACGTAGCGATATAACGCGAGGTTACTCAATACGTAGCGATATAACGCGAGGTTACTCAATACGTAGCAATATAACGCGAGGTTACTCAATACGTAACGATATAACGCGAGGTTACTCAATACGTAGCGATATAACGCGAGGTTACTCAATATGTAGCGATATAACGCGAGGTTACTGAATACGAAGCGATATAACGTAAAGTAATACTACGCATGGCGATATATCGTGTGTCGATGCAACTTGTAGACGATATACAAATCTGTAGTGATATAAAGCGTGGCGATACAATGTATGGCGATGCGACAACTGGTTATACAACGCGTGGCGATACAACGCGAGATAATACTGTGAATGGTGAAGTATGTAGCGATGCAACCTACGGTGACATAACGCGTGGTGATACAACGCGATGTAATACAACTTGTGGCAATATAACGCGTAAGAATACAACATATGGCGATATAATCAATAATGATACAACGCGTGGGGATATAATGTAAGACCATATTACACACGTGGATACATAAGAAGCTAGAAATCCCGTGGTAATACAACATGCGAAAATACAACGCAAAATAATAGAACGCGTGTTGATAAAATACGTCATGACGCGTGGTGGTATTCCACGTGATGATATAATGCAAATTGATATAACGCATAGTAATTTAATTAAAACATGTATATTTTACAGGTTAATTTGAGGCAAAAGTGAAATATATAAAAGACACGACGTTTATTTATAAAGTACATAACAGACAAGCATAATATAATTATGCGTGAAAAAATACTTTTAATTTTCTATTCGATTCATCCTTTCAATCTGCATATGTTTTTATCTATGGATCAAGATAATACATATATAAGATAATTTCCGCTATGATAGTAAATCGAACGCGAATATATCAATGTTTTAGTTTACTTCAACTTTTATTAATTACATTTATCAATAACAAATGGATAATAAGAAAAAGGTGACTCAAAGAATTTCATATATCAAACTACATCGATTTATGTTTGTCAGCGAATGTAACAAATTTTGATATATTATAAAGCTTCGAAAATAATAAACAATTATATGCTTAAAAACCCATCTTTTATATCAACTTCATTTTAATTACACTTTCACTTGGAGCAACATAAAAATGATATATTTCAGATACTAAAAGCTTATTAATAACAGAAAAATGAAACGAATTGAAAGCTGATAATTAATATTCCCTTCCTAACAAATTACTCAATTAATATCCAAAGTTATGTATATGTAACAATGTGCTGTGTTATAAATATTATAACTAAAGTAAATATTAAAAATCTTTATTTTTAAAGTAATACTCTTTTAGAATTATTTATCTCACAAACGCCACCTGCCTTACATAATTAAACACTTGCTCGACACCTGTTTTATCATACTCGGGATTTTATCTTGCAAGATAATTTTTACAAGGAATAAAAATGTGAAACACTAGATTCTTCTAGAATTTCTTTAGCATAAATATAATTTCATCCACTAATAAATATTTGTTATTAATTTAAATTTAAACCTCAAACCCTAAACCAATCGATAAAAATAATTTTTTATGCATAATAAAGTCCGATATTCTCTACCATTGTCATTTATCTTTCCACTAATAGTGCAAACATTTATTAATTCTTAACGATCGATACGACAGTAGTGACATAATGCAATACATACAATGCAGAATAGTATACTAAACAACAGTTAACATAAACGAAATTTTTTGAAGTTCCAATTGAAATAAAGTAAGGTCGTAAATTAAACATTCACGCTTTTACTTAGTGAGAAGTGGTACTTGGTGAAGTTGAAATTTGTATATCGTATGCTGTGTTCTATTTTGGGCTTTTGTCTTTATGGGTTTCGTAATTTCACTGCAAAAGCTTCTAAAGTATTTTACGACCCCGTTATATCCTAATGATGACTATAATTCACTCAGAGCCGCCCCTAAATTATATCGGAGCCGAAACAAAGGGTAAGCATTATTTTTAATCCTACTGAATACTGTACTAAATCAGTGACTATTAATAAGAACAACTCACTTTCCTTATATTGCTACAAATAGGTTTATAAGCATTGGCTATACAGAGAGAGATCTTTTCATTGTAAAGTTGGGAGCTTACAGATTTGAAATATTAAACTTTGCAAATTTATAATTCTTTACAGTTCGAAATTTTTGAATTTCCAATTTTGGAAAGTTTTAAACTAAAAAATGGTTTAATTTCATAATCTTGAATTTTGAAAAAATGTAAACTAAAAATTTCTAAATTAAACGATTTATGATTTATTAAGTTTAAAAATTATACAATTTGTGACGTTGAAAATTTACGAATTTGGAAATTAGAAAATATGAAAATTTGTAAGTTTGCAAGCTTAAATTTAAAAAAAAAATTTATATTTGTAAATTCAAACATTTGAAAATTTGAAAATTTTTTTATTTTTAAACATGAAAAATTTAAATGTCTAAATTTGAAAATCTTTAAATTCTTTACTTTAAAAGTCTTTAAATTCTCCAGTTTAAAAATCTTTAAATTCCCTACTTTAAAATTTGAAAGTTTAAAAATCTTTAAATTCCCTACTTAAAAAATTTGAAAGTTAAAAAGTTAAATTTAAAAGTTCGAACAAAGTTGACCCTAAGCGGAGAGCCCGGGGCAAATGCCCCTTTTGCCGGACCCTGAGAGCGATACTGAACTCAATTATCAGTCACATCGCTGTTTTTAATCTACCCTCCGAGGGTGAAGTCGTCGTACCGTCCACATTTACATTGGAAATCCAGAATAGATTTACATGAAACTAATTTTAAACACAAAACGTAAGAGAAAAGTGAATGTTGAAAACAGATTTTGGAATTTGACTTTCGAAAGAGATCAGATACAGAGCACGATCGTAATTATGTACATTGTAATTGCATACACTTCCGCCGTGCATTTGCATGTTGTCAACGATTTACTGCCTGCAGATGGACATACGATTATTCGCTCGCTGGATAGCTGTTCGCACATGTTTCAACGCCCACCTTCTACGGGAAATATCATAAATTGTAAATGAAAATTAGCGCATCGCGTGAGTATTTTGTATCTCTGACATTTCACTTCGGAACTGGGGGCATTTGATTTGCAATTGTTTCCACCATCTTTACACGATGCATTATAAACATTATGTACTGTCAGAAAATAACAAGAAGGAATAAACTACAGTTCAGTTAATTATTACTACTTAATATTATAACATTTATTAACATAATATAATATACAATATAATTTTAGTTTTTTTTTTCGATGAGGCATGTACCTCCCGGTGGGGATAAAATGCAAATTTATTTATATAGAAACAAGTTTTCAAAATAAATATTTTTGTCGATTTAATATAAAATTCCAAAATGTTATGTTTTATTTAACAATATTCTAATAAAAAATTAATATGATTTTCATTTTTTGAACCAACTATTGCTTTCATCAGATATAAATTAAAATAATAATAATTTTTTATGTACCAGAATGACTGAAGAAAATTGATACTGTAACAGAATAAGATTCATAATAAATTGATAAAAATATGTATTTTGTTATTTTACTATCAATATTCATCTTTATACAAATACTAAAATTAAACTAATAAATTCAATTTTTCTATTTTGAGCTATATAAATAAGAATACTTATTTCGTTATTTTATCATGATAATTCATGGTCATATAAATCGATTTGAATTTTCCCGCCACCTGAAGTCGCTACTGTCTCTTCCTCTAATCAGATGATTTGTGTTTCTTCCGGTTAAGATCAGAATGACAGCAACCAATTAAATACACGGATACGATTTCCTATCACTTCATGGAATATCACCAAAAAAATATAAGAACAGAGTAAAAAAAGATTATTGTATAGAGCCCCCTTGTGTACTTATCTGTCACGCATGCGCATGAATACAATCAATGTATTGTCACCATCTTATATGTCACGCATCGCTCAATTAGAGAGGAATAATACCTACACATATTACGTGTAAATGTTTTATGTATATTTGTACTAAAGCATAGTAATATAATGTTAAGTGGTGTAATGCTCTTTCTATCCTATATATATGTGTGTGTGTTGTGTGTGTGTGTGTGAAAGAATAATAAAAGAGAATCGTGGAGAGAGTGGGTGACGCGCGTGGTAGTAGTAAAAAGTCGCTAGAAAGAAAAACGTCCTTTATGTTCTAATCAATTGTAATAAACAAATATTAATAATAAAGATACTCAGCATACATAAAACCAAAGATTATTACGGAAAACGATAACATATAATAAACTAATTCTTATTATAAACTTAGTTTTCATAAAAATTAATGATGATATTGAAAACAATGAAAAATGTTTAATGTAGAAATATGATAATATTGAATATAAGGCTGTCAAGAGTAAAATAAATAAATATTACAATAAAGCTCCTTTTTATCTTTATTCTATTTAAAACGTACTATAGATTTTTCGTATGTGTAATAATTTGTTATAATAATATTATATTAGTAATACAATATTGTATTATTTAGTACCACCTCACTTAAGAAAATGCAATTTTCATACTAAGAAAATACTAATCGATACAAAAATGAATTATACGAATTCGATTATTGCTTAAATTTTATTCTTAAGAAAAATATATAATAAGAAACATTTTTTTATAAACTGATATGATTATACAGTGTCAAAAAATTGCTATTAGTTCACTTTTAATTGCTTAAGCTTCAAATATTGCTATAATTATAAATATTTATCGAAAAAAATGAAACAATGTTTTTTGTATAAAGTTTGACGTATGTATTCTGTACACGCATGCGCAGTATGTACAACGCGCATGCTCATTTCGTATTTCCATTTAGGAAGACATTTTTTAACTTATTTCCGATAAATACTTTAACTTTATCAATATTTGAAACCCAAACAATTAGAACACTTTTTGACGCTTCGAATAATTTTAAATAACCGTTATCTTAAGAAATATGTTGATTTCGATGCAATTTATATGTGTGTAAACCAATTTATTTAATTTGAGTAAGGTGGCCTATTTCCTTATAATTTAGTATCAAATTGCAAATAAAAAATAACAGAAATAATATTTCTATTGTTAAATAATAATGGAAGTAATAGAAACAGTATTGCTATAATATCTAAAAATATTTTATTTAAATAGTGTTTTTCATTGTATAAAAAAAAATGTTAGACTTATTTTGGCTTAGTATCGCCATTTTATTTGGATGTCTCCAATATAATGATACAAGTGATTTGTTGTTTGTGATTGTTTTACAAATAAATCTATTGAACCGTCAATACTTACTGAGAACTTTATTTGCATTCTTTGTTGATAGACATGCAATGACAAAAGTATTATTGTTGACTACTCTGCATATTCTATACGTTTCTAGTAGCTATGTCGCATAATAATCGCTTCCTATGTTAAATGTATGAGATTCTATCAAAACATTACCGCATTCTATGGAATAATACTACGTTTTACATTGATTTTGCACGAATTTTGCACTCTCTTGGAAATTTGAAGGTTTGAATTTTTGAAAATTCGACAGTTGACAGGTACAGAAATTCGAAAATTTGTAACATTGAAAATTTAGAAAATTAAAAGGCTAAAAATTTGAAGTTATAAGATTTTAAATTTCTGAAAATTTGATAATTAAAATTTAAAAAATTTGAGATTTTGGGAGTTTGACAAAAATGGTAATTTGTAGATTTGTAAAATTGTAAACTGGATAACTTATAAATTTAAGCTCCTGAAAATCACAAAATTCGTGGACTTAGAAATTTGAAGGTTTAAAAATGAAAAAATTTAGAAATTTAAACACTTGTACTTCACCAACATTAGTAAATATTTATTAAATATTTAATAATTATTACACGCTTAAAAATATAAAATAGTTTCAACTTAAACAATACATACATATGAAATACAGAAAACAAATATAAAATACGAATAAACAATTTGTATCTCAATTTTCAGACCAGGGTTAAGTATTAACAGATAAAATAGAATATATCATGCTCCAATAACTTTTCAGGAACCTCTAATTTAAAAATAATTTTAAATATTTTAAAAGCAGTTAACTACTTTTTAAACTAGAGTCAGTTAAGCCACATTTTAACTTAAATAGTTAAATAATTATTTACTAATCTTAAGTTAAGTAACATTTTAATTTAAGTAGACAAATCACTACCTTTGAAATATTGCATTCTATCAACTTCAAAAACGTCGCTCGGCCAACTTGGGGACGATATAACAAAAGTCTACTGTATTTGATTAACGGAAACGTTCGTTTCATGTAAAATCACGATTGGGTTCCAGCTTGTGAATATTAAAGAACTCCAGGAACTTTTCGTCCCAGGTCCGAGTCGATCGGAAACGATCGCAACACGAAGGTCCGGAAATTAATTATTCCTGGCCACGTGCAGGGTAACAAGTTCGTCTAGGAGTTATAGGGGGTGAAACGCGAGGAGGACGTGCATAATTTGCATTTATCCCCATTCAATAGAAAGCTAAGACTGTCATTATACTTTGCACAGCATGATTAAATCAGCGTACGACGTTGAAATATTCTACATCCGCACTTTACTCTTTGACTGTAAAAGACGTCTACTATAAATCAGGCTGGTGCTTAAAATTCGACTTTTAAATATTCCTTCAAAAAGAATTTTAATATTTTATTTTAATATTTTAATATTTTATTCTCTATAAAATACAGGATGCCTCTAAAGTTCAACCCACCCTTATATTTCGGAAGCAGCTTTAAATATGAAAAATGTTTCAAAGAAAAGTTGTAGGATATCAAGACATAAAATGGTGGCAGAAATTTGACATTTGATGGTCACTTGAAGGTCCCTCCAGTTTTTTAAAACCCCTCATTTTTTATTGCGTATTCTTGTATCCCTCGTCGAGACTTTTTTAAAATACTACATATGTTTTTGTGTACGTCATTCGCAAGATACGAAGCTTCAAAGTTGTCATATCGTCAGTATTCGCATTTGTTAAAAATATAGCAAATTATCGAACTTAAACTCGATATATCTATCGATAAACAGAAGATAGTTCACTAATTACATTTTATAATCTTGAACACTGACGTGTATTACTGTTATCACGTAGTTGCTTTCACATCAATTTATTGTAAAATCGTATTACTTTAACTTAAGAGATATATTCGAATTAACTATTTATTCCCAGTCGTGATCTATTCCTGCGTAATTCTAGCAACATTAATCAAGGTATACCCCGCGAAGGTTGTACGATCAGATTTACGCTACTTCTATATCAACTTTGAAGCTCAAATCTTCCCTTGACATCCTACAACTTTTGTCTGAAACATTTTTCCACATTTAAAGCCCCTTCTGAAATATAAGGGTGGGGTCGGACTTTAGAGATATGTATAATATAATAAATAGCTATAATAAAAAAAGACCACAATACATAGACGATACTTGAATCTACAGTTTTGGTCACTCCGGGAACATACGAGTGAAAAGTGTTGAAACACGCAATAAATCATACTTATCACGAATCATTCTACAAACGACTTCATTTAAACCATTTCATATTTTCAGAGCGGAGAAACCAACCAAAGCAATGAGTGCATCCAAGAAGAAAATCTCCGAGGACTTTTCGTCCCTAAAAAATATATTGTCATCCATGAGAACTACATTAACAACTAACAACCATAATTCCAAAATTGTTGGTAAAAGAAGCAACACGAGTTTGAAGACCAGTCCTAGAATGAAACCAAGACCAGGAACATTAAGAGCGACGCCGAGAAACTGTAACGAACCTGTCCGTCAGATTATAAAACATCCCAATTCAAAATACAGCGAAAGCAGGACTTCACACGACGATGCACAGAAACGTTCGAAAGCTCTTTCTACGTTAAAGGAGACGCACGGCGGGGAAGACGTTAAAAATATAACGTCTATGCCATTTGATATCCTACAACTTTTGTCTGAAACATTTTTCCATATTTAAAGCCGTTTTCAAAATATTAGAATGGGTTCGGACTTTATACCCTCTACTTTATTGTCTAAACATAGGGGTTATTAAACTTATGTAATCTCTTGAACAAAATTTCTTTTGCTGACCCCATCTCAGCCCTAGGCATTTTATGTCATTCTTGAGATTTAATTTGTGGCTCAATAGTATTAATTTTGGTACTACGTCATAATAAGTATTGGTAAACAGGTATCGCTGGTTATTTGAATAAATGCTCTCACGCAATAACTTGTTAATAAACGATCTTGATCTTATAGAGATGAAAATTTGTATTACGATATAGAATCCAGAGACAAAAGTATAGAATAACACCGACCAAAGCCTTAACATCACAGAAGCACATAGAAAATAGCCTAAAGTACCTGAAAGACATCAATATGTACCACAAAATATAGCCAAACAAAAACGTAGGAAACAGGACCTAGTCGTCGCTAATGACCTGAAGGTCGACGCGACGTAAAACTTGAAATAAAAAAAAAATATAACATTGTTTTATTTATTTTTCCATACTAGCAGTTGAATAAAAATAATTATTTTTTAATAATTTTTACTAATTAACAAATACAAAAAGTCTTGATCACGTAAAATTTTTATTAAATAAATTATATGAATAAAAGCGAAAAGTTGGGGGATGTAAAGTTAATGTCAAAGTTGTTTCGTGGGTCACAGTTTAAGAAGCTATGACGGATCTGGTTAAAATTATATTACATTTCATAATATTTTAGAGGAAGTTAGCTGATTATTATATTCAATGAATCCATGCAACAGGGTGTCAATTACTCTGAAATTTTATAATTCTACTATTATAAAATTTACATTATTGGAAAGTTACTCGAACTAAACATCGTGAATTAGTTGTATTTTAACAATTTTCATTTCGAAAAAATTCAGGCCAGCATAATTCCATCAGTTTGCGTATTTTTAAAGATACGATAGCATGTTAAGTACTACAGTGAAAATGAGGATATGTAGTAACAGATATGAATGCTGTAATTAGAAAGCATACCGTCTATTTATTTTCATATTTCAACATTTGTATCTTGTATTGTTATCTGTATATAAGTAACGTTATTCACAGTTTCTTTTTTCGTTTTTCTCATAATCACCCAATTATACAATTTCGAGATCTACCGCCGGTTATCGATAATTACTACGGCAGCTGATATGTAAAATATTCCTACTTTTACAACCTACTCTTGTCAAGAATTTCCTACTTTTACAACCCACACCCGCTAATAATTTCAATGCCATTCGTAAAGTTTTACATTGGACTACATTTCTGTTGTACGCTGTACAATATGTACAATGTACAGTCGTTTCAGAAAATAAGTTAATGAGTTTTTAACTTGTTTAAGTGGAGAGAAGATATTCGAGAGAAGATATCGATACATGGAAGGGAATCGAAGATAGTCGAGACACAATCCATAAATTTCTAAATTTTTTAATTTCTAAATAGTTAAATTACCACATTGAAATATTCAAATTTCCAAATTTCCAAATCTCCAAGTTCTAAAACTCTTAAATTCTCAATTTTCTAATTTTCCAAATTCTCAAATTTCCAATTTTGTAAATCTATAAATTTTCTAATTTTCAGGTTTCTAAGTTCCTAAATTTCTAAATCGCATAATTTCCCAATTTCCAAATTTCTGTATTTGTAAATAGCTAAACTTCCAACATGTCCGCTTTTTAAATTTCTGAATTTTTAATTCCCAAATTTACAAATCTTTAAATCTCTAAATCTACAAATTACAAATTTTCTAATTCTTAAATTCCTAAATCTCCAAATTTTTAAATTTCTAATTTGTTACTTTCCTCTAATTTCTAAATCTTCAAATTCAATAATGCAATAACCCAAAATTCCCAAATGACCAAATTACCAAGTTTCTAAATCTTTAAATTTCTAAATCTCCAAGTCCGAAATTTCCAAATACCTAAATTGCAAACTCCCAAATTTCTAAATTCCCAAAATTGTCAGCTTCTTTACTTTTTAAATCTTCAGATTTCCAAATCTACAAATTCTAAAATTTTGGATTTTCAAAATTTCAATACTCCCAAATTCCCGAATCTCTATATTTAATAATTCTAAAATTTCTAAGTTAACAAATTGAAAAATCTTGAAAGGCCCAAATTTTCAAATTTCAACATTTTCAAATGAAATTATTCTCAATTTCAAAAATTCTCGAATTCCAATAATTCCTCAATTTGTCAATACCTAAAATTCCGCAGTTATCCAAATTCCGTAACCAAAAAATTCAAAATGCTCAAATTAAAATACTCCAAAATACCCAAATTGTTTGATTGAAAAAAAAACAAAAAAAAAAACAAATATTACGATAAACAAAACCTTTTAAGATAATCGATGTTTTTTAAAAAGTGGGATTAGTATCATTACATAAAATCTGATTTCAAATATTTTGATATTGTTCAACATTTTATAAGATTTTGAAATAAATTTTCATTCGAAGAGTAAATTACTGATTTCCAAATATCATTTTAATCGAATTTTGTGTCAAAAGAATATATAAAATAATACCGAATTCTGGATCATATTACACTTAAATTTCATCCACAGTGATTTTTACAGTCATATTTACACCATTTTCCCATTTTGAACACAAGCCTTTTGTTACGTTTCGATCAAGACCTTCTGTATTCACTTTACATTAATCCTTTTATGTCCAAGTCGCACATAAATTAAATCAGTTTTGTGCAATATAGTTTTTATTATAGTGAATGCTTACTTTCTTTTAGCTTATACCGTCTACGCTATTCCGTACGTACGAAACTTCTGAATCGATATGTACATATGCACAATCGTTAACTTAGTATCTATCAACTGTATTTATATAAAACAGTTGTAAACATTAAATCAAGAAATCACTAAATAATTAGATAATTAAGAAATCACTAAACCAAGAGTGTTCCATTAATTTTTCATTATATAAAAAAGAATCAAATTAACACGTTCGCTTCAAATATGTAACACTTTCGAATTCCTATATAAGACCATGATTCCATTTGCTTTAAAGCAGATGAAAATCGAAATTTGTCAAATAATTTTAAAAGTAGTGCAATGTACAAATGGCATGCTTGATCTGAAATGATATAAAGTGATTTCTGATGAAGAAATATGTAAATGAATGCAGATAGCAAACGTGTTAAGTGCATTAGACTCTCGTTATATTGCTGACTAAGCAAATTTTCCTACCATTATCGAACTGCACGGTATTTTACAAAGTCTATCGAAAATAATCGTAGACTCCATTGAACGATAGGATAACACGTCCTAAATCTCCACATGTTAGATTGTCATGTGTTATATTGCCATGTTTTATATTGCAACGCGTAGCACAGTTATGAATTCCGTAAACGTTATATAGCCATGCGTTATGTGGCCACATGTTGCAGAGTCATGCATTATATCACCATATGTTGAATAACGTTATCACGCGACAAACACGCGTTATATCGCTATGTATTAAATTACTACGCGTTATATCGCCATGTGTTGAATGACCTTATGTTATATTTCCATGTGTTGGACAAACATGTATTATATCACCATATGATAGGTAACTACGCATTATATCCCTATATGATAGATAACTACGCATTATATTGCCATATGACAGATAACTACGCATTATATCGCCATATGACAGATGACTACGGATTATATTGCCATATGACAGATAACTACGCATTATGTCGTCATATGACAGATAACTACGCATTATATCGTCATATGACAGATAACTACGGATTATATCGCCATATGACAGATAACTACGCATTATATCGTCATATGTCAGATAACTACGCATTATATCGTCATATGACATAACTACGCATTATATCGCCATATGACAGATAACTAAGCATTATATCACCATATGACAGATAACTACGCGTTACATCGCCACGATCTAATAACCAAGCATTGCGTCATTCAAGCGTTTTCTCGTCAAACATTTGATTACTACGAGTATATCGCTGTATTGTTTGTTAAATAATCTCACAATATATCGCCACGCGGTGATTAACCACATGATATGTTGCCACGCATAAAATAATCTACAAATTATATGAACGCGCGATGAAATACGCATACGTTGTATCGCGACGCGTTATATCACCACACGATAAATAAATACACATTATCTCACCACGTGATTATTACCCACGCATTATATCGCCACGCGATGAATACCCACGCATTGTATTACTACAGGTAGTATAATAACGCGTCACATTGTCGCATGCTGAACACCAACGCGTTATATTACCACGTGATGAATACCCTCGCGTTATTTTACCATTAGTTGAACAACCACGCGTTATATCGCTACTTGTTAAATACCCTCACGTTATTTCGCGATGCGTTGGACAACAACACGTTCAATCAGTAGATGCTGAAATTATTATATGTTATATCGCCACGTGATGAATACCCTCGCGTTATTTCACCATAAATTAAACAACCACGCGTTATATCGCTACTTGTTAAATACCCTCACGGTATTTCGCCATGCGTTGAACAACAATACGTTCAATTAGCTGGTGTTGAAATTACAATGCGTTATATCGTCACGTGATGAATACCAGTGCATGGTATAACCACGCGTTATATCACCACACGTTGTACTGCAAAGTTATATCTTTACGCGTTGTATTGCAAAGCGTTATATCACCCCGGGTTGTATCACAATGCGTTACAGGTCCATGTGTTGAACACCCACGCGCTGTATTGCAAAGCGTTACACTCCTGCGTGTTGATCATTTACGCCTTGCCACGTGTTGAATAACCACACGTTGTATTTCCACGCACTGCATCACCACGTATTATATCCTCCTCCGTTACATTACCCCAGAATAAAAATTTAAGTGAAGCCTTACATGCAAGTTTTTTCTACATTCCAAGAATTTTCTTACAACTCCTACAATTTCACGGCAGTATAATGACAGTCTACGGGGAATAGAAACTTGTGTTTCTGTCAACTGGAACCTTGTAAATGGGTATGCATATGTACAGAGCAATAATTATTTAAATGGTAGTCGAATATTAACGGGGGCCATTGTACACGTGCAGAATGGGGAACATACGTCTCGGTACACGTAAAGAATATCGAGAAAAATTACAGATATAAACCATGGGCAGGTGTACGGATTTGGTTATGAAAAGCAGACTTACGCTCGCGGATTCTACGCGTCCGTTCGTCGTTTTACGAAGCTGACGTCTCGGCTGAAAGAATAAAAACGTCTGGTGATTTTCAAACGCAACTTGGTACGTGGACGTACACCTTCACGGCTTATCAATTTGCATACGGAGGTCAAAGAATCAATCGTGAACTGTCTACCTGGTCGGGAGCAAAAATTTATTCAACACCGATCAGTCGACCGATGAAACGAAAGCTGTCGAGCAACTTGATTATGTACGCATTATTCGATCTCGTCTTGTTTGCGGTTGTCGAGCTTCTTCGTCCGTGTCCCGTTTAAATAAACATCTCGGAAAGAAAATATTACGAAAGAAAATACCGAAAAGATCAAAATCTTGCTTCAGGTATCTTATTTTAATTACATAATATTTTTAAGACGTTTCCATTCATTTTTATGAGGATAAAGAATTTTATGTTTTACCTTTTATATTGTTATTTTTTGTGATACATATTTAAGTTAGGAAGAAGTGTCTGTTAAAAGGTGGTAGTTCTAGAGTTAAATACGAACACATTTTTGATAAAGGTTATAAACTTATTCTCACTTTTCACAGCTGGGATCTGTGCATGGAATTTCCCATGAATTCGAAGGCTAATTCAAAGGCATTAGGTTACAAATTTACAAACCATAAAATTCCAAAATTTATGAATTGTATTACTAAAGTTTGTAATTTAAAATTTCAAGATTTCCAAATTGCAAAATGTGACACTTTCAAGGCACCAAACTACCAAATTCTAACATTCACAAATTTTGTTATCACCAAATTTGTAAATATCCAAATTCCAAAATTTTTGAATTTTCAAATTTTTAAATTGCCAAATTATGAAGTTCTAAAATTTTTTAATTTTCAAATTTATAAACCATCAATTTTTAAATACTAAATTTCCACATCTCTAAAATATCAGATTCAAAAATTCCTAATCTCCAAAAAGCAAACTTCCAGTCTGTCAAATTCCTAAATTCTTAAATATTGCAACCGCAAAACTTTCAAAATCCCAATTTCAAAGCTTCTACATCCGCAAATTTCATAGTTCAAAAATTTGTAAATACCTAAGTTTCTAATTTTCGAAATCACTAAAGTCCTAAATCTCAAATCTCTAAATTCGGCAATTCCCAAATTTCCAGAATTCCCCAATTGTCAAATTCCTAAATTTGAAGATGTAATTCTCAATTTCAAATATTCCCAAATTTCCAAATTTCTAAATTTCCAAATTTCCAAATTTCAATATTGAAAAATGTGAGACTTCAGCATTTACCGATTTTATTATATTTAATACAAAAATTCCTACAATATTCTCTCTCCCTCACATACAATTGATTTTTCAAAAACAATTTCGATTCCGGTCAATTTTGATTAATGTCTAATATCACCTATAGTTGTTAGAACATCAAGAAAACATGCTATAACGTAATTTAACATGACTTCTGCATGTAAGAATGCATTTTGCATTTTAACAAATTGCTTTCAAGTTTAACGAGTTTCTATTTAGGTTAATATTCAAATCGATCTAGACCTTAATATCATGCTGCTTGTTTTTTATAAGAGCGCTTTTATTGTTTTTTATACCTTACGACGATCGAAGGTTGAAGACTGTAAACGTCACAGACAGAAAAATAGTACCTGTTTTTTGCTTCTTTTTATTAATATAGCAATTTATCGATCGACTCACACTGACCACGTTTAACAAACAACATATATGTAACCAAACACTAGGTCAAGTTATAAAATTAATATACAGTGTGTTTCATTTAAGAGCAACCCTCGAAAAAATTTTTTAATTATGAAAACGCTAAAAGTAGGAGTAATCTTATATGTAAGTTGTTTATTTTGCAAGTGGCCATTTATGTATAAATTGAGATGTTTAAGAGTTTGCGTTTCAATGAAATTAAAAATGTATGTACAGGATACCAATGTATCACACTCCTGAAGTGCATCTAAGAGAGTTAAATTTACAATACCTATTAAAATAATAGCAATTATTAAGCGAATAATATGTGTCTTCTTACTGAGAATAGATCTAAGCCACTTTCAAAATTAACAACTAGATTTGTCATGAAATTTGAAACAGCCCAAGTCCATTCGATATAATTTAAAATGCTTCGAATTGAAAAAACAATATTCAATTTATTTTATATTTCATTACAACACTTGAAAAACACCATTTATTAAGGAAATCTTCTAGCTATATAAATTACATAACAATTTACTGCTCATTTACATATTCTGTATGCGGGAGGAGCTTGAAGAAGTCATGGTGCTTCGGTGTATATCATATTAATACTAATTAATTATTATATTAACTAAGTAATATTTCATTGTAATTTCTATTATCACTACCTTCAGACATTTGAGAATACGCAGTTTCTGAGGTTATCAGTAATAGATTAGACTTAGGTCACTTTCAAAGTCAAATTTTCAACTACTGAAATAATTGCGATAATTTATATGTTGAAAATTATCGTATACTCTGAATATACTTAATCGCAAATGTTTTTTATGACAATTAGCATCAAGTGGTATATGTTACTACAGTTTACAACAAACAACTGACAAGTGCACTTAAGCCACTATGAAAAAAAATGGCTCTTATATAAATCAAACCATGTTTGCTTATAATTCAACTTTTAAATTTAATAATGATTTTATGCCTGGGGATTGTAGAGGTGTATGTAGAATTTTTAGACAATTATATAACAAATACAATTTATATAATTTATAACCTAACCCCGGGGTCGGCAACCTGCAACTCAGTAGAATCATACTTGTGGCTCTAGAGTAGTTTAATAGTACATATTGAAAAATTAACTGCAATATTGCAATTACCAAACAAATAAAATAATCCTGCGCACATATCAAAATGCGCGGCAGATCGCATGCATGTAAACCTAGCTTTAGCTAACCTTGCTCTCCACACTCACCGATGCCACACTCAAAACCAAAAACTGTTTCCGTTTTCTTTAATACGTTGACTTATATGTTCTGTTACTACGCAAAATAGAATGTTTTGATTCCACAATCAATACATATTTCACAGCAGATAATGGTTATATTATTTTTTCTAATACATATTACCGATGTATGTACTTATATTTGGCTCTTTAGAAAAATAATTTATCACATCGGGAAAAAAATGGCTCTTAACTCCAGAAAGGTTGCCGACCCCTGACCTAACCTAATCTAACAAATTATATAATATTTAGTTAGAATAAATTATAACAGATCATATAATATAAATGATATAACAAATTATATTTGTTATATAATAACAATAATGTATATTTTTCGTAAACAATCCGATACAATAAAATACTTAATAAAAATTTTCCATCCATTAATGGAAATACATGAATCACTTTTTTGATTTGCATTAACTTCTCAGCAAAAGCGATGCTATCACCATAATTATCTATCAGCTGATAAAAATTTGCTGATCAGAAAAAAGAGACATTAGAAAAATTATCTTCAAGTATTGCGTATATTATTTCCTCCTCAATGCTTCATTTCGAAAGCTGTTATGAGTGTATGAATCATCATTTCATAGAGTTTATTAAAGAATCGACGACTTTAATAAAAAAAATCGTCGATTAGTGATCTGGTCGGTTCTATTAATATATTGAGTGACTCAAAAGGAACTACTTTTAACATTTATTCTAGGAAACGAACAGATTATAAGACAATAATAAGTGTAGTAAACACTTTTATATTGCCAATTGAATGAGTTCATTGATAAACGAATTTTTACGCAAGCTAGCGACGCTCCCTGACTAGGGTACGTTTTATGCTGGCAATTTCAAGAATATTCTCTTTTATGGACTACTCATGGCAATACAATGAGAGTTAACTGTATTAGGGATATCTACTACCAGAAGGGGAAATAAATATTTTTTGAGTGTCGACTTGTGGAATTTTGGTACTTGGAGAAATGACAATTATAAAATTTGGTAATTTAGGAATTTGGAAATTTAGAAATTTGAGAAATCGAGAATTTGGAAATTTAGGAATTTAGGGATTTATAAACTTGATATTTGGGAATTTGGGGATTTGTAAATTTGATACTTGGGGATTTGGGGATTTTAAAATTCGGGAATTTGAGACTTTAAACATTTTAGAACCTAAATAATTTAGAATTATAAAATTTAGGAGATTTGAAAATTTAGAAATATGGGGGTTTGTGGATTTGGGAATTTGAGAATTTGGGAATTTAAGAATTCGGGAATTTGAGACTGAAAATTTTAAAACCTGCAAAATTTCGAATTATAAAATTTAGGTATTTGGAGATTTGAAAATTTAGAAATATGGGGATTTGAGGATTTGGGAATTTGGGAATTGAGGAATTTTGGAATTTGGGAATTTGAGACTGAACATTTTAAAACCTGAAAAATTTAGAATTATAAAGTTTAGGTATTTGGAGATTTGAAAATTTAGAAATATGGGGGTTTGAGGATTTGGGAATTTGGGTGTTTGGAAATTTGTTGATTTTGAAATTCTGAAAATCGGGAATTCACGAATTTAGGAGTTTGAAAATTTTTAAACAAGCGGTTTAGGGATTTATGATTTCAGAGACTTGGAAACTTGGAAATTTCAGAATTTGTAGACGATAATTTAAAAATTTAGAAAATCAAGAATGTAGCAGTCTAGGAATTTGAAAATTTTGTACTTAAGTGCGGCAATAAATATGTTAGAAATTGTGAGTTAAGAAGTGTTATATTCACTTTATATCACTTAACTATTATTTTATTATACAAGAGTGAAAAACACGCGGCGCACATTTCGTTCGAGAACAGAGAAGAAGGAAAAGACAAAAGACGAGGACTCACGCAATTTACGCGCCAAACTTCGCACACCTTACGCACACACAAACATACGTACATACAAGTAGCCATGCGTTGACAAATCTCAATAAAATATATTTGGGTAGTTGTGTTTAAATCAAGTACCCGGTGTATATCTATTACAGTAAAAACCTTGCATACTTTGCCAATAATTTTAACGTAAATATAAAAAATGTTAATTTTATTCTTTTTAAATGACAATTTTCTATTTTTTATAGGTTGCAAAAGCCTACATCAAGTGTAGAAGTCTTCTATTTTAACTCTTGTGACACCATTTTATTTCTTCTTTTTCAGCGTGTTAATATCGGATATTATACATAAAACGTCATTTTATAAATAATTATAAAAAGATTTTTCTAAGCTTTTAAGAGAAACCATTTTTAACGTAAAGATCTAAACATTTGTGATTTCTTTTTATTTTCTAAATGTTTAATCACTTTAAAATACAAATTCTCAATTTCTAAAGTACCAATCTTTTAATGTTCCAGTTAAAAAATTTCTGAATACTCAAAATTTTAAGTTGCTAACTTCTCAAGTTTCTAAGTTCGAAAAATGCAAATTTTTTAATTGACAATTTTACAAATTTCCGAATTTCTAAATTCTCACAGCCTCAAATTTTCAAAATTCTTTCTTCAAATGTCTAAATTCCTCCATACTTGAGCTTGTACATTTATCAATTTGTATGTTTGAAAAATCAAAAATTGAACAGTGGAACTCTATCCTCTATAAAAATTCACGATATTTAAAACAATACTAGATTAAATGTCAACAGATTAATATTAAAGTACAACCATAAATAAGTTACAATATACAACTCAAATTTGTTGTAAAACCGTACACTTTGTAAAATATAATGATATTTACAAAACTGCATCAATAAAATACAAATATTGATTCCAGAAGCATAGTATGTATATGTGTATAGTTCTAAATATAACACGTGTGTATATGCCATACATATCATAATATATGTTTATATGCATTCATATGTATTAGATAAATATTGCACATATTATATATTATATACATTGTGAATAATGTATAATATATATACAATATTTAATAAATATTTAAATCAGCTTTCAGCTCTTGAATTCAAATATGATGAAGTCAAGTATAAAAATGTCCATGCACATACATATGTATGTCATCACCTGCCTCGCCTTGTATCGCCGGCTATAATATTGCAGTATAGTATAGTTACAGTATTGTCCCAATAATGTGGTATTCAATTAAATCGGTTAAGAGTGGTTAAAATTATTTCAGCTTAAATATTATTTTTGCTGTTGTAAAAACTCGCTTTTACCTTATATTGCCGGTACTAATACACCCAAATCTTTCAAACTGGACTGAAAAGTGTCTGTATATGCTTCTGATGTCATTCAAATTTCAGAAAAATTAAAAAACAACTGTCGGAGATATTACGATTAGTGAGGTAATTTGGTTGACACTGTTTTATACTTCTGAAACTGCGTATGTAACGATAACTTAACACGCGAATACATAAAGGTAAATTTAACACGTGTTGCATTCTACTTAAGTCAACCACAGTGACTCTTCTCCGTATTCGTAGGAACGATACGTGAACGATATTGCCGATAGTCACTCCTTTAGCTATCTTGTCTGCTCATCGCAACGTAAGAGCTATTAATACA
The DNA here is from genome assembly GCA_945859595.2 of Megachile willughbiella. NCBI lineage: Eukaryota > Metazoa > Arthropoda > Insecta > Hymenoptera > Megachilidae > Megachile > Megachile willughbiella. Next base: position 18,529,253 of record OX243796.1, read on the forward strand.
ATCAACTATGAAACATCCTATTAAAAGAGACGGTGAAGCGTGTTAGACACGCTAGAAGAGTAGAATTCCCCAAAATAAACGATGGCAATCCATAATTTATCGCAGCCGTAATTTTCCTTGTCTATAGATCGAAATATCAACGATCCGTAAGTTCTTCCAACGAAAGACATATGTCGTTGACGCACACGACTATTATTTTGCCTTTCTAGATCTCCGTAACGGAGCGAATAGCGCAAACAAAGAACAGTGACGTCAATGGTAAGTTGAACAACTCATATTTTCATCGCAAACGTTCAAATAATCAGTCTGACGCTCGTCTCAGCCTCGAGCCCGTATAAGATTTCGCGTTAATTAACGTGGCAGAGCATCAATCCGTGAATGATAATCGTAATGACATACTTACGGAAATATACTTTCGTGCTAGTTAATCCGTCGGTGTGAAATAATGCCACTGGACACACAGATATCAGATGTCAAAAGGCAACAGTAGTTATTATAGTTTATTTCCTGTTTGATGATACACACGGGAGATTTCGGTCGAATGCGTGGAATATTTCACACCTGGGATCTGTTTGTATATGGGATTTCATTTCTGAGAAACAAAGGCTGTTTCAACTTATACGTTTCCAAATGTCTGAATTTGAAATTGTAAGTCGAATTTATCGACTTTACGTATCACAGATTTTCAAATTGCCAGACATTTTGAAATGACCAAATTGCTTAATTCGAGGATTCGAAAATTTTGGAATGATTCAATTTTAATATACACAAATTTCTAAATAGCCAAATTTCAAAATTTGTAAATTCCCAATTGTTTTTAATTTTCAAATTTCCATATTTCAAAATTTCACAAGTTTTAGATTTCCTCATTTTCCAATTTCTCATGTAACTAAATCACTAAATTCCGAATTTTTAATTTTAAAGTTCCTAAATTTCTAAATTTGCAAATTCTCAAGTTACCATATTTTTCAACTTCTAAATTTTTTATTTTCTACATTTGTACATATTGAAATTCCTTAGTTTACAAATTCTCAAATTACAATTGTCTCCAATTCGCAAATTACCAATTTTTCAATTCTCTGAGTCCCTAAATAACAAATTCCTAAGTCACTAAATCACTAAATCCCAAAATCCCAAATTCTCAAATTACTAAACCACTAAATCAATAAATCCAAAATTCTAAATTTTGAAATTCCTAAATCACTACATCACTAAGACTTAAAATTCCAATTTTTCAAATTTTAAATTCTTAGATTCCCAAATTCTAAAATTCCCAAATCTCCAAACTCTAGATTCCTAAATTTCTATGTCACTAAGTCACTAAATCTCAAAATCCCAAATTTTCAAATTCCTAAAACACTAAATCACTAAATCCAAAATTCTAAATTTTCGAATTCCTAAATCACTACATCAATAAATCCTAAAATTTCATATTTTCAAATTTTTAATTCTTAAATTCCCAAATCTCCATAAACTTTAAATTCCTAAATTCCTAAGTCACTAAATCACTAAATCCCAAAATTCCAAAATCCGGATTTTCAAATTCCTAAACCACTGAATCACTAAATCCAAAATTCTAAATTTTCGAATTCCTAAATCACTACATCACTAAATCCTAAAATTTCAAATTTTCAAATTTTTAATTCTTAAATTCCCAAATCTCCATAAACTTTAAATTCCTAAATTCCTAAGTCACTAAATCACTAAATCCCAAAATTCCAAAATCCGGATTTTCAAATTCCTAAACCACTGAATCACTAAATCCAAAATTCTAAATTTTCGAATTCCTAAATCACTACATCACTAAATCCTAAAATTTCAAATTTTCAAATTTTAAATTTTTAAATTTTTAAATTCCCAAATTCTAAAATTCCTAAATCTCCAAACTCTCGCATATCCCACTCCCCAAACTCTCAAATGTCCATACAGCCTCATCTCGCAATAATTACCGTGGAAAAACGTCAATAAGAATCGCAACGACACACTTACGGAAATATACTTTCGTGCCAGTTAATCCGCCGGTGTGAAATAATGCAACCGGACACACACGTATCAGATATCAAACGGCAAAAGTACTTATTATCGTTTACTTCCTGTGTGATGATACACACTGCTTTCAGAGGGGAAGAGGGAAGAGAAAAGAGGGGATGTGAGAGGAGGAGGGAAAGAAAACTTGATACACTTTATGTCATCGATCACAATAATGTGTCTACGTTGATGCACCACGTGTGCCAGTTAAACTGTTGCGATTATACACCATAGGTGTAGGAATACTGAAGTAACGTTGACATTATTTCATTCATAATTTATTATTTAACAAATATAAGTCATGGAAAGAAGATTCATATTATTATTAACTAGACAAAGTGTTCTAGTATATACAGCATTATATCAAATCACATATGTTTTATATGGATATGAAACTCCATAGCATTTTTATTCGGGTGAATAATAAAATAATACATTATTATACTAGTGATAGGTATTGATGGTTGGTCAATTTTTGAATTTGAACATTTTACGATTTGAATATTTGAAAATTCTAAAATTTCTAAAATTCTGAAATTTAAAAATACTAAATATAAGAAAATTCTTATATTCATATAATATGATTATAATATTATAATATTACTGATATAATAATAAATATAAGAAAATTCTTATATTTATAAGAATTTATAAGAATTTTCTTATATTTATAAATTTACAAATCGCAACATTTCTAATTTTATAGATTCTCAGATATACAAATATACAAATTTACTAATTTCTAATTTAAAATTTAAAAATGAAAATTAAAATTTAACATTTCCTCTGTTCGGAGTACATGAAGTTTTTATTAAATTAAGTGTTGTAAATATTAAGAAAATTGTATACATTCTGTTTAATAGTCTTTATTATAAAACAAAAAATTAGAAAATGTATTATACTATTTAGTTATAGGTATTAATGGTTAGTTAATTTTGCAGTTCAAAAATTTATAAATATCTTAACCTGAATATTAAAAATTTTATTATATTCCTATATTTCGAAATCATAAAATTTCTAATATTATAAACTCACAAGAAAGTTTAAATGAAATTTAGCAGAAGGTGAGTAAAAGTTGTCTTGAACCGATTATACTTTATAATGCATCGATTAATGGCTCACCAAAAAACATCGCGTACAAAGTTTCAATCCTGTATCTTAACCGGGACGGTAGTTTCAAACAAAATTTGGATTATGGAGTTTCACTCCATTTTCCCTATTTAGTGACATGCAAAAATTCCGAAAAATTCAAATACATTATCAACATGTTAAAGCACGTTAACAAATTCTTTGAGATTTTTTCATAGCAAATTCTAAGTGTAGAAAATAAAAAAATCATACTGTTTCTTAGTACAAACTAAGAACTACTAAAAAATTGTGTCTAAATATTAATCTTACTTATTGTTACTAAAAGTTAATAAAACTTTACCAAGTTAAAAAATTGCTATCCAATAATTACTACTCATACAACGGAATGAAATGCTGCAAAAACATAGACAAAACCCAAAAACAAAAAAAAAAAACAATTTTCCAGAGTGGATCAATTATTTTATTATACGTCAGTATATAATTTTTGCATGTTTTCAATGAATTTATAACAATATGAAACTAATGACTCTGTATTATATATTTTTTTAACCAAAGTTCAAGAAAATGTGTTTGATGTTTGATATACTTGTTTTCAAAGACACTTCAGAAATATCTCTTCCTAATCTAATGTTTCATCTAAAAATCTTAAACGTCATACACTTTCTTCTAATCAAACCGATAGTGTAACTATTAATAGTTAGTTGATTTTTCAATTTGAATTTAGAAATTGAATCACTGCATGACTAATACAGTTCTATCAATCGATCATGTTTATTGGAAAACAATGTATTACATCTTTGATAGTTATTTATTTACGTTTAAAAGATCTGTCATCCGCGTTGAATCATTAACATTAATTCTTAAGGGTAATTTAATTTAACTATAGTATAATTTACGTCGCTGAAATATTCCAGAATACATATATTGTATTACCGAGAAACAAATGAAAATCGGGCAACGGTTGAGAAATCGTCGTTCGTCTTTTGAGTTGTTTGGTAGCCAGCAATGGTGATTTATGCGTTAAAGAAATAAATATCCTTACGGTTTTAATCAATTAGTTTTTCTTTTATGCTCGGAACCTACTACATAACGCTCTTCAGAGGATATTGAAGATTCACATAATTATTGTCATGAAACCGGAGAGTGGCAATTGTACACGGAAATAAGCAAGTCTTTAACAAAATACTCTTATTGATTATGAGATTTAAAGGCAAAGTTGAATGCCCGAAGGTTAAAATCTGATCTCCTACACTCAAGGGTGAGAAGTTGAGGAAAAAATTAAGTGGGAAAAACTATGTAGAGAGAAGGGGTGCTAAGGTTTAAGTTGATCACTGAAAGGGTGACGGAAGTGTAAGGGACCCTTTACGTTATGCCAGTAAGCCGTGCTAATGGCACATGCCAAGTAGGTAGTCGAATGTTTACGTTTCTGGCCTGTAAGTCCTTGGATAAAAAAGACAAATATGGAAAGAAACAATTTTTTTTCCAAAATTCCCAAATCCCTACATTCCCAAATCCTTACATCCTCAAATCCCTACATTCCCAAATCTCTAGACCCCCAAATAGTTAAATTTGCAAACTCTCAAGTTCCGAATCCCCCATCTCCAAATGCCTATATTCCCAAATCCCCACATTTCCAAATCCTTACATTCTCAAATCCCTACATCTCCAAATCTTTAGATGACCAAACAGTTAAGTTTGCAAATTTCCAATTCCTGAAATCCCTATATTCTAGAACCCCAAATAGTTAAATTCCCAAATTCCCAAATTCCTAATTCTGGAAATCACTACATCTCCAAATCTCTGGAACGGCAAATAGTAAAATTCCCAAACTCCCAAGCTCCAAATCCCTACATCTCCAAATGCCTATATTCCCAAATCCTTACTTTCTCAAATCCCTACATCTCCAAATCTTTAGATAGCCAAACAGTTAAGTTTGCAAATTCCCAATTCCTGAAATCCCTATATGCCCAAATCTCTACATCCCCAAATTTCTAGAACCCCAAATAGTTAAATTTCCCAATTCCCAAATTTCTAATTCCGGAAATCCCTACATCTCCAAATTTTTAGATGACCAAACAGTTAAGTTTGCAAATTCCCAATTCCTGAAATCCCTATATGCCCAAATCTCTACATCCCCAAATTTCTAGAACCCCAAATAGTTAAATTCCCAAATTCCTAATTCCATAAATCCCTATATGCCCAAATCTCTAGAACGTCAAATAGTTAAATTTCCAAATTCCTAATTCCATAAATCCCTATATGCCCAAATCTCTACATCCCCAAATTTCTAGAACCCCAAATAGTTAAATTCCCAAATTTCTAATTCCGGAAATCCCTACATCTCCAAATCTCTGGAACCCCAAATAGTTAAATTCCCAAATTCCTAATTCCATAAATCCCTATATGCCCAAATCTCTAGAACGTCAAATAGTTAAATTTCCAAATTCCCAAGTTCCCAATCCCTACATCCCCAAATGCCTAGATTCCCAAAATCCTAAATTCTGAAGTTCCCAAATCTCCAAATACTCAAATCTGGATCCCAAATCGCTAAATCCCCAAATTGCTGGATTACCAAATTCCCAAATCCCTAAATTTCTAGATTTCCACACCTCCCAAATCTGAAATTCTCAAAAATCTCTAGAAAAAAGTGGTTTGTTTCTTTTCTTGCCTTCTTTCTCCAACGACAAATCTGGTAAAGGCAAAATTAGAAACGCAAAAATTCGACTACCTACTGGTAGGACTACTAGCACCAGTTACTGGCACAGTGTAGACAGTCCCATAGAAAGTAGGTAATTCATGGTTTACATGACCCTGAGACCCAAGAGTCTGTTTTGTGTTTCGGAGAGAAAAAACTTAAAAAGAACTTAAACGATGAACAGATGTCTTATTTCTATATAACAAAATATGCTAGGATGCGTTAAGGTTTTTAGGAGTATCTGACATTATTTTCAGTATACTCTTAAGCTTGATACGTCACATGTGCCATTTCGTTGTACTTTTGTGTCATAAAATAGTATCAAGTATTCGATATTCCGAAATCCCACGTTCAATATGCAATAACCAATAATAATGGAAATATTTCAAAGTATCTTTTAATTGCATTGAACTTCACCTGATATTTGATTTTTGACGCAAACATATTTACGATTCTTCGTTAAAAAAAACAGAATGATTAATGGGGAAAAAGAGACGCGATCTGAATGACTGCGTAACGATTATTCCGATTTCACGTTACACTTATAAATTATGGAATAGACTTGTATTCGGTAATCCTTTTTAATTATACATATAGCTGATAAACATGATGTTACAAGAATTTTAATTGTGTTTCGTACTTGAATAGTGATAAGTGATATTAAAGGAAGACAAATGCTTTCGACGAAATAATTATGCGCGCTTTAAGTTATTATGAATGAAATAATTACGTATAACACTGAGTTATTATCGATGATATAATGATGTGTTAAGTTCTTATCAATGAAATACTTGCACGTGCTGTTGCATTATTTTCAATGAAATAAATATATTATATATTGCTGAAGTTGATTTATGCTGCTTATCATTATCAGATATTTTGCTTATTGTTAACGAAAAGATTATATATGTTAAGTTATCATCAATGAAACAATAAGATATGCTGTCAAGTTATTATCAACGAAATAATTATACATGTTGTCAAATTATTATTAATAAAATAATTATATGTGTAGTCAAATTATTATTATATGTTGCTAAATTATTGTCAATAAAATAAATATACGTGTAGTTAAATTATTACCAAAGAAATAATAAATAATTATGTCAAGTTATTAATAAGATAAATATATAAATATGTTAAGATAAATGATAAGTGAGCTATTAAATTACAAACAATGAAATAAATATGTACATTATGAAATTGTAATCAATGAAACAATTATGTCACCCAGCCGTTTAACAAATTTGTATTGTATCCATGCCTATCTACTTCAAACAAAAAAGCGTTTTCAAATACAATTAGCTCCAAGTTACATAATCCAAAGAATAATGAAAAGAATGATTCATATGAAATTTTTTACAAACTCGATTATGAAGAGTTAACCAGAGACGACATATCAAACACTTCAAAATATGATCGCATCAGTGTTATGTAACTGATAACATAGAATCAATCCAAATAAAAATAGTTATTCAATACATACATTGCACTTCAAACATGGAGGTTACACGGACGGACTTGTACCTCATGTGTATACTTCTTTATAAATTTTGTGTATGTTTAGTGTATGCTTCTGTGTGGGTGTTTTTAATGTGTATATCTGATGCGTGTGATTTAATGCACGTAAATATTCAAAATCGAGTATTTCCTCTTCTTTACCACCCCTACGTGGTGCAACTTGCGTTATTCTAATGCCAGCTCACTGTTCATTCAAAGTACAATAAAATGGCGAAAAAATATTGTACAGTAACTTTTGGGGAGTCATTGTAAAGTGGAGGCTCCTGATAAATCCGTGATAATTGCAACGCTTAAAAGAATTTTTTATGTCTATCGTTTGAATTCGAACAATTTAAAAAAAAACACCCTCGTTTCTCCACCCTCCCACATCATGCAGAAATGACCGTAGAGAAAGCTGCGAGAGGATTTTGGAAATTGGGGCTCCAAGCTTTAAAATGAGTGAAGAATGATTGTTGTACGATGTTTTCTTACGTAGTTCACTTCAAATATGAAATATAAATTTTTCAGTGAAAATTTAGTGTTCCCTAAATTTTGCACTCCAATATATTTGGAGGAATTCGTAAAGCTTTTACTAATGAAAGTTTAGTAACAATTTAAAAAATCGAGAATAACGATAGAAAAATCGAGAATAGAATAACTATACAATAGTTATTATTCAGTATTATACATTTTATTCAAAGTATTTACTATCTAATACTAATAAATTAATGTATTTTAAATTTTCTCTTCCTAAAAATTATGTTCATACTCCCAATCTCAACTTGTATACAGAGATTGCCAAAAATTAACAATGCGATGTAAAAATATCATTTTCCCGTTCGTGAAAATCGAAGATTAAACAAACTTCGTAATTTATTGCATCTTTTGACCACGAATAGAGAAACTGCGAAATAAGAAGGATTACCGCGGTTTAAGAACGATTTACAATTACGATCTGTCAGTATTCACGTATTATTTATACAAGAAGAAAATCAGAAAGAAGTAAGAAACAATTGTAGATATACACTTCACGCTCGCGTTAGTCAGGTTTATTTAAATCGAATTGTGTAAAATTTGTTTTACGCTGTCTGGATTATTTTACACGTACGATGCACCGTTCGGAATGCGATCACGTTCCTTGCGATTATTATATTAAAAGAGCAAAAGAAACATACGTGGATCCAACTTTGATCATTCAAAATAAACGATTTGTTAAGGTCATCGCAAAAAAATGGAAAAAATGTATGTACTGTAAGCATTTATGCATTCGATGCTAATGACGTTTACGTGTGCGTCATACACTGAATATATCTTTCAACGAATGAGGTGAAAAGGTTACATAAATATTTTTAATATAAAATATTTTATTTTCGAATTACAAACTTTTTAATTCAGAAATTCAGAAATTTAGATAGTTTTGAATTCGGTAATTTGGAAATTTTCAAATTTAAATATTTGAGGGTTCAGAAATATTAAATAAAATTTTCGAATTTGTGTATTGAAAGATTCCGAAATTTTTAAGTCAAATTTTTGAATTTGCGAATTTACAGATTCAGAAATTTCAAATAAAATTTCGAATTTATATATTAAAAGATTCAAAAATTTTTCAATCAAATTTTCGAATTTAAGAATTGAAAAGTATCAAATTCCTAATAGCATGACTTTCTCAGTCAAGGGTTGTATTAAATTGGATCTACATATATGACATCCATATCCACATAACAAGTCTCTCCTATATAAGCTATTAAAAATATCTTCAAATTTTTCCGACAATCAAAATGAGGTTATTGTGATCGAGCTATTATCACAAATTCAATTGACAACAGTTCAAATGTGATTATTGAATATGCGTGTAAACAAGATACGTATATTATCGACATATTATACATATACAACTGTCGGAAAGGTTTTGATGTTTCCGATACACATTGACAATTTACTCTGAAATTGCTGTGCAACGATGGCACGTATAATTTACGCAATATATATTTGATTTATGCAATAAACCTCCAGCTGTCAAATTATCAGTAATTTAACTCATGATTTATTAGAAACAAATCCATGGACATCCGGTAAAGATTATTCGAACGATGAAATCTGATTTATCAATCTTGCGGTACGTGGCGCAAACCGATCGCATGAATTGCTACCAAAAATCTTATCAAACTTGTGCAATCACCCAATAGATCGATCAAGGCTGAGTAGAAGATCGAGTGTTACCTGACGAACGTTATTACATTTCACATAATTGTGTCGTCTTGTTAGATTTCACATAATTGTGTCGTCTTGCAATGATAGCACAGATCGCATAAATCGTTACCAAAAATCTTATCAAACTTTTGCAATCACCCAATAGATCGATCAAGGCTGAGTAGCAGATCGAGTGTCACCTGACGAACGTTATTACATTTCACATAATCGTGTCGTCTTGTTATATTTCACATAATTGTGTCGTCTTGCAATGATAGCACAGATCGCATAAATCGTTACCAAAAATCTTATCAAACTTTTGCAATCACCCAATAGATCGATCAATGCTGAGTAGAAGATCGAGTGTTACCTGACAAACGTTATTACATTTCACATAATTGTGTCGTCTTGTTATATTTCACATAATTGTGTCGTCTTGCAATGATAGCACAGATCGCATAAATCGTTACCAAAAATCTTATCAAACTTTTGCAATCACCCAATAGATCAATCAAGGCTGAGTAGAAGATCGAGTGTCACCTGACGAACGTTATTACATTTCACATAATTGTGTCGTCTTGTTATATTTCACATAATTGTGTCGTCTTGCAATGATAGCACAGATCGCATAAATCGTTACCAAAAATCTTATCAAACTTTTGCAATCACCCAATAGATCGATCAATGCTGAGTAGAAGATCGAGTGTTACCTGACGAATGTTATTACATTTCACATAATCGTGTCGTCTTGTTATATTTCACATAATTGTGTCGTCTTGCAATGATAGCACAGATCGCATAAATCGTGACCAAAAATCTTATCAAACTTTTGCAATCACCCAATAGGTCGATCAATGCTGAGTAGAAGATCGAGTGTTACCTGACGAACGTTATTACATTTCACATAATCGTGTCGTCTTGCAAAGATAGCGCAGAACGGAAAATGCATGTGCAATACTTGGACGATGATTCACGTTTAAATAGAAAATACTGTCGAAAGAAGTATTCGCACACCTTCGCACATTGGATTATAACAAAAAACGTACGCATAATGTTCTTTCAATCGCGTACATACATTTGTATTTTTTGTCACGATTCGTGCTTCATGTATATTTATGCAAATATCTTTATAAAAAATGAAAAAACAACTGAGGTACAGATGAGTTGTCATTAGAAAATCATGAAAAAAGGTGTTGTTTTACATAAATTTGCATATTACATAAATCTGCGTGAACTGCATAAATTTGATGTAGTCATAAATTGACCTTTCAGATGTGTGATCCTGATGTAACAGAATTATCGCTTTTCGCGATAAAGCAGAAATGTAAAAACATTTTCAGGCTGAACTTCGTTTTACAGCACCATGTTTTTCAACATCCTTTGCATAACCAGAGAGCAGTCGGTAAATATAGACTATCGAGTATTGATACTAGACTATAGAGTATCGGAATTAGGAGTCTCAGAGTCTGGTTCTCCATTCGTTGTTCAGGTATATAACTTATGTACAGGAGAATACGAGCAGTATTGGTTAGGCTAAATATACAGTCGTAAGGTAACAGCACCAGTAGTTGATCGGTTAAGAGAAAATTTCCACGTAAACAATGGTAACTGCTTGCTTTGTCATTAAATAGGTTCGATGGCTGAAGACATTTTTAAGCCTTCTAGATTATGCAACAATAAATATTTCTTTTTAAAAGAAATTAAGTTATACAAATTTGAGAAGTATTTTTAAAGATTCGGTAAATGTTTCAGAAGTTGTAAAAATTAAAGAATTTGTAATTGACTCTTTGTTCGTTAATAGCTGATCACTTATACTAGAAGAAATATATTTCATTCGCGAAATGTTCATAAGGTATGAACTCTTTACCTGAACCGTACATTCTTAACAAAAACACTACATGAATTTAGACGTTCGTTATTAGTAAGCATACATCACTTCACATGTAATTGTTTTATTTAACTGACAGATGTGGCATCTGAAGTTTCATCAAAAGTGCACAACTTGCAAAAACCATATTTATGTTTTCTAAAACTGGTCAACTAGTGGTACCTTTACCCTAAATTGTATTTTCACTGTGATTACATTTTGAGTTCAATACCAATTATAATTTGAATTATAGGTCACATTTCAACTATCTTCATTTATCTTAAGATGTTGCAGTAATAAGTAATTAGTTCAGATTGGTGCAGCTGCCGAAAAATACATTGAGGATTTAACGCATGATTTTCGTTAAAAGTGAAAGGAAATGCGATACACACAACGTCCGATATACTGGGAGTGCCGCGTTTCATCAAAACCACACAGCAAAGGAATTAAATACGATAGCACACATTGATTTTGTTCGGAATGGTTGCATAACACTGATGTCGCTGTAGGCTAGGCTGCCCTAATTTGGGTTTTTGGAGCGAAATCTCTTTAGGCTGGCTAAAACGATCTGAAAGGCTCAACCTCGAGGCGTATCTCTTGATAAAATTCAGAGAAATGATTTCGTCAGAACTGTTTGTAAAAGTCGTTCGATTTCAGAAAGAATATTTAGTGTATATTCGGAAAGAATTGGACTTCGAGTAAATTTGTTTGCAAATTATTAAATTTTTATGTTATTTCTATTTTCCAATTTTCAAACTATTGTATCTGCAAGTTCCTAAAACTCCGAATTCCTAAAGGTTCAATTTTCTTTGTTTTAAATTATTATGTCTGTAAATTCTAAAATCATCAAATTTTCAGTTTCCAAATTATTAAATCTACGAATTCCTAAATTCTCAAACTTTCAATTTTTTAATTATTAAATCGTTAAATCGGCAAATTCAAAAATTTTCTAATTTCTTACACTGTAAAATCTGTAAATTTCCAAATCCTCAAATTGCTAATTTCCTCATCTTTAAATTATCAGTTATACGAATCTCCAAACCTCAAATTTTCAACTTTTTAATTTTTAAATTACCTATAACTATCGAAAAGTTATCGATATTTCAAGATATCGATAATATCGAAATGTTAGTTATAATTAAATATATCGAAAATATCGAAATGTTATCGATAATTAAATGTATCGATAATATCAAGATGATATCGATAATTCGATATATCGGTAATATCGAAATATTTTTGCTAATTAGAATAATATTAGACTGTTATCGATAATTAAACATATCGATATATCGAAAATATCAAGATGATATCGATAATTCGATATATCGGTAATATCGAAATATTATTACTAATTATAATAATATTGGACTGTTATCGATAATTAAACATATCGATATATCGCAAATATCAAGATGATATCGATAATTCGATATATCGGTAATATCGAAATATTCTTGCTAATTATAATAATATTAGACAGTTATCGATAATTAAACATATCGACATATCGAAAATATCAAGATGATATCGATAACTCGATATATCGATAATATCGAAATATTCCTGCTGATTTCATATCTATCAATAATATTAGAATGATATCGATGATTCGATATATCGATAATATCGAAATGTTATCGGTAATTCAGTATATCGATAATATCACATAAGTATTACAGAAACGAACGAGAATGACTGAAATAGAACGTAATATGTAATTTTACAATTCAAATCTATTCATTACAGTTCTAATCTGATAATTGACAGATCAAGTGCTCACGAGATATGAACGATACATTAATGAAATCCCGTTTCTGATATTTCAAATGTTTAAATTTAGAAACTTACGAATCTCAGTATTTGTAAATTTAGAAATTTAGGAATTCAAAACTTACAAATTTACAAGTTCTAAATTATTAAATTTTTAATAATCCCATATTTTTTAATTTTCAAATTTTCAATTTTGGAAATTTGAAAGCCAAAAATCAATTAAATTTAAAAATGTAGATATTTCAATTCCATTCTGTAACTTTAAAATGTTTGTATATGGAAATATAGTAATCTGAAAATTTGAAACTTGAAAATTTACAAAATTTGAAAATATAAGTATTTAAATATCCCTTTCAAATATCAAATACTTTGATCACCAAATTATTAGGTACAAAAATTTGAAAATTGCAAATGCACCAAAAATGCGAATATTTCAGATTTCCAAATATTATTTGTATTGTTCCTCGTACGTGCGATTAAATAGTGCGTTTTCGTGTTGCATCGTGAACGTGTTAATCAGTCGATCGGTAAATTTCAGTAATTTCGGTAACAGTCACGCAATGCAAGATGGCACGTAGCAAGGTACCACTAACTCGCTACTGAATACATCGAAAAAAGTTATATCGACGACGGTATAAACGGTGCTAAATAACAGCGTGCGTGCGTGTAGACTATGAAAACGAACCGGCAGTGGCAGCTGCCGACTACCACGGCTAACCAGTCAGTCGTTTGCGAGGTCGTCGTTCTTACAGCCAACCTATAATGCTATATACAGGGTGTTCCACTCAACTTGTGCACCTCCAATAAATTATACAAGTGAATCTACAAACCAGGTGCCGCAAATGTGTATTTCAAATTTCCAGTAGCTACTGTAAACATGTAGGTAAAACAAGAATGAAATGTAGAGATTTTTAAGTTGTTCCAAACGATTAATCGTGTCTGATACTATCGAAAATACCAAACACGATTATTCTTGATTTTATGATGACCGACGTCAAGTACTGTCGTCGATGACGAGTTATAGAGCTTTTGACGTGGTTTCTTCCATGTGTCTAAAATTATTGAAAAAGATACCAAGAAAAGGTTTTTTATCGATTCGACGACGACGGCGACAAGTATCTGTCGTCAGATCACGAGTCTACCTTTAAAATTTCAAGTTAAAAAACCCAAAATTGCAGTCTGTAGCGTGGACAGACAAACGAACAAATGCAAATCAAGTGGCCTCAGGAGCATGACTACGTTCGGCAAAAAATACACGTCACACATTGTTCATACAATAGTTCCATAGTTCAAAGAATCACATTAAATCTGCTTTTGTTATAGATACCACTTAAAGTATTTTAAAATCAAGTTCATTTGTAATGAAATGTTATTTACAAAACAAAATATCAGTTAATGTGACAAATTAGTTAACACTAGATTTACGGAACCCGTCAAAATGACGGATCATAGATCTCTTATTTTAAATGACAAAACTTATTAAGAAATTTTTGTAAAAATGTATGTCAACTTTCGACAAGCTAAAGAATCAATGTCTTAGGCAGTTCACATATCATCCCCAATTTATTTATTTTTTTACTTTAATTTAAACTTAAATATAAGTAACCATCAAACGTCCGTAAACCTAGTGTTAATGTCATGCAATATGGGAGTTTTCGTTTCGCCACTGTATGTCCATGATTCGGTACTGAAGTTATTATCGGTTCGTAGTGGAATGAAATTTGGTAATGGCGAGAAAGTGCAGGTGCTTTTAGCTCGCGATAGAAAGACAATTTCTCAATCGATAAATTGAATTTGATGGAGCATTTCTATAGCCATGTTCACCTGATCTAAAGTCGTTAGACTTTGTGTGATGTATTTTAAAACTAGATTTCCAGACGATGAGCAGTTATTTTTCAATTAAGACTGAAATGAAATTGAAGCTCAATTGAAACTAAAGTTAAAAGATAAATTATTAGGGAATAACACGCAAACTAGCTTATACAATTACTCTTTTTTTTTACGATAATTAATACTCATTGTAATAAAAGCTTCTTAATAATTTCTGTAATTTAAAATAAGAAATATAAGATTCAGTCTGCCAAGGAGTAAAGATTCTTCCTTAATTGATGTAGAAGTCTATAAATGTCAATGGACACTATTTCGAGCACCTACGTTAATAAAAGAAGACAATTACGATAAAATAAAATCTATGATATCAAATATTGTCACATAGCTGCATATTAATTCTTTATCTTGATAAAAACCAAGACAGATTACAAGGTAAGCATCTTAATGAACTTTGTAATTCAAAAAAGAAAACTTGTGAACGAGTCAAATGATCTGTTTGGTAGTTTTAGTGTTAAGCAAGATACATTTCCAACACTAATTAATTATTAGGTTTAAGGTTAATAAAAGTCAGTTATTCCTGACTAATTTATTATTACTTTACACTCTGAAAATTCAGTATATTCATATTTTGGCATTAAAAATACACCTATCCTCCGATTTACGCTAAATTAGGTTACTCAGAAAACCGTATAAATCGAAATTGTGTACATTCAAATCATATACATCAAAATCGTGTCAATCGAAATTATCGTAAATAAAACTAGTAAATATAGTCCAAATTAAATCATATTCGTCTTATTTTATAAGAAAAATATCAAAAATTTATCGATAAAATTTTCATACCAAAAGAATCAAATTGCATTGGTATTGTCAAAATGTTCACCTTTACCAGTTATTTTAATCTATTTATGTTTCTCAAACAGTGTATAAATGAAAATGCATAAATAAATTACTGTGTAAATCAAGGGATGTGTGTACATAATTTCATTTATTATAACAAAATTAATTAAATGCCGCCATCTACAGGAAAATCACGCCGACGATCCAAAAATTGTATAAAATTTGTACAAAAAACTTTTTTCTGTCGCGTATATTTTACAAGGTATTCAGTACAAGTTAAGTGAACCACCTTGTATATCACCGTCGAGTTTAGCGGTACTTCTACTCGAACCTGCGTTGATTAAAGCACGTGCCTCGGCAACGTAACCAACAGTTTGCCTTTCCATCAACGCGCTAACTATCGCGGAATATCGGCATTACCGAAGGTCACTCTGACCATTGACCTCTTCTGAACCAATAAAATAGATTCAAACAATAAGAGTGTTTCTATACATAAATTAATGCTGAAAAATATCTGAACACTTAATTCCCGCGGGTATCGTACATCTTTTTATCGAGTTATTGTTATGACTACTGTGTGCTGGAAATAACATATAAAAATAATTCGAATTTACCGCACTTTTATTTATTTCAGTTTTAACACTCAAACTACCAAAGCGATCAAAATTTGTTTGATACAATTTTAATAAAATTTGTTCGTTTTGTTTAAGTTACAAAATTTGTTAAGGTGAGTTTCTTGAAATCTGTGTTGATTTTCATCAAAGTGAAGAATGAATGTTTTATTATTTGTTTATTTATATTTCAACTTCATTTTTAATTTGACAAGTTTACAATATAGGCTGGTTTAGTATTAACTATCATTAAGGTACATTTATTATGTATTATTATTGAGTATACTGTAGGTAAGCTTTGGATAAAGACAGGTGCGAAAAATGTCCCATTACTTATCATTAATTATAGAGATCGCAAAGTAGAAAATTTTGGATTCCTCAAATTTCGAAATTCCTACAAGTACTTTTGAGATTTAATTTTTTAATTTGTGAGTTTCTAAAATTTCAAATTTCGAAAGTTCAAAAATGCAAAATTTTCGAATACCCGAATTTTCTAACCCTAAACTACAAATTTCCAAATATTACAATTCTCAAATTTCTGAATTTTTCAACCCCAAATTTCCGAATTTTCTAACACTAAACCACAAATTTACACATATTACAATTCCGAAATTTCCGAATTTTCAACCCTAAATTTCTAAGTTTTGTAACCCTAAACGCCGAATTTCCAAATATTACAATTCCCAGATTTCTGAATTTTTCAACCCCAAATTTCGGAATTTTCTAACTCTAAACCACAAATTTCCGCATATTACAATTCCGAAATTTCCACCCTAAATTTCTAAGTTTTGTAACCCTAAACGCTGAATTTCCAAATATTACAATTCCCAAATTTCCGAATTTTCTAACTCTAAACCACAAATTTCCAAATATTACAATTCCCAGATTTCTGAATTTTCTAACTCTAAACCACAAATTTCCGCATATTACAATTCCCAGATTTCCGAATTTTTAACCCTAAATTTCTAAGTTTTGTAACCATAAACGCCGAATTTCCAAATATTACAATTCTCAAATTTCTGCATTTTTCAACCCCAAATTTCGGAATTTTCTAACACTAAACTCCAAATTTCCAAATATTACAATTCCGAAATTTCCTAAAAATTCAGAAATTTCTAAAATTTTCTAACCTTAAACCCCAAATTTCTGAATTTTTCAACCCCAAATTTTCAAATTTTTATATAATAAAATTTCCGAATTATACAATCCCAAATGAACTTGATACGATATTTTATTTCGTCTCAATTTTCCAAAATAAAGCAGTCGTAAAAAGTAATCACAATGGCCGATAAAGTGTAATATTGCACCCGATAGCAATGAACAAGGTACTCAATTGAAAACAATGTTACGCAACGCGATAAGAAGAAAACGGAAGTGCTTATTATATTGCATCAACAACCTTTCGATTGCGTTGATTGAATTGTCGAGCGAAATTCCATGGAAGTACGTCTGAGCAGCTAACAAGGAACGAAAAACGATTGAATTAATGCCGTCTGTCGATTCTCGAGCGCCATGCCAGCAGCTTAATACAGTTAATTGCCCTCCAGACAATAAACCATAACAGCCTGCAGACTTTTTATTCTGCGTCGTTAGTTTCGATTAATTTGTACATGTGGGTTGCGGTGAAACATCTACCCGTATCATATCACGAAAAACATCTGTGAACGACACTATTCGAACGTATTGCGGTGGCGATATTGGACCGCTCTGGATAAAATAATATTTCAAGATGGAATACAATGAAAGCTTTTTTAAAAATTTATTTGCAGTCGAAAAAAATATAATTTTGTATGCACTCGAATGCCATGTAGGCTGCCTTGGTTAATAAGGTATATTTAACCCCTTAACCTACAACTACACACACGTGACGCACACTACATTTGGAATGTGATAAACCAGACTCGTATTTTCACTGCAATTGAATTTTAGGTTCAATTCTAATTATAATCTGGATCATTAAGGATTGCTGAATGCAAAACGTGCCTAACAGTTTAACATTCTTTAGTTGTCTTAATGTTGTAGCAATAATTAGGTAGCTATTAATGACGCAACTGCCTAGAAAATTATAGGTTAAGGGGTTAATCTTTGAACAGCGACGTGTGGTCTGAGCTCAGAGATAATTTAACCAGTCAAATGTAGAATTTAGTTCTAAAAATGTATTTACAGTCGAAAAAAATATAATTTTGTATGCACTCAAATGTAGGCTACCTTCGTTAATAAGGGAACAATATTTAGTCTTTGAACAGTGACGTGTAATCTGGGTTCAGAGGTAATTATTTAACCAGTTAACACTTTGGGCGCCACGCGAATTCTTAAGGACTTTTCATTCAGGCCACGCAATAAGTAATGGAAAGAAATATTTAAATTCATTAATAATACGATCTCGCAATAAATAAAAATTAAGTAAATTTTAAATAAATTCTCAGTAATTACTTATAGTAATATAAATTGTTTAGTTTTACATCATATTTTACACTGTCAGCCAGTGGTGGTTGATGCGTCCTAAACGAAAAAGTTCAGTGT
Organism: Megachile willughbiella; assembly: GCA_945859595.2. Lineage (NCBI taxonomy): Eukaryota > Metazoa > Arthropoda > Insecta > Hymenoptera > Megachilidae > Megachile > Megachile willughbiella. The sequence goes on from OX243796.1 coordinate 18,548,199, forward strand.
CAGCCACCGGTGGCTGACGTGGCGCTCAAAGTGTTAAATGTGGAATTTAGTTCTAAAAATGTATTTACAGTCGAAAAAATATAATTTTGTATACATTCGAATATAGGCAACCTTCGTTAATAAGGGAACAATATTTAGTCTTTGAACAGTGACATATGGTCTGGGTTCGAGGTAATTATTCAACCAGTTAACTGTGGAATTTAGTTCTAAAAATTTCTCACAGTTTGCGTAATTAAAATCAAGCTATGGCGACTATGCATGGCGAACACCGGGTAGTTACTCTTATTATAAAATTTACGAAAGAGGTCCAGTAAAAAGGGGAAAGATTATATTTTTATTCATTAAAAAATTAACGATTCGTTAGCATCGACAATACGGAAATAAAGTTTTGAATTAAATTATATGCATGTTGAACACAGTTGTCTGGTTAATTTTATATTCGTTTTAAAATCTAATTTTACTAATTTTACTAATTTTACTCATTTCACTAATTTTACTAATTTTACTTGATAAAAGTGTAACTAATTTTTCGTAGTGATTATCTGATGATGGACTCTTCACGTCTAAAATCTGTTTATTACTGTCCAAAAATCCACCTCGATTATTAAAAGTTTATATTTTTGTTTTAATTTTCACTTTCCATAATGAAAGCTACTCAGTAGATTTATTCATACAAGCATATACTCTTTAACCAGTTTAAAAGCTTCCATTAAAATTAATGAATTGGATCATAATAGTAATTAGATTATCCACGATGGCTCAATGACGGAGACTCTGCTTCATAAATAAAAAGTCGCGAGTTTAAATCTCGCCGCAGTCCCCACATTTTTTAAAACCAATTCATTACGTATTTAAACACTTCTTTATGTAATTTTGTTTTATGATGTATGAAAATTATACAAATTAATATATATTTAATGATTACTTACAATGAATAATTCCTCTGTTCCCGGTTTTATTTAATACTTTATTGGATATATTATTTGGTATTTGTTATAATTATTTGCTATTGACTTCATATTGCAATTTGTAAATTGAATAACTTAGAAAAATCAACATCTGATAATATCTCAGTTAAAAATCTTTATATGTTAATAAAAAATGATTATTTTTAAACGACCATCTCCTTATATGTCCGATAATAGCATAATTTACATTAATACGTTTTAAAACTGATATTAATCTGTATTAAGTAGTGCGAAGTACAAATCATCAGGAAGAAATATTTCATATCATTTCTTTTAATTTCATTTTCATTTTTATTTATTTACGCGATAATTCTCTTTATGCAAAAAGAACTATAACGTAGGGAACAATTAACATACTTTACAGTGTTACAATCAATTTTAAGCAAATAAGAGACAAGTTAAAGTTTAAATAAAAAAGTTTTTGTTAAAAACAAACTGTACACGCAGATGTTTTTAAAATTTTTTAGAAGTGTATAATTCCATTCATTAATAAATTAATCATTTCAATGCTTTCGTATGTTCGTTGTATAATATCTGCAAGTCGATCAATAAAACATGATAATTAATTTATTTTTATCTATTTTCGATGTTTCTACAGTGTGCATTTATACTTTTCGGCTTTAATAGCCGAAAGAAGTGGATAAACATCCAAAAAAAGCTTTTCTTCCATTTGATCTAAACAAAATTGTATGTTCGCTGGCTAAAGCGTGTTAATATGTCTGATTCACGTATAATAAACCTTCATGTAAATATTGATGAACCAAATGTGCAGAAAACAGTTCTCAGAACTTTTTGATCATACCACGTGTCAATAAACGTTGCAAAAATTTCTTGTTTTAGTCGTTTTATCCTTGAGAGTACACAAATATTTGTTGGAAACTTACGGTCAAATATAAAATTAGGTAATTGTATAAAACAGGTAACACCTCATTATTTTTTATATGAGAGAAATATTTTATCAAGGTTGTTATTTTGAACAAATCATCCATATGTGTGCATAAAATTGAGACTCTGGTTTCGTTTAAAAAATTTACGTAAAACTATTTTCAATAACTACTTTATCCATTTTGGAAATATGTTATTAAGGAATCACAATTCCTAATAACATTGATTATACAGAATGCTGTATTTCAATCGACACATTCAAAGTTTAGTTTCGAAAGTTTCAAAATACTAAATCTTCGAGTTTGAAGATTACAAAATTTCTGAGTCATTAAAGTCTTAAATTCTAAAATTTTCAAATGTCCAAATTCCTAAATTACATTTGGAATTCCCAAATTCCAAATACAGAGGTTTTCAAATCCACAAGTATTCAAATTCCCATTACTCCAAGTTCTCAAATATAAAAATTCAAAAATTATCAAATCCTCAAATTTTCACACTTTCACAATATTAAATTTTGAACATTTCAAACCCCTAAATGTCTAAATCTACTGACTCTCCAATTTTCAAATCTCTAAATCATCAAATTTTCAAAATTCCACATTGTTAAAATCTCAAATGTACAACTTCCCAAATTTCCAAATCTCTGAATTTACAAATTCATAAATTTTTAAATCCTCCAATTTCCAAATTCTCAAATTATAAATTTTCCAAATTTCCAAATTTGTAAATCTTCAAACTTCCAAATTCTCAAATTCTGATTTTCTAAATTTTCAAATCTCTAGTTTCAAATTCCCAAATCCCTAAATTCTCAAATTTCCAAATTCTAAATTTTCCAAATTTACAAATTCCCAAATCTCTAAATCCTCAAACTTCCAAATTCTCAAATTCTGATTTTCCAAATTACCAAATCCCTAAATTCTCAAATTCTAAATTTTCCAAATTTCCAAATCTCTAAATCCTCAAACTTCCAAATTCTCAAATTCTGAGTTTCCAAATTTCCAGTCTGTCAAATTTAAAAATCTTTAAATTCTCTAAACTTTCAAGTTTCAGTATTCTCAAATTCTCAAAATCACAAATTCCTTAATTTTCAAATCTTCAAATCTACAAATTCTCAAATTCTCAAATCTCTAAATCCTCAAAATTCGAAATTCCCAAATTTTTATCTTCTCAAGTTCCCAAGTTCCTAAGCTCACAAACTCCTAAATTTCTAAATTCCAAATTCTTCTAATTTCCAAATTTGTTAATCGACACATTTCAAAATTATTAAACTCGACACTCAAAAACGAGTTATTTCACAGACACTACCCCTAAAAAAATATTTCAGAATATCTCAAACCACAAAATATTTCATTAATGAAATTAATCTTTTCATATTAAGCTCTTTTCTACCATATAGTTATCTATAATTGCTCTACTCTACTTTATTTATATAAAAAGTGGTCATATCGTAAAAATTCATAATATTCTGTTACTACTTTGACCACACGGTCCTCTTTGTTTTAATGACAGTCTTGGTGAATACCGTTATGTAAGAATGTTCTACGAGGTATAATTCGATCGAATTATAGGATTTAGTGACGGTGGAAGCAGTGTTTTAAAAATTTGCAAATGACGGACTTCTGCAATTGACCTCTAACAACTATATTGTAATAAGTAGACTATGTTGCATTTATCATACGTCGAAGACTACAAAATCTCAATAAATCATCCAACCTATAAGATCCACAACTTATGGTTACTTTAAATGATTTATGGTTACTTTGCAGACTTCGATTTATTACAAATGCATAAACATCAGCTGTCTAGCCGTAAGTAATCGATAATACTTCGTTGCATGATTTCTAAAATATTAAAATGAAATATATTTTTGAAGTCTCATAAATTATAATAAAAGGACAACAATGACGAAGAATTTTATTCAATGAATATATAATATTGCACATTTATTGCGTAATAGTGTATAATAAAGAATGATCTTTATAACAGCAGAAAAATGTTTTTGATCATTTTTTTAAATATGAAATTTGCAATTTATCTGTTGTTGGCAAAATACGAAAATTTCATACTATATTATTTTACACTATTTTCTACGATAATTTAAGTTAATAGACAAGGAAGATATGAAGAAAAAATGCACTTTTGTTGTTCAAAATTTAAACACTTATTCTTACTAACTTACTGATTATATGAACAAATATGTCAAACAAAAGTTGTAGCTTGCAATCAGGTGTAACTTTGATATTGTATTACTTTGGTTACATAATAAATGATTTTCGAAAAAAAAAATTTAAAAGATGGAACAAATTGAACCAGTCTTTCTTTTTGAAAATTGGAATGTTTTGACGATTGAAAATAATGTATTAATTTTTAATGTTAAAAGAGTATTTTGTAAAAACTGGAGAAACTTTTTAAATATCTTAAAATTGCATAATGCTTAAAAATTAATATATAAGGTGTCCCATAAGTTACGATAAAGGTGATCGGGTGGTGATTCTATATCATTTGTTCATATTTGATTTATTTTTTAAGAAAAATTTAATTAACATTATAAGCGAAAAACGATAATTGTTTAAGATGATATTTTTTGTAATTCATGATAATAAATAACCGTAATTTAAATATATTGAAGAAATAATTCCAAAAATCAATATCTGTTATTACTGTTTTAATTATAATTTCGAGCTAATTTACAGACCTGTATTTTGAAAAACAATAATACACTCTTCCTGTAATTAACAGTAAACTCTGTGACAGCATTTTGTACAAAGTATTAAATTGTCTTACAAAATATACATATAGTTTAAAATATTTGAATTACACTGCTTATATTTATACTTGCAAATAAAAAGTTTCTGTTTTGCCAAAGTCGCACGAACTTGAATATAATTCAACTGTTTGAAATAATTTTTTGTGAAAGAAATGAAAATCTTAGTGAAATTTATTTGAAACAACCTGTAGATGCAGCTTGTCACATACGCTATAATTTAGCTCTACGAGACACGATTGTGCAATTAATAGTTAACCTCTCGAGTCTGATAATCATGAATTCGAAACGACTGACAATAGTCGAACTTTATTTCTATTCGTTTTCATTCATCTTATTTATAAAATAGTATGGACACGTTTTTTAATAATTAATCCTGCGCAAGGAAACAACTGTAAAAAGTTCCAAATACCTTTTGACGCTTCGTATATGTAGTTATAATTTATTGAATATTATTTGACAATATTCGAAAAACTAGTTTATCAATCATGATACAATATGTTTAATATTCAATAATCAGTAACTATACGTAAATAAAAATATCATACATATGTACATAAGAATTATACATAACTAAACCCATTAGAAATCTCAGTTATTTCTTCATTTGTGTAGTAAAGAGAAAATTTCCAAATACTTTTTCGTATCATTGTAGATAAGAGTATTACTTTTTAAGGCAGTACTAATTTATACAATATATTTTTAGACAATTTTTGATAATCATTTTCAGCTGATTTTTATCATGCTTACAAGTGTCTCTTAATAGATTACTATGCCATACGAGACTTATATTGGTAGAAAGTTGTACTGGCTATTAAAATGTATGAATGTACAATTATTATTTATTAATAAAAATTACAATATTAATATTTATTAAGTATAATTATCACTTTAAAATATAGGATAATGAATAAAAAGAATTATAAATAAACGATATTTATTGAAAAGATTCGAAAGCTATTGAAGACGTAACAAGTTTTTAATTGTGTTAACCCATAATATAGCAACCGAAATCAGCTTAACCGTTCTCAGAAATATTTCAGTTTTTATTACAAATAACAATTGCAAATATGAAATTAACTTCTGTATAAAAGATTAATAAATCAATTTTACACCGACGGGGATGTTAATAGAGGATGCATATGAATAATTCCACATACATCTTCAAAATTTCTACAACTATGGTAAAATTTACAATTTTCTTTGTACAAGCAAACGAAGATATTTATTTGCAAGCACTGGAAACACAAAGACGATCATGTAACATAAAACAGACAGCCATTTGCTATTACAGCTGACTAGATGTTATTGCTGCGAGGCTTCCAGTCACAGGGTAAGGGTAAAACTTTTCTGCTTTCATTTTCAAAATATAACATTGTCTTAAATACGTCTTGGTTTGCATTTACCCTACGTAAAAATAGTGCTATCACTTTATTGTTGCAGACTAGAAATCATCTATTTAATACGCAACAAATTGGTAATAGATTCGAAGGATGCTAGATTACAATGCGTTGCATACCGACTGTTTAGAGTCACACAACGTTGACTCCAAAAATTCATTTTCTCTGTTAAGAACTTCACGATCACAAAAGTCGTACGTTTCACAAAAATGTCATTATGGAAAAATTGATAGTTTAAAAGTTTTTGGAGATAACGTTTTGATTTTTCAAATTTATTGAGATTCGAACGCTAAGTAGACAGCGTTCTCTCTTCTGTAAAATTATATTTTTTAACGTTAAACCCTTCATATATTAACCCCATATTTTCAATGATCTGAGATTTGTTAGGAAATTCTGGTCAGTATTCTTTAACCCTTTGCCATTTATTTATCAGATGCGTCAGTCGAGACTATTCAGGGCTATAACGTTAAAACGAACAAAGAAAATTAAAACGTGAGTATTTTATATTTGGGAATCCTTGATAATGCAACTTACAGTTGGACCTAAATTTCAAGTTGAGTATTCAAAATTTGAGTAAGGTTTGTCAAATTTGAGCTGTAAGTGCGTCACGAGTGACTCGCCAAAGCACAGGAAGGGGTTAAATACTAATTCGCAGTAAGGAATAAATTCTGTAAAATAAAATCGACCTATTGACGTCAATATGCTTCATAAAACTTTCGGACGTTTCATAAATATATCAATCTTGTTCTCTTTATGTTGTCAATCGAGCTTCATAAATTCATCATGTTACGAATTAGTATTTAAGGAATACACATAATTCTCATCCAAAAAATTAAACTAATAAAAACAGAGGAAGTTGGTATATTAAGGGGTAACGCCACTCTAGAAGTCAGAAAAAAAGGTGATTTTCGGGAATTTTTAAAGTAATAATCGTACAAGTTATAAGGTCAGACTAAAAAAGGCTTTGTTATATATGTTTTGAAGATGGTTTGTAAATTTTTATAAACAATTTGCATTAAAAATGGCTGCTGTAGGTGCTGGCAACCAACAACACCATTTCTTTGAATGGGCTACATGACCGGACTGTTTTTTCATTAACACATGGTCCTAAAACGAAAAATCCAAAATTTTCTCATATTAAATGCCAAAATCTATGGAACATCGTACGGAAATTAAAAAATATTAATAATTGTTAATTTAGTGTAGATATGAAGAGAAGTTTGGAAAAAACGACAGAAAATTTAGCATTAAATTGTTAATAAAAAGTTAAGTAGTTAATTAATCAAAAAACCCGTACGATGTTCACTGAAATATGTTATTTTGCACATCTCCACAAAATTTCAAGTCGATTAGTTAAAAACTTTTCGAGTTATGTGTCCGGCGAGTTCAAATAAAGTGATTACGAGAAAAACGCGTTTAAAGTTTTGATTGCCATTCAGCATAAGAAATTTGTTATATACTTTTATTCAGCGATGCCTGCACCATATATTTGGTCTTCTATGTTAACATCCTCTACGTCCTTTTCCTTCCTGCTAGATCTGAGATTCAATCTCGCCATTTTTGTAGATTCATTCAAAGATCGTTTTGAAAACTTTATGCGTCGGGCGTTGGCTTTCAGGCAAAAATTATAACAATTTTCTACGACAGACATATCCAAGGCTTTCATTACTTGCATTATAGTGGATAGTCCGTCGTTGAATATGCAAACAGCCATATTTGCGGCAATGTCAAGTACATTTTTGCCACTGGATACGGTTTTTGGAGCCATAGACCACACCACTGAATTAAAACTTTCGTTGCTGTTTTGCGTGAAGCCACCAATACAGCGCGTCAGTAAGTCGTCGCTGGTAAGTTCCTCATAGCTGAGAATACTATATTCGACATTGGAGATTTGTGCTTATAATTATCTAATGTATCTGTAGCCTTCGCCTTTTGCCTTTAGCCAGGTACTGTTCTCTACAATGATTATTGCGCGCGTATCCACAAGTTACAGTAAGCACGCCCGCAGTGCGCTGCGAGTGGTTGCAGTCCACTTAAAAAAATTCGTGTTCCCGACCTGTCCCCCACTTAAAACTTTTTTCTCATATTCTACACATAATAAAGCATCATTTAAGCAAAAAAAAAATCGATTTCTTCAAAATTCTAGAGTGGCGTTACCCCTTAATGCAATGCACTCTAATATCAGGAAAGAACGTTAGTCACGAGTTTTGCATTATCAAAAAGTCAAGGAACATAGGAAAGAAGAGAACTGCAAACCGATAAGATGGAGAAGATGTTTGCGCTCGTTGCTACCGACCTCTACCAGCCTCTCATCTCTTTATGTGTATATGCGCCCTGTACATTACGATGTGACCTAAATAAGACAAACGCCAAGCGTTGGATGGAACGAAGGCCCAACAAAGAAAAAAACCGCTCGTCGAACTCTATTCAACCGTGTGATAAGCCACGCTTTTCGACCTTCTCTCCGTGTCCTAATCCTTTATCGATGCACTCGATTGAAATGCACAGCGAACCAGGAGAGCCCCGATCATGGTCATAATTCGGTTTCTGATCGTATCTTCAGAACAAATTTGGATTCGGATCTTCTGGAGTCAGGGAATACTGACCTTCAACGTTTATATCTAATCTAAAACAACGGCTTAAAATGGTGTCTGTTCCTACATTCGGCTACACGAAAAGAGGACACAACTCATCGATTTCTATGACCTTGAAATATTTTGTCAAGGCCGTCATTCCGAATTATCTCTCTTTGTACGTTGGATCGGGTTTAATTTCGGATATACGTACTGGTTTTTTAATTTTATTTAGTGGCGTTAACGCGTCAATCGCTGTATCGTCCATATTTGGATAACGCATAATATTCGAGTTAATCACTCATTTTGTAAAGAACATTTTTAAATATCGGATGATAAATAGCAGCGTGTCATAAATGTGAAACTGAAATTCTTTCAGCTGGATATCATTTTGAATTTGTTTACATGCTTATTTTTCCGCATATAAAATAATCGATCATGCTGATACGACAAAATGAATTTCATCATATCGACATTAATACGCGGATCATATAACGCTTTATAATGTTCATGTCATTTTAAGATTTATTTTTATGCATATTGAATTTTTTATTATCAAACGTATCGATGTAAACATGTATCTGAATTTTAAATTATTAGTCGTATATGAATATTTACAAATTTTATGATATATTTGTAATGAAAAGAGAAATGAAACTACCGAAGATATTTCTTCGTAATAATTAAATGTTTTGCTAAAATTTGCAAATTTTATTCTATAAAAAATGAGGGGTCCAATATCAGAAAATAAATTAACATATTGAGAGCTTTTATGTCATTCGTGACTTTAATACACAATTTTTTACTTTAATGTTTCCGTATCGTATTAGGAATAATATTGTAATAAAAGAAGTATGAGGTCAAGTTGTCATTCACAAACTTATGGTATTGAACTATTATCTGAATAACAAGATAAACACTTTAGTATTCAACCTTGATGACACCCAAGACTGCTTCTGGCTCGACTTGTTTTTAAGACCCTAAGTCGTTTTATACACGTACCTAAGCAACATGTACGAAAATCATTTATTTCATAACGTTACATTATTTCAACCCCGTGTGGAGTATTTTCCAAATACTTATTTACTAGAATACTAATTACAAATTAATATATTAGCAGAAAATTTCTATGCTTTTACAATTATTTATATAATTTTTTTTTAATTACTTCTGTATATTAACAAAATTATTGATTTAGAGTTAAAATTATTCTTATTTTGGGATAATGGTTGTTTTACAGATGAATTTTTAATATTTGGATTTTGATTATCTCAAGAAGTGATAAATTATATTTAGAAATATATAATTTCATCTAAGTCAACGTAAATTGAATTGATTTGTAATTTGTTGTGAACTTTTGTTATAAAAAAGGTACTGTATTGCTAGAATAGTAAAAGGTTAGGCTAGGTTATATTTAAAAAAAAAATGTATGTCACATTAATATTTTGTTCAGTTATACATTTATTAATTTTCTGCATAATGGTTAATTTCGGTAAAAGCTCGAAGTAAATATTAATTCCGTAATATTACAAGCTTCTATCAACACTGCTTGGAAAATTTTAATTATCAAAGTAGTCGTGATAAAATAAAAGTAAATTTAGGAATAAATTAAAATGTGTAGTAATTAATAATAAAAAAATAAGAAAAATAAATTAATTATGCTTATAATTACATAATTAATTATATTATGTAGTATAAAACAAAATTACAATAATAATATTACATTATTATTTTATGTTTTATAAATATAGCACAACTTTTTAATTTCCAAGTTCTTACGTTTTTAAACTGAAATAATAAAATATAAAATAATGTTATAATTACAGTATTCTTATCTTATAATATATAATATAATTTATAATATTATAATTATAATTACTGTATTATTTTAATTATTTACTACACATGTCAGCTTAATTCACTTCAAAATACATTTACGCCGTCATCTGTTATAGATTTGCTAAGATCAGATTTCACACTACTGATATAAGCGATTACACACTGCTAATTAAAGAAAATTAACAAACCACACAAACAAAAGAATAACAGTGAAATATGTCCAAATATAATTCGCTTCTTTTTAAAGTCAAATATATTTTGTTACTGTAATGAAAAATATGAGAAAATACTCAGTGTATCCTTTAACAGGATAAAAATAGTACATACATGTATTATTACACTGATATTTTTAAATTGTCTTGAACGTATACATGGTATTCTGTGTTAATAAAATTGAAGACACACCATTATTATTCTAACACATACAAAAAAAATAGCACAGAAAAAGAAATTTTACCTCTTGGATCGACGCAGTTTCGAATCCTCCCGCGAATAAAATCCTTGTACAAAGCAGAGCATTATGGGTTTTTTAAAGGGAGCCTGGACTTCCCCCATGCACTTTCGATGTATAACAATAATTGCTCCAAGAAATTCACTTTCCCCTGTATCTCGTCGATTCTACAGTTAAGGCCTCGATGTACGTACATGTACTATTTGAAAATTAATGATTTAATCGTAGTATACCCATGGCACGTGATCGAAGGCACTAATTAAGTAATTGCCGCGAGCACTTCGTTAAGTTGGAAACATCTCATTGCAATTCTATCGTTCTTCGCCGTTCAGCATCGATCGAAGGTCCAATTTTACGAGAGAATCGATCATCGATCGATCGTTCTTCACCTGCTCGAACGACTGCATCGACAGTCGCGTGAAAAACACGATCGGGTGACATCGTGCATTGTCGTCAAGGGTCGCCCTTTAAGGACACCGTTGCGTTGTACGGTTGCCAGGCCAACAGTTGCGATATTTAAAGAGAAAACAGTATCACCGTGTACAATTTTCTTGCATACTCGACACGAGACCGGCAGTTTATCGATTTTCTACGTTTCTCCTCTTCCTTTATCCGTGCTTTCATGAATATTCTTTGTTCTTTTGTTTCCAAGTGCAGTTGGAATCGCGTCGACCAGCGACTATGTTCGCACGAGGCCACGAATCGAAACGACTCAATAATTTCCCGTTTTGGCAATCTTCACGAAGATCTCTACTCTTAAATTTGCATTAATTTCACCTTGAGAAGAGCCTCGATCATTTTTCTAACGGTTCCCTTGATTTTCACTGCATTCATCCGTACACAATTGGAGAGAGACTCGCAAGAGAACTATTTAACAACAATGGATGATTGTTGACTAGGGTGACACTTATTTCCGACTTTTCAACTTTTTTGTGCTATTCTCCCAAGACAGTGCCAGTTATTTAAAAAAAGTCTGAATGAAGTTCAAGCGCGATTATTTGGAGGAAAAAGGAGGCCGTGAAAAGTTTAAATAATTATTCAAAAACATGCAAAGTCGATTTTATTTAACAGTTCTTTGACGTGTTACAATCTATTTTATAACATACTTCATATTCATATTCTATTATGTGTATATATATTTCTTTTCCGTGCAACGTACGTTTTACGAATAAAGTTCAAAGCGCTGAAAAAATTGAAAAAAAAAAAAATTTCTTTACTTCTGTAAATTGAACTGAATTTTTCTCATTTATTATCAATTATGATTTAAGTAAAATGTGTATCTTTTATTTTGAGTTCTAATTTTTTGCTTTTTTTTTAATTTTCATGTGTACAGTCTACGACTGAGCAATTCGTTTTCAGAAAAAGTAAAACACCTTTTTTAAACATTTTAGTTAAAAGACTAAAACAAAAACATAAATGTAAAAGTTATAATTTATAAAATAAACTGTATATTGACAATGACACAACAGAGATGTTAAATTAATAGAAAGATTACAATAAATTAATTACAAAATAGGCTATATTATAAAGTATTATTTTTCAAAATTGCAAAAAAAAAATCTTTAAGGTCTCAATATTTCAGACAGGAAACGTGCAAAAATTTTCAAAATCCAAAGTTCCAAAACTTTAAATGTCCAAAGTCTGAGAAACACAAAATTCAAAAATCTTACAGTCTTTCAAATTAAAAAATTCCGAAATACTACAGCCCCAACATTCTGAAATTTTCAAATTCGAAAGTTATAAAGTCCCAAACTTGCTAACTTTCAAAATCATAAAATCTCAAAATTACAAATTTCAAGTTAAAAAATTTTCAAATGACAAGTTACCAAATTCTAAAATTTCTGAGTACCCAAATTCCCAAATTTCCAAACTTTTAAATGCCCAAATTAAAAAATTAAAAAATCTCAGTCTGACAACTCTACAGCCTCAAAGTCTGAAAGATCAAAAATTTTAATACCCCTAAATTCTGAAATCCTAGTCTAATACTCTAAAAATTCCAAAAATCAAAATCTAAAATTAGAAAATCCTAAAGGGGAATTCTGAAACTCCAAATACCTAAAATTTAAGGTTAAAAATGCTCAGATTCCAAAGTCTGGAAGTTCAAAAATTCTGAAGTATTAAACTCAAAAATCCCAAAATTAAAAAATTTCAAAATCAAATAATTCTAAAGTTTTAAAGTCCTAAAATTCCAACGTTAAAATTGCCCCCAAAAAATGTTTAAATTAAATAATTCAAAAATTCCAAAATCCTAAAATTCTCAATTCTCAAAGTTCCCAAATTCCAAAATCAAAAATGTCCAAATTCCAAAGTTCCGAAACTGTAAACTGAAAGTTTCAAAATTAAAAAATCCCAAAATCTAAATTTCCCAAATTCCAAAGTCCCGCATTCGAAAACGGTAATTTTCCGCATCCCCTCGCTCGCAATGCATATTTAAAAAGGAAGTAACAAAAGAAAAGGAAAAATATCAAAAGGGAACAATCATTTAAACGTTTCAGGTTCCAGGGACTCTTCCCTCCATAAAATCGGCCGCAAACTTCGCACAGATTTCTTTTTTATTAAATAAAACCGTTTCGGCGGGTGGCACGATAATAACCTTGAAAAAAACGTTCATCAAGTGTAAATAAGAGTCACCCTAATGGTACACCGATGGATCGTAACAACGATAGTCACATGGAACAACTTTCACGAGTTTCATTTGATAGAAACTTGCACGAGCACGTACGCATCGCGACTGAGAGACATAACTCGAGATAGGCGACGATCGTTCACCGGCGAACACGATATATCGTGGCCGCGTCGATCAATCGAAACGATCGTCTGTTTACTCGAACGGTGCACTGACTCCGACAATCAAGATGGCGCACGCGAGACCGAGTCACAGAACGCAGCGTGGCTTTGCATCGCGCGCGATACCACGCGATTCGAACCTGCGTCTCGGAGAAACTGTGGCTGTGAAACGAAGGGAAAGAGAACGAACCCGTGAACCGACCAGAGAGGAAACGATGTGGCCGAATCGTGTCTCTATCCGACACTGACACACTCGACCTGTGCCGTTCCTCTTTCTATGCCGGCAGCGCTCCCTCTCGCTCGTGCGTTCTCGCTCGATATGTCCTGCCTTCTCATCTATACTATCTTCGTCCTAACTCTCATTCCCGCCATCGCAACCGGCGCCCGTGGCTTATAATTGATATCACACTGTACAAATTTGAATATTCGAATGCGGGTGGGAAATTCGAATATTTGGGTGCATTCAAGGGTAAGTCTGTTTTTCTTCGAGAACGATGTAGTGGAAAGGAACACTATCTTCGTTTCTGGTTGGCAAACTTTCAAATTTTCACATTTTGTAATTCTGTGATTTATAAATTTAGTAGTTCTTAAGTATGGAAATTTAATAGTTCAGTTCTAAGGAATTTGGAAATTTAGAAACTTGGAAATCTAGGAATTAACTCGGACAATTTTAAATTTAAGATTTACGGATTTGAGGATTTAAATTTTAAATTTAAGATTTACGGATTTGAGGATTTAAATTTCGAAATTTAAAAACAGGAATGTGGGCATTATTAAACTTAGGAATTTGGGGATTTAGGAACTTGAAAAATTGGCAGTTTAAAAACATAGAAATGTAAACATTTTTAAATGTCGAAATTTGGGCATTTTTAAATTTGCAAATGCATTTGAAAATTTGTAAATACAGAATTTCATTTGTAAATTTAGAAATTCGAACTTCTAAAGATTTGTTTATGAAATTCTGGGTATTTGAAAATGAGAAATTTGTAAATATGGAAACATACAAATCTGTAAATCAGAAAATGTACTTAAGATCTGCGCATGCGCAACTCGCGACGCAGTCTATTCGAAAATAATTTCCTCTTAACATTTTACAGATAATTAAAATTGATAATTAAATTGCAAACGTTAATGCATTCCTTATATCGAAGTCTGCAAAATAAACATAAATCACATAATCCACAGAGTGTGAATCTCTACTTTGTAGACTTTGATATATCACAAATGCATAAACATCCGCACTCTGCTGATAATCAATTACACAAAAATATGATTTCCTAATATTCCAGCACTCGTGACGTTTTCTTTATAAAATTTCCGGGGCTGTTCGCACAAATCTTTTATCGATCTTTTTGTAACTTTATTTGTACACGCAATCGATAAAACGTTTTTTTTTCAGACGCCAACTCGAAGGAGCTCTCCGTTCTCCTCGTCGTGGTTTTTGCCCGTTTCCGTTGCACGCGAAGGGTTGGGAACAGATTGCCAGGCGGCTTTTAATGCGTGACGAGGATAACGAGAATAGCAGAGACGGAAGGAACCGGCGACGAGAAATAGAGTAGCGAACTGAAGAAAAAAAAGGGATGTGGACGAGGAGGGAGAGTAAAGCGGATAGAGTTGAGATAGGAAAGGAAAAATATAACGGGAAGAGAACAGTTCAGAGTGTCTCTATTCGTTTTAACACCAGCTTTTAACACCCGTAAAAATGACGAACCTTAGATTTTATGTTTTAATTCATAAAAATTATTAAGAAACTTTTGTGAAAATGTACGTTAACGTTCATCAAGATAATGAATTATTATATAAGCGAGGTTATATGGCATACCTTATTTATATTATAAGAAAATTTATTTAAAAATAAGAAGTTATGAGACGTGCGTAAATCTAGTTAATACCGTCACACTACTATTAATTAGATTCTTATAAAAATTATACTTTTTTTGAAGAACGTATATATGATGACGTATAAAATATTTCTTTGGATTATGCGAAAATTGTAGTTCATTTTCAATAAACTAGTTTTTGGAATATTTTCTACGTATATCATAATAATGATCTATATAATAATATAGAAATATTGATATATTATATAAATCATTATTTATCATTATTGTATATAGAAGAGATTCCAAAAACGAATTTATTGAAGATAAATTACAATTTTCACACAATCCAAAGAAGTAGTTTTGTTTTATGTTTCATAAATATAATATAATTATGTATATTATTATATTATTATATAATATATAATAATACAATATATTATATTAATATAATATTAATATATGTTTAATAACAATATGTTATTATAAAAAATATAATTTAGTATTAATTTAATGTAAATTTTTTTTATAACGGTATATAGTGGTTTAATAGAACTGTTGAGCAATACAATTAATTGAACAATAATACAGCAATATAATGGAATAACAGAAAAGTATAATGGTAAGATAGTAAATGAATAAGATAGTGAAACTGATAAAATAATATAATAACAGCATACAGAAATGGTAAAATAGTCGAATAGTAGTATAGTTGCAGAATTGTTGGAGTAAGAATATAGTAAAATTTAGTAAAATAATATAGTAAAATATAAAAACAGTAAAATATTAATAGCAATACAGTAAACTACTGCAACAATAGTACATCAGTATATCTGTATGGTAAAATATGTGAAACACTAATATAGTAAAATAGTGTACAAGCTGTATAATACGTTAGTAAAATGGTAAAAATATTAAAAACAATAGAATAGTAATGAAGTTAAATAGTGAAATAACAATACTAACTAATACGAAATATACTAATACAGTTATATAGTAGAATCAGTGAAAAATAAAATAGTGACATATAATAGCAGTAACAATATAAAAGTAGTAATATAGTAACACAATGAAATAATAGAATTATAAACTAGTAAAATCACAGAATGCCGATACAAAAATAACATCTGTCTTTCTAAAAGTATATACAGACAGACACGCTGTTCGCTCAAATAGAACAGTAAGATTAATATCCGCGTCGCACGCAGGTCATCAAGATCATAACCTACCAGTATTTTCCCAATGCTCCTCTCCTCAACACTTAACCTTAACTGACAGCTTACATTGCACTCAAGGGTAAGTATCACTAATAACATTTAACTGTTTATAACTTAGGCAGATACATGTTACTTGTCTTGTTACACCTCTTATCCGAGACTACCCACCCCTATATTCACCTTCAACTTCTTAAACACCACAAACGACTCGACAAAATATATAAAATTAAGTACAAAGAAGTTCGTTTTTTATTGCGTTACTCGAATAATCGTGAGCTAGGAAAATTATCTCACCAAAGAGAATAGACGCGATAGTTACAATCCTTTTCAAATACAAATTCGCGACAAATTACAGAAGAGACAAAAGCCATATTCCACCGAGGCAGCCTTTAAATTTATGTGCCTGCCAATTGCACGAGCTCTGTTTGTACACTGCGGTTCTTACAGATAATTCGTTGCTAACATATGCGTAGGTAGATAAACGAACGGCCAATTATGTGGAAGGTTTTTCGTTTGCACTACAATTCGTTCCAATCCGATCATTTTATCGTACACTTTCTTGAATGAATCGTAAAGAATGATAGTCACGCGTTATTAAGTCCACGAATTTCACGCCATTTTCGCGGTATCTCGGATGTGTTTGCCGATATTCTTTTATTAACTTGTAATTTAGATAAGGACGTGTCATCTGTATGTAAGATTGTTTTCGAGTGTGTTACGTTATCGGAGAAACGTTATGCTTTATGTAACGTGATTACGATAGATATCGTCACTGGCTCCAAATGCATAATGAACTTTGTGTGTTATCGATATATCGCACGTATGCTGCAGACAAAACATATGCAAGTATATTTATGTTGTAAAATACAGTGGATCTTTGTTACACTGCCCACGGATGGAATAACAGGGGTGGACAAATTCTAGGAATTGGTAATATAGGAAGAGATTCCGTGAAGAGATTGATTATTGTAGGTAGTTGCAGCTTGTGAAAATTTATCGCTTATTTTAGTTTCTAATCTTTTTTTACATAATTCTGTATACTGTTAATACTTCAGGGTTTCCGATGTTTATTAATAATATTGACGATAAGGAATTAGAGGATTCAAATTTGGAAACATTTGGAGGATTCTAATTTGGGAATTAACAATTGGGAGGCGATAAAATTTTGGAATCTAGAAATTCGGGATTAAGAAATTTGGAAGTGTTTCGAAATAAGGAGGATATAAGGATTTTGTAACTTAGTAATTTTAAGAATTTACAGGTTTGAATTTTTCGAATTTGAAATTTGAAAATTTGGAAATTTAAGAATTTTGAAAAATTAAAGATTTGAGAATTTGGGAATTTGAGGATTCAGGAAGTTAGAAATTGAGGAATTCTTAGTTTAGAGAATTTGAAAATTTGGGAAGTTGGAATTTAAAAATTTAAAAATTTGGGAACTGTGCAATTTTATAATTGTGAAATTTGGTAATTTAAACATTTATGTATTTGGACTTTTGATAATTTGGAGATACAAAAATTTAGGTATTTAGCAATTTATTTGAATTTCAAGGAATTTGGAAATTTAGAAAATTCAAAATTTGAGAAGTTTGACATTTGAAAACTTGAAAATGTGGAAACTTGAAATTTTAACCCTTTTAGTGTCGGAGGCTGATATATCGGCTCTTGCTGCACTGGCGAGAGCCGATATATCGGTCTGCACCTTGTACCGCTTTACTATTCACATTGCGGGATAACTCTATCTCAAAATAAATTTATAATACGTTATAAATGGTCTAATTTCATTACGAGAGATTTAAAAAAAAAATAGTTTTTCGTTTTAACTCTTTGTGGACGACGACTTTTTCCTATTGCTTGGAGATAACGAAATTATTATTATTATATTTTATTTTTGTTATGTAATATTATTTATCTTGTTACAAAATATTTTGGAATTGCAAAGTATATACTTTGTAATAAATGGTCTATATAAAATTATGATGAAAAGATGACCTTTTGTATGTGCAAATACGTTTTGTAAGAGAGAACTCAACTTTTACTTTCTTTATGATCTTTTGTACCTTTATTATTTATATAATTTTCAATGAATATAGAAAAACTAGTGTCATTGTTTTGTTCTCTATTTCGTCCTTAATATACTGCTTTTTGAATCATGTAAATATTGTTTCTTGTTTGGTTTTTATCAGCATTTTCCCAAACCCTAGTAAAACCGTGAAATTCGGCCGGTTATTCTCGCATAGGCACCGCTTTTTCGCCCGGCACTAAAAGGGTTAAATTTTCAAACTTCCAAATTTCTATACTTTCGAAATTTTCAAATTTCCAAATTCTCACATTTTTTAAATTTTCAATCTTCTAAATTTCTACATTTTCAAAATTTTCAATTGTCAAATTCAGAAATTCAAAAATTTGAAGATTTAGGTATTTGAGAATTTGAAAAATTGTAAATTTGACAATTTGGAATTGTAGAAATTTTCAAATTCTTTGAAATTTTAGCAATATTAGAAATATTAGAAATATTGGAAATATTAGAAATATTAAAAATATTAGTAATATTAGAAATTTCATAAATTTTATGTACTTTAAGAATTTTAGGAATTTTAAGAATCTCAGGAATTAAACAAATTTTAGAAATTGTAAAAATTTTTATAATCTCAAGGATTTTACAAATTTTAGAAGTTGCAAAAATTTTAGGAATTTTAGGAATCTCTGAAATCAGAGAATTTTGAAGTTTAAAAATTTAGAATTCTGAAAATTATAATACTAGAAAAGGTAATTTCCCAATTTTAAGATTTGGAATTTGACAATTTTAAGATTAGAAAAGTTAAAAATGTGAAATATTAAAATTTCTTAAATTTGATGTCTGAATATTTATGAAATTTGCAATGAACGTTTATGCACATAATGAACATACCGTCAATACTGTGATAGCAAAATATGTCACATCAATTGTAATAACAAAAAACATAACAATACAGCGCGCGGCAATATAATTTATACTACGCATGGCAATAAAAAACATTTGTTTATATTACACGTGACAATATATTATCATTACTTCTACTACGTATGACAGTATGTATTTGTTTATACCACGCTCGGTAATATAACGCGTGGCGATATAACGCACGTTCATCTAACTCTTGGCGATACAACACATGGGCACATATCACGTGATATAACACGTGTTATCACAACGTTCGATGGAAGATTTACAATCACATTCGGGCGTTCCCGTAAATTTTCGTTGGTCTTCGTAAATCACCGTACGACACAACAGTGAGGGGTATCACTAATGTGCTTGAGAATCCATATAAAGAGCTCACTTAATCAGCAATATAACGAGAGTCTATCTCACACATATTACACTTATTATTTCATGGAAATGTTTGAAATCCTTACACAAAGTATTGTTATGAAAAGCAGTCAATAAAATAGTTACATGCAACAAGTAAAAAGCGTTACTCGCAGAAAATTTACCTGTATTTGCAAATCCAACGCAGCAACATCAAGCGTTCTTGCCACTGATGCGTTTTCTTAAACGGTTAGCTTTTCATTGAACAACAGCGCAGAAAAATTTGTTAACACGTATCGCGTGTAAAAGAGAGGAGACCTATCTGCTACTGTGCGAGAAAGCGAATCGAACTTCGCGATACATCGCTATCTTTCGCGGGACTGACCACACGAGATATGTCTCGTGTAAAAAATCTGTTAACATTCCGGTCAGTATCTGAAGCGATGGATCAGGATACGTTCGTGTACGAACATCATAAATCATAAATTTTGACTAGGATCCAAGAACAGGAGGTAGAGATATTTGAACTGTTTGTTCAATCTGACCGGTTGAATAAGAAAGCAAAGCGATAAAGTTGACGTCAGCTGTTTCGAATCGCCACTGCTAAGGCTACTCGCTTGAGCATTGACGTATAACCTTAACCCCTTCGGAGGTTAAAACTCTTCCATGTTTATTACCATTCATCTCCAGGAGCCGGATTTTTTAACGTTTTTAAGTCAGTATTAATTTTCTTTTTGTAAGAGATATTACGGAAGAGTTGTGGATGTGAATGACAGTTTCAAGTAAAAGTATATTTCTCAAAATCTCAAATTGTTTAATTCTCGACTTTTAAAATTTCTCAATTTTCCAACTTTTTAATTCTTTCATTTTTCAATATATAAAATTTCAAATTCCAAATTTCCAAATTCTTAAATTTCTAAATTTCCAACTCTTCGAATCTTTAAATTCCCAAATCTCCAAATCCTCGAATTTCCAATTTCCCAAATTCCTAAATTCTCATATTTCCAAATTCTCAAATTCTAAAATCCACAAATCCTGAATTCCCTAAATTCCCAAGTTCTCAAATTCTCTAATCCCCAAATTCTCAAATTCCCAAATTTCCCAAATTCCTAAATTCTCATATTTCCAAATTCTCAAACTCTAAAATCCCCAAATCCAGAATTCCCTAAATTCCCAAGTTCTCAAATTCTCAAATTTCCATATTTTCAAATTTCCAATTTCCCAAATTCCCAAATCCCCAAATTCCCAAGCCCTCAAATTCTCAAATTCCCAAATTCCCAAATTCCCAAATTCCTAAATTATCAAATTCCCAAATTCCCAAATTTCCAATTTCCCAAATTCCCAAATCCCCAAATCCCCAAATTCCCAAGCCCTCAAATTCTCAAATTTTCAATTTCCCGACGTCTCAAATCCTCAGATTCGCAAGTTTCCAAATTCTCAAATCCCTAAATCCCCAAATTTCTAAATTCTCAAACTCTAAAATCCCCAAATCCAGAATTCCCTAAATTCCCAAGTTCTCAAATTCTCTAATTCCCAAATTCCCAAATTCCTAAATTATCAAATTCCCAAATTCCCAAATTTCCATATTTCCAAATTTCCAATTTCCCAAATTCCCAAATTCCCAAATCCCCAAATTCTCAAATTCCCAAATTCCCGACGTCTCAAATCCTCAGATTCGCAAACTTCCAAATTCTCAAATCCCTAAATCCCCAAATTCCTAAATTCTCATATTTCCAAATTTCCAAATTTTCGAATTCAAAAATCACCAAATTCTTAATTCCCCACATTCTCAAGTTCTCAAATTCTTTAATTCCCAAATTCGTGAACTTAAAGCTCGAGAGAAATTGCTTTTACCGACGCGACGCGAAAGAAACCGCAATTTCAGGGAAACGTTTTGTCGGTAAAATCGGTGTTCCAGCTCCCCTTGGCGGTGCCCACAGACAACATCACGTCGGGGTGAAAAACTACAACGTTTTAGAGCACCTCGTTATCTGCGTCAATATTTCCCGGATAACGAGTCTCTTTAAGAAAATTCCGGTCGTCGAAGGCACTCGTTGTTGTCTCAATTGCCGCTCTCTTTCTTCCATCGTCCGTGTTCGTAAATGAAGTCTTATCTTCCGTATAGAACCACGTATATCGCACACGTGGCCTGCGCGAAAGACGCACAGAATGTCATAAAGCCCTCAGGCTGAACCTCTAGAAACGTGTTACGAGAGTCTAGCCGAGAATTAAAAGCAAGAAGACGAGATCGGCAAAGGCTTGCAATTAATCCGACGGACAACTCGAACCCACGGAAGCCTCGTATGACAGCCGACATGGATTTACGTCACGTGGAATTGGCTTCCTATCATATTTCTATCGATCGAGACTAATTACAAGAAAAAGCGTCAACCTGAAGAGATATAGTTGGGCTTGAAGATATAATGTGATAGTAAATTAATCATCAACACGTCGATACGGTTGTACTATCTACAGTGTTGTTAGACTCCAACTTATTATTTTTGAAGTTAATGTTGTCTGATTCTAAGTCCTGGATATGATAAATCATATATACATATAGTAACTTATGTGAACAAATTCTTATGCACATTGAAACTCGAGGACTTGTCATTTTGATCGGTCTGGTAGTTTTCGTGTTAAATTTTCATATGAATCATCTGGATCAATAAGAATTTGTTCACTTGTCTAGCTGGGAATATTTGTGTTACCTACCTAGAACTATGAATAACAAATATAATAACATATTGTTAACATATTTGATAAGGTTTGTCAAACATAAAAATGTTATTTAATCAAATTCTCAGCTACATCAGTGTGGAATTAAGGTATTAGTATTTATCCGCTCATCGAGTATTAAGTGCAGGACAGTCACCATGTTGATACCGAATTCTTAAATGCATTAAAGATAAATAATCTATACAGGGTATTTCTAAAGTCAGACTCCACCCTTATATTTCGGAAGCGGCTTTAAATATAAAGAAACGTTTCAGACAGAAGTTGTAGGATGTCAAGAATGACATAAAATAGTGGCAACAATTTGACCTTTGATGGTCGTTTGAAGGTCACGTGAACTTCACCTGCAATTTCTTAAATAAAATCGCCATTTTTTATTGCATTAATACCCGTATTACGTGACATGTGTTGAGTAATGATATGTAGATTATGGACAACGGATAGTGAAACCAAAATGGAGTATTCTTCGGTTTTTCTGATATAATTTTGCTACGCGAAACATTGAAACTCCCAAACAGGTCCTTTGACCTCACGTGCTTATTTTTCTAAATTTCACGATATATTAATTACACCGTCCAACAAGTTTTAATTTTTTTTCGACGTTTCGATTTTTGGTCAGTGATTCTTATATTTTTTCTTGTCCTGATTACAAATAACTCGTTTTTCTTCAGCACGTACAATTTTTGACAAATTTGAGTTTGAAGAAAAAACACATTTTCAGATTTAAACCAATTTTGTGAGGTAACTATAAAAGATACGAAAATTCTATTTGTATCAAAAGATTCTATAGACATTCCTGAAACACCAATCGGTTGTTGGATGGTGTTATTAGTTTTGGTTTGGAGATAAAGAATTCATGTATACAAGGTATGGCCAGGTATGGTACAACCGAGTAGGAGGTGATACTACATGAAAAAAAAAGAATAACATTTTTTCGTTTATCGCTTCATTTTCGAGAGAATCGAGTTCGAAAATTCTATTCAGTACACGTGCAGTATATCACCTTTAGGTTTAAATATGTATTATAAATAAGAAATATTAATCTTAATGTTATTTATTGCGACCAATAGTTCTGATACTGGTATTATGATGAGCACTAAGTTTTCGTATACTTATCTTAAGATTATTAGCAACGGTATTAATTCTGTTTCTGAATTTAGGGATTTTCTACTGCCACCAGACTTATGGTAATTGTGAAACGAACCACACTCAATTAATCTTTGCTCTGCCCTGTGTATCACTCTCCTGTCCGGAAAGCGACGATTTGGAAATTGTTGCCTATAATATTCAGCTGTTGCTGTTGCATTTCCATGACAAGCACCTAAAGCTTTTATCATATCGACATAATCGCGGCTGCTATAAATAGAAATTGTCACAGCTTGCTAGATCGAAACAGAATAAAAATAGAAGAAAGTCGTATGGTTGAAGAACAGATGTAAACATTAGAAACGTCAACATCAGAATGCAAAAGGAAACTTGTAGCGAACAATGACTTGGAGAGACACTCCAGTGCATACGTACTGGCTACAATTTTGAAATTCGATTTTCTGGAAAACGAAGCGTTAAACGAAAAAATGTTATTCCTTTTTTGTCGATTTATTTTTACATGGAGAATCACCCCCTGCTCGATTGTACCGCCCGACCGCACACCCTGTATATTAATTTATACTTTATCATTTGTTCGTTTATATTTCTGTTTTATTTTTAATTTTTAATTATGTGTGCATTATATGCCGGTAAGTTTAGTGTTAATAACGTGGATACAACTGTTTTCTGTGTGCTTTAGTCCACGTAGTTATTTGAAAATTTTTGTAATCCTCGATTATTTCATTAAGTATACAAATCAAATTCCACAAAGCCGTACCTAAACTAAAAAATAGTTTCAGAAGATCAAATTTGTTAGTCAGAAGGATTTAAGGCACTCAGTTTTAATTGAACATCCTGTATGTATTATTCGCGCAACGTATAAATAGTAATAATTATACGATTTAAAGATTACGATTCCTAAGAGGATAAAGAAACGTAAAGATGGAAGACTTAGATATACAATCACGTACGGAAAGTGTTGAATAAACTGTTAGTAGATTACTTCTTTAATCACTTTGCTTCTTTGATTCAAGCTCAGAATCTAAACATGGATATTGTATAAAACTTCGTTTTCTTAAAAAAAAAAAAATTAATAAGGCCCTAAAATTTCAGAATTTCGGAATTTCAGATTTTCAAAATTAGAATCTTGGAATTTCGAAATTTTGGAATTTTGAAATTTTGAATCTTTAGGATTTAACTTAGATATTTTTAAGTTTTAGAACATTGGAAATTTGAAGTTTTAGAATGTTGGAACTCTGATATTTAATAAATTTAAATTACAGTTGTCATGAAGAATTATTGTTTTTGAAAATTTTGATTTTGAAATCTTAATCAGGATTGTCACAGTTTCATAATATAAAATCCGGAATATTTAAAATAAGGAGTTTATTAACAACAATAATGATACATAGAAAAAAACAATATTTACAATTATTTGATAATTAAAATTATTTGATTATTTATTTTAATAACCTTATTATGTTATTAAAACAAAGCATGCAAATAGTTTTTCTCTCTTTTTTAACAAATCCTAGAATTCCTCCAGCAAAACCAAAATTTGGAAATTTCTTTCAAAATTCGAATTCTTTTAGTTAAAACCCTGATCTCGGCTCATAAAATTGGCGGTAAAATTCAAATCTGAACGGACATAAATTCTCATAATGAAATAAAACAAATATCTTTGTTGATTCAATAAAAAATACCTTGTATCAATATTCTTCATTTATTCTAACACGTAAAACAATAATTACCGTTTTAATTTATATTTGATGAAAACAAAATGATTCAAGAGAATTTAAATGAATATTTGAAAATATATATTTTCTCTAGTATTGTCCCAAAATTAATACTAGATTAAACAGCAGATTAAACTTCAGTATTTTATAATAAATCGAATTAAAAATGTTTCTTACTTTATTATGACAGATTTCATATAAGTCGGTTTAAATTTGATTGCCATCCGATTAAAATCAATATGGCGGAACATTTTCCTATCTCTTGATTACATCACGCTATTTCGCAGCCTTTCTATAAACTAATTATAGAAACATACATTGCATAGTTTAACAACTATTGTTCGAAAAATAAAAAACTCCAATACTTTATAAATTCGTACGCTAAAGAATAAATAAATGTAAGAAATATATAACCAAAACTTGCATTCTCTAATTCTCTATTCTTTATTTTCTATCCTCTAAAATAACATATATAGAAATCTAAACTATAATAAATCATAACAACACATCTGTAATTATTATAGATATTATATTTTTTACACACGCTCTAAATAATTTTTAATTATTACTCTTTGTTATAAGTATATTATCACTAATTAAATATCACAGATTAATAGGATTAAAAAGATAACACAGTTTAAAAAACATATTCCATAACACGTTGCCGAAGATAATTACAAAATGAAGAAGAAACGTAGATATCAGGAAAGACAGATTATTTATTTGGCATGCAACGGTATCACGAGTATTATCTCTTTATGTACAGACAAGTCGAGACAAAGCTGTTACTTTCTTAATTCCAGTCAGAAATGCTAACAAAATACAGTTATGTAAGATAAATATTTGTCACTGGTTTATGCTCCCTATAATTCCGTGCATGAAAGACAAATATTTTCACACGAATCGTTTACAAAACTCGTCGAAACTCTTCCACATGAGATACAGTGACTTTTATTAATATTCAGTCACTGTGGTATTCTATCAATTACTATTTTAATGTATACATAACAAAACACTAGGTCAAGTTATAAAATTAATATATAGTGTGTTTCATTTAAGAGCAACCCTCGAAAATACTTTTTACTTATGAAAACGCTAAAAGTAGGAGTAATCTTATATATGAATTGTTTATTTTGCAAGTGGCCATTTATGTATAAATTGAGATATTTAAGAGTTTGCGTTTCAATGAAATTAAAAATGTATGTACAGGATACCAATGTATCACACTCCTGAAGTGTATCTAAGAGAGTTAAATTTACAATACCTATTAAAATAATAGCAATTATTAAGCGAATAATATGTGTCTGCTTACTGAGAATAGATCTAAGCCACTTTTAAAATTAACAACTAGATTTGTCATGAAATTTGAAACAACCCAAGTCCATTCGATATAATTTCAAATGCTTCAAATTGAAAAAAACAATATTCAATTTATTTTATATTTCATTACAGCATTTGAAAAACACAATTTATTCAGGAAATCTTCTAGCTATATAAATTACATAACAATTTACTGCTCATCTACATATTCTGTATGCGGGAGGGGCTTGAAGAAGTCATGGTGCTTCGGTATATATCGTATTAATACTAATTAATTATTATATTAACTAATTAATAATTCATTCTAATTACTATTATCGCTGCTTTTGGACATTGAAGAATCCGCAGTTTCTGACATTATCAATAATAGATAAAGACTTAGGCCATTTTCAAAATCAAATTTTCAACAATCGAAATAATTGCGAAAATTTATATGTCCAGAATTATAGTATACTCTGAATATACTTAACCACCAAATTTTTTTATAATAGTTAACATCAAGTGTTACTGCAGTTAGTAAATTATTAACAAATGAACTTAAGCCACTTTCAAAATAAACAACTCGTATAAACTGAAGAGTTCTTGTGTGTTTGTCTGTCTTTTGTTTGCAAATGTTTCTAAGAATAACCTCAGGCGTTAGTATCGATAGGGCTAACACGTGAACACAAACTGACCACTGAAGGCAACCAATTTTTATAATATTAAAAACTAGCAATCCCCATTATCAATTAATCTTTTTAGATTGTTACCTATGCGCGCGCTTATAATCACTTATTTTCAATCACTTACTGCGTTACCTATGACACCTGGTTGTTCAGGTCATAGGTTACCAATCAGAAAAATTTAAAAGGCTATGACTCTATCTCGGCGAGTTCTGTATGTGTGCATAATATCAAGTTTCTACCTTTTACCCCTATCGAGATTGAAAGTAAATGAACTAAATAAAATTATTTACACTCATATTCTAATCACAAAATTATATTATTTTATAACCTAATTCCATTTATACTGAGGCTTGACCATAGTATTTTATTTCGAAAGTTGATCATTACTGACCCGGCATATTTATTTAATAGTTGAAGAGTCTCAGAATCTACGTAACTCTTATCACCGATCAAATGTTAAGCAAACAAGCAGACTAAAGAAGAACAAGCAATCATAGAGTTCTACTTTTATCTTGTTGAATATTTCGCAATACATGTTCCACTGTAAATACATCAGAGAACGTGATTCCTTCGCGAATCGGAGCGATAACGCAAGACAATGTACAGTCTACAGCAAATCTGACTTATCTAGGGAAAGTATAGCAATCGTAGAAGAGGCTTCACCTTCGTTGAGTTTAGGGATTTTTGGAGACTCGAAAATTTTGGGATGAGTTCATGAATTTAAAGATCTTAGGATTTGGGGATTTGAGGGTTTTAGGATTTTGAGCACCAAAAAATTTGATGACATTGAAATTTGTGGATCTAGAGATTTAAGAATCTAGGAAATTGGAAAGGTATGAATTTAGGGACGTAGATATTTGTTTATCTTGAGATTAGGAGATTTTGAGATACAGGAAGATAGAGATTTGGGGGCCTAGGCATACGGGAATTTACAAATTTAGGTATCTAGAGATACGTGAATCTATGTATTTGAGACTTGTAGAAATTTTGGAATATGAGAAGCTATGAATATGAGAATTTAGAAATTTGGGTATGTAAATGTTGTGAATTTTATTCAGGAAATTACTCTCTGAGATTTACTATGGTCGGCCAATACATACTTTATTCAATATATATAAACCATTACATAACTAATATAAATATATCTTTGAAGGAAGTAATAAGGTAACGCTAACTCGTTAAAACATAAGACACACAACCCTTTCAAGGCGTGGTCAAAAATCATAAAGAAATTAAATGGATGTAAAAGAATAGTTGGCAATCTTGAAAAAAGAAAAGAAGAGAATTGGCTCTGTATTTAAAATCAATATTCGGCCGTCATTGGCTGATTTTCAACAGTAAAAATACAGGAATCCATAAATTTGAAGGTTTAAAAGTAGGGGAATTTAAGGATTTGGGATTTGGAAGGATTTGGAAATTTAGGAATTTGGGAATCTAGAGATATGGAAATTTGGGCGTCTGTAGATCTAGAGATTTGAGATCTAGAAATATAAAAACCTAAGAATTTGTAAACCTATAAATTTGGAGATTGGATAATTTTGAAATTTGAGAAATTTGGGAAATCTGAAAAATTTGAGAAACTTGGGAAATCTGAAAAATTTGGGACAGTTTAGAAATTTGGGAAATGTGAAAAATTTGGGACAGTTTAGAAATTTGGGAAATGTGAAAAATTTGGGACAGTTTAGAAATTTGGGAAATCTGAAAAAGTTGAGAAATTTGAAAAATTTTACAAATTTGAGAGATTTGGGAAATCTGAGAAATTTGGAAACTTAAAAATGGTGAAATTTAAGTGTACGTCGATATCCGGAGGAGGCCTACTTTGCATTAGAGTGTACACTATTTAAAAGTGCAATAACTAAGGCACAGGTTAAAACTGGATCGCAGAGATTAACCTTAATATCAAAAGCTTACATCGGGAAACCTTAAAATGTAATTCCGTGGAAGAGTGGCAACGGATCACTGTCACGACAGTCAAGATGTTCGTCCCAATTCCATTTATTGACGTTTATTTCATGCGAAAATCGAACGATCCTGAACAAACAACGAGTCAATGAACTAGGAGTCGCTTATATTTGTAATATTGCTTCATGGTAATGTTATTAAAAAGAAATGTAGAATATTTATATCGATTTGTTGGATTATATTTTATTTTATTTGTTTAACGTCATGTCGCATCATATATTAAAACGAATGAATTTATTTCTCAATTTCTCAATTTCTCAGTTCCTCAATTTTACAAATTCTCAAATTCTCAGATCCTAAATTTCTCAATTTCTTAGTTCCGCAATTTCTCAAATTCTCAAATTCTCAAATTCTCATTTCCTCAATTTCTCAATTTCTCAATTCCTCAATTTCTCAAATTCTCAAATTCTCAGATCCTAAATTTCTCAATTTCTTAGTTCCGCAATTTCTCAAATTCTCAAATTCTCATTTCCTCAATTTCTCAATTTCTCAATTCCTCAATTTCTCAAATTCTCAATTTCCCAATATCTCAGTTCCCCAAATTCTCAATTTCCCAATTTCTCAAATTCTCAAATTCTCAATTGCTCAATTTCTCAAATTCTCAATTTCCCAATATCTCAGTTCCCCAAATTCTCAATTTCCCAATTTCTCAATTTCTCAAATTCTCAATTTCTCAATTGCTCAAATTCTCAAATTCTCAATTTCTCAATTTCTCAGTTTCTCAGTTTCTCAGCTTCTCAGTTTCTCAGTTTCTTAACTTCTCAATTTCTCAATTTCTCAATTTCTCAAATTTTCAAATTCTTAATTCCCAATATCTCAGTTTCTCAAATTCTAAATTTCCCAAATTCTCAGTTTCTCAGTTTCTCAACTTTTCAATTTCTCAAATTTTCAAATTCTCAAATTCTCAAATTCTCAAATTCTCAATTTCCCAATTGCTCAATTTCTCAAATTCTCAATTTCCCAATATCTCAGTTCCCCAAATTCTCAATTTCCCAATTTCTCAATTTCTCAAATTCTCAATTTCTCAATTGCTCAAATTCTCAAATTCTCAAATTCTCAATTTCTCAGTTTCTCAGTTTCTCAGCTTCTCAGTTTCTCAGTTTCTTAACTTCTCAATTTCTCAATTTCTCAAATTTTCAAATTCTTAATTCCCAATATGTCAGTTTCTCAAATTCTAAATTTCCCAAATTCTCAGTTTCTCAGTTTCTCAGTTTCTCAACTTTTCAATTTCTCAAATTCTCAAATTCTCAAATTCTCAAATTCTCAATTTCTCAATTTCTCAATTTCTCAATTTCTCAATTTCTCAATTTCTCAATTTCTCAATTTCTCAATTTCTCAATTTCTCTAATTCTCAATTTCTCAATTTCTCAATTTCTCAGTTTCTCAGTTTCTCAATTTCTCAAATTTTCAAATTCTCAAATTCTCAATTCCCCAATATCTCAGTTTCTCAAATTCTCAATTTCCCAAATTCTCAAATTCTCAAATTCTCAATTTCTCCATTTCTCAAATTCTCAATTTCTAAATCTGTCATTTCGAAAATTAATATATTACGTATTTGGAAATTTAAGGGTAATATCCCTAAGTGCCCCGTTTTACCACACATCAAACTACTGTGTGGCAATATAACAAGGCTACTATTAAAATTCGATCGTCCATGGCAACGCAGAGATTCTCGATATCGTCAACAGGCAATCACGTTCTATTTACACCTCTTTCGTCGCACATGTGTATCCGAGAACACGCGTGTCAACTGAAACACGGTTGGGTGAATACCTTCAATAAAGAGTATAATTTCCGAGGAGACTGGTGTCTACTCAACGGGAACTGAACGTTCGCACAAAACCTGCTTTGTGAAGACTTCGTCCGCGTTTCCCCCTTTGCTTTCAAGGGTATTCAACAACGCGTGTGCGAAAGAGTCTCGACTGCCTCTCGTTTCGTGGCTTTTTAAAATTGTTTTTTGCTAACGTGATCATTAAAACGGGCAAGTTCTTTGACTGCGAGGGAACTGTTTCTTTTTCTTCTCAGTTGAAAGATTTAATTCGTGATTTCGCGACAGATGCAAGATTATTAATAAATAATTGGAAAATATTAAAAAAAAATGAATAATAATGACGCATTACTGAAATAGTAACAATTTTAATTTCATTTAATTTTTACTTTTGTTTTTATTAGATTTGACCCTTTGCACTCAAAAACATTTTTCTTATCGGCGAGTAGCGGTTCGAAAACCTTCTAGTTGAAAGTTCGATGAATTTCTTTCAAATTATTATTTCGACTTATATTTTTTTAAATTATTATTTCAAATTATTTTTCGCTATGTTTAAAGATCACATGTACAACACTATAGAATTAGTTAAAAAATATTTATTTCTAATTGTGATAAGTCGAATTGCGGAATGTGAGTCACTTCTCAAGTGCAAAGAGTTAATTTATTATTCAGATATTGTTTTCAATGTCTATGTCCTTAGATATAATTTTTGAAATTACAGAAGTTCGTTAAACTTTGAATGTATAATTTTAGTTGAAGCTTAAATATATTTTGCAGTTCTGGATCAAAATTGATTCTATTATTCGATAATTCAAAATTTATCCTAACACTGTCATAATCAGTATTACAGACTTGATGTTTGATTAAAAGTGATTTGGAAAAATAGAAATAAATAAATAGCTTAATTTTGTATAGAAAAATACAAATTTTAATTTATTTTCATGTAATTTACAGATAATATATTAAATTATACAGTTCTTTAGAAAGTTCTCTCTTGTTTGATTAAGATTTTATTTTTTGTGCAAGGGATCAATGATTTCAAAGTCGAAAATTGGTATTTCAACTTTTAGCTGTTATCATTTTTTGTGAATTAATCTTTCAGAAATTCTTAATTTTCTTTGCCAAATTTTTTTTTTAATTATTGAACTAATTGAATCAATTATTAATTATTAAATTAATTGAAATAATTATCAATTATTAAATTAATTGAAATAATTATCAATTATTAAATTAATTAAATTAATTATTAATTATTAAATAATCATTTCAGAATTTTTAATTTTCTACTAAAATAACATACGAAATATCTGCACTTTCTACGCTTCACAATATTCTTTTTATCCAAAAATTACAAGTTACTAAAAATAGTTTCTCTTTTAATAACAAAAATTGATTAAAAAAGTAAATGCTTTCGTTAATAAAATATCAGAAAAACCGAACGTTATTTTGACCTTTATCTTTGGAACATAAAATATTATTATTATTTTTAAGATATGATTACAATTTTATAACTGATAAAAAGTTTGTCGTCATAAATACATACATTAAGTCATTATATAAAATACAAGATATGATTACAATTTTATACCTGATAAAAAGTTGTTCAACATAAATACATGCAATAAGTCATTATATGAAATACAAATTATTAAAAGAAAATAAAATAAAAAATTACTGAAATTGAAAATCTTATAAATAAAATTTCTAAATGTTCAGCTATGAAAATTACTGATTTTCTTCTATAATATTTAAAATTAAATTCTATTAACTGGTATACTAATTACAAACATTAAACAAGGAAAACATGAAAATAAATTAATATTTAAATAATCTAATTGAATAGATTATTATTGATACTGATATTTCTTTTGATAGTTAAATAATCTATTTAATAAAAATCTGTCTTTATGCATAAAACTAAAAATTAGTATTAAAAATAATCTTAGCTCAAATAAAACAACATTTTGTATAGAGCAATTACGCAACATAATTAGTTAGAAATGTAATAAGTTCACGCGTGGGTAACAAAATTATTATAAAATGCTGACTAATACAATTTAATTATTATTTAATAATATTTAATTTAAGTATTAATTTGTAATATTCTTATATTATAGTAATTTATAACATTATTATATATATTAATTTATAACATTCTCTAATTGTTATGTTAACAAAGTAATGATTGAAAATTTCGTTTTCTCTAAATAAATGTAAACAATGAATAAATTAAACTAAACTACTAACAACTGAATTGAATTAAACTATAAATAGTTTAAAAATTTCCCAATTGAATTTTCTAAAAAAGAGGAACAATTATAAAAATATTTTTTTATACATTTTTGACTTACTTTTTCACATAGAATCATCTTCTCTTTAATTTTATCTAGCAGCAGTAGATCTAATTATATCAACATAAATTTTGTGGTTGTTATAATTATATCAATACCCTGTATGGTAGTTATAAAATTTGCGTACGTAACCATCTATTATCTGATACTGCGTAGTAATCTAGTTACCAGTTTAATAAAATAATGACCACAGTAAATCATCTAAATTCGAAAATTCGAAGAAGGGTTAAATCAATGACTTGTTACAGTAAAAAAAAACAATCGCAAATCGGCTGAGTCAGTCCGAATGTATTTAGAGTTCAATTAAAAATAGAACGAGATTCGACGTCGTAGAATAAAAAGATCTGTGAAAACCTTTCGAGTGTACATTCGGATGCAATGTTATCTTTGGAATAAAAATATATGTACACTTCACAACTTTTTTCTTTACAGGTTTCCAAATTCCCACATTTAAAAAATTTGCAAATTTCCAAATTCTCACATTTTTTAAATTTTCAAACTTTCAAATTTCTACATTTTCGAAATTTTCAAAATTTCAAATTCCCACCTTTTTTAAATTTTCAAACTTCCAAATTTCTATACTTTCGAAATTTTCAAATTTCCAAATGACCACCTTTTCTAAATTTTCAAATTTTCAAATTCCCACCTTTTTAAATTTTCAAACTTCTAAATTTCTATACTTTCGAAATTTTCAAATTTCCAAATTCTCACATTTTTTAAATTTTCAAACTTCCAAATTTCTACATTTCCATATTTTCAAAATTTCCAAATTCCCACATTTTTAAAATTGTCAAACTTCCAAATTTCTACATTTTCAAAATTTCCAAATTCCCACATTTTTAAAATTGTCAAACTTCCAAATTTCTACATTTCCATATTTTCAAAATTTCCAAATTCCCACATTTTTAAAATTGTCAAACTTCCAAATTTCTACATTTTCAAAATTTCCAAATTCCCACATTTTTAAAATTGTCAAACTTCCAAATTTCTACATTTTCAAAATTTTCAAATTTCCAAATTCTCACATTTTTTAAATTTTCAAACTTCCAAATTTCTACATTTTCAAAATTTTCAAAATTTCAAATTCCCACCTTTTCTAAATTCGGTTTATGTGGATGTGGACATATCGTGCACGCCGAAACCTCTGTCTCTTCGACTTCTGTTATCGACGACCGCATTGCGAAATGGCAATAATCGATAGCAATTAAAACTGTTTGTCGCACGCGATCCACTGGAAAATTCTATACTGGTACACACCATGCTGTCGCGGAAATATATCACTGAACCGTGTGCAACGTTTAATGTTGATTGGGGCTAAGCACGAGATAAGGAATTCATGATTAACCCTTTAAGCTTGGCGTTCCGGAAACTAGGATTTAACATCGATTTAACTTCCTGCTCAAATTATGCTAAAGGGTAATATACAAAATGAAAATAATTAGTAATAAGTTGAGTAACTTGGGAAACACACCCACGTTTTTGGAAAAAATGATTTTTACTTATTTATTCATATATTATACATATAGATAGAGTTTGAGAGAAGAAACATATGTATATATATCTTTTGTTTTCATTTCTGATTTTTATTTATTTCTTTTTCTCTCAAAATCTATCTTCCTATAATTAAACATAAACCCTAATTAATAAAATATTTTTATATTTACAAATTTTTTAGTTTAGTAAACAAAACAATAATTTATTGTTACATAGAATTAAAATATTAATTAATGATAAATAATCATGAATAATTATAAATTCATAACCTTCGATTAAAAAAGAAACTGTTAAAATTCCATAAAATTAAGAAAAATATTTCGAATATAAAATATAAATTGTCAAATACAAATGTTAACACTGATAAATTTAGTTTAACAATATTTTCACACGTACCCTTTGTTAAGCAGAAATAATTATCGATTTAATACATAAAGAACGGAGTTTCTATAGCTATTTAAACTGTTTCTAAAAAATTGAATCACAGGAAGTGTTGCATAACATACAAAGTCTATTGATCGAGTAAATTATAATTACCACATAACGAATGTTATGAATACGTACAAGAAAATGGTATTTGAAATTTCGAGATGTTACGCGAAGTTTAATTAATGCTACAATTTCGCGACAATCGATAATATTGTTGACTACTTTGTACTCTTGTTTCACACATATAGTAATGTGAAACATCGTTCGTGTTTTTTCGAATGTCATTGAATTTCAAGTTGACGATATTGACTGCTATTTGTGACACGCAATGCACATGGGACAGCTCATATGATAAGTTACCTAACGCAAAAATTTGTGTTAAATATGTATTAACATATTATTATATTTGTTCTAACTAGCAGTGTACACTCGCTACGCGAGTAAAGTGAGTTTATTGTTTTTTTTACTGTTTTTGTTATCGTTATTATTATTAAACATTTTTCTCGTTAATAATAAGTGTCTTAACAAAATGATAGAGGAAAAAGTTTTACTGTTCTTTATTGCCGATATAATAGTGTGTGCACTTTTTTTATATTTGCAATATTATTGGAGGAAAGAAAATGACCCATAATTTTTTTAATGGAACTATATAGTTTTTCTTAGATAAATCGATTCTCTGAAATATTCTGAATAAAAAAGTATTAGGGTATAATGGTAAAAAAAAACGATAATTTCTAAGATATTTTAAATTTCTTTTTTAACATAGTATGCCATCTTTGACATCACCTTGTTCATCAGTGATAGTGGATATAAAAAAAATAACACAAACTTGCACACCTGTGGCCATAGACGAACATTTTGATACCATATGTGTAGGGGTGCACCTTGCCACCTTCTTACATAATTGCCGGCTGGAAACGGCTAAGCCGTTTTATGCATATAAAGATATGGGACCCATACGAAATAAATTTCAAGTGCGCACAAACTAAAGAGCTATAAAGAACACGTAATGTACTAAAATTACGAAAAAGTTTAGACACTTTTATAATCAGTTCGAGTGATCTGTAGACTCTTCCTGTTATATAACGGATATGAAAATTAAACGAGAGGTCGGTGGAGAAATAAATACCTAAGTCACGAACGGTTTGAAGAGTCGTTAGTTATAGACTATACAAAGTGTAATTGAAAATTGAGGATACACTTTACGACTGAAATTAACAATATAGTACTTGGAAACATTAAGAAATAAACGATTGATAGTACACCATTGTTCCTGATATAGACTTGTTTATTGTACATGTGCGTCTTGCAAATATTTTGTAACGAACGGTTTTTCTCCAAATAGAAAACTATAGAAATACAAAATGGAAGTAGAAATATTGGTTGTTAACTAATATTTTATTCTATTTAAAATTTTTTATTTTAGAAATGTTTTACGTCTTTTTCTATCGATTTTTAACAAATAAGTTAACAACTTCTGGAAATTTCAGTAGTTAACACAAATAATGTATTTTAAGATTACTATTTAGTATGATCTATTATAAGATTAATACTTAGTACAATCTAATTTATGCAGGATGTTCCAAGAATCGTTATACACGCAACCAGGTGGTTCTACATTAAAAAATAAATAGAAAAGAAGAATAACATTTTGTTCATATTCAGTTCTATTTTTGTAAAAATTAGAGAATTCTTCAATATGTTTATAAGAAAAGTTATTTAGAACACCAAAACTGGTAACTTCAATAACTTATTCGTCAATTTAACAGTTAATGGATATTATAAATTAATAAATGTAAATATTAATATATTAATATATTATTAATAATTATTATAATAACAATATATTAATATAATATTAACATATAGCAAGTACAATAAATATGCATATAAGTATCGATATCAGATAAGACACTGGCTAATAACAATAATTTTATTAACAATTTCATTTATTCATTTGTAATACTTACTAATCGTGAAACTCTACAAACCAGTATTAAAATTGTCATTTTTATTACTGTAATCAAATTATTTCATAAATATTTTCACGAATCTTCAAATTCAATTTTCTTACAAACGAAAGCAAATATGAAAAATGTTATTGTTTTTGGGGACACCTTATATAACAAACTTTTTACGTCTCTTTCCAACTCTAAATTCAACAGTTTTTGCACATTAATAAGCGTAAGAGCAATTATAAGAGACTAATGAAAAGAGTGAATATGGTAAAATATGAATAATGTTACAATCGGCAGTGGTTTTGAAAATATGACTTGCAAGGAAACGAATGATAAAAAGATTGCATTCAGAATTTATTACGTAAAGATCATTATTTCCAACCATGTTTTATATTAAATTAAATTGTACTGTTTTTTATCGTTACACTGCTACATATTAATTTAATGTCAGTAATATCTTTATATGCAAATAATGTGTATAAAAACGGAGCGTTCCTAACAGGTATATATCAAGCGGGTATTCCTCGAGTGAACATCTGGAGTCATTTCTTTTAATAAAGCTGCACACTTGCACAAACATTCTCTGTCTACTAGTTAGGAAATTAATTTTGATCAGAAACCGAGTGCTTGATGTGTTATCACTCAATGTTTCAGGAAGGAAAGTCTTAATAATTTCAATGTACTTCATGAAAATAATTGACAACTTGACATATTTCATACTTGATAACTTCAACATGTTTCATGAAAGTGATACTTGGTTTTTGGTTCCACCTGTACAATACACAATCAAGAGTTTGACTATTTTTTTCCAAATAATAAATTAATTCAATCACGTGGATGTAATGTCACTGCATGATAGCAATGCGAATGAAAAAGGGATGTTCCTAACGGATATTTATCAAGCCTGTATTTATCGCGCGAGCACTGTACCTGTACATGTGGAGACTTTTTTTTTTATACAAGTTTATAACAATTTTATACAAATTTCAGATCTTTTAAAGGCTAAATTTCTTAGTAGATTAAACTGTTATTTTCCAGTAGTGCACGTGTCAGCGTTCTATGAAATTACGATCCGCGGAAGTGTAAATGTTTCAGGCGGTATACAATTTAGCATGCATCATGTTTCCAGGAATCTTCTAAAAGGAATCGTTCACAAGTAATTAATTTCGCGATAAATTGAAACCGTCAATTAGTCTCTCACTATACGAATGGTTCTATTAAATTTTCCATGCGTTGGGAGATAAGGGATAATTACAATTAATCAATTCAGAGTAATTCAACCTGTAATAACAACACTGTGTTGCGTTTTCATTAAGACTGCATCGATAATTTCTGCGAATTCCATAATCGAAACATAAAATGGAAACCTTTATTAACCTTTCATATTTAAACATAACATCGAATCATATTTGTAAAATAATTTGCAATCAGTTTTGTATAATGAGATGTGCATGAAAATCAGCAGATATTAATAAGCATGAAGTATAAGTAAAAGCAAATACTAGATCTTTTACTAATACTGGATGCTAAATGGTAAAAAATCTTGAGTAAATACTAAATTTTAAAAGCATATTACGACTAAGAAATTAAAACAAACTTATAATAATATTACTATGTATTTGAAGTTTTTAGTACATACTATTACATCAAATATTACTCGCACATATTTTAAATATCCGTGGACAAATGTAAATACTATTTCTAGTAAAGGCTTAATTGTTTATGCATACGGTATCGAATATTTACTAAAAAAAGTTATTCGTAAAAGTTTTCACTTGCTTTTATGCATATGGCTGAATATGTAATAAGATTATAAATTACAATTGAAATAGTGCATTATCAATTTCAATTATGCTATCTTTATTGCACTAGCTTTAATTACAATTTCACTAACAATACGTTACAAGATTAATATTAACAAGCGTCCAATTTATTATTTAATTTCGATACATTTTACTGAAACGTTATCTATATTTCAAAAAGCTTGCCCCATAAATAAATTATTAATAAATAACACTCATTTTTAGTAATAAATGAACGTTAATAATTAATTACTCATCCACCGGACAATTAAATAACCAATTTAATAGTAAATAAAATTAAACAATTGATTTAAGTTCAATTTCTATACGCTTCACGTACGGTTCGTGAACAAACTATTGAAGTTAAATTAAATTGAGATTGAAACTGAATCGAAATTAAAGAGAACTGACGTCACGAAAATCAAATCGAAACTAAAACTGAATTAAAACAGAATCGAGTTAAAACTGAATGGAATCGATATCGAAATCGAATTGCAATTAAACTTAATCAAATTCATGCCGAATTGAAATTGGATAAAAATACAATCGGAATTGAATCAATACTGAAATCGTCGTAAAACTAAATCGTATCTAAATTAAAATTAAACTGCAATTAAATCAAATGGATATTGGATTAAATCAAATATAATTTAAATCGAAATCAAAATCGAACTCGAATCGAAATTGAACTCAAATTGGACTCGAACTCGAATCGAAATCGAACTCAAACTTGATCGAAATCGACCTCAAAATTGAATTCAATACTGAACTCGAACTCGAATCAAAATCGAAATCGAAATCGAAATCGAACTCGAATCGAAATCGGACTCAACATTGAATTCGATACTGAATTTGAAACTGAACTCGAGATCGAACATGAATCGAAATCGAACTCGAAATTGAATTCGATATTCAATTGGAAATCGAACTCAAAATCGAAATCCAACTCGGCCTTGAATCGAAATCGAACTCGAACTCGAATCGAAATCGAACTCGAAATTGAATTCGAAGTTAAATTCAAAATCGAAATCGAACTCGGACCGCAATTGAACTCGAATTGAAATCGAATTCAAATTGAAGACGAAAACAAATAGAAACTGAATCGAGCTTGAATCAAACTCAAATCAAACTCAAATAAAAAACGAATCGATACCATCGGAATTAAAACTAGAAATAAACTGTAAAAACCAACGAATAAAGTAAGATAAAAGAATTAGCATATACATAATTATTTCTCATCCCCACAAAAATCAATATACATTTCAATATAAGTATCTATATAATGTCTATAATTCGCAGTAAGAAGTTTAAATGGTATTTTCATAAGTTTGCTTGTTCTACTAATGATAAATTAATGATTCGATAAGCCGTGGCTGGAATCGATACATCGAATAAAAAGGAATTTCCGAACAAAGTATTTTTAGATGAACATATGCCACAACCTTGGTTGTATAAAAGTTGAACTAAAAATAAGCGACCAATCGTGAGAGCTTATTTACTAATGGGAAAATTGACTCATCGACGTGTAACGGTATTGTACGCGCAAGTACCGTTTAATAAGAGCAGTTTGGAATTTCTCCTTTTTCCCACGAGAACAAACTAATAACCTCGTTTGTTCCGCATACTGAGCTTCATTCTTTTTTTCAATTTCTTTTCCTTCAAACGAAGACTATATTTTACATCTACTTTAGAAAGCAGCCTTAAAACTCTGTTCTTCTACGAAAGCATCTTTCTACCTCTTTTTAAATGTCAAAGCAGGGTATGTGTTCCAATTACGGAAGCTTCAAGCCAGTTTGCACAATCGCACATTAATTAAAAAATACTGCTATATGTATGTCACATTCTTAAAATCAATATCTGTTACCAACAATTCCTCTTTGTAAAGCAAGCTGGCTGTTATAAACTTTTCGTATCATCAGTTTTACAGTTAACCATAAATGTCAATCGGTTAAACAAAAATGGTATTCCTGTGATAAGTACTGCAAAATGTTTTCATAGTATAATAGAATAATAGTTTAAACAATTACGTTTAAAACATTGTTCAGCCTATACTGTGAAATACGCTGATGTAATTTTCTGTATATTATACTGATGTCATTTTTTGTACAGTTACTTGTGTATCAATTAATATGCAAGCCTCCAAAATGGCTGGAAATAGTACAGTCTGTTCCACAAGAGCGTGGACGCGATATCTGAGTGCAAGTAAATCTTTTCTGTAAAAAGATTGTATAGGTCGAAAGTACATTTAAGGAACTAATACGCATTTGCTTAATAATGTATCCAATCACCACCATTAGCGATTATTCCTGGGCATGCTTTCAACCAGCTTTGCAGCGTATGAGATAGAAAGAGATCTGCATATTTCTCGAATACAGCAAACTAGCGTCTTCAATTTTAAAATACGCTTTCCTCGGAGTTTGTACTTCATGAGAGATCAAACATTTTCGATTGGATTGGCACCGGGGAACTGAGATGACGAATCCAACACGTTGACACCATTCGCTGTTTTCCATTCCGTACAAAGGCGGCTTCGGTGTTTGGAGTCGTTGTCCTCTTGAAGTATCCAATGGTCTCTGGTTCTTTTTAACCAATGTTTCACCGATACTAAGCGACTCCTTTGGTACAGTTTAATCATCTTCTGAGCATTTAAATTATCCGGAAAGACGCATAAAGTTCTGAAACCCCGGCACTAAGTTCCGTAGCTCGCTTCGAACCTCGATCAGGGAGATCATCGACACAATTTGTCTCTTTATAACGTTGCATACACTTATTTACAAATTCGCGAGGCTTGTGTAGATATTTTGCTGCATTTCTAACACTAATTTTTGGTCCTTTCGGGTGTTGGCATAAGAATACTGGTTCGAATCGTTTACCGTATACTCATCTCAAAATGACTTGAACTTTTCAGTGACAGAAATGATACTAAGAGAATTGAAGGGCTATTGTGTATTAGAGAAGACATTGTATGTTTGGACTGTATATCTACTATACATGCTAGTTTGCATTATTATTATATCGCCTATAAAGCTTTATCTTCAATATGAACTTTACGAACACTTCATTTACATAACTGGACCAAAATCTTGTATTCTGCATCCGTCACTTGATTATGATTCCCTTACGACCAATAAATTCATTTTCAAATTAACCTCAACATGAAAGTACCGCTAAATCACGCTAACAATCGTACTGTATTTTTTCGAAACATCTTGTTAGCAAATCATCACTATCCTCTCCACTCGGTCAGACACAATCAACCAATTTATCAGTAAATAAATATTTTATCGCAGCTAATCATTTCTCGGTAGCTAGGAAATAAATCATTACACGAGAAACGCAAAACACGTTCCGAGGAACTCACGTTCGGTATTACGTAATCCAAAAGGAATAGGGAAACAGCATTTTCCTTATCGAGAAAATTATTTACGTCTCGATGTTTAAACGCGTTACCATTCCAAAAGAATGTACCATTTTCTATCGGCCGATTCAATTACCGTAAACGAACTCGATATGACGTTTCGAGAGCACTTGATTGGTTCGCAAGTTCGTTCGGATCTTATCGAAGTAATATACATAACAGTTCAATTAACAGGTACGTGAGATGTATCTTGTTGTTTCGCTTTAACACGAAATGCCTGTTTCGCTAAACGAGTTATCGCGAAATTGAATTAATACGTTATCACTGAGTCGTCTAGGGTACAGAGAGGAACATTCTGAAGGTTGTTCAATGCTTTTTAACACGTTCGATAGTAGAGTAACAGGTGTTACAAGATGAGTTCTAGAAATTTGAAGAAGTCTACTTTTCTTGTTCCTCAAATTGACTAGTGTGAATTAGTGATGTACAGAATTGTACTGAGCAAAATATTAACCCTTTGCACTTGGCTGTCCCTGAGGGGACATTTTAAATGGCAAAATAAATTTTTGGAGTGTAAAGGGTTAAGTTTGGAATATGATTTTGTATTTAATCAATCGTAGTAGTATTTCTTTTAGTTCTCTGTCGGGACTCATCTTGTGGCGAACGAACAGTACTATTGTTGTCTTTATGGAGTGTGTAAAATTACATAGTTGAATTTGAAAGTACTAATATTTTGATAATTATTGGTGGATGTTTGTAAACTCAAGAAAGAATACCTTTTGTTCGCGTTGTGCGTTAATTCTTTTGCGGCAATGAATCTGTATAGGAACTTGTGAGGTCAATACAGTTCATCATCGATATACCACGTAAGGAATTTGGGAATGTGAGAATTAACAAATTTGGAAATTTGGAAATTAAGAGATTTGAGAATTTGGGGATTGGGGATTTAGTTCAGAAAATTAGAAATGTTGAAAATTGGAGACTCGAGAATTTTGTAACTTGAAAAAGTGAAGATTTGGGAAATTTGGGATATGGAAAGTTGAAGATTTGGGAAATTGAAGATTTAAATAGTTGAAGATATGAAAATATGGGAATTTGAAACTTTGGGAATTTAAAGATATTAGAATTTAGAAATGTAGAAAATTGGAGATTAGAGAATTTTTAAACTTGAGAAATTCGGGATATTGGAAATTGGGGATATGGTACAGAAATATGAAAATATAGAAATTTTAGAATTTGGGAATTTAGGAATTCAGAAATATAGAAAATTGCAAGTTTGGGAACAAAGAAATATCAAAATTTGGGAATTTGAGAATTTAGAAACTTGAGAATTCTAGAATTTGAAAATTTGAAAATTTAAGAATGCGAGAATTCGAGAATTTTAGAATTTGAAAATTTGAAAACTCGAGAATTTGAGAATTTTTTAATTTGAAAACTCGAAAATTTGAGAATTTGAAAATTTAGAAATTTAGGAATTTTGAGAATTTAGAAATTTGGGAATCTAAGGAATTAAAAATCTAAAAATTTGGAAATTTGGAAAATTGTAAATTTATAAATGTAAGAATTTAGAAAATTGTAAATTGAGGAATTCAAGAATTTGGAAAATTGGGAAGTTGAGAATATGAGAATATATGAATTTGAGAATGATTTACAAAGGAAATTGGATTTCGATTGAAACCAATGTTTATCGACGGTATTATGTTGGCAATGTAGATATATTAATCATAAGAAACGTGGAATACTGGCAATATTGATCGTCTAGCAATA
Organism: Megachile willughbiella; assembly: GCA_945859595.2. NCBI lineage: Eukaryota > Metazoa > Arthropoda > Insecta > Hymenoptera > Megachilidae > Megachile > Megachile willughbiella. The sequence continues at coordinate 18,592,618 of OX243796.1, forward strand.
TTGATCCTGGCGAAATAACGCTTGGTTATGCAACGCGTGGTGATATAACCCGTGATATCTAGGCATTTAATGGGAATTTGCAATTACTTTTGTGGATGCGAGCCATTAATGTCAATAAAAATGTGTATAAAAAGAAATTCGCGTAACCAGCGATCTACGAAGAGTCTAAAAGACTGATAAAACTGATTTATGTAGTTTTTCGAAGTAACGATTCATATCAATTATTACTCTTTCCAAATTAAAAAAGAAGAAATAAACTAAAATGCAATAATGTGAATATATTATTATTTCTTACTAATATTTTATTTACATCGATATCTAATAGTTATTGAAATATTATTAAGATTAAAAAATAATGATACTATACAAGCTGTTGTATTTATTTAGTCATTTTTGCATTTATAAAATAGAGGAAAATATTTATACGTACTTGACAATTTTTATTGACATAGTATCGATATTTACTTGATTACCACATTGGTGTTGATCGATTTCGTTCCAAGAAGAATCGACGTTAAAAACTGATATCCAGTATCCGAGATTTCGAAATTTGTCGATACTTTTCACTGACGATGAGTACTTAACCTGTATTCGAACAGATGCGTTTCTGACACAGTTACATCGTACAAGTATCGTTTTATTGTCCGAATTGATAAGTACAAATGTATTTGATTTATAACTACCTAAAAATTGATAAGATATTACAGCTATATAAATTTGGCTGTTAAAGTTATGTAACAGTTTTATTTCAAATAATTATATTAACAGTCGTTAAAGCATATTGAAGCCGTTACTGCCGCTATAATCCGAACAAGGGTTAAATTAATATTAACCCTCATGCGCCGTTCAAACTTTTATTACATTTGCATAATTGGGTTTATAAGCGAAGACACGAATGGACAAAGGTGTCATGTAACACGTATACAAATGTTTTAGTATAACGCATAAAGTATCACTATATTTTTCTAGCATCTTCATTTTCCTTTACCACAATGATAACTTCGAGTTTTCAAAAAATAATGATATCTTTATCTTTTTAAAATTTGTAATTACATTTAATTGGAAAGAGAAAGTGTTTGCAACGGTAGCAGATGAAGTGATCTAAATGTGAACTAACATTATTACTTCAGGCTTTGTTACAAAACTAATTATAGATTTTAAAAGATATAAAATGTAAATCTCAAAAAACTTTCCAATGTAAGTCTGAAACACGTTTGTTTTATGCAAAACTATACTATGAACAAATGTAATATTTGTTTCAAATTATGTATTTAGAATAAAACTAAAAATATTCATTTTCAAAAGTACAGCATAAATACGACGCATGTAATAATGTAAAAGAAATGTAAAAACTGCATATTTTCAGGTTGGAATATATAAAATCGTGTTTACAACAATGATACAAGTAAATTAAATGTGGATAATCTTTCAAAATAGTAGAAAATATACACTTCCGGAAAAATAATAACACAACAGACTATCTTTAATAACTCTAAGATTAGTTAAATACATGAATGTTGCATAAATATTAATACATAAATTTACAACAAAGGAAAAAAGAATCTGATATTAAATTAGACGTTCATAACCTTTCGAGTAGATGAAAAAAATAGAAAAATATTGAAAGCAAAATATTAGTACACTTACAAAACTCTGACATGTATTTAATCTAAATAGAGGATGAAAATATTAACTAATTTGAAAATACAATAAATGCAAACCTTTACTTTTTAATCACTTCAATCATCCATTTTAATAATGATTTAAACAAATATTGGGTTTTACGTTGTTAAATTGTTCTATTCTATGTGGTGAATTTATTTAATGGTTGAATGTTGTTGAATTGTGTCATATGTTTATAAAATGCTTGTATAAATTCTTCCGAACAATTTTATAATATTTACAATGAGATATTTATGCCTGAGAAGTGTGCAAGACATAACAAAATGGATATGTGCTCTATTACAAAGTATATTTTTTCTGCTCGATAAATGTCTTAAGAAATAAATCTATTTAGAGTAACCTATTGTTTATATAATTTAAATATAATTTGTTAGTCATTTTTATTGGAATAAATTATATGTTGGTGCATCATTTCAGCTTAAAATGAGTCATCTCGATACATTTATAGTCGAACATCTAGGTGGTGTTCGTAAGTAAAATGATCTAAAGGATTGTAATTTCGTTTCTTTCCACCATTGACTACAACTTAATTGTATTCCTTTTTCGCTACATTTGTTGTTTTGCAAATAGTAAATATTTGTTTTGGTAGTGAGAAACTTTTGTTTTTCCCAACTGGATATACTATTCATTTAAGAGAAAATAAACAACGAAATATATTTGTATTTAATAAAAGAACAAATAATAAACATGCAGAACAGATTACTGAATGTAGACTCATTTTTTATAATAGCAAGAGAAAATTATTCAAATTTGCTATGTAAGGGAGCACATATCCATTTTGCAACGATCTGTACGCTTCTGAAACATAAATATTATAAGAATTCTAAAATTCCTCAGCGAAACTTCTAAAAACTAAAGAACAGCCCAAATATATTCTTAGATAGATCTAATTAACAATTGTGCAAAGTTTCATCGAAATTGACAGTAACTGATTTTCTTAGTAAAATTAAAGATACATGTAGGAGAGAGCGTGGACAAAACTTAACATGATGAAACCACGCCTTTTCTCATAAGCGTATTTAGACAATTTGGTTTTCGTATGTGCATAATGTCTGCTTTGTTGATTGACACTGAGTCATAACATAAATTGCATGCGGTGGTTAAACTAAATTGCTAATTCAGATCCCTCGAGTAAATTTCTACCATTTCAACATTTTCGTTGATATTTATAGTTAAACTATTCGTATTAGACCAATCACTAGTTAAACCGTTCTTAGATAATATTTTTATAAGTTCCTACAGCCAATTTCAAGAAATGTATAATTAGTAGGTTTATAAGATTTCTGTTTTGCAAAACGCGATTAGGGATGAAAGTAACATGTTACTATGGGGACGAAGACCAAGGGTGATATATCATACATGTCATAACTGTAATTGAGCACAGATAAACATCCCACGTGCACAGTATCAAATAAATGCTCGAAGCTGGATGTCCGCTCCATTTTTCGTTATTTACTACTATTCTGCGTTAGAAAGAAGTATATTTACCTAATTCTCTCCAAACGATTAATATTACAATTACTAGACCGACAAACATATTTTCTTATGGCATAATTCTGGTTTCTATATCCTTAACTTTCAGTGCCGTATATAGACGCATAATTTTCATAAGAATCATATTATTGTTAAGAACTTGTTCGATTATCAAGTTGAAAATACTCGTATTAACTACTGGACACTATGGATAATAACAAAATATTATAAAAATATTCGGTAAGATTTGTTAGAAACAAAATGACTGTCCAATAATTTTAACTGCTTCAGTATGTCAACGTTTTAAACGATGGTTGACAAATCATATATAAAAAATGTTACCTATGTCTCCGCTCTCCTTTACCATCATTTTAAACGAGAGTGTACGTATCTCATTGCTATAAGCTATTAATCACCAGCAGCATGATCATCGCCAGAAATAATAACGCACAAAAGGAAAGAATCACGGTGCGACTTACCCATTGATGATGGAAGAGGATTCATCATTGTTCGGTGGTCCCGACACCTGGACTTTGGGCACATTGTAGACATCCGCCTGTCCTTGACCATATCCTTGTCCATGACCATGACCCGCTTGCTGTTGATGGCTATGTGTCGTCGAGTATTCATCGCTGTCGCTACTCTGCGGAGGCTCGGATCCTACTCCTCCACGAGGTCTACAAAAAACAATCATTTCGAAACATTAATGTTAGATTTACCAAATTAACGCTGGGTTTGTTAGATTAACCAGTTAACTGTGTATACACGTCAATCCAAAACTATTCCGGTAAGGCAGATGATATAAATAGGGATTTGATCAAATCCCTAAGGTATATGATCAATTCACGGAAGATGTTAGAATAACAACTCTGTGGAGTGATTTCTTTCAAGAAAGTGATTTGATCAAATCCTTTAACTGTTTTAGTAAAAAGATGAAACAAGTCAGCGCCCATTACGCGAGGAAGGTCGCGAGCATTTTTATTACTATCTTCTGTATTTCGAGTTTTATCAAGTGCCTACCGTAGAAAAATGAGTTCTGATATAGGAAAAAATCAAACTCTGACCAAAGTATCCGAAGAACAGTTTAATGAAATTATCAGAACGTTTTTGAACAAGCATTTTAACATCTTCCGTGAATTGATCATCTTAGGGATTTGATTAAATCCCAATTTTCATCATTTCCCTGCGACATATACACGCTTTGTAAAATAAAAAATTATTGACTATAAAAACTCGAAATTTCGATAAGATGAAATGAAAGTGTGGCGGTATGTTTCCTTTCTATTATCAATAGAACTGCAATGTACTTTACGAAAGAAAGAAATTTATTATTCTATTTAGTATATTGTATATTTCCCGTACAATGTATTACTTTTTACGAACTGAGTTGATTATTTTTCCCACTAGCTAGTATTCTCTAACTTATTTTGTACACATTACTGTATATTGAATATTTCTCGAAAATATTTTTTAAAAATACCACACTAAAATCAGCTTTTCTTAAAATTATTTTCTCTCTTTAATTATTTTTTGTTTTTAAATTTTATCATTTTTTAACAATTTTTAAGTTTTAATAATAATAACCTTTTCAATAATATATTGTTAATTTTGTATCTTCCTCGTTTTGCTCTACTTTTTCCCTGCGGTCGACGTGTCTCTGCTTGATTTTAATTCTACACACCGCGAGGGATTTCTAAAACTACACTCAGCGGTCTAAAACTACACTAACTCCTTAACCTACAACTACGGCCATAGCCCGTAGTACAATGATCGGGCCAAACGTAAATATTACGGGCATAGCCCGTAGTACACTGATCAGGACAAACGTAAATATTACGAGCATCGCCCGTGGTACGACGGTCGCGGTTTGTAATTTCCCCCACCACAAATAGCACGGCTCATTTTCGAAAACACATTGATCCAACAGCATCAAAATTAAGACCATCAAAACCTTGTAGAGTTTGCAACAAAAATAAAAAACGTAGCGAAACAACGTGGGAGTGTAAGAGGTGCAAGTTGCCTTACATGTACCAGAATGTTTCGAAAGATATTATACCATTGAAGATTATTAATTTTTTGTCATTGATATTTGTATAAATGCTAATTACATGAATTGTTAATTTATTCAGGAACTACAACTACTAAATAAATGTTACTGATTTATGTTATATTTTAGATATTGATAATAATTGTTTTGCGGTATATCTACCACAATTATTACATCAGGTTGTAATTACCTATCAAGTATCCCACAAAATTAAATTAGTTGTGTCTGATACACAGTATTTACATTCCGTAAGATTTGCCGAACCGTGGAATGGCTCGAAGTCTGCCCGACCTTGTTTACGTTTTCGGCCCAAAATTCTCGAACGTAAATCATAGGTTAAGGGGTTAAGACGTTAACGCTAGATTTTTTTGAAAATTTGGAATGATAAAAAGTAACGATTATACAAGGAACGTGTCAAATGTATAAGAAAATGGTTTTTATCTATAAAAATGTCTAGTTTTCGGATATTTTGTAGTTTTTGACTGACTGATTAAAAAAATCAGCTGGCAAAAATGAAAAAAATGAAAAGTGTTTACTGTAGAACTTGTCAAAATTGATATCTTTGTATATTTAGATGTAAAAATCCGCGAATTATATTTCTATTTCTTTGTTGTTAGATTTACCCTGTTAACAGCTCTTGTGCAAACAAGATATTCATACTTAAAGCTTAGAGAAGTCTTCTGAGAATGAAAGAATACTTCTTTTTAAAAGTAATTAAAAATAACTAAATTATGTAAGGTTCGACTACAAAGATACGAGCAACAAAATATTCTAAATAAGAAGTGCATTTTGCACAAAAATGTAAACAAAAATTGAAAGATTTGTTGTTCATTAAAAAAGTATTCAACGCTTTATTTTAGTGTTCTCATTAGTAAACTATCCTGTTTCAAGATTAAAAGGGCCTGCATTATACGAAAATATTGTCGTATTTTGAAAAATTAAATAAATTAATTTATACTGTCTTTGCTTTCAATTTACAGAAACAATACACCACTTTGTTGGACGTTGGCTCTATGAAAAATATAGGAATAGGTATTATTAGTCTAGTTTGGATTAGTTGCAATAGGTGAATTAAATTTGGATTAGATTGTTGGCAAGATTTGGTTAATCTAACGTTTAACAGATATTTAACATTTGATAATACAAGAACCTACATCCTTCTAATTCTGTCAATCTTTGTCCCGGGCCCCGCAAATTCTAGCGACGGTCCTGTCGATAGTGCCCTCGTTATAAAAAAGAAACTTCGTCCCGAAACAATTTTAAATGAATAAAGTTAAAGAGAAATAAACCGTTTCATTTCAGTCAACTTTTCTCTTCATTACATATTATTTATATATTAATAATTTATAAGAATGTTTCAACTTTATGGTGTTTCAAAAAATGTTCTAAATTAAAGAAAAATATGTCTTCATAATTAAACATGAAAAACATACTTTTCTTTTAGTGTTTATAAATAAAAAATTATCGGAACAGATTAAAAAAACTTGTACTATCTCTTCTAGTTTTTTGGGTATTATTAAAATTCGTCTACTGCACGAAAAAGTGTAATGAAATATAGAAAATGCTACTTATTTAAGAAAATTTATAACTTTTATTTGGTACGTTTTTTAATGTAGTCAGTAAGTCCAGACACTCATTTTACCATTTAATTCTACAAACTTTACACAGTTTTTTGCATTAATTGGAACTATTCCAGGAGATGACGCGAAAAGAACCTTGAAAAAATTTTCGTCAAGTGAATGTAAGAACCACTTTAATGCACATCCATATACTGTGTCTATTTTCAACCGACTTAGCTGGAACGTGTTAGAAGAATGTGGAAATATTATAAAAATGTTTTTACAAGAGTTGGTTAGTACGATAGCGAACATGATTCTCGCAGATGTAGTGACGGAGATTTCAAGGTCGACTTAACATTTTCAAACCATAATCTTTTATGCACGGAATTTCTCTAGAACATTCTCCACAAAAAAGTATTAGAGTGCAACATTAAAAATATTAATAACCCATGAGATATCTTAAATTCAAAAATATAATTTTTCATTAAAGAATTATAAAAAGTCTCAAATTGTTAAATTTTTTAAACTTTATGTTTTTAAATATTTTTTCTGCGTAAAATGTTCTGAAAAATGCATTCAAATAAGAAAACGGTTCTAATTAAAATTAAAGAAATAGCTTATTTCTATTTCATTTTTTTAATAGTACTACATACTCTTTTTAGATTGATCAATTTAATGTAACATTTTCCATAAAAAGACATGAAAGTACAATGTTAAAAAGTTTTATAATTTGTGCTTATTCACATTCTGGGATGAGATATCACATTTTTAAGTTTAAAGTATCTTGTAAACTACAAACTTTTTATGATTGCATCCTAATCTTTTTATGCAGAGAATCGATTTACATAAAAGAACATAGTGTCCCATTTAAAGAATGAACTCGACCTTGAAATCTCCCCCACCACTTCACCCGCGTGAAAAATATTTATTCTACATTATGTCCGCCATTATAAACAACTTTGTCAAAAACATTGTTCTAATATTTTCAGTTTTTTTTCTGACAAATACCCTCTTGTAATATTCAAAAGACACACTTTATGCATCTGCACATATTTTTCACGTTGGATTTCATCACATTGAAACTTAGAAAACCTCAAAACCATGATGGAGAACAAAGATCTGCAAAAAGATTGAAGGATAGAGTTTTGACCAATTTCAATGCTTCCCTCCTATATACTATATTTTTTATGTTAGGAAAGTAATAACAAATAACAAAAACGTAAAAAGGACATAAAAGATCAAGAAAATGTGCTATATAAAACAATATGCAGAATTATCAAAACAATTTTTTTTCAAAATTATAAATTTGTTATATCTTCTTAAAATGTTGCTTTGCAATATTATGATGCTTTTTTCAATAAATTTTTTTAATAAAAAATGTTTGTTTACTGTTATCTTTTTACTAGTATTACCAACGACAGTTCAAAAATGCATTGTTTTGCAGGATTGAAAAAATTACACAACAATGCATCTTTCAACTTTGTTAAGTAAAAGTATATTATTTTAATATGAATCGAAAACCAGTTCTGTTCTTTGTCTAATTCATGAAGGTGTTAGTTAAATATAAGTGTTGTTGTTTCGCATGCAACGTTGTTCGCTATAGACACAATATTAACCTATTGCCCCGGTAATTTTCAGTGTGCCACAATTTTGTCCACCGGTATATCTCAAACGGATTACGTATTTAACCTATACAAAATGTGTACGCTTCATTAGCACGTTATTCGAAGCATTAAAATAAGGATGACATTACCACAGCCTCGAAGAGCATTTCAGGACTACAAAATAACCGTGAAACTCAACTGTCAAATCGTATACATAAGATCGCAAGATTCGTAAGGGCTGTTACATAATTGAAAGTTCAACTAGTTTCAAAAAATCACACCTGCGATGAGTGTTGTCGTAGCTAGCAGTCCAGTAGAGGGGCGCCACTGTCCCACGTTTCTGCTACACTGTCACATGCAAAAACCGACTCGAAACAGATCTTCTCCCACGATCCACAGATTTAATTACTTCAAGATCCTCTCTACACGTTCATTGTATACAATGTCGAGAACCTTGCCAACTTCCCGTCAAAATCTCAAAACACTTCTGACGTTCGCTGGGTCAATAGAGTCGCAGCATCATTTCTCTCAGAAACTGTCCGAAAGATCAATTCGACTGTTATTAATTTTCGCTCGAATACTTATTCTCCCATAGATCCTCCGGCACGGGAGAAGACGATCTGCGGTCCGGTGAAGACTCTACGGGCGATCTTCTAAGATGAATAACCAGTTTCCTTCATCTCGATGCGGTCAAAGAGAAGGCGATGCAGACAACGTGGACAAAGCGTGTTCTACGAATGCTTGCAAGAAAAATACGGCAATGCGGTGTGTGGATCGTGGTGCAGTCCACGCTCGTGCGGCTCCTCGTTACTCGACGACACTTTCGCGGATGTACACCAATGGTACAGCACTATGGGATGTACGTGAACGCACACTCAGCTGTTTCGGCGCGTCTGCGCCAGTCTGCCAGCTATTGACCGAATACCACGTTGCTGGGCACGTATAACTATACAGGGTGTCTCAAAAATACCGTAAAACTCGAAAAACTGCACTTCACACGTGCAAAAACAAATTTGACATTGGACTATTTTCCAATTCGCCAACTTTGTTTTCGAGATATAGCGACTGGTAACTGGAAACAGGTTTTCGGCGCGAGTTTCAAACGGCTGACCGCTGAACAAGTAATATAAACCACAGCAGATAGATACGTGATGCGCCCGCGAGAACGTGATGCATAGAAACGACGTGCACGTGCGGACTCTGATTTTAGTTCCATGTATTTACTGTCATGAGCTTGAAGAGCGGAAAATTCTTAGAATTTATAACAGATTCCTGACATGAGGAAATATGAAAATTTCAGATTTCTGTATTTACAAATTTATGAACTTGATAATTTGAAATTTTCTGTTTCAAGATTACTAAATTGCATTTGTAAATATACAAAATGAATCGAATGATTTGAAAGGTTAGGTTAAGTTCGGAAACTTGGTAACCGACTTAAAGGTTTCAAACTTCTTCAAGTTGGAAATTTGAAAAGTTGGCATTTCTGAATCTCAAAATAATCCTAAAATTGTGTACATGAAAATTTGAAACATTTAAATTAAAATTAAAGTTTAGTTTCCATAGATGATGCATTACGATAATAGTAAATCATTATACTGTACATGAAAGTCTGAGTGAAGGGGAGTCAATCGGTAATATAAATGGTAGAAACATATAATAGCTTGTCTGCTCCGTATTCATCTGATTATGAGGATTGGAAAGATGAAATGGTATCTTTCTCTTTCTTTTGTATCTCATTGCTGAACTCATTGCATTACTGTGCACGCCGTGCCCTTGAGCTCTTCGACTACCACTTGATCTGGCCATCAGTGGTTCAGACAAAGAGACGTGTGAAAAGACTGAGGTCAATGGCCGTTTTATACAATCACAGGACTAAATATATGCGTGCATCCTCGTCTATTCATGCGCCTCTGAAACTGAAGTCTGAAATACTGACCTAGCATAGTAACCTATTGGCTGTCTACTCGGCCGTCAGCTGTTCAAAACAACCACGTCATTAGAAATCGACTTTCCAATTCTCAGTTCTTTATTTATTTCTTATAGTATTATTTTCACAAGACAAAAGATATATTATAAGGGACAAAATATACTTCTCTCGATTTGCGCCGAAGGTTCCTTAGAAAACTGTGTGAATTGAAATTATCGTCAATTTTACCAGTAAATATAGTCGAAGTTAAATCGTGTTTGAGATCATTTTAATAAGAAAAATTTAAAAAAATTATGGGCAACTGTTATATAATGAAAAATTAGAAATATCATAGTTCTATTTTTGCATTGGTATCGCCAAAATGTTCACTTTTATCAGGATTTCTTAAATTCATTATCTTAGAAACTATGTAAAAGCGGAATTGTGTAAATCGGGAGTAGGTGTGAAGCTATCTGCTTTGTAACTTTTTATAATAATCAATTAAAATATCACAGTATATACAAAATAAATAGTTACCATTTTTTTTTAACAAAAAATCAATTTTGTACCTTGTTTAACGTTTTGGTGACATTTTTTGTGCTTTCCAAAAACAAATTTATTCATAACAGTAAAAGTAGGTACAAAACAAAAAGAAAAAATTTACTGCAATGAAGCAGTTATTTTTCAAAAGTATAAATATATTTCAATTAAATAAATATAAAAATAACGATTAAAAAATGCATTATCAATAATTAAACAGTTATTTTACAAAAATAAATTTTATACTAATAAAAATTATAATAGAGAGTTATATTTTGAATTTCTTTTAAATTGAGAAAATACGAATCAATCTTTTCTCAGTGAAAGTTTACTTGAAATAAAATATGCAACATATTTTTAAATGAATACATTCAGAAAGTTACTATATTTAGATTAAAATAAACATTATTGCAATAAAATTATTAATTATTACGTTACTAATATTTTAAGAGTACATATATAATTAAAACGCATTATAATATTATATATTTACTAATAATCAAACGATTTTTATCAAGATCTAGCATATTTTATTTAAATACACTTATGATTTAGTCCTCTTTTCAATGTTGCCATATGAGAACATATTAAAAAATTGTTTATAATTATAAATATATAGCTTTTCCATACTGAATATATTTAAATATTTAGAATACAAATATTAACGGAAGAAAATCTTTTATATCGATTATAAATATTTAGACCGGAAAATATTTACGAATTTTGCAGCGGAAATCAAACCTGGTATTGAAATTATTGATTTGTTTTCGCACAGAAAATCTGCAGTTTTTGGACTGCACGGTTGTAGTTTTGGCAAAGAGTAGGTATAATAAGTAATAATAAACAGATTATAATTAAATTTGTCTAGTACATATATTGCATATACAATACCGGCCAAATAAGTTTGGACACAAGGCGTTTTTCTTTTTGTTTATTGAAATAAAAATTTCTCTTATTTACATTGCTCACTCTTAGCATAACATTAACTTTCAAATAAATTATACGAAAGTAATTACATATTATAAAATATAATGTATATTTCAGTTCATTACGTCAAAATGTGTATTTCATGTTGAAAGTTATTAAATTTGTTAATATAATCTATTTATCGTCTTTATAAAGTAGTTTTAATATTAATATACTGATGTATTGAAATGTATTGAGAAAACTCATTTGTCTTGATACAATTGTTTGAAGTATGTTCGAAATGCATATTATGGAAATTTATTAGTACATGTTCGTTTTCAATTTATTTGTATTACAATTGTTTGTAATATATTTGTAATTACTATTCTGCAATTTATTTGTAATAATAATTTTGTAATTTGTTTGTAATAATAATTATTTCTTCTTAATAATAATAATCTTAATAATAATAATATTTCTTTTTTTTCAGCTATTCAGTCTAGCAGAATAATACAAATACTTCGAAAGCAAATGTTAGAAATACAAAATATTTATGACATAAATAGATTTTAATTATCAGAGATTGACATGAATTTTCATATTCAAATCCTGATTCTAAGATTCTTTTTTTATTACCAATTCTCATGGTCTTACTTCCATAAACATAATAAAAATAATATAATTCCTTGGAAATGAGGATTTTATCGGAGTCGTGTTATTACCTAAGAAAATATTTTTTTCTTATTATTACCTACCAGTTTTATTTTCAGATGCATTACAATTATAATTTTCGTTGAAATCATTCTCAGTCATAATTTTTGTAATAACAAACTACAATTCGTAATTAATTTTCAAATAACAGTAAAGTTATTAAGAGATTCTGCTCTACTAGAATTCGCTAGAGCTAAATACTATAATGTATTCGACTAAAAATAATTTTAACCTTTAATAGACTTGTGCCACGTTCAAAATAAACATCTGTTCAATACCGTTAATCAGTCGAACTTGCATCCGCCAAATATTAGGAAATTTCAATTATTTTTACTATAGATTGCTTAAAGATAAAAATATCATAGTATGTTTTATCAATTATCTTAATTTTTTTTTTAAATAGACTTGCCGTACTTGCAAATTAATTGCAAAGGCTTATGTATACCTACTCTTTGTTTTTGGGACACCCTGTACGTGTGGCCGACTTGTGTGCGCGTGCAGAATGCGGGTGTGTGCGTTCACACTAATGAACCAGGGAGATCGCATCGCTGCACCCGGAAAGATGGCCAACAGAGGGAGGCAGAGCTGGTCAGCTGATCGCGAATGTTGTTTCCCGGACTAACTCAATCGCTATGTCCCTTTTCGTCGCATGAGTGCCGCTGTGAAACGAGCGACACCGAACGATACACGTGCGCAGTCTCGCGCCGCTACATATTTACCGTGGACATTTAATTGCCTCATAGGCCGACCAAATAAAAATAACTTCCTCATTAAGGTACTACCGGTATATACACATGACACGCGAGGAACTGACACAGTGCCGTAACAATTGAGTCACGGACCCCGAGCCAAGCAAAATTTTAACCCTTTCAAGTATAAACGTTAATAAGATCGACTTTGGTTTTCTCTATCGGCTTCCTGCTCTACATTTCTAATCTTTACGAGACATTATATAGTCAAGAGCAAATCTGGCTTCCATAAGAATAACAGAGCAACCAGGAAGGAAGAGCAATCCCGTCCGTTCATTTTTAGAGACTTTTAGAGACGCGTGAATTTGAATTTGAGCGTATTCGAATTTACAGAAATGCGAAATTGGGTGTATACGAATTTACAGAAATGCGAATTTGGGTATGTATGAATTTGAGGACATAGCAATTTTGGGATATTTGGAGAAACTGCGATTTTAGAAATTTAAAGGTACGGGAATCTAGAGATTGGGACGTTTAGTTTGGGGATATATGTATTTGAAGGACTTGAGATTTGGGAACCTTCGAAGTTGGAGATATACGAACGCCTTAGGAACATCTAGGAATTTGGAGACGTAGGAATTTCAGGACATGTGATCTGGGAATCTTGGGATTTGGGGATCTAGGGTGAATCTAGAAACTTAAGGGGACAGAAATATAGGGACCTACGAATTTGGAGAATTTGGAAAATTTGGAAACTAGAAAATTAGAGGGTATGAATATTTAGAAATTTAGAAATCGTCAATATAAATGTGTCATTATCTAAAGGAAGCTTACGTTACACCAAATATACGAGAAAGAAGTTGAAAATGACTAATTATAGCGAGAATTTGATATAGCAATCTAAAATTTTGTTCGATAAAATACGGAAGTTGTATCATATCTCGAATTTGTAAATTTAATATCTCGATTTTAACGAAATTTGGTATAATAATAGAAATTGTACTGAAACTAATCATGAATGTTATGTGTAAATATTTAGTAGTTTACAGTTAATAGTTCAGGAATATTTCACATTATATTTCTGGGATAACTTTATATATTTTTTAAAATAACATTTTATTGATTAGACGAATGGTAGAATTGACAATTGCTTTACCTAGTAATTCCCCACAGTCTTTGACGCAGATTCAAATCCCAATAGGATCCAAACGATAGCATTTTTGTTTAAATTTGTTTTTATCAAATACAATAATTTACATGGATACGTTTTCATTTTACACATTTGTTATTAATTATAATTACTGTATACTATTTACGATGAATAATCACGTTCTGGTTATTTTTGTTCTGAAATTTTCTTGCTTTGCGTATAATGTAAAAATGAATTCATGGAAATTTCTTTTTATGATAAAAAGAACAAATAAAAATAATTTGTCTTTTAATAACAATTATGAGTGGAATTTTATCCAACTTAAATTTTAATTTAATATTAAAGCAATGTCACATCGTAAAACTTAAGTTTTCAAATTTGAAAATTCGAAATTGTCGAATCTCCAAATTGTCAAATTTCTTTTGTCCAGGCTTTCAAATTTTTAAAGTAACAAATTTTTGAATTAAAAAATTGTTCATTATTTGAACTTGCAAGTTCATAGATTACCAAATCTTAAATTCAAAAATTCAGAAATTCAGAGATTTCAAAAATTCCAAACTTTTAATCTTTCGAGTTTCCAAATTAACGAGTCCCAAAATTCTTGAATTCCCAAACCTCCAAATCTCCTAATTACCAAACTATCAAGACCACGAATGTTCAAACTTGCAAATTATCGAATCGCCAAATTCTCAAATTCTAAATCTGAAATCTTAAAATTATGATAACCACAAAGTTCCAAATTCCTAAATTTCTACATTCCCAAATTTCTGAATTTCAGTCTTACAAAAATTTCACCAATACTTGCGCTATAAAAAGAAAACAATAAGAAATGTATCCCTATATATCATGCCTTAATAAAATCGCAACTTGCGCACGAACACAATCTCCTACCATCCAAAGATTGAGCACTTGAGCACTCACTTATCGAGCAGTGTCTCAAACCTGATCACTTATCAAAGTCAAACCACGTATAACTTGAAACTGCAGATCGATAACTAAAAACCTTCAAAATTAAATACCACGCAGACTAAAAATCTACGCTGAAAATCACATACGATTAGTTTCAGTGTCTAAAGCGTAATCGTCGTGCCAAATATCGTTAAAATCAGGGTATTATTAGAACACCACTAATTTTAAGCTGTTTCAACTTGTCACAACATGCAGACATTTTTCGTAGCAATTCACTCGATATGAAAGACAGATCATCCTCCAACCGTGATAACACACCCCACTGCGTCACACGACGGCCAGCATCCTGAAACGATGTTGCGCGGTGCTCCGAATTCTGACTGAGAAAACATCGATGACACGTCCGCGACAATTGCAGTCTCTTACACGAATATACCCGAAAAGATCCGACGATTCGTTGCGAATGCATACGCGATAATTTAGAAGAGACTTACGTGGGCATTGACACGACCGGGCAGCCAAGTTGCAGAAGGTTTCTGGCGAGATATTCCGGCGCAGGTGCGTCGATCGCAGGTGCGGAATGCCTGGCGGGCCGGACTGACGCAGCATTCGATTTTTCCGTTGTCCATGACTTTCCATCGTACGATGATACGTACAATCGATTGCGATCGATGTTACCCGAGTTAGATGACTTGGGTATCCTTAGAGAACTGGCGCGCCGAAACGACGAACCTAATTCGCTGTCTGAAAAGCAGATGTCATAACGTTGCATTGTATGTATAATTGATTTATAACGCAACCCCGGTGACTGACACACGCGGATTTTTAGGAAACTTTGTACAATTCTTCGACTGGACCTATGTGAGTGTATAATTGAATTCGTTGGTGCTTATTTTTTACTCTGAAGGAAAGATCAACTCTTATCCGAGCCGACTTAATGTAACTGTTATGTGTTATGTACTCTGTGTAACAGCTTATAAATCGTAAACGGCGGAAAATATTAAGAAATGTTTGAAATAAAAATTATACAGTTTCTTTAAACCTACCAATCTATGCCAAAGGTTTTTGGAGAACATAATTTTAGGAAAATTAATTTTCCTCACACTCATTTTTCAGGAAACTAATTTCTTTTTGTTATGAGTAAAAACGTCTATTCTTTACAAATACAATGGTGTATTGCAGCATGATTATTGTAATTACTCTTTATACAATTACTAGTTTAGGTCTTCTACATTTTCTATATTGGGGCGGAATTTCATTCCGAAATTTCAGTCTTGGAATAATGTAAAAGAAATGTGAAAAGTACACATTTTCAGATTGGAATATTTAAAATCATGTTTAAAACAATGCTATAAGTAAAGTTAAATGCTAACAGACTTATGATAGTAGAAAATATACACTTCCGAAAAAAATAATAGGAGATCAGACTATCTTTAGTAACTCTAAGATTAGTTAAATACATGAATGTTGCATAAATATTAATACATAAATTTACAACAAAGGAAAAAAGAATCTGATATTAAATTAGACGTTCATAACCTTTCGAGTAGATGAAAAAAATAGAAAAATATTGAAAGCAAAATATTAGTACACTTACAAAACTCTGACATGTATTTAATCTAAATAGAGGATGAAAATATTAACTAATTTGAAAATACATTAAATACAAACCTTTACTTTTTAATCACTTCGATCATCCATTTTAATAATGATTTAAACAAATATTGGGTTTTATGTTGTTAAATTGTTCTATTCTATGTGGTGAATTTATTTAATGGTTGAATGTTGTCGAATTGTGTCATATGTTTATAAAATGCTTGTATAAATTCTTCCGAACAATTTTATAATATTTACAATGAGATATTTATGCCTGAGAAGTGTGCAAGACATAGCAAAATGGATATGTGCTCTGTTACAAAGTATATTTTAATCAATTCTGCTCGATAAATGTCTTAAGAAGTAAATCTATTTAGAGTAACCTATTGTTTATATAATTTAAATATTTGTTAGTCACTTTTATTGGAATAAATTATATGTTGGTTTATCATTTCAGCTTAAAATGCCAAGTCATCTCAATACATTTATCGTCGAACATCTTCGTGGTGTTCGTAAGTAAAATAATCTAAAGTATTGTAATTTCGTTTCTTTCCACCACTGACTACAACTTAATTTTATTCCTTTTTCGCTACATTTGTTGTTTTGCAAATCGTAAATATTTGTTTTGGTAATGAGAAACTTTTGTTTTTCCCAACTGGATGTACAATTCATTTAAGACAAAATAAACAACGAAATATATTTGTATTTAATAAAAGAACAAATAATAAACATGCAGAACAGATTACTGAATGTAGACTCATTTTTTATAATAGCAAGAGAAAATTATTCAAATTTGCTATTTAAGAGGGCACATATCCATTTTGCAACGATCTGTACGCTTCTAAAGCATAAATATTGTAAGGATTCTAAAAGTGCTCAGCAAAACTTATACGAGCATCTTACAAGAATGTGAATAAATTTGACCACATTCAACGATTAAAAAAGCTTTATTACAGTAGAACAGAACCATATGTTGCTAAATACAATCTCAAGATAAATCTTACCAAATTTTTAATATGGTTTAATTTGAAGTTTAAGACCAATTATAATTTGTGTAGGTAAGTTTCACGGAATACAAAATGTATATAGTTATTGTAATTATTCTATACATACATATATCATTTGCCATTTTAGGTTTCGTGTATTTTCTATATTGGGGAATTACGTCAGTGTAATAACTACTTGGAATAAACCATTTGTATCGTTACTGTAGTAACAATATATGTAATACCTCAACCACATTTCCTCGTGTGTTTCCCGTTATCGCACATTATGTAGAATTATATTGTAGACTTGCAGTTATCTAATGTGATTGTGATTTTTTTCATAAAGATTGTCAATATTGCAACTATATATTAAATTAATAACCAATGTAGAAAATACACAAACTCTAAAGTGGCCATTATATATGTAATAATTGCAATAATTACATACTGTACGACATCGTTAAATTTGTAAACAAGAGACGCTTTTATTCATAATAAAATAAATTTTTATTTTCAAAAAAAAAATGAAGGCAAAGGTAACTTAATTTTGGTAAAAAAATGATTTTTTTCAAAAACCTTTTACTAGATTTGTAGGTCTACAGAAACAGCGTAATTTTCTGTTCCACACATTTTTTTATATTTTCCGTCGTTCACGATTTATAAACAGTTATATGGATAGGTCGAACCGTATGAAAGGGTAAATTTTTCTCTTATAATAAAAAAAGGACACCAAAATTACGATTACACTCTTAATTCTCATGAATTGTACAAAGTTTTATAAAAATCAGAATGTATCAGTTACTAGGGTGCCCTTGTTAATAGAAACTCAGAGGGTTAACATCCAATAATAATTATCCTCTTACCCTAAAGTCTTTATACATTAATAAATAACGATTGTTTCTAACACTGGGAGTACCAACTAGTTAAATTTGAAAACTTACTAACCAAAAAGTAACTCATATAATACCTGACTATTAATGTGTTCAATGATAACAAATAGGAGAAATCTATTAACTCTAAGTAGTTAGTTGTTTCTGATGAGTATACTCATCACGAAGAAATTGCAACTAGTGTAATGAAATAGCTATCTGTTTAATCTATAATTTTCTAGAAAGTTGCGTCATTCACAGCTACAATGTTAAGATAAATACAGAAAGCTGATATGTTTGGCACGTTTTCCATTTATCGATCCTCGATTGTGTGGATTAAAATTAGAATTGAATTCAAAATTCAATTACGATGAAAGTACGAGCCTTGTGGTATATAAACTATAGTACACGTCACGAGTATAACAAGGTCATGCAAAGGTAGAAATGAAAGAAATATAACATTCTGTAATATTGCATTCTCTAGTAGGTTCTTGAATGCAAATCGAAATCGTAATCTCGTCAACGAAAAGAAAGCAACTGAGGTTAAATGTTAAATATTTATAATCTCTTTTTGCAGGTGTAAAAACTAATGAATAAAAAAATAAATAGAAATACCTGTTTCCTGAGCACCTCTATTTATTCTTTCCCCTTTAAAGTTAGGTTATATACATTAATAATTTGAATGCTGCTTCTACTATTTTAGCAGAGTACTTAGATACCATTCTTTCAACTCACCGTTTTTGTTTTGTGTACATTTGTTACCATAATTTCAAAACACTTAGTTTTTACACAGTTAACCATCAGCGATAGGAACATCTAATTTTGTCATCTTTTAACGTTAGTTTCGTTCAAAATATCAATTATGAAATGATTACAGTCCCTAGCCACCGAATTAGGACCACGTACGAAAATTTCACTTTTATGGCTATAACATTATGTGATATGGAAAATTGTCTTAGGTCATGCAAAATTATTACTAAATACGTTGATAACGATATATACATAGCAATTTGTTACTATCGTAATAATAAATTGTGTGGGTGATGAGCGATTAAGGGCCGTGCGAGCGTTTACGTTAGGCTCGAGTATCGATAGTGTGTCAAGTGAAATTTGAATGCCATAGAAAATGTCTGCCTACTCAAAAGACTAGTTTACAACTCTCCAACCACATTATCTGAGTTGAAAAATATTACAGATATTTCGGAAAATAATGAAGACATAAAGCACATGATCTATACATATATACAGAGCATGCCGGAAGCTGTCACCAAAGCAAAGGGTGGAAATACAATATATTAACATGTATTCATAATGTTATTTACAGAAGTAGTGTATCATGTCAGTAGCTAATAAATTATGTCATTACAATTTGAACAAACCTTTTAATTTTACGGAAAACGTGAAAAATGTTGAATTTATAGTGGTCCTAATTCCATGGCCAGGGACTGTACATTATTTCGTTATACTTAAACTAATATAACTTTCATTGTAAACATACTATCTTCCAATTTATGTATATATGTTTATCATTGTTGTATGAAGGAACAATTCAATTACTCATTCTAAAAAGTAAATTAACCACTCAATGCTTGAATATTGCTCCTGTTTGATGACAAGTTTCAGTAATTGTGAACGATTACTGATTTATCAAGATACGAAGAAATTAGTTAAATGATTGTTGAATATTTTGTATAATAATCAGTGGCGATTCGCGTATAGGTACTGTGGAACTGCAGCCCTTAATATTATAGATAATATAGTAAATAAAATATGATTGATTATGTTCTTAAAGGATTTTATCAAGATTCTGAATAAATTTCCTTTTTATACATGTTTGTTTCCTTTTGCACAATTTTAAAAGAGAGGCCAAAAATTTTCTGGAGGTGCACACTCACTAATTTTAATTACGTGCCGTTACTGATAATAAGAAAGTAGTAATCATATAACAATCAATTACTGTCTAAACTCTGCTTCAAAGCTACAAGGGTACAGAGATTAAAGATGATTAACGAGTCACAATATAATATACAGTAGGTGTACCATTCTTGGCCATTTTAAAGATTCTATACTATACATTAATGCATAATCGAAGAAAAAAATACGTACACAGAAATAAAAACTACAATATACTTCAAAATTTACAGAAAATCAAAATATAAGTTGAACAATGTTTAAAACAAAATTATTTAAACATCACTGTATCGCTACATAAACTACTTTGCACCATTTGTGACCACAACAGGTACCATTTTTAAAAAATCGATTTGCCATCTGTGGTCACTTGTGGATTTGGTAATGCAAAAGATTCACAGTGAAAATTACAGCTTTTAATCTATTACAAATGTTTATTATTAACAAATAATACAAAAATGGTATTTACTGATAATATCTGTTTTACTTTTTTTAACTAGCAATAAATTTTACTCTCTTACTGCTTTTTAGTATTCTCTACCCTTTTTGCTGTTCATTCTTACTTTCTACTACTTTTTATTATTTATCGCTACTTTTTCTACTTATTACTACTTCTTATTACTTTTCACTGGATTTTACCATTTTATATTATTCTTTGTTATTTTGTACTATTTTTTATTATTTTTGACTACTTTTTACTGCTTTTTACTATTCTTTACTCTTTTTTATTATTTCTTATTATTTTCACGATATTTTTTACGACCTTTTATTTACTTTTCAGTATATTGTACTATCTTTTACTATCTCTTAATATTTCTCACTATCTTTTACTATCTTTTACTATCTCTTAATGTTTCTCACTATCTTTTACTATCTTTTACTATCTCTTAATATTTCTCACTATCTTTTACTATCTTTTACTATCTTTTACTATCTTTTACTATTTTTTACTATCTTTCACTATCTTTTACTATCTTTTACTATCTTTTACTATCTTTTATTATCGTTTATTATCTTTTACTATGTTTTACTATCTTCTACTATCTTTTAGTTCCTCTTACTGTCTTTTACTATCTTTTACTTTGACTCACTATCTCCTAATATCTTGTAATTCTTCTTACTATCTTTTATTATCTTCAGCTACATTTTCACTTTTCTTACAACTGTTCATTATTTTGTACTATTTTACAGTTCTTTTCTAATTTTAAAGCGTTAATCTTTTCATTTGTTACTATTCATTTCAATCATCTTTCGATCACCGTATTTGAAAGTAATTATGAACCTTTCTAAATTTCTAACACGACCATTCTACGTTCTACTTTCTGCTCTATTTAAATCATAAAAATTCAGCTTCTCATGAAGGATTAAATTCATTACTCCGTATTGCACAATTAATTGTTAATTAAAACATCTCACATAAATGCTCAAAAATAGTAAATTTTCAAAATGTGTACCATTTTTAAGCAATATCTAGCTTAAGTATATAATAATTTACATCGTTAACATTCTTATATAAGTTTAAACAATATTTGTTATAGAAAATAAATAAATATAAAAATTGTTTCATGTTATTTTCAAATACAATAAACAATTACTCCACACAAGTTATATACTAAGCATTGTTTAGAAGCAGCTGAATATTATCTAAGATGCACATTTATGTACAATTATTAACTCGAACCATAAGATGGCACTGAACCATATTATCGAATTGAACTATAACATAATCAATTAAGTAGGTTTATTCAAATTTAACAATTTAGTACTAGAACTACCGGTATTAAATGTACACTTACTTTTAATTTGAAATCAAAGTGGAAGAATAAATAAATACTGAAGCATCAATTGACATATATGACTATTTTTATCTGAATAAAATATGACAGACTTTTCACCAAAAGCACTGTAACAAAATCTTGTAATATCAGATATGAAACCCGAAATATTTTGACTGGTTGGTAGTTCTAGTATTAATATATCAGTATTAACCCTTCGTTGTATGACTTTCCGAATTTCAGAAAGTAAAGCATTTTTGATCTTTAACCATTAATGTTAATAAAAAAATGACTATAAGCGAATGTGTTCTACTAAAAAAAATTATTTAAAGAAAGAGGACATAATAGTGCAACATTTTGAAAGGGCAAAACAAAAAATTAGAAATGAGATATTTTCAATAATTTCGTTAGTATGTGAATTTTGGTACTTTTTACAGAATACATTTTCATAGTATTTGATTTAGATACCATAACCCTTTGTCCTCGAGAGGTGACTCACGCTCACCATTCGGTTTAACACAACAATTTGGAATAAGTATATTTTAACTGCATTTATGGTACATGGTATATATAAACATAGTGAAGCAGACAATAATAATTAGTAACACAGAAATGATAACTTCAAAAGAATTCATTAAACTTTTCAACTAGAAAGTTATAAAGTAGTTGACTAACAACAAAAATACAATCGAAAGGGTTAAAATAGAATGCAACGAAGGGTGAATAAGAAAATAACCACGAATGATACAGTGGCCACAAATGGTATGTCCACCTTACGTATTTAATCGCAGTTAATCTTCGCTAAATCAGCTTTTAATGTATCGTAATATTGAATCACCTGAGAATCCTCGCGTCGACATGACAGAAAGTGTGCGTCAAGTATCCCACCACGTAAACGAGTGATGTAATAAAATAGCTCTGGAAACGATCGGAAGTGACAAGAGACAACGCGAAAGCAAGGTCCGCTGAATGGACGGCGACTGATGTTGAGGAAACAAGTTAACGAAGACGCGATTTCTCGCGTATTGCGACGACGCTTTAATTCGTTTAAAAACCCTCTTGCATCATATTCAACCTTAGCATTAGAACACTATTTCTTCGGTTTCTCGGCAGTTACGTGAGCGCATTAACGAAGACATTTGCTTTCGTAACCAAGTCCGCGTGTACGTCGAGTTGCATCGGGTCGGCTTACCTTGTATCTGATAAATTCTTAGCGCCATTAAAAAAAGATTCTTTCACGATCGATACGACGCGAGAATGCGAGAGAAATGAGCGACGGAAGAGGTTCTGACAGGCTCGTATTTATCGAACACGTGTTTTAACGCGAAACTGTATGACTCGTTTTTCGAAACCGGAAGACACGTCACAGGTTTTCCCGTTTTCTGCGCGAACTATCGAAGGCACTTCGCCAGTAGACGAGATACGACCTCGCGTGCTTCTGACTAAACACTGAAACCTCGAACGTCTGTCAGGTATACACAAGGGCAATCACGTACAGATTTTGGCAATAGGCTGCGCATCCTTCCTGGGAATACCGCATTTCTGAAGACACCTGCGACAAATACGCGCTAATGTTTAGGCAGATGGTAGATTCGATTTGCGATGCAGACTCTGGAATGCTATTTTTGAGACGCTTCATTGAATGTTTTGTTCTGACTAGTTTGTTTGGACGCTATTCAAGTCCGAATGATGTCTGGATTTGTGACCGTGAATCTGTACGCTTATATGACCGCGAACTGTTTCTTCTAGTTCCTGGAACTGCTAGTTCACGGACTGAGTTACCGGAGAAGAAGAAACTTAATGGTTTTAAATGTTTCAATACCATTTTTATATGGTAAATTGATACCAATATTTTACACAAAACACTCAATATTTTTAGATGTTAAATTGATACTAATATTTTACTTAAAATACTAATATTTTTAGATGTTAAATTGATACTAATATTTTACTTCAAATACTAATATTTTTAAATGTTAAAATGATACCAATATTTTACATAAATAAAATTTTCAATATTTTTAGATGTTAAATTGATACTAATATTTTACTTCAAATACTAATATTTTTAAATGTTAAAATGATACCAATATTTTACATAAATAAAATATTCAATATTTTTAGATGTTAAATTGATACTAATATTTTACTTAAAATACTAATATTTTTAAATGTTAAAATGATACCAATATTTTACACAAAATTTTCAATATTTTTAGATGTTAAATTGATACCAATATTTTACTTAAAATATTAATATTTTTAAATGTTAAAATGATACCAATATTTTACACAAAATATTCAATATTTTTAAATGTTAAATTGATACCAATATTTTACTTAAAATACTAATATTTTTAAACGTTAAAATGATATCAATATTTGACTTTAAATATTTAATATTCTTAGATGTTAGAATAATTTCAACATTTTACTTAAAATACCGAATATTTTCAGGTACTAAAATGATACCATATATGATTAAGAGAGACAAAGCAAAACTTTCGATCGACAACAAACATTTTGACCGATATTGTAAAATTCAAAGAATTTTTCACTGATACAGTATCTTCAATAACTACATCATGAATCTGCTATAATAATATGGCTTCATTATAATCTATGGGCACGTTAATTGCTGCAGTACTTACTAATGAAGGTAATAATGAATGTAATCATTATCGATCATGTTCTTATTGATGATCAATGATTATTAATTTATTAATAATTAAAGGTTAATGATTATTTTCGTTAAAAATAACGAATAAATTAATCTATTGGACAAAGCCTTTAAACATTGAAGTCAAAAGTATTTTCCTTATAACTACAATGACTATTCGCATATTAAAGTGACCATTATTAAATATAAGGAAGCTATGGCCTATTTTTACAATTTAATTTTGCCGGCATAACAGTAACCGTACCGAACCGATAAAATAATTGGTTCACACGTTTCTTATTTTAAATTACAAAGTTTAACATACTTTTCATGAAATGTTGACTTTTATGGAGGTAACGAATTAATGTATATACTCAATTATGTTTAATCGGTTGTTTGTCTATTTTTAATTTCAAAAAATGTGTGTGCATTATAAGGCATTACGGTTAAATATGTTCTGACTTGGTATAACATGAACCAGTTCTCGATGTGATTACAAATAAATATCAATTAAGTAATACGGTTAGTTCGTAATTTAAGAAAACAATGAAGTACATTGTGTTATTGTTATATAAGATAAATTTAATTAAAATGACTAAAAGTTGGAATGTAACCTAAGCAGTTGACGTATATTTTCATAAATTATTTTTTAAAGATATAATCATTTTAATGACTTCTATCGTTTCTAACCTCTCGATATATGTATTATACATTTCAGTTAGACATAAATAATAAGATCAACACCAAGAATGCATTTGACAGTCCAATTGTGCTCCGAGGTGTCCACTTTTATGTTCATTTGATAATTTATCAATTTATCGTTAATTTTAAAAATTAGTCACTTACAAAATACAATTTTTATGAACCCGAAATAAAATAAAAATTAAATTAGTCACTTATGAACCCGAAACCACTTACGATTCTGAAAGATATATTTCCCTCTAATATCTTCCTCTAATTATTAATATAGAGTTCCCTCTAATATCGTATAATTCTGCAACTATACATAAATCACACTATAAAAGTATTTACTAAAAACTTATTAACAGCAGAATAAACAGTAAAAAGCAGAGTTGTGGCGTTACCCGCCACTATGTTGTTCCTAATTTATCTTTCTTCTAAACTTTTTTAGCTTTCTCTTTTACTTGAGTATTTGTAAGCACTTCCTGCCTATTCTGCAATTTTCAGTTTTCCCAGGGTCTCGTGCAAGTCTGGTCAATGTCAGATTGCACATTTGGCAGCCAGACTTGTGCGGGCCTAAGTTTCTCCGGTGACTTTCTCTATCACCTCTTCAACTTTCCACTCTGTACTTTTCCTTTTCTTTTCCTATTTCAATCTCTACTCGAAAAGCACATAAAAACTCTGCTCATCGCGCCGCTCGAGACATTCGTTATTTTGGCACCGTCACGTTTGCATCCGCGAAATCACTGATATTCTTGTTACTTTGTTATTTGATCTTTGTTGTTTGTTAAAATATATTTTGTTGTTGAGTGACTGTTAAATACTGACTTTCTCATCCACACACATCCACGTTCTCAGAGTATTTAATAAACGATTCGAAAGATTAAATATCTCGAAATAAAGACTGTACGATTTAATCCACTTTCATATGGACTCCTTTACGAATTTTCGTTCAAATATGGGAAAAACTCGAAACACCGTATAGGTAGTCGGATCCCATTTGTACGAATAACCCGTTAGAAAGTGGTATGTAGTTGGTTCAGAATTATTTCCTGATTATTTGCCAGGGAATTCCACGATGAGGTAGAAGCATGGAATTCGCACGGTCTAGAATGAAAACAAACGACCAGCTTTCTTAGCATGTATTCACTCCATGTTCGCGAGATGGAAAAGAGCAGCGATAACCGTAATATCGTCAGTGTTTGACCGATACCACGGTGAAGTTCCATTTATCCGTGTGCTCGTTATTTCGGTCTCAATTAGTATTAAGTGATCATGCGCGCTCATGTGTGTGTGCACGTCCGTTCTAGTCAGAAGGTCGTAAGTTCACAGTTATTCCGTGACAAGAAGATTCTACGCAGAAACGATTTCACGTTCGGCTTTGTCGATCGTTTTGGGTTGTACATCCAAAAATAAATTTTCCTTCCTTTAGGAAACATATGGCAACCAAGTGGGAAGAGTCTATCGTTTATTTTTAGGGATTTCATTTATTTTGAGGAATTTAATTATTTAGGGATAGATTAAGAATTTGGGATGTTGGGATTTTTAAATTTACGGATGTGGGAATACAGAGATTTAGCGATCTAAGTATTTGGGGGCTAAGAAATTTGGAAACAGAAATTTCTGGGTCTAGGGATTTGAGAGCATAAGCATTTAAGAACGTAAGAGTTTACGGACATTGGTATTTGTGAATGTTAGGATTAGAGAATTTAGAGATACGGTAATCTAGGTATTTAGGGATGTAGGGGTACAGACATCTAAGGGTTTGAGGATCTGAGAGTTTGGAAATGTAGAGATATAGAAACCTAAGGATTTGGGAAATTAAAGATAGAGAAACTTAAGAATTTGGAAAATTAAAGATACGGAAAACTAAGGATTTGGGGATGTAGAAATTCGGGAATTTAGAGATTTGGTGATCTAGTGATTCGGGAATCTAGAGATTTGATGATCAAGAGATTCGGGAATCTAGAGATTTTGGGAACTAGAGATTCGAGAATTTAGGAATTTGGGAATGTAGAGACACGGACACCTACAGTTTTAGGGTTCTAAAAATTTGGTGATCAGTAGATTTGGAAATCTGGAGATTTTGGGAACTAGAGATTTAGGGATCTGGGAATTTGGAGATGTAAAAATTCGAGAATTTAGAGATTTGGTGATCTACTGATTCGGGAATCTAGAGATTTGATGATCAAGAGATTCGGGAATCTAGAGATTTTGGGAACTAGAGATTCGAGAATCTAGGAATTTGGGAATGTAGAGACACGGACAACTAAAGTTTTAGGGTTCTAAAAATTTGGTGATCAGTAGATTTGGAAATCTGGAGATTTTGGGAACCAGAGATTTGGAGATCTGGGGATTTGGAGATGTAAAAATTCGGGAATTTAGAGATTTGGTAATCTACTGATTCGGGAATCTAGAGATTTGGTAATCTAGGAATACGAAAATCTAAAGATTTTGGGAACTAAAGATTCGAAAATCTAGCAATTCAAGGATCAAAAAGTACAGGAATCTAAGAATTTGGGGATCTAGCAATACCGAAATCTAAAAATTTATTGATTTACAGTTATATGTATAAATGGAGAACTATTGGTTTCCAACTTCGCAAATCTCCAATTCCTAAATTCCAATTACCAAAATTTTCAAATTTTTAAGTTCGAAATTTCCAAATTATGCAAATTCTAGAGTTCCTAAATTACTAAATTTTTGAATTTCTACATAGCCAAATATTCAAATTTCTAAAGTTTCTCAGCAAAGTGAGATTTGTTCTTGACTGTACGTGTATTGAGTAGATCCTTAAAGCCGATTTTCTCGGCTTATAAATGTAAAGTGGTCATTCTTCAAAACTGTAGTTTCACAAATTTACTTTGTAATATATTCTAATGTTGAATAAACATGTTTTAAAATAATAAAATGTCAAAAATAAAAATACAATTTTTCTTTAAAAAAAGAAACACAAAATTTAATAGTAATGACCCATAACATTTAATTGAAAGAAAAAATCATATTAATCATAAAAATCAACACATTAACAGTTCCAATGAAAAAATGCAAACAACTTTTTTTATCAAATCAACAGCTTACTGTCAACCTGGATATACAATTTTTATTTGAAATATTTTTAGTATCATTCATATTTATCAAATAAACCAGACATATTATATATAGGATGTTTTGAAAATGGTAGTGCAACCAAGAAGTGAGTTAATCAACATGGAAAAATAAGTAACAATATGCACTACACTTTTTTCGTATATGACTTTGTTTTCAGGAAAATTGAATTTGAATATTGTTTAAGTATTTGTAAAAAGTTTGTACACAATGTGAAAAATGATAATGTCAACAAATTGTTTCGTAATTCTACAATAAACAAATGTTATAAGTTAACAGATATAATGATTAATATCGCTAAAATAGGTTTATTACTTTATATTAGTTTAATAGGTTTGTTATTTATGCGTGTTCATCGACTAAATTCGTCGCATTAAACATTAGTATTTACATCAATAATTTTATGAAGAATGATAACTTTAGTAATATTAATGATTAGATTTATTTAACAACATTCATTAATTGTCAAAGTAATGAAAAGTTGCACTTATCACTTTATATACCGTGAACAAATTTTTTTTACAAATACATCGAAACTGATCAAACTAAGTTTTTTCATAAATGAAGTGACGAATGAAAAAATTGTATTCTATATTTTTGCCTTATTTTTTCATATAAATGAAAACCCACTTTTCAGTTGCACCACCACTTCGAAAACACCTTATATATGTATCTTGCGATGTTGCTATTTCTGTTAAAGAACATGAACACATATGAAGTAAATAAACAATGTTTCTAATTTTACTTCAGTGACACTGTTTTTCGGATGAAATGAATCCAAACACAACCTCGTTTGGATTATTTTTAATTATGCAATAATTCAACAGCAATCACGCTTAACTCACAGTTGGCATGCTGAATTGTAAACAGAGTACAGAGTTCTTCAAGCAATATCTCATTTTAAATATCGCGACGAATTGCATTTCCGTTCGAGGACACATCATGACAGACTTAGGGAAAATATTTGATATCGGAGAACGTAACTGTAGAGTTACGAGCAAATCTCTGTGATAAAGATATCATATTTTTGGTTTACTGTGATGCAAAATAGTACACTATTACACTATGTAATGCGCCGTAAATAATTTCACAATACTGTTATGTAAAAAGAGATTAAAATACAAATTTTAGAAATTAAAATCATTTGTATAGTACTGTATAAAAAAAACATTTTATGTCTCTGTCAAGAAGTAACAGCGCACTACTCCGTAATCTAGTAAATAATATAATAAATAAAGATTCTTAATTATCCGGTGCGAAAATACCTCGTCCATGACTTAAAGTTAAATATACCTCGTTTGAACTATACTAAAAAAACTAATACTAATAACTATAATAAAAATTATACCTCGTTTAACTTGATATTAAAGAGCCAATTTCGAGATACAGAATTATATAGAAATAAAAATAGAATTGCTGTTATAAATTTATTTCTATTATATATTATAAACTTTTAAATTTAAAATTGACTAAAAATGATTATATCAGATGATATAATACAAACTGGTTATCAGATAATGATATCATCGACTAATATGTAATAAACAGTAAAACGATTCCCTACACTAAAATCATTAACGCAAGGTTTATATAGCTCCATTTTGTGAACTTTAAGCCTCAAATTGATATGGTATAACCTTTGGTGTTTCGAAACTGTTCATTCAATATGCGACAACCTAATAAATTAGTTCCTGTTTAGAGCGTGCTATAGTCGCATAGATGCCAATCAAACTGAGGTTAAAGTTCGTCCGACAATAATGACGTTCTATATCGGTTCTCCATCTTCCGTTCGTGCTATGTGCACATAAACGAGGTGCCATTCAAGCTTTCCAAATGATGTATAATATCCAAAACATATGAAATTATAATAAATAATAATGGAAAAGGTTACTCACTCAAAACTTTAATTTTTAATTTTACAATGTTCATATAATAGCGTAAATGGTAGTAAAATGGCAATTGTCGTATAATGAGAAATAAATATTGCATTCACCTAAATTAAGCTTGTTTATTTTAATTAACAATAGTAAGATAATTAACCAGTTAGCTGCGACTGACGAGTATACCCGTTATAGGAAGTGGTAATATTTCGTGGTACGACGAGTATACTCGTCATGAAGAAAGGAAAATATTTCGTGGTACGACGAGTATACTCGCCTTAGAGAAAGGAAAATATTTCGTGGTACGACGAGTATACTCGTCTTAGAGAATGGAAAATATTTTGTGTTACGACGAGTATACTCGTCATGTAGAAATTGTAATATTTTCTGTTACTGTGCGTAAAGTCGTAATAAAGAAGCTACAATATTTCGTATTACGACGAATTTACCCGTCATGGAAAAGTGACAATATTCTGTGTTACGACGAGTATACTCGTCGTGAAGAAATTGTAGTATTTTGTGTTACAACTATTATGCTCATCATGGAAAAATGGTAATATTTTGTATTATGACGAGTGTGTTTATCATGAAGAAATCCCAATAGTTCGTGTTATGACGAGTATACTCGTCATATGTAATAAGTAGTTACCATCGACTACTCTAATTACAGTTATAGTGGACACTAAAATATATTCGTAAATTGATGTTTATTTTGAGTCCAAAAAGAAATAGAAAAGAAGAATAATTGTTATGAAAAAACTATATACAGTGTGAACAAAGAAGTTGCCTTTTTTCCTTTCTAACTGTTTTGTTTTCTTACTGTAATTGTCACTTCAACGACCTCGGATTCATATATTGTTTTAACCTATATGCTAATAAACGCCCCGTCGGGCAATAAAAAACGTAATTCTGCTTAAACCTCATTATACAAACATTTCGTTAAACCATGTGACTCATTCTATCCTTTCGAATTTTTATTATTATTGGCGTCTAAGGCCCGTTTTGATAAGCATAAAAATGTAAACGTGTATCAAATTAGCAAATCCGGGTGTGTAATAAAAAGAGTTTTGTATCCTTGTAATGACTGTTTTGAGATAGATTATTCACATGAGCCGTAATTTTCAGTTGGGCAAGTTCATTTTTGAAAAAAATGAAGATAACGATAATGTGATGCTTTTATTTGTAAACAATCTTTAATCAAAATAATTGAAATTCCCGAATATTTGGGCGGTGGAACTTTGGATGATTAACGTCATTGGAAACATGTTTATTTTGGAACTGGTGTAAGTCCACACTAGGTTGAAATTGTTTTTAGTCGAATATATTACGGTATTTAGTTTTGGTGAATTTTAGTAATACGGAGAATATTGTGTGAAATTACAAACTGCATAATATTGGTGGCATAACCTCAGTATGTGGAAGAATCTGTAGGTCTGTCTAGGTATCACTGCTGATTTCCACAATATTATCAACTTGCAAGTTCTAGTTCAGTTTCTAATAAATACTCGACAAAGTCGACATGGTTCTTGTTTTAGTATCGGTGCAACCCCTTAATAATTTCACTGTTATTTGAAAATTAATTACGAATTGTAGTTTATTGTAGAAAACAAAAAATATGACTCAGAACGATTTCAACGAAAATTATAACTGTGATGCATCTGAAAGTGAAGTTGATAGATGATAATAAAAAAATATATATACTTTCCGGGGTAATAACACCCCTAAAATAAAATCCTCAATTCCAAAGAATTTTATTATTTTTATTACGTTTACAGGAGTAAGACCATGAGATAATAAAAAAAGAATCTTGGAGTCACGATCTAAATATGAAAACAATTCGAACCAAAATGATGCAAAGGAATTGAGAAAATAACTGAACAACTAAAATATTATCCGTTTAATTAACGATTATAATAATTCATTACTTTTGAAATTGAGGTAAGTCCCTTTGGGTATAATACAATTTTTATTTTTATTAACTAGTATTTTAGACACTATTGGATAATAAACATAGATTATCTAACTTCATAAAATACAAAAAATTTGTTTATTAGCGCTTACAAAATTGTTATTTTCAGAAAAATTAAACATTAACCTAACATAATTATGTGTATATGTTATATAAAATTTTTTATGAAATTTCCAAAATTTACGGGCTTATAGTTAAAATTCTATGAACATGCACTGCAAGTAATGGACAATAATTTAGGCTTGCATATTCTCCGGCAGGCAATTAAACCACTTAAACCAATAAAAAGAAATAAAATCAATCTATAAATCAATGCAGATCATACTATCCCTTGAGACTCTCCACTAGGCCACAGGTTCTCTTCAAAGTCTCAAACTCTCACAATAGCTTTTGATTGCATAATTTTTGTGATATTTCAAAATTTATAAAACAGGTTCAATTTTATATATCATAATAAATAATACAATAAAAATTTATTATAATTAAAAATTTGAAAGGTGTTTTACTACTTTTTATTCTAAACTTCTCATGTTTCTAAATATGTAGATTTAGAATTTTTCACATTTTCAAGTTATCAAATACCTAAATTTTTAAGTTTCTCCATTTTCAAAATGCTAAATCTCAAAATTTTCGTATAATCAAACTTACAATTCCCGAATCACCAAACCACCAAATCCCCTAGACCTCAAATTAAAAAATTTTGAATCTTTTAAGTACACTTTCTAAGTTTTAAAGTTACGAAATCCTCCCAATTCTCATATTACTAATTTTTCAAAGCTTCGAACTTCCAAATTTCCAAATTCCCAAATTCCCAAATTCCCAAATTCCCAGATTTCCAAATTTCCAAATTTCCGAATTTCTAAATTTCCAAATTTTCAAATTTCCAAATTTTCGAATTTCCAAATTTCCAAATTACCCAATTACCCAATTACTCAAATACCAAATTTCCAAATTCCCAAATTTCCAAATTACCCAATTACCAAATTTCCAAATTACCAAATTACCAAATTTCCAAATTTCCAAATTACCCAATTACCAAATTCCCAAATTCCCAAATTCCCAAATTACCCAATTACCAAATGACCAAATTACCAAATTACCAAATTACCAAATTACCAAATTTCCAAATTACCAAATTACCCAATTACCAAATTTCCAAATTCCCAAATTTCTAAATTTCTAAATTACCAAATTACCAAATGATCGAATTATCAAATTCCGGACTTTCAATCTTCCAGCAACCAAAATCTTCAAGTTTTCCAATTCGAAACATTCCAATCTCCAAATCCCCAGTTGCCAAAATTCACGAACTCCACAGACAGGAAACATTTTCCGATTTCATAGTTGAAGAAACCTTTCCCCTTCAGTTATAATACTCCTATTATGCTAATCCTTATCTTCAACCAATTCAAATAAGTGTATTTCTTTCACAAACAATTTGCTGGCAACCTTATTACTTTCAGACGAACGCATATTAATGGATGCATGACTAATTTGTTTGTTGGAAAGCTTCAGGATCTCGGCTTAGATTTATAATCTTCAAAAGCTGTTGAAGATCGCTGAAGCTACAGTAGCTGTTATCGCATAGATACATTCAAATAAAGCACTTCTTGCAAACACTGTAAAGGTCTCTTGTCAGCCATCGCTGCGATAATCTCCTTAAAGGATTTATGCCGGTTTGACGAGCTTCGATTGTTATTCAACCAAAATTTACACATTCTCGAGAATAAATGAAGCTTGATGTCCCTCCGAACTCTGTTACAGTTGGTCAATGAATAAAAGATCAGAGGGTGAAAAAGAGGGTGAATCTATATGTGGCTAATTGAGTAATAGGTCAAGGTTCAACAATTTTCTATCGTTGTAGCTGATTTTTGCCCTGATCGAAGTCCGGTAAAATAAAATTACTCCGATAACTCATTCTTTACTTATTGGTTTCGATGACAAAGATTTCGGCATAATTTTGTTGTTTTTTGTGGGAATATTCAATTGCAAATCTTACATGTGTAACCGCATTCTGATATCATATAATTGCTTTTCAATGTGTAAGGAATATTATTATTCATCAAGATCTTCATTTAACCATCGCTAACTGTCTATGTATGCTCCTCTAGAATATGGATCATTCATAGAAATATTTTCAACAGGAAATTTCGTAAACTGGATTATTGTATAATATATACATATGTCTCTTGTAAGTTTTAACAATGTTCCTTGATAAAAATGATGTAGTATAATATTAGCAAATTTGATCTTTGTATTTTTTTAAACAATTTATAATAAATAAAAAATTTCATTATATTTTACACTATTTTTTTAATATGATACCCGAAATATTAAATTCAAGGCCATATGTGTATCTGTTAAAGTAAAAATAAATGTTGACACATCAATTGAATAAATGTCATCTATTGACAAAAACAATATAACATTTTGGCTAACCTAATATTTTATAATGAAGAAAAGTAGCCAAACGTGGAATACTAGTTTGTTTTTCGAATATCGTTCTTGCGAAACAAAATTAAATTTAATTAAAGAAAAATTAGTCACAACAAATAAAACATTTTTATTAACATTCAGTAACACATTTAAGCTGAATTTAAGAGCAGTTTTATATTTTTAACGTTAGAAATAATTTTCAACATTGAACTAACATTAAAAAACCATAAAATGTGCATAACATGGAACAGATATCATATGTAATTCTAATATTACACACATTTTTATGAGATACACAAAAAGTTACTTTATTCTTCTTATTAATTTAGGCTCTCATTTTCCTCATTATTTATAACGTTTGTTCATATAATCATATCTTTTTAGAAATTAAATGAAGAAATAGTTACTTGTAATAATCAAATTAAGCATTTGATCCACAACTCGGTCAAAACATTTCGAACAAAAGGAAAAGTAGATATTTAAATAACGATTAAATATAAATAATCAGTAATTAAATATTTAATTATTTAAATAGTATTTAAATATGTCATAATAGTACTACTACCGAGTGTTCATATTTAAAATTTTATAAAGTTAGAAGTACGTATTCAGCTCACAAATACTTCTGAATATTGCAGATAGATACGTTAATAATAAAAAAATAAGCGTGGTAAAATAATAAAAAATAGGAAGAATACATGAAATTTACGTACCGTCAAAAAATTATCGAAGGGCTGCACAAAAATGTTCCTATACAACAGCCTGTAACCGTTTAATACATATTCATCTTTCAAATTTAAAAAAATGACTATTGCATATCTAGTCCATTTTCTTTAGTAACACAAAACGAAAAAAATATGTAACTTTCCATTTAGTGCAAGAAGGAGCAAGTTCAGAGCGTTAATTATCAAATTATAATTATAACACGATAAACTCTTTCTATATTGCCATTTTTATGCGCACACTAAAGCGCTTCTTGACCTCTATACGGATTTATGGGGAATGTAACGACACCAAAAGAAAAAGTATTTTACCCGATCCAAAAATATGGTAAAGTTAGGTTAGATCAGATTCGGTTAGAGTTAAAATCAGATTAGATTAGGTTAAGTTTGATCTACTCATATTAGGTTAGATTAAATTAAGTCTATTCATATTAAGTTACATCTATTCATATTAAATTACGTTTATTCATATTAGGTTAGGTTAAATTAGATCTGTTCATGTTATGTTCAGTTAGATTAGATCTATTCATATTATATTAAATTAAATTAGGTCAGTTTATATTAAGTTAGATTAAATGAGATCTGTTCGTATAATGTTCAGTTAGATTATGTCTACTTATATTATGTTAATATTAGGTTAGATTAGATTTACAATACTCATATTCAGTTGGATTAACTTAGGCCTATTCTTATTACAATAGACTAGATTAGTGTCATTCATAGTATGTTACGTTAGGTTAGGATTGTTCACATTAGGTTAAGTTAGGTTACATCTACTTATGTTAAACCTAAGATGATCATACTTAGTATAATTTAGTATAATATCCATAGAAATTAAAATTATATGTACACTTTCTAAGGTGAGAAAATATAATTACCAAACTAATTTCATTTTATACGTAAGTATCAGAAGTAATTGTATTTTTATTTTTTTTTTTTTATAAAACTATATTTTATTGAAAATACAGTTAGGTTA
This sequence comes from Megachile willughbiella, assembly GCA_945859595.2. Taxonomy (NCBI): domain Eukaryota; kingdom Metazoa; phylum Arthropoda; class Insecta; order Hymenoptera; family Megachilidae; genus Megachile; species Megachile willughbiella. The sequence continues at coordinate 18,629,366 of OX243796.1, forward strand.
CTTTTATTATTATCGAAATTAGTGAGATCTGGTAAGTCCCACTTTACTAGTTAGAGAGTAAAATTCATATTCATCATTTGTATTTGTACAGTGTATAGATTATTCATGAATTTGATATAAAATTTGTTTGTAATATTGCAGAAAGAAATCAGTGACTAGCTTTTATAACTATTTATACCTCGTTATTAAACTTTAGAGAACAAGAAACTTACTTAAAACTTTAAATAGTTCTTACTTTAAAATGTGATATATGTATACGGCTCCGATGGCGCCAAATTTAAATTTCATATTAAAATTTAACAGTTTATAGTTATAATCTTTTACTATCTTTTGCAAACAGAAAAAGTTGAACAAATATTGTTACTTTTTTTTAATTTATTTCCGTATAACTATTGTTACATTAAACATTACCAAATGCATATATGCATAAATATAATTAAAAAGATTTCTGTCACAAAAGTTCCTCTATATTTATTAAAATTTTTTTTATAAAACTTTATAAAGACGTGGCCATTTTCCTTATTTAATACTGAATATAAATTACATTCACAATCATATATATTTCATATAATTTATCTACTTTTATTAGCATATAGGAAGCCCATTTCTAAGCTTCAAAGTGGTGTTTTATTTTTCGTAGCATGGTATCGTAACACATGTATCACACTTCTCATCAGAAAATAAAAAAGTTTCAGGAAAGAATAACGTAAAATTGAATTGAATTTTCCCAAAATTCAATAGAAATGTTCAATTACTTGAACAGTTAAATAAAACGTGAATTTTATTTCAACCTTTAAACTACGGAACAGCTAAAATTTGTTTTCGTAAATACAAACGTTATGAATTTCAATATACACTTATAACTTTATATAATATTAAAATATCAAAAAACACACATTAAGAACTATTTTAAGGAATCTACAGACGATCCCGCACTATCGTTTACGTTTTCGAGATAGGATCCGTACTTTAAAAGTTAGTATATCATTAAATAACGCGGTAGTTAATAAATGAACATTGTCTTACCTGTATTTTGCAGGATCTGCATCTGATTCTGTTTCGAAAAGTCTTGAAGATTATCTGGAACTGCGGAACTAGTCTCGGACGCCATGGAACCCCACTTCCGAGAAATACACGATTTCCGGTAAACGAACAAACGGAAAAAAAACTTGTCCGACCCGCCACTGCACGTTCAACGTTGCTTCTTTAACGTACCGCACTAGTGGAATTTCTGAGGATGCCTATCGACCGCCTCGTCGTGGCACAATCGAATCAATCGGCCAATAGAAGTATTAGGGAATAGTCACGTGCGAGATTCCAATAATATATTAAGAGTAAATCGTTAATAGTACCGTATCCGAAACAGTAACAAAACTTTCCGCGGTTCTCGATTAATCGAAGACCACATATTACCCCGTTCTCGAAAACTACGTTATCGATTGATCGCACATGGTCAACGACAACATCTGCGATTATTGATCGATTGTCCACCATACGCGCCGAACAATAACCCACGAAGGTACGTGAAATAATGTTGCTGCCACAAAATATATTTCAAGCAAAAACGATGTTTGTTCGTGACAACAATATAAAGTGATGATAAAGCTAAAAGAAATTTTGTATTATTTATATAAAATTTTCAGAAGTCCGAATTATCAAGTTTTCAAATTTGCAAATCTTCAAATTTCTAAACACATAAATTCGAAATATTCCAAGTATACAATTAAAATTCGAAAATTTCCTAATACCTAAATGCCAATATTTCCAAACTCCTAAGTACTTGAATTCTAAAATGCACAAACTTCCAAATTTTCAAATCCACAAATTCATGTGTTCACAATTCCAAATTCACAAATCTTCAAATTCTAAATTCCAAATTTTCGAACTCTTAAATTCTGAAATTCTAAAATTTCACACTTTCCAAATTCCTAAATTTTGAAATCTTCAAACTTCCGAACCCAATATTCAAATTTTTAAATTATCAAATTCACAAGTCCCCAAATTTCACAATTTCCAAATCCCTACATCCTTAAATTCCAAAATCCCCAACTCCTCAATTTTCAAATCTTTCAAATCAAAACTTTCAAAAAATTGTTTTCCTTATCGTTTGTATGGGGTTCTTTATATTACATAACCATTTTAATGTAATATGGTGGTCAGTACACAATTTCTACATATTTATCCGCGGCTATAATCGAATTTAAACGATGTACTATTTTATGTCATCATATAATAGGAAATTTATAACTCGAATCTTTTGTAGGTTAAATCCACCAGAGCAAATGACAAAACTTCACAGAACTGTAAAAAATAGTGAAATAATTGTGCAGAATTATAGCGCACACGTTGACAAAAAAAATCAAAATTTAAACTATTGTAACCTGTACTTAATTGTTTTAACTATACAAATGACTAATTTAATATTGCTTGTTGAAAGAGTAATAGATTCCCAAAGTCTAATTTTGCGTTAAAATAACTTTAAAAACAAATACTTTATAATTCTAATAAGAAAAATTAAATTAAAGATATTAATGGAAACAGGAAAATACGGTTAACACATTCACTGCAAATTCGAATCGACCAGTGATGGGTAACTGTACCCGCGAGTAATGCTTGACATTCACAGAGGATTCTCGTTATATTGCCACGGATGGGACTATAGGAGTTGAAACTTCATGCAACTGGCAATATAGAAAAAGATCCTTCATTTACAAATTTGAAGATTTTAAATTCGCAAATTTGAAAATTCAGAAGTTTGTAAATTTGTGACATTTTTAAATTTGAACGCGTGTAAATTGCAAAATTCGAGAAATCGAACATGTATAAATTTGTAAATTTACAATCATCGCGAATCTCTGTTCACTTAATATTGGAAAAGCGGCACTGAAAGTCCATGTGAGAGAGAATTCACTCAACTGGTAATATAGATCTAGTGGTAATTTGTAATATGTATTTTGTAAGCACTGTACTCGTTCGATTGTTACGAATGGGAAAATGAATTCGATGTCATCGTTGTACACACCGTGCACGCTCGAGCCCATGAATCATGAACTCTGTGGCGAGCACTTGTTTGCCCATCACTGATCTTGATATGCACATGTCACGAATTCGCGTTAATTATCACTAATATTATTATCCTTATCCTTAATCCATAACAAACGACATAGTGTGTTCATTTTTTTTATTCACTGCATGCCGTTAATTTTGAAAGTTGGAGGTTATTAAATGACAAAGATTATACAGGTTCATATAACGCGAAAGTTTATGCACATACGATTTAGAACTTTTTGTAAACAAAAGACAAAACTGTTGACAGGATTTACTGGAGTTTATTAACTTGTAACAATGAAACGGAAGTTATAGAACTTTGTGGCCAAAAATTCTGACGATCGCATGCGCTCAACAACCGTTCCGGGTAGACTGACGAGTTCAGTCAAAAGTCTAAAAGTTTATTTTTGGTCAGATTGTCGTGCCAAAGAAGGACAACGTGGCCAATGTCGCATATGTACGTAGTCGCGTCAAAACAACTGGCCTGATGATGTAAAATGGCCTGCATGCAGACCTCGCTATTCTAAGGTGACTAAAAACATACGATTACAAAACTAACATCTTTTTTTTTTCTCGAACTTTTATCAACATCCCACTATACATATTTGTCTTGCTATAATACTTCCCTATAGCCTCAAAAGACACTTTTCTTTTGTATCACGCAATTATAATTAATATTCTCCTGAATGGTGGACAGCATTTAGAAAATCAAACGCTGATCGATTCCTTGCCTTTGATTATTACGACGTAACGTCATATCCAGTCATTTTAGATTTCTTCAAACGATGCACCATAAACGTTTCAAAAATAAATATTGATACTCATTCCATCTCGTCTACATTACAGATTAAATCTTACGTATTGAAACGGCGCTATCATTTATCGCCGTGCGAATGGGTCACACGAGAGAGCACTAATGAGAGATACAATTCATGGGTAGTACACGCCTAGGAATAACATCTGCCTGGAATATAGAATAACAGTTATTGTGTTATTTATACACAGTTATATTAAGTCTGCCAAAAGGTTCTGTTTACATACATGGAAACATATAACTAATACCTGCTATTGTTGTGCTCATTTATAGGACATATTTATACATGACCTGTTTGTTCTATTGCCATTTATAATAAATTACTTGATTAAATACAAAACGTTATTTTAATGATATTCATAGTACATTCTCTGCTATTGCTTGCTTTTAGCTGACAATAATTTTCTGGAAAATTGTAACTAAGTATGATAGATCATGTTTACAAACTGACTTAATTAGAATCTTGATGTCAAACAAACTCTTCCTGAACATTAGCAAGTATAATGCTATCTGATTTGCATCTGAAAATAATCCCATAGTTTTCTCGTATATCCTTAATAACATTCATCTTTGACAATAAATAAAATCTGTGATCTAAATGCAATCATAGACCCTTTGTTACATTGTAATGATCGTATAAATCAAATGACTGGTACTTGTCAATAAAATTCCAGACTTTCTTGTGAGATATTTTTCTACTTTCAAACATGTAAATGCTTTTTAAAGTATCATATTCCTTTATTATTCTAATTCACTTGGAACTTGCATCCACTATCTGGTTTCTACATTATAAACACTATAAGAAATAACTAGAGGCTATTCAACACAAATTTTGTAGTATTGAATACCACTTATACATCTGGTCAACCGATAAATAACATTAATCGTGCACTCTATAAACATAACATGGTTAGAAAACAGAATTGCCCATAACTTAGTCTATGGTATATTCTTACAAGAAGTTCTTGATAAAATTAATGCCAATACATGAAAAACAATGATCAGACATCCTTTTATATCCTATCCTCCACTTTATACCTCCTGATTTCATAACATTAATGGTATCATTAGATTGTCAAGTCTTGCTAATTGATTTAACTATGTAATATAAAGTAACTTGTAACCATCATTAATGCATTAAAAAAGTAATCTTCCCATATATGGTAAGTAAATCAATTTTATACATATAGTGCAAATTGCACTTATATAACCAGGTCTGAACACTACAGTTTACAGCAAATATCTCGCTAGTAAAGCAAAAAAAAAAAAATATAGCAACAGCAATAGTAAAAGCTTTGTATTCATGCATGAATCAGTAACTATTTAATATTACAAATATAAAAATGCTCAAAATTTCATACTTGCGAACTAACATTACAAGACATAAGTAACTCAAATTTACTTCTTAACGCAAAATTAGTACATATAAATTATAAATGACATCTCATTCACTGTAACATACATTTTTTTAAAAGGTAAAATATTATTTTAGTAAATATATATATTCAGTAGATGCTCATTTACAAACAGTGAATGCAGTGTTTCACAAGTATAGATTTATATTCCTCTGCATGCAGCCTGTTGATAAAAGACTGGCTTACTTCATTAAATACTATGCAACATTGAGAATACAAGAGAATTTACAGTTGGATGCAAATTCAGGAAAGCCAAATTCTTATAAAAAAATTATCTACATTTTGCAAAATTTAAAATTTGTATTATTAAAAGCACTGTAATGTTTGTCATATATAATAAATTTTATAAATAGAACATGTATTTGCTTTTATTTACCGATTAAATATTTTAAACCTATTGTAATTTTTTATGGAGAAATTCAAAAGTATAAATAATGAAATAATTGTTCTAATAATTTTTAATTCATGTCAACTTATGTAGCATGCACAATACTTATGATGTCATACTAGGTTTTTAGTTTCATTTGAGTTACATTCTGTTTCATGTATTTGATATAGGACTGTTTATGCCTGGTTATGTAATCATGGCACAAACCATTTACAAACACAAATGTAGTGATCACTATTTATAATCTGCTTATAACACATTCAAGATAAACTGCAATAGCTCAAAAATGGACAGAACTTTCTGGCAGATCCAGCGCATCTCATAATGTACATACCATTTTTTCCTTCCTTTTCCTTTTATTTTACCGAAAGTTATCATTTCAACTGGGGCTAACAGAATCACGATCTAACCTCAAACCCAATGCTCTTCAGAAACTTGAAAAATCTCTCTACAAGCATTTTTTCATGTTCATCTCGTTTCATCGCAAGATTGGCGATCTTTTCGGTCGAGGCACGGAAAGCTTGCACGAGAAAATCATGGTATAAAGTCACATCGTCGTTTGCCGTGACCACCATTTTCTCAACATCTTTCGTTCCCATCGATTCACTCTTGACATCGTGTTTGTCCCTACAGGTGGAATGTTTCCCATAGGTTGCAATAAATCGCGCGAGAATATACGCAAGGAACCTGCGATGACACCAAAGAGATTCGTGGCCGTAGTACATGCAAATACCGCTGTCGTTCGCGCGACATTCTTCCACCCAGTAAGACAAAGCACGGAAATACGCTTGTTGTTCTGTTCTCAAGGACGTTGATCTCAATTCCGCGTTGGTCGTGTAAAACAGCCTCTGCAGTTTATGAGCGTCCTCCGTATCACTGATGTTAGATTTAATGTAAGCAAACAGTTCCTCTGTATGTTGTTCACCGACATCGGGACACTTTCTAAACGGTTCCCTCGACGGTTCTTTCAACTCGAACATGTACTTCCTCAGCAAAAACTGTCGATAGGAAAGCCCGCTGTAGTCCGACACGTGTCGCTGACACCAAGCAAGAGAATTCTTCCATTCGGTTTCGAGCGTCGGATAAGTGAATCCCCGCGATTCACGAAGAGTTATTATATGACGTCTGTGGCTCCACGCGTGATAATTACTCGCGTATCTATCTGCGCACGTGGCTGCAATGTCCAATTCCGTACATAACGGTGATTCTGTTGGCTCAGGATCGTAACGGGTATCCTTAGCGTTCAATATGTACGACAGTAGCCATCGCCTGTAGGCGAATGCCTCGAAACATTTCGGCTTATAGTAAAGCACTAATCGTGAAAAAGCGAATTCTTCGGATGCCTCTAATTTGTGACACCTTACTAATTCCCGTCGCATGTTCCAGAACGTTGTCACGTCTGGATTTAATAATAAAGCGCCCAGCAACCATCTTGCTACTGTACTAGGCTCCTCTCGTCTATGCTTATTCTGGCGAAGTTCGAAGAGTCGGCGATAAGCGTAGCAGTAAAGCGGTTGCACGCACCACGATGCTAAACCGAGGTAGTCTTCTTGATGAAACACCGGAGATTTATTTTCGTTATCCTCTGCGGGGACTATTTCGAAACTTTTTCTGAAATTACACGGGAATAATGGTAACTTACGTTTCCGCTTAACGAAGGAAGAATCTCCATTCGTTGACTTCTATTTTAATGTATCTTTGCAGATCACTAAATACAGGTCTGTGATGATACATGAAAAACGTTAGGTGCAGTTACTCAGTAATTTTAAAGATACAAGTAATTAAAGATATTTAGTGGAGCTTCGATATATGACCTTGAATCGGACTGCAAAAGCGGAACAGTGGGATGGGTCATATAAGCGAAACAACTTTCATTTAACTAATGGTGTAACTTATGAATTTTAAATTTCCGAATTTGGAAAGTAGAGAATTTAAGAATTTGGTAATTTGGAAATTTAGGATTTAAAGGATTCAGAAAATTGACACTGTTCACGACATGTGACCGTAACTCGCTCGTATTGAATCGCGCTCATAAAAATTTGAATTAAAAAACAATTGTGAATAACCAAGAAATTGATCCTAGAATTTCCACATTGCCATTCACGCAATCACCTTACTTTGCCAACCACATTGGTGTGTAAACTTCTATGCTCACATATTAAACGTATGTAATTTTAATTATTTATATCTCCAAAGTTACTAAATAACGACTCCTAATATTTTACATCGCTCATTAGAGACCTATACAATACTAATCTGCAATACCACATTAAAATCAAAGTCGACCAATTGAGATCGTTCGCAAAAGTTAAATGACAGATCTAATGATTTTTTATGTCTTTCAACTATAATATTAGTACCAACTACACAGTAATTAATATCCATTTGCATTATAATAATTAAACTTTTGCTTTAACTATGTTTGTATAGTGAGTAATAAAAATTATAAAAAAATATTTACATCGCGATAATATCAAGATATTGTGTAATGTTTTTGTACTATTATATTTTTAACATTATGAGACTTTCACTAATTATTTGGATGGTATATTAACAATTTATATGCGTCGTTATACGCATGCATGTAAGCAGATAATATATATATATATACACGTATAATCATAAATAATAAGATATAATAATCGCGATGGCGCCAGTTTCCTATCGTTAGATATCAGATACCAACATTACTGACACTGTATTTACCGTGCAAACCTTTTACGAAGCGTCGTACGTATACTCGTGTTTGATTGACACGTATAAAGACGATATTTATAATTTAATTGAGTCAAAATTAAAACATAACGATTATAACGTTACAACATCTACAGAACATGTTAATGTATTGAACTTAAGAATTTAAAGGCACATTTCACAGATATTTTTAAAGACTCCGCCCTCGTAATGTATCTAAGAAAACACTCACAGTGACGGATTCTTCTTCACCACATTTTCGATGTCGGAAAGGATTTTCTCTGCAGCCGGAAAAATGTCGTCTTGCATTGTAATCCCGTCACTATTGTTCGTTACATGTCTCGGAGAATCAAGTATAAACTAATACACAATTAACCCTTCTGTTTCTCTTACTGCACCTTTCAATGCAGACACGATGTAGCGTTTTTCTGCGGAAGTGTGGGGGGATATGACTGCGATACCGCTTGAAGTTTCCTGCAACTCTCGAACGTTCGAAATTAAATGGCGCGAAATTATTAATTCTAACCTACGTCGATAACAAATAAAACTTATATACAACTTGTTTTACAAATAAAAATAGTAGTAAATGCAAATGTAAGTAATTCCATCATTATTTCTTTGAAATTACGATTATTTGTACCTTTTGCTGTATGTTCATAAACATATATCGATGATTAATATTATTTTTGTGTAAATGTTAATGCAAATAGCTTTGTCAGTTTTTAGTACAGTAATAATTCTTTAAATTTTAAATTAAAACTATAAAAAATAAAAAGTTGTAAATATTAGTTTTCTACTAATAAATAAGTATACAAATATTTTCAGGAAAACATGATTTATCGTAAAATATTTGATGTAAAACACATTTTATACTATTTTTAATATAATATTTTTTAAGTATAATTTATAACGTAAAAATGCAATAATCGATTCAAGTTATCGACATTTTCGATAAGTATCATATCATTAGAACATCACTTAATGGAGTATGAGTCTCCGGCTATAAATCGGTATAACCTATACAACACACGGTTCCTCCTGATTTCTTTTTGCTATTCATCTTGCCTTATAAGGAAATACTTTTTTAATCACTGACCACTTCATTCCCAACATTCGAGGTAAAATATTTAAGATAAAACAATGTCCGATCCTCGTATAAGAACTCTAAAAATTAAAACTGGAGTAGTGAAACGTCTTGCGAAAGAAAAAATCACTTATGAGAAAGAAGCAGTACAGCAACGTGAAAGGATACAAAAATTAAAGGAACAGGGTGAGGATATTTTGAAAAATGTGATCGGAAGCATGTTAGACTCTTCAGCTAATTAAATCCTTTCAATACCTGTGTTATTTATTTAAACGCTTTCGTATATATTTTAGTTTATTTTTTAAACGCGAAAGGTTTAATTTTTTAGATAACCATATAGAATCTATCTAATACAAATGTGTATAGTAAAAGTTTTACCTAGACAGCACTATCATAAGAACTTTAGTTAATTCAAGTAGTTTGATCATTTATTTACAATACATTTGTATCAATATGATGTTTAATCTTCATTATTGTTTATATTTGTGTTACACTATTAGACATGCTATGAATTTAATAGTCTATTGTTTTTATAAAGATTACTATATGAATCTAATTTAACAAATTATTTGTTTTAAACTTTGTATGTTCTTTTTTTATACTTTTAATTTCATATAATCCAAACGTTTTTAATGGAATTTGTGTTAGGCAATAGTGAAAGCCAATGAATATCGTTTAGAGTTATCTATTCTATACAAAGGCGGTGTCATTATTTTTTGCATCTTAAAACATGTGATACGGATGTTCTTATTATATTACAAAATAATTGTGAGAAAAGGGATACAAAAATTTTGCAAACTGTGTGCCCATATATAATCTATGTCTATAGCAATTATAGGCAATATACATATCAGGTCAAATAGTCACTGTTGCAAATTGAATTTTTAAGGGAATAAATTAAATATTCATGAATACTGATAAAGTCTCAAATCTTTGTTTGAAAAAGCAATCCTAAATGCGCACTTTTGTAGGGTGTTTCATGATCTATCAAAGAAGTCTGTTTAATGTAGCTGATCAATTTCTGTTAATAATAATTTGCATCTAAATAAAAATTTCAGTTGTAAAGATTACGTTGCCCTAATAAATAGTCATTATTTTCATGTGTTCATTAGGCATGTATGGTACTCACATCTGAAAAGTAGTTTTTGCGTTAACTAAGCAGTTATTAAAAATTTGTGCACAATGCATTGCGAAGACCATTTGATCATCTTATTTATCCAAAATTCTTATGGTGTTGCCAATCATGTAAAAGTTTTACCATATATACTCTTGCTAGACAGATTCTATATTACTTATAATAATGTTTATGAACATACTCGGTATACAAAAGTCTGCAAATTTTTTTTTAAGACAACTGTTTTCAATATCGTATTTTTGTTACAGATAAAGATGGATATGACATAAAAAAACAAGAAGAAGTACTTCAAGAATCTCTCATGATGGTGCCAGATTGTCAAAGACGTCTTGTAAAAGCATTTGAAGAACTTAAAAAAATTTTGGATACTGAACAGGATTTAAAAGAGGTTGAAGATTATATTGAAGCAGAAAAAGTATTAAGAGAAGCAGAGGCTCAACTTCCTAAAGAAGGAGAAATAATGGAGATGTGTTAAGAGACAAAGCCTAATAATTTTATTAAGACATCATAAAAAGTTATGAAAAATTATATTTTCAGCTAACATACAATTTGTAAACGAATTAAAATACTTATTTAACGCATTAAGAAAGCGAGTAGTATTAAGGTACTTTATATTTTTCCAAATTAAGCGTTAATTTTGAATAATTATGTTTAATGATCAAAGTTTCTTGAAGGGTCCTGCTCAAAGCTGTACGGACCCATCCTATAATGTATATACCCCAATGAATCAACCTATTTATAATACAAGTTATAACGTAAATGTATACCAAAATTATATTTATCCAATTGGTACAACCTTCGATAATACTAATGAGGATCCTACATTAATAATTAATGCAGCCAAACGCCAAACTGATGAACAAGATATTGAGCAATTTCTTTTAGAAGGTGAAGAAACTAAAAATATAAGTGACCAGAGAAACAAATGTAAAAAATCTAAAATTGCAGTTACTAAAAATATTATAACGTCAGTATATAAATTAAATGAAAAGTTAAAAACAATTTGTTCAGAACTTAAAGATAATCAAAATTTGTCGGAAGAAGAATGGCAAGAGAAAGTAGACATTTGTAATGCAGCAAAAGAAGAAATCGTTAAACTATTAAAACCTATTCAAGATCCACATTTTTTGAGTCAATTAAATAAAGACTTAGAAAAGCGTAAGAAGAAGAGATTAAGAGAAAAAATTAAAAGAGAGAAATGGAAAAACGAAAAATTAATGAGGATGGAAAAAAGAGCAAGGATGCATGCTCAAATTGATTCATGGATTAGAAAGAAACAAGCTGTAATAGAAAAAGAAAAACAAGAAGAAAGTCTGCGAAAAGATGCTGATATGATTCTATTTGATGTTAGAGGAAAACGAAATGATGCAAGGAAATATCTTGGATTGTTGCAAGAGTTACAAAATTTGAGAAATGTTAAAGTCAATATTGCCAGGGCAAGGGGAGAACATTTATCTGCAGCAGCTGACGAAGCATTTAATAATATTATTGGTATTATTATAATGCTAGTTACTTTTATTAAATATTTTAAGAATGAAATTGACAAATGTTTTTCATTTACAGCTAAGTTATCAACGCAGTGGTCAACGCTCGATCACGAATATTCCATAGAAGAACAGGGTTTGAAGTTAATGTTAAAGACTGACAACGAAAATAGAATTGAAAAACAGAAAAAAAATGTTTTCGATGAATGGGAAAAAGTATTATTCGGTAAAAAAATGACATCTGATCAATATAGTACAGATTTAACCGGTTTTATCGCTGTAAGGTAAGAATATTATCGTTATTAAATAGTTTCTAGTAGATACTAACTAGATACTAACATTATAGTTTTATAATAATATAATTATTTTGTATTTAGAACTGCTTGGGATAAGTATATAAGTTCCGATAGTGATGCTTCACCAATTCCAATTGGATGGGTGATGCCCAATAAACCATCCTCTGCTGCCTGGCAAAAAAGTCTTAAAAAAGAAGTTTTATGAAATAAATTATACGATTGTAAACTCTGATTTATGAGAATAAGTAAATTTGATACACGCCTTAATAATTTATATTGTATAAACGTAAATACAGTGAAGTCTTGCTATATGACTCTAAACACGACAGTAGAAATGGAAAAGAATGTGAAAAAGCTATATGAATGGAGGAACTACTTCTATAAAAATTCGAAAATTTATATTGTAAGTTTGAAAATTTGAAATTTCTAAATTTTTCAGTGCGATACAATGGCGAGGGAATGCTACTAGTATGCGTGATAGTTTATGTGGAAAATTTACTCAACAATCATATAGAGTACCATATAGTGAGACTACACTGTAATATGCATTTAGCCATTTACATGTGATGTAGTGTAAGAACAAAAGTAAAAAATTCTCTGGTCGATTATACTTTAAACATGATCATTTTTAAGTATATTACAATTTTAGTACATAGGAGCTACTGATACGTGTCATTCGATATTTAAATTTTATTAAAATATGTGTGAAAAATATCTACACTCAAGTGCAGTTCTAGTTTTCCTAGCAGAAAATGGCACCCAATGGGCATTTTCGAAATCGATAAATAAAGTTTTCGTCAATACATACTTAATTTTAAGCAAGCTATTTTATTGCGTATGTTACTTTTCAAAAAGGTGAATGTAGTTCTAAGAACTACATCATAACATAATGTAACATGTTTTATATATTTAAATTTTACATTGAAATTTATATTCATAACGAAGTTACCTCAGCGATTTAATATATACAAAAGATATGAAACATAATAGATTATTGTAATTAATTCAAAAAGCTGAAAGCATTTTGAAAGCATCATTGTTTCTTCTATTTTAAAATTTATATTTCTGTGCACATTGTCTGGAAACAGTATTGGTGCCACCTGGTGGGTGGGTTCTAAGTTATTGGTACAAAAAATTGAAGTTTTTCGCAAAGTAAAGCATTTTTACATTTCGGCGATATGTACTCGCAAATTATTCTACGGGTACGATATAGTTAGAAAAATTGATTTACGCAGGTTTCGAAACTTTATATGCAAAAAGTAATACAATTACATTAAATTTTGCAAATAAGCTTTTGTTTGCAAAAAAGATATCTGTGAGAATGGTTCTTGGAGACTCGAAAGAAAATTTTTTGCCATTCTTATATCATTCCCTATATCATCGACAAGATTCAGTATAGTGTGCAAACTGTTCTGAACACATAATCCGTATCTTCGGATCCAGAAAATATATTGCAAATGCCATAAAGTCCATATTAGTAAATATATCATAAATATATAGCATATTAATCAATGAAATTAATATTAATTGAATTTTTACGAAAATGAAACTAGTGGCGCCATCTCTCCGGTAAATAGGGTGAACTACACGTTTTTGAAACTCTGGTTTCGTTAGTTCACACACACTGCCGCTAGATGACGCCACGTGTATCTTTTTGTTTTTTCAATTCAATTAATATAGTTGATTTTATTAACTTAATTGACTATAATATGAATTGAATTACATCGGAGTGGAAGACTAATTAACTTCGGAATGTTTTGACTTTACTAACCCATTATCAATTTGGCCTTTTTTCGGAAAACCGTTATGCTTTAAATCACGTCAATTTTGCAAATAAGCTCCCTTTTAAGAAAGGAAACTAACTGTGAGAATGGTTTTTGGCGACATTGTTTCCAGACACGGCGCGCAAAAATATAAATTGTAAAATACGTATAAAAATATTGATCACAAAATGCTTTCAGTTTTTTAAATAAATTACTTTACAATAAACTATTGTATTTCATATTTTTCGTGTATACTAAATCGCCGCGGTAATTCCGTTATGAATATAAATTTCAATGTAAAATCAATTATAAAACAAAATTACGTTTTGATGTAGTTCATAGAACATGTCTTCCTTAAACGTAACGTGCGCAATAAAACAGCTTGCTTAAGAAATTACGCATATATTTGCGAAAGTTTTATTTACAGATTTCCAAAATGCCTGTTGTAAATTAGGCATAATGCGTGCCAATACGTGGATGTTATTGCGGATGGTAGTATCGTTGGCTGTCATTTTCCTTCAGATGAGCCAGATTTGCTCTTGACTTTACAGACTCTTCCTATGATACAAATATATATAATATAATGCATTATATTCATGCTATACTTAAAATCAAATTTTTTTGCGCAGCGCTTGAAGGTTCTAGAATTTGATTATCTTTCACTGGCGCAAGAGGTACAATTTCTGCAGCTGATAGTATGATATGCAATTTTCCTTGCAACTCTGATAACGCTAATATTAAACTCTCTTCTTCTTCTAATTTGGCTGCTAATGTACTGAACATTTTTCGTGGTTCTGCTGCAAGTTCGTCCAGATGATCTTCGTAGATATCTGTTAAGTAATGATTTGGATATTAATATATTTATGAGTAATAAAAAGAAGAAAAATTAACAACATACCCATTAGTACATTAGCTACATGCAATAACACTCTTCCAAATCGAATGCTTCCGACATGTTTATTTAAAAATTTGAGAATATTTACAAGACTTTTGCCATCTCTACCACCAAGTGCTTGTTTTAAGCCCTGCCTTCTGATAAGCTCTTGCATGAGAGCAACTGTAACATGTGGTGCTTTATTTACTACATAACTCATCATTACGCAATCCAATGCTTTAGAATATTGGAATTTCCTTAAGCAAGCATCATGTTTGGACATAATTTCTTTCATTTCCTCTTGGACTACAATATCTACTTGTGGCGTGTGTAAATTTTTCCCTGAACGTCTAAATGATACCTTCTTCTTTTGTGGTTTTTCATTTCCTACATCTTCTTCTCTTCTTCTGACAGAAATTAGACCATCAACCATACCAGCTACTATAGTTTCATCATTTGGCTGTAATTACAAATTATATTTAGTACTTTTAAGATATCATTAAAAACATAAAATAAGAATTTTTTCTTACACTAATTCCTATACTAAGGACTGAGTTGGGATAATCCAAGGAATGAACAGTTCTATATGTTCCAGAGTCGTAAATTTTGACATGTCTATCCAATGAACCAGACAAAATTCTATGACCATTTGAAGCTATTTTTAGGCATGTTACAGTTTTATGATGTTGGGAGATTTTTGCCAGTAGCCTACCACCAGCCAAACCATCCCAGACTCTGATTTCTGTTCCACCTTCATACAACAGTAGAAAATGTAGAGTAACTACGTAGAAAATTTTACAGAATAACTATATCAAATATAATATACCTGCAGACAAAAATATTCCACCAGATGGTAAAAACAATAAACTTTCAACAGGAGCTTCATGGCTAACACTAAGAATTTTTTTATTTGTTCTTGTATCATACATGTATATGTTTTTATCATAACCACCAGATAATAATATATCTGTGGAAATAGGACTAACTGCACCAGCTCTTATATAATCTGAATGATCATTAAAAGATGCAGTCTGTTTTTCGGTGGGTATATCCCATATTATTGCACTCTTATCATCAGAAAATGAAGCAATATGATGATTATCCGCTGTAAAAAAAGTTCTATGTACAGCAGCTTTGTGTCCAGAAAAAAGTCGAAGGAGACTTTTTGTATTGACGTCAAACAATTTAATTACTGCTTCTTCTCCACCAGCACACAATAATCTTCCATCATTACGAAAAGAACCACCATAAGCAGTTTCCTTGAATCTGCTAAGATTTTTTGTCACTAGTTTTGTAATTGGATTGTACAGTTGTACTCTCACTGAACATGTCACAGCAAAATAATGTGGTTCTACAGGTGAAAAATCAATATAATCTATTGGTCCAAATTCCTTAACTAAAACGGGAGCCTGTTAAAATAATTACATTTTATCATTCATAATTTATACACAATCTAATAGGTTAAGTACTGCGCACGTGGGTATCATTAATAAGTTAATATACCGCAATCATAAATAAATTTTTATTATTGCTGTGGATACAACATACTCACAGTATATTTTTTCCAATATATATTATCTGGTGTTAATTCAGGCCCTGATCTTGCAAATACTTTAGTATTTATCTTTTTGAAGGATGCCATTTCTTTTAAAATGTCAACTATTATTCGTTCAATGGGAGATCATAATCACTCTGCGCAATTCTGCTAACTTCAGTAGACTCCCACCAATTAGTACTATTTCATTCAGTGGTCATATATACGGTGAACAAAAATATGTCAATAGAGAGAAGTAACAATCGAGTAATGATGGATAAGTCAAACGCCCGCGAATTTCTCCATTTTTAATAACAAAATTAAATGGACACAGCATGAAACTTTTCAAATTTAGACATTTCAAATTCACAGACTTAACAATTTTTAGTTCTCAAATTTAAAAATTGAGAAATAACAAATTTTTTAAATTCAAATATTTTAAAATCGAAAAATTTTCAAATATTATAGTCCCTAAAATGTTCAGATTTTTAAATTTAGAAATATGTGTATTTGGAAATTTTTACATGTACAGATTCAAAAGTTTTCAAATTGTAAGTTCAAAATTTGGAAATATTAAAATTTTTAAATTCTAAACTACAAAAGATTTAGAAACTTGTAGTTTATGAACTTTCAAATGCCGCATGGAGAGATCTTTTTTTTATATTGCCAATTTCAAGAATTATTCATTCGTACAACATCGTGTATGGCAACAAACTGAGACCACTCTACTCATCACTAATGTGATGTGTCAATAGTCCATTACAAGATTCTTGTTCACTGATTATATATGTTCGGTGTTAGGAATGTTACGAAAGCGCATGCGCGTTGCTCTTGGTTACGAATCGTTTCGAACCAATCAGAGCTGACATGCGCAGAACGATCTAAAATTCGTCATCTGTTGAGTATAATCTACCATGGACAAATAATATAATAAAATTTAGTAGGGGGGGGGGAAACTTCTGTTGACAATTGATGGAAGGTTGCTCCCTTTAACTTTCGTAACTGCTCAAGAATTAGATGATTTTCCATCATTTCTAAATACAAAAACATTTTCCAATATTTTGAAAGTATACGGACCGACATGTTTAGGAAATTTCAGCTTGCTTTGTTGAATTTTATGTGGTTTTACTGTTCGTTTCAATATGGCGATGGTTAGTTGCTTAGTGTTTCGAAGGTCTCCTTGCTTATCATGAATTTCTTGATATTCTTTTGTATTTCTTTGTATAATTTTGATACGAAGCCTTGATATTCGTATGATTATCTATAAGTGCATACGAGTTGCGTAATTATGAAGTTGTGCATGTGATAAAGAAAAGATTTCATCCGAAAAGTTATTTCGCTCGGGCAGCACAGTAGATTCGGCAATTGCCGTCCTACTAAGGTTTGTTATATTTTATAAATGTTTATAAAGTCATGAATATGTACGCACATATTCTTTACATTATGATAAATGAAAAAATTTGATTTCCGAAAAATTTTAAAAATTCTTAATTTGATTTTGTTCCAGTCAAAGAAGAACTGCTGCCAAGATAGTTTCTTGTTATTTCACTGCATACCAACGACGTTTATAAATATTTCATCCCGGAAAGTTGGAATTCTTTTAATAATTTTCAAATTTTTTGACGTTCCAATGTTGTATGATAAATTTTTATTTATCATTACAATGGTTAAACAGTTTTAAATTGATCAGTTCCTTTTTGGAAGTCAAATAAATAAAATTTGGCTTTAACTGTAACAATAGGAACACGTATTCATGTTTCAACTAGATAGGACAATTTAATTGGATGTGATAATTAACAATATTTAATATTATATTTTGGAGGCTATGTTGTCAAAAGTAATCTTAAACCTCAAATAGACAAGACTAATTGCAATAAATTATTAAAACAATTTTATATACTACAACATTTAATTACTCTAAGGCATCGTAATTTATACATTATAAAATCTGTGTACAATGGCTGAAACGCAAAGAATACCTGTGTATGGTACGCGTCCTCCTTGCGCTAATGGAAATCGTTTGGAAGAACGTCATGCTAAAAGGTAAATTATAAATAATTTTTATGATTTGTTTTAAAACATGAACAACACATTTTCTCCTTACAGAGCAGCTATAAGGTTAGAAAGAAATCGGAAACCAGATAAGCCAGAAGATTTTGTCTGTTATGAATCAAGTGACGATGAAGCAGACACAGTATGTGAAGGAGTACAGTACCTAAAGACTTCTTTTAATTTTGTGGATTATGTGCGTGCAAGAGAAACAAATACAAGAGAAGTGCGAAAGATTAATCAGGAATATGGATTTCGACATATATTAACTCATGATTTGTACAAAGAATATTCGGTTAGCTTAAATAATATGAATAAAGTTTTTTGTTCTCAATGGTTAAGTGATAGGCAAGTAGTATTTGGAACAAAATGCAACAAATTGATGGTTTATGATGTAGCAACACAGAAATTAGACCAAATACCATCTCTGCATGGAAGACAAATTAATTCAGGAGGTGGTGCTGTTCCCGAGCAACAATGTGGTATACATTCTGTTCAAATAAATCCTTCTAGGTATGTAATCAGAGGAATTAATGCTGCTTATTATTTTGTTATGGTTTATAAATTATTCTGTATATTATAGAACTCTTCTATCAACTGGAGCAAGAAATAGTACCGAAATAGCAATATATAGGTTACCAACTTTAGATCCAGTGTGTGTAGGAGAAGAAGGCCATAGAGATTGGGTCTTCGATATGTGTTGGTTAGATGATGAGTTTTTAGTTTCTGGTGCTAGAGATACCAAAATGGCTTTGTGGCATATAGACAGTGATCTTGCGGAAGCCCCTGACAAAGCAGATGTACCAACACACAGGTTGCACAATATAAAATGTATCTATTAAGAATGTTTTGTAACTCAGACATTATTTTGTCTTTTCTTTTTATTAGATTGATTCGACCTGTGTGCGTCAAGGAATGTAGATCAGCACAAAAAGTACGAGCACTTGCTTTTAATAGGACCTATAAAGAAATTGCTGCTCTCACTCTGAATAGTTTTATACATATATGGTCCGCCGAGACTTTCAGACAAAAAATATCTAGAAAATTACCAGCTTGTCAAGAAAATGTTTGTCTTGCTGTACAAGATGACGGCGTTTATGCAGTAGGTTGCCGTTCTTATACTCTACTGTTAGATGCAAGAACTTTACAGCCCATAAAAAAAATACCTTCGCGGTATGTAATAATCGTAATTTTATTTAAATTTTCAAAAATATATAATTTTTTCCAAACGTATTTTTTGTACAGATATAGCGGCTGTGGAATCCGATCGGCTAGTTTCCAAGGTTCTGTTTTGACAATTGGAACAGGTTTAGGAATGCTAATGTTTTACGATGTTAGAGCGCAAAAGTATCTAGAGTCTTCAATCAATTCTAATAGGACAGTAGTATTAAAAGCTTCAAAAGGATATGTGGTAAGTCTTACGGCAGTTTTAATTAAAATTTAAACAACCATAACAAGTATTCGTTCGGTATGGCACGAGGAGACATGCAATATGCGGTATTTTGTATACATGTAACACTTTTCTGTTCCAACAGTATTGTTTTATGTCTTATAGATTTTAATCTATCAATATTGGGTATTTATTTATATCCATAAAAACCTTAAACTTCTAAAGATTATAAAACATTTTAAGAAACGGCAGTTGATAGCCACTGTGCATCTTCTACTCTAGCAATAATTTGTGATGATTATCTTTGTTCAGAAATATAAATTCTCTTTTTATGAATATTTTTTCAAATTTCATAGCTAAATTAGTTGAAATTCTTACATTTTTTGTTATCACATGTTCTAATTATAACCAAACACAAGAAAAATGCAAATGTTTATAAATACTGTTCGTTTCTTATCTAATGGCACAAATTATAAATTATTAATACAGCAAAACGTCATTTTACGCAACCTCAATTAATGCTGATTCAGTATAACTCTGTTTTCTTTTAAATAAATTTTTATTGCAATACTTTACTTTGCTATATGTATTGTACGTGTATGTTAGTTAATATAAAAGTAACTTAAATTTAAAGTAAAACTTCTATATTTTTAGTTGCACGCTTCCTTATCCCTATTTAATATGAGTTAAAATGACTTCATTTAATGCTATTTTATTTAATGCTTTGTTTTCTAAGTATCTATTTTGAGCACTAAACGGGATATTATTGCATAAACATAATTTGTTTGTAATTATATCATTTATATATCTATCCTTCAAGTATACTTAATTAAATTGCTAGAGAAATAACAATTTTTTCATGTTAGAAATATACTTTAGACCTTAATAAGCATAGTCCATAATTTTTTGGAAAAAATATGCAGGCAAACAGACATTATTTATTTAAATAGCATAATAAGATTGGTTATCTTTGTAGGAATAGAATATTTATTTTTATGATATTAGTTTCCAGATGAAGAGTACATTGATGGATTCCAAAACGTGAAATATACACCTGCTATATATACTCATTGCTATGATGGATCCGGAACGCGGCTATTTACAGCTGGTGGACCACTTCCTGTAAATCTTTATGGTAATTATGCAGGATTATGGCAATAAAGTTAATTTTAGCCGAATAAAGAGCCGCATCGATTTTTACGTAAGTAATTATAAGTTGTACATTTAAATATGCATAATCAAGATTTTATCTAAAAGGATATATACACCTCCCTTAGAGTTTAAGAAACATTTTCTGATTACAATAATGTGGTACTTTCATATCTCTTATACATATGATTTTGTTCCTTTTCTATTTATTAAAATTTTGAGAAAATGCATTCATCAGAAATTTTTATACCTCACACAAACGAGAAAGTAGACAAATGTAATAAGAAAATGAACTTTAAAAGTGTATATATCTCGACTGCCTCGATTGCTTTATTAAGCAATCGCATTAGTACGTTTATACATTAACGAGAAAGGAAAGTTGAAATTTTTATTTTGAATTTAAAACAATTATCTTATAAATGATGATTTTGCAATTTATATAATTTATATCATGATTTCACATCACCGTTATAAAGTTGTTGAATTAATTTTATCTACTATTTAATGTAAAATTTTGCACTAATATTAGCTATTATGTATGAAATTTAACAAGATAACGAATGAGAATCTCTTTTATGGTATAATACAAATGACCTTTGAAGAAAATCATGTTATGTGTTATGATCGCTGATTTAAATTTTTGTATTATTTACATAGTGTGATTTTTAATGTATTCTTTATAATTTGTGTTGTATATGTACATCTCTTGATAGAAATGAAAATATGCGAAGTAGTCAACGAATAACACTGCAATGAACATTAAGTTTTATCAGATACAATTTATCAAGTTGAAATTTTAATACTGGCCTTAAAAAGAACAATATACAATAAATATGTTACAAAAGCTTATTTTAGAAAAACAATGACTGTTTAAAACCTTTATAACATACTTCTGTATTAAATAGTACAACTTCAAACATCTATAACTTCGATCAATACATGAGCTAATAAGTATTTTTTAAATGTGCACAGTAGTTGTTATTGTTTTGTTAAATCAAAAATTACGAAAAGAAAAATAATTCATCACCTTTAACAAGTAATTTTCTTTTAAAACAAATTTATCATAAACAATGTCATAAAATCTTAAATATATTTATTGTAAGAATTAGTTTTTGAAAAATGTAAAAATATAGTGCAAATGTTTTGAATCACAACTGCTCAAATTTAGTCAAATTCATTACCTATATGTTATGCGATTTGACAACATTAAAGTATTAATGAATAAAAGTTATGTGCATTTACGAATTAAATTTTCTGACAGTGACTTTACGCGCAGCCATTTGAAACTTAAAACAGACAGATTTACATTTGATTTTTAAAAGCTATACTAAGAGTTTGGTGTACTTAAGCGATGAAGTTCACCGTTATGTTTCTTCTTGTCTCACACGTTGAATTCATTATTGCAGCAAAGATATAAGTGCATTTTCGATGCTTAGAATAGATCATTTTAGAAGATTGAGAAATTGTTAACATATAAACAATAAGTAACTGGTTTATCAATGTATCATGGTGAATATATGATAACAAAATATATTCTGTATGCTTGTACATTGACAGATTACAAATTGTTGACATATATTCATAAAATCATTACATAACATAATAAATAAAAATGTGTGTTGTATTTATATAAATTCATAATTAAACTATACAAAACATATATGTGATGATACATAATGAACGAATACATTGAAATGCATTTTAATATGGACTATCAGATGTACTTTTTACTATAAATACTGTGAACCAAAATACAATATGTAATTCTGTTTTTAATGTCTGCCATAATTTTATGCATTTAGACTATTTTCTGTCTTAATAATAATTGCTAAATTCAGTTCATTGCTTTCATATAAAATGTTTTAAGTAACAACTATTTTCTATACACAACACGATGTCCATCTTAAAACGTCCTAATTTGTCGTACTGATATCACAAATAATAAAATCTAAGTATCACATATTTTATCTCAAATAATGCAATAGGAAAAGTATAAATAAATAATTTTTATACTTGAAGTATATGTATAAGTTATAAAACAATTTTGTGCAGTTATAATCACTGCATTATTATAACAGCAAAATGTTCTCTGATGTATTATGCTTACCGTAAGAGATATTAGAGAAAATTTTTGTAAGAAATCAAAGTATGCGTAATGTCGACCTATTTGTCCTTGTATCTCTTAACAGATATCTTCTGTTCTTCAGAGAAGAACGTGTTATATGTATTTTTTTCTTTTCGTTATAAAAGTGTAATTTAATTTGTTATCATTATTCTGTATGGTTGTGTTCCTAGATCTATAATAAAATGTTATTACAGAAGTATTTATCATCTGTGTTAAGAATAGAGGGACAATGTAATAAATAACATCTTAAGCTCTTTTAAATATTTTGTTTCAAAAATTTACAGTATATTTCATTGTTAGAAAATTATCCAGTGCAAGTAAATGTGTGCATAGAAACGTGTAATAAATTTACGGTCAGCTTAATTCTTGTTACGTTTCAACAAATTATTGTAACAACAAATTTTTTAAACAAATACATACAATATTCTGTTTGAACCCATTACAATAGTGAATCATATTACTTTTTTCTTTTAAATGTTTATTTGGTGATTTAAATATTAAATGTTTCTCATAAATAATACTACTTGGACGGTAAACATACATTTTGCAATATTGTAATTTTATGTGTGCGAATGTGCTAAATAATTAATGTAAATAAACATGCCAAGATTGAAAATGTATTTATCAATTCTTCTAATCGAGAGAAGAAGTAATAACGCTTAGAAAACAAAATATGATTTAAAAAAGAAAACAGGAAATTTTTGTCTCCTTATAAATAATTTATTAATGGTATATCGATACAATATTTGCATTTCATTTAGAATCATCACAAAGAATGTGTAAAACGTGTATAATGCATACAAAACACATGTGATGTAAATGATTCAGGCTTAGCCATGACTACGTTAGATATGTTGTGTTTATTATGTGTGTGTGTTGACAATGTACTGAGGCGCAGCTCGAATAAAAACGGAGGTCAATTTTGCCCCGTGTGTACACTCGCCGACACGTGAAGAGACCCAGACTCTCTTTGACGAGCAGAAGATGAAACCTTTGAAAGGCATCTTCTTTTCGGAGCACGTGTCTATATTAGCGTGATCCCAACGATAATAAATTGCTTCTTTCACGCGTCATTCTGTTGGAACTAATGAGTTGTTATTTTATCATCATTACTATAAAAGCCCATGCTTGGGCATAAATAAGCTCATTTCTCCTTTTTTTTGGTATAGATCGACAACTGGTACACTAGGTCTGAGATATATATTATGGCCGTAAAATCGTTGAAGTGTGAAAGCACATGAAATTAAAAAAAGACACAACAGATTTTTCGGTGATAAGTAGCTCGAGTTTCATTCAGGACCGTACGATATAACCCTGATATTAATTTTTTGGGCGTAGCCTGATATTTAAAGTACGGCCTTCGGCGCAATTACATGGATAGGTGTCCCCATTTCATTTTTTTTTAATTTACGACCGCACTATATCTCCCAGACTGAGTATACTCCTAACACTCAAGTATCGTAAATAAATATACACCGATCGTATAATATACATTCTGAAAATAAATAGAGTATTTCACAATTATTGCATAAATTGGTGAGCATTGTTGTATCTCAAAATTTGTCTTCTTGCATTTGAAAACATAGTTATCGATAATTATAAGTAACTGTACTACATGTGAATTTTTCATTCTTTAAAAACTAATCAGGAAAGAAACTCGCTATCTTTCCTTTAATTACATTGTGCAACGCGTACTTCGTTTTGCAATAACCAATAAGCGATTTTTGTAAATTCTTATGTATTAATTACATGAGAAATCTGTTTCCTCAAACTATCATTAGTTTTTGAGAAATTCAATTTTGAAGAAACGGTTTCTAAATTTTAAAAATCTATTGTACTTTAAATATAAAAGTCATACAACTTTTCTTGCAGATTTTATAAATTTTCGTCGCGATAAAATATACGTCACGTGTCAGTTTGTTGAAATATTTTTTAGTATATCTTGAAAATTATGATCTTTTGCGTCCGTTATCAAATAAAGCTACAAAACAAAATTCATTTTTGATTGAGGAAATAAATATGTAGCAGGCAATGTAAAAAATACAATAGTCTCGAACTACTATTTCCTGCATTTTCTAGACAATATATACATTACTTAGACAACGTATGAAATACTTCAACTTTAGGCAAAGTCCAAATGTAATGTATAATTTTTTAAAAATATAACCTAACCAAACTTATAACTATTTTAGTTTCAACTAATACAAATTGAATTAGCTTTCTTATTAAAAACGTGCGATAAACTATAAAAATGTAATTTATGAAGAATTCAGTTCAGTTATGCTTTTATTGGCAGTGCACAGTTTTGAAGGGTCATCTTTAAAAATATGAAGTTCATAATATGCAATACCTCTGTATTCTTTTTTTTACAAGAATATTATGCGGTATATCACCTTTGTGGATATTGATTTGTTTCTTTAAATAATATTCTCTAATATGGAACATCATGTACTGCTACAAATATTGGTTTGTTTTAAATATAAGCTTAGTATATATTACTAACCTCATCATTTTAAGAAGACCCTTGAAAATGTACATCACACTTTTTTTTTAATTAATGAATTAATTTTTGTTCAATTAAAGAAGGATATAACAAACTACGAATTAATTCATTAATTTCTTTTAACCAATCACAAATTAGCAATGTATGTATTGCGTAGGCAAAATATAAAATATATTTTATTTCATAGATTGCCTGAAACGTATTAGCATATATTACTGTATTCTACATTTTGCTTGTAACATATACATAATTATGTATATACACAAAATCATTTTCCTCAAAAAAAAAAAAAATTTATATAATTTCTACAGTTAAAGTACAAAAAAATGTTGAACATGAAAATTGCACTTTTCCTTCAAAATTGAATTTCTCAAAAACTAAAGATGGAGAGAAAGCAATTTAAGGTTCTTAACCGATGCATGAAAATCTCCAAAAATCACTTACTGGTTATTGCAAAACACAAAATTAAAGTTTGTTGCGCAGTGTTATCATAACATTTTTGCAAGTACATGAATTTCATTTATACTTCAACTCCACATTTCCTTACCAATTTTCTCTTTCTTTCAATTGATCACGTAGAAGTAATTGCATTTGAAAAAAGAAAGGAATCAAAGATGCCCAGCATCTAAGGCCTTATTTATATCACTGACTAGCATCCCCAGGATAGGTCTGAGTTCAGAGTCTTGTCTGAAGACAGAGTCCAAGAAATCGGAGTGCGTTAGAAAATCGAACACCTGGTCGCATCGATCTTGAGATTTATCCGTGAGATGCGGCTTAATAAGAGTTTGTATCGCGGTTCGGCAGCGTTCTAATGACTTAGTTAAATACGCCCTATCAAAACTGAACTCCAGTTCGTAAAACGACACCACAGACATCGCCACGGCCCTGAGGGTAGTCCTTATTTCAGCGAGTTTGGCGTCATCAGCGACGTTCAACTGTTGGTTGCGTTGCAAAAGACCTATCTATAAAAACAGAGAAAGAAAGGATCATTCTGGTGTTCATTGAAAACCTCGGTAATTTGCATATCTGTGTCAAGGGGTGAACTCGAGATATCGTACCTTGATGGATAGCTTAACGATGTTCTTTAAAACCTTTTCAGGCTGCTTTTTGTCCAAGTTAGGATTAGCTTTTGCTGCTCGTTCCATGAGCTTGTAAAGATTGTCCAGAAGCGACGTGGTGGCATCGTCTATCAGAAGAGATCTTCCGGCCCCGGTAGATACCACTCTGCCGAGCAGTTTTTTCTGGGCTCGAAGACCTAAATCACGAGCGCGACTTCCGGTGCCGCCGGCTGGATAAGATCCGCCGTTCAGTGTAGTCGCCGACTGCATCACTAAAAAAGAAATTCCATATTTACTTGACGAGATACGGCTTGAATAATCGACCCTCTGTTCGGTGAGGGCATCGAGCCGAGTTCAGTCGAATCGTGTGTAAATATACCAACATGTTTCGACTGGTGCAGTAAAAATACTCGTGTCTGCTATGGCACGTAATATGTCCAACAATAATGTTCGCACATCGTTAATTGTAACATTTTCCGGTTATTATTAACCCCTACTGTGTAAACATATTTACGGTATTCTTAATACGTTCAGGACCGGAAGAACGGTGCAGATCGGAGACGATAATTAATCCTTTAACGATAAATTGTAGAGATAGCAATTATTTAAATTTAATTTCCGATTTTTCATTTATAACATTCCAAACTATTTGTTTAGATAATAGTTTTCTTATATGTCGAAGTGTTCTATTAGACAATTTGGGGGTTTAATTTTATCGAAGGTTTCTTCCATGCATTTTGTAGGTTGATAATGTTTTATGACTTTCTTTTTTAAGTCCTGGTATTTTTTATGACGTTGGCGCTCAGGATCGTACACTGTATTCTCTTTTAAAGATACGTTTCGATATATTGCAGTTTTGGGGCCTGTTGGAATAATGAATAGAGGATTAAATTTCATTCGCTATACATTTACTATTATTGGTTCATTATTTATTGTATGTATGTGATACATAGAGATCTCTTACTGTATTTGCGTACACGTTTGGTTTAAAATATTTAAATTTTATTTTTGAGACAAAATAGGACAATAAATTTTTCTTTTATATGAAATCACTATATATCTGAAAATAGTAGTCACTTTAAACAACTCGAAGTGTTAAATAATTGCTATAAATTCAGTTTTAATTTCCTACGTTTCACATATTGCTAAAATATTTATAAAAAAAAAAGTAAATAAAAAATGTTCTTTTGAAAGAGATACGTAATGCGTATTCCCAAGATACATATAGCGCATGCACATTAAGAATATATATGCCATACTTAAAAAAAATAACATTTTTTTTATCTTTCTTTGATAAAAATCTTAAGTTTAGCAATATCTGAAATTTATATCATTAGAATTGGATCTGCAGCAATTGTTTGACATTTCAAGCAATTTAAAGTAACTTTATTTTAAGAAGTACAACGATTTCAACGCGTGGAAAAAATTGTTTTATTCTACTTCCTTTCTAAAAACGAAATTTAAGCAATTAAAACGAAACGCATGAGCAAATATAGGTGATTATTTAATCGCCTATTTTGTGTTAGTATTAGTCTGAAAATTACATTTTCGTATGTGGGATGGTAGAGATATCTATGGTATGGTTACGTATTCGTGTGTGAATATTTGTTTTTGTAATCGAAACAAAAGCGGTAGCAATTCGGCTGACTGACGTGAACATATTGAAATTTATACGTTATTCAAAATATCTTTTGACCGTCATTGATATTTTGCATGGAATAGTAATGAACAACTACCATGAGGGTGTGCATGGATGTGCAAGCGATATGTATTCGTGAGTGAGATAGTTAATTTTTTAAATTAAAAGATTTTTAATTTGCAAATTACTGATTTCGAAGCTTCTAAATTCTTACATTAAAAATTTGAAAATCTGTGGATATGAAATTTCCAAATTTCTAATCTTTTAATTTTCCAAGGAGTCAAATCTGAAGATTTGAGATTCTTATATTTTTAAACTTTTTACTTTCCCAATGTCCGAATTGAAAAATTTGGAAGTTTAATATTTCTACATTTCTGAATTTTGAAATTTGGATATGTATAAATATAGAACAAATTATCAAATTTCTAAATTTGACAATTCGGAAATTAAAAATTTGAAAATTTGGAGATAGAAATGTTTGCATTTCTAGATTTTCAAATTCGCCAATTCCGAAATTTTTAAACTTGATATCGCCTTTGATATCTGATACCTTATCACTGCACTTACCGACCATACCGGTGGCACGTGAATTTTCGGACGAGTACGTGATCTGCTCATCATTGGCATTGGTGCTCAACATTGGAACATTTTTTTTAAGAATCACAGCTTAAAATTTTAGTTCCTTATTTCTCGAAACGCCATCAGAATTAATTCTATCATGCTTAAGTAATTTTACGACCGCGTTTGAATCCTTTCGACGATGCTTAAGTAGCGTTTGGTCTTAACTGTTAAATGTTAATATTTTAACGTGCTTTATATTTGCATATCCAGTTTTTTAGAGAATAATAAATTAAAAAAAATTCATATAGCATTTTTAAATATTCTAAATTAAGAGCATTGCTCAAGTTTTGTTAAATAATCTGTTTAAGTACACTACAATGAAGTATGATAACTTCATTTTTTATCTTTATTTATAATCATTTATAAAAAGCGATTACTCTTCGATATAATCGACCTTTCGGTTCTTAAAGGGAGACCCTTACCAAGGGTTTTTACATAAAAGGGTTCATATATAAATCACTTTATATATGTTGTTGTAAATAAAGATGATAAATGGAAAACTCTTATATTAAACATGTTATATTGTGAATAGTATGAAATAAAGCACGGAGTATAATTTTGGAACTACACTTACACTGCCGCTCAAAAGTATGTGGACACTTATATTTTCTTGAAATTTGTGTTACAAATTGTATATTTTTATTGTTAAACAATATTTGTTGCTAAATTTTATTATGAATATGAATGTAATGTATTATAATAGTACTAAATTAACAATATCGTTATTCAATTTTCTTAAATAAATAAATGTCTATGGGATCACCTGGATAGACAATTTCGAAAAATTTCCTAAATTGGAAAAACATTTGTGGGAAGTCCTAGAATCGGTGTAGAAAGCTGTTAATAGTGCAATACTGAAAAAGTTAATAGCCACGATTAGTAATCGCGGTTATAAAAGCACGCGATGGATATGTGAACAAAAAGAAGATATAATTATTTTTTATCATTATCGGTAAGATATTTAATAAATTATTATTAAAATATGTTCTCTAACACTGTACGAACTGGAATACATACAGGTTAATCAAAATAATCAGAGGTATCATAACTTTTTTTTGAGGCATTTATAAGGATTCAGGAAGTGTCCACATACTTTTGAGCGGGGGTGTATACTGCATATTACTGAGGTCATATGCAAAATGTTCATTTAAACTTATGTCCGAAATTCGAGGTTTTTAGTGTTGGACAACATAACTCCAAAAACAATAAGTTGAAGGCAAAATGCGTCTAGTTAGTGTTCTTTGATACTCAATAAATTTCACAAAATCAAAACGTTATTTCCAAAAACTTTTAAAGTATTCATTTCTTCATAATAACACTTTTGTATTCGAAACATACGACTTTTGTGATCGTAAATCCGTCATTAACATAAAAAGTGAATTTTTGAAGTTACGTTGTCTGACTTTAAATCCTCGAAATGCTTTATCAAACAGATATAAGTATTCACAGATTTATGGACAAAACTAAAAATACACAATTATATATGTATATAATTCTCAATGACAGTTATTGTTTACAAGAACAAGAAGTTTGGAAATTTATTCAAAATGCATTTACTATTGTTTCCAATACAGTTGGAATATTTAAAAGAATTCAGCAACTAATGCGACGAATGAAAGTGTGTCCTTACAAAGGGAGGAAGTTTCGAACATTTTTTACAACTGCCACAATAAATCATAAATATCTTTGAAAGCATATATCTCTTCAATAAAGTATCTTCGAACATAAGTTTATATGAACTTATTTCATTTATTTAATTTCTGTGACACATGGTATAAGTTTGGTCCTAACTTTTTTGGACAACCTTATAGAGGATGGCTCACGCAACTGTATCAGATTATAACTCTGTTACCAGTCGTAATACAGAAAAATAGCAAAGGAGATAGATAGATGATCCAAAGAGTACTATATTCAGCTGACGAAATTTTCACAAATGCAGCGGAGCATATCAACTGAATTATTTTTTTTTAATGGAAATGCATAATCTTTTTACACGGTTGGATTTCTTTCGTCATTCTACGTAAAAATATATCGAGGATCAATAGTAAACAAATTATTATTTATCAAGGTATTTTAAGAAAATGTTATTGAAAAAGATGCTTAACCCCTTGCACTATGACCTATTTGTCAGGTGCGTCAGTCAGAACTAACTAAACACAGCTACAATATTAAAACAGACAAAGAATGTTGAAATGTTATGACAACATGGTATTATGCAATCGTTGACTATGCAAATTATAATTGGACTTGAACTCCAAATTGAAGCATATTCAAAATTCGAGTAAAATTGATCCCAACTGAAGTACCGGTGCGTCACGAGTCAGACTCGTCAAAATAGAGCAAGGGTTTAAGCACTTCATGGCAACTAAATTTGGAATTCTTCTGGTAAGATGGCGCACTGGCATACAATTCAAGAGTGATCATATAATATTGAAAAAATAAGTATGAGAATAAACTTATTAGCACACGTACCTCGTCTTGGCCACTTCTAATCTGATCTAAATCCCCTTGATTTTTTCTATGTGATTATTTAAAAGATAAGATTCATTCAAATTCTATAAATTCTGTAGAGGGTCTGATAGAACGGGTAGTGCAATGTGCAACAATAAACAGATCGTCTTAACTCAGTTATGAACAAAATTGCAAAGCGTTGTCTGAAATGTGTACAGTGTAATGAAGAAGCGTTTCAACACCTTCAATAAAGATATTTTCCTAAAATACCGTGATAACTAAAATTTGTTCACTATTGCACTCCAATACTTTTTTATGTAGAATGGCGAGAGATTCAATTGTGCAAAAAAATTATTTCTATTAAGAAAAAAAATACAATCGTGGAATGCATCTGGGCCACTACCCTTTTAAAAAGAACTTTATCTCATGAATATAGTATTCTTTGAACCATATATCTTCTTTCTTTGACATTTTTCTGTATCGACATTAGTTACGGAATTTTAATTTAGTATAATATTAATGATATTCACAATTTTCTTTTAATAATTTGGAGACGTTGAATTTGTAATGCAGGCTACGACATTCAACGCGTTAATACAGCAATCAGTATTAGTATTATTATTAAGAATTACTAAATAATGTTTCTAATTTAAAGATCTATAATAAAATATGTTATGTAAAACATAATATACCACTTATATCGAATTTTTATAGCAATTATACAATTGAAATGTTAAATATAATATCTCATAAAGCAGTGGTCACCAAACTATGACCCTCCAAAGATGTTCCCCGACTTTTATATATAAATATTATATAAATAAGAAATATTAAGTTTATAAAATGATATTAACCTGTTAACCGGAGAATAAACTTTTGGTCAATTCGTTTCACAATGGGTACTTTTTTCTTCATAGTTATAAGTAATATCATCACACCTCAAGTAACCAGGTTATTACTAATGCTTAAAATACTGAAATGCATACTATAACGAAGGACAAGAACTACATAAAACTTAATGCGTTCAAAATATTACGGCAAATTTCAAAAAGGCAAAATATTTCGAAAAATCGTTAAAAAATTAACGAAAAATGTTATCATGCCCATTGCAGCAGTAGTTGGTGTACGACGAAATATTTCGTCACACCCATTTAACAGGATAAGTTCTGAATTTTAGTTATGATATTTAAATGTAGATATTTTTCATTAGAAACTATGTTTCTTTATACATACAATGTAAATTAATGTTCTAATAAATTTTCAAGAAAAATATTTTTCGTCAAGCTCCTAGGTTTTTGAAAATATTAATTAGTTTTTCAAAGTGTTCGATGACTCCTGTTATAAAGTATAAAAAAAGATGAGGAATTCATGTGAACGAGCTTAAATACGTTAATTCTCTTCGGTTTAATGACATGTTATCCTCATCGAAGTATTTTTACCTTTTTAATTCAAGCATCGCAAATTGGATCTTTAACCAATATCACTATTAATAGATCATGTTTCATAAGTAGAAAATCTTTCACCAATATTCCTTAACACTAGATTTACTGGTTAATGACCAGCTATCTTTTAATTGAAACTGAAGTACAAAAATAAATAAACTAGTTTATACAATGGCTTTTTTTTCTCAACAAAAGTTAATATTTTAATAAAAGCTTCTTAATAATTTTTGTAATATAGAATAATGTGAATTTCGTAAATTTAGCATTAATTTTATGTCGACTTTGGTCTCCATCTGAATGAATTTCGATTAAAAAGGGTTAAATTAAGTTCACTTTAACCCTTTCGTTATTATGAGTGACAAAAATATTTTTTGTGTGCAATATAGGCTTCATCCCTTATTCTTAGTTTAATAGCAAGTATTTTTAGTATTCTTAGTTCAATAACAGAACATATTCTTAGTTCATTTAAATTTGAATTATGGAATCGTGATATTTAAAGTCTAAATAATAAAAATTTTCTTATTCCATCCTACATCATTATTACATATGTTATTCTTCGTGTAGATTTATACTACAAACAAGGAACTTATAGTTTCATTAGTTGTTGCTGTTTAAGTTATTTAAAAATTACCAGCTAAGTTATACTACATCTACGCATATGTTCATATAATGTTACAAGGATTAATACAAAAGTAGTACCTGTATTTTTTTCAAGAACTGAAGTTGCTAAAATTATCGAGGTATTTTATAAATTATAGTGGTATTAAAATTACCTTATCGAGGTATCCTTGAATTTTCCACAAACATTCGGTTATTATTTGACAAAATCACTATCATATTTATCGTTTTCTTTACATTACAAATTTCAAATAAATACAAAATAAGAGGTATTATTTTTATATCGTCTTTCAGAGTAATTGTACTTGTTATAACGACATCTAATATGAAACACCAAAATATTTCATAACGTAAATAGCAAAATCTGTCTGTGTAAAGTATTTTGTTCTAAATAATAATCAGTCATATTAAAATTCGAGCTTCAATTGAAGATACTCAATTCGAAGCATTATTATAGTCTATAATGTATAAAAACTTCTAAAAAGCAAGTTAAACAGTTAAATTTTTTAATGGGAGTAAGTTGTTATACATATTGTATTGTTTTTGCAAGATTTGTCATTAACTCTTTTAATTCTGAACAACCTTGTTAGCAACACGTATGAAATATAATTTGCGTTCATTTCTTGTTCCTCAATTTCGTAATATTCTAATAATTTCTAATATTCCAATTCCAATTTCGTTTCTTTTCCAGCTTTGTAAATATCATTTTTATTATTTTTTTTTTTTTTTATTTTTTTCTCAAGCTACTAAATCGAATCGATTCGATATTTTCCATTTTTCTCATAAGCGCAATTCTTTCGATCAGTACTAAAAGGATTAAACGTATTTGTTTTTAAGTATTCAAAGGAATTTACCATTAAATTAATTTTTTTCTTAGGATAATTATTTTCCGATCGAAATACGTGTACATGTACTCAATATGGAACACGTTGAGTATTTATAATATGGAACATATTCTTTATTAATATTACATACATTTCTGTCTATGTTTTCATTATATCACTGTAAGTACAATATTTTTTCGATAAATACTAGATTTTGGAGTTTCGGAAGCTTTTCGAGAAAACGGATATTTATCGAGCAGTCAATCGAGCGCTCATTCGTGTTCGTTTGTCTGTTCCCGGTTGTAGCCACATATACAGTGGATTATTATTATTATTTTTTCTTAAATATCTGTTGCATAACGTACTCAAGTACACTCAAGAGCAAATTTGGCTTCCTGTAAAAAATTGTTGCGAAATTCAGAATTTCTCAAATTCAGGAGTTTGGGATTTGGAAATATGAAATTTGGGAATTTGAGAATTGCAGGATTTGATAACGAGATAATTTGAGAATTGAGAGACTTAGAAATGTAATAATTCGAAAAGTGAAGGACTTAGAAATATGATAATTTAAGAATTTTGAAACGTGATCATTTGAATATATGAGAATGTGGAGATTTGAAAATGCGATAATCTGGGAATTTGGAGATTTGGAAATATGATAATTTAGAAGTTTGAATTGAGCATGTAAGAATTGAGGAATGTGGGAGTTTGGGAAGGTGAGAACTTGGGAATGTGGGATTTAGGAATGTGGGAATACTGCATATTTGTCAGTCCGAATCTGAGAAAATGTGATAATGCAAGGTTTTCGTAACGTAGGAGTTCTATGATGTACGAATTTCGAAATTTGGAGATTTAAAAATTATAAAATTTGAGCCTCTGAACATCTATCCAAAATATGGAAATTAGGGCATCAGGGAATATGGGATTTGGCCTCCATAGTTAAAAGAAGCTTATGATGCACCAAATCGTCCACATTTCTCTGTGTATTTTTCACTACACCATACGTGATATGGTTAAATGATGATATATTAAAATATATTATATAAGGGTATTAAAAAAAAAACAGGCGATAAAGTGGATGCATATAGTAAAATATGCTGTTATGGATTATTGTATGTCGTAAATTTAACTGAAGTTTTCGGCGTGCATCACAGAAACTAAGGTCAAGCGGTGATTAGATATACGTATAAACAAAGTTATTCAGAATGTCGACCATAATAATATATTTCAAGGTTACTGAAACTGATAAAGTGTGTTCCCTTTTGTGAATAATTACCATATATAAAATGTTTTTACAAATATCTCTGAAAGTAAAACCGAACTGTGGTTATATGTATAGGAAAAAGTTGTTCCGATTGATGTCCTTGACAACATATTTCAAGGTCTTTGAAATCGGTGAGGTATACTCTTTTCTATATAATTACCAAAGATTATTTACAAATATTATACGATGCACAGAAAGTCATAATATAGTAATAATTTCTTTTGTAAATGGAGAATTTTGAACGATATCAAAGTTGACTTCATCGATCTGTTAGAACATTTTATGTAATCGGGTATTAAAATATAATATTAGAATATTGTTTAAAAATCTTAGGATAGAAATATCTTGCGAATTTTTTTACTTTACATGGTAATTTTGATTTACTCAGAATTTTCTAAAAAGTCGATTTATGTGAAAAAATGCTGCTCCGTTAAAAAAGAAAAACGATGAAACGGTTAATATTAAAATCTGAGATCTTTTACTTAAGCAAAATTTTACATTTTTCATTTTTATAGTTAAACTTTTTTATATGCATTTTTAAATATAATGCAAATGATTAAGGTGGTAAAAATATTTTAATTTTTGTTCAGTTGAAGTAATTATTAATATGAGTACAATTGCGCTGTATAAGATGGATAGTAAGTCAATTTTTATCTTTTTGAAAAATTTTCCTTAAACGAAGCTGAATATAAAAAAATATTGTTCTTTCTTTTTGACTTATTTTTGCACTTTTCCTACACAACATATCGCAGTCCAAAAATAAACTTTACATTCTTCAAAATTTATGTAACAAAAAGGACTTTACACTTGTTATATAGTTTTATCTATTTACATAATTATTCATAGGCCATGTAAATTGAGTTCAATACGTAATTTAATTGATTATTACTCAGAGAAGTTAAAACGTAAAAATTGTTAAAAAGCAATGTTTGATATAATCAAAAATATGGAGATATATGCATATTCTGTTCCTTATCCAATCGAATGCGTGCGTATATATTGTTAATGCATGTGAAAGAGTCTGTTTCTAACGGCTATTTATCAAGCAGTTATTCATCGAGCAGGGGCAGTACATCGTAGTAATAATAGCAGCAAAAAAATAGGTCAATACGTTCGCATGTGAGTAATGTGCTCAACATACAGAGAAAGAAAAACATCACATCAGATAAATCGAAAACAGCAGAAGACATTTGTCTCATTTTTTCTCTAACTTAAATAAATATCCATTATTCATAATAAAAATGAAGTTTTTAGATAACATTTTTTCAACTCACTTTTAACTCTTTCATATTTTTTTACCATAATCTCAACACATTACTAACTAATAATATTTATTAATTCAGTTACGTTTCTTTCGTTGAAGAGAAAACATCTCTGTCTCTGGCAAGCTTTTAAAATCAGGTGTTTCATATTAGATGCAGTTGAGCTATTTCAGCCGATGTATTCTAGATATTTTGGGTACATAAACATCCGGAGTTTTAATGATCACAGTAAAAGACGGATGTAATGATGAAAACTTACCATCAAACATTGGTGGACTGCGGTTTCCTCTAGGCGATAACGGGATTGTGAGTGAATTAAAGAAATACTCGATGAGCACGGTTGAAACTCAGGCAAAAGTAACTAAAATAAACCAAGGATACAAAAATGAATTAACGATTGCGTGACATATAAAAAAGAAAAGTGATGTATCGACGAAGGTAATCAAGCGACGTAGAACGATGTCGAAAGACGTGCATGTTGGTGTTGATGTTCTCGTTCATGGGAATGATTCGGAGCATTATACAGTTAACATTTGTGTACCTTGATTACAGTCGGTTACGGCTACAAGATGATAGAGCAGCCAGCTCTGTAATTCCATCACTGCCGTACCCCACGCCACCTGAAAAAACACATTATCCACAAACATTAGGGTTACTTCGAAATAGTTTATAGACAAATTAACTACAACGTGTCAATTCATATATTTTTTCCTTGAACGTGTAAGTACCGGGTGATCAAGATAAAAGGAATTATACTGTCGTGATATTTGAATTGAGCGCTCGAGAGGGGTCACGTGATGTCCAGGCCTCTTTTTATCTTGGCCACTCACTACTATACATGTTACTATAATGGGCAGATCAAGAAATTTAGAATATCGAATTGAGAAATTGGCATGCTTAGAGATTTTAAATTCGAGAAGTTGAGGGTTTTCAGACGTTTCGTATTTTACAAATTTTTCAACTTTTAAATATTAAAAAGAAATGTAAGAATTTAATAATTATCTATTTTTTCAAGACTGATGCTGGAAATATCCAGTTTTTAAATTTAGAGATA
Source organism: Megachile willughbiella (assembly GCA_945859595.2). Taxonomy (NCBI): domain Eukaryota; kingdom Metazoa; phylum Arthropoda; class Insecta; order Hymenoptera; family Megachilidae; genus Megachile; species Megachile willughbiella. The sequence goes on from OX243796.1 coordinate 18,667,344, forward strand.
TGTTAATTTGGGAAATGAAAGAATTTTTATTAAAGTTCGAAATTCAATAAAATTAGCGTTTATTAAAATTTGATGAAACTGAATTTTTGTTAACATTTTTTTTATTTTAAAATAGTAAGCAAATTTCAAACTTAAAAATTAGGAAACTTAGAAACTTGGAAAGTTGAACATTTAAAAAATTCGAAAATAAAAATATTTTTAAGTGTGCTACTCATTTCTTATGTTTTGGAAATATCTAGATTACAAATTTAGAAATTTAGGAAGTCGCAAATTTAGAAATATAAAAATTTTAATTTTCATCGTTCAAATTATTCAATTTAGGGATGACGAAATTTAGAATTCAGAATTTAAAAATATAGAATTATCGAATTTTTGAATATCAAAATTTAGAAATTTAAAAACATAAAAATACAGAAATTCAATTTTCCAATTTTCACATTATTTAATTTGGAAATTTAGAAATTTATAAAGTAGAAAATTTGTAAAATGTAGAATCGAGAATTTCAAAATACAGAAATATCCAATTTTTGAATTTCCAAATTTAGAAATACAAAAATACAAGAATTCAATTTCCAATATTTACACTATTTAATTTAGAAATTTATAAAGTAGAGAATTTGAAACATTTCGAATCGAGAATTTCAAAATACAGAAATATCCAATTTTTGAATTTCCAAATTTAGAAATACAAAAATTCAATTTCCAATATTCAAATTATCTAATTTGTAAAGTAGAAAATTTCCAAAATTTAGAATTGGGAATTTAAAAATACAGAAATATCCAATTTTTGAATTTCCAAAGAAATGCAAAATTTCCAAGTTTCACATTATTTAATTTGGAAATGTAGAAAGAAGGTAGAAAATTTACAAGATTCAAGAATATAGAAATTTAGAATCACAGAACACAAGTATCAAATTTTCAAATCTACAAAATTTAGAATAAAAAAAATTGTCAAATTACCAAATGTACGTGTCAAATTTCACAGTCGCCCATCGCTGCGTTACAATGGTCTTATTGTTAAAGTAAAACCCTGGATTTTGAACTGTTCAAAAAAAGAAAATGAAAAAAATTATTGTTATATATTTTGTACAAACGAAAAATGAAAAAACTTATTGTTGTATATTCAGGTTGAGTAAAAAATGAACTAAGTTGACGCACACGTACTTCTCATTTGTGTAATTTGTGCCAGTGACCGAGGTCGAAACCGATACACTGGAAATGACACATAATGTACGTTGCGGTTTGTTGTCACGTGGAATAATCATATGCAGAGCGTCATATAACTGGTGATAACTAGCAAATGGCATGGTAATTTTAAAAGAAAAAATAAATCGAAAATCTAGAATAATATTTATGCCTGCAAGATTTCCTGCTCAATAAAATTTATTTTAAACACGCGTGTATTTAGTATTTAACTACGGTTCTATCATTTCAAATTTTACTTAATAATTTACATGTAATAGTAAATTAAGAATTTTTTAAATTACATTTCAACGTAATTTACTATTACATTTAAATTTAATATTATAAATTTATATCAATAGTAGAAAATTAAATTAAGTTTAATTTTACTAATAAATTAAATATACACAAGTAATTCGCTGTATTCTCATTTTTGGAAAAGTAATAAATTTTAAATGTTACAAAGTAAATATTACTAATTTCAAATTTTCAGGTTTTTAAGTTTAAAAACTCTCTGCTCTTAAATCTTTCAATTTGCAAATTGACACATTTTCGTATTATAAAAATTTCAAATTTTGGAGTTTATAAACTTACAAGTTTGCAAATTTTCAAGGAGTCAAATCTTCAGATGTACATATTTGCAAATTTAAAAAATTTCAAAGCTCAAATTTGCAAATTTTTACGTATTTGGCTACATTTACAAATGTGCAAATTAAAAAAAGGTCATGTTTCAAAGATTAGGGATTTACAAATTTTCAAAATACAAAATCTTCAAATTTACAAATTTTTAACTTTCTCGAGTTAGTTCACCAATGTATGTATAAGTTTTTAAGATTCCAAACCTTCAGATCCAGAAATTTACAAATGTTTAAATTTTCCTTCTTTAAAGAATTCAAACCTATAAATTTAAAAAATGTAACTTTTACACGTTCACATTAACTAAACATTAAATTTGAAAAATCGATTAGTCATAAAAAGCGTGATATCCCATAGAGAGCGCAGTTTTCTAACCACGCAGCGAGCACGAAGGGTATACATACTATATAGGTATTCCGAATCGATTTTCGCGAAAAGCTTCCAGCAAATCATACTTTACGTGTCCAATTTATTTTCGCACATACAATTAGCATGTTTTCGCGTGTACCAACAGCTACACGCCACAGAGTATATAGCCAGGAGGCATAATCGTATGGAAGTTGGATCGATTTGTAAGGAGCGTCAAGGCAAGCCAGAGACTCTCATTCTCTCATTTGTCGAAGTAATAAGGGCAAATGGATATGCTCCGGACATTATCTAGTCCCGATACAGCCAGCTAGAGTGTATTTCGAGAACGTGACGAACATCGATATCGGTCGAGTGTCAGGTATTTCAAAATTTCCTGTCGTTTGACCCGAATGCGAGTCTTCAAGGACTTCGAGCATCCCGACGATCTCCTGCCACTCGACATCAGAGATGCCTTTAAACGTACTCGAACTATCAAAACCATCTGATGTATCTCAAACTGCGTCCACACTCGTCTATAACGTAGGCCTCCCATGGAAAACGAACACATATGTAAGCTTGAAAATGTCCAAATCTCAAAATCTTTTGTGATTTTCCAAATCACGAAATTTTGAATTACTAGACCTCAAAATTCCGTTGTCCCGGAATTCATATTTCCTCTATATTCTGATATTATGTCCTGAAATCGGTATATCCCGAAATTGCTATGTCCGAAAATATCTGCAGTACCTGGCCATCGAATTAGGACCACGTACGAAAATTTCACTTTTGGGCTATAACAATATATTACATATAGGAAATTGTTTTAGGTAATGCAAAATTGTTACTAAATACGTTGATAACGATATATACATAGCAATTTGTTACTATCGTAATAATAAATTGTGTGGGTGATGATTAAGGGCTGTGCGAGCGTTTACGTTAGGCTCGAGTATCAATAGTGCGTCAGGTGAAATTTGAATGTCATAGAAAATGTCTGCCTACTCAGAAGACTAGTTTGCAACTCTCCAACCACATTATCTGAGTTGAAAAGAATTACAGATATTTGGGAAAATAATGAAGACATAAAGCATATGATCAATGTATACAGAGCATGCCAGATACAAGCTCTCACCAAAGCAAGGGGTGAAAATACAAGATATTAATATGTGTTAATAATGTTATGTACAGTAGTAGTGTATCATGTTAATAGCTAACAAATTATATCATTGTAATTTGAACAGGTCGTTTAATTTTACGGAGAACGTGAAAAATGCAGAAAATTTGTAGTGGTCCTAATTCGATGGCTAGGGACTGTATATTCGGACATCTTTATGTTCCGAAATTCCTATACCCTGGTTACTCTACATTCTGAAGTCTCTATATTCTGATAGCATTTTGTTCTGAAAACTCTATCTGCCGAAGTTCCTATGTCCCAAAATCCCTATATTCCGATATCCTCATGTCCTGAAATCCCTGTATCTCGAAATTCCTTTATCCCGGAATCTCTGTATCCCAAAGTCCATATATTCTCATAGTATTCTGTTCTGAAATCTCCATATTCTGAAAACTCTATCTGCCGAAGTTCTTATGTCCCAAAATCTCTATATTCTGATATCCTTATGTCCCGAAACCCCTACATCCTGAAATTCTAATGCGCCGGAATCCCTATGTCCCGAAATTTCTATATTCTGATATCATTATGTCCCTGAAATCACCATATCCCGAAGTTCCTATGTCACAAAATCCCTATATTCCAATATCCTTGTCTCGAAACCCCTACATCCTGAAATTCTAATGCGCCGGAATCCCTATATCCCGAAATTTCTATATTTTGATATCATTATGTCCCTGAAATCACCATATTCCCGAAATTCCTATACGCCGAAGTTTCTATCTTCCAAAATGCCTATATTCTGATATCCTTATGTCCCGAAACCCCTACATCCTGAAATTCTAATGCGCCGGAATCCCTATGTCCCGAAATTTCTATATTCGGATATCATTACGTCCCTGAAATCACCATATCCCGAAATTCCTATACGTCGAAGTTCCTATGTCCCAAAATCCCTATATTCTAATATCCTTATATCCCGAAACCCCTACATCCTGAAATTCTAATGCGCCGGAATCCCTATATCCCGAAATTTCTATATTCTGATATCATTATGTCCCTGAAATCACCATATCCCGAAATTCCTATACGCCAAAGTTCCTATGTCCCAAAATCCCTATATTCTAATATCCTTATATCCCGAAACCCCTACATCCTGAAATTCTAATGCGCCGGAATCCCTATGTCCCGAAATTTCTATATTCTGATATCATTACGTCCCTGAAATCACCATATCCCGAAATTCTTAAGCTTTCGTCAAATTACACTGTCCAACAAATTTTAACTTTTTGTCGACGTTTCTATTTTCGTTCAATGATTCTTATAGGTTTTTTCGCGCTGATTACGAATCTGCAACCCGTTTTTCTCCAGCACGTACAGTTTTTGAGAAATTTGAGTTTGAAATAAAAACACATTTTTTAAATTTGAACCAATTTTGTGAGATAACTATAAAAGATACTAAGATTCTGTTTGTATCATAAGATTCTATAGACTTTCCTGAATACAACGATATCTGGCTTTTACGCATTCTGAATATTTAAACATGTTTAAACAATCATTGAACGCTGAGAGGCATGGATTTTGCACCAATTTTTAGGTATATTTTTCAATTTATCTTAAAAAGTAAGGGTCTAGCGGAAAATCGAACTATACTACGCGATAGAGCAGATTTTCACCTTTAAAAAGCACCCATACAAAGTTGTAACGTCGTTTTTTTTACGATGCTAGAAACAAAATAGCTGCGCGGGAAACGGAAAACGGACAGTGGTGCTCCGCGTCAGAGCGGCCGTTCCGTATCCTGCCCATATTCACGCGATGCAACTCTGGCGCGGAGCACCACCGTCTTTTTTCCGTCTCCCGCGCAGCTATTTTGCTTCTAGCATCGTAAAAAAAACGACGTTGCAACTTTGTATGGGTGTTTTTTAAAGGTGAAAATCTGCTCTATCGCGTAGTATAGTTCGATTTTCCACTAGACCCTTACTTTTTAAAATAAATTGAAAAATATACCTAAAAATTGGTGCAAAATCCGTGCCTCTCGGCGTTCAATGATTGTTTAAACATCTTTAAATATTCAGAATGCGTAAAAGCCAGATATCGTTGTATTCAGGAAAGTCTATAGAATCTTATGATACAAACAGAATCTTAGTATCTTTTATAGTTATCTCACAAAATTGGTTCAAATTTAAAAAATGTGTTTTTATTTCAAACTCAAATTTCTCAAAAACTGTACGTGCTGGAGAAAAACGGGTTGCAGATTCGTAATCAGCGCGAAAAACCCTATAAGAATCACTGAACGAAAATAGAAACGCCAATTGGCTGTTGGACAGTGTTATCAGGGTAACCTAACTTTTATCAGAGTAAAGATTGCATGAGCTAGTTTACGTACTATCCCTTAATTATTTATTTTTCTTTTCCAATTTCAATTTAAAAATAAGTGCTCATCAAACATCCTTAAATCTCGAGTTAATAACATTGATTATATCATATGAGTGTACATAAATTGCAGACAAGTTAGGAGTAAAAAAATGATTACATAAGTGGTCAAAAGTAGCGCAGTGGCCACAGACAGTAGAGAAGATATCTACCCTACTGATTTTGACTTTTACGTCATAACGCCGTTGCTTATGGTCACTGTATGAAACATTTCTTTTCAATAAGTGTGTCCTCTCATCCCTGAAATTTCAGAACTTGTGTACATGAAGTGCCTATTTCTATCAAAACGATGCCCTGAAGCTGTGGGGCGCCACAGTTTACTATGAGATAAACCTCGGGGCAGCAGCGACAGAAAATAAAAGTAAACGACTCGCATCGAGTGTTGCACCAATAATTCACAAAGTGCTCGGTTCTCAATACGTTACACATGAGTTGAGCAGGTACGTTCGATCAAAAAATATAGTTCAGACAGATACAGATGTATATGTATTTAGAACGAACATACAGACAAGAGCAAATCTGGCTCCTCTGCGGGAAATACAGGAAATAGAGGAACGTGACCTCGGATTCGTTGATTTTTAGGGAGTTTTGGAAATTTGTAAATTTGGCAAACTTGGTGTTTCGAGATTTACGGATATAAAAATCTAGGAATTTACATTTTGTGATTTAGGGATTTAAGAATTTGGGAACTTTAGACTTTTGGGGGGTTTGAGATTTGGAAATAGGACATGAAAATTTAAGAATTTGGAGACTTACAAATTTTGTAATCTAGGAATTTAGGGATTCAAGAATTTGGGAACTTTAGACTTTTGGGGGGTTTGAGATTTGGAAATAAGACATGAAAATTTAAAGATTTGGAGACTTACAAATTTTGTAATCTAGGAATTTAGGGATTCAAGAATTTGGGAACTTTAGACTTTGGGGATTTTGAGATTTGGAAATAGGACATGAAAATTTAAGAATTTGGAGACTTACAAATTTTGTAATCTAGGAATTTAGGGATTCAAGAATTTGGGAACTTTAGACTTTTGGGGGGTTTGAGATTTGGAAATAAGACATGAAAATTTAAGAATTTGGAGACTTACAAATTTTGTAATCTAGGAATTTAGGGATTCAAGAATTTGAGAACTTTAGACTTTTGGGGGTTTGAGATTTGGAAATAGGACATGAAAATTTAAGAATTTGGAGACTTACAAATTTTGTAATCTAGGAATTTAGGGATTCGAGAATTTGGGAACTTTAGACTTTGGGGATTTTGAGATTTGGAAATAGGACATGAAAATTTAAGAATTTGGAGACACAAATTTTGTAATCTAGGAATTTAGGGATTCAAGAATTTGGGAACATTAGATTTTGGGGGTTTGGAGATTTGGAAATAGGACATGAAAATTTAAGAATTTGGAGACTTACAAATTTTGTAATCTAGGAATTTAGGGATTCAAGAATTTGGGAACTTTAGATTTTGGGGGTTTGGAGATTTGGAAATAGGACATGAAAATTTAAGAATTTGGAGACTTACAAATTTTGTAATCTAGGAATTTAGGGATTCAAGAATTTGGGAACATTAGACTTTTGGGTGGTTTGAGATTTGGAAATAGGACATGAAAATTTAAGAATTTGGAGACTTACAAATTTTGTAATCTAGGAATTTAGGGATTAAAGAATTTGGGAACTTTAGACTTTTGGGGGGTTTGAGATTTGGAAATAGGACATGAAAATTTAAAGATTTGGAGACTTACAAATTTTGTAATCTAGGAATTTGGGGAGTTTATAGGTTTTAGGGATCTAGGAATTTGGGTGAAAGAGATGTAGACTTATGGAAATTTGTGGATTTGTAGGTTTAGAAGTTTCGAGATCTAGGAACTTGGAGACATGGGAGTCTAGGGGTTTGGGTATACAGAAATTTGAGAATGTAGGATTTTGGGGACCTAAGAATTTGGGAACAATGAGAATTGGGGATGTAGAGATATAGAAATCTAGGAATTTGTAGGTTTAGACATTTTCTATTCTAGAAGTTTGGAGACAGAGGAATTTGGAAGCAATGAAATATGGAAATCTAGGGATTTGTAAGTGTAAATATTTCAGAACTTAGGAATTTGAGGATTTAGAAATTTCAAAGTGGAGATATTTGGAAATTTCAATGATTGAAAATCTAGAAAACCAAGGATTTCGGAATTTGCATATCTCAAATACAAACTTCTAAATTTCCATATTTTCACACTTCCAAATGTTTATATTTTCAAATCCCAAAACTTCCAATTTTCTAAATCTTATTCATCCAAATATCTTAATTTTGACATTTCTAAATTTTTAAATTTCCAAATCTACCACTTTCAAATACCTAGATTTGTTATCTCTAATTTCGAATTTTCTAAATACCAAATCCTTCAGTTTTGCACTTCCAAATTCCCAAATTTCGTTATTACAAAATTTCTACATTTTTACATTTCTGAATATTCAAATTTTGAAACACAGAAACTGTTAAATTTCAGAAGGTTTAAATTCGGAAATTTGTAATTTTGCAAGTTATTAAATTTGAAAGAATGTAATGTTAACGTGAAAGTTTATTAGTTCCTAAATTCAGCAATTTAAACATCCTCAAGTTTTTAAAGTCTTAAATCCTCAAAATCGCCAAAGAAATTTTCGGAAATTCAAATTTCTGAAGTTTTAAATTTTCAAATTGCTAAATCTTAAAATTTTTTAAATTCTTCAATTTTTAAATTCTCAAATTCTCAAATTTCTAAATTCTTCAATTTTCAAATCTCCAATTCCCACGTTTCTAAATTCTTCAATTCTCAAATCTCAAATTTCTAAATCCTCTAATTCTCAAATCTCAAATTCTCAAATTTCTAAATTCTTCAATTTTCAAATCTCCAATTCCCACGTTTCTAAATTCTTCAATTCTCAAATCTCAAATTTCTAAATCCTCTAATTCTCAAATCTCAAATTCCTAAATTTCTAAATTCTTCAATTCTCAAATCTGTAAATTTTCTCATTTCCAAATCGCCAAATCTCCGGATATTCAAATTTCTAAATTTGTTATAACCCAAATTCAAAAACTTGCCAATTAAAAAGTGATAAGTACTAAAGGTTCTTTTCCGCGCATCACTGTTTTCTCCGGTCAATATCTGAATAATTGAAACCGTGAATACAGGAGTTCCACCGTATTTCGAAAATTTATTAGAGATTCAGTACAACCGGGACAGTTGTGACTCACCGATGGGTCATCGAAAGAATTTCTTAAAACTTTACTGACAGGTGACTCAATATTGCACATAAGAGACAGCGCGGCTGCGTTTTCGACCTCGCATTCACACGTATTCACATTTCCGGGAAGATTGTCGGTGAGCATGAAAGGTGAATGTACCTAATACTAATCATTCGTCGTATCTCGCAAAGTACACGTTAATATTTATTGATTATAAACTGAATTAGTATCTAAACACATGTAGAAAAATATACTGTGAGTCTTTTATTTTGAATGTGGCTTAAATTCATTTCTGAATTATAGTAACATAAACCACTTGAAATTAACTGTATCAAAAAACATTTAGCAGCTAAGTATTTTTAAAGTATGCGATAAGTTATATATGTATAGATTTTCGCAGTTATTTTGATAGTTACACAATTGACTTTGAAAGTGCAAGTCCAATCTATTATTGATAACGTCACAAACTATGAATTTTCAAAAGTTCGAAAGCAGTGGTGATGGTAGTTATAATGAATTATTAATTAGTAATATAATAATTAATTAGTATTAACAAGATTAATATTAATATAATCCCGTATACACAAAATGTAGATAAACAGTAAATTGTTATGTAATTTATACGATTTAAAGATTTCTTGAATTGCATAAATGGTATTTTTCAAGTGTTGTAATGAAATATAAAATAAAATGAATATTGTTTTCTCAATTCGAATCGAGTTGTTAATTTTGAAAGTGGCTTAAGTCCATTCCTAGTAAGAAAGCATATTATTCGCTTAATAATTGCTAGTATTTTAATAGGAATTGTAAATTTAACTCTCATACTCAAAAGCGTGATACATTGGTACCCTATACGTATATTTTTAATTTCATTGAAACAAATTCTTAAATATCTCAATTTAAATATAAATGTGCCTAGGCCACTTCCAAAATAAATGGCTCAATTGTAGTGTCATGTGATAAATAATTGGATGAGAGAGAAACATGTGAATACAGTGAAATTCTTATGTATACACAACACATGCTTTATCGAGCTAATTAATTAGTAAATTAATTTATTTCATATTGTCATGGCTAATGAATTAAAAATAAAATACACAAAATATAGATTAGTAAAAATTACATTTGAAAATGTATAAAGATATTCAATTATCAAAAAATAACTGGTTACTCTAATAAAAAATAAAAAAATGATCAAACTAAATTTATGTCACGAAAATAAAATATCCGTGAAAAGAACTTGAGAAAATTATACATACATGAATTAATGAATCTATATTTTTTGTGTAGGTAATATTAGGTCAGAACTTTGGCACGTTTTCTCTTTTCTATAGTTTAAATAAAAAATTTGTACATTCTAACAATTTTGACTTATGCTATATACCAGACTACAATTTCTCGTTATTAACAACTAATTCCATAAAAAATATCAATTATCACTCAAGTAATAGTAATTAAATTTATGGTATATGATATAAATGACATTCGCTTTATGCTCCCAAATAAATGAAAATAAAATCCCTGTATAAAATTTAAATAATAGTATATTTAATAAAAATCTATTTGTATAGTATACTATATTTATTGTATAGTATATAAATATACTATAGTATAGTAGTACAGTATATTCATATAGTATTTTTAATGAGAGCATACTATTAATTAGCATATTTGATAAAAGAAGTGGTGTATGACGAATCAATTTTCAAGGTATACTATTAATTAACGTACTTGATAAAAGTATACTATTAATTAGTATATTTTACAAAAAGAAAGTGGTTTATGAGAAGTTAATTTTAAAATAACTACAAGTAGTAGTAACGAACGCTAAACGAACAAACGAGGCCTCTAATAAAAAATGAATTAAAAGCGTTCAAGGATAGCGGAGAAGATATTATAATACAATTTGCTGTACGATAGCGTTCTAATTAGATGTTACCTACATACCATCAATTTGTATACATTACGGTTATGCAAGCACGAGCTGCATTCCTAATGTTTCCCCCTACACGAACGAAATTCAATTCCATTACCGGTAAAGGGTTCTAATTGACGTATTGCCGTGTCGAGACACTGGAAAGTTGCACGAGAGAACAGAACAGGTGATCGATCGTACAGCTTTCGCTCTCTTTACTTTAGCGGTTTCTTAACTGCGATCGATCATCGGCTAGCTACGTTTGCCAATTAGCTGCTTGTTCCAATTCTCGACTTATGTATTCGATTCCATGCAAACTAGGCCTGGAAAACTTTGAATAATTTCATTATTCGAACTAGAATCTTTAACTCTCCGTTATTCGTACATATACATATAAAATATATTCTCGACTTAATTATTTATAATTATTTCGACCTTTTGCGAAATAATTACGGATTTAATAACTTTAGAAAATTGAGATTTATAGTAGTTTTCGGCAGATGTTTTCCGAAGCCCTTCCTAGAAGCGCAATCGGCAGATGTCGCTTTTACAACTCCTAGCCACCATGAAATTGCCCGACCGCAGAGTTTGGACCTTGTTCCATGTTTAAAATTACATGCAAATATAATTTGTAATCTGTGTTTTAATATAGAAATCAACGTCGGTGATTACTCCAACTTCATAAATTTGTAAAATACTATAAATAAATAACGTAACTTTTAACCTTAATTTTGTCGTTAAACGTACCAAAATTTAACACGTAAGGAACACATCTAAAAATTATTATAAAATTGTTTTGATACTTAGACTTCAGTATATTCAAATTTACAGATTTGTAAACTTTAAAACTTACAAAATTTGAAATTTTCAACTCTGGAAATTTCATGTATATAAATTACCTTACTGTACATTTTTATATTTAGACACTTGCAAACTTTACATTTTTTTAATTCCCAAAGCCTTCAAATTTAGAAATCATACGCTTTTGTATTGTCCAAATTAGGAATTTCATGATTAAGTATTAAATTTTTACATTTTTAAATTTTAATTGCGGTCTTTAAAGTTATTCAATTTTCAAGTTTACGAATTTTCGAATTTAAAATTACTGGAAAATGTAATAATATTAAATTAAAAAATTTATCAGTTTTCAAATCTCCCGCTCACTTTTGTTATATCGCCACCATTTACCAGCTGAGCGAATATACTTTCACAAGAAAATTTAACGCATACTAATGGCGCCCGTCACATTGTAGCGCACGAAGATTCACGTACATCGCCGAACGTGAAAATTCGCCATTAAAGCACCACATGCATGGAGCTCCTTATATTGCCAATTTCAAGAATCCGCTTGTGGCGATATAACAATAGTCTACTCAATAGACTATTTCTGTATTATTTCTTCGCTGTATGTGTTAATTGTAAAATACTTTTACACTTTTAATAAATATTTGTTCATTGTAAAATACCATTATAGCAACTTTATTTGAATACTTTGAACTATCGAAAATGAATATTCTAGTGTAATTAAAATATTTTAATATTCAGATACATCGAATATTCACATTTTCCTATTTGTTTTACAAATTTTCCTGCCCGTATCGACCATCTTGTCTGAAGCGTTGTGAGATTTCTATAATTGGAATACATTTTCTAAAGTGTTCCACTTTCTTTTATTCAAATTGGGGAACAATGTTCCTCGTAACGAGACTTTTCCAGTCTTCCTTATTCGCACACATCTGTTACCAGTGACAGAGTTGTCATAATTTTCCGGTAAATACATTGTTCTCGGTCTGGATTGTATTCAAGCGGATCGTAGAAGATTTGATTGCATAAAACGGTATGTCAGTGCCGAGTGAAACTTACCGACTTCCGGTACGACTACGTTCAAAGCGGGTCAAAAGATTTCATTCTTGTATTTATCTATGTGAGATGATCAATTTTGTGAAATTAGCCTGTTCTTTATCTCTTTTCCGTATCGCATTGTTTTAATATTAAACGTATGTTGGGATAAAAAAATTCACTTCCGTTCGAAGATTATGAGTCAACCATGACTCATGCATTGAGGATACTGATACAGTTAAGCTGTGAATTACTTGACCAGATAAATTGACTGATTAATAATCAATATTTCTTAAGAACTGTTCTATCCAGGAAATGAGAAAAATTTCAAAAGAAAAATGAGTTGGTACTATACTAACAAAGAGCACGGTTATGAGAGATTCCAAGAATAATAGTTATATAATTGTATAGAAAAATAATAGCTTAGTGTAGTGTTTCTCAAATATCCATCTACTCTTAAATTTTCATTATTACCAAGTACCATATCATAAAAATAATAATAATAATAAATAACGAATAAATTCAAAAGGTACATTTTATTTAAAATGTCTATTATATTTTAATTTGGACATACACGTAACACAAATAATAACTCACATATTTCGTCTTTAATATACAAATTTATAACACACTATAAATCGTTATTTAATTTCAATAATTTCTCGTAAATGAGACGAGTAAAATTAACTAAATGAAGCGTATTGATTATATTTGCCGTTTAAATGTCTTAATATCATCTACTAATGATTCATATAATTACTTTTTTATCAATTGCTATCGCACTGCGCTTTGTTGTAAGCTCGCAATCTACGGCTATTGTTATTTGTACATACACGAAGTTGAACGAAGATTCGCGAGTGATTGCGCGCGAATTTGCAAACGACGCACAGTGTGTCGTTTGGCCAATCTAGCCGGACAAAAATACTGCTTCAAAGAAATATTGATTATCATTCGTTTTATTGGTTTTTTATTAATCAAAAACATGATATTTCATTAAATATTAATGATTATATATATTTGCTAAATTATTTAACAGTTAAATGAACATACCAATAAAATATACATACAAAATCATTATACAAATTTTTCTATTATATAATACATTATTTATTCTATAAAACTAGTATACAAAATCTTTATTATATTTTTTAAAACATGAATACATTTTTTAATGAGAGTCGCTTTCGTGTGATACGTCTTCCGAGGAACTGGAATCGATTAATGGTTCTTCCAAGAATTGTCGTATTTCTATTATTATATTTTGCCGGACAGTTTTTGGAGATGTACGTAAATGTGAAATAAGCGGGTCTGAAGAAATTAATAATCTGTTTAATAAATCCCTGTTAGTATCCATTGGGTGGTCCTTCGACAGTATACATACTGGACGGCACGAAGTGCAATTTTTAGAGTCCTGACCATATCCTAACAAGAGGTGAATATAGCCCCCAAAGTGGGGGGTGAGAATAATATTACATTTAAATGTGTAAATTGCAAAATTATATACCTTTTTATGAGGAATCCAAATATAAAAATGGAATTTTTGTGTGTTAGGGATTTCCGTTTTAACGAGACGCGCATGCGTCAGCGCGATATGTGTAAATAAAAACAATAGATGTCAAGGTTTGTCTGTAATGCCTTTTCAGGTTTATATTGCTTATAAGTCTAGCTTTCGACACAAGAAGTGGGAACGTTGTATAAAGTGGTATACTGTGTTAAAAGTCTACCTATATTTTGAAATAGAATTTAAATTATATGCTAACATTTGAGAAGGTATAAAAGACTAATAAAATGCTATCTCAAAAAACGACAACTGTAGTAATCATCCTGAATGATAGAAGATAACACTACATATACACAAATATTAATATTGGATACTGGTACAACACAATTGTCAAAAATCTCAAGCGCGGAAAAAGTGCTCGTAGAGGCAGTTGCGTCAAACTACATTTTCAGATACTGTTAACAAATCATTACATATTGTTTTTTACATTAATATTGACATTTTCTTATAAAATAGACATTCTACTATCGACACATAATGTCAGTGGACATATCTGTGTAAGTTGCAAAATTGATTTTTGTCCGGCTAGATTGGCCAAACGATACACTGTGCGACGTTGCGATTATTACAATCTGACTAAAAGTATTCACACATAATGTATAATTTATTGAGAAATGTATAAGTTTAGAATAATTTTTGTTCTTTAACAATCCTTAACACTCACACATTAAATTTAAAAATGTCAAATTTGTAAATTTATAAATTTAATTAAAAATTTTTAAAGTTAGAGATTTGAAAAGTAACAAATTCTAAAATTTAGATATTTATACATTCATAAAATAATTTACAAATTTTTTTAATTCTCAACATTTCAAATTTACAAATTTTAAGTTACTTCAGAGTTTACTATTTTAAATAGCTAAAATAGCAGTCAAATTTTAAATAAATTTAATGATATTATCCGTGCTATACACTATCATACACATAATTGTCAGAGCAGAAAAATAAGGTAACTTTTTAATTCACATAGTTTTTAACGTAAATTTTAAAATACAATCTTATAAAGCCTAAAATAAAACTCAAATTATAAGAAGATTAATCGAAATTTGAAAACATTCAGAATAACAAAAATCTTGTAAATAAATATATTAGTAATAAATCATGATTATCATCAACTATTCTTAATTTCCACAAAAATGTTATTGAGTCTATATTCAATATATTCATGTCATTAAAAAAAAATCAAGAACAATCTGAAAGAAATATTCAACAAAATATTTTACACATATTTTTCATCGTCCATAAACACATTTTTTACGACAAAGTAAAAATACAAGTTTTCATAGAAACAGGTATGGTTCGCACTCGATGTTCGTCATTTCTATAATTATATACTTATCTGTTTCGTGTCATCGCGATAGGAAGGACATCGCTAATGACCCACGTTCCTA
The DNA here is from genome assembly GCA_945859595.2 of Megachile willughbiella. Taxonomy (NCBI): domain Eukaryota; kingdom Metazoa; phylum Arthropoda; class Insecta; order Hymenoptera; family Megachilidae; genus Megachile; species Megachile willughbiella. Next base: position 18,682,968 of record OX243796.1, read on the forward strand.
AGTACATACATATTCGAATGTAATTTTTATCAACTTCAGTATTGTCTCTGCTTAGAACCTTTTAAATTCTGCATTGAATTTAGAAAGGCAATATCCGTATGTGATCAAGTTTATAAAATAGAATTCAGAGAACCCCAATCGAACAAATCGATTTTCTTTTTGCATAAATCGATAGTTTAGCACTTCAAAGATGTTCGAGAAACTGTACCTGCGGTAGATTGACGTTATACAAAAAGTTTGCAAATGTCGATAATCGAAAACTTCAGTTGCGTTTCTTGTAATCTTGTTTTATGTGTCTTTTTATATGTTTGCACATGAACAAGGTTTATCAAGTTCTTTATTTCTTTAAAATATGCTATGCTTGTTATTATATGAATTACTAATCCTTTTATATAATACTTTTATGTAATTTTACCCTTCACATCTGTCGCAATAAACATCCATTTCCAAATATTAATATTTTCAAATTTCTACATTCTATAATTTTTATATCACATTTATATATAATATTACATATTTTTGTATGTTTCATGTTTTCAAATCGTTGTATTTCATCAATTTGTATATGTCAAATAAATTAACATTTAACAAACGCTTAATTTTTGCATTCAGGGTAGTAATAGTCAGTCAACTAAGGAAAACTGAAATATACTTTATTTTCAATAATTTCCCGTTGTATCTTATAGAAATGTTATCTTAAAATAATTTTGAATAATGCTCAACCCTATTCGATTACAAAACGAACTTAAAAAACCAAAGACCTCGCGTTCTGATCTTTTCAGTCGCTTACACTAATAAAATCTTTGGTGAGCCCATTGGGGATGATTTTGAATCGACAAGCAACCCTCTTCCCTTATTTCCTTAACGTTTTTCTTTTTACCTCGAAAGAAGCAGCTGTCACATCGACAGCTGTGCAACTGGCACGTACCTCCTTGTTAAATTGAGCATCTTGTCTGAGAATATACCCACCACCTGCCCTTCGACCGATGTGTTGAACTACGCATGTATACACGCACATCTTGTGTGCATACATATGATACGCACGTGGTCATACGGACAAAGTTACGAGACGGATTATGCTCTGTTCATAAAGGTCACGCGTTTGTCTGTTAAACAACGACTTTCCAGACGGACACGGTACTTTCTGGTTACCCGTAGACGTTTCTTTGGGATATCGATCGCAAACGAATATGCAAACCCGAGATTCGTGTATGCAAATAATACGCGAACACGAAAAGGTGGAATAGTTGATACTTTTCGTTTTTTCGCTGAAACAATATTGGGTCCGCCAAGAAGTTTTCTCGTTTTTTAAGAGTACGGATCTAATATAATAGGCTGCAAGTGCATTTGAGTATAAGAAAACCTTTATCCTATTAGCCAGTATTTTAAACACTGTTGAATAATAATATTATCCAACACTATAAAATACAAAAACCTTGTCTATTAGTACTTACATATGTTTATTGCAATGCAAACCCTTAAATATCTGGCAATAATAAAAAATGCACTTCCCACAATTTCGAAACAAACATACGTGAGTAAAATCTTATTATACAATATATTGGTTGTTTTATCGTATAAGAAATATATTACTTCAATATTTTAGAAGTAAATGAAATTATTACCGATCAAGGTCTTCATCATCACTGATCATACTGTTTTTTTTTTAAATAAAAATAGAAAAAAATAATAGAGGAAAATATGGCAAAATACGTTCAAACTTTCTGTGACATTATTTTTTAGACTGATACACTGATGCATACGCTATGTGCAATTGCACTTTGTTTTTCAATGCAACCCAATATATTTTGTTAAACCAATCGATCCCTTTTATTATCCTGCATATAAAAGTACTGATCTAAGATCATTGAAATGTCAATACTGCGCGAGATATTTGTCCCTTTATGTCAGAAACGTAGTGGATTGTATTAGAGAATGAAGTGCAATTGCACATGGCCGATGCATCGGTGCGTCCATATAAAAAATAAGGTCATGGGATAATTTTTTCCTCCATCATTTCTTTCTATATTTACTTAAAAAATAGCAGTAACCTACTCCAGTTTGCAGAATCATCCTGTATAATTGAAATCCTATTATACAATACATTAATTGTTTTTCCAATGCATAAAGAGGACTATTATTGATTAAGATCTTCGTCTGATCATCATCTATAACTAGAACATGTTTTATTCATAACAATTTTTCAATAGGAAATTTCATAAGCCGAAATTGACAGTCAATCCTTGTTTCTTCCATTTTTAATTATTTGTAACAGATGAAAAAATTCATTATATTTGAAACTGTTCTTTTAATGAGATGTCTTAAAATGTAAGTTTCGAAACAATCTAGAGATTTGTTGAAAAAATAAGAATGTGTTGACACATAAATTTAATTAATGTCATCTACTGACAAAAATGATATAAGTTTTTGTCTAACCTAAGAGATTTTATGTTATTAACAGAGTTTTCGAAAATCAACATACAGGGTGTTCCACTTAACTGGAACGAATTTTATCTTGAAAACCGTAAACGATAAAAAACGTTGCGAAGGAAGAAATTGAATGATATAAGACCTATCATCTTATGACCTAATTTTTTTATAAGTGCAACGATGCACTTAATAGATGCAAATGGAACTCACTTCTTCGTTTAAATAGAACTGCATATTGTTTCTCGTGTACATAATCTTGTCGAACATTCTATGTAACAAAGCATTACAGTATAGTACCTAAAAGTCAGTAACTCGTAAAATATTTTAATTTTAAAACATTTCATTCTAAAATTTGAAATATCTTATGGTTTTCTGATTTCTTTTAACAACGTACCCTAATACATTCTACACAAAATTAGACGTAAACAAGAAATTTGCAGATGCATTTTCGAAAAATGTATTTATAATGATTTTATGAAATTATGTATTTATTTTTAAATAACTTGATTCTTTAAAATATTTAAAAAAAGTAAACAAGTGTTAAGATACATTGTTAAAACGATAGAAAATCCCCGCGGTATTTCACATTTCGGTACGAAATATCTTACTTTTAAATTTTAAATATCTCACGAGCTATTGATTTTTTTACATTACACTGTATTTTTTTACTCTGAATATTCTGGGAAACCGATTTGCATACGAAGTGATACGCAGTTCCATTTCAAGAAAGAGTGTATACTGAAGATAAGTTCCTTAGAAAACTTTGTAAATCCGAATTACCATTAATTAAACCAGTGAATATAGTTCAAATTAAATATGGTCTCATTTGAATTAAAAAAATGATAGAAGTCTATTGGTAAAAATTTCATTAAAAAAATATCGAAAATATAAAAGTTCTATCCTTGCATTGTTATTGTCGAAATTTTTATCGACAAATTTTTGATCCTTTATATTAATTATCGTGTAAACACGAGATCATGTAAATGAAGTAGCGTGTAAACAGGAAGATAAGTGCATTTGCATTTTTTAGATGCATCGTTGCATTCATAAAAAGGAAATTGAGATTGTAAGAAGATAGACAATTCAATTTCTTCCTGCACATCTTCTTTCTGTATCTAACAGTTGTCACGAAATAGTTCGCCCTAGTTACATTGGGAGTTCTGTATAGTGTCAATATTTCAGGGTTCTCAATATTTAAAAGCAGTGAAATATTGACAGTATTATATTAACAATATATACTTATATGAACTCACGCGATCGCGAGTTGGTTGTGGATTTATAATTTGGTGAATTTATAGTTATTTGATTACTTAACAATTTGATAATTGAGAAGTTTGAAAATATCGAGATTACAGGATTTAGAAATTGCAAAATTTGGGGATTTGAATATTTGGGAAGTTTTAATTTACAGGATTGAATATGAAGAGAGTTAGTAACTTGGGCATTTTGAGATTTGGTAACTTTACAATTTGGAAATTTTGGAAATTGCAAATTTGGAAATTTAAAAAGTTGATAACGCTGTAAATTAGTGATTTGATAATCTGAAGATTTAAAAATTCGAAAATTCGAAAATATGGCGATTATCAGATCTAGAAATTGGGGAATTTGGAGATTTCAATATTTAAATATTTGAAAATTTTTAATTTAAGGATTTGAGAATTTAGAGATTTGGTAACTTAGGAATTGGGGATTTGAAGAATTGAAGAATTGAGAACTGCAAAATTTGGCGAATTTTGAAAATTAGGAAATTTAGAAATTTAGTAACAGGAATTTTGGAGCTTAGGTAATATAGTATTTTGAAAATTGAGAAGTTTGAAAATATGGAAAATTAATGGAATCAGACATTTTGAAATTTGAAATATACAAGATAATCGTTTTAAGTATCTTTTTCAAATTTTAGTAAGTTCTTACACATTCATAAATTATTTTACTATGAATCTCTCTAAACAGATTACTACAAAAGGATCCTGTTTTTTAACGTGAATTATAAATTACCGTAGAATAATTTCAGTTCCGTTTATAATTGCACGATTATTTACAGCACCTAAATGTAAATACAATTGAATAAATACTGTTAAAATTTATATTATTTATTTATAGTAAATAATCAAATTCAGAATTTATTTTTTTATTTAAACAGAAAAATGAAGAGAAGTAGAAAACGTTGCAAAAGAATTTTAAGTACATACAAGTTCAGTAATAAATATTTAAACCTCAATATTGTACTAATCGCAGATCAAAATCTACTGCAATATTTGTCTGCAAAAGTATGTAAAAAGCAAAACAACAGGAACTTCTGAAATTAATTTTCTATTATATTTAATTTGCGAAATTGTAATAACGCATTGCATAGAAGTTATGTAAATAATTGTACAATCATAAAAAAAGAATTTAATTATTTAGCAGTCCACAGTGCGTGAAGCGATGGGATAAATAGAGCGAATCCTCTCTTTTTATTCCTGAAATTTCAAATTTAAAAATTTACCAAATTTTTAAATTTCCACGTTTTGTATTCTTCAAATTTTTAAATGCAGATATTTGAAAATATGGGAAATTGTAAATTTATAAAATTTATGAGTATAAAAATTCGAATTTCCAAATTTAAAAGTTTTGAAATTTGGAAATTTGGAATTCACATAATATAGAAATACGGCAAATTCAAATTTTCAAATGTCTAATTAAAAAATGTATAAATATATAAACAATTTAAATTTCCAAATTGTAAATCGACTACCCGTTAGTGCCATGAGTGAGCATCGCAAGCAAACTTGCCCATTACTAGAACTAATTATTATACTACAGGAAATAAACTCTATTAAACGTTTACATTAAATCTTTTAATCTACTGACCGCCTATCCCTAATATATAGATAATAATTAACAATCATTTAATGCGTTCAATATTGATGCATTATATCCTACTATCTAATCGAAAATAGCCGACGTCGATAACGCATCAAGTACAATAAAAAGAAATTTATATTGTCAATACTGATACTCGTTTAAACCTACTAAGTTATTATAGCTTTCCATCGATATCTACTGACACAAGTAAAAGTTTCCATAAAAGAACAATATAATAAATGTATACATTTAACTTGTATATAATCTTCCTCTAATTAACCGAAATTTTCATTTGTTTAATTGTTTAAATTAAAAATCACAGAAATCGTATTATAGAGCCGACTTGTGTAATAATAGTAAAGTTGTGATTTTTTATTTAGGTTACTATCAGTGCCAAGAAGCGTTATAATAAAACTCCAGTCTCGACGTTCAGCAGAAACTAGCCTTTATTTTTATATCCTTCGAAGTTCTAGAACATATTTTTGCCTCTCTTTTAAGCAGGTAGTTTATTCAAGGTTGGAGACACGCTGCTTTGATGCGAGATATAGCGATGAAATTTTAAATTATAATCTGCACCATGAACCGTTGCGAATAGTTATTTCTTCGTTAACATTTTAATTCATTAAAAATATCGACCGAAATTATTTTTTGTAACAATGCTAACCGAACGAAAATGCATAATGCACGGTTGTGCATAATGTAGTGAACATGATTGGTCGGTGCAACGCGAATCAGCTCGTTAAATACCGTGAATGAATTTACCGCCAGAGTTGATGGGCGCACATGCTTAGGGCTGTGCTTAAAATGCACAGAGCCCTGGACAAAAGTAAATATTATCAAAGACGAATAGCCCTAAGACTTATCCCAATAAAACTATAAAGTAATAAACGACAATAAATTTATAAATAAATTGATGTATTTTAAATTCAATTAAATATCGCACTGTATAAAACAGATTTAAAATATAAAAATTTGCAATTGAATGAAAAATTTATTTATTGTAAAAATTCAGCCGTTTAAAAATACATTTTTTAGAATTTTATAGTTATGTTGACTTCATCCCTATCAAATATTCATATCTGCTTATTTAGATATTTATTATCACCTAATAACAGTAATATTGTTTGTGCGATTTATTAAATTTTGATGGTTGGATATATTATTACAAAATTAAGAGGTCTTTGTCTTTTTTCTTTTGTTCGTTCCACACATTTGAATCGTCGAAACGTCGTTGCCGACATCTTAAACCTTGATGTAGACCCGCATCAGAAATAATTTAATACTTCGTGTATTAAGAAAAGTTCATGGTGATTCTATTAATTAAGTTTTTATTAAGTTAAAAAATATTCTTATGAATTATTGATAAATGTACACGATGACCTATTTAAATAAAGTCGCCTAAATACCCCCGTCATTTATGGTTTCATGGAACACATATTCAGGATAAAGTTAGGCTATTTTAAGAGACACATCTGTCGGTAATGTGATTTGCAGGAAATCTTTATTTTTTACATGAAGTTATATATTTTTATTATATCGATTCTTCAGAAAGTTCTGTACAAAAACAGCGAGGTACAGTGTTAAAAAATCAATACTTTATCACATACCCCAATTTTTGCATAAAATATCTCATTTTTTAAATTAACATACCTCATAATCCGTCGATAATTTAAACATTGTAATCTAATACCTTTTTATATCAAATGTTCTGTACAGATGTTCTATGTCAGAAAAAATATAAAACTTATAATAAAAAGAATTACTAATTAACGACTTCCAATAATCGTCAGATACGAATTTCTACGAAAATTAGTAAATTTCTCGATTTAAGCTCGTACTACATGCTTAATCTAACTTCAGATTCATATTTAATGACACTAAAAACCGCCAAGTGTTATGAAGAATAACGAACTTTTCAAATTTTTATCCGCCATCTTCATTTTTCAAAATCTAACTTCAAATCAGTGACCCTAAAAACCCTACGGTTTTTATTCATGGGTATCTAAATACCCATTCAGATTAAACAAAAAAATGGATGACAATCCTGTAAAAAATTAATAATAATTTCGTTAATTTTTACAAAATACGAAAATTTGTAAGCGCGGAGCCCGGAGTAAGTAACCCGACTGTTCGATGCTAGAGACGGCTCTGCACACGCGAGAAGAACTCGTAGAGATGAAAATCGCTGGTGAAAAAGCGGACGGTGGTTTTACCGGTAATTAGAAACAGGCAGTGAACGCAAACTGCGCAACAGTATCACTCATTGCTCGGTTACTCGTTAACGTTACCTATTTACAGGCCATGTTTTATGGACGAGCAAAAGCATGCTACATGTTAAGTCGAAAAAACAGTGTTTACTGGAGGTATTCCCCCTTTTTTTGTTGCCGTCGGATGTGCGCGACCGCGCGAGTGAAAATCATGCACCGTGGAAAATTTCACGGTGAACTGATAATCGATTAATTCGCGATACCTTGGGAGAAAGGCTTTGGCCGTTGTATCTAAATATACGCGACGTACCGACGATACTCCGTTGGTATCCGTTGCTTTCTGTACTGACAGATGCACATGTAACGAATTAACTTACACGCATCCGTTCGGCCATGACTAAGTGACGCAATTAAGCGGTTTTGCGAAACTCCTGTTTCCTTAACGCGAGACTTTACTATCGCGCGATAAATCATACTATAATTTTTTTCATCTGTTATTAATTTATTTTAACCATGACTCACTTCGATGAAATGGGAGTTAACTTTTTGGCGCGATGTCATTGATAACTTTTTACGCGAGAAATTCACTTTTTACCTCTCCAGTGAAAGTGGTGTATAGTAGAATAACGTATCCTTGATTATATCGTGACATAAGAAGTACCGTTCAAATTATCATTAAACGATTCCATTGCGAGCAACGTAAATTAGATTTTACGTGTGGCGAATTAATTTAAATTTTGGGCGCGCACTAACCTCTGCTGATGTGCTGGGTCGCGAGCGCGACCCTAACTGTCGACAATGAAGTTTCTCTTTTCCAACAATTAGATAGATGTGTGTAGTGTTCTGTTGGTTTCTTCGTGGTTCACTCCAGAAATAATTGCACTAATGTAACGAAACTTCGAAAATATTAATTGACACAATACACGAATTTGCGAAAAAAATAAGGATTAGCACCGGCAACAACAGAACACGTTCTCGTAGATGTTAGTCTTCTCCGACGAACGAACGAACGTCGTCTGTTGTGGTCTGCGAACCCACCCCGGTTACCATGGAATCATCGTTCCGCGAGGTGGGGCACATGTGGCAGCTACGCTCGAGCAACTTCACGGTGTCGAGAAGTTTTCCTCGCAGTACGCGCTCGATCATCGACGGGGTTGTTATCATTAATGGACACAAAACAATACGACATGGGCATACTTCTCAAATTAACGGTAGTAACACCGAAAATTATATCTATTAATTATTTGAACTTCCTCTATTTTTCTAATGCTCTAAAATATAGTTCTTTTTTTATATTAATAAAGGACAACGGTTAAACATTGGTTTCGATATATGGTCATAAAAGATCCTTTTGGAGCAGACAAAATTTTATAATGAGCCATATAAAGGGAACTCAATCCATATAACGCTTGACTATTAGAATTCTAACTATCAACAAAATAACTCATGAATTACAAATTTTTTAATTACTCTTGATTTATAAACTTTAAAATACCTAAATTCTTATTTTTCAATTTGTAAATTAAAAAATATGAAAATCTGAACATTTCTGAATTAGAAAATGTAAAAATTTGTTGATTCTTCAAATTGAAATTTTCTAGATTTTTAAACTTCTACATTTTATGATTAAAAAATTTGAACATGTTTAAATTGTTCAATTTTTCAATTTAAGACTGCAGATTCATAAATTCCAAGATTTATAAACTTAAAAATTTAATTTCCAAATGTTTATATATAAAAAAACTTTCAAATCTTTGTTTTTTAACTTGACAATTTCTCAAATTGAATATTTGTAAATTTGAGAATTCTTAAATTTCTAAATTCTTCACTTTGTAAATTCTAAAACTGCAATATTTTTAAATTAAAAAATTTTAAACTTAGTAAATTTATAAATCTGAAATTGTTAATATCTTCCAATTTGTATATTTAGAACTTAGAAAATATGATAATCTCTATGTCAATGTCTTAATTTTTTAATTGAAAAATTGTTAACTTTGGAAAGTTAGATTTCTAAATTTGAAAGTTAAAAAATTCCTAAATTTCTAAATTGTTTAATTTCTCAATTTGAAATCTTCTCAGTTTCTGAATTTAAAAATTTCTCAGTTCTTTAACTTATAAACTTTTAATTTTTAAATTTGTACATGCCTAAATTAGAAAGCTTATACACATTTTCGAATTTAACAATTTGAAAACTTGAAAATCTCTAATTTCTTAATTTAAAAATTTGAAAATTACTAAATCTCTAAATTGTTCAGTTTCTAAATTAGAAAATTTATGACCATATTCGACAATCAGAAAAAAAAAGCATCATTCTTTGAAGCTGCGGCGATTTTCATTGATCGCCATACGTTTGGATAGTAGGAGAGTATCATTAGTGTACATGGAAGTCTGTATGGTGAGGAATATGTTGATAGGGCTATATGTATATGTAAACAGAGCCATACAGCGAAACTGCGTTGTATAATACTATTTTTTATTATAGAACTTTTAAAATTTGTATATAATGACACTTTAAGATGCATTCGAATCATTCTATTAGTTTCCTTTTTTTATTTTTAACGTGGGCTTTAATACATTTTCAATGAGTAAATTCAAATGAAACTATTAATGTATCTTAAAATCATAATAATCTTGTTAATTGACCTCTTTAGAATAACGGTTCTAGGCACAGAGGATCTGTGAGAACTGTACAAATAGAATTCATGACAAGATGCAAAAATGTTACTTCTTTCATTATTTTTACTCTGTGCGTTTGATATGATATTCAATTGTTACAAGTATTGTATGTAAATATTAACTGCATTACCATACTTCATGAATTTTCAATAAATGTTTATATGCTCTATCAGAAATATTAAGTGCAGCATTCATCATACATAAACCAGTCTCTCCTAAGAGGCTTAAACCGCATAAACCTAAAAAAAAAATGAGGTATTCATTGAATATTAATTTTGCATTATGATTATTTATGTATGATGATTTTTCATGCTACATACCTAAGTATGTATGCAGTGGATCTGGTAAACAATTAGCAAACTTTGCAAATCCGCCAACTACTGTATCTTGAGTATTAAGAAGGAATGCTCGATTCTCATCTGGATCTGACAATTTGTTAACGTCAAGTAACTGTAGCGTTGCACCCACCCAAAAGCTATAACAAGTATCAGATGGCTTCCCAGGGCGTCCATGAAAACCACTATCTTGCCTCAACAGACACCATCTTCTTAGTTTATTTAATTGATCACGCGTCAATACATTATGTAGCTCGTTCATAAGAAATAGACTAGCTACAGCACAGAACGTAGATCCTCCATGTGATTCAAGACCAGGTCCTTGACCCACTGCTCCATCATATGACTATAATCATTGTTGAGATATTGTGCTATGATAAAATTAGGTAGACAAAGCCATTTTTGTTAATACTCTTTACATGACAAATAAGAAAAAAAGAAGATGAAAACTTACAATGCTCTTTAAAATGTAGTCAATTGCTTTTGTTTTATCAATACCTGACCAATCATTTAAGATTTTAGATATGCAACAAGCACAATAAAGAAACCTCATATCACTTTCGCATCCTGTTATGACAGCTGTAAATGATCCATCTGAATTCTGACAAGCTCTCATGCCTTCAATAATAGATTTTCTGTCAACTCGACTTAAATCATCTCCAAGGATTACAAGTGTAACTAATCCAATGTATGTCATCGCTAAATGACCACATTGATATTTTGGAATATCCTTTGGTATCGTTGTAGATGGCTGAAAGCCGGAACGTGGTCCAGCTCCAGTGACTTGAAGCCTATAGATCCACTCTATCGCTTCTAATTTTGTCTCTTCACTAATTTCGTTTAAACAATTCAATATATCTAATCCTGATATAGCAAAGAATGCTACAGCCAGTCTAGAATAATCAAACTCTGCCAAATTACTAGGCATAATTTGTAATAACCTTTGGAAGTATTTAGCATGTTTTTTCTTCACTAATTGTGGCGGCATGTTGTATCGTATCTTATATAATAAAAGAAAATAATTTATACTTCAAATATATGTTGACGTATCGAACACGAATGTTACTGTTGAATTTGTTGTGCGAGTAGTAAAGAATTCCATTAGGATTACAGTACAGTCTACTAGAGAGCGCTTCGACTCTAAACGACAAAAAACCTTAGGCCCGGTTTACATTGATAAGTGGTAAGTGAATCCTCCACTATATTCTTTAGTAGCTCTATGTATACCATCTACTAGACTTGCGCAAATAAATCGAGTGTAGCGAGGGAAGTTGGTGGGGAAATTTGAAAAATAGCTGTACTGCCAAATAGAAATTTGAGTTTCTACGTTTGAAAATTTCTAAATTAAACAATTTCAAACTTTTTAAATTCACATACTTTCAAATTAAACATTCAAATTTTTTATATTTCTCAAATTTTGCAAGTTTCAAGTATTTAAATTTTCAGTTTTGTTCCCGAATTTTCAAATTCCCGATTCATTTCGAATTTCTGATAGTCTAGACTTGAAAGTTTGTAACTGTAGAAGTGCCTAAATAAAACAATTTATCAACCAAAAATAAACGAGTGGTGGGGAGGGTTCTTCCCCTGCATCGCCATTTTTCCTAGATAAGCACACTAGTGTTGTTCACTAGTGTAAGCAAGTAAGTTACTAGCGCCAACTACTCTACCACACTATGTCAATGTAAACCTGGCCTTACTACTAGGGGGCGACAAAAGAATTCGTTAAGCGTAAACGATATCGTCAAAAAGTACTAGGGGACTGCTTTTTATGCCCTCATGCGGTGACTTGCAGAAGTTCGTCGACGTTTGGCTATCCATGTTGTTTTTGGTTAGGAGAGACAAGGATAGCAGTTTCAAAAATGTGTAAAACACGAATTACAAACGCCAAAAGTACTCAGCGAAAAAGTAATATTTCGCCATGATTTCTTTTGCGTACTATTCCCAGAACTCTAATCTAGGTCGGTACGGAGCTCGATTTTCAATTTTGTCCTTGAAATTTTATGAGCTGAAAACTAATGTTTTGTTATAGAAGGAAATTTTTCACGTCCCATTTTTCCAAAATCGAGCTCCGTACCGACCTAGATTAGAGTTCTGGGAATAGTACGCAAAAGAAATCATGGCGAAATATTACTTTTTCGCTGAGTACTTTTGGCGTTTGTAATTCGTGTTTTACACATTTTTCAAACTACTATCCTTGTCTCTCCTAACCAAACACACATAAGATAGACAAAGCTGGACAGGAACTTCTGCAAGTCACCGCATGAGGGCATAAAAAGCAGTCCTAATATTCCTAGACGGTGCCGATTACGCTTAAACGCACGCGTCACCGGCAAACTAGCCCTTCCTTGCGCACGCCGGACGTTCGCCGCAACACGCACCAGCCGCGAAAATTTCACAAACTACATGCTACCCGGAAAACGGAGATAACGAGAAACACGCAGTAAGTTAAGTTTCAATTAACTGCATACATCTGTCCGCTTCGTGAATACTTTCTCGCGGTAGTTTCTCTGGCTAGTACGGTAGCGCGTTGATTTGCGCGGAGGTAGTTTATCGAAGGACGACGCAAGGTTCTCGTGGAAGCGGCCACTGAGGGCGCGGCATTCTTGCAATTGTTGCGCCCGGCTCCAACAGAATAACCAATAGGAGCCGCGGCAGCGCCGCCATTCTATCGAGTTCGTGGCACGCCCTACAACTTCCTCCATTGTCCTTCTTTCCGGGATTCTCTGCGAGGAAGGATGGCTCAGAACAATTATTTTGGGTTTACTCACGGCGGAACGCAATATGGGTACGAAATCGATTGCATACCATAATTATTAAGTAGCTAGTGTTAAGTTTATCGAAAAATCGTGACGGTAACTACGTTGGCGGGAGTAATAACTGTTCGTTAAAATCGGTGCACGCGAGAGCCCAGCCGGCTTGGCCGCCATTTCTTGCTGAGAGTAGAGCGTCCATCGAGCGTCTCTCCCGGGCACGGAACCGATAGAGGTCTTTTTCGTTTTGCCCGTTTACATTTTTTCATTCTGTTACTTGCCTGTAGTCAAATCTATTATTCTTTTTGAACAGAGCGACCAGCGCAGCCGCTTATCAAACGGGTCAAGCGGGATACGCAGTAACTCCAGCGGCAACCGCCGCCACGTACACTCAACGACCCGCTGCTGCCGCGGCTACAGGTTACGAAACCTACCAAGCAGCAGCCGCTGCAGCTGCTACTGGGACCACGTACGCTGGTAAGATCACTTTTTCTATCATATTCCCCAATTTCTTTTAGTTCTCTTTGTTAAACTTCGACATTCCCGACATTCAAAACTGACTCCTAAATCTCCACAATTGCTAGATCTTATGTTAAAAATTATACATCTATTTCTATAATCAATGCAGATTGTTAGAAATCTTGGTTACGTGTAAATTGTACGTGTTTATATCCAGTACAATTTGTTTCGAACCACATGAATGTACGAAAGGAGAACTTGCGGTTACTGTTCTCTGTGTGTTTTACAACTCTATTATCTATTTTTTGGATGACGACTGTTATGTTAACATCATCTATATAGTTATGCAATACTTAATGAGGGCATATATTATAAGAAATCTATTAGTAAGCAGATTCATTGTTGCACAAACATTATCCAATGTATTCACCAAAATCTAGATCTACAGCCTATTACATGCTTAGATTATATGATATAGTCAAATGATTATAGGTTATAAATTTCTATTATAACTTTATGTTATAAACTTTTGATCTTTTCAAATATTTTTTGAACAGTTTAATATGCTCTTATATTATAAGCTTTTCTCTATATAGAGTACTTCTTGTATTTTATTAAATATAAAGTCACGTAGCAATGGAAATGTTTAAGCTTTATTATAATCTTATGGGACCATCCTTATATATCAGTTCAAAAGGAGTTTTGTCTGTTTCAATCATAGTATTCTTTAATCTAAATTAGCAAATAGTGAGTTATGTATAATAGTACATAAATTGTTCGTATTAGCAATATCTTTTGGAGAACTATCAATTTTATATTTGACACACCACAGAGTCCCCACCTTAGTCCTCTTCTGCTTATTTTTTTAATTAATGTCATATTTTAAGTTTGTATTATTTGTTGATGATTTAAAATTATGTAGAACAAATATATCTGACTTTGATATATTGAACCTATGATATGTTTTAATGTTGATAAATGTAAAAGTTACAATTTCTAGACTTCAGATGTTTGTGTAATTACATCAAAGTTTGCAAAGTATATAGGTTCATAATTTTTAGATTATATGATTTATGTATATTTTGCAGATAACAATATATTATAAATGTATAAACATTTATAATCTATTGATTTCCTTTATATGTTAAAATACAAGGTTTTAGTATTGATAATAAGTTACCAGAAATAATAAATAGCCATATTTGAAGAAATCTGTTGTGCTCTTAAATTTTTTGTATTGTTACAATTATACATTCATGTCACAAATTTTTAAATGTTGTAGTAATATTAATGGTTTCAATGTATTTTTCTGTAATACACTTGTTATTTTATATTTTTCATTTCTACTTTCATATCTTGAGCATGTATTAATAATTTGGTCTTCATTGTGTTATCAGCATTGTGATATGATTGAAAAAGTAGAATAAAAATTCATTTCTCTTGTTATTTTTAAATGTCTTGTTACTTTTATCCTTTGTGTTAGAACTAAATTAATTAACTAAATCTTTTCAGGAATGTTTGAAAGTTTTCACTTCTTATTTTGGTTGTATTTTTGTTTGACTTCAGAATTTTTGTTTTATTACTATATTATCCATATTTGTAAGTGATTGAAATAATACCATTGATAGTTCCTATAATTTTTTCCATTACTTCCTTATGTGGAAAGTACATGTTGTGTCATCAATACTACATCCTTGTACTTAGATGAATAAATTTCTTGCCTTTTTGTGTTGCAAAATTTGTATAATTCAAAGAGCTTGTTCTGCTAAATAAAATAATAATAATGTGTAAAACCATTTGAATTTGTTTTGTTCTAGCTGCTAATCCTGGTACTGTGGCTCAAACATACGATTACGGTTACGGTCGTGCTGCGCCTGCAGCTACATACGACGCGACTAAGACTTATTATCAGCAACCTGCTGCAGCCGCAGCAACATACACAACTACTGAAACACATTATCAGGCAGCAAAGCCTGCATATAGTACAACTAGTGCTTACACAGGCACAGCAAGACAAGCAACTACTACTGGTCAAGCAAAAACATACCAAGCATCTAGCACAGCTTACCAGCAATCTAATCCTACTCAAAGTGCTACATACTCTTCAGGATACACTGCACCAGCTACCCCCGCTGCTACACCATCAACAGCGACAAATAGTAAGTTTTCATTGGATTATATTTATATGTGTACGTTAATGTTTTTCGCCAAAATTCAGAATCCTGTGTAAATGTCCTAACCGTGACATAGGCACTAATAACATGAAATTGATCCTCTGGCTATTTAAATTGGAATATATAAATAATAAACAAATATTCTGCTAACGTTTTAAACTATGGATTTAGTTTGGAAGTTTAGCAGAATTACATTTTGTGAAATTTATAAACTATGAATGTATATTTAGAATGATACGAAGACTTCAGTATTACACAACACACTTTGCAAGTATTTTATCTGAAGAATAAAATATTCATTTTGATGGGTACAAGTTAGTAGAATGGTTCAATGAATATGAAGGATTGACTCCTCCAAAGTTTGAGGTTTCAATTTCATTTCCCTTAGAAACGGCGAGTACAACGTATTCCGGCTACGACGCAGCGCTATATAGCGCTGCGACTATGTATGTAGCCCAACAGAGTGCAAACAGCAATTCAACTAACCAGAAGACTGGAGGTTGGCAGGGCTACGGACGGAAAGGATTTGGCGTTGGAGGGGGAGGGATGAAGGCAATGCGGCCCAAGCAGCCCCCTAAACCTCAACAACTACACTATTGCGATGTCTGTAAGATCAGCTGTGCCGGACCTCAAACCTACCGTGAACATCTGGAGGGACAGAAACACAAGAAGAAGGAAGCTTCACTAAAGGTACCACAACAACCACCAGCACGTGGAGCAGGGAATAGTCTACGTTGCGAACTTTGCGATGTTACCTGCACTGGAAATGACGCGTACGCTGCTCACATCAGGGGTGCTAAACATCAAAAAGTCGTAAAATTACATACTAAACTTGGAAAACCCATTCCAAGTGCAGATCCAACTGTATTGAATCCTAAACCAGCAGCTGCTGCCAAAACTGCAGGAACTAAAAAACCTACAGTAACGGCTACACCTAAAATCAATTTTGTGGCATGTAAGTATATACTTCTTCTTTGTCTGTTTATTATGAATATAGTGAGTTCTCGTTACATGGCCCTAACTGAAATTGTAGCAGTAGAAAAAATTTAATAAATTATATAAACGCAACTCTTTCTACGTAGATCTAAGTAGGTTACATAAATGGGAGCCATATAACGAAACTACGCTGTACAAAATTTTACATATATTAAAACAGCTGAAACGCATGTATACGTATTTATGACATCATATGCAATACTTACAGCTGGAAATTTGGGTACTGTAAATCAGAATCAAACTTCCGAAATTAAGACAGAAGAAACTACAGCTGAGGAAACTGTAGAAGAAGCATCTGTCGACGAGAAGGATATTCAACCAGTTGGTCAAGAATACATAGAAGAAAATAAATCAGAAGATGGAAAAATTATAAGCTTTAATTGTAAGCTTTGTGAATGTAGATTCAATGACCCTAACGCCAAAGATATGCATATGAAAGGACGGAGACATAGGTTTGCTTATAAGAAGAAAGTTAATCCTGATTTAGTAGTTGACATGAAACCAAGTTTAAAACAGAGAAAATTGTTAGAAGAAAAATTACGTAGACAACAGATGCGAGATGAGTATCTGCGTCGTAGAGAAGAAATTAACCAACTGGGACCCATGGGTCCAATGATGGACGAAGAAATGATGTATTGGGAAGAAAGACGACGTTACGAAGAAGAATGTGAATACTATGAATGGTATAGACGTTATGGACGTGGACCCGGAGCTCCACCGATGCCTCGTCCTTTCCCAGGACCACCTCCCATGATGATGTTCCCAGGACCTCAGAGGAGGCCGGATTCATCTGATGACAAACACGTATTGGCTCATCACACCACAATATATCCCAAGGAACAAGAACTGCTGGCAGTTCAGAAAATAGTATCACACACTGAAAAAGCGTTGAAATTCGTGTCTGATACTTTGGCTGAAGCTGGTAATTATCTTATCAAATTATTTTATACTTTGATTATACATAATATTCAAAACTGAATTGAAATATTTTTTCCGATTATAGGCAAGAAAACAACACCGACTGCAACTAATGCCACACCTGCAACTCCAACCGTGCAACAGCAACAACAGTCACAACAGCAACAACAAACAAACGCGGAAGCAACTGTAAAAGTGAAAGAAGATCCTGATAAAAAGAAAGTTACAACACCGCAGAAAGAAGATGGTAGTGATGGTAATTTATTCTCGTTCCAAAAGGAAAAAGAAGATTCGAGAATACTGAGAGGCGTAATGCGTGTTGGCAATTTGGCGAAAGGACTTCTATTATCTGGTGATAATCATGTTTGTCTCGTGGTTCTGTGTGCTGAAAAACCAACACGGTTAGTTGTGTAAAGTACTATAACATTCTTTTTCTTTTTATGTAAAAACATATTATTTGAAATTTTCTTTTTTGCAGGTCATTATTAAATAAAGTTGCTGAAATTCTTCCGGCACAATTGAAGATCGTGGCTCCAGAGGATACATACAATGTTGGGAAACATCCCGAATCAGCTGCTCTAACAGTTTCGGGAGGCAGCGTTACCGTCAGCGTAACACTTACCAGTCCTCTAATGCGTGAAACGCCTAAAACAGCAGTTGCTGCAGGTGATTCAATCGTTTTCTGTTTTCATAGTGGCCAAGAAAAGGATAACTATGATGATTTTGTAGTAATTTTACAGAAAGCACCTTTTATTTTCACGCTGTTGTTTTCTTGAACACACATGGTTTATCAATTTGGTTTGTTCTTTTCATGGCCCGAAAGTTTTCTGTACATTTTTTCAAGCACCAGGAAGATGCAGCGGCAGCCATGGACTTCGACGGTTGCCAGTGTATATACGCTCTAACATACAAAATTCATTTTCTTTCCAATATAGCTGCGATTTAGTGTGTCCACGACTAACTATAATTACTATAACTCGTTTAGGAAAAAGACAATGTTTAGAGCGTACATAAAAATATTACATTGATAGCCATTTTTTAACGGAAAAGAGAGAGCGTAAACTTGATACGATTAGACGTCGCTTTGTTTCGTTTTTAAGTTGATTTGTAGTAATAAATATTCTGCAAGTTTCGTTAGTAATCTGAGCTGGAGTCTCCATGAAGGAAAACAATATGCTAGTATGAACGTGGACACGCTTTTGGTATGAGGAAACAACGCTGAGGCAATCTTAAAACTATGGACTTTTTGATCATGCATCGATAATTTTAACGAGAGAACCCTCTATCATCGAATGTTATACACACATCGTGCAATGTGCAGTTGACTTCTGATTCTAACCGACGATTCTTTTGACAGCATTACTTTTTTTCGTATTTGAGTAATGCTGTCAACGCGACTAAGAAACGTCGGTCGTTCTTCCAAACAAAGAACGTACATGAATAAGAGCGACGCATCATTGTCGTGTACCACATTCGATTAGGTTTATTTTTCATTTCAATCAGAAATATTTTTAGGCTATGCCCTCAAGTTAAATATGTGCTTGAGTTAAAACGTAATTATAGAGGGAAAACCCAAGTTGGGCATGATCAAACACTCTAAGTGTTGTCTAAGCGTGTTGTGCTTTCTTTGTTGGAATCTCAGATAATGCTGGACAGCAGCAACAGGGAGCTGCTCAACCGCAAGCAACGCCTACGGCGCCCGCTGTGACGAAACCAGATCCACCAGATGTACTTCCCAAGGCTAAGTGTTTGGAGGCTTTAGCTGCACTCAGGCATGCCAAGTGGTTTCAGGTTTGAATCAATCAACTCTCAGTTCAAGATCTCGAATTGGTCCATGGCCACGTTGTTGGCATCAAGGACTCTGTTTTCTGTTATTTTTTCCTGATAACGCGAAACGCGTGCAAGTTGTCCTCTCTCTCTGTCCGCAAAAAAGAGCAGTCTTAGAACTTCCAGCCTTGTGACGATTTTATTTTTATTGTCTTCTTGTTGATATGATTTTGTCTGAGATATACTTGCTTGATCGCATTTGATGTTGCTCGCGGTTTGTGTATGTCTGCCAATCCACTTTGTCCACTGATATGCTATTATTTAATGAAAGGTATAAGATCATTTACAATTTAAGATATACAACGGTTATTGTTATATGGATGGCAGTGGCAATGTTTGGATATTGGCGATTTAATAGAAAAAAAGAAAAATGTATGTTTATGATTCTACTAGTGTAATAAAAAAAAAAAAAAGATCAAATATCAAATGTGCAATCAGATAATCTCAGGCAAGAAGTTTAAGCATTATGTAAGTGTGAACTATAATATTTTTAAATATTAATGCGCATTGAAAGCATTTACATTTGCTTTACTTCCAATCATCAACATCCAGAATAATAGGAAACTTTTCACTGAAAATCATTTAAATATATTTGACTTTTCTTCAAAGAATGTAGTTTTGTTTATTTTGTTTATAATGCGTTGAACTGCTTTATGATGCTTATGATCAAGCTTGTTCATTATTCTGGATTATTGTTAATGCGTTGTAGCCTAGACTGAGTCTGTTCTAGGTCTGTCTTAGAAGTTACCAAAGTTAGTGTACTCCATAAAAATGTACTCTATTTAATACTATCATACGCGATATATGCATTATAAGTACTGCTAAATGTTAAAAGACAGACAAGCACAAACACACAGTGGTGTCATAAGTATATCGGGTGTTTTTTCATTACATGTTCGAGATATATATTTGGCACTTTCTCGAGTGAACATTTTTTCCGATATGTTGTATCTTTTTTTTCAATATTATGTTAGGTATTAATTGTCCAGGAAACACTTAATAAACACCCGATAATTTTGATATGGGCTAATGTTTAGGGGTTATGTAGGCACGAGGCTGGGAGGATAGCTAAAGCCCGCACAAAGCAATTTAGTAGTTTAGGGTGTCGCATCTCCAGAAGACTCAGAGATTTTAATATGTGCCTTAAGTTATATGTATTAAAATATTAATCATATTCAACAGGCTAGAGCAACTTCGCTGCAGAGCTGTGTAATGGTCATTCGCATAATGCGTGATCTTTGTAACCGTGTACCCACTTGGGGACCATTAAATCCATGGGTTAGTATCAAGCAATTTTTTATTATATATATCTTAATCATTATCTAAAGATTTGTTGTCCATATTCACTTCATATGCTTTATAATGTATATTTTAGTCTTTATTATTTCTTTTTTATTTAAGTACACAGTATCTGTACATTTACATAAAACCTGGAACATTTTATTATAGCAATACTCTATTTAAGTAAACAATATCTGTCTGTACAAAGTCAGACAGACTTTTATTTTATTATTATATAACTCATTTTATTTGTTAATGCGCTGTATATTTTAGTTCTTGTTACTTCGATGGATATTCTACATTTAGAAATACTTTAGTTCAACATCTAATAAATCTCTATATTAGATGTTGTTTATTTAGTCAAATATTTATTTTTTATTGCTACATCAACACGTTGATTACTATATTATTAAGAATAAATACTGAAATAATTTGAAAATAATAGAATTAGATCTGTTAAAAATAACAATACTTCATGATGAAATTTTGAACAATTCAGTGTAGTAGTCAACGTGTTTAATTGCGTTTATAATAGTTCAGTAGTATCTTCAAATGTTTCATCACTGTTAGGCACTGGAACTGTTAACGGAGAAAGTGATCAGTACTGCTGGGGGTCCTCTTAGTCCAGGAGAAGCTTTAAGAAGGCTTCTGGAATGTGTTGCTGGAGGAATATTACTTCCAGGAAGTCCAGGTAATTTTTCCTTTTATTTTTTCATTAATCAATTCTTCTATCTCAATTTTTCGAAAAATGATGATACAGATGACGAGACTGAGTATATTGCGAATTTCGTCGTTGACTTTGAAATTGAGTATTTCATTTTCTTTGTCTCGTTGAAAAATTTCGCAATATTACGTAGATGAATGGCAATCTGATTTTTACGTTTCATATTTAAAATTTCGTACAATCTGCATGAGAACTGGATAATTGTAAATGGTATTCTTATACAGGATTGTCAGATCCATGTGAAAAGGAGCCAGTTGATGCAATAGGTAATATGACAGCTCAACAGAGAGAAGATATAACTGCGTCAGCCCAGCATGCGTTGCGATTGGTCGCTTTTCGTCAGATTCATAAAGTTCTGGGTATGGAACAACTTCCACCACCCAAATATAAGGGCAGATTTGCTAGAAAACGAAGACGCGACAATAGCAACGGAGAAGGAACAGATAGCGAGGCTTCAAAGAAAGATAAAAAAGCAGAGGAGATCAAAATGGAAACAGACTCCAAGTAGATCTACCAAAATATTCGCTTTATCGATTTACTCGTAACTTATATAGTATAAGAAAATAAATTTTTCTCGTGTCAATTGCTTGTTCAGTGAAGTGTTTTCAATACTGGAAAGACGTTAAAAAATTTAGAACAAAAATATTGACTGATTATCATATTGTTATGATTATTTCAGATATAATAAGTATTTCTTTGGACAACTTATGGCATTATTTTATTTTCGAGTCATAAATTTAAATGACAAAAATCTTTGTTAAGGTTATATTGTATCACCGTAGCTTGACTTGCCCCATGAGCATGTAACAGAATCTTATGTTTCTATTAGAACTACATTCAACAGATTAATGACAAAAATTACTAATGAAAATTAACGACTAAAAATTGAGGTTTTTTTTTCTTTTCGAATATATTAATTTTTAAGCGTCGTTAATAAAAAAGTGTAATGTCTTAAATTTCAGTTATTCATTTTATGTAAGCAGTATATCTGCATATTAGAAAATATATACATAAATGCCACCATTTGTAAACAAATAAAAGAAACTTTTTGTAATTATATTCTGAAACTGTTCAAGATCTTTCCCAAACAGGCAATTGGTACGATTAGTTCCAGCACTAGAATTTTGTCGGAGGAAATGATCAATATGTTAATTAGTTTGAATTACTTATTTAGCTATATTTCAGAGTCACAATGTATGATGGAGTTTAATAGCAAGAAGGGTGGTTAAAAAAAAGAAAGAAAATGAACATTTATAAGTTTTGAAGTTAAGAGTAGGTTAGTTTGTATTGAGAATTCGTGTGTATGTTGTGTGTGTAGTCGTAAAGGAGTGCAGAAATGTTTTCCTGCACCAGATAACTCTTAACAACGTACGTTCATGTTGCGTGTACTAATTCACGCAGAAGATTCTAAGAAAGCAGAGTTGCAAATCGATTATTATTAAAATAGACGCTTTGCTGACCAATGAGGGTCAAGTGCACGTGTCAAGAATTCTTAATTTGCTGTCGATTTGTTTTAAAGATCTCACAGGAATGCAATTATTTCAAATGTTTCACGTTTAATGAGTTTTCTTTCTGACACTGTGTATGGATCTTCTGTTGTACACATGCAAATCCTCTTTGAATAAATCGAACATGCATGAGATAAGTATAAGGTTTTCTTCACTTCCATTATTCCTTTGCGTATTTAGTATTGTATAAGGATATTTTATCAATACAAACTAATAAAGAAACCTCTTTAATAAGAAGGCCACACACACAATAGCACTCTGACTGTATGATTATGGTTACTAATTTTTTACAAGAACAAATACTTGGCGTATAAAAAAAGTTTAATTTATTTTTGGATGGCACCGAGCAGAACTGAGACTGATACTGTATTAATTCTTTAAATAAAAGTATTAGAAGTTGCCGTGCAAAGTTGATAAAGATCTAATTTTACGTTTAAATTAGCCGTTTAATCTTTATGCGAGTTGTAAACATAATTTTATATTATATTGATTCTGTTTGGTGCAGCTAGTCTTTTCGAGCGAAAGTTCGGTGATTTAATTCCGTCATTTCGGTCTTTTTTTTACAATTTTGTATTTGGTAGATATAGTACTGTTATTTTCATCTTTTTGACTGAACTGGCACATGCTTCAAATCAATAGAAAATTCAAGCATTAGCCACTTCCATTTCCTGTTTTACAGTATTAATTAAACTATATTTGTACATATTTCAGCTATACATGTACTCTTAATTTATTATCATGTCTTGAACCAAATATTAATGTAACACAGTGCGCTGTACGTTTGCAGGTGTTTTACAAAGAAAATTCGCAAACTTTTCTACTCAATTTCTTTAACCTGCAAAACTGAATGTGTGTAGAGCCTTGAGGAATTTTGACTATAAACGCTACATACTATTTTTTCAGTACTGAGTGAAATTATTTACATTAAAAACAAGGTGGGATTTAACTTACATTTCTTTATATAAAAAATAGTACACCTAACGTTGTTCGCTGTGCCATTCTAATTATATTTAAGAATAGTATCCAATTGATTACATACATATTAAAATCTGTTTCGTATTTCTCAAAATATATATTTTAAAGATAGAAAAGTAAATAAATTCATATTGTTCTTGAAATTAAACCATAAAGTCTGCGAGTTTTCGTTTTTTGCTTTTTTTTATGTTAGCTTGTAATTATTGACAAATCACGTAATCGTGCAGTTGACTGAAACTAATATTCAGTGTTAACAATGAAAAATTAAATTACAAATGTACATAGTTAATTATAAGTAAATACTTGTTTTCAAAATTGTCATATATTTCATGTAAAACAATCTCATATAAACAAACTTTCAATCTGCTTTTATTGTCCACGATTAATCTATAATCTGTATAATTTTTCTTTTTAAGATTTAAACTACTGTATTATAAATCAATTACATAGTAACAAATGATGTGACTTCACATTCAATCGTGAACATTTGGTAAGTAATTGGGTAAAACGTTTAACGAAGATAAGAAAAATGAGATTCCTTTCAAAGAAAACTCTAAATTTTGTTGTACAGATTCGTGTTTAAATATTTTAAATATTTTAACATGAATAAAATATGTATAAATTCTATTTATGTGAGATAAATATTTAATTGGTTTAGAATATAAAAATTGCAACATTTAAAAGATTATTACATCAGCTTAATTAAAATTACATATTTAATGCAACATGATGACGCAAATTTTAACATAGTTGCTGAACAGTCTTGAGTATTATTCACACAATGTATTTGAATAATTTATTTAGCTAGATATTATTTGATATAATTGTATATCAGTTTATTTGGACTAAAACACGATTTTTCTTCAGATTATATCATTATTTGACTAGGAAATGAAATAAATTATTTTGTATTTGAATAAACTTGTATTTAAATCATTTCAAAAATACTTTCCAATCCTTTTTGCGTCGAAAGAATGTTAATATATTTCAGGAAAATATTAATAATTCATTCAGATTTTAGTAAATTCGTTTAAATAAGATGATAGTTAATTCTACCACGATTTCATAACAGATTGTTTGTTATTTTATTTGGATGACAATTAATTAAAATAGAAACTTAAATTTCACACAAAATACAGTTACTTTCTCCGCATAGTTTCTAAAATAAGACATAATAATACGTTACTTTAAACTTGTTTCTTTATAGTATTCCAAATGAAATGTATCCGTCTGTGACTAAATTCTATCGTATAACAAATTGTGGTCATTTTAATTTTCATTATTTACTATTAAAATCGCTTCTCTATGTATTGCACAAATACATCGACTTCAACCTAACCTATTCATATGAATTCTATGAAGGCTGATTTTTCAAGCGATAAAACTAATAGTTATATTTAGAATAAATGTGAACTGTATACATCGAAATTACTGGAAAAAGTATCGTTGTGGAAAACAATGATTCATCATTTTCTTTTGTTTAAGCTTTCTGCGCGCCCTCTGGCCATTTGTTATTGCCAAAATGTAATAGTTTAAAGAATCTAAGTACACAAACAAAATTGTCAATTTAATAAAGAAAGTCTGGCAACAAAATATTAATATAATATGAGTGACTTTTTAAACAATATTAGTTTAATAAAATTTGGTGCATGAAGATGATTCTTTGTCTCCGAAACCAATAGGACGCAACAACGTCATATACTCGATGACGACAAAAAGATATAATCCAATAAGCAACTGCAGAGAAATCTCCTGACCCGTCTGCGCATGAGTAGTACTAATATATGCTAGTAACATAAAAGGAGCGTTCCCTGTTCGCTCGCTGCAGTTCTACGGAACAGTTGAAAGTGATTTTACAAGAGGTATCCAACGTTCTACAAATTTCGTTAAAAATTTTTGCTGCATAAATCACTTCCACGAAGGGTAAGAATTTCTAGAAATTGCTTCATTATTTGATAAATTTATCTAGCACTTTTTAATCATTTAAAATCTTATTGATTATACCAAACATTTACTGCTCCATTTTGTATTCATCAACATATTTCAAGTATTACTCTTGTTTTTAAACTGAGAAAAAAACGATTTAAAACGCTGTAATTATTGTTGAGTTACAAGGATAATGTTAAGGGCGTCACCCGTGAATGCCAAAGCTATTTTTAAAGCTATTTCGAAACTTGGCTTGTGTATAATTAAAGTAGTAATAAATATATGGTACAATAATTGTGAAGTATTAGAAAGTAATTAAGTAGTTTATGATTTATAGAGAATCATTTTTATGAATAATCCGTTACATTCTTGCTGCGTAGTAACAGCACAAAATGGCGGTTATTGATTCGTCATGGTGACGCCATTGTGCTGATACTTTCGACGAGTCCAAAACTTTCTGTTAACAGAAATATACGAATAAATATTTGAGAAACATTGATACAATATTGAAAATTGTAACGAAACATTAGTACGGTATTTTACATTTTGATGAGTTTGTACAATTAGTAATAATATATGTAAATAAAAAGTCTTCGTTATTCTTACAATATTTTTCATTTTTTTTTTATTAGATAACAATGCAGATTTTCGTAAAGACATTGACGGGAAAAACCATAACCCTTGAGGTTGAGGCATCAGACACCATCGAGAATGTTAAAGCAAAAATCCAGGATAAAGAGGGCATCCCACCAGATCAGCAGAGATTGATCTTTGCTGGTAAACAATTAGAAGATGGACGCACACTTTCTGACTACAATATTCAAAAGGAATCTACACTTCACCTTGTACTCCGTCTCCGTGGTGGAATGCAGATCTTCGTGAAGACATTGACTGGAAAAACCATAACTCTCGAAGTTGAAGCATCAGACACGATTGAAAATGTCAAAGCTAAAATTCAAGATAAAGAGGGTATTCCTCCAGACCAACAAAGATTGATCTTCGCTGGTAAACAATTGGAAGATGGACGCACATTATCTGACTACAATATTCAAAAGGAATCTACTCTTCATCTTGTACTCCGTCTTCGTGGTGGAATGCAGATTTTTGTAAAAACACTTACTGGGAAAACTATTACTCTTGAAGTGGAGGCATCAGATACAATTGAAAATGTTAAAGCCAAAATTCAGGACAAAGAAGGTATCCCTCCAGATCAACAGAGACTGATCTTTGCTGGTAAACAATTAGAAGATGGACGCACGTTATCCGATTATAATATTCAAAAAGAGTCAACCCTTCACCTTGTACTCCGTCTCCGTGGTGGAATGCAGATCTTTGTAAAAACCCTTACTGGAAAAACTATAACTTTGGAGGTTGAGGCATCCGACACTATTGAAAATGTAAAGGCTAAAATTCAGGACAAGGAGGGTATCCCTCCAGACCAGCAGAGATTGATCTTCGCTGGTAAACAATTAGAAGATGGACGTACGCTTTCCGACTATAATATCCAAAAAGAATCAACCCTTCATCTCGTTCTCCGTCTCCGTGGTGGTATGCAGATTTTCGTGAAAACCCTTACTGGAAAAACCATAACCTTGGAAGTTGAGGCATCAGACACTATTGAAAATGTAAAGGCTAAAATTCAGGACAAGGAAGGTATTCCTCCAGACCAACAGAGATTAATCTTTGCTGGTAAACAATTGGAAGATGGACGCACACTATCTGACTACAACATTCAGAAAGAGTCAACACTCCATCTTGTGCTCCGTCTCCGTGGTGGTATGCAAATCTTCGTAAAGACTCTTACTGGAAAAACCATTACTTTGGAAGTTGAGGCATCGGACACTATTGAAAACGTGAAAGCTAAAATCCAGGATAAGGAAGGCATCCCCCCAGACCAGCAGAGATTGATCTTCGCTGGCAAACAATTGGAAGATGGACGCACACTATCTGACTACAACATTCAGAAAGAGTCAACACTCCATCTTGTACTTCGTCTCCGTGGTGGTATGCAAATTTTTGTGAAGACTCTTACTGGAAAGACCATTACTTTGGAAGTTGAGGCATCAGACACCATTGAAAATGTAAAGGCTAAAATTCAGGATAAGGAAGGTATCCCTCCAGACCAGCAGAGATTGATCTTCGCTGGTAAGCAGTTAGAAGATGGACGTACACTTTCTGATTATAATATTCAAAAGGAATCTACTCTCCATCTTGTACTTCGTCTCCGTGGTGGTATGCAAATCTTTGTGAAGACTCTTACTGGAAAAACCATTACTTTGGAAGTTGAGGCATCAGACACCATTGAAAATGTAAAGGCTAAAATTCAGGATAAGGAAGGTATCCCTCCAGACCAGCAGAGATTGATCTTCGCTGGTAAGCAGTTAGAAGATGGACGTACACTTTCTGATTATAATATTCAAAAGGAATCTACTCTCCATCTTGTACTTCGTCTCCGTGGTGGTATGCAAATTTTTGTGAAAACTCTTACTGGAAAAACCATTACTTTGGAAGTTGAGGCATCGGACACTATTGAAAACGTGAAGGCTAAAATCCAGGATAAGGAAGGCATCCCCCCAGACCAGCAGAGATTGATCTTCGCTGGTAAACAATTGGAAGATGGACGCACACTATCTGACTACAACATTCAGAAAGAGTCAACACTCCATCTTGTACTCCGTCTTCGTGGTGGAATGCAGATTTTTGTGAAGACTCTTACTGGAAAAACCATTACTTTGGAAGTTGAGGCATCAGACACCATTGAAAATGTAAAGGCTAAAATCCAGGATAAGGAAGGTATCCCCCCAGACCAGCAGAGATTGATCTTCGCTGGTAAACAGTTGGAAGATGGACGCACACTATCTGACTACAACATTCAGAAAGAGTCAACACTCCATCTTGTACTCCGTCTTCGTGGTGGAATGCAGATTTTTGTGAAGACTCTTACTGGAAAAACCATTACTTTGGAAGTTGAGGCATCAGACACCATTGAAAATGTAAAGGCTAAAATCCAGGATAAGGAAGGTATCCCCCCAGACCAGCAGAGATTGATCTTCGCTGGTAAACAGTTGGAAGATGGACGCACACTATCTGACTACAACATTCAGAAAGAGTCAACACTCCATCTTGTACTCCGTCTTCGTGGTGGAATGCAGATTTTTGTGAAGACTCTTACTGGAAAAACCATTACTTTGGAAGTTGAGGCATCGGACACTATTGAAAATGTGAAGGCAAAAATTCAAGATAAAGAAGGCATTCCACCAGATCAGCAGAGATTAATCTTCGCTGGTAAACAGCTGGAAGATGGTCGTACGCTTTCTGACTACAATATTCAGAAAGAATCTACTCTCCATTTAGTACTTCGACTCAGGGGAGGACGTGTATGATTCTTACTCTTGATCTCTGTTTATTAAATAATAAATTTATCTGAAATAATTAGCAACCAATTTTTTTTACTTTTATTCATTATAATTGCTGACGATGTGATAATTATGTTGATGATATACTCGGAAAAATAAATGGAATATTAAAAAGTATTTTGTGTTCAAAGTTCTTTCCTTGTAAATCGCTTTTGTTTGAACTAGAATATAGTAGGTTAGTGTTACATTTTAATTTAAAGTGACGTTGATTCTTACAATATTTCTTTTGATTAGAACTTAATATTTTGTAAGGAATAAACAGTAGTATAAAGTATTTTTCGTTAGTACGTGAACCGTTTGCAGTGTAAATTGAATTTTACTTTTTGGATTTAAAAAATTTTAGTTTCTAAAGCATATTGTTATAAATACATGAAACTCGGAAAAGAAGAAATTGCACTTTTGTTATTAGGAAATTAATTAATTCTATAAATGAACGTGTTACATAATAACTTATTAAAAGTAAATAGATTTTGATGAAAAATGATTTTTTGTTTTAAATGATACTGCAAAACTTGTTTTATTGCTTACTTATCGTTAGTCGGTAAATGAAAATAGTTCTACTTGCTAGTGGCAGATGGCGGATCTAAAGAAACTAAATTTTGTGACTACAAACGGTAGGGTAGGGTGTAAATAATTTTAACAATGATGAGAGTAGTTATATCTACGGAGATATATTTTTGTGATCATGTATCTACATGATGTATTATTAATTTAGAATTGTAAAAAAGCAATGGTATAGTCATCTTTGTTATTATAAAAGTACAATTGAATGTGAGTAAATGTAACAAAGATTTGTTTGAAAATATTAATTAAATGATAGGAATAATAAATATAATATTTTAATGATATAACTATGTTTTATTAGAACATTTTTAACTGTACACTGATATTTGATAACATATTACATGATTGTCATATTAAAACATTACGAAGTTAATTTCGAATATAACATATAATTTATTTTTAATTCAATCACAATGGACAAGTAAGTATGTGTTGTTTTTTACTTTATTTTTCATATAAAGTCACATATTAAAATATTAAATTTCGTTACAAAATATTTTACTTTATAAATTGAAGGTTAAAAATAAATTACTCATCACCCCAATTTCTTTTTTACAGAATTATTTACTCTAATCTAACAGGTACGTATTTTTAATAAAGTTAAGCATTATTTGAATCAATAATTTTTTACTATATTTGTCTTCATATGTTTTTGATTTTTGACGATAGATTTCCAGGACATTCGAACAAATAATATATAAAATAGTTGCGAATTTAATTGCTAATCTAAAAATAGTGCTAACTTTCAAATTATGATATTTTATATAACATGTATGTTTGTTACTTAATATAGTTAAATTATATTTAATACAGATAAATTACATTTATTTAACAGAGGTAAATTAATTCTTTCAAGTAATAAAACTGATATCTAAACGAGAAAAGTGTAATAATTGCATTCTCCTCGGTATTTTCTCTAAATTGAACGGAATTGAAGGGAACGATGCGCAACGGTTAGTGGCGCTAGCGTCGTACGGTCGGTTTACAATTATTTATACTTCAGCTGTTATGACGCATGCACGCGGCAATTCGATTAAAATTTTCACGCGTTGACGAGACGTGAACGAATTTCCGAGCGCTTCAATGCACGACCGGTAGTTTAATATCACCATTGAAATTACTCGAATTATCGTTAAATTTTAGAGCACTTAAAATGTTCGCACGTGCGAATAGTACATGTAGTGCTGTAATACGACGTGGTATATCATTATTTGTAATTTTCCGATAATTTTCTAACATTTTATTTAACACAACAAGTTTATTAATTATTAATATTATTTATAATTGCTGACGCAAATTTATATTATTTCGCAAACTATTTTTATTTAAATATGTATTTTTAATTTCTTTCGTGTTTAAATCTGATATACATTTTTTTTTAATTTGAATTGGGAGATCTCTCAATTTTATAAAGTAGTTGTTTACATTGATGAAAAAATTGACATGACATTAATGAATTGTATGTATAAACTGTGTGCGAGTTCATTGGATGAAGGATAACAATTAATACACAATAATTTTTGCAAGTATTCGATTTTTATTAAAACCGTGGAAAGTTTGTAAAAATGTATGTTTGTAAAAATTTGTGAAAAAAGATATTTGTGCTAAGTATCAATAACTAATAAAATATCAGTATTTTTACAAAATATTAATTTCAATAAAATATCAGCATCTTTACAAAATATTAATAACAGTATACCTTGATTAATATAATAATAAAAGAACATGTCAAGTACTAGAATTTTTATTATTTTTTAAAATTGCTATATTAAGAACAACAAATATACAAAATTGTACTGTAAATATTGCATAACTTTCTGCTTTCTGATGACGTAAATCTTCTCGAGCTTCTAAACGCTGCATTTCATCGTCTAATTGTGTTAAGTTATTTCTCAGTTCACCGTTCTAATGAATTTTCCTCATTTCGAGTCTGAGTAGCTATGATTTTAATTACAAAGGCAGCTTTCCCCTTTTACTCATAATTTGCTCGAACAACATCACATAGAAAATTATTACCAACACTTTTAACTACGACTTCGTTAACTTTGTACTCTCTGTTTTTAATCTCAGGTATATTTCTATCATTTTCTGTCCGCGTTATCTTAAACATTTTCTGATAATACTCCCGTGTCAGCTTTGAAAAGGAAACACCACGCGGTTTCAGCGTAATTCGGCTCGTGATAAGCCGTGCAATTAACTTTTGCGTAGGTCAGATTGAAATCTTTATTAAATCGTATCATCCATGCGTTTAATTATAATATAATTTGCACTTCAACGGAAAACATCGTTGTTTTCTTAAAATTACGAATTTTCGCCTGATATTGTCTGTTTACAAGAATCGACAAGAATAGTGTAATCTCGAATGTTTATTTTAATTTGTTTACGAATGTAATATTATATTCGTTTTAAACACAATTCGGTTAATAGTTGTATTTGCTGAAGCTACAGGTGCTATGATTGATAGCGTTATCGATAATCGATATATCGATAACATCGTTAGGATATCGATAATGAAAATGACCGATCGCTCAAAGTTAATAATCGATTTGTAATCTGTCGATAATCGACAGTAACAGTTGTAGCTGAAGAATTTTTGATTCGTCAAGCTATATTTCACTTTAGACGTATGACAAATCGTATAATAATAAGTAACAACTGTTTTTATCGTTTTTAATTAATTTAGTAGAGTACGATTGTTTTACTTAAATTATGTATAATGAAATTATTATTTTATGTAGTGTTATTTCATTTCAAAAATTACATGTTGCTTCAGTTTTTCCAATTAACTAATTATTAATTTTGTATGCTATTAATTCAATAGAGAATAATTATTTGATATGATTTACTCCAAATACAATAAATTTTTTTATAAAGCGTAAGTTTGGTGAAGTCGACGGATTATTAACAGTTCGTATCTAATCGTCTTTTTTCGGTCAAGTTCGTGTATTCATAAGAAAAACGATTGATTAGAGATAAGAATATTTTAGCATTTAATTTAATATATTTTTCGTTCGAATAGTGACCTAATCGATCCTTTCTAATTAATAGATTAATACTTATTCACTTCATATACCACCAGTCAAATAAAATGAGTATTTTATACAAATTGTATAATTTGAATACATTATGTGAATACATAAGTGTAACAATATTATTAAAGTCAATAATTTATTAGTATTTAATTCAGTAACTTTCATTCAAACAACAGAACAACTTATCTGTTTTTATTAGAAAATAATTATATATTTTATATTTCATCTCAGATTACAAGTAATTTGTGCCAAATTGCATTCTCTTCGTTGATATTTAATGTAACAATATAGTTAAAGGTAAAAATCATAATTTTGCAAAATGATGTCTCGTACAGAAATAAGAAAATAATTGATGTCGAACGATTTTATAACTTCTATTCACTAATATAAAATTTGAAAAATTAGAACTTGGTAAACTTGTAAATTTGACAATTTGATAACTTGAAAATTGTATAATTTGATAATTTGGAAATTTAGTACTTTCGCAATTTAAAAATTGGCAAATTTTTTAGATCAAAAGAATAGTCGAATTTGTAAATGAAATTTATTTTTTTGAAAAAGTGCATTTAGTGATTCTGTAAAATTATTTTTCAGATCTTCTATAATTGATGTTTTGATGGTCTTCTTGAAATCGATGTTTTAAAGGTTTAGCACTTTCCTTATCAGTATTTAATTCAATATCCTTCATTTAAACGATGAGACAACCAATTTGTTCCTATTAACTCTTTCAAGCATGGTTATCCTCAACAGAACACATTATCCAATAGAACGCATGTTTGATGCAAAGAATTTCGAGATTACGGTAAAATCGTCTAATATGGAATTTTTTTAAAATTATAACTCTCGGTTAAAGAATACTTTTATCAAAATTCGACACACTCTTTAAACATCAGATATAATATTTTTCTGCAGTCTAGTAGAAAGTACAATAATAATGATTCAATTTCATCATAGTCAAATAAACGTTATACAAGTACATAGAAAATAAAATGAGCTTCTAATATGAAACTCTATTTATCCTTCAAATTTATTTCTTCTATATTTAAACAAAATGTGAGACCTATTTCTTCATTATCGTAGATTACGTAGGTCCACATTTTAATATTTCAATGTATAAAATTAACCTAACCATTAAACGCGCAAAGTGTTATCGAGTCACGAAGATTACGATGCTGAAGAAATAAATTCTGAGTTCAATTTGTGACAAAATACTTATAAGCAATTTCTAACGGTCCCATAATTCGAAATAATATTACAACTACCAAATAGTTTCAAGGTTGAATTTTTTGACATACACTAATACATTATAATGTACAATTAATAAGTTTCAAACTCCCTTGCATTATATAACAGTGTCTACGAAAATGATTATACACTTAACGTTATCGAAGTATTTATAATTTACGAACCACATCGAAGCTTTTCTGCAATACATTTCAGAACATTGATTTAAATTAAGTATCAATTGATTTTAAACCCAATGCGGGAAAAGCACACATGTACAGTTAGTTACGAATTAAAACAGCATCCCCAGGACTTTCAAAAGACCCGTTAAGTTGGTATCTTAGGAAAGGTTTTCATATTCAGTAACGTTACCCTACCTACGGCGGTTTCGTGCCTAATCGTTTCTTTTTTTCGGCCAGGTCCGTGAGAAGTCTCGAGGGAGTCCTTCGAAAGATCGGCGATATAATCCTGCAAACAGTGTTCCGTTCCCCCTGCGAGGACATGGTGCACGACGGGTCTCACGGAGCGTGTATCGCGTGTTGCCTAATGGTGGAAGGAAACGTTATCCAGAGGCGGGCAACGGACGGGCATTACGGTACGGTGTACCTTGGTAGGGCCGAGAGAAGTCAGCCTCCGGGATATGGACTCGTACACTCAGTCTTCGAACTGGTCTCGTACCGCGCTCTATGCAGCGTGTCACACAGGCCCGCAAACAGTCGCGGCAGCTTAGTTAACAACACCGCGTGGTGCTACGCTTCGCCTCGCACGAACGTGGCCCTCCTTCTGGCACGCTTCGTACACCACGTTCACCAGTGTCTCGTGCACGACTCCACGCGTGCGAGTGCCTTGCTTGCTTACTAGCTTGGCTTGCTTGCTTTTCTCTTCTCTTCACCCTTGCGAGTCTCTTGGGATTGTTGCTTCTTTCGTGGCGGTTTGATAACGAAGGATCTAGTTACTCCAGAGTGATCTAGTAGGGAACGGTGCCGTACTAGTGTCGGGATCCAGAAGTGGTTTTATCAGGAACGAGCCTCTGATCGATCGACGATGAGACAGAAGGAAGGCTGAAAGAGTGGTTGCAGAATCGACGAACTGTTTCGACGAAAGACGATGGGCGTCCTGTCGATCGGATTGCTACTCCTCCCTTTGGTATCAGGTAAGACTCTTATATTCTTTTGCGATTTTGTATTCGATGGCAATTCTTTGGATATTTGTTTAGTCGTTTACTTAAATCTTTTCCGTCGGTGATGTAGGCACAGAGCATCAGGTAACATCGTCGAACGTTTTAGCTTGTTCATCCCTTGCTTTACATACTCAAGTTTTCATACCAAAGATCAGATTCGTATCATGAATTACAATTTATCACTAGGTTTACGGACGTTTGATGGTCACTTATATTTAAATTTGAACTAAAGTAGAAAAATAAATAAATTGGGGACGATATGTGAACTGCATAAGACATTGATTCTTTAGCTTGACGAAAGTTGTCATACATTTTTAAAAAAATTTCTTAATAAATTTTGTCATTTAAAATAAGAGATCTATGATCCGACATTTTGACGGGTTCCGTAAATCTAGTGTTATGTATGGAATACAAAATGCAGTTATAAAATAGTACAATTTAAATTTTGGAAGAAAGGATATGTTCAGTACCTCACCTTAAATAAATGATAAATAATATCACTGCTTAACACTGAAAGACGGTTCAGTAAATATACATCTTAGAGGAGAAACTTTTGAAAGTTTACATTGTTAAAGATATTAAATACAGGCCCTATTAATTATTGCTATCATTTGTCATCTACTATAAACGTACCATCTTACCTGATAAGAGTTGGAACATAATGTAACCTTGTATTTACTGAAATTAATTTTGAAATTGTTCGACGTGTGTCACTATCAGTGCCAAGTAGCAATATGTTAAATACATATGATCGTATACCATTAATATTATTAATGTTCATATTTTCAAATACACGTCATCAATTAAACTGTTTGAATAATAGCGGCACAAATGTCTCGTATAATCATCGAAAACAGTGTTCTAATCATTTTAGGTACTTAGTTCAGTATAAAGTGGTTGCTTTTTTATTACAAATGTAAAATTTAGTATAAGTTATTTTTTCAGTATAAGTTCAGTTGTATAACTGAAGTTTTGTGATTATATTGAAACCGTTCGGTTATTCGCTTCTTTACTACCGTTCTGGGTCTCGCGCAGAACAATTTCGTTATTTACATGAATATCGAGCTGGTATTTTAGGAGTATTCCCGAAGGGTTATACTCTGAAATTATGTTAACAAAAAAAAATGACTTTTTGAACTCGTCCATTGTGTTGCCTTGCTTATCCTTGAATGAAAATTGTAATCACGCGATAATTCCCTATATTTGGGGTTTTAAATATGGAAATAGGAAATTATGGAATATCAGTAGTCCGTACATTTTGTACCGGTTATTTATTTATTCGATGTAATTATATATTAATTATGTAGACGACAGAGTGAGGAAAATAGGTGTGAAAGGGTCCTTGGTGGGCAATTATATGGCAGCTAATTAACAGATATTTAGAATTATAAGTTTTCTGTGTTCTAATGGTGAATATGTATGTTTAATAATTTTTATTTCGACTTATCATTATGTAAAAGTTTTTTCTTGTCTTTTCAAGTAAAATAAAAGTAATATTCATTTTTATAGAAAAAGTTCTAAATTTTATTAGTTACTAACAATTTCCAAAGTGTGAAGTATTAAAATATAAAATATTTAGTAGGAATGGGATAGTTTTTATTCAATTCTCATTCTATTAATGTATATTATGAATGAATAGGTTGCAAAAAATTAACATTTTTAAAAGTGGAGTTTTGGAACTTTGGAATTTTGGAGTTTTGGAATTTTATGACTGAAATTTTAAGATTTTGATATTTTAAGAGTTTGCAATTTTTTAATTTTGGCATTTTGGGATTTTGGGATTTCGGAATTTTATAATATTCTGAAATTTGGGATTTTGGAATTTTGGGACCTTGACACTTTGGAATTTTGAAACCATAGAATTCAGAAACTGCGTGACTTCAGAATATCAAAATCGAAGGATCATAGAATTTAGAAATTTTTGAATCTTGAGATTTTGGGACTATGCAATTGAGAATATTCGGAAAGAACCTTGGAATTTGAGAATATTCGGAAACTTGGGACCCGAGGACCTGAGAATTTCGAAAGTTCAGAGTATTTGAAGCTTTAGAATTTTAAAAAATTGTGATTTAAGAATTTTTAGAATATTTCGATCTTTGGAATTTTAGAACTTTTCGGTAAGTTCCAAAATTAACTAACTAACTAATCCGTACAGTAACAGCCAATGGAGATCGTTATTTATATATATTTAAACGTCTAGAATATAATGACAATTTGTATCATTTTATTTGATAAAGTTTTCAGAATTATCTGCTGTCAACAGGATTAGTGCTATTGTAAATCAGCAAAATATTTAAGGACTAGTTTTTCAATCATAATTTAAACAGCAATTTATTCCTTATTTAAAATGATTTATTTTTACTTACTCATACAGATGCAATTTAATAACAAAAATTTTAAGAAAAATAATCTTGTGATTAAATTGAATTCATGCCATATGTTCTTATCATTTAAAAACGACATAGAAAATGTAAAATAAAACGTACTGTAAATTTTGGAAGTAACAATAAATAAATTATTACAACGATTTTTGTAGACATTACTAAACGATGGTTAAATCATCGTAAAATAAATTTTTATCGTAAATAAACTAATTTTAAATCATGTTTTAAATTGAACAATAGCAAAATAAATAACGAGTAGGGTCTAAATTTTTTACCTAAATTATAATAATTAAGTTGGAAGTATTATTGTTATTTAAATTATTATTCAAACTAGTAGTTTGAACGATTATATTTAAGTTGTTATATATATTACTATATTCGTATTGTTTTAACTACTGTTTAAATTATTAGTTTAAACTATCATTTGATCCATTAGTTTAAATTACTATTTAAACTATTAATATCTAAACAATTACTTGAACTACTAGTTTAAACTATTACTGTCCCTAAAAGCAGCAAATCCGTAAATTTGTAATATTAGCACTGAGATTCTCTGCCATATTGTTTAAAAAGCGCGGCAAGTTCAAATGTATAAATGATATTATTGAACACTGTATATAAGTGTTTGATTAATTTCGTAATGGGTTGTACCTTCAACTTCTGTTGACTATTCAATTATTGTCATAAATATCATCGGATTATGAATCTGGGCATGAAATAACGACTCAGCTAAACTGAACAAGCTATCGCAATCAATGAACGAGCTAATATTTAAAGAGGACCAATGAAAAGATTCTTCTTCAGCTAGTTGAGCGACGGTTTCTCGGTTTCCGTGGAACATCTGGTGCCTCGTAAACGGATACGCTCGCTGTTTGCTCCTTTTCGTTTTTTCTTTCTTTGCATTTATCGATTCGCGTGCGAACTCTGTCGACTTTTGTTTCTATATAGTTCCTTCTAGTATTGTAAGGCAAAAAGTCAGCAAGATGTTTTTATCTAGACTATCTGTTATACACGGTGTGTTCAAAAAGTT
Organism: Megachile willughbiella; assembly: GCA_945859595.2. Lineage (NCBI taxonomy): Eukaryota > Metazoa > Arthropoda > Insecta > Hymenoptera > Megachilidae > Megachile > Megachile willughbiella. The sequence goes on from OX243796.1 coordinate 18,721,828, forward strand.
CGAGGACTTCTGTTACATATTGTTTATCCGAAGGTTTAACAGCATTTTGCATCCCCTTCAAAATATTCTCCTGCACGTACGCATTTATAAAATCTTTCTTCCGAATTACGAATGCTTCCTGGAAAAGCGATTTCGGATTCCGTTTCAACTCTTCCTGCAATTTTTTAATGATGTTCTCTCGAATATCGAAACGTTACTTTTTCAGTGCTCGTTTGAAGCGAGGAAAGAGAAAAAGGTCTGCTGGCGACTTTTATCACCGAAAGAAATTTAAAGCATCCTCACTGTTTCAGATGTTTTCTTAAGGTTAAAACAGAACTTTATGCACGTTCTCTGCTCGCGGTAATCATTCATCTTTAAGAATTGTCAAAGACACAGCTCACAGGTAACTGCAACGGACAATAAGTAGACAACTAGGCAATCGATTGTTACGAAACTTGGTACGCATATAGGAAAGCAATCGTAGATCATCTGTTGCGAGTTTCGTTTCTTTCTGTTACTCCTAGTGTCTTCTATATCAGGAGTCCCCGAAATTTTTGAACGCATCTTGTACACCGTCGATCAGAATAAGTTTACTCCATTTTTAGCTAGCTTACTGTCACGAATAATGTTAACGCTTTGCTCTTTTAAAATACAAAATGTGTATTTTAATTTTTACTTTAACTCTGTTAACATACAGAGAAAACGATATGAGAGGAGATTTTGTAATTTTCACATACAAAATGAAATATTGCATTTTTTATGGAAAATATTTGTAGTTTATATAAAACTATAAGTTTGAAAAAGTATTTATTTAGTACCTGATTACTAAAAAAATGGTTTTGTTACTAAAAATTGTAACAATTCAATTACTTTTTACAATTGTAAAAATTCAATTACTATAAAAAATTGTTTATAGCAATCAGTGGTTACTGTATTACAAATAATTAAGTGAAATATTGAGTTTGTATACACTGAACAAGGACTGTAATTAAATTTTGATTACATTCGTCTTACGTTTTAATAATGACGATCTTAAACCGCCGAAAGTTTTCCGCTCTCTTTATAAAAATCACTAGTATTTGTTGAGAATATACCAAATTATCGACGTAAATCATTATTCGATTCATAAAGTAATCGATTGACAAAAGACTACTTGTAAGTCATTGGTTTATATAAAACGTGAACACCGTTCTGAATATCTGTTCTGTTCAATTTATTGTGTCGTTGCCATCGTGTTATAAACATCAGTTTCTTGTAATATTATTTTAATAAATCTTAGAATATTATTTGGCTTTACATCCTTATAATAATTCGTTGTCGTCTCCACTGTATAATCTTAACAGTATTCCCCATACGTTTTCAATGATATTTATATCCGGAGAATGTGTCCGCCATTTTAAAGTTTGAATATTGTGATCCATAAGCGATGTATTTACTGTGGTAAATAAGAGCTTTATTCGGTCAAAATTTAAACGATATTCTATTATTATCTTAAAGATACGGGAACAAATGTGATTGTAAATGTTCTTGATATTTTTTATTACTTATTTTTGCAATTAATAGCTTTCTAACTGCATTGAAAGTTTCTCATACGATTATATTACTTGCTGAAATTGGATTGCTAAATTTTCCTCTCGAAGAAGAATAATTTCAATTTGAATTTTTTAAATCATTGGAAAGGAAATTTATTTAAATGGGACAGATGGTTTTAATTTATAATAACATGACCTGAAAAGAAAGAAGATTTCCTGAACCATCATTTTTACGAAGATAACGTAATGGACGTATCTGAGAAAATCCCAATTGCAAAGATCCTGACAAATAGCATTTTCCGTAAAAAGCGCAATAATTTATCATGCATACACATAAAAACTGCAAAATCCTTTATAAAACGCAAAAGCAACGTGTTAATGTTCCAATAAAAATAAGAGCAAAACATTTTTCACGAAAGATTAAATAGTTTTTTTATTTCAAACATGTTTCGCATGCACAATTTTGTATTATTTTATTCTTTCAACTTTCTAGTATCGAGATACAATTAATTATTGTATATAATTAACATAATATGATATGTATAATAATACATAATTATATTATATATATTATAATATATAATAGTATTGTATAGATGATTAATAATATAGTGACGTTAATTACAATAATAATCATTACAATAATCATATAGTTAGTGTATTTAGGTATTTTCCATGTACTACAATATTTAATCATATTTATTATTTTACTGAAAACTTATCATGAATTAATTAAAATAACATAAATCAGTTTTCTGCGAAATTACACGTCGGTACACAAATTTTAAATGCTCGATGCGTTGATTGAAAATTAATTAAGAAAAATATAACATCATCCACCCTTCGAAATTCATCATTTTATGTTTTATACTTAAAATATCAACAAAATTTATTGTGCTGAGAATACCTCGAATAATTTCATAAATTGCATATTGCATTGTAACAAATTAACGGAATCATTCCCTGTAAATTTATATTCTTTATTATTATGATGAATTTATTATATGATGTATACGATGACTTCATTTGTTACGTTAAATTGCACATATGTCGCATAAAATACTATAACATGTTTGCATTTTATCAAATATTAATATACAATAAATTTCATAAGTAATGAAAATATTGAAAATATTTCTTATCGTTTATAATTAACTTTTCATTGTGCTTTCTCAAAATGGCGCAAAACATTATGTCCTTTCTCTTTAGATAAATTTTTTGAATAACAAATACATATTATTGCATATAAATATTTGTTTATCGCTATTTTTTTGTTAGTATTATTTACTAATTTCTGATTACTACTACTTCTCATTAGTATTATTTATTAACTTTTGATTGATAATTCTTAAATACTATTAGTTTTGATTAGTATTACATTTTAACTTCTGATTATCTATTACTTCTGATTGAAATTATTTCTTAACCTTTGATTGGTATTACTTACTAACTCCTCATTACTATTATTTCTTATCAGTATTACTATTACTATTATTACAAAGAGTATAATTGTTATTATTAAGTGTATAGTATTATCATAAATAGTGTTACTATAAAGGGTATTTATGTATAGTATATAAATATTATATTCATTTAGAGCACATTTATTCAGAGTATTTATTTATACTGGTATTATACATAATAATTACTATTAATATTACTATCTCCTGTCTACCAAAGAGTTAAAAAATGCATGACTTTTTAAAAGTAGAAAAAACTCATGCAACACGAGGTTAAATCTGCACGCAGTACAACAGCTTGGAAATAATCAAATAATAAAAGTGACGAATTGCGTTAGATAGAATTTCTGCGAAGGTACGAGAAAGAAACGGAAGCTGGAATCGCGTTACGTGTTCCCCTCGCGTAATAAAGCTCGCAACGTTGTTGACAGAAAAATAAAAGCTGCCAGTGTTACTGCCAGCTGTGCCTACGTCGAGTAGGTGTCGCGTATCCTTTCTCGATCATGCGTTTACGCAAAAATACGGCCTGCAAATATTTTCGCGAAAATTCCACTGAACCTTATCGTTACATTTTTCGTCCTCAATGCAGTGATAAAAATCTGAACGCGATATATGTATCAAATTTTCACGCATGCAAGTATGGTAACTGTATTTAATAACACCTGATTTTTAACACTAGATTTATGGATCGTCTATGTGTAGTTTCTTTCAGATAAAAAATAATTGCTAATAATTATAAAAAAAGGATTACTTCATGTTGAGTTGGGCATGTGGACGAGAAATAAATGATACAAGGAGTTTTGAAAGAACTATGTATATATATTAAACATATCAATATTTAAGTGAATTACACGTGTAAATCGTAACGTGCTTCGCACTCGGAGGATGACGGAAGAAGGAAGTGTTAGCGAACGCGCTGAATCTCCCCTTTCAATACTTCAAATAATTTTGACCCAAGTTTCAGATAAACCGAGAATATTTATGAATAAGGGCTGTGCTTCCGAATGACCCCCATCGAGTTCAATACTGAAATTTTGTTTGCACACACAACTTTCCATGCGCATTCCATATCTCTTGTCAAAATCAACGGGTCTCTTATGGTTCGCGAGATATTCAAGTTTACTCTAATATTAACACGTTGAGCGCTTTTTATGCACCTTGCCTTCTTTCTTTTGAAGTCCGTAACAGTTCTACTTGTAGCGGCATCATTGTTCCAGTTCGAAAGAAACATAATAAGGTGAAACAAAGTAGTCCTCTGTTCATTCTCCCCATCCCAAACATCGTGCTCGTCGCCAAGTATTCGCTCGCTGCCGGCCAAGCGGAAAGCATAGCAAAATTGGCGTCCTCAGTCGCCTTAATGGCGTTAGGTTAGGTTATGTTAGGTTAGGTCAGGTTTTGATATGTGTACTACACTTTTGCATTAGTGTTTCAATAAACAATCATATAAGCAGTTAAACAACAGATATGAAATGCTCATGGAAAGTTGTACACAGTATGTCTGAAAAGTAAGGGACCTTTTTAAATAAAAAAAAAGGTATTAGTTATTTTGCCAAAATTAATTTTTTTATTCAAAATACATCCCTTCCGTTTCAATACACCGCTGGGCACGCTCGGGCAATGTTAACATAGATTTTTTTATATCGTTTTGCGGAATCGCTTCAATCACCCTTGTCACAGCTGCTTGGACTTGTGTAACAGTGTCATAAAACATTCCTTTCATGGCTAATTTCAATTTTGGAAAAAGGAAGTAATCGCATGGAGATAAGTCAGGCGAATATGGAGAATGTTGGAGCACACAGACTTGTTTTTTCGCCAAAAATTCACGAACTGTGACAGTTCTGTGACATGGTGCATTATCATGCAACAGAAACCAACTCCCTGACGCTCGATATTCGGGCCTCACACGAACGATTCTTTTCCACAAACGTTCCATAACACCCAGATAATATTCGCCATTAACATTTTGTCCCTGTGGAACGAATTCCCGAAGTATAATACTTTTAGAATCGTTTAGAATTTAGAAAAACCCAAAACCTGGCTTTGGGTCGTCTTCCAAAGTATCACGACCATCCTGGAATCGCTTATACCACTCGAACACGCGTGTACGGGATAAACAATCGTCGCCATAAACATTTTTCATTAATTCAAATGTTTCTGTAAAAGTTTTACCGAGCTTTACCGAGCAGAATTTAATATTCGCTCTTTGCTCCATCGTGATTTTGTGACACGGTGACGAAAGGTCCTGTCGCTGTAAACGCTATAAGTTTACAATTCGTTGCTCGATTCCAATAACGATTGTTTTGTTTTGTATGGGAGGAATACTGTTTTCAGATAGCATATTGTTTTAATAGATGGTGCTAGTGGTTTTCCTTGAATTTAAAAAGTTCCGTTACTTTTCAGACATACTGTGTATAAACAACAAAAATTTCAGCACTCAATTCCATGGAGATCATTCGGAAGTATATCCTGAATAAGTAATAAGTTATTTATTCCGATAAATTTCGAATATTTACTTGAGTAAGTAATAGATACAATTTTCGAAGATAACAAGCTCAATTTTTATTCGGAATATAATCTTGTTTCAAATAAAAATGTTTTCGATTTACAAATTATTCTAAATATTTATATTATAATGGTATTATTCGATATATTCTAAAAATTATTATTCTAAATATTTTAATTGTGATTTGAAATTATTATTCAAAACAATGAATAAAGTTTTATTTCAAGAATAAAATATTCTTAATTTTCGGATATTTTAATTTTATCCAAAATATCAGTTAGAAAATTATTTCCAGAGCAGATTTGCACCTGACTGTACGCTCGCCTTGCGTCATATTGCATATACAACCTATTTCGACAGAAAGAACTATGCTAAGAAGAAAATAATGGTAAATTGTTTTTGAATACTCAACGACGACCACGTTTAATGATAAATCATACAACAGTAATCTTTTGTAGCTTACTTTCACTAGAAAATCTGGTTATTTAATTTGCATTTTAGAAACTTTTAAGAATCGTGAAACACCTGTTCTATTAAACAGGCGTTTAATTAAATTTTTCTCATTTAATGACGCACATTCAACCGAGGCTGAAATGATGCAATTGATTTTTTTTTATAATGAAATACTTTAAATCGTCACTGATAGACTTTGTTATTTATGTATTTGAAAATTTGTTATTTATTGTTGCGTATTAGGCATTTCTATATCAAGTATAATTATTCCTCATTTTTCTGAATAAAACAAATGGTGTTCAAGCAATAAACTTATAAAAATTTAGTGGTAACGTATGTTATCATTCTTAACCCCTTGATAACACTATGACCTATTTGTCAGGTGCGTCAGTCAGAACTAACTAAACACAGCTACAATATTGAAACAGACAAAGAATGTTGAAATGTTATGACAACATGGTATTATGCAATCGTTGACTATGTAAATTATAATTGAACTTGAACTCCAAATTGAAGCATATTCAAAATTCGAGTAAAATTGATCTCAACTGAAGTACCAGTGCGTCATGAGTCAGACTCGTCAAAATAGTGCAAGGGGTTAAATTAAATTTTGTGACTATAATAATCTTACAATTTTACTTTAATTTATTTTCATTATTTTTAATAAATGGTGTTCTTGATCGTGTATAGGTATTAAAATACAGAAAGAAAGAAGGTAAAGAAAGCTTTAATAATAAGTAATAATTTACCAATAAGTAATAATTTAATAATGTGTTGTGAATCAATATTCCCTAAAATACAGTATTTCAAACAAGTTTGTTCCAATTTAATCGAAATTTTCGAACAAATTTGCGAAATAACGAGCGTCGATCTTTATCGACGCTTCTCGAAAGACGCGAAGACTAAATATTTTAACTCTCAAAGTTAATCGCCCAAGATTGGTAGCAATTAAATTCATCGAATCATCGGAGAACAACGGATAAAAGCGGATAACGAGCGTATCTTAGCCATTTATGGATCGTTTATTCTGCACGCTGGATCCGATACTGCAATCAACCCTGTAAAAAATAAAATAATATAGAAGATAAAAATGTAAAACCGATTTTAGAATTTTTCTCCTCAATACATCGTTGAAAAGAAACTCCTTACATTTGTAAATAACGGTGTAATGTTCAGCAACTCCTTTTTTTAATAGATAGTAATTAAATCACTAATTTAATTTAAAACGGTCTATTTCAATATTTTAACTTTAGTTCAAAAATTGGTTTCATACAACCCATATAAAAATTAGTACTTTAGTATTAAAATATTAACAAAATAGTGTTTTTAATTTATTTAGTTTCGACAAGTAAATATTGTTTTTGGTGATAGCGTAGTATGATAATTTCAGAAAATAATTCATTCTTAGTTGGTAATCATACTTGATTTTCTTTAAGGTATTCGGTTGCATCATATAAGATCACCGCTTTCAGAAACAGAGGGTCATACGTGACTTAAAAAGTAGTAGAGGACTTATGACAAATCAGTTTCAATTAATATTAATTCTATGCTACTCATTTAGATGGAAATTATATAACGTATATGACGTGAAATTCTTAAATTCTCGAATTCTCATATCTCAAAATTTCTAAACCACACAATATCTGATTTTGAAATTCCTAAATTTTCAAATTTCTACATATTGAAATCACCACATAACTAGATTTTCAAATTTCCAAATTATCAAATTACCAAATTTCTAAATATCTAAATTCCTAAATTTCCAAATTTCTAAATTATAAATTCCTAAATTTCTAAACTTGCTCATTATTAATTTCTAAATTCATAAATTTTCATATTTTCACATTTTCAAATCCCGAAATCACCAAATTCCTAGATTTCCAACTTTCTATTATAAATAATCGAATTATCGAATTCGTAAATTCCCAAATTCCCAAATTCTCAAATTTCCAAAATTCCAACTCTCCAAATTACTAGATCCCCAATTTCCCAAATGCCCAAATTCCCCAATTCCCAAAATCCTAAATTCCTAAATTTCTGAATTCCTACATTCCTAAATTACTAACTCCTGAAATACTCAAAGTTTCAAATTTCTAAATTCCCAAATTTCCAAATTACTAAATTTCCATATTTCCAAATTCTCAAATTCGGTTATTACTACATCCTCATGTTTCCAAATTCTGAGATCCCCAAATTTTCAAATTCCCACCTTCCAATATTTTCAAATTATCAAATTTCCAAATTTCCAAATGTGCAAATGTCAAAATTCTCAAATTTACAAATTACAAAGTTCCCAAATTCCTAACTCCCCAAAATTCCCAAATTCTCCAATTTCATTGAATTCTACACAATTTATAATTAGCCCAATTAAGAAAAAACTCACATTAGAATAATTATAGTTATCAGTTTGTGTTAGATTTTCCATGCGTCTTGTTTTGTTGGATAATACTAAATGCATATGTTTTTCATTCGTGTTTTGTCGGATAATATATAACATACAAGATGCATCATTTGTAATACTGAATAATTAATAGCTACTACATACATATATAATATATGACATACTCGATATGTAATTCGTTAAAATAAACAGATAATATATGACACATGGGTGCATCGGTAGTTGCATCGAATAGATATGTAATTGATGCACATGAAGTAGTCGATTTGATAAATGGAGTGTCGGACAAGATTTAATGCCATGAAAAAATTCGAAATAGCGTTCATGATATTCAGCTTGAAGCTTAAAGTTTGACCAAAAAGGTTACATAAATTCATTACTGATATTCTGAATATAAAATGGGAGATTACAATTATATAATAGTTTCGTTATTTCAAACAATGGCCGTTTCGAAGAATAGAATGTTCGACGCAAATTAATCACCATTCCTATGTCTATCCTCTGTTGATTGATTTATTTGAACTAGTTGATCGATTTTGACTAGCATTACCAGCGCTAATGATTGAAATTCTGCGGACATTTCAAAAATGCATCAAATTGAATGAAACCTGCTTAAAAACTATCCTGTAATTATCCTTCAAACTTAGATCATACAAATTAAATTCTTATTAGTTTCTTGTCGAATAAGTTTAAATAGACATCTCTATCCATTCGTAATATCACTTGTCCCACCCGAAAACCTCATAAATAATTGATGTCAAAATTTTGTACACATAATATTCAATACACAAATAAGTTCAATTTTTAGACTTTTGACTTTGACTACTTTCGTAATCTCTAAGACATTAATCGTTAGATAAAAAATGTTCGTAATAAATCTTTTACGTCTGACTACCACCGAATGTACAGCCCCTGGCCATCGAATTAGAACCACGTACGAAAATTTCACTTTTCCGGCTAGAACATTATGTCATATATGGAAAATTGTCTCAGGTTATGCAAAATTATTACTAAATCCGTTGATAACGATATGTACATAGCAATTTGTTACTATCGTGATAATAAACTGTGTGGGTGATGAGCGATTAAGGGTTGTGCGAACGTTTACGTTAGGCTCGAGTATCGATAGCGCGTCAGGTGAAATTTGAAAGCCATAGAAAATGTCTGCCTACTCTAAAGACTAGTTTACAACTCTTCAATCACATTATCTGCGTTAAAAAGAATTACAGATATTTGGGAAAATAATGAAGATATAAAGCATATGATCAATGTATGCAGAGCATATCGGATACAAGTTGTCACCAAAGCAAAGGGCGAAAATACAAGATATTAACATACATTAATATTGTTATGTACAGTAGTAGCTATGTTAGTAGCCAATAAATATCATTACAATTCAAACAGACCTTTAAATTTTACGGAAAACGTGTAAAGCGTTGAAAATTTATAGTGGTTCTAATTCGATGGCCAGGGACTTTATACATCCCTTGAAGTGTTACTGCGGCTTTTGCGTTATCTAATCAGAAAGCCAAACCCTTGAATCTGGAACTCTAATTCCTTGAACGAGAAATAACAAAATTCTGTAAAACATTGTTTCTTAACAATACTACTGTAAGAAACACAACTATTACCCTCGAATTTAAAATCCTAAACTCTAAATCCGAAATCTTAACCCTATTAAACATAACCTATTGTAGACTTTTAAAGTAGATAAAACATTTATTTACTGAACAAATTATTTAACATTTAATTAAATTATAAGCGAAACGACTCACCTTCTTTTTCAATGACCAGGGTAACATAAACTAATTGAAAATAAAAAAAAATGCTCATAACAATACATAACAACTTGACACCGCTTGCCACCCCAATTCACTCCTTTCACACTTATTCCAATCACTACCGGGTGATTCCAGTGACACTCAACAAATAAATGCTTACACTATAAAACCTGAAATTACGTAAAATTGTATTAATTAACCCCTTGGCCTATAACATCGAGTCAGACTCGTGACGCACGTTACACTTCAAACGCAACAAACCTAAATCGTATTTGCATAAAGATCGAGTTTTGAGTATGATACCAATTGCAGTTTGTATAATTTAAGATCGCTAAATCCAAAATATACTAACATTTCGACATTCTTTATTTACCTTAACGCTGCAGTAATAATTAGGCAGCTCTGTCTGACGTACCTGCCGAAAAACTTGTAGGCTAAGGGGTTAAATAAAATCTAAACCATAATACGTTTTGACTTTACTGGTTCTATGGTTTCCGTGTCTGGAATTTAAAGTGTATAGTTAAATAAACATTTAGTTCTAAATTGAAAATAAAATGGAAAAATAAATAGGTAAATACTGGAGCACCAACATATACGACCATTCTTTATCTCAATAAAATATGACAAAAATTTCGACAACAGCACTGTGACAAAAATTTGTAATATGAATTGCGAAACCTGAAACCTGTCGCTTTGACCGATTGATAGTTCCAATAAACAAAGTTATAAATTTTATAGAATTTAATTATACATTGTATAGAATTCAACATTCGTTGTTTACCAGTTTTATTGAACAAATAGCGACTAGGTTTAATCAACGTACCACTATTTATTTTTCAACGTTGCAACATTTTATTCGGATTCTCTCTATAAATATTTTAATCTTTTATTTATGTCCATTTGTAAGGTACACACGTAGTGTTACTTACGATATACTGTAGATAAATTGTAAAACGTTTAACGTAAATATAAAACGTTTCAAACTCACATTATTAAAAGTGACAGGTATAATTATTAAAAACGTTCACCGTAACTTTTCGATTTATAAAAATCATAAGAAAATTGATACATTGCATTGAACTTGTCACAGCATATAAGAAATATATAATTAATATGTCTGAACAGGATAATAAAATTTAAATTATATTCAAACAGGTTGATACGGTGAAAATATCTCAGTGTAGCAATTACAATATATCAACTTGAAATTTAAATGAGAATAAATTTTATGAAGCCGAGTATGTAATCAATCCATTAATATTTTTCATAAAAATTAGATAAGTACATATAACAGTAGAATAATGGGTTACCGTGTAATAGGTTGGAGCATATTAAATGGACATCCGTGGAATATTAAAAAGTTAACAAAATTTAATCACGTAAAAGTACCATAAAATAAAAATGTTAAATAACTTTGAAGCATCAAGATAAATGAGAATGACTGTATTCAGAATTTAATAGTATTATAAATATCAAATGGATGGTTGCTAGTTCTAGTAAAAAAAATCAACGATTTCGAAACCTTTAGAATTTCTAATGAAATTTGGATAATTGGGAAGATGGGAATTTGGGAATTTGGAAATTTGAGAATTTGGGAATTTAAGGATTTGGGGATTCGAGGACTTCGGGATTTTGGGATTTGAGGATTTGAGAATTTAAGCATTTGAAGATTTGAGAAATTTGAGAATTTGGGAATTTGAGGATTTGGGGATTTGGGGATTTGGGAATTTGAGAATTTGTGGATTTGGGGATTTGGGAATTTGAAAATTTGAGGATTTGGGGATTCGAGGACGTCGGGATTTTGAGATTTGAGAATTTAAGCATTTGAAGATTTGAGAAATTTGAGAATTTGGGAATTTGGGAATTTGGAAATTTGAGAATTTGTGGTTTTGGGGTTTTGGGGATTTGAGGATTTAGGAATTTGAAAATTTGAGGATTTGGGGATTCGAGGACTTCGGGATTTTGGGATTTGAGGATTTGAGAATTTAAGCATTTAAGCATTTGAAGATTTGAGAAATTTGAGAATTTGTGGATTTGGGGATTTGGGGATTTGGGAATTTGAAAATTTGAGGATTTGGGGATTCGAGGACGTCGGGATTTTGAGATTTGAAGATTTGAGGATTTGAGAATTTAAGCATTTGAAGATTTGAGAAATTTGAGAATTTGGGAATTTGAGGATTTGGGGATTTGGGAATTTGAGAATTTGTGGATTTGGGGATTTGGGAATTTGAAAATTTGAGGATTTGGGGATTCGAGGACGTCGGGATTTTGAGATTTGAGAATTTAAGCATTTGAAGATTTGAGAAATTTGAGAATTTGAGAATTTGAGAATTTGGGAATTTGGGAATTTGGAAATTTGAGAATTTGTGGTTTTGGGGTTTTGGGGATTTGAGGATTTAGGAATTTGAAAATTTGAGGATTTGGGGATTCGAGGACTTCGGGATTTTGGGATTTGAGGATTTGAGAATTTAAGCATTTAAGCATTTAAGCATTTGAAGATTTGAGAAATTTGAGAATTTGTGGATTTGGGGATTTGGGGATTTGGGGATTTGGGAATTTGAAAATTTGAGGATTTGGGGATTCGAGGACGTCGGGATTTTGAGATTTGAAGATTTGAGGATTTGAGAATTTAAGCATTTGAAGATTTGAGAAATTTAAGAATTTGGGAATTTGGAAATTTGAGAATTTGTGGTTTTGGGGATTTGGGAATTTGGGGATTCGAGGACTTCGGGATTTTGGGATTTGAGGATTTGAGAATTTAAGCATTTAAGCATTTGAAGATTTGAGAAATTTGAGAATTTGTGGATTTGGGAATTTGAGGATTTGGGAATTTGGGGATTTGGGGATTTGGGGATTTGGGGATTTGTGGATTTGGAGATTTGGGAATTTGAAAATTTGAGGATTTCGGGTTTTTGAGAACTAGAGGGTTTGAGGATTTGAAAATTCGGAAAGGCAATTTAGTAAGTTGGTAATTTCGTAACTTGGTGATTTGGTAATTTACAGATTTTGATATTTAAACATTTAAAAATCTGAAGATTTTAAGATTTAGTAATATAGAAATTGATTTAAAAATTTGGAAATTTGATAATCTAAAAATACGGTAATTTTGTAATTTGATAATTTGGAAAATTACTAATTTATTGATTTGGTAATTTAGTCATTTGGTTATTGGGAGTTATGGAGATTTGAAAATTTTGGAACGTAGAAATTTGAAAATTTAAAAATGTAGAAATAATAAGTAAAATAACAATGAACATTTCTCGAATTCAGATAATTTATAGTTAAATATCTTTCTACGCAATGGATATTGCCGAGAATGACCGAATACGAGTCAGACTACTTCTTCACCAGACCTGTCAGAAAAAGTTTTATCAAAATCGATGACCCATCAACTGTGACGTATCCTTGTGACAGTTTCAAATATAAAAGTTTATTAGTTTTCCTATAATGTTTGGTTAACCAAAAAGTTGTATCATTTTGTAAGTACACGTCAATTCAATTTATGTGTCAACACATTCTCTTTTTCAACAAATCTCTACATTGTTTCGAAGCTTACATTTTTAGACATTTTATTAAAAATAAACAGTTCAAGTATAATAAATTTTTTCATCTGTTATAAATAATTAAAAATAGAAGAAACAAGGATTGCTTTTGACAATATTTTATTACATTATTTTAATAAAGATAAATAATTTATTTAAACTCAAAAAAGACATGTATATAGAAAGGTTGCACTAAATGATGCAAATGTCAATTTTGGCTTATGAAATTTTCTGTCGAAAAATTGCTATAAATAAAACATGTTTTAGAAAAGTATAGTTATAGATGATGATCAGATGAAGATCTTAACCAATAATAGTCCTCCTTATGCATTGGAAAAACAATTAATGTATTGTATAATAGGATTTCAATTATACAGGATGATTCTGCAAACTGGAGTAGGTTACTGCTATTTTTTAAGTAAATATAGAAAGAAATGATGGAGGAAAAAATTATCCCATGACCTTATTTTTTATATGGACGCACCGATGCATCGGCCATGTGCAATTGCACTTCATTCTCTAATACAATCCACTACGTTTCTGACATAAAGGGACAAATATCTCGCGCAGTATTGACATTTCAATGATCTTAGATCAGTACTTTTATATGCAGGATAATAAAAGGGATCGATTGGTTTAACAAAATATATTAGGTTGCATTGAAAAACAAAGTACAATTGCACATGGCGTATGCATCAATGTATCAGTCTAAAAAATAAGGTCACAGAAAGTTTGAACGTATTTTGCCACATTTTCCTCTATTATTTTTTTCTATTTTTATTTAAAAAAAAAACAGTATGAACAGTGATGATGAAGACCTTGATCGGTAATAATTTCATTTACTTCTAAAATATTGAAGTAGTATACTTCTTATATGATAAAACAACGAATATATTGTATAATAAGATTTTACTCATGTATGTTTATTTCGAAATTGTGGGAAGTGCATTTTTTATTATTGCCAGATATTTAAGGGGTTGTATTGCAATAAATATATGTAAGCACTAATAGACAAGGTTTTTGTATTTTATAGTGTTGGATAATATTATTATTCAACAGTGTTTAAAATACTGGCTAAAAAGATAAAGGTTTTCTTATACTCAAATGCACTTACGGCCTATTATATTAGATCTGTACTCTCAAAAAACGAGAAAACTTCTTAGCGAACCCAATATTGTTTCAGCGAAAAAACGAAAAGTATCAACTATTTCACCTTTTCGTGTTCGCGTATACATACACGAATCTCGGGTTTGCATATTCGTTTGTGAGGATGTATGCATAGGTTACCACCTAAAAAATAAGATCATAGGAAATTAGGATGTATAATGTCATATTTTCTTCTATGCTTCCCTATGTTTACTTAAAAAAGAACAGTAATTAATCCTCAGAATTCATGTTCCCAGAATCACCCTTACGTGTTATATTTGTAACCGAATAAAAAGCGACGAAACATTTTACAAACCCAATATTTCGCGTGTTTCCATTACTACGGTAATTTATTATTCGTTTTAAATAAACTAGTACTTTAAGTACGCTTCACTTCCTCTGTTAGTACTTTGCACAGTGAAATTTAAACACTGTGCGCAAATGTGAGCCTCGATTTACACAACACTGATTTGTACGGTGCTTCCACAGAATCAATCTACCCTGTAAATCGAGAGTTAGCTGTATCGAGTTCAAAGGATTCGATCGTTTCGACCCACTGAAAAATTCATCGAACGCGATCATTCTCGGCCTGGTTTCACGCGAATCTTCGATGGATGGTGTTGAAACACTTGGGCGAATTTTTCCTTCACTTTTGATCTAACTAAACGTAGAAAAGGCGGAGATCCTTGCTGAATCTTCGAACGAATCTTGTTTCCATATACAGGGTGTCCCAATTATTTATCGCCAACCTTTATTAATACATTCTATTCGCAAAAATAAAAAGAATGTTACACGAACATAGGGATTCAAACAGATTATTAAAAAGTTATAACAAAAAAGAAGAAACGACAACGGACTGCTTTGTTGTTTGATATTATGTACAGGGTGTTTCAGTTTTGTACGTACAACTTTACTAGAATACCTTTTAAATAAAAATAAGACAAAATGTTTATACGAGCGTGGGCTCTTGAATGCATTATTAACCACTTGCCGTACAATTTATTTGCCAGATACATCAGACAAAACATATATTCATAGTGTAGGCTAGTAGTTGGGTCGATTAGTTGAAAATACCACATTCGAGAATAATTGATTTTACAAATAAATTAATAGTGTGACAAAGAAACGATGGAAAGAAAGTGAAAAAACGATTAAAATAGCGATTGTGTGCAAAACGCAGTTAAAACGTAGTCAATTTACAGTGTTGTTGTTCGTTAGTGTTTTTTGTTTGAAATAATAAAGAGTTTTATGTGTTAAATAAACCTTTGATTTTATTCCCATAAAAGCTATAATGTTAAATAAACAATAAAAATTATAATGTTGTGAGTATTTTATATTCAGCGATTGATTATGCAAATTATAGTTGAACCTAAATTTCAAGTTGAAGACTATTACAAATTTGAGTAAGATTTGTCATATTTGAGTTGTAAGTGCGTCACGAGTGAGACTCGTCAAAGTACAAGTGGTTAAAAGTTATTAAAAAAATATGAAAGTCGACAATTATTCATATTTAATATTGAAGGAGAAAATCGTCCATTATCGTTTCGTATATTCCTAATAATCTTTCGATAAAGTATTTAAGAGCCTATGTTTATATAACATCTTCTTATCATTCTTATTTATAGAACATGCTGGTAAAATTTTAGGTACAAAATTGGTACACATTGTATGTGACATTACAAAACAAAGCAGTCCGAAGTCATTTTGTATTTTTTAATACAATGTATAAAATTGTATATAGAATACTTTTCTTATTTGTGTGTATGGAATATCTTGATAAAGTTTGGTAGAAAGCTGAGACACCGTGTATACTAGCCTGATTCGATACAAGCTTCGACTGATACGATACGTACTTTCTCATCTTGAGCTCACGATTCTCTAGCCGATAATCGAATTGCACTTAACAGTCGAACATGACCACTTCTCTTTTCGTTTTTCATTTTGGTGTAACTTTCTCACATCGGTTACTCGCTTGTGATTAATCATAAGTAGATCATTTATCGAATGGTTTGTTACGTTGTACACTCGAGTGCAATGTAGGCTTCGTTTAGATGACATACGTGGTAAATTCCCAAATTATTTCATTTGTAGTTTTCGTACTATCAAATTTCTAAATTTCTAAATTTCAACACTTTCAAATTATAAATTTTTTAATTCTCGAATTTCCAAATATTTGAATTTTCAAACTTTCGAGTGTTCAAACATAAGAAATTTCTAAATAAATGAATCTCTAAATTCCCCAAATTTCCAACGTTGCTAGTTTCCAAACCTGTACATTCCTAAATTGTCAAATTTTCCAATTCTGATATTTTCATATTTTGTAATTTCGCAAATTGCCGAATCTCCAAATCCTCGAATTTCTAATTTTATGAATTCCCAAGTTTCTACGTTACAGAACTAGTATATTTCTAAATTTCCTTATTTCCAAATTCCAAGAAAAGTATCTTAAGAAACTTTGTGATTTAAAATAGTAAGCTTGTGAATCTGTATATGGACTGGTATTTTTAGTGCTAAGTAAGAATTTTCACAGAAACTTAAAAGTAATTATACAGTAAATTATCATATCGTCACATCCTTCTATTTTGTTTCCAATAAAATAATTGTACAAAGTGAAATAAATTAACAAGTGCAAAACATATAATTGTTAATATATAATATAATAGTCGATATACATTTGATTTATTTCAACATTTTCACAACAATTATTTAAGCAAAAGGTGGTTCTTCATAATTCAACTATCACATTCCATAATTTCATGTAATGTTGCACATGTTTTTAGATGTGCATTACCAAAATATACTAACCACTGTCAAAGATATATGGCACCAAGCCCAGGATAGCTCCTACGATGCCACACGTGTGTGACGCTTGGTACCGAACGTGTTAATGCGATAATTTGTTTGCTTGATGGAAACCGCTTTCGGTATATTTAGTTCTATCTTACTTAATTTTGGATGTACACGTGGTTCTAACTGAAATTACGTTTTACCGATATGCTTTCTTTAACAATTAAAACGCTGTTTGAGAACCGCTACACAGTATGTCGGAAAAATAACGGAACTTCTTAAATAAAAAGAAAAGTATTAGTTATTTTGCCAAAATTAATTATTATTATTCAAGTTACATTCCTTCCGCATCAATACAACGTTGGACACGCTCAAGTAATGTTAACAGAGATTTTTTTATGTCGTTTTGCGGAATCGTTTCAATCACCCGCGTCACAGCTGCTCGGATTTGTGTAACAGTGTCATAAAACGTTCCTTTCATGGCTAATTTCAATTTTGGAAAAAGGAAGTAATCGCATGGAGATAAGTCAGGCGAATATGGAGGATGTTGGAGCACACAGACTTGTTTTTTCGCCAAAAATTCACGAACTGTGACAGTTCTGTGACATGGTGCATTATCATGCAACAGAAACCAACTCCCTGGCGCTCGATATTCGGGCCTCACACGAACGATTCTTTTCCACAAACGTTCCATAACACCCAGATAATATTCGCCATTAACATTTTGTCCCTGTGGAACGAATTCCCGAAGTATAATACCTTTAGAATCGTTTAGAATTTAGAAAAAGCCAAAACCTGGCTTTGGGTTGTCTTCCAAAGTATCACGACCGTCCTGGAATCGCGTATACCACTCGAACACACGTGTACGGAATAAACAATCGTCGCCATAAACATTTTTCATTAATTCAAATGTTTCTGTAAAAGTTTTACCGAGCTTTACCGAGCAGAATTTAATGTTCGCTCTTTGCTCCATCGTGATTTTGTGATACGGTGACGAAAGGTTCTGTCGCTTTAAACGCTATAAGTTCACAATTCGTTGCTCGATACCAATAACGATTGTTTTGTTTTGTAGGAAAGGAATACTGTTTTCAAATAGCATATTGTTTTTATAGATGTCGCTAATAGTGTTCCTTAAATTTAAAAAGTTCCGTTAGTTTTCCGACATACTGTGTATGTCACCCTCCATACACGGTGTGTTCCAAAAGTTCCGGAACTTCTGTTACTCATCGTATATTCGAAGGTTTAATCTCATTTGCAATACATCACCTGTAAAATATTCTCCTTCTGTGCGTATGAATTTATAAAATCTTTTTTCCGAATTACGAATGCTTCCTCGAAAAGCGATTTCGGATTCCGCTTCAACTCTTCCTGCAATTTTTTAATGATGTTCTCTCGAATATCGAAACGTTACTTTTTCAGTGCTCGTTTGAAGCGAGGAAAGAGAAAAAGGTCTGCTGGCGACTTTTATAACCGAAAGAAATTTAAAGCATCCTCACTGTTTCAGATGTTTTCTTAAGGTTAAAACAGAACTTTATGCACGTTCTCTGCTCGCGGTAATCATTCATCTTTAAGAATTGTCCAAGACACAGCACACAGGTAACTGCAACAGACAATAAGTAGACAGCTACGCAATCGATTGTTACGAAACTTGGTACGCATATCGGAAAGCAATCGGAGATCATATGCTGTGAGTTTCCTTCTTTTCCGTTTCTCCTAACGTCTTTTGTATCAGGAGTTTCCGAACTTTTTGAACGCACCTACAATCGATAAAGCTAGAGTAAACCTTTCTGCGTCCAAAGTTTTCAAATATTTTAATACGTATTTTGATGTTAATATAATTTCAGTATTACTAATTTTGCAAATGTTAAGCCTAATTTAGAAGAAATTATCTTTCTATTATATACTTTTATATTGAATATGAAATCTAAATTTCATCAGAAACTAAAGGTTTCTATATGAGTGATAAGGTCTTTACGTCATGTCTTTTGAAAAAATTCAGCGTGCGTGCTAGTGTCATAACCTACAATAGACAATATTAGATAAAATATTCAAAAATATATTTGTATAACTGTTGCTAAGTTTCGAATATGAAGCCTATGTTTACGTAGCTAATATAACAACTAACAATTAATGTGTTTATTATTTTTATTTACCGAACATGCTGGTAAAGTTTTACGTACAATAGCATGTGTGGAACACACTGCATGTATATGGCATTGAAAAACTAAGCTGTCTGAAGTTATTTTGTGCTTTTGTTAAAACTTTTTAATAAAGTGTTTGAGAGCCCGTGTTAATATAACATCTTTTTCTTATTTTTGCGTGCAGAATATGTTGGTAAAGTTTAGCAGCAAAAAACTTGGACGCTCTGTATCTACTTGAAAGCACAACTGCTATTTAATCCGACCCAATAAATTTCAAAGGATTTCGCAGAATTAAAATAACAAAATATATAATCGAAAGAGATAATAGAAATTTACTGGTATATTATTTCGATAAAATACATACATGTATTAGCAAAACATTAGAATTGAAATACACTGACAGAGAGGGGTGGCGATAGATAGATTCGTATTTATTTCATAATTGTTATGTTTGTCCTGATCTTTTCTATAATGCAGTATTTGTTTCAGTTGTTTACTTTGAAAGTGGGATAAGTCCATGTTTTGTTATTGCGAAATATTTAAGGGTTTGCATTTCAATTTGAAAAATATTGGTAAGCACTAATAAACAAATCTTTTGTATTTTATGGTGTTACATAATGTATGTTCATTTTCCAATAGTGTTTAAACTGAAAAAAATTGGTTTTATTATAACCAAATGGGCTTACCTCACTTTCATAATGAACGAATTATTGTAATGATTAATTAAACAAATAACGTTTCAATTATTCAGTTATTCTTTTTTTAAATTCCTTTCCATCATTTTGGTCTGAATCGTTTTCATGCTAAAATCCCAATTCCAAGAATCTTCTTTTATTATCAATCCTCATGAGTTTTATTTCTACAACCATAATTAAAGGAATAAAATTTCCTAGAAATGAGGATTTTATTAGAGTAGCGTTATTACCCAGAAAAACATTTTTATTTTCTTATTATTACCTACCAGCCTTCAGATGCATCACAGTTATAATTTTCATTGAAATCATTCTGAGCCATATTTCTTTTTTAATAAAATTAACCATAATACGTAGTTATTTTCAAATAACTATGAAATTGTTAAGGAGTTTTGGCATCGATACTAAAATGAAAACCGTGACTTTGTTGAATATTCCTTAGAAACTGAAGTAGAACTTATTTGCAGGCTGACAATAGAAATCAGCAAGGATACCTCTACCGACCTACAGCTCCTCACTCATATTGAGGTTATGCCACCAATATTATACAATTTATACTTTGTCAATATTTTCCGTATTTTTAGAATTCACCAGAGCTAAATTCCGTAATATCTTCGGCTGAAATAATATCAACCTAAAATGGAGTTGCACCAGTTTAAAAATAAACATTTTTCCAATACCGTTAATCATATAATCTTCCACCACCTAAATATTAGGGAATTTTAGTTATTTTTACTATAGACTGCTTGCAGATAAAAATATCATATTAAGTTTTATGTATTTTTATCATTATCTTCATTTTTTCGAATGTGGACTTACCCTACTTTCAAAATAAATGGTTCACATTTAATAAAAAAGAGGACATGCAAATTCGAAATGGAAGTTATTTTTCACGAGAAATAATCGGCTTTTTATTTTTTTAACTATGGTATAGCTTTGTGAAAAATCTGACAAAACTCGAGAGTAAGAGTTACGCTTATATGGTATTAGTACAATAATATAAAAGTTGTGCTCTTGCATCTTCGATGAAAAATAACACTTTTTTCATTTCGTTGCTGTTTTTATCTTTTATAATTACAGTTTGTATTAAAGAATACCGTAATATATTCGGTTAAAAATAATTTCAATCTAAAGTGGACTTGCACCACTTTAAAAATTAACATCTTTCCAATACTGTTAATCATATAATCTTGCATCACCCAAATATTGGGGAATTTGAATTATTTTGACTATTGCTAACAGATAAAAATATCATATTTAGTTTTATCTACTGTTATCATTACCTTAATTTTTTTAAAAAAGGACTTGCCCCAATTGTGAAATAAACGGTTCATTTATATGTTTAAATAACGAATCAATACGAGACGAAAAAAAGCAAAAAAGATTAACATCAACAATCAACAAAATTACTGTTTAAAAAAAATAATCAACCACCTTTTTCTATTGCGTAACATTTGTTGGGTGATCGTCTTTAAAATCAGGTCTTCAGAGAAAAGCAATTAAAAACGAAGGAATTCTGGGAAACGACGTAGGGCAATGCTTCTTTCGCAAGTGTCGAGAGACAGATCACTCGTTGTACCACTTGGAAGTTTCCGTAACGTCATTGAAACCGGAAACGAGGCAATGACGGTGGTAGTGGTCTGCGGTACTGACCTATGAATTTATTCGACATTCTGACTGATAACGATTCGCATTCTCAAAGTCGTGAATTGTGTGTCATGTGCGAACATTTCCGTAACCGAGATTTTGCTGTACGTGGAAATCCAAAGCCTTTAGAAAGCCAAAAGATATTTTACTACTTTTTCTTGTGAAATTCTCAAACTTCCAGATTTTTAAATATACACATGCAAAAATTTTATGATTTTTAAATTGGAGAGTTTCCAAAATGCGAATTTTTAAATATTGAAATTTTCAGAACTTCAAATTTTCAAATCCATATATCTCTAAAATTTCCAAATCTCTGAATTGTTAGATTTTTAAATTTCCAAATTCTCAAGTGTCAAGATTTCCAAATTTCCAAATTTTGAAATTCCTAAATACTCTAATTCCTACATTCTCAAATTTCCAAATTTTCAAGTCGTCGAATCTCGAAATCTCCAAGTCTTCAAATTCTCAAATTTCCAGACTTTCAAATTATGAAATTTGCAAACTTTAAAAAATTTAAAATCTTTAAATTTCTAGATTCCTAAATTTCCAAATTCTCAAGATTCAACATTTCCAAATTCTCAAGATTCAACATTTCCAAATTTTCAAATTTCCAAATTCCTAAGTACTCTAATTCCCACATTCTCAAATTTCCAAATTTTCAAGTCGTTAAATCTCCAAATCTTCAAGTCTTCAAATTCTCAAATATCCAGGCTTTCAAATTATGAAATTTGCAAATTTTCAAATCTTTAAATTTCTAGATTCCTAAATTTCCAAATTCTCAAGATTCAACATTTCCAAATTCCTAAATACTCTAATTCCCATATTCTCAAATTTCAAAATTTTCAAGTTGTCAAATCTCCAAATCTCCAAGTCTTCAAATTCTCAAATTTCCAAACCTCCAAATTATGGAACTTGCATGCTTTCAAATTTTCAAATCTTTAATCTCCAGAACTCCAAATTTCCAAATCCATATATCTCTAAATTCCCAAATCATCAAATTCCTAAATCGCACGATTTCTAAATTTCCAAACTCACAAGTTTTAAAATTTCTAAATTTCCGATTTCCAAAATAATCAGATGCTCAAATGTTGAAATATCTAACCAACTAAATGCCCAAATTCCTGAATTCCATTGAACTCTCTACAATTTATAATTAAAGCAATCAAGATAGAACACACATTGGAGTAATTATGGTTATCAATTCGTGTCAGACTTTCTATGCTTCGAATTGGTCATCGTTTCCTGTAACTGGCAACCAGCCATTTCAGATTAAGAATATCAATGAAGGGTTTATGTAACCTTTTTCGTCGAACTTTAAGCTTCAAGCTGATATGCCATGAGTACTATTTCGGTTACTTTCGCGCCATTAAATCTTGTACGACATTCCATTTATCAAATCCTACATTTCGTATGCATCCATTACATATCTATTCGATATAGCCGTTGACGCATCTTGTGCGTCATATATTATCTGTTTATTTTAACGAATTACATATGACGTATGTCATATATTATATATGTAGTAGCTATTAACTATTCAGTATTACAAATAATGCATTTTGTATGTTATATATTATCCGACGAAACACGAATGAAAAGCATATGCATTGAGTATTATCCAACAAAACAAGACGCATCGAAAATCTAACACAAACTGATAATTATAATTATTCTGATGTGAGTTTTTTCTTAATTAGGTTGATTATAAATTGTGTAGAATTCAATGAAATTCGAGAATTTGGGAATTTTGGGTAGTTAGGAATTTGGGAACTTTGTAATTTGTAAATTTGAGAATTTTGAGATTTGCACATTTGGAAATTTGGAAATTTGATAATTTGAAAATATTGGAAGGTGGGAATTTGAAAATTTGGGGATTTCACAATTTGGAAACATGAGGATCTAGTAATAACCGAATTTGAGAATTTGGAAATATGGAAATTTAGTAATTTGGAAATTTGGAAATTTGGAATTTGGAAATTTGAAAGTCTAGTATTTTTGAAATGTGAATATTTGGAGAATTGAGAAATTGGAAGTTCGGAAATTTGAAAATTTAGGGATTTGAGATATTGGAAAAATGGGGATCTAGTAATTACCGAATTTGAAAACTTGGAAATATGGAAATCTAGTAATATGGAAATTTGGTAATTTAGAAAATTGAAAATTTGGTACTTTGGATATTTCAGGATTTCGTAATTTAGGAAGTTAGGAATTTAGAAATTTAGAAATTTAGAAATTTAGAAATTTAGAAATTTAGAAATTTAGAAATTTAGAAATTTAGAAATTTAGAAATTTAGAAATTTAGAAATATAGAAATTTAGCAATTTGGGAATTTGGGAATATAGGAATGTAGGAATGTAGGAATTTAGGAATTTAGGAATTTAGGAATTTAGGAATTTAGGAATCTTGGAATCTAGGAATCTAGAAATCTAGGAATCTAGGAATCTAGGAATCTAGGAATCTAGGAATTTAGGAATTTAGGAATTTAGAAATTTAGGAATCTAGAAATTCAGAAATTTCGGGATGTAGGAATTTGGGAATTTTGTAATTGGGGAATTTGGCAATTTGATAATTTGAGAAGGTGGGGATTTGAGAATTTGTGAATTTGGAAACATGGAAATCCAAAAATTTTGGAATTTAGTTATTTGTGAACTTGAAACTTTGTAAATTTGAAAATTTAATAACTTAGAGATTTGAGGATTTACTAATTTCAGAGTTTAAAAAATCTAGGAATTTTCGAATTGGAATATGTGATTATTTAGAAATTTGGAAATCTGGTGATTTGGAGATTTAAAAACTTTTGGGTCTAGTAGTTTGATGATTTAAAAATTTTGGAATTTAGGAAGTTGAGGATTTAGAAGTTTGATAATCTGAAAATTTGGGAATCTAATTTTGGAGTAATTTGGAGAGTCGAGTTTCCAGAAATTTTGGAATTTAGATATTTATGAAATTGACTTTTGTAAATTTGAAAATTTCATAATTTAGAGATTTGAGGATTTAGTAACCTCAGAGTTTAGGAATCTAGGAATTTTCGGATTTGGATATTTGATTATTTAGAAATTTGACAATCTAGTGTTTTGGGGATTTAAACATTTGGAAATTTAAGAGTTCGATAATTTGGAAGTTTGTGAATTTGGTAATTTGATATGAATTTGGTATGTGATTATGTGACTATTTGGGCATTTGGAAACCTAGTTATTTGGAGGTTATTTGATATGAGGAGGTGATAAGGCGATACACGAATTAATATGTCTCCATCTAACGGTAATTATAATTACTTTTTACATTGTTGGTTAGTTAAATAAGCGTCCTCAGGGTTGAGTAATTAAGTAAGGATATATATTTAGAATAAATACATTATAAACCGTATCGTGTTCGTACAAAATAACCCGCGACAGAGGGCGCGCGCTCTGTACCATATACATATGTATAGCTAGACATAGAAAACCCTACATACATCACCATTAGATTTCGTCTCGCATTCGTATGTTTCTTTCGAATTTTGGTGTTTTGCTATTTTTCGCGCAATTGAATCGTTCATATAGTATTGCTTTATTAAATAAATATTTTTCGTTCTTGATACATTGTTATTACGTCACTTCTATCACGTATCTCCTCTCCTACAACAGAGGTTTGTGGATTTATTAATTTTTGAATTTAAGAATTTAAAAAGTCTATATCTTGAAATTTGACGATTTGAAAATTTAAAAATCTGGAAATTCGAAAGTTTCAGTTTAGCAATTTCTTGCTTCGACCACGTATCGTCTTATAATAAGATTTTGATCTCGAATGGGTTAAATGTGATGGTAAGGAGCTCGTTTCGGTGAAATAGATTTAAGATTTTCATCTGAAGATTCATCGTGATGTTGTGACGACAAGGGGCTCTTGGATATGGAGGGTTTTTAATCACCAGGTAGAGGAGAGGGATGAAATTAGAAGGATGCTTCGCTACGTGAATCACGTCTGTAAATATTAATTGCGATTGCCGTTCGTTGTTCTACGAGCGAAAGCACCGAAGTAATTAAGTAAATTATTATTTCGTGATTTTGCATAGTTTGTTTTAATGAGTGTAACAATGAGTTGGTAATTTGCAATTTCTATCATTGTTTCTCGCGAGATTCTAACGACGTGGTTGTCGAATTTCGATGTAAATTATGATTTATAACGAACGTTACAGTCATGTCAACGTTTCATTCCTTCTATTATTGAAAATGCAATAATTATTCTCTTATTTTTTCCATTAGTAATTGTTATAACAAAATTTATTTTCAATTTTATCCAGTATTTTAGTTTGATAAGGTTTACATGTTTGCATTCTTTCATTAAATATAATTATCAAGATCCAATAATTATTATCGTAATTATGTCGAATTTCTCGTTGCAGGATCTGTCGCGTGTTTCAGTGTCGAACGTTAATTAATCATACTTGAATAGCCAAACAGACATTATAAATCCAATTAATTAGGTCAGGTTGTAAGTCTGATTATGCTTTGGAGATGTGATTTGAACTGATATTCGGAAATGAAATTCTTATTGATTTGTTAATACAAATAAAGATTCATTTTAATAAATTTTAATAAAATCAATAATATAAATAAATTTTCAAACAGTTATATAATAAATTATACTATATATAGATGTATCTAATGTTGCAGATTTAGTTTACAAAATACATTAATTTAGTTTTAACGTACAATCTGTTACTTTATCTTCGTTGCCACAGCTGTCACAATAAAAAACTAAGATTCTGTATTTCAAGATTAGAATTATGATAACAAGAAATTATGTACACATTAAAAATTTGAATGTTTAATATATTTTCAAATAATGTTTGTTGACAAAAACAATCGGATGGGGTTCTGATTATTTTTGCTGTAGATTCATCACATGAAATTAGATTAAAGTCAACGACTCCACAACCATGATCTCTCCTCGTTAGTTTGGCAAAATAATATCTAAATTAGGTACTATGATAATATAATTGTTGTAAGTAAAAATTACCGCTTTGTTCAAAAGAAAAGATACGGTATTTTAAAACTTATTGATCAACACGACAGCAATACGAAATTATTAAACGTATTAATCGGCCAACATGAAACTAGCGCATGTGTTAATTAATTGACAGGAAATTTCCAAATATATTAACTAGTTGATATGGAATTACTAAATGTGTTAATCAATTAACAGGAATTTTCGAAACGTATTAATTGATCAACGTGAAATTACTAAATGTTACGCAATTAACATAAAATTATCGAATGTTTTTATCCAGCAACATAAAATTACTAAACGTGTTAATTAATTGGTGTGAAAGTGCTAAACGTGTTAACCAATCAACAGGAATTTACTGAAATTATTGATTAATCAAAGTGGAATTACCAAACGGTTACGTAATCAACATGAAATTATCAAATGTATTAATCTGTCCACGTGAAATTACCAAGAGTGGTAATAATTGATATTAAAGTGCTAAACGTGTTAAACAAACAACAGGAATTTACCAAACGTATTAATTAATCAATGGAAAATTATCAAACGTGTTAATTAATTGATATGAAAGTGCTAAACGTGTTAACCAAACAACAGGAATTTACTGAAATTATTGATTAATCAACGTGGTATTACCAAACGTGTTACGTAATCAACATGAAATTATTAAATGCATGAACTAATGAACATGAAATTATCAAATGTATTAATTAATCAATATAAAATTACCAAACGTTTTAATCAATCAACGTAATATTATCAAACGTATTAACTAATCAAGATGATATTATCAAGCATATTAACTAATTAATATGAAATTATTAAACACATTAAGTAAGTAACATGAAATTATCAGACATATTAACTCACCGACATGAAATTACGAATTGCGTTACATAATCAACATAAAATTGTCAAACGAATTTTCAAATCAACATAGAATTACAAAACGTATTAACAAATAAATATGAACTTAGTAAAGATATTAATTAATCAGCATTAACTTACCAATCGCGTTAACCCATCACCATGAAATTAACACACTAACTCATCGACATGAAATCACTAGACGCATTGATTAGTCAACAAGAAATTACTAAATGAATTAATTAATTAAGCGACGTGACATTACTAAACGAATTAACTCATCGACATGAAATCACTAGAAGTATTGATTAGGCAACAAGAAATTACCAAACGAATTAACTAGTCAACATGACATTATCAAACGTATTAATTTATGAATATGAAATTATCAAACGTTTTAATGAATCAACATGAAATTACAGAACGTGTTATATAATCAACATAAAATTGTCAAACGAATTTACCATTCAACATAGAACTACAAAACGTATCGACAAATTCATACGAACTTACTAAAGATATTAGTTAATCAACATGAATTTATCAAACGTGTTAACCCATCACCATGAAATTATTAACCACATTAACTCATCGATGTGAAATCACTAGATGCATTGATTAGTCAACAAGAAATTACTAAATGAATAAATTAAGCGACATGACATTACCAAACGAATTAACTCATCGACATGAAATCACTAGAAGTATCGATTAGTCCACGAAAAATTACCAAACGAATTAACTAATCAACATGAAATTATCAAACTAATTCACGTGAAATTACCAAGCGAATATTCGTCACCATACTCGAACATCGATAGACGAGTGTTAGAATAGCTACAGGATTCGCAGCGCCTCAAAGGAAGCAGCTTTTCTACCCTCTTTTTCTTCCTGTTTTATTTTCTTCTGTGCCGTTCGCGCCTCGTCGTGGTAAAAGAGAAAAAAGAGAGTAAAAATGCAGAATAAGGAGATTCAGTCGGGGGAGTGGAAAATCTTTCAACACGTTCAAAGAGGTAAAACAGACGGCTGTGGTAGCAAAATGTCGGAACGGAGTCGAATAGGAAAAAGGAATCCATAAAATGAAGTCCGATTGACGCGGACTACAGAGGAAGAAAGTGACGAAGATGTCACGGGTTCGATCGTAAGAAAGAACAATGAAACGTGGAAAGAAACGGAGAAACGATATTTCAAATTGTACTTGAAGCTACAAGATGCAAACCAGGAGATTACGATAAGATCACACAAATTTCATTGATAACATGTTCATCAAATTCAGTAAGTTTCTTTTTGTTGAGTTTGGATGAAAAATTTAGATGCATTTTCGGTACATATTGTTAAGAATATAGTGTTGCGTTTCTTCGGAATTTTGACGCGGTTCGTTGTCAAAGAGCGATAAGGGCGCTTTATTTGATGTTCCGTGAAATATTTAAATAAAAAAACTAATACTTAAAATGAATTTAATAAACTTGAACAACTAAATTAAACTTTATAACTTTCTTTAATTTAAATTTAAACAAAATCAACTTAAAAACTAATTAAACTGAAAGTGAATTTTACAATCTGATTTCCAATATTTGAATCTCTATTAAATGAAGAATACGTGTTGCGCTTTCAAGTTCGATTAATTGAATGGAATTTGATAGATTTGAATTGAACGTCAAAAAGAAACGTCAATTTGTTTTTAAATTTTATTCTGTCCAATAAAATGAGCGTTTTTACACCTTAGCAATGACATTTGTTTATAATTATTTCTAATATACTTTGTGTTTCTCTTCAATTACATTATTTTACAATTTAAATTTTACGCGTTTACAAATAATTGATTTTGCCGCTAAAGGGAGTCACTGAGGCACATAACATTTTGCTTCTTCCAAGATCATTTTTACAATATTGAGTTAGCAGAAGTTGGCAGCATACAACAATAACAAATTATCGTACTTGTACTCGATATACCAATCGATAAACAAAAGATAGCTTACTCTCTCGTTACATTATATAATCGTGAACACCAACGTGTATTGTTGTTATCGCGCAGTTATCATATCATTCATATCAATTTATTGTAAAAGCGTATTACTTTAATAAACATAAGAAATATATTTGGGATAACATCCGTTTATTTATTCTCGGTTGTGATCTATTACTGCATAATTCTAACACTTATCATTCTTAATATATAACAATAAATATAAATTGTTTAATTCGCATCTGTTTAGAGCTTGGAGTGTAAAGACGTTTGGGAATCTACGGATATGGAAATCTCAGAATTTGGCGGTGTAGAAGTTTGAAAATATACGGATTTCGAGGCTTAAGAACTTGGGGATGTAAGGATTTGGCGATTTACGAATTTTAGGGATTTAGGAATTATGGAACATAAGTATTTGGGGATCCTTGGGTACGAGACTGGGGAAATTGGGGAATATAGGAATTTGAGAACGCAGAAATTTGGGGATGTAGGAATTTGAGAACGTAGAAGTTAGGGAATCTAGGAATATGAGATCGTAGAAATTTGGGAATATAGGAATTTGAGAACGTAGAAATTGGGGAATATAAGGATTTGAAAATGCAGAAATTTGGGGATATAGGAATTTAAGAACGTAGAAATCGGGGAGTATAGGAATTTGAGAACGCAGAAATTGGGGAATATAGGAATTTGAGAACGCAGAAATTGGGGAATATAGGAGTTTGAGAACGCAGAAATTTCGGGATGTAGGAATTTGTGAAAGGGGTTCGCTCGCCCCGCTTTTAGCGCCACCTGAATCGTTCAGTTGTTCGATCTTGATCGTCGTTCGATCGGTATGTCGCCATGTGCGTTCTTTATATTATATTATTATACATATATCCTTTCAGTATTATTAGTTTATTAAATATTCAAACTTGTTCATTTCATTAAATAAAACCTAATATAATAAGTTACCAGTTTTGATTATACCCAACAATTTGAGAACGTAGAAATTGGGGATATAGGAATTTGAGAACGCAGAAATTGGGAATATAGGAATTTGAGAACGTAGAAATTTGGGGATATAAGAATTTGAGAACGTAGAAATTGGGAATATAGGAATTTGAGAACGTAGAAAGTGGGGAATATAGGAGTTTGAGAACGTAGAAAATAGGGAATATAGGAATTTAAGAACGCAGAAATTTGGGGATATAGAAATTGGGAAATATAGAAATATGAAAACGCAGAATCTTGTGGATATAGGAATTTGAGAACGTAGAAATTCGGAGATGTAGGGATTTTAAGAGCTTGGAATATAAAGACTTTAAGACTTGGGGATTCATGGATACTGGAGTCCAGAATCTGATGGTCTAGCAATTTGGGGATGTACATACATGTTAAGCGATTAAAGAATTTGGGGATATAGGGATTTGACTATTCAATTTTTAATTTTACAGACATAGGAATTAAAGGACACAGATATTCGAGGATACGGAAATATACGAGTTACACGATCTACAAATTTGAGGATTTAGAAACTTGGGTATTTAGGGATTTGAAGCGCTTGGTATGTGAGGAGTTTAGGATTTGGGGATCTATGAATCGCGTTGTACCTGATTGCCAATTTACCAGACACGAATAGTACTTTCAACAAATGCTTATTCTATATCATATATGTCACATGCTATTTTAAAGGAAGTTAATTGCTCTTTTAATTACAGGTTTGAAATATGGTTATTATAATATAGGTGCAGTAAAATTTTAGAGAAATTTCATAATAAAGAATAATGTGTAAGTCTGGGTGACGTATGAATTTGTTATTTGCATTAGTTATCCATTAACAATCATAACTAAGTTACTTAAATTCTTTAAATATTGTATATTTAATAAAGAAAAGCTAGATATTGTGTAGAATAATTAATTAGGTTTCTTGACAACAGGGTTTTTAATTATAGCATTTTTTATGAATTTAATACGAGGGTCAAAGTGTGAAGATGATTGTAACGAATCAGAGTTAGGACATTGGTAAATATGATAAATTAAGTAATTTTTTATATTAAAGGTAATTTTTACAATTCTTGTTCGGATTCAGTTTTGTTAGAATGGGTATTTCGGTTTTTAGGATTTCAAGTTTTTGAATTTTCAGTTTCTAGTTTTCTAGTTTTCTATAATAGTTTTGGAGTTCTCTAGCTTTCTAGCTGTTTAGCTTTTTAGTTCTCTAGTTCTCCAGTTCTCTAGTTCTCTAGTTCTGTAGTTTTCTAGTTATCTTGTCCTATCGAACAAGTAGTTATTTACTTCTCTAGTTATCTAGTTATCTAGTTATCTAGTTATCTAGTTCTGTAGTTCTCTAGTTATCTTGTCCTATCGAACAAGTAGTTATTTACTTCTCTAGTTATCTAGTTATTTAGTTTTCTAGTTTTCTAGTTCTCTAGTTTTATAATTTTATAATTCCCTAGTTTTGTAGCTTACTATTCTTCTAGCTTTTTACTTTTCTAATTTCTTAAGTTTCACATTTTGAAATATCTCAAATTTTCTAATTTTCTAATCTGATTGCACAAATCCCCAAATTTCTATATTACTATAATACGATATTTTTAAATTTTCTAGTTTTTAAATTTCCATGTTTCGAAATCCTGGGGTTTCCAAATTGTTAAATATTCAAATTTCCAAATTTCTCCATCTTCAAATCCATAGAAACCAACCTCTGCTTGCAGTGTATAATAGATTGTCATTATATTGCCGGTTAATTAAGCTTTCCTTTACACAGGTTTTCTCGCATGAAATGGTTATATAATGAGAGTCTTCACTCGCAATATAATGAGAGTAGACTGAAAGTTTATAATGGTAATATAACGAGAATTTATTGTAATAGGGGTATACAACGGCGATATAACGAGAATTTATATGTAGATTCTTGTATAAATTGTAACTTGTAGATCCTTTATTTTTTCCTTAAAGACTGTTGACAAAGCTGTTATGTTGGTCATAAGCAACCAATCTTCGTACTTAAAAATTTAGTATTTTCAAATTTCTGATTGTTCAAATTTTGAAATCTACAAAAATGGTTCAATTCTCAAATTCTCAAATTCTTAAATTCTCAAATTCTCAAATTTTCTAAAGTATAAGAAATTTCTTGTACTCAAAAATTTCCGAATTGTTAAATTCTTAAATTTCCAAATCCTCAAACTTTCAAACGTTCAATTTCACAAATTCTGAAATTATAAAATTAATAAATTTCTAAGTTTTAACATTCTCAAATTCCCAAATTTTCAAATTCTCAAACTCCTAAAAATCTCCAAATTCCGTAAATTTTCAAATTTCTAAATGTCCATATTTTCACATTTTTAAAAGATAGATTACTTATGTCCCCCAATTTTTAAATGTGCAAATTTCGCAATTTTCATGTTTATAAATTTCCAAATTTTCAAATTCTCAAATTTTCTAATCTTGAATTGATATATTCTGAAATTTCCGAATCCTCACATTCTCAAACCTCGAAATTCCCTAATTTTCAAATGCGTTATTTTTGCATTAACAACATAATCGATCCGGTATTTTCCTGATAATTATCATCATCACATTGAACAATACACAGTAGAAATTCCAGAAATGCGTGAACAGTTATACGAAACGAAGAAATTGATTAATGAGTTCGGTAAACAGATCGTAAAACCATTTAAACTGTGACAAGTACCAGTTATTTTGGTATTGGTACAAGTAGCCGTGATATAAAATTAATTGATTTTGAATAAATAAAAGGCAAATAAAACTCATTGTTGTGCCGCACTCTTAAAATCGTAAAACCGTCAAGCTTATCTTTATTTTTTGGAATATTCTTGAACAAACAACCATTGCCTTTTGCAGCTGTTTATTATGGACAATTTGTATTTCCAAATTTTTCTATTTAACATATTTTGTTAAGACTCAGCTAACTTTATGGTTTTAACACTGTCGAACTGTTAGGTGACAAGTGACGACGCAGTTTTTACCTCAGGTCAAACTTGACCTCAGTACAAACATTTTGTAAGGGCGGTTCTTGTCCCCTTCTCTTAATATTTTTTTTAATTAATCCAATAGTTCATTTTAACCAAGTCGCTTGTCCACCCCCAGCAGCATCAACCCCACTCCACATTTCAATTTTTGGCGAAAATATTCTTTTTAGATTGTTCAGATTCTCTCGTCAGCTCTCAACGAGTCAAGTACAATTTAGAGTCCGTAGCTACGAAGTGTTCTTTTAAAGTGCAACAAGCAAACTTTCACTTATAAATAAATTGAACATTTATCCTGAAACGGTTGTTAGTTCATTTTGTGTCTGAGTGGTGTCACTGATTCACACACCAAATGAGTTTGCGTTTTCATTAAGTTGAAGCGCAAGCAGCACAACATTCATTATATCATTTCTTTAACTATGTCTGCAAAAACCATTACATCACCGCGAAAAAAATGCAACAGAAAGTAGGAATTTTAAAAGAAAACTGTAAAACCAGTCACTTTGACTGATGTGGTAGTTCCAGTGTTAAAAATGTACCGAATGTCTGAAGAACATTGAAGCGAATGAAAAGAAGAAAAGCGAAAGAGGAAAAGCCAGGGAAAAAGCGGATGTTGAAGCAACTCGAAAAACGGCAGATTGATTACCGCTCGACTTCCACATCTTACACGCCAACCACGAGAATAGTTCGATGTTAATCACCGGATAGCAATATACACCGAGGTGATAAATGCTCCCGTAGCTCTTGTTAACGAGGGAAAAAATACGAAATAGGATAAATCAAGGGCCACGTAACCGTTTACTTTCCAGCCACGAGTTCCTCGCGTTCCGACAGCCTACCACCAGAACGACACGGATGCTTTTCGTTTCAAATGAAAATAACAAGTGCAAAAGGCATTTCGTGCAAAATAACAAATTAATTTGTTCGAACTGTTGCAAACAGTGGTACATGCATAACTGTATTTTTACATTTAATAAAATTATTTACAAATTTTAAGGAAAATTGGTCATCAGAGTGGATGATGCGGATCAAAAGATAAATACAAACAAAATATTGTTAACTATTTATAACTATTTATATTAATGTTAACTTGAAGCTTCATTTTGTGCATTACATATTAGTGTTTTTACTTTATATTTATCATAAAAAGAAAAATTGCAAATGTTATTAAGATAACAAGGGAGGGTAACAACGTACATGCATATGTATGACTGTGAACGTATATTACTCACATACATTCGTATGTATCACTTTTATGTATTACTCACTTCATGTATATTACTCACATATTAATAGTTTATTTTTGAGAAGATTACACAACATGCCATCTTGTACCTGTAGCGTTAAATTAAATAGTTGAAACGCAAATTTAAATAATTAAGATATTTAAATCACTAATTTAAATAATGAAAGTAAATAAAATTGTAATTTAGGTAATCATAATGATTAAAATAAAGTTTAAGTAATTAAAATAATTAATATGTAGATTTAAATGATCAAAATAATTAAAACTCAAATTTAAATAATAAAAATAATTAAATTTGAAATATAAAAAATTAAAATAATTACAGATTTGAATAATTTAACGAGTGTTTCAGAGAAATTTAAATAATTGTCTTCTCCTCGATAGTTTTTGTAGTGATTATTTCAATTAGACATGGTCAAATTTTATGTGAAATTAACCATTTTACTCTTTATTGCATTCTGTTAAAAAAATGCTATATAAAGTAATATCCCATGAAATTCTTGCATTTTATTAAAGATAAATAACAAATTTTGTAATTAAGGAAATTGTTAAAAATATATTTTTATTTTTTATAATTACAACTTTTTTATTTCTTCTCAAAACGGTGCAAGTTTTCAGAATTATATAGTATTTTTTTAAATTAATCTTTTTAATAGAAAATATTAATTTACCGTTATTTTCTTATTAGTATAACTTATGAGTTCAAAATCGAATTTTTATTTTTCGAATTAAGAAATGTTATGCAATAAAGGGTTAGCTACCAGTATCGTATATTTATTATTTTTATATTCCATTACCTTATGTTATAAACGCACTTTGTTATAAAATATTTGGAAATTTTGACAAAATATAACTAATGATAATTTATGTATAATAGTCAAATTTCAAAATCGTTGACAGTAGGAAAACGAAGTAAATTTCAATTAAAACCACAATGTTTAACATGTAAAGTGCAGAAAAATCATTTGTTGGAGATTTATTTTTAATTACAACGAAAGAACGCTATTTTAAATTCATTTACGAAACTAAAAGATAATATCAGGATAGTACAAAAGTTATTACAAAAAGATGAAGAATGAAGATATTTTATCGGATAATTTCAGAAATAAACTCTTAGAAATGGGAAAAAATCATCCATAGATTATATTTAGTGAATGACAGGTAAAATATTTATTTGTTCCTTATTTTATGTCGTTAAGGCACATTATTTACTTTGTATAACTATTACACCAAAATGTCAATTTTGATAATAATTTATTCATATACTACTGCATAATTTTCTGATTAAAATCGCTTCACCTCTTATATTTACTAGACTCTTAACTTTTAAATTTGAATATTGCAGGTAATTATGTAAAATAAGTACTTTTCCGAACTTCTATATTATTTTGCAAACTCCATAAAAATGTCTGTTATGCTTTCGACAGTGATACTCAATCAATTCACTGCGTTAAACCTATTTCATAATTACCCTATTGCGATACAATCACCCTAATTCATCAAATCCCAACAATTAGACTGCGGACATGCATTTATGATAAATGGAAACCTCCGAAGCGGACATAACTCATTTCATCCACAGACATCGGACCTTACTGACTTATGTTTACTCTGCAGACGTAGACGTATCACAAATGCATGAACATCCATAATCGGTAGATTATTCGGTACCATTAGGTACTGTTATTCGTAAATAACAGTTGCTATTCGTGACAGAATTTTTCGTTCTCGAGTACCAAAATTCTGCTATTTTTACAACTATCCATCGAAATAAAAGATAAGAGAAAACGCAGGGCGCCGGTTGGTGTTATTTATTCTTCTCACGGTGTCCTCCCCGTTAAAAATGCCTCTATTAATTCGAAGGATGATTTAACGAAGTGACGGGAGTCTCAACGAGATCCGTTTCTTCTCCCTTTCGGCTGTGTTTCTCTGCACGAGCCTCTTATTTCGTGACGTTTGGATAAGTTAAGGTTGCCTCGCGAGCTCCTCCTGCGCTTTCGACCCTCGTCCGCTAATAGCAACAAGTTACTTCTGACCCGTCAGCGGGACAGACCCTTGCGACGCCTCTATATTTAGTCCGGGTCGAACCACTAGAACGGCGAGAAAACACAAAAGAAAGCTGGCGAACGCAAGTTGAGCGCCGGCGAAACGAGTGCAAAGGGGACATCGTGATATCTCGACGCGAGGAAGATTCTGCAGCAGCTTCTGGCTTGCAGCTGCTACCGCGTCGCAGTAAAAACAATGTGCATAGATACGCCAGCCGAGCCGAAACTACTCGTCTGGAGTCCAGCCGAGTCGTGATGCGATCAGATTGTCGATTTTATACAGTCACCGACAAAAGTACTGTGTTTCATAAATATACAAATCCTTTTCTTTTTATTAATCCGAGTTTTTAAACAAATTATGGCCGATATTCTTTAAACACCAATGTGTATAAACAGATTGCATGAAATTTGACGTATTAACAATATTCAGCTGATTTCCGTAAAGACTAATTTTCAGGTGTTTAGCATACTTTGAATATTCCGTTAAATAAAGTTCATGGGTGTAAGATCTGTGTAAGATCATAATTATCATTTAAAATCTTACATTTCGGCTAAAAGGGTGGTGGAGCATAATACTTTGCTTCGGATCTTATTCGAATTATTAAGACTCGTGCTGTTTATATAATATAAAACATTACTATCGTATTCACATTTTTGTTAATTTTAAGCTGATTGTTATAATGTTCCTTTCTGATAACAAATACGGCAACCAAGGAAGAAATTTATATTACTCGTTGCTTTTTAGGAACTTTTGAGGATTCAAGAAGATGTAAGAATTTGGATACTTTTGGGAATATAGTAATCTGATGGAATTCCTATGGAAACTAGGGAATATAGGGATTTGATGGAATTCCTATCGGAACTTGGGGATATATGGATTTGGAGAATTAAAAATTTTAGAGACCTAGAAATTTGGGAATTAAAGAATGTCAAGCAACGTAGGATACTAGAATCTCAAGAATTTAACAGCCTGTTAATTTGGGGATATATAAATTCGAAGATATGGGGATTTGAAGAACTTGGGAAAAGTTTGGGATTTGGCGATTTGCGGATACGGAAATCTAGGGATTTGGTGGGCTAGAAAGTGGATATACAGACTTAGGGACTTAAGAACTTGGGGATTTTAGAGACCTAGAAATTAAAAGATAAAGATGTTCGGGGACCTTCGAATAGGGAAGTGTAGTTAGACGATCTACGAATTTGAAGACGTAAAAATGTGGGAATATAGAGATTGCAAGATAAGCTTGGAATGTGAAAACTTTCGAGTTTGGGGATCTTCAGATATGGGGATTTAGGAGTTTGACGGTCTACGAATTTGAGCACGTAGAAATTTAGGGATATAGGAGTTTGGAGGACTGGATGTGGAGATCTACGGATATGGAAATCTAGGTAAAAACGTACTGCGTCTAATAAGTTGGCATGCGAATCGATATAAACCACATTGTACGAACTACCAGCTGGCTCCGACGTGCAAAGTACTCTCAACAATTGTTTTCCATCTACTATACATATTAAATGCTATGTTAAATGCAGTTAACTGCACTTTTAACCCCTTGCACTATTTTGACGAGTCTGACTCGTGACGCACTCGCACTTCAATTGCGACAAATCTTACTCGAATTTTGAATACACTTCAATCTGGTGTACAAGTCCAGTTATAATTTGCATAGTCAAGAATTGCTGAATACAGGACTGACATAACATTTCAACTTCCTTTGTCTGTTTTAATATTGTAGCTGTGATTAGTTAGTTCTGACTGACGCACCTTACAAATAAATCATAGTGTAAGGGGTTAAATGAAATTATCTCTACTCTGATACGGTTAATCTTTCCGAAATATCGCTTATATCATGTTTTGTCACCTTCCGTTCGTAGGACAGAATCGTCCCTTTATTTTTATGATTGCACTTTCATTTACGACACCGAAGGCGAAGAGAAATGACGGTAAGGTGTACAGGAAGGGAGCTTGGCAGTCACGAAACAACTTAATGACACTAATAACATGACTAATTTATACTCCTGGTGAAGGTATTAAGTTCACCGGATTATTTTGATCCGTTCCCTACCCACTATATTAGAGATCGGAATATCGAGCATGAACGGCTTAACGTTTATAGGAACCTGGTAAATTTAATCCTTAAATCTATAATTAGAAGAACTTGTACGCCAGCCATGTAGCTTGTTAAAGAGACCATGCAAAAATAATGTGGGTGCGTTATTTAAGGACCTAACGTCTTGATCTTGTGAATTAAACACTTCAGACTGAATTTATACACTTTAGCTTAAGTTTGAGTGCTTTTGATTGGTACATTCTTGTGAGTTTATTTGTTGCTTGAGGGTTTATTGAATTCAAGATGGTATGGAGTTCTTCGTATTTTGAGGAAATTGTCTTGTGCAATTTATGAACGTTTTTAGTTTTTATAGGCGTGAGGTGAGATTTTTATAACAGGCGGACGTGCATGTGAGTATTAATGAGTAATTAATTTCTTATTTTAAGAATTTGTGAATTAAAGTTTTGTTCGTGAGTAAGCAAGTCTGTAAAGTTGAGAATTTGAGAATTTGAGAATTTGGGAATTAAAAAAATTGGAGAATTTGAAAATTAAGAGATTTTGAGAATTAAGAGAATTTGAGAGTTTGAGAATTTGGGAATTAAAAAAATTGGAGAATTTGAGAATTGGGAGCATTTGAAAATTAAGAGATTTTGAGAATTAAGAAAATTTGGGAATCTGAGAATTTGAGAATTTGAGAATTAGATGAATTTGAGAATTAAGAAAATTTGAGAATTTGAGAATTTGAAAATTAAGAGATTTTGAGAATTTGGGAATTTGAGAATTTGAGAATTTGAGAATTAGATGAATTTGAGAATTAGGAGAATTTGAGAATTAGGAGAATCTGAGAATTTCAGAATTTGGGAATTTGAGAATTTGAGAATTTGAGAATTTGGGAATTTGAGAATTTGAGGATTTGAGAATATGAAAATTTGAAAATTTAAGAATTAGATAAATTTGAGAACTTGGAGAATTTGAAAATTTTAGAATTAGAGAATCTGAAATTTTGAAAATTTATTTTTTACACCTACGTTATTAAGTTGCTAAATTTCTAAATCTTAAAGTTAAACAACTTTAGACCTTTCAAATATCCAAATTACTATATTTTCAAATTTATAAATTACTATATTTCCAAATTCCTAAATTTAGATTTTTAATTTTACAAATTTTTAAATATTTGAGTTTCTTCAATTCTAAATTTACATATTTTCAAATGTAAAATACAAAATTGTTTGATTTTTAAATTTCCCGACTTTCAATTTACCGAATTCCGAAATTAAAACGTTTTTGACTCATGAAATTTCAAAATCGAAAGATTTTTCCACTGTAGAATTACTTTTACTAGGACGCTTTTTTGGAATAATGGAATGTGAGAAAATTTCTTTCACAAAAATTTGCATGTTTCCTTCTCATGAAGTTTCAAAGGTAAAATTACATATTGGGCTCTTCGCTGACCTAGATTATTGTACAAAGAACATTCTGCAAAAGAAATCACAAAATATTATTTCTTGGCTTCAAAATCCTAACGAAATAAAGTCGTATTTTTCTATATTTTTGGAAACTAATTATTTACTGTTCTTGTCTCTTTTGACCAATACATCATCAGATAAACAAGCATTGCTGGAGCTTATCGATGTTTCTTCAGAGGTTCTAAAAATCTCCAAAAATAATACTTGGAGTATGCAGTTACCAAAGTTGACCTTCATACTTATGCTAATTTACTCTTTCTTCCACAAACCACACGGACCAAACATCCATGCAAAGTCGCCTTAAGTTTACAATATTTTAATTTTAGCCGATTATAATCAATTTTGTTTGATTAGATAAAGGTATCATAAGTTTAATGGAATTGAAAAGACTTGAATGATATAACAGCTACAATATTATTGCGATCTGGATGAAGAGATTGACCGTTTCCGTAAACGATAGTTTTATTAACTCCTTGGCTTATAACATCGAGTCAGATACACGTTACAGTTCAAATGTGACAAACCTAAATTTTATTTGCATAAAGATTGAGTTTAGAGTTCGATACCAATTGTAATTTATATAGGTTGCTAAATCCAAAATATACCTAACATTTCAACCTTCTTCATTTATTTTTATACCGCAGTAATAATTAGGTAAATCTGACTGACGCAGTGCTGAAAAACTTGTAGGTCAAGGGGTTAAATACAATCTTAAATCACGTCGAAATTCAACTAATTATCATTTCGAACAAGAACGCTATGCAACGGCGTACGACCTCGACTTCACATTTAGGGATTTCTTTTTGGCCGAACCTTGCTCTCAGAAAGTATACAGGGTCTCTCTACAGTCTGACTGTTCCGTCGCAAACTCCGACCTTTACCGCGACGAAAGAATTTATTACAGGGTTTGAGTGGTTCGACGCGTAGACCACCGTCATTACCTATATACCTCGAAATACGGGTCACCGAGGACCCCTTTTGTCTAGTAAGTCCCGTTCGGACCGGTCCCAACGTCACCGTGAACTTGCCATAAATCGGCTAACGACGATACATTATTTTTCTCGATCTTTCAAAAACAAGGATAGATTTTTCTTGACCATCACCCAATGACGTGCGAGGGTGTTCGGGCGAATTTTTATACATCGAAGATCAGTCAGTCGTTGAATCTTGTGCGGGTCGGATCGAGAGTACAACCTCCGAGTATCGCGAAATAACAAATAAACTCCATGCATCATGGAGTTACATAAAATATCCAGTGCAGGGTGGATTCCAAATACAATCATAACACTATTCGAGCGGGACCCTGCACTCCTCGAATAGACCAGTGTAGGGTGGTAAAGATCGCAACACAACATTATCCGAGTGGGACCCTACACTCCTCGGATAAGCCAATGTAGGGTGGTAAAGAACGCAAAACATCATTCGAGTGGGACCCTACACTCCTCGAATAAATCATCGTCGACAATCCTACGCAATGTAGATTGTAACACAAACGCATCAGCATTTGAGTGAGACCTTGTGCTCCTCAAATCTACAATCAAACATACTCAATCACACGAACACATTTTCACCGTCTAATCACGACAAATACATATCTAAAAAGGGTTTTTTATGCCGCAAGACTTTTTCCCTTAAATCATATTACTCGAGCCAATAAATTATTATTGATTTTTCGGCTCAAATTTGTCTAATTAATTTTTTATTAACCCTCTTCCTCATCCATCTTTTAACATTATTTTGAAACACGAAATTTCTCCATGTTGGAAAGATTTCGACGAAACACTGACCTCACCCTTATATTTCGGAAATGATCTTAAATATGGAAAAATGTTTCAGACAAAAGTTGTAAAAGGGCGTGATATTGTGAAACAAAACTGGATTGCTAAATACTTTGTTGA
Source organism: Megachile willughbiella (assembly GCA_945859595.2). Classification (NCBI taxonomy): domain Eukaryota; kingdom Metazoa; phylum Arthropoda; class Insecta; order Hymenoptera; family Megachilidae; genus Megachile; species Megachile willughbiella. The sequence goes on from OX243796.1 coordinate 18,764,382, forward strand.
TTCTGTAGCGTCCACGTTCACAGTCAGAACAAGAATGCCTTCTCGGTAAAGGTCGCTAACATTGGACATCAACGTCACTATGGCCCTTGACAACTATTCATTGTCCTTATGGCAACGACAAATTTTTCCATGCGACCAAGAAAACCTGACAAAACGTACATAGCCCGCTTTAGCCGTTTGCATTTAAACTTCAAATCTTTTAATACGTGCTTGGTCATCCAACAGTATATGGACTCGGTCTTAGCGAGTCTTGATCTCTTCCGGTTTTGTTCGCACGGGAACTGGCTAATGCGTCTTTCTTTTCACCGAACGAGCAGCAAGTGTTGCGTGAAAGCACACGGCTGTTGATAAAAATGTCAGATACACGCAATGATAAGAGAGCAGTTTACGAACCCACGGATGCCGGCCCACAGAAACGACATTCCTCTGAGGCGCGCGACACTTTACAGCTTTATTGCCATACGATTATCGGGACTGTTTGGCCACGCGATTCAGATCCGCCGGATTCACGCTGATTCCGTTTTTATTTTGATGCAATCGTGAAGTACAGTCAACAACAAATCTCACGTCTCGAAGAAGAATATCGCAACAAATCATTTGTGTAGTACTGTTTGGAATATGTTCTAAATGTGTTAAATTTGTATAGCGCATGTATTGTATATACAATACCGGTCAAATAAATTTGGACATAATATTTTTCTTTTTATTTGTTGAAATAAATATTTCTTATTTACATTGTTTATACTTGGTATAATGCTAACTTTCACCTTGGTATAATGTTAAAAACTTTACGTTTTTAAAATATACATACTTAGTTATTATACTAGAAGTGACCTACTTTTATTAAATTATACTTACATATAAAATGTAATATATATTTCAATTGATTATGTCAAAATATTTACTTCATGTTGAAAGTTATTAATTTTGTTAATATAATTTATTTATAATCCTTATGGACTAGTTAATTTAAAATTAATATACTGAGTTGTTGAAATGTATTAAGTAAACTCATTTGTCGTAATATGTACATATGTGTAGTACTGTTTGAATTACTATTACGAAATGATAGTTTTGGGAATTTTGAAAATTTAGGAATTTGTTGGTTTAAAAATTTGCGAATTTTGAAAATTTCGGGGTCTGTGTCTTTGAAAATTTGCGAATTTAACAAACTTCAAAATATTAAGAAATGAAAATTTGGAAATTAGAAAATTTAGAAATTTGAGAATTAAAAATTTTCGTATGTTCCTTTATCCAAAAGAAGTCTACATTGTACCCGAGTGTACGATTGCATGTAACTAAGTGTACGATTACAAGTTTCTCGTAGTCGAGAGAAAATTAATTATATCGTTCACTTTATTTGAGCCATTTTTTGTTAAGTCAGTCATTTAATTAAATATTAAATGTCTTTACAAATAAACAAATACTGACTAAAACGACTGAATATTTTTGCTCTAGATTCATCAGAAAGAGTTTTATTAAAATCGTTTTCTGAGCGAATGTGATTATATTTTACTTAAATTTAGTATTAGTATAATTATTCTGTTATTTTATTGTAACTAATTACTTCATATATTTATTTATAGGTTAAACTCTTTTATACGAAAAGAACTACAACGTAGGTTTTAACATGTTTCACGGTTTTACAGTCACTTAGAGCAAAACACAAATTAAAGTTAAATAAAAAAACGATGAAGAGAAAAATATAATGTAACACAATAAATATAACATATAAAACGTACATGTGGCATATCGACATGAAAATATAACCTAATTAAAAATTAATGAACATCAATTTGTGTGCTAACGGTTCAATTTAATGAAAACGCGAGCTAGTTTAATGTGTGGATCAGTGACACCACTCGGACACAAAATGAACTAACAACTGTTTCAGGATAAATGTTCAATTTATTTATAAGTGAAAGTTTGCTTGTTGCACTTTAAAAGAACTCTTCGTAGCTACGGACTCTAAAATTGTACTAGACTCGTTAAGAGCTGACGAGAGAATCTGAACAATCTAAAAAAATATTTTCGCCAAAAATTGAAATGTGGAGTGGTGTTGATGCTGCTGGGGGTGGACAAGCGACTTGGTTAAAATGAACTATTGGATTTATTAAAAAAAATATTAAGAGAATGGAACAAGAACCGTCCTTACAAAATGTTCCTACTGAGGTCAAGTTTGACCTGAGGTAAAAACTGCGTCATCACTCGTCACCTAACAGTTCGACAGTAATAAACCATAAAGTTTGCTGGGTCTTGACAAAATATGTTAAATAGAAAAATTTGTAAATACAAATTGTCCGTAGTAAACAGCTGCAAAAGGCAATGGTTGTTAAAAAATGTTCCAAAAAATAAAGATAAACTTGATTTTAAGAGTGCGCTGCAACACAATTAATGAATGTTCTAAGGATTTTATGAAATTTCTATACACCAATGTCATGAATATCCCGAATATTAATATCACAATATCAATATTATGAAGCGAGTTAACATAATTTCCATTTCGATTTATGCAAAACAATCAAATTATCCAAGTTATCGAAAAATCTGCTCGCGAATGCAAAAATCTGTTGTACAACAAATATGTATGGAGGAATAAATAAATTCCGTTAAAACAAACGATCGATAAATGCAGGCGTGTATATTTGTATTCACAGAAAACGCCGATTCGATCGGACTTTTACCCCGTGCCAAGTAATATTTAAACTGCGATATAACACGTGAATATCGTTACGCTAAAAGTCGCTTTCCGATACGTTCGAAACGCCATTGAATATTCATGGAGCTTTGTTCGTGACCCAGCAATTGAAACTTTACACACCGGGGAAAATATCCTTGTCTCCTACGGTGGCCCAAATAAAATTAACTTCGAATCAGTTAACGAAAGGAAGAAAGTTTCCGTTTGAATTCGACCAACAACAGAATACTTAGCGAAACTTTCTCGTGGTGTAACCAGAATAGAAAAAAGTACATCGAAATTTTGATCTCGTAACTCTTTGCCGATACCGCGTATAAACTCTTGTGCACAGTTTAGGTTAAATTCACATGAAATGAAAGTTGAAGTACATGCATAATTAATTTCAGAGTTTAAGCTTGAAATGTCTTACTTTTTATTATTAACGTGACGGTAGTGGTACTCGACATTTTTACTTCCTACGTTTTTTAATATTCAGTGCAATTAAAGAAGCTTTAATATTTCAAACGATCGTAAGGAAACTCTACAGTCGTTTGGTTATCAATATTAACACTTTTCGGATCATAACACTTTTCCGACGGATTTAGTTCAAAAATAAGGTACTTCATATTCGATCATTTTTAGTAAAGATCGTTATGTAAGGAGATATTTAATACTTAATTGCTTGATTTTCAGAAATATTAAGTTATTTAATTATAATTATAATTGTAATTGTAATTATTTCATAAATAATTGCAAGTTTTATTTTACTTATTATTTTCATATTTTCAAATTTTCAAGCTTCCAATGTTATGAAAGTTAAAAATTCACAAATTCTAAAATTTCCATATTTCTAAATCTCTATACTACCAAATTAGGAAATTGCCAAATTATTAAACTGCCGAATTGCCAAATTGCCAAATCATCAAATTCCCAAATCTCGAAATATCCAAATTGCCAAATGCCGAAATTGACAAATTACCAAATTACCCAATTTTCAAATTACCAAATCTTTAAATCCCCAAATCCCCAAATTCCCTAATCCCCCAATCCCCTAATTCCCAAATTGTCAAATTGCTCAATTACTAAATTACCAAATTATCAAATTACCAAATTTCCAAATTTCCAAATTTCCAAATTTCCAAATTACCAAATTTTCAAATCCCCAAATCGCCAAATTGCCAAATCCCGAAATTGACAAATTACCAAGTTTCCAAATTATCAAATTATCAAATTACCAAATCCCCAAATTCCCTAATCCCCCAATCCCCTAATTCCCAAATTGTCAAATTGCTCAATTACTAAATTATCAAATTATCAAATTACCAAATTTCCAAATTTCCAAATTTCCAAATTACCAAATTTTCAAATCCCCAAATCGCCAAATTGCCAAATCCCGAAATTGACAAATTACCAAGTTTCCAAATTATCAAATTACCAAATTACCAAATTACCAAATCTTCAAATCCCCAAATCTCCAAATCTCCAAATCCCCAAATCCCCCAATCCCCCAATCCCCCAATCCCCCTATTCCCAAATTACCAAATTACCAAATTACCAAATTTCCAAATTTTTAAATTATTAAATTACCAAATTTCAAATTTACCAATTTTGTTCCTGAAATTACCGTAATACCAAATTACCATATTACAATTAGTTATAAGGTGATAACGTTTTCATATTTTATATAAAACGTATTAAAATTCCATAACTCTCAACAGAGTTATGGAACAACACCTTACACCGTTGTATTTTCTTAATATTTTTCATAGACAATAGTTCATAAAAAACGAACAACTTCACATATATTCAATCACAAATTACACCCAGCTTAATTTCAACCTAAGATTGCACCACCTTCAAACTAAATATCTTTATAATACCGTTAATCATCCAAACTTCCATCGCCTAAATATTAGGGAATTTCAATTACTTTTACTATAAATAGCTTACAGGTAAAAATATCATACTAAGTTTTATGTATTGCGATCATTGCCCGTATTTTTGTTTAAATATGGTCTTGCTCCACTTTCAATATGAACGGCTCAAATATTCCGTGCACACAACGTGTCAAGCGTAGGATTGCTTTGTCCGCAAAGGGTTAATTGCATAAACATAGACAGTCTACTTACTACTAATTATCCGTGTCTCATAATTTAACAGCTACTCACTTTGTGAAGGGAAATTGCCATGCACCTACTTACGGTTGCAAGTCTTTGATTGCGTGTAATCAAGTTGACGATCGGTTTCTAGCATTACATGGTCCGTTTACCTACAGATGTAATTTGATTTTGAATAATGAGAGTATAATTGATGTCCGTGTACGGATTGCGAAAAACTTAATCAGCTGGTTGGTGCGTACCAAGAACATTCGAAAGCAAAATTACAATTCCTTATACCGACATATTCTTCGTTCAGAACAAGATAACACGAATGACCTAATTATACATCAGGGTAGATTGCGAGCTTCTTGGAAATTGTACAAATTTATCGATATCGCTTGGGGTCTTCGATTTTTTTCTTATCGAATATGGTTCTTGTTTGTAGGGCGAAAGGGTGGCGAAATCGATGCTAAGCTTTTTATTCCGAGATGAGAGGAAGTCGATGACTTGAGCTCGTTTTAAAATTTGTTGTTAATTTAATTAAATTGATTTGTCAGTAATTTTGTGGAAGGTGAGTGGTTATGGTCCTACTATTTTACTGGAGTTTAAGTGAATACCAAATACTATTTTAATCAATTTTTTCTCAATTTTTTAATCGTAAGATACCCAAATCATAAAAGTTATGATAATACTCATAATTAAATTATGAACTTGTTCTTGTTAAATCCTACAGTTCTCTAAGTTGGTTACCTAAATACAGGGTGTTAGGTAGGTCGATAGAAAGTTTGCATGGGACGAGAGAAGAGGTCATGTGGAACATATTTAGGTGTATATACCTTTATGCAAAGTATCGTGATTTTTGAGATATTAGCCACTTTGTTAATTTTGCTTATTACCGGACATTTTCGAAGTAAACGATTGTAGAAAGTTTATTATGATTGTTACAAACTCCAGATTTGTATATTATCATATTTTCAGAACGTGTTTTATCTAAATCACACAGTAAAATTTTTCTGAATGTAATTCTAAATATTTGGTAAGCGAATGAAGCTGTCTGCATACTGCGTCTTGTAATTAAAGTAAATTTTTAATCTTTTCTCAAAAACAACTAGCTCCTATCAAATTAAAATGTTTATAAAAACTTCTTCGTTTTGTCCTGTTTCTAATGGTATGTAATACTTTAGCTACCTTCTGCAAATTACTTGTATAAAATATGTTCCAAATGACTTCTTCTCTCATTCCTTGCAAACTTTCTATCGACCTAGCCAACATCCTATATAACATTTCTAAAAAAAAAATACTTCTAGAGTTTGTAATTAACACAAGAAATGAACGATTTTAGTTAATCGACTAATGATAATAAAAGTAAAAAAGAAAAATATGTAAAAGTTTGAAAAAGTGCTCAGTGGTTTTATCATTTTATTTACCGCTTGTATTTCTTTTCACGTTTTATCCACAATATACGACGGTCTTTCGTTTCTGTCCAAACACCGCTGTACACTGGATTAAAATTTCACAGGATTGGTCCTCGATTGACCTAGCTTCGTCGTCGGACGGTTAAAATAGTAATCCTGTAAATAAACGATCACGCAAGCTTCAATTCGCCCATGACCAATTCTAGACATACAAATCCTGCACATAAATAATAAAATTCAGGACAAACTCCCTTTAAAAGTGTATCGTTCTGTTGCACTGACTGGTGTTTTAATACTTTAAGATCTAATTGTGCCGTTTATTTTGAAAGTGGGGACACTTTCTGTTATTGCGTGATATTTAAGGGTTTGCAACTCAATAAATTTAAAGCACCAATAGATGCATTTTTTGTGTTTCATAGTGTTAGATAACGTTTTATCTCTTATTTTAATACTTTAAGATCTAATTGGGCCGTTTATTTTGAAAGTGGGGACACTTTCTGTTATTGCGTGATATTTAAGGATTTGCAACTCAATAAATTTAAAGCACCAATAGATGCATTTTTTGTGTTTCATAGTGTTAGATAACGTTTCATCTCTTATTTTAATACTTTAAGATCTAATTGGGCCGTTTATTTTGAAAGTGCGGACACTTTCTGTTATTGCGTTTAAGGATTTGCAAGTCAATAAATTTAAAGCACCAATAGATATTTATATTATTGGTATATTTATAGATTTGTGTTTCATAGTATTAGATAAATAGATACATTTGTGTTTCATAGTGTTAGATAACATATGTTTATTACGTAAAACTGTTTAAAGTGCTGGTTAAATAAAAAGGTATCAAATCCAACTTGCCCCACTTCCAAAATGAATTAATTATTGTACTCGTTAATCAAACACATATTTCAGTCGTTTAATTATTCTTTTTCTCAACTTCTTTGAATCATTTTGATTTTTACAAAGGGATATTATCTTTAGTTTGTAAAGGGATATTATTTTTCGTAAAATTGATAATTAGTAAAAATCACCAGTGCAATTTAACTAGTATCTAAACTTTTAGATCCAACAGTGTTATATTAGTTTTAAAAGAACAATGACTGTAAATTATAGCAATTTTATTTAATTCATACAGCGCGTTAATAACAATTTTGTTCTGACGTGAGTGAACATAAAATACAATCACTGATATACCTTAATGGAATTTTCAACAAAATTTTAAAAGCACTCTATTATGTCTCTCTTTTATTCACTTTTTAATTTCGAAAGTAATGCTTATGTATTATTTAATCTCGATCAGTTTATTTCAAATATATGATTTTTAATTTTATTACCCAATTGTTTGAACCTACTGTATGACCTGTACGAACGAAATTAGTTACGTTATTGATTTAACAACATTTTAACCTACTTTTGAGATTCTCTTCAAGCTTTTATTGTAGTATTTCACGTGTAATATTAAATGGGAACAGTTTATTTCTCGTAAAGCAATCAGAAACCATGTTTTGCAAGTTATAAATTTGTTCATTTCTAAATTTTGTTAAAATGTTCATGACACTACTCAGAGTTATCACTCTGATAATTAAGATTATCACCTTGATTAAGCTAACGCCTTGTTTAAACCAGCATGCTCAAAATTGGTATTTTGAGTAGTAACACACAGTAATAATATACTCAAAATTGGTATTTTGAGTAGTAAAGTATAGAAACTGATAAACTATTGAATTTGATAATAAAACTCCTTTAAGACTCAATTTTATTCCATAATTAAAGAATCATATCAAACTGTTCATGCAACAAACAAATTAATAAATTACTGCAGTGTACCAATAATCTTTTATAATTCTAAATGAGCATTAACATATACATTGTATCATAAAAGTACATTTTATTATACACTTTCAAATTCAATACAAAATAAATGTTATACTTCTTATAATCTACAAACATCTTGAAAGGTAACACTTTGACTAAAATGTTAATATTTGACTAACAATTTGACCAACATCCGACCACATATGTTTGTCGCTTCAATTTTCATATCCATCAGCTATATTATTAGAAATTTATTCACGAATGTAATTGGAAATATTCATATTAACTACTCGGAACCACGAATAAAAAATATATCAAAATATCGTGAAAATATTTAAAATGAAAATATCGTGAAAAAAATTCATTAAAAATAAAAATATCTACAAAAATTGTCATCTGCTTTATTGTGGTAGTCGACGTATTGAATAAACTGTACGTGATAAACAAATCTTTATAGTTATGAGGTGAGATTTTTATAGCAGGCGGACGCACATGTGAGTATTAATGAGTAATTAATTTGTTATTTTAAGAATTTGTGAATTAAAGTTTTGTTCGTGAGTAAGTAAGTATGTAAAGTTGAGAATTTGACAATTAGGAGAATTTGAGAATTTGAAAATTAAGAAAATTTGAGAATTAAAAAAATTGGAAAATTTGAGAATTAGGAGAATTTGAAAATTAAGAGATTTTGAGAATTAAGAGAATTTGAGAATTAGATGAATTTGAGAATTTGAGAATTTGAGAATTTGAGAATTACATGAATTTGAGAATTCGGAGAATTTGAGAATTTGAAAATTAAGAAAATTTGAGAATTAAAAAAATGTGAAAATTTGAGAATTAGGAGAATTTGAAAATTAAGAGATTTTGAGAATTAAGAGAATTTGAGAATTTGAGAAATTGAAAATTACATGAATTTGAGAATTAAAAATAAAAATATCTAAAAAATGTTCATCTGCTTAATTGTGGTAGTCGACGTATTGAATAAACTGTACGTGATAAACAAATCTGGCAGAGCCACAAAAGTCGTGAAATAACACTTCGCCACCGACTGAGGCGTGATAAAAAATCGTATTATTGAATGAATTTAAAAAAGAGTGAAAGAGGATCCTCGAATGGATGTGCGGTGACGATTTGTGCTCCAAAGTCCCATAAACTCGTGTCGCGTGTCAGCTCGAATAAACAACGGCGATGTATCACAGAATTGATCGAGATAGCTTTCTAATCTCTGCGGTAAGTTAGATGCCTGTGCTTTTGGCTCGTTTTTTTTTATTTTTCCATTGCAGTAGTATAACTCGTTGATACGGGGCAATCTCGTGTTGCTTCACGCTGTCGGTGCAGCGATATGCAAATAATACAAGCGGCCACCGCGAAATCCGATGAGTGCGATTTTGCGGTCGCTGATAGCCCTTCACACGTGAAGGAAAAGCGGTCGTTCGTTGACGAGCACAGGATTACCTACATACATTCATTGATACGACTGACAAATTGATTACTGACCGAATACGGAATTTGTTTAAACGTTATTACGCTCGTTAACTCGGATCTCCACTCCAATCCTCGATTACATCTTTATCCCATGTTTGCGATAAATATTGAATTGTTCGAAGAGTTCATACACGCTTTTTGATACTTTATGAACGTTTCAAAATACACAGCCATTTTGCAGTTCACATTTGGAGTATAGGCTACGTGTGTTATGATCTTAGTCTGAATTCATACACGAACAATGTCTAGGGACTTTTCGTTGAAATATCATATGCTTGTTAAATGAATTAGCAACTGCTTCATGTGATATTTTCACGTAATTTTATTCTTTGTATTTGGTACATTAAAATTTTCTAAATTTGTTTTCCAAATTGTACTTACCTTGTTATATATTTATTTTTGTATACGTCAGAAAGCAAGGGGCAGGTTAATGAGTTAATTCAAACACAAACAAAGTCTGGGGTCCAGGGACTTTTCTTTGGAATATGTTATGGTTTTTAAATGAATTAATAACTGTTTCATATGATATTTATTCTTTACATTAGGTACATTAAAATTTTCTGAACTTGTCTTCTAAATCCTATTTACTTCATTATGTATTTATTTTTGTATACAACAGAAAGTACTTTCAGGCGGTAGGTTAATGAGTCAATTACTTGAACACAATTAACGTTTTATAGTATAATTATCGTTACGTCCTAGCATCAACAAGCTCGTGAACACACGGTGAGGTCAATTAGGACAAAATAGGAAACGAAAGCAAATGAAAGAAAAACTGTAATGAAGTAAGAGGATTGAAAAATCGATGAGTACCATCAGCGGTTCATTCTTCCGGCGCTATTCGATTAAAAGGAAATTACGGTTTCGTTAAGGCCGACCCACACTGTGAGAATCACTCCCACACGATCACGATTTAGCTGGTTCCTGTTCCCCGTGTTCTTTCACAAGGTGTATCGGTAATAGCTGGCGCGATTAAAGATCTTTATCGTCCTCGTGAAAACAGGCCAATCGGTGGAAACGCCTCCGTGTCGTACGAGAAAGTGGAATCCGACCTCGCACGTGGGTCGATTGGCAATTAATGAATTTTTCCTCCACTCAGCGACTTGCAACGACCGATATCTCGCGATGATGTTAAGCGGTTGATTATTGAACAGCTGATAGAAAGGTTACCGGGTCGTCAAATAAGTTGAAGAGTTCATACTGGAAAAAGAGTAACGTTCTTGAAAGAAAAGTGTCGGAAAATACGATTAATTATGTATTGGTTCAATTTATATTGATTGGTTACTGTGTAACTTTGTAAATAGTACGTTGTTTACGATTGAAGAAGAGAGGATCTCAGTATGCATTGGAAACGGTTTCAAGAGCTTTTACGTGGAGTAGGAAAGTTTATTATGCTTATTATGTGTACATGTTGGCAATACCAATTATCACTATGGCGCAATGTAAGTTTGCTTTGTCTACATTTTGAAATTTCCAATTTCGCAAATTTTCAAAAATTTTAATGATTGAAGTTTCCAAAGCGTGTTTTTAGAGGTTCAGAGTTGAAAATTTTTAAGTTTCCAAATTTCCAAATATTTCAAATATTCCTAATATTCCAATTTTTTAATTTTTAAATTTCCAAATTTTCAATTTTCTTAATTTGCAGATGTTTTACGCATTCCAATTTTCCATTTTTTCCATTTTCCATTTTCCATTTTCCATTTTCCATTTTCCCAATTTTCCAGTTATGCAAATTCCCAGTTTTTAATTTCTGAATTTCTAAATTTCCGTATGTATTACTTTTTCAGTTTTAAAAAGTATGTATTACTTTTTCAGTTCTAAATTTCCACATTTGTACATTTTTGAATTCTCTAATTCTCAAATTTCCAAACTGTAAATTTTGAAATACTAAAATATCACATTCTAGACTTTCAGAGTATCTGAAATTCTAAATTTTCGAATTGTCAAATGTACAGATCCTCAGATTTCTAATTAACCAAATATGAAAGTTCATAAATTTCTAAAATTCCAAATTTACATGTTGATAATACAACAAAATTTGAATAAATCAATTTTTCTTACACTTTCATAAAATTTCATTTTTTTTTTAATTACGTGGAATCAGAATAAAGCATTTCAAAACCTAGTTCCATAAAATATTTTAATTATGTCCCTATCGAACAATATAGTAAAATAATGATCTATGAAATCATTTATAAATATATTTTACGAAATGAAATATTTTTACCTTTAATAATTTAATGTTTCGCCCTATCGATCGCTTCATTTGTCATTTTTAATCAAACAAAATAAACAGTTGGTCGGCACTGGCTATATTTTTCTTTCACACAACTGTATACTTGAAGAAATATCACTTTACTCCAGGTACTCAGTTATTTCATGTAATATTTCTGAATTATTATTTAAATTGTAATGGTTCAATTTTGGTTATATGATTTTGACGCAGAAATAACAGCAATTAAATCAATTAATATTTAATCATTTGAAACAATCTCACTTTGAATTCATTCGATAACATCAATTTACTTTGCTTTCCACTATCGTTAATTTATTATTATAAAATGTAAATAATCAGAATAAATTGATTAACATAAATTAATAGAACCATGAAAATTTAAAAACTTTAATTTAAATGTTTAAAATATTTAAATACTTGTGGACATTTCTGAATCATTTAAAATTGTTTAAAATAAAACATACAAAAGGTTTTGATTAAATACAAATATTAATAATAATTGTATAAAATTATTATTTTTCCTCTGTAATAATATAACTATGTAAACATTTCACAAAAACGTACATGTATATAAAACGTTTATATAATTTTATTCTAACCAGTATTTTACGAAATTAACATGTTTCTTTATTGAAACGTTTTATCAATAAAAACCCAATTTATTACGAGACACTTTAAGTGCATTGTATTTTAACACACTCGTAAAATTTTATTTTTAGTTCAGTGAGTGAATCGATTTAAAATAAACCACTTTGATGTTTCAAATAATGAAACTGTTCCAGAATATGGCAACTGATATTATTCTATTTCTAATCATTTGTTAAAAAAAAAACAACTAAAGACTCACACCTCAAATTGCTAAAAAAAAATAGTAAAGTGTTTTACATTAAGGGGTAACGCCACTCTAGAATTTTGAAGAAATCGATTTTTTTTTTTGCTTAAATGATGCTTTATTATGTGTAAAATATGAGAAAAAAGTTTTAAGTGGGGGACAGGTCGGGAACACGAATTTTTTTAACTGGACTGCAACCACTCGGAGCGCACTGTGGGCATGCTTACTGTAACTTGTGGATACGCGCGCAATAAACATTGTAGAGAACAGTACCTGGCTAAAGGCAAAAGGCGAAGGCTACAGATACATTAGATAATTATAAGCACAAATCTCCAATGTCGAATATAGTATTCTCAGCTATGAGGAACTTACCAGCGACGACTTACTGACGCGCTGTATTGGTGGCTTCACGCAAAACAGCAACGAAAGTTTTAATTCAGTGGTGTGGTCTATGGCTCCAAAAACCGTATCCAGTGGCAAAAATGTACTTGACATTGCCGCAAATATGGCTGTTTGCATATTCAACGACGGACTATCCACTATAATCCAAGTAATGAAAGCCTTGGATATGTCTGTCGTAGAAAATTGTTATAATTTTTGCCTGAAAGCCGACGCCCGACGCATAAAGTTTTCAAAACGATCTTTGAATAAAGCTACAAAAATGGCGAGATTGAATCTCAGATCTAGCAGGAAGGAAAAGGACGTAGAGGATGTTAACATAGAAGACCAAATGTATGGTGCAGGCATCGCTGATTAAAAGTATATAACAAATTTCTTATGCTGAATGGCAATCAAAACTTTAAACGCGTTTTTCTCGTAATCACTTTATTTGAACTCGCCGGACACATATCTCGAAAAGTTTTTAACTAATCGACTTGAAATTTTGTGGAGATGTGCAAAATAACATATCTCAGTGAACATCGTACGGGTTTTTTGATTAATTAACTACTTAACTTTTTATTAACAATTTAATGCTAAATTTTCTTCGTTTTTTCCAAACTTGTCTTCATATCTACACTAAATTAACAATTATTAATATTTTTTAATTTCCATACGATGTTCCATAGATTTTGGCATTTAGTATGAGAAAATTTTGGATTTTTCGTTTTAGGACCATGTGTTAATGAAAAAACAGTCCGGTCATGTAGCCCATTCAAAGAAATGGTGTTGTTGGTTGCCAGCACCTACAGCAGCCATTTTTAATCCAAATTGTTTATAAAAATTTACAAACCATCTTCAAAACATATATAACAAAGCCTTTTTTAGTCTGACTTTATAACTTGTACGATTATTACTTTAAAAATTCCCGAAAATCACCTTTTTTTCTGACTTCTAGAGTGGCGTTACCCCTTAAGTCGCTTAAAAAGACACTAAAATGTTCCACGTCAAATCACCTAAAACAACACTAAAATGTTTATCTCAAATTGAAACTAGTTAAAAATATTAAAAATATATCTATTCATTATTAATTACATATTAAATATTATGAGAAAAGTAGTCTACAATATTTTTCCCCTACAAAATCGCCTAAAACAACATCAACGCGTTTTACCTCGAATCCAAAAAAGATCTAAAAATAAAGTTTAATGAAGTACTAAAGTGTTACAAAATTGTATATTACATTAACGTATAACAAAATAAAGGTCGTTGAAGAATAAGTACTTGACTTACAGATAACAAAAGCTGAAATTACTTTCACAATAACCTTTATAGAAGAAAAATATTTGGTTTCGAAATGAAACGTTATCAGATAACAATTGCGATCCTACAAACGTGATTACGTTTTTAAGCAGTGAGAGCATTGATCGTTTGTCTACTGAAAGGAATTTGATCCTCGTCACGATTTTAATGTTCATTCTGCATAGAATTAAAAGGTTAATGGAATTTTGGCAATTTTTCCATCGCCCGAGATAAATTTCCACCCGTATTTATTGGATCAATGGAGATTATTCTATTTCAAATAAATTTCTGCATATTTCACGTCTCCATTCCGCTGGAAAATAATGTACTGACATAGTTATGTATTATTAATGATAATAACCACCATGAGAATTTTATCAGAGAATATAGAGCATCGATTACTGTGGAATAATATTGTAACGTATTTCTAACTTATCTGAGCGAAATAATTGAATTATTTCGGTATGATTTACGGTTACAGAGAAATGAATATTGTTTTTAGAATATGAATATTATTTTACAATAACATTTATCTGTAACCATATACAGAGTGTCCTAGTTTCTTATCGACAAATTTTATTACCACATTTTACTCGTGAAAATGAAAAAGGGATGTTATAACAACATAGGATTTCAAACGCTTTACTGCAAAGTAATAACAAAAATTTTATTAACTAGAAATTTTATTTTTAACAAATCTTACCAAACATTTTCACAATACTTTGTTACATTTGTTATTGCTACGAGTTTGTTAAAAAATTGAAAAATTAATAAATCTTACTTTTATTATAGGAATAAATAATTGTATAAGGGAACTAAAGTTTATCTTAACTTTAATTTCTTCTAACCTGTAAATTACAAATTGAATCTCGAATTGAAAGATTTTTGAACTGAGAATTAAAATTTAATTATTTATTCAAATTTCTACAATTAAAATTTACTTTTTGATCGAATCTACAATTGACAATTAATTATAATTTTATACAATCTTTAACAGATACAATAATACGATAATGTTGTACTAAAATTTCATATTGATAATTAAAATTGAGTTTATAATTAAGAAGCTAAATTTCATTTTTCAAACAATACCATAGTAATTTTTATACAAACTTTAATTACAAATTAAATTTCGAGTATCAATTTGAATAAATTAGAATTGAGAGTTAAAAATAAAGTTCACTTTCATGAAATTTTATTGAAAAATACATTTGAATCTCTGATTAGACACGATATAGTTAGAAATTAAAAGTTACTTCTTAATTGGAAGACGTTTTAATGAACAATTAAAAGTTAATCACTAATTGAGAGAATCTTCAATTAAAATTACCAGTTCGTTCTCAAGTTAGTAGATGCAAGCTAAAAATTAATCTTCATTTGCAATTAGAAAATCATGCAAGTCACAGTTACTATTCAGTATTTAATTACCGACTGCCTTTTAGTTGATTAACTTTTAATGGAATAATTAGCAATTTCGAAATCCTAGTTCGACACTGTTGAAAAACTAAATCGATTGCAGAGATATTCAAAGAGATTCTATCTCTAACAGTTACATACGTCATTAAAACTTTTTTTATTAATGCTCTAATGCAGTTTTGTAAGTTATTCTTATTAAAAGTAACATTTTTTCCTATTTTTACTGGAGATTCTACTTATCAGACTTTGCTGCAGGTAGAAAATGTAAAAAGATCAAAAGATCTGCAGGATGCACAATATTTACGTTTATCGGGCAAACTTTGTACAAAATTCCCTAAAATTCTGCGCTTAATTTCTCTGTTTAAAATTATTCTGTCATTTCCTACGTCAAAAAATATGAAGGGCTTTCTCCTTTTTAATTCAGTTTTATACTCACAACATTCAACGTAATTTTCACTAATGTTTCAAAAATCGAAGGAACTAAGAAAGGTTGAAATTCCTTCTTTCAGTTAGCGACTTCAAAGAAATGTAATAAGATACAATGTTGAAAAATAAAAATTTTCTTCCTTCGGAATTTTATAAAATTCAAGAATTTAGGAATCTATAAAATTTTTTTAGAATTGTTCTTTCTTTCTTATTGTTAGTCAAAATTCAACGACTACACAATTAATAGTAGGGAGGTATTTTCATGATCTGAATCGTTTATTTTGAAAGTGGGACAAGTCTGTTTTTGAAAGAAATGAAGATAATAATAACTATAGATAAAACTTGATGCAATATTTTTATTTGTAATTAATCTAGTGAAAATAATTGAAATTTCCTGATATTTGCGTGATGGAAGTTCGGGTGATTAACGGTATTTAATGAAAATGGTACAAATTCACCTTAGATCGAAATTATTTTTAGTCGAATATATTACGGTATTCTTTAATGTAAACTGTAATTATAAAAGATAAAAACAGCAACGAAATGAAAAAAGTGTTATTTTTCATCGAAGATGTAAGAACACCACTTTTATATTATTGTGGTAATAACATATAAGCATAATTCTTACTCTCGAATTTTTTCAGATTTTTCACTAAGCTATACCATACTTAAAAAAGAAAACAATTATTTCGCATGAAATAATTTCTATTTCGAATTTGCATGTCCTCTTTCTTTATTAAATGTGAGCCGTTCATCTTGAAAGTAGGGTAAGTCCACATTCGAAAAAATGAAGATAATGATAAAAATACATAAAACTTAATATGACATTTTTATCTGTAAGCAGTGTATAGTGAAAATAACTAAAATTCCCAATATTTAGCTGATGGAAGTTTACATGATTAACGGTATTGGAAAGATGTTTATTTTTAAAGTGATGGAACTCCATTTTAGGTTGTGATTATTTTAGCCGAAGATATTACGGTATTTAGCTCTGGTGAATTTTAGAAATACGGACAATATTGTTGAAAACTACAAATTGTCTAATATTGGTGGCATAACCTCAATGTGAGTGAGGATCTGTAGGTCTGTCTACATATCACTGCTGATTTCTATTATCAGCCTGCGAATAAGTTCTACTTTAGTTTCTAATAAATATTCAACAAAGTCGACACGGTTTTCGTTTTAGTATCGGTGCCAAAACTCCTTAACAATTTCATAGTTATTTAAAAATTAACTACGAATTGTGATTTATTTTATTAAAAAAGAAATATGGTTCAGAATGATTTCAATGAAAATTATAACTGTGATGCATCTGAAAGCTGGTAGGTAATAATAACATAAGATATAAAGAGTTTCCTCATTTTAATTCAGTTCTTTATTCACACAATTTAACGTAATTTTCACTAATGTTTCAAAAATCGAGGGAACTAATTTCAGAAAGGTCGAAATTCCTTCTTTCAGTTAGTAATTTTGAATGAGATTAGATCTATGAGAATGATTTCCTGACATTCCGTACCTCTGAAACGCGTAAAATTATACAGAATTTGAAAGAGATTCCCGTGAAAAGGGGAAGGATGAAAGGGAATACTAACTGCGATAAGAAGAAAAATAATCGTTAATGAAAGAGAAAATTTCTTGTTTCTTCTTTATCAAATTCTTTCGTCCATTTTCCTTACGAGTAAAAGCTGCAGAAAGATCGCGCGACTTTAATTCGATTCCGAGCTCACGGGGATTCAAGGGTAGCGAAACTCTAATCGACAGCCTTTTAATAAAAGGCTATACTTTTGACGCGATACCTTTGATACAAGTCCTAGAGCTTTTGAAACCTTGTACAATTTAATCTAACCTATGCGGAGTTTTCACATTCCTAAATTTCTAAATATTTAAAGTATCGAGTTGCTAAATTTTTCAACTTCAAAATTTATGTGTACTTAAATCTTTAATTTCGAAGTATGTAAGTTTCCACATCATCAAATTTATAAATTCGCATTTCTTAGATTTTGAAATTTTTAATTCTTCAACTTCTTAAATTTACAATTCTTTAATTTTTTAAATTTTTTAGCTATCCAATTTATAAATTTGTTAATTTCTAAATTCTTAATATCATTATTTTCAAATCTTTAAATTATTGAATTTATAGTTCTACAATTCCGCGAATTTTCAGTTTCTAATTTGTAAATTTCTGAATTTCTATATTCTGAAACTTATAAATTCTCATTTGAGGAATTTTTAGATTTCTAAATTCCCGAATTCGTAAAATCGTAAATTTTTTAATTTCTGTATCCTTCAATTTCCGCACTTCCAGTTGTTCAATTTTCCAAATTCGTAAATTTTCAAATTTTCAATTCATGAAATGTTGGAATTTCTAAATTATCAAATTACCAAATTGCCACATTTCAAAATTTCAAAAGTTATAAATTTACAAATTTACAAACTTACAAATTTATAAATTTACTAATTTATCATCTATAATAAATCATCTATATATAAATCTAATTTTCAAATCTTAAAATGTAAAAATTCCTAAATTTTCAAATTCTCATATTCGAAATTGTCAGATTGATATCACATTATCTATACGATTAATATTAAGAAATCTAATATTTATACATATGTATATGTATATATGAACTGATCATGATTTTATGGTGTATCGATTATGATTTAATGATGTACTGATCATAATTTTATAATATATTTATCACAATTTTGTAATGTATTGATCATTATTCTATGATTTATTGATCATTATTTTATGATATATTGATCATGATTTTATCATGTATCGATCATCATTGTATAATGTATCGATTATAATTTTGTAATGTATTGAACATAACCTTACCATGTAGTGATTATAATTTTATAATTTATTAATCATGATTTTATGATGTACTGATCACAATTTAATGATGTACCAATAATTATCATAGATTGTTTTAATCATGATTGCCATTTAAATAATTTTAAATTTTATCTCTTAAATATTTCATTAATCATATACTGCGTGGTATCAACGCCGAAGAAGCAAGGCTATTTTTATATTATTTATTTTATAACATTCTTTATGACTTATTGCAATCAAGTTTCATACAGTTTGAACCAATTTCAGTGCTGTCAAAAGCATGCCAAACCTTGCAAATGCAAATACGTGTTACATCATCGATAGGACCGCCTCTGGATGCAAAGGTTGCTTCAGGGTTCGTTTTAAACGCAGCCACGATTTTTATCGACCTTTCGTGTCATGTACAAGGAAAAGTATTAAAACGTTGGCAATCGAACGCGACGGTAAATCGAGGCCGTTGCACGAACAGAGGGCGAATCATTCGATCAATTAAATTCGGCTGACTAACTCAACGCGATCAAGCTTTTAACTCGTCGATTAAACCAACCTTTGGCTCCTCTTTTTTTCTACCCCGTTGCACGGTACTGTACTTGCTCGTTGACGTTCTGGAACAATAGAATTCATTGGGATCAGGGGCGGATCTAGAAACGAACGGTGTACTGTGGTGCCAGAACACGTTTCACCTATTCCTGAAAACAACGAAATGTACAGTCCCTGGCCATCGAATTAGGACCACTATCAATTTTCAGAATTTTACACGTTTTCCGTGAAATTAAAAGGCCTGTTCAAATTGTAATGATATTTATTAGCTACTAACATAACTACTACTGTACATAATATTATTAACACGTGTTAATATTTTGTATTGCCCCCTTTGCTTTGGGGACAGCTTGTATCCGATATGCTCTGTATACATTGATCATATGCTTTATATTTTCATTATTTTCCCAAATATCTGTAATTCTTTTTAACTCAGATAATGTGATTGAAGAGTTGTAAACTAGTCTTTGGAGTAGGCAGACATTTTCTATGACATTCAAATTTCACCTAACGCGCTATCGATACTCAAGCCCAGGGGTCTGCAACCTGTGGCTCAGTAGAATCAAACTTGTGGCTCTTAAATAGTTTAATAGTACATACTGAAAAATTAACTGCAATATTGCAATTACCAAACAAATATAATAATCCTGTGCACACATCAAAATGCGCGGCAGATCGCATGCATGTAAAGCTAGCTTTAGCTCACCTTGCTCTCCACACTCACCGACGCCATACTCAAAACCAGAAACTGTTTCGGTTTTCTTTAATACGTTGACTTATATGTTCTGTTATTACGCAAAATAGAATGTTTTGATTTCACAATCAATACATGTTTCACAGCAGATAATGATTATATTATTTTTTCTAATACATATTACCGATGTATGTACTTATATTTGACTCTTTAAAAAAATTATTTATCACATCGGGAAAAAATGGCTCTTAACTCCAGAAAGGTTGCCGACCCCTGCTCTAGCCTAACGTGAACGCTCGCACGGCCCTTAATCGCTCATCACCCACACAGTTTATTATCACGATAGTAACAAATTCCTATGTACATATCGTTATCAACGGATTTAGTAATAATTTTGCATAACCTGAAACAATTTTTCATATATGACATAATGTTCTAGCCGGAAAAGTGAAATTTTCGTACGTGGTTCTAATTCGATGGCCAGGGACTGTACATTCGGTGGTAGTCAGACGTAAAAGATTTATTACGAACTTTTTTTATCTATCGATTAATGTATTAGAGATTACGAAAGTAGTTAAAGTCAAAAGTCTAAAAGTTGAACTTATTTGTGTATTGAATATTGTGTGTTCAAATTTTGACATCAATTACTTATGAGGTTTTCGGGTGGAACAAGTGATATTACGAATGGATAGAGATGTCTATTCGAACTTATTCGACAGGAGCTAATAAGAATTTAATTTGTATGATCTAATTTTGAAGGATAATTAGAGAACCGTTTGATTAACCGGTGTATCTAAATATCATTTAGCAGCTTCTAAGCAAATTAGTACACAGCAAGTCTAATCACGTTTTCGGGTATTGAATAATCTTTGAACCTAGGCTTGTAGTATTATTAATTGAATCGCTAGCACAAGCAGAGATCAGAGGCGGAAGCATTAGTTCCTAATCGAAATCTCTGTGATGAATATTCCTTTCAAAACGATTCATTTTTAATTTGAAAAATATAAGTATATGTATGAAACTTGTTGAGAATTCATTTTGTGTTAAAAGTATTAATTATGTAGGGAGTGGTGTCATTAAGCGATATCAAATAAATGTCATTTTTAATTGAAATTTTTATATTAGCCGTGTTTTGTTAATTAAATAATAAATATTAGGGAATCTTCGTGAACTATTAGAGTTGTGCTTCAAAACAAGCGTTTATATAAGCAGTGAGTATTTATTAAAAATATTAAACAAAAAATAATCTCACCTGACATATTAAATTCAGCCATATTAAAAGTGATAAAAAGTATTAAAGTTCGTGTTGTTAGTGATGGGCGACATTTTACTAGAATGATATTCAAATCGTATGCGCATAACTTTCCGGAAGTTTTAATAAAATGTATACATGGTTACGACACTGAAAATGAAAATTTCAATAACTTTTATGTAACTAATGAATAAATGAATACCATCAATTATCAATTATTATTCATGATATCATTGATGTAGTATAATGGATTTTATTGAAATTTGATAAGTACAGATGTGCAAACAAAGTTAAAAAAATTGTAAGACGAAGTGTAACCCTACGGTGTAAAATATAACATTCGATATAAAAGTTAACCTTGAAATTTCCAAAATACTTCTATCTATGAAAAAAGTGCATGCAGTACATTACATATCCTCTTAAATTATGGAACTTTTATGCAAATATAGTGTATCGAGAGTCGGTAACCTAAAGGATATGTATTAATCGAGAGGGTGTAAGTCCTTGCGACATGTTAAAACAAATAATCGTAAAAGATCAGTTCCAATAAAGAGTTCCTAACGCCCAGACGTATTTAGAACCCTTAGATTCCTTATATTAGAAACCTTTGATCCTTCGTATAGTTATTACATAAAGAACTTTTTTCTATAATGTATACTTTACAAGTTACTCAGTGTGTGTACGTTGTGTGAAACACCCTGTACATTAAAATGCAGTAAATACTTTTCAGTTGTTTCTCCATATAGATTGCATATATGAATTACTAAATTGTAAGCATATCGATTAGGTACCGATGCGTTTGTTTTAAGCGAGCACCGATTCAGCAACCGAGTGAGTTGGTAACAGAAACTTTTGTTATAAATAAATCGTCATTCATCATCGTGATTCCGCCACGTAAAAAACTAGCTGATATATTAAAAATATTATCCTGTTATTTGCTTTTTCTTTTACAAAATAATCCTCACCATATTACTTCATAAAACCAAAAGTAAGAGAATAACCAGAAAACTACAGCGTTTTACTGGAGAACGTTTAATAAAACATTCAAATATTTGTAGCGTACATCTATTTTGTCTGAAAAACCAGCCAAGTAACAAGAATCGATATACATCGTCGTCGATTCACGTCGACATGATTATTTTATTCGTTGTGTCCCGATCGACAAAGGCTACAGATCAAGCGCTCAATTTATCGAAAGATCGATGAAGGCGAGGGCAAATGGTGCCAAGGTGGCTCGTAATTCTTTCTTCGGGATTCGTCGAAGTGGCCGAAATTAAACGGGAGCCGATTCTCTCGTGAAAGAAGAAGCAAAGACACGAAGGAAGGGACGATGGGCGTGAAAGAGGTGGTCTCGAAACGGGATCTTACATTAATTGAATCGGTAATTTGTATGGCGTGCGATCCTGCTTCTTAATTATCTACGTCTGAGCGGATGATGAAGGGGTTTCACTGTGATGATTGTTGGATAGCTGATCGGCCAGCAATCATCCGGTGAATTCGGTAATTGCTGCCTCCGACATGGTTATCTCGTTTCTTGTTGCTCGCTGAATATCGCTTGGGACAGATATTAATTACTTTATCCCGGATCAACGCCTCGTACTCGATCAACTTCACGACACCCGACTAACGTTATGATTAAGTAGGGATTTCACGTTTCTGCCAAGAAGCGTCATGCTTTTATAGCGCACCGTGTTTTATCTGTGTCAGATGAGGTATCGATGAAATTTAATTTTGTGAGTTATGTTGGTTTATAAGATTGAATACTCTTCTTTTTCGAATGGAATTTCCATGAACGCGGTTTGGAGCGTTATCGCTTGTAGCGTCAGATTGGAGTGGTGCGAAAAGTGCAAAACAATTATTAAATCTTTAGGTCTCTTTTATAGATTTTTACATCTATGAATTTCGAAATTTTTTAGTTTTCAAATCTTGAAGTTTTCAGATTTCCAAATATTTGAATTGTAAAATTTTCAAAGCCTTAAATTTGCAAATTCCCAAATTCGCAAATCTTCAGATACTCAAATTTTCAAATTTTTAAATTCTACAGATTTTAAATTCTTGAATTCCTACATTCTCAAATTGTATAACCCTTCAATCTCGAAATTTTCAAATATTTAAATCATTGAATCTATACGTTCTAAAATTTCTAAATTCTTGAATTCTTAAATTCTCAAATTTCAAAATTCTTGAATGACAACATTCTTAAATTTCTGAATTCTTGAATTTCTCAATTCTGAATTTTCCAAATCCTTGAACTTCAAATTTCAAAAGTTTCTAAATCATTGAATCCCTATATTCCCCAATTCCACATCTCTGAATTTCATATTAATAAAAGCGTTCTTTAATGTGAATAATCATTTATTTTCTTGCATATATTATCCGTTGACTAATATCACATCTTTGTGACGTAACTGACATAATACTTCTAGTAAATATCTGAATTTTATCAAATCAATAATAAATAGCAGAAAGGAGTACATCAAAATTGTTAATATTTTGTACACCCTAACGAAATTAATTAATAATTGACAAATTTATGTGTTAACAAGATTTATATATTATCCAGGCGAGCAATTACATAATATTGATTGAATTTAAGAAATATTTGTTTTGAGCAATAGATCTCGAGCCAATCCGATTGATCGAAAAGATTCATTAACCGCAACAAGTGCAATTGAAACGTGGATGAGATCAAGAACAAAAGAATTTAAGGAGAATCCTTCAAAGCAAGTTCATTTTGTACCTCTTCACGGGCTCACCAAAGGCCAAGAGCGTTTATTATTCCTGGCGGCAAAGACCTTTAAGCCTTTTATATCGGTACTCAAGAAGTCGGGGTAACAAACGAGCAAAAGGTTTCGCTGAATAGTGGAAAACTAAAAAGAAATCGTCGTATATATTTGTGCATAACGTAGGCTTCCTTTGGATAAAGACATATACTACAGAGATACTTTTATGAACAAAAATTATGATGCTTTGTAAAAAAGATTATTTGTTTTTGTACTTTTTCTGAAATAAAATGCAAAACATATCGAATTTATCATTACGTATTCTTGTTCTGTATATTACATATTACAAATATAGATATATTTGACATTATATATATTTATTTATTTATTTATTTAATTACAAATTTATTTACATATTCATTTTAAATGTACATATTCGTATTTACATATCTTATGCATATCGTATACATATTTAAAATATATTTTACATAGACGCATTTTACATATGTAATTTAGAATATATTTTACACAGACAAATTTCACATATACAATTTCGGATGTATTTTACGTCGACACATTAGAGCATATATACTCAATCTGCAACCCGCATAGCACTGTTTTCTTTATATTTACCTACTCAATATTTTGTTTTAATAATTCCGTGGCCCGTGTGAAATAGTTATGTGTATATGGCACAAGAAAAAAAAGTTGAGTATGGATGCATTAGAATGATGCTTATTTCATCAAGAAATTTTCTTGTAATTGATCATGCAACACTTTGTCACTGTTTTCAGTTATTTTATAAACTTTTCGATTAAAAATTAAGGTTCTTTAGCTATTGAATTGTATGTTTTCAAGTAAGACCAAGTAATAATTTTCTTTTAGACATAATACAACTTTTAAATACGTTTATTTAAGGTTGCAATGTTATTACAAATTAAATGTGTGGACCAACAGTTTTTAAAAATAAACACTTCACATTTATGGAAATCTATTTCGCATGTAATGTTATTATAGTAACAGCACTATGTTTTTATGGTTTTGACTTGAACTATTTAAAATCCATGTTGTAATACTATCAAATGATATAGGACTTACTGTTAAATACATTAAAGTTGTGTCTTTGACATTTTCTCGAGAAATATGTATATAGTATTTACATTGTTATCATCATATCATCATCTTTAATACTATTAAATGAAGAGTATGGGTCTCATTATTTGTATTTGATAATCTTAGAAACTTGCCCAATTTTCATGAAGTCTTTAATGTTTGCTTCCTTATTATCCCAGAAGTGTTATAGGCCCTATATGAGTCAGTAAATCATTATAATTAGACAGGTAATAGATTATGAAGTTGAAATATGATAACTCGAACCATGACGCAATACCACGTGACAGCTAAATGAGCGATTGTGGCGCCAAAGTGTCGACAGTAAGCCACGTAAAATCGGAGACATTTTGTTTGTCGAATTTATGATAGAATGATGTTCAACAAACATAAGAAATAAAAAATAAAAAGAATATGAAACGTATACACATTTTTACATGCAAAAATATCATATTTAATATAATTCAAAATTAAATAATCATATAATTTCAAAATTAAAACAGAAATTTTTGTGTATATTCGTGTGTAATGTAGGTTTTCTTTGGATAAAAACATATATCAAATGCATATTTATTTTACAAAAAAATATATTTAAAATTTACAGCAAAATATTGATAATTTACAAAAAGAAAAATTGTAGAATGGATAAATTATGTAAGAGAGATTTTCCAATTATTTTGAAATTTTTGATAATTTAAATTTTAATATCGCTTGGATTTGATTAAATTGTGAATTGTAGTTGTCCTATACTAATTTTACATACTATACTAATTCTTTAAATTAATTGGCAGTTAAATTATCCGTCTCTCTATCTACTTATATATCTATTTATCTTTTATTAGCTTCATTATAATCTTTTTTTTTATTTTCAAGTTCAGTTTTGTTTCGCATTTTTAAGCATTATCGACTTTTTTTCAAACTTTCTAAAATACCTAAAGTTTTAATTTTTTAATCAATTAACTATTAAATTACCCATTCCTCTGTTTATATATAGATTTATATGTTATGAATCTCATTATAATCTTTCTTCAACATTTTCAAAGATTTTTGTTTTATTTTGAATTTTTGAAGATTATCGACTTTTTTCAAACTTTCTAAAATACCTAAAGTTTTAACTTTTTAATTTTTTAATTAAATTACTAATTTCTCTATCTACATGTACATTATGTATTTGTTATTAGTCTCATTATAATCTTTAATATTTTTTAAGAATTTAGTCTTGTTTAGTATTTGTAAAGACCAGTTCCTTTTTCGAACTGTCTAAAATGTCTAAAGTCAAATTACAAGAAAATTTCACGAATTGTAATAAGTATTTTGATGATTAATGAAAATCACAAGACGTATGAAGTACGCGTGTCTCAAACAAGTTAGACAAGAGGCTGCACAGAGAAGAGACTTGCATCTGCGGTAATAACGAGAGCAATTTGTCACGCACACAATAGGAGCAGACACCAAAAAGATTATGACCCATATAATATGTAATAAGACCGACTTCGGGTAATTGTAGTATCAGCATAAACGTAAATTTTTAAATTCTAACGAGCATCAGTTTACTTTTTCTCTATGCATATTGCAATATATATTGCATCATCACGCGTTGAATTTATTATGATTTATATCGCCACACGTTGTACTGTCACAAGTTGTATCGCCACGTGTTGTATTGTCGCACGTTTCATTGCAACGCGTTATCTCCTAGCAATTTTAACACTAGAACTACAACAGTTAAGTTAAAGCTATTTCCACCAAAACAAGTCAAAATGAGTGGTCTTTAAAAAATACGTCATAATAGAATATTTTTATATTTATTGATTTATTACTATCTAACAAAAGGAATTCCATATTGCGGTATTACAACTGTACTATATAATGACAATTACAATAACTATAACAATATGTATAATTAGATTATTCTTTTATCATTTACCAACTGGTTTCGTCTGCGACATTTTCATTTTCATGATCTTGCATACTTTTATTCTCATCTTCAGAACTTAAAAGCACACAAGCACGTTTTTTACGTATTCCAAATATTTTCTGATTCATTTTCCGAGGACTCCTGAACTCTTTGTCTATAATCTCATTACTGTAAAGGTCAATTTTATTTTCTTCTAATTAACTTTCTTCGTGCTCATACAGTTCACCATCCTCGGTGTCAGAGCCATTGGTACATTCCTCACTTGTAACACTTCAGGGATTTTCTGTCATGTCGCCATTTTAGGGCTTGTAAAATATCGTTATATAAAAAGAATTAGGTCCTATTCCACATATGATTTACAAAATGCCTGCGTGAAACATCAATTGTTACATCGTGGCTACGTTTATGTTGTGGGATCAGATGAGATTCTGCGTGCGATAAAATTTCATAACAAAACGTCGATAAATTTATCTAATATACGATTTCGTGTTCAGTAAACAGATTATAGGATACTTTTTCATTTTGAGAAATACCAGTGAAAACAATAGGGGTTGGTATAAATAGTCACAATACAAAATTGTTTTGATTTTTAATAAATTAAACAAAAATAAAATTTGTTCTAAATAAATTTTAAAACATTATTTTTTATTTTAAGCGAAAGTCATCATATCACGGAAAAAAATGTAACATGAAGTAAGAATTTTAAAATGAAATTGTAATACCAGCCATTTTGACTGGTGTTGTCATTCTAGTGTTAAATCTCTGAATAAATGTTTTATGTGAGTGAAAAAGTAAGCGATAAGAAGCAGATATGTTAAACGTTGCTGGTGTTGATAAGTACAATAAAGAGTGCCGAACAGTTTATTAGAATGTCGGCGCTGTTAATTTACTCGAATTACAGCGCGTATTAATCATCCTGACGCGTTAATTATCGTTAATCATTGTTAATGTAATTTTAATGGCATCGAGTTGAGTCGTAAACTGGTAAGAAGACCGTGCAAACTGCCGGAGGCAGAAGACGGAAAAAGCCTTATCAAAGATAGGAACGAAGATGCGGAGAATTCACAGGCAATAATCGCAAAACGACATTTAGATCTTGTAATATACTTCAACGAACACCGTATTTGAAATCATTTAATGTTCCTATAAAATCTAATCTGTCGTATTATAATTTAACGCGTATGCGCTGGCAGTCAAGAATAATTGAGTTATCTTTTCATGGAAATTGATTTATGGTTCACTAGTTTAAGTAATTGCATAATTAATGTTTGCTTGGTATAATTGCATGGAATAAACGGATAAAGAATATGCAAGTCAAAGAGAACGAAGTTGTAAAAGTAGAAAGGGCTAGCAAAAGGTTCAATTTATAAAATTGAAAGAAATAAGAAACGGGGAAGATAAAATATAACGTCATTTTGTTTATGGTTGTAGATGATATAAAATGGTCTTACAAGACAGTGTATTGTCATTTTAAATAATTTTTTTTTTGCTGGCTTACTGTTGTATTTAAGCGAGTACTTTGTTATTATATTATTTCACTGCTTCACTACTTTATTGTATTATTATTTTACTATTTCACTTTTTTACTATTTTACTATTTCACTATTTCACTGTTTCACTATTTCACTATTTCACTATTTCACTATTTAACTATTTCACTATTTCACTATTTCACTATTTCACTATTCCACTATTTCACTATTCCACTATTTCACTATTTCACTATTTCACTATTTCACTATAATATTATTTTACTTTCCTACTAAGTTATTATTTGATTTATTCTATTTTATTCTACTGGTCTATAATTTCCTCATCTTGTCATTCTATTATTCCATTATTATATTATTTCTTTTCCATTATTTTATTATTCCATTATTCTACTACTTTATTTTTACTATTCCACTCTTTAAGTGCATTACTACTTTATTAAACTAATATACTGCTACTTATTATGTATTACATCGTCAGGGTACATATTCACTATAAAATACATTAAGCGCAAGTTAATAGTAACCCACCAAAATTTCAGTATTTTGCAATTTAAAAAAGAATTAATGTGTTGGACTTTATATTGATATACAACACGAATTTATATAAATAAATACTATTTTGGAGCATCGAATACAGGAATACGATTCTTTGTATATACAATAACATACACAGGAAATATGTATATAGGAATACGATTGCTTTAAAAATAGCCATTTTTTACTAACACTTAAAGATTTTTGTATAAATACATTATCGAATATTACTCCCTCCCAGTTTGTAAACAAATCAATCTTCCAGTGGAATATTAAATAAATACCAAATATCACATGAAATATTGTTTTTTTTAATTACTGTACCTTAATACTTCTGTACGCAGAGTGTTCTGGAGAGTTGATACTAGTAAGAAAAATTGTGCAACTTCATTTAAAAGAAGTGGATCTGTATTTCCTGCATGCATCGTCCATTTATCAAGAAAATTAAGTTGCAGACAAATGGACATTATCATACCATTTAACTTTTTTCTCTACGTTTTTTCCTCTTTTACTAAATTCAAAATATAGCTGGTCCCAACTACGTAACGCCCTCTATGTTTACTGCTTACGTAACAATTAAAACAGAAGTTTAAATAGTTTATAACATATTGTGCATAACGTAACAATTAAAACAGAAGTTTGAACAGTTTATAACATATTGTACATAACGTAACAATTAAAAGAGAACTTTGAGTAATTTATAACATATTGTCCATAAGGTAACAATTAAAACAGAACTTTGTCAATTTATATCTACATAAAATCGTCAGCGAGCCACCAAAATTTTCGTGTTGTGCCTCTAGCACGCGTACCGTAATTTGGCCATCATTGAACTACACTCACGGTATAGTTAGTGCATTGTGTATTTTATTTTCAATTATGCGAACGGTATGGAAGTCCTTCAAATTACTACAAGCAGCTTCTGGACTGATGAGCTTCTGATATGTATATCAGTGAGTGGTATGGAAGTCCTTCAATTTAGTACAAATTGCACCTGGACCTTGGCTGCATATTATTTTCACGAGTCGTTGAACACAAAGTTTCAAATATTTGAGGGAATGTAATTAACTATCAAATATCAAGAGAACGCAACAATGATTCTATTTAAACACGCAGAAAATTACGGTGACCAAAGTCAAGATTATTTTCAGTTATGTACCAGTGAACGGTATGGAAGTCCTTTAAACTACAAATGGCACCAGGACCTTAGCTGCATATCATTGCCACAGTCGAGTTGTCAAACCCAAATTTTCAAACACTCAAGCGAATGCAATTAACTAGCAAATATCAAGAGAAAGCAA
Organism: Megachile willughbiella; assembly: GCA_945859595.2. Classification (NCBI taxonomy): domain Eukaryota; kingdom Metazoa; phylum Arthropoda; class Insecta; order Hymenoptera; family Megachilidae; genus Megachile; species Megachile willughbiella. The sequence goes on from OX243796.1 coordinate 18,794,867, forward strand.
CAATGACTGTATTTAAACATGCAGAAAATTACGGTGACAAAGTTTATTTTCAGTTATGTACCAGTTAAGGGTATGGAAGTCCTTTAAATTACTACAAATGGCACCAGAACCTTAGCTGCATATCATTGCCACAGTCGAGTTGTCAAACCCAAATTTTCAAACACTCAAGCGAATGCAATTAACTAGCAAATATCAAGAGAAAGCAACAATGACTGTATTTAAACATGCAGAAAATTACGGTGACAAAGTTTATTTTCAGTTATGTACCAGTTAACGGTATGGAAGTCCTTTAAATTACTAGAAATGGCACCTGGGTCTTCGCTGCATATTATCACGAGAAACACAAAGTATCAAATATTGAGAATGCAATTAACCATGAAATATCAAGTGAAAATAACAATGATACTGTTTAAAGGTGCTGCAAATAACGGCGACCAAAATCAAGAGACAAGAGAGAAATGGAGGACACAAACGCAGAGTTTCGTTCGCGTTTAGAAAGCCTCGTTCCGAGAATCGAGTTAAGGTTACGACCTCAACTCACAATTGCAACGCTCGAATCGTCGTGTTATTGTTCAAGAAGTATGGCGGGTCGGAAGGGTTCACGCTGGGTTACAACTTTATCTTGGTTTCATTGTGGGTGTCAAACTGTTACCATGGCGTGGCTCTATCGCCACATTGCTGCAAAGTTTTATAGCGTTGGAGAACTTTGGTCGCGGCTTTGAACTCTCTCCACGGTCTTTTCTGAATGTACATGTGAACGTATGCGAGGGTGTGTGCGAGTTCTGCACATGCATATGACTATATAAAATTCAGAGTTAAGTATAAACGAAAATGTCGAGCGGAGAACGAACGGAATTACCGAGGCCAAACCCTCGTACGATCTTGTTCGTTCCGTTTCCCTTCTGCTTGCGCAGAAAATATTTTCTTTAATGAAATCTTATCGTTAGGAATTTATTAAGTTGATATAATGGAGATGTTCGATTTTGAAATATCAACTCTGACAGGATTTGGCGACGTCATACAGTATAATTTGTATTTTATCAATTTAGTGCTTCAAGTTTTATAGGACTGTATTGACGTTTTAATATTCTTAAGACAAAATGGCTTAATAATTATATCAAGCAATGGACTGTAACATAGTTTAATAGAATTGGATCATGTAAAAGTAGCTTAAAATAACATTTATATTAAGTTCAATGATTTAGGTTTTCTGAGTTTGAGATGTTCTTAATACAAAATGACTGGTACACTAATGTCAAGCAATGAGGGATTTTGCATCATATCAAATTTAATGGAATTTGATGATATAAAAGTAGTATGAAGTATGATGTTTCAAGTCTTCTGAATATCAGGGTACAAACGTTTTAGTGATATCCTGAATACAAAATTGTTGGAGAATAATTATACCAAGCAATGAACGATTTTGCAACACATAAAGTCTAACAGAATTTGATGAAATAAAAGTGGAATAAATTTACACTTAATATCATATCAATTTAAAGCATAAAATTTTCTGAAAATAGTTATACAACTATTTTATTAATATCCTGAATGTAATATGAAGGTACAAACGTTGTATTACTATCCAGAATACAAAATGGTTGATTAATAATTATACCAAGCAAGGAATGATTTTGCAACACAAGTTTAATAAAATTTGATAACATAAAAGTAGCATAAACAAATTCTCATATTATATTAACTTGAATCTTGAAGATTATTGAAAACGATTTTCTAAAGACCTCATCAATATTCTCAATACAAAATGAGCGATTGTAAAGTGCAGCGAGTAATGTTATTATGCTACATTTACATATTGATGGCTTACTGCATAAATAATGTAATGTCTACTTTTACTATTTTGAAGAAAAACAGGGATATAGATTCAGTATTTCGTACATTACATTAAATATTTTTCGAATTATTGGCTTATATAGTACAATTTTAACGAGAACTATTTAATTAGCAATATAAGTTAGAATTTGCAAAATTATAATTGTTGTACCAATTGTTGATACAATAAGGTGGGGTGAGACAATTTTGCCCCAGTTTGTTACTGTTATGTTGTCATAAAAAAACAACCAGAATATTAAATACGTCCAAAGTAATGAAGAAATAACAAATAATAAAAAGTAAAATCTGAAAAAGATCTGAATAGATGGCCAAAACATAAAAACAAGAGTAATTGCAGTTCTCGTAAAATTAAAAGAAAAATACATTCTTTTGCTTGGATTAAAATTAAATTTCATCAAATATTAAATAATTACTTAAACCAATCAACATAAGATTTAATAAAATATTTATTTGAAGCTAATAATGAATCATTTATTTATATTTTTAAATATTAAATGAATAATTACCAGTTACAGAAAATAATAATTACATTGTTTTCAAAGCGTGTGAAATTTGATAAGATGTGTTGACGATATCGTAAAATAACACGTATTCATTATCATTTCCGTCGTGAAAGTATCACGAAAAAGTGTCTTCAAAATGATATAAAATTATTTCGAAATCTCTATACATTATCAGTAATGGTATTGTGCAACTTTTGTTCTGAAATAAATGCGTTTCCGTCTCGACTGTTATTTCTCTTTTTACGCTTGTTACGGTTTAACTGATAGAATTGTTTCGTTAACAAAATGTAAACGAAATTATTTTGACTGTACAGGAAGAAGCTTAGTTTTAAATTCGTACATTTTGCAGATTAACCAAAAGAAGATTATTCTATCACGTTTGACACGCAGCAGAGAATTTCATTTAATTTTTACTTTTCTTACTGACTTTAAGTTTTCTGTCCTTTTTATTGATGTCTACTTTATTACTTAATTTTCAATTTTCGTATCATTTAGTCTTCTACAATTTAGTATTCAATTTCCTTATTTTTTATTTTTTAGTTCTACGATTTTCTATTGTTTACTATTCAATTTCTCTGTTGTTTAATTTTCAATTTTTCTCTCTACTCTTCAATTTTCCTATTGTATAGTTTTCAATTGTTTTAGTTTATTAGTTTATTAGTTTTAGTTTTCAATTTTATTTAGTTTATAGTTTTGTTATTTTTTAATTTAAAGTTTCGTTTTACTTTTGTTTGCATTCTTTCTATTATTCAGTTTTAAGGTTTATTCATTTTTAGTTTTGAATTTTTTTTATTATTTAGTTTTCAGTTTATCTTTTATTTATTATCAGTCTTTCTATTATTTGGTCTCAATTTCCTTATTATTCATTTTTATGTTCCATAATTTAATATTAAATTTTCTTGTAATTTTATTTTCACTTTTCCTGCTATCTAGGTTTCCGATTTTCTTTTATTTTGTTTTCAATTTTTTTATTATTTGGCTTATAATCTCTTTAGTACTTAATTTCTTGTTCCCCTTTAATTTAGTTTGCACTTTTCCTGGAATTCATAATTTCCAAATTCATTAATTTTTAGTCTTGAATTTTATTGTTATTATCAAACTTTCTAATATTTAGTTCTTAATCTTTTTATTATGTTTTTTGAGGTCTTCTGTAACATAATCCTCAATTTTCTTGTTCAATGTATTTTGCAATTTATTTATTTTGCTGTTCAATAATTTGGTTAGTTTTCCTACTATTTAATTTTCAGTTTTCCTATAATTAAATTTTCAATTTTTCTGATATTTAATCTCCAATAATTAACCATAAAGGTCTAATTACCCTTTTCTCAGATTATAGGATCATAATTATTTGAAGCTTAGAATACTTTTACAACTGTTGATATAATTATTCAACAATTTTCATTACTCTTCATGCTTTCACTCAATTTGCAGTGACAAACTCAGGAAAATAATTCTACATTTTACATAATGTTCTCAGAAAATCATTTATAGAACTAAATTTAGAAATTTAAACAGAGGTAAACATGTTCGTTGTTTTGTCAGCTGATGATGGACACATCAAACTTAGAATAATCGATTCTATTTTTAATCGAAAATTAATAGAAAATGTGACATGACCTTAATATTATATCATCAGGGGTGTTCAAAAGATTCTATTGCGTTCTAATGCACTTCAAAAGATCTTTCTTCTTTTGTATTTCATAATAATAGCAAAATGTTGTGCCATTTTTTTCAGTGATGAATAATACTTTTTAAATGACGAATAATACTACAAAGAAAGTAATTGTTTTGACAGTGAATACTATTCGTTAATTAATAACAATATTTATTATCATAAGTTAATATCATATGTTAATAATAAACGTCATCGCTGCAAAATAATTTTACATAATCATGATAATAATTGTCTGCAAATTACACAATTTACATTCAAAAAGAGATTACTATAAACATGTATAATATAATTCAAGAATGTAATAAAAAGAAAAGATCTCTGTATTTAAAATTTTCAAATAAAGTTACCTAATGAATTTCATTGAATTTGTATTAAATCCAAATCTTATAGAATTTATATTAAATTCAAATTTCATTGACTTTGTGTTAAATACAAATTTTTATTCGGATGAATACATTAAAAATATTTTTAAATTGGTATTAAAAGTATCTTTATTTGTTCAATTCGATTCTTCCAAAACTAAATCCTGAGCTTACCACTATTCTGAAATGACCAAAACTAGTACCAATGGTGTAGCATAGCAAATTATGGACATCTGGTGGTGAAATTGAGAAGCTCCAGCGATCTTTGTCTCTCCTGCGAAAGAGAACAAAGACAACATCGTCGAAGCAAGATTTTCCAACGAAGAAGCAATATTTAACATACTTTTTTTCAAAGTATCTTTTGCAGAATTATGTATCTCGATACCGTGCTCCATTTTGTATCTTGTCTCTTAAAACGTTATAAAAATATATATTCATTTTTAATAAAATTCCAAGAGTCGAATTGCAAAATCAAGCTCTGTACCGAGTTGCATAATTACATAAAAAATATTAAAAAAAAAAAAGTATGAGAAAATATTCCTTCGTTGCTTAAAAATCGTGCGTTGGCGAAATCGTTGTTGTCTTTATCTCTCCACTAAAGAGCTCTGCAAGAGACAATAATCGCTATAGTTTCTCGTATATCGCCGCATGAGGTCCCGAAAGTCGGTTTAGTGTTGGTCCGTCGCTTAACTACGTTCTTAACGGTCCTTTCACTTATTGGCCTGTTATTTTTCAATGTTCCACCGCTGGCATAATACTTGATCGCTAAGACACGCCTCAACGCCCCGGCTTTAATTACCTTCGCTTAATTACCACGCTCTGCAGCATTGCAACGTGTTAGAAGCCAAAAGCAATCGACAGACTGGTCAAACACTTAACCACCCTTGTCATCGGTGCAGTCTTCGGCGTGTCGTTAATAATTTAACATGGTAAAACATTTAAGCCGTATCGAGGAGTCGCGAACACTGGAGGCAGAGGATGAAGAGGACACCACAGATATCCGTTATAATAAGCGGTGCAACGTAATACGCAGTCGGTTTTCTAAGCTGATCGCGATCTTCGTTGCTCCTCTTCGTGGTGTGGGCTGTGAGTGGTCTTTCGTGGTCACTGTAATACGATAGAACTGTGCCAATGGCTATACCGTGAGGCAAAAGTTTGTGCGGCTTGGAAAACCTTCGTCACGTCGAATGCCGGAACGAGTCATTGCCGTTGATGCTTCTACCCGCGATCCAGGGATTCGTATTACTGATTCGAGCTAGAAAATATCGGCCATGGAAGCGAAATGTCGGGCACAGAAGCGAAATACCGTGCTACTGTTTACTGGAACATTCTATATGGCACATAGAATGTACTATATTTCATTCTACAGTCTGTTCCACAAGAGCGTGGACGCGATATCTGAGTGCGAGTAAATCTTTTCTGTAAAAAGATTGTATAGGTCGAAAGTATATTTAAAGAACTAATACGCATTTGCTTAATAATGTGTCCAATCACCACCATTAGCGATTATTCCTGGGCATACTTTCAACGAGCTTTGCAGCGTATGAGACAGGAAGAGATCTGCATATTTCTCGAATACGGCAAACTAGCGTCTTCAATTTTAAAATACGCTTTCCTCGGAGTTTGTACTTCATGAGAGACCAAACATTTTCGATTTGATTGGCATTGTAGGACTGAGATGGCCAATCCAACACGTTGACGCCATTTGCTGTTTTCCATTCCGTACAAAGGCGGTTTTCGGTGTTTGGAGTCGTTGTCCTCTTGAAGTATCCAATGATCTCTGGTTTTTTTAAACGAATGTTACACCGATACTAAGAGACCCCTTTGGTACAGTTTAATCATCTTCTGAGCATCTAAATTATCCGGAAAGACGCATAAAGTTCCGAAACCCCGGTACTAAGTTCCGTAGCTCGCTTCGAATCTCGATCAGGGAGAATCATCGACACAATTTGTCGCTTCATAACGTTGCATACACTTATTTACAAATTCGCGAGACTTGTGCAGATATTTTGGTGCATTTCTAACACTCATTTTTAGCCCTTTCGGGTGTTGGCACAAGAATACTGCTTCGAATCGTTTACCGTATACTCATCTCAAAATGACTTGAACTTTTCAGTGACAGAAATGATCCTAAGAGAATTGAAGGGCTATTACGTATTAGAGAAGACATTGTATGTTTGGACTGACGCAATCTTTGCTGTATTGGGTATCAAATTTCATAGATATCGCGTCCACGCTCTTGTGGAACAGTCTGTATATGGAATATTCTTAAACTGTGGTGCAAGGACCTCTGGGGGTTCTTTAACTTTATATCTCCCAACTTTTCGCTTTTATTCAACTAACTCATCTACGTGGTCAAGATATTTTGTATTTGTTGTTACTTCACTAGTTATTAACATAATTATAAAAACTGGGGTTTGCACAAAAAATGTTCAAGGTAGGGTCTTTGGACTATATAAGTTTAAGAACCCCTGTTCTAAAAGGTATATAGTCGAATAAGATAGTCAATTGTGCCCTTGAGCCAAATGAAACTTGTGGTTTCGATAGCACGTTTAAAAAGAACATCCCACGCCAAGTTTCAACTTATCTCAACTGGGAGGGTAGTAAGAGAGAAAAGTTGAAATTCCAGTTTTTGCCCTATTTTCTCTACTTAATGACTTACAAGCATGAACATTTTCTGGAACGTTGTGGACGTAATAGTACACATTACGGAATTTTTTATCGCAAACTGTAATTATAAAAGATAAAAAGAGCAACGAAATGAAAAAAGTGTTATTTTTCATCGAAGATGTAAGAACACCACTTTTATATTATTGTGGTAATAACATATAAGCATAACTCTTACTCTCGAATTTTTTCAGATTTTTCACTAAGCTATACCATACTTAAAAAAGAAAACAATTATTTCGCATGAAATAATTTCTATTTCGAATTTGCATGTCCTCTTTCTTTATTAAATGTGAGCCGTTTATCTTGAAAGTAGGGTAAGTCCACATTCGAAAAAATGAAGATAATGATAAAAATACATAAAACTTAATATGACATTTTTATCTGTAAGCAGTGTATAGTGAAAATAACTGAAATTTCCCAATATTTAGCTGATGGAAGTTTACATGATTAACGGTGTTGGAAAGATGTTTATTTTTAAAGTGATGGAACTCTATTTTAGGTTGAGATTATTTTAGCCGAAGATATTACGGTATTTAGCTCTGGTGAATTTTAGAAATACGGACAGTATTGTTGGAAACTACAAATTGTCTAATATTGGTAGCATAACCTCAATATGAGTGAGGATCTGTAGGTCTGTCTACATATCACTGCTGATTTCTATTATCAGCCTGCAAATAAGTTCTACTTTAGTTTCTAATAAATATTCAACAAAGTCGACACGGTTTTCATTTTAGTATCGGTGCACAAAACCCCTTAACAATTTCATAGTTATTTGAAAATTAACTACGAATTGTGATTTATTTGATTAAAAAAGAAATATGGTAAAAATACTTTTCTGAGTAGTAACGCCACTCCAACAAAATCCTAATTTCCAAAGAATTTTATTATTTTGATTATGTTTATAGAAGTAAAATCCATGAGAATTCGTAATAAAAGAACAGGAATATGTTAATAAAAAAAACACAGCAGTGTTAAAAATAGGTAGTTGAGACACAGTGACACAAATGACAAGATAAACGATAATGTTCTATAAAAATTTCATATTGGCAACTAAAATTCAGTTTATAAACTCTTAATTATTATGAAGCTAAATTTTTACTTTTAAATGAGAATATAATAAAGTTTATGTTGTAGGTGAGGAGATCCGTGGTCGAAAATTGACGTAATAAGTTGTATAAAGAACGAACAAAATATTTATTTAATAAGAAATACAAAATGAACAATTTAATAACGGGAGGAAAAGGCAAAGAAAAAAATTCAATCGAAACATGCGAACGCGAGAAGAAATTTTAATGGTGATATAATAAATAATAAATTTCGTTAGATGGAGACAAATGTTAATTCGTGTATCGTTTCGTTTTATCACCAATAGTTTATGCATAAATTAAATTAAATTCAATTATCAATTTAGATAAATTACAGTTGAGAATTAAAAATAATGATTTGTATGAAATATAATCTGAAAATAAATTTGGGCCTTCAACTAGACGCGATTTAGTTAAAAATGAAATATAACCCAGAATTTTCTTTCGAAATATTTTTCATCCATATTTTTAAAAATATTTATACATTTCCATGTAAATAGCTAATCCTATGAAGTTTGTTGTTTCTATTAAATTGGCAATACCTACTAGTAAATCACATTTATACATATCACTTTTTAATAATAAATCACTTTTTATTTTTTAAAAAAGTGTGTATTTTTAGAAAAATATATTATATTTTTTAGAATACATAAATAACGACGTATTTACTCTTTAGCTGTAATGTTTAAGAAATATTGTGCTATTATTCTGGATTAATAAATATTAACACTCGAATTCGTCAATGTCTGATAATATCATATTTGAACGAATATGTTTGCATAATTGAAAATTGTTTATTTCGAATAACTATTTGCAACGAATTATTTGTAACAAAGCATTTAAGTTTCACAAAAACATTTGATACGCACAATTCTTTATTGCACGAGTAACACTTTGTCTTATTATCTGCACGATAAGTGCTGAACTCTAACAATACTCTTATATGTAGTATATAATATTCTTAATGCAGATTATACGTTTTAGTACTTTCTGCATTGAGAATTCAAATGAACCTATGTATCAACTCATTTCACGGTTTATTGTCAAATTTACAACAATAAGTACCTCAGGCATTAATAGTGCCTTAAAATAGGCTAAATTACATTCTTTCTAAGTATTATTCCCCTTAAACTTTGATAATACCTTCGCCTACGCATTTATTGTAGAGGTGTGACTGTCGGTATCGTTCTCGATAAATGTCGATAATATACAGAATGTCATTGTATATATGCAGGAATGTTATCGATAATTCGTTATGTTGATAATATATCGTTATACATTACTGAATGTGTTGCTTCTATAATTCTTCACATTAAAATATCCACAAATTTGCAGATTTTTAAAATTTCCAAATTTTACGTTTCTAAATTTAAAAATTTTTAAATTTTCAAAGTCCCTAATTTTAAAAAGCGTTTGAATGTTCAGATTGTTCATTTTATAAATTCTTAAATCTTCCAGCTTCCATATTTCTAAATTTCAGAAATTCTAAATTTCCAAATTCCCAATGCTTCAAATTTCTAAATTGTCAATTTTTCAAATTCTGGAATTTCCGAATTAGTTACCAAATTTATAAATATATAAATTCTCAAATTTTTTAATTTTCTAATTTTTAAACTTCATAATTACCTAGTTTGAAAATTTTCAAAATCCCACATTTCTAAACTTCCAGCTTTCCAAATTTCTAAATATCGGAATTTCTTAGTCACCAAATGATTAAATTTTTTAATTCTCAAATTTCCAAATTTCCTAAATTTCTAATACTCCACTTCCCTAATTTCTGAATTCTATAATTACCTAGTTTGAAACTTTTCAAATTCCCAAATTTGTTAAATTTTGCCTTGTCCCGAAACAAATAATTCAATAGCAGATAACAACTCTTAATGTTTAATTAAAAAATACAAAAAAGAATACCATACTTGCTTATAAGAGTGAACACATTCGAAGGCTGCCCCATAATAAATTACAACACAATTTTATCAAATAAACATCACCGTAATGTATGTATACAAAATATATTTTTGTTTATCATATAAAATTTACTATATACATATGTATGTGAAATGACGAATTGAATATGCATTGCACTTTGTTTAAAATCAAAAACTCCTTCTTTTATTCATCTTAACAATATCATTGATAAACGGCTTAATGCAAATGAAATTACAAATTACGAAAATTACAAATATCAAAAGTTATTTATCACAAAAATGATAAAAATTACAAATTGTGAAAATTGCAAATAAATAGTCATACCCATAACTTGTTCTTCATTGCACTACATGCACCTAACCTATCAAAGGCTGTAAACGCATGTAATCGATATTTCGTTGATCAATATATCTTCAAAAACGTTCACACAGACAAACCGTGATCGATCGTGCGAGAATAAACTCGACACGAAATTCAAAGGGCAAAATTTCATTGAACCGATCGCCGTTGTCGGATCAAAATGGATTCTAGAGCATCGAACGAAGAGCGTACCAATCCGCTTGTCTTGTATTACGATCCGTCCATTTCGTTCTATTGTAAAAAGACAACAAGAAAATAACAGCTCGAGTTGCTTATCCTCTTAGAGGTTCTCGTGGACTTTCGCCAATAGTCACAGCTTAATGATCTACTGAAGCGATGGACAAATTCTGAAACGACTTTGAAGACCTTGGGCGGCGAAATACAGTCCCTGGACATCGAATTACGACCGCTATAAATTTTCAGCATTTTTCACGTTTTTCGTAAAATTAAAAGGCCTGTTCAAATTGTAATGATATTTATTAGCTACTAACATAATTACTACTGTATATAATATTATTAACACATGTTAATATTTTGTATTTTCACCCTTAGCTTTGGTGACAGCTTGCATCCAGCATGCCCCGTATACATTCATCATATGCTTTATATCTTCATTATTTTCCCAAATATCTGTAATTCTTTTCAACTCAGATAGTGTGGTTGGAGCGTTGTAAACTAGTCTTTTGAGTAGGCAGACATTTTCTATGGCATTCAAATTTCACCTGACGCGCTATCGATACTCAAGCCTAGGGGTCTGCAACCTGTGGCTCAGTAGAATCAAACTTGTGGCTCTTAAGTAGTTTAATAGTACATACTGAAAAATTAACTGCAATATTGCAATTGCCAAACAAATATAATAATCCTGCGCACACATCAAAATGCGCGGCAGATCGCATGCATGTAAAGCTAGCTTTAGCTAACCTTGCTCTCCACACTCACCGACGCCATACTCAAAACCAGAAACTGTTTCGGTTTTCTTTAATACATTGACTTATATGTTCTGTTATTACGCAAAATAGAATGTTTTGATTTCACGATCAATACATGTTTCACAGCAGATAATGATTATATTATTTTTTCTAATACATATTACCAATGTATGTACTTATATTTGACTCTTTAAAAAAATTATTTATCACATCGGGAAAAAATGGCTCTTAACTCCAGAAAGGTTGCCGATCCCTGCTCTAGCCTAACGTAAACGCTTGCACGGCCCTTAATCGCTCATCACCCACACAATTTATTATTACGATAGTAACAAGATGCTATGTATATATCGTTATCAATGTATTTAGTAATAATTTTGCATGCCCTAAGACAATTTTCCATATATGACATAATGTTATAGCCATAAAGGTGAAATTTTCGTACGTGGCCTTAATTCGATGGCCAAAAACTCAAACTTCTACATTTGACGATTTAAGAATTCATGAATTTGTATATTTCGAAATTGGACATTTGAAGATTTAAGAATTTATGTGTTTGGAAATTGGAGATTTGACGATTTAAGAATGTATGAATTTGTATATTTGGAAATTGGAGATTTGACGATTTAAGAATTTATGAATTTGAAAATTGGACATTTGACGATTTAAGGATGTATGAATTTTGTATATTTGGAAATTGGAGATTTAAAAATTTGAGAATTTAGAAATTTGAATATTGGAAGTTTGGTTATTTGAAGATTATAAAGTATCAGGGTTTATAAAATATGAAGTTTGAGATTTCATAAATTTTGAAATTTAGAAACTTGAAAATCTGGAGATTGAGGCTTTGTAAATCTAGGAATTTGTGAATCTGAAAACGTTTAAATCTAAAAATTAAAAGATTTTAAGGTTTGAAAACTGAAGAATCGAGTTTGGAAATTTGAAAAATTTGAAAATTTGTAAATTCACATATTTGAAAATTTGAAAATCTGAAGATTTAAAAAATGCGAATTTTAGGAGGTCGAGATATTGGAATTTTTTAATTAGAAAATTCGGTATTTGAAAAAGCATATTTTTAAGTTTAAACAATTTTTTTTTTTATTTAAAAACTGATAAATTACAAAATTTTGACTTTTGATTTTCAAAATTTTGTTTAATTTTATAGAAACTTAAAGTAAATATTTTTTTCAAGTTTTTTCTTCCTAATGAAAATTTATTAAAAATATTATTAATTAATAATTAAATTAAATAACTATTAATTTAATAAATCTATATTTTATATTATAATTTAATTATTATCAGATTATATATTAACTGATTTATGATTCCCTCCCTTATAAAATGTTATAAAAATTTAATTAGTTTACACATATTTATTAATATATAAATATACTTGAAATACGTTCATATTTCAAACTTAATATTCTGTACAAGGAAAGACAAACTACGAATGTTTTTGATTTCATTCATTTTTAACGTCAAGCTTGAGAATAACTACGAAACGCGTAGCTATTCTGTTTGAAAAATTTCATCTTGAAGTTTAATTTCTCAGGAAATTGAAATCCTCGGCAGTATGTTTACTGTAGAACCGACTAAATGGATTCAATTGTCGGTGACAGACTTGATTCAACTGCTTCTTAACGACATACACTGTTAAAAGTTTTCAACCACTACGTGGATTAGCATGTATTTAAGAAAAGATTGAACGCTTTTAAAGTAATTGAAAACGTTGCCTCTTGTTAAAAAACGGATAAGTAAATAAGTAAATGTTCGCTAAGGATATTGCATATATTTTGTACCATTCTTCATATGAATAACTTCAAACCAATTTCTAATTATACATTTAATATTGATAAATTTTAAATATTAACTGCAAATAAATATAAATTTAATATTATTATATTTTTCAATTTATAAGTCATAATTATTATTTTTAATATTATAGGATTATTTTTATTATTCATTTCTACTTCTACAAAATATATATTTTTAACACTTGATTTATGGAGGTCGTAAAAATGGCGGATCTTAGGCTTATTTCGATTATTATTTTGAATACGAAAATTTTACTTATTTTGAATATGAAAATTAAGGAGATTTTGTTAAAAAGTATGTTAAAACCTTCATCGAGATGAATCATTGTATATTAGCCAGTATTTTTATAGTTTGGTTTCAATTTAAAAATAAGTGGTCATTAAACATCCGTCAATTTAGTGTTAAATACATCATTAGCTTTACCTTCACGAACTAGGTTAATAATATATACAATAATTAATAAACCTATTAATTTAATAGCTCATTTGGTTTTACTAAATACATCGTCAATATTAATGAACTTTATACTTTGATTGAATTAATTAGGACTATAATTCGACTATGAATTTTATCAATGCGATTAACAGATAATGTAATGGCAGGACACCCATTACTCAGTTTATTACGAACATTTATTTCATGTTATTATTCATATTCAACAATTTATTATCCATGGGTAAGAAGAAATAACATTTGTTTTCTTTTCAAATTATTTGTTCATGGAATAAGTAACTTAAGGGGTAACACCACTCTAGGATTTTCAAAAAGTCGATTTTATTTTTTTTGGCTTAAACGATGCTTTAGGGTCATAGAAACAGAATGCCATTTGATTTACAGTGGAAAACAAATTTTAAAAGAGTCAATTATCAATTTTGCCGCAGCTTCTCAGAGCGCGCATTGAGTATTTACGCGGCGTGCTGCGATTCATGGCTTTTGCATTACTTTTACCATTTAAAATAATAAGTACATCTATTACCTACAAAACAAACGGTTATAGAGGAAGGTAGAGGAGGAGGCGAACATCGACCTGGTTGGGCAAATGTATGGTGCAGGAATCGCAGATTAGAGGTAAATAAGAAATTGAAGGATTAAAATGTTCATAAAACTTTAAACGCGTTTTCCTCGAAACCACTTTTGTCATACGGGGAGGACGGATTCCTCGGTGACCACTGTATGGGTCGAATTGAAATTTTGACAGTAGCTTTACAACAATATCCTCCATGGTAGTACGTAGCCGTTTTTTGATTGAATGTAAACTTTTTTTTTTATAAACAATTCAATGCACATTTTTCATGCAAAACGTCGATTCATTTCTTAAAACATGCATAACTTTTACAAAAATTGATTAAACGAAAAACCCCTACGTACTACCAAGGCCAATTGTATATAGATTATAAATTTTATTTATTTTTTATTCCAAGTCTCACACATGGCGAGAAATCCGTCCTCCCGTGGCGGTGTTTCTACAAAAGCTGTTTCCACCGATGGGCTCTGCCGCCCCCATTTTGTACGAAAATGACAAACAAAAAATTATTTTGCGTACTTCAATATGTGTTAAATAAACCCTCTGAAAAGAAATTCTTTTCCGCTTGTCATACTTCCAAAATAAATTGTCAAATTTAGGCCTCTTTTTCTGGCTCTAGAGTGGTGTTACCCCTTAAGTTTGATGACGGATTTATACGCTGTAATCATTTTGGCAATGAATTTTCAGCTGCTTTTAATTATTGATTTGTGCTTCTGTAGCAGATGATAGAAGTATCTATGTAATGATTGGCAATTGAACTTCCATTTCGATATTTTTGATTTCTAAATTTCTAAATTTCTAAATTTCTAAATTTCTAAATTACTAAATTTCTAAATTTCTAAATTTCTAAATTTCTGAATTTCTAAATTTCTGAATTTCTAAATTTCTAAATTTCTAAATTTCTAAATTTCCAAATTTCCAAATTTCTAAATTTCTAAATTTTTAAACTTCAAAATTATCAAAGAGTGTAGCTGAATAGTATACATATACTCTTGAACCAAATAAAACTTGCAATACATTATTTGATACAACATTCAAAGATAAAACATCTCGTATCAAGTTTTAACCACCTATTTCAACTGAAAATGTAGTAACAGGGAAAAATCGAAATTCCAGTTTTTAATGAAGTAAAGATATTCTGAAACATTCGGAACCCATTAGCGCATGTTAAAGAATTTTTTATCGCAAACTGTAGTAGTAAAAAATAAAAAATAAATTATTTCGCTTGAAAAAGTAACTTCCATTTCGAATTTGCATGTTTCCTTTCTCTGTATATTTATAAGTTTTTTCCGTATATTAGTAATTTCTGTATAAGTAGTATTAAATAACATTCACATTAACATAAATGGTACATAAAGAAAAAAATTTATTAATCAATTAATCCCGTGTCTCGTTGCGTATACGTATATTGAAGTATGATATTTTATCACCCAACAACATCAGAAAAATGGTTAAAAATTATTAGGTACTTTACAGAGTTACACGTATTAATAGTATGAATAAGAATTGTTTATTAATGAAAAGATGTTAGTTAACAAAATACAATGGTTAATGTTAAGAGACGCGTAAATGCACGTCACAACGTGCTTCGTCGGTAGCCATACAACAAACACTAAATAAACAAAAGAATGAATATTGCAATATCGCTACCAACTTATTGTAGCCTAGGGAGATTCCAATACCAACAGTACTTTATTGGACGCAAGTTCACCCAAAAAATTCTAAATTTTAAAATTCTACAAATTTCTTACGTTTAAAAACCACATAAACTAAAACAATAACTTTGCTATCTCTGATTTTAAATAAAAGCATGTAGATGACATTTTAATCATACACCTTGGTCAACACCAACGCCAACTGTGAAATAAAAATAAAAGAATAATTACAGAAAAACATTCAGGGCGCATTGATCGACATCGCGCGATAATAATTAATCAATAAGAACTTTATAATACGGTAAAATATTCGTAGACTCATTTAAAAACCATTAGCTTTTTCCTTTCGTGAGATTAGCGTTTCCATTAGCAGATTGATCCGCAGCTAATATGTGACACATAAGGATTCATTTTAGAAATAGCCATTGTCTATTTTTTCGCTTCAGCCCGGGTAACATGAAATCGTTTTCTAGAGTCTCTTAGGATTTCAGAAATAAGTGTCCGCAGGAACTTAACCTGATGGAATTTCCTTGATATTGCCAAGAATTTGTCCACCATAGCAACAAACTTCGTCACCCCCGCTCCAAGGTTGTGCTGCGTTATAGGTGCACTGAAGGGGATGATACGGGATTGGTCGCCATAAATTTTAAGAAAATTAGAAAACTGCATTTGAGACTCCACCTTCCTCATACATTAAGGAGAGAGTGTCCAGGGATCAGAGAGTCAGAATTTTGCAGAGCAACGACAGAATTAGAAAAACCATTGTTAAAGAAGTTATTTAGAAATCAGTAAAGAATTGATCAAGGTTAACAGTAAACTTTTTATTCTTAAATTATTAGTCCTTCGATTCTGTTGAATTTTCATTTTAATTACTCAGCAAAAATAAATCTTTGTGTTGAGAGTCAATAAAGAAATTAACTCTGTCTACAGAGTCAATGGGTCCCAGGTCGTGTTTATACCTAAGGGCCAATTAGGCGAATACGCTGTAGACCTAGACTGTCATTTTTCCGCAGGAAGTGGGCACCAGTACTATGCGTTTTAGAAAAGTCTTTTTACTCGTAGCTTGATCTTTGAATCGTGCAGACGTCCTTCCTAGAAGCTTTAATAAATTCACTTGTTTCTGAAGATACTCAGTTTCTGTTTTGTTTAAATAAATACCCCATATTGCAGTAGACATAAACCGCACATAGTTGTAATATTCCAAAGGACTCGAACATTCAGAGCTTGAGTTCTCAACAATACTATATAAATACATAATTTGCATTATATGTGAGTCATAAAGTCTTATAATATCGTTATCATTCGATTATTTATTACCTAATAAAAAGCGGAAACAATGGACTAAATAATAAATAAAGAAACAAATTCCACTGGCTTTCTGCGGTTTCTTTAATAGGATCACAATTGTAGTATACAAGTCGTTGTGATATATCGTTAAGTCAGTAGATACACTACCGCTCATAAGTATCCGGACACTTGCTTTTGTTCTATAAAATATAGTTTAACTTTGTACGAAAGGTATTTAGGGCTATTACATCAATTGTAATTGTTATTATTATCTTTCCTGAGGCAGCATAACATAATAGAATTAATTTTTATGTACAAATTATACAATGAGTGTGCGTAAGTAAAATTCCTGCCCAAAAATACGGAATCTAATGGAACGGTTTCGATGCTTAAAAGAGTCTTAATTTCTTTTTGTTTCATTTCTATGGGACAGAACGAATTCAGAGAGTTCTTCGATATGTATCAAGTGTCTGTAAACTGTTGATGAGATGTTTATGTTCTCTCAATGGAGATACGAATGGAGGTAACGCTATGCACTCGACAGCTTCGGTTTAGTTTGTCTGTAGCTTCTTTTCCATCGAGATATGAGTTCCAAACGAGAATTATCAATAGAAAAACATTCCAGTATTCTGATTCTTGCAGAAGAAGGATATACAGTTAGGGAAATTGAAAAAATTCCGAAATCAACAGTGCATGACACTATTAAAAAGTATGCAACTAGCAGTGGTTGCTTATAAAAAAAGGACAGGACGACCAATGAAGACAACTAAATACGAAGACCGATGTATTGAAACACTAAGCAAACGTAACAGACATCTTAGAGCACCACACAGAAACAATCAGAAAATTTGTAGAAAGATTGCTGAGATTAGTGCAAGCGGTAATATCTAATCGCGGTGGATACATTGATGAATCTCGTATTTAATTGTAGTGTAATGTTTGTAAGTTCCACATACATAATTTCTAATTTCAAATGTTAAATATTTCATAAGCAACAAATAACAATTGATTGTAGTCACTGTTGTAGATGCTTAAATAACTTTTATGCAGCGCGAATACATATTTCGCAGGTGTCCGGATGTTTTTACACTAGCAGCTTTCTATTCAGCCATCAGCTCATTGGAGCTGTCCAATTACGCCTGCCGCACATTTTGCACTGTTTTATCGATAATATGGCAAAAAGATGCGACAAGCAATGAGGGTACAGGCCAAGTTTTTTACCTTCATTTCTCATTCAAATCAAGGCTAATTGCAGCTTATTCTACAGCTAAATATGTCTGTAAACCGGTATTGGCCGCAAGACAATCTTATAATATAAAAATACTCGAAATTCAATGTTTTACTGAATATTAACCCTCTGCACTCGAAGGTACTTTTATTGCCGGCAGCTGTGAAATTTTCTAGTTGGAAAAATTTGACGAATTCTTTTGAAGTTTTTATTTTCCTAATACTAGTCGCTACATTGCTTCACTCTATACTACAGATTTAATTGAAAAGTTTTTATTTCAAATTGTTGTGTTAAACCGAGTGGTGAACGTGTGTCACCATTCACAGCTAGCTAATTACTCCTACAATGTGAAGACAATTGAAGAAAGTTAAAATATTAGATACATTATACATTCAGTGATTCTTGATTACGCAGATCACAATCGAAATTGAACCAAAAATTCAATTACAGTGAAAATACGAATCTAGTTTATCACATTCGAACTGTAGTGTGCGTCACGAGTGTGACGCGTTATTGTAGGACGAGGGAATAAGGTCGAAAAGTTT
The DNA here is from genome assembly GCA_945859595.2 of Megachile willughbiella. NCBI lineage: Eukaryota > Metazoa > Arthropoda > Insecta > Hymenoptera > Megachilidae > Megachile > Megachile willughbiella. Next base: position 18,813,785 of record OX243796.1, read on the forward strand.
GATTCTGTAAACCAATATTTCACCTAAGTCGATAAATTTACCACTCTGTGCAAAAGTTTACCTTCGCAAAATCATCTTTCGAGTTCAAAGTATTAACATAATATTCTTGAGCCATGAGCAGCTATTGAACCTGTCTGTTTGAATAAGCCTCATTGCACTCCAAAACTCTATCCATTTAATCTCGAAAATTTTGACAAACCTATATTTCCCCTAATTTTGCCATTCTATTTTATCGCAAAACAGTGGAGTCTCCAATCCAGGTGAACGTAACAATATATCGATTCGATGTAAGCTCTCAAACGTAATTCCAGAAACGAGCTGGCGTAACACACGTTCCTTCTGCAGGTTCTGCAAATCGAAATAAGTCGAAGGGCAATCAAGCTCGTTTCAATTTACCCCTTCTTCCAGGGTGTTCCTGGGAGATTCTTATTACTCGGCCATCGATTGAACGGGGCTGGTGCCGCTATTAACGTTAATGTAATTAAACTTTTCATTTCCCAAAGAGCGAGGCGTCTCGATCGAGGCAGAGGGATACGGTTCGTCGGTCGCGTCTTTTTGTTTCGCGAACGCCATTACTTATTCGCTGTTCTTGCGAAACTCGGCGCCGGCGACGGATTTATCGGGTGAAAAATTCAAGAGAAAACGCCAGCCACGTTGGATCAGTTTCACGCTGCCAAATGGGAAACCGTTGTCCGTGTTGCGGAGGATTCGCTCGGCCATCAACTACTTGCTATAGAGAAATGGACGTGTGCGAATAAATAGAACATCGGAGAGGATCGTGCTGGTTGCTGCATGTTTTCACTCGATGCGACTGATCTTCGGAAGCCGTCGTTTTACGGTTTTCATTTAGCGACCGGCTCTGATGGATAATGAAACGTCCTTGTCCATACGGAATGTCTCTGTGATCATTCTACGACTGGCCAGCGATTGATTCCCTTTGGAAATATGTTGCAGTTTTTCATACGCGAAACTTTTCATGGATTACAGGTACAGGGGTTGGAAAAAATGATCGAAACGTTTCGTGCAGTATAGTTCAATAGATTTAAGCATACCAAAAGTGCTGCATGCGGCTTTTTTTTAATTATTTTCTCCGTTTAAAAGATAGATTTATCCTCCGATTTGCACGGTATTCTATTTACACGGTTTCGCTTTTATACGTTTTCGAAAATAGCAGTAAAATGGCGGTAAAAGTGGACATTTAAAGAATATCAATGGAAGGATAGATATTTTTATTTCGTTTATAAAATTACTTTAACAATTTATTTCATAAAAGAAATCATTTATTTTATATTGTTGTTTGTTATGAAATTTTATCAATAGATTTCTGGCATTCTTTTTTATTAAAATGAAACCAAACACGGTTCAATTTTGGATTATATTTATTGGTTTGACGCTAGATTTACGCAAAGAGTTAAAATGATTCATCTTACATTCTTTATTTTAAATTATGATGTTTGTGTCGAAATGTATGTTAACTTTTGTCGAGATAAAGAATAACTGTATAAATTATCTTATGTTTTATCTCTTATTTACTTATTATTGTACTTTATTTTTAATCGGAAAGTAACTACTCATCGAACCGTAAATCTAGAGTTAATTAATGACAATATTGATTTAAGTGCTTTGAGGGACCTACCTTCAGTATAAATTAGTGAATGGTTGTATTTAAAAAAGATGTAGAGAAAAAGACGACGAGAACACTTTTTTAAATAAATGAAAATTTTTGTAGTTTATTTTACATGCAAATTCTTTGAAATTACTATAGTTAGTTTACACTGTAAGAAAAATGATTGCAGTTTAAAGTTCAACGAAGAGATTGATTGTAGTATCATCTTTCTACGTTAAATCGTTTTAGGGATATTAAAAGTAAGTTTAGTGGAATTCAATAAATCAAAGTGTCAGATCCTTAAAGAGTCAACATTTCCAATTATAAGTTTCCATAATTTCTAAATTAAAAAATTTGTAAATATTTTAATTGTTAAAACAAAGGTTTCTAATTTTTCAAATCCAACAATTTTTAACTGTTTAAATTTCCAAAATTTCTACGCATCAAATTCTAAATTAGCATTTTTTCAAACTTTCAGATTTTAAATTTTGAAGTTTTTAATTCCTATACTTTCAAATCTATTAATTCAAAGTTCCAAATTCAAATATTTCCTATTTCCTAAATTCTTAAGTTCCCACACTTCCCAATTTTTAAATTCCATGTGCTTTAAATTTCCAAATTGCAGTTTTCAAATTTTTCGATACTTTATTCTTTAAAGATCCAAGTTGCCGTATCCTGAAATTTCCAAATTTTTAAATTTCTAAATTCTCGATTTTCCAAATTACCACATGCCTAATTTTGCGATTTCCCATTTTTTCAATTTTTCAATTTTTCAATGTCTTCATTTTCGAATTTCTAAATTCCCGATTTTCCAAATTCCCACATGCCTAATTTTCCGATTTCCCATTTTTAAAATTTAAAAATTTTTCAATGTCTTAATTTTTTAATTTCTAAATTTCCAAATTTTCAAATTTCCAAATTTTCAAATTTTCAAATTTTCAAATTTCCAAATTTCCAAATTGTCAAATTGTCAAAATATAAAATTAACAAACCTTCAGAATTCCAAATTCTCGCTTTCTCCAATTTCTAAGTTCCAAATTACAAAATTTCCCTATGTTCAAATCTCTAACTACCAAACTATTCAAATTCCCCAATTTCCACTTTAATAAATTTTATAATCCTCCAAATTCCCAAATTCCTAAATTTGCTAATTATCAAATACTATGTACATTACTTTCCAAATTTTGTAAATCCTAAAAAGGCCCCTAGGGTCCTTCAAAATTTACACGGTTCGAAATTTCCAGATTTTTAAACTGTCAAATTTCCAAATCACGGAGTTCCAAAATCCCTTAATTTTTAAGTTACTATCTCTTCAAATTCTCAATCCCGAGTTCTTTAATTTTGAGAACTTGCAAATTTTCAAATTCTGTTTTTAAATTTTCAAATCCACAGTTTTGTAATTTCACGATCGATATACATGTATGCTATCAACATTTCAGTATTTTTCAGTATTTGATATTCAGTATTTATATATTTCACTAATTTATGAGCTGAGAAATAAACAAAGAAATATCACGAAGGGATAGTTTTGTCATATCAAATTTTTCATTCAATGGAATCAATTGTTTTACATTATTTTATATTAATACACATTATTTTGGTAAAATAATAAACTATTTTTGGAAATATCCCTAATAATCCAACTTAGGTACTATTCTTCATTTTGTTTATTATACACGGTTTAATTAGAAACTTGCGAGCAAGTGACGATTTATTTGTAGCGATCAATTCGAAGATTCGATCGGCGTTAATGATTGGTTTCGTGTACGGTGACGTAAGGTCAATTTTGGCTCGCTAATTGCTGTTGGTTGAAATTTAGAAAGTTCCTCGTAATTAGAATTGTCTTTTTTTTCCTCGACGAATCTGTGGCGGACGTTTTATTGACGGTCCTCTTTCTGTCTCTTCGTTATCGTCCGATTGTCGCCTCGATTCGTTGCGCGCCAATTAAAATTAAAGGATGCATCACGAACTCACGAGTTAACACGTTCACTGCCTCGGTACAAACGACCATTTCTAATACGGCATTTGATAATACCGATTATTGACAATTTTTTTGTTTATAGTATTATTAAATATACGTTTTATGAGATTAAGCAATAAATATTATTGTTAACACTTGAACTAGGTATTTTCAGTTTTTGTATAGCCAGACTTTATCTTTTTTAAAGATAAGAAAAAATATGGTATATTAACATCAAATTTTAAACACTTTATTGAAAAGTCGTAATAAAAGTATAAAATGACTTTGAAGTCATCAGTTCATCTTTTCGATGTCACATACAGTGTGCCCAGTTTTGTACATAAAACCTTACCAACATGTTCTGTAAATAAAAATGATAGCAAATGTTATATAAACATAGGTTATGTATTTTATCGGAAGATTACGACGAATATACTAAATGACAATAGACTTTCTCCTTCGATAGTACAGAAGAATAATTGTTGACTTTCATATTTTTTTTAAATAATTTTGAATAATGCGTTCAAGAGTTGACGTTCATATAAACATTTTTTCTTCTTTTTATTTATAGGATATGCTAGTAAAGTTTTATGCACAAAACTCAAACACCCTGTATGTGATATTAGACAACAAAATAGTCCATTGTCATTTGATATTTTTGTCATAAATATTTAATAAAGTGAAACCCTGATATAACATTTAGCTTCACTTTTATGAATAAAATATGTTAATAAAGTTTGGCAGTAAAAAACTGAGACGCCCTCTATATGAATGACGTTTAAATTTCCACATGAATATGTCACCTATATTATTAAGAATTTGTTCATTTAGCTAACTGTAAATATTCATGTCAGCTACATGAGACTATAAATAACAAATTTAACAAAATATTGGAAAAATATTTGATAAGATTTATTAAAAATAAAAATACCAGTTCATAAAATTTTTATCTGCTTCAGTATGGTAATCAACGTGTTGAAGATTGTATAAAATAATAATTAATTGTCAGTTGCAGGAGATTCGATCAAAAAGTAAATTTTAATTATAGAAATTTGAATAAATAATTAAATTTTAATTCTCAGTTAGAAAATCTTTCAATTCGAGATTCAATTTGTAATTCATTGATTATAAGAAATTAAAGTTATGATAAATTTTAGTTCCCTTATACAATTATTTATTCCTATAGTAAAAGTAAGATTTATTAATTTTTCAATTTTTTAACAAACTCGTAGCAATAACAAATGTAACAAAGTATTGTGAAAATATTTGATAAGATTTGTTAAAAATAAAATTTCTAGTTAATAAAATATTTGTTATTACCTTGCAGTAAAGTGTTTGAAATCCTATGTTGTTATAACATCCCTTTTTCATTTTTACGAGTAAAATATGGTAATAGAATTTGTCGATAAGAAACTAGGACACTCTGTACATGGTCACAAATAAATGTTAATTAATATAAATAAATAAATAGTTTTTCTAACTAGTTCTCCTACCTAACTCTAAATAAATGAATAGTTGTCTTAATTGAATCAAAATAAACAAATAAATAATTAGTTCTCCTACTTAACTCTAAACAAATAAATCTCTCAAATAAATAAATAAATATCGAAATAAGTATTATTAACTAGTATCACCGCGTGTTATTTTATTTTAGAGTGTAGCAATTTCTTCATCGCGTAGTTTCATTCATTGAACTTTATTTTCTGTTGTAACAGAAGTACAGAAGTGCATTGAAGCATTCGCTACCATAAGCGTCTCATATTCTCGGTATTTAATCCGTCTCGCTATTCAAGCGCTCAATTTCTTCTTTTTCTCTCGACGCTGTAACGAATTTCATCGTCGTCGTTTCCTTTTCGTCGTTTTGCTTTCTTATGATCATTTGATTGGCGCCTCGATCGGTCACGGTTATGAACCAATCGACCTAGACGTTCATGCGTGCAAATGATGCGTGTAGATTCGAAAGCTTCTTATAGCAAACAGATCACTGATCACTTAATTTCAATACTTATCGATCAATTAATCACGTGAGTTTTATAGACAGCCGATTAAATTTTCATTAAAGGGGTACACATTTCTTACATCGATCGATCATAATTTTATCATTTTTTATTTTAATATTTTAATCTAACGAGATGTCTGTTTTGAAAGTGGTCTAGATTTAATTTATTATAGATCACGTCAGAAAATGCGGATTTGCAAATTTTCGAAGGCAGTGAGGATGATAATTACAATTAATTATTAATTAACTAATATAATTATTAATTAGTATTATTACGATATATACCATTGAAGCACCATGACATCAGTAAATTGTTGTCATTTATAATTAGATTTCCTAAGTTGCATAAATTGTGTTTTTCAAGTGTTGTAATGAAATATCAAGTAAATTGAATATTGTTTTTTCTTTTCAAAGCATTATAAATTATATCGAGTGGACTTGGGCTCTCTCAAAATTTTATGACAAATCAAGTTGTTAATTTTGAAAGTATTAGTAAGAAAAAACATATTATTCACTTAATAAATGTTATTATTTCATTAGGAATTGTAAATTTAACTCTCTTAGATGCACTTCAGATGTGTGATACATTGTTATGCTTAACGTATACTTTTAATTTCATTGAAACGTAAACTTTTAAATATCTCAATTTAAACATAAATAGACTTGAGCCACTTTCAACATAAACGGCTCATGTATTGTACATAATATATATACTTTGTAAATCTTTTTTGCTTACAACTTTTTAACAAATAACAGTCGCCAAGTACATCTTTTATAATATTACTCACAGTCAGAGTAATGACCTTGATATCATATGTCAAGGTCATTCATAGAAGATGGTCCGTTATTCTAAATTAACAAAATTTAATATTATTTTAGCACAATAAGCTGTTAAATTGTTTAGTTTTTTATTTGTTCCAACATTGAACCACATTTTGTATTCAAATTATATATTCGCGTTATTTTTTTTTTCATTAAACCTTAAGCTTTAAATTGACGTATCATAAGCGTTGCAATACTTTCATATCATCAAATTATGTAACACTTCGTATGCTTCGCGATTCTCCATTTAACATACAACAGTTAACTAACTATATATAGTGTCTCACGCAGTACTATGAATTACTGAAGAGATTAGAATGAATTTCTCAATCTAACGTTTCAATTTTCTATTTTGGATCAGTGGAGTAATATGGACAGTCACTGTAGAAGCAGCTATGCATACTACATGAAAATATGAATTATTAACAATACTGGCACATCACTGGTGACAGGGGTCACACATTTAGTCAAAGGCTCGCATTGTATGACCTCGCGTTCTGTCATCTGAACTTTCAGAAATATACAGAACTGTGCGGAATAGAATGTGCAGTAGTGAATACGGTAGATTTTTTTTTAGCGAAAATAGTGATATAGGGAAAGATTATTCACTATTCACTAAATGTGAATATTGAGATATAAAGAATTCGCGGATTTGAAAATTTGCGATTTCGGAAAGTTGCGAATTTGACTGCTTGGAAATTAGAGAATTTTGATGTTCGAAAATGTGGAGATTGGAAAATTTGAAAATTCAGATATATGAAACTATGGTGATTTGAAAATTTAGATACATGAAACCGTGCAAACTGGAGAATTTGAAAATCTATATATGCGTAACTATGCCAATTAGTAAATCTAAAAATTTGAAAACTAAGAAATTTGAGAACACAGAAAGTTAGCCACATTGAAATGAAAAAAATGGAAAGTGTATAAATAGAAATTAAAGATTTACAAATTTGTGGAGTGTAAAAATTGTTCTTTTGAAAATTGAAAATTTAAAGATCAATTATCAAGTTATCCTATTTAATCCACAAAAATCAAAGGCAAATAACAAGTTACTCAACTTATTCTTCTTATCTAATAAGGTCTAAACTATCTAAGCTGTACGTGTAAAGTACAGCATATGCTACCTAAGGCTACCGATATTGAAATAAACCTCTTATCAATCGCGTTTGCTCTTTTCGATTTACCTATAGGAAGCGTACATCGCAGCTGGTTATACAGCAGAGTGCTTCTATTATATTATTCAGCCGATCTACCATTGGTAGACAGAGTATTAAATCGTTGTTAGAGTCGTTTCAGAAGTATCGTTCGATGCACGAAATGGTAGCAGCGTTTTGCTTGCTCGTTATCATTTGATTGGCGCCTTGGTTATCGATCTGCTCTCCATACGGGCACCCCTACAAGCACGTGTGTGCACGCGTGTACATATCCCATCGAGTGAGCAGCTCGTTCCGTGATGCCAATGGAACCGGTCGACGATCACCGCTGATTGTAATGAACTCATTAGCACCAGCTCGTCGCGTGCGATTTTTTGTCGAGAATATGGACTTTTTTAGCCGCAGAGTGAGATATCACCGGTCGAATCTGGGTTGTCACCACGCAAAGAAAGAACTTTTGGCTTTAGTCCGGCTGCACCGGCACTGAATAGTGCAGTACCTTTTATCTCATCACCGTTCTCAATTTAGCACTTCATCTATTTCACAAAAATTCATTGGATTACGGTTGTACACAGTATGTCGGAAAAATAACGGAACTATTTAAATAAAAAGAAAAGTATTAGTTATTTTGCCAAAATTAATTTTTTTTATTCAAGTTACATCCCTTCCGTATCAATACACCGTTGGGCACGCTCAAGTAATGTTAACATAGATTATATTATGTCGTTTTGCGGAATCGTTTCAATCACATTTGTCACAGCTGCTCGGGCTTGTGTAACAGTGTTATAAAACGTTACTTTCATAGTTAATTTCAGTTTTGGAAAAAAGAAGTAATCACATGGATATAAGTCGGGCGAATATGGAGGATGTTGGAGCACACAGACTTGTTTTTTCGCCAAAAATTCACGAACAGCGACAGTTCTGTGACTTGGTACATTATCATGCAACAGAAACCAACTTCCCGGCGCTCGATATTCGGGCCTCACACGAACAATTATTTTCCACAAACGTTCCATAACACCCAGATAATATACGCTATTAACATTTTGTCCCTGTGGAACGAATTCCCGAAGTATAATACCTTTAGAATCGTTTAGAATTTAGAAAAACCCAAAACCTGGCTTTGGGTCGTCTTCCAAAGTATCACGACCGTCTTGGAATCGCTTATACCACTCGAACACACGTGTACGGGATAAACAATCGTCGCCATAAACATTTTTCATTAATTCAAATGTTTCTGTAAAAGTTTTACCGAGCTTTACCGAGCAAAATTTAATATTCGCTCTTTGCTCCATCGTGATTTTGTGACACGGTGACGAAAGGTTCTGTCGCTTTAAACACTATAAGTTTACAATTCGTTGCTCCATTTCAATAACGATTGTTTTGTTTTGTAGGGGAGGAATACTATTTTCAAATAGCATATTGTTTTTATAGATGTCGCTAGTAGTGTTCCTTAAATTTAAAAAGTTCCGTTAATTTTCCGACATACTGTGTATGTTCGTCGCAGCTAATAATTAGCAACGATTGAACTACACGGGAAACTTCACATCGTTTGAAGTCCTAATATTTATAAATGGACTGTAGGTTGAATAATTGTGCACCGTTATGTTTTTACTTATTCTTAATGATGTTCCAAACTGAACGACTGCATGTTGAAATCTATTCAATGTTGTTCCGAAGTGAACAATCTCGTGTCTGTTTCGTATCTATCTATATGACAGCTTATTTCACAAGATGAAGGCTCGGTGTGGGTGTACAATTTTTACGAACAAGGCTGAGGCAGTTTCTGATTTCTATTGGATATACAAATTTGGGTGGAAACGAAAATCCGAGTGACGTATACGGTTACGATATTTCTCAAGAAGTGACAGTAGCAAGTAATAAAATTGCTAAGAAATTACTAAAATTACAGGTAATACCTTGACACGAATAACTGCAAATAGAACTCTACTGCCAAGATTAACGGTTCTGGCAACCAGATGTGAATAATAAACTAACAATATTGATTAATATGTAACAACTCCTTGTGTATTTTTGATGATATGGAAACCTATTGATTTGAACCTGTACAAAGTGTCTGGAGAATCTAAAAACGGTATATTATAGTATCGATACAAACTTGAGTCGAGATCTAAACGCTCGCTATGGTATTGTAAGAGCTAACAGATATTAATAGATATCACAAATTTTTAAAATAGTTGTTAACGATTTAACACTGAACCATAAGCTACCATTTAACAAATTCATTTTAAGTTAGAAAATATTTCAAGGTGGTTTTCTTGAAATCTGTGTTGACTTTCGTCAAGATAAGAAATTAATGTGAAAAATGAAATTGTGTTTTATCGTTGGTTTATGTATTTTGCAACTTCATTTTTAATTTTAAAGTAAACGTGTATTATATGTCGGTAGATTTAGTGTTAAATAAAATATACACTGTAATAGTAGCAGGAGGTAAGATAATAGTAATTTCTTATTTAGTGTATATCTTGTTATTTTTGCAATCATTTTTAGAGTACTGTCGACGAGTGTTTAAGTATTTCACAGTGGAAAACGGTTATTGATTATTTTATTTGAACATTTTCTCTTAATATATATTACTAACGTATATATTACTAACGAGAGATTTCATCATTGCAATTTACTAAATTGAATATTCGGAAATGATTAGCAGGATCATCGTTAGTAACTGGTAAATTTGGAATTTTGCTTGAAACTTGTGTTCAAGCTTCGCGCTTGAACATTGAAATCATTAAATTTGCGAATTTTTAAACGTTTGTATTTTCGATTTTTTAACAATAAAAATTTCCAAATTTTCGACTTTAAAAATGTACAAATTTGCATACGTTAATAGTTTAGAAAAATTTGTGAAAATCTAAAAAATCTAAATTATTGCAAATCTAATTAATTAAGTAATTTTATCTAATTTAATCTAAGTAATTTTTAAAATTAGGAACTTTCATATTTTGGTATCAGAAGTTCAAAAATTTAGGAATATTGTAGGCCACAAATTCTTAAAATCGCAAGTTTACAATTACAAAAATTGGAAGTTTTAAAAGTAATTTTTAAAACGTTACAAATTTTGAAAATCTTGAATTTTCCAATTTTTTTATAAAGAATTTTTTAAATTCGCGTAGCTACAAATTTAAAAAAATGCAAATCTTCCAGTTTCAAACTTTGGAAATTTCCAACTGTTCAAACTTTCAGGTTTATAAGTATAGAAATGTCGATACTTTGAAAGATATGAATTTTTTAAATTAAAAGTTTTCAAATTTAGAGATTTATGGACCTAGAAATTTAGAAACTTGTCAAATTACAAATTTTTAAGAAAACTAGTTCTCAAATTTAGATATAAAAATTATTAAATGTATAACCTTGTAGATGTAGGAATTCAGAAATTCTCTCACCATCGAATGTCAAAATTTACAAATTTTAAAGCTTTCAAATTTGTAAGTTTTGGAATTTAAGAATCATAGAAATTTAGAAACGTGGAATTATAGAATTGTAGATATTTAGAAATATAGAACATTGTAAAAATTAAAGACATAGAATTGTAGACTTAACAGAATTACAGGATTGTAGGACTGTATAATTGTAAAATTATAGAATTAGATAATTAGTGAATTAGGGAAATACAGAAACATAGAAATTTCGAATTACAGAAATTAAAAACTTTTAATGTTTATTGATTATATGTATAAAAACTTGATACATTGAAATTCGTAAATGTAGAAGTACATATTTGGTGACTCAAAAATTTAGAAATTTGAAAATCTAATTTTCTCGAAATAAATAAATGAATGTAGTTATTCGTTAAGTTTTTGTGACAGCTAACACTTTATACGTGTAAAACCAACCTCTAAAATGATCCCTAAAATAATCTTTTTTCGTCGAATTAGAACAAATAGAATTTTCTGATTTTTCAGCGCGAGAGAGTACACCTATAAAGTACCGTTTAATTTAAAAGTTCAATTTTCTCTATTTTAACGAAAAAAGTCACCATGGCTAACGAATATACATTGGAGAGAGTAACAATAGCACTTCATTGTGATATCGCCGTGAAAGCTGAAAAAATTAATATAAATTTTGCAGATTCGTGAAAGCGACCAAAATACTCTTCTTCGCACATTTATGTTAAAATATCTTAGAAACTTGATATGATAATTAATCAATATGATTGGTAGTGTATTATAATTTATCAAAACGACATCGTTTTTTTCGAAACCAAAATTGAGAGTACCAGTATTATTTTATTCAATCTGCTTTCTCTACTTTTTCAAGTAAGAGATAAACTTATTTTTGCATAACTGATTCATAGTTCTTGTATCCCTGGAATTCTCCTGAATACTTTAAGTCTTTTATTTAATTTCGTGGATGTGCACATGTGTGCTTAATTATTTTTAAACGATGACGAGTATACTGGATAAAAACAGGGTAGTTGGTGCAAAATTGAAATAAATTGTAATAAAATTATAGACTTCACTAATTGCTTCTTTTTAACTCGTATATTTATCGTTTAAAAGTTCAACAATACTATTTAGAGTTAAAGATTTGTCAATTTATAAACGAAATAAATAATTAATATTTGCTTCTGACTGATATGCTGCACGTGCTATTTTGCATTATTTTTATGTTATGATAATTTATTTCTTCGGTAGACATTGTACGTTTCAAAATCAATGTGAGACTATTCTTTCCTTGTTTGCAGTTAATTTGATTATGTTTGATGATATTTATTGACAATCACTGATAGTTATTGATAGTCATTTCTAGCCATTGTGTGTCACTGGTAATTATTGTTAGTTATTTATAGTTATTGATAGTTATTGATTTTTATTGATAGTTATTGATAGTGATTGATAATGATTGATAGTCATCATTAGTTATTGATAGTGATTGATAATTATTGATACCCATTATTAGTCATTGATAGTTACTGATAGTCATGGTTAGTCGTTGATAGTTATTGGTAGTTAGTGGTAGTTATTGGTAGTTATTGATAGTGATTGATAATAATTGATAGTCATTATTAGTTCTTGATAGTGATTGATAATTATTGATAGCCATTATTAGTTATTGATAGTTACTGATAGTCATGGTTAGTCATTGATAGTTATTGGTAGTTATTAGTAGTTATTGACAGTTACTGATATTTATTGACAGTTATTGATAGTCATTGGTAGGTATTGGTACACAGATATTGATAGTTATTGAAAGTGACTAATATTTATTAACGGTTGTTGGCAGTTATAGTTAGTTGCTTATAGTTGCTGATAGTCGTTGATAGCCATTCATAATTTTTTATGTTTATTAATAGTTACTGATATTTCGAGAAAATTATACGGTAGTGTGAAGAAATATTCGAACCTTCTCTTTGCGGCACAACAAATAAAGGTATAAATAGTACATATTCAGGTTTTTAATAAACTTATTTTTATTTTTAAATTATTCTTAAATAAACTGATTACTCGAAATTGTCTGGATTATATGCATATACTTAAGTATATGTTTAAAATTTTATTTTACTAATATCTCACAAAATATTAATAAAACAACGTTCATATATTACTTTCGTAATAAAGTTGTTAGCGTCATACTCTCCTTACAGAATTATTATTCCTTATACATTTAAAATTCTATTTTACAAAAATTCTGAAAAATTATTCCTCTACTTATTGGAAAGCGGAAAATGTTCCGTAAACTTCTCCGCATCATTGTACCTCCACAATCTTACACGTGTAACCACCGCAATTCGCACATCGTGCAAGAACGCGCGTACGCCATATAAGATTGAGCATTGCATACAGCCGATGCGATGTGCCGATTAGCTTAATGGCTTTTGAGCAGTGACTTTGTAATTTTCACATCAGCTGCACTCGGCGGCTCATAAGTGCTCGCTCGATTTGCATACTGCCGATAGCCTATGCATTTTCAACGCTGCTTGGGGCTCAGAAGTGTAACATGGGCGGTGAACATTAAACGTAGACTTCCACCCACATGTTGTCAGTAGTCAACCGGTATCAAGTATTTGTAGAAGCACGCGAGCACGGTAAATGTACACATGATGCTCGTTTCAAGTTGTGTTCTTGTTAGCTTTATTGCATATTAGGGGGCTAATTTTGAAACATCAAACGCGTGACAAATACTTAGTACAAAATAACAGTTATTATACTAGGACTTAGCTGCATTAAGCTATATCAATATGCTGTCTCAATAAGCTATGTCAATAAGTTATCTCAATAAGCTATGCCAATAGGCTGCATTAATAAGCTATGCCCATAAGCTATGGCAGTAAGCTGCGTCGATAAGTAATATACAGTAAACTGATCAAATATGGAATACCAGCGTAATATAATGTGAGAGCATTTTTTCGAAAAGTCATAACTCTCGATTAATTTTTAACTATCACACTGTCGTATGAAACAACTCCAGTCAATTTAGCTTCAATTTTAGCCACTTTATATCCTGAAAATCTGAATAAATATCTTTTTAGGAACCCCAGTATTTTTACTATTATTATCCTCAATCTGTTGTATCTTAAGAGTATTCAGCCAATATTCTAGTTCTTTATATTAAAATCAAAAGGAATTTCGAATTTTTCTGTGAAAACTGGTATTTTTTCAACTTTCTCACGTTTCTTAATTTTGTTTCATATTCAACGTTTAAATTTACCGAAATCAGCTGAGATATATGTTAAAACAACTTTGAGAGGTTTATCATTTTTTCAAGTTAATAATTAATAGCTTCTTTGTAAGAAACATTTTTAGTGTCTGGGGTTTTAAAAGTCCCAATGTATCAAGTATGTTGGTTTGATGAAGTGTGATCGTTCAGGGTTAAGAATACTTTTATTATAATTCGTTACACGTTTGATAGTAAGACATGTATTACTATACATAGAAAATATTTATTTTACACACGTATTCTTTTTGTTGATACACTTGCCTATAGTATTCACAAGTATTTATATGTTGAATATCATTTCCTTTGTTTTGCGATTCCCTGATCAAGAAATATAAAAGACATATTTACCATATGAACAATGTTTACTATATGAATAATGTTTGCCATAAAATGTTTACTATAAAATGTTCATTATGAAATGTTTATTATGAAACGTTTATTATGAAATGGTTATTATAGAATGTTCATTATGAAATGTTTATTATAAAATATTGTATTTTCTATAAAATGTTTATTATATAATAAATGTGTTGATTTAACTCTACGAACACGTCAAAATGGTGGGTCTTGGATTTTTTATTCGAAATTACAGAAATTATATATTAACTTTATGACGAGATAAGGAATAATTACATAAATCAATTTATGTTTCATCTCTTGTATACTTACCTTAAAACTTAATTTTCAATCTAAACGTAATTGGTCATCAACTTTTAATCTAGTATTAAAGTCACTTAAATATGAAATTATTGCAAGTATTCACTTTTTAATTTAATTAAAAAGATTTCATTATATAATCAAATGTTATGATTCATAAGAAGAGAAGTCTTAACCAATAAGACGAATAATATTGTTTTTTCCCTGTTTTTCATGAAAATATTGTCTAATATCACTAATCAATATTTGCATATTTATTTCATATTAGATACACTTTTATACATATGTATATGTATATCCTTAATACAAAATTATTGATTGTTATATAATGCAAGTACACAGTAATCTATTATACAGTTAGTCAGCCAGCCATTTTATACGTATGAAAAATATTTACGAAACATTTGCACAGTCATTTTCATTAAATTTTAAGCTACAATTTGCTATACATATAACAAGTGTTATTTTACGCTACCTTTATGTTACCAAATTATATCACACTTGGCACGTTACAAAATAAACAACTTGATATGCAGTAAATTATCATAGACAATATTCCGCAAAGTCTTATTTTATAATACTAAATGAAATAAAAATATTCATGGCAATTCAATAAATTACCAGCATCTGATTGAAACGAAATTGTACATGCGGGAACACGTTTTTAGTATCAAATGAATTTCTGTTTGAATTTTATAAAGCTTTGCACTGGGTTTCAGTGTCCTGTGTTAGCTTTGTTTAAAAAAAAAAACGTTTTGGGTAGGAAGCATAAAAATTAACGAGATAAAAAGCTTGCTTTATTTTTATTCATCTGTATCATGCGAAACGAAAAATGGGTACTTTCGTGTAACCACGCTTCCTTTACTTTTCAATTGTTTAGAGAAACTTAAATAATTTTTATTAACGATAGTAACATTTGTTATGTTTTTAATTACTTTCAAGATATTTGCATACAAATTTGCATAAAAATAAAAGCCGGACACGTAACATTTCTTTTTATCTTTCATGTAAAATTTTGAAGGGATACATTTACCATTCTGAATAGTGATCTAATTTTATATTCATTAGCTAATAATTAATTGAAACCCATTAAACTTATAATTCTCTTATCTTACGGACAATGAAATATGTGAATTAATCGGATAAAGGAATTAAAAAATTAATAACCGTAAAATATGTATTTAAAAGAACTCTTCACATGTTCTACGTGTGTGAAACGTATGGTAAATTCATATTTGATCGCTAGCAAAAGTTTAATAAATCGCAAAAGACAAATTTTGGATTTTTCAGTTTTTAAATTCCATTTCTTTGAATTCTCGTATTTTATAATTTAGAGTTTTTAATTTTCAAGTTCGTAAATTCTTAATTTCCGAAATTCTTATAATACCATGTATTTTAAAATTTACAAAAACCTAAATATCTAAATGTCCATATAGCCAAATCCTAAATTTAAATATTCGCAATTGTTTTAATATGAAAATTTATAAAGAACCAGATTCTGAAATTTACAATTTCTACAGATATCACAAATACTATAAATATTACAAATTTTACAAATATTTCAAATTATCAAAATTTTTCAATTTTTGTATTTCTAAATCTCAAAATCCCTAAATTTCTAAATCTCCAAATTTCTAAATCTCTAAATCTTCAAATCACTAAATCTCTAAATCTCTAAATCCCTAAATCTCTAAATCTCTAAATCTCTAAATCTCTAAATCTCTAAATCTCTAAATCTCTAAATCTCTAAATCTCTAAATCTCTAAATCTCTAAATCTCTAAATCTCTAAATCTTTAAATCTCTAAATTCCTAAATCTCTAAATCTCCAAATCTCTAAATCTCTAAATCTCTAAATCTCTAAATCTCTAAATCTCTAAATCTCCAAATCTCTAAATCTCTAAATCGCCAAATCTCTAAATCCCTAAATCTCTAAATCTCTAAATCTCTAAATCTCTAAATCTCTAAATCTCTAAATCTCTAAATCTCTAAATCTCTAAATCTCTAAATCTCTAAATCTCTAAATCTCTAAATCTCTAAATCTCTAAATCTCTAAATCTCTAAATCTCTAAATCTCTAAATCTCTAAATCCCTAAATTTCTAAATCTCTAAATCTCTAAATCTCCAAATCTCTAAATCTCTGAATCTCCAAATCTTCAAATCTCTAAATCTCTAAATCTCTAAATCCCTAAATTTCTAAATCTCCAAATTTTTCAATTTCTGAATTTCTGAATTTTTAAATACTCAAATGTCTCAAATTTTCTCGTATTCTAAAAGTCCTCGAATTTTCAAATTTCCATAATTACAAATTCTTTAAGTTTCACAATCTGAAAATCCCTAAATTGTCAAATTTCAGAATTATCACACTTTTAAATGCTAAAGCTCCTAAATTTCCGTGTTTCCAAATTCAAAAAATACCAAATATTTCAAACCTGTATATCTCTAAATACCCAAATTCGTAAATGTCCAAAAACACAAATTTTTAAGCTTCTAAATCACAATTTCTTAAAATTCTTCAATTCTCTAATTCCTACACTCCAGGATCTCCAAATACAGATATTTTTTAAGTTCTCTCAAATCCCCGAACTTCATAATTTTGTACAACATGCAAACTGTTTCGTAACAATGTAAATTTACAATTAGTACAGAGACAAGTAATGTAGCTATATAAAAGGCTAGATTATGGCTACCCTGTTATACAATACAATTCTTCTCAAAAAGAGTACCTCATCAACTGTTCCCCATTTCGTGGAAGGAAAAGCTCCAGTTAATTTAAAAAAAGCATCTCTATTTCGCAACACGTTCAAACGCGAGGCTAACACGATGGTATCCCCTATTCCATAGTTGGCCGCGATTCACGTAAATAAAATCAGCGTGCACAAAAGCAACGAGTGAGTCTTCTAAATTAAACGTAGTCAGAAACCGTAGTATACAAATTATACGTTCCACCGTGAATTGCTCAACGCGAGTTCTCTTTTACCTGAGAATATTTTCCCGGCCAGAGTGGCGTATTCTTAAGCCAACAAGTATTCCCTAAATCTCCCGCAATTACTTTCAGAGAAGAAGGCATGTACATCCATTAAGGTCCTCTGCCAGTGTTGGCCGTTCCTGACCAGAAAGTTTGAAGTCCCTCATAAAAAAGTAATCCTAATAAAAGAACACTAGAAATAATTACGCGGCCAAAAAGTTTCTGCCCCAGAGTAAACGAAACTCCTTTGTTCTGTCTGTTGGTGTACGCTCGAGTCGGCTCGATTATTGCTGACCTCAAGCTTTTCCACTGGTCTCTCTCTTTCTTTAGGATCACCGACGTAGAAGAGAAAATAGGGTTTATAACCAGCCGAACGAGCACTACATTTCTGCAAGTAATCCTTCATTTCTCTACCGATTCGCTGGATTGTCTATCAAGGTAGAAACTGCTTTAACCCAGTTCGAGGTTGAAGTTTACCTTCATACGTTTGTACGTTATATGAGGCATTTTTTGAAAGTGGTCCATTGGTGAAAATTACGTTCAGGGGAGGTCTGATGACCTTGATATATGTTGTCAAGGTCACTACTCTGAGCAACGTGTATAAGACTTTAGTCGTTTTATATTTGATAAGATTTATGATGGCTATATCATTTTTCAGCGCTACATACTGTTGCAAATTAAAGCTTTATAAAATGACTTATAATAATATTCATTTACTACCACTTTACAATACTGTACTTTTTATTTATATTTGATTCTTTGTGTTTATACATATGCATATACTTGTGTTATACATATACGTAATATTCCCACATTAGGTTCTGTTTTAATGCATACTTGATATGTTGCTCAGTATTATTAACATACATGTAGTCAATGAAAATATTTTTCACTCTTGTTGGACGCAACTCGTCCATTTCTGTAAAACATGAGTTAATTGTAGTTTTAATCAGATACAGATATCCTTTTCTCATGCAATGGTGTACATCATCATAAATTAGTAAAAGGTCGCGGAATTTATTGTAGAAGTGTTTTCGATCAAAGAGGAATAAGTCCGCTTATAAATCTACATGGAGCGAGGAAATTGTATCTCAATCAAATCCCTAGAGGAGGGAATATCAAACAGACAAAAAATATGGACGGAGGAATTGTACATGAGCTGAAGATATGCTGAATGAGGCTTAAAAAGGGTGATCTGCATAAAACTTTCTACAAAATTTCTGTGGAAGAAAATGCACAGAAGTCCTTGGCTTATTTGGGAAATGGAGGAGATCCACAAATTTTAGCAAAAGTACTATGGTACTCTATACAACTTCAAGAAATATAATAAGAGAGAAATTGTAGAGATATAATGGAGTTTATTGTCTTACCTGCTGTTCACCATAAATACTTCACTATGCTGAGTATAAACGAAAATTAAGATTAAATATGAAGTTAGTCATTTGAAGAAACATACTTTTCGTATTTTTTTTATTAATAAATTCATTATAATATAATTTAAATTATTTCTTAATAAACTCATTTACTTGTCTTAACTATTATTTTTTGTATCATAAAGTGCGTTTCAGGAAAGCCTTAACATGGAAATTTTATTAGATAGCATTTTTATTTTAAAAAAATTTGACCAAATATCTTCAAAATATTTTGTTATATTTATTAGTCATAGCTCCAAGTAGTTAATACAAGTATTTCCAGTTAAACAAAAGAACAAATTTCAATACATGTAAGTGATAGACTCGTACAAAAAGTCAAGCGTCATCCATACATGTGACACGACAGTCAAATTAAAAATTGTATTGTTTACACGTTTCATAATATGTTAAAAAATCGTTATTTCCTTTAACATTCGCATTAATTATTACACAATAAAATTCAAGTTTATTGTTTTAAAAGCATTATTCGAATTGATTAATGGTTGCCAATAATTTTAACTTGACTCAAACACAAACCCTTAAATATCGCAATGTACGAATAAATGGATATAAATACAAATAAATGGTATAAATACCACTTTCAAAAACAACGGCCCATGCATCATTTTAATAGTCCGGACATGATAAATATAAATATCACATTCGATTTTGGCGGAAATGGATTTTCCTCGAATTTGGTTCCAATGCTTCAAACTGACGTTTATCATACCTGTCCACATGACAAAGCTCTATACAGGGTGTCCCATCTAACTACATCACCTTCAATAGCTTGTTCATTTTTTACAATAATGATAAATGTCGAAGGGAAATATTTCGTTCAAAGGGGCAAATATGATGACAGAGAAATTTCTCTCAAGGTTATAATTTTTGAGATTTCGAGGTCATTCAGATATTTTTAAATAGGTCAACATATTTTCATTGGCATGACATAATAGTTCAGGTCAATTTGAATCCAATGTATCATAGTATGACCTTCACGTGACCTTGAGTACAAAAAATTCATGAAAATAGGCAACGCAGTGAAATGACTGATAGAAAAATTAACGGAGGAAAGGGGATGCAAAATAAGTGGATTTTTTGCCCATTTTTCTGTCCTTGCTTTTGGAATCGATTCTTATGTCAAATGATAACTCATGATGAGACATTATTAAAAAAGAAGTTTCACGTTGAGCATACGTCTTGTTTCTGAGATAAAAGGTGAAAAGTATCTATCAAGGACCTGTTACAGTCTCAACGAAAATCTTAAATAACCATTCTGAAGAATATTTAGATGTATGTTCACGCTCCAACGGACTTTGGGAGGCGTGTTACATATTTATCTGGAAGTTGGATCTATCGGCGGAGGGTAGTTTTTATGGGTTGGACATCTAATCTGAGGGTGGTCAGCCTACTCAGCTATCCTTTCTGAAGAATATATAAATGCATTGTTCCATTTTAAGAGTGTTTGCTAACTTTAACTAGAACAAGGTTTCTCTATCGATAAGGGGTAGCTTGTTGGGGGTCAAAGTGTAATATGAACAACTTAGATAAGCTTCCTAGAGAATGAATAAGTGCATTTTTGCGAGTGAAAAATGTGATGAGGTTTGTTACTCTTATATCTGAAACTGAGTTCCTCTACGAACGAGGGATGGTTTTTGGGGAGAGCATAATCTGAGAATAGTCAGCTAACTTAGATAACTTTACTGAGAAATGTTTGAGTGCATTTTTGCGTTTAAAGAGTGTTTGCTAACTCTAACTAGAACAAGGTTTCTACATCGATAAGGGGTAGTTTGCTGGAGGTCAGAGTGCAATATGAATAACTTAGATAAGCCTTCTGGAGAATGAATAGGTGCATTATTGCGTGTGAAATATACAATTTACGTTTGTTATTCTTGGTTCTGGAACTGGGTTCTTCTAACAACGAGGGATGGTTTTTAGGGGATGGAAGTATATTCTGAGAATAGTCAACTAATTTGGATAACCTAACTAAAGAATGTCTGAGTGCATTTTTGCGTTTAAAAAATCTCAGAAAGGTTACTACACGTCGAACTGGAACTTGGTGCTTTTATCGATTAGAGGCGGTTTTTAGGGTTGGAAGCCCAGGGTGAGGGTGATCAACAAACTCAAATTCCTGTACAATGCCCATATGCATTTTTGTTTCCGAAAAAATCTTATGAGGGTTGACACTCGAATACTAGGAAGCTTGTTTTAATCAGAGGTGGGCTTTAGAGTTAAAAATCGAATCTGAGAATGGTTGACTAACTAATATTGCTTTCATAAAGACAATCTGTATGTATTTTGGTGACTCAAGAAATTCTGAGTAGATTGCTTCTTATTCAGTTAGAGTTAAGCGTCACACTGTGATAATGCCACATTTTCTTAATGGTTCCAATTTTGACGCCCTACATCTCAGAAACTAGACGTACACTCAATATGAAACTTTTTGCTTAATAATGTGTTGTCATATGCTATCATGTGATATATGAATAAAGTTTAGAATCGAGGGCTGAAAAACGGCAGTTCTTGCGCCCACTTTTCTCCTGTAACAAGTGCTTGAAATGATGCACGTCAGATCTTACACCTTCATATCTCTGCGGTGAGATTAAAAAAGTAGTTTATAACGACATTCCTACAACACCGTAAAACCTTAAAGAATATATTAAAATTTCTCATGCTAATATTAATGAACAAAGTATAAGAAACGCTAGAGATTTGTTTATTAACTCCTTGACTCACAATTTATTTGTTAGGTACGTCAGTTAGGACTAGTTAATCACAGTATTAAAACGAATAAAGAAAGGTGAAACGTTATGTCAATTTTGTATTTAGCGATCCTAGGTTATGCAAATTGGATTTGAACTTCAAATTGAAGCGTATAAGAAATAAATATAATAAAATTGTATATAAATAATAAAATTTGTCATATTTAAACTGTGAGTACGTCATGTGTTAGACTCGTCAAAGGATCGCAACTCCATTAATTTTTCTATTAATTATTTTACTCTGTCTGTCAGTTGTTCAGTTATTATAAATTTTTTGTATTTAAAGTTAAGTGAAGAACATAGTATTACAGTTATTGGATTCGACTTGAGCTAGTATGCTATAATAATGAAAATATACAATACTTATGTAATATGGAGTGAGTCAACGAAAGTATTTGACCACTTAACATGAAATACTTTATTAACTATAATATTATACAACAGTTACTGATATATTATTAACACTGTAAGGAGGTACTACTTTCTAGATTATACAGTTTCGTTAGTTAGCTAGATAGGTAATACTTCGTTAGTTAGGTAGATTATACAGCTAGATTATAAATCGAAATATCTATAATAGATACGGATTATTTCTTATAAACGTAACGATTGCTGTAGGGACAAAAGTTTGAATAGATAGAGATGAAGTCCAAGAATCAATGAAGACTCAGTTTTGCGGGTACTGAATATAAACATTTATTATTGTTAATCATCATCGTATATAAATTTATCCGTCACAGTCTAGCATCCATGGTGACGTATTATGACATTGATCCTAAGTCACATTGATGTGTCCTAAATCATCAATTCCTGAAGGTAAGAGAAAATTGTTAAGTGGCGTAAAGAAGGAAAGACATATGGTGAAATAAATAAATTATTAAATATAAACAGATCTACAATACATTACATTATTAAAGGAACTGTAAAAAATAAATACCGTTCAGGCTGACCAAAAAGACTAATGGAAAGAGAAGAAAGTGCTTCGTGAAATATAGAAGATTTCTGACACAAAACTTGCAACGATAGTTAAAGAGAACTTTAACAAAAATTTGCATCCAGAATTATGCAGAAGAATGCTACGTGAAAATGATTATCATGCCAGGGTTCCCAGCAAGAAGCCGTACATTAGTGATATTATTAAGGAGAAGAGATTAAAGTTCGCCAAAGAATTCCTTAGTAAAGATAATGTATTCTGGAATAAGTAGTATTTTCAGATGAATTGAAATTCAACGTTTTTGGATTCGACGCACTATGGGCGGAAATGATGGAAATTCTGGCGCCACTTCGAAAATGCATCAACATAACTTGCTTCAAAATGTACATTATTATACATCTCTTAAAGTGTCACTATAGTTTTTGCGTTATTTAATCAGAAAACCAAACTTTTGAATCTAGAATCCTGACATCTTAAACGAGAAACAACAAAACTCTGAAAAACATCACTTTTTAGCAATAATACTTGTTGCGACGCACTCTTCAAATCGTAAAACCATCAAGTTTATTTTTATATTTTGGAATATTCTTTAACAAACAACCATTGCCTTTTGCAGCTGTTTATTAAGGACAATTTGTATTTCCAAATTTTTCTATTTAATATATTTTGTCAAGACCCAGCAAACTATGGTTTTATTACTGTCGAACTGTTAGGTGACAAGTGATGACGCAGTTTTTACCTCAGGTCAAACTTGACATCAGTACGAACATTTTAGAAGAGCGGTTCTTGTCCCCTTCTCTTAATATTTTTTTTAATTAATCCAATAGTTCATTTTAACCAAGTCGCTTGTCCACCCCCAGCAGCATCAACCCCACTCCACATTTCAATTTCTGGCGAAAATATTTTTTTAGATTGTTCAGATTCTCTCGTCAGCTCTTAACGAGTCAACTACAATTTTAGAGTCCGTAGCTACGAAGTGTTCTTTTAAAGTGCAACAAGCAAACTTTCACTTATAAATAAATTGAACATTTATCCTGAAACAGTTGTTAGTTCATTTTGTGTCCGAGTGGTGTCACTAATCCACACACTAAACGAGCTCGCGTTTAAGTTGAACCGCTAACACACAACAATACTGTAAACGACTAAACTATAACCCTCGAATTTAAAATTCTACAGTTCTAAAATCTTAAATTCGTTAAACATAACCTATCAAGTCTGAAATTCTAAATACGGAAACAATAGAACCATTAAAGTTGAATGGTGTTGCAATTTTGTTTGAAGACAAACAAATACAGAGATGAAAGCGAAAAATTGGTGTGCTACGGTGAAAATGGGGGCAGTTCAGTTATGATCTGGGGGTTTATGGCGGCAGTCAGCACCGGGAATTTGAACCTCATAGAAGGAACAATGGACAAATACAAATATGTAAACATTTTACGACAAAATTTAAAGGAAAGTATAAGGAAATTGAGTATGTACGAAGACTTTTACTTTCAACAGGATAATGATCCTATATTACAGGAATCGTGAAGGTCGTTAAGATCATACATATCCATACATGTTGGTCACACTACCATAAAGCTCTAATATTAACCCGTTTGAACATTTATAGGAATTAATAGGGAAAAAATTACAAAAATTCAATGTAACATCTAAGGGAAGTTTAAAAGAAAAAATATTCGATGAAATTCTATTTAAAGTGTTACAGAAAAGTTAATGAAAATCATAGCTTATGTATAATTACTAAAGGTGGATCTGCTAAATATTAAAGATTTAAAAGTTACTTGTTCAAGTACTTTTGCGGCTTTAGCAGTCTTGATGTTTATAAGAAGTAATTCATATCTATTGTATATACATATTTCTATTTGTTTGAAACTTTATCGATATAATATAGAGAGTTATACCGCGTTATAGTGTTAATAATATTTTGGTAAGAGTTGCATAATATACTTATTATAATTAATAAAGTATTTCATGGTAAGTGTTCATATACGTTCGTGTGTGGCTATACATATATGTAGTAAACATTTGATGATGGATTGTAGAATTTCAGAGTTGAAATGGAGGATTGTAGGATTAGAGGATTGGGGGATTGGAGAATTGGAGAATTGAAGAATTGAAGAATTAGAGAATTGGAGGATTGGAGGATTAGAGGATTGGAGGATTGGAGGATTGGAGGATTGGAGGATTGGAGGATTGAAGAATTGAAGAACTGAAGAATTGAAGAATTGAAGAATTGAAGAACTGAAGAATTGAAGAACTGAAGAATCGAAGAACTGAAGAATCGAAGAATTGAAGAATCGAAGAATTGAAGAATCGAAGAATTGAAGAATCGAAGAATTGAAGAATCGAAGAATTGAAGAATCGAAGAATTGAAGAATCGAAGAATTGAAGAATCGAAGAATTGAAGAATCGAAGAATTGAAGAATCGAAGAATTGAAGAATCGAAGAATTGAAGAATCGAAGAATTGAAGAATCGAAGAATTGAAGAATCGAAGAATTGAAGAATCGAAGAATTGAAGAATCGAAGAATTGAAGAATCGAAGAATTGAAGAATTGAAGAATTGAAGAATTGAAGAATTGAAGAATTGGAGCATTGGAGGATTGGAAGATTGGAGGATTGGAGGATTGGAGGATTGGAGGATTGGAAGATTGGAGGATTGGAGGGTTGGAAGATTGGAGGATTGGAGGATTGGAGAATTAGAGAATTGAAGAATTGAAGAATTGAAGAATTAGAGAATTGGAGGATTGGAGATTTGAAGAATTAGAGACTTGGAGAATTTGATACTCGGAGAATTTAAGAATTTGCGAACTGGAAAATTGACAAATTTCATAATTTGTGAATTTATAACTTTACCTATTAAAAATTTTAGAATCAGAAAAATTTGAAAGTTCGTATGTTCAAAAACGAACACAACTGAAATTGTGAATGCACTACAAAATTTAATGCCTACACGCGTGTAATTTAAAAACCTTATCAATTATAAACGTGAAAGTTACAAAATAATCTGGGATCTCTCACCAAGATCTCCCTACATTTCGTTTCCGACCTCCGATTCCCTCCAAATTGTACGACAAATTGCTCTCAGGTTCTCCCTAGGCTTTCGCGAAATCCCCGTTAGATTCTCCCTGGGTTCTCCCAAAATCGAAGGCAAGTTAGCGATTCCCCTCACACTCAGTATTACCTGAAGGGAGGCTATATTGCATTCGAGTGTACACACAATGTCGAGATTAAATGTGCTTAGTCTGCAAAGGATTAACGTGGACCCTGGAGCGCTTTGACAACGAGCCGCATTAGGAATCGGTTAGTCACGCGCGTCCATTTAAGCCTCTCTCGATCGAAATCACGGATTCGGCGTGTCCTCTTTAACGATACACACTTATCCCACCCAGTGTCCGGCTCGTCATGCCTCTCGAACACAATCGGCGAGGATGTTGCACCGGGGAAAAAAATCCTTTATCGGTGTTCCGGTGTGCAACGGGGGATGCACGCTGGTGTCGGTATGAATAGAACGTTAACAAGATGCATCGTGTGGATAGATGTTGCTTGGTGTCTAGTTGCTCGGTCGAATCGGTTTTCGAGATCACCGACTGTTCACGGAACGATCATGTGCTTTGAAACGTTTGCTATACAGAGAGTACTATACATACTAACCGCCGAAAGGATGATTGGAAACGGTGTCACCGTAAATCAGTAACGGATCACATTCGATATGTAATTTTTATTTTTATTATCTAATAGACTCGTGTTGTAACTGGGTAGCTAATCTAATTTTTATGATCGCACTGTATAAAACAGTTATCGAATTTGTATTTATCAATATTTTAGTACAGTACGCAAATTATTTATTCTACAATTTATTATACTTCTAATATATTATTTGATATTCATAATTAGTTCTTTTAAAGCAACAAAGCTATGAAGTTTATTAATTTTATTGATAGTACAGTACTTAAATTATTGATTTCTATTATTGTCTTTTTTATAGTATTTTAAAACAGTAGATGTACATACAATGTACAATATACAATGCACTATACAAGGTATTAATTTGTTAGTAGTAGTATACTCAAATAATTTATTCCACCGTTAACATAACATTTAATATTCAGTAGTTAAGTTCATAGTGATGAAATCCATAAATTAATTAGTTTTTTTGGTAGTATATTATTTAAATAATTTATATTGCAATTTGTTCCACTGGTAATATTTAATATTCGTAATCAGTTTTTTAAAGAAGTAGATAAATTAAGAAAATTCATCAATGTTTTTAGAAGTATGGTACTGAAAGAAATTACTCCACAGTTTAAAAGAAAAGTTAAGCTCCTCTTACAATCTGTAATTTAATTGATTACAATCTGAGGTTTGTAATACTTTGTGTAAACATATTTATATTACTATAGTGTTAACTAAATTGTCAATCCTCACATATTTTTCAACAAAATTATTTATTGCATTTAAACAAATAGCATCTAATTCCATTTAATATCTGAGTTGATAACCTTCCACTACATTTTCGATAAATATTCAATCGCAATGTAACTCGTGCGATTTCCAAGCAAAATCCCCCTGTGTCAATCTAAAAATAATATTACGCTTTACAATAACTTTATTTTTAAAAAATTTTTCATTTCTTGTTTAATTTAATATCCAATTAATAGAGCTCCTTTTGATTGGAACCGTTTGACTTTCGTGCACGTTAAAATGGAACCAAAATGGCAGTTCAATATAAAACAATTTTCCAACAAAACGTTCTATCCGTAAAAAAATCTATTGATTCAATCGAAAAATATCCAAAGAATGTAACCACGGAGGGAAACATTGTTTGCCAGCATATTTCATGAAATATACGAACCAAATGATACCGGCGGGATAAAAACTTGAAGAAAGGTAAAAACTGATATAAAAGATCGCGCATCGTCTCGCTTGTTAATGTCTTGCACTATTTTGTCTTTGCTAAAGGCTACGTTCTCGTTTAATAATGTCGTGCTCGTTCGCGAGCCGTTATAAAAGCGGGTATCCACGTGCGATACGTACCCTATTTTGTGGCAGAACGGAAGAAATAAATTGTCCGCAGTTAAGGGTCTCATAACACATTCCGGACGATGTTTCACGGCAGAGTACACGGCCCGAAGAAAATTTTATCTCACGCGACGCGAAGAAAAATGTATCTTTACATTCCGCTTGCAAATAAATGATAAATTTCTAAGGGACGGAAAGAGCTCCTTTGTTTTAGCTTTTCTGCAAGTAACGGTACAGAGTACCTCGCGGACATATAACGAGTTGCAAAAATATATTTTTATTAGACCATTCTGCATAACGAAGTTGAAAAATCACGACACTTGAAGTTATTATGCTTATTCAGGTATTTTTTCCCAGTGATAGAGCGACATTTTATTTTAACATTTCAATACAATAATACCTCAGAATGTTTTTAAAATCTCACAGTGTACAATGTAAGTGTTCAATTCCATGTTGTTTGTTTTGAAAATAAATTTTTGTAATTGCGAGATATTTAAGAGTTTGCATTAGAATAAATTTTAAAATGTTGATGAGCATGCACAAATTTCGTGTATTTTGCAGTGTTAGATAGTGTAGTATTTAAAGTGGAGGTTAAAAAAATAAATGGATTTGCTTCACTTTCAAAATAAACGACTCGTATGTTCTATATCTTGAAAATAATTTTATAACGATATTTTAAATCGTTTCGATGGAATTTGATTTGAAAATAATAATAAGCGATTGTTGGGAACATAATATATTTATGGTAGTAATAAATTGTGTCGACATATAATACTCCTCCGCAAGTTTCGTGTACATTTTGCACCCAAAGCATTAAATCATATTTTCGAGGTTGACTACATCGTATAAAATATAGAACATGCCTCTGTTTATTGATACAAATTTGTACGAAAATGCACTTGTTGATGTACGATTTCAGATAATTTTGCAATATTTGTTGTGCTTCCTTCCTTATCGTGGTAGCATGATTTCGGAAACCCTTCAGCATCTTGTAAAATGATTAATTTATCTTTAAAATAAATTTTGAGTTATTTAAAAAGATACAAGAACATCTAAGATTATATTAGTAAGGAATGAAATTTAATTAAACCTCGAAATATAATTTTATAATTCATAAAATATTACATTATACTTACTTGATTTTTTATTTTCAGAAAAATAGGAAAACACGTTTTTATAGAAAAATGAAACTTATATATAGGAGTCAATAAGTTTTTCACTAAAATAGATTCTTTATTTCATTGTCGTAGAAAGTAATTGAAAGCAGATAAAAAATATTACAAAGGCAATTTCGATGTTGAAAATTATTGGAAATAAAGAGAAAAAGAAAATGAAATAGTTGGAGAATAACAGGAGAAAATAGAAAGATTAAAGCCATAAATTAAAAGGACGCAACAAGTAAAAAGCAGGAAAAGTAAAATTTGTTGCTAGCTTAAGGGATAAAATAGATATTAACAGATAAATTGTGTTGATACAATAAATTCGTATTATTTGTTAGTAATAAATGTTTGTAATTAATTGAAACGTACAATTTACAACGAATAAATAGACAAATAAAAAATAAATAAATAGATATTATTTTCGCCAAATTCTGTGAGGAATTTTCAACCCTATCATACCTTCACATTATCTCTTTATATTTACTACAATATTTTAGTTTTAAAATTTTGTTTCTATATTTTGTTTCATTCACGAGATGTATTTTGTCCCATATTACATTTGCTTCTTCCGTGTTGTAGTTATTACACTTATTTTTGAAAACAACAATGTTTGTAATTAGATAATTTGAGCATAATACATTTTCATTTGAATACATCACGTTCTAACAAACTGAACTTCGTTTTTAAAATATATTCTACGTAACCAGAGGGTATTCGATAAATATAGACGAAATACAACGGTTACAACGTTGTTCATTATGAGGAATACAACGAGCGTCCATTATGAGGAGTATGTCATGAGAAGTTTCAGAGTCTGCTTCTCCAATTGTTATTCCGGCATAATTATAATAATAATTATGATATTAACCCTTAAAACATTGTTGAGGTACTAATGTATAAAATACAGTTCTAATTAACGGGTTAATAAATACACATATATGTATCAATATCATAAAAAGTTGTAATACAATTTCTAAAATATTAGTAAATACATTTATTAATGTATAGCATCATTAATCTATTAATGTATAGCACTGATCATTGAATTCAGTATAACATTGTTCAAATTATCATCTTCACTGTAATAAACAAATTTTCTCACAATCGATTTGAAAAATTTCAAAATCTAATTTTTTTTATACATACACATACGGACACATACATATGCATATGTTCATAATACAAAAACGATGTAAACTGTTCATATAAAAAAAATGTTAAATGTTTAAATCTCAACAAGCAAAATGGTGAATATATTCTTGCAAATATTTCGGAAAGTAAAAGAGATACTCATATATACAGGAGAAAGTTTAAAATAAATATCGTGATAATATATTTTAAGATTTTTGAAATAAAAGGTGGTTCCCTTATTTAATTATCACATTATTTTTTATGCATGAAAGTAAACAAACTTGAGAATTTCTGAAATATTATCTCGAAGGAATAATCTTTGCTGGCTTCAGGATATATAGTTTTATATTTGAGGATAAAACAAGGAGAAAATCATCGTCAAAGCGGTATTACCAACCCCGAGGATCAGCAAAAGTGATAAAATGAAACGAGTCGATAGTATCCGCTCGATCATGCCCAGTTTGCGTTTCTATAAAAGGTTACGACAGCTCGTAAAAGGAAATTCTAGCAACGGTGATCCATCGATTTTTCCGAGTCTTCGTAAAAAAAACCAAAATCCCATGATTAATCCGAACACTGCGTTCGAAACCAAGTTGAATCGTTTCGGCGCTAAAAAAAGGAATGCATATCATTCAATTGCCGGTTCAAATCACTTTCCTTCGTTGCTGTATTTTAACTGAAACAAATTTCAATTCCGTTTTCGATATGAAACTTAGTTGAAATAAAACTAACAACTGCAAATTTAATACAAATCAAACTCAGTGTGAAAATGAAATTGAAACTTATTTCGAATAAAATTCAATATCGGTTTCGGTATAAAATTTATTCGAGATCTAACGACTATAAATGTATCAAGTTAATTTAGTTTGAACATAAAATTGAAACTTATTTGAAATACATCTAACAACAACGAATATCAAATTAATACAGTTTGAAAATAAAATGGAAATATGTTTCAAATATTTTTCAATTCTGTTTCTGACGTGAAATTTATTTGAGATCAATTTAAATTATGTTTTCTGTTTCGTTATAGTCGGACTTGCCTCATTCAACATAAGCTCAGGCTCATACAAAAATAACTAGCATGTATACAGTATGTCTGAAAAGTAAAGGAACTTTTTAAATTTAAGGAACACTATTAGCGACATCTATAAAAACAATATGCTATTTGAAAACAGTATTCCTCCGCTACAAAACAAACCAATCGTTATTGGAATCGAGCAACGAATTGTAAACTTATAGCGTTTAAAGCGACAGAACCTTTCGTCACTGTGTCACAAAATCACGATGGAGCAAAGAGCGAATATTAAATTCTGCTCGGTAAAGCTCGGTAAAACTTTTACAGAAACATTTGAATTAATGAAAAATGTTTATGACGACGATTGTTTATCCCGTACACGCGTGTTCGAGTGGTATAAGCGATTCCAGGATGGTCGTGATACTTTGGAAGACGACCCAAAGCCAGGTTTTGTGTTTTTCTAAATTCTAAACGATTGTAAAGGTATTATACTTCGGGAATTCGTTCCACAGGGACAAAATGTTAACGGCGAATATTATCTGGGTGTTATGGAACGTCTGTGGAAAAGAATCGTTCGTGTCAGGCCCGAATATCGAGCGCCAGGGAGTTGGTTTCTGTTGCATGATAATGCACCATGTCACAGAACTGTCGCAGTTCGTGAATTTTTGGCGAAAAAACAAGTCTGTGTGCTCCAACATCCTCCATATTCGCCTGACTTATCTCCGTGCGATTACTTCCTTTTTCCAAAATTGAAATTAGCCATGAAAGGAACGTTTTATGACACGGTTACACAAGTCCAAGCAGCTGTGACAAGGGTGATTGAAGCGATTCCGCAAAACAACATAAAAAAATCTATGTTAACATTGCCTGAGCGTGCCCAGCGGTGTATTGATGCGGAAGGGATGTATTTTGAATAAAAAAAATAAATTTTGGCAAAATAACTAATACTTTTTTTTTTATTTAAAAAGTTCCGTTACTTTTCAGACATACTGTGTATGTGGTACTTTTCGGTCTTGTTCGTCACATTATTCGTAAAGATGTCAAATTTGCTTTTGTCTGTACATACGTGTACATGCAAAGGCAGAATCATCTCGGGAGAGACCTTATCGAGCGAAACAAGTCGAGTTGGCAAAATTGCTTTCGTGGCGCGGACGATTAACTCTCGAATGCTCATCGTCGAATCAGCGAACTATGGTTCATTAACGCTCCGCCATTGCTGCCAGCGAGCTTGAACGAAACGAAGAACTTCACCCGTTAATCGTGTTTCACGAATTGTCCGTAAGAAAGCCGACGAATTTCTTCATCTTTCATTCCGTGTTTAACCGCTCTACTCGACAACGATCTCAATTAATCTAACCTAACTCTTAGCCGGATAGTCCATTTGTGTTGCGTGAACGACCCGCTGGAATACATTGTAATGTGTGAGTATTAACAGGCTATTCTGGTCAATGCTTCACGCAATTCGTTTTTGGGGTAAATTTTCAGGAATATTGAGAACAGTTTGAAAAACTCAAGAATGTTTTGGAAACACAAGAACATTTAAAAAAATTCATTCGATTAACTTTTTTGATGTTATATGTGATCTTAGATTTTCCATTAATTGTAGGCTTTTTATACTCTTTTTAACATTACTCTGTGTTCTTAAGATTCCTCTAAGATCTCCCTAGGACATAGGTTCTTCAATTGTGATACCCTGATGGTCTTTGAAACAATTTTGACATTAACTTTACATCCCCCAACTTTTCGCTTTTATAACTGGTGGAATAAAAATTTTACATGGTCAAGACTTTTTGTATTTGCTACTTAACTAGTTATTAACTTAACTAAACAATAATTAGTGAAATTTAATTATGGGATGGGTCTGCAGCAAAAATATGCAAAAGTTCTTCGGACTACATAAGTTTAAGCTCTGCTCTAGGATATTCCGAAAACCCTATGATCTCTCTAGAAGTTCTCTGCAATCTAGCTTCAACTTCTTTCTAGATTCTCCTTAAGTTCTCTTTAGATTTTTCTTAAATCTTCTCTGGGTTCTAAGAAATTTGCAACTATATCTCCAAGTGAAGAGTAAATTCCTAAATTTACTTTCTGATCTCTCTAGAAATTCTCTGCGATCTACCTTCAACTTCTTTCTGAATTCTCCTTGGATTCTCTTTAGATTTTTCCTAAAACTTCCCTGCATTTTAAGAAATTTGCATCTCTAGTTCCAAATGAAGAGTAAATTCCTTCATTTCAATTTACCGTTCTTAATTAATCGTCGTAATCTTTGCGATATTTAAAACTTCCTTCCTACGGTCGAAAAAGGAATTTTAATTCTAGTACATGAGGAACGTGCAAGAATTACGATCGGAAAGGGAGATTCTCGTGGTTTCGCAGCATGATCGTGATTTAATTACGGACACCCTCGATGGGCGTTGAAAAGTTTCATCCTCCTCGGTCCAAGGTGCTCACGAACCGCCACAAAGATTCGAATCTGCGAAAAACAATTCCGCGTGCAGCTTCCATGGTGGCCAGGAACGCGATAACAAGGGGCAAGGAGCAGATAAACTTGAGACGTGGCTGGTGAACATTTTTCAGGCACGAGGCATCCTCGTTTACGTTAATCAACGGAAGACGAGGAACAGTAAGAGGAAAAGCAACGGGAAAACTTGCTCGCAGTTTGTGCTTAATTTATACGAAGGGGAATCCGCAACAACTTGATCGCGCTTCGTTTTTAATTTTACAACGCGTTTAAAGTTTGCATCGTCTCTTCGTGTTTCACTTTTCGTGGGTTTTGTTTGATTACTATAACGAGACGGGTATATTTATCTTTGTTAGAATTACGCAGTTATAGATCATGACTGAGAACAAATAAACGGATGTTAATCCGAATATATCTCTTCAGTTTATTAAAGTAATATGATTTTACAACAAATTGATATGAATGACACGAAGGTAACTACACGATAACAGAAATGCACGTCGGTGTTCTCGATTGTATAATATAACGAAAGAGTAATCTATCTTTTGTTTAGCGATTGATATATCGTGTTTAGGTACGATAATTTGCTATATTCTTAACAATCTTGTTAGGTATCAAAAAAAGGAAATGGTTTTTAAAAAACGTAATTTAAAACACTAAAATTGTAAAATTGTAAAATTGCAAATTTGTAGAATTCTAAATTTCTAAAATTCTAAAATTCTAAAATTCTAAAATTCTAAAATTCTAAAATTCTAAAATTCTAAAATTCTAAAATTCTAAAATTCTAAAATTCTAAAATTCTAAAATTCTAAAATTCTAAAATTCTAAAATTCTAAAATTCTAAAATTCTAAAATTCTAAAATTCTAAAATTCTAAAATTCTAAAATTCTAAAATTCTAAAATTCTAAAATTCTAAAATTCTAAAATTCTAAAATTCTAAAATTCTAAAATTCTAAAATTCTAAAATTCTAAAATTCTAAAATTCTAAAATTCTAAAATTCTAAAATTCTAAAATTCTAAAATTCTAAATTCTCTAATTTTTTACATTCTAAGTTCCTAAATCTTACAACTGCTCTACATTATTAAATTTTCAGACCTCTAAACTCTCTAGTCTTTTTAACCTGTCTAGCCTGTGAACGTTCAAATTTATAAACCGCATAGAAAAATATTATTCTACATTTTTGCCTAATTTTTTCATGTAAATTCAACCTATCTTCTATTATACCACCATTTCGGAAACTCCCTCTACGTATACGTGTCACAGCTCAGGTCCGTGACCCTTTTCCCGAACTCGAGATCGTATTCTTTTCCTTTCTCCAACAATGCCAACTTTCACAGTCAATCTTGTTTCGTTTGAATGGAAAATTCGAGTTCTGTTTCAACCATACTCCGTACATACAGATTTGACTTTCCATTCCAGACTTCCGACGAAAATCTTGTTTGCCGCGTTACTGCCTTCTTTACAATTTTAAATATTCATATATTCAATAGTAGTTGACAATATGTCCTGTAATGACAAGCTTTCCTTGTTTTTGCACGAACGTTATGAAAAAGCTTCAAATAACACAATACTTGATGTTAAAAATATTATATTCCTATCATATTTTTATATACAGGTGATTCCGAAACGGCAGCAGGTTATTGCTCTTTTTTAACACTATGTTTGTGGAACATGTCAAAATGACGTATGTTAGATTTAGTTTAAATTATAGATATATTATGATGCTTTTGTCGAAACGTGTGTTAACTTTTGTCGAGATAAAGAATAATTTTATAAATTAATTTATGTTTCATCCTTTATTCATTCACTGTTGTACTTTATTTCTAATCTAAAAGTAAGTGTTCATTGAATATCTGGTGATTCAGTATGAAGTAAATTTAGTAAATTTAGTATTTAAGTAGTATTTTTTCAGTATTTAAATAAATTTAAATATTAAGTAAAAATAGAAAAATAATAGAGGAAAAAATCATTTGGTATATGTTCTAACTTCCTACGACCTTATTTGTTCACTGGTTGCACTGGTGCAACTGTCAGATGCAATTGTATTCCATTCTTTAGTGCAACCAAATTTGTGAAACTAATCAACGCCTTTTATTATCCTGCGTATAATACTACTAACGCAAGATTATCGAAGTATCAATACCTTTCGAAATATTTTACATTCTACAGTACTTTGTTACCATAAAGTACAAATTTGAACTATTCATTTTTTAAATAAATATTTCATAACTTCAGCTAATAATTAATTTCATTACCAGACTATTAGATTGCGTTTCTTGAAAAAAATATTCTAATTATAGAATAAATTAAAAATAAAAACCAATAAGGTTAGAAAAGTTTATAAATAATTAGAAAGCGACTGAATAATTACAAAAATTATTAACATTGTTTAGTTTATTTATTAAGGAAAATTGGAACATATCTTAACACTTTGACATACATATATGTGTGACACAAATTACTATACACATCTAACATCTATATTATTAAAAATTTGTTGACTTTTCTACCTGAAAGTACTCGCATTAATTACTTGGAACTATGGAAAATAAATGTAATAAAGTATTGTAAAAATATGTGGTAAGATTCTGTTAAAAATAAAAGTACTACCTAATGCAATTTTCAATTGCTTCTGTGTGGCAGTCAATGTGTTAAGCTTTGGTTTGTGACATATGTGACCCGATATGCGCAAGGGTATTAACACCTTGTATCCTATTATTGGATCGACGGTCAACTAACCTAAACCTATCTGTAGCTGGCAGAAGGATCGATAAACATTTGAGAAGTAAAATGTCAGTGGATTGTTTATGGAAAAACAAATGCAAAACGTTGAACTATGCTTTTTTAATTTCGTCTTTGTTTTCCAGAAAATTAAAATTACAAATGACACTTGGCTAAATCAGATTAAATGGGGTCAAATGGACTAAATTGTAAAGTTAATCGTAAATTCTGTTAAGATTTTATTGAATTCGATGAACATATTGCAAACTTATAGGGAATAGAAGTAACGTATTTTTTTTCACTCACAAATGATTAAACAATTTGCTTCTTACAATTGCATAATATCTGTTTTGTTTCACTGATTGAAACAGAGCCATAACATGAATCTCATGCGTTGATTAAACTAAATTGCTAATTCAGATCACTCAAGTAAATTTCTACCATTTCGACTTTCTTGTTAATATTCATATTAAACTATTAACAGGTTACATAGTTTAACAAGTTAAACTGTTCAGATGAAACCAATTGTTACAGCGTTCTTAGATATCTTTACAAGTTCCTATAGTTCGATAAGTTTAATTTCAATAAGTTTGTAGGTTATGAGACTTCTGTTTTGGAAAACATGTTTGGGGCAAAAGTAACATGTTTGTAGACGGACATAAAAATTATACAAACTGTAAAAACTTTACCAAGGGTGATGTATTGTACATGTCATAACTGTAATTGGGAATAGATAAATAAACCACATAAAAAATACCAAAGAAATGTTTGAAGCTACATATGCATTTTATTTTTCTATTTAAATATATGTGTACTTTTTTTTCATTTCTTCAAATATGTTTAAGTGTTTCTTTTTATTGTTTTTTATAATAAGCATTCTATTCTTCGTTAGAAAAAGTATTTTTACTTATTTCTCTAAAAAATTATTAATGTTACTTTCATTTTGATGGATCAGGATGAACAATGACAGTAACTGCAGAAAATAGTTGTATCTCTTTGACTACTTATCATGGAGAAGCTAAATTTGGACCAAATAACACACATACTGTGATATATACATTGATATAAATATAAACATACTTTCTGTGGCATAATTCTGGTTTCTTTGAAAGATTACTGGCAAATAGACGAAATGTAAAAAGTATTATTTTTATCCCACCGAAATTTATTTTCGCACACCTAGTCTATCAATAGTCAGTTTAAAAAATTAGGACATTGGCTAAATATGACAAATATAATAATGTTACAAGAGATAAGCACAGATATGCAAATTGCTTCTTAACATTTTCCTTTAAATAATCTTCAATATTCTTTTATTGAAGTTCAAAATTTTAATTTTAATTTAATTTTACTGTTTACGATATAGTATATATCTGAACAAATTAGTTGACAAAACTTTTGTGACCCACTTAATTCAGAATGTTTGAAGAATTATTACTACTATTATATTTTAGAATATTTATATATGAATTTTCTACCATTTTCTTTTAAGAGTTACCTACTCATCGAAAATCCCATTGGATACGAAAGACTCTGTTACTGTTTATACAGTAAGAGTTCATTTTTCACTATAAATTAAGAAGACTATTATAATTAATTGTTAAAATTTTTTGCAATATTTTGTATCACTTGGACGCCTCCTTTAGAATTTTGATCCTATCGATACACATACAATTTTTTTTTATTTACAATCCTCGAGTCTATTTAGGACCCATAGGGGAATACACATTCAATTTACAGTTGTGAAAGTTTAATAACAATTAAGTTTGTGAATTTCCTGAAAGATTGTTTTATAGAACAATTCTGTTTCTTATATTCCAAATCAGAATGAAATAGTTGATCACACAGTATGCGTCATGCATGAAATTTTCATAAAAATCTGTGCGACATAATAAATCTACATTTCTCCCTCCCTTTTCGAACATTGCTGTATTTGGTTTCCCTCATCTCGTTTTGCATCATTTATGCGCATCTACTTTTTTTGGTGGGTTCCTCGGGTTGAGAACCAGGTCACCAGGTCTTGAAAGAATCCGAGATTTGCATGTGAATTATAATGCAACGTGCGAAGCGCAGTTGCGCGTGTTAAGGGAATACTGCCAACTGATCTTGGAAAATATTGAAATTCAATGGAAGAGAAAGGTTTTAGACTTTCCTTTCATTCGATATTGAATACTCCATGCTGTTAGAAATTTCTTTTCGCGGATGCTTTTTCCGTAGCCGACAGAGAATATTATAATAACACATTAAAAATTTACGTCACGGTCGATGTAACCCATGTCAGTTTGAAAAGTTTTATTAATGTATGTCAGCTGGATTCTAAAACTGTTATTTGGAACGAACTTATTTTGATACTTCTAATAATTTCTGATTATTATTTCACGTACATTTACAGTTTAACCTCTTGTAAGTAGAAACTACATTTTTATTCATTTTTCACGTAACTCATGCGTTGTAACTCTCTTGCGTGTTGTTCCGCATTTGGAAGAATATGGTGCTATGATTTTTTAGCAACCCACAAGGGAGTGACAGGAAAATGTCCACCATATTGATCTAAGATGTACGTGACCTGAGTTGGCGGTAAAATACAAATATATTTGTCTGAAGATGAATTTTCGTACTGAAGTAACAAGGCAGATTTTTATGAAATTAAGATTTAATTTTTTAAAGGCTATTCCATTGTAGTTTAAACATAGTTCTCATAATTTGCAATTGGAATAAAGTTCTAATTCTGCTCGTTATTTCATTCATTAGTTCTTGATGTAAAATTCAATTTAAAAGGTAATTTAAATTTAGATTATTTAAATGATGGTTTCAGTGTTGTTTAATAAATCTACATCTAAAATTTGAATGAAAATTTCAATATTAATTTTTAGGGAATTTTGCGGATTTAAAAATTTGAGGTTAAGAATTAGAATCTCCCATACTTTCTATTTGTTTATTTGTATCTTTCACAGATTTAATTAACAGAGGAGTAATTGTTATTAACATTGCTTATAAGTCGAAGGTTTTATATGTGGGTATGATCATAGTTTTTAAACATTATATATTCTTTTACGATTTATTTATATAATTGTTGTAAATTTGGAACGTGTAAAATATAAATACACCAAAAAATTAAATCATTTCCTTTTGTAACCTCAAAAAATTCAGCCTTGAAGAGATTAATGTTGTGTATCATTCTCAAACTTCTCAAATTCCCACATTTAAAAATTTTCAAATCCCTAGATCCTCAAATTCTACCGTTTCAAAAATTTGCATCTTCAAATCACTAAATCTGTCAATTACAAGGTGCCAAAATTTCTCCGTTCACAAGTCCCTAGATCCCTAAATTCTACATTCCCGCAATTTCTCCGTTTACGAATCCCTACATCCCTAAATTCTACACTCTCAAATTTCTCCGTTTACAAGTTCCTAGATTCCTAAATTCTACATTCTCAAATTTTTCCATTTTGAAGTCCCTACATTCCTAAATTCTACTTTCCCAAAATTTTTCCATTTTGAAGTCTCTAGATCCCTAAATTCTACGGTCCCGCAATTTCTCTGTTTACAAGTCCCTAGATTCCTAAATTCTACATTCTCAATTTTCTTTATTTTCAAGTCCCTAGATTCCGAAATTCTGCATTCTCAATTTTCTTCATTTTCAAGTCCCTAGATTCCTAAATTCTACTTTCCCAAAATTTTTCCATTCTCAAGTCCCTAGATTCATAAATTCTACATTCCTAAATTTCTCCATTTTCATGTCCCCAGATTCCTAAATTCTACATATCCGCCCGCAAGTCCCTAGATCTCTAAATTCTACGATCCTAAAATTCGTTCGTTTTCAAATCCCCAGATCCTCAAATTCTAATGTCCCATTTGTTCATCTTCAAATCTGCAGATCCTAAAATTTCTAAACCTACAAATTGCACAGTTTCAGCTATATCGGTGATCAGAACGTATTGCACTCTCCTTGCTAGTGATTTCTTGTTCCCTGGTGTAAATTACAAAAGGTATAACTAGTACGGTCGATAGAACAACAGCTAGGGTCGTTTCTAATGCATCAACATTAGAAGCCATTCCTCTCTGCAGACCGGTGAATTACCATGGCAGTCGCATCGCGAAACGCTTTTCCGGTTCATTATCATGGAGATCTATTATTATGAAGCGACGCCGCCGGCAAACCGCTGCACCCGGCCCGATAACAATCGATTCCAGCGAGAAATATTAGAATTGATTCGAACGTCGATTTACTGACAACAATGAGCAGAACGTGCACTACTGCTGCCACGGCTCGTTAGACTTCCTCTTTGTAGATGGCCGTCAATGCGCCAATTGTGTGCCACAAAGTACGGTGACCTTCTCTCAGCAGAAAAAAACATGTACATAAATTCTCAAAAACACGGTAACTTTTAACTATCTGAGGTTGGGGTAATTCTGGTCGGATTGGCGTGACTTTGTCTTGAAGGTTGAAAATGACCGAATTCGACTTTGTTGTTGCGCAAATCATAGGGGTTTAGGGGTGACTTGTTGAAGATGCATGGAGAGTTTAATTCTAAAAGTCAGTTTAGGATTTGGAGAATTTGAGGTATTTTGAATTTGGGGATTTGAGAGTTTAAGGAGTTGGGAATTTTAATATTGGGAAATTTGGGAATTTGTGATTTGTAAGTATGTATTTGGGAATTTAGAGACTTGAGAATTTAAAGATTTGGAAGTTTGGGAATTTAGGAATTTGGGAATTTAGGAATACGTGAATTTTGGGATTTGCAAATATGAATTTGAGAATTTGAAAATTTGGGAATTTAGGAATACGTGAATTTTGGGATTTGCAAATATGTATTTGTGAATTTAGAGATTTGAGAATTTAAAGATTTGAAAATTTGGGAATTTAGGAATACGTGAATTTTGAGATTTGCAAATATGTATTTGGGAATTTAGGGATTTGAGAATTTAAAGATTTGGAAATTTGGGAATTTGGAAATTTAGGAATACGTGAATTTTGGGATTTGCAAATATGTATTTGCGAATTTAGGGATTTTAGAATTTTAAGATTTGGAAATTTGGGAATTTGGAGATGTGGGAATTTCGGAATTTGGAAATTGGAATATTTAGGATTTAGAAATTTATAAAATTAGAAAATTGAAAATGATATTTAAATACATGGGAATTTAGATTCTTGGAAATTAATAAACGTAGGTATTTAAGAAAAGTCTTACATTTGAAGACTAAATTTTTTAATATATGTTTAGCCTTATATCTATCTTTTACCTGTGTATTTGTACAATTTTCCTTTTTATTTAATTATGGAAAAACCGTCCTTTTTTATCGTACTTTCTGAAATTGGTTAAATGTATCTATCGCTGTGGATGTACATTTTACTTCGATATTTTTCTCCAACCAAATTAGTGTCTCTGGACCAGGTGCCTCGCGTGAATTCGAATGTGTACTTAAAATGGAGTACCTACTGTAAATATACAGACAGAATAAGAATAGGATAAAGCGATTTTAAAGTCGTTCTTAACGATTAACTCCTTGCACTACTATATCGTGTCACACTCGTGACGCATGCTACAGTTCATACGTGACAAACCAGACCCATATTTTCATTGCAATTGAATTTTGTATTCAATTCTAATTACAATCTTCAAAATCGAGATTTCAGAAATTTTGGAAAATCAAGGAAATTTTCTTTATTTGTTTTCATGTGTAGTGAACTGTGAATGACGCAACTGTTTAGAAAATTGTAGGTTAAAGGGTTAAACGTGTCGGAAACTATTGAAAACGATGCTAAACACGATTATTGTTGATTTCACGACTGATTTCGACTTTCACACCTTAACTTCTGATGTTTACTGTTCCCTACTGTTTTACATACACAGTATGTCTGAAAAGTAACGGAACTTTTTAAATAAAAAAAAAGTATTAGTTATTTTGCCAAAATTAATTTTTTTTATTCAAAATATATCCCTTCCGCATCAATACGCCGCTGGGCACGCTCAGGCAATGTTA
Source organism: Megachile willughbiella (assembly GCA_945859595.2). NCBI lineage: Eukaryota > Metazoa > Arthropoda > Insecta > Hymenoptera > Megachilidae > Megachile > Megachile willughbiella. The sequence continues at coordinate 18,856,235 of OX243796.1, forward strand.
ACATAGATTTTTTTATGTTATTTTGCGGAATCGCTTCAATCACCCTCGTCACAGCTGCTCGGACTTGTGTAACAGTGTCATACAACGTTCCCTTCATGGCTAATTTCAATTTTGGAAAAAGGAAGTAATCGCATGGAGGTAAGTCAGGCGAATATGGAGGATGTTGGAGCACGCAGACTTGTTTTTTCGCCAAAAATTCACGAACAGCGACAGTTCTGTGACTTGGTGCATTATCATGCAACAGAAACCAACTTCCAGGCGCTCGATATTCGGGCCTCACACGAACAATTCTTTTCCACAAACATTCCATAACACCCAGATAATATTCGTCATTAACATTTTGTCCCTCTGGAACAAATTCCCGAAGTATAATACCTTTAGAATCGTTTAGAATTTAGAAAAACACAAAACCTGACTTTGGGTCGTCTTCCAAAGTATCACGACCATCCTGGAATCGCTTATACCACTCGAACACACGTGTACGGGATAAACAATCGTCGTCATAAACATTTTTCATTAATTCAAATGTTTCTGTAAAAGTTTCACCGAGCTTTACCGAGCAGAATTTAATATTCGCTCTTTGCTCCATCGTGATTTTGTGACACGGTGACGAAAAGTTCTATCGCTTTAAACACTATAAATTTACAATTCGTTGCTCGATTCCAATAACGATTGGTTTGTTTTGTAGGGGAGGAATACTGTTTTCAAATAGCATATTGTTTTTATAGATGTCGCTAATAGTGTTCCTTAAATTTAAAAAGTTCCGTTACTTTTCAGACATCCTGTATGTATATATGATTGAGCAAATACTATATGGAGTCTATAGAATCTATAGTATAGATCATCAATATATTAGAATATTTAATAACTGATCAATAATTCATGGTTTCGTCATTTTACAATATCGACCAGATCAACTCTGGAACACATCTAGTACAAAATGCCGTGTCCGTGTGTGTGTATGTGTTGGGAGAAGCGCTTATTGGAATTCGTGCGGAATATCGGCGCGAAAGTAGCAGCAAATCGAGAGCGGGTCAAAGTATTTGCATACGGCGGAAAAATCGAAAGAAAGTCGAGGAATTTCAGACGTCGCCACGGAACGGTTTAAAGTTTCGAAATTGGAAATTGGAAACGCACACCGTAACCAACCGTTGCGGTGCATGCGCTTATGTGTGTCACTTAAGGCGAACGATTTCATTCGTCACTTCCTCGCATTCGCCACGATTCGTGTTAAAGTATTTACAGCCTTCTGCAGACAACCTTGTGTTTTAACTGACAGTCGAATCCATTGTGATCTTTTTACTCTGCAAATATTTCACTTTATTTCTTCGATCTAAGAATATTCCGTATCTTTAGCGTTTGTCTAGAATTGTTATTCGAAGAAATGTACTTTCCGGACAAATTTAATCAAGAGTGTGTTATATTGTAGAAAAGTATTGTACTGTAAAAGTGATACAAAATGTAACTACATATACTAAAACAACGATATTATCTTTTGACTTCAGGCGGTCTATGTTTATGTTAAATATGTGCACAAGAATAATTTCAAATATCGCGCCAAAAGGCTACTTCACTACCAGTCACAAAATGGAGCTGGTATATAGGGTGTTCTTGTTTTTTACCAAAAAAAGAAAAAAGTAAAAAAAAAGAAAATGTTTTAAAATGATGTTACAAAAATTAGGAAAAGATAAAAAACCTGTAATAAAAGTAATAAAAGTACAAACTAAATACAGCGTTTCAGTGTTGTACGTAAAACTTTACCAGCATGTACTATGAATAAAAATGACGAAAAATATTATACGAATATTTAAGAATTTGAAACTTTAATGGTGGGTATCCCTGAACGCAGGATCCAGAGAACGTGCTTCATTTGCTCGTCTTTAAAAGCAGTACCGACAGCAGTAGTCCATTGTGCAACAAAACTTTAACAAAAGAAGGTAAATAAATCCATGCAAACAACATTCGCAGAGGAATCGTCCAGGATTCGAAAACATAAAGTCCACGGGGAATATAAAAAGTAATAATGCGGAACTCGAGAGACCGGAAGAGGAAAAGAGGAAGTTCTTGCGGCTTTTCGTGTGCACACATACTTCAGCAGGTTCTCGCCTTATGCAAACGTATGCACAAGCACTTGAAGCCAACGTTTTGGATGACAATGTATACGTATGTAGGTATGCTAACTGAACAGAGCAAACAAAGTGGACAGAGTACTTTTTAAAACTTTCAAAACAACGTTTACTCTTGTATCGTAGATTCGGATCAACTAGTCAAATTCATAACTAAAAAATATATAAATAAATAGTTTGTAAATGAATATATATAAATAAATAGTTTTTAAATGAATATTTTTGGGACTATTTAAAATTTATATTATAGAGTTTGGTACTATTTAATATTTGTGTTGTAGAAATTAGTACTATTCAAAATTTATATTGCAAAAATTAGGACTCTTTCATATTTTCAACATTTCCTCTAGTCGATGCATTTGGAGTACACAAATTCATAACAGAAATAATAATATTTAAGCGAATAATATTATTACAATGTTTAGGATTATTTAAAATTTATGTCATAGGAATTAAGACTAATGTTTTCAAAATTTTTCATGTTTTTAGTTAAATTGTAAGATTTGAGGGAGATTTAATAACGACAGTTATCTAATATTTGATGTAAACGATTTATCTGACACTTCATTAGTTTCATAAGTGAAAAATATATTATTATTATATATATAAAAATATATTATAATATATATAAAAATATATTATTCCTCTATATGTGTTTATAGAGACAAGTTTTGAACTTTACATATAAATTTTCTGTACTGAAGGTCAAGCAAGGTCATAGTATTGTAGGTAGATGAATTTGTCTGGACCTTATGTCTTGATGATAAAAATATTTTATTTCATTTAAAAAAATTTGGACGACCTAGAAATCTCAAAAAATGACCTTGAGAAAAATTTGTTAACCATTATATTTTCGAATAAAATAATGTTTCACTCTAACATTTTTCTCTATAAATTTCATTAGAAATAGCCAAGATGTTTAACATGCTACAGTTCAGATATTCTATAAAATTTAATGCACCTCAGATAATAAGAAATCTCGACACGCTGTACTTGTTATTAACGTTCCTTACCGTTTCATAAAATTACACTTTTTTCACTATCAGAACATTTTTGGTAAAACCTTTCATCGTTCACTTATATTTATTACATATCGTGTGTGTAGCGTATCATCTTACATGTTGTAAGATGATCGATCGATTATTATCATTGTGAATGAGTTCTGTAATGGATGTGGCTATCGATATATTTTTCAACAGCTTACAAGGAAGATGAAATCGATAACCCATTTATACGTGTCGAAGAAACAACGAAATATAAAATTTATGAATTCGTATCGTTAGCTGTCTATTCACTAATGGGATTAAAATTGAATGCCCTCCAATTTCAGCGCTGATTTGTGGAAATTTGTAAACTATGGGCACGCAGAAGCTATTCAAGAGCGAAATAGAATCGATAAGTTCCATTGTTGGGTTAGAGATGAATTAGTTGAACGTGAACTACGGTGTTCCGATTGCAACATAAATTTAATTGTCTCGATTCAGATCGTTTGAGTGGAAAGAAGAAAATAGCAAGTAAAATATTAAGTACTCGTAAAATAAATTTTATAAATTCCGCTGCAAATATACGAAATACAATATAACAAATTTTTCTGGTTTTTGACATGTTTTTCTCTGAAAAGAATTTCTAAGTGTATTTAAGAACATGTTCATGTATAAGTGTATTACATATCCATAAAAAATGAATTTCTAAATTTCTGAATTGGGAAGAATATAATATTTATCGCTTTGTCTTCATCTCAGAATTTTTCATTCTGAATTTTTCTGTATTGGAACAGATTTCCCTACTTGTATTATTGATACAAGTTCTTGTTTTCTAAATTCCAACATGTAATAGTAACATTTTAATTTTTACGAAGAAGAGACTGGTTGTTTTTAAAGGGGTTTCATTAATTAAGATTATAAAAATCTTTCGAAGGACAACGAAAGATATCTATTTTTTATTATCATACGATTCAGAAATTTGAATATGATGTTTTTATGAATTCAAATAATTTATCAAATTTAAAGATTGTAGTTTCTTTTGAAATCATTATTTTTGAGTTATTTCATTAGGACTGACACCTGAATTTAATCTAAAATAGTCTGACAATTTAATTTAAAATACAAACTGGTTACAGTTTGTTTTAAAATAAATTAGATAGTAAAATTTTTACAATTCTCTTCTGTTAGAAATTGAAACTAATTTTTAAAATCACAAAATCAATATATTATAGGTATGAATATTATTCTTCAAATAATCAATTAGATTACCTGAAAGTATGTTGAATTAATTTCACATTAACGTAATAAGGATCATTTTAATAAACGAATTGAATGCTGAATTTATGTACTTCTCTTTCAGTGATGTGAGGGTTAAATTGAAAGGGTTGAAATGGTATTCGAGTAGACTTTATTGATTTCCTTCGGCTTAGTTCATAATACCGAATTCCTTTAAATTACAACATAATTTGATTAAAAAAAAAAAAATGAAAAATATAGCTGTAACATTAATCGAAATTACATGGTTGATTATTGTTTTCCTGCCCAAAAATGGTCAGTCTTAACTGTTTATATATTTTGATATACGAAAAGATTTAGAATACAATTAATTTTGAACTTTAAATAAAATGTTTAATAATGTTAAACTTATATTTAACTAATATTTAAGAATTAAAATATGCCAATATTTATAAACTTTTTCTAGTTTTGAGAGAAAGTTGAATTATGGAGGGTTAAAAAGTACTTTTACAAAAGTCAATATACGTATAATATTAAATGTTGACATCATTAACTTTATATATGTTAAAGGTTAACATTGTTAACATTCGTTGTATGGTGTTGCAAATACTGAATATAAGTTAATATACCATGTAATTCCTGTATTTAGTGGAATATAAATGATGTACACATTACATTACTATTACAGTTATCAGAAACATTTGTCACTTTTTCAATTACAATTTTTTGTTTCACATTCACATAATATTGCAAATTTGCATCATTCATTCAAATTTGCATCCAATTTATTAAAATTTGCAATAAATTTGTAATATAGTAAAAGATTTATTATTGTTATTATTCCTACTTTTCAGAGTTCAGAACGAATTTCTATATTATATTTTTTAGAACTCAAGTGTTCTAACACAATTACTTTTTAATATTTTAAGGTGTTTATAATAATAAAAAGTCTAAAGTAATTTGTTTAAATAATACTCATAATAATTGTATGAAGTTAATTTATATTTATCATTTTTTTTTCTTGGTATAATAATATAAATATATAGAACATTTCTAGTGTTTCATGTAGCGAAACTGTTTTTTCTAGAAAATGTTCATAAAATGTTTTCTCTAACATTTTCACATGTTTTTTCTAAGAAGAAAATTTAAAATGTACTATTTTATTGCTATTATTATTATATATGTAAATGCATTATTGTAAAATGCGTTATTGTAAAATAAATGTATATTTTACTTGATATATTTTATAAATGAAACATTTTATAATTAACCACATCAGTTTTTCTAACAAGTTAAAATGTATTATTACTATCTTATTTCTCTTTACTCTTAAAAAATACATTAAAATGTTTGTATTCAAAAAACTTACATTTGTAGTACTCGAACATGTATTATTTTTTAAATTAATAAAATCTTGCAGGATTCAACTATTCACATCTATTTTCACTTAACATTATCGAGAAATAATAACTTTAAATCTCAGATATAAATTTTACGGTTGATTTTCAGTAAATTTCTCGGTATAGATATTTCACCGCAACAATGTGATCCATAATTATGCTATTAACACGTCTGCCTCGTCACTCACATGTGGATGACGTTTGAATTTCCATACAAATCCATCATCCATATTATTACCAATTTTCCTACTTATCTAATTAAAAATATTCATATTAGATGCTTGTAATAATGATATTTAACCCTTTCAGACCTGATTTTCTTTTGTTGTCGAAGAAACATATTAAAGTTTTCATATGGCAAATACATTCATAATACTAAATTTTAGAGTACAGAGATTATTATTATAACACACGAATGTTACGTCTTAATTATAAATAAATGCTATTGCGTGTATATTATGCTACGAAAATAAGTTTTAATGTATATTTCCGAATTTAAAATAAAACATCTAATCATTTACAATGATATCATTACAATATATCATTTATAATGATAATTAATTATAACACATTATAGTACATTATAATTGTAATACGCTATTACACATTACGATACATTATGATTATAACACATTAATTAATAATACATGATATTAATATATTCTGATCATTGTACGTTTTAATACAATATAGTACACTATGATAAATTATAATACATTATAATTATTGTACATTATAATACAATGTAGTACATTTCAATACATTAATTATAATATATTATACAATGAATTACATAATAAATTTACATTTGATTGTGACTTTCAAGAGATTAATAGTGTTGTAGATCGATAATCAATTCAGTAACATCGATGTACGCTCATAATACAAATAGCGATGTTTAAACAAAATATGTCTTCAAATATTTTGTATTTGATTATGTTTCCCGATATATAATATAATAAACAATCCTGTTTATTCAAATATATTAAAAACTATGTTTGCTTTCACAATTCAGCATAGATAGAAATAACACAACATCGAAAAGTTTCAACTGAATGAATGAAAAATGTGAGTGAAAATAATCGACAAGATTTAAGAACAAGATTACTATATACAATTAACTTTTCATAAGCTATCACATAGTGAACGTATTAAGAAAAACATGCCTCTGCGATACGGAAAAAAGAGTTATTCATTCTTCGTGGCGTTACGGTACACTTTCGCGCGTCGTCGCGCTCATAATTGTACGAGAGTGTTTCATAAAAATGCCACCCCCGAAGAACATGATTTATATCCTCAGCGATCGTTTGTACACGTGTGCGAGAAGTACGCATTGTTGTTCGACACGTTCCTCGTTCTCGTACACTTCGATCCATTCTTCAGCAAGATCCAACCGATTTGTTAAAGCGAAACCGGAGAAGCGTTTTAGATCTCAGCCTCGAAACCTCGCCACTCCATTTCCTTGAGTGCGACTAAATCGTCAAAGATCGTTTGAACATCTTTCGAGGAAAAGTACCGACACGAGTCTTGAGGAAAATGGACCACGCGGCTGGTAAATCGGGAAGAGTTTCCGAGGGATGAGAACAGTTTTAGCATGACAGAACGAGCTATGCGATTTCTTTCGATGCCAGATGGGGCGATTTTAACGGCTGAAATTTCGCCTGAGGAAATCAACGTTGCAATGTGATATTGTCAATTGCAGAACGTTGCAAATACGTAGAATTAATGGGTGGAATACGACGGAAATATCGATTCTCCCCGTTATATTTATCGAGACGTAACATTTAAGAAGTACAATATTCTTCAGTTACTTGTCTCGATATTTTCATATTGTCGACATATTGGACGTCTTTTGTTATATTTAGAATAAATTATGTTCTCTGAAAACCGTACCTATTTTATTAATGCCCAAAAGATTTGTAAGAACGCAAAGAGTGCTTCAAAAGTCTTAATAAAAGTCAAGTAGTGATATTACATTCAGTTGAAAAAGATGAATAACATTTTCTCATATTCGGCTTCATTTCTTAAAAGATTAAATTCTGAAACTCTTCAATATATATGTAGAGTTTTAAATATGCAACGACTTGATACTAAGAATACCGGTGAAACGTTTATGTAGTTGTTCTCAATGAATTTTAAGCGTTTGAATGATGGTCATATGTGCTGTTTTTTAGTACTTTTATATTATAATTTATTTCTTTGTTAGACATTTTACATTTCAAGGTTGACCTAAGAGTATTCTATTTTTACTTACAAATAGGTTGTATATATTTATTGATAGTTATTAATATTTCTCGATATTTACCGATATTTATTGATATTTATTGAATTTATTGATATTTATTGATACTGAATGACATTTACTGATATTTATTGATATTTCTTGATACTGAATGACATTTATAGACATTTACTGATATTTATTGACATTTATTGGTATTTATTGGTATTTATTGGAATTAATTGGTATTTGTTGGTATTTGTTGGTATTTATTAGTATTTATTGATGTTTATTGACATTTATTGGTATTTATTGGTATTTATTGGTATTTATTGATATTTATTGATATTTATTGATACTGAATGACATTTATAGACATTTACTGATATTTATTGACATTTATTGGTATTTATTGGTATTTATTTGTATTAATTGGTATTTGTTGGTATTTATTAGTATTTATTGATGTTTATTGACATTTATTGGTATTTATTGGTATTTATTGATATTTATTGACATTTATTGGTATTTACTGGTATTTATTGATATTTATTGATATTTATTGATATTTATTGATATTTATTGATATTTATTGATATTTATTGATATTCGTTGATATTCATTGATATTTATTGATATTTATCGATATTTATTGATATTTATTGATATTTGTTGATATTCGCTGACGTTTATTGATATTTAATGATATTTTGAGTAAATGATACAGTAGCGTAAAGAAATATTGAGATTTTTAATGAATTTATTTTTGCATAATTTTGCTGTTTGCGGAGAATTATTCTAGTATGATTGATGCTCTAACATTTTTTGAGAAACAATGTTTGCTAAATTATAATTTCTCGTCAATGAAGAGTTAAAAGAATTTAGAATTTCCCTACATGGTATAAGAAATAAAGGAATAATAATTTGAAATCTCGAAGTATAGTATTCGATAAATTATAATTATCCATCAGTGAAGCGTTGAAAAGTATTTGAAATTGATTTCCCGCCGTTATTTAGAATGACGCCATATTGGTTTATGAAATATGCTAGTAAAGTTATACGGACAAATCTGGAACATTCTGTATGCGATATGAAACAAAGCAATCCGATGTTATTTCATATTTTTGTTAGAACTTTTTAATAAAGTATTTGAAACTCTATGTTGATGTAACATTTTTTTATTTTTACGAATGCGTTAATTGGCGGTAAAAACTAAAACACATTTGCAAGAGAAGTTGTAAAACAGCGATAAAACATATCTAATATTAGAATCCTGGAATGGAGGTTATAATCGTAGCATCGAAAAAGCTATCCCCGTAAATGAAGAAATAATAGTAACAATTTTAGGACGATTATAAATTATTTATAGTTACTAGACATGTACGGATTTAGCGTATACACAAATTTTGTTTGTCGCCTTTCAGATAATGCATTATGATATTAATCTCGATGTAAGGGGGACAATTCCAAAATTACAGTCAGTTGCTTTCAATCAATTTGGTTCACCGCGAATTGAAAATTTTATAAGGTATTCATAGTGTAAAAACAGATATGTCACTGAGATAAGTTCATTTTGAGAATTCCGTAGAATTTTGCTATTCATGGAATAATAAACCTCAGTATGTATGTATGGAGATGTAACTATTATTACTTGTGCTTAATGTCAAAAGCCCTTATGTTTGAAATGTTTTTATAAAAAACTATTTTCATGACTGTAATGCGTAACACTCTCAAATTATTTATTATTACTAACGCTATCAGTTGAATTCATTTCTTGTAAAATATCTAGAGGTTTAAATATTTTGTACTGTGTAATATAAATTTAATAAAGTTAAATTTAGTTAGTTGATTTTAGTTTAATTATACAGCCCCTGGTCATCGAATTAGGACCACTATAAATTTTCAGCATTTCTCACTTTTTCTGTAAAATTAAAAGGCTTGTTCAAATTGTAATGATATAATTTATTAACTACTAACATGATACACTAAAACTGTACATAATATTACTAACACATGTTAGTATCTTGTATTTTCATTCTTTGCTTTGGTGAGAGCTTGTATCTGGCTTGCTTTATATACATTGACCATATGCTTTATATCTTTATTATTTTCCCAAACATCTGTAATTCTTTTCAACTCAGATGATGTGGTTGGAGAGTTGCAAAGTAGTCTTTTTAATAGGCAGAAATTTTCTATGACATTCAAATTTCACCTAACGCGCTATCGATACTCAAGCCCAGGGGTCTGCAACTTGTGGCTCAGTAGAATTAAACTTGTGGCTCTTAAGTAGTTTAATAGTACATACTGAAAAATTAACTGCAATATTGCAATTGCCAAACAAATATAATAATCTTGCGCACACATCAAAATGCGCGACAGATCGCATGCATGTAAAGTTAGCTTTAGCTAACCTTGCTCTCCACACTCACCGACACCATACTCAAAACCAGAAACTGTTTCGGTTTTCTTTAATACGTTGACTTATATGTTCTGTTATTACGCAAAATAGAATGTTTTGATTTCACAATCAATACATGTTTCACAGCAGATAATGATTATATTATTTTTTCTAATACGTATTACCGATGTATGTACTTATATTTGACTCTTTAAAAAAATTATTTGTCACATCGGGAAAAAATGGCTCTTAACTCCAGAAAGGTTGCCGACCCCGGCTCTAGCCTAACGTGAACGCTCGCACGGCCCTTAATCGCTCATCACCCACACAATTTATTATCACGATAGTAACAAATTGCTATGTATATATCGTTATCAACGTATTTAGTAATAATTTTGCATGACCTAAGACAACTTTTCATATATGACATAATGTTATAGCCATAAATGTGAAATTTTCGTACGTGGTCCTAATTCGATGGCCAGGGACTGCATACAGAGTGAATAACATATAAAAGCAGACATCACGTACTTCTATATGAAAGAATAAGAAAAAATGTGCAATAGAATTTGCTGATTTTCGATTTAGTTTTCGAGAAAATCAAGTTTGAAGACACTTGCTGTTACTGTAATGTTATTTTCTGTTTATAGACGTTCTATGAATCTGTATTTTATTTTCCTCAAACGTTATACGTATTATGAATGTGATAATTGCTTCCGAAAAGACAAGAACAATTTCGTCGATCCACGATTTTCAAACAACGAAGTAATATTTTTTCCTATTTTTCTTTTTAAATATTCTTTATGTAATTAAGCAGATCGGTGCAGAGCTCAATTTTGCAATTCGATTCTTAGAATTTTATTATATATATAATAAGCGGTTTAAAGGACAAATTGCTAAATCGGGCAAGGAATCAAACCACATAATTATGCAAAAACTACTTTCAAAAAGGCGTGAGAAATATTGCCAAAATGCTCGTGATATTGTGGGTAAGGTGACTTTTATGATGCTTCAATTTCGATCACCGCAGAACCTGTCCTAAAATCATTTACATTATCGAATCTACCTCTGTGCAAAATTTCATGAAAAAATATTTAGTAGTTTTTGCGTGATGACACGGCATGCATAAAACTGAACTCAGATTTATATGTGTACATAAAGATTCTCTCAGAATCTTAAGAAGAAATCTTATCGTTGACACTGTAAGTTTTACTTGTGGTCTGTAATTAAGCACTTTGACTACTGACAAGGGAAGGCACGGAAGTGTCCCCCTCCAATTTTGATGAAACTTCGTACGTTTGTTAAGCAGGCAAAAATAAGGGACACGTATTTTTTTTTATCGGCTGAGACGCGGGTTTAAGGGGTGAAACGACCCCTTAAAGTTTCGACCCGCTTAGGCTATCTCGAAAACCATACGCGATACATTAAAACTTCTAATAGGAAAGTTGTATGGTTTTTTACGTATAATAACAGGATGTTAACAAATTTGGCAAAATATAATTTATTTATAACAAACAAATTTTTCATGACCTTATTTTACAATTTATTCAAATTTGCATAATAACAAAAAGTGAAGAGAATTTTATTACAAATCCATTGGTATATATATATACGATATTGCCTCCTACAATTCCTCAGATTTTTATTATAAACATTACGCGTGCGCGCCCGCTGATGCGCCGCACGATACTGAACTGGATCATGTCGGACGATATTACCCTATCAGTCAACGTTATTTATAAGCATAAATGATAAACAATTATATTTCTGTTATCCATAGTTGTTAATTTTATTAAATTTGTATTGAGTATTACAAAACACTTATTGTTAGAGTTATATGTATTCCATATGTCAATTTTATAAGGTAACGAGCAGTTTAAATAAGTTAGACAACGTGATCGAGGCAATAATGGTATTCCTCAAAGAAATGTTTCAGACATAACGGTTTTTGATACCAAGCACATCTAATAATTGCCATATCACAACATATATGGCATAGTGGTTCATTATCTGATGTATAGCAAAATTCTACGGGATTTTCAAAATGAGGTGGTTTTGAAGATATATATCCGCTTTTATACCATGAATACTTAATTAAATTTTTAAATCGTGGTTAAGAAAACGGATTATGAACAAGTGATTATAGTTTTAAAATGCTGTCTCGTATGTGGAGATTAATGTCATAGTGCAATAGAACAACTATATCCGAAAAGCGACGAACAAAATTTTTCCACACGCGAAATCCGTACACCGTAATTGTCACTATATTTTTTCTCACAATTCCTAAGGCCACCCTACGCAATGATGCTCACCATACTTTTGATCATAACCCCTCCTGATAGAAGTAAACCACCACTTTTTCGCGGTTCCCATCGAGCAATGACGCTTTTTTTGTAGAACATAAACAATAAATGGAGGAACTAATATCTATAAATGAAGTTATGATTAAAAAATGTGTCATTGACCAAGAGTGGTTACAAATACACTTTTCGAAGCATAAACAGGGTCATTTAATCGTATACGAAGTCTTACCGATTTGCTTTGAGACCAGTGGTATAAAACAGTCGACTATAACAGCGGAGCGCATAAGTCGCCTACTGAAACGGAGGTATACCGCGACATTTTCTAGTTTATTTTGACACCAATTTTAGAGGCGCCATTCTTTTGAAGGGCTCATTTTAAAGGGGAAGCTTTGAGGAATAAGAACATAATATTTTTTAATTTAAATCATTTACGCTCTTTATTGAAAAAAATGCAAAAAAACAATTTGTTCAAAGTTTTCGATATTATAAAACAAATTGACGAACTAGACAAAAATATTTTATTATAGCCCAATCCTTTATAAATAAAACAAAAATAATTGTAGCTAAATCGGTTGAGTAGTTTCTGAGGAAAAAATTCGTAGTGCAGCCTGTTTTCGCCAAAATGGGCAAAAATTGCAAACTTTGGAGGCTTGTTATTTTTTAACAAACTCGAAACCGGCAAAATGATAACTTAAACCCCCCTTAATTCTACATGGACTATAACATACTTCGATTAAAACAAAATCACAGATGGCGAGGTCAAAAAGTGATCGATTTGGCGTCGAATAACTCGTATTTAATAAAAATCTGAGGAATTGTAGGAGGCAATATCGTATATATATATACCAATGGATTTGCAATAAAATTCTCTTCACTTTTTGTTATTATGCAAATTTGAATAAATTGTAAAATAAGGTCATGAAAAATTTGTTTGTTATAAATAAATTATATTTTGTCAAATTTGTTAACATCCTGTTATTATACGTAAAAAACCATACAACTTCGCTATTAGAAGTTTTAATGTATCTCGTATGGTTTTCGAGATAGCCTAAGCGGGTCGAAACTTTAAGGGGTTGTTTCACCCCTTAAACCCGCGTCTCAGCCGATAAAAAAAAATACGTGTCCCTTATTTTTGCCTGCTTAACAAACGTACGAAGTTTCATCAAAATCGGAGGGGGACACTTCCGTGCCTTCCCTTGTGAGTTATTTGTATGTGAATGACGTTTATACTTTAATAGTTGCTTTTTATCGAGGTAAAGAATTTACTATATTTTATCCTTTGTTTATTCATATTTAATTTTTATTTGTGTGTGCATTGTATGCAGGTGGGTTTAGTGTTGAACTTTTATAATCTGTCACCTATATTATCAAGAATTTGTTCACTTATCTAATTGAAACTACTTATGTTAACTGCATGGAACACTGAATAATAAATATAACAAAATACTGTGGAAATATGTAATAAGATTTGTCAAAAATAAAAATACTATGTAATCAAATTTTCAGTATTTGTGCTAACATGTGTATTTCAATATTTGTGTTAGTTTCTGTTAGTATATTTTATTCACGGAGAATATTATTTAACTGCTGGTACAATCGAATAAGGACTTATTCAACATGACAAAATAAATCGAAAATATAAAACAGAAATTTTTCATTTGAAATTTCAGTGGATTTCGGGATAAATCGTTTGTGCATATTCATTTATTTATTTACTACACGAGTAAAACTTTTAATAAATACAAGAAATGAACGATATAATATATAAAGACCGGAGTTTCTAAAGTTATCTAAATTTCTGTCAATAAAGTTGAGAAAAAGTATTCTAAAATTCCAAAGTACAAATATTATTTTTTAATCGAATCTCTGGAAAATGAAAAATAATTTTAATCTTCAATCGTGATCTCTCCACATTATTAATAAGAATTTAATTTCATAATTATTAGATCGATTTTAATTATCATTCGAATTGAAACTGTTGCGGAATACCATAGTTCTTATTATTTCCTGTCATTATTTCACACGTTCCTCTTTATAACTATGTTGACGACATGCTTTTTAGTATTAGCATATCTTAAACTATCTTTCTGATTAACAATAACAATAAACTAATATTATACGCATTCGAATCATTTTATTTAATAATTGTATTTAGTCAGTTAAATTAATATGCTATTTATGGGGTTTTATAACTACGGTTTACTATTTTAATAACAGTAATAATATGACATGTATAAGGTTTTCTAACTTTTGTATATGACATTTTCATTTGTATAAACATTTAGAATTGCAGTGAAACATGTTGGTTTATTAATATAATTTTAAATTTTAATTACCAAATAGAAGTTACGACTAAAAGTTAAAATCAGTTTTTATTTGTATGAGATTCAATTAAACAATCAATTTTAATCTTACATTAATCGTGATTAAATAAAAAAATAAATATTAGACTCACATTAGTCGTAATTAAATTGAAAATTGAATTTTTAGTTGTTAATTAGAAGACGTTTCAAGAACTGATTAAATGTTAATCGTTACATGAAGGAGCCCATAATTAAAGGTAACACCGACAAGTTTGAATTAAAAATTATCCTTTCATTTTCTGTTCAAAAGCGTACAATTAACAATTACAATTTACATCTGAATTAAGGGAAATTTCATCAAGATTTAAAGGTTGGGTGTGAATTAGCGATTAATTAAACTGATAACTTAATTGAACGTTTAAATCCTTCAGTACTGCGTGCTTCGCTGGGTTGTGTACACTCAGGTGCAACGCAAGCTTCCGTTAAATACAAACGTATACAATAAACATAACCATTTATAAATTTCCAAATTGGATATTTCAAAATTTTCAAAACTCCAAATTCCCAAATTTTTAATTCTGCAAATTCTCGAACTTCTAGATCTATATTTCCAAATATTCTCGTTTCCCAAATTCCAAACTTCTAAATTCTTACATTCCTAAATATACAAATTCCTAAATTTCTAATTCTCCAAATTCTCAAATTTCTGAATAATCTCTATATTTTCAAATTTTTCAGGTTTCAAATTCTTAGATTTCTAAATATCCATATTCCCAAATTTTTTCCATTGCAAATCTCAAAGTTTTCAAACTCCTAGATTTCTGAATATCCAAATTTTCAAATGTTTTCAACTCCAAATCTCAAAGTCCTCAAACCCTAAAGTCGTCAAGCCTCTAAAATTCTAACTATCCGATTTCTTAAATTTTTCTAACACCAAATCTCAAAGACTTCCAATCTTTTAAATTCTAAATATCCGAATTTCCAAATTTTTCCAACACAAAATCTCGAAGTCCTCAAATCTCTAAATTTCTAAACATCTGAATTTCTAAATTTTCCCAAGACCAAATTTCAAATTCCAAATGTCTAAAATTCTAAGTATCCGAATTTCCAAATTTTTCCCATCACAAAATCTCGAAATTCTCAAATCCCAAGGACTCTAAATTTCAAAAATCCCTAAAAGTCAACGAAGGACAGCTATTTTCCCCATTAAGGGCCGTAATATTTTTCCTAGGGAGGTGTTTGCTCGAGACTGTACAATCCAATCCTACTGGAATTAGTGGAATTGCAACTGTACACCGAGCACAACAAATTCATCAATGCATTCAGCAATGCGATAGCCCTATTCAGCTCGATATCGCGTCTACATCAGACTGAGGTTCATAGTTTCAGTCAAAAGGCCGGTGTATCGTTCACAGAAGGTCTGTCGTTTAATTAATACCCGAACGTTTACGCTGCTTGATTAATATGAAGGCGGCATGGATGTGCAAGTCAATTCTCTATTCGTGTGGCTCCATGTTTCTCAAAGGGAGAAACCTGACCAAACAAAGCTGCGCTAATTAAATTGATCGAACAAGCTATGGCTAAAAACGGATAAAACGAGTAAAAGCAGAACGAAATGTTCATCATGGGATATTTCGATCATTCTTCTCATTCTTTCGAAGTTAATTATCGAAAGCGATTGATCTGAAGCTGTAATTGAATAGTGCATCCTATTATCATCGAAATGCTAATGAAAATTGTACTATTGTTTTTCGTTTGGACTATGAACTGATAACAATCAAATAATTGTACTAATCGTAATAATTGTAATAACTGTAATAATTGTACCAATTGTACTAATCGTATTAATTGTAATAACTGTAATAGTTAAAATGAATCAAGATAGAACTAATGCCTATATAAATATGAAAAACATTAAATGAAGGAAAGTTGCACAATTAAACACGTTTTAAATGTTTTATGTAGTGTACAAAACTACAAACTTTTTTAATCTGTAAATCTCAATATCGTAAACGTTTTTATTTTTCAAGTTCCTGATTTTAAAACTCTGAAATCTTCAAACCTCAACAATTTCCAAATTATAAAGTTCTCGAATTCGAAATTGCAGTATCACCAAACTTTAAAAATTTCTAAATTCTAAAAGTCCTAAATTTACCTTCCAAATTTCAGTTTCACAAAATAGAAGAATAGCTAAATAATAAAATAGTAAAAAAAAATAAACTACTAAAATGATGGAACAATAAAATGGTAACATATTAATACAGTATAACAACAGAATAATGGAATTACTAGATAGTAAAGTGATAAAACAGTGGAATAATAAATTGGTAAAATAATAAAATAATAGTGCAAGAAATTAATAAATTGTTAAAACAATCAAATACTAATTGAATAATATAGTAAGATGATAAAAACACAACATAATAAAACAGTGAAGTGACAAAAATGGTAAATAATAATATATTAGTGAAATGATAAAATAATAAAATAAAATATAAACTATTGTAAATAACAACTAATCCCTACATTATGATTACCATACATATTTTTTGTACACGTAACATGTACAAAAGTTCTTCCACTCTGATTTTCAATTTTAATTATAATACTCTTATTTTGTTACGTTATTAATTAATACAAACATATTTTATCTCGACCTTCCGTAAATAGAAGAAACATAAAATTCAATGACGTATAGTAACATTTATTTAGAAAATTCTCAAAAACTACTTTACATTTTCAACCTCCCCTTAACCTCTTAAGCACGACACGCCATTATAGTGGCTTTCACGAATGTCATCGTAGATTACATAGCGCCACTATAGTGGCTCACTCTACTGGTTCACTCGCTCACCGTTTCAATTCAACGATCGTTTTCATACACAGTATGTCGGAAAAGTAACAGAACTTTTTAAATTTAAGGAACACTATTAGCGACATCTATAAAAACAATATGCTATTTGAAAACAGTATTCCTCCCCTACAAAACAAACCAATCGTTATTGGAATCGAGCAATGAATTGTAAACTTATAATGTTTAAAGTGACAGAACCTTTCGTCACCGTGTCATAAAATCACGATGGAGCAAAGAGCGAATATTAAATTCTGCTCGGTAAAGCTCGGTAAAACTTTTACAGAAACATTTGAATTAATGAAATATGTTTATGACGACGATTGTTTATCCCGTACACGTGTGTTCGAGTGGTATAAGCGATTCCAGGATGGTCGTGATACTTTGGAAGACGACCCAAAGCAAGGTTTTGTGTTTTTCTAAATTCTAAACGATTCTAAAGGTATTATACTTCGGGAATTCGTTCCACAGGGACAAAATGTTAATGGCGAATATTATCTGGGTGTTATGGAACGTTTGTGGAAAAGAATCGTTCGTGTGAGGCCCGAATATCGAGCGCCAGGGAGCTGGTTTCTGTTGCATGATAATGCACCATGTCACAGAACTGTCGCAGTTCGTGAATTTTTGGCGAAAAAACAAGTCTGTGTGCTTCAACATCCTCCATATTCGCCTGACTTATCTCCATGCGATTACTTCCTTTTTCCAAAATTGAAATTAGCCATGAAAGGAACGTTTTATGACATTGTTACACAAGTCCAAGCAGCTGTGACAAGGGTGATTGAAGCGATTCCACAAAACGACATAAAAAAATCTATGTTAACATTGCCTGAGCGTGCCCAGCGGTGTATTGATGCGGAAGGGATGTATTCTGAATAAAAAAAATTAATTTTGGCAAAATAACTAATACTTTTTTTTTTATTTAAAAAGTTCCGTTACTTTTCAGACGTACTGTGTATGTTTTGATTCGCACTTTTGTTGCCTTCACCACGTTTCATAAGAGTATTAACAAATCCCACAAAAGTACATTACATGTAAATAAAAGTAGTTTAGGCACTATGGGAGCACTCTTTTGCACTAATCCACGATATTGGAAACATTTGAAAATTCCATATTTTGTGAATTTTCTAAAAAAGTAAATTATCAAAGTTAAAATACATGTATCGTATCTTTGGGAAAAATTATAATTTAATCACGAAAAACTTCATTGCAATGTACTCGCGTAGAGAACAGCATTATCACTCATTGTAGTGCTGTTATTACAGAAAAGCAGCGCCGTGTAAAGTTAATGTCCGTTTTCATAATAGAATAAAGCTATCGTTAAAAAACGCAGTAAAATAGTTGAAATTGAAAAACTCGTCGCATAATTACCAGGATCAAAAGATGATAAATTATATAATAAAATCTGATTGGTTTAGAAGAGCGTGAGATGAAGACACACTTTACGGCAACTGATATAGTAGAACGGAACAACATGGTTTTCGGAAGAGAAATCGTGGGTGACATTAATTAGAGAGTCAGTACCGGCAAGCTGCATTAAGTAAATGGGCCCCAGTTCGCGCAGATTGCTTCCATAAAAGACTCGTGATCGTTTGTTTTCCCGTGAAACTTGCTGCACGATATTTGGCCACGAAAATTTGCAGGGTGAAGAAATTACTTTAAGCGGCCCGGCGCGGCGCCACTGTTTTCCTTTGTTCTCTTTACCAGCTTTACGCCGACCTACCGTTAGATTCTGTTGATTTTTGGAGCGAGAAATTTTTTCATCCTCGTGAAAAAACACACAGGAACAAGCTTTCGACGTACCGCAAAAAAAAACTACTAGAATCAACTTGCTTGTTACAGCAAGTTATAGAATGAAGTAAACAGAAGCGTTTCTATCAAAAAAGGTTCTTATAACAATTTCGTTCCTCACGCTTCAAAACTTATTCGGTTATTTTTCCAGTAGGTAAAGGAATGTCGTTTCGATTTTATAACGTGAATACTTTCTAGTTCCAGAAACAAAACTATTTGTTGGCGAATGGTCAAAATGATGATCAATCAAATGTGTTAATAAGCTGTGTGAATTTGAGGTTTCTGATTTTATTAGGAAAGTTATAAAGAAAAATATTGATAAATTGAATAAAAAAATATTGTTAAATGTAGAGGTAATTTTTAACCATCATAATTCAGAGACATAATGTACATAATACAGAGATATAATATAATATGTATATGATGCATTTTATATTAGTTTATAATAGTATTAGTGGTATTACTTTGTAATTTTTATTTGTATATATTTATTAAAGAATAGTAAATAGTTTTCTGAATAATATATATTATTGTGTAGTTAGAGTAGAAAAAGTATAAGTTTAATAATAACAGAGTCATATTTAATTTCATTGTGGACTCTGAGGGTTAAAAAATATTATACGTTATTGATTGACAAGATAAGAATAAAGGAATTAAATGTTATAAAGTTTTAAATTACGTGTTCATAAAGCTTTATAAATTGAATCTATTTATCTCTTTATTTCTTTAATCCAACATTAGTCAAATTGTTGAATAACCTGACCCCACTCCATTAGTCATGGACCAATCCTCCTAACAATAAATGTCTTATATATTTTTACGATGGGTGCTGAGTTTTATTTTAAAATTGAACTTTCTTAAAATATTGCAGTCTGAGAACTTATATTACCTTGTTACATTATTAAATATACTTTGAAAACCTGGCATAAAAATACTCAAAAATAGCACTTGTGATATTTGAATTTAGAGCATGAAGATCAATACAAATGTCTACATAAATATCTCATTAATGTTTCCAATAAAAAATGGCTGCTAACCTTTTATAACGAACAATGATCAATCTCGAATCATATAAAATCCGATATGATTTGATAACATAAAGATACATGAAAGTACTACTATAGCGCTTGTAGTACATCAATTTAAAGATTAAGGTTTGCTGAAAATGACTACATAAACCTATTGCCAACATTTTTTTTTTATGAAATAATTGATTCTTTATTAAAACATATAATGGATTAATGTTTGGTACTTTAATGAATCATGAAGCATTTTACTACACATTAACAAAAAATTATAGATTCTTCTTGACGAAATAAATAACAAAACCTCTTCTTATTTTTCTGAATTTTTCTGGAATTTGAGAGACTTAAATTTAAGGCCCTATTCATTAATTTACTACTTAAATTCCAGACACCATATTTCAAAATTTCGTTTTAAAATCACGAGTGAAGACCATTAGAGTGATCAAATAATTCGATAGGCATATAATAACGCATCAGAAGGTCCCTTCACAATCAAAGGGTACTACAAAACTCGTTGTAGCACGTTGTCCGACCGAAATTCTAACCAGACGTTATCGTCAAGCATAAATTTCGTGGTTAATGTTCCTTTGGTCATCTTTGGGGCCCACCCAACCTCTCCATTGATACAATGGCGCCATACGGTCGCTTAATTACTTCAATTCGATTATCTGTATTGAGATCCGGTGTCTCGAAAATCGTCTTAATTCCATGTCCACTAGTGAATGTATCTGTTGAAACATTTGTATCGGAAGCAATTATCACATTCATAATACGTTTGAGGAAAATAAAATAAAGATTTATAGAACGTTTATAAACAGAAAATAATATTACAGTAACAGCAAGTGTCTTCAAACATGATTTTCTCGAAAACTAAATCGAAAATCAGCAAATTCTATTGCACATTTTTTCTTATTCTTTCATATAGAAGTACGTGATGTCTGCTTTTATATGTTATTCACTCTGTATGCAGTCCCTGGCCATCGAATTAGGACCACGTACGAAAATTTCACATTTATGGCTATAACATTATGTCATATATGAAAAGTTGTCTTAGGTCATGCAAAATTATTACTAAATACGTTGATAACGATATATACATAGCAATTTGTTACTATCGTGATAATAAATTGTGTGAGTGATGAGCGATTAAGGGCCGCGCGAGCGTTCACGTTAGGCTAGAGCCGGGGTCGGCAACCTTTCTGGAGTTAAGAGCCATTTTTTCCCGATGTGACAAATAATTTTTTTAACGAGTCAAATATAAGTACATACATTGGTAATACGTATTAGAAAAAATAATATAATCATTATCTGCTGTGAAACATGTATTGATTGTGAAATCAAAACATTCTATTTTGCGTAATAACAGAACATATAAGTCAACGTATTAATGAAAACCGAAACAGTTTCTGGTTTTGAGTATGGCGTCGGTGAGTGTGGAGAGCAAGGTTAGCTAAAGCTAGCTTTACATGCATGCGATCTGCCGCGCATTTTGATGTGTGCGCAGGATTATTATATTTGTTTGGTAATTGCAATATTGCAGTTAATTTTTCAGTATGTACTATTAAACTATTTAAGAGCCACAAGTTTGATTCTACTGAGCCACAAGTTGCAGACCCCTGGGCTTGAGTATCGATAGCGCGTTAGGTGAAATTTGAATGTCATAGAAAATGTCTGCCTACTAAAAAGACTACTTTACATCTCTCCAACCACATTATCTGAGTTGGAAAGAATTACAGATATTTGGGCAAATAATAAAGATATAAAGCATATAATCAATGTATGCAGAACATGCCGGATACAAGCTGTCACCAAAGCAAAGGATGAAAATACAAGATATTAACATGTGTTAATAATGTTATGTTCAGTAGTGATTATGTTAGTAGCTAATAAATTACATTATTACAATTCAAACGGGGTTTTTAATTTTACGGAAAACAATGCTGAAAATTTATAGTAGTCCAAATTCGATGACCAGGGACTGTAGTTTCCTCTGTAGGTATCGTTTGCAATGATGATAAATAAGTCTCAGAGTCAAACTTTCATCTGGGCAGGGTATGTGTCAGGTCAGATATATTTTCACATGGACAACTTTACGTCGCACTATCTAGAGTTGGTTCACCGAACGAGTAGTACATTCTCTGTTATGACAAACGGACGAAGAATATAGTTTATCAAAGAGCTCTACGACAGTGACAAGTTATCCAACGAGACAGACTTCAAGAATTAATTAACTGTGAAATTTCATCACTTTTAATATTCTAATTTAGACAACAGTCTTTTAAATATTCCAATCAACACAAAAAGTAAATATAATTATTGATATTACCTCTTCTTCAAAAATTTCATGAATATCTTATTAAACCTTGCAAGCGATATTTATTTTTAACCCTGTGAAGCGGATAGACCGGTTAGTCTTTCTGTAGTTACAAAGTATTACAAATGTCAGTGTTATGTTATGTTAAAAATTTTGAACACGTGCATGATACTGTAATTCTTTTACGATTTCATGCTACCGCAGCTTATTTCGTTTAATTTGCAGGAGTCTTCGGCAACTGTCCGCTGGTACAAGCACCTCAATGGGGCACCGTGAGGGAACGAGTTCTTAAAGATGGCACTCTGCAGACCGTGTACTCATGCGAACCGGGCCGTAGATTGAAGGGTCATAAAATACTGACTTGCACAGCCAACGGTTGGAATCATCCCATCCCGAAATGCGTCCCTTACGGTAAGCGAGGTGGAGCACTTTAATTTACACGCTTCTTGCTCGAAGGCTGGCTAAATATGTCCCCATAAACTCCTGCTTTTATTTTCCTCTTGAAATGAACCGGAGAACGGTTAGTCTTTGGGGTTTATTTAGATTTAATACAAAGTACTTGTGCAAGAGATTTTGTTTTGGCATCTTTATTCATAAATTTGTCAATTTAATTTAATAGCTTCCACTGTGCGGAGAATTTTAATTTTCTGGAAAATGATTTTTTTGCTGTGTTAGGAATATATTATTAGGAAAGAAATTAAATTTTGTCGATAAATGGATTATTAATATTTTGTTTTCGTAATTTATTACTTGATAAATATTTATATTTCACTTATATGTATTTAGTAAATGTATGTATGGTACAAGTGTGTATGTCTAAATATGTATAATTTATATTTACGTACATTTATAAGTATTTTCAGTTGCATTCACTTTCCGGTGTTTCTTGCATATTAATTTAGTAGCACAGTGGAGAAAAATGTAACTTCTGAATTTAAAAATATAGCATGCATCTGCAGTAACTTCATATTTGAACTTGTTAAGTAATTTCGCTTGATGTTATTTTTTTGTAACGTGACTTTTTGCTTTTCGAAGTCCTCAGACATATTTATGATGATGAAAAAGCTGTAAATATTAGCTGACACAAAAATTGATTCGTAAATGTAGTAATCTGAAGTCTGTATCGTGATTGAGTATCTCAATTACCTTGTCAGTTCCATTTTTTCAGACTATTCTTTTCCCGAATGGAATTCTTTCGATTTAAAACATTTTTAAATGCACACATCTATAGCGATGAATAAGTAACGAAAATTGATCTTTGTATTTAATTAATCTAAAATAAAATTTGTATTGTCATATAAAAATGATAAGTAACTGATAGGTAAACAATTTTCCAGTTTTCCAAATTTTAATTTTTCAATTTTTCAATTCTTTAATTCTTTAATTCTTTAATTCTTCAATTCTTCAATTTTTCAATTTTTCAATTTTTCAATTTTTCAATTTTTCAACTTTTCAATTGTTCAATTTTTCAATTTTCCAATTCTTCAATTTGTCAATTCTTCAATTCTTCAATTCTTCAATTTTACAATTTTACAATTCTTCAATTTTTCAATTTTTCAATTTTTCAATTCTTCAATTCTTCAATTAATTGATTTTTCAATTGTTTGATTGTTCGACTCTTCAATTCTTCATTTTTTCAATTTTTCTGTTTTTACATTCTCTAATCTTCCAGTTATTTGATTTCTCTATTTTTCAATTGCTTTAATTGTTCTAATTTTCCAATTTTCCCATTATCTCATTTTCCTGTTTCCAAATTTTCTAATCGGTTTAATTTTTAAAATTTCAATTTTCTAAATTGATGATTTAAAATTTCCTTGCATGAAAATTTCTAATGTTGTTTATTTGATATTGGTAAATTAACAAATTTGTATATTATATTATTGGATATCAAAGCAATTTTTAATCATCACATTTCTATTGTTAAATCTCCAAATTTGTACATTTGAAAACTACATATTTCTATATTTTAAAGTTCCTCGATTTTTTAATTTATGTGTTCGAAATTCCTGTATCTAAATTTTTAAAGCATTTAATTCAAAAATTTTACATTTTTAATTTTCTAAATTAACGTTTTCAACAATTTTTACGTTAACCATTTTTCTTAAGTTTGGTGTTTCTAAATTTCCAAATTTCTATGTCAAAAAATTTGAAAATTTGTATTTTCCACTTGGAATTTGCGACCTCTACGTTTCTAAATTTTTAAATTTTAGAAGGACCAAAAATCTATCATTTTTATATTCCTACATTTTTATAATAAACATCCTCTTTTAAACTTTGACCCGGTCATTGTCAAACCAATAATTGCTCTAGTCAAAATTACACAACAATATATATTATTCAGAAAACTATTTATTATTCTTTAATATAAGAATTATCTCAATAAATAAATAAAAGTCAGAATGACAAAATAAGAGTACTAATACTTATTACAAATTAGTACAAAATATGTTATGTATATTATATCTTTGATTCATAGTGATTAAATGTCAATCTTAAATTTAACCATCTTTTTATCCAACTTATTAACTTTTTCCTTATATCTCTTTCAACAAAATTATGAATATTTCATTTGTAAAACTTTTTAGTGTGTTAATTATGTTAAACTATTCACTCGTCAAATTATTAATTATTAATGCGTTTAATTATAACAATCTCAACATTCTTATCATTTATTATTTCATTTATTTTCAGAATTAGTAACTTATCATGTTCAAAGATTGGAACGTATTCTCATTTATGTATTTTACTTTTTTACAAAAAAAATTGTTTACTGATTAAAAATAAAATAAATTGTTTTTATTTATTACGAATATTTTTCTCAACGCATTGATGCATGTGCAATCATACAAAATCAAATTGATTTCTCCGAATTGAATATCACTTTTAATACTGTATAAACTCGATCCATAGACTGTCGGAAGAATTGTTTGGCATCACAGTATTCATGGTGTTGCTGTACTTTGTTATAATGTCACGACATGTATCCCGATCCGAGTATCCTGCCAGACGTCGACGTAATAATACGGCAAACGGTCCACTTGACTCGTGATGATATCGTTCAGAAGGAAGCATAATTTTTTATACTCACTTTTCCACGACATGCTTCGGTGCTTTAAGGCGTTCCATTTCGAGGTTATATCCACTTTTGATTCCATGTCATGTTTCCTTCCTGCGAATCATAATTCTTCATTTACAGTCAGTCACAAAAGTCTACATATATTTGTCGAATGTTATTTATTTCCTTGCGGTTTACGATTTAAATCTCAATGTAGATTACAATCTTTGTAAATTTAAGTCGCACAAAGAAATATAATGTGGAGGAAGGAAAGTACATATGTTTCATAATTTTAACAAGCGAGAATATAAATTAAAGTTTAAATTAGCGATGTAGAGAAGACATGTAACATAATATGAAACATGTGTTACATATCAACAAAATAATTATGTTATACTTTTTTATTAAACAATTTTTACTGATTAAACAAAGTCGGCTGATATTTTGGAGGTGATTGATAATTCAGAAATTTGGGAACTAGGTGATTTGGAGACAGAGGTGATTGGTAATCCAGAAATTTGGGAACTAGGTGATTTAAAAACAGTGATGATTGTTAATTCAGAAATGTACAATTTTGAGAATTGCAATTTTGATTAATTAATTTTGAATATTAACTAAACAAAGTTGACTGAAGATTTTCAAATGTGAGAACTAGGAGGAAATCTAAGGATCTATGAATTTAAAAATTTTAGAATTTAAAAAGTAAAAATAAGAAAATTTGGAAGTGTAGATACCCTAATTGGTCAGGACGAAAGTAACAATGACAGTAATTACGGAAAAATGTTGTAGTTATTTGTCTACTTATCAGAAGCTAAATTTGAGTGAAATATATTGATAAACATCCTCTCTTATGGCATCATTCTGATTTCTATACCCTTAAGGAGTAATTGGCAAATAGGTCCAATCTAAAAAGTGTTACTTTCGTTTCCACTTTACCCTACTATAATATATTTTATACAATATATCTTTGTTTTAATAATCCGTTAATCTTTCTATCATTTACTTCATTTTTAGTTATCTAGTTATCTAGTCCATTAGTTATCTAGTTTTTAAATATTTTTTGTACTTCAAGACCACGATAAGGTCATAGTTTCCGATGAAAATATATTGTTCCACTTAAAAAAAACTTTAATGACTTTGAAATCTCGGGAGAAATAACCTTGACAAAAAATTCTTAACCACCATAATATTTGCCCGTTTAAACAAAATAATATTTTCCTCTGACATTTTCTTTTATCACAAAAAATAAGCGAAATGTTCAAAATGTTGAAGTTAGATGAGATACCCTGTACATGAATTTTATATTTTTTTTTTATAGACTATTTATCTACTTACTGAAAATGTCATTAGATACAAAAGATACACTCTTACATTGCAAGGCCTAATTTCTTGCAATAAATTCTTGGCAGGATTAATTAAACAATTTTTTTGAATAAATGTACACTTTGTGTCATTCGGATGTTTCATTTAGAATTTTGATCTTTATTAATGTACAACACGTACTATTTACAACTGTGAAAGCGCATGAAAGTAAATAAACCTTTATCATATTATACTGTTGGCATTTCATATGGTTTAAACGAAATCGTACCATTAATTAGTATTATTCGGTTATAGCTGAAAGCATTCGTTCTACAAGTTTACGAGATTATAGACTGCTCTAATCTTAATTACAAACTCTAACACATGAAATTTCCACTTGCTCTGTACACAGTTTATAATTCTGAAAACCCATCAGATCAAACATAGTTCCACCGCATTTCACGTTTACTATTTCACGCGATTTGAATGGAAATCGTAACATTAACCATTGTGCGGAGCATTCGTGATATGAGCTTACGAGAATATACGCGAAATAAACGTAATTAAAAATGAATATTCGTGGGATATTTCAAACTTTTTCCACAAAATATTTCACTTTCTAATTAACAATATCTTATTCGTTACTATTTTATAAATGTGAGTTTAACATTATTTTTCAGTAAAAGGGCAAGGTTTATTCTTTTTCATACAAAAGAATAAACAATAATTATTTTTCGCTCAAAAGAAAAAATCTACATAAGAACATACACGGTTCCATTTTAAAAAATGAAGATAATTTTTTAATTTAAGACATTTGAGAATTTAGAAATTTGTTGGCCTTGTGATTTGCTAATTTGAAAATTTAGAAATTTAAGAAATTGGATTTTGAACATTGAAGAAATTGGGATTTGGAAATTTGAACATTGAGGAAATTGGGGATTCGGGAATATGAAAATTGGAAACCTTAGGGATTTGGAAATTTGAAAATTGGTAAATCTGGAGATTTGGAAGTTTAAGAAAATTAAAAAAATTTGGAAAATTAAAAAAATTTGGAAAATTAAGAAAATTTTTGTAACTTAGAAGTTTGAGAATTTGAAGTTTAATTTTTTGGAATGTGGATTTTGAAATTTGGAGATTTAAAAAACTTCGCTTAGGACAAAATTTTATTCTCGTTTTTCACTTGTTGATGATTCGCCTTCTTTCCTGTTGTACTACTATTTCGGAATCACCCTGTACTGTTCAGTAAATATTAACACGTTGATTGCCATGGTGGTCAACGATGACCACCACTGCAAATTCAGTTAAATCAACTAAAAGCAAACTAAAAGCAAATAAAAGCAGCATTCGAGGGCTCTCAATGTTGAAACAATGATACTAATACATTAAAACGTGAAATTAAAGAATTAAGTGCCCTCGTCCTTAATAATTATACCAACTCTCCTTATTTTTATTAATCTGAGTTTTCTGTTTAAAATTATAACCAATATTATTTTACTAATAATTCGTAGTGTGTAAAGAATAAATTGTATAAAATGAATGTGGTATGTTAATATAAATATTCTACTGATTTCCATAAAAACTAATTATCAGACGTTTCATAAACTAAGAAAATTAAGTTTTCTTAACCGTTTAAGAAAAACTGTTTTATTCTGTTTGGTATAAAAAAATACGAAACTTAATAAATTATCGTGTTCCTACCGCCATGAATTATATCTGAAATTCAATTTAGCATACCTCCAATTATATTGTTTACTACACTTTCCTCCACATTGTTTCATGAGAGGGACATTGCAAGTTTTAATTCACCTACATTTGGATATATGCGATTATTTGAAAAAATCGCTCGTGCCAATATTTCTCGTAAATTTTCCACGGGATTAACGTCAGGAGAAGGTGCAGGACAATCTAATAACCGAATGTTATTTTCAGCGAACCACCGTAAAATATGTGATTTATGAATCCATGTATTTTCCTCCATGAAAATTAAATTTTTATCGCAGTGTTTTAAACAATTTTTTAGTATATCGATAATCATTACTGTTCATTCGATGGAAAATAAATGCTAGGGAGCTTTTTCCATGAATCCATAAATATGCTCAAATCGTAACCGAGATACCACCGAAATTGCGTTTCAAAAAATATTTCACATCTTTTCATATATCGTGCCAATACAAACTGAAACCATCTGGTTAATCTATATTGAATTTTTTCTCGTCACTAAAAATAACCTACAAAAGCAAACTGTAACTACAAAACATTCTTTTCTCATAAAATAAATATTTTTACTAATATTTCCCCAATCCGTACTCATGTTTGTTTTAGCGAATGAAAGTCTCGTTGAATTATCTTCGTTTTTCAGCGTGATACCGATATTATTTTCGTCTTAACAATGTGCGAGATGCTACAACGGTGCTACGGATTATACTTTTTGCAACATTTAATTTGCAATCATCTCGCAGTTGAAGCAGTAACATTGCCGAGTTAGAAGCTAATCGTAGAATTTTACGTTTATCTCGTGGAAACACTTCTGGAGGATAATCTGAACGCTTCACCTCGCCACTGTTACGTCTTTTACTAACATAATCGGCTATACCACTTTTTAAACGACCTATTTGTTTCGCGATATAACCGTAACCTTTGCCTTCAATGCGGAACGCATCGATCATGGCTTTTTCTCTCTCTGAAGGTCCTTCTCCGCGAGGTATTTCACTTTCTAACCTTTATAAACGAATCCTACGATGTAAAATGTAACAAATGAAGGTAATATTTTGAAACTGTTTTTTCATGAAGCTCGATTGACGCCAACGTAAAGCGAACATAAGGTTGGTATATTTATGACACGCCTGACAGTCAGATTTTACGTAAGCAAGCTTAATATTTGCTTTAATACCTCATTTTTGTGCAATTTATTGTTTACATATTACGAGTTAGTATTTAAGGAATACTGATCATAATTACGTACCAGAAGCTCAGATCAGTGAAAATTTGAGAGGTTATTTATACAACGCACTGTAGTGTCTGATCACATACATCATTCACTGTGGCAAACTATTATTTTCTTTTAATTCAAAGATGGGTAGAATTTTCGTAACACATTTGTTTCATAATTGAAGTAATGCAACCATAAATTACAGAAATACAGTATTTCACCAAAATCGAATGAAAATCATCTGCTCTTTCGTTACACCTCTATTCACCAAATATCTGTCGGTAATAATGTAATATTTTTCAATATTGAAGAAATGTAACACAAAGTTGCAGATAAAGGATCTCTCCAAATTCGAATGGAAATTATCTGCACTTTAGACGCTTCACCGTCCACAAAATGTTCGTCAATAATTATAGTCTTTCTCAAAACTGAAGAAATGCAAAGAAAGTTGCAGATAGAGTATCTCATAAAAATTCATGAAAATCATCTGCACTTTCGATGTACCTCTGTTTACAAAGTGTCTGTTGGTAATAACATAATTTTTCTCAAAACTGAAGCAATTCCAGAGAAAGTTGCGGAGATAAAGTACTTCACTAAAATTGAATGAAAATTATTTACATTTTCGTTGTACCTCTATCTACCAAATATCCGTCGATAACAAAATAATCTTTTCCAACATTGACAAAATTTAACAGAAAGTTGGAGATAAAGTATCTCACTAAAATCCACTGAAAATTATCTGCACTTTCGATGTACCTCCATTCACAAAATATCCGTCGGTAATAATATAATTTTTCTTAGAACTGAAGGAATGCAAGAGAATGTTGTAGAGATAAAGTACCTAACCAAAAGCGAGTAAAAATTATGTGCATTTTCGATGCACCCCTATCTACCAAATACCCGTCGGTAACACACATTCTTGTTCAAAACCGAAGAAATGCAAGAGAAAGTTGCAGAGATAAAGATATCTCACCAGAATCGACAAACAATCATGTGCACTTTCGAAGCACCGGCATCCACAAAGTATCCGTCGGTAATAACATAATCTTTCCCTGTCGTTGACCAATTCGAGCAACGGTTCTCAGCCCGGGTAATCCTCCAGGTCCATTAAACCAGAGTCTCTCTATTTCCTTGCCAAGATAAACCGACAAGCGGATTCACGGATCAAGAGAGATCTCAGTACGACGCGAAGAGTGAAAGAAATAAAAAAGGAAGCGGAAGAAGACGGAAGCGGAGGAGAAGAGCAAACGGTCTCGGGATGGGTGGGTGGTTTCGAAGACATTTGGGCGTGGAGGTGTTCGGTCGGAAAAGAAAGGCAAAAGGGAGAAGAAAGGTATGGTGGGCATGGATGACGAATAGCTTTTTCGTAGCACGACACCTCCCAAGAGCCGTGGACCTGAAAAGCACCCCTTTGCTTCGGAATCGAAAGCAACGGGATTTGGCTTTGATTTATTGCCGCAGCCTCGCGCGTTGCATTCGAGAAGCAAGACGACATCTTTCTTTTCCATTTGAACGGACGCGACGTATGCTGTGAACACGCGTACATTTTCTTGTCCTCGGAAATGGTAGCTTACACTTACACTTGCTGCTATTCCCGTTCATACCGGGCCATGTAACGTCGTATTTGGTCGTCGGTGACTTCTTTTATTTCATTTATTTGTGGCATACCATTTTGTATGGAGGGTGATATAATTTACAGAAGAGAATTTAACATGTTTTACTGTTTTATAATCTTTTTGAGCAAATGAGATACAAGGCACGGTGTAAATAAATAGGTGGAAAAACAAATGTAATATACAATATACTGGGTGTCCACGCCTAAGTGTGACAGCGCGATATTTCAAGAACTATTGATGACACCAAAAAGTGTTTATATGGAAGTTGCGGGATAATATTATTAATATTTTAATATTATTGGAATTTAATATTAACCCATTTGCATCACACAGAAAAGTGAAAAATTCGTTCTTATCACCAAAATTTTTTTTTATTGTATTTAAATGAAAATGTTTTTAAATGTTAAAAATAAAAGCAATATTACATAAATAAAGAATTTTTATTATTATAAAAATTATTTTTTTTTATTTTTTTATTTTTATCTACTATCAGAAGAAATCGCCATAGAACGTCTACGTTTTCTAAATCTAATTACCTCTTCACTGCTGTCGGAAATATAATCATCCATTTTTTTTTTTTTTTCTAAGTTATTTTACCCTGAAACTATTCGCGATCACCTCTTTTCATTGATTGAGAGCCAAATACGCATGGGTATAATATACGTTCTGGTAATAAATGCCCAAGTGGAATGAGCGCATATATGCGCGCTCTGGTGATAGTGGCCAGGCAAAATGCGCGCATATATGCGCTTATGATGCAAATGGGTTAATATTTAATAAAATTTAATAAAATTTAATATTATTATTATTGTTTTAATATTATTAATGTAAAAGATATAATGGTGAAGTTTCGTTTTTTAAATGTATGTTTAAGACTTACATGTCGTATATGAAGGTCGGCTAACTAAGGTTACCATATTTGGAGAGAGAACACTCGTCATTGATTTATAGTACAAATTAGTAAGCTTGAAAATTCAAAACTTGTGAAATTTTGAAGGAACCAAATTCCCTAATCCTCAAATTTTTTAATTTTCAATTAATCGAAGTATCAAATTTCGGTGTCATCAAATATCAAAATTTATAAATTACTCAATTCTCAAATATTCAAATTAACAAACTGTCTACTTATAAAATTCTTCAAGTTTCGGAATATGTAGATTTTTACATTTCTAAATTTACCAATAACCAAACTCACAAATTTTCAAATTCTCAACTTTCTGAATAATTAAATGAGAAAATTTCCAAATTCCCAAATTATCGAATTCCAACATTCTTAAATATTCAAATTCTTAAACTTCGTAATTACGAAATTACATAATTTTTACATTCCCAAATTAGCAAATTTTAAGATTTGTAGATTTCCATATTCCTAAATATCCAAATCTTCAAATTTCCAAATTTCCAAATCACCAAATTAGTAAATTAGTAAATTAGAAAATTTCCAAATTGTCAAATTTCTGAACTCTACAATCTTCGAATCGACAAAATTTCAAATATTTAAATTTCCAAATTCTCAAACTTCAAAATTTGGAAATTTAGAAATTCCTAGATTTAAAAATTTGTAGATTTCCATATTTCTAAATTTCATAATTTTCAAATAACCAAATTAGCAAATTGCCGTATTCCCACACTGCTGAACTTTCAAATTTTCGAATCACAAAAGTCTCAAATATTCTAATTCCCAACTTGCACAATTTTCAAATTCTCAAATTCCCAAATGCATCCTAAATCGCCCCAAATTTCTAAATTTCTAAATTTTTAAATTTCTAAATTTCTAAATTTCTAAATTTCTAAATTTCTAAATTTCTAAATTTCTAAATTTCTAAATTTCTAAATTTCTAAATTTCTAAATTTCTAAATTTCTAAATTTCTAAATTTCTAAATTTCTAAATTTCTAAATTTCTAAATTTCTAAATTTCTAAATATCTGAATTTCTAGATGTTCAAATTTCCGAATCACCAAATTACATAATTTCCAAATTCTAAAATTTTTAAATAACCAAATCCCCAAATCCCCAAATTTCAAAATCCTCAAATTCCCAAATTCTCAAATTTTTTAAGTCCAAATTCTTAAATTCTGAAAACCATAATTTTCCAAATCCCCAAATTCTTGAATTCCCAAATCCCCAAACCTCAAATTCCCAAATTCCCAATTTCCAAAATGAAAAAATGTCTAAATATAATATTTAAAATATAACATAAAATTAATTTTATTATTGAAAATCATAAAGTAATACAAACTTTGACATAGAGATAATAAAAGAGGAATCTGCTTCTTCATTTCTCGGATGGCTGGTTTTTCATGTCCATCTTCCTAAAATATATTTTCGTCTTCGTTACAGTTATTAAACTTTTTTATTATATTATTCTGCAATGTATTATACATAATAACGATGAAGGTATATTATTATAATATAAAGTATACTATAAGTAAAATATATAAGTATTTGTTTTTTCCTATTTAGAAACGATAATTTTAGTATAATAAACGTACGGTTTCCAATCACTGACCAAATATAAAACAGGTTTTCTTAATACCAATATATCACTTTCAGTTACCTACAGACGAAAGAAAACGGATATAGCTGTCAAAGTGTTAATTGCTTTAGTTGGTAAAGAGTAATTAGCGAGTAAGTGACAGCGTGTCACTAAAATGGAAATGAGAAACATTGAGCAACGATAAATGTGTAATACTAGCTAATTATGTGTAAAACTCAATGGAATTCTTTTCAAAATCTTTGAAAAGATGAAAGAGGTATATAATAAACAAACATGCTATCTCGTACATAAATTTTCTAATCATATAAAATGATTTTCGAAGGTCAAGGAATTCATGAAAACAAATAAAATTCAGTAAAATTTGTATTGCATTAATTATCTACATATATAAATCGATATTGGTCAATTTCTTATTTCATTTTATCCATATGAACATTTCTAACTCTTTATTGTATCATGTTTCAAATTTACTTGTGAGATGAAATTTCTCATAAGATAAAATAATTTCTACAACGCAAATGATCCCGTATTAAATAAGATAAAAACATTATCATATAATTTTTTATTTTTCATTTATCCGTTGTTTATATAGGAGTTGTTCACGCAACTGTATCAGATTATAACTCCGTTATCAGTGCAGATACAGAAAAATGTCAGAAAGATGAATGGTTCAAAGAGTACTATATTCGGGGGACCAAGTTTTTTTTTGGAAGCGCAGTGATGCATGTGCATTCAACGATTGTATTGTTTTTTTAAATGGAAATGTATAATTTTTTTACACAGTTCAATTCATCTCGCCATTCTGCGTAAAAAAGTATTGGAGTGCAATAGTGAAAAAATTTTAGTTATCACGGTATTTTAGGAAAATATCTTTATTTAAGATGTTGAAACGCTTATTCATTACACTGTACACATTTCAGACAACGCTTTGCAATTTTGTTCATAACTGAGTTAAGACGATCTGTTTATTGTTGCACATTGCACTACCCGTTCTTTCAGAGCCTCTACAGAATTTATAGAATTTGAATGAATCTTATCTTTTAAATGACCGCATAGAAAAAATCAAAGGGATTTGGATTAGATTAAGAGTGGCCAAGACAAGGTACGTGTGCCAATAAGTTTATCCTCATACTTATTTTTTAAATATTATATGATCACTCTTGAATTGTATGCAAGTGCGCCATCTTACCAGAAGAATTCCAAATTTAGTTGACATGAACTGTTTCGGCATCTTTTTCAATAACATTTTCTTAAAATACCTAGATAAATAATAATTTTTTTATTATTATTCCCCAATACATTTTTACGTAAAATAACGAAAGAAATTCAACTGCGTAAAAAGATTACGTTTCCATTAAAAAAAAATAATTCAGTTGTTGAATGCAAATGTTCTGCTGCATTTTTAAAAATTTGGTTCGCAGAATATACTACTTTTTGAATCATTCATCTTTCTTCATTGATATTTGTCTCTATTACGACTGGTAACAGAGTTATAATCTGATACAGTTGCGTGAGTCATCCTGTATAAGGTTGTTCAAAAAAGTTAGAACCAAACTTATACCATGTGGTACTGAAATTAAACAGATGAAATAATGATATAAACTTATGTGGCCAAGACACGTGTCCTAATGAGTTTATTGCCATATTTATTTTTTAAATATTGTATGGTTACTCTTGAATCATGTACATGTCTACCACCTTGCTAGAACAATTTCGAATTTAAAGAATTTTTAATGTTTTTACAGTAAAAATACTACATATTTAGACCACTTTCTCCAATAAAATTATCGAAATTATTTGTCCTCAATAACATTTTCCTTTTTTTACATGAACACATACAAATTTTGTATGCAACGTCATTCTTCATTTTTCCTCTTCTTTTTTTCAATATTATATCACTCGTTTCTCTATTTTTTCAAATTAGTCAAATTTGTTTATTATTTATTTAGTCCAATTATTTATTAAATTTTCTTATTATCAAATATATTATTTGATATATCAAATATATTTATTTTTATATTTGTAGTAAGCAAATAATACTTATTTTCAATATAAAAAATTTAAAAATCATGTAACAAAAATTTAGTCAATGTTTAGTTTCACTTCAATCTTGTTTTAGTTGTAGTATTATTATAGATCGCCTGTATTTTATATGTCAACGTTTAACATGTAAACGTACAACTGTGTTGTAGTAAATTTAAATGAAAACCCATAGTAAAGCAATTGTTTTGTAAACGAAATGTTCTAGTTTTACTTCTAGAACTCAGTTCGGTAGTTTAATTTATCGACTATTTTTTTACCGAAACTCCTGAAACTCAAATAAATGCCTTCTACACCGCATTGCCGACATTCAAGAAGAAATAACAGCTTCATTAGCATTGGACCTTTGCCCTGCACCCTTGTAACCCATTCCACAACTTGAATAATAATTAGAAACTGGAGAAACATAGGAAATGTGTGAGGTACTTCTTCTTATACACTATGTTATGCCAGGCAAAAAATATTCGTGATTTCATAACTCGTTCAATTCATATCTAACAATTATACCAAATTAATTAGTAACATTTTTATCGTATTAATTGTTACAATAATTTACAGTTATTTCTGACTGAACTGCACATTTTTACATAGGACAATTTTAAAAAATATTGTAATAATATTTTTATTCATTGAAAAAAAGATCAGTTCGTGAATTATATCAAATTCTGTTATGAAATATGTAATTTCTTGAAATTTTCGATATCTGTCAAATTGTACATTTTTTGAATACATTAATTCTTTTCTTGAAAATTTTTTTCACTTAAAAATTTTGCATCGTCGAAATTGTTGCTGTCCTCTTTTGCGCGGGAGAGACAAGGATCGTTAAAGCTTCTCAGTTTCTCCACCAGAGATCCCTAATTCGTTATATTAATCTTTTAAGAACATTTCAGTGCAGTCGTTATCGAAATCGGATGATTTTGAGAATAAAATTTCATCTTTCTTCGACAAATCATTAAAGTCTCATCAATTAATAAATTATTGAAAGAGATATTTTGCCGGATTTGAAAATTCTTAAGTTTTAGGTTAAGTTGAGATATCAAATGTCCGATTTTGTAATATCGGAAATATATTACGATTGTCAACATAAAAAATATGATAAATTAGTATTATTCAATAACAGTTGCAAGATTAAAACTTGCCAATGACTATATAATTAATTAGTTTTGTTAGAATCAGCGATGAATTTATTGATGGTAATACGTGTATTTATAATAGGGTGACATAATTGATCTAAATTATTCAAATACGACGTATCATTAAAAAAAGTTGTTAAATACATCATTAGAGAGTAAAATATGTCTTCCTTGTTAACGTATGAGATGGTCGTTAATTTTAATATAGTAAAATTTGTGATATTTTAATGGAAACCTGAGATGTTCAACATTCAAATATCGAATTGCTAATATTTTACTATTTTCAATATTTGTAGACAATATTGTATTGACAACACGTGCTGATCGAAAATTTAGGAAGTTGTAAATTTGGAAACTGGAGATTTGACAATTTTAGAATTTAGGAATTTAGGAATTTGGAAAATGGAGATTTGAAAATTTACGAATTCACGAATTTGTACACGCGAAAATTGGAGATGTGATAATTTAGGAATTTAGAAATCTGCAAATTAAAAAATTTAGAAGTATGATAATTTTAGGAATGAAAAATTTCAGGATTTATAAACTTGATAGGAAACTTCATAGATTTTGAAATTTAGAAACTTGAAAATTTGGAGATTGAAGATTTGTCAATTTATCAATTTGACAATTTGACAATTTACATATTTTAAAATTTTTAAATTTATAGATTTATAGACTTGCAAATTTGGGCTTTTTTGAAATTTCGAAATTGGAGAATTTAGATATTAAAGGTTTGTAACATTGGGAATTTGTCAATTTGACAATTTGCAAATTTAAAAATTAAAAAATTGACATATTTGAGAGTTTGGTGATTTGAAGATTGAAAAATTTCGGGATTTACAAACTTGCAAAGAAACTCCATGAATTTTGAAATATAGAAACTTGAAAAGGTGGAGATTGAAGATTTGTCAATTAATCAATTTGACAATTTGACAATTTAAATATTCTTAAATTTTTAAATTTGGGGTTCGGTAATTTGAAAATTAAAAAATTTCAGGATTTATGGACTTGTAAATTTGGGCTTTTTTGAAATTTAGAAACTTGAAAATTCACATATTGACGATCTATAACTTTAGGAACTTGTCAATTTAACAATTTACAAATTTTTCAATTTGCAAATTTAGGAGTTTGGTAATTTGAAGACTAAAAAATTTCGGGATTTATAAACTTGTAAAGAAACTCCATGAATTTTGAAATTTAGAAACTTGAAAATTTGGAGTTTGAAGATTTGTTAATTTGACAATTTACGTATTTTAAAATTTTTTAATTTGGGGTTTGGTAATTTGAAAATTAAAAAATTTCAGAACTTTCAGATTTTATAGACTTGTAAATTTGGGGTTTCATTAATTTTGAAATTTAGAAACTTGGAAATTCAGATATTGAGGATTTGTAACTTTGGAAATTTGTCAATTTGACAATTTACAAATTTGGGAGTTTGGTAATTTGAAGATTGAAAAATTTGGGGATTTATGAAATCTTGCATCGTCAAAATTGTTGCTGTCCTCTTTTTTCTCGCTGGAGGAACAAGCATCCCCGGTGCTTCTCAGTTTCTCCACCAGATGTCCCTAATTCGGAAAGGTGAACTTGTTTCAGAGCACACGAGAGAGAGTCTGAAAAAGTACAAGTGGTCTCTTCTGCTTACTTGATAGCAATTCTATGGCGTTTCCACTTCTATCGTGGATATAAAACCACCTCCTGCCACTCTGACTTTTATACAGATTCAGCTTATGAGTTTGAATGGATGCGCTGTTTCCGCCGAAACCGGAACTTCAATCGTTTAACCCTTCCTATCGATTCGTCTGACCTTTTCAATAGGAATGCTAATTTCGTCTGATTTTTAATTCATGAAACATTTTTTTCAATGGGACGACTTTATTGAGCTTCTGCGATCGTGTACGTAGTTCGTGTTAATAGAGGGAAACTAGAAATCGCGTGAATTATGAAAGATCATAAATGAACGGGATTTATTGCGCACTGCTCGCCGTCGCAACGCGTCAGAAAATTGGAGAATAATTTTTCCAATTAAGTTCTGTTACAAACGCAGTGTGTTATTAAATATTTTATGTCTTCAATTTGAAAATGATTTTTAGTTGCGTATGTAGGTATTTAAATTTTGGATTTGTTTATATGAACCCTTAATCAACATACATGCCACACTGGGACGTTTAAGACCTTAGCCAAGTAAAATTGTTTTTTACAAAGAACTTATTATTTTCATATTATTTTATTTATTATTTCTTATTATTTAAATTAACAAAAAAAAATTATAAATGATGTTTGAAAGTTGTTTCAACATATTTTACAACTAATTTCAGTTGAATACGAAAAAAAATTCAAAAATGTGAAAAAAATTGAAAAATGTGAGTTTTCATAGAAAAATTCAAAACTTTTTTCGATTTTTATATAAAGAGTTATAATTTTAATCGAACACTCTTGAGATATGATAGTTTGAGGAAAAAATATTAAAGATATCGGTGTTTCAAAAAAGGTATTTATGCAGATATTCAAGATATGAAAGTACTAAAATTAAAGCTAAATTCGTTGGATCGTTTTATACCCCAGCGTGAGTATGGGTTAATAAAAATTTTAAATCGTCAACTGTTGAATTTTCTATATTTATAGTACTCACAGTTGAAAATATACAATATAGCGTTTGTATTAGATTTATAGATTGTAAAGGAGCTGTTTTTCTGTAATAAATTATGCTAGCAGTGATTCATGTCAACGTCGCTTAAGTACTTTAACTAATTTAAACTAATTTTATTTTACAAGGTAAAATAATTTTTAAAAAGGCTTTAAACAAATCTTTATTTTACAAGGGCTATAACCATTTAGTATCAATGGTTATTAAAGGTGTTTATATGGTATGAAATGTGACTACAGTAACATAGTATCAAATGTTTAATAGAAACCAAGAATGACCGAAGACCATCATAAGAATAAACATAAGTAACAAACACAATAAAATAATATAAAGTAACGAACCTATTTTAACAATATGTATTAATAATTATGTGTATTGATTGATAATATTTATTTACTGTAGAATTAAGAAATGATTTATTGCTTTTATCATTTTCTACACTATGAACAAACTTTTTTACAAATATTTAAAAAATGTTCAAATTCAATTTTCTTAAAAATAAAGCCATATAAGAAAACAAAATTTATTCCATATTTTTTTTTTAGTTATTTTTCTATGTTGATTTACACATTTTGCGGTTGTACCACCATTTTGAAAACAAAGTCATTAGGCTACCTATGTAGTTATGATTTTATAATTATATTACTACAACAATACGTAATAACGACAACAATAATGATAACAATTTCGGTAGTAATTCTAATGGCAATGATATTGGTTAAAGTGTGAATGATTACACTGTTACATTGATAATATAATATTGCCTCGAAACAAGCAACAGTTTTGAGCTTCGAAATTAGCAAATTTTTATCTCCACTTTCTTGATTGAAGTCCGCCGCCGAGTGAGAGATCCGTGAAACCTAAGATCTAATAACACTGTACAACAGCTAACTGATTTCGTAACCGCCACTATGAAATTCTTATAGATTTTTGCGACCTGAATACGAATCTGAAATCCGTTTTTCTCTAGGACGCACAGTTTTTGAGAAAATTAATGTTAAAAAAAATTGCAAATTTTCAACTTTGGAAATTTTTTGTACTTTTACCATAGTAGCTATTCAATGGCTTTTTACACGAGAAAAATCTGTGAACTTTCCCGAATAAAACGATATAAATTGTTATTACATTGTAAACATTTAAATATGTTTAAATAATGGTCAAAGTAAGAAAGTCACCAAAAACGCACCAATTTTTGCTGATGTTTTTCAATTTATTTAAAAAACTATGGGTCTAGGCGAAAATCTAACCATCGTACACGATAGAGCAGACATTTCTGCTGAAGAAACCATCAAGCGAAGTTACAAAATCACTTTCGTTTTCTTTTTATAAAAAAAATAGTTCGGCAAAACACGCGCCGCTGCCAGTGGTAGTCCATGTTGACGCGTTGCGCCGTTCAATTATTCCGTTACGCCAAGACAGTAAGCAGTGCGACTACCGCGCCGCGCCAACATGGAGTACCACTGGCAGCGGCGCGTGTTTTGCCGAACTATTTTTTTTATAAAAAGAAAACGAAAGTGATTTTGTAACTTCGCTTGATGGTTTCTTCAGCAGAAATGTCTGCTCTATCGTGTACGATGGTTAGATTTTCGCCTAGACCCATAGTTTTTTAAATAAATTGAAAAACATCAGCAAAAATTGGTGCGTTTTTGGTGACTTTCTTACTTTGACCATTATTTAAACATATTTAAATGTTTACAATGTAATAACAATTTATATCGTTTTATTCGGGAAAGTTCACAGATTTTTCTCGTGTAAAAAGCCACTGAATAGCTACTATGGTAAAAGCACAAAAAATTTCCAAAGTTGAAAATTTGCAATTTTTTTCAACATTAATTTTCTCAAAAACTGTAGGTCCTAGAGAAAAACGGATTTCAGATTCGTATTCAGCGCGCAAAAATGTATAAGAATTTCATAGTGGCGGTTACGAAATAAAAAAAAAGTCAAAATTTGTTGTACAGTGTAATTTTTACGGTTGACCAAACAGTTTAGTGAAAAGAGGACAGAACATGTATATTTATGTCTCACTCTAACACACAACGATTTAAAAAACAAAAGCAAGCCGAATAGCATATCACCTTCGAAATAAGCAACTGGCCGGTCCCGAGCGTGTTGCTTATTTCGAGACAATACTGTACATTAGGGTTAGAGTATTCAAAAAATATGTAAACTATATGGTGTACATAAAGAAGATAAAGTACATAGAATCAGTAAAACGCGTAAAATGTGTAAACTAAAGTTAATACTTTCTATCATATCTACTGCAAGTAAATATAAACATATTGTTAAATTCGCATGTACTGATGTACTGAATTTTTATTATTAATGGAGCAAATGCTGACTTTGCCTTTCTACGTTGACTGGTTTATTAATGTGTGTTTGTCTAATGTTACAAAAATTCTGACTTAAAACTATCGATTTGTGGTTTTTATAAATATTCGAATGTGGGCGTGTGTTGCGGGGTGATGACTAAAATTAGGGTGGGAAAATATCGCTGTCCAATCATAGTTTGCGGATGATGTCGGGGTTGTTCTTCCCTTTCCTCTAGGTACATTTTTTGGAAAAACCCAAGTTCGAAGGCAGGTAGTATGTACCGTTTGAATGTTTTGGGCCTATAGTTTTATGATATGTCTATTGCCGACGTCTATGAAAGGGAAGTAAATCCTGAACCGTCATTTAGTTTTTTCTTGATCATAAATATTGAAATAAAATTAAAAATTCAGAATTGGTAAACGACCCTTCTAAATTGTAAATAACTGAGCTCTTAACATTCCGCCCGCCTTGAACGACTGGCGTTCAACAATGATGTATACAATATATCGTAGTGTTTGAATAAAGTTCGTATATGTGTGTTGATTTGAATAAGAGTGTGTGACGCATTAGTGTTGCTTAAAATTATACAGTACGTTTCAGATGTAAACATAGAGTACACTTTTAGAATACAATACAAGTTCTAAGTACAAGAGAAACATAGTCACAATGAATGTTTGTATATTAAATGGAGCGTTTCCTTGATTGGTCTCCTGGTAGAGCATCTATTTCCTGATCCACTGGCAAGATGCATATCTTCGTCAGAGGTCGTTTTATTACACCTTCTGCAGTTTTGATTGACACCACCCGTGTGATGTTGTCAGCTCCGGGATGTAATTCAGCAATTCGTCCCATTCTCCATTTGAGTGGTGGAACATTGTCATCTTTGATTAGGACCATAGTTCCTGGACCAAAGTTGGTTGGTGATTTTGTTCGCCATTTGTTACGTTGTTGTAATTGATGAAGGTATTCTGATTGCCACCGCTGCCAGAAATGCTGTAACATGCTTTGCAGGTGCTGATAACGGCTGAGACGATTTTCTTTTACATGACGCAAGTCAGGTTCTGGGAATGCGGTTAGTGATTCGCCTATTAGGAAATGTCCAGGAGTAAGAGAGGATAAGTCTGTTGGATCATCGGAGAGAGGACATAAGGGTCGGGAATTTAAACATGCTTCGATTTGAGTTAGTATTGTATACATTTCCTCATAGGTTAATCTAGTTTCGCCGATGATTCTCTTTAAATGATGTTTTGTGGATTTGATCGCTCCTTCCCACAATCCTCCGAAATGTGGAGCCCGAGGAGGTATTAAATACCATTGAATGTTATTGTCATTTAAAAATTTTTCTACGCGCTCATGAAATTTGGTATCCTTAAATAATTTTCCTAGATCTAAAAGCTCGTTACGTGCCCCGACAAAGTTTGTGCCATTGTCTGAAAAAATGGTGTGACAAAGGCCGCGACGTGAAATGAATCGTTTTAAGCAGTTTAAAAATGACTCAGTGGTCATGTCTGTTGCTACTTCTAAATGGACTGCCTTAGTCGAGAAACATACAAATAGACAAAGGTATGCTTTGAGTGTGACTTTCGAACGTGTTTTTTCTTTAATGAAAAAAGGACCGGCATAATCGATGCCGCATACAGAAAACGGTCGCGCTGGAGTAACTCGCGCAGCAGGTACGTTTCCCATCAGGTAGTTGGGACTGATGGGTTTGACTCTAAAGCACCGAATACATTGTTTTATGACTGTCTTCAATAATCTTTTTCCTGACAACGGCCAGTAACGCTTGCGTATAGAATAAAGGGTCGTGTTACAACCGGCATGTAGTAAGCGTAAATGCTCGCGTATGAGAATTAATTTTGTGATGTGATGTTTTGACGGTAAAATGATAGGATGCTTCTGGTCATATGAAATTTTTGCATTTACGAGTCTACCACCTACTCTAAGTATTCCATCCTTGTCCAAAAAAGGGTTCAATGAAATTAGTGAACTAGAATTTGCCACAGATTGATTTGCTTTCAGATGTTTGATTTCATCAGAGAAGAAATTGGATTGGACTATTTTAATAATTGTTATCTCTGACTTGATTAATTCTTGTAATGTCAGCCGTTGATGTGATTCCTTTTCATTTGAAGTAATTGTACCTTTGCGTTTAAGAATTTTTATGCGTATGTTGTTTATAAATCGTTGACAATATGCAATTACTCGTATTAGTCGCGTGTAACAAGAGAATCTATCAAGTGCGTCTGTATTTATGACAGAAGTGAATGTGTAACTCGTTCTAATTTCTTCAGAAACACTCTCTGCAGGGATTTGATTATTGTTATTATACATTTGTTCAGGTAAATTTTCTTGCAACCAAGATGGACCATTCCACCAAAGCTTGTTGTTAATGAGTAA
Organism: Megachile willughbiella; assembly: GCA_945859595.2. NCBI lineage: Eukaryota > Metazoa > Arthropoda > Insecta > Hymenoptera > Megachilidae > Megachile > Megachile willughbiella. The sequence goes on from OX243796.1 coordinate 18,901,107, forward strand.
AGTTGGACTAATTCCCCGTGATATGATGTCAGCAGGATTCTCAGATGACGCGACATGTAACCATTTCCCATGCGATAATGTTTGTATTTCTGCTGTTCGATTTGCCACGAATGTTTTCCATTGTTTTGATGGAGAGTTGATCCACGCAAGAACTATTGTCGAATCACACCAATAATATTCGTCGCAGGTAATGCCTATTGACTTTCGTACTTTCGTTGCAAGCTGGGCTAGTAACTGAGCGCCGCACAGTTCTAATCGCGGCAAGCTAATAACTTTTAAAGGAGCGACTCTAGACTTCGCGCATAATAATTGAGTTGTCCATGTACCATTTTTATCTAATGCTCGTAGATATATACACGCTCCGTAAGCCTTTTCTGACGCATCAGAAAAGCCGTGTAATTCGAGTTTTTGAGTTTCCGCGGGTAAAGCTCGTCTCGGAATTTTAATGTCATTTATGTGCATAAGTTCTTCGCGGAATGTACTCCATCGAGAGTGGAGATGTTGAGGTAATGATTCATCCCAAGCAGACTGAAGTTGCCATAATTCTTGTAGAATAATTTTTGCTTGAATAGTGGCTGGACCAATCAAGCCGAGAGGATCGAAAATTTGTGAAATGTCTGAGAGGATTGTGCGTTTTGTGATACGTGAATTTATAGGATTTTTTACCGAAAATGTTAATATGTCTTGTTCAAAATTCCAAAATAAACCTAACGTCTTTGAGCTATTGCCTGATACTAATTGTAATTGATTTTTATCGTCTGCTTGTGATGTGAACACATTGGGTTCGTTCGATGCCCATTTACGAAGTTCGAAACCTGAAGAGAGAAGAATGTTCGTTAGGTCATCCTTCAATTGTACAATTTCAGTGATTGAATCTGACCCTGTTAATAGGTCATCTACATAAAAATCGCGTAAGATAGCGCGACCTGCAAGCGGATAAGTTTCTTGGTGCATTTTTCCAACATGTTGGAGAACCTTAGTTGCAAGAAAAGGTGCGGATGCTGTGCCGTATGTTACTGTATTTAATTCGTAAATTTTAATCGGTTCATTTTTATCTTTACGCCATAATATACGTTGGAATTTTCTATCTTCGTTTCTCACTAAAATCTGTCGATACATCTTTGCAATATCTGCTGAAAGAACGTATTGATGCTTCCGAAATCGTAAAAGGATTGACGTTAAATCGTCCTGAACTACGGGTCCTACCCACTGAACGTCATTTAAGGAGAGCCCTGATGATGTCTTGGCAGATCCATCAAAGACTACGCGTAACTTTGTGGTGGTACTACTCGCCCTAAAAACTGCATGATGAGGTAAATAGTATCCTTCTTGTGCATGTAATTGTTCTAAGTTTGTAATTTCACTCATATGCCCTAATGATTCATATTCCTCTAAAAATTTGATATATTCTTCTTTAATTTCTGGTTGCCTAGCTAATGTGCGCTCTAAATTGAAAAGTCTTTTTTCAGCGTGATGTATAGAGTTGCCTAACTTACTAATGTTTTCTTTGAATGGAATAGCTACAATGTACCTGCCATTATTGTCTCGCGTTACAGTAGAATTGAAATGTTGTTCACAATAATGTGGAGAACCTGTACTATCAGCTACACTGCCTTCTATTTCCCAGAACTTAGTTAACTGCTCGTGAATTTGTTCGTTTGTTACTAAATGACAAATAGTGCGTGTTTCTGCAAATGAAGGGGAGAGATCTAAATTTCCTACCACAATCCAACCCAACTGTGTTTTTTGTAATGAAGGGTGACGAGGTCCTAATGAATGGCGACCTACACACATTAAATCCCAGAATAAATCTCCACCAATAATCATATCAACTTCCCTGGGAACATTGAAATGTGGATCGGCTAAGAATTTATTAGATGGAATTTGCAGCAAGGAAGAATCAACTGGTCGATTTGGAATGTTCTCAGTTATTGTAGGTAAAATTAAACAGGAGATTGATTTTGTGAACCCGTTAAAACGCGATACAATATGTGTGTGTGCCTGATATTCGATGTTTTTTGCTAATTTACTAATCCCTGAGACTCTAACGTTTATCTTATCGCGATTTAATTGTAGCTTGTTGGCTAATTTCTCTGAAATAAAATGGGATTGTGATCCTGAATCTAAGAGAACACGGCAATCGTGGCTTATTCCATCGTGATCTTTGATGTGAACCGTGGCAGTAGCTAACATAGTAACTTTATTTTCTAATGTAATGACTGTTTGTGCTGTAAGTGTTTCGTGCGTGTCAGTGATAATGTGTGCGTTTACATTGGAAGTATTTGGTTTCGGCATTGAAGACCCTACATGAGTTTGAGGTGATGTGTTTGAAATGTAATCTATGTGTAATAATGTGTTGTGTTTTTTATAACATTTTCTGCAAACGCTTCGTGTACAATCTATGCTCCGATGTCCTGCGTTGAGACAATTGAAACACACGTGCAAGTCTTGAATTTTGGCTCGACGTTCAGTGGGAGTTAATCTCAAAAAACTAGAGCAGCTATGTAAGTAGTGGTTTCCCTTGCAGAGGGAGCATATCGTCTCAGTGTTGGTTACATGTGTCGTAACGACTCTGAATTTATTTTGCCTTGTTTCATTTGTGAATTTGTTAGAAACTACTTTGTCTGAGTTGATTCTTTCGAGATATTTACAATGATTTTCTAAGAAACTCATCATGTCACGCAAAGTAACATTTCCCTGAATATGATTCATTTTTCTTTCCCATTCGCGCTGTGTATTATTATCTAATTTTGAAGTGAGCAAGTATATCATAAGAGTGTCCCAAGAATCTGTGGGTTCACCCAGTGCTTTTAACGCTAAAAGATTATTGTTCGTATTATCTATCAAATGTCTTAATCCGGACAAAGATTCCCTGGTGCAAGATGGAACTTCATACATAGACCTAACGTGATGATATTTGAGTGTCGATAGATCCTCGTAACGATCTTTTATTCTATTCCACGCAAGAGTGTAATTTATGTCCGAAATACCTAACGCTTCAATCGTACGTGCTGCGCTACCCTTTACTGACGAATTCAAGTAATGAAATTTTTCTATGTTTGAAAGATTCATGTTATTATGGATGAGTGACTCAAATGTGTCTCTAAACTTTACCCAATTGCTATATGAGCCGTCAAAAGTGGGCAATTCTATTGTCGGTAATTTAACACGGTTTTCTGTGCTGGTATTCGAAAATGCGGGCGTAAGTAAGCGAGTAGACATTTCAGGGATGACTTGAACTTGTTGAGGTCGAGATTGCGAAATTATATCTTCAGCAGCTGCTGTTAGTTGAAAGAACAAGTTTTCAAAGGAATCGCGTACCTCTGCATGTTCCTGAATTGCGGAGGGTTCTTCGACTAAGGACTCGATTTGACATTGTAGCGTATCAAATTTTTCATACAATGGTGATATTTTTTCTAATCTTTTTTGAAGTTCCGTGACGGGAGATGAACGATCAAATGATTCTAAGTAGTTTTTGAATCGCGTCAACGAAGCTTTAATTTGACCGCGACTTAAGACAGCTTGTTTCAATGTGGAATCCATGATTATTAATAATAGTAACTCAAATCAAAGAATGTTAAAAATGACTTACAGTATGGCGATCAGGAATGAATTAGGAAGGCGTTAACCAATGTTGTTTTGTTGAATCCCTTCTTGAATCTGCGATGTAACTGCACCCTTTTCTGGCTCGGCGAAGACGTTCCTCCTGGGATGCTGGGACGCTGAAGACTCTCAATGATGGGATGACAGCAGCAGGTCCTTGGTCAGCCTCCTTCGTTTGATAGAACTTAGCAGGATGGAAGTTCGCTGTACCAGTTGAGATGGCGGTTTCTTCGTTCAACTCACAATTGATCTTGGCGTCTTTACAGGCACTGAATACTTATAAAGTTCACCAATTCCGGAAGTATCCGGCTCGAAGGACCAAAAAATATGTTAAATTCGCATGTACTGATGTACTGAATTTTTATTATTAATGGAGCAAATGCTGACTTTGCCTTTCTACGTTGACTGGTTTATTAATGTGTGTTTGTCTAATGTTACAAAAATTCTGACTTAAAACTATCGATTTGTGGTTTTTATAAATATTCGAATGTGGGCGTGTGTTGCGGGGTGATGACTAAAATTAGGGTGGGAAAATATCGCTGTCCAATCATAGTTTGCGGATGATGTCGGGGTTGTTCTTCCCTTTCCTCTAGGTACATTTTTTGGAAAAACCCAAGTTCGAAGGCAGGTAGTATGTACCGTTTGAATGTTTTGGGCCTATAGTTTTATGATATGTCTATTGCCGACGTCTATGAAAGGGAAGTAAATCCTGAACCGTCATTTAGTTTTTTCTTGATCATAAATATTGAAATAAAATTAAAAATTCAGAATTGGTAAACGACCCTTCTAAATTGTAAATAACTGAGCTCTTAACACATATATAATAGACATCGCTCAGAGTCTATAAAACACGCAAAATATGTAAACTAAATTTAATACTTTGAATCACATCTATATCAAGTATAATTCCGTACATTTGTAAATTGCCTGAGATTTATCATCGCACACACTGTACAATACACTTTCATAACATTGTAGAAACATAAAAAGCGAGAGATGCAAACGTTTGTAATTTCGCTAACTCCAGCAGACAAATGACATTTCACTTCCGAAGAAAAACACGCGATTAAGAGCAGTCGGTACGCAAGCTTGAGAAAAGAAAAAGTTTGAAAATTCAGATTATGAGAACGTAGCTGAGCTGTGGTAACTGGCATCATCAACAAGACTTATCCAATTTACCTCGGTGTCAGAATGAAGCCCAAAAACTTCAGATAACACCAGTGCAAATTACCAGATCGCTTTTACAGTCAGTCGCATTAACACTATTTCTACCAAGAGGTGTCAAAAGACACCTTTCAAATTTTAACTTAAAATTATTCTCTAAGTTGAATCATTTCTCCACAAATAATTTTTTGACTTTTCATACAGTAGTTGCTAAATTAATTCAGCGATGTCATTTTCTTTCAGCTCATCCTAGATCTAGAAATATGCATATGGTATACTTATTTCTATTATGACGGGTCTTTTGACACCTTAAGGATGACAGTGTCTAATTTTAAACCATTTTACATATAAATATCAACACCACTTTGCAGCATCATATCAGTTATAATCAGATGAGAGAATCCCGATTTCAGTTGTAACGAAAAATACAGAAGTTGCATAACTTTGATATTCCCTTATTTCCTGTTATGTTGTATTTTAGTGTACACTGCTATATTTATATTTTTGTAGATTGATAAATTAGGCTAGAATTTACAACCTGATAATCTCTAATAAAAACACATCAATGTATCAATAAATATATTCCTCAAATTATCTCCATTTAATTGATAATTTGAAATCCCAACAGTTTTGACAATTATTTGCATTCAAACGAAAAGGTGTGAAAAGATACCTTTTGGTCGAAATACATACATATATACAAAATTGTGGTAGAAATAGTGTTAATATTCGGACACAGCACTATTTATGCACTTGTTGTTTTGCATAAGAGCAGTTAATGTAAATATTATATTACTTATATTGCAGAAAGATTAATTTGCAATTCATTGCAGATTAAAAATAGGTTGAACTTCTGAAAAGCCCTCATTTTCGATTACCTTGACCTTGACATATATTATCAATATCATGATAACACGTTATCGTGTCACCTCCCCGAGTAACATTTACAAAATTAATGTCGCCGACCATTGTTTGTTAAGAAGTTATTAACAAAGGATGATTAAAAACTGTACTGTAATTATTCCATGAATCTGAACCTATCGATATAAAACACGGAAATATTTGGCTAGTATTTGTCGCACTTCGACATGTAAACATGCGAATAATATAAACACGTCATCCCAGATTTCATAATGTAGTAAAGTATCTAACATTCACGTACTAACATTCGTTTCTATTTGAAAAGAGTGATTGTGAAAATGTGCGACAAAGTAAACTTATTTTTATTGAGTTCAAAACTAAAGATAGAGCATTAACATTATAATATGATTAGGTCAAATTATATTATATGGGGTGGGGATACACAGTTTCTCCTCTGCCCATATGTCCGTTTCAAGACTAATTGTAAGACAAATAATTAATATAAACACTATGCTCATGGAAATGTTCAGATTTCCGTCAAAATTACGATGTACATATATTATGTATAAATCGTCAGAAAATATATAACGATCTTTTTTGTCAATAACTCTTTAGGGAACAATAGTCGCATCTTGTAAATGTTATTCGGGGATATATCATTATCTTGATAACATATGTAAGATTTAACTAAATATTCAATGAAAAACTTTGCACAAGAACTGTTAACACAATTTAACATGGGCTTTTAATACGTTTTTAACAAGGGTTTTTAGTATTAATTAATAAAAACTTTATATAGATTAATGAAACTGTTCTTTTGCTGTCTTTAAAGAAACTGTCATTTTCAACCCCTTTCTTTTTTAATCCAATCGTCAATCGTTCATCAACAAAAGACAGCCACCCGAGCAGATCACATTGGCTTGAGTTCCCCGTTTTCTTACACATATGTCAAAGTAAAGGTGATCGAATGTAGAGGCGGTCTCGGAGGTTTATCCTTAAAAATATATCAACAACTTCTTTTTGCTGTAATATTCATTTGAATGTTAGGAAAGTTAAAGTTTAAAGCAAAAGGCCGAAGCGGGCCACGTGCGTTTTGCCAGAACACTTTCCTGGTCCCAAGGCAAAGTTTTTCGAGGCCAAAAGGGCAATGAATGGTCGTCAAGGGCCATAGTGACGTTGGTGTCCTCGCGACCAACGTTTTGCCGAGAGGACATTCTTGTCCTGATTGTGGACGTGGAAACACGCCACAAAATAAACAGCGTTAGGATCCGGGTGAAGAGATTGACTGTTTCCGAGAACGAAATTTTTATTAACCCTTTGGTTTATAACATCAAGTCAGACTTGTGACATGCGTTACAGTTCAAATGTGACAAATCGTATTTATATAAAGATTGAGTTTTGAGTTCGCTACCAATTGTTACTTGTATTATTGAAGATCGCTAAATCCAAAATATACCTAGGATTTCAATGTTCTTTATTTAACACTGTAATAATTAGGTAGCTCTGACGCGACTGCCGAAAATCAATAAATAGAGTAATAAACCTAAGGAGTATCTCGATATGAATGGAAACTGCAAACAAAAGACTCGGCTAAGGCTAAGAGTTCTGACAACCAGATGTGAGTGACAATAAATCAAGGAATAACTCGCTAGAATGACTCCTTGGGTTCTATTTCTTCTACGGACAAAGAACTATTGATTCTAAACTACAAATGTGTATAAAGGAACGAAAAAGCCGTTAAACTATTGTATTGCTAAAAACTTGGACTGAGATCTAATTTTCTTGCTGCAATATGTATTCTAAGACCTAGCAATTAGGTGTTGTAAGCATTTAGCTTAGACAAGATTACGTGTGTCATCCAAAAACAGAGTGTTTAGTTCAATCTTATTAATATCAGACCCTATTGGTCCTTTTTCCTGATTTCTTACACATACACAGTATGTCTGAAAAGTAACAGAACTTTTTAAATAAAAAAAAAGTATTAGTTATTTTGCCAAAATTAATTTTTTTTATTCAGAATACATCCCTTCCGCATTAATACAGCGCTGGGCACGCTCAGGCAATGTTAACATAGATTTTTTTATGTTATTTTGCGGAATCGCTTCAATCACCCTCGTCACAGCTGCTCGGACTTGTGTAACAGTGTCATACAACGTTCCTTTCATGCCTAATTCCAATTTTGGAAAAAGGAAGTAATCGCATGGATATAAGTCAGGCGAATATGGAGGAATGTGGAGCACACAGACTTGTTTTTTCGCCAAAAATTCACGAACTGAGACAGTTCTGTGACATGGTGCATTATCATACAACAGAAACCAACTCCCTGGCGCTCGATATTCGGGCCTCACACGAACGATTCTTTTCCACAAACGTTCCATAACACCCAGATAATATTCGCCATTAACATTTTGTCCCTGTGGAACGAATTCCCGAAGTATAATTCCTTTAGAATCGTTTAGAATTTAGAAAAACCCAAAACCTAGCTTTGGGTCGTCTTCCAAAGTATCACGACCGTCCTGGAATCGCTTATACCACTCGAACGCACGTGTACGGGATAAACAATCGTCGTCATAAACATATTTCATTAATTCAAATGTTTCTGTAAAAGTTTTACCGAGCTTTACCGAGCAGAATTTAATATTCGCTCTTTGCTCCATCGTGATTTTGTGACACGGTGACGAAAGGTTGTGTCGCTTTAAACACTATAAGTTTACGATTCGTTGCTCGATTCCAATAACGATTGGTTTGTTTTATAGGGGAGCAATACTGTTTTCAAATAGCATATTGTTTTTATAGATGTCGCTAATAGTGTTCCTTAAATTTAAAAAGTTCTGTTACTTTTCAGACATACTGTGTATAAATCATTTCCTCCCGTATATAATAATAAAAATGCAGGAGTACTGCAGTGTCCGAATAACAATGTGTGTAACTGTATCCCGAAAACCATATTTTTGTGTCATTTATCAACGTTTTTCTCGATGTCCGAAGAGACGCGTTCTCATCGAGTGACTAGCAAAAGTGTTCGCAACTCGATATGCTCAGCGAATCGGTTGTACGCAGCGGAGACTCATCGAGTCACTGGTTCAAGAAGGTCGAGGGGTCACGGTACCCCACTTAAACCTTGAAGAGCACACGTACACGTAGACATCGAATCTCTGGACGGCGGTTGGCCATCAAAGGAACAGAGATATCAGCGACGTGCTGGCTTAGGTAGAGCGGCTTGGCTCTTTCGTTTGTCAACATGACCGACTGAGACCACGAAACCGTAGAATTTGCTCGCGTGAAAGCAGAAAATGTGGTCCGCCTTATCTCCCTGTCCCTCGATAGCGAAGGATCAGCCAGTTTTGTTTTGTTGCTCGTAAAACTCGCTGAGAAATTGTCCTGGTAATTATTTAGGAAGCGAAGGATTCCGATTTTGATTGATAATTATATAGAAGAAAACAGTTTGCTTTAAATTTATTGAATCGCATATAAATATTGTTTCTATAAGTAAAAGACAAGTTTAAAAAAAATATTATTTACAGTACTTTATATTTGCAGTTCAGTTACTAAACATTTCAGTGTTTGAAGATATCGGATTAGGAAATGAATAGTAATTTATATGCGAATTACAAATATCAAGTATAGAATATTTAATAATTTCTGGAGTAGGTAATTGTATAATAAGGGGTACTTTCACTGTTTTTATAAAGAAAATACAATTTTTATAGAATGGCATCTACAGTATTTTTTATTTTCGTTCTCTAGTTATTAACTGTTTGCACTCCTATGTGTGGAAATTTGAAACATTGAAGATTAAAGATATTAAACTTAGCAATTAGTAAATTTGAAAATCTGTCAAATTGAGAACTATAAAATTCGTGGATTTATATATTCTTTAATTCACAAGTTTCAAATTTTAAATACTTTTGAAACCACAAAATGCATATCCTAAGCTTTATAAATGTTAAATATATTTTGTAAATTTATAAATTCTAAAATTCGGAAATTCTGAAGTTCTGATATTCTGAAATTTGAGAATTAAAAACTTAAAAAATTTATAATATTTACAATAATACTACGTTCAGTAACCTTTGCTAATTTTGATATATTCCCTTTCGTTAATTAAAAACAATTACAAAAACAGAAGTAATATATTCAGTTTATTTGTAAAAATAAGATTGCTATTTTTCGCAATCAATTTCATAATAAGTTTTGTCGCCTGCACGTTATTCCTACAGCACAGCAATTTTTCAAATCAATTGTAGCGTTTCATTCAGAGAAAACGGTACAAATTTTGTTTATCTCGCTTGATTGTCAAACAACACGTACCAATTTTGTCCATCGTAGGAAATAAAAAAAGCATCCACGAGTCGTCAATTAAAAAACAGCAATCCTTTACAAGCAAGTGATAAAAATCGACCAACGACAACCATCAAAAATATTTCACTGTGTATACTGGCTTGTGTACGCAGTTCGTCAATCGTCAAAACATTGCAAGTTTGCAATAACTGTTCACACGTGAGTTGTCTGTGATGGACCATTAATTGGCACTGAAAGAACAGTGATTAAATTTCGCCACTTTATAATCATACAAGTGGGTATTGAACAGTCAACTCATTTTTTATTATAAACCCAATTTAACGATTGTTGGTAAAATAACAATCAAAGAATTCAAACAAGATTGACTATAAAATTCAGGATTATTTTTAATTTATTTGTAACGAACTTCCCTAAAAGTAGTATCTATATATTTCTCACAAATTTCAATTACAGTTCAATTAATTAAACTTTCAACCTGGAATGAGATGAAAGAATTTATCTCTGATTGATTATATTCATATTTTTGTAACGAATATAAATATTTATTTCATTTCTGAAATGACGTATATATAGTACTAAATATTCGTGTTATAAACTGATAGGAAAATGTTTAAAATGATTTTATACATTTATTTTTCTTGTGTAAATAAATAATTATAAAGATATAGGGCTTGAAATTGAGGCGGGTTTCATCTTGAATTGATTAAGTGACACAAAAGAAACTTTCAACTTTTCAGTCGAATAATTAAGTTTTACTAGCATAATTTTGATTTTAGTTAAATAATAAACTATTCAGTTTTTTAAATAAATAATCCAATATCTATTTTCCAGCGACTTTTTCTTCATCACGCAATGATGCACTCAAAAAACACGAATACACTTTTCTTTTTAAATGCAATTGTCCCTTTCTTTTATCATTCCTTTTCTGACATCAACTTTTCTGAGCACTGTGCAAAAAAAGTATTAAAGTAATATTTGAAAAATCAATATTATCATGTGATATCTCATACATTGTATAAGTCGTATATTTCGTTAAAGTTATTCAAACGTTGCGTTTCCGCAATGTGAACACAGGATTTCTTTATATCATTCATACAAAATTTCTTTTTTTTTCATACACAATTTCTTTACATCCTCCATACGGAATTTTTTCATATTTTTCATACAGAACTTCTTTACACTTTTCATACAGAAGTTCTTTATATTTTTCATAAGAAAATTGATATGATGATTGCTTCTGTTCGAATAATGTAGTTCAATTTTTTCATGTCTTTTACAGAAACAAATAGACGCAAACGCACTTTATGTTTGAGGTAAACTCATAAAAAGAAATCTAGAAGATTGAGGTTAGGCGAACATGGTAACCACGGTGTTCCAAACCATCTGTTACAATAAGTTTGTCGTAGGTAATTGCTTACAATGCGCGCATTGTGTGCTAGTTTATATCTTCCACGAAACGTTCAACTTATCAAAAATGCAACATATTACACGCAATATTGAGTTTGGAAACATTGTACTTTAATACTCTCGTACGCAGAATATTCCTAGGATACGATAGATGTAGGAAAACACATGCAGCTCCGTAAAAAAAACGTATTTGTATTTTTTAGGTACACTGTTGTGTTAATAAAAAAAAATGTAGTTGTAGAAAAATAGATAAACTTTTTCGTTAACAGCGTTTTTCTATTTTTTCGGGTATGATCCGTTCCAGTTAGTGATGTACCTTGTAGTTAATATTTATATATGACAAAAAATATCCAAATTCGTTGTTGAAAAGCTATTGTTTTATACATACTAGGAACACTTTCAAATACTTTATACAGTGCATTTTCAAAATTTTAATGATCTGAGCTTATGGCAGGAAAAGAGGTGAATAGAGGTGCAACGAAAGAGCAGATGATTTTCATTCCATTTTGGTGAAATACTGTATTTCTGTAATTTATGGTTGCATTACTTCAATTATGAAACAAATGTGTTACGAAAGTTTTACCCATCTTTGAATTAAAAGAAAATAATTATTTGCCACAGTGAAAACTGATGTATGTGATCACTACAGTGCGTTGTATAAATAACCTCTCAAATTTTCAGTGATCTGAGCTTCTGGTACGTAATTATGATCAGTATTCCTTAAATACTAACTCGTAATATGTAAACAATAAATTGCACAAAAATGAGGTAATAAAGCAAATATTAAGCTTGCTTACATAAAATCTGACTTTCAGGCGTTCCATAAATATACCAACCTTATGTTCGCTTTACGTTGGCGTCAATCGAGCTTCATGAAAAAACAGTTTCAAAATATTACCTTCATTTGTTACATTTTACATCGTAGGATTCGTTTATAAAGGTTAGAAAGTGAAATACCTCGCGGAGAAGGACCTTCAGAGTGAGAAAAAGCCATGATCGATGTGTTCCGCATTGAAGGCAAAGGTTACGGTTATATCGCGAAATAAATAGGTCGTTCAAAAAGTGCTATAGCCGATTATGTTAGTAAAAGACGTAACCGTGGCGAGGTGAAGCGTTCAGATTATCCTCCAGAAGTGTTTCCACGAGATAAACGTAAAATTCTACGATTAGCTTCTAACTCGGCAATGTTACTGCTTCAACTGCGAGATGATTGAAAATTAAATGTTGCAAAAAGTATTATCCGTAGCACCGTTGTAGCATCTCGCACATTGTTAAGACGAAAATAAAATCGGCATTACGCTGAAAAACGAAGATAATTCAACGAGACTTTCATTCGCTAAAGCAAACATGAGTACAGATTGGGGAAATATTAGTAAAAATATTTATTTTATAAGAAAATAATGTTTTGTAGTTACAGTTTGCGTTTGTAAGTTATTTTTAGTGACGAGGAAAAATTCAACATAGATTAACCAGATGGTTTCAGTTCGTATTGGCACGATATACGAAAAGATGTGAAATATTTTTTGAAACGCAATATCGGTGGTGTCTCGGTTATGATTTATGGAATAATGAACAGTGATAATTATACTTATACGTCAGAAAATGATTGGACTGAATACCACAACGAAAATTTAATTTTCATGCAGAATAATCGATTCATGAATTTGCACGTACATTAAGACGATTTGCCGAAAATAACATTCGGTTATTTGATTGGCCTGCACTTTCAACTGACGTTAATTCCATAGGAAATTGATTTATTAATTAATACTTATTTATTGATTAAATGCTCCAATAGCTGACACACCACGAATTCAAACAATAAATAAACAAGTAATAATAGAGGGGGATTGGTGTATTTATGCAATGCGTCACATATCTGTGACACCAATTATATTATCATATAAACGTACTAAATAATTATAAAAATATTTGCAACATAACAGATATATTTACTGAAAATCCCTGTACAGAAGATCTTTCAGAAAATTTAAATTAATTAATGGCTTTAAAAAGAATGTCCTGTTTATTGGTAGAAAACCCGACAAATTCAACGAAAATTAGTATTCCTTTGATAGGATAATCCTGTTCTGCCAGATCGCGGAAATTACACACTGTAAGTTCAGATGAAAAGTGACCCATCGCTGTCTAGAAAAGGTTTAACGCTCGACGGTATAATTCGAAGCATCAAGCAGCGTAAATGCTGAAGAATCCTGCATCAAATAACGAACGTTGGATAACGAATTTCGACGGCTTTAATCCGATTCCGTTTTTAAAGCGGATCTCGATTAAACCACGCCGCTTGCCTTAATGGAATTTTATTTCCGCATTAATTGAGGCGAACGTGTAGTTTTGAACGCGTCACGTTCATGCTGGCTATCTGCCGCTGATAAAACAACACAATATTGGAGCAGTAGAATTCCGACAATGTTTTAAAGGTATGATTTATAAAAACCGTCAAAAGCGTGGAAAACCCGATTCTTTTTTGTTCGTTTCTGTTTGTTGGTGATGTTGCATCGATCGAAGAATGCGCCAAACATTTTTTCCCTTTTCTGCTCATTTCATTGTTTCGTTTTGGAGAAATGATGTTTTAGTGAGATAGAGGAATTGGACTCAACATATTGAATACAATTAGGACCCTCTTTTACAGGTATTATATTTATTGAATATAATTACAGAATACAATAAATATAGTGTATACTTATACAAACGTAGAAACGATATAAATTATTTATTAATTGTAAATTAGTGATATTTCAATTTGGATACTATTTTTGTTGAAAGCATATCTTCTAGGTTTCCATATTTTTAAATTTTCATTAAAGTTCAAATCACCAAATTGAAAAACCGTCGAATATCCAAATTTCTAAATTCTTACGTATCAAAAGACTTAAATCTTCAAATTCTCAAATTTTCTAGCCCCTAAGATTTCTAAACTTCCCGAATGTTTGATTTGCAAGTTCCTGGAACTCTTAAATCTCCTTTGCTGGTTCATGAATTTCTTAAAATTCCAAATTTCTAAATTCCTAAATTTCTAAACTCTTAAATTCCAAATTTCCTAAATTCCAAAATCCCCATATTCATAAATTCCGAAATTTCCAAACTTGCCAATAGATGTTAATGTCATATCGTTCGTTAATAATAAATTGTTAATGACTGCACATATAACAATGAATAATAATTACAAATAGATATGATACTATTATCGATAAGAACTTTATAACAATACCTATTATTCGTTCTATTTTTTAATAAAACTGCCAAAATATGTGCGGAGTTCTGTATATTTTTTTATTTTATATTAAATTAGTTACAATAAAATATCCACGAAAAGCACGCTTCAGTTAATGAAACACTGTCTGCTGTTGGTCCTTTTTTTTGTAATTTAATTACTCTTTCATTTCAAATATGAACAGGAACAAAATTCCTCGATACAAAAAAAATTAAATGTGAACAAAAATGTTCTGTGCTTCAGTGCTCACCTGTAATAAATGTAATATAACGTGCAGAATGAAATATGAATTAATAAATATAAAGTCAGAATAATAGTAGTAGAATAAATAAAAATTGTGCCAATATGTTGAATATAATTTAATGCAATAAAAAAAAAGTTTAAAATTATTTTTATTATAGTAACGAATAATAGTGCAATATATATAATATAGTGTAATATAACAATATATTGTGTTACCTAACTTATTGTTTTAACCTAACCTAATCTGATACAATATGTTATATTATAAGGTGCAAAGAATAATATGAAAAATTAATAATAAAAAAAAAGTAATAACTCAGTCGATAACAACACAGGAGAACGAAATTGAAAGAATAATGCTGTTTTTATTTGTTACATACGTAATTTTCAATAATATTCACAAAAGGTTGACAACGAAAGAAATTATTTTTATTTAATCCATTCTGTAAAATATTACGCTTGCATTCTGTCTACACAGTTAGTAGTTCTACAAATCATGTACATATTTTATGTGTTTTTCTCACTTTTATTTTTTATGATGAAACTGTTTCTATTTATATATTATTTATATATTATAAAATTCGTAATATAAAAATTATAGTATAAAATTAAAGCTGCCAAATTATTGTTATTTTACTTATTTTTATTTTTATTTACTTTATTGTATTTTTATTTACTTTTTAGTTATTGTTATTTTACTTTACATTTCTTGTTTTTAAAATTATATTATAAAATTTATAATATACAAGTAATAGTAAAAAATTGATAAAATATTATAAAGTATCGATAAAATGTCAGTAAAATATTATAAAATAACCGAAAAACATGTGAATAAAATATTTACAGTGATGTTCAATTTATTGCATAATAAAAAGAGGAGTATCAGATCGCATGGTCATAAAACGTTGCAAAAACACGTACGATTGAATTCCTATTTACTCAAAATGCAATATACGTTTTACAGACGGGATTAAATAAAAAGTGCATATTATTTCAGTAACGTTAATATTGAATTTATCAAAATTAAATTTTTAAACAAACACAAAAAATAATAAAGGTTTGTTACGGTTGCACTACGTTATAAAGGAATAAAAAAAAATTGTCTTTTATTTCGCTAAGCAAATTATACTCCGAAACCTATGCTAATAATGAAGTTAAAAGTGAAACGTAACGTTAATATTTAATTTATCAATATTAAATTTTTAAGTCAATAAGAGAAATAGTGAAAGTTTATTACAATTACGATACATTACAAAGAAATAACAAGAAATTGCCCTATCACTTCTAAAATTGTAAAGAAACAAAAATAATTCTTCTATTTCGTTAAGCATATTATACAGTGAAAACATAAGCTAACAAGTTTCCACATGAATGAAAAATAATATTAATATTTCATCAATTCATATCAAGTGAATATCGAGGGTTTAAGATTATACTACATTGCAAAAGAATGTCAAGAAATATCTCTTGTGTCGTTTCTAAAATTCGTCCAGAAACAAAAATGGTTCTTTTATTTCGCTAAGCACATTATACAATCAAAAACCTCTGCTAATAAGTTTCTACAGGAGTAAAAAGTAATATGAATGTTTAGTCCATTTATATCACGTCATCAAGTGAATATCGAGGATTTAAGATTATACTACATTGCAAAGGAATGTCAAGAAATATCTCTTGTGTCGTTTCTAAAATTCGTCCAGAAACAAACATGGTTCTTTTATTTCGCTAAGCACATTATACATTCAAAAACTTCTGCTAATAAGTTTCTACAGGAGTAAAAAGTAATATTAATATGTAGTCCATTCATATCACGTCATCAAGTGAATATCGAGGGTTTAAGATTATACTACATTGCAAAGGAATGTCAAGAAATATCTCTTGTGTCGTTTCTAAAATTCGTCCAGAAACAAACATGGTTCTTTTATTTCGCTAAGCACATTATACATTCAAAAACTTCTGCTAATAAGTTTCTACAGGAGTAAAAAGTAATATTAATATGTAGTCCATTCATATCACGTCATCAAGTGAATATCGAGGATTCAAGATTATACTACATTGCAAAGGAATGTCAAGAAATATCTCTTGTGTCGTTTCTAAAATTCGTCCAGAAACAAAATGGTTCTTTTATTTCGCTAAGCACATTATACAATCAAAAACCTCTGCTAATAAGTTTCTACAGGAGTAAAAAGTAATATTAATATGTAGTTCATTCATATCACGTCATCAAGTGAATATCGAGGGTTTAAGATAATATTACATTGCAAAAGAATGTCAAGAAATATCTCTTGTGTCGTTTCTAAAATTTGTCCAGAAACAAAAATGGTTCTTTTATTTCGCTAAGCACATTATACAATCAAAAACCTCTGCTAATAAGTTTCTACAGGAGTAAAAAGTAATATTAATATGTAGTTCATTCATATCACGTCATCAAGTGAATATCGAGGATTTAAGATTATACTACATTGCAAAGGAATGTCAAGAAATATCTCTTGTGTCGTTTCTAAAATTTGTCCAGAAACAAAAATGGTTCTTTTATTTCGCTAAGCACATTATATACCCGGAAGCGTATGCTAATAATAAGTTCCTACAGGAGCGAAACCAGGTCATGAAAGCCTCAAGAACAGAGGACGTCGTAGAATAACCACGAAAGAATCTCGTCCGAGAGAGTGGTTCCCCCACGGAAGTCTCCTGGAACCGCAGTCCTCTGCCATTCTTTTTCTTTTCTTCCTGTCTGACCTCTCGTTCCGTCCTGTTCGAGGTCAAAGGTGCGATGGGACAGACGATTCGCAATTTGTACAAGAGAAGACATTGGCTAACGTTAAAGTCGGATGCGCACGATTGGAGAACTACCGGGATTACATCTACGACAGTTCGATGATGAAATCGACGGGTTAAAACTTTTTCTTCTCTGATCTTTTAATCTTGGGTCATAATGGAAAAATTAGTCGAGTATTCTCATTTGTAGACGTCGATTTTAGGCAGTTAAGAACTGTTATCACTTGAGTATTTTGAAAATTTGTACGAATATTTGGTTATGCTTGAATTATATTCATTTTGATTGGAGAGGTTTAATTTCATTTGGAGACGTTTTGTTTCGTGTGGAGATAATTTATGAACTATTATTACCTGAGGATGTTGAAAATTTGGTTATGTTTCAATTATATTCATTTTGATTGGAGAGGTTTAATTTCATTTAGAAACGTTTTGTTACGTGTGGAGATAATTTATGAACTATTATTACCTGGGGATGTTGAAAATTTGTATGAATATTTGGTTATATTTCAATTATATTCATTTTGACTAGTGAGGTTTAATTTCATTTGGAGACGTTTTGTTTCGTGTGGAGATAATTTATGAACTATTATTACCTGAGGATGTTGAAAATTTGTATGAATATTTGGTTATGTTTCAATTATATTTTTTTGTCGGAGGAGGTTTCAGCACGTTTGGAAACGATTTACGAACTATTATTACTTGTGGATTTCGAAAATTTGTACGAATATTTCATCACGTTTCAAAATAACATAGCGAGATCTTCAGACAACAGGTGGCTATATGAAATAGCCAGTTCCGAAAGTAGAAAGTAAAATTTGGTGATATAAAAGTATACATTAAAATATAATAAATAAGCTTACAGAAATCTTAAATCTCATACAAAATGGCTGGTTTCCACTTACAAGAAATAACGACATTGATAATATTTTCATCATTATGAAAGTAATTAAGGATTATATTATTTTCGTACGATCAACACTTTCATAATATGATAAAATAAACTTAGATTGTAAATTACAGGTAACCCTCCTATAACACGGTAGATAGGTTCCAAAAAATGCCGTGTTGTGTGAAACCGTGTTGTATGAGACCCAGAGCCAGCACAAAAAGGAGGGTTACGTTCCGAAAACTTATTAAAAACAAATATTTTTTTAATTCTACATAAATTTGTATTAATTTCTCTTTTCAAAAGACGACCCAAGATTTGTATCTTTACTTCTAAAGAAATAAATTTCCTCTTAAACATTGTTTTTTTATCTCTATCGGACATGGCTTGGGACTGAAACTTAATGTCTTAAAGGCGAAAAAATTATTTTTTAACACGCCGTGGCTCGACGCAGACTGCCGATCAGCAGCGTGAGACACTTTTGTCTTCAGGCCACGGAGATGAAAAGAAATACTTTCCGCAACACTGTATCTTTAAGACGGCAAGCCTCGCCGCGGTTGTAGAAATACAGTGTTGTACAAAGGTTTTTGCAATTTTCTTATTGTGTCAGAGCGAAACCGTGTTATAGGATGCCGTGTTGCAGGAGGGTTCCCGCAATTTATGAATCGTGTTATAGCGAAACCGTGTTGTAAGAGGGTTATCTGTACTTAATTTCTTGTTGAAACGATCATGACTTAAAAATGAAAAGAAATGTATGGCATATCAATTTGAAGCCTAAAGTGTTTAAAACGAAAAATAAATTTTTCTTGATATAAATAACAATATTACAAAATAACACTTATAGTATATCAATTTAAAACTTAAAATTTGATAAATATAATAGCATAAATGTTTCATAGAAATTCTTATTATAAAATGGTAATTCGTTATTATAACAAATATCGTTTATATGTATTTTTCGAATGTCATAATTTAATGACACAATCACAATTTAATAATAGTTAATGATACTGAAGTATCACAAAATAATATTTACGATATTTTAATTTGAAGGATAAAATTTGATGCAAATAACGACATGCATAAATGTATCATTAATGAACGCGATAAAAAATGGTTGGTTAGGTTAGGTGATCAGTAAAACCGGTATATTTTTCACATGTTAGTTTTAATGGCCGTCACCATTAAACGTAATTGAAATACATACCAGTGTTATCTTTGTAGGACTTTCATATCACTAAGTTATATCACAGTTTTGATATTTCAAGATTCGCCATTTGGTGTGCAACAGTTTGATGTACCCATAAAGAGAATGTAACAACGTAAAACCGTTTCCGTGTTTCGCAGAGCGTACAAAGAAAATTTAAGGATCGCTCGTGAAAACTTGAAGTCGTTAAGTTAATGTTTTGTGTATTCCGCGATGATCGTTTCTTACGATTCGTTGAACAATGTGTTCCCTTTGCAACTGCAATAACATAAATAAAAATGTATAGCGACTATTTTTCTACTGTTGATTTTCGATAACCGATGCAATGTAAACAAAAACGAGAGAAATATGCGAACGATATTGATTGAAGAACGATAAAAAAAAATAGAAGAAATCGACCAAATAAAAGTTTTGTTAGACGATACGTATCGAGTTAAATTTGAAAATAAATTTTATTTCAAACCTTGTCGATATTCACTGATAGACTATAATGACCGGTAGATAGTACTAATTGGTAATTAGTGTATAATTGCTTTTGCAATTCAGATAGCTCAAATAGATACATGATTTCGATAAATGGATGGTTCGACATGATTTGAATACAACTTGCTCAGTGATTTGATCTACAGATACATGTTGATCGTATTTATTGCTTAATTCTAAATAGAATTTCTCTAATCAGTAATTGCTATCAGCACCGAAAACAATTTTCGGTAATTGATAAATAATATTAAAATATTTATATAATATTAAATATTAAAGTATTTGTGCTTGAAATGTTTAAATATCGAAATGTTTTTAATGACGCAATTTTTCAAAAAATTTTCTTTATATTTCATGATTAACATCTTCAAATTAAATAAAAAACAAATTTTTGTTTACGATTTTTATTATGAGTATTCGAACTATTTTTGTACAATGTTAAATAACTATTAATTTAGGTTTTTAATCTGAATTAATTACTGTCATTTTTCGGAGTGCTGGCGACGGCCATTTTGGGAACCACTGGTCTAACAGATATCAATATGTACCGCGTCAGTCTTGAAATTAAATTCTTGCGTCTGTTCACTTTGATACACTGACACCGATTGATAAAGAAGATATGTCATCTGTCAAGTAACAAATCATGTCGAGATCTTTGACAAGATGAACTCGTAACAGACTTGTCGTTTAACAAAGGATTGGTAGCCATTCAATCCTTTTGAATTTCGATAATCATGTTTTGTTGATTTACATACAGGTTCAGAGTAATCGAAACCTTGGACCAGAAATATTGAAATACCTAGATATGTTTGTGTCTTAACGGAGATTTTGATTTGTTATCATAAACGTATGAAAATCTAAAAAGTTTTACTTTAAAGGATTTAGATATTTGAGGAGTTATAAAATTGGGAAAAAACAATTGTTGAGTAATGTAATATAATAAATTTTAGTTTGGAAATAATGTTAATGTTTACATATGTATTTTATTATCACAATATTTTAACCATTCTAAATATTTACAAAATTCCGATATTGCAGTATAATATTTAAAATACTCTAAATATTCTATATATTGAAATATTACAATAAAATATTTTAAATATTCTAGAATTACAATATTACAATGTTAAATATTTTAAGCGTTTCAAGTGTGTAAATATTTGAAATACTCCAAATATTTTAATATTATGATGCTTTAAACATTCCAAATATTCTGCATATTCTAATATTTTAAATACTCTGAATATTCTAATGTTACAATGAATTCAATATTTCAAATATTCTAGTATTACAATATTTGAGAGGTTTCAAAAACTTTAATATTACATTCAAATATTGTAACTTTTGTAGTGATTCTAACACTATAACATTTTGATCATTCAGAATTTTCTAAATTTTCTAATACTACAATGCAGGGTTTTAAATATTTTAAATATAATAAATTTTATAATATTACAATGCAGGGTTTTAAATATTTTAAATATAATAAATTTTCTAATATTACAATGCAGGGTTTTAAATATTTTAAATATACTAAATTTTCTAATATTACAATGCAGGATTTTAAATATTCTAAATATACAAAATATTCTAATACTAAAACATTCTAAATGTTCTAATTGTAATATATCATAAGAATCTAATAATAAAATATTCGAAACAATATTTAATTTACAATATTAGACCTGTTAATTTCAATAAAAAATTTATCACTCATTACAAAACTCTCTTACAACTTTTTCAAAATTTTCCCCCAGTCAACAATTGGACTTTAACTAGCAAATGTCATAACGGAAGCAACGATAATAAAATTTGTAGGTAATTATAAATATAAGAAATAAACTTCAGTAAAATCTTAATGTCATTCAAAGATACATTTTGTACATTTCAACTTCGACAGTATCGTATCAAAAGCTTTCAATTAAAAATAATTAAAGGGTACAGTACTGGATCAAGTCTCAAAGGCTGGAGCTTAACTTCGAATCGGTTTAAAAGCTTCTCCCTTTAAACACAGCATTCTAAAGAGTGTTTTTCAGTTCTACAAAATATTTTTTCCTCTTTTACCGGCGCTGTTTTTCTATTTTTTCTTTCTCGCTAAAAAATCGAAAGCACAGATTTACGCGTTTATATTCGTAAACACGCGAAAACACGTGTTATTGCTTTCGTAGTCGAAAATTAAAAATTGTTATGACGACAAACGACGGGCAAACTTTCTCTGAAAAATTGTACGGCAGGTTGCTCCCTTTGAAATCTTTTCAACCTTTGAACGATTTTCGTCTACCGGAACATTGCGCTTTGGTTCTAACTCCATTTCGTTTGTCCTCTACTAGATAAATTTGATTAAACTTTACGTTTCCATTCCTTTTATGATTCTACGTCGTATTTCTATCGATCTAACCTATCTTTTTTTACCACATTTCTCGAAAATTAATACTTTAGTAGTACTACTTTTATTACTTTTTTTTTAAATTAAATAGTTTAACATTGGACCTATTTCGAAAGGGTGGTAAAATTTATATACACGCGTTCGTTAAATTTTGGAAATGACATGACCTTCGTAAACCATTCAATATTGTCAAACGAACGTGCGGAACACTCAAATTAGAACAAGGTACTCGAACGGTATTTCAAAATTCTAGTAAATGAAGCTATACAGTTGGAAGAGCTTGTTAAAACAAATTTGAACGGTTTTGCGAGATATAGAGCTGGTGGTTCTAATATCGAATACTCATTTTACTTTTTGAAGTAAAAAACTGTTACATTAGTTAGAAAAGGTATTAATCTGTATCAGTATAATTTAAACATTACTTACTGTTTATTGTACAATTTAAATTATGTTAAATGGAATTGTAATATATATTATAAATATTATTATTAATATTATTAATTTAAATGTTATATCAATAACGGTATTATGGATTTTATAGATATTAATAATTATATTATAAATGTTATAGATATTATAAGTATTATAATATTCATTAGTTTACGATTCGAAAAGTCATTTCAATCTTTGGTTGAGAATTTGTAAAGGTTTCAGAAATTTTATTCTTTAGTTAGAATTTATGGAAGCTAACTTGTTAAACAATGCAATTGTCATGCATTTTCTGTTTTTACATAGATCATGCGTTTTTTTAATATTACATAGTTATAATTATTGCAGCTATTTTATAGTTATAATTATTTCAGATTTTAAAAAATAATAAGTTGTTGCAAAAATATAATCTTGATATGTAACGTCAATATTTGAAAAAGGATTTATTTTTTTTTAGTCTATAAATTATTTTTTCTAATAAAAAGTTTGTATGAAATTTCACTTTAATAATTGAAAGTTGAAGCATTCATAATTAATTAATTTATAACATTTGCATTTTACAATTACAGCTACTATGACAGCAATAATGGTGTAGTCTGGAATTCTTCAGAAATATTTAATTCTTTAATTTGTAAAATTTAACATGTTAAAAATCTCATAATTAATAACATTTTTGTTATTCCAAAACATTTTTATTTTATAATAACTGCAACTATTATTGTTAACATTTTTTAATAGCATTTAATTATTTTGTTAAATTTTAAAAACTGCTTTGTCTATAAATTGTAAGCTTATTTGTTTACATCTTTATATCATACAATTACTAGCAGAGAATTATGAAAAAGAGTTAAAAATTTTCTCTTTAACTGTAATTTAATTTTTTATTACAATTTTCTTTTTAACTATCAATTTAACTATAAAATTATAATTAGATTCTTAATATTGAATTAATTCGTTAAAAATTGAATTTTAATTCAACTTCAGTTTGAAATTTAATTAATGAACTTTTAATTAACAATTGAAATCTATATCAAATATGTATCATTTAAAAAAATGTTAATTACAGTTTTACATCCAAAATTTAAATTGCAGTATCATAGATTATGCAGTTAAAGTTTTTCATTAGTTTGCCATTAATATTTTCTGTGAAACATGACTTACTATTTAAAATATTTAAGAGCGTCATTTAAATTTAAATATTCAGATAGAATGTTTCATTTCACTTTCGCAAAATGTGTCATTTATAATTGAAGTAGCGCAACTCCATTTCTTTTAATTTTGTTAGTTACATTTTTTATAATGAATATAAAACGAAAAAACATACAAAGTATAGGAAATTAAATTAAAAAAAATTGCGATTGTTTTATTTTCATTATTAATGATTCAGTTTATTTCATCGGTAGAGTATATTATCAAGCTTTTCCTACAGAAACGTGCAGAAGAGAATTTCAGAAAAAGAAGTTAAAAAAATGAAATACTATGAATATGTAGACATTCTAATTTGCATGAAATTAATTTAGCTTCACATTATCAGTCTAAAAGGACGAAACACTCAGGAAACTCGCTACTATATTTAAAAATATTATTTACCTTCCTAAATTTTTATTTTAACGCCACAAAGTATTATACAGCGAGACCAACAACTTATCTTTATAAAGTTTTCCAGCACCTTCAACGGTTTCAAAGAAAAGCGAAGAATGGCAAAAATTTTATGGTCGTTTTTCATCGCTGTAGACTGAAAACTCGCAGTAGAAAAATTGTATAGCAATGGTGAGCATTCTTACACATTCGCGCAGTTTCATAGCCTCTTAAATTTCTGGGTTTGGGATTTTCCTCGTTAGAACATCCCTAAGGAAAACTTTCTAATAGGTCAGCCATTTTTCACGTCCCAGTTGCCTCAATTTGGAATATTTTCTCTCAGATTTGATCTTCCCGTGTTTGAGTTTCGTCAGTCTTGTTCTTCGGGAAACTATTCTTCAAGTTTCGATGAAAAGTTGTCTTCGGGTTCGTGAAATCCCTTCTTCCTCGGCTTTTATCCCGAAACATTTTCTTTCTTCCTCAACTTTCTTGTATTTCAAAGGAATTATCCTCCGTATTATCGTGCCGAAATTTTGTGAAATGTTGGGAAAGGATCGCTCAAAAAGACTACAAGATACGAGGAGCACGGTTGTCTCCCTTTGTTAAAGGACAAAGCACATCGGTTAATGGCGGTTACTATGGCTAGGTTCCTTCCTGAGCTTCTTCGCACGTCGTGCATTTCTCATGCTGCGCAATTGTTTCGAAATTATTTTGCGAAAAAGTCTTCTGAATTCTTGCACTCGCATAACAATCTTAAATTACGAAACATTGTAGACGTTGTTAATACTTCATTTTCGAGTGACGTGTATGAATATCCGTTTTTGAATATTCATTAATAATTCCTGGTGATGAAAGTTTCATTGAATTGTAAAAAGATGAAGGCAGTTACTGAAAAATTCATTACTGT
Source organism: Megachile willughbiella (assembly GCA_945859595.2). Lineage (NCBI taxonomy): Eukaryota > Metazoa > Arthropoda > Insecta > Hymenoptera > Megachilidae > Megachile > Megachile willughbiella. Next base: position 18,926,567 of record OX243796.1, read on the forward strand.
TCGTTATAAATATTCACTGACCAGGCAATAATTTTTCTTTACAAACAATTTTAAAAATCATTCTCTTAGTTTTTATGAGTATAAGTATACTTGCGTAGACATTTGCAGGAATATTTTTTTTTTAATTAAAAGAATCCGATAAGTGTACGAAATAAGTAAAAGTAATGTCATTTTAATGAGCTAATTGAGAATAACGAATTTGTCGTTGAAGAAACTTGATACAGGTAACAGTTTACAAGTTAATATTAATCAAATAAAAAATATTGAAGGTATGTTGCTTCTCTTACGATGAAAATTTGTAGAAGATTATTTGCTTCCACTTATGTTATAAAATTAATAATGAGGATGTATTTAAGCTTAGTAAAAATATTGTTATATATAATCTGAAGTAAATTCAGAAGCATTATTTTACTCATTGTGATTGTAAAAAATTGTATTGCTATAATTACAATGTATTTCTAATTATAATTATAATTATTATTATAATGCTGTTATAATATTATTATATTAATATACATAATATTATATTGTCATTACATGTATAGTTATTATAATTATATATTATAATAAATTCATGTGTGATTTAATAATTATAATTGTATTTCAAAATTACACTTTAAATTTGTAAATTTCAATCTTGTAAATATCTAAATTCAGAAACTATTTCAAAATTTTCAATAATTCTGATTCGATTCTGATATTTTATTTGGAAATTCCAATTGGCCTCAGAAATTACAGTTTTGTTTTATTATTGTAATCGAATTAAATCTAAATATTATAAATTGTCGCTATTTCACAATTAGATGTAGTAATTATATTTTAAATTATGGTTCAATATTGTACGTTCAATTTTCAATCATTCTATTGTTCAATCGTTCTATTTCACAATCTTAACAAAATTCTATAATTATATTTTAAAATTACATTTTTTTAAAATTATAATCAGATGTAGAAATTATATTTCAGTGTTATAAATTAGATTCAATCTTTCTATTTTACAATCTCAATTATATTCAGTATTTATATTTTAAAATTATATTTTTCTTAAATTATAATCAGATGTAGAAATTATATTTCAGTGCTATAAATTAGATTCAATCGTTGTATTTTACAATCTCAATTAAATTCAGTAATTATATTTAAAATTGCAATTGCCTTTAAGCATTCTACTTATTGTTGAATGTATATCAAGTAGATGCCACTTAAATGTATTCAACAATCTTACTTAAATTCAATAATTACATTTCACAATTACAACTTTTATTTTACGTAGCTGCTGTAACTGCAATAAAAATATTAATAAAAACTCGACTATCACCGTTGAAAAATTCTATTTAACACGTGTTTTTATTTACACCTCCGACTTGTCTATTTCTATTCGGCAACAATAGTAGAATTGTTAACTGAGTTTTAAGCAGTGCCCCATTAAAATCCTGCTCTGAACGTGACTGCGGCAAAAGTTCGAATTAAAATAAAATGCTGCCGGACGAATCGTGCCGAATGTACGCTCGAGTTTCCGTTTTAATTTCCGCCGGTAAAATCGCTCGATTTACATCCCATTTTTCTCTGGTCCAGTACCATTTCGTTAATGTTTACTGCGAATATCGCATACCAAATCAGCCCCACGAAAACGTAACAAAATTTTCAAATCCCAAAAAGTTATTAACCTTCGTATCAATACTCCAGAGAATCGACGCTATTCAAAATTTATAGCACAGCAAATCAGTAGTGCGCTTTATATCCAGTATAATTTATTTTGCAACATAATTCAATGAACCTGATAATCGTTTAAATTAATCGTCGAAATATTTTCAAAATTCAGCACAATATTTCTATATAATAATAACAAATAAAATATTATATAAACAATTGTATAGTATAAGAAGGTTAAATGAAAGATAATTAGTATAAATTATTGGCATATTAATTACGTACAAATAAAATACATTAAAAATAAGTGGCGTTTAAATGTTTCATTAACTAATAAATATGATTCACATTTAATTACACCAATCACATATGAATACACATGCTTTACAATTATGAATATTATTAACACAATTACGAACAATAATTAATTAAATGAGAAATAAACACAAATAATGCAAATAATTTGAAAACAGAATTCGGTAAAAGGGTTAGTTATTGTTCCCATAATTAATATTTAATAGAATCAATCAAAATCAAATATCTGATACACTTACGAATATTATTATGATAATCATTAGGATTAATAATAGTAACAATAATTTGAACAAGTGGAATATAATGCAGTAATTTGTACAAATTTAATATATAATAATGGGCAATAAATTAATATAATAAATCATTAAATAAGTAACTCGATTAGAAACTTAAATCTTTTGTACACGTTTGTGTAACATCTTTTTGCTCAAACTGTTTTCCTTTTTCTATTGTTTCTCTCTAACATTCTTTCTTCTATCAGAAGGATTAATAATAGTAATAATAATTTACAATAATATAGTAATAGTACATAATGCAGCAATTTGTACTAATTCAGTAATGTAAAATAATATAACAAATCAATAATAAATCATCAAATAAGCATCATAATTAGAAACTTATAGAACATTTTGTACACGTTTGTGCAGCAGTTTTTACTCAAACTGTTTTCCTTTGAACTATGTTTCTTTTTCTATCGTTTTTCTCTAATTTTCTTTCTGGAATCAGAAGGAATAATAATAGTAACAATAAATCTTATTAATGAAATATAATGCAGTAATTTTTATTAATATAATATAAGATATGCATATTGTAATATAAGATAAATTAATATAGTAAATTAATATTAAATAACGAAATAAGCACCATGTTTAGAAGCTTATAAAACATTTTATACACGTTCGTGTAGCACCTTTTTACTTAAACTGTTTTTCTCTAACGTCCTTTTTGCTGAAAGAAAAGTTGCAGCTCGAAAAACCTGTTAAATGTTAAAAGTCAACGTTTCATGCTTTTCACATTGAAATCGCGTAACGAGAAACACCGACTCGTCCCTCGAAAACCCAATTAACTCCGCGATCCAAGTAAAATTAACAGCCGATCCTGTTACCAGGACGAATCCACCACCCAGGGAGGATTTTAATTCTAGCATTTTCCCGTGTGACCATTAAATCTTCTGAGCGAGATCAGAGTCACACTTCCTGGTCAGTCGTGAGATTGCGAATCGATATGAGAGAATCGAGGCAGAGCTGAGCAATCGAGAAATAGCGCAGTTTTCATTTTTGCTCATGTTCTTCGTTTCTGTGTCTAATCGAAGTAATTCTATGTAGTGAGTTCTCTGAACAATTGAGAACATTTTTTTTTTTTTTTTTAACAATTTAAGGGTTTTATTTCATCGTTAAGATTTGGCATTGTGTTGATAACTTTTGCGATCACTCTGCATTTTGTGTATATTACAAATTAAGTACAAATTGGTTTAAAATTAAATACTTCGAATTTCAAAATCGATAAATTTATAAATCTTCAAATTTTCATATTTCTGAAATTTTTTAATTTTCAACTCCCACTGTTTTTAAATTCTAAATTTTCGTATCTAAAAATTTGAAAATTTTCAAATTTTCAACTCACATATTTAAATTCTTTAAATTTCATATTGTAAAATTTATAAATTTCAATACTTTCAGATAATGAAATCCCTAAGAGATATTTCCACCTTCTACAATTTGTTAATTTTTAAATGTAGAAACTTTCGACTTTTCGAATCATCTTCCACATTCTCAAATTTTAAAACTTCTAAATTCCCAAAATTCTGAACATTCAAATTCTTATCATTTCAAATTTGTATATTTCGAAAATTTTACATTGCAAAATTTCTAAGTTTCAAAACTGTCAAATAACCAAATCTCTAGATTCCTAATCTTCTGAATTTCTAATTTTTTAATTTTTTAATCCTGAATTTCCCCATACTCAACTTTCAACATTAAACTCCCAAAATTGTAAACCTTAAAATTCCACCATCCCAAATTAAAAAATTTCTAAAATAGTAAAATTCCCAAATTACAGAACTTTCAAGTAACCAAACTAGATATCCAATTTTTCAAATGTCAAAATTTTCTAATCTTTCAATCCTCAAATTTTCATATTTCATAATGATATATTATCACACTAATAGTTTTATTTAATAATGTACTCATAAGTTTTATTTATTGCTCATTACCTTAATTTTTTTCTAAAATGAACTTGCTCCACATTCAAAATAAACGGTTCAAATAATACTTGGAAAGGATGACTCCATCGAGTTCGAGGAGCTCGTGACTTGAAAAAATTGAACGACAAAGGGGCCACTGATTTCGTGCAACGTCATCGTCAGAAAAATTCTGAACCCGTGTTCGACGTGTACAGCATCGAACTAGGTTTATTCTTTCTGGATGTTCAGCTTCGATACAAGGTATTGTTACCGACTGTGGGTCGATTTTGAACATCGACTTGAGATACTCTGATTGTCAGACTATTGAATTGCGAAGGATCGCTTCTTTTCTGGGATTTTGACAATCAAATTTGTTTTTGATTATTCGGAAAAGAAGCAAATGAAAATTATTCTGTTATGAGACATATAATAACAACGTGGGTTACAAATAGTTAATTTCTGATACCGGTAAAAGATATTTGTCAAAATATTATAATTACCAAATTTATTTTCACGAACGTCTTAAATCTTTCACTTTGAAAGTTGTCTTTCTTAATGAGCGAAGTACTAGTTTCTCAAATTTTCACATTATTACGTTTTTCGAAAGAAATTTTCATATTTCCACGGCTGGTAATAAATAGTTTCTAGTGACATTGAAAGATATTTCTGAAAATACCCAAAGTTTGAAATTTCAATTTCACGAGTCTCGAGTGAAATCTCAAAAAAATTTTACAATTGTTTGAAACTATTAATATTAAAGCAAATTCCTTAATCAGTGAAATACTTATTTCTCTTAATTTTCAAATTTGGACATTCTCTGAAAGACCTAAATTTTTTATTGTCGTGATTGGTTACAAATAATTTCATTATGATGGGTTAAAAATAAATTAATTTCTAGGACATTGAAAAAGAATTTGTTCCGAAGAAATATTTCTAAGATCATTGAAAAATATTTCTATGAGATGATAGTACGCTGGTGCAGCTAATTTTTTAACCTAACGAATTTTGAAACGTAAATCAAGTTTTTTATAAGAAAACGCCAATTTTATCCACCATTTTAGAAATACGCACCAATGTGTGTGCGTTGATAGACTAACTCGCTTCTTATCATTGCAAAAGTATCACTTACTTGATTTACGATGAGTGATACGGGATTTATCATGAAAATGTTCGATCTGCTATCCTTGAAATGCCTTCGACGCGTTATGGTAACCATTACCATATGGTAATCTTATCTAAAATGGTATTACAGTTTGAGTTCCTTTCCAAGGACATTATTATGCGTAGAGATATCTTTGAACGAGAGCAGCCAACACATGGGATCTTCTGCAATTTTTACCCACTTCGACGTAAAATACATAAATGTCCTAGTGCTCAATCGAATCATAGGTAATAAATAATTCAGTGGAAGTTATGTTAATAACATTTGAAGGTTGAAATTATTCAAATTGTAAAGCTAGAAAAATGTACTAGCTGTACGTAGATATAATTCTAAGTCTTTATAATTCAATACTTATGTATAACCGCAAAATTATTATATCAGTAAAAATATTAATGTAGAATACTTCAGAATTCACTGTTCTTAAACTCATTTCATAATAACTCACGTAAGCAAGAGAGTAAAATAATCATATTTTACATAAAGGTAATTCAGTTTCTATTGTAATACATATATCGGTTATAATTTATTAGTTCACTTATCATGTGTGTATATTTATTAATCCCATAAGTATTTGATGAGTAAGTCTCTTAATTCCTAATTTCACTGAGTTGCAAATATTGTACACGTATAAAAAAATATATGTTTTACATAAAAAAATATTATGTTTTACATAAAACACGAAAGTTTCATATTTCAATAGTGAAATAGAAATAGAAATCATTTCTTACCGTTTATAATTATAATTATTTGTTTTGCTTTGACATAATTTAATTAAAAAAAAAAAAAGCTTCTTCATCCTTCATCATAAAAGAAGTTTGCACATCTTTGTTATAGGTGTTATCATATTTATTTCTTTTTTATATATATTACTTTATTCGTGGACATTCAAAGAATCTGCATATATTTTCATTATTTAAAATATCAATGCGAAAATGTAACTTTTTGCAAACTTAAGAAAAAAAACTATTTTGTAACTTTATTATTATTAATACACTAAGTAAACAACTTGTATTTTTTTTGAGAGTCTCAAATTTTAGCCGAAACGTTAAACGAATATTTCTATTTTGTCCAAAAGTAGAAATATTACCCTTTCTGATAAACGTATTTAATTATAAGTTCAAATCATCTAAACATCTTAATACATTGCAATTAACTGCTTCCTTAATCATTTAACCGCTGGGACATTCACCTCATCGATATTTGCAGTCGATGTCAAACCGGTATCGATATCTTCAAGTAAGTATCAAGCAGACATCAATATCTTCGACTAGGTATTAAACAGATATCAATACATTTCTGCATATAGATATCAAGAATCTACCAATTCTTTTCGACACCTTTACCTTCGATATGTGTCGATAGCAGATCGAAGTTCGAAAACCGGTATCGATGGTATCGATATGCTATCAGTCACATTACTAATAGCGTGTAGTGTCAGTCAACGAAAGAGTTATAACAGAAGTAAAGAAAGCTAGTGTAATCGGTTTCTACGACAGTAGAATTATTGTAATCGTGTGCATGCACGTGTAAATTAGGTGCGTTGGCGATTGCCGGGCCCAACCCTGGACAGGAAGCACGGTTGCATTATGCGTGTGGTCAGGATCCAGTCTCATGACCGCCTGTCTATATATAGACGAGACAATTAAAATGACTATTTTTTTTTTCAACGCGATAAACGAACTAGAGTAACTCAGACAGCCTTTTAATACTAAATATCAGATTCCTAAACGAAACCTTAGACAGAAGCAGATTAAGGTCATGTCACGTGAAATTGGATGATTTAATAGTATCAATATGTAACATTCGCAAAACGTAAGGTATAGCGGAATATTAGAAATTTGGCGGAAATTTGGAAATTTAATATTAGAACTTTGGTATTTTGGGAATTTAGAAATTTGGAAATACAAAAAAATCGAAGTTTTGGTAAAATTTGAACATTTACGAATGTGGGAATTTAGGAAATTGAACGATTTGAAAATTCGTATATTTAAAAACTTGGAAATTTGAAAATTGTCAAACTTGATAATTTAAAAATTAGTTTACACAATTGACGATCTGAGAATTCATGAATCTGTGAATTCAGATGTTGAAAAATTTGAAAGTTTTGAATTTGGAAGTTTTAAGAAATGAAAATATAGATATTTTGGAATTCGGCGATTAAAAAATTTGGTAATTTGGAAATTTGAAAGATTGGTCTTTGGAGAGTTAAAGATTTAAAAATTTGGAAACTTGGGAATTAGAAGAAAGTATAAAAAGTAGTTAAATGTTTAGGAATTTGTGTATTATTTGTATAATAGAACATATGTGTATTTAATCTACTTGTAGTGCTCTTCATAACACGTGATTTCACGTGACATGATACATAATTATGCAAGTATGTGTTTTATGGAAATTGTAATTCCATGTCGACGAGAATACTGAAATTCTAGTTTCGTTTTCCTTTTTATATCCTAGTAAATGTATTTAAGGAGAAGAGATGTAAAGAAGAGATCTTTGATCCAAATAATAGCGATCCATACAGAACGTCATACTGAATGCGTAGAATCAATTTCTTTGTCCTTGAAGAGATTAGATTATACTAATGCTCCCTATATCAATGTGACCTTGATGAAACTTATAGTTGAAAATCTAAAAAATCTCAATTTTTCTTTTATAAATTATATACTATAAAAAACCTATTTTTTTTCCAAGAATAAAAATATGTTATTGAGATCTGACAAATGATTATTTCAGAAATGACATTTCTCTTTAATGTAACATAAAATGAAATAAGTATTAAAATTTAACTCGAACAAACTATTAAATAATTATAAAAAATTGCAAGTGATTTAACAGTTATGAACAAATTATATTCTACATTTTTGTCTAATTTTTTTCCTGCAAAATTAATAATTCTGTGGAATTAAAATACGATTTCATGCGTCCACGTTCACATTCAATATACAACTATGACCGGCAACATAATTGAGAAGAGCGTTTCTATGAACAAAATTAAGACTAATTCGTCGAAAAAATGGCATTCCTCTTTAATCTAACATAAAATGGTGAAAATATAATAATTTAGTGATTCAAGTAAATTATTACATAATCGACACAAACTACAAATGAGTGAATAGTTGGGAACAAATTGTACTCTATATTTTTGTCACATTTTTTCGTTCAATTTCATATACAAATACTTTCATATACTTTTATTTTTTATATTTCAATACAATTTCATACGTTCACTTTGAATTCAGTGGACGAACGAGAATATAATTAATTGAGAAGAGCGTTCCTGCGAAAAAAGTTAAGGCTAACACATCTGGAAAATGGCATTCCTCTCTAATTTAACAAAGTGGTAAAGTAGTCTATCTAAAATGGTGAAAATATAATAATTTAATAATTGCAAGTGATTTAATAGTTGCGAATAAATTGTATTCTACATTTTTGTCATATTTTTCCTATAGAATCAGTAATTCTGTAAAATTACCATAAAATTTCATACGTCCACATTCACATTCAATATACAACCATGGACGAGAATGAAATAGAGAGAAACGGTCCCACGAAAGAAGTTAATGCTAACTGAAAGGTAAATTGTTCGCTACGAGTGAGTTCTTCATTTAATTCTCCATAATCGAGTCGAATGTATGGTGTGCGTTCTGACATACGAGGAATTTCGTGTCTCCGCGTGTATCAACATGGTTAGAGCAATTATCCACGGCAGATTGTTCCATGTACAATGAAACGCGGAGTATTCTCGTAATCCTAATGAGAAAAGTCGACTTCAATCTAGCAGGGCATGTTTCCACAGAGACGATTCGTCGCAAACCTCGCTCGATTAATCGCGGTCCATGATGACAAAGCGTTCGTTGAGCCTGTAAAACTCGATAACAGGACGATTGTGCTCGAAATGAAGGAACTTTCGAAATCATCGTGGCTGAAAATCGGGATCACCGGTCTCCAGCAATTTCAACTACGCTAGCATACTATCGATTAACCCTCAAAGTCCTATCACTGGGTCTATTTAGACCCACTTTTTCACGCTTTTGACGGATGCTTCAACAAAGGAGGCACCTGTATGGTAATCACGATGATGTACAGTTATAATAATTATTCACTGTTAAGTGAGAAGGTAGAATTAATATTAAAAAATAGATGAAGCCTCATAGTGTAACGAATGTAGATATTCATTTAATGTTTTAAGACATTATAACAAAAGAGGTATCTACTTTGCAAACACAAGATTACTGGCAATGTCATATATTTCTTGGTACATGATATAATTATTTACTATTAACTGAGAAGGTAGAATTAATATTAAAGAATTGATGAAACTTCACAGTGTAATAAAATATGAAAAATGTAGATTTTTTTTTATATTGGCGTCAATTTGTAGATTTTCATGTTCATTTTTCATTTTCTACATTGTGAACAAACTTTTTTACACACTCTTAAATGTTCAAATTCAATTTTCTTGAAAATAAAGTGATACACGAAAAAATTGTACTGCATATTTATTTTTCTACGTCGATTTGCCTGCTTTCTGGTTCTACCACCATTTCGAAAACATCCTGTATATTATATTGTGTGACAATAACTATGTCATCCTTCCGGTTGGGATTCTCAGAACTTTCAGAGTTACCTTGGTATCCTCGCGAAGACGCATAGTTCCACGGCAAAACATGATATTCACGAGATTATCTTGATCGCAACGAATTCGAGCTATGCTATACCCCTGAATTTCGTGCCCCTGAAGCACGCTGAATGGAACAGCGGGGTACACAATGGCACGTTCCTTAACCACTGCTCGACAAATTTCCAAACCACTCCAGGAACGTTCCAGAGTTCTCCACGGTCATAGACTATTTCGAGGGTAGACCGCCGAATCGATCGAGAATCGACAGTAACCCCAACAATTTCCGCTTTCTTGTTTGTTTAGCGACTTTTTAAAAATACAACTTATTTATCCTGCGTTGATATATCTATCTATATAGATGCATCGATATCTCTACCCCTTTCAGGGAGTAACACTAGTTACGAAACACCCTGTATATAACTTTCAATTCAATTCTATGTACACAGTATGTCGGAGAAGTAACGGAACTCTTTAAATTTAAGGAGCACTATTAGCGACATCTATAAAAACAATATGCTATTTGAAAACAGTACTCCTCCCCTACAAAACAAACCAATCGTTATTGGAATCGAGCAACGAATTGTAAACTTATAGCGTTTAAAGCGACAGAACCTTTCGTCACCGTGTCACAAAATCACGATGGAGCAAAGAGCGAATATTAAATTCTGCTCGGTAAAGCTCGGTAAAACTTTTACAGAAACATTTGAATTAATGAAAAATGTTTATGGCGACGATTGTTTATCCCGTACACGTGTGTTCGAGTGGTATAAGCGATGCCAGGATGGTCGTGATACTTTGGAAGACGACCCAAAGCCAGGTTTTGGGTTTTTCTAAATTCTAAACGATTCTAAAGGTATTATATTTCGGGAATTCGTTCCACAGGGACAAAATGTTAATGGCGAATATTATCTGGGTGTTATGGAATGTTTGTGGAAAAGAATCGTTCGTGTGAGGCCCGAATATCGAGCGCCAGGGAGTTGGTTTCTGTTGCATGATAATGCACCAAGTCACAGAACTGTCGCTGTTCGTGAATTTTTGGCGAAAAAACAAGTCTGTGTGCTCCAACATCCTCCATATTCGCCTGACTTATCTCCATGTGATTACTTCCTTTTTCCAAAACTGAAATTAACTATGAAAGGAACGTTTTATGACACTGTTACACAAGTCCGAGCAGCTGTGACAAGGGTGATTGAAGCCATTCCGCAAAACGACATAAAAAAAATCTATGTTAACATTGCCTGAGCGTGCTCAGCGGTGTATTGATGCGGAAGGGATGTATTTTGAATAAAAAAAATTAATTTTGGCAAAATAACTAATACTTTTTTTTTTATTTAAAAAGTTTCGTTACTTTTCAGACATACTGTGTATATCGATATCTCTATATCTATCGTCTCGATATATCTATTACGTCCCCTACTACCCCTTTCAGGGAGTAACACTAGTTACGAAATGCCCTGTATATAACTTGCAGTTCAGTTCTATGTATGTCGTGTCGTCAGGCAAAAACTGCTGAATATTTTTTCATGACATTCTGCACAGAGGTAGATCTGATACTGCAGATGGTTTTAGGACAGGTTTTGCGGTGATTAAAATTGAAGAAGTACCACGAAAGTCAGCTTAAGCACAATTGCACGTGCATTTTGGTGGAAAAAGCGACGTTGAAACAAACGAAGTGGTTATAGTTTCTTCTGCAGCTATCGTTTGCAATGACGATAAACAAGTCTCAGAGTCAAACGTTCATCTGGGCAGTGTCAGGACAGATATATTTTCACATGCACAACTTTATGTCGTACTGTCTACAGTTGGTTCTCTAAACGGGTAACACATTCTGTTATGACAAACGCACTAAGGATATAATTTATCAAAAAATTCTGCGATAGTTATAAGATATTCAACGAGCTAGACTTCAAGAAATAATTGACTGTGAAATTTCACCACTTCTAATATTCTAATCTAGACAACAGTCTTGTTAGTATTCCAATCATTACAAAAAGTAAATTTGATTATTTATATTATCTCTTCTTTAAGAATAAAACACGCGAATCTCAGGAACGTCTGATTCTCTTATTGTATGTTGCAAGCGTTATTTATCTTTGATACTGCGAAGCGGCTAGACTGACTAGTTTATATTTGAAAACATTTATGCGTTCACCATCATGGTCTTACCTGTGATAATATAATAGGAGTCTGTTATATTAATTCTACTGAAATATGCAATTGGATGTAAGTCTACAGTCTACTGAAATATACGAATGGATATAACGAGGGTCAAATTATATTAATTCTACTGAAATGTGCGATCCCAAAAAATTTCTTGGTGGTAATGGCAGAAAGGGAAATAAATTTATATATGAACGTTTCAATTTTGAAATTGATTTAATCCCATTTTTCAAAAAAGTTAAAAATGAAAAAAAGTAAGTTTTCTAATTACTATATTTAGAATTCTATATTATATTTTTATTTTTATAACATTTACAGCTAATATATTCAAAATCATTCTAATTCTATGAACAGAAAGTCAGCTGTTTATTACAATAATAAAAATGTCTATTTAAAAATTTTAATAAATAAAATTGTGGAATTTTTATTTTTTAAGTTCACTTTTAGAACTTTCAAATTTATATGCAGTATATTATGTTATAAAATTTTATTAGATAACAGCTCTACTTTATTTCTTCATTACGAAACAGTAATTATAAAATTGAACAGCAATCATGAAATCATAGAATAACATCATACGCTTGTTTAATTTCCGTGAATTAATAATAAACCTAATTGAAACAAAATAAAAATGAAATCTCTTTCATACAACAAACATAAAGCAAATCGTACTTCAAAAGTTACTACCACAATAATTTTACCAATACAGTAATTGGCTATTCCGCAGTAATTGGCTTCTTTATGTCGATAAATTTGCAAGTTATTCAAGTTTTATCAATCATTTTGCAACTGTTACACAGCAGACACAGCAACAATAGGATAGGTTCTTCGTCTTTGACGAAGGAAACTCGTGCGTGGAATTGGCGTACAAGTTTACTGCGTTATTATTGTGAGCTCGCTCGCTAGGAAATGGAACGTATCGTTGGATTTCGTCTGTACGCCACTTATGCAACGACAAAGTTGCTGTTGTGCTCGGTTATCCCGGATATCCGTGTGTTAAAGTGAACTTCACCGCGTCAAAACGTACACTTGAAGCGTAAGAGGACACCGAAATGCAGCCGCATACAACCGCGACGACAAATTAGTTAGTTTCGGTCTTACAATAAACAATATTAACGTGTTGATGCGTACTATATGTTAGGTTTAAACTTTACTTTAGGGCACACAAAATTATTGGCATATTTTTTTAAACATTTAATAGGTGTCGATGTTTAGAATACAAAAATGCAAGTTTTAATGTAAGGAATTCAGCAGTTAAAAGTTATGTGTATGTCAATTTGAGCGCTTTGGGCGTATTTGAATAGTTACTGCGACGCCATATTAGCTTTTAGTCATGCTCCATTGGTCGGTTAAGTAGAGAATGCCATTAAAATGGTAAAACATGTTTTTCCAATTACTAATTGAAAACAGCTGTTAGTTGCTTATTTTTTAAATAAACGACATTATAGAATCACTTTAACGCTCATAAACATAGCACAATCAAATTATAGATAGAAGTCAATGTGGCGTTACACTCACATGTCAAATAAGCTAAAAATACTCGAGTTTATATACGCATAACTTTTTAATCGCTGGATTCCTAACATTAAAACTTACATTTTTGTATTCTAGGTATTAAAAACTATTAAAACTATAAAAATGACAACAATTTGGTGTGCTCCAAAGTAAAATTTAACTTACGCTAAAATTCGTGCGAAGTCTAATAAAACACATACAGGGTGTTACCTGTAACGCTACTCACGATTTTTCACCCACTTGCAGCCACCTTACAAAAAAAAGTTTAGAACAGTATTTGTAGAGTATGAAGTGCACAATAGATATTAGTAAAGCAAATTTTGAAAACAGTTTGTTTTCTTAGCAAAGTCAAGGTCACCTTGGGTTTTTTAAATAGGAACATACATTTTTTTTTATTCATAGCTTTAGAGGGCATCGAGACGAATTCAAAACACATATTACATGATATTTTTATTAACATATTTTTCGATTCACAGAAGTGGAAATGTGAAGTACTTAGCTTTTGACTTTGGTAGTGTAACCATTATTTGATTCCAAAGAGATTACTGAATGTAAACACACGATTAGAATGAAAGAAAAATAGACTTTATTTAATTACATGTTCAAATGCATTCCACCTTCCATCAGGCAATATTCCGCTTTTGTACCTCGCATTTCCACTTCTGTAAATCGAGTAATATGTTAATAAAAATATTATGTAATATATGTTTTGAATTCGTCTCGATATTCTCTAAAGCTATGAATAAAAAAAAATGTATGTTCCTATTTAAAAAACCCAAGGTGACCTTGACTTTGCCAAGAAAACAAACTGTTTTCGAAATTTGCTTTACTAATATCTATTGTGCACTTCACACCCTGCAAATATTATTGTAAACTTTTTTTTGTAAGGTGGCTGTAAGTGGGAGAAAAATCGTGAGTAGCGTTACAGGTAACACCCTGTATGTGGTTAAGCGTGATAAAAATAATGTAATATGGCAAAAAATCTATACGCTCCACATAATCAAATTCCGACATTTCTAAATGTTCAAATGTCTAAGTTCTTAAATTCACAAATTCTCAAATCATCATATTTATAAACTAATTTTTACATTTTGTAAATTATCAAGTTTCACAATTTATAAGTTTCTAAATTCTTACATTTTCAAGTTTTTAAGTACTCAAACTTTAAAATCATTTTATTCTTAATTTGAATGTCCAAACGTTCAACTTATATTATCCCTAAATTTGTATATTACTAAATTTCTTAAATTTCAATATTTCCAATCTCCAAACTATCGAATTTCCATATTTTTTAACATCAACTCTCTGAAATTCCTAAATTGTCAAATACCTTCTGAAACTTCGTTAACACAAGATTCACGGAACGCGTCAAAATGACGCATCTCACATTCCTCACTTTAAATTACCGAAATTGTTAAGATACCTTTGCCGACATGTATCTTAATTTTAGTCGACACGATGAATACTTGTATAAATTAATTTACGTTTCATCCCTTATCTACATACTGTTCTACTTTATTTTTAATCAAAAGTAAAAACTCTTTAATTTCGTTACTTTAAAAATGTACTAACTAGCATCGACAAACACGAACATAGATATTTTTGGATACAAAAATATGAGACTAGGGACATAGCAGACACAGAAATTTGTGAATAAAACATGGAATATTGCAAGTCTAATGACGCAGAAATTTGGTAATGTAAGAAACTGAGGATCAAAGAATTTAGAGATTTAAAAATTTGAGAACATCAGTATTTATACGTTTTGGGATTTGTGGATATAAGTCCATAGGGATTTGGACATAGAAATTTGGAGATAGACACAGGACTCTAAGGATTTAGTGAACTCCGAAGTTTGTGGATAGAACAAGAAGCATTAGGAGTTTGGGGATGGAAACATTTGGAAATATAAGAATCTAAGGATTCAGGAATTTGGGGGTCTAAAAATTTGAGGTTTTCTGTATTTTTAGGTTTTGGGATATAAGGTTAGAAGAACATGAAACTGTAAGGAATTGGAAGACATAGAGATTTTTTGACAAAATAACAAAAATTTAGGGATTTGAAGATATATTTCTGTCTCCAAATATTGCGAATAGAAGAATATGGAAGTTTAGAAATTTGTAGGCATAGAAGTTTGTGAGTATAGGAATTTTGGAACTTAGAAGTTTGAGGAGCTGAGTATTTGTAGATTTCTGTCATTTGAGAATAAAAGAACATTAGACTTTAGGGATTTGGTGGACATAGAAATTTGCAGATAAAAAGACATTGAACTATATGGATTTAGTGGACGTAGATATTTTTGGGTAGAACGTGGAGCATCAGAAATATGGAGCCATAGGATTTCAGGAACATAGGAATTTCTGGACCTAGAAATTTGAGAACATATTAATTTGAGAACTTGGAAATTTGAGAATATAGGGAATGGAGGACGTTCATATTTTGGAATATAGAAATTTGATTATTTAGAAATTTTGGTAAAATAAGAATCACAGGACCTAGAAAATTTGAGAATATTGTAATTTGAGGACCTAGAAAATCTCGGTATATAGGAATTTTACTTAAAAATTTGGGAATATAGAAATTTGATTAACCAAAAATTTTGGGAAAATAGGAATTTTACGTACTAGAAATTTTGGAATATATCAATTTGAGAATATAGGGAATTGAGGAGGTAGAAATTTGGGAATATAGAAGTTTAATTACCCAGAAATTTTGGAAAAACAGGAATTTTACGTACTAGAAATTTTGGAATATATCAATTTGAGAACTTGGGAATTTGAGAATATAGGAAATTGAGGAGGTAGAAATTTGGGAATATAGAAGTTTGATCACGCAGAAATTTTGGGAAAATAGGAATCTGACGACCTAGAGAATTTGATCATATAGTAATTTGAGGACCTAGAAAATCTGGGTATATAGAAATTTGAGGACTTAAAAATTTGGGAATATAGGGATTTGAGGACCTAGAAATGTTGAAAAATATTAATATGAAGATCAATAAACTTGGACATACACGAATTTGATATCCTAGGAATCTGTGTACCTCCATATCATGTTTTGTGATTTTTAAATAGAAGTGTATAAAAAGTCCAAGAATTAGATGAAATAATGAAAGACACTCGTTCTCTTTGTGATCACATTATTACACCTAAATAACCACATCTCCTGTGCAAACTAACAGTGTTCGAGCATGTATTCTCTTCCGAATAATCTCTCGGTAACGAGCTGAATGGATCGTTCTCGAAATTGCATCGGATTATTCGTGGAATTGTCCATCTAATTGGCCCCGTTTCAAACCGCAATTCTTCTGTTCAGACAACAGATTCCGACACTTTCGCAACGATCTTTATCTCGGCGATGATCCAATTTCGACGACACCGGTCGAGGAAAAAGCGGCGAGGGAGAGACTGAAGGCGCGCAAGAGAATCGGCGAGTTGAAGAAACGAAGAAAGGCAAAAGAAAGGAAACAGAGGCAGAAGCAAGTCGTCGAGAAGTCTTTGGCCGGCTCGCCTCTGGCGTCAACGGTCTCGGGCCTCAATGAAACAATAATGTCGAGGTTGGATTTGAGCTGCTTCATGAAAGCCCGCAAGAAAGGACTTGCGAAAGCTCCTCCGCTCGAAAATGCATATCCCGCCAAATACGCCAGGTTTGTATCTTTTAACCCGGAGACATTACAAAGAGAGGGAAAAGAACAGGTAGACGCTTTTATCTTGTTTTTCTTGATGCACATTTTCTCCTTAGCTTACCGCAGATTTTTGTAACTAGACCGGGTTTAAAACTAATGATGTATGATTTTATTTGGAAATCGTGATGGAGTTTTTCGAGTAATTTAATAATTTTGCTTTGGGAAATTTTGGAAAAGTAGGGATTAGATGACTGTACTAAGAGAAAGTAAGTGTAATTTTTTTATTTTTTACAATTCTTGTATTTGCTCTTATTTTACGATCTTTTTTATTTATTCTGATTTTTTTTTATTTATAAGAACAGTTGTTTAGATTTTTGTTAGGATTACCAAATTAAACAGTATTACGTTTCTCTGAAGACAATGATGTTATTCATTATTTTACACGTCTTATTTACGCTATTTACAACATACTACATGAAAACAACGAAATTACATTAAAAGTTTTTCGTTTAAATTGTCAATTTCTTGTAACAATCTTTGTTATAACTAAATTTTATTCACTTTCCGCTTATGTGGTTTCTTTTACACAGTATCTGTTTTTATTATATCTAAACTCCTCCTCTACCTTATAACACAGTCATTAATTTACCAGCGCGGAGATCGGTAAAATTCAAATTAAATAAATACATTTTCGTTACATCTATATTTCTCTTGTTATATTTTTTGTTGTATTCTTTTAAATTTCCACATTTTATAATTTCTAAATTTCTAAATTTTCTAATTTTCTAATTTTTAAATCATCAAAGCTATTTTCATATTTCTAATTGTCTAATTTGTCAAATTGACAAATTTGATCATTCTTTCGATCAAATATTTTATATTTTCAAAATCTACGAACACTGATATTTTTAAAGTGTCAATTCCATCAATCTATTAATACTTTTATTCCCGAATTTCAACATTTTTAAATATTTAAAATTTCTAGACTTCCAATATTCCATATGTTGTAGGTGAGGAGATCCGTGGTCGAAAAGTGACGTAATAAGTTATAAAAACGAACAAAATATTTATTTAATAAAAATACAAAATGAACAATTTAATAACGTGAGGAAAAGAGACAAAGAACAAAATTGAATCGAAACATGCGAACGCGAGAAGAAATTTTTAATGGCGATATAATAAATAATGAACTCCGTTAGATGGAGACAAATGTTAATTCGTGTATCGCTTCGTTTTATCACCAATACCCTATTCCCAAATTCCTTTTATAAATTACCCAATTTCTTATTTTCCCAATTCATCAATTTTTCAATTTCCCAATTTCCCAAATTCACAAATCCCAAATTTCAAATTTCCAATATTTCATATTTCCAAAATCCCAAATTTCTAAATTCTTGAATTTTCAAACTCTCAAATTTCTAAATTTCTCTATATTTCCTATTTTCTCAATTCATCAATTTTCCAATTTCCCAATTTCTCAAATTCCCAAATTTCAAATTTTCAATATTTCATATGTCAAAAACCCCAAATTTTTAAATTATCGAATTTGCAAATTGCCGATTTTCTAAGTACTCGAATTTCCAAATTCCCAAATTTCCACATTCTCGAATTTTCAAACTCTCAAATTTTTTAATTTCTCTATATTCCCTGTTTTCACAATTCATCAGTTTTCCAATTTCCCAATTTCTTAAATTTCCAAATTTCAAATTTTCAATATTTCATATGTCAAAAACCCCAAATTTTTTAATTATCGAATTTCCAAATTGCCGATTTTCTAAGTACTCGAATTTTCAAATTCCCAAATTTCCAAATTCTCGAATTTTCAAACTCTCAAATTTCTAAATTTCTCTATATTCCCTGTTTTCTCAATTCACCAATTTTCCAATTTCCCAATTTCCCAATTTCTCAAATTCCCAAATTACAAATTTCCAATATTTCATATTTTCAAAATCCCAAATTTCTAAATTCTCGAATTTCCAAATTCCAAAATTTCTAATTTTCCAATTTCGTATTTTCCCAATTCATCAATTTTCTAATTTCCCAATTGTTCAAAATTCCAAATTTTCATATTTCCAAAATCCCAAATTTCTAAATTCTCGAATTTCCAAAATTCCCAAATTGCAATAATTCAAAAATTGCAAATTCCTTAGCGTCTAAATGTGTAAATTTCCCAACCAATAATCACCGAGTAGAGTAATTTGTTTCCCCTATGTTGCCACTTTTTCTAGAGAAGTTTACTATACTCGTCAGTATCTTTTTCTACGAGTACCACAGGGAAATAAGTAAACGTATAGTCAGACACAGTAGAATTGTGACGCGTTAATGAACAAACACAAGCGATCATTCATATTGACAGAGTATTTGAAAGCACGATCATTTTATTCACATTTGGTGCTCATAATATACCTATTCATTTTTACAAATTTGGAAGCTATAACGCGGTCATAAATCTTATTTATCTGCAAATATATTAGCGTAGGTTTTGTGCGCGTTTGTCACATTTACTCATAATAAACATAAATTATCTTTCAGTGATATGTTTTTACATATAGCAATTACTAAAATATTTGGAAAATATACTTTTTACTCAGCCAAAAAAATATTTTGACGAAAAGGAAATGATTCGTTTAATATAAAACTTGTAAAAACCTTGAAGATATTTAAACTTACAAATTTTTAAAGTTTTAAATTTTCAAATTTCAGATTTCAAATAATGAAATAATAAAATTTTATTATTCTCATAGTTTTCAAGTTTCCGAAATTTCTCAAATTGTCAAATTTTCAAACTTCTAAATTTCAAAATCATCAAATCCGTAAATTTTCAAATTTCTATGTTCTCAGAAGACTACTGTTTAAAATTTTTAAGCTTTTCAGCCGAAAATCTCCTTTTCCGAGCTTATAAATATCCAAATCCATAATTCTCTAGTTTACTAAATTTCTATACTTTCAAGCTTTTGAATCATCAATTCACCGTATTTCATGATTCATAAATTTTACAAATTTCCAATTTGCCAGTTTCTCTGAATTATGAGATCCCTTTATTTTGAAATTTCTAAATTCTCAAATTTCAAAATTTCCGAATTTCCGAATTTCAAAATTTCAAAATTTCAAAATTTCAAAATTTCCAAATTCAAAAATTTCAAAATTTCCGAATTTCAAACTTTCAAAATTTCCAAATCTCCGAATTTCCTAATTTCCAAATTTCCAAATCTTCAAATTTTTTAATTTCTGAGGTTCTAAATTTGAAAATTTGGAATCTATCGATTGAAAATGGATGATATCTTTTCGCACCGTTTTCATGTTTTTCATGAGGAAGCTTTTCTATTTCTCTATAAAATTATTCGAAAAATTCATTTAATTTTTCAGTTTAATTTTGAATTAATTTTAATAGTAATTTTACTGAATATCATTTGTATCTCCTTTTGTCTATTATTCTATTATATAAATCTTGATTCATGTCAAGCTTATATGATGGATACTGAATTAATCTTATGGAAACACTTTACACCGAACTTCAACTCAGACAAAATCTACATATTTAACGTCAGTTATAAAAATCTTCGAAAGTGAAGGGGTTAACTCGATTAAAACTGCGAAAACAAGAGAACCTCATGGTACGCTCTTTAAGGGTACTAATTAGAGTTCACAAGTAAATTTAAATCTTATAAAGTGCTTCATAGCAATAAAGTATATAAAATTAAATAAGCAATTTTTCAAAATTGAAAGTCTTTTTAATTTCTATGCATTGTGGTAATATCAGCTACGTTGCAATTCAAATTACACATAAATAGTTTTTATTGTTTTGTTTAAATAATACTGTTTATATTATTTATACTATTTATTGCAAAATGCTTTCAAAATTTTATAAATTTGTACATTCTTTTTCATTCAACAATTAATTTCAAAATTCTAAAAATTGTACACTTTTAAATTTTAAAGTTTGCAAATTTTTCGTTATTTTTTTCAATTAGTACATTCAACT
Organism: Megachile willughbiella; assembly: GCA_945859595.2. Classification (NCBI taxonomy): domain Eukaryota; kingdom Metazoa; phylum Arthropoda; class Insecta; order Hymenoptera; family Megachilidae; genus Megachile; species Megachile willughbiella. The sequence goes on from OX243796.1 coordinate 18,947,779, forward strand.
AATAAACTAGTATTTTATCGTGAATTGAGTTACATATGATATTTTGGATGATTACTGCTGTCGCATACGACGTTATTTAACTCATTACATATAAAGTTTATAAATACTTTATTTCTCTAGAGTTAAATAAAGTTGTGAGAAAAGTTTACACTTATTGATAAAAAGATAGTGATACGTTTGTGTTTAACACATATTGCTGTTGAGAACTCTAAAAATTTCTAGTTGAAAGATTTTCTGTATTCTTTTATTATTGTTTCATTATGTTTTTATACTTTTATTATTTCTCTATATATTAATCGCCACTCTTTTCTATTTTACTATCTTTATACATCACATTTTTTAATTAAATAATACATATCTCAAATTGTGGTATTGAATCGAATGGTGAGTGTATCACATTTCGAGTGTAAATGGTTAAAATATTAATACATATTTTCAATTTGTTAAGATGTTTTTTCTTGAAATCTGTGTTGATTTGGAGATAAAGAATAAGTGTTTATATTTAATTATAGTTAATTGTTTGTTTATTTATTTTATATTTTTTTCTATATTTTATTGTATAGAAATATAGTAATATAGTAATACGTATAGTAATATATTTTTATGTATATAAAATATACAAACAAACTGGGCAATAAAATATGTAAAAAATATGAAACAAACAGACAAACGATAATACATTAACCCTTAACGCTTCAAGTGTGCCTCTCAGGCACCACCGATGTGCGGTATTACATTACTCAATTATAATTAATATAAACATTGCAATCAAAATTATATTACTTCTGAGATGAATAAAGATGGTTTTGAATGACTTTAATATTATTATTTACACGTCATTGTAGCATTTAAAACCTGACACTTAAAGACTTGCAAGTCGAAGTATGATGTCGATATTGACAATTAAAAATCGGAGCATTAAGGGTTAATACATATGTAATAAATTTTGGTATGGTTATTATTAAACTACTAAAACATTAAAGTATTTCTTCTTTAAATGCTTTTCCAGAAGGAAGAATGTATTACCGCCCTTCAATCGATATGTCGTAGCAATGTACAAATGTACGGAGGGATACGTTTTCGAGGACTCGATGGCTGATCGACTTTTCTGCAGTAATGGCACTTGGTTAGGCAGTCTTCCGCGTTGCGTAAAAGAGGGTGGTAAGATACTTTTAAATATGTAACTGAAAATGCTGCATCATAACAGTTTTCTTGGAATAATACTTATTTATTTATTGGAACATTTATTAAGGAACAAACATATAGACTACGGGTTCTTAAACTTATATAATTCGAGGACCCCCTCTTGAACATCTTGTTTAAAGACCCTATCCCATAATTAAATTTTTACTAATTATTGTTTAGTTATGTTAAGAACTAGTTAAGTAACAAATACTAAAAGTCTTGATCATGTCGGATTTTGATTAAATGAGTTATTTGGATAAAACCGAAAAGTTGGGGGATGTAAAATTAATTTCAAAATTGTTTCGCGGACTCCCAGGGGTTCGCGGGCCACAGTTTAAGAACCTCTAATATAGACTAACAAAAATAATTAATTCGAACCATGAAGTGTGTTGAAAGACTAATACCTTTTTTTCTGTGGTTACAGAAAACAGGGACTGGCGCCATCGCTAGTTTTTTTCGCAGATCAAACTTTCATGCAAAGTCACCTCTAGTTTAATATATATAGTATGCCTGAAAAATAACGGATCTTTTTAAATAAAAAAAAAAGTATTAGTTATTTTGCCAAAATTAATTTTTTTTATTCAAAATACATCCCTTCCGCATCAATACACCGCTGGGCACGCTCAGGCAATGTTAACATAGATTTTTTTTATGTCGTTTTGCGGAATGGCTTCAATCACCCTTGTCACAGCTGCTCGGACTTGTGTAACAGTGTCATAAAACGTTCCTTTCATAGTTAATTTAAATTTTGGAAAAAGGAAGTAATCACATGGAGATAAGTCAGGCGAATATGGGGGATGTTGGAGCACACAGACTTATTTTTTCGCTAAAAATTCACGAACTGCGACAGTTCTGTGACATGGTGCATTATCATGCAACAGAAACCAACTTCCTGGCGCTCGATATTCGGGCCTGACACGAACGATTCTTTTCCACAAACGTTCCATAACACCCAGATAATATTCGCCATTAACATTTTGTCCCTGTGGAACGAATTCCCGAAGTATAATACCTTTAGAATCGTTTAGAATTTAGAAAAACCCAAAACCTGGCTTTGGGTCGTCTTCCAAAGTATCACGACCATCCTAGAATCGCTTATACCACTCGAACACACGTGTACGGGATAAACAATCGTCGCCATAAACATTTTTCATTAATTTAAATGTTTCTGTAAAAGTTTTACCGAGCTTTACCGAGTAGAATTTAATATTCGCTCTTTGCTCCATGGTGATTTTGTGACACGGTGACGAAAGGTTCTGTCGCTTTAAACGCTATAAGTTTACAATTCGTTGTTCAATTCCAATAACGATTGGTTTGTTTCGTAGGGGAGGAATATTGTTTTCAAATAGCATATTGTTTTTATAGATGTCGCTAATAGTGTTCCTTAAATTTAAAAAGTTCTGTTACTTTTCAGACATACTGTGTATTACTTTAACCCGCCGTTAGTTGTGCTTATATCTACAAGATACATGGATGATTTTTCGCAAAATAATTACAAATTTGATAATTCTGGGAATTGGAGATTTATGTGTAGTAGTTCTCGGCAGATATTTTCCGAAGCGCTTCCTAGAAGTGCAATCGGCAAATTTCATTTCAACAACTCCTAGCCACCATAAAATTGCCCACCCGCCGGATTCGTACTTTGCTCCGTCTATGTTTAACATTACATGCAAATGTGGTTTGTAATCAACGTTTTAATGTAAAAATCAAAGCCGGTGATTCCTCCGATTAATCTCATAAATTCGTAAAGTATTTTGAATAAATAATGTAACTTTTAACCTTAATATTGTCGTTAAACGTACAAAAATTTAACACATAAGAAACACGTTTAAAAATTAATATTTTAGTTTACTAAAGCTGCTGCATCAGAAGAAGAGAAAAAAATCATAAGAATTTTCATATATTAAAATAACAAAAATAATAATTTAAGAAAAATGCATTTATTTGATAAATACTCGTGCGCCTAACGGAGGGATAATAAGCTTCGAATTAAAAAAATTGAAAATTGTAGAAAATGAAAATTCTGATATTTTCAATGCTACAATTTGGAACATTATCGTTTCCAATACGTCGATTTCGACTGTTCTAGTTCTGAACGCTGCAACTTTGCATACTCCAATTTCAAGCGATCCAGTTTCGAATGCTGCAATTTTCAATATATTGCTTTTGAGTGCTCGACTTTTGAAGGCTGCAATTTTTAGAAAATTAATTTCCACTGCTTTTAATTTTGAATGCTTTAAGGTTCAATTCAATTTCAAATATTCCAATTTTGATTTCTCTAGTTTTTAATGAAATAATTTTCAATATTCTAATTTTTATTATTTTAATTTGGTCTATTTCATGTTAAACTCATAATTAAACTAATTATGACTAATTAAACTAATTAAACTAATTAAACTAATTTTTCATGCTTCAATATTGTCTTTTTTTATTTTGAATTCTCCAATTTGGATTTGAGAATATCGGTATATGTAATATAAATATAAATAACTGTAAATAAATAGTTACAAATGAATAAATATAAATGTAATTATATATACATATAACGAAAAATAAATATATATAATATGAATAAAACTAGCCATATGAATAGACAAAATTAAGTTTAAAATAACATAAAAACGTACTTTAACTAAATTATTTACTAATTGTCTAAATATCTTACTACTGTAAATATCTATTACTAAAATTGATACTAAATATCAATTTCACTCACGTGCTTACAATATAGTTAATTCAATACTAAAATAAAATACAGTGTCCCACCTAACGTAATTGAATACATTGCTTTTTTTTCATATCAATGAAAAATGTCAAAGTGAACTCCATTTTGTTTGAAGAGACCAATAATATTATAATGCTTAAGAAAAATTTCTCAAGATCACACCTTCCAAATGAATCATTTTGGAAAATGAGAAGAAATCAATTTATGAAAATATTTCTTAATTTTCAATATCAGTGAACATGATTTACACGAAACGCCGTCTCCGGTACAAATGAACGAAGTAAACAAGCACACACTCAAAACGTTTCGGGAATTAAATTCTCTAGGTTTTTACAGTGAAGTTATCTTTCGTCGAATGGGAATGTCGGTTGTGGTAACTGTCTGCACTGCGAAAAATTCATTGTCTTCTGTTCCAGAAACGACGCTGAATAGTCTGAAACGTTGCAATCAGGACAAGGGTGGTTGCGAACATGTGTGCGAAGATACTCAGACAGGTGTGAAATGTTCGTGTTTCGACGGATTCCGCGCCAATGGATCTTCCTGCACAGGTGATTTATGTTTCATTTCGAACAGTGTAATCGCGAACATTGTTTGGTATTCGGCGAGAAACGTATGCATGGAATTTTATAAAAACGAGTTAGAAGGGTGGTGTTTCCACGATGCAAAGATTTATTTGTAACAAAAGTTAATAGTATTTGTTTCACTTATACGAGTCAGTATAAAGAATTGGAGTAGGCAAAATAAAGAAAAATCGGTACGATGAGATAAGAAAATTTAGGAATTTGTAGATTTAGAAATTTAGAAATTCGAGACATTGGCAATTTAGGGATTTGGAAAAGAAATTTGTGCATTAGATAATTACAGAATTTTGAAACATAGAAAGTTAAGAACTCAAATGTATATAAACTTGAAAATCAGTAAATTTGTAGATTTGGAAATGTAGAAATTTCGGAAATTGAGAATTAAGGAATTTGAAAAAGAAATTTGTAAATTTTTGAATTTATCAATTTTAAAATTATCAATTTTTAAATTTTAAAATTTTTAAATTTATAAATTTGTAAATTTGTAAATTTAGGCATTTGGAATTCTGAAAATCTAAAAACTTGGAAGTTCAGAAAATTGAGAATTAAGGATTTTAAAAAAATGTCTGTAAATTAGGATATTACAAAATTTGGAGAGTTTAGGAAATTAGGAAATTGGAAACACAAAATTAAAAAGGTATAAAATTTTGAAACATGGGAAGTGGATGACTTAGAATTTAGAAATTTAGAAATACAGAATTCAAAAAATTTAGAAATTCAAAAGTAAAGGAATTAAAAAATTTAGAAGTCAAGAAATAGAAACTTAGAAACTTAGAAATGTAAAAATATCAACATTTCAAAATTTTTAATTTCCAACTTATAAAGTTGAAAATTTAATGTCCAGTTAAATGTACAAATTGTGATAAAAATAAATTGTGTGATTGCAAAAATGAATAATGATTGTCACAAATAAGTATTTATAATCATTTGAATGTAATAATGTCAGTTTTTCACTCATCGTGTAATGTTGTTAGCTAGTTATGGTTACCAAAAATTTGAAGTATCAAAGTAATCATAATAAACGTATCCGACTGTGTATTTAGCATAATCAGTTATATTTAACCCTCAAAAATGTACTAATCTTCTCGAAATGAAATTGGCACATTTCAGTATTAAAAACTTAAAAATATAATAGTATAGCTATTGATACATTTTCTGAAATTTTTTTGTGTTGATCTAAAATCGAGACATGGTTTATGGTTGTCGCTCGGGATAAGGGTAACGTGACGGAGGTTTACGATTTTCTACCCTTAAAATCTATGCTCCACGGAGCCTTCCCCATGCTTCTTTCCACCGAGTTCGTGGAAATCTGAACGAGGGTGAGGATCTAAAGCTAGGGAAGCGTATAACATGCGAGAAAAAGAGGGTGCAACCTCTGAACGGATATCTTATAAATCGCGAAATCTCGATCCCTCTAAACAAATTCTTTAAAATGTAAACAGAGTGAATGAGTAAGAACTATTATTTAATTCGTAACATTAATTGTATCAATAAACGTCTTAAGGGGTAACGCCACTCTAGAATTTTGAAGAAATCGATTTTTTTTTTTGCTTAAATGATGCTTTATTATGTGTAGAATATGAGAAAAAAGTTTTAAGTGGGGGACAGGTCGGGAACACACATTTTTTTAAGTGGACTGCAACCACTCGCAGCGCACTGCGGGCGTACATACTGTAACTTGTGGATACGCGCGCAATAATCATTGTAGACAACAGTACCTGGTTAAAGGCAAAAGGCGAAGGCTACAGATACATTAGATAATTATAAGCACAAATCTCCAATGTCGAATATAGTATTCTCAGCTATGAGGAACTTACCAGCGACGACTTACTGACGCGCTGTATTGGTAGCTTCACGCAAAACAGCAACGAAAGTTTTAATTCAGTGGTGTGGTCTATGGCTCCAAAAACCGTATCCAGTGGCAAAAATGTACTTGACATTGCCGCAAATATGGCTGTTTGCATATTCAACGACGGACTATCCACTATAATCCAAGTAATGAAAGCCTTGAATATATCTGTCGTAGAAAATTGTTATAATTTTTGTCTGAAAGCCGACGCCCGACGCATAAAGTTTTCAAAACGATCTTTGAATGAAGCTACAAAAATGTCGAGATTGAATCTCAGATCTAGCAGGAAGAAAAAGGACGTAAAGGATGTTAACATAGAAGACCAAATATATGGTGCAGGCATCGCTGATTAAAAGTATATAACAAATTTCTTATGCTGAATGGCAATCAAAACTTTAAACGCGTTTTTCTCGTAATCACTTTATTTGAACTCGCCGGACACATATCTCGAAAAGTTTTTAACTAATCGACTTGAAATTTTGTGGAGATGTGCAAAATAACATATCTCAGTGAACATCGTACGGGTTTTTTGATTAATTAACTACTTAACTTTTTATTAACAATTTAATGCTAAATTTTCTGTCGTTTTTTCCAAACTTGTCTTCATATCTACACTAAATTAACAATTATTAATATTTTTTAATTTCCGTACGATGTTCCATAGATTTTGGCATTTAATATGAGAAACTTTTGGATTTTTCGTTTTAGGACCATGTGTTAATGAAAAAACAGTCCGGTCATGTAGCCCATTCAAAGAAATGGTATTGTTGGTTGCCAGCACCTACAGCAGCCATTTTTAATCCAAATTGTTTATAAAAATTTACAAACCATCTTCAAAACATATATAACACAGCCTTTTTTAGGCTGACCTTATAACTTGTACGATTATTACTTTAAAAATTCCCGAAAATCACCTTTTTTTCTGACTTCTAGAGTGGCGTTACCCCTTAAATGAGTTATTTTGTATTCGAATGCAGTCATCAGATGTATTTGATTCAAGTGTCCAACTTGATATGTTCATATAACATCGTTTAACACGTTGACTGCCATATTGAAGCAGCTGAAAATTTGGTTATATAGGATTTTTATTTTAACAAATCTTACTAAATATTTTCACTATATTTTGTTATATTTATTATTCACAATTGCAAGCAGTTAACACGAGTATTTCCAATTAAGCGAAAAAATTCTCTGTAATATAGGCAATATGTTAGTCAAAGTGTTAAAAGTGGACGCCACATAATTCCCTGCGGAAAAATAAGAAAATACAACATAATTTGTTGATTTTCGACATATTTTTCAAACAAGTCAAATCTGAAAATTTATTGCATGAATTTAAAATTTGAAAGGTGTCTTTTGACCACTCTTGGTAGAAATAGTGTCAAATGGGACATGAAGGAACGAGCCTAGACTCCAAGGTCCACAGATTCGACACCCTTAGATTTTTATTTATGGGAATACCTTAAAGAAAAAGTAGACAATAAAGATGTCGAAAGTGTGGAGCAATTAATGCAAGCAATTACTCATTTAAGAAACTGAAAAATCAAAACATGTCACTGAGTTTGCATTCTTCGGTAATTAAACCGGTATAGTTGTGCATCCGACAACTGGGACAACAATTTCAGCAATTTCGAAAAAGTAAAATTCTTTTCGTTGAAAATATTTGTCGTGTTTTTCTTTCAAGCCAATAGCATTCACGTGATGTGTAGACATTGTTTGCAAGCACAATGCACGTTTACGTTGCTCGACAGAAAATAACATTGCCATAACAACAAAGAATGCAGCGAACCTTCAAACTTGATTCTCTCGAAAACTAAGTCGACAATCGAAAAAAACGTATTCTATATTTTTTTTTTATTTTATTTATAAAGTGTTCCTTTTTACATGTTATTCGGTTGGATTCCCTGTATTCGCTGCTTTGAAGAAATAAAGACTGAAATTTTTTACGGATTTATCTCTGATATGTTACAGACATAGACGAATGTGCTGAGGGATTAGCTGGGTGTGCAGAAATTTGTCATAACGACCCTGGTTCTTTTCGCTGTGAATGTCTTTCTGGCTATCAATTGGGCTCCGATGGTAAATCGTGTCTTGGTGAGTCATAAAACTACGTATTTCTTGTTTTTATTACAGACATCGATTGTTATCAATAATTTCCTTTATCGAATGATATTGAAATTTTATCACAATAATCACGTAATTGTATATCATATTAATCATGTACAGTGAGATTAAAATCTGATTTCCTTAGGAAAAATATAGGATTAAGCGGAAATAATGCGTTCCACTTAGGGGATGTTTTTGAGGGATTTTCAGATACTTAAAAATATGGATAATTGATTAAGAGTTAGAGACAGAGGAGACAGAGGAAGCTGGAAAACTTGAGGTGTGCAGAATTTAGGATTTTGGACTTCTAGGTCTTGGAATGGATTTAGAGATCTATGGATGTGGGAATTTAGGGATTTAGCGGTCTAGGTATTTTGAGATATCTGAATTTGGAAACTAAGGGTCTAGGAATTTGGGAACATAGATACTTGAGAATCTTCTGATTTGGAGATATATAAATATAGAAAGTCTAGGTCTCAAAACTTGATAACTGTGGCATTTGTGGATTTAGAAATTGAAAAATTGAGAAATTGAGAAATTGAGAAATTGAGAAATTGAGAAATTGAGAAATTGAGAAATTGAAAAATGAGAAAATGAGAAAATGAGAAAATGAGAAAATGAGAAAATGAGAAAATTCGAAAGTTAGAAAGTTAGAAAATTGAAAAGTTGGAAAGTTGGAAAGTTGGAAAATTGGAAAATTAGAAAATTAGAAAATAAGAAAAGCAAAATTTAAGAAAGCCTACGTTTCATTCGATTGTACATACATATTTTTCTATTCAAATAACATATCAATACTTGGTGTCGCTATCGATCTATTTTTGTACTTTGTTTCTGATTGATAGATTTGAGTTAAAAAGTATGCCAACAAAATAATGACGTACCAAATTTTATAGCGATAATTTAATTTAAATGTTATTACAAAATATATTTAGTATGATCTTCATAAACAGTGTATATAATGCAATTATAATAAATATAATGCAATATAATATATGCTTTTTTAACATGTAGTGATATTATAAACATAATGTGCCAATATTTTTTTTTTGCACCCTGTATTTTTCAATTTTTCACTGCAGCTACCTATAGCAATATCTATTGATTTGTATTAATATTTTCCTCTCTATGATATTTTCCATTTTCTCAGTTTTATGCGATCCAGCATTCTGAACCATAAAGCACAGCCATTGTTATCTTTCATTATGAAGATTTCATTAAAATCTTCATTGAGATACTACTTCTGTTTTTTAAAATTTCATTTAGAACGAATGAAAGAAATCGCAATCAAACTATCGAAGATTTCAAAATTAATTCCGCAGAATAATAATAACGAATGATAGGGAATAATAGTTGTATAGAATTTTAATTATTGAAAATAATCCAAATAAATTCCAAAATTATTGACATTTTTCTCGCTTTCCGTATAAAACTCGATTTTAATATAAAATATATGGTTTCTAGTTTCAAACAAATTCTGTGATCTCTGCTAGAATTTATATTTAAATTTTTTACGTTTAAATAAATTCTGCAATAATTGCGAAAAACATTCAACTTTTTTTATCGTGGGACGTTTCTGAAAACTGTCCCGAATATTTCCATATTAATTATTGCATTTTAAATGTTCAAGTACTTTTAAACAGTCATTAAAAGTGGAGAGTTTTTAAGAGCAATTTAATTACTCTCAAAAAGTAAGAGCAATATGGTTTAATTTTACGCTACACTTTTAATTACGTAATCAAATTAGTTTCAATAATTCTCCAGCTTCAATGATCCTTTAAAAACAACTTAAACGTTCAAACTGTATCAAAAATTGATATTGGCATTCACTGGTATATACAGTTTATGAGATAAGAAGAATATCTTTTAGAATTACCCATATCATAAAATTTAATTAAATTATTTTAAAATCAGGGTCCGCAAAATAAGTCGATTTTTGTCTGTTTTTCGGTCCTTGCTTTTGGAATCGATTTTGATGTCAAATGATAGCTTATGACGAGATATTATTAAAAAAGAAGTTTCACGTTGAGCACACGTCTGGTTTTTGAAATATAAGGTGAAAAGTATGTATTACGATCCTGTTACAGTATCGACGAAAATCTTAAATAGCCATTCTGAAGAATATTTAGATGTATTTTCACGCTCCAACAGATTTTGGGAGGTGTGTTACATATCTAACTGGAAGTTGGATCTATCGGCGGAGGGTAGCTTTTATGGGTTGGACATCTAATCTGAGGATGGTCAGCCTACTCAGCTATCCTCTCTGAAGAATATATAAATGTATTGTTCCATTTTAAAAGAGTGTTTGCTAACCTTAACTAAAATAAGGTTTCTCTATCGATAAGGGGTAGCTTGTTGGGGGTCAAAGTGTAATATGAACAACTTAGATAAGCTTCCTAGAGAATGAATAAGTGCATTATTGCGAGTGAAAAATGTGATGAGGTTTGTTACTCTTATATCTGAAACTGAGTTCCTCTACGAACGAGGGATGGTTTTTGGGGAGAGCATAATCTGAGAATAGTCAGTTAACTCAGATAACCTTACTGAGAAATGTTTGAGTGCATTTTTGCGTTTAAAGAGTGTTTACTAACTCTAACTAGAACAAGGTTTCTACATCGATAAGGGGTAATTTGCTGGAGGTCAGAGTGCAATATAAATAACTTAGATAAGCCTTCTAGGGAATGAATAGGTGCATTATTGCGTGTGAAATATACAATTTACGTTTGTTATTCTTAGTTCTGGAACTGGGTTCTTCTAACAACGAGGGATAGTTTTTAGGGGATGGAAGTATATTCTGAGAATAGTCCACTAATTTGGATAACCTAACTGAATAATGTTTGAGTGCATTTTTGCGTTTAAAAAGATCTCAGAAATGTTACTACACGTGTGACTGACACTTAGTGCTTTTATCGATTATGGGCGGATTTTGAAGTTGAGAGTCCAGTGTGAGGCTGATCAGCAAACTCAGATAACGTTTCTGTACTTTGTCTAGGTGCATTTCTGCTTGCGAAATAGTCTTGTGAGGGTTGACACTCAAATACTAGATAACTTGTACCGATTTTGAAAAGGGGTGGGCTTTGGGGTTGAAAGTCGAGCTTCAGGATGATTGAATAACTCATATTGCTTTTATGAAGCAATCTGTACGTATCTTGGCGACTCAAAAAATCCTGGCAGATTACTTCTCATACAGCTGCAGTTTAGCGTCACAATGTAATAATAACGTCACATTTTCTTAATGGATGATTTCAATTCTAACGCCCCATATCGTAGAAAACAGACGTAAATCTTTTTTTTAATAATGTCTTATGATATGCTATCGTTTGACATACGAGTCAATTTTAAAATCGAGAGCCGAAAAGGAGCAGTTTTTCCGCACCCTTCTGTTCAACAACCAAATGCCATAAAACTGGCAAATGCTATTGTATCTTACATTTATCTTTTCATTTTTGAATTATTATTTTCTAAAAATATTACTAAACTTGTCAATATTTTTTTGTTGCACTCTTTTATGAAACCACAGCATTTTCGTTTAAATACCGCGTTGAACTTTGAAAAAGGATGAAAATCGCATCATTCCTCTGAAAATAGTCCATTTATTAAATTTTGTTTACGACAGTGCACCAATTGGTGTTTATTGTACCATGTTCATTCCTGTACTATTCCCCGTTTCTACAGGGTGTTAAAAAAACCATTTAATGTTTATATGGTACATAGAACACACTGTACCGAGTAAAAGAGCCTTAATAAATGTAGGTTGAAAGGGCAACCATTTCTGAGATAAAAAAGTTTCTGTATGCTAGCATCATGATTAATTTACTTCATGACGTTTATTTTAGTGTTTACAAACCATGTCGAATATCCTCATTCAAGTGCCGACAATAGATTTCATCCAGAATAAGTCAGTTATGTATCAAAGGTTGTGGATTATATTAGTATTACACAGATGTATTACACAAAGTATCGTGCTGAAAATGTCAGCGTATTACTCTAACGGGAAATGGCAGATATGTATTTTATGTACGGTCATACTAATGGAAGTGCTTTAGCTGCACGACGTCTTTACGAAGAGTTCCCTCTCACACGCTGTTTCAAAAACTTCGTCAACGTCTTTGTGAATCAGGCTCATTTAAATTTGCCATCGAAATTCTGGCACACTTATAGCGATGCTCAATACGGAGAATCGTATTTTAAGCCAGGAATCAGTATTACTCTTGTCTGGAGAGGGTTCATCCCAAAATCCCGATAGCTACAATCGCGACAGCTAAATTCCCGGCGTCCAAAATCTCAATTAACACTTTGAGCGCCACGTCAGCTATCGGTGGCTGACACTAGACTTTCCGTTTAGGCCGCGTCAGCCACCGGTGGTAGACACTGAACTTTTTCGTTTAGGACGCTCCAACCACCGGTGGCTGACAGTGTAAAATCTGATGTAAAACTAAAAAATTTATATTATTATAAGTAATTACTGAAAATTTATTTAAAATTTACTTCATTTTTATTTATCGCAGGATCGTGTTATTAATGAATTTAAATATTTGTTTCCATTACTTATTGTGTGGCCTGAATGGTATTTCCTTAAGAATTCGCGTGGCGCTCAAAGTGTTAACCAAACTTAACCTAACCTGTTAACTGCGTGTGATGAATATACTTGCCATTTAAAAAACTGTCTGTGATATACTGCAGTATACTGCGGTCGAGGAGTATACCTGGGATTATATCTGTCAGGACTTTGGTTGTCAGGATTTTAGCTGTCGGGATTTTAGGTTGTCAAGATTTTTGGCTGTTGGGACTTAGCCGGTTGAGAATTTAGTTGTCGGGTTTATGGGTGCCGGAACTATGGCTGTCAGGATTTTCGGTTGTCGGGATTTTTGCTGTCGGAATTTAAACTCTCGGGATTATCAGCGTTGCAACTCTGACCGTAGGGATTTTAGGTTATTGGAATTTTGGCTGTCGGGATTTTGGCTGTCGCGATTTTAGGTTATTGGAATTTTGGCTGTCGGGATTTTAGGTTATTGGAATTTTGGCTGTCGGCATTTTAGGTTATTGGGATTTTGGCTGTCGGGATTTTAGGCTGCCAGGATTTTAGATTGTCATTGGCGGTCGGGAATGTGGACTGTCGAAATTTCAGCTGCCCAGATTATGGGTGTTGGAACTCTGGCTGTAGAAGTTTTATATTTTTGGCGGTTTGGCTAGCGAATGATGGAAGGGCTAGGAAAAATGAAGGAGAGGGAGAGAGTGTTTCATCCGGAACCTGCTAGTGGACTCGTCAGTAAGGCATCCTAGCAGGCCCTTAGACGCGGGGATGTATGGAAGGGATGGACAGGAACTATTTGTAGGAAGCGGAAATGAGAACGGGTCATTCCACGCCAAATCGATCACTTTTGGAAGTCACCATCTGCGATTTTGCATGAGTTGAATTAATATAATTCCATTTGCTCTTATTGCCCAGCTGCCCTGTCAGTCAAGTTTTCTAGAATCTAACAACTTTTACGATTTTAATATTGTCAAACTAATGACCGAACAAACGGATCACACACATATCACTTGAGATATTGTTCCGATCGTGCGACGGAACACAATACGAGGAAGATTTCGTAGGTAGTTTATGATGGGTCCGGGACTAACAGTTATTTTTGAAAGACAGTTTTTAGCCATCGCCGACAATTTAGTTTTACATTTTTTCGAACAATGCCTTTAGAATTTCTAACTTTCGTTTCGTTTTCAATAACTTGTAGACAGTTTACTATTGGAGAGAGATGATGGGCGTGTTACAAAATGAGGCCGAAAACAACAATCAATTTAACAAAAACAACGTATAACTTTATTCTCCGGCGAATACCTCAGGACAGACCACTCCGTCTTGAGTCACATACAAATATATATTCTTCCCGGTACCCCGGGAAGGGAAAAACACGGAGTGGGAAAGGGGGTGACTTTCCCCAAATTGGGAATTCCCACTTTCCCCGGCCAGGGGTCATCTGGCCCAAACCGTTGCACGGTGACCCATCCGGCCCTCAACCTTCTACAAATTACCGTAACAGTAATAAACCCAAGGATCGCCTCGACTTTTCAAACTCAATGTGAAACCGAAAAAAAATATACAACTACGCCAACCTCGGGCTCAATGTGCTAACCAGCCGCGTAAAAATGGACAAGTAATGGTTCCTTGGTCTTTTATTGCTGCTATGGTCCCTTCAATATTCGGAAATCTCCTAAATTTCTAATTATCGTCTACAAACTATTTCCGTCATAAACGGGGTTTTTCCCGAAGGGTACCGAGGACGGGCCTCGGTCCTTTCGTAGCGGTACTTTGGACAACGTGCGTGTCACCTGGAGGGAAAAACCCCGGCGTTGCCGACCTTCGGGATCCTCCCGTACTCATCGGTATTTTTCCCACCCTCTTCCAAAAAAGGCGCGCTAAGGGCGCAAGAGAGGGTGGGCCCAACGTCAAGGGGCATGTTGATTGGAAAATCAACGTTTCTAATGAAAACCAATCAGCATGCTTCCTTCCACTTCCGACGTTTCGTGGAAGTTAAAATGAGAACGTCTCATTAGATACATCAAATTCTTCGTCGCGTCAAGAACAACATTAACAAGTCACTCGATCGACATAAAAGTAAAAATAGAAAGTCACTCGTTTCGGACATAAACTAGAACTGAAAGAAATAAGTCAATCGTTTCGGACTTAGAATTTCAGAGCGTCATCGTGTCGGACGCACTTTTTAAAGTTTTCAAGGCATCATTCGTATCGGATACATTTAATTATTGGTCTTAACGTTAATTCGTTTTGATCAAACTCGTGTCCGGTTAAAATTCACCGCTATTTACACGCTCGACCATTTTTTAATCGGACACAGTTGCTGATTGTACGCGAGTCAGCACACAGATATGGTCTAGCATAACTAAATATGCGTCATTGACCAAGAATGGCTATGGATATACATTCCGAGGCATAAATAGAGTCATTAAGTCGTGTACGAAGTCTTCTCGTATTGCTTTGGGACCAGTGGTATAAAACAACCGATCACAATAGCTGAGCGCGCGATTTGCCTACCTGAAATGGGGGTACCCCGCGTCCTTTTCCAGCTTGTAGTGACGTCCATTTTCGAGGCTCCATCGTTCTGAAGGGCTCATTTTAAAGGGGAAGCTTCAAAGAATATGACTATATTTTTTTCAAATTTTAACCCTTTACGCCCCTCATTGAGAAAAACGCAAAAAAGAATTTGTTTAAATTTTCTGACATTTTATAACAAATTGACAAAGTTGAAAAAAATATTTTAAAATAGTCCAATCCTTCATGACTAAAACAAAAAAAAATTTAGCTAAATCGGTTGAGTAGTTTCTGAGAAAAAAATTCGTAAGTGAAGCCTATTTTCGTAAAAATGGCCAAAAATTGCAAACTTTGCAGGCTTGTTATTCCTTAACAAATTCGAAACTGGCAAAATGATGAGTTAAACCCCGCCTAATTTCACATGGACTACAATATATTTCGATTAGAGCAAAATCGCAGATGGTGACTTTCAAAAGTGATCGATTTGGCGTGGAATGACCCGAAAGTCAGTCTCGGTCTTATACGCCATCTAGTGGCGATGAGCGTAGGAGTGAAACCTCCACAGATTGTTAAGATTTTAGGTTGTCAAGATTTTGGCGGTCGGGATTTTAACTGTTGAGGTTATGGGTACAGGATTTTGGGTGCCATCAGTCTGGAGAACGCTTCATGAACAGTTACTCTATCCATATCATATCAAACTAGTGCACATCCTTCTTCTACTGAGCTATCAGGCAAAACTAGAATTTTCATAGTAGCTATTCACAATGTAGAAATGAGTACACGTTAAAAATTGTCCGTAAATACCGAAAATTCTGGCGCTAGCAAATAAAAATATTTGTATCTCACAAACGGTTGACCTTTAGGCCTATGTTTACTAAGGCTTTTTTTAGTATAATGTGTTCTATACACCACATAATATAGAATAGTCTTTTTTGAACACCCTGTATATAGCGTACGAACGGCGTTCAGTCAAAAATGGAATGGCGGAGAACATGCAGCCATGTTATTTACGCTCTAGTATGTCATAGCATTTGCTCTACTAACGTGAATTACACTATGCTCGTCGCTTCCAAACTTTCCTGACCATCTCCCAGTCGTATTCTTTTTCCGTAATACGACGATTTCAAAGGCAAAACGTTTCCATGTAGACGTGCAACATCTACCGCTAGCAGTTACTGTTTTCTTGATTGAAAAAAGTTAACAAGTTTTCGCCACTGACGAGCGAAAGTGCTATGTATTGTACGGGAATTTGGAATTTAGGAAATCAGTGGGTAGGAATTAGTTTGTGAACTTTCGAGAAATGTTTAAACTGAAAAGTTTAGAACGTTAAAAATTTACAAACTTTCAAGTCAATTTTACAAATTGAGAAACTTCGTAATTTATGAACTCCTAAATTGAGGAAATTAGACATTCAGAAATTTAGGTTTAATCTGATATTTTGTACACTTGTAAATCATTTAAATTTCTTGTTAGAATATAAGTGTAATACAAATAAAAGAATATAAATATTAAATTTTGTTGTACGGTGCGTTGAATGAACATATAACCCCTCATATTTTTAATGATGTGAACTTTTAGTAAAAAATTGTGTTCAGTGTTCTTTAAATACTAATTCGTAGTAAAAAGAGAATTTCGTAAAAGAAAATTGACGTATTGACGTAAATATCAACTCTTGACGGTCACATTGGGCATGAAACGACCCAAGCCAATTCAGCTGCAATATTAGCCACTTCATATCCTGAAAATCTGAATAAATACCTGTTTTGAATCCCAAATATTTTTACTATTTTTTCCCTCAAAATGTTATATTTCAAGAGTGCTCGGTTAAAACTCTTTATATTAAAGTCGAGAAGGATTTTGAATTTTTCTGTAAAGGTCGTCATCTTTTCAATTTTTTCACGTTTCCTAATTTTGTTTCATATTCAACGTTTAAATTTACTGAAATCAACTATAAAATATGTTAAAACATCTTTCAAAGATTATTTATAATTTTTTTCTAGTTAAAATAATGAGTAGCTTCTTTGTAAGAAATATTTTTCGTGGCTTGGGTGTTAAATGTCACAGTGTGCTAGGTATTCTGGTGAAATGTGACCGTTAAGGGTTAATATAAGTGAAATTAATTTTTAATAAACTTGATTATTCGTGTACTTACATGTCTTGATTTCGTTATTATTTGTTACATTAAAAAAGTGTCTGTAAAGCCAATTTCTATAAAATATGGACATTTTCCTCTTGTTTCCACTTTGTATAATATATTATTATTGAGAGTGATATTTGGAGCTAAAAAATTGTATATTTTCTCTAATAATATTAATAATTATTATTGCGTAATAAAATTTGACAGGTTTATAGCATTAAAAACATCATCTTGATTGATTGTCAATATTTTCAAATTGATTCAAACATAAACCCTTAAATATCTCGATATCTGAAAAAATGAGCTCATACAACTTTAAAAAATAACGGGTGATATTATAAATGCACAAACATCCATTGCCTAGTTATAATATCGTTATTTCATCCTTATTTTTATACAGAAAAATGCTAACGAAAATAAAAATGCTGAAGTTGTTTCGATTCGTTTGCGAATCAAAGCAAAATGGTAAACAGCCTTCGGTTATCAAATTAAGCGATACGATTCGTGTATTTAGGCGCGTTTTACCGTGTACTCTTGGTAATTCAAACTCATTAACGTCGAAATAAAATATTTTGCATCTCGAATTTCTGAGGGTATTTGAATTCCCAATTAACTTTGCGAACCTGAAGCTTTTCGAACGAAGTTTCGTGTGTAATCACGTTAACGTCGAATTAACGAAACGGAATAAATCTGATACGTTTAATCGTCTCAGGTGGTTCTTGATGTGTGAAATCTTTGCATTACATAAGGTGGTTCATCATCACTTAATACTCTTCAAGTTTTAGAATAAAATGTACAGAGTTATGTCATCGAAATTGGAAATTCAATTTTTTTTGTGACTAATAAATAAATAACATTTATTACCAGTTGTTATTCTGCATGGCGTCGTTGATATAATAATATATACTTAATTAATAATTGTTCAATTTACAAATCCACAGTTTTGTAATTTCACGATCGATATATACATATGTATATTTACAATAAATATTGAGAACCGTGAAATGTTAATAACACATTGATCATTTGACAACCAAACATGGTTTTTTAAAATTTGTTTAAAAAATGCTAATTTTCATATTTTTTTATAAAACTGCTGATTACTTAGAGTACCAATATTCGTAGATAAAAATAAATAAAGGGTTTGGAGTCAGACAACATTAACTTCAAAATTTCACATTTTAAATTAATGACTGATTTACGACCACAAAAGTCGTACGTTTCTACTACAGAAATGTTATTATGAAAAAATGAATAATTAAAAAATTTTTTAAGGTAACGTTTTAATTTTGTGAAATTTATTGAGAGTCAATGAACGCTAACTGGACAGAGCGTTGTTTGACTAACTTATCGTTTCTGGAATTAACGTTGTCTGATTCTAAATGCTCGTATTGATGCGTGAATTTAAGCCATCGCTGTTCCAAAATGTCGACAAGTAAAATCAGATATACGTTTATTGATTTTACGAGATAGTTTGATTGAAGCTAAATTGCATCAGTGCTTGGATAATTGAAAGCGCACTTAACAGGCGTTTAAACAATCAGGCAGCTATTATAAATACGCGTAATCACTGATTAATTCTCTTTTCCTTTGATCTGTACAACCCCTTAATTTTCGTTTTAAATCAATCGCAAAGTTCTTAAATGTTGAATATCACTTTAGCAGAAATTGTAGCGCCACACTGTGGACATGGAAATAATTTTATTTGATGGTTTATTTTAATTTTAAATATAACTAACGGGATAGTGAAATAAGTAATAAGTGAATTATGATTGCTAAAGGATTATTAGGAAGTTAACGGTAGATATACATTAATAAAATATCTCACGATAATATGTTTCTAATTTGTGCAATATGCATAAAATGAATATATAATTGGGCACCACAAACAGTAATTTTGTGTCTCGTGCTATTATCGATAAAATGGAACAGAACAGAATTAATTTAACTAGTACAAATTAGTTCAAATTTAGCACTGTCCGCTTTTTTTAAATTCATTTTTATTAATTTTGACATTTGGTTCTGCTACCTCAATATTAAGCTAATAGCGTTACAATTTTTTTGAAAATGGCACGAGATACAAAACTACAATTTGTGGTACAAATTAATACAAAATAAGTACTAAATATTCTACTAATTGTAAAGTCAATATGATTCTGCTGGCTTAGTCGTGCCAGCTTAAGAAAAGTATACTCCTTAGTTCTACCGATCACCGACGGTATTTTATGTCTCGAACTCCTTTATCTTCTCAATTGAAAACGAAGTCTTTGCTGTCTTAAATGGCTTTCTCAAGTAAAAGACTTACTGCATCGTGTAGTATAACTAGATATCGCCTGAACCGGTAACTTTCAAAGTAAACTAAAAAATATCCCCAAAATTAACGCGTGATGCGTATCCCCTAAACATTATCTAAGTATTTATAGTACTCAAATATTTATTATTTATAAGTATTCAAATGTTTATAACAATATAAAAATATGTATAGTACTTGCTTCGCCAGTACATACAGGATGTTCCATTTAAGCTGACATTGTAAAAAATCTCGGAGATGTGTGATGTAAAAAAAACAAACTCACACGTATCCTTTAAAATATCTAGTCGATTTTTCATGTTTATGTCAAAAATATTTTTTCTATTAAAATGACTACGTTACTTCCTTCTGGAAGGTTTTTTATTTCATTTAAGAACAGTACAATGAATGCTCGAAATTTTTACCCTCAATTTCTAGACACTTATTAATTCGTTTAATGAAAAACTCATGAACAAATAATATAGTTTTTCTCGTGATACTACGATACGCAGTTATAATTCGCTCTTTCATGTTTTCTAGTGTAGTAGGTGGATCGGAGTATATCTTTTCCTTAAGATAACCCCATAGGAAATAATCGAGTGATATTAGATCAAGTGATCTCGCTGGCCAGGAAACTGGACCATCTCGACCGATCCAACGATCAGTAAAATCCCGATGTAGTATTTGCCATGCAATACGTGAATAATGAGCTAGGCAACTGTCGTATTAAAACCACATGTCTTGCTTCTCTGCTAGGCTCAGATCTTCAAGTAATATAAATAATTCGCGATCCAAGAAGTCTCGATATTTGTTTCCACCTAACGTGCCATCAATAATTCTTAAGGTACTAATGATGCTTGAAGATGTAAGCCTACCCGATGTAATATTGGACTTACAACAAAACGTATCAAACAAAAGTCATGTATTTTTTCACGTAGAATATGTTTCCGGAATAAAAAATATAGATTTATGATAAAAAAAGACAAGATGACCTTGCAATAACCTTGAAGACCATGCATTAAAAAATTAGTAATGCTATTCGACTCCCCACTTGAAATACTAAAGGAGCTATATGTTTGTTTTTCTTAAATCACACGTCTTCAAGATTTTTTACAATGTCAACTTCAACATCCAGTATACTAAAATTGGAACGATACAGAGAAGATTAGCATAGCTCTGCGATAAGTAAAATCGTGAAGCGTTCCACACTTTTCTCCGAAAATATGTATTGTTATATTCATCAGAGTCTACCGAGAAATTATCTGCAAATCTAACTTGCACAATTTTTGTACTTAAAACAGACATAAATTCTTAATATGAAAATTTCATTTGTTTCAAAATTGAGTGAGAACTGAGGGTGATGAAAATAGTAGCTAGTGGCTTTGTAATCAGTACATGAAAATTAATTAAATTCACTACTTCGGTATTGAAAGATAATAACGCTTGACCTTAACAAGCGACGTTAACGCTTATCGATAAAATAATTAAAGTCAAGGGACGGAAGTCAATTCATTGTACGTTTACTGTTGGAAGCATTTTCTGCTACAGCAAACAGTTTACAAATAGTCGAGCTGATCGTATACAGAGGAGCTTTAAATTCCTTATTTCACGATTTCTCTCGATAGCCAATTAATGGCGAAATAAATAAGGAATTTAGGTGGCCCCTTGTTCCTTTTCCAATTGCCAAAGCAATTCACAAGGTTGCTTGTTCTCGTTCAGACGTTAACGAGTGTCTGGTGAATAACGGCCACGGTCCGTGCCAAGGTACTTGCATCAATCTTGAAGGGAGCTACGAGTGTAGCTGTTCCGATATTCCGGGTCACAAATTGGCCTCGGATAATCACACCTGCGAGGA
The DNA here is from genome assembly GCA_945859595.2 of Megachile willughbiella. NCBI lineage: Eukaryota > Metazoa > Arthropoda > Insecta > Hymenoptera > Megachilidae > Megachile > Megachile willughbiella. The sequence goes on from OX243796.1 coordinate 18,969,555, forward strand.
TATCGACGAGTGTTCAACGAACAACGGCGGCTGCTCTCATGTTTGCTTCAACACCCCTGGAAGCGTCTTCTGCCTTTGTCCAGACGGCTTTTATTTGACGGACGACTGGAAAACGTGTCAAGGTAATTGTTGAATAAATAATTAAAATAATATAAAGTCCCGTTCTGACCACTCACTCACTTATTGACTTATTCACATACTAACTCACTCACTGACTCTCACATTCGCTTACTTATTCACTTACTAACTCACTCACTGACTGACTGACTCACTCACTCATTCACTCAATTACTCATTCATTCAATCACTCAATTACCCAATCACTCACTCATTTACTCACTCACTCACTCACTCAATCACTCGCTCACTCACTCATTCACTCTCTCGCTCATTTACTCGTTCACTCACTCCCTCACTCACTCACTCAATCACTCGCTCACTCACTCATTCACTTACTAACTTACTCAGTGATGGACTCAGTCACTCTCTCATTCAATCATTCACTCATTCATTCAATGACTCAATCACTCACTTACTCACTCACTCACTCACTCACTCACTCACTCACTTACTCACTTACTTACTTACTTACTCAGTCACTGACTCTCCCATTCCCTTATTTATTTACTTACTAACTCACTCACTGATTGACTCACTATCTCATTCAATCATTCAATCAGACAGTGAGTCACTCACTTACTTACTCACTTACTCACTCACTTATTCGCTTACTAATTTACTCACTCTCTCGCTCACACATTCACTCACTCACTCCCTCACTCATTTACTCATTCACTCTCTCACTTATTCACTTATTAACTCACTGATTGACTCAATCACACACTCATTGAACCACTCAGTCACTCACTCCCTCCCACCCTCGCTCATATGAAAGAATATAAACGAGTCAGCGTGAGCGTACGTATGAAAAAGTGCAAGCAATGTGTATGAGCGCGTATATGTGTGAATGGAATGCACGAGGAACGGCAAAGATGCGGGTCAATGGACAAAGGACGCAAGAGATTGGGTTTAAAGGCGATATGCTACGTGCGCGGTCCCATTTCTGTGTGTAATTTTTACTTATCCATATATCATTATTGAACTTGAAGTGTCCCTCGAGTTTTATTCATACCTTCTTCAGACACATCCTAATTGGTAAGGGATATAAACTTGACAATGCGAAATTCGGATCCGCAACCATCCACTTGGCTCCTAAATATTGTCAAAGTCTTCAATAATCCAATAATGTGGTAGGGGGGAAGGGGTGGAGGCAAACCCCCTAGAGAGTAAAGCGCATTTGATAGCCGATAGGTATGAGTCTTTGGACGCAGTGTAGACCTCTGGTTGTGACGGCGTGGATATCAGTTTAGTATTTAGTAATTTGCGAATTTATCAGTTTAGTAAATTGAGTAGCCGAAGGCCACACAACGGGGTGTCTGGGGGGTCCCAACTCGCAACAGCGCTAAAACGAGTTGGTAAATATCAGAAAAAGGGACACAGCCCCAAAGTATTCGAGTTTTAAAATTCCAAATTTCTAGCTATTTCAAAGTTCCAAAATTCCAAATTTCATATGTAGCAAAATTGAAAAATTCCAAATATCCAATGTATCGAAATTTCAAAAATTTCATCGTATCAAAGTTTAAAAATTTCAAAATGTAAAATGATACTAATAGATTACTCATTTAAATTTGATGCATAAATGGATTTTGTGATTTGTTATGTTATCAGATGTGAATGAATGCGAAAAGGCATCAAAAGTTTGTCTAAACAACACCGATTGCGAGAACACAATTGGATCATTCAAATGTGTCAATAAGCCTCAAAAGATGACAAAGGTTCTTCAAGACGAGGACTACGATGCTGAAGACGACGACGATGGAGAAGACGAATACGACGAAGAAGGTGTGACAGAAATTCCTGAGTTTGGCAAGTGCGACGAAGGTTTCAAGAAAAATAACAACGGCGAATGTATCGGTTCGTAAATTTTTATTTTAACAATTGTTATTTGTAACCAAAAGGTTCAAAAATCGAAATGTTTTGAATTACGTCTATTTTGAAAAATGTTATTTTAATTGCAAAACTAGCACCCACAACTTAAATAATAAAAGAGTGTCTTGATTTACTTCATATAAATTTTCAACATAATTATTATTTTAAATTATTGTATTTTACTCTCAGTTAAAGTGCTGTCTGCAGCATTAAGAATTAGTCAATTTAATTATAATATATTAAATACTTCTCAATTAAGAATTAAACAATAGTTGTCAATTGAATGACTTTTTAATTGAAAAATGAAATTTAATTCTTAATTTACGTTTGAAAATTTAAAAACGAAATATTGTGGTCAAATCAGTCGTTAGTTTTAATTTACGTCTAGTTTAATAAACATCTCTTTAAAATCCTAATCTCGATTCCGCTTCTTTTTCTTTCAGACATCGACGAATGCGTAGAAGGAGACGGAGGCGAGCCTCACGGTTGCCAACATCAGTGCATAAATGAACCAGGCGGTTATTACTGCGTCTGTCATTCTGGTTTCGAGCTGCACGAAGACGGTGTATCCTGTAACGACGTTGACGAGTGTAAGCGAACGCCATCTTGTTCCCACGGTTGCAACAACACGGAAGGCTCGTATGCGTGCACGTGTCCCTCGGGATTTAGCTTGAAAGAGGATAACGTTAGCTGCGTTCCAACGAGAACCTGTCAGACTCTGATAACACCGTGCTCTCACGAGTGTCAGGAATCAAAGGACGGCCCTGTCTGCGTATGTCCTACAGGGTATCAGCTTCTGGAGGATGAAGCCAGCTGTTTCGATATCGACGAGTGTGCTCTACACTTATGTTCTCACTCCTGCGTGAATTTGGAGGGCAGTTTTCTCTGCGTCTGCCCCGAAGGTTTGGAAACGTTGGAACACGATAAATTTAACTGCACGGACGTTGACGAATGCTCGAGAGAGCTTCACGGCTGTCAACACGGCTGCACGAACCTTCACGGGAGCTACCTTTGTACATGTCCACCTGGATTCGTTCTAAACGAGGACAAAAGGACATGTGCGGACGTGGACGAGTGTTCATACAGTGAGCACCAGTGTGCCCAGGCGTGTGTGAACGTCCCAGGTAGTTACAAGTGTGAGTGTTACGAAGGATATGAACTGTCTGATGGATTCATCTGCAAGGATGTGGACGAATGTCTCGTAAACAAACACGGATGTTCTCATGAATGCATTAATCAAGATGGAGGATATATCTGCAGGTGTCCTGTAGGTTTCCTATTAGCAAACGACACTAAATCCTGTGAGGATGTGAACGAGTGCTTGGATGGCACCCATCAATGTTCTCACGAGTGTCTCAATGCGCAAGGATCCTACGAGTGTTCATGTCCTGCTGGAATGTCCATAGCAGACGATAAAAGATTGTGTCTCACGATCGACGTATGCAGCTTTGCAAACTGCTCCCACATTTGTCAAAAGGAACAGGACACCTACAAATGCGGTTGTCCCGAGGGATTCATTTTAGAGGAGGACGAGAAAACGTGCAAGGACTTCGACGAGTGTTTGGAGGACGAACATGACTGCTCCCACGACTGCGTTAACACACCAGGAAGTTACAAATGCGTTTGTCCTGAAGGTTTGAAGTTATTGCAAGATGGATTGACCTGTGAGGATCCCTTGTGTCCTGAAGGTCTTCGACAGGACGACACAGGCCAATGTCAGGACGTAGACGAATGTGAAGAAGAGAATCACGAGTGTTCACATTCGTGCAATAATGTTCATGGTTCCTACCGTTGCTCCTGTCCGGCAGGATGGACCTTATCTGAGGATGCTGTCACGTGTGTTATACTTGATAGTGACCCCTGTTTGAATTCATCCTGTTCCCATTTCTGCGTGGTTGATGGTTCGGTCCACAAGTGCGAGTGTCCTCCAGGATACATGATTGGTGGGGACAGCGTGACTTGCGAGGACGTAGACGAGTGTCGCGACAATTCCAGCAACTGCAGCTTCTCCTGCAAGAATACGGAAGGATCGTACATCTGCGAGTGTCCCGCAGGATTTAAACTCAAAGGCGATCAAACTTGCGTCGACATCGACGAATGCGTCGAGGGTAACCACGACTGTCCTTCTGACTGCATAAACCTTGAAGGAACATACACATGTTCGTGTCCCGTAGGACATCAATTTTCGAAAGATGCTCGTGTCTGTGAGGACATCGACGAGTGTCAGGATTTCACTCATACACACAATTGTTCCCACGGGTGTGTGAACACTGTAGGTGGGTACAATTGCAGCTGTCCAACAGGATGGAAGCTTGAAGAGGATTTAAAGACCTGTCGCAACTGTTCTCACACGTACGAGCAAGACGGAGAGGAGATTCGTTGCGGTTGTCCCGAAGGATTTCAACTTGGAAGCGACGAGAGGACTTGCAGTGACGTGGACGAGTGCGTCGAGGATCATTCTTGCAGCCACATTTGCATAAACACGGAAGGATCCTATTACTGCGATTGTCCTTCAGGTTTCAGTTTAAAAGACGATCGAACTTGCGAGGATATCAACGAATGCCTGCAAAATAACGGGGGATGTTCTCACACTTGCCTGAATATCGAAGGCAGCTTTAATTGCACCTGTCCTGAAGGATACGAATTGGACGATGACGAGGAAACTTGTCAGGACATCGACGAGTGCGTCATGGACCTTCACGATTGCTCTCATAACTGCGAGAACGTGGACGGTAGCTATACCTGTACGTGCCCGGAAGGTTTGGTTCTTGAACAGAACAATAAGAGCTGTGCTGACGCGAACCAGTGCGACCAACCGCACAATTGTAGCCACGCGTGTGTGAAGGAACACGGTGGTTACAAATGCGAGTGTCCCGTCGGTTTGAAATTAAGCTCCGACGGTCGGACGTGCAAGGAAATTGATTTTTGCGACGGTCAACACGGTTGCTCCCACGAGTGCGTCAGCGTCCAGGACAGTTTCCTGTGCCGTTGTCCAGCCGGCTATGTTTTGTCCCACGACGCCAAGAACTGTCAGGATAGAAACGAGTGCGAAGAGGTAAACAACTGTTCCCATTCCTGCGTCAACACGGAGGGCAGCTTCGAGTGTAGTTGTCCAAACGGTTATCGACTGGGCGAGGATCGAAGAAGCTGCGAGGACGTCAACGAGTGCATTCAGGACAACGGCGGTTGCTCTCACTTGTGCGCAAACACCGAGGGAGGCGTCGAGTGTGCTTGTCCCGATAATTACAGGCTACTCGAAGATGACGGAAAGACGTGTGTGGAGATAGACGAATGTTTGATCGACAATGGTGGATGTTCTCATCTGTGTCACTACGAGAACGGCACAGCATCTTGTTTCTGTCCGCCGGGAATGATTTTGGAGGATGACAACGCTACCTGTGTCCAGGAGAACAAATGTTACGTAGAGAACGGAGGATGTTCCCATTTCTGTAATTCAGAGGATGGACAGGTATTTTGCTCTTGTCCTCCAGAAATGATTCTTCAGGAAAACGGAACCGTGTGTTTAGAACGGAACAAGTGTCTCCTGGACAATGGTGGATGTTCCCATGATTGTCTGTACGAGGATGGTGAGGTTTTCTGCTCTTGTCCGCCTGGAATGATTCTCGCGGAAGATAAATTTCTTTGCATTCACGAGAACAAGTGCTTCGTCAACAACGGCGGTTGCTCGGACATATGCGCCTTCGTTAACGGGTCCATCAGCTGCGAGTGTCCTTCCGGATTTCAGCTGTCCCACGAAGATAATTCCACCTGCGTTGACATTGACGAATGCCTGGAGCTGAAAGACAACTGCACTCACAAATGCGCGAATACAGAGGGTGGTTTCGAATGTACCTGTAACGAAGGATTCAAGATAAACTCCATTGAGCCAGCGTTCTGTGACGACGTCGACGAGTGCGAGGATTCTAACGGAGGCTGTTCGCACACCTGTCTGAACTTAGTTGGATCATTTCGCTGCTCCTGTCCTTCAGGCTACGTTCTCGAGAACGACACTAAAACTTGCAGACTAACCGACGGTTGCAAACAAAACAATGGCAACTGCTCCCATCACTGTCACCCCGAAGATGGCACCGAGAAGGCTCATTGTTCTTGTCCTTTGGGTTTCCGCTTGAAAGAGGATCAGAAGACCTGCGAGGATATCGACGAATGCGAGGAGTTCGAGAACGATGTGGACCTTGGTTGCTCGCACATGTGCGTCAACACTGAAGGCGGTTACTATTGCGAGTGTCCTTCAGGGTATATGCTTCTCCCAGAAGATAAGAAGAACTGCATAGACGTGAACGAGTGTCTGAACAGCCAGCACAACTGCAGCTACGACTGCCTGAACCTGTTGGGCAGCTACGTGTGCACCTGCTACGAGGGACACTATCTGCACTCGGACAAGTCCAGCTGTTTGGACATCGACGAATGTCTCGAGAGGAATGGCGACTGTTCGCACGAGTGTACAAACACTATCGGCGGTTACTTTTGCTCCTGTCCTTCAGGATACGAGCTCTCGCAGGATGAGAGGACCTGCGTCGACGTGGACGAGTGTGAAACGGGTGTAGCCGAGTGCTTTCACGAGTGCACCAACACGCCTGGATCCTGGAGATGCAGCTGTCCTGATGGCCACGTGTTGGCAAACGATTCCAAGAGCTGCGTCGACGTCGATGAATGCAAAATGAACAATGGCGGCTGTTCTCATGCCTGCTTCAACGTCGCTGGCGGCGTCAGGTGCAGTTGTCCGGTTGGTCTGCGCTTGGACGAGGACGGCAAGACTTGTGTCGACGTGGATGAGTGTCTGATGGAAAATGGTGGCTGCTCGGACGTCTGCGTAAACTTGGAAGGCAGCTTTGTCTGCCGTTGCTCCACTGGTTTTCATTTGGAGCTGGATTCAAAAACTTGTCGAGACGTTGACGAGTGTGAAATGGAGAATGGAGGATGCAGCGATGCTTGTGTCAATGTTGAGGGCAGTTACCGCTGCGAATGTCCGGACGGCTTTAAATTGGAGGATCAGAAGACCTGCACGGATGTGAACGAGTGCGAGGATAATAATGGCGGCTGCTCTCACGTCTGCATCAACGAGTTAGGGTCTTATCAGTGCGACTGTCCGGCGGGCCACGAGTTAAGAAACAAATCCTGCCATCTTCTGGATCCTTGTGCTGACAACAATGGAGGATGTGAACAGATTTGTAACGTGGATGATGGACTGGTCGTTTGTACGTGCAAGGAAGGTTATATCCATGACGAAACTGATCGATCGAAATGTAAAGATGTTGACGAATGTGCTGGACAACATGGCTGCGATCAACTGTGCGTCAACACTATTGGGTCCTTCGAGTGCGAGTGCAAAGAAGGCTTCGAAATGCGGAATTCTACTTGCATCGGTGAGTGTTTTTGTTTTCACGACTAGAATTAAGCATTTTAGAATTATCCAAAATCAGTATCAACATTATAATTGAACTTAATTCGTTTCTATTTGTCCGATTATTAATTCTTCGAAAATGAAGAGGTAGAGTAGCTGTATAATCTTTTAATCAGATTTTATCCACCGTTATTCTCGTTTCAACTACGATTATATATGTACGTGCAGTGTACATAGTGCAGCATAGTCGCTAGAAAGTTTAATATTTTGTGCATACAATAGATTAAGACGGAATCTCGTTTCCCTTTCCAATTGTATACACCAAGTTGCTTAACACGTTGAAGTGGAAATTTAGGTCAGAGGAGATTAAGCATCTGCAATGTATTTCGAGGTTCGTGTTCATCATACACGCACGATGGAAATTGGTTTAGAAGTTTTCAAACTATCGTGTGTAATAACGATAAATAAATTACGGAACGTTTCATTAAAAGTTGATCATGAGAAATATTTTGCATACAAACGGTGGGCTTCATGAATTTATGATTTTATATCGTTCATTTCCCTATGGTCTATTTCTGTCTAGCAGAATAATTGTCAATTGTACTTTGGAAGTTGGTAGATTTATTACTATATTAATAGCACTTTCGAACTGCAATTCTGCCAGCAATAGGAATTAAATACTCAAAGGATAAAGATCGAGTGTCGATTATTGCGTAATAATTATGAAAGATCGAACATAAAAAATTCAGTACTAAATATTAAATATTTATTAACGTGGTGTAAAAAAATAATGAACATAAAACAGAATGTCTAATATCTCGTGCCGTATTGGCATTTCGATAATCCTGGATTAGTACATTTATACGGAGGATAATAAAAGAGATCGATTGATTTAACGAAACAATTGTGTTGCATTAAAGAATAAAGTGCTATTGCTGCATCGGTGCATCCGTCCAAAAATAATTATAAGAAATTTAAAAAGAAAAAAAGAACCAGTAACCTTAGTTCTTAGAATCCCTCTATAATATCTATGAAAGGTCTCTATAATATCAATCCACATGAAAACTTTCTGCATCATGTTTCACAAATACTGTTCAAGTTCATTTGATTTCCACTATTCAGATAAAACAAACACGTCCGATAAATTTAAAAATAAAATTCCATACAACTTTTAAAGCTCTCTAACTTTTAAAACGTTTTAATGTTATAGAATATTATGTTTGTGCAGTCATTAACAGCAGTTATTTTCAGACATCGACGAGTGCTCGAGCAAGCCATGCAGGAAAACCAAATGCATCAATACTTACGGTAGCTATCGTTGCGAGTGCGACACAGGATATCGATTGGACGGCGACAATTGTGTAGGTACGTGTAAAATATTTTCTCAAGCTGTGGATTCGTTGCGTCGCCATTACGTGTAAGCTTGCTTCGCACAGACATCGACGAATGCAACGAGGATGCGCCCTGCAAAGAGAGATGCATCAACACGCCTGGCTCTTATCGATGCACTTGCTCGCCAGGATTTAGATCGCGTGGAAATGATTGCGTAGGCAAGTATAGTCGGCGATGATGTTTCAAAGCATTGTCGAACGTGTATACCAGAGATTCTAACTGCTTCCTAACCCAGTTATGAACCAAGTTAAGTCAGGTTATAGCGTGGTGTACTGTCCTTCAGGGTAGTTAACCTATTATGGATTATTTAATTAGAAATGCACTGTTCGTTGAGAAGCTTCAGACTGATTTTTTTCTGATCATATTAACACTTTGACTGCTATATCACTCATTTATGGATGACGATTAAGTTTTTGCATGAATCTGTCATTTATTAAGAATTTCATCACTGACCTGATATTCGTATTAATTAATTTCATTTCATACGAAAATATTCGTATTAATTAATTTCACTTGGAATTATGGATAAATGTAACAAATTATTATGAAAATATTTGATAAGATTTATTAAAAATAATAATACTATCTAATAACATTTTTAACTGCTTCAGCGTTATTTTATTATTCATAAAATTGACAAGTATAATGCTGTTATAAAATATGGCTTCTATTAATAGTAAACAAAATATACATATCAGAAAAATTGATTAACAGCACTCAAATTTCTTTATCAATTATTTACTCACCGTTCTCTGCCATTATCAATCATTTATTCAACGTTCTCTATTATAATCAATCATTTACTTTATTAAGGCATGAAAGTGTAACACAAAATTAGTCTTTTATTAAGGAATACGAAAATAATAAAAAGTCAGTACTAACCGTTAGATAATGTTGCATTGAATTAACTCTATTATAACATTAATTAATCTATAACAGTATTTCAGAATTCAGTATTAACAACTATTTAACTTTATTTACATTATCGTTCTTATTAAAGAATCTTCTTATTTTTTAATAAGAATGATAATATATATCATAATATATATATTTCTTACAAATTATCGTCAATAAATTGTAACTTCATATATAATCAGTTTACTTTTATTATTTACATAAATACAGGAAAGTACAATAGTGAACAGAATGATAAATTAACTCATCAAAAGATTATTATAATTTGCCTACTAAAAAATTATTATTTATAATCGTTACACACGTCAGGAATAATTACAGCTGAGACATTTACTTTATTGAATAATATCCACACAATACAATTGAATACATTAACACAACTGAATGTATAGCATTCAAAATTATAAACAACTGGAGGTGGAGGTTTTTTACGCATTATCACCCTTTATTTTAATCAGATGTAAACGAATGTGAGTGGAACAACGGCAGATGCGAGCAAGATTGTATCAATACAATAGGCTCGTACGTGTGTGCTTGTCGTCCTGGCTACATCTTGAGTCAGAGGTAAGAAAATCAAAGTCAGCGCTAATGAAGTATTTACCTAATGTTTTTCATCGAACTTCAAGTACTAACACTAAGCCTATTTATGTATATATAAATCACAGTTCAACTTCATATATATCGTGTTATCACGCAAACACTACTGAAGATGTTTGCATAAAAATTTGCACAGCAGTATATTTGATACTATAGATGATTTTAGAACAGGTTTTGTGGTGATCAAAATTGAAGAAGTACCACAAAAGTCACGTTAACCACAATTTCACGTGCATTTTGGAAGTAAAAATTGACGTCGTTAAATTATGTCACTATGACATCATACAGATTGTACATTCTCTGTTATGACAAAGGCACAAAGAATATAGTTTATCAAAGAATTCTGCGATAGTTATTCAACGAGCCAGACGTCAAGAATTAATTGACTGTGAAATTTTATCACTTCTAATATTCTCATTTAGACGACAGCCTTTTCAATATTCCAGTCATTGCAAAAAGTAAACGTGATTATTGATATTATCCCTTCTTCAAAAATAAAACGAATTTCATGAATATCTTATTCTCTTATTGAACCTTGCAAGCGATATTTATTTTTAACCCTGCGAAGCGGATAGACCGGTTAGTCAGGGTTTAATACACATTTAGTTTAAAATTAAAGATAACGTAGAAAAAGGATAAAACATAAATTGATATATAAGAAAGTCATACAGTACCGATTACTTTATTTTTGTAAACTTCAGTACAAAAATGTCGTTCAAATAATTCAATACAAAATGGCAGAGTTGAAATTTACTTTATCCATCTTATCGTTTGATTTCTCCTTTTTATCGTTAAACAAAGCTGTGTGCAAAAAGTGCTTAATGAAATAGAGAAAATCGAGGAAAATTAGCTAATAATAAATATTATTAATTAAGCTAAAATGTACAATTAATATTAAGCGAAACTGCATAATTAATAATATTAACCGTTCAATCATAACCTCTAAAATGTTTCTTATAATAAATACAGTGACTTTTATTAATATACAAACACTATAATTTTATCAATTACGAAAATTCTGGGTAAAAAAAATATTTTATTATTCCCAATGGACTTGTCTTTCAAAATAAGGGGTTGAAATATAGACAGGGTTGAAATGTTAAAATATATTTGCGACGTAAGAATAATACATTTCCCAATATATTGGTTGTTGTACGATAAATTAATTAGTTCAAATAAATAAAATTTGCATTACATGCTTTATGATAATAAAAAATATGTTAATTTAATTATGTAGAAAGCTAGTGAGAAATAATTGGTAGAATACTATAGTGTCTGAATATTAATAATTGTACAAGGTCTAGACGAAAGCGTGTCAGACTTTAATTTATTCGGTCGCGGTTACTTCGCCGAGATTTCCTCAAACAAATTCTGACTTTTGTTCCCAGAAACAGAAGCCAGTGCCAAGACATAAACGAGTGCTTGAATCGTAACGGTGGCTGCAACGGTGAATGCGTTAACACTGCCGGAAGTTACTACTGTACGTGCAGCGGTGATTCGTTGTTGGCTTCCGACGAGAGAACTTGCATTTCAACGGAATTGAGATGCCGTGCCATGGAACCACCGCTCCACGCCGAAGTGTGTAAACAATTTATTACGCAAAATGCTCGCAACTGCTATTAATATTGTATAGAACTTCCAACGGATACGGTTTATCCCCATAGAAAATTTCATTTTACATAATGTCCTTTGAATTATGTATTCAGCGTTTGAGCACTGATCAATTTTAATAGAAAGCTTTTGAAAGTTATTTCGCTCTTTACAAGTTTCAACAGGTTTCTTTAAATTGATGTTGCAAGTTTAACGAGCGAGTAAATGCGAATTCTTGGAAAAGTGCTGTAAAAGTTATTCCGGGTTTAACAAGCCTCCATGTGAACTTGTTATTGGTTTTTTAATCGTCGCTGCAAGTTCGCCGCGAGCAGCAATGAATATTCCGCTGAAACTTTAAAATTGTTACTAGAAACAATGAAAAATGTTTTCTTCTCTGATAACTTTAACGTGCTCTTTTGTTTTAATTGGATTTTACACGACATCGGTAATCTCGAGGATTTTTCGATGTGTGGTAGACTCGTGGGTTCTACCGCGGATTCGGTGAACAAATATTATACGAGTATTTGCATTTTGACGAGACGGTTTGGATGTTTTTTTATTTCAATATTTTGTGCTCTTAAATTTTTGAATTAGAGGAGTTTGGGAATTTGGAAATTTAGAAATGTACTTATTTCAAGGGATTTAGGGATATAGGGATTTTGAGAATTAGAAAATTGGGGAATTGAAAATTTGAGGATTTGGAGATTTGGAAATCTGAGGATTTAGGGATTTAGTGATTTAAAAATATACGGATTTGGGAATTTAAAAATTTGGGAACTTTGGAATATGAAAATTTGGGAATTTGGAAGATTGGGAATTCGGGAATTTGGAGGATTAGGAGTTTGTGGGATTGGGAGTTTGGGGAATTGGAAATTCGAGAATTTAGGAATTTAGGAATGTGGAAATTTGGAAATTTTTGAAATTTTGGAATTTTGGAATTTTGGAATTTGGGAATTTGGGAATTTGGGAATTTTGGAATTTTGGAATTTGGACATTTGGGAATTTGGGAATTTGGGAACTTGGGAATTCGAGGGTTTAGAAGTTGGGGAATTTGAAAATCTGCAAATTTGGAAATTTGGAAATTTGAGAATTTGAGGGTTTAGAAGCTTGGGAATTTGGAAATTTGGGGGATTGAGAGTTTGGGAATTTGGAAATTTGGGAATTTGGGAATTTGGGAATTTGGGAATTTGGGAATTTGGGAATTTGGGAATTTGGGAATTTGGGAATTTGGGAATTTGGGAATTTGGGAATTTGGGAATTTGGGAATTTGGGAATTTGGGAATTTGGGAATTTGGGAATTTGGGAATTTGGGAATTTGGGAATTCGAGGGTTTAGAAGTTGGGGAATTTGAAAATCTGGGGGATTGAGAGTTTGGGAATTTGAAAATCTGCAAATTTGGAATTTTGGAAATTTGGGAATTTGAGGGTTTAGAAGTTTGGGAATTTGGAAATTTGGGGGATTGAGAGTTTGGGAATTTGGAAATCTGCAAATTTGGAAATTTGGGAAGTTAGGAATTTGGGAATTTGGGAATTTGAAGGTTTAGAAGTTTGGGAATTTGCAAATTTGGGGAATTGAGAGTTTGGGAATTTGGAAGTCTGCAAATTTGAAAATTTGGAAATTTAGGAATTCAGGAATTCTGCAGTTTAAAAATTTAGAATTCAGGGATTTTGAAATTTGTAGATTTAGGGATTTTGAAATATTGGAATTTAGAAACCCAAGAATATGGTGATTTTCAAACTTCAGAATTTAGAAATTTGGAAATTTGGAACTTTGAAAGTTTCGCTATTTTGGAATTTTTTAAATTTTGGGGAGTTTAGTTTACATATACGTGCTTATTAGTTATATCCCCCCTTGTACATCTTTCATCTGAAAAGAGAATTTTATAATATTAATATTGCAGTGGAGCAAAGTATATTACTTACTAGATTAATTTTGCACTAAAATAATATAATTTATATTATATACAAAATTACGACCTATGTAAAACCTTAGAACGAAAAACGAATGATTTCAATTTTTTTTTTCACTTCTCCAACACAAATTGTCGGTATACATACAGTGCAAACAAATCTGAAAAATGGAAAACTTCTAGTTAAAATATTTGTTTGCACCGTCACAGATATCAAAGTAATAATGTTGTGGTCTGATAGAATGGAATACCCTATATACAGGGTGATCCACCTAACTTGCACACCTCCAACAACTTTTACAATTTTTATGATCAACTTTGTTATTTTAAATAGATTTCTATACTTTCTATGCGAAAATATGTAAATATTGAAAATTCTGAGCAAAAATGAATATACCTTTATTAGCTCTAAACCTAATAATTAAGACGTTGAGTGCCACTGACGCGGCCTGAATGGAAAATTCAGTGTCAGTCATCGGTGGCTGACAGTAAAATATGTTATAAAATTAAAAAATTTACGTATTGTTTTGACTAATTACCTAAAATTTATTTAAAATTTACTTAATTTTTGTTTATTACAGTATTGTGTCATTAATGTATTTAAATATTTCTTTTCAAAAAATTGTAATGGATTTTATTTTATTGCGTTACCTGATGGGTACTTTTTGATACATTCGTGTGGTACTCAACGTGTTAATTATTAATTTCGCTACATTGCTGCTTTCTCAACCTATGATCTTAATAAATCCGTCAGACGCAGAGAATTAATTATTGATGTAACGTTAACACAAAGAATGTTCAAATGATAGATATTTTAGATATGGCGATAACTGGGTGCACGGGTTGTAATTAAATTTAACTCGAAATTCATTCCTGATGAAAATTTGAGTAAGTTTTGTCTCATGTCAACAGTTATGTGCATATATGTATAACGCAAAGGATTAATTCTGAAATTACCATAATATCATCTACAAGAAAAATGTATACATTACATATTAGATTTATTTAACAGAAATTGAATGTCTTCTTCAAAAATTATCCAGTAGTATATTTTCTCTAACGTTGAAGATTCGAGTCCAGAGGATGCAGCTTATTTCATCTGCTGATAGGATCTCTAGGCGTGCGAATTAAAGTTTCTTTTTATAAAACATTCGGTCTATTATCTTATTTCACCGCCTATTACATAATTCACTCTTCTAAATCATGGAACTTCTGAATATAAAAATTCTTACAAGTTAATTCAAATGTGTAAGTTCGGTGAATCACCCTGTATTCATTCGAATAAAAATTGGAAGGATGAAAAATAATTTCTAGATGCGCATCGGTATTGCATTTCCCGTATTCTTCTCATTGTAGATCAGATGTCCCGGCCATTCTTCCGGTGCAGTGGATTATCCCGTTGGAGCCAGATGTCATATACGATGTCGAAGGGGTTTCAGGCTAGAAGGACCCCACACGAGGTACTGCATGGCTGGCGACCGTTGGAACGGGAACGAACCGACTTGTATTCAAGAATCGATCGTGACCGATTCCCGTTACCATTCAGGTGAGCTCTTTCTTCGACCTTTTAACTTCCACGACGATTCTCTATCGCGTTAAACCAGTTTCGAACTTCCTCACTAAAATTCACCTTGTGACATACGAGTTGTACAGATCGTTTCAGGAGTGTTGCGGCGCATTAATAAAATGATAAAGCCATCGGGTGTACTTTTAATTCTTAGAAAATTCTTGAACAAGCAACAATTGCACCTGTTTGCCATATGCAATTTGTACATACAAATTGCTTCAATTTATAATATTTTTTTGAGATCAAGCAAGCTTTAATACTTGATTAATGTCGAACCGTTAGGTGGACAAGCGATCGCGTATTTCTTACATCAGGTTAGACTTGACCTAAGATATCCACATTATGCTATTACTAGCAATAGTACTGCAATACTACTTGCCAGTAGGTAGTTGAATTTTTATGTTTCTTGCTTTCCATGTATCAGGTCTATTATTCAAAAAAGAAAGCAAAAAAGGAAAGAAGTCATTTTCTCTCCAAAATCTCCACATTCCGACATCCTCAAATCCGCACATCTTCAAATTCTTAGTTATTCAAATTTCTACATTCCCAAACTCCTACATCCCTAAATCTCTATATCTGCAAATCGTTAAATTCTCAAATCGTCAGGTCCCCAAATTCGTAAATCCTGAAATCCTTACATCCCCAAATGTCTAGATTTCTACATTTGTAAATCCCTAGATCCCCAAATCGCTAAATCCTCAAATCGCGGGATTGCCAAATTTCTACATTCTCAAATCCCTACATGTCCAAATCCCTACATCCCCAAATCTCTACACGCCCAAATCCTTACATCCCCAAATTCCTACATCCCCAAATCCCTACATGCCCAAATCCCTACGTCCCTAAACCCTTACATCCGCAAATCCCTACATTCCCAAATTCCTACATCCCCAAATCCCTACATGCCCAAATCCCTACGTCCCTAAACCCTTACATCCGCAAATCCCTACATGTTCAAATCCCTACATTCCCAAATCCCTACATGTCCAAATCCCTACATCCCCAAATCTCTACATACCCAAATCCTTACATCCCCAAATCCCTACATGCCCAAATCCCTACGTCCCTAAACCCTTACATCCCTAAATCCCTACATGTCCAAATCCCTACATGTCCAAATCCCTACATCCCCAAATCCCTACATGTCCAAATCCCTACATCCCCAAATCTCTACATGCCCAAATCCTTACATTCCCAAATTCCTACATCCCCAAATCCCTACGTCCGTAAACCCTTACATCCCCAAATCCCTAGTTCCCCATATTTTTACATCCCCAATTCCCTACATATCCAAATACCTACATCCCCAAATTCCTACATGTCCAAATCCCTACATGCCCAAATCCCTACATCCCCAGATCCCTACATCTCCAAATCCCTACGTCGCTAAATCCTCAGATCCCCAAATCCCTAGATCCCCATATCTCTACACCTCCAAATCGCTAAATTCCCAAATCTCCAGTTCCTCAAATTCCTAAGTCTTGAAATTCCTATATCCCCAAATCCATATATACAATATATCACCAAATCACTACTGAAATTCTCAAAAATCCCTAAAAGAAAATGATTTCTTTTTTTTCTTGCAATTGCATGAATTAAAACGTTAGAAAATTTAATGGTTTATTTCACTTTCCCACAATTAGATGAATATATATTCAAATTTCATTAAATAAACATCATCTAATTTATTTTGTATGTATTTTCATCGCATTGCTATTTACAAAATATATACAAAGGAAAGTCTAAAAATGTACTTTAGCATATTTTTCGTTTACCTGTTAATTCAAACGAGAGTTGCAGAATGTGTCAACTTGCTCTTGTGTCCCTTATCGCAGCATATAATTCCGTTGAACAACGAGCGAATTTACAACCGCTATATAGAAATCGTGGGTACCGTTTCAATTGAACGAAACTTGGGAAACCAAGGCGGTGGTTGGTTTCTGCAAGCGATCGAGAAGAAAGATCGCCGGCAGCTGCAATTATTTACCAACGAAAATCCTCTGGCGCGTTTAATTAGTCACACGGCTGCTCTAAACAGCTTTTAATAATAGGAAGTTCCGGCGTAAAGACCGGTTGCTAACGACGCTATACGTTAACACCACGCCTTAACGAGCTTACAGGGACCAGCTCTTACCTTTCTTTTACATTTCATTTTTCGTTCAACCTTCTTCTTCTTTTTTTTCTTTCCGCTTAACGGCATGGAATTTTCCTGTGTTTAGATTCTGAAAAGAAAAGGTATTGGTGCTGTAACCATAATTGTTGCGTACTAAACGGCTAATCGCGGAAATATCGGAAAATATAGCGCAGTCGTAAATATCGTCAATCGGAACACAAAACAGTTTCGTGTTGAAAGAAGATGAATATAAATATTTAAGATATCTGAGATATAATTGCTGTTCGTATGAAAAAGGACAGTTCTAACGTTTTTTCTTGTTCAGATTAATCGATCAATTATTAATTATTTGAGCAATTAATAGACGTCATAAACTGATAAATGTGATATTAATATTACTCAAGTGTATTATTAATCAGTATCCTATGTGTACAGGATATCTCTAAAGTCCGACCTCCGATTGTCACCATGAAATGGTGACAACACTTTGACCTTGAATGGTAGTTTGAAGGTCAAACTTCAGTTTCTTAAACGGAACTCCCCATCTTTTATTGCACATTCTTGTAGCCTTCGTAATCGTTTTCTAAACATTACCTATGTTTGTCTTTGTGCAAGACATTCCCAAGATATAAAGCTTCAAAGTCGACACATAAGTACCATAAATCGGATCGTGGATCCTTCGAGTGATACAATTTGAGTAATGTGAATATCGATAATGTGTCAACTTTGAAGCTTCATATCTTGAAAATGACTTGCACAAAAGACAAATATAGGTACTGTTCTGAAAACACCTTGATGAGGGATACAATAATATGCAATTAAAAATGGGGGATTCTATTTAAGAAATTAACGATGACGTTCAAACGACCATCTACAGTCAAATTGTTGCCATCATATTATGTCTCCTTATTGTAAATTATAATTTGTTGAAATTATAATATATTTACGATAATTTACATTTATTGTAAATTGTAAGTGTTTAATTAAATTTTTTGGATAAGAAAAATGGTAGTGTTAATAATTTTATTATGGGCAAGTTAATAAACCAATTATACACTATTAATTCGATTGTACACTATTTCAGTTATTAATAGTTGTGGTCAATCTATAAATATAATATTAATACCGCTAAAATATATTATTAATCAATATTCAACACGTCTATTGTAACTGCAGAAATACAGCGTGATTTTACAGTCATATAAATATCGGTGATTGATTGATAGGGAACATGTGGTTTGTATTAAAAGCAGTTGAGTTTAAATATTCTTCAAAATATCTGTAACAAATTTGGTTTCGAGACAAAACGTGACAGTTTTTATAATTACATCATATATTTCAATGTTTTATTTTCTTAAGTGATAATAATAATAAAGTAGCCCTAAACAAATATTCTTAAATACTTATTTGTTATATGTTCAATTATTTTCAAATATTTACTTCTTATGATTTCAAATATTTATTTTTTATGTTTTCAAATATTTTTTAACATTTCCAAACATATTCAAATATTTATTTATTATATTTTCAAATATTTGCAAACTTTGCTTAAAGAACAATTATATAATATTCACAATTTTTTGCGAAAACAGATAAAAAATTGTAATTGAAAAAGATAACAAATGTTCTTAACAGGTTTATTAATTATAAAATTTGCAATCTATTTATGTTCGATATAACATACACACGTAACCCATAAAGAGTTATGAATAATAAAAGGATAATAAATAAATATATTACCTATATCGGTTAAATTGATTGCCTAATCAATCATTGGTTCAATAATTATCCAATAATTTAATAATTGATGATTGCAATAAATCAATGAATATTAATATTGTTAAAATGTAGTTATCATTAGTCAATATTAATATATCGTAAATACAATATAACAATATAATAATATTAATATATTGCATAAATATAATGTGATCGTAAATTTTTATCTTCTGTGCAAAGTAATAATTTTCTCAAATATTCCAAACATATTAAATAGAATTAATAATTATGCTGTACTAAATTTAATAATAATTAATCGATAGTTTTCTGTTTATTCTTGTTTGGAACCCTGTAAGTATACATTTACGTACGGCACTGTGCGTTGATTCATCAATCAAAGCCGTCACTGTTCCAGTGTCGTGAAACATGTATCACCTAACAGTTCACTGATATTTACGACTACGCTATATTTCTGCGGTTATTACTCCGGAAATTAACTCTACAGAAAATGTATAGCATCTGTTAAGTACAACTTTTAGAATAAAGAAAATGTGAAACAAAAAAATTTGTTTTAAAAATATTGCAAACTATTAATTAACTAATAGATCAATATTCATCTTACATTTTGTCATTTTCTTTTCAAATAATTATAAATAAAACTGTATTAGTATTTAGCAACAGATCGTTGCTATTTATGATTACGCTATATTTTTGCGGCAATTACATGTACCAGAAATTAATCCTGCTGCAAATTCATGAAACTATTACAATAAACAATTGGTCATTGACGGAGACGTGGTTGGTAATGGTTACATTTATCTTATTTAATATCTTATCCTGTAAGTATACCTATTAACAAACCTTAATAAGAGATTAATCTTTCAAATAGTAAATAAAATATTTGTAATTTCAATATTTTAAGATTTATATCAATAAATAAGTTTATTTATTATTTTTAACAAAATGAATCGAACAATTGGTCACTAATAGGAACGTGGTTGCTGATGAGTACATTTATCTTACTCGTTTTTACTCGCCGAGGGGCTTTCCGCTTCCAGACCCCACTAGCCACCTTTCGACACTTTTGACAATTTTTTTGAGAGTTTTGTCTCATTTTAAGAAAGTTTGATTCTCTGACAGAAAGTCCCATCTGCCACGGTTTGGCCTGTATTTGTATACGTAAGTGAGTCAGGATGGGACTTTGTAGTACTTTGATGTATTCAATAACTGATCTTATTAAGACCTGTTGTTAACAGACACCTTAATAAGAAACCAATCTCTAAGGTAATGAATAAAATATTTCAAGACTTTAATCAATAGTTTTATTTACCATCCATAATAAAATAAAATAAACATTTGGTCAGTAAGGTGCATGTGGACATTAATGGTACACTCACCCTACGTTCTATTGCAATACAACAAAATTGTTATCTAGTTCAAATATTTCGCTTTGATAGTGTTACAGTGAAAATATCACTCCATCAACCTGCGTCTGCATTGATTTTCCTCATCTACAACCTGCTATCAAAGTAATATCCGTCAGCAGTGATCTGCAAAGCAGTCATCGTGTTAATGAAATGCCGCCCACATGTGGTGCATTCTCAAAACTGCCGTTGGCACATATCTTATATTGTGAAATAATTATGGAACATACGATTACGTATCTAAGAAGGTCGACACACGTTTGAACGGTAACGGTACAGTTATATACGCGATATGGGATACCATGGTAATTGAGCCCTGCAGCAATTTAGCGAGCAGTCGATAATTTGATTACGAGCGTGGAGACAGTTCCGAGGAACGCGATAATTCCGAAGGCTAGAATCCGTCATAGCTCGGTGTTTGCCTCGTGCCTATTTTCCTACAACTATAATTCCGTTAGACATTTCATGGAAAACCGCGTGTTTAATAGCAGGATTTGTTGCTTCAGACATGCCACGACCGTTCGTGAGGTGTCCGAGAGACATGGACGTGGAGCTACCCGCAAGGCAGAACACGATACGCGTCTCGTTTCCGCAGCCTAAATCCAACATGAATTGGTGGAGGTATTTATAAATATATATTTATTAATTCAGTAATACGTAGCGATCTGTGGTTAAAGATGTTAAATGTCACAGTGGTTGAACGATTAACACTTTTACTGCCAAGTCATCCATATGTGACGTCTAAATTTTCATACGAACCTATCACCTATGTTATTAAATATTTGCTCGCTAGTCTAATTGAAAATACTCCTCTTTACTATCTGGAACTATGAGCAATAACTATAACATGGTATTGTACAAATATTTTGTAAGATTCGTTAAAAATAAAAGTACTACTTAAACAAATTTTCAAGTACTTCAGTCTGGCAGTCAACGTGTTAAGGATGCAATTAAGATGATTGCAGTTTCTTTTATATTTAGACGATGTGAAATTATAAATAAGTACGTTTATCCAAAAGAGAAGAATTTCTACCTTCGGATAAAGTAATAAGAATCTACAGTGTGAAATAATAATCTGCTATCTAGAGTCTAAAATAGGAAAATTCAAAATGGCTGGAATTTGGTACTTGGACATTTGCAAATTAGAAAATTAGAAAATATTGATATTTTGAAGTTTGGAAATATAATAATTTGGGAATTTGGAACTTTGAAAATTCAGAAATTTGCGAATTTGGAAGTTTGCCGATTTAGAAAACAATAGAACTTGAAAATTTGGAAATTTGGAAATCGAACGTTTGCAAATCTGAAAATTTAAAATGTAGTAGCCTTAGAATTGCCCATTTGGAAATTTGAAAACTTGAATTTTTTGATTTTTCACATCTGATAACGAAGAAGTCATAATACAACCGAGTTTTTTGTCCTGGATTGGATTCGGTATTCGCTAACGCATCTAAATTATACGTGTATAATTAATTTATACGTCGTATAATTTAGACAATAATAAAATAATAACTAAATATGTTTGTCCAAAAGAGTAAAATTTCTACTTTCAGATAAAAATAATAAGAATCTATTTTTGTGAAAGAAAAAGTTTTAAATTAATTAAAATCTGAAGATGTTCGTATAACCCAGTAGTTAAACAATATGGCACGTTGTACTCCTTAATTATTATTACTGTCCCAAATATTAAATGTGTATTAATTTAATTATTTCTATCATTTAATACAAAAAATCAAGATGGTATATATTTTTTGGAATGATACTATTTTATTTATAATAAATTTACATAATCTGTTACAATGGATTTTTTCTCCTGAATTAATGTTGTGTCTGAAACTATCGAAAACGGTATCAAACATGATTATAGTTGATTTAACGACGACTGACGTCAATAACGACCAAGTACTGTCGTCAACAATAACACGGTTTTTTATCGATTCGATGATGATCGATGTCAATGACGACAGGTTCGTATTATCAGACGGCCGTCAATATCTATATACAGCACAAATTTAGCGTGTTTACCCTCAAAATTTCGAGTCAATAAACCCAAAATTGCTGCCCGTAGCGTGGTACAGACAAACAAACAAGTAAACAAAGAGATGCAGATCGAGTCGTCCCAAGAGCACCACCACGTTTTACAATGGGAATCAGTAAATTTTGCTTCAATAAGGTTTTGTCAAGATTTTCGGGTTTTAAGGTTAATATTGTGAGAGTGAATGTAAGAATTCATTGAAAGAGTGAATAGCAAAGTATGAATGTATTACAAGCGGGCGTAGTGGTTTTGAAAGTATGATTGGAAATGGAATGAAAAGACGAATGATAAATAGATTGCATTCAGAATTCATACTCCTATTTTATTCCATGGTAAAGATGTGGTAAAATTTACTCTATAGTAAAAATCATGTGTTGAGACAGATTATTTCCAAACGTATTATATTCATACTAGCAATCTCCATTATCAATTAATCTTTTTAGATTGCCACCTATGCGCGCGGTTATAAAATTTTGCGATTTTAAAAATTTTGCGAAAATATTTTCAATCACTTACTGCGTTACCTATGACACCTTGTTGTTCAGGTTATAGGTTACCAATCAGAAAAATTTAAAAGACTTATGACTCTATCTCGGCGAGTTCTATATGTGTGCAAAATATAAAGTTTCTACCTTTTACCCTTATCGAGATTGAAAGTAGCAACAGACAGACATAGCGTATTATATACAGGGTGTTTCACCACATTTTGCCATCTAGATTTACGTCATTATTATTCCTCATAGCAAACAATGTTTCAGATGAAGTTGAATGGTTTTGAGAGGGGCACATTCTGACGGTATATTTTTTTTGTAGGTGGACGTGTATAGGAGATATGAAGGTCATTAATGTTTTTTTAAATGGAATCATATATTTTTTATTGTATCAGCTGATGCTCCTTCATATTCTTTACAAAAAAGTATTAACCAATATATGTAAAGAAATCATTAGTTTAGGAGATATTTTAATTCTAACTTGTTACGAAATCGTGACTTTCTGGTCAATATTATGAATACAATGTGATAATGTAGTAAGAGAGCAGGAATTATCAACGTAAATATTTACATTTTCTGTGTTGATAATTCTTGCTTTCCTACCTATTGTGAAATTTAGTCGCTGTTTGAATCTAATACGGTGAATACGACGATACGGTGAATTATCACTTCATAATGAGGTATTCTAAAGAAGAACAGATAGACATGTTATCAATTTTAATATCATCAATGAGTGTAATAAAATAACATCAGATATACTACGCAATGTTAGTGAGTTATTAACTTCTCGATTCAGAAAGTGTTCTGATGCAAATGGTCGCCACATTGAACCTTTTATGTAAATAGACATTAAAATTAAAATATCTCCTAAACTAATGATTTTTTTACATATATAGGTTAATACTTTTTTGTTAAGAATATGAAGGAGCATCAGCTGATACAATAAAAAATATATGATTTCATTTAAAAAAACATTAATGACCTTCATATCTTCTTTACACGTCCACCTACAAAAAAAATATACCATCAGAATGTGCCCCTCTCAAAACCATTCAACTTCATCTGAAACATGCTTTGCTACGAGTAATAATAACGACGTAAATCTAGATGGCAAAATGTGGTGAACCACCCTGTATACATACATATATGTGTAGATTAAATGAAAATGTGTTATTGTTGCGCTACTACAATATCATCTACTTAGAATTAGGAAATTAAGAATTTGAAAGCCTAGAACAGTAAACATTCGATATCTGCAAAAATCACCTGTACGATATGAGCAAAAAAGTTATCCCTACCACTAGGGGGAAGATCCCTCTAGACACCTAGAACCTGCTTTGTATATATCCGTGACACAATACCAATAAAAGTGTAAAACTTGTTGTGGGAGAGGATCCGTGATCGAAGTAACGTAATGAAATATATTAAGAACGAAAATTGTTTATTCAAGATATGAAATACAATATGCACTGTTCAACTACGCGAAAAATGTAAAACGCCAAAATTCAAATAAAGCATGAATGCGAGGCGAAGTCTAATGGCGACGTAAAAATTTATTATAAATTTCCGTTAGATGGAGGCGGATGTATTAATGCGTGTATCGTCTCATCACCAATAAAACTTTCCTATTTTTGACTTTTTTTAAATAAAACTTTCACCAACAAATTTGTGACATTTTCCTTATACAACTGAGTCTAAACACGATATAATTTGGGCTATATTTACGGGTTTAATTAACGATAAAAGTGTCTAACGTAGAAGAGGATAGCGAATGAAAAAGAAAGAGACGCTGCGATTGGCACGTGACATGCATGAAATGTCTGCTTTATTGTTTTTAATGCCAATACGTTGCAAAATATCCTTATTTAGTCTGTTTTTTATACAAATTTTACCAACATATTTGTGAGGTTTGCCTCATTAAAATGATACCACACATGACATAATTCGGGACATATTTACTTGTAATAATTTATTAGAGTAATGTGTCGGTATAATCGGAACATTTGCAAGTACAAGTAAATATGTCCCGATTTACGTCATATTCGATCTCATATTAATCGGTAAAATATCACGAATATGATAGAAGTTGTATAAAAGTTGTATTAGATTAAAAATAAAAAAATTAGATTGCATTAGGACTTTAACCAATCGAACATGCTTTTTGATGTTTGATTGCCACAATCGCAGAGTTTCTTTCTTTTCCACTCGCCATTCTTCTCTGCGTTAGAAACTTTTATCGTTAATTAAACCAGTAAACATAATTCAAATTATATCGTGTTTGGTCTCACTTTAATCACAAAAATGTTAAAAATCTAATGGTAAAAGTTTCATATAAAAAAAATCGAAAATAAAAAGTTTTATTCTTGTATTAGGATTGTCGCATCGGTATGTTATTGTTTTTTTACGTTCGGTATCCTCCACTTGCTGCCTTTTTCTACATTCGGCAAAACATCAATCAATGTAGAACCTACATACGATATGAGCAAAAGTTCAGACCCAAGAGATTTGCAGATATCGATTATTGTAACTTAGAAATAATACTGATGAATTTAGCAAGTTAGTAATTGAAGAATTTATAAAATTAGAACAGTGGGAGTGACAGAATCAAAGAGTTTGGAATAGAAATTTAAAGATGAACTTAAATTCATGAAGATGAATTTAAAGAAATTTAAAGTTTCTTGAAAATTGAGGAATTCAGGAATTTAACATGTTTGCTAATTAGAGATCCAAGCACTAAGGAATTTAGAAATGGAGAATATTAGGAATTTTGAGATTTTACGGATTTAAAAAATGTAGAAATTTAGAAAATAAAATTAATCGAGCAATTGAAAAATTTACAAATTGCAGTTCCGGAATTCAGGAATTCTGCCTTTCAACAATTTAGAAGCGCAGAAATGTAGGAATTTGGAAGTCTAGAAGTTTAGGAATTTAGAGTTTGAAGACCTGTGGAATTTTAGAACTCAGAAATTGAAGGTTTCAGAAGTTTAAACAATATAGACATTAAAAAAATGAAAAGACATTTTATTTCGAGAACTGAAGTCAATTTTGCAATTTTTGAATTTTTGAACTGTACAAAATTTGGAATTTTGGAATCTTGTTACATTGGAATTTTGGAATATTTTAATTTCATAATTATGTAAGTTTACAATTTTGGGGTACTTGGGATTATGGGATTTTGGAGTTATGGAATTATGGAATTATGGAATTACAGAATTCTGGAATTTTCTGTATTTAGGAATTTAAAAATTTACGAAATCCATAAGTTCATAATTCATTTATCGATTTAAGAATGTAGGAATTTAGAAATGCAGAAATTTAGGAATTTAAAACTTAGAAACTTAGAGACATAGAAACTTAGAAACTTAAAAACTTAGAAACTTAAAAATTTAGTAACTAAAAAAATCTTATGAATATTAAGAATCCAAAAGTTCACGTTTAAAAAAATTGGCAAAGTATACCATTCTATAAACCTGCCATTAATTCGCGTCGAAGTATTCCATAATCTTCATTCGACAAATTACTCGGTACAAATTAATTAAGATATGAATCCCAAGGGCGAATCGTGTTCATCCATTACACAGAACATCAAAGCATCGAAATTAATTAATTTCTTTTCTGCAATGTTCTGTGTACAGTCTACGAAATATTCTCATAATGGAATGGTTTAGTTTGCTCCGCAACGAGGACTACTCGCAAGCCTTTCCTGGCGTACAATAGGAATTCCAAACGAGCTTAGAGATTAGGTTCCCTTGAAGGATGCATACTCGTCTTTGGACATGTATCTGTGCTCTCGTGTATCCATTTATTCAACCGAGTGTCGTTTGTGCACGATTTTACGCGACCAGATAGAGACATCACTCTGCAATCCGTACAAATGTCAATCATATAGCTGACAAGGATGTACAGCTGGGAACAAATCTGACTTCCAGTGCTAGGTTTCATTATTTGATAATTGGGGGGTTTTAGTATTGGAGAATTTTTAAATAAAGAAATTTGGGAATTTGAAAATTAGGCATTTGCAAATTTGGAAATTTGAAAATTTATAGGTATTGAAGTTTGGAAATTCGGAAATTTAGAAATTTGATGTTTTGGAAATTGAAGCATTAGTGAATTTAATAACATGGAGATTTGGAAATTTAAAGACTAGTTGGAAAGTTAGTAATGTAGGGATTGGTCATTTGAAAATGCGCAAATTTGGACATTTGGAGATTTAACAGACTGGAGGATTTGGGAATGTGGAAATAAAAAATTTGGGAACTTGAAAATTAGATGATTGCAAATGTGGGAATTTGAAAATATAGAGGTTTTGGAGCTTGGAAATTTAGTAATGTGGGAATTTGGGAATTTGGAGATTTGTTAGTTTGAAATCTTGTGAATTGCGACATTTTTAATTTTAATAATCTGGTATTAAGTCATTTGCCAATTTGAAAATTTCGAAATTTCGAAGTTTGGAGACTTACTAATTTTGGAATTTGCAGATATGGAAGTTTAACAATCTGAGAAGATATAAAATTCACGAATTTTTTAATTTGAAATGATGATAATTTACAAATTTGGCGATTTAAGTATTTAAATTACTTGAAAATTTGTGAATTTGGAAATTGGATATTTCCAAATTTGGAAATTTACAAGTTTTGAAGTTTGCGAGGTATATTTAGAAATTGGACTTAGAAATTTGGAGATTTAGCACAGGAAGGGTTTGGAAATTTGACAATTTGAAATATTGAAAATTTAGAAATTTGACAATTTGAAAGTTTTGCGATTTAAGAAATTATAAAACTTGAAAATTCGTAAATGAAGAAATTTGGGAATTTGAAAATTGGACACTTGCATGTTCGAAAATTTGAAATTTAGTAATCCTGCAATTATTCATTTGTAAATTTGAAAATTTGGAAGTGGGGAAATTTGGTAGTTTTAAAATTTGAAGGTTTAAAACTTTGGGAATTGGGAAGTTTGAAAATGTTGTAATTTGGGAATTTAAAATTTTATAAATTATCAAGATTAGATAAGTATTCGTCCGAATAGTCCATATTTTGAAAATAAGTTAACTTTGAAAATTCCAAAACATTAAAATTCTTGAAGTGTCAAATTTTTAAACTTCCAAACTTCAAAATATTCAAATTCTCTAATTTTATAATTTAGGACTTCACAAGTTTCCAAATTTTCAAGTTCTGCAATTTTCTAATTATCGAATTTTCATACCCTCCAATTCTCCTATTTGCAAATTTTTAAATTAAGAAATTATTTTGTATTAAATAGACTCTGCATTCAATATACATCAATGTTTCTGTTTCATGTATATATAGTATATAAAATTCATATAATACATACCATACTCAAAATACAAATATATACGAAATGTACAATTTATGCAATATATATAATATACACAATATATAACATATACATACAATATACACAATATGTACAGTACAGTCTTTGGCCATCGAATTAGGACTATGTACGAAAATTTCACTTTTATGGCTACAACATTATGTCATATATGGAAAATTGTCTTAGGACATGCAAATTATTACGAAATACGTCGATAACAATATATACATAGCAATTTGTTACTATCGTGATAATAAACTGTGTGGTGATGAGCGATTAACCCCTTAGCCTATAACATCGAGTCAGACTCGTGACGCACGTTACAGTTCAAATGTAACAAAACTAAATCGTATTTGCAGAAAAATCGTGTTTTGAGTACGATACCAATTGCAGTTTGTATAATTAAAGATCGCTAAATCCAAAATATACCTAACATTTCAACATTCTTTATTTTCTTTAACGCCGCAGTAATAATTAGGCAGCTCTGACTGACGCACCTGCCGAAAATTTTGTAGGCTAAGGGGTTAAGGGCCGTGCAAGTGTTTACGTTAAACTCGAGTATCGATAGCGCGACAGGTGAAATTTGAATGCCATAGAAAATGTCTGCCTACTCAAAAGACTAGTTTACAACTATCCAACCACATTACCTGAGTTGAAAAGAATTACAGATATTTGGGAAAATAATGAAGATATAAAGCATATGATCAATGTATACGGAGCATGCCGGATACAAGCTGTCACTAAAGCAAAGGATGAAAATACAAGATATTAACATACATTAATAATATTATATACAGTAATAGTTATGTTACTAGCAAATAAATTATATCATTGCAATTCAAACAGACCTTTTCATTTTACGGAAAACGTGTAAATTGCTGAAAATTTGTAATGGTCCTAATTCAGTGGCCAGGGACTGTACATGCCACATATGCAATTTATTGTATTGTAAAAATAATATGCTTAATAGAATAAAAATATCCATCCTATTTAATCGAGTAAAGTTTAAAAATATGAAACTTCTTGTTTGAGTACAATTTAGCAACTCACTGAAATTGCATCGGTGATAAAATCTGATGTATCATCGTCATGCTAGATTTTACCTTAGGTTAACGAATGACTTGGTTGTTTTGTGTACAGGTACGTGGATGCTTCACCGCCATGGGCCAAGCAATTACAAGCGGATTTACCAGCTGGTACAACGGTTGTCACCTTTACAGCTTGGTCGCCTGTATCGAATTACACCAGCACGTGTAGGATAGTGATACGTGTTCGAGGTGAGTAGCTAAAGTCAATCGACCATGCATGTATTCAAATGTTTGATCAATAGACTCTGTATAATTTCGATATTTCGTATGATTCGCGTGCTAGAAACAAATAAATATTGAACAAATTTATAAAATTCTGATTCTCTTCTATATTTTTATACTTATAGACCATATTTACAGTAATTTTTCAAATTTCTAGATTAATAAATTTCTGTTTTCAAATTTCGAAATTCTTTATTGTTCAAATTTGCAAATTTTCAAATTTCACAATTTGCAAACTTTTACATGTTTAAATGTACAGATTCTTTATTTACATATACGTTTCTAAATTTTCAAATTTCCTCAGTTCGAAATCCGTGGATTTTCATATTCTTAGACTCCTCCTAAATTTTTAGACTCTCATTTCCTCAAATTTTGAGATCCCAATATTCCCAAATTTTTAGGTCTCAAATTCCTTGCTCTCCAAATTGTAGTGTCTACAAAATTCTAAATTCCCAAATCTATAGATTTCCATATTCCTAGATTTTCAAATTCTGCCGTTACTAAATATTCATGTTCTGAAATTTCTATAATAGTTTTCCAAATTCCTAGGTCCTTAAAATTCTTGATGTTCCAATTTCCAAATTTCCATATTCGTAGGTCTCTAAATCACGATGTCATCAAATATTTATGTTTTGAAATTTCAAGCTCCCCAAATTCTTAGATTTTTGTATTTTTAGATCCCGACATCCCAGTATTCTTGAATACTTATGTCCTCTTTCGAGGTCTTCAAATCCCTAGATTGTCAAATTTGTAAATTCTCAAGTTTCTAGATCTCCGCATCCTAAAGTCTACATATATTTGAGTCTTCAAATTCCTAGCTTCCCAAATCCCTAAATCCGACATTCCTTTTTCACCAGATTTCTAAATCCTCAAATTCCTAGATTTCTGTATTTCTCCAAATCCCAAATACTTATGTATTCAAATTTCTAGCTTCCCAAATTCCTAGATTCACAAATTTCTACGTCCCTAAATTTCTAGATGTCCAAATTCCTATACCGCTAAATCCCTAGATTTCCGAATTCCTGTATGCCAAAATTTCTATTTTCCCATATCTATACAACCTAAAATCTAAAAGTGCCGAAATTGTTATGGCCGTAAATATTTAATTCATTACCAAATTCGTGTCTGCAAAAGTCTCTAAAGATCAACGAGCGAGTGACCTTCTCTCCTTGGTTGCCATACTTTTTCTACGGAAGCTAGGTTTGCTTTTGTACGTCTAATAATTTGTGTTTTAAATTGGTGAATATGGAATACGTAATACCTCCTTCAAGAAATTTTCTACGATCAATCGTTCTTTATTCTGTAAACTATTGTAATGTTTCGCTGAGTATATATCGAATGAAAGCAGCACGAAAGTTCGTCCCTCGTTTGTTAACAAGAACTTTCTGCGAGCATTGTTAACAAGAAGTTGGTACGAAGTTCTTTTATCTGATTGCTAATAGGATGAATTATGCCCAAGCAATGAACGAATAAAAAAGAATAACGATGATAATAAAGGAAAATTGTAGATACTGAAAACAAAGGAACAATGGTACCGGAAAAATGAATGGAAAATGAAACTCGAGCTGTTTGATATTTGATTTTTACATGGAATATTATGGAAATATTGTTTAAATTAAATATTCGAGATATTACTTATTAAATGTCTTTTTAAATATCTACTTATGAAATATTACTTATTATTATTAAATATAGGAAATATTACTCTGTCGTGGTTGGACGATCTTTGATTATAATTAATATTTTTGAACTTTTACTGCAAACAAGTTTTTAAATCAGAATTTGGTTCCTTCATTGCAATTTTTTGTATTTTTGCTAAATTATATTTCTCTTTACAATTTATTTATTTATTTATTTTACATAATTTACTCAATTTATGCAATTTACATAATTTACTTAATTTACTTAATTTATTTAATTTATCTATCTTACCTATTTTATCTATGTTTTATCTATTTAACCTATTTCACTTATTTCATTTGCTTCATTTACTTTAATTACTATTTTACTTTATTTACTTTACTTCATTTAAACCCCTTTATGCAAGAAACAATGCAATGTGCAGGAAGAAGATTTAATGTTTCAGATTTTTATAATCATTTAGTACAAATAAGGTGCAGATTACAGGTTAATTAAGAAAAGCAATAAAAAAAAGAAATATAGCACAGTATAAACTATAATATGCAAAACATACATGTTGCATATGAACACGAAGATGTAACATAATTGAGAATTAAAGACGGTTAGTTAACGAGTGTTTTAGGGATACTAACAAGTTTCTGAATACATCACTATTTTAATAAACCAAGTTAGCATGACTTCCGATTCGATTTATGAAACTAAAATACTATAATTAGTGTAATGTTTAGTACGAATTAAAGTGTAGTTTTTTTAGGCAAGTTGAGGATCTTTAAAGAGAGAAGCTAGATTTTCATCAGACAAGACATTTTGTGAAAGAATATAACGTCAAGCATTTCCTTCTGTTATGTAAATTTTGAATGTTTAGATCATTGAGAATTAAATAATAGCTGTGAGAATTGAGTACATAACACAAAAACAAAGGATTATTATTAGGAAAATAAAAATAGAAATAAAATAGTGAAAAATGAGTTTTAGCATCGATTTTTCGGTGAACGTATAAACCAAAGTGATAAATAATTTTTTATTGGATCAGATATTGAAAGCTGACGATTTATAGCAAGCTATTACAGAGATTTCATAAAAATAAATTATCTCTATAGTTAGAAGATGTATCTATCTTTTACGGTAAGAAAGTAAGTGTCCTTCTAGTAAGATGGAGCACCACAATAACGTGGAAAATAGGTAACAGCTTTAGTGGATAAATAATTTACTCTCAGCGCTATCTATCCATTTTCAAAAATATTCTGTGCATACAATATGGAGTATAATACACTTCTTTAGGTAAAATGGCGATAATATAATATTCAAGAGCTTCAACGCATTATGAGTTGAATCTGTTTTTATTTTCCTTTAAAAATAACGTATGATAAAAAAGTGATGAAGAGTGCTTATCGATGATAGAGATTTCGAGGAAGAATAAATATACATACACAGTATGTCTGAAAAGTAACGAAACTTTTTAAATAAAAAAAAAAGTATTAGTTATTTTGCCAAAATTAATTTTTTTATTCAAAATACATCCCTTCCGCATCAATACACCGCTGGGCACGCTCAGGCAATGTTAACATAGATTTTTTCATGTCGTTTTGCGAAATCGTTACAATCACCCTCGTCACAGCTGCTCGGACTTGTGCAACAGTGTCATAAAACGTTACTTTCATAATTAATTTCAGTTTTGGAAAAAGGAAGTAATCACATGGAGATAAGTCGGGCGAATATGGAGGATGTTGAAGCACACAGACTTGTTTTTTCGCAAAAAATTCACGAACTGCGACAGTTCTGTGACATGGTGCATTATCATGCAACAGATACCAACTCCCTGGCGCTCCGATATTCGGGCCTCACACGAACGATTCTTTTCCACAAACGTTCCATAACACCCAGATAATATTCGCCATTAACATTTTGTCCCTGTGGAACGAATTCCCGAAATATAATACCTTTAGAATCGTTTAGAATTTAGAAAAACACAAAACCTGGCTTTGGGTCGTCTTCCAAAGTATCACGACCATCCTGGAATCGCTTATACCACTCGAACACACGTGTACGGGATAAACAATCGTCGCCATAAACATTTTTCATTCATTCAAATGTTTCTGTAAAAGTTTTACCGAGCTTTACCGAGCAGAATTTAATATTCGCTCTTTGCTCCATCGTGATTTTGTGACACGGTGACAAAAGGTTCTGTCGCTTTAACCGCTATAAGTTTACAATTCGTTGCTCGATTCTAATAATGATTGTTTTGTTTTGTAAGGGAGGAATACTATTTTCAGATAGCATATTGTTTTAATAGATGGTGCTAGTAGTTTTCCTTGAATTTAAAAAGTTTCGTTAGTTTTCAGACATACTGTGTATTTAGATCCGTATGAAATAGATACCGTAAAAGGGAAGATGGTACCTGCGCATGGGAGAATTCTTTCGCATAATGGAATTAGAAACGCTTGTAGAATTGTGGGAAGGAAGGAAGGTTCTATTTTAAATGACTCCGTAAGTTTTCACAGTAAAATTTTTATTCTATGTTTCGTATGTAAATGTGTTCGAAAGCGCGATGCTGACTTCGTAAAAGCTTATAACCGATTGTCCCAGCGTTTGTCAAACGTCCGTCCTGAAAACTCATTAGAAAAAGGAAAGAAGTATAAATAGAGAGAGATAACTGAGAAAGTGGGAAAGACCTAGAAAACCGTTGAAAAATTTGGAAAGGGGCAGACAGCGTAAAAAAGTAATAAAAAGGAAGTGAAGAAGTTCGTAAAGGCTTAAGAGCTGACAGTAACCAGGTTGCGGTGAGACCCTGCAGGAAGCGTGAAAAATTAGAGAACGTAGAATTAGAGAAGATAGAAAACAGAAAAAGGAACTTTGGAAAATAGAAAAGATATAAAAAGCAGAAACAGTAACGGCTCATGTGGTACTATAGGCACCACATAATACAGTGCAGAGAAGAGAGACTTGAAACAGAATTTGTATTATTAGTTATTTAGTATTAATATAGAATATAAGCATAATGAATAATATAAAAGTAAGTATTCAGAAGTTAATTGTAACTTTCTTCCACAGAAAAAACAGAAAGTAACACAAAATATCATTTTGAATGTCGGAATATATTGATTCATTATATTGCTAAAATTTGATAGTTTATGAGTGCTATAACTTACTTTAATTCGGTAATTAATATAGCTTACTTTAATACGGTGACTTTTACTATTTAGTAAAACATATATTTTTTCTGCGACAAAATTGTGGACATAAATATTCGCATAATCGAAGTGCAAATTCATTATGAAAATATCCTCTTCCTCTCGTTCAGTCTTTTGTAGGACGCCAGGATGATTCTATTTTTTGAGTATGTGTACCATTGCTAGCTAACATTTATTAAATTTTATTTAGTTAAAGTTTAATTGAAATTTGATTGTAATCTAACTGAAATTCAAAGCAAATTATACTTGCCTACAAACACTTTGCTGTGATTAGTACTCCTATGTATATAGCCTTCTGCATTGAGTCCTCTGTAACTTTGGAAACAGTTCGTGTGCATTTCACTAGCAATATTAACGTGTTCCTTTATAATTAGTAGTACAGTGAACATTTCATGATTATCGATTACAATCATACTACAGTTGCTTGTGTTAATATCGACCACTTCCAACACCCAACGACCATCTACTTTTCTGCCACGACTGTATTTCCTTTTACTAAATTTCGCTTCGTTGATCTTCTACATCGTGTAAAAATATCAACCGATTTATGAAATATTCTCAGTACGATTCAATATTCAGTCTAACCAATACTACTCGTATTTTTCTATTCTGTAATTATATACTTGAACAGCGATTGGAGAAGCAGACACTAAGACTCCTCCTAATAAATCTCAACTGTCAAAAGCGCTGTACTCTATCTAAATTTATCGAATCCCATCTGATTATGCAAAAGAAGTTAAAAAAGAATGGTGTTCCAAAGATTAGCATAAAAATGTTCAGACGAAATCTATAAACTTCAAATATTTAAAATTCTGAAAGTACGACAATTCCACGGAAGTAATCGCACTAAACAACTATGCAAAGGCTGCTATCGCAACGCACGATAGAATTAATGGTTACGATCGCAGACAGTTCGAATAGAAACGTTATTTCGCGGTATTGTTTGATCTCGCTTACGCGTGATTTACGATCATGCTGTTTAACCGCTAGATAATAATGTCATCGCCTAAAGGAAGGGTTTCCATGATACCAAAAGAGAAAAGAATCGCAGTTTGCTATCACATATCATTCCGCGAGCAACCAAGCAAACATGCTTTCTCACGTGCTTTCCTTTGTTTTTGTATTTTTCGCTGCGGGTGTGTACAGTCGAGGGCAAATCTAATTTAAATCTACTGAAGAGGTGTATTCTGTCAAGCTTGATACTTTATTATATTAAGCTTAATGTTCACACTTCATTAGAATAACATACCTAGCACATTGGGACGTTTAAAACCTCAGTAATCAAAAATGATTTTTACAAAGAAGCTACTCATTATTTTAATTTTAAAAAATTGTAAATAATTTCTGAAAGTTGTTTGAACATATTTCATAGTTGATTTCAGTAAATTTAAACGTTGAATATGAAGAAAAATTAAAGAATGTGAAGAAATTGAAAAAATAACAGTTTTCACAGAAATAATCAAAATTTTGTTCAATGTTGATATAAAGAGCTAAAATTTTAGCTGAACACTCTTTGAAGGAAAAGATAGTAAAAATACTGACTTTGAAGTATAATATGTCTGTTACAAGAGAAGGATTACAATCTAAGGCTATCTTAAGAAAAATGTGTTAAATAAGGAAAAAGAATCTCTTAATATTTGGTTGCTAGTTGAGGAACATGTACAAATTTTAAACTTTAAAAATTTTTAAATTGATAGTTTATAAATATAGAATGGAACTTGCAAATTTTTTTCATTTAGAATTTAGAAGACTCAGAAAATTGTTAAACTTGAGGATTTGGAATTTGGAAATGTAAGAAAATTAGAGACTTGAAAATTAAAAAATTACAAATATGAAAATATAGATATTTGGAGATTTGGGAATTTTTGAATTTAAAATTTGGGTGTTTGAAAATTTTAAAATACTAGTATTTAATTATTTGTATATTTGCATAATTAAGGACATTAAGTAAAAAATTAAAAATTTGTATAATTGTGGATTTAGAAATTTGGGAATGCATTGTGAACAAAAAAATTGGGGGTTTAGCAATTCAATTATTTTCAGATTTTGAAAATATATGTATAAGTATGAGTAACTAAAATTACAAAATGTGGAAATTTAAAAAATCTGTCGACTTTAAAGTTTTATAATGTAAGACTTTAAAATTTAGTGATTCGAAAATGTACAAATGTAGAAACTAGAAAATTTAAAGATTTGAAAATTTGATATTTACTTTTCTTGTTTAAATATTTATCCTTATCCAAAGGAAATATGCATTGCACCCGAGTGTACCGCAACAGGGTGCAAGTAACGTGTCCCATAATTCTTCATCTTGATCGCTCAATATAACGTCTTTGTTATTAATGTCAGCTATCTAGCATTGCCCTGGGTCGTTCGGACTTGCTTGTGACTCGAGATATTATCGACAATCTCTGTCTTTCTGCGATTTTCTCTTGCATCACGTGGTCTTGGAAAATATAACAACTTTGCATTGTTTCATTTTTTATTATTGTAACTGAGGATATATATTTATACGTACTTAACAAGTATGATTCCGGGGAAAGGATAAACTAAACAGTAAGAGCTGTTCACTATTTTTTACATATCTTGTGACTTTGACTAAAATAGGCTTCATCTTTCTATTTTCCCACTAATTAAATTCTTGCTCTATCTGACGAACCAGATTCGTCTTTTTGCCGTAATTGAATTTTGTGTTCAATTCGAATTATTATCAAGGATTGCTAAATGTAAAATGTATCCAACATTTCAACTTTCTCTATTTGCCATAACATTGTAGCAGTAATTAATTAGATACGAGTGACGCAGCTGCCTAGAAAATTGTAGGTTAAGAGGTTAATACATTGTTGACCAGCAAATTTAAAAGCTATGCCATGTCATCGGCTACTATTTTGTGAATATGAAAGTGAAACAATCGGAACAAACTTCAATACACTTTATTTATACATATCTAATTGAAATTTAACACAACATATACAATATATCTTCTATATAACTTTTAATAATTTTTTTATATAATAAACTGTGTGGCGATCAGATGAAATATTTGGATATGAGGTAAATGAGTCCTGAAATGTCTTGGTAATTAACAATTGAGAATTTTGTAAATAATATTTCTGCTCAAAATTTGAATGTCCATGTATAATTGATTTACTTTTATAACTTCGAATGATTTTTATAAAAATCCGAGACTTAACTTGTGAACTTTTCTAAAAATAAAGTAAAATAAAGCTGGATATTATTTTGTCAATAAAATTAATTACAGGGTGATGTTTGGTTTATACTAAAAGGTCGTCAAATTACAAGGACTTTGTAGTAGCCCACAATTGCTCGATTGTGCCTTTATCAACTCGGGTCAACATTTCTGTTCGTTCGCTTCGTTCTTCGTGATATTCGAATTGTCGATAGCGGAGTCAAATCTTTGCCCGACCCTGTCATCGGCAAACTTCCGTTTTACCCTTCGTGATTGCAAATCGACCACTCTGACTGTTCCTGCAGGGAAACACTTCAGCATCGAGAGAAATTACCTGGAAAACAATTTGACGAATCACGATTAAACGACATTGTTCATGAAATAAATACACGGTCGATTAATATGACTGCGTTCGTTTGAATAATTAAGGCTGGAGTGCAATGTGGAGTAAAATTGAGTCCACGTACAGAAATTTAACGCGTGTAATATTTCATGTCATTTTTAGCATTTAATTATTTGCATGATGTTATTGTGTTTAATTGCGTAATGTCAAAGTTTGATAATACGCATAATGTAATAATGTATATAATTATTACATTTTTCATAGAATATAATTACTTCAATCCTTCCATTTTCATCTTTGCGATCTTTTTAAGTTTCTCTCAATTGTAATTGATTTTTAAAAATATTTCCCAATTTTGAATTACGATTAACATTCTAATTTTTTATTCTTTTTTCTAATATTATGCTACTGTTCCCAGTTTTTCTTAATTCTGTTTACTTTTCTTCAATTTTCTTCAATTTTTTCAAGTTCTCTCAAATTCTCTCAAATTTTTCTATCTTTTCTTATTTTCTTCAATTTCAAATTACTGTTCAGAATATTGGCAAAAATAAATAAAATTTAAATTCTGAGGCAAATTGACCCAAAACAACTGATAATTTTATAATTTGATAATTTGATAACTAATTACTTGTATAATTTCGTAATTTCATACTTTCATAATTTCATAACGTAACAACTTTACAACTTGACAACTGAAAACGTGAAAAATGCTGAAAATTTATAGTGGTTCTAATTCAATGACCAGAGACTGCATTACTTTTTGCTAGTACTTATTATTTTATAGTTGTGCTATTACGCCACCTATTCGTGTGATAACCACACTAGTTTTCCACACTCTTCATATTCGATCTACTTTTTTAACTGTTTCCGTGATCAAACAACAGCTTCCAGTTGCAGTTAACGCCATTTTAATCGCCGTAATTAGTCCAGCGAGAGAAACTGGTAAAAGCTAAAGTCGTAGATCGAGCAATTAAGAATTACCACGGAAGCCTTTGCGTCTGTCTGGATCAACAGTCTGTTTCCTGTAATTGCATATCGCCCTGTCCACCGGAAGGAACTCGCTTCAACGGAGTTTCACGAACTTCAGGAATGAGTAATTAAGCGGGACGCAGTTAAGTGCACTTCACCAACGAAACTGAAGTTCCCAGTATCGAGGTTTCGATTCGGGAACGATTTCGTTCACCGTTTTGGTAGCTTTCGAAAAACTTTCGAACCTTTTATTGCGTGTTCGATCGTCACAAACCGTCTTTTTTATCCATTTCCGTTTACTGCTCCTTCCACGATCCACTCACCGCCATTTTCTCGTTCTTGTTTCTTTTGCTCCACCAGCAGACCCCTGTAATATTGCCACGAATAAGAGTTTAGGAACAGAAAATTGTGGAAATTGGCAGCGAACGGTAATCGTGAAATCATTTCCCGTTTTTGATGCTGGAGAAGTTAAATTATCGAGTGGTAATAGCATGCGCGATTACTTTACCGTTCCTTTGTTTATCTACGAGATGTTTGTTATCCAGGGGCAGCAGCATACTAATCTAGTCCTAAACTAACCTAACTTAACCATAATCTATTTAACAGAATGTCGAAACTTGGGGATTAGGAAATTCAGGAATTTACAAATCCTCAAATCCACAAATACCTAAAGCACCAAATTGCTATATTCAATAACCCGAATTAGGACGGAACACACCAAATTGACTCATTCATACATACTCCAAAACGGTTCCCCCAGAAGGTGCGATATATGCAACACAACCATAACCATCAGACATATAATTTTGGAATGCAGAAAATATAACCACGCCAGAAGAAGATTAAACATCAAGAACAACCTCACTGAAGCAACCACATCAACAGCGTATCAAGACACATTACTGAAATTTTGTAAAACTATAGAAATCCTCATCCAACTATGAAAAAGTTATCTCAAACCATCCACTTCCGACCATAATCTTCTCTCCGTAAACTGGTCAACAGTCGCTAATAACCTGGGTAGTTGATGCGACTATAAACCACTATTTAAAAAAAAAATTGCTATATTCTCAAATTCTTAAACCTCACATTTCCAAATGCTCAAGTTTCTAAGCCTCTACATTTCGAAATTTATTTATTACTATATACCGAAATCCCAAAATTTTCACACGCTGAAATTGTCGAAAATTACAAATTCTTAAATTTTCAATGTTGCAAATCTCTAAGTTCCTTAAATTCGAAAATTGCTAAATTTTTTAATTTAAAAAATCCTAGTTAACCTTTAACGCTCCAAGTGTGCAAAGCACCACCGAAAAAATTCCTCACATTACTAAATTATAATTAATATAAATATTGCAATCAAAAATTATATTACTTCTGAGATGAATAAAGATTGTTTTCAATGACTTTAATATTATTATTTACACGTCATTGTAGCATTTAAAATCTGATACTTAGAAACTTGTAAGTCGAAGTATAATGAGAATAAGTTGGAGTTGCCGGTCGATATTCACAATTAAAAGTCGGAGCGTTAAGGGTTAAATTTACAAATTATTAAATCCTAAAATTTCGAAGTTCGTATATCCCTAAAAGCACTTTAGAATGTTAATATTAAATTATTTAGAATTCGATATTTTTTCGTTTTTCGGAGAAAGTTCATCTCTAGAGAGATGAAATTATCGGGTGGTTGGTTAAGTGGCGATAATATAACAAGCGTCTACTGTATCGCGACCTCATATTCCATTCAGCACGCTCGTTAATGCCGTTCGATCGAGATTTCTGGTAAATCGCGAACGTTTTTGTTTGTCTTTGGACATCCGTTTCTGCAGTGAGGAAACCCTTTCATCGTCGACCACCACCTTGTAGTTTTCATCCAAAGTTTTGTTATCGGCAAACTTCCTCGGGAAACATGGAACGATTTTCTGTGAGTACCGGAAGGGAAGAGATGGAATTAATCGTACGAATTCGGAAGTTTGTTTCTGGGTGAAAGAAGTTCTTTTTATTCCGTCGTTAAAGTTCGTGGATTTACTGGAGGCTAGAATGCTGCAGCAATTTAATTACTGTTTTTGATTTATTGAAATTTTATAATGGTCCCCAGTTCATTCTGGGGGCGAAAAAATTATGTGAAATATGTGGAAAGCTTAAATGAGAGTGAAATTCGAAGGACATTTTAGATATCACTTTTACACAGTAGCAAATTTTTAGATTTCGGAATTAAAAATTGTATTTCTATATTTTTAAATCTGTGGATTTCAGATTTGTGAAATATCAAATGGAAACGTGTTGTATCACTAACTTTTCCGTTATGAGAATGCTAGCCTTTCAAACTTTTGGATTTTTTAATGTTTGGATCATCAAACTTTCAAATTTTTTAATTGTCATATTTTTTGAATTCTTTGTTGACTTAATCCTGATATTCTTCGATTCTTCCATTCTTCAATTCTTTAGTTCTTTGATTCTCAAATCCTCGAATTTCAAATTTTTCAAGTATGAACACTTTCCATATTTTCAAATTCTCAAATTCTCAAATTCTCAAATTCTAAAATTCCCAAATTTCCAAATTTCCAAATTCCCAAATTCCCAAATTCCCAAATTCTCAAATTCTCAAATTCCCAAATTTCCAAATTCCCAAATTCCCAAATTCCCAAATTCTCAAATTCTCAAATTCTCAAATTCTCAAATTCTCAAATTTTCAAATTCTCAAATTCTCAAATTCTCAAATTCTCAAATTTCCAAATTTCCAAATTTCCAAATTCTCAAATTCTCAAATTCTCAAATTCCCAAATTCCCAAATTTCCAAATTCTCATATTCACAAATTCTCAAATTCTCAAATTCTCAAATTCTCAAATTCTCAAATTCTCAAATTCACAAATTTCCAAATTCTCAAATTCTCAATTTTCCATCTTTTCAAACGGCTGAATTTCCAAATGAATCAAGTCTTTAAATTACCAATTTTTTTTCGCCTTTACTTGTTATTTTAAAAAATATGTCGATAATATGTACAACAGTTACAGTTACTTGGTGTTAATAATTAACTACTTTGTATGCATACTTTTATACAAATTTGCTCTGTGGAAAATAATTACAGAACGGTCCTACAAAGTATTACCCAAAGCGCAGACGTTCAAAATTTAATCATACACATGCAACAACCATAATAATATGTATTTTAAAACAGTTTATTATAAAATACCAACTTGCTTATCCCATTAACTACAAAATTTTTATTTGAATTTTACCGCGTGAGCTGTAAATTTATATATCAAGCACTTTTATAAGAAGCAACATGTAATCCTATTGTAAGTGATATAAGAAAATATACAGTATGTTTTCAAAACGGCAGTATAACCGCAAAATGAATGAATTGACGCGGAAAAGTAGATAAAAATAAAATTGCTGTACCTGCTTTATTTTCAAGAAAATTGAATTTAAACATTTTTTCAGTATTTGTAAAAAAGTTCGTTCACAATATAAAAAATGATAAAATCAACAAATTGTTTCGTAACTCTGAACGAATATTATAAATCAACAGATATAATTATTAATATCACCAAAATAGGTTTATTACTTTATATTACTTTATTAGGTTCGCTACTTATATGTGTTATTATCATCGACTAAATACATCGCATTAAACATTAGTATCTACATCAATAATGTTACCAAAAATGACTGATAACGAAGCTTAGTAGTATCAATCATTAGATGTATCTGTTTAATAATATTATTTCATTCTCAAAGTAATAAAAGTTGCATTTATCATTTTACTTGAACAAATTTTTTTATGAATACATCGAAACTGTTCGAACTCAGTTTTTTTTTGAAAATGAAGTGACATATGAAAGAATTGTATTCCATATTTTTATCCTATTTTTTCATGTAAATTCACCCTCTTTTCCGTTGTACCACCATTTCGAAAACACCCTGTGTATTCAAATCCCCGTTTGGGGATCGTGGTTGCAAATGGGTTAAAGTTTCAATAACGGAATACTTTACTCCATTTTTGAAAAGCCGTAAATGACCACAAATGGCGCGTTCACGTTATTCTCCGGCTCAGCGTTACACTCGAGATCGATAGATGTAAAATTTCACGGTGATAAAATGCGAAAGTTTTAATCGAAAACAAAACCGTGCAGAAAGAACAATTCCAGCGTAATTTATCGCGATAAATTCGTCGGTGTCCGTTGTTGAAGCTCTCCTGTAGCATCGAAGACCCGGACGAACTGTTAAATCGCATCTCAGAAACTTTTAATTGTGTCAGACCGCCTTAGCGAAGAGTTTCGTAACGCCATTTCCCGGTATACTAGCTTCCGGTTAAATTAGCGATCATAAAACTGTAAGCTGGCCAGTCGTGAGCCACGTAGGAGCAAGAATGATCGGTAATTGCTATCGAATAGGTTAGATAACGATCTGACACGATCAAATCACGAAGGTAATTTGTTCCGAGTGTCGTGAGAACTTACGTGACCGGTTCTCGTGAACGATGACATTAATTTCGTTAACACCACGAAGTTTTCTTTCACACTAGTAGGTCATGTTCAATGGATACTGACCTTCGCTATTACACGGAGCAAATTGTAGATCAATGATATAATACTACTGCTACATTGTCGACATTAATGACAAACTTAATTTGTAAATTTGTAAATTTGCTAATTTATAGATTTATTGGTTTGAAAATTTATACATTTACAGATTTTTATATTTACATATTTACATATTTGCAGCGTTGTAGATACGCCATTACACGAAGTAAATTGTGTATGAATGATATAGTACTAATGCTACATTGTCGACATTAATGACAATCTTAATTTGGAAATTTGTAAATTTACTAATTCATAAATTTATAAGTTTAAAAATTTGTAGATTTAATAAATTTATACATTTACATATTTGCAGAGTTATGAATTTGCAGATTTATAGATTCGGTATCACATGGAGGAAATTGTAGATCAATCATATAGTAAATTATTGTTATATTGTCGATATTGATGGCAAACCTAATACTGAAATTTGTAAATTTACTAATTCATAAATTTATACGTTTGAAAATTTGTAGATTTAATAAATTTATATATTTATATATTTGCAGAGTTATGAATTTGCAGATTTATAGATTCGGTATCACACGGAGGAAATTGTAGATCAATCATATAGTAAATTATTGTTATATTGCCGCTATTGATGGCAAACCTAATTTTGAAATTTTGAAATTTACTAATTCATAAATTTATAAGTTTAGAAAATTGTAGATTTAATAAATTTATATATTTACATATTTGCTGAGTTATAGATTTACAGATTTATAGATTCGCGAATGTATAAGTTCACAAATCTACACATTCGAAAATATATGAATTTACACATTTACAAACCTATAATTTAACAAAGTACTCCAATTTATAAATGGACAAATTTACAAGCACTAAAAACTTGGAA
This sequence comes from Megachile willughbiella, assembly GCA_945859595.2. Classification (NCBI taxonomy): domain Eukaryota; kingdom Metazoa; phylum Arthropoda; class Insecta; order Hymenoptera; family Megachilidae; genus Megachile; species Megachile willughbiella. Next base: position 19,014,079 of record OX243796.1, read on the forward strand.
AATGCAAATTTAAAAACTTTGGAAACTTTGATAGTTTTGAAAATTTGAAAATATGGGAAACTGAGAGTTTTGAAACTTGAAAATATAAAAATTTACACAATTAAAAATTGCGAAATTCGAAAATTTAGACATTTGTGAATTTCAATTTTGGAAATTACAGAATTTGAAAAATTGAAAAATCGAAAGTCAATGATTTGGGAATGCAGGGATTTCGAAATTGACGGCTATCTTTATAAGGAAATTTTGAAGTTTTGTGCATTCGAAATTTAAAAAATTAGAAATTTTACAATTTAGCAATCAGATATTTAATAGTTCGATAATTGAATAATTTATGAAGTAAAGAATGTGAAATTTGAAAACTTACAAACAAACCTGCAATTATAAAAAAATAAAAAATTTTAGAATTCATAGAATTAGAAATCTAAAAGCTGTGAAAAACTTGGGAAATTAAGAATTTAAAGGTTCGAGAATATAGAAATCTAAATACTTGAAAATTTGTAAATTTACAGATTTGAAAATTTTAAAGTTCAGTAAGTTGGAAAATTGGAAAATCGAAAGCCAAAGATTTGTCAATTTGAAAATTCAGGACTATTATTATTTGAAAATTTGAAAATTGACTACATTGGAAATCTGAGAACTGTGAATCTATAATCCTTCAAATTTCAAAAATTAAAATTTTAAATTTTAGAAATTTTCAAAATTAAAAATCTTTCACCTTGGAAATTGAATATTTGAAAATGTTTTAATGTCATTACAAAATTAATGAAATGAAAAATTTGAATATTCGTATTTACAAATTTTTTAAATCTTAGCTTTTAAGAATAAACCTATTAATTACTTGTTGCTCGCATAAATCATCCGCATTTATAAAAGTTTGTGTACATGATAAGTGGCGTTCCTTTCCGCAAAGGGAAGATAGTAATAAAATTAATTATTTTTATACAGCTGTTTTCTTAAATTGAACATTTTCCAAGTGAAGACACAGCGGAGGTATTCATACCTACATTTTTTTATCTGCAGATTGTATATTAAGTCCATAAGATTCTTATAATGAGCACAAAGTATTGCAATCTCCCCTGAGAAACATAAAACACAGCTCGTCTTCCAGGAACGCAATTTAAAATACGAAGAAACGGTAACTGAAAACCTTCCAGCAGGAAAAAACCTTCGTCCTCACGATAAACCGAGTACAATCTCATCTTCATCTTCCTCGAATTTCCTTGGCTGTCCTTTAAACACCAGCAGGAACGAAAACAAAGAAAAATGTGGACGATATTTACAGACACAAAAGAAAAATAACGGAAAAACAACAGAAAAGTTGAAATCTTGTACTTAAGATATCAAACAACTTTGACAAATCGAATTGAATCATGATTAAATTAATAAATATTGTTTTTCGTTATATTTTTGTATTAAAATTATACTACTTGGATACTTATATGGAATCAAGGTTTATTTATTAAATATTATATTTCATTAAATTCTTTCACTAAAATTTTTATAATTGGATTCTTGTAAAGAATCAAGGTTAATTTCTTAAATATTGTATTTCATTCAATTTTCTCAATAGAATTATTTTACTAGGATATTTTCAACGAATCAATTGTTAAATATTGTTTTTCATCAAATTTTAACATTAAAATTATTGAATTTGGAACTATATGAATTAAAATTTACTTATTTATTTAATATTGTCTTTTTCATGAAATTTTCTTAATAAAATTATTCTACTCAAATGGTTTTAAAGAATCGAGAATTATTTGTAAAATGTTTTTCGTTAAATTTTTCTTTCCAGATTATTTAATTTAAAAATTTGTATTAAATCAAGGTTTATTTATTATAAACAGTACTTCAAATTACATACTTAAATTCAAATACATACTTAATTACATTAATATACTTGGATACTTTTACAGAATTTATAAATATTGAGCAATTAAGCTTATGCTATTAAGCTTATTAAATTTAGAAATTCTTATTGGACCAAGGTTTATTGATTAAATATTGTTTCCTTAAATAGTATAATAAATTGTGTACCTATTAAATAACTCCACTAATTATATATTATATTTGAAATATTATAATATTAATTAAATATCATATTTGAATAAATTTTATAATAAAATATCCATATTAAATAATTTCATATACTGAGTATCGTACTCTAACGAATTTTATAATTGCAATTATTTAATTTAATTTCTTTCACCGAAATAATTACGAGGAAGCACTACATATATTAATTTCTATATTTTATTCGAGCTAAACTCATTCGTCCACACACGACATTCCTCTCAACACTCGTCGGATTAAATGCCTTTGATGCAATGGTATAATCGTCACGTTAAACCCACAAAAACGAGTAATATGTTTGCCATATACTCACGGCTGATTATATTACATTCGCAGACACGGAAAATCCAAAAGTTTCGACATGCCCGACGTCCTTTGAAGTGCGGCTAAGCCCTGGTGAACGGAATCGCTTAATATTCTGGCAGGAACCAACGTTCACCGACAATGTCGCCGTCGAGCGGGTCTACAAAACGAGGGTGAGCAGACGACATCGAATTTCAGCTTAATCCTAGCTTTCGTTCACTCCCTTTTCATCCTCCCTCGTCTCTGGCTACAATCGTTATGCCCTGCGAAATAATCAACGTTTGTCCAAACGCGGTTACGACGCACATGGGAATAAAACAGCGCGAAACTGAAAAAGCATATCATTTTTTGTTTCGTCTCGGAATGTGATTGCTGCTTCCACGATGGCTTAATTAATATTCGGACGTTATAGTACCTTTACAATTATTATTCTGTATAGTTGTACGTAATTAAATTAACGTGTTTTTTCTATGATACTACAAATTTTATTTAGTTAAACTAATTAGTTTTAATAAATACATTATATTATATTATACAAGTATATTAGAAAATTTTTACGTAGCACAAGTATTTGGATGTTTAATTTATCTACATTTCCTGGTTATACTTATTCAACTTTTGTGCTGTTTATAAACGTATGTTAAGACCGTATATGGTATGTTTCGTATATGGAACATATGTTAACAGAAGTGTAGAGTACATTTTGTAATATTATTTGAAAGTCATAGGTAGAAACTTGAGAAACTTAAAACCGAAACGTTTACTTAAATATTTCAATTTTGGTATTGCAATAGACGTGGTATTGATATATTTAAGAAATTAAATTTTTTTCATATGTCACATATGTTGTGAATGGAAAATTATTTTAACGGAGAATAATGTTTCGAGCATATTAATCATGCTATCAACCATGTATCAATCATACTAGCAAATATATTAACTAATAATATTTTTATATGTATTAGTATTAACTAATACTGTTTTTATTACACATGTTAATGACATGTTTAATTATTTCCAGCAGAGTTACTCTGTCTGGTACGGTTCAATATTACTTCTTATTGTTAGTGTTGGAATAACGATTGTATCATCCATGCAATATTTGAATTTTAATTACCTTAAGTCCTCATTAAACATTTTTAACAATCTGAAACTGTTACTAACAAATGATTTTACAATTTATGATTTTATAATTTTTTTATTTCAAGTTAAAACGTTTGTTAAGGTGTTCTTTTAAATCTTTTTTAATTTTTATCAAGATGAGTTAATATATGCACAATAATTTCATCAACCGTTCATTTATTTTTCATTTTTAATTTCAGAATAAGGTAGGTTTAGTATTAAAATTGAATGAATTTAAATATACTGGAAGTATTACTAAACAATACATGCAGTGGATTGTTATATTGCCATTTAAGAAAAATAGTGTCAATATAACGAGAGTCGTACTGGTACAAATTATTTTTGTGAACGTATGAACTCGATATAAATGAATGTTTACAAAAAGTTTCCTTCGTTACATAAGTTTCGTTTGCTTGTTTGCATATTAATACAAATTTCGTCAACCGTCTCGTTATTAAAGTACTGTATTTCAGCATAGCAACACAACTATGCCCCATTCATAATTTCATCCCTTATCGCGAGGGTTAGCCACCTCTTCCCACGCTTCCTCTTGCAACCGATTTATTAAAACTTTCCCTCTAACGATCAAACTTACCAATTTAGCGGTTATCTCTGACCACCATTAATTATCCTACTGTGTCTTGAACACTCAGTGTTAGCAAAGAGAAGCAAGTGAAGCTAATGATCAACTTCCTTTCACTTCCTTAAACTTTTCCCTTTTTTCGTGTTAGTGCCGCGAGGTACAGCTAGTTTTGTTGAAGGATACATTGTAGGGTGATGCTTTAAATTCAACTTTTAATATGTTGGCTGCCACGCTGAAGCAGTTGAAAATTTTATTAGATAGTATTTTTATTTTTAGCAAATCTTATTAAATATTTTCACGATGTTTTATGATATTTGTTATTTATAGTTCAAAGTAATTAATACGAGTATTTCCAATGAGGTAAACAAAGTTTTAATAATATGCTGATAGATTCGTATGAAAATTTAACACTATTTCGACCACGATTTTGTGTATACCTATTTCGACTAAGAAGTGTCAAAAGACACCTTTTCGTTTGAATGCAAATAATTACCAAAACTGTTGGGATTTCAAATTATCAGTTAAATGTAGATAATTTGAGGAATATATTTATTGATACATTGATGTGTTTTTATTAAAGATTATTTAATCAGGTTGTAAATTCTAGCTTAACTCATCAATCTACAAAATATAAATATAACAATGTACACAAAAATGCAGCATGGCGGGAAATAAGCGAATATCAACGTTATGCCGCAACTCCTGTATTTTCCGTTACAACTAAAATCGGGATTCTCTAATCTGATTATAATTGATATGATGCTGCAAAATGGTGTTGATATTTATATGTAAAATGATTTAAAATTAGACACTGTCATCCTTAAGGTGTCAAAAGACACCTCATGGTAGAAATAAGTATGCCATATGCGCATTTTTAGATCTAGGATGAGCTGGAAGAAAATGATATCGCTGAATTAATTTAACAACAATTGTATGAAAAGTAAAAAAATTAATTGTGGAGAAATGATTCAACTTAGAGAATAATTTGACGTTAAAATTTGAAAGGTGACTTTTGACATATCTTGGTAGAAATAGTGTTAAGCGTCATCCACATATGGTTGACGTCGCAGTCAAAGTGTTAAAATACTGTCTTACAACGATATATTCATTTATTTTCCCTTTGTGCCATAATATTTGAACTTTTCAATTTTTTAACTTCGTCAAATTTCATTTTCCTTTTAAATTTTGTAAATATTCTTGCTATTTATTTTTTAATTTCTTCTAAAATTTTACTAAGCTATTCTAGTTTCTTTTAGGTTCAATATTCATTGTTTAGATACAATTCTTTCAATCGGTACTAAAAGGGTTACTTTGTCCTTGATGCCGAAAATGGGCTGGTTTAAAATATGATTATGTTTCATATTATTTTAGAAGGTGTTACACGTTTATTAATATTTTTAGGGTGGTACAGGTTTATTAATTAATTCATGCAGCAAGTTCTTGATGAATCTGAGAAGCGGATTATCTATTATAATTATATATTAGGAATTAAGAAGAATTTATTAAATACTGTATACTAAAATATTACTAAACTATTCTAAATATACTAGCATACTAAATATATTAAATATACGATTATACCGTACATTATTTCGACACACTTTCTCTCTGTATATTGCCAATTTTGAGAACTCCTCGTTGCTGTAATTCCATCATATAACGTAACGAGGGTCTATTGTAATTGGCAGTCACTTGTTTTCGATTGGGTATGACGGTTGAACAACAACCACAATCATTACTGAAACGCAGTAACCTGCGAATTGATTGAACACGTGATAGATAATTGTTGAGTCGTAATTAGTGAAATTTCTCCCACACGTTTGATAAACGAGGTACGTGAATCGTACGGATTATTGAATCGTATCGATTACTGTGGTGTCAAAATTGCAGATTTGTATCGGCAAAATGTTGAATGTAGATGCAGATTAATTGAATGCGTTTATGTTTGAAAAGTCACAGTAACTCCAGTTATATGGAAGTAATCGATATCATTAATTTTATTACAATTATTGATATAGTATCAGTATGTCAAGCTTTCGATAATTGGAAATATTAAACTTAAATGAGGGATAGTTTAAATTACCAAACTTTAAAAAATTTGGATATTGGAAATTTGGAAAATTAATTTTATAAAAGTACTAACATTGTTACAATTATTAAACTTTCAGCTTTTTAAATTGTTAAATTTTCAATTGCTTAATTTGCAAATTTTTTTAATTTTACAACTTTCCCAACGGTTAAAATTCTCACAAATTCCTGAATTTTCGAATTTTTTAATTCTCAAATCTCTAAATCGTTCAAATTCTCAAATTTCCCAAATTTTCAAAACTTCAATTTCTGAAATTTCCCAAAATTAAAAATTCTAAAACTTCCTGTATCCACAAATTTCCAGTATCTCAAATTCAAATTTTCGAAAATCCCGAAATTTCCAAATTTCCAGATTCTTTAACTTCTCAACTTTCTGGAAATGAAAAATTCTGATATTCTCAAATGTCTTAATTTTCAATTCACCAAATTTCTCAATTTACTCAAATTACGTAAATTTTTCCAGTTTCTCAAATTCCTCGCATTATTAAAATTTGTTTTTCTTAAGTTTCTCAAATCTCTCACGTTTCTCAAATTATTCGAATTTTTTAAGTTTCTTATGTCTCTTAAATTTCTTAAACTTTTCAAGCTTCCCAAATTACTAAAATTACTCAAATTTTTCAAATGTCTTAAATTAATCAAGTTCTTCAAGGTCCTTCAGATTCTCAAATTTCTCAAAGTTCTCAAAGTTCTCAAAGTTCTCAAATTTCTCAAAGTTCTCAAATTTCTCAAGTTTCTCAAATTACTGAAGTTTCTCCAGCTTCTTGGATTTCTCAGATTTCTCAGAATCTAAAAATTGCCAAATTATCACCAAAACCCTGACACCTCTATATTTCCAAGCACCCATAACTCCAATATCATAAACTAAATAGGAGAATTTTCAATTTGATTCAGAGCATTTCAACAACGTCCATATTTCGAAACTTCTCCAATCGGATTAACCTTTGAATCGGCGAAAAGGATCATAAGGATCGTTCAGAATTCTATCGAAGGAACCGGTCGCGGTCGAAGCAATCGAAACTTATCAAACGATAAACGAAACTCAACTCTCGTTCACCGCTTTGAATAATAATCCGTGGCATTTGTATTTCAATCTCAAAGGAGATTCGCTACGAAGCCATCGAAAGTTAACTCGCGTAAATTCCCGCACAGGAACCCGGACAGCTGATGTACCCTGGCATTCACAACGTGCGCTACATCGCTTCTGATGCAGCCGGAAATCGAGCCGAATGCCATTTCTCGATACACGTACGAGGTAAATTTATGTAATGCGAGGGAAGCATTCGATGCTATCGAGCAACGACGATGTCCACCGAATATTTTTATCTCTGAAAGAAACTTATCGATGAGGAACCCTCGTTAAAACAGCTCGTGTTATAATGCCATATGTATACATGTATAGCATAGTCTTTCGTTAAATCGACACGTGTTACGTCACCAACGGGTTGATGCTTGTTAAATTGTCGTAGTAGAATTTTAATCAAATTGCTACGCATTAGATTATCACGCGTTACATTGCCACGTGTTAGATTGCCATGCGGAGAATTTCGAACGCGACTGATCACCACGTGTTAGATTTTGAATGCATTACGTTATCGCCGTCATAAATTTTCATGCGTTATATTGCCGTACAGCAGATCGCCTCGTAGTAAATAGTCATGTGTTCAATTTCCAACGCGTTATATCGCCACGCGCTATATTGTCACGTGTTAGACGGTTCACATTAAATAGCCACGAATTCAATTTCTAACGCGCTTAATTTCCAACGCGTTATGTTGCTTCGCGTTATATCGCCACGCGTTATATTGCCACGCGCTATATTGTCACGCGTTCGATGACTTCACATTAAATAGCCACGAATTCAATTTCTAACGCGCTTAATTTCCAAAGCGTTATATTGCCTCGCGTTATATCGCCACGCGTTATATTGCCACGCGCTATATTGTCACGCGTTAGACCGCTTCACATTAAATAGCCATGCATTCAATTTCTATCGCGTTTAAATTCCAATGCTTTATATTGCCTCGCGTTATATCGCCACGCGTTAGATCGCTTCACATTAAATAGCCACGCATTAAATTTCTAACGCGTTTAGATTCCAATGCGTTATATTGCCTCGCGTTATATTACCCCGCGCTATATTGCCACGCGTCAGATCGCTTCACATTACATAGCCACGCATTCAATTTCTAACGCGTTTAATTTCCAATGCGTTATATTGCATCGCATTATATCGCCACACGCTATATTGTCACGCGTTAAATCGCTTCACATTAAATAGTCACGCATTCCATTTCCAACACGTTACATTTCCAATGCGTTATATCGCTTTGCATTATATCGCCACGCGCTATATTGCCTCGCGTTATATCGCCACGCGCTATATTGTCACGCGTTATATTGCCGCGCGCTATATTGTCACGCGTTCGATCGCTTCACATTAAATAGCCACGCATTCAATTTCTAACGCGTTTAATTTCCAATGCCTTATATTTCCTCACATTATATCGCCACGCGCTATATTGTCATGCGTTTAATTTCCAATGCGTTATATTGCATCGCATTATATCGCCACACGCTATATTGTCACGCGTTAAATCGCTTCACATTAAATAGTCACGCATTCCATTTCCAACACGTTACATTTCCAATGCGTTATATCGCTTTGCATTATATCGCCAATGCCTAACACAGTGACACGTTAAATGAAAACTAAATTCTTTATTCATTTCTTCGTATTTGTTATCTTTTATTTATTTACATTATTACTGCACTTTCAGAAGATACTAATCGTGCATTCAATAGCAGTAGTTTTAGCATTTTATGTATTATTATAAATCGTCATTTTGTACATTTTACAAATATTTTAATAATTTATTTCGTTTGATCACATATTTGTTTAGGTATTTATATACTATAAAGACTTGCACAGTCAAACTAATTATCAGTATCTATTATACATTTGATATATTGCATTAAATGTACTGTTGAGCCGGAATAATCGTTAATTGAGTGGAAATGCAGTCTATTATTGAACAATATATTTCCTGGTCCATATATCAAATTTTCTTTTCATATTAACGGATAGAAGGGAAGTGCCCGGTAACACACGATGGCTCAGTTTTTAATCGACTTCGACTAATTACGTCGATTTAATGGATTCAATGAAGGTGATTCTCCGATCGAGGCTCCTAATCGTTCCGATAAGAGAAGAATTATACTTTCGTCGGGCTCGGTGGAATTTCGTTCCGATAGCATCGATTGGCCGCGATAGAAAACGATTAATCGAACTTATCTGGTGTCTCGTACGTTTTCAGAATCGGACCACCGTCGAGATTCCGAGGTAAGTTGGAAAGAACTCAAATAATTTTATTCTCTTTATTAGTTTTCTTTTATTAACGTGTTAGTCCTCGGATGACGCATACTGGGTTAAACATGATTGATATGTTTGAAATATATAAAAATTATTTTATACGAGGCAAGCAAATTTCTTTTATTACATTTCCTCTTCATTAGCTGTTTTGATTATTTTTAATTTGTACAATAATTGAAGGGGACAATGTAAGTAGATTCATAAATTTTCAGAAATCTAAATACATAAATTCTTAAATTCATAAATTTTCAAATATTTAACTTTTAAAATTTTGAAACTCTAGATTTTCGAAATTTACCAAATTCTCAATTTTCCAAATTTCTAAGCGTTTATATTTCTAATTATCAAAAATTCAAATTTTTAAATACCTAATTTGCAAATTTGCAGATTTTCAACTTTCAATCTTTAACATTCCGAAATTTTTGAATTCCAAACTTCGTAATTTCCATATTTTTAAATTCACAAATTTGCGAACTCCTAAACGTCTACATTTTGTAAGTAATAAAAATTCGAATTTTTTATTCTTTAGTTTTCGAATTTTTGAACTTGAAAACTTTCAAATTTTTAAATTCTTTAATTTCACAGAAATATATCAGTAAGTTCGAATTTTTTCAAATCTCTAATTATGAATTGATCAGTATAAAATTAGTTTTGTTTATTTTTCGTTATCTGGAAAATGGTGTGGCAATACATTTATTACCGTGGCATTATTTGGTGCTTTAGTTATAACTGTTATTTATAGCTGTTCATAATGATGAAAAATGGGTGTTCAGAAATTTTACACGTTTTGAATTTGAAGAAAATAAATGTATGCTTTTAAATATGGAATGGTTAACGTTACATTAAAAAAAGATTAATGTGTCCATTTGCATGTTTATTTCGACTGAATCTGTTTCTCCATTTTTGTGAAATGAAACCCTTGTTATATTAATTGAGGCCAAATAGCATCATACAATTTACAATTCTGTTTTTATTAAATGTTATTTTTAGTGTAATTATAAAGTCGTAAAGAATGATAGAAACTCGATAGAAAAATAAAAAATATTAAATAACAACAAAAACAGCGATCACTTAAATTACTATAACTATAAATTTCAAGAAATTAATTTTTGATGAAGTATAGTTGACTTTGAATAATTACAGTATTCTTTGATAGGATATAAATAAGTAAATAAAGAGAAATGAAGAAAAAACTTTAGACATATTCACTAGAAATTTAGGAATAATTGTTTAAATTACTAGAATAAAACAATATTTCGCCTTAATCACATACAATTTGAGTCATACACGATTTGTTTTAATTTTACACAATTTTATTCACGTAAAAGCATCATACATTAATTTATAATATTTCTATAAAGTTATAGATTGAAAATTATAGTCATTGAACTCATTTCCTGCAATGTAGGTTATGTAACACAATTTCCGAATGAAATTATCAGACTTGTTTAAATCGTTACTACAAAAATATACATTTTAATTTTTAAATACATATTTTAATTACTTAATAAATATATGAAATATATATCTTTATTTTTAAATATATTCTTGATATATGTTTTAAACATATATTATAATTTTTAAACACGTGTTTCAGACCTATTAGGAATAAATAGAAAACACAGAAGATTTTGTATTATATTATTTAATTAATACAGTAACATACACGATGCTCTCTTGCTCTCATACATCTCACTGCGCCATATTGCACCAACTGAAGACCCTCTAAAGTTTAGAGCCCAAATTCTAATTAGAGCCCCGAAATAAACAACAAAGTTAGATCAACGACGCCATTTTAAAGCAAAATTCACATTGTGGAAAATAACTTGTACAGAATGGGGTATTTTAACTAATATATACAATATTTAATATCAATTTGTTCTTATATACATATAGTTCATGGCCATCGAATTGGGACCACTATAAATTTTCAGCATTTTACACGTTTTCCGTAAAATTAAAAGGCCTGTTCAAATTGTAATGATATTTATTAGCTACTAACATAACTACTACTGTACATAATATTATTAACACATGTTAGTATTTTGTATTTCCACCCCTTGCTGTGGTGACAGCTTGTATCCGGTATGCTGCGTATACATTGATCATATGCTTTATATCTTCATTATTTTCCCAAATATCTGTAATTCTTTTCAACTCAGGTAATGTGGTTGGATAGTTGTAAACTAGTCTTTTGAGTAGGCAGACATTTTCTATGGCATTCAAATTTCACCTGTCGCGCTATCGATACTCGAGTTTAACGTAAACACTTGCACGGCCATTAACCCCTTAGCCTACAAAATTTTCGGCAGGTGCGTCAGTCAGAGCTGCCTAATTATTACTGCGGCGTTAAAGTAAATAAAGAATGTTGAAATGTTAGGTATATTTTGGATTTAGCGATCTTTAATTATACAAACTGCAATTGGTATCGTACTCAAAACTCGATTTTTCTGCAAATACGATTTAGTTTTGTTACATTTGAACTGTAACGTGCGTCACGAGTCTGACTCGATGTTATAGGCTAAGGGGTTAATCGCGCATCACCCACACAGGTTATTATTATCACGATAGTAACAAATTGCTATGTATATATCGTTATCGACGTATTTAGTAATAATTTTGCATGACCTAAAACAATTTTCCATATATAACATAATGTTATAGCCGTAAAAGTGAAATTTTCGTACGTGGTCCTAATTCGATGGCCAGGGACTGTATTATCTTCAGTATTATTAATAAATTATAAATTTTTTATAAATTTTTATTTATTTATATATCATCTGTTACCATCGTTTTATTACGAAAATATTTGATTTTCTCTTTGACTGTTTTTACATGCATCCTCAAATTTCAAAGCAGTAATTCAGTTGAAAAATTTTACGGTTAAATTATAACAAAAAGATACACTATTGCAAATAATATAAACTCTTAGAAGTTTTTGTAATTGTTTTAATTTTATTTTAATATTCACGTCTGTATTATTTATGAGCTATTTTTATGTTGTCAGAATATGTGTTTCCTTTATAAAAATATATTAACTGGAAATTTAATATATTAAATATATTAAATGTTCAGTGACATAATGCAATATTATTAAAATTTATTACAATATTTATGAAATTTGCGTTGTTTATCAAAAATGATATTATTCTTTACAAATGAAATTCAACAATGTGGTTTTTACTGAAATGTAGCGACACCAATTAAAATTAATACCATTATTTCGTGACGCTGATTTGAGATATCGCAGTCGTTGAATATGCAAATAATTATTATTATGTGTACTAAATGACATTTAGTATTCGCTTTATTCATAAACGAATTATTTAATTCCATCATTGATATATTTATTAAAATCTGTTCTTTCTTTTTTCAAAAATTTGTAGTATTTATATAAAAAAAAGTTATTTACTCAGTCCTTAAATTCATATCATTTAAATATTGTTCTTATTTCATTCGCAAAAAAATGTCAGCTTCTTCCTGAGCGAATGTTATAAATAATATTTATAATATTATTAATATTATTATTAATAATATTTAATAAACGAGAATAATTGAATATTTTTTTCAAATAACATTAGATTAATTATTTTCGATATTACGTCATAAATTTAAAAAAGAATGCCGAATTTTATATACGCTTATTATTTAAAACGATTATTAAAACGTTTAATATCAGTACATGAATGCAGTTTAATTTTACTTTTTCAAACACGGTGCTTTAATTTATTCTTTCAAAAGAAAATAACAGTGAAATATTAACGTTTCATTCTGAGTTCATTTAATGTAGCAAAATCGGGACGCTGCATTGATTAAACTGTCCTAGTCTGGGACATTGTAAAGATTATTAATTTTTGACGTTTTACAGAATTACTAAATTCAATAATTGCTTTACCCAAGCTTTAATCATGAAATAAACACGATTTATCATGTATATTTTCATGTCCATAACGTTCTAAATAATAAATAAGATGTTGAAATTTACAAGTTAATATAGTTATTCTAACACTAAAATAAAACAAAATTGAAATCCTTTGAATAGTTTTCGAGCACAATAGAAGTTTATATTTTCCTTTCTTTTGTACAAACTAATTTCGAAAAGGACGGGTCCCCAATTTGTGGGAATTAAAATAACAGTGTTTATCTAAATATTAACTCAAACATTAATTTTAATATAATAATTGCAATTTTAAATAGTTTTTTAATTGATTCAATCAAAACTCTGAAAATATCAATAACAACTCAACTTTAGTATACACGCACATACCTGTACCACTTCATACATTCCTTCTTCAAACATCTTACAATTTATCACGTAATTGTAAAATTATTCGATATGACATGATTTATGTAACTGAAAAATTTTCTGATATGCCTTTGGTACTTTAAATGTCCAAATATTTAGCCTATAGAGGTGTAAAAATTGTAATATTCAAATAATTTGAAATACTTCGAATACTTCGGATAAAACGAATATTCCACTAATCGAATTTAGTCTACAGACCTAGTTTCTAGCTTGTACCACTATTTACAAATTAATTTGATTTTAACAATCTATATGCATAAATCATTGTAATCTATTAAGTAGACATTATTAAGTTCTTTTTTAACAAAATTTCACATGAACGTTCCTAAAAAAAATTGCATATAAATTCCTCTTACAATTCATCATATAATTGCAAAATTTCATATAATTTAATTCGTGTAATTAAAAAAATTATTTATAGACCTGTGAAAATTGAAATATTCGAATAATACGAATAACTTTGAGTACGGTTTTTGAATTCGAATATTGGAATAGTTACTCACAGATTAATTTTACTTAAACGTATTTGCATAAATTTCCATAATCTATTTCCATAGTGCATTTATTTTAATTTTAATAAAATTTCGCATTAATTTCTAAAAAGATCTTTTACATTTTTCAAATACAACTTTAAAATATTCTTCAAGATTATACAGTTTGACAGGAAACGAACAGTGTACGGTACTTTGAGCTTGCGTTTCGGTAAAGAGAAATTCTGATATGGTCAGAGGATGCAGTGGAGAAAATTTGAAAACGCTGGCTGCGTTTACTTAGTTTATCACGCGATTTACGAGAAGGGATTTCAGCACGGGCTGACAGACAACTTTATAGCGGTTCCTCGACGTTTTCTCTCCGGGAAAGCGATAGCTTCTTGTAATGGAAATAGCTGTTCCCGGTTGTAAAAGCGAGGAAACTCGTGGTATCCCGTCTACCCGCAAATTCCACGTTTTCTTTTCTGTGTTACAGTTGCATAGGTACCTACCTTCGAACATCCTTTTCTTCTCAAACAAGAAATCTTCAGCAATTCACGAAAGTATTCGTAGTATGTCAATTGTTGACTTGTTACGATTTATATTCTTTTCAAAGGAATATCCTCAAATGTATATCGATTGTGCAAAGTGCTTCCAAAATGGTAGTACAACCGAACAGATAATCCGCATGAGAAAAAGAAATCCAATCTTTCTTTTCTACGCTTTTATGAAACTTTTGTGTATGTATAAAATATTTATTTGCAACGTAGAAAATAAAATCAATAAATACTTTCAATTTTTCAGTTTTGATAAATAAAAATGTTACAATTGTTCTTATTAAAACTAGCAAAACTAGTCTCATAAAGATTGCTTTTATTAAAACAAGTAGTACTAGTCTTACTAAAATTGCTTTTATTAAAACAAGTAAAACTAGTCTTATTAAAATTGCTCTTATTAAAACTAGTAAAGATAATATATTAATTTAAATTTGATAAATAGTTAAGAAAAGTTAATCTGCAGATTCGATCATGAAGACAGAAAGACTCTCAGTGCATAAATAATAATTGACTACTAAATCACCATAATTGTTGTCATAAAAAGTATCGTTCGCATAAAATTTAAAAAGAGTGAATATATTTTTATGACCAACTGAATGTATATTTTTGAGGAATGAGTTCGAGAGATTAGTTGTTCTAACAGCATCGTGATCGATTCATTAATGCAACGGCATCTGCGTTAATTGAGAGTCAATTAACCCAGTCGTCGATTATTCCAATACCCATTAATTAAACTTCCGATCATCTGCATGCATAATAACTGTCCCGTTATCTGGCATAATTGGCGTATCATCGAATTGGTAAATCGTATTAATCCTTTCAACGACTGACGTTAATTAACGCCGAGATCAACAGCCGAATGGGTCTTCTTTCCTTACGTATCTCCCTGCAATATATTGTCCTTATACAATTAATGTTTATACCGGGTTGTTGCAGTCTTTTACCAACATATTCCATACGCAAAAATAAGAAAAAGCTATATTAGCATAGGATTTAAAACACATGTAAAAAGTACAAAATTTCGTATTACTATTTCTAAAGAAATTTGTTCAAAGGTGTGGTAGATTATAGAAAACTATTGTACTATTCGATGAAAAGTGACTCAAAATGTAACTGCAAACGTTAAAACAACGATATTATCTTTCCATTTTGGAAAATTTATGTTTATGTTAAATATATGCAAAAGAATAATTTGAAATATCGCGCCAAAAGGTTACTTCACTACCAGTCACAAAATGGTGCTGGTATACATAGAGTGTTCTAAATTTTTACCAATTTTATCAACAGTATATTTCTTACAAATATCAACATATTCCATATGTAAAATTAAGAAAAAGCTGTAACAAAAGATGGCGCAAAAAGTTGAAAAACATGATAATATTTTAAATAATTTATTAAAAAGTTGTATCAAAACTTTTTCAGTATAATTTATAAATGAAAAGGATGAAAGAAATGTTATATAGATATAGAGTTTTATCGAAAGAGTAATAGAATTAGTAATGAATGATTTTCCTCCTTCAATACTTTATACGATTAATTGTCGACTTTCATATTTTCTTTATAACTTTTAATAATGCCTTCAGGGGCCCATGTTCATAAAAACGTTTTGTCTTATTTTTATTTATAGAAAATGCTAGTAAGATTATATGCACAAAATTAGAACACCCTGTATGTGATATTATTGAACAAAGGAGTCCGTTGTCATTTCGTGTTTCCCTTATAACTTTTTATCAAAGCGAAACCATGATATAACATTCATTTTTACTTTTACGAATGGAATATATTAATGAATTTTCACGGTAAAAAGCTCGGACACCCTGCATAATTTTATTGAAAGTGTTCCTCTGCATAAATGAATGGAAAGTAAAATTTGATAAGTTATAGGCTATTAAGGTAAAGAAAGCTAGAAGCTATAAATTGTCACGATAATGAATATCATGTTAATAAATTCTACCGATTGCAGAAATATTTTTTACTTGAATGCCATTGTGTACCTTTCGTGATTGAATTTACCACAACCTTTATCCAAAATAATAAAATACCGCTAAAATTTTTAATTTCTACATGCCTAACGCTGAACTTTAAAATGAATTTAAAAATGTCTACATGTTTAACGTTAAATTATGTACGTTTAAGTATGTACATTTAACAAAATGTACAGTCCCTGGCTATCGAATTAGCACCACGTACGAAAATTTCACTTTTATGGCTATAACATTATGTCATATGTGGAAAATTGTCTTAGGTCATGCAAAATTATTAGTAAATACATTGATAACGATATATAAATAGCAAGTTGTTACTATCGTAATAATAAATTCTGTGGGTGATGAGCGATTTAAGGGCCGTGCGAGCGTTCACGTTAGGCTAGAGCAGGGGTCAGCAACCTTTCTGGAGTTAAGAGCCATTTTTTCCCGATGTGATAAATAATTTTTTTAAAGAGTCAAATATAAGTACATGCATCGGTAATATGTATTAGAAAAAATAATATAATCATTATTTGCTGTGAAACATGTATTGAAATCAAAACATTCTATTTTGCGTAATAACAGAACATATAAGTCAACGTATTAAAGAAAACCGAAACAGTTTCTGGTTTTGAGTATGGCGTCGGTGAGTGTGGAGAGCAAGATTAGCTAAAGCTAGCTTTACATGCACGCGATCTGCCGCGCATTTTCATGTGTGCGCAGGATTATTATATTTGTTTGGCAATTGCAATATTGCAGTTAATTTTGCAGTATGTAGTATTAAACTACTTAAGAGCCACAAGTTTGATTCTACTGAGCCATAGGTTGCCAATCCCTGGGCTTGAGTATCGATAGCGCGTTAGGTAAAATTTGAATGCCATAGAAAATGTCTGCCTACTCAATAGACTAGTTTACAACTCCCCAACTACATTATCTGAGTTGAAAAGAATTACAGATATTTGGGAAAATAATGAAGATATAAAGCATATGATCAATGTATACGTAGCATACCGGATACAAGCTGTCACCAAAGCAAAGGGTGGAAATACAAGATATTAACAGGTGTTAATAATGTTACGTACAGTAGTAGTGTATCATGATAGTAGTTAATAAATTATATAATTACAATTTGAACAGGCCTTTTAATTTTACAGAACACGTGAAAAATGCTGAAAATTTATAGTGGTTCTAGTTCGATAACCAGAGACTGTATTTAAAAATGTTTGGCGTGAGACGTAAAAAAATTTAATGCATAAAATTTCCGAAGTAATACAATGACGTTATATGTTTTCAAAGTTATTGATTACAAATTGAAGAATAACGAACGTGTCTGTGTATGTAATTGATCGAAATGCATCAGTTCTTCGTGCCGGTCTGTCTGTGATTGATCTGAGAGTTGTACAGTATGTTTCTTTTTGATTGTGCGCGATTGAGAAAAATTCGCACGAAACGGCATTGAGTGATGCTGAACCATCGAACCTTGTAGCAGTACTGATTGATGTAGCAATCTGTGTTATTTCTGAAAGCAAACTTGTTGAAAATCTCATCAGTCAAATTTCTTTTTTTGTCGTATTTGACGTCTTTTAATTAAATTTTGAAATCTCTTAGCATTATTCTTTTATTGTGGATCAAAGCTGTTGGAGATTCATTGCTCACATGTATGCAAAGAGTATTCACAATTCCTTTTAAGTTTTTTTAGTTAATTAGCTAAATTTGTTTTTCCAAACATACCCGTTGTATAGGTTTATATAAAAATACCTTTTGATAAATACAAGAAATTATTGATTTAAAACATAAAGACCGGAGTTTCTAAAATTTAAATTGTAATCAATGAAATTTGAGAGAGCTGCAAAAAGTGTTGTATAGCATACAAATTCTACTCATCGTGCTATATTTACAATATAATGTGCGGTGAATATCTCTGCAGAAAAAAGAGCATAATACTTGAAATATCGAGATGTTACAGAAAATAACGTTACATTTTGTAACAATTGATAAAATCATTGAGTATTTTGTAGAAAAATATTATGACAAACATTATTCATAATTTTTTTTAATGTCATTAAATTTAGAAGTGACGATTAATCAGTTCAAATAGAAGTAACGGTTTAAAAGTGACCATAATGAAAATTAATTGAATTACAAGATTCACTAAACGAATTTAACAAGATTCACTAAAAAAGACATATTTTGCTGTCTGAAACGATTCCTATCATTCTTCTTATCGTGTAATAAAAACACCCTTAATTAGGATGAGAGTGATTATATTCCACAGAAGAACCGACAAAATTTTAAAAATTTTAAAAATTATTGCACTGTAAGGTTCGAAAATTAATTCTTCCTATTTTTTCGTTTCCTGCGGGTGCAAAAGAGATCAAAACAGAATTTGGGTATTTAAACATTTGTTCTGTAAGTTTAGAAGTTTGGAAATTTGGAAATTTTGGAATTTGGGAATTTGAAAATTTGCTTTGTAAACTTAGAAGTTTGGGAATTTGGGAATTTGAAAATTTGCTTTGTAAACTTAGAAGTTTGGAAATTGGGAAATTTGGGAATTTGGGAATTTGAAAATTTGCTTTGTAAACTTAGAAGTTTGGAAATTTGGAAATTTGGGAATTTGGGAATTTGAAAATTTGCTTTGTATACTTAGAAGTTTGGAAATTTGGAAATTTGGGAATTTGGGAATTTGGGAATTTGAAAATTTGCTTTGAAAACTTAGAAGTTTGGAAATTTGGAAATTTGGGAATTTGAGAATTTGGGAATTTGGGAATTTAGGAATTTGGGAATTTAGGAATTTGAGAATTTGGGAATTTGTGAACTTAGGTACTTAGGAATTTAGGAATTTAGGAATTTAGGAATTTAGGAATTTAGGAATTTAGGAATTTAGGAATTTAGGAATTTAGGAATTTAGGAATTTAGGAATTTAGGAATTTAGGAATTTAAGAATTTGGAAATTTGGGAATTTGGAAATTTGGGAATTTGGGAATTTAGGAATTTAGGAATTTAGGAATTTTGGGAGTTAGAACTTTAGGAATTTAGAAATCTGAAAATTTGATAGTTTGATAATTTGATAATTTAAATACTTAAAAATTTGAAAATTTGAGCACTACGTTTTCTGAAAATGCCGAAGAGATATCGATTTTTTTCGGAGACCTAGATTAGAATACCTCTTTAACAGTTATAACTTTCAAGCAACATAAGTAAACATCTACAATTAACATGGAATTTAATAAATCTAAAAAATCCATATAAAATTATTAATTAGAGTAGTTAACGTAAATCAAAGTTGTAAATCACAATGATCTGTACAAAATCTTTAAAATTCAATTTAATATATAAGCTGTATTTACACTTGTTTCATCAATTAGCCCCGATACTACAGGAGAAGGATGCTGATGTGTCCCGGTAGACCACCCCAACCGATACCATCGACCGCTTATGGGGTAAGTGAACTTCCTCCCTCGTCGTTACAGCCTATCTCTGTGTAGTAACTACGGATGGGTTTGAACCGAATTTTTCAATTCTCGAAACTCGAATCCGAAGCTTCATCAAGTTTCCAAACTCTCGAAATTTGAAACGGTGATTTTGTTTTGCGAGAGGAATGTCTTATTTTGAGAACCGACGTCGACCACATTTTTCAAGCGCGCGCACAACACACGCATTCGCTGTGCAATTCTACGATCACGATCGAGTGTCGATTTGCTTATATCTTCGAAAATAAAAACTAAACCGAGTATTGGCATCGAATATTCGGAATATACGATACACGAATCAAATATTCTCGAGGCATGCTGCGAACGATGCTTCATTCGTTGATTTTATACGTTTTCTTATGTGAGTTTCGTGAGTTTCGAATCACAAAGAGAAGGCAAAGTTTCGAATTTCCGAAACTCGAAACTTTCTTGCGCTTCGACGGGCTTCGAAGTTTCAACGTTTCGAGAAACCCATTCCTAGTAGTAACCACAGAAATACAACGTGGTCGTAAATCGCATCGATCTCCAACGACATGTGTTTCGTTCACGTTTGTTCGATTCGAGGACTGAGAATCGCTGATAATGGACACGCTTATTCAGTGCTGTGCGATGTCTATTGTCATATTAATTCGACAAAATACTTTCAAATAAAAATAGAATATAAAATACTTTCCTTAGAACGAAATTTTTTGGAGAAGTGTGCGACTTCGGGTTTGAGGGAATTCATGTAGAAAATTTGTTTAGTATTTATATTTTTACGATACAAAAACTTGTCGACTTTTTGAATAAGTATTTTGTTAATATAATGAATAGCGGTTGTTATAAATAAGTGAATGTAGTTATTAATATTATTAAGACTTATTTTTCATTATTTTTATGACTTTTTTATATACTAATAAGTAACTATAAAATAGCAGATTTAATCGTAACTACTAAATTAATTTTATAAGTAACTGACAATGTCATGAGGAATAAATTTATTAACAAAGCGTGTTAATGATGTTAATGAGTACATTTGCTAATTTATATTTAATGAGTGTTGAGTAACTGACGAATTTATTAAAATTGTCATCTTCTTTTCTATATATAAATTTTTTTAGAAATATATTGAGAGGTTCCAAATTCAAATTTTTGGGAAATGAAGCCAGTTGTAAAAATTATGTTAGTTCCTAATTTTTATTTATTTTTGTACATAGAATTATTCCTTTTTTGATAGTATCAGTAACACTGATAAATTCAATACCTATTATTATATTGCTATACTGTTTACTTTATTCAACTATTTTATCATTATTTCTACCATTTCACCGTTTCACTGTTTTCTTACTTTGTTATTTTAGTATTCTACTATTTGATGTTTTATTATTTTACTATTTTACTATCTGCCTATTTTGCTATTTTATTATTTTGTTATTTTAATATTTCACTATTCGACTATTTTATTATTTTATTCTTTAACCATTCCGTTATTTTATCATTTCATTACTTTACTGTTTCGTTATTTTACCATTCTACTATTCTACTATTCTGCCATTCTACTATTCCACCATTCTACCATTTTATCATTTTACTATTTTACTATTTTACTATTTTACTATTTTACTATTTTACTATTTTACTATTTTACTATTTTACTATTTTACTATTTTATTATTTTATTATTTTACTATTTTACTATTTTACTATTTTACTATTTTACTGTTTTACTATTTTACTGTTTTACTATTTTACTATTTTACTATTTTACTATTTTACTATTTTACTATTTTACTATTTTACTATTTTACTATTTTACTATTTTGCTATTTTACTATTTTATTAATCGTTTACTTAAAATAAAAAAGTACTCCTTATCCAGTTATTCCAACCAGATAGGAATTCCTTAATAAACATCAGATTTAAAAGTAATAGGAATGGCTTCTGTCACTATGTAAATTTATTTTAAGAAGTTAAATATTTATGTAAATGACTACAGTACGAAAGCAGAATATTCAATTGGAGCTTAGCGTAATTAATTGCAATTGCTGACCTAATAACATCGCCCGTGAACGAGTATATGTAAATATGTGTATTCATCCACAACATTTAGTCGATGTATACTATATGTAATAATACATATAAATACAATTTATTATTCAAATATATGCATGTACAAGTACTTAACAAAGTGTAACAGTATAGCATAACGTTCCAAGATTAGTTGTTTTGCAAGGTTCCTTAACAATTTTCACGTAATCCTCTTTTTCATTAACTATTGCGACAAACAATATAAGTACAACTTAATAGAAATTAATAAATTCATTTTCTGACATATTGATATAATTTTTTGCCAATCTTGCTGAAATTCTTAAACATATTTTTTCTATTTCAGAACAAAAAGTAAAACAAGATTACCTTTCCTTTAACTGCACATTATGTGTCTGTTAAACTTTCTTTAGAAATTTTTTAATTAGTAATAAATCGATTGCAAATATGAATCCGGAATTTTTTGTAATAGGTTACAGAGTTCTTAGTATCACTGATTGAGTTTTTTCTCCAAAAATGAATTATCTACAGAAATAAAATGTACAAAATTACCATTACGAATAGTCATTATTACGCTGTTAAATAACGTTACTCAGTAAATATTAATACATCCATTATTTTATTTAAAAAATATACAGAACTTTTCTGTGGACCCAGTAGTATTGCTTAAAAGAACAAAGTTTTAAATTTTTACGTTTACCTCAAATTACCTAAATCATTAAAAATACAGCGGATCCAAAAAGTATTTGTTCTCCTAGTTTTTTTGTAATAAATTTTTACAAACAAATGGTATACTAACAAACATTGCTTCTGTTATTAGCCTTTTATAAACAGAGATAATATGTACATTAACAATTTAATTAATAATGGCTTCCTTAATAATAATACGAATACAAAAATTTGAGAAGCAGAAAAGTACGATTAGATTGTGTTCAAATGAAATTTTAGTTGTATCAGTTTGCAGATCGGTGTTATTTACGACCCTCGCTATATTTCAGTGGTCACAGTACATGGCGAAGGCACATTCAAGAACTGTATACCCTAATTCGATTTTCAGTGGCAGATACCGAACGGTTGCTATCTGAGGTACACGAGAATCTTCTCTGGAGCGTATGCAGCTCAGAACTATCGAGGACAGAGACAGAATGGTTATCAGGAAGCGAATGCGGCTTATCACGAAGTTCATCCCATTCATGGGAGCCAAGGTCATCCTGAACTACCTAGATCGTATCCCATTGGAGACTGTAAGTTACTGCCCGTTTCTAAACTCTAATACCTAGCATTGCTTACCCTGTTGCTGTACAACCACCAATGCAGGTTCGAACCAATAGATTGTGATTTGCAAATTTGCATTTTAATTCGTACCGTCTTATACATTTCAACGAAATTGGATTTAGAGATATAGTGCTGTTCCGCGATATCACGAAAGACACAATATAATAGAAATAAAACTATTTTAACATTAAATTACAGTCCACTCATGTTAGAATTCCATTCATTTTCGGGAAAAAACACAAAGGCACATCAACTGGCTTGCACCATCTCTGACTCTCTGTCTCTTGTCTTCAACTGACCTGCTGTGGTGCTTTCCACAATTTCAGAGATAAGATCTATCAAGGGGTCTTCTTATTAAGCACATTTCAATAACGTGGGTTCCCAACGTGACGGGCTTGAACCATATACCAGTTACCACGTGCACCACAGCAGCAGGGTTTACAGCGGGCATACAAGGGAAGCGTCTACAGCGTTTAAGAGGCTAAAGCAAGCTAGCCTATCACATTTTATCAAAGGTCAAAAAACCACACAGATTGGTTACCTTCATTGATATTCATGCTAGACCAACTCCCTGAAGCTCATTCGCTAATTATGTTGGGCGGAGGCAGAGAGGTGAATTGGTTTACAAGAAACCGAAAAGAGAACAAGTTCAGTTCGTACAATCGTAAAGAGTACTTCAGTCAATAGCGAGTAGTCACATTCAGACCATTAAGAGCTGAGTTGACTATCACCGATATCGATAGCTATCGTTGCTATGATAAAAAACAAGGTGATTTTCGCTCTGGTTCGTGGTTAACGACATCTAACAGTTTCTTTCATTTTCTTGTTTTGATTAAAGATCTCAATATCTAGCTAATTCGTAAATACAATTGTATCAAGAACAGTGAAAAATAAAGATTAATTTGATAATAAATAGCAGTGAATTATCCTTATTACTCTAACAGGGGTAAGGAAGCGCGGCAGTGCGGGGATTAACCAAAGGGTTAATATCCCGACCTCGTGCGAAAAACAAGTGCGATTGTAAAGTCATTCAAATATTGAAAAATTTGAACTTCGTGCACTTTGTGAAATAAATCAATTGTTTCCGACAAAGAAAATTTAATTATTTAATTTCTGTTTGAAGATATGCAATATATGTAAATCTGAGGTCTTAGTGAAATTATCATCTGGAATCTTAAAAATGTAAAACTAAAAATTTTAGAAACTAAAATTTTGAAATTGAATATTTTTAGAAATTCAGCAAGATCTGCTGTATTTAGAAATAGAGCGTTTGCACTGTTTAGAAATATTTGAATCTAAGACAACATATTTCAAGATCAATATAATTGTGTGTGGTAAAAGAAATATTTTTTAGTATTACGTTTTGCGAAATCATCAAACATTTGCTATATTTTTATACTGAAATATTAATTTTTAATATCTTCTGTAAATGTCTAGTAATTATGCGTATAAACATTCACGTCTAATAAAATATAAAATTAAACAATTTTTATTCAATGTTTTCTCAACAACTTTTCTTACTCTTAGATCTTCCTATTTTAAAAATTTGATTCTTTTGATTCTTGACAAGTAGGAAATTATTTTTTATTGTAATGGGAATTAAATATATTATATCACTAATCCATTGATCAAATATTGATTCTCCATTCTACATTATATCTTTGTTTATATTAGTTATAGTAATAACACAAGAAAATTTGTGTAATTTTATTTAATAACTTAGTAAATTTATTAAATTATTTAATAAATTAATATTAATTGTGTTTATAATACATCGTTATTAAAAAAAAATAATTTATGATCAGAATATGTAATAAAAATAACCGTACAATCAGATATCATTTTCTGGTTGTTTTATTCGCGAATCGATTCGTGTCAGAGAAATAGGAGAAAATTGATAATAAAAATCCTCTTCTGTTAGGTGCAAATCCTTCGTTTTATTAAACGGTTTCGAACATTTCGTTTAAAAATATGTGATAAGCGTAAACACCGCGAGCTGCGGGAGAATTTCAGCAGAATTAATTCGTTTCGTTCAATTTGTCAGTTTGATATGATATTTTCCACAGAGAAGATACGCGAGAATATGTACGATTGATTAATTTTAAAATTCCGATTTACGCGAAAATTACTTCACGATGAATTGTATGCAGGTTACGTTTCAAGCAGATTATTTACCGATTGTTATCGTTGAAATATTTCGTTTTGTCCACTCGAGGATACAAAGTGATACTGCAATGGCCGCTGTTTACGATCGATCGCAGAAAAATTAGTGTCATTTAGGATTTAACCAACAAAACCAGAAACCCTACGAGTCCTACGGGACTGCTTGGGATTCTGGTATTAGTTTCTATGTTTCAAGCAATTAGTTTGAATTGCTCAATTGACTACTTCATTGCAGCATTTGATCTTTCTGTAAAAGTTCACCAATGTTTTGTAATTTGTTTGCAGTGTTTTTGTAATATTTAGGTGCGAAATCTGTGTTATTAAAAGCAAGAAAATTGTTGGAACACAAGTAACAGAGACAGGTAATAAATTAATAAAAACACAAGTAAATGGTATAAAGTAACACTATCTCTTCCTAGCGTTTTTATTTCTTTTTATTGTTATAAAGAAATTTTCGGAAAATATTAATTTTGCGTCTTTTAAGAATTTACAAGAATATTTCATTAAATTTTAATTTAACTTAATATAACAATGACTCAAAGAAAGAACTAAAAATTGTCAAAAATATATCTAAACCAGAATAATAAAGAAATAAGAAATTTTAACAAGTAACAAATAGTAAACTCTGAATAATGAATAAAATTCTATTTGGTATTCAAATAAAAATTTTGTCGTATATAATCTTAATACAGCAGAACCAAAAATCTTTAAGGAAATCCTTAAACGAAATTAATCAATCAATAAATTATTTCATCGAATAACAAATAAAATAATAATAAATAATAACAAACACTGTACAACGAATAAAATTTGATTCAATACTACATTAGAATTTCTTTGAACAACCTAATCTAACACTGGTATCACAAAACGAATTAAAAATCTACAAAAATGTTCTCAAACTAAAATAACGAGTATGTCAATTATATTATTAAATAAATGAAATTTTAATCATTATTAAATGAATGAAAGGGCAACTTTCAAATATTTAAGTAACAAATCAAACTAAATTCTGTGTTTCAGCAAACATTTCGTTGAATAATGTAATCTGACATTGATATCACATAACTAACAATCTTGCAAGAATATTTCTAAACGTAGATAATAAGTAAACAAATTTCCTTTTTGAATGGTTTAGTAAGAAATTGACATTGCATAATAAGTAAAATCTTATTCAATATTTAAGTAAAAGATTATTCTTACAACCTAACCTAACATTGACGCAAAAGACCTAGAAATGTTCAAGAATACTCTCGAACAAAAATAATAAGTAAACAAACTTCCTTTTCGAGTGACATCTACTAACAAAAGAAATGGACATTACATAAGTAAATATTGCATTACATAAGTAAAATTTTGTTCAGTATTTAAGTAAGAAATTATTCTTACAACTTAACCTAACATCGACACGAAGTAATATTTAAATATCTTCAAATACATTCTTGAACATAAATAACGAATTTCCTTTTTGAATAATGAATAATCTACTAAGTAATGGACATTGCACAAAATTTTATTCAGTATCCAAGTAAAAATTATTCGAATAACCTATCCTGACGGAGACACAAAGTAATACCTAAAAGTGTTTAAAAGCGTTCTGAAACAAAAGTAATAAACGAACAAACTTTCTTTCTGCATGACAAATGCTCTATTAAGAAATGGACATTGCATATTAAATAAAATATTATTCAGTATGCAAATAAAAAATTATTCTTACAACCTAATCTAAGATTGACCCAATGTAATACCTGAAAATCTCCAAGAACATTCTTCAGTAATAAGATAAGGTATTACTGAATCTTCATATAGACGCGATAGTGAAGCTTTTTTACTTGCAAACGTGTCCCGGAGGGAATACAGGTCACAAAGTAATGGCCCCATTGGAATTTCAAATGAAGCATCGCTCATTGTATCACAGGGATTTGATGGGCCAACAATTTCGACATTTTTTCACAGAATATCTCTCTCTTTAACGAACTCCCGTTTCTCCATTCATTTCTTTTTTACACGGCGTTTGAAACAGTTTCAAGCCAAACAACGACGTTACTGGAGGGAAAATTATTTCGTTTATTTTTATAGAATTTTCAGAAATACGATTCCTCTCTTCTTTTTTATTCCGCCACCATCTTGTCCCAGTTCGTGGTTGAAAAATGCAGATCGTTGAAACGTACTCTGGGGACAAGGTTGCTCGACTCGATACAAAAACGTGTTATTTCACGCGAAACTCTGTTTCAAGCTTCAAAAAAGCATTTATCTCGCCTCGATCTAACCTTTGTTTCTCGCGGTTCGTTTCAACGATATTTCTTTTACTTTGAACGCATTTTTAACCTTTTGTCGGAGAACTTTTTTCTCGGATAAATCTTCCAGTGACCGGGACCTTTCTCACTGTACACACTGTTATAGTACGGTGAGATTCTACAAGAAGGAGTTTTGTTATCTTTTACTCGAAAGATAAATTGATCCATCATCCGAGAACGAAAGACATAATAATGCATTTACCAAAAGATTATTGCTTTTGTATTTGTGTTTGGTGTTTATCTGTGGTATGAATTTATTTGAAATAATATCCAGAGGCAATAATAACGTACAGTCAATTACAAAAGTCTTTGTATATCTTAATCAACAACTGCTTTAATTAAAAAAAATAATGGCGTCCTTCGTGTAAGAAAATTTAAGTTCTATACAGTATGTTCGTATTTAGAATGATATACAAGAAAATACTATGTAATAATAATATTATTTTATGTAATAAAATATTATTTGTTAGCAAAGTATGTCAAAACCTGTTGCTTACAGAGATGGCACATTTGCCGATATTACTTGTAATATAAACACCATTTTATAAATGAAAAGTAATATTTCCTTTTAAAACGACACTTTCAGCCTTCTTATTCTATTAACCTAATTTGAATAGCAGTATAATTAATAATACATAGCTTTTGCTAATCAGAAATATTTGTTAAATATTCAGTATTAAAATATGAAGTTGGCAGTATACCTAACCTAACACAAAACATTAAATTGTTTTTCTTTTTATACATGTAAAATAACGTTATTAATATAACTTGCTTTGTAACTTTAAGAAAATTGTAAGAAAAAATTATTTGACTGTGTATGACTTTTAAACATCTTTCATAATGAGGTTGGTAACTTTATCTGATCTTAATATATCTAACATAAAACACTGAATCAGATGTTTCTAATAACCTGTTTAGTTAGTATAAAATGTCTTATAGCTTTAAGAATATTTCCAGCATTTCTATTTATACATTTTCTTCCAAAATTTGACACATTCGTTCAATGTTACATGTTACATTAGAAATATTATCAACCATATATTTCCAAAAGGGTCTCATAAAAGTTGTATTATGAGATACAACTACATATGTTTTACTCAATTGAATTTACTTTGTTTATAAAAACTTTGTGTAATTTAACCTTGGTATAATTTAATAGCCATAGCTATTGAGTACCACACTAATACGGGAATATAATTATTTTGTACTAGTAGCACAGTGTAATATTTTTGTGCTAGTATTACAATACAAAAGTTCCTCGAATAGTTAAACCACGATGAAACCGTTTTGAATTCTAAAGAAGAAGAATAAGAACAGATTCTGGGGGTTTTCAAAGGTTAAAAGTAGAATTCTATACCGTTCTAAAGTTCATTGACCAAATACTTCAGATGTCTGAACACCCTGCAATAGAATTAATCTTCCTATCACGAAATGAAACGTTATCGAGGGTTGAACGAGTAATTTTAATCAAACGTATCCTATTCCTTTTCCTCAGTCAAACGCCTCGCCCGTTTCATCGTTCTTTTGATCCTTTTGCCAGTAACTGTAGGCGAGTTCTCACGAAGTGAGCTTAATCTTGTTTCCCCATTGATTCAATGGAATTGCAAATCTTTCTTCCTACGAAACGCTCCTGTCTACGTAGCATGTGTAGAAAATGCGTCCCTATTCTGATTCCTGGATTTTCTTCCCTTTATTTTCCACGTTTTTTACGGAATCAAATCTCCCGACTAAATCTAAACGACGCCTTAAATATCTTCGTCGTTTATTCTTCTGTGACATATACTAACGGTGAAACTTTTATTGAAAGACTAAAACGTTGAAATATTTTTATCGTAATATAGAGTAACTGATCAAGGTTAATTATTTTCAATTCTATAATACGTTTTAAATAAATAATTAAGTATTTTAGTTCGATAATTTTTGTGTGAATATTTAAGAGCGATTTTTATTAATCCGTTTGGATGTTGAATTGTTGTTTATGGATTATTTCATTTTCATTTTTATTTACTTGCCTGAGGTTCATAGAAATTCGATTTCGAGTTCTCCAATTTTCGATTTTACGCTCTTTAATTGTTTGAGCGACATCGATTTCGAGTTCTTTGACTTTGGAACGACATCGAGTTCCACTTTTGAACGACTTTGATTTTTGGACGAAGTCGATTTCAGTTTCTTCGATTTTTGTATTGCGAACCACAAGATGAGACTGCGGTAGAGGCTGAAAATCCGTGTTAACTCGTTTTTCAAGGAGTTCGCACGGAAGAAGCCTCCGTTGAGGCGAAAAGTGGTGAAAAATCGGTGTTAGGTCGCGAATACGTTGAAAGGGGCGGCAAAAGCGTAAATGGGGTTGCGAAAGTGGCCGTGGTACACGCGAATTGTACCGATTGCGATGCGATGGTTTCGCGCGTATCGTAGCGAAGTGCAACGTGGAACCACTCGATGTACAATGCCCTCACACTCTTTCATTTCGCAGTCGACTGACCGTGTGTTGGTCGACGCTTTTGTCGGATTTTCGAGGCTGCTTTCACGCGGAAAAATAGACTGTTACCGTGACGCAGATTGGGGGTGAGATTCGTCGCAGAAAACACTCGCTTCTGTCGTTAAATAGACGTCGCTGCACGGCTCGGTTTTTTCTATCGATTCCAGAGAAACGTTGGATACATCTTCGTTAAAAATAACGTCCTTGTTGAAAGACGAGAACCGTTTACAAATTTAATTAAAAGTCGTTTTAACAGATGAAATAAACTCTCGACAGTTCGACGTATTAGGTTACTGTGCACGAAATGATCGATTTCGAAAGTGGAAGATTTGACGACCGTAAAATAGCACTTGAGGAGTATCAGTTTGAAATTTAAAATATGATATAAAAGACTACATAAACTCGACTATATTTTTAATATAAAATAAGAGATTGCCAATTACAATGTCCGATTTCTGTAGAAATAAAATATCTTTTTCTGTAGAAAGAAAATGGCAAAATGCACCATTTTCCTTTTCATGTTTTATTTGATTGCAATGTTTTAAAAAAAAAACTACACTGTTAGTAACATTATCTTATTTTAGAGTCACCTGCAGTTTCTAAATGAAACTTGAATTCCATACCTGTTTTGTTATTTATTTACTTAACTATTAACGCAGTTAATATTTTCTAACTCCGTAATATAACGAAAATATAATTGCAACATGAATTTGTAAATTCAGTTTAAAGAACAAAAATTACACACAAAGAAAACTCTTGAACTAAAATGCAATTATTTGAACAATCTCATTTTTACCTCGTTTGAATATACGAAAGAGCAAAGTATAAATTATACATTTGCTTAAATTTATCGTGTGAACATTCAAGCTGAAAAAATTGTATCACAGCTTTTCGCTTTCTTGTATGACAGATAAACATATCGTAATAAGTTTTTAGTTTTTTTTAACACGTTCTCGTGATTCAAAATCAATATGTAACACTTTAATCGTCTACAGGAAAATATTTGTAATTTATATTCAGCATGAAAGGACAAATCACGTTTTCTCGTCCGCGCAGTCGAACGCAATCCCCGAGGCGTGTTTCGAATATCAATATAGAAATATACATATAGTAACACGATCGAATACCAGAAGCTGGCGTGATCGAGAAAAAAAAGATGAAATTTCGTAAAAGAAAAAAAAAGAAAAAAGATATGGTTAAATCGTGGTTCGTCGCATCCTGGAGATCTTATCCGTCCTCGGCAGAGCAACGTGCTTCTGCCACTTTGTTAATAAGATCCCCAACGCGATACTCCGCTTGTAATTTGAACAGTAATTACGAGTTAACGCGCGAGACGTCGTTAAATTAGCCCGCGGAGGTTTCACCCGAAATTGCTGTCCGCTCTCCTCTACCACTTGAACAACAATTTCCCTAGCAACACAGGGACTAGCTAACCCCAACAAGAGAGATCAATCTTTCCTTTCTAATTGTAATTGGTTAAGGTCTTCATTATTTGTCATTTATTTTACCATACCACTCTTTCGAATCGCAACAAGGTTATAATATAGAAAGCTTAAAGTTTCCGTTATCATAGAAATACATCTCGTAGTTATGATTTCCGATTTTCATCGAATTTATGTTTGAAAATTTGAAAAGAAGGTGCATAATTCAAAATATGTCGATTTTTAACATTTTGGTTACAATTAATGATAATGAATCAGAATTAGTGAAACATAACCTAACAGTTACTTCCAGAATTTGTACAAAACAGTCAGTGACAAAAAAGTGAAAAGAAACTTGTTTGTTATGTAAATTGAGGATATTGACCATAAAATGAAAATTTGCACAAAACTGCATGACACGAAACATTTCAATTTTTAAACGTTTTGATTATAACGATTATCAATGGTCGAAAAGTGTTTTCGTTGCGGTTAGCCATTATTAATAAGCGAAATTGTATTTAGGTCACTTATAAATCTTAATGAGGGGATTTAATGCAGTTGCTCACACATCGGCGCGAATACTGCTGTCATTTACTATCCTCTTTAATATGAATGTGGCAGTTAATCAAAAGTACAAAGTCTGTTCAGAAAGTTCGGGCTTCTGAAATACAGAGTGTCCCATTTAAGTTGACATTGTAAAAAATCTCGAAGACGTGTAATTTAAGAAAAACAAACTGATACACGTTAGTATTTCGAGTAGGAAGTCAAATGGTGTTACTAATTTTTTATGCATGGACGTCTTCAAAGTTATTTCATGATCATCTTGTCCTTTTTTATCATAAATCCATATTTTTTATTCCGGAAACATATTCTACGTGAAAAAATACATGACTTTTGTTTGATACGTTTTGTTGTAAGTCTAATATTACATCGGGTAGGCTTACATCTTCAAGCATCATTAGTACCTTAAGAATTATTGATGGCACGTTAGGTGAAAACAAATATCGAGACTTCTTGGATCGCGAATTATTTATATTACTTGAAGGTCTGAGCCTAGCAGAGAGGCAAGATACGTGGTTTTAATACGACAGCTGCCTAGCTCATTATTCACGTATTGCATGGCAAAGACTACATCGGGATTTTACTGATCGTTGGATAGGTCGAGATGGTCCAGTTTCCTGGCCAGCGAGATCACTTGATCTAATATCACCCGATTATTTCCTATGGGGTTATCTTAAGGAAAAGATATACTCCGATCCACCTACTACACTAGAAAACATGAAAGAGCGAATTATAACTGCGTATCGTAGTATCACGAGAAAAACTATATTATCTGTTCATGAGTCTTTTATTAAACGAATTAATAAGTATCTAAAAATTAAGGGTAAAAATTTCAAGCATTCATTGTAATGTTCTTAAATGAAATAAAAAACCTTCCAGACAAAAGTAACGTTGTCATTTTAATAGAAAAAATATTTTTGATATAAACATGAAAAATCGACTGGATTTTAAGAAATTTTATTCAGTATTGAACTTGCAACAAAATGTATCAAACAAAAGTCGTGTATTTTTTCACGTAGAATATGATTCCGGAATAAAAAATATGGGTTTATGATAAAAAAAGACAAGATGACCTTGAAATAACCTCGAACACGCCCACGCACTAAAAAATTAGTAATGCTTCCATTACTAATTAGTAATGCTGCCATTTCACTTCCCACTGGAAATACTAAAGGAAATGTGTGAGTTTGTTTTCTTTAAATCACACACCCTTCGAGATTGTTTACAATGTCAACTTAAATGTGACACCCTGTATATCGTTTATTCGAAAGTTTAATAGCATTTACAATATTTTCTTCAAAATATTTTCCTGCTGCAAGAATGCATGTATAAAATCTTTGCTTGTAAATTGCGAAAGTTTCCTGGTAAGCCGATTTCGAATTCCGCTTCAACCCTTCCTGCGATTTTTTAATGATGTCCTCTCGAGTATCGAAACGTCGCTCTTTCGGTGCTCGTTTGAGGTGAGAAAAGAGAAAAAAAACTGCTAGCGACTTTTATCGCCGAAAGCAATTTGAAGCCTCTCCACTATGTCAGATGTTGTTTTCTTAAGGTTAAAACAGAACTTTATGCACGTTTTCTGTTCGTGGAAATCATTCGTCCTTAAGAATTGTCAAAGTTGCAGCTCATAGGTAATTGTGACAATAATTAGCAACTACACAATCGATTGTTACGAAACTTGGCACGTATATAGGAAAGCAATCGAAGATCATATATCGCGACTTTCAATTTTGTTCTGTTACTCCTAGCATCTTCAATATCAGGAGTCCATGAACTTTTTGAATGCATCTTGTACACTGTTGGTCAAAGTGATAAGTTCACTCCAATTTTAGTTAGGTTACTATTATGAATAATGTTAATGTTTTATTCTTTTGCAGTGTCATATTAAAATACAAAGAAAACAACAATACGAGAAAAGATTTTGCAATTTTCATGTACATAATGAAGTATTGTACCTTGAATGAAAAATGTAGGTTATACAAAGGAATAAGTTCAAAAAAGCATCTATTTAGTACCTAATTACTAAAAAATTGTTTTATTACTAAAAATCATAATCAAAATTCAATTACGATAAAAAATTGTTAATTGTAATCAGCTGTTAGTAGATTACGAATAATTCAGCAGGAAATGGAGTTGTTATACTCTAAACAAAGATTGTAATTAAATTTTGTTATTTTCGGCTTGTTTGCTTTCGTATATAGGAAAGCAATCGAAGATCATATCCTGTGTGTTCCATTTTTCTGTTGCTACTAATTCTTTTTATATTAATTGTAAGAATGCACTCTGTACATGTTATCCTTTGTGCATGTACATGTTTTATTTATTGCACCTTGTATATGTTAATATTTTTTCAAAACTTATGATATACAATTACTAACAGTCATGTTCGTATACTACTTTCTAATTCTGTCTGAAAATGGTACGAATATTATTAAATTAAATTACAATATTTCTTCAGTACAACTCTGTACTTTTATCTAAAAAGAAAACTGTATTTTAGGCAATATAAATGACATTATTATCGACATCTATGAAAGTTGGTTCATATTTGTATTTGTATACCTCCAAAATTGTTCGATAAATCGTTAACGACTTCGATATTGTAACTTCGAATAAGCAGTCCCTATAGATTTTTGTGTGCCAAATACGAATCTGTAAATTTATTCGTCTGTCACATTCATATTAAGAGGGTGAAAAATGAGAATGGTATTATCTCCGATAACTGTTGCGGGCAACCGCAATAAATTTTCCTCAAGAATTATTATAAGCGACCTAAATAGAATTTCTCTTATCAATAATGGCTAACCGCAACGAAAACAATTTTTAGCCACTGATAATCTTTTATTCGTAATCAAAACGTTTAAAATCGAAACATTTTGTATTATGCATTTTTTTGAAAATTTTCTTTATATTTTGTAATTAATATCGTCAACTTAAATAATATACACGTTCCTGTCACTAATATTTTTCATACAAATTTTTGAATCAACTATTGCTTTGAGTTCCTGGTTTAAATGGGTGTGATTTGTTGCGTTACCAAAACATCTGTCTTCAACCATTGAGAACTGCAAAGCTTATTTATTTTCTTATTTCTTCAAACTGGAGATTAATTTTATTTTTTAATATTATTATATTTACAAATTATCAAAATTTAATTATGTTCAATTATATCAATATTATTAAACCTACAACAATTATAATTCTAATAATATTAATATTAAAATTAGGAATATTCCCTTTTCAATTATGAATAATTTATTTATTTACTTTAATATCTTGAATAAATATTTATATATTTTCAACGATTAGCAAAGTAACCCCAAGTTATTTATTATCAGCTATAATTAATGTAAATAATATCATCAATTTCAGCAAAAAAGAAATTATCGTAAAAAAAAATTATAGCTTATTCATCAATAAATCATACATAATATTTAATTATAATTCTATATTTAAATTCACAAATACTTGCAATTTATTTTTTAATATATTTAATTAATTCATTAGTATGAAAATAAGAATTCATTAATATTAAAATTATATATAAATTTAAATTAAACAATAAAGTTCCATTAATTAATATATTCAATTATACAAATTTGAATTATTTATATGTAATGTTCATTATTTCACACGAATACTATTTCCAATGACATTTTCTTTTGAATTAAATGATTCTTTTTTATAAAACAATTACAATAAATAATTCTAATTTTTATTTATTATAATAATCACTAAAATTTGAATGACATGAAATTACTTAATTTACAACTATATGTTATATGTATAAAAAACTTCTTTAATACATTTTTTTCTTATAATATAATTATAATTATAATTATTATACTAATTTACTAAAATTAAACTAAAATGTTTAAAAATCGAAATGTTTAGAATCATGCAAAATCTTGAAAGATTTTCTTTGTATTATATGATTAATATCCTCAAGTTAAATTGCGAACAAGATTCTGTCACTTTTTTTCTTTTACTAATTAGGTTTCTGGTTTTAATGGTTCGCTGTCTTACTAAAATTTGTCTACCCGACGTTATTTAGCTTTAACAATTAAGCTGACGAAATTACAAAATGGCTTCCATACTTGTACCGTAAAATTGCATAAAAT
The DNA here is from genome assembly GCA_945859595.2 of Megachile willughbiella. NCBI lineage: Eukaryota > Metazoa > Arthropoda > Insecta > Hymenoptera > Megachilidae > Megachile > Megachile willughbiella. Next base: position 19,050,724 of record OX243796.1, read on the forward strand.
TTTTAAGAGATCGTAAAGAGGCAGGACGCCAAAACGGAATTTTATAACACCGTAGCTCGAACATAGTAGAACGAGTACGTAGAAGATGGTAGAACGGAATATTAGAATATTATGGTGTAAGATCTTGATGGTACGTAGAATGAAAGTCTGAAGTAGTGTAAAGCAGAATTTTGACAGATTCTAAAATGAAATTCTGTATGAATGGAACTTTTTATGATCCTAAGGTGTAATTTCGAAATATACTGATTTCAATATAGAATAAGTTCATCTTAAAGATGATTTTTTTATTCTGTATGGATACCAAAATTATTTCAATTATTTCCGTAATCTCTTCGTTATGAACAACAACCATACTCGACAACAATTCTCGTTATTTTGGCTATAAAAGCAGGAATTTCTTGCAGTTGGCGACGTAGAATACTGGATTTTTGTGAAACCTCATATAAAAGTGGCAATATAACGTAAATACATGTACTTCTTAGTAAATAACATTTAACAAACGAAGTTGTTTTATTTATATTTTTGTAAAATGACGAACAATTTAATTCATCAAAATTATTAATATAATGTCAAGAAATTGAACATATAGAAATTATCAGTATGACATAAATAAATTTGATACCTAGAAATTATTCATATAACAAACAAATTTAAACAAAGTTGACACACAGAAATTATTACTATAATGTAAAATAATTTACCGGATAGAAATTATTAGTATAGCATAAAGGAATTTAATAAAAATTATTAATTATTAATACATAGAAATAATTAATTTAATTTAACATGTGTTTTTAATAGATAGAAGTTATTATTGTGTCGTTAAAAAATTTGACATATAGAAACTGTTAGTATAACGTTAAGAAATTTTATGTACAGAAATTATTAATTTAACGCGAAGAAATTTAATACATAGAAATTATTAGCATAAGTAAATTTAATACATTGAAAATATTGATACGACATTAGAAAATTTAACATAAAAATAATTAGTATAATGCCAAGAAATTGAATACACTGAAAATATTAATGGACTGTTAAAAAATTTAATACATAGAAATTATTACTACAAAATCATTAAACACAAAGAAATTATTAGCAAAACATCAAGGAATTTAACACTGAAAATTTATTAGTATAACGTAAAAACGCAACACGCAATAATTATTAGCATAAAAAAACTTTCTTTTAGATCACATTCTTTCTGGCAGAAGGTTAATTTTATGAAAACGAAGGTAAAGAAACAGTTTCGACTTTAAAATTTGTCCGCAATTGCAGTTGAGTGTCTTTGGAATAAATCACTCATTTAACAACAACATAACAATTTATTCCCAATTGTAATTTTTAATTTAAAATTACAAACAAGATATTAAACGAGTTTCTAAACGGAAAATTCTCGAAATCATTTCGAAAACCAGGAGTGCTGTGGTGGTAGGCGACACAGAAACTTAATTCCATCCATTACATAATTTTGGATATTTGAATAACGTCGGTAAGTTGAATTATTTAAATTGCTTGAATTGCTCGTGAACAGCTATAGAGGAGCGAAACAGGAGAAGCATTAGGAGAATGCAATTCGTTTAAGGCATCGCTGAGCCCGATTGTTCGAAATCCTTGATTCAACACTATGAAGATATTCATAAAATTGGAGAATTTATCTCTTCGCCTTTATTTGATCGTTATAATATATTAATATTAAAAGCAGAGGAATAAATAATTGCTATCACTGTTCTTTCATTTTCTACAGTCTCTGGCCATCGAATTGGGACCACTATAAATTTTCAGCATTTTTCACGTTTTCCGTAAAATTAAAAGACCTGTTTGAATTGTAATGATATCATTTATTAGCTACTAACATAGCTACTACTGTACATAACATTATTAACGCATGTTAATATCTTGTATTTTCACCCTTTGCTTTGGTGACAGCTTGTATCCGGCATGCTCCGTATACATTGATCATATAATTTATATCTTCATTATTTTCCCAAATCTCTGTAATTCTTTTCAACTCAGATGATGTGGTTGGAGAGTCGTAAACTAGTCTTTTGAGTAGGCAGACATTTTCTATGGCATTCAAATTTCACATGTCGCGATATCGATACTCGAGTTTAACCTAAACGCTCGCATGGCCCTTAATCGCTTATCACCCACACAATTTATTATTACGATAGTAACAAGTTGGTATGTATATATCGTTATCAACGTATTTCGTAATAATTTTGTATGACCTAAGACAATTTTCCGTATATGACATAATGTTATAATCATAGAAGTGAAATTTTCGTACGTGGTCCTAATTCGATGGCCAGGGTAGTTGACCGCTAAATCGAAACTACCCACCGAAAATCAAGAATTTCGTGTTTGGTCATTTGTACTCATATGCTTTTATAAATTTTGTCTTTTGTCTATAAATACAGTCTTTTGAATAAATTTCAACGTCCATTATCGTTACGTACGTTCTTTATTTAATTGTTCGATGCTTCATGTTTAAAATATTTCTACCCGTAAATTGTGCTTGCAAGTATATAAGCAGTTATAAGTAAATGGTGAAGAAAGTGCAAAAAAAAAAACAGAAAATTTAGGTAATTTGGAATAACAAAGTATTTAGGAATCTGTTACGTTATTCAGATCGTAATCCTGAAAATAAGAACTATTAACTTGTGAAACAATGAAATTTGTGAGCGAGGTACAATTTTGATATTTTTATTTCAATCTACAGTGGAGTAACACGTCAATTTGTAAAAGTTTCGTAACAAGTATTCAATTATTACGATCATGGTCTAAACATGACAAAACTTTAGAGTAAATCATTTCACCTGTTCATATGCAATTATTCTACTAGAAACGCGAGAAAAATGTACGACAGTAATGTAATCAATCCCTTAACCTATCATTTTTTCACAGGTGTGTCAGTCGAAGCTAACTAACTGTAACTGCAATGTTAATAAAAAATGTTAGGTATATTTCAGATTTAGCGATGTTTAGTTTTACAAATTATAACTAGTATTTAACTCAAAATTCAATCGTTGTGCAAATATGATTTAGGTTTGTCATATTTGAACTGCAATATGCGTCACGAATCTGACTCGATATTATAAGCCAATTTAACTGTCGAATCTTTTCTAAATTCCTACATACACAGTATGTCTGAAAAGTAACGGAACTTTTTAAATTTAAGGAATACTATTAGCGACATCTATAAAAACAATATGCTATTTGAAAACAGTATTCCTCCTCTACAAAACAAACCAATTGTTATTGGAATCGAGCAACGAATTGTAAACTTATAGCGTTTAAAGCGACAGAACCTTTCGTCACCGTGTCACAAAATCACGATGGAGCAAAGAGCGAACATTAAATTCTGCTCGGTAAAGCTCGGTAAAACTTTTACAGAAATATTTGAATTAATGAAAAATGTTTATGGCGACGATTGTTTATCCCGTACACGTGTGTTCGAGTGGTATAAGCGATTCCAGGATGGTCGTGATACTTTGGAAGACGACCCAAAGCCAGGTTTTGGGTTTTTCTAAATTCTAAACGATTCTAAAGATATTATACTTCTGGAATTCGTTCCACAGGGACGAAATGTTAATGGCGAATATTATCTGCGTGTTATGGAACGTTTGTGGAAAAGAATCGTTCGTGTGAGGCCCGAATATCGGGCGCCAGGGAGTTGGTTTCTGTTGCATGATAATGCACCATGTCACAGAACTGTCACAGTTCGTGAATTTTTGGCAAAAAAACAAGTCTGTGTGCTCCAACATTCTCCATATTCGTCTGACTTATCTCCATGCGATTACTTCCTTTTTCCAGAATTGAAATTAGCCATGAAAGAAACGTTTTATGTCACTGTTACACAAGTCCAAGCAGCTGTGACAAGGGTGATTGAAGCGATTCCGCAAAACGTCATAAAAAAATCTATGTTAACATTGCCTGAGCGTGTCCAGCGGTGTATTGATGCGGAAGGGGTGTATTTTGAATAAAAAAAATTAATTTTGGCAAAATAACTAATACTTTTTTTTATTTAAAGAGTTTCGTTACTTTTCAGACATACTGTGTATGTATAAATAACAGTAAGTCTGCCTTTCCTAAAAATACGGCGATCCTCTATTTTTCGATTTTTAAGTTTTTCTGAGGATTTGAAAATTCGAAGACTATGGGGTTTGAGACTCTATGGATATGCAAAAAGGATATGGCTGTTCAAGAATTTGTAAATGTAGGGATTTAGAAGCTTAGGAATATGAGAACCGTGAAATTTGGAAATTTAGAGATTTGGCGAGTTAGGAATTTGGAGATCTAGGAATTCGAAAATCTAGGAATTTGGGGACATTGGGAGTTGAGATCTGAGAAATTGACGGTTCAACAGTTTGGAAATTGAGATGTGGGTACTTGGGAACTTAGGAACTTGAGAATCGAGGAGTATGGAAATGGAAAATTTACCGGTCTGGAAATTTGCAAATCTAGGAAGTTCAGTATCTAATTTGGAGACATAGGTATTTGAGGATCTTTGGATTTCGGGATGTAGAAATATGAGAATTGCAAGATTTTAGGGTCGAATAGTTTGGAAGTGTGGAAATATAGGAAACTAGAAATTTGAGAATAGGAAAATTTGAAAATGTAAATGTATAGAAATCTAGGAATTTCAACATTTCGAAGTTTGAAAATTTGAGAGTTTGTAGAATTTAAAAATTTGAGAATATCAATATCTCAAAATTTGGAAATTTGTAATCTAGGAAATTAATATACATATAAATGTAATAATCTCAAAATTCGGGAATTCGGAAAATTAGGTGTGTAAGAACTTATAAAATTTAGAAATATAAGTATTCGAAAATTTGCAAATTTGAATATTTAAAAATTGGACAATCTAAGAACTTGAACATTTGTGAATTTCAAAATTTAGTAACTTAAAGATTACGAATTTTTCCTACGAGTATAATAATTTAACTACCCACTATACGTATTTGAGTGGCAGACAGAAAATAACGTTGTTCTATCCATTAGGTCAACACTATCCATTTACCATTTATTTTTGTTATCATTATTCCTCTTATTGGAGTTTGAGTTTTTGATATTAAAGCTCTTATTATTATTATTATTGTTATATCTATTTAAGCCCTTTGAAATATGAAAATTACAGTAACAGAATACATAATCTCCGCTTAACGAAGTACTGCGATACATTGATGATGACATAATGGAACATAATTTCCGTTTGCGAGAATAGTGAGAGTCATAGAAAATATCAATACCACTACTATACTCATCGCACACGAGCATCCCAGTAATACAATAAACATTCCAGAGCTTGCGATATTAATTTAGCCAGTTTGGAATTTTATTTATTTATTTGTTCATCGAAAACTGTATAATCCAAAAATCATCTTATTTTAAATTATATTATTAATTTTTTCGACCGTAGTTCATTCGTTCAAAAATTTTCATGTATAATCAATAAATATTTTAGTTTTTGATTTGTGTACTTATACAGGGCGTTTCACATAATTCTGTTAAAATATAGAAAATTCTTACAAGTGTGTTGATTTCTATAATGTATTTTCTCACTTTATATAGAATTTATAGTAACACGATTTTTAAATTTATGTTTATATGCGTATTATGTCGTCGTTTGAATATTTAGGGGAGAGGTAACGATTCTACATCAAAAAATAAGTCAAGAATATAAAATTTTCTTAAATAATGCTTGATTTTCAGAAAATTTGTTTTCAGCACGAAAGATGACAATTTCCACAAATTTTTCATGAATTTAACAAATAATGGATGTCGTAATTTAATGAATGAAATTATTAAAAGTGCTTTAATGTGTTACCAATGATAGTCCTTTATGATGATATTATTGTATATACTAGCACGTTGAATTTAGTCGAAAGTATAATAAATATACACATATTTATCAACTTGATAAATATAAATTATGTAATTAACAATACCATAAGTAACTATATTATTAAACTATATTGTTAATTATTAAATTAAATTAACGAAAAATTTGAAATCTTTTTCTCCGTAAACAAATTTTCTTCTAAATATTTTCACAAATTTTCAAATTTAATTTTCTCGGATACCAAGCCTTACACAAAAAATCTTATTCTATATTTTCAACTCATCCTTTAAAGCGAACTTTCAGCTTGTACAACAAGTTAATGTAACTACACGTGTTACTATTAAATAATGCTATCGTAATTAACCCCTTCCCGTGCATTGACAAGTCTCACTCGTGACGCACTTACAGCTCGAATGTGACAAACCTTATTCAAATTTTGAATACTCTTCAACTTGAAATTTAGATCCAACTATAAGTTGCATTATCAAGGATCCCTGAATATAAAATACTCACAACATTATAATTTTCTTTGTTCGTTTAAAGTTATAGCCCTGAATAGTTAGTCTTAACTGACGCACCTGATAAATGGCACGGGAAGGTGTACATGAAATTTACAATGAAAATATTTATTTTATTCCATCTGTTGAACTCATCAAATGCAAAATTTTATGTCTGTGTTTAATAATTTCCGCAGCCACTAAATGAGGGGTTAAAATAAGGAAATCCTAACAAGTGTACCAACAAGACTCGAAGCATTTCAAGAGTGATAAATATGAGGTTATGTAATTTAACATTCGCAAAAGAAACAGAACTCCGCACGCGTTAACAACAAAATCTCGTTTATTATTTGCGGTAGAAGTACAAAAGAATTTCCATGGATCCGCGCATAATTTCGTCATAAACGCGTCAAGGAAGGGGGTGGTTGAGCAGAGCGCAGAGGGAAGGAATAAACGAGCAAACGGGGTCGACGAACGAGAAACCGGGAGTGCTGGCTATTCGAAACGGTAATTAAAGTCGCCGAAATTTTATTTTGCTTCTGCACAAGTCACGATACGTGCACACACACGTACAGTGTGCCGCATAAGTATTCATAATTTCTTAATTAATAGCTGGACGCCCACGATACATTTTGGGAAGAAATATTATGAGGTGTTTATTAACCGAAATACAGTCACGGATCAAGATTATAGCGCACCTTAATTTGTGTCGTATTTTGTTATATTAAACGGCGAAAATGTGTTCTTAAATTGACGATAGTAAATGTGTAGGATTTTATGCACGAATAAATGTGTAAGATTTTATGGATGATGTATACAGGTTTCCCGTTCTTAGTGTTATGCTAGAATTGTGTTAAGCGATTACTCGTTAATGCGAACCGCGAGTAAAATTGTAACCTAACGCTGATAGGCAGTTTGACATCGGTAATTTTTGAAATTTTTCATTTGGAAGGGTGAATGGTTTGGAATTTGAGAATTTAGACTTTGTAGTTAAGTAATTTGAGAATTTAGGCATTTATTTGTTTTAGAGTTTGGGTAGTTTGAAATTTAGGAATTTGGGAATTTGGGAATTGGGGAATTTGGGAATTGAGGAATTGGAGAACTTAGTAATTTAGGAATTTGGGGATTTGGGAATTGAGGAATTTGGGAATTTGGGAATTTGGGAATTTGGGAATTTGGGAATTTGGGAATTTGAGAATTGGGGAATATGAGAATTGGGGAATTTGGGAATTTGGGAATTGAGGAATTGGAGAACTTGGTAATTTAGGAATTTGGGGATTTGGGAATTTGGGAATTGGAGAACTTGGGAATTTAGGAATTTGGGGATTTGGAAATTGGGGAATTTGGAATTTGGACAATTTAGGTATTTGGGAATTGGGGAGTTTGGAAATTTAAACCTTTATAAGTTTAGGAATTCGAGAATTTGGGGAGTTGGAAATTTAAGAATTGGGGAATTTGGGAATTTGGGAATTTGGGAATTGGATAACTTGGTGATTTAGGAATTTAGGGATTTGGGAATTGGGGAATTTGGGAATTTGGGAATTGGGGAATTGGAGAACTTGGGAATTTAGGAATTTGGGGATTTGGAAATTGGGGAATTTGGAATTTGGACAATTTAGGTATTTGGGAATTGGGGAGTTTGGAAATTTAAACCTTTATAAGTTTAGGAATTCGAGAATTTGGGGAGTTGGAAATGTAGACATTTGTAAATTTGCAAATTTAAGAATTTGTGAATTGGAAATTTGAGAATTCGGGAACTTAATAATTTGAGAATTTATTCATTTGTTTGTTTGGAAAGAACACTTAGACCATTACAAATTTGCAAATTTGTGAATTAGGCTATTTAAGAATTTAGACATTTATTTGTTTGATAATTTAGGAATTTAAACTTTCATTTTAGGAATTTGGAAATTTGTGGATTTGAAAATTTAGACATTTGTAAAAAGACCATTCTAAATTTAGACATTTGGGAATTTGGGGAATTGAAAATTTAGATTTTTGCAAATTTAAAAGTTGGGGTATTTGGAAATTTGGAATTTCAGACATTCATAAATTTGGAAAGATAGACCTTCGTAACTCTAGGAACATGAAAGTTTAATAAAAAGACAAGGAACCTCTTGTAAATTTAAGAATTTGGCAATTTGCAAATTTTCAAATTACAACCTTACTAAATTATGTAATTTGAAAATTTTTAACCTTTTCAATTTATAAATTGTGGGTTAGAAGGATCCACGAATAAAACCACTAAAATAACTTGTTAAAACCAAAATAATCAACTTAAAAAGAATTATGAACTGCATCCACCTACTTTTTCTCTTCTCGAATGCATCCAAACTTTAGGAAGTACATTATTATCTATTAACAATGTCAGAAAATTAAGTTATGTACATTGCAATTTTGTTCTTTAACGTGCATTATTGGTCCCCCTAGGGATTTTGCTACTTGCGTGCATGCACGCATGGCGCACTTACCAGAATTGGCCTTGAATGTATGTGCACGCCGCGGAAATTGCTGGAGATAATCTTATATTCCAGCATGGTAATGCTGCGGTTCATACAGCAGAACTAGTAAAAACGTAAGGCAAGATTAAAGTAATAATGAAAAAAATTTATATTCATACAAAGTCGTTCAAAATATATCTTAGAAATAACGTATTTTTAAATAATAACTATTACCATATACGGTTGATCAAACATTAAAAATAAGATAAGAAAAGAAATGAGAAACCAATGTATAATGCACACTTAATTTGAAATTCAAATTAAAATAGATCTTAAAAAGATCTCTCGATAAATTTTACAGTTTAAAATAAAGAAAATTCTCAACAGGTCAAATGATCGGTCTGGTACTTTTAGTTAATAAATTTTTACATTTATAATAAATAACTAGTAATAATGGTGATGTAGATCTTTGTGGTATTATGTGGATCACTGTGAAATTCTTAAAAAAAACATAAGTTCAAAGAAACCTTCATTTGTTATAATACATACATATTGTAACTTATGTGTGTTCTTACCATAGACTAAATTCATAATATTATACACTAGTACCTATTACAATGATTTTTATGTTGAACTAATTAAACTATACTGCTATATTCGACAGTATCTATTCTTCCAACTTTTTTTACCTAATTTATTGTTTGCACACTGCGAATTAGTATTTAAAGGATACTGACCATAATTTTCATCCAAAACATCTGCTTAATAAATTCAAAATAGGTTGGTATATTTATGCAATGCACTGTATAATACTACGTCAATCTGAAAACATTATAATGCATATCATAACTTATGGGTCCTTATCAACTGTAATAGGACCCTGTAAGTGTCCCATATATTATTTATAAGTACCATATTGCATTATAGAGTGTTTGTATACGACGTTATGCGTGGCTGCATTGAAGCAATTTTGCAACGACCATAGTAACGGAAATGTAAATTGTCAGATGTAAGTCTTACATTATCAACTAAATTCATTACATTATATATTAGTATCTATAACAATACGTTTTATGTTTAACTTACGGAATTATACTGCTCGTTATTGAATTATATCATGATCTCGTTTTCCCTCGAAGGCAGCATGGTAGTTTCCACCCAATGTTCACGGGTGAAATCGATTATAGGTTGACTGGTTACTTAACTACTCGAGTTACGTGAATTGCTAATTTATTTTATTCAGCGCTGACTTGTATTTGGTTTTAGACATTACTTGTTTTCCGTATAGTACGGGTAATTACGTGTCTTCGTATAGTACGGGTAAATAAGTTTTAAACTACGGAGCCGTGATTGTAGCCTATCCGTATAATTAGATGTCGAATTAAAAGGAGAGCTTGGTTAACGTTTCGCCCTCTCAGGTAGGTTCAAGGCAATTGATATTAAGGAACAAGTTTACAATATGCCAATCGAATTAGGGAGCGTCTACATTATATCAGCAACTTGTGCTAGCAACCTTGTCAGTAGGTACTGAATTTTTTGTATTTATTGCTTTATCTGTATCAGATGTGGAAAAAGAAGGCAAGAAAAGAAAGAAAGCATTTTCTTTTAGGGATTTTTGAGAATTTCAGATTTTGGAGGTGTGGAAATATCCGTTGGGATTTAGGAATTTAACAATTCAGCAATTTGGAGGTCCTAAGATTTGAGGATGTAGAGATTTGGGGATGTGGAGATTTGGGAATGTAGGTATTTGGGGATGTAGGGAATTCAAAATTTAAGAATTTTAGAAACTGAGAATTTGGGATGTAGCGATTTGGGAATGTAGGAAATTCAAAATCTAAGAATTTGGGAAACTCGGGATTTGGGATGTAGCGATTTGGGAATGTGGAGATTTGAGAATGTGGGGATTTGGGAATGTGGAGATTTAGTAATGTAAGTATTTGGTGATGTAGGGAATTCAAAATTTAAAAATTTGGGAAACTGGGGATTTGGAATGTAGCGATTTGGGATCTACTGATTTGAGGATGTATAGATTTGGAAATGTAGGTATTTGGGGATGTAGCGTATTCAAAATTTAAGAATTTGGGAAACTGGGGATTTGGCATGTAGCGATTTGGTAATGTGGAGATTTGGGAATGTAGAGAATTCTAAATCTAAGAATTTGGGAAATTGGGGATTTGGGATGTAGCGACTTGGGGATGTGGGGATTTGGGAATGTAGGGAATTCAAAATTTAAGAATTTGGGAAACTGGTGATTTGGGAATTTAGCGATTCGAGAGTCTAGATATTTCAGGATGTAGGAATTTGGGGATGAAGGAATTGCAGGATTTAGGAATTTGGAACCCTGCGAATCTAGCGATTTGGAAGTCTGGCGATTTGAGTATGTAGGTATTTAGGGATTTTGGAAAAAAACTGGTTTCTCTTTCCAACGGCAGACTTAGTACATGCAAGGCAAGGAACACAAAAATTCGACTACCTACTAGCAAAGCTACCGGCACCGCCATAACGTAGCATAGCCTTACCTTATAACCTTACCGACTAACTAACCTTACCTACATAATGTAGTCGCTCTCTTTATGTTAATCATGTTAACATAATCCGTATCATAAACATGGTGCCCTAAAGCAGATTTGGGGTTCTCCCATCATAAGACTTTACATAAACAGTTTTGAGATTTTCCTGCCCTAAGTCGCAACCTAAACAGTCTTTCCTGTCATAAGTCGCAACATTGCTATTTTCTAAAGTCTTAACTTTTCTTTCTAAAACACCCTGTATACCTGTAACTTTTTTCTCCACGTACGTGAACTTTTTCTCTCCGTACGAGAATTCGTTTGAAAAGCCTGCTTATATGTACTTGATGGATAGCTCGATCAGAAATCATTTCTTCAAGATGAACGAGCGTGACAGCCACGTTAAAGACGCGGTGCATCAACGTTAATCTTGCAATTTCATTAAAGGCGACCCAGCCGAACGAACGAACGACCGTCGACTCTGCATAAACTGCGACGAAATAGTCCCGTAACGAGGTTAAGGATTATCCAGCCTGCGTCGCCTGTTTCTCGTTTATTCACCGTTCATTTTGCGTGACTGTATGTGCATACAGTGAGTTGCAAAAGTATTCGTAAGCTTTCAATTAATGACCGCTTGTCGTAACCAGCTGCACGAGGCACAGCAGGTTTAGGATATAATAAGTGATCTCATGAACAAAGTTCACTATATTTTATGTACCAAGAAGATACCTTGTTACATTGGTATATCACGTCGTTACGTAATTGATGCCGTTGAATATGATAATGCAGCGTAATCCAAAATTGTTGCCAATAACTTCACTGCTTGTAATATTACGAACTCTTATTTGCGGTTACATTTCGACAGATTTATGTCGTTGGAAGTGCAAGCAAGTTCTCAAGTGTCCATATTTCTGAATTTATTGATTTATAATTTATAGTTACACATTTATAAGTCTACAGGTCTACAAATTTACGGAGGTGCAAATCTACGAATTTACAAATCTACTAATTTATGAATCTGCAAATCTATGAATCTACAAATACATGCATCTACAAATCTACAAATCTACAAATCTTCAAATCTGCAAATCTACAAATCTACGAATCTACAAATCTACGAATCTACAAATCTACAAATCTACGAATCTACAAATTTACGAATCTACGAATCTACGAATCTACGAATCTACGAATCTACGAATCTACGAATCTACGAATCTGCGAATCTACGAATCTACGAATCTGCGAATCTACGAATCTACGAATCTACAAATTTACAAACTTGCAAATTTACAAATTTACAAATTTACAAATCTACAAATCTACAAATCTACAAATCTACAAATTTACACATCTACAAGACTATAAAGCTACAAATCTACAAATCTACAAGTCTACAAGTCTACAAATTTACAAATTTACAAATTTACAAATCTACAAATCTACAAATCTACAAATTTACACATCTACAAGACTATAAATGTACAAATCTACAAGTCTACAAGTCTACAAGTCTACAAGTCTACAAATTTACAAATTTACAAATTTACGAATCTACTAGTCTACAAATCTACAAATCTACAAATCCACAAACCTACAAATCTGCAAATCCACGAATCTACAAATCTACAAATCTATAAATCTACATATTTACAATTTTCTACTTACCCAAAGGGTCAAATTTTCAAACCCGGAAATTTTTAAATCCTCAAATTGTACAGTTTCCACAGTTCTAAAGGGTCAAATTTTCAAACTCCCAAATCTAAAAATCTCCAAATTTTGCAATTTCCACAGTTTCAAAGGGTCAAATTTTCAAACTCCATAATTTAAAAATTTCCAAATTTTATAATTTTCAAAGTTTCACATATTTAAACTTTTAATCCCTCGAATTTCAAAATTCCCAAATCCGGCAGTATGCAAATTCTCAAAATCCCTAATTACTGAATACCCATATTTTCGAATTTCCAAATTTCCAAATTAACCGATTACCAAATTCCAAATTTCGAAATCTCTAAATTGACCTATTTCCAAATTTCCAAATCACTAAGTTGACCGATTTCCAACTTAGCAGGTTTTCAAATCTTAAAATGTCTACATTCTGGTATTCTTACAAAAAAGCGCTCCATTGTAGACGGAAGAACCGTACCAGCTCCGGCGAGTTGAAACGCTATTACAAATTTAAAGTTGATTGCTTGAATGGCTTGGCAACATCGGTGTAATCAGCCATGAAAAGTTTACAAATTCTGCGCTTAACTATCTACCCCAGTCGTTTCGTGAAGTTCTTCAGAATGCAATTTCGTTGCCAGTACGTCCGCAACTATTTACAAACACATTTTCTGTATCGTTAGAGTGCTTCTTTTCAACGGCTCAATCGCGTAACTACATAGTTTGTACTTTCTCAAATTCATTTGACTCAGCTGGGAATTGAAGGATTTAAAGAGCCTGTAATACCCCTTAATTTTGTAAACAAACTTTATTTCGGTAGAACGCTACACTGTTTAAAATCTACAATCTATCAAATATTTTATTAAACTTGAAGCAACAATTTTTTTAAATCTTTTTTGCATAATCTGATAATAGTCAATAAACGAAAAATTTTGTAGTTTTGGAATACTATATAATTTATCTCTAAAACAGATATTGTGCTCGGATCGTGTTTATTAAAAATTCCCTTAGGTTAATATTACTTCGACGACAAAATTTTCGACATAAATATTCGCACAATCGAAATGTAGATTCATTGTCCTAAAAATGTCCTCTTCCTCTTATCCAGTTTTTTGCTGGACGCTAGGGTGATTCTATTTTTTGACGTGTACCATTGCTAGCTAATATCTATTAAATTTTATTTAGTTAAAGTTTCATTGAAATTTGATTGTAATCTAACTGAAATTCAAAGCAAATTATACTTGCCTACAAACACTTTGCTGTGATTAATACTCTATGTATATAGCCTTCTGCATTGAGTCCTGTGTAACTTTTGAAACAGTACGTGTGAATTTCACTAGCAATATTAACGTGTTCCTGCATAATTAGCAGTATAGTGAACGTTTCATGATTATTGATTGCAATCATACCACAGCCACTTGTGTTGGTATCGACCATTTCCAACACCCAATGGCCGTCTACTTTTCTGCCACAACTGTATTCCCTTTTACTAAATTTCGCTTCGTTGATCTTCTACATCGTGTAAAAATATCAACCAATTTATGAAATATTCTCAGTACGATTGAATATTCAGTCTAACCAATACTACTCGCATTTTTCTATACTGTAATTATATACTTGAACAGCGATTGGAGAAGCAGACACTAAGACTCCTCCTAATAAATCTCAACTCTCAAAATCGTTGTATTTTATCGAAATTTATCGAATACCATCTGAATATGCAAAAGAAGTTAAAAGAAAATGGTGTTCCAAAAATTAGCATAAAAATGTTCTGACGAAATCTATACACTTCAAATATTTAAAATCCTGAGAGCACGACAATTCCACGGAAGTAGTCGCACTAAACAACTATTCAAAGGCCGCAACTTTTGTAACACAACTGTATTTTCTTTTACCAAATTTCGCTTTGTCGATCTTTAACGTCGTGTAAAAATATGAATTGATTTGTGAAACATTATCAGTACGACTGAATATTTAGTCTAATCAATTGCTCATATTTTTGTATAATTAAATTATATATTTGAACAACGATTGGAGAACCAAATTCTGAGACTCCTCTAAATAGATTCCGATATTCAATATTGTGGTACTTCGTCTAAATTTATTGAATACTGTCTGATTATAGGAAAAAGTTTAAAAAAATAATGCAGCAAAACAAAGTTTAGTCAAATATTCGTTTCTTGCTTGTCAAATGGCAAATATTGATACGTCAACAATTTATTGATAATTCAAATTATACTTCATTGTTGACGTATTAATATTTGTCATTTGATAAGCAAGAAGCTAATATTTGGCTAAACTATGTTTTACTGCACTATTAATACAAAAGTACCGCAAAATGGTAACTATAATGTTTCGACACCTAATACGAAAAATATTGTAATTGTATCTATTTTATGCTAGATATACAATTTTTTGCTGTTTTTTTCCTCTTATATCTGCATTAGTGTAACAGAAATTTTGGTACAATTTAAGTATAATTTTTCTTAATTTTTGTACACTGCTAATTAATTGAGAATAGTCCGATTTCGTGAAACGATCGAAAATGAATTGTTGCTTAAATTACAGTGAAGATAAAGTGAAGATTAAGTTACAGTTAAAAATCATTGAAGAATAACATTGTAATAATTATAACGATGCGTATAGGTCTTTGATAAAATTAGAAGGGGCAATAAATGTGAATCAAAACTGTACCATTACCATCATGCGTACCGTATGAAAATACGAGTATTTAGTAATCTGAGAACGTGGAATTTCAAAATTTGGGAATTTGGAAACTTAAAAGGTGGAAAATTTAAATTCTGGAAAACTTGAAAATTTAAGTATTTAGCAATCTAGAAACTTAGAGATTTGGGAAATATAGAAAGTTAGTTTTACAAATTTTAAAATATCAGAATTGGAAAATTTAGTAATATAGAGATTTGAAGACTTAGAAATTTAGGAACATAAAAATTAAAATTTGGGAATATATAAATAAAGAAACTTGGAATTTGCAAATACAGAAATTTAAAAATTAGGAAATTTAAGAACATAGGAATGTTAAAATTTGAGAATACAGTGATTTGAAAATTAGAAAATTTGAAATAGAAGTTCGAAAATTTAGAAAGTTATAAGTTTAGAAATCTTGGAATTTTATGAATTTGCAGAACCTAAGAATTTAGAGATTTATGAATTGAGGTATTTGATAATTTGACAATTTGTAGATTTCGAAGATTCGAAAACTCGAAATCTTGTACAATTGACTATTAAAAAATTTGATAACATGATCGTACAGAAATTTAAAAATATAAAAGATTCGTAAATTTAGAAATGGTTGAATTTATCAAAATATGCATTCTCATCCAAAGGGATCCTACGTTGCATTCGAGTGTACATTTTCACTCAAATCAGCGTCATAATTACTATGGATTTTTGTCGTTAATGCGTCGGAGGAAATTCATAAAGTTTCGAGGGTGCTTCAATCCTATCTCCAGCTTATTCCACCTCAAACAATTATACAGGGTGTTTTAAAAGTAGTAGTACAACCATAAAATGGATAAACTAACATGGAAAAATAAGTAACAAGTATGTGATAAAACATACATGTTTCGTACATGATTTCATTTTCAAGAAAATTGAATTTGAACATTTTTTAAGTATTTGTAAAAAAGTTTGTTCACAGTATATAAAATGATAAAATAAACAAATTGTTTCTTAATTCTACAGTAAACAAATGGTATAAATCAAGAGATATAATTCTTAATACCGCTAAAATAGGTTTATTATTTTATATTACTTTATTAAATTTGTTACTTATGTATGTTCTTATGATCGACTAAATTAGTATTTACATCACAAATAGTATTAGTAGTATTAATGATTACATTTATTTGTTTCATAACATTCAATAATTCTCAAAATAATTAAAAGTTGCTGCATTTATCATTTAACGTACTGCGAACAAATTTCTTTTATGAATCGAAACTATTCAGTTTCTTCGAAAACGAAGTGACATGTGAATAAAATGTATTTATATTTTTGACTGATTTTTTCATGTAAATTCGTCTTCGTTTCGGTTGTACCACCATTTCGAAAACACCCTGTATACAATATGTAACATTTCATAATGTCATAAACTTTGAAACAGTGACTGTCACGAATTAAAAATATAAGATATTGCATATGCTGAGTGATATGATACGTTATAAATTATCTCGTCGAAATTTTGCGGAATTCGAATACTATTTATAAGAGGTGATATTTTACTCTGTCCTTGATGCTATAAAACAAGAAATGGAGGAATTACAGAACATTCGAGTAGAGTATATTCGAAACATGCAGCCTTGAACATTTTAAATATAAAAATATAAAAAAATTAGTACCGACATCAATGTTCCGAAGAATGACTGATAACTTTAGTAGTATTAATGATTAGATTTATTTAATAACATTCAATAATTCTCAAAATAATGAAAAGTTGCTGCATGTATCATTTGATGTACTGTGAACAAATTTTTTTACAAATACTTCGAAACTGTTCAAACTCAGCTTTTTCGAAAATGAAGTAACGAATGGAAAAATTGTATACTATATTTTTGTCTTATTTTTTCATGTAAATTCATCCTCTTTTCTGCTGTACTACAATTATTTGTAGTACATATATTTTTGTCTTATTTGTTCATGTACATTCGCCGCCTTTCCAGTTGTACCGCCATTTCGAAATTACCCTGTGTTTCGTCGAAATCATTCCAACATGGAGAAATTTCGTGTTTCAAAATAATGTTAAAAGATGGATGAGGAGGAGGGTTAATAAAAAATAAATTAGACAAATTTGAGCCTGAAAAATCAATAATAATTTATTGGCTCGAGTAATATGCTGTAAGGGAAAAAGCCTTGCGGCATAAAAAACCTTTTTTAGATATGTATTTGTCGTGATTAGACAGTGAAAATGTGTTCGTGTGATTTAGTATGTTTGATTGTTGATTGGAGGAGCACAAGGGCTCACTCAAATGCTGATGCGTTTGTGTTACAATCTACATTGCGTAGGATTATCCACGATGATTTATTCGAGGAGTGTAGGGTCCCACTCGAATGATGTTTTGCGTTCTTTACCACCCTACATTGGCTTATCCGAGGAGTGTAGGGTCCCACTCGGATAATGTTATGTTGTACGATCTTTACCACCCTACATTGACTTATCCGAGGAGTGTAGGGTCCCACTCGGATAATGTTGTGTTGCGATCGTTACCACCCTACACTGGCCTATTCGAGGAGTGCAGGGTCCCGCTCGAATAGTGTTATGATTGTATTTGGAATCCAACCTGCACTGGATATTTTACGTAACTCCATGATGCATGGAGTTTGTATGTTATTTCGCGACACCCGGAGGTTGTACTCTCGATCCGACTCGCACACGATTCAACGACTGACTGTTCTTCGATATATAAAAATTCGCCTGAGCACCCTCGCACATCATTGGGTGATGGTCAAGAAAAATCTATCCTTATTTTTGAAAGACCGAGAAAAAGAATGTATCGTCGTTAGCCGATTTATGGCAAGTTCACGGTGACGTTGGGACCGGTCCGAACGGGACTTACTAGACAAAAGGGGTCCTAGGTGACCCGTATTTTGAGGTATATAGGTAATGACGGTGGTCTACGCGTCGAACCACTCAAACCCTGTAATAAATTCTTTCGTCGCGGTAAAGGTCGGAGTTCGCGACGGAACACCCTGTATATCGCGAAAGAAGTAATTTAATTCGGTTTTCATTAACTCAGTCATAGGTTGCGTTTACTCAAAATATTATTTCCATTTCGTACGAATTACGGCTCGTTGATCACCCTTTGCGATGCTCGTTTCAATAATGAATCTGGGATAAATCGAGGCATCAGATTATTATTATAATATCAATTGTTTCGTCAAAGTCGTATTATCTTTCGTTCAATTCCTGTTCTCGTAATGTGATGAAAACGAAATGAAAATTATCACGGCAGAGAAACTGTAATACTTATCCAGGTGATCGTATTTCAATTAAACATTCAACCATTCAACGATAACATTCGAATAAATACACTGATTATTTTACCTCGAAACGTTTTATTGTTTAATAACCTAGGAGTGATTTTATTGAAATTTCATCATCAAATATCTCTCGGTTATCGGTGAATTATTTTCAGTCAGAAATTATTTAAACTCAGTTAAAAATATTTTAATTTTGGAAGTTATGTTGTTTTTCTTTTGTGTGGTGGAAAGCGAATTAATTACTCTTAATGGATCATATTATCATATTTTGAAATGTAAAATACATTCTTACTTATAATTTATCTTCCATTTATTCAGATACTTGATCAATTCATTTTTGAGATATATGTAGAGTGATTATAGAATCATTTTATTGTCTCAATAATTTATGCGTTATCGTTGCTTTTTATGCATTATTAATATATATATAGAGTATATTTACTTATCTGGAAAATTTTAGATAAATTTATACAAAATTATAAACAGGATTGAAACAATGTGTTTTTATAAGGCGAATAAGAATAAAATATAAGCTAAAAAATAATGAAATTAAATGCGTCGAAAGTAAAAATATTTAATTGAGGTAAATTAAGTTAATGACGTTGTAATAAACCAAATTGATGAACCTAATAAAAAATCTAATTATGATGGTACAAAATGTTTGATATTAACGTTTCAATGTTTCTACGTTCATAAATTTTTAAATTATCGCGAATCTAAATATTCAAATTTTTTAATTTGTACGTTTCTGTATTTCCAAATTTCTACATTTTCGAGTTTGCAAATTTTCGAATTCTAAATTATCAATTTATATTGCCAAATTATCAAGTCAGCAGATTTAAAAATTACAAAACAATTAAATTATCAAGTTAGCAAGTTATTAAGTTACCAAGCTATTAAATTATGAAATTATGAAATTATGAAATTATGAAATTATGAAATTACGAAATTATGAAATTATGAAATTATCAAATTATCAAATTATCAAATTAGCAAATTATTAAATTATCAAATTATCGAATTATGAAGTTATTAATAATTCCAAATTTTGAAATTATCATTTATTTAAATTATCAAATTTCCAAGCAACAAATTTCTGTTCTCCTAAAATTGAAGATTTAATGTCTCTATTAATTTTAATCCAATAATTTTTTTAGTAACTCCCTTTAATCTTCTAAAAATAATATACTCAACATTTCTTTGTAACGTATTCACCCTACAATATATTTAAACTTAAGCTGTCGATTACTTCCATGCAAAAAAAGTAATCCTCCCCTATATAACAACATAGTAATCCAAAATTCGAGTTATGTGCATTAATGCCAACTTTCAAGTGAATTTAGTATATTCAAAACCCAATTACCAAACAAATCCTGCAACATTTCATTTTACATATCACCAAACAAAGACCTCGAACAAGATAAAAGACTGAACTAAAACCCGCAAGAAATTCGCGCTATCAGGGATCACATTTTCATCGATCAATGGGGTTAGTTTCCATCGCATCGTGGTAAAGTTCGCTGATTGAAAGCTTCTTGATGGGGCATTTTGCAACGCGGTCGAAGACAAACGAAGGAAAAAAGCGACGAGCGGAATCGGTGCCATCAGCGATTGTTCAATTATGGAAGACGTTTCCGAGGACAGTGTGCGGGTTGCGAACATCGATCGGTCGAGCCTCCATTCGATGATCGAGATTCTAACATGAGGCGCGATCGAACGGGTACCACGTCTACCGGAAATCGACCAAGCACTTCCGAAGAAAGGCTACGTTATGCTGAACGTCGTGGTGCCTGGAAAGCTTGTTCTAACCTTGCAATCGATCCCACCATTCGTCGTCGAGAGCATTCTCGCTTTGGCTTTGGCTGTGCTACTGGCTGTACCTTTGATCCTTCACATTCAACGTTTCTTAGTATGAAAGCTTCCTTCGCCTTTTTCTCCTCTTTTCACCCGTCTCGTCGAAGTTCGATGGAGTCTCGAGGTTGGATTCCTTGGAAATTGATGAAGCTGATAGGCGCACCGCACTTTGCGTGAGTGAATCGAAATGACGAATTTGTTTTTTATTTATTTACGGGACAAAACTAAATACAGCAGGAAAGATTTTCAGGTGCTTTACGATCACTTACGAGGGTTATCCAAGTGTTACTTGTTCATGAAACTTTGCTAACTGATTTGTATACCTCAGTTTAGGAAAAGACAGGGTTAAGTTAATCAGGATTTTTAAATTGATTAAAAGATTGTTTTAAAGGTGTTAATAATTGAAAGTAGTTAATCTTTAAATTTTTAAGTATACATTAACACGTACAAATCAGCTGCACGGTTTGATTGACATACATTGATGGATCTACGGTTCAAATATCAATTACGTATTTCTTTTTCATTTAAATATTTTTATTAAAGCTGCAAAGAATTATGGTATATCTGTTACCATTAGTAATTTATTAACCCTTCGCACTTGAAAAGAGACTCGCACTCACCATTCTGTTAAATATAACAATTTGAAACAGGTATTTTTAAATAAATCCGTAGTGTTATACATATGACGTACATCTGCAAAACCGACAATAATAGCAATTAATAATAAACCAATAATAACTTCAAAAGAATTCATCAAGCTTTTCAACTGAAAGTTTTTAACCATAAATTTACGGACGTTTAATGACCATTTATATTTGAATTGAAACTGAACTATAAAAATGAATGAATAATGCATAGTTCTAGCTTAGACGATGATTCTTCTATCTTATATTTTGACAGAACCTTAATAATTTTCATGATTTAAAATAAGAAATCTATGATTCATTATTTTAATTAAACCATTTGCTACCATGATCCCCAAATGGGGATTTTTTTTTATCAATTGCAATAATGTGTTTTCGGTAAACATTTACATTCTAGTTTTCAAAATTATTTTTTGTTTCAATGTTGCCTAACTTATACAAGTATTTAACATATAAATGTACAACCCATGCGGTAAAATTAAAATAAACATTTAGCAGTTAATAGGTTAAATTAAGAGTTAAAGTTGTCATCTGACAAGAGTAAAGGTGCCTGCGAGCGCAAAGGGTTAACTAGTACAATAATTATCTCTTTAACTTTTTTTTACTAATTTACGACTGTATTTATTATAATATTTAAGTTATCTTATTCGTTACGTATAGTATAATATGCAACTTAATCTCTACAGGATCGTTCACGAAATTATTGTCGATTGCTATAAGCAAGTATAGTAATATGGTAAAAGTAATATAAAAAAACAACGATTTTATATTTTGAAGCATGACATGCAATAAAAATATTTCGTTTTGTGAGTGGAAACAAAAATATTACGTTAAAGAATATTTCATTGCAAATAAAGTTTTGTCTTACGAGACAAAATTATTTATATATTTATATTTTATTTTATTTTATTTCATAAATTATTTCATTTCCATTCGAATATTGAGTAATATACAGACGTATAAGAATAGTTTCCGGTAGAAATGACCGTAATGTAAGAGTTAAAGATGATACATTTCCAAGGAATCGAAATCAGAGACGAAATTATACTTCAAACAAGTATCTCCCAATCAATGCTTGTTTACACACTTTATCCTCTATGTCCTGATCGAAAATCTCCAATCACAAAGTCTCGATAAAAAATGTTCCCTTATTGCCGAAAAATTACATTCGACAACACCGAATATCACTATTTGTAGAGTTGAGTGTAACATAGGCTTCTTTTGATTAAAAGAAAGTGTACGGACAAAAAGTAAATGTAATTATCGATTATCGATATCGTGCAGGTACCTTGTCGACATTTAACAAAAAATATACCTGTTAATAACATCGTTAAGATACTCAGCAATACATTGTTATACTCTAATAAATGATATATTATACATTTATATTATAATTGCAAATGCATGAAATATATTTATATTATAAATATAGATATAAATCTAGGAAATATTTCGGAGAATTTCGGACATCGTTGAGTATATCTAAAAAAAGGCCGGATAGTCATAATCTTTACGTAGACAACCAATATGATAAGATTAACGATTTATTACTTAAAAGATTTTGCACAAATTTTTGAAACCGTAAATATTTTGCAATCTTTGTGGATAATATTCGAGATGGCAATGGGATATTTTTGTAGAAAAATAAGATTATTCTAGGGAATTGGGGTGCATGGTTTTTTACATAAGGCTTAAATGAGTTTAAAAAAATATAAGAAAAATACAGAAAGTAGCTAGAAAATGTTTGAGAAGGAATGTTCTTATGAAAATTCTAAGGAGAGCCTGGAAAGTATCTACGAAAAATATACAGAGTTTCTAGGAATTACCTGGGGAAACTCTAAGGAGAGTCTAGAAACTACCTAGGTAGAATCTAAAGATGGTTTAAAAAGTATCTAGGAAAATATAAGTAGATCCTAGGAAGTACATAGCAAAAATCTAAGTAGGTTTTAGAGAGTATCTAGGACATTTCGAAGTAGATCCTAGGAACTATCTGGGAACAATTTAACGAGGTTTAGAAATATGTGGGAAACATATAACAATAAGAAGAATTTAAAAAGTATCTATGATGAATCTAAGGAGAGCCTAATAACTACCTAGAAAGAATCTGAGAAGGATCTGTAACGTGTCTAGATAAAACTAAGTAGATCCTAGGTAGTACCTAGGAAAACTCTAAAAATAACCTAGAAAATACCTATGAAACGTCTAAGGAGAACTTGGGAAGTACCTAGAAAAAAACTAAGGCGAGCCTAAACAGAGCGAATCTGGAAATTACCTTAAGCGAATCTGAGAAAATCTGGGAAAATATGAAAAAAATATCAAATGATTAAAAAACTAAAAAAGTAAAAGTCCCTTATCATTCTACTAAAAAAAACTAGTTAAATAATGCGAGTAGGTTACTTCTTCCTCTACACTTATCTTTAACTAAAAGAAGCCTAACTGTCCCGCAATTCCACACACTCCTTGAACACCTACTATTCTTGAATATAGGACGGTTCGATGAAATTGAACCCAAACTTCTCAACTGGTCGAAATATCCAGCAAAAGGAACGAAGTCACCCTGTGGTGACGCATTATCCTGCATCAGAGTTCCCGGAGTCTGCCTCAAGTTCTAGCATAAACCTTCATCTGGATTCCGCTCGGAAAACAATTTCAACGCCGATCCTGCAAGCGAGTGGCGACAACGCGGACACTCGACGAAATAACAAACGAAGGCAAAACTACCCTGAAGATGAAGCGAGAAAAAATTCGACAAAGACGAAGGAGATGCCACTGAAGCAATCGTCCTCGTTCGTTGCCACAAATTCGGAGCTACCCATCATCGACATATCGGCGTTCGATTACGACGCTTATCGTTACAAACTCGTGGAGGCAGCCCTGAGGAAGCAATACGACGACTATCAACCACCTGGCGACGTCGTCCTGAATTCGATTCATCTGAACGACAACGATTCCACGATCGCTGTACGCCTGAACGATCGCTATCATCATAGTCTGTTCGACTTCGTGGAGGAGTATTACGATGCCACTAAAAGGATGAGCAGGAAAGAGACGGAGTACATGCATCCCTTGGATCATTTTCTGGTGAAGGGCACACAGAAACCGGAAACCGTGGAGAGAGAGACGGAAACGAGACGCGTGGAAATGGCTGACGCCGTTGGCCAGGATGAGAAGTCGCCGAGGATCTCACTTTACGATGATGCCGTCAACGCCGGATCAATGTTGAAGAGAGGTAAACTTAAGTGCTCCGAAATTAGCCATGCGTGAGGAACGTACTTTATAATTCTGGGAATTATAATTCTCAGATATCAGTATAATTCTGAGGACGTACTTTCTATAATTTTGTTATTGTAGGTGTAGAGTATGAGTAAGTATGATTTTGTAATTGTAGGTATAGGGTGTGAGGGTTGTTACTGTGAATGGGTCGTGAAGATAATTCTAACAATTTATTTAGTATAATTTTATAGTTGTAGCTGTAGAATGTAAGAGTTGCTATTTTGAGAAAAGTGTGTCGATTATTTGAAGAATTTATTTTCTATAATTTTGTAATTGTAAATTTAACATGTGAGAATAGCTGCTATGAATTGGGCGTAAGGAATTCTAGGAATTTTCTATGATTGTGGTTGCAGGACGTGAAAGTTATTGTGAATGAGCTGTGAGGATAATTCTAAGAATTTATTTTCTATAATTTGCATAAATTCTACATAATACATTCTGAATAAGAGAACATATGAGTATGATGGTATACTCATGGTAAGGTATTCTAAATTCAAAAGTGAAAAAATTTATAGAAAAATTTTATATCATTATTTTACTATTCTACTGTTTTACAATATTACTACACTGGTACACTAACAGCAATGGACGGATTTACTTCTAGACATTTAACCTTTCTAAATTTAGAAATATGGAAGTTTAAAAGAAGTAATTCAGAAATTTCAAAATATGGAAATTTCGAAATTTATAAACATGGAAATTTAAAAATTCCGAAACTTAGTAATTCAGAAATTTATAAGCATGGAAATTTAAAAATTCTGAAATGTAGAAATTTGAAAATATGAAAGTTTAAAAACTTAAAAATTTAGGAATTTAGAAACATGGAAGTTTAGAAATGTTGAAATTAAAAAATTCAGAAGCATGAAAGCTTAAAAATTTCGAAATTTGGAAATTTAACATGTACAATTTGAATATTTTAATACTAAGAAATATTAGAACGTTGAACTTCCAAATTTCCAAATCTTTGAGCACCTAAATTTTTTATTATAAAGATTTATAAATTCGTCAATTTAAAAATTGCGTGATTTAGAAATATGTAGGTATCGAACTTCTGAGCTTATAAATATGCAGATTTCAGAAGAGGAGAGTTTGGAAACTTATGTATATGGAAATTTCAAATTTTCAATATCGTCAATTTCTACATCTTCGTTCTTCCAATTTTTTAAGATTAAGAATGTGATAATTTGGTAACTTAACAATTTACAAACACGAAAATGTAAGAATATCAAATTTTGCAATTTGTAAATTTTCAAATTTAATAAGATGCGTATCTAGAAATATAGTAATTTCATACTTCCAAATTTATAAATTTTCAAACTTGAAATTATTAAATCCTGAAATTCCGTAATACAAAAATATTACTTCTCTCGACTAAAATATTTAAAAATATAAATTGTTTCATTTTCAAATTGAAATTTTTAAACTTAGATACTTAATAATTTGTTAATTTTTAAGTTTGGGAATTTCTAAATAAGGAAATTAAAAATTTTCGAAGCATCATGATTGCAAATTTTTAAATTGAATGATTTGAAAATTTATAAATATAGAAATTTAAAATGTTTAAGTTCTCAATTTTTTAATATCTAAATGTGAAAAGTTGTAAATTTAAAAGATTTTACACTTTCAAATTTCCACTTCATCAAATTGTGAAATTTAATAATTTGAAAATTTCGAGATTTAAAACTGTAGGAACAAGAAATTTTTTAATTTCCCGAGTTTACTTATTTGTCAAATTGCAGTGTTGGAAATTCAATAATACACATTTTTATTCTTGAAACATTCGAATTTTTAAGTTTAAAAATTTGGAAAATAGAAAATTGGAAAATCTAAAAATTTGAGAATTTGGGAATTTAAAAAATTTGGAAACTGGGGAATTTAGTTATTTGGAAATTTGGAAATTTGGGAATTTGATAATTTGGGAATTTGGGAATTTGAAAATTTGGGAATTTGAAAATTTGGGAATTTGAAAATTTGGGAATTCGGGAATTGGGGAATTGGGGAATTTGGGAATTGGGATTTTGGGGAATTGGGGAATTGGGGAATTTGAAAATTTAAGAACTTGAGAATTTCAGAATTTGGGAATTTGGGAACTTAGGAACTTAGGAACTTAGGAACTTAGGAATTTAGGAATTTAGAAATTTAGGCATTTATTTGTTTCAAAATTTGGCTATTTTGAAATTTGAAAATTTCAGAGTTTGAGAACTTGAGAATATGAGAATTTGAGATCTTGAGAATTTGAGAATTTGAGAACTTGAGAATTTGACAATTTGACAATTTGACAATTTGACAATTTGTGAATTTAGGAATTTAGGAATTTAGGAATTTATATATTTAGAAATTTGTTATTTACCATTGAACTATTTCACCAGTCTACAATTTGCAGTATTTTTGTATCAAGAACTCAAAATAAGCTCAGTTGTGGTATTAATGGAATTCAATATTTCGTATCCACTCTGGTCGTGACAGAACATGAGAAGTGACCCTGAAAAATAAATTACTATTACCCAATAATCAATATTTGTCCTCAAATAAGGACCATCGAATCGAAAGCTAATTTTATCACGATACTTTTTCACAGGTTTGAAACGATATACAGGGTGAAACACTTAAAATGATCACATTATATTATTCTGTTATTGATAAATCGATTTAATTAATTGTTTTTAATAATTGAGGGGAAAATTTTTTATATATTTAGTATGAAATTTTTGAAACCAGGGAAATTTCATGAAAAATATGTCAAATTTAAAAAATTGAAATTTTAATTTGGTTATAACTTTGATAAATATAAAATTTTAATTAAAATTTTATGGGACAGAATTTAACTTCTTTAAGAATATAAAAATTTAAATCGATTTAAATATTGATTTATTTATTAATTAAAGAAATAAATATTTAAAAAATGTTTATTTATTTAATTTTAATTAAAGTGTTCTGTGTAAAGCTTTTAATATAATTGCAATATATATTATTTAGTTACTTGTTTATACAATTTTTAACATTAATAAAATTCTATTTCTTTCTCCGGTATCTTTCACTATTTTCTAACATGCAATGGAATAAAGTACTTTCATGATAATTGTTATCAGTGCCAAATAAATGATCATCATAAAAAACCTGTAGACGCATTCTAAAATAATAAAAGATAAAAAATTAACACAAAAACTTGACAAATAAATACACCAACCGAAATTTTAATGTAATTACGTCGAACACTTCACTGAAGATTATTATTTGAAACTAATTTGTCCATTTTGTCTATTATTATTTGAAAACAATTTGTCTATTTGGTTTATTGTTATTTGTCAATAACTTGTTCAGTTGGTCCATTATTACCTGAAAGTATTTTATTCAAATGGTCCATTATTATCTCAAAGTAATTTGTTTGTTTGGTCTACTATTATCTGACAATAACTTGTTCAATTTGTATATTATTATCTGAAAGAAATTTGTCCATTTGATCCACTGTTATTTGAAAATAGTTTATACATTTGGTCAACTACTACCTGAAAATATTTTTCCCATTTGGTTCACTATTATTTGACAGTAACTCGTTCAAATGATCCATTCCCTGAAAATAATTTGCACGAATGGTCCATCAATAGCAGAGTAATTTAAAACGATGATGTTATATGGTTCACCCAGTATAAGCATCTAACAATAAAACGCGAAGAAGCATCGTTGACCCGGAAAATGTTACGTGCGTACAGTATACTGCAGATTGTATACCTCTTCGTGGTATATCGAACGTTATACTCGTATCAAATTACGGTTCGAAGCTGTTCGTCTTTTACGGAAAATATTGTTGGGTATCATCAACCGTTTCATAGTCAGTTTAGATACCGGGATAAAATAAATTTAGAACCGGGGTTCTTCAGCACCCAAAATCGATGGCCTCGCACTAACCAACGAGTCTTGACGCGTATTGTAGACTCGATCATGAAGAAGAGCCTAACATCATCGAATCCGAGGCCATCCAGTGCAGGAGCTGATTCCACATCTTCGAAGAGGTCCACGTTCGCTCGATTCTCTGGGAAGAAAAGCGCGACAAAATTCTCGAGAACAACTTCGAGCACGGATTCAGCCAGCTCGAAACGAGACTCTCCTTCTAGTTCGCATAAGCGAGAGGGCAGACGCGAAATCTCCTCCGTCGACGGAGGCGAACGAGAATCGATTAATTGCACCACGATTAGCTCGATCGACTCCGAGAGCGTCCGAAGCGAGTCCAGCAAGCTTCGCGACGATCATTCTTGTCATTCCCGCGATTCTTCCGTCACCTCGAAGCATCGCCACGCGGACAAACCTGAAATTCAACCTTGGATAACCGGAAATGCTCGAGTGTCCTTCAACAGGAAGTACGGACAGGGGATGAAGACCTTATCCAAGAACTTGGAAGTTTCCAGGAGAAGTTCGATCATGAAGAGATCAAATACTTCGCAGCACACGGTCCCGATTTCTACCGATCATCCTCCAGTGGCTAGAGTTTCCGCTAAGAACGATGTAAGGCCGAAGAGCAATCAGCCAGTCAAATTGGAAGCGATCAAAAGCGAAACGGAAGAATCATCGAAGGTGGATCGGTTTCCGTCGACGAAAATCTTTGACAAAGCTGAATCTACGGGTCGAAAGCCGATCGACAATTTTGCTGAATCTCCACAACGATTTTCTGAAGAACCTAAGTTAACGAAAGAGGCGGAGAAGGATCATTGTTCGGCCAAGTCCTTGAAGAGTCACCCGGAACGGTCTTCGAAACTATATAAACAACAAAGATCCAAAACAGTTGGTCCTGCGGTGACTAAAGTGAGTCCCAGATTAAAGGACCAGGTGCTTGAAAGCGTCCCTATGGATCCAAACTTGGACAAAATGGCGGCTGAGAGCGGCAGAAACTTCAAGGAGGACGTTAGGCAAAAGCGGAGGACGAAAGTGGACTTAAATTCGAGGAATAAGGAGGAGAAGACAGTCGTTCAGACTCCGGAAGACAATAGTAGAAGTACAGCAGTTAAAAACTTGGGATCTACGACGACAACAAAGGGTTATTCTTCTGGAAAAAAGATGTCCGCCACTTCGAGAAGTTTTCAGCAGAAAACGGCGGAGTCTAAAGAGAGCACCATGTTGAATAACAACGTGAATGTTTCAAGGTCGACGAGAATAAGGTCCAGTAAGTCTCCACCGTGCGATAGGAAGACTCTGAAGAATTCTAGAACTGAAAAAAGCGGGGTTAGGTTAGGTTTGAAAGAATTTGGCCCAGATGGATTGAAGCTGCCTCGTCGCGATTCAAAAGCTGGCATAGCCATGCAAGCTGGTTTAAAAAAGTATATAAAAAAATTGAAACGAGTACTTTCGGATCGCGATGACGCTAATATAGGGGAATTGGCGTCTTTGAGTTTAACGGACGCCATTTTGCCGGACTTAGAGTCCACACTGTCGACTGTCGAGGTTCAGCAAGTTCAGAATTTGCTGAACATGGCGGAGAAAAAGTCTGAATTGTTGCAGAAAGATTTGAGAGTCTTTGAGAGTGTGTTATAGATTTTAAAACATATATGTATCATATTCATATAATATGCACATGTGCTGATTTGTGAAATTTTTTACGGTAATATTACATTCTGTTTTGAGATTGTGTGAATTGAGGTAGACCAAAGTCACGAAAGAGTTTGATATCAAAATATCTTTTTGTTTTACAATTATTTTTACGAGGTTTTTATAGAGTTTATTATTATGCAGATATATATTAAATAAAAAATGATTTGTTCATGTTGTGCAAATATGGACGGAGAGTGACAGTTGTTGAAGGTTGTAGGTGCAGAGAAAGATTTATCTTGCAGATTTCAATGACCTTGATATACAATTATACATACAATCTATCTAAATTTAAAATTGCTTATGGAAGCAAATTTTATATCTTGTCATGAATTATATGGAATTTTAATTTTGTTATTTAAACAGACTTTATGAATGAATAATCTAAATTAACAATGATATATTTCCTTTTAAACTTTATCAAACATATTAGGTTTCTTTATTATAAACTTCTGTAAGGTGCGTAGTTTAATGTCAGGGAGAAAGTTAGCAAGGTTTATTAATATCTTTACTTTGAGTAAATATATTATGTATATAAATGTATTTTTTATTACACATATATATAAATTTGTATATTTGTAAATTTCAGTATTTGGAAATTTTGATGTTTGAATATTTAATGTTTTGAAAATTTTAGTTGGAGAATTTTGGTGCTATTAAAATTTAAGATTTTAGAATTTAGGGATTTGGAAATATAAAATTCTAGAGTTTAGGGATTTAAAAATGTGAAATTCTAGAATTTAGGAATTTAGAACACTAACAGTAAAACACAAGAAGTGTGTCCAACATTTTCTTTCAGACACATATTATTCATTTCAGTTTCACAAAGTACAAGAAATTGCTAAAAATCTTTAAGTACGTTGTAACTTTCGAGAGCCTTTTCTGGAAACATAAGGTTGGTAGTATTCCTAACCTAACACGTAACATCAAAAGATTGTGGAAATGTTTCAAGGAACATATATAAATACAAATTCTTTTGATTGTATTTTTAAAACTTCATAACAATTTATATTAACAAAAATCGTTGTTCAATAAAGTAATTACTTCAGTACTTTGTGTTAAGTTACACGTACTACCAACCTCATACTTCAAAAAAGTCAGAAGGGATACGCAGTCGTACAGTTCTTTGTTAGAATTTATGTACAATTTACCGATATAAAATAATTTTTGAAAATACAATGGACTTTATCCTAAGGACGTTAAAAACAAAAGAAAAAGAAACGAATTCAATGTTAGGTTAGGTATATTACCATTCTCATATTTTAATGTTACTCAAAGTATACTGTTGAATTCTTTGTTACGATTTATACAAAATATGCCGGCGTAAAATAATTCATAAAGTTACAAGGTACTTCTACTAAGCGCAATATTTAAAAAAAAATCACAAATTCAGTGTTGTACACTGCTAATTTTATAAATTTGAAGTAGATGATGCAGTGCACTAGCAATCTTGCATGAAAAATTCAATAAAAATAATCGCCGAATAAAAAAGTTATTACAATTTCAAATTGTTTCATGACTTTTGGTCTACTGTGTTCGATTCGCCATTAAGACACCGACAGCGTTCGATAAAGTTAAGGATGAAAGTTCGTCCAAGTTTTGTTGTGAAATTGAGTTTCCAGAGGTGCTCCCTTTGATTGTGATTTATTAAATTTCTGTGTCTCTGTTCGTCACGGTAAGCATCATGATCGTAAGATTTAAAATTCTGCGCTGCGAAGTTGGGTTGGAAAGGAAAAGGAGGGGTTGAACAGATAACGCACCTGTTACCGATTTAATTAAGTCACTCGGATAGTCGCCATGTTATATACTGCGATAATATTATCGCGTTATGACTTTGTAGTTCTTTGTGATATATCACGACTTTGAAAGTGAATTTACATTGTTCCTACTTTGTATAAAATAATTACTCCTTTATATTTATATTGAAGTAAAAAGACTTTTCTACTGAAACACTGGATGTTTATTTATTTCTCAAGTAATATTATAGTTTTCTGTTTATTTACATTGGAATAAAAAGATATTTGAACTGAAGCACTACATATTTATTTTTTTTGTCAAAGTTGTCGATTTCTTTGTCAAAGGGTATAGTCGAATAAGGAGGTCAAAAGAGCCTTTGCACCAAATTAATTAATGAATGTATCAGTTAGTAGACTGTTCAAAGAAAATAATTTGCCCGATATCAAGCTGATACCCTTATTGAAAGGTTAATTACAGGGTGCAATTTAAAGTTTAAACTTTATATCTTTTGTTGTACCGTATGGAAAATTTACAAAAGAAATGAAAGATATTCTGCTCTATGGCATACGTGTTTGTGAATTTTTTTTTTTAATTTTTAACTGCAAAATGTATTTTTAATAAGCTCGAGAAGTTTAAAAATATTTTTTCTTTAATAGAAATTACTAAATAACCATATTTATATTTTTGTAGTATTACAAGATTTATTTGCCAAATTTATGTTATAAATTTTTATTTATTTACATCGAAGTAAAGAGATTTTCGGACTGAAGTACTGACAATGAGTGTTCATTTATTAGTCAAATTTATATTATTGATTTCCATTTTCTTTCATACGGAAACTGA
Source organism: Megachile willughbiella (assembly GCA_945859595.2). Classification (NCBI taxonomy): domain Eukaryota; kingdom Metazoa; phylum Arthropoda; class Insecta; order Hymenoptera; family Megachilidae; genus Megachile; species Megachile willughbiella. The sequence continues at coordinate 19,083,610 of OX243796.1, forward strand.
TGTGTCTTCTTTGCTACAAGTTTTTTATAAACAAAATTATATTTCTGATATTTATAACACAATGCATTGTTTGATTTTATAGAATAATGTATTTTATTTAATTTATAAAAAAACAAAGTTTGTTATTTATTATACATATAATAGATTTAATGTATTTTATGTATTATGTTATATATATATATATTGTTGTATATCTTAAATGTACAACAAAATACACATTTTGAAATTATATAACATAATAATTTTATTAATTAATTATAAATCAAATATATATAACATGTACATTAAATTTATAATACAACACATTTTTTAAATTCATAATTCAAAAATTAAACACAAAAATCTCTAAACGAATTTTTTAAAGTTTATTCTAACCCCGTTTTTTCTTACTTATTTCATACTCGACAAGCTTGCTTAATTACATTTTAATTACACTACATCTGTTAGCTGTTTTATTTCTTCCGCTGATCATACTTTTATTCCTATGAAAAGAATATGATTTTATAATACTTGACTTAAAGTTAATAATATCGTAGTATTGTAAATAAATTAATTAGATATTTCATCGATATTACTATCTTACAAAGTAATTATTTTCAAAGTAACTTTTAACTTTTCCAGACACAATATTTCGTCCATGCAACATAGTTTAATCTAAAAAAAAAAAAAAAAAACGGACCATAAGCCCTTCATACATGCATTCCAACAAAGGCACAATAAATATATTTTTTCATAACGGGTTCGATGAATACAAAATTACATAAAATATGTATGTAAATATCATTGCAGATTTCTATTTTTAATAACTGAGAAATAAAAATTCAGTCTTGCAAGAGTTACAATAAAATAACGCAATCATATCTCAAAAACAAATTTTTAACATAAATTTTTAGCATATGAAAACAAAATTATAATATTTTAGTACATTAACATTGATTTGTTTTATTAAAATATTTTGGTATACTAAAATATTAAAATATTAAAACAAAATAATATTATATATCAAAATACTGAAATCAAACAATATAATACATTAAAATATTTAAATGAAATAAAATAGTAATTTGCACTCAAAAGGTGACTCAATCTCACCTTTCGATTCAATACAACAATTAGAACTAATCGTAAGTATTCTTTAACTAAATCTATAGTATTACACATGAGTCGTCGGAATATAGAGAAATAGGTTATGATAGTAGTAAATAATAAAAAAAATAATAACATAGAATTAATAACTTTAATAATGGAATTCGAAAGTAATCACCAAACTCTTCAATTAAACATAAAAAATAACTTCAACTCTAAACGATTAAAATACTGAAATAAAATGATTATATTAAAATTATTCAAAATAATAAAATACTGAAATAAAATGATTATATTAAAATTATTCGAAAGATTAAAATACTCAAGTAAAATGATTATATTAAATTCGTGTAACATATGATTTGAAGTAAGATTTCAAACTACGTCATTTAAAACGTGACCAGGATTTCTTCCAAGGTTCGTCCTAAAATTTTCCATCGTTCTTGCCGATCAATTTCCGTCTGTTTCAAGTGCACGACCTGGTTCTCGATCAATTAAGCGTGCGAGACTCGTTAAACGATCCCGACGATTCTTTTAGTGATTTATGCGATCCATGGCGTGGACGGTCACCGTGTCGACGACACTGCTATTAATAATGCATAACGAGAAAGGAGGACGTCGTCGACGGAACGTAAACTATCCTCCCGACGTCGTCGTCGATGTGGTCGTCGCGATTTTACTCCACTTCGTGTACTTGTTACTGGCACACGGTAAGAACAATTTTCCCCGGGATGACGACACCCACTTGCAGAGCACGAAGAAAGAACTCGAAGATACTCTGTGTCTCGATACAGTCTGCAATCTTGTTCGAGGTTTACGACACGGTTGTTAACAGTCAGCCTCTCTTCCTCTATGATTTTCTGCGCTCGATTCCCACGGCTTCGAGCTGATCTTCTTCCGAGTACCTCGTAAATTTTATTCTGAACGGACCAGCTGGAAATGAATTATTTACAGTGGTTCCCGAATGTAAGGTACAACGTCTCCTCCGGGTGCCAGGAAGTCATCCCCACCACCGATTTCTTCGAGTCGCTCACGGATTCGTGAAGTTTACTCGAAAAGGGATTTATTTAGTTCAGTTTATTTGTTTTCTTCCGCTACGGTATATGGCGTTCGAGTCTACAGTGTCATTTGCTTAACCCTTTCCCGTGCTTTGACAAGTCTCACTCGTGACGCACTTACAGCTCAAATGTGACAAACCTTACTCAAATTCTGAATACTCTTCAACTTGAAATTTAGGTCCAACTATAAGTTGCATTATCAAAGATCCCTGAATATAAAATACACACAACACTTTAATTTTCTTTGTTCGTTTTAATGTTATAGCCCTGGATAGTTAGTCTTGACTGACGCATTTGATAAATAAATGGCACGGGAAGGGGTTAACGAACTTAACCATGTAATTTTGAAGACGGAGAAATACGTTAAAATATCTACTGACAAGAGAAACTGGTGACTGATACACGATGATTTTTATCAAACTTTGCAGAATCTTAGACCTATCTAAAAATGTAATTTTTTGGTGACCACTTTTTATTTTAAGAGAAAAACCGATCCTTTATATAAATGCTTATAAATCATAAACGAGGGAAGATATTAAAAAATGTTTGAAACAAAAGTTACACCGTTTCTTTAGATCAACAAATCTATGTAAAATGTTTTTAGAAAAATATTGGTTTTACTAAAATTAAGTCTATCCCCATTTTCTTTTTTTAATTTTAACTTTTTGTTGTTGTGAATAAAAGCGTTTGTTCTTTACAAAATTTGTAATGTATTGCAGCATAGTAATTATTGCAGATATTCTATATAAAAATGGCAGTATATGTTTTGGGTACTTTCATTATTTATCATGCAATAAATTCACTGACTAAATTATTTTCAATCGTGACTATTGCATATTAAATCTCAAGCATGATGTTTATCAATGTAGGAACATGAAAATGTATAATTTTAGGAATTTTTAGATGTAGGATATGAAGATTTGGGAATTTACAAATTTATAAATCTTGGGATTGTGAAGTTGGAAATTTAGATTTTTCTATTTTTATAAATAAAGAATTTTTCAGTTCAGATTATAAATGATTTGACAGTTCAATTAGATAGAATTTTGGAAATTTTTGTAATCGATAATTAACGAATTTTTAATTTAGGCAATTTGGGGCAATAGCAATTTGTAAATTTATAGTTTGTAACTGCGTGAATTTAGGGATTTGTAAATATGGCAATTCATAAATTTAAAAATTTATAAGTTTGATAATTTGAACGTTAGGAAGTTTGAGTATCTTAAAATTTGGAATTTTAATTTAGGTAATTTGGAATTATTTTAATTCGTAAACTTGTAATTTTCTAAATTCATAAATTTGTAAATTTGTGAATTTGCAAGTTTCAAAATTTAAAGATTTCGAAATGTCAGAATGTGTAAATTTAGAAATTTGAAAACTTGGTACTTTGAACATTAGAAAGTTTCGAAATTTTTAAATTTGAAATTTTGAAATATTTGATGCCAGAAATTTGAAAATTAAAAAATTTTCTAAGTTTACAATTTGATTGTTTCGAGACTTGGACATTTTTTAAACTAAAATTGATTAAATTTTTGAATTTAGGTCACTTAGGGATTTGGTGATTTAAAAATTTATAAACTTGGAAATGTAACGACTCGAGAATGTGAGAATTTATTAATTTACAATCTCAAATATTTGAAAATTCGTCAATTTGGGGAAGTTTGTTAATTTTGCAATTGGAGTTTCGTAAATATTTAAATTCAGAAATTTGTAAAATAAAAGTGCAAAAGTTTGATGAGTTGGAAATTGGAAAATCTGTTTAATCAAAAAAACGAAAGACTACATAACATGTGTGTTTAGGAATAAAAAAGCTTCTGAAATAAAAAATTACGAAATTTTTAATCTCACAATTAGGTCATTTGAAGGTCTGGTGATTAAAAAACTTAAAAATGTTAAAATTTGGTCATTTTTATATTTAGAATTTCACAAATGTCTAAATTCAGATTTTACAAATTTGAAGATTTAAAAATTAAGAAATATGAATATTTGTAAATTTTTTAATCCACAAATTTGAAAATATAGGGATTTATATATTCATATATTTAATAATTTGAAGACTACATATTTGACCTCCTAAAATCAGAGGAAAATGTAGTAAGTACTTCTCCCACTACACTCGTTCCTCCACAAAGCAACATGTAATTTAACATGACGTTGCAGGACGGTTAACTCTACAACGCGAGGCCAAATAATACTAAGTTATATAACTCGTGGTGATATAACGTGAAGCTACACAATACGTAACTATTTAATTCATAACTTCACAACACCAGTTTATAACACAACATCTATTCGCTGCGATAAGAGCAAAACTCGATTACAACTTTCCACTCGGTTACGCGGCTAAATATACTTCAAACAATTTATTATTCATCCAAAAGGTACCGAAAATTAATTATACTCATACAAAATTGCTCAATAGACGATTTTATACAATAACCTCCGCCGACAATATTCAGCGACGATTAAACGACGCGAGGAACTTTAATTGTTTGGAGTCTTAATATTTGCCGATACATTTTATGGATCAGTAGCCGAGATGTTACGGTGTTCCATATTAGGTGCAATTAACCTACTCAGATTCATACTTCTGCTAAAGCTAGAAATAAAACTGCGAAATCTCCGGCGAGCGATTATGGTCTAATGGACAATTTAAAAAGTCATAAATGATGCTGACATATGTTCAGTTTTTAGCAAATTGCGATGGAACATTTTGTAGATGGACACGATAGTACTATAGGTAAACGGAAACTTCTGTGTATGTGCGTCGCAGCGTCGGCAATATTTAGTGACGATTAAACGATGCTAAGTGGACTGTAGCTTGAATAATTTTATAACACTGATATGTGCTTCCTACTTGTTTCTAATGATGTTCCAAACTGAATGACTGCGTGTCTATATGTATCCGACGTTGTTCCGAAGTGAACAACCTCGTGTCTGTGTATCGGACGTTGTCTCGAAGTGATCAATCTCGTGTCTGTTTCGTGTATATCTGTTCGATTGCTAATTTCACAAGATGAAGGCTCGATGTGGACATACAATTTTTACGAACAAGGCTGAGGGAAATAGTTCTTAATTTTTATTGGATACACAAATTCGAGTGGAAATGGGAATTCAAGTGACGTACGCGATGGGTCTAGTTATTCTACAAAAAGTGGCCGCAGCAAGTAATAAACGAAGCAATACCTCGATATAAATAGGAAACTGCAAATAAAGGACTCTATTATTAAGATTAAGGGTTCTGGCAACCCGATTTGAATACTAATAAACTCAACATACTCGATAGGATGTAACGACTCCTTGGATGTTATTGATGCTACAGTTACCTATTGATTTGAACCTGTACAAAGTGTCCGGAGAAACTGAAAACAGTATATTATTGTATCGACAGGAACTTGGGTCGAGGTCTGACTCTCTCGCTGTGGTATTGTATTCTAAAACCTAACAATCTGTTGTTAGGACCCTCAATGACGTTTATTGCCACGTCGAAACTGTTCCTCTGCTGTGACAAGAAATTCAGCAAGCCCTAATCGTGATTTGTTTAGCAAAATTAATCGCTTGAACAGGCATCAGCTAACAACAACTCAAAGTTCTAAGTAGTTTACATCACGTCGTAGTTAATATTAATCCGTGCTCGTTCGATAATTTCCGTCAGTGCGGTAAGGAGAATTGGTAATCGATAAAAAGGGAGCGGTTGCACGCTCAACGGTCAAAATTACACTGTCGAGAGGAACGACAAGAAATCTCGTGACGCGAATATCGTTAATGGCTTTGCCCGTCTGAAACGGAATTGCGCACTGTATCCGGTCGCAGGAATATAAATCAGCTGTTTCATGTCTTCCGAGCGTGGCTGCGATTATTAATCAACGTCATTTGAATCTCGCGCCACTAGAGCCGCACTCCTAATAGTCATCGGTCAGCTGTATCAATTACGCTGGGAACTAATTCGTATCCTAGTGGGAATCACGGTTATCGATTTCCTATGACGGGTAATTTGTCGATGACTTTTATTGGAAAGGAAACGATGGTCATCATCATTGTCGTTGTCGTGATCGGTTCGATCTTTCAACCATTCCATCGAGTGAGTTATCAAATTGGTAGATGAATTGGTGTAAATTATATTTATTTGTTATTAGATAAACTGTAGTTTCATGATGGATTATTTAATGAAAATAAAAGCTATACAAGTTTTTATCTTTATTGAAATAATAATAAAGCAATTGATTTTTTTATTTGTTTTTAACGTAGATTGTCGAATTATTTTATAACGTTGAAAAGTTCATGCAATTTGTATAACTATCAATTGCAGTGATTTTATATTTAACGAGTGAGGTGTTTAAATTTATTCAATCAATAACGTACTTATATTTATTTAATGGTTAACCGATTTGCATTTGTTCAATCGTTCAATCATTTAAATTCACTTAATCGATATCATTTATTTCGTTTTGGTAATTAATAATTCAATTTATTTGATTAAATTATATTTAATGTTTCTAGTTCTAGTTTATAGTTTTTTAAAATTTACAGAATTATTTATATTAATAAAATAAATGATTTTAAATAATAAATATACCATCAATTATCATCTCATTTATTTGCATATTCGTTAATTAATCATTCATTTCTAGTAATTAATCGTTTATTCGCATAATCCTCACAAGCAAAAAAGAAGAAGAATTTAAAAAGGAAAAATAAGTTCGTCTTGAAAGAAAAAGAAAAGGAAAATGTTAAAATTAACACATTTACAATATTAACTGATAATTTTGCTTTAATTACCTTATTTTATTCTCCTCAATCTTTTTTTCTCGAAGTCGGTTTTATTTCTTTTTCTTTGAAAATATAATTTTTCAATTTTCCGTTTAATTTGGTACTTTAGTCCTTCATTGATTCTATTATAACATTACTAATTTATTGCAAAAATGTAAATTTATATCGAAAAAATAAACTATAATAAACTGTATTTTGGAGTAGCAATATAACACTTACTAGTAGTAGTTTGTAACGTATTATTTATCTACTAATACTATTTTTGCAATGTAACACTTAACTATTAATTTGTAATGTTTTGAATTACTATAATTCAGAAAAAATTGAGTTTTAAAAATTACTTGAGCCTGACTACCCCATAAAAAATGAATTATAAATTTTATAAATCTACTTTATCTTCTCTAAAATAAATTAAATATAAAATTTTATTTTTATTTCACATGACACTCATGTAATTATGATATAAATTTTTCGTAAGTTTTATGTAAGTTTTACTATTCATGGTTGGCAAGAATAAAAGCAATACTATTTTTCATTTTATATGCAGAGAGATCCAATAGCTATGTCTACCATGAATATTTTAGGTATTTACAACAGTGTAGGATATTATACATAAAAATATTAAGGGAAACATACTACGATGTAAATATTTTTTGCGTAGATGGTGGTACAAAGGAAATATGAAGGTCTACTTTGTTTTTCCAAACGGAACAGCGTATTTTCATTACTGCAATCGATCCTACGGAATGTTTTGCGTACAAAGTATTAAGGTGTAAAGTAAAAAAGTCAGTAACTGGAGAGATATTTTATATTTTAAAGTAGGATATTTATACGACGGTCCGAAATATCTCGCGAACTTTTTATTTATTTAAATTGCATTCTAACATTTTTTACATGGGATATTTCGAACAATCGATTTCGATAAAAAATATGAAATTCCGCTAAAAAAGAAGGAATTCAATTAATTTTTCAGAATACGGAAATATATATTCTTTTTTTTTACAGAAAAAAGTCCTCTTTTTTTGCAGAAAAAAAAATGTTAGAATGCAATTCAAATAAATAGAAATTCATGAAAAATTTTAAATTATACAAAATATTACACTTAAATGTAAAGTAATTGACGAACTATTGCTTCTTCTTACCTTAAGCCTAAATTTTTAGGAAAAATATTCTGAACGATTGATTGATGTCAGAAAAAGTATTCAATTGCTCGAAACAAATTAATTTGCACATCATTCAATGTTTTCATCAAAACAAAAATTTGTACTGCACTAATATCTCTGTCTATATCATATATTTTTTGTATACAACAATTTTTTATTTTACATCAATACAATTAACAGAAATATTATATGTGGACATAGTTATTGTACCGACTTACACACATCCACTCATTGTTAAATTGACAAAAAATTAGTCGAAGTCATTCTTGCCGTAAACAAATGTTCTTACAAATATTTCAATGAATTCTCGAATAAATTTTCTTCGGAAATTAAGCATTATTTAAGAAAATTTTATATTCTTGACTTATTTTTTTATGTAGAATCGTTACCTCTCCCCTAAATATTCAAACGATGAGACAATACGCATATAAACATAAATTTAAAATTCGTGTTACTATAAATTCTATATAAAGTGAGAAAATACATTAAAGAAATCAACACACTTGTTAGAATTTTCTATATTTTAACAGAATTATGTGAAACGCTCTGTATAAGTACACAAATCAAAAACTAAAATATTTATCGATTATACGTGAAAATTTTTGAACGAATGAACTACGATCGAAAAAAATTAATAATATAATTAAAAATAAGATGATATTTGGATTATACTGTTTTCGATGAGCAGATAAATAAATAAAATTCCAAACTGGTTAAATTAATATCGCAAGCTTGGGAATATTTATTGTATTATTAGGATACTCGTGTGCATAAATGAGTATAGTAGTGGTATTGATATTTTCTATGACTCTCACTATTCTCCCAAGCGGAAATTACGTTCTGTTATGTTATCATCAACGTATTTCAGTACTTCGTTAAGCGAAGATTATGCATTCTATTGTTGTAGTTTTCATACTACAAAGAGCTTATCCTGTTAAGTATGCATAAGAGTAATAATAACAATAACAACTGTAATATCAAAACCTCAAGCTCCAATAAGAGGAATAACAATAACAAAGATAAATGGATGCTGTTGACCTAGTGGATAATACAACGTTATTTTTCGTCTGCCATTCAAATATTTAAAATGCGTGGCCAACTTATTATAATCATAAAAAAATTCGTAATTGTTGAATTTTCATTTCAATTAAATTAGCAGAAATAAATGTATGTATTGAAAAGTCGATAATCGAGTTCGTGCGTCAATCGATTACTTGTGAGATACCGTTCGATTTTGATCGGACCTTTGTGTGTTAGAAAATCTATATACTTCTTCGTTATTGTTTTCTTGTTAATAATTTTTCATACGTATAAAAATATATTGGGTTATTTAGATTTTCATAAATCAAGTTTAATTAACATATTTTAAAGAGGTCCTTCCAAGTCGTTTTTCTTAAATAATAAATTCATTTAGTCTTTTTAAAGTTACTGTGTATTTGTTTTATTTTAAATATTATAATCTTCCCATATTCCATCAGTAATTTTTTAAGTTACTTAATTTTGGAATTTTCAAATATTCAAGTTCTTAGATTGTCAAATTTTTAAATATTCAAATTTGCAAAGTTTCGAATCTTTAAATTGCTAAACTTTCAATATTCCTAAACACCTAATTGGTAATTATGTAGATGATTGACGACCTCATCGATTTCGATGACCTTGAAATATTTTGTCAAAGTTATTATTCTGAACAACTTTTCTTGTATATGTTACTTGGCCTTAGTTTCCAAGATATACGTAAAAATATATTACAGTATTTTAGGGTGGACCCCTGGACTCTCACCCCAAAAAATGTAGGCCAATCGTATCTATACATTTGCAGAACTTGAGACTAAACTCATTCAGGACTCGTGGAGATATTTCAGAATACAATATTGTTCTATTTTAGGGGCGGTGGAACACGGAATTGTACCCGACCTTTGATTTGTTATATCTTCTAAACAAAAACCAAGCGACGGTAACGTGTATAGGGAAAAGTTGTTCAGAATAGTGACCTTGACAACATATTTCAAGGTCAACAAAATCAGTGAGGTCGTCTATCATCGGGGTCAGCAAAATTACCACCTAATTCTCTAAATTCATGAATTTCTATATTACTAAATTTTTTAATTTTCAAATTTCGAGATATTGACATTCTCAATATTCCAAATTCTACAATTTCTCCAATTTCCAAACTTCGAAACCTTCAAATTTCTAACTTTCTGTATTTCTAAATATCCAAATTTTCCTATTTTCAGATTGTTTGTTCCCTACATTTCTGGATTTCCAAATTATTGAGCATAAATCCTACAATTTTCATAATTTTATATTCCGAAATGTAAAGGACCTCAAATATCTATGTCCCCAAATTTCTAGGTTTTTAAATTCCTAGATATTCAAATTCCCAGACCTCTAAATTTTCGTATTTCCGTATTCCTCGATTCCCAAGTTCCTACGTTTCCTATATCCTCAAATTCTTAAATTTCCAATTTTTCAAATGGCCAAATCCCTAGATCTCAACTCCCAACGTCTCCAAATTCCTAGATTATCAAATTTCTAGATCTTTAAATTCCTAAATTAGGATAACCTTGAATTTGCCATATCCCTATATCCTCAAGTTTATAAGTTTCCTATATCCTCAAATTCCTAAATCCCCAAATCCCTAGATTCCAACTCCCAACGTCTCCAAATTCCTAGATTATCAAATTTCTAGATCTTTAAATTTCTAAATTGAGATAACCTTGAATTTGCCATATCCCTATATCCTCAAGTTTATAAGTTTCATATATCCTCAAATTCCTAAATATCTAAATCCCCAAATCCCTAGATCCCAACTCCCAACGTTCTCAAATTCCTAGATTATCAAATTTCTAGATCATTAAATTTCTAAATTGGCATATCCCTGAATTTGCCATGTCCCTAGATCCCCAAATTCCTAAGTTTCCTGTATCCTCAAATTCCTAAATATCTAAATCCCCAAATCCCTAGATCCCAACTCCCAAGGTTCCTAAATTCCTAAATTTTTTAATTTCTAGATCTTTAAATTTCTAAATTGCCATGTCCCTTAATCCCCAAATTCCAAGGTCCTTAAATTCCTAGGCTTCAAAAACCCTAAATTTCTAAATTAAAATGCCATATCCTTAAATTTCCATATCCATAGATGCTCAAACCCCATGGTCTTCAAATTTTCAAGTCCTCAAAAATACTTAAAAATCGACGAGTAGAGGATTGTCACATTTTCAGGAAAGGCAGATTTACTCCTAACTGTACATACACAGAGATTCGTAAAAGATTATGCACTTAAATCCTTGACTTATAACATCAAGTCAGACTTGCATATTACAGTTCAAATGTGACAAACCTAAATCATATTTGCACAACGATTGAATTTTGAGTTCAATACTAATTGTAATTTGTACAACTAAAGGTTGCTAAATGCAAAATATACCTAACATTTCAACTTTCAATATTTGTCTTAACATTGTAGTTATAATTAGTTAGCTTCGACTGACGCATCTGCCGAAGAAATGATAGGTTAAGGGATGATATAAATGATAGGTTAATTACATTACTATTATACATTTTTCTCCAGTTTCTAGTAAAATAATTGCAAACGAACAGATTAAATAATTTACTCTAAAGTTTTGTCATATTCTGACCATGATTGAATACCTATTGACAAATTTTTACGAACTGACGTGTTCCCTGTAGATTGAATCGAAAATATCAAAATTGTATCTCACCCACAAATGTCATTATTTAATTGGTTAATCGTCCTTATTTATAGTATTACAAACGAGATAACGTTAATACATTTTCAGATACTCTGTTATTCCAAATTACTGATAGTATTCTGAATTTACTACAATTCCTTTACCATTTACTTATAATTATTTATAGACTTGCTAACGAAAACTCTACAATTTACGGGTAAAAATATTTCAAACAAAAGTCATCGAACAAATGAAATAGAGATCGTATGTAACGATAATGGACATAGAAATTTCTTCAAATGGATTGTGTAATTTATTAACGTATACGAGCGTAAATCATCGGACGCGAAATTCTTAGTTTTCGCTGGTGTTTCACTTTATTTACGAACCACGCGAACGCACGTCACAAATTAATAAAAAAGGAGAAAGAGGTTTGAAACACTCGTGGCCATATCTCGAGAGAATAAATCAGCGCTATCAAGAATTTTAACCGATTGAATTACGGATGCCAACGTTTAATCGGGAAGCGATCGATGTCCCATGATTTACGTTCAGAAAAAAAGCGAGTCATGAAACATTCACATATCTCTTCGTCTGTGTTTCCGTGTTCTACCGTGACTCAACACTGATTTTTAATAAATGTTGCTATACTCTGTGTTCGTGACAGGATTGTTAATAAATTGCTGTTCGTTCGGTATTGAAAAAGAATATTGACGTTCAGAAGCAATTAATTCAGGATCATTTCTTCTTAATTTATTTATTTAATGTCTGTTTGTTTCATTTAACAGAAAATAAGCCTTTATTATATACAAAAATCATCGAGTCCAATTTTTCTTCGACGTTCAAGGTTTGAATCAAGAGGATGCTTTTTAAATTTGACCTAATTGGAAGTTTGATAGGACTTATAGCTGCGTGACAAATATTTCATCTTTAACATTGTGGAAGGTCTCCTAAAGCTATAAAGACGTGATTTTTCCATTGTGGCAATTTTAAAATAACGCTTCAGTTTGTAAAACATGTATTGTGAATTATTTTATTTCACTGCCTACTGTCTGTAATTTCAGCTTGCTAGACAGTAGCAAACACACATTGATATGTTGTCACATATAACATTTTATGTTACAATACATTTTACGTTACAATATATTTCGTGCTACAGTTTATTTTACGTTACATTTTGTGTTACAATTCATTTTACGTTGCAACAAATTATAAGTTACAATACATTCTACAGTACATTATATTACACGTTACAATATATTCTACGTTCAAATTTATTTCACATTACAATATGTTATATGTTTTATTACATTCTATGTTACAATCCATTTTGCGTTACAATTTATTTTACATCACATCATACTTTTTGCTACAACTAATTTTACATTATAGTACGTTATGTGTTGTAGTTTACTTCACGTTACAAACATTGCATGTTACACGTACTAGTTCATTTATATTTGTAGCAATCTTTTTCTTGTAGTCTAGTTTAATGATATATTATACATTTCCAATTAGTTTAATTTTCTTAAGTAGATTAATAACTATTGAGAAGTTACTTTTAAGTTGAGTAATTTATTGAATTATCCTATTATTCTTTTTACATATTTCTTGTGATTTATATAAATGTAATGTCATATACGTAATGTCATTTACATAAAATATTAAATATAAATGTTTAATAATAATTGGACATTCCTGTAAAATATACTTACTGTATAGTAATGTAATTCAAGATCGATAATTTCAATCGACTGTAAAACCTTAATATCGAATTAGATTTTGGACAGCAGGCTGCTGTGGTGGTTTCTGCAACGTTTTTATTAAGAATAAAAGGACTGTAATAAATAATAAAAATTAGTATTCAGTCTCTGGGAAATTTAGATATTAAAAGAAACCAATAGTATTAAAAATTGTAGTAATTATATTGCATTAACAAAACAAGTTTTGATAATTGTAATTAACTTATATAACTAATATAAATAATCTATAATACTATAATTAATTTTCATAATTAATTATAATTAATAAAATTAATATATAATTATCATTTTTTTATAATTAATTAATAATTAATTTAATTTATAATTCATTTTATAATACTATAATTAATTAATATAATTAATTTTCTTGTTAACTTTTTTAATTAGTGATACGAAAACTTTTTAGTTAGAATTTAAGAGAAATACAAATTTCAAAAGTACGGAATTTTCATAAATCCAGTTATTGTAATAATATTGTGACACATTAAGAAGTAGAGTAATGTTTCAGAAATTCATATTACAGTAAATGGTAACAAAGTATAAATTCGTAGTATCGGTATAATTACTAATTAATCATTTTTAATTAAAATACAAACGCAATACAGATCTCGTACTTACAGGATCTGAATAAACTTCTCATTCCATAAATAAACTAAATTTCCATAAATAAATTTATTCTGGTGACGTATAAAGAGCAATAGTGACATATCAATTAACTATAAATTAACGTTATCAATTAACTACCAATTATCAAATTGATAGCTACAATTTGATAAAATTATAATTCTAATTCAACGAAAATTATAATTTTATTGAACATATATAATATATAATAATATAATAATTAGAGTACCAAATTACAAATGATTTATTGTAACGTATCAAGTAATTTGTATTGACCCTGTTACAGTAATACATTAAGAATCGTGTATAGTAACGTATTAAATAATATTTATGAACCTTACAATTGTAGAACTACATTGAAAAGTATATATAGCAGAAAATCAAATAATCTTTACTAACCTTATAATTATGGTATCGTGTTACATATGATTTATAGTAACATATCAAATTGCAGCAACATTACATGTAATCGTTACTATCGTTATACTAATCGAAATCTTGCAAAGACATTCAGAAGCTTAATGATTTGCAGCATGATTTATCATGTCGTACACCGTGTGACAGTGTTATTCAATCCACTGTGTGACACGCATTAAATCATCTAGGAAAGTGTTTCAGTAACTTGTTTCGTGATGATAAATGTGACATTCCATTCTACTCGTTTACAGTCATGACACACACACGCGATCTGCTTAAACGAATACTTGAATATCTATCGATAGAGTTTGATGAAACAATATGCACTTCCTACTAATGTATCAATTGACCATAGAGATCGCTCATCGCCATGACAGGTTATCATGTTGATAGTCTATCGATCGATAAAGCAATCGATCTTTTAAAAATATTTAGAAATAAATATCGTCTATAATTAAAATTGACGAATTGGTTTTATTTTTTTATATATGAACATCTGAATTATGAATTTTATGGTTTGAAAGTTCAATATTGTTAATAATTTATTTTTGAATTAATTGCATATTGGAAACAGCGCTAATAGTAATAATGAATATAAGTTGATTGAATATAAATGAATTCTTCGAATCTTATGATTTTCAAATTGTTAAATTATACGATGTAGGTTGAATGATTAATGTTAGTTAATTTTGACATCATGTAATAAATGATTAATTGCATCGCAGGATGTAACGTGAACTGCCTTCGTGGGGAAGAGTTTCAGACGACTTACTTCCTATTTTAGAAGATTAAATATTTAAACATGAAAGTTTTCAATACTTCAAACTATCGATCTGTTCAATTTCTGAATATCTATTTTTCAAATTTCCAAATTCTTAAATTCTAAAATCTCATAAATTTTGAAATTCTCACATTTTTAAATTCTTAAATACACAAATTGCATTTCACAAATTTCACAAATTCCATAAAGTCCACAAATTTTACCAATTTCACCAATTGCACTAATTCTACCAATTCTATCAATTTCACCAGTTCTACCAATTCTACCAATTCTACCAATTCTACCAATTCTACCAATTTTACCGATTCTACCGATTTTACCGATTCTACCGATTCTACCAATTCTACAAATTCTACAAATTCTACAAATTCTACAAATTCTACAAATTCTACAAATTCTACAAATTCTACAAATTCTACACATTCTACCAATTCTACCACTCTCAAATTTTCTAATCCCACAAATTCTTAAATACCCAAATCTTTGTACTTCTAAATTTTCAAATTCTAAAATATCCGAAACTTTGATATTTGCACATTTTTTAATTTCCTAACTTCCCATATATCTCAAGTTTCCCAAGTTCTCATATATCTCAAATTTTCAAGTCTTCAACTCTTCAGTTTTCAAATCCCCAAATTTTTAGATGTAGTGAATCTTCAAATCCTCAAATCCTTAAATAAAAAAAATATAGTCAAAAATTTTCAAATCGCCAAATCCCCAAATCAAATTATCAAGTTCCTATATTCCTAACTGTCTCAATCTTCGCAAACTCCCCAGATTTCTAAATAACTGAATTTCCAGTTTCTCAAAATAACATTCCCAAACTTCCTAAATTTCCATAATCTAAAAAATCGAAATTTCCAGGTTCTTACATTCTGAAATTTCCCATATTTCCCCAATTTTTATATCTCCAGAATTTGAAATCTGTTAAATACTATATTCGATAGGACGTAAATTTGAAAATTTTCCAAACAGTAATAACATGACTGGAAAGATCCCTTTCTCCTAACTCGTTCGTTTCTATAGGAAAACCTATTGTACGAGTGTAAAATGGAATTAAATTAAATCTACATAAACTTGAATCGATCTATGTGACTTACCTTAGTGTTCTGGTGCTAGAGGTCATATAACGCTGAACTTTATAACGCAGTATTACACAATGCGATGCCATATATTTCGAATTTCTTCAATACCAGGTTATAACGCTGTGCTATACAACACTGAACTATACAATGCATAATGATACAACGTAAGATTTATACAGTACTTGATAATATAACATGCGACTGTACAAAGTGAGCCTATTCAATACGCTGTAATTTACTAAAATTTTAATAAAACCACCTTCATATTTAATTGTTACGAACGTATTAGGGACTCAGGTTTATGACATGATCGCCGGTCCGTGGCTGGAACCAGGGTTTAAATCGAGCCGTAGGTCAGAGTGTTGTGAACCACGTGGCAGGCATTAAAATTAACAAACTATGTAGATATTACCGTTGCTTGCTACATGGCAAAAAATAAGGAAAATTCTCAAGTCCATCTTGATGCTCAAATTATTAGAAAGTCTGGAAGGGGAGCCTGTGGGGGTTTACTTCTGCTGATTTAGGTTTTTGGCGATGAGATTTTCAGCAGCCACAGAGGCTAACTGTTCCGACCGTCGTACACAGAGTTTTTTTTTCGGAAAGCCCTTAATAGTTCACGCGTCTAATAAATTAATACAGTCCACTCATATAAAATATCATCGATCCTTCTTTCTATCAAAATTATCACCAATTCGGGTGCGAACAACAATTTTATTCAACTCACTTTCGCTCGTTGTGGCGTTCTTCGCTCACCAGACTTCTCATTACCCACCTTTCGGTATCTTTAACAATTTTTTGGACGTTTTGACCGATTTTAAGAAAGTTTGATCTGAGACAAAAAATCGTATCTGGCACGGTTTGGCCTGTACATTTGTATATGTGAGTGAGTGGTCGGGATGGGGCTATACATACAGGGTGTTACCTGTAACGCTACTCACGATTTTTCATCCACTTGTAGCCACCTTACAAAAAAAAGTTTAGAACAATATTTGTAGAGTATGAAGTGCACAATAGATATTAGTAAAGCAAATTTCGAAAACAGTTTGTTTTCTTGGCAGTCAAGGTCACCTTGGGTTTTTTAAATAGGAACATAGATTTTTTTTTATTCATAGCTTTAGAGGGCATCGAGACGAATTCAAAACACATATTACATGATATTTTTATTAACATATTTTTCGATTTACAGAAGTGGAAATGTGAAGTACTTAGCTTTTGACTTTGGTAGTGTAACCATTATTTGATTCCAAACAGATTACTGAATGTAAACACACGACTAGAATGAAAGAAAAATAGACTTTATTTAATTACATGTTCAAATGCATTCCACCTTCCATCAGGCAATATTCCGCTCTTGTACCTCGCATTTCCACTTCTGTAAATCGAGTAATATGTTAATAAAAATATCATGTAATATATGTTTTGAATTCGTCTCGATGTTCTCTAAAGCTATGAATAAAAAAAAATGTATGTTCCTATTTAAAAAACCCAAGGTGACCTTGACTTTGCCAAGAAAACAAACTGTTTCCGAAATTTGCTTTGCTAATATCTATTGTGCACTTCATACCCTGCAAATATTATTCTAAACTTTTTTTTGTAAGGTGACTGTAAGTGGGAGAAAAATCGTGAGTAGCGTTACAGGTAACACCCTGTATAGTACAGGACTAGCATAAATGATTAATTCGTTTTGAAAAGGCTATATCTTCAAAAGTACATGTTAGCGTCAATGTATTTTTAAGGGTCTTCGAGGACAATTAGCTGACGCTATTTTGCCTTAAAACAATTTGTGATAGGAATAGTGTTGCTAGGGATCTGGCCACGGAGTGGGGAAGGTGAGGATGCTGAAAGAGTATGAATGAAGTTCGGCACATTTGCCATGAATCGAGCGTAAAAAGAAATGAATGAGAGCGATCGTGTACTTTCGATAATTGTACATGGCGTTCGGTCGTGAATGTACGTAGAAAAGATTCAGCTATCCTATTCCTTCTGGTAAGAGGACTCTGTTGAATCACTGAGCACTTACCCCAGAATCCGTATCATTACGCATTGTGTGAGTGTATAGAAGTAGTTTTTCTGACATACACGTACGTCTAAAATTACACGTACACACATGAAAGTCATATGAACAGAACCACAAACTTACCAAGTCTACACCCCTCGACAAATGTTCTATATGTGCCCCTCTGGTGACACGACACACGTTCAGACAATAATTGAACTCATTCCGTACATTTTGCAGCATAGTCCTGTCAATTGTCTGCACTCCAATACTGATGTGTTCTTTGAGGTCCTTAACGTACCTCCACAGGAAGTCGCAGGGAGTTAAATCAAGGCATCTGGGAGGCCAGGAGAACAAAGTTAGGTTCTAGGGGGACAACGCATCAGTGCTGCAGTGCAGGCAATTGACAGGACTATGCTACAAAATGTATGGAATGAGCTCAATTATTGGCTGGACGTGTCACTAATAGGACACATATTGAACATTTTTAGAGGGGTATAAACTTAGTAAGTCTATGGTTCTTTTCATATACAGGGTGTCCCGCGACAGGTGTAAGTCCCTGAAAGGGGTTGTAGAGGACGTCATTCTGAACAAGATTTTCCTTTGCAAAAATGGGGTTTGAAGCTTCGTTTTTGAATTATTAAGGAAAAACACGGACCAATCAGAGCGCAGGAATTACGCGCGCCGAGAAGCGGGAGCGACAGCTTCGAGCCTTGCAGCTGAGCGCGAGCGCGATCAAGTGCGTACGCGCCGGGACAGTCTAAACGTTTAATAAGAAGCCCTTACAATAAAACGCAGTTAAATAATGAACAGAACAGTGACAACTAATGTTCACTATCCATTTTTCGTGAATACGCGATAAGCAAATTTGAATCAGACTCACCTAGTGTTTAAAAATAATCCTGTTCCAGTAAAATTGTGTTTCTATCACTTCATCGATCCTAATTTTTTGTAAAAATACACACTGCACAATATCTAATGTCACAACCTAGTCAGTGAACTCATTTCACTTCACTGTCACTTCTAATTGGTATTTTTAACTGTAATATTCTGCTACCATTGTTCACTAATTTCCTAATCAAATAATCACAGATAAAGAACGCGAATGAAAACGCTTGAATGATAATTCATCAATAATTTTAGTGACTTTTTATTTTCTCTTTGATGTTGAACACCCGACGATCTGTCCTAAACTGCCGAGCGCAACGCGATGAACATCTTCGACTGGAAATTTAGACAACAGTCCCTTGCAAGAAGGACGTTTGACATTCGAACGAAAGTGAGAGTATGCCTTTCTTTATAAAAAGGCAAAAACCGTTTTTGCCTTTTAGAAAGGGAAAGGGACAAGGTTTTTCGCGGACGCCTATGAAGCGACTGTCGAGCGAGCAAAACGGAACCGTTTAATTATTTTATGATTCCTTACCTGGACGGTCCGAACGGCCGAAAACGATGTCCAGAATTCTCACTTTCTTCAAACTCGGTACATTTGGAGTCACGATCGGCAGTTTAGGACAGAACGTTCGAAGCGAAACGTTAAAGAGAAAAAATCACTGAAGTTATTTTCGGATAATCGTTCACGCGTCTTCGCTTGTTCATCCATTGTTATTACATTAGGAAATTAGTGAAAAGTGACAACAAAATATTGCAGTGAACAGTGATAATAAAAAATAATAGTGAAGTGAACCGGCTGTGATATTAGCTATTGTGTGTTGTGTATTATTTATACGAATAGTTAGGATAAATGGAACGATCTAGTTACGAGGATCCATTTTCAATCAAGTAAGATTATTTTCAAACAGTTGGTGAGTCTTATTTTAATGGTTAATAAGTTTTGTGTAAATTTAAAATTACAGAAATTTAATTTTCTCAGTTTCTACTAATTACACATAACTAATTCCGTTCCTTCTTCATAAGGAATGAGTAAATGAACACTACTTTCAATAATTCTGTTGATTATTTAACTGAGTTTCGGTGTAAAGACTTCTCGTTAGACGATAGACTATTCCGAGGCAAAGGCACTTGATCGCGCTCGCGCTCAGCTGCAAGGCTCGAAGCTGTCGCTCCCGCTTCTCGGCGCGCGTAATTCCTGCGCTCTGATTGGTCCGTGTTTTTCCTTAATAATTCAAAAACGAAGCTTCAAACCCCATTTTTGCAAAGGAAAATCTTGTTCAGAATGACGTCCTCTACAACCCCTTTCAGGGACTTACACCTGTCGCGGGACACCCTGTATGTATGTATCATGTGTGTACGTGTGTAATACTTTTGAAGATATAGTCTTTTCAAAACGAATTAATCATTCATGCTAGCCCCGTATTTTGAAAAGACTCTTTGAATGTTTAATGAGACTACACAACGCGAGGTGATATAATACGAGTCTGTAAAGCGAGTCTATTCAACACGTTGTGATTTAACCCCTTGGCTTGTAACATCGAGTCAGACTCGTGACACATGTTACGGTTCAAATGTAACATACCTAAATCGTATTTGCAGAAAGATCGAATTTTGAGTTCTATACCACTTTAATTTGTATAATTAAAGATTGCTAAATCTAAAATATACTCAACATTTCAACGTTCTTTATTTATCTTAATACTGCAGTAATAATTAGGCAGCCCTGACGAAAAACTTGTAGGTTAAGGGTTTAATAAAATTTGAATAAAACTCCTATATCTAGCAAGACAATTTTAATAGTTTTGATGAAACTATACATCGCGTGGCGATATAATGCGACACTATAAATCACGTGACGGTGCAATGCGAGATTATATAACGCAAGAATACCTGTGATGTCAAAATACAGGTTTTTTGCATTTGTAATACTTTTACCTACTGCATTCGTTAAGTGCATTTCTACTACCCTCAACGAGCGTCGCAAAGAAAATGCAATTTCAAGAAAGCGAAATTTAATAGTAATGTAACTTTCTTTCAAAAACCTGCAATGCCCATAAATCTACTCAATTTGAATCGAATCAGTCATATAGGAGAACATGGATGAAAGTAACATGCCTTTTCTGTATTTCTCATTTTATATAAGAAATGCTGATTTATATATCAGACTACTTATTTTATAGAAATATGAGTCATTTATTGTATATTAACACGCTTCGTGTCACATGCACCATTTGTGGTACACGTTAAAGTTGATCTGCAGACCACGTGTACCGTAAATGGTGCACGCAGAAATATTTATTTAATGCGCTGAAAATCATTTTGACCTGGAGATCATTTCCGATAAAAACGGCTTAGCATGGAACGTGTTAAAAATATATAAACAATTTCTTTTCAACTATAATATTTACATGTATAATTGTAAATAATAGGCTAGCACATTTTCACGTCACATTAATGTCTGGACATCTTACGGAAAATAAAGAATTTATATAAAATGTAGTAAAAGTTACTATTTTAATACTTTGTCCTTTACTATTTTGATAGACTTTTTGTTTAATGACCTCGGACATATTAAAAATAATTTTTTTCAAATATTCTTCAGAAACAGTGTGCCATTCCTCTTTCAGTCTCGTTTGTAATTCAACTTTTGAATTTATTGGTGTTTCTAATTCTTTGGTCTAAATCATCTCATAGATTCACTATGGGATTTATGTCTGAGGATTGTGAAACTTTTGGACTATTATAATGGACTATTGGATTATTAATTTCAATTATTTTTAACGTTAATTATATTTGTATATTGTTAAACTTAATATGATATTGCTATTATTTATTTACGCTCTTTATGTCGCTGTGTTTTGAAATATTCATGATGCACCGGAGGTGTATAAGATAACAACTGTTTCATACCATTATATTTTTCGTATGTAATAGGTATGGCATCATTAAACAAAGGACGCATTAAATTCTATATCCTCCATAGATATTTTATATAAAATAGTATGCGGCACATTTTTGCAATACCTCATCTAGCATATCTTCAGCCAGTTCAACTTTTCTGCGTTATTATTTTTTCTTATCCGTTTTCGAATTACGTTTTGTAGATTTTTTATTGACATGAAATTTTCCCGTTTCGTTACGTGTAAAATAAATTTATTATTTCATCTACATTGCTTTTTAACATTATATTCATCCTGTGACGTGAAATAAAACAAATGTAACCATGTGACCTACGTCTATGGAAATTGCACTTATACCCCTTTCATAATCAGTGGTTACGTAATATCTTTTGTCGGCCACTTTTAAAAGCATTGGAATTTGTTAAGATATTAAATACTAATTAGTTATAAATAAAAAGTTTACACTAAATTAAGCACAAATTACGTGATATATCACTTTTCCGCTTTCGAAGTAAACGGTCAAAATATTACTCGCTGCCCCCGCTTATCAAGAACTATTCCTCATTAATTTACCAATCTGTTCACAGATCGGCACCCACGTCAGTACCAACAACAACAACAGCAACGCTTCTCGAGGACCGACCACATAGCTTCTCCGTCGACTCATTACGGCAGGGGTCGTGTCGAGACCAGAATATTGCCACGACGTAGATGTTGCGCGTAAAGGATCGGGACCAGGTTGTTCCCAGACGAGCCGCAATAACCGAAAGTAATTTAACCGGCGAAGAAAGGCCGGTTCTGCGGCTGCGAGCATAAATTATGTCAAGAGAGTAGTTCCTCCGTCGATAGGGGAGCTGCCAGTTCGTTCCTCGCTTTAATTAAGTCTAATTAAAGCCGATCGATTTCGCGGGACTCTGTTCCAAGATCCGACGATACGAGTTTCCTTCTTTGAACGCTCGGCTCAACAGCTGACAAGTGATCTTCGACTTTTGACCCTTCACACGGAACGATCGAGCTTTGGCAATGAATGATGGCGACAACGGTGGACTGTTGTTTTGCGAAATTGATTAGGGTTATCGGGTTAATTGGTGATGAACGGTGTTCCTTTCTTTTTTTTACATTTCCCTTGTCTTCCTGAACTTAAACCTCCGTTGACGATCTGGGTCATCCTTGTTATTTCACTGCTTGAACTTTCTCAATTTGGAGACCGCGATTATATATTAACGCTCATTTTGTTCAAACTGTTCTTGATAAAAATAAAGATCGTGAAGTCAAATTTCGCTCGAGCCGACACAGATTGCCCATGGAGGATTGGGAAACTTCGAGTTCGAATTCCACTGTTTGAACACTTTCAGACCTAACTGTGTATTATACTTTCTGGAGAGGAACGATACCCGTGAGATCCAACTGTGTAATATTACACATCATCGTCGAAGATGTGTAACATTATTTCGTTGGATCAGAAAATGAATACTGAGGAAGAATTTGTTAAGAATGAATACTGCGCAAGATGAAGACACATACAACGGTCTTAGCACTTTCAGTCCCAACTGTGTAATATCATACGAGTCATCTGGGTACTATTACATATTCTAAAAAGGTTGAAAATTTAATTGTGTAATATTACACGCTATAGAGAGACGGGACCGACTTGACTGTGTAATATTACATATTCTGTAGGATTAATTTGTGTAATATTATGTATTCTGACAAATTAATGTGTGTAATATTACATACCCTGCAAAATTAATCTGTCGAACATTACATACCCTGTAAGATTAACGTGTGTAGCATTACATGCTCTTTAAGATTAATGTGTGTAATGTTACATACCTTTTAATGATTAATCTGTGTAATATTACATATCCTGCTGAGATCCAATTACAAAATAGTAGACATTCTAAAGCGATACTTGCAGATAAGATTGAATTATATAATATTATGCACTTTGGAGATACGGGATTCGAATAAAACCCAGCTGTGTAATATTACAGATTGTCGTTTAAGATGTGTAAAATTGGATCTGAACATACTAAATATGAAATTATCTCTGTGCAAGATGTGCAATATTACACGTTGCCTATCTAGTATGGCTAGTATTACACATTTGAATGTGAAAGTGTTAAAAGATAAATTTTTTGCAAACTGCAGACGCAAATCTCTTTTGCAGATTGCTGTGGCTTGCAAATTGCAGTCTTTATGCTCTCCATCCATCTGTATAATATTATTCATACTGATGAGGTCCAGTTTTATAATGTTGCACGTTCTAAAGAGATCGCATTTAAGTGAAATACCATACATTCTAAAGGTACCGCATTTACATGAAATGCAGTTGTGTAATATTACACATTACCAGCTAAAATGTGCAAAATTACATATTTGAGTTTGAACGTTTGATCTGAAGAAACAGGATACTATTAAATAAAATTTAAATACTTAATTTTATTAAATAAAGTTTAAACTTTCAATTTTACTAAATAAAATTCAGATTTTCAATTTTACTAAATAAAATTTAGATTTTCGATTTTATTAAAAAGAGTGTAGATTTTCTATTTTACTAAATAAAATTTATATTTTCAAATTTATTAAATAGAGTTTAGATTTTCAACTTTATTAAATAAAATTTGGATTCTCTATTTTATTAAATTAAATTTCTATTTTTAATTTTACTAAATAAAATTTAGATATTCAAATTTAGTAAACAGAGTTTAGATTTTCAACTTTATTAAATAAAATTTGGATTTTCTATTTTATTAAATAAAATTTATATTTTTAATTTTATTGAATAAAATTTAGATGTTCAATTTTAGTAAATGAAATTTTAATTTCTTATTTTATTAAATAAAATTTGTGTGCACATGACTATTAAGACACAAATAAATCTTATTACATTGCATCGTGATATTACACAGCTAAATCTGAAAGTGTTGAGATGAATTTCCTGCAAAGTGCAAACGTAATTCATACGGATTAATGTAAATTACAAACTGCAGTCTAAACTCACCCTGAAATCTAACTGTGTAATATTACACTTCACCCGCTATTCAAAACGTGTAATGTTACACAATTGAGCTTGAAAGCGTTATCATACGACATTATATCACGAAACTGTTTATCGTATTCAGATATAGACGTATAAACACTTTCCACATTATTATTAAACAAAATACAATACTAATTATCCGACAGATTGAAAAGTTGTATTATTTAAGCGATAATCTGATTTTTACAGAAAAACGTTTGTTTGCACTTTGTTGGTGTTTATGTATTAAAAAAATACGCCAGACTGTAAATTCTTAGTATGTACTTTATTAAAACTGCCATTACAACAAACTGCCATTCAATACTGCCTTTCGAGCAACTTCGAAACAGAGGAGCTCGCAGAAGAGGAATTCAGGTATTCTTTTTCTTCCTTCCCTTTTTTTTTCTTCTTTTTTGTATCTTTCTTGTTCTTTGTAATATACATATATATACATACATGTATTTGATACATAAATTTTATACATTTATTGTAATACCGTTACGATGGTAATCGAACGTTATTTTTTAACAATGATATGCGAGTGGCGTGGAGGGGTATCAATAAATAATAAACGAAACTTCGCTTACGCTATAAAGATCTTTGTTTCTTATCCTTTACGTTCCTTAAAACTATGTGTTCTCTTATTGTTACTGCAACTTTTGTCCCGTCAGTGCCGTCGATCACGGAGCTATCGAGTTCTCGTTTCGTGAGCATAAAAAGGTGCATACACGTCGCTGCCGATGCAAAGCGCGTTCGCGATTTTTGCATCGAGGTCTCGTTTGTATATCGATTTCGTTGCGACGATACAGTGTGGTTCGTTTTTGTATCGATGAAAAGAGAATTTTTTAACATTCTGATTACCATAATAGTCTACGACGCATCATGATGCAAACTCTCGCTCGCAAAAATTTTGTTTATAATGTAGTTATGTATTATAATATAATTATGTGTTATACATACGTATTTTGTTTCTAATACAATTGAGAAAAATGAAGTACGTATACATAGTTATGTACTGTACAAATACTCGAACTCTGCTATATTTTAAAATTTCAATTTAACATTTTTTATTTTTCTCACTTTTTGTATTATTGCTCGGAATATTATTTTTTTTCTGAAAATTGAAAACTTCGAAACTTGCTACGTCTCAGAATTTTTATTTAACATATTTTTATTTTTCTTGCATTTTATATTATTGCTTGCAATATTATTGTTTTTTTGGAAATTGAAAACTTGAGTTTTCGATAATTAGAACACGGTTGTATACATTACAGACATCATTTAAATGATTTATTTGGAAAATGATCATTTGAACAATATATTTTCTCATTTTCGTAGATATTTGAAATAATTAAGTTCTTTAATTATTTGGCTATGTAAAATAATTGTGTAGTAATTTCTACATGAGATTTTTTGTCAGATTATTTCATTAATCGCATATGAAAAAAATAATGTTTTATTGTGTATTAGAATACATTTTTGTTTAAGTAATTTCTAAAACACTTTGTAATTTCAGCAAACTTTTATGTCAGTATGTGTGGAAATTTGTGTTTCTAAAAATTGTGGTAAATAAACAGTTATGGTAAATTTATTTAAATGTAATAATAGATAATTTGACTTCAACCTTTTATATTGAATTATTTAATATTTTAAATGAAGGACTATAAAAAGTTATTCAACATTTCCAAATAATTGTCGTATTCAAAATTCAAATGTTATTTAAATTTTCACTCGAATATTACTGAAATAATTTTCAAAAAAATAGTAGCTATTAAAAAATATATTTACTAAACGGAACTAGATATAGAAACAAAAATATCGAAAGTTAAATAATTTCGCTGATATTTTAAAATTATGTCAACAGGAAGAACTACATATATGTCGCAAATAAATAAAATAATTTTATTGACTACTGCAACATAAACACAAGAACCAATTTCACACAATAGTTCATCGTCTAACAATTTACAAATTGCAAATTGTGTAATTAGAGTTCTGTTGCAATAATGACAAGTCACAAGTTAAAATCAGTAATATTATTAGTAATAATATCAGTACAGTGGTGCAAGGTAGCCTCGAGATATATTCGGCGAATTTGACATGGTAGTCAAAGTGTTAATAGTCCATTATCTCGAACCGTTGATGTTACACGTCTTCGTGATAGCTTCTCAACAATGTTATTCCACAAAGCAAGGATCTGCAGATGACAGAAGCATCGTGTTATATAACAGCAAACCACTTATATCGCCTATGCTTCGAGCAAACTCGAAAACGGATCTTACATCGAAACTCGCTCATCCGAGAACTTGAAGCTCCGCAATTGTCGACACATTTGCACGATAGAAACGAATAAAACTTTCTTTGCTCGCATTGTTTCTCTAAAAATGATCGTGAACAACGCTTATCGGTATAATCGAAGGTATCACAAACTTTTGATGACCTCTAATTACGTTTACTACATTATATTGTCCCTATATTTATTAAGAAGTGATTTAATCGACTGTTAATTAACAAAAGTTCATTCGTTACTAATTAAACTGTGAACTGTTAATAATTTGCGTAAAAAAGTAATTACAATAGTTGATACAAAATAATCAG
Organism: Megachile willughbiella; assembly: GCA_945859595.2. NCBI lineage: Eukaryota > Metazoa > Arthropoda > Insecta > Hymenoptera > Megachilidae > Megachile > Megachile willughbiella. The sequence continues at coordinate 19,111,453 of OX243796.1, forward strand.
TTCCTATGTAAATACAAATTTATAGGCCATTAATTTATTTCTGTTTTATTATAGATAGTTGGAAGAAATTGCGAAATAGTGCAGTTTGCGAGAAGGAATATTTCACCTTGAAACGACGGAACATGGGTCAATCGTGACCCAGAATTATGGAATATATATTGTGGTATTTAGAATAAAGTTAGGAACGTGCATTTTCTAGCGAAATAGTTCTATACATTGGAAATTAGTATTTAAGGGGAATAGAATCGAGTACAAAATTAAATTTGCAGTTGACTCTCGTTATATTGCATAACGGTGCGGTAACAGAGAAATTCAAGTTGACTTCTAGATATCTTCAAATCTGAATCTCCTAATTAAAGATTATGATTAAAATTTTCAACTTTGAGCTTTCAAATTTCAAATTTGAAATCTGAATTTCCTAATTAAAATGGTCAAATAATTATTTTTAAGTTCGAATTTTCAAATCTAAATTTTCAACTTCAAATTTCTAAATTAAAGTTGTCAAATATAAATTGTTCATTTTTGAGTCTCCAGATTTGGAATTTCAAATTTAAATTTCCTAACTTTAACTTTCAGATTTAAAGTTTCATGACGAAACTACGTAAAAGTCCATGAAGGTGGCAATATAACAAAAGTCTACTGTATCGTCGCTGTCTCAACGAATCCGCCGTTCAAAGGTTAAATAGCGAGAACATGAAATATCTATTTGTATAGACATTTTTAATTATGAATATTTTACAATAAATGGAAAATTATAGTTGTATAAAACATCAGAGACAAACACTTTCTATTTAATTATTTAGATATACTTTATACAATAATTGTTGATAAGAGAACAGTTGATCAGTGGACGAATAAGATATTTAACTGAAATAATTAGTAAATTTTAAGTTTCATATTTGTCTACATATTTTTTATTACTGTAATACACATTAACGTGGTAGTACGTATTTCATTTTCTGATAAAAATAATGATATTTTGGGATTCAAGAATTTATTAAGAAATTTTTCATATTTAATTATCAACACATTTGTTATCAAAATCACATATATATACAGGGTGTTTCAAAAATCGTGGTACAAACGTAATTCTGCATGTAAAAATAAGTAAAAAATTAAGAATCAGTCCCTCATATTCGTCTTTTTTACAGGAAAATTAATTTGAACAGCTTTCAATTATTTGTAACAACAAAATTAGCAACAAGGGAAGCGCGAACTGCGACGTCATTCTTACTAACATAATAATTAATGGATTATAAATCAATAAATGTAAATATTAATAGCGTTGAAAGATATTACCAGACATTATTTCTCGTAATATTACTGACATACTAATGAACAATGTTATAGATTTAAATTGCAGTATGATAAATACACGTAAATGACAGTACTAGAAAGGACAGTGACGAATAAGAAAATTGTGACAATGTTAAATATTTTATTTATTAATTTATGATGTCCATTAGTTGTTTTGTTAGCAAAATAATTATTGTAATTGACGTAAACAATTTTTACATAAATTTGATAATTTACACCGCTGTAAACAAATTTTTCCTGTAAATTTGTGTAAGCATTTTTAAATTTCATTTTCTCAAAGACAAAGTTGTGTATGAAAAAATGGATTCCTTTTTTTTATTTACTTTTGCATAATCACCATTCATCCATTAGGACCACGATTTTTGGAAAATCCTATAGAATGTGATATCTTCAATTTCTTATTTGAAATTAACTTTTTCTTTCAAATGCTTTAAAGTGATTGAAAATTAAACTCTGCTATATCATTTAAAAACAGTGCAATATGCGAATTACGTACATAGCCTACAATCACATATTTCATTTATGAAAGTAAACACATGGTCAAACATGGTTAAATTTTCAGTTGATAAATGCATATTGGTAACAAACGTGTTAATTAAAACGTCAAGCTTTAAGTACGTTATTTACTAGTTATTTAATAATTAGCATTAACAATTAAGTATTTATGAAATACTTAGTATTAAATAATCAGTTTTAATTAAATAGTATTATTACTAATTATTACATAATTACATTAATTTTTTATCGAAATACAAATCAAAAATAAAGTTTCTAATAACTATTTATATTTTTAAACTTGCATTTAATATTTTGTTTAAATTATAAAAATTAATATAGTAATATGTTCGATAAAATGGAATATTTCGATAAAATATGAATGTAAACTATTAAATAATTAGTAAGAATATAAATTGAATAATTATTAAATATCTAGCAAATAAGTTTACTAAATAAATTGATTTTTAATAATCAACGATGAAATGTCAAGGTTTATATATTCGTTTATGAAAAACGTAGCACCGCGTTAAAAATGTTACAAAAAGTAAATAGAAAAAAAGTCGACAAGTTTTTCAAATATTTCTGTCGATAAATATAAAATAGTAATACAAAGTATTCGAAGAGAGCAACGGAATACAACATCACGAGTAACTGTTACGAACTTGACACGAACATAATTCTGTTTACTAACTCAATCCACAAAGGACGTATTTACAAACTGAGGTAAACTTAATTGAAGATTACCCCTGCAAACAGGTAGTAAAACTCAATTTATGAACAACTGAATATTACGTTCGGACAAAAGTGCAACACGTTAACTGTCATAGTGAAAATAGCCTTGTGCAACGGGACACGTTAGACCTAAACTTAGCGTCAACAATTAATGCGGAAACTATCAGCGTGGTAAAATGAATGTTTTACAAGTTTCTTATTTTATTTCAAGAGTAGTGATTTACTACTCTAAAATAAATTGTATTTTAGTAGTGTTAAATTGTAAAATTTGTTCAGGTGGTTTTTCTGAAATCTGTGTTCATTTTTGCCAAGTTAAAGATCTAATATGTACATTAATTTATAGTCTGTTTATTTATTTTTCAACTTCATTTTTAAGTTCATTAAATTCATATTTTCAGGCAGTGTTGAGAATTGCTCGAAGAGGAATTTATTTGAACAGGAATAATTTGTTACTCATTATACATGTGAAAAGTTAATCTGTTATTTGTTAATTATTTTTTATTTCTTTAACTGTTTTGATATTGTCTTCCGATAAGAATATTCAACCATCTGAAATTTAAATATTTGAGTATTGGTATACTTGAATGTTTGCAGATCTGAAATTCAAATGTTTGAGTATTCCAATATCAGAAAGTCAATTATTGGAGTATTCAAAAATTTGAAATTTAAATATTTGAGTATTCGAATATCTGCAATTCGATTATTCGATTATTTAAAAATTTAGAGTTCAAATATTTTCAAATCTGTTCATTCTGAATGTTTCAGTATAAGGATATTTCAAAATTTAAATACATGCATTCAAAGATTTGAAATTTCAACATATGAGTATTTAATAATTTCAAATTCGAGTGCCTGAGTGATTGAGTAGTTGAATACTTAAATATTCATTCATTTTAATTATTATTTATTATTTAAATAATAAAATTATTGATTTGAAATTCAAACATTTCAATATTCAGTATTTGAACATTTAAAAACCTGAAATTTGAATATTTGAATGTCAAAAACTTTGAATTTAAATATTTCAATACTTGAAGGTTTAAAACACTAATGTAGATGTATTCCAACGTTAAAAATTCAAATACTTCAATATTCGAAGGTTTGTAACTTCAATGTTAAAATTTCAACGAATTCTTGGAATTCCAACACTTGAAATTCAAATACTTGAATGTTTAAAAAATTGAAATTATAAATATTTGAGTATTTGAATATTTCAAACTCGAATATTTAAATATTTTAATATTTGAAACTCAAAAATTTGAAATTCGAATATTTAAATACTCGAACGCTTATAACTCGAGTATCCTGTTTTCAATTACATACAATATTAAAAAAGAAATTAATTTTCTTTTTCTATATGAAAATTCCGGATGAAGATTGAAAAATAACAAATAACTGTTTATTTATTTGATATTCAGGAATGATGATTTATTAATTACTCATGGATAATAAATAAATCAAATTCGCTATAATAAATAGTTTCTATCCAACACTGTTCTCATATTAATAGTTTACATTATTAAAATATTACATTGTTAACACTATTTTACAAAACTTTGCATTGTTAACGCTATTTAAAGTATTGCTCTCTTCTGTTTTCATTATATGAAATTCCGAGCGTCACTCAGCTACCACCATGACAGTTTACATGTTCATAACCTAAAAATAAGCTTAACAGCAACTTAAAGACAAGCTTAGTTCATACAATATTACATGTTGCATAATACATACGCTTACAAAAATTAAATCTGTAAAGTTTACTAGTAAAAGAGTGAATCATATTTTGCAATTTTAGGCAAAACCCAATTTATCGAATGGAAAGCAATAAAACTACATATTGTATAATATACAAGATTACAAAAAATAAGCCTGTACTCTTTTTGAAAGAAGAGAAGTATAATTCGCAATTTCAGACGAAACTCGTTTTATCGAATAAAAAGCAATAAAATACTTGAATTCACATATTGCCAAACTAGATGGAAGACAGAAGGGTTTGAAATCAAACGATCGAACGATTAAAAGACACCTTAATCAATGGAACGCAGAATCATCGAACGCGTTCGAACCGAGTGTTCTCGTTCTCTTTTTCTCTTTTTGTTGCCCTATCGTGAACTTTGTAATTTCCGGAAATCCGTTCCGTTTCCGATTCACCGGTCTTTAACACGGTTCCGTGGAGAATTAAAACTATCGCTTGTTCTGGCTGTCGGTTGCAAACCTCGCTCGTTGATGCGTCCAGCTTCGAAATTAATCGTAGCCAGTTTCGTTAGCCCGTCACGGTGTACATCCTCGCTTTCGACGACGAAAATTTTAACTGTCGATCGACGAGATTCGACCCGTGCTGCTGCTATCGATTTTCCATGTATTATCAATACTTTAGTGCTTCTTAACATGGTACCGATACTGTTAAGATTGGCTAAACTTTTTTTTCGTGAACACAAAATTATTTACCATCTAATAGTTTTTCAGCGATTAAGTCATACGTACACAGTATGTCTGAAAAGTAACGGAACTTTTTAAATTTAAGGAACACTATTAGCGACATCTATAAAAACAATATGCTATTTGAAGACAGTATTCCTCCCCTACAAAACAAACCAATCGTTATTGGAATCGAGCAACGAATTGTGAACTTATAGTGGTTAAGCGACATAACCTTTCGCCACCGTGTCACAAAATCACGATGGAGCAAAGAGCGAATATTAAATTCTGCTCGGTAAAGCTCGGTAAAACATTTACAGAAACATTTGAATTAATGAAAAATGTTTATGGCGACGATTGTTCATCCCGTACACGTGTGTTCGAGTGGTATAAGCGATTCCAGGATGGTCGTGATACTTTGGAAGACGACCCAAAGCCAGGTTTTGGGTTTTTCTAAATTCTAAACGATTCTAAGGGTATCATACTTCGGGAATTCGTTCCATAGGGACAAAATGTTAATGGCGAATATTATCTGGGTGTTATGGAACGTTTGTGGAAAAGAATCGTTCGTGTGAGGCCCGAATATCGGAGCGCCAGGGAGTTGGTATCTGTTGCATGATAATGCACCATGTCACAGAACTGTCGCAGTTCGTGAATTTTTGGCGAAAAAATAAGTCTGTGTGATCCAACATCCTCCATATTCGCCTGACTTATCTCCATGTGATTACTTCCTTTTTCCAAAACTGAAATTAATTCTGAAAGTAACGTTTTATGACACTGTTACACAAGTCCGAGCAGCTGTGACGAGGATGATTGAAGCGATTCCGCAAAACGACAAAAAAAAATATATGTTAACATTGCCTGAACGTGCCCAGCGGTGTATTGATGCGGAAGGGATGTATTTTGAATAAAAAAAATTAATTTTGGCAAAATAACTAATACTTTTTTTTTTTTATTTAAAAAGTTCCGTTACTTTTTAGACATACAATTTGGCGCTTTTGACGTATTTGACTGGTTACTGCGACGCCATAGTGGTTTTTACCCATGATCCGTTGGTTGGTTCAGTAAAATTCCATTAAAATGGGAAAACATGTTTTTCCGATTACTGGTTGTAGACAGATGTTACTTTTTTTTTACAAAACGACATTATGTAATCATTTTAATGTATCATACACGTAGCCCAATAAATTATGGATAGTAGTCAAAATGGCGTCACACTCATTTATCAAATATGCTAAATATACTCAACTTAATGTACGCATAACTTAACTGCTGGATTTTTAACATTAAAATTTGCATTTTTTATTGCAGTCATCAAAAACTATTAAATAGTAAAAACTGTCGACAATTTTTGTGCCACAAAGTAAAATTTAACCGATTCATTCGTTAATATTTTGCTAATCCACTTTTTACAGAGATTATAAATTGCGGTCAAACTAAAAAGTGCAAGATTGCGATTATTTTTTTAATGTAAGTAGAAAAATTTTGATAAAATCTGATTTTAATTAATAGTTAGTAGGTTATGGTTTATACATTTATGTATACAGTTTAGTTTATTGGTTTGCTTCGTTATAAAGACGCCGCTTGGATTTATGACATATTGAAATATGCAAAATTTAAATCAATGTTATCTATGAAATATACAAGGTATTATATAATGATTTACGAGATGTGTAAATCTGAAAATTAAAAAATTTCGACTGTGGACATTTAGGAATTTGGAATTTGAGAATTTCTAGACTTGGGAATTTGGAACTTCGAATAATTTGTGAGTTTGGAACTTTGAAAGTGAAAATTTGGAAATTTGAGAATTTGAAGCATTAAATATTTGAAATTTGAAAACTTGATAACTATGAATCTAAAAATATAATAATTCAATAATCTAAAAATGTAAAGCTTTGAAATATTACAAATATGAAAATTTGGAAAATTGAAAAATTTCGTGCTTCGAAAATTAATAGATTAAAAAAATCTAAAAGTGTGACAATGGGATGTGAAATCTAGGAACTTTGCAATGAATGTGAAGTCTGCAGATGTAGCGATTTGGAGTCTTGAAAATTTAGCAAATGTAAGAATTTACAAATTTAAAAATTTAGAAAAAAAAATACTAAAACTCGAAAATCCACGAAGTTAATAATACATTTGTTCATAAATATCCCAAAATTTTCATATGTGGACTCATCTGAAGGATCCCTGTATTACATTCGCGCGTACATATGAAACGCCTCAATATTTCGATATTTTCGATTTTAAACGATAGCAGCAGTCCTAGACTGAACTCGATCGAACATCGAGCTTCATCCACCCATCGAATACATGCAAATGGTATGTTTCTTTTTTTACATGTAGTACAAGGTAATCGTCGAAGCTCGTTCGACGGTTAATACAACTTGCCGATTCGGAAATTTGCATGCAACCCCGGACAGATTTCCGCTCGACCTACACTGATTCACGAAATTAACCCTTTCACGACCGAATTAATTTTTACGAAAAATTTTTAGTTGTTCCGTTGGCAACAGTTGTCAAAACAACTTGATTATTTTAATTATTTCATCTCAAAGCAAAAATTTTTGTAGGTTATGTAGACACTGATGTACGAAAATGTTAGTTTGAAATTCAATGATGACCTTACTTTTTTATTGATTATATGTTACTATGAAGATATTAAGAAGAGGCTTGTTAAAATATATGGGATTCAATGAAGAAGTAATGTATAGCTACACGCAAGGTATAATAGTGAGCATATTTTTATGTAAAACTTGAAAAGTGAATCGGAGAACGTATTATATTTATTAGAAAAGTATTTAGAGTAATGACCTTGGCAGGATATTTGAAGGTCAGTGAAATTGGCGAGGAAATAGCTTTTCAATAACTTGATTAAAATATTAATTAGTTTCGATTGATACTTCATTTTTTTGTATTGTATGAAAGATCCTTGATAATTTTTTGTAGGGATAATTAATAGTGGTGTTACCTATTTATTTATGTTTTGGTACAATTAAACAATGATATGATAACAGGAAATATCTGGTGACTTAACTCTTCATTGTATTTTATTGCAAATATAATTATAAAATAATATACTAACTTGAAAAAATATCATTCTTTTCGACCTAATTTTGCGTATAGACTCACCATCTGGTCACATGTACTTTTACATTCAAATGTAATAGATAATATGACAAACTCGTAAAATGAATTATATTTTGGCTGCAATAAAAAATAATTTAGAAATTATTTAAAATTACATAATCATTTGAATTTATAGACAAATAAAAAATTATCCGAAGCATGTATCATAAATATCTTTATTTTCGTCGTTAGTTAAGTAATAAACTGTTTAATTAAGAAGGATATGAACAAACTTTATTTATTTCTTTCGACTTCATTATGTTTAATCGAATCACCATACGACCACGTGTACCAGGATTTTTAGAATATCCTGTATAGACAAATAATTCTTATATTCAAATAAAACAAAAAATAATTTGACGCTTAAATATACAATAACACGTAAAATTAATAATATTTCAACTACATTACAATAATTTGGCAATTTTTCAAAATTACATAATTGTTTCGATTTATAAGCAGATAAAAAAATCGAATCACGTATCATACACGTCGTTATTAATTAAGTAATAGACTGTTGGATATGTCGTCCGGTTTTATCTCCGTTTTGTATCGCGAACGCAACTCGTAATTTCAGAAAACGTATTTCGAGCATATTTTCCGGAAGTTTCTGCATCTCTGCTGTTCCGCGTCGATCGCAATGCTGCGATGGATCGAGCCTAGGATAAATCTGTATGTTTCTCTGCGAGGTACATACACCGTGTGTGGGCAACGATACGGTGGAACGGTGAAGAAATACGAGGCGGATAACGCGAGAGCGCGATGGGGATACTTGTAGGTCGTTGGAGCCGCGAAAAATCAGCCTCTGGAAGATCGACGAGACCGGGAATACGCATTGTGTGCGCGTACATGGTTTGCTGGACACGTTCAGACTTGGACATTATTCAAATATTATAATAAGCAACGGTATAGCCGAATAGCATGGTCAAATGTGTTCTTAAACCAAATAAAAGTTGCGATACGATCATTCGATAATGTACCAAAAAAATCATTTCAAATTTCAACCCCCTAACCGGTGGAGTAGTAATTTTTGCACTATTTTTCCTATTCAATGTACAAAAATTCTGAAACATTAGAAACCCAGTAGCGCATATTACAGAATTTTTGCAGATTTTTTGTTCGCACACTGTGGCTGTAAAAAATGAAGCATTTCAAGATAATTGGAAAAAATAGAATTTTTTATTTAACATGTAGAAGCACTGCTTCTAAATTATTATGGCAGTAACGTATTAGCGTAACTATTATTCTCGAATTTTTTCAGATTTTTCGGTAAAATACGCCACAGTTAAAGAATTCAGAAACCGATTATTTATTATATTTGTCCACCATTATTTGTTGGATTTCAACTGGTATATGAAACGATAGTACAGAAGGAAAATATTTTAATACATTATATAACTGTTCAAATGTATACCAGTTGAAGTAGCCGGCGTTATTCAAAAAAGGTCATCATAATCATAATAATAGTAATAATTCTATAATAGTAGAATTTGCATGCAAAATAATAAATAGAATTGAACCAAAGATAAATACTAAAGTGAAATAATAAAACAAATAAAACATGAGTTTAGAAATCATGCCATCGTACATGGCTTTAAATCAAGATATTATTGATTAATGTAATAGTATCAAAGTAATGTAACTGAATAAATAACGCAAAATTAACCAAGTTGATGAATGCAACGAAAAAGTCGATTATGATTATATAAAACGCATATTTGATTAATTTAAATAAAAAATTATTTGAATTTCAAAGTAGTTATTTTTTTTACGTTATAAATGAATTGAAATAATTTATTATTTTTTATTCCGTTCCGAGTGAAATATATGCCCAAGTCTGAACACGTTATCGCACGGTGGAGAGAGAAGTAGCGCGTCAAAGATCATCAATTTTTATTTTTATCGTTGATGCTGATGAATCAAACAGTATATATTGTTTTATATTGCAAACACCTATTTTCCGTAAAAAAAAACGATGAAAATACGGGTGCTTGTCGACCATTTGTTACGTTATTCATGCGGGACGTTGCATAACATGTAGCACCCGCTACAGTAACTGATTCAATATTTGCAAAGAATTAATTGTTTATTTACAATTCTCGACTATTTACACGATTCCAATTAATAAAGTTTAAAAATTCTTGGGTTTATGAAACTATATAAACTCTATTATAATGCTGTATGTATGTTACGCTTCATTCGTGCCCAATCTTTCTTTAAGATCGTGAAAACTAACCTCGAAATCAAGTTTAAAGTTTGTATAACTCTTAAAATACTAGAAACTGAGAAATAAACTTCCGGTAGAAGTTTAATGGTTTAACAATTGCTTTGCATTGATAAAATCTTGAGAAAGAAATTTAAGACAGAATTTTATGAAAATGTTGTTAATACAAGTCCAAGGTATTTATACACCATTAAACTTTTATTCGAGACATTTTACTTTCTCTCAACTTCTACATCTCAAGAATTAAATTCCAAACTTCCAGGTTAGTTCCCAGTTAGTCTCTCAGCCACAACACGTTCGATTCCACGCTATCAAATCCAGATACCGTCGCTTCTGTCAAATGTGTAATATTACACAGCTGGATCTGAACAAGTTTGGGAGCAATTGGGCAAGAATTCGGCTTTATCTATCACTCTGAATAAAATAAAATATATGATTGATAGCTAACGGATACATTCACCTTGTAACCTGACCATCGTTTAAAGTTATTAAAATTATGCAGTCATCGTTTAAAGCTACGCAAAATTCCAAGTATGAAGACAAACTTCCCGATAGGTTAATATTGTTATAATCGACTCAAAGAAGAATTGACGCGATGTTGTTTAACAACGTTGATATTGTGCATGGATGATCCTGAAACAACCCTCTCGTTGCTAAACAAGTGCAAACGATATTTACACACAAGTGCGCGCATCCACCTGTGCATCCGTGTCTCGTCTCGCTTAACCTTCCAGATAAAACGGGATCCATTACACGCGACTCCAAAGCATTTCCATTTATATTACCTTATCGTCATTCTTCTGGGCCGCTACCTTAACCTCTCTCTCCTTCGCGTTTACCTGGATTCCTTCTTCATCGTCGTTTATTCCCTCTTCTTGTTTCCCCTTCTCGCGCTTACCTGATAGCTCCTGACACGATTCATTCTTGACGAAGAACTACGGTGAACACACACTTGCTCGACCAACCAGCTTCGTCACTGGCTTCGTACTCTATTCTGTGTCCACCGACGTCGAAACGCCGTCCCGGACTCTGAAACGTTGAAACAACGGGTGCCGAAATGATTAATAGCAGGGTTGAAATGTTCATGCAATTGTGACGTGGTAGAGCATGCGAAATGCAAGGTGATTCTAGAGCTAATGGATTAGTTGCCGATAGTGAGACTCCTGGGATCACTCGATTTGCATTTGTGCGTTTGCCTGTCTGTGCCACATTGTAAGCCGCAATTTTGGGTCCTTTGATTTGAAATTTTGAAGGGTAGACACGTGCGACACCGTAAATTTGCTGTATAGATTCTAGACAGCGATTTGACAACAGAAATGTGTCGTCATCGTCGATTAGATAAAAAATTGTATTTTTGTACAGTTTGCGATAATTTTTGACACACAGTCATTAACCTCTTAGGCACAACGTCCACTATAGTGGCTTTCGCGAATGTCATCGTAGATTACATAACGTCACTATAGTGGCTCACTCTATTGGCTCACTCGTTCACCGTTTCAATTGAATGATCGTTTTCATATGTTTTGATTCGCACTTATTTTGCCTTCACCACGTTTTATGAGTATTAACAAATCCCACAAAAGTACATCACATGTAAATAAAAGGTAACGCCAAGTAGTTTAAGCACCATGGGAGCACCTCTTTGCACTAATACACGATATTGGAAACATTTGAAAATTACATATTTTGTGAATTTTCTAAAAAAGTAAATTATCAAAGTTAAAGTTTATGTATCATATCTTTGGGAAAAATTATAATTTAATCATCGACAACTTCATTCCAATGTACTCGTGTAGAGAACAGCATTGCCCGTCACACATTGTAGTATTGTATCGTTTACGCGTAATTCGCGTCGAACTCTGCCGTACAGAGAACGCTGCATAAAGTTCAGCCGTGCCTAAGAGGTTAACATCAGTCGTTATGAAATCAACAATAATCGTGTTTGGCATCGTTTTCAATAGTTTCAGACATGTTTAATCGTTTGGAACGACTTCAACATCTCTTCGTCTCATTCTTGTTCTACCTAAATTATAGTAAGTATCCTAAATTTTAAATAAACGTCCGAATTCGCGTGAGGCACAATTCTCAAATTTCTCAGTTTTCAAATTTCTAAGTTTCCAGATACCAAGATTCCTAAATTCCTATATCTTAAAATATTCCAAATTTTCAAATCTTCAAGTTTCAAAATCTAAATGTTCTCAAATTCCTATATTTCTAAGTTTTCCAATTACTAAATTTCTAAACACTCCAATTTCCAAATATCTAAATACTTAATTTTCGAGATTCCCAAATCTTCAAATTCCATTTACCAAAATTCTTATATTTACAAATTTTCAAATTTAAAAGTTTAACAATTTTCACTTAATCAGATTCTGAAATCTTCCAATTCCTAATTTTCCAAGTTTCAAAATCATCAAATTACCAAATTTCCAGATCCTAAAATTCCTAAATCCCCCAAATTCCAAACTCAAAATCCAAAACTCGAGCCTCTTAAATACCCAAATTACCACATTTAAAAATCTCCAAATTTCTAATTCTCGGATCCCCATATTTCTAAATATTTAAATTTCCATTCGCAACTTCACAATCCTCTAAATTAAAATATTTCTGTAATTTGAAAAATTCCTTCTCCGACACATCGTACGTACAATATTTATATTATTTCCAATAATTTCCGAATTATTCGCCCAAATTAAATTTACACTGTCAACGAACATAATTCTATAACGTCATCTATGTATTATATTTTTTCGACTGTCAAATAACACATATAACCATACATTTACTATAAATAGAACTGCACCATGCAAAAACGTTTTAACGTATGATACAGTTCAAAGTCTATCAACGCGTTATAGGAACGTGACATACATCTGACGATCGCAGTATGATCGAACATCGTTAAGAAATTAAGTGGTTTATAATTAACACTGACCTCGTTACTTCTAATCCGGGTCACCTTTACATTATCCGTGAAAATTGGTTCATTCCATGTGATCGCTGTCCCATTTTTCCCGGTGACCTCTATGTCGTTTGGACAGTCTTTCACTTTTGGCGCTTCACCACCTGCAACATAAAGAATAAAAACTAAAATCAAATGTTAGATCTTCGAATATCATAGCAAGAGGATTAGACATCGATCCAAGTTCCTGTCGATACAATAAGATACTGTTTTCAGTTTCTCCGGACACTTTGTACAGGTTCAAATCAATAGGTAACTGTAGCATCAATAACATCCAAGGAGTCGTTACATCCTATCGAGTATGTTTAGTTTATTAGTATTCAAATCGGGTTGCCAGAACACTTAATCTTAATAATAGAGTCCTTTATTTGCAGTTTCCTATTTATATCGAGGTATTGCTTCGTTTATTACTTGCTGCGGCCACTTTTTGTAGAATAACCAGACCCATCGCGTACGTCACTTGAATTCCCATTTCCACTCGAATTTGTGTATCCAATAAAAATTAAGAACTATTTCCCTCAGTCTTGTTCGTAAAAATTGTATGTCCACATCGAGCCTTCATCTTGTGAAATTAGCAATCGAACAGATATACACGAAACAGACACGAGATTGATCACTTCGAGACAACATCCGATACACAGACACGAGGTTGTTCACTCCGGAACAACGTCGGATACATATAGACAGTCATTCAGTTTGGAACATCATTAGAAACAAGTAGGAAGCACATATCAGTGTTATAAAATTATTCAAGCTACAGTCCACTTAGCATCGTTTAATCGTCACTAAATATTGCCGACGCTGCGACGCACATACACAGAAGTTTCCGTTTACCTATAGTACTATCGTGTCCATCTACAAAATGTTCCATCGCAATTTGCTAAAAACTGAACATATGTCAGCATCATTTATGACTTTTTAAATTGTCCAGTGGACCATAATCGCTCGCCGGAGACTTCACAGTTTTATTCTAGCTTTAGCAGAAGTATGAACATGAGTAGGTTAACTGCACCTAATATGGAACACCGTAATATCTCGACTACTGATCCATAAAATGTATCGGCAAATATCTCACGACGTAAAATATTTCAGGAATAATAGAACACGATTATGTTCACATCTGGGCATCAGTTGGAAGTCGATTGTTAAATACAAAGTTGATCGATATTTCAAAGCGTATAAAAGTGTTAGCAGGAGAGTCATATACTGAAAATTTTTAGTGAAGTTAAGAAAATATTATGTTTACATGATTTATTGTTAAATATGTTTGTTTTTGAATATTTCAAACAAGCTTACGGATAGATTTATTTTACTTTTAATATAATTTTTATTTATTCGCCGAAACGCATGTGTTTCTATACATATACTCAAACTTTCGCATGTTTGACCAGTAAGATGTGAATATTTATTGATTTTAGATGTGTTTTCACGTCTATTTAATTAAAAAAAGAATACTACATTTTCGGTAAATGTTTAAATTCAAGTATTCCATATTTGATGTAGTTACCTGAGTTACTCTTTATGTTGTCTGTCTTGGAACAATTGGATTTTCCTTGAACCTTTAATTTTTTAAAGATATTAAAAATTATCTGCAAAAGACGATGCGTTTCGGCGAATAATTTTTATTTCAATTGTAATTTAAATATATTTAAGTTCATCAATAGTCTCTATCATTTTATTTGAGTGACTTCGTATAACAATCTAATGCAATAAATAATATAGTAATTATTATTGCATAAGCATAGGGGACTTTCAACGTTGAGTATTTATATTTTTCTTTTCAAAATCATGTTCCTCGAAAATCGAGAGTGCTAGCAAAATGCAATTTCCAGATTCGCATATGGTATGCACTCGGGCGCAACGTAAACTTCTCTTGCAGAAGTGGAATATTATTACACCAGAATTCCCAAGCGGATAATTACCACAAATATTTATGTGTAATACGTGGAAACCGATGTTAATTAATTACTCGATGAAATGAAGGTGAAATCAAGTGTGTGATTATGTGCAGGTAGGAAATTATCCATTTTTGAACGAGTTAATTCAATTAAACAAATACAACTCTTCAATACGTTTCCGCTCAATTGATCAATAACCCTTCTTCTCAATTTTCACATCAACGATTTGCATGCAGTCTCAAACCTCTCGTGCATTATTCAATAATAAAGTAATAAACAATACTTCAAATTTATAAATATTCTACTTAATAATTCTTATTCTTTGCGTAACTTTTTTTCCGCATTTACTTTCAATATATTATAAATTAATTGAATTAATACGAATACATATTTGTGTTAAAAAGTAACATATATTTGTATTAATAAGTAAAAACAAATAAATATTTGTTAACATTATGTGCTATATTTCTCTTTTTACATATTCACTTTTCTCTTTTAAATGTTTACTGTCAGTATACTTTCGCACAGACTTATTCATTTATTTCCATTTGTAAATGCACGGTGTTTTCAAGAAATTATAAAAATAGTAAGAACAAATATATTCTTAAAAGAGTGTAACTATCCGATAATGAATGTCTTAAACGTCAATCACCACTTAAATAAATTACTATGAAATTGACAGTAAAACGTGAAAGTATTTTAAGTGAATTTAAGCAATTCTCTCCTAATTTGAACACTCACAGAGTATTTTAAATTGTAAGTCATCCCCTAATGACCCATAGAATACATCGAACCGAACAAATGGGTTTAAACAACTTCAACGTCCTGACACCCTCTCCGTACAAGGTGCCTCATTTGAATACAGTCCTTTAATTAACTTCCTCTTCACAACCCCTACACTCCTCTGAATTTACCCAATTTCACGTTTAAAACAATGCAATCCACACATGGATCCCAATCTTGTGCTACATAAAAGAACAACAGGGAAGCACAAACAAACAACCGTAATTTAACCGCGAGTGGTTCAGTGATCGCTGGCAAGAATCAGCGAAGCATTCTGTAGGATTCATCAGCTAATCTAATTCGCAGGGCGAAGACCAGCGATCCGTAGATTATACGGCATTGTGGCGAGCTTTATCCCGGAAACGCATTTAATTAAAGCGTCGGCTGGGATTCCGGAAGACGAAGAGAACTTCTTTGAACCACGATGCGAAATTCCCATAAGACGATCCGTTCTGCCTTCGAGAGACTCGTATTTTATCCCAGTCCCCTGGCGCCGTGTTACACACTGTGGAATTTGAAATAATTCCAACAATTATAGCGAACAATTTAGCTCGATATATGGCTCATCGATACGAAACCGCTTCATTGCTACTTTCTTATGTAGTGTATTAGATATTTTGATGATAGATAGGAAATTTTGGAAGTTAGGGTGGTGAAGGTTTAGGAATTTGGAAATTTGAAAATTTAGAAACTTAGAAAGTTGGGTATTTCAAAGACTGAGATACTTGAGAATTTGATAGTCAAGGAATTTAGGAAATTGGAAATTGGACATTCGGAAGTTTAGTAACCTGGAAATGGCTATTTGTGGATTTTCAAACCTGTAAATTTAGTAATATGGAAATTAGTTATTTGCAAATTTGAGAGATTGGAAATTGGATAATTTGGTAATTGGTCATTTACAAGTTTGCAAGTTCGGTAATTGGTCATTTGGAAGTTTAGTAACCTGGAAATGGCCATTTGTGAATTTTCAAACCTGTAAATTCAGTAATATAGAAATTGGTCGTTTGCAAATTTGGGAGATTGGAAATTGGATAATTTGGTAATGGTTCAAGTTTGGAAATTGGTCATTTGGAAGTTTAGTAACCTGGAAATGGCCATTTGTGGATTTTCAAACTCGTAAATTTAGTAATATGGAAATTGGTCGTTCGCAAATTTGCAAGTTTGGAAATTGGATAATTTGGTAATTGGTCATTTGCAAATTTGCAAGTTTGGAAATTGGTCATTTGGAAGTTTTGTAACCTAGAAATTGATGATTTGTAGATTTTCAAAGTTGTAAATTTAATAATATGGAAATTGTTCATTTGCAAATTTGAGAGATTGGAAGTTTGATAATTTGGTAATTGGTCATTTTCAAATTTGCAAGTTCGGTAATTGGACAGTTAGAAGTTTAGTAACCTGGAAATGGCCACTTGTGGATTTTCAAACTCGCAAATTTAGTAATATGGAAAAATGTTCATTTGCAAATTTGAGAGATTGGAAGTTTGATAATTTGGTAATTGGTCATTTACAAGTTTGCAAGTTCGGTAATTGGACATTTGGAAGTATAGTAACCTGGAAATGGCCATTTGTGGATTTTCAAACCTGTAAATTTAGTAATATGGAAATTGGTCGTTCGCAAATTTGGAAGGTTGGAAATTGGATAATTTGGTAATTGGTCATTTACAAGTTTGCAAGTTCGGTAATTGGTCATTTGGAAGTTTAGTAACCTGGAAATGGCTATTTGTGGATTTTCAGACTCATAAATTTAATAATATGGAAATTGGTCATTCGCAAATTTGGAAGATTGGAAGTTTGATAATTTGGTAATTGGTCATTTGCAAATTTGCAAGTTCGGTAATTGGTCATTTGGAAGTTTAGTAACCTGGAAATGGCCATTTGTGAATTTTCAAACCTGTAAATTCAGTAATATAGAAATTGGTCGTTTGCAAATTTGGGAGATTGGAAATTGGATAATTTGGTAATGGTTCAAGTTTGGAAATTGGTCATTTGGAAGTTTAGTAACCTGGAAATGGCCATTTGTGGATTTTCAGACTCGTAAATTTAATAATATGGAAATTGGTCGTTCGCAAATTTGGAAGTTTGATAATTTGGAAATTGGTCATTTGCAAATTTACAAGTTCGGTAATTGGTCATTTGGAAGTTTAGCAACCTGGAAATGGGCATTTGTGGATTTTCAAACCCGTAAATTTTGTAATATGGAAATTGGTTGTTTGCAAATTTGAAAGATTGGAAGTTTGATAATTTGGTATTTGGTCATTTGCAAATTTGCAAGTTCGGTAATTGGTCATTTGGAAGTTTAGTAACCTGGAAATGGCCATTTGTGGATTTTCAAACCCGTAAATTTTGTAATATGGAAATTGGTTGTTTGCAAATTTGAAAGATTGGAAGTTTGATAATTTGGTATTTGGTCATTTGCAAATTTGCAAGTTCGGTAATTGGTCATTTGGAAGTTTAGTAACCTGGAAATGGGCATTTGTGGATTTTCAAACCCGTAAATTTTGTAATATGGAAATTGGTTGTTTGCAAATTTGAAAGATTGGAAGTTTGATAATTTGGTATTTGGTCATTTGCAAATTTGCAAGTTCGGTAATTGGTCATTTGGAAGTTTAGTAACCTGGAAATGGGCATTTGTGGATTTTCAAACCCGTAAATTTTGTAATATGGAAATTGGTTGTTTGCAAATTTGAAAGATTGGAAGTTTGATAATTTGGTATTTGGTCATTTGCAAATTTGCAAGTTCGGTAATTGGTCATTTGGAAGTTTAGTAACCTGGAAATGGGCATTTGTGGATTTTCAAACCCGTAAATTTTGTAATATGGAAATTGGTTGTTTGCAAATTTGAAAGATTGGAAGTTTGATAATGTTAGAATTGTAGCTTATTTATTGTAATACACTTATATATGAAAGTACAGATATAATGGTTACCACGTGCATCTTGCACACGCTCGCTGGGAAGAAAGTTCTCGCAATGCAATGAATATCGTTCCGGTTAATAGAAGAAACAAAAGAACGCTCAACCCCTACAAACCGCGCGATATATAAATGTGGGAAGGCAAACTTCCATCAGATAATTTGGTATTTGGTCATTTGCAAATTTGCAAGTTCGGTAATTGGTCATTTGGAAGTTTAGTAACCTGGAAATGGGCATTTGTGGATTTTCAAACCCGTAAATTTTGTAATATGGAAATTGGTTGTTTGCAAATTTGAAAGATTGGAAGTTTGATAATTTGGTATTTGGTCATTTGCAAATTTGCAAGTTCGGCAATTGGTCATTTGGAAGTTTAGTAACCTGGAAATGGCCATTTGTGAATTTTCAAACCTGTAAATTTAGTAATATGGAAATTGGTCGTTTCCAAATTTGAAAGATTGAAAATTTGACAAATTAGTAATTGGTCATTTGGAAGTTTAGTAACTTGGAAATCGGTCATTTGCAAATATGCAAATTTATGAATTTAATAATCTAGGAATTGAGAAGTTTGGAAATTGGTTATTTGCAAATTTGGTAGCTTGGAAACATTTCATTTTCCAATTTGAAAATTTGAAAATTAGTCATTTATAAATGTGGAAATCTACGAATTGATCACTTGCAAATTTAGTTATTTGCGCGTGGGTCATTTGGGAATTTAAAAATTTGAAAATTGGTACTTTGCTAATTTTGTAATTTGGAAATTGGTCATTAGCAAATTTAATAATCGGGAAAAAGTGATTTGCAAATTTAAAAATTTGGGAATACAACAATCTAGTAAATCTTCATTTAAAAATTTGGAAATATAATAATTTAGTGATTGGTCATTTGAAAATTTAGTAATTTAACAGTGTGACAATTGGTTAGATTTAAGTCTGTAATTTTTAGAAATTGGAGATTTGAAAATTTGAAAATTTGACAACTTGAGAGTGTAGTAAATTGAAGAATTTAACAATTTCAAATGTTCGAAATTTAGAGACTTGCTAATTTATAAATTTACAATTCTGCAAATTTGGAAATTTTTAATCTTACAAATCCTGAATCTTGCAAATTTGTTAATATAAAAATTTGAAACTTTTAAAATTACCAACATCACATAAGTATTTCTGCGTATTCAAAAACAGCCTATGTTACCCCTGAGTGTTCAACATGCACTAAATCCGCAATTTATTTCGCACATTTTATTTACCGATGAATCTGCGTTAACAAGAGACAGCATTACAAATTTTCATATCAACCACATGTGGGCTGCAGAAAATCTCGCGTGATTATTCAGATAAATCGCCAACATCTGTTTTCATCAACATAATCGATGAACATAATGGGCAATCAACTACTTTTATTTTACCAACAGGTGTTGCATATCATAATTTCCTGACTACACATGCTGCAACAGTTTTTGCATGACATTCCCCTTCGTGATAGACCGCAACTGTGATTTATGCATAATGGTGGATCAACTCATTTTGCTCTGAATCCTTCAGCAATGTTAAACCAAAATTTCCGAGGGAAGTGGATTGAACATGATGTACTAGTTCCACGGTTTTCCATCGGCTGATTTTAATCCTCTACATTTCGTCTTATAGAAATTTCTTAGGAATATGTTATACTCTTCATTGATTAAGCACATAAATGAATTACGTAAAAGAATACACGATGTCACGAAATTCTCTTCTATAAAGATGTGAATCCAAACTGGATAAATATTACATAGTAGAAATAATAAGATATCTATATAACAGCATATTATTTATCAAGATTGATTACCAGAAGTACGTCGAACAGTATAACTTAAACAGAAAATTGCTTGTTACTTTGAATGTGTAGGTTCTTTGATCCATGTTCATTAGAGCTCTTTATACTATTTTATGATCCCTATTTACTCGTACGATATTTACCATTTCTTTTTTAAACTCTGTATATCGCGCCCACTGAGGGATTCTATACAAACGTGCGAAATATACAGTTGAAATAGATTTATCCCATGGTAATTCAATATGCTATGATTTATTGTGCGTTGGTACAACGCGTGGCCATTCAACATATGTCAATATAACGCATGGTGATTCAATGCGGGACAATACAACACGCCCTAATACAATGCCTGGTTATTCGATGCGTGACAATACAACACATGACGACACAACGCGCAGTAATACAACGTGTGACGATGTAAGGCGTAGTAACATAAAATGTTTCAATACATATGGCAATACAGTGTATGGCTGTACTATGAGTAGTAATTCGGCGCGTGATAATCCAACACTTGGTGATCCAACGCGTAGTGATCTAACGCGAGGTGATCCAACGCGTAGTAATTTAATGCGTGGTGATCTAATACGAGGTAATCCAACGCGTGGTGATTTCACGCATGGTGGTTCAACGCTTGGTGACCCAACGCGTATTGATCTAACGCTTGGTGATCCAACACGTGGTAATTCGACGCGTGGTAACTCAACGTGTGGCAATTCGACACGTGGTAGTTTGACACTTGGTAATTTGCCGCGTGATAATTTAATTCGTGGCAGTACAACACACTGCCAAACAACATCTAGCAATTTTACATACGGTAATTCAGCGCGTGGTGATCCAACACGTAGCGATTTAATGCGTGGTGATCTAATACGAGGTGATCCAACGCGTGGTGATTTAACGCATGGTGGTTCAACGCTTGGTGACCCAATGCGTATTGATCTAACGCTTGGTGATCCAACACGTGGTAATTCGACGCGTGGTAACTCAACGCGTGGCAATTCGACACGTGGTAGTTTGACACTTGGTAATTTGCCGCGTGATAATTTAATTCGTGGTAGTACAACGCACTGCCAAACAACATCTAGCAATGTTACATACGGTAATTCAGCGCGTGGTGATCCAACACGTAGTGATTTAATGCGTGGTGATCTAATACGACGTGATCCAACGCGTGGTGATTCAACGCATGGTGGTTCAACGCTAGGTGACACAATGCATACTGAACTAACGTTTGGTGATCCAACACATGGTAATTCGACACGTGGTAACTCAACGTGTGGCAATTCGACACGTGCTAGTTTGACACTTGGTAATTTGCCGCGTGATAATTTAACTTGTGGCAGTACAACGCACTGCCAAACAACATCTAGCAATGATACATACGGTAATTTAGCGCGTGGTGATCCAACACGTAGCGATTTAATGCGTGGTGATCTAATACGAGGTGATCCAACGCGTGGTGATTTAACGCATGGTGGTTCAACGCTTGGTGACCCAATGCGTATTCATCTAACGCTTGGTGATCCAACACATGGTAATTCGACGCGTGGTAACTCAACGTGTGGCAATTCGACACGTGGTAGTTTGACACTTGGTAATTTGCAGCGTGATAATTTAATTCGTGGCAGTACAATGCACTGCCAAACAACATCTAGCAATTTTACATACGGTAATTCAGCGCGTGGTGATCTAACACGTAATGATTTAATGCGTGGTGATCTAACACGAGGTGATCCAACACGTAGTAATTTAATGCGTGCTGATCTAATACGAGGTGATCCAACGCGTAGTGATTTAACGCATGGTGGTTCAACGCTTGGTGACACAATGCATACTGATCTAACGTTTGGTGATCCAACACATGGTAATTCGACACGTGGTAACTCAACGTGTGGCAATTCGACACGTGGTAGTTTGACACTTGGTAATTTGCCGCGTGATAATTTAACTTGTGGCAGTACAACGCACTGCCAAACAACATCTAGCAATTTTACATACGGTAATTCAGCGCGTGGTGATCCAACACGTAGCGATTTAATGCGTGGTGATCTAATACGAGGTGATCCAACGCGTGGTGATTTAACGCATGGTGGTTCAACGCTTGGTGATCCAACGCGTGTTGATCTAACACTTGGTGATCCAACACATGGTAATTCGACGCGTGGTAACTCAACGTGTGGCAATTCGACACGTGGTAGTTTGACACTTGGTAATTTGCAGCGTGATAATTTAATTCGTGGCAGTACAATGCACTGCCAAACAACATCTAGCAATTTTACATACGGTAATTCAGCGCGTGGTGATCTAACACGTAATGATTTAATGCGCGGGGATCTAACACGAGGTGATCCAACACGTAGTAATTTAATGCGTGGTGATATAACGCGAAGTGATCTAACGCGAGGTGATCCAACGAGTATTACTCTAACACCTGGTGATCCAACGCGTGTTAACCTAACACTTGGTGATCCAACACATGGTAATTCGATGCGTAGTAATTCAACGCAAGGTAATTCGACGCGAGTAATTCGACGCGTGACCATACAACGCACATCTCACTAAAGCTCGACATTCAACACATGCAAAACTAACGATCACGATCGTTGTTTCTTATATACCGCTATGGGAAAGGATGCATTACAAGTGTATATGAACGTTTATGTAAAGAAAACCTCATTTGAACGGCAACATAACGAAAATCTACTATATAGTTCGCTCATTCAGATTAGAGGGCTGTTTCAAAACACTGCACAACGTGAGAATGGGACTTGAAATGTCTTTTAATGGACGTACTATTTGGTGTCTTAAATAGGCATGATAATGATCACTTTGGGAGAAAAGTTTTCTAAAAATAATGACACATTAAAGTCTGCGAAAAGTGTGCATGGACGGGTTCTTTCGTGTAAATGTCTCGTCGTATTGTTGTCTATGAGTATTCAGTTGGTGATGTACATAGTATCACAATTAAAACAACCTTAAAAAATATTTTAGAAAATGATGATACAAAAACTTTTTTTAGACAAAAGTTACATGATTTCGAGAGGTAAATTATGTGACGAAGATAGTTTTTTCTACGTTTACGCGTAATAAAATTGTAAAGGTCTAATTTTTCTAAATGGAATTATATATTTTTTGATCTCGTTAATGTTTATGCGAAAATATTAGGTCACTGGTACCGAAACATGACTGATTTAAAAGATTTTGTGATCTTTATTTTGAAAACATAGAATATACTACTATACATAAAAACGTATATACAGAGTACTTGCGGCAATATAACGACAGTCTACTGTACTTTCAAAAGTAAACAACTAATGTTTTGATTATCACAAAAAAAAACATTATCTCAATTGAAGTAAGTAATACTATTATTGAACATATAAATCTGTGAATGTTTAAAAATAGTAATTTCTTATGAATGTATACAAATTTTTTGATTAAGTATTAATTATCGGATGTTGATGTAAGCTTATAAGCCAATCAGTTTGAAAATACATTTGATCTGATGCCTTCCAAATGGAAATATATTATACAGTTAAAAATTTATGTCTTATCCTTATTTCACTATTAATTGCATGGTTTTTAAATTTAACAAGTTATTATGCATATACTCTGATACACCTTTTTATATGAAAATTATAACAGAAATACAATACGTGTATACTACAAAATATTATACAATATGTATCGAATAACTTATCGTTTTAAAATTTGTATTATATTTATTAACGGACACATCTTTATATAAAACGGCTTAGCCGTTTCCAGCCGGCAATTATGTGAGAAGATGGCAAGGTGCACCCCTACACATATGGTATCAAAATGTTCGTCTATGGCCACAGGTGTGCAAGTTTGTGTTATTTTTTTGATATCCACTATCACTGATGAACAAGGTGATGTCAAAGATGGCATACTATGTTAAAAAAGAAACTTAAAATATCTTAGAAATTATCGTTTTTTTTTTACCATTATACCCTAATACTTTTTTATTCAGAATATTTCAGAGAATCGATTTAACTAAGAAAAACTGTATAGTTCCATTTAAAAAATTATGGGTCATTTTCGTTCCTCCAAAAATATTGCAAATATAAAAAAAGTGCACACACTATTATATCGGCAATAAAGAACAGTAAAACTTTTTCCTCTTTCATTTTGTTAAGACACTTATTATTAACGAGAAAAACGTTTAATAGTAATAACGATAACAAAAACAGCAAAAAAAAACAAAAAACAATAAACTCACTTTACTCGCGTAGCGAGTGTACACTGCTAGTTAATATAAAAATATTAATATTTTTGTTTTACTCCTTGAAATATTAAGTAAAATTTTACAGTCAGTGTTTTGAAGTTCCAGTCAATGAAAGATTTACATTAATACGACAGACAGTCGTTAACACATATTTACTTCATCAATATAAACTGCAAAACTATAACGAAAGCCTACTATTAAGAGTACAGTAAAGTCTCGTTATATTACCGCCATTCGCATTAGCAGTTCCTTTCATACGGTAATTGATACCGTTACCCTCGTAAAATCTCTCCTCGTCAGTTTAATACCAACAAAGCACCAAGAATAAGAGCAACATTCGAAACAAGAACAATCTTGAGGAAAGCAAACACTGTAAGGAAGTTACTCGTAGCAGTCCCTTAAACCCGAGAAAATTAATCGTTCACGATCTTGTCATCCGATAAGACAGCTCACAGACCGGGGCTTAGCCGTTGATTAATAGCGATGTTTGATGATCAATAGTGATTATCATTTCGAAGTTTACATGTCATGCATTGATTTCATGCACGTGCACTAATTAATCACCTTTGACGATGATGCGTAATACGCAGCTGGTTTGTTTCTTCGATACAGGGTGTCTCGCGTAGAACGTGATCTCGTGGACACCGGGAGTCAGATTTGCCTCCAATCTGGTACCCCAGGATGGTTTCGATCGAACGTATCGGAACCAATCAAGATCCGTCGATGGCTGATCGAACGTGACGAATGCTTCGTCTCGACCTGGTGATAATTCTGCTATCACGTCTTTTGGACATTCTAAACGGGGCTTGCTGTATCCTGTAACAGAATACGTTTGCAACTCTGATTACATCCACATCTCTTCTGGGTTTAAATTTATTGTTACGTCTGCAGCAGACTGTGATTGTTCACTTTGTTAGCGTGGATTGTGGTATATTCTGATTATACGTTTATTGTTACGTTTACAGCACACTGAGATTGTTCACTTTGTTAATGTGGATGGTGATACGCCGTGATCACATGTTTATTGTTGCAAGTACAGCCAACTGCGGTTCTTCACCTTGTTAACCCCTTAGCCTATAACATCGAGTTAGACTCATGACGCACGTCACAGTTCAAATGTGACAAAACTAAATCATATTTGCACAAAGATCGAGTTTTGGGTATGATACCAATTGCAGTTTGCGTAATTAAAGATCGCTAAAACCAAAATATACCTAATATTTCAACATTCTTTATTTACTTTAAGGGGTAACGCCACTCTAGAATTTTGAAGAAATCGATTTTTTTTTTTTTTTTGCTTAAATGATGCTTTATTATGTGTAGAATATGAGAAAAAAGTTTTAAGTGGGGGACAGGTCGGGAACACGAATTTTTTTAAGTGGACTACAACCACTCGCAGCGCACTGCGGGCGTGCTTACTGTAACTTGTGGATACGCGCGCAATAATCATTGTAGAGAACAGTACCTGGCTAAAGGCAAAAGGCAAAGGCTACAGATACATTAGATAATTATAAGCACAAATCTCCAATGTCGAATATAGTATTCTCAGCTATGAGGAACTTACCAGCGACGACTTACTGACGCGCTGTATTGGTAGCTTCACGCAAAACAGCAACGAAACTTTTAATTCAGTGGTGTGGTCTATGGCTTCAAAAACCGTATTCAGTGGCAAAAATGTACTTGACATTGCCGCAAATATGGCTGTTTGCATATTCAACGATGGACTATCCACTATAATGCAAGTAATGAAAGCCTTGGATATGTCTGTCGTAGAAAATTGTTATAATTTTTGCCTGAAAGCCGATGCCCGACGCATAAAGTTTTCAAAACAATCTTTGAATGAAGCTACAAAAATGTCGAGATTGAATCTCAGATCTAGCAGGAAGAAAAAGGACGTAGAGGATGTTAACATAGAAGACCAAATATATGGTGCAGGCATCGCTGATTAAAAGTATATAACAAATTTCTTATGCTGAATGGCAATCAAAACTTTAAACGCGTTTTTCTCGTAATCACTTTATTTGAACTCGCCGGACACATATCTCAAAAAGTTTTTAACTAATCGACTTGAAATTTTGTGGAGATGTGCAAAATAACATATCTCAGAGAACATCGTACGGGTTTTTTGATTAATTAACTACTTAACTTTTTATTAACAATTTAATGCTAAATTTTCTGTCGTTTTTTCCAAACTTGTCTTCATATCTACACTAAATTAACAATTATTAATATTTTTTAATTTCCGTACGATGTTCTATAGATTTTGGCATTTAATACGAGAAAATTTTGGATTTTTCGTTTTAGGACCATGTGTTAATGAAAAAACAGTCCGGTCATGTAGCCCATTCAAAGAAATGGGGTTGTTGGTTGCCAGCACCTACAGCAGCCATTTTTAATCCAAATTGTTTATAAAAATTTACAAACCATCTTCAAAACATATGTAACAAAGCCTTTTTTAGTCTGACCTTATAACTTGTACGATTATTACTTTAAAAATTCCCGAAAATCACCTTTTTTTCTGACTTCTAGAGTGGCGTTACCCCTTAACGCTGCAATAATTAGGCAGCTCTGACTGACGCACCTGTCGAAAAGTTGCAGGCTAAGCGATTATCGTGGATGGTGATGTGCTACGATCACATGTTTATTGTTATATTTATAGCAAACTGACTTGTTCAGTTTGTTAGTATAAGTGGTGATATACTGCAATCACATGTTTATTGTTGCAACTACAACAAACTGTGATTGTTCACCTTATTAATGTGGATGACGATATATTGTGGTCACATGATTCTTGCTACATCTATAGCAAACTGTGATTGTTCACTTTGTTAGTGTGAATGACAATGTACTCTGACTACATGTTTTATTATGACGCCTACAGGAAACTGTGATTGTTCACTTTGGTAATCTGGATGACGATATACTCTGATTACACGTTTATTGTTACGTCTACAGCAAACTGACTGTTCACTTTGTTAGTGTGGACGATGGTATATTTGATTACGCGTTTACTGTTATCACTACAGCAAACTACGATCATTGTAATTGATGTACGGATATTGATATGTGTTATAACTAATATGTATACATGATACGTAATATTCAGAAGATCGATTTAGGAGTTCGCATGTATTGACTGTCTTTTAACTTTCTTAGCTACTTCATCATTTTTCAATTTAACTTCTTTTGTAGTTACTTCATCAGTAGCTTGGTTGATTAACAAGCAAATATTGATTAATAAACAAAAGTTATCGTAAAAGATTTCAATTAAATATATAATATTTTATTTTAAATTATATCTTGCTTCTTTTGAATTTGGCTTAATCAGTTTATTAAAGCTATTTTTATTTTTCTTAAAAGGCAACTTAACTAAATACCATAGCTAAATACTTTGTAAAAAATGATCATAAACATATTTTAAAAATACGTCATAGAATGAAATTTTTAAATAATTTTATAGAACTAATAAATTCTTCTCGTTAATTTTAAAAATTAAAATTTCTTGCACCAACAATTATCAGTGGTTAATCGAACTAATTAACAGTGAGAGGAATTCTACTTACTGACACACTCTCCTTGTTTTGGACCGTCCCAAGAGCCATCCGATCGACAACTCAATTCGTATTCCCCACGAAGTTGATACCCGTGGGGACACTTCAAGAAACACTTGGTACCTGGTCGATTGGTCACTCTTCGTCTACCTCTCCATGGTTTTGGTGTTGTCATACGGGAACACATTAAATAGCCTCGACCCTCGGGATTCAATGGTGGACAGGATACATTGTTGATATCTGAAATAACGAATAATTCAAATCCTATTTGAGTGTATTTTTAAGTAACAATGTGAAATTCTTATTATTAATTCTTTACGATCGAAGTTTGAGATATCTCCGGTAAATCTCCTGTATTTTTAAGCAATATAACCGGAAATAGTTCACACCATCGGGAAACCGTCGATCATTATTAAACTGGGAATTGTGTTATTTTCATACCCTTTCATAATAGAATCAAGTAATATCAAATTATACATTGGTTAATTTCTGGTTGATACTGGCTATGATTTCAAAACAAAACGACATTTATGGCATATCAATTTGCAGTTTGAAATGTAATGACAATGAATATGCACCTTCCATTAACCTCCATAATATGAAATGGCTGGTTGATAATTACAGGTAATAACGACCGATTTCAAAGCATAGAAGCAAATTGATAGCATAAAAGTACCTAAATAAAGTACTTATACTATATTAATTTAAAGGAAGGATCAAAATAAATTTAATGAAAATAGCAGCGTAATTTCTTCAGTAATATGTTTCACAAAAATTGATTAGTTGCTAAAAGAAGTCTTGACGTGTAATTACGTTGTGGTATATTAAATTGATGATTTTGAAGCATCAAAAGTCTGGCAGGATTTGATGACATAAAAGTATTATAAACTAACAAGTATGTTACATCAATTTAAACCTTAAGGTTCAATGAAAATGACTACGTAAA
Organism: Megachile willughbiella; assembly: GCA_945859595.2. Taxonomy (NCBI): domain Eukaryota; kingdom Metazoa; phylum Arthropoda; class Insecta; order Hymenoptera; family Megachilidae; genus Megachile; species Megachile willughbiella. The sequence goes on from OX243796.1 coordinate 19,140,883, forward strand.
GGTTTCAGTAATATTTGAAATACAAAATGGCTGGTTCTCACTTATAGCAAACAATGATCAATTTTAGAACATGTAAAATCTGACAGAATTTATTGACATGAAAGTATCGCGAAGTAGAACTTGTATTACATCAATTTAAAGTTTGATGTTTATGCAAAATGTTCAAACCTTTAAAATTGTTAATCGTTAGATCTTACTGCACATAATCAATGAGACGATTTTCTGACAACCAATTCATACTACAGAAGATCATGAAAAGTTTATATAACCGTTTTCAGCAAATTATAAGTTTCAAATTGCAGTATTTATAAAAAGTTTACGTAATCATTTTCAGTAAACTTTAAATTTCAAATGAATATATCATAAGTACTATTTTGTAGTATTCCTACGTTAACAAATAGAACAGTGACACTCTCAGAACGCTATACTGTCAACTAATTGGACCTACTTTAGAATGCGGAAGTATAATCTGGTCTCCGTACTATGACTCTCATGTTAATGATATTGAATGCGCCAACACAAATTTTGAAGGCTTGCTACAAAGCGTAATGTTTGTCCATGTCATTTAATTCTCACAACTACGATGTAATTCTTAATAATATAAACCTCCAAATACTGCACAATGGAAGAGAAATGCTCGACGTTATATTCTTTTGCAAAATAAATAAAAGTATGATATAATCCAACTTTTCTCTTTACATTTAATTTGTAATGAACACGGCATTAATTATGATTATTTCGATCGTATAAATCGTATCGGAAATTATGTTAACTCTGTTCATTTTAATATTGATGTACTATTCAGAAACCCCATAACGTCTTTAAAAACTACGGGTTAACTGACTTTTAATTTGTAAGAGCGAGCGGACAATAGTCACAGTCGTGTTAGGGCCATCATGAATCGGCAAACGGCAAGTTTGTTTTTTCTGAAAGTGCGAAGTGGGGATGCGTTCCCCATAAAAACCTTCGGGAAAGTCCGAAGACGATATTGTTGGCGATTTTTAGAGAACGAACGTGAAGAGAAAAATCGAACGATAGTAATATTTGTAAAGGAAGTTCTGTGTGAAGTATAGGCATCCTTACAAATTCTTAATTATATTATATTTTGTTGTCAATACGCGATATGTATGTTTTATATTACGTTACACTGTATTTCTTCTACATACTCCTTTTTCACCTTTTTTGTTTCTACTTCTTTTTTCTTATTTAAACGTGAATTTATACTTTATTTGCTCCAAATTACAGGTAACCCTCCTACAACACGGCATCTTATAACACGGTTTCGCTATAACACGATTCATAAATTGCGGGAACCGTCCTACAACACGGCATCCTATAACACGATTTCGCTCTGACACGATAAGAAAATTGCAAAAACCTTTGTACAACACTGTATTTCTACAGCCGCGGCGATGCTTGCCGTCTTAAAGATACAGTGTTGCGGAAAGTATTTCTTTTCATCCGTGGCCTGAAGACAAAAATGTCTCACGTTGCTGATCAGCAATCTGCATCGAGCCACGGTCTGTTGAAAAATAATTTTTTCGTCTTTAAGACATTAAGATTCAGTCCCAAGCCATGTCCGATAAAGATAAAAAAACAACGTTTAAGAGGAAATTTATTTCTTTAGAAGTAAAGATACAAATCTTGGATCGTCTTTTGAAAAGAGAAATTAATACAAATTTATGTAGAATTAAAAAAAATATTTGTTTTTAATAAGTTTTCGGAACGTAACCCCCCTTTTTGTACTGGCTCTGGGTCTCATACAACACGGTTTCACACAACACGGCATTTTCTAGGAACCTATCTACCGTGTTATAGGAGGGTTACCTGTATTTTAAAGTTATAAAACGTTAAATTTTCCTCCCTATCTCATATTTCTTTCTGTATAAAGGGACTTACCCCACAAACAAAATAAATGCAAATAATATATGAGACTCTTGCAGTGTCGAAATCGGCCAGTTCATATGCAACAATTTAACACCGTAGTATACGAATATCTGCCACTATCAATTTCAACACAGTTTTCGAATCTTACAAAGGCGATTGCAATCACCGTAGTTATCGATCATCGACGCGATCTCGCAAATCCTTTAATCCGATTACAATTACCCAGATTCTCGTTGATCCGAGATACATTCTCAAACCCGAGTATACTTCTATTACCGTTAATCGTCACAATCGAGGCGTCGATACGCTCGAGCGTAATCTGAAATCCACGGCGCCGACCAAACACTATTGTCGCTCGTGATGCTGACTCGCATTATCCACGATGTCTGCGTAATATATGAATCACTGATGCTAATGACGACACGGAGACGCGTAACGATGGTATCGCATCCGTGAGAATCAGCCCTGTGACGGTTCTGCATGACGCCACAAATATCGACGTGTCCCGACGCGACGCGACATCCAACCCAATCCCTATTTGCTCGCCTCTAATGCTCCAGTACTTTTAACACAGTCCTGGATACTTCCCAGGAAGTAATTTAAAATTATATCGTATTACTATATTACGTTATTTGAAAATGTTATTTCGATTTTTAATGGGAGACACGAGTAGGACGAAGGTACCTTATTACAAATTCATCGTTTGCATTATGGCGCACTCTTAACACATTGAAAGATTCACGTTTTTTATTTTTCAACCGTTGGAGACTTGAGTGAAATGCGTTTGGTAATTTTGGAAAAAATTCAATGAGGAAAGTGATGCCTTTTAACAAATAAAAATTTTTGTAATTTATTTCTTCCTTATATGCTACTATCACAGAAAATACTATAACCAGGTTTACACTGTGAAGCAGATGATTGTAGCTTAAAGTTTAATGAACAAATTGATACCAGGATCATCTCTCTACATCAAATCAATTTGGAAATATTAATTTTTTAAGAAAATTTCAATGAAATTGAAAGCATGGAAACTTGTTACGTATAAAAGCTACGAATAATTATAACTCATAATCATTATCTTCACATACACATCCGTTTTTCAAATAAAAAGTCACTAAAAATAAATAAAAGTATTTCTTGACAGAGTTACACGTACTAATAGCAAAAATAAGAATAGTTTATCTATTTAGAATAGTACTATAAGAATAGTAATGAAAAGATGTTAACAAAATATAATGGTTAATATAAAGAGAGACGCGTAAATGCACGTGGCAACGTGCATCACCGGTAGCAGTACAACGAACACTAAATAAACAAACGAATGCATATTGCAATATCGCTACCAACTTATTATAGCCTAGAAAGATTCCGATACCAACATTTTTTTACAAAGAAATGAATTTCCCACTTTCTCCGAAATAGAAGAAATTGATTTCCATGTATTTTAAGTGTGGTTACGAATCATATTATGTAATTATTTAGTATAAAAAATACACAAACACAGTGACAGTGACCGATCAGAAAAGCATACGTACATTTTACTTCTATAACTATGATAGGTATTAAATCATGAATAATAAATTGTCCTTGGTTGCCTAAATTATTGCTAAATGTGCAGGCAACCATGTATACGTATTAATTGATTTATTACTATGGCGTGATACGTTGTTATTCATTGCTATTGATTTATTACTACAAGATCAACTGAGGTCCCATGGTCAGGTAATTTACCCAACTCGAACACCATTGGAAATGTTTAAATACCACTTAGATCACTTTTCGTAAGCAAGAATTGCAAGTATTTAACCTCTTCACGCCCTTGGTCACAAATGTGGACAGTTAGTTTACGTCCTATATAAAATTGTATTCGTTTCCGGAACCGTTACAAAAATAAATGTGCTACCTTCCCTAAATTGTCTAACCAGAAAATAAATCCCAATTGCCATGAGGGCAGTAAAAAAGAAGTAAAAGTGTCTTTATGTATGTACTTGTTCGAAAAGACAATTAAGCAGTGGCGCTGTTTTTTATTTTGCGAAAAGTAAGTCGTAATTTTACCGAAGTGTTACAATTACTAGCGAGTAAAAATAATTGTTACATAATTTTCCAAGAAAATATTGGGTTTTGTATAAATAGTAAACGTCCACATTTTTTTACTCGCAGTTATTTTTTAAAATTCTGAATTGTGAACTTTATTTTTTTAAATTGAATTTTCTTTGTTGAACATAAATTGAAATAAAACTAATTTTCTGTGTTACAACTGCAAATAGAAATTCGTCCTTGAAATATGGATATTTTAAAAATAAATTTGGAAATTTAGAAGTTTAAAAATTTAGATTTATAATTTAGAAACTTCGTGAGATAATAACTGGCGAAGTTTAAAAATGCAAAATTGAAAGACTGAAATACTGTGGAAATTATATGTGAACATTTCTAAATTCACAAATCATCGAATTATTGAATTTAGAAACTTTAAAATTTGGAAATATTCCTATTTATAAGTAATCAGTTTCTCAATTTTCGAAATGTACAAATTTGCAAAAATAAATTTGTAGTTCATCAATTTTTCTAATCTATAACATCTGAATTTAAGTCTAAGAATTAACAGAATTATGAATTTTTAGTTTTTAAAATTTTCAAATTAGAAATTTCCAAATTGAGAAATTTGAGAAACTTAGAAATATTCAATTTATAAGCTTTTAAATTTTTAAATTTAGGGATTACAAAATTTTTAATTTCCCCAATTTGTACATTTTTCATTTTTCAAGTTTAAAAATATGGAAATTTAAAAACTTGGAAATTTAGAAATTTGGAAATTTAGAAATTTAGAAATTTAGAAACTTGAACATTTAGAAATGTAGAAATTTAGAGATTTGGAAATTTAGAAATATAGAAATTTAGACATTTGGAAATTTAGAAATTTAGAGATTTGAAAATTTAGAAACTTGGAAATTTAGAAATATAGAAATTTAGAAATTTAGAAATTTAGAAATTTAGAAATTTAGGTAATTAACCCAACTGAAAACGTTTAAATCGTACTCAAATCATTTCTCGAAGCTGTAAACTACACAAAGTACGATTAAAAATTAAAAGTTCGATGCTACAGATGGTACTGACAATATAAAATTATCGAATAATATATAGAAATATTAGAAGATGATTGATTGTGCACTACTGCTTTAGTCGATAATAATCTTCTTCTATAAATTGATACAAGATAGTCATGAATATTACAATAGATAAAACAAATTTTCAAACACTGTCAAAAACTTTACTATAAATACAATCAATTTTCAGATACCATTGACTACAGATAAAATAAATTTTCAAATACTACTGAGCACTTCATTGTAGACAAAATAAATTTCCAAGTTCTGTCAAACACGTTACTGAAGATAAAATACATTTTTTACTTTTATTTAATACTTGACTATACATAAAAAAAACTGTTCATATTCTGTTGGATTTAGTTAAAATTGTTTCAATAATATCTGATAACTTCATCTTGAAATATAGCCAATATACTGATATCTCTGGATAAGCAACATTAGTATACCTATGCCAATATCTCATTTCCAACTGAAACTTCCGTAAACCCTTCGTATGAAACATACTAACACGTAGAATGTGATACGAATCAGCTGGAGTTGCAACTCAAAGGACACGCTAGAGATAATCTCTGTTGGTAGAACTCGATAAAGATCATCGCATACTGGTAACGCACGTAACCGATGATAACGGGATTGTGGAACACAAAACCAAAAATCACTGACAGCTGTGATATAGTGTCGGATCGTTACTCGATATAGGGCAGTTAGTATCTTTGCGATAAAATATGGATTATTACATAAAATATGGGTTATTTACTGAATGCAATATCGTATCTGAATACCATTACTGAAAGCAGTACCACATACCAAGCTTCATATGCACAGTCCAGTCGAATAACATTTAAAAGTGGACATCACAGAATTCTTTATAGAAGAATAACAAAATTTTTCGATTTTCGTCTTAGTTTTCGAGAAAATCGGATTTGAAAATCCGCTGCAAATCTCTGCTGTTATGGCAATATTTTCTGTAGAACAACATACACGCGTATTATATTTGCAAACAATGTCTACACATCACGTGAATGCTATTGGCTCCAAAGAAAAACACGAAAAATATTTTCAAGGGAATTTTACTTTTTCATTTACAAAATTGCTGAAATTGTTGTCCCAGCTGTCGGATGCACAGGTATGCTATGTCAAATTAACGAAGCATGCACTCTCGGTAACGTGTTTTGACTTTTCAATCCCTTAAAAGCGTAATTAATTGCTTGCACTAGTTGCTCCTCGCTTTCGACATCTTTACTGTATACTTTTTCTCTAACTTATTCCCATAAATAAAAGTCCAAGTGCGTAAGATCTGTGGACCTTGCATACCAATCGGTCGTTCCTCCACGCCCCATCCAATAATCAAAATTATCATTTAAAAATCTTCTTACATTTCTACTCAAGTATGATGAAGCACAACAATCGTTTATGTTGCGACACAGAAAATGTTACCATAAAAGCACAGAAACGCAGTGGATTTTCAAACTTGATTTTCTCGAAAACCAAGCCGAAAATCAAACAATTCTATCGTATATCTTTTCCTATTTTCGTATAAGGAATTTCGTGGTCTTTACATGTTATTTGGTCGGACACTGTATGATGTCTTGCAAGCTTGATATACATTCTATTAAGTCCAACGATTCCGAAGCACCACCTATCGTATCGTGTTAATCCATGATCATCCCTATCGAGTTTCTAGAGGTCACGAGTTCAACTCTCGATTGTATTCCACGTATCTATCGCGTTCGCGTGATTGGAATACTGATCTCTGGTCTAGAGTCCTCTGTATCCACGGATATCCTACGTAATCGGTTGGTATCGAATGATACAGATTTCGAATCTCCTATTTTCTTTCCCATTCAACTATTTGTTCCGGTTCTGACGGTTTTGGTATCGTTTGCATCTTTTGCCTTCCCCGATCATAAAATAAATTGCAATCATATTTTGAGTCGGTCGAAGAATCTTAATTTATAAATTTGTAAACACGTCATTTTTATGTCCTATACAGTTTTGGTATTTCAACGCTAGATTTACGTGACACGTCAAGATGACGGATCGTAGATTTCTTATTTTAAATACAAAAATTAAGCTTTTGTCAGAAGGCATGATAACCCTCCTCAAGATAAATTCTACAAACTAGTTTACGTATTATTCATTATTTATTTATTTTTAAGGTTTAATTTCAATTTAAATATAAATGATTATTAGAACTAAAACGAGACCTGTCGAAATGACGGATTTTAGATTTCTTATTTCAATACTAAAACGAGAGTTTGATAGGTATTTAAATTGAAATTGAAACAGAAAAATAAATAAAAAAGGGACAGTAATTAACTTATACAATTCTTTATCTTGATAAAAGTTAACATTTGACAAAAGCTTTGTAATAATTCCTGTAATTAAAAAAGGTCTAAGATTCGTCATTTTTACAGGATCTGTAAATCTGATGTGAAATATGTGAAGCTTCTGTTAAAATGTATATCTCATCGATATACAGTGGAGGACAAAAGTATTCGTACACTTAAAATATAGAAATAAAGAGAACAATATTTTCTATATTATTAAGTGTATTTAATCATATGTAGCTGTATATTAAACATTACACTTACAGCAACAAATGACCCAAAACCGAAGGCAATAACATCATGTAGTAACTTGAAATGACTCGAAATTCACGAGACCGTAAGAAATCACCAATTACAAAAGTATTCGTACATTATCATTTACGTTGATAAATACAACAGTTGCGGTGGCATCAGGACATTCTGATCAATGTAACCATTACATTAGTACATGTTATGTTACTTTAGTCAGTAGTAATCGTGGCAAGTAAACTTTAACACTAATATTTGCAATATGGGGAAAAAAAGCAATGAAACAACATTGGAAGAAAGAAAAATTGTTATACGGTTACATGAAGAAGGTAAATCATATAGAAATATATCAGAAATACTAAAAAGAAGTCGATCGACTGTACAAAGTATTATGAACAAATATAAAAAAGAGGGAATATTGCGGAATAAAGAAAGAACCAGCAGACCCCGAAAATTAACTACGAGAGAAGAGCGTAAAATCGTCCGAACTATTAAAGAAAAACCAAATACCAGTGCATCTGAAATTGCATCACACCTTAAAGAATATATGCTGAAAGAAGTTCACCCTAAAACAGTACGAAGAGTGCTGCATCGGGCCGGATATAACAGTAGAGTTGCGAGGAAGAAACCACTCATAAGCAAAGTAAACAAAAAAAGAGATTAGAATTTGCAGAACAATACATAAATGCTAGCGACGACTTCTGGAAAAACGTAGTATTTTCCGACGAGTCAAAATTTGTCAAGTGTATGTCAAAAGTATGGCAGAAAGCTAATACTGAATTGGATTTCAAAAATATGCAACCGACGACGAAACACGGAGGTGGAAGTGTGATGGTGTGGGAATGTTTTACTGCTTCTGGAGTCGGCAATTTAGTAATAATAGATAAAATAATGGATAAACATTTATATTTAAATATTTTAAAAGAAAATTTCCAAAAAAGTGCAGATAAATTAGGCATTGGGAAAACATTTTATTTTCAGCAGGACTGTGACCAGAAACATACAGCCCATATAGTGCATTAGTGGATGTTATACCATACTCCCCACAGGTTAGAAACTCCTCCATAATCGCCTCACTTAAGTCTTATCGAACATGTATGGGCGAAACTAGAAAAAAATGTGCGAAAACATGATATAACGTCGAAAGAACACTTGAAAGAAATATTAAAAAGAGAATAGTGTAATATAGAACCTGACTTCGTTAAAAATTTGGTGTTGTCAATGACCGATAGATTACGTGAAGTGATTCGCCGGAAGGGTTATCATACAAAATATTAATTTATAAAATTCCTGTTAAAATACTTTTGTCCCCTACTGTAAATCATTGTATAAGCTAGTTTATTTATTCTTATAGTTTGGTTTCAATTTAAATGTAAGTGGTCATCTAAAATTATTTATTTACGAAATTGTGCATATAACAAGGTATTTCACGCAATTTACTTTTGACTAAACGTAAAGTATGAATTTATTGGGTACAAACATTCACCGTCATAAATATTCACCATCACACTTTGTTCCCGCCAGCTCGTATTGAACACCATCGTCCTCGATAATTTAATGGAATTCGGCAATTATCGGTTCGTCGCGAAATGTATACTTGGGTTTTGAATCGACATAACTGTGCAAACAATCGCAATCTGGGTCACTTGATTTCATATTCGCCGAGAAACTTGTAAAACGTTAGCGTGTTCCGGAGCAATGCAAATTCCGCGCTGGAACTTCTTGTGTCTTCCTTATTGCCCGATAAGTTTATGCAAACGAGAGCAAACTCGTCCAACAAAAATTCGAACAACCGAGAAATAAAATGAGAATAATATCTGCCGGTTAAATTCCAAATGCACCGGTACAAATGCAATCCACGTGAACCAATATTGCGACCTTGCATTTTTGCATATCAGCTGAATCTTGATTGCAGCGAAGATAACGTGGATATTCGATTGATATCATAACCATATGAATATGTAACAATTTTATTTGAAATTAAATTAAAAATTGAATCAGATTACAAATTTTAAGAGTCAATATTGTAATGAGTAGAATTATAAGTAAAAATAATAAATGACAAAAATAGGCAATTATTTAAAATAAAATTATAAAAAAGTTCATTTTGAAATTAAGCAATATGTAAACGAATTTTCAAGATTATATTTGAGAAATTTTTGTAATTGGTTCATAATAGTAGACTACATATTGTATAAATTTTTTAATTTAGCAATTTGGAATGAAGACTGCAAATTAAAACGTTTAGAAGTCTAGAATTTTGGAATTCAAAAATTTAGTTAGGTAATAATTTAAACAGTTTAGAAATGAGAGAATAAAAAGTGGAAGTATTTTTGAATTGTTATTAATCTGAACATTATGTGAAGAAATTTTGAAATTCACAAACGAATTTTAACTGAAGAAGCTAAAATTTTGTAAATTCACAAAGCTGTTTTAAATTTGAAAATTTATAGATTTTAAAATATGCTAATTCATGAATGGTCAATTCCTGATCTTTCACACATTCTTAATTCATCAACATTTCTAATCTACATGATATTAATTTATTTATTTTTTTAATTTGGAAATCAATAGAATTACGAATTTTTAATTATGAAAATGTTCAAATCATAAAACTTGAAAAACTTAGAAATACTGAATTTCCAAATTTTGAAATTTTTAAGTTTAGGAATTACGAGATTTCAAACTCCCCAAAGTGAACTTCTCAATTTCCTAATTTAGAAATTTAGAAATTTAGAACTTTAGAAATTTAAAAATTGAAAATTCAGAAATTAGGAAGCCAAAAAATTGAAAATTAAAAAAGTAATAATCAAAAACTTTGAAAATCTGAAAACTTGAAAGCTAACAAATTTTTAAATATTCAAATTTATAAGGGAATATGATCATTTGAAAACTTAGTAAGTTGATAATTTGAAAATTAAGAATTTGAAAATTTAAACATTAAACATTTGAAAATCTGACCTTGAAACTTTGAATCTTCTTCGTTTCTAAATTTCTATTTAATTTCAATCTTAAACATTTTTTAATTTATAGATTTAAAATCTTGCAAATTACCAATATAACAAATTTTTAAGTTTCAAAAACGTGTAGTTTTATAAAATACTTCAGTAGTTCCTAACATTATCGATCTCGATAGGCTCTGAATTAAAATTATGAATAAACTAAAATTATTTTCAAGTAAATGATCATTTTCTACTCCAATTGTTTATAACAATATAGTAGGAATTGAGTGTTGATTAGTTAAATAAGAATTATATGATTTTACAGGACTTTTGCTTCTTATTTATAAATCTTTAATATCATTTATAACTAAACAAATAGAGTAAATGAAACAAAACGTAGTTAAAAAGAAAGTAATGGAAAATAGAATAAAAAACTCAATTACTCAATTAAGACGTAGATAATGTTATTCTATCCATATAATTTCAAAACAATTTTTAAAAGATTGGCAAAAAACGAATAATGATTATGTAACATTACACGATTCGAATAACTTGTTAAACAATAATTTATTCTGTACCATAACAAATATGGAAGAATACATTATCCGTAAATAACAAATAACTTTGTTCTATTTCTGATTTTAATTTCCAAATTATTCGCTATTCACAAATAATTGTCGAATAAAATATTCTTCAAAACTTATCGAAATAAACAATAATGTTTGCTATTTTGTAGATAACAAATAATTTCGTTCCATTTCCAATTTCAATTTGCAATTTACTCGGTACTCGCAGATACCTACCAAATAAAATATTCTTCGACAATGATAATAAAATATAACGCATTATTCGTTCATAACAAATAATTATTTACAACTTTTATTCAAATAACTCTAAATTCTGTTAAATATCAAAAGACTCGAGCAGCGTATTAATGCTCTTATTCATCGACTCCACAACAATCAGCAGAAGGAACGAAACCATAAATCCTTCAACGAAGTGAAATAATTGAAAATGTTGAATTCCGTTGGATGCAAAACCATCCTGGCGGTAAATTAATCCAAATGTAAGAAACACGGGGAAATTTATCGTTGTCCCGTGAATACGGTGTAATAAAGGGGACACATTACTCAACTGTGCAAGTATTAATCGCAAAAAACTGAAAGCTGGCGTACAACTGAGCATTCAGAATGATAATATTATTGCAATGTACAGTCGCGTGCAGCTTACAATAAGCTTCACCGAGTTAAAGGAAATTGTAGAGACATAAGTCTTTCATCATCCGCTTTCTAGGTTAGGTTCATCATAATTTTCCTGACTCCACGCGATGACGAGTTTATGGAACGCGTGCCAGAGCTTGCACATCAACGATTCATAGCTGGTATTTTGTACACTTGTAAATCATTTTAATTTCTTGTTATAAGTTTAATACAAATGAAATAATATAAATACTAAATTTTGGTGTATAGTGCGTTGCACGCACATATCACCCCTTATATTTTTAATGATCTGTGATAAGAAATTGTGGTCAGTGTTCCTTAAATACTGATTTGTAGCGTGTAAAAATTGTGTAAAAGAAAATTGACGTATTAACTTCAATATTAACGCTTGAAGATCACACTGGGGTATGAGACGACCCCAGCCAATGTAGCTTTGATTTAAGCCACTGTATATCCTGAAAATCTCAACAAATACTTTATTTTGCAACCCTGTTATTTTTACTACTTTTTTTCCTCAAACTGTTATCAAGAAAGTTCAGCTAAAATTTTAGTTCTTTATATTAAAATTGAAAAAAGTTTTGAATTTTTATGTGACAGCCGTCATTTTTCAATTTTTTCAGGTTTTTAATTTTTTTTCATATTCAATGTTCAAATTTACTGAAATCAGCTGTGAAATATGTTAAAACAACTTTTAAAGATTATTTCTAATTTTTTTTCAAGTTAAAATAATGAGTAGCTTGTTTGTAAAAAACTTGTTCGAGTGGCTGGGGTCTTAAACGTCCCAGTGTGTCAGGTATATTATTCCGATGAACTGTGAACATTAAGTTGATTTTCATATCATATTTTATACAATTTGTTGTTTACACACTACGAATTAGTATTCAAAGAATATTAATGCAATATGCACGACAAATTTGGTCTCATATGAAAGCAATTAACGAATATAAATTCTCAATAATCGAATTTGTAAATCCATATACCTGCAAATTCCCAATCTTCTACATTAAGAAATAAGGCTTGACAGCAATATAATCGGTGGTAGAGTAACAAGACTCTACTGATTAAAACCCCTCATAAAATTTTAATAGAACAAAATCTATACACTAATTTCACAATAATTTTAACTTGTTATTTTATATAAAAATTTTCTAATTAAAATTTTAATAATATATAATAAAAACTAATATATTGCTACATTTATGTATGTAAATAAACTAATGAGTTGTTAGACTTACACTCTAAATATAAAATAATGTAATTTTATTCCTTTATATAAACTCTAATATATAACAAAATCCATAGACCAATTTAACCCACTAACTGCCAATTGTTTTGTAAATTTACATGTCGGGGTTGTAAATTTATGTGACAAATATTTTCATAAGTTGGGAAACATTAAAACAAAAAATAATTTTGAAAATTAGAATGCAAGTGTTTATCGAGTACACATTTCATTTAATATAATCCTACTGCATGTAATAACAAAAAATTATATAAAAATTATTCAAATTGGTTAATAATATATTTATCAAATATATATTGTAATTAAATTATATATTAATAAGTATAAATTACTTTACATATGTACACAATTTTTACACACTACAAATTAGTAAATAAGTATAAATATAAAATTCCACTAATCAGTGTACAAGTATAAATTACTATTATAAGTATAAATTATACTTTGATTCAATTATATTCATATTTTAATGAATAATGTGGGGCAGTCAAGTTATAAGGAAGTGTTATATAGAACATGTCCTTAATAATATGTATATGTCAAAGTAAAAGTCAATGAAGCTGTCCATTTTTCTCAATATTTACCAAAACTTCGCTGAAAATATGATTCTATTAATCATATACGTTTTTCCCTAGTTCTCCGAAAATATAAAAGGAACGCCACGATGCTCTCCCCTCCACCTTCAACCAAAAGAATGTTATATTGCACGCGACTGTACTTCAGAAATTGCCACATGCCGTCGACCGACGCTCAGACATATTACTTTGGAGTACGCGCGAATGATGTATGATCCTGAAGGAACGTGCAAGGGTTGAAAACGTTATCCTTGTCAAGGAGAACTTACCCACGCAGGACTTGCCGTCTGATGACAAAGCTTTTTCATCACCGTCGCAAGCACAGAAGAAGCTGCCATCCGTGTTCTCGCAGACCTCCGTACATCCACCGTTGTCAACTGTGCACTCATTGATATCTGCACACAGATGAAACACGCGAAATTACTTCTGTGCATAAGAAACAGCCAAGGGACGTTAAATACCCGGGAGGATGCTCCTTTCAACGACGACGATTTATACAATTTTCTGGAACGCCGTGCCTGAATTAACAACGACCGACCGAGAAAAAGAATTTGAATTATTCGGTTGTACGAGTTTCTACTGTTTTTCTTTTGTGAGCATTCGAGAAAAGAAAACGTTGAATAAGTTATGTATCGATTTTGTATTTACAATGATTTGTAACCTGTACTTTATGTAGATTTGTTTAACCTTGTTAGCTAAACTTTACTTTGAAATTTGTTCATTTTTCTTTATCATCTAATAGTTTTTGACGCCGAGAATGCAAAACTGCAAGTTTTAATATTAAGCGGTTAGGTTTCATCCATCCAATCATCCATTTTGGTTTAATAATCCAGCTGTTAAAAAGTTATACATCAATTTGAGCGCTTTTGGCGTGTTTGACTGGTTACTGCGACGCCATATTACCTTTCACCCCGTTGACCGGTTAGGTAGAGAATGCAATTAAAATGGAAAAACATGTTTCGATCACCAGTTGTAAACAGATGCTAGTTTTTTTCTACTAAACGACATTATAGAATCATTTTCTCATAAACGTAGCCCGTAAAAATCAACTTGACGTCACACTGACATGTCGAAAAAACTAAGAATGCTCAACTTTACATACACAGTATGTCTGAAAAGTAACGGAACTTTTTAAATTCAAGTAAAACTACTAGCACCATCTATTAAAACAATATGTTATTTAAAAACAGTATTCCTCCCCTACAAAACAATCGTTATTGGAATCGAGCAACGAATTGTGAACTTATAGCGTTCAAAGCGACAGAACCTTTCGTCACCGTGTCACAAAATCACGATGGAGCAAAGAGCGAATATTAAATTCAGCTTGGTAAAGCTCGATAAAACTTTTACAGAAGCATTTGAATTAATGAAAAATGTTTATGGCGACGATTGTTTATCCCGTACACGCGTGTTCGAGTGGTATAAGCGATTCTAGGATGGTCGTGATACTTTGGAAGACGACCCAAAGCCAGAATAACCCAAAGTTTTGGGTTATTCTAAATTCTAAACGATTCTAAAGGTATTATACTTCGGGAATTCGTTCCACAGGGACAAAATGTTAATGGCGAATATTATCTGGGTGTTATGGAACGTTTGTGGAAAAGAATCGTTCGTGTGAGGCCCGAATATCGAGCGCCAGGGAGTTGGTTTCTGTTGCATGACAATGCACCATGTCACAGAACTGTCGCAGTTCGCGAATTTTTGGCGAGAAAACAAGTCTGTGTGATCCAACATCCTCCATATTCGCCTGACTTATCCCCATGCGATTACTTCCTTTTTCCAAAATTGAAATTAGCCATGAAAGGAACGTTTTATGACACTGTTACACAAGTCCAAGCAGCTGTGACAAGGGTGATTGAAGCGATTCCGCAAAACGACATAAAAAAATCTATGTTAACATTGTCTGAGCGTGCCCAGCGGTGTATTGATGCGGAAGGGATGTATTTTGAATAAAAAAAATTAATTTTTGCAAAATAACTAATACTTTTTTTTTTATTTCAAAAGTTCCGTTACTTTTCAGACATACTGTGTATGCATAACTTTTTAACTTAATTCCTAACATATTACATGGTAAAAAGAAGGTCAATAGTTTTGTATCCCCCAAAGTAAAGTTTAGCCATATTTTGTTAATCAATTTTTACAGGAATTATAAATTGTAGCCAAAATTAAAAGTGCAAAATTACTATTATTTTTTTAACAAAAATGGGAAAATTTGAATAAGGTCTGGTTTTAAATAGTAATTAGTAGGTTAGGGTTTATGTATTTATAATATATAGGTTAGTTTAGTTTATTGGTTATCTTCGTTACGAAGATGGCGCTTGAGTTTATTATATCGAGATATTGGGCTCTGAACCAACCTAGAGTAATGTACAAAGAATATTTTGTAAAAGAAATCATAACGAAATATTGTTTCCTGGTATCAGGATATTGACAAAGCGAAATCGCATTTTACACATTTTTGGAAATCGAATATCTACTATTCTTGTCTCTTCTGAATAATACACTATAACGTAAACAAGAACCACTGGAGTGTATCAATTTTCCGCCCGAAGAGCTGACTCTTAAAATAACTGGTCATATTCCAAATACGTTTAATTAATGTTTTATCGCGTATGAAGCTAATCGAAACACGTATACCATTCATGAGAGAGACTTCATAGCGGAAACAGCGGCTAGAAAATGGTTTACGTGCTTCAGATATTGCTATTTTTAAATCTCTCACAAACCACGTTTTGGCTATAACCAGGCTCACATTTTAACTGATAATAAAATTCGACTATCTTTTACGTGATTCGTTGATTGAGTACCTCTATTGTATATAGACACATACAATATACATACAATATACACATATTAAGCGAGCAGAGATTTAAAAATATCAAATTTGAAATGTTTTATATTTTCAAATGTATATATTTTTAAAATAATAAATTCTAAATTAAAATATTTTAAATACAGATAATTTTGTTAATTTGCAAACTGCAAAACTTTTAATTTTAAGATTTTTAGTTTCTCATATTGACAGGTTTGTAAATTGATAAAATTTTTAATTTATGAATATAGAAATCTTGTACATGTGGAATTTTTTAATTTGCAAATATTCAAAAATTACTCAAATTACTATATTTACAAATTTAAAAATTGACAAACTTTCAAATTTATAGATCTAGAAATTCCAAATATAGACAGTTTTTTAATTTGCTAATTTTGAAACTTGCAACTATCAAATTTTCAAGTTGTAAAGTTTACAAATTTACAAGTCAATAAAATTTTCAAATTTATGAATCTAAGAATTTCATTTATAGACATTTATAGACAACTTCTTTAATTTCTAAATTTTAAATTTTCAAGTTATTAAATTCTCAAATGTTTAAACTGAAAATTTTCAAACGTATGCACTTAGTAATTTCAAATAATTAAGTTTGAAAATTCAAAACTTCTCACATTCCAACAAATTTTTTACCTTCAAAATTTCCAAGTTTAAAAATCTTGAATTTAAAGATTTATAAATTTCAATATCTTCAATTTAAAAGTTCTAAATATATTACACAAACTTACCAATTTAAAAAATTTAAGATGATAGAAATTTAGAAATTTCAGATTTTCAAATTTAGAGAATCATACACTTAACAATATAGAAATCTGAAATTTTTATACAAATTATTATTGAAAATGAAAAATAATACAAATACCTAAATGTAAATGTAAGAAACGTACTGAATGATTCTTGAATTTGCATCATTTTCTAAAGCACACAAATTTTTGAGAAATGCAAAAGCTACTTAACCGTTGAAGAAAAATTGCAAACTATGAAAACGAATGTATTATTGAATAACAGTACTATTTCGAGGTACATTTAACGATGTACATTGCACTTAGTATCCAATTACCTCGTATGATTTCCGTAGACGTAAATTAACGTCAAGTATGATGTACGTTGGACGGAACTTTTAGATCATACTACGTTGCATTGTTCACGAAATTAGAAATGAGATTTGCAGCAATATCGGATATCACCGGTACCTCCATTATTTCCTCATAATGAGGCAGATTTCATCCCTTTTTGAGGATGATATGGGTCTGATGTAAAGTTTGCAAATTTCCAAATTCGCAATATCTACGTTTCGAAATTTTCTATTTTATAAATCCTCAAATTATAAAGTTTGTATTCCTCACTTTCTAAATTTCTACATTCCTGAATTTCCAAATTTCTAAATTCCCAAATTCCTAAATTTTCAAATTCCCAAATTCCCAAATTCCCAAATTCCTAAATTTCCAAATTTTTAAATTTCTGATTTCTCAAATTCCCAAATTTCCGAACTTCCAAATTTCCAAATTTCCAAATTTCCAAATTCCTAAATTTCCAAATTTCCAAATTTCCAAATTTCTAAATTCCCAAATTTCTAAATTTCCAAATTTCCAAATTTCCAAATTTCTAAATTCCCAAATTTCTAAATCTCAAATTCTCAAATTCCCAAATTCCCAAATTTCCAAATTTCCAAATTTCCAAATTTCCAAAATCCTAAATTTCTAAATTTCCAAATTCTCAAATTTCTAAATTCCCAAATTCCTAAATATCCAAATTCCCAAATTCCTAAATTTCCAAATTTCTAAATTTCCAAGTCTCTAAATTTTGATTTTCTAAGTTCCTAAACTCCTGTATTTTTAAAATTCTAAATTTCTAAATCAAGTTTTAAAATTCAGAAATTCCTCGTTTGCCAAATGTCCATGTTAATAGAAATCAAAATTCAAAATGCAACGCCTACGAAATTAGAAAAGTGATTTCCTAAAGTGATTTTCCAAAATAACAAATATTCATTTCCCAAAGTTTCCATATTCCAAAATTACAAATTCTCATTTTTCTAAATTTCTAAATGTTCATATTCCCAAATTTCTAAACGTCTACACCTATAAATTTCCAAATTGCCCTGTTTTCATACTTGTAGAAACCCGAAACTCCAAATACAGTCTACGAAATTGGAAAAGTGATTTCCTGCCATATCGGATATCACTGTTGCCTCCCCTCGCTCGTAACAAGCGATATTTGCTTCTTTTTTCGAGGGTGGAATCGATCACAGTTCGAAACCGGTGCTCGAAGTTCAAGTTGGTCTGGCGGCCACGCGCAGCCAGATAACGTCTGACCTCCGCTCGTGGTCAGGTCAAAAACGACGGTGGCCTCTTTCATTCTCGTGTAACGACTTCTCGTGAACGATCCTGCATTCTTTTGGCGAACACAGTCGAGTGACCGGTCAATTGTCCACGCGATGGCGTTAAATTGACCGAAATAGACGTACAAGGGTCGGCCAGATTGCGATTGCCTCGAGCACTTTCAATGACCGCCAAGAGTGCTCGACTTCCGTCGCTTTCACGACCTACAGACGCGATATGCCATACAACGCGTGATAATGACACTCGAATAGAATGTAGCCAGACCGGAGGGACATCCTTTTTCGTGTAGTCTGGCTCTCGATGGCGATTTCCCACAGGATCGATACGAAATGTCTGATTTTTCCCCTTGGCACTTCCTTTCGTACGTCTCGAATTATTTTTTTTCTACTACACATTTAACTGCAGTCATTAAATTCATCGACTGATATTATTTTACGTGAAACTCATAGCAGGTCATTTTCAGTATGTTATATCAATAACAGCTATTTTATTGCTAGTATTGTTTATACCCAATAATATGATACTCAATAGTAGATATGGAGATAATAACAATTTTCGAGTTATCAAAAAGACTGGTCAGTATTAGATGTGGACATAACAATTTTCAAGTTATAAACACTCGACATTAGGTGTGGAATTAACACCTTAACCTATAATTTTCTAGACAGTTGCATCATTCACAGTTACTTAATTATTGCTACAACATTAAGACAACTAAAGAATGTTAAAATGTTGGGCACGTTTTGCTTTCAGCAATCCTTGATGATACAGATTATAATTAGAATTGACCACAAAATTCAGTGCAGTGAAAATACAAGTCTGGTTTATCACATTCCAACAGTAGTGTGCGTCACGTGTGTGACACGTGTGTGACACGTAGTTGCAATAGTTATCAAAAAGACTCGACATTAGATGTGGAATTAAACCCTTAACCTATAATTTTCTAGTCAGTTGTGTCATTTACATTTACCTAATTATTGCTACAATGTTAAGACAACTAAAGAATGTTAAAATGTTATGCACGTTTTGCTTTCAGCAATCTTTGATGATACAGATTATAATTGAACCCAAAATTCAGTGCAGTGAAAATATGTGTCTGGTTTATCACATTCCAACTGTAGTGTACACCACGTGTGTGACTCGTAATTATCAAAAAGGCTTGACATGAGGCGTGGAGATAATAACAAGGATATTTTTCTTCGCGCAGTGTAATCGCATTTGTCGTTCATTTTACAGGTCGAAATTCAAAAACGTCGATTCGATGGGTGGTAGGATAACAATTCCCCATAGGGAGATGAGCGACCTAACGAGATTCAAGCTGCTGGTCCTGGTCGTGCTCCATAACAGGGCTTTAGACGATCCTAGTAGGTAATCGAATTAGCTTGCACGCGAATCCGGTCGATAGGCTTCTCCACCGCAATATAGGATCAAGATTCTGGATCATCAGTGTTCGGAAAACTGTCCGAACTAATAGCATCGTGGCTGGGTTCGATATCTTTTCCATTAGTTTCAGCACTCCTGCCAAACCGAACACGATGATGTTTGCTTACGACCGCGGGATCGAATCTTCCCTGCAATTTCTACGAGTGTTCTTACGACCCCGATAGAATTTTGCACATTCCTGGTATTCCGGTGAATCGGTTTAGAACAAGTGGAGTCGAGGAAATAATGGAACAAAATGCGATTTTATGAAATGAAACAATGAAGGGTACTTTGCACGATTCGTTCAATGGAATTCTTTGCGTGAACGAGGACGGATGATTGTACAGGGTGTCTCAGTTTTTTACCTGCAAATTTTACTTATATATTACATTCACAAAAATAAAGAAAAAATGTTATATCGACATAGGATTTTAAACACTTTATTAGAATGTTATAACAAAGATACGATGTAAGTAACAGTATCATAGAGGTTACTGATTATAGTATGTATTATGTAACAGTATGTCCTAGTCTTTTACCGTCAAGCGGTACATATATATTCTATTCGTGAAAGTAAAGGAAGAATATCAATATAAAGTTTCCACCAATTTATTAATGACAACGGATTGCTTTGTTCTTTTTATATGAAATACAGGTGTTTCAATTTTGTTCGTGTAACTTGACTAGCATATTGTATAAATAAAAATAAGAAAAATGTTTATATAATCATGGACTCTTGCCGCCATTATCAAACCTTATAAACCATTGTTTCATTTTTATGAAAGTTGAGAATTATTCGTATGTGGTATCGAAGGGAAAAATCGTTTTATATCATCTTATATATTCCTTATAATTTTCGATAAAACATTTAAAAGCCTATGTTTATATAACATTTTCTTTTCATATTTATTTAAAGAACTTGCTGGTAAAATTTTATGTACAAAACTGGGTGGTGCTGTATGTGACACCGAAGAACAAAGCAGTTCGAAGTCATTTTGTATTTTTGTTATAACATTTTAATAAAGTGTTTAAAAGTATATGTTAATATAATATCTTTTTCTCATTCTATGTATGGAATATGTTGGTAATGTTTGATCGTAAAAAACGAGGACATTTTGTATAATTTTTGAACTTCGTTTTAAAATGTGTTTTCCAGATATTTTGAACGTCATTCAAGCAAAACAGTCTTACATTTTGAATTTAATTTATTATGGAAAATTTGTACTAAATAATAATTTTTAAAGTAGTTAAGTAATATTATAGTATACATCTTTGACCTACTTCATTATTGCTATAATGAACTTCATTGTTAATAATGCATTTGCAGTCTTAATATACATAGGATGAAATTACAAACTGTAAAAATGTAAAATTCATAGACTTCTTTGATTTACTACTTTGGAAATTTGAAAGTTGGAAATATACGAGTTTAAACATGTTTTAATATAGAAATTTGAAAATTGGAAATGTAAAAACCATATACTTTTTAAATGACTAATTTGGAAATTTAAAAATTGGGAGATTTAAAAATTCAGACATTGGAAAGTTCAGAAATTTACAAATTCAGGAATTTAAAAATTGTAGAAATTTCTGATGTCTACCTTATACATCAAGAAATTACCTTTGTGAGCTTATTAATATAAACCGATCAAATAACTAATCTATTTAATATCTTTGAATGGATTTAAGCATCTTCAATCACTGTTTGGAGCACTGTATTGCTTTCTGGTTATTAGAGACTGTTATTTCGTGATTAGTGCTTTCACAGTAAGGCGAGCGTACTAACAAGACTCTATTTCCGCTATTGCTGGTCTTCGTAACACCTTCGAAAGTGATTAGTACGGGCAATCAAGTTATCCAAGGAAATTGGTTTCTTCAATCAATACTGATGCATTGTGAGATGATTAGTGTTCCTGTGGACGGTTTATACAGGAAATTATTATTTCTAGTGCAATTCAACTGTAAATTGTTATTTGAATCGTTTATTGTGAAAGTGGCCTAAATGCATTTATGTTTAAACTGAGATATTTAAGAGCTTACGTTTCAATGAAATTAAAAATATACACATTATGTCTGAAAAGTAACGGAACTTTTTAAATAAAAGAAAAGTATTAGTTATATTGCCAAAATTACTTTTTTTAATCAAAATACATCCCTTCCGCATCAATACACCGTTGGGCACGCTCAGGCAATGTTAACATAGATTTTTTTATGTCGTTTTGCGGAATCGCTTCAATCACCCTTGTCACAGCTGCTTGGACTTGTGTAACAGTGTCATAAAACGTTCCTTTCATGGCTAATTTCAATTTTGGAAAAAGGAAGTAATCGCATGGAGATAAGTCAGGCGAATATGGAGGATGTTGAAGCACACAGACTTGTTTTTTCGCCAAAAATTAACGAACTGCGACAGTTCTGTGACATTATCATGCAACAGAAACCAACTCCCTGGCGCTCGATATTCGGGCCTCACACGAACGATTCTTTTCCACAAACGTTCCATAACACCCAGATAATATTCGCCATTAACATTTTGTCCCTCTGGAACAAATTCCCGAAGTATAATACCTTTAGAATCGTTTAGAATTTAGAAAAACCCAAAACCTGGCTTTGGGTCGTCTTCCAATGTATCACGACCATCCTGGAATCGCTTATACCACTCGAACACACGTGTACGGGATAAACAATCGTCGCCATAAACATTTTTCATTAATTCAAATGTTTCTGTAAAAGTTTTACCGAGCTTAACCGAGCAGAATTTAATATTCGCTCTTTGCTCCATCGTGATTTTGTGACACGGTGACGAAAGGTTCTGTCGCTTCAACCGCTATAAGTTTACAATTCGTTGCTCGATTCCAATAACGATTGTTTTGTTTTGTAGGGGAGGAATACTGTTTTCAAATAGCGTATTGTTTTTATAGATGTCGCTAATAGTGTTCCTTAAATTTAAAAAGTTCCGTTAGTTTTCAGACATACTGTGTATGTATAGGATGTTAATGTATCACACTCCTGAAGTGTGTCAACGAGAGTTTTTATAATAATTAAGATACAAGTTAAAATAATAATAATATTAAGTTAAAATAATAACAATTATTAAGTCAATAATATACATCTTACCAAGAATGGACTTATGCCACTTTCAAAATTAACAATCAGATTAACGTTAAATTTGAAGCAGCACAAGTCCATCGATACAATTTAGAATGCTTCAAATTGAAAAAGCAATATTCAATTTATTTTATATTTCATTACAACACTTGAAAAACACCATTTATGCAATTCAGGAAATTTCCTAATTACAGTCTCTGGCCATCGAATGAGGACCACTATAAATTTTCAGCATTTTTCACGTTTTCCGTAAAATTAAAAGGCTTGTTCTGTGATACACTACTACTGTACATAATATTATTAACACACGTTAATATCTTGTATTTCCACCCTTTAAATTTAAAATTTGTGAGGAAATTTCAATAAATTGTTATAGTGATAAAATTTTATTAAATTGAAATGTTCAAATATTTTATTCATAGAAAAATAAGTAATTTTTAAATTATTTATTTACGTACTAAGTAAAATTTTATGCGGGAAAGGGAAGTTTAAATAAGTAATTTGAAAATATTTAAATTTTATATAATTTGAGCATTTGTTAATAATTTCATTAAAATTTATAAGGGAATTTTTATAAAAAATTTGATTCGATTGAAATGTTATAATACTTTCATCGAGCAATTTTTTAATAGAAACTAAATTAAAAAATTAATTTAATCCATATAACATCGATCAATTCTTACAAATATACATGTCCTAATATATGGCCACATACGGTCATGTATCCAGAACGTAACACGAAATTGAAGTTCCTTACAAATTCTTCTCCCATCGTCGAAAACTTAAGCGTAAAAATGTAGCTCGTAGAGGCAACTGATTTGAACAGAACCGTACTAAACGATTCAAAGTTCGAGGATCGTCCCTCGTTCGGTTGAACTGCGATGTTGGTTTGCTAAAAGTTTCAGCGGAGAACTTTCATCAACGAGGATTAAGTTCGAAAGTGTTTTGCGAATGAGTAAGAAGGAAGAGAAGAGAAAAAAAATGGATCGTGCTGGTTCTTTCAGTTAGCCAGTTTCTGGAAGAGGGCAAAAGCAGAATACGTGGGAGACATCGTAAAGTCTCAGGCAAGAAATTCTGAATTAGTTTCATGGAAGTCTTTTATCGTGGCTTTTCTTATCGTTCTCGAGAAATAGTTCATTTTTTGGTATCTACGTCCGGGTTAGCTTCGTTTTTCAACGAAACACGGCGTACCTTCGAGAAGCTATGCTTCCGCCTGGGAAACTAAAGATCTCGTTGATCTTCGTCCTTTCTTCGCCATTACATCCATTTCACGCCAACCATATAATTTCCATAGTTTCATTATCCCTTTCAAATTTAATTCTTACTTTATTATTTAGTTAATACGTATTTATAACAAATTTATTTTCTAATTTATTACTTCAGTTTATTTGGAAATCATTTTTCTGTAAAAATGATTTAATGATAAGTGGTAATAGTACATTTTTCTGATATTAATGTTTGTAACATTGCGATTGAAATCTGACAGTAAATGCGTGGTAGATAAATTGTGATTGTAGTTTGTTGATCATTTTGTTGTATTATTATTAAATATACATTTAAGTACATTTCACAATTTCAATTTTTGGAACTTTAAAATTTGGAAATTTAGAATTTGTTTCTGTTCTAAAATATTTTATCTTGAATAATTTTAATTCGAAATATTCAGATGTAAAATATATTATTTTAGAATGTTCTAGTTTGCAATATTCTATTTCGAAAAAATCCTAATTAAAGATAATTTATTATGAAATACACTATTTTGTAATATTTTATTTTCAAATAATTTGTTTATGAATGTTTATTTTCAAATATTTTACTTGACAACATTCTAATTTAAAACACGTTTGATTATGGAATATTCTATTCATGAATACATTAATTTGTAATATTCGTCTCCGCAATATGCTAATATTTAATATTCTGCATTGAAATAATGAATAGAAAACAACTACAAAGTAATTTATTTCGGTTACCTTAATACAGAGTATCAAGAGCATACAAAGCTTTTCAAAATCAACAATATGCAAATATTTAATATTCTGCATTGAAATAATAAATAAAAAATTAATTAATTAGCACAGAATTAATTTATTTCGGTTATCCTAATATTCTTTTCAAGATCTGAAATATGGTAATATTTAGTATGCTTTGTTGAAGTAATACATAGAAAACAAAAAGGAATTAATTTGTTTAAGTTACCTTAATATTAATTATCAAAAGTTCCATATGAAGTATAAATATTCTTTTCGAAATTGATCGCTACATAAATATTGTTTTGCAACGAAATACGTTATTGACGTTACATTTAATGCTTGATTCACCGAAATTAATGTCCCTTGTTCAATTTTCCATCCAACGAATCATACACATTGTATGACCAGATTGATCAAACGTATCAAAATATACACACGATTAATTTTCGTGGCTGATCCAATATATTTGATATCGGTAAACAGGATGAATTATGTATACACGTCATTACATGCTGCAACAACGACGAATTTTATATTTATTCAAGCTGCCGGCCACAAATATGGGTTAACTGGTAATTAAATGAGGGACACCTATTACGACGTACCTCTGCATAAATATTGCACGAAATATTCAATAAATCGAACTGTAAACTGTGATAAAATGGTATCTTTCCATGACGAAATGAACAAACAAATAAATTTTAAATTGCCTGTTCACTAGTTAGACGAAATTGTGAGCTCTCTTCATTTTTAACTTACTGCATTTATGATTTATATTACCGTCTACCTTTTTTAGCTATGACTATTTCCTTGTGCAAAATCATTATAATAAGACTATATTATACATCACTATGTCATGCTATAATAAGAGATTTTGAAATTTTTACATATGCAGTAAATCATTTCGCCTTTTATAGAAAATTGTGTTTGTAGGGTGGACAAGTATTTTGAGTATATTATTATTATAATCTGGTTGCCAGAACCCTAAATCGTAATAATAGAGTTATTTATTTGCAATTTCCTATTTATATTGAGGTATTGCTTGGTTTTATTACTTGCTACGGTCACTTTTTGGAGAATAACCAGACTCATTGGGTACGTCACTTGGATTCCCATTTCCACTCGAATTTGTGTATCCAATAAAAATTAAGACCTGTTTCCCTCAGCCTTGTTCGTAAAAATTGTATGTCCACATCGAGCCTTCATCGTGTGAAATTAGCAATCGAACAGATAGACACGAAACAGACACGAGATTGATCACTTCGAGACAACATCCGATACACAGACACGAGGTTATTCACTTCGGAACAACATCGGAAACATATAGACACGCAGTCATTCATTTTGGAACATCGTTAAAAACAAGTAGGAAGCACATAACAGTGTTATAAAATTATTCAAGCTACAGTCCACTTAGCATCGTTTAATCGTCACTAAATATTGCCGACGTTGCGACGCACATACACAGAAGTTTCCGTTTACCTATAGTACTATCGTGTCCATCTACAAAATGTTCCATCGCAATTTGCTAAAAACTGAACATATGTCAGCATCATTTATGACTTTTTAAATTGTCCATTGGACCATAATCGCTCGCCGGAGACTTCACAGTTTTATTCTAGCTTTAGCAGAAGTATGAATGTGAGTAGGTTAACTGCACCTAATATGGAACACCGTAACATCTCGGCTACTGAGCCATAAAATGTATCGGCAAATATCTCACGATGTAAAATATTTCAAGAATAATGGAACACGATTATGTTCACATCTGGGCATCAGTTGGAAGTTTATTGTTAAATACAAAGTTGATCATTATTTCAAAGTGTATAAAAGCTAGGAGATATACTGAAAATTTGTAATGAAGATTAAATGATTTTCAGTTCATTTAAGAAAATATTACGTTTACGTGATTTATTGTTAAATATGCTCGTTTCTGAATATTCGAAATAACATCGGCTGTAGACACGCAGTCGTTCAGTTTAAAACATCATTAAAAATAAATAGAAACCACATGTCGGTGTTAAACAATTATTCAAGCTACAGTTTACTTATAAATATTAGAACTTCAAACGATTAAAGTTCCTCGCGTTGTTTAATCGTCATTAAATATTACCGACGCTACGGCGCATGTACAGTGTATACACGTAGCAAGAAGCATCCGCCTCGAGGCTTAACCATCAAATCCAACTTGCCGTTAAATCGCTCATACGGATTAAACCACTTACCGATACAAGTTCCATCAGGGGTAGCTTCGTAACCTGGTAGGCAGGTGATGGACAAAGTGTCTAGTATCGGTTGATCCTTCAACTCCATCGGTTCGGCGCATCGATAAGAACCTGGCGTGTTGATGCAACCGTAACGACACATTTCCATTTGTAAGTCTGGCTGAACACATTCGTCCACGTCTGGAACAGAAATGTTGAGTTTTTATTACGTTACTGAATATCAAATACGAAATATCTGATGCAATATGATACCATAAAAATACCTTGAAATAGCAGCTACTTATGATAGACTAAGGTCTATAAGACCTGACGATGTGAGTATATGTGTGGTTATAGGTGTATTCTGATGTAGAGAGTGAGATACATAAATATCTGAAGGTATAAAGATGCTGTGATCTAGGTAAGTATAAGTATATGGAGATATTGAGATAGACCAATTTAAAGATAGAAGGATACAAAGATGTAAGCATATAAGGGTATGAGGGTATAAGGATATACGGACATAAAAATATAAAGATATAAGAATATGAGGATATGAAGATACAAGGATATAACAGTATAAGGATGTAAGAACATAGGAATATGATAAAGATAAAAGGTATAGAAATACAGGAATGTAGAGAATTTGGGATATATGAATTTCAGGATACAGTTATAGGCGCATAAGACTCTAGAGGTCTGGGGATGCAGAATTCTAGAGTTAAAGAAATCTGTAAGCATTTTGGGATATTTAGACTTGGGATATAGGAATTCGGGATATAGGCATTCGGGTTATAGGGATTCGAGATATAGGGATTCGGGATATAGGTATTGGGGATACAGGAATTCGGGATGTAGGTATTGGGGTTATAGGTATTCGAGATATAGGTATTCGGGATATAGGTATTCAGGATATAGGGATTCGGGATATAGGGATTCGGGATGTAGGTATTGGGGTTATAGGGATTCGGGATATAGGGATTCGGGATATAGGGATTCGGGATATAGGGATTCGGGATATAGGTATTCGGGATATAGGGATTCGGGATGTAGGTATTGGGGTTATAGGGATTCGGAATATAGGTATTGGGGATATAGGTATTCGGGATATAGGGATTCGGAATATAGGAATTCGGGATATAGGGATTCGGGATATAGGGATTCGGGGTATAGGGATTCGGGATATAGGGATTCGGGATATAGGTATTTGGGATATAGGAATTCGGGATGTAGGTATTGGGGTTATAGGTATTCGAGATATAGGTATTCGGGATATAGGGATTCGGGATATAGGAATTTGAGATATAGGGATTCGGGATATAACATTATGGGGTATAGAAACTTGGAATATAGAGATTCGTGATGTAAGATTTCACGATAAGGGATTCGGGATGTAGAGATTCGAAATGTACAGATACACAATGCATGAAAATGAGTTATTAGAATTTGGGATACAGCAACAGAGAGATACATAGATTTAGGATCTAGAATACAAAAATTAATGTACTTAAATAGAAGCGAGTCATCCTTAAATCTCGTGGAAATATTACAAACAATGGATAAATGAAAAAGAATACTAATTTGTAATTGTAGCACAAACGAATAGTTATCACAAATGATTAAAACTTTCTTTCCTTATATATAAGGATGTGAAAAAGTTAATTTAATTGCTTCAGGAATTGAACTACTTTATGTGGCCTTTTTTGTGACAATGATTCGTTTTAGTATAACAATTTGTAACAACTATTTTTAACCAAATAACTTCAAAAGAATTCACCACACTTTTCAACTATAAAATTTTAGAATTTCTAGCAGCATAAAAATTAGTCAGCAGCAAAAGCTTCGAGTGCAAAGGATTAATTATCAAAATTCTTGCACGGTGTTGGAAAAAAGGTAAACGTGGAAGAATTCAATTACCTTGACACGTTTTCCAGTCGTCCTTCAAGATGAACCCGTCAGGACAGAGACAAAATACTCGACCCTTGGTCGACAGACAGGTATGGGAGCACCCTGCGTTGTTGATGCTACATGGACCTGAATCCTGACACGTGTGGTTGTCAGCTGACAGAATGGAGTCCTGTAGACCATCACAGGAACATTCGTAGCCGCCTATGGTGTTCCGGCACGTATCCTGACAAGGGCCGTGTCCGTTGTTTAACAGACACTCGTTGATGTCTGAATCATCGGCAAATGTTGGATAATGATTTCACGTTTTCGCTCGTTTTAAATTCATCGCATTATTCAATCATTCAGTTTGATGAAAAATGGTTCAATGCGTTGGGATTTTCAATTTTAATTATTCATCTCATTGATTGATGTATTTAATGAAAATTTGAAAATTTCCAATTGGTAGACTGGAGTTCTGAAGTTTTTGGTTTCTGGAATTTTTGGTGGTTTGAAATTTGAGAAATTGGAGAATATGGGATATTACAGAATTATGGAATTTTTAAACTTTGAAATATTTTAGTATTCTAAAATTATTGAAGTTTGGAATATTTATAGAAATATTTGTTTGGAATATTGATATTTTAGAATTCTGAAATTTTTGGGACTTTGAAGCTTCGAGATTTTAGAATTTTGAGAATTTAAGACTTTAGTATTTTGAAAATTTTATGACTTCTGCACTTTGGAATTCGGAACTGTAGAATTTTTTAATTTCTAAACTTCCGGATTTTTTATTTTTTTATTTTTGAACTTTGAGATTTAGGGACTTTGGCATTTTGAAATTTTGAAATGTTAAAACTCTGAAATATTACGATTTTCAAACTTTCGAAATTTCGGAGCGACATTTTGAAAATTTTAAATTTCGAAACATTGAGATATTTTAGAATTTTTTAACTTTGGGACTTTGAAGCTTAAAAAATTTCCAAATATTTTTGATTTTGACTTTGAAATTTGGAACCACAGGACTTTGGGAATGTAAAATTTTAACACCTGTAATTTTAAAGCTTTAGAATTCTAAGATTTTAACATTCTGCAATATACGTACTCAATTTACATTAAATCAACAATAATTACATTGTTATGGGTCAAAGTGACCCTTAATGGAACTACCAGACCATCATCTACCTTCCAACAGTTAAAAAAACCTCGTTTTCTCCATTTTTCATTAAACTGCAAATCTTATCTAAATTCTGAACAAAAAAAAATGAAAATAAATAACAAAAAATAATACGATACATAAATAATACGAATAAGCAATATTTAAACGACATATAAATAATTGGAATAAACAATATATAAATAATACGTAAAAACTACATATAAATGAAACTTCCAATAAAGTCGTGAATATATATTCGACGCCAAAATTTCAATAATAGTTATATTGATGAAACTGCAGATTCACCGTCGTATTTACATTTGTTGCTTTTTGCAAGAGAAACAGAGAAAACTGTTTGCGCGATGAAGTATATGTATACATTCGAACCGAAATCACTCACCCCTGCATGTGTATCTGTCCTCGTTTAGTTTCATCCCCTTCGGACACTCACAACGAAAGGATCCTGGTGTGTTCACACATTTAAACTGGCAACCTCCCTTGTTATCCTTGCATTCGTTCACATCTGGATTTCAATGAGTACGTGTAATTCACGGAATTTAGCTAACTTCCTAACATCTCTCGCTCCGTTACTATCACGTTCACCATTTCGCGAATAGTACTCAAAATTGGTCATTGATATTATACCTATCGCTACCATTTTTCAATTCCTATCAGGTTTCATCGATTTAGGAAAACTGTTCGAGATTGACGGAATTTGATACACGAAGTTATGTGAAGTTTGCAATCTGAAGTTGTGTAAAGATTAAAATTTAAAGTGGTTTAAAGATTGAAATTTAAAGTTGCGTAAAGTTCGAAATTTTAAGTTTCGTGAAGTTTGAAGTCGTATGACATGTGAAGTTTGAAGTTGTGTGATGCTTGAAGCATGAAGTTATGTGACGTATAATTTGTTAACATGATTTGATATTGGAAACAGTATTTCGAATATTGGTTAGAAGAGAAATACATGAAATGCTTGAAAACCACTCATAACGCTGTTTGGTTTTCAAATTGAAATGTCATGAAGTTCATATTGTCCTTTGCGCCTGAACTACATTGTTATACATTCTGTAAAATACCGAGAATAATAGTCTATTATGACAGAAATAATGTACCATACAAGAGTGATAATTTAATTTACTAATTAGATGGTTAAAAGTTGGCATTTACCAGTTGTCCTCTGATGGAAATGGTTACTAACACATAAAACGGCCAATTTCAAAAATATAAAGTCAGCCAGAAAAGTACTAGACTATAACACTTATGGCACATGAGTTTGAAGCTTAAAGCATAATAAAAGAGACTATACATATAAACTCGGTAATATTCTTAATATAAAATAACTGATTGTCAATTAGGGAACAATGTCCCACTTCGAAGTAGAATGACTGACACAAATTGATGACATAAAAGTACCTGAAAATATCACGTATGTTACATCAACTTGAAGCTTAGAGTTTAACAAAAATTACTGCCTGAATGTTTTACTGATATTTTAAATACAAAATGGCTGATCGTCGCTTATAGCAAACGATCGACTTCGGAACATTCAAAATATGAAACAATTTGATGACATAAATTATCACAAGGTAGCACTTGTATTATATTTATTTGTAGCTTGAAATTTGTTGAAAATTACCATGCAAATATTTTCTTAATGAAATTAGTATAAAATTGTTAAACGTTGCATAACCATCTTACTCTAACCATTATACAGAGTAGTCCATGTGACAGTATGCTGATATACTACTATATTCATATAAAAAAAGATTAGGAAATCTTCATATAATCATTTTTAACAAATTTTAAGCTTTAAATTGGTGTTTCACAAGTACTGATTTTTAGCACTTTTATGCCTATATTTAATGTTTATAGTAGTGATATCAAATCATGTCAAAATTTTGATATTCCAAAATCTGATGGTTTCAACAACTTAATACTAATTTTTCAAGTATTATATCTGAATATTTGTTGTTGCCTCAATTAATGATTAGAGATAAACGAATTTAAGTTAAGTAAAGTTAGACATCACAACTGCAATCAGACAAATTTAAAAAATTGCAGTATAAGAGTTTATATTTTTAGTTACATGACTTTGGTTATAAATGAACATTATTAACGTGCACACGATTTATGCAACTTACGTAAATTCTATCTTGCTATTTTTATTTTTTGTTGTAATAAAAAATCACTTCTTAAATTATTAATTTATTACGAGTGTTACATAAAAGTTTAAGCTATATTATGTATCTGAAACTGTCATTAATAACTATTTAGGAAAAATGTACAAGACTTCAAGTTCCATTAATGTACAGAAATGTTTGTATGTTCTTAATATAAAACCAATATGAAATTGATTGTGGACTGAAATATCGGACGACGTATCACAAAGTAACACTTATGATACATCAATTTGAAGGTTAAAGCTTCATGCAAATGACTACAGGCATAAACACTTCATCAATATTCCCAATACAATATGGCTCACTATCAGTAACGGCAAACAATGGCTCAAGGTAAATATTTCCTGATCAAACAGTATCGATCACTCAATTGCTTATATTGCAAAAAATGTTTCAAACTTCTATTAGCAATTTCAAACAAATATCGTATAACTCAGAAAGTATAGATACTTAATAGTAAAAATATTCCTTTAACATTGGGAGATCTAAGTGTTTAAGTATCTTCCTTTTTGAAGTTGTTTAATTGTTGCATTATTAATGGACAATATTAAATGAATTGATTGGTTAAATGAAAAGTCAATCATTTATTTTAAAAAACTATTTTATTTTATATTGAAACATCCTATCTTGTAATATTTTATTTTCGAATTATTTTAGTTTGCAATATTTGGTTCTGAGATATCCAGTTTTGGAACATTCTATTTCGAAATATTTCGATTTGATGTATTCTATTTTAGAAAGTTTCATTGTGGAATGTTCTAATTCAAAATATTCTATTTTGAAGGTGTTACAATTTTAAATATTCAATTCTGGGATATTGTACGTTCTATACTGAGGTGTCCTATTTCAGAATACGCTAATTTGAGATACTAAATTCGGATAATATTCTGTTGTGAAGATGTTATATTCTAATTTGGAAGATACTAATTTAAAATTAAACCATTACACAGTCGTTTTCATGTAAGATTGAGTTTCAGAATGATATGCCATAAATATTATTTTGCAATACTTTTATGTCATGAAATTATCTCAAATTACTTACACTTCGAATATAGATATTTCACATGGTATTATTTTTTATAATCAACTACCAATCCTTTTACGCTAAATATATTAATTAAGCCTTTACATAATAATTTTTGTAAAAGGTTAAACTTCAAAATGATGTACCATAAGCTCCATTATCTACAGCTTTTATGTCATAATATCATGTCTGACTTTATATGAATCTATATAAGTCAATGTTTACTACAAATTAGCAAACTATTATTTTGTATCAAGTTTGTTGATTAAACATTTGCATAGTAATTTTTATCAAGCATTAAACTCCAAAATAATATGCTGTAAGCACTAATTTGCAATATTTTTACTTAAAAAAATCTTGTCAGATTTTATATGGATATACATATCGAAATCAGTTATTATTTTTCTATACATGGTAAACAACCATTTTGTATAAAGGATATTGATTAAACATTTCCATAATAATCTTCATCAAATTTTAAGCTTTAAAATGATATATCGTAAGCATTATTTGTTCAAACTTTTATGTGATGAAATAATGCTTAACTTTATGTGCATCGACATCAATTATTGCTCTCTGCAATTAGCAAACAACCATTTTGGATTCAGAACATTGATTATACGTTTACGAAATAATTGTTAGCCAACTGTATATTTCAAAACGGAGTATCATAAGCATCATTTGGTAAAACTTTCATGTAACGAAATCATAACTGATTTTGTATGCACCAATAAACAAATAAATGATTCATAATGAATTAATTTTTGTTTAATGAATAAATTCTTGTTTTATATCAGGAATATTCATTACATATTTACATAATAATTTTCATCAAATTTTAAACTTCAAAATAATACAGCGTGAGCATTATTTGTTAAAACTGACATCATATGCACCAATTAATAAATCAATAAACAACTGATTTATAATAAATCAGTTAATAATTATTATGAATTTATTATTATTTTCTGTAATTGACAAACAGCAATTTTACATCGAGGACATTAATTAAACCTTTACACGGTAATTTTAATCAAATGTTAAGCTTCAAAATAATACACCATGAGCATTAGTTGTTAAAACTGACACCATATGCACCAATTAATAAATCAATAAACAACTGATTTATAATAAATCAGTTAATAATTATTATGAATTTATTATTATTTTCTGTAATTGACAAACAGCAATTTTACATCGAGGACATTAATTAAACATTTACACGGTAATTTTAATCAAATGTTAAGCTTCAAAATAATATGTCAAAACACTTGGCAATACATTTACGTGAATTCGTCCCTAACTTTTCACATTTGGTATACAACCGATCGATATCGATTGAATCTTTTAATAGTTCGCACTATTAAATTTTTTCTGACTCGTACACTTTCTTTTTCCCGTCGAAATGAATACTGAAACGTAGAAACATTTCTCCGATGGAAGGAGACCTGTCAGATGGGTAGAAAAGAAATTTCTCGAGATGAAATATCGACAGGACAGTCGTTACGATATCGACAGCTTCCGTGTTCTGCGATCGACAAGTTCTTCCTGTTCGTATTAAAACATCAACGATTTCGTTTCAGACATTTTTCCCTTCTCCGTTGCTTCGATTTCGACTACATGGTCTCCCGTTTTTCCATAAAAATCGAACAGAAAAGTTTATTTCGAAGTTCGCTCGCGTGTTTTTCAACGAAAAAAGGAAAGGGAGCAAAGGGTACTTGAGATTTTTATTCCATCTTTTCCTTTTACGATGTCTCGACGTTTAAAGGAACGATTCGAACCGCGTTCCAGAGAAAAACATTCGTACATCTCCAGTTTCCTCGATATTTCTCGCATCATAATTAATTTTCGAGCTTCGTTAATTCGATCAAGTCGTAAAGTAGCCGGAATCAAATGATAATGAAAAATTCAATTAAATTCCGTTGCGTTGAGAGTGGACGATATAGAAATGCAATAAATTCTCGATAATCCAAACAGATTGGAAGGACAGGTAATACGAATTAGCTGAAAAGCCGGTTTAATCGAAAAGTCCAGTGAAGTGAACTTCCATTTTATTCCAGGAAATATATATATATATGATAAATAGAGGGTAAAGTTGCTCTGAATAGACGGAAAGAACAAGAAGCACGAATTGAATCCTAGTTCATTGCAACGAAGTTTTGAATTAATGAAACTTTTCGCATCCATCCATTTCCTGTCAGTACTTCCGAAATTGAAACTATTCTACGTACATCTTATACGATTTCCAATTGTAATTATTTTTTAATCTGTAATTTTAATTGTATGAAAGTTAGGACATTGAGAGATATTTTATTAATTATCCTTGCAACGATATGTAATTCAACGAAAAGTTTTGAAAGAAAAATGATATATACAAAAGAAGTAAATTATACAATACGTAAAGATTAAGAAAAAAATAACGTTAATATGCAAATTAATTTTCATTATATTCATCGCTTAATTGACTTAATTGACATTATTCAATGATTCCGTTTATATATTAAAAAGTTAGAATACATGTTGAATACAGGAGAACCCTGGTATCTGCGGATTCAACATACTCATACATATGTATACTGCAACATATGTATGTATGATTCGTTAGTGTTCACGGATTTTTATATCAGCGAAAGACCTTGAAAACATTCTCTCGCAGATGTCATAATACACCTCCATTTTTGTTACTAGTTCGTTACAATATAGTTTTCATTACCTGACCCAAAAAATTAAATTAAATTCTTCTAATACACAGATCAATATTTATTATAATATTATTATAAATGATTGTAGATATTATTATTTGTTACAATATTGTTACAGATAATAAATTATATATGTTATTACTTATTATCTATCATATTATGATAAATAATAAATTCTACATATTATTACTCACTATAATATTATAGTAAATAATGAAATATATGTATTATTATTGATTACAATATTGTAATCAATAATAAAGAGTATAGTTTTATTACTTATTATAATATTAAAATATATAATAAATCATATATAATATTATTACAAATAATGTCTTATATAAATTACCCAAAATCGACTAATTGTACAAAAATTTAATCAAAGTTATCAAACATTTAATTTCTATTTATAGCTAAATGATTTCGACGTAATCAAAGGTCTAAAACAAGCCATCAATTAAGCGATGAGATGTTTGAAGTGGATCCTTCTAGATTAGGTAAGATGAATGTTGCTTACCTACGCATTTATCGCCTTCCAGGCGGAAACCTTTATAACAGGAACACACTGGTCTACCGTCGATTTCCTTACAGACCTGATCACAGAAAGCTTCAGCACACACGCCTTCGAAATTCTCCTTGACCTTACACTTTGGCGGCTCTCCTATCCATTGACGATTTCTGCAAAGCAACCTGCTTGTTGTGCTCGCCATGTAGAATCCCGGGGCGCATTCATAGTCGGCTTCCAAATACTCGTGGCCAGGTATCGAGGACCTTGAACAAACATCAATTGCAACTGTTCAAACGTTTCGAAATGAAACTACATGAAATTGTAATAACTGTTGCGTTTCTGTACTGCGTGGCCGGTTCAAGCTACAGGCAATCGATTTGTTCTAATTGTTTGGACTTGTATGAAATACAATTAATACGTAATAACGTGAACGAGTAATACAGGAATAGGTTGTTGTAGTTTCAGCTTATTGCGTTGCATCCTAAAGCAGCGTCAACATATCCAATATTACAAATCGTTCTTAAAAAATTTTGTTCGAACATTTCTAAAGAATATTTCTTTCTTTGATTTAGCATTTCCAACGGTAGAGGTTTGCGTATAAGCACTGTGGATATGCAGCACCCCCTATTTCCATGTGATATTATCGATAACATAGTAAGTAAATAATGTTTAATTTTGTTCTTTTAAGATTTTATCAAGTTTCTCATTTGTTTCCTTTTGCACAATTTTAAAACAAAGGCTAAACATTACCCGTAGCTCTTCCACTAATTTTAGCTACAGCCACTGATTTTCAGCTTTGAAACCCAGAAATTTAGTATTCTTAACTACTTGCTTTACTTTGACAAGTCTGACTTGTGACGCACTCACCGCTCAAATGCGACAAATCTTACTGAAATTTATAATACTCTTTACTTTGAAGTTAATGTCGAATTATAAATTGTGCAGCCAAGGATTGCTGAATACGAAATACATTTTCAGGTTCGTTGTTTCTTTCAAAATTATAGCTATGAATAATTTGGGAGCCACCTCCGATTTCGATCACTTTGAAATATGTTGTCAAGGTGCGTTTTTCAAAATAATGACAATTATGTATCTCTTGAATGAATAAATGACTAATATGTGCTCCATTTAGCATTTGACTGTATTCAGCTCATACCTACATGCTATCCGTTCATTAATCCCCACATGTGTTTTCGAAGTACCTAAAAGTCCGTCCCGAAGGAGTTTGGGGTTAATATCAAGCGTAGTGGCGAGAGAGTTTGGGGGGCAAAGTTCCCCCAAAAGAATACAGGAGATCCTAGTTGCGATTTATTCACTCTTGGAAATATTGGCAGTAAAGCGCGTTATTTTTTCAAATATCTCGAAGAATAAAAGAGTCCAACCATGTATAGCAACAAGTTGTTCAGGATGGCCTTGGCAATATATTTCAGGGAGATCGAAATCGGAGGTGACTCCCTTATTCTAAATATTTACCATAATTTGTCTTGCCTGACAAATAAATTGTACGTCAAGGAGCTAACCAATAAAGGAGCATCGTGGGTGTTTGGGTCAAGGTCAAGACTTTGTTAATTTCCCCGAACACTTGCTCTACCTGACCGCTACTTTGGAGGCGTGTATTTATCTAACAAATGGCAGTGCTGATTACCAAAATAAGAGCAACTTTTAAAAAGAGTTTCTTTCCGTCGAAAGGCTAGATTTTCAAAGTCGAGAAAGGAAAATCCTGCGATGTGAAGTAAAAGACTGTGAAATCCTATAATCTTGAACTTTGACGAGCGTACTCTCATGTATTATATTCTCACTGTGTTATTATACATATTGTTGTACACTTTGTATTTCTGTTCAATTTCTACGTTAAACTATATTTAACTTTTTTATACGGTACATTTTGAATTACTTATTTAATACTTCTCAGTGTATAAACACTAATAATTTCTGCTAATCTGTTGGGCTTTTAGTATTTTAGTTTGAAATATTCTATATTGAAATACATTATACATTTTAGAATATTTTATTTTTATTATATTGTGAACATTATATTGTGAAATATTTTGTTCAAGAATGTTTTAATTCAGCATGTGCTATTTTTTAAATTTAGAATGTTCTATTTTGAAAATATTTTAATATCATTCACTCTATTTTGAAATACGCGTATTTCAAACATTTTTTGTTTCATAAATACATTGAAATACTACAATATTTTGGAACGTCCCGTTATTATATTTCAAAATGTGATATCCTGAAATATTTTGTTTTGATATATACCGTTATTTTAATTTGGAAATGTCTTTAATATGAAACATGTTATTTCAGAAGACTTAACTTCAGAATACCTTTTATAATATTGCAGTTTGAGATATTGTATTTTGAAAATATTTAAATTGAAGTTTTCTATGTCGAAATGTTTTTTATTACAAATATAGTTTAAAATACGTTATTGTAAAAGTATGATCATCAGATGCCTTGTCTTACAAAATATTTCTATAACCAATATAAATTATTTTTATGTTCTTAACATAAAGATATTATTTTACAATATTGCTGTTCTTATCTGATCATCTAAATCTTACACGAAATTATTTTTCTCGCTTTTAACGAAGGCACACATAGTGGTTTCGAAGTAGAAAAAACGTATGGTCGATCGTAGGAATTAATTTGTTGATGGGTTTACTGCTCACACTCCAAGAACTTGCGCAGGTGGCGGACGAAAGATATCTGATCGATACTTTCCCATCAAGATAATGTAGGTCCGAAGGAAAGATTTATGATTTTCTGCCATTGAATTTATAAACCTACTGAAAATAAAATTCCCAAAATACTTTGAAACTATTACACGCATCAGCGTTTTATCGTAAATCTGATCGTAACTATATAAATTTAGCTTTCTCGATAAAATCTTTTATGAAATCCTCGTGATCTCTCAGGTACTCTCTTTACCCTCTAAAAATCGCCAGCTACTTTGGATACAAAGTCATAGAAAATAATTGCGAATTTTGAACTGCAATATACATGTTACATTTTTTTTTAAATTGCTGTTTGTTAATTTGTGTGTACAATATATTAGTTATTTCCATAAGTGACATTGCCGCTCATCTTATATGAAATAATTGTAAATAAAGTAAATAAAGCATCATTTATTTTCAATTAAAGCGACATTTAAATGTAACGAATTTTATTTTATTTAATCGACAGTCCGGTAATAATCAATGATACTATCAACATTTTAAAAGTGCAACAGGTATTATAACATTATGGATTATTGCTACATGACATACAAACTCTTCTTTTATGCTGAGAATATTTGTTTGGGAACATCATCTAGAAAATGAGAATTTAACTTTTAAAGTGTTGTACATTTTTCCTAAATAGTTATTAGTGACAGTTTCAGATACGTAACATAGCTTAAACTTTTATCTAACACTCGAAAAAAATTAATAATTTAAGAAGTGATTTTTTATTACAACAAAAAATAAAAATAGCAAGATAGAATTTACGTAAATTGCATAAATCGTGTGCACGTTAATAATGTTCATTTATAACCAAAGTCATGTAACTAAAAATATAAACTCTTATACTGCAATTTTTTAAATTTGTCTGATTGCAGTTGTGATGTCTAACTTTACTTAACTTAAATTCGTTTATCTCTAATCATTAATTGAGGCAACAACAAATATTCAGATATAATATTTGAAAAATTAGTATTAAATTGTTGAAACCATCAGGTTTTGGAACATCAAAATTTTGACATGATTTGATATCACTACTGTAAACATTAAATATAGGCATAAAAGTACTAAAAATCAGTACTTGTGAAACACCAATTTAAAGCTTAAAATTTGTTAAAAATGATTATATGAAGATTTCCTAATCTTTTTTTATATGAATATAATAGTATATCAGCATACTGTCACATGCACTACTCTGTATAATGGTTAGAGTAAGATGGTTATGCAACGTTTAACAATTTTATACTAATTTCATTAAGAAAATATTTGCATGGTAATTTTCAACAAATTTCAAGCTACAAATAGGTGTAATATAAGTGCTATCTTGTGATAATTTATGTCATCAAATTGTTTCATATTTTGAATGTTCCGAAGTCGATCGTTTGCTACAAGCGACGATCAGCCATTTTGTATTTAAAATATCAGTAAAACATTCAGGCAGTAATTTTTGTTGAACTTTAGCTTCAAGTTGATGTAACATACGTGATATTTTCAGGTACTTTTATGTCATCAATTTGTGTCAGACGTTCTACTTCGAAGTGGGACATTGTTCCCTAATTGACAATCAGTTATTTTATATTAAGAATATTACCGACTTTATATAGTTTCTTTTATTATATTTTAAGTTCAAACTGATACGAGTCCTATAATTCAATAATTCCATGCTTAATTTTCTGTTGTCAAAATCAGCCATTTATATGCAAGTAATATAATAATTTTCACCGAAAAAGCACTAATAAGTACTTTTTTTGTTATATTTTAAACGTCAAACTAATTTACGTTATTTCCCTCATTAAATCCGTCGTACTCTATTTCCGAAATCGGTCACTTTATATGGAATATACCCAAATTCGAAATTTATAAGGTATCCTGATATATTCAATCAATTTATAGACCTGTCGAATGAAATTCTCTCTAGTATTATACAAAATGAGGTAACATTTGCGAATCACGAGTCAGCTCTTTCGGCCAGATTTAATCTTTTCTTTCTTAATCTCCGTCGCGATATCCTTCTCACGCAAAAGCATTTTCGTAGACTGTTCTTTCACCCCTTGATTCAATATTTGCTCCGGGTCAAGATTTATTTGCCATTTACACTCGCTTCCCCGCTTACTTCCTCCATCTTTCTATATTTTATAGCTGAGCGAAGTAATTCCTGCACGTCGAAGCATTGAAAAGTTCTAGCTTTTCGATCTGAAAGTTTTCTGGTGGCCCTGCAATCCCAGCTACGAACTTGTCCCAGTAATTCAGTTTCCTAACGAAAAGGGGGAAATTTTACAGCCGGCAATGGGGTGACACGTTCATTGCAACGCGGCCATGCGCTCGATTAAAGAACAGACTAAGAGAAGGCTTTTCGAATAACCTTTTGCCCCTGTTCATGAAAAAGTTCCAAGTAAATGAACAACGCGAACGGCTATTATAAACGTTTCATTTCTCGAAGGAGAACAAGTTTTATGACGCAGAGCAAACGGTTTTATGAAAAGCTCGCAGAATTGGAGAATGGATATTTGAAAATTGTGAAATACGTTTCTCAGGAAATACGCTACGTTTAACCGATTTTTCATTCAAGATACATTTTCAATACGTATTATTCGGAATCTTTAGAATGTTTGTGATGAATGAATAAAGAATATTGCTGAATGTGTTCGAATTTAATTACAATTTAAGTTAATACGTAGAACAAGAGTTTTTAAGAATTTTGGTTTAATTTATTAGCTTAATTGTGTCAGGGTAAAGCTACCTAATGTGGAAATCTCTTCTAATGAGATTGTAGCTTATTATGTGATGTTATTTTTTATTTGACTATGAAGGAGTCAAACTTTTTGTTCCTATATTATATTCTAGTAATATTCTTTTATTATATTCCAGTCGTTTGTAAAAGAATATACATACATGTATAAGATACATGTTTCAGTCATGCTAACTTTATCAGTTTTGGTCACAACTGCAAATATTATGATTTTCTTATCTTCAAAGTGTATGCAATTTATATTAACTGATAGGATTTAATATTATGAATATTTTCTTTCTTGTATAACATGATACATGAAGTTAAATTGATATTTTATGTATTGAATGGTTATTTTTAAAAATGTCAAAGAAACTTCACTTTCCTGTAGTACAGTCTGAAAAAATACTGTAAGTAGAATTGCCATATTTACAAATTAAAACATGTTAATATATATGGAATTACATATAAAATGTTTGATATGAAATTTCAAATTTAGTATAAAATTGTACTTTCTCGTAAACTGCAAAAAATGACACATCTTATTTTTAAAAGGTATGTACTGTATATTTAACCCCTTGCACTATGACCTATTTGCCAGGTGCGTCAGTCAGAACTAACTAAACACAGCTACAATATTGAAACAGACAGAGAATGTTGAAATGTTATGACAACATGGTATTAGGCAATCGTTGACTATGCAAATTATAATTGAACTTGAACTCTAAATTGAAGCATATTCAAAATTCGAGTAAAATTGATCCCAACTGAAGTACCAGTGCGTCACGAGTCAGACTCGTCAAAATAGTGCAAGGGATTAAAAAGGTGTAATTGCGTAAAAGTCGAATTGTTATGAAAGTATTCTCAACCGGTAGTGATGATTTTTTACGAAAGTTGATCGTATATTAGACAACTTTACCTTGAAAATTAAACAATTATATAACTTAGCAACAT
The DNA here is from genome assembly GCA_945859595.2 of Megachile willughbiella. NCBI lineage: Eukaryota > Metazoa > Arthropoda > Insecta > Hymenoptera > Megachilidae > Megachile > Megachile willughbiella. Next base: position 19,184,171 of record OX243796.1, read on the forward strand.
TACTAAATTCAAGTAAAAAATTTCATCAAACTAATGTACACTTCTCAACTGTGTATTAATTTAATTTTTAATTCCGAACTGCCATAAACGTTATTTTAGACAATTTTGCAATATTTTGAATTATGAAATATTGGCATAAATTTAATTACCAATTAAATTAATAAATGGAATTTTTATGAATTTTTAATTAATTTATTAATTGAATAATTTTATAGGACCAATATAACGAAGTACAAGAGCCATTTACATTTTAATTTTATTAAAAGTAAATTAATGTGTGAAATATAAATTTCTATGAAATTCTGATTCGCTTAACCGCATATTTATGTATAATAATTATAATGAGTAAATTCTGTGAAAAAGAACTGATATGTTATGAATAATTGACAAAACTGAATAAAATTGTATAACTAACAAATATTTTGCAACTGTGGAACGTGTCTTTTTGGTAATATAGTTGTAATGCACCAATTTTTAATTAAAAATCTTTTTCAGAGTGCATTATTTTAAATGTTTAGAATTTTTATAGGAATTCGCTATCGATTTCGAAATTTTAGAATTCAGACATTTTTGAATTTTGGAAAATTGTAATTTTGAAACACTGAAGTTTTGAGTTTCAAATATTTTGGAATTGAGGTACGTTCGAATGTTTGAATGTTAGAATTCTTAAATTTCGTAATTTAAAAATAATAAATGTTTGAAATTTTTAAACTCGAGATTTTAAAATTTTTTTAATTTTTGGTTCTGTACAATTTCGGAACTGAAATTTTCGAATATTGAAGTTCTAGAACTTAAAAATTTGTAATTCTTTTAACTTTTTAATTTTTTAATTTTTTGTTTCTGACAGTCCGTGATTTTGGTGCTTTGTGATTTCAGAATTTCGAAACTTTGAGATATTTAAGTTCTAGATATTTAAAATTTTGAAACTTTTACATTAATGAAATTGGAGATATTTTAATTCTGAAATTCAATTATTTTGAAATTTTGCAATTCCATGTCTTTGAAGCTTTGCAACATTAAAGTCCTAAAACTCTAAAATTTTTTAATTTTTCAAACTTAAGACTTTTTAATTCCAAAATTCAATAACTTTATAGCTCTGTTATTTCAGAACATCGAAACTTTGAAGTCTCAAAAACCTAGAGTTCTAAAATATGGAAATTTTCAAATTCCTTAAATGTGAAACTTTCGAATTTTTAAACTTCAGTAGTTCCCAATATTCATACTTCGACGCTTGAAAATGTCTAAAACTTGAAATTCTTCTTCATCAGAATATTACAAGGCAATAAATTACAACCAATATCATAAAAACGAAATACATTTACGAAAGTGCGTCACAGCCCATAAAACTTCGGAAAGCTTTTATCCGTCCGTTACACAGAAACAACGCAACAGCCCGACATCATAAACGAAATCTTCGTTTAAACTCCCGTTAGCAACTATCCAAAATGAGTTGAATAATTCATATCAAAAACCACTTACTTTACATATTTGATCAGCGCATGCCTCGTGAGGGGTGCCGGCACGAACGTTCCATTTATGCACGATAAATCTCCCTTCGTATCATCGTCGTTCGCTTCGGTGGTGCTCGCCGTTTCCGTGCTCTTCTTTTTCAGCCTGTCGACCTCAGCTTGCTCGATTATGGGTTTCCCATAAAAACGCGATCCCCCAGCTTTTCGTTGCTCGACTTCTCGTCGCGGCAACATCGATAACTTCAAGCTCGACGTCATATAAGCGTTGTAATCCTTCAGGGTCCTCGCCAACACCTCGTTCTCCAGATCCAGAATAGGCAGATCCTCCTCGGTCTTCGAGTAACCCAACATTTTATCGGCATCGTATCTGGAACTGCCGAACTTTGCCTCTCCGGCATAACTCCCCTGTTTACGTTCGGTTTCCTTGTATCCTCTCGACACCGAGCTGCCCAGGATACGATTCTCCAAACTGGCTGGATCCTCCATTTGAGTGCGGGAGATCTCCTTCTCGAGCTGCTTCGAGAATTCCCTCTCGACCGTGTCCTCGTGACTCCTGTAACGCGAGGTGGTCTGTGTAGATCGCCTCGTGGATTCCGTGGTGAGTTGATCCTGCAGGTTCGACGAGGTTGTATTAGCAGCATCCACCGAGGACCCGTTCGAAAATTGCTCCCTCCAGCTCACGTCCGAAATGTTGCCCTCGATCTTGCCCAGCATTAGGGCAGCAGGTGCATCGTTCATTCTTCTCTTGAACTTGGAATTTCTTCGACCATCCCGATCACCGTTCGGTCTGCCTCTTTTCCTGCCGCGTTTTCGTTCGCGATTCTTTCTCCTTCTTCGTCGCTCGGCACGATATCTTCGAGCTGGTGAATCTTTCGACTTCTTCGGGGATCCACCTCTCTTGCCTCTGATCTCGTTCTCGCGAACGTCCTCGGTGGCCTCGCGTTGACGATTCGTGACCGAATTTTTCGATTCCTTGCTTTTGCGGAACTTCTTACGTGACCTGTAGACGCCCTCCTTTGGACGAGTCGGGGACGAGGATGCTGAAACAATTTTGTCACGATTATCGTTTGGTTTTTATACAGGTTGATGTGTGCGATTATAACGAGGTCTCACCTTCTTGTAACAAGGTCTAAACTTGTGACAGGGTTTAACCTTGTTGCAACAAGGTTTTCTGGGTGAAGGGAGAGAATGTTTTAACATATTCAGGATATACATGTGTGGACGTTTAGGTTTTATGTTCGAACTAAGGTCATGTCGGTTTTATCAGTGTCTATATTTATAAGATCTTTACGATTTATGTTATTGTTACAGACTTAACGGTGAACTTGCCAAAGTGGTCGAAATGTTTAACAAGTCTTTTTGAGTTAAAGTTAAGTAAGTGTTGATTATTATTTCATTATTTTGTTCTTCTTTTGCTTTTATACATATAAAATATATAATATACATAACATGTGTATATTCTTACTATTAATATATAATGATTATACAATTAATAAATTGCAGTCTATATTGTAACTAATAAGACTATATAACAAAAAGCTGCACATGCACTATTATACTTGCAAAAGAAGTATTATATTAAGTAGATGATCCTTAGATTTATCTTTTCTAACAAAGAAAAAATAAGTTGGTTTGTGAATCACTCTGTATATCAGAAAAGGTGTGAATAATTTGACTGGATGTATATATCTTAGCGATAATTTTATCAAAAACCAATAAATTATGTGCGAATAGTATAGTAAATGTATTTTAATAAGCATGTATGAACTATGCGATCATGATTGATCCGTCCATTGAAAAACTAAATCCCGCCGTGTCCGCCATTCAACATGCAAGACAGTAATCACTAGTTTAAGAAATTATTAAATATCAAATTTCCATTTTAGGTCAATTGGACCCGAACAGAACACAGGGGTAGACCAGAAAAAAATCTGACAGGTTAAAAACTGATAATCTTACTTTATTAACACTGTAAATATAAATTGTCGTATGTTGCGTGAGACCATTTGCAAAATGAATAGGGTAAAGGTAATTGTTTCTGTGAATTGTGAGGTTATTATCGTTGATTTCTACATCTGTCAGCTTGGAAACGATCAATGATATCTCTGTCATGCACTGATTAGCACGTTGCTAGCTTGCTTGGGATAAGCTGGGTTAAATGAAGTCGTAAGTTAGCTACTGTTGGTATGCAGAAGCAAAGCAATTTTGCGGTGAAATGATATATGTGGTATATTCTTTATAGCTGCATAATGCACGAGATACATACACAGGATGTGCCAGTTTTTATTCATCAAACATAAAAGTGTGGAAAAGATGTTATGTATCGACAAAAGTAACGAGGACATTGAATGAATCCATAACAAATTAAACACCCTGTATGAACATAAACTGCTGAATGCTTTATTGAAAATTTATGATAAATATACGAACTGACAATAGACGATTTTAGTTTACAATTATTAACTTTAATGATTAACAAATTATCTACTTCTGTGTTTTTGTTATAATTTTTATGTGAGTCTGTGTTTATGTATTTTTATACTTTTACTTATGATATGTATCTAGAAAATTTTGTGGATAATGCTGAGACACCCTGTATGTAATATTGAACGATAAAGCACTTGACATTTTGTATTTTTGTTAGAATTTTTTAATACAGTGTTTAAAACTCTGTGCTAATATAACGCTTTTTCTTATTTTTACGTACAGAATATGTCGATAAAATTTGGGGAAAAACTGAGACTCCCTGTGTGTAATGCATTTTAATTAATACTGAAATACTTTAGTAATAATTAATACTAACATCCTCTAATTAGTGCTTTAATGTATTCTGCAAAAATACAGTAAAAGAAATAGCACAACTCACAAATTTTATGATGTTATGATTGCTATGTAATAAATACAATGAATTTTGATTTTTAAATTAATATACTGTATGAAAAAATGTATCGCTGCAATAATATCGACTTATATAAAAGTATATGCAATATATGAAAGCATGAAAGTTACAAAAATAAAGGAAAATAAAAAATTGTAATAAAATTAAGTTTTTTTCCATAATAACTAATATCTTTGCAATATGTATCTACATAGACAAGTTGTAAAAGAAGATAAGAATTTCAGTCAATACAATAATGTAATTAATAAATGACTATAAAATTAGAGACTGTAAGAAAACAAAAAGTAACAACAATAATTAATAAAATAGTAATAACATATATATGCATAAAAATTACCAAAATATCTGAGAAAGTTATAAAGTAATTAATATAAAATTGACAAGATTTGTAATATATAATTATTCTGAAATAATATATACATAACCATTCATTTATAATGTAGAAATAAATGAAGTTAAAAAATAGTTAAGATACAGAAACAAATAAAATTAAGAGAACGTTTAAAATGTATGATATACATATTGTGTATAATATATAATTAATATCTAACAATATATGAACATTATAATAATTATATACCAATTATAACATATAATTATTATTCAATATGAAACATTATAATTACTATACATTATCTTACTATAAAAATAAAAGCTTTAGTAAAATTAACTCGTTCTTAAATACAAGTAACTCAGAAATATCGATCGAGGGAACATAATATGCAATAGAGTATCTTGTTTCTGTTGCTCTCGTATCATTTAAAATTTGAGCAGGACCTAATTTTAATTAATCTTACGGTAACCATTTTCCCGTCAATCACTTGTTTATAATAGAGTTGCTATTTTGAAAGTCGTGTCATTCCACCTTAGGTTGAAATTATTTTTAGCCGAATATATCACGGTGCAATTTAGCTCCGGTAAATTTTTGTAACACTGACCATACTGTGAAAAGCTACAAATTGTATAATATTAGTGACATAACCTCAATATGAGTGAGGATCTGTAGATCAAGTTACCGAGTGAAAACAAATCGCAATGTAATGTGCCCCTGCTTTCCTGATGGTTTTTATAGGGAACGAATCCTCACTTTTTGTAAAAAACCCAACGACACGTTGTCTGCCAGGGTCAGGATGACCAGGCTCCATATGGTCCCGTTACTATCCTGGCCGCGACTCCAACTTTCGTTTTCAACCTGAGTTTACGATGAGGCTGTCGAAGGCAACTATGGTCAGCGACATGTCGACGATAAACTCTATCAATTGTACTGTTATTTAAAAATTTATTACGAATCGTTGTTTATTTTATAACAAAAAGATATGGCTCAAAATAATTTAATCGGAAATTATAACTGTGACGTACCTGCAAGTGAAGCTGGTACGTAATAATAAGAAAATAAAATTTCTTTTCTAGGTAATAACGTCACACGAATAAAATCCTCATTTCCAAGGAATTTTATTATTTCTAGTATGTTCATAGAAGTAGTTGGTAATAAAAGAAGAATCTTGGAGTCAGGATCTGAATATGACGACAATTCGGATCGAAATGGTTCAAAGAAATTAAAAAAAAGAATAAGTGAACAACTGAAATATTATCCGTTTAATTAATGATTACAGAAAATAATTTTAAAAGCGAGGCTAGGTCATTTTGATGTAATAAGACTTAATTTTTTTAGCTAGCACTTTAAACACTACTGGATAATGCACATATGGTATCTAACACCACAAAATATAAAAAATTAGAACATTCTAAATTTAAAAAATAGCTCATGTTGATCTAAAACATTCTTAAACAAAATATTTAACGGTATGTTATCAAGTAGAATATTTTAAAATTTATTAAAATGCAAAACCTTAATATCCCGCGAAAACAAAAAGTCGACTTGCCCCACTTTCAAAAGAAGCAACTCATGAGTTATTATTTTGCATATAATTTTAAATGTCTTATTATATGCGTTCATAGTGTATTTTTTGTGTTATTACTATAGGAAATTACTGGTTAAAATCGAAAGAAGGATAAATCTTTGTGAAAAAATAAACTAAAAGTATACAATAAAATTTGTTCATATGCAGTTTCATTTTGAACTGTTTTGAAGCATTTGTAGAAAAGTTTCTTCATAAAATGACAAATATAAATTCTTCATTAATTTAAGAACTAACGAATGTTATGAAATAAATAATTCTCGTCATTAATACTACAGATTGTTCAGTCATTCTTTATAACATTACAAATGTGGGAATTAATGTATAATGGGATAAATTCATTCGATGATAAGAACGCATATGAGTGACAATACGTACTATGTATAAATAATGAAGACAAACGTACTTTAGTGACATTAGTAATTGCATGTACTAATTTATAATACTAAGTATTATATATTTGTTGTTTATTAATGTTAGGTTAGAATTAACGAACAATTTACTGATTTTGTCATTTTGTACATTGTAATCAACCTTTTCACAAATACTTGAAAAATGTTGAAATTCAATTTTTTCTGAAATAAAGCTGCGTAGTGAACAATTTTATTTTACATTTTTCACTTACTTTTTCATGTAAATTTACCCTCTTAGCGATTGCACCACCATTTTGGGAACACCGTCTATTAGTGCGTTTCCTGATATGGTTATACACTCGAATAAACACGTGTTCATGCTCATTCTGATGTGCTTGCTTATGGCTTATGTGATTGATCAGGTGTACATATACACCTGATGTTATTGAAGTATACGTTATTAAGTTCTATGCTATTACTCTACATACATTTACTAGTTTGTTTTATAATGTAATTTATATCTTTTGATATATTTTTACAAATGTAGTATTTCATGGTATGGCTGCCTATACGTTTTGATACATTTTGTATTTTGATACATAGTTTGTAACGTTGACAAAACGTTTTATTACATTTTATGGTGTGATTATTTTTGTGTTGGCATATTATTATGAATGTTTTACTGTGTTTTATAATATGATTATCTTTTATGTTTTGACAAATATTTTTATAAATATTTCGCTTTGTTTTATGCTGTGGTTGTCTATGAATTCTGACATATTTTTACAAATGCTTTGCTATGTCGTATAGCGTGGTTATCTCTGTTCTATACATAATAGCTTTAACTATCCTGGAAGAGAAGATTACTCAAATGGATGAATATATTTTCTTCTCTGCAAATATAATGTATTACTATATTTTATAGAATGACTATTCCTGCCTAGATTCAGACACGTGTTTTTAAATTTACTAATGTATTGAAATATTTGCAAAGTTATACATGCTTATTTTCTGCACTTGTGACCAAACAGATCGATAACCTCTTATTATATTACCACTAATGACGTTACAAAGCGAAAGCTTGCATTTTAACCCTTTGCACTCCTTAATTTCTTTTAACCACCAACTCCTCAATTTACAAAATAGACCAATTAAGGGGTTCTGAATAAAGTGTATTGCAACAGGCCGGAGTATGTGACACATACATTTTTCTTTTATTACAAGTAGTAAATAAATGATAATATATATATTCAATCAAACTATTTATCTGAATTATTTATAAGATCCAAGAGAAATGTGGTGTCGAGCCACACTCGACATAGGAGTGCAAAGGGTTAAAAATCTATCGTTAACACTGTAACACCTGCGGCAGTCTTCATGGAGTTTCATGCACTACAATAGTGGAGGAACAATATTAGTGTGCGAAAATGTGGCAATATAGCGAGACTCTACTGTATATCGTTGGGTATATGAATCAGTCAGACAAAATTCGTTAACCTCTTTGATTTTTTATATTTAATTCTACCATTTCTTTAGTACTTTAAACTGAAGTACACGATATATGTATAATATTAACTATATACAATTCTCAAATTTGCAAAAAATTCTAGGTTTAAAAATTTCCAAAATAATAAATTTAAGTGTTTAATAATTGGATATTAGTTAAATAATAACATTTAAATTGCATTTAAAAATTAATTTATAAAATTATATCTAATTTATATATAAGCTTTTCAGTTTATAACTTAATGATAAAATTTTATTTTTATATAAATTTTAATTATTAATTTCTAATAATATTTATTATACTTTTAAATTTGCAATTTAATATTTTATTTTAAATTATATATAGGAGCATCAATCAATCGTGGATCAATGTTTAAAATACGTCACGAGTACAGTAGTGCAAGTCAATGATTGGTAAGTCGCATGCTTATGATTCTTCAAATTACTATCAAATCGGAAGTTAAATAGAATCACGTGATACGATGATTAGTTATGAGTTAATTAGTTATGTTCTGATAATTTAAAACAAGCTAGTAATCACGATATTATCGTAAAACCGTACGATACGATCACTTTAAATATACATTATCCGAATACATTACTCTTTTATTGATTTATTGTTTATATTAGTCATATTTTTAATATAAATATGTTTAACGTTTAAAACGTTATACTTTGTTGATGTCGTTACAATATAAAATATTCCAGAAACTACGGTATGAATTATACTTTCTACTTCAAGATTTTATTACTTACTTTGTTATTTTACCAATTGACATACTAAATATTTAAACCAAAATTAATTTAAGGTTTCAATCTATAATTTTTAACTGCTTTCTATTTCTGCAAATAATATGAAAATAAAATTAATAATCAGTAATAATGACAAGAACAAAATTTCTTGTTTAAAATCAAATTCCAATTACTGTTTGAGTGAATTTTCAAAAACAGAAATATTGTCTATCGAAAATTCAAAGTTGTGATAACAATAAAAGGAAACAAAACAAAAATAATATTTTTATAAATAATATTATGTTACAAAGTTATATAATAATGTGTAAATAATATTTCAAAAATAATGAGAATGATGTAAGACTACTTCATTTGTATTATTATAACAAAAATTTAATATTCGAGAAACTGTTACGCGATAATCCTTATCCAGTTGTGTCAACTTTATATTGAAATTAAGATATCATGTTTTTGTACTTTTCAGAATTTTACTTGATCATTACTTTTGGAATTCACGATTTTAATTACTATTTTTATCATACACTTTAATATATTTATTAATTTATAACATTAATTATTAAATTAATGAAATAATTAAAGTTCTAATATTTCTAACAATGACAAATCTTTTTACACAGATACTGAGAAATATACTAATTCACTTTTCTATAAATAAATTACTCTATATCTAGTACTTCACTTACATTAAATAAATTATTAATCGATATTAATTAACACATTAAAATATATGATATAATAAATTATTTTATATTTCTACGATTGTAAGATGTACTATTTTCTTGTCCTAAAATACATAGTACATTATAAATCAAACTAAGTTAAATACAAATAAGTAACAAATTAAATTTATATAAATTAAACGTTTTTTCAATTCCTATAGTTCCAACTAAAGAACAATATTCAAATATGATGTCATGTAAAGTTTACATATAATTGTGAAATAAGTGAAAAATTAGTGCATTTTCAATGATGAATAATTAGTTTAAAGATTTAAGAGACTGCTAAAAATTATGGTATTTGCAGAAATATTAGTATTCAAACAACATGATTCGTTTCACATATCATCCGTAGACACGTAAAATTTTTAATAAAATTCTTAATAACATTTTCCTCATTGTTTTAAGTACAGGTAGATATTTTCTCTTTATAAAGAATTTAATAAAGGTCAGGTACTCTAAAATGAAAAGAGAGAAGTTAATAAAAGACGTATACCGTGAAATTGAAACTACTGCTGACGGATTTCATTAAAAGTTCCTTTGATGGAAACAATAAAAACCAATAGCAAATTAAGGAAAATATATGTCGAACTAGTTGTTCAAAAATCTAGTCCTTTCCAATATAAAATCAAACCTTATATGAATTTATACATAAATATAGAGTAAATATACATATAATTAGTCGACTGATAGTTTTATTCCATCGAATTCAATAAATCAATTATACCATATTAAACCAGAATAATATTTCTTATTTACTTAATCTCTTATCGGAAAAAATTAGTAGGAGCATCATAAAAACGTTTGTAAGGTGTATTATTTAAAGAATTTGAAATAAAATATTCTTATGTGAAATTTGATAAGTATAAACTCTAGAATAGTTTTTAGTAATTGAATATATATTTACGAATATCAAAAAATTTCAGCAAAAATTTGTTGCAATATTTTGCAAATAAAATTTATGAATAAAATGAATTCCTTCTTTATTAATAAAAAATGTCTTGCTATTCGAATAATGTAAAAATTATTTGTTATTGGGACGTAATTTCGTTTCATTCGCAATGTTACTTGGAAGTTATTAAAATAAGAAATTAATCATTATTTCCCTACATCTTCAAGACTGGTTAAATCATAATCAATTGTTTAAATAATGACAGAGTTTTACAGGGATTAATATTGTATATAAAAGGTTTATTTAGGAAAAGTAATTACAGAATATAAAGTATAATATATTTGAGAAAGACGCGTGACTGCACGTCGCCACGTGCATCGCCGGTAACTGCGCAACAACGAACTCATCAAGCAAAAGACAATACATTCTAGCATTGCTGACAACTTATACATTTGCAGCCTATAGAGATATTACTACCAACAAATAATTCTAACTTAATAACATTTGTATTGACGTAAAAAATAAAATTGACCGATTATTTACATTAAAAGAATTTTAATGTCTAAATTTATATTTATAATTATATTTTTACATAAAAAATTATACACATGTTTTAGTATAGACATATTTAGGATTACTAAATGTAATTTAATTAACCCTGATACAAAAGTAATCAGGTATTAAATAATTACACTTTTCATAATTTCATCAGATTTAATTTACATTATTATTTACATAATTAAATAAATTAATTCAAAATAATTACTAAAAACTTATTTTTGTAGTAGGTCAGGTTCCGAGCATAAGGAAAAAGAAACACTAATTACCGTAACACCATAAGGATATTTATTAACAAAGCTAATTCACCGTTGCCGGCTACCGAATCACGTAAGAGCTGAACGACGACTCTCGACCGTTGGACGTCGCCGGGCGGCGACGTCGTTGCCCGATTTTCGTTTGTTTCGCGTAACGCAATGTATTCTGGAATATTCCAGTCGGTGGGATATTCCAACGACGTAAATTATACTATATTTTTAAATAATTTTTATTGAAACAATTTATAAATATCAAATTTAAATTTTCACTAAATCACGTACACTACTCAAAAACTCAAACAAATATATATAATTGTTGAATCAACTGATTTCGTCTAAATGTAATGAATTCTATCAGATCATGCAAAAGGATTAAAATATGGTGTCCATAGACGAAGTTGAACCATGATATACCGGTATTGAACACCGTGATAAAAAGAACGTGTTTATCAGGAAAAATTAACAGGAGCAAAGTGAAGGACACTTTCGGTCTGATTTGAAAAGCAAACATTTCTACTCGTTGAAATTCAAAATTATATTACTTCATCTATATTTATGAGTGCTATCAGATCATGCAAAAGGATTAATATGTGGTGTCCATAGACGAAGTTCAGCCATAACATACCGGTATTGAATACCGTGATATAAAGAACGTGTTTATCAGGAAAAATTAACAGGAGCAAAGTGAAGGACACTTTCGGTCTGATTTGAAAAGCAAACATTTTTACTCGTTGAAATTCAAAATTATATTACTTCATCTATATTTAATGTGTGCTATCAGATCATGCAAAAGGATTAATGGTGTCCCTATATGAAGTTCAACCATGATATACCGGTATTGAATACCGTGATAAAAAGAGCGTGTTTATCAGGAAAAATTAACAGGAGCAATGTGAAGGACACTTTCGGTCTGATTTGAAAAGCAAACATTTTTACTCACTGACATTCAAAGCCGACCAAAGGGACGAGTTGGAAGCACCTTCTGGTGGAACGAGGGCCTTGTCCCTATTTCCGTTTGCCCGAGGCGACGTTTCCGCTTCCGTCTCCGGCACCTCTGCTGCGTTTTGAGATGAGAGAGAGCTGCCGCTCTCATCGAGCGCCTTTTTACCCTCGAGAGACGCATCCCAGCTAATGGATAACAGCCAACCGTTCTTTCTTTTTTTCTTTCTTTCTTTTTCGCTCGCGACAAAGTGGAAAGACTATAGTTCGAGTACCCAGCAACTCTCCCTTCAGCATGCATAACTCCGTGTAACTCTTCAAGTTGCCCTTTTTAAAATTTCAACCGTGAAAAGCAGCCCCTGCTAACTTTCGACGGGGAACGGGCTTCCTTAACCAAACCATCGCTTGCCTCGATTAGCCTGATCGGCGCAAAACTTTTAAGTGCCCTGCCCTAATTAGAAATTCGCAGAATTTCCACGATTTTTAGTTGTATCTTGAATAATTACGATCTTGAGATTTCTACAGAAAATTTTATGGAACTTCCGTTCGTATTTTAATTAAGACTCCTGCGATTGTTTCGAGCTTTTATTTCAATTTTATTTGTTAATTGTTCTTGTTGTTTGTAAACAGGATTTAGTTAGGGAAAGTTTTCCGGTTTTCTCGTACATTTTAATTATATTTGTAACAACACCGAACTTTCTTGGCGACTTGAAGCAATTGAAAAGACCGCCTCGCGAAACGGAGCGACTCGCGAATTGTACCGAACATGCACGAACACCGATCGTGAGCTCGCGGCTCGCTGGAGCCGCGAGAACGGGCCGAGCGTAGCAACGCGAGCTGTTGATTGTCCGCAGGACTCTAGCAACGCGCTAATATAAATATCGGAATCGGAGTCGCGATCGGGGCAGATTCCTGCTGAGCTTTCAGGGAGAGAACGAGGTAATTACCACGGTCGCCCTGTAAAGTAAAGGAGAGTACGAAGCTTAGCTTTCGGACGCCTGTCAGCCGGGAGAGTACGGGGGCTCTAGCCTGGCCGCCCTGGGAAGGAGAGAACGGCAGGATTCTACCGCCGGTCGCCTACCAGGGAATGGACGGTGGAACTACCCGGACGCCCGAGGAAGCCAAGAGAGGATCTTCTGCTCTCTTCTCCTGTGATGGAGAGAACGGCTGGAACCTACCGCCGGTCGCCGTCCAGGGGGAGCGAGAGGGAGAATACTCTCTGGTTCGCGATAGTAGGAGAGAACGGCCGGAACTTGCCGCCGGTCGCCTATCTTAGAGTTTCGGGAGAGAACGGCCGGAACTTGCCGCCGGTCGCCTATCTTAGAGTCTCGGGAGAGAACGGCCGGAACTTGCCGCCGGTCGCCTAGCTTAGAGTCTCGGGAGAGAACGGCCGGAACTTGCCGCCGGTCGCCTGTTAGATTTCGTACATAGGAGAGAACGGCTGGAACTTGCCGCCGGTCGCCTAGTAATGAGGAGAGTACGGGAATTCTATCCTGGCCGCCCTCGGAATGGAGAGATCGGCTGGATTATCCGCCGGTCGCCTTCCAGGGAATGGACGGAAGAACCTCCCGGACGCCTCTAGTACTTTTCGAAATTATTGTCCAAAAGCTATGTTTCCGTTTTACGTTAACTGTTTTGTAAAACGTTTCGAAATTGACAGAATTTAATTTATATTGTATTATAAGAAAAACCTAATCTGAATAAATTTATTATTTGTGTTTTATCCAGAGATTCCTTGTGACTTTCCTTCCAAGCGAAAAACCTTCCAAGAGAAAAAATATCCTACATATTGCAATGGGAAGCGACCTTTTCCAATTTTTATTTGTATTAAACACAATTTAGTATTATTTCACGACAGAATTTTGTTAAGGAAGTTAAATAGAAATTTTGCGATTACATTTACATAAATTTTTCATTTTATTATTGTTATAAACTTTGTCATTTTCTAAAACGTTCATCCATATCGTAAACAATTACAATTTATAATTTGTTAGAAATAGTACTTTTCAAAACAAATGAAATTGAAATCCCACAATATTTTTATTTTAAATCACATATTAATTAGAATTTTTGTGACTGTTTCGATTTCTTATTTGAATTGTTAATCATTATTATCATTTAAAAGTGGAATTGAATTAAGGAACTTAAATAGAAATTTTGCAATTCTATTTACTTAAATTTTTCATTTTATCATAATTAGAAATATTTTTTATTCCAACATTTGTTTATTTGTATTGTTGATAATTGCAATTTACTATTATAATTTTCTAGAAAAAATTGAATGGTAAATTTGGTGTTTCATTTTTTTGCATTTTATTAGTAACATAATTACGAGTTTTAGGAATTATTCCAATTTTTATCGTAATTATTAATAACTACAATTTGTTATTTGTTAAAAACAAAATTTTTCAAGAAAATCGAATGGAAGATTGTGATTTCTTCGAATTTTCATTTATAATATTTATAATATCAATTTATTATATTCTAGGAATAGAATTTTTTTTAAATTGAGTAAAAATTCCGTAATTGCATTTGTCTGTATTTTAATTCGTACTTCCAGTAACAGTTTTGCAACTGTTTCGTATTTTTAATTAAATTGTGAATAATTGAAATGTGTTATTTAAAATCAGAGTCATTCAATAGGTATTGAATATAAATTTTGCAATTTTATTTGCTCGGATTTTGTTCACGTACCTACATGTTTTACGCCTTTTTTATTTTATTTGTATTGATAATAATGCTAACAATAATTTTATTTGTATTGTAGTACTGATAATGCAATTTATTTCCAAATATAATTGAAGAAAATGACATCGAGATAGTCGCAATTTTATTTGATTGCACTTTCGGTCGTAATTAAAAATTTTACTGCTTCCTTTTCATTTTGTTCATTCTCGTTAATAACTGCAGTTTATCATTTTTTCAAAAATGAAAATTGTTTACGAAAATAAAATGAAAATTTTGCTATTTAATTTGCTCGTATGTTCTTTTATATTATAATTATTAGTTTTTCGATATATTCGAATTTTGATTATTAATAGTTACAATGTATAATTTTTGAGAAATAAAATTTTTCCCACGCAATTTCCATCTCTTTATAATCAGGAATTTTATTAGTTTTTATTTAATATTTTCATTAGTGTTGCAAATAGTTATAATTTATTAGTTCATAAAAATTTTTCTATGATATTTAAGTGCAATTTTCTCCGCTTCCACTTCCGTTCAAGTCATAATTAGAAGTCTGACACAAAAATTAAACTGAAACTTTTGGACATGCTCGCATCTGCATTCATATTATAATTAGAAGATTTTCAAGAAAATTAAATGAAACTTTTGCAACTTGTTAGCATCTTCGTTAATATTTTAATAAAGTAAGTATGATATAATAAGAAATTCTGCGATTTTCTCACGTTTTCGGTAATATTATAATCCAAAACTTTTCGATTTTCTCAAGTAGCATCTTGAAAGAATAGAATATTTGAAGAAAATTGTCAATGTTCTTCATTTTCTTAAATTTTCATAATTACATGACTATCAATAGAAATTCTGTAATTTTCCCCGGTTTTAATTTCTAATTTCAATAACTGTAATTTATCATCTACATATATTTAACAAAGTAATGTTTTTAGAAAAAAGTAACTAAATCTCATGATGTTCTTGTCTTCCCATGCATATTTTTACAAGTTTTAACTTTGTATGTGATACTAAATTCAAATTAATGGTTCAAGAAAAGGAAAACAATAAAAAAATTTGATTACGCGAATTTGTATTCCTTCAAAGACATCATTTCTTGACAATCGATTACCCGAAAATATATTTAATTTCAGTACACAAATATCGCGGACAATGACAAAATAATTTTTCTTGGGTAAAATATCAAAAATTGTAAAGAAAGTACATTTGAATCCTTAGCTGTTTATAAACAAATATAATTCCCATGTCAATATCGAAGTAAAATGGCTTTAAACGACTAATTTCACATTACTGTAGACGAATAAAGAATATATACACGATACAACAAGTGAAAGATAATTTCATATTACAGCAGGGCGATAACAATGAAAAATGCTTTTATAATCGCTGTTATTTCGAGATCGACATAAAAGTAGGCTTACTTGAAACAATTGACATCGTTCCACAAATATAGCAGCCGGCCTTGGCAATTAACGAGACAGTTCGCTTATTATCTCTACTCTCGTAGACACCAGTTACACATTCCTAAGGGAGACTGGGGCAACTCATAAGTGTAATAGAAACTTCAATTTACAAAGGCATTACTTCCTAAATATCTTCACAAATTATCCACCATTATCACTCGAATAGTATGAATTACTTTTACATTACTTCGTATTCTATTTCCAATTTCGTTTCTACAATAGACTCTTCTATTGCCACAAAAAAGTTGTTAAAATTCGTTATACATACAGGGTCCGATCGAATAATGTAATAGCGAACATCGCGTAATTTTCACGGAAAAATAAGAAAAAAATATCCAATAAAATTGTTTGACTTTCAGCATAGTTTTCAAGAAAATCAAGTTTGCAGAGTAGAATACAATCGAGAGTTGAACTCGTGATCTCTAGAAATTTGATAGGTATGATCATGGATTAACGATAAAATAAGTGGTGCTTCGGAATCGTTGGACTTAATAGAATATATATCAAGCTTGCAAGACATCATAAAGTGTCCGACCAAATAACATGTAAAGACCACGAAATTCCTTATACGAAAATAGGAAAAGATATACGATAGAATTGTTTGATTTTCGGCTTGGTTTTCGAGAAAATCAAGTTTGAAAATCCACTGCGTTTCTGTGCTTTTATGGCAACATTTTCAGTGTCGCAATGTAAACGATTGTTGTGCTTCATCATACTTGAGTAGAAATGTAAGAAGATTTTTAAATGATAATTTTGATTATTGGATGGGGTGTGGAGGAACGATCGATTGGTATGCAAGGTCCACAGATCTTATGCACTTGGACTTTTATTTATGGGAATAAATTAGAGAAAAAGTGTACAGTAAAGATGTCAAAAGTGTGGAGCAACTAGTGCAAGCAATTAATTACGCTTTTAAGGGATTGAAAAGTCAAAACACGTTACCGAGAGTGCATGCTTCGTTAATTTGACATAGCATATCTGTGCATCCGACAACTGGGACAACAATTTCAGCAATTTTGTAACTGAAAAAGTAAAATTCTTTCCGTTGAAAATCTTTTCCGTGTTTTTCTTCCGAGCCAATAACACTCACGTGCTGTGCAGACATTGTTTGCAAGCACAACACTCGTTTACGTCGCTGGACAGAAAATATTGTCATAAGGGCGAAGAATCATAGCGGATTTTCAAATCTGATATTCTTGAAGCTCGAAATAAAAAAAATTGTATTCTATATTTGGTCTCTATTTTTACGTAAGGAATTACGTGCTAGCTTTTACATGTGGCCAAATCCTGTTAAGTGCGTATAGTATTTAATCACAGTCAATATTTAGGTACGTATAGTACTTGAATACAGAAGACGTATAGTACTCCGCCGAAATAGTGGAACCTTCAATTTCAATGAACTGTTTATTAAATTACGTATTGAAAATTGATTTTAGAACTACAATCTTTCTATTGTATTTGCATTTAAGGTATCAACATTTTGAAGAGATCTAAAATGATCTTTTATAATTAATTAGCCTACGGAAAAGTAATGTTTACTCTAGATTAATAGATTCGTAGACAACAACGTAACATTTCTGGAAAAACGAAATTCTTCAGGAATTTCTTGAAAAAGGGAATATAACTTAAAACAGTTTCAATTTCAGCTGAAAATATTATGTTTTACATTGTACATTTTCATCTAATTATAACGAACACTATCATACAATTTGGCTTATATAATTAGTAGTAATAAAAACTACACAAAAACAAGTTAACGAATAGCACTTAAAGAATAAAAATTTTCATAAAATTTAAAAGAAATAAAATAAAATATAAAATATAAGAAATAAAATTTTCATAAAAATGATAAAAGATCAGTCTTTTAAGGTACGTAAGAATAATAAAAAATCTCATCAGATAAATCATATAACATTAATCATTTGCATTTCAACTGCGTTCAAAGATTCAGACCCTTTTTTATGATTGAATTGCATTTATTGTTAAATTAACTAAACTTGTAGAGCACAAACTTTAGTAGTAATAACATTACAACTATCTACAATATTGTTTTAATTATATTTTAATTGATAAATTATTTTTTTCGACTAGATCCTATACATTAAATTAGGTCTACATGATTCCTTATGCACTGAATTTCAGATGAATTTTATAAATTCAAAAGGGCAAGTCTACTTTACCTGTTTTTCAATGTGAATAATATGTGATTGCTGTAATCAATTACTTCGAAGCTAAAATACGTAAAAATCGAGTTAAACACTTTTTTATTTAACCAATTGCAATGATTCATAGATCTTTAATTCGTGTCCTGCCAAAGATCATTTTCTGGCGAGTAAACTATACGTACACATTGATAAAGGGAGAGTCACAAGTATAAGTTCGGAATGTGGCAATATAGCGAGAGTCTATTGTAGTTTGAAATCTTGACAGTAATTTATATTCGCGTTATAAGAAATACTTACACGTACGACTGATCTGTATCATCAGCCTGTAAATCGTCTCGTAAATCACCTATTTTTCTGGCGTCGTATTGGTAACGCGGTTCCGCGTTCTGACAGTGTCCTGCAAATACAAAAAACATTTCATGTTTATTCAGTATCCAGAGTGAAATTTGAGAAAGATTTATAACGAATATGACACGAAATACTTTTGAATCGTCTATAGTTCACGTGTGTCGATATTCTTCAATGTAAATTGACGTTTAACAAAAAGAACTGTTTAAAAAAATAAAATTTTTTAAATATCATTTAAATACATTTTTTCCAAATTTCCCTTATATCTGGTTTCGTCATTTAAAAACACGCAATTAAAAAAATTATGGTTCTACACCTAGTCGTCAAGATATTCCAAAAAACGTACTTTCAACCCCAAACTTTACAGCGTGTAAATATCATCGCTTCAATATGCACGATTGCCGATAAAAAAATACATGTCAAATATTTTTTTGAAAACTACGTCTCACATAAGTTTCATCGAAATCGGCATGTGTGGGTTGGATATGTTCCCTTGTTAGTTGTATTCGATAATCGCATTCAAGACAAGTTCTCACACAGAGTGCAAGTTCTTGAAGATTGTAAAATTTGTTTAAAGTCTAAACTGTACAATATTCAAATGTAATAAATTATAGGTAAAGTTATGAAGTAAATCATGAGAAAGAGTTTTGCTCTTCCTCTGTTTAATCTATGCGTCAGGTTACCATTTGTTAACACTATTTCTACCAAGAGGTGTCAAAAGACACCTTTCAAATTTTAACTTAAAATTATTCTCTAAGTTGAATTATTTCCTTACAATTAATTTTTTAACTTTTCATGCAATAGTTGTTAAATTAATTCAGTGATATCATTTTCTTCCAGCTCATCCTAGATCTAAAAATGTGCATATGGTATATTTATTTCTACCATGAGGTGTCTTTTGACACCTTAAGCATGACACTGTCTAATTTTAAACCATTTTACATATAAATATCAACACCATTTTGCAGACTAATATCAATTATAATCAGATTAGAAAATCCCGATTTCAGTTGTAACAGAAAATACAGGAGTTGCTGCATAACTTTGATATTCGCTTATTTCCCGCCATGTTGCATTTTAGTGTACACCGCTATATTTATATTTTGAAGATTGATGAATTAAGTTAGAATTTACAACTTGATTAAATAATCTGTAATAAAAACACATCAATGTATCAATAAATATATTCCTCAAATTATCTACATTTAACTGATAATTTGAAATCCTAATAGTTTTGACAATTATTTGCATTCAAACGAAAAGGTGTCAATTAAATATATCCTCAAATTATGTACATTTAACTGATAATTTGAAATCCCATCAGTTTTGGCAATTTCTGCATTCAAACGAAAAGGTGTCAAAAGACACCATTTGATCGAAATAAGTATACACAAAATCGTGGTAGAAATAGTGTTATAGTACGTAATAGGAATTCATAATACTGGAAATTTTAAATGATCAATACGTATTATAAAAATTTCAGATTTCTTAATATTTATTGACAATATTGTGTTGATTGAAAATTTAGTAACTTGAGAAATTTTGAATTTTTGTATATGAAATTTGATTACTTGAATATTTGGAAATTTGAAAACTAGAGACTTTAAAACTCAGGATTTTGAAAACTTTATAAACTTGGAAATTTGGGAGTTTTGGGATTTAAAAACTTAGAAACTGGGAAATTGAAGAATGCAAAGATTCGAAATTTTCTAAATTTGGAAGCTCCGACTTTTGATTTTCGAAACATAAAAATTCGAAAATTTCGGAATTTTGAAATTACAAAATTTGAAGGTTTCGAAATTTATGAATCTGGAAACTTACAAGTTTTGAAATTTGAGGTTTAGAAATTTGGGAACTGACAAATTAAATTTCGTCGGATTGAATTGTATCGCATTCAATTGCATGGGATTAAATCGCATCAAACTCAATCGCAACAAATTGAAACGCGTAAAAGTGAATCGTGTCGGATTGAAATTTATCGCACTGAATCACTTCGACTTGAGTTGCATTGAATTGAATTAATAACATTGAATTGCGACGAATTGAATTACCCCGAATTTTAACTTACACCGAACCAGATTGTGTCTAATTGTATTGCACCAAATTGAATTACGTCGAATTAAGACGCGTCAAATTGAATCATATCGAATTGAAACTAGTCCAATTGAATTAAACTGTCTTGAACTGAATTACATTTTGTCGAATTGAATTACATCAAATTACATTGTATCAAATTAAATTGCATCAAACAACACTATGTAGAATCGAATCATGTCAAACTGAGTCATGTCGTATTGAATTATACCTGATTGAATTACGATGAACTAAATGGCATCGAATGCAAACACATCAAAGTGAATCACGTCATGTTGAAAGACGTCAGGTAGAATCGCGTCGATGTAAAATTGCTCGAATAGAATTGCATCGTACTCAATTCTGTCAAAGTGAAATGCATCGAATTAAATCGTATCGCATTCAAATTTGCTTCAAATTCAATTGCATTAAATTAAGTAACGTTGAATTAAATTGCAACGAATTTAAATGCATCGAATTGAATTATATCCGATTAAAATCCATTGGATTGAATAGTCTAAAATGGAAATTCATAGAATTAACTCTCGTCGAGTTGAACTGCATCGGTTTAAATTGCACAGAGTTATAGTAAGAAAGATGCATATAGTGACGAATTATAATGCGTTAAATTTGCATAAAATAAAATGATATACTAAAACACGTAGAATTACAACGCGTCCAATTCAACTTCGTCGGATTAAATCGCACATAAATTTGACGAGCATAAAATTACGTCGCGTCGAACTTAACGATAATGAATTGAATTTGATTTTAATAACTCGTGTAATTGAAAATCGCCGAATCAATTTAAATTAAATTGAATCGCATAGGGTTAAAACATATAAAATTGTATTAGATCTAACTGAATGGCGTCAAATTAAAATGCGTCGACTTGAATTGCGGCAAACTCAAACGCGTGGAATTGAAACATGTTGAATTAAAATGCATTTACTTGAATTGCATCAAATTGAAACGCGTAGAATTGAAATATGTTGAATTAAAATGCATTTACTTGAATTGCATCAAATTAAAACGCGTAGAATCGAAACACATCGGGTTAAAATGCGTCGAATTGAATTGGATCAAATTAAAGCTCATAAAGCTGAACCTTGTCGAATTAAAACTCATAGAATTAAATAGTATCGAATCGAATCACACAGAGTTAAATCGCACAAAATTGTATCGTGTCTAACTAAATAGCGTTAGATTGAAATGTGTCGACTTGAATTGCGTCAAATTGAAACGCGTAGAATTAAAATCCGTCAGATTGAAATAAGTATAGGAATTTTATTAATAAATTTTAACAAAACGATTGAACAAATTTCAAACACAATATTAAACTTGAACACTATTAAATATAATTAACTTAATCAAATCAACAACTAATTCTCAAAATTCCACGATGATGTTTTCTACTCGAACGCTCAACTTCGACTCTCAACTCTTAAAATTATCCTTCGTTACCTCGTAACGAAAAGACAAAAAAGATCATATATATATCGAAGATCGATTCGTTTCCGCATAACTTAACGTGTTCATGACGTCAGTATCGGCGACGTCACTCTACGAGCCCTACGCTACCCTACATAAGTGAAATTGAAACGCGTGGAATTAAAACTGCAAATTACAACGTCATAAGTTGAATTGCATCGAAATGAATCGTACCGAGTTAAAACACGTAGCGTTGCATCGTCTTGAATTTTCATATCATTATATTCCTAACAAGGCCAATCTCTCTGCCGTTATTTATTACATGAAAATAAAAGAGAACAGGAGTGGCGGAAATAAGGGTCGGCCAGGCCGTGAAACAGAGGCACCAGTAGTTTCCATTTCCGCACTGTAGGAAGTTTCAAGCTGGCCGAGGAGGAAAGTTTTCGCAGTTCCAGATCTTGAAGGCGCATTTCGGTTCTGCTCGAACTCCGGCCGGAAGTCAATAGAAGCCGGGGCACTTTGCAATGCACGGGCAAAAGTAGTTGCACATAGGTGGGCCCGTTGCCACCACAGACTTATATACACGGAACATAAAGTACTATTTTAGGCGAAGAAACCGTTAAGATTAGAGAGAAGCGGCAGATGTTCAGTAGTGGTAAATCGGGAAGTTTCGGATATGTTCGTTTTATGTCGACTAAATATCGTGAAGAGCGTCAATGAACGTCGCAGGAATTCTTTTTATATAAACTATTGAGGCGAACATTTTTTTAAGTTGGAGACAGTATTTTTTGAAAACGAAATTGAAATCGTGAGTTCTTGCATCGTACTTGCTTGTGTAAATAAAACAAAAACTATAAATAATTAGAAAAAGAAAATATGAATGATAACACTGTTGTATTTCGTATCTAGACGTTATAAATATGTAGCAATTTGTGTATTACATGTAATCTTATAAATTTATTCGCTCTGCTTCACATATTCTTTGTTCATACACATTGCAGATAAAATATACGAATACATAAAAAAAATATGTAAAAAGTATAGCAAGAATATATTTTCTACATACTGGGAAATATACAAGATATTTCATGAATGTATGAAAATGAAATTATATCTGTTTCTCAATCACACTTCATATAATTTAGATTAAGACCAATTTTTTCATCTGTATATTATGGGACTAGGACACCATGTTTAAAAAAATTGATCTTATATTTTAGAATTATATGAGGTTCAAAAACTTAAGGGATGAAAAATAAGTTTCTTTAATAAAATTGTTATACCTACACAGTAAACGTCTTATTTAGAGATATTTAGAAGTAGAAACATAATAATGAATGTACGAAACTTTTTAATCGTTATCTATATGTAGTTAGTACACTTCACATTTATGTAGCGCATGCGCGTTGCACTTTTACAGCGCATGCGCGTTACCGATGTTTGTAAACCAATTGGAATCAACATGCGCAGAACGAACGAAAACTTGTATTTCAATGCTCATATTCTCTCAAAAAATCTTAAACGGAGAAACATTCTATAATAAATATGTTTCCCACAATGTATAATAAATATTTTTACAAACATTGTACTACAAATTTTGTTCACAAACACTGTACAATAAATGTTTTTGTACATCCTATGACATACAGAAATTTTAATGTATATTTTTTTATTGGAAAATAGAAATTTCTCAAGTCACTTTTTATTTTTATTTTTATTCAATCATTTATAATTTAAGATGCCAAATTTCAATGAATTTAAATTCATATATTTTTCTCGCAATAACTTTTATCGTCTTCCTCGATCGTATTTTGACATTCCAACCATATAATTTTATGATTTTGACCATCAGACGTATCACCTGATTATACGAGTAGCACCGAATAGAGACGGAGTCACTCGATTTATCACTATTCGTCCCCTTACCACGATTCTTACTACCCCGTCGACTTTACAGTCAGTTTATACATATATACGTGTATGGTTTCTACACCACTCGGCTCGTACCAGCTTTTCAGCTCGATATTGAACTTTTTATGGCGCTGTGCAGAGGAGCGAACGGTTTAAAACGGAAACAAAGCGCAATAGTCGTTGCACGCGCGATGATGCTCGCGAAGATCGTTGCACCGATGAAATTTGCTTATACAGCTTCACCTTTTTTCTTCTTCGACCATTAGAAAGATCGTTCGAGAAAACGTTCGCGAGGATAATTGAAAAGAAAAGAAAGAAACAGAAGGAACCTGTGAAGTGTAACGAGCTCGTTGGAAATGAAATTGCTTCGAGGATAATTGTTATACTTTCTTAATTTGTAGCTGTGAAATAATGGAAAATGAACGGGGAGAATAAACGGCTTTCTTTGTAAGTGAATTACTCGACTATTACGTGGAGTCTAAGGTAAATTGTAACGGTCTCATTATTTCTTCACCCTTTGAGAAGATTTTTCTAAAACCATCGATGAAAGTAGAAAATTAAAAATATTTTTAATAAACGTTATTAACAGAATTTAGGAATTTATGAATATAGGAATTTTAATATTTCAAGTTATTATATCTTGTATTTTCAAATTTTTCGATTCATAAATTCACATATTCACTAATTCACAAATTCACATATTCACAAATTCACGTATTCATAAATTCACGTATTCACAAATTCACATATTCACAAATTCACGTATTCATAAATTCACGTATTCACAAATTCACATATTCACAAATTCAAATACTCACATATTCACATATTCACATGTTCACATATTGACATATTCATAAATTCACATAATCACATATTCACATATTCACAAATTCAAATATTCACATAATCACATATTTACATATTCACATATTGACATATTCACATATTGACATATTCACAAATTCACATATTCACATATTCACATATTCACATATTCACATATTCACTAATTCACATATTCACTAATTCACATAAACACAAATTCGCATATTCACAAATTCGCATATTCACAAATTCGCATATTCACAAATTCACATATTCACAAATTCACGTATTCACAAATTCATAAATTAACGAATGAGAAATTCATCAATTTAAAAATAAAAGACAGGAGTTTTAATTTCATAAGTTTCCAAATTTTCATATTTTCTAATCATAAAATTTAGAAATTTTGGAGTTTGGAATTGTCCTGATTAACACCGACCGCTCAAAAATTGAAATGCTGTTATTGCATAGTAATGTTTAATATTTTAATTATATCTATACATATTATTAATACAATAATGTATATCATAGTACAAAGAGAATATTTTTAAGAAACATTGAACAAGATTCTCCTGATTAACATTGTTTGAAATTTTAAATCTTATTATATTTCGTAATAACTATTTATATTTCAATAAAAAATTAAATTTAACACATCTGATATGAACCTATCTATCAAAAAATGATAATTTTGTTTACATATTATTACTATCGTATTACAATAAAACGGCAACAGGAGTTTTTAATTTTTAATCGTTAACATTTTAAATACAGTTGTGAAAGTATACAAGATATTTCATCTCCTATAACATATCAAGTATATTTTAACCAATTTTCATTTTAATTAGAAAAATCAATACGTTCGAATAGTTCAAAATTTGATTCGAAAAACAGAAATGGCAATATAGTCCTATATACAATTGTTACTTCCTCGATACCGTGACGTTTTACATCGTGTAAAATAAACGTGTACCAGAAAACCTTCATATTTCATCGACGATATGAATTCAACTCCCGTTTCAATCTTCCAGTTTGGTAGGAAGCGTTAACGAGTCGAAAGGAAACTTTGGATTTTCCCACATGACCATTACGCCGGCTCTTCTGCCGCATAGGGGAAAAAAGTTAAACTAATTTCGTAATTTCTTTCGTTGTCTGACCAACGAGGGAAAGAGGTTAATTACGCCCCTGGCTGACCTGCACGTTCGTTCACGCTTAACTGAAACTTCTCGTCGGTGGATCTTTTAAGGGTTGTTTCAAAGTAGCAGTAAACAGATCACGATCGACGACTGGAAACGAGAAACTGCAATGAACAGCAAAAAATAGGAAAAAGGGGTTGTTAATTACCCCTATGAATCATTAGTTCTTTTTCACACACAGGGCTGGTATGAACAGAAAACACACATTTCAAATAGCCGATTTTAACAGTGAACCTACGTGATGGGGTAATGAAAGTTGTTAACTCTTAGAAATAGTAAAAAATAAATATTATCTTGGAGTTGCATTGATTAAATTTTTATTGTGTGAAAAAAAAATATACATGTTTAACACTGAACCGAGTAGCATATAATGCACACACGAAAATAAATGAACAAATAATAAAACGTAAATTAATATGCACGTTAAGTTTTTATTTCGATAAAAATTAATGCAGATTTCAAGAAAAACATCATAATAGATTTTTTAATAAAAAAAAAGATTTGTTAATTGGTCAAATGACTCGTTTGGTAGTTTTAATATAATATAATTTTCAGGTGATGTGATACACTTCTTTCGTTCACTAATCATATCGTCCCCATAAAACGGTGAAATGATAAGATTGTACAAATAGTCGATCATAATTGCAACTAAAATAGTAAAACAGTGAAATGGTAAAATATTGGAATTGTAAGACAGTAACATAGTAAAGATTTAAAGATGATGAATTAATAATGAAACAGTAAAATAATGCAGCAAAATTATAAAATAATGAGATAGTAAAATAATAAAGCAGTTAGATGTCAAAATAATAAAATATTAAAGTAGTAAAATGGTGAAATAGTAAAATAATAAAATGATGCTATGACGGACTATTAAAGTAGTAAAACAGTAAATTGATATAGTTGTAATAATAAAATAAAGTAGAAAACTAAAATTGTAGAATTCGGAATAATGGTGCAGTAAAACAATAAATGTTGAAATAGTGGAATGATGAAATGGTAGAACAATAACGTAATGAAAGAGTAGAATATCTGATATTAAAACATAAAAATAGTAAAATGGTCAAATATTATTATAACAAAATAAAGATATGATAAATTAGTGGAACGATAAGATAGTAAAATTATAGAACGATAAAATAGTAGAGTAATGAAATACTGAAATACTGAAATACTCAAATACTCAAATACTGAGATACTGAAATACTGAAACACTGAAACACTAAAACACTGAAACACTAAAATACTAAAATACTAAAATACTGCAATCGTAAAATAGCAACGTAGCAAAATGGTATAATATCATAATTGTAAAATAGTAAAATAGCAAAATAGTAAAATAGCAAAATAGTAAAATAGCAAAATAGCAAAATAGTAAAATAGCAAAATAATAAAATAGTAAAATAGTAAAATAGTAAAATAGTAAAATAGTAAAATAGTAAAATAGTAAAATAGTAAAATAGTAAAATAGCAAAATAGTAAAATAGCAAAATAGTAAAATAGCAAAATAGTAAAATAGTAAAATAGTAAAATAGCAAAATAGCAAAACAGTAAAATAATAAAATAATCATAAAATGATAAGCAGATAAAATAGTGAACTAGTAAAATGGTAAAACGCTAGAATACTATACTAGTAAAACAATAAAATATGCAATATTAAAATAATGAAATTATAAGGTAGGTAACTATAAAACCAGTAAAAGATTAAAATAATACATCGCCATATAAGAATAACGTTTATCTTTATAAAGAAACCTGCATACAAAGAACAATTATTTCGTTTAAATAGTATAATAAGATTTTCGATAAAAATATATCGATATGAATATCAGTAATCCAATAGTAGTTTCTATTGCTGATTCAGCGTTGAACTGCACGTTCCGCCCTCTCACCCTAGATTTATCTTTCATATCGAATTGCTATCTCTGACATTGACCATTTCGAATCATAAAAAGTATCGTAAAATCGTACACACGTACGTTGACGAAGAACCAGCCACGTCTGCTCCTTCTTGTCAGGGTTTAATTAAACTTTCGCTACGGATTCACCACCCTGCCGTAGCCGTTTACAATGGTGAAACGAACGAATTACTCTCTATCGCCTTTGGCGTGGCTTTGTTCGACGCTTTAATCGTTTCATCCCAGCCGATTCTTTCCTTCGTTCAAATGTCTTCTGCTGCTTCTCTTTCTGGCCACGTTTCGTCCACCGAAACCATGCTGAACTCACTCTTAAGCGAATTATCAAATTCGACAAATAGAATCGTTTCAGATAAACGTCTCTTTCTTTTCTCCCTTTGGAAATTCAGGTAATCAATTTGGAAATTGGGGGTACTGTGCAGGAAAGACATGTGCCACATCTAAATCGAACGCTAAACTTTTTCACTCGAAGGTATTTTTGCTGTTGGCAGGAAATAATGTTGCAGGTGAGGAGATCCGTGGTCGAAAAGTGAAGTAATAAGTTGTATAAAGAACGAACAAAATATTTATTTAATAAGAAATACAAAATGAACAATTCAATAACGTGAGGAAAAGGCAAAGAACAAAATTCAATCGAAACATGCGAACGCGAGAAGAAATTTTAATGGTGATATAATAAATAATAAATTTCGTTAGATGGAGACAAATGTTAATTCGTGTATCGTTTCGTTTTATCACCAATAAATAACCCAAGGATTTAAAGTCAGACAACGTTAACTCCAACGACAATAAGTTGGAATCAGACAACACTATGTCTAGTTAGCGTTCTTTGATTCTGAGTAAGTTTCACAAAATTAAAAGGTTAGGTCCAAAAACTTTTAACTACTCATATTTTCTTAATAACATTTTTGTAATCGAAACGTACGACTTTTATGATCGTAATTCTATCAGTAACACAAACAGTGAATTTTTGGAATTAACGTTGTCTGATACTAAATCCCTGAACTGTGACACTTTCTAGCTAAACTGTAAAAATTTCTAGTTGAAAAATGTGGTGAATACTTTTCAGATAATTGTGTTTCTATCATTAATTGGCACAATTGTCTGTTTCATTTTGTTTGTACATCACATGCATAATATTATAGTTTCAGTTTTAAAATATTGATTTCAAACTGTTATATTAAATCGAATGATAAGTGAATCACCTTTCAGGAAAAGGGTGATTTTATTTGTATAATCAGTAAACTTTAGCAAAGTAACGAAAGAATAATTAGTTTCCGTGCAACTTTAATATAGAAAAGAAAATTGGAATGTTGGAAGAATGATCACTTAAAAACATGAGAATATAATATTTTCAAGATTATTAATTTTCAACATTTTTCAATAAAAAAATGTTGTTTATGAGATGCAAAATTTTCAAACTTTCAGCTTTTTGAAATTTAAAATTCAATGCTTCAGAATATTGGAACTTTGGCAGTTTAGGTGTTGGAAAATTTAGAAATGTAGAAATTTAGAAGTTTAGAAATTTAGAAATTTAGAAATTTAGAAATTTGGAAATTTAGAAATTTGGAAGTTTAGAAATTTGGAAATTTGGAAATTTGGAAATTTGGAAATTTGGAAATTTGGAAATTTGGAAATTTGGAAATTTAGAAATTTAGAAATTTAGAAACTTAGAAATTTAGAAAAAATGTAAAAATTCGTGAAATTGAGAATTTGAGAATTTCAAAACTTGAGAATTTAGGAATTTGAGAAGTTGAGTTCAATTTACAATTCCTATTAAGATAATAGCAACTTTGAAGTGAATGATATGCGTCTTCTTACCAATAATGGACTTAAGCCACTTTCAAAATTAACTGGATTTGTTACAAAATTTAAAACAGCGCAAGCCCATTCAATACAATTTAAAATGCTACAAATTGAAAGAAGTTATGCAATTTGTTTTATATTTCATTACAACACTTACAAAACACCAATATTCAAAGTATCAAACGTTATCTCATTAATATTATTATTGTTATTATTATTAATTCTGTCTTATACTCTTCTCAGTTTAGTATATTTTCCTCGTCTCATCCTACAATCCAAATAATTTCATAGTAACAACACAATGCACCATCAACTTTCAATTAATAAAGAATCGCTATAATCAAACCATCGTATCGCCACATTTTATCTCCATCAAATCGAAATAAGAAGAAAATGATAAGTTTTCAAGTTCTAACATTATTTCTCCACTTTCTTCCCCGAACAAAATAAAAAATCTCAACGAAGGAGCATCAGATGGGTAGAATAATTATTTTCGAATCTGCCGAAGAATCTTCAAACTTACAAAAACCAATGGCTGTCCAAATATTTCATGAAACCTGGAAGTTTGCCACTCACCGATTCCGTTGATACTTCAGACACTTGTTAAATACAAAAATATTAAACACACGCTCCTCTTTACTTTTGTTGAGTTTGGAAGTCAGCTAAGAGACGACTTGTCATTGTCGACATAACATTGTAAGTCCTTTGAAGATCTGTATAAACGTCTGTGATTGAAGGCCTGTGTGAAAACACTTGTATTAAACATTTGTAATTTGCAAGCGTTGAAAACTGTCATCGACTAGAACTGTTAACTCTATTTCTACCAGGAGCTGTCAAAAGACACCTTGCAAATTGTAACTTAAAATTACCCTCCAAGTTAAATCATTTGTCCACAATTAATTTTTTGACTTTTCATACAATAGTTGTTAAAGTAATTCAGCGATGTCATTTTCTTTCGTTGAAAACTGTCATCGGCTAGAACGGTTAACTCTACTTCTACCAGGAGCTGTCAAAAGACACCTTGCAAATTGTAACTTAAAATTATCCTCCAAGTTAAATCATTTGTCCACAATTAATTTTTTGACTTTTCATACAATAGTTGTTAAATTAATTCAGCGATGTCATTTTCTTTCAGCTCATCCTAGATCTAGGAATATGCATATGGTATACTTATTTCTACCATGAGGTGTCTTTTGACACCTTAAGGATGACACTGCCTAATTTTAAACCATTTTACATATAAATATCAACACCATTTTGCAGCTTAATATCAATTATAATCAGATTAGAGATTCCCGATTTCAGTTGTAACGGAAAATGCAGGAGTTGCATAACTTTGATATTCCCCGCCATGTTGATTTTAGTGTACATCGCTATATTTATATTTTGTAGATTGATGAATTAAGCTAGAATTTACAACCTGATTAAATAATCTCTAATGAAAACACATCAATGTATCAATAAATATATTTCTCAAATTATCTACAATTAACTGATAATTTGAAATCCCAACAGTTTTGACAATTATTTGTATGCAAATGAAAAGGTGTCAATTAAATATATCCTCAAATTATCGACATTTAACTGATAATTTAAAATCTCAACAGTTTTGGCAATTATTTGCATTCAAACGAAACGTGTGAAAAGACAAAAAACCATGCTTTTAATATGTTTTTTGAAAGAAGTGCTATAAACAAAAGTTGTAGAAAGTGTTGCACTGGATCGTAATATTGATCTTAAAATTTTGTGATTCGAAGATTTTCGAAATCGAGAATTTAGGAGTTTGATGATTTGTAAATTTGTGAGTTTGCTACATAGGGGATTTGCATATTTAGGGATTTGAAGGTTTAGAAATTAGGAAATTTTAGTATTCTATTATTTAGGGATTTGAGATTCTATAAATTTGGAAAAGGATATTCAGGGTTTGAAAAATTTCAAATTTAGGTATTTCAATATTTAAAAATTTCAGAGCTTATCATTTTGGAAATGTAAGAATTTGAATGCATGGAATTTGAAAATTTGGAAATTTAAATATTCAGATATTTGAATATTTAGGAACTTGAAAGTTTGTAATTTTAGACATTTTTAAATTTGATAATTTAGGATTTGAAAATTTGATAATTTGAGAATTTGAAAATATCAATATTTAAGAATTTAGTAACTTAGAACTTTGGGGATTTGAAAACTTGTTAATTTGTCAATTTCGAACAATTTATAAATTTGTAAATTTTAACGAATTTGTAAATTTGTAAATTTCAAAGAATTTGTAAATTTGTGAACTTGTGAATTTAGCAATTTGAAAGTTCAAAAGCTTAGGTGATGAAATACTTGAAAATTAATGCTTTAGAAAGTTTAGAAATTAGTAAATCTAATAATTAGTCTTACATTTGTACCCCTAATACGTATATTCACCAGTATCAAAAAAGTGTTTAATATTTTTAACTATTTAACGAGTATGCAAAGTTACATCAGATTGTCTGAAGTAGATTGGTAGTGTTACTTATTAGTTACATCTCCAACGATTTCGTAGCACGAAAGTATTTCGAGTTCGGCCTTAATTACATGTTTGGGTAACGAAGTCGGTTCTTAAGTCAAGTAAACCTTGGCAAGTGTTGCGGATAAGGTAAGTCTGTACTTTCGACCGACAGATACTTGGAAACCACTTTCAACTACCACCCCCTGACAGATCCACACCCTACCATGAAATTAACCCGTGAAGGAGCCAGAATTTACCTCTGCATCTTCTATCAGAGAATGAACGATCGAGGTCTTCACGAGTTTGCCGAGAGTTTTTTATTGAAAGAATTCGTAAATCCATCGAGCCCGATAATCATTTTCTTCGGGGATAAATGGCCTGGATTTTCTCTGCCCCATTTTTTACTGCAAGCGTCTGAACAGCTCCGAGAGGATGAATTTGAGAACTTCATTGAAAAGTAGAGGCGATATATTAAAATTTAGTGAGTTAAGATTAGTTCCATTCTTTTTACATTACAGTGGGTAGCCAAATTATTATACTCGAGAGATTTCTTCTTAATATACTTTAGATGTAACTTTACTTAGTTAATATTATTGATACTTTATATATTGATAAGCTACAATATATTATGACAAACTATTTTGAAATTTCTAAAGTTTAAAAATTTCAATTTTTCAAATATTTCGCTTTCGAAGATTTGGAAATTTGGAGATTTAAAAATTTGAAAATGTGTAAATATTTAAATTAAAAAAAAGATGGGAATTATATGGTTTAGGACTTTGAAAATTGTTAAACGTATAAACTTTAAATTTGAATAATGTTACATATAAAATTTGAAGTCACATTTCTTAGAAAAGAACTGAAATGGTTATGATTCATATGATGGTGCGACAATGTGAGAGGGCGTGCGAGATGACAGTTGAATGATGAGCGTCATGTGTACAAGAAAACAGGAGAGCGAAAGAATGTCAAACCGCATGGTTGATGATATTATGTGGTATTTACTTCGTTTTATTGTTCAGAACTGTGATTTAGTTTACAGTTTTATGTTACTCACTATATTACATATTAATAAACTTAAATATACTGCACTGCGCTTTAACAACAATAAATTTCCTTGACCAATGGAATTATAATCCCAACATCATCGATCATTCAAATTAATTAACTACCGGGTTCCTCCAAACGGTACCAACTTTCATCGCTAAACTTTACCGAACGCCACTGAAATTCGCCTCAAATTTCACTAAATATTTTCCACGAGCGACGTTCAGCGGATAGTTTGTTACCCAGAACAATTTGCTAAAATAACCATGGTGGAAGAGCTTAAACGTAACTCGACCCAGGTTGACCCCTTTCTCGTGGGTAGAGTTCATCCATGGAATTTTTCACTGTACCAACAGAGCGATGGCAGGGTGTATTTTAAAACGTCAAACTTCGTCGCTCAACAAGGAAGAATAAATTTTTGTATTCAGGGTTTTCTCGTGTTCGTACCAGCACAACGTCTTAATTACCCGCTCAGATAAGCCGGCGAAAAGATGAAAAAGCAGGATGGAATGGAAAGTCTTGTCTCGGCATTTTCACTGGTTTTAAGTACTCTGAACTCGCTTCTAAGTAAAGCATGGAAGTATACGTTTCTTTGTCTAGTTCGCGACCCTGGAAGTTAATCTGAAGCTTCAAGAGGAAACGAGAGAAAAGGATAAGCACGAGAGAAGGGTTGGAAAATGTCTCGGTTCTTCCCGTTTCTCTGCCAGATATTAAATGTTCAAAAGATTCGTTCGAAAGCGGTTACACTTTAATGGAGTTCGATTTTCTATGAATAGATCTTTACGGTTTCGTTGTGTACTTATTTTAATGGATTTGTGAGTGACGTGTTTACTAACGCAGTAAAAATGGAAAATAGAGTGGATTAAAACACGTGACGTGAAAATGGTTAAGTGGGATATGATATAGTGCTCGTGCGATAAGTGTTCGCTTGATAAATAACCGTTATTAAACACCGCTCTCGCGCATATATTACTAACACACGTGCACTCGTGTTGCAATGTCATCTCATATTTTTAATCAGGAAAAATATGAGGATACTGGCTGGCTAAACTATTGTTCTCAAGAGATTACTTTTTTTAGAAATATGCTACACGGGCAATTTTAATTAGTGTAACGATGTTATTGATACTTGATATATTTTAGAATAAAAGAGGGTGTGGATATAAGTTTATATTAAAATGCAGTAAAAAATTAGAAAATCTGCAAACATTGAAGTTTTTGATCAAGTGGGATATTTTGGAATTTTGAAATTTGTTTATTTAGATATTTGAAAATTTGAAAACCTAAAAATTTTGAAGTCTGAAGATTTTATAGTTATTGAAGTTAAAATTAATAGAATACTAATTTTAAAAATTAAAATATTATTTACCAATAAATATTAATCTTCATTCTTCATATGAATCTTACAAAAATATTAATAAAAATATTGTATTATAAATTTTTTAAATTTCTCCGATATTTTATAAGTAGCTTCCATTTAGAATGAAATATACAAAATTTTCTAAATTGCTTGGAAAAAGAATTGTTATTTCAGGTACTATATTAAACATTCAATTCGGAGCAAAATAAATCATTTTTATTACTTCTTTAAGCTTTACATTAATGCAATAGTGATCTTACAAAACGTTTTTATTTTCTGTTCTTTTTGTTAATTTATTCGATTAGTTTATGATTTTTAAAGAATATTGGACGTACACAACATTATTCAATTAATGTAATGATCAATGATTTTTAAAAAGTAGTGATGCTACTTTT
Source organism: Megachile willughbiella (assembly GCA_945859595.2). NCBI lineage: Eukaryota > Metazoa > Arthropoda > Insecta > Hymenoptera > Megachilidae > Megachile > Megachile willughbiella. The sequence continues at coordinate 19,219,541 of OX243796.1, forward strand.
TATTTAATTTATAATTTTTAAAGAATAATGTTCCTATAAAAAATTTGTATTTTCTCTTCTTTTTGTTAATTTATTCATTTCTGATTTTTAAGGAAAAATGATCCTACGAAAATTTTTATTTCTTGTCCTTTTTGCTAAGTTATTTGTTGAAAATGCTTTTTTAAGAGACAGTAGAAACGATATGATACATGTATGTACATTATATTAACGGTAATAGAATTAATTATCCTGTAACCACTGTTTTATCATCGTTGAACTTCACTATATTAAATGGCGCTAATTATACATTGTCCCAGTTCAAAATTTAAATCATATTAACCCCTGTGATCCGAGTGTATATCCCAAATATGAGCGCAATGAGGTTTTGTTATCTCTGATGTCTGTAATCGATATTCCCTACTCGTGGCTTTATATTATTGTCCTGGTTTTAACAAATTATCAGTTGAAAATAAATTCAAGTGAATGGTATTTACTATAAAGTTATTTAGAGTAAATGTGATTTAAAGACTTTTGAATGAAGCTTTTACGTGCACTCTATTTCTGCAATTAATCCATGATTATTATATAGTCATACAATTATATCATTATAAACAGTAAAAGTACCAGAATCTGTTTTAAAATCTGTTTTAAAATAGAATTTAGAACCTGTTTTAAAATAAAAGTTGAATTAAATATTAATACTAATTTAAAGAACATAAAAGGAATTATAAATAAAATCATAATGCAATACTAATGTAATACAATACAATATAATATATTCTTATTACTTTGTTATGTTTTGCAAATTTAAAGACGTTATAACAATAAAACAGAATGACAATAACCAAATGTTATAATATTACTTCGTGTATTTTATCCTAACAACAAACTAGATTCTGAAAAAATCAATCTTAGTGTTTTCAATCATTTTTTTAATTTAATAGTATATTTTTTACTTTTATGGTTCTTGGAATTTGGAAATCTTGAAATTGAAAATTCAGTAACTGGAAAATTTAGGAATTTGGGTATTTGGAAATTTGGAAATTCAGGAAGTTCGGAATTTAGATACTCAGATATTTAGAAATTTAACAATTACGAAACTTACCATAAAAATTTATGAATTTGGGAACTTAGGAATTCGAGAATTTGAAAATTTAAGAATTTACGAATTTAGTAATTCGGGAGTTTAAGAATTTAGGGCTTTACGAATTTGTGAATTGATAAATTGATAAAATGATAAATTGGTAAATTGGTAAATTGGTAAATTGGTAAATTGGTAAATTGGTAAATTGGTAAATTGGTAAATTGATACATTGATACATTGATAAATTGATAAATTAGTAAATTGATAAATTGATAAATTGATAAATTGGAAAATGAGTAAATTGGTAAATTAGTAAATGAGTAAATTGGTAAATTAGTAAATTAGTAAATTAGTAAATTAGTAAATTAGTAAATTAGTAAATTAGTAAATTAGTAAATTAGTAAATTAGTAAATTAGTAAATTAGTAAATTAGTAAATTAGTAAATTAGTAAATTAGGAAATTAGTAAATTAGTAATTAGTAAATTAGTAAATTAGTAAATTTGTAAATTGATAAATTTGTTAATGTGTTAATCTTTTAATTTGTTAATTTATTAATTTACAAATTTGTATATTTGTAAATTGATAAATTTGTTAATGTGTTAATCTTTTAATTTGTTAATTTATTAATTTACAAATTTGTATATTTGTAAATTAAATTGTTAAATTTATAAATTTATAAATTTTATAACTTGTGTGTAGTTTTCGTGAGACTCATATTTGACAGTCAACCATAATATTCCCGCCCTAAATTTTTCCCCAAAATACTGTACCTAAAATACTTAAAAAAACATAATTACCTTTTTTGTTGCCGTGAATAATTTTATTTAACAGAAACAATTATCGTAATGCCTTCTGAAGGAATCTTCTAAGAGAACATCAAAAGACATTTTTGTTTACGCGCACTCCCACGTTGGCAGCAAATGTGTTAACTCCTCAATTGTCTCTCACTGAAAACAATACGTTCGGCATTCCTAATACATCAAACGAAAAATATGTGTCAGTATGACTGGTGCAATGGGACGTAACGGTGTTTCGTAATACATCGAGAAATTTATCTGAGATCACCGGTTTATATAAACATGCATTGACAAAGCGTCGTTTATAGAACTTTCAGGTCAACGCGTACGACGACCGCGATTTAAAGTTTCATACCCTGAGCTCAGACGCTGCATTAAGTAAATCCACCTCGAGGAACTAAGGAAACGTTTACGCGTTTAATTCATACGTAATTACTTTTCTCCTTCTTCGCGCAAGAATTATCCTCACGATATTCTCGAGAACTCTCGCTGAGTAATTTACTGTGTTTCAACTCGAAATTCAGCTATACAATACGAAACAATTGTATTACAATGATTATTCGCCACACATTCTTATTAAAGATGGGACCGAACCGAATTTTTCGATTCTCGCAACTCGAATCCGAAGCTTCGTCTTTCGAAACTCTCAAAGTCCGCGTTGCGACGCACTTTTAAAATCGTAAAACCGTCAAGCTTATATTTATTTTTTGGAATATTTTTGAACATACAACCGTCGCCTTTTGCAGCTGTTTACGGACAATTTGTATTTCCAAATTTCTCTATTTAACATATTTTGTCAAGACCAAGCAAACTTTATAGTTTTATTTCTGTCGAACCGTCAGGTGACGAGCAACGGCGTAGTCATTACCTCAGGTCAAACTTGACCTCAGTACGAACATTTTGCAAGGGTGGTTCTTGTCCCCTTCTCTTAATATTTTTTTAACCAATCCAATAGTTCTGTAGTGTCTTAAATCTGTTACCGTTAGGACTCAACCATTTATGATTAATCGATGACGGGAAAAGCCCAAAATGTTTTAGGGTACCATATTTTTTTTTTACCATAGCAACCGTCGTTAACCGTTACGCCATAAACTTGTTCCTAAAAATCAGAATTTTTCCAAACTACCTGAAGCTCCAAAAACCGTTAGTCCAGTCTTCCTCCCTCTATTCGATTTCCTCCCTCTACCACTTACCTCGGATTGGTAGAACCACCACTCTATACCTCAAAAATTGTTTTCCTTATACACACCGAAATGTAAAAATGACAGAAACAAATCAACACTCAAATAAGTACTTTTAAACCTACCAACCTAGTGCTGAATAAACTCGTTCAGCAACTTATACAATTTTTTAATCTATTAACCGATCCTATACACAACCGAGTTCGCCCGTCACATTGGGTGCAACTGTCGTGCAGCCTTCGAGGAAAATCGAGAAAAGCACGATGCAAGTTCATTTTAACCAAGTCGCTTGTCCACCCTCAGCAGCATCAACCCCACGTCACATTTTAATTTTTAGCAAAAATATTCTTTTTAGATTGTTCAGATTCTCTCGTCAGCTCTCAACGAGTCAAGTACAATTTTAGAGTCCGTAGCTACGAAGTGTTCTTTTAAAGTGTAACAATCAAACTTTCACTTATAAATAAATCGAACATTTTATCTTGAAACAGTTGTTAGTTCATTTTGTGTCTGAGTGGTGTCACTGATCCACACATTCAACGAGCTTGCGTTTTCATTCAGTTGAAGCGCAAGCAACAGTTCGAAACTTGAAACGATGATTTTGTTGTGCGAGAAGAATGTCTTATTTTGAGAATGTCAACATTTTTCAAGCTCGCATACATCACACGCATCTGCAGTTCTACGATCATGAACGAGTGTCAATCTGCTTATGTCCTTGGAAACGAGAAATAAACCGTGCATTCGCAAAGCATCGCGCATCAAATATTCGGGGAATACGAATGAAATATTCTCGAGGTACGCCGCGAACAATTCTTCCTTATTCGTTGATTTTATACGTTTCCTAACAAAAGTTTCGGGAGTTCCAAGAGTTTCGAATTACGAAGAAAAGGCAAAATTTCGAATTCTCGAAACTCGAAACTTTGTTGCGTCTCCAGAGGATTTGAGGTTTCGACGTTTCGAGAAACCCATCTTTCATTTTTATAAAATTATGTGTATATTTGTCAACAGAAAAATAAAAAATATATGACAGCACTTGAAGGTATATTTTGGATGAAGTGCAGAATTTGTTAAGTAAATGGAGGGAGTAAGAGGACGAGAATTTTACAATTTTTGTTTAATTTTTGGGAAGGTTTATGGTTTACGAAGAACCTAGGGAGAATTTAGGGTTCATCTTGAGAAAATTTGAGAAAAACTCATGTACAGAAGGGGGAGGATCGAGGGATGAATCTAAACAGGTTCTGGGGAAAAGCAAATCCGCAAGTAAATTCCTAAATTCCTAAATTCCTAAATTCCTAAATTCCTAAATTCCTAAATTCTTAAATTCCTAAATTACTAAATTTCTAAATTTCTAAATTTCTAAATTTCTAAATTTCTAAAGTTCTAAATTTCTAAATTTCTAAATTTCTAAATTTCTAAATTTCTAAATTTCTAAATTTCTAAATTTCTAAATTCCTAAATTCCTAAATTCCTAAATTCCTAAATCCCTAAATTCCTAAATTTATAAACCCTTAAATTCTTACATTCCTAAATTCCTAAATTTCTAAATTTCTAAATTTCTAAATTTCTAAATTTCTAAATTTCTAAATTCCTAAATTCCTAAATTCCTAAATTCCTAAATTCCTAAATTCCTAAATCCCTAAATTCCTAAATTTATAAACCCTTAAATTCTTACATTCCTAAATTCCTAAATTTCTAAATTTCTAAATTTCTAAATTTCTAAATTTCTAAATTTCTAAATTTCTAAATTTCTAAATTTCTAAATTTCTAAATTTCTAAATTTCTAAATTTCTAAATTTCTATATTCCTAAATTTCTAAATTTCTAAATTTCTAAATTTCTAAATTTCTATATTCCTAAATTTCTAAATTTCTAAATTTCTAAATTTCTAAATTACTACATTTCTAAATTTCTAAATTCCTAAATTTTAAATTCCTAAATTCCTAAATTCCTAAATTCCTAAATTCCTAAATTCCTAAATTCCTAAATTCCTAAATTCCTAAATTCCTAAATTCCTAAATTCCTAAATTCCTAAATTCCTAAATTCCTAAATTCCTAAATTCCTAAATTCCTAAATTCCTAAATTCCTAAATTCCTAAATTCCTAAATTCCTAAATTCCTAAATTCCTAAATTCCTAAATTCCTAAATTCCTAAATTCCTAAATTCCTAAATTCCTAAATTCCTAAATTCCTAAATTCCTAAATTCCTAAATTCCTAAATTCCTAAATTCCTAAATTCCTAAATTCCTAAATTCCTAAATTCCTAAATTCCTAAATTCCTAAATTCCTAAATTCCTAAATTCCTAAATTCCTAAATTCCTAAATTCCTAAATTCCTAAATTCCTAAATTCCTAAATTCCTAAATTCCTAAATTCCTAAATTCCTAAATTCCTAAATTCCTAAATTCCTAAATTCCTAAATTCCTAAATTCCTAAATTCCTAAATTCCTAAATTCCTAAATTCCTAAATTCCTAAATTCCTAAATTCCTAAATTCCTAAATTCCTAAATTTTCAAATTCCCAAATTTCCAAAATCCCAAATTCCCAAATTCCAAAATTCCCAAATTCCTAAATTCCCAAATTCCTAAATTCCTCAATTTCTAAATTCCTAAATTCCTAAATTCCTAAATTCCTAAATTTATAAATCCTTAAATTCTTAAATTCCTAAACTTTAAAATGCCCATATTCTGAAATTCCCAAACTCCCAAATGTACTAATCTTAAAATTTTCAAATTTCTAAATTTTCTAAATCCCCGAATAAATTCAAAATTTCCAAATCCTTTAAGTCCCTAAATTTTCAAATTCCAAATTCGTACATTTTCAAATCTCCAAATCCTAAAATTCCCGAATTGTAACATTTCCCAATTACCTAATCCTCAAATTCCACACCTTCCAACTTACTACATTCCCACACCTGCAATTTTTCAAATTTCCAAAAGCCTTTCTATTCAATTTCTATCAAATTTCTCTCCACAATAAATATAGAACGCTCCAATTGTAACACGTGTGAAAACTACGCATACAATTTTTTTTTCAACAGACAAATGTTCCTTTCCACGATGAAAAATGAATGAATTCACTTTTGAGTGCTTTCGATTTGTCTGGAATAAATTCTGCGAGGTTTGTGGTTAAAGCTACAATCAATGCTTTTCAATGATTCACAAACTTTTCAATCGAATTAAAAGGTACAATGTGATTTCCGTGCTATTTCATGTCCGAGATAATTGATTCATTCGACCTCTCATTCGTCTTTCCGAGTTTAAAATATTTTGCGGCTGGAAATACTCTTCGAGTTCATGTAATATCGTCAATTACAAAAATATTCATTACCGAACTACGTAGTCTGTGTTTTTTAATTTCGTCCGGTAAATATGCTGGAATATTTTTTCAGTTAATGAATAACTTGCTTCAAACGCACGGAACATAATACTGTACAAACACGATGTTGCTGTTTGTAAATAAATCTCCTGTGCATAGAATAAAAAAGGTCAAACAAATTTTATACGGGAAAACAAACGCCGAGATAAATTAGTTGTTTCACTAAAATTTGCAATTTAATTAACACTGGGCTACTGAGGTAATGACAATTTCAATTCAATTTTACACTCTATTTAATTTCATTTTTTGAAACTTCATATATACAACTGTATATTTTGCAATATACAACTTTTTTAATTTTAGAAACATCGTTGTTCACGGTGACATGAAAATTAATTTTCATAAAATATTTTTAACTTTTTAGTGAAAAGATCTGAGACGAAATAGTTTGAAAATCAACTTGTTTAATTTCAAGAAACAGATATTACAATTGACTCAGAAGTTATTAAGATATGTGTTTGCATAACTATTTAATAATAATTTAATAATAACAATTTCTCTCTATTATTATTTACAATAATAATTGCGATTATTTATACTTATAATTATAATTACAAGTACAATTATTTGTAATTATAATTACAATTACAGTTATTTATAATTATAATAACATTTACAATTTCTATCTGATATTATTTAATAATAACTATTTCTCTCAGCTTAGATTTTTTTAATAAAATGATTTTTTGTCATAAAATGTTCTGGACATAATCTATTATGTTATGTAGAATATTTGTTAATTTACTTATAAATTTTGTTTATGTTTGCAACTGTATTCTGATAAAGCTCTAAACTTTATAGAAATTCACATAAATAAAAATTAAAATTCAGTTAAACAAATGTTTCTTTTTCTTATTAGAAATCTGTAAGAGAAGAAATAATATGTAGTAATTCAACGATTTTTCATACACTATACTTCATACCTTATACTTTATACAAGATGTAGTGTTAAAAACTTGTAAATAACTGTTTGTATCAAATTAATACTAGTTTAAATAAAAAAAGTTAAAAATTTTCAAGTACTTTTCAGTTTGAAACCTCTACTACAAAATTTATTTTCATTAACCAAAAATAATCTCGACAAAGGATATATAAATATTATATGTATAAAAATAAATATACTAAAAGGATAACCATTTTTATACCACTATTTTGAATTACAAATCTTCGTAGTCGGAATTGCATTTCTCCAAAAAACTGGAGATACCAATTTTTATAAAGATACGACCTTTATCTGTTATTAAAATCGTGAGCCCATAATATAAAGTGAAGTACCTCTACCATAAAGACACGACCGAAAAGCGAATTACGACGATGAACAGGAGTCTCCTTGTCCAGCCTGCACTCGAGGAACGTTAAACGCGTTATTCGGGTTTTCATCTCTTTTCTTTCACCAACTTCCGTTCCATAATGCATGAGAAACAAGTTCCACGTCTGCTTGGATTCATCCACTTCATGAGCAGCTTCGTAACATTCCACACGTTAGGTCCCCGGAATTTGAACCAGAACGGTGCCATTATATTTCCGGTTCACGTAAAGTCGATGGTGGTTGCGATACAAGCTCGCTTAGAATGACTTAGAGCCAACGACTGACCTATTCCGTGTTGAACGACCTCGACGGGCTTCGAAGGCCAATGTACCATAATTCATAACTTTATCGGACGTTTCTGCTCTACCTGCGCAGGGTTCTCAAACATTGTCCTCCATCATCGAACATTATTTTGGGTAAATATCGACCGAGGAGGACCCACCTTCAATGACTTTGACCTTGCCATGTGTTGTCGAGGTTGTCGTCCTTATAACGTGATCTTGGAGTAACACTTCTTTATTTAAGAGAATACGCAAATATAAACGAACAAACAAAGGAAATACTCAAATAAAATTATAGAAAATACAACAGAACGTAAAATAAACTGATGTATGCATGTTTCCCTTTTTCGCAAGTTCAAAGGAACGCGTCGCAACAGAAGAACAACGACAAACCGGAAGGAAACACATAGCGTCGCTACTAGCCCTTTTTACATATTAGATACCGGGCCCACATTTGAAAGTCGCCTTAAGGGGTAACGCCACTCTAGAATTTTGAAAAAATCGATTTTTTTTTTTTTTGCTTAAATGATGCTTTATTATGTGTAGAATATGAGAAAAAAGTTTTAAGTGGGGGACAGGTCGGGAACACGAATTTTTTTAAGTGGACTGCAACCACTCGCAGCGCACTGCGGGCGTGCTTATTGTAACTTATGGATACGCGCGCAATAATCATTGTAGAGGACGGTACCTGGCTAAAGGCAAAAGGCGAAGGCTACAGGTACATTAGATAATTATAAGCACATATCTCCAATGTCGAATATAGTATTCTCAGCTGTGAGGAACTTACCAGCGACGACTTACTGACGCGCTGTATTGGTGGCTTCACGCAAAACAGCACCGAAAGTTTTAATTCAGTGGTGTGGTCTATGGCTCCAAAAACCGTATCCAGTGGCAAAAATGTACTTGACATTGCCGCAAATATGGCTGTTTGCATATTCAACGACGGACTATCCACTATAATACAAGTAATGAAAGCCTTGGATATGTCTGTCGTAGAAAATTGTTATAATTTTTGCCTGAAAGCCGACGCCCGACGCATAAACTTTTCAAAACGGTCTTTGAATGAAGCTACAAATATGGCGTGATTGAATCTCAGATCTAGCAGGAAGGAAAAGGACGTAGAGGATGTTAATATAGAAGACCAAATGTATGGTGCAGGCATCGCTGATTAAAAGTATATAACAAATTTCTTATGCTGAGTGGCAATCAAAACTTTAAACGCGTTTTTCTCGAAATCACTTTATTTGAACTCGCCGGACACATAACTCGAAAAGTTTTTAACTAATCGACTTGAAATTTTGTGGAGATGTGCAAAATAACATATCTCAGTGAACATCGTACGGGTTTTTTAATTAATTAACTACTTAACTTTTTATTAACAATTTAATGCTAAATTTTCTGTCGTTTTTTCCAAACTTTTCTTCATATCTACACTAAATTAACAATTACTAATATTTTTTAATTTCCGTACGATGTTCCATAGATTTTGGCATTTAATATGAGAAAATTTCGGATTTTTTGTTTTAGGACCATGTGTTAATGAAAAAACAGTCCGGTCATGTAGCCCATTCAAAGAAATGGTGTTGTTGCTTGCCAGCACCTACAGCAGCCATTTTTAATCCAAATTGTTTATAAAAATTTACAAATCATCTTCAAAATATATATAACAAAGCCTTTTTTATTCTGACCTTATAACTTGTACGAATATTACTTTACAAATTGCCGAAAATCACCTTTTTTTCTGACTTCTAGAGTGGCGTTACCCCTTAAGTCTAACACATGATCGTCGCACGTTGTTTATTACAAATTTATTAACAAAAAATATTTGGAAAATTATTAACCCTTGACACTACAAGTGTGCCTCTCAGGCACCACTGATTACTCTATTATAATTAATATAAATATTGTAATCAAAATTATATTACTTCTGAGATGAATAAAGATTGTTTGACTGTAATATTATTATGTACACATCATTGTAGCATTTAAAATCTGACACTTAAAAACTTGCAAGTGATGATGAGAATATGTTTTCGATTTTCACAATTAAAAGTCGGAGCGTTAAGGGTTAAACTAAATTAACCTAAACCAACATAGAATGTTTTATAATTCATGGTATTCATTCTGTGGTGTTTTTAATTGTATTATAAGACATGTTAAATTGGATTAAGTTAGTATTCCTCAAGTTTCACGACCTGAAATTCAAAATGATTGAAATCTGTTCAGCTTGATTTATAAATTCACCCATTATATACCTTTAATATACCCCAAATACTAAACCGCAGCTAAAATCGACAAATTTTTTATTGTTCATTAAAAAAAATAGTTTGTATAATTTTAGGACATCTATTTAGTGAACATAAAATAATTTTGAAACCATGTACTCTTTAATGTGTAATTATAAATATGAATTGATTGAAACAATTATTGTTGGAATGTAAGACAATATCATTAAAAATTTAATTGCAAATTTTGTTAAGAACACGAAGACAAATTTTCCACTTGATTAATCTGAAGTAGTACTTGATTATCAGAAATAATTTCTTTTCTATAAGTAACCAACTGATAAATAACTAACTAATAAATAAATTATAATAATCGAATTATTAAATAAATATCTTCTTTTATAAGTGAAATACCTTCAGCCAACCTATAAATATTTTGTACAAAAAAGCAATAATTTGCGTACATAAAAATTACAAAATCTTTGCTCGTAACAATTTGTCTTGCGCTTTTCCAAGATCCAAAGGTAAGACGCGATAATACTGTACATAACAGTAAGTTATCCGAAGACGAAGTAAACTTGCAGGGTATTAACCGTAAAATTGCTAAATCGATTATCCCATCTTTTCTTCGTTTCATTAAACGCATTCTAGCAAGGTCGATGAGAATGACATTCTTAGTTCGACCGTCATTTTTCCTTATCGATCATTTACTCCCGCGACTGTTCCGTACACATCGACAAAATGCCGCCGGCTATTCGATTATTCCGATTCCTTCACGAATGAGAAACTCCCCTTTTTTCTCCTCTCATCTTTCCCTCGTCGCGCGAAATGAAATTTCTTCTCCCGACGGTGCAATACCGCTGAAAATCGTAGCTCCTGGACGTCAGCAACGTCGAGCTAAGTCCTGATAACGGGTATGAAGGAAGCTTTGGGCGACCGTGTCACCGGCAAAGCTGCTTGATGAAAAAATTCCATTACGTTGTCTGCCGAGGCATTGTTACAAGCAAGAGATAAATTCTCGCGTAGGCTGCGGATATCATCAACCATAGAAACGATTCCCGGAAAAATTGCTCTTTTGCCTGAGCTAAAACGTTGCGGGCCGAGTTACCTTCCCTTAAATACGTCCTCGAGTTTATCGGCAATTCTGGGGTTATACGGGTTTAACCGGTTCCTACGACCTCTCCAGAAAGGGAATTCTTGTCCCGTACTTTGCTTAGGGTGAAATTGAGAGATTAAAGATAAGTAACGAACAATGAAGATGATGATTTTGAAAGAAAATCATACGAAGTTTCAGAACAACTGTTTTCACATGTTATAAATTCTGAATGGATTTGAGTGGAAGGTTTTATTGTTGAAGTGTTTCTTATTCATTTTTTAATAGAGAAGTTATTAAGTCAACACAAGTGTCATCATTCTTGTATAAAATATGTCATGTTGACATATGAGGATGTCAGGATGATTGAAGAGTTTGTGGTAATGTCAGAAATATAGCGTGGTTATAAATTTCAACGATTTTTTGCAACACAAGAAGTTATATATCATTGTTATATGTTAATTATACAGTTGTGAAATGTGTGTAGTTTAGTATGCAAGTGTATAGAAACCATAGAAATAGAGTGTGGTTGTAAATCTTAACGATTTCCTGTAACATAAATATATGTATATCAACTGTACACAGTTGTAGAACGTATATCATTTAATATACGACACGTGTACAGTAATAGTAGAAATATAGCACAATTGTAAATTATCTCAGCACCTTGCAACTTAAATAGTCTCTATACATAATTATAAAATATAAATAATTTAATCGTAATACAAGGTCGGAGAAATATAGCACAGTCGTAAACAGAAATTTCCCACAACATAAATGTTGTCGTTATACTTCATTCTTGTATATCAAATATATAATTGAAATTAAATATATAGTTGAAAGATATAATTGAAATGTGTATAATAGTTTTAGACATACAGTATAATTGTAAACCTCGTCAATTTCTTGCAACGTAAATATAGCCATTAAACCACATTCTCATATATCTAACACAGAATTGAGATGTGTGTAATAGCTTCATTTTTGGTAACATGAGTACTAATGGTACATTATTACTGTACACTAACTATAGTATAATCAAAATGTATACAATAATTTCAGAAATATAGTATATATATAAATTCCATCGACTTCTACGAAATACAGCCATTATATCATTCTTTTATATAAACTATACAATCGAACTGTACAACTGTACAACTATATAATCGAAACACGTAGCTGCAGAAATATAACGTGGCCGTAAATTTCGACGACGTAATAAACTAGACGTCGTGTTGATAACTGAATTTATTCATCAGACTATAGCCTCCGTCGCGATATAGCAAAGTCATAAAATCATTCTGAAATTCAAATATACACTATAGTTTATAGGGTATATTGAATAAAAAAAAATGCAATATGTGATGCTTAACGTATGTTATCCTCAATTTATGTGATCCTCAATATGTGATCCTGAACGTATGTGATCCTGAGCATATGTGATCCTTCAGATACGTGATTTTCAGTACACCATTCGCTGTCACATTCCGCTAATTTAAGTTACGATCTCACTGTATCATAGCAATTTCACTTCTCTTCCTACTAATTGCTCACAACAGCTACCGAGGAATTTAATTTTTACAAAGTATTTTAGATATTTAATTTACAGGTTGTTGATATTTACGACCACGTTATATTTCTGAGACCACTTTGAGCAAACCAGAAAACATTAAATATCTTTGTATAATATAAGGGTTAGAAGAAATGCTCTTAAATAAAAATTGATCTACAAAAAGAAGAGCTCCATATTACATTAACAATTTTCATATAAGTAGAATTCTTTCGGATCTGTATATCTCATTTTCGTTGCTTCTAATAATGGTATCATTTTAATTCTCATTCTATATAAAAATGTATCAAAGTACCATTTGAACAAAATAATTCATGAGATATTTCAAATTTACTGTATGAAGCAACTAACTTTCGAATTTAAAATTCTTCGCGAATTATTGTCGTTTCATATTGCACCTTAATAATTCATTCATTTCGAATCATGAATCGACGAAAAATCGACGTTACAACTTTTATGTAGCAATTTGTTTCCAGTTTCTGTAGTATAGAAGACATTTAAGGTGACTATTTTTATAGATCCATTAAGTACAATATCACTATGATGCCTTGAAGCATCGTGCGATAACAAAAATGTGAAACCTAAACGATAAAATCTTTTAAACTATTTTGGAACAAGAGAGAAAACGGAGTCGTAAGTTTTCTCATTTTACCAACACTATCGTTGCAATGGTATCCTTTACAAAAGAACCAAAACTTCTTTCGTCGATCCACAAATTTTTGGCGTAGCTCGCAGGGCTTATATATAGCGAACGATACCAAGAACTAGACGATAAAATCGAACACGCTCTATTTGTGAGGTACTCGGGTCAATAGTGTTTTTTCAAGTGGACGCGACAAGAATTCATTTGATTCTCGCTATTAAACAGTGAAGCACGTACGTGATCTTTTTTTACTTTCTTTTTCCACCAATTACCTGCATCTCGTCTTTACGGTTGATTAAAATTATAGGTCACACCTTAATGAACAGGATTTTTCTGATTTTTTTAATTGGAACCTCTACGAACAAATTTACTTGATTATTTTAGTATTTGGTTAAAGACATAAGTACTGAATCCAGTATTATTATTTAAATAATTTAAGTACACGGCAGAACTTCAATCGATAAACTAGTAGACATTTTTGGAAATTTAAAGAATAATTTTTAATATTTATTTATTTTATTTATATATATTTTTACTTGCTCTTAATGCTTATTTCTTCGTAATTTTAATTATTTTTTAGATTTATTTATCTGTATTTATATTTACGCTGAATACTTATTTATACATATTTTTAATTTTTATTTATTCGGATTTATACGTATCTTCACTTATTTTGAATACTTATTTATAAAAATTTTTACATATTTATAATACTTATTTGTACATGTTTTCACTTCTTTTCTATACTTATTTAGACGCACTTTTACTTACTCTTAATTCTTATTTGTATGTATTTCTTCATATTTTTAATAGCTATTTATTTTTTATACATATTTGTACATATCATTACGTTCTTTCAATACTTATTTATATGTATTTATATTCATTCTAAATATTTATATAAACATATTTTTATTTACTTTGAATACTTATCCATACCTATTTCTATTTATGTTTAATACTAATTTATGCTATTTGTGTTATTACTTGAATTTTAATACTAATTTATATTATCTTTAACTAATTGATTATACTAATTTATTTTTACTAATACTAAACATATTTTACTAATTTTACTGTATTTTTACAAATACTAATGTTTTACTTATTTTCAATACTCATTACGTATTTTTGATACAAACAAGCAGAAAAATAAACTGTCAATTAATCAAAAGTTTATATTACACAAAATGTTACTTGAATGAATATGTGTCACTCACTTTCAAAGGTCACGAAGTTCAGTACACTGAACAGCAAAACTAATTATGTGTAGCATAGAAAGATGTCGAGACAAACTAGAGAGTTTAGCGTTTCATTGTTGCCTCTCGGTTTACAGTGTTTCGTGAAAATTAACAGAGTTCGCGTCAAGTCACTCGTGGCAAACCGAAACTCGCCTGGCACGAAGATGAAAACAAGCTTTTCTGACCTGGACATGAATTGCAACTTTGACAAACTACTTTTTCCTCTCACTGATAACAAGAAACGAATTTACCACTTGTATGATTATGTGGAGTATCAAAACTATTTAAGGGGTAACACCACTCTAGAGCCAGAAAAAGAGGCCTAAATTTGACAATTTATTTTGGAAGTATGACAAGCGGAAAAGAATTTCTTTTCAGAGGGTTTATTTAACACATATTGAAGTACGCAAAATAATTTTTTGTTTGTCATTTTCGTACAAAATGGGGGCGGCAGAGCCCATCGGTGGAAACAGCTTTTGTAGAAACACCGCCACGGGAGGACGGATTTCTCGCCATGTGTGAGACTTGGAATAAAAAATAAATAAAATTTATAATCTATATACAATTGGCCTTGGTAGTACGTAGGGGTTTTTCGTTTAATCAATTTTTGTAAAAGTTATGCATGTTTTAAGAAATGAATCGACGTTTTGCATGAAAAATGTGCATTGAATTGTTTATAAAAAAAAAAGTTTACATTCAATCAAAAAACGGCTACGTACTACCATGGAGGATATTGTTGTGAAGCTACTGTAAAAATTTCAATTCGATCCATACAATAGTCACTGAGAAATCCGTCCTCCCAGTATGACAAAAGTGGTTTCGAGAAAAACGCGTTTAAAGTTTTATGAACATTTTAATCCTTCAATTTCTTGTTTACCTCTAATCTGCGATTTCTGCACTATACATTTGGCCATCCAGGTCGATGTTCGCCTATTCCTCTACCTTCCTCTACAACCGTTTGTTTTGTAGGTAACAGATGTACTTATTATTTTAAATGGTAAAAGTAATACAAAAGCCATGAACCGCAGCACGCCGCGTAAGTACTCAGTGCGCGCTCTAAGAAGCTGCGGCAAAATTGATAATTGACTCTTTTAAAAATTGTTTTCCACTATAAATCAAATGGCATTCTGTTTCTATGACCCAAAAGCATCGTTTAAGCCAAAAAAGAAAAAATCGACTTTTTGAAAATCCTAGAGTGGTGTTACCCCTTAAGGGTCAAGAATAAGCACCAGTTACTTCAAGTATGATTCTTGAGGATTTTTAGGACTAAGACATTCTTAACATTTCTGCACAGTTCAATCTGATGATTTAAAGTATAAATTCCTCGATAAATAAAATAATGGTAAGAAAAGGAAGATGAGAGAGATCATTGAAAGGACTTCATTGAAACGAAATAAGGTAATACCCGTCGGCATTTGAATCGTGCGAATTACATAATACAATAATTTGAAGAAGATCTAATGAGAGAAAGCGTATTAAGAAGTCGGTTACAAAGTCGATGCGTTTTAGTGCTAATTGAATACCAACGAAATTTTTTCTACTACATTTTTACGGGATATTAACTCTTCCGGTGTTAAAGGTCAAGTGTAGTGATCGAATACTCCGAGTATTATTTTTGTGGATTTCTGGGACCTCTGGTGGAAAATTGATGAGCACGGTGATCCTTGTTTATGTTATGTTATTTTGGTCAGGAGTGACAAGGACAGATATACGGTTTCCAAAAATGTGCAAAAATGCGACTTCGTAATTCTAGTATTTTGAAGTCAAGAAGCAGTATTTTGTCATAATATTTTTTCAAAGATATTCTTTGAACTATACTTAAGAGTCGTATGGAGCCAGATTTTGCAATTTTGCTTTAGAAACTTTTAAAAAAATGTTTCTATGCACTTTCGTTTATTGTGAAATTGAATCTCTAAATTTGATAAGTTCCAAATTTCTATATTTTAATACTTTCAAATTTGGCAATATTTCAGACTCCCGACAAATTGTATGTTCGTAACCTTTAATCTACAGCGAATTACTCCAAATTTTCCTTGAGACAACTAAAATTTAATCACAAATATAAATACTAACAAAGCTCAAAAAGAAAGCAACCTTTTTATTTCTATAAAATCTAAACTGGAACATTATTATTATTAATTAATTAAAAATGTCTTAAAACTCTAAAATATTTTTAATTCGTGAAACTCTTTTGCATTTCTTTAACTAAAATAATGTTAACATTTGTATAAAAGTAATGTTAACAATTACTTGCATTACATTTTCATTTTATCTTTCGGCGTTAAAGTGTTACAAGAAAGTTCTCAAGATAAAATTCATCGGTAGTTGTAAAGCTTTTAAAGTGTCTTTTAAAGAAAAAGAGAACGTCTTGATAAAAATTCTCAGAGGTACTCTAAAGAGCGAACGCATCACTCTCTGAAGTGTTGTAATATATTTATGAGCATGAAAGATTACTGTCGATAAAACCTGGTGAGTAGCTATGTTGTAGACACGTTATTACACACTGAAGGAATATGTAAGTTGCGAGAGGTGTTTCTGGAATCACGAAATTTCCAACACGGCTGACACGAGCTTTTATATCGACAAATTTAGTACCTCAACTTCGACGGCGTTCGTTAACTTTGAGATGTAAATTCGAACAGTATACAGTCTCAGTCAAAATTGTACACCACAAATAGATTCTCTAATATTGGCTAAAAAGTGCACTGTATAAAATTGTATAACGAACGTAACATTATATGTATAAAAGAAACGAAAGCATATGGCCGAATAGGGTGATCAATTTTTAACCTATTCTTTCTGTTTAATGACGTACAATATTACAGTACAGTAGCATATATTACAAAATTATTTCAGATTTTTTCAATCACAAACTATAATTGCGAAAAATGAAAAGCCACAAGAAAATCGAAAGAAATGCGATTTTTTATAGAAGCTGTAGAAGCGCCACTTTTATATTACTGTAATAATATATTACCACGTATAAAATATTAGCATATCTGTTATTCTGTAATTTTTCAGATTTTTAGGTAACGTGCGTCATAGTTGAAAAAATCAAAAACTGATTATGTATTTTGCGTGAAAAGGTAGCTTTTATTTCTAGATCAAGAAAGAGGAAGAAACACAAAACATTTTACAAATAATTGAGAAATATAAAAGACTTATCTTAATGTAAGCAAATCCACACGAAACATATATTAAAAACTACGTACAACTTCATAATAGGCTAATTTTTTCAGTATATAAGATATAACTTAAATTTCAATAAAGAATATTTTGTGTGTAACTATTAAAAAAAATTCATTTATAATAGAATCAAGATTTTTATAAAATTTATCAACTTTTGAACAAATTGTATATAGCTGCCAGTTACTCAGCAGCCACATTGTCCGGTGGGTCAAACGCTACGTCACATATAAATTTTAACGCTAAAATTTAACAATTTTGTGTAAATCGTTGAAAGCCAAATGCAAATGCTAGTATTACACGTGTAAGGAATTATATTTTTATTACAGAACATTCACTGATACTTTCAAAATAAAGGGCCGCAAACATATTCGACGTTAACACTTTAATGGCCGCCTACGCAGTTAAATGTCGCCAAGGCCTGGCAACATTTTTGAAGTCCTAATTTGAAAAAAACTTTGTGTAAATTCACGAAACAATTCAACGTGTTCGAACATACATATAAAACGGACGAAAACAACAATTACGACACATTCAATACAACAAATATTTTCCTTTATGCGATAATTATTAAAACAATCACCTACGTTCATCAATCGTCACACTCGCGTTGTGTGAACGGCCATTAAAGTGTTAATCTGAAATCGTACAAATTCGAAAACTTCAACTCGATTGCGGGTGTCTGTTATTCAATCATGCTGAAACTTTGCGATTATCATTTTTTCACCAAGTGTCATAATTTTAGGGGGTGCGACCATGAAAAAG
The DNA here is from genome assembly GCA_945859595.2 of Megachile willughbiella. Classification (NCBI taxonomy): domain Eukaryota; kingdom Metazoa; phylum Arthropoda; class Insecta; order Hymenoptera; family Megachilidae; genus Megachile; species Megachile willughbiella. Next base: position 19,238,269 of record OX243796.1, read on the forward strand.
TCGAAAAAGAAATGTCGAGCTCTATAGTTAAAGGCCACGCGTGTATAAGTGGGCCATATTTCCTTATGTTACAAGAAATATACACAGTATGTTTGAAAAGTAACGAAACTTTTTAAGTTTAAGGAACACTATTAGTGACATCTATAAAAACAATATGCTATTTGAGAACAGTATTCCTCCCCTACAAAACAAACCAATCGTTATTGGAATCGAGCAACGAATTGTGAACTTATAGTGGTTAAGCGACATAACCTTTCGCCACCGTGTCACAAAATCACGATGGAGCAAAGAGCGAATATTAAATTCTGCTCGGTAAAGCTCGGTAAAACATTTACAGAAACATTTGAATTAATGAAAAATGTTTATGGCGACGATTCTTTATCCCGTACACGTGTGTTCGAGTGGTATAAGCGATTCCAGGATGGTCGTGATACTTTGGAAGACGACCCAAAGCCAAGTTTTGGGTTTTTTTAATTCTAAACGATTCTAAAGGTATTATACTTCGGGAATTCGATCCACAGGGACAAAATGTTAATGGCGAATATTATCTGGGTGTTATGGAACGTTTGTGGAAAAAAATCGTTCGTGTGAGGCCCGAATATCGAGCGCCAGGGAGTTGGTTTCTGTTGCATGATGATGCACCATGTCACAGAACTGTCGCAGTTCGTGAATTTTTGGCGAAAAAACAAGTCTGTGTGCTCCAACATCCTCCATATTCGCCTGACTTATCTTCATACGATTACTTTCTTTTTCCAAAATTGAAATTAGCCATGAAAGGAACGTTTTATGACACTGTTACACAAGTCCAAGCAGCTGTGACAAGGATGATTGAAGCGATTCCGCAAAACGACATACAAAAATCTATGTTAACATTACCTGAGCGTGCCCAGCGGTGTATTGATGTGGAAGGGATGTATTTTGAAAAACAAAAATTAATTTTGACAAAATAACTAATACTTCTTTTTTATTTAAAAAGTTCCGTTACTTTTCAGACATACTGTGTATATTGTCTCTCCTTCCATTTTGTCGAATCCCTTACCGTTTATGCAAAAGAGAGATAAACGCATGAACACCCTATATAAACAGAGGGTGATGACAATAGATTGATTGGTATTTATTTTATAACCGTCGTTACATTTGTCCCGTATTACGTTTGCCTCTAGTCTCCCCTAAACTATGCATCCGAAGGTTTCTGAATTTGTAAGTTCAGGGGTTGTTTCTAATAAATCGAGGGTTCTTCGTGTATTCCACCTCGTGTTCCAAGATAAATAACATTTTGTCGAAGGAAGAATGGGGGATTTGAATTGATGATGAAGTTAGCTTTTCTCCACGAAGTCGGCCCTCATTGTGGACTATCCCTTCTCCTTCATCGTAACAGATATCAACCGAAAATTCGTCGTATCGGTAATATGAATTCTATATCAAGCTACAATTGTTCTGATATTCCTTTGAGGAACGGAGGGTTTTGTATGGAAACAAAAGCACGTTTTGAATTGGAAGTATCTCCATTCATTTTGAATGAAAATGGAATTTGTTCGGAATTTTAAACTTCTTCGGGTTGAAACAAAGTACAGACTCATGAATGTTCAAAAAGTATGGATTCTTTTCAGTGATTTATTTGTGGCACAAGGAGAATAAAGAAAGATTGGATATGTGTCGAACCGAAACTTTATGATAAAAGCAACATTTTCTCTGTTGAGTGAAATGATAAATGTGAATTGCAGAATTTTTAGGTTCTCGGTATCATGAATAGGATGTAAGTATAACAAGAAAATAAAAATTTCATTCGATGAAAGTTTTTATTCTTGAAAGATATTTAAAATTTTCGATTATGGAAATATAGGAAATTAAATTGAATAAAGAGATTGGTGATAATAATTATTTGTTACATAAATTGGAATACATTTCTGTTCTAGGATATTTTAATTCATTGATTGTAATGTTCCAATTTTTATTTTACAATCACAATTGTAAAATTGTTTTGTAGAAACATGAAAGGTTATCAATTTCATATAAGTTTTTCAAACTAATCGATAGTTTCTAAGTACTTCAAATGCATTCAGAAATTCGATAATTTCAAAATATTTAAAACGCATTCAAACATTGCAAGTATAATTTAACTGGATAATTTCAAAATATTGGGTCTGGGAAAAAGTTCGTGGCGTTTTTTTAATAAAATTCATCTGTTTTTCGTATTTTATCAAAATGATTTTATATTTCAAACGCAGTCAAATAGTACAAGTAAATTTAAATTGAAGTCCATATTTCCAAAACGTTTAAAATGTATTTAAATATTGGTAGCAAATTGAAATTCAAGCCGATAATTTCGAAATATTTTCATCCTCGACGGATAAAACGTGTAGAAATTCACTTCTCGCAGTACACAACCGCATCAAGCGAATAACAACGGAAAATCTCTGGCAGAAAATATAATTCAACGAATCGTATGAAGTATAATACGACTCATCTACTTCCCTCGTAACGCACGAATCCACCGGAAACGCATTTTGCCTGAACGATTCCGTCACGTATCCCCGTATGTATCTTTTCAGACAAATCCTGACGAGACTCGAGCTGCTTATTCAATCGTGAGGAACATCGATTTCCTCGAATACAGACAGCAATGAAGAAGAGAAAGGATTTACGAATAAAACGATGGAAAGAAGGAAGAAATAAACAGAAGACGAGATGGTGGAAGGTAAAAGAATTATGGGAAATAGCACGATTTAAGTGGAACGGTTAAAAGTTCTTAAACAATACTGACACTCGATAATTTAGAATTAATATTGGTTCTCTTTTTGTAATATTGGTAGTTACTGTTCTTTCTGTACTTTGATAACAATCTATATATATAATACGCTATGTCTGTCCGTTGCTACTTTCAATCTCGATAAGGGTAAAAGGTAGAAACTTGATATTTTGCACACATATAGAACTCGCAGAGATAAAGTCATAGCCTTTTAAATTTTTCTGACTGGTAACCTATGACCTGAACAACAAGGTGTCATAGGTAACGCAGTAAGTGATTGAAAATATTTTCGCAAAATTTTAAAAATCGCAAAATTTTATAAGCGTGCGCATAGGTAACAATCTAAAAAGATTAATTGATAATGGAGATTGCTAGTGTTGTATAATATAATATGCGGTGTGGCCCAGTAAATTTGTCCACCTCGAATATCTCTGTTATTTTCAGAAGTACAGAAAAATTTTTTATACGCGATTGGTTTAAAATTTGTTAGAAGTATCATAATATATAAAATATAATATATAATATTATATATAATATAATACATATTTTCGAATATGAGAACAATCTTCATCTTTCATTAAAACAAAAATGTATTCGAAGATTTTCAAACTCAATTATTCAAATATAATTACGTTCGATTACTATTCGATTAAGATAAAATTCAACTAAAGAAGAATTTGCGTACAAGCATTGTTTAATATTTGGGAAAGGAACAATTGTTATTCAAATAATAGTAAAACAGAAAATGTGGGACGTTTAGAATCGTTGGAATTCCTGTTATTAACCTAAATCGTTTATTAATTGTTGCAATGAACATAACCTTTATCGTACATTTCAACATTATGGTCACACTGGAGTATGAAACGACCCCGGCCAATTTGTCTTCAATTTTAGCCATTTTATATCCTGAAAATCAGAATAAATATCTTTTTGAAATCCGGTATTTTTACTATTTTTTCCCCCGAACCGTTATATCTCAAGAGTATTCAGCTAAAATTCTGTTTATATTAAAATCGGAAAAAATTTTGAATTTTTCTGTGAAAACCGTCATTTTTTCAATTTTTTCACGTTTTTGAACCTTTTTCACATTCAACATTAAAATTTACTGAAATCAGCTTTTTTACATGAATATGTTATGACATTTTCATGAATGTCACTTTACATGAAAAATGTTAAGGCAATTTTCAAAGATTATTTATAATTTTTTTCAAGGTGAAATAATGAGTAGCTTCTTTGTAAGAAACATTTTTTGTGACTGGGGTCTTAAACGTTCCAATATACCAGATATGTTATTCTGGTGAAGTGTGACCGTTAATAATAACAAATATCCAGAAATGCATTTTGAAAAAAGAATTTCTGTTATGGAATTACCTGTTTTCGAAAGTATCAAGAATTTATTTCATAAATGTTTAAACAATGCGGTACAAGTTGTATGAAGCGTGTGAATTATTCAAAATGGATGGATCAGTTCAAAAATAGTCGAACACATGTTGCCATTGAATTAGGAATATGGGGATGAAGTGTAAGCTTTGATTACAAATGGATGAGAGCGAAGCTAACATGAAAGGGAAGCTTTAATAGCCGATATCCGAAGATTAGTCACTTTTCTGTACATGTTCTACATCTCTAGCTATGAAAAATCGTCGTAGAAATCATCGAGTAATGCAGTTTTTTAAGTGAATATTACATGAGTATTTATTTATTAAGCAATGTAAGCTCTAAAAATGTAGAGCTTTAAAAATTTGTAATTTATGGATTTGAATGTTTTCAATTTAGAAATTTAGATGGTCTCAAATTTTCATACTCATCACTTTTTAGTGTACAGATTTAACAATTTAGAAATTTAGAATTTATAAATTTAACAATTTGGAAATTTTACATTCACATGTGTTCAAGTTTAGAAACTTAGAAATCAACAATTTTCACATTTAACAATTCATAAAGAGTAGACTTTTAAGTTTAGATATTCAGAAATTCTTAATTCACGAATTTTCAAGTTCAGGCAAGTTACAGTAGAAAATATTATTGAAAATTGTAATGTAAACAAAAAAATTCGATTAATTTTTAAGTCGAATTTAAAGTAAAAACCAATCTGCAAAATTGACATAAATAGCAAGATATTTTAATTGTTACATTTTATTTGTAGCAGTAATTAATTATTACTAGGGTAAACGAGTGAGTAAAAGGTTGGGGAATTGTACTTAAAAATATGTAAATTATGACATTTAATTATATTAAAATTGCAGTTGTTTATCTCTTATTGCATAACACTAGTAATATTAAACACAGTGCAACAACATTACCCCTCGTTGCATGACATTTTAAAATAATTTGAAAAAAGAAAATTTGCTTTGAACTCCTACAAACCTAATTAACAAGAAAATAACAATAAAAAAATTTATTAATAAATGTTAATTTATTGCCAAATGTATTAAACAAATGTATCAGAAGAAAAATAATACATTACTACTAGTAACATTTTTCTAAAGATACAACAAGAAATTGTAATTATCAATAACAAGAAATTCTTCAATAGTTCCGTTAATTATGAAATTTACAATTTATTTATGTTTGCAAAAATATAAGAATTTAATAACAAATTTTAATACAACGAAAGATTAAATTACCCAAAATTGTTAAATTATCCTATCCATAAAATTATCCAAAATTCAGTGTTTGTTATTTATCCAAAAAACCTATCACGAAATTAGGTTAACAAATATATAATACCATACAATATTTACAATAGAATACGACAAAAGATTAAATTACCCAAAATTATTAAATTATCCTATCCATAAAATTATCCAAAATTCAGTGTTTGTTATTTATCCGAGCAAACGGATCAGGAAGTTAGACAAACTGTGTATATTGCCGTTTTCAATTGCCTAAATGACTCTGTCTTCCGCTCCCTTCAGCCTGCCATCTTACTCGTTGCTCGCCTGACTATGCCATTAATAAAATGGTCAATAAAGCCGAGTGGATTGATACACCGAGTTGGCGGAACGAAAGGATAGCGTTTTCTTGCCACTTTCGATATATTCGACGTGTGTTAAGCCATACACAGGGTGTTCCATTTATCATCGCTGTCCTATACTTCCACTGACAAATATGTTGACTGCCTTAAAGCTGGGTTGTACTAAACGAATGATTCATAACATCGTTGCGTATCATTGTGATCAGACACGTGTTACATCGTTACATAAGTATAAAATATAATCTACCACTTCTATTTCAAAATACATCGCTGATCCTTTTAATTCTTATTATGCACATTTTAATGTTAGGACTACTAGTTAGAGTAAATTCCATTATACATTTTAAATTCTACGTCACATATGGCGCATATCAACACGAAAATGAAATAATTAAGAATTAAAGAAGGTAACTAACGAGTGTTTTAAGAATGCTATGGAGTTTCTGAATACAATTACGATGAATTAAGTTTACATAATTTCCGATTCGATTTATGCAATTGAAATAACCGTAATTAGTGCGATGTTGTTCGGTACGAATTAAACTGTACTTTTTTAAACAAGTTGAAGGTGTATGCAAAGAGAAAAGCTAGATTGTATCGTACTTTTAATTATTTTGCAAATATAACGTCGAGCATTTTTCTTCTATTGTGTACTATTTGGAGGTTTAGATTATTAAGATTTAAATTATAGTTGTAAGTATTAAAGGACATGGGACAACCACTATGCTCTCAAAATTTGTGTTGGACGCATTCAATATCATTAACATGAGAGTCATAGTGCGCGGACCAGATTATACTTCCGCATTCTAAACTAGATCTAATTACTTGGCAGTATAGCGCTCTGAGAGTGACAGTGTTCTATTTGTTAATACAAGAATACTACAAAACAGTACTTATGATATATATCAATTTGAAACTTAAAATTTACTGAAAATGATTGAATAAATTTTTCATAAATGTCTTTAATATAAATTGATTGAATTGAAATACTTCAATTTCAAGGTTAAAATTTGCTAAAAACGGATATGTGAATTTTTCATAATCTTTCGTTATATAAATTGGAAAATCGTCTCATTCATTATTCTGTACAATGCGTAGTAAGATGGTTGTCTAACGATTAATAATTTTACACTAACAAGGGACATTACCCAATCGACACACGCCGATTTTGATGCGCTTTGAGTATCATATAGAACACAAAAAAATATTTGACACGTATTTTTTTTTATCGGCAATCGTCCATGCTGAAGGGGTGAAAATAGCTCCCAAAGTTGGGGTTGCAAAACCTATTTTCTTGAATATCTCAGGAACTATTAGGCGTAGGCGAAAAATTCAAAATGCGATTTGTGTGTTTTTGAATGGCAAATTTTTCTATATAGTCAGTTTTTCGATAAATTTAAATATATTTTCAAAAAATATATTGCAAAATAATAAATTTTTGTAATATTTTTTGGTAAAATGTTGAGCAATTTTTGTGAAAATTGGTACAAATAAACTATACATCTTGACAAAGAATGCGGATAAATTAGAATTTTTAAGTTCGCCGTCATAGTAGATATTATTATGTTGGAAATTATATTCACATCTCGACTCTGCTGACCCTCTATAGCGATATCTACGTTCTACTTTGATATAATTTTTTGTAATATTTAATCAAAGCTATTATTCGACACATTTTCCTTGAATCTTAAGCTCCAAATTAATATAACGTAAGTGTCATTTTATGTTACTTTCATGTATTCAAAGCCTGTCAAACGCTCGATGTTTAAAAATCGTGAATTTGATATATTAAAATCTAATCTAATACACAATGAGACCTTTGTTAACAACTAGTCACTTTTGTAGAACATGTTCATGACTAATTACGCTGTCCTTGTTATTAAATTCATTTTTGACTCCTGCTTCAAAATGATACTACTATTAATAGCATAACTACTACTTCGGGATACTTTTATATCATCGATGTATGTCAGATTCTATGCTTCGAAATCAGTCATTGTTTTCTGTAACTAGCAACCATCCATTTAGCATAAATTATTCATTCACACGACTATGCTACAAAATATATCGAATGAGCTCGATCATCTGGACGTGTGTCGTGTCACCAAAGGGGCACATATTGAACATTTGTATAGGGTGTATAGACTTCATGAGTTTGTGCTTCTTTTCATATGTCTTTCATGTGTGTATGTGTAATACTTTTGAAAATGTAGCCTTTTCAATACGAATGAATCTTTTATGCTAGCCTTGTATATGTATAAATTACTGAAAGGTGTATATAATTTTAATTACAATTTAATTTCCAAATTGATATATCAAAAACACCTTCTTGTTTCGAAATGAACCTTTTCAACAAGAAAATGTGATCTGAAAAAACGGGTTTTTAAAGCTATGAAAAATAATATTTCTGTACTGTGTCGTAAAACATAAATTAGACCAGAAGGTAATCTCTTATAATGTTATAGAGTGGTTGACCATCAATTGTGTAATTATATAATTTAAAAATATAAGCGGATAGTCAGGTTTACACGAAGTATTTTCTTTTAATTTGTTTTAAAGAATATCAAGAAATCTCTCGTCCTGTTCAAAATCCGAGTGTAATCAAGATGTGAATTCTCGTTATCTAAAACGCTAAGATCTAACCACTTGATCTCTCTTATCATCCCATTTGCGATCAGCTAGCCCACTTCTAGCAGACAATCCCAGGTGGGTTACGATCCGTCTGATCCTGACTTGTCGGTTCCACTTATGGGAGTAACTACTCCTGTGACTCGCCAAGTATTAACGAGACGATGGATAATGAACGCAGATTTTCGAGAGGTATCAAGCTGACGTCGATTGACGACCATAATGAGACGCTGCATCATCGTCCCTTAGAAGTTCCTGACAAAGTAAATTACACCCACATGATATGTGATGGAGACGAGGTGTACGTCGCTGGTCCTGAATTTGAACAATCTGGTACTTGCAAACGTGTTCTGAAATATTGTACTTTTCTTATAAATCCGCGTAGCGGACAAGTGAAATTTTTGTATTACTGTTACTTTTGTGTTTACTATAGGAATTTGGACATTTTTCTGTTCGTTTTTTGAGAAACGGAGATTTGGAAATTTGGATAGTTTGAAAAGTAGAGTTGGAAATTTTTAAATTGCACATTTGGGAAATTTGGGAATTCAGGGATTTGGAAAGTATGAAATTTAAGGATTTGAAGATTTAAGAATTTGGAAATTTTGAATTTGAAAATTTGATAATTAGTATTTGTGAACATTTGGAAATTTAGAAGAACGGAGATAGGATAACTTAAATATTTTGGAATTTGGAGAGTTACTTGAGAATAAATTTGGAATTCTGGATAGTTTATTTTGAAGATTTTGAAATTTAATAATTTAGAAATTTGAGGATTTAGTGATTAAATGCTTCGAAAATGTAGAAATTTCAGAATATGGAAAAGTTTTAAGATATATAATTTTGGGAATTTTTAAAATTGAGCTTTTAGAAAATTGGGAATTTGAAAATGGTGACTTTTGGAAACTTGGAGATTTCGATACTTGAAAATTTGGAAATTTGAGAACTTTAGATTTTTGAACTTGGGAATTTTAAGACTTGGGTAATTCTAAAAAATAGAAAATATTACAAAAAATATGAATATTCGTGTACTCATAGGTTTGGAAATTTTTAAATTTCGAAATTTCTGAGTTCATGAACTTAACAATTATTAATCTTGTAATTCAGGAATTTGTAAAATGTGAGAATTTTAGCTTCCATAAATTCGGAAATTTAGAAATTTAAAAGTTTACAAGTTTAAAAAATTTAGAAATTTAGAGATTTAGAAATTTAGAAATTTAGAAATTTAGAAATTTAGAAGTTTACAAGTTTAAAAAATTTAGAAATTTGGAAATTTGGAAATTTGGAAATTTGGAAATTTAGAAATTTAGAAATTTAGAAATTTAGAAATTTGGAAATTTAGAAATTTGGGAATGTGAAAAATTGATAAACATACAAATTCTAAAATGTTGTAATTTGCAAATTTAGAGATTTAGAAATCTGATAATTTTAAAATGCAGAAATATCGAAATTTAGGAATTTGAAAATTTTTATTCTAACTTCTAAGTTTTAAAAAATTTCAAAAATTATTTGTGTAAGTAATTATTACATCAAACGTATCAATTTTGTTTAAAATCACATTCGCAACTTTCTGTTTTACATTTCAATTTTTAGGAAATAAGACTGTTACAAAATGGCGTAGTTATTGACAAATTTCTATTCTAACCTCTAATTAAACTAAATTCTTAAAAATTCTTTTGTACATAATTTTTAAATAAAATATATCGATTCCGTCTAAAATTGTACACATAACTATATACTTTGCGTTCAAAATTTTCAAGAATAGGAATATTAAAATAATTCATAACTTGTTTCGATTAGTTTCTCGCCCACTAGCAGAATTAAAACATCAGAAATAAAAAATTCCTTTTGTTTCATAAATAAAAATTAATTATCTACGATATAGCGTAAAATTTTTTATAATATTTTCATGATTATAAACACGGTCAGAATTTAAAGCGGAAAAAGTTTTTTATCCATAAAAAGAAACAATTTTCGCTTCTACGAAATCGAACAATTGACATATCAAAAAATCGTTTGCAACGAGGTGAAATATTTTATATAAAATATCGTCACAAAATTTTGACAAAATTGGACGCGTAGCACCGGAAATTGTATAGCAGCAACGTCAAAAATTCAAGGGAAAAAATTCGATTATTGGAAAACGTCGATGAAACGATGTTTCCCGTCATATTTTCTACAGTAACCATGAAATTTTGTACCGGTTTCAGAAGCTGGTTGGAAATTTTATCAGACTGCGTGAAAGTTCCGTGAAATTTGAAACTTTGTGTCTGCAAGTTTTCAAAGTTTACGAAGTTACACGAGACGGGGTTTGCTGTAATGCGCGTTCGGAGATAGTTGTAATTATTGCGGTTCTTCTGGAATGCAGAATCTTTGAAAGCTCCTCCTCAGTTACAAACTTAGCGAGATCACTGTTAAAGTAAAAATTTCGAAATAAACCAAGTATTTCTAACTAAATTCCTGATAACGAAATTGGTACACTGATTCAACGTATGATTAAAAACTTTTCAATTTTATTTACTACGATTTCTACTACTTTTCTTTCGGAGACACGGATATTCAATTCTAACAGATGAAATTTTCCATAATTCTGGAAATAATCTATACTTTGTGTTTCCTATTTTTGAGAGGCGAATTTTTGTATAGACATGTTACTTCTGTTACTGAAAACCATTTGACTTGAATATAATATTATAAAATATATAAAATATATAAAATATATTTTATAGTATTAGAAAATTATAAAATATATAAATTTTATAAATTGTATCATGTAAACTTATAAATTGAACAATACAAAATTGTACCATATAAATTTTTTAAATTGTACAATGCAAACTTCGTAAATTGTACAATGCAAATTTTGTAAATTGTACAATGCAAATTTTGTAAGTTATACAATGTAAATTTTGTAAATTGTACAATGCAAACTTTGTAAATTGTACAATGCAAATTTTGTAAATTGTACAATGCAAATTTTGTAAATTGTACAATGGAAATTTTGTAAATTGTACAATGCAAATTTTGTAAATTATACAATGTAAATTTTGTAAATTGTACAGTGCGAATTTTGTAAATTGTACCATACAAATTTTATGAATTGTACAATGCAAATTTCGTAAATTGTACAATGCAAATTTTGTAAATTGTACAATGCAAATTTTGTAAATTATACAATGTAAATTTTGTAAATTGTACAGTGCAAATTTTGTAAATTGTACAATGCAAACTTTGTAAATTATACAATGTAAATTTTGTAAATTGTACAGTGCGAATTTTGTAAATTGTACCATACAAATTTTATGAATTGTACAATGCAAATTTCGTAAATTGTACAATGCAAATTTTGTAAATTGTACAATGCAAATTTTGTAAATTATACAATGTAAATTTTGTAAATTGTACAGTGCAAATTTTGTAAATTGTACAATGCAAACTTTGTAAATTGTACAATGCAAATTTTGTAAATTATACAATGTAAATTTTGTAAATTGTACAGTGAAAATTTTGTAAATTGTACAATGCAAACTTTGTAAATTGTACAATGCAAATTTTGTAAATTATACAATGTAAATTTTGTAAATTGTACAGTGCGAATTTTGTAAATTGTACCATACAAATTTTATGAATTGTACAATGTAAATTTTGTAAATTGTACAATGCAAATTTTGTAAATTACACAATGTACATTTTGTAAATTGTACAATGCAAACTTTGTAAATTGTACAATGCAAATTTTGTAAATTATACAATGTAAATTTTGTAAATTGTACAGTGCAAATTTTGTAAATTGTACCATACAAATTTTATGAATTGTACAATGTAAATTTTGTAAATTGTACAATGCAAATTTTGTAAATTACACAATGTACATTTTGTAAATTGTACAATGCAAACTTTGTAAATTGTACAATGCAAATTTTGTAAATTGTACAATGCAAACTTTGTAAATTGTACAATGCAAACTTTGTAAATTGTACAATGCAAACTTTGTAAATTGTACAATGCAAATTTTGTAAATTGTACAGTGCACATTTTGTAAATTGTACCATATAAATTTTATAAATTGTACAATGCAAACTTTGTAAATTGTACAATGCAAACTTTGTAAATTGTACAATGCAAACTTTGTAAATTGTACAATGCAAATTTTGTAAATTGTACAGTGCACATTTTGTAAATTGTACCATATAAATTTTATAAATTGTACAATGTAAATTTTGTAAATTGTACAATGCAAATTTTGTAAATTGTACAGTGCACATTTTGTAAATTGTACCATATAAATTTTATAAATTGTACAATGTAAATTTTGTAAATTGTACAATGCAAATTTTGTAAATTGTACAGTGCACATTTTGTAAATTGTACCATATAAATTTTATAAATTGTACAATGTAAATTTTGTAAATTGTACCATATAAATTTTATAAATTGTACAATGTAAATTTTGTAAATTGTACAATGCAAATTTTGTAAATTACACAATGTACATTTTGTAAATTGTACAATGCAAACTTTGTAAATTGTACAATGCAAATTTTGTAAATTGTACAATGCAAACTTTGTAAATTGTACAATGCAAACTTTGTAAATTGTACAATGCAAACTTTGTAAATTGTACAATGCAAATTTTGTAAATTGTACAGTGCACATTTTGTAAATTGTACCATATAAATTTTATAAATTGTACAATGCAAACTTTGTAAATTGTACAATGCAAACTTTGTAAATTGTACAATGCAAACTTTGTAAATTGTACAATGCAAATTTTGTAAATTGTACAGTGCACATTTTGTAAATTGTACCATATAAATTTTATAAATTGTACAATGTAAATTTTGTAAATTGTACAATGCAAATTTTGTAAATTGTACAGTGCACATTTTGTAAATTGTACCATATAAATTTTATAAATTGTACAATGTAAATTTTGTAAATTGTACAATGCAAATTTTGTAAATTGTACAGTGCACATTTTGTAAATTGTACCATATAAATTTTATAAATTGTACAATGTAAATTTTGTAAATTGTACCATATAAATTTTATAAATTGTACAATGTAAATTTTGTAAATTGTACAATGCTAATTTTGTAAATTATACAATGTAAATTTTGTAAATTGTACAATGCAAACTTTGTAAATTGTACAATGCAAACTTTGTAAATTGTACAATGCAAATTTTGTAAATTATACAATGCAAACTTTGTAAATTGTACAATGCAAATTTTGTATTTATACAATGTAAATTTTGTAAATTGTACAATGCAAATTTTGTATTTATACAATGTAAATTTTGTAAATTGTACAATGCAAACTTTGTAAATTGTACAATGCAAACTTTGTAAATTGTACAATGCAAATATTGTAAATTGTACAAAGTAAATTTTGTAAATTTGTTCGGCCGCGAACACTTACCTGCTTTCGTCGCGACCGAAGGGATTTTATGACTCAAGTGGTTCGGCGCGTAGGCCACCGTGAAGACCCTCTGCCTCGACATTCGAGTCAAGGCAGAGTCTTTTGTCTATTAGTTGTACTCGAATCGGTTTGGAAATACCCATTTGCAAGTCGTAAATAACCTAACGGTTTTCCTTGCCTCTCACGATGGTCAAGAGTCGGAATTTTGTAAACCATCGCCCCTCTCGTGCGGGGGTTTTTCCAACATGTATCTTTTTAACGTTTTTTTTTTGAGTCAGTCGTTGAGCCTTGTGCGGGTCGGATCGAGAGTACAACTTCAACTTCGTGCGTCACGAAATAACAGATAAACTCCGTGTATCGCGGAACAACATACAACCTCCATGCATCATGGAGTAACGTAAAGCATCCAATGCAGGGTGGATTCCAAATACAATTATAACATTATTCGAGTGAGACCCTGCACTCCTCGAATAAACTATCGCAACACAACATTATCCGAGTGAGACTCTACACTCCTCGGATAAGCCAATGTAGGGTGGTAAAGAACGCAAAACATCATTCGAGTGGGACCCTACACTCCTCGAATAAATCATCGTCGACAATCCTACGCAATGTAGATTGTAACACATTACCGTCATATTGAGTAATTATAATCCGCAATTGTGCGCTCGTGATCTTCGGATTGCGTATCGTAAATTGATTCTCTCGACGAGAATCAATCGAGATTTACACCTCGGTGTTCAAATCTTATGAAAACACGGTCGTGACGACGATCCGTAACGTGAACGCGGTCATGACGATGACCCGCAGAGTCGATTGCTCTATGCAACCACTCTTATTATATCGGCGCAATGCTATGCTACCCTATTATCATACACACACATTACGACACATTTACAAATCGTCTTCAATCGCTCGCATTTCCGCTTATAACCATAGTAAAATAAACATATTAGTTTCCGTGGGGTTTTTTATGCCGCAAGGCTTTTTCCCCAAACCGTGTATAACGAGCCAATAAACGTGTTAATTTTAGGCTCAAATCTGTATAACTTATTTTACACATACCCCCTTCCTCATTCATCGAATAATAAAAATTTTGAACAACGGAATTTCTCCATGTTGGAGAGATTTCGACGATACAAAATTGTACAATGCAAACTTTGTAAATTGTACAATGCAAATTTTGTAAATTGTACCATATAAATTTTATGAATTGTACAATGTAAATATTGTAAATTGTACAGTGCAAATTTTGTAAATTATTCTCTGTAGATTTTGTATACTGTACCATATAAATTTTGTAAATGGTACCATGTAAATTTTGTAAATTATGCAATGTAAATTTTGTTAATGGTGTAATGTAAATTTTGTAAATTGTATAATGTAAATCTCATAAACTGTGTAATAAAAAACGATTGAGTATAATGAAAATGATTTACTAGATTTATTCGACTTATTGGATTGAATGTTATAAATATGGTTTTCCTAGATTTATTGGAAATAAAATTATGAATTGTAAGGATTTCCCATAACTTGAGGACGACATTCAAAGCATTAATACCACAAAAAAACGAGCTACAAATAAAAAAATGGCCAATGCTTAACAGCTATTACTTCTAAATGAGAACTAATTTAATTACTCGATCAAGATATTCGATTACCCACAGAATTCTATGATAGAAGAAAAACTTGGTGCATGAGGTCGTTTAGAAACAATTAGGTCAACGTTATTCAGGCCAGAAGTTCCATTCCAATTAAATCCTCGTACTATTTTCATGGAAATTACTTTCCAATTAATTCTTGATCAGGTGAGAACTATTAAGTTTTTGCATATTAAACGGCTGATTGCGAAACATTGAAAGTCTGACACGATTTAATCTCATAAAACGGCAGTCATGGTACATGGATTTTAAGCTTGACTGACGAAAATAATTACATAAATATTTCATTGTAAATACAATATTTATTTATAACCATAAATATTTCTGGTTTTAAACAGATATGAAAACAGATGAAGATTGTAATACATATTGTATAGAAAATTTTATTTGTAAATTTAAGTCTTCAAGTTTATAAGAAGTGCCTGCGTAAACATTTTACGATTGATTTTAATACAAACTGATTGTCGAATAATTGCCCTACTGTATATTACGTAGCAATCAGTAAGTTCCTTATCAGCCATTTTGTACTGTACGTATCAATGAAATAAATATATAGTAATTTTTCGAAAATTTTAAGCTCTATATTGATAAGTGGTATTTCATGATCTATTTATGTCACTTCGTAATTTGTGGTTTCAAAGTTGGACAACTTCGATATATACAACAACATTATTTGTTATGATTCTCTATCAACAATTTTATACTGAATCAATGGTGCATTTATGCAGTCATTTTTGTTAACTTGTATGCTTCAATTTGATATATAATAAGTACTATTTAGTAGTACTTTCTTGTCATGAAATCGTGTTTGAACTTCACATTCTGAGAGTAAACATGTATAATGTATAAACATTGTTTATTATAACCGAATATTAGACATTCTATGTTAATTATATTTATGAGGAATTCATGTCGTCATTGTTGTCAATCTTTAAACTTTAATTTGATATATCACATATATCGTATTATTTTGTAATACTTTTGTCATGAAATCATTTCTGAATTTTATATTTTGCGACTAAACAATTGATATTTCATAGTACTTCACAAATTGCTATTCATTTTCTGTTGTATTGTATATTGACAAATGATTTATGCAGTCATTTTTATGAATTCTTAAGCTTCAGTTTGATATACCATAAAGTTTATTTTGTAATACTTTTATGTTATAAAACTGTTTTCGAATTTTACATTTCGAAGTTCGAAAGCTGGCACGTCAACAGCATTATTTACCACAAGTCAGCAGTCATTTTGTAGCAGGAACATCAATAGAGAGATTATATAGCCACTTCCGTTAATCTTTAAGCTTTAAATTGACATACCATAAATGGTATTTTGCGGTGCTTTCATATCACGAAATCGTTTCTGATTGTTGAGCTTCGAAATTAAACAGTTTATACACAATACAATGACATCGCTTGCTACAACTGGTCACCAGTCATTTTATATTAAATGTGCTGTTTATCCGAACATTTCTGTTAAACGCTAAGCTTTAAATTATCATATCGGAAGAGTTAATTTGCGATATTGTGTTATAAAATTATTCTGGAATTTAACATTTTTAACACTAGATTTACGGAACCCGTCAAAATGACGGATCATGATCTCTTATTTTAAATGACAAAATTTATTAAGAAATTTTTTTAAAAATGTATGTCAACTTTCGTCAAGCTAAAGAATCAATGTCTTATGCAGTTCACATATCATCCCCAATTTATTTATTTTTCTACTTTAGTTCAAATTTAAATATAAGTGACCATCAAACGTCCGTAAACCTAGTGTTAAATTAAACAATTGCGACGTAATACATTGTTTGTGATAGCTGGTCAATATTCAGTTTGTGTTAAGAATATTAATGACACGTTTATACAAAAAATTCTTCAGATTGATATACGAGATATTTTGCAGCATTTTTATATCATGAAACACTCTTAGAATTTTACTTTTAAGAATACCGTCATTCGTACATAATACTATTATAATAAATTCTGTTTAATATAACTAGCGGTCATTTATCATATGTTGTATATATTAACAAACGATTTATGCAGTGATCTTTTACTTATATTTAAGCTTCAATTTGTTATACAGTAAGTAATAGTTAGTAATACTTTTATGTCATGAAACTGTGTCTGATTGTTATATTCTGAAACTAAACAGTTGATATATAATGTATCAACATTATTTCAACTGACTACTAAGCATTAGAGATTTAATAGGCATAAATAGGCATTTTATTTATGAAATGTATCACTGTCATGAAATGTTTTATGTCATAAAATCATTCTTTAGTTTTGCATTTCGAAATTAAACGGTTCATATAAAATACACATAGATCAGTATTATCTGTTATATTTGGTCATTTTATGTTTGGAATCTTCATAAATACTTTATACTCTTATTTTTATTAATTTTTAAGCTTTAAACGTATTATTGCGTTATACTTTTCTGTCACGAAATCGCTTCTGAATTTCATATTTTGAAACTAAACAGTTAATGGCATATCAACATTATTCACTGTAACTAACGACAATTCATTTTCAGTTGCATACATCAACCGAAAATTTATACAATCGTTTTTGTTAGTATTTACTCTTTAATTTGATATATGACAAGTATTATTTTCAAATACTTTTATGTGATGTAAATCGTAGTTAAACTACAAAGTTTGTTAACGTTTCCGTGAAATCTGCGTTGACTTCCATCAAGATGAGTCAATGTGTACTTTAACACTATTTCTACCACGATTTTGTATATACCTATTTCGACGAAAAGGTGTCTCTTTCGTTTGAATGCAAATAATTGTCAAAACTGTTGGGATTTCAAATTATCAGTTAAATGTAGATAATTTGAGGAATATATTTATTGATACATTGATGTGTTTTCATTAGAGATTATTTAATCAGGTTGTAAATTCTAGCTTAATTCATCAATCTACAAAATATAAATATAGCGGTGTACGCTAAAATGCAATATGGCGGGAAATAAGCGAATATCTAAGTATGCAACTCCTGTATTTTTCGTTACAACTGAAATGGGGATTCTCTAATCTGATTATAATTGATATGATGGTGCAAAATGATGTTGATATTTATATGTAAAATGGTTTAAAATTAGACAGTGTCATGAAATCCTTAAAGTGTCAAAAGACATGGTAGAAATAAGTATACCATATGCACATTTTCAGATCTAGGATGAGCTGAAAGAAAATGATATCGCTGAATTAATTTAACAACTATTGTATAAAAAGTCAAGAAATTAGAAATGATTTAACTTAGAGAATAATTTTAAGTTAAAATTTGAAAAGTGTCTTGTGACACCTCTTGGTAGAAACAGTTAATTTACATTTCATCATTTGTCTATTTATTTTCCAACTTCCAAAGGTTCAGCGTTAAAACTGTATTAAACTTGCCACATCCTCAAATTGCAGAACCTCGAATGACCCGATCGAGTTCCGTTCAAAATCTACGCTCTGCATCTAAAATCAATCAAAGCTCATAAAATCGAACGTTCACACCTGCTCATCGGGCGTTCCGTTCGACGAATAATTACATCACGGTGTCCCCCAAGGGAGGCCTTATTCCGAGCGTGCAGCAGCGATCGGTAGAACGGTTGATCGCAACCGTAACCTTCCATTGAAATGTCGCAAATTGTACGACAATCATCTTGTCAAGCCGTTCAACTCTGTTCAGGCTGTTTGTCGCGTTCGCGACACTCTAGTGCGAATTCCATGGAGGTTTGTATGACCTTCTCGAAGCTCGGCCAGCCTAGCTGCCTGCCTGTCGGATGCAACAACGACTCCCTTTGGTATATTACCTACGTAATACGTAGCTGTTCTCGGACGAATGAAATTCCGCGTAAAGTGTACTCCGGAGAATATTTTATCGTCCCCTGAACGGCGGAAAATACGGGGAACGGCTATTTTATGCAGTTTTGGCATGCATCCCTGCACAGGCTGGACCTCCCTCCAGAAAATATCGCCGAGTCGCGTGTTTAGGGAGGAATTTTGCATGGGATCTAATCGAAGGGTCGCAATCACGTCCACCAATCAGTTATTCTCACAGTTAGGGTGCGTTTTCTAAGGGCAGGAGACACCTGGGATAGTTAACTAATGGGGCTGCTTGAATAACTCCCTCTAACCACCGTATTGTGAGATAAATGAGGCTTCACCGTAAATTTACGGTTTTCAGTAATGGTTTGAACTTGGTTTTAACTCAGTTTTTGTAGTTTGAAGTTTAAACTCAGGTTGTTATTTATTTTAATATGTTTCAATTTGGAACGATTTTGAAGTTCCCTTGTGAGAAATAATGGTTTAACTGTTGTTTTATAAGTCGATAAAATTCGTTGTAGTTTATTTATCGTTATTGTAATAATCTATTATTTTGTAACATGTATTCGTTATTTTCAACGAATATTTAGATCTATAACAATCTTATCTAAGCTTTAGCGATATCTGAAGTGGTATTTTGAAATGCAACTCGATAAAAAGCACAAAATAAGAAGAGTTAAATCAAGTTTAAAAATTGAGCTAAGTAAATATACAAATTATTAAACTCGTAACAGGTCAATGATATACCAATACAATGTTTTGAAAAATTATAAAAGTTAACGTAGGTTTTTTGTATATTTTCGCATGACATTATAATTTATGATTTTTGGTGTGTTGTGACACTATGACACTTTACTTGGATGATTCATCTTCCCCGACCTACTTTAGCTATGATTTTAAAGTGTCCACGAAGTAGGAAAATGTAATTTCACCCTCAAAAACATGTCGTGACATGGCAACGTGATGCTGAGTCACAGTTAGTAGTTGAGTTTTTAGTCTGTCATGTTTTTATAATAATCAAAACTTATATGCTTTAATAACGTAGCGGTATTGCAAAATAACATTTGTAATATATCAAATTAAAGTTTGAAGTTCAACGATAATTACAGCGTAAATCGAACACTGATGTTTGTAATGTAAACTAATAGCGTTGCATTATGTATGAACTGCCAAATTTTCAAGCGTAACATTCAATAATTATTTCATGACATAAAAGTACCACGAAATACCGCTTATGATAGGTCAAATTAAAGCTTAAAAACTAATAAAAATTACAGTATAAATGTTCTGTTGATATTTTTAATATGAAATGATTGATAAGCAATTATAGCAAACAATGTTGCATTATATGCCATTTACTCAACTTTGAAAAGCGAAAATCTAGGATAATTTTGTTACATAAAATTATTGCTAAACAGCACTTATGGTGTGTTAAATAAAAGCTTAATGTTTAATGAAAATAGCAGCACAAACCAAACACTGATATTTGTATCATAAAACAACCAATATCCACTTATAGAAAATAATATCGTTGCCTCATATATGAACTGTCGAATTTTGGACACAAAATACCATTTTGATAAAAAATGCAATTTGCATTATTATCTATCAATATGAAGTTTGTAGAAAGGTACAATAAACATTTTGTTAATTTTTTTAATACAAAATAGCTGAATGTCAAAAAATCATTGTCTGTTATTTTGCAATGCACGTTAAAATACTTTTCTTATAGTCAACCTGTTTGTATTAAAATTGTGATAAATTAATTATAATACAATTCTAATTGTAATAAATTTGTAATTATATTGAAATTATAATAAATAAAATTGTAATAAATAAAACTACAGTTTCGAAAAAATTGCAACAATTAATATTTTAATTGCAATAAACTCAATATATCGTAAATGCCATTTTATAGTACATTTTTGTTATCAAATTGGACGCGACGAATCGATATTTGGTAATATTAAATTATATTTGGAAATTGTTAACAAACATGTCTCTTCGTAAGCTATTATCAAGTTTGAGTCAATGATATTTTACTTTTTTATTGTTGAACGGTTTTAAATAACTCTTAAGTAGAGTTTTAAGTGCCGGCTGATGATAACGATTTACATGCGTCGTCGATTGAATAAGTGGTGCAGGTTACTCGCGACAACGAAATAGGATTAAATAAATAACCATGTAAAATTATCAAGAACTTGGAAAATTAAATTAAACTGACGTATATATACCTGTAAGCGGCTTATAAAGCTTTAAAATGGAGTTAAGTACGAATTAATTTGAAAATCCAGGCTTATCAGCAATTTGTATACATCAGGTCGTTTTCAAAAGACTTTACGACCAATTTTATTGCGTAAATTAATTTATACACAACGGCATAAAGTTGTTGATTACATAAATTTTTAATAGAATGAAATAAAGTGAAATGGTACATGAATAATTTATATATACATTATAAATAAATTAATCAACGACAAATTAGCAGATTATGAATTTTTACTTAACACGAGATATTTCATAAACAAAACTGAACATTGTACAAAATAATATATATCAAGTATGAATAATTATACATTTTTAGTTAGAAATAATTATACATTTTTATGCGAAAAAATTTGTTAATAAAAAAATTGTATTTCGATTAATAAACATTATAGCTAATGAACTGAAATATCCTAAAATAACAATTTATTTCAATTTATGTTATAAGTATTTGTCATCAAATATTATTGTCATCTTTCTCTTTACTCAGCTTAATTTGTCTAACGTTTAATATATTTCCGTTTTCAGAAACTTTAAATTATTGTCAATAAATATATCTAATTGAATCAAAATTAAACGGCTTCATAAGTTTCAAAGTGTTTAGCGTCTTTCTTCTAAACAAATATATAAGTTACTTTTTCAAACGCCTTTCCAAATATATTTAATAAAAACACTGATTACTGCCAATAGGCAATAGACACAAATTGCAAATGTTAATAGCTAATAAATATAAATGACAAATGTTAATGAACAATAAATACAAATGCAAAATAAACTATTTTACGAATTCTTAAGAATTCAGTAATTTACCTTTAAAAGAAAAATTCTACTTCGCATTGATCTTTCTCAAATACGAAAGAATATAGACACAGGGTAGAAAAAAAGCGACTTGAAACCACAGAAGTGTTTATAATTAATTTTTTCCTATGAAGATTAACTTTTTAAATTCTCTTTCGTTCTCGAACGCAATACTTTTCTCTTTGCGAACAAAGTGAGGAAGAAGAATGAAAATCGCGAAACCACGGTGTGTCTGTCAATTAAAGCAACGACAAAGTCGCATTCAATTATGAAATAATATCGTGTTCGTACTTTTCGGTTGAAACGGTACGTTTTACCGCATCAAACATCGTTTCCCTTTCAAGAGTCGAACGATTTCGTCTTTGAAGGCGAAGTGCTGTTCGAATTTCCATCGGTCGTTGAAAATAAGTCGAATATCGTGGTGGAAATACGAACAAGCTTTCCATTTTATTGAAAGCGAAATTAATGACACCAGATCGAACTACTAGGATTAACGTGCAGTTTTTCATGTTTCAAAGTCAATCATTGATTCGTTGTTGTTTAAAACACTGACGGACTGAGAATATGTGCTCGTCGAAAACCTCACGGACAGTAACGCGCACGGTGTGTATCAATGCAATCCATAAAAATTTCGTATTTAGAAGTTTGGAAATTCAAAAATATGGTGATCTGAAGATATAGAAATGTTTCATTCACAAATTTTTTTATTTTCACTTCTGTAGATTTAAAGATGTGGAAATATGGCATTTTCAAGCTGCCGAATTTGAAAGCGGAGATATTTGGAAATTTAAAATTACAGTTTCCATTTGATATATTTCAGAATTTTCAAATGTTCCTATTTTCGAACATACGGTTTTGATAACTCAAATGTTTAGAAATATGAAAATACTGATAAATATATAATATCAAACTTTTGAATCTACATATACAAATATTGAATTTTCAAATTAACAGAGTTGCTTTAGGATTTTTGAGAAGTTAAAATTTTAGCATAGAAATTTCAGATTTGCTGCGTCCTAAATTTTCAAATTTTCAAATCTGTCAGACTTTGAATTTTTAAACATACCTATTGGGTAGTTACTTTATGAGGAACAGAGTAAAAATAAATAACAAATAATAAATGTAAGTATAAATAAATAATAATAAAAGAGGTCATCAAATGCCTAACCTCTTTTAAATTTCTGTACACAACGAATACTATACTTGCGAATTCTTGAATTTTGGCTTCATTAATACGTATTTACAAAACTGTTGTAAACTTGTGTGTAGTAGTTATTTATTGATGACGATATAATACCAAAATTTGTATCAAAAAAAAAAGTTTCATAAAAAATCATCGTCGCAATTACACTTGATATTTTCTTACGTTTAAGATAATCTTTTCTTTATGCGATTTTCAACCGCGAACCGTGCAAGCCGAAAGATTATTGAAAATTTAATTATAATGCTTCTGAAAGTAAACTTTCTCCGTTCTTCTTGGATGAAGTTTCAGGTAATCAGGTTTCAACATAAAGTTTTGATGCTCATGCTTCATTTTAAACAGATTGTGTATTTATGAAACAAGTAATCTTCTTTATACTTCTTATCTATTTTAAATATTGCCCACAGTTTTAAATTAAAAATTTGAACAACTAAATCTCTGCAGATATACAGAACGATTTTAGGAACTGAGATAGGTTACTGCTCCCTTTTAAATAAGAACGGAAGGAAATGACAGAAGAGAAATTAATATGCCAGAGCAAGGGTTCTTAAACTTATGTAGTCCGAGGACTCTCTCTTGAACAACATTTTTTTGTGCACCCCATTCCAACCCCAAGCGTTTTACGTCGTTCTAGAGACTTAATTTCTGACGCAATAATCTCATAGGCACTTCGTTCTAATAAATATTCGTAAAAATGTATCGCTGGTTATTTTAATAAAAAGTCTTGAGCACTTATAAAAGCAAAAAGTTGGTGAATGTAAAGTTAACATCAAAATTGTTTCGCGGACCCCTTGTAATGGCTATGTGGAGCCCCAAGGGTCCGCCGGCCACAGTTTAAGAAACTATGTATTACAGTACCTCGTAAGTTCCTATGACCTTGTTTTCTGATAAAGATCTTGTATTTTTAAGATAGGATCTTATATCTTGTAAAGATGAAAAGAGATGATTGTATCCGATATTGTACGTTATTCTTTAATGTAACTCACTTGTTTCGTCAAACCAATCGATCCCTTTTATAATCCTGGATATAAATGTACTAATCCAAGATTATTGAAATGTCAATACTTCTCAAGATATTCGACATTTTGTGAGAAATGTACTTTATTACAAGTGTTTGAATGGTTCATTGCAATCTATACATTTTCCAATTCGTTTTTTCACATTTTTCTTTACACGCTTTAGTTGAGATGCATGGACATTCGAACAGTGCATTTTGATACTCTACTTTAAATCGTCAACCGAGACAGAAGGGCGTGAATTTAGTTTAAATTTTTGACAATATCATATAAAGTCCAATGCATTTGTCATTTGAATTTGTCATTTGTCAATGTATTTTCTGTTGAATGTTAACGGAAAAGCAAGTAAAACAAGTTATGAAAAGTGTAAAAAACGCATTAGATGTTTAAAGTGCAATGATGGAATCGAATATTATTGTAATAAAGTACGTTTCCGAAATAAAATGTCAAATGTCTTGTGAGGTATTAACATTTATATCATTTCATATCATTTCAATATCATTTTTTTTACTTAAAAAAGAATAATAATCTCTCGGAGTTCTTAGAATTATTCTGTACATATTTTGAGAACTAATAAATAATCAGTATCAAAATGCAACATTTGTTGAAAGAGCGCAAAATAAGCACATTTGAAACATTAAGAGAAGCTTTCAAGTAATAAGCAGGGAGTTTGGAAACATTTGAATGATTATTGTGTAAAAATTTCTTTTAAATTATGCTGAGCGACACGTAATTACATTTTAATGAATTTCATGCTAATTTTACATGTCATGGACATCTAGAACTACTCATATTAACAAAAATTTGAAACCTCTATGTCTCTGAATTTACAAATATTTAATTCCGACATTTTTGAATAGTTAAATTTATACATTTCTAAATCATCACTAAATTTAAAAGAATGATAATTTTAGGAATTCGTGAATTTAAAAATTTGAAAAATTTACAAATTTCTTCATTTTTAAATTAGTAAGTTCGGAACTTTTATACATCTGTAAAATTTCGAAATTTGATAAAAAATATGAAGGTTAAAAGATTTGAAAATTGAACACTTGAGAAGTCACAAATTTGAAATTTCGGAATCTGAAAAATTTCAATGTCATGTATTTTTAAATATCGGACAACACAAAACTCTAAATTCTAAATTTACAGATTCAAAAATTTGATATTTCTATATTTTCAAATTCAGAAAATATTAAAATCTGTAAAAAGTAAAGAATTGAAAATTAATTTTGAAATATTTATACTTACAAATTCTTAAATTCCTAAATGCCAAATTCCGAAATTTCTATCTCCTTAACTACCTAAATTTCTAAATTCCAAAACTCTAATATTTCAGTCTTCTTATTTTTTCAAATTCCTTTTCTAAATAACTATATTTCTAAATTTCTAAATTGAAAAATTTCAAATTTCTGTGAACTGTATTTATAATACATTAAATCACAATTTATAGATTTAAAAGTTTGATTTTTATCTATAATACATTCTATGTCTTTTCTATTTCTAAACACCCAAATTAACAAAAAATTACGTGAAAAAATCTGAACAATCGAAAACTTGAAAATGTGTTAATTTTAAATTTCCTACTTCTAAAATATCCGAATACCTTCGTTTTTAAATTCGGCAGCTTGAAAATGCCATATTTCCATATCTTTAAATCTATAGAAGTGAAAATAAAAAAATTTGTAAATTAAACATTTCTACATCTTCGGATCACCATATTTTTGAATTTCCAAACTTCTAAATACGAAATTTTTATGGATTGCATTGATACACACACCGTGCGCGTTACTGTCCGTGAGGTTTTCGACGAGCACATATTCTCAGTCCGTCAGTGTTTTAAACAACAACGAATCAATGATTGACTTTGAAACATGAAAAACTGCACGTTAATCCTAGTAGTTCGATCAGGTGTCATTAATTTCGCTTTCAATAAAATGGAAAGCTTGTTCGTATTTCCACCACGATATTCGACTTATTTTCAACGACCGATGGAAATTCGAACAGCACTTCGCCTTCAAAGACGAAATCGTTCGACTCTTGAAAGGGAAACGATGTTTGACGCGGTAAAACGTACCGTTTCAATCGAAAAGTACGAACACGATATTAATGCATAATTGAATGCGACCTTTGTCGTTGCTTTAATTGACAGACACACCGTGGTTTCGCGATTTTCATTCTTCTTCCTCACTTTGTTTGCAAAGAGAAAAGTATTGCGTTCGAGAATGAAAAAGAATTTAAAAAATTAATCTTCATAGGAAAAAATTAATTATAAACACTTCCGTGCTTCCGAGTCTTTTCTCTTCTCTTCTGTGTCTATATACCTTCGTATTTAAGAAATATTAATGCGAAGTAGAATTTTTCTTTTGAAAGCAAATTACTAAATTCCTAAAAATGCATTAAATTGGTTTGAGAGCATTTACATTTATTGTTTATTAAAATGTTTGTTTATATTTATTATTTATTAATATTTGGAATTTGTGCCTATTACTCATTGGCAGTAATCAGAGTTTTTGTTAAATATATTTAGGAAGGCGATTGAAAAATTAACTTGTGTATTTGTTTTGAATGAAGAGGTTAAATACTTTAAAATTAATAAAGCTTTGTAGTTTGATTTCTTTACTATCCCTAACTTCAAGTTTTTGTTAAAGTAGATAGATAAAGTAATAAATAAATTAAGTTGAATAAAGTGCAGGATGATAGTACCTATCTGTAAAATAAATTAAAATAAAATCTTGCTTTAGAATATTTCAGTTTATTAATCATAATGTCATTTATTGAAATTCTATTTTAATATTGTCAAACTATTTTGTATAAAAATGAAGACTTATTTTCAAGTTTAATATACCACTTTGTATAATTTTAAGTTTGTTCTGTGAAATTTTTTATAATTCATCAAAATTTATAATTTATTTAGTTACCGTTGTCTGATTTATTTAATTATCACGGTTTAAAGATTTGTTTTCTTATTTTTCAACCCTTTTGTATTTTATATAAACAATTTCTTCTCAAATCTGCCAATTTTAATTTTTATATACAAACTAAAATAAACAGTAAAAATTGTTTATTGTAAAAGCAGTCAATCTTTTGCTGTTTTTATTTAAAAAAGAAATAAACCATGTAGAGCAGTACATTCAATTATCATCATTATCTGAATGATTCAAATTTAATGTGTTAAAAGAATTCTCAAACATATACCTTTAAATATTTTTAAATTGCATCAACGTTACATATTCAATGAACACATATTGCATGCGAATTATTCTATTTTCTCAGGTATATAATCACTAGTGTAAATATCTTTAAATGAAATTGTTATTGAATCATGACAGGAAATTATTCATATGCATTTCAAGGAGAATGGAAAGATAAAAATAAAAAATATTTAATGTCATAAATTACAAACGAAGTGACGACAAAAAATTGTTTACTTAATTATCATCTTTATTTAAAAGAAAGTGTTGCGATAATATCTCACGTTATGTCATTGACATCACAAAATTTCAAATTTGGCGCGTTAAAAAATTCTTAAGTGTCATTTTCCTACGACTAAATCCCGTCAGTTTGACACAAAAAAAAAATACATATTTCCCACAAATATAGTGTATTCCATATAAAATATTTTACTGTCCTAGATGTACACACCTTATCCTTACAAAAGAATTTAATTTCGAACGAGTTTCGTGAATTTAACCGTCATAGTTCACGAATGGAGTGAATTGCACAAAAAAGAACATCTGTCATCGGACGATCACCGTTTATATCGTTGATGTAGGGCACAATTGTCTAATGACAACCATCGAATGATAATGAAACTTCAATGAATAGTAATCGTTTACTCACCGAATGACAGAAGAAATCCATAGAGAAGAGATATGGCACAAAAGAGCCGAATCAGATTCGCACTTTTCTCAGCACACATGGCGCGTAACACACTGTCATCGGCCGTTTTCAAACACCCGTATCGTGCCGTATCGCACGGCCACTCGCGTGGCTCTGAGAGTTTCTCGTTAGATTTCGAGTTTGAATCTCGGTTCTTCTCTGTCTTTCGCTCTTCATCCCGCACGCAGCCTCCGAAAGTGGTCCAGCGCCTGCCCGCTGACAATTTCTCGAATCAATTGCTTTGAACAGATGGCACCACTCTGCAGACGCCATTTTCTTCGCACGTGAGCGACTGAACCGACAGACAGTAATATTAATACATGGTTCTGATACAACCGAAAAAGGGGTGAACTTACTTGAAAAAATAAATTGAAAATATATTATAAAATAGATATTATATGTTATAAAGTATATTAAAATATATTATATATCATAAACATAAAATAAGTCGCCTTAGGTTGGAAAAAACCGAATTTGAATAGTTTGAACAAGTGAATTTGAAGCATTGAAATAAATATTTTCCCGGCATAGAAAATGGCAGATATAAGATTTTCAGTATATTTCAGGAAAAATAATTTAATTACTAATGCCACTAAAGATTATATTCAATGCTATTACTCGAGTGCAAATCTGGTTTCCCCAGAGAAAATGACAGAATATAGGAACAGGCAATAATATCTACACATTAACAAGAATTATACCTAATTTATAGTAGACATTACAGAAAACTGATAAATAATAAAATCAAAAGTACATGTTTACTGTTAAAAGCAACCTGTTTTCTTGCACAATTTATATTTCATAAGGGTGACTAGAAGAACTACATTAGAACCAAAATTTTCTTAAAACTGAATTTTATGTCGATGTTCACATTCATAACGAAAGTACCGCAATTGTTTAATATGTAAAGAAGATATAAATAATTTCAAAATTTGAAAATGTTTTTTAAGCCTCGTCCTCGGGTATATTTTGAAATGTATACCTTTTCTTGTGTCAGTGACTACAGATATAATAAGACGTTACATGTCTATATTCTCGAGGGGATTTGTCCTCCGAACTGATGTGAGCAGTAGAAAGCAACAATATCTACAGCATTATCAGTTCTACTCGTTTCTTTTTTACCAATACAATTTGTCTTCATTTTTCCGCAAGATGTTACAAAATACCGAATTACATGTAAGACATGATCTCCTATATGTTCGGCAGCCTTTAATGGTATCTCTTCGCTTTAGTTTGTCAATTCAAATGATGTTATAGTCGATATCAAAGCAATCTACTGTTACCCTTAAAATATGTTACACTGCTGCGGTACAAAGTATTTCATAATTTTATACTAAAAAAAAGCAGATAGCATTTGTTTGCGAGCCACATATTCATGTTTTCTAAATAAAAAGGGCGCTTGTAATATCTATAGTCACTGATTAAATCACGAACTCAGTTTTTTTAATAAATCATTTTCCGGCTTATATTCATGGCTAAGGGATTATCAAGCTACTTCCTGAATTGTGATATAATAAGTAAAAAAAAGTCAGTATTTATTGCGGTATGATATTTTAAATTTAGTTTCATTAATTCATAGCGTTCTGCGAATTATAAAATGCAATTTTTTTACTGGACTATTCTTCGGAAAACCGTCATGCACTGAATCATGTCACATTTTGTAAGTAAGCTCCTTTATTGCAAGAGAAGGCATCTGTGAAAACGGGTTTTCAACTCGAAAGAAACTTTCTACCGTTTTGATGTCATTCCCTACCTTACGGACGCAACGCAGTATAATGAACGGGCTGTTCCGAACACATAATTCACACCTCTGAACCCGCGGAATACACATTGCTAACAGCATTTCCATGTAGACAGTATATACATTAACAGAATTCAATATTGCCACCCCCAACAAAAACTACCCCAAACTAAATTTTCCTAAATAAATGCTTACTTTTATAAGCACGCTGATTCATTTTGTAACAAAACATAAACAATAATGTATTATAAAGTAATTAATTTAATAAATTTGAAAGTATCTTGAAATCCTCGTTATCACATATTTTTTAAACTTTATGTTTCTGTAGACTCTTTTTGAATCGTTTAGGAAATCGTACTTATCGACGATCCAGCAATAATTATTTATCGACAATTACCGACGTATATATTGGATTCTTCCGCTATTTGAAACAATAAGAAAGATCAAAATTATAATTTAATGAATATTTCGTTACAAAATTATTATTTATAGTAAGGAGAACTTACAATTTACAATTATTTCTTAACATTATATTAAAATGAAATAATTAAATAAAAATTTGCAATCAATCCACGCATAAAAGTTAACGAAAGTCATAAACTTTGTTAGTTATAACTATAATTTTATAAATGAATGATTGAAACGTTAAAAATTACAAAAATAAATTTCAATGTATTAACGATTTAAATTATAGATACAACAGGTTCTAATAAAAAGAACGATAATTTAATAAATAAATTATTGAAAGATTAATAGTTATAAGAAAATAAATTGTAAGTTAAATGATTACATAATTCCAACGCATGATAGATATAAAAAAATATCAACTCCAACAGATACGATAATAATTGTTAAACATTTGTTTAAAAAATTAAAATTAATATTAAACAGAATTTATAATCTACAATTACCTCTTAATATCATATAAAAGTATAATGATTTCTAATCATTTTGCAACAAATTCGCGCGCAAAAAGTTATGAGAGTAATAATTAGTTAATAAATAATTGTTATGCAAGAAATTGTAATAAAATCCTTTTTAATATAATAATTTTAATTTCGAGTCAAAGTAGCTGCAAGGTATTGGTCCATTACATGATTTTTAATTGGTATTAACTATGAAACTTACAAAAACGAGAAACAGATTCGGGATTAATCAATTATTTTAAAGACAAAGAAAATTATTTATAGCACAAATTATACAAATTACAACAGATTGAATTTTACAATAATATAAAGAGGAACGGAAGTATGTATATTACCGTATTGTCGATTGATAATATAAATGATGGAAAATATTATTGAGTTTCAAGATAATTTTTTTCGGTGAAGGTGCGAGCGAGGTAACGACTTGTTTCAATAACAGTCAAGTTAATAATAAACCGGGCCTCGCCTAAGCAATGTTCGTAAACACGCTTGGGCCTTCTTCGACTTTACCCGAATACTACCCTTATCTACCATAGCGGCTTTAGGGACCGTTTACACTATGCCAGTAAGCCATGGTGGTAGCATGGGGCATTAGATAGACGAATTTTTGCATTTCTTACATTGCCTGTACCAGATCTGTCGTTAGAAAAAGAAGGCATGAAAGAAAAGGAACCATTTTCTCTTTCTAACGATAGGTCTGATACAGGCAAAGTAAGAAATGCAAAAATTCGGCTACCTACTGGCATATGCTACTAGCACGGTTTACTGGCACAGTGTAAATGGTCCCTTACTCCTAGGCCAGGGGTTGGCAACCTTTCTGGAGTTAAGAGCCATTTTTTTCCCAATGTGATAAATTATTTTTCTAAAGAACCAAATATAAGTACATACATCGGTAATATGTATTAGAAAGAATAATATAACCATTATCTGCTGTGAAACATGTATTGATTGTGAAATCAAAACATTCTATTTTGCGTAGTAACAGAACATATAAGTCAACGTATTAAAGAAAACGGAAACAGTTTTTGGTTTTAAGTGTGGCGTCGGTGAGTGTGGAGAGCAAAGTTAGCTAAAGCTAGGTTTACATGCATGCGATCTGCCGCGCATTTTGATGTGTGCACAGGATTATTATATTTATTTGGCAATTGCAATATTGCAGTTAATTTTTCAATATGTACTATTAAACTACTCAAGAGCCACAAGTATGATTCTACTCAGCCGCAGGTCGCCCACCCCTGTCCTAGGCCATCCTAAAGGTCCCGAAGAACCATCAAGTGGTTCTCCATCTGCTGTCCCTCACTACCGGAGACATTAAACATCTCCCTCTCAGGGTCATATCGGTCTCAGGGCGATATAATATAATATAATATAACGATATCGTTTCTCGGAATTTTACAAACGCAATCTCGCTCACACTTTCTCCGCTCTCCGCAACAAACTTTATCGCTACCCTTGCAATAACAAAACAACCGCACACAATTTTCATAACGTAACGAATAACCATGGTTATTTTACATTCAAATCAGATATAAACTTACACAACTTTAACCCTTAACGAACGAATACCGTCATATTCCCGACATTATAAACATTAAAAGAAATCGAATACCGCCGGCATGACGTGATATTTTAAGAAATCTGTTAGGTTTAGCAATAAAAATCCAATAAAGCGATATTAATTATGCACTTTTTCTTGCACTGGTAATAAAGCAATTAATTCTTAAACTTCCGTCGATCTACTGGTCACTGTTATAGAAAATGGCACTCGTTCGTTAAAGGTTAACTTACATCTAAATAAACTAAATAATTACGCTGGGAGTATTTAGCAATTGAATACCACGGATTACCAATCATTGTTAGTGGTTTATACTTGGAGAGGTCATATTTGATCAGTTTTATCTCTGATATCGAGGAAGTCGGACCTACCCTATCATCACATACTGATAGGAGTCAAGAATTCGGATAATCAATTATGTGCTCATTTTTATGATATCTAGTGTATTAGAAAAAATGTTTAGTGTGATTTATCAAGTATTTCTGCATATAAGTTTACCACATTTTGCCATCTAGATTTACGTCATTATTATTACTCATAGCAAACAATGTTTCAGATGAAGCTGAATGGTTTTGAGAGGGGCACATTCTGATGGTATATTTTTTTTTGTAGGTGGACGTGTAAAGGAGATATGAAGGTCATTAATGTTTTTTAAATGGAATCATATATTTTTTATTGCATCAGCTGATGCTCCTTCATATTCTTTACAAAAAAGTATTAATTTATTTATGTAAAAAAATCATTAGTTTAGGAGATATTTTAATTTTAATGTCTATTTACAGAAAAGGTTCAATGTGGCGACCATTTGCATCAGAACACTTTCTGAATCGAGAAGTTAATGACTCACTAACATTGCGTAGTGTATCTGATGTTATTTTATTACACTCATTGATGATATTGAAATTGATAACATGCCTATCGTTTCTTCTTTAGAATACTTCATTGTGGAGTGATAATTCACCGTATCGTCGTATTCACCGTGTTAGATTCATAACAGCGACTAAATTTCACAATAGGTAGGAGAGCAAGAATAATCAACACAGAAAATATAAATATTTACATTCATAATTCCTGCTCTCTTACTACATTATCACATTGAATTCATAACATTGACCAGAGAGTCACGATTTCCTAACAAGTTAGAATTAAAATATCTCCTAAACTAATGATTTTTTTACATAAATAGATTAATACTTTTTTGAAAAGAATATGAAGGAGCATCAGCTGATGCAATAAAAAATATATGAATCCATTTAAAAAAACATTAATGACCTTCATATCTCCTTTACACGTTCACCTACAAAAAAAAAAATATACCATCAGAATGTGCACCTCTCAAAACCATTCAACTTCATCTGAAACATTGTGTGCTATGAATAATAATAATTACGTAAATCTAGATGGCAAAATGTGGTGAACCACCTTGTATAGGGATGTGATAACAGGGTTTATGGTGTGGACCTTCACGTGTCACAGTTTTCAACAGAGTGTTACTACATCGCATTAATATTCGGGTACGATACTTGAAAACTTTTTGCCATGTATCTTTACGATCTATAGAATTAATGAATTCATTGTTTTTTAATAAATCAGAACATTTATTTGAAATGATGCAGTAATAGGTTCAAAATGTATGCTGTTCGAGATTTAAGCCGGAAAAAAGAGTTTATTAACAGTTACGATCCTTTAGTGTTTTCAAAAGGTCACTTCTTTTCTAATCTGATGAACAAACTGCCTAATTCTGATCGCACGAAAGCAGCCAATCAATCGTGGGCCAATCTCTGAGGTGCGTTGTTTCCAAGATGCCTCGGCTGTAAGATGAGTGCAGTAGTATGAGTCAACGATTGGTGAGTCACGTGCTCTAGGGTTCCTCTGCTTCCATCATGTCGTACGACGAATGGTTCAAAACGACACGGGAACTAGTTGTATTTTTATATTTTGAAGCGAGGATAATGACCACGAATGTTTCATCGTATAATAATATTTGTACAAATTGTCTCTTTGTGTACTTCATTTATTAGATCAGGCTAGGGTTTTCTTGTGCATCACGTTTCAATCTTGTTATGAATCGCCATAATGGATTAAGACTACATAGAAGTCGGCTGACCCTCCAATTTCGTGGTAGTTTAATTATCGATTCACTTTTAATCTTTCTGTACGCGTATCGTGAACACTTTTTAATGTGTATATGTACAAGAAAGTTTCGCGAGAAGCAGATTTCGATATGAAAATTAATTATCATGAATATTTTCGGTTATTTAATAAATTTACTTTGATATTAAAAATCTGTCCAAAATGGAACAATGGATATATCTAGATATTTTTGTTGAAGTATTCTTCAATTTTCCATTTTGTAATATCAAGTTTCTGGAAAGAATGTTTTATTAGTACAATAGTCATCATATTTCTTAGCACAGAACTTTGATAGTAAATCATGTTTGGCACAAATTACACATGTGTGTGAGTGCGTGCGTGCGACTTGTGTTGGTTAAATCATGTCGATCGTACATTAATGTACTATAACGATATCAAAAAACTATAAAATACATATAAAATAAATTAGATTGCACGGTTATTGTAATAAATGCATATTACATTATATTCGAAAGAATACGGAAATGAAGTACGTTAATATTGAAGAAATGTTCACTGTTGGTTGTTGGTCGATTCTAACAAAAAAAAGGTATGATTTATTCAGTGGCGGCTCGTAACTAAAATTAATGGAGGTGATGCTCCAGAAAATTTTTAGTCCTTGTTTTAAAATTGTATAAAAGCAAACAAACATTTATCAAAAGAAAATTCATAAAGTCCTAAATAAACAAAAGCAAATATTTGTTACTTACTATGTTTTCCATAATATCAAGTAGAAATAGGGGTACTGCTCTTTCATAATGCCTATACGCGAGCCACCACTGGATTTATGAATGTTGAGAGTATGAATGATGGAGACGTCCAGGAATGTACATACTCAGGTGTAAACTGTTTTACATCCGGGTAAAGTGTATTTTTGGAGAATGGTCTTTGCCAGTTTTTTAAATATTGCGCTAGGTAGGCAGATAACTTATTTCTGATATGATTAAGTTAGTTTTAAGTAGGTAGGACCAAAGCAAGCTTTCATGTTTCTCTCTTTTTGGTGAAAAAAAAAACTCGTGAGACGCTTACAGCTGAAGTATTAAAGACGAAAAATCCAGAAGAGAAAATCTAAATATGAATTTAATATTCTTTTTATTTCGATTGTACGTTGGCCCAAGCCTTTTACTTTGTAAGTCACAGTCGTGGTATTAAACCCTATTGCAAAAATGAAATACAACAGTGCAGTGCAGTGAAGTGAAGTACATATAGTGAATTTAATTAAACATATTCTGCTCGGAAATTCTTTTACGGACAACACATTCCCAAAATCGCTATGCTGCTCGTATACCTTCCAGTTTCGAGAATTTTTCTTTCATAAGAATTTTTGTAATATATATTATATGAAATTTCGATTTCATTGTTATTTCGTTATTGAGAACTTTTTCCGTGTTAGATCGTAGTACTAGTTCTTCGAATATTCTTCCCTTCTCCTCTTGCTTAGCATTTCATCTTAGACACTAGGAGTTCAATTTTAGAAAAGAGTGTGTACGTGGAACCCCATAAAATTAGTAAGGTGAAGTGGGGTAAGTTCGTAAACGGGGCAAGTGCATATATGTATAGGCTATTTTTTTAAAATATTCGAAATTTCTCCATTTAGTATGTAGTAATGTACTACAAGTTGATGTGAGCTATTCGTCATAGATGGCGCACAAAAATGCACGTATTTTCCTCAAATATATCTGGCAGTGCTAAATAATCACATGTGAAGTAACAAGCAATGTTGAGGCGTACCTAAAAGATGATAACTATAAAACTAAACAATATATTTTAATGCAGTAAAAAGCATTTTATAGCATATTTGTTAATAATTCTGATCTTGCCCCATTGCACATGAAATAAAGTTTCAAAGTATTTTTAACTTCAAGTTACGCTCTTACCTCATTTTCGGGGAAAGTGCAGAGTAGTTGACATTTTCAACAATTTCCTATCAAAATCAAAATGTACAAGGAAAATCAAGGTCCTAGTTAATATTAATGAAATAGTAGTAATTGTGCAAAGCGTTCGATATCGACAGCGTTAAGTATTTACATAGCAGACTGAAAATACTTACGTTTAGATACCAATTTTACAAAAACCAGTCTGCATTTACCTCACTTCACCTTATTAAGTTAATGCGTGAGTTTGTGTGTGCGCTTTCATTTCTAATTTGCACCCATTTTCAATACAATTTGTAAAGTTTTTTGCGTGATAGATTGTAGAACTGGCCGGTAATTCTCTGTCAATTGGTCTGAACCTGAGTGGCTCAAACGAGGTTGCATAATGTGCAGCGAACACGGTCATGTTTTAGGCTGAAGATGCAAGTGTAGAGCCTGGGACATGTCTTACGAGATAGAATTGAATAGATCAATAGATTTATGCTTTTCAATAAATGTAGCAATAATTTAATAAATAAATAATTCAAAAATTATTAATTTCAAATGAATAAATATTAGTATGATAATTAACAATCATTTTCTGACATATCCACGCGAAAAAGTCATAAAAGTAATAAATTTTAAGTAATACAATAATAATTTAATGAATAAATAATTAAAAAAGTTAATAATTTTAAGAAAGTAAATTATAATATAATAAATAATAATGATATTGTAATATACTCGCACGAAAAAATTACAAAAATAAAAAATTTATATAATAATAACTATAAATTTGCTAATAAATAATTGTAAAATTTAAAATTGTAATGAAATAATTAATAATATAACAGTTACAGCCTTCAACCAAAGTACTTACACGCTATTGGTTCATTAGCCGACAAATTATCAGTCGTCGCAAATTGCCTATTATCACACTTGAAAAAGGTCACATGCAATCAGTTTTATTATGGCTGTCATGGAGGTCGGGTCAAGCCTGTCAACGCTTACCGGTGCGAGTCAAAGATACACTTAACCGATTGTGTATTCATCTCTGTTACCTAGTGTACTAATCCAAGTGTTTAGTGTATTTTATCAAACATTTGTGCGTATATACGGGGGTGTATTAACATAATTTACGGTGTGATTCTTCATGTGTCAAAGTTTTTACCAGTGCGTTCCCCCAACAGATTATGCATGTGTATACGGATATATGTATTAGTGTGTTTTATGGTGCGATTACTTACATCTTTTGGCATATTTTTACTGATGTTTTAGTGTATTTTACGCAGTGGTTATTTTAGTGTTTGGCATACTTTTACTGGTGTTTTAGTGTATTTTATGCAGTGGTTATTTAAGTGTTTGCTGTACTTGTGCAAATGTTTTAGTGTGTTTTATAATGCAGTTATTTACATGTTTTAGCATATTTTTGCAAATGTTTTAATATGTTTTATGGTGTGATTACCTACGTGCTTTGGCATACTTCTACAAGTGTTTTAGTGTATTATACAGTGTGATTACCTATGTGTTTTGGTATACTTTTGCATGTGCTTTAATGTACTTTACGATGCGGTTACTTATGTGTTCCACGATACTTTTGCAAACGTTTTAATTTATTTTAAAGAGTAGTTACCCAAGTGTGTTGACATACTTTTTCAAATGTTTTCTCTTCTTTTACGGTGTGGTTACTTGCACGTTTTGATACACGTTTGCAAATTTATTATCGGATTTGTGGAGTAGTTTTGCATGCATATTTTTGTATTCGTTTGTATATGTCAAAGGAAAGTGAACTTTACTCGAAATGCAAATCAATAAAGAGTTTATTAATCGTAGTGATCCTTTTGTATTTTCAGAAGGCCACTTCTTTGCCAACCTGGTGGACAAACTGCGTAATGCTGATCATACAGAAGCAGCCAATCGATCATTGGTCAATATCCGAGATGCGTTACCTCCAAGCTGCGATGATTCTTAGATGCTTCGACTGTAAGTGCAGTGGTAGAAGTCAGCGATCGGTGAGTCGCATGGTTTACGGTTCCTCCGGTTCTCATGATGTCGTAGGACGAATCGTCCGAAGTGACACGGGAACTGGTTGTATTTTTATTGTTTGAAGCAAGTGACCACGACTGTACGATCGTGCAATACTCGTACAAACTGCATGTATTTTATTTATAAGATCAGAATAGAGTTTTCTTGTACAACGCGTTTTAACTTCTTTACGAATCCAATTCAAATTAAAATTAATACATTGAAGTCAGATGACCCTCCGATTTCGTGGTGTTCAATTATCGATTCACTTCGAACTTTTACGTACGCGTGAACTCTTTTTAACCCCTTGCACTATGACCTATTTGTCGGGTGCGTCAGTCAGAACTAACTAAACACAGCTACAATATTAAAACAGACAAAGAATGTTGAAATGTTATGACAACATGGTATTATGCAATTGTTGACTATGCAAATTATAATTGGACTTGAACTCCAAATTGAAGCATATTCAAAATTCGAGTAAAATTGATCCCAACTGAAGTGCCAGTGCGTCACGAGTCAGACTCGTCAAAATAGTGCAAGGGGTTAAATATACATATGTACTAGAAAGTTTCGCGAGAAAGAGATTTCGATATCAAAGTTAATTATCATAAATGTTCTTAGTCATTTAGTAAATTTACTTTGATATTAAAAATCTGTGAAGAATGGAACAATCGATACACGAAGTGTTCCTCCATTTTTTATTTCGAAATATAGAGGACACTTTCTGGAGAGAATACTTTATTAGCATGTTATTAATCATGTTTCTTAGTTCAGGATTTTCAGCACACATGAAGAAAACTGCTAGGTCGAAATATGGTTGGCCGTGTTCATTTTTATGCTTCAAACTCATACGCGTGCTTAGATGCTACTCGCATGAGTTAGGGCAGGTGGACACGGTTTAGTTTTAAGTTGTTTTGGCGATTGACAATTCGACAGTGAATTATACAACACAAGTTACACGTGTGTGTGTGTGTGGTTAGGTCATGGACCTTGTGTCGATTAGAAACCATATTTTATTTTATTGCAAAAACCTAAAAATGTGTGAAAATGTTATTATAGATGCATTCGAAATGAATAAAATCAAATTATAAATTTATAAAAATTGAGTTAGAATAAATTACAAAATAACATGCACATATTACATTGAATATTCGAAAGAAATAATAAAACGAAATATGTAAATGTTCAATTAATATTCTCTGTCGATTGTCGATCGATTTCAGCAAATAAAGATACGAAATATTAGAGTGTGTATGTTGTATTGAAGTCGGGTGACGGAGACGTTGCGGGACGTACTCCTAAGGAGTAAACTGTTTTGTACTCGGGTGGTGTGTGTGAGAATCGTGGAGTGTGTTTTTGTGAGAATGGTCTTTGCAGTTTTTTAAATATAGCGTTAGGCAGACAGGTAGCTTACTTTTGATGTAATTGAGTTAGTTCTTAAGTAGGTAGGGCCAGAGCAAACTTTCATGTTTCTTTATCCTCGATAAAACACATGTGAGATGTTTGCATCTGGGTTGTTAACACTAGATTTATGGAACCCGTCAAAACGACGGATCATAGATCTCTTATTTTAAATGACAAAATTTATTAAGAAATGTGTGTAAAACTGTATGTCAACTTTCGTCAAACTAAGGAATCAATGTCTTAGGCAGTTCACATATCATTCCCAATTTATTTATTTTTCTACTTTAGTTCAAATTTAAATATAAGTGACCATCAAACGTCCGTAAACCTAGTGTTAAAGACGAAAAATCGAGAAGAGAAAATCTGAATATGAATTAATTCTATTTAATATTCTCTTGAGCTCGATTGTTCATAAGGTCAAGTCTTTTAGTTTGTAAGTCGCAGTTGTGGTATTAGACCCGATTGCAAAAATGAAGTATACAATACAGTGAAATTAAATCTTTTGCTCGGATATTCTTTTACGAACAGCGCATTCTAAGA
Organism: Megachile willughbiella; assembly: GCA_945859595.2. Taxonomy (NCBI): domain Eukaryota; kingdom Metazoa; phylum Arthropoda; class Insecta; order Hymenoptera; family Megachilidae; genus Megachile; species Megachile willughbiella. The sequence continues at coordinate 19,278,873 of OX243796.1, forward strand.
ATCGCTGGTCGTATTCGTTTTTATTTCAGAAATTCTTTTTTGTTCTTACAAAAGTAAAGAATTTTTGAAATATATAAAATTTTAATTTCGTGTTGACGATTGAAACAAATGGGTAGTGGTTCATTTTTATTTTTATAAAAATGTCTGCTATCTGTTTGTTGAAATCAATTGATAGTAAAATTGAAGGTATATGTAATTGGTATGAAATCAAAGAATATCCGAGTTACCGTACAATTTCGCGAGTGATTTTTGTGAGGCTAAGAGTTGACGATGGAAAAGCCCCGGCAAAATTTGTCAAAAAGAGGGGAACTGTTAATGGCTGTTCATCCTAGGATGGAGAGTCATTTTGTCACTATGCTCGCAATTATTTTTCTGTATTTTACATGTGTCTTTTTTTAAACGGTACAAAAAGTATCGTCGAACGCGTTCTGCTGAAATTTTCACGAGCTCACGATTATCGATTTACGATTTTATTTCGAATGTTAAGATTTTTATATCCCTTTGCGATTTTATTTTTATTGCAAGTCCTCTTTTTTATGATTCTGTTTGAAATAAAGAAAAATTTCATACCTACTCCGTCAATTTCCTATGTTAAATCCATTTTTCTATTTCAGGATTTGATTTTAAATAAATTATATCGGTCATTGCACTTAAATCCGCAACTTTCATTGTGTTTCCTACTTTTCAAGTTTTTTTTTCTTCAAATAAAGTAAAATTTCACTTCTCTCACAATTTGATATGTAAAAGTTTTGTATGTTTTAACGTTTGATTTTTGGTAAGTTATTATATTGCTCATTCTTTTCAAATCCGCAATTTTCATTGCGTTTTTTATTGTTTAAGTTTTGTTTCAAATAAAATAAAATTTAACTCCTCTCCGATAATATCATATGTTAATAATCTTTTATATATTTCAGCGTTTGATTTTTCGTAAATTATTACATTGCTCACTCTTCTTAAATCCGCAATTTTCATTGCGTTTTTGTGTTTCAAAAGTTTTTTTTTCAAATAAAATACAATTTCACTCCTTTCCCCACAATTCTCTATCTTAAGGGGTAACGCCACTCTAGAAGTCAGAAAAATAGGTGATTTTCGGGAATTTTTAAAGTAATAATCGTACAAGTTATAAGGTCAGACTAAAAAAGGCTTTGTTATATATGTTTTGAAGATGGTTTGTAAATTTTTATAAACAATTTGGATTAAAAATGGCTGCTGTAGGTGCTGGCAAGCAACAACACCATTTCTTTGAATGGGCTACATGACCGGACTGTTTTTTCATTAACACACGGTTCTAAAACAAAAAATCCAAAATTTTCTCATATTAAATGCCAAAATCTATGGAACATCGTACGGAAATTAAAAAATATTAATAATTGTTAATTTAGTGTAGATATGAAGAAAAGTTTGGAAAAAACGACAGAAAATTTAGCATTAAATTGTTAATAAAAAGTTAAGTAGTTAATTGATCAAAAAACCCGTACGATGTTCACTGAGATATGTTATTTTGCACATCTCCACAAAATTTCATGTCGATTAGTTAAAAACTTTTCGAGTTATGTGTCCGGCGAGTTCAAATAAATTGATTTCGAGAAAAACGCGTTTAAAGTTTTGATTGCCATTCAGCATAAGAAATTTGTTATATACTTTCAATCAGCGATGCCTGCACCATACATTTGGTCTTCTATATTAACATCCTCTACGTCCTTTTCCTTCCTGCTAGATCTGAGATTCAATCTCGCCATTTTTGTAGCTTCATTCAAAGATCGTTTTGAAAACTTTATGCGTCGGGCGTCGGCTTTCAGGCAAAAATTATAACAATTTTCTACGACAGATATATCCAAGGCTTTCATTACTTGGATTATAGTGGATAGTCCGTCGTTGAATATGCAAACAGCCATATTTGCGGCAATGTGAAGTTTTTGGAGCCATAGACCACACCACTGAATTAAAACTTTCGTTGCTGTTTTGCGTGAAGCCACCAATACAGCGCGTCAGTAAGTCGTTGTTGGTAAGTTGCTCATAGCTGAGAATACTGTATTCGAAATTGGAGATTTGAGCTTATAATTATCTAATGTACCTGTAGCCTTCGCCTTTTGCCTTTAGCCAGGTACTGTTCTCTACGATGATTATTGCGCGCGTATCCACAAGTTACAATAAGCACGCCCGCAGTGCGCTGCGAGTGGTTGCAGTCCACTTAAAAAAATTCGTGTTCCCGACCTGTCCCCCACTTAAAACTTTTTTCTCATATTCTACGCATAATAAAGCATCATTTAAGCAAAAAAAAAAATCGATTTCTTCAAAATTCTAGAGTGGCGTTACCCCTTAATTATGTTCCTTATTTCCAGGGTTTGACTTAAATAAGGTATGATATTTAATGCATTGGTTTTACATTAATTTCGAGCTTGTGGGAGGAAGGGTGGGTTCGGGCGCAAGTTTTTCGTCACGATACATGGCGAAAAGCTTGTACAAATTGTAAGTGCCTTTTGTTGTAATTTGCACTCATCTTTGCGACAATTCTTTAACTTCTTACATATCAGACTCTGGCAATAGCCAAGTCATCTCTTTTCCATTGCTCCAAATTTAAAAGAAAGTTTTTCCGCCCATTTTTTGTGTTTAAAAAGGGTTTTAGAGAAGACGTGTCGGGCCCAGTTAATTCTTGTACGGAGACTAACGCGGAACCTCTGAACGAGATCTGTTAGAGTCATTTCGTCAAGTTTAGAGAAGTCTTTTAATCAAGTGTAAGAAAATCAGGAAAGGACCGAAAAGGTATATTATTAAAATTAATAATACGATTTAACTAGGCAAACTGTCTCGTTTATTCTGTGAACGTGTTTCCACGATCACAGTCAGCACAAGAATGCCTCTTCGGCAAAACATTGGCCGTGATGACACCAACGTCACCATGGCCCTTGACGACTATACAGTATTTCTTAGCCTCATAAAACTTTCCCTTGCAACCAGGAAAATACCCTGACACAACGCACATGGCCCGCTCTCGCCGTCCGCATCTATACAAACTGTTAGGCATTTTACCGTTTGCTCGTTTTTCGTTAAAACTGGAAGGACCAAATTCTCGCTTCGTCGGATTCGAAACTATTTAACACATTAAGGACCGCAAAGAAATCTTGCGCCTGGGATCTATCAATGTAAATACTTAAATACACAAAGTAGATACAATGTATCAAAGTAGGTGACATCTAAAGACAGCGTGTAGAAAACACGGGTTATTTCGTGATCCATCTGTAACAGACGGAACGCGAAACACGAGAAAACTCGTGAATTCATTAAAGACAAGTTAAAGTTACACTTAAACTCTTGCATAGTAGAGTCACCCTAACCGCCAAGTACACTCAAACACTTGTAGAATCCGGTTTTGGGAAAAATTGTTAGAAAATAGAAATCGACGAACGGTTGAAACAGGTCATGTGCCTTTTGTCACTGCACTTCCCCTTCTTAAGGGAAATTTCTCAGGGTCCAAGGGCCATAAACAACGTCCATGCTAACGGGGGTGTCCTCAAGACGAGACCGTGTCTACGAAGACACTCTTGTATTGACTTTTGCTAAGAGAAGACCTAATTAAAGACTTTACTATTTGCTAAAACGCACCCACCAGTTAATCGGTAAACCTCACCCTCTTTCCGAAATATTCCTGATAGGCTTACAAAATATATTGAATTTTTCATTTTTGTACTTAAATACTGGCTCAATTTGATTATAACCGGAGTCCAAAAACCCACCTGTCGGTGTATCTTAGCCGCTCGAGGTATACCGTCAAATCTAGTTACGAGACGTATACTAACATTTCCTGTGACACCTAGCGTTAGCCATACGTCGGTTCATCCCCACGTCTTGACCTTTCTTGTGACACCCGGCATTAACCATATGCCGGCTAGTTCACCATAGCCAATCTCCTGGAGCATCCGGCGTTAACCATATGTCGGTTCGTCTCCACGTCTAATTCCTTTGGCGCTCAGGTTAATTATCAAACCTGAGTTAACCTAGTAACAATTACCATAACCAAATAAAGCCTCCAGCCACGTGGCTGTACCCCTCCGACTCGTAACATGGTAAAGAATTTGTATATTTTTGCGAGCCTACGGGCTAGGTAGAGTTAGAACTCATTTATCTATTTGATAAATGAGGTAGTTGTATTTGGTGGGTGGTTGGGATTTGGAGATAGGACGGGTCACTGTCGTAGCAACCTCCACGTGGTGTGACCTGGTAATCGATATAGCTTTTTTAAAGATTTTCGAAAGATAATCTTTAGAAAGCGATAGGGAGCTAAGAGTTGCGATTGTTGTTTACGTAAAAAATTTATTTATTTTATAAAACTTTCTTTTACAGAAGTGCTAACGAAGTGCTTGCTTAATGCACAACTCTGGATTCCTGGAATTGTGCGTTAAAATATTGACTACTAGTCGATGGCAAAGGAGGGCACTGATATCTGCATGATCGGTAATTCAGTGTACAGAACAGGAACTTGCATAAGATCATAGATGTAATCTGTATCTTATCTGGGATGTTCTTCGGAATACCGTCATACTCTAAACCACGTCAAATTTTGCAAATAAGCTCCTTTTTAAGAAAGAAAACATCTGTGAAAACGATTTTTGAAAACTCGAAAAAAAATGTTTTGCCATTTTTATGTCATTTCCTACCTTATTGATGATCGACTGTTCTGAAAATGATGCTGCGAATTAAACACAATTTTGAAAATAAACATTTTCTAATATTCTGTTTTTTTTTTTTTTTACCTGTACATATACATATAATTCATGTAGTTTTATTGATTACTATTAATGTATATGCTATCTAGACGGAAATACTGCCTGAGCAGGTTTGGGGTAGTTTTTTGTGGAGGCAGAAATGCTGAATGCTGTTAATGTTTACTGTCAACATGAAAATGCTGTTTGCAAAATATTCTGTGGGTCCGAAGATGCAGATTATATGTTCAGAACAATTTACTATACTGTATCTCATTGATGATATTCATAGGGAATGACATAAGAATGGCAAAAAATTTTCATTCGAGTCGCCAAAAATCATTCTCACAGATATATCATATATCATATATCATATATCATATGTCATATATCATATATCATATATCACATATCACATATCACATATTACATATCACATATCACATATCACATATCACATATCACATATCATATATCATATATCATATATCATATATCACATATTATAAAGCATATATCATATATAGCATATCGCAAGAACGCTTATTTGCAAAATTTGGTCGCTATCGGAGCATGACGGTTTTCGAAGTTTCGCCAATTAATTTAACTACTATGAATTATAAAAACAAGATAATATTTTGTACATAAAATTGGTAATTAAAATACACGACATATTTTTGTGGCTAATATGAAGATAATGTCAACTCCTGTTTTATATCTATAGATAAAGTCAATTTGCAATTAATTTTATATCCTTATACCTAAATTCTTGTGCTGTTAAATAAGATATTCGTTTTGTAAATAGTTAGAAATGAGACGTCATTGTAAAAGCATTTAAAATATTTTTTATCTAACTAATTCATTAAGTAATGAATTTGTAATTAGAATTTAAAGTTTAATATTTAAGTGTTTAAACAGTTAATTTAACTAAATTAAATTATAGAAGAAGGAAAATTTTTCTAAGTAAAATTGTTAATTAAAAATACACACTACTGTTTTCAGATAGATCGCGCGAAAACAAATTTTAAAATATATGTGAGAGTGGATCTTTGAAAATGCTTCCGATTTCTTAAATTAATTACTTTACAATAAACTATTGCCTTTTATTTCTGTTTTACATCTTAAATCGTCGAGAAACCATCCGTCTCTTAAATTTTTGCCCATTAGATTTCTTAAAGGACATAAATTACAAAATAACCGAACACTAGGCATTTTGACTTGAAATCATTTATCTATATTTTTGGTGCAGGATCCTTTTTAAATTTGACAATTTGTAATTTTGGAAAATTTAAGATTCCTAAATTTTAATTATGTATAATAATATATAGTCATATGTGTCACGTTATAATATAAGTTAATATTATTTCTTTTTCCGTTCAGAATTAAAGACTTTTTAATGCAATTTCGTTCGTATAAAATATTATACGTATATCATTAAATAGTTGTATCTTTTACCTAAAACGCATCTTTTTTATATTTCTCATTTTAAATTAAAACTACAAATTTCAAAATGAAAAAGAGGTATTAAGGTTCTTATCGCTAAAAATTTAGTCGATGTAAGTAATAAAATATCACTATCTATAATTTATTTCATTCACATGAATTTTTACAGATTAATGACGTTTTACTTTGTACTTTGAATTAAACAGTAATTTGATGGCAGTCAGATTTCATGAACAGTCAGTGAAAGAGTTAGAGGCTGGGTAAATGTTCTCCTTGTGGGTGGAAGCCATTTTCGTCAGCGACATAATTGACAGTGTATGCAACATTTGTCAGTGGATCAACGTAGGAAAAGCTGCCGCGAACCTTTAAGAATGGGCCCTCAGTTCCACCTTCTACCACTTCCGCAGATTCCTGTTTTGTTTGTCCGTCAGAAAGTTGGTATCCATAATTGTAAGTGCCAAGACCGATATTGTCAGAGGGAGTTTCTTTAACGAGCACTGCTTGGAGCTCAACTGGTGGTGCTGCGAGAGCAACGGCGACGAGAGCAACAAATACTGCGATCTGAACAAAAATTGGTAACATTCAATTAGTTTAAGTTAGGATAAATTTAAGTTGCTGAAAAGATTCTGAAAGATTCTTCAGACAGCATCTTATCTAATATTTTTACAATATTTTATTACATCTATAGTTCATTATTTCAATTACCTGATATGTGTGTTTTGAATTAGCTAATTGAGATTTACGAATTCAGGAATTTTTAAATTTAGAGATTTGGGTTTTTAGAAAGTTTGCAATTTCGGAGCTGGAAATTTAGGAATTTAGGAACATGGAGATTTGGTAATTTGAAAACTATAATTTAGAGATTTAGAGATTTAGTAAATTGGTAACTTGGAGATTAGGCAATATAGGGATTTGGTAATTTGGTAATTTAGGGATTTAGTAATATGAAGATTTGATAGTTTAGAAATTTGGAGATTTCGAAATTCGGAGATTTGAAAAATGGATAATTTATAGATTTGTTAATTTGGAAATTTAAAAACTTAAAAATTTAAAGATTCTGTAAATTTGAAATTTGAAAAGTTTGAAAACTATGAAAGTTCTGTGATTTCACAATTTTACAATTTAGAGGTTTAGTAATTAAAAAATTTTTAAGTTTGAATATTTTGAAATTTGATAATTTCAAACATCTAATATCAACTATTTATGAGTGCAAATATTTATTATAAATATACATGAATATTATAACAGCGTCGTAATTAATTATATTAATTAGTAATATTTATTAATCTTCTATATGGAAAAAAATTGTATAACAATGTACAATAGAAAAAAATAAATTGTAACTTGTATCGAATGCGAAAGAATTTTGAAAACTTTTGGTAATTGAAATCCAGAATTAGCGATGAGATTTTAACTACCATAGACGTTTAGATACGTACGGTTTTCATTTTGAAAGTGAATGTACTTGGTCTGTGTTGTATGGCACACTGTGTAGATACCAGGAATCATCTGCAATTTTATAGTAACTCTCCTCCTGCCAAAATTTACACGGTTCCATATTAACGTCACCTTTCACCTTTCCCCGGTATATTAGATACACAATCTCTGATTGTCCGTCCTTCATCGTGCGTGTGTTGAAATTGAAGTTTTCGATATTTTATGTGAATTTAAATCAGTTTTACACAAGGTTAATTTCCGAGAGAGGTAATAATTCATTGTGAGAATAACGAGAAAGTTATTAATGACATATCCTAATACTCTTATATTGTGGTATACGAAATATTATTGTTGTAACATATTTGTTCATAACAATATAAACAAGTTTATTTGCTTACATGTATATAAACAAGTGTATTTGTTTATATATATTTGTTTATAACAATGTCAAAAACATTTATAATACATTAAAGGATTTAGAAAGTTAAATTCTTTGAAAATTAAATATTTTTGTGGATTAGGTAATCAATTTCTTTGAAAATTAAGTATTTCTGAGGACTAATTGCTAGGCAGTGAAAGTGTGTCCACATTTTTTACAAAATATTTATTAAATACTATTTTTTTTTAAATATAAGTATGCTCTAAAAATGGCGTCGTGGTTAATTTCACTGTATTCAACACGTTCCTTTTCTTTTTAAATTAATATTGAATTTAAAAAAAAAAATATCGTGTTCCTTTAACATTATTCCCAAAAATTTTAACTTGGTGAAAATTGTAACATGTATTGTTAAATAAATATTAATAAAATTGTAGCTTGTAACATATAACAAAGTTAAATGCTATAAGAGACTATTTTATACACAAAATAAAGATGAACGACGTACATAATGGACAATTTTTTAGGCTTCATAAAGAAAACTTCATAATTCAGAACTATGTCAGTGACTTTATTATATCAATAAAAGAAAAGACAATATTGAGTTTTGTTAAAGAAAATGTAAAAAGTACTTTTATTCGTAGGAACACTTATTCATTGCTGTCTTTCTAAATTCTTTCGGATAACCTAAGCAAAATGGAGAAAGCACTTTTCACGATAAAACGTTATAATTTAAAAATTTCCTCATTTTGTGTAGTGAAACTGTAAGTGTACGAAGAGGTGAGATATCTAGAGAAAATTTAAAATAAAAGATTCACTTAGAAAAGCTACAACATTTTACGGATTTAGAAAGTCGTTAGCATCTATTGGGATTGTTTCAAGATGCTTAATTCAATTTGGAATTTGAAATTGAGTGAAAAGATAGATAGAGAAATGTCGTCTCACGTGAAACCCATCTCTTTAAAAAATCACAATTCTCCATTAAGAATACTTTTACTAAAGCTCGATACACTTTTTAAAAATGAGATATGTGTTATTTTATCTGTTGAAAAGTGCAATGAAAAGATTGAAAGATGACAATACCTTCGTAAGGAAACAAAAATTAAAATATTTATTTAAGTTGTTTAAACGATTTTAAAGCTAATATGCACATCAAATACTTGTTTAATGCAATATATACACATAAAACTACTATACAATAAAATACTAAATAAAACAAAATAAAACAGGTACCTAAGATTTTTAGAAGCTTGCACCGAAAATAATGTGGAGTTTCCTGTTAGGAAAGCTCTTCATATTAGGCAACATTACCCTACAATATTGCCACTGATTTTAATTTTTATCTTGACTACAATATTCGGCTTCAAGGCCTGTAACCATCGTTTCTAAGAAAATATTTGCTTAGCCCGCCTACATATAAGCTAACATTTCTCCAGATGTATGCTTTAGGAACTGGACAATTTAATGGAAATATTAATTAAATGGACAGAGTAGCATCATGCAAAGAGTAACACCTTCAGATCATTTTTATTTTATTATACATATATTTGATTTTTATCAGTATGGGTACCCAATCAGAATCGTGGATACGGTTTCCTATCACACTTCTGGAAGGATCACTAAACTGAACTTTACAGCTGATTTTTTCATATCACTTAACACTATGACCTATTTGTCAGGTGCATCAGTCAGAACTAACTAAACACAGCTACAATATTGAAACAGACAGAGAATGTTGAAATGTTATTACAACGTGGTATTATGCAATCGTTCTCTATGCAAATTATAATTGGACTTGAACTCCAAATTGAAGCATATTCAAAATTCGAGTAAAATTGATCCCAACTGAAGTACCAGTGCGTCACGAGTCAGACTCGTCAAAATAGTGCAAGGGGTTAATTGGACGAGCAAATTTAGTTTTCTATATTTTTAAATATTTTGTGATTATTATTTTTACATTCTTCTTAAACATTTCGCAATCAAACTTCAAATACATCTACTATACAAGGGTTCCGAGTTAAACAACGTTAATTGCAAAAGCAATAAGTTGAAGTCAGACAATGTTATGTCTAGTTAGAGTTCTTTACCTGTCAATAAATTTCACAAAATCAAAACCTTATTTTCAAAAACTATTCTCATAATAATATTTTTGCACTACTCTCTGTAGTACTCTCATAACATTTTTGTGATTATAAATCTATCATTGTCACAAAAAAGGATTTATGAAGTTAACCCCTTGCACTATGAATTATTTGTCAGATGCTGCAGTCAGAACTAATCACAGCTAAAATATTAAAACAGACAAAAAGAAGTTGAAATGTTATATCAATTTGACATTATGCAACCGTTGATTATGCAAATTATAATTACACTGCAAATTGAAGCGTATTAAAAATTCGAGTAAAATTGATCACAGCGGAAGTACAAGTGCGTCATGAGTCAGAATTCATCAAAATAGTGCAAGGGGTTAACGTTGTCTGATTCTAAATCCTCATGTAATTTTTGAAATTGCCCACTAATCGTCAATTTCCCATTTCTTTGAAAAAAGTCGTCCACAATCTTCCTTATCGATTATTGGTAAGGTTGTGTTAAAATAAATACCATCAATATCGACATTATCAAGGAGATCGAACATTGCTGAGGAGAGTAACGTATTGTTAGTAATTCTTGGAACATGACATTTATAAAGATAATTTCAATAAACATTTATGTTCTTTATTCTAAACAATTTATAAATATTACAAATAATTCATAAACATTATAAATATATTACAAATATTATAATATAATATTAGTGATTTTTTTTCTTTCTGCTTATAATATATACGTATGAACATTAAAATTACCAAATTGGTCAAATGACCGATTCACAAGTTTCTTATTTTAAATTATAAAATTTGTTAAAATACTTTTCTCGAAATGTGTGTGGATTTTAATCGAAATAAGGAATCAGTGTATTTTACTTATATTTATTATTTGTTTAGTTACGTTTCAATTCATGTTTTTAAATTTTGTATACGCTGCTACAGGTAGTATTCATAATATTAAGAAAAATAGAGTTGTGAAAACTTCAATATTCAAATTTGTGTGACAATCCTATCTAAAATCAGTTATTGCTGTTGAGGCTTTCGGGTGTAAGCCGTGTCCTAAAGGAAGAAGATTCCCAACGTTTCGCCAGCATTGCAGCTAGCTTCATCAGGGGTTCCGAGGACACACTGATACACACACTGGTATCAGTGTGTCCTCGGAACCCCTGATGAAGCTAGCTGCAATGCTGGCGAAACGTTGGGAATCTTCTTCCTTTAGGACACGGCTTACACCCGAAAGCCTCAACAGCAATAACTGTCTGAAGCCGGGCCGTGAAAGCCTCAAGTTTCTCTATCTAAAATCGATTAAAATTTAATTTTTCGTTTTTTCTTTTTTACAAAACTAAATGCTTTAAAATTTTGTAATGTTAAAAATTGTATTATATGTGAAAATGTTCGTATATAATCGGAGTCTATATTACCTTGCATCTTTAGTCTTAATGGAAAGTGTTTCCAACTGAGCTCAAAGATGTCTCTACACGAAGCATTGATACCGTTCAGTTTTAAGTTCAATTTTAATTTAAATTTTAGTTTAGTTGATTGGCTTTCTTCATTACAAAAATGGTGATTGAGACACAGTCTCATTTTACCCAAGAACTATATTATCCATAATCATTCAATTTTAAAAGGAATAAAATAACGGAAGTAGGTGTTGTCGTCGCTTTCTTTGTTTTCTCAGTTATAAAAGAAGTTCTTCTTTTTGATATACCTTTGGTCCTAGTAGATCAGTATATTTCAAAATTGCCTGAAAGATGTTTCTAAATAAGGCACCGATATCATTTAATTTTGAAAAGTATAAATTAAGGGGATTTGAATTATTACAATTTAAATATTATTTTTTTAGTTGCAAAAATTTCACCTCTTTTACCGATCTTAATCGATCAATATGTTTTAAACAGGGATCAAAGATGCTTTTATATGCAACATTATCACTTGAGTTTAAGAAAGTAAATGTTAGTTATGTTTTGGCGGGAACAGTTCTCCAACCTCATTGCTACTTTTTTGAAAAATTACACGAAATGAATTTTTTTGAAAATTTTGTTTTGCTTGTTCTTAACTTTCAAAGATTGTCTTCTTTAAAAACTAGTTTTGTAGACGTTATTTTTTTGTTTTTGATTTTAAACACCTGTGTTCTTTGAAAGTAATATTTTTTAAATCTTGCACTTTCTTTTAAACAAAATATATTTGCCGATTAAGCGATTATCGACAATGATAATGACAATGACAACGATAATTATTCCGTGAAATATAAGTAAAAATTTGTTTGCTGTAACATTGATTTTTAAAGTTGTATGTTTATATTGAATATTATTTTATATTCAAGCAATATTTATTTAAAACACGATATTTGATCCAGACACAAGTTTTCTAAGGCTCCTTTTTTGTTGCTAGTATAGTTCTTTTCACTATACTTATACTTATAGCATTCTTCTATGTACCATACTTACTTTCTATAGTATTTCTGTAATATGTAGTTTTTATACCTTCCATACTATTTCTGTGCTAATATATAGATTCTATACCTTCTGTACTATTTCTATACTAGTACATGTTTTTTGCACTAGTATATTTTCATTCATATTTCTCCCTAGATCACTGGAAACAAATTTCAAAACACTACACATCCACTCCATACAATCTCATACAACAAAAACAATGTAAAATTCTAGTTCTGATTCAGAAGCAGTATATAAATATTTGTATGCAATTAAAATTGCAGTCTAGTAAATGTATACAAAAACGATAATTCCTATACATATAAAAATGTATGCAATAAAGGTTGCAGTTCATTTTATAACAGTTTCCTTTGTACAGAAAAAACGACGACCAAATTACGATTATTCCGCAACTGATCGAAAATTTCACCAGTTTCATTCGATCACTGGTATCAATTTCACTAGTTGACCGTTTAATTTACGACCTCTCTGGAGGTTTAATTAAAAATTTCGCTACAAGTACTGCAAATACGGCTAAAAATGATAAACAAGAAAGGAAAGGTGGTTAACAATTAGAGAATCAGATACTTCGGTGCAAAATTTATTTAAAGCTAAGGTCTGTACAGTTTAAGCGGGGATGTGCTCGCCTTGCGGTTGGAAGCCATTTTCGTCAGCGACGTAGTTGACGGTATACCTCACATTGGTGTGAGGGTCTACCCAGGTGAAGCTACCACGAACAGCCAATGCTTCATTTTCGGTTCCTTGGTTCAGCAATTCCGCGCTTTCTTGATGAGCTTGACCGTTCGAGAGTTCGTAGCCGTAATTGTAACCGCCGAGTCCAATGTTGTCAGAGAGTGTTTCCTTAACGAGGACAACATCCTGGGGTTGACCTTGAGGGGCAGCATAGGCCACAGCGACAACGACAGCGAAAACAGCGATCTGCAAAGAAAGGAGAACGCTTAGCACCTCGATCAGAAAATGCAATGCAAATACGTGAAACTGTCTCTCTGCATCGCATGTTAATTCGTAAAATATACAACTTTCAGCGACATCGGTGAAACTAAAAACTTTTTACCGAGTATCATGTTCGTTTTGTACCGGGTACTTTTATTATTTTACCTATTGGAATTTTAGATGGGGGATTGTGAAAAAAATTACTGTAGTTTCTAATTTTCGCACGTTTCGACCTAACGTAGTAAAGGAGTATGGTTATTTCTGTAAAATGCATTAAACTGCGGTTTAAGAATACGATATAATCTTTTTATACCGACGAAATTGTGATAGTGAACAAACGTCACTAGTGTATGTGAAAATTTATATACTATAGTGAGAATCGACTGTATTGAAAAATAAAAATAAAAGATTACTAATTATACTAACAAACACGTTATTTTTTAATAAATTGACCATTAGTCCCCGTTGATCCATGCCTCAAATTTTGAATAATTAATAAAAGAAAAAAGAATGGTGAATTTTATACAGCACTAGTACTTAGTTACTGCACATTAACTAGCTCGTTTCAAAGATAGAAAATCAAATACGATTTGATGACATTTATGGTATATCAATTTAAAGCTTAAAGTCCAATGAAATGACTGCATAGATATTTTGTTAATATTTTGAATACAAATTGTCTGGTTGTCTGTAATAACAAATAGTGATCGATTTCGTAGCTTCTACATTGTGACACAATTTGATGACATAAAACTGTCGCAAAATAACAGTTATATTTCATGAATTTAATATTTGTTAAAAACGACAATACCATTTTGTTAATATTCTTAATAAGAAACTGGCGAATGTTAAATAATTATTATACTTTGTTATATAGACATCGTATTATTATATAGTGTATTATACTGCATTATGATACAGTGCATAGAGTAATCGAACAAACAATTTCTTGACAGTCACTTTGTATTAAAAAAGTGTATGAAAAGAATAAACAGGCATTCTCAAAAAACTTTAAGCTTTAATTTGATATATCACAAGTAGTATTTTATAACGCTTTTATGTCATCAAATTGTATCAGATGTTTTTTGACGTTTCAAACTATAATAGTAACGTTTGTAGGCGTTCATTTTCACTGTGGTCGTTAACGCGTTAATTGCTCCGATTCGTCACTGTCTTCTCGATCGCGAGAACTAATTTTCCAGGATAACGCGTTACATAAAACGAACGAAGATCCGTTAAGTGATTTACTTAAATATAAGTCTACAACCGTGTTTATATTCGAATAGGGCAGAAGAACAATGATGCTGATAGTTCGTATAATTGCGAGGTGTATTATACTGTTAATGGTACATAACGATCATGTGCGCGCACGTTAATTACTCGTTCGTAACCGTTCTGCTAATCGTCGACGATCTCGTAAACGGTTTGAATTTCCAGGATAAACAGAAAAAACATATTTTCCGAATCGGACACATGAATACTAATATTGTCCTTTTGAAAAGTTAGGTTAGGTTAATCCACCGGGTTTCGTTAAAAAAATACTACGTCTTCATTTCTAAGAGACAAAGACACTTTTTCAATTTTGGATAAAGTTATATTATTTCATAATAATAAAACGAAATTTATATTTTGGAATTGTCTGGTTTGAAATATTCTTTTTGCAGAACATTTGCAATTTTCTATTATTATTTTGAACTGTTTCGAATAATTCAATTCTGAAATTTTTTATTTTGAAACATTCTATTTTAAAGTTTCTCATTTTAGAATATTTTATTTTCAAATATACTAATTTGTAACAAATTAAAATGGTCTATAGCGAACGAGTTTCAAATCGATAAATAAATGTTTTCAAAAATTGTAACTTCGAGTTATTTCCAAAGAGAAAAATATTTTTGAAATTTGTATGACGATCGAGCACTGATTAATTACAAAACACCCTGTGTGCACTTAATATCCGGTTAAGAGTTAATGAAGACAACACGCACCAGCTTCATGATTGATGTAGTTTTTCTTTTGGAGTATCTCCTTTGAGAAAATGTAGCAGATGTTAACTCGAGATGAGCTAGATCACAATACTGGTTCCATGGTGGTCCGGGACGATTATATAGTCGGATTTCGATATGAATTTTACCCCTTCCATCGTGCAGACCCAAAATTCTTCAGAGAAGATGTTGTAATCGTCGAATGGCATTGGCCACTTGGTGATGGTAGAACGATGACCGATGAAGGAAGAGACAGTGAATGTCAGGTAGAAATTCGAGGAAGAGCAGCGAAAATCTTCTGGTTTCACCACAGCCCTGTTTCGTCCGATTTACGAGGGTCTGACCAAACTTGGTTTGGACAATGTGTGCAGTTGATGTCAGAATATTCTTATTAAATGCAGAGCGTAGGTTTGATATACTGATACAGGAAATTAAGTTCAAGAAGAGGTAGCTTCATATTGGATATGGGGTAACTGTACGTAACATGGGATTTTTTATTGTACTCCTTAATCATCGTGGAACGTGTATTTCGGTTCATGATTCAGAGGAGTGATTATAGTGGTGCCGTGTATGATTGTAAAATCGAGTAGTGGATGATTCTATGTGAAAAAATAAATTGGAAATATAAGATGCAATTTGTTAACATAATTTCGAAAAATTGAAATCGACTGTTAAAATATTTATAAGAAAGTTTGTTTATTGCAAGAGACATGATACCTTTAAGAATTTTGTAGTTAATTCAACAAATAATGAATGTTATAAATTTATACATGTAATTATTGATATCCATAAAATTATTATTATATTAGCCCTTTATGATGTTACTTATGTGCATATTTACTTGTGCATATTATGTGTATATTTATGTTCATATCATACTTGCGCCTAAATTAATCATATTTTACCTAATAGTATAATGAAGAGTAATAGTATTAATAGTACTAATACTAATATTAATGGTAATATAAAGGACAATGATGATACATTGTTTGATAATACATTTTACTGATATTAATGATTACGTTCATAAATTTATGACACCCATTATTTGTTAATTTGAAAAAAGGTTAGTTAAAATTGTTATCTTTCTTGCAGTAAATAAATATTCTTATAAATATTATGAGAAATATACGATCTGAATTTACTCGAAAATCAAACTTTTAAAAATAGTAGATTTTTATTAGCATATCGACATTTGATATGAACAATGTTGCAAACATTAAAACAAAATTGTTAATACAAACGTATTAGAAGAAAATTAAAAGAAAATAACCATTCTTTTATTACAATTAAAACTATTGTTAATTATTAAAAATCAAACATTGTAATTTATTTCTTAACTTTCAGTATTAAAAACATTAAATTTTTAATTGAATTCGATATCTATCAAGCACAATTCAAAATTATTTAAAATAATTTTACAACAGAAGTTTTGAATAAAATTAAGATATTTGAAAACGGAAAATAATTTTTCCTTGAATGAAAATTCCTTCATAAATCGTGTAATCGAAATTTTGGATGAAACAATTTTTTGAAAATAGTGAATCATTTTTAATTCGAAAACTTGTTTGAAATTTGATTGCAGATCTTATTTAAAATAAAATTTTATTTCAACCAAAATTTAATTTTATATTATTTTCGAATAATTACTAGGGTAAAAGGATTCTAATAAATAATTTAATCTTGATTCATAAATATCTATATTTTATTTGTAATTTGAGTCATAAGATATACATTATTTGAAATAATGTCTAATTCTGTCATCAAATCATTTTCAAAGATTTTAGCATATTTTTTAGGAACTTCTGCAGATGCATTCTGAGTGTTTATTTAAATTTAGGATCTTTACATATTATTTAAGATATTATTTAACATAATAAATAATCATACGATCTGAAATATTTTAATAGGTTTTACAGACTTTTGCCAGATTTTTTAAAAGTCTATGACAATAAACTGACATAAAGAACTAAGAGTTTCTGCAATATATTAAGAGTAAAAATATATATTTGTCTATTTCGAAAGGGACACATCACATTTCATTTATTGCCTATAAAAAAGTAGTAGTAGTATTAAATAAATATAATTAAATAATCAAAGCAAGTTTAACAATGTCAAGCCATGAACAAAAATTAAGAGACAGAAATACAAACTAGTATCTTGTCTCTTAACTATTGTTTATTTTTATCATTATTGAAACCATAGAAAGAAAGTTTAATTGATGCTACTTATTCGATAACTTAACAATAAAATAATTTTAATGCTAAAATGAAATTGTAAAATAAATAGTGATATTAAAATAAAAATTTATAATTGTATTTAACATTGAATTAAGTATTTAATATTTTAAATACCAAAATAGAATACACACAAAATGATAATACTAAAATGAAAAGTACTAGGAAATGCTACAATGAAATAATAAAATCAGTGCAATAACAATATTAACATAAAATGAAAATTTTCAATTTGGTATACAAAAATGTTATACACAGAAAATAATGGAATTGCATTATTTCGATTAGTATACCTATTGATAAAAAATGTTAGTATTTTAGAAAACGAATTTTATCTTAAATTATATATCGTTCATTTTAAAAATATATGTTAAGAACATAAAATTGAAAATAATTAAAGTTCAGTAGACCCTAAATTTAAAAAAATGCTTGTCAGTATTTGGAGAGATTTATTTCACGTTGCACAATCAAAAATTCCGTCAAATGTATTGCTAGTGAAGCTAGGTAAGAGTTCTCCAATGGATCAACATAACTCAATACAAATTGGATTTATCCCTGCGTTACAACACAAGAATCTTTGCCATTCACTGTCGTTTACATTTTATATAGTTATTGGTCATCCATCAAAATCGTATGTAACATTCGAAGGTCATGTAAATTAGTATTCAGCTTTTCAAAAGATGAGTCTTAATGTATGACAAGCAACAGTAATAAATTAATAAACTTCGGACGATGAAGCTTTATTAATTGCGACCTAGATTTATAAAATACAATGATGTTTCAACTAAAGGCTCATTTTTCAATAACAATTTAAACCTCGCTTAACCTTAGTTTTTATCAAGTTTCTAAATTCATTTAAACATAGTTTTTACTGTACATATTTTACTATTCTTCAATAAATAGTTAAACTTAAAACGTAGTTTAAACTTAGATTATTTGCAAGTAGAAAATGGTGGTTCAACTATTAGTAAATAAATCTATAAAAGTCGTTGTAATAGTTTATTCACTGTTACTTCATAAAGTAAAAGTACGATTTATTTTACAGAGATTTTGTTTTTAAAAAATGAGAACATAACAAATTTCATTTAATTACAGGCTATTTCTTCATATTTTGGTTAAATATTGTTTTTATAAGTAAAGCGAAAAGAAATTATTTCAGTTTGATTAGAATTTATATTGCTTTTCAAACTATGGTTGAAGAACTGGCCCTTAGGTACACAAATTTTTAAACGATCAAGTTTTATAAAAAGGATTGTCAGTTAAAATATTATAAATTTATAGGATTTATATGTATATTATAAATTTAAAATGTTAAGCAATTCTTAGTACATATTTCTTTATTTTCGAGTTATGAATTTGAATAAAATTAAATAGACTTTATTATTAAGTAAGTACAATCTGTAATTTGTATAGAGTAAATTTCTTCGTTAATGTGAAAAATATTTTTACTCGTCTTATAGTAATTTAAAGAACTTTTCCAACAAATGAAGTGGAATAACATATAATTCTCATCAAAGTTGCAAGAGTAACCTCAACAAAATTATTAAATAAAAATATTCAAATTCATAATTGATAGTTAATGCAGACAAAAATTAGCTTCTTCATTATATAAGTTTATATAAATATAGATAAATATTTTATACAACAATATTTGAAAATGATTATTAATATTTACTTTTATAATATTAATTTTTAACTACTTGTTTATTAAATGAATTTTTAAATTTATTTGCATAGACGAATTCAATATTTAGAAATACACAAACTGCATTTCAAAAATTTTTCTCTACAATAAATAGTTTTCGGAATATTTCACTTGTGAGTGTATTTTACAATTTCTCATTTCTGCAGTAGGATATAAAAGAAATTCTATGGCGATTTTAAGAAGATCTTAGGAAGATTTTAGGGAAATTTTGTAAAGAGTCCGAAGACAGTTTAAAAAGAACCTAGAACAAGCGTGACTAACTTTCTTAGGTGCACGTGTCAAAAATGTAGAAATAATATTTGTCAAAGTGATACCTTAAGAGTACTAAAACTACTAGAAAATTAATTACTGTAAAATGTCATTGAAAGTAGTTTAAAAATTAATGTAATGACTTTATAACTTGACGTACACAATGTCAAATACCTACAAATCAAAATCAATTATATTTATTAGTGAAATTTTTGTTGTTTTATAATTGATAGTAAATGCTTTCTATGAGATTTATATTTTGACATATTTAAAAATACACGCGCTGAATTAAATTCATTAAAAAATGTAATAATTCCTTGATTGAAAATTCCTAAATTTCTAAATTTTTCAATCTTCAATTGCCAAACTTTCAAAAGATCAAATTTCTGAATTTTCAAATTCTCAAATTTTCAAACACTCAAAAGATCATATTTACAAATTTCCGAATTTTCAAATCCTCAAATTTCTAAATACTCCAGTTCTCAAATCCCAAAATTTTCAAAGTCATACACATTCAAATTTACTGTCACCACATTCTAAAATTCCTAAATATTCATGTTCACTATCCCTATATTTTTTTAATTTTCAAATTATCGATTCCAAAATTTTCAAAAGCTATAATTTCAAAATTCTTAAATTTGTAAATACCACAATTTACAAATTTACAAATCTCTGAGTTACCAATTCCTCAAATATTCAAATTTACAAACCCCTCCATTTCCAAATTCCCAAATTTATAAATTCTCAAATTCCTACATTTCCAAGTACCCAAATTTATAAATTCTCAAATTCCTACATTCCCAAGTTCCCAAATTTATAAATTCTCAAATTCCTACATTCCCAAGTTCCCAAATTCGCAAATTCCCAAATTCTCAAATTCCCAAATTCTCAAATTCCCAAATTTCCAAATTCTCAAATTTTCAATTCCCCAAATTCCCAAATTCCCAAATTCTCAATTTCCGAATCCCAAAATTCTCAAATTTCCATGTTCCCAAATTCTCAAATTCCTAAATTTCCAAATGTCCAAATCCCTAAATCTACAAATTTCCATATTTCAAAACCTTTAAAAATCTCAAAAATTCCAAATTCTTAGATTTCCAAATCACTACGCTCTCAAAATACCAAATTTCTAAACTTTCATATGCCTATATTCTCAAATTCCCTTTCCAAAGCCTCGAAAGACCAAACTCCTATATTTTCAAATCCTTAAATGCCCAAACTCGCATTCAACTCCTAAACTCCCCAAAATTTCCTAAATTACCAAATTGCCACTTTCCAACTTTCTAGAAACTTATAAATCTAAGAATTTGCAATCTCCGTACATCTTCATCAGCTCGTCGCCGCACGCGTCGTGCATGTCAATTGCCACGAGCTTGTAAATGAGTACTTGATTTCATCAAGGTTGTATCGTACCAGAAAAATGAAAACAACATATTAGCTATTCTTATTTTTCCTCCAACAATTTTCCTTCCCCACTAATGTATGCAAAACTTACTCACAATTTATTCATTTCTATGAAAAAATATGTATAGATTGATGTAAGCTGTCGACAAATCAAATTTCCAAACTGTTTTTCATCCTTTTCATCTTCTTCCTCTTCGTCGAATGGCATAATCATTAATTCCCTCATGAAGTCCTCGTGTCAAAGCGTCAAAACATCGCGTTTCGCGGACTCTGCCGACAATAAATGTATAAATCTTGCAAATATATTCATAGTGGCAACAGTTAAAAATAAAGCTCACCGGGATGAGCGAAGATTACGTCAAGGCGACCTTGTCTTTCCTCCGAGTTGTTCTTCCGGGAGGAGCATCGAAAATGGCGCCATTGTAGAATGAAAGGCAGGAAAGAAGTAGGTGCAGAAGTTCGAAAAGAAAGTGTTCGGTGTTACATAAGCAAGTTGGCCGCTTATGCTAATACGCGAAAGAACAAGTATCGGTGCAGAGAAGTAGAGAGGGAAGAAGACGAGTCTCGGATGAGAAGAAATGTATGCTGTCTGTGTCGTGTGTGCTAATGATTTTTTCTCCGCTTTTTATGTCCATGTAATTGATCGAAAGCTGAAGAACGATCGGCGTAATCAAACGTACGTACGGCTAATTGACAAGCAGTTATATTATGAACCGTGAATATGTGAATATCTTGCAAATTCAGATATAGTGATGTGAAAAATTAACATATTAATGCTGCTTTTATAAAATACTGTTTTTTATGTAGACAGTATGTCTGAAAAGTAACGGAACTTTTTAAATTTAAGGAACAATATTAGCGACATCTATAAAAACAATATGCTATTTGAAAACAGTATTCCTCCCCTACAAAACAAACCAATCGTTATTGGAATCGAGCAACGAATTGTAAACTTATAGCGTTTAAAGCGACAGAACCTTTTGTCACCGTGTCACAAAATCACGATGGAGCAAAGAGCGAATATTAAATTCTGCTCGGTAAAGCTCGGTAAAACTTTTACAGAAACATTTGAATTAATGAAAAATGTTTATCGCGACGATTGTTTATCCCGTACACGCGTGTTCGAGTGGTATAAGCGATTCCAGGATGGTCGTGATACTTTGGAAGACGACCCAAAGCCAGGTTTTGGGTTTTTCTAAATTCTAAACGATTCTAAAGGTATCATACTTCGGGAATTCGTTCCACAGGGACAAAATATTAATGGCGAATATTATCTGGGTGTTATGGAACGTTTGTGGAAAAGAATCGTTCGTGTGAGGCCCGAATATTGAGCGCCAGGGAGTTGCTTTCTGTCGCATGATAATGCACCATGTCACAGAACTGTCGCAGTTCGTGAATTTTTGACGAAAAAACAAGTCTGTGTGCTCCAACATCCTCCATATTCGCCTGACTTATCTCCATGCGATTACTTCCTTTTTTCTAAAATTCAAATTAGTCTTGAAAGGAACGTTTTATGACACTGTTACACAAGTCCAAGCAGCTGTGACAAGGGTGATTGAAGCGATTCCGCAAAACGACATAAAAAAATCTATGTTAACATTGCCTGAGCGTACCCAGCGGTGTATTGATGCAGAAGAGATGTATTTTGAATAAAAAAAATTAATTTTGGCAAAATAACTAATACTTTTTTTTTCTTTGAAAAGTTCCGTTACTTTTCAGACACACTGTGTATATGGTGTATTAGTACATGATACAATATAGTATTATATTTTATTAGCAACACGATGTCCTGTATCAACTTTTTATATTTCTATTGTTTGAGAAATTGGGTGACCCTCAGTTGTTTGAATGGAATGCTATGTATTTTTTGATGTATGAAAGCGCGTTTTAAGGTACATTCATTTACGTGCATGACTATGACCTTCAAGACCGTGCAAGGACAGAAATTAAGAAAATAGATTAAACATTCTGTAATATTGTATTTGTTAGTATTTTGGTAGTACAAATTGATAGAATTACATATCACAATATGTCAACATTGTAAGTTCATATTGGAAATACAAATAATACTGTAGTTACTTCGCTCAAATTCTATTAAAGTTATTTAAGTAAAATAATAAATGATCTTATCAACTCTTATGTCAAATTATTTGTTATTTTATTTGAATGACTTAATTAATTCAAATAAAGAATTGTTTAAAAACAGTTTATTGGGATTTCATACAAATTAAAGTTACCTTTTCTATCTTATCTCTAGAATAAAAATAATAAGTTAACTGCAATAATTTAGTTCTTGAAATTGTTAATTTTTATTTTATAAAAATTTTCCATTTGCTCTTTCATTTTTTATTCGTACTATTAATTATTAAGTATAATTATAATATATACAAGTGACTGTATAATATATACAAGGGTGTAATATAATTAAGAATGGAGTAATTTTATCGTGTCCGTGAACTATAATTTGTAAATATATGTGTTAAATACACTTATTCTGATCACTTTTGGACTACAAATTTTTTATAACAATAAACGGCAATTTTTTATAACATTGAACAATGGATGAAAAATTATAAATAATTACAACATTTGTATAATTTACAATTGTCACAACTTGTACGTTTAATACTGTTACATATTTATAGGCGCTACATTTCTTATAAACAACTATTTTTGTAAACACCAAAATTTATATAAAAAATTTATCAACTCTTATCTATCGTTTAAAAGAATCCTTTAATACGAATTTACTAAGATTCTTTATCGTTTATCCCTAAGTGAAATTATAGCAATTGATAATAATAACGAAGAACGATTATAATTAATCATCCTCTAACCATAGTAAAAAAATAATTAATAATGTTACATTATGAATGATGGAAGTTTGAGGGATCTACGATACTGGAAGGATATTTATTTTGAAAGTGCTGCAAGTCCAATTTTAGATTGAGATTATTTTAGTCGAATATATTATGGTATATTAGTTTTGGTACATTTTAATAATATGGTCAATATTGTGAAAAACTGCAAACTGTATATTGGTGATATAACCTCAATATGAGGATCTATAGGTCTACCTAGGTATCATTGCTAATTTCTATTATCAGCTTGCAAGTAAGGTCTAGTTTACTTTCTAATAAATACCCGACAAAGTTGATAAAAAAAATGTTTCAAAAAAATTGAAAAGAAGAATAACTCAGCAACTTAAATATCCGTTTAATTTTGAAAGTGAAGCAATTTTATTTGGATGATAAACATACATTATCTAACACCACAAAATACAAAAAATCTGTTTATTAATGCTTGCCAATATCTTTAAATTTATCAAAATGCAAACCCTTAAATATCTTGCAGTAACAAAAAATGAGCTTGCCCTACTTTCAAATTAAACGACTCATATTAAAAGAAACTTAACCTCCTTATGATTTTCTCAACATGTTACGTCAGTGCTAGCTAACTGTCCACTGCTGCAATGTTAAAACAAACAAAGAAAGTTGAAATCCATAGGTACATAATTTTGTCATGTTTGAATTGTAGATGGCGTCATACGTGTGACACAATATAAACTAGGGGGTTAAAATTGTGCAAATCAGAAGTTTAGAAACAGAAGGAACTTAAAGCAGATAGATGGATAGATAAATGGATAGATAAATGGATAAATAATAGATAGATAATAGATAGATAATAGATAGATAATTGATAGATAATTGATAGATAATAGAAGAGTTCATAAACACATGCAAGTAGATCCTTAAATTTTAAAAATGCAATAGCAAAAAAGAAGTAAACAGTAGTCATTCGATATAAGTAAAAAATTCCTATACGATATAAGCAAGCAGTAGGCATATTGTTTTGCCTACTAAACTTTTCTACGTTCGAAACATCAATCAACGTAGGATCTGTACGATATGTGCAAAAGTTCAGACGCACAAGATGTGCTTATATCTAATCATCATTATATTTCGAAAAACGTTCATGTTCGTAAAAGTTCCTTAATCCTTTCGATGAGATACCGTAATTCCTTCGAGAATGAACGATTACTGTTTAATTTACCCAAATTTGTACAAGATCTTATATAATTTATATCGGTTACGCTTTTATAGCCGAAAGAACCAAGTATTGGGTCAACGATGCTCGAATCGGAGTCCATTAAATGGTACGCACAGGAGTCGTAAAGTTATCGTATAATACGAGAGAAAGAGATTCTTCAAAGAGAATTATGTAATCAGTTTACGTTTAATATTATTCGATATCTTCTGTGGTCGCTTCTTTATATTGATTTCACTTTCATCCACTTTCTAACCTAAAAAAATAATATTTATTTTCTAATTTCACTGTAAATCAATAGTTACATGTCAAAAGTAGAAAAGGAAAAAGTTGCAGCATATCCGGAAGAAATTTTGGAATAAAAATTTCTCAAATGCCGCACTATATTACAATATAGTAAATTTAATAGAAGTAGAATGATATTTATTTTTCTTCACATTTCTTTGAAAATATATACCATAAGCAAGCAAATAAAACATTACTGCTTTCGAAAGTGGTTTTTGATACTTAAAAAATGTTTACTTTTGGGATTTCCGATTTTTGGAATTTTTGGAATTTGGGAACTTTGAAACTTAGAGGCCTTGGAATTTCAGAACTTAAGGACTTTGATATTTTGAAATTTTGGGAGTTCAAAATTTTGAAATTTTGAAAGTATGAAATTTTCAAAGTTTTCAAGTTTGATATTTTCGAACATTAGGGTTTTGAAATTCTAGGATTTGAATCTGTACAATTTTAGGACCTTAGAATTTTGAAACATTAGAATTTCGGAACTTTGGAATTTGGGAGCTTTAAGACTTCGAAATTTTTAAAGTTTGGAATGTTGAAACTTTGTAGCATAAGAATCTTGAAAAATTAATTTCCGAATTGTTGAACTTTAGGACTCTAAAAGATTTTAATTTCTAAATATTGAAGCGTTGGTTCTTTTTTAATGAAATGACATATTCTTTTTATGAATAATCAAGTTGAGCGTCTTAAGACAAGTATAATGATCCAAGGTCATTCCAGGCGTTGAAAGTCAACTACAGTAGAAAATAATTCAATTTATGCAAACGATCGAACACTTTTACTGTCTTGTCTAATTGTTGATAATGTCACTTTTGAAGAATTTGAACAAGCATTCTGTCATGTTTAACACATATGTTATATTTATTTATATCCATGGACACCGTATAATTAGTTACTAATATACTATCGTTTAATTCATTTGAATACGGCTCGAATTTTGAAAACGCATTATGTAAGAGTAAGTAAATCATCAAAATGTTCGATAATTTCGTCAAAATGAACTATTTTCCATCAGAGTTGATCCTTAACGACCTTGAATCTTATACGTCATTGTATGCACCTTAAAATGACCTACTAGGTTATGTGTGATAAAAATATATATTCGCAGTTTTAAAATAGTAAAACTATAAATGAAGTATTAAAGAGTTCGATAATTTTAAAAAAGTGATATGTTCATTTATTTTCTTCTAGAAAGATAAAAGATACTTACATTAGGTTTTACTTATATAGATTTGTCCTTTTTGTAACATTATTAACACTATGAAATTCCCAAATTCTTAGATACTTTAATCCTCAAATTTTTAAAACTTTAGAGCTGCATTTTCTTCAAATTCCAAATTCTCAAACTCCAAATATATTTTCAAATTCATAAATGCCCAAGTACTCAAAGCCTCAAATACTAAAATTCTTAAATTCATACATTTTCAAATTCCAAAAACTCTCGACCATCAATATGCCTAAATTTTCAAATTCCGAAAACTCCAAATTTTTATATCCTAAAATTCTTAAATTTACAAATTTCTAGATTTTGCAATTTAAAAATGAAATATCCAAAATTTCAAATTTACAAATTCTTAAAACATCAGATTCTCAAAGCATGATATTCACAAATTCTCAAAGCCCAAAAATTTCATATTTTCAAATCCCAAAATTTCTACGTACTTAAATTAACAAATTCTCAAATTCTTAAATTTTGAAATTCCAAAAACCCCTAATTTCCGTATTCCTATATTCTTAAGTTCCAAAAACTTCATGCATCCATAAACCCAAATTTCCAAATATCTAAATACCAAATTCTAGAATCCTCAAATTATCAAATTTCCAAAATTTTTGAAACCCTAAATTCTCAAAGCTTCATATTTTTAAATTTTCAAATTCATATGTTCTCAAATTTCCATGTTTTCAAACCCCAAAATCCCAAAATCTTCCAATCCTAAATTTCCAAATGTGTTAATATTAAAAATTCTAAATGTCGAAACTTTCCATGAAGGAAGTCAAATATGAACTCGAGTGTACACTCAGGTCCAACGTAAACTTCTTTTGGATAAAATGAATACTTATCTAAATTTGATAATTTTTATAATTTCTTATTTCCAACTTATCAAATTTCCAAGTCTAAATTTTCAAGATTTCAAGCGTACAGATTTCTAAATTTTTATATTTGCATACCCCTTAATTTCGAATATTTCAATTTGTGGATTTCACAAATTTTCCAAATTCTTAAATCGTCAAATTTCCAGGTCTCTAAATTGCCAAATTACTAAATTTTCAGCGTTCATATATCTAAATTTTCAAATTAGTATACCTTTGACTTTCCAAGATTTCAAATTCACAAATTTTCAAATTTCCAAATTTCCAAATTTCCAAATTTCCTCATTTCCAAATTTCCAAATTTCCAAATTTCCAAATTTCCAAATTTCCAAATTTCCAAATTTCCAAATTTCCAAATTTCCAAATTTCCAAATTTCCAAATTTCCAAATTTCCAAATTTCCAAATTTCCAAATTTCCAAATTTCC
The DNA here is from genome assembly GCA_945859595.2 of Megachile willughbiella. Classification (NCBI taxonomy): domain Eukaryota; kingdom Metazoa; phylum Arthropoda; class Insecta; order Hymenoptera; family Megachilidae; genus Megachile; species Megachile willughbiella. The sequence goes on from OX243796.1 coordinate 19,306,731, forward strand.
AAATTTCCAAATTTCCAAATTTCCAAATTTCCAAATTTCCAAATTTCCAAATTTCCAAATTTCCAAATTTCCAAATTTCCAAATTTCCAAATTTCCAAATTTCCAAATTTCCAAATTTCCAAATTTCCAAATTTCCAAATTTCCAAATTTCCAAATTTCCAAATTTCCAAATTTCCAAATTTCCAAATTTCCAAATTTCCAAATTTCCAAATTTCCAAATTTCCAAATTTCCAAATTTCCAAATTTCCAAATTTCCAAATTCCTAAATTACTAAATTTCTAAACTTTCAAACGTTCAAATGTCTAAATTTCCACATTACTAAATTTCTAAACTTTCAAACGTTCAAATTTCTAAATTTCCAAATTTGCAAACGACCAATTCCCAAATTACTAAATATACACTCAACCAATTCCCCAATTTGTAAATTACCAAATTTTCGAATTCGCAAACGTCCAAAATCCAAATTCCCAAATTCCTTCATTTCCAAATTCTCAACTGCTCCAGTTTCCTGAATCGCCTTTCCAAGTAAATAAAATTTCCTCCAAAAGCCAGATTTGTTCCTCACTGTACTCACTTCTCATTCTAAACAAATTTAATTCTCGTACATATTTTCCCATCACCAATACAATTTCAAGTATTTAATGGATCTATTTCAAGTCCTTCACCCTGTATACACAGATGTTTCCTTGGCAAAAAAATTCCGCTTCGAAATCGATACCGAAATCAATCACGATCGATTTCTATCCTCATCAATTCCGATCGTGCATACTTTCAGTGAAATTTCCGTTGATCAGGTTTCGTTTGGGGCTTCCCCAACTCACGGTATCTTCTGTTCACCGTAAATATAGGTGGCACGACATTAGATAACCATTTGAGTTTGTACAAGCTCGTGCATCAGCCACGGGTCGTGACTTTTCCTTTTTTACTAGGTTCATCGTGAGGCGCGACGTTATTGTATAATCGATTGTGCACGAAGCGGAGGAGGATCCTCTTTCGGTTAGAGGGCAAAAACTTCGAACAGTTAGTACAATATTTAACGTGGTGGTAATAAAGATGTCTAAACAGCCGTTCACTCCTGCAATAAATTATATATTCGATGCTTTCATTTAAATTGTTTAACGTTCAGATTTTTATGCGTTGAATCAAATTAAAAATTAACTTCGGAGTAGTATGGTTATGGACAGAAATACAAATTTTTGTTTTCAAACATGTATTATCTTAAAAATGTTAAAAGTTCTTCGGTAGCTTTTCATAATTAATTTTATGTATTCTCCTAAATAACAAGTATTATAAATATTTAAATGCGATAAAAATTTTATTATGTTGTATTAAATATAGTAAGTATGATATACGTATATTATAAGATATGTTGTATAACATATCAAATACATAACATGTCAATTGTATTACATAGCACATTATCGACAGCTTTAAATATTGCATATTGTTCAGAAGAATTCACAGAATAATTAAGTGTAGAAAGCTATTGATTAATTATTATTGTTATATCTATATTATGGTTACACTTATTGTATATTTAGTTATTTCATGGATTCTCTCCACTAACATGCATTATAATATTTAAAAATTATAATAACTGTATTGTATTCTACTAAATATAATATCACATATATGTAATATATATTATATTATATATTATTAATACATGTAAACTATTCAGGAAGATGCATAGAATAATTAAGTTAAAAAGGGTACTAAACAATTGTGATTGTTATACTTATAGTTATATCTATTGTACATTTCATTTTTCTATGAATTCTCCTGAATAACATGCCTTATAATCATTTAAATATGATAATACCTATATTATATTATATTAAATATAGCATGTTAAAATGTATTATATTATATGTTATTATTATTATCATTATATTTAAACGTTTATGATATATGTTCTTCTAGGCTCTCTCTAGGTTCTCCTTAGATTCTTCCTATATTTTCCCTACATTCTCCTTCGAATCTCCCTAGGTTCACCCTAGGTTCTTCTTCCGTTCTGTGTGAAATTTCCATAGGTTCCCCCTAGATTTTCTAAGTCCTTAAATTTCCTGCGGAATTAGAAATAAAGTTATGCTTATTAAATTTTGATAAGAAAGGAAGTACCAAACCAGTGCTAAAATACACGAAATCAATTATTTTGTTGGATCTCATGCTAATTTGAATCCATCATCGATATCTTTGCTAATGATCTGGCGGTTCCTGCAACAGATGTTACGTTTGCTTATGTAAATATTTTTAACGAGCTGATTGTCGCGATGGGTATCAGCATTAAACTATGACGATCAAACTTGTCGTCTTCCTGCTTCGTCTGGTCTAGGATTAGGTAAATAGTCATCGGATTAGAAGGAAAGTTTCGTCCATGTCAGCATCTGGTATACCGAATAACTTACTTTCATCCGAAGACGAAACGATGTCGTCTTCTTTACAGGTTAGATCATGTGACCTATTCTGATTCGACGATTCATCTTCTTAGGGTGCCTTTTCACCGAGCGAATGACTGCTCGTTTTTCCTTCATTTTGGAAAAATTTATCATTCTTCCTTTTCTGTTTATAATTCAATTTTGAATTTCGAAGAATACTGCGTGTGTAGTGGTGAAGTGTTGAATATACATGAAGATTTCGCACTTTCAAATTTAGGAATATTATTTAGAAATTTGGTAATTTAGATATTTGATAAGTTGAGAATTTAGAAAGTTAGAACTACAAATTTGCAAATTTAGATATTTATATGCTTATATATTTAGATGTACAGAAATGTAGAAATTTAGAAATTTAGGAATCTAGAAATTTAGAAACTTAGAAACTTAGAAACTTAGAACTATAAAATTTATAAAATTACAAATTTATAAATTCGGATAATTAGAAATGTAGAAATTTGAAGTTCAGAAATTTAGTAACTTAGTAATTTGAAAATATGAAAACCAGAAAATTATAAAATTAGAACATTTAAAAATTAAAAAACTAAAGAATTAGAAAATTTGAAAACTTGAAAATTAGGAACTTAGAAAATTGAAAAGTTATATAACTAGAAACTAGAGATTTAGAAAATTAGAAAATGGAAAAGTTATTAACTAGAAAAGTGCAAAATTTGATAGCTAGAAACTTAAAAAATTAGAAAATTGAAAGATCTAAAAATTGTATAATTTAAAATAAGCAATTAACCCTATTACGGTTTTCTTTTTTTCTATATTTTATTTATAACAATTCTTGACACCAATACACGACATAAATTTAGATAATAAATTTTTAATTTAACAAGGTAAACAGCACCATCATCGATCATAGATATCATATAAATATAATTATCCTAACAAGAAAATAAACTTAATGGTAAATTGTTTTTAAACACAAAAACAAACACGTTTTATGATAACTCACGCAAAAGTAATATTGTATATCTTATCTTCTCCACAAAAGTTGACTATTTAATTTGTCTGTAAGAAACTTTCAAGTATTCTGAAACATAATAATTCAACATTCATCTGAAGCTCAGATATTAACATAATTACTTTTTATTTAGAACGAAATATTTGACATGGACACCGATACATTTTTTTACTGCAGTGCTCCATATTAGCTAAAGTTGTTTCATAGCCATCAATAGTGCACTAAAAGTATGCCACTTGACCTTGACACTTGCATACGCGTACATCAGCTTTTCTGAAAGACTTAAACATTGTTTAAATGCTCTTAAGATTTTCAGTTGTTTGAATTTTTTACTCCTTTTTCAGTTTCTGGAAATGCATGGTCACATAAGTATTGTTATGAGACTTTTCGAAGCTATTATCATTTAAAATGACGGAGACACAAAGGTGAAGACAAATGCTGCGTCCCGACGCCATTTTTAAGCAACCTTTGTTAAGGCGCGACGTGTTCGATGGAAACACAAAAGAAGAATTCTTGTCATTCAGAAATTCGTTTCCTGAAAAGCAAACGCGTCTTTAGAAAGTCAGTCCTAGAAAGTTTTTAGATTGTAATTCATCGACTGTTGCGAATTCATACGTAATTTAACGTCAAATCGACGTCTATCGTAAATAATTTTTACGAATTAAGTGCTTTTTAATCATTCGTACTTCGAATAGCATGTAGTTATGTAAAACGGTATTGATACGTCAAACGGAATATTATATTACTTTTTTGTAACAATACAAAAACATCCACAATTTTTTGGTTCTATAAATAGAAACCTAAAATGAATATTATCAAGTCACTGAACTGACAGTTCAAATTAAAACTCTTTAATAATGCAGACAAAAAGAGGAAGACATCATAATCATATATCTCCTGTTTTTACAATATAGTTTGATTCGATTCAAAATTAATTGTATAATAATTCAGATTTAGAAATCTAAATTACTGTAAATTATATTAATTGGAGAATTTATGTCTTCTCTCAGTTCCACGTGTTTATAAGGAAATCTTGTTGCAATTTTTAATGTGTTGCGATCATTAATATGTCAGGAACTGTAGAGATATTTTTTAATTTTGGTCATTTTTACTTGCGAGACCACTGGTTGTACAGTAATTTTCCTTTGATACTTATACTATAAGAAACTTATACTGATACTTATATTATTATTTGATCAATTTGTCCATATGTACAACATCTTTTCCTAAGCATGAAATATACTGTAATTAGTCAAATTATCTCAGATACTGAGGCTGAATAAATTAGGTACCTAAGTACTAGAATTATCTGAATAGCTCAGTTATCCGAAACTGAGATTTGAATTTTACTGTTCAACTATTCGTCGAAGTATCGGCTTTTCGTAACACTCCTTAATGCTCTAAAACCCTAAACAGTGTACTTCTTTAAATATCACTCAAGAGAAAGCTACGTCAACAACCTTTTAAGTCAATCAGTAAAAGATTATTTTGACACCCACCGAGTCGAAACAATCTCCGTGACAACAGGTTCATACGCAAGCCTTCAAGAAATCAGTTTCAAAAAACCACGTGCACGATCGTTCGTTTCGGTTCCCAGAAAATTTCACTAGCTCTTGGAACCGTGAAACTTCGTCGAATCCAGTAATCGAACTCCAGGTATATAGTAACGAGCCTTCGACGTTAACCCTTTAAACACCAAGGTCCTTCAAGGATCCCTTTGTTCACGAAAGTCGAATCGGGTGCAGATAACAAAGAGAAGAGCCACTGATGTAATCCTCCTCAATTTCGATGAAATTTGACAGAATAATAGGGTTACAACTTAACCTACATCTAATTGAGGAGAAGTTTGAGAAGAATATATTAAAATTTAAAACAACGAGTATGTGCAAGATGTATGCGGTAATTTTAACCAATTTTAAAAAGATGTACCATATTTTCTTCTTATATTTGCATTATTTTTCGAGAAATGGTTCTTCAGTTTTTTTTGAGCGAAATACTATGCTTTACTATGATTTTTTAAATGAAATACTATGCATTTTTTAATGTTGTATGAAAGTGTGTCAAGATAAATTCACATATGGGTATGATTATGACCTACAAAATGATGCAAGGACAAAGATAAAAGAAATACATTTCTAAAAATAAATATAAGAACGTGATTAAAAGAGTGAATATGGAAAGATATGAACGTGACAAAATATGAATGTGTAACAAGCGGACATGGTGGTTTTGAAAGTTTGACTAACAAGGAAACGAATGACAGCAGATTGCATTGAGAGTTCAAAGAGTAAATGCTACATATATTGCATCGAAGAAAATTATTTTTAATTATATTGTATTTTTATTTAATTAAGTTGTGTTATTATTGTCTTCTCTGATTGTTACACTCCATATTAAACATTCTGTAATATTGTATTTATTATTGCACTATAAATTGATAGAACTACATATCACAATAGCGCAATTTAAGACAAAATTTTCAGGTACAATTTAGAATAAATGTTAGATGTGGAATCGATAATTTATTACTAAATTTAATTTATAAAAATACATCAAGAAATATATACATATTGAAAAAAATATTATTCGGTACATAATTTTTATGATATCTTACTAAAATTGTGTGTGTCAAGAATTAGTATAACTTATCCTACAAACAAAAATTTGCAGATTTTCTCTTTTTTCTCTATGGTAGCCGACTTGTTCCTCAGTAAGTACATCAAGTAACTACGATTTTCCAGTATTTTCATTATTTTCACAATATCTAGTAATATTCTCAAGAGCTTTACAATTTGTAATAGTATTATCACTAGCTTTATAGCATCTAGTGTATTCATTAGTTTCACAATTTCTAATAGTATTATTACAAACTTTATAGTGCCTAATAATCTGTTCATATACAATTTCTAATAGAAATCTGAGCTTCAAGTATAGATATAACAAAAAGTAATGTAACAGAGGGGAAAACAAAGGGGTCATGGTGAAAAGATCCACCTTGGTATGCCGAAAGAGAAACACGATCCCTTTGTGCGCGAAGTCCCTTATAAATTTAAAGCAGCTATCATTAAATTAACAAGCGGGTTCCATTGAAAGCAACAAAGTGCCAAAGAAAGAAAGAAGACTTTTCAACAAGGAACTCGCATATAAGCGAAGAATTTCGCAAGAATCCATGCTGGACCGCGTCGAGATCTCGACGTAGTCATCGTCTTCTTCGTCGCCGACGTCGTTGTCGTCGCCGCTGGTTAAAGGCGCTTCTTGCGTAAGAAAATCGGCGAACACGATGGCACGGATCGGTTAAATGCCACCACGTTGTCGGCAGATGAACCAGCACCGACACAAGCGAATAATTCGCGTCTGCACGTACACCTTTGTCGATAACTACAAAATCATTATTTACAGGTGGATCGGTAATAAGATGGAGGTTGAGGTTGTACACTCGGATGCAACGTAGGCGACCTTTGGATAAGGAGAAATATTTATGTGGACTTGATCATTTACAAAATTTCAAATTTAAGTCTTGGCTATTTGTAAATCTCTAAATTATCAAGATCTCAAATGTATAAATTTACAAATTTACAAATTTTCAAATTTACAGATCACTAAATTTACAAACCTAGAGCTTTATAAATTTACAAACCTAGAAGTTTACAAATTTACAAATATTTAAAGTTCCAATTTCTCGATTTACCAATCTCGTAAATTCTGTTTTTCGAATTTCTCAGGTTCCCAAATTCCATATTTCCCAAATTTTTAGATTAAGTATATATCTCCGATTTTCCAACTTTCCAAATTCTCAAACTCCCAAATTTTCAAATTTGTAAATTCCTAATTCCCAAATTTCCAAATCTCTAAGTTCTCAAATACCTAATTACCTAATTTCTCCATTTTCTAAATTATCAAATTTCGAATTCCCCAATTTCCCCTTTTCCCTATTTTTCAAATTTCCATATTCCTAAATTCTCAATTGCCCAAATTCCCAAATTCCCAAATTCCAAAATTCCAAAATTCCAAAATTCCAAAATTCCCAAATTCCCAAATTCCAAAATTCAAAAATTCCAAAATTCCAAAATTCCAAAATTCCAAAATTCCTATATTCCAAAATTCCAAAATTCCATAATTCCATGATTCCATAATTCCTAAATTCCTAAATTTCCCAAATTATCAAATTTCTATACTCTCCAAATTCTCAAATTGCAAATCTGCATCTTCCCAATTTCCTACAATCTCAAATTTTTTAATTTTCCTATGGAAACCAGATTTGTTTCTGACTGTACACTCAGATGTAACGTAGGCGAACTTTGAACATGGACGGATAAGTAAACTTTACAACTTATTAATTTTCTGAAATTTGATAATTTCAAATTTGGATCTTGAAATTTCTAAATTCTCAGATTTCTTAAGAATCTAATTTGTAAATTTCCAAATTCCTCAAATTTATAGCTTTCTAAATTTCTATATTTTCACGTTCTTAGTTTTTCGCCTTCCTAAAACTCAATATTTCAATTTTTAAGTTTTCACATTTCCAAACATTTCCTTATATTTCGAAACTTTTACATTTTCCAATTTCTGTAAATTAAAATTTTCATATACTAACATTTCTAAATTAGTAAATTTTCAAGTTTCTATGATTTGAATTATTCAAATTCTTAATTTTCTTAAATTCCACATTTTTCATATTTCTAGATTTTTTTAAATCTCCAAATTTTTTAAATTTCTGTATTTCTAAGGTTCTATATTTTCTCGTTTTCAAGTTTCTAAATGTTCAAATTCTTAAATTCTCAAATTTCGTGGATTAAAAAATTTCCAAAACTTTAGATTTTTAATTTTTCAGATTTTCCTAATTCCAAAATAAAATTACCTTTATTTATTTCATTTCCAAGCTTCCAGTTCCCTAAATTCCCAGAGTTCTAACTTGTAAAGTCGCGAAATCATAAAAATTCTAAAGTTCCAAAAAATCCTATCAACTAAATATTAACAAGTAAAAGATCTCACTCCTTTAGTTTCCACATATTCCCTAAGGAAGCCATATTTGCTGTTGACTGTACGGGCTGATACAATGATGATAGACTATTATGCTTCTCGTAAACTTCGGAGATTAATAATTTCTGAGGCTTGGAGGATGATTTCAAAAATTGATGGACAATGATGCAACTTTATTTAAGTGTCGTTAGCATCAACTTTCGCGAATCAATTAATATGAGGTAAGATGTGAGGTTATGTGATCAGACCAAAAAATGTCAAAGATGATTCATGCTTTATAAATGCTTATATTAAACTTTTTTTAGTTCCACACTACTTTATCTCAAAAAATTATACTTGTAATATCGTCAAATACAATATGTTAGCTGTGTAAATGATTTTTATTTGAATGATGAATAATAGATTAGGTTTTGAAACCTGTTTTGTTATAGTGAAAGTGATTGAACCTGTACGCACGTTTAGTATTTTGTAAAATTTTAACCAAAGTTGGCGGCTTTTAGTGAGGACAAAAGCTTGTTTACATATAAATTTGTATAATACAATACATGTGTAATTATTTTCATATGCATTACTTTCTAATTCATATAAAATTTTAAATGTATGTAAAATTAGTAAGTAATAACTCATGAAATATATAAAATTCTTGTATGATATATTTTTAAAATATTTCATATTTCAAATTCTCTTAAAATATTGAATACATACATATTTTATATAAAATCATGCATTATTCGAGTTAATTAATAATTATAAAATATTCAGTTCATTATAAACAATTTCTATGAAAATAACTTTAATTATTGAAATTGTTTTAATTCTAATATGAGTTGCACACATATTACATAATATAATTTTGCAATAAAATAAATCGCATATTTATAAAATCAACTTATAAAGTCAACTTTGCTACTATTTGTATAAATGTATATAATTAACAGAATTTTTAATGTAAATACATTCCATATTTTTAGATATCAGATTACACTGCTCATAAAATATTTAAAATCAAGCTTCGACATTTACTACTAATCGATGGAAACAATTTTTAAAGAAAAAACCAAATGTGAGTTTCTTAAATTCAGTCATCGTTTCTTTTTATAAGAAATGAACACTCCCTTTCTGAACATAGTTCAGAAACGTTTACATATTATTTTATTAATAGATAATAGAAGCGTTTGCATACATTTTACTGTTTTCGTGCTGCAGGTGTATGGATGAATGAAGTGAGTGGCACATTCATTCGTTGGAAGTATTCAATTAAGAATTAATTGTGTTGACAATTTTATAAGAAATGACATTTTTTTAAATACGGTGTTACGTAATACACACACGTGTACAGTTTTTCAGCGATGAAAGTGTAAAAAATAGTAGAATACTTCGTGTGTGGGCGACCTACTCATTTACGACAAAGGAAAAAAAAGTTAACAGAATTGATAGTTTGCAGATTTACTTAACTGTAAGGTTAATACATTTTGCAGGTCTTAATTTTACAATTTTTACTCAGATTAATTATGTAATAAAGAAAATGCTAAAATATATTTCCAAATTTTGCGTCATGTAAACAGTTTCTTTAACTTTTTTTAGTTATGCGATTATCAAACACTATTTAATCCTCCGGTGCATGATTAATCCGGAGATTGAAAAAAATTGATAGATTTTGCAGTTCTTAATTTTCACAATTTTTATTCAGATTAATTGTTTAATAATAAACATGCTAAGATATATTTTGGATTTTCATCTAAATATATTGTAATTGAAATGTTAATACACGCAAAATAAATTAGAGAATGTTTATTTGATAAAAGCAAAATTTATCAACTTATCTCACCGTGATCCAATTGATACTACTCTGAGGCATACTGATACATTTGTAAAATATCTTATTGTGACTTTTAATATTTATTTCTATTTCTGTATCTTTGAACATAAATTCATGTTACATTTTTTAAGAATGTAGAGTGCATTCCTAGAGCTCATGTTCTAAATAAACACATAAAATTTGCCGATGTTTTCAACAATCTATTTTTACATCAGGAACCCTACGTTTTTTATTAATGTACCTTAATAATGTCGTTTTATCTATTTTATACATATTTTCACTTTTTTATGTTGTCAATGACAACAACATAAGACATAACAAAAATGTTTTGCAATATTTCATCATGATTTATTTTCCTAACAATTCTTGACATTAATTTAAAAAAGAATCAAATTAAAAATAGTACGTGTAGAACAATACATTGCATCAACATTCTCCAAAAAAAACGTATTAATATATCTCATGAGAAGTCATGGCAACAGAAACATCTTCGTACAATAATGTGAAGCATATAGAATAAATAACACTATTATTCAACACGCACAAATGTGATCGTTAAAAAATAGTCACTTTTTATTAACATTACGTACTTTTCGAAATGGAATAACGATCATTCATTGTTGGCTCCTCTAAGTTTCTACGCAAATCAATTTTCGAATAAATAAATATTTTAAATAAATAACTATTATTAGTGAAAATTATATTTAGTCTAATGTCCTTTTTATTGACCACCGTAATATTTTATAATTTTCTAAATGAAAATCGGTGTATTCTGTTTATTATTCTGTTAATTACATGTTTTTGCAAATTTTAATGAATTCTAAAATTCATACATTTTCTTTTTGAAAATGATGACTTTAGAAATGCATATGTATTTAATAACTTATATCATTAAAATATGTAATTGTACTAATTAACAAACACCTTAATAAACAAAAAATCGTTAAAGTTTATAAATAAACTGGATACATTTACCTTCTGTGATATAAGTTAAAATAATTTTAGTTAACCTTCTAATATATATATCAACCTCTTATTTTTCTAAAATAACAATTATGGAAAAACTCAAAAATGACATACAGAGAATATCGTTGGCTTATAATTTACGAACAAATATTGTATGTCTATTTTTTGTGAAATTAAAATTTTTATATACAGTAAATATTTAATATTCCTATTGTTATATTGTTAATTGCATACCTTTTATTAATTAAGGCTTAGGTTAGTAAGGGATCACTTAGGATTCGGCCATGTTTGCTCCTCCCAAAGCTTTTTGATCTCGAAAAACTTAATCTAACCTAACTTTATTTTCGATTCAATTAAAATAAGAATTGGGATTAAGTGCACTCTATTAAATTCAAATAATGTTCGGAAAAATATGTACTGGTAGAAAAACTATTCTTGACAATAAATTTTAAATAAACGTCAATGTCCAGCTAAAAGCTTCACAGTATTACTCATGACAGAAAATTGAAAATATAATTCGATTTGTAATTCGGATCAATATAAAAAGATACCGGCATTAATTAATTTGAGCGAAACTTTTATCGCGTTCAGTGGATGAAGAAAAAGAACTACACGAATACAAGAAATGCACTGAATGATTAATATTAATACAAATCACGTAACCTAACCTAACTTAACCTAACTCTTCAAAAACATAGGATATAATAAAATCGCCATTAAACAACTGAACGCTGCACAGCGATCCTCTCTTCGCATACACGTATTACAAATATAATACCAACGATTAATATCAGTTTCCAGTGCTGTCAATCAATCTATGACAATTTCTTTGTCAATTATTCATTCATTCTCTCCCTGCATGTTCATATTACAGTATCGATTTCGTATTCAATATTTGTATACACAATATTACATTTATTAAGTGTGCGACCGATCTCTTTCCACGCTCTCTTTAACGCTCATGCTAATGATCCAGATAACGTATCAACACGTTAATTACCAAACTGGTCCAATGAACTCTTCACAAATTCCTCATTATAAATTACACAATTTGTTAAAGTGCTTTTCTTGAAATCTGCTTTGATTTTCATCGAGATAAAGAATTAATGTACCAATTTATGTACTGTCGTTTTTTTATTTATTTTTCAACTTTATTTTTAATTTTAAATTAAGTACACATTATATACCGGTAGGTTTAATGTTAAAAAGTTATCGAAACCGACAATTACTGAATTTTATGAATATTTACTGTATTTAAGAGTCGAATGTAGACGGATTTTGCAATTTCGTTTTTAGAACTTCATAAGGAACGAAAGCGCATAGAAACATTTTTTAAAACAATTGTAAAGCGAAGTTGTAAAATCTAACTCTATTCGATTCTTAAATATAGTATAAAGAATATCTCTGAAAAAAATATGACAAAATATTACTTTTTGGCTTGAAGATCCCGGAATTACTAAGTCGCTCAGAGTACCTCTGAGAATTTTTATCAAGACGTTATCTTTTTCTTTAAAAGACACTTTAAAAGTTTTACAACTACCTGTGAATTTTATCTTGAGAATTTTCTTGTAACACTTTAACGCCGAAAGATAAAATGAAAATGTAAATGCAAGTAATTGTTAACATTACTTTTATACAAATGTTAACATTATTTTAGTTAAAGAAATGCAAAAGAGTTTCACGAATTAAAAATATTTTAGAGTTTTAAGACATTTTTAATTAATTAATAATAATAATGTTCCAGTTTAGATTTTATAGAAATAAAAAGGTTGCTTTCTTTTTGAGCTTTGTTAGTATTTATATTTGTGATTAAATTTTAGTTGTCTCAAGGAAAATTTGGGGTAATTCGCTGTAGATTAAAGGTTACGAACGTACAATTTGTCGGGAGACTGAAATATTGCCAAATTTGAAAGTATTAAAATATAGAAATTTGGAACTTTTCAAATTTAGAGATTCAACTTCACAATGAACGAAAGTGCATAGAAACATTTTTTAAAAAGTTTCTAAAGCAAAATTGCAAAATCTGGCTCCATACGACTCTTAAGTATAGTTCAAAGAATATCTTTGAAAAAATATTATGACAAAATACTGCTTCTTGACTTCAAAATACTAGAATTACGAAGTCGCATTTTTGCACATTTTTGGAAACCGAATATCTGTCCTTGTCACTCCTGACCAAAATGACATAACATAAACAAGGATCACCGAGCTCATCAATTTTCCACCAGAGGTCCCAGAAATTCACAGAAATAATACTCGGAGTATTCGATCACTAGACTTGACCTTTAACATCGGAAGAGTTAATATCCCGTAAAAATGTAGTAGAAAGAATTTCGTTGGTATTCAATTAACACTAAAACGCATCGGCTTTGTAACCGACTTTTTAATACGCTTTCTCTCTTTAGACCTTCTTCCAGTTATTGTATTATGTAATTCACCGCACGATTCAAATGCCAACGGGTATTACCTTATTTCGTTTCAATGAAGTCCCTTCAATGATCTTTCTCATCTTCCTTTTCTTGCCATTGTTTTATTTATCGAGGAATTTACACTTTAAATCATCAGATGGAACTGTGCAGAAATGTTAAGAATGTCTTAGTAATCGTTCATACTGGCGTACTGGAATTTTAATTAGCCTTAAGAGGGTATTTCCATTCGGTACCGTCGATTTTAAGAGGAAAGAGATAAAATGTTACTGAGTTAATATATTGCTTAACGGTTTTGAAACTGTAGACCGACGAAGTGCTTCTGATCTGGAGGTACAATCAGGAAGAGGGTGAATCTATGTCAAAAAGTTAGGCAAAAATGTAGCTTCAGATTTAAGAATATTTAATTTGGAAAATTAATTTTTAAATTTCAGATCAAGTGAGATATTCAAATCCTTTAATGGTAAAATATAAAGTTTTTCAAAATTTCTCAAATGTTCACACTTATGAATTGAAAAATTCTGAAATTTTCAAATTCATAAATTGAGAAATTACTTAATTGACAAATTTAATAATTTTCAGAGTTCCAAATTATTAAATTTTCGAAATTAAAAATTTTCAAATTATGAAATATAAAAAATTATTGAATGAGAAAATATTGAAATTTAGGAATTTAAATGCTATCAAATTGTGAAGTTTCTAATTTATTAATTATGAAATATCCAAATATTAAAATTTTTTTATTTGGAAATATACATATTATCAAGTTGTAAAATATTCAAATTTTGTAATTCTGAAATGTTACAATTTTCAGGCTTACAAGTTTAGAAATTCTCAAATTTAATAATTTACAAATTGAATAATTAAGAAATTCTCTAATTTTCAAAATTTTATATCGAAAAATACAGAAATCTTCACATTAACAGGTTGACAAATTTTTTAATTTCTATATTTTCTGATTTTCAAATTTCGGAAATTATTAAATTTACCAAATTTCAAATTTTCGAATTATGAAATTAAAAATCTTTTACTGATGAAATATTCAAATTTTCAAATTTAGGAATATATATGCTACCACACTGTGAAATATTCCAATTTCTAATTATAAAATACTCGAATATGTAGTCGAATTTTTTAATTTTAAAATATACATACTATGAAATTGTGAAGTATCCAAATTTTTTAATTGTGAAATATTTGAATTGGCGGATTAAAAAATCTGAAAACTACAATTTTCAAATTTACATATTGCAAAATTAAGAAATTATCGTATTTTCAAATACACAAACTGAAAAATTCAGAAGTTTTCAAATTGAAATATTTAGAAATTTTTAAATTTACTAAATTCCAAATACCAAGTTTTTATATTCACCAAAATTAAAATTTTCAAATTTAGAAATACTCAAAATTACAAATTATAAAATGTAGAAATGCTGATTTTGCCAAATTTACTAAGCTTAAATTTCCAAATTTAGGTATATTTAAATCGCATTGTATGGTAATGCGGTACATTAGCAAGTCTTCTAAACGTTAAATACCTAAGTGTTAAACTGCAACACGTTAGATCGCCATGTTTGTATGTTACGCATAATACGACGTAGCGTTATCTTGTCACGCGTTGTATTGCCATGTAACAGATGGTGAATCTAACCATTTCACATTCTGTTATACAACGTTGTCACAAGCGATAAGAACACTGCCGCGAGGGCAAACATTCGAACAATACTGTAAAGTCTACCAGTTTCTTGAACACAATGGGCTTCTTGTTTTAAAGAAAGAGTAAGATTTCCATCGACATGAAATGGTTAAAAGCAAACGCACGAACTTGATAATTGTATAAACAATACGACAATGCAACGCGTATTGAATACACAAAAAAAATCAATGGATCACTTCCTACTTCCTAATGGGCGACTTTCTTTCTGTTTCACTGTTTACCTGATATATTATACAGGGTGAGTCAAAAATTAGACCTCAATTTTGAACTAGAAAACGGAGCTAATTACCTGATTGTGAAATTTATTGTCCATGGTTAGTTAAAAGATTAATTAATTATTTGAAACCTTGATTATGAAAGAAGATTTATTGCGGAGAAAATGATTTATTTCCAGTTTTCTTCCTTGTTTTATGCAGAATGTTTTGAAAGATTGATCAATCAGAAAACATGCAGTTGCATTAAACAACAAAATACAAAAATTGTATTTTTAAATTTATAAGATATCAGTTTATGAAAGATAAGTATTCTGATAATATTTAACTTTCTTCTTTACAACTTGTTTTCCTGGAAACAAACTCGAATCACAAACCGTTTCAATCACATATCTTATACAGTATATATAATGGGAGATAATTATACAATATATGTATATTATTTATATTTCAATTTCTTACTGATATTTTAAGGGACTAATTTTGTACAAAAGGTACAGAACTTAAGAAAGGTACCTATTTATATATACCATGGGCTCTGAATTTTAAATTAGCAATATCTTTTCCAATTAATTACATTATTAATATATTCCACCATTTAACTTTCATTGCGTTTCATAGCAAAATAACAATTTGCAATAAAACGTACAGTAAAGGTATGCTTTATTATAAATTAACATTTTGCTGTAAAAAATCGAACAAATATGATGACAGATAAAGCTCCAATTTAAATTATGCGTTAGGGCACTGCATATCAAAAGTATGATGTTATTTCATGACATAGAAGCATCATAAAATATCGCTTGTAGCACATCAATTTGAAGCTTGTGATCTACTGGAAATAAGTACATAAACTTTATGTATTATGTAATGTACAAATAGCAATATTCTTAATATGGTAACCACACCTAATATTTAACAGCGCCTAATATGGAATATTGTATTTCATTATAAGAAATTGAATTCTTAAATTTTGTTTAAATTTATTATATTTTTTTATTATTTCACTATTTTATTATTTTAATTATTTTTACTATTCAATTGTCTTCTTTGTTTTCACTATTTTCTTTGCTTTTATTATTTTATTATTTTTTTTATTTGTACTATTCCATTTTATTTTTCTCTTTGGTTTCGTTATTTTATTATTCTCTTTACTTTTGTAGTTTTCTATACTTTTATTTGTTTGTTATTTTGTTGCTGTGTTACTTTGTTGTTTTGTTACTTTGTTGTTTTCTTCGATTTTATTATTTTATTATCTTCATCACTTTCATTATTTTATTACTTTCATTGTTTTATTCTTTTCATTACTTTTATTATTTTATTTTTATGTCATTATATTTTTTATTTTTTTATTATTTTATTGCTCTCATTTATTTTACGCATTAATTTATTATTCTTTTTAAGTCGTGTACACTAAATGTACACCAAAGCTTTAAGGGGTAACACCACTCTAGAGCCAGAAAAAGAGACCTAAATTTGACAATTTATTTTGGAAGTATGACAAACGGAAAAGAATTTCTTTTCAGAAGGTTTATTTAACATATATTGAAGTACGAAAAATAATTTTTTTTTGTCATTTTCGTACAATATGAGGGCGACAGAGCCCATCGGTGGAAACAGCTTTTGTAGAAACACCGCCACGGGAGGACGGATTTCTCGCCATTTGTGAGACTTGGAATAAAAAATAAAAAAATGTATAATCTATATACAATTGGCCTTGGTAGTACGTAAGGGTTTTTTGTTTAATCAATTTTTGTAAAAGTTATGCATGTTTTAAAAAATGAATCGACGTTTTGCATGAAAAATGTGCATTGAATTGTTTATAAAAAAAAAAGTTCACATTCAATCAAAAAATGGCTACGTACTACCATGGAGGATATTGTTGTGAAGCTACTGTAAAAATTTCAATTCGATCCATACAATAGTCACCGAGAAATCCGTCCTCCCAGTATGACAAAAGTGGTTTCGAGAAAAACGCGTTTAAAGTTTTATGAACATTTTAATCCTTCAATTTCTTGTTTACCTCTAATCTGCGATTCCTGCGCCATACATTTGGCCAACCAGGTCGATGTTCGCCTCCTCCTCTACCTTTCTCTACAACCGTTTGTTTTGTAGGTAATAGAAGTACTTATTATTTTAAATGGTAAAAGTAATACAAAAGCCATGAATCGCAGCACGCCGCGTAAGTACTCAGTGCGCGCTCTGAGAACCTGCAGCAAAATTGATAATTGGCCCTTTTTAAAATTTGTTTTCCACTATAAATCAAATGGCATTCTGTTTCTATGACCCTAAAGCATCGTTTAAGCCAAAAAAAAATCGACTTTTTGAAAATCCTAGAGTGGTGTTACCCCTTAAAAACAATACGTATAAAACTTTATAATCCCTTCTTTTTGTTTTCAAACATGCAGCATCATAAAGATTGCTCAGTTTTTTCGTTTGCGAAACTGGGAAACCCCTTAAGTGATATCTTGTCGGTAATGCGGTGTAAAGTTTACAGACGTGAACTTTTCGTTTCGACGTTCTATCGAGCAGTCCTTCGAGTATCCTTCTTCGGGTCTGCGTGCACGATCACGGTTTCGATTGATTTATTTCACCGTTGTCGGCGATAAAACAGTCATGCCGTGGCAAGGTGACGAGGTCGAACCACCTGTGTGCTGCAAATGCACACGCACCGCTACATTATGATCCTCGTAACTCATCAAGCACCTCTTCATCGCCATAGAAACGATGTTTCTCGGTAAGATAATTATACGAACAGGATGTAACTATCTTCACCATTTTTCTGGATCCACCAATGCAAAATGTAAACGATTCTATTCGACTTAAAGAGATTAGTGCTACGTTCTTGGATCTTTATTGGGTTGCCCCATGTGAAGTTGTCATTTTGAATGTGGACGTTCAAGTGGGTTCATGTGATCTGTTTATTTTTATTTGCTCGAAACGTTTGTCTATATGTGTATAATTTTCCCGACGATAAATTAAAGCATTTATATCGTTGTTGCATGAATTAGTACTTTACGTAAGTGTTTTAAAAATACTTTGCATTGCCTTATTTGTGAATCATTCTTCAAAAATATCAGAGGATTAAGGGAATTCATGGTAAATGAAACGATAATTACTGATAACTTTTATATAATCGTTTTTGGAAAAATAGTAATCCTCAAGGGTGTGATAGGAATGAGTCCGCCATGTTGATCCCGAATGTGATCCCAGGTAGCAGTAAAATTCAAATCTGTGAATATGTTTGGTGATAAAATTCAAATCTATGAAGATATTTATCGTTAAAATGGTGTGAATACTGATCCTTATAATAAAATAAAATATTTGTATGGATTTAATGTGAAATACTAAATTTTATTCTGTCACATTGTCAATTTTATGATAGAAAATAAATATTATTTTCAAATATCTGTTTAAATCCTTTTATTATAAAGTAACGAAATATCATTGATGATTATCGCGACAATCAATGTATTAATCATAAATAATTCTGATTTTTTATTTATATATTTAATGTCACATTCTCTGAGCAATAAATAATATTTTGTATCTCGTGTATTAATACAAATTTTTTACGTACATGCACATATTCTAAATTTCTTAAAATCATAATATTAAAAGTAATTGAATGTCCTGAACACTAAAAATCGAATTATCAAAAAGGAAAAATACCATTAAATATCTAAAATAAATGCAGCTTAAATACAGTAACAATATACAATTGTTTATATTAATATTTAAACTACTAGCTGAAAGAATAGTTATATTAACTAATCTAATTATTTCGAACGATTTAGAATTAAAAATTCGTTGTTCGTTAAAATCTGTTGTTCGTGTTCTCATGCGATGTCTAATAAAAGATCTATCAAATGTTCTTTAGTTTGTTTCCGTTGCAAAGGTACTAAACTTGAATTGAAATTAGTAATTAAATTATCTTCGATCGAAGATTAAATTTTAACATAAGTATTTCTTAATGTAAGTATAGTTAATAAATCAGTGTAAAGTTATGAGAAGTTATTACGATAGGTGTAACAAATTATCAAGATGCATTTGAATAACACAGGAGTCTAAAGGAGAATATCATTAGGCTTATCGAAAACATCTGATTAACAAGGATCGGGTACACTATATCTTCTCTAAAGACTTCATTAAACGAAATATGAGTAATGTATGTTCTTACCAATGCATTGCTTTATTAAGCTCAGTACAACATCCTTGCATAAACCGGTTACTGCAGCAAATTCAGCTGTCATTTAAAAGATTTTGCTTATCGACAAGTTGTTCTGTTCGAACGGCAACATGTAAATTACGTTCGAACTTGAAAATCGATCCGTTACGGAAATACTAACTTCACTAACGTAGAAATTTCAATGTCAGGCACACCTTAAAATGATTGCAATCATTAATGTTTACTTAACCCATTAACTGCCAAATTTTTACTTCAATTTTACCGTGTGCATTGTAAAGTTATATATCCAACATTTTTATAAGTTAGACAAGATTGAAACAAAAGTAATTTAAAAAACTAGAATGTAGGTGTTCACCTAACACAAATTTTATTTAATATAATCCTATTGCAAGGGATAACAAAAATAATATATTCATATCCTCATTTGAAGATCACGGTAGTAAATGGTAATATACACAGTATGTCTGAAAAATAACGGAACTTTTTAAATTCAAGAAAAACTACAAGCACCATCTATTAAAACAATATGCTATCTGAAAACAGTATTCCTCCCCTACAAAACAAACCAATCGTTATTGGAATCGAGCAACGAATTGTAAACTTATAGCGTTTAAAGCGACAGAATCTTTCGTCACCGTGTCACAAAATCACAATAGAGTAAGGAGTGAATATTAAATTCTGCTCGATAAAGCTCGGTAAAACTTTTACAGAAACATTTGAATTAATGAAAAATGTTTATGGCGACGATTGTTTATCCCGTACACGTGTGTTCGAGTGGTATAAGCGATTCCAGGACGGTCGTGATACTTTGGAAGACGACCCAAAGCCAGGTTTTGGGTTTTTCTAAATTTTAAACGAATCTAAAGGTATTATACTTCGGGAATTCGTTCCACAGGGACAAAATGTTAATGGCGAATATTATCTGGGTGTTATGGAACGTTTGTGGAAAAGAATCGTTCGTGTGAGGCCCGAATATCGAGCGCCAGGGAGTTGGTTTCTGTTGTATAATAATGCACCAAGTCACAGAACTGTCGCAGTTCGTGAATTTTTGGCGAAAAACAAGTTTGTGTGCTCCAACATCCTCCATTTTCGCCCGACTTATTTCCATGTGATTACTTCCTTTTTCCAAAACTGAAATTAACACTTTGAGCGCCACGTCAGCCATCGGTGGCTGACACTAGACTTTCCGTTTAGGCCGCGTCAGCCACCGGTGGCTGACACTGAACTTTTTCGTTTAGGACGCATCAACCACCAGTGGATGACAGTGTAAAATATGATGTAAAACTAAACAATTTATATTATTATAAGTAATTACTGAAATTTTATTTAAAATTGACTTAATTTTTATTTATTGCGAGATCGTATTATTAATGAATTTAAATATTTCTTTCCATTACTTATTGCGTGGCCTGAATGGAAAATCCTTAAGAATTCGCGTGGCGCTCAAAGTGTTAACTATGAAAGTAACGTTTTATGACACTGTTACACAAGTCCGAGCAGCTGTGACGAGGGTGATTGAAACGATTCCGCAAAACGACATAAAAAAATCTATGTTAACATTATTTAAGCGTGCCCAACGGTATATTAATGCGGAAGGGATGTAACTTGAATAAAAAAAATTAATTTTGGCAAAATAACTAATACTTTTCTTTTTAGTTAATAAGTTCCGTTGCTTTTCATACATACTGTGTAGATAATAATAAATGCAAGAGACGTGTACTTAAGAGTCGAAAATTCCAGCCTTGCCTTCACTCCTTTGTTGAAAAGTTACTGTAGCGTCGTCATATTGACCAGTTAAGACCCAAATCGTTTATGAAGCAGTTGATGACGGGAAAAACCCAAATGTATTTTAAAATTTAGGGTACCATATTTTTTTTTTTACCATAGCAACCGTCGTTAACTATAATGCCATAAACTTGTTCCTAAAAATCAGAATTTTTCCAAATTACCTGAAGCTCCCAAAACCGTTAGTCCAGTCTTCCTCTCTCTATCTTCTATTTCCTCCCTCTATTCGATTTCCTCCCTCTACCACTTACCTCGGATTGGTAGAACCACCACTCTATACCTCAAAAATTGTTTTCTTTATACCTACCGAAATGTAAAAATGTCAGAAACGAAATAACAGTCAAACAAGTATTTTTAAACCGATCAACCTAGTGCTGAATAAACTCTTCAGCAATTTATACAAGTTTTTTTCAATCTATTAACCTACACTATACACAACCGAGTTCACCCGTCACATTGGGTGCAACTGTCGTGCAGCCTTCGAGGAAAATCGAGAACAGCACGATACAACAGTTACAGTTACGAAAAAACATAATTTTTTTATACTATAAACACATTGATTATCATATGAAAATCGCCGAAAATTTCATTTGCTAGTTGACATGTGACTTTTATGCTACGTTTTGCATTATTTTTATTCTACATAATTTAAGAATTGTTCAAACTGTAAGACTTCATTATTTCAATTTAAAAGTTTTTAATTTTTAAATCTGTAGATTCAAACATTAAAAATACTCAGAATTCTTAACATTCAAAAAATTTTCAAATTTCTTAAAATTCTTAAAATTCCCAAAACTCTAAAAGTTCACAAAATTTTCAAAACTCACAAAAATCTCAAAATTCGCAAGATTCTCAAATTTTTAACATTCTTACAATGTTATAGTTTTTTAAAATTCTCCAAATTTGACAATCAAATTCTCCAATTTCTCCAAATTGTAAAATTTTTGTAATTCTTGAGATTTCCAAATTTCTCAAAATTGACAATATTGTCGAAATTCTCAAAATTTTTTAACTTCTTGGAATTCTTCAAGTTCTTGAAATGTTTAAAATTCTTAAAATTGTTAAATTTCATGAAATTATCAACATTCCAATTTTGAAAATCCCGAAATTCTCAAGTTATCAAACTCTCAAATTATATTCCCAAATTTTCAAGTTCACAAATTTCTATATTTCTAAAAAATCCATATTCTAAGATTTGAAAATTCCTCAATTTTCTTGAAACCAGACTTTTTTAATTCCCAAATCTTCAAATCTTCAAACCCTTAAATTCTCAAATCCTTAAATCCTCAAATTCTCAAATTCTCAAATTCTCAAATCTTTAAATCCTCAAATCCTCAAATCTTCAAATCCTCAAATCCTCAAATCCGCAAATCCTCAAATCCTCAAATCCGCAAATCCTCAAATCCTCAAATCCTTAAATCCTCAAATCCTCAAATCCTCAAATCCTCAATCCCCAAATCCATAAATCTTCAAATCCCCAAATTCCATAATATCCACATACTTAATTTCTCAATTTCCAAATCCCACAAACCCCACATCCCCAAACCTCCAAGTCCTCAAATAATACGTAAAATAAAGTAAAATCATTAGCATTTGGTATGAGATAACTTGTATCTCTTGATGGAATATGGGGAGGTTATATTTAAAATAAAACAAAAACACTGTAGCTTTAAAAAGACTAAATGAATTTATCATTTAAGAAAAACGACGTGGAAGGACCTCTTTAAAATATGTTAATTAAACTTGATTTATGAACATCTAAATAACGCAATATATTTTTATACGCGTGAAAAATTATTAACAGGAAAACCATCACAGAGAAATACATAGATATTATTTTTTTATAACACACGAAAGTCTGATAAAAATCGAGCGTTATCTCACAAGTAGTTGATCGACGCATGAATTCGATTATCGACTTTTCAATACATACATTTATTTTTGTTAATTTAATTGAAATGAAAATTCAACATCTCTCAATTGAAATACACTATTATTTACAAATTAAATTTCGTAGTATGGATTTCACAGAAAAATGACGGCAAAATGAATACTGTCATTGTGTGACTCTGATTAGGGGGTCCCTAATCATTGGTACTCTACGTCTCCTGCAAAACGTATAATTCAAGATAAAATCACGCAATTGAATAACACATTTACCAACACACCTTAACATTTTCATCAGTGGAAGGTTTCTGAATTTAGTCCGATAAGATGGCTGCTTGAACGAGCAGGCCAAGTGTTTCTCCCTTTTCACCATCATTCTTCTTCTTTTCTTTTTCTTCTTTAACCGTCTAACTTTGCAACGGCAAAGGTCGTACAACCGCATCTACATGAGAGGTAACGAGGAGCCGTTCTGTCGCAATAGCGAGACAACGCGAGTCACGATCGGTCAAGAGAGTTTCGTACCGAAATGCCGCTCTCAGACAAAATTGCATTTCCGTAACAGACATTCGCGGTTGCCACCCCCGTCTGTAAAAACTCGACCGTGAGAAATTGATCTGTTCGATCGAAAACACGAATGATCATGAGAACACGAGATGAAAAGGAAGATCCTTGCTTGAAAGAATACGGTAATGGTAGTTTTTATGACACCAGATCATTTTACCTTGACCGAATTACTTCGACTGCATTTTTTTGTTCCTATTTCGATATAGGTATTTGAGTTCAAGAAAGCAATTTTCCTTTCTATGTGATGAGGTCATGTACAGAGATTGTGAACAAAATGAAATATTAAACGATTAGAATCTTTTATTTGGTTTGATTTATTAACACGTTAATGTAGCTACGAGATTATTTGTATTTAACTCGCTATTGCGTCTTGTAAGATGTGATATATAGGATGAAATAGTGACACAATAAAATATACAGTGAAAACCAAGTTAATTGATATGATATTTTCGGGACACTGTGTACAGTGTTGCGGTTTTTTACAGTCAAACTTTATCAACATATTCAAAATGCAAAAATAAGCGGAGGATGTCATATTAATATGAAGTTTTGTTCACTTTATTAAGAAGTTATTATAAGAATATGAAATGACTTCGGACTGCTTCATTCTTCAACGCTACATACAGTGTGTCCCACTTTTATACGTAAAACTTTACCAGTATGATTATAGATGCTTATAAATGATCATTTTTTATTACAAATGATTGAAAAGTCATGATTCTCATGAATAACATGAGAAAACATGTTATATCAACATGTGCTCTTAAATGTCTTATCGAAATATTGTGAAAAATATATGAAAAGACAATGATGACTTTCCTTCAATACTACATATGAATAATTGTCGACTTCCATATTTTTTTTTAATAATTTTTAATAACGTATTCAAAGGCCTATGACCGTATAAACATTTTTTCTTATTTTTATTTATAAAATATACTCATAAAATTATATAGGTAAAACTGAAACACTTTGTATGTGAAATCGAATAACAAAGCACCTTGTTATCATTTCGTATTTTTGTTATAAATTTTTGATATAGTGTTTGAAACCCTATGTTAGTATAACATATTTTTATTGTTACGAATAGAATATATTAATAAAGTTTGGGTACATGGAACTACATCATACTGCATGTAGCTCAATGTGAGCTAGATATTTGAATTGTACTATTTAACTGGTCATGATGGCAACAAAGGATGAAGAAGAACTACAGTCCTTGATTTTTAGGGACTTTGGGAGATTTAAAAAAGGGATGGGTTGAAAATTCGGAAACGTTGTGATTTGGGAATGTACGGTTATGGAAATCTAGGGATTTTGAGAGATAAAATTTTGAGAATATCGGAATTTGGGGATTTAGGGATTTGGAGATAAAAGAATTTGAGAATCTAGGGATTTGGAGATTTAAGATTTTAAGAGTGTAGGGATTTAGGATTCTGAAAGGGAACGTAGTGTTTTTACTATGAAGATATTTGGAAATCTGAACACTCAGTGATATAAGCATTTGCATCTTTCGAAATTTGGAGGTCTAGAGATTTTAGAATGGAGAAATTTGGGAATCTGAATTATTCAGAAATCTAGGGGGTTCGGGTGTTAAAACAAGAGATTCAAGAATATAGAGATTTGGAGATGAGGAAATTTGGGAAGTTGGATATTAAGAAATCTAGGAACTAGGGATTTAAGAAGTTGGGCATATGGGAATTTGGGGATCTAGGAATTTAAAAACCTGACAATTTGAAAATCTAAAGATTTGAAGATTTCAAAATTTGAGGGTATAGGGATTTGAGAACGGAGGAATTTGGAAACTTGAAAATTCAGATTTGAGGTTTTATAAACTTGAAGATCTACAGATTTTGGAATGAAGAAATTTGAGAATTTGGATATTCAGAAATCTAGGAATTTAGGTATTTTGAAATTTGAAAACTACTTTGCAAAATTAGAGATTTAAAAATTTTTGACATCAGGAAATTTGAGAATTTAAAAAATTACAAACTTTCGAATTTAAAAAATTTAAGAATTTCAGGTTTTGACAATTTGCGAATATAAGAAATTTGAAAGTGTTTGGTAATTACAATTTAATTATAGTCGAATAATAATTAAAAGTTACCAAGAAATATTTTACTTGTAATATATCTAGAGGAAAATCCTATATATGGCGTAATAATAAAAGGTATTACAACTCTATACGATATAGCATATTAACAAACGTAAAATTATATTTAAATCAGTTATGAATTAGCAAAATAATGATAAGTTATTCTAAAAACTTGTAACATATTGTTTTCCTCAGACTACCATCATAAAATCAATTTATGCGTTTTCATTAACATATCTTTACGGAATAACTAATATTATCCTCTTAAGAATATTCTCCTTATAAAAAATTCATTCATGAATAGTTGAAAATGAATATTTCAAACTGAAACGTTTAAAAAACTAAAACGATAAACTTCAGAAGAACCTTTCTGCGCTTGAGAAATACTCCTTGAAAGGAGACCTCTTCATTTAATTGTATAATTTATGAAGATATTTTATCATTTTCACAAATCATCTCCTCTGTTCCTTCGATTTATCCAGCTGTTCTATCACATTTAGATAAACACTATCTGATTCTTCAGTTTATCTAAATATTCTATTACGTTCTCTAAACCACTTCGCGAACACGAGGAGGCCGATGAAGAGGTGATCCTCGACGTCTCCTCACGTTCTTCGTGTTACCGTCGGTATACAAAAATTACAGTGATGTAATTGTACATCTGTCACGAGCATATTGTCGACGTGTGTTGATGTCGTACAAGTTGAGAAGAACGAGAAGACGAAAGGAACGGTGACTTTCTCGTTGACATTTCTGCATTTTCACGCGATTCTTTCGCGGCAATTTGCGGCTACGCAAATTAACTGTGCAATTATCGGCCACGTCACCGGGTTACGAAGACCGTGTAGCGAAATTAAGTCCGCGGTTATTCTTTGTAACGGTCGCTTACTGCAAGATGAACTCTGAGGGAATACTGAAAGAAATGCACCTGCGTTTGATTAAATGAAATTATATATTACGAAATTCGTACATATTTTCTAAGTACCGTTCGCTCGCCACAACATGAGTTCTGATATGATATTTCTGATAGGATAGTTTGATTAAATGAAAATATGTATTACGAAATTTGTACATATTTTTACACTTCATATATATTTTTTATGCATTGTTTTCTAACCATAAGGTGAACTCTCATAAAGAAATGTAGTTGTGACTAACTAAATAAAAAAATGTTGAAACTTTCAAATATCTAAATTTCTTAATTCTCAGTTTTTAAATTCTCGAATTTTCGATTTGTTAAATTATCAGATTGTCAAATTTTCAATTTTTAAATTTTCCAATTTTTTAAATTTTTCTAATTTCCAAATATTCAATTATTCGATTATTCGATCATTCGATTATTCGATTATGCGATTATGCGATTATGCGATTATTCGATTATTCGATTATGCGATTATTCGATTATGCGATTATTCGATTATGCGATTATTCGATTATTCGATTATTCGATTATGCGATTATTCGATTATTCGATTATGCGATTATTCGATTATGTGACTATTCGATTATTCAATTATGTGACTATTCGATTATTCAATTATGTGACTATTCGATTATTCGATTATTCGATTATTCGATTATTCGGTTATTCGATTATTCGATTATTCGATTATTCGATTATTCGATTATTCGATTATTCGATTATTCGATTATTCGATTATTCGATTATTCGATTATTCGATTATTCGATTACTCGATTATTCGATTATGCGATTATTCGATTATGTGACTATTCGATTATGTGACTATTCGATTATTCAATTATGTGACTATTCGATTATTCAATTATGTGAGTATTCGATTATTCGATTATTCGATTATTCGATTATTCGATTATTCGGTTATTCGATTATTCGATTATTCGATTATTCGATTATTCGATTATTCGATTATTCGATTATGCGATTATTCGATTATTCGATTATGCGATTATTCGATTATGTGACTATTCGATTATTCAATTATGTGACTATTCGATTATTCAATTATGTGACTATTCGATTATTCGATTATTCGATTATTCGATTATTCGGTTATTCGATTATTCGATTATTCGATTATTCGATTATTCGATTATTCGATTATTCGATTACTCGATTATTCGATTATTCGATTATTCGATTATTCGATTATTCGATCATTTGATTATTCCATTATTCGCTGATTGAATTATTCAGTTCTCGAAACCACACATTCTCATAATTGTAAAATTGTTATATACCCTCAAATTCAGAAATTTTTAAATTTTCAAAACTTGAACTTCGAAATATCTAAACATTCATACACCTCAATTTCCCAACTTTAAAATTTCCAAAGTGGTCAATATACAGTGTGATATAATATTGTGAATAAATATTGCGAACATTAAAGTGTTAATCTGTACTGATCGTTTATGAAATGTCTTGCTATGAAATTTCATTTTGTGGAAATTTAGCTGATGATAATCTGATGATAGTTTCAACAAAGAATAAATAAATTAACCGTGTTTTAAATAATTATAACTTTCTGTGTGACATATTACATTTCAATTTCCGATAGGATTAGTCCTACATATATGTGTACAATTTATGATTACCTAATGATAGTGTTGAAAATCAGTCAATGACGACCGAATATTGATTTTAAATACAGAGCCAATTCTCTTCTTTTGTTTTTCAAGATTGCCAACTATTCTTTTACATCTATTTAATTTCTTTTTGTTTTTTGCCCATGCCTTGAAAAGGTTGCGTGTCTTATGTTTTAACGAATTAGCCTTACTTTATTACTTCCTTAAAAGATATACTTATATTAGTTATGTAATGGTTTATATATTGAATAAAGTGTGTGTTCGCCGACCACAGTAAACCTCAGAGAGTATTTTCCTGAATAAAATTCACACCAGATAGAAGTAGGATTAAAATTGTCTAATAAAAGTTATGATTTATGTTCGCGAAATGAGAGAAGAATTATAAGAACAGAAGGAACTTCTCAATATCTATAATTGATTACTTGAGCCGTTTATTTTGAAAGTGACCTGTGTTCAATCTATAATTGATAATCTTAGAAACTGCGGATTAATAATTAATTACAATTAATTATTTACAATTTATTTATTATTTATATATTTATTTTTTTATTTACAATTAATTACAATTAATTATTAATTAGATAATATAATAATTAATTAGTATTCATGCGATATAAACTTCGAAGCACTATGACTTCTTCAAATCCCACAAAATGTAGATGAACAGTAAATTGATATATGTATAATTTATATAGTTAGAACATTTCCTGAATTACATAAATGGTGTTTTTCAAGTGTTGTAATGAATTATAAATATTGTTTTCTCAGTTTAAAACTAATTATTAATTTTGAAAGTGGTTTAAATCTATTCTTGGTAAGAAGACACGTATTATTTAATAATTGCTATTATTTTAAAAGAAATTGTAAATTTATTCTCTTAAATCCACTTCAGAAGTGTAATACATACATTAAATTTAAACATCTCAATTTAAACATAAATAGACTTAGGCAACGTTCAATGTGAACAACTCACTTATTCAGTTATAACACATTTCACAGACTACTTTCTGATTCATTTATCACTCACGTATTACTCGTTATCACAGATTGAATGTATTTTATTTAATTAATTTTTCTTACTTATTTATGAATAAATATATTCTGCAGTAAAAAATAATTATTCTTTGAATATCAACAACGAACAAGGGGTCAATTATAGTATCTTCACTGTAATTGTTCGAAAATAGTTACTAGCCAATTAGTCACTCAGCACTGTTTAAATTTTACATAATTATTATTGACTTCATATAATTTCCATAATACATATGTGTATAATTTTAACTAATGTGTAATCATTTTATGAAATTTCAACGTTGTTAGATATAAAATGTGCAACTCAATGCTTTATAATATACTTATATTTAAGAATTTTTAAGTTCCCAGATTTTTGAATTTCCAGATTATCAGCTTTTTGTTTTTTTAATTGACAAATTTCCACATTTCCACATTTTCACATTTCTACATTTCTACATTTCCAAATTTCCAAATTTCCAAACTTCCAAATTTCCAAATTCCGAAATTTCCAAATTTCCAAATACCGAAATTCTCAATTTCCCAATTTCCCAAATTTCCAAATTCCGAAATTCTCAATTTCCCAAATTCCCAAATTTCCACATTTCCAAATTCCCAAATTCCCAAATTTCCAAATTTCCAAATCCCAAATTTCCAAATTCCCAAATTTCCACATTTCCAAATTTTTGTATTTGAGAATTTGTAATCTGTAATTTTCCAAATTTTTAAATTTCCAGATTACCAAGTTCTGTAATTACTACATTGCCGAATTTCTTAGTTTCTAAATTGTCAAGCTTCGCATTTGCCATCTTTCTCAATTTCAAAATTTCAAAATTATCAAACTTTCAATTTCTTAAATTATCAAATTTAAAAATTCTGCAATTTGGAAATTTTTAAATTTGATAATTTAAGAAATCCAATTTACCAAATTCTAAATTTGAAATATTTGTAAATAACTAAATGAACAAATTGCTAAGTTTGTTTGAGTGAGCAGATTTGTATATTTCTAAATTTCTAAACTATCACTGTGTTAAACGACCTCATTTCAAATCGTGGCAACCAAACCATTAAATAAACTTCAATTAATTTAAGATAACGTTTTGAATAACAAAAAAGATTATTCAGTTTCGAAGAAATGATGATGATACAAAATTTTATGTTTGTTAAAAAACAAGCACCGTTAAGTGGTTATGTAATGTTAACATCAACATATTTCATTAAATATTTATTAAATAAATCATATACATTTTCAAGTTTATTTCGACCCGACTGCATCAAACTATAAAAATATAAACCATCTCATCCTCTTAAGAAACTTTCCTGCTATCAAATTTAAAAATATCACTTCCTGCGATAAATTTTATTCGGCAAAAATTCGATTTAAATTCATTAAATTGGAGATTAATTTTAAACCTTGTTGGGGAAACATGTATTGTGATTGATCATTACAACAGAAACTACGTAGTATTTTTTCAAATATTATTGATTCATGTATAATTCATGAAATAAATGATGCAAATATCTTGGATCTTTTTTCTTGAATTATTCTTGTTTCGTCACCTTAAATTGTTCTATTTGTGTGAATGTCACGGTGTATATCGTTTATATTTTCATGCTTTAAGAAAACATTTCTCAATGACCAATCAGTGAATGACAATAAAAAAATGATTATTTTCAATGGCATCGAAGTTGTAATATTAGTTAATAAACGTACATCAATTAAGGTGTGAGAATACATTTGTTCAGCCTTTGATGAACATATGCGAAGGTAATCGCACATTTGCTGATTGTCGCATCAAAAATGATTATGATTAATCGATTAGAGGTAAACGTATCTAAGAACGCTTATTAATATTTTCAATCATTTAATCCATCTTTTCTGTTTAATACAGAATCCATTATAAGAATGACGATAAATGATTTTTGCTTTAGCGTTCAAAATATGGTCATAGGATTTAGAGTCAAACAACGTTAACTCCAAAAATTCACTTTTTGTGTTAATGACAGATTTACGATCACAAAAGTTGTACGTTTCGACTACAAAAATGTTATTATGAAAGAATGAACTGTTTACAAGTTTTTGGAGATAAAATTTTGATTTTGTGAAATTTATTGAGAATCAAAGAACGCTAACTAGACATAGTGTTCTCTCGCCTGTAAAATTATGTTTTTGGAGTGGACGTTGCCTAACTCTAAACTTTTAATTTACACTACTCAAAAGTTGAAGAACTTGTTAACTTAGATCATTTTTAGTACAAAAATATAAATTAATAATTAATAATTAATAATTTACATTTATATATTAAATTATAACTGCCTTTAATATTTTGATATTTTTGTATATTTTATTGTTAGCTATTTTGCAAACAATTTGTCGATTAATTTCCGTGAAAATTATGTTATTTTTGTTTGATTATAACTTTTTATTACTAGCGAAAATTTTTGTTTTAAAAATTTATTTAAACATTACGTTAATATGAAGTTTACTTTTGATTTAATATTTTTATATATAACTATTATATCTTTCATTAATTCTCCTTTTATTTCAGTCGATCAAAATTAATTTCTGCATTTAATATTTTAATAAAAATTTTTCTGTATTTTTTATAGCGCGGTATACTAATATTTTATTTAAAAATATTTTGTGTTTGCATTATTCAATTTTTAATGTAACAATATTAACAAGTCATCATATTTTAGCTGATACGATTTTATTTCCCTGCTTACCACTAATTTTACTAAATAACTAAAAGTCAGTTTACATAATGGAATAAATATCGCAAAAATAATTTGAAGGACTTGCTAAAAAGCAAAAGTGCTTAATCAAAAAGATGTTCTGTGATTTTAAAGAGAATCAATCTTTCTTTTAAACAAAATTCGTAACATTTATATTTCTCAAATAATAAATCAATGCAAATTGCCTTGAATGTACGTTAAAATTATTAGAAACTGTCTATGATTTTTCTTACAATCTACTATGTTTTCAATAGTTATTGCTAAATTTTACAAAGATTCAGAATTTATAAATGTATGAAATAAGAAGATATGAAGTATAAAGTAAATACAGAAATCATATAAAACAAATATAGAAATCAGGGAAACTTAAGGGTAACCAAAGGAGTACCTGGGGAGACCATAGGGAAAATGTAGCGATATTCCAAAAAGGTCCTAAAAAGATTTCTTGTGGAAATCTTAGTCAGAATTCTTGAGGAGATTACCAAAAAAGTCTTCGAAGATTTTAAGGTAATCATAAAGATGATCTAGGGAGAACTTAAAGATAATTTAGGGAGTACCTACGAAAATTATAGAGGAAACCTAAGGATAATGTAAGAAGAATTTTGGAAGATTTTATGAAGATATTAGAAAAATCTTGATGTAGATTTCAGAAACGTTCAAGTAGAAATCTACAGAGTACCTTAACAGATTCCGTGTGAACACTAGAAAGATTCTAGGGAAATCCTAGGGAGGTTCCAAGAAAATTCTAGGGAAAATCTAGTACGACACTTACGAGGACCTATGGAGATTTTACACGGAATCTAGGAAGAATCTAAGAAGATTCTAAAAGGTTACTGGTTTCAGAGAGATCCTAGGAAAAATCTAGCGGGACTCTTACGAGGACCTAAAAAGATATCAGATAAAACTTAAGGTGAATCCTTAACCCTAAGATCCTAGGAAGATCACAAGAAGGACCTTAAACATTTCCTTTTAAGTAAGGGAATTACCCTTCCCTTCTTAAAAGGAAGGGTAATTGCACACAGGTGCCATAATCGATAATTTCACGTGTAAAATGCATGTAGCTTGTTTGAACGTTGCACAACTGAAATTACATATTAACAGTTATGGCTGTCCATTTGATGAAAGACATTAAAAACGACGTTCAACGTTTAGGTTAGTCGTACTTGAAGTTCGTTTGCATACGAAACGATTATCTCGTGGAAAATTAAACTTAACAGAGAGATAAAGAATACAATGTAATTGATGCCTATTCGAGTTGTAACACGCAACGGAATATATTTAAGAATTACGTAAATTTCAAAGTTAATCCGTGATGCAAACTGCAACGAGATCAGGAAGAACAAAACGTAGTTTCCGCTAGTGTCATTAGCTTAAGTAACCATTTTTTAGCGACGATGACCTCGCTCAAGTAGGAAGCACATAACCAGTTTATGTAGTTTTAGGACTAAATTAATAAAAAAGTAAATTCTTAAGAGGATAATTATATTCCTTCTTAGCATTCAACACATTCTCCTAAATGTTTATATGTACAGGATGTTTACAGTTTTTTTGCAGCATAATTGTATATTAAAATATGATGAAGTATAAATATACATAGAAATTCGAATGTACATAATACGTCAAAATATTCAACGTGTATAGGTTAGATAATAGCATTGTATCATTTGTAAGCAAATACCTCATACAGTGGGGGACAAAAGTATTCGTACACTTGAAATATAGAAATAAAAAGAACAATATTTTCTATATTATTAAGTATATTTAATCATATGTAGCTGTATATTGAACATTACACTTACAGCAACAAATGACCCAAAACCGAAGGCAATAACATCATGTAGTAACTTGAAATGACTTGAAATTCATGAGACCGTAAGAAATTGCCGGGACAAAAGTATTCGTACACTTAATTATTGCTACAATTATTTTAGCAGGAATTTGATAAATTAATATTTTGTATGATAACCCTTCCGGCGAATCACTGCACGTAATGTATCGGGCATTGACAACACCAAACTTTTA
Source organism: Megachile willughbiella (assembly GCA_945859595.2). Classification (NCBI taxonomy): domain Eukaryota; kingdom Metazoa; phylum Arthropoda; class Insecta; order Hymenoptera; family Megachilidae; genus Megachile; species Megachile willughbiella. The sequence continues at coordinate 19,341,111 of OX243796.1, forward strand.
ACGAAATCAGGTTCTATATTACACCATTCTCTTTTTAATATTTCTTTCAAGTGTTCTTTCGACGTTATATCATGTTTTCGCACATTTTTTTCTAGTTTCGCCCATACATGTTCGATAAGATTTAAGTCAGGCTATTGTGGAGGAGTTTCTAACCTATGGCGTGTATTGTATAACAACTGACGCACTATATAGGCTGTATGTTTCAGGTCACAGTCCTGCTGAAAATAAAATGTTTTCTCAATGCCTAATTTATCTGCACTATTTTGTAAATTTTCGTTTAAAATATTTAAATATAAATATTTAGCCATTATTTTATCTATTATCACTAAATTGTCGACTCCAGAAGTAGCAATACATCCCCACACAATCACTCTTCCACCTCCGTGTTTCGTCGTCGGTTGGATATTTTTGAAATCCAATTCAGTATTAGCTTTTCGCCATACTTTTGACAAACATTTGACAAATTTTGACTCGTCGGAAAATACTACGTTTTTCCAGAAGTCACCGTTAGCATCTATGTATTGTTCTGCAAATTCTAATCTCTTTTTTTGTTTACTTTGCTTATGAGTGGTTTCTTCCTCGCAACTCTACTGCTATATCCGGCCCGATGCAGCACTCTTCGTACTGTTTTAGGGTGAACTTCTTTCAGCATATATTCTTTAAGGTGTGATGCAATTTCAGATGCACTGGTATCTGGTTTTTCTTTAATAGTTCGGACGATTTTACGCTCTTCTCTCGTAGTTAATTTTCGGGGTCTACTGGTTCTTTCTTTATTCCGCAATATTCCTTCTTTTTTATACTCGTTTATAATGCTTTGTACAGTCCATCGACTTCTTTTTAGTATTTCTGATATATTTCTATATGATTTACCTTTTTCATGTAACCGTATAACAATTTTTCTTTCTTCCTATCTTGTTTCATTGCATTTTTTCCCCATATTGCAAATATTAGTATTAAGTGTACTCGCCACGATTACTACTGACTAAACTAACATAACATCTACTAATGTAATGGTTACATTGATCAGAATGTCCAGATGCCACCGCAACTGTTGTATTTATCAACATAAATGATAATGTACGAATACTTTTGTCCCGGCGATTTCTTACGGTCTCGTGAATTTCAAGTAATTTCAAGTTACTACATGATGTTATTGCCTTCGGTTTTGGGTCATTTGTTGCTGTAAGTGTAATGTTTAATATACAGCTACATACGATTAAATATACTTAATAATATAGAAAATATTGTTCTTTTTATTTCCATATTTGAAGTGTACGAATACTTATGTCCCCCACTGTACGTGAAATATTAAAAATTTATAAATATAATATTACTTAGAAGCTTTCTATTAACATCAATAAATTGTTTACTGAACATAACACTAATTTGACTATAATTACTTAAATAGTAAATATGATATAACTTTAAAAAAAAGATACAGATAATCATGTAGGAATTTATGAGTTTAGATATGATCATTTAGCATTAATGTCTTCTACACTTAATTTCACATTAAATTTACTGTAAACTTCTTATAGCACTCTGCAGACTATCTTCTACATTCCTCATTTTTAATCTATGTAAAATCAGTTAACAGTTCATCTTGATTATTATACAAGTTTAATTAACTCCAAACTAAGAAACAATTTTAAGATAAATAATTAAAACTTATATCACCAAGTCTATAATAAAATGCTCGTTCAACAACGTTTACACGGAAATACGTTTAAGTTATGCTTGCACTGACATTTAAACGTACCCTTTGCAATAGTTTCACTATTAAACGCATCTTATTATGCATTCAAATCCCTTAAACGGTATGGTGTTGAAACGAAACGAATCGACAACAAATATGAAAGCTTACTTTCAACTGCATATTTAGATCTGTTGCAATCGTCCTAAAATCGGTTCAGTATTTTCAGAAGTTCGACTCTATTGACGCTTAAAAATCACTGCCTCCATAACATTCAATGCAAAGAGCCTTCAGAAGCCTCAAACAGTAAAAGATTCGACTGCTAACATACATAATGTGACTATATCAAAATATAAATCGAAAAAGAACATTTCGTTTTTTGGCAAAAATTTTTAAATGCAGAAACTGTTTTGTATTAGAAAAAGTTTTCAAGATATTAAGAAAAATATATTTTTCATCCCCAACTTTGAGGGTTGTGTTCACCTCTTGAAAATGGATTGCAGATGAAAAATATATTGGTGAAATATTTTTTCGAAATTTATTGTGTAAGTTTCGTTAAAATCGGTTATTAAACTTGGAAAATTTTCTTCGTCGGTATCGAAAAATACATACTGTTTATTGTTATTAGTAACTATTTATGGATACCTTACTTCATTTATCCAATTTTATTCTTTCATACTAAGGTGACAAGGAAACGCCAAAATCGGTAATTTCTCGTACCCCACCACTTGTCTTATGGCACTTGTGCGAAAGCAAAAATTCGTGTCAGGATTACAACTAGAATGACGTAAACGAAGAATCCGCAGTAATTGTGCAAGAATCACGAATGAACAGAAATCTTCTAGTGTCGCATGTTTAACATATGAGTATCTACTTTTCGATGCTTTCGTTTCCTTCATTTAGTATCATGGGTTTGAAAACGCAAAAACTCTTACAAAAAATAAATATCAAACCGTAATATGCCTTCCTAATGATTATGGCAAGGATAGTTTATTTTATTCGAATAAACCATGTTTAATAAATTTTGTTCGAAATTATAATAAGAACTATTCTAATTATTATTTTGGTCCGCTATTTTTAATATACTTATTTTGAAATAGAATGTGTAGATTTATTTGAAAATAATAACAATTAATATTAACAATTAACAATTGACAATAAAATATTAACAATTTTCTTAAATTGTCAAAATAAATAGTTGATAATACCATTGAATACAGGAAATATATCTGAAAAAGTCAACTTGAGAAAACTTTCAGTCAATTTAGAACTTCATACAATAAAAACACTTGATTTTGAAAGATCAATTGCTGATTCTAAATTTCTGAATCAAAGAACTTGTAAATTTCGAAATACCCAATTTGGCGAAATTTACAGTCTCTGAATTTCTAAATTCCTCGATTTCAAAATTTGTTACTTTCTTAACTTCAAAACGTACAAATTTCTAAATACTTAAATTTCCAAATATTTATTTATAAGTTTCCTAAATTTTGAAATTTGTATATTTCTAAAATGCCAAGTTTCCAAATCCTGAATTTCTGAAAAATGTAGAATAGCTTTAGAACAAATACAAATCAAATTCTATCGCATAACCTTAAAAGTGCTATAAATATGAACCCATTATATTTGATTCAAAATTATATTAAATTTTATTACTTTATTGCACATTATTTATAACAAAGAGAGAAATTCACAATGAATGAATTTTCATTTGAGAGATAATAGTAAATATGTTAAATGTCGATTAAATTAACCACTATTTTTGATAGTCAATTATTTTTAATCGCAAGTATTAACACTATAGCTGTCAGAACAAAAATGTGGAGCAAGAAACGTTATAATTTGAATTGTATGTAATTATATAATGTATGTACTTATAATGTTACAATTACGTATAATTATGTAATAAGTACAATTATATATAATTACATAAAATATATAATAATAATATTACAATTGTATGTAATTATATAATTATATAGTTACAGTTATAATTATTCAAAACAGAATTATTTTTTGTTTAATAATTAAACTTCAGTATCATATCAATATTTTCCTGAATTTTTTTAATTACTCAACCGCAAACAAGTAACTGGTTTGGTCCCTCTGTACGATTTTTCAGGACGTACAGAATGACTCTGCGAAAGAATTTTTTGCCTATTTTTAACTCCGTCCTTTGCAATAAAGAGAGAGTATCAAATGCCTATCGCTACCTGTGGAAACGCGGTAGCCGGAGGCATCCTCGGTGTCTTCTTCGTTCGCGGCGCATCTTCTGAAATGGCAAGGTCACCGGTAGTTACGTCACCAACTTTCCTCGACTCCTCTTAACGCGTATAACACACCGAGAAAACTAAATGTCACAATTACCAAGGACGCTCAACAGCGTGCTCGATTGCCTCCGGGCACCGGAGACCAAACGACGAGGGTAAGAATCCAACGTTCCTCGGTTTCGGCTTTCACATTCGATACGGCTACATGAGCAGCGATGGAGATTCCAAATTCCTTCAAGTTTCCAAGCAATTTGAACATACAGTAGGCCATGTTGCTACTGGCATTAATATCCGGACACAGTACTACTGCATTTGTTGTTTTGCATGAGATGAGTTAATTTAGATGTTGTATTACTTATTTCACAGAAAGATGACATTGTAGATTAAAAATATTGGGTTGGGGAATAAGTTCGTAGCGTTTTTATATTTTCCTTTATTTTACGACGATTTTTTTGTTGTTTGACAAAGTGTATAATATTTTTCGATAGAGCTCTTTCTACTCTACAAAACTGTACTAATCGTTTTTTTGAGTAATTTAATTTTTTATTACTTTTGAGGCTTAGAAATGGAATATCCAAGAGGTAAAAAGCAACATTTTCGACACCTGCTCCTCTTCGCTTTTCATCGAGGCCAAAAAACTGCTGAAGCAGCCCGGGACATTTGCAATGTATATGGAGAAGGTGTCATAGACAAGTCTACAGTACGGAAATGGTTTGCAAAGTTCAAAAATGGCGATTTTGACCTCGAATTGCGAAGAAGAGCAGGTGTCAAAAATTTAATTTTTACCTCCTAGATATTGCATTTCTAAGCCTCAAAAGTAATAAAAAATTACATTACTCAAAAAAACGATTAGCACAATTTTGTAGAGTAGAAAGAGCTCTATAAAATGAATATTATACACTTTGTCCAACAGCAAAAAAATCGTTGTAAAACAAAGAAAAATATAAAAACGCTACGAACTTATTCCCCAACCTAATACATCCACAACTTCTTTGTGCTATGATATTTAGTTGAACATATCATTTTTAACAAAATGTATTTGCACGCCTCATTAATATTCGTACACTTTCTACCAGCTAGCATAGAAACCATTTGAAATAGCTTTGCTTTGCATATAAATGTCTGGAATATAATTCTACTTTAGACTAGAATTAACTAGAATTTATTATGCAAGAAAAAGGAAAGAATGCTAGTTTTAATAAGAGACAACTTGTAATTTGTCATAGAGAGAAAGATAAAACTTCTTAAGGAATAGCAAGGAATAGCAACAAAGAAGAATACAGTAGCAGATATTAGAAGATATAAGAAAAAAAATCACATCGAATTTAAAAAACAAAAGGGACAACCTTAAACTTTGAATGAAAGGGAAGAAAAAAATTAATATGAAAAATTAACAAAAATCCGCATTGTAGTGCTATTAACTTCAGAGGTTTGTCATGAAAGTGAAAAAGAAAATAATGAGGAACAATGGATATAATGCCTCGAAAGCAAGAAGAAAACTATACATTAATGACATAAATGGGGAAAAAAGACTGATTTTCGCCAGAGAATTTGTTGAGTCTCAAGATTGGTGGAAGGATGTTATTTTCGCTGATAAGAGTAAATATTTTATTATTAGTTCAGATAAAAGAAGTATAGTATGGCGAAGAGTAAATAAAGCTCTACAGCCAAAAAGTCTAAAACCTACTTTAAAACGCAGAGGAGGTTCTGTGATTGTATGGGGGTGCATTTCCACTACAAGCGCCGGTGAATTGGTTTTCGTTGACGATATTTTAGATAATAAATTTTTGGACCTTTTAAACGAAGTTTACTAAAAACTAAAAGTGAAAATAATATAAAATACTAAGTACCTTCAAATTTTATCAGTATAATGATTCAAAGCACAAAATTCAAGTAATACAGAAATATTTGTTATATAATTGTCCAAAAGTTTCATATCTATCTCCAAAATCTCCAGATATAAATCTCATAGAAAATCTATGGGATCAAAGATCAAAGAATTAGGAAAACATGAATAAATTCAAAAATTGAATTACAAATGAGACTGAAAGAATAATAGCATTCTATTTCTTCAGAATATTTGAACAAAGTTATTTTTAATATACCCTAATGATTGCATGAGTTTATTAAACAAAAAGGGTTTGAAAGAAAATATTAAAATCGTATTTTATATATAAATTCTTTATTCTTCATAAAATATTCAAACACTAACGTGACAGTATGATAGTTTGTTGCTTAAAATATATTACACATTAAAATGTTATAATTGAAAAGAAATTGCTTATTGTATATGTTCAAGCCACAGTAAATGATTTATGTTTTGGTAAAGCAGTCTGATATATAAAGCATCCCTTCCTGAATAATTATAACAAATACAGAAGTACTACAGTGTTATTTCTGTTAACACTTTGACAACCATGATAGTCATATGTGACCAACGCTGTAAATTCAGTTAAATTAATTATTTACGAGAAAAGCAAATTGAACAAACTTTTAAGAGTTCTTAATATTGAGACAATGATATATAGTAGATTAAAAGATGAAATTAAATTCCTTGTTCTTAATAATTTATATTAAAGTGTGTCTAGCCACAAACAGGCACAACCTCTCTTGCATCAACCCCTTTTGAAAGAACTGTTTTCTCCATCAACTTCCTTACATTTTTCTCTGCAACATGTTATAACATGATTGCACATAAATAACTTAAAAATAGCAATTTGACTATGAATATGAACAAAAAAAGGAAGGTATGGTTTTTTCGCCTCAAATCTTTGAAACAACGAAGTAGTATTTTTTAATGTCAAAATGTCTGCTCTTACCTCTTCTGTATAAATACCGTAAAATAAACAAGGATTGCTCAGAACTTTTTAGTTTCGCCACGCGAGGCTCCCAAAGTCAATTCTAAGTCCGCCATTTCCCTAAACCTTTAAGGACTTGTTGCTTTACCTAATTAAAAATCAATTAGTAATTACTCAATCTCGTATTAACTACTTGCAAGTATAAATAATAAATGCAACAAAATATTGTGAACATAAAAATACTACCTAATAAAATTGTCAATTACTTCAGTACGGCACTCTACGTGTTAACAAGAAAATTGGCTAGAAAATAAATTAACACACTCTATGAATCTTTCACTTTTTTTCCAACAAAATTATCTTACCATATTGTTAATCGCTGAAGTAGTCTTTCCTTTATTAATTTTATTTTCTACGCGTTAATATTAAATGTTCGAGTACAGGATTCCGCATACTTTTTCCTCTAGAACGTTTATTCTTTGCATTATGTTAATATTTTCACGATATCTATTTAAAAATGCTAATCACACGCATCCAATTAATTAGCCAGACTAGAATTTCATTTTTATTATATACTCTAAAGTCCTTGAAATTGTTAACTGCTAGCTCCTGACTCTTTACGATACTCGCAAACCGAACATTGGCTAAATTTAGACAACGTAATATAACGAGATGCGAGATCTTATCCTGAACAATAAATGTGTATGATAAACAAGTCGAAATGTAAATTAAATTCTTTATGTGACCCTCCAGAATGGCCTTTCATTTTTTATAGCATAAGTGTGATGTTCAGACAGCGGAGACCTTTCAACCGTTTATACTTTCAGACTCAACAGTATAATATTACGCATTCCAAAGAGCTGACCGATTTCTGCACCTGCCATTCTGAAATTAAAGAAACTTTTTTTCGAAAAGAGGATATTGAAACAGTTTAATTATAATTTTATTGACGTAAAGTTTGATGTACACTCAAATGCAACGTAGGTTCTCTAAGGGCAAGAATGAAGGCAGATTTCTAAACAAAAATGGAGAACGGAGAGATATTCATCTTCTGTGTATAGGGTATTCTTTAAACTAGTTTTCCATAGAAATAGTTTTTCTATAGACCTAGCTTTTTCCATAGTCCTAATTTCTTTCTAGGCCTGGGATTTCTCTAGACTTAGTTTTTTTTTAGATTTAGTTTTTCCTTAGATTTAGATTTTTCTTGAATTAAGTTTCCTTGTATCTTACTTCTTCTAGATCTAGGTATCCCCAGATTCAGAATGAATTTCTTCTACATAGGTCGAGGTATTCTTAAAATTAGGTTTTCCTTAATTTTTTCTACGTACAAGTTTTTCATAGATCTAGATTTTTCCTGTGTTTGTTTTGGTGAAACTAAGGTTTCCCTAAGTCTTTGCTTAGAACTAGATTATCCCAATATTTAAGCTTTTTTATAACCATTAGGTTTTTCTCTAAAATTCTGCATTTTCCTTACGTATTTTCCTATGTCTTTTTCGAATTTAAACTTTTCAAAGTCTAAGTTTCTCTAACACCAGAATTTTCCTAATTCAAGGTCTTCTCTAGTCTTCTCTACTTTAGAATCTTCCAAAACCAAATTAAATCTGATTCTTATAAAAAAAGCTTTCGATCTGGTCAATAAAATTTAAATAAAACAAAAATTTCGATAAAATATGGCATTGCTTATCGGCAAATTTATACAAGAACCAAATTATTTATAGAAATTATATTATTTCGTAACTGAATACGAAAGTGAAACAATTTAAACAAACTGTGATATATTTAATTTATACATAATATATAATATTATATGTATATTATATATAGTATAGTATCTGCTGTATAATTAATTGAAAAATGTTTCATCATCACGATCCAGCATGGCTAAAACGATTGTGACACTAAAACTATTATAAAAATCTAAATATCGAGAGAAGTAATATTATTTATAATAAAACAAACAGTGAAAATGAAGAAAGTTTTTAAAATACCTTATACTATGAGTTTAAAAATTCAAATAAGTAATGCAAAGAGCAAACACGAGTTTTAACAATTTTATTACTGACGAATGCAAACTCGAATAATAAACAAAAACGAGCATATTAATAATAATGTCGTTTTACTTTCCTTACCCCTTTGCACTCCTCGATTTCTTTCACCTACCGACTTCTTAACACTAGGTTTACGGATGTTTGGTGGTCACTTATATTTAAATTTGAACTAAAGTAGAAAAATAAATAAATTGGGGATGATCTGTGAACTGCATAAGACATTGATTCTTTGGCTTGACGAAAGTTGACATACATTTTTACAAAAATTTCTTAATAAATTTTATCAGTTAAAATAAGAGGTCTATGATCCGTCATTTTGACGGGTTCCGTAAATCTAGTGTTAATTTACAAAATAGATGAAGAAAGGGATTCTCAATAAAATGTATTGCGACAGGGCGGAGTATGTGACACATACATTTTTCTTTTATTACAAGTAGTAAATAAATGATAATATACATATTCAAATAATCTATTTATCTGAATTATTTATGAGATCCAAGAGAAATGTGATGTCGAGCCACACTGGACATAGGAGTGCAAAAGGTTAAATAGCAACAATTTTCAAAGGTATAAAATCGTAATAGGTCAAGGAAGATGGTATCCACAAAATACGGCGTCAATCATGATTTTTGCGGCATTCAATCACAGTATCGTTTTATTTTCGAATATTCTATCAGGACTGTTCGAATAAAATTCAAGATTATTGAAAATATTCTTCATAAATATACATATTTACATTCGAAGCAATTTATAATCACTAGCTACAGGTAGCTGCTGTTTCCACACCGTTGCCATACTCTGTCGCTGCTCAGGTGGATCATCCGAATTACGAAATCACTAATATCTTGTAAGTGACTGTTTCGTGTCTGCTCTTCCCCGGATAAAAAAAAATAATCGTTACAGGACCCATCTACTTTTGATGTAGGTATAACAGGTTTTTTCGAACACACGATTTGATGAACACTGGTTATTGAATAAGTGATGAAGACAGCGAAGAATTGGATAAAACGTCAACACTTGAAAAACGAGTTTGAAGCTGTTCTCGTGTCCGACTCTCGCTGATAATCGGTGCTATAAATTTCATTCAACTAATCTAAAAAAGTACTCTATATTAATAGTGAACAGAAGAATTAAATTGCAAATGAGATATTCTTAAACTTTAGAAGACATTTCTATTCGAGCTCCTTGTATTTATGACCTGGAACTTGTAGCACCTTATAAATTATTTAAAACTCTACAATAAAATATTTTTATTATTATATGATGTCAGTAAAATGTTCTTGGTATGATGGGACTGTAATGAAATACTTTTACATTCTGAAAGTAAAATTACAATGAAAGACTTTTACTACGAAAGAACTATGATAAAACACTTGTTCTGTGATTTAACCAGAATAAGACATTTTTATTACAACAAAACTATAATAAAATACTTTTACTATAGTAGAACTATAGCAAAATGCTCTGACTATGATGAAATTATGATAAAAGAGTTTTACTATGACGCAAACATAAATAAACATTTGTGTTATGATATAACTGTAGGAAAACTTTACTATGGTAAAGCTACAGTTTTTACTATTATAAAACTATGATAGTGTTTTTGCTGTAGTAAAATTATGATAAAACAATTTTTCTACGATAAAAGTATGGAACTATAGCAAAAACCTTTACAATGATAGTAGTATGATAAAACACTTTTTTTAATGATAAAATTATAATAAAATATTTATACTGTAATAAAATTGTCATAGAACACTGGTACTATGATAAAAACATAATAAAACACTTATATGACTAGATTAAAACACTTTGACTGTAGTAAAACTATATAGTAAAACACTATAATTGTGTATTAAAATATACTAACTGTATTATAGCTAAAATAAAATATTTTTACTGTGATAAAGCTATGGTGAAACTATAATGAAACAGTTTAACCTTGGTAAAACTATAGTAAAACACTTTTGCTGTAATATAGCTAGAGTAAAATGCTTTTACTGCAATATACCTACAGTAAAAACACGTTTACTGTAGTAAAACTATAACAATACACTTTTATGATGAACCCGTAGCAACGCTATATCTCTGAGATCTAAATTCGTATTTTCAACATCTGTAAACTCATTAAGTAATGAACCTGTTATAAATCCACAGTCATTAGTCCATCATCACGACCTAATTACAGTTGACCTTAAGATCTCTCAGGTCACTTTCCACCATCAATACAATACGCTGGACAGAACTTATCAACTATAAATTCATGCAATTTATAAGGTAGTTATACAACACGTGATTATATAATGCATGGCTATCTGACGTTTGGCCATATAATGTGTGGCTATACATCGGGTGGAGATTTCACGTATGATCATATAAAGCGTGATAATCTAACGCTTGGTGTTGAATTTTCATTTTAATTCAATTAGCAAAAATAACTGTTTGTATCGAAAAGTCGATAATCGAATTCGTGCGTCGATCAATTACTTATGTGATACCACTCGATTTTGATCAGACTTTCATGTGTTATAAAAAAATAAAACCTAAATATTTGATCGTTGTTGTTTTCCGGTTGATATAATTTTCATTCGTATAAAAATATATTGCGTTATTTAAAGGTTCATAAATTAATTTAATTAACATATTTTAAAGAGGTCCTTCCAAGTCGTTTTTCTTAAATAATAAATTCATTTAGTTGTTTTAAAAGTTATTGTGTTTTAGTTTTATTTTAAATATTATTATCTCCCCATATTCCATTACTTGGCTATACTTCATGACCATACAATGAACAGCTAAGCAATGTGTGGTTTAAATTTTTGAAAATTTCAAAACTTGAAAATTTTTTAATTTTACATTTTAAAAAATTAAAAATTTTAGAAACTTAAAACTTTGTAAATTTGAAAATTTGAGTTTCAAAGTTTTTCAATTTGTAAATTACAACATCTGTAGATTTGCAAACTTGTACAGTATATCTGTGAATTAGTCAATAAAAAAATTTGTAAATTTGTCAATCGGAAACTGTAAGTTTCTAAATTAGAAAATATATAAATTTGTAAATTTTGAAACCTACAGATTTGTAAATTAGAAAATCTGCAAATTTGTAAATCATAGTCTGTGAATTCGAAAATTAGATAATCTGCAAATTTCTAAATTAGAAAATCGATAAATTAATACATCAGAAAATTCAAACTTTCAAAAATATCAAAGTTCATACATTGCAAAATTTCTAAATTTCCAAATTCTTAAATTTATGAATTTGAAAACTTAAAAAATTTCTGAATTTTTAAGCTTAAAATATTTGAGTAACTTTCGTAATTTCGAAATTTGAAAAACTGGAATTTGAAGATTTTTAAATTCGAAAGCTATAATATATAAAAATTTGAAAATTCGAAAACTTGTAAACTTAAAAACATAAAAACTAAAAAATTTGATACTAAAATACTTTCAAATTTACATTACATATATTTATTTTTTCTATCGAAAGGAAACGTACGTTGCACTCGAATGTACGTATTTTATTTTTCTAAAAGTCGTTGGATTTCGTTCTACGATTTCTATTACTTCTCCCGTTATATATACACTGTAACAAATTAGTTAAAACCAGAATAATCAAAATCTATGGAGGCAACATATCGAAAGGTTCACTAATCGATTTGTCGTAAAAAAAAAAGTAATCTATAAATCGGTGGCACCCAAAATCTTGACAGCTAAAATCCCGACAGATATAATCCCGAGTACACTCGTCGAACACACCACAGGCAGACTTTTAAATGGCGGCTATGTTCGTCAAACGCAGTTAACAGCTTAGGTAAGGTTAGTCAGGATTTTAGACTGTTGGGATTTTAGCTACCGGGATTTTAGATTGTCGGGATTTAGGAGGGAACCCCATATAAATAACGTAGAAGAAACGTAAGTTCTCTGATATGTTTACTTTACGGTTTCCGAACGCAAGAAATGGTATTTAACAGGACTTAATTTGCAAGAATCACGGTGTATGTGTGTGTACTGTGTTATTGTGATCTAAACATAGATGAACTTGACGTGACTAGACTAACATACTATGCGAACAGGAACAATCGTCTCTTTACCGAGATGAAAGGTCCTTGGCATTGCTGACGAAGTTCTTACGGCAAAGTCCACCTGAAAGATACGTTTCATTGTAATATCTGAATGGCACGAATGGCGAGTGCACAAATGCCATTTTGACCGAGAATACTTTCGAGTCGAACAACGATGCAGCCAATTCCATTAAAGCGTCTCTCGCGTGTATTTCAGGGACACGTTCGAAAAGCAGTTAGCATAATCTTTAATCGATCGAACGATTCTCTGGAGGTTTATCGAAGCGGTATGACATTTGCGAAATAACCGATCAGATCTAACGACGGGGATAATTTATAAACGTTATTCGTGTAAATTTTAGAATTGCTGTTTACTCGTCTGCTTTAGAGAGGTCCTTCGATTTAGGAGCTGCTGAACGATCGAGTAGTCTGTTGATTTACGATGTGCATAGTCAATTAAGCCGTATATCAACGTTTCTATTGAAGGAGAAAAGTAAAAGTCTTGAAGGAAAACACGCGTTTCGGTATTGTATACAGAGTGTAGTAGTCGTGATACAAACGGTCTGGTTTCTGTATTCAGAAAATAAGTCAAAAGGATGAATGATATTTTCGTATTCGGCTTTATTTCAGAAAATTAATTCCGAAAAATTTATTTGAAAATTTTTTAATATACTTTCAAGCAAAATTTACGATACGAAAAATGGTACTTTTAATATCTTTTTCGTTAACCCTTAACGGTCACACTGGGGTATGAAAAGACCACATTATTTATTTAACTTAGCTTCAATTTTAGTAACTTTATATCTTGAAAATCTGAATAAATTTTTGAATCCACGATATTTTTACTACTTTTTTTCCTCAAACTGTTATATCACCTGTTAAATTCAGTTAAAATTTAGCTCTTTATATTAAAGTCGAAACAAATTTTGAATTTTTCTATGAAAACCGTAATTCTTTTAATTATTTCACGTTTTTGAATTTTTGTTAACATTCAACATTTAAGTTTACAAAAATCAGCTGTAACAGATATTAAAACAACTTTCAAAGATTATTTATCATTTTTTTTAAATGAAATAATGAGTAAACTTCGTTCGAAGGAACATGTTTTAGTGACTGGGGTCTTATGTTAGACGTTCTAATGTACCAGGTACGTTATTCTCATGAAGTGTGATCGTTAAGGGTTAAATCAATAATTTGATATTATAAATTAATGAATGTAAATATTAAAACCATTGAATTACATTATAAATTATTCTTCGTGATATTGCTGATATACTAATATATAAATTTAGTTACAAATATGATTAGTTACACACATAAGTAACCACATCCAATATGATACTGTCTAATAACAATTATTTGATTAATAATTACATTTATTATTTTATAATACCTATTATTTGTTGAATTAACCAAACAAACGTTAAAATTGTCCTTTATATTACCATAAACAAATTCTTTTATAAATATTGTTAAGAACGTTCAAATTCAATTTTCTTAAAATCAAAGGTTAATATGGGAAAATGTTATTATTTTTTTTCGATGTATTTTTGTATCCACAATAATGAGAGACACTAGTAATATAATAGAAACGAAACCGTTATATGTTATAAATATAAAATACAACTTGTTTGGTAAATCATCAATTTTTATTTGTATATAATATTTACAGAGATTTATAAATAGATTCATTTAAAATCTAAAATCCGATTCCAAATTTAAAATCAAATCGTACAGTGCATGCAGAATCACTTCCCGATTTTTGTTGTTTTTGAAATTTTCTCTATCGAGGTATGACAAAATAAGTAGATTTTTTTAACATTTGAAAAAAAATCTTATAAAATTTGTATGATCCCACAAAATATATGAATAGCCAATAGCGCTTTTAAGTGGAAACTAAGGGATCTTGACGTCCTCCAAAGAGAAAGGAAAAATTCACTAAATTTTTCAAAAATTTTTCTAGTTAAAGTTCACATTTTTATTTAAGTTGTATCTTATCTTCTATTTCTACATTACTTCTAAATTAACCACTTATGAAATAAATCAAAACTTTTGTAAAAAAAGACCACCAGATTTTATTCGTTAAATAAAGTACAATCAAAGACAGAATTTTATTGAATTTGTTATATGTAGCAAGTAAAATACCTAAATTGACTTTCCCAATTTTCTCAAATCCACAAGTTTTCAAATTTCTAAATTCCCAAAACATCCTCCAATTTTTAAGTTTCCAAATTCTCAAACTCCAAAATTTCATAAACTTCAAAATTATCTAATTCCTAGATTCCAAAATTCATAAAATTCCCAAATTCATAAATGCCAAAACTTTTAAATCCATAACTTCGATAATTTCATAAATTTCAAAATTATCTAATTCCTAAATCCTAAAATTTTCACATTCTCAAATCTCAAAATTTTCAAATTCTCAAATCATTTAATTCCTACGTTCAAAAATTTCCGAAGTTCCCCAAATCACAAAAATTCTAAAATTATCAAATCCTCAAATTCCACAATTTTCACATTCTCAAATCCTAAAATTTTCACATTCTCAAATCTCAAAATTTTCAAATTCTCAAATCATTTAATTCCTACGTTCAAAAATATCCGAAGTTCCCCAAATCACAAAAATTCTAAAATTATCAAATCCTCAAATTCCACAATTTTCACATTCTCAAATCCTAAAATTTTCACATTCTCAAATCTCAAAATTTTCACATTCTCAAATCTCAAAATTTTCAAATTCTCAAATCATTTAATTCCTACGTTCAAAAATTTCCGAAGTTCCCCAAATCACAAAAATTCTAAAATTATCAAATCCTCAAATTCCACAATTTTCACATTCTCAAATCCTAAAATTTTCACATTCTCAAATCTCAAAATTTTCAAATTCTCAAATCATTTAATTCCTACGTTCAAAAATTTCCGAAGTTCCCCAAATCACAAAAATTCTAAAATCATCAAATCCTCAAATTCCAAAATTTCACGAACTTCAAAATTATTTAATTTTCCGATTCCCAAATTTCCAAATTCCAAACTTTGTAAGCCCCAAATTAAAAAATTCCCGAATTCCGCACTCGAAAAGACTTGCATCATCTTATGACCTTCGCTGTCTTCGTCGCGTTTCCGACAGACCATAATTTTCTCAAAACTCCAAAACTGCCTCCTGCTACAAACCAATCTCTCCATCTTCCGAAAAGACCTCGTGTCCGCTGCATTTTCCAAAAATTCAGAAAGTTATTTCGTTCGAGAGTGTACTTGTTCCGCTCGGCGTACACGAAGCCCTGCTAATATTTACAACGGCGAATAAACAACGCCGAGAAAAGAATGCAGACGTATCTCTACGAGAGACACTTGCACCATTGCACATCTTGGATGCATCCTAGTAGCGCTAGGGGAGAGACCGATCCGCGAATCTCAGCAGAGTCCAATGCAGGTGGGGATGCAACACCCGCGATTTTCCGACTATATAAAGGCAGATGCACCGTGTATCCTTGGTATCAGTATCGGTCGTCGTTAAAGGACAAAGGGACAGGAATCGTTTGCACGAAGATTCCTCGCTATGAAGACGGTGGGTTCCGGAGACTTAAGAAATCGTCTCGCGATCGTCACGCGATCGTTTCTTTGGGAACACGTTTTGGGAGCCAGAATCCGAAATTTTTACGTAACAGTGAAAGTGAAGAGGACTGTGACATTTGTGCGTGCGTGACGTTACCACGCACCGACGATTAATCATAATTCCAACGGACGATGACAAACGTCCGTTTCGAGATTCCGTCGCGGCTGAGATTAAATAAAGCTGCCATTTTTCTCACGAAATTTGAGCTTACGTGATGCTTCTGCGTATTCTACTTACGCGCCTCGCAAATGAACATCTTTTCCTCGTTGTTACGCACAGATCTTTCAAATCTTACGTTTCCCGTTTAACACTAAAGTCTCAGGTTTCTTACTTTAAATTACGAAATTTAAGATGCTTTTCTGATTCTTATCCGGACGAACAATTTATGTATACACCATTGTCGCTCTTTATTTGTTTTTACTTTATTTTCAATTTAAAATGCGGACATTATATAACGGTATGTTTAGTGTTAAACAGAAGCTCATCTTACTAACTCGCTGCTTTATTTAACCTTTGAGGGCTGGAAAATGTTATGGTATATAAATTGTAAGTTTATTTTAAAAACCTATAGGGTGAGTCGATAAAAATCAATAGCCTCTTAACTGTGGGGGTTAAAGAAAAAATTATCCGAAGCGTCTTCATTTGGAAAAAACTGTTAACGCCATATTATAGCTGAACACGCCATATCCTATTCTTAACGTACAATTTTTATTTCATAATTTTAATTCCCATAGTTTGGAAGATATGCATTTGGAAAAATGCATTGCTTATAATACTTTTCGTGCTGATGAAACTCCGAAAATTCGTAAACAAAATCCTAGTGAATACGAAAATATTCGAAATTTTCTTGAATTTTTATGTTTTTGTTTTTTAATTTCGTTTATGTTTATTAATTTATTTCTTTGTTTTCTTTCATTTTAGATTATTCTTGTTTCTCTGTAATTTTCTAACTATACTTTTATAAATTTATATTTAGAAATATCTAAACATAAAATGGTTTTCTAGTCCTCCAAAAAATTAACTGAACTTTTTATTCTATTTAAAGGAAGAGTATCTAACTTATTGTCTTATTATTCCTATCGATGTTCTCCACGTAAATTGACAATCTTTTGGACTTGTTAGAATTTAAATTTGTCGCTTATTTGGATAATTCAGACAGTAAGACAGTCAACTGCTTGAAAGGTCCGAGTTCAAGTCACGATCGAACATTCCAATCGGCAGATTACGTGTTGCTTATGTAATATAGCCGTCGAGTTGGACCCGCCAATTAGAGGTGGATCCTGAAACCTTGCACCGATGATACGTGTGATTAAATAATCCATTTTGTTTAACAAAATTATAAATAAAAGTATTAAAATTTCGCACGGTAAGAATATTAACAAACACAAATTTTATTTTACAATATAAATTTACTGTTAAATAAATTTTGTTCTTTTGAAATTGACTTTATACCATTAAAATAAAATAAATTAACATTAAATTTTATTGTGTTGGAAAATTAAGTTATTTCTATTTCAGAATTCAAATAAACCATTTCAATTGTTAACTTCTATTTTAGATAATTAGATTATTTAGATAAAATAACAAATATTCTGACATAAGATTGTGGTAAAATTATCTGTTATTTTATTTAAATTCATTGGTATTTACTGAATTTATTCGAATTAAAATAAACTTACTATTCGTTGTCAGTCCATAAATTCATGCATATTATTATAAATAAATTTTCGTTTCTTTTTATATTAAAAATAGGCACGTTTTTGCACAAATTGAATTTGTACAATAAAAAGGTACCTGTGAAATTGGAACGATCATAAAAGAAAATATATTACAATTATTTCTAAATTTCTCAAAAATCAGCACGAATTTATGTACTGACATAATATTTTAATATTTTCAGAAATCTGTATTTCCAACACAATTGACAATATTGACATAAACGAACTAGATAAAATTTGCGAAATTATTTGAATACAAACTTATTGAAGTACAGACTGGAAAATTATTGCATTTCATAGTCAAATAATAAAAAAATGTAGAAAAATTTATTTTCATGTTTAAACGTACTCATGCAAAATTATTCCAAATTGCAGCTAGTCAAATGAAATGGTATATCATTCAAATAAGCATTTTTTAAATTCATTATTTGAACAATATTTAAAACTTATTTATGTAAGTAATATTTTTACACGCAAAGCGCACAATCATAAGCTAATTTGTCACTTATAGAAGTTCTTATGAGCAAATATAAATAATAAGTGAATAATTTGTGTTCAAAGGTTTTTAAACGTCGAAGATTGAAATAACAACTGAATGAGATAGTTGGAAAATTTTAGCATAGCTCAATGGTAACGTAATTCTCTTTTAAAACAAAAGATCACAAGTTTAAACGCTTCTTTCATCGTATATTTCTTAAAAATTTTTTCCGTAAAATTCATTAAATATATTTTTAAAATTTATTAAGAAACACAAAATTTTTAAAACAAATTATTATAATAATTATCGTTATATATAAAATAATAATTATAATTTCTTTTTAATTCAGTATAATTTTTTGTTAAAAAAACGAATTGTTTAATTAATCGATCGTGTTGAAAATTAAAATAGTATGAAAAATTACATATAATTACAAGTTTTCCTCCTATGGAAATTTTTTAATAAAATTACAAGAGCTTTAAATGTGAATTTCTCCAAAATTTTTGAGTTTGCAAAATTATTTATTTTAAGTTTTTCCATAACTGTACTCGATTTAAGTTAAATTGATAAATTGGCAATCGTTCGCTACCCTTATTACGACAAAACCATTTTATTCTCAACAATAATAAACAGTCTGAATTAAATTTAAGAAACATTATATAAAAAATGCATACATCAAACTCTAATGAAAAGTTCGGTCTTTCAATTCGTAATATAAAGCAGAACAGTCCAAATTGTTTCGACAAATTTAAAATTTAAAAACGTTCCAAATTTAAAAACGAGAGGGTGGGATTGATATTACTTTATTATTATATGATACATAAAAGCAATACTTTACTAGCCTACAAATTTTGATATTTTAGGTATAATCGTTATCTAATGAAGGTGAGTCAAATGGACTCACAAATCTAATTCTTATTCATTTAACCATGGATATAATTTAGCAGATAATTGTTTAAACGGTACTAACAATTTTTGAAAATATCTAAAAATAAGCTGCTCCCACCATTTATTAAAATCATGTGTTCATACTAATATATTGCGTCGGATTCTGGCTGCCTATTTACGTTATATGAAAAATCCATCCAGATGAGGGTTAAAATAAACTATCCAAAATCAGTTTGTTGGTTGCGACCCAAGTTTAAGAATTTGTAGCTTTAAATAATGAGTATTTATATAATCTCTGTTTGTTTAGATTCTTATCTTCGTGACAGCGATAGTGGGAGCTCTCGCAGCACCCCAAGGCAATCCAAATGACATTACAATCGTAAAGCAAGAAGAATCAAACAATATTGGAGTAGGTGGATATCACTTTAGTTACGAACAAAGCGATGGCCAAAAGAGGGAGGAAACTGGGGAACTGAAAAATGAGGGTACCGATGATGAATCAATCGATGTCACTGGTAGTTTTTCCTTCACAGCACCAGATGGTCACACTTACAGGTAAAGCACTACAAATCATGAAGAATAAACAGATTATAAAAATCCTGTTACATTTATGAAAATAATTGTTTTATTAAAGGGTTGATTACACGGCCGACAAGGACGGATTTCATCCTACCATAAACCTTGTTTCAAAGTAAAACATCAGAACTGATGTTCTGCATTCTAAACACTAGGATTTTGCGACCATCGGTATAAATACATTAGAATATCTTATACGTACCTTGAAATAATTGTAAGGCACGCGATTCACTGTTAGTATATTGATCATCAATTCCAAAATTTGACTTGCTCTCATTTACACATATTACAAGCTAATCACCTTTTACCATTCTTTCTTTTTAATGGGAGTATTGGATTAAAAATAGATGATCGCTGCCCTACGTTCAGATAAAAAGAACAATTTTTCAATCATGCAGTCGAGAAAGTTAAATACTTCCCTATCCTAAATTAATTGTTACATTTAGGGTATAAAATTTGTTCTGAAGTAGTTGTTACACTTGTTGATAACTTGAAAATGAATTGGTTTAATAACTTACTACTGTATTTGACAGATTTTAATTACGTATAAAATATCTGCTAAAGTATGTGAAATACATCAAATGCTATTTCTAAAATTTTTATTCTTATTTCGAAATGTTTCTTGAAAGATAAATAAATATACATTTTAATAAGTGCTATCAATATTCAAAACAAATATATAAATGTAACAACCAATGTGGGGCAAAGAAAGTATTAAAATTAAATTTTCAACCATAAAGACTCTTTTAAAAATTATGTAAGTAAACATATTCAAAATTATGCATAATACGCTTTAAATATAAATAATAAAAAAGTCATCAATGTTCACTTATATTACATAGCTATGATAGTATGCATTTCATGTTTGATTGTGAAACGCGTGCCACTGTGTACGATAAGTTATACTATATAGTTTCAAGAAACTACTGTTAAACATTTTGAACGAGAGACTATTCATGATCAGTTTTTAGAGAGGCGACGACGTAGCACTCATTTACACGCCTAAAAACTCGCGTGAAAATGAGTAACGTTTTTATACATATACCCTTATATATGCATAGTAAGAAACCAATCGCGCAATAAATATATACATAAAATAAACATGTGTTATAAATTTCAATCCTTCCTATATCAAAAAAAATATTCATGATAATAAGTTTAAATATAGTTCAGAGAAGTTGACCAACAGGGTTTTTGTTAATATTTTATTTTGAATATTAATTAATAGTACAAGATAATTTTTACGATAAAAAAGTAGAAAAATGCTACAGAATTCTTAGCTTTCATAGCAAATACATAATTAATGACACTTATGTATATTTAATTATATATTTGTTAGCAACTATTCTAATAGATTATAATCATTCTATTATTTACAGTATATTATATTACATGATCTAATAATATTATACTTAAAATAAGATATACTTCTAATGCATTGAATGTTTAGTTCATAGTGAATAACATTTTTAAAGATTTTAATACGTATCAATTCATCTTTTGTATTTAAAAAAATACCATTGAATTCATTATAAAGTTGCTTTTATCTAAATATAAGAAATAATTCAGTAAACTTGATTCGAATAATTTTGCTATACTATAGAAGAAATTGTTCAAGTTAAAAAATAAATCATTTTTATTCGACTACATGGCAAAGAAATGCAATTCATTTAAATATAATATGCATACTAACTGCTATCAAAGCATTTTCATTATGTAACTAAAATTTATGATTTAAATAGTTCTTAATTTTTATACGAATGATATTGTATTACGTTTAAAATACAAAATAATTCATTATTCTATATTCTACTAACTTTCGTACGTTATATCAACTTTTAGAAAAAGAATTCGTCTCAATGTATGAATATACAGTATTCATATTAAATATACTAGATATACATATTAGATATATAATTACATTATTTAATATACACAATACTGTGTATAGTATATTTATATGCATAAAATATATGAGCGTACTCGTATACGCTATACTTTGTAATCTATGTCTAAATTATGTTACGATAATACCGATGTTCCACCCCAGGAATGTATTAAGTTCAATGTTTTATTAAGTTTTGAACACCATTCTAACCTATCTTCCTTTGTATCGGCTGACAAAAGATGCCTGTGAAGTACACGTAGTAATAAAATTTAAATAAAAAATTACTGATATTTATGAAATATTTGTGTTCGATATTTACCTAATTGTTGTTGTAGATCCATTCCTAATCATAATTAAACTATCAGTATCTTCAGGTTCCGCAGCCCTTGTTGTTTCAAGTAAAAAAGTATTAGGACGCGCACAAATATCTCGAGAAACTAATTCTACGTTAGTTGTGGAAACACCTATAAATATTCAAATAAATAAATGTATATTTATATTTTATACAGTATTATGATAAAATTACGTATAATTACATTGTAAGTCTAAACTTCCGATAGGAGTCTTTTTTCGTTCATCATCAGGATATTTCCAATACGACAGAGTGGAACCTTTAAGCAAACACCATCTACGGTGCCAAGCACCAAATCCAGAAACATCTTCGAACATTGTAAGAAATCCTCTGTGTTCGACTGATACTGAAAGTTCGCACGAAACATGCATCTGCAATCGACCTTCTAAAGGAGATTGCGATGGTACCTAGAAATTATATAAAAAAGTCAATTACCGTAGATTCAATAAATGACTATTAGAAAGAATTACAATGCAGTTTCAATATCTGGCTGCTTGATCAAATTTTTCTGTTTACCTTGTTTAATGTAAATTGTTGCCGATGTATTTCTTTCAAACTGAAAATAACATAGCCAGACAACTGAAAAGCGGGAGATCTAACAGCAGATGGTCCTGCTGGGCTTTGTACACTTGGCATCACTAAGCGACTTTCTTGTTTTAAATATTTCTTTGGAGTTTTATTCGCTAACTGTAAAACATTTAAGCGATTGCTATAAAAACTGAATGTATGCATATGTCAGTACAAATAGTATAGTAACTTACCTTTTTGTTACAAGCAGTGTTACTACCACTACATCCATTATTATTATGAATGTGATATTTAATTTCATGTGGTAAAATTTCAGGTTGTGTCTGAAGTGAGTATATCTCGATGGTAATTTTAAAATCATTATACAAATCATTCAGTTTTAATGTTGATGGAAATCGAACACACGAATCGCCAGCTTCTGCTACGACTACTGGAGTTGCAACTACGTTTTCCAAATGTCGCATTAAACAGACAAAATGATGACATGTATCTGAAATATACAGTTAAATGAAAAATAATTTATTATTTTCTTTATAGTATTTTAAATCTGAATTTGTTGCTTACTTCTGCCCACGTTGCGGAAAGAATCTCGTTTAAGAGGTAAAGTGATAGCAGAAACTGTCAAAGTACCACTTTCTTGTACTTCTGGTGATCCTGGAGTAACAGGTCTTAGTGTACCTTCTATCTTCAACCGTTGTACTTCATTTAATGCAGCTTGCCGTCTGTGTGCTACAATGAAGACATTTATATGTATCGCATTATTCAAATAACATATAACAAATAAAAAATACATGAGAATTACTAGCAACGAGTAGCAATCTTTCTCCTTCAACTTGCTCCCTTGAATCATTGAACTCCACAGTGGAACAACATAAATTTAGTGCCTGACTAGCTTGACCAATAATTGTTTGCTGTTTACATATTTCATCCAGCAAACGTTTTACTTTGTCTTGTACTAAGATAACTTCGTTTTTAGAGTCAGGCTGTGCTTCGTCAGGAGCAACTTCTTGTGTTCTCGATATTATACGTACTGGTGTTTTAGGCGTCTGAAATAAGTTCGAGAATTAGTTTTCAATTGTAATATATGTACATCTAGTAATATAAGAATCTAGAGACATAGGAATTTTTGGATATAAAGATTTTACGATGTAGCGATTTAGTAATTTAAAAATATACATTATAATATAAAATATGTTTTGCTTTTATAGTATAGGTTACAATATTCGATTAACATACCTGAGATTGTTGTCGTCTGTAAAAACTAACGCTATGCAATAGTGGCACGCAATTGTCACCATCTACTATATAAGGTTCACCTTGTTTAGGAGTCTCAGGAGAAACTTTCTTTATAGGTGAACGATACGATGACCTTAAAATGTAATATATAATTTAATTTATATGTATTTGCGTCACTGTTGCTATTATTTTTAAATCTTACCCTTCATTATATTTAAAACTCGTTGATGCAGTGGACGGACTTTTCCCACCTTTATTTAGTTTTGGTGGTGTTGGTCCCTCTTCTGTATGTGCATTTATATTATTTGCTTCTTGCAGTGCCAGGCATTCATCCAAATATTCATCCATTTCATCCAATACCGAAATATCGGAAGTTGTACTGTCTGGATCTGGGTCAATTGATCTCTAAAATTGTGTAATCATTACGTTGCTTAGTATCGAATAAACTAAATTCCAATCTACTGTTATTTACAAATACCTTTTTATTTAAATATGTATGTTCATTTACTGCCTGTAAAATACTTCTACCAAGACTGGTATTTAGTTCTCCGCTTTCTTCATCACTGTCATCTTCAGTTCCATTATCCTATATTTAAGTAAGCACAGTCCATTATAAAAATTATATTAAACATAATCCTTTTCTATTTAACGATTCTTTTTATTACAAAATAGTTTTATAGAATTATTTTACTTGTAAATAGTATTCAGCTTCAGTCCCTGTATCAGTGTCAGTTTTTTCGTCTAAAGTCGCAGTTTCTGCTTCTGTGCTATTGACAGTATACTCTGTATCTGTTTCCGTTTCCGTTGTATTATCAATATCAGAAAGATTAGGATAGATATGTCCAGGTTTAGGTGGAGCAACACGAATGCGTTTAATGTCAGATGTCACTTTCGTTTGCTGTGTTTTAGGTGGACTGCCTACAACTGTGAAACATAAAAATGTAAACATGACAAATTATTGTAAAAATAAATAATGTTCAGAACATGTACCTTGTCTTTTAGCTGGTGAACTTTTGTTTTGGATAGATTTTCGATGGTCCTCGGATGCATGAACCTGTGGAAGTGGTGGCGGAGGAGGTGGAACACCATGATCCTATAAAAGAGACGCATAAATTTATTCTCATTACTTATTATTCAATTAATAGTTGAAACCTTACTTACAGGTGCAGGTGTCGGTTTTACAGGACAAACTGGAGAATTTTTGGGTGAATTAGATTTTCCTTCGCTGCTTTCACTTGTCCTAATACAGGAACCGGCAGCTGCTTTTGCCATTTCCTTATTTCTATTGAAACGCGAACGTAACATATCCAATTCCCGTTGTCTTTCCAAATAAGTGGTACGTAAAATATCATTTTCCATTTCTTGCCTGTTTAAGCCTTGTTCAAATTTTTCTCGTCGAGCATTAACAGCATTGTTAGGAATATCAGCTTTAGACCAATCCTTTGCTATAACAAGATATTTCCCCTTCAATAATTAGTATTAAACAATTAAATCATATCTAAATATTTCAATTTCTACCTGCTGACGATGAATTATTCTTGTCTTTCTCTTGCAACTTTTTCGGCGGTATTGACATTGTAAGTGGTGCCTTCGGCAGCAGAGGTGGCTCTCCTTTATTTCTCTCAAAAAGTGCCATCCTCTCAGAAAGCGTCATTTGTGTAGGATCTTTAGCTTTTGTTTCAGAATTTTTAGATTCAAATAACGAAGCTTTGCTCAACACTGAACCTGGACTAGACTGAACTGGACTTTTAGGAGAGCCATTATATCCATATCTAGGTGTCAATCGGGTGCCGCTTGTGCTAGGCATTGCATTTTTTGTTTTCTCTGGAGTGTTACAATTTTTGCTACTAACATTTTTTGGAGAATTTTCTGCTCTTTCGTAAAACGTCGCAGTAGATTCCTGACTGCGCCCATGTTGCGGAGATGAACCCGAAACTTCCGAGTTTTTTTCCTGAGAACAAGCCTTATAGTCATATACAAGGCGAGTATTGCTTTTCGTACGACTAAAGCCTTGAGATTCCTGTAAATAGCATTGTTGTCTAACAGCTTTAATCATTTGTAAAATATATCCCTCTCCATATTCATTACTATCAGTACGTATAAAAGAAATTAAGAAAAAATAAATTATAACAGTTGTAGTTATTTTAATTCACAGAGAATTTGTTAAAAGCTTTAGTCATATATGTTAAAAAAATAATATTTAGAATACATTAGAACTACTTACTAATGATTCCAATGTAGACTTATCCCATTTTAGTTGCTTTGTATGAATTACTTCTTCTTTCTTGGAACTACTGCCTTTACTATTCCTATTTTCTTTGTTGTAACCGCTCGTGCTTGGCTGGGGTTCTGATGCATTTTTCACTTGTTCATTAAATTTAGCTTGTATTTTGTCTGCTTTAGATTCTACTGATTTAGTCTATAAAAATATCTAATGTTACATAGTTGTTTAAAATATAATAATGATTTTAGAGTACTTGTAATCAATATACCAAGGTTGGATGTGAAAGATCATCTTCCCAATTATTAATAGTTGAAGCAAGAGCTGCTAATCTATCCAGTCTAGCACCTCTTTTTTGTGGTTTCTGTTCAGTGACCTCTTCTTCTGCATTGAACCTTTCTTCTGTTCTATGAATAGGTGAACTGAGTTCTCTACTGCTGTCATCTATAAGATAAATTTTCTTATAATAATAATATAATAATTATAGAATTATGTACTAACTGAATAATATCAAACTGGACCAACCATTTTGAAATAATTGTATTTATCATTCACACATAAACTGCAAAGAATAAGATACATACATGTATCAAAGTAGAGTAGTGTAAGAAACCAGTTTTAACCGATCTGTGTAGGTGTACCATGCAATATAGCTTACCAGAATACAGTTTGCCAAGCCTCTGTAACTTTGATCTCACATTGTAAACTCCAACCTTTCCATTCTCTTTATTTATATCTTCCTTGTTTTCATTACTATTATTCTTAACTAGAGATTTCCGGGGTGACTTCACTGGAGACACACTTTCTGTTGATACTTTAGCAGGAGATTTTGTTGGAGTTTTAGACTTAGTAACTTTGAAGTTATAAAAAAAAAATATAAATTTTGTTAGCATTTCGTAATACATTAAAATTGTCATTCATCAACATTTTACTTTATTATACATGAATCACTATTACATAATAAACAGTAAATAATCAAAATTATATGTTAATACCTGTAGCTTGAGCCAAAATTGCATTTGCATCCTTTAAAGGACTTCGTCTTTTTTTAACGTCATGACCAGCATTTGACAATTGAGTATCTAATTTTTCTCTCCTTGCTCTAGCACGCTCCAACATTCTCTATTTATTCAAATTAATTTATTATTATTATTTCAAAATTAATAGAAATAAAAAAGTGAGTAATATACAATTTACATTATTTGACAAGGTTGTATGTAATTAACAATTATTAATTACAACTGAAATATTTTATTGAATAATTGTTTACTAAAATTGTATTATATTTATTATAAATTTATCTTTCAAAAGTTCTAACAGAATTGATTACTTTTGCCGCAATGACAAATTTACCAAATTTTCAGGGATCATTTTATACTAATTTTAGAAAAAAAAGATAATACTTAAAATAAATATAAAGTAATAAGAAATTATTGGATGTTTTTACTGTTTTTTCATTACAGTTTAAAAATTAATTGTCACCATCAGTTAATTAAATCAATAACCGTCTCTAATAATTAATTCCTTGTAATCATTGTAACTTCATTAATTATGCAAGATGATAAAAAGAGTTTGTAAAAGTAAAAGTAAATGTAAATATAGAAAAAGTAAATGTATAGTGTTACATCTATAGTATAAAACACAAAATATGTGTCTTATATCGACATACATATTCCTAAATTTTTTAATCTTTATATTCCTATATTTTTATATTCTTAGTTTCTTACATCCCTATACACCTAAGTTCTTATAACCTAAATCCTAATATCTTTAAAGCCTAAAATTCATAGATCCTGAAAAATCTAAAATCCTACATCCTTAAATACCTGCATTCCTATATAAATTACACACAAGAAAGGGGGCAGTTCATATTATACCCCTATTTCATAGAATAATTAGGTGGATTCAAATAACAAATTAAATTTTATCTAAATGTATTTATATACACATTGTCATTTTCAAAGATCGATTAACTTTTTTTCTTGGTATTTCATTGAGATTCCATACAGACTTTTATTACGTTATCAAAAGTAGTCAATGAAAATACAATTGATTAAAAATAACAATCATCAAAAACCAAGAAATTTGTTACTGATTATAAGTTTATTTAGGATTCATACTCTTTGCTAATAACAATTTTGAATTCTGATTGAAATCACGTGTATTTTTAACTTTTATGTTTGTATATATCATATACTTGATAAACATATCAAATTAAGATACTAACAAATCAATTGTTTACATTACGTATAAGAGGGAATGTTACTGTATTATGTTAACAAAGGTTTAAGAAAAGTAATTACTATGTTAGTCATCAGTGGTAAAAATTGTCAGGTAGATGGGAACATTAACTACCGCTACGTAATATCTGCATACTGCAATAGAATGAATGAGACCTACCTGAGTGAAAGGGTCCATTGTATGGAAAACGGTATTCTCCTAATCCCAACGCTCTAAGAAAACCTAAAAAGAAATTTTGAAACCTAGAATTTGTATTCACTTTTCCTAAATATATCGATATTATTGAATTTTTGGACAATTGTAACACCCCAATTTTAAAGGAGGAAGTTACTTTCAACCGTTGAATTTGAACGCAACCGCCATAGTAATCAAACGCGTTTGAAACTAAAAGTGACAGTTTTTATTTCTGCATATTTTACGTCAATATTAATCATGCGATAACCACTACAAGTTCACACTGAATACTTCTCAATAAAATAATAATACTTTCACGCGATAAAATTAAAACAATACATGAAAAAACTTACCTACAATTCAAACATCATAGGAAGCGTCACACAAAAACCAACCGAAGCTCTTCGTAGGATTGGAGCAACTGCGATGCTGTAAACGTCATTAAATCTGTTGTTGGAGGGGGGTAGTGTACGTTCGCATAGGACCATTTCAAATGAAACACTCTCATTGGTCAATGAAATAAGAAATTTTTGTTACGCGTATATATACAGGATGTCCGAAAAATCGTGGTTAAGGATCAAGTCATTTTTTCATATTATTCGTCTTTCCTTCTGAAAAATTGAATTTCGAAATTCTTCAAAATATTTTTAATAAAATTTTCCATTGTTTCGAACATCTATTTACATAAAATATAGTTTACAGTATCATCTGAAAAACTGGTGCATTTGAAATTTTCATATACTCATTGCACTCGTAAAATGACAGTTTCTTCCAGTTTGTCATTTCGCTCAAAATCTAGGGTTGTTTATTGCTGAATTAAGCAGAACAAGCTTGTAATTATGTTCATTGAATGCTTTTTTTCATTTAAAAATCTGTTATAGATGTATTAACTATAAGCTTTCACTTATTACTCTTCACTGAATTAATATATAATTCAATATAATATTTTCTTGATATGTAAAAAGAATAAAAAAAGATTCATCAAAATCGGATAAATCCACTCAAAAGTTTTATGTAAAAAAAGAGTGCACATAAAAATCGAAAATAAAGCGGTCCGCTT
Organism: Megachile willughbiella; assembly: GCA_945859595.2. Lineage (NCBI taxonomy): Eukaryota > Metazoa > Arthropoda > Insecta > Hymenoptera > Megachilidae > Megachile > Megachile willughbiella. Next base: position 19,370,951 of record OX243796.1, read on the forward strand.
TCTTTGCTCATTGCACATACAAATTTTAATCGTTTTGTATCGTTCAATTTTTTCCTCTACAACCTTTTTTTATCTCTATTTTAAGTATATAGTTTGTCCTAATTACTAAAATTACAGTAAATATAATAATATTTAGTAGTTTTAGAAAAATATTTTTATTACAAAAAATATATAATACAAATTCTTTTGTGAATATTACTAAACGTCTTGATACAAGATTATACAAATTGTAAATAATACTTGTAAAAGATTATAAGTATATATGGTCATTTGTATAAAATCTTGCTGGAATGTGCCATACATATTTTGTAAATGTTTCTCTTTCAAACATGGGATGATTCATCTCCCGTATCAGCTGCCATAGCTTCCCTATTTTCGTATGCCCAGAAACCATGGAATTCTATTAAAATACTGACCATTGTATCACCCTGACCACTGAAAAATATAAATTGCACAGTATACAACGGAGAATCTTATTTGTTCTTTTTTTTAAATTTTCGGAAAATCGAACAATTATTTACCATGATAATAAATCTTGCAACGTAATTTTACAAGGATCTGCAGGTTTCACCATATCAAATATTTCATCTTTCACATCTTCAAATCTTACTGGTTCTTGACCATGCATAGTCATTTGTTCTTGTATAGCCTATGTATATAAAAATTAATAATATAACACTTTATAATATGACAAAGCTGTATAAATATTGTATTTCATACCCGAAAAAAGTAATTAAGGCAAAATGTATCAAGATAACCACGATTATTAATATCGAGGATTCTAAACAAATAATGTAAACTTTGTGGTTCATGTCGATTTTCTAATGCTAAAACGAAGTCCAAATATGTTTTATAATCCATTTCTCCCTCATAAGTTAAACATTCTTGAAATACTCTTTCTAGGAATACTCCAGTTAATGTTCCTGTACCATATCTATTAAAAAATTATAAAATTAATATACTTGTGTCAACATTTCATAAATTTTATAAATGCACGTAAACTACCCTGCAAGTTCTTCTTTGTTAAGCATTCCATTATGATCTCTGTCAAGATTAAGGTACTGCCCATAAACTTTAAGAGCGGACGGAGCTGAGAACCAGTTTGCTTCTTGAAGGTCTTTAGGTAAATCTTCATCTCTTAATTCTAATAAATCATCTAAGAAACTACATGCCAAAATATCTTGTATTCTAACTCTACCAGTTCTGAGGGGGTCAAGAAAAAATAAAAATTTTCTTACTGCGGTACAAACATAAAATGAATGAAAAGATTTTTCAAGTCCTTCAAGCTGAGGCAAAGTTGGTATTAATTCCAAAATATAGTTCTCTAAATCCTGTAAAAAATAAGAATGATGTATTTGATTTTCTATCATTTGGAATAAATTAACATATACTAAAAAAACTTACAGATTCTCTGAGATATCCTTGGCCAGTAACATCATATAAAGAAAGACCAATTCTTGTTTGATGTAACCAAACTTTTCTCATAACATAATTAAACAATGCCATTATACTAATTCTACCATGAGGATCACCCTGCTGTAATTTAGCAAATACAACAGCAGTGAAATATGGATTGCATTTTGTGCCAGCTAATTTACCCACTTTCTTAAAATCCTCATAATTTATTAGCTGTTCTTCCCCCGATAAAGGCGGACTATGATGTTTGTCCAAAAGTACCCATAATGCTTTCAGTTCATTGTTATCAAGTAATTGCCGTGAACGCCTCTGCAGAAATAAAGCTCGTGTTTCTTCTCGCAATTTTTGTGGCAAAATCTCATCTTCTTTTGGTAGCTAAGGTAAACAGAATATATTAGAGAATAATGTTTTTAAATACTTCTCTACAGATTTTCAATTTACACGCCGTACCTTGAAATAAAACTTAGGAATCACTTTATAAGTTAAGTCTTTATCTTTAGCTTTGGCACCCTTCCACTGTTCATATATTTTTTGAAAATATTCATCTTCTTTTTTTTCATGTTCTTCCAATTGTTCTTCTGCTGCAAAATTATTGTGTACGCATGATATATATTTATATCAAATGATAATAAAATATACACTTAATAATCACTAATTATTATTAACTAATATTAACTTGTTGAGCATTAATTGTCATTAACAAATATTAACTTACATTTATTTGCTACAGCACATTTTCGAAGCACTGTTTCCAGTTCCATTTGTTTTTGTTTTGAATCACTTGTAACTAAGGTTAGATACAATCATTATACAAAAAAGTACTATAATACATTTTGCTATATTCCAGCTGATTTTAACTACATGAAAGGTAATATAGTAGTGTCAGAATAATATTATGTTCGGAAACTCATCTTTCTGAGCTACATTCTTCCGATAGTTTCGCGAAAAAACTTGAATTTCTTGTATAATGCCTAAACTTATAGTGACAAAGAAACCCAGGTGTAAGTTTAATGCCCTTATGCAGTGACTTGCAGAAGTTCTGTCGACCTTTGTCTATGTTACGTTGTTTTCGGTTAGAAGAAATAAGGACAGCAGATATCTAGTTACCAAAAATGTGGAAAACACGACTTCGTACTTCACAAATTTTGAAGCTAAAAAGCAATATTTTGTCATACTTTTTTTTAGAGATATTCTTTAGACTCTACGTAAGAGTCATACAGAGCCGAATTTTAAAAAGCATTATATACATAAATATATTTTAAACTCTCTTTTTTCAATTTATATTCGAGCGCAAATCTGATTTTTCTACGAGATATGACGTCCTAGGCGTTTAGACAGTTTCGAAATGGAAAATGAATAAAATTTTGGCAAGTACTTGCACGTTTAGTTTTAAAAACAAGTTGTTTTATTGCGCACTAGTTCCGTACTTGGCCGCTTTATGACACTAGCGGTACTGTTTTTTAGATAGTGCACACGAAAATAAAAATTTTTAAATATACGTAAAAATGAAGTTTCAAAATTGTTTCCAACTGCTTAAATTAATTGGTTCACAATAAACTATTGCCGTTCATATCTTCTTTACTTATTGAATTACCGCAGTATTTCCGGTATGTCGACTTACATTTTAATGTAGTATTGTTAAAAGTATTTGCTTGCGAAAATTTTATTATCTTCCCGTTTCAAAAATGCCTATTGCGAATTAAGATGCCAATACGCAGACATTATCGCCTATGGTCGGGGCTTGTTCCCGTTAGCTATCATTTTTCCCCTGAAGATTGATTTACATTTGAGTGTACATAATATTCAAATATAGATAATACTCCTGAGGAACAACATAAATTAGCATAATACGGATGTACATACATATGTAGGATGTCCGTAAACGCACATTATAAGAAACATTATGTCTAAAAACACACCTCCTTACCTTACTATATCCTTTAGCAATTGTAAAATTTAATGCTTAAGCGCCGAGTATAGGCAAAAACAAATATGAGGACTGATTTTTGGTAAACTGGTTGCAAATAGCGTATCGCATGAAATATACAATATTTATAATTTAGCGTGTAGCCATATACGCTGCGCGTTCTTCAGAAGAGATAACGCCCGCGTCAAATATAAGAGAAGAAGAATCATTTCATAGTAGGACACGAAATAATTAATTATATGAGAAATATGTAGAAGGGAAAAAATATTTACAAATAAAGCGTATGCATAATAAAAATACTTTTTTAATAAAATGTACTTTTTGTAATAATTGAAATAACTTTAAATACTTTTTAACGTAAATATAGATATAATGATATAAAAATGTTACATACTTACAAAAATAATTTATGTAATTATTGTATCGCTACTCCTGTAAGAGAAAAATATTAAAAATGTGAGCTATAAAAAATAAAATCCGTATAGACGTTAACTGTGTTCATTTCGCTAAATGACACATCCAAGCAAGGGTCCGGCGGATGACAATGTTTTACCACATGGCCTGCCCTTTTCAAAAGCAATGTTCGAATCTTCGAGTTAACAGAGAATTTTAATAAGGAGAAAGTCTATTGTCAAAAGTGTACGTGTTCGACTAAATATTTTTTTCTTTCGAGTTTTCTAACGGTCCATATTTTTATGTTCGAATATCTACGTATATATTTTACAATAAAATAAGGAGTAACAAAAGGAAACAATCATTATATATTTTGTTCTATCTAATATCCATTTTTGAAGTGATACTTGGTTATTATATTAAATATTCGCTATATTTTATCGAAACAAATTATAAAACATAACATCACACATTATTGCGTATTTTTTAAGATTAATTTAAAATGTTAATAATTATGTTGTACTTTTTACGATAAAAAGAGTTGTTTGGAATGTAATACAAAAGGATTTTAGGATCATCGATAATTTGCACACTGTTGTCTTTACCCACGTTGTCGATCGCTTTTTGACTGTCTTTTCATTTCTTTTTGTCTTTTGTCTTCGCACGCACACACACTCTCATCCGCGCTCGTTCGTACTCTCTCTCGCACATACGTTTATGCATACTCTCTTGCATTCTCTCATTTGCACGTTTAACCATACTCGCATTCCCTCATACATTGTTCATGAATTACAGAGGAAACTGTCATGATCAGGTACAATACAATTTTTACTTGTTATATTTTAAAATACACGCTACATAGTATATTGAAGCAGGCTAAGGTTCAGCGACTTCGGCCCTTTTCCAGGCTATTTAGAAAACACGTGTTGCACCTCTTCATTTTCTAAAAAGTGTGTGGGGGTAGGGAAGCAACGTTTCGCACGCTTTTCGCTTGTCTTCATTTACAGTGTAGACATCATTCAGAGCAGATACTGACATGGCAAGTTGGCCTGTTTATTCAGGTAAGTTTTCTGCATTATAAACATAATCGATTGCAAAACATATGATATTAAATAATAATAATAATATTTTAATAATGTTAATACATTCACGACCGCTGAATTCACGTCATTTTAAATTCTATTCCTGGTTGCGGCTGACATAAATTCACGTCCTATAATTTTTGTTTAAAAATGAAATAATTAATAAACAGGAAGAATAATATATATTATTTTTATTACTATTTTAATTATTACGTATTTTGTATTTATTATTATGTATTTATACACAGCACCTTACGGCGGATACATCGCTCTGCAGTTGCCACCGCCGCAACCCCAACAACAACGACAGCGGCTGCAACTCCAACGACAGCAACAGCAGCAGCAACCTCAACTACTACAACAGCAGTGGCAACTCCAACAACAGCAGCGGCAACTCCAACAACAGCAGCAGAAACGACAAAAGCAACCTCAACAACAACCCCAAAAACAGCAATTTCAGCAACAACCCCAACAACAGCAACCTCAACAACCCCAACAAAAGCAACCTCAACAACCCCAACAACAGCAACCTCAACAATCCCAACAACAGCAACCCCAACAACTGCAACCCCAACAACAGCAACCCCAACAACAGCAACAGCTACGACAAGGCGAGGAAACGTGCGTTACCAGTGTAAGTGTATTATTCAATTACATCTACAATAGATCTGTTATAGAGCACGGAATTTTTTTTCGTCATGATATTCTGTGAATACTAAATATATTTTTTTTCTATTCCAGGTACAAAAAGGCCAACGGCGACGCCATCGACGATGCCGTCGACGACGCCGTCTTAACCTTAAAACATTGCAACAGCAGGTGGAAAAGCTGAAGGAAAGGGTTGCAAGTGTAATTCGCGGACGAGGCCGCGGATGTGGGCGCGCGCAGGGCCAAGGATGGGACAACGGTTGGGGTCCGGGACAGACCACAGGATGGACTACGGGACAGACCACGGGACAGACCACGGGATGGACCACGGGACAGACCACGGGATGGGGCCCGGGGTGGAGCTCTTTCCCTACATGTTACCAGAAAGCTCCTGCAGGATATTTTCTCATATAAATTTTAATTACTAATAAAATAAATATATTTAAGTCATAGAAGTAATTGAAGTAATTTATTCATCATTTATTCCCTTATATAAAATAGTTATTAGTTATGTAGAATGTAGAATTATTTCGGTTTTTTAAATGGTGATAATTCAAAAGAAAAAAAAAACACGCGCACGTTCTACTCTTTGCTCTTACTCGCTCTTTGCTCTGTACACTTATAATAATATGTCCTCGTTCGATTGTCTATTTTTTATACATAGAACCGCCAGTTACATGCATACGTATATACTCTCACCCTCTCGCATTTGCGCTCCGTCGGTTATTGTACCTTTTCGTACCGTTTGTTCAGCACTGCGCATTTTTTGGATTCCCCGTTCGAAATTCGGTAACGCTTATAGGTTGACAAAAACAATATTTTCGGAGGAGACAATAACCGACGTTAAACCGATGGTTAAATTTTAACGGGTCGACTTTCCTACAGAAATATTATGTAGTTTTAATAATATAGTAACATACCTACGTAGTTTATTAGTTATATAATTTTATAGATATAATTTAAAGTTATATAGAATAAACAATTTTGTTCCGAAAACTGAAGAGTAGAATTGCAACAGTTCTAGGAGCCTAAATGTTTTTTGTTGAATTTTCGAATAAACAATTGATCAGTATGAATTAATTTATTTTACTCCGATCAGTACGCACTCCTTTGTTTTCCGACGATCATCCCCACCTTGCCTTTCGCTTATCGTTTCCTTCACTCTCTGTCTTTCTTACACTCATTCTTAAATAACATAAATAACTTAACATAAAATAACTTTCATTTATTTCTATCCACTTTTATTTAATATTTAAGCGTTGCAGTTATCCGTCGAGATGTCGATTCTATGCTTACAGTTGGCTCGAGCCGATCGTCGAACGTAGAAAAGATGTGACAACATCAATGCAACAATAAAACTTTTTTATTTTTTAATTTTCCTGAATGGTACTTTCACCGATGTAATTGTGAGATTCTCCTGATTAAAATAAGACTAAACACGACGTAATTCGAGACATATTTACTTGTAATTCCCACCGTTCAATTTATTCTAAACACATCACTGCAATAAATTATTACAGTATATCCCAAATTACGTCATGTTTGGTCTTATTTTAATCAGGAGAATGTCACAATCACATGTGTGAAAGTTACATTGAGCAAAATTAAGAAATAAAAAAGTGGTATCGTTGCATTAGCATTGTCTCGCCAATATGCCGGTTCGGATCATGGTATGTACATACGCTCCTCGCTCGTCAAGCGTCAAGATTCAAGGGAGAACCCCTACAGGATTTATATTTCCTATATTTATTAATTAAATTATTTAATGTTTTTAAATAGAAATTAACTTTATTTAGATTGATTTGAGATATATTATAACATAAGCTTTTTGACGTGTTACTGAATGTAATGTTATTTGCAGAATGAATGAATAAATTTAATGATTCTATTATTTAAATAATTGCAAACGAATTAATTGACAATTGCATTTGAGACCAATCATTTGTTACAAAGATAAACAGAATTCTTCTTCATCGACGGTTTCCAAAACATCAATCTTCCTATCCGACAATTTGAACTTGCCGATCACCCCCCCCCCCCCCCCCCCCCCCCTCCCAATTATGTACTTTTTACTGTATTATGATAATAACATATCTGCATGACAAATATTCCACAATTTTTTAGATTTTCCTGTGAGGTGCGCTATAGTTAAAAAAATAAAGAACCGATACATTCCTTGAAAAAAGCACTTTCCGCTTGGCATTTGCATGCCTTCTTTTTTCAGTATATTTATTAAGTAATCTTAAATAGATTCACATTCATAATTAATACGAATGATATATTAGTTAAAGAAATAAAATAAAATTAATTAATTTTATGTCGTAATTCGTTATATTCCGGAATGTAAAACGTTACATCAATGACATCATTGGCGAAGAGGGTAAGAGTCCTGCCTCGTAATTGCTACACACTTTTTGGGCACAGGTTCGCACCCCGGTGGTCTTACTTCTTTTAATATTGTATTTAATTCTTTTGTAAGAATTTTAATATAGGTTCAAAGTATCTTAGAATTATTGTTATACTATATTTCTACAGCCACAAGGTAAAAAAGATAGTATTACGTTTACTATTATGTTAAACTAGCAACCCCATTATCAATTAATCTTTTTAGATTGTTACCTATGCGCGCGCTTATAAAATTTTGCGATTTTAAAAATTTTGCGAAAATATTTTCAATTACTTACTGCGTTACCTATGACACCTTGTTGTTCAGGTCATAGGTTATCAATCAGAAAAATTTAAAAGGCTATGACTCTATCTCGGCGAGTTCTATATGTGCGCAAAATATTAAGTTTCTACCTTTTACCCTTATCGAGATTGAAAGTAGCAACGGACAGACATAGCGTATTATATATATGTATAGATACTATTATATGTATATACTACTATATAAAATTTCTTTTAAAAGATATTTTATTTCATGTCCTTTTCACATAGAAGGACGACTATAACACAGCGAATGAATCGGCATGAATAAATACATAAAATAGTGCGTATTCGATCGCTCGTACGAAACAAAACGAAGATAAAGATAGCTCTATGTATATCTTTTATTTCATTCATTCCTCTATTCATAAGGAATATTCAGTGCTTCTCAATAGGATTCCTTTTTGCATTAAAGGCATGCAGAATTATGTTGAAACTAAACGTCGTCTTCGGAAAACTAAACGTCGCGTCGACCATCGTCGTTGTAACGTAAACACACTTAACTTACAAGGGAAGATATCGAACCGGAACATACCGATTTCAATGAAACTTATGTGAAAGATTGTTCTCAAGAAAATATTTCACACATATTTTTTTACATCGGCCATCGTTCACATTGAAGAGGTGATAATTGCACTCGAAGTTAAGGGTTGAAATTATATTTTTGGGAATATCTCCGGAATTAAAGGAGATAATTGGAAGCTTTTTTTTTGAATTGTGAGACTTTAAATAGAGAATTTTTCTGCATAAAAAAATTGTAACAAAGTTTATTTGTTTAAATAATATTTTGAAAATTTACAGTTTTTGCTTAAATTTTTTTACTAAATGTTGAACTATTTTCTTGCAACTTTGTGTAAGTAAACTATGGACTAAAATAGAGAATACGTGTATTTGAAATTTGTTGTTTTTAGCAATGTTTATTAGATATATAATTTGAAATCACCTTCTGTGAAGAAGGGCAATCAGCATTTTTATTAAAAATATCATAATTTTTACAATCTTTTACAATATTTTGGTCATTATATACCTCTTCATTTGCCATTAATTGATTCCCCGATAATTATTGTAAGCATCGCAGGTATGAGCGTGACGCGGTTCTATTGACCGCCGCAAAGAACATTAGCTTTTATGGCCAATACTGATTTTGTACTTTTACGGCCGTAAAATCTTCAGTCCAAATACAATATTTAAAACTTTTGGAAACTGAGATTTTTAAGAATTTAAGAAAAAAAAAATTAAATTAAATTATTTGTTAGCAATTTGGTCATAAAAGCAGTAACATCGTGCAGAAATCTCATTAAAAATATTCTTTACCCTCCTCGATTAACAAACCTTGCGATTAAGTGGGATAAAGGAAAAGAGATTTTAGCACGACGCGAATTGGAGCACATTTTGGGAATAAAAATCAATGAATATGGATTATTCGTTGATTCAGAATTCCCATATTTTGGTGCGTCGCCTTATGGCATTGTTGGAGACGATACCATCATTGAAATTAAATTTCCTTATGCGGTGCGACGAATGTCTCCTAGCAACGCAATAAATAAAGTTGCAGAAATACATAGAATTTTTTATAAAAACGATGACACCTGTATGAATAAAAAACATGGGTAGCTCCATATAACGCAGAGGCAATATTGTATCTTTGCGATGTGGACGTCCTGTGGAATAAACCACACGATTGTTAAGCGTGATGACATATTTTTGGAAATTAAAATTTGGTCATCGATGAGGAGTGCTTGATTCTCGAAATAATTGTTAGCAGAGCAGCAAGAACATGTCAATTCGAGAGCCATAATTCGTTCTCAGTGCACAGCAAGTGACTAAAAAAAGGAAATTGAACGAATAAGAGCGATAATTTGTATTTTAATTTTATTGCACTGGTTCGATAAATTTTCGAGTCGCTTGGGAAGAGGTGGTGGGTAAAATTTTGCTTATTACTAGAATATTTTTGTGATATTGATTTGATAATATTTTTTCTTGTATTTGCCATTTACAATAACTATTTATAAAAAATGTTAATACATGAAGGAAATGCGTTGTAACTGAGGTTGCGATTTGAACTAGGCTAGTGATCGTTGCAAAGTACTGACAATATACAAAATAATATAATATATAAAATACAATGCATTACTTTTCATGTACGTATAGTAATAAGCAGATATAAAAATATAATACATAAAATGAAATGTACAAAAGTGCACAACATGAAAAATATGAAACTGAAAAATGCCTCCTGTTATGCGGTTGAAGGGACTTTGCGATGCGATCACTTAGCTCGGTTCAAATTGCGATCTACTAGCATGTTATTATAAATTATTTACGTAGAGATTGCTATTATTCTTATGTTATATTTGTATATTTTTTTTAATATATCAAATTGAATATATTGGTACACTTATTAGTAGATAGAAATATTATCAGGTGGGAGGAGTATAATGTAATGCATGTTTTTTTTTAGAAATAAATGCTTTTCAGATTGTAGAAATGCATGCGATAGGTTTTTTTTTTTGTAAACGCACGTGTTTATAGAGACGAAGGCTTGCTTGTTCTCCGAACATTTACGCATAAATACACTTTCTCCCACTCTCTCTCACGCGTATCATTTTTCTCTCTTTTGTACGCAATCTTCCAATCACACTCGTTCTTTCCTCGTTCGCGCGAACATTCAATTAACTTATTTACACTTTTTCGTTATATTATGTAATAGATAAATATTGAATGTTTTATTTTTTATAATTTCATAATAGAATTTCACGGAATAATAATACATCTATGCAAGCAGCATAGTAGAAAATATTTGTTACAGGTATTCAGGTAAATTTACAGCTACACAGGTACAGCTACAGACGGGTGGTTTATTCTGGAATACTGGTTAGTATTAACGGTTGGTCCTCTAATTGTAAAAGTATTATAATATTGTTCAGTTCAAAAAGTTTTGTATTTCTTTTACAGCGAACGTCTACCGTTAGCTTTTGGCCCTCGAGAAGTCACACCTGGTGCATTGTTTGGAAAGTGAAAAGGTGCAACATGTGTCTCTAAACAGCCTGGAAAAGAGCCGAACTCGATTAGCTTGCTTCATTATACCTACGTAGCGCGTATTTAGAAATATATTAATTGAAAATTTTATTATACCTAACTATGACATTTTCCTCTGTAACTCATAAGCAATGCATAAACAATAAATCATATATTGTTTTGTAACATTTGTCCTTTTTACTTCATATAGTATAATTCTTAATAATAATTCCATGCGCGACAACACTTTAAATATTAAGCACTCACCCATACCTCTTACACAACTACCGCCGGTCCTGCTACCCGTCAATATTTATCAATATCGTACTTCACAGATTTTGTTGCGAAGAAGCAATATTTCCTTCTGCGTCCAAATACAAAATATTCTTTACACTGCACTTAAGAGTCGTATAGGACCGGATTTTGCAATTATGCGCTAAAAACTTTTTAAAAAAATGTTAAAATATTCTTTTGTTCGTTGTGAAGTTTTTAGAACGAAATTGCAAAATCGATGGAATAATCAATTGCAACTTGGAAAGTATAAGCGAACGGCGAGGTGGGGATGAACGTCAGAAATCAAGAAGTGCGTACTGATCGGAGAAAAATCAATTAATTCATATTGATCAATTATTCATTCGAAAATTCAACGAAAAACATATAGGCTTCTAGTCGATTATTGTCTCCTCCGAAAATATTGTTTTTGTCAACTAGCAAGCGTTTCCGAATTTCGAACGGGGAACCCAAAAAATGCGCGATGCCGAACAAACGATACGAAAAGAGCCAATAACTGACGGAGCGCAAGTGCGAGAGAGTGAGAGTGAGAGGGTGAGAGTATGTACAGTACCGCTCAAAAGTATCCGGACACTTGCTTTTGTTCTATAAAACATAGTTTAACTTTGTACGAAAGGTATTTAGGGCTATTATATCAATTGTAATTATTATTATTATCTTTCTTGAGGTAGCATAACATAATAGAATTAATTTTTAAGTACAAATTATACAACGAGTGTGCGTAAGTAAAATTCCTGCCCAAAAATACGGAATCTAATGGAACGGTTTCGATGCTTAAAAGCGTCTTAATTTCTACTTTGTTTCATTTCTATGGTGCAGAACGAGTTCAGAGAGTTCTTCGATATGTATCAAGTGTCTGTAAACTGTTGATGAGATGTTTATGTTCTCTCAATGGAGATACGAATGGAGGTAACGCTATGCACTCGACAGCTTCGGTTTAGTTTGTCTGTAGCTTCTTTTCCATCGAGACATGAGTTCTAAACGAGAATTATCAATAGAAAAACGTTCCAGTAATCTGATTCTTGCAGAAGAAGGATATGCAGTTAGGGAAATTGAAAAAATTCCGAAATCAACAGTGCATGACACTATTAAAAAGTATGCAACTAGCAGTGGTTGCTTATAAAAAAAGGACAGGATGGCCAGTGAAGACAACTAAATCCGAAGACCGATGTATTGAAACACTAAGCAAACGTAACAGACATCTTAGAGCACCACACAGAAACAATCAGAAAATTTGTAGAAAGATTGCTGAGATTAGTGCAAGCGGTAATATCTAACCGCGGTGGATACATTGATGAATCTCGTATTTAATTGTAGTGTAATGTTGGTAAGTTCCACATACATAATTTCTAATTTCAAACGTTAAATATTTCATAAGCAACAAATAACAATCGATTGTAGTCACTGTTGTAGATACTTAAATAACTTTTATGGAGCGCGAATACATATTTCGCAGGTGTCCGGATACTTTTGAGCGGTAGTGTATGTATGCATATAACCGGCGCACAGTGGCGAAAAACGGCGAAAACGTGGGCAAAATTCAAAAAATGAAAATCGCAATTCTTGAAATCCGTTTAGTGGAACTACTTTATAAGAAATCTGTGCTGAAATAAACACTGATATAAAGTAAAGAAAGAGATATAAATTATAGGCATATTTAATGTTTATGTAAGGAAAAAGTTGTGATTTTCATCTCGGTTCATCTACCAAATGGGCTTAAATGAAAGCTGGAAGCTTCCCGAATAAGAATCTGTACGAATATCTTGCGGTAATTTGCGGTTTTCTAAGTTATTCACATTTTTGTTCATACGCGCGCCTTATTATCATACGCGACAACAGCAGTTCCGGACGTTTTTCAAATATGTCGTCGCTGTTGATGATTTATACACATTGCGTTACATATTTTAGGCATTATCTTACAATTTTTTGTCATAGCGGGATTTAGATTAGTAAATAACAAGATTCTATGTTAAGAGACAAAGTCACGTTTACACTGTGTTTACATACCTTATATTATTTCCGATTTTTCTGAAACTGTTTGGTTTAAGCTCTTTATGAGGTAATTTTTCCAGTTTCGTTAAATCTAGCCGTCGAGTTTTTCCATAGTAAATTACCTGTCGTAAAATATATCCAAAAGCTATCACTTAATTCTTTGCTATTCCTGGTGCAGGTGATTCCGAAGCATCCGAAGAAGATGGTGATTAATTATTATACTATTTTTTCCTAACTATTTTATTATTTTTTTTTAACTATTATACTATTCCACTTGATTCATACTAACCTTTCCCATCCTTTCCTGATAGAACAACACCACCATCTCGCGGTTTTCATCGAGCAATGACACCTTTCTTACAAATAATCAACAATCAATGAGTAATCAATTTCATATCTTTGAACTTGTTTTTTCTCGAAAAAAGGTATCATTGGCCAAGAGATGTAAATTTCCTAAAACGCATGTGAAACCTATTTATACTGCTCGCCAAAGACGGCCGTATAGTACTTCTTGTATAGCTCATTGTGATGTCAATTTTAAACACTCAGTTTTGCAAAAGGTCTTGTTTTGTAGATAAGATTTCAAGCTACATATTCATGTATATATTACATATTAGATATTTAAACTTCATACAAAAATTTAAAAAATAAAAATTTATTTACAAATTCTGAAGTTAAAAAATTAATTTGTCAATAAAAAAAAATATTATTAAGATAGTTCGAACATTCAAGATTACAATGTAAAAAGATTTAATTAATTTCGGTAAATAGTTCCCGAGATAAAAATTCATACGTACAGTACTCCGTACAGTTCAATGGGTAAGTTACATTGAAATTTGTTAATTTTTTTATTTAAATTTTTATTTGTTGAATGGAAAAGTTATTTAATTTTTCAAAAATGAGAATTTGTTCTTTTTCATCATCACAATATCTAACGAGAATAATTTTCCATATTTTATCTATTATTTCTTTGCGACAACGAATAAACGTATCGAATAAATTTGATTTATTCTGATTACGTGAGTAAGGACTAATTTCTTTATTTCTTATCCATTAATGAATGATAATTCATCAATAATCCAGATTTTTTTATTCGTTATTCGATGTAACTTTCACCTAATAGTTTCCTGTTATACCGACGCGGTATCGATACGCTTGTTCACGATCACGATCGACCGTCATACTCGAAGCTATCGCTCTCGCGTCTGACCGCACGCTATTCTCGCGCTCTGATTGGTCAGTGTTTTTCCTTAATAACTCAAAAACGAAGCTTCAAACCCCATTTTTGCAAAGGGAAATCTTGTTCAGAATAACGTCAGCTACCCCCCATTTCCGGGACCTACACTAGTTGTGAGACACCCTGTATATAGCCCGAATATTCTGCAATGCCTGGATTCCTGAAGGAAGAAACACACACAGTTAACCAATCCACCAGTTAGAACCTTTAAGGAAAAAAACTGAACTATTATGAAATTAAACAAAATGAACTATAGAATTAGAAATGAAAATGAAACAAATATAATAAAAAAAATAAAATAAATTGAAATTGAAATTGAAATGGAAATTGGAAAAATACGTGAAGATAGAGTCTTTGCCCTAACTTGTAACTTTAACAAAATTAATGACAACTCGTCTCTAAACCACTTCACGGACCCCTGACACGCACCTCGCGATTGTACGTCGAAGAGTGTTGCAACTTGTACCTCTCAGGAGAAGACCAGAGAGAGCCTAGTCCGAAATTATTTACATTGCGTTGATATGCACCTAACGAATTAGGCTGCGAGGCCAATGCGTAAGGGACCGTGATTCGTTAATTAGGTGGTGGTGGGTGCATGTGCGTTCCTCCCTTGTCCAGTCCTTATCTTCCTTTCTTTCTATATAGTTCCTTCCTTTACTCTCGAACCATGGACTGATGTCTTATTAAATTAACTATTGAATAATCTTTACAATTATGTGGATTAATTGCGCTCGGTACCTTAACTATTGTAGGACTGACTGGCGTATAAGTACTTACAATATCAGTACAATGCAGATCTATGAACAATTTCTATTGTAATTTAATTCACGTCGTGGATCCACGAGGAACATTCCAGAACGCTTGGAGTTATAAGACCACACGAGCGCGCTTTTTGTTTATATTGAACGGTTCGAAGAAGTAAAATGATCTAAGATTTGGACCGTAGGACTACGCTGATTCCAAGGAAGGAATGTGCTATATTAAACAATCTCAGTTTAGTCGTCAGAAGATAGTCTATCTAATAAACATTAATGACCGTTACTGCGTACGATTAGGGTGTTCCCAGAATGCAGTGTGTATTATCAATACGCATCCGGTCGGTGAAAAACTACAAAGGAAATTTTGAAAAATATTCCTGTTCGGAACGTAACAATAACAAGTAAGAATTGTATTGTACCTGATTATGACAGTTTCCTCTGTAATTCATGAACAATGTATAAAAAATAAATCATATATTGCTTTGTAATATTTGTTCTATTTTATTTCATATCACATAATCCTTAATAATAATCCTGTTATCGCAAGACATTTTTTTTTTGTTTTTCTTTACCTATTATTTCCAAGCGAAACAGTCGACCACGGAAACCCGACAGAATAGAAGCGGAGCGACGAATGAACAGTGTGCAAATTATCGATGATCCTAAAATCCTTTTGTATTACATTCCAAACAACTCTTTTTATCGTAAAAAGTACAACATAATTATTAACATTTTAAATTAATCTTAAAAAATTTGCAATAATGTGTGGTGTTATGTTTTATAATTTGTTTCGATAAAATATAGTGAATATTTAATATAATAACCAAGTATCACTTCAAAAATGGATATTAGATAGAACAAAATATATAATGATTGTTTCCTTTTGTTACTCCTTATTTTATTGTAAAATATATACGTAGATATTCGAACATAAAAATATGGACCGTTGGAAAACTCGAAAGAAAGAAATATTTAGTCGAACACGTACACTTTTGACAATAGACTTTCTCCTTATTAAAATTCTCTGTTAACTCGAAGATTCGAACATTGCTTTTGAAAAGGGCAGGCCATGTGGTAAAACATTGTCATCCGCCGGACCCTTGCTTGGATGTGTCATTTAGCGAAATGAACACAGTTAACGTCTATACGGATTTTATTTCTTAAAGCTCACATTTTTAATATTTTTCTCTTACAGGAGTAGCGATACAATAATTACATAAATTATTTTTGTAAGTATGTAACATTTTTATATCATTATATCTATATTTACGTTAAAAAGTATTTAAAGTTATTTCAATTATTACAAAAAGTACATTTTATTAAAAAAGTATTTTTATTATGCATACGCTTTATTTATAAATATTTTTTCTCTTCTACATATTTCTTATATAATTAATTATTTCGTGTCCTACTATGAAATGATTCTCCTTCTCTTATATTTGACGCGAGGCGTTATCTCTTCTGAAGAACGCGCAGCGTATATGGCTACACACTAAATTATAAATATTTCATATTTCATGCGATACGCTATTTGGAACCAGTTTTCCAAAAATCAGTCCTCACATTTGTTTTTGCCTATACTCGGCTCTTAAGCATCAATTTTACAATTGCTAAAGAATATAGTAAGGTAAGGGGGTGTGTTTTTAGACATAATGTTTCTTATAATGTGTGTTTACGGACATCCTATATATGTACATCCGTATTATGCTAATTTATGTTGTTCCTCGGGAGTATTATCTATATTTGAATATTATGTATACTCAAATGTAAATCAATCTTCAGGGGAAAAATGGTAGCTAACAGGAACAAGCCCCGACCATAGGCGATAATATCTGCGTATTGCCATGCATTAAACCTAATTCACAATAGCAAATACTTACTTTTAACAATACTACATTAAAATGTAAGTCGACATACCGGAAATACTGCGGTAATTTAATAAATAAAGAAGATATGAACGGCAATAGTTTATTGTGAACCAATTAATTTAAACAATTGGAAACAATTTTGAAACTTCACTCTTACGTGTATTTTAAAATTTTAATTTTCGTGTGCACTGTCTAAAAAACAGTACCGCT
Source organism: Megachile willughbiella (assembly GCA_945859595.2). NCBI lineage: Eukaryota > Metazoa > Arthropoda > Insecta > Hymenoptera > Megachilidae > Megachile > Megachile willughbiella. Next base: position 19,388,497 of record OX243796.1, read on the forward strand.
AGTGTCATGAAGCGGCCAAGCACGGAACTAGTGTGCAATAAAACAACTTGTTTTTAAAACTAAACGTGTAAGTACTTGCCAAAATTTTATTAATTTTCCATTTCGAAACTGTCTAAACGCCTAGGACGTTATATATCGTAGAAAAACCAGATTTGCGCTCGACTATAAATTGAAATAAGAGAGTTTAAAATATATTTATGTATATAATACTTTTTAAAGTTTATCAACATTGTGTTTCGTTATGTTTACTTAATACTTCATGAGAAAAAGTGAAAACAATATTTATAAATAACCATCATCACAGTTAAATTTCTTTAACCTCCTTTAATTCAAAATTTTGAATAATTTTATCTTGATTTGTTTTTATACATAAAGGATTTCCTTCGAATGTTATTTCTTCTAAATTTTTCAGTAACAGTAAATGCTGTATTTCAGCTTCATTCTGAAAGATACATAGAATTATGTATTAATAATTCTATTAAAGAATATATATTATTATTTACTTACTGTTAAACAGTTATGAGCAACATAAAGTTTCTCTAACTTTTTTAATTGTTTTGTAAATTCTAATGATTTTATTTTATTATTTTCAAGTGACAGAAGTTTTAAATTATTATTCTCAATAAAGTCTTTAACATTTAGTATTTCAATTTCATTGTGATCCAAAATCAAAGACTCCAATGAAGAGCAATTACTTATTTCTAAATATTTATATAAATGTATTAATAATTGAAACATAAATAATATATTAATTAGTGTATGGAACATTACCATTGATATTTTGTAGATAATTATTGTTTAAAAATAAATGTTTAATTACTGGTAATTTTTGTTTAGTAATATTCATCAATGTTTTGATGTAATTATGATCTAAGAATAAAGTATATAACTTTGGAAATGTATAATTATCTTTTTTGCAGTCAGTGCCATTAAATGATTCAAGACAATTGTAGCTTAAACATAATGTATGCAAATATTGAAAAGAATGTAAACCCCATAAACAAGTTATCTGATTTTTACTCAAATCTAAACTTTCTAAACATGGCAAAAATTCAGCAGATAGGTCCACCTATTAAAACATTATAAAACTTAATATAATAGGTAACTTGTACAGTTTTATAATGAATAGTATACCTTTGATAAAGAACAATCAATTAAACTCAGTTGTGTAATATTGGTTAATCGATCAGTTTTATATATTCCATTTAGGACATATTTATCTAATTTATTGCCAAATATGTATCTTGCTTCAGAAATATCTGAATCTTGTACATATTCTCCAGAAATATACTACTAAAAAAAATAACTCACAGAACTTATATAAAATGAAATGGAGCTCAAAATTTTTTACTTACTTCAATATTGCTTAAGTGAAATACGATAAACATTTTATGCAACGTATCTGCATTTATTGGATTGTTGCAAAGATCAATGACATTCAATATTTTCCAAGACTTAACATTGTCTATTTGTGTTAAGTTTTCTATTCTATTATTTCCACAATAAAACTCTTGCAATGTAGAAAATGATCCCATTGGTTCCAAACTTATTATTAAATTATTAGTCAAATCTAGATATTTTAACACTGGAAAATTTTCTTGAGTAAAGCCATTCAAGGCAGAAATAAAATTATTTCCAAGATTTAACTTAACTAAATGTCTCAAAGACTTCATTACAGGAAATGTTATCAATAAACAACAAGTAGCACAAAGCTCTTGAACATTTAATGCTTTTTGTAAAATATTATATACTGTAGCAGAATCTTTTGATACATGAATATATTTGGCTTGATTAATAGTTTTCTTTTGTAGTGCTTTTGCTTGTTCTCTTATGTTTTTCTTTAAATAAATTATTTTATTATGTCGTTTACTACTCAGTTTACACATACCAAAAGTACATGGAAAATAATATTTAGATAAATCAAGATCTTCACATTTAAAATTATTAATAAACTGTAACTTTGGCATATATGTGCATATTAAATATTCAGCTACTTCTGGATCCATGATATCTTTAAAAGGATTGTTACATATCTTCAGTTTATGAATGTTGGGTATAAGCGCTGTAAAAACTTGGATGCTTTGAAAGCAATCTATTAAACAATTCCATGAAATGTCTAACTCTTGTAAAATGGGTAAAATTTGTTTAATATGTAATGCTTGTATATTGTTAAAACTAATGTTCAATATTTTTACATTCACCATAAAGTTTGAATTTGGAAATTCACTTAGTTGATTAAATGAAATATCAAATTCTCTTAAATTAGGTAAATTCAAATTTATATCAATTGAATTGATCTTTTGCCCAGAAATACATATTTTTACAAGATTATGTAATTTCACTGCTTCATTGGTGTTAATATATTGTAGAATGTTAGAATTACACAAACATTCATATTGCATGTCATTTATTGTACATGGTACAGTAGAATTTTCATATTTGTCCTCCTATAAATCAATTATAAAATTGTTATTATATATGAATTTATTTATAAAATTTTATTGATAGTTGTGATAATAAATTTTATTACATTTCTTAATTCATGCAATATGTATTCATATTCTATTACAAACATGGGATTTCTGATATTTGCATTAGTTAATTTAAATATCTGACAAATTTCAGTTGTATCATTCCGATAATTTGCATACTTTGTATGCAAACGGTCATTAGCATTATCTGTTCTGTATAGAGATACTATATTTTTCATTTGAAAATTATTAGAACTGATATTATTATTACTTTTTAGGACTGAGAATTGGTGTCTGTATGAGTATGCAAATGCGTCGTTTTTCACAAATATTGCATACATTTAATACATTTCCATTTTTCTTAGCTGAAAATATTTTATTCAACCAGTCAGAATCTGCTGCTGCCAAACAATTGGTTACCATTAATTCGTCCTATTAATTAAAAGATATTGTATGGTACATGCTACAAAATTATATTTCTTGAGAAAAAAGGATATGAGGATACTTTAATAAATAAATCAGTCATAAAAAAATTAAAAGGCCATTTTTGGATATTTGTTACTCCAGGAGATACTAAAATTTTTAGAATGGTATTGCACTCATTTGACTGTAAACTCCTATTCTTCCAAAAGTTTAATTGATCAATTTCTTTATTGCACACTTTTATTACTTTATATAATTTTAAACCTGTTATACCTATACCACTATAAATAAAGAAAAGTCAATAAAATTTTGTTATTTAAATAACATTTCATTAATATAATATTATATACTCTTTTATAATTGAACATAATGATTCTTCCAAAAATTGTTTGCATAATTGAGTAACTGTGTTTTCAGAAAATGCATTGTACTCAATAAAATTTAAATTTCCACAGTATTTCATATTAGTTATCAATTGTTGCTGCAAAATCTAATAAATAAATAAATAAATAAATGAGATTATATATAATACATAATTATTTAAAAATAATATTGGAAAACATACTTTAAGTTGCATGTTTGTCATTTCTTTTACTTGTGTAAATTTGTTTTTATTCAATTCGACTTTCAGCATTATATGTTGTAATTCATTATACATTTCCTGATTCTCCTATGCAATAAATAAAAAGTGATTAATAAAAGTTATATCAATCCTTTGTTGCAAATTTGTAACATTTTGAGAGAGCACAACAAAAAATTATATTTACGAAAAATGCAAAATATTTAAAATAATTACAATAATTACATTTAACATAATAGAATATAATGATGCATTAAATAAAAGCTAATTATGTGAAAAGGTTATATACCCTGTTTATTTTGTTTATGTAAAGTTGTTGTTTTAAATAAAGCATTTCATTTTCATATTTCTCATATTCGTGTTTTAATAAACTTAAGTGTTTATTTAACTGCTTATGAAATAATACATTATAATAAGTTAACTGTTTCCTACAAAAAATTACTGATTATTTCTTATAAAACTATACTATATGTAAATAAAACTGATATTATAAGTACTTGAACAAATGATTAATATAGTGTTTTTCTTTCTCACATATATTGTAATGATCTAATTTTTTAATACGTGGAATATTATGAATAACATGTACACGATAATTGCAAAGTGTTACTAGAGGACAATCTCCATATAATGGATCAGCAAATACTAATGAATTCAGTTTTTGAAATTGTGACAAATTTTGTATGTCCTTGCAATTAAAAAAGCAATATTATTTCGTAAAACTCTACAAATACGATTTACACAATTATTACATACCCTTATAGTATATAAATGATTTCCTGCCAAGTTCAAATAATGTAATTCACATTTTTTCCAAGAAATTTTATTTATTCTTTCCAATTTATTGTCAGCCAAATTAAGCTCTTGTAGTGAAATTAGCTTATCAATATTCTGTTCAAATTAAGTACATATTATATGATAAAATTGCTATTAATTGTTTAATGTATACACATATTAAGAAATCAATAAAACTAAATTATACCTTAAGATCACGTATACTGTTTCCTGATAAAAATAAAGTAGTTAAATGTGAGCAAGCTTTCAGATTTGGTATACAAGGCAGTTCATTAGAATATAAGTAAAGTTTTCTTAATAAACAGTTCTCTTTGAAAACTGGTATATCCTACATAAACATAACTTTATAATAACTCATTCATTAAATTCAAGTTATATTATTACCTTAATACCACATTCAACAATCCACAGTTCTTGTAATTGAATTAATTCCGCAACTGCACTCAGAAAAGCAATGTTTCGTTGACCGATTATTACTAATGTTTGAATATTTTGCTTTGTAAATAACAACTTTTCAAAAGATGTAATTGTAGAATAAAATAAATACAATTCACGTTTGTTGTTATTTTTCTTTCCTGTGAAAAAATTTATTTATTACAAATAATTGTAACTAATTTATTGCGGATTTATTACCATTGGTATTTATAAAATTATTCATTATTATTATTCGCAATAAATTTTTATTTTTAATTGCAAATGTTTCAAGTGTCTTTTTTTTTACCTGATTACATATAATGTTTATTTTCAAACAAAAGTATACATACATATGTATGTATAAAATTGTGCTTTAATTAAAATTAAAATTATTTATAGAATACTTGTGTAAACGTTAAATAACAATTCCTGTATAGAGTTCTAAAATGAAAATGGAATGTATTAATTTGGAAAATTTTATTATTTTACGTTACACGTTATTATTTCATTTTTTTATTTAATACTCGTATTTATGTACTTGCTACACAATTCTCGTGTCAGTATAGACAAAAAAGATTATGAAATCATACAAATATATACACATAACATTTTAAATACCATATGACATGTAAATATTACAAAAGGTACTGTTTTATATTAATTACAATTAAACCATTTATTGAAACAGCATTTAATCTAGGAACTAAAGGTTAAATACTTATATTACATAAAACATAATCAGTCCTAATTCTTACATTATAAATGATACAGTCATATATGTGACATGATTATAGTTATTGTAAAACTTAGGCATTCAAATGTGATTTGTTTTAACACTAGTGAGGTTGGCAAACAAAAATTGAATATGCCCGTTTAAAATGCCTAAGCAATACATTTCATTAAGCATTATCTAAAGATGCCAGTATTTTATGCTCGATAGATTATTAACAATGAGATTTATGTACATTATTATTATAATTTAATATAATACCTCAAAGCCATTGGGTCATAAACATGTAATTTTTTCTAAACTTTATAAATAATATGATTATATATTAAACTACTTAAAATATGTTAACAATAGGAACTTGTTATTCGATTGTAATGAATATTTGGAGTGCTATAAATTTCATTGAATTTATAATAATGATGGTATACATATAGATATTGTGTAACATTGTCTATAATAATAAAATTGTTAGTAAGTACAGAGAAAAATCATACAGTAAAAGAATTTTATTTATGAATCATTAGCTCCGAGGTGTATATTATTAACGAAGAGGATGATACGTTACAGAAATTTCTATGATGTTTTAGTATGTTCTGTATTACTACAGTCAAGCATCTAATGTAATGAGATATATTTAAAATACTGTATTCATTTAAAATTTTTAATATTTTCAAGTATTAACGTTGAATATCGCGTGTAATTTGTATGAATGTACAAAAAAATTCGTGATTCTGTAACTAAGCATCCATTAACAATTCTTTCATTATGAATTTAAAAAAGTTTTTTAATTATATTTACTTACCTTGCTGTATAAAGTTGGTCAAAGAGACTTGTGCAAAAATTTATTTCATTTTATCATCTACATAATGTAGACTAAATATTATTTACTATTGAGCGTTTAGTTTAATATGTTTTTCAAACCTTTATGTTAAAACTGCATACGTGTGATATTCTCTTTGTTGGATTAATAAATATTTAAACAAAAAATGTTTGGTTTTCATATTTAGCCTGATTTAAAGATCAACTCGTATTTTTAGGCCCATAAACACCATAAGTTATATCCTTTGATTTTAATTACTTACAGTATTATATTTAATTTATTTAATTACAATCGCAAAAAGAAACAAAAATCTTTAAAAGAAAAGAAGGAAAGACACAATGTTCATTAAACTATATAAATATTTAAAATACTACATTGAACTCAGAAAAACAACACTATTATAGTCCTTCAAATATTAAAATTTTGCAAATGCTATAAATAAGTAATCAATATTAAAATAAGTAATACAGTCGTTCTAAAGGTAGTTATATTAATTTAATATTATTGTTAAAATTTATGTAAGATCATATCTTATGACTTTTGTTTGTTGAAATAACAACTTTTAAAATTAAAAGTATCATTTTAAAAATGTAAGATTTTTAAATACTGTCCAAACTCTAATGTCGTACTGATTATATTTCACACTAACACCCAGATATATTCCCATCATAAATAACCAGTGGAGCTATAATAACTTATTTGCATTTCATTTAGTAGCAGTTCCTAAGCCATTAGAATATATGAAGATGTCGTATAACAAACTTATCGATTAACCCATCTTTTCACTGGTTCTGTCCAGTTAGATTCATTTTCATCCTCCTTTTCTCCATCTGCTTCTTCTCTTTCTCCCCTTTCCTGTTCTTGTTCACTGGATGGTGTAGCAGATGGTGTCTGTGACATGTTAACATTGCGTGCACGCAATTCAGCCAAGAAATCATTTTCTTGTTGATAACGACGCTGAAGTTCTTCTCTCCATGAATTACCACCACCACTACTATCATCTCCATCTTCACCAGCCTCGAAATCTAAGGATAACAAAGTAATTTATAAAATATACAACAATATATTTAAGAAAATGACAAATTCATTTGTTACTGATAAACTCGTTACATTTTAGTAATCCTTTTGTACTATTTTGTTAAAAAAAAATATATTGACTGCTACAAAATTCATTATATATATATATATATATGTATATCTATTTAATTAAAGTATTTACGTCAATTCTCTACATCTGTTATTTACAATGTGTTAGACTAACATAAATATGCTTATAAGTTTGTAAATGTGAACATACATTACAAATACATTTGAATAAAAGTTGCAAGGTTCATTAACTACTACTAAAGAAAACTAAGGAATATAATTTTAATTACTAGAAAATTATACCTGAGAATTATGTTCATAATTTAGTGTTTGTTATTTACTTTCTGAAATAACAAAATATCTGTTGTAATAACTATCTATTGTTAGTGATTATACTTATGTAAAAGAAGCAAGTGATGTAACATTTTGCAAATGCTTGTGAAGGTATGAAAGAATTGTAATAACGTGTTTAAATTGTAACAAACTCTTACCTAACGGTTTTCTGATGTTAATTCGTCCAGAGTTGTGAGAATGATCCTCCTGGTCTGAGTCTGCAAGGCACCAGGAAACATTCACAAGGGGTGCATCACACACATTCCACAACACGTCTAAAGTGTCATTTGTATATGGGAATATCCATTTGTTCTTTGGAATTTGAATATAAATGACGTATTTTACATAAATTTACATTTTAAAGTTTAAATTAGATGTTCCTTGATACAGTATAATTTTTATAATATTCTTATTATTCAGTACCACTTATAAATTTTTAAACCAAATAATAAATGGTATTTCTTTAAACATTAATGAAAATTGAATCAATTTTCTTCTATATTTTAATTCTTTTGCTTGAGTAAAACGTTTATGATTTATATACATATATCACGAATGTGATATTAAAAATGGTGTTGATTTTATAGAGGATTTGAAAAATTTAATTATGATTGAAATCATCTTTAAAGCATTTATAATTGTCAAGTGAATTATAAATTTCTTTTAAACAAAGCACTTGCTGTTTCACGTGTAGTGTAGTCTGTGCTATTTCTAGGCTAAATTTTGCTAAATCTATACTAAATGAAAAACAAAAGTAGAAATTACACAAGCAAACTGTATGAAAGGGGGAGAAGATTATGTATTTACATCTGTAAATGTTTACCAATAATGCAGATATATAGATACGTTGAAAACAATAATAGGATATAAAACTATTTTGATAATTACATACATCTTCAGAAATTATTGTTAATGTAACCAAAGATAAATTAACAAACTTTCTTGTTATATTTTATAAAGGATCATAGATATCTTATTCTTATAAAATTAATATGACTATTTAATTTTATAAACAATCTTTTAAAAAAAAAAAATCCAAAAAGATAAATATTACCTTTATGCATATGCATAGATTTTTTATGCATAATATAATTATGTATGCACATCAAAATTCATCTTGTACCCACGACTTAACTTCAGAAAAATTTGTAAAATCTTGTTCACTAAATATAAGGGAGGGAATGCATTGTTACATGCCATAAAGATCTAATGACGTGATAGAATAAAAATACTGCAAAACATGCCTGCTTACACTAATATGTATGAATAATGTTATTAAAAAAGTAAATATAAAAAACATTTGTTTGAGACGTATTCTTATATACATTATATGCATACTTTTTTCTTTAATAAATTGATTACTCAAAGTGTTAGAAAGAAAATAGAAGTAGGCTTGTATGTATACATTGATAGTAATTTGTCAACTTCTGTTAGCAAGTATATAGCCATTAATGCATTTATAAAATAGTAATTAGATTTTTACAATGATGAAATACAAATTTCTTAAAGTTAAAGTAAAAACTTCTATGTTTTGTACCTATTCCAAATATACAATTATTATTGAAGGCCTGTATTAAAGAAAATAGCTAAATACAAATTGTTGTGCCGTTTTAAACTACAAAAATGTTTTGCATTCATTTCTGATGCAAATTAAATTAAGATCTGTAATTCAACATACCCGAATTTAATTCCCTCACGAGTGTTGACATGGCATTAGTAACACTGTCAGCAGCTACCAACAAGTCATTTCTTAGTGATCGACCCAAGCTATTATTCGCACTGCTGGAACCACTTCCTGGCAAGCTGTTTGTCCTGAACGCAGACCTGATATCGAAAATCTCTATTTTCTTTGCATAAAGCGATTTCCAAATAAAAACTAAATTAAAATTGTGACATGCCACGCATAGTGGTTGACGTTATTGTGCAAGCATTTAATATTTCAAAATTCATTGTGCAGTAATATAAAACTACTTTATAGGATAAGTAAATATTTGCAAACTGGAATAATAATACACTACTGCAAACATGCAACATTAAAAAGAAGCGGTTGTGAAAATTACGTAATTTTTTCATATAACATTATCTATGTTTATATATATATTTGTTCTTTACAACAATAATCAAAATTTCTAATGAGTAATAAGAATTTTTCTACATTATACATTTTCATAATATAAAATTGCAATTTATTTTGTATTTATTAACAATATGAATACTATTACTATAAGACTAAAACATGTTTTATACGGTTGAGAAATTTCATAAAAATGTCCTGAAGGTAATAAGTAAATGAGTAAGGAATATTAAAAATAAGAAATAAGTTATACTACTTTAATTTATTTAAAAAGAAAACAGTGTGCACGGTCATTGTACAATTTTGTATGAAAAAAATATAATAATATTTTCGTAATATATATACAATAAAATATATCAACATGCTGTCTTAAATGCACAGATATTAAGCTCTCATTCTATACAATAAACATGTCTACAATAATCCACAAAAATAATCAAATGCAACTGAGGAAAATTAATATATGTTCGATAACATAAAAGTATAATAATTCAATACAGTCTAAAAGCGTCATACAATAGCGAAAGCAACATGAGCTTAAACATATCGATGTTTCGTCTAATAAAAACAAATCAAAACTTATAACACTCAATGTAGGAATGTTCCAAACTGGAAGTTCTTTATTACTCAACTAGTACAAATGTATTCTTGTTACTAGTTGAATAAAAATATATTTTCATTAACATTCGCATGCAATAACCAAAAATGTAATTACTGTGCTGTTCTTTTATGGTGCGAAACTACAAAAACTATCATATTTAGCACTACGTGTTCAGAAGAAATCAACTTTAAATTCATATATACATATGCAATACAATAAATGTAATCAACAGCAGCAATTCTTCGTATTTTATAAATATGACTATAAAATAGGACTGTATTTGATTTCTTCTTATAATTTAAATGTGTATTAATAACTTAAATGTTTCGATAATTATATTAAATTTATGTATTAATGACTATTTCAAATATGGCGCACAGTACACACTAACTGTACATACCGCGTCAAATTTTTTATGTTATATAAATGTCAATAATGTTAACTTTTATGAGATTATCATTCAGTTCATTAAATACATTACAAATCTTTGTACAAATCATTCTTACATAAAGTACCCATAAATGTGCTAAGAATTAAAAAGGAGAAGTATTTATAAAAACAAGGAAGAAATATTTCCTCATCTTCATAAATATTGCATGTTCAGAATTTGTCATACGTTTCTCCATATGTTTTTCTAAACATAATTTTTCATTGAGTTGAAAAATAACCATAAAAGTGTTCCTAATTTTATTAGTAATTAATTTATTTCTCTAAAAACCCAATAATATATTTTATACAAAGATTGTAATTGACGCTGTTGCTTTGCTTTATAGTATTTGTCTTTGACTATTATTTTTTATACATTTTCAACATAGATTGTTCATATGCCTGCCTACCTTACATCACCTCCAACACATGATAAGTTATCTGGAATAGGATTTTGTATTGTTCCCAGCATGGTATTATTGGTTACACTCGCCACCGAAGTCGTTGGTACAGAACTCTGATAGCTTTGAGACATTTGTTGCTGGCTTTGTGATTGTTGTTGCTGTTGTTGAGGTGTCGTAGAAAGTGGACCTCCTGGAGTTGGAGGTGCTGATCTACTACTTGGTACAGCACCAGGTGGTAAAGGTGGTGATTTTGTACTTCGAGGTGAACTATTTGGTGTTGATCTTGGGGATGCTTGATGATTCTATATAATTTTAAAGTTTTAAATGTTGCAATACAAGAAAAAGTAAGAACATCCAACTTACATTGAAGATAATATTACCTTTAACATTTTCATTAAACCTTCTAGCTGCACCATTAATTGTCTTCTAGAGTCTTGTAACGTTGCTAAGTGTGTTTCTAATTCATCTTTTCGCTGCCTCAAGGCTCTCAGCTCAGACATTAGTGCAGGATTTTCTAAACCAGCTGCTTCTATTTCTTGCTGTCTCCTATAGTTGAATTTAACGTTAATTTAATAAACTTTCAGTTACTTGAAATGAAGAACTGTGGAATACCCCTTTGAACTGGGTATTATATTCCACTAACTACAAGCTGAAGCGCTAATTATTTATATGGTGTTTGTATGTGAATCTAATGAGTCTATCAATTGTAGAAATTAAATAAAACTTCTAACGTAACTTAGTAATAATTTCATTATTATAGTACATCACAAACCTAGTTGTTTGAAATGTAAATGCAATAAGTAATTAAACTTTATGAGTATATCATCTTATGGATGATGAATGAAGTGGATTTATAAAATTTGATATCTATTACGGATAATTTTATATGTTAAAAACATACAAAATTAAACAAAGAATAAAACTTGAACTCATAAAAGTACTTGTAATAATATACAATTTTTAAATAATGAAAAGACTATTGGTTACAGGCAGGAAACTATCAATGTTAGTAATAGTTTTAGATTTAATTTTCCTAAATTCTAAGTTACATGTAATATTAAATATATAAAATGTAAATGTAGTTATATAAAAAGGACAGAAGTTGTATTAATGTTAGTATTGTTGTGATGTCTTCAGCTCTATTGTGTCACAGTAAAAGCATTAATTCAGTAAATGTATACATTTACTAATCAACGTATGAACTCATCAATTTGATAATTAAATGTACCTGCAAGCAATGAAATTTAAACTTTTGCTCACAGAATTACTTCAGGCTCAGAAATGTACTGTCACATTTAATTTTAGTCTTTAATATTAAAAAGATGTATATTTCATTTTATGTAGCTAAATGTGTGTAGATTTATTGATACATTGATTACAACAGTAAATCAATATGCAGTAAGACCATATAAATAATATTTCTATATATAAAACGTGCTACAATTATTTTATTTCTTAAATTGAGCTTTCACTTTCTACTTTTCATAACTATAATAATTTAATTTTGGTACAAAATAAAAATTGTCTTAAATTTTTTTTTCTTTTAGTTATTCAATAATGAAATATGAATCAGACATGAGTTAATTTATAGTTGGCAGTTAACATTTTAAGCGAGTTTTTGTATTTAATTTTTATTATGGTTTTACTAATGTGGTATATATTATTGTTAACATGCAATAAATATCTGCATTTTGTAGCAAATAAATACATTTACTAGGAATAATAAATATTTTTATATTTAGCACATATTTTTGCTAAAATTTTGTGTAAAGGTGTACAATAACTAATACATATATACGTTTGCTAAACCTTATTACTGCTTTTACTGTAACATACGCTCTATATGCAACCAAGGTGACAAAGCGAAACAGAATGTTCTCTTAACATGCATGATCCTAGGATGGTTCGACAGGATGATCTCGAGGTTTAGGCTTGATATAAAGGAAATAAACGACACAGGTATACCTTAACCTTGCAATCTCGCGCATTATCTCCTTGTTCTTTGCTTCTAACTGCGATATAAGTTCACGTTGCGCTCTTGAAGCATCTAATGATGCCAAATTTGCATCAGACGGTGCCCTACCCTAGAACGTAAAAATCATATTGTAGATGAAAACACGAATAATCTGGTATACTTAAAACAATGCTTTGCATACTTACTGCTTGATCAGCTTGCGACATTCTGGATGCGGCGCGGGGCTGTGTAGTTATGAAATTGAAATTAGTACCATAAAGTCACGATTCAGTACTACGCTTAATTGAATTTGCTGCTCTAATTTACAGACACCAAGGCATTTCGTTTGAAGTTTCATACGTTTGTTACCGAACTCAGACATTGTTTTCAGTATTCGAACAAAATGAAATTCCAGTTTCAAGTGTTCAACTAACAGAGGAACCCTTAGGTCCACGTTTGAAGAAGGAAGGGTATCGGCTCTATTCAAAATAAAATAGAACAATTCTTATTTATACCTATATTATGAAAATATAAAGTTCGACTTAAATTCTATTTCATCAAGACTCACTTTTTTAAACAAATATGTTTATTACATACAGAACGTATTTTTTCAACAATTTTCTCTTTGCATTTGCACATCAGGAAAGATATAAAATACGAAACGAACAAAAATTAAGTTATAGTACTCTCGTTTCAAAACTAAAATTTATAATGTAAAATGACCGATCGGTAGTTGACTGATTTTGAAACATGAATAAGTTTGAAATAGTTTGACAACATAGAAACTTGACAACTATAAACTGAACCAACTTAATATACAAAAAAGTAGATGTGTATTTTTCAAGTACAAAGTATGTAAATATAAATGCGAATTGTTTTATCTCATACTCTTTCGTAGTTCTTTTCTTCCTGTTTTTGTTTGTTTAAAAATTTGCAACCGTAAAATGATAAAATAATCAAAATAGTAGAACAATAGAATACCGATGCAGTATCTGTTTAAAAGTATACCTAGATAATTAACAACAAAATGAACATTTCTAGTTGTAAATAGCGATTAAATGCTTGTTAATTGCTATAGATTTGGTAAAATTTGTTTATAACAGATGGTAAGTTTCTAAATGAACCAAAAAATTATGTCGGAAACGAGACTTGAGCCAGCAGCCCTTCAATTACAAGTCTGGAGCTCTGCGCGGCGAGTTACAAGGACTGTTATCAAACTTTTTCTATCAAGCCTATATAACACAGTTCAGAATTTTTTTGAAATCGGTTTTCTCGAGTTCTTCTAAAAAGCGTACCTTACTACTTTGGAAACGTCCGAATGAAACTTTCACGTACAATAAGTATTAAAATTTTGTAATACCGGTTGACATGAGAATTCCCTTGTAAGTTTAACGCTTGAACTTTACAAGACTGTATTTATAGTAACATACGTATCTCATATAACATCATAAGAGACATTAAGTAAATTTAGGTATAAAAATCAATATCTTACCATAGTCCTAGCTTCCTGAGCCAACCTTTGTGCGTATCGTGCTATTAATTTATGTTCATCATCCAGTCTTGAACTATCCATACTGTATAACGTGCATATAACAAATGTAAAAAAAAAAATAAATAAAGTATGACTTTTTATGCGCATTTAACACAAATAAAGAGTGCATCGCTCGACCGTTTCGCGCTCACCTCCTCAAGGTAGAACGGCTATCCATCGATCCAGAATCGAAGGGAGCCATAAAACCTGGATCTGGAAATCCGTTGTGAGATGGTAAAGGTGAGGGTGGGCTGCAAAATAGGAAATTTATTTGAACTGAAGAATTACGTCGTTATTGTTGTACGGGTATCGAATATCATAATCATGAAACTTACACTATGTGCGATAAATCTAATGTTTTCTCCGGCTGTTCCGGAAATCGCGGTAAACTGTTCTTCCCCTTTTCAGGTACACATCTAAAGCTCTTCCTCAAGGAATGACCAATTTGTTTGCTAGGTGATTTCTATATAAGAAATATAAACGAAAGTGTGAAACGTAACGTAGATTAAACCTTTAAGGACCACTGTTACATTAATCTGACATTTCATTTACAATTTACACTTCTGTTTTCTAACACTACGGTTATAAAAGGGAGTTTTAAAGGTATCCTAAAATTTCGTAAAACTTCAAGAAACTGAAATTGAACTTACGATAAATTACCGTATAAAATTTTCTTATGGTAAATTTTATGTTATAAGGAACGAAGCAAGTGTGTAAAAACTGCATTATTTCACGGTTTGGTCCTTAATGGGTCAATAATATCAATTCGTGGACGACTTTGAAACTTCGGCTCCAGAATACGTACGAAACTACTGTACTCCCTCGTCTCGTGATCGTTATTGTGTGTCCCAGAAACTTTACCACGCCAAAAACAGTCCTGACAAAGCTGATACGAGTGACATTTCTGACATCTATATCGGAAGCCAGTGAAGTTCTCTTTGTGACACGCGTCACACATAACAGGATGGGCCACTGAAAGATCACACATGGATGAACAACCCAATTATCCACTGAATCTTTAATGATACTTAGCCCAAAATGATTAGAGGACTTCGAATAAGATTTAAATATCTTGGCAGTTATTAATGTTGTACTAACTAAAATTTCGATAACCGTCTTTTAGTATTAGGAAGCTAGAATTCTATAAGTGATTTCCCGCAAACCCACCAATTTGAGTTGTTATGCTTCATTGGAAATATTCAATTTCAGAAACTACTCGTTTATTGAAATAACTAGGAATTTTATCTGAAATGGATTAGGTTCGAAGATTTAGTAAATAATAATGCTCCACATGTCACCAACTGCATACACCATACGTGTAGTTAAGTATGTAATTTATGAAAGTAACATATGTATCTTTTAAAAACATAAAAATTTGTTATTCAATTATAAACTTTCTTCAGTAGGTATTTCATGTAATATTTTAAAGCACCTTTTAAGTCCTTTAATGATTTTGAGCAATATATTAGTGATTGTATCGCAACAGACATATTGAAGTGTTCATTTCCGATATTGATAAGACTGTACATGTTAGATATTATTTTGAACGTAATTGTCTCCGTTTTGTAAAATTCCGAAATTTCGCTAGTATCAAGATATCGTTATTATCTTGCATCCAGTTAACTTTTAAAGAATTAATGATAATAACAAATTATTTGATTTAATAATATTTGTTTATGATACAACCGCATTAAGTATTTTAAATGTCATGGAATATGGAAAATCACCTGTTTCAACAGCTGCCATTCTATGGTACAGTGGAAGCCAGATCAAACAGTGTGGTCCTGGATCAGACATAAGCGTATCCAAAAAATCGTTAACCGTGACTTTCGAGTTCTGAAACACGGCGTGACACCAACGATACTCATTTCCCAGTCGCACTTCGTCCGATGAAGTTCGCTAGTTATCGAGGAAATATCTGTGGGAGTTCATTTTAACGAACTTACTTGAGGAAATATTGAATTGGCGAGACCCTCGGAGTAGCCGAAAGATGGTGATTCGTAAACTGCAGCCGTTAACGCTAAAACTTCTTTCAAATATTCGGCGAATCTCCAATGTATCATGTGACCGTTACTATCGGATATTTGGGAATATATATCTGTTCAATAAATAATTTCAATGAATTACTTACAGTTAATAATATTTTTCTGAATAAAGTAATATACAGAAACTTACATCGAAATTTGTCCATCAGCTTCCCTGCACATAATGTAGCCAAAGCTACTTTTACCGAGAATACGGATATTTTATTGTTTTCCCTATGGAAAATTCATTTTTATTTTATCATATGATTAATAAAAGATTAGAATGTTGGTCAATATACAGTTAGAAGCAAAACTGCACTAATAATTATGATTTTATATAAAATGATAATTTTTGTATATTGTTACTTTGACGTTTATTAAATTAAAACTTATTTAAGTATTATAAGTAATACTATTTCAGTATTTAACTATACTATTTAGTGGTTAAGTATTGGAAGTTATATTTAAATAAGTAGTACATAGTATAAGTATTATTTTATAATACCTACTTAAACATAGAATGGTGCAAAATTAAGTTAAAATACAAATTAAATGACTAAGGAAGTAAAGTAGTGCAGTTTCGATATAAAGCTTCCACTTATATGGCTCATTGAGTGAGATCATCATCTTTTAAGTGTACAAATTTAGAAAATAACAAATTAATGAATTCACAAATTTACTAAATTGTTGAAAAGTTTTTGAAATGTAGAAATCTATGGATTGTGAAATTTTCAAATTATTAAATATACAAATTTGAAAATTTATAAATTTTGAAAGTATGAAATATGCAAACTTGAAATTGTTAAATTTAGAAATTCATTAACTATCAAATTAAAAAATTGTGAAATTCTCAAATTTTGACTTACAAAAACATTGATATTCTATAATTTATAAAAACCTATACTTTAAAATTTTTAAATTCTTAAAGTTTCTAGTTTAAAAATTCTTGATATTAAATTTAAAAATTAAAAAATTTTGGAAGTTTTGAAGTTAAAAGACATGATAGTTTAAAACTTATTTAGAACTTTCAAATTTTGAAATATAGACTTTACAAACTAATAAACTAGCAAATTTTTAAATCTCTAAGTTTAAATATTACATTTTCAAATTTAGAAATTTTCGAACTATGAAATTATAAAATTTTCAAATTTTTAAATATTTAAATTCAGATATTTTTAAATAGAAAAATTGCAAATCATTAATTTCAAAACTTACGAATTTTCAATTTTTTAACCGAGAAATTAAGAATTTAGAAATTTTCGAATTGGAAAAGTAAGAATTTAGAAATTTCCAATTTGAGAAAAATTTAAATGACGGTGAAGTTTTAGTATTTGACTAAAGTGTGGAAAAGTTTTCCACAACTTTTTCACTTCTCACTCCATCGAGGGCCATATAACGAGACTTTACTGTAAATTACAATAAAGTTGTTATGCGTTTATTAAAATGAAATAAATGCAAACTAATTCACATAACACGTATTTCTCAATTTCTATTGTAATATAAATAAATTATACTTTTGGAAAGAACATTTTTATTGTCCCCATTTTGCTCCTCGCAATAAGTATTGCAATATGTTCTTTTAAAGAATTTTACCAATATCTTGTCGCAAATTAATTTTAACAATATAAAGAAATGTTACCAATTATATTTGAAGTTATAATTTGTGATACTAATTCTAATTTACTTGCGTTATAATTATTACTTAACGCGTTGATTACCACGTTATCCGATATTTGAATAACGCAGAAATTTACACTTGACCCGGACACTCACTTTTACTTATCCAATGATAAATAATATTATTAAATACTTATAAGTGTACATAATAGAAGTAGTCGAATATCCTCAGAATAGTTGAGTGTCTTTGTTGAAAACAAAATTAATTAGGGTAGTATTCGTTAGGGTTGTACGGAATTTAATATGGCGGCCAAAGTGAGAATCTTCTGCACTCGAAAATATTTTGCTGTTTGTATGTAGTAACTCTACAACTTTCTAGCTAAAGAGTTTGCTGAATTCTTTTAAAGTTATTATTTCTCTATTATTAATTACCATTATCATCTGCTTCACTATGTTTACACATTACAAGTATAACACTATTAATCTAGTTAAAAAATATTTATTTCAAATTGTTGTATTAAACCGAATAGTGTGTCACCTTTCAAGTGCCAAGGATTAGTCGAAGTACCAGAAAAGTGTTCACAAAAGGTAGCCAAATTATTATACTCAAAGGATTTCTTTTTAAAAATACACGACAGACGCGACTTCAATTAGTTTAACAATATTATCGATACTCGATATATTCTAAAAAGGTGGGTGTAGATATAAGTGCATGTTAAGTACTCCATGTTTCAAGGCTCTGTTAGTGTTTGGACAAAAACTGTGACTTTAATTTAAGCGATATTATACTCGGTAGATGCTGGACTTTTATGGATATAGAATTGTAAATAAAAAATGTGGACTGACGAAATATTGAATAATTGTATTTTCTTGTATAATATAGTGTTCGATTTTTACTTTTAATTATGTGTATTATTGTTAAAAGATAATATATTGTAACAAAATATAAAATATATTATATTGTAGGAATAATATATAGTAACGTTATAATAAAAATATCTGTACTATTCCATTGGTTAAAGTTATATAATATGAATCTGTTTTTGTGAGTATAATAATTTGCTCACCCACCGTATTTATTCAGTGGTCATTTGAATGTAGTATACAACATTCAGTATTTATTCATACCCTGTAGTGTAGGCGGCAAGTAACCAGTTCATCAACAGGGCGGTTGTAGCATCGACTTTGGCTTGTTGCGAAACAGGCACTCGTTTATTAAGAGCGTGAAATAAGGAAGACAATAAAGTTTCGAGCCTCGAGACTCCCAATGTGCTTGATGGTTCCAGTGTGTTCAAACCGTTTTCTCGAAACGCCTCGATTACATTCCATATGTCGACGTTATGTACTACATACAACAAATCACGTCATGAATAGAATGCGGAAGTTTATGCAACTATGTTATGTAGCAAATGTGCAAAACGTGTGCGAAATATATGCAGAATAAAGATAATAAATATGTATTTCTGTAAGGATTACAAAATTTATATTATTAATTTGTTTGATGATTTATTAGTATGTTTACATTCTAACTAGTAGGATATTTTTGTACCTGAGAGCCAGACTTGCACATTTTTCAAAACAGGAGAGCAAAATCTCTTATACGTTTGCTGTATACAAATTGACTGAATGGAAAATGACGAAGATGGACTCGAGTTAGGGTAGCTATCAAGTACAGATTTTTTCTTTTATATTTCTTATTATCTGATGAAATTGTACAAATTTTCGAACTTGCATAATCCCAACTTCATACATTTCTAAATCATTAAATTTCAAAATCAGTAAATTTTTAAATTCCTCTATTCTCAAATTTCCAATCTCTCAAATGTATAAATCCCTACATTTATAAAATTTCCAAACTCTCAAATTTCCCGAATATCCCAAATTTCTGAACTTGTAAATTCTTCAATCTCCAAATCCCAAATTCCTATCTTCCTAAATCTTCAAATCCCAAATTCCTACCTTCCTAAATCTTCAATTCCAAATCTTTATGTTCCTAATTGCAAAAAACACAAATATCTATCTTCCTAATTTTAAAAAACACAATTTCCAATTTCCTATAAAATAAAATATACAACGTTTAGAGTAACTGTATCCAATCTGCACTATCCAATATATACTGTATGCTATATGTATTTCACACGGAGACATTATATCCGTTCCATCATCCGTTTTGATAAAAGCTTTTCTGATGAATGTACAACAAAAATAACGTGACTATTTGGATATTTTTGTCAATGCCTGTTATTTCAGAATATATTTAATATTTAATTCTTTCATTTCCAGAAATATTAAATTGCTAAATAATATTATAACAATTATAGTAGCATAGAGTGCTATGATCTTGAATAATTTATAATGCAAGTTTGAATCTTCACATGGTCAATCATTCTTTTTTACTTATTTTATATATTGTTTTCTTCTTTTATCCACTTTTTATAAAATTCGAGACTTGAAGATTTTTAATTAAATTAACTTCCAACTGTCTAACTTTTCAAACTTGGAAATTTGAAAGTTTGATTTGACATATTAAAATGTAAAAAAGCATGAACATATTTAATTTATCTTTATATGCTTTTCCCTATTTTAATGTTATTATTTATTTTTTTACAGTCTTTGTCTTATCTATTAATTCTTTTAAATTCACTGTAATGATATTATTTATTATTTACGATGTATAGGATGGTATATGCCATATAAACAATGCTACGTTCTGTACATTGTATTATAATACAACACAATTACTGTAAACTTAAAGAACTTAAGAAAAGTAATAAAAACTAAATAAAAAAATAAAGAATGACGTTAAAAAGAAATGAAAAATCATATAAACATATATGTATAAATACATCAATAAAAAAGAAATGAGTTCATCGAGCATCAGGAAAACTGAATCCAGGATAGAATAATTTAAAAACTATAGATAAGTCAAAACAGTAAAAGATATTTTATTTAAATAAATATTATTTTTTTTAAATGGAAAAAAGAAAGAGAAATTTTCTCAGATTTCTTTATTTTTCTTACGTGTTCCATATTAGGTACCAATTTTCGACCCACCGTTTTGACTTTTTATTCATTTTTTACCATAATTTCAAGAACCTCAAATTTTTACATAGAAAACTAGTAAAATATCAATTTTAAATTTGTTCCTTTACAATCGGGTGTTCTATAAGTGTAATTATTCTATTTGCAGAGTAGGTAAAATAAGAAACATTTTTAAAATACTCTAATGAACATTATCCCTATAAAAAGATGCAATTACATAAACTTCCATGATTTATGACAGTAAAAAATACAGAAGGAATAAATGAGCCGTTCATTTTGTGAGTGGCCTAAGTCTATTTATTTTTCAATTGGGATATTTAAGTGTTTGCGTTTCAATGAAATTAAAAATATATGTATAGTATCACGCTCTCGAAGTGTATTTAAGAGAGTTAAATTTACAATTCCTTTTAAAATAATAGCAATTATTAAGTAAATAATATACGTCTTCTTACCAAGAATGGACTTAAGCCACTTTCAAAATTAACAATTAGATTAGTCATAAACTTTGAAACAGCCCAAATCCATTCGATATAATTTAAAATTCTTCAAATTGTAAAAAACAATATTCAATTTATTTTATATTTCATTACGACGTTTAAAAAACATCATTTATGCAATTCAGGAAATCCAACTATATAAATACATAACAATTTACAGCTCATCTACATTTTATGTATGCGGGAGGGATTTGAAGAAATCATGGTGCTTTGGTAGTACATATCGTATTAATACTAATTAATTATTATACTAATTAACTAGTTAATAATTAACTGTAATTTCTGCCTAAAAGCATCGTCACTGCCTTTGGGATATTTGAAAATTCGCAGTGTCTGACATCATTAGTAATAGATTGGACTTAGGCCATTTCCAAAGTCAATTTTTAAACTATCAAAATAACTGCGAAAATTTTTATATCCAAAATTATCATATACTCTAAATATACTTCACCACAAAATATTTTTTATGATAGTTAACATCAAGTGGTACTACAGTTAACAACAAACAACTGATAAATGGACTTAGGCTATTTTCAAAATAAACGGCTCAATTATTCAAAGGAATAAAGCTGAGAAGTTTGATTCACAGGATTTGTAGGATACGAATCGAATATTTGGAATTTACAGAACTCAATTTAGACTGTATTGAACGTAAAAAATTTAATTCAATGTGATTGATCCAAGATATTTGTGTTATAACATATTTAAGTTAGAATTCCTTCAGTTATAGCTAGAGTTCTGAATTAACAAATTACAGAAAACATTGCATTCTTCGTTCAATTAAACCCATTTCTTACGAAACAATGCTTGTTTAATTGTGACGTTGAACAAGTTCTGTACTTACGATGAACTTTCTTTTGAATGAATCTCAGCTTGCAAGCTGTGCGATAGGATGCAAACCGAATGCTGTCGAAATTTTGCTGTCGCATTTCTTGTAGGAGCTGCAATCGACTTGCCTCTCCTGTGCTACCATTTCCTGATCCTCCTGCGCCATCCTCCGCCATTTTATCTGTGAACACAGAATGATGATGTTTAATACATTTTTTAGTAAATATTTACGAGAATGTAGTGTAATTTCTAAATTTGGTATGTATCATAAATTGATATATTTTCAAATTTTTGAAAATTCACGTTTCTCAATTCTCGCATTTATAACTTGCTATATTTTTGATTTTTACAGTTTCAAAATTTGTACATACTTGTACAAAAGTTCTAAATTCCCAGATTTCTAAATTTTTGCGTTCTTAATAAATTTAATTTCTAAATTTTTTAATTTTCTCATTACTAAATAACTCAGTTTAAAAATGTCTACATTTCTAAATATGCTTAATTCCAAATTTCCAAAGTTTTGAATCTTGAAATTCTTATATTTCTAAATGTTCAAATTCCTAAATTTCTGAATTTCCAAATTATCAAATATCTCAATTTGATAACTTGAGGATTTTAAATTAAAATTTTGTAAATTTGTAAATTTAAAATTCCTATATTTTCAAATATTCATGTATACAACCTTTCAAATTCGTAAATTGAAGTATTATTTAGTACCACTGTGTACATTGGATTGAATGAATATTAATTTCGCTCCACTCTCTGCATCCTCAACCTGACAAAAGGTCTAATATAACCCATTCTCATTTTTTATTAAATCGAAATTAGATTTGGGTTCGATTACATTTTTTCTTGAAGAGGAGTGCAGATGGATGTGTAGTATTCTAATTCAAATTCAATTTCAATTTGATCAGAAACGAGTTGGGTTTAATTTCGATTTTTTTGGGATGGGGTTTGGATTTGATTTATTACACATAAATAAAAAGGTATAATTAAGTATACTTTATTAAATGCAAGTGGTAAGAAATAATGTGCTTTTGCATGAACTTCTCTTGATTATCTCTTACGTTTTATCCCTCCGTTTGATTGTATCGCAAATGGGCTTACATAAAATAGTGCAATATATCTTATAATAATATTGTATATTATACCACATGTTTTATTATTACCGAAATGATAAAAAGTATTTCTTGTCTTTCTTAATCACAATTTTCTGTTTTATATATTGCTATATTCTTTCTGTTGCCACATTTGTAAGTCGAAAAACATATTTTTACTAAACTCCATTCTGAACCACCATTGTTTTAACCTTTTTTGTATAATCAGATAGTATTCAACAAATATAAACGAAATGCAGCGATTTTGAGCGTTGAATTACGAGTTTTAAAGTCTGGTTCTCCTGTTGTTGTTCAAGTGCATAATTTAATTATAAAAAATACGAGTAGCATTTGTTAGGTTAAATATTCAGTCGTACCCAGAATGATCCATAAATCAATTCATATTATTACACGATTTTAAAGATCGACAAAGCGAAATTCAATAAAATACAATCATGTCAGAAAAGTAGATGGTTATTAGGTGTTGAGGATGGTCGATACTAATACAAGCGACTATCGTATGATTGTAATCGATAATCGTGTGGCGTTCACTACAGTCCCTGTCCATCGAATTAGGATCACTACACATTTTCGGCATTTTTCACGTTTTCCGTAAAATTAAGAGGTCTGTTCAAATTGTAATGATAGAATTTATTAGCTACTAACATGATACACTACAACTGTACATAACATAATTAACACATGTTAATACCTTGTATCTCCACCCTTTGCTTTAGTGACAGCTTGTATCCGGCATGCTCCGTATACATTGATCATATGCTTTATATCTTCATTATTTTCCCAAATATCTGTAATTCTTTTCAACTCGGATAATGTGGCTGGAGAGTTGTAAACTAGTCTTTTGAGTAGGCTCCAGACATTTTCTATATACTCGAGCCTAACGTAAACGCTTGCACCCTTAATCGCTCATCACTCATACACTTTATTATCACGATAGTAACAAATTGCTATGTATATATCGTCGTCAACATATTTAGTAATAATTTTGCCTGACTTGAGACAATTTTCCATATATGACATAATTATAGCCATAAAAGTGAAATTTTTGTACGTGGTCCTAATTCGATGACCAAGGACTGTGCATCTTATAATTTCATAGTTTTCTGCTTTAACGAATTTACGAGTTCTTAGCAATGCTTCTGTAAGATGTGTTTTAGAATACACTTAGCACTGAAGCTGTTAAATAAGTATCGATACTATCGATACTCGAGCCTAACGTAAACGCTCGTACAGCCCTTAATCGCTTATCATCCACACAATTTGATTATTATCACGATAGTAACAAATCAATTGCTATGTATATATCGTTATCAACGTATTTAGTAATAATTTGCATGACCTAAAACAATTTTCCATATATGACATAGTATTACAGCCATAAAGGTGAAATTTTCGTACGTGGTCCTAATTCGATCGCCAGGAGTATTACCAGTTATAAAGGAACACATCAATATCATTTGTGAAATTTACACAAACTGTTTCAAAAGTTACACAGGACTCGATGCAGAAGGCTACATAGATAAGAGTGTTAATCACAGTAAAGGGTTCCTAAGTAAGTATAATTTATTTTAAATTTCAGTTAGATTACGGTCAAATTTCGATGAAAGTTGAACTAAATAAAATTTAATAAATGTCAGCTAGCGATGGTACGCATACTCAAAAAATGGAATGGCGTCCTCCAAAAGACTGGATGAGAGGAAGAGGACGTTTTCACCACAATGAATTTGCACTTCGACCATGCGAATATTTATGGCGACAATTTTATCGTCGAAATAATATTGACCTAATGACATTTTCAATGGACGCGACCCGAACTCAATATGTATTTTACTAAGTAATAAAATTCACCTAGTTACCACATTAACACTAGGTTTACGGATGTTTGATGGTCACTTATATTTAAATTTGAACTAAAGTAGAAAAATAAGTAAATTAGGGATGATATGTGAACTGCCTAAGACATTGGTTCTTTAGCTTGACGAAAGTTGATATACATTTTTACAAAAATTTCTTAATAAGTTTTGTCATTTAAAGTAAGAGATCTATGATTCGTCATTTTGACGGGTTCCATAAATCTAGTGTTAAAGTAAGTTTTACAGTACTCCAAGACTATCAAACTTTAACAACATGTAACTTTTGAACCAATATACTCCGATATGCGAAGTCATTATATTTCGTCTATATTGAATATTATTAGATTTTGCAAAAGAAGAAATGGTGCTCCAAGAAGTTGAACTCATAATGTTTTATGAAATTGAAAAAATCATGCAACAAAGGGTTAACAATAACGATGACACATAAATGAAACCTTCACTGCAGCATTCAGGATGATGTCCTTGACAACACATTATTAGATCTTACACTCACATTCCTCGATAACACGACTCATTTGTTTACCCGCTTTATAAATTTCTTTGACTCAGTATGAGGCTACTTTGTAACCGTAGTGCGTACGCAAAGAGGTATAGTAAAATGAAGGCCATTCGTAGATTAGTCGATTAGTCATCCAAGCTCGTTAACTTGACTAGCAATTATATTAGGTTGACGTATGATAAATAGCTAATTTCGAAACGCTGAAAGTCTGACACGACTTGATAGAAGTACCTCAAAATGACGGTTACACTACATCAACTTGGAGCTCGAAGATTTCTACAAGTGACTCATTAGCCTTTTATTAATGATTATACTATAAACTAGCTGATAGAATTCTCTCGTACATTCTCTAGTACAGTGAGTATACAATAAACTATAAGACAATTCCATTTATTGCAAGTATGTGTTATTTATTAGTTGCAATACAATTTTCTAAACATGGTTCTATGTATTGGGTTTATGAGTTAATATTTATTCATTAATTATAATTAGTATATATTGTACATTTATTAGTTTTGTATCAAATTCGTTGCATCGTGTGTTATGCTCAATATTTGTTATTAATTTTCATTCTACAATTTTTCAATTATTTTTCCAGTGTAACTTGCCACACTGTGGGGTAAATTGAAACATTCTGATTCTATCAAATTCCCTAATTTATTTTGTGGTCTTTTACATTTTCATTTGAAATACATCTAGCGGAAAGTCCTGTACTTTACCATATTTATTATTGAATAATTAATTCTAACAAACATTGTAAAAATTAAAAATTGCAAAATGTATCAATTTGCCTCGTTCTCCCCTATTTTGTATTAGAGCAAATTTTTTAAAAACTGAAAAATGTAACGTAGCAAAATATATTACCATATTTTTATTGAATTTAAATAAGAATTGTAAAAATTAAGAAATTGTCTCGCCTCACTATTTTTGAGGAATTGGTAAAACGAATATTTATGTCTATTCTAAATTTTATTTCTTGGTTCCACACCAACGATCAATGCCCTAAATTTTAGCACGATAAATTTGAATCCAGCTTGACCTATGTTCCTATTTCGTACCACCATGTGTAAGTTTGAATTTGTGAAAGAGGTTGATGAATCAATAGTACCTGACATTAAATCTCATAATACCACTGAGATAGTGGTAAAACTGAGCCACAAACGGAAAAAGAAAAGGTAGACGATGAAAATGAAAGCTGATATTGTAGAATGTGCAAAGAGAATAGAGAGGAAAATATGGTACAACGCAATGTACAATGTGGATATACAAGCTTCGCATAAATAGTTTTTGTTTTGTAGATTCTTTAAATAGAGAGGCACACGTATGAATATTTAGATTATAGCAATAAATCGTAAAGTAATTAAAATAGGTATGGTACGATTTACAGCAGTTAATTTTAAATTGTATTTTCTCCATATGAAAAAGAAGACGTTCCCACGAGAAGAAATTAACTATTTTTTATTGTTTGTTTAAATTAAACCGTTTACTTTAATTAAGAACTAATGCAGGTCAGTTCTTAATAAGTCTTGCAAGTTTCAAAGTATTAATAATGAATATCTTTCTGGGAAACTATAGAAAAATAAGAAAAATGTTTTTACATGTAGTTTAAAGCAATGTTACAAAAATACTACTGAAGGAATTTTTCATTATATGGAAAATTGGTATATTTATTTAACAAAGTGACACCCTGTTTGAGCATTTTAATTTTATAATACAAAAGATTTGTTATATCAATGTTATATCGAGCTAATAGTAACTGAATCGTACTAATAAAATTTGGTAACAGAATAATAATACGCAATGGTTAAGAACATAAAAAATTACATTTCGGGCAATAAACTGTTTTATAGTTTAATAATTTTCTTCAAGCTTCGTGCATCCATATTTTGCACGGAAAACACTGAACAATTTTTTTCAAGACTGACATCATCACATAAAACCAGTCTTTTTATCGATTCAAATGCATTCGAAAATGCACTTGTTAATGCATTATTTTAAATAATTTTATAATCACCCGTTTCGTTTTCTTTTCGACATTATAGTACGATTTAGAAAACTTTTAACATCTTACAAAATATTTAACTTATCCTCAAAATGAATCTTACGGTACTTTATCAAAAATGCAAAAGAAATACCATACATCTAAGATTATATTAATATAGAAGAAAATACAATTGATAATTGATAAAATATTACATTAAACTTACTTGACTCTTAAAAGCTATTCAGGGAAACAAAAATGCGTTTTTTAAAATAAAATGTGGGTTATATGGAGTCGATAAGCTAAATTTCTAAATATATTTCTGGAGATGGAAAATGTTAAATTATAATCGTAAACTACTATTTAGAAAACTAGTATGCATTTAGCAACTTTCTCCTATTAAGTGAATTTTTGTCTATAACGCAGAATTTAATGATGTAGAAAAGCATGCAAAATGGCGATGTAGGAGCTTGATAGTCCTTGATTCAAACTTTCACGGTGGAAACCATAAAAATGATCTGGAATAAAAAATGTTGAAATTTTTAATAATAATATTAAATTTGTCAGAGGAGTACCTACAGATTTTGCGATAACGAAGATTTTTTGTAATTCCTACTTTTATTTTCAAAAATCTAATTTTCTCATCAATATATGTATTTACTATTTCGACTTTACAAATATCGTTCTAAACTTGTGTGTATTTTTCTAGCAAATTTAATGTAGACGTTAAAAATTTCACAATTATAATTTTCATAGCTTCTTTATAGTTTTAGCACTAATCGTACAAGCGTATAATGCGTACTTCAAAATTAAAAATTAAGCAGAAGAATAAATGAACGAACGATGAAACATAATTAAATATACACATTAGTTCCTTAATTACGTAAAAATTAATACCGATTTCAAGAAAAACATCTTATGAATTTTTAATTTAAAATTAGAAACGTGTGGATTTGTCATTTGATCGGTTTGGTTAAATTCTAGTGATAAATTTAAATTTTGAAGTGTTGAATTCTAAATTATAGGTAAAAGATCATTCAATAAATACAGACAAAAGTTCCATCCATACGACGATATGAAACATTTAACTGTTCTTAAAGTTTACAAGATTTTAATGTTTGCAAAATGGTGTTCCCCTTAACAAATAGTCGATTACCATCGATTTTGTTTTATTTTCCCCATTATTTTTTATGAAGTAAGTATTCATTTTTAGTGTATAAGATTTAGGTAAGTATATACTAAGTGCCGATACAGTTCGACGTATACTTTATAGAAACGACTTAAGATCTAATCTTAAGAAACGATGCATTAACGTAATAAATCAAGATAAGAGGTTGAAATGCACACAATAGTACCTTTCTATGTCAAAGCATTCTCAGAAACAATTACCTTTTATTGCTGCATGTGAATTATGCGCTGGTAATGCACTTTAAAATAGGGTACGCAAGAAACCAAATACGCAGTAGTGAAAAGAAAATTACCAATCATTATGTGAACTGTGTGAACATTTCTTGTTTTCTGACGTCCATACATTTTCTTGTATTTCAGTTGTAGAAATGAAATCATAGTTTATAGTTCCGTGTAGCATTTATTTGAAATTTCGAATAATTTGTAAACAGTGAACAAATTCTATTTACTGTCGTAATATTAAATAGATTAAAAAAACGTCGGATTATTTTCAAGATAAAATATGGATCTACAGTCCCTGGCCATTGAATTAGAACGCCAAGATAATTCCATTTTTTGAGTATGCGTACCATCGCTAGCTGACATTCATTAAATTTTATTTAGTTCAACTTTCATCGAAATTTAATCTAACTGAAATTTAAAATAAATTATACTTACTTAGGAACCCTTTACTGTGATTAACACTCTTATTTATGTAGCCTTCTGCATCGAGTTCTGTGTAACTTTTTAAACAGTTCGTCTGAATTTTACAAATGATATTAATGTGTTCCTTTATAACTGGTAATACTCCTGGCGGTCGAATTAGGACCACGTACGAAAATTTCATCTTTATGGCTGTAACATTATGTCATATATGGAAAATTGTCTTAGGTCATGCAAATTATTACTAAATACGTTGATAACGATATATACATAGCAATTGATTTGTTACTATCGTGATAATAATCAAATTGTGTGGATGATAAGCGATTAAGGGCTGTACGAGCGTTTACGTTAGGCTCGAGTATCGATAGTATCGATACTTATTTAACAGCTTCAGTGCTAAGTGTATTCTAAAACACATCTTACAGAAGCATTGCTAAGAACTCGTAAATTCGTTTAAACAGAAGACTATGAAATTATAAGATGCACAGTCCTTGGTCATCGAATTAGGACCACGTACGAAAATTTCACTTTTATGGCTATAATTATGTCATGTATGGAAAATTGTCTCAGGTCAGGCAAAATTATTACTAAATATGTTGATGACGATATATACATAGCAATTTGTTACTATCATGATAATAAAGTGTATGAGTGATGAGCGATTAAGGGTGCAAGCGTTTACGTTAGGCTCGAGTATCGATAGTGCGTAAGGTGAAATTTGGTGAATGCCATAGAAAATGTCTGCCTACTCAAAAGACCAGTTTACAACTCTCCAACCACATCATCCCAGTTGAAAAGAATTACAGATATTTGGGAAAATAATGAAGATATAAGCATATGATCAATGTATACGGAGCATGCCGGATACAAGCTGTCACCAAAGCAAAGGGTGGAGATACAAGGTATTAACATGTGTTAATAGTGTTACGTAGAGTAATAGTATATCATGTTAGTAGCTAACAAATTATATCATTACGATTTGAACAGGCCTTTTAATTTTACGAAAAACGTGAAAATTGCCAAAAATGTGTAGTTGTCCTAATTCAATGGCCAGGGACTGTGTTTCAAAAGTTTGATATGTATAATACAAAAAAATATACGTCTATTACAATTTAAAAAAAATGCAATTTAAAGAAAGCGATATGTGAAACTCCAATAAATAGCTCTACTAAAGATAATGTTTTATCTACAATACACAGCATAAATCTTTTACTTCATCATTACATATTAATAACGCGTATTTCCAATATTTTTACAAACCACTGAAAAGATTGTCTGTACTTTTAATTATAGCCTATAGATTTGATATGTCTACATTATCCAAAGTTTACGTTATACTGTTTTTAACAATCAGAAATTTTATCCAGAATTATGAAGAATACGTAAAATTTACAGTGAAACTATGGAAGTTGTAGTGACTGCACGTAGATTTTGCTTGATAATTCTCGTCTGAATAATTCCATATTTCGGAAAGACAACGATCCGAAATATACAACTTTAATTATCACAAAACGGATATTGGCATCTCAGATTCGAAACATAAATTAAACAAAAAATTTGTGAGCAGAAATGAAAAGAAAAGTTCAAAGAACACGCATTAACAATTACAGTATAATTAAAATACTGCTTTATACAATACCAAAAATGAGTTTTATTCGATTTTCCAGAAAAACGATTAAAATTAATGTCGAAGTGATTAAAAGATAATTATATTTAAAAGCCATTTTATGGTACAATAAAGGTCAGTTTAATGCAATAACAGTTTAATTGATTTGTAAGTGGACGAATACTTGTGCGGTATATTGTAATATTTTGTTGAATCTTTTTTGTTACGCTACAATTATGAATTTTTGCAAATATTACTTTATTGTATATTAATTAAACTTTATTTCCATATCTTGAATTAAAATAACACCTATTTTTATTTACTGACTTATATTTTTTTTTTATTATTTTAAATATTTGTATTTATTTTTATTTACCCATAAGGTAAATGGTATCCATTATTGTACATACAAGAATTGTTAATTAATCAATTAATGAATCAATGAATGGACATACAAAAAGAATTTGATCGGTTTAAAAATAATTGATTATAAATTTCTAAGTTCATCTAAGTGAATCAATTAGATATTTACTAATAATTACTAATCAATAATACTAAATACAAACTACTGATAAATTTAAAAAAATTATTATACAGGTTCATACATTTTTTCGACACATTTCATCATTTTAAAGATATATACGTATTTAGTAACTTCTCATAAAAATCTGTAATTATACTTAAAATTATACTACCTTACTAAAAGAACAAACTTCGAAATAGTAAATAAAATACTTTCAATTTCAATATTTGTAAGTTTCAAACAACAAATCGTTTTATTTCGTATTTTTAATGAAACAGTTAATCAAGAATAGATACGTAATTGTTAATGGATATATCATATTACATATACCGAGGATATGTGGACGAATACTTATGGTAATTCCACATTTAACGCACATAGTGTATTTTGTCCAGTATGAACCTGGCTTTAGGAGTTGCAGAACTATTCGAAGCATCCGCAGAATGCAGCAAGCATTATTGTCACGATGCGCTTCCTTGATTAGTTTCAGTCCATTGTGATGAACCCAGCATCGCACTATTAATTCGATGCTATTAAGATCAAGAATCGCGTTCATTACAGCCTGAGAGAACGTGCACCTTCGACCCTAGGACGATAACTTCCGCATTTTAACCGACGAGGTTGAAAGTAGGGATGGGTTTGAACCGAATTTTTCAATTCTCGAAATTCGAATACGAAGCTTTATATTTCGAAACTCTCGAAACTTGAAGTGGTGATCTTGTTTTGTAAAATATATCTTATTTTAAGAAACGACGTTAACAACATTTTTTAAGCGTATACACATCACATGCACCTGCTTTGCAGTTCGATTCCAAAGATATTGGAGTAGTGTTATTATCCAAGAAAGTATTTTTATTTTGTTATTAACACATGCCAACGTCACATTTAATTGCATCATAATTATAATTATTGAAATCATTCTGAGCCATATTTTTTAAAATAAAATAAACCACAATTCGTAATTAATTTTCAAATAACAGTGAAATCGTTAAGACGTTTTGTGCACCGATATTCAAACAAGATTCGTGTCGACTTTGTGGGGTATTTATTAGAAACTGAATTAGAACTTACTTGTATGCTGATAATAGAAATAAGCAATATTACCTAGACAGAGCCTATAACAAAAAATCCTCTAGGGGTAACTGCGTCATTTTTTGTAATTTTTCAAATCTTCTTGGGGGTGCTGTTTCCTAGTCATTTCTAGAGGTTTGTACCACCTTCACTTTTGTTTGTACCCCAAGATGGTACAAACCTCTACAAACGACTAGGAAACAACACCACCAAGGAAATTTGAAAAATTTCAAAAAATGACGAAGTTACC
Organism: Megachile willughbiella; assembly: GCA_945859595.2. NCBI lineage: Eukaryota > Metazoa > Arthropoda > Insecta > Hymenoptera > Megachilidae > Megachile > Megachile willughbiella. The sequence continues at coordinate 19,421,902 of OX243796.1, forward strand.
TCTAGGGGATTTTTTCAAAAGGCGGTACAAACGAACCCATTAAGGTACAAACGAAAGTGAGGGTGGTACAAACCTCTACGAGCGAATAGGAAACAGCACCCGCAAGAAGATTTCGAAAATTTCAAAAAATGGCGAAGTTGGCTCTGGGGGATTTTTTCAAAAGGCGGTACAAACGAACCCTTTGAGGTACAAACGAAAGTGAAGGTGGTACAAACCTCTACGAGCGAATAGGAAACAGCACCCGCAAGAAGATTTGAAATATCTCAAAAAATGGCGAAGTTACTCCTTGGGGGTACTTTCGGAAGGCGGTACAAACGCACCCCTTGGGGTACAAACGAAAGTGAGGGTGGTACAAACGGGTACAAATGTCTCTTTTTATGATGGTGTTGAAAGAAATAAAAAATATTAAAGTGGGGTGCTGGGGTATTTTCAACCCCTAGTAACTTTTGACCTCTTAGGGTACAAACGAAAAGAAAGGTGGTACAAACGGGTACAAACGAAGGCGAATACGGTAAAATTTAAAGAAATTAAATTTTTTAAAGTCGAGTGCTAAGTTCAGGTGGTAGTTCGTATGACGTTTTGACAAAAAATCTTATGTCGTAAGTTCGTACGACGTGGTTACAAAAATCTAATCTCCTTTCCGAAAAAATACTCGTTTTAACAACTTAGTTTGAGGACTATCAATGTTAGATAATTCCCTGATTGGTTTATTCTTGCGTTCTTGATGAGTAAGAAGGCGATCATCCTTTCTGCCATTCATTTGACAAATCCACGCCTCCAAAGTACGGGTCACCCTCAGGTAGAGTACGAGTGACGTGGCTGAAAAGTCCCAAAACTCTTAACCCTGAGTCAAGTACCCCATGACCCATCATTATTGAGTGCACATGGCTAGATTTATGGCACCACTAAAGTCATTTAGTTTTTAAACACTGTTTCTCGCCAAACTGCAATAAATTATTCGTTACTAACAAGGGAACATATCGAACCGGTTTTAATCACCACCACAAGGAACATAGGCTTTTATGGCCAATATTGTTAAAAAGTAATTTAATTTAACTTTTTTTTCTTAATACCTTAAACATCTCAAAGTTTCCAAAAGGTCTAAATATTGTATTTGGACTGAAGATTTTACGGCCGTAAAAGTACAAAATCAGTATTGGCCATAAAAGCTAATGTTCCTTGCGGCGGTGATTAGAACCGCGTCACGCTCATACCTGCGATGCTTACAATAATTATTGAGAAATCAATTAACGGCATATTAAGAGGTATATAATGTCCAGAATATTGTAAAAGATTGTAAAAATTATGATATTTTTAATAAAAATGCTGATTACCCCTCTTTACAGGAGGTGATTTCAAATTATATATCTAATAAACAACAAATTTCAAAAAGACGTATTCTCTATTTTAGTCCATAGTTTACGTTCACAAAGTTGTAAAAAAATAGTTCAACATTTAGTAAAAAAATTTAAACAAAAATTATAAATTTTCAAAATATTATTTAAACAAATAAACTTTATTAAAATTTTTTCATGCAGAAAAATTCTCTATTTAAGGATCGACGATTCAAAAAAAGAAAGCTTCCAGTTATCTCCTTTAATTCCGGAGATATTCCCAAAAATATAATTTCAGCCCTTAACTTTGAGGGCTATTATCACCCCTTCAATGTGAACGATGGCCGATATAAAAAAATACGTGTCAAATATTTTCTTGAGAACTATCTTTCACATAAGTTTCATTGAAATCGGTGTGTCCCGGTTCGATATGTTCCCTTGTAAGTCCTGTTTTCTGTGGTGCACGTGTAGGATTACAATGCAACGATTTTCTAAAATATACAAGTCCGAACAGATTGCTTACAGATAAGAATATCATAATAACTTTCATTTATTATTATCTTCATTTTTTCAAAAATGGACTAGTCTTTCAAAATGATTGTCTCAAATATTCTCAAGACACACTGCAAACCGTTCTTTATTCACTAATTATAAACATTTTCTTATTTGAGTTTCGAGAATTTCAAATAAAGAAAAACTGCAGTTTCGAATTTTTTAAATTCGAAACTTTCTAGTGTTTCGAAGTTTCTACGTTTTGAAAGACCCATTCCTAGTTAAGAGCACGAACAGGCAATTTCATTTTCAGCTACTGATCAAAATTATAAGAGCGCGTTGTTTTTATCTAGTTTACTGCTATGGGTACTGTTATTGCTTTATTCTTATTAGTGTCACGTAAGAATGCGATAAAGAATAATAGTCCAAGGAAAGATCTTACATTTTTAAATATAGTATGTATTGTTTTTATGGAAAATATGCATATTTGTAGGTTGGAAAAAGGTATAAGTTCGTGGTACTAAACCATTTATTTATTGGTTTCATCAATTAATTACAACAAAACTTTATTTTTATAATGAATCACTGCTCTATTATTATTAAATAACTGGAAAAATTCGGTGTAAATGCTCATAACAGCGTATTAAATCGAATTTATATTAGTTTTCCATGAAACTCTAAGTTTTTAATTAAATTGTCGCATATAAAATGATTGGAGTTTTTAGAGTATGTGAAAGAATTTTGTAATTACATTTACTATCTATTTGCAGGAAAAAGATGAACTATCTTCATATTTTAGCACCTGAATATTTAAATATGCTCACATTTTGGTATCTGAATAATGAACTATCCTCAGATTTTAGTATTTATATGATGAACTATCTTCACATTATAGTATCTGAATAATGAACTACCCTCAGATTTAACACGTTCAAAATCGACATCGACATGTTCGTATAATTAATGTACGTGAGTATCAATGCTATACAGTCATATATTTGAAAAATATACAGGGTGTTCGGCTACTGGTGGGCATAATTTTAAGGGGTGGTAGCTGGGGTGATTCTAAACAACTTTTTCCTTTACCAAAATGCTGGTTAAAGCTTAGTTTTTGAATTATTAAGGAAAAACACTGACCAATCAGAGCGCGAGAATTGCGCGCGCCCACACGCGAGAGCGACAGCTTCAAGCTTGACGGCTGAGCGTGATCGTGAACAAGCACGTTTGCACCATGACAATGTAATTGCTAACAGAAAACCACTACGTGCAAGTTAAATCAAATAACGAATAAAACTGTGGCGTTACCCGCCACTACGTTGTTCCTAATTTATCTTTCTTCTAAACTTTTCTAGCTTTCTCTTTTGCCTGAGTATTTCTAAGCACTTCCTGCCTATTCTGCAATTTTCAGTTTTCCCAGGGTCTCGTGCAAGTCTGGTCAATGTCAGATTGCACATTTGGCAGCCAGACTTGTGCGGGCCTAAGTTTCTCCGGTGACTTTCTCTATCACCCCTTCAACTTTCCACTCTGTACTTTTCCTTTTCTTTTCCTATTTCTATCTCTACTCGAAAAGCACATAAAAACTCTGCTCATCGCGCCGCTCGAGACATTCGTCATTTTGGCACCATCACGTTTGTATCTGCGGAATCACTGATACTCTTGTTATTTTGTTATTTGGTCTTTGTTGTTTGTTAAAATATATTTTGTTGTTGAGTGACTGTTAAATACTGACTTTCTCATCCACACACGTCCACGTCCTCAAAACAATTAAAAATAAGATACGGTTATGCATTATTTACAGATAGGGGATAAACTAATTATTTGTTATTAACTTTCACCAAGTATATTGAATTTGTTCAATATTTGTATTCGTTATTCGAAAGGAATAAGGAATAAAATATCAAAAATCGTTCTTGTCTCTTGTTATAAAAATACAAAACAACAAATAACTTTTCTATTCACGAGAAAAGATTTTAAATCTAATAACTAACAAATGTATTAATACCTGCTTACTTTAAATTTGCAAAACATGTAAAAATAATTTAAATCAGACTCACCTATTGTTTAAAAATAATCCTGCTTCGGTGAAAATGTGTTGTCGTGACTGGATCATTTCACCGGAACTGACCTTCCATAAAAAAAGATAATACACCGCAAAACAGCTGATGTCGCGGCTAGGTCAATGAACTCACTTTATTTCACGTTTCACTGCAACATTTTACTGTCACTTTTCACTAATTGCTTAATGTAATAACCACAAAGCAAGAATGCAAATGAAACGCGTGAACAATTATTCATAAATAACTTGACCGATTTCTCATTTCCTTTTCGATGTTGAATACTGGACACTGTGTCCTGAACTGCCGATCGCAACACGAGGAACATCCTCGACGGAAAAAAAAACACGTGCGAGCTTCTACGCCGCGACACAACAATTCCTTGAAAAACAATGTTTGACACTGGTGAGAGAGAGAAAGACGAATTGAGGGGGTCACGCCGATCATGTTACGATCGCCAGTTTAGGACAAAACGTTCGAAGCGCAACATTACCGGGAAAAAAGTAATCGCTGAAGTTATTTTTGGATATTTGTGTCCACATTCTCTCGTGTTTATCCGCCGTTATTACATTCGGAAGTTATTCAACAGTGACAACAAAATTTTGCAGTGAAAAGTGATAATGAAAAATATCAACGAAGTAAAGTTCACTGACCTGGCTGTGACAACAGATGTTATGCGATCTGCATCTTTCTTTACGGAAGGTCAGGTCCGGTGAAATGACCCAGTCACGACAACCCATTTTCACCGAAGCAGGATTATTTTTAAACAATAGGTGAGTCTGATTTAAATTATTTTTACATGTTTTGCAAATTTAAAGTAAGCAGGTATTAATACATTTGTTAGTTATTAGATTTAAAATCTTTTTTGATAAATAGAAAAGTTATTTGTCCTTTAAAATGTCGAATTTCCTGTTTTGTATTTTTATAACGCGAGATAAAAACAATTTTCGATATTTTATTCCACATTCCTTTCATAACAAATAATTAGTTTATCCCCTATCTGTAAATAATGCATAACTGGATCTTATTTTTAATTGCGTTATTCTTTATTTGATTTAACTTTCACGTAGTGGTTTTCTGTTAGCAATTACATTGTCATGGTGCAAACGTGCTTGTTCACGATCACGCTCAGCCGTCAAGCTCGAAGCTGTCGCTCTCGCGTCTGGGCGCGCGCAATTCTCGCGCTCTGATTGGTCAGTGTTTTTCTTTAATAATTCAAAAACTAAGCTTTAACCAGCATTTTGGTAAAGGAAAAAGTTGTTCAGAATCACCCCAGTTACAACCCCTTAAAATTATGCCCACCAGTAGCCGAACACCCTGTATATAGTTGTAAGAATGTATTGAAGTTATATCCGATACTGTTCAAGTGCTGTGCAGTTAAGTGGGCGACAACCTTAATGCTGCTATTCACTGCAGTGCAAGCACATAGCATGGCTTAAGGATTACAATATTCAAATTCTAAAATAGTTGACACGTTCTCCAGATATAAATATCACTGAAAATGTATTGGAAATACTGCAGAGGTGAATATATAAAGAGAACAAAAAATATTCGATAACTCAAAAACTAAAACCTGTTACTACTAAAGTGTGGGAGGAAATAATTATTGATACACTGATTATTATAAACAACTTCTGTTATAATTAATTATTAAAGAAATCGTCTTTTCTTATAAGTGAACTTATAATTTTGTTCAACTTACAAATAGCATTTTGCACAAAAAGAGCGTAATAACAATTCATTGAGAAAATGTTAGTGTTTACCATTTGTTCCTTCAAACTCAACAATTCATGTCTTTAATATTTTTGTATATCATTAACGAAAATATCGGCTTATGACGGAGTTTCTGAAACAGTTTGTATATAAAAATTGTAAAATCTTTCCACAAGTCATTATTTTACTTTTTTTTATAATACAGTTTTATAAAAACGAAATAATCACAAAATTGAATTTTTATAAATTACAAATATATTAACTTTATTATATTGCTTGACTGAAATTTAAATTGTAATTTTTGAAACAATTTTTTAAACAAAAATCCTGTTTTTAAAATAATATATTTTACAAACTTTTAGTTTAACTGTTAATCAAGAAATATAAAAAAGGTAACGTTGCTTTCTAATTTATAAAAATCTAATTTTGTGATAATTTTGTTTGCATAAAATTATGTTATAAAAGAAAATGTATTATAAGAATGTGGAAGGTCCACATTTTTAAAAGAATTTTAGTTCAAATTGTAATAAAAAAATATAATGAAGTTATAAGGTATTTTTCTAATTTATAAAATACTAATTTTGTGATAATTTTGTTTGCATAAAATTATATTATAAAAAATATATTAGAGAAATGTAGAATGTCTAAATTTTTTAAAGAATTTTAGTTTAAATTTTAATCAAGAAGTGTGTTAAAATTAATGTTCTTTATTAATTTATTAAAATTCTATTTTATGATAATTTTGTTCGTTCTCATAAATTGCATTACAAAACCGTCTACCTGATCTACATTTCATAAAATATTTTTGTTTGAACTTTAGCTAAGGAATATTAAACACCATACGTATATTAATCTATAAAAATATAATTTGATTTGTCATCGTAAGATTCTAATATTAAATTATGTACATATAATGTAAGATTATAACATTAAAAATATAGAAGAATCTATAATTTATTAATTATTTTAAATCTCGTACAAAATTTTATAAGAACGTAGACCTAAACTGTTCTAAAAGTCTCCGTTCAAATTTTATAATCTGCTACCATTTTGTCCGGGAGTGTAGTTTACTCGATCCAATGTTTCAATATTGGAACGGAAGCGCTCGTGCAAGTGGTCAATAATCGACGACAACATATCAACTCTCGTCCAGGTAACAAAGAAATCATAGAAACAAGAGCTTCGACGAGGACGACAATTACTTTTATCGAAGTTCGCCGATGAAGCAGGGTTCAATCGTTAAGTCAATGGAACGTGGAAGCCACTCGACGAGCAGAAGTAACTGTTTCATAATTCATGGTTCGTTTGAGACAAAATCAAGATTCCGAAGTAGCCGGAAATGGTCGTCGAATCGGAGCAATTAATAGCTTGCTGGTAAATTAGAATCGGGACGAAACTAACGAACTGATCGAAGTGGAAGAAAATATCTTGGCATAAACTCCGTTCATCGAGAGTTCCGCTCTTTACAGTTCGTTCGAGAACTTTTATACAGAGCAAGAACTATGAAATTTTTATTCTCTCTTCATTAATTTTTTTGCATTCAATCCCGCTTACTTTCAAGTCGATATTTGAACGTATCAAAACTTATCGTGAACAAAACAATTTGATGTACAGCTTTTAATGGACTGGATACTCTGTAGAGGTTATCGAAATAATTACAAATAAACAAATACGATGATTAAACTGAATTAGTATTGCAGATCATTCAAATAAATTTCTACCGTTTAAACATAGTTAAACTATTCGTATTAAACCATTTGTTAGAGCGTGTTTTTATATGTTTATAAGTTCCTATAGCTAATTTCAATAAATTGTACATAGTTTACATACAAAGCTTCTATTGAATAACCTACATACACAAGGCCAAAGAAGTGCTCGAAGCTAGTTACCCATTCTATTTTTTTTTATTCAAATGTACGAGTATTGTTTTTATCGTTACTTAAAATATAATATGTTTATTTGTTTCTTATAATAAAAATCCCATTCTACGTTAGAAATAGCACTTTTACATAATTCTCTACAAAACCATCAATTTCGTATTGATGGATCGAAAATGCAGCAATAGTGTGCCATCTACATTTTTAATACGTTAACTATTACTCATTGTACTTTTCGTGGATTTCGTTATCCGTCTGTAATCATATATAAACACGCACATATTTTACATATTAAAATTATTTTATAAATTTCATCCGCTGAGTTCTTTATTTAAGCACAAATTTTCTACAAAATATGGACTCAACACGCTACCACTGCGCAAAATAGTGAAATGTTTATGAAAGGTGGATTCAAAGGTCGAAAAACGTGCGTTCTAACCTAAAAGTTTGAAAACGTACTCGTGCAAAATCTGACTTTCGACTGTCCGTATTCGCTTCTTGCATGTACCGTGTTTTTCATGTTAAAATTATTTTGCAAAGTCCGTCTGTCGAGTTCTTTCTTTAAGCACCTCTTTACTGCAGATCAAACGTGAAAAATGTTACTTTTATCTCCACGCTCCCCTATATCAAAAGTTTTTATTTCTGGCATAATCGTCGACACTGTTTGCGTCGTGTTACTCGGGGAATCGATTCCTCGGTGCAACGAAACGAGAAATCGATAAGAGGAATGCTTCGCTGGTTGCATTTCGCCAAAATGTTACAGAGTCAGGTGCATTAAGGATGAAAAGAGTTGGAAGAAAGGGAAATCGGGCAAAAGAAGAGGCTTAAGAGTGTTGCTGTGCATGAAGACTAATGCTTCTGCTCGCGCGTTTTCACGTATTACTCTCTCTCAATGGATTCACAAGTATAGCGAAATACAGCACATTCGAAAAGTATTGTTTCCACCGAAATATTGCGTAACAATTCGGTTTCTGTCTAAAATGTAGTTGCTGTCAGTTGAAATCGTACACCACGAGTCATTTTTTTATTTCGACTGAAAAATCCACTGTATGAACATGACACTTATGTAACGAATGTAATAATATTCCATCGACATTATTGATTATTTACGTATACAAAAATTTCTTACTTGTATATTAAACGTATGTGCATTGCGAGTTGAGGTAAAGTTAATCCATGATTGTCTTTTACTGTCCTTTATGATTTTGCGGGATATGGTTCGGTATTTTTGAAAGTTGACAAGGTAAAATATTTAATTCGAAATAATTAAATATGACATCTGCAATACATGATTGTCAGTTGATATCACCTGTGAAACTGTGCAATAAATCCGAACAATAAATAAATAACGATAAGTAAATAATTCCTACTTATCACATTTATCGTCATTCTTTTTAATAATGTCTGATTATAAACTACTTTCTTATTACATTTATTATTCTTTCAATTCATTCATTGTATGTTTTTATTATATACTTCACAGTTTTGTGGAATATGTATTTTACACTCCTAATGGGAAATATTGTATAATTCTTCTATCATATTTTGTATATAAAATTTGTATGAACAGTCTTTTCATAAGTAACATAGTGTATCATTAATATTACATTTTTTAAATCTTTTTACAGTATTTAAGAAGTAGAATTTGAAGATACTAGTACAGCCTGTAAAAAAACTCAACAATTTCTGCTCTCTTTAAAAAAAGGTTAGTTTACCAAAATCCTAGATTAGTTAAAGCTGAAAATTCAGATAAGTGGAAATTGTGCATATTGAAAATTTTTAAATCAATTAAAAGAAAATATACGAATACTTTCTACACTCGTAGTAGATACAGCGACTGATGCAAAATATCTTGTTTACTACCGTCTGTTATATAACCTATACGTAACGATGCCACGTAACTATCATGCACCTTTAAAATTGCATTTTTATTAGTAGTTTCGGTGCACGCTGATGCTTCGTGACGATCGAAGTTATAAGCGTATTTATGCCAGTACAAGTGATGAACTTTGCCGTCGATGCCTTTCGGTAACTTCGAACAATGCACAGGAACAGTGTTTTGCAACAGCAGAAAACGGGCCATCGCGATGACACGATTTTATGGAGTTACGAGAGCTATGAGAACCAAACCACTATTGCTGCGATTTATTCTGGTTGCTCATACATTCCGTGCATAATTATTTATTTAACTAAAACTACCAAAATGAATCATTCGCAAGTTTCTTTTTTTAAAAATCTACTGAAATGTTTTTCTTGAAATTTGCATTGGAAAATAAATTTGTCTTTATTTATTGTGAAATAGGGAATTAATGTATATATTAATTCATGTGGAATCATTTGTTTATTTATTTTTAATTTTTAATTATGTGTGCATTACATATTAATAGATTTAACGTTAAAAAAATAAATTATTGAGAACCAGTTATTTTTATAACATTGCTGAGTAATATTTGAATGAGTTAATTATTACGATTCAAATATTTTTTATTAACTGCGAATAACGATTATATTGTTTTTCAATTGTTGTGTGATTTTAATTAAGGAGTAACGTCTAACTAAATTACTAAAAGAATTTGATTCTTTGAAAACAATAAAGGGAAACTTCTATGGAGCGTAATGGCGGATCGGCAGAGCTGAGCACCATAAAATGTGCAGACAAGTTTTCATAGTTTCAAGCTAATAAATTGTCAACTTCCAAAATTCACAAATTTTCAAATTTAAAAGTATGTAAACGCACATTTGAAAGTTTCCACGTTTCACAATTATTAAATTTTCAAATGTCTATTTTCAAGCTTCGGATTCACATATGTACAAATTTTCAAATGCGCATGCTCCAAAATTACAAATTTTCACATTTCCAAATTTTAAATACCCCAATTTCCAAATTCTTTAATTTCTATATTTCCAATTTTCCACATTCCCTCATTCTTAAATCCTCGAATTTAAAAATTTGATAATGACTAAATTTCCACATCTTGAATTTGGTCAATTTAAAAAGTTCCAGATGTCCAAATTTCTCCCTCTCCAAATTACCAAGAACTTGAATTCTGAAACTCTTAAATTTTACAATTTCAAAAATTACCATTTACTACTTTTATATTTCCAAATTCCAATTTTTCTAGCACGTAAATTCTACAATTTTCAATTGCTATTTCTACATTTCCGAATTTACAAATCCCAAATTTTCTAGCACATAAATTCCATAATTTCAAAATCCTAAACACCCAAATTAGCCAACTTCCAAATTTCTAAATTTCAAAACTTCTACATTCTCAAATTTTCAAACTCTCAAATTTCCAAATCATTAAATACTTAAAATTCCATAATTTCTAAATTCCCAAATTCCCTAGTCTCCGAATCACATATTTTCTAGCTCTCAAGCTCAACAATTTCCAACTGCTATTTCTACATTTCGAAAATTTCGAAATTTCATATTGTAACATTCTCCGTAAATTTCTGTAAGTAGCAACATAACGAGAATCCACAGTACATTAATTTGCACGACGTTAGTTTCGATTAACAACAAGTTAATAAAGAGTGAAACGAATCTTGCTAATTGTATAATGTAATCAAAATACGACCTCGCCGCTGTTTTAATTAACACGTAAACACTGTTTTCTTCTGATGATTTATTTTGGCAGATTTATTTCGAAATAAGGATAACAATAATGAGACATTTTTAATTCTCAGTTCAGCAAATATAATTTTCAGTTACGGTATTCAAACCTTATTTCTTATCTTCATTCGTTAAAATTCTTCGGTCTGGAATGTGTTTACGCAAATAATTGCCTCAGCAAAGCTAAAAATACATCAGATACCGTACAGTCGTTTATTAGGCTGCGTCTACAACATATGAGCCGTTCATTTACAAATCACTCTACAAAATGAAAGTGCTTCTTATTTTTTTTACTAAGTGTTTCACTCCTAATTAAATACCTCAACACTACAACTATAAAATAACATGAAAAAGTGGAGTTAGTTACTTTGATCTTTGTATGGGCCATATAACGAAAGAATAATATAATATTGAAGTTTATTATATTGTAGTAACTCGATTTTTTTATACAAATGATTATGATATATTTCTTATTTGATTTAAATAAGAATTAAAAATTCAAGATGCTTATATTTCACGAATAACTTCAATAAAATATTTTTTTAAATAGTATTCGTATTTTATATACATATTTGAATGCATTACAAAATAACTGCAAATGGATTGTATAATTGAATCATGTCTTAATTTTCGGAAATTTTTTGATGTAGGAATTTTTAATTTGAGGAGTGACTAGGATTTGAAAATTTAGAATTTAAAAATTTGAATTTTTGAAAATATAGAGATTTGGAAATATGGAAATTTGAAAATGTGGGTATTTTTTAACTTAGGAATTTTTAATTAGAGAATATTGAAATTGGAAAATTTGGAGATTTGAAAATATGGAAATTTGAAAATTCGGAGATTTGGGAATATGGGTATTTTTTAATTTAGAAATTTTTAATTTGAGAATATTGGAATTTGAAAATTCGGAGATTTGAAAATATGGAAATTTGAAAATTTGGAGATTTGAAAATATGGAAATTTGAAAATGTGGGTATTTTTTAACTTAGGAATTTTTAATTAGAGAATATTGAAATTGGAAAATTTGGAGATTTGAAAATATGGAAATTTGAAAATTCGGAGATTTGGGAATATGGGTATTTTTTAATTTAGAAATTTTTAATTAGAGAATATTGGAATTTGAAAATTCGGAGATTTGAAAATATGGAAATTTGAAAATTTGGAGATTTGGGAATATGGGTATTTTTTAATTTAGAAATTTTTAATTTGAGAATATTGGAATTTGAAAATTCGGAGATTTGAAAATATGGAAATTTGAAAATTTGGAGATTTGAAAATATGGAAATTTGAAAATTGTTTATTCGAAATTTTTGGAACTCTCTTTAGGAATTTTGAAATTTGTAAGTTTGAAAATTAGCAAACGTGGAATTTTGGAAATTTTGGAATTTCAGTATTTGAAAATTTGAGAATTTCGGAGTTTGAGAATTCACCAATGTAGAAATTTTAAGTTTATATACATATACAATTCTCCCAAACCGAATGCAAGTGATGCAGTACATACTCCTCCGCCTAAATTTGTCCTTATCCAAAGAAATCGTACGTTGTATGTGAATGTACTCTCGATGGAATGCACTTTTAAAAGCAACAAAACCGTCGACGTTTCTCAGCAAGCGAAAATAGCTCTTTGACAATTCTTCGAACCGGCGAATGCTCCAAATAGGCACTTGAAGCTATTGACTTTTTCACTACTAATTACTGGAAATGTACGGCTACGAAATAATTGGAGTTTATTTGCGGCCGTTTATTGCACATACACACTCAACTTCGCTCTACAGTTCGATTAGAATCAATTAATCACTTCACACCATGAAATTGTAAAACTTTGCCATTTTACTACGCTTAGTAGGGTAAAGTTTATTTCGGCAAAAAATTTGTCTTTTTATTTCTGATTGTGCAATCTATTAATGTGTTCACCCTTATAAGTAACTTGGTATTTTGTAAATATTTTTCAATTAAATAGTAGGGGTTGCTATGATTTATAGACATAACATTGCAAGTTTGAAAATTTCACAAATTTGTATATTCGAGAACACTATTTCTACCAAGAGGTGTCAAAAGACACCTTTTAAATTTTAACTTAAAATTATTCTCTAAAATGAATCATTTCTCCACAATTAATTTTTTGACTTTTCACAATAGTTGTTAAATTAATTCAGCGATATCATTTTCTTCCAGCTCATCCTAGATCTAAAAATGTGCATATGGTATACTTATTTCTACCATGAGGTGCCTTTTGACACCTTAAGGATGACACTGTCTAATTTTAAACCATTTTACATATAAATATCAACACCATTTTGCAGACTAATATCAATTATAATCAGATTAGAGAATCCCGATTTCAGTTGTAACGGAAAATACAGGAGTTGCGGCATAACTTTGATATTCGCTTATTTCCCGCCATGTTGCATTTTAGTGTACACCGCTATATTTATATTTTGTAGACTGATGAATTAAGCTAGAATTTACAACCTGATTAAATAATCTCTAATAAAAACACATCAATGTATCCATAAATATATTCCTCAAATTATCTACATTTAACTGATAATTTGAAATCCCAACAGTTTCGGCAATTATTTGCATTCAAACGAAAAGGTGTCAAAGGACACCTTTTGGTCGAAATAGGTATACACAAAATCGTGGTAGAAGTAGTGTTAAACTCGAAACAGTTTACATGTGTGAATTTGAAAAAGGTTAAATTTCAGAGTTTTGATATCAGAAAATTTGTAAATTTAAAACTATGTATGTGTAAATTTAACAAATTTTAAATTTCAGAATTCTTACATTTGAAAATATTTAAAATTGATAGCTGGGAAATTACTAAATTTGAAAACTTAAAATTTTTTAACTGAGAATTATATTACATATAAGATTTTTAAAACTAAATTATAAGGGTCTAATCGTATTGACTGGAATATGTATGGGACATAATTAACATCTTACTGAGTAAATGTTATATTAAATTTAATTAAAAAGTAGTTAAATCAAGAAGTTTCAAGTTCAAGAAGTTTGTACAAAAATTTCTTTTTTATTTTAAACAGGTGCACTAAAGTGATATTTATTTACAATTTTTTTATGAGACGCCCTATTAATGTATTCACCCTTATCAGTAATATGATATTCGTTATATTTTCAATTAAATATTAGGCGTCGCTACCAGTTATTAAATTTTATATTCTGCAATAGAAAGAATGCAATTTTTGTTAGTATATTATTACTTCAAAACATGTTTATTTAACAGTGGATTACACCGTAAATTTGTGAATAATTTTTAAGAATAGTCACTTTACATTTATAAAAATCTATTTTGCAAATAATGTCATGAAACTAATAAAGATTTTTTAAGACATTAACAGGGATATTTTTTAAATCGTTGACCCTCTAAAATATCATGAAATATAATAAAATTTCAACCGGACTCATTTCTTAGCATGCAGGACAAGATATTAAGTTACCTAACCAATACATTTAAAATTGAACTCCAAATATCAGCCTAATGTGTACAGGATTATTACTTGTAGAATCCTTAATAAACCTATGACTAATCTATAATTGCACAGAATTATTTCTGCAATTTATAATTACTTCTATAATTTGTCGTAGGCTCCCGCTATAATTCTATGATTATATGAATTGAATCAGCGTGTCAGCAGTTGTTCACTTTTTTTATAGGCATCGTAGTAATCGAATTGCTTGAAAATTTGCAGGACCGGAAGTATCGAATATCCATCGGTAACGTCGGACTGGAAAGCATTTACAAAGTTCATTAGGCCGCGTAATTAAAGAGCGAAGTGGCGAACAATACGAGCACCATCGATGCTGGTTCGCCCTTCAAACCGAGTTTGCATAACGAGTTTTAATGACTGCGAACAATCAGCTGAGGAGCTGCTAGAATCGAAACCATCGTATACATTCTTGTTCGTTTCCAATAATCAAAAGCAAATAGCGAATGGAGATCGAGTGTTGGTACTCGAAACCGATACCAGCCGTTTCGAAGGTTCATCGGAGTATTGTTTTTACTCTGTATCGAAGAATACTGCTCCGTTTGCTGCTATAACACCTATGGAACACGTCCCCGTCACGTGAGGCATCGGTGGTTCACGGTGTTCGATATGGAGACAGACGATCAATATTATATTTTCAATATTTCAGTGTTCGTATGATAAATATTTCGATGTTCATATTTATTAATAATGTATTGAGAGTGAACCGGAAAATTTGGGAATTTCAGGATTTGGAGATTTGGAAATTTGAAATTCGGGATTGAAAATTTAGATATATGTAAACTTGGAGATTTGGAAATATAGAAGTTCAGACATTTTGGGAATATGGTGGATTCAATAATTTTGGGATTTAGTTTGGTAATTTACGAATTTGTGGATTTATACATTTCTACATATGGGAATTTGGAATTTGGGAATTTTGAGATTTGGAAGATTAACAATTTTAGGTACATGGAAAAGTTATCGATTTTTAGGGATTTAGTCTGGAAATTTAGGAATTTGCGGATGCATAGATTTTTAAACTTAGAAATTTAGAATTTGGGAATTTTTAGATTTGGAAGATTACAAATTTTAGGTACATGGAAAAGTTATCGATTTTTAGGGATTTAGTCTGGAAATTTAGGAATTTGCGGATGCATAGATTTTTAAATTTAGAAATTGAAAATTTGAGAACTTCAAGGTTTGGGAATTGAAATATTTTAGGAATTCACAGAACTTGACAATTTTGAGATTTAATTTGTGAATTTATATATTTTTAAATTTGGGTATTTGGAATTTGGGATTTGAAAATTTGGAAATGTAGAAACTTAGGAACTCAGAAATTGGGAAAGTAGTTTAAAAGTGGCGGATATAGGAATATTGCAATTTGAAAATTATGCTTTGAAAATGTGCGAATTCTAATATTGGTAAATTAAAAGTTTAGAGTTAAAAAATTCAGTAATATAGAAGCCTTCAAACTTTTGAATTTCAAATTTAAAAATTAATAAATTTAGATGACTATCTTCGAAAGTTGTGAATTTGGTAGTTTGTAGATCTCAATATTTAGTGTCAATTTCATGACAATAAAAAATACTGACGCTACAGCATTAGTAATGTATTAATAATGAATGTTCTGAAATATTGAAAATATAATATTGATCGTTTAAGGTCCCCATTAGAATAATTTAAATTTACCTCAGTATCGATCTAAAGTTTATTAACAGACTTCAATTATTGCTGGTCCCTTCTTTTATAGAAATTTGTAATGCTGCATTAACTGCGTAAATGGCTATTAGCGTAAATCCTGTGAATTAATTATATAATATAATGGCAAATTAGAGTTTGTTATGTATGAGCCGTTCATTTTGAAAGTCATGCAATTTCACCTTAGGTTGATTTCACCTAAATTGATTATGGTACGATTTAGCTCCGGTGAATTTTATTAATACTGAGAATACTGTGAAAAACTACAAATTGTATAATATTGCTGACATAACCTCAATATGAATAAAGATCTGTAGGTCTGTCTAGATTGCTTATTTCTATTATGAGCTTGCAAGAAAGTTCTAGTTCAGTTTCTAATAAATACCCGACAAAGTCGACACGGTTCTTGTTTCAATATCGGTGCACAAATCCTCTTCACTGTTATTTGAAAATTAATTACGAAATGCGGTTTATTTTATTTCAAAAAATATGGCTCAGAATGATTTTAATAATTATAATTATGATACAATTAAAAGTGAAGCTGGCATGTGTTAATAACAAAATAAAAATACTTTCCTGGGTAATGACGTCACATTAGTAAAATCCTCATTTTCAAGGAATGTTATTATTTTCATTATGTTTAACAAAAAAGCCAAGAGAATTGGTAATAAAAGAAGAATCGTGGAGAAATTAAGAAAAAGAATATCTGAACACCATGAAATATTATCTGTTTAATTACCGATTCATTAACGAATAATTCATTAATTCTGTAAGTACGGCAAGTCCATTTGGGTATAATAAATCTTTATTTCTTTTTAATCTGCAAAAGACACTATTTAATAATAAACATACATTATCTGACACCACACAATGCAAAAAGATTGTCTATTAGTGCTTACTAATATATTTTTAAGTTACTGAAATATAAACCCTTAAATATGTCGCAATAACAAAAAATGGACTTGCCCCACTTTCAAAATAAATGGTTCATATAATTGAATCTTCTAGGAAGGATCATAATTTTTATACTCGACGATCACTGAGATTTTTATATACGGCTTCTTATTTTTGAAATTACGACAACATTCATAAATACTGTTATTACTGCCGGGATATCGATTTTAATAAAACTTTATTTGATGGTTCTGAAGTAAAAGTACGAGGAGACATTCAATTGCTTCTATCAATATATAATACTTATTAAAATATTTAACGTTTAATTTTATGATGATCATATATATTTAATTTTACAATACTATTATAACAGTTATGATGGCGAAGAAGGTCAAGTCAATTCGTATTCTTAAAATTTTCTTTTCTTTTTTTTATATTAAATTGATATTTGAACGTTAAAACAAGAATATCAGCGTTATTTTAAGTAACAGCGATTATTATATCTGTATTCGTTTTATATTCAAAAGGTCTATGCATATTTAATCAATTTATTTACGAAATAAGCCCTTTGAAATACAGAATATACCGGAACTAAATAATAAGCTAAATACTGGCTTCAAAATTAATATTAATGTTAATATTAATAGCCAGACGTATTATTAATGAATCGAAATTTTCACTCGAATGATAATGAGTATCATAAAAAGTGTGAATGTTATCACTGAGTTCATTTAAAAATACGAACAATCCAGTAACAGGATAAAAGTTATCAAGTTTAGAGAAAGAATAAAGCCGAGGTTTTAAAGGTGATAATTTTCTAACACTTCTAGAAGGAGCAATAATATTAAATTTATGCAAAACAAGGCTGTAATTAGTAGTCACACAAAATTTGTTGTTCGAAAAGAAAGTCCAATATTCTTATATATTCAAGTGTTCAAACCAAGATATAATAATACAGAATTATGTTATTGTATAAAATGTATAATGATCTACAAATTGTCAAATTTACACTCTTTCAAATGTCCAAGTGTAGAGCTTAAATTTTTAAGTTCACAAATTTTCAAACTTTTATATTTAAAAATTTTTTAATTTAGCAGGTGACTACTAAATGAATTTTCAAAGATTCATTTAATAAACATAATTTTTCAAATTATAATATGTAGAAATTTTTTACTTCAGCTGTTTACAAGTTTCCAAATTCAAAAAATATCAAAGTTGCAAGCTTTTAAATTATGTGTTCCTACTTTCCAATTTGGAAATTTAGAAATTTGTATATATACTTTTAAATATACCGAAAAACAAACGTTCAAATATCCAAATTTGAAACCGATATTTGAATTGATATTTCACAAATTTTAATATTTAAAAATTTCTTAATTTTTAAATCTACAAATTTCTAGATTTCCAAATTAAAAAAGCGTATAAATTTAGAAATTTGCAAGTTTTCAAACTTATAGCTTATTTGCGAATTATTCATAATTATTCAAATTATTTATAAATTAATCTATTTTCTAATTTTTTAATTTTCCATTCGGTAAATTTTTTAATTTACATTCGTACTTACAAATTTTTTAATTTTCAGATATACAAATTTAGGAATACTTTCAATTCTAAAAAATGTCCACTGCTACGTTCTTATCCGTTAGCAATATAAGGAAAATCTATTGCGTATCGAACCATACCTAAAAATTACACTGCCAGTAAAATGAACAGACCTCATATTTTCAATAAAAACCCGTTCGTACTTCATCGATTTCATCAATTCATTTCCCACTTCAATTGGCATTCATCGTTAATTGAAGACTGCCTTTTCAAATATATCAAAAGCAAGAAATAATTCGCAAGGCAGTATAAAGTGCAACAGTAAATCGGATAGAAACTGGAAAAGCAAATCTCTATGGGATAACTTATGTAATCCCCTTGAGGCCCGTTTTGTAAAGCTTTGTGCGGAAGCTAGTTTTATACGGCGAACAAAGCTTTTTCGCTGATCTGGTTAATATCACTACTACCAAGAGCACATGGAATGCTTGGAAAATATATAGGCGGTCATGATAAATGCAGTAAAAACTTTATATGTAGGTTTCTGTAGTGGCTAATCGATATTTTATGATACTCTCTAGAACGTAAGTAAGTACATGTTCGCGTGAGCCGTTGGCGAAATTTTATTTACTGGAAGATCTTATCCTGATTATTCCAGGAAGCAATCAACGAATCACCTTGTAACGTGATCGCGAAATTAGATTGCCACCATTTCTTACTTCTTTCAAATATTTAGACATTAGAACACATGTATTATTTTAAACTGAATGTATAAAATTATCACTATTACAATAATTCATACAAAAAAGTATATTCATTTCACTTTTTCTCAAATTTAAATAATCGATAATTAAGTATTTATTGAAATACGTTAGTCAAAATTTAAATGACACACTTAGAAGGTAACAATAGTTGTAATAATATACAAAAATATTGTAAAAATTTGTAAGGAAAACATTCAAATTTACTTAACTGCATGTCTTATATCTTTAAAATAAAAAGGATATTGATTTTTTATTTAAAATTTATTGTTAAAAAAGGTAAAAACTAATCAGAAAGCATTGTAATCTGATTGGTTTGCACGTTTTTATCCGCCATATTGAATCTACCATTTTGAATGTTCAATTTCTGACATCACATTCGGAATTAGTGAGTCAAGAAACTATTACTAAACCAAGTTTCACTCAAATCTGCTTTTTATATTGTCAGTCCGCCATATTGAACCCACTATTTCAAATTTTGAAATTTTTATATTAAATTCAAAATTAACAAGTCGAGAATCTCTTGAAAACCCAATTCTATAGAAATCTTTTAACAGTCATATTTTCCGCCCGCCATATTAGATTTACCATTTCAAATTTCGAAATTTTAAGAATAAGATCAGAATTAATTTCTTAAGACTTAAGTCGAAAATCCCTTGAAAATTCATGTTAAATGCACCATTTAAAATTTGTGAATTCTCTTATTAGGTTCAAAATGAGCAATTTGCAAAATTTAAATAGCTACTTTCGTACATGCAATTGATTTTTGTCCGGTATTTTGTTTTTCATCATTTCTGATATTAGATTCGAAACCACAAGCTGCGAAAACATTCAGTTTCATTAATCTTATGAAACCTTCTGAACTTTGAAACCATTATTTATGGTCTATTGTAGGTATTTCGTGTTATTATTAATGAATAGAAGGTATCTGATTGGAAAATCTTGCGGTAACAAAAGGTTGAAATTTTCAACGATATTTAATGCGATATAAAACAATAATATTTAATGCGAAATAAAACACGAGACGAAACATAACCTGCATCTGATTCTGTAGGCATTTCATTCCGTGCAAAGCAGGTGAGAAATATCAATGCTCAGAAATGTACACATTATCGGAATACTACAAATTAATTTGATTAAATACTTAAAACATAAAAATACTGTGGTATTTCGATATACAATTAAAATTAATAATGTAAAATAGCAAACTAAGGTACTGTATTAAAAAATTAATTTCTAATATCTTCAATAATGCAGTTCCTCGTGTATCTTACTAGATAAGGCTTTCTTACTATGGCCGAAAACGGGTTCACATAATTTGAAAAAAACAGTGTCGTTCATTTTGATTAAAAATTAGATAAGTTACATTTATAAGAAAAGTAAAGAATTATTGATGTCTGATGGACCTCACTTTGCTAATTAAAGGTTACATATATGTATATTTATTAATAACTCTACCAGTTTAATATAGGAATTAATTAATTAACTAAAAATTTCTGATATAACTACTTTATCTATTTCTAAGTAAAATGATTTGTTTTTAGTAGAAGACATTCTAAACTAATTTTTGGCTATATTTCCTGGTGCACTGTGTACCCGAAAGGATTTCCCAGGTAACCTGAAAGTCCATAACCTATATACCATATCGGTTTGCCATTTTCACCCATAGATTTTCCTCGATGAAATTACCGCCTTTGTGATGCGCAAATTGCCGGAAGGATCATACCGGAAGCATCAGAAGAAGATCGTCAAGCAGGAAGTTGCAAAGGAATGAGGAATGTGTGTAGATGCCTAAGTTTGAATCAATACAATAAGTGGGCCAGGTGGGGATGTATAAGATCGCCCGAGGAGACAGAGGAACGTCCAGGAATGTGGGACAGTTTTGGTGCGTACAGAGGAACGCGCGAAATGGAACGGCCAAAAGGCGCGGTCAATTTTGGATACTTCAATTGAAATCTATCTCTGCTACATTTGAATATCGGTGCAATAATCAATAATCTCAAAGAGCAACCATTGATCGTGTCACACGAATTAATGCTTACAGCTCACTAATCTGCTGTCACAGATAGCGCTATAACCAAGAATCAAAGGATATTGCACATTGATCGTACATCAATGTCACAGATAAATGTCAATCGCTGAAGACGTCATACGAATTTGAAAGGTACATGATCGGATTACAAATTGATTAATTGCAGTAGAGTCAAATAACTTTAACAATCGGTACACGACCACTATGAATCAATTGAGAATAATGTTTTGGACCGGTGCCGAGTAGAGGAAACAACGTGTGTCAGTGGGGCACTGTTTAACACTTCCTTTGCCAGATAGGACGTAAACTCATCGGGACAGTGCCCGTTATATTACATTAGACGCATATGAAGTTAATCTTATTTGTCGAAGCTTATCGTTACCGTTATAATATATCATAACGGTAAATAAATAAGGGGACGGCGTTTCTGCGAGGCAAGCAAAATCTAAGCCTGAAGCCTGTATTATATATCGGTTTAAATTATTTTAACGCTTCTTTCAAAGCAATATTTTTCGATAACGAGATACCTTTATTATTCATTCAAGTAATCAAGTTTTACCGGATAATGTAAAGCGAAAATAAACAAGAAAAACAGAAGTTCTTGTTCTATCATGCTAAAAATATACGAAAATGTGTACGTATGCACATACGTATGTGAATTCGTCCATAACGCCGTCACGAGACACGGCGATGCACCTAACCTGCTCTGCCGGTATACATACCTTAGACACCTTTGATGCGCGTGTCTCCAGCAAGGATGAGAGAAAAAAAAGTGCCGACGGGTGTGGGGTCGCCGTCACCGTGTCGACAAAAACTTTTTTCGTATCGTTCGATCACATGCACGATGTCATTAGTACAGCTACTGTTCTGAAAAGGTCTGCCAAGTGGAGACGAAACGACACTTCTCGTGGCACTCGAGTGGCTACTGCTACTCTGAACACAGGACCGAACTGTCAAGAACAGTAACCGCGTCGTTTTTATAAACCGTTATGATAAATACGATTCATTCAAACGATTTTGTTAACTGAAAACGCGGCGAAATTTGGACTGCCTCGAACTAAAGTCGCGGAAATCCTCCTGGAACGAGAACGTTGCGATAAACAAACTCAATGCAATCTAGACGTAATGTGCATCGCGAGCCTCGCGGCCATCACTGATTTCAACGAGCACCAACGGTTGGTGGCGCCATCGCCTCTTTGAACAGAAGAACGAGGAATAGGACTATTGAGCGCGGGATAGTAGTAAACATATTTAAAAACGCGTATTGTAGAATTCTTTTTACTCTATTTATTTTAAAATAAACGTTCAGTTTTTTAAGTGGAACTTCTATGGGCGTGAACCTGCCAAAGTGTTATGCACTCTTATGAAAAATGCAAGCAAATCATCAAATTTGCGAATTTCCAAATGTACAAATTTCTAAACATTCAGGAGACAAAACCTTTTATTTTTTAGAAAATATGTTTTCAAATCCCCAAATTTCTCAATTTAAAAATTTTTAAATATATACATTCTCAAATTCCCAAATTTCATAATCTCTTAATTACCAAATTGATGAATCCCTAAATTTAAAAATTTTCATTCGTAAACTTCTAAATCTTAAAATTTCTGAGTTATCATATCTCTTAATTTCTACATTTACAAATTTCTATAAACTCAAATTTTTTAATTTCCGAATTTCCAAATTCCTAATTTTCTAAATTCTAGAGTTTCCGAAGTTTTGAATTCCCAGATTTCCAAGTTCCTAAATTCCCAAATCTGAAAATTCCGAATTTTTCAAATTCCAAAATTGGTAAGTATCTAAAATTTGTATTCTGCAAATTCTCAAATTTTCGAATTTCCAAAGACCCAAAATTGCAAATTTCCGTTATCACTAATTTTCTAAATTCTTACGTTCCACAATTTATAAATTTTCAAGTGTTTAAAATTCCCCAATATCTAAATTCACAAATTTTTAAATTTTCAAAATTTGCAAATCCCCAGATTTTTAACGAAATCTCCAAATTCCTAAAATTTGAAAATCCTAAATTATAAAATTTTCAAGTTTAAATTCATAATAAATACACAAATGTGATTTTTATCACGCACAAATTCTTTTTATTTCTTAAAAAATAGATAGGATTTATAAACATTTTATTCGAATTTCATGTAACGAACCATATATTAAATATTATAGTTAAATATCTACATTATTGACAAGAAGTGCTATTGCAATTATTTTAATTCGTGTGATTTTTAATACATGGCTTCCCGAATATTCAAGTAAGTTTAATAAAATAATTTGTGGGATTAACATACATACAGTGGTGTGAAAAAGTTTTTGGATCATTTTTTATTTTACAGTAAATAATAAGATAAACGATACTCCTGCTTGTAATAAG
Organism: Megachile willughbiella; assembly: GCA_945859595.2. NCBI lineage: Eukaryota > Metazoa > Arthropoda > Insecta > Hymenoptera > Megachilidae > Megachile > Megachile willughbiella. The sequence continues at coordinate 19,445,784 of OX243796.1, forward strand.
TATTTTTATGTATATTTTTTTGCAAAACGAGTAAACGAAATAATAATTAGGACAAAACTGCTTTTTTGGATTATGTGAAAATTGTAGATTATCTTCAATGAACTTATTTTTTAAATGTTTTCTACATACGTCATAAACTGTAGACCATTTTAATACTAATACATCTTTAATACATCGTAACGTTTTGTTTTTCATTTGGTAAAAAATCACCAATGATCTGATATCAATATCATATTACAAATATTTTTTACATTATCGTTCCACTACTTTACACTAATATAACAGAATATCTGCAAGATTGCAATTAGAACAGAACTGAGTTACTCACCAATATAGCGACATTTTAAATGATGGCGTACGATAATTTTTAAATACTTTTTGACTTCTTTAAACTTTACTTGACCTTTTTGAAGCTTCATAGAGGAATGTTCATAATTTATCGAACATTATTCTTCTATATTTAAAAAACTAAAATAACAATCAGGTCGTAATGTCTTTAACACTTAGCAGTCGACATCATTACTCCCTCAATAAAACGTAATAAAAATAAACCCCTCATAAATGGAAATATTTATTTCTTCATTTACTATACCATAAAGAGAAGTTACACATACTTTGTTGATGGGTAATTACAATTTACTGAATTTTATATTTGAAGATTCGAAAAACTATATTACCAATAATGCTACAGTACCTTGAGTACATAGTAGTCAACAGAATTACATATAAATAAACCGGTTAGAAATCTTAATACTATTTATTTTTTATTTGTTGCACTACAAAGTGTTTCGAATTTTCACACCACTCTATACAGTTTTACAAATTTAGGTGTAAGTACCAATAATAAATTCGTACGAATTAAAATAGGGTTGGATATCCCAGTGTCCATAATTCGAGGACTCGTGTTTAAAAAATCGTAACATGGCAATGATTTAAAAACTGTTTAAAACTATGTATTACTGAGCATAAAGTCCATCATTCGTAAATTCATACTTGTTCTCTTGATATCATAAAATTTCACTGTTTACTCCCGCGTAAGTAGCGTCAGTTTTAATTTAGGGACCTTTTTCGTTACCGCGAGTATACTGTAAATAGTTTGCACTTGGATAATTGCAAAACTCGCAGAATCCTGGTAATCCTGGCGGTCCAGCTGGCCCTCTTATCCCAGGTACGCCTATCGATAAACGAAACTAAAAATATCAAAACCGCATCTTAAAAACGTGTTTGTAACTTTTTTCTCTTTACCTGGTCTGCCCGGTTCTCCCCGTTCTCCTTGCCGACCAGGTAGACCCACACCATCATTTCCAGGTGGCCCTATTAACATACATTTGTGAGAAAATATTATGAATTTAGTAAGTGATAATGAATAAGAACTGGTCTATAATACCAGGTAGTCCCCTTGGCCCCATTGGACCTTCCACGCCAACGCCTTCCGGTCCTCTGTCACCTTTCTCTCCTTGATCTCCAGGAGGACCTTGAGGACCCATGGGACCTTGTGGTCCAGGTAATCCTACGAAACCACGCTCACCGGGTAGTCCTGGAGACCCTGGGTCACCTATAAGATAGTACTGATTTAATCGATTCAACATTTATTTAGAAGATTTATTAACTTTTGGCGTATTTTTAGCACATGCATTATATATTAAAAACATGCAGTGTTAAATACTTATCTAAATATCAAATCAACTATAGTTTTTTAGTTTTAATTACTTGGAAATAGATTTCCAAAAGTGTTGTATTTTTTGAAGCGATAATGGTGGTCCAATTTGGGCATAACTAAATGGTTGTCTGCCTTCAAATCAACCCACGGTATAAATCAGTTTAAAGTTTGCAACGTTATGCTGTATTGTATATGTAGTGTATGTGATTCTTGTCATAAACGTGTGATTGTGTTGCATATGCGTCTTCTTACAGTGACATCGGTTACATTGCCGGTCTACCCCGTTTTTAAATATTGAAAATGAGATATTTGGAAATTTGAAGATTTGGAAGTTTAAGAATTTGAAATTTATGAGATTGGAAACTGAAGATTTTAGAAATTTATATTTTTAAAAATTTGGAAATATTGAATTTTGGAAATTTAGGAGTTTAGGAATTGGGCTATAAGAAAATTTCTGAAAGTTAAACATTTAGAAAATTATTGGTTCAAAGTTATCGGCAATTAAGGATATGGAAATTTGGAAAATCCAAAATTGGGGAATATTGAGATTTGGAAATTTAAGTATTCGAATTAAAAAATGTTGAAATATGGAGAGTTGAGAACTGGCAATTTGATAATTTAGGAATTTAGAAATTTGGAGATTAATCAATTTTGTAAATTTAGAAATTTGAGAATTTGAGAATTTGGAAGTTTTGGATTTCGAATTTTAGAAATTTTTGAATTTAAGAATTCAATTTGGATATTTGCTAATATGGAAATATAGAAGTTTGAATATTTGAAAAATAGAAAATATGGAAGCTTAAACATTTAGGATACGGAATTCTATTAATAAAGAAATTTAGGAATTATAAAATTTAATTATTAAAAAATTTGACCTTTTGAAAATTTCGAAATTTGAAAACTTTCTAAATTTGTAACTTTTGCAATTGGTATATTTAAATTTGAAAATTAAAAATTTGAAAACATGAAAATATCTAAATTTAGGTATTTAAAAATTTAAAAATTTGGTGGTAGGTATTTTCTGTTATAAAATGACAATGACAACGATGTCGAGAAGAAAATGAAAGATTCAACTACCATCTGCGGCACATAAGATGTCATTTGTGATGATACAGACCTAATTTTTCTTATATGATTTCTTGTGTGTGGTGAAGAAGTATAGTGACAACTGATCTTTTATAATTCACCAAAAATACATAGGTCCGTCCTTCTCCGATTTTAATGAAGCTTTATAGAATTGTAGAACAGCCATTTTTAATTTTCTAAAGACTCGCATTTTTCAATCTCCACATCCCGAAGTTGCAAAGTCACTAAATCCCAAGAAAAAATTCCTAAACTGTCAAATCCCTAGATTCCCGTATCCCTACAATCCCAAGTTTCAAAGTTTCAAAGGATCTACATATATGCTCGAATTCTTAAATTCAAAAATATCTAGATTTCTAAATTCCTACATCCCCAAATTTCTAGACCATCAAATACCTAGATTTCTGCATTCCTGCATACTCAGATTTCAATGTTTATCTATATTCCCAAATTTCTAAGTCCCCAAATCCCCAGATTTCCAAATTTCTGCAACCCCAAATCTCTAGAGTTTCATACCTTTACACCCCCAATTCCAAGGTTTCCAAATACTTATGAATCCAAAATCCCAGATTCTAAAATTCCTAGGTCCTTAAATCCCCAGCTCCTAAAGTTCCTACGTTCTTAAATTCCTAGATTCTAAATTTCTTAGATCCACAAATCCCTGAATTTCACAAATTCCAAGACTTTAAAATCATTTTTCAACAAAACGGTTGAGCTTCGATCCACGATTGCTTTGAGACTTCTTATTCTTTTGACGAATACTACATGATATAATAATAAGAAAGTTTGACCTTAAAATTTGGTCTAAAGGTCAACTGTGTGGTCACTTGTTAACAAATCTTCATCGACCTAGAGGTATTGAATCACGTCGCAGGATCGATGACAAATCATTTTTTCCATCTAAAATTTTCAAGTACCTCATTGAATTCATAATTATATACACATAATTTTTAGTTATTATCATCAAAATGACGAATATTGATATATGATTAGTTACCCCTTTAATTTCCTACATTTTTTACTTTTCCAAAAAAACTGTGATACATAATAAAACAATATGACTTCGTGATTTAAATTACATTTCCTTTTAATCCTTTGTGACACTATGTTGCAAATATTTTACATAAAATAATATAGTAAGAAAGTTTGGTGTTTTATAAAACATAGATACGTTGCAGATTTCATAATTAATGAAATAATAAATACGAAAATATTTTTATACTTTAATCATTGGAAGTACTCGTAATGTTTTGTAATTGCAATTTTTCGTTGTAGTTTCTCAAAATGTTGCAGATTTGTAACATTAGGTAATTTTTCTTCAAATAAAACTTGTAAGTAGAAAATATTATTATTTTTATTTATAAGAATTCAAATATCTCTAAAAATGATTGTAACAAAGGGTTAGTAGTTTCCAAGACAGACGGGAGTATCAAACTTTACGGGATGATTCCAGATCTTATACTTGTATATGTACAAATACAAGAGAATAGTCTTTTACTTTTGGTAGTTCTACAAATCTTCAAAGTTTCATAAAAATGTGGACGGGTGGTTTCGTATGTTTCTGCATTAGAGTGAAAATGTAAAAATGATACGCGAATGTGACTTCTATACAAAAACCATTTGGTGATGCCTTGTTTAATCCAGTGATGGGCATTTGCAATATCTTCATAAAATATACTTAAAATCTCTATAGATTCTTTCTATCATCTACTCTATTTAGGTTTCCTTCAGATTCTCCATGAGATCTCCCCAGACTCTTCTTAATATCACCCTAGTTCCATCTGAAGGACTAGCTAAGACTTTCCTAAATTATCCCTGAAATCTTCTTGAACTTCCTCTAGGATTTTTCTAAATTATCTCTGGAATCTCCTTGAATTCTTCCTAATATCTCCCTAGGCTTTCTTTGGGTTCCTTTTAGCATCCCTATAAGTTCTCTGTACCACTTCTTTAGACTTACTGTGGGCTCTCCCTACACCGGTAGGAACTTAATCTACCCATCACTGGTTTAACTTCATAAAGTTAGTTTCAATAAAAAAGCAAACGGAAGAAAAGATTAAATACAATGTAAAATTTGTTAAATGAAAATAAAGGAAATATAAGGAGAAACATGTTAGGATGTTCTGTCTAGTAGGTACCTGGGATGCCTTGGGTTCCGGCTCGACCAGGACGGCCCTGTCGGGCCAGCCCTGGCAACCCGGGTGGCCCTCGTAGACCCTCTGTTAGTTCTTTCAGCTGCTCTGTGACACATGCAGGATTCCATCGTCTTTATCGGTGTACAACCACGTGAGATGTTAATCCCTGATCGATCGATTGTTAATCGAGCAGATGCGCGCATCACGTCACTGAAGAATGCCGAGTTTAACTAAAGATGAAGATGAAATTTCAAGCAACTCATGACGGAACAATGACGACGATGATCATCGTGATATTCAGTATGATTATCGGGAACATTGTGTATATTCTTGTGCAGCGATTATTGCGAAACGTTACCAGTTTCTCGTGAAAAGATACCAGAAACCCGTGACCGTATCGAATTCTACAGTTCTAGAAATAAATGCAGGCAAACAGGGGTTGGTAACCCTTTTCTTGGGGTGTACCTGGGCGACCTTGAGGACCAGGTGATCCAGGACGACCTGGACGGCCTCGGCCAGGTGGACCAGGTGGACCTTGCATCAGTGCTGCCATCTCGGTCATCTGTTCTGTATACGTACGTGGCAATAAAACGAATAATTATCTTTCTATTCTTCTAATGCAAAGAATGTTCCATAAATTGGTCACATTGCACAAGGATGTTGCACACCTTTTCTAATCCGGACATCAGTTTCTTAACTGTATAATTTTGTATTCCCGATCGCTTTAAAATATAATAAATATTTACCTCGTAGCACACTGGCACATATGTCTCGAATTTCTGAATCGGTAATGCTACGTCCTGGTGATCCTTGGAGGCCTGGCATTCCAGTTTGTCCTCTGACCCCAGGTGGTCCTTGTAATCCTGGAGCGCCATCCTTTCCTGGCATTCCCGGTGGTCCTATTTTACCTTCTGGACCTCGTTCTCCAGGAGGGCCTCTTTCACCTGGCTAATTTTAAATGGTAACCAGTTCGAATTCAAATTACTAAATAAACACGGAACAAAATAATGAATAAGTAAATATTAAAGCAAATAAAATAAAAATAGTTAATGAACAAATAGAAAAACTAATACTACACAAATAATTAGTAAACAAATAGTAAGACAAATAAAATGAAAATAATAAATAAAATCTTTTAAAATTTTAGACACTTACTAGTCCTGGGGTACCTGGTAAACCTCTAGGACCACTAACGCCTGGGCTACCAATAGTTTCCAGAACATCATTTGTGCTCAACATATCGCCATCCGATCCTGCCGGTCCTGGTGGTCCGGGAGGACCTGGAGGACCCGGAGATCCAGGTCGTCCCTCCATTCCTGGAATACCAGCAATGCCAGGTATACCCGGGGAACCCTGAAAATTTTGAACAGTTAGCTAGATATGATCATTTTACAGAGTTCAAAAGCCTTACAGTGCTTCCAGGTAAACCACGTGGTCCAATAGGTCCTTGCTCTCCTTGTTGACCTTTGTCACCTTTTTGTCCAGGTTTACCATCAAATCCAGATACTCCGGGTTTTCCAGTAAGGCCTTCGAGTCCACGAGGTCCAGGAGGACCTGGCTCTCCCGCTAAACCAGGCGGACCCTGTACAGATCAAAAGATCTGTAAAACTGGCCCTGTAAAACTGTTTAATCAGTATTTCATTCGCGTTTAAATATACCTGTAACCCTGGAGAACCTGGAGAACCTGTTTCTCCTCGAAGTCCTGGTATACCTGGAGGACCGGCGGCTCCAGGTTCTCCTTTTAATCCTGGAAGTCCGTCTTCTCCAGGTATACCAGGAGGCCCGTCAGCACCAGGTGGTCCCGGAATAACGGAACCAACAATTGATCCCGGTAAACCTAAATATAAGAATTATGTATATTAACACACAGCAACTCTGATTAGTATTTGATTTCAGTACCATCACGGCCAGGCTCGCCGGGTTCTCCCTTTAATCCTTGACTCCCAGGCAATCCAGGAGCACCGATTTCACCACGAGGACCTGGCAACCCTTGAGAACCTGGGATTCCTGGAAATCCTGTGGCTCCCTTAAGACCAGGAAACCCAGGGAGACCTGGTTTGCCGTCCACACCAGGAGGTCCAGGGTAACCTGTGTCGCCTAGTTCACCTTAAATTGAATTTAAATCTTTAAAACTGAATTGCGAAGAGTTATTCAATCAAATGGGGTAAAGCAGCTCTAAAACAGTGGAACGTGGAAGAGAATTTTATGAGATGTAGTTAAACGTGTTCAAATAGAGCATCGCTCGATACATATGTTGAATGAGGATGCATATTGAAGACTTTTTACTCATGTGCACTCGGATGCAACATTGATTCTTTTTTGTTAAAAATGCATATAGGTACAAGAAGTATTTGCTTTTAGTTATGGGAATTCTTGTTAAGAGTACGCATTGAAAATATTAGGAATTTAACTGACGCAGCTCGAGTTATTATGAGACAGAACTTAATTAGTGTTTGTTTTCTTACGAAGTTAAATGTGCATAATTTTTCCGCTGTTTTACTAATAATTTTAACGCTATTGTCATTAGTCCGTTACTATCTGAATCTAATTTGTAATATTTTTGAATAATGTAGGTAACAAACTAATTTCGTTATCTGCCTGTAAATTGTTTATTAAATAAAGTACAATGTAGCTAATCGTCATTGAAACCTGTCAACAATTTTGATAACTATGTCACAATAATAAGAAAATGATAAATAAACATTTCCTTTATAAAAAATCTATAATAATGCAAACTTACAGTATTTTCAAAATGTGTATTTTTTATAATTTCATTCATTTTGAATATCGTGTTTGTTTGATAAAATATAAAATAATTTCGTTAATAATTTAGATATCAATAATAATTGTATATTGCATATTTGCAACTGGACACGACAAAGGATTAATTCATTTATGATCATAATTTTACAAAAATTGAATTATCATTTGAATTCTTCTTTAGAATAAAATTGTTCGTCTAATGACAAAGTATTTGAATGGTTGCAATTAGATAAGTTAAGAACTGCTAGTTGTTTCTATCGCAAGAATGGCATACATTTGACGATTAATAAAAGGAATGGGGTTTGCGAGTATTGCAGCAGATTGCAACGAATTGATTTACAATCACTTTGAATGGTTGTATTTAGGTCGATGCCTTTTCAACATCATATCGTTTTCATGTCATCCATCAGGGCAGATTGGGATCATATCTTTCATGCTTACAATAGTAACCAAAAATCATAAAATGTCAAACAATTATTGAACAAATACAAAATATTGAATTAAAAAATGTATGTGAGCCGTTTACAGTGAAAGTGGGGAAAGACTATTTTTTAATAAAATTTGTTTTATTCACAAAAACTTAAAAAATATAGGAAATTAAATGTTGTTACTAGTATACTTGCCTTACTTTCATCATTAAATATCATATTATAAATGTTATATATTATAAATATTAGTTCCTTAAAAACAATTTACATGTAGGCCATAACTCTACCACCACTATAATTTTCATGAATTTTTAAATACTGGGTAACGACGAAGAAAGTGCAACAATATTTATTTAAAATGAAATACAATTAACAAAATATTTCACTGGTGCATATTAATAGCACCAACGTATTCATTATGTATAGTAATACTAAATCCTAATGAAACATTAAAACAGTTCCACCAATTAAACTGCGTAATTATAATAATTTACAGATATGGATTATAATAATTCTTTAATTTAAACATGTGATTGTGCATATTTTTAATTACTTCAAACTTTTTTTCAGTTCTTAAAATTTCTTCACTAACTTGATTCCATGATTCAACAACAGCTACTTTTAGTTCTAAAATATTTGAAAATTGCCACATATTTGCACAAATATACCGTACCATAATACCCCATAGGTTTGCAATTGGATCTTGGTCTGGAAAGTTTGCAAGCAGTTTCAATAAATTCATGTTAAATGTTTGAAACTTTAAACCATGCTGCGGTTTCGCGGCTTTTATACACCGAGTCATTGTTTTGCTGATGAATCCATTTGGTTCTTTGCGTAAATAAAGGATAGTAAATTAATTTTTAGAATGTCAGTGTAATCCATATTATTCTTAAAATAGGAAAAATTAATTTAAGTTTGTCCCTGGTGGAGGCCCCACGTGAAATTATGTTTAGAAAAGTGTACTTACAATTTACTTAAGTATATATTAAAAGTATACATGAACCGTCCAAATTGAATTTTTCTTGCAAAAAAAAGTTCAGCTAAATAAAGAATATTTTAAAAGTATAATCACCTCTTGATGTATAAACGTTTAAAAATAACTCACGTTGTTCCATATTCTATTTATTCTATTCTACTTTTACTTGGGTATTCTATTTTGTGGAGTTTTAAAAGTGTAAATACAAATATAATTTTCTGATTTATTGGATTACACTTAACGGCATGTTGAATGATCCATAAAAAATGCTGTATCCATATTTCTTCGTAACTTTTTAATGCGTTACTCACAATTTCCACAATTTGCTGTTCAGCTCGTTACGATAAATTCTTTTTAAAGCTTTCCTTCTTACTTTTCCGATATTTAGTAGTATCATAATTTATAAAGGTTTGCTGCTATTGTTTGCTTAAAGAGTTTGATATTACTGTATGAAATCACCCAAACTTATGCGCCATTTTTTACATTTTTTTCCTTTCAGATTGAATTTGTTCTTTTACCAATTGTTTAGATTAACTAAAAATCTTTATTCTCACTAAAAATATTATGTCAAGATTGATGAGATACGTCAAGAATGAGGTTGGTTATTTTGCATCGGACTAGAAACAGTTTCGATTACAGTTGCTCATGAAAGGTATTTCGATAAATAATAAATAGTAGTATTAAATTATGAGAAGTATCAATTAATAGTAAGTAGTATATAAAGTATCTCAATAAGTAATAAGTGATCAATAAACAATAAATCAATACATAATAAGTAATATCTTAGTAAATAACTAGCAAATCCTATGGGTAACCATGTAAAATATTATCTTCAGAAAGTGCGTCAAAATGATAAAATAAATCAATTCTTGTGAAACTTCAAATTTTTATACGAATTATCCTATTTTACATTTTAGTCTATCTCACGAATTATTCATCTTTTGACATCTTAAACATAAAGTTCTGAAAAAGCAATCTACGTAAAAAAAGACATGTCATTTTATTTCAAAACATTAGATGACCCTCGCAGCACGTTTCAAGATCATTACAAGGTGAAATAAATGAACAAACAATATACATATTATGTCCCCTTTGATATTATGCCATTTTTGTTTAAAACATTTTTTATCTATATGTATATGTATATAAAAATGGAAGTTTGTTTGTACGAAATTAATAAACTTCGACACCGTTTGACCAATCACAGTGAAAGTTGGCACACATATGTATTTTTCCCTGGAGAAGTTTTTTGGGTATATAAAAAATGGGCGGGGCAAAAAGGGGTGTGGCAAAACAATAAAAATTAAATAATTCGGTACATAATAATCATAGACAGACATAATTTGGTGGGTATGTACCTCAAATGGTTGTCGATAATCCTATAAAAAATGGCCGGACTGCCACCCCTACTTTGAGGGATATATATAAGTCAAAAAATGTATATCATCAACTTATACCAACACAAACAATGAAATCTCATCAGTATAAGCTATCTTTCATTTTTCAACATTTTTCTACAACGAATTATAGATTCTAGGTTACATACAGATAATCCTAATTATCCATACATACAGATAATTTTTATATATACGGGGGTCAATAAATATGCACAGGCAGGGCAACATCTGCCAAGTTTTCCTAATATCATATAAATCTTTCAAAATATTATAGTGCTTTCAAATAAAATGGTATAAAATACAATAAATGCAAGTGTTTGTAACTAAACATGAACACGTAATGATTGTAAATTTTAAATAATATGAAAATATCGATTTCTTATTTTACCAGCCTTATTTTTAAGATTATCTATTCTTTATATGTATGTGTATAAGGAAGCCAGAATAAGTGGAAACATGTTGGTTAAACAGTTGAAGCCATTAAAACGATTGTGCACGACCTTTAAATACGCGGCTGTTGACACACTTCATTGGGTAGAATCATTTCTTCAAAAGTGTCGATGACCTTTTGCAACATTACATTTAACGCGTTAACTTGACATCCCCGTTCGAATGTCATTTCACTAACTTATCTGACAAGAGCTAAATGCTTGATACAAGAATAAAAATAGAAAAACATTATTCTGCAATTAAAATTAAAAGTGTTTAGTGAAATTGAAAATGTTTACAAGTGAAATTGAAATTAAAAGCGTTTAGTGAAATTGAAAATGTTTACAAGTGAAATTGAAATTAAAATTGTTTGCAAGTGAAATTGGAATTAAAAGCGTATCCTCAGTTTATTGGCAGAACAATAATGTGATTAACGATGAATCACCGCACTCCCACATCTCCGCACCATTTCTAACAAGATTAAATCAGTTTACGCAGTACTTCAGGGATTACTTATCGGATGAATCAACGTAATCGCATTTAATACTAACGTTTAACATTTGACACGACCACATTAAGCCCTATAAGGTTAGACTTTAAAAATAGATACCTTTTTGTCCTTGTTCTCCTTTAGCACCTCTTTCTCCTTGTTCACCCTTTGAGCCCTTAACACCCGGATTTCCTTGAGGACCTGGTGGTCCTACAAATCGTGGTAAAGCATCACGGTAATCGCTGATGTTTCCTGGTGGACCAGGAGGACCTGATAGACCTGGGTATCCTCGTGGTCCTGGTAATCCTTGGTCTCCTTTAAGTCCGGGAAATCCCATATCTCCCTGTTCAAAGTCAGAAACACATTAGCTGCCGGAGAAAGTTTGTACAGATTTATAGTCGAAGTTCGTGTAACGTGAATTTTCTTGAAATACAGTCTTATTTGACAAAGGGATCTCCATTTATTTCTATAATGTGGTTTTATTTGACAAAGTGACCGCCATTTATTTCTATAACTTCTGATGGTATAAAACTTTGAACATCCATTTGCAGAAAATTAATTATCATTTTTATCGTTTTTGGAGTACTTATTTGAAATTTTGTTATAGGAGATTGATGGTAGGAAGAGAATGTTATAGTATATTGTAACGTCTGTTTTTTTTTCAGGAAATCAAGAAAACAATGTGAGATCATACATTGCCGTGTAAAGAAATACATCTCTTTTCTTAAAAAGTGCAAATTTTAAATGTTTCAATGATTCCCTGCCTTTCTTAAATTGTTAAAATCATTTTTATATTTTTTTATTAATAGAACTTTCTTCAGACTTTTGAAATGTATCCTACTGAATTTGTTATTGTTGTTAATTCCTGACTTGAAATTCATAATGGATAAAAACACGAATTGTTACTGCCTTATATATTATCTTTAACCTTGAATGGATATCAAATCAACGAAACAAATGGAAGATACATAAATACATCAACTGAATAATTAAAAGTTTATAATGACACCATAATTGCCATACAAATATTATAACGTCAATGTTACATTCATGTTATAAAGCATACTTTCATAATTAAGAAGATGATAAATGTAAAAAGATGTAAAATAAATGTAAAAAATGTACTAAGTGTAAGAAATGTAAAAAAAAATGATGAGGTAATTTCAGGCAACGTTAATCATTTTTCAACGTGGATGTCAAGGATTTTCTTTAAACACGTAGTATAATATAGTATTCGTGAAATTGGGTAGGATTTAACTCGTCTTTTTGCTGATTCGGAATTCCTTTAAAAAATATGGGTCTTGAAATGCTGCAATTTCTATCTCAGAAACCACTTATGCAACTAATTTCGATTTTCAATTTCGATGCACATTTGACCCGTTATAATAATATTTTTTAAACTGAGAAATTAATTGTATAATATTGAACATGATAAACCACTTTTTTATTCTCCTCAATGATTTAATATTTGCAATTTTTAAAAATATATTTATGCTTTTTGAAATATTATCAATTTTACGCTTTAGTTAGTACATAAAGTTTAATTATATATATTATATTATTATAATATATTTAATCGAGCTATATTATATGTATTGCTTTATTACTGTGATAAAAAAATAAAGTGAATTTTTCATTTAAACTTCGCGGGTACTATAAAATAATGAAATTATTTTTTGTGTGGATTAGTAGTACTGTCTTTGATATCTATGCATAGTTTTATGTCAATATATTCAGTTGCTGCAGAACTATTTTTTGTAAACATACAAAAGTGAGTTTTTCGATTTTTACTATGTCTGATTTTGTCGAGCAAAGAATTTGCATTAAATTTTGTTTACGGAATAAATATTCGGCCGCGGAAACGTTGTGGATGTTGCAGAAGGCCTTTGATGACAAGGCTATGTCGCAAAAAAATGTTTACAAGTGGTACAAACATTTAAAAAAAGGCAGAGTCCAAGTTCAAGACAAATAGCTCTCCGGAGGAACCATCAACGTGTACTGATGAATGCCACGTGACGGAAATCAAATATTTGATGCTTGAAAATCGTCGATTGACAATTAGAGATCTTGTTGATGCTGCGGACATGTCATTTGGATCAGCCGAGACCATTTTAAAAGATATTTTGTGCCTCAAACTCGTCAATTCCGCGTGGGACGATATTGCGCCGTCCCACACTGCATTGGTTCTTCGAGAGCATTTCATCAAAAAATCGACCCATATCGTTCCACAACCACCGTATTCGCCTGATTTAGCACTGTGTGACTTCTAGCTGTTTAACAAACTCAAAAGACCGTGTCTAGGACATCGTTTTGAACCGGCTGATGAGATAAAAGCCAAATCGAAGAAAATATTGAAGGCCATTCCGGAAAAGGATTTGTTCGATTATTTCGAGGATTGGAAAAAACGTTGGCATAAGTGTATTGTGTCGGATGGGGAATACTTTGAAAGTGATGAGATTGATTTAGAGGAATAAATAAAGATTTTTCATTTTATAAACAAATTCACCTTACTTTTTGATCACAGTAGAATATTATTTAATAGAGCTATGTTATATTAGACTATATTATTTGGACCTTTAAGTACTGACATAATTATTTTGACAATTTTTAATGTAACCTATTTCTACGAGTGATACTTTTTCATGTCTATAAACTGAAAAGAGAACAGTAAACATAATTATCAGCACACACTGTTATTAAACTGTTCTTGAAACACCTCGTAAACGATTTGTCATAAAATAAAACTATAAAATGTAGTTATTGAGAAATCATTATTTGTTCGTGGTTGAATAGCTTTGCCGTTTCATTTAGGGATATATTATGGCCAGTATTACTAAAGTGAGATTTCAATTTTTATTGGCTTATATACTATTATTACCTCGAATTGGTACACGAAACTGGTATACGAGATGTTCGGACAAATAGATTTAAAATAAAACACGCTAATAAATATTTTGACCGTTTTCTTCAGTTCTGATTGTGGATAAATGTATACAATAATCCCTATTTTAAAGCTTAATGAGTATATAAAAAAATATTACTTTCTTATATTATTATTAAATTACTATATTACTTACTTATGTTATTATTAAAATACTCTTCATCTGCAAATGTTCGCATGATAAACGCACTTGTATTTTTAGTCATCAACCGTAATTTTTGTAATGTTTCATAAAAGTAGATCAACATTTCGCAAGAACTACCTTCTATTAGCTACCGTTAATATAGTGTTCAAACAAGTCAGAATTTACAAAAAAATGGTTTGCATAACCATATTCGAAGTTTTTATCTATATTTTTATATTTTTAAATTTTGTCAAACTTTCTAATCTTTAAATTTCTAGATTCCTAAATTCCTAAATTTCTAAATTTCTAAATTTCTAAATTTCTAAATTTCTGAATTTCTAAATTTCTGAATTTCTAAATTTCTGAATTTCTGAATTCCTAGATTTCTGAATTCCTAGATTCCTGAATTCCTAGATTCCTGAATTCCTAGATTCCTGAATTCCTAGATTCCTGAATTCCTAGATTCCTGAATTCCTAGATTCCTGAATTCCTAGATTCCTGAATTCCTAGATTCCTGAATTCCTAGATTCCTGAATTCCTAGATTCCTGAATTCCTAGATTCCTGAATTCCTAGATTCCTGAATTCCTAGATTCCTGAATTCCTAGATTCCTGAATTCCTAGATTCCTGAATTCCTAGATTCCTAAATTCCTAGATTCCTAAATTTCTAAATTCCTTCATTCCTTCATTCCTAAATTCCTAAATGTAATACATTTAGCATTACTAATATTTATGTAGTACACGAATAAGTTATATTATTAATTAGAAACTTAGAAGTTCTGAAATTGATAAAGTTAGATATCAAATTTCAAATGTTTAAATGAAAACTGACTAATGATATTAGTAATTGTGTTTATTAATTTATAACATTCTCTAACTGTGGAATTATCTTTCTTGTAAACAAATTTAATTACAAACATGTTGAAAAATTTATAAGTTTTCTCGAAAATGAAGCAATATATAGAAAAATCTAATTTCATATTTGCATCTTATTTTTGTTCGTAATATCATATGAATGATTAAGATTCTATTACCTCTTTAAAACGTACCACCAGTTACGAGGTATTCTACATATACATATGTAATAATAAATCTAACGTGCATTGCAGTTTGCTTCAATCAAATGCATCAATTTCTTTCTGAATATGCATTACCGATATTTTAACGATATTATCGACATATGTGTAACGAAACATCAATGAGATATCTATTGATAACTTTAAATCCTCAAAAATGAATTATCAAGCGGTTACTGTATTTTGCAACGTTATGAATAACATACTAAACAAGTAAAGTGGTAAAATAATAAACTTACTCTTTCTCCTCGTTCTCCTTTCGCTCCAGGTGGTCCAATTGGGCCAATAGATCCTTTTGGACCTGAATTTCCAGGGAATCCTCGAGCACCGATGAATCCTTGCGGACCCTATAAAATAACAATGCAGCTGAAACCAAATAAAAAGCTTCTATTATATTGTTTACACGTGTTTATGAAAACATACTGTTTTCCCTTGTTCCCCTGGGGGTCCAGGTAATCCTGGTCGTCCAGGCAAACCAGATTCTCCGATTGGTCCGGGAGGTCCAGATGGTCCGGGTGGCCCAGGCAAGCCCTGAACAAACGAAACTATATTACACTTCAAGAACCTACATTTCAAAAATAAGTAATCGGTAGTATGCATCTAAAGTATACCGGGAAAATAACACATGAAAACACCACCCAATTCCGTATAAGAAAATAAGAATAAAAACGTGCAGTCCTTGGCCATCGAATTAGGACCACTACAAATTTTGAGCATTTTTCACGTTTTCCGTAAAATTAAACTGATGCACTACTACAGTACATATCATTATTAACACATGTTAATATCTTGTATTACCACCCTCTGCTTTGGTGACAGCTTGTATCCGGCATGCTCTGTATACATTGATCATATGCTTTATATCTTCATTATTTTCCCAAATATCTGTAATTCTTTTCAACTCAGATAATGTGGATGGAGAGTTGTAAACTAGTCTTTTGAGTAGGCTCCAGACATTTTCTATGGTATTCATCAAATTTCACCTCACGCGCTATCGATACTCGAGCCTAACGTAAACGTTCGCACGGTCCTTAATCGCTCATCACCCACACAATTTATTATCACGATACTAATAAATTGCTATGTATATATCGTCGTCAACATATTTAGTAATAATTTTGCCTGACCTGAGACAATTTTCCATATATGACATAATTATAGCCATAAAAGTGAAATTTTCGTACGTGGTCCTAATTCGATGGCCAAGGACTGTGCATCTTATAATTTCATAGTTTTCTGTTTGAACGAATTTACGAGTTCTTAGCAATGCTTCTGTAAGATGTGTTTTAGAATACACTTAGCACTGAAGCTGTTAAATAAGTATCGATACTATCGATACTCGAGCCTAACGTAAACACTCGTACAGCGCTTAATCGCTCATCATCCCCACAATTTGATTATTATCACGATAGCAACAAATCAATTGCTATGTGTATATCGTTATCAACGTATTTAGTAATAATTTCCATGACCTAAGACAATTTTCCATATCTGACATAATGTTATAGTCATAAAAGTGAAATTTTCGTATGTGGTCCTAATTCGATGGCCAGAGACTGTCGGATAATATTGTTTGATTTCCGACTTATCGTCAGTTTTTGAAAGAGAATCAAGTTTGAAAATTCACCGTGGTCTAATGCTGTTATGGCAATATTATTTTCTGCCGAACAACGTATACATATTATAATCCACCACACTTTACCCTAAACATGAAAAGATTTTTAAACGATAATTATATCTGATCTGCAAGGTCCACAGATTTTACACTCATGAATGTGTATTTATGGGAATGCATTAAAGAAAAGTATACAAAAGAGATATTGAAAGTAAGGAATAATTGGTGCAAGCAATTAATTACACATTTAAAGAACTTAAAGACCAAATCACGTTATTGAGAGTACATGCTTTGGTAATGAAAACAAGCATAGCGACAACGTGGACAACAATTTCAACCATATTGCAACTGAGAAAATAAAATTCTTTTCAATGAAAATGTTTTTCGTGGTTTGCCTTCAACCCAATAGCATTCACGGACTGCGTATACATTCTTCACAAGCACAATACCCGTTTACGTTGCTCGAAAGAAAATATTGCCATAATAGAACAAGAATGCAGTGAATTTTCAATTTCGATTTTCTTGAAAACTAAGCTGAAAATTAAAAAATACTATTTTTTTTGCATTTTTTCTTGTTTCCATTAAATTATGCGATGCTTGTGTTTTCCTGTTTCCATTAAATTATGTGGTGTCCGCTTTTACATATTGTTCGACCAGATTCTGAATACAGTGTTATTCACCTAAAAGATGACTTTTTGACTATATAAAAATTATCATCACCAATTCTTTCAATTATTTCTACTATTTCACTCGATGTTTGTCAATGTTTGTGAAATGATACGGGTTTTTAACATCGAAAGGAACACATCGTCATTGAAGTAATTGGGCACAGAATTATAGTTAAAGATAAACAAATATTGCAACCAAGTGAGAACAGATGTTACGCTCATCGATTAGGGGAATGTAAGAACTTGGGGACCCAGGAAATTGATAATAATTTCCAGATTTCGGGTTTATGGATATAAAAATTTAGAAGTTTGAAAATAGTGGAATTTGAGAATTTAGATATTGAGAAATCTAGGAATTTGGGAATTTGGGAATTTAGGTACTTAGAAATCTAGAAATTTGAGAATTTAAAAACATAAAAATTCGGTAAATTAGAAATTTAAATGTATGGAAATTTTGAAACTTGAGAATATGGGAATTTCGAAATTTAGGAACTGTAGAAAATTAGAAAAATTGAAAATTTCCAAATTTAAAGATTTCGGAATTTGCAAACTAGAGTTCAGTATTTTTGAGATTAAGGAACATGGAAAATCGGAAGTTTGGAAATTTGGAAAATTTAGGAATTTGAGGCTTTGAAAGTTAAAAAATTAGAGAATTTTCAAGTTTACATGTATGTTCTTATTGAAAGGAAACCTGCACTATATCTCACAATCGGTGTACTTACAGAATTCCCATTAACTCTGTTACAAATGTCCAAATCTATAAATCATCAAATTCTCAAACTCTCAAATTTTCAAACTTTTGAATTTCTAAAATTAAAAAAAAATTAAGAATTTCTCAAATTCTGAAATTCTTAAATATCCAAATCCTCAAAATTCTGTAAATTTTAAAAGCTGAAAATTTGAAATTCAAACTTTCAAATTCCTAAATCTTCAAATTTCCAAACCTCCGAATTTACAAATTTTCAAATTTCCGAAAATCGAAATATTCCAATCTTCGAATTTGCAAATTTGCAAGATTCAAATTTAATTATTTCTATTAAAAAAGTTTGTAATTCTTATATATTAGAATTTTTTAATTATTAAATTCATTAAATTTTTAAATGCCCAAATCTTCATATTGCAAAGTTTCCAAATCCCCAAATTCCATAAATTTTCAAATTCATAAAATTATTACATCTTTAAATTAAAAAATTCTCAGATTTTCAAATCCTCATATTTCCAAATCTCCAAATCTCCGAATTTTCAAATTTCACAAATACAGAAATTGAATATCTAACGCGGGTATCGTCCACGTGCTATAATATTTAGAATAAAAATTTAAAACTTATTACACAAATGTATGACGCTTATATTTTCACATGATTCTATCATCTATATTAAAAATTTGTTTATTAACCAAATTAGAGATACTCGTATTAACTACTTAGAATAAAGCGTAGTAAATACAAGAAAATATCATAAAAATATTAGATAAATTCTGTTCGAAACAAAAATATTAATCAGAAACATCGTCAATGCACAATTATAAGAAGGCTTAAAAAATCAATATTGTACAAGAGAAGAAATGATTCCGAGAATAAAAGGATGAAAACAATTTTAAAAACAAAAAGTTCGAATCGAAATATTTATTACTGCTTAGATGGAAATTGTAACTTACATTTGTGCCATTAATTCCGGGAAGCCCCTGTGGACAGACAATTTCGCAGCCGGGCCTCCTCTGAGGTAATAAAGGGCTGCTAAGGCTCTTCTGCAATTACGGTAATTACAAGCGTGGGATCTTAATGGATTGTGAAGTTATGTAAAATATATACGCTTACCGGTAGTTCCTCACAAGTCTCCCTCTCTGGCCTCGTAGGATCGCAATTTAAGACCATCCACTGTATATCGATCTAAAGACGCGTTCAAAGGGTTCAACAGAAATTACATTAACTCTTAATGGGGCACTTCCATTAGAAAACACTAATATGTAGATTCTATCATTATCTTTCCCCCTAATAGAAGAAAGTAAAAGCTAGCGATTCCTGTAACACAGTCATTCTATCTAATAATACATTTCGCTATAATTTTAGTTAACTCTTTCTTGCATGATTTCTTCAATTACGCAAAACCATGCATTTTTAACACGATCCACTTAGTGGTAGGGTGCTTATGTTACGACTTTTATGTGTAAGTTAGATTTATGTACAATGTGTTCAGTTTGTTTGATATTATTTTCATCACTCTGAGTAGTACTTTTACGGTTTTAACGGTTGACTAAAATAGGTTAGATTAGATCAGAATAAGTGAGGTTAGTTTAGATTACGATAAACGAGAATAGGTGAAGTTAATTTATAATAGATAATGTAAGCATTTTATTTTGGACACTGTATGAACACGATTATATCGATTAGGCACCAATGCGTTTTTTTTGGCGAGCAACCGAATGAGTTGTTAACAGAAATATTTGTTATAAATAATTCGCCATTTAATTGCATATTTCGTCATTCGCCATCGCGATTCCGCCATGGAGAAAGCTCGCCCTTGTACAAGATAGCATTAAATCCTGACATTATTTAGTAGTTTAATCTTGTTATTACTTTTTCCTCTTATAATAAGGATAATTTAAGTTAGGTTAAAATAAGTGAAAATATGTGAGGTTAGGTTAGCTTAGCATAAACTTAGATCACATCTATTGTTTTCAAATATGTCACTAAGGTTACCAGCCTAAGTAATGGTATGAAGATTAAAATTGAAAATTACGTTCATGTTCGATTAGAATAAGTTCTGATTGGTTTGCCAGAAGAATAATGTGAACCACGATTAGGATATAATTAAGATCAAGATAGATCAGTTTATTGGTTATGTTAGAATTAGGTGAGGAGATTAGATTAGATTAGGGTGATTTATGATTGGGTTAGGATCAGATTAGCATATACAAATAGATTTAGGTTAGATTACGTGTTGGTCAGCTTTCGATTAAGTTAGACTAATTCATTGTCATAGTGAATTAAGGTTGGAACAAAATTAGATTAGGTTAGATTAATTTATGATTAAATCAGGTTACGTCCATAATTCTTTATATGTTATCGAAGTCTACTTAAATATTTTATCGTAACTTTTTAATAAGCGGAAACATCTAATTAAAACATTCATTGCTCAGGATGTTGATCTTGATAATATATTTACGAGTCATCGAAAACAGAGAAGCCTTTTCACGAATATTAATTTGTTTAGTAAAGTTTTGTGACTTTTCCCAAATTCGATTATTTCATTCCAATTTTCTCTTAGAATATTTTATTTCGTTCCGGACGTGCGGAATCAATTAGGGAGGTCGAAGAAATAATGTTCTATTTGTTCCTATTATTTTCTGTAGTCTTGTACCGATTTTAGCAAATTAATCACGGAATTTAATTTTAAAAATTCCTCGTGTGATGTATAATTAAAATCAAGTAATGACGAGTATGTACGTCAAACGCAAGGCAAGTGCTCTTAATATAAATTTTACGAAAAAATCAAGCAAAACAAGGAAAGATTACATTTTTATTCGATAAAAAATTGAGAATTCGTTAATGTCAACTGTACCGAAGTAACATTTTGGATTGACATGTATATGTTACGGTTAAAGATGGGTGTTAACATAAACTTAAGATTAGCCGGCTAAACTTAGGTTTATCTTTGAGAAGCGGTTAATGTTAGTTTCATCTATCCTTAGCTTTAAAAACATAACCACGTGAGAACGGATTCTCCCCTTCCTCCGCCCCCTCACGCGACATGTTCGCCCCCGCGCAACCATCGTATACATTTTTAGCCGTTGCGTTTCGGCTAATGTGCAGTTTAACCGGCTAAAGATGAAATCATTCCACGCGAAATAACATTTTATCGAACTTTAGACGGTCCTCAAAGATAAACCTAAGTTTAGCCGGCTTATCTTAAATTTATGTTAACACCCATCTTTAACCGTAACATATACACATTGAACACAGTTAACTGGTTGAATACAGCACTCCAAAAAAAAGAGTAGAACCACCCAATTATTTACTTAATAATATAATATGTAGTTTATAAAATTATATTTTAATTAATATTGCCTTACAAAATTGTAATAAAATAAAATCTATAGATTACTTTTATTATTTACAATTTATTATTTTTATTTAAAATTTCCTTCTTCCCTTATCAAATTTTAATAATACGAAATAAAAATTAATTTATTATTGGCTTAATAATATAATATTATAATATTGTATTATCATATTACTATATTATTCTTCGGTAAAAGTAATTGGTTAAAATTCTTACAAATTCATTTGGATACATTATGTTATTTTGACACATCATCTAATGTGTAAAATGATATTCCTTGTTTGTCTCATTCTCTTGTACTGCGTCACTACAAATCCAAAATTAAAGTTGTGAAAAATGTTCTAATTATCATTATATGTAAAGTATTTCTTTGTTGTGTAATTAATAGAAGATAAAATTAGGCGTAAGTTCTTTTTGAGTTAAACTACATCTGTTCTTTCAAAAATAAATTTGTAGAATTTAACATAAATAATTTAATAATCAATATTTTTATATTATAATTAAATATATACTCCAATTTATAAATTATTAACATATTTATAAATATATATTTATGTGCAAATCTTTTAGTTGAATAATAAATATAACAATAACTAATTACCATATTAATTTTTATATTATTTATACAATAATAATAATAATACTAATAATTTGGTCTTAGTGCAGCAAAAATTCGAAATGTTATTGTTAATTAAAATTTATGATCTTACCAACGAAAAGAAATCATCAGATAAAATATTATTTATATTGCTTTTTGTAACTGTTTTCTGTATAAAAAAATAGAAATACTTTCCTGAGGTCTTCTATTTATATTTTTCCTTTGATATTGATGTACATTGAAATTTTAATTACTGGTTATATTTTAACGGAGTACTATGGTACATCAAATACTATAGTGTTTTGAAGAAGTACGTCTTCTACTGACGTGAATCAGATCAGTCAAGGAGATATTAATTTATAACAATGTCGAGTGATTCATTCTGTACATTGGAATGTTACGTTTAGAAACGGTAACCATCTCATTAGCACGTTTTCGCCTTTTATTCGTGAAACTGGGCTAATAAATCCGTTGTCACACTATTGTGTGTGTTACGCTCGTACACTTCGTATGTTGCACTAAATCTAGCTCGCTCCAGTTACGTCTTAGCCTCGTTCATTATAAAGTGTTGATTAATTAAGCGTTTCTTAATTGCCGCATGCAACAGATACGTTTGTCGCGAGAACAATCGCGGGTATCCACCGTGAATTTCTGCGAAATTCGCGTGCACGAACTTGTTACACGTCTCGTTTTAATCGAGATCACTCGCCTTCCGATCATCGTTAATTTTATCGAAATGAAAAGGTTTCCACATTCCGAGAACCCTCATTAACCGTTCCGCTTTCATGTTATCGTCGCGTAGCGACTGAAACGAATCGCGACGTTAAAAAATTTGTATTTTCAGTTTTATTGAAAATGTTTTATCGAAATTTTGAGATGTGACTACTCAAATTGTGGCCTATAATTTGTATTAATAAATAATAATAACAGAAGAATAACAATATTTAATTTCATTTAATAAAGTATAATCTTACGTTTCATTTAATAAGTCACAATATTAGGTTTAATAAAATAAGATATAATATTAAAGTTTATTCGATAAGACGCAATGTTAAATTTAATTTAATTAGACATATTTAAGTAGGTACTAGATGTTGAGATAATTGAATGTAAAATGTATAATGTGTTTATTGTCAGCTAACTGAGAAAATTTATGTCGTTTTAATAAAGATTAATAATTTTAACACACAAAATAGATCGAAGAATATTTGACGATAGTTCAATTATTAATCTAATTTATAGTATAGAACAGTGTAGATAGTTTATAATATAGTATTGTATTTCATAGTATAGTATAGATAGTGTAAGTATTAAAGTTAACTTCTTCTGTGTTTTTTCTTACAATTAGTGCGTGCATAAACAGTCCATATATGTACCGTATGTGAATGTACAGGGTCTTGATGAGATCTATTTGGAGAAATTTTATGTTTATGGTCTGTCGCTACAAATTGAGCCATGCTATTTATCATACTCGTGAAAATCACTGGTATGTATTGTACACAGGGTGTTTTAGTTAACCGGATCACCTCGAAAAATTACTAAACGATACAGTTTATGAAACATGTAAGACATCGAAGATAAATGACGTTAAGAGGAATTTGCACATGAGGAAATTAAATTAGGAAATTATACATAAAAATTTGGGAATTTGGGAATTTACCAATTTAGAAATTTTAGAATTTAGAAATACAGGAATTTACCAATTTAGAAATTTTAGAATTTAGAAATACAGGAATTATAGAATTTAGAAATTTAGAGAACTTTAGAATTTTGAAAATCAGGAAATCTAGAAAGTTGACAACTTGAGAATTTAGGAATTCTGGAATTTGAGAATTTGGTAATTTGGTAATTTGGTAATTTGGTAATTTGGTAATTTGGTAATTTGGTAATTTGGTAATTTAATAATTTAGAAATTTAGTAATTTGGTAATTTGGTAATTTGGTAATTTGGTAATTTGGTAATTTGGTAATTTGGTAATTTAGTAATTTGGTAATTTAGAAATTTAGTAATTTAGTAATTTAGTAATTTAGTAATTTAGTAATTTAGTAATTTAGTAATTTAGTAATTTAGTAATTTAGTAATTTAGTAATTTAGTAATTTAGTAATTTAGTAATTTAGTAATTTAGTAATTTAGTAATTTAGTAATTTAGTAATTTAGTAATTTAGTAATTTAGTAATTTAGTAATTTAGTAATTTAGTAATTTAGTAATTTAGTAATTTAGTAATTTAGTAATTTAGTAATTTAGTAATTTAGTAATTTAGTAATTTAGTAATTTGGTAATTTGAATGTTTAGGATTTGAGAAGAAAAAACGTTAAAAAATATAGGGATTTGGAAACTTTAAACATGAGAATATGAAAATGAAGAATTTATGATTTAAACATCCGGAAGGGAATTTTGGAATTGGAAAATAAAGAGATTCAGAAATTTAAACAAAGTATTAAATATTCTATCAAAAGGTAAGGAATATAGATATATGAGTATAATCTGATCCCTTGGGATAAAATGACTCTTGACTAACCCGCACCTGTTAATAGTATTATCTCATAATTATCTATAACAGTTGCTTTCCACGCATCGCTATTTGATATTATTTCATTCTTATATCGTTCAAAGCGTGATGTGTATATCATCGCTCTATGTATTTAAAAGAAAAAAACAATTTCAAATTACTATCTTTTATCTAAGGTGAAGTATTCTAATGTAATGTTATGTAACTTTTATCATAAACGATTTAATATGATTACTACTTTGTTCACGATTGTAATCATAATTCAACAATAAAGTAATTATTGTTTCATTACTGTATGAGATAATTTGTAGTTACATTTAAATATTAAATGTAAGTTGGATATTGGGGGTCATATGATTCCTCTACAGCATAGTGTAATAACCCCAGGAATAATTTGACCCATTTCAATGCTTTTTATTCTAGTTATAACGCCCTGTCAGTATAAAAGAAAAACAACACATCAAAGGAGGAGTCAAGCTTCAACAGCCTTTGACGCTGATCAAACTTTTTTTTGTATTCATTAGTTGATATATTTTATGATTAAGTTTAATTTCGTACATTTTATTTGTATTACATGATTAAGATCAATTTCTGTTTTTACTTAAATAAAAGTTCTTGAATTGAATATTTTTTAGTAGGTGTAAAATCCTTTTTGTATGCAAGGTTGTACAAAATGATAGTTAAATATTTCTTTAAATAAATACAAATAAAATATCTAACTGATCATGTAGCTAAGTTTGATCTAATTGTAAGTCAATAATAAGGTAAGTAGTCCAACTTATAGAAACTGACTGTACCTTTATACAAATAATGTATACTTTCACCTTTTATATGAATTACACCTTAAAGGAATCGTTGGACATATCTTTCCTTTACGTGCTTCTTTTGTGAGTGGAGACTTCGGAAATTTCGAAGTTATCTTTACTTTTTAAAGTGGAATTACTATTTGTTATATTGTAGTTGACTGAACATCAAATTCTGAATAAAACCGTTTTAATCAAGTACATTTGTAATACGTACTTATTTCGAAGCAAGAATAAGTACTAAAATAGTTAATATAGAATGTAGTATGTTTAAGATATAAATAAGTTATAAGATATAAGACGTATAAGTCTATAAAATTATGTAGTATGTTTAAGATATTTCATTTATTTGATATTTTTTATTATATTTATATAATAATAAATAATATATAGCAAATATAGTAAGAAATAAAAATTACAAAAATAATAAAATTAACGAAAATAGTCATTTATAAAAATTATGATTGGACATCTTCCTGATGAATGTGATAAACAAGAACAATAATATGTAGAAAGACAGATAAACCTAAGAAATTTAGTTTTAATAAAGTGCAAAGTAAAAAATATAATTTATTCATGTCGGTTCGAAGAGAATAGAGAGGTTAATTTTTTGGTGTCAAACGACGATATATCGTATATACCATAGTCCGCGGACGCCTGGAAGGTCACAGCTATTACCATTTTGACATTAACTGTTACATCCCACAACTATTTGCTTTTATAAATGCGCAAGACCATTTAAAATAACCAGTGATACATTTTTACCAATATTTATTACAACATAGCACTAAAAGGGTTCATAATATTGCTCATATTATTGTTTTAATTAATACTGATATTATTACTATTTCCGGTATTTAGTATACGAAATTTCAAGGATGAATAACCAAACTTACCGGTACAGTGAGTTTGCTATTGGACATCGTCGACATAGAGATTTCACCATTGATGTCAATTGGTCCTCGTGGTTCCATTTCTTCAGTACCAGCGTATTCGCAATCTATATACACTACCAATTTATCCTTGAACGCGCCAATGTTAATTTTATGCCAGCCTTTATCGAATATCTGTTAAAAATCAAAAGTTTTATTTAACTCTGTACAACTACAATAACAATAATTGCTACATGTTTTACTTATCCAACGATAAATAATCTTATTAAATACTTGTAAGTATACATAATAAAAGTAGTCGAATATCCTGAAAATAATTGAGTATATTTGTTGAAAATAAAATTAATTAGGGTAGTATTCGTTAGGGTTGTACGGAATTTAATATAGCGGCCAAAGTGAGAATCTTCTGCACTCGAAAATATTTTGCTGTTTGTATGTAGTAACTCTACAACTTTCTAGCTAAAGAGTTTGCTGAATTCTTTTAAAGTTATTATTTCTCTATTATTAATTACCATTATCATCTGCTTCACTATGTTTACACATTACAAGTATAACACTATTAATCTAGTTAAAAAATATTTATTTCAAATTGTTGTATTAAACC
This sequence comes from Megachile willughbiella, assembly GCA_945859595.2. Classification (NCBI taxonomy): domain Eukaryota; kingdom Metazoa; phylum Arthropoda; class Insecta; order Hymenoptera; family Megachilidae; genus Megachile; species Megachile willughbiella. The sequence goes on from OX243796.1 coordinate 19,473,036, forward strand.
GAATAGTGCGTCACCTTTCAAGTGCCAAGGATTAGTCGAAGTACCAGAAAAGTGTTCACAAAAGATAGCCAAATTATTATACTCAAAGGATTTCTTTTTAAAAATACACGACAGACGCGACTTCAATTAGTTTAACAATATTATCGATATTCAATATATTCTAAAAAGGTGGGTGTAGATATAAGTGCATGTTAACTACTCCATGTTTCAAGCCTCTGTTAGTGTTTGGACAAAAACTGTGACTTTAATTTAAGCGATATTGTACTCGGTAGATGCTGGACTTTTATGGATATAGAATTGTAAATAAAAAATGCGGACTGACGAAATATTGAATAATTGTATTTTCTTGTATAATATAGTGTTCGATTTTTACTTTTAATTATGTGTATTATTGTTAAAAGATAATATATTGTAATAAAATATAAAATATATTATATTGTAGGAATAATATATAGTAATGTTATAATAAAAATATCTGTACTATTTCATTGGTTAAAGTTATATAATATGGAACTTTTTGTTTGAGTATAATAATTTGCCCATCCACTGTACTTTATCTCACTAGCAAAGAAAACATGCCACTGTGGACTGCACTTTCAGTGATGAACCATAACGTTTAAAGGGGTTAAGAATGTCGCGACGCGAGCTCTTTGAAGCGTTACAAATGTCGCAAAGAATGGTATTCTCATCAGTCTTTCCGATCTTGTATGTACACAGGCAGCAGTGAACGCCCTGTAAAAACCTTTAAACTATTTCACACGATGCTTACGCAACAGCCCGTGACACGATTTCCACGTGTCCTGTGACAACAGGGCGTAATTTACACGCCCACACCACGTTCCTCGATTGATATTTGACAAAGAGCCGAGCTTTTGATACGTCAACGGCAGGGTCTCGTTTCGAAATATCATGGATCGTGCTCGCAAGCAGTTTTAATCATCACGAGATCGTTGATGACACTTTCAAGGGCTGCATCGTTTCGAACGAGCTTTTAAACTGACGGTCCTCGACATTGGTTGAGATGCATTTCACTTACGGATGTTCGAACACGATTTAAACTACATATGCCACTTGCGAACGCTTTAAATAATTTAATAAGCCTAGTAGCTAGAGGGATTTAACTCGAGAAAAAGGTCTATGAATGCATATTTAGTTCCCACATTCACGAGTTTCCAAGTCTATAAATTTTCAAATTCTGAGTCTCAAGTTTTCAAGTTTCCAACTCATTAACTTTCTAAATTCTCAAACTTCACGAAATTCCCAAATTTAAAAAGTAAAAAAATTTTCAAACTCCTAACTTTAAATTTCTAATCTTTTACAATTCTCAAAATTCCTAAATTTAAACATTCCCCAACTCTCCAATTCTCAGATTTTCAACTTGTCCCTAATTTCAAAATTCCCAAATTTCCCAATGTCCACATTCCCTAATTCTGAAATTTCAAAACTCCGAATTTCCACATTTTCAAACTATCAAATTATCAAATTACCGAATTCCTACATTTCCAAATTCTGAAATTTTCCAATTCTCAAATTCTCAGATTCTGAACTTGTCTTTCAAATTTTTTTCCAATTTCTTAAATTCTCGGATTCCAAAATTCCCAGATTCCCAGATTCCCCAATTCTCAAAATTTTGCAATTTCCAACTTTCCCTTAAATTCTCACACTTCTAAGTTCCCAAACTTTTTAATTTCCAAAAGCAGATACTTCCTAAATACAGATGACGTATGATGACTCTATGGTAAGCATAGGAAGCACCTAAAGAAAATTTAATAACAATCTAGGAAAAATGTAGAAAAAGCGTGGGTAAAATGTAGGATCTATCCAGAAATAACCTAATAAAAATTTGAGGCTTGTCTAGGCAAAGCATCTGAGAATCTAGAGTATCTAGAGAAAATTAAGAAGATGCTAAGTGAAAACCTAAATAATATCTAAGGAAAATCTACAGATAATATACAGAAGGTGTTAAACAATCTGGGGAAACTTTGAAGCGTCTATCGAAAAAACATAGCCGGACAAGGGGGTTAAAAGTGCCTTTAGACCAAAGTAATCAATGAACATATCAATTAATAGACCGTTTAAAGGAAGTCACTTTTGTCAAGTATCGAGCCGCTACCCCTACTTGAAGGGTAGTTACATGACGAAACGCAATTTATAGTTTAAGTTTTATATCTTTTGTTGTGCCGTACGGAAAATTAAAAAAAAAATCAGAGATATTCTGCTCTATGGCGTATATGTTTGTGAATTTTTTCAGAATTTTTAAACGCAAAATAAATTTTAAAAAAATTCGAAAATTTTAAAAATATATTTTTTTGTAGAAATTATCAAGTGACCACGTTTATATTTTTTCACTAGACGTGCTTTGTCATGATTATTAATGTCCAATTTTTCAGACTTTTTGAAGCGGTGGAACACATAACATCAACTGAAACCACGTTGAAAACTCATCGTTGACGACAATACTTGAAATCAACAATAATTATGTTTGATATCGTTCTCGATAGTTTTAGACAGATTTGTTTGGAACGACTTTAAAACTACATCTCACTCTTGTTCTACCTATATGTTTACAGTAGATACCCGAAATTTTAAATACACATTCAAATTCGCGTGAGACACGTGGTCTGCAAACCCACCCATAGAGTTATACCTTAATCTTAATTTATACGATATCATTAAGAGTGTTATAAAGCTATAGAAAGTTTATTTTACTCACACGATCAGCCGGGAATGATACAGTCTGCAATTCTCCCGTTTGATTCTTCGTAGAAATATCTACAGTTTGAGTTTTCGGGTTCACCGCGATTAAAAATTGGGGCTCGTTTTCCATGTCGACAATTCTGATAATGTGCCAAGTATATTTAGGCAGTTTCCTGGCTCTGAATGTGCAAACTGCACTGAATTCCTCTGGCAATCCGTTTGGAAGTATATTTCTAGAAGACAGTACAAAAAAACATGTTTCGTATAGTCCATTCAAACATCGAATAAATTATAAGGAAACTTTTGGACATTGCTTACAATGCGGCAAAAACCTGAAACGTTGGCGTGAATTCAAGAAAAAAGAATTGAGAATCAAATACAGTTGTATCCCGGCTTGATTATGTTCTCTTGACTTGCGTATTTTCGTATTTTTGTTGTTTCTTTTGGTTCGTTATAGTATTGTGCTGGGTATCCAAGCATATTACCGCCAAACTTCATTAATATATTCTACTCGTTAAAATTAAAAACCAAATGTTGTATCAACATAGGGCTTTAAACATTTCATTAAAAACTTATAACAAAATGACAGCGGACTGTTTTGATGTTCGTTATTACATACATGGTGTTCCAGTTTTGTTCGTATAACTTTACTAGCATATTCTATAAATATAAATAAATATTACTATAAATTCTATAAATATTCTATAAAGAGAAAATGTTTACATGAACATAGGATCTTGAATGTATTATTTACAGTTATTAAAAAGATATGAAAGTCGACAATTATGCGTATGTTGTATCAAAGGAAAAAATCGTCCATTATTATTTCATATATTCCCCATAATATTTCACTGTTTATATATCATTTGTTTATCATTTTTACTTATAGAACATGCTGGTAAAGTTTTACGTAAAAAACTCAGAAAACAACGAAATAACATAATTTGTGCAACGTTTACGGGATTTTGCATCACCGTGCAGTGAATAGCCAAATTGTTATACTCAAACAAAAGTTCCATATTTCATTTTAACCGGTGAAATAGAACAGATATTTTTATTGTAACGTTACAATATATTATTTCTACAACATAATATATCGTATACTTTGTTACAATGTATTATTTTTTAACAATAATACACGTAATTAAATGTAAAAATCGAACACATAAACATAAATCAAATACTATATTATACAAGAAAATACAATTATTTAATATTTCGTGACTCTGCTTTTTTACGTATACACTACATAAAAATCCAATACCTACCGAGTATAATGCTTAACCCATTTTATAGCGCGATCCCTAAATGGGGATTTGAATGTGTATATACATATATGTATATATCACTTGCAATAGGATTATGTTAAACAAAATATGTATTCGATAAACATTTACATTTTACTTTCCAAAATTTTTCCTCGTTTCATTTTTATATTACTTGTAAAAGTATTTGACTGGTGGTAAAATAAAATAAAAATTTAGCAGTTAATGGGTCAAACTGAAGCGAAGGTTTTCATCCAACCACTAACAGAGTTCGGAAACATAGAATACTTAACATACATTTATATCCACATCCGCCTTTTATTCTAGAATATATCAGGTAACAAAGCATCGTTAAACTAATTAGTCACGACTGTTGCAGATTTTTAAAGAGAAATCTCTGGAGTATAATAATTTGGCCATCCACTGTATGCCGTTTTAAAATAGAACATGAAATCGTACTTTGTTGGCAAAGTGACGTCGGTGTCTTTTTCCAACCTGTAGGCTATCTGCATGCGATTGGTACCTCTGACCCGTGTCACACCAGAGTAATGGGTCTCCAGAAGATCCAGTTTCAATTTGCTGATAAAATCGAACGTTTGAAGGTCGTCTTCGCCTCGTTCGTAGCCCTCGCATGGATCTCGTGCATTGTATAAGCGCACTTCTTCGGTAAAAACGTGTTCTACGGAAGTTGATGCTCTAGTTTTATAAGTATCATAAAATCAATCATTTCTATCTATAGCACTGTCCAACAAATTTTAACTTTTTTTCGACGTTTCTATTTTCGTTCATTGATTCTTATAGCTTTTTCGCGCTGATTACGAATCTGCAACCCGTTTTTCTCCAGCACATACAATTTTTGAGAAATTGGAGTTTGAAAAAAAAACACACATTTTTAAAATTTGAACCAATTTTGTGATGTAACTATAAAAGACACTAAGATTCTGTTTGTATCATAAGATTCTATAGACTTTCTTGAATACAACGATATCTGGCTTTTATGCATTCTGAATATTTAAACATGTTTAAACAATCATTGAACGCCGAGAGGCATGGATTTTGCATCAATTTGTAGGTATATTTTTCAGTTTATCTTAAAAAGTAAGGGACTAGTGGAAAATCGAACTATACCACGCGATAGAGAAGATTTTCACCTTTAAAAAGCACCCATACAAAGTTGCAACGTCGTTTTTTTTACGATGCTAGAAGCAAAATAGCTGCGCGGGAAACGGAAAAAGGACAGTGACGCTCCGCGCAAGAGTTGCATCGCGTTAATATAGGCGGGACACGGAACGGCCGCTCTGACGCGGAGCACCATTGTCCGCTTTCCGTTTCCCGCGCAGCTATTTTGCTTCTAGCATCGTAAAAAAAACGACGTTGCAACTTTGTATGGATGCTTTTTAAAGGTGAAAATCTGCTCTATCGCGTGGTATAGTTCGATTTTCCACTAGACCCTTACTTTTTAAGATAACTTGAAAAATATACCTAAAAATTGGTGCAAAATCCATGCCTCTCGGCGTTCAATGATTGTTTAAACATGTTTAAATATTCAGAATGCATAAAAGCCAGATATCGTTGTATTCAGGAAAGTCTATAGAATCTTATGATACCAACAGAATCTTAGTATCTTTTATAGTTATATCACAAAATTGGTTCAAATTTTAAAAATGTGTTTTTTTTTCAAACTCAAATTTCTCAAAAACTGTACGTGCTGGAGAAAAACGGGTTGCACATTCGTAAACAGCGCGAAAAACCCTATAAGAATCACTGAACGAAAATAGAAACGCCAATTGGCTGTTGGATAGTGTAGTCAGCGAATTTCCATAGTTCCACTATAAATTTTATATATACTTTATTATTATCATGTAACTTTTTAACGATTGAAATAATGAGACGTTGCATTCGTATTTCGATTTTGTTTTGCTTTATTGGTATTTCTGAATTTTACTTTATTTCCATTAGTATTGCAATATCTGTTTAGATAATGTAATTTATTTCGTTTGTTCAATGGTTTTTGAAGGCAACGTGTTCTTAAGAGTTAAATCATCATTCCTATTAGCTCATGATGACTCAAAATTAATTACATCTTGGAAGAGAACCTACTAACCTACTATGACAGATATTTTACTTATATGTACATTTTATTCACACAAAATGGTTGATTGTCGTTTGCTACAAACGAGAACCCAATTTGAAACCTATTATGTAGATCCAAAATAATTATATGTATAATACAAAAGTCCCAAACAATTATATGTATAATACAGTTTATACTCATTCTGTATTGTGTAATAGATTGGATTGACCTATTGCAATAAGTAATGCCAGACTTTTTAAAAAATAGAGATAAAATCGATGCAAATGGTTTTCAACCCTAGATTCCGATATTGCTGGCATTTCAGTAATTATAACCTACTTTATTTTAAGTTAGTCTGGAAATTTAATCGTTATCGACTTCAATCTGCCAGAACATTCTTCATCGAAACTCTTCGAACTATTTCTGTAGCATTCTTTCATTTAGACTCATCACCTTTTACATCGAAACTCTTTTTCTGCTATTTGTACTGCATTTTATCTTTCCAAAAATGAAATATAAAATATAAAAACGAAATGTAGGATAATATTTGTACAAAATAAGCATCAAAAAATATAATCAAGTACAATAAACTGTTTTTAAATTACACATTAAAACTCCCTGCTTTTAATCTCTTGATTTAAGAACAACAGATCTCTTATGAAAAAATGGGATTTAAGTATTTTTCGAACCAGTAATATTTTGAATTAAGAATATTAACAAAGAATTTACGCATGCAATTATTTTGTTCAATATTTAAGCTTTAAAATTTGCACAAATACAACTGCGTGAATGTTTATGTCATAAAATCCTGTCATACTCTTAGTTTAGTCATCCTATCATAATCATATCTACTCTGAGGTCTGTCAGTTGATATGTAGCAACCTAATAAGTTTACGATAAAAAAATAAACAAACATGCAGTAGATTACATAGCACATGTAAGGGTGTAGATACTGTGTAGAGCCAACAATAACCAGCATAGTAAAGTTGCATACCTGCCAAGTTACTATACGCGATGACATCGTTAGAAAGAAATGCCCTATTGTTATCTGAGCCAATTAGTTTCAACTTCACCCATTCCAATCGAATGATGCTGATGCTCCTATTTTCACGACTGTGAATAGCGTTATCGAAATACGATACCAATAATTTAATATCAGAAAATATATAAAGATATTAGAGCAAAAAGTACTTCTGCATTCTTTTTGCCTTTATTGCTTCTTTCCACAAACGAATATTTATTTTATGAAGCATTTAAGATGTTAGACACATGTAACTATAACGCAGAAGAACAATGTTGCAATAATCAGACGTCAGTGGTCGACTAAGTTCGTATAGAGTTTAACGATAAAGAAATTAAATAGATTTTCGAATTGTTTAAGTCCTCATTATACGGTCACAAAGAAGGAAGTTATTTTACAAAAATAATAGGTATTGTAATACATTATGAGGTAATTTTGAAGGGTAAGAATTTTCAATTTTGAATTCTTGTTAGCAACTTGCTATACGCAACTTTTTTATCTCGTGTAATTTAAATGATATATTTAATTTGTCTGATATATAAACCATTTAAAAAACATAGTAATTTATGATTAAGAACACTTTTATTACAACTTACGCCTTTGAAAAACAAGATATGTATTCTTTTGCTATCTGCTAGAAAGTTCAAAAACATTCAGTTGCTCCATCAATTAAATAAAGATATAAATTGTACAAATACAGAGGTAATGAAAAATGGACATCTAATATAAGACCCAGATTATTTATTTCTGAAATTTATTTTATTAATCAATTAAATTAATTGAATATATGACATTTATTTTATCATCGTAGCTTGTGTGGAATAGCGTTTTATATAATTCACCTTAAATTTCTAAAATAAACTTCACCATCAAGTATATACAAATTATTTATTTCATGAATAGTTCAATGCTCAGGAAACAGATTCCATGTACTCAATTTGTGATAAAAATACAAGGAAAATAAACATCAAAATCAATTCATTATTCACCAAGGCCTGTCTCATAAAAGCAATTTGCAGAAAACCTATATTTAAAAAGAGTAACATTATAACTATCGAGTAGCTTCAAGGTTGACTCTTCATTACTTGATAATATACAATTATTAAGTCTTAAACTCTATGCACTATATAATAGCATCTATGAAGATGATTATACATCTAACATTGTTTAGGTAATCGTAATTTAGTCGAACTACTTTAAACATTTTTTGCTCAAAAATAGATGGTTGCTCAAGATCCATAGGTTCTTAAATTGTGAACTGTGAAACAATTTTGAAATTAACTCTACATCCCCCAACTTTTCGCTTTATTCAAATAACTCATTTAATAAAAATACCACATGGTCAAGACTTTTCGTATTTGTTGTTACTTAACTAGTTATTAATACTTTAATGGCCGCTCACACATGTGTGTGACAATTGACGAACGTAGGTTGTTACTTTAATAATTATCACACAGAAGAAAATATTAAATTTGTTACATTAAATGTGTCGTAATTGTTGTTATTTTCGTTTGTTTTATGTATATGTTCACATACGTTGAATTATTTCGTGAATTTGCATAAAGTTTTTTTAAATTAATTTTTAAAAAATATTGCCGGACCCTGGCGATAGTTGATTGCGTAGGCGGCCATTAAAGTATTAACATAACTAAACAATAATTGAGTCAGAAATTAAGTCATTTAAAAGGAGGTCCTCGGACTGCAAAAGTTTAAGAGCCCTTTCGAATTTATATCCAATTATCGATTGCATATGCAATGTGCGAATAAAACGGACATACACGGTTAGTTACAAAAAAAACAGCATTCCCACGACTTTTACAAATCTCTACAAGGGAATCAATCTTGCGTTCAGTAGGGGAGATCTTCATATCAGGTAACGTTATCCTATTATACTACTTAAACTCACCGACAAGTGATTTTAAATTAAAATATTTCTTTCTTTCGTTCATCCTTAACAAAATAAATTAAAATGCCAAATTTGGAATACTAATCACACATAAAATTCTGCTCAATAAATATTAATTGCCTTTCGAAACTGCGCATTTCGCTTTTTGATCGACTGTGTTCCTTCAGGACACATTTTAGAAGCTTTTCTTTGCCTAAAGAATTCTAAAGTGTTAATTTTACAATATAGACACAGCTATATTAGTAGCTATATTAATGTATCTATATTAGTATAGCTGCGTCCAGGGCCAGTGACGAACATTAGATTCATATTCAATTTTACCTTGCTGAATAAATTAAGTTAGTTACGATATAAAGCAGCAACTCTACAACTTTTAAAAGCTTTTTACCCTATACAGTAAAGAAGGTTTTATGTGTTGAGTGTTTCCTTCTCCAGTTAACAGCCGATCCTATCGCGAACTTGAAGTGGCCGTCGAAGAACCGTAAGGCATGCCTTAAGGTAGGCCCATACACGAAGAAATTCGGCCTCAAAGGGTCTCCAAGTACTTATGCCATCAGGGATGGGCTGTTTTAGGTTTTTCTAAAGTGGATCCATCTGCAATCCACTTACAAGGGACACTGATGTCCTTCACATCTAGACACAGCCGTTTGAGTAGTTTATAGCTTAATAGCTTAAGGCTGTGGACACACTGGCGTTGAAAATGCATCTTTCAAATTGAAACCTTTAAGTGTATGATATAGTTGTAATGTAGATGTGTCTACAACTGCTGATTTAACTTTGTGACATGACTTTATTTCATCGTTCGAAGTTTTTTAATCACTCCGTGATTATTGTCACTGGAATTTATGAATTTTAAGAAAGGGTATTTGGAGATTTTTTAATTTGAATATTTGGAACATTGTGGATTTGGGAATTTGAGGAGTTTGGGATTTTGGTAGTTTGGGAATTTGAGAAATTGTAAGTTTGGAAATTTAAAAATTTAGGAATTCAGAATTCGGAGAATTTGGGAATCTGGAAAATTAGAACTTTGTGGAATTGGGAATTTTCAAATTTAGAAACTTGGAATTTCGTGAATTTGGGAATTATTACATTTCGGAATTTTAAACTTCGTGGATTTGGGGATTTAAGAAATTGTAAATTTGGGAATTTAAAAATTTAGTAATTCGGAACTCCGGAAGTTTAGAACTTTGTGGATTTAGAAATGTGTTAGAAAATTCTCAATGACACACCCCAATAAATCAGGGCGAAGGGCACATGGCCGTCCAACGACGACCACCACGGTGACGAGGTCCCGATGCTGGGACGTCCGGGCCATAAACCAACCCCGAGGCCCTTGAGTTTCGCGAGGGACAAGGAAATCTCTCGGAACAGGCAGAGGGCATTCTGTAGAGAGCCTTAGAAGACGTAGCTTCGTCTTCGAAAACGCGACTTTACGCGAATATATCGTATTTTTAAAAAAGGACTTAATGTACGTTTCGGTCATTTTAACCCTTATCTTACAAAAGTTTAAATTTAAGAACGTAAATTTTTTCAATTTGAAGATTTGAGAGTTTGCGAATTTAAGAAATTGTAAATTGAAGAATTTGAAGATTCATAATTTTGTAATTTTGTAATTTTGTAATTTTGAAAATTTATAAATTTTGGAATTTGTGAATTTACGGAAGTCGAACTTGGCAAATTGGAAATTTAGAAAGAAGAATGCTAAAAACATGCGAATGAAAAGGTCTTTCACAGCATGACTCCACACATTCTAAGAAATGAAAAATAATTGTCACTTTAAAGTTAGACTATTTTTTATATTTATTTTTATTGAGAGATTTTTTTAATACATTTATTTAAGATACAATATAATTTAAAATTCTTTGTATTTATTTTCCTTTAGATTTAATATTCATGATGAGAGTATTAATTGAATTAAATCGTATACCCTTTGGCCTAGTTGAAGGTGAAGTAGTTCGGGGATTTAATTTAGAATAATAGAAATTTTTCTATACATTTTATATACAAATATATAGAAATTTTGTCTGTAAGATTTCTAATTTCATTTATTTTTTAAATTTTGACAACTTGTTAATATTATAAATAACTTGGTTTCATATTTATTTGATAATGTCGATTCTATTATACCTCGAATTCGATGTGATCAATTAATGTATTTGTTTTGAAAGAAATTTCTAATAGTTACAATAATTAATGTTTAACTTATATTTTAAAAATATTCTAAAAAGAACAGTTCACATGGAACTGTTTGCTATTATTTTATTTTATTATATTTCTGATATGACATTATTATGAGATTTAAATGTATTAAAATTAGAACATCTATTCTGATTTTCCTTTTATATTTCTAACACCAGACCTATAGAACCCGTGAAAATGATGGATCTTAGATTCCTTATTTTAAATGACAGAAATTATGAAGGAGCTTTTATCAAAATATATTGTAGGGATCTTAGTGACTTGATGACTCGTTTTAACAAACAAAAAATATTTAATATAAAAAACAAAATACAATTTACACTCGCACGACTTTTGACTTCTCTCTTTTAACGCTTTCTCTCGACTGACTCTTCCTTCCATTCTCACAACACACTTCTCCTCCCAAATCCACGCATATACATATTCCCATTACAAAGATTGTCACCCGATCTAAACATTCTTCATTCACACTTCATTCATCATAAAAGCTAGTTTATGTATCATCCCTGTTAGGTTTTAAAATACAACACCATAGCAAAATGATCGACCTCAATCCAAATTTCTATCGATACAATAATATACCGTTTTTAATTTCTTTCCACAGTTTCTAGAGGTTAGAACCAGTAGGTTCTTTATCAGTAGTAGCAATAACACCCAAGGAGTCGTTACATTCTATCGAGAAATTTTATTTTATTATTATTCACAGCTGGTGAGCAATAAAATCCTTTATTTGCAGTTTCCTATTCATGTCGAGGTATAGCTAGGGCTTATTACTTGCTACGGTTTTTAGGGAATACCTAGATTCACCGCATACGTCACTCGGATTTCCATTTCCACCCGAACTCGTGTGTCCAATAGAAATTAAGAACTGTTTACCCCAGCCTTTTTCACAAAAATTGTACACCCACACCGAGCCTTCATCTTGTGAAATAAACTATAGAACATGTAAATACGAAATTGGTAGGTTGTTCACTTCGGAACATTAGATACATAGCCACGAGGTTGTTCACTTCGGAATAACATCGAATACTTATAGAAACGTAGTCGTTCCATTTAGAGCATTATTAGAAATAAGTAAAAAACAAATATCGGTGTTATACAATTATTCAACGTATAATTCACTTATAAATTTTAGGACTTCAAACGGTATCTCTGCGTCATTCAATCGATGTTAAATATTGTCGATGCAGCGACGCATATGCAAACCCTTATTTATTTATCTTTCTACTTTAATTTCAATTTAACAGTACGTGATCATAAAACGTCCATAATTCTAGTGTTAAATGTCACTTGTATATTGAAAATAATATTCATCCCTGAATTGTGTTATTTATTGCAGTCTTTTATCAACCGTCAATTACTCGCACCCAAGCTATTCTACATAAAATTAAAAAATTATATTATTTCATCTTTTATGAAGGGAATTTCTGTAGCACAACAATATACCCGTACAATTTTTTATTAGGCTAAAAGCTATTAATGACGTGCAGCATAATTTACCTGAAGTACCATAAAACTTTATTTTCTTTCCAACCATCTAATTTAAGCGAAACACGCTCATCGCGTGCATAATATTTATAGGTTGGGGAAACAGGTACTTAATGGCAGTCACTTAAGCAATTACTGTAATAAAACTAGAGTATGAAATCAAGTATTTATTGCAGACTGCCATCTAAAAACGTAAACTACAAAGAACAAAACACTTTTTACAAATTACAAGATAGTTTACGAACTTAAACTATTATCTTAATAACAAGTTAAACATTTTGGTTTTTCTTTTCAGATAAAATTTGCAATTAAACAAATAATGCTTTTAACTACACTGACGACGTAAAAGCGTTTATGTTACATTTAGTAAAATAGCCTAAATTAATTTTTACATACAAAATCATCAATTGAGTCCTAAACACTATATTTGGATTGAACCCATAGATTTTAATGATATGCATTTGTACTATATTTTATAGTTCTGATCAAAATAAAACATAATGCAGCTATTCCTGACATAATTCATATCGCCATCTTTGTAGAGCGAAATTATATACCCGAATAAAATTAAATATGTTTGTACGTTAATATTTGATAATTGAATATCTACTTCGAGAATGGTATAGGTTATAGCAGTTAGGTGACCACTATTTAGTTGAACATGCAGTAGTTAATAAAATGAAATGTTCAATATGTAAATGAATATGTATTTGGTTCAAATTTAGAGTTAGGTGACCAACATTAATTGAACATGCATTAGTTAATATAATAAAATTAAGTGTTGGATGTTTAAACGAATTATACATATTTGGATCTTTCCTATGATTCTCATCCTTTATAATATAATTGCACATATGCTATACTATATGATATAATAATGATTGGGCGCCGTAGTTCACATTGATTGACGTCGAATTACGTTGAAGTGTTATTTATTTACTATCTACATTATTAATAATATATACATTATGATTAATATATTATAATATACAAATAATACGTTATATAATATATGATAATATATTATACATATACAACTATTATTATATTAAATGCTATATTGAATCAACCTACTGTGACAACTTTTACACCCAACATAATTATTCACAAGTAATATTTATATACACATATAGAATTAAAATTGGAAATTACTTTACTCAAACTGTATTACTTGATATTAAAAATTATGCAAATAAAATTTATACTATTGCTAACTAAACAAAGCTTCAGTATTATTCATGATCACATATATTTGTTCTTTGTTATGATCAAAATTATTATGCATCGAAATAAAAATTTGGGAGTGTCCAAATATTAAAGCTACGCACTGTATGTTTCTTCTAGAATCTATTTTTCCTTGGAATTATTGCGTCAACAAATTATTCTCCGTTCTTCTGATCGTTATGCGACAAACAATAGACATTCAACTACTGGCCGATTCTAAGAACCGCAATCAAAATCCGCAACGTGTGAATTATGAACTGTGAATCAGCGTCTTAAATGTCATGTTGACTGGCACCAGTCAGGTAAAATAGAGTCAACGTTAACTTGAAAAACATAATTTTACAGGAAAGAGAGCGCTATGTCTAATTAGTTTTATTTGACTCTCAATAAATTTCACAAAATTAAAATGTTATCTCTAAAAACTTAAAAAAAAAATAAACTTTTGAAATGTGTCCTAAAAAAACAACTGAAATGGTTCGTTTTATTATAATATTAGTAATCATCATTACTCCAATGCTTGTAAAACAACCATTTTGTTTAGACCTTTCTCTTTAACATACATCCAATATATATAAATTTTCGTGTAAAACGATTAATATTTTGCAAATTTGTAAAAATGTGGTAGTTTTTAAAATATTGTTTAAATCGACTAAGTTTCAAATTATTATTCAAATTATTATTGATTGAAATTATTAAAATACAAAAAATTAACTGATCTACGGTTTTTTATACAATTATCACTTTCTGCATTATTTTGGAAATTTTTTACGTTTTTTATGTTTTGCTTTGTTTCTTGTATTTTTCTTGATATATTTGTAGCGTACGGTTACCGTAAATCTTTTTGTCTCTGCTGTGGATATTTCCACGTGTAACCGTTACACGATGCTCTTTTGGCCAGTATCTTTCCAGAAAACGGTTACGCTAAAAGTGATGTGCAATTGTCACGTAGGGGTACGCGTGGCGACAGGCATAGGCCACGAGGCTTCGGTATTCGGTGTCTCGAGCGAACGTTCACGGTACTGCACGTGTTAATTCTTATAAATAAATTATTGTTATTTGTTCGTATAACGACCTTATTCACCCTCACCTAAACCTAAATATTTCTTATATTTACTTGATATGTTTCTTATATTTTGCTTGATATGTTTCTTGTATTTTACTCGATATATGTTTATCGCTGTAGTTATTTCTGACAAACGAAAATAAGTAAAAAAAAAACTTACGCGTATGTGTGAACTGCACAAGCACGAGTATCCATACCGAGAAATACATTCGCAGCTTTGAGTGGATCCTGCACAAATAATGTTATAATTATCTATTTGCTACATGCTAATTCCATTTATACAAAAAGAAATATAGCGTGGGGCAGGAAGATTAAACATGTCTTTCAATTTTATAATCACTTAGAATAAATAAAATATAAATTAAAATTTACGTCGAAAAAACGATGAAGGAAATAAATACAATGTAACATAACACAAAATATACGTGTTGTATATAAGTACAAAAATATAACATAATTAAGAATTAAAAAAGATTGGATAACGAGTCTATTCTATGAAATTTCTGAATATTAATATTAACCCTTTGCGATCAGCATACTAGCTAGATGAAGTAAATTTATTTTTCTGAAAACATTTTTCTATAAGTGATTTATAATAATAAATAGGTAGATATTAAGAAACACAGAATATTTTGAAACTTATATATTTTGTTTAATATTAATTATAGTGCATAATAATGAAAAAGTGTTTATATTTGTGTTGTCTCTATTACTGTCACTATTATACTGAATTGTCACTACTGCCACTACTTATGTTATTTTGAAAACCGCCCTTAATCTTCACTATTTTTCAGAATTAGAATGTGTATTTATTAAATTTTTAAATCAAATTTTATTATTGTAAATTGAGATTGTCTTAGATTTTTACCCATTCCCCGATAAATCAAGACTGATTACAAATTTTTTCGCAATGTACGTAACTAAAATGAATATCTGAAAGTAAGAAAAATTAAACGATTCATTAAAAGTAAGTCGTAAAATTTCGCATAAATTCTTACAAATAATTTTAAAGAGTACATCACATTTACATTACCTCTCAATTATAAAATAATAAAAATGCACACAAAACAAGACTATGCCTAAAGATTGACAATACCGATATGGAGTTAACATAATTACCGACTTGATTTAAATGTGTATCTTCCACGAATCGTTCAATTTATCCAAAATGTGAGATATCACACGAAATATTGGCTTTTTAAACATTATACGTTAAGACTGTTTTACGCAAAATGTTCCGAAGAGTTGATACAAGTAAGAAAGAATATGCAATTCCATTCAAAGAACTGCATTTGCATATTTTGAATATATCGTTGCATTTATGAAGAAAATGAAGTCGTAGAAGAAGCGATATTATGATACCATTTAACTTTTTTCTCTACAGTTTTTTTCTATTTCTTATTACATTGCAGATGTAATTACCATTGCATGACGTACCCAACAGAGTAACGTTGGTTAGAAGAGCCAATTATTATGGTATAGCCAATTATCGCGCATTTAATTAAGTTCTAACACAATAGGTTTTATATTTATCGAGTAAAAGATGTTACATTTTTTATATTTTAGTGCAATCAATTATTCATTTGTTAAAATTAAACATGTAAAATTCAGAAACATTTAAAATATTCGAAAGATCAACTTGAATTTTTGTTACATGAATTCGTATAATTTTCTAAAAAAATTATCAACGAAGAAATATTCAGTTAAATAAATAGTGCTAAGACATATAAACGCAACATGATTTTTAAAAAGCGATAATAATAGTGATTATTTAAATATTTGCTCCTAGTTTCAATAAAGTCAATAAACGAATTTGAGAGAAGTATCATTCGAGTAAATAATTACTGCGTACATGCGTCCATATACATAACCTCCTTCTAATAATTATGAAGCTCTATACTAAATTATGATCGATTTATTTATTTACATTCATTTTTAAAAATTCAGTTGTTAATACCATTATTACTAAAACGCATTATTTTATGTTAAATGTTAAATTTTTCTTGTGCACAGTTGGTGAAACAGAATATTCAGAGAAAAAGAACAGTAATTGCAGCATAGTATTAACAGAGGGCGCACAGTAATCGAAGTACATAAACTAAACTTTGCAAATTTTAGACATACAATAACAATTTCCACAATTTTTTTTTAGTTTAATAATATTCGATGATGATTTGATTTTTGTTTCAAAAAGAAAACATGTTTTAAAATATAATTTCAAATTCACAAGGCAGGTAAACTGAATTACTGTTTTAATTAGCAGATATTATAGAAGTTAAATGTTACGGAACAATAATTGCCACTTCTACACTATTCGCAACAAAAATATTACTAATATCATTTCTAAAGAAAAGAAACAATTTCTAGAAAGCTTTTAAAGGTTTAAAAAATATTTTTTAATTAAATCGAAGAATAAAAATGTTGTTTTCATAAATCATAGAATATTTTCTCTATCCACAAGTAGATAATAGTATAATTTGTCTTAAATATTGTTTATTATTTTCTGATATGAAGAAATATATTCTGATAAATTATAAGAAATCGTATTCTGATATTTACATGATAACAAATACATAAAAAGAATTGTTACAAATAAATATAAAATGATACTTGAGGTTCAAATTATTTTTAATAACAATCTTTGAGAAAATACGACCAGCAAAAAAAATGAGAAATTTCT
The DNA here is from genome assembly GCA_945859595.2 of Megachile willughbiella. Lineage (NCBI taxonomy): Eukaryota > Metazoa > Arthropoda > Insecta > Hymenoptera > Megachilidae > Megachile > Megachile willughbiella. The sequence goes on from OX243796.1 coordinate 19,490,653, forward strand.
TTTGATATAATGTTTATATATTTTTTCCATATTGCATTCTGACAGCGATCTTTAATCGACGTGAAAAGAAAAATTAATTATCAAATCACGGAAGAAGAGTTGATTTATCAATTTTCAATAGCGTCGTTTTATTTTATTTTTCTGTCGTGAGGGATGATGTGATGTAATTGTATTTTATACAGAATGCGTCACGTAACTTGAGCGTGCTATACCTTGACTTTGTTAAGAAATAGAAAAAAACTGTTAAATAAGCATTTATACGATACTGTAATATTTATTTTCGTATGACTTCATTTTTTCCTTAAACGCAGTGATGTATCTGAAAAATACAAATATGTATATATTTTATAAAAAAATAGAATTTCATATTTTCGGCGATTTGTTTCAACGAGGCGATACTAGCAAAAATATACCATTTTATGAGAGAGGAAAGTACTCTTGTATTTTTCAGATGCATTGTTGCATTTATGTAAAAATCAAAGTATAGAAAATTAGATATTCTAAGTACTATTTAAGTTTTTATTAATTGTGTGACACATGAATTGAAAAATAGGAATAATATAAAAAAATGTTTCAGACTAAAATTGTATATCAAGGGAGACATGCTATATTCTTGTTTACTTGACATTCTAATGACCTCGAAACGCTCTGTGAAAAACTTATTAAAACATTAAATGAAATCACATATTCTATTTGTATGGAATGATTCTGTAAAATATTTTGAGTAAAAAATTATTAAGGTATAATCTAAAAAAGTCAGCAGTTCGTAACATATTTCAAATTGAAAAATATTGCATATAAGAATTGGCAATATCTCGTGAACTGTTGATATTTTTGGCATTCTATTCCAATACTTTTCTACACAAAACGTTCCAAAGATTTAATATGAACAAATAAGTACACGTTTTTTTTTAAGTACACGTGCACTAATTTTTGTAATTAAACTACATATTAATTACATAAATCGCTTGTTTGAAACATTCTATGAAAAAAAGTATTAGGGTACAAATTTTGAATAAAATATCTCATTCATTAATTAAAATATTTCAGAAAGTAGTGTTTTATTATGTTATATCTTAACACATTAAGGAGCGCTCACGAGTTTTCTCATGTTTCGCGTCCCATCTGTTACGGACCGCTCACGAGTTTTCTCGTGTTGCGCGTTCCGTTTGTTACGGATGGATCACGAAATGACCCGTGTTTTCTACACGCTGTCTTTAGATGTCACCTACTTTGATACATTATATCTACTTTATGCATTTAAGTATTTACATCAATAGCCAATGTATTACACTCGATGGTTAAATCCTTGGTCTGCCAAAAACCTAACAAGGACCACTGATGATTCGTACAAATTAATTTTTTAAGTAAAAAAGTTATAATTATTAATAAACATAATTTTTTGTTCAATAACACCTAGAAGGCATCCTATTATACAATTTTTTAGAGGGTCTAGCCGAATAAGGTGGTCAAATGTGCCCTTGAGTGAAATAAAACAGCTAATACGTCAGTCAGTAGCATATCCAAAAAGTACATCTCACACCAAGTTTCAACCCCTATCTCATTCGTGGGGGTAGTAAAAGGGAAAAAACGGAATTCCAGGACTCCTAACCACTTAGCCAATTCTTTCGTTGAAGGAACATCTTACGTTCGGGAATATAACCAATTACAACATACTGTTGTATGACCAACTCATCACCAACAAGATAACTTAACGTAAACACATCTTAGTCATAGTTCCAGCTCATCTAGCCTGCTGTACCCTGTTACTCATCCTGCCCCTTGTACCTTGATCATCCATTGACCAGCGATTAACCACTCTTACCCTTATATATGTATAGTTGTAAGCAAAAATTCTTGTCAGATTTCTGTAGTCAGTACCAGCGTGCGGTTCTTGCCGTTTGTCAAATATGTTTATAAGTTTCAAAGTGTTGGTTTTAATTCCACAACCCGGAATTCAACAATACTTTTTCAAGTAGAATAAGTCAAATAATCAGTCTATGTATAAAAAAATATGTAATTTAGCGTCCGATCCACCGATACGCGTGAGAAAACCAAACGCCACTCGATACCTCGAACGTTCGACGTCCCGAACGTTCAAGACATTCCCGACCATTCTGAAATATGTACATCGCTTACATTATATTAGGTATCTCTTGATATCATGTAATTTTTGTCGAAAATATTTTCTGATATTACTCATATTTCTCCCAATATTTGAATATAACCAAATAATCCGGATATAATATACAGGGTGTTACCTGTAACGCTACTCACGATTTTTCACCCAGTTGCAGCCACCTTACAAAAAAAAGTTTAGAACAATATTTGTAGAGTATGAAGTGCACAATAGATATTAGTAAAGCAAATTTCGAAAACAGTTTGTTTTCTTGGCAAAGTCAAGGTCACCTTGGGTTTTTTAAATAGGAACATACATTTTTTTTTATTCATAGCTTTAGAGGGAATCGAGACGAATTCAAAACACATATTGCATGATATTTTTATTAACATATTTTTCGATTTACAGGAGTGGAAATGTGAAGTACTTAGCTTTTGACTTTGGTAGTGTAACCATTATTTGATTCCAAAGAGATTACTGAATGTAAACACACGACTAGAATGAAAGAAAAATAGACTTTATTTAATTACATGTTCAAATGCATTCCACCTTCCATCAGGCAATATTCCGCTCTTATACCTCGCATTTCCACTTCTGTAAATCGAGTAATATGTTAATAAAAATATCATGTAATATATGTTTTGAATTCGTCTCGATGTTCTCTAAAGCTATGAATAAAAAAAAATGTATGTTCCTATTTAAAAAACCCAAGATAACCTTGACCTTGCCAAGAAAACAAACTGTTTTCGAAATTTGCTTTACTAGTATCTATTATGCACTTCACACCCTGCAAATATTATTGTAAACTTTTTTTTGTAAGGTGACTGTAAGTGGGAGAAAAATCGTGAGTAGCGTTACAGGTAACACCCTGTATACGAAGAAGTATGTAAAATATAACAATTAAATTTCTGTGGAAAATATTAGTGATAATAAAAACTGTTAGGCTTGTTAATTGTTAGAAACTTTTAACAGTTAAGAAATATTGAACTATATATTTTAGCAGACACACTCCTCGGTTTAATTTTATTATTTTATTCGGGAAGTTGTAATAGATATTCAAGGTCATTACTTTTGTATGATTTTTTCAATTATGCAGAAAAATACATGTAAAATATTTTACAAAGAAGATAAATAAAAAAATAGTAGACGAATATTTTCTGTTAAAAAATGTATGTAAAAATAATATTGCAAATTTGCAAAACCTGGAGACGGCACAACAATAAATTATTAATACAAAAGATAAGAACTTTATTAAATAATTTAATTAATTATGTAACCTGCTATTCATTTATATTTGACAAGATACAAGAATTTTGAATACAAGAAATTACAGTTCACTAAATTTTTTATGTAAATTTATTATATTAGAAAAAAGACATTAATATATGGAAAAAAGAAATTTTTTAGTGTAAAAATATATTAATATACGGTAAAATAATATGTATTAATATATTAATAATAATATATAATAATAAATAACATATTAGTAAAAAATAAAAATTAACATTTTGCTGATTTTTTTAACATTATAATGTTGTATGCTAATACTTTCTTAAACAAAATGTTTTAAAGCATTCATCTATGTAAATAAAAAAATTTTAAAAACATTAATATAATTTTTTACGCAACATAATTATTATTATTTAATAATAAACCAGCTTATTTACTTACTTAAAGATAAATAATTCTAATAACACTGTAAATACTGCATATCTAATCAATTAGATCCACCGTCGATAAAATTGGCAATTAGAATTTTTGACGAACTTAACTCAGCAATCAAAGTGTTGATTATCACGTTTTCTGCCTTACGCTAAATATAAAGCGCTCTACTAAACACCCTTAAAAATGTGTAGTATGAAAGGTTACGTTCGTTCTAGAATAGTTCAATGGCCTGTGTATTTTATTCTTAGGTTAGGTGTGCCAAGGTTTATTATTCGTACGTATGTACATTGTTCAGTGAAACTGCATTATTCAACGAATTTTTTACATCCATTTTATCTAAACTACATTTTAACCACACGATCGTTAAAATTTCTTTGTTAAAAAACAGTATATTTATTATTATTCTATTTTTTCTACTCAAATCAATCGATATTTTATTTATTTCTTTAAACAATTCATTGATTTTTATGTTTAATTGACAAATAATATATTTCCTATAAAAAAAAATTGCATCGATCCTGCCAGGATTCGAACCTGGAATCTTCTGATCCGTAGTCAGACGCGTTATCCGTTGCGCCACAGGACCGTGTTGAGTACATCTTTTATTTTCAACCATATAACATATAAATTACTAACACAATTTTAATTTAATTCGATAACTAATATTAATGGTGCATTTTAAAATTACAAATTTAAGTAACGGCAGTATTCAGACAGTAATAAACAGCATACTTCTATGTATCATTTTTCTTTATTACTTTGTAGTTTAATATTACGTAACAATACGAAACAGCGCAAAATTGACAAAGTATATTTGTAAATAATAATGTAATATGTACTGTTGTGTTTTATAGAGTAAGGTTATGTAATATCGACACGTTTTTATACCACATTGCGTTATAGAAAATATTTTTACTTGTATGTATGACAGTCATACATTTTTTATGCTTTATTGCAGTCGTGTATAGTTAGGATTGTTTAGTCTAGAGCACGATCCTCAGTGGTTATCAACCCAAACATGTAAATGATGTAACTTGATACAGTTTCAAATATCAAACTTATTCGATCTATAATATTTTGTTTTCGTAACAATAAATATTGTTAATTTTAATATAAAATTGTAACTGTATACAACATTAAAATAGCAAAAAATACACATTAAACCCTACTTTATTCAACATTTATTGGAGGCCCATAGTACCCCACACATGCTTAAGACAGTTCTTGAGTAGTGATGGGTTGCGTTTGAAGCAAAAACCTGGACACAAAGTGTTATAGCATTATAAGCGATAACTACTTTGTCGATAGACATCCACATCGTTTGAACAGTAATCATAACCAATCGCAATCCATCACTACTCAAGAGGTCAACGGGCGGATCAGCTGGTACGTGTATGAGGCCCTTTACTGACCATACTTTATTGTATGAATTCCAAAAATAGACTCCGAACTCTAAAAGTTAAAAATATTATTAAACCGATCTTCACGAAATATTCACTTACACATCTTACAGTGTCGTGAGTGATGTATATGACCCACCTACATATTGCTAATGTACTTTCTGTTTCTTTTATGTACATATATTTAGAAATTTACATCGTTTCTACATGACAAATTGTCAAATTTGGAAATATGAAATTTGTTGTAGGTGAGGAGATCCGTGGTCGAAAAGTGACGTAATAAGTTATATAAAGAACGAACAAAATATTTATTTAATAAGAAATACAAAATGAACAATTCAATAACGTGAGGAAAAGAGTAAAGAACAACATTCAATCGAAACATGCGAACGCGAGAAGAAATTTTTAATGGTGATATAATAACTAATAAATTCCGTTAGATGAAGACAAATGTTAATTCGTGTATCGTTTCGTTTTATCACCAATAAAATTTACCCAACAATTGTTAAAAAAGTGAAATACTGTTAGGTCATTATTAACACGTGGCACTTTTATAGACATGAGCCGAATTCTTGTTAATCATTATATGATATGGAAATTCTGTGGTGTTAAACGGCAAATATTTTCAACAATAGTTTGTACCCTTTGAATAGTTGAATAGAAAGGTAATAAAATAATATGTATATAGTTCATTGTGCTGACTGCGTCACAAATAGCTCAGTCCAAATACCATAGTTGAAAGTAACAGTTTCTGCAGAATAGTAAACTTTAATGTGTTTAATATATTAAAATTATAATTGTAAATCACAAAGCATGACATATGATGTATCAATATTGACTAAAGCTATAATATTACTTTCTAACCGGTTGGAGATGCAAAGTACGTCAATGTTGCGATAATATGTATGTATGTACGTTCAAGCGATATACGTTTTACATTGTTGAAGGTCGTTAGTGTCATGAATTAATTGCAAACAGGCGTTAAAATCCATGAGAATTTCACACATTGATAGGTTCACCTTATAATTATTAAAATTTTCAAATTTAATGATTTATAAATCTAGAAATTTGGAAATTTCCAATTTTTAAAATCGTGAACAATCAATTTTTTAAATTATCAGATTTTCAAACTCATAAATCTTCAAATTTAAAAGCAAAAATTGTACAAAAACTTAATAATTTTCAATAAAAATTCAGCATTTTAAATTTATATACTTACAAACTTTGAAATCTTGTAATTTTAGGAAGTGTAGATTTATGATTCTACAAATTATTAAAATTAAAAAATTTTAAACTAAAAATTTACAAATATTCATATTTTTAAATGTAGAAATTTCTTAAATTAAAAACCTACAAAATTTCAAAATTACAATTTCCCAAATTAATAATTTGCAGATTTTCACATTTTTTAAGTTAGAAATTTTCAAACTGATAAATTTGAAAAATTGCAAATTCACAAATTTAATAATGTAGGAAATTAACAATTTGCGAACTCCCAAAACTACAATTTCGCAAATCAAAAATATACGAGTCTTCTGATTTTTAAGTCTAGAAATATTTAAACTGAGAAGTTTAAGTATTCGAAAATTTAAAGCCATAAATTTTGAAACTTAAAATTTTTCAAATTAAAATTTTACTAATTTCCACATTTTTTAAGTACAAATTTTCAAAATTAAAATTATTCAAATTAAAAATTTACATATTTTCAAATTTTTATTTCATAAACTGAAAATTAAAATTTCTTAAATTAAGAATTTACCTATTCTGAAATTTTTTAATTTACAAATTCTCACATTGAGAAACTTGAAGATTTTCGAACTTTCTTGTCCGTAAATTTGCAAACTTTCGAGTGTTGTATAGAAAAATTTTTGTCTATACTTTCAATTACGACAGCGTTGTTGTAACAGTTAAATATAATGATTGTCGACTGTACTCGTCAGTGTCCTTCACTATTCTAAGTTAGCCTTGAACAGCATTCGAAGAAAGTGTCAAATTTGCTCCGTGTTCCGCGAATTCTAGCAACTGCTCTGATCACTCAAATAGGGTTATGTAACAGAAAAATAATTTCAGTTTATAATAATCTTAGTATTAAAGAAACTAAAAATAATTTATAAATACAGATTACATTTAACTAAATATCACCATATGTCATCATGTACAAATTTTAGTTACATTAATTAATTAACAACTATCAAACATTATAACATATTTATTAATAGGTAATAAACGACGTTCAGCACAGAATTCCCTTTCTTTTAAGGAATATTTAATTTTTCCTATAGCTACCTGTTCAAAATATAATTCTATAATGAATAACAAGTATGACTGTGTTGTAGACTAGAATTATTGTTTAACTGAATAAAATAGTTTGCAAAAAGAAAAGAATTTTGCACAGAAGTTTCTTTACAATCATTTGTACAATCTTCTGTGTAATACATTAATCTATATATTGAATATAAATCGAAATTATATTAATATTTTTTAGAAGAAGACACGACGGAGCTACAAATTCTACATCGGAGGCGAGATAACGTGCTGGAACGTGCTGAAACGTGCTCCGCAGCCGACTGCGCAGTTGTATTAGTGAGAAAGCGTTGGATACTCGACGACGTCGATTGGTGGCGGTACTTGGAAGGTCGCACGCTATTGGTCGAGCTCCATGGGTCTTATCGGGGTGCTTGACTACAAGTGTGCTATGTTGCCACGTCATAATGTTGTTGCATCAGCTAAAGTTTCAGTTTTCTCAGCAACGTCGAATTGAATTGACCGTCAAAGGTCACAATACGTATTTCTATATTTTAAATAATCATCGAGACAACATTTTTCCTTTAACTATACCCGGGAAATAATAGTTTTAGTCACGGAAGTGGGGGTTGAATTAACAATTGGCAACACTGTAATTGCATCACTTGCAGCAACGCTTCGGTTGAACTGCGCAGAATTCTTAGTCACTAAACAACCGTGTGTAATTCCTTGGTGATGACTAATGATATCTTCCTGTTTGACGTTTGATGAAATGTTGAAGAAGATTAATCAACATAAGGACGCATTCTAATCAATTTACTGTATCGTAAGTAATTGAACAATTTAAATTATTAAAATAACATATATTTTTTTAAGTTTATCTTCCTCACAAAGTTTGAAATGTGGATTTAAGTAACAAAATTAAACTGAAACTTAATAGTTGCTTTTTATGAATGTGAAAAAAGATACAAAAAAAAAATAATAAGTTATAATATTACTAATACTAATAAAAAATAACAAATTACTAATACTGATGAAAAGTAATAAATTACTTACAATAATAATAAGTAGCAGCAAATTTGTATAATTTTAAAAAACCAAAAACAAATTTTCTATAAATATAATACAATTTGAAAAAATATAGTTTACTATATTGAAACTATAAATAATTTAATAAATTCTTTTTTTATATTTTATTCATTTATAGCATACGAATGAAATTACTGATGCCAATTTAATACCTTTTAAATAAATTGAAATACTTATTAATAGCAAATTAATACTTAAATAAATTAAGTTTGATTAATATCAATTTAACACTCAAACAAATTAAAAGTTCTATTAATAACAATTTAATCTTTAAATAAATTAAAAATTCTATTAGTATCACAATAATAATTCTTAAATAATTAAAATAATTTTATTTATACGAACTTATTTTGTAAATAAAATAAAAATTCGGTTTATGCAATCTTAATTTTTAAATAAATTAAAAGTTCTATTAGTATCGATCCAGTAGTTATTATATAAATTAAAAATTGATTTCGACTAATATTATACTAATTCTTCCTATCAAATATAATTTTTCTAATTTTTTTTTATATTTCTCTATATATCACATTATTACTTTTTGTAAAATATTTGTGCAATTTTATTCAATACTTTTTCATTTGCAATATTAATTTTAGATCAACAATTGTTACTACAACAGATCATAAACATGTATTTACAGAACTTAATGATGTTTAGAAGATGGCGCCACATATGCTAAGGGACTACCACTCCACTGGAGATCCTGGCAGGTACTCGTTGAGGGCAACCAAGCATAGTGAAAACATTTTCCCACGACTGCCTCACGTGGATACTTCAAAAATAAACGGAAAGGACGATTTCTTTCTTTGCATGGGTCTTCTAAAAAGATCTCACCATAAATCTTCAATTGATGATAGCTGCAGGGCAGAAACAATGATTCCTGTTGGTGTGATGTTACGTGATTGTAGTGTTGTTATCCTGGGAGAGAAGTGTAAAATATGCGGCAGGCTTTATAAGTGTAAAACGGACATAAATGTGCATATGCAACAAAAACATTATTCTTATTCAACAGAAGAAACTCAGTGTAAGGAGTATAACGATGAAATATACTCAAATACTTCTTCACCGCATGCGGTTAAAAAAAAATCAGTAAAAGAGTTACAAATAACTTTCAAAATAGGACCAGAAGTTTTATCGACACGTTCGGTGAAACGAAAACACCTCAAGAGGAATGCGATTGACACTGGTACACAAACCGAATTATACAATTCCGAAATAATCACGGATAAAGACGGTTATGAAAGTAGTGTTTCTCATATCGATCCTCCGTCATTCTGCACTAGTCCTTCTCAATGTAGCAACCCGACTTTACATGAAGTAAATACCGATCGATATGTGAATAGCAACATTGTGACGGGTCAGGCTTTCACAGACGGGGAAAATATGGCGTCTGAGAAAAACCTAGCTTTAAATAAAAATAACAATTTCACTCAAACTCTTACAATTTCGAGTTATTCGATATCTAATAAGGAATTCGACCTTATAGAACCTTGTTTACCGACAATTTTGAATTCCAAAGAGAAAAGCGATACTGCTATAATAACAACAGACGAACATGGCAGACAAAGAGATATAAATGCAAATGAGATACTAACAGATATTTCTGTAGAGAGTTTACAAAACCCGATGAGGGTGACTATGGAAAATTCAGCGATTCCAGCACACCATTTAACGACTCAATGTCAGTCAGCGCCCCCTCAACAACCAACATCTGAACTACATTCAACATCATCCGAAGAACCACCAACAAACCACCGAAGATCAACATTTTCTGAACAATTATCACCTCCTCAACTGTCTTCAAGAGGTCGTAGACAGTCAATACCTCTCGAGCAGTCGCCACCTAATCGACAGTCGGTACTTTCTAGACAATTATCTGTGCCTGAATTACAGTCAACGCCTTCTCAACAGCAACCGTCACCTCAGCAACCGTCAACACCTTTACAGCAACAAATATCTAATCCCGTTAACCAACAACCTGATGATGAAATACAAGAAGTGTTACGCATTGTTAGAGGACGCAGTAACAGCAAAAACATCAACCAAGAATCACCGAACCGTTACGAGCAGCTGTTGCTGCATGACGTCATTGAAGATATGCGAAAAATGGAGGAACGAGGTTGGCACTTGTTAGAGAAGAAGTTCATGAAGAAAAGGAAACGCGCACGTAAAAATGGTGACGTAAACGAGCCCGTGAAAAAGAAAAAGAAGACGCCCAAATCAAATGACAAGCACAGAACAAAAGATTCAAAAAAGGAGAAACTTAGAACGAAAGCGCAGAAACAAAATGGTGCTGTTGGAGACGTCTTGAAGGAGAACCTGACTTGTCATGGTAACGTGAACAGTATGGATGAAATGTTGCGTGGCTACGGTATTAATTTTTATAATGACACGTTCGAGGTAAACAATAATACGGAGAACATTCAGGAACCCGTCCGCCATTTTCTCGCCCCGTGTTCGGATGCAACGGAGAATAGGGGCAATAGACCGATCGTAATAGATCTAGTCAATGACACCGATGAATAATCGACAATAGAAACAATATATTGTAATGAATGGTGATACATAGATGTGTAAAAGCATTGTCAGATTGTAAAGAATGATGATAATGATGAATACGTTTCCAGAATAATGCAATTGGAAAGCGTCAATTCAGTACGACTACGTTTATGTTCATGGAGTTCTACATTTCTGTTATAGATATGAACATATTTAAACAAAGGAACACGCGAAACTCTTACTCTACAATTTTAGTGCAATTTTATGGATTTATGGAACGAACAGTTGACAAGAAGAGTAACTTTCCGCCACGATATAGCGGGATCGTAAAATTCTACAAAAGCCAAAGTACGATTTCCGCAGAAATGTAGTGCGATCGCAACTCGATTTTACAATCGAGTATAATTTATAATCTTGCTATGTCGTAGCTGAGACTGTAGACTTCCTTCGTGCTCAGGTCACAAATGAGGATCTCGTATTTCATGAGATACAGTGTGTTCGTAAAATCGTCCGAGCGTGCAAAAGTATGAAATTCAAGATCCGTAACATGAGATTCGGAAGACCAGAAACTCGAACTCCGTTCAAAACCGTGTGGTCTACGCTACGATATAGCGACATTGTAAAAGTCTTCAGAACTCAGAATATATATTCCGTTAAAATATAGCGTAGTTGTAACTCGGGTCGGTCGGTAAAGTATACGTGTTTAATTCCGCTTTACAAGAGCCTTTTTACAGTGTGTAAAGTGAAAACTAACCTCAAAATTAAATGGTTGTATTTGGGTTTGGGAATATAGTACGGTCGTAAAATCTATCAAGTGTGGATAAACAAAAAATTCAAGTGCTGTGATACGAATTGCGGAAGATAATCTCGAGCCTGTCTCAGAACTGTAATTTCTCGATTGCAGTCTTAACAATCTGAGACATTTTCGACCACGCTATACAATTTAAACCCAAGTATACGTTTATTTTTTGTGTAAAATTTTTAAAGCATAAGAAATAGGGGCAAACGTTTCAAATGATACTTTGCTAATATAGCAAGCGTTACAAATTTGTGTTACTTTTTGAAAATATAAATTATAGCTTGCATACTTTTATTTATGTCGATTAAAGATTTGCAATGTTTCTTTCGAAGTATGTATTGTGATATGTTTAAAAAAAGTCTCGGACGGCAATATTTCAGTGTTGTTAATATTATGTTTATACTATATATATGTATTGTTATATATTGTAAAGAGTACATAAGCGAGATATAGTATTGTTGCCAAAATGCTACAAATGTAGATAAATTTTTAATATAGTCTTTATGTAGCTTCAAGTCAAGATTTAATTTACATTTAGGTTTATAATATAAATTTTATTTACATAATATGCGCATATATAATGAGCTTTAAGTATATTATTATTTGCTATAACTAATTTATGGTGCAGCTACTCAAATGTACTGTATGATAGACATTTCAGTGCCTATTTAATGTATACATAAATAATGTTTCTTTTGTACTTTTGTATAATAAATGTTCCTTTCTTTACAAAAGTGATTGATGTTCTTATTTTGTGACAACCTATTCCACGATTACATGCAAATGATTTTGCATAAATTAAGAAAATTATTATTATCCACAAAGAGCTCGGTTTATCTACCGATGGAAAGTGGTATGTAGTTAACCACGATACGATGGGAACGTATAGTCAACGTCTTAATATAGCAAGGTCGTAAAATTCTTGGGTAACCAAGATACATGAAATCTGCACACCGAACCATCAGTTTAAAAGAGATAAGGACCTGAAATTTCATTCAGAACCACGTAACGAAAGGTTTTTCCCATCTTGAACGGAAGAACGAAATTCTAAACAGAACGAACATACGGTCCTGGAAATTTCTATTTCACTGGTCCCCATTTGCCAAGGGATTAATTTACGACCTTACTATATCGCGACAAAGACAAAGACGGAATTCCCGAAAATACTTCCCCACCGTTTTAACTATGGTATTAGGGATTGACAAAGTGATCTATGACAGAAATAAGAGCATAACCCATTCGCGTCCCATCGCACTTTAAGGGTGTAAAAACTAACCTCAAAATTTAAATAGGCATTCCTACTTTTTCACGTATGATTCTTAACTTTTGCAAACTTTGTAAATCTCTTTTCGCGTACGATTTTTAACTTTTACGAAAGTATACAAACTCTTTGCATATTGTTTGAAAAAATAATGAAATAAATAAAACTATTTAGTTTATATGTTAAAAATTCACAGAGGAATACAAAAATTTGTTTTGCATTTTTATAGTTTATTATTTGAGGTAGTTTGTATCAAAACGTAAAAACGTAGAATATATGAATAAATCAGTAAATAAATAAAATAAATCATTAAAGTCTCGCATTATGTACGAGTAAAACTGCGTTGCACTTGGAAAATTTATATATGAATTTAAATTGATTATAAAACGAACCGTGAATAACAATTAATTGTCAATAAAACATCCATTTATTCGTCCTTCACTGATACCACATTGTTTGGTACTATATACAGAGTGTACCATTCAAATCAAATCACTCAAAGAACTTTGAAAATATTGATGATATAAAAATATATTTTAGACAGATGTTACGTAATTTCGGGTGGGGTGGGGGGCAATCATCTGTTAAAAATAGCTTTCATTTACATGGATATATAGGAGAGATATGAAAGTCAACTTTGTTTTTTAAATAGAACTATTTTTTAATATACTGCTCCATGTAACTCGTTATTCGCTACATAACTGTATTAAGTTACTTATAGCGAAAAATTCTTAGTTTACAAGATATCATTTTTATACTGGATAGCGGCATAAATACTAATGTACACGTTTTAGCATTTACTTTCCTGAAGTTAGTACTCAAAAGTATGCTTTTCAGTCTGAATGCAGACATTTATGATTCTTCAACTCTTTGTAACATTTTTACGGGAATTTGTTGGCACGCCTCAAGAATCATCTCTTTCAGACTGTTTAGTGATGTACCTTCTTCCATACAAACATGTTTGAAATATCTCCATGAGAAAAAAAATCTAAGGACGTCGAATCTGGTGATCTTCACGAAAATTCGATACCGTCATTCCGTCCAAACGTTTATTTACAAGCATTTACAGAAACACAAGATGTTAGGTTTGACACATATTAGCTATGTTGAAATAGCTAATATTTCGCAATACTAAAAGAAAAGTATTTTCTACATTAACGATATTATGCTATAAGTGACTTTTGTGTAGGGAATAATGAGTTGCATCGAATAATGCACTAAAAAACATATTTTATTTAAAATAACACAGTTGACCTTCATATCATCTTATCTCGTTTACGTAGACCACTATGTTCGAAATCATATAACTTTTGTTTCGAATATACAATATTTTGGTGATCAATATCTCTGAAGATAGTTGAATGGATCAATTTAAACAGAATATCCTCTATACATAGCAACATAACACGCATTAATTGCAAATACTTTCATGTTTATGTGTGCACTATATTAATAAGTATTGGTATATTGCCAAGTAACAATACTATGTATTTAAACGTTAAAACATAAGAGTTAGAGAAATGTTTTGAATTTTCGAAACAGTTTAATATTAGGATAAATGCTATGAACTTGCGACAACAAAATTTTGAACGAAGAATTTTTCTTAAGAATTTGTAAATTGTATTCTCAATAAAGTACCTTTTTAATCCCTATACAAGGTGTCCCGTTGACTCTATTAGAAGACGTTGTCTTTAAATTTGATGTTACGCAAAATTGTCAAAAGGATGAATTATTTAGTTCAGTGGGATAAATATGGTACACAAAAGCTTATTTTCTTTAATTAGATACTTGTATCGTCATGATATAATATCTAAGGACAAGATCAATCCAATGACCTTCATGTGACCTTGAATATGGAAAGTTTGAAAATATTTGATAATAGGTGGAAATGATGAAGTAACTGCTATTATTGTCGATTTATAGTAATTGCTACTAGAACATTGACAAAATTATTACCATCAATATTATTTATTCATTTGCAATTTTAGCTTGCTAAATTTTGTCGGCATTCACCTAATACCAGGTACGTATCAACACCATTAAATGTATCCATTTTCATTTGAAATTTCTTCAAAACGATTTTGTACAATACCAAAAGTAGACTAAAGATAACGTATATGACACCTTCAGCATTACTCACTAACACTGCTTCATTTTAACATAACAATTAGTGACAATGAGCAATATAAACTTCATCATTCGTATTCAAAGTCACGTGAAGGATATTAAATTGGTCGTGATCTCAACTATGCCATGATAATACAAACGTATAATTCTGTTTAAAAGCACACTGATTAACTTGAAATCTTGACAAAAGGTTGTTTACAATAATATTTGTCTTTGCGAATGAAATTCATTAAAAATAACAAAAGTATCGTCATATAATACAGTTAGCGGGACACCCTGTATATTATCCAAGAACGATTAGCAAAGTATGTCAAAGAACGATCTCGTAATCGATGAAGGATAAACGATTATTCAACATCTTTATTAAAGTTTTGGCATGCGCGAGTGGTCCAGTGGATTACCGGCTTCTCGTGAAGTGGCTCCTTCCGGTCGCGTGAAGCACGGCGTACCGAAGACTCCGAGGTGACGCAAAAGTGGGACCGCTTCCGACAGTTGGTGCTCGATCAGCGGAAGTCAGTAAGCCGCCACATATATTCCGTGAAGGGTTGTATGTATGTCACGCGTAAATACCGAAGGCACAATTAAACTGCAAGACGAGGCAACGCATTGCACGGCTGCTCGGCATAAACTGATAAGCCTAGAGAACTGCTTCACTCTCTCCACCTCTCTTCAAGGAGATTCGATCTTGCTTTCCGTCTTCCCTCATCGGGGAGACGAGACAATTACGGCTGGTTGTGAATTAGCATATAGAGAAAGAGGCTGTTTCGTAGTTGCAAGACAACTGATGTTGATCGTCATAGATCATTTATTGCTGGAACTTTAATCGTCATTTTATTACGAGTAACTTTGAAACGCCGATCAAAGAGGATTATGCTTCCTCCTTCGAGAGATTTATGAAATAGTTTCGAAGATTTGAAGGCGATGAGAACTCTTTTTGAGAATAGTTGATTTAAAAAAAAGTAATATGGAACATATACAATGGTAGTAAGTCATTCTACTTTAGTACTGATCATTGCTATTAGATAGGACTCAGAGTGGGACTATTCTTCCGCCTCCAAATGCTGAATGGCCCTAATCTTATCTCAATAGAAGAAGTTATTTGAGTTGAAATGCAGTATACAATGTACAGTGTACTCTCGGTGCATTGTTATGTTCAGAATTGTCGGAGCAGAAGACTCTTGAAATATGTTGGTTGGCCAAAACGTTTTCTTCTTTGACATTGCAGCGATCCTCCTTAGAACCGATCCATTCTTCAGCCAAACGCGCACACGGTATATTCGCGATCTAGTACGTGATTATGCAGTGAGTGGCAAGATAATGTATGGCGATATAACTTTAGGCTGTACTACAAGTTATGATATAACGCTTAACTTAGGATGATAGGGCAGCGCCACATATATGTGAAAGTTCGTGTAAAGGTGATAATATAACAACAGTCTATTATAAATATAAAGCATATAAGATATTCGTGTAACGTGAAGTTATAAATAAAAACTGTGTTAAATTTAAGTAACATTAGACACTTGACTCTTAAAACAAAATAAGAGAACCAGGCAGATCTCAAATAAAAATTCTAAAATTATGTACTGATAAGTTTACGTTAAGCTGTCTGAAAAGTGTTACAAATTCTTTTTTAAGAAAATGGTGGAAAATTTTTGAACATTTTGTGATATGAATGTATATATAAAGGAATTATGTCAGTATACTCTACAGAACTAGTTAGATGTTGATAAATGGCGGTACAACCGGAAAAGGCGTGACTCTACATGAAAAAGCAAAAAGAAAATATGGAACAAAGTTTTGTCATGTGCAGCTGTAGTTTCGAGAAAATTAAATTTGAAAATTGTTTAATGTATTGGTAAGAAAATGCGTTTACGACAAAAAATAACATTTTAAATTACTTTTTTGCTAATTTAGCGAATAGACGTTACAAATTAAAACTGAAACTACATACTTAACAATGTAGTTATTAATGTCATTTAAATGTATTATTATTTGATACATTAATACATATACATGATGGATATAATTATGTGAAAAGTAAATGTAGGGTTGCGTCTAGAACTTCTTGTGCCCCAAATTGGAACTTTCTTATAGAAGGAAGAATGAATGTATATTTGTTTAAAAAACTACAATTTTTTAAATTCTGTTAATTTATATTATTATTACTTGAGATTATAGGAAAATATATGAGATGAAAATAAAGAGGTATAAAGTTATTTTGAAAAATTACACATTTCTATTTTCTAAATGGGATGTGTGTAAACTTATTAATAATGTTCTTCATAACAAAGATTTTTTAATATAAAGTAATGATTTTTTAGTTGTAAACGCGGTCCTGATAAAATACGTAAATAACAAGATTACGAGGAACACTACTTAATAATACATTTTAACGATATCAATAATTTTATTTATTTATAACATCCATTAGTTACATATTGAATTAATGAAAGAATTGAAAGTAAGTTGTATCTTTCTTACAAACAAATTTCCTGAAAAATGTTTTAAAAAGTTTTCAATCTCAATTCTTCCAAAAGTAAAGCTAGACATGCAGAAATTTCATTATATACATATGTATTTTCGACCTATTTTGTTTAGTTATCGAGTACACTGTATTATCATAACTGCAAATCATTAATAGATAAAACAAATTTGAAAGATCAATATTCATAATCAGTTTTTGGTTCATATTTTTATATACTAACAAAAAATTGTCAAATTGAACTTACTTGTGTAGATCTGCTCAAATCCACGCAAGGAAGTGACCATTTTAGTGAAGTAACCTGCATTAAAATGAGCTCGGCCCTCCCCAATATTTCATATAATAACTCAACGCACTTTCATTTTAAGTTAACCTAATTTTATCTTATGAGATAAAAGTTAAAAATTGTTCACTCTTACTAACATAGTAAAAGGTCGCAGAAAATTTCATATTACGAGAAGATCTAAAAAGAGGAATGTACATTTTCATAATTCCTAGGAAAAAATTAATTGAAAAGCGTTTTAACTGCGAGCACGAACTTAATGACAGTAATCAATAAATGTAGGATAGTGCATAAGTCTTTTACATACCTGTGATCAATTTTTCACGTTTATCCCTCCAGCTAGAAACGGATAGTGTGTAGTTAAGTAAACTCTTTCGTATTACGCAAACTCAGAAACTTACCAGTTACACAGACATAGTAATATCAGCTGTTCGATTCTTACGTTCTGTGTCAAAAATCAACTTACCAAATTATAAGCTGATGGTATTTACTTCTAATATTTAGGTTACTTTGAAAATTATACAAACGTGCATATTTTAATAATAACAGTACTTGATTCGATAAATCGTTTTCCCTATTTTTATTGTCAGTGCAGTATATAACAAAACTTACCTGACTATGTACAATAACACAATACAGGATGTTTCAAAATGTGATGATAGTCAAATATCTGATGGAAGAGATATTTTAAAAATGAATGATCAACAAGGAAATGGTAGATTTTCTAAATTATTAGAACTTACTAAATTTTGTTCAATTTAAAAATTTTTTTAATTTAAATTTAGAAATTTTTTTAAATTTCCTTAGCAAGTAAATTGTGTTTAATTAGGAATCCCAATTTTTTCTGCATGTTTATATAATATTAGAAGGTCCTTTTCCGTACGAGGTAAACTTGACTTTAGGATGTGAGACACATTTCGACTTTATCGTAACAAAATCATATTTTTGTAACTGAAAAATCCAGATATTTTTTAGGTTATCTTTAAGTTCTCCTTAGCACTTCTTTAGGATTTCCCTACATTTTTTCTAGAGCCTCCTTAGGGTCTCTCTAGGTTCTTTCTCGAGTCTTCTTAGGATATTCAAGGGAGATTTTTTCGATTGTGCCACAAGCGTTCTACATGTGACATTTGATTGTTGTTATTCTTTTGGAATACACTATATATTTTGCAAAGTATAATAATGCTTCATTTTGGAAGGGATACTTTCGCATCGGAGAAAGTCAATCTACGTTAAAACGATACACTGTTGAACTTTCATTGTTGCGCAATGGAACTTACTCTTGTATCCGTTGTTTTATTGTTGTTGTGAAATACCAAAAAATCAAACTTGTCTCGGTCATAATCAGGAAGCTTCGATATCAGATTACATCTGGATAACTACTCCTTACCATGTAACTTATTTTTCTAAATGTGCATTAACACTATAACCAACGCTAACATAGTAATACATACGATTATCAGCGGATCTTGTTACACCCTCATCTTGTTATAGTAATATTACATGTAATTATATTTACACAGAATTTTATTACATATATGCGCCTCGTAGAAAACATGATTATCTTAATTCTTTATGAAATATTTGTTATTTTTATTAGATAATAATAATATTATAAGCAGTTTGCATATTCCTATTAGAAAATGCAAAATTATTGCTTTTCATATTATAAAACGTTTTCCAGATGGAATTTGTTTGTGCAACAATAGGAAGCCCACAAAAGAACAATAAACATTGTAACAACTCAATGTTATGAAATAAAATATAGATTAATTATTTTTATGTAATTTTATGTACGTGTACAACTATACATACTATAATTGTTATTATAATTTATAATAACATTTGTAATTATTATAGTATATAATAACAAAATAATGACATATTATAAATTGTTGATATAGAGAAAAAGGCCTCGACTCCAATTTTATTCAATTTCGGATATGTTGTACAGTATCTCTGATTGACCTCATTTCCAATCATTGATCATCTTGATTGATTCAAGATTTGTACATATTTCTCAGATATTATCAGTATAATACAGAATGAGTTATTTAACTGTGCTACGAAAGTTTACTTCTAAACTATTTATTGTATGAACAAATGTTTTTAACGAAAACAACAAATATTTTAACAAAAGTATCAAATGGGGCGTGTAATATAATAATCCATTTTTCGGTATTATGTTTTCTTATCAAGACACAACGTCATCTTAAAGATTTTATTTATAATGTGTAGTATAAAATTTTGCGATTCAAAAAAGGTAAAAAAATAATATTCCAAAAGTAAGCAGTTTTAATTACTTCTGTTCTAATACATGTTTTTCAAAAATTACATATATAGAAGATAGTATCTGAAAGATTTAGTTTCTTGATTTGTAAATATAAATAATGCAAAATGAATGAAGAAAAATTTGAGATTTATTATTTTAACAAAGATCAATATTTTGTTTGTTATTAGTATTATATTGAATTAAAAGCTTTTTAATTATCTTTTATTAATGATTGAAACATTATAGTTTAATGTTATAATTTAATCTTTTACTGAATTTTGAAGTAGTAATGTCGTCGTTTCTTAGGTTGTTAGAACACATATTTATTTATTAATTCAATCATATAGAAAGCTTAATACATTTGTGCAATAAATTTCTGATACGTAAATAAGACAACTGATGAAGAAAATTGCACTACTTGGTTGTTATTTTTTGTTAGTAAAGTCTTTTAATAATACGACTTTAGCGACATCTGTACACGTCGCGTACATATATTGACGCGTTATTTGTTTCAAAGAAAATCTTTCTAATAAAATGGTTCCAGTGACATCTAACAACACTACTGAGAAAGTAATAACAATAGTTATAAAAACTACATCAAACTAGAATAAATTAGATAAAGACGAATACATTTTTTCAAAGTTGGAGTCTAGTTAGACGGTTTCCGAAAATCATAAATTAAATTTTTGTCACCAGAATGGTTAAATTCATTTTCAAGATAAAAGTCAAGAATTGTTCGTTTGGTAATAAAAAATGTAATATTTTATAAATAGATACGTATTTATGTTATTATGTTGCTATTATCTCGGTTAACATACTAATTCCATCTTTCAAAAAGCATAAAAATCAAATACGTAAAAAAGTATGTCCATTGAAGAAAGAGAATGTTTAAATACATACATACGTTACTAAAAAAAGTTAAAATTAATTAAATACATATGTTCCCCTCTGTTGCACTGCTAGCGAGTGTTAAAATTGCTGCGTGCGCATGAACTTTTATAGGCCCATACATGGCGCGCGAGTTTCAAAGTTTTAATATGATCCTATTTCCAATCATTCGGAAAACCCGTACTATACAGCTTCGGGAAGTCTTTTGAAAATACAAGATCTGTAATATATTCAATCCTAACACATAATATTGAACGATTGTCGAAGTTTCGAGAAAAAGTCGAGTAAATACAGATTTCTTCGGCAAGAACATTTCATACAAGAAACGGTATTTAAAAAGAAAATGAACAAATTCAATGAACTGTATACTCTGTAATTTTTGGTTCAATAACCTCAAGGACACTACGTTATAATAAATATTGGTAAAAATATATCGCTGGTTATTTTAATAAATGGTTTTACGCATTCATACAAACATTTTTATTATCATATAGCATAAAAAACATAAAATGAATAAAAATAGTAGTAAAAAAAATTAAAAAGGAATTTAAAAAGTTTCAAATTATATGCTACGTCTTCCCGTACCGCCGAATAGCCACAATAATGCAATTTTTTGCATTGTTTCATTTATTTTTGCGTATTTGCAGTTGAATAAAAATAATTAAATTTTTACTAACTATTGTTTAGTCATGTTAATAACTGGTTAAGTAACAACAAATAGAAAAAGTCTCGACCACGTAGAATTTTGATTAAATAAGTTACATGAATAAAAGCGAAAAGATGGGGGATGTAAAGTTAATGTTAAAATTGTTTCGCGGATGCCCGGTAATGGCTACATAGTTTAAAAACTACAATTGTAGGATCTATGCTATACAATACAGAATACATACTTTCTATTCTATACTGTAGAATGTAGAATATGCTACATATTTTCGACATGACCTTGGTTTTAAGCGGACGACTCTATTCTCTATACTAACAGTCACTAAACTACAGCCCTTCAAAGATTTTCATCTGGCTCCCGACATTTATATATAAATATTAGTAATTTTGTCATTTGGTTGTGAATGCACAACAGTTTTTCTGTTGTCTTATTGTGATTTGATATAAGACTTCCAAATAGTGAACTTATAATGAAGGGAGTTTTAATTAAAATATAATAGATTTTCAATGAGAGTATTTTGCATCCGAGCCTCATGTTTTTAAAAATTTCAATGTGGTTCGTTTCTCAAAAAGTTTACTATATGCTCTCAAATATAGATTCTACTACTATAGAGTATAGAGACTGCAGAGTACAGAATATAGAAGATACAGACTATTATAGAGTACAGAGGCTGTAGAGTATAGAATATAGTGTATAGAGAATGGGAGGTATAGACTACTATAGAGTATAGGGACTGTAGAGTACAGGATATAAATGATATAAAGTACTGTAGAGTACAGACTCTAAAGAGTGTAGAATATAAGAGGTGTAGACTACTACAGAATATACAAACTATAGAGTCTGAGATATAGAAGTTATAAACTACTATAGAATATAGAGACTGTTGAATATACGTATAGTATAGAAGATATAGACTACTATAGAATATATGTATAATATAAACTACTATAAAGTATAGAGTTATTCACATAAAACCAAACCCATGTTCAAGACAGCACCCGAAAGTGGCAACAGCGCAGCGCCTGAAGCGTAAACATAACTACATTCAAACACTCGTTTGGCTAGAGGCATTTGAACAGAAGGTAATGCAAAGTGTGATGGAAACGAAGGAGATACATGTAGTTGTGTTTAGAGTGGGACGCACTGTGATCAGGCTGTTCTTTTCATACACTAAACGATGGTATTGTCTCGCAGCGACAAATGACCGCTGTGCATAGATTTTGTTACCGAAAAGGATAATTCTTTTAGAAAAACTTTTCTCATCTCATCACTTGAAGCGTATATCTTTCTTGTCTATAGATTATTATGGAACTTTGTACTGGGGTTTTTTCGGGTCACTAATTAGGAATTTGCAGCTAAAATTTAAAAAGTCTGACATTTAAAATGGCGAATTTAACTTTAAGTTTGGCAAATTTAATTAACTAATATTATTAAAATACGAGTCATGTTTGCGAAAATTATTGCAAAGGATTTTTCCATATCCCCGATTTTATATTTAAAGTCAAATTGTACACTTGTCAGTTTTTAAAATCGCTGATTGCAAATTTCTAAACATAATTAAAATATTAAAAATAACAGATCCTAAATGATGAATTGAAATTGCTAAATATAGAAAAGTAAATAGTATACAAAATTTGACATAAATATGTGCAAATCTTTTAATTTCTATGCGCTATTTTAGGTCCACAGAATTTATCTGTTACATCTGTTATATTTCCAGATTATAAGAAAATAAAAATTTCTTCTTAGGTAATGTTTGTGTAAAAATATTTATTTTATACCAGACCGGGATTCTGAAAAATTGATTTGCAAGATAATAACTTGCTAAATGTGCTGCTTAAAATTCAGGACAGCGTCAGCTAAAAGTTCACCGCAACACGACAATCCCATCGTTCGTCATGAAAGAGGGACAACACAATCGCAGTGCTTCTCACTTTTATCACAACTAGATGTGTTATTGTTAGTTGTGTGTATATTAGGCGTTGTTGCCATTTTCGCCTGATGTGTCGCGTACAGGTTCGTTTTAAAATGGATGACTCTGTAGTTCATGTAATTCAAATGAGTTAAATTATTTATGTTTGTTAGCGACAACGTATTTTTGAGGGTCGTCAAAGGCAATTAGTCCGCCGCTATTTTGCTTTCGCACGATTTACGATAGGGATGGACTGTGTGAGGTCTGAACAAGAGGATGGTCGTAAGTGGGCAATTGAGATGACAGACGATGGCCACTGACTTGAAGTCATATGGCAATCGGATGTCGCAGGCTTATTTGCAGAAAATTTGGAAAGGCAATGCTACCCACCATGATGTTGCCGAGATGAATAGAAACATTGTTCCTCAAGTGCCTGGCCACGGAGTGGGAAAGACGAAGATGCATTCTGGTTGTTATAGGATCGAGATAAAATAACTTTAGTCTAATTTTACACACGACTTCACCAAACCGACTCACAAAGTGACGGAGACACAATTTCTAAAACTATAGACTAAAATTTCTTGTCGATTTCCATTTATATGTATATTAGGACTTGTGCAAGAGAAGGAGTATGATTCTTTCTGAGCTTCTACTCTGATTCAACTTTTATTCTGGATGGCCAAGAGTTCATGATGATGATTTTACTCGTACACATCGCAAACAGCTAGCCATCCAGGGATATCATCAAACTATAACTCGCGCTCGCAAATATTACCCCAGAACCAGAGAATGAATACCAAAATTTTTATAACATCTATCGAATAAAACTGTCAATAAATAAACTATATATAAACAAACCTCAAATCGTGCAGAATAAAATTCAAAAATATATTTTTACATATTATGCTCTTCTCTACACAACACTTCAGTAAATATGCACTTTCAGATTCAACTATGTAATAAAACACAACCCTGCAAAATAATAATTTCTTCATCGTTCCCAAACCGTATTATTTTGTGTCTGAATATGTTAATATCATTTCATAACGTCATGATTTTAATAAATTAAATGTACTGTATTTCTGATACAAGCTGTTTTAATAAAAAGAGCAACGATGTATAACATATATACAATACATGAAACATATGTAGCACGTACACGTTAGACCACAAAAAATTCACTCGAATGAAGGACCAAAGTGGACAATTTGTTATAGATCGTTAATACGCCGACGTTAATTAGAACATTGTGTTCTAACATAATTGTACGTTATCAGTGAAAGGACATGTCACTTGCAGCAAACAGAATACAATTTATTTTCTTGCTAACCAGAAACAGAAATTCAATCGTCCTCTTCTGGTTCTTTCTTCCTGTGTACCTTTACTCTCCTCAGTTCGGTAAACTGTTGCAAACATTTCTCCACCGCTGTGCGGACATCTTCCTCGTTTTTTTCCAAGGTCAATTCGAGAGAGACGAACAGACTTTCCAGATCGTGACAGGGCCACCCTTCTGTCATCGTAGTAATTTTCTGTAGCAATTCTTCCGTTTGAAAATCGGTCAATTTTTCGCTGCTCGACGCGGACAAATTTGTTGGGGATTTATGTTTCCACCGTTTCGCCGGTGGTCCTTCACCTGAAGCGCTGACTTTTCTTTTAACGTTAATTTCTAGACAAACACAGTGTTATTATTAATTTCTAGACAAAACGGAATAATATAGTAAGGTATAGTGATGGGTACGATAGATTTTCTAAGAAAAATGGCGATATGGTTTAAGGGGTTCCATCAATCACATATCATCGTTTATTCGAGAAAATTGTATGTAATTTAATTATACAAGTAATTCTTTTTATCAAACAAAACAACGAAAAAAGCACGGCTCCACCTATATTTCAAAACATATTTCATAATAGCGAGGCATCGGATTTCAAAATTTTTAATTTTTAAATTGTCAAATCCGAAATTATATATTTTGTTAATTCCCAAAAGGTATAGCCGGTTAAGGTGGTCAAAAGTGCCCCTAAACCAAATTCGACTTGCGATGGCTCATTCGATAGCTTATCAAAAAAAAGTAGTCCGTGCCAAGTTTCAACCCTATATCTCATCTGGGGGGGAAGTTATGGGTAAAAACGTGATCGCAACGTTTTTGGCCAATTTCTCCTATTTAGTGACATTCGAAAATTCTGAAAAAAATCAGAGACATTTCTATTTGCAAGGCGCATATTACAGAATTTTTTCAGATTTTTAGATTGAAAACTGGAGCCGTGAAAAATCAAAAACGTCAAAAAAATGCTGAAAATGGCGATTTTGTATTGAAGGAGATGAGGTCCTACAATCATATTTTTTTTATAAGTGTATATTATTAGTACTATCATCCTCAATTTTTTTCAGATTTTTCGGTGAGGTGCGCCGTAGTTAAAAAAATCAAAAACCGATATAATCCTTTAAAAAAGTACTTTCCGCTTCGAATTTGCATGCCTTCTTTTCTCAGTATATTTGTTAAGTAATCTGAAATAGATTCACATTCATAATTGGGACAAATGATATAT
Source organism: Megachile willughbiella (assembly GCA_945859595.2). Classification (NCBI taxonomy): domain Eukaryota; kingdom Metazoa; phylum Arthropoda; class Insecta; order Hymenoptera; family Megachilidae; genus Megachile; species Megachile willughbiella. Next base: position 19,516,907 of record OX243796.1, read on the forward strand.
TAGTTAAAGAAATAAAAATCATTTATTAATTAATTTTACATCGTAATTCGTTATATACCTGAACGTAAGATGTTCCTTCAACGAAAGAATTGGCTAAGTGGTTAGGGGTCCTGCCTCGTAATCTATGCATGTTTTTTGGTCGCAGGTTCGAGCCCGCTGGACTTGGTTTTTTCCATGATACGTTTTTCCATTTTTTTTTCGTTTTTAATAATGTTAATACAGTTTCAAAGTGTTTTAGAACAATTGTTATACATTTCTGCATTCACATGGTATAAAATAATAATAATATACATATATATTATTATATGTATTAAATACTATTGTATATGTATACTATTACATACAGGTTCTGTGTATCGTGTGGATATAGAAATGAATAACAATTATTTAAAAACACTTTGAAACTGTATTAACATTATTAAAAACGAAAAAAAAATGGAAAAACGTATCATGGAAAAAACCAAGTCCAGCGGGCTCGAACCTGCGACCAAAAAACATGCATAGATTACGAGGCAGGACCCCTAACCACTTAGCCAATTCTTTCGTTGAAGGAACATCTTACGTTCAGGTATATAACGAATTACGATGTAAAATTAATTAATAAATGATTTTTATTTCTTTAACTAATATATCATTTGTCCCAATTATGAATGTGAATCTATTTCAGATTACTTAACAAATATACTGAGAAAAGAAGGCATGCAAATTCGAAGCGGAAAGTACTTTTTTAAAGGATTATATCGGTTTTTGATTTTTTTAACTACGGCGCACCTCACCGAAAAATCTGAAAAAAATTGAGGATGATAGTACTAATAATATACACTTATAAAAAAAATATGATTGTAGGACCTCATCTCCTTCAATACAAAATCGCCATTTTCAGCATTTTTTTGACGTTTTTGATTTTTCACGGCTCCAGTTTTCAATCTAAAAATCTGAAAAAATTCTGTAATATGCGCCTTGCAAATAGAAATGTCTCTGATTTTTTTCAGAATTTTCGAATGTCACTAAATAGGAGAAATTGGCCAAAAACGTTGCGATCACGTTTTTACCCATAACTTCCCCCCCAGATGAGATATAGGGTTGAAACTTGGCACGGACTACTTTTTTTTGATAAGCTATCGAATGAGCCATCGCAAGTCGAATTTGGTTTAGGGGCACTTTTGACCACCTTAACCGGCTATACCCTTTCTAAATTCCCATATTTCCGATTTCTCAAATTTAAAAATTCCTAAATCTCCAAATTTCTAAACCACCAAATTTCTAAATCCCCAAATTCCCAACTTCTGAAGTTCCTAAATTTTCAAATCCCCAAGTTTCTAAATCTTTAAAATGCGCCATTTGTAAATACTGAGACAGTCCAAATTTTCCAAACTTCCAAATCCACAAACGCCAAATTTCCAAAATTTACAAATTTCAAAATTATGAAATCCCAACTTCTAAAACTCCTTTTCCCACTTTAAATCGCCATTATTCCTATGCAAGTTTTTTGTATTTCAGTACATTTTCCTTTATTTCATAATTTTAATACATGTTATTAACATCAGTCTTTTGAGTAAATTTGCATCTAACTTAATAAATGTTCCCTAGTTACTGTAAATATGAAAATATCTGCTATTACTAATTACTATACTCATTTACTAATTAGTTCTAACAATTTGTAAGAATATATTATCGCAAATGTAATTTTGCAAGGTTTCTTTAAAAAATGAATGTGAAAACTTAACAGTATTCTGCTTAATAAATTTACACATATTCAATTATATAAAATAAACTAAAAATTAATTGTACAAAATACAATAAAACAAATACATATTCAAAATATAAATTATAAACTCAAATTTACAGTTCGTTTAATCTGATACAATTAAAATAAATAAAATTAAAATTCCATAGAATTGAAAAATTATTACTTGATTTCGAGGCCATCGAATGAGCAGATCGGACGGTGCAAATCTTGTTACGCATTTTGGGCTCCATTTTGTTCCTCCGAGACGTTGACACCTCTTCTTTTATTATAATAATATTATATAAATATTCTCTAATTACCTCATATCTAATTTATCAATGAATCGAAAGATTAATTACTCACGTGCCGCAGGATTATCAACAGGGTCGGTTCGATTTATCATTCTTCTTCTTCGTCCTAATTCTTTAGTTTTCTTTGGACTTATAAATTGTTGCAAATCCACTGTTTCAACAACAAAAATTTCAGAATACATTTTGTTTTCCGGAATCATTTTTTTTTTAATATTCAACCACTACGATAGCCACATTATTTCATCACGTAGATCGAATGATACTCAGAAATGTTCAATTAATTAAAAAAATAAATAAAAAATAATATTTCAGGTCTTACCTATTTAGAAAATACTTAAGTCATATTTTTTAAAATTATAAAAATCTACTTTGGTAATACTAGCTTAGAAAATTCACCTGAAACTTTAGTATTAATTATTAAACTCTCGGAAAAGGCATATTTTGACCCATTTCAAAAAGTGAATTTTATCAATATTTGAAAGTAACTTTTATCAATATGTAAAACTTATAATGTGAGTATGAAAATTACACAATGTAGAAAATTTTAAATATTCTATTCTGTGTGAATATTACCAATTTAGCAAAAGTTAATGTCCAATTTTAAAATACCAAATAAAAAATACAAAAATTTGATACAATTTTTAACATAAAAATATTGTATAATAATACTCTTCCTACATACACCAATATGAAGGTTTATTTGCTGTAACTGTTAATCAGCCATTTTGTATTTTTGCATGACCTTTATTAACCCTTGACGATCACACTGGGGTGTGAAACGACCCCACCCAATTTAGCTTCAATTTTAGCCATTTTATATCCTGAAAATTTGAATAAATACTTCTTTTGAAACTCCGATATTTTTACTATTTTTTCCCTCAAACTGTTATTCCTCAAGAGTGTTTAGCCAAAATTTTAGCTGTCCATATGAAAATCTACAAAATTTGAATTTCTCTGTGAAAACCGTCATTGTTTAAAATTATTTCACATATCTGAAATTTTTCCATAAATCAAAGTTTATACTTCCTAAAAAATATGTATAGAAATATGTTAAAACAACTTTCAAAGATTATTTATCATTTTTTTTTCAAATTAAAATTAGTAGCTTTTTTATGAGAAACAATTTTAGTGGCTGGGGTTTTAAATGATCTAGTGTGCCATGTTTATTACTCTGATGAAGTGTGATCGTTAAAAATTAATAAACAATCTGTAGGTTGAAAATTTTATTCCAGTTTCTGAGTCAGAACGACCTTGAAATCGTATGGAGGGTTAAATACATTTTTAACCCCTTCAAGGATACTTACAAATATGTGGACGTTTAGTTTGTTTTTAAATTCATCAAAGATCACATATGCGTATATTCTCACGGTTTTGGTATATTATAAATTATTTTAGGATTTATTTATATAATTATTACAGATTCAAAATGAGTAAAATATACTTTTTTATTAAAAAATTTAATCATTTTAAACCTTAAAAATGTCATCTCTGAAGAGGTTAAATTCGAATATGGGCAGAACATAATGAGAAATTGTTATTATACCTTGAGAAGATTGATTCGATTCTACATCAGATGAATGAACAAATAACTGTTTGAAAAATAATTGGCGCTGTTGCTCTGCAGGAGATATTACTTCTAGTAGCTCGCCTTGATGTTCGTCGAATAAATTTGCGATCTAATAAATAAAATTAAACGCACTCAAATAATACATTCTGTTCTTGGCAATAACAGAACAAATATATAGTAAGCTGATCGATAATTCTCCGCTTTTGGGACTGTAGATAGAACGCGTGTATTAAACGGAATCTGTTCGTTGCTCACTCGGGTGCAATGTAGACATTTTTTGGACAAGGACATATATGTAAACTTAACAATTTATTAATTCCCAATTTCTCATATTTCGAAATTAACAATATTCAAGTTCTCGAACTTTCAAATTTTCTGATTTCACATTTTTCAAGTAAGTTTCCAAATCCCCAAATTCCTCAGTTTTCCACATTAAAAAACTTATGAATATTTAAATACCTGAACTTTCAAGTAAAGAAATTTCAATTTATCAAATTTTACAATTCTCAAATTTTTAAATATTTTTAAATAAATGTTTAAATATCAATATTTATCAAGTTTCTCAGTTTCCCGAATTCCTTCAACGCGAATCCATATATTACGTAATGTAGTAAACGTATTTTACGGGAGTCTACGGCATGCATATATATATGAACACCTAGCATGAATACGACGCGTTACTAACAGTTTATTATATGACAGAGAATTATTGAGTGAGTACAATAATGGAAATTTCTCTTACATCTGATGGTAAATCTTCTCGTGAACAGTTCGCCGTGGTCAAAATTAACATATATACCGATCGATCTAATCCTTGCATCAAAGACGTAAAAACAGCACGTGCTGCCTCATCCACTAAATCCCACCAAGCCAAGATATCAGGGACGTAAAGCATCGATGGCAGACTTCGCCGAGCCATCTTCATTTTCTATCATTTCATCGATTAAAATGTAATCGTACATTTTAAAACACTTATGGAATACTTATTGAATATGTGGAGAAGTCGTCTAAATATGGGCTACTATTTTATTTTAAGATATATTACCAGTGTTAAATATTTCTAAGACGCATTTCTTGGATATGTACAGGATGTTCCAACGTTTTACCGCCAAACTTTACCAACATATTTAATACGCAAACTAAGAAAAAGATGGTATATTAACAAAGAGTTTTTAACACTTCATTAAAAAGCCATAACAAAAGTACAAAATGACTTCGACTGCGTTGTTTTTCTATGCCACATACAGTGTGACCCAATTTTGTACGTAAAACTTTACCAGCATGTTCCATAAATACGAATGATAAAAAATGTTATATAAACATAGGCTTTTAAATGTTTCATTGAAATATTATGAGGAATATACAAAATGATAATGGACAATTTTCTCCTTTGATATTACGTACGAATAATAGTCGATTATCAAATACTTTTTAATAAATTTTAATATGCATTCAAGAGCTTATGTCCATATAAACATTTTTCATTTTTATTTATAGAATATGCTGGTAAAATTACACGGACGTAACTGGAACACCCTATATGCGATATCAAACAACAGGCAGGTCATTTGTGTTTTATGGCGGTAATTCTGGGACATCTTGTGTGAAATATATTAGCTTCATGATATAGAGTAAAAAAAATGAACCGAACAAAGTAATATTTACTACAAATTATGTATTTGAAATCAAAATAAAAATGTTCGCATTAAAAATTGTGGTCTAAATACAGACTACTCACAAAATAACCTATAAGAAGAGTAAAAGTGCATATTTTCAGGTAGAAATATTTGGAAATATGGTCAAAATTTAGATAAAACTTAAATGCTGATAGTTAATTCACAATGTATATGTCTTGTCCAACTGCACAAGCACTAGATATAACAAAATTAATCATCCAAAGCCTTCTCCATTTCAACACTTTCTTTTATTTTATTGAATATACTTTAGAATAATTCAGAATATCATGAAATGTATCAGTAAGTAGTCTAAATACTAAATGATCTATGAAACTAGATGTGGAGCCTGTATTTAGATAATTTGCTCAAAGACGTTTAAAGCAATATTATTCATACTATACAATGGGATTCACTATGTAACTTATGACAAAATAATGTTTTAATATTGGTAATATAGTACTTTCAACAAATTAGCTCTCGGTTCAACAGATTATTATTAAAAAAATAAAATGAACACACTAGTACGATTCTGTAAGGTAGTAAAATAAGTAAAATTTCACATTCTACAGAATATCATGATAACGATAACAAATCGAAGCAAGTGGGAACTTCTCTCGATATCATTTTTTCCTAAACCATAGGTTCATACTATTTCCACTAGTATAAAACATCTGACATAATTCCATACTTTAACTAGCCCATATTTAGACCCTAGACTTAAACCACTTTCTATAATTATTGAGAATTGTATATGTAAATAAAAAACACGTATTGAAAAATGAAAATAAAAAATAATATAAATGCGACTCTTTAGAAAGCTACTTTTAGTTTATAAAAAGGGTGTTTTTATAAAACTCACTATCAGTCAATATGAAAGGAAATATTATTACAATTGAGCATTACATTTATTTTGAAAGTGACTTAGTTCATTTATTTTGAAATCGTGATATTTAAGGGTTTGCATTTTAATTAATTTAAAAATATCGATTACTGATATCATGGAGATATAATATTTTTATGTTTCTAAAAGTGTTTAAATTACTAGCCCAATTAGTATAATAAATATTATTTAAAAAATAACACATTTTTGGAGGCCATGAACAGAGTTAGCTACTTTCAAAATTAATTAAATAACTTTTTAATTAAAAAAAAATGTAACAGTCTTAAAATAAATAATTAGATTATAGTTTGGTAAATTATAGATTTATATACATTTATATAGACTCAGTCACCATTATCATTTTTTCAGTACATTAATAATATTTCATACTTTATTGTTTATCTGTATAAATTCATCAAATAACACATTTCATAGAATTATTATTATTGAGGTAATCAAACACTGCTACTTTAATAATAATAAGAAAATAAAGTAGAGTTTTTATCTAATAAAATTTTACTACATAATATACGGCATATCTGTTTAAAAGTCTTCAAGATCGACTTGAATCACTTTTAAAATTAAAACTTCCCTCATACCGTTAACCAGTTAATTTTCTGCCCACAGAATCTCAGTAAGTTTGAGTTCATTATCTCCCAACTATTTAATAATAAAAAGGCAACATAGAATTGTGAATATTATAACCAACTTGATTTTTTTTTTAAAATGGGGACAAGCCATTTTCAAAATAAACTGCTCTATTATTCATCATTTTTATAAGCGACAAATTTTAACACATTTAATACAGTTTTAATATATTTAATAAATAAGACCATAATAAACAAAAGATTGTATTCCTTTCTTTGGCATTTACAACCATATTAATTTCCATTCATCAATTATGGACATACCTGTAAAATAGAGACGGCGCTAAAATTTGTGCCGGCCGGGGTAAAAGTCGATATTATTAACACTAGAAGTACCGGCGTTAAATGCACGCTTACTTTAAAATTAAAAATACAGTGAAAAAACAAATAAGTAACTACTGAAGAATTAACTAACATGTACAACTATTCTTTATCTGAACAAAATACAACAGATATTTCCACGAAAATACAGCAATAAAATTATGTAATATTAAATGCGAAGCCTGAAACCAGCCGGGTTTTGACTGATTAGCAATTTTAGTGTTAAGGAGATACAAATATTGCTTGAAAGTTATAATCTTTCAAGATCACAATGGGTACTTCTTTGAAATAAGAAACAACTTGCTTTAAAAGTTTTCTTAACATACTCGCGCCTCTTACGTAGATTTACACAAACCAGAGATGCACCTGTTACCCCAAGACTGAATGTACATTTGCTGCAGCTTAGTAGATGTTCAATGTGCTGAATCAAGCACTTTAGTACTAGGCTATAGTAAATTCTGCATGTAATACAATTGAAACAGTTAATTAGACTTTTAATTTCCAGAAACCCGAATCTTTAAATTTCTAAATACCAGATTCCCAGCTTTACTAATCTGCAGACTTCTAAATAAAGAAATTTCTAAATTCCTAAATTATACAGTACCAAAATTCCCAAATTCGAAATTTTTTAACTTTCATATATTCAGATGTTAGCGTCAAGTCGTGTGCAAAGGTGGCACACGTGCCAGGGTCATTGCACCCCGGACTTTGACCCAGTTCTCAGGGGTCTTATGATGACAATAATATAAACCTATGTCTGCCATCGAGTTAAGGATCGGTGGTAACCGATAGCTTAGGACCGCAACGAGTTCGAAGAGTCGCGGATGTTATTATTAAAGGTCGATGCCTTTTCTTTTGAGTATTACCGAAAGTGCCGTGCCTCGTGGCCGATGACCCGACGTCATGGTGCTGCGTGGCGCGTGCAAAGAGATAAGGGTGTTCTAGTAGGATCTGGCCACGGAGTGGAGAGGATATTGCATCCTTTGGTGAGAGGACCATGAGAGTCCGCACGGCACTTACCCCAGCACCTTTACAGAGAACGATACCTTACCTAATTTTTACAAGTAATATCTAACACAGATACCAAATATCTAAATTCTTCAATTCCAATATTTTTTAATTTCCAAATTCTAAAATACCTAAATTCCTGAATTCCAAAATTCCAAAATTCCCGAATTCCTGAATTCCTAAATTCCCGAATTTCTAAATTTCTGAATTCCTGAATTCCAAAATTCCCGAATTTCTAAATTTCTGAATTCCTGACTTTCTGAATTCCTAAAGTCGTAAATTCCTGAATTCCTGACTTTCTGAATTTAATAAATTTCTACATTCCTAAATTCCTGAATTCCTAAATACTTAAATTCCTGAATTCCTAAATATCTAAATTCCTGAATTCCTGAATTCCTAAATTCCTGACTTTCTGAATTTCTGAATTCCTAAAGTCCTAAATTCCTGAATTTCTGAATTTAATAAATTTCTAAATTCCTAAATTCCTGAATTCCTAAATTCCTAAATTCCTAAATTTCTAAATTCCAGAATTCCTAAATTCCTAAATTCCTGAATTCCTAAATTCCTGACTTTCTGAATTTCTGAATTCCTAAAGTCCTAAATTCCTGAATTTCTGAATTTAATAAATTTCTAAATTCCTAAATTCCTAAATTTCTAAATTCCAGAATTCCTAAATTCCTGAATTCCTAAATTCCTGAATTCCAGAATTCCTAAATTTATAATTTTTTAATTTTAATATGGAATATGTATTAATTTCCTAAATTTCCAAGTCCCCAAATATTTGAATACGGAATTTCCAATTTTCAAAATCTTCAAACTTCCGAAATTTCAAATTTATAAATTCTCAGATTTTCAAATTCTCAAATGTCCATATACGAAACAGTAAAATTATCGAATTTCTAAATCCAAACTTTTCGAATTTTCAAATTCTCAGTTTCGAAAATTTCCAAATCTCTGAATTCCTAAATTACCAAATCTGAAAATTTCCAAACTATCTAATCTTCAAATTCCCCAACCCCGCATTCAGCAACAATGTATTCCGCAGACCGATATACAGTATTTTATTATTTAATTTAATATATTTACAAATCTATCTTTTTATTAGAATTTAAAGTAAAAAGATAAGATTATTTGTTTCCAACTATAGATTTTTAATAATACCGACTTTTTAACGAGCCATAAATTCTAGCGACGTCTGCAAATATACAGTAGCGATCAATGTATTATACTCAAGGGATTTCTTTTTGAAAACATGCGATAGACGCAACTTTAATTAATTTAATAATATCGTTGATAAACTACAATATATCACAAACTTGAGACTCGTGTTAACATATAAATCTCATTTCCATAATACAAAGTAAATGTGAATGTAAGTGTACGTTAAGTATCCTATGTTCCGGCCCTTTGTTACTGGTTGAACGAAAACCTTGACTTCAATTTAAGTGACATTATAATCGGTAGGTGCCGGATTTTTATGTATTTAGGATTGTAAATGAAAAAGACAGAATAACGAAATTGTGTATGTATTTTCTTGTATAGTATAGTGCTCGACTTATATTTAAGTGTTCAATTTTTGCTTTTAATTACATGTATTACTGTTAAACAATAATAGAGTGTAATAAAATATAGAATATATTACATTGTAAAAATAATGGATTATAACATAATGTACAATATATTATATTGCAAAAAATAGTAGATTGTAACATAATATATCATAGTTTCTTAAACTGTAATCCACGGACCCCTACAGCCATTACCGAAGGTCTGAGAAACAATTTTGATGTTAATTTTATATCCTCCAACTTTTCGCTTTTATTCAAATAACTCGTTCAATAAAAATTCTATATGGTTAAAACTTGTTGTATTTGTTGTTACTTAATTAGTTATTAATATAACTATACAATAATTGAGCCATAAATTAAGAGTCAAAATATAATTAAAGTGCCTAGGGTTGGAATAGGGTTCGCAATAAAAATGTTTATGAGGAGGTCCTAGGAGCACATAAGATTAAGAATCCCTGTATTATATTGTAAAATAAAATTATATTGTAACATTACAATAAAAATATCTGTTCTATTCCATCGGTCAACGTCATAAAAAATGAAATGTTTTCTTTGAATATAATAATTTGGTCACCCACTGTATTATAAGTCATGATTTATCGTTTGTTTACTTGAATAATGGCTTCCTCTGCTGCCCTTCCTGTTTCCTCGAATAAAGTGGTCACGTCTAGCATATGGCAAGGTAAATGTTCCAGAGTATGAAGTAACGCCGGTCCCAGATGGCGAGTATGAGAGTCATCGTCACCGCACAATAACATCCTGGGACAACTAGTTGACCTCGATGCAGCTTTGCCAGTGCTATAAAAGAATTTTCTCAAAGCTTTTCATACCGTTCAGGTCAACAATGACCTGAATACGAAATGCGAACCGTTTAGGTCATATTTCGACACTTGAAGTGAAGAACATTGTAACTTTTGTTACTATATTTTGCAGTTGTAACACAAAGGTTGACCTTTTTAGGTTTCGGTTACAATTAGAACTATTTTTAACCATCAACCATTATTAGAACTATTTTAATGTGGACTAAAACCGAGAGTCTATTTTCTCGGTCTTAACAACATTGTATTTTGATTTACAAACAATATGAAATTGAATTACTTGTCCAATTTGTTATTATTAATATTTTATAATGAAATAACATTATATTCAAGTTTAGTGGAGGTTATTTTTAGTTGTAATTTTCTGATAAATTAAGGTACCATTTTTTCACCATAAGTATTTAGGTGTTTTTATATAAATAATAAAAGTAAAATAATTATATGCGAAATTACAGTTCATCAATGTTAATTTATAAATAAAAATATAATTAGAACAATATTGTAAATAAAGTTACAATATTATCATTACTAATTTTTATGATGTTGCATAGTTCAGTTAATTTAATAATAGAGTTAATTCAATGCACAATTATGATTGTTTGATTTTTTATTATGTTGCTTTCCTAAAGATTGATTTTTTATCATTCTTACGCGCTTCGATAAAGTAAATACTTGATAATGATGGAGAATATCAAGTGCTTTTGGTTCATTTTTTCGACATGTTTATTTTTGTTACTGGTAATATGTAAGACAAACTTTATAATGGCGTTTGTTATAAATAGCTACAGAAAAAAAATGTTTTAAGTTGTACTTATTTTAAGAAGTGTTATGTTGCTATCTACGAATTTATTAATCTAGAGTCTAACACTATTAAAATTTGAGTTTCTCTTCAAAAGTATTTGTTCCCAAATCGATTTTACAATCATGACTTACCCTAGCTGTATGAAACACCCTGTAGTTGTCGCGAGATGTGCGGTCGACGCAGTGTCAATCACTTTGAAATATATAGTAATTTAATGCTTACATGACGTCGCAAATCAACATTCCTGCAGGACAAAGCATTTCAAGTTGAGACAAAATGCGTGATAAATTGTCTTGAAGCAAAGGCTGAAGTTTAAACGACAGAGACTTCACGGGTGCGATTGCGACACGATGGGAAGCCGGTGTTATATTCTGTCGAGCCCTCAGGAAATCTTGTTTCTCAACCTATCATAATAATGTTCGCAATATTTTATGAATTTGAATAACACGATTAATAGAAGTGTGTATCCGATATTACGATCAGATAAAATTAAGCAGGGACAAGTATAAAACATGGTTCTGAGTATATTCGGAGCTGGTATTAGAATTCTCAGAATTCGATATTATTGCATTCATTGTTCAGAATCTTGCAAACCATATTTCTATACATACACTTAATCCTCTATTAACAAACATATTTTGTTACATTTCGTAAACAAAGTGTGGGCAGTTTATGTTGTTTTATTGTTTGAGACTTTCAAAATATCTTAGGTACTGCAACACTTGTCAAAGACTTACTATATTATACAATCGTTTGTTAGCTTAAATGTTTAAAACCTCAATAAAAAATAAAATTCAGAAAAAAGTCTTTGATTTGAACCATCAGCCAAATTGCATATAGAACAATAAACTTTTAAGTGCAATTATATATTCAATTAACGTATTGTTATTAAGTATCTACATAAAAGCGGAGATGTTTAAGTAATTATTAGGTCATATTAAAATATCAATATTTATATACTAATTACGTAAAATATTTGGCAATTAATGGATCTTACTCTGTTTAATTTTGAAGAGGTGTCCGAATCCATGTATGCGTTCTTTTAACGGATATAATTGAAAAGTTATTAATTTATTAAAATATCTCATATTCATGAAAACGACGTTGAAAATAAAATGCAAGTGAAAATGTAGCGCACAAACGGCAATGAAATAGAAATCTAAATATTAAAAGAAATTAATCAAAATAGAATAAAATTCCTATTTCACGTTTAAAATCAATTAATGTTATTTTATTTGTCAAGGGAAATGTATTCATTAGTGGCCAACTGTTTACAATTACGTATTTAATATGTTTAAAATTAAAAGTACGTACTCAAACCTTGAACTATCGAAATTACAGTAACGTAGCTAGTGAAGGAAGGCCCTGACAACTCCAAAAACGGGAAAAAACACTAGAAAATTTTCTATAAATCATTTCTTAAATAAACATCATTTTCCTATTTATTATATTTATATTTTTATATTTCATTTTTCTCAGAAACCGACTTGTCCCTCTTTCAAAATAAACGGCTTATGTCTTGTATTTATACATTACTTATGAATTATCTATCTGTAAAGTAATTCAAAAATTTTGTAAACAGAAAAGGAAACTGAATTTCATTTTTTAAACAAATTTGTATAAATTTGAATGAATTCTATCAAATTTGCATTAAAAATATTTTAATTTATTCAACTCTCTCCATCCTTAAATTTTAACAGCGTCATTGTAAAGTTAAATTTAAATGTTTCAAAATTTAAAGTTTAGAGATTTACAAATCCACAGACTTGTAAACTAAAAAATTTGATATTTCTATTTTCTATATCCTTTGTAAAAAATAACCTTTCTTAATTCAAATTATATTCTACGTAAAGGACGTGGAGTAGCAGTGGCTTAATCTGAATCGTGTTAAATAATTTATGTAACTTCTTATTTTTAAATTTTTCATTTGTGTAACACGCATGAAACAGTGCTTTGAAAATACGTTATTACTGTTAGCAGAAAGTTACACCGATCAGAAGTGCTTTATATGCAACTGGAACTGTATAATCAGTTAGAAAGTGTATTTTGCAATAAACTATTCTTGGTTTTATTACTTGATTGAGTGTTACTGACTCTAAGTACCGGCTTCTTTGACAGTTAGATTAAATATGGTGCCTCAGGCAAGTGACCCAACTGATACACGCATGACGCATGTAAACGTATGCTAATGAAAATATCTTGATTTAGGTTTCTAAAGATTTAATGCAACTCTTGGGTGGCCGGCTGTTGAAACGGTGAAAATTTATGTTTATTGTTAATTTTCGAAATTTTATATTCTGTCTTCAAATTATTTTACACTATCTCTTCGATTTATTTAACTCCTCCGTTCAAGAGTTGTACATCGAACCTTAGTCGAAATCGTGTTGTATATATAGTCCTGCATTTACATAGTCCTATGTAAATACTCCTGCAGACGCGTATTCAACATCTGTGATTTTACTTATTCAGAGCTGACAGGATTGAAAGTTGGTATTTTAGAAATTTGAAGATATGTAGATTTGATCATTTGAAAACATATACGTTTAAAAATTTGGAAATTTTAGATTTGAAAACTGAGTGATTTGGGAAGATGTAAATTCCTAAATTTCCGAATTTCTAGATTTTTCAATTTTTCAATTTACAAATGTCCATGTTCTCCAAATTTGTAAATTATCAAATATACAAATTTCCAACCTTTCTAAATTCCCTATTTTTCAAATGACCGAATTATCACAGTCTCAGATTTCTAAAGTTCTAAATTTTCAAATTTCCATATACTCAAATATCTGTTTCCATATTCCAAAATTTCAAAATATTTTTAAATTATTAAATCTATATTTGTAAACATCAAAATTGTTAAATTTTAAAAACTATATACCACTTTTTAAGTTTCCAAGCTGTCAAATCCCAAAATTTGCAAATTTCTAAATTCTAAGTTACCAAATCCCTAGATTCCTAATTTCGATATTATCAAATTTGCAAATCTCTAACTTACTCAATTTCTGAAATCATAAACCTATCAAATCTTCAAATTTTCAAAATCCAAAATCTGCACATCTGCAAATTTCCAAATCCCTAAATCCTCAGATTCCAATGCCCAAAATTTTCAATCCTCAAAACCCAAATTTGCAAATTTCTAAATTACCAAATCCATAAATATCGAAAATCCTGAGTTCCACAGTATTAAAAAATTTGTATCGTTGATCTCGATATAAACCACGTGGCAACAACTTTGTAATAACCGAAGAGCTTGTGGAAATGTACTGTTTGTGTACTTTTAAGGTAATAATTAATCATCACAAATTTATACAAAAGATATCTATGATTCTATTATACCATAAAAAATTGTTGAATTAATCGTGCTTATTGGGATGAATGTAGATTATTTTGCAATTAAACTGTTGGATTTTCGTATGCTAACAAAAAACGAACATAATTTTCCTAGAAACCTGCAGATTAAAGCGCAACAAATTTGAAGAATGAAGAATTTAACTCCCTTTTTCAAAATTGAATTTTTCAAAAACTTATACTGATAAAGATTAACTGGTTAATTTGGGGAGATGTAGATTCCTATATTTCCGAATTTCCAGATTTCTGAATTTTTCAATTTCTCAATTTCCAAATTAATAACCAATTTGTGAAAATTTAGAAAAATCACTTATTAGTTAACTCCAATACAACGCACATACTGAACGGTTTTAATATTGTATTGTATAGTAACATAATAGAATGATTTACCATTAATATGAAATATAAATTATTTAATTAAGAACATTTATAGAATGTACTTTTTAACTGGATACAGTCATTTAGAAGGAAGCTATAAAAAATATTTTTAAAGAAGTTAGTGAAGGACACAGTAGGATGCAAATAATGTTCATAACATTATGTAAATAATGTTGTATTCAAAAAGTATTTCTAACATCTGTAAATGATGTTAATAAGAAAAATTAGAAGTGCAAAAATCAAAATTAAAAGAAAAGGTAACAGAGATAAAAACATTGAAATTTATTGAATCAGAATTTATAACATGGTTATGTAATTGTATTTAAAACGGCGAAAGAAACTAATAAATAATTCCGAATTAATTATACTAACAAGTATCAGTAAAAAATTGTCTAGTAATTAGTTAGATCACGACATGTGAATTTTACTTAACCTAACCGGAAGTATATGACGACCATTGACCCGACTCTGAGATCCGCCCTTTCAAAGCCTTATATAAGAATAAATTATTTCGTGTTACACATTGTTGAATTTGTCTCCGCAACAGTATCATATCATAGAAAAGGGATACAATGTGTGTTCGAAAAAAATAATTTGGTTTAAAAATCTCTTACTTATATAAAAAGTTAGATACTTGTATCATATTGTGCGCGTCTTTATATTAAATTATATCGAGCTGTTTTCTATATTTTCTAATTTGTGCATTTTTTATTTCAAAATTCTCAGATTCCTGAATCCTTTAAATTCTCAAGTTCTCAAGTTCTTAAATTTCCAATTTCTCAATTTTAAAAATTCTCAACTTCTCAATCTCTAAAATTCTTAAATTCTTAAATTCTTAGATTCTAAAACTCTAAAACTCTTAAATTCTTAAATTCTTAAATTCTTAAATCCATAAATTCTTGAATTCTTAAATTTTTAATTTCTCAACTTCTTAATTTCAAAAATTCTAAAATTCTTCCTTCTGTGCCATAATTGCGTCTAAGAAAACCTGCCATATTCCTCGATGTACGTATATATACAGTATATGTATATGTATGTACGCATTTGTATACATACGTATAATTACTTATACACGTACGATAACGACAAGTTCATAAATATAATTATACGTAATAACATGTGTGACTATTATTGTATAGACATTTTTATACAGTTTGCGTGATTTGTCATGAAATATGAAAAAACCTTAAAAAATATTTCTAATCAAATTGTTAGGGTACAAAAGATCATTTATGATGTCTACATTTATTTAATCTCCCGATGACCTTGGAAACCCATGCCAAATTATCCTTGCTTAAGATTTATCAAATTTTTGTAAGATTTATATAAAATGATTCAATGACTGCGATGTCTTCTTGTAAGTCCAAAGTTATTTTACTAGCTACATAATACATAGAAAAAACATATTTAATGATATACTACTAGATAAAATAAATATCCTTATTACTACTGGTTCAACTTCGTAGCATGACCATGATTTAAAGTCTTAATTTGACTATTTAGTTTTTTATTTAAAAAAATCTTTTACTTTCCATATGTTATATAAAATAAAAATGTTTAACGCTAAATAAATAAAGCGTTAAATAAAAATGAATAAATATAGAAAATTCTACAATGTCCCGAAAACTTTTGTCACGTGTTATGACGGGGAAAACCGAATCTGTTTAGTGCATCGAGTTTATGATACGGACATGATTGACGGTTAGTAAGCAATATAACCAGAATCCAATTCAACTCACAAATTACTGCAATTATATCGTAAACTCACAACTGTGCGACAGATGTGAACTGTCCTTTGAACCGAAGTCCACGAACATACCTGAGGAGGTAAAACGTAAGCCCAGCCCCTCTTTATTTAATTCGAAATATGACTACGGTTTAGCTACTACTGTTCAAAATATGTACAGGTAGTCACATTAATGTTCGCACACTACTTCCTGTATTAATTATTGTATACAAGAAAGAATTATTTATGTATCATACTGCTTACTTTACAAAGACATAAATCACTTATAGATTGAAAATATGCAAACAATTTTTTTTTTTCAATTATTACACTTCGATGTGTAATACATTTAAAAAACATACCATCACGTCACATTAATGTCCGGACATTTTACGAAAAATAAAAAAGTAATATATCTAGGAAAAGCTACAATTTTAATATTTTGTCGCAAACCTTTTTTGGTATATAATCGATTGACCATATTGAAAATAATTTTTTTTAAATATTCTGAAAGAACAAAATGCCATTTTTCTTTCAGTCTCGTTTGTAGTTCAACTTTCTAATTTATTGATGATTTCCTAATTCTTTGGTTTCATTCCCATAGATCCTCTGTAGGATCTATGTGTGTGGACTGTGGAGGTCGATATTAAATTTTTGGACAATTATACAACAAATATTCCTCTACTATTCGAGCTCTGAGCTTTGTATCATTGTATTTATAAAATTTGAAGGCACTTTATATTCTCATATTATTTGCACTTCTTAGTAAATTTTTTTAAAAGGTTTAAATATCTATTCTTATCTAAAATATCGTCAATGAATACTAATTCATCAACGCCCGCAATAGAAATACACCCCCGTACAATCGCAGAATCTCCTCCGCGTTTTAAAGTAGGTTTTAGATTTTTTGGCTTTAATGCTTCATTTATACTTCGTCACACTGTACTCTTCCTGTCTAAACCAAAAATGCGATCTTTACTCTCGTCAGCGGAAATAACATCCTTCAGATAATCTTGAAACTTTTCAAAAATTCTTTGGCGAAAATCAGTCTTCTTTTCGATTTATGTCATTAATGTATGACTTTCTTCTTGCTATTCGGCCCATTATACCTATTGTTTCTCATTATTCTATTTCATCACAGATTTTCTATCCACTTTCATGATAAATCCGTGAAGTTCCGCGTACAGCACTACAATGCAGATCTTTTTTAACTCTTCGTATTAATTTTCTTCTTTTTTTTCCATTCAACATTCGAGGTTGTCCAATTTGTTTTTTAAATTCGATCTTCTTCCTTATGTCGTTTAATTATGTCTGCTGTACTCTTCTTCATTAATAATGACTGTGGTATTTCTCGATAAGTTTTACCTGTCTCTCTGTGATAAATTACAAGGTATCTCTTATCAAAACCGGTATTCTTTCTTCTTCTTTGTATATTAAATTTAAGTTGTTTACTACTGATTTGTTTTGTTGGGATTTATTTATTAATTGCAGTACATAACGACTTCTGTGCACTTCTACACAATAAGCACGAAATAACGACGTATGATAATTTGTAGATAAATCGTCTACGTTATTAATTATTACATCATTTACAATTATTACTGTAATTCATGACTTTGAGAATTTCGAAACTTGGGAATTTTCAAATTTGTGAATTGGTGAATTTTAGAACTTGGGTATTTGAGATTTCGCGAATTTGTAAATTTAGAAATTTAGAAATCTGCAACTTAAGGGATTTGGAAATTTGGGACTCTGGGACTTTGGAGATTTAGGAATCTGAGAAATTTTAAATTTGAGGATTTGTAAATTTAGGAATTCGAAACTTTCAGGATTTTAATATCAGACAATTTGAAGTTTTTATATTTGGAAATTTTTTAATTTAGGAATTTGGAACTTTGTGGATTTGGCAACTGAGGTATTTGAGAAACTGTAAATTTGGGAATTTGAAAATTTTGCAATTTTGTATTTTATGAATATTGTCACGGTCGCATTGAGTAAGCGACAGTGTAACGCTCACGTTATGATTTTCTTAACCAAGCATTAATGACTATATTATGTACATTTTAATTGGGGTGGATTATATACACTGTAATATTTTAATATAAATAAATATTGTACATTTCCAAAAACTGCATTTTGGCCAATAGTTATACGTAAAATAATTAAATTGCACTGTACTCTTACTACTGTTTAACCCTTTGCACTCCTTAATTTCTATTACCTACCAACTCCTTCATTTACAAAATAATCAAAAAAGGGGTTCTCAATAAAGTGTATTGCAACAGTATGGAGTATGTGACAAATACATTTTTCGTTTATTATAAATAGTAAATAAATGAAAATATATATATATTCAACCAATCTATTTATCTGAATTATTTATAAGCTCCAAGAGAAATGTGATGTATCACACTCAACATAGGAGTCCAAAGGATTAAGCGTGACTTTAGTATCAATTCTTTATAGGACCACACTTACACCGTTCAAAATAAACTTTCACATTTTAGTAATTATTTTCAAATACTAAACATAATGAAACGTGTATCAATGAATAAATTTTATACAAAACAATACTCATTTTTTATGTTGCTTTTTCAGTTAAATAAAATAAGTAAAATGGTAGTTATCCGGACGTTGGTAGTTACAGGAACATGTACCTTAAATAAGCATCATACGAGGATCACTTTACTAGTAAAGGTTCACAGTAATCATCACTTTCTCTAGTGCTTAAGACATATACAGCTTCAAAATTAGGTTTAACACTAGGTTTACGGACGTTTATGGTCATTTATATTTAAATTTGAATTAAAAGTAGAAAAACAAATAAATTGAGGATGACATGTGAACTGCCTAAGACATTGATTCTTTAGCTTGACGAAAGTTGACATACATTTTTACAAAAATTTCTTAATAAGTTTTGTCATTTAAATTAAAAGACGTATGACCCGTCATTTTGTCGGGTTCCGTAAATCTAGTGTTAAGAGCCTAGTCCAAGTTACCTTGAGATGTCGATCGTTGATCTGATACTTCGACTTGGTCGTATATATTTCGGGATAATTCCTTCGAACGCAGCACATAACCGCCTCGGCGCAAAGAGCTTGCAGATCGCTGCCGCAAAAACCGACCGTTTTCGACGCCAGATAAGCCAAAAACTTTTGCGGTGGCTTTTGTTTCCAGTTTTTGATGTGTACCTGTCGTTGCGCAGAAAATCATTGTTTAAACGTATCGATCTTAGAAATGAACCGCTTTTCCACGAACAATGATACCGAAAGTATCTCCTTCCTCGCGCTAAAACACGGCAAAGGAAAATACAACTCCCTATCAAATCGACCGGGTCTCCTTAAAGCTGGATCTATAGCATCGACTCTATTCGTGGCTCCGATTACTATGATCTCTGAATTGTTCTCCAAGCCGTCCATCAAGGCCAACAGAGTAGAGACAATGCTGGCGTGCACAAAGTCTTGTCGACTAGTTCTTACGGGCGCTAATCCATCGACTTCGTCGAAGAAAATTATACAAGGTTTAGATTGTTGAGCCTGAAAGATCAAGGAGTGCATTTTTCAACTGACGGTATTATCAAGTATGAAAAGGTTGAACTTAAAACGATAGCGGGGTTGATATTGGTTTATAAAATATTGACTTGTAAAATATTCATTTTCGTCAAAAATGAATATGACGTTCGTATACACACGTCAGAATAAGTAGACGGATATGTGCTAAAAACTTGAAAAGTCTTACCAAAGTCATAACGACCCTGCAATCGTGTCTCTACACCAACAGAGAGTTCACGATTTTTATTTCCATAACATATTAAAGGGTAAAAAACAGATAACGTATCAAATCGCAGAAATTCGAACGATTAAAAAAGTGAATAGTAACCAAAGTAAAAATTTTCTGAAGCTTTTTTTCACTCTCGCCAACCCATTTGCTCAAGCAGTCAGAACCTTTTCGAGATATGAAGGAAACTTTACGTTCGCAGTTGCTGCACTCGGTAGCCAAAGCACTGGCCACTAGAGTCTTTCCTGTGCCTGTGAAACAATAGTTCGTCAATGGAGAAGTTTGTCTCTTGCAAAATTATGTTTCATTACGAACCATAGAACGCTTTATTTTACCAGGAGGCCCGTAAAACAGCAAGCCCCTAGGCGGTTTTAGGTTGAACTTCGCGTAGACGTCACCGTACATAAGCGGGAACAGCACTGTTTCCTTCACCACCCTGATATGCTTCTCCAATCCTCCGATGCAAGAGAAATCCTTCACGCCGGACATCTTTCACGAAGCTGACATCCACGCTTTTATTTTGCATGCCCGTCAACCGTACTCTCATTTATATTACACGATTTCACATTTATCCTACGAGTTTCCGACAGTCGAAATTTTTATTTTCGAGCCTCGGTGCTACTAATGTACACGTACATCGTTGGAAAATTTCCTGTAGATTTTACTGGAATTTTTGCGTGACGATTTGTTGACAGATTGATTCAAGTCGATTTACAATGTAATTTCATTATTTATGACGTTTCGGCGATACGATTTTTTAACGAAACATACGAATCGTTCCTCGATCGCTTTGGAGTTTGAAGCAACGTTCATGTGCTTTAAAACTGATGCATAGTTGACATTTTTAATAGGTGACTTCAATTTGCTTTTTTTTTGTGTGAAATGAAAAAATTTGTATTTCAAACACTGGAATTTTTCACGTATATTCGAGTGCAACGTGAGTTTCGTTTAATTAAAGATAAGTGTAGAAGCAGAAGTTCTTAACCACTTGCTTTCAGGTTTGAGGAGAACTCAAGAATAGTTTAGAAGGAACGCAGGAAAAACCCATGAAAAGTATAGCATTTTCACATTTTTTTTACCACGTAATAAGTAAAATAATAAAAATATGACTTTCAAAACTATTGCAGGTTAAAAATAACAAAATATATGTATCATTTCTTTATTCTATGTCCTGTTATTTTCCATTACTTCTGTTTGTTTTCTACCTGAAAAATTATTTGTTACCTATCTTTACCCTGCTATTAAATATTTTAATTAGTTTCATAAAATTAGTAAATGCATAAAAATATATACATATAATACTCAGCTATGCTTTCGTTAAATGCATAAAGGAATTCCTTAGAAATAATCAAGCACAATGCAAATCACTACGTTATGAAATTCAATTTATTATGCTACAATGAATGACAATAAAACGTATTAATTGTATGGTAAAATAAATAAGGCAGTGTATGCTCCTTTGTTTTGTTCTTTGTATCTTCTACACATCTGCTTCATATGTTTAAAACTGTCATCTGTCAAAGATCACATTAATTTAGCAAATTCAATGGATCCTATTGAATTATATAATACAACACGTTCTCTGCAGACAACAGTATTACAATGTTTATTATCTGAGTACTTCAGCAAAGTAATTATAATAATTAGTTCAAACGGCAGTGGTTGCGAGAACCTCTCGATTAGTACAATTTACATATTTATCATATAATTACATAGTATTTTTTATAACATTTTTTTTTCTTTTTTTTGTTTGGTGATACAGAGATGATAGCACATCAGAAAAATAGCACCAGAAATTATTCTTGGAGTAATTACATATTTCGGATCTTCACTATAAAGTGGAATGTAAAATCTATTAACAGAAACAGAAAAATCACAATGATTCAATTAATGTTTTACAATACTTATATTCTGTGATTTTTCTGTATCATTTATTATTTATTGTGATTTATACTTCGAATTTTTTACTGTTTATATGTGTTTACACGAATTCTTTGGCAAATATAAGCAATATCTGTTTAATGAACATGATACCTTGGATCAATAACATCGCATTATTGAAATTGTGTATATTGTTAACTAACACAAATCAGTTAAAAGAAAAGGTGATTTTAACCTTAATATATAAATTTAACTAAAATTTTTATCAACATTTTTGAAAGTGGAAACAATGTTATAGTCCACTTTCAATAGTTTGAATTTATTATACGACACATCTTAAATCATATTATGTGGTGGTAACATTACTCCTAATAATTTTTATTTATCTACCATGCATACAAATACTTATTTACTCTTCATAATGTGGCACTAAAATTGCACAATATTAATTGTTTTTATTGTGCAAAAAATAATACCTGAGTAAAAGAAAACATTGATCAATTTCATTAAATTTAATTTAACAAAGTAAAATTGACCTAATATTTGAGTTTCATAAAACTCCTTTTCAGTTTATTTAAATATATTCAACGCAATTTTAATCAAAGTTATCTAATTTAAAATTATCAACAAATACTTTCTTTTTTCTCTGAAAACGAGATTTTTCGAAAATCAATTTTATACCACACATATGTATAAATGTATGGTACGAAATATTCTTGACTAACTTATAATTACATATGGAAGCAATTTTACATACATTAAATCACTTACTTTATAATACCACTCAGATTTTTCAAGAATATTATAATTAATCCGTAATTAGAACAAAACTAATTCTTTCTGTGTGCTTGTGCTTTCATTATAAATTAGTTTTACTGCAAATTAATTAATATAATTCTAATATATTATTCTAAAACATGAAACATATATGAAAACTTTAAACACATAGACTGTTGTGTATTTTTGTTTGTAAAGTTACGTACAAAATTATTTTATCTTGAAATTTAGTATTTACATTATTGAAGATCGTGTGATAGGACACCAGAAATTACTTTTACTAATTCAATCTAAACACAAACTGTACAGCAAAATAAATATTATGTAGTGAGCATTTCTAAAATTCAGTCTTTTCACTCCTATATTCTAACAAATTTTAAATAATGATAGAAAAAGATTCCGCCATAATTTTAAATACAAATTTATACGCAAAAGATAAATTCATTATAATATTGAACCTAATTTTTAGATTTGGAAATTTTCACTATTATGAATAATAACAATTAGCGAACTTGAACAATGTTAATGTATCATTATATTGTGTTACATATCCTTGCCACTAATGGCACACCATATGTTTTACAAAAGTTCAGAATTATTATTTAGTCCTTAATGTTCCTATTAAATTTAGTACGCTCTCCAATATGTATACCTTATTCATGTACCAATCTAAACAATTGAAACTAAATAAAGAAATTCATTAACATATACTTGTATACATGAATATTATTTTATATGATTGAAGATAACAGGAAGAACCTTATTTGCCGTCTCTAATACATCAGAATTTTCATCTTGTCTACGTTGTTTGGTAACTACCCTTTCACAGTTATAGTATGGATCACAACCAGTATACACATCTAAAAGTAAATTTATACTAAATATTTACTAGTATTTATACAGACACAGTTTTTGTCTATAAATGTTTAAGATTTTACCGAAGTATTTCATATTTATAATGGATTTTTTAATTATGTCCACTTTTACATTGACGATAGAACAAAAACCTATTCGTTATTTTGCTTATGACTTATACCTTTGGTAAAAATAAACTGAAAAGCGTGCGCTGTATTTTAGTAACGCATTATCTACCACAAGTAAAATTAATTTAATCACCTAAATATAATTTAACTACTTGCAATTGCAAACTAGCTCTGAATAACATTGCAACAGTATCAATGACTTTTAATTTTTATAAATGTATATAAAAATGATAAATTTGTACTATTTTTGAATAATCTTTATATACATTCATAAAAAGTCATTGCGTTAAATGTTATTCTGTATATAGCAAGTATATTATACAAATTTACTTTAGTACCCGACATTTCATTTATACATTTTAAGTAAAGATTATCAATTGAAAAATTAACGTAATGTTTCGTGTCAAAATTTCATAAAAACAACTAAAAATAAATTATGTACAAAGCCAAAAATGTTTTATATGTAACATATAACACTGCTTACAAGATTTGGAATGTATGTACATATTAATTTCTTTTTGAAATCTGTTTAGAAGTTTTCATTGTTGAACCAATTAACATAAATTGATGTAAAAATAAACACAACTGTAATTTTTAATAAAATCAATAAAACAAACATATAAAATTATTTTACTGAATTTAAAATTAGAATTTTTGTAATGAGTATTACTTTGCTGATTTTTGTTAAAATAGGACATGTAATTTTATACATTCGTATTGAAAACCTATACATGAAGATATGTCTACATTCAAAGTATCTTGTATAAAAATTACCTACAGAATTGTAAAAATCCAAAGTAATAACTGGCGCATATCAAGAATTTATGTTATATTTTATCTTATAATAATTTATCATGGTAATACCGTACGAATGTACGACATAACAGTATCGAATGTTATGTTATGCGTTGTAAAAAACTATAGTTAAGTACACATTATATTAAATTACCATCATCTTTGTATGACCACTATTCGCAAAACTGTATTGTGGTGAAATATTATATTTTTTGTTGAAATGCAAAGTATTATACATTAATAAAAAGAGTTCTTTTTACGCAAGTTATTCCATTAGGAAGTAACTTTCATAAAAAGTAAATTGTTTGAAGTTTTATAATAATTAATTTCATTGCATTTTTTATACAAATATTTTATGAAAAGTTCAACTGAAAATACATAATTATTGAATAAGTACAGAATATATAGTTATTGAATAAAGTATTTAAATTTGATATCCAACTTTTTTACTGAGAGAGGTATAATATCAGCCACTAATTATTATTTTAGATAATGCAAGCCAATATGTTATGATAATTTATAATTTCGTACTTGAATGCTAAGATAAATAGTTGCAATTTTTTTTTTTATTTTTTTTTTAGTTTCATGTATAATACTTTTGTTTCTTTGTAAGAAGAACACACAGTTATACTTCACCATGTCTTTGAAAGCCGAAATTTTAGTATATCATTATTTCGGTTTTGCCATAAATATGTGCACGATAATAAGAATCACCGTTTTATTATTAACCATGAGCAGCTGTAAGAATTGAAAAGAATAAGAAATAATTTAAATTATCGTATGACTTAACATGAATTCATCATCTTCGTTCAGTGTACGTGTACAAAAGGATTTTGTTATAATGCATTAAACATTGCAGATGAGTTATACTATATCAGTTTGATTCGCAACATCATGAACTTTCTCGTACGTTGTCTTGTATTCCTCAAACCTTTTCACCTCCTTGAGCAAATCCTATACATATTATAAATTATATAGTATTTAATGTAATTACAAAAATTATACTCTAAACTTTATTCTACTTCAGTTTAAGAATAAATAATAATAGTAAACTTAAAAACAAAGTAACTTAAAAAGTAAAGTACGCGGTTGCGAATATCTACATATAGAAGAATAAACTAAATATGTATAATGTAGTTTCGTTATATGACC
Source organism: Megachile willughbiella (assembly GCA_945859595.2). Classification (NCBI taxonomy): domain Eukaryota; kingdom Metazoa; phylum Arthropoda; class Insecta; order Hymenoptera; family Megachilidae; genus Megachile; species Megachile willughbiella. The sequence goes on from OX243796.1 coordinate 19,543,051, forward strand.
CTCATTTATATATGCCCAAACTAATTGAGTAAGTTTCTCATCACTTGGATATTCGCGGAAATTTAGAAATTCAGAAATTCAAAAGTGATCAAATTTACAAAATAATTGAGTAATTTAGAAATATAAAAATTTTGAAATCTATAATCTGAAATTCAGAAGTTCGCAAATTTTCAAATTTAGAAATTTTTCAAATTAGGAAATTTATTAGGTTTAGAGTCATGTAGCCAAACTACTGCATGTAAAAAATTTAATTAAATAAAATATATTTACCTTTGGCAGTGATTTTCTATCATAACTCTGAGCATATTTCCCTACACACCGACTCAGTTGTACATAAATGTCACATAATACTTCGACTGGATAATCTTGTGTACTGTCAACAGTATATTGCCATGCGCTTTCCATTTCATTTCTGTCTACCAGAAGTTTGTCATCTTCGTCGAATCTGGCAGGACTAGAATCACTTTCGATAGCAAACGATAATTCATCCATACTTTCTCGTCTGGATGAAGAATTAGACACACTATTTTCTATGGTTTTATCTTCATCCATAAAACATATCTCCACATTTTCAATTTCATCAATGCGTTGATCGGAAACATTATTGCTTTGAGTTGCTTGCGCATATTTCGAATGTTCAGGTTGTGAATCATTATCAGAATCTGAATTATCAAACAGACGTATATGACCATTTAAAACATTATTTGCTTCGGTTTCGAATTCTTGGAATTTCTCTAAATCGATGCTAGTAGTTTCATTGGTTAAGCAGACCTTGCTAGTGATCGTACTTGCGTTTTCATCGAATGCGATCTTTTTCTTTTTATGTACTTTTTTAACGTAGCCCCTTGCCCAAGCTGGTATCCTACGTTTCCTAGGATTGGAATACCTCTTTCCATTTACAACAAGAGGATGACTAGAACTCGCAATATCCTTTTTCTCTATTCGTTCAGTTGCAGATACAAGTTGTTCCGCTTTTGGTCGACTTTTGTTTTCCGTGTCATTGCTAACAGAACTTTCAATAACCCTACGATTCTTCGAAATTTCACGACATTTATCTTCAAAATCGGAATCTAATTCTGCTTTTATTAACGCATACGCATTATCACGAAGGGAGCATGCACGATGCCTTATTAATTTGTCTGCCGGGTCCCTGTGAAAGAATACAAGATGATATGTACAAAGATTATAAATAAATACATCACTAGTGAGAAGCAACATGAACTAATATGAGTAGCCTTCAACAATGAATGATATTTATAATATATATGTATAGGTATTTAAGTATACGTGGAAAAATTGAAGGCCACTTTCACTACGGAGCAACAACAGCAACGGATAAACAGGAATGTCTGAACTACCTCTTTAATATTCCAAGGGAGGGCCTATCACGTAAGCTGACATGAAAACATACAATATGAATGTCAGTATAAACTTTAGCTCCATTACTTATATTTATGTATGTTATATGTGCGATATCGATATAAATAAATATAAAATAATAACATATAATATACACATGTATTGTAATGCATCTTTATAATTACAATGGAAACAGAATATAACAAATTCCCTACATGTTTGCACGTAAACAATGTTGTTTATGTACAGTGCAGTCTCGCGATATAACTCATATTCGTATGGCTCGTTAAGCGAGTTCCCTTTTATGCGGACAATTAATCATACTTGCACATGTTCCCACCATCAAAGCAGATTAAAAGCCACAGAGAACATTAAACTTTGCAAGCACCATGTTATTTTCTTGCTAATCGACAGATACAATTGCAAATTCTCAGTTGAATATCAATTTTCAAATTTATATAGTATGAAATTTTCAAACCTTTGAATTTAGAGATTGAAAAATTCTCAATTTTTTATATTTTTAAATCGAATAATATAGAAATTCTAAAATTTCCAAACTTTTAAATTTGCACATTCGCAAATTTCCAAATTTTGAAAATCCCTAAAATCCCCATCCCCTCATAACTAAATTTTTCAAATTTCCAAATGTTCAAACAGAGATTAAATTTATTAATTTGAAAATTCCCAAATTATTAAATTTTCAGAACTACAAATGTCTAATTTTATGCACTTTTAATCCTTCAATTTGAGAAATTCAGAAATTTGTAACATTTCAAATTAAACCACTTTTATTTCATCATTTTTAAATCTAGAATTTATAAACAACATCGTTGGGAGTATAGTTTTGTCGATCAAACACTATATGGAAGTTCTGTTTATATGGCTCATCCCAAAAGTGTTTCCACTCTTACAAGTTCGTCTATAACTCATATAACGAGACTCCACTGTATAGTGTTTTATGATATCAAATTGCCAACATATAAACCAATAAATATAATAACAATAAATGTTAGATTTTTAACATACTAACCTATCTGGATTGTATTCCAAAGCATTTTTACATATTAGATCGATATCATCAAGAAAATCTCGAGCACAGAGATAACAATGCATATCAATCTTCGTCATCATTGTTTCCAAATCCATTGGTTGTTTTATTATCATATTATAATCGGGTACCTCTTCCGTGTCTACAGGTTTTGTAAACATAAAAAATCTGTAATACAGAAATTAATTATTGAATAAATATGATTAATAATTTAAAATAGTAATAAATAATATATAAATATATTTACTGTCTATTTCTTGCAAGTTTTGCACAAATTTCTCTCAAGAAAATTCTTAATTCTCTTAGCGACACTTCCTCTTTTTCATATATCACTTTCCTTTCCTCTTCTGTTAATTTCTTTGGTAAAGGATCTGGTGCTAGGGGAAGTTCTTCCAAAACTTCTATCTTGTCATCTTTTACCTTCGGTGGCTTCAAACTTTGAATCATAAAAATAGGTCGGAAGAATTTCGATCTTTGTTCCGCTGTTGGTGTTTTCATAGAATAAACTTCTCCGCGTAATTCACTGAAGAGGCTTCGTAACTGAATCGGAAGATCCTGATATGTTCTATCACTTGTGGCTAAAATTAAGATGGGTAATGAAGGATCAAGCGCTGCAATACGACACAAGAAAACTGCTTTTACAGTTTCAGGTACAAGTGGCCACCACTGATCGATCGATCGAATATAAATTATGGACGGTACATTTCTGGCAGCTTCATTAAATACCTATATTTAAGAAATAATAAAACATACTTTATATTATAATATATTTGCTTAAGAGGGAATTCTACATTGTAGGACATAAAGAAAGACAAAAATACTATAAAACAACATATTAAACTTGAAATTAGTCTATCAAACAGTTTATATACAAGGTAGAATTCCCCTGGACAATTCAATTTCTCTTTCAGTATGGCAATTAACAAACCTGCACACAGGTTTCTTCTGGAGATCGTCCACTTTCTGCAAAAAGAATGCTAACGTCTAATGTTTGAACCGGTAAATGTTCCATGTGATATAATAATGCCTGTGCTAAGTGTGGCCCTTGACCTTCCGACAAATTTCCGCCAGAAATTAATAGCCTTGGGCGATGAATTCCTTTAGTAGCTTTCACTCTGAAATATTTAATACAATATATAAAGTAATAAATGACGATTGAATGATTAATATTAACTTAAATGTTGCATCACAAAGATTCCCAAAGTATAGGACCATTAATGGATCGCATAAAATATTAAAATATAAAATATGTTGAAATAGAAAAGTTATATCTTTTATTTAATCCTTCCTCTCATTTAAAATATGCATCAGAAGCGAGTAGATTGCGAAAAATGACCATTTTCAAAAATAGATTTAAATCTATTGTCCATACAATTTTCGGAAACTGTGTTATATCATATATAACTGTAAACTTTCATTACTTTGCCATAGCAGGATTAACTCCTTGAGGAAATATTCCTTTTATAGAACAAAATAATTCTTCTAGCAGAGGCCCTAATAAAGGCTCTATAAAAGGTTGTAATTTTCTTCGAGCACAAGGTGAGACTCTTTGTGAAGATGGTACAAGAATAGAACTGGCTTGTAAAAAATCTCGCTTTTTAACCTGTAAAAGTTTATATAACCGTGCATGATGTTCATCAACTATCTCATACTTTGTATTAATAAACACATACTTCAACTCGTTCAGGATCTAAAAGTAACCTATTGCTAGTCATGTATATTTGGGGATACGTTCTTCTCAATCCTTGCAAAACTGCTTCAGTACATAAAGCTCTCAAATCTGAGCCGCAATAACCCGTTGCTTTTTCAGCTAATGTTTCTAACAATTGATCTGATGGGGGGTTTTTCCATTTACTAACATGAATTTTTAATATTTCTAATCTTTCTTTCTTTGCAGGTAAGGGAAAAAATAATTCTCGATCGAAACGACCGGGTCTGCGTAATGCTGGATCAATAGCATCTATTCTGTTTGTCGCTCCAATAACAATAACCTGTTAAGGAAAAAAAGTTACAAGATACGCATATATATATAAAGTAAACAAGATATTCAGAAATATTTTACCTCTCCCCTATCGCTGAGGCCATCCATAAGAGCTAAAAGAGTAGACACAATGCTAGCATGAATTTGATCCTGTTTCGTACTTCTAACAGGTGCAAGGCCATCAATTTCGTCAAAAAATATTATGGACGGTTTCATTAGTTGAGCCTGCTCAAACAATAATCGCAACTGGCGCTCTGATTCTCCGACCCATTTAGATAGACAATCTGCGCCTTTTCTCATAAAGAATGACATTTTCCTACTGCCCTGACTACATTCATTTGCCAATGCTCTAGCTATTAATGTTTTACCAGTTCCTAAATAAATAGTTGATATAAATAGAAATCATTAAAATGTACGTCTTCATATGTTTGTTTATATTAAACAGAATAATACCTGGTGGACCATGAAAGAGTACGCCCTTTGGTGGGGTAATATGAAAACGTTCAAATACATCTGGATACATCATAGGAAAAACAACCATTTCTTTAAGGCAGTGAATATGTGATTCTAAGCCTCCGACATCATTGAATCTAATATTAGTATCTAAAGTAATTGGATTTATATCTGCTTTACGATCAGGTGGTCCACCCTGAGGTATTGCTGATTGCCTGTTATAAAATTAATAGTGTCGAGAGTGATATAATAATTGACAGTCTTCGATATTATTAAAATAATATATTTGAAAAATGATTATTTAAATAGTATACTTATACTTGGAAATAATATTTGTCTAGATTATTTCACTATTTAGTTATAAAATGAAGGACTTTTCCTGTAATCCTTTTATATTAACTTTGTCGGTTGTTTTAAAAATACTATTATGGTAATTTTGTTTAAATAAAATAAGTAATCATATCATAGTCTATTATGTCAGATTGTTTGTTATTTTATTCAAATAATCCAACTAACTATGTAAAAATGATTTATTTAAGTTTCAAATAAAATAAAACTACTTTTGTTATGTTATTCATAAAATAAAATGTGTCCCTAATAACTTTAAATTTAATAAAATTCTTCACCAGCTTATTGAAATATTACCTCGCTTTTTTGCTTTTCTTCTTATCATAACGCTGAGGTTCCGAGTCACTGGAATCACTAGAGCTTGTACTTTTACTTCTATGTTTACGTCTCCTCATTGAATTACTAAGAACACTTCTAAGTGCTTTTATAGATCGTCTAACTGGTTCTACGTTAGCTTGAAATCTATCTACAGTAGGTTTTTTTTGACGTAAACTGTATTTTCTAGGACCAGGGGAATCAGAAGATTCACTTAAATCACTATCTACCACTGTAAAAATAATAAGATAAAAATAGTATAGTTAAAAACAAGATTTTTGATTCCGCATATATATTAGGTACGTTATTAAATATGAAACATCGAACCTGCAAGTTTCTTACCCCTTGGTAATTGGCGCTGTGCTTTCCTTCTAGTTCGTTTAATACGTGTATACATATCCTCATAACCCTACAAATTGGTAATATTATTGTTATTTTATCCATAGTTTCAATTATATTTACACATTTGAATCTTATTTTATGACTCCATCGTTTCAATTAAAAGTAAAGACCAACGTGTGGTATTATAGATTATTAAGTATTACTGAAAAGAAAAAAAAAACGAACTATTTGTTCATGTTTAAAAAATTGTAAAAAACCATTTACATCTTCATTTTCATAATTATCGTTATTTTCTGCTTTTTCACTTTCTGGTAAGCTATCTTCATCTGCTTCATCACGATCTACTTTAGGTTTCATATCTTTTTCACTTAAACTGCCACCGAGTCTTGTAACAGGTCCCTCCTTAAGTCTACTTGGACTATCAGATTTTCGTGCTCTGCACACAAATTTTTCAAAAATAAATCTAACCCTATTTTAAATTTATAAATTATATCAATAATATTTACCTTATATCTTTCTCCTCATTTGATTTACTTCTGGTTTCTATTTTATCTTTATGTTCTGTTTCTGTTCTGTCCCTTTCTCTGTCTTGTCTGTCTTTAAGATGTCTAATATCTTTTTCTTGTTCTGTTTTTTCTCTAATATCTCGATCACCTCTACCTCTAAGTTCTCTACTACTTTGTCGATCATGTTCGGTCCTTTCCCTAATATGTCTTGTTGAATTTTTATTAGGAGGATGATTTTCACGTGATCTAAGGGGCATACGGTCTCTAAGATCACGTTTTCTTTCAGGTACTTCATCTACCATCTCTTTATCAGATGAAGAACCATGTTGTTGAAACATGGGATAACCTTTCAAAGTTTGTGTTCCTAAAACGCATTATAAATAGTTTAAAAAATAAACATTATTTAACAATTGTTATTGCATTTTATAAGAAAAGTGTTAGTTAAAAGTATTATGTAACATTGAACAACTGACATGAGTTATAGATTAATGATAATCTAAAATAATATTAAATGATATGTAATTATTTACTATTAATATGTTAATTATTTGGTCTATGTATGCCAAACATTATTTATAATATAGTTTAATAGTACTTTTACCTAAAATCCAGCTAGTATTAAGATTATCATACGTTTGCATTCTATTACGTGTACTACGACGTACACTTAAATTGTTCACAGATATATGAGAAGTAGAATTTGATCGTAAAGTACGTAAATTTTTAACTCTTCTAACATTGGAACCAAGGCTGCGAATCCTTGGAGTAAAAATATCTTCTTCTGTATCCATTGAATCCAATGCAGCATCATCGTCTGACATTATCTATAATGTATTCATCAACAATATTGTTGTTAACTTTTGAATAATTTAATTTTATGATGCACACACAACATCAAATCATAGTACATCATATTATAAGTTAGATGTAAAATACCAATTTTTACATATAAATTAGAAAGAAATTATTCTGCAAAACTAATTAAAATCAAAATATAATATCGCGTAATCTTAAGAACTAAAAATATACAAAGAAAACTTATAAAATTTTTCCATAATTTTCCCATTTTACTACAAATCCCTTTGTATTAATAAAATAGAAAAGAAAAATAAATAAGTATGGAAAAAATGTTGACAGTTAACACGTGTTTTTTTTTTTATTTTATTTTTTATAGAATGGAACACTACCCACGTAAATACCTTTTTGAAAAATCACAATACGTGAGAACATACGTAAAGTATATTATTAAAAAATGACAACAAAATTGATAATTAAACATGTAGAACATAAAAACATGGAAATTAAAATAAGCACTGACTATAATAATAAACAAAGCACCATGGAAGCAATTATAAGTTCTCCCTAAAACACACGAATATTAAAGACCACAAACCATTTGGCAGTTGAACGTGTCGAAACATAAAATATCTAATACTTTACTGCACAAATTACCTTCATCTGACTAATTCTTGTTGCGAATTAGTACTTGAATTAAAAAAGAAACTACTAACGTCCGTCATATGCCTCAGGTAAAATAACACCACTTTCTCGATCGAGTACACCTAGCGCATGCACACTAGACCTACCAAACGATCGTTTTATAATCGACTAACACTTACAACTGTTCTACGCTAAAATAAGGAATATACAGATTAGCATAATACATGTCACAACCAATAACTTTGTTATTGCAATAGCCAATTTTTTTAAAGGCAATGGTTACAAAAATCATATTACAAACTATCTCTACATGTATAAGAACTCGTACTGAAATTGGCTGTAAATGTACTTGCACACCCAACCTAACCCGTTTACCAATTGTGACCATTATTAAAAATATATAACTTAAGAATATGAAACTAACCCTTTTCGAAATAATAATGTACATATATATATAAAATTATTATTCGTTCAATGAGTATTCATACTCATTTCGCGCAACGCAACTAACTTCAGTAGCCTCCCCACCATTCAATGCTATTCCATTACCTTCCGATTGCTACATCGTCTGTTATATACACGGTGTACAAAATATATCAATAAGAAAAGACTATGTAGTAGTACATATAAAGCATGCACATTGTATATCTCTATTCAAGGTAACATCTTTTAACATATTTTCGACAAATACTTTAACGATATTGCAAACTGAAACAATTAGAATTGGAGCATTAGAACTTATAACAATTTTTTGGCACTTTCAAAAAGTTGATATGACCGTCATTTCAAGAATTACGGTGATGTGAACGTGCAAAAAAGTATGTATTCTAAAAAATAATTTTTACGTTAAAAAAAATTTTTTTTTTCTTCTGCCTTTTCTTAAGAATGAAATTTGTCAAAATTAAAGTAAATGAGATTTTTTCGATTAGTATCTATTAGTGTAAAAACTGCATTTCTATACGATGAAGTGGAGAAAATTTCGCATTTCAAATTCAATTACATCTACCTCGTCCAGCGCAATCCAGCGTCAATACACGCTCTATTTAAGCTAGAGCTCAATGATAACTTAGGCCTGATGTATGGAGTTCGCAAGATTCTTGCTCACTGAGTATGCACGTTTGGCGTCACGGATGCTGTAAATGCACTTGCGCGTTACTCTTGGTTACGAAGTATGCTTGAACCAATCAAAGTTGACATGCGCAGAACGAACAAAAATTCGTTGGATGATGAGTACGATTTTCCGTTGCACAAATGGTAGAGACGGTAAATGTACTATGATATCTGATTAACAATATGTATTATATATATATATATATATATATATATATATATATATATCCTCCGTTAAGTAAGAGAAGAACGAACTAGGCGGCGTTTAGAGTGCAATGCATCTAAAAAAGTTCCTAATCACGATGTCTTTCTGCAGCCTGTTTCTATCTCCATAGTCATATACATGGCGAGGAAAAATGAGGGAATAGCAAGAATAAATGATGATGCGTTAAATGTACAAGATCAAAGCAACATTATACTCAATTTTGTCAATATATTTATAGAATGCAATGACACATTAATAATATAATTTATATAAAATCAGAATTTTCAATTAAAATTATAAGCTCTTTCCAATTATAAGAGTTTTATATGTATTTTGTTAATCAAAATTGCTTTCGCACATTCAAAGAGTGACGTATACTTGGTCAATTATTATATGTAAAACTTATAAATGTCATTTAATTATGTTTTAAAGTCTGTTGAACACTGAAAAAATGTTTTTCACATAATGAACGAAATTGATTGGGTTCAACTAGCATTCAAAATTATGAAACTTTTTGTCCGCTCGGTATATATACTTTCGATATGGTTATCGTCTTAACTACGCTTGCGCGCTACCATAGATTATAGATAGTGTAGAACTAAACTCAGTTACATGCACAGAAAGAACGGAAACTTATCGTCTAGTTAGTTTCTTCTCTGGTGAAACAGAATTTATCTGCTGTTGTCATTGGTTCCCACTAGATATTTAAATAGTTGAACCCATATGAAAATATTATTATCAAACAAATTTTCATTTATTCTGCGATTTATTATATTTCGTAACTTAGAAAAATACGCATGCGCCCTTATGATGATCGTGTCGCTGGGTGTGTATTATCCAGTGATCTTTTATTCAATATATATTTCATCATCATTTGTTTCATCTATTCAAAAAGTTTGGTTCACCGTGTATATGATTAATAAAGGGAAAGGAAGTCATGAAGGTAGTAACACATGTGATGGCGGAGTTTTCTGAGCTTATTCGAGCAATGCGAAACACCAATATTCGTTCATAAATAAATGTAGTCTTCAGAACATGGTATAACTTCCACAAAAGAGATGTATCGTGCCTAACCCTATACAATGTATATATAACGTATAAAAAAATTGAATTTTTGTATAATTTGTAAATATCTGGTTTAAAATACAGTTTATATATTATGTATGAAAAATATACTGTTATTGGTTATATTATAGGTTATGAAGGTATTTACTAACGAATTATAAAACATTGCCAAGGATTACTACTACATACTGTAAAAATAAAAAGTATTTAAATGTATCGTGGAATAACATACGGTGTTTCAAATAATTTAATACCGTTTCGTCGTATAAAATTTCCATTGGGTAAGTTACTTTAATACACATGTGTAATGAAAAGTAAGCAAAAGTGAACACAGATAAAACATAACTATTTGAAGTTATTAGATTAAATACAATATAACATTTATATTTAATATGTAGTAAATTGTAATACTATTATAATATATATAAATTCTTATAAAATATGATTTGAAAGTTTACATATGCTCTAAGAGTATAAATTATAGTATAAAAATATATCAGGAAGCAATTAAATGTATAATAATTATTTATTAAGTATATCATTATTAATAATAATTTTATTATTTTTTTAAGTGTACCAATTTGGTTTTAGATAACATTTGCAATAAAAATATGTCTATCAAACTTGATCCCACTGAACAAGATGTATGTAAGTCTCATCAATCGATTAAAAGACAGATAGTTGAGGAAAATAATGAAGTTGCAACAAAGACTCAGAAGGTAGAAGCAACTGAAGATGCAATGCAAAGAGTTAAAAGGAAAAATTTTGTAATAATGCTGGGTTATCTTGGCACAAACTATTTTGGTATGCAAATAAATCGTGGTACAAAGACTATAGAAGAAAGTTTGTTGACTGCTTTGTTGGAAGCTAATTTTATTACAAAAGACCAATTTGAAGATATAAGAGAAATAAGATTTCAAAGAGCTGCACGTACAGATAAAGGTGTTTCGGCAGTTAGACAAATTGTTTCTCTAAAACTACGTAAGTTGTGTATTAAGTTCTTAATTTAAATTATAACTTAGTTGTAATAATCTTGCCTTGATAGTCATGTGAGTAAAGTAATTTGATCAATGATAAAGTAAAGTTCCATAATATTATTATTTTCTCAATTATTGAAACTGTGAAAAAATATTTTATGTAAAAGCTGTTTAATTTAATGGAGGAAACTTAATATTATATCTCAATTTTTTTTTAATCATATATTTTCTGTTTTGCCCATTTATTATGCATTTCAAGATAAATTCAGCAATGTGTATAATGAGTAGATTTGAATAATAATTTATCTGGTGTCTATATAAATATTAGCGAAAAATACCAAATCTGGTTGATGTTCTTTATTGATAATGTGTGGTCTATGAGACAAGAAACTGCTAAATTGAAACAACTAGTTACAAGCTTATAATTGTTTAGCAAAAATAATTACATTACTACTAATATCTCTAAATGATAATTAAGAAAAGAAAAGTATTCTATGAATTTTTCATTGTTAAATAAAACAGCTTTTAGAAAAAACATTTTGTCACATTTCCAATAATTATACCACAGAAGTGAAAGATCTCTGGATTCTAAATCTCTATATTTTTAAATTCTCATATACCATATTATTATATATAACTTGATCTATATGATTTACGTATTTATACAGCTAGATTCTTTATATGTGTATTTAAACAAGGTACACCATATTAAGCTTCACCATACATTTCAGACAGTAATTTAATGTCATTTTATAAATGTTTAAATATTTTAATAAATATTTTCTATATTTTTAAAAATTATTGTTTATAGCACATAATGTAAATAAAGAAGATATAAATAAACATCTTCCAAAAGATATTAGAGTATTTGGCATAAAAAGAGTGACAAAAGGATTTAATAGCAAAAATCAATGCGATGCTAGAACATATAGATATGTTCTTCCTACATTTGCTTTGGCTCCAGAACATCCAGATTTTCTACAATTGGGAGATGATGAAGAAGTAGATGAAGAAACTCGACGTAAACAACTTTCTACGATAAATGGAGAGCCATATAATACATTTCGATTAAGTACAAAAATGCTTAATGATTTAAATGAAACTCTAAAATTATTACAAGGCACACATAATTTTCATAATTTTACATCAAGAACGTATGTTATTTTATATATTAATAAGATATTACATAGCTAAAAAATATTTGATTTTGTTTATTTATTTTATTTTTGCAGAAAAGCACTCGATCCACGAAATCGACGCTATATAATATATTTTCGTTGCATTGAAACATTTATTGCGAACGATATGGAATTTGCAGTTCTAGAAATTAAGGGACAAAGTTTTATGTTACATCAAATTAGAAAAATGATGACTTTAGTAATAGGAATTTCTAGAAATATCCTCACAAATGATTTTCTTAAAGAAGCATTTTCAGTGGAAAAATATTCTTTACCAACTGCACCAGGTTTAGGATTAAGTTTGCATTTTGTAAGATATTTCAATTTTGCATATTAATCTTAAAAATTATATTAAATTTGTTATGTTCAATGGACTTTTTAATATTTTAGGTGCATTATAAATATTATGATGAAAGATATGGAAAAGATGGTATTCATGAAACGCTAGATTGGAATGAGTGTGATGAAGAAGTAGAAAAATTTTATAGGGAAAATATTTTGAAAAGTATAATAGATACGGAAATAACAGAAAATGTGTATCCTTTTTTATACATTACTTTATAGTTATTTACTCATGGAATATTTTAATTTAAATATTAACCTTAATTAAACTAATTTAGTATGTTCAATTGGCTTGCAAGTTTTTATACACCAAGGAGGTTTGGAGTAAAAGAAGTTCCAGCCACCTGTGAATATATTCTGTGAAACATATTACTGTATCAATTCATATAAAGGATATTAAATGTATTTGTCTTTTCCATAATCATTTTTCAAATTGTTGCACTGTTATATAGAAAAAAATGTTAAAAACTCAATATTTATTAAGGATGGACAGGAGGCTCATCGGGCGCTTGCGCGAAAGCCGTTATGTACTGTTTAGTGGCGACGGACGGTAGTAGGAGTGAACCGCTACATTTTCGAATTAAATTAATATTGATTTTTTTCAGCTTGATAGAAAATAATATGCATCAAGTTGCTTTGATAAGCAACACTAATTGGCTTTTGAATGTTTTAAAAGTATTAACAAATTGGAATAATGAATAAGTGCAAACATTGTATTTGAAGTTTAATTTCATTAATACCTACCTATCTCTTACCGTTAGATGGTTAAGCATTCTGTGGTACATAAAATGCAGTTTAACAGATTTTTAAACATAATACTTGGAACCCACAATAAAGTCATTTTTCTGGCTATATCGTACCTGTAGAACAATATTCGAATGTCAACAAAACATAGAAGTGTCTTATTTTACGAAAAAAGAATGGATTTTTTGTTAAGATCCGCGTTTAGTCGGCAGATGACGTTAGCGATGCTGTTTCCGGACAGCACACACGAAAGTGTAAATTTTAAAATGCATATAAGATTCTAAAATGCTTTCAACTTTTAAAATTATTTGCTTTAGAATAAACTATTGTCTTTTATATGTCTTTTGCATTTTAAATCGCCGCTGTATTTTCGTTATGATTATAAATTTCAATGTAAAATTTAGTTGTAAAAAAAAGTTTACTTACATTGTAATATAGTTCCGAAAATCGCCTTTCTGAAACGTGAAGTACGCAATCAAACAGCTTACTGTTAAAAATGAGTATGTATTTGCAACAATTTCATTATTTATAGGGTTCGAAAATGCCTGTTATAAATTCGTGCCAATGTACGGATATTATTGTAGGTGGTAAAAACCTGCTTTTCTTGACTGCCATTTTCCCCAGAGAAGCCAGATTTATTCTCGAATGTGTCATTTTAGAAAGAGATATTTTACATATTCATACTGTCCTTTTCTTTCAGGTTTGACTCCAATTCTCACGGAATGTCCAATCTATTATAAACGATGTTCGACTACAGATCAGTATAATAGGGGGCGGCAGGTGGGGTGATATCGATAAAGTTTTTCCTTTACCAAAATGTTCGTTGAGACTATTTTCGAATTATTAATGAAAAACACTCGTTCAATCACGAGAGTGTTGGCTATACGTTGATGTTAACCGTAGTCATGAGCACCACATCGGTAACATAGTAAGCATCAGCCAATATGTATAGTTATAAAATTCACTATTTAATAAGCATAAATCTACCGATGATGCTAATTTTATAAGTCAACGTAAAATAACAGTCAATAGTGAAAGTTTTATATTTTATTTGTTCGACGACGACCAACATCGGCGCATAACTAACACTCCAATGGCTGAGCTTATGCGCTTTTACTGATCAGTGTTTTTTATTAATAATTCAAAAACTAAGCCTTAACGAACATTTTGACGAAGAAAAAGTTTTTTCAATATCGCTCCAGGCACCCTATATTTGATGAAGTCACTTTGCGTTTACATTCCATGGTACGTTAAGTGATTCCTCGTGTAATGGCAGACATTAAATTATCTTGTTCAAACCTGCGTATGTAAAATAATCACGTGTAATAGTAACTTACTAAGTTACTAAAAGCGCACTATTACTAAGTAGAATACTAACTTTCATAAAATTACTTCCACACAATTATCTTAATTTTATCGATCTTGTCGATTCTTAAATATCATATGGTATTAAAATAATACAAAACTTATACGTACTGTGAAGGATTCACGTTACTATCTACTTCAGCGGCAAGTGGCAATTGACGTGATGGCTTTTCGACAACATTATGCCGCATGTTATTTTTATTTACGTGCATATTTTTGGACGAAATAATAATATATTCGATGATATAGGGAACACAACTAAACTTTACATCGCCTCAAATGAGAACTTGGTACATTGAAAACTACGCCGATTAAAGTTCGGAGGGAACTACACACTGCGAATAGTTTAAAATATATCATTAATGAGTGTAATGGACAAAGCCAGAAAATAACAGCAAGTTTATACGTAGTAACGAAAAAAGAGGAACAGATTTTAAAACACAGTGATGAGAACGAATGAAGGAAGAAAGGGAATGTTAGAACATTTAAAAGAAGGATGCAAACAGTGTGATGAAGATTAGGAGAGGGAGAACAGCGAAAAGAGAACAGCAAGAAAAGGAAAAAGAAGGAAAACAAACATGAATGAAATGTGTAAATTAAATTATATATCAAGGAAAAATTATCAGTGCGTATGTATTTATTCCTTTTCAAGGCCGAAGACGCATAAAATATATTTATAATAAATTTTATGCTACGAATACTCACTTATTTCTTAAACTTTTATTCTATTACATTTACAAAGTTTATGATAAACTAATATTTTTTTCCATTTTAACAATTTCTTTTTTATCTATACGTTTATTTATTTCACATACAAATATACACATATGTATATTATTTTTACAAATTGTAAATTTATAAACTTATATATATATATATATATATATATATATAAACAGCAGAAAATCTTATACAATTACCCTCTTAAAGTATATGTCTTAATTCGTGCATATATATATTGTAACATAAAATATCACTAAAAAAGAATTAAAATTAAAAATTAAAAGCTCTCATTTAAATACTATTTAAATTATAAAAGACATTCAATCAAAATATAATCATGAATAATAATGAAAATAATAATAAACATTCGTTATATGCGATCATGACTAAAAATACAAAAAATCGTTGTTACCATTGACTGTGACTGTCAATGACTTTTATTTCGCAGCGCCCTTACTTGTGGTCATCTTCTGAAGCACATACTTTTCAATAACAATATTATTTTCATCGCGGGAATTTCCAAATCGGTATAGACGACCATGCTATACACTAACCCATCATATCTAACTTTCTGCCATAGACATATTATACCTATATCACGTATTCAGCGAAACAGTCCTTGAATGGTAAAAAGATAGTATACTTTGGTTCGTCGTTCCGTCTTCGTCTGACAATTTTCAGTTTGGGGATTTACGTCGATTTACTTCCTTGTTTCATACGCAATGTAACGATCCCTTCTTTTTCTTTATTATCCGTTGGTCGAAAGAAACATGACAATGAACTGTAGAAGTTTTTCTCTTCTAACTTTTGGTACAGTTTGATTACTCTCGACAAAGAATAAAGAAATATTTACTCTTTGCTCTAAGTATAATATGCCTATACCTTGTGTTGACTTAACCTAACCCCGCCGTAATCTTATATCGACCTAACTTAACCCCGACATCTCATTATAATGCAAACATATATTTTATTTTTATTCTGTTGTTTATGTTCATCTAAACGAATGCTAATTAAATTAGGGTTTAAATAAATTTCAGTATTCCATTTTTAACAGAAAACTTTCTTCTCATTCTTTCCTACATGTAATAAATTGTGTATTGGTCGATCATCCGTTATTTTGCGTATATTTTCCTTGTAAAATACACACATACACTACACTAATCCAAGGAGGATAGATATTGAGTCAACGTTGCTTGACCGGGTAATACCAGATTGGTACAGCATCAGTAAACGAATCATCATATGAAGAAGCTGCTTGTATATTTACTTTGTTATTTTAATTCACTATTATGAAGAATACAATTACAGTTATTGTAATTCTTATTTATAGTAAGTAAATTATATATTTATTATATTTTTTTAAAGCATTTTGGGTCAGATTTTTAAATGAAATTTGAAATATGAATTTAGAAATGAGACAGATTCTATATTTAATCGTTCCGGGAATTTGAAATTAATAAGTGATTATATTTTTTATAGTTTTATATAATATTAAAAATTACAATAAACCATTTAAAATATTAGCTTGATTAAAATTAAGATCACATAATTTAATTAAAAATACAAATAACTTCTATTATATTTCTTTTCTGTGTAATTTCTTCCTATTGTGGTACTTCTACATATATTTTTATTATACAATTAAAAAAAATATATAAATAATTTGTAATAGTTACAGTACAATTTAATATTTTTATATTCAGCAAGTTTCTAAAATCAGTTAACTACTGACCCTGAACTTTAGCAGATTTCTTTTTATCTTAATCACAGATATACATATATACATTTACATGTTATAACACATCAAGTTATAAATCTATATTAAATTTAAATCAAATATTTTATGTAATTCATTAAAGTTTAAAATAAAATAAAAGTATTTAATATGTATATTTTCTATATTATGAATACTGTAAACATAAAATAAGATTAAAATGAAAATTTAAGAAATTTATATTCATTTCATAGGTTTAATAGACTGTGGATATACACAAAATAAAAAATGTGGGTGAGTTAGTGATATTTCTTTATTTATTTTAATTAAAATATTTTATTAAAAGGCAAATTAATAATTAATTTTGTAGTAATTAGAAATAATAAATTCATTATCCTTATTTTCTCAATAGTTTAGGGAAATTTCGATGTACAAATGGTCAGTGTATAGAAAATGATTTACTATGTGATGGACGACCAGATTGTATAGATAAGTCTGACGAAACTCTTGTAGAATGTAGTAAACCAGACATGATATGCCCTGATTATGCATTTCGATGTTCGTATGGTGCATGTATAAATGGAGATGCAATTTGTAATGGGATTAAAGATTGTATTGATAATAGTGATGAAACATTATCGAATTGTAATAATTCAACTCAGACATCATGTCCAAAGGATCAATTTAGATGTAACAATGGACAATGTATTCCAGAACTTAGTCTGTGTGATGGTATTGCTGATTGTGCAGATAGTTCAGATGAAACATTTATTAAATGTGGATCAATTATGTAAGCATAAAGAGTTATAGTTTCCTTATTCATACAGAAATTAAAAATATTTACAAACATGAATAACAGATTACAGCGAAACATTACATGGTTACTATATATTTTCTACCACATATGTATGTATATTTTTACAGCTGCCCAGAGCTTTTTTTCCGTTGTTCCTATGGTGCATGTATTGATGCTAATTTAAAATGTAATGGAATTAGAAATTGTGTTGATGGTTCTGATGAAGATCCAGTACGTTGTAAAGCTAATACCACAACAGTTGCACCACCTATACCAACAAGAACTACTACTGAATCATCTACCATTTGGACTTTTGCAACTTGTACTGTACCACCATCACCAGAAAATGGTTACAGAAAGTTATACAAACCAAATTGTTGTAAGTCTGGAGGAGGTCAGTCATGTAATTACTGTGATATTCCTGATGGTACTAAGTTAAGACCTGGACAATATTTAGTTTATGGTTGTAATCGTGGCTATAAGCTCACCGATGGTATTACTCAGGCATTTTGTACTCATGATGGTGAATGGTCACAAATTCCAGTTTGTACAGGTATGGAATTATTACAATACAAAATACAGAAGTGTAATTATATAAAAGCAATTGTTAAATAATTTTCCACTTTACAGAAATATACTGTGAACCTTTAGACTCCAGTTCAAGAAGTGCTATGTGCCGATATCATGGTATATATGCATCGTGTCAGGCTTCTGTTTTGCCTGGTACAGTTGCAAACTTAAAGTGTCTTCCTAGCTATCGTCAAGATACAACAGTGCTATCAACATCAGACATAATTATATGTAATGAAAATGGTCAATGGGAACCGAAGCCAATACAGTGCATTCCAGGTCCGCCAACAATAAATATTAATGTTAAAGAAAATTCCGTCCTATTGCAAAGTGACATAGAAAACAGTAATTCTATATTGATAGAAATTTTGAAAGATAGAATTATTATTTACACACATAAACAGATGAACAGTCCAGATATTGATATTAAAATGAATACAAATTAGAAAAGCACAAATGTAAATATTGATATGGTATAATGAAAATTTAATCCAATACTATTATAGTAAATTTAATCTTAAAATTACAATATCAAAAATTTTAGGAATGAAATTCGTAAATTGTATATTTCATTTGTACAAACATAATTCAAATTTTTAATTTGCTAATTAGTATGTATTAAGTGAAATCCCTATATTTATCAATTGCTATGTAGTTCTATAAAGTACTGTTTAAGAAATAAATATCAGTTATCTAATCTAAGTTTGTATTGAAGTAATTTCTATTCTAGTAAATGAGCATGTTTCATTTAGAATGTAAATTCAATAAAGTTTTAGTTATCATTTATTGATAAAGTTATATAGTTATAATTGTAATATTAATTTACGAACAACTGTATTTAAATAATAACTTAAATATGTTTTAGAATGTGGTGTACCAGCTGGAAACTATATACCCCTTATTTCACATGGAATTCGTCCTAACATTTCTGAACTTCCATGGCATGCAACTCTTTACAGAGAAACACGATTCAATAAAACTAAAGAATTTATTTGTGGTGCAACTATTATTCATGAGAAATTTCTAGTTACAGCAGCACATTGTGTAACAGGTGATAGTAACTCTCCACAATATTATGTAGCAACAGGCAATATTTTTAAAGACTACGACTCCATCTTTCATGATCCATCAATAGTGAAGAAGGCTATGGTAAATATTTTATTTCGGCAGGTTAAAGATAAGATCAATGATTACATCAGTATAATTCTTATTACAGGTTAAAACCGTATATATTCCATGCAATTTTATAGGATTTGATGGAAATTACGCTGAAGATATTGCTTTGCTGGAAATTGCAGAACCATTCATACTAACAGCAACATTAGTACCAATATGCTTAGATGTTACTCAAAACGTGTTGCAGTTAGAAGTAGGAGATTATGGAAAAGTAGCAGGGTTTGGAAGAACATCTACAGGAGAAAATAGTGCTATCTTACAAGCAATTGAAGTTCCATATATTTCTAGATCTAAATGTCAGTCAGCAAGCAAAGAACATCAGACTACAAAGCTTATTACACCTGATAAATTTTGTGCAGGTTACACAAACGGTTAGTAAGGAATTGAATAATTAAAATATCATACAACCAATGGCTTTATTTCTTTAAAATTATGCATATATTTGTATAATTTAGTTTGTTTCAAAATATTAAAAATATGAAAATTACAGGTACATCAGTTTGTGAAGGTGATAGTGGTGGAGGATTAGTTTTTAAAAGAGATGGAGTATGGTACTTAGGAGGTATTGTTAGTGTTAGTCTTGGTGTAGTATCGCAAGGTGGAAGTACAATTTGTAACACTAAGACATATACGTTATATACAAAAGTTTCTGATCATGTAACACGGATTCGGGATGTTCTTAATAGACGATTAAGCACATCATCATGTTTTTAAACAAAATATTAATGTCAAAACGTCTATGATAATTTATATAAGTATATTCTGACATATTTACATCGTTAGATGCAAAATGTTTTTGAAACGTGTTATCCAATTAGGAACAAATTTTACTAATTGCTGATAGGAAGGTGAGTATTGATCTATAAATGCTATATTTTCAAGTTATTGGCATTTAAAGTCTTTCAGTGCAAGAAGTGTTTGAATAGTATATCAAATACAATGAACTTTAAATTTAATCTAGTCAACCGCGTTAGCATAAAAAACAACGTGCAAGAATGAAAGTGAGATTATTAAAAATACTGAAGGAATATTAAAACAATTAGGAAATGTATTTGATAACTAACAGTGCGATATTATAATGTTTGTATCTTACTTAGTAAATAATACTTTGAATATTTTCTTTGAAATGTCAGTTTGAATGACTGCAATTTCGAAACAAGGCATCTTGAAGTCCATTTTTTGTATATAATATTTTATTGTTATACTCGTTAGAATATTTTTTTTAAGGGTTGGTCATTTTTTATAACTGGGATAAAGAATTAATAATATGTAAACTACATATTATATGTAGACTGCGGATGTCACAGATTACTAGATTTACGCATTCATGTTTAATAAATTATTAATACATAAACATCCGCAGTTTATTCATAAATAATATGTCGAATAACAGATACAAGATTTTGAAATATTTGTATATCATATGAATATAAACTATATTTGTAAATAAACGTAAACTTTCCTCGCCCGGAAAAGCGAAGAATAGTGCATAACAATAATTGTTTGTATTTGATATAATCCACCTTATTTTAGAAGTAAATTATGTTTAGTGCATGATTTGTCCAAATTGTTACTTTAGGAATTATTGCAATGATTTCAGCTACATTCATTTCAAATCGTTCAACTTTATTCGAAATGTTTTCCACTAAAATCGTTATTTACTTAATAATCGAAGAGGTCTCACTTCAACTATCAGTGAATTTATAATTTATAAGCGATTACAGAAATTTTCGCGAATTGATTTCTTCCTTCACTATCCTTGAATCAATCCCTATCTTTTTCCTTCTTATTGTACCTACAAATTTTGTTTTTTGAGTATGTACATTCTTTTGTTTCATTTTTGAACTACAAACATGACTTTGAATATAAAATGATTTATAAAATAAGAGGTACATAATACTTGTTCACCGAAAATATGAACAATTAGGTTCAAGAAATATCACTAAATAACAAAAAAAACTGATGTATGGGTTTTATTATAAATATAATATAATAGAGAACTGTTCGACTATTAGGGATATAAAAAAAGGAAAATTGTCAGGGTTCATTATATAGCGTCTCAATAACGAAGAATATGTAACTGTAGATGTTGGTGAGGATGAGTAAAAACTTAACTGAATTACTGGAGTCTAAAAGTCTTTATCAAAAGCAAAATGCTCGATGCGAAAGTTCAGATTCTAATGTGTGCACCCTTAAACACGTTTTTTAAAATGCTAATGATGCACCTTGGTGGGGGTGTCGCTATAACAAAAAATTTGGTAATGCAGTGGAATTTCCCAATGATCACACACCTTTTTCTTGCACGGTCGAAAACCGCCAGGTCTGGTATTATGGTTCCTTCGGAAATCCCCCGTTTACGATAACGTATATAGTTATTGAAACCGTCGCTAAAAAACTATAAAATATACCTGAATTATGCTGACCGTTTGAACTCCTAAATATTTCGTGAATTCATGCAACCAGTTGCTACAATAACTAATTTAATTAAATGAAATTAAAATATTTGTGAATATACATATAATTTTTTTTTAATTTTGAAACAAAATTGAGCTTAAATTAAGTTAATAATTATGTCATGTGTGTAGTAAGTAAATCAAGTATGTAAGAATTCTTATTTGATATAAGTAATATAATAGTATAAGTCATGTATTATAATATGCTCTTTGTAATCTACTTATGTACATGATAGCCTGTTACAGCCTTCGGTAACTGCTAAATTAATGCGACTTTAAGGAAATAGAAACGAAAAAAATCTTTATCTTTTATATCGTGTAAACTTTCCTGGTAAAGAAATACATGCAATGAATGTAAACCATTCATGACTCAGTACAGCTTGGTTGGGTATAATATATAATCGCACAGTACCACAAGATCAGTTAGTGGTGTGCCATTCGAAGAAACTGACATTTTAGTTCATCGATTTATTTCATTATTATGAAGAACGTGATTACAGCTATTGTAATAATTACTTGCAGTAAGTAAATATATTTTATTAGATACTTTTGAATGTAACCATTTTGCGTTACATTTTAACGTGAAATTAAAAATAAAAATTACCTTGAAAGATACTACAGACTATCGGTAAAAATGTTATTTTTCGATAAACTTTATCGCGTAAATAAGTATACAAACAAATAAATTTAGTTTTTGACATAATTTCGATCTTTTTCAATGACCTATTCTCTTTTTTAGTAGTTTTTGGTTTCTAGATTAAAAATGTCAAAAGCGTTCTTATTTTTATAGATTAAAATGTTCACTATGAAATTTTAAAAATTGTCATTGACAGTTTCGTGCTTTATCAGGTCAGTACAATTTTTCGTTGAATTTATCTACAGAACCGAATACGAGTACCAATTCCCGAATATCCGAACTATGAATCTGATTACTTCAATCCGTATTCAAGTTTTTTTTTTTTTTTGTAATTACATTGTATAATGAATTTTTTATTTGAATTCTGGAGATGTAGCGGGTACTTATCTGTTCAACAGATTGCTGGAAATGTAGTACATGGATTCCATTTTATCCATATTGATGTTACTTTGAACTAATCGTAAAGGCATACTGTAAATTATAAAATATTAAAATATTAACACTATTCCTACCGACACTTCATATATACCTATTCCTACCGCGACCGGTCAAATGACCGGTCTTTGGCAGAACTTATATTTTTTAATATAGAATGAATATAATAGCCAATTAGACAGTATAAAAATATAGTTTCTCGTATTCAGAATCCTATAATATTATTTATTTCACAGTCATAGTAGGTAAGACGGTGTAAGAAAGCTCGAGGTCCTGGACTGCTTCGGGTACCAATCAGGCAAATAAATACCGCGAGCCCAATAAGCGCGCTAAAATTGTAGACACTTGGAAGTGCTATAAAGCAGTCCTTGGAAGGCATTTTTTGGATAACATCATGCTATAACTGCATTATCTTTCGTTTGTAACATTTTTATAGGTTTGGAATTGAGTCTCTGAGAGAATACTATTACAAAAAGGTGTAAATCGTTTTATCGGTCAAATGACCGGTCGTGGTAGGTAAGACAAACTACAAATTTTTCTCAGAAAATAAACAATAAAAAAAGAAGTCAATATTGAAAAAGGTATTATATGCATATTTCAGGAAAAGTCATGAAGTTTAAAGGCATTTCAATTACGTTGTATACAAGAAATTCTAATCGAAATTTTAAAAACGGTCATTTGACCGGTCGTGGTAGGAATAGTGTTAAAGTGGTAGTATAGTGGTAGATATAGTAACACAGTACAATAGTAGAACAGTAATGAATTGGAAAAATGAAATAGCAGAATAGTGAAATAGTGGAAATGTAAAATAGTATAATAGTGAAATAATACAATAGTGAAATACAGTGATGTCTCGATATAAGCGAAAATGTTTACACTACATATACATGTGAGAAAATTATCTCCACCACTGAAAGAAGATCTCTCGAGACGTAGAGAAGCTTGCTCACCGCAAAATGTAATGTAATCTCGGATCCAGTATGTCATGAGAAATTACGAATGCAAATATAAAACTTTTCTATTTTTGATTTTTTTGTTACCAAACTTTTATCAATGGATTTTTAACACTTTTCTGATTAAAACAAGATCAAACACGGTATAATTTGGATTATATTTATTGGTTTAATTGATGATAATAAGTTTCGAATGCAGAGAAGAATGGTAAGTGAAAAAGAAAGCGACGCTGCGATTGGGGTAGTTGGCAAAAATCAGAAACGTATTGTATTGTTTACAATCCCAATACGTTGCTGACCTTATTTTTAATCCTGTTTCTATGCAATTTTTTCCATAATAGTCATGACATTTTCCTAATTAAAATGAGACCAAACGTGCACATTTTTACATATAATCTTGAATTCTTTAATTAGATATTAATTCATGAAGTAAATACATTAATCAGATCGTTAATAATATACTTTGATTAATATTTAATTATTTTAACATTAAAACGACAATTTAACAATAATTTAATTCGAAATATATTTTCTATTCTTTTCTAGCAATTGCGCACCCTCAAATTATTGTTTTATGAGGCGGTCAGTAATTTAGCGAAAAAAATGCAGAAAATTAAAAACATCAAAATTCACTTGTAATAACTTATTAATGTCCGCGATATAAGCAAAACGCTTGGAATTACAAATAACTATGTTTCGAATAACGTTGTGCATGGTCTCATTTTAGTCAGGAAAATGTCACAAATATATTGGTAAGTGTTTCATAACAAAAAAATAAAAAATAAAAAAGTTTTATCTTTACATTGGGATACGTTACTGTTTGTTTACGTTATGTCATTCGAATGTTTTCTTCGCTCACTGTTCTTTTCTGCGTTTGGAAAACTTCAATCAGTGTAGGAACTACACGATATAAGGAAAAGTTCAAATCCGAAAGATTCACTTATACCAAAACATTACTGTCGTCTGACAGTGAAATAGTATGATTATGAAATACGATTGTAAAATAGTATAATAATAAAAAAGTAGAAATAATGATGCATTAGTACAACAAACCACTGGCACAATAGAATAATAGAATTAACACAATAGCTGTTTAGAAATGAGTGGTAGGTGAATGAATTATTACACAGATAGTTGCGTTTTCTGGTTTTTATATTTTGAGCGCACGTCGCTATCTTGCAAGACTTTATTCTAACCGACTGACTACTGAGTGACTGAAGATCTGACTCTGATATCCCCGTCTTGTGCTTATGCTTGCTCTTTTAAAACTTTATTTCTTGCCTAAGCCAACCCCCGACAAGGTGGGGTTAACCAATTAAAGAAAACCTAAATCCCACCAAATCGTACGACCTCCCTCTTATGCCCGAAGCACGCTTCCTTGAAGCGGGGATACGATTTGACGGGGGTAGCGTTTGCTGCCGAAAGTGGCAACGCAGCGGAATTTCCCAGGGCCCTAGGTCAGCTGCGCGACCAGCCGATGGTCGCTTGACCTCGCGATGAAGACCCTTGGGGAAAACCCAGGGTTTATGACATTAAGCGTTTTACTGTTGAGACCATTAGCAAAATTCTAAGTACGGTCATGCTTTCTCTAAAAATTCTAAAACGGTTTTCTCAAAAATAGCTCCGCTGTCGTCCCTGTCATAAACCGTGCTAGCCTTTGCACGTTCGATACTATTGTTGGAATATCTAGCTGCAAAAATAAGTCGAGTGTCGAAGGACAGTGACAACGTCTTTTATAGTTTAACAGTCCTCAGGTCAGAAATTGAAGGCCTGCAGTTTGTCTCTCCGGAAAGGGCCGAGTAATAAACAACACATGGGCACTCTCTGAGTTTTCCTTCAAGAGGGCCCAATAGATGTTTTTCTTCTTCTAAGCTTTCTCTTTCGATATTTTACTTCTGCTTTAGCTTTCGTTCAGTGCAGACATCGTTCGTGTTTAGAGCAATAAAGATTCAGTCTTATATAATTTCATGTGAACAATTTATTTTAAACAATATATACCATACCGTATTTCCATTAGCTATTTACAAATTTACAACTTTATGACTAGCCGCTACAGCTGTATAGTGGTTTAGTTTAATAGTGAAATGGTAGAATAATGGAATAGTAGGAAAGCGGAAGATTGAAATCGTAAAATGTTAGAGCAGTAAAATGATAAAATAGTGGATTACTAATACTAGTGGAACGCCCCGTACTATGCACGAGGAATTAATCAGTTAAAATATAAAATTGACTTTGCCCACCATCCACCCTAAGCTCCAATTCCACCGTTCTAAAAATGCATCAATTTGATTTGTTGGAAAATTTGTCGCGACGGATCCACTATTATCTTATGGAAACTTTGACCCTTGCGCAGTCCTAAACCGTAAGTGATAGACATGCGCAGTACATTTTTTACAAAGAACCCCCACGAGGAAAAGTCGAATGAGGCACTCTTAATGATGACGTAATTAGTTTTTGAATTGGAGCAATTTTGATTTGTTCGAAAATTTGTTGTCCAGGATCCGCGATTTTCTCATGAAAAACTTGACCCCTGCGCAGTCCTAAACCGTTAGAAACAGAAATGCGCAGTACATTTTTTACTAAGAAAGTAATCGAAGAAAAAGTAGCCGAAGCACCCACGATGATGACGTAATTAGTTTTTATGTATCCCTTAAAAAGTGTTCCTTAATAAGGGTTTTACTGTACTATCACTGTAAGAGTACGCATATAATATTTTTCTGCCTTGTTTTCGAGCATGCGTACAAAGTCTCAGCGTAACTCACGGACATGTTTCTGCGGTATAATATGAAGATTCATGCACATTGTTATTCATTACTGTTCTTTTTTCTACTCATGTTTTTTTTTTTAAGTATTATACAGTGTTGTATCTTTGTACTGTACGTGTGCCCACTGTGCATGCGTGTCGTTGACGCATGAGCATTCTATATATGCTTATTGCGCGTGCGTGCGTCTTGCGCATGCGCAGTGGGCACGCGTATAGTACGCATGTGTCAACGCGCACGCATGCGCAGTGGGCTCGCGCATAATACGCATGCGTGAGCGGTGCGCATGCGCAGTAGGTAGTACTAGGTGCGCAAATAGTAAAGGAGGTATGCCGAGTAGAAGGTATCCCGCGCAAACAGCGCGTATGCACAATATAGTTATATAGTAACTCCTTATACACGATGACAGGAGTATGAAGAAATATTAATTTATAATTTTCTGAACACAATTTATGAACTTTTATGTTCGAAGAACGTCTAGTGATCCTTTAGCTACTTTCTCATATGGCATTTGTTCAAATTTGTATTGTTAATAATTAGTTATTAACTAATATCCGACAGGATGTCGGCGCTACACCCCGTACGTATGAAATAATTTGAAATTGTTAGTTACATATTTTCTAAATGTAATTTATACATTTTCATTGTTAAAGAATGTTCAGTGATTCCTTAGCTATTTCCTATATCATACTTGTTCCGCTTTTTATTGAAAATAATTAATTATTAACAAATATCCTGAGACTAGCCACGGCGCCAAGCGATATGTATGAGCTCATTTAGAACAATTAATTACACGTTTTCTGAATATAATTTGTACATATTTATGATTAGAGAATGATTGGTGATGTATTACTTATATTGTTCATTCATGAAAGTTCATAAGTAACGCTCAGGAAATGAGTAATTAATTATTTTATATCAGTTTCCGATATACACATAAGCCGCCTAAGTCTGTTCCACTGCGCATGCGCGACGCAGTCCTGTAGGCGTGGCACCGCCTCCCATCTACTGCGCATGTGCGGCATGGGGGCTCTACTTGCGCTCTACTGCGCATGCGCGCCGTTTGCGCAGGATACCTCTTATTCCGCATACCTCCTTTACTTTTCTGTGATCCTGACACTAAAAGTAGCTCCTGGTACCCGGCCACTAGATGGCGCTAGTGTAGAAAGTCGGAATTTTCGATTGGCGTAGTTCCGCCGGCCACCGCTAGATGGCTAGGCTTTTTTGGACCCACAAAATGCATTATTTCAATAAAGGTCGAGCGCTTGATGCAAATGGTTGTCGGTAGTTATTGTGAGCTATTTTTGTGTATTTTTGAAATCTGTAAGGAGTTTTCTAAGGAGTAATTAGTATTTTAAGGTTGAGGGAGTGTAAGTTTTTTTATCACAAGCATAGCACTAATGAACAGTGGAGTGGGTTAATCTCACGAAGGAAATTTCGGTGCCGGGCCTGATGGGCACGGGAACCGAAGACGACGCCATCATGGTGCAGGGTGTATCTTCGCCAAAAAAGTCTGGTCCTAGGACCAAGTTTATTGTGATGGATTCCAAACAGATGGAAGCCGCAAATGGATTGAAAAGGAAAGGTTCGTGCGATCTTCAGGAAGTCGCAAAAAAAGAAAAAGTTATTAATTCAATGCCAAAGAAACTTAACTTATATCCGAGCAACCACGTGGGTCCGGCCTTCGTGGATATTAGAATTAATAGTCATGCTATTAAAAAAACAAAAACGCAAAATTTAATTTATATGGCGAAAGTGGTCAACAACTTAAACGGTGGAGTGACTGATATGAAAGCCAGAGGTAGAGGAGCTGCAGAATTAAAATTTACAAACAAGGAATCTGCGAATGCATTTGTTCAGAATACGGAGCTTAATAAATGGGACATAATGGCCTTCATTCCCTTTTATAGGACAGAAAAAAAAGGTCTCTTAAGGGAGATCCCTTTAGATGTTTCCATGGAAGAAATAATAAACAATTCATGCTCTCCTGCCAAAATATTGAATGCCATAAGGCTCAATAAGAAGTCTTAATAAAGTTATCTGGATTCCCAGTGAAACTGTTCTGGTTTCTTTTGAAGGTAACACTTTGCCTAATTCTATTAAGCTTTACAGCATTTTGAACACCAGGGTTCATCTTTATATTGAAGGGGTAAAGACTTGTTATAATTGCATGAAATATGGGCATACTGCTGGAAGGTGTAGAAGTGTTCATATATGTCAAGTTTGTGGAATAGAAGATCAAAATAAGAGCCACCATTGTTTACATGGGGAATGTCCAACATGTTTACATTGTAAAGGTTCCCATAAGACTTTTTCGCAGGAGTGTAGTGAGTATTAATTCAACAAGAATCTACAGGAAACAATGGCATACCATAGCGTTGGCTTTTGGGAGGCTAAGGAGATGCTGGTTAGCATGAATGGGGAGAATGTACAATCAGTATTTTCCAGTCCTCAAGCGGAAATTAGATTAGATAATGTTAATTTTCCCCCATTGGAAACTCTGAATATGAAGGATGAATTTAAATTAAAGAAGATAGGAGGTCATGCAAAGCCTTCAGTAAACACGGGGAAATGGTCCAATAGGACTCTTAGTGAATCCCAGAAGATAATTTCTATGAAGACCAATACAATGAAACTTAGTCAGAAAACTTTTAGTAAATCATTAGATACTGAGAAAGTTTTAGAAGATACAAAACCTTGGCAGAAAAAAGAAGTTGAACAGTTAAACCAGCCCAATACAGCGAACAAAATTAAACTTGTTGACTCTCCTGTAGGTAGGAGAGATTCTAACCAAAGTCAAATTAGTATATCATCAGGAGCTATTCTTAAAAACAATAAAATTCAAAGCATTAAACAATATAAAGGTTCAGTAAATAGTAAGAAAAGACAATCCTCTTGATATTAATTAAATAACATTTAATAGTAATATTTAAAAAAAAAAGACAAATAAAAACAAAAAATATATATATTTAAGAACTAATGAATCAACTTAATATTCTTTTATGGAATTGTCGAAGTATTTTAAATAAAAAAGAAGAATTCTCAAAGATTTGTGATAATTACGATATTATTATACTAACTGAAACCTGGCTTAAGCCGGGTATATGTCAACTAGAAATCATAATATTATAAAGAAGGATCGGGAAGGTCAATGTAAAGGAGGAGGAGTAGCTCTGGTTATCCGCAAGGACATTCAATTTGTTGTTCTGAATATTACAGGAGCAGAACATCTCGAAGGTGAAATTTTAGTCATTGAGACGACTAATCTGTCTCAGAACTTTGTTGTGGCAGGGTGTTACAGGGCCCCTCAGGAGCAGAACGACAAAATTAAATGGTTAAATGTTATACAGTCTCTGTCCAGCAGGGGCAATTTACTTTTGGCAGGTGATTTCAATGCTCATCACCCTATGTGGAACAATTTATCAGTCAATCCGGCAGGAGAAAGTCTGGAAATGATAATAAAAGAGCTGGATTTAATGGTACATAACACTGATTCCCACTCGAGGGTTGATAATAGGCACAACTCAAAAACTAACATAGATCTTATAATTTCTAACATTGAAATTTCTTATCTTATAACTAGTCATCAAATGGATGACACCCTTGGTTCGGATTACTTTCCCATTGAAGCAACAGTTCAAGTTCAAAAACAGGTACAGAACAGAAAGACCAACAGATTATCTACATCAAGAACAGACTGGGCACTATACAAAACAGAGATGGACAATTATTTGGACTTGTTTCTTAGCAATGAATTTGTAGAGCTGTCAGTGGATCTCAAATATACAGTTTTTGTTGAGGCAATGAAGAATGCTGTTATTAAAAATACACCAGTGAAAAAGGGAAATTTAGGAAAAGGCTCATATAATACTCAAAAAAGCAATTCGGCTTCATGGTGGGACAGCGATTGTGACAGAGAAGTTAGGAAAAGGAAGGGTGCACTGAAAAAATGGTTACACTCATTAAAAATGGAAGACTGGATAGCTTATAAAAAACAAATTGCAGTAACTAACAAATTACTTAAAAATAAAAAAAGACAGGCCTTCAGAAACTTTGTTAGCAACTTAAATCATAATTCAAATATCAAGCAATTCTGGAACACAGTTAGAAAATTTAAATCGAGATGGGTTAATACTTCTTCTAAATCACCTGAACAGGTGCAACGCTTGGAGTAGCAGGCGGTAAACAAGATCTGTCCGCCATGGGTACCCACGGCTACAGCAGACAACTTACAGTCATCTGATAATCATTTTCTGGATAATCCATTTGATTTTACAGAACTTTTACTTGCCATTAGTCAATGTAAAAGTTCTTCCGCTCCGGGACCTGACCAAATAGGCAATAAAATGTTCCAGAATTTATCTAGCAAATGCAAGTTAAAACTTCTGGAAATTTATAATACCTTATACAAGGAACATATTTATCCACAAGACTGGAAGAAATCTTCAATATTCCTCATTCCTAAATCAAATGGCAAGCAACTTAGGCCTATCACGCTGTCATCTTGTGCCTGTAAATTAATGGAAAGGCTTATCAACAATAGGCTTCAATATTGGTGTGAGTATAACAACTTTATTCCGCAAATGCAAGCGGGATTCAGAAGGGGTAGGTCCTGTCAAGATAATTTAGGGATCCTGACTACTATGGCAGATATTGGACATCGTACAAATAGTTATACCATGGTGGCTTTATTGGACATAAATAGTGCCTTTGATAATGTACAAAGAGACATTTTATTGGAAAAACTAAAGGAGCTTCTTATCACGGGTAATGCTTTTAGTTTCATTGAGGCCTGGTTATCTGATAGAAACATTTTCTTCCAAGGTAGTGATTTTCTGAAAAATCAGTATCAAAACATGAGGGTGCATAAGGGGGTGCCACAAGGAGGAGTTTTAAGTCCGCTCCTCTTCAGTTTATACATCAGTAATTTAGCAGATAACATACCAGAAGGGGTGCTAATAACGCTTTTTGCTGACGATATAGCAGCTATAGCTCAGAATAAACATCTACACATAGTAAAATCCTTAGTACAAAATGCAGTCAACATGATAAATTTTAACCTGGATAAGATTGGCCTACAGCTCACTGCAGAAAAGACGGAATTGATATCTTTTGGCAAGTCTTCATACAAGCCAGTACATACACAAATCAGTTTACGGGAACATAATAAAGAATCCAAACCAGTAGCAAAATATTTGGGTTTGTGGATTGATCATAAACTCAATTTCAAGGAGCATGTACAATCAATTCAAATTTTTTGTAACAAAGTTCTTAATATCATTAAATTTCTCAGAAGAACGTGGTGGGGTTGTGATCCACAATCTTTACTGTTGGTTTATAAAGCTCTAATTAGATCAAAAATGGAATACGGCAGCTTGTGGTACTTCCCATCAGATGTCAAATCCAAGAATATTCTAGAAGGTATTCAAATGGAAGCATTGAGACTTGTGATGGGCTATAGAAGGTCTACTCCAACAAACGTCATTTTAGCAGAAACTAAATTACTCAATTTTAAGGATAGAACCATCTACCTTGGTGCAAAATACATTTTGAAAATAATTTCTAATAGTGCGAATCCCATGGTTGGTATACTTTCTGATTTCTGTGAGGTTTGCAGAAATCAAAGTACGGCTAACATCTCAAGGGTAAAAAAAGATAGGACCTTGGTTCATATTATCAACCTTATTGAAGAATATACTCCGTTTCTAGACAGACTTCCAAACCTGTTGCCCAATATAACAGCATATACTTCTCAGCTTGTCCAAACCAATGTAGATACTGAGTTCATCACTAAATCAAGAAACACTTCATATGCAACAGAAATTTTTCAGGACATAATTTTCAACAAGTATGCAAGACACAAATTAATTTTCACAGACGGGTCTAAGTCTGATGGATTTCCAGCTGTAGGTGCAGCGTGTGTCATTCCGGAAGACAATTTTATTGGCAGAAAGAGCATTCCCAAGCAAGCATCAATTTTTACAGCTGAATGTTTTGCCGTGGAAATGGCCCTCTCGTATATCTATAGTAAGAAGCAATGCAACTACGTTATATGTACGGACTCGCTCAGCCTTGTTCAAGCTTTGGACAGACCTGGAATCATGTCTCACTCAAACATTCATTTGGTCAACGTTAAAAACACTCTCAGGTTACTTAAGGAGCAAGCGCCAGATGTTGGAGTAACTTTTATGTGGATTCCTTCGCATAAAGGTATCTCAGGAAATGAACTGGCAGACAAAGAGGCGAAAATAGCAGCCCAATCTGAGGTTATGGAGATTTCCAGTGTTCCTTTTACAGACATCTTCCCCATTGTAAAGCAGAAGATTGTGGAAACAGCACAAAATGATCTGATGAGTCAATCCAGACAAAAAGGAGCGTATTTCTTTGACAACTTTTATTCAGAGAACAAATCCCAGCCTTGGTTCCACAACAAAAATCTTTCGCGACACTTAACCGTATGGGTTAATAGAGTAAGAGCTAATCACTTTAATTTGAAAGTGTCCTTGAGGAAGATCAATATTGTTCAAGACACTATTTGTCAGTGTGGACATCCTAGGGAGGATATTGATCATGTGCTGTGGGATTGTACTTGTTATCAACAGCACAGGAAAGAATTGCTCCAACGTTTAAAGTTCAACGGTTTTTCTCCTCCATATTACATTAAAAATTTCTTAATTAAACCTAATATTTCAGCGTTGAAAATCATTGATGATTTTCTTATTAAGAATAATTTAAGGCTCTGATAAGAAAATGCTTGTGATAAAGGGAAAAAAAAACTGACTGTGTACATAATCTTTCGTGATTTGAAATAGTTATGTAGGACAATGATTAATAGTAATATGTTCATAGATAGAGTTAAGGTAGATTAGAGGTGAATTATATGATGGTATCAAAAAGTTCCTACTTGCAATATTTTATAATTATATAATTTTTATTTTGTTATTCTGTTAAAATGTCTATATTTGTATTTAATAAAGATAAACACATATAGGTCCGTATTTTACCTGAAGTGTATTTCAATAAAAAAAAAAAAAAAAAAAATGCATTATTTTTGTCTTTGCCCACCATCCACCCCAAGCTCCAATTCCATGATATTGTTCTAAAAATGCATCAATTTGATTCGTTTGAAAATTTTTTGCGCAGGATCCGCTATTATCTTATGGAAACTTTGACTCTTGCGCAGTCCTAAACCGTAAAAGATAGACATGCGCAACAAATTTTCCAACAAATCAAATTGATGCATTTTTAGAACGATACAAACCAACACAATGTAGTTTACAACAAAGTGTTTAATTAAAAGTTTCATTTGGTTTAATATCATGGAATAGGAGCTTGAGGTGGATGGTGGGCAAAGTCAAATTTATATTTTAACTAATTAATTCCCCGTGCATAGCACGGAGCGTTCCACTAGTATAATTAGAATAAAAACTTATTTTTTGAGCTAGAAATGATGCTTCTATTACAGTTAAAAGTATTTTTATCTGTCCAAAAGCAAAAATTGTAACTCGACATTTTTTGATTTTCAATTTAAAAAATATTGTATACTGAATTACAGAAAATACGAAATGGAATTATTTGTCCAATTCGCTATTTATTACATTGTATAATGAAATACCATTATATTTAAATTCGTAGAAGCTTATTTTTGGTGGCCAATTTTTTAATGTACTTTTCTTCTTCACCATAAATATTATGCTGCATTTGTGGAAACAATAGACGTAAAATGATTGTACGTGGACTTACAGTTTGTTGATATTAATTCATGAACAAATACATAATTAGAATAATATTGCAAATAATGTTACAATGTTATTACCAGTAAATTCTGAAATGTTATAGCTATGTTAATTTAATAATAGAGTTTATTTAATGCAATTTGATTTATCTGATAATGACGACTAATGTTTCATTACTTATACGTGCCTTAGAAGTTCATGTGCTTTTAGTCGACATTTTTGACATATATATTTTTGTTATTAATAATTATGTGAGTTAAATTGTATAATAACGTTCGTTATAATCAGCAAGTAAAATTAAAAACGGTTTAAGCTATTTAAGTGTACAACATGAATTACTATTTAAGTCAGATCGGGTTGAAGTCCTTTTCGATCAGCATAAACCATATAGGCCTAGTCTAGAATTCTGCATTTGGCATTATTAACCGTATTTTAAGTCCCTGCATTGCCAATGCGTCAGAACTGAACATTCATCACATCAACATGTAATATACTTACATACACTATTTTCGTGAGGACAACTGTAAAAGATAGAACTTGTAATACAGCACTGTGTTTCTTAGAAACGTACAGCAGTCTTTTACCTAACATATAAACCAGAAACATCCTTGTGACCGATCCCACTACATACAATACAATCTAGCCATTTTGGTTGCATTAAAAGATTTAAGGTAAGAAAAGTTGCGGAGCTTAACCGTCGTTCACGTTGTTCAAAGCCTGGCACGTAACACGTAAAATTAAACAAAATTACATTATATTTTGATAATGCATTCTTATTTGTACATTAAAAGGAATTTTTTGTTTCAGGTACTTCAGTACTTAGCGGTGGTGGCAGATATCGGGGTTAGTAAATAACTCTTTCATTTTGTAACGTTTTTAAATAAAAGTGTACATTAAGATGAATTTTTTGTTTCAGCTACTCCATTCTTTGACAACAATGATAGATATCCGGGTTAGTAAATAAATCTACTATTTTGTAATATTTTTAAATAAAAATATTCCTGACAACAAATTCAGAAAAACAATCACAATGTAAATACATTTTTTTTCGGCTCGGATATATATATATACTTCAAAAAAGTTTTCTTCTGATTGTTTGTTATGTTATCAGTAATGTTTTAATCGGCAGTGGAAAGGATAAATCAATTTAACAATTTATTACATAAATTAAAAAAAATGTTTTCTAAACTGGCACCCGACAAGTAAAAAAAAAGTGAATTTGCAATTTTGTTAAGTGTTTCTGTTCATGGTTGATTTTTCACCTTGTCCTTATGTTGATGAAATTACTATCTTGTTACAAATTGATGAAGAAAATAATAGTTCTACATTAACAGAAATTGTTGTGCAAATATAGATAAACATTAATACAGATTGATAGTTGAATACATACAGAAAATAAGAATATACATAATTATGGAATAATTAAAATTGCGAATTTCATCTTAAAAATGTAAAGTACACAGTTTTCATCTACTCGATAAGTACCTATTTTACGAATTTTGAAGACAATATCTTCTAGGAAACGGGTATTTATCGGGCAGCCAATTACATAACCGTTCTTCCTGATGCTATGTTTGCTTTCTCAATGTAGTGAAGTACAATTAGAGGCAAATCTGGCTTCTAAATACAAAGTGATTATTCACATATCAATGTTTAGCAAATTTTCAAATCTGGAAGTTTAAAAATTTAAGGATATGAAGTTTTGAAAATCTGGCAGTGAGGGTTTTAGAACTTTGGAAATCTGGAAAGTTTAGAAATTTAATGAATTGAAAATTTAGCAAACTGGGATTTAAAAAGTTGCAAATATATAATTAAAATATTTGGAAATTAAAGAATTTGAAAGTTCAAGATTTTGAGGGTTTGGAAATTTGATGTTAAATGAAACTTCCATTTTACTACAGATTAACACAAATATTAACAGATCTACAATAGTAGAAATTGTAGAAGAGAACACTGTAATTTGAGAATATCAACAGACAAACATTAAGCCTTAATTATTAGTTATAATAATTAATTAATTTAATTTAATTGAACCTAGGAAGGAAACATAGAAATATTATCACTAAATAGTGAATATTGCGAATACGATCATGAAAATGTAAAATAATTAATTCATTTACAATATATTAATTTATGTAGCTATATTTAACAGTGTATGTAATTGTATTGAAGAAATCATTTCAATTTGTTTCAGAATGTGGTGTATCACCTTCGATGCAAATATTATCACGTATTGTAAATGGAGATCAACCTAACACTAATGAATTTCCATGGCACGCTTCTATCTACAAACAAAATACACCTAATGGAACCAAAGAATTTCGTTGTGGTGCAACTATAATTCATAAGAAATTTTTAGTTACAGCAGCACATTGTGTAGCGGGTGATAATAATTCATCAAAATATTATGTAGCAACAGGCAATATTTTTAGAGATTATGACTCAAGCTTACATGACCCAACAATAGTGAAAAAGGCTGAAGTACATACATTTTCATTTGATTAATTAAAGATGAGATTGGTGATTGCATCAGTATGATTCTTATTGCAGGTTAAAAACATACATATTCCATACGACTATACAGGATTTGAAGGAAATTTCTTTAAAGACATAGCTGTATTAGAGATTACGGAACCATTTGTATTTTCAACCACATTGGTACCAATATGTTTAGACGTTACTACACACTTCCTACAGTTAAAGGTGGGAGATTATGGAAAAGTAGCAGGTTTTGGAAGAACGTCTACAGAAACACGCAGTTCTACTTTACAATCAATTAAAGTTCCATACCTTCCTATATCTGATTGTAGATCAGAAGGCATTAAGTATCAGACTACAAGGTTTATTACGTCTGATAAATTTTGTGCAGGTTACACAAATGGTTAGTGAAGAATTGAATAATTAGAATATCAAATAATTGCCTTATTTCTTTAAGCTTATGCACATATTTGTTTAATTTATCTTGTTTCAAAATATAAAATATGTATGAAAATTTCAGGAACATCAATTTGTGATGGTGATAGCGGTGGTGGATTAGTTTTTATGAAAAATGGAGTATGGTACTTGGCAGGTATTGTTAGCGTTAGCCTTCATGCAACATTACAGAATGGAGTTATAGTTTGCAACAGTAATACATTATCCCTATATACAAAAGTTTCTGAATACATGTCATGGATCCAGGATATTATACATAAGACAGAAACACATAAACCAATTCCACCATGTTAAAGAAGAGAAGATATCTAAACTATCCATGACAGTTTATACAAATACTATCAAGCTGAACTAAACATATTTAGGTTGTTTTTGAATCATGTTATCAAAGAGAATGTTCTATTGTTATGATTCATTTGATGATTGTTTTATAAATAGTATAAGGAATAACAACATATAAACTATACTGTATTGAGATAATGTCAATAATAAAAGATGGAAGATATTAAATCTTGTGTATATTATATAAATATAATGTGATACATTTTTTAATAAATTTTAAGTATACATATTTTTAAAACTTATATAAATAAATAATAAACTTTTAGACTTATATATCATACTTACTTAAAATTTGTATTGCTATTTTACTAGTTTAATTAATGATTAATTTTTGGTTTCACCTTACTTAAAAATTATTTTTGTTCATGTTTCAACCATGTTAAAATAATTGTATGTATGTTAATAAGAACCTTGATTTATTGTTAGTACTACTATGTATTGCTAGTTGCTACTGTTATAATAAGGATCTTAGCAAAAAGTAAATTGTCAATTTATAACTTAACACATGTTTATGATTTGTATGCAAATATAAAAGTAAGATACGTAATTGCAGCTATAACATGCAAGATTAATTTTATATTCTAACTTATTGTTAGAATGTTAAATTGATTTGTAATTTTCTATATGTCAAAGAGGTTTGCAATAAAAGAAGCTCAACAGTGCGGTAATAATTTTGTTCAGCATGCTTTAAAAAATAAAAAAAACAAATAATATCAAAATTATCTGCAATAATTTGTACAAATATTACTTAACACTTTAGACTATTATGTTTCGGATACATTAGAAACATGTTAGCAACTCATGAACATACTTTGATGAATATAACATTGAAGAAATGACTTATGAAAATTAATCCTCTTATACCACATTTTTAAACTATAAGCGTTTTAAGTTCTACAGTAAAAGAAATGTTTAAATAGCATACTATGAAAAATAGTTTTTATATAATCTAACCTTACATAAATTGATAAAATATGACATAAAAATTGTTACTTATCTTTAAAGCTCGAACTTCTTTGTATAAGAATTATTGATAAAATCCGCCTGTATAGGACTTTCTGTGTCACTTTTGAATCTGTTACATAATGATGGAATCAGAATGGCGAAAAAGCCAACAATATGTTGTATATTCATGAAAATCATGAACTTCTAAAGTTACTAATTATGAATATACTCATATTCTCTTGACTTTTTTGAGCTTGGACCATTTTTGAGCTGTTTTTCCGTGTTACAATTCATTACGAATTAAAATATAAATATTTTGTTCAAAAGATTACGTTTATTTCCACTGTATGGTGGTTCAACCTCCCACCACGTTGTTTCGTTAATTTATTCTCTATTTTCGATAAAACTTCATTTCAAACAGTATTTTTAGAATAAGGAAAGAAATTAAATTATTGAAGCGCGAAAAAAGAAATAATAAACTGATGAATAATGGATTTCCGACACCCCCTCACCATTTCTTATTTTATTTTTTTGCGTGATGAGACTCGCATCAACTATTACAATATTTAAAGCATTTTAATTAATCACAACCCCATTATAATAATTTATTGTTGATCTCAAGCCAATACTTCATTTCATTAATTGAATTGTTCATTTTTTATCATCTGAAAATGTAATTCTTCGTTGTTCTACCATACTTCTTTCGTGTAATTTTTGATAGGAGTATTTATCGTGTGTTCGACGCATATACTCCTCGTTGATCGACTTTAATAATTTTAATAAATTTATTTTTTGAATTAAATTTTGCAGTTAATTGGTTTAAACCATTTACATACCAGTAACATAGAAATAAATGTATTTTTTATCTGTTGAATTAGAAAAATCTAACTCAAAAAAAAATCATCGGAAAAATAATGTTAGCCTTAAAGAAAACGAGGTCATCCTTTGTCAATTTTGATGCGCTAATTTTGAATCTGGCCGCAAAAGATTTTTGAAATATTTTGATCTAACGGAAAAATGTATTTTTAACGACTTATAATATCTAATTATTCTTTTTTAATATTCAAGATATTATTAGAGTAAAGTGCTGATTTTCTCAACGTGATATAGGTACTTCAGATTTAACACGCTTCATTTTGCTAGAGAATCCCATCCTGATACGTTTATAATTTTTCGAATTGATTTTGGTTTCACATGACAAAACTGAGAAACTGCACGCAAGAGTTAGCGATCCTTATTATACAGAAGAAACAAAGGTAGTAGTAATTTCGTTGTTGCAAGATTTTGAAACGAAAAAGCAATATTTTCTTGATATTAAAGCGGAAAGCATCACTAAATTTTCATACTTACCGATAAAATGGAAACCGATCGAAAATCAATCACAGAATATCACTGCATACGTGAAAATAGTGCTCGAATTGTTGACTGCTTGTAGCTACATTGTGGCAGGTGATTTCTGTGACCAATATTATGAAACATATGTATTAATCCTGATATACAGAGTCTTGCGGAATAACATGAAAATATTGTTTGAAAATTCACTGCGTTCCAGTGCAGTTATGACAATGTTATTGTCTGTCGAGTAACATAAATGTGTTTTATGCTACACCACACTTTAGGCAAAATGTAAGATCTTTAAACGATAATTATGATTATTGACTAGGACGTGGAGAAACATTCGCCTACCCTCCAAGGTCCACATATCGTACACACATAGACTTGTACTTACAGGAATACATTAAAGAAAAAGTATACAGTAAAGATATCGAAAGTGAGGAGCAATTAGTGCATGCAATTAATTACATATTTAAGAAACTGAAACGTCAAAACACGTTACGGACGGTACATGTTTCGGTAATGAAACGGGTATAGTTATACAACGGGAATAACGATTTCAGCAATTTTGCAACAGATAAAGTAACATTTTTTTCGTATTTTATTTTCAAGCTAATAGCATTCATCTACTGTGTAGACATTGCTTACCAGCACAATTCGCATTTACGTTGCTCGCTGCCATAACGGATATAGGAAATAAAGAGTTAATATATATATTAATTTATGTTTTATCATTTATTTATTATCTAACTTGTTTTATTTCAAATTAAGTGTGCATTATACACCAGTAGGTTTAGTGTTATCTTGGAAGGAATTGTGCTATCGGAAATCGCTGACAAAAATGTTTCCAATCTATTATTCGTTATAAATACAAAATTCATACAATCGACGTGAAAATTTTTCCAATCTCCTCTTTATTATAAATATTCCTTGTACCATTATACAGTGCGTTAAATGGCCTGATTTTTCAACTTTAGCTTTTAGAACTTTGTAAAAGATGAAAGTACATAATAACTTTTTATTAAGTTTTAGAAGTCAAATTGCAAAATCGAGATTTGTATGTTAGCATATAATTATAATAAGCAATATAAAAATAATTATGAAGAAATATTGCTTTTTCACTTAAAAATGATTGAACACGACTGATGTTCCTGTCTCTCCTCTGTAGAGCAATACAGGAGAGACGAAGACTTTCAATCCCTGATCAGAAATTTGGAGTTTCCTCGTATAAGGCCTTCAGAATTAATTTGTACTCGGACAGTTATTCATATAAATCTTTCAATTGTCGGAAGAAAGTATCTTCACCTATTTCGTTGAACGCATTTTTTTGGCAAACACACAGGGCCAGTACTATGCTGTTAATTACTTTTATTCTAAACATTTGGCCGTCCCTATTAATACAGATTGTGAACTGATTCATAATGTAACCGAATTCAGTAATAACATGTTCAAATTTTCAAAATTAAAAATTAAAAGCATTGAAAATTTAAAAATATGAAATTTTGAAGGAATTTTTAAAATTATGGATATTTAGAAATAAAGACATTTAGAAATTTAGTAATTTGAGAATTCAGGAATTTGAAAATTTAATGTTTTCATAATTTAGAAAAGGAATTTAGAACTTTAGAAACTTAGGAATTTCAGAATATCAGAATGTAAAAATATGGGAATTTGAAATTTGAATTCAGTAATTTATAAATTAAATTAGGGAATTTGGGAATCTGGTAACTTGGGAATTTTAGTAATTTGGGAATTTTTTAATTTAAGAATGTCAAAATATGGAAATTTGAAAATTGGGGAATTGTGATTTGAAAATTCGAGAATTAGGGAATTTGGAAATTAAGAGACTCAGAAATTTTTTATTTTCAAATTGAAAGATTACTTAATTTCTGTAATGTTCGCAAGTGAGCAGTTAGGAGCAGGTTGCTTACAAGCCATTGACCGAACTAAGGCCACGAGAGCTTACTAGTATGTTTTTATAAAAGGTCCATGAAAAAATGTACTAATAATAAAGTATTAAAAGAAAACGAACTAAAATGCACTGTGAGCTGTTACTATTTTCTTCTTTTCGAATGTGCATAAATTTAAAAAAACACGATATTATTTATTAACAATAACACAATATTAAATTACATTTTAATTTTGTCTTTTCAAATCCACTGCCAGCCGCCCTAAGGATTTATCCACTACACATCTACCAAAACCGGCCCTGTAAACACACAGATATAGAGGCATATGAATAGTTACTGAATCAATGCTGCTTGGCCAGGTGATTCCCGACTGATACAAGATCAGTAAACGGTTCACCACGTGAAGAAGCTGATCGAATGTTACTTTTCTGCTTTAACTCATTATTATGAAGAACGTAATTACAATTATTGTAATAATTGCTCATAGTAAGTACATATATTTTTCTTATATTATAATTACGCTTGCAAACCAAATAAAAAACGAGAAGTTAAAGTAAAAAGTTAACATAAAAAATACTATTTCTAACTACTTCAGATAATTCATTTAATATTAAGAAAAGCGCAAATTTGAAGTAAATAAATTTATTATACATATTTTATATTTACAATCATAAGCAATGATAAATGTATTAAAAGATGACCTTGATTACAATTATTTTAGATTATGTCAGATACTTTTTGCAATGTTAAGAGAAGTGCAAATTTTAAGTAAATAAATTCATTACACATATTTAATATTTAAAATTGTAAGTAATGATAAATATCTTAAAAGATAAGCTTGATTACAGTTATTTTAGAATATTTCAGTAAATAAATTTATTATAGGTATTTAATATTTATATCATAAGCAATGATAAATGATTTAAAAGATAAGCTTGATTGCAATTAAAATAATATGCGAAATTCAAAATATAAATAACATTATCACTTGTTTGCTATACAATGTGGCATTATTATAAACTTTTCATAATTATATATTTATACGAAAAGATAAAGAAATATTATAAACAAAATATATTCAACAAGTGTCAGAAACCAGTTTAGCAATGACCTTGGATTTTAAAATATTCTTTCTTGTCCTGACTAAGAATAAGGAATGCATACACT
Organism: Megachile willughbiella; assembly: GCA_945859595.2. NCBI lineage: Eukaryota > Metazoa > Arthropoda > Insecta > Hymenoptera > Megachilidae > Megachile > Megachile willughbiella. The sequence continues at coordinate 19,586,417 of OX243796.1, forward strand.
GGGTGTCCACGATAAGTTCACGTATTAGGGATACAAAATATTGTATATGTGAAAATTTCCGGTACGTTAGGTAATGAAAGATTCTTCAAAGTAACCGCGAATACGCTGTGTCTGTAGTAAAGTTTATTGGATGTAGTACACTCAAGTGTAAACAAGTCAGTAATTTTTGTTATACCGAAATATAGCTCATCAGAAGTTGAAAGTTTTATCATATGTTACATGCGATAAAATATGAATGCTGGTCAAAATTAATCGCAAATTATGGCTGTGTCCACCATTTGCGAATTTGGCATAAATGACAAGCGAAAAACTTCTTTTACGCTTTTCTTGAAACTATGCTTTTGAAATGGTGGATAAAAAACCTTTGAAGTTAACCATTCTATTTTGTTTAAATTTTAAGAAAATCCTGTAATGTAACTTAAGATTTTTCTGATATATCATTTAATTTTTTGGGACTGATTAAAGTTGATTGTTTTTAATAAAAAGAGCGTCCTCTTCAAAGCGCCGTCATTTCTATAATTACTAAAATTAAAAAATAACTATACTACAGTACAAGTAATACCTTTTTACTTCTATATTGGAATGAATTTTTTATATTAGGTATTTTAGTCCTGAATGGCCAACAACCGAATACCCGTGGCAACAATGGTGGCAAACTATTGACAATATCATCGCGGAACGAGGGTTAGTAACTTCGTCGCTTTGTAGCATTTTTAAATTAAAAAAAGAAAAATAAAAAAATAGAGAAGAAAGCGAAAGTTACATACATGTTTCATAACAAAAATTGAAGCTTTTCGTTTACAAAGACAGACTGCAGTCATTAGATTATTGATTTTGATCACATTTCTTTGATAAATTAAGAGCAAAAATACGCTAACTCATATTCGGCCATTTTTATTAATACTTACTATTATTTAATTGCAGCGAAGACAGTGTGATAGATTCTTGAATTGCTCTTTTTCTGGCTTTATATATTTATCTTCTTTTATCTGTCCTTTTACAAATATTGTATATTTAGACATGTCTTTATATTTTTTTAATTTTTTAATTAATTTTTTCTTATCTTTTATTTTTTTAATTTACTATTATTAGTTATGTTGTTTACAATGTATGGGGTAAATGCTGCGTAATAACGTTTTATGTACTATCCTGTATATTGTAAAAAATATAACAAAATTATAACAAATTATAAAAAAGAAGTCGAACTATGTCGATAATATCTCATATTTTATTCAAACTATATTTCTATTATCGTAGAAATAATCGCATGTAGCATCTTGTACATTGTAAATAACATAACAGAAAGTTTAAAAAAATGAAAAATGAGAATAAGTTAATAAAAAGATAAAGAATAATATTACAATAACAATAGACATATATATGCACAAAAAAAAGAATAAATAAAAACAGAAAATTACGAGATCTGAAATCGGAATGCATTAATTTAAGAACTTGCCATTTGACCATTATTGCTATCATAACTGTCGAATTTTAATCAAGTGCTACATATTTTTCCACATAATGATTGACAGAAATGGTCAGGCATAATTTGCCATAGTTTTGCTCTAGATTTTTCATTAAAAGTTTTATCAAAATCGGTGACCTAATGACCGTAACGTCTCTCTGTTAGCATAATTGTATGAAAAAACATATATATATTGTTTTCTTTTTGTTTGTGTTATAGGTACATCAAAAAATGTATATCCACAAAGCAACAAATGTGGGTGAGTTAATAATATTGTTTTATTTATTATATGTAGAATGTTAAAAAAGAAAATGAAACAGTAACTAATTTTTTACTTCATAATTAAAAATAATAAATTCCTTGTACCTTCATTTTAATAGCGCACGGACATTTCGGTGTAAAAATGGTGAATGTATTGCACATGATTTAACATGCGATGGACGAGCAGACTGTGAAGATGAGACTGATGAAACTTATGTAGAATGTAGAAAAAAAGAGTGTTCTCCTTCTCAATTTCAATGTTCCTATGGTGCATGTGTAAAAAGAAATGCAATTTGTAATAGAATAAAAGATTGTGTTGACAATAGTGATGAAACATTATCATTGTGTGCCTCATATAATTCATCTACACTTTGCCCAAAGTACTATTTTGCATGCAATGATGGACACTGTATTCCAGAATATAATTTATGTGATGGTAGATCTCATTGTACAGATACTTCAGACGAAACATCTTTTCAATGTGGAAGCATCAGGTATGAATACAGAATTGCAATTTTAATTATATGAAAATCAAAAATATTTACAAACATGGATAGTGAATTATTAAAAAAATATTAAGTAATTCAAGCTATTCTATATTTTATGTAAAATATGTATGTATATGTATATCTTTTTACAGATGCTCAGAGACTGATTTTCGTTGTTCTTATGGTGCCTGTATTTCTGCTAATTTAAAGTGTAATGGAGTTACAAATTGTGCTGATGGTTCAGATGAAAATCCCACACTCTGTAGAAATAAATTGATAACACGTCCAGCTCATTTACCAGATTTTACTATTCCAGAAGAAACTTCATCTGCTATATTACCGCTTTCGAATTCTGCACCCTGTACTGTATCACCGTCACCAGAAAATGATTATAGAAAATTACACAAACCAAATTGTTCTAGGTAACTCATATAATGCCTCTGCACCATGTTCAAAGATTGAATTTAAATGCAATGATGGGCAACACATTCCGGCACGTGCTTTGTGTGATGGTGTTATTGATTGTCTAGATAATTCAGATGAAATATTTCAACAATGTGGAAATATCAAGTAAGGGTACAGAATTACAGTTTTCTTACATTTGTTATCATATAAATATCTACATCTTTTTACAGCTGCTTAGGGAATGATTTTCACTGTTCCTATGGTGCCTGTATTTCTATCAATTTAAAATGTAATGGTGTCAGAGATTGTGCAGATGGATCAGATGAAGATCCAGTACTCTGTAGAAGTACCACAACAACAGTTACACCTTATCCATTATTATTTGATAATTATTCAAAAGAACCTTTATCTCCTGCACCACCTACTTGGTCTTCTGCAACTTGTATTGTACCAGCCCGACCAGAAAATGGATACAGAAAATTATATAAACCACAATGTTGTGGTTCTACAGATAGTTATCGATCGTGTGATTATTGTGATGTTCCCGAAGGTGCTATAATAACACCAGGAGAATATTTAGTTTACAGTTGCAATTCTGGTTATAAGCTTAAAGGTGTTGATCACGTATTTTGTACTCAAGATGGTGAATTATCAAGTATTCCATATTGTATAGGTATGGAATCATTATATTACAACTTAGAGATGTAATTATCAAAAAAAATCCTAAATCAGTGTTCCTCTTTCAGAAATACGTTGTGAATCCTTAGAATCAAATTCAAGAAGTGCTACGTGTCAATATAGGGGTGACTACATATCATGTCAAAATTCTGTTCTGCCTGATACAGAAGCAAGTTTAAAATGTCGTAATAGCTATCGCCAAGATACAACATTGCTATCAACATCAAAAATTACTAGATGTAATAAAACTGGCCAATGGGAACCAAAACCAATACAGTGTGTTCCAGGTTTGTGTACAATAAACATTAAATATTAATGACCTCGATCTCTATACATGTTGTTAATGTCATGACCCTGAGTAACATTCAGAAGGTTTTAGCCATCTCTTATTATTTGTTATAAAATATTAGAGCAATGATATAATTGTTACATTATAGTGAATAGTGGAATTCCCATTTATGTTTAAAAAAGAGGAAAAATCAAACCTACAGTATAGTATGAATGTAGTAGTTAACCCAATGTACACCTTAACTAATTATGGTATAAAATATTATACAACATGTTCCAGTACTGTATTATCACTATATGACAAGTTTCTTTTTTTTTTAAACAATATCATGTATTGTGGAGTATACCATTAGAGTGTAGACATTATACCACAGATCTATTGTCTTTTATAACTTTTTAATAAGTAATAAGACAACAACTAAACATTTCTAAATATCATTCGAGATTCTAGAGCATGACCTTGATCATGCATGTTAAAGTAGAAGGTATTCTTTTCTAAAGAAAACTTTTATCCTCTGATCTTGTCACTACTTTATATACAAAACAATGGTTCTATATACATAAAAAGATGAGAAGATAAAATTATTACTTACATAAAAAATGAGATGATTGTTAACCCAAACTTGACATTAAAATGAATGCAGAAAGTAAACATAGAGTAATAAGAATTGTAAATTTAATATCAAAAACATAATATAAACAATTCTAGAAAAAATTGATATACATATTTATACATGCAAAGATAATTCAAATATAATATAAATAATTAGGTAAAATGTATCCTATTTCTTATTTAAAAAATGAATTTGAATTATCTTTGTAAGTTTATATTTAAGCAATTTCAATTATAATAGATTTTATATTTACAATGTAAATTCAGTAAAGCTTTAGTCATTACCTACTAATGCAATTTTAATATTAATATAGTATACATTACTACATCTAAACAATAATTAAAATCTGTTTTAGAATGTGGTATATCAAATACAAACTATATCCCACTTATTGTAAATGGAACTCAAGCAAACATTAATGAATTTCCATGGCATAGTACACTCTACAAACAAAATACACGTAATGGACCTAAAGAATTTCTTTGTGGGGCAACTATCATTCATGAAAAATTTCTCATTACAGCAGCACATTGTGTGGCTGATGATATTAATCCCTCAAAATATTATCTAGCAACAGGCAATATCTATAGAGATTATGACTCCAGCTTACATCATTCAACAATAGTGAAGAAGTCTAAAGTAAATATACAAACAAGCTCATTTTAATTCATACACTCAATTATTTTGCGAATTATACATATATTATTCAAGAAAATATTTCAAATACACCACTTTCAAATAAGCAGGGGTGTGTTTAAGATTTTAAAGCAATCTTTGTTTTTTAAAATCAAACTATATGTATAGTTCAAATAAGATTGTAGCCCACTCCAAAGCAAATTCATTAACCTGTATTATATTCACCTCTGAAAACTATTCAAGTCCATTCAACTTTTATCTTCACTAGTTTGATAAATTTTATCATATTTTATCTTTAGTTAACTATAATTAATATAATGCAATATAAAAGTATATAGTTCCATTTGAAAAAAAAAAAAGGTTGTTTTAACATCTCAAAAATGTCTTTATCCAAATAAATTTCGAGGTCATTGTATAACATACCCCTTAAAACAAAACAAGTTTTATTTGAAATACTTTTTGAATAATGTACTAATAGCATGGATGGATTAAAATGAGAAACCATATACTTTATTCTAGTTGATTAAAAGCGACTTTGGGCATTGCATTAATAATATTTTTATTACAGGCAAAAAACATATATATTCCATGCAATTATGGAGGACTTGAAGGAAATTATGCTGAGGATATAGCTATAATAGAGATTATGGAACCATTTGTATTTTCATCAGTATTAGTACCAATATGTTTAGATATTACTAAAGATCTGCACGTACCAGATGTGGGAGATTATGGAAAAGTAGCAGGATTTGGAAGGACATCTTCAGGGACAACCAGTCACATCTTACAAACAATTACAGTTCCATATATTTCTAAACCTGAATGTAGATCAGCAAGTACTACTTATGATACTACAAAGTTTATCACATCTGACAAGTTTTGTGCAGGTTATACAAATGGTTAGTAAAAAATTAAGTAAACAATATATCACATATTATCGATATATATTATTTCTTTAGATTTATGCATATGCTTATTCAATTAACTTTGTTCAAAAGTATTAAAGACATGAAAATTACAGGAACGTCAGTTTGTGATGGTGATAGTGGTAGTGGATTAATTTTTAAAAGAGGTGGTGTATGGTACTTAGGAGGTATTGTTAGTGTTAGCATTAGTACAAAACAACAAGGAGGAACTACAATTTGTAACAGTCATGAGTATACTTTATATACAGCAGTTTCTGAACATGTAACATGGATTCAGGATCTCGTTCAGAAGTTAGAAACACATAAACCAATTCCACCATGTTGATGAAAAATATAAGAATGATAAGTTATATAAGTATGACCTACATATTCACATTATTATATTCAGAATGTTTTTGTAATATGTAATTAAGGTGCGAACATGTCTTACTGATTGTAAGAACAAGAAAAAAAATTATATAAGAACTGATGCACAAATGCTATATTTTCAACCTGTAGGTGTTCAAAGATCTCCATTATAAGAAATTGTTTGAATGATGAATCACATATGTAAATATGAATCTAATCTAGTCAAACATGTTTGCATAAAAAAACAATAAGAAACAATGGAATAAAAGTATTAAAAATACATAAGAAATATTCAAGAATTCTTCGAACCGATATGATTTTTCAATATATTGTAATGAAGTTTGTATCTCATCTAGTAAAAAATATTTTGTTTGATACTTCAACTTGAATGGCTACAACTTCAAAACAAAGCATTTTTAAGTCTACTATAATATGAAAACATAAAGGCTGATTTTTTTATAGCTGGAATAAAGTAACAGATAAACTACACTATATTATAAATAATATGTTTAGCAAATGATACAAGATACTGAAACATTTATATATTATATAATGTACAATACATTTTTAAATAAACATAAATAAAAATTGATTTTCTTCATACTATAATAAAATCAACATCTCACTATATATATATATTAAATTTTTACCTATTTGTTTTTTATAGTTTTTTAATATTAATTTTAAGAATCAGTGACTACAAAACTGGCCCCACTAAAAATAAATCAACTAACCATGAAAAATTTCTTCGGTATCTTTTTTGGATTTACTTTTATAATATTAGACAAATTAACAAATAATGATATAATATTTTCAACCTAAAATAAGAAATACTTAAATGTAATACGCTAATTGAAGCTTATTATTAAAAGGCATTACCAATTAAATTTTTCAGCCATAATTTTATTCTGCATCACTACTTTCACATAAATACGATAAATATCGAAGTAGTATCGATTTGTTTTGAAATTTACGATTTATATCGATGCAAATCAATCTGAAGTAGTCCGAACTTGCCCGAACACCATTTGTCTGTGACAATGACATAATAATGTTTGTGTTGTATATGTAGAATAAAAGGTTTATTTTTATTTGTCAGATTTTATTTGTAAATCTGCCAAATATTTTAATTATTTACGATTGAGTTTTTATTATTGTTACTATAGAAAGGTAAACATTAATATTCGAAAATTTGAATACTTAACATGTAATATAAAATATAACCTAACTTTGCATTAAATTTAATTGTATATATTTTTAACTAGAAGGTATCTTAAAACACTTCAGATATGGATAATAGCTTACCACTTCCAATTGAAAGAATGCCAAAGTGTTGGAATGATGAGGAAAGAATAAATGCATTATTTTCACCTTTTCGAAGTAAATTAGCTAATCCTCAAGATTGGACATCAAAATATAAATTTTGGCAAAATTTAATATATGATTGGTTAAAATACACAATGAGAAGTAGTTTTTCTATTGCAGATTTAAATCATGTTTTTAAACGGAAAGGTTGTACACCACTTTGCCTTACAACCGTTGTAGAAGAACTTCATCGGTAATGTTATTATTAATTTTTAATAACCATTTATATTTCAGTCATCTTGTTACATTAACATAGTTCTTATTTTGGTTAAAAACATTTCATCATTGCTTGTTAATTTGTCTGATATTATAGGAATAATGAAATAATTCCAGAAAATGAATTTTTAAAAGAACCTTGTGATTCATGGACATCATGGTCAATTGACTTATTTGTAAAGAGACCACTTTCATGGTCATTTGTAAAGGTTAAAAGTTATATTGTAAACAATGAAGTTAATAAGGAAGCTAGGTATATACATCTGCAAATTATCAAAGAATTAGGAAAGGATATACTTGTAATTTTGGAAGAAAAAAAGGAAAATGTTCTTATGCCATTTTCTGAAATATTAAAAGATTGTAAATGTAAAATAGATGAAAACATATCAGACAATACACTAATGTTGATTTTAATATGGTTAAGACGAGAAAAAAAAATAACTTTTAGAAATAGCGAAACTGAAAATGAACTATTAATTAAGATTGTCGTACACTCGTCGGATAGCATAACAGAAATTGAAGAAGGGTTATACAAATTAATTAAACAAGAAAATGAACTAGTAAAAGAAATAGAATTCATGGAGAAAGAAAAGATTAATATTATTAATGAAACCAAATCATATCTAGCAAAAGGATTACGGCAAATGGCAAAAACACATTTAAAAAAGAAAAGAAAATTAGAAAGTACTATTGAAAAACGATCACAAATCCTTGAAAATATTCAAAATCTTATATCAACTATTCAAAATACTCATACAAATACTGCTGTATTGTCAGCTTATAAAACAGGATCTGATGTATTGAAAAAACTTAACGAAAGTTGTTTATCAGAATCTGATGTTAGGGATGTTATGGATGATTTGTCAGAAGTAAGTAATGTTTAAAATTCATGTAGTTAGTATGTTATGTATCAAAAAAGTGTTCAACTACAATAACAACAAATTTTAGGTGTTAGACGAACAAAAAGAAATAGAGTCTATGTTATCTGAAACTATGAAAGGTGATGATTCATACACTGATTTAGAAAAAGAATTAGCAGAATTAATTGAACTCGATGAAAGTGCTCTTCCTTCTGCACCAGATGCAGAACCAAGTTCTGTTAAGGAACTTGAAGATAGGTTAAATAATTTGCGTATAGGAGGTAAGGTATTTATAATATATGTTAAACACAAGATGGCTTGTAAAGTTATACACCATAAAAACTGTAGATTTTCTGTGTCGAAATGAATCACATAGCCCTTTTTTTACTTTGCAATCATTAGCTTTGTCTTTTTATTGCTAGTACAAGAGATGAAAAATTGTTAAAGAGATAAAAGAATAATTATTTAAGAATAGAATTCCATATAGTAAGATTTTTACACACGCAATAAGTACTACTTAGTCTGTATTTAGTTGGAAATAATTCATTCTTGGTTTTCTTTTGTAGTGCAACCAATGTCGGCATGAATAATATAGAAGGTTATCTGTGTAAATACAGATATTAATAGCAATGCAGTCAGTTTCGTTTAATCATCTAAAGTTTAATCCTGATATTCTTCTTGCTTAGGTTTTCATTCTGTGGTATCTAATACAATTTAAATATAAAGTGTTAAAAAAGCACATGTAAAATTTAAATACATTGAATGTTAAGAAGATATATTTAAAAATTAAAATTTAATTTTCATTTTGGATATGAACATGAAGAAAGACCATTAAGTTAAATGGTTGAATTGTTCACATCCTGAAAACAAAATCACAAATTATGTAAGGACTTTTTGATTTATCTTGACACTAAGAATCTGCAATTTTTATGATGACAATTCATGGTATACATACATATAGTGAAGTATGAAATTCGTTATAATTGGTAATATTTTTTCCTATAGTTACTGCAGCAACTAGTCCATCACCAAAATTACCAGAAAATAATAAAAATAAGAAAAAATTAGCAAAGTTTGAGTGTGCATAAAAAGTACATATATGTATAATAAAACTAACATAGCAGCAACTAATTTTTACAAATAACAAGTTTTATTTTTCTGTGATATATATATATATATACGTATAAAACTTAATTTTTTATATTTTCCGTTTATGAATATTGTGTATTGTTCTACAAATCATTATATGTTTAAAGTAATTCATGTAATAAAGTAGTAATAAGAATTTTAAATAACCGTAATTTACAATTTTAAAAGTTCATTGTCTACTTATGTAAGTTTTATAAAATGTACTACTTAAAATTTGTGTTTATTTAAATATTTTTGTAAAATTGTACTGTAAATATTAAAATGTTAAAGCATAATTTTTTAGTCTTTTAATAAAGTTATATGAAAATAAAAAGTTTTACATTTATAATACAAACAAATTAGATCGAAAATAATAAAATTGTTTGTATATTATGTTAGTTCAATCATGTATTCAAAATATTTTCTTAATACAATTGTATACTATTTTAATTCTTGTCACGCTTATTTTTTGATTTATTTACTGTGAACTACCTTATTGTGATCTTGATTGTTATAACTATGAAAAATATAATAAATTTACTTATTACGAATTTGTACTTTTCTTATTATTAAGAAAATGAAAGTAGGGGAGAGTATGGGAGTTTGTTCCGGGATGCTCGTCCGACATGGAGAGTTCGGTGAACATTCCTTGACGCCTGTCGGTCAAGAAAGGACATAGCATTTCCTGGACGCTCATGTTAAAATACAGGAGATATTACAATACTGTATCGTCACTTAACAATCAATGTAGCGTCACTTACTCGCAGAAGGAGGTCATATCTGTCCAATTCCTCTCGCTAGCCAGCATTGCCCCAAATACTGCCGGCAGCGAGAGGTCCGAGCCTATTTCTTGGCGCAGGACACGACAGTGGTAGCATGCCGCCATCGCATCCTTCCCTATTCGACACAGATATTCACTGAAGCATCTGTGCCCGGTGAACACCTGCGTCTTACGGTAGGTGAGCCTACCATGGCCACTCTCCAGCTAACGTGCCAGAAGTGGTAGGAAGGCTTGCTTGTCAGCAAAGAGCTGTAGACCTTTCTGTCAGCAGGTCTTTACCAGTTGTCCAGCCTGACGTCTGAACGTTTCGACCACTCCAGACTCCAGCGACGCACCGTTGAGCCGGCGGACGGCATGGATTCGCAAATAAACAAGCGCATCCGCCGCCGCCAGTATCTCGAAAGGAATAAAGCATGCCATAGCTATCGCCGCCTAGTAGAAGATGGTACGGTATCCCTGTATGATCCTGATGGTTAACCGTCTCTGGAGCCGGTGCAGCAGTTTAAGGCTGCATTGGTTGACCAACAGGGCAGCAGCCCATACGGTAGCACCGTACAGGAGCATAGATCGCACCTCTCCCACATAAAGGCAGTGAAACCTCTTGTCAGGTCCCGCGATGTTTGGCATTATGCGGTCAAGTGCGGTTGCTGTCCGCTCAACTTAGGGGACCAAGCGATCGAAGTGTCGATCAAAGCGCCAGTGGTTGCCGAGGACGAGTCCAAGGTATTTTATCTCGGACCCGATCTCAACCCAAGTATCACTTATCCACGTCTCGCCCGGGGCAGGTCATGGAAGACCATTGCCCTGGTCTTGTTAGAATGTATCCTGAATCCCAGCTCGAGGATGTGTACGACGACGATGGCAACCTCCGCTTCGATAAGACGGATGGTCCTTTTCATTGTCTTCCCAACGGCAAGGATTAACGTGTCCAAGCACCGACACCTTGGGCATATCACTATTAACTTGCCCGCGCACAGTACTGTAAGATTTGACTAAACTATTTAATCAAAAATATTGCACAAAAACTTTAAACACAATTTAACAAAGTTTTTAAACACGTTTTAAATAAAAGTTTTAAATGTGAAATTAATTAAGAATTTTATATATGTTAAATAGAACTATTTCTTTTGCCGTTTTCTGGTGAACTGTCATTTCGAGCAAATCATATTGGCTTGATTTTCCGTCTTGAATTCCTGATTTTCTTACAGTACCGTAGCGGCCGCTATACTCCATCCACCTGTCCTTCAACCCGCTCAGGATCCTCATCAAGACCCGCTCATCGCCCTTAAGTAGGAAGGCACGTCGTGGTCGACTAGTGCCTCTCGTAGATCGTAGATCGTCCCTCACGGAAGTTTACTGGCAATTGGCCAGATCGGGTCAAACCGTGGACAGGTGCCTGCTTAGGCGGGAAGCAATTATGCGCTCAAATAGCTTTCGCGCCTTATTTAGCAAGCATATGGGCCGGTACATGGGGGGATAATTCGTGGGTCTTCCATCCTTTTTCAAAAGGGCCATCCGTCCGGTCTTTTACTCGACGGGGATTTCCCCACACTGAATGCAGGTATTAAACACCCCTTCAGCGACTATGGTCTAAATCTGTTTTGCAGCATCTAATAGTTTTATTGTTAGCAATACAAAGCGCTCTATCTTTTTCTACAGGTCTTAACCACACTTTAAAGCTATCATTATCTAGCCATGAATGATTGAATGTACACATCCTACGCTTTTTAATAGCACTTTCACCAATATTATTTGATTCCATTATTATAATTAAATATAACGTACCTGGCAACGGCTGCTTCTTCGCTGCTTTCCCGCCAACAACACTACGCCATCTAGTGGCGCCACTAAATAGATACGCTGCGTACACTCCTGCATTTCTTCACCAATGTATATGGTTGCAGTTACTTCTTTACACGACACTGGACACCACAGGAGTACCAGCTCAGGTTAAGGCCTCTTTGATGGTGCTGGCGAGACAGCTTTCGAAAGTTATCCGACAAACGGATTCCAATGCTGGACCATCTGCTTCATATCGGGGATAACCGTATTAACTCCATTTATGTTATCCAGAATCTTACGTGCTACGTAGGTCATATTCGACCGAAATAACCGTTGAATGCAGGCATATTCAAATTGACACTGGGTTTTTTGCCTCGGACGGGAAGCACGGTGCTGCCATTGCGATCGCAAATGAACTCTGACTTGAGGAGGAAAGATAAAGCCGAGGCAGGATGATACGCCCTCACTGACGTCTATACCTTCTAGATAATCTTGGACAATGTGGGACAGGTTGTCGGTGTCCTACCCTCGGATATTAAGGACCATTGGGATTAATCCCAAAATGACAGCCTTAATATTATGACTGTGGTGCTCAAGAAAAGAAATGTTGGAAGGTTAGAGGCCAGCGCAGACTGACTTGGCTTGTACACTGATACGCTATGCTGACACCTCTACCGGCGATAGGAGGAGGAGACGCTTGCGCTATACCGTTACTAGAGCTGGTGAAAGATGCACTTAAATCGGCAATGGCAGTTGCGACAAGGTCCCGGTACTTCCACCCCGTCGCACACCTGTGATAGCCTCAAAAGTGCAGCCGAGGACCACGGTCATCAGGTGTTGATTGATGAAACGGACAACTTGCCAGACTGCCATGATTTCCTCTCTTGTCAGGAGACGCAGTTCTACGGCGCCCCACTGTCGCTTAACCCTGTTCATGACGATCTTCTCCTTAATAATTGTCGGATGTATCGATTTTCTGTGGATACCCAGTCCGATCTTCGACACGAACGTTCGATCACAGTTTGGGCATAGGAATGACGGAAGAACTGTCCCAGGGAACACATTAACATTAGGTAAGCTGTTGGGGGATGAACTCCGCTCCGAGAGCGGAAGAACAGTTGGTCCGGCGGTCCGAGGCCATCGCCGGCAATTATCTAAACCCCAGATCTAATGGGGTTTCCTCCATTCAGTCAAAGCCACGTTAGCCACCGGAAAATCCGGTAGCCGGATCACAACACGAGGTGGAGGGGCTGGCACTTGGCGCCATCAAGGTATAACGTCTAGAAAGGCGCGAACTCACTATCACCGCCGATAGAGGGCGATCGCCGCGACCGCGATTCTCGCGAGAGAATCGGCGACCGCGGCATATATAAGACGACCGGCGACCGCGGCATATATAAGTTTGTAAGCCGCGTTCCGTCGTACTGTAAAACCACACCCCGGGACCGAACCCGGCGAACCGACTAAGTCGGCGAAAATAAAGACAGCTCGGGACATAGTCCGGTGGTTATATTGGCGCCCAACGTGGGGCCTGCATCTTCGAGGTAACGCATGCACCCCGTAGGGTGGGTCTATCGACAAAAGAAAGCCGAATTAGTTAGTTTTGCAGAAGCGAAACACCTCGACCAGCTACGGGCCAGGATCGTAGGGCACCTCCACACGATGGCCACCAAGGATGAAGGCGCCGGACCGAGCCGCCCCCAAGACCCGGGCACGGAACCCGCTCCGGCTACCACCTTCGCTGCGGATCTAGCTTTCATGGACCAGCTCCGCAAAACCGGTATCTTCTATGACGGTGGGAAAGGTGCCGAGACTTTCCTAGACCACCTAGAGGACCTGCAGACCACCTTCGGGCTACCAGCCGACAACATCCTGCGGTGTTTGTCAGGGCTGCTACGAGGACCAGCTCTCTCGTGGTATCACAACTTACGAACCTCTTGGACATCATGGCCCGAGTTCGTGGACATCTTCCGGCAGGAGTATTTGCCCCACCACCGACCTGAGGAGCTAAGGGACCAGATCCTGCACCGACAGCAGCGACCAGGCGAGCCTGGTCGGGCCTACCTCCTCGACTTGGAGACGATGATTCGGCGTCATGGAGGCTTCTCAGAGGAGGAGCGCCTGGACCGGAGCTACTGGAACCTTTGCCACGAATACCGACAGTACATTCGACGGTCCGATGTTCGGACCCGTGCCGATCTACTCCGCCTAATCACCGAATACGAAGACTTGGAACGGGACGCCGAAATAGCCTCGCCGCTCCAATACGAGAAGCGACCGGGGAACCAGCCCGCAGAGGTAACATCCAGGTACGACCGAGAGACCTGCTGCTGGAGGTGCGGACAACGTGGCCACTCCAGGCATGAATGCCGACGACCAGGGAGGCTGTTTTGCAGCCACTGCGGGACTGAAGGTCGACAGACCAGGAATTGCCCATGCCAGAGAAGACCGGGAAACGGCGAGCTGGTCGGTCCGCAAGGCGCCAACCGACCGGCACCACCACCGGCGCCGCCCACCAGCCAGTAGGAGAGGACCGTAGGATCAACCTTCCCTTCGAGGTTCGGGGATACAAAGGCCAGGCTCTCGTGGACACCGGAGCCACACGATCCTACATCCGAAGCGACCTGGCGGCGTACTGCCAGTGGTATGGCGATCACTGGAACCAAGAACCGCAGGAGGTGCGCGTCGCCGACGGGAGCCAGGCGGCCACAGCCGGAGAGATCATCATCACCACCACCATCAACGGTCAGGAACTGACCCATCGCTACGCCGTGCTGTCAGCCATGAGCCACGCGATGCTGTTGGGCGTGGACCTCTTGGAGCGACTTGGGACTACCATCCAGATAGGCCACCGGCGATGGATCTACTCCAGCGAGGTCTTAGAAGCAACTGGACCCACAGGCTGCACCCACGAGCAGGCTTAAATGCTGCAGCAACTACTCGACAAAGAACTACCCCGCTTCTAGCACTTGCCACCCACCACCACGTGGATTGAGCATCGACTCCGGCTAAAGAAGAGAGCTTTAGATTTAAGACGTAGTATATAAGTATCTTTGTATATATCTATTAGTATGTAAGTGTATATAGTTTCGTTGCGTTTTCCTTAGTATGTAGTTTCATTCTATCTTCATGTCCTTAGGACGTAAGTTTGTATTCCAAAAATACATAATTATATAAATTTTCACCTATAAGCCTTGCCCGTCATTACGTTCACGCCTCGTAAACGGGGGAGGGCATTTGAACAGCTAGAAAGGAGACAAGGAGCGGGAGGCAGGAATACAGTGGGAGAAATGATATTCGTTTCCCTGATTCTGCTATTCTGGCAGCAATGGGGATGTGGCGCGGTGCGGCAGCAACCGCGGTGGGTCGCAGGTGGCACCAGGAGGCGCGGGTGGGCGAGTCACGCCTACTCGTTCCGGCTTTCCTGGGTACAGGTCCGCACGGCCCATGGCCAGACCACACTGCTATGGGCCATAAAACCATTGCGCATGGTGTTTCGTGATCCCAGGAATCTGGGCAAAGCACAACCGCCTTTGGTAGAAACATGTGGTAGAGTTGATGAGCGTATTAGGCGCCATATCGGCTCGCTGCCAAGGGTTTGCGTGACAGGGCCGTCGTTCGAGGTGTCGGGCTTTGACCTAGTATTCGAGACGAGATCCTGGAGATCATGTACCGCTTACCCTAAAAAGCCTCCATGGTGCTACCCAATCCCAGAACTCTGGGTAACCGATACCCTTGGTGTGCAGAATTGCGTGGAAGAGGTGTCGCGGTGTGTGCCCTCGGCGGTTCCCCATCAAACGCTGGAAGAGGAGTCTTCCTAACATGGGATTGTGCGTAGGGTAAAGGTACGGTCATCGTATTTTGAGGTGTCGGAATGATGGACGGTGTCCGTGATGCAGACCACACGACTTTACTCTTAAAACTGTCGTTACGGAGCTACCCAATCTCAGTCCGCTTCTGAGTAACGGATGCCACCGACAGAAATTGATGTGCGGTAGAGGAAACCTGCCTTTCGGGGCCACGTCCTCGACGATGACCTGTTAACGTTGCTTGAGGTTCATTCTCGCTATCACAGATACTAAGGGTGGCATTGAAAGCCCCGCCGGGATGTGGACCGGCGCTATGCCAATTTGGGATGGACTCTTAGGGGCAGTGACCTTCGGCGTCTAGAAATGGGGTGTTCGTAGCATATACCCGACCGGGTGAGGAGGCACGTCCGCGACCTGCTTCGGTGGGCCAAACACAGAATAAATCTGGGTACAGGTCCGCGTAATGCGGGCGAGGGACCGGCGTACGATCGCGACAGAGGAGGCAACCGGGGCCTTTCCGCGTTCGCGAATCGCGGCGTAAAGCGATAGTGGGGAAGAAATGACTCTTGGAATGTGGAGGGAGTGTTTGTGACGGCGATGGGCCAGAGCGATCGCTTCTTGCAGGCGGTAGCTGTATATAGGCATGCCCCGATAGCGATGAGCACTTCACAGTTGGAGAGAGAAGGAATCAACCTTCAGCGCCAATTTCATGAGCGCAATGCGGTTGTTGAAAAATTGACGGAGGAAATGGAGAAACTACGGGGAGAGGTGCAGATGTTAAGAGCAGCAAGAGGAACTTAAACCCCAGCTGCAGGTTTGAAACGTTTAGCAAGTTCTGCATCCCCCCCCCGTCCCCAATTCAAATCCCATGACAGAGGAGTTTATATCTCCTCCTGTCTTAGAAGTGAGGATGGAGGTGTCTGCACCACAAGAGACGGTAGCGTCTGCTTCAGATGTGGTGAAGCAAGTGCCAGCTACAAAAGCAGTGAAGAGGTCCAGGTTGACATCGCCCGAGCCACGTAGGTTGGAAAAGACCACGATAGAGGAAACGATTGCGCGCGTGGTTAACCAGAAGATGCATGAGCTCCGGGATGAAATGTTTCTCGGCTGCGCGGTAAGGCCATCATTGCAGGCAGCAGTACGCCTTGGCAGTACTTATTAAACGTTTAGACTGTTCTGGCGCGAACGCGCTTGTTCATAATCGCATTCAACCGTAACGCTCGAAGCTGTCACTCTTGCGTCTGGGCGCACGCAATTATCGCGCTCTGCTTGGTCCGTGGTTTTGCTTAATAATTCAAAAACGAAACTTCATGCTCTATTTTTGCAAATGGAAAAATTGTTCAGAATTACATCCCCTACCACCCATTTCCAGGAGTTATACTAGTTGTGAAATACCCTGTATGTAGAATGTGCATCTAATATAAGTAAGTACAAAAACTATGCTTCTGGTTTTGCAGTGTATGTACATTAAATAAGAATATAATATATGACTACATTGTAACGACTGTTAAAGGCGCGAACTCACTATCGCCGCCGATAGAGGGCGACCGCCGCGATCGCGATTCTCGCGGGAGAATCGGCGCCCGCGGCATATATAAGACCGGCCCGATCACCGATAAGCCGGAGAGCACCCGGTAAGCGAACCGCACCGTAAAGCGAACCGATAACGCACCGCTAAGCGAACCGCAACCGTGCCAGCTCTCTTGCTATTTTTGTACTCCTGTATCTTTCCTCCCCGGAGGGCGACTACGCGGCAGAAGGCCTTTCAGCCGCCAAACGCGTCGCAAGACTCCGTTCCTAGGCCTTACGTCGTGGCTTGATCCACGAGACGGGGGCCATCCGACCGCCGAAGGAACGCGTAGATCGCGTGCTCGGGTCCACGGTCTCTAGCCAGGGAAGGAGTGCAAGGCGTTCCCCGCAGCACTCCGACCTCTATTGCGGCGCACTGTCTACTCCCTTTTTCCCACCGTCCCTCTACCCGGCGTTAGTTATTGTAATTCTGCGTTAGTTTGTAAGTCGCGCACCGTCTTGTATAAAACCGCGTTCCGTCGAATACCTCGCGTTCCGCCTTGTATAAAACCGCGTTCCGTTGATTGTCAATCCCCGCGTTCCGTTGATTGTTAATCCCCGCGTTCCGTTGATTGTCAATCCCCGCGTTCCGTTGATTGTCAATCCCCGCGTTCCGCGCTTCGTCGTGTCAAACCCGCGTTCCGAGCTCCGTCGTGTCAAACCCGCGTTCCGAGCTCCGTTCCGTCGGAGCTAACCCCGCGTTAGAGTATAAGTCGCGTCTATGTTATAAGTACATTGTATCCCCGGGACCGAACCCGGCGTACCGGCTGTATATATATATACAGGGTGTTCAGCTACTGGTGGGCATAATTTTAAGGGGTTGTAGCTGGGGTGATTCTGAACAACTTTTTCCTTTACCAAAATGCTGGTTAAAGCTTAGTTTTTGAATTATTAAGGAAAAACACTGACCAATCAGAGCGCAAGAATTGCGCGCGCCCAGACGCGAGAGCGACAGCTCCGAGCTTGACGCCTGAGCGTGATCGTGAACAAGCACGTTTGCACCATGAAAGTTAAATCAAATAATGAATAAAATAATTAAAAATAAGATCCGGTTATGCATTATTTACAGATAGGGGATAAACTAATTATTTGTTATGAAAGGAATGAGGAATAAAATATCGAAAATTGTTTTTATCTCGCGTTATAATAATACAAAACAACAAATTCGCACATTTTAAAGGACAAATAACTTTTCTATTTATCAGAAAAGATTTTAAATCTAATAACTAACAAATGTATTACTACCTGCTTACTTTAAATTTACAAAACATGTAAAAATAATTTAAATCAGACTCACCTATTGTTTAAAAATAATCCTGCTTCGGTGAAAATGTGTTGTGACTGGATCATTTCACCGGAACTGACCTTCCGTAAAAAAAGATAATACACCGCAAAACAGCTGATGTCGCGGCTAAGTCAATGAACTCACTTTATTTCACGTTTCACTGCAACATTTTACTGTCACTTTTCACTAATTGTTTAATGTAATAACCACAAAGCAAGAATGCAAATGAAACGCGTGAACAATTATTCATAAATAACTTGACCGATTTCTCATTTTCTTTTCGATGTTGAATACTGGACGCTGTGTCCTGAACTGCCGATCGCAATACGAGGAACATCCTCGACGGAAAAAAAACACGTGCGAGCTTCTACGCCTCGACGCAACAATTCCTTGAAAAACAATGTTTGACACTGGTGAGAGAGAGAAAGACGAATTGAGGGGGCCACGCCGATCATGTTACGATCGCCAGTATAGGACAAAACGTTCGAAGCGCAACGTTAACGAGAAAAAAATAATCGCTGAAGTTATTTTTGGATAATCGTTTAGACGTTCTCGCTTGTTTATCCACCGTTATTACATTAGGAAGTTATTTAACAGCGACAACAAAATATTGCAGTGAAAAATGGTAATGGAAAGTGTCAGCGAAGTAAAGTTCACTGACCTGGTTGTGACAACAGATGTTATGCGATTTGCATCTTTCTTTACGGAAGGTCAGGCCCGATGAAATGATCCAGTCACGACAACACATTTTCACCGAAGCAGGATTATTTTTAAACAATAGGTGAGTCTGATTTAAATTATTTTTACATGTTTTGTGAATTTAAAGTAAGCAGGTAGTAATACATTTGTTAGTTATTAGATTTAAAATCTTTTCTGATAAATAGAAAAGTTATTTGTCCTTTAAAATGTGCGAATTTGTTGTTTTGTATTATTATAACGCGAGATAAAAACAATTTTCGATATTTTATTCCTCATTCCTTTCATAACAAATAATTAGTTTATCCCCTATCTGTAAATAATGCATAACCGGATCTTATTTTTAATTATTTTATTCATTATTTGATTTAACTTTCATGGTGCAAACGTGCTTGTTCACGATCACGCTCAGGCGTCAAGCTCGAAGCTGTCGCTCTCGCGTCTGGGCGCGCGCAATTCTTGCGCTCTGATTGGTCAGTGTTTTTCCTTAATAATTCAAAAACTAAGCTTTAACCAGCATTTTGGTAAAGGAAAAAGTTGTTCAGAATCACCCCAGCTACAACCCCTTAAAATTATGCCCACCAGTAGCCGAACACCCTGTATATATAATAAATTACGCCGGACCAAGTCCGACGGTTATAACATGATAACTGACTATGAGAAAATTGCACTAAGAACATATGCTGAATTAGTGTACACAGAGTATGAGTGTGTACTGGATTTAGTGAAGTACACAACGAACGATTATGACAAGTCAGTAACAAGAAGACATGCAACATGCAAGCGAATAAGATATACGTAGAAATTGGTGTTGTAGATATGTTGTTTATGGCGCGCGCGAAATTTGAGATTTTAAGCCTTAAAATATTTACAATGTATGACAGTCGCAGAGTACGCGGGCACGAATTTAACAGAAAAGTTAAATATATAGTGCGAGACTATAATGAATATTATGAATATGCTTGCAAAATATAATATACATATATTCTACGCCTAGTAATTGGATATACAGACTAGTAATACCTAGTATAACGAACATAGCAATGTGCATATGTACTTTTGTACATATATACAGATGTTATGGTTAAAGATGGGTGTTAACATAAACTTAAGATTAACCGGCTAAATTTAGGTTTATCTTGGAGGAGCGGTTAATGTTAGTTTCATCCATCTTTAGCTGTAAAAACATAACCACGTGAGAACGGATTCTCCGCTCCCTCCGCCCCCTCCTGCGACATGTTCGCCCCCGCGCATCCATCGTATACATTTTTAGCCGTTGTGTTTCGCCTAATGTGCAGTTTAACCGGCTAAAGATGAAATCATTCCACGCGAAATAACATTTTATCGAACGTTAGCCGGTCCTCAAAGATAAACCTAAGTTTAGCCGGCTAATCTTAAGTTTATGTTAACACCCATCTTTAACCGTAATATAGACACCTTCGCGGATATAATGGGTATCTTGGAATTGAATACGTATTCACATAGGCGTGAAGCTAGAATAAGACCTTTGCGTCAGATATTTTTGCTTTAAAGAATCGGGTAGAGCAATGTTAGGTCGCAGAATGCCTATTGCAGTTAGAAGATTTGACCTCAGTACACAAGTTTCTAGCGATTTTATCTTCGAAAAAACTCTTTCGAACAAACAGTCATCAAGTACACAACAAAATAAACTGCAGTCATCCGAAGTCAAATTCATTTCTTATTGTTAGATACAGTCCACTTATATTCATTTATTGTAAACCTGCTGATTCCACGCGTCGTTTAATCGTCACTCAAAACCGCTGACGCTGCAACGCACATACAAGCAGCCTTCGCGTTTTTTTCCTGTTTGTTAGACGAACACGACACTGTCTTGAACCCGACGATAGAATCCGACGTATACAAGACATGTACACACACTTTGACGCGAATGTACTATGGTGATTAGATATTTGAAATAAAGTTTGTCCCAATAGATTACATTTATCTTGCAGCAAAACATTCCGTGTATCATACTATGCACATGAAAGTTCTTTTTCTGGACTGATCGCCTTTTCCGTATCCAGGATGTCATAGGGTAGTTTCACCTCTGGTTGGGCTGTCGCGCCCTCTTCATTCGAATCTATCGTGACGATAGGGGGCCCGGATGTCTGTTTCAAGAGTTCCATGGCCCGTAACTTTCGTTCTCTCACTTTCTTTCCGGAACGGCAACCGCGCTTGCGCTTGTGTTTGCGCTGTATGCTCTGTGTCTAGAATTTATTTGAATAAAAATACCCGAAAATGAAGGGAAATGCCTCGGCCCCCTACCTTCATCCTGTGGAACGGCTGCAATCGGCTGCAATTATGCGCCAAAACTCCAGTCGAATTGCAGGACAAACGTCGCACACAACGTCCGAAGTAATGAATTCTAAAAGTATGTAATTTCATTTAAATATTTGCGAGGCATGCATTTGTCACAATGGCGCTTGCAGTCGTGTAAATAAAAAAAAAAACGACAATTACACTAAACGTTTGACAGCAACTTTAATCGGTCCTACAATAGTAGAGATAGTTAGCTGAATTGGCGCTCAGTCACTACTGTCAATTCAAAGATTAAAAGGTTGTACTTGCAACAAACAAGTTCTGTTAACTCCACGGTGCGTCTTTACTCTAGTACGAAACGCGATTGAATGAGTGAGTTGCCGCGCCACGCGTAAAAACCGCAGCGAGTGGTGGGGGAATACTAGCGTGGGAGTCGGTGCGCTAAAGAATGCGGCGCGCTTATCTTGCAGCTGCGGCTGAGTCGGTGGTCCGGAAGGCGTTGTCTCGCACTTGACGATATCTTTGGAATGCACCGCAGCGTGGGACCATCGGCGTAACACGTGCAAACTCTCTCTGAATAATATGGTGCTCTGGAATGCGTAAACATACTGATGGTTTGCCACGGGGATCCCACCGCTGTCACCAATTTGTTACGGCCAGGGGTGTCCAACAGAGAGAGTGGTTACTCACTCCATGGCGGCCGTATGGTTTTTGTTTCTTGATTCGGGAGGTGGACAGAGGTTTTCTGGGTAGACTGACCACTGTTTATAAGCAATGAGTCATGGAGGGACTCCCACGATGGCCGCTCAGGTCGACAAAGAGTGTAAAGCTTTAACCCACGAAAATCCCAATGCGTCTCCACAACTCGTTAAAATGGTGCAGATTATATGATAGTTAGGTTGTGGTGTGGATAAGATTGACTTCGAATTTTATAGGAAATAGATGGTGAGCACTTGGTTGTGATGGCTGATTAGGCCAACGAAGGTTGTAAGACTTCGTCCCACAAAGTTAAGGTATATACTCGTGTCTTGACGACGAAGTTCGTCCAGTGATAAATGGTTCCACGCAAATCTCTAAGATGAAAGCTTGCCGAATAAATTGGTATCACGAGAGATCCGTATCAAGACTGAGCGAGTTGCTCACAAAGAAAGACCTGAGAGCATGGGAGGGGGAAGTGGAGCCGTGGAGGTGTCTACCATAGAGGACCAATCAGGGTCAGGCCGCAATTTGGTAAAAACACTGATTGGTGACACGACTGAGCGAATAGGATCGCAAGACCTTAACCCCTCACTTTATGTGGTCGTAAGTGTTGATGATGGATGTAGGTGATTTGGATCCTTCTATGGGTCTCGACCGTGTCATCCAGAATGCACTTTAATGATCTTACCAAGAGACCATTGTAATGATGGCACATTGTCTTCTCTCAAAAGAACAATAGTACCTTCCCTTATATCCAAGGGTGAGTGATGCCCACTTGGACGTCGACCGTTTGGAAATGTCCCGTTTGGACGAGTCCCGATTGGACGCGTTCCAATTCGAAACGGTGCAGATAGGACTTATCCAGGCCTAACAGAACAATAAAATAGCCTAATTCAACCTAACATAGCCTAACTCAGCCCAACATAGCCTATCATAAGCTAAATTAATGTTCAATCGGCACCGCTTCCAATTAGAATGCGTCCAATCGGGACGCATCCAAACGGGACGCGTCCAAGCGGGATCATCCAATCGGGACGCGTCCAATCGGTCGACGTCCAAGTGGGACACCCCCTCCAAGGGTGAGTGCCATTGGATCACTTACAACAGTTGGTCAACTCGTTCAAATATTTGCGGCGCCATCTAGTCCAGAAGTGTTGTTTTACCTTCTGTATATGTTGCCAATTCGATAAGCGATTTGTTAGGATTTCCCTAAAATTCCATTTGCGCAAACTCGTTAATGAATCGCCAATGATAAAATGTCCGGGGGTGAAGACTAACAAATCATTTGCGTCTGAAGATATAGGAGTAAGTGAGCGAGAATTTAGAATGGCTTCTATTTCAATGATTAAGGTGTTAAGGATTTCAAATGTGAATGGTACAGATCCTATGACGCGTTTAAAGTGGTATTTAAATGATTTCACTGCTGTGTTCCAAAGATTTCCAAAGTGAGGACTCAGTGGAGGGATGAAATTCCAGTCAATTGATGTTCCGCGAAAAAGGTCTTCACCTTGTCTTGATGGTCATTAGATATTATGAGCTTCCTCAGTTCAAGTAATTTATTATTTACACCAATGAAATTGGAGCCATTGTCTGAACATAGGTTCGTTCAGAAGCCCCGTCTAGCGATAAAACGCCGAAAAGCTGCAATGACAGCTTCGCTGGTGAGATCACTCACGAGCTCGAGGTGAACCGCTTTCACTGCGAGGCATACAAAAACTGCAACGTACACTTTGACTCGATTACGGTTTCGATGCTTCTTTTCTTTAATGTGAAATGTTCGGCAGTAGTTAACTCTAACATTGGTACGTTACCGGGACTCCGTGACTCTAGTGCAGGTAAGTTTTTCATCATATAATTTATCGATAGTGATTGAGCTCGACAACAGTGCACACGTGTTTTAACCGTTTTCCACACCTGACTTCAACCGTCAATAGGCCAATATCGTTTGTATATTTTTGTATAGTTGAGCCCGATGTTCGTATTCAATGATAAGTGCTGTTGTGTGTGCTTTGGGAAGGATTATCGGAAGCTTCTGGCTAAAGAGTATCAACGAGTGTTTCAGCCGTCCTTTGACTCATAGTATTCAATTGTGATTTAAGAAAGGGTTCAATCGTTGTATTTTGCCTTTTAAATTGTGGATTTGTCCTTTGGTGAGACATCGTATTTCATTTGAGAAATGTAGGCGTTATAGTAGCTTGATTATGATGTCATGTGCATATTTGAGCTCTGAAACTGTGAGTGCTCCCCTTTCAGTAATGTTTCGCTTCCATCGTAAGCAGCGTGCAACGATCCATATTATTTTTATCCAAGACAATTATTTATCTAAGATGGTTGTACCGATAGGTGCGGTCGTTAAACAGATTGTTACCCTCTGTTCAGGAATTGCATTGATCGGTGTAATTTCCCAAACTGGGTAATTCGTCTCTTCATATTTAAGCCATTCTGGTCAATGGTGTCAGATGGACGGACGCAGGAATTCTTCTGGTGATTGACCTCTAGAGAGAAGATCCACAGGATTATCCATAGTCAGTATATGTCGTCAATCTGATGCACTTGTATTTGCTTGGATTTCAGCCACTCGGTTCGCCACAAAGGTTTTTAATAGGTGAAGAGATGCCACCAACCAATGTAGTACGATTGCCGAGTCAGTCCATAAAACAGTATGTTTAATTGGTAGATGTAAAGCCTTCTGAACTGTAGAGATCAATGTTGTAAGGAGTAGTGCTCCGTAAAGTTCCAATCGGGAAATTGTTTGGCTTTTTAGTGGTGCTACTTTGGATTTTGCTACGAGTAATTTTACTTGGATGCAACCGTGTACATCACTAGATGGAAGGTAGATGCACGCTCACTGACATCGTAAAATTCATGCAGTTCGATTTTATTAGGGTCGTTGATAATTGTTTTTCTTACGAATATGACATTGTTCAACAGAGGTAACTGCGTATAGTATTGTACACACTCGATATATTGCATGGACAATGATTTGCCCCAATCAACCTTCAAGGTCTAGATCTTTTGCAACAAAATCTTTGCGACAATGACAACTGGTCCTAGATGTTCCAGTGGACCATATATTTTTGTAGTTTTTGAACTGATGGACCGTTTTGTAATAAGTGATGTGGAATCTTTTGTAAGTTTGGGGATTTCAAGTAATGCGTCACAATGTCCTAAAATAATTCGACGTGTGCAATCAAACTTTTCTTTTAACAGTTTGATTGTGCTGGTGTGATTTGCGTCAGTGGTACTGAGAGCTTGGATGCACACGGCGACCTTTCTGGTATGAGTTGACCGCAGATACTGCAATTTTTGGAGTGGAGTCAAATTTTCATTGCGATCAATCATTGAAGAAAACAAATCGAAATACAATGCCCATTTCTTGATGGTACCATCAAATACGGGTAACCGCATTTCCGGCAATTTTATGGCCATTGGAGCAGGTGCAGTTGAAGCAGGTGACGCGTTGACGGCACGGGTCGAGCCACGCTTTGAATAAGCTGATTAGCTCGAGCTACTACAGTGTAATAATTGTTTTGGATCTCGAATCTGCGTGTTTCTTCGGAATCGTCGAGTTCCTCGATATTAAATTGAATTTCATCGAAACGCTTCCATACTTCAATCAAATCATTCAAGTACGTTTGCAAAAGAAAGATGTTACGATGATCTGAATTTTCATAGTTACCAAAAAAAATTAGGGAAGAAAGAGGGAAGAAATCTGTCCAATGATATTGCCACGTTTGTGTCGCAGGGCGCTAATGTTAGGTCCACGTAGTGCGATCTGCGCCTGATTAGATCCCGATGGGTTTGATATCATGGAGTCATGTAGAGAAATATCAAAGGAATTGTCGAAACAATTGAACGAGCTTACCTTGTCATTGCTAAACTGTATACCGTTTATTGGTTTATCACACTGTCGAAGTCTTTCAATATATTCCTGAAAACGTACGTTGCGTTGTACGTTGTTAAAAGCTTGCTGTACCTAAGAATCCACCTAGTGCATATATGTAGATGCAGATGCTTGCGTGGTCACT
Organism: Megachile willughbiella; assembly: GCA_945859595.2. Taxonomy (NCBI): domain Eukaryota; kingdom Metazoa; phylum Arthropoda; class Insecta; order Hymenoptera; family Megachilidae; genus Megachile; species Megachile willughbiella. The sequence continues at coordinate 19,613,024 of OX243796.1, forward strand.
CACTGTGTTTCTATGGCATTTACGACTCACACTTAATCCTATTTGTTGCACTGCACTGAGTCCGTACACTAAATAAGTCCGTGAATCCGGCTCAAAAGACCAAAAATGTTTACGAGCAATAGATCATGGAGGGACCCTCGCGATGGCCGACCAGGTCGACGAAGATTGTAAGGCTTCGCCCCACAAATCCAAGGTGCATACTCGTGTCTTGATGACCAAGTTCATCCAGTAAAAAATGTGTGGGAATTATATGAAGGGAAGATAGTCGATGCGTTCAGGGTAACTACGACGCTACATGTATGTCTATATTTTAATAATTACAAGATTTATACTATCTACTCGACTTCTCTCGTCCACGCTTCGCTATATTCTAACCATTCTTCCTAACATTCACCCCACGCACGCTTTCCTCACTCACTCTTCCTTACTTGCATCCCTTAAACAATATTTAAAAACTAACGGCTATTTTTGTCCAAGCCCGACGACGTCTACGATGTTTGTTTTCCGTCACTTTCCCCGAGAGGTCCTATCGTAAATCGTTCATTCGGGCCGATCTCGACGACTTCGCTCCTCAGTACGGTCCTTTACGACCCTACAAATGGTTACCATGCGAATCTCTAAGACGAAGAATCGTCGAGTGAATTAGTATTTGCGAGAGATCCGAATCAACACTGACCGAGTTGTTCAAAATTTAAGAACTGAAATCATGGGAGGGGGAGGTCGAGCCGTGGCAGTGTCTACTATAGAGAACCAATCAGTCCGCAATTTGGTAAAAACACTGATTGGTGACACGACTGAGCGAAAAAGATTGCGAGACCTTCACTCCTCACTCTAGGTGGTTGTAAGTGTTGATGATGGATGTAAATGACTCAAGCACTTGACTGATTTAGGTCCTTCTATGGGTTTCAGCCGCGGAAAGTATGTCGGACGCCACTGTCGGTAAGTCAGCGGTCGGTTCCACTGATCTCACCACACGACGCGTTTGTTAAACTAAAGACGGAATACGCGGTTCCAACCTGACTGAGTCGCTACCCTTACGAAACGGATCAGGTTGGAATAACTATACGGATCTTAACATAAGAATGAGATTTATTTTCAAATTGGAGAGCACGTGGTCACATGAGGTGCACGTACAACAATGCCCGCATACTGCACATGCGAGCATAAACGGGGCGTTGAATTTACCACGGCTCGGGCCGATGTCACGCGACCATGCGAAAATACACGTGAAAAGACTCAGTCTCTAACGTTGCTTACACGAGGCACTAGAACGTAACTAACGTAACACACGATACGTACAACGCTACGTCTTTACCAAAAAGGGTTTCTTTTCCCGTCACGTGGAAAACCGTTTACTACTGCATACATAGAGGAGCGACTCTAACCAGTGGCGCTGCAATGCTACAGACATGTGACGACACCTACTTCCGCTCGCCCGTTCTGCCGGAAAGTGCATTTCCGCGCGTAGGCGAGGTTCATTCTCTCGTGGAACGTACAACAGGATAGTCGCATAAGTTAATAGAAACAAAGTATTTAAAAACTTTAGTATGCAATTTTGAATAGTGCGCATTCACATTTTTGGTATTAATTGTAAACCCACATTTAATAATTTAAAAAGACATTATAAGCAATAAATTTGAAAAATATTCATCTGTAGAAATAAAGTGCGGAGTTAAATTAATATTCCTTACACGTCGATAAGGTAGAGTTTTGCAAAGATCAATTCGCTGATGGCGCCATCTAAGGTAATGAGGAGTAGAACGCGACAACAGTGTCATTCGTTCAACAGTTGTCATGTGTTCTATAGCGTGTATGGAAATAAAGAATTATTATTGTTACTATAAAATCCAGTATATATGTTACGGTTAAAGATGGGTGTTAACATAAATTTAAGATTAGCCGACTAAACTTGGGTTTATCTTTGAAGACCGGCTAAAGTTCGATAAAATGTTATTTCGCGTGGAATGATTTCATCTTTAGCCGGTTAAACTGCACATTAGCCGAAACGTAGTATTTCGAAATGTGCATGTACATGGTATGCAGGTATGGCAGTCGAACAAGAATAGCCTGCACATTTACCAGTAATTTATTTGTAATAAATATTTTGTCATTTCTCTGTAATTCATCTGTATTTTCTTGATACATAGTTTGTCATTTTCTTATAAGTTATTTGTAGTAATGATTTCTGTAATATATATTCTTCAAATATATTTTGTAGAATAATGATTTTCGTACAGTCCTTTCTTTTTCAACTTTTCATTGTTGTAAAACTGATATAAATACTTCGAAAGCTAATACTAGTGATATAGAGAAAATTTACGGCAAATAGATTTCTAATTATTAGAGGTTCACATGAAATTGTATTTACTTAATTCAAATTTTCCACTCATTTGTACAATCAATTTAAAGAGACATCATTTTCAAAAGATCAAAGATGCCGACAAAGAGTGTTGCCTTTTGTTGTATCCCTACTCTGTGACGAGACGCAATTTTCTCTCGCGCGTATTGCATATTTCCGGTTGAGTTGCCGAGCTTACCGCTAGAGGCACCTCTCGAGCAGGTGCTCTAAAATTACGCTAGCGGCAGTTTCTAGACAGTGCGTATAAAAAATTAGATTTTAAAATACAAGTAACAATGAGGCTTCCAAAATGCTTCTAACACTATAATTTACTTATAATAAACTATTACTATAATAAACTATTGTCTTTTATATCTTTTTTAAATATTAAAATGCTATGGTACTTCTGTTATGAATTTAAATTTCAGTGTAATGTTCAATTATAAAAGATGTTACGTTGTATTTTTATGTACTTTCTAGAATCGCCTCTCTGAAATGTGAAGTGTGTAATAAAACTTTGTATTTAAAAATAAGCATATGTTTTCGAAACTTTTATTACTTATTTGTTTAAAAAATGCTTGTAAATTATATTTAATGCGTGACAATGTGTAGGTGTTATTATGAGTAGTAGAGACCTGTTCCCCTTTTCTATAATTTCCACAGTGAAGATGATTTGCACTTGAGTGTACAGTGTTCATTGTGCCAAAAGCTGTCATCAAGTGTGAAAGTATCAGTATTGATGTTATAAAAGTAGTTACGAGTTTTTAGGTTATAGTTATATTTCATCATATTTTTGTATTAATTATCATTTATGAGTTGAATATATTTACGCATTTCTAATTTTATTTCATCAAGAAATGTCTGCAATGACTTTAGGTAAGAATAAATTTATATATTTATCTAATTTTTATCAATGTTAAAGTAATATAAATAAACATTATGTATCCAGTGTGCTATGTTTCCGTATAAACTTCGTCATTCTGTTCTTTATAGGTAAAAATAAGATTAAAATGTTATGTTACAGAATATTCATAAATACTTTATTACGAGATTAAGATTAATAAATGTAATGCAATGTGAATTCTATTTCTGTATTTAGGAAAATGTAGATCTATGTACTTACATTATATATATTGTAGACAATTCAGTGATCAGGAGCTGTTGTTTGACAGTATAAAACAAAACTGAAATTAATTTTGCATTAAAATACACAAATAGCAGCTATAATGAATGATCTATAAAAACATATGTTGTCCAAGAGAGTATATGACAAAAATAATAATGATTTTTCATAAGGGCCAAATAATTCAAGGAGAATATTACATATATGACTGAATCTTTTTTAATAGAGCCTGACTTTTTTAAGCATTAAGAATATCACAAAAATGCACTCTGGTTTTTCATTTTTGTTACAAATAAGAATACATAAAGTACAAAAAACTGTACTCCAAAAAATACAACTTTTAAAAACTCGAGTGTGCACTGTATGACAGTGCCACTGCAATTTTACCATGTTCATGTGTTATCTACTCATTGTAATCATCAAGCTGATTGGATATCAACATTTGAATATTGTTAGAATCTATTTTTAATTATTACATTGAATTTACATATATTTGCATCCTATTTTTGATGGAATAATGATGAATTAAAACATTTGAGACATCGAAAACACAAGAAAGCCAATTTTGATTTTTTTAACAAAATTGAGTTTCCTAGTGTCCTTAAATAAAATAGTATTATTATATCCTCATAGTATACAATAGTATTATTGTAGCTCATCTTTTTAAACATTTGATAATTTTTTGTTACACAACATTTTAGTCTTTTTTTATCTATAGAAGTTTGTGTAGAAAAATCTAGAACATGATGTATAATAAAAATTAAAACAATTAATGTTAAATTTTATGCATTTTGCAGATTCGATTGTATACCTTACTTTTGTAGCACTTTTGTGGGGCATAACTAATCCATTTATTAAGAAAGGAGCCAAAGGATTGGAAAATGTGAAGGCATCTTCTAAATTTGGTCAATTTTTTAAAGAGCTTGCATTTCTTGTTACACAGTTAAAGGTTTTGTTTTAGAGTTCTATTATATTTTTAATGTGTAGACATATTGTACTATTTATGAATACTTTTATTTATACAGTACATTGTACCATTTATAATCAACCAACTTGGTTCTGTATTATATTTTTTAACTTTGGGTAATGCTGATATATCTTTGGCTGTTCCAGTCACTAATTCTCTTACCTTTGTAATAACTGCAATAACTGGCTGGTTTTTAGGTGAAGAAAAAATACACAGAAGTTGGTACATTATCTGTAATTCTTCCATATTCGTAAAGTAATATTAGTGTAATGTAACAATGTATCTTGTATTATTTTTCAGATATGTACATTGGGATGGTATTGATTTTAGTTGGAACTGTTCTTTGCTGTTGGGATAAAATGGACAGTACATTATGATCATTTAAATTTAGTATTTTAGCATTTGAAATATAATTTGCATGCATGATAACAAATTTGGATGAACTGTATTATTTTTGATTAAATGTCAACTAAAACATAGGTAACTGATGACAGTTATTTTGTCATTAGTAATTATGAATTATTTCAGTGATTTATTGTTAATTAAGTGCCCAGAAGTGTTAAGTGTATAAAAGTGAAAATGGACTTCATCAACTGTTAATAAACTAATGTGTGAACTTATATTAGGTATTGTGCTTTATGTTCCTATTCATTCTTTAATTTTGCTCAATAATAAATAGGATTCTTCAGTTCTTGAAATATTTGCATAAAAGATACAGAACAATAAATATCAAAAAGAATTATCTTGTTAAAATTTTCAAAGAAAAATTTATACAAATTTATTTCTATTACTCTTAATTTACCTATTGAACAAATTTTTTTACACTTAGGTATATGCTGATTTTTTATTTTCACTGAAAATATTTGGTATTATTTTTAATTATTTATTTCAAGTTAGTAACTTTATTACAAAATATAATTCATTCTAAAATTTTAATTTTTAGACAATTAACATTTGTTTCTTATATTTATAAAGAGTTAATAACTATGTTAATGAATAGCATAAACTTATCGACTGATTCGGATGAATTGTTAATGTAATATTTACATGTGAACCGTAATTGTTCATATGTACATATAAGATAATAAAGAGCACCGGATAAAAATGAATTTGTTCAATTACCACATAAAATTTATATATTTATAAAAGTGACTGATACCAATTATCAGTTTAAAGAAAGTGCAATCTTTAATGATCACCAGTTGAAAAAAATAGAAAAAGTGGAGACACAATAAAGCAATATGAAGGTAGTTAGAAACAAAGATTATTATTACAAATATTTACAATTAGTGTATGTAAGTAAGATCGAATTGATCTATGCACAATAAACATTTCATAATTATACATTAACTGTTGGTTAATCCTCTCGTACGACTCGTTGCAATCGGTGTGACACAACTATTTCTCTTTTCGCACTATTATACTATCGCTTATCTTAACACGTATTACCTGTTACATAAAACAGATTAGAATATTTTACGCAGAAAGTTGAGAAATTTTGATTTCACTTGGAACAATGTGTACATACTTAGGAAAATGGAAATGGCACTCTGATTCACGGTGAATTGAACTGAATTATTTTTTTTGTTTTTATAAATCACACGCTTCACATTCATCATTTTTAGAATAATTTCACCATAATTCGATGCAGTTATTAATTCCATGAACAATGAGTAACAGGTGTGTTATGAGACGAATATTATGTACAACATCTTTGAATGCATTCTCATCTCACGCAACAAATTTAATTTGTTAAATTTGGTAGAGAGAAGGCGCTGTTATATAAAAGGTAACATATTAATGTGTTTCTATGTACCACTCGTGTATTTTTCTTTGAATTGGTTCTTTTTCTCTTGGTAATTTAAACTTGTTTGTTACAATCACATAACAAAAAAAAGGATAGTGTTAATTGAAGGAAAAAATACAATCAAGATAATGTTTAATAACATAACAGATTACAACATAATCTGGTTCAGAAACTCATAGGCGTGATTTAAATTTTACATTACTCTTTCGGTTACGATTAGTATGCATAAACGTTTGCCAAGCTTTTGTACTTGGTTAATTAAGATTTCTTTAATTAATTCATTAATTCTTTCGTGTTGCACGAATTTCATTGTACATTAGAAGAAACAAAAACAAAGAAAAAACGGTAATAAAATAGCTGATTTAGAATTATTCACCGCGAACATGGCGGTGTACTCGGCGCGTATGTATCGTTAATCCTTTATGATTACAAACTACTTAATATGAAACTGAAGACTAGCATTGATCAATGGCCTCCTCTTCAAGCCCGAGATTTCTTGCTTTTCAGCTTGAACCATCCCGCACTCTTGTTCGGATCGCGTGGAACCGACGTGGACCTGCTTAGTTCTGGTTTCGAGTTGACACTCCTTGATTTAGTAGCCAACGATTCCGTGGAAACGGTTCTGTCCACTTTTTGCTTGTCCTTCGATTTCAGCGTGCTGCGATTGATCGTGCCTGTAACATAATTTATATTACTATCAAAATTATTAATGATTTATGTTCAAGCAGTGCAGCAAAAAGTAGCCACTATTCATCAACCTTTCACGTACGCTCGGATGTAATGTTCTTTTAGCTAAGAATAAATATAAGAAGGAAGTTTCACTTGTTTTTGGTTTTGGTGAGATTCACAGAAAATCTGGGAGAAATTTTTTTAGGAACTACCTAAGGAAATCCTAACGAAAACATAGAAATATTCAAGGAAGAATCTGAAAAAAATATTAGGGAATTTCTGAAGAAAGAATTAGATATTTTCAAGAAAATCCTGAAGTTTTCAAAGATTGCACAATCTTTTTCTCTTATACTTATTTTTAACTAATAGATGTCTATGTTACATTGGATTATATATGTATAAACTTAATTTTAATTCATTCTTGCGATATTGAGCATATAAATTTACTAATTTTTTACCTGTTTTCGAGAGATTGTCTTTGCTTCTTCGTGGATCTTTTCCTCGACGACTTAGCGTTTCGCGACTTCTTTGCCTGCGCCTCATAGTCGCCATCGGTTTCGTATGTAGTTGTTGATCGTAATTTATTTCGTAAGGTTCTCTATAATGTCTGGGTTTCCATGGTGCGAGAACGCTCACGCTTCTCGATACTGTTCTCGTATGAGATTGCAAGGGTCGATTTAGTTCCTCCCTGCTCGCTGCTTTGCGTCGTTCATTGGGGCCAGGTATTTCACCAACTAAAAACACATAGTCACTTTTAACATTTGGTAACTTAATCTTATAATTTAACTAAATCGAATAAATTAAAATTATATTTATTTTCAAAATGTCGTAGTCCAATAACAACGTCGATTATAAATTAATATAAGAATTTATTTAATACGTCAGCTGCAATGGTCATTCACGATTGTAGTTATGAATTGAATTTAGGTCAAATAATATGAAGGAAAAAAGGCGGAATGATCATTGAAATTAAAAAAAGAGGATTCTTTATCACTTTAATCAATGCGTTAACTATTGATTGATATTTATAAATTTTTTTAAATTATAACTTTTGAGAAATAAATCGGGAGCTCGATAAACTTCACTTTTCAAGGTGCAAATATCACTTTATGTAAATAATTATAGACACAGATAAACATCACCTTAAAAGGTGATAGAAGTCTGAAAAAAGGACCTCACACACTTCATATAGGAAATTTGGTTCCTGTTAAATTGGTTCATCATTTAACATATCGTCGTTCTTATTGAGCTGATCAAATATCTTAATGTGGGTAAACTGTAAAATCTTAAAAATGTTAAGGTATAGTTGGTGAAATGTATGAGATCAAGCAGATTTCATAGAATATTCTTACAACGATTTTATTATATCAGATATATATTTTATATCATTATGATACAAAATACATTTTATTATCCGGCTTTCATCAGGTGGAGGTCATACAGTTAGACTTAAACTTCGTCAGTCACTACTGTCATTTATACATACGTAAACGTAAACAGTCGAATAGTTACGTTTACAAATCAGTTTCTGATTCATATGTTGTGTTAATCAGTCTACTTTAATATACCAAGTTATCAGTTTACTTTATACACTCAGTCAGCAGACTACTTTATACACTCAGTATTCCAGTAAGCGTCAAATTGTATGTCATCAACTAATATATAAATTGAGTTCAATCGCATACAATTAGTTTTCGATCAACACGCTTGTCACGTGAGTCTTCGGACCTTTACGCATATATCAGTGAACCTCTGTGCTGTTTTTGAACCTTACAAGATAATATAAGTTATTTTATTGTAAAAAATTTAGTTCTTTGCTAACAAAAACCTCCTGTGTGCACAGCGGCATAACAGTAAAATAATTTTTATGTTGTCCCATTTCTTTCTTACATATACATATGAATTACATGTATGTATAAACGTTAGGAAACTGGCGTCTACTACAATTGTTGATCAGCTCGAGAAGAAGGACAACATATCAAGAAATGAACGAATTTTACAGAAAATACATTTCCTATATGAAGTGTGTGAGGTCCTTTACCTGTAGCAGCATGAAGATATACAACAGATCTCTGTGATCTTTGGGAATTTTGACTTTGTTGACTGCTGTCTCCTGTTGTACTCTCCCCGGAAGATAATGCGCTTTCAGCGAGCCTTGGTGGTTTCCGTGGTGGCGATAGAATGCCTAAATTATGTCGGCTAGGACTCGTAACATCACGCCCTGAACAGGCATGGTCGTCAGCTCGTTTATTTCTGAAAAATGATATCTCTGTTACTGTTTTTTTATTACGTTTTTCATGCTTCGTACAATTTCTCACAGTTGAAACACAAAAAAGCCATATATTTTCTAGTTTAAGGCTTCCGAGATTTTTATGAGTTGAGACTTTTGGAAACAATAATTCTTGTAATGCATTTCTTAAGTCCCGACGTTTTTGCTGTTTAAGGTCGGCGAGGTTGTGGAATTTGGAATTTCAGGGCTTTGGTCTTTGAAACTTTAGAATTATTTTATAGACTTAAAAGTTTTGGAATTTTAAGTAATTGAGGTTTTGAAATTTTTACACTTTTGAGCCTTGGGATTTTGGAATTGTTTAACGCTGGGACTTTAGAATTTTAATACTTAAGAACTACAGGATTTTGGGATTACAAAATTTTTCAGTTTTGAGATTATAAAATTTTTCAGTTTTGGGATTACAGAATTTTGGAGTTTTAGGATTTTTTAATGACAAGATTTCGGAAGTTTTAGAAACATTTAATTTCGAGACCCTGGGAGTTTTGAAATCTTTTAATGACAGGATTTCGGGAACTTTGGAAACTTTTAATATCGAGATTTCGGATGTTTTAGAAGACTTCAGGATTTTAGGGATTTTAGAACTTTAGAATTTTAGAATTTTTACATTGTGTAAAGGAGATAAGGCTTGGCTGGCATGAAAGATTTTATAGCGCATTTCAGTTTATAACAGTTTACTTTCTTTGGACATAGAAAATATTTTTAATTCAATTCATAATACGAAAAATCATGAATAATTAACAAATACAAGTATCAAGTTTTTAAGAAAAATAATTTTTAACTCTGTCTGATGTAAAAATAACGCTTAAAGAAGAGATTAATAAATAATTTTGTGTAACGATAATAATACAAATAAATACATTTTAAAAAAGTTAGACTGATTCACTTCATACAAAGTATAATTTTTGTATAATTTTATGTTGAAGTAAGCTAATCAATTCAAAATTAGAAAAAAGCAGCGTGTTACATGGCACTGCATGTTCGTTGGTGACATCTAATCTATAAGGTATTTCTGCAAGTATAAATTACTTTGAAAATAATATAAAAAATTTATGTTTATAATTTATGTTTATATTTATAAAATGTAATTATAGTCCTATATTATATAATTATTATTATCCAAATCGTTCAAAAATGAAGTTATTTCTTTTAAATCATTTAATACCGACGTTTTTACTTGAACCTCACTATCTTATTGAATGTAAGTTTTCATTAAAAATTCTTAAATTTCTATATATTTTTATTACTGTTTTGATTAATTTTTCATTATTTCATTATTCATAATTTTTTTACTTAGGTCAATAGTTAAAAAATATAAAATCTATTTTTATTAGGCAATTCTAATGTATATGGTGCGTCAATCAGTATGTAGTGTTCAGCTTTGATAGTGCAAAATGTTTATTTAAAAACACTGTTAAACATGTTAACATGTTAAAAACACTTTCCATTATTATACAAAAGTGACTTACGTAGAATTCCTCATAACCAACTTTTATGTGGAGTATCAAGTTTTTCTCAGTAGTTTAATAAACTACTTTTTACATAAACAATAAATAATTAAGCTAGGAGCGGTAATCATGTCTCATCTCTGTTAGTTTCCAAATTCCAGAATTTTGGAACATAGGAGCTTTGGAATTTTGAAAATGACCGATAATTTAAAATATAAATTACTTTCTCTAAGATATTATGTAATTTTGTTTGTTTCCATCGTTAATCGTAATCAGTTCTTCCTTTTAAATAAACTAGTGTTCTAAATATGCTGCACTTTCTTTGTAACAATTATTCTAAAAATTTGCCAATGTTTATCTAGTTTACGGTATCGTTTAGAAAGTTTCGTTTGCAATTGTAGATCTCTCGACTCACCTGCGATCTCTGTTAGAAGAAACGGATTCTTGATCCGTATCGCCGAAGAAACGTAGATTCTTCTGCACGGAGACTCGTTCGGGTGCGGACGATGCTTCCTCGTCTTCGGTGCCGGTCGTTAAGATCTCGCTTTCCGGTATCCTGGGTTTCTTATCCACCGTCTGAAATATCAAGATTGACGATGAAAGTGATTGCCACGGTTTATGGAAAAATCGGCAGAAATGAATGTGCACGTAACACAGTAACAGTTCAAGCGGCATTGATAAGAAACGAAACTTGTATTGCAAGTACCATTCATAATAGAAATGCAAGGTGTCGCACAACTGGTGGTGCTGGAAAAATGGGAATTCTATAGGAAATTCTATTCGTTCACGAATAGAATCAACTTTGTTCGCGCGACTTGATTTAATGCATCTACATATATTCAAGTTTGTAAATATGAAACGTTCACACATGTGGTAGACTATCGAGAAGAAATATGTACTTGCTTTTCAAGAATTTTCTTAGTTTACAAATGGTTGAATGCATTTTGCTACATATATAACTCTGCTATGTTCCATTATTTGTGAAGTGAATCATTTTTAAGAGTTGGGATTTGAATAATTGAAGAACTGAAGAATTTAAAATCTTAAAGACATATTTTTTAAAATAAAACTATTATACTTTATGATTGAAAAATAAAATAGAAAATAGTTTATACTGGAGCCTATACTCGATAAACTATACTGGGATAAAATTCCAATAATTGAATTTGAAGTTGAAAGCTTCACAGATTTGAATAACCTTGATGAATTAACTCGATTTAGATAAAATCAGTGATCATTGTGATCGAAACATGTGGTACCCATAATAAAATATTCTTGTTTATGACATCATTCATCCGAAACGGTTTCTTTAAAGCAATCAAATTCCACAAACTCGACTCGCTCCAAAATTGGTAACAGGTGGGCGATGTTTTTGTAGAGAATGGATTCTATACTTTGAAATTATGTTGCATGCATAATACCACGATAAACGCCTCCATGGTGACGTGATACACGTTTGTAAGGAAAATTAAAGAACTCTCACAAGGTAGTTAGTCAGGTAGGCAGTTTTCTTCACCATAAATGGTATCATCTTTCTCCAACATTTTGTCAATTAATTCCATTGGAAATCAATTATTAATTATATACAGCAGTTGGGAAATACGAACTTCATTTTCAAATGTTTAGAAATTTATAAAAATAATTGTATTTGAATAAGTACACACTTAATATACTCACTTAAATGTTCCTTTATTTGTAGAGACATATCGATATAGGGATACATATGAGGATGCATATATGGGAATTTTAGGATTTAGAGATTTAAGGATCTTAGAATTTAAGAATTTAGGAATTTTTGAATTTATGGATTTTAGGATTTGAGGATCTGAGAATTTACAGATCTGAGGATTTAGGGATTTATGAATTCAGGGATCTAGGAATTTAGAAGTATGTGGATTCAGGGATCCAGGGCTTAAGAGATTTGAAGATGTAAGGATCTGGGAATTTAGAAGTCTGAAGATTTAAGAATATGGGGATTTAGGGATCTAGGAATCTGGGAATCTGGTGATCTAAATATTTGAGAATCGAGGGATTTGAGAAGCTACAGATATAGGTATCTGGGAATATAAAGATCTAAGGGTCTGGAGATCTGAGCATAGAAACTATCTAGAGATCTAGGGATCTAGGGATATAAGGGTTTATAGATCTAAGGATTTAAGTATATATGAATTTGAAGAACCTGAGAATTCAAAAGTTTAGACGTCTAGGGATCTATAGATTGAGTAATATATTATTTTAAAAATTCACAGATATACGTCTTGATAGATAGATTGCTGCAAATATTTTGAGTATTTGCCACTTCCAGCTACTATCACTCGAATGATAATTATTGTTAAATTTGCCAATTTTGAAATTAGAAGGCGTTGGAAGAGTACAGAAACATCAGGCGTTGTTTTCATAACGTCTTAAAATTGAGGGAAGGATGAATAAGTTGACTTAAATCGAGAACACTTTTCATGTAACGATTTTTTACTCAGTGATGATTTTCGTGAAGGTCGTCCATTAGTTGTTGTCTCAGAAAACATCGATACTCTGCAGGAAATGATAAAGATGGATCGGCATGTAACATACCGTGAGATTCAGTCATCGTTAGGCATCGACATGAAACAAATACATATAAAAAATAAAATCATCCTGTATGATGATAACGCAAGCTCTTACATAGCAGCATAAGCAATCGATCATTTGATGGATTAAAACATCGAAATAATATCAGGTTGTCCGTATTACATAGATTTATCGCACAATGACATCTTCTTGTTACATCTGAACAATATAAATACGAGCTTATAAAAAAAATGTATACTATACTAAAATACTTTATACTAACTTTGTTAAATATATTGTATAAACTACACAATGTACAGAATTTTTAACGTATATTCTTTTCTTAAAAAGTCCTTCTTTATTGAGTTATATATAATTTAAAATGTTAACCTCCCATCTATTTACATATAGTGTGTTGCATAAATATACCAACCCCTCATATTTTTAATAACCTGCCTTTTTGGTAGAAAATTATGATCAATATTCCTTAAATACTAATTCCTAGTATATAAAGAATAAATTGTGTACAAGAAAATTGACGTATTAATGTACATATTATGGTGGGATATAATCTAACATTTACGCGTTTCATAAATATACCAACTTTGTATATTCTTTTTATTTTAGCGTCGATCAATAAGTAAACAAATTCATTATATTATCTTCATCTGTTTCATTTTACATTCGTAAGATTCCTTGCTAAAGGTTAGAAAGTGAAATGTTTCGTGGAAAAGAACATTGAGATAGAGGAAATACCATGATCGATGCTTTTCGCACTGAAGGCAAAGGTTACGTTTAAATTGCGAAACAAACAGGTCGTTCGAAAAGTGCTGTTGCCGATTATGTTAGTAAAAGACGTAATCATGGTGAGAAGAAGCGTTCAACTTGCCCTTTAAAAGTGTTTCCCCGAGATAAACATAAAAATTCAAAGTTAAATATTGCAAAATCTACCGTCTATAGAATCATCGTAGCATTTTCGCACATTGTTAACAGCTGGTACTTATGGAACGCCTGAAAATTTTTGAATCAGCTGAATACTTATGTTAAAATGCTTTTTATATACTAAGTTATTTGCACAATACAAACTGATATTTAACAAATATTTTCATCTGAAAATTCAGATTAATAAAAACGAAGGGAATTGGTATACTTACGCAACACCCTGTATTTGCCATGCAAACTACTATTCTTTTCGGTTACATTTTGGCCTTAGAAGTCGACAGTCTATGATTTTGACTATCAGACATTACCCGAATAGCATCGAAGAGAAATGAAATCATCCAATGTATCACTACTCGTCCCCTTACCGCCGATCTTACTACCCCGCTGACTTTACACTCCGTGTATGATCTAACTCGCAAAAGAAGCGATGATAATAAAACGTCGAATTTTTTGGTGTTCTGGTTGAATGGCTCGTGGCTGAGCTCTGTTGCTCCACGCAGACCACAAAACAAGCAGGACTCGAGCCGTAGCAGAATTTTTTGAAAGTTGCATCCGATAACGAGCGGACGAGCGGATCGTGGGTCCGGTTATCGGGTTCGCGGTGAGTTGAGTGAGCCAGTGCATTCATCAGTCAGCACAGGTCGCTACAGAGCGGAGCCATTAGGCCAGTACAACCTCCAATTACCAGTTTGATTAAATGCTTAACTAACTCCGCGCTCTGTGGTTTAATTTAATCGCGAGATTAAGTGCCGATCAGGGAGGCTGCCTAGCTTAACCATCGTCCAAGCTGGAATAATCTCTGTCAGAGTTCGATTCTGATCGTAGCCGTTCTTCGATATAGGGCCGTTCGAGATGATTGCGTGCGCGTGAATCTTGCCGTGGACGATGATCTATCGGAAGAGTCGATGGGCCGAGGAGGATCATGACTCATGAAGGCGCCACGGTTCGAAACAACCGGGGATGCTCAGGATTTTTCTATTCCACGCGAACAAAATACACCTTTTGTGCTCGGATTTATGATATCAGATAGTTGCTGAAGAAGTTCTGTAAATTATTTTTTTCTCTTTGAACGTTTTCTTTGATATGTGATCCCTTTATGTCCATGGATTTCGGCTGACGATACCTTCTTTCGATTTTTATAAAATGCGAGCGAAGTTTCTTAAAAGGTTAGGTTATTGTTGTATTATTATAGACGGTAATCGAATTTTTGGCTAGTGGCAGTTATGAAATGAATGTTTGCATTCAGTATTCGATTTTTTGAATTGGTAGAGATTTAATCCAATGGTGAACATATAAGGGCGCTAGAAAGCTCACAGGCATAGTATTATATGGTGCATGCTATGGTGTGTGGGACAGAAAGAACTTTCTACTTCTGATAACCATATAAATATAGGATAGTGTAAGTTTCCTTTTACATGATCTTTTATGTATAGTAGTGATGCTTTTCAAATTTTAAAATTTTCCTATTCCTGAAAGCTTGAATTCCTGAATTCTTAAATTTCTAAAAGTTGAAATTTTTAAATCTTTGATTTTTTAAATTCACAAAATCTTAAATTCTCAAATTTCAGTTTTCAAATCCTTGCACTTCTTGATTTGCAAATTGTCATGTCCCTACATTTTTAAATTGTCAAATTTTTAGTTTCTAAACCGCAATATCTGAAAGTTTCAAGGTTGCAAAGCCTGAGAGCCTCAAGGCTGGAAAGTCTCAAAGTGTCTTTCTTAAGTTTCTTAATTTTCAATACTGTGAATTTCTAAATTTCCAAATTTTCAAGTTCTTAAATTCCTGAAATCCCAAACACTAAACTTTTCAAATCCTTAAATTCATAAATTCTTAAATTGTTTAATTTTTAATTCCGTGAATTTTTAAATATCTAATTTCAAAAATTCATAAATTATCAAATTTTTTAATTTCCGAATCCCTAAATTTCCAATTTTCCAAATGTCCAAATGCCCAAATTTCCAAATCCCAAAATTTCTAAATCTCTACATTCTCATATTCCCAAATTCTGAAATCCCTAAATCCCAAAATTCTTCAACTTTCAAATCTCTAAATTTCTAAATTCTCAAATCCTTAATTTTCCAAATCTATAAATTCCCAAATTTTCAAATTTTCAACTTCCCAATTTGTAAATTTGTAAATTTTCAAATTCTAGAATTCTAAAAGATCCAAATTTAAAAATTTTCGAATTTCCGTATTCAAACATTTTTAAATTCTTAAATTTAAAAGTTGTGTAATTCTACAATATGTACGTTTATGACCGTCTGTACTTAAAAATTTCTCGCATCCTAATTTTTTTGAATCACCGTGTCTCAATTTTAAAAACTTTCGAACTCTGCCTGGAAGAACCTCTTCTACCGTCACTTGTAAGAATTACGACTCCTACAGCTTCATCCATTGCAATATAACAAAAATGTACTGTATTCAACAGCGCTGATGATTGCACCTCGTTTACACATTCATGCACCCACCCTTGAATCGTTTCCTTAATTAGTTTCTACAAATAATCCATCTCAAAGTGATCTTTTTATTTGATTAGTCTTTGAAGAAACCACTATCACAAGCTCTAGTTCACTATAACAATCATTAATGTATGTATCTGTTTCAAAGAGGATTTACAACCCTACCTTGTTTAAGTTCATCTTGGCTAAATATTTGAAGAAATTTTCTGTGTCCACAAAATTGTAAATTTCAAATTCAATTATTGACATTGTATACCCGATTATTAACATTTTATTTTAGAGTCAACTTAAATTTTAACATTGGAATTGGCACTTACTTTAATGCTCGGTTTGTTTTTCCTGGACAAAGACTTGAACCATCCCTTCCGTTCAGCTTCCTGCCCTTGATTCTCTCTGGTGAGGGTGTTGCTCGATTCGCGAAAGGATTCTTCTTCTCTAGTGAGTGTACCCGTAGATCTTGACAGCCTCGTCGGTCTGGGCGGACTGGGACTGCCGCTGGGAGTGGATAAGCGTCTACGTTGGCTGTATTCCTCCTGTAAATATATGAAAACTATATGCACCAGCTTCCCAGAATTCGCGTTTATAATATTTCAAAGTATCTCGAACTTATGCATCCACAGTATATTGTGCAGTTGTTTGTTCGTTGCAAGTTGTAAGTTATAAGTCAGCATCGTTAACAAGCATGCCAACTACAAAGGTCACCAGTCAGTTACAACGGTGATAGACAACTGTGGCGTGTACCGATGGCTAGTAGCCTGAAGGCGTTGTATTCATCTGATAATTAGGAGTGGAAAGGTGTTTCTACATTTCCCTAGGCTCTGCGTAAACTTTTCTTAGATCTAGATTGTTTTTATGAGGAGAAGACACGAGGGGCGATTTTTTGATCAGCTGTCAGAGAGTGAAAGTATATTCAGAAACGTTAATTACATGTTTTAGTGTTTGTATTAACGGTTCATTTTGAAGATATTATTATATTTTGAAGTTTATACGATATTATATTTAAAACTTGTATAAAGTCCCGTAATAGAAAAATGGAGAAGTGAATATTTTGCAGTGACGACTCTGTGAACCTGTAATTCTTTCGTCACGGGATCGCATCTGTCTTTCTGCATCTTTTATTTTCTTTCATTTTTAATTTTTCATCCTCTTATAATTGATTATTAAAGAAATTCTGTTTTCACTTAATTTAAATATATTAATCCTCCATTATTTTCAGTATTTATTTAGTTGAAAAATTACAATAAATCTTTTTAAAAAAATGCTGAGTTTGTATACACCAGCAGTAGATTTCGTATATTAATAAACATTAATATATATTCATGCATTCTATATGTCCCATTTTAATCTCGTCATATGAACATCCTTCATATTAATCCCATCTCTCATATTTCAAGTAAACTTCAGTGTGGTTTGTGAAGAACATTTTTTGTTTTGTTGAAGAACAGAAATATGGCGCCATTTTGGCGGCAAATCATTTCTGAATACTTTCTAAGGCATTATCGATGAATAATTATAATTTACCAAATATTCTTCGGGATTTGAAAAAGTGTAGTACATTATTTTTTGTATTATAAAAGGAAATTTCACATATTTTTTGACGTTTCGTTAGTGGGTAATTATAATTTGTCGCATATTGTTTCTCAAAATTTGAAAAACTGCAGTACCAATCATACTAGAATTGGTTCACCTGTTAATTTTCTGAGCAATGTAAAAAATGAACGCAGAAAATACGAAGTTTTTCGTAAAAAATTAGTTCGGAATGTTCTTAATTCTAGATTTTTAAGAAACCAACTGCGTGAACTGTATGACCGTATGGAAGTTAACAATGATTCATCAGATCGTCCGGTTTGCGAACATTAAGATCGTCGATGCAACAGCTAGCTGAGCAACAGAGAATGGAAGCCATTGCCAAGGTAATCGGATCGGAGATGAATTACGTGGGTGGTATAACTTGATTCTAGTATTGGTAGCTGGAGGGGTTTGGTTTTGTTTGCCATCCATCCAATCGATACCTTGGACAAACTCCAATGGCAAGAAATTAAATAACGACAACGATGGACTCTGGGATTGGTTTAAATGGTACGATCATCGTGGTTCAGTGGCGTTTCATTTCGCTAGTTGAGATCGCAAGCAAGAGTCGAGTGATCGTACGAAGCCTGAAAGAAACGCGAAGTAGACGCGTGTCCGTTTCATTCTCGACGACGTCTACGTCGTCATTATTATTATCATGTTTTGCATCACCACCATCATCAACGCTGCCACCTCCGTCATTTACCCTTGCTCTCTCGCATGCATAACGCGCCTGGAACGGACAGCTTCGGGCGTTTTATCGTAACTCTGCCTGTTTATTCATCGATACACCACAAAAAATCCTCTATGCCGTACAGTCTATGGAGGTTGACTATGCTACATGTTCTATTCGTGTTTTTGTTCCAAGGAAACTCTTGAGAAGCGTTATTTTTACCGGGAAAATGTATTTGACTAACGTAAATCAGGGTCACGACCCCCGAAAGCGATAATCTTTCGTAATTTATTTGTTTGCATTAGTTACGAAAGTACAAATATATCAGAATTTCAAAGTCTCGAGGTTATAATCCCAAGATTAATCACACCATATGTTGTTCATTCTTTAGCGGTGGTTGAATGGAACCGATTCTCCATTAAATATTAGTATCGTCGAGTAGGACGATTCAAACAATAATTAAAATTTAGCT
The DNA here is from genome assembly GCA_945859595.2 of Megachile willughbiella. NCBI lineage: Eukaryota > Metazoa > Arthropoda > Insecta > Hymenoptera > Megachilidae > Megachile > Megachile willughbiella. Next base: position 19,632,326 of record OX243796.1, read on the forward strand.
TAAAAAATCAGTAGCGAGTAATTATTAATTCTCGGGTCCCCAGAGTTTACAGTATAGTTTAAGAACTACTGACCCGAAGTATAACCTAAAACATAACTTGAGTTTGTCGGGACAACTGGAGGAGCCACTGGCGTCCAGCCATTCACCTGCACTGGTTATGCATTCCAGAAGAACTGGGCAGAGAACTCGGCGTATTCCTGGTGCGAAAGACCGCGAGCTACGATCGGGCAGCGGTGCATGCGTTATCCGGGGACCTTTCGATACGCAATATAATAACATATCGCGCGTACGCGGCCACGGCTCGTACCCACCGCATAAACTCTTAAATGACTCACAATGAATAGCCCATATCGCGGAATCATCTGCATAGTACAAGCACGGCGCGCTTCCCTCGTACTCTCCATATATACGAGCAACAATATCCCGTATGCTTTCCATAACGAGTCGTGGCACGGACCGACGACGACGAGCCTGAGGACGACAACGACGATGACCAAGAGAAGAGGAAGAGCAGGAAAAAGAAGAAGAAAGAGCAGGGGGTTCTGTGGCCCGCAGCTATTGTGACCCACGCACCGCCCTGCTAACTCTTATAACACCGCTCTACACCGTTCTTCTTCTTCTTCCTTCTCTCCCATTTTCCTTCCCGTTCGGTTCATTCTTCTTTTCCCCTGTCCGCTCTGGCAGACCTCCTCTTCTCTTCAGCTTCATCGAGAACGCGTTCTGCGTGGCGACTCCCTCGCAGGGATTCGCGTGGGCTGTCGAGATTGGGCTAGGTCGGTTACATGCTTAAGAGTGCATCATGCCGTCCGGTTCTCCGGCGCGTGCACACGCGTGCTGATGACGCGTCACGGCGCACAGTGGTCTGTATCGAGAAATTTAGTGACATTTTGGTAACCTTTAATGCGTTGAAGATATCGAAGCGAAATTTGGAGCAAAGAGTGTTCAGCAGTAATTATTTTTAACGGTGTATAATGTAACGTACTTTATGCTTGTTCAATAATTTTCTGTTATTTTGTATATTTATTTACGAATTTAGTCAATATTAACGAGGTTTCATTTTAATTTAAACATATTCAATTTAATTAACTTAATTAATTTCTTCAACTTAATTTACTTGAGCAGAATTCAATTCTGGATTTTTTAGGATCACTAGAGTGGATTTAGCATAGATGAAGGTAATTGATATTTTTTAAAAATTCATTGAGTCTACGGTATTTACATGAAGCACAAGTTAAAATATAAAGAATAGTAAATACTTATAAGAAGAAGTATGTGTAAGTTTATGTGTACACAAACTTCAATTTGCAGCACAACAAGATACATAATATTTTCAACTTTCTTGTTAACTGTTAGTTGTACAGTAAAAATTCATGCAATATAAAATACGTAATTTTGAGAGATCTACAATTTTCGTATGAAACGTTTTAACAAATTTTCAGTATTTAATAAAATAAACGTGGGAAACATTAATTTTTAAAGACTTTTTATGTTTTTGTCTTATAACAGGTATAATAGATTATAAAATAATAGGTTTATGTAAAAAATGTGTGCAACATTCTTGGTACAGTTTTTTGAGAGCATTATTTTTTATTCTAAAAATTTTTCGTTAAAATCAATATTTTCGAAGATAAACGGAAAAATTTTCGAAATTTTGCAGTGAATAAACAAGGCCTTGTCGTTAAAAATTCCCTTAGTGATTTTCTTTAATTCAAGACAAACTTCTGTCAAAACTTCAGAGTAATCCAGGCTTGCAGTTTTTCCTACACCCATTACTTTTTGTAATACACGAAGCGAAGCTAGTAGGAGACAATACAAATAATTTCTGGACATATTTCATTAGGTGTATCAAGTACGTCATTTTTATGGCCTGGCAATATATTTATGGCCAGGTAGTTGCATACTTGCATACTTTCGACCGGTAGTGTATTTGCATTCGAGCTTACGTTGTGGTCGGCTTCGGCTTAGCACGTGCGCGCGTGTACGTGAATAAGCGTAAACTCCCACCGTTACGCGTATATTTTCGCGTGCTTGTATCGAAGCGTGGAGCAGAATCTGCATGGCGTGCGTGTACGCGCGTGCTGCTCTCTTGTACGCATCGACGCTTCGTGACACACTCTTGTACCCCCCTCCCTCTACTCTTTTCATAGTGAACGCGCGCTCGTGCCTTTTGCATGCATACATTTCTATACACGTGAACGTGTTCCAGCGTGTGTCATATCAGGAGAGCTGTGCACTCCAGCGCGCGAGGCCTGTTCATCCTCGGCGCATAACTCTGCAACATTAAACCGTCCGCCGTAGGTCAGCGTAGATTACGCATAAATCCAGGGGAGAGGCAATTTACGACGTCAACCGACACCCCTTTTAACCCCGTAGATTTTCTCTGCCTTTGTCCGGCCGAGTAACACTTTTTGGCGGGAACTGGAAACCTATTATGGTGCGACGGGTTTGTCGCGGCTAACAACGAGATGTAGCACCATGAGTCTGAATAAGATTGTCAGTTAAGTTCGTGTTGTATTTTGGGCAATAATAACACTTGTCAGTTTAGTTCAATTTGTATTCTACTTTGGGCAATAATAACACTTGTCAGTTAAGTTCACTTTGTGTTCTATTTCTGGTAATAATAACACTTGTCACTTAAATTCAGTTCGTGTTGCGTTTTGGGCCATAATAACCCTGGGATTTTGGTAAAGGATTTTTTTAAATGTTCTTCTCGCTGGGTCGAATATATTTTTTTGTATAAACCGGTATTATGTGTTAAAGTGCATTGCAAAATAGATAATGAAATTATTTTTTGTCGTTTTTGCGGCAACATTCGACCTAGCGAATAGTAATGTGATGTCACGTGTATGACGACATTCGACCATAAAGGGATACTTCAGAGCTTTATTTTAATTTTCGGACATATACGTGTTCATTAAAGTAGTTGTTGAAATGTATAAATTTGAATTGTCTTTCTTCTCACAGTCGTTTCTACCCACTGACATGTTTCACCTCTCTCCACTTTTCTGAGCTTAGATAGCACTGCGCGCTTCTATCTTCCGATACGTACACATTCGCTATTCAATTTATGTGATTTGAGATTTGGATCTCAATATGATTTGAGATTGTGACGATTTAGGATTTATGCAACGAATTAACGCTATTTTGGTTTGGAGACTCACTACCTTTGGTTTTGGTTTAATGTTCATATTCAACGACACGCATTCATATTTAGTATAATTGATTATTTATTTACACAGTTTTAATACTTACATTTATTAATTTATAATATTCATTAATCATTAAATTGACGAAAAAGTCGAAATCATTTTTCTAGTCATAAACAATTTGTCTTACAAATAAAGTGAAGAATTTTTCAAGTTCCAAATAAGTCAATTTTTTGCCAAATTATAATTCCAAATAAGAATATTATTAAATTAATGAAATTTCCTTTTTCTTTCAATTATCACGAATAATGAGCAACTCGCTGTTGTACGTTAAAAGTTGCGATTCGTCCAGAATGAATCTAGCGAAGATGCACACAAAAGAAAAGACCATGTTAACTATCAAACTTCTCTGTGGCAAACGAGGTAACTAGCGAACAACCATCGAGAAACATCGTTTAGCCTTTACGCGTAACTGTGTTTCTTGTGCTTCGAACTGATACAGTAAAATCGACATTAACATCTACAAGATTCTCATCATCGATAACAAGCAAACGAAGTGGGGCTCGAAATCGCCGCGTAAACTCTCCCAATTAAGCTTCCCGCCCGTTGGCGCCGATTCCCAGGAAACACGAACGTTTTATAACGAACCGATCGGCATCTATGTCGAACCTTCTTTTTTTTTAACCGTTTTCCAAGCAATGTACGCGGCGTAAATCGACCCTACCAGCAAAAACTGTTCATCTTAAATGGAATGTACGCAGATTGAAACTATCTGCCTTGCGTTTGGATCTCAGAGTTGTGCAGCTTTATTTGGAATCGGCATAGTGAGCCGCAAGAATACAGGCTGCGTATCGGGAAACAAAACTGCAGGAGTTTAAAGAGAATCAAAGGTAATGAAAGCGTAGAATGAAATGGGAAGCAAAAGAGAAAAGGAATAGTTCAGTTGCAGCAGCAACCACTCGATAATTTCCCGCTTCTGGGGCTCTGGTGATACACTCTGCAAGGCTCTAACTGAAATGACACCGCGAGAGTGCAGGAGGCTATTGATTTCGTTAAAAAGCTGAACACCTGCTTATTTAAAAGTTATAATTATTTATAAAAAACTGATCCATTTATAGCACCTTAAATACAGTGGGAAAATGTAGATTCTTAAAAATATAACTAGCTAAACAATAAAATATAACTTCAAAAAATATTTGAAATTGTAGAGAATTTTATTTCGAATAACGATCAAATTGAATTTTTAACATTGAACAAATATAACCAAAATCAAAATTGAAATTATATTCAACTACTTTTAGTTTATTTTAATCGTAAATAAAGAATTAGATTATTTTGTTATTTATGTCTAATTAACGGTTAGGACAGGTCTTGATGTGATTAAAATTAGTTACCCTATAATTTCGGTGATATTTGAGCGGGGATAAAAGAGGTTTCATCTTTGTTCATGATACTGCACTATTATCAATTTTTTTAAACTACCGCAACCAGACTCGGACAAAGTAGAGCGCACCGTATAATATCGGCGCGATAAAAAGTATAATGAGAGGGAATCCCGCCGCTGTAAGTACAAAGGAATATTATAGTAAGATCTGTAACGTGCAAAGCCGCAAAATAAACGATCCACACGCGTAATGGGTATCGATTCCGTCGTCTTTTCTGCTGGTGCGCTTCACTTGCAGCACACGCGTAACCGCTGGCCAAACAAACTTGCAAAAACAAGTAGTCGAGGTAGGAAGGCGAAAGAAAATGAGAAAAAAGTTGCGAGACGCGATACAAGAAACGTCAATCTTGAATATCGTAGACAGAGAACGGGATGTGGTCGGTCTTCGAGTATGACGATCGGAAAAACCATCCTTCTTCCTTATGTTTATTCGTGCTCTTAGACATTGGGCTTGAACAACTACTCAGCCTCTTCCTTCTGGCTATTATTTTAAACGACGTATTATCGGCTTAGCTGAATAAATTGGTTTTTGTACAGATGGATGATTTGGTCCTTTGCAATTTCGAGTGCTAAATTGAAGAATCTTGTATCTCGTTTTTCTGGAAATCATGGAGTAGAGGAAAATAGAACAAAACAAAATGGTGCTACGTATTTGCTGTTAGTACTGCCGCGTATTAGTTTTGCCATATGCAAGAAAATTTACTTTTTACGTATCTAAGTAAGGGAAACTACTATTGCTTGTTATATAATTGGTTAACAAAGCAGATTGTTTAGTAAGTAAATTGATTAATTCGTTTCGTAAAACTGGAAAATATAATCAATTTTTGGAATAATATGTATTTTTTTAAAGAGTAGTTGAAAATGAAAAAATTCTATGTATTAAAAAAACAAAATGTATATAAAATTATCATTTATTTATTGTATAATATTTTAGAAAAGAGTATACATAAATGTGAACAGCTTCGCTATGTGAATTGATATTGTTATATCTCTTTTATCTGAGTTATTAAAGTATTTGTTTCTGACGTGTTAACGTCACATATGTATGTATATAAAAAAATTGTTTGTAAAAATCACGTAGCAATCATAGCAGCGAAAGGGGTTAACACCCTTAATTGTGGAGTACCAGATACAGCTCGGTGCAGATCTCATTGAAAGGATCGCCTCTGTGGGGTGGATAAATATACCCACATGGGTGCGAACGTGTCGTTGACCACGTTCAGTCATTAACTGTTCACGAGTGCCCGTATGCAGTTATCAAATAAAAAGAGGAAAGCAAGAACTTGATGAATGAGTGGAATCCAAAAATGAAAATGTAGAAAGATTTAATCTCTCCCGAAAGGTTATCCTGTGAAAAGAATCATCACCGTAACTACAGCATGAGTGAAAAATAATAAAACGCGTAATCAAACAGTGGGCTGATACCATGCCGACAGTGCTAATCCGACTTCTGATCGACGTACAGGTCCGATATGCATCTAGACCAATTTCACACTTTGTCTGTCGATTTGGCGAAACACTGGCGATCGACTGAAAAAAGAAAAAAAGGCAAAAATCCGCGAGCGAAAGAAACGAGGGATAGGATCCTTTCAAGCATGATGCGCGTTTGTAAGGTTCTTGTTCTTACGGGCGGCGCAAGGTCGTCCGCTCCGGTGTTGCAGCATGGTGGCAACACGAGCACGAGGTTTCTAGGGGGCTGTAGAGAAGAACGAGCGTGCCGGTAGAAAACCGGATGCACACTTCTGCGCCCGTGTTGCACGGACGAGCGACCACCATCGCTGCCATTAATAATCGAAGGTCCCCACTCCGATGGGAGGGTGGTGGTGTGCGGTTTACTTTCTTTGGAATAACAATACTTAGAGAATCCTCTGTGATACACTTGCCCACCTGTCAATGGGGAGTACACACCATGGGAAAGTCCAAGTTCTTAAGATCATTTCAAGACTATTCGAGCGAATCGGCTGGAACGCCCACGGATGGGTTGGCACCCTGCTCCGCGAGCGCATGTTCGCTTTTACACGCTTCGTGTACACACATACAACACGTAACAAAAATATGTAGGTGAACGGTCAATGATATTGTAGAATGTCGGTACCTGTGAAGTAATCGTTTCATTCGAAATAAGGTAAGTCCTATTTTACTAATTAATACTATGGGGACTTTAACACTAGATTGACGGACGTTTGATGGCCACTTATTTTTAAATTGTGACTAAGGTAGAAAAATAAATGGAGGATGATACTTTAATTAGTTTATACAAAATTTGTATAGTATGTACTAGTTTATATATTCTTTATTTAATAAATAAATAAATAAATAAATAGATATTGGAGTATCAACTAAAATATATGTACAACCATTTTTTATCATATATTATTTTTTCTTATTACATTTTAAGAAAATATGACAAACATTTCGACAAAAGCATAGTAATAATTATGGTATAAAATGTGAAAATTAAAACCAGTCATTTTTATGGTAGTTCTAGTCGCTTGATAGTACTAATGTTAAAGATAGTTACAAATGTTGAAACTTGAAATTTTTAAATAAATACTTTGCATGTGGGGCATTGGATGCCATCAAGTGGTTAGGTGACAGTACTAACTTTCTTTTTTCCAAACATTTTCCCTCTCAATATTCTGAAGGAGTACTCTCCTAAGTATACTTACCTAAGTATAAGTACAAGTGTTGAAATTAGTGCATTCAGAAGTATCATACAAACGTAGAAATTGGTGCATTATAAGGTATTCTAGCGCTTATGAATTGATTAAAAACGATATTCCGGTCTTTTGGCTCTTATTATTTGCTCTTCTGGTGTTTGACATTGACATATTTAATGTTTCTGTATTTACTAATGTGCGTTAATTTCTTTATTCTACAAGCACTCTGCAACAATAAGTAATACTCTCCTAATTATAAATAACACTCTTCTAAATATAAGAAGTACTCTTTTAAGTACAATATTCGTTGCTATCATAACACATCGTAGTGTTCACTCACTTTTGTCACATACTGTACACCCACTTGTGCATATTACGCCAATAACTATCATTTTTGCCCGCGCTTGTGTTTGTTTTTCCACCGATGTTCATAATTGACGAAATAACACACTGGATAGCAAACAAACTGCCATAATTATCACGCTATCGCGATTACACGAAGACCGTCGTGAGAACTTATCACAGAGCCCGTGGAACCAAAAATGAGAAGGTAAAGAATACTCCATTTTGTTGGGCGTCAGCGAGAACGGGACAAAATGGAGTGGAATGAAATCGGAAGAAAATAGAGAGCAGAAGTGATGAAAGTTTGAATAAGACAACCGCCTTGGTCGATAGTTGGCCGATGTCGATGAATATTAATTATTCTCGTCGTGACGAGATTCCGCCAGCGTCCTCCTCTGCCGGAATAACCGGCTGCTGATTGCAACCTATATGCAAACTCGCATGACACTTCTTCTGTCCGGGTATCCTTGTCTTCTCTCACGAAAACGATTTGTGACGCATCATCGGGTAAATTAATATTGGCAATGCCCGACACATACTGTCGACTCATTTGGATACTCATTTTAATATTGTAAGGCGGAGTCGTTCACTCGCGCCGCATTTCTGCACGCATTACCGGATGCCTATATTGCTTTCTATTGTGAGGAGATGAACCATCCAAGTTTTCCCCCTTTTTTTATTCCCTTTACGATTGTGAGGGGATACGCCGAAGAGTTATTTCTACCGTGTCATGGTGTATAAATATAGATAAAAACATTGGTAGCATTGGTTTGGTGAACGAATCACTACAGTGGACTCTTGTTATACTGCTACATTGCCACAGATGTTATTGTAGAAATTCTTTGAAGTGGCAATATATGAGTATTACGAGAGCATCGGGTACGATGTAGACCTTCTTTGGATAGGAACACATACACAGTATGTCTGAAAAGTAACGGAACTTTTTAAATTTAAGGAATACTACTAGCGACATCTATAAAAACAATATGCTATTTGCAAACAGTATTCCTTCCCTATAAAACAAAACAATCGTTATTGGAATCGAGCAACGAATTGTGAACTTATAGCGTTTAAAGCGACAGAACCTTTCGTCACCGTGTCACAAAATCACGATGGAGCGAAGAGCGAATATTAAATTCTGCTCGGTAAAGCTCGGTAAAACTTTTACAAAAACATTTGAATTAATGAAAAATGTTTATGGCGACGATTGTTTATCCCGTATACGTGTGTTCGAGTGGTATAAGCGATTCTAGGACGGTCGATATACTTTGGAAGACGACCCAAAGCCAGGTTCTGGGTTTTTCTAAATTCTAAACGATTCTAAAGGTATTATACTTCGGGAATTCGTTCCACAGGGACAAAATGTTAATGGCGAATATTATCTGGGTGTTATGGAACGTTTGTGGAAAAGAATCGTTCGTGTGAGGCCCGAATATCGAGCGCCGGGAAGTTGGTTTCTGTTGCATGATAATGCACCAAGTCACAGAACTGTCGCTGTTCGTGAATTTTTGACGAAAAAACAAGTCTGTGTGCTCCAACATCCTCCATATTCGCCTGACTTATCTCCATGCGATTACTTCCTTTTTCCAAAATTGAAATTAGCCACGAAAGGAACGTTTTATGACACTGTTACACAAGTCCAAACTGTGACAAGGGTGATTGAAGCGATTACGCAAAACGACATAAAAAAATCTATGTTAACATTGCCTGAGCGTGCACAGCGGTGTATTGATGCGGAAGGGATGTATTTTGAGTAAAAAAAATTAATTTTGGCAAAATAACTAATACTTTTTTTTTTATTTAAAAAGTTCCGTTACCTTTCAGACATACTGTGTATATCAATATCACAACTTTTCATTTTCAAATGTTCATATTTCTGAATGTAAAAGTTTTAGAATTTATACATTTTCATATGTCTATACTTTTGACATTCTTAAATTTCTTAAATTTACAAATTTACATTTCTTGAAATTCCTAAAATTTCAGAATTCCCAAACCTCTAATTTTCAAAATCTCTAAATTTAGAGATTACTAAAATTTTATAATTCCAAATTTTCAAATTGTCAATTTCTCAAACTTTCAAATTTATAAATTCTTAGATATCTAAGTATCCAGTTTCCCAAATTTATTTATGATCAAATCTTCAAATTTCTAGACCACCATATCCCTAGATTCCCATATCTGTAGATCTTAAATCCTTAGATTACCGAATTTTAGTGTCTCCAAATCCCTCGTTTATCAAGTTCCTAAATTCTAAATTTGTAAATCTGTAAATTTGTAAATTCTAAATTCAAAAAAATTTCTAGATTCTCAAATTATTAAGCAACAAAAATCCCTAGCTCTCCAAATTTCTAAGCCCAAATATCCCTTGATTCCCAAATTCCTATGCCTTTAAATTGCTAGATCCCGATATTCCTTCGTTCTCAAATTCTTATATCTTCAAATTACTATGCCCTCAAATTGTTATGACTCCATTAATTTATTAATGAATATATTAATGCACAGATTTTATACAAACTTTAAATGTTTTTCTTCATTTCTTTATATATGTATATTTTTGGCTGATTCTTTCAATTAGGTAAAATAAATAAAGTACTAGTTATACGGATGGCGGTATTTATAGGCTCATCTATCCTATGGCAGTATAACGTTTGGCTAAAGATCGCCAGATGGCATCGCAAATCTTCCATTAAATACAAATTTAATTATAAATTAAATTTTCCATTAAATACAAAATACAAAATTGAATTTACTATAATATATATGTAAAAATAAAAAAACTTTATTAGAAAGTTATAACAAACATACGAAATGACAACGAACTTCTTTGTTGTCCGATATTATACACAAGTTGTTCCAGTTCTGTCTATTATTTTACTAGTATATTCTATAAATAAAAATAAGAAAGAATGTTTATATCAACATAGGCTCCTGTATTATTAACAGTTATTAAAAAAAAAATATGAAAGTCGACAATTGTTCATATGTAGTATCGAAGGAGAAAATCGTTCATTACTTCAGCTATTCCTCATAATCTTTGATAAAACATTTATGAGCCTACGTCTATATAACACTTTCTTATTATTTTTATTTATAAAACATGATAAAAGTGTTTTATGTACAAATCTGCAACACACTATATGTTGCATGGAAAAACAAAGCGGTCCGATTTTGTACTTTTGTTAAAACTTTTTAATAAATTATTTAAAACCTACATTAACATAACATGTTTTCTTATTTTTGCGTATGGAAATTTTTGCGTTGGAGACACTGTATAAACAACAATTGTAAAACAAGAGGCTGCTGTACTACATGTTTAACAAGAATATTTATCTGTTTCATCACAAGTAAACGCAACGAAGATTTGTTAAACGTGACGCTATTCAGGGAGTGATATTTTTAGAGTCGTTTATGTCAACCTCATTGTCTTGGTATGTTATTTTCTTGGACAAAAAAGAAATTCTCGTAGCGTAGTATCTTGTCGCGAATTTAAGAGCGCGAGTACACAATGCCCGAGGCGAGCAGCGTGCACAAACGGTGCAATTGTTAAGACATCGAGGCAAATTCCTTCGTCACCCTACGTCGTCAAGTATCAAGAAATTGTAAAAAATCGAAAGTTCCGATCGGGCTGTGTCCACTCAAGAAAACGATCCATTATGAACCGTCACGGTGCGTGATTTCCACAGTGACAAGCTGCATCCTAATCCACGCTCGATACGTTGCAACTATCTAGGGATGGGAACAGTCTTTTGTCTATTTTTATTGCTCAAAGGAAGCTTTGTAAACGCACAAAACGTGCACGATAAATTACAGTGGACTTCTCAAACTGATCGAGCTCGAACAAGAGAATTTTTATTCTCCAGTCACCAAGCACAGTAGACCCTTGTTATATTGCCACTTTACATCATCTTCCAGGTAGGCTAGTGGCGTTCTCTCATCACTGTAGGTCATAAGGATTTATAAGCATTGTCTCGATATCAAAGGAGAAAATTTTCAGGTCAGTGTGACGTATTTGTGTACCGTTTGACAAAGTTAATCTTGATCGAAAACTGATTTGTAACTCCGAAGAGATCTAAAAGTACTTTGTAACTCTGAAAAGTTCAAAAAGTGATATGTACTTTTGAAAATCATTAAAATTATATATCATATTAAAATACTATATTATATTAAAATTATTGAAATGTGTAACTTTATACAAAATTTATTCAAAAGGTGACAAATTTGCTTCCTGAAAAATATAATTGTATTTCAGAAAATATTGTTTTTCTTAACACAGTGTGCTTCTGAAAAGGGGACGACTTCACGTGAAAAAATAAGCTAAAAATATAGGATAAAATTCTTTCGAATTTAAACAGTTTTGTAGCATTTGTATTATTCACAGCACTAAAAATTAAAAATGCAGTAACGTTTTTATTAATTTAAAAATTAGTGAATGTTATTAACCTAATAAATCTTATCATTAACACCAGTCAAGTTTGTTGTCAGTGAGTCTTCATAAGATTATTGATGTACTAACGTATAATGCCATGAATTTAGTTCATGATAAAAACATGCGTAAGTAACAATAAACACATATTATATGCAATGACGATAAATACATTTTAGTGAAACATATATACACATATATATAATAATTGTATTTACTGATTTATAACATTTGCTGATTGTAAAATTTATAAATAATTTGTTGATTCTGTCATTTTCTATGTTACAAACAAATAATATGATGCATGTATTATTTTTTATGTATGTAAACAAATACTTGAAGAATGTTAAAATTCGATTTTCTTGAAGATGAAGCCGTATAAGAAAAAATTTAATTCTGTAGTTTTGACTTATTTTTTCCTGTAGATTCACCCTCTTATTAGTCGTGTCACCATTTCGGAAACGGCCTGCACTAATTCAAAAGTTTGCTGATCAACTGAGTTTCCTGTCGATGCGAGGACTGTATCTACCTGCAAGATCTAATTCATATCAGCATTGGGACCAAGTTTTGCGATACCGGTTGAGCACGTCGGAGTTTAGAAGGATGCTGCACAAGTGCAGGCTTAGTTACTAGAGAAAAGATGCATCTGGTACCAGCTAGACTAACCTTGACGCGCGGATTTTAAGCCGACTGAACTCGAACGGAAAGAACAAGATATAGATAATTACATAAAAAAAAGGGAATGGGTGGCAAGAGTGAGGAAAGATGGACAAGGAGAAGAGTATAAGAAGAAAGAGTGAAAAGGAGGAAACACGGAGCTCAATGCGGCAGGTAGAATCGTATCGGCAAATTGCAATCGACGACCGCCTTGTCGGCAACTCCCCGTGGCAACAGGAAAGCGATGGAAGAAAGAAGGAAAATGAGAGCTGAAAAGTAGATGTAGAACAAAGACGGAAAGGTTATCTACTATCCTACAAGTGATACGAATATCCGGCATTGTTTAGGTCTTCGGGGCTAAGAGTTATCGGCCGTTGATCGTTCCGGGAATTGCAACCAGGTATTCTCATTGATACCTTCTGCTTTCCATACGCGTGGGTAGAACGATCTGGTTTGAGACTGCCGGATAAGTTGAATCACTTCGTACACTTGGGTACAACGTAAGCTTCCTTTGGATATGACGAATGTGGGGAAAACAGCTTATTACCAATTATACTTAATTTTGAGAGATCTAATAAGAAAACCGGAACACTTGAAAATTCCTAAATTCCTAAATTCCTAAATTCCTAAATTCCTAAATTTCTACATTTCTAAATTCCTAAATACTTAAATATCTAAATATCTAAATACCTAATTACCTAAGTACTTAAATACCTAAATACCTAATTACCTAAGTACCTAAATACCTAAATACCTAAATACCTAAATACCTAATTACCTAAGTACCTAAATACATAAATACGTAAATACTCAAGTTCCTAAATCTTTAAATACCAAAAATATTAGTTTCTTAAATCTGCATATCCCTAAATTCTTAAATTCCCAATATCTAGTCTTGAAAATTTTCATTCATGATTTCATTCATTTAGTGAATGCTCATAGCCCCTAGTATACATGTAGTAAATGCGTGAGGTTTCTTTCAATTCAATTTACAATACTAATAAATATGCAATAAAATAATAATAGTGATAATAACTTATAATCTACTTCTTAACACTTTTTGTTATTGACCGATATCAGAAGTAGGTCAAATTAATATAGTATAGATCGGTTAGGTTAAATCGCATAAATGCAAAGTGTCTTATTCAAATAAATTTCTTCGAATATCTATGGACCTGACACTGTAAAATATTTCATACTAAAATTGAATGATTTTGAACAGCACATCATTTAATACAACAAACCTTTTTATATATGAATATGCCATTTGATTTTTTGGAATATTCTGTTTAAAAAGGCATTAAAAGGAAGTTAAAAATTCTTATATTTTTTAAATATATTATTATAATACTTTTTTATTTAAAATGTTTAGTAAAACCGACACTCGTCATTTTTTCTAAATAATTATGTGATATAATTTTTATTCTGATTTCGAATCATGTGTATTTATGTAAACAGAGGTATACAATGTAATTTGGGACAAATAAGGCGCATGTTCTGGATGTTAATGTGGACATAAAAGGCAGAAGGGTATAGTGTTTGTTAAATACATTTATTTCGAAGAATAAAGGTGTTTCTCATTTTTCTGCAGAGTCAAAATCGAATGTAAAGGAAGAAGTAGGACAGAAAAAGTGAACTTGAAATGATATGTACAAATTTCTCCAAGTCTAGACGTTATGTATATTAGATATTCTTAAGGTATAATACATAAATATATAAATGTCATATTTTTAATAAAATTGCAGCATATGCATCAAAAGGCTTATTTTGTCGAATAATCAAAGGATCCAAATTTCTGCGCGGTAGTGCATATTATGAAATAGCGAAAATACAATAAAAAATGTATACAATCTCAAAATGATAATTAAATATAAAAACACTTGCGGCAAAAAATACCATATTGCAAATAAAATCTTAGGAACAAATTTATTTACGTCTGCATATTATTCACTTATGTCTATAATTAGGTTAAATTTATTTATGTCTATATACTAAGTTAAGGAATTTAACATGTACAGGTACGAGACCGTTTTCCGGTAAAATTGTTTGTAGCGAAACATAAGCACTAATAGCCCTTAACTGAAACCTATACTATTTATATTTATTTTTATAAGTTTATCTTTACCGTTCATTTAAACATAAATGTTCACTAACAGGGTCAAGTACCCTACGTCACATTATCATACACGCGAACAGAAGGGAAATGATTGCAGTCGTAAAGTTTGACAAGCAAAAGGTGAACGTCCTTGATCATGCGAGCGTTAATTAATCAAAGTACTTCCAACAGTCCGCGAATGGGCGTCACGAACTATAAAACAGCTAGATAGCTCGCTGGTAAGAGGCGAGCGGATGTTTTCGCACGGTTTGAGGCACGAGGCGTGCGAGGATTCGTTAATAGTACAACTATTTCGAGAATCTCGCAATCTCACGGTTGAACCTTTTAACCCCTTATCTATCTCGCCCAACCTCGCTGTAGCAACCGCTTAAAACTCTTCTCCGGCAGTTCAGAAGTTGATGTTGCCTGCTCTTCGTTGTTATTGTTATTGCGGCATGTACATCGGCTCGGTGTATAAACGATACACCACCGGCCGTCCGTGTAACAGACTGTGAGAAATCATCATCGTGCCTTGGAAGATCAAGAGAAAGAAGACAACGGCGATCCGCTGCTCTTCACGGCGTATCTTCTTCTTGTCCGAACACTGAAAAAGACGTTAGGAGACGTCTAACCCCGCGAGGCACGCACTGACTCGACTACGTCTTCTTCCTTTCGCTTTTAATCTGCATTCATTTCGGCCCCACCTACCGGAAGAGTATTACCCTTTCAATCACTTCCTTATTGTTTCTTTTACATTTTTATACGCGACTCTTCTGTAATCTTGCAAGATGGTAAAGTTCGTTGAGCAAAAACACTGACTGTAGGTTCAAGCACTATCCCCTGTATTTTCGAGTAAATAACTAAACTAATATCATTGACTAAAGATCTGTAGTCACTGCTAGTATTACAACTAAATTTTCCTTCGTTCAGTAACTTAGCATTTTGCTGAAATCTTTTTTTTAGAATGGGAAGACTAAAAATATTAAGACTGATTGGTGCCTTTTTAAGTGTGGTGTGGACATTTAATGAGTGACAAACACTAACGATCAAGGTGCAATAGATGTAAACACATTAAAATACAACCTGGTATTAAGAATGATGATAAAGACAGTATTAAGTCAACGAATAAATATTAAAGATAATAAAAACTTTATAAAGCACTAAAAAAAATATATATGCATATTTTGTTATATTTTTATGTAAGATATATCATATATGTTACATAAGTACAAAGTTACAATTTATATAAGCGAAAACATGAGTGAGAGAGAGTTTATGTAATGAGAGAAAAAGACTTTTAATAACAATTTTATAACAAGTAAAGATGTTAATATTTGTTAGACAATATGAGTCCACAATGAATTCCAGCGGCATTTTCTTTTCTGGGAGAAAACCAATGAACTAACTTTCCTTTGCAAGTAGTTTCGAAGATCAAAATTTATCAAATGTATATGAAAAGATCAGTAGTGAATCTCTATTGCTTGAATGGAAGAAACTATATCAACGTTATATGACAACAAAACAAATATTTTCTGCTGAGACAAATTTTGTCTTGTGTTTTTCGACATGTTGGAAACGTAACCAATAACGTAATTTGCGTATCAGTTAAGGTTTTTGAGATATTTCTATTTATGAGATCATTTAGTTAGAAATTAGAAATTTTGAGATTTAGAAATTTAGAAATTTTGAGAAATTTCTATTTATGAGATCATTTAGTATGTCGCATTTCTTGAAAATTCACTTTTATTATATCAATGTTAATTTCTTTCGCATTTTAAGTTTATATTAATTTTAACTTAAAAGTGCACAGAAAAAAGGGTTAAAGAAAATTTCTATTCATGAGATCATTTAATATGTCGCATTTCTTCAAAATTCACTTTTATTATATCAATGCTAATTTCTTTCACATCTTAAGTTTATATCAATTTTAAACCCCCATGCAATTAAAATATCCTAACAATAAATTGAAAAATTAGAATCATTTTCATGAAAATTTTTATATAATGACTTTTTGAAAGGTTCAAAATTACAAATGTATTATCAGTTCTTCATAACTCAAAAAAGTGGAACAAATTAAACAAAATCATACAGACCAAAAGCATGAACATATTTTACAGAAAATGGGACAATCCTTATTTTGAAGGGCGAATTAGAAAACAGAATCAGTTTATAAAAAACACTATATATCAATTTTTATAAACATGTGAAATTTTAAAAAATTTAGGAAGCTACAAAGGTATATTGACTATAAGATGAGAAGGTTCATTATGTAACTGATTTTCAAAATTTAACTCGAATTTGACTTAACACTAATGTAAACCAAACTACTAGAACCCATTAATTATAATCTACATTCGGACAACGTTCAAACCCAGAATAAATAAGTACATATAAATTAATTCATTTAATTTTCGCAATATGCGGAAGTGTTAAACTGCTGTTTTGGTGATGCATGTTGTGATTGATTTTCGCAGAGGTTTACGACCTTGCTATATCGTGGCGAAGACTGTACAGCACTGTTTTCGATGCAAGTAGAAAAATCGACAGGAGGACGTTCCAATTTGAAACGCTCACGTTGACGTTCGGTACTGTTTATTCGAGTAGCCTTACCGATCGACTGGAAACGTCCACCTTCCTGGCACTGAACAGCAGTAACCTTAGTCGAGGATCTAGATGCGATCGTTGCAATGTCGGCTGAGACAGAGTGGCGTGAGTCGCGGTCGCTCGTCGGAATAGATGTAACCGTCAGCCACCACGAGACACCTCAGCGATCACGCGGAACGAAATCGTTTATTTACTCAACGACGAGACACGTTTACTCATCGATACGATTTTTTTCAATAATCCAAGCATCGAGAGAAAGCTATTGACGTGAGATCGGTTCAGGAGTAATCCAAATCGGGATGCAAAAATAAGATGTCTTACAAATTTTTGTGAAAAAAGTCGTCAGACATTTGCTCGTTAAGGTAAGAGACATGGATTTCTAAATTCTTAGATTTTCAGATTCCTAAATACTTAAATCTTAATTCCTAAATCCCTACTTTCCCAAATTCTGAAATTCCGAAATTCCACAATTCTTAGTATCTTAAATTCCCAAATTTCTAACTTCCTAGTTTCACAAATTCCAAAATTCTTAGTTTTTCAAGTTCCTATATTCTTGAATTCCTAAATTTCTAAAGTTCTAGAATCCTAAATTTCTAAATTTCTAAATCCATAAATCCCTAATTTCCCAAATTTGTAGATTTCTAAATTCCCAACTTCTTAAATCCTTAAATTCTAAAAATGTGCATCCTTGAAAATATTTCGATATTTAAACGTTTTGGTTACAAATAATCTTTTTACAATGATAAAAAATTATTTAACTACTAAATTTACCGTTCCAGTATATTATACATATCGCACTCTAATTATCTAATTGAACAATGGACGAAAACAATTTTTTTTTTTTAAATTCTATGATAAGTTCAACTGTAAAGCTCCAAAATAGAGAAATTATCAAACATCTACTGCAATTAAAAGAGTGAAATCTTTATACGTGGTATTAATTTGATGACCGCGTTTTTTAATACCGCACGTGTCGGACTTTTAGTAAACAGGCAAAGGGTTTAAGAAGATACGAGGGTGATCTCGCCAAATGAAAGATAGTTTACGGAACGATAGCAATCCGCGTCAAGAATAGCTCTCGCCGAGGAAAGGGCTTCCAATTGCTTCCTGGTTTCTCGATAACAGTCTCCACCCTGGCTGCCTCGGGACGATAATTCCGGATTAACAACAGCGTCGGTATCGATTGTTTATCGTGTGAAAGCCATCCGTGAACGATCGTCCATTACGTTCGCCATGTTGCACGTTCCGCTGCTGCGGAGGGATGGTTGGTCTTTCGAACCTTTCTCGGTATCTGCCCTCGGTAATCTTTCTTCGCAATGAATAAGATTTCCTCTCTTACCCGATCCGGAAGTTCACGGAAAATCGGTTGTGATGTATCGTAAGAAAATCACGTTAAAGTGGACCATACTGCGTGATTGACGTTCAAACATTGTAAGAGATTATATCAACAGTAAGTGGACTGTAACTCGTGCCATTCGTTGTTTGGTCAACCCGATTTTATAACGCTTATATTATATCGTAAATTTGATTTTATAATTCGTTGTAAGTTCGTTCAAATCATACCCCTTTTTGGTTTTTGTGGGTCAAACATTTCATATTTTTTATCATTTTGCAAAATTGCGAGAGACTAAAGAACTACAATTCTGAAATAAATCATATGAATAATTTCATTGTTTTTTGGGGATAACAAAATGTACTGTACTGTCTTATTCGGTTTCAAAGACATGATCTGAGTTCGATATAATTTTTTGTAGGTGGAGGTACACAGAACATGTGAAAATCTTTTTTTTTAAGAAATAGCATATTAGCGTTTTACTTTAATAAAATAAGATTTTTATTTTTAATATAATTTTATAAATTTAAGAAAATTTTGCAAATTTTTTTTAAAAATCACTTATAAACTAGTAAATTTTATAAATTTCGTATAATTTTGTAAATTAAAGTAAAATAGTAAAAATTTACTTTATTAGAGATTAGTTTTTTTAGGCATTCTGCGTGAAAAAATATAAAAGTACAACTTTCAATAAAATTAATCTGACAAAAAGGAATAATTTTTGTAAATTCTCTCAAAAACTATTCTTCTAAAATCACTTGCAATTGTCAAAATACTTTCCAGTTGTAAGAAAACATGTCTGAGTTCCGGTAAGCAAGAGATCTGGAGAACAATAGGTAAAATGGTTTCAGTGTACACAGATAGCGGCATTGAAGAAGAATGTCAAGTAGAAATGAAAGTGTAGACACAGGAAGAGTTAGAAGAAGAAGGCGACGAGTCAACGGAAGAAAGAAACAGAGAAGAGAGAAACAGAGATATCCAAGCATTGGCAAACCACAATAAATAGCCGTGGTATCGTGTTGCGAGTAATTGAACGGGGCTTCATCCGTGCTACATTAAGTATTGAAAACGTGCTGGATCCGGTGAGACAGCGAGGTTAAGACGAAAGGGGATAACAGAGAATGGCCGAGGAGAAGAAGAAGAGGATCGAGGTTATGTTCGTAGCTATCTGTCCGTTGTTGTCCAAGAGTGTTGTATAAGGACCTCTCTCGTTGCCAGTGCATAATGACGCTGATCCTAGAGACCCTGTACGCTACGTGAGGGCAATATTGTATTGTTATTTGTTAGGTTAGGTACTTTGCTTGCTTCCAGATCAAGTACCCGCGTGTCCGAGATACAGTCCGGTGCTGGAATAATATCTTGCTCGCTTATTGTTGCCGCTCGTTGCAGATAGATCATTCTATTATCGAGATAGCAATATACGCGTTGTACGGACCGTTTGTACACTCTGGTGCAATGTATGCTTCTCTTGGAAGAAGGTGATCGTAGGAACCACTATTTGCCTTCAATCTTGGGAGAACCTAAAGATAATCAAGTATGCGTTTGGACTAAACGAACAAGAACGTAGGGCAAGAATAGAAACATTCGTTTAGAAGATTAAACGAGCAAACAATTTCATATCAAACTGAGTGCCAGAATGGTCATTGTTAATACAGTATATTGTACAGTGTCGAATTGAATTGCAAGTTAACATCTAATTAAATCGTTATGGAGAGCCTAAGGAGAACTTGGAGAATTTCTGAGCAGCGTCAAACAATTTAGAATTCAGGAGTGTTTAAGAACCTAGGGAGTGCAATTGGAGAGCCTAGGAACTTAGGCAGACGCACATAGATAGAGTCTAGGATGTTACGGAGTGCAGATGCAAAATTTAGGTACCTAGGGAATGGCACTTAAAGAGTCTAGATACATAGACAGAAGTCTGGGGTGAGTCCAAAGAGTACCTAGGCAGAATGTTTGACTTATGGATAAGAATGTACATGATTCGCGCCTCTGCCAATGTATGTACAGCTTAGAATTAAGGGGATCTACCTCGAAGGAGGTCTTCCTTTACATCTTCGTGTTACTTTAATCGACTTTCCGCGTACGAGTGGACGGCTGCTGTGGACGAGACGCGATGTTGTCGCTTGATTGAAACGCTTATGAATATAGCCAAGAGGAAACTCAAGCTAATCGAGCGGAGTGCTCGAGCTACTACGGAGAGCTGTTGTTTGATCCAGAAAGTAGCCTCTTTGGTATAAGGTTTATTTTAAAACGGTTTTGCGTAGATATGAAATCACCTTGGTAGCAGAATTCTAGAATTGGCATCGGGTGATGGATTCGAATCGTTAAGATGATATCTTTTCACAAGGGTTTCATTCATGCACGCCAGCCTGGGTGATCCAGAGCGTCGCTCGAGGATGTTCATTTGGCTCTCCTCGAATTGACGATATATCATAGTCTGCTGTGTGCCGTTTCGCGATCTAAGATAGCGTCACGTGCTCATGACTAGTGGAAAAAGATTGAATGCGACATTTTTCCAAGGGGGATGCTGGCTCTAAGATTGTATCGGGAATTGGTTCAGCAATTTTTGCACTTGGAGGAAGGTTCTTCCTAATCAGGTTTGATCTTCCACTCACTTATTACTTATTTTCAGTTTTCAGAAAATTCTGCTCTTAGATAACCATAACATCGTGTTCACCTGCAGTTGTGGACAAAATATCGCGAGCGATATCGATTTTTGTATTTCATGTAATTTCGTGTCTTTCGTTTGTAGTTATTGGTTACTTTTTACAATTTACAAATGTTACATTATTAGTATCGAAAGAGCGGTTCGTATAGGTAGAGTCCTGAAAGTAAATTTGAGAGGTTAACGATAAAAAATTATCTTCAACTTTAGTTAACAAAACTTTGTAGGTGTTACTGTGCTATTAAACGTTTATCAAAACTATTTGTCATTACCTTTTATACAAAGTCAATCACCTAAAATACGTTTATAAATTAAAAAATTTGTAGGTTAAGAAGAAATGTTTCAGACAAAAGTTTCACGCGGTCCATTTTGTAGTGAACAAAATTTTTGTTTGGGTGAAGAGAAGTTTCACTGTTTTAGGTGAAATCATATACTTTCTAGCGTGATTGTAATCCTTTTGCGTGACACAATTTACGAATCGACAAAGTAGGTTAATAACACAGCATTAGTCCATTTTGTACAAACCGAGTGCATCATGAGATTGAAAATCATTGGACATTATAGAGTTATAGAGATGTGAATTAGACTCTGGAAGATGCTGTTACGTAATCGTTAAATCGCGCAATCGTTCCTTTGATTATACGTATTCGTCAAGGGATCCACTTCTCTGCTCGGTAGCGGGTACTCATCTTTCGAAGCGATGTTTTCGATGGCGTAACATCCACGAGGTGTTGGCGATTAGATTGAATTAGGTTGTGCACAAGATTGCCTCGTGCGCTTTCGGATCACGGTTTCTACCGAACTGTGAGAAACCACTAAACTTTCCTCTGGTGGACTCTCAGTTAATCCCGTAATCAACGAGACCAGAAAGCGAATTCTTATTAAGATTCAAAGCGGCGACTCGTTGCTTGCTGCTCTCGCGAAGCCCATTTGCATCTAGCATCGTAGATCCTTGTGAACGATACGACTTACTACGTCTTGCTACGGTCACTGGCCACCCGGAGTTTGCGATTTTCGAGGACGCGGAAAACAAAGACCAGACGAAAAGAATACTCGCGTTCGATCACCGTGAAGTAACTGAAAATGCGAAAGAAATGTTTCCTTTTGCGTTTAATAGCGCTTGTTATCGGAAGATCCTTTGAGTAAGGAAGACCGGAATTAGTTGATACATATGTACCAGTGATTATGAAAGTGGTATAAGTC
Organism: Megachile willughbiella; assembly: GCA_945859595.2. Lineage (NCBI taxonomy): Eukaryota > Metazoa > Arthropoda > Insecta > Hymenoptera > Megachilidae > Megachile > Megachile willughbiella. Next base: position 19,654,901 of record OX243796.1, read on the forward strand.
AGTGATGGCGGACCGAGTGGCCGACAAAGAACTTATGGGCACCGACATGCACGTTGCATGCAGCGATCAGGTATGGGATTGCGGGAACAACATCGAAGCCCCTTTTCCGTTTCTGAGATTCCAAAAAATATTCAAATTTATTCATTAATTCGGAATTTTATAAACTAAGAAATTTACAAATTTGTGAAGTATAGAAATTAAAAATATTTTGATTTCTAAATTTTTAAACTTTGAACTTTCAAATTTTTAAACGCAGAAATTTTCAAATTTTGAAATGTATAAATGGAAAAATATGGAAGTACAGACATGCAGAAATACAGAAATGCAGGATTTACTATACGTCTAACCATTACAATGTATCACTATTAGATATATGGTTTATTAATAAATATAGTTAATGAATGCAATAACACAATCCAATGTGTTATTTATAGATCTTGAACGATGAACAGAAATTTCAAGTGACGTGAAATACGACTAATTTAAAATTAAAAGATTAGTTATAAATAATTTAAAATTCTGTCAAATAAATACTGTCAGCTTGAATACTGACATTTACTTGTTTTTGTACAAGATGCGATATTTTAGTAAATTATGATATATTAACATACTTATATCAGTCTCAATTTCTTTTAGCAAAACTTTTCCATTTTGTATAAAATATCTTGAAAAATCTGACTATCTCAATATTTGAAATCTTGTATAATGTTAAATTCCTTAAAATTCTGCATAATATTTTTTCATTGATAGTGATATAATACTGATTTTTAGTCCTAGTCCTTAAAATAAGATGCACCTTTGCATCGGTGCATAATCCATGCGAAAAAAGATGCAAGCGATGATAGTTAGAGGGTCTCTAGGCTTAACTGACTGCGTTCCTTATCTAAATGGCAATAATAATTGGCTACGAAGCGTATCCTGTATCGATACTCACCCAACGTGCGATTCATGGGAACAATAACGCGTTGTGCATAGAAGGTAGACGCGGAGCAGCTATGGAGATGATAGGTGTAAGGTACACGGTTTTTGAAACGAAAGGGGGATAATTCAGAATTATCATTCACATTTAATCGATAATAGCTTGCAAACATGAGAAATCTTGTTTGCCCGAAACGTTCACTTGTTTAGGAGACATAAATTTATGGTGATATCTAGATTTTGTACTATCATGAGGTAATTTGCAACTTATTTATCTTTTGTAAAAATTTTGAAGTCTAAAAACTCTTGTTTTTGAAAGACGATTTGAGTAGCTGACAATTATTATTCTATACAATTTGGTATAAAATTATTTATATTTAGTATAAACTTATTGTATAAAATTTGCAGAATGAATGAGCTTACATTATAAACAACTTACTTATGTATAAGTAACTGTAATCGGGTACCAAAAGGAATTACGTAACTTGAAATTTTTACATAACCTGAAATCTAACCTAACATAACTAGCAGTTACGTATTTACAATATGTTAGACCATATGAAAAATATATAAATCATAGAAAACGTACGAGAAACCGAAGTATATTGAAATTATGTACAATTAGCAACATGTGGATTAAAGTAATACTTCAAATCACCTGGGGTGAAAATATTTTATGAGCGCATAAATTTACATGAATGTCTACTGATGATTCACTGTTATATGTTCATTAAAATGTTTTTCAATTTACACAGACAAATTCAACAAACTATAAATGACCATTCGTATTATACGCATATTTTTTTCTTCGCTTTCATTTCTGCGTGTTCATTTATTTCCGCAGCTGTTTTCCAAGCAGTTAATCTCTGCAGTAGAGCATAAATCGGCTCGAGCGAGAAAATGAGAAAGAACTGGGCGCAATGGCAAGAGGCGAGTTTGCAATAATGCCTTTCATACATCTTTAGCATCCAGCAAACACGTGCACGCAGTAACCGCAGGTAAATTGTTGTCCTAGTTTATTTTACGAGTAGAAGCATTCACGTATACGATACGCATATTAAAGCCGAAGCTCGCTCGAGTGTCCCATGAAGATTTCCAGGAAACAATTTCGCAATATACGCATCAGAATTGTGTATTTATGAAGAGCTGCAACTTCAATAAAAATCGACAAATGCGAGTACGAGACGGTATACGTACACTTGGGTGCAACCAAGGCTTCACTTCATTAAGGTTAAGCCTTCCACCACTTTAATCTTATTGTTAGAAGATCACAGGGAAAATATAAAGAACATAGCTTAGGACATGGATAATCTAGTCGGCAGATGGGATATTTCTTGCTTTACACTATGGTTAAACAAAGACAAGTTCTTATGAAACGTAGATTAAGAATATATAAGTATAAAGGGAACAGCTATACAGCACGAGTCTTCAACTCTGAAGAAGTCTAGGGAGAGCGTAAGAAGAAAGCTAGAGAGAGCCTGAAGAGATTTTAGCCATAACTTAAGAAAATATTTCTGGAGAGAATTTGGGGAAATCCTAAGTAGAATGTAAGGATATTTTAGGGAAAACGTGAGAAAAATTCAGAAAACATCTAAGGGAAATCCTAGTGACGTCCAAGAGTATATTAAAACCTAGTAAAATTACATTCCAACGTTTCAAAATCTGAAGTTTCCGATGTTCCAAGGTTGTAATGTCTCAAAATTAAGATCTTCGAAATTTATTATTTTTCAGTATTTCCATGCAAATGTTTTACACAAGAAATGTGATATTTAATAATAAAGAATTATTTGTTCTAAATTAAATCTAATATTAAAATCTTCAAAATTCGAATGAAATACTAGTTTAGTTTTGAGTGGTGCAAACTGAGTGGCACTATGAGCAGACGATCAACCTTACACAAGTATGTTAATTAGTAAAACGAATCGTGTTACGTCGGTACCAATTAGCGCATAAGCAGACGTAACAATAGCATCGCAATTGTATCTCGCTAAGTAATTGAGGAACATGGAAGACACTACAGTTAACAATAACCTGTAACGCTTTATTTCCACGGAAAACTGATATTACGTTACGGCGTATGTTTGGAATAGGAAAAGTAACGGCCATTGACCTTCACTACTTCATATCTTTACTTACAATTAGCCAAACACGATTTTATAGTCATTACTGTGCTATTTGCTACTCGTACCATTCGCTTTTAATGATCTCCAAATATTTGGCTTTGTTTGGAAAGCAAACGTTGAAGTTTATATAGAAATTACGCGCATAAGAGGGTATTATCAAATTAAACAAATTATGTTTCTTTTTTTCAGACAATTTCATGTAAATTAAAAGCATTTTTAAACTTTTTTGCAGAAAAAGTAATGAATATTGTATCCCACAAGTTAATTTGCATTGAATCATTCAAATAAGAATATCATTTGCTTGTTGTAAAGAAACAACATACGTTATTTGTACTTATTTGTAGTCATGTATTGAATCAAGATATTGTGTATTGAAATGTATGTTGACTATCACTGTAGACATGATAAAGTTATAAACTTAACTATAAATACGTTTATGGATAAATTCGTCATAGAGACTGTTCTGTATTTTGTATTTAAAAAAAACAACAGAGTTACTAAAAACAAATACATTAGAAGGTTTTGACAATCTGGTGATAACATCAGTGTAGCCGTATCTTGATGCATACATTCGTGGCTAGAATATAGGAAATTAACCTCATCAAACAGAAAACTTAATGCGATGTCGGCATTTCAGATCGTGTAACAAATCCTTAAGTGATTTCTTCTATATTTTGTCTGTAGCGTTATTTACTCGCATTTACTATTTGATCGGCCTCTATTTTCTTTCTGACGTAGCTCCTATAACCACCGTTCTGAAACGAGTCTACAATAAAACATTTCTCTATGATGTTAGCCAATTAGCGGCACAAAATTCCCTAGGATGTAAGTACTATACAAGTTAGGTGTAAATTAGGTGATACTAGGTGATACCACAATCTAGGTAATTCGTATATTAGGGTTTAGAATTCAAATCTCCAAAGAAAAACCAATACGTCTTTTTCCGCTAGTATAAGAAAAGCTACGAATGCAACAAGAAGTTCCTAAATATAGACTATGATATATTGAGATTAATATTATAACTCGGTTTTCTCTCATCCTCTATCAATTCACGGTGGCTGTGCACGGCAGTGATCTGTAAAATACAGTATGGAGATAATTCGCACGTTGTGGGACTTACCTAGTAACTTAACACAGGTAAGCAGTTAGTTTACTGATTTCCTTTTATAGAAGATGGCGCTTAGGTTTTACGCAACCTATTTAGCCCAAGTCGACAATCTTATTCCCTAGCATAGATAAGCATAATAGAACCGATGTATCCAAAAGAAGTTGGTCAGCCTTGTTTTCTCATTTCTTATCTAACAATTGTAGAGACACTCATATCTCATTTAGGACTAGTCGGTCATCAAGTACCAAGGATCACAGACACGTCCCACTTACGAGGTCCAGTGTATAAGAATTAAAATGTTGAAAAGGTTAGAGTGAATTCTCTCGATCCTTTTGCGTCACTGTCTGTTTCCGCAGTGTTCATCGTATTCGAAGTATATTTGTAAGTGTACAAATCGGTCCTCGTGTTTTTCACCCAGATTCCAACAACGTATCAAAAGTGAGATTTTAAAAGATGCCGGTATTTCAAATTGCGTGGCGCAGACAACAATGCCACAAATGGTCTATTTTATACCTGGTCTGATATCTCAATTATCATTAAAAGATCCACGTTCCAAGATGGCAGCATTATATGCAGAAGCGTACATCCTACGCGATCCTCGGATCTCAGGTCCACGTTAATTATGGTAAAAAGCCACGCGCCTCCGTTCAGCCGTAGGGAAGATCGTATTTCCCCGACTGTGTGTAGATCGCGCGTCCTTTTGTCAGCGAATAGATATCGGGGCCGAGGTAGCCACTTAACCAGAGGATCGATCGCTTCTTCGACCGCGTAGTTTCACCTGGAGATCTCCCCCTCGTCAGGGTAATTGAGTTCGGCGAGTGCGCACCGACAAAGTGAACCGTGAGCCATCGCGATGTACCAGGCGACATCCTGCGGCCGTTGTCTCATAAAGATTACACGGTACACGAGTTTCCATAAATATTCATGCTTCCATAATTGCCCCTCCGCCCCGTGCTCTGTTCACCAACGATCGTTCAATGAGATTCAGATTTGCTGGTAATACTTGCGAGTGATTTTCAGCCTTTTCATCGTGATTCGTTGTTTATCGTCGATTCGAAGAATAATTTCTATTCGAATCGACTTTGACGGCTGGCGCCACGTATTCATGATTTCTGTATGTGCACTTTTTACGTTATTCAAGCCCTTAACCTATGACTTTCTCATAGTAATTTATACATTTTGCTAAAACCTAGTACTTGATGCCCATGTAGTAACATCCTTCAATACAGTAACAGGTGTACAAGACAAAAATCTGCCAGATAATAAAACAGAAGACAGTTGGCACGAATAGAACATAGATGGTACATACTTTTTTGGCATGAATATATATAAAAATAAGTATTCACAGAGATATAAAACTCATAGTCAAGGTTTATCTATAAACGCAACACATCGTTCCTTTTCTTTCTTCATTTCTGCTTCAACAAATAGCTATGTTAGTCAGAGTTTATTTACTTACTGCTGCTATGTTAAAGTAAATAAAGTTTTAATCCTTTGCACTATTTCTACGAGTCTGACGCACTCGTACTTCAGTTGCGATCAATTTTACTCGAATTTTCAATACGCTTCAGTTTGGAGTTCAAGTCCAATTATAATTTACATAGTCAACGATTGCATAATACCAAATTGACATAACATTTCAACTTTCTTTGTCTGTTTTTATATTATGGCTGTATTAGTTAGTTCTGACTGACGCACCTGACAAATTAATCATAGGCCAAGGGGTTAATTATTGTAGATAACAATCGATCCTTACGTTAGAATTGTCTTATATTACTTATAGTAACGTATGCGTGGTTCTTGTATGAACGGAATACTTGCTTCACAGAATTATTAACATGGCGTACTGAACGAATGATGGTGTGAACGAGTTCTCACAGTTTGATCTTTAATTTTTATTATAATATTGTTATGCTGTTGAAGTTTATAAATATAAATCTAATATAGAGATAGAACGCGTGTTCTATGCCGGTGTGCCTTTCTTAAACACAACAGAAATGTTAGTTGTATTCTGCGTTTGGATTATATCTTGTTATATTGCCACGGTGGAGACTGAAGGAATGGAAAATGCAAGATCTTATCTACTGCTGTATCTCCTAACAACTACCTCTCAAAGATTGCCGCCTTTCTGGAATGTGTAATATTGCATAGTTGGGTTTGAAAGTGTTAATTTGATAACATAGACGTAATATAAATAAATAGTTGTTCTATATCAATCTATAAATTAAAGTGTCTTGAAAGTAAATGTCAAAAATGCACATAAACCACGGTACTTTTACAACACGGTTCAGAAAATGTAGAAATTCTACAATGCGGTTTCGTTGAAAAGTGCTTCACGAAATACGGAAATTCTCTTGCAACTCAGTACTTTCACAATATAATTTATATCTTGAAACGAATCATGCTATAGCATGATAATATACGGCTACACGTGCGGGTGCACACACCTAATCAAATAATTAGTAACAAAAACCATTACACATCATAAATAGTTAAAATTTCAGTTCATTTAATTAATTTATTTTTAATTATCAAGTTTTTTAATTTTTATCTTATAGTAAAATTTATTTAATTTTGTTATCAAGTATATGAACTGTATTTATACAATTATAATCTGTTATTTACACTGGATTAATTAAAAATATTTATTGAAAAACATGTAATTTCTTGTTGAGACACAAACTCCGTTTTTGTGTCTTCTATAACGCGATTTCCTACAACACGGTGTTTTTTAAGAATCTATCACGTTGTAGGACCTGTATCAATCGAGTTATTGGAGCATGAAATAACAAAATGTAGCGAAAAACGAACAAAGTTAATTTATCCGTTTTTTCTCAAACGTTTCTTAGATCAGATATACATTTTTCTCGTGTTGTCAAATAGAAAATGAATGATGAAGATAAGCTATCGTAGTGGATATTTTAACAACATAATTGCTTTGTCAATCATCGATTGGTAATTATTCGTATTTGACAATTATTTCGTAAGGAAATGTAACGTTACGCTGTCTGATCAGTGTTCGAGGATTGCAGGATTTACGTATTGCTCCTTTTTGCCGTGGGAGAAAGTGTTCCTGCAAGCGTTCCTGGATTAGAGACAGGTTACTTCGTGCGGCTTAGGTTAATTCGAAACGGTTCCCGCTTATCGTTAGTGTATGATTAATGAAGTAGTTGTGATTAATTCTGGGAATATCGAACGAGTAATGAATTAGCTCGAACGGCTGCTCGAGAATTAGATTGAACTTCCGCACATTAAAAATTTTTTGAAAGGTTAATTTATTAAGTTGTTTCATGTTAAATGACTGACATGGTTTGAAAACATGAAAGTACTGTAACATAGCACTCACAGTATTTAAATAAAAGCACCTAACCTCTCATTCGAATGGTAAGAATTCGAAAGGTATTTTTTATGGCTAGCGCCAGTGTAAATAATAAAAATAAATCAATTTTTATTACGTAATGTTTCGACTGATTTTCGACCCTTTTCAAACGATTATCTAACAAGAGAACGGCCAGACGTTGGTATTTTGGTTTCGAATATTACTTTCTCTAATGAAAGGTTATTACTACAGGATTTACTCGTTCAAGCAATAAGGAGTGATTTTTACCGAATTTCAAAAAATAGTTTTTAAAAGTAATAGTACAGACAGACATAAAGATGTAATATGAAGTTGATATTATAGAATTAAAATATTCTATCAACTTTATTAAGAATGATGTTAACAGTATAATTAATTTTTTAAGAACATTATAATACCTTACCATTTACCGAATAATAATTACAATTGTATTTAAAGATAAATATTGTTATTATAATTATGATATGTAAAAGTTAATCTCGTACATTCTTTCAAAACGCATTCTGAGCAATAGTTATAAGTGAAATAATTAAATTTACGCTTTTACTTGAGTGTAACTTTGGTACCAGTTATTACGTGTAATTAAATGTATGTCGATGTACAGGTTTTATCCAAAACAAAATATGAATTTAATATTCATAACATTTTCCAGGACTTTTTAGAGTTTTTGTTTCAATTAAATAAAGTAAATAAAGTACATACGGGTGCTGACAGTTACAGAGACCGTACTGGTTTTTTGTAATTACGCAACTTGATCTTGATTAATTTTATTAAGTCTCTCCACTCACTGAACTAAGATAAATGTTCGCGTGCTACAACCAGTTTCGATAAGTAACAAATTAGTAGGAATTTTGTTAATAATAACATTTCTATTCATTTTTAACGTTTCGACTAATTAAAATTAACAGCCTTTTTCATACTGAAAACAAAATAGTGTGTAATTTTATATAAATATTAATTCATTTGATACAAAGCAAAAGTAAAGCAAAGAAAACAGTTTTTAAACATTATAGTAGAAAATATAACATGGCAAAAAAAAATCCATTTTTATTAAGAATTTCAATGAAATTATACATTTTCGTTAATAACTTTTATTACTTTATATGTATATTTTGAATTTTATTTAGGATTTAACATTTTAAGGTATTCATGATGAAAGGGAGGTATACATAAATAATAAATCCATTATATCATATTTGTCTGATATACTTGATCTAATTGTTTGGTCTTCCTTGTTATGGTAATGAATCAAGAATTTTAAATTCAATATGTTTCATTGAAGTTTGTACAACATTTTATATGGTGCACAATAAAAATAATAAAATTTCTTAAAAATGTGAATTTTTTTGCAATAGCGTTCTTACCTACAAAAGTATTCTTATTTTAAATAAAGCAAAATTCATAATTAATTTTCAAATAACAGTGAAATTATTAAGGTGTTTTATGCACCGATATTGGAACAAAAACTGTGTCAGCTTTGTCGAGTATTTATTAGAAACTGAACTGTAACTTAGTTGTAAGTTGATAATAGAAATCAGTAATTATACCTAGTACGTCTTCACTCATATTAAGGTTACCTATACCACCAAAATTGTATAATTTATAGTTTTCAACAGTATTGTCAGTATTATCAAATTGTACCGTAATATATTTGGCTAAAAATAATTTCAACTGGGGTTGTACCACTTTCAAAGTAATCTTTGTAATACCATCAATCACGCAAACTTCCATCGCCCAAATATTAAGGAGTTTGAATTATTTTCACTATAGATTGCTTACACATAAAAGTTTTATCTACTGTTATCATTATCTTCATTCCTTTCCAAAATGGACTTGTCCCACTTTCAAAATAAGCGACTCAAATGTAAATTTTTATTTTATCTGAAAGTGGAAATGTTGCCTTTTAGGATATACCTATTTACTCACAATTTTAAATTATCTAAGTATAAAAAATATTGCAATTATCTTAACTGCTTCTTGAACCGTTTAACCACCGGAGACATTTACCTTATCATATTTAAAGATTCATCAATTCTTTGATCGCGTGGGTATGGTTCCCTTGGAATAGTGCGTTCACGTTGTGAAAATGATGCCGCTCATCTTAATAATGATACTTGATCGACGATACGCCGTACAATCGGAAGGGAGCGAGTGGAAATCGAGCTCGTTACAGGATGACGACACATCGCGAGTATCCATCGAAAGTCCATTCCATCTGAACGTGAAAGTGTTGCAAGAAAAGCAGGTTATTACTGGTAGTTACAGGTGGTTACAGGTAGTTGAAGCACCGCCGGCTCTCCTTCGCACTTCCTAAAGGCCGTTCCCCGGCCTACAAGCACGATCGACAACCGCACTCACGCGTGTGTGTGTGTGTGTGTGTACGTGTGTACTCCTTCCTTTCCCGTGACGCAATATATCGTGTCTTTCAAAGCAATTCCTGTGGTTCGAAGCCAATATCAACACAGAAGGTATACGTTTTCGTGGTGTAACTGACCTGTCTCGAAGAAACATTAGTTGCGCCGCGGCGACCGCAGAGACCCGTGCATTTCGTTCGTCGTTTCTTTTTTTTCGTCCCTTTATTTTCTCGTTTCGTTACCCCTTTGCAATTGGAATGCCAGCCGACCAGCTGCAACGAAAGTAAATGCGCTGGGGAAGACATTGAATTAGCGCGATATATCGTGCACACGGTTTATCTCCCCGTGGCTCTCCTGACCGCCGGACAAATTCTTTGATAGACTGTGCACACCGTACGTCGTGTAAAATTACCGCGTTTGTCCACTTTACGATTGTACTCGGATAAAAGTTTATTCTTGCAAATGTTCTTTTAATTCTTTTTAACCATCAGTTTTTTTGTGTGTATTTGGGTGTCCACGGCTTGATGCTTTCGCGACAGTTCATGAATACATTCGTTCTCTGTCATCAATCAATATTAGGATGGTTGATGTTACTTTCGATGAAAATCCTTTTTATGATTCTCTGACATCTACAGAATAGTTCCAATTAATAATAAACAAATTTTTATAAAGTTAAAGCCCAAATAAGGTTGGATAAGGTAAGATGAAGATTGCATAAGGATGTAAAGGCAGAATTTAGGGAAAAGAAAATCAAGGAAGATTTTGAAGAGGATATAAGATACTGGTGAATTTTTTTAGGTGTACAAAATTTATAAATAATATGTATGATGTGCATGACCTGACATTCATATGTTTTAATCGATGAAAAATTAATTATTGCTCATGTATTATGAAAGTATTATTTTATGTGTTACGCGTATAAAATATTTTTTATAAATTTATACATAAAATATTACTTTGGATGTACGTATTCCATCTTTATATAATCCTGTAAAGGAACAAGAATTTTGAGTGAAAGAAAATGCCAAAAAGGAGGTATATTTATAATTTTGTTTAGCACTATATCGCAAAGATGGTCAAAATAATTTTCAACTCGATGATTTCACTCGAAGGAGAATAATTGTGTTTGCTGTGTTTCTTTCAATCGACTAATTTTCTGTGACGCTTATTACCATAAACACGATTACCTGGACGTTGTAGCCGTTCGATTCCCAGGACGAAATAATTGGAATCGGACGAATTCCTTCGATGAAATCAACGAATATAAGTTTCGCTTATAAATTGACCACGGACGTGATAACGAGACGAGAATCCGAAGCGAAAACGGCAAATTTCGCGTATGGACGTTAAACGATTAGTTTACTTAGATCATGCGCAAGCAGACAAATCCTATCCTCGTTTCGCCAACTACTCTGGTGACTTTTCATGCATAAAAATAAACGATGTACTCTCGGTCTGTCCTCTTCATACTTTTTCTTTTCGTTCCACCTTCTATCTTGTTTCTTATTTCCCAGTGTTACTTCGAGACGAAGCCCACCGCACAATTTGCGCTCACGAGCCTAATGCTTCCCGGCATTATGCTAATTTCTTCTACCGAAGCTCCGAGATATTTGCGCAATCGGAGAATTAGCTACGTGAAGATGCTCTCGCGACCACCATCCCTACTGTACCGCAATTCTTTCCATCTCTTTTTTTTTTCTTAATATAATTATACGAGTACACCGGTTTGTCGGGCTTTTCATTCGTGCATCGTTACGCGCAGGTTTAGTATTTTAAATGTGGGCACGAAGAGCGAATTTTTGAATGAAAATTAATGTAACTAAAGGCAGAATATATGTAATTCTATTTAAAGTACTTGTAGCGTTCATTTCAATTTATCCTTTTGACGACCAATAGGATTTCAGAGTCTCGGACTTAAATTTTAATATTAGCATTAATAATATTAAGTAAGTACGAGTTTCAACTGCTTGTCAGCATTCTTTAGACTTCTGGTAAGTTATTGATATAATATCAGGAAAGTAAAGGAGTATATGTATTCCTGATATGATGTACTGGACTTACGTCAAAAACTAGTATGTAAAATATGACATTATAGCATTTTATTTACTGCATTTTTGTACAGAGAGGTAAACAGTAAACAGAGTCTCAAAATGGTTAAAAAAATTAGGTCAATAATGCCATTTTGCACTGAAATCTATAAAGTGGAATTTAATTTGTAAAGAATTATATACTTTAAATTAATGGATGAAAATTGCGTAAATAAGTTTTGATTAATTTTGTTCGTATATTATGCGTTGTGATTGTTCATTATCAAAATATTTTGTATCTCTCTGTTTTTTACATGCAATCTTCTGTTTAAAAATATCATACCTTTTATAAAATTTGTATTAAAAAAAAATAGCGGTAATAATTAAAATTGATACTGTTGTTTCGTGACACTGATTAGAGGTCATTACAATTTAGCAAACAGCGTCTTCATTGTCAGAACATTACTTTTAGTATTTGCCTAAATAATAAAAATAGTTATAGTAATTGTGATAGATAGATCCACTATTGGTGAAGATATATGAAGAATTCAAGTTCACAAATTTAGAAGTTTGGTAATTTGGAAATTTGAACAAGTGAAATTTGACAAAAGGGATTTAAAAATATGGTAATTGGGTAATTTGAACATTAGAAAATGTAGAAATTTAGAAATATAAAAGTATAACATTTTTCAATGTACAAATATAAAAATTTGTAAATTTAGAAATCTGGTAATTTGGGAATTTGAATATATAAAAATTTATAAATTTGAAAATGTAGAAATGTAGAAATGTAGAAAAGTAGAAGTGTAGAAGTGTAGAAATGTAGAAATGTAGAAATGTAGAAATGTAGAAATGTAGAAATGTAGAAATGTAGAAAAGTAGAAGTGTAGAAATGTAGAAAAGTAGAAGTGTAGAAATGTAGAAATGTAGAAGTGTAGAAATGTAGAAATGTCGAAATGTAGAAATGTCGAAATGTAGAAATATAGAAATGTAGAAATGTAGAAATGTAGAAATGTAGAAATGTAGAAATGTAGAAATGTAGAAATGTAGAAAAGTAGAAATGTAGAAATGTAGAAATGTAGAAATGTAGAAAAGTAGAAATGTAGAAATGTAGAAATGTAGAAATGTAGAAATGTAGAAATGTAGAAATGTAGAAGTGTAGAAATTTAGGAATGCAGAAATTCATAAATTTAAAAATTGAATAACCCGTGAAATTAAAAAATTTGAAACCTAGTTTAGAAAAGTTTAGAATTTTAGAATATTTTATATTTTAAAATTGAAGATCTCATTCAAATAGCTGTCATTTTCTCAAACATTAATCTTTTTTATAAATCTACTACGTCAGTAATTGAATTTGTTAATGTATTTCAAGAAATTAATTTGCGTTTGCTCTGAGGTAAAACCTGTTTATGTAGGAGTGGGCGACGCAAATCACTATAACGAATTACACACTTGGAACTAATTCTCATAATTATAATACACAATTAATATATTTATATGAATAAATAAATTAATAAAGCCAACAACAGGAAAAATTAACAAAGTAGTTAGAATATATTAAGTTTTATATTTTTTTCAGGAAATAAATTCTAGAATAACATTTAATTTTAGGATTATCTAATTATACTGCGTTCTTCAAAATGATTTATTTTTTGCTTAATTATTTACGTGATAATTGCAAATATTTTTTAATATTTACGAATGCTTTAACGATTATAAATATGTTTTAATGTTGATAAATGTTCTAACGATTATAAATATATTTTAACGTTTATAAATGTTTTAATGATTATACATGTTATAATATTTTTAAAATATTTTAATGATTATAGTATTATTCGTTATGTTACGACTTTAACTATTACTTTTTTAATTTAGTTATTAAGGTTAGCGTATGTTCGATTCCGCATTTCTTTTATAATTTTATTTGCACATGTATTTAACAATACCTTGAAACCAATTTTTTTATCTTGGTACTTTTAGATACATTTCATAGATGTACTGTTATGATATAAATCAAATGCATTGTTCTGATAATTCAAATATTCATGATAAATAATGTAAGAATAAAATAAAAATGATATAACGATAATATATTTAATATAAACATAAGCTGGTATGATAACATAAATTTTACTTAAAATAAAATAAAATTTTAAAAGTAGATAACTCAAAGATTTAAAAGTTTTTGAATAACTGTTCTTATATGACTAGCCATTTGAGAAACAGAAGAGGTCTTCTGTATTCTCTTAAAGTTTCATCCTAATTAACGACCAAAAGTTGCGACAAAAATTCATAAAAATGTGCTAAAGAATTCAATGCTAAAATTTTTGAACCATATCGTATACATACTTAACTATAAAATACATACATAATTTTCTTTTACATAAACGACTCATTTCTTGATCTATTGCGAATCTTGTGTTCAAAATATTTAGGCCTTAATATGCCTAGTTTACAATGAACATTGAATTGGTTCATTTAGTAATGATCAAAACAACGGGCAGGTTCCATTTGAAACTAGATTGGGGTGTAACCAACATATAATATATCATGGCTAGGGATTTTTGACATAATATGTGGCTCCCTCTATATTTTTGTAACTCGAGAGATCAATTGTACACAGTTATCTCGTAAATATTAGTATTCTTGGAGCGATAACTATGATCGTTTTCAACAAGACAAACTATACACACATAGCATAACGTAAACACAGAACAAAGAGTGAAAACGTTGAAAAGAAGTTAGGTATTTAACGAACTGACTGCGTTCTATACACATCAGTCTAAAATTTTATTTCGGTGAGGTTGCCGTGCATACTCGCGATATGAAATAAAAACTTACCATTTGTTTAAAATATTAGTAAGAAGTAATTAAAATGTCATTTGACGCTATGTTTCCTTTACATAATAACTCTGACGCGTATTTTATAAAAAAAGTTTGTAATGAGTTTAATTTATGAATCATCTATGAGTTGTCCTTGCTTATGAATTTCATTATTTTTTAACAAATTGTAAATAACAATGTTATTAAAGATTTGTCTTTAATAACAATAATTTGTCAAAAATGAATGGTTCACTTTTCATCGAATAGGAATGTAAACCTTCCTCGTTTTGCTTTACGTTTTTCGCAAAACCTATGGTAAGAGTACCTGCTCTGTGTTCGACGTGTATACTCGTAATTGCTTCATTTTAATTACACATCCCTCGAGGGATTTTTAAAACTAAATTCCGCAGTTAACCGGTTAAAAGACGATCCACGGAACAGAGACGTTCCCGGTGGTCGTGACAGCGACTTCAGGGAAGAGGATTGGTTCTCCAAGCTGTTGATGTGAACCCGGTACGTAAGCCTGAGGGTTCGAATCGTGCTCGACGTAAAACGTTGGCGCGAGGATCGCTTATTATCATATCCGGACGTTTCCTAGAGCCGTAGGAAACCTTCCAACTAGAGGGTATGCCGAAGAGCTCTAGAAAGTAATCTTTCGCGTGCCACACGAAACTTGGCGGCATCGGTCATAATGTCTCTCACGTAATTTCTGATGACTTATTCTTGACGTAAGCTATCCTTCATCATTCAACAGACATCCTAAACGAAAAGTTCTACCAGCTGTTTGAAGAGGATCAGCACTGTAACGGCATTTAAGATACAAAATGTTTTCGTGAACTTCTTTTGACGTGCACATTATATCCAGAACATTTTTTCCTTTCATGTACAGTTATGAGCAAATGTGGCTCTCATGGTGAAAACATAACAACGAAGGTGATCACTAGTTGATATTTAGGGTTTTTTGGAGATTTGATAATTGGGGAATGTCAGAATTTGAGGATTTCAGATTTTTGAGATGTACAGATGTATAAATTTAGAAATTTGGCGATCTACGAATTTAGGAATTTAGACTTTTGGAAGCTTAAGAATTTTAGGATATAGGTATTTGAAAATTTTGGAATTTGAGAACTTTGAAGTATGGGACTCCAAGAATTTAGGAGCTTAGAAATTTGAGGACATCGATATTTGGTCATTCAGAAATTTAGGGATTCTGAGATTTGGGAGTTTAGGACGGATGTATTTGGGGACTTAGAGATTTGGAAACATAAATATTTGATGATCTAGGCATTTGGGATCTTTGGCATTTGAAAACTCAGAAATTTGAGGACATAGATATTTGAGGACCTAGGAATGTGGAAATCTGGAGATTTAGATATTTAGAGATCCAAAATTCTAAGATTTAAAAATTTACTAGTTAAAAATGTTCGAAATGGAAAATTTGTGAACGTATTTGTAAACTTGGAGATTTGTAAATTCGAAGATTTGAAGACTTAGAAACTCGGAAAACTTCACAGATCTAGAAATTTGACAGTTCATTCAAATCTAAAAAATGAATTTCAATATTTAGAAATTTGGAAATATGAAATGTTGAGAAATTAAAAATTGTCAAGTCTATTTATTTAAAGGAAGTGTATGTTGGCAACTAAGTATACATATACATGTATAATTTAGTGCTTTTGGAAATTAAAGAACTAATTCTTTGCACTCGAAGGCATTCAAAAATTTTAATAAATTCTTTTGAAATTACTTCTCTGTTATTAATTACCGCTATTTCTTTCATTATATTTATACATCACCTGTATAACACTACAGATTTAGTGAAAAAATACTTATTCCAAATTCTTGTATTAAATCTGTCGTTGTGATTGTGTCACCTATCGAATGTAAGGTATTCAATATTAAATGTCTTGTCAAGCATTAAGCATCGACAAAAATTGAAAAAAATCTCCTCGTTGTTTTCCAGAATCATCAGAAGAAGTTTTATCAAACTCGATGACCCGATGATTGCTATATCATGGAAGTCTTGTATATAACTATAGTTGTTAAATTAATGTTCAAGAGAATCGAAAAGCGGACGAGTTATTTAAGTGGCCTTTTTAAATACCTCATTCAGTAGGTATGATTGCAAAAAATGAATAAAAGAAAAGGGTAGAACAAGGGGTTGATCAGCATTTCTCGTTAGAATAGAGGCGGGTATAGAGTTGTAAGAGGAATGTCGGCGACAGTACACTCGATGCAGCTTTCTTTCGCTTTTTGCAAGTGATTTCGCGTTGTTACGCGCCACAACCGCCACGCGCTTTTCGTTTTTTGCGCGATCGGTATACCAAGAGAGACCTTGATCGGATGGACGCGATGGCGCAGAACGGGTCTGCGGGCATTATCAATCACCGGCTTAATGGTAGCTTCAAATGCATCCTCTATCTAACTCAACCCATGGTTTCATGATCTCTTACAATCAGTGCGCTGTGCCCTTTGTCGTCTTTGGCTACGTTTTCACGTAACACTACTGTTATTCCGCATTAAGAGTTACTATTATAAGATAATTAAACAGTTCGATGATAGATGGGGTTTCACCGAATGACGCTTGATGGGCACGTTTAAGATACAAAATTGCTTTAGATCGTTTCTTCATGGCCAGTAGAGGAATGTCTTTCACAACACAATATTTGTCCTGAGGACATTCTTTATAGGATGACCTTTGGTAGGGCACTTAGGCTCGAAGAAACTTCCTTTAGGAAGAGGAAGTATGCTGGTCGAAGGTATATGGGCCGCCTTGACTGGTTGTTTTTTAAAGACTTCGACAGATCAAATTTCATAATCCTTTATAACTTAAACTATCTTCCAGCTAAATTATTATGTAATATCAGAGTTGAGTTTGATACGCATTTCAGAAGTTTCATACGTAGGATACACGAATAATTGTTTATTATACGTAGGATACGTAAGGCGTGTATCAAACTATGACTGCGTTATGACATTCACTGGTAGTATTGAAAATATTGTATTTTACTAGCGAGCGTATGTAGCGTGCTCGTACCAAAAATAAAAAGTTCTTTTATTTCAGATCTACCAGTACTATCTCATGACTAATAACGAAGTAATTTTTTGACGCGATACTTGAAAGTATTATTTTGTATATTTAATAGTAACAGAGGGTTGCTACCCTCCGAAACTTTGTGAATGGGTCAAACGATCCGTCTGATAATTTTAGTGTTAATTAACATTCATTGTATACAGAGCTTTGCAGTTTTAAAAATGTAGCCTAACAAATTGGTATTTACATACTTTCTTTAAAAAATTTTCACAACTGTTCAATATTATGTCTTAATTTAAACATTTTATCAACTTTACATTTTTAAGACAGCCCCCAAAATATCTTTGTTCAGATATCCCTTAATCATTTCTAAATTGTTATCAAGTTTATTTAAGAATAATAACGTTCACTATTTTGATTGCATTTAATTATCGTACCTAAAATGAATCGCATTTTAATTTCATATTTTCTTTCACTTTTGTGCCACACGTTTTCCCTTTCATTGCACTCTCATCAAACCCGCTTCTTTCTTAACTTTCTTTTCTATCTCTGTAGGTGGCGCCACAAACTTTACCTTACACATACATCCACATTCATTAACAGAATGACATCGTTATAAATCAATTGAGATATTTCTTTTTTACAATTACACAAGTTGATTTTGATAAACTGTGGCACAAAATCGGGTTTCCGGGCCCACAATGTAGCCGATTGTGATACATGCGTGCGCAACGTTCATTAAGTCTTTAAGCAGTAGAAAGCATGAAACTATGAATTACTAGCGAGAGGGCCCAGAGGCGGTAATACGGTAACGCCAGCTGCCACACGGTACCAGTTAATGGATTTGCAAAGCGCCAATTATATTTCCGATAGAAGGGACGAGCGCAAACGTTCAGCTTCGCGACGAGCAAGCGAAGGTATCGAGCCTTAAGGCGCGTTTGCAAACGCGACTGTGGCTCCGTTGCGGTCCCGGTAGCGAAGCGAGTACTTCGTGGGAAAATCAGCGATTTCTCATGCCGTGTAAAACCCTAATACCAAAAGGCTTTCTTGCGTCGACCAGGCCGCGCATTACCGAGGGCGTTTTGATTTATTCTCCCGTCCTTTTGTGCTTCGCGGCTGCATCGTGGACCTTCTTTATTACGTCCGACTTCAGAGATGACTCGAACCTTAGGCACTAGGCACACTTCCAGCTGGAGTACGGACGATGATGGTGAGAATAATGCCGCGGGAAATTATAGTTGTTTCGTTCCGATGCGATGGCTCAAAGTTTACTCAGTAACATGAAGCAGACAGGCGTGCTAAGATGACTTTATTCGGAACGAGGATCCTGGTACATTGTCTTCGACGAGAAATAGCGTTCAAACACGAAGGGAATTGCTTCGAATATTGTTACATACAGGATGGAAGTATTTTCTTCCTTTTATGCTTCCTTTTGTTAACCTATCGCATGAATGAATGGTGTTTGCCGTTCATACACAGTATGTCTGAAAAGTAACGGAACTTTTTAAATTCAAGGAAAAGTACTAGCACCATCTATTAAAACAATATGCTATTTGAAAACAGTATTCCTCCCCTACAAAACGAAACAATCATTATTAGAATCGAGCAACGAATTGCAAACTTATAGCGGTTAAAGCGACAGAACCTTTTGTCACCGTGTCACAAAATCACGATGGAGCAGAGAGCGAATATTAAATTCTGCTCGGTAAAATTCGGTAAAACTTTTACAGAAACATTTGAATTAATGAAAAATGTTTATGGTGACGATTGTTTATCCCGTACACGTGTGTTCGAGTGGTATAAGCGATTCCAGGACGGTCGTGATACTTTGGAAGACGACCCAAAGCCAGGTTCTGGGTTTTTCTAAATTCTAAACGATTCTAAAGGTATTATACTTCGGGAATTCGTTCCACAGGGACAAAATGTTAATGGCGAATATTATCTGGGTGTTATGGAACGTTTGTGGAAAAGAATCGTTCGTGTGAGGCCCGAATATCGAACGCCAGGGAGTTGGTTTCTGTTGCATGATAATGCACCATGTCACAGAACTATCGCAGTTCGTGAATTTTTGGCGAAAAACAAGTCTGTGTGCTCCAACATCCTCCATATTCGCCGGACTTATCTCCATGCGATTACTTCCTTTTTCCAAAATTGAAATTAGCCATGAAAGAAACGTTTTATGACACTGTTACACAAGTCCAAGCAGCTGTGACAAGGGTGATTGAAGCGATTCCGCAAAACGACAGAAAAAAATCTATGTTATCATTGCCTGAGCGTGCCCAGCGGTATATTGATGCGGAAGGGATGTATTTTGAAAAAAAAAATTAATTTTGGCAAAATAACTAATACTTTTTTTTTATTTAAAAAGTTCCGTTACATTTCAGACATACTGTGTAGTACAGTCAAGAGCAAATCTGGCATCCTTACGAAAAATATGGCGATCAAGAAAAAATAGGTCTCCGTTGCTATTTAGGGATCTTTGAGGATGGGTTAAAAAATTCGAGACGTAAGGATTTGGGGATATGCGGATATAGGAATCTAGGGATTTAGGGAATTAGGAATTTGCGCACCATAACATTTGGGAACACAGGATGCTGGAGACTGAAGAATTTGAATGTCCAGAAATTCGAGGATTTATGTATTTAAGGACATATAGATTGCTCGAACTTTAGATTTAGAGATTTTTAAATTTGGACATTCGGAGATATGCCAGTTTAGAAACTTGGAGGTCTAGAAATTTGGGGCACAGGAACTTGGGGAACCAGAATTTTAAGGGAGTCGGAACATAGGAATATAGTTATTTAAGGAACTTAGTATTTGGGGACTTTGAGATTAGAGGATTTTGGGCTTTGGGGTTGGAGGGGTACGGGAATGTAATTTGGAGAAGGCTAACAGACATAAGCAAACATAAATAAATACAGAAAAATACAGAAAAATAAAGAAAAATGCAGAAAAATATAGAAGAATACAGAAGAATATAGAAGAATACAGAACAATAAAGAAGAATACAGAGGAATATAGAAGAATATAGAAGGATGTAGAAGTATGTAAAAGGGTATAGAAGGATTTAGAAGTATGTAGAAGTATGTAGCAGGATAGAGCACAATAGAGAAGAATAAAGAGGAACGCAGAAGAATGTAGAAGGATGTTGAAGGATACGGAAGTATAAAAAGGGATATACATAGAAAGATACAGAAGGATATAGAAGAGTATAAAAGAATATAGTATATAGAAAAATATGGAAGAATTTAGAAAACTGTAGAAAGATGTAGAAGGACGTAGAAAGATAGAGAAGGATACAGAAGGAAGTAGAAGAATATAGAAAAGTATAGAAAAGTATAGAAGAATATAGAAGAATATAGAAGAATATAGAAGAATATAGAAGAATGTAGAAGAATATAGAAGCATAGAGAATGATATAGGGGGATATAGGGGCATGTAGAAGGATATAGAGAACTATAGAAGATTATAGAATATAGAAAAATATGGAAGAATGTAGAAAACTGTAGAAAGATATAGGAGGACGTGGAAAGATACAGAAGGATACAGAAGGAAATAGAAGGATATAGAAAAGTATAGAAAAGTATAGAAGAATATAGAAGAATATAGAAGAATATAGAAGCATAGAGAATGATATAGAGGGATATAGGGGCATGTAGAAGGATATAGAAAAGTATAGAAGATTATAGAATATAGAAAAATGTGGAAGAATGTAGAAAACTGTAGAAAGATGTAGGACGACGTGGAAAGATATAGAAGGATACAGAAGGAAATAGAAGGATATAGAAAAGTATAGAAAAGTATAGAAAAGTATAGAAGAATATAGAAGAATATAGAAGAATATAGAAGAATATAGAAGAATGTAGAAGAATATAGAAGCATAGAGAATGATATAGAGGGATATAGGGGCATGTAGAAGGATATAGAAAAGTATAGAAGATTATAGAATATAGAAAAATGTGGAAGAATGTAGAAAACTGTAGAAAGATGTAGGACGACGTGGAAAGATACAGAAGGATACAGAAGGAAATAGAAGGATATAGAAAAGTATAGAAGAATATAGAAGAATATAGAAGAATATAGAAGCATAGAGAATGATATAGAGGGATATAGAGACATACAGAAGGATATAGAGGCACATAGAAGAATGTAGAAGACTACAGAAGGATATAGAAGAATGTAAAAGGGTAAAGAAGGATATAGAATGATATGGAAGTATACAGAAGGATAAAGAACAATATAGAAGAAACGGGAAAGGTATAGAAGGACATAGAAGGATATAGAAGGATATAGGAGGATATAGAAGGATATAGAAGAATATAGAAGGATATAGAAGAATACAGAAGACTACAGAAGAATACAGACGAATACAGAAGTATGCAGAAAAATGTTGAAAAATGCAGAAGGATATAGAAGAATGTGGAACATTGTAGAAAAATATAGAAGAATATCGAAAAATATAGAGAAAAATACAGAAAAATATAGAAGGACTTAAGAAATTCTTGGAAAACTTGGGAAAATGTAGTAGAATATAGAAAGATACAGGGAGATATATTTTATCAGAACATATTTCCAGATGACCTTTGTAAGAAAATGAAAAATATAAATATAAAACTATAATTATAAAATTATGAGTGATTTGTTACGTTTCTTTAATAATTACATATTTTATTAAAGGTAACAATTATATTATTATATGCGTTATAGAGGGCGAAGTGGTGACAATTAACTGATTTATTCAATTAGGTATCGATATGGAAGTTAAGGAGTTTATTTGAAGTTTAATTTTAATATTCACATGTTTCTTCTTTCAAAAATGCTAGCTTTTTAAACACAGTCTTTTATTTTGAATATTTTTGTCTCGTTTTAAATAATTTCACAAAACACATGTTTTTCATAAAATAGTGTTTTATTTCAAATATTTTCAATAACAAAACATTAAAGTTACTTTTCATAAGTTACTTTTCAGATCTATTATTATAATTTTCATTTAAGTTATTTTAAGAAGTTACATGAATACTTTTAAAACTTTTAATTTAGAAGCAATAAAAAATACGTATGTGAAATGATGGAAAGACGGGTTTTCTTTATTCACTACAGAAATGAAAAAATAACACCTATAAACTTTTGTAATTATAAAAATTACTAATTTGTAATCACATTGCTAGCTAAGTACCAAATTTCTGGTACTTGGATAAAAAATCATTTAAATTTGATTAAATAATCAAAAAACACACAAAAACAATTTCGAATATCAATGAAAAATATCACCACCAATTAAAAGTAACAAATTAAAGTAATAAATTGAAATATTAATCTCGATATTATATTCAGATTTAAACGCGAACTTATAAACCGTGCCTTCATATCCTAGTGGTTTGCCGTATCATGTTACTTTTTTGTCTAATTGTTCAGATATCGCGTTGTGCGATAATTATACGCGTATGATTTTCACGTTACGTGAAATCGCTCTGCTTTTTATCCACCTCGGTTCTTCGAACCCGCCCGACTTTCACTTGCAGTACCGGTCATATAAAATCAGACTTAACGAGCGTCCGCGAGTTATATAACACATCTTTCTGCACTCGCTTCAGGAGGTCCCCCACCTTCTTCTAACATGCTTTCGCGTGAATCTTCTTTTTTGACATTGCAACTACATAAATATCAATAGCGAAATATCAATAGCGTACTGATTCTCACTGGTAGTTCAAATTGTTGTAGTGAATAATAAATTCTAGATGAGAGTTTCTTAAATTTTTGTGGTTGAAAACCCATTTTTGAAAATTCTAAACTTAATAACAATTCTAATCTTAATAAAAATTCACAGTTTGAATTTCTAAAACCTTAAAGTCTTAAAGTTCTAGAGTCCTATAGTCTTAAAGTTCCAAAATCTTAAAGTTTTGTAGTCTTGAAATCCTATAATTCTAAAGTCTTAAAGTCCTCATGTCTTAACACTATTTCTGCAAAGAGATATCAAAAGGCACCTTTCAAATTTTAACTTAAAATTATTCTCTAAGTTGAATCATTTCTCCACAATTAATTTTTTTATTTTTCATCAAATATCAACACCATTTTGTAGCATCATATCAATTATAATCAGATTAGAGAACCCCGATTTCAATTGTAACGGAAAGTACAGGAGTTGCGGCATAACTTTGATATTCGCTTATTTCCCGCCATGTTGCATTTTAGTGTACACCGCTATATTTCTATTTTGTAGATTGACGAATTAAGCTAGAATTTACAACCTCATTAAATAATCTCTGATAAATGCACATCAATGCATCAATAAATATATTCCTCAAATTATTTACATGTAACTGATAACTTGAAATCCCGACAGTTTTGGCAATTGTTTGCATTCAAATAAAAATGTGTCAACAAACACGTTTTGGTCGAAATAGATATACACAAAATCGTAGTATAAATAGTGTCAATATGTTAAAATACTAAAGACTTAACGTTCTAAAATCCTAAGATCCTAAAGTTTTATACGCCCGTTGTCTTGTCCTATAGTCCTAAAGTCCTATTAGTCTACGAGCAGTATAGCTTTAAGCTCCTACAGTCGTAAAGTCCTAAAATTCTAAATTTCTAAAATCCTATAATACTATAATTCTATAGATTTAAAGTCCTAATGTACAATACTCCTATGGTTCTAAAATCCTAAAATCCCAAAATCTTCATATCTTAAAACCTATACTCTTAAAGTTCTAAAATTAAAAAAATTTGATGTCCCAAAGTCTCAAAATTCTGAGCTATCAATAATACTATCAACGTTTTGATAACAATTAGTATAAATCCATAGTAATTGTAGTTATTTCATCATTTGTACCTATTATTAAATATTTTCAAATTTTTTGTATTCAAGCTAACATGACGATCATGGTATTTCATAAGTTACTTTGTCTCAACTATACGTCATGATAATGTAAGTATTTAATACTATTTAAAAGAGGCATCAATTAACTTCAAATCTGAAAAAGACATGACGTTAAGGAAAAGTTCTTGTTAGTCATATTTGTCCTTTCGTAATAAATAATTTGTTCCTTTCCCATTTACGTGTATTATTAAAAATAACGGAAATATTTTCTGTTATAGAGATAGTGAGATACTCTATATTATACTAATATAATAAAAGTAAAAAATTGTATGTTTGTACATTAATTACGCTTCAATCACTAATTTTGGCTTGGAAATTTGCAAATACTGGAATACAGACAAATACTAAAACAGAACATACGTTCTTTTTCTAGTATTACTTACTAAAAAATTGCGAAAAATATTTTCAAGAAAAAGCACGAATTTAATGTGGTAGTTACGAAATTCCAGAATGTATGAAACAATCGGGAATTTCACACTCGAAAACAATCTTTTAAATATAATAAACATCGATAAAAATTAGAAAAAGTATTAATACATAAATCGCCCTTAAAAGAAATTGCTGACATTAATCTTTCAGTTTTTGATTGGCTAGGTTACTGGTTGAATAGACATTGATGATAAAACGTCTACAGAATAATATTACCAATTACATCATGTATTTGTATCTTTCTTTTTATCATACAAACAAATTTTCTGTTTCTATAGATCTAGATCATTATTCTTAAGTAGGATCGTTAAAATGCAAATTAATTTCATCATACCGTTTTAAAAAATAGTGAAGAATCACGAAGTCAGGTAAACACGTGTCGTAAAACTTCGTCCAAGTTAACCATAAATGACCATGTCGTTGATACATACCTATAAACACAAAGACAAATTTTCTTTATAGATAAATGTAAATCATAATTATATTAATAATATGTAGAAATGAAAGAGGGTAATTACGTATTCAGGAATTGTGTATAATATCGACATCTTATTTATAATTATTATGAATCAAGACAAAGCAAATATCTAGGCACATTATGTTTTTATCGTGTACTTTTTAATACAGGATGTCTCAAAAAAATGTATTCACACTTTAATTAATTGTTACACATAGTGTACTTGATTTTAATTATGGCGTTCATTGACATATTTGCAAGGCAATAAGATACATTAACAAAAGGGAGTTATTGAGTAGATTATCCTTTCCAATAAGTTGTTTACATATTCGTGCGTATTTGCAAATATTCAAATTAATAAAGAGAGATCACATTTTTTTGGGGCATCCTAAACATAATTAAATTTCTTGAGTTAGATTTCTTATGATTTCAGCCCTTA
Organism: Megachile willughbiella; assembly: GCA_945859595.2. Taxonomy (NCBI): domain Eukaryota; kingdom Metazoa; phylum Arthropoda; class Insecta; order Hymenoptera; family Megachilidae; genus Megachile; species Megachile willughbiella. The sequence goes on from OX243796.1 coordinate 19,680,854, forward strand.
ACTTTGACGGCTATTATCACCCCTTCAATGTGAACGATGACCAGCATAAAAAAATACGTGTCAAATATTTTCTTCAGAACTATCTTTCACATAAGTTTCATTGAAATCGGTGTGTCCCGGTTCGATATGTTCCTCTGTTAGATCTGTTTAGTAGTACAGGTAACCCTCCTACAACACGGTATTTTATAACACGGTTTTGCTATAACACGATTCATAAATTGCGGGCACCCTCCTACAACACGGCATCCTATAACACGGTTTCGCTCTGATACGATAAGAAAATTGCAAAAACCTTTGTACAACACTGTATTTCTACAGCCGCGGCGAGGCTTGCCGTCTTAAAGATACAGTGTTGCGGAAAGTATTTCTTTTCATCTCCGTGGCCTGAAGACAAAAATGTCTCACGCTGCTGATCGGCAGTCTGCGTCGAGCCACGATGTGTTAAAAAATAATTTTTTCGTCTTTAAGACATTAAGTTTCAATCCCAAGCCATGTCCGATAAAGATAAAAAAACAACGTTTAAGAGGAAATTTATTTCTTTAGAAGTAAAGATACGAATCTTGGATCGTCTTTTGAAAAGAGAAATTAATACAAATTTATGTAGAATTAAAAAAATATTTGTTTTTAATAAGTTTTCGGAACGTAACCCCTCTTTTTGTACTGGCTCTGGGTCTCATACAACACGGTTTCACACAACACGGCAGTTTTTAGGAACCTATCTACCGTGTTATAGGAGGGTTACCTGTATATTATTTACATTACTTATTTTATTTTAATGTTTTGATTTTATGTCTTTGTTAAGTATTTTGGCACAATTTTGTTTATCAATTTAACTGCAAAGTCATCAGAATTTTAAATCATGATTTGTTTATGATATTTTTTGAGCCACGTCCCATACTGCAACTAGTATTTAAATATTCTAAGTCAATTAGATTTTAAAATCAGTTACATGCACAGTATTAAATCTGAATGTTCTCAGAATACGAATAAAATGTTTCCTATGAAAAGAATGATTGAAGCCGTGAATATTTCTGGTTTGTATTGTTACATGTTACGTAAAAGAATTATAATGGTCAAGGATAAACGAGGAAGGCATTAAGGAGGACCACCAGACGGTTATGTTGGATGAATGAACACCAATTAAGGCTTTATCTTTTATTTGTTGACCGGTTTTTCAACCATACAATAGAAGATTTAATGACAAGTCTAGGACATGTTTTACACGAGGTCGTGCAAGTTCAATGAACCGACGAATACAATTATGTAATTTGTTTATTATAAGCTGGGCCTAATTCATAGTCATTATTTATCAATTTCATTCAACAAGCAAATGATTTAGTAGCTTTGTATTTTGAATCAATAAACTGTACGAGGTTGGACATTCTGATTTATGTAAGTGTTATTATTTACGGAGAAAAAATGGATTAAATTTTTACTTTCTTGAATGGTACATATGAATTGTTATATGTATAATATGGACGTATTTTTATTTTTGTTAATTCAAAATTTTAGATTTTTATTAAATCAAATATTCAGAGAAAAATATTCGTAGAACAATATAGGGAAACTATTGGGGAACGCAAGGACAAAAGTAATGGCGTGATTAAAGCATAATTGAGTCGTTATACGTGATGGACGTTTGCTGTATAACCAAATCTCGAATTAATCTTTATCATAAATGTGATAAATATATGGTAATATAAGGTAATAAAACTTCATTCAAGTTAGTAATATTAATTAATATTTCTTTTTGTTTACATATGGATGATTTAGTGCATAAATATTATATGTTTGCATTTAATGTTTTTTTATAGAAAGTAATTTAACGATTGTGTTTTTATTAAGGTGTTTATGAAGAACTATAATTATATATTTTAATAATATATGTTACTAAATATGTATTTATAACGTCATTAATTTCATTAAATAATACATGAATGTATATAATTTACTAAAATTAACAATCATAATTAACACTATAACAATAGAAATATGTTAATTTTCATTTACATATGAAACATTGTGGTAGTCGATAAAGGCACGACAAACCACATGTACTTAATCATTGACAGTTTTTTATAAATATTCATTGTTGCAGTTAAAAACTGATTTGCTTAGGAACTTATAGGAACCGACATTGAATAATCATTATTTTTTAGAATTTCTGTATGTTGTTAAATAATGATTATTATTAAGCATGTACATTATACATCCAATAATGGAATAATTTATCCTACTCAATAAGACAAATTTATCACATTTATCAGTGTTATAGCATACGAATATGACTACCGTGAACCATCTTAAGAAACTAGTACCTTCCCAAAATGGCCGACGGTTTTCATTCATTATTTATTATTTATATTATCCGAATCACGAATTTCCTAATGAACCCGAGGCTATGATTGTCGAGAATTATTTACAACGAAATCATTAACGATTTTAATAGTAGATACAGTGAAGATTGAAGGTAATTCCGTATAATGATACTCGCCGTCCGTTTAACGAGCACAATAATCTCGATTGGCCGAATAATTATTTCGGTAAATCCTCGACGTGTTCCAGTCGTCTGTAATTTTCGCTCTTAACAATATATCCGTTTGGTTGTTCACGGACACGTAGGAGTAAACCTATCGGAATGAACGTATTTTTTTTTTCTTTTTCGACTCCGACAAATAACAGTCAGTGCCAATCAGCTGTGATCGGTGCGCGGAATAAAATGTGGATACCTTCGTTCCCCTATCTTCGCGAGCCTTACCGAGACGTTGGGTAAATCTTTATATAGTGGTGGTGGTATATAATTACCAAGATTATACATATCAACACAACTAGAGCGAAAAACACTGACCCGGTTGTTAAACCACTGCGTGTGAGTTGTATCGGCTATCTTTGCAGGTTGGCGAAGGTGCGTACACCGGTGTGTCGGTGCTGGTTCTGGTGCTTGGTGTACCTTCACTCTTGGGGTCCTATTTATAACCAAGGATCGAATTCCATCTCGATTGGAAAAGGTAACTGGATAGACTAGCTTGATCGTTCGGAGAAAAAGAAACAACTCGATCTGACGTTATACAGGCTACCGAAAATTCTGCTCACGTTAATAGCCGTAAATACTTTTACTCACATTTGCAAGAAACTAATTTATCGATTATAGTTAATATGTTCATCGACGCAGTGGAGATACTGGTTTTAAAGTGTATTAGAATTTTGATTATTAACGATAGAAACCTAGATGTGGCCATATCGTCTTTATTATTTTGATATTCTTGTAAGAAGATTTTGCAATCTTTGGTACACCAATTCTATTTAGAGTTATTGTTAGAATAATTACAGGAGTCCTTACAAGTAATAGTTTTGCAGAATTGCAAAATTATTTGGTAAAAATAAGAAGAAATTCATGTTGAATATTTATTAATTTCTAATTGATTTGAAAATGTGATAACTTGAAAATTTCAAAATTTGTTTTAAAAAGTGTCAGTTTCTGAATGGTCAGACATATAAATGTATTCAAAATATAAATTATTTCAATCTACCTAATCTAACGTTTTATCAATCCTTTTGTTAAGTTATTATTAACTAAAATTAAATATGTAGAACAGTTTGGACTTGAAGTCATAAATCAAATTCATGGACTATGTTATTGATATGTATATATGCTATAAAAATGTTCATTTAAGTTGATGAATTTTTGTTCGTGTACACTTTTACTAGAGTAGATATGAAAATGTGAATGTATATCTACTAACAAAAGTTAAAATTGTATTGCTTGTGTATACATTTAATTATCAGATCAGTTCCTAAATACACATTTTGTCTATATGTATATGATATATTTTTATACACCCATACACACACATACATATATATATATATAACTCACTCAAAGACATTATATTTAAAATAATATATTATTTCACTTAAAATTTAATTTCTAAATTCTGAATATTTTTAATTTATTTGACATTAGATAAATTGTTCATTATTTGAATAAGTATTTATTCGTGATATGAATTCAAATAAATAATTTTTTATGTATTCCCAAATATCTTCGTTTTATTCGAAATTAGGGTCATATGATCTTTTCCAAATAATTTCTAACCTTATATCTTAAAATGTTGCAAACTTGTAATATTATATTATTTTTCTTTAAATAAATGTATTCAGTAGAAAATATTTATTTACTGTTATTATTGTTACATACAAGAGTTCAATAATACATCTCTTTCAAAAATATCGTCTAATAAGAGGTTAAAGTCGATATAAAATTATTATTGTTTCGAAGTAATAGAGTCTATAGTCTTTGAGCAATTCGAATAGAGCGCGCATTCGTAGCAGGGTTCAGCGACCTAGTTAATCAGGAAGGCATCGACAGACGCCGCTGACATCGGCATTACACGCGTGTTATACCATCTTTTCCGGTTTAATGCTCGTAAATTATTACGCTCGAGCGACGATCCCTTAAAACACACGACATAACCGGGCATAAATTCCGGTGCACGTGTATATATGTGCATAGGCACGCGTGCATGATACAAACATGGGACGACCCCGATCGGGAAAAACATACCTCCAATTAGAACGTGCTTCCTAGGGCGAATGCCTTTTACTACGCCCGCCATTATAAATCAGATGATATGTAGCCCCCTGTTCTTCTATATCTACATTCCTCCTAGGAAGGATTAATTGATACCTTCGGCTTTTGGTGAAAGTCGTAATTTTACTGTACGTTACGGATCGAAGTTTTATGAGCTTCCCCGGCTTTTTCTCTAAACAAGGCTCTCGTTACTCTTTCTGTTGCTTAGCGAATTGAAACACGTCAACAAATCGACTCACAAGTCGAACTAATCGACAGCAGCATCTGTAATGATTAGAAACGTCGATATAGCGGGGGTTAATGAGGAAGTTGACTGCAACATTACCACCTGTGGCGCCATAATCGTATGTGCCTTGCCACTGATATATTGGTTATGTTTTACAAACGTTCAAAACAACTTTTGCATTGCACTTATCGACCATGATAGTTGTATTTGTACCGAGGATGCTTTGATTTACGTCGCAGACGATGGACGCATTATTTGATTTGAATGGATGAAATAAAAAGATAGGCTGTATGTTTTTTGTATACTTCCTTTTGTATTAGGTCTTATGTATATTCTGTACCAAATAAATCAGAAAGATATTTTGATCGCTAGTTAAATAATAGATTCGATTAAACCGAATGATTAATAGTTGTATCGTTGATCTTATTCCTATAAGTATTAATATTATTTTATTATTTGGAAGTGATGTATTCTTTTATACTTTCCAGTTTCATTTGAATTAAACGCATGAAATACGTATATCATAGAATTGCCACAGTTTCATCCATATACTATAAAATCCCATCACAACCTTTCACTCTGTATAAATGTACAAGCCAAACTGTGCTAAATACGACTTTTTGTAGGAGACTCAAATTTTTTTAAATTAGGCCAAAAACTTCAGAAGAATTTTCAAAAGCGCCGAAAAGTGGCTAACGGAGAGTCTGGGGGGCGAAAGAATCTTCTAGCGAGCTGAAGCGAGTACATATCTGAATTTAAAACTTCAAATCGATTTCAATAACCGATATGTGCTACTAATAATCTCCACTTTTGCTGTGCCCAAGGTTCATACTGTGGTGCTGTCTTCTGCATTTAGCTTTACGTCAGCTTTCTCATCGGATTAGTTAGTTTTTTATTTCCTCTGGTATAAAACGTACTATTATCTTAAAAGAGGTGTTTAAGATATTACAATTATTAGATTAATTGTATAAACATTAATACTTTGAAGTTTCCAAGTATTTGATATAATCTTTCAATGAGGAGACTGCAATATTTTGTCGTCCATGACGCCATAATTGAATGTACCTTGGCACCGATATTTTAATTGTGTTTTGTCTGTTAGCATAAAAAATGTAGTGTTAAAAAGAAACAATTTGTATGTCCTAGTATAAATTATTATATTTTAATATAAGGTATGCTTGTGTAGGTGATATTACCACATCACTTATTTCTAAAATTGTGACAATTAAAACAATATTATTTAAAGAAAAAAACGTTTTGAACAATGAAAATTATATGGCATGGTATAGAATAATATTTCATTTGAAGGTTGTTGAGATTAGGTGTTGGAATATTTTTACAAGTTACAAAGTTGTCATAAGTAACTAATAAGTGCTTTATTATACACATAACAATTACTCTCTTAACGTAACTGTAAATTGACACATTCAGCAGTAATTAATTACTGCTAATTAAATACAGTGTCCAAATATATTTTGTGATCGTTCAATTCAATAACCGTCGTGTTATTAATAATCTCTAATCTGAATGCCGTTAAGGTGCTGTCCTCTGCTCTCATCTTCGCGTCAGCTTCCTCCTTGTGAACTGAAAATCTGTTGAATAATTCACAAGAATCTTCTGTTGATCTGAGGTTACGAATCAGTCAAAATCCCATTATTTTTCTTTCTTCTCTTCTATGCAATTTATTCGAGTCTGCATGAAATTCACGGTCATTAAAGTCTGAAACACTGCCTGGCCAATATCATTTTCACAAGGACCCTACAAAAAGTTGATTAACCATGATTTTGACGACCTCCCGTCCCGTTCGTCCTTGTTATCTCGTCGAATGGCGAACGGAGGTCCTTGAAATGTACGCATGAATATTTATATCGTCCACGGACGTTCGAGAGTGCAACAACGAAAGGCTTTGGTATACGGTAGATCATTACGAATCGAAATTCTTACTTGACCAACATACTGAACGCGTCAACTCGAGCACAATTCGTCCCTGAGTACACGTTGCTCTTTGTTCTCGTTGTGCTTGGACGAGCTCTCGTTGATAGCGGTCCCCGCATAAAGGCGTATCTCACCGCATTGAAATCGAATGATTATCGATCCGGCTCAGCGTTTCACCTTTTGTTGCTCTTGATTCGCTTATCTCGACTTTCTGCGAAAGTAATCATTGCGAGGCACGTCCTTTCGCGTGTATCGGCCGCGTCAGGCGAACGAGGATAATAAACCTCTTACGGAGGTATTGTTCGTAATAAAGACGTGGCATCCTGTGCCTTTTCAACCGAGCGTTGCCTCTGAGATCGTTATAAAACGCCGCGTTACTTATATACTGAAAGGGAAATCTTATTCGCGAGGGAGACCCGTGTCTTAGTTCTTTTCCGACCAAGAAATTGACAACAATGACAGAATTTGTGCGACAGCGACACAGACTTCCTTTGCAGAAAGATCAAGTATACAAACTCAATAACTCCTTAATCTTTTATATTTCAAAATTTATAAATATTCAAGTTTGCATTTTCAAATTTCGAAACTTCAATTTTTCAACGTTTCAAAGAAATTCAAATTTTCAAAGAAATCCACAAAATTCCTAAATTTTTGAATATACAAGTTTCTAAACCTTTCCATCTTCAAATTTTTAGGTCTCTAAATTCAATACCGTCAAATTCTTTGATTCCTGTATTTGTAAATTACCAAGTATCTATGTTCCTAATTTCTTAGTTTCGCAAATTTGTTTCCAATTTCCTAGACGGCCAAATTTTTAGATACAAGATATTCCTAGATTCCTTAATCCAAGATTTGTAAATACCTAATTCCCTAAATACATAAGCCTTAAATTCGTAAGTTCTCAAATTTTAAGATCTTTCAATCCGGCGATTCGCAAATTTCTGTTTCCAACTTCCTACATTGCCAAACCCTTGGATTGCTATATCCGTAGTTTCTTCCAATTTTAGGTCTTCAAGCACTTATGCTCATAAATTTCAAGATCTCAAAATTTCTAAGTAAATTTTCAATTTTGGTATTTTTCAATTTTTTCCTTACATAAATATTCAGTCTTGATAATTCTATTTCTTCCTTAATTAAATTTTTAATTCTCATTCAAAATACATAAATGATCCTAAAAAGTCAGGGTTGTCTTGTAGGCTAACATTTGAAATATCTATCTCATATTTCTCACAAACATTTTTAACGTTTTACCGTTAAAGATATTTCTTCACTCGAGTGCTTCAATTTCAGAAAATGATATCGAATCTTCCTATGCTATCTTACCACGAAACAGGAGTTTTTTCTATATTGCCAATCCCAAGAGCCGTACATCCATTGCACATATATATTTGTAACAGTTCCACCTAGACCAGTATAACAAGAGTGTACTGTAGATGCGATTAGTTTGCAAAACAAAATAAAATTTTTAATAAATCTGAAAGACGAAGTTCTTCGCTATACTTTTATTGTATCTCACGTTGCTGCTCTATGAACGTCTAACGATACGAAGCTTCTCTGAGTAAATTGAATTCACTTGTTGTACAGGATATGCAAGTAATTTTGCGGAAGGCGTAATGTACGCAAAAGCAAAGAGAGAAAATGTTCGAAGAAGGATAGTTAGCTCGGAGAAATTACGAGGCCGTTGACAATCTCGCGCACGATTCATAGAAGCGTATAATTGCTTCATAGTCATCGCGATATCCAATTGCGAACGCCCCTTAAATCGGTTCTGCATCCTCGAGCACACGTTCTGTATGTGCGGGTTGTTGCGTTTGTATGAGAAGAAGAAAGGTAGGAGCAGTTTCGTCTAATTGAAGTTTATCACCTGGCGCGGTGTGCCAAGCTAATTCACGATGAACGTTGTTGCTATTTGTGAACGTACTTTTTTGAACGGGAGTAAGATTTTATTAGAAATGAAATTGCCAACGTTGCTCCTCAGACAATTTATTCCTTTAACCCTTACCTACTATTGTGGAGTCTAAGAATACAGTGATGTCCGTATATATGACAATGACATTGTCTGTTGATATGATCGCGAGTTATTTCCATTTGGTACTGCTGACTCGAGACAGGCTATCAAATTATCGAAAGAAAGAAAATGTAATACTTTTAGATTTTCATTGTGTCATTACACAATGGTTATAATCGAATTATTGAAATACATACTATCAAAATAATAATAAATATGACTATTGTATTAAGTTTCCTATTACGTTTGAATTAAATGAGTAATATTTTCACTGAAAACGTGGAAGGTTTTCTTAACAGTGATGTAATCTAGGTACATTTTAAATTAGATTATATTTTAATAATAAACATACACCAACAACGTCGTGTCTAAGAGGTTAAATCTTGAAAAATTTTAGCAGGGTATAAATATTATTTCCACTCAACTGAATTTTAATGAAATTCCATAATGAAGTTTATTCATGATTCAATCACATTAATTCTTAACAATAAGTCGTACATCGTCGATTTTTTTGCCATTAGTAAATATAATCGATATTTAGTGACAAAAATGCCACTTCGAACGAAAGTCTGTCTTTAAGAATAGTAATAACAAAGTTCCTGATCCGAGGTGTCATGACCGCGATCAAGATTTTCATAACCGGGTCATGAAATAAAACTGCTATGAAATGACGGACATCAAGAGGGGACAGTCCCGTCTGGCTTTGGCTTCTCTACGACCAGAGGGTGGAATGTCAACCATTAACATTCCCATAAAACCGCTGCCGCGTGTAAACATCATGAATAGCGTAAACGGTGGCGGTGAGAGAAGGTCCTTCGTTGTTGGCATGCGTAGGAGGTATCAAGGGAGAAATAGAGACAAGTGAATAAGAATGAAGGAGAGAGGTACTGTGTGAGAAATCCAATCCGCTTCCATGGGGTTATTATGGTGATAATTTACTACTTCTCTTCAGAGGGCGATGTTTCTGCATAGTTCGAGGAATGCCGCGATCACTGGTCCCATAGCGTTCACACCTTCTACGTTTAGGGACAAGCCTAATCGCGAACTCGTTCACCATTTCAACTTCTCTCCCCTAGTAGCAACACCATCATGCGCTGAGGAACCTCTTTCGAGATGGACACGTACAATTTTGTACGAGCTACGTACGAAAAATCGATACACCTCTTTCTCAACCATTTCACCCTCCTACTTAAGACAACCATATCATCAAATTAAGCGTTCAACTGAGCCGAAGAGGTTGTAATGTGGATTTTATGTAGTCAGTGGTAAGGGTAGAGGAAGGACTTTCTCACCATTTGCATCCTACTGTAAGAAAATTTAATGTAGATTTTCAATAACCCCTAATTATATTTTGACGAATTTGAGTGACGCACTTGCAGTTCAAATATGATAAATCTTACGTGATCAATTTTTAATACGTTCGGAATTATAATTTGCACGGTCAAGGATCGCTGTATACAAAATTGATACAATATTTTAACTTCTTTTTATTTCTTTCAATATTATAACGGTTGATAATTAGCGTTGACTGACGTATCTGACAAACAAATCGTACGTCAAGAAGTTAAGAGCGCTAGAAATAGAAAAAATTTGGGAATCATTGTCCTCAGCAAAATCCAGGCTACATAAATCCTACGTATTCGGTAGTCAACACTTTAATTACTTAAAATGTTTCATTATCAATTAATTCAAGAGAGAAGCCTTCAAGAATTCAATTCTCTTAATGAAAATTTAGTACACTTTCGATTATCGTAAATACTTCTTTATCGAAATACTATAGAAATCGATGAAATATCGATGCATTACATTACCATTTTCTTATCGTGTAAAAAATACCGAGGAATTCGGTGTCGCTTTTTGATGCAGGCAATGAGGAACTTGTTTTTAACAGGATATCAGAATTTTTCGAGACTTGCCCATGGAGTTCTCAAGGTATTCCGGCACATTTTCTTGCGAACTTATTCATCGTAGTGTATAAATAGCGCGGGGACGCATACGGCAACGTTTCTTTGTAAGGTTGATGCGAAGGATAAAGTTAAATGCAACTGGGGCAAGTGAACTCCATATTGGGAGCCGCGGAGGACGTTCTTGGACGACCTGGTCGATCGAGGGCACGCGGAGGTCAGCGATAATGACCTTAGCCTAATTCCACCTCGGGTCATGAATTCCCGAGTGCACAATCATCGATCTGTCCCTGTTACTTACCATGATTAAGAGCCGAGAGCTTGGCGTATATGGACTGCGCCAGATTGGCATACGTCGTCGGCTAACAGACTGGTTACCATTGAAAAACATTCGTTCTGCATTTTCTTTAGGTAGCTGGTAACGAGCAATATGTTCAATATACGAGACTAATATTTCGTTTATGATAATCGACCAAGTGCTTTTATAAATTGTCAAACTTGTCAAGCACCACTGTCACCTTTGACTATCACATCAGGAGTAATCAGTATTTTCAACATTTTTTATGTATCTAGTTACATCGAAAGCCTTATCTTGGCGATATGTTTAGAAAGTAACAAATTTCCGATTTTTGTATTTAAAGAAAGTTTGAATACTTCCGCTGCTAAGTGTCACATATGTGCGATGTCATGAGAGCTATTCCGGGCCAAGCATTAGATATTTGTGATACTAACAACGATGGCCGATATAAAAAAATACGTGTCAAATATTTTCTTGAGAACTATTTTTCACATAAGTTTCATTAAAATCGATGTGTCCCGGTTCGATATATTCCCTTCTAAGTAGAGTATCTTTGCAGATTGATCTTAGTATTAATTATCATGTCAGAGTGATGTTAACATTACATAAAATCATGAAAATTTAATATATTTATAGATTGATATTCTATGGATATATTGATAAATTTGAATTACTTAGTGTACAAAGTTATAATAGTTTTTGTAAATAAAGTATGCACGAATGAATTTGTGAATGGACCTAATACATTTTGGTCCCTATATTTGTTCACAGCTGCAAGATTTTAATTGCAGAATTCTAACATTGTCATGTGGGAATTCTACCAGAAGAATTCTAACATTTAGTGCCCAGCCTGAAGGAGGCATCCGATGAATCCGCCAAAGGAACACAAGCCGATGCTAAGTATGCGTACGCATTTTCTATAAAGTATGCTCGACGGGCATCGCGTTGTGCGGGTAAGAGCTCAACGAGCATGAGGACAGACAGATGCGTGACACGCCTGTCTGCCTATCGTCTCGTGGCTATGCATTGGTTACAGCGTGGCCAGTGAAAGAGAGAAAGATATTATGCAACGCTCGCTTCGGCCTGCAGCAACCATATGGTGGCGGCACCTTTATATCTGCAGTCGTATTGACGCGAATCTACACCCTGTGCTCCTCTCGCTCGCGTACACTATCGTCCAGAAGTATTAAGCATACTATGTTCCACGAGAGAAGGTACTAACTAGGCAATGATTCTTCGTTCTTTCTTATACAATGGAAGTTTGATACAATGGAACTGTATTAATTTATTTAGTATGCGATATTTCATCCTGCAACACATTTGAATACGATTTATAGTATTAATTGCTGAAAAAATTCTACAGTCCTTAATAGTTGCTAGTATTTTACACGTCGTTAGCACATACCTATAATATAATAAATAACATTAGTATATCTATCATACATGAGATGTAAATTGTATTTTACAATCTCTACAAAAATTCAATTTTCTTATAAGATATTTATACATTTCATAGGATTAGACATAATATATCTCTTTTATGGGAGTTATACCATGTTCTGAAGACTATATTTGAAGTTATGAACGAATATTGGTGTTTCGCGTTGCTCGAATAAGCTTAGAAAACTCCTACATCACATGCGTTACTATCTTTATGACTTCTCTTCCATCTATCAGTCATATACATGGTGAAGCAAAGTATATGAATATAGGAAAAAAGTGATGATGTTGAAATGTATGTTAAATAAAAGATCGCTAGGTAATATACGTCCAGCATCATGAGGGTGCATACGAATTTTTCTAGGTTAGGGAGTACGCTGAACTAATCAGAGTTAACATGTGCAGAATGAACGAAAACTTGTCGTTTGGCAATAATCTCATATGGATCCAACTATTCGAATAACTAGTGAGAGCTAATGACCACAGCAATCGACGCCCAAAAACTAAAAAAATATTTCTACATATTTCTATATTCTGTTTGATCAGAGAACAAACTAACTAAACGACAAGATTCGTTTATTCATATGTTTTTAATATTCATATGAAAAACAGAAAAAATGTATTAATCATAAGACGGATTTAAAATCGTGATACAGTAATTTGAAAACCTACCACTTCATTAATTTTGCAACTGGATTAAGTAATTTAATACTTCTGCAAATCAAAAGATTAAGTATTAATATCTCCCAAAATAATAAACACTAATAAAAACAATAAAAATATGGGTAAACTAATTTTTGATTTGCAAAAAAAAATTGTTATCAAACTCAAGAAGCATCTGACACTAAATGGAACTTGGTGATATTTCTTCTTTATATCACCAATAAAATTGTTATGTATTACAAAAAAGAAGATTGGTTATTCTCTTTGGAATATTACATACTTCCCATACAATATACTTTTTACAAACTGAATTCATTATTTTCTCCAACGAATCTGGAATTCTTCGAATTGTTTTGTGTTCTTTACTGTACATTGGTTATTCACAGAAAAACCACAATTTTGAAAAATATCACACTAAAATTAAAATTATTTCTTTTTAATTCTTCTTGTTTATGAATTTTACTATTTTTTGACAATTTTTAAGTTCTTAATCGCAACAATCTTTTTACCAACGAATCGCTAATTTTGTATTAATAACAATGTAATCCTTCCTCGTGTTGTTTTACATTTTTCGTAAAATTTATAAGAGGAACATTTATCTTGCTTTGTCGAGTATACTCGTCAATGCTTTATTCCAATTACGCATCCGGTGCGGGATTTTTGATACTAAATTCCTCAGTTGAGTGGTTAAGGGAAGTCTACGTTGTACTCGTGAGTACTTATGGACGGTAGTGTATTTATCTACAGTGCTCGGCTCTATCGTGGCAATGAGAACGCGGCACAGGTGCGCGGAGATCTCTCGGGCTCTTCAGCTTCTCCACCTTGGTCAAGCATTTCGCTGTAGGATCGTTTCGACAATCCTGTTAATTCTTGAAACCGAGATACAGTAGGTATGATTCATGCGACACGCGTTTTGGAAATGTGCGCGTCTGAAATTCAAGGGGCGAAGGGGTTCAGGGATTTACGACTGGCGTCACGTTGAAGATTTTACGAGTGTTTAGTGGAATGCTTATGAGAAGCATATATTGTAGAGAGTTTGGTGAGTTTGTCTCCCGACACAATGATTGTAAATTTTGGGTAGTGTATAGACTGTAGCATTTCCTGTTGAATTATTAATCTTTTGTTAGACTTTTTAAAAGAGAATGCTTTCCTTTTGTCTCTTAATTAAAAAGTATTCGTAATACCATATTATAATATACTAGATATATGTTAATTTAATTTAGTATTAATTTATAAATACTAATTATACCAATTTATTAATTCGAAACTTGCTTCATTTTATTCAATTTTAATTTATTCAAAAAATCGCTACAATCTTTTTAACAAAAGTCCTCAATTTTATAGTCCATATAATTATATTATATAAGGTAATAAACAGAAACTTTAAAATTTAAATTTTGAACGTCAATTATTTTTGTTTTTAATAACTAAACAAATATTTTATTTACTGTTGTATATCGCTGCATTGATAAAATTTTACATCTTGGAACATAGTCTCGGAGAGAATATGTAGATGCTGGGATTACTTATCTCATGTTTACGCATCAGAAGCGTTTCGTTGTCGCGTTTCACTGGTTTTATCGAGCTACTTTGCAACCTACTACTTTACAAAGTTGCCTTTCTGATAAAGGCCGATTTGACAAGGTACGTGGAATAAGCCTTAAACCATTTAATGCAACTAACGTTTTAAGAAGCTTTGCTGTTGAGAAATATTTACGAGGATCTTTAAAAGAGTATAATAAAACGTCTGATTAAAATTCAACTATACAATAACAGAGTTTCAGGTAACGTTGGTGAATATGTATGTGCAAAGTTGTTATAAGCTTCTTTCGTACTTATTGTAACCACAGTTCAATATTCGTGAAAACTGAAATAAGCTGACAGATTTTTAATTTTTGTAGCACCAATGAAATTGTGGAATTTTCACAGTCAAGGAGATATTTTTGCCTTGTGCATCATCAATGATTAAGAATTTTAATTGGTTAAATAATTAATCTTTTCTCATTTATTTAAAAAAAGTTTAAATACATAAAAAATAAAGAAAAGAACAAAATTTCGACTGCTGTACTTGAACTAGGAAATTGAATTGATTTTTAATAGAATTTCTAAAAAGACAACTTTTTTAATATAGATTTTCAAGATATTTTACATCGAAAAAAATAATTGTTAATACATTTGTAACGGAAACAAAAATCCATGATTGAATATGTGAATTAAAGTATTAAAGTATGTAAAGTGTTGTAATGAACGTTTTCACAATAACTAAAACTAACATATACTTTCATAAATATTTAGGCAGAAATAAAAATTCAATATCAATATTTTTATATGCTTCGATGTTATGTGCAGATTTTATTTATTTCATATAAAATTGAACGCTTTTTGAAACAACATATTAAAAGCTTTTTTATATTAGATACTATTAATTTTCTATTTCAAGAAACTCAAAAAAGAAAGAAATTTGGTGTTAAGAAATTCGATAAAAAATGTGTACGGAGTGAATTTTATCGGAAATTAATTTTGTACCTAAAAACCTAATAAGACTGATTGATAAACTGAAAGACTGAGAGCTGAATTCTGACACACGCGTCAAACTTCGATCTATACTACTGAAATGCATCGCATAGCATACAGAAAAGTCTCCATATGGCAATATAACCTCTGGCAAATATTTAATATTCAAAATATTTATCTTTCCAAATATTTTGCTGTATTTACGGGGTGTTTTATGTGAACGTGACTTTTCATTATAAAAACGTGAAATATGTTTCATATATAATTTAATGGTATTAAGTGATCGATTAATCAAATATTGATAATTTCCGAATATTATAGCGAATGATAAAATTAAAAAACAATTTAAAGCACAGCATATTTAAAGCGTAACATATTCGATAGTGTATGTTTTGAACATTATGTTGTTCAAAACCTAATTGATATTTTGAATTCAAAGTCATATGTGTGGTTCAATTTTACGCTAGGCCTTCACTTTTTAAAATACGCTGTAGAATATTTCGAAAAACTGGTACAAAATTATTGTATTTCTATCTAAACATTTATAATCTACCTATACTAGGTCTGACTGATATTACGGTTATAAATTAAAGCGTGAATATAGCCACGCCTTTCTGATTGTTTGAAGTGTAAGGTGCAACTCTCTTGTAGTCTGATACGCCATTGAATGTGGCTACATCAATTGATGTGGTTATATCAATGATGGCATCGGGTATACGCTTTAATTTACGATCGAGCAACTTCAGCCGGTCCAAGTATACAGTAAGATCTCGTTAACTGACCGCGATTAGGGGCTGAAGACGAGCAGTTATGGCGAATAGTTGCAATTGATGATCTCGACGAGCTGCTGGATTATCCAATTCTATATAAACGGATCATTTTTCCTATTTATGAGATTTGAAGCTTTTAAATTTATAAGTTATAGTATTTGTAAATTTAGACATATTGAAACTGAGAAATTTGGTAAATTAGTAATCTAAAAATGTGTAAACTTAGATATTTGAAAATATAGAAATATGAAATTTTCAAGATAAGGAATTTTTAATTTACAGATTTGCAAATTTTTTAAAGGAATTTAGGAACATAGAAATTGAGATATTTGGAAATTTGGAAAAGTAGAAGTTTAAAAATGTAGAAATATATAATTTTCAAATTCTCCAAATTTTCAAGCTAAAAACTTAGAAATTTACAAATTTGCAAATTTTTAATAGATATTTAGAAACATAGAAATTTACAAATTTGATAATTTAATAATTCGGAAATTTGTAAACTGAACAATTTCCAAATTTAGATATACAAAAATACAATTTCCAAATTTTCAATTATTCAAATGATTGACGAACTCCAGTTTTATAGATTTACATATTTTAAAAAGAAATTTAGAAGATTGATAATGTGGAAACTTGAAAAGCTAGAAATTTGTTAATTTAAATACTCTGAAACCCAGAAATTTGATAATTTAGAAATTCAGAAATACAAAAACTTTTGATTTTCAGATTTTTAAATTAAGAAATTTCAAGGTTGAGGAACTCACAGCCCATTAATGCTCACGAGTGCATTCCACTTGCACATCTATACACCGCACCCTCGTGGGCGTAGTTGCTTCGTTACTGAACTACGTAGTTCATTGATTCCGAGAACTTGTTGAATGGGGATAGTGACTGTCATCTACAGAGTAGTCACATGATTGCTAAGTACAGGGACTTTGCTACTATAAATAGTTATAGACTGGAATGTATTTTCATATTACGCATAACGCAGAAGTGAAACACTAAGAAATCTATTTATGTTCTAGTACGTTGTAATCCAAAACTAATGTTGTATAAGGTAAAAGAACCAATGCTTGAAGAGTTCAAAGAACAAATATTTTTTATGGAAGTATTACAAGTTTACTTTTATTCTTATTTAATTTACTTTTATTTAAAACTGAATCGTTTTCTTTATAAATATAAACAAAATAAATTGACACTTGTGCTTTTTCTGTCGTGAAGTATTTATAATGTATTTAATATAATCAATAATTCGATCGAAGTGTTTTGTCTCTGGTTTACGCCTCAACCAGATCCAAGTTTTTTTTATCTTTTCTTTGTTCTAGCTTTTCTTATTTTTCTTGTTCCTGTTATATATTTAACTTATAATCTATGTTTATAGAAAGTTATAATTTATGCTTATAACAAGAATTATTACCTCCGTCTTTACAGTCTTATTAGTAGCTTGTATGTATAGATTACTGACGATTAACGATACGATGGAGGATTACTATCATTTTTCTTTAGATATAACGGAAATTATTATTAATAAAATGATTTCTGAAAGTGATTAACAATTAATACAATTAATAAACTTAGCATAGTTAGTATGATTATAACAATAAAATATAATAAAAATTGTAGAGTGAAAAAAAGTAAAAATAAAACTATGATCTTGCACCTAGGATATGTAATCAAAAAATTTAAAAAAATTCTTTAACATATTTTGTTTATATCTATAATGTCTTTGAATTTTTGCGGAATTTTCGCATAATACTATATAGAAAAAATGAGACGAATAATCGGAATTTTGCTAGTAATAATTCTCCAGAGTGAGATACACGGTTGAAACTCAGTGTACGAAGATAGTTTTTAGTAAGCTATCGATCGGTATATTATAAGATAAAATCGTTTCAAAGGCACTTTCGATCACTTTAATTTGCTATACATTTTCAAAAAAAGAAGGAAACTGAAATATGTTTGAATCTATCATTATTCACACGCAGTGTTGTAAGACGGGCACTTTTTACGCATGCACCGCCATAATGGCTGATTGCAGTGGTATATTTATCATGCGGTGAAAATAATATGGTAGTGTTATAAGTGTGAAAGTATTAAGCAGACAAATTAAGTGAGTTGTACAATTTTTACAGTATTGTACATAGTACATCCTTTCTTAAATCACAAAAACTTTGGCAAAATTATGCACCGACGACCAGGATACACCTTTTTACCCTTACACATTTGCTTCATCGATGCTATTTTCGTGGCGTATGCGCAAAAAAACCCCGTCTAACAATACTGTTCACGTTACTGCATATCCGTAAGATGCGAAAGTCTCAGTCGGACAAATTCCAGAAAAATTAAGTGAATTGTGGAGTTCTTGCAGTGTAAAACATAGTACATCCATCCTTAAATCACAAAAACTTTGGCAAAATTATGTATCGACGATCAGGGTAGACATTTTATCCCTGCATTTCCTGCACTCATGTTATTTTCGTGGCGTATGCACAAAAAAAGCCCGTCTCACAATACTGTTCACGTTACTGCATATCCGTAAGATGCGAAAGTCTCAATCGGACAAATTCCAGAAAAATTAAGTGAATTGTGGAGTAACTTGCAGTGTAAAACATAGTACATCCATCCTTAAATCACAAAAACTGTGGCAAAATTATGTATCGACGATCAGGGTAGACATTTTATCCCTGCATTTCGTGCACTCATGCTATTTTCGTGGCGTATGCGCAAAAAAAGCCCGTCTCACAATACTGTTCACGTTACTGCATATCCGTAAGATGCGAAAGTCTTAATCGGACAAATACCGCAAAAATTAAGTGAATTGTGGAGTTCTTGCAGTGTAAAACATAGTACATCCATCCTTAAATCACAAAAACTTTGGCAAAATTATGTTACCGACGATCAGGGTACACATTTTATCCCTGTATTTCCTGCACTGATGCTATTTCCGTGGCGCATGCGCAAAAAAGCCCGCCTCACAATACTGTTCACACTACTGTATATCCATAAAATCTCGAATCAAATTAAATAAATCCATCGAAGGAATCGACAAAGCGACTTGGAGCTTTCACCGGGATAGAAGCGTCGATCCAGCGTGGCTGTCGCGTCGAGAAGACCATTAAAGATAGAGAAGCCGAAGGGAACCGAGGTGATTTACGTATGGCCGATACAGGTGACAAAAGAGCGTGCGAGCCTATTCGACGGAATAAAAGCTTTCGGTGAACGTCTATTACGAGCGAGTGTAACAGTCGACAATTGCCACGAACCCTTTTCACCTTGATCACTTCTCCGCGGCAGTACTACGCTAACGTCTCCTGAAGTATCTTATCCCACGTAGAGAGTAGAACGCGCGTGTCTTCCTCTTTTTTTTCTCTCGACTTCAGCCTAGTTCTCTTTTTCTCTTTCTCGTTCAATCGTGCGTCCATCGTACGGCGATAAATCCACGTAAAGGGCCCATATAAAACCTGCGGAGAGATCCATTCCTTCGGGGATTTCCTCTAGTGAACTGCACCCTCTTTACCACCCTCAGAGAAACCCTTCGTCCCCGTTCTCTATCTTTCTTCTGCTCCCATTCAATATACGATAGAAACTTTTCATAGTCAAATGATTCTGAAGTCTGAAGTCAACGGAATAGAGAATCGCATTATATTCTACGATGAAACTTTGGATGTCTATGCATAGGTATTGTAATATTCGTAGTGAGAATGAAATTTGTTTATTTGAAAGATTTTGACATCGATCTTAATAGATACATTATGGAAATAAGAACGATCTGTTTACTATTTTTTTGATTGACTTATTATCGGATACAAGTTAGAATTTATTGGTTATTATTGATATACATTTATCGTAGGTCTGACATTAACCACTGCAGAGCACCTAACCAACCTTAATGAATTCTCATAATTACACATCTGTATTGGATGAATAACAGTATTAGCCAACTATGGCTATGGATTAAAAGATATGAAATACTATGTGAATTTGACAGATTATAAGTTTTAAAATTTTTAAATGTTTAAACTTTCGAATTTTTTGAATGTTCAACTTTCCAAATTTACAAATATTTAAATTTCCTAGTTTTCGAATTCTAAATTTCTAAATTTCCAAATCTCTAACTCCCAAAATTTCCAATTTTTCAACTTTTTCATTTCTGAATTTTTTTAATTTGTACATTTGTAGATCCTCAGATTACTAAAGTTTCCACAATTTAAATCTTCTGTTCCCCTAAATCCCCCAATTTCTAGATACTCAAATTCCTGAATCTCCAAATCTCTGGATTCCTATACCTCAAAGCCCCAACTTACAAGCTTCCAAATCCCTAGATTCACAAATTCTTATATCATCAAATTTCTAGATTTCCAAACTCTTAGATGCTCAAATCCCTAGATTCCCATATCCGCATATTCTAAAATTTTAGGATCCTCAAATTCTCATGTCCCAAATCTCTATATTCATAAATTCCTGTATTATCAAATTTCTACGTCTCTAAAGTTTTAGATTTCCAAATTTGAAAATTCTCAAATCTTCTTATGCTCTGTAATCACTTGATCCACAAATTTTTACGTTTACAAAATTCGAAATCTCCAAATTTCGAAAAACACCTTTCTGGACTTAAGAGCCATTTTTTCCCCGAAGTGATAAATTATTTTTTTAAAGAGCCAAATATAAGTACATACATCGGTAATATGTATTAGAAAAAATAATATAACCATTATCTGCTGTGGAACGTGTATTGATTGTGAAATCAAAACATTCTATTTTGCGTAGTAACAGAACATATAAGTGAACGTATTAAAGAAAACGGAAACAGTTTTTGGTTTTGAGTGTAGCGTCGGTGAGTGTGGAGAGCAAGGTTAAGCTAAAGCTAAGTTTACATGCATGCGATCAGCCGCGCATTTTGATGTATGCGCAGGATTATTATGTTTGTTTGGCAACTGCAATATTGCAGTTAATTTTTCAATATGTACTATTAAACTACTCAAGAGCCGCAAGTATGATTCGACTGAGCCGTATGCGGCTCGCGAGCCGCAGGTTGCCGACCTGTCCTAGAACATAGCTTTGTTCCCCTAGCCTCCCAGATCCTCTGATTTAACACCCTGCGACTTCTTCCTGTCGGGGTACGTCAAGAACCCCGTTTACGTACCCCCACTACTGCAGAGAACGCATCAGTGCTGCAGTGCAGAAAATTGACAGGACTATGCTACAAAATGTATGGAATGAGCTCGATTATCGTCTGGACGTGTGTCGTGTCACCAAAGTGGCACATATTGAACATTTCTAGAGGGTGTATAAACTTGGTGAGTCCGTGGTTCTTTTCATACATCTTTCATGTGTGTACGTATAATACTTTTGAAGATACAGCCTTTTCAAAACGAATGAATCATTTATGCTAGCCCTGTATATAATCTGAAGATATGCAGTTCTTATTTTTTCCTTAGATCATTTAAAATTCCTATCCTTCCCCTACACTTTCTATTATTTAAGGGAATTTTAAACAGTATTCATTCCAATATAGAATTAAAAATCTGCATGCAAGTACGGTTACGTCTTAGCTAAAGGAAGTCTGTGTTGCACTGATTGTAGAAGATGAGTGGAAAGAAGTTATTACAAAACCTTATATCAATATAGGAGCTGCGCTTATGACTACACAATTTCTGCGGTACTGAAATATCATCTTGAGAGGGTCCATCTTTTCATCAGTTATTAAGTCTTTATTTTCTTACGCTTTCTTAGGCAGAACTGCACTGTTGCCCTTCAAGTTATTAGCACGTGATATACATTATGTGACTGGCTTTGATGCGCTACATACTAGTATCATATTCGTTTTTGGCGGAAGTTATATACTTTAGAGATATTCGTGGATGTTGATAATTATGGTAACATGGCACGCGTTACAGGCTGCTTTATAGTTTTAACTAAACTGACTTTTATTTCTTGGTTACATACAGTAAAGAAGAGTTTATCGAGCAGGATGTTATCCTATAAGTAAAAGACTAATCACTGTATCGATATTCAAAGCGAACAGACCAGCAATCATTGTGCTTATAAAACCAGTTCCGTATTTTTTATACACGTATTCCTGCATTTTTTTTCTTTTGCCTCTATTAGTCCAGGTATTTTATTAGTGCATATAGTATTAGTGTATTTTTGTTAGTATGTAGTGTGGAGATATAAACTGTACTGTAAATATACTACTGTGTATAATTATATGAGGTGTGGCCGGACGGGTGATTCTCCATGTAGAAATAAGTCGAAAGAAAGGAATAACATTTTTTCGTTTAACGTTTCGTTTTCGAGTCAATCGAATTTGAAAATTCCTTGAAGTTTCCTTTTGCATTCTAATGTTTACATCTTTTCTTAAAAAATGCGACTTTCTTCTACTTTTATTGTTTCGATCAGGCAAGCTGTGACAATGTCTACTTACAGCAATCTCGAATATGTCGATATGATAAAAGCTTTAGGAGCTTGTCATGCAAATGCAACAGTAGCAGCTGAATATTATAGGCAACAATTTCCAAATCGTCGCTTTCCGGACAGGAGAGTGATACACAGGACAGAGCAAAGATTAATTGAGTGTGGTTCTTTTCACAATTACCATAAGTCTGGTGGCAGTAGAAGATCCCTAAATTTAGAAACAGAATTAATACCGTTGCTAATAATCCTAAGATAAGTATACGAAAACTTAGTGCTCATCATAATACCAGTACCAGAACCATTGGTCGCAATAAATAACATAAACATTAACATTTCTTATTTAGAATACATATTTAAACCTAAAGATGGTATAGTGCACTGGATAGAATTTTCGAAGTTGATTCTCTTGAAAATAAAGCGATAAACGAAAAAATGTTATTCCTTTTTTTTGACTTATTTTTACATGGAGAATCACCTCCTGCTCGATTGTACTATCCGTCCGGTCACACCCTGTATAACAGTTCAAATATGTTAGCGATATTCTGAGTGTAAGAAGATAAATTTAGACCCACTAGAAGATCTTATAAAGTGTATTCAGTTGCCGCATTTACTTTGATGATATTTTATATCTTTGATAAGTTTGTTCAGTTTCGATAAAAACAAATATGATATTCATATTGAGCACATTAAAACGACTAAAATAATATGCATCATGTAGTACAGATGTATATTTATATCTTAAAGACACTACAGGTTACGTTCATAGTTAATTTCAAGTTAAATACAAGAAAAATACATGTCTACCAAAATATAGTGTAGTTTTCATTCAACATATCAAGACGATTAAAATGATATACAGGGTGTACCAGTTTTTTATCGTCAAACTATATTAACATATTTTATAAGATTCTATAAAAGATGAAAGAATGTTATATCACATAGGGTTGCAAACATTTTTTTAAAATGTTATAACAAAAGTGCGAAATAACAACGGACTGCATTGTGGTTCGATATCACATACAGGATGTTTTAGTTTTTCCGTATAACTTTACTAGCATATTCTATAAATAAAAATAAGAACAAATGTTTACATGAACATAAGCTTCAGAATATCTTATAAGCTTCTGATTATCTTTTCGTACAATTTTCCGATAAAACATTTAAGAGTTTATGTTTACATAGCATTTTTTATTATTTTTATTTATAGAATATGCTGATAAAGTTTTAAGTATAAAACTGGGACACACTATATGTGACATGGAAAGTCAAATCAATCCGAAGTTATTTTGTACTTTTGTTATAATTTTTTAATAATGTGTTTAAAACTCCATGTTAATATAATATCTTACTCTTATTTTTGCGTATGGAATATCTTGATAAAGTTTAGCAGTAAAAAAGTAGAATAGTCTCTCATTAGGATAGTCTGCATAATATGTGCCAAAAGCTTAAGGGGAATAACGGTAAAGTTCAGCCCTTTCTTATTGTGCAAACTTCCCATGCCACCTGGCGTTATACAGAGTGTCCTAATAATCATGGAACAACCAGAAAAGAGCTGATTTTTTAAAAAGAATGAATAAACATAAAGAATAATACTTGTGTATGCGGTTTCATTTTGGAAAAGAAGTACAAGTATAAGAAAAAGCCTAGATGGGTAATTGCTTTTGATAGGTACTGTATATGTTATAAGTAGCACACTGTATATCGAACCAGTCACCGCACCTATAATAAACTATCCTCATGCTCGACTTAAGCCGATATTACGCTCCGTTTTCTTTTGTCGACCGGTAAATTGCACGATTGTTAGGCGGAGCAGGAGAATAAGACAAAGGGAAGGATGGAAACGGATGGATAGCGACGAATAGAGCAGTGAAACTATGTTGTCGGATTTTACTAACTATTTGACACTTGCAGTGAGTGGCCAACCATTATTATATTCGAGAGATTTTTTTAAAAAATATGCAACTTTAATTAGCAATTTTAATTAATTTATCAGTATTATTAAAACTTTATATATTTTGGAATAAAAGACGGATGTGGATATAATATTGTTTCGGGCGTTTGTTAGTAGTTGAATGAAAATCATCTTCAACAAAGGCCTGAAGTGACCAACCAAATTTAAATAATGTTATATTAATAGTTATTTGATTTTTATGTTTTTAGGATTGTAAACAAGGCATAGTGATGAAATATTAAATAATTGTATTTTTTTGTCGATTTATGTTTAAATATTTTTACTTTTAATTGCGTGTATTATTGTGAAAAAATAATATATTTGTAACAAAATGTACAATATGTTATATTGAAAAAATAATGTATTATATTGCAACATTATAATAAATAGAAGTGGATCAATTAAAGTGGTCAAACATGGAACTTTTGTTTTAGTGTAATAACTTGGCCACTCACTGTAACACTGCTCTTATTATCATAATCGTATATGATAATTACATATCGTAAAGCTGGATGGAATCAGCCTTAGTGATTTTATTACACTGTTAATAGTGTTTTGAAGTAAGTCTGTTCTGTATTCCATACATTAATGTGGATAATAAAAACATCAATCTGCTTGTACTTAAGCTTGTCATAGTATCAACATAACCTAAAATATTATAGTATACTTATTACCATTTTTGTGACATTGTAAAGTCACAAACATTCTTCAAAATGCCAAAGGAAAAAAATTGCACACCCAGTGAATAAAAAGGAAAATAACTGAATAAATGAATTTATTATAAATCAAATATTTTCATCCTAAAAATACCACTATGACTTTCTTTTATTAAATGATGAAAATTAAATTAACACACATTTCATATTTGACAGAGTAATAATTGATAGGACATAACATGAATATTGGTTAATTGTTGCGCCATATGAACATTATTATTTCGTTTGAACACAAAAATGTTACCCTTCGAATAAACGTATTTATTTATAATTTTATGTTATCTAAACGCGATAGAAAATGCAATTATTTTAACTGCTTCCTTTATCGTTTGATCACTGGGACATTTACCATAATCGATATTCTTATGGAACTGGACAAGTTTGCCTAACCTTTCAATAATCTGTACTACCCTTGCGTGATAGTAGGCATGTTCCACTGCTGAAGTTAATGTGTTAACTGTTCGCAAATCCCATCAATTTTCCTGGAGTTTCTTTTTCGAGGCAACACCAGAAGCGAACACTCTTCGATCCGTTCTCACACCCTTTTGCACCACCGACTCCTCATCAACATGTATTTTCACAACAAGTCGCGTAATTCTCGTTCATCTAATCGAGAAGTGCGGCGAATTGCCTACGAACACGCTGCTCGTTTCACCTGCAATGCACTTCCGGTTGCTTTAACAGGGCCCCCGACTGGCGTTATTAATCTGAATCGCGTGTAGCTCTCGTTAGAGACAGACGAAAGTTGCGTGTGTCTGTGTGTGTGCGTGTGCTTCTGGAGCGTCTGCTGCTTTCGCGAAAGCAATTTCTTTTCGATTGGCGTGTTATTAGTCGAGACGGGCGCGGGAACCGAAGGTAATGGAGCCAGAGCAACGCGATCGTACCGGAAACGATCAGTTTCCTGGGGATTCGAGTTCCCGTGCAGAGTACCAAGCCGCTGCTTCGAATCTATCTTCTTGCAATGCGAGCTAATTTCCTGCTGAAGGATGTCCGCGTTACCTTCAGAGTCTCGCACGTGCACATGCCAGGAAATTTAAATAATTTCATTGATTTAATTCGCCACGAGGCAGTTTCTGGTACGTGCACATATACGCAAGATACTATCCCTCGGGATACCACTTGCTTCTATTCCTTTTAAATCATTCTTTTCGAAGAAATCATTAGTAGAAACTCGGACAGACTGTCCTATGGACGATTGCTTCATCGACTTTCTCGCTCCGAGTGATTTGCTCGTTACACGCTGTTTTATCGTACAATTTTAGGTTTGAAATTTTAAGGTTAAAATTGTAGAATAATGATTTTTGGATAAAAAATTTAGAATAAATTGTAGGATTATAATTTTTGGATTCAAATTTTAGAGTAAATTGGAGATTAAAACTTATAAGACTTGTAGATTAAAAGTGTTAAGTTTATAATTTTAGGATTACAATGTTTTAGGTAAAATTTTAGGTTAAATATTATGGTTATACTTAAAGGTTATATAATACTTAAACTTTGAGATTAAAGATAAGATGTACTGATTTTAAAAGTAGATGATGTTGATTTCCTGCAACTAAAATAATATTTTTATATCTGTTTTTCTTTTAAACATGTTTTTCGTAGAGATGCTGTCATTAACAATTGATAAATTATTATCAGTATTTTAATGATATTTAAAGATCAAGTGTAGTAATGGTTAAAGTTCAAAGCTGCGATCTTCACGGGTGGCAGGAAGTACAAATAATGCAAAAAATAAATAGAAATAAAAATATAATAAGTACTAACTATCAAAAATAAATAAAAATTGCAAGAAAATAATTACAAATAAATATTAAATACTAAAACTACATAGAAATAACAATAAAATAAATGCAAATACACAAATATAATTATACGAAGTGGAATTTTTATGATAAAATAATTTTTGTATTGCAAATTTATGACTATTTCATTATAGATACTGCACTTCGGTATCTTTTTATAAGATCTACTTAAAAATAAAATTGATCGTTTGACAGAGTAAGTTATAGTATTCCAGATTAAATCAATAAGAATAGTTGTTTTGTTATTGTATTATAAAAATATGTTTTTGTACAGACAGATTTGAATTTCGTATGGCCGAACATTTTATTACTACATTAAGAATCAACACTTAGGAATACGACCATCACCTTAGTTGACTTAATGTTTTAATTTATCATTAAAATCTGTTTAGTTTCATTCAAATTTCAAATGTAACCTAATTCACTCTAATCCGATACATAATTTTATAATTCAAATCTAATTAATCTAAATTGAAGTTAGATTCCGTTACATTTGAAATTTAAATTAAAATTTATAGAAATTCTGTATGTGTACTATCTAAATTTTTATAACGAAATGTTTTTGATCATCTGACTATAACGTATTATGGTAAATCTGCACGGTACAAGTGTTTAACTACACGAGTAAAAAAAATATTTGTAATACATTAATTTAACGAAACTATAAATGTTTTATGTTCATATATGTAATGTTTAATTTAGTTTTGTAGTTCAACCTTTTTGAAGGTTTTTACCTTCATACAAAAATTTGAATTACTACCAGCAAAATGTGTATAATAACAAAGAAGGCCAAAATAGATGGTCAAGACGTTACTCACATCAGAACAATTGAAGTGTTTCTTCTAAAATTGGTCTGAAACGTTCTACTTACTAGATTAAAAGAAAATTACATTTCTTCTAAAATATTGTGTAAAATAAAGTGTTGCCAATTTTGAATTTTTTTAATCAAATAAAGACCCTACTTTGGACGGTACATAATTTAGACTTGTATAACAGTATATTATTTAAATTTTTTTAGAAAGAAATTTGTCATCAGAAATCTACTATGTGTACACAAATCAACTATAGTCTTAATACACACTGTTGTTAAAAAAATACGAAAAAATAATCATACATAATATTCAAACACTCTATTTTCATTAAAAAACTTTATTCCAAAGAAGTATTTTTATCGCTTTGAAATAAATTGCCAAAAATGCAGCATTTTTGTAACTGATCATTGAGCTGTCTTGGAATTTAACGACGATAATGTTATTTCTCCATAAATTCTGCAGTTTCGAATAATTATGTACCTCTGGCGTAACCTATGTGGAATATTTAATAGTACAATTAGCCTTTCGAGAAAGATAATTTCGCTCCAACATATAATTCGATCCTTCTGTTGGTTATGTTACGATTTATTTTATAGAGCGCATAAAATGCAGCTTAAGTTGGTGTTTACTCGAACCAGGTATCGCAGAAATGGGACAAAAACTGCTAGGTCGAATGATTCTTCGAACCGGAAGTTTGCCAAGTATGTACCTTCCGTGGTAGCAGCCGCTTACGTAAAACCTCGGACATACGTGCATACGTTTGATTCCCATCAGTTTCCATTAATCGGCGTAATTATTCGCGATCGCGAGCTCGTAATCTCTCCTTGGAATTCCATGATTTTATTACGCTAACGTTGCGAAGCTATGGAACGTATTCGAATATGGCGCGCCGATTAATTTCAATCCTGCTTACAGGCCCTCGTTACAGGAAAATTTACACGTATCTACCCACGATATCCGCTTTAGAACATCCGATTTAAACGTCCACCGATTTTAATCGCTTAACTCAGGTAATTTTCAGCCTGTAAACCGGTAAACGAACATCGACAATGAATGAGCCACTTTTATTTGAAAGCGGGGAATGCCAAGAAAATTGATTAAGGGTATAAGGGTTTGTACAAACTCATTCACCTGCATTTACTTATGTATACAGCGAGTCATGATCAAAATTGTACACCACAAATCGTTTTTCAACTTTGGCCAAAGAATGTATAAGTGTACAAATGTATAAATATGTATAAATATATAAATGTGTATGAATATGTATAAAGGTATGAACGTATATAAACGTATAAACGTGTATGAATGTATACTGTTTCTGATACCTACTTTGCATTATTTTTGAGTAGCAGAAAAATAATTATCAATGATTAAACAGTTTTATGTTATTTTGAAGGCAATGAGTACAAAAAGGAAAAAATATCAATATTCCAAGAAGGATATATAAAACGCTCTTATCTGTATAAAATCTGAGGTGTCTATAATTTTATTTTTTAAAAACATACTAAATAAAAATATTTTAAACTTAAGACAAAAAAATGACGGTATATGAAATAGCAATATTTTGTTATGTGGTAGTAATTATTTGAAGCTAGTGAATTTACAAAGGTAGATTTTCAGAAGGTAATAACAAATTTGTTTGTCAATTAAAGGTATTAAATAAGAATAAATCAAAATAAAAACTTATGATTTTGGTTGAATAATGCAAAAACTATACAATAGTATTATCATTCAGTAATTTGAGACAATAATGTGAGATTCTTTTTGGGTTGTATAGATGACGTAACTGAGCCTAAGATTTATTCTTCGATCTGATTTCGATTTTCGTTCATAGGTAAGGGTACGTTTATGGTAAAAAGTGAATGTAGATGATAGCAAGCCTATACAGCCATTACCAAATCTAACTTTCATAGGAAAATTAAAGAATTTATAAATTTATGAATTTGGGAATTTACGAAGTTGTAAAGTTGAAAATTTAAACCTTGAGAGTTTGGAAATTGTGGGATTTGGAAACTTGAGGTGTACGGACTTTAGAAATTTGGGAAATTGGGAAACTAGGTACTAGGGAAGGTGATAAATTGGGAAATTGAAAATTGAAAATTTTGGGAAATTAGGAATTCAGAAAATTGGAAAATTGGGAATTTTGAAATTTGAAAAATTGACAAATTAGAAATTTTAGAATTTAAGAAATATAAAAATGAAGAATTTCAGAATTTGGGAAATTAGGAATTGGGGAGATTAATAAGTTAGAAAATTAGAAATTTAAAAATTTGGGCATTTGGAAATTTGAATATTCAGTAATTTGGGAATTTGAAGATTTGTAAATTTGTAAATTGGAGAATTCACCGCCTGAACATTTCCTAAGGATGCTGTCGTACGAGCGTTCAAGATAGCGTCCGTTACGATGGACGTTGATTCAAACTGTTAAATGTATAACATGTATCGATAACGATGCGAGAGTTAAACAGTTTTTTAACGTAGCTATCTTTCCGATATACACAGTATACATATCAGTAATCGGATGATCCATTACCTCGATTAGGATACTGACGAAACGATGCTTCGAAGTAATCTCGAAAACAGGATCGTCTACGGATGACCTTTTTTCCTGACCACAGTTTATCTTCGACGGATGATTGAACGATCCCTATTTATAAATCTATATTCTTGATGGTATTTAGAATTGAAAAAATAAAACCACTCCTCTCCGTGCATTCCAAAGTGTATCATTGAAACCAACAAATTTACAAACTAAGGTACATTTTCAAGTAGTTATAAAAAACTTTTTCTTGAATTAACGATATTAAATACAAGTAGAAACTTATGCTTTTTGTCAAGCAATACAAAGCTTACGAAATAATGTCAGTGTCATTTCTTAAAGTGTCAGTAATTGAGCCTCTTATCCTGCTTAAAGAGAGTGAACAGTAGAGAAACCCTGAGGCTACGATGAACATGACTACCCTAAGGCTTGCAGCATCTCCAAGTTCACGCAATTTAAGTAATCATTCCATAGGAAACGTTACTGCGGTACTCTTGAAATTTCAAGGTCATTCATTTCCTCCGTGGCAGCGTTTCGATCGAGCGATTAGGCGCAGCGATCGGATCGTTCGCTGACATCTTCTCCAAGACACATAACAGAGTGCCGCGGGTTGAATTTATCGGCGGATAGATCAGCCTTTAGAGTCCTTAGAGTGTTAAATGACGTGTGGTATCCGCAGAATCTGAAGCCCGATCCGCGATCATCTCTCCCCGCGGCTTTTCTCCACGTCAACCCCCTCTTACTCCTTCGTCCTCGTCATCGTTCGCACACCGGGCTCCCCCCGTTGCCCGGGATCCTTTACGCGTGTATACGCTCGGCTCGCGTTTTGCTTGAACACTCGTGTACAAGAAGGCAAACGAGAGACTCCGCAGAATGAAGACGTGCGTTCTGGCACCGTGCAATCGCAGGTGGTCAATTAGAATCCGCGTTCTCTCGCGCACCACGGTAATCGGGCCTTTACAGCTACCCATTTTTTCTGCATTTATAATTACGAGGCCTGCGGCAATAACCACGTTCCTCGTAACGATCCACGCCTTTCCTTTACCCAGACACTCGTTTCGTTCCTCCTTTCTTCCGTCCTTTGGACGCTCTAACTTCCTGTTCGGCTTCGATATTGAGAACTACGGATGCTTTCAACGATTAGGTGGTTTGTATAACTGCTGGTGCGTGAACAGAATGTTAAATGGTGTGTGATGATGTTTGTACCTTCTTCGCAACTGACTGTAATGGACTCCTGTAATATGGGAACGGGTGCTCGCTCAATCGGTAATACCAGGAGAGTCTAGTTTCAGCGAACTTGAAGTGTCTTTCTATACAGGGTGGTTCACCACATTTTGCCATCTAGATTTACGTCATTATTATTATTCATAGCAAACAATGTTTCAGATGGAGTTGAATGGTTTTGAGAGGTGCACATTCTGACGGTATATTTTTTTTGTAGGTGGACGTGTAAAGAAGTTACGAAGGTCATTAATGTTTTTTTAAATGGAATCATATATTTTTTATTGCATCAGCTGATGCTCCTTCATATTCTTTACAAAAAAGTATTAATCTATTTATGTAAAAAAATCATTAGTTTATGAGATATTTTAATTCTAACTTGTTAGGAAATCGTGACTTTCTGGTCAATATTATGAATTCAATGTGATAATGTAGTAAGAGAGCAGGAATTATCAATGTAAATATTTACATTTTCTGTGTTGATAATTCTTGCTCTCCTACCTATTGTGAAATTTAGTCGCTGTTTGAATCTAATACGGTGAATACGACGATACGGTGAATTATCACTTCATAATGAAGTATTCTAAAGAAGAAAAGATAGACATGTTATCAATTTCAATATCATCAATGAGTGTAATAAAATAACATCAGATACACTACGCAATGTTAGTGAGTCATTAACTTCTCGATTCAGAAAGTGTTCTGATGCAAATGGTCGCCACATTGAACCTTTTCTGTAAATAGACATTAAAATTAAAATATCTCCTAAACTAATGATTTTTTTACATAAATAGATTAATACCTTCTTGTAAAGAATATGAAGGAGCATCAGTTGATGCAATAAAAAATATATGATTCCATTTAAAAAAACATTAATGACCTTCGTATCTCTTTTACACGTCCACCTACCAAAAAAATATACCATCAGAATGTGCACCTCTCAAAACCATTCAACTCCATCTGAAACATTGTTTGCTATGAATAATAATAATGACGTAAATCTAGATGGCAAAATGTGGTGAACCACCCTGTATATCAGTGTTATGTCTATCATTGATGTATCTTCCATTTTTAATTTAACTGAATGTTATTTTATAAATAACTATTTATTTTTTAAGTAATATTATTTATTTATACGTATACTTTGTTTTACAATGTAGACGTAATTTTTGTTTCTAATGCGGAAAGTATTGATCGTGGTTTTTCCTTTTTTCGAAAGTTCTTTCCCACGAGGCATTTCACTTGAAAACCTTCATAAACGAATCTTACGAATGTAACACGAAACAAACAAATATGCGGAATTTATTTATTTATGAAGCTCGATCGACACCAACATAAAGAAAATATACAAAGTTGATATATTTATAAAACGTTTTATGTAACGCAACTTAATATTTGCATTAATATGTTAATTTTCTGTTACACAATTTGTTTACGCACTACGAATTAGCATTTAAAGAATACTAATCATAAATTCCTACCATATTATCGTTGAAAATATAAGGGGCTGATATATTTAACGCACTACTACTTTTAATCAGTACATTCGTCAAACGAATATGCACGAGCGTTATAAATGACCTAAAATATCGCTATTGCATGTAAAATCAAGATGGTTACGGTCACCAGACTGCCGGGACTTTTGATTTTACCAGAGGAATTTATTTTGGACCGTTGATACGTGACTTACACTAAATTTCCATCGGTAAAAGTGTGCACGAGCGGGCACGCGGTCGACGTGCACGAGCGATCGCAAAACGGCCTTGCTCGATCGGTATAGACCGGTTACCATGTGCACGATTGCACGCCTGTTCTCCGACTTTCATGCTCGGGCCTTAAATTTCACTCCAGCAAATCCCTCATTTCGCTGGTATTATCGATTAACGGCTTTCACGATCGTTCGTCGACAGTGCAGTTTGGCCAACCGTGACGTTCTTAATCTCGGCTCGGTGACCACCTCGGGCTGTTTCGCCTTCTCCTTCAAACGGCACTCCATTTATTTGATAGACTTTGAAGTTTCGAGTAAAAACGTGAACACATGAAGTCTGTATATGGTGTTCCCTTTCGAATGTTAACTGCTGAACGTATTGCATGCTTCCGTAGAAAGGGATCAAATAGGATTTATAGGTTTACTATTTTAACTATAATTGTAGTTTAACTATATAAACTATATTATTGCAGAATAATAATATAACAAACATTCAATCTTTTAACACTTCTAGATTTTACGTTGAATTATCTTGAGACACGGTTTTATTTCTTTTTAGTTTTACTCATTTTCTTTAAGAACCATATAATCCTTTTTCATCGTCCTCTGGAGTGGTACATACATATATATTTTGAATTTCTAATCTTGTAGAAAATTACTATTGCATACACTGCATCTTCTATATTCCCTA
Organism: Megachile willughbiella; assembly: GCA_945859595.2. NCBI lineage: Eukaryota > Metazoa > Arthropoda > Insecta > Hymenoptera > Megachilidae > Megachile > Megachile willughbiella. The sequence goes on from OX243796.1 coordinate 19,715,057, forward strand.
TATCGCGATTTTCCCTATGTAAATTTCCCCTACTACATTGACATTTTCGCTCGGTAAATCTTCTGTTCATATATTATTTTTCTAAGAAAAACTTAAAAAGATTATCAATCCCAATCTGATTTAAACGAATAATCTTGTTACAATATCAATATCAACATGTACAATTGACAACGTGAAAATTTTTTAGCAAAAGAGAGATCTAGGTATTTCGATATTTTGTATACTTTTACCCTGCCAACGATTTACGTGAGTTCTGCTGCCTGATTACATTAACCGTGCAAAAAGTTTGGAATTGTAAGATTTTAGGTCTATTTCGTGTAACAAAATCGAACAACTAAATTCTACATCCTGTTTCGTTCGACGTGACGGTTATGTTGTGATAAAAACTGCATTCTCGTGGACTGAACACGAAACGTTATGTCATAGTCAGCCATAAAGGAAACGAGTTCTTTTGAAAAATATTCAGCGAAACGAGGTCGAATGGATTAAATCTTTCGTACCGGTGGTACCATTCAAATCACTTTTTTCCCGCGGTATATTTGACTGCTAAAGACACGTTAATGATTTGAAACACTATTAATCACGTCAATGTTACGGTTCGTTTGATGAAATAATTTCAATACAGAAATTTGTTTCCATTCTTGATTGATTGACGAGAAAAAACAGCTAAATTATGATATCAAGTGTGACCAATCACGGACCTGTTCACGGTAGAACAGTATCTCTCAAGAAATAAAATGACTGTTAAAATTCGAACGTTCATTTTCATTCATAAATAGATTCTATGATCTTCCGATACCAAAGATCGATTTCTTATACACTTCAATGTCGAAATATTAATGTAACTTAATTTTCAGAGGTTTTTGTGTGATACATAGATATACAGCATATTAGTGTGCAAATAAATAATACAGTTTCCTTGTAATATTTAAAAAAATTAATTTTCCCGCTCTTTTTCAATTATGTGCGGTAGATATATAGTGTTCTATTAAGATGGAATAATGAATTATTAAAAAGTTGGTTTAACAACTGATTGATTGTAAAAAGCAAAATTAACTGAAAAATTTGTTACTTCTTTTCAAAATAGATCGTAGACTCCGTTTAAAAATTTGAGTTATTTATTTGCGCATGTACCGCGCGTTTCTGCCTTATTGTTTAGAAGAAGCGGTAAATTCAAACGTAAAGAAAACTCTGCGCTATACATACATCGGTTTATATTATTACATGAAATAATCGTTGCATGAAATTAAATAGTGCTGATAAATAACTTATGGTTTGTTTAGAATAAATATCGTTTATTGAAGAAAAAGTGTAATGAAAATATAAGGCAACGCTGAGTTCGCGCTGCAATTCTATGAGTTAAGAGCCTGTAGATATTTCATAATTTGTAGATAGCTAACATAACAAGAATCTCGTTTCACTCGTAGTTCATCCGCAGACATTTCTACCGTTTTATGTTATTAATTAAGTTAATTTATACTATCAATACCTATCAGCAGTACTTTATACAGCAACGTTTCAACTGCTCTGGAACGACGCGACGGAAAAAGCAGAGTCGGGATTCCATGCGTGTAACACTCCACGCAGGAAATCTGTCTTCGACTTATCGATTTGCTCTTATACCAGTTTCCTGTTAGCTTGTTTCGCTAGATTCTCAACGATTTCCGACCGACAAACCTTACATGTGCATAAATGCTCACCGATAGTTAAATAAACGTCAACGTCACCATCAGAACGATCATGATTGCATCTGTTTCATTTATGCGATCGTTTATGAATCACATATAGCGGCTTATTAAAGATCGGAGAAGAATTATGTTCGCTAGAGTAATGACTTCCTATCCATAATAATAAGTATAGAGATAAAAATCTCTTACTGTATGCATGTTTCACAAAAAATGAGGAATGGCACAGGTGCAAGAGTACTATTCATTGTCCGACTATCTAGTGTTGTACGGTTTTTGAGGTACATGTACGATTTGTGATCGCTTTAAGGATTCTTGTACCATTTATTGACACATAACTGAACAATATATACTCATAGGAAAGTCGAAATTATGCCACTGTACTCCAAAATAAATAAAAAATCAAAATATTGTAAGTTGAACAATATTCTGGATATAGTTTTAATTATATTATTATAGAAGATTATTTTGCACCATTTGTGACCACTTGTGGAATTAGTGATGTGAGTGGTGAAAGTTTTGTTTGTTTGATGAAAGGTTTGTTCGTAATAAGATTTCGGTAAATTACAAATGTTTGTCATTAATAAACAGTATAAACTTAAACAAAAATAATAATGACAGGTAATGTTTACATCACTTCTTTTTTACTAGTAATATATTTTACTTTTCTTGTCTTTCAACTTTTACTTTTTTTCTAATTTTATAGCTTTTTATCATTCTACTTTTCCCTGTGTTTTTTACACTTTCGTTTCTAATTCCGATATTTTTTGCAAATTAAATGACTTATACAAAACTTTTTAGTTATATTTCCCTATGACAATGAAACATAAGAAAGATATTCTTCAGAAGAAATGAGAAAATTTTTAAATTTACAAAATTGAAAATTTCTCAATTTTTAAATTTGGGAAATTGAGAATTGAAGATTCAGAAATTTGGGAATTTGGAAATAGTAAATTTGAAAATTTAAGAACTTAGAAACCTAGAGATTTAGAAATCCAGATATCTAGAAATATGAAAATTTAGAGATGTAAAAATCTAGAAACTTAAAAGTATTGAAGTTTGGAAATCTAGAAAGGAAATAAAAATATTTGGAAACCTAGATTTAAAAATCTAAAAATTTAGAAATTTAAAAGTTTAGAAATTTTTAAATCTACAAACTTTTAAATCTAGAAATTAAAAAATTTCAGAATTTAGGAATTTATACATTTGGATTTATGGAAATGACAAAATGTTGTGATTTGTAATTTAGGAAACAAATATTTGTAATTTTGGAAGTTCAGAAATTAAAAAATTTGAAAATTTGTAATTATGAAAGTTTCAAAATATCCAATATTGCAAATACAACAAATTACTATAAATATAATAAAATATTCGTAAAAATGCAGTAACTTATTAGTGTATTACCTGTGTGCACGTATAATAGTAGAAAATAATTTGAGAATTCATTTGGACAGTAAAACTGGCAGAATTTCTTTTTTTGTTCATATAAAAAATACAGAAGAAAAGCAATTTTTCTTTTTACTAACCTATTATTTAGATAAAGTAGTTAAAACTATAAAAATGTTACAGTTTATAAATATATTGATATGTAACTATGAAATCATTAAAATATACTGCATTTTTCTTTCTGATATTTACTCTCATATCAAATTTGATATTTATAACGGTAAATTTTAATAGTGCTCAAAAATGAAACCAAACATGAGCAGAACTATTGTATAGACAGCCACAAACCGTACAAAATGAATTTACTATTTCAACCTATAATAAATTTTGAGACTGGTGTTCCTATATAATTTATTAAAATATACAGTTTCTTTATTCCACATTGTATAATTTTGCAAATAAACACGTGTAAAATGATAAAAATTCTTAAGCTAGCCACAAACGGTGCATGTACCCTAGAAACAAATGCTATTTTATATTTATGTTATCAAATCGTGTCCAAATTTCTCGTACATTAAAATCTACCATGTGGTATTCAAAGCTCAATACCCTTCTCATTCCTTACTGAAGTATTCGTGGCTTTAGATAGCGAAGAAAATACGTTTTCCTCTTATCTTCGACAAACTTCTTCCTTTGAATCAGTAATGGACCACTATTAAGCTTGAGTACAACCAGAACACCGATAATGTATCCTTCCTTGTGTTGATCACCTTGCACAGAGAATGTCGAATAATTATATTTTCCATAGGCGCTGATAATTGCAAAATACCGTAAGTTAATAGAACGAAACGTAGATAAACGAAGGGAGACGAAAGAAGTGCTGAAGAGGAGAGGGTGGAGAAGAAGAGTACGTATACTGGTGGGATAAATATTATGGGGGAGGCTGTTTGATAGGGAGCATAAGCGGCGAGTGGTGAGTGCACCGCAAAGACTCCCTGCCAAGATAGTGCCTACCGAAGAAAAACAAATGACAGGCGTTGTTAATTGGCAGCCTCTAGATGGCAATTAAGATTAATAACAAGTTAGCAATCGGCGGCCACCGATGTCTGCACGCATATCCACATGCATACAGGGTGCTTCATATGGGTTTCACTTCATCGATGAACGAATGATACAATTATTAAATAAACATTTTTTAGTATGGACCAAGAATAAAGTTAAGATTGCCATAAGTTTTCCATTTGATAGTTGTTTTTATTCTATTCTTTATACAATCCAGCACATTGAATGGAAATAATTTTTAGGTTAGCTTCAAAAAATAACGTCACACGATTTCCTGTTTTGCAAGGATTTTTCTATATAAGTACATAGAATGGACATAATTCTCAATTATTTTGACAAATAACGTTACGTAAATAATTATGGTTTTTTTCCGCGAGGATGATTTTTTTATATGTGTGCATAGAGAGTGGAAATAATATTCAGTTAGTTTAGAAAAATAACGTTATGTAAATAATCACGATTTTCTATTTCACACGCACGATTTTTTTATGTAGATATATATAAGTATTTAGAAGTATACAGAGTAGAGATAATTTTCAATTAGTTCCGAAAAATAACGTCACGAAATGTATTGTGTACAAAATTGGTTTATTTTGTATTTTAATTGTAATCTTTTAATGAAGTATTAAAAAGTCTATATTTTTACATTGCTTCCTTAATTTTTCTCCTAGAATGTGCTGGTAAGTTTTGTGAAAGAAAACTGAGACACCCTGTATGTTTTACAATTGGCTTTCGTTATATTGCTACTAATAGATACTGCTATTAGTCGTTGAGACACTCGTTGACTATGAAAGGAGTACATAGTGCATGTTTCAAATGCATAAGCACTGTAAATGATTTTAAACTAGGTGTATTAGATATAACATTTTGTAACTTAAACTAAAAAAGAGAAATATGGAATCTGTTATGTTATTGCCGGTGTTCGAATGGATGGCCATTCGACTCCAGACTATTGATAATGCGGACAGATGGAATTGGAAACGTTACGAATCATTTGCACTGGAATTTAGCTACATTCTCTTCCAATTCCTTTACTTAGATCATTAATAGATATAGGATTTTTGCTGTACACTTTGTCTTTGACATATCTCTATAAACAAGAAGCCAAGAAGGAATGCGGTGAGATTTCTATCGTGTAAGTTAATCTTTTTGAAACCTCAGATATCCGTGTTCTTAAATAAAAGTAACAAATAAAGTCATACTGCCTTCTGATTATTATCAGATCCTTCCTAACAATGATTAATAATAATAATCAAATAAATGGAAGATTATATTTTATTCTCATGTTCTATTTGAATTTACATATACATATTAACGAAATAGTACAATCTATCATTTGTACAGTTTAAAATAATTTAATTTCAAATATCGCGTCAAAAGATGAGTACCTAACCTGTACAGGGTGTTACCTGTAACGCTACTCACGATTTTTCACCCAGTTGCAGCCACCTTACAAAAAAAAGTTTAGAACAATATTTGTAGAGTATGAAGTGCACAATAGATATTAGTAAAGCAAATTTCGAAAACAGTTTGTTTTCTTGGCAAAGTCAAGGTCACCTTGGGTTTTTTAAATAGGAACATACATTTTTTTTTATTCATAGTTTTAGAGGGGATCGAGACGAATTCAAAACACATATTACATGATATTTTTATTAACATATTTTTCGATTTACAGGAGTGGAAATGTGAAGTACTTAGCTTTTGACTTTGGTAGTGTAACCATTATTTGATTCCAAAGAGATTACTGAATGTAAACACACGACTAGAATGAAAGAAAAATAGACTTTATTTAATTACATGTTCAAATGCATTCCACCTTCCATCAGGCAATATTCCGCTCTTGTACCTCGCATTTCCACTTCTGTAAATCGAGTAATATGTTAATAAAAATATCATGTAATATATATTTTGAATTCGTCTCGACGTTCTCTAAAGCTATGAATAAAAAAAAATGTATATTCCTATTTAAAAAACCCAAGGTGACCTTGATTTTGCCAAGAAAACAAACTGTTTTCGAAATTTGCTTTACTAGTATCTATTGTGCACTTCACACCTTGCAAATATTATTCTAAACTTTTTTTTGTAAGGTGGCTGTAAGTGGGAGAAAAATCGTGAGTAGCGTTACAGGTAATACCCTGTATATAAAAATGGAAGTAATCAAAGGGTGTCTTGTAAGATTCCTTTGTTCCTGTTAAATATACAAAAGAATAGTTTCAAATATTGCGTCAGAGGGTCACGTCACTATTAATCACGAAATGGAGCAGATTGTGCAAGACGTAAAATAAAGAAACTTGTTCTTATTCTTGGCACGATCACGTTACATAGTCGCTAATAAAATATATTATGCTTATATAATTAAAGTTACAAATTTCTAATAATCGTATACAGTATTACTTGTTTCTTGTTAATTTCTATTTAATGTATAATAAATATTACCACGCAACAGAGTTGTTTATTCCATTAAATTTTCTAAACAATCCAACAGTTGCAAATTACTCGTGCATAATGTTGGAAAGATATTCTTTAACCTAATCTGTTAACCATCTCCCGTACAAGTTTATCAATATTAATGTTACAGTTTAAGCACGTTATAGTGCATTTTCAATGTAATTGGTATTGAATTTTACACCTTCCTCGTTGTTACCTGTCTTGACCTGCCTCAAGGGTCTTGGGCGCCGAGCACACACATCGAGCGTGCGAGGAAAAAAGATCGTATATCAAGTAGTCGTAGGTCGAGAATCAGGTACAGTTAGGGCTCCATTCACACCACAGGTATATACGCACACATATACACACGCACTTGATGCGGAGGCAGATGATACCTAGTCAATGAAACGGATAAAGGCTGCATGTTTTATAATTCACGCTACAAATGAAATTATTCTGGGTGGGTTAAACGCCGTAAAGAAGCTTAACATAATATTAAAATGAAAATATGTGAAAATTCAAGTACCGTAAGTTAAGGAAACTTTGACTAGGTTAGAGTAATGTTGATCCAAAGCTAGAAAATGATCATTTTTAACTCTCTCAACTCGAAAGGTGATTTACACTCACCATTCGGTTAAATCCAAAAATTTGAAATAAGTGTTTCTTGTCTAAATATGTAGTTAATCTATATGTGGATATATATGTTAATATATTAACATATTGACTTATTAAAAATTATTAACACACTAATTTTACAAATAAAAATGACACGCCTAAAAAACCTATTAAAAAATGTATTTTGACAAATTTCAAAAGTTTCACAAAATTTTCATTTAAAAATTGATACAATTTTTTTTTCTTAATAAAATTTTATTCAACAGTTATTTTTATACAAATAATAATATAATAACTCAATTAATTATACAATAATGTTGAATAAATTACCAAATAATAAATAAACTAATAAATGATAGGTATCATTAAATAATTGATATTCTTCTATAAAATAATTTAATTTATATATATAGTATACATGTAAATAATAATTAAGTAAAATATTTTATATTTATATATACTTATATAATAACAAATATAGTTATCTATGTGTGACGTATAATTATAGTGAAACATACAATTAATAATACAGGATAATAAAGAAATAGTAACGTCAGAAGAATTCATCAAACTTTTTAACTAGAATGTTTTAGAGTTGCTATCTGTCAACAGTACAAATACCTTCGGGGCAAAAGGTTAATCCTGATTCTCTGCAAATTGCTAAATTACCTCATTAGAACTTTTCAACAGTATTTGACATTTACCTCTTTACATTTTAGCAATTTGCAAAGCAATACAGCACAGGACGATCATTTTCTGCTTTTGTAATAAACATTATACAAATACGTATGTTATAACATGAATACTGTAAATGTTTATAAATACATAACAGATGCTTAATTTGGTTAATGTGGTCAAAGCTTGATTTTATGGTAAAAATTTTGTTAGGGTATTTTGTAGCTTCATGTTTTTAATTGTTTTGTGTTCGTAGAGTATCTTATTTATTAATTAAAATATACGGACTATAGTTCCACTATAAACTTTGCATATTTTTTATTATTATCAATTAAGCTTTTAACTCTGATCGACTGAGATAACATATTGAATTCACATTTCGATTTCACTCGTTGAATTCTTGAAGTGACTTGAAATAAAAATGGTGGAAATACGCGATTTTAATAAAGTTTATAAAGATGGAGTAAAAGATTTTAGCTCTATACTATAAATAACTCATTATACTTACACTAAATTTACCTTAAAATTGAAAATGAAGTTGTAAGATAAATAAACAAACAATAAAACATAAATTAATATAACTCTTTATCACAGTAAAATTCAATTCAGATTTCAAGCAAATCTTTACAAAGCTTGTAACTTGAAAAATTTGTAAAAGTGTCATTTGACCATTGCGTTAATTTTAGTTTTAACTACAATTACTTTCGCATATCACTTTTTTCAACTTGCACATTTTTCAAATCAATCTTTGAAATAAATATATATTATCTTAAGGCTAATCATATATCTTTGTTATCTACTTATTGTTAGTCTTACAAATAATAAAATTTATTTACTTTTCATAAATTATCTAAAACTTCAAACTTATGCTACTTGGAATTATGAAAATTTTGCTGATAATAGTATTTTACTTCAAAGGTAATCAGATCTTCGCAATCTATTTAATATAATGACAATAAATAGAATTTATTTACTTTTCAAAAATTATCCGAAACTTTATGTAAATGTTACTTTAGACTGAAAGTTCTTCTGATTGCAGCAAGTTACCTTAAAGCAAATCAGATGTCTTCATAATCTACTTAATATATTTTATTTGCGTATGTTTTCAAATTCTCGAAAATTTCAGCTAAAAGCTACTTGCAGCTATAAAAATTTCGCTGACTGTTTCTCTCGATGAACCTTGCATTTCACACATTCTGTTCATATCGATTCAAGAAAAATGAACGTTTATTGGAACATGAACTTCCTGGATCATGAGCTTCGAACTCTTTCTACTTTAACGACATCGTTTATTGACGTGGCCACGATAAAATGCAAGCCAAGCATTCGCTGTCGCTTTCAAATTCACTCTCACTCGCAATGGTTTGCCTTGAGGCGAGGCTGCTCACCTGTCAGCAGATCCAAGCTGGAACGAACACGACTTTTATTTTCAATTCACCAAAAATGGACACGTTCAGCTCTTTGTTTCCTGTTTTGGTGATGTTGGATACTTTTAATCGCAATTTTAAAATGGGTCGAGGTTGTACTCCAATCGATCGGCAAACTTGCCTTTTGGGAACTCTTTGAAACCTCGAATTATGACATTGGAACGTGCAAAGAATTCGAAATGCAATCATGATATTGCGAAACACCGAAATCGTTATAAAATCTCCGGTTTATTTTATGCCCGTTCGTTAATTGTATGTTAATTGGTGATGGCTAAAAATATTCAGATAAGTGAAGACAATTTGTACATAAACCACATTATTTGCTGACATTAACGTTTATTCAACAATCCTCAATTATCTTACTTGTAAAAATAAAGCAAGAAATATCTTAGAGAAGTTATATTCTTGGAAACAAATTATATTTTCTGAGATTTCACAGTAATCTTTGTTTCTCTTTTTAACGGAACTATATTTCTGTGTAGAAGTGGAGTTTAGTAACATTTTGCATGATAGGATATCATAGTATCATATTATAGAAATTACATTACAGTAATATAGTATTATAGTACTATCAGTATATGATATACTACTAGTATTATAAAACTATTTTAGAAAAATCAATAAGTTGTGAGATGTCTCAAATTTTGGTATAAAATGCTTTACAAAAGATAGAGACAGATTGAATTGAAAATTGTAACGTATGAAATTTTAAGGAATAATTTTGTAGGGAAAGGTCTGGAGGTTGCGATTGCAGTTAACGTGTGAAAATTTTCGAAGAGTATCATCAATACGGGAAAACCTGATTCGAAGATTTATTTTGTTTGTTTCTATCCGATGCAATCTCAGTCTCGAAGATTCTCAATGCGATGCTACATCAAACGTTAATTGATTAATTTTCCAGCGTTCGTTCAAGACTCAACGATAATCCATGCGTCACATAAAGCAAGGAACAGTGTAATTTCGAGCGATAAAGAAAATCGCGAAATCCGAGAGCTACTAACGACGCATGCGGGAAAACTGGCTGCGGCGTAAGTAGGATACAGCACACCATAATGGTCGGCTCGGGGCGCAATAATAATGATCGATCGTTGCATAATCAATAGGTTACGCAATTTGCCCTGGTAATCGCTGTGAACCATGAATGACGAGCACACGAACATCGTCTAACGATCCCTAATTGTCCGAGGGTCCTGTGGCTAGGCGCCGCGGTCAGAGGTGGCTCTTAACCCAGATGTGAATTTATGTCGGCCATGCCTCGTTAATGCTTGACTTCGCGATAATCCTTACGCTTCGTATCGTATACTCGTGACCATACTGCTGAACGTTTCAAAAGAGGAAAAAGGGAGAATTCTACGCGAGATGTAGTCTTTGTGTTCGGACGCTCGATGAGTATTTATGGCACTCGTTCCGAGAGCACAGATAATTTGTGAAAACATTCTTTCCCCAGAAAGAGTAATTTCTTATTTAAGACGACTAAGGTAAATGTCCCTGTGGTTAAACGATTAAGGAGGCAGTTTAGATAAACAGTAAAATTTCTGCTTTCGGATAAAATAATTAGAATCTACATAGAAGTAGAATTTTTGTGGCTTTGTAATGTAACAACAATGATTGAAAGTTTGTTATAAAATTTTAGGTTATGTTGATGTTATGACGAATTTAAGAAAAAGTAGATTTGTTTTTATACAGTTATTGTTAATATAGATGTATACAATATAAAACAGACTTACTTTAATACAAGACAGTAGAAGATATATTTTATATTACAGTTAAGGATAATTATATAGAATATTTACAGTCATTGATTACACTGTACAACAGCCAACTGATTTCGTAACCGCCACTATGAAATTCTTATAGATTTTTATGAGCTAAATACGAATCTGAAATCCGTTTTTCTCTAGGACGCACAGTTTTTGAGAAAATTAATGTTAACAAAAATTGCAAATTTTCAACTTTGGAAATTTTTTGTGCTTTTACCATAGCAGCTATTCAGTGGCTTTTTACACGAGAAAAATCTGTGAACTTTCCCGAATAAAACGATATAAATTGTTATTACATTATATTGTAAACATTTAAATATGTTTAAATAATGGTCAAAGTAAGAAAGACACCAAAAACGCACCAATTTTTGCTGATATTTTTCAATTTATTTAAAAAACTATGGGTCTAGGCGAAAATCTAACCATCGTACGCGATAGAGCAGACATTTCTGCTGAAGAAAGCATCAAGCGAAGTTACAAAATCACTTTCGTTTTCTTTTTATAAAAAAAATAGTTCGGCAAACCACGCGCCGCTGCCAGTGGTACTCAATGTTGACGCGTTGCGCCGTTCAATTATTCCGTTACGCCATGACCCATAGTTTTTTAAATAAATTGAAAAATATCAGCAAAAATTGGTGCGTTTTTGGTGTCTTTCTTACTTTGACCATTATTTAAACATATTTAAATGTTTACAATGTAATAACAATTTATATCGTTTTATTCGAGAAAGTACACAGATTTTTCTCGTGTAAAAAGCCACTGAATAGCTGCTATGGTAAAAGCACAAAAAATTTCCAAAGTTGAAAATTTGCAATCTTTTTTAATATTAATTTTCTCAAAAACTGTACGTCCTAGAGAAAAACGGATTTCAGTTTCGTATTCAGCTCGTAAAAATCTATAAGAATTTCATAGTGGCGGTTACGAAATAAAAAAAAAGTCAAAATTTGTTGTACAGTGTTATTATATGGAACAATCACAAAAATGATATTAATTAATGTCCCCAAAAAATGATAAATAATTGCCGATTTTTTTAAAACGTAAGCTTATTGTGTGCATATACAAGTCTATCATGTATACTTTACAAACCTTGACAAACTACCTTACTATTTAATAGATCCAAGCTAATCGACCGTTCTAAGAACCGATGTTCGATATCCGCTTTATTTGGAAACAAAACAATTCAATTATGTAACTTGTCTGTGTCATTGTGCCAGTTCGAGGAATCATTAGAAGTATGGCATCTTAGAAGTAATTATGGGTGAGGCAGAAACAGAATGTTGAAACGTGTTCATTTCAGAATAAAACAAGTTTTAAGTTGCCTTTTTCTACCTTTTTAGGTATATAATGAAGTGAGTAACATGCAATTGTTATGCAATTTAACTAGTCCTATTAAGGAATGGTGCATTAACGCAACATTTAATCTGTCATTTCTTTTCTGTCAATTTGCGTTATGGTATTCTGTTTTTTAACGTTGTGGTCATTAAATGAAATAGTACAAATTTACTTCTTCCAGGTAAGTAATAACCCTTATTTATTCGAGATTAAGCTATCAATACAAATTACTAGTTGTTTAAATCCATTTCCATGTGCACTTCTAATAAGATGATCCTCGTAAAGTACTAAACGTCGTTTGCTATGAAATTGATATTTCCAGATATTGTTTTATATTTATTTTTTTAATAAATGAAGCAGAGGGGTTGAGCATTTAATTGGCAGAAAATTATTTTTAAACGATTGTTATGGAGGCAAAAAACCTTTCTCACTATTTTTAAATAGAATTAAATACTTTCTTTAAGCTCAAAGTTTTTCAAATTTTAAATGAATGGGTTTTGAAATTTTAAAGTTTCTTGAATTTGAAGTATAAAAAATTTTAAAGTCCTAAATTTTCAATGTTACACGCTTTTATAGTTTGAAGTTATCTAAAGTTATAAATTTTGAAAGTCTCAAGTTCTTAAGATTTCAAAATTAGGTTTTCATAGATATAAACATTCAATGTTTAAAAATTTTAAATATTCAATGTTAAAAGTAATCATAGTTTTAAAGTTCTAGTATTCTAAATCTTCAAAGTTACAAGTTTTCAAGAATTCAAAGTTCTAAAGTCTTAAATTTTCAAATTACAAGCTTTCAAAGTTCCTACGTTTCTACTATTCTAAAATTGTAGTGTAGAAAAGTACCAATAATAACAATTGTTATAGTTTCAACATTCCACATTAAGAAAGTCCTAAGGTTTTAAGTTTTCATGACTTAAAAATTCGTAAATTTTCAATTTCCAAAGTTCTGAACGTTAAAATTCTAAGTTTTCGAAGATCTGATTCTCAAAATTCCAAGTTTTCAGTAGGGAAAGATAATCCTAAGAGTGAAGGGAAGCTACCGCCATTTACTTTTACGATTTGTTTAAGAGAATATAGGGGATACTTAAATCTAGGGAAAACATAGCCTATTCTATCATCGCGCATAAAATACGAAATGGCAGAGAACAACTTCCCTTATTCTTATATTTAGGAGATCTGCATTAGAGTATTATTATTAAAAAATTATTGTATAAATACTATCAGTAATTTATTAATTATGTTGCATTTATTACAAAGTTCAAATGCTCTTTATTGTTCATTGGGTACACTAAATATCATATACTATAACATTGTATAATTCTGCATACTCATTTTACACATTCCATTTATAATCTTCAATGATTTTTAATAATTTCGAATTAAATTATATCTACCCGTATTAGTGGCAATGCTAGTGAAATCAAGTTTGATTTTGACTTCGAAAAAAATCTTTATGAGTAAATTTCAGTGAAAAGTTTTTGAAATATTTATAAAATAATGACTTCAAAAATCAGCTCAGTAAAGTGTAAATACATTAATAATAAAATTATGATTTTTTTATAAATAATTTTTTAATTTTGTTTTCATAAGGAAATCGATTATGCCAATTGAAAGAGTATGAAACGCTACATAAAAGATGTGTACAATATTTTTTTATACAAGAAAAGCTGTCGATGTTAGGACTCGTTAATCAATGTTCGGATTTGTAGTCTCTTTAACGTCAACTAAAATTATTTAAACGTCAGCCTATTATGGCATATTCTCTCTATTAAATTACTTGCGTCAGTTAAATAAAATGACCCTACTTATTATGCTTTTTAATTTTACCGATTTAATTACATAAATCATAAAAGTTCAACTAATTTTAGTATAACACAAAGTCTTTACTTTTATCAAGGCATTTATACATACATATTAAACATATTTATCAAGACAAATCCTAAATCTTTCAAATTTGAATCAAATTTAAAAATAACTCAAACCTTGACATTCTATAGCAAAAGTGGCGATATAGGGAAAGGGGATCCTGCCACTCACCTGTCTCCGTTTATTCGGGAAAAGTTGGGTGACTCTAGGAAATACCTATACATCTTCGAAACACGAACCCTGCAGGGTCCGCACGCGAAGGGCAAAATCGAAAGCAAATGGCGGGAGATCGTGAACGCTTTCTTTTCACACGAGATCAAGGCTGACACGAAACGGGTTGGCATTTGAAGAGTTTTCGCAATCGGTCTCGTCCGGTGCTTGTTTCGGGAAACGAGGAGCAAGCGGATTGCACAAACGATCAAGATTTCGCAACGTGTTTAACATTAAAGGCTCCCGTGGCCGCGAGAGCGTGGGCTCACGCAAAAGTATACCACGATATATTTCGTGGGCCCACGCTCGTTCACGAACGACATTCCTTTCAACAGGGGGGCCCGGTCAACAAGTTGATGCCCACGTACACTGAGGGAATAAGAACAGCTGTCAAACATGAGAAACCGAAACTTGCACGATCAACACGCGACCTACTTCGCAATCTTCTAGCTACCTTCCTTTCGTCCTTGATGGAATATTCTTTTCACGTATCAGCGCTATCAGACTGTGCCTGCGAAGATCTTTGGATGTTTCGTAATTTCTTGCCCAAAAAATATTTATTAAACCTTTTGCACTCGAAGATATTTTTACTGTTGGCAGATAGAAACTCTAAAACATTTAGTTGAAAAATTTGGTAAATTCTTTCGAAACTCTCTATTATTTATGGCTACTATTGGTTGTTTCGCTGTGTTTACACATCATATATACAACACCCTAAATTTAATTAAAAAATACTTATTTCAAATTGTTTTATTTAACAGAATGGTGAGTGTGAGTCACCTTTTGAGTGCAAAGGGTTAAGGTGGTTGCATCGAATGCACTTTGTATAAGTAGGGATGGGTTTGAACCAAATTTTTAAATTCTTGAAACTCGAATCTGAAGTTTGATAAAATTTAAAAACTCGAAATTCTTAAAACTTGAAGTGGTGATTTGATTTTGTGAGAAGTATATTTTATTTTAAGAACCGGTGTCAATAAATTATAGTTAGAATAATGCATTATGAACCGTAAGTGTCCTTTCTTCCAACAATTTGTATCCAATGATTAACAGGACAAATAATAGTTTGTTACTAATTTCATATTGTTGAAGTGTTTTACTTATTTTACGATATTATATTAAAAACTATGTACTCTAAAATAACAATTTTTGACGATAGCCCTGATTATCAAATCAGTATCCCAATTTTTGAACTTGGTTATTGCAATAAAATCACCTGAAATCTCTACAATCCGAATTTTCTGTGAAAATAAATAGTCAAAATATCTTTAGAGGTATTTTCAGCTATAACATTTTTAAAATAGAATTTAAAATTGTTTTCGAAATGAACATCCTATATAGAACAATGACAAAAAATTCATGCTAGTGTGTACTGTACGTTTAATTATGAATCCTAACATTTAAATGGTTAAATCACAACGATATACTAATCTAACCTCAAAATTCAATGCGTGTATAGTGGCATAGAGGGTATAAGTCTAATTTATTTAATAGTCGAAAGTATGTAATTTTCGAAATCAAATTGTAATAAAATGAATTTCATTTTGTTATAAAATAACTTGTGTTTACAATTTGTTAAAAATTTAATATTATATAATTATGTAAATGCATTATTGTATAATAATCGGTTCGTTTTTCGATTCCTGTAATATTCTTTGCGTAATTAAATTGTAAACTCAGGAAAAATTAACTTATCATTTCAATAAAAGTTTCATTTTAGATTTTTATAGTTTCGATATGCGTTGTTAAATATTTTTTATTTTTTATGAAGAATTAATTACTTTTAAACTGATCGTTTAATGTTATAATATTTGTATTAATTTTCAGATATCAACAAAAATTAATTCTAAAAATGAGTTATGTTTATATAAAAGAATAGCTAAAACTATTTAACAAAAGTACTATGATAATTTACAATATTTTATTAAAAATTCTTAAAATTGAGCACTATCAACCACACTGTGAAAGAAAATTCTATCACAGTTAAATGATTTAATAAAAAATAACTTTCCATCAAGAATATCTTCAATCGGTTTCGAGAAATATATATTTCCCTTAATCAAGTAATTCTTCTTATAATACATATATCAAAATTAGCAATTGGCCTTAAAATACTTACTCAACGAGATGACATTTCATTGAAAGAAGAAGCAAAGCCAAGGCATTTACTCACCTGCAACAGAAAGAATAAATGTTTATTATTAATACATTACTCAAAGCTGTCTAGCAATTATTATCTATTTTAGCGAAGAATAAACTGTTAGTAAGAAACGAAGACGATTAATTATTATGTCCTATGTAATCTAGTGGGTTTCGTGTCACATTGGCCGTTACGTTATCCTCTTGATTTCCGGTTGTCGCGTAATCGCCATTACGTGACGGTCCACCACGGACATAACATACGCGAGCGTGGATTTCTCATTGTGTGCCATTTGAATAGTTTCTCGGATTTCCATTAAATCGAATATAACGTCTACGCACGTTCGTCCGTTCGAAGAAAATCTATAGAATAGTTCGTATATCATGCAGCTGGTTATGGCTATTTACCAAATAGAAGTTTCATTCAATTTCGTTAGATTTTAACACTAGTAAATAGACTGCGGATGTTTATGCATTTAAGATGTATCGTAGTCTACAAAGTATATACATATAAATCATGTAATCTATGAGATCCGTTGTGTATGGATTATGTCAGTTGTTCTCAACTTGCGGTTGAGAAGTCAGTAGTTACACAGATAATTTGTGTAATATACAGTATAACAATATTATTATATACAACTTTACTTTTAACAAATACAAAGTGAAACATGCGCTGGAACGTTTACGTTTCGTATTTAATAAAATGGAAGTGAATGTACAGAATGTTTCTGTCAAAAGACAAATATGTTAAATTAAACTACATTATTAATCGTGTTGTGTTAATTACTCATTTTCTGTCAGAAATAAAATGTATAACGATAATGTAATTAAATAAATAATTCTTTTAAAATTCCTATATATAAAATTCAGAGATGGCACTGGAATTCTTGAATTTTGGTTCTGGTGATATGTATGAATAAAAACGTTATAAATCACTACATTACATGAATTGTTTATACATATATTATAAACTTCGACATAGGTGTGTCATAACTGCATAAATATCCGCAAGCAATTAATAAAGTATGATGTATAATTGGCATATACAATCATTTTCTATCTCAATAAATCATGGCATGTTAAGTAAAAGTACTTTAGTGAATTTTGTAGCTTGGAATAAGAAATTTCAAGTCAGCAACTTTCACTAATTTGGTATTTTTAGTACCATATATACTATATTATGTAGTACATGTCTTATATGTCTATTATGAAAATGTATTTAGTACAGATTTTATTTGATGAAATTTCCGGTATACATATGCAGAATTAGGGATGGTTTTTTAAAATAATGTATTAAATATTTGTTGACACTTCATAATATAACTATTAAATTTTTGTGTATTGTGTGTAAGGAATATTTGATTTTCCAACTTTGAGGGGCAAAAAAGATAATGAAAGAATCCTACAATTTTTAAAATAATCAAAGATGAGTTACAATTAAATCTCAAATAATATCAATATGCACAACGTTTCAATAACATAATATAATCGTCAATTTCAGTAATTATGATACAACCGCGAAATCATTAATTCTTCTTAAATCAAAATACATCGAAAACAAATTACATTTTGTATACATAACTGTATTTTCGAAAAAATTAATTTGAAAATTCTTTTAAAGAAATATGTTTATAAAAAAATAGTAATTTCAACAATCTTGTTAATTCAATAGTTATTAATATATTTTTGAAACCAAACATTAGAAGCCAATTTTTATACATTTTTTTGTTTCCTTTTGTTTAGAGTTTTGTAAAAAGATAGCAAGCTGTACTTGGATTATGTAAATTATAAAATTGAAGAGAAAGATTGAAACGAAAAAGCCCCGATCCCGATATGTTACATATCGTTTGAAAGCTTGTAAAGTGTCAGCGAAATCTCGTATCGGTGGATCGATTTGTAGATAAGTCATGTAATAATAGAAACTCTGTTTCAATGTATGAAATGTTTCATTTCCAGTGAAATATTCATTTGCATGACAACTTTCTCTAGAAAGCGTGAACGGAATATACTCCGTCGTACGATTTGCCAAAGTGAATCAACGTTATCTCGTGCGTGAAATCTGCAGACAAAACGAGCAATGTAATGTAGTTTATGTAATGGTCATCGTAATAAATTCTCTTAGCTTAGGAGAATTATCATAATTTATTTCCGAGAAGACGTAATGAATTTTTAATATCCGCTATTAAAGCGTAAAAGTATCTGTTCATTGACAGAAAAAAATCTCATCGAGTAATAATCCTTGAATACAGCAGGATCAAATTTAATCTCATCGTCGTAAAATCTTAAATTTCTTTATTCCATGCTAATATTTTACTTCGTAATTTAAAATATGTAGTTCCACGGTTATAATAAGAACGAGAAGGTTAAGGTTATGAGAAGGTTATTTTACAAAAATAAAATAGTTAAATAGTGTAGAAGAAAATAAGGCAGTGACTATTTAGTTACAATACCTAATAGTAAATATATACTACTAGTAAATATATATATACTTTTAGTATATTAGGTGCAACAATATACGCTGCGGATAATATAAGATTCAATTTCATAGCTTGTTACTATATTTATTTATCAAATTAGTAAATTTATAGTAAATTAAGTTAGTAAATCTAAGTACATTTACTGAATTAATGCTTTTATTGTGACATACAATGATATGAAAATTGGCACAATTTTACGAAATGAAACTGTGTTTTACAAATGCATTGAATATCTGTATCATACAGTAGTAAAAATAAGAAAGCCCAGTATAGATAATAAGTATCTGCATGTTTTATTTAAGAGAAACAAATGAATATTTTAGTGGTACAAAGGTAAGCTTAATTATATCCCTTTATGATTATATCATTTATACAATATTGACACGTATACTGTTCCTAATACTTTGGTACCTTCTATTATGATCTAGCACAGTTTACCATATCTTGGGATTGCACTATTTCCACGAGTCTGACTCGTGACGCACTCGAACTTCAATTATGATTAATTTTACTCGAATTTTCAATACGCCTCAGTTTGGAGTTCAAGTCCAATTATAATTTGCATAGTCAACGATTGCATAATACTAAATTGACATAGCATTTCAACTTTCTTTGTCTGTTTTTATATTATGGCTGTATTAGTTAGTTCTGATTGACGCACCTGACAATTTAATCATAGGCCAAAGGTTTAACCAGAGTGGCCAAGTTTGGACTAGACTTTTTCGCAGAAAGGAGTATGTCATGTTTGGTATAAAATTAAAGGTCTCGTAACGCTGATCTCGTTCCTCTTTATCGAAAAAATCGGGTCCAAAGGTTCGTTTCCAACATATGACACACAGTCGATTCGACCCTTTCTGGTATGCGAAAATGACCGGTCTAACTCACATTTGACCGCAAACTAGCCATTCTATAGCAGAAACCTGTTTTATCGTGGGTATTTGCGAACAGATACACGAAAATGGAAATCTTGGTGAACTTGGAACCAAAGAATCAATAAAAGAAGTAACAAACAAAGTCGCTGTTATTAGTCATTTATCGAGTATTGGCAATAACGGAAATGTTGCAAAGGAAGGGTTGGGTATGACAACTGGATACCTGTGTCCATAGGACAAATACCAGAAGATGGTCATTACATGACTGCAACAACCGACGGTGCGCGCACCACACTCGCACGTGCAGAAGTACGAGATTACCTGTCGGAAACGGACCTTTGGACCCGATTTTCTCGAGAACGGGGTCGAGGTTCTCAAGGAGGCATATATATATTCGTGATCAGGGTTACGAGACCTTTAATTTATACCAAATATGGCCACAATCCCTTCTGCGAAAAAGTCTGGTCCATTGGCCCATGAGAGCGTGGCCTCAACCTTTCCAATTTATTTATTGGGAAAATATATATACGACTCTTCATTTATAACTTTCAAAAATGTTTCTTACAAAATATAAACTTAATAATATAACTATTGAAAAATCTTTAAGTTTATGACTTAAAAAATTTTTAAACTTCATAAATTATCAAATTTTCAAGTTCCTCAATTTCTACATTTTCAAATTTCCAACTATTTTAGTTAAAAAAATATTGAATTCTTGAAATTCGCAAATTTTCAAATTCTCAAAGTCCCAAATCCCCAGATCTTCAAACTTCTGGATCTACAAATTCCACGGTCCCCAAATACTTGACCTCCAAATCCCTAGATTTCCAAATTTCAAAGTCTCTAAATGCCTATGCTCCTAAATCACTAGCTTTTCAAATTCCTATGCTCCTAAATTCCTAAATTTCTAAATTCCAAGGTCCCTAAATTTCTAGACACTCAAATCCCAGGGTCCCTACATTCTTGTGTCCTTTAATTCCTGTGCTCCAGAATCCTTAAATTCCCAAATTCCCGCATCGCCAAGATTCTAGGTCCCCAAATTCTTAATTCGTTCATAAATTATCAAATTTTCAAGTTTCTCCATTTCTACATTTTCAAATTTCCAACTATTTTAGTTAAAAAAATATTGAATTCTTGAAATTCGCAAATTTTCAAATTCTCAAAGTCCCAAATCCCCAGATCTTCAAACTTCTGGATCTACAAATTCCACGGTCCCCAAATACTTGATCTCCAAATCCCTAAATTTCCAGATTCCAAAGTCTCCAAATACCTATGCTCCTAAATAACTAGCTTTTCAAATTCCTATGCTTCTTAATTCCTAAATTTCTAAATTCCTAGGTCCCTAAATTTCTAGACCCTCAAATCCCAGGGTCCCTACATTCTTGTGTCCTTTAATTCCTGTGCTCCAGAATCCTTAAATTCCCAAATTCCTGCATCGCCAAGTTTCTAGGTCCCCAAATTCATAATTCGTTCATAAATTATCAAATCCTCAAAAATCGCTAAAAATTAAACAGTGCTAGATCTCTTCACCTTCCGCTGCCATATTTTTTCTAGGGAAACCAAATCAGCTATTGACTGTACAAGTCGGTCGATACAGAAAACATCGTACTGATCATTATTGTTACTGTAATTATCTTGTAAATGGTGAAGTAACACTTCAAAACCGATTCAAGTAGGAAGCTAAAGACTTTATTAACCACAATAATCCACATCTTATTTAAATATTATTGTATATTCGTAAGAAATTATTATTCCTGAACAACTATATTCTTAAGCGTAATGGGGACGTTTGCCTTTAGTAAGTAAATGATTTTACGTTTACTTTATTAAACATAATAATCCACATCTTATTTAAATATTATTATATATTCGTAAGAAATTATTATTCCTGAACAACTATATTCTTAAACGTAATGGGGACGTTTGCCTTTAGTAAGTAAATGATTTTACGTTTACTTTATTAAACATAATAATCCACATCTTATTTAAATATTATTATATATTCGTAAGAAATTATTATTCCTGAACAACTATATTCTTAAACGTAACGGGGACGTTTGCCTTCAGTAAGTAAATGATTTTACGTTTACTTTCAAATTTTCTTTTGTGCACCACTATATGCATATTAAAATGGTTTTTCGTTTCATAACAATAAATAAATAAATTTTCTCTCCGACAAAGACAAGAGAACCGAAAAACAAAGGTGGGCAAACGTAAGTCGACTGAACGCAGTTTTCATCGTATTCCCATGGTGCGCCTTCCTACGGCGCCGCATTCCAGCTTCTCCGTTCGAAAAACGAGGCGTGGTCCCCGCAAAATTCCTCGAATCGTTCCGATCTTTGTATCAGGATGTTGTCATCGAAGCCGCCGATGCGACAACCAGAAAATCGTCCCTCGACCCATGGAATTCGCTGTCTTAACGCGAAACGTCCCTCCCGAGATCATCGACAGATATACCTATCCCTAAGTAAGCCAACCGGCCAAGTAGTCAGCAGGGCAGATCGCGCGAAAAGTCTTGGCCGATTTGCATAATGAGAAATTATGTGTGCGCCAACGAGAAACGTACTGCGATACACGTAAACGATCAAACTGTGCGTGAACTCGCACACGAATATCCTCGTCCGGTACCGGGGTGCCCGTCGTAATCGTTATTGGTTATTTACATCGTCGTCGAATCGCCTATCCCACGTGAATTACTTGGCGAATTCTGCAGGCTGTAATTACAAGGGTTTACGCCGATAGGTACCAGGATAGAGGATGAGTCATGAACGAGGCGCGAGGACGCAGGAAATTATAGGGAATATACACCGATTTTCGATTATTCCTCGTTAGAAGACCGCCTCCCGAAGGATTATAAAGCGTGCCGCGCACTACCGATCTTGTGGACCGATAAATGCTTTTAATTTATCGAATTAGAAGACTATACAGCTTTATCGGATCTGCGAGGTTTGTCGCGAATAAAAGCTGTGGAGATAAACCCTCTTTCTTGAAATACTCGATTCCATTCGATTCGACGATGGTAAGGTAAATGTCCTGGTGTTCAAACGAGTTCTGATAATCGATAGTTGAGTCGGAATTTTGTTAATAATAACATTTCTGCTTAATTTAAATGTTTAAACTAATCAGAATGTAATAGCAAAATCTTTATATGGATATAAGTTTCTGTAATTTAATACTTATATCAAGCAAAAATGTTATTGTACAATACTTCAAGATTCAACAATTTTAAACTTGTTTCATAATGACTTAAGGGAGAGGAGTACTTTTATAAAAGTTCTAATTAATGTTATATAACTTTTTAAAGAGTAAAGTTGTTTTTAATTTACTAAACAATAGGGAATTCAAATTTATCTTATTTTTTATTAATTTTGTTCAAATATTCAAATTAAGAATTGCTTTTCCACTAACATGTAATAACATAACACTGATCAGACCATTCAACGCCATTAACACAGATGCGGTTTCGCGTGAGACCGAATTATTAAACAAATCAGTTTTAGAGAATTTATTATACTATTAACATTTATTATACTAAAGTAATTATGTTTTATATCCTGTATATTTACGTTAATAATAACTATACAAAATATTATTTATTTTGAAACTTGTCGAAATATCAACATAACCTAAAATTTTATAATACACTTTTAAAATGTGAAACATAAACAATTATTTATTATAACTTTTTAATCGAATTTAGGTCAATCAAATAACTCAAAAATTTTCAATTTTCAATTTTTTTATTACTTTTAAATGACAAGTTATTTATTTATTAACAAATATAAAAATTGAACATTTCAAATTTTTTAGTTATTTGATTGCCTAAATTTAATTAAAAAGTTATAATAAATAATTGTTTGTGTTTTACATTTCGAAAGTGTATTATAAAATTTATTTTAGGTTATGTTCATATTATGACAAGTTTAAATTATTACTAATTATTACTTCTAAATGACGAATTACTTATTTATTAACAAATATAAAGTAGTTATAGTAGCGTCCATATATTTGAAAGTGCAGTCCATATGTTAAATATTTTTGTGATTATTTGAAATTTTGAAAAGAGATTTTTAACTAGTTTCTTTATAATAAATGTTTCATTGTACATCAACAGGACAATCGAAATACACGAAATACAATAAAAATATGAAAACTGATGACGATTAATTCTAATCAGAGTGAGAGTTTCAAAATTATATACCTAATATCCTCAATTTCATTATATTCCACGGTTGAGAAACACTCATTCACAGATCGAAATGGATCATGCGGTGTATTCAACCTCATCATTTCTCCAAGTTACACGGTATTAATTACGCTACTCGAGGAGCCGTAATTACAGCTCATCGAAGTCGGCACCGATATAAAATCTCACCATTAACGGTGTAAGCATGAGTTATCCAGCAAACGCGAGCCATAACGTGCGTTTTCCGCACGATTATCCATTAACGAATGCATGACTAATCCGAGCAGATTTCTCGATTTTCTCGTACAATCAAGATAAGATATTGGTTCATTTATTGCTCTATTACGACAATGCACGTGGCTGAATAATTGGTGAAAAATAAATCAAGTACTTTTCATTCTTATTTAATTCTATGTGAAATCATTTGCGGCACTCCCTGAAATCTTACCGAGTCCTCTCTATAATTTTCTCAGATATTCCAAAAAATTTACCTAGGACTTTTTCTGGAATTTCATTAGATTTTTCTGCGATTAAAACCAAATAGTAAAAGTTTCCATCTTTGATATTCACATTAAATACTTTCAAGACAACATTTTTTTATACAGGGTGAACAGTTCTTTTATTAGTTATTAATAACTGAAATTGAAATGAGATTTAAATATGAAAATCGTGGAATACAGAAATTTGGGAGTTTAAGGATTTTTTAACAGATTTTTATAACAGAACCTATTTAACAGAATCTTTCATAAAACAATTAGTAATTGATTTAATAATAAACATAGCAAATTTGATAAAAAATGCTCCAGGACCTAGTGTATGATTCTGACAGATGCACAAAACAAAAACATGTTCAGAAAGTTTTTAATTAAATATAATACAAATGAGAAAAATTAAACATCGATTTCTATTAAAACATTAAATATTAAATTGCCCTTGATTCATTTTGCTCTAATGTGTGTAATCCACCGAAAGAAAATGTTTAATTATTTTCTGTACATTTCATCGGTAGTAGTTTAATTTAAAACCGCGAGAACTGAACGATATTTCAGTGATAATTATAAGCGAATATCACGATCACGATACTTTTTAATTTCAGTTCATCCACCTGTTTTCATTTTAAAGAACAAAATAGCGAAGAGGAAGTTCATTAAAGTTATCGTAATAAGCCTCAAGGATGATCCAGTTTTACGAGTGATATTTTTTTCTCCCTTAATGTATCATTAAGATCAACAGTTCTCAAGTAACGACGTAGCTAATGTAATCGGCAGTTGTGCACGCGATATGATAGCTGATTTTATCCCATACAAGAAGCTGACATTTCAAACGGAACCGATAAACGACACAATTATTCCAATCGTTCCGTGTCGTTTAACGCGATATCAGCCACTTATAACAGCTAGTTATTCTGGGATTATTGGTCCCCGTCTGACGTAACGAACCTGTCTAATTTCCATAATTGTCACCGACTCGTGTTCTGTTTCCGTGAACAGAAAATCGCGTTTCCACGCTTGTTTTTCCTCGGCATTCAATTAGTCGTGGATTTCGCAACGTGGGACAGTACAATCTATGTTATGTAAAAAAAAAAACACTTACAGTGAGAAAATAACGAAGCAGAGGTTGTGTAGTAATTATACGAAAACTTGAAATTTGCTATCATTTGCTTAATTTCTTTGGATATGATTCAAGGATTTGTAAACGAACTAACGCCATTTTTACTTGAAGATTCAGTGACGGTTTTGTTTTGCCTTCATGTCATATATTCAACGACACACGTGCATATTCAGTATGTGAAATGCATTAGACACAGTTACATATGAGAATTTTAATGTTACGTTTCTTTAATTCTTTCAATAAATAATACTGTTATGAATATATCAGTATTTATATATTAGTCGTAAATATTAATTTACAGAAATAAGTAGTTATTTCATTTTGGTTACTATTACAGTTATAATGTTTTAATAAATCACGGTTCTGGACCTTTTTATAAATGCCATTCTATGAGGGGGTAAATTAACATATTTTAATTTTATTAAATAAACATTTTCCAACATATTTTGTGTATTTTCTCACATTTCCATTTACGATATAGAGGGAAGTCTAAAATATATTTTAGCATATATTTTACTCAATAATTAGTTTGAGCAAAAATTGGGAAGATTAAAAATTAAAATATCTATCTACTTGCACCGGTTTTCTTTACCTACTTATTATTCAATCAATCAAACAATGATTTAAACAATATCTTAATAATAATGAAATTATCATCATTCTTAATTTTACAATATTTCAACGTTATTTTAATTATCTTAAAAAAAATATTTACGTCTATATTTAAATAATAAATATCTGCGAAAAGTGTTACGTGTAATTAATTAAAACAGCAATCAACAACAAATTACCAAAACAATGTAGACAAAAGTGTGAATATTATTAATCTTACGCTAATGAAATTAAGCCGCGAATACAGAAGATTTCAATTACAAAATTAATTACGAATAAATTATGTTAATCTGTTAAAATAAATTACAGTCGATAATAAAGTATACCATTCAAAATATTTAGTATGTTCAATCCAAATATTTTTTACACTAAAAAAATTAATATTTTACTTATAACCGTCATGTTATTAGGTAATTCACTGTGAACCAAATGAATGTTGACGTTTTAATCAGTTTGCGGCTGTGTGCTTTTAGAGAAATGCAAATTCACTCAGCGAATATATAATTTATGTAGATGATAACTGGTATAATTTACTGTAGTCCATTATCGGAACAGGCTATAATAAGATCGACGGGAATTATATCGCGTAATTTAATTAAGGCCACGTATCGTTTAGTTGGTGAATTGCTGCTCCCCGTAATAAGATCGTTCTAAAGGGCGTTTAATTTGTCGAGATCCAATCTTCGATCTGAATCATGTGTCGTAATCATATGATCTATTCTCTAATAGTTTTTAGCATAATAACACATTATGAATAAATTATTGCGAATGAAGTCTCATCTTTGTTTCTTCCTTTTCGGTACCTTCCTAGCTGCTTTAAATAAGAAAATGGAGATTAAAACTGCTTTTTATGTCATAATTAACAACTTTCTAATCAAGGAAGTTAATTCGTTATTAGAATGCAAAGCACATAGAATTTGATTTGTATATTTTAAATTTTAAAGTTAACCAACTTTAATAATTTATAGATACTATTAACATTTCAAATTCTACGATTGCATTATATCTTTGAATCATCTAGAACTGCAATGAACTCTTGCTATAGTGCCGATTGAATAGTTCCTCTCGCCTTATCACTTATAAGTACTGTGGCGTTACCCGCCACTACGTTGTTCCTAATTTATCTTTCTTCTAAACTTTTCTAGCTTTCCCTTTTGCCTGAGTATTTCTAAGCACTTCCTGCCTATTCTGCGATTTTCAGTTTTCCCAGGGTCTCGTGCAAGTCTGGTCAATGTCAAATTGCACATTTGGCAGCCAGACTTGTGCGGGCTTAAGTTTTTCCGGTGACTTTCTCTATCACCCCTTCAACTTTCCACTCTGTACTTTTCCTTTTCTTTTCCTATTTCTATCTCTACTCGAAAAGCACATAAAAACTCTGCTCATCGCGCCGCTCGAGACATTCGTTATTTTGGCACCGTCACGTTTGCATCCACGGAATCACTGATACTCTTGTTATTTTGTTATTTTGTTATTTGATCTTTGTTGTTTGTTAAAATATATTTTGTTGTTGAGTGACTGTTAAATACTGACTTTCTCATCCACACACATCCACGTCTTCAGTACTAATGGTACTCTTTGTATTACTATAACGCAAAATTATCCATAAACATCACCAAAGGAGTTCCTTCTACAATGTCAATTGCAATACATTTTTTCAGTTCTGACAGTTTCGCGACAATGTATTAAAGTAACATGATCGCGACGATATACTAAGAGTCTACTACATGTCATACGGCTAAATAACCGGGCATTTACCCTGATTTTCCAAGCTGTCGCGAAAAGGTCGAGCGTGGCAGAGGAACAATCAACGCAAGCAGCAGTTGTTCACCAGAGCAGTCCTATTAATTACTGTTAATCGCGGCGATTAATCGTGCCACGTTCATGCCATCTCGGTATGAATTACTATGTTACGGTCCGTGTAGCCGTAATTCACTGTCGCCGGTGCACGAGTTATCGTTTCTTATCGAGGAACGCCAACTACTGCTGTTGCTGCTTCTCTCGTCATTGTCCTTAAGCTGGCTATGCAGACATAAGGAGACCGGTGTCTTGTATAAATTGCGACGTTGACGCTATTTTGCGCAATGGAACGCAAACAGTTGGGAACACGAGCAGATTTTCCATGACGATAACGCGCGGACCGAAAGGAAAAGTTGTCTTCCGGGTAAATCGAGCGTTCTGCGACCAGCTGGTTATGAGAAAACTTGAGTGTACTTCTCAAGGAGTTCCAGTGACTGCGTGGAACAGGTAATCCGTGTCTAGCACGCGGACTCGTTCCTTCTGACCTGTCGCTGCGAATAGTTACGTCGCGACGGCCTTCTGCGGCCGTGTAACTGACAACGAATATATTAGATTGGGCGAAAAATTTTGTTGTTTTTTAATCAGGTATTTAATTTTTTTATTAAGGTAACACCACTCTAGGATTTTCAAAAAGTCGATTTTTTTTTGGTTTAAACGATGCTTTAGAGTCATAGAAACAGAATGCCATTTGATTTATAGTGGAAAACAAATTTTAAAAGAGTCAATTATCAATTTTGCCGCAGCTTCTCAGAGCGCGCATTGAGTACTTACGCGGCGTGCTGCGATTCATGGTTTTTGTACTACTTTTACCATTTAAAATAATAAGTACATCTGTTATCTACAAAACAAACGGTTGTAGAGGAAGGTAGAGGAGGAGGCGGACATCAACCTGGATGGCCAAATGTATGGTGCAGGAATCGCAGTTTAGAGGTTAACAAGAAATTGAAGGATTAAAATGTTCATAAAACTTTAAACGCGTTTTTCTTGAAACCACTTTTGTCATACTGGGAGGACGGATTTCTCGGTGACTATTGCATGGATCAAATTTAAATTTTTACAGTAGCTTCACAACAATATCCTCTATGGTAGTACGTAGCCGTTTTTTGATTGAATGTAAACTTTTCTTTTTTATAAACAATTCAATGCACATTTTTCATGCAAAAAGTCGATTCATTTCTTAAAACATGCATAACTTCTACAAAAAGTGATTAAACAAAAAACCCCTAAATACTACCAAAGCTAATTGTATATAGATTATAAATTTTTTTGATTTTTTATTCCAAGTCTCACACATGGCGAGAAATCCGTCCTCCCATGGCGGTGTTTCTACAAAAGCTGTTTCCACCGATGGGCTCTGTCATTTTGTACGAAAATGACAAAATAAAATTATTTTTTTTGTACTTCAATATGTGTTAAATAAACCCTCTGAAAAGAAATTCTTTTTCGCTTGTCATACTTCCAAAATAAATTGTCAAATTCTTTTTTTCTGGCTCTAGAGTGGTGTTACCCCTTAAGTTATTTAATTTTTTTTAAAGAACGATAGATTTCATTAAAAATGATATTTGAAAGAGAGAATAGCATTCAAGATGTACGGGATATGACTTAAAAATTTATAATTTTATCAGTTTTAGAATTTGAAAATCTGTTAGTTTGAAAGTTTATGAGTTTATACTTTAACATTTGATAAATAGAAATTTAAAGTTTTATATATTACAAAATTTCTCGATTAAAAAATTTTGAAACATTCAAATTAGAAAATCTTCAAATTTAAAGACATGTAAGTTAAAAATTTTGAAAGTCGATACATTTTTTAATTATTCGCTTTTAAAATCTTCTAATTTCTAGGATCAGTAATTTGAAGATTTGGAAATTCTTAAATGTGATGGTTTGAAAATATGAAAATTTCAAAACTGTATAATTTTTAAATTTGAATTTCATTGGCCGTGTTTATTAAGAAAGTGGCAGGTGTTAATATCAATGGTATATTTTAAATTATGCTGTGCTCAAATCGTCTAATACTACTCCTAACAGTAAAAATAGGAAAAATAAAAATAAGAGTAAATAACAAACAAAAATGATGGTATTTAAGAAATATTGTAAACATTACAATGAAATAGACAAAATAAATATAGAAATAGACGACAGGATAAAAATTACAAGACAAAATAGGTAAAAATTAGTAATAAAAAAACGAAAGTAAAAGTAATGAATATAGTCTAAAAATCGAATAAGCAATGAATATAATGTATAATAAAATTATTTTCGATTGAAATAGACTATTAAATTCTTCATTCGATTCACTTTGTATCTATTGTAGCTTTATTTCAACAGCCGTATAAGAAAAGCACACGCCTTTATTTTATGTTCAGTTTAAACAAACACTTCTTAAATATTTTATTTCAATACTTAAGCGTGGTTACTATTCGATGAAATTTTTATACACCGTTTTTTGAATACTATTATAACAGAAAATTATAGCCATAGAAATGATTGAAGTCAGACAATATCAGCAATTCTCGGAAATTTACCTCTCCGGATATATGGCCATGTATGGTCCCAATTTACTACCACCAAACTTGATTATATTATACTTTTAAAATTAAAGCAAAAATGTTACATCAATATAGGGTTTTAAAATACGTTATTAAAAAGTTATAACAAAAGTAAGAAATGACAACGAACAGTTTTGTTGATCGATATCACACATAAGGTTTTCCAGTTTTATCTAAATAACTTTACTACCACATTCTACAAATAAAAATAAGAAAAATGCTTATATAAACATGGGCTCTTGAATGAATTATTAAAAGTTATTAAAAAATGTACGAAAATCGATAAATATTCGTATGCAATATCGAAGAAAAAACCGTCCATTATCATTTCATATATTTTCCATAATTTTTCGATAAAATATTTAAGAGTCTATGTTTGTATAACACTTTTTTATCATTTTTATTTATAGAACATGCTGATAAAGTTTTACATATAAAACTGGAATGTATGTGCCATCGAAAAATACAGCTATATACTGTCTTCTTGTAATTTTGTTATAACTTTTTAATAAAGTGACCCATGAAAATTTGAATATATATATGTTTATCACTTGCAATACGATTATATTAAATAAAATGAGAATAATAAGTGTGTCCTTACATTTTAGATTTCAAAATTATTAAAATTTAAAAATTAAAATTAAAATAAAAATTTGGCAATTAATGGATTGAAACCTTATATTGATACAACATCCCTTTCCTATTTTCGCATATGGGAAATGCTGATAAACTGTATGAAACTAGAACACCCTGTATGTTCGAACATGGCTGTATACATTCTGTAGTAAGTTCATAAAGTTTATTACCTGAAACTGCTTACTCTCTAGCTAACTGACAAAAGGAGCTATAGAACAAGAAAAAAAAGTGATAAGCCAAAGCATAGAATGTATGAGAAACGATAGTGACTATCGGATAGTCGAAGGGGACACAGGGTGGAGGAAGAAGAATCGAAGGACTCTGAACGCATGGAAAAAGGGAACGTGGTGAAGTAGAGTAAATGTCAACGGTTAATTGCGAGTACGTGGACTAATATATGCGTTCTTACTAGAATGGGCTCTCCGCAGGGCTATTTTACGGCACGTACACGTTGGAAGCTGCCCACGGAGTATTGCCACTGTAAATCAATCGACAGAGCCTTTACAAGGCGGCTACGGTTGTACATGTGGTGTTTAATTAAACCATTATTCGCCAGTTCAACGTAAACTGCTGTCCGAATGACGAAACGCCGATAAATAAGCGGTCGCTTGTGCCATAATTAGTGCGTATATCTCGTTACGCCTCCGTTAAGCAAATTTAATGTCTTATCGAATAATTTTAATTTTGCTGGTCTCCCCACTTACGCACTATATTCGTCTCCCTTTGGGCCATAGCGACCCAAGTATTCTTACACTTATCTGCGTTTTTTTTTGGTATTGAAAATTTTAAATCAGAATGTTCTTAGGCTCTTCCTAAATTATTCATAAACTTTTCTTAGGTTTTACCTAAGACCTGACTATGTTTTCTCAAAATTCACCTATGATCTCTTTAAGGCTTCCTACATTAAGCTATCCTTTAAAACTTTTTAATTTTTAAATTAAGTACTTGTCACAGTTCAAGTACAATGGTTCACGGCGAGGAGGATGAGGAAGAAACCCTTGAATCGGACAAAAATTGAACACCATACTTGAGAATAAAATGTGAAAGGGTAACTTCGGTTTTTTACTGCTAAAGAACCTTCAAGAAGGATCAAGCTTCCGAAGGTTACATTCACTTATAAACATAAATTGTACGGTATCTTTCTGCAGCCTTTGTAGAGTTCGCAACTACCACTCGTTAAAGCTGTTGGAGAAGGTTCGTCCGAGCAAAAGCACTGTTATACGTATTACGTTGTTATACATTGTATTTAAGGGTACACACAGTATATCGGAGATATAGGGATACGGAAGTTGCAACAAGTTCATGTTCAACACTGGCCGTGTTCCTGCTGGTTTTCTGCTCGAAGGCACACAAAGAGCAAGAGATGGTCCGGTCCCTCTTTGGAAACTGAGCAAGCGTTCGTTCGCCTTATCTCTAGCTGACCAGCGAGCATTTTCTATCGGTTTATCAAGCGTCTCTAATCGTTAAACGGGATAATAAACTTGGTTGCTCATTAAAGGAACGATAATCCGCGAGGCCCTTTCCGCCGCTCGTGATTCAAACGTCAAACTATTTTCAATCAGCCGACCATCGGAGATTAATGGGAATCCACGGAGAGGAGTGGTTTTATTTTTTCAATTCTAAATACCATCGGGAATATAGATTTATGAATAGAGATCGTTCAATCTTCCGTCGAAGATAAATTGTGCTCGGTAAAAAAGGTCATCCGTAGACGATCCAGTTTTCACGATTGCTTGGAAGCATCGTTTCGTCAACATCCTAATCGAGATAATGGATCATCCGATTACTGATATGTATGTACTCTGTATATTAGAAAAATAGCAACGTCAAAAAGCTGTTTAACTCTTGTATGTTATTGATGCGAGCATACATTTGTATGTTTCGAGAAACATCCATCGTGTTGGACATCTTCTTCAAGGCTCTTGTGATCGAAGTATTAGAAGAACTAATACTTATGAGTTAATAATTAGGAGAGAGTGGTAATACGGAATTTGTAGAATATTAAATACAAACATGGGGTAGAAGACTCAACTGTGGGACAGGACTATCATGGGGATGTAATTAAAACCACATACCTGTACTCTTCATTTAATTAATATTTAATATAAAAGTATTTAATTACATATGCGCATGACAATGATAATTTGAATTATCATGACATGACAATGGTAATTTGAAAGAATTAAACACATTTATTTAACACAACGGAAACAAGGTAGTTTTATTTTTAAAAATAATAAAATTAAGAACTTTATTAACAAATAGAATCTAATTTTAAATAAAACAGACAAGAACCTTTAAACTTTTAAACTACACTTAATTGCAATAAATACGTCTACAGCAAATCTCCATTTGAGATATTTCACTAAAGTTTTGTTAATAAGTCGTTCTGACAATTTTTCTTGACTGCAGGAATATTTAGAATGAAAATTAACAGCTCCTTGACGAGCCTTTTCGCTACGTTTTTCAAACTACACACATTTCCAATATTTCACACGTAACCAATAATGTACTCAGTGTCTATTATTTTAGTACTCCAAAATATATAATGTCATTAGTAGAGTTATTCTAAAATTGTTTGAGTCGTCTACGAAGAAAATAGGTCATAAACTTCGACGATTTTTTATGCGAATAAACTCGGTTATAGGCTCCCTTAAACACACTTTCTCTGAACTTTTATTTCACACTTCCTTGACGGGTTCCCGTTCGAGTCAGTGAATCTGATGAGTCAGTATGTAAGTATATACAGTATTCTAACTCTCTTCCTCTCATCCCATCTTCTCTGCTGTCCCCTTTCTTGACCTTTCCATGAGCATGGTGCCCACGAGTCTAATTCGTTTTCATGAAACTTTCGCTTTTCTCTTCTACCCCCTTCGCTTTTACTTTTTCATTTTCCGTTTGAGAACGCGGTTTGATTGCTAGTTCATTGTAACTACTTTCTAGTAATAGAAGATTAGTTCGTTAATTGAATTAAGTAGGGCAGATAAGTTAATTACAGTTACCTTCGTACCTTAACCATTATGTTAATTAGTATAGATTGAAATATTTAACATCTTCTACATGATCTTATTCCTTAAACTATTGAAAGTTAGTAACATTAGCTCAACTTTACGTTACCTCTGTTGCAAACAAATAGCATACTATGTAAGATGGTTTATTATCTACTTTTTTTATCTAGTTTCTTTCTGAGATAATATTTTCAAGTGTTTCTATTTATAGCCTGAATTATTCCACTTCGTTTGTAGAGTAGAATAAGGTATTAGTTTTTAAATAAAATAGCAGTGGAATTTATGGTTGGAAAAGTATTACGACAATTCGTAAAATCTCAAACTAATTTATAATGAGCAAAATATTATTGCAAAATTATGTAGTTGTAAGTCATAAATAGTATTAAGGATCATGTTTCATAGAAATTTACAGAAAGACTGCACAAACTCTCTTTTTGTATTTAATATGAATTTTCATAGGGACCTGACATCTGTTTTAATTCATTTTAGGAACAACCTTAACCCCTTTTTCGACTGTTGCGTCAGTTAACTAATTACTACAGCAACATTAAGATAAATAAAGAATATAAATGTTAAATTTTGGACTAAACGATGTTTAAATATTCAAATTGTAATCAGTACTAATTTCAAAACTCAATCCTTGTAGAAATACATTATAGGTTTGTCTCATTTGAACTATAATGTACGCCACATGTTTGATGTTATAAACCAAGGGGTTAATCCCTTACATATGAAGTCATTTTATTTAACACGGAAAAATCCAATGAAACATGTTATAAATTACAAAAATTAATTTTATTAGAAATATCTTTCTCACATAGAGGTTGGACGCTTTTTGAATAAATATTGTTGACTACAAAGTAAGAAGAAGTAGAATACGCGTTGTTTACTATAAACTTTCCTTATTGTTTCAATGTCTTCAGGCTACTGCCGAAAACTCGTTTTCGTGCAATGGCACCTCATATACACGATAGACAATAACATGGCAGTTATTATTCCGTTTTCAATTCGAACGCAGAGGCAGTTGTAGATAATACTAGAAAGTACACCAGTATCGTGTCAGAAAGAACATTTGCCTCGAAGCGACACGAAGGTGACTTTGATATCAAAACTATGATGAAAGAAAACGTTTTATCGCTTGCAAGGAATTCCACGGAGAAATCGATGGAATACATTTACTTCTTGCAGGAAGTGTTGCGTGTTACTCAGAGAATTAAAATTCCCGATAACCTGCAGTGAAAAGTTGTTTCTTCTCTCGTTAAAATGGTATTTTAACACAAAAATGTGCTATTTATAGTAAAGGAAATCAAGTACTAGAAAGGAGGCAGAGTTTATAGAGTAATGAAAATATCATTTATTCAATTAATTTTTTTTTCGTATTCTCAATCATCATGGAGTTAATCAAGTACGAATTTCTATATTTTCTTCAACAGTTTTGTAATTTTTTGTTATAATTGAAATTTTTTAATTTCGAAACGTACGAATTCCAAAATTTTGGAATTTAGTGATTTAAAAATGTACAACTTCTTAAATTTCCAAATTTTCAAATTGAAAAATCTTAGAATTTAGAAATTCTCAAACTGACAAATTTTTGAATGTAGAAATTTTCATACATAGAAGCATCAATTTTGTAAGTTTCCAATTGAATAACTGAGAAATTTCCAAATCTTGGAATTGAAAGATTCACAAATATATAAATAAAAAAATTGAAATATTTAGAGCTTTATAAACTATCTTTACTTATATCACGTATCTGCTTGTCACTTTCAAACAAAATAATATTTTCTGTATACAGTATTTATAAATTAACAATTATACTTTGTTTACTTCTCCCTTCCAGTTTTGTGTGCAATAAACGATCTATAGAGTGTTCCGGTACTAGTTGCATAACAAAAAAAAAAATTTGCTTTAGCGACTTTTCAGTCACACCAACGATTTGACAGTACTTACATCCTTTAATTTCATACAAACACGATTTCACCCTAATTAGGATACCTAACTAATCAATTCTGACTTAATCAATAATATGTAATTAAATTAGGTTAGGCTATTTACAAAAGTCATGTAATAATTTAATCATAGTATCCACACTATTTCCGCAGTGAACAAACAGTGTTTCACGCTCTCTAAAATATTAATAAAATCTGCCCTTACTTAATCGTTAAGTGAATAACGAGCTTATGAGGTTAGGTTAGGTTAGACTATTTACAAACCTAGTGCCATGTCATACTACAAACACAATATTTGCACCATTTTGATTTTAGTACTTCAATTATAATACTTGTTAGGTTAGACTAGAATATACGGCCTCGGTCAGCACGAAGTGTAATTTCAACGTAAAACTTGACCGACGTTTTTTGCGAATATCTCGAAACGGCAGTAACATGTATAAAGAAAAGTTGTTCAAAACGATGACCTTGAAACATGTTGTCAAGGTCATAGAAATCGGCGAGGAATCACAAAGGTGTATAATCACCTTCAATTTCTTGAACGGATACATATCCGAGAGATTTTTGTAAATTGAAGTGAATGTACCAAGGAAGGTGTAACGTTCTTTCCATTCCAAGGAGGACAACCTTGCGGGAAACATGTCACGTGGGTGTATTGCCGAGACGAGCTTTCGACTCTTGGGACGCAATACCCAGAGTTGGGCGAGGTCGTGGTAGGTCGTTCGGTCCACACAACGGCTCGATGTAAGATAAAGGTGGTCTCGTACGAAACCTAAAGGCACGGATATAAGCTCAATTTATAAACCGTCTTGGTTATAGCATTCTTTGCT
Organism: Megachile willughbiella; assembly: GCA_945859595.2. Lineage (NCBI taxonomy): Eukaryota > Metazoa > Arthropoda > Insecta > Hymenoptera > Megachilidae > Megachile > Megachile willughbiella. Next base: position 19,752,167 of record OX243796.1, read on the forward strand.
AAAGGTAAGAGTCAGAAACCTGTCCTCTAATTGCTATGCAACAGCGCCTGTCTTTATGCGGTGTACAATAATTCAACTAAATATGGCTACACGATATATTTCTCTTACGAAATTTATCCACTTTATGATTTACAAATTGTTATACTAGTTCCTTCTTGTACTTTGATCAGTTTATAAGCTCCTGTTAGACAAAAAGGTAACTCTTACGCTATCTCGAACACTTAATCGATGACTTGTTTATCGTTACCACTCCCTTTTATAAATTAACCCTTTGCTCCATGGTTTATTTAATTAAAACGAAAACGATTTAGAACTTTCGCGAGTAATAATAATAAGAAAATAACAGGGGATACATATTTTCGACTTAAATATTTTAGTTGGAAAAAAATTGTATAATGCCACAACTGTACTTTGTCGAAATGTTGCATATTTGTAATATTATATAATTCTCCTCTAAACAGATTTTATAAACTGAAAATAATTTGATGCTATTTCATTTTTATTATTATTGTTCGTGAAAGTTCAAAAATATATTGTCTTCAAGATTAAAAAGATGCAGTGATGGATTAAATAAATGTACCTTTGTCTTACATCGTTGAATTTTATCTCAATATCATCTTCAATATCGCATGTCAAGAATTGTATAATGCTATCGAGGAAAGTGACTTTTTATTCTTCACTTAACTGCAGATATTTTTTTGCAATTTATCGATGCTCAAACATCGATTAATTTTGTGCGTACTCATTTCTTTTCAAAATCCTTGATATCAAGATAAAAGATTCGATTTAGTATAGAATTATGTAATACAATCTAAATTAGATATGAAATTAGTTGGTGGAAAATAACACCAAAATTCGTACATTCTTAGATTCCTAAATATAAAAATTTTCAAATTTCACCATTTGCGAATTTCTGAACTCCCAAATTTCTAAATTCTAAGAATCATTAAATTTCCAAATTCCTACATCTCCAATCGCTGCAACACCAAATCTCTACATTCCCAAATCCCTATATCCCCGAAACCTTAGATTTACCAATCGTTAGATCTGATTGATCATCATACCTGAACTCTTACATCCTCGAATCCCTAGATCCTGAAATTCCTAAATCCCCAAACTCCTAGTTTTTCAAATCCCTTCATTCCCAAATCTCGAGATCCTCAAACTCCTAGGTTCCTAAATCTCAAGATCCTCAAATTCCAAGATTCCCAAGTCTTGAGATCCTCAAATTTCTAAATTTCCGAATTCCAAAATCGTTAAATCCACATCCCTCCAAACGTTTAGATCCCAAAATCCTTAGACCAGAAGATTTCTAGATTCCAAAATTCTCATGTCCCAAAATCTCTAATCTCAAAATTCCTATACGCAAAAGTTTCTTGTTCCAAGCATCCCTAGATTCAAAAATTCTCATATCTCTAAGTGTTTATTTTCCTAAAATTCTTAGAACCCCAAATTTTTAGATTCCCGTATCTGCAAAGTGTCAAATTCCTAAAACTTTCTGAAAATGCACGGTTGGTATACATCTTTCCAGTTGCGACATTTGTCGTAGGGATGCCAGATTTGCTGCTGACTGTACATAGATGTGGAATTCCATCCTAAGACGGTGCATCTAACTTCAGACACGAGAACAATCGGGTACGGCTATCACGCATATCCAAGAGAACTAAGAACGACAAATTCCGCTGTAGTAGGCGGGTCGACTGTTACGTCGATGCACTCGGTGCATCACATCTTCTATGGAGCAGAGACGTGCATCCCGTGCACGCGCTATTCTCTTTCTCTTTACACGCCTCCGCGTGAATCCTTCGTTCTATCGGACATCAACTCTGTTTCAAACTCGCCGCTTATTGTTTCTTTCGATGTGTCCAGCTTATGGCAATGTAAGTTCACTGGGTTAACATCTGTCGCAAAGGCCCACAAAGTGTGTCCCAACTCACTGTCATATACCGGCGGTCAAAGTTATCAGTTGGATTAATCTTTTTTAGCGTATTATCATGGAAAATGATGTTAGCTATATTATTTTTATAAATAGCGTACGCGGGGAAAAACTACGCACTTCTAATTTTATTTTTTATTGTTATATTTATTGTTATTCGCAATCTGCAAGTGTCCGTATAACCCTAGCACACATACGCACATACATGTGTATTAAACATTCATACTCCACGTACTTGTATTTCACGGACTCATATTTCTTACATTTGTACTTCACATACTCGTACTTCACATACTCGTAATTTACATTCTTGTACTTCACGTTCTCGTACTTCAAATACTCGTACTTCACATAACCGTACTTCACATTCTCGTATTTCATACACTCGCATTGCACGTACTCATATTTCGCATATTTACACTTCACACACTCGTATTACAGATACTCATATTTTACATATTCATAGTTCACACATCCTACATTATTAAACTTAGCGGAAGGTGTAACACGATATTCATTCATATAACGCATAAACACCAAAAATGCTTAATAATCGACCAGGACAAACAATTTCATTCGCTCAAAGTACCAACTATTGTATTATGTAAACAAAAAAACTTTACATTTAGATCTTCGGAATTTTAGAACTTTGAAGCTATAAAATTTAAAAACTCTAAAACTTTGATTTTCCTGTGGTTTTTTCATAAGAAAAATGTGGATGGTATTCTAGTTTTGAATAGCCTTATAATGCAAAAATATAATAGAAGATTTATTTACTTAAAGTTATAAAGTTTTATTTATTTACTTAAAGTTTTTGAACTTAAGATGGTGACGTTCCTGTACCAAAAATGGTGACGTTTTCGTATCAATTAGTGTGTTTACAAACCAGGCGCCTTACGCAAATTCGAATGTGTATTTAAAATGTAGAGAACCTGTTGTATACATATAAGTATAACAAAAATCTGATGTAGAGATTTTAAAGTTGTTCCGAACGATTAAACCTGTCTGACAAACACTATAACAAACACGATTATTGTTGATTTGTCAAGGACTGACGTCAAAGTATTGTCGACGATGAGTTACAAAACTTTTAACGTAGATCTAGTCGATTCTATGTGTTAGAAATGATCGAAAACGATACAAAAACACGGTCTTTTATCAATTCGTCGAGGATCGACGTCGATAAAAAAGAGGTTCCTGTTATCAGATTGCCGCAAAAATCTGTAGAACAAATTGACGGTGTCTCATGAGTCAAAAATTTTGAAGTCAAAGAATCCAAAATTTCGGTCTGTGCGTGGTACAGACAAACAGATAAATGAACAAATGCAGATCATCTCAGATGCCTCTCTACGTTTGGTAAAAATGGTGACGTTCCTGTATCGAAAAATGTGGCGTTCGTGTACCGAAAATTATGGCGTTCGTGTACCGAAAATGGTGGCAGTCGTGACGCGAGCATGCCTCGTAAATCCGCACCTTAGAGTTACACGTAATGTAACTATACTCCTAGCATGAGTTACCGTATCATCATCCAGCGTTCGTTTGGACGAGTAACGAACCCACCGACACGAATTAATCGTGTTGCATACGTACAAAAGGTGTACCACGTGCACCGAGTCGTGTGCCATGGTGTGTGCGCACTTGTACCACCGTATCACGGTGAAAACGAAACCGATATCTTTGCAGGATCTGCAGGCCGAGGCTAGAGGTCACCCGCGAAGGGAATTGCTTTATTTAATAAGCCGCGGAGGAAGGACGTTAATAAAGCGGCCAGAGATAAATAATATGGAAAGGTAAGCCGTTCACGTGTCTTTCGTTCTCCCCTCCCTTTAACCCCCTCGTCCTTTATATCGTATACTTGCACCATCGGTTGGGCAATCGTTGAATGTTCTCTGCTGAACATAAACGGAGCAAATGAAAATGAAACGAGACATTTTTCTTTTCTTTAAGATCCACTTGTCTACGAACACGATTACGACCGGTTGATTTAAATGGCTGATAATTATCGATGGTAATTCGTGTTAGTTTATGGGGTTACGTTTACGTTGTACTTGGCGGATAATAAATAGCGTGTTGAACAAGCTGTAAGCGAGAGGTTTGCACTACTGTTCGAGGGATTTTGCAACTTCTGTGACACGTGTTTTAGAGATCAATTATCATAAATAGATAAGTAATATTTTGTTATTAGCTTGGAAATCAAATTCACGAGCTTTTTGAATGTTTTGTTTCAAAATTGGTAAAATTTTATTGCAGAGAAATACAAAATTTGATGCAAATACAGTGAAAAATTCGAATGGTCCTTACCTGGGTTGAAAATGGTAATTTATAAAATTTTACCGAATAATTTTAGTAGGAAAAATTATGGAGGTCATGAACTAATTTACAACAAATATATCATGAAAATTTAATGATATGTGGATTTTGTAAAAGATTAATGATCTTAAATAAAATTTTGTTTATAATCACATTCATATTCAGTTGTGTAATAATAGACATTTCAGCAAAGTGGTGAATTTTATAGTATTTTTATAGCACCGATTAGCACCAATGGGTAATACAAATTTCTTCATTTAAATATTTCTGAATGTTTCGTATTTATGGTTACGTGAAGGTTATAATATTGTAGATCGTTGGATCGGTCTTGATTCCGGCTATCATATCATGATAAACAAGTATGTAACCTCTTTTAAACCCATTAACGTATGATTTTCTCAGCGAGTGCGTCAGACAGCGCGACTTAATTATTGTTGTAACATTGAGACAGACAAAGAATGTTCAAATGTTAGGGACATTTTGTATATAACTATCATTGGTGTAGGGGTAGGAATTAAAAATAAACGCGAAATTTAATCGTGGTGAAAATGTAAGCCAGATTTGTTGCATTTCAACAGTCACGTGCGTCACGTGTAGGAGACGATATTGTAAAGTAAGGGGTTAATACCAGATTTACAAACGTTTGATCACTACTTACTTTTAAACTAAAAATAAAAATAAATAAATAAGGTATGATACGTAAACTATCTTATACGATGATTCTTCATCTCGATGGAAGGTAACATACATTTTGACAGAAGCTTGAGATAGTTTGAGATAAGAAATCTAAGATTCGTCATGTATCTAGTATTGAAAAATATCGATTAACTTGAAATTTGAAATACTATTACTTTGCGACAAATTTCTTGTTTACCATATTTTTTCCTTCAGTTAAATAATTCAAGTGGTCGAATCAAACAATTTAAATTTTCGCGTACCTTTGAAAATAATGACAATATCGGTATGTGAAGTTAGCGAGACACTCTGTATACCGATATGTCAGTGAATGGTTCTAGACTCAACATTACAACGCGGGTGAAGGTAATATCGAAAGTACGGTGCCGTTTTGTTTGTACAGCGAATTTGTACTGTGGAGCGAACGTCGAGAGTCAAGTGATTCTATTCTAGAGTTCAGCAGTTCGATCGTTGCTATCGGTGCTAACGACTTTTCACACAGGGCGCAAACGTATACGGATACCTAGGAATCGGTTACGAAAATCTCAGGAGGTCTGTGCAGGTGCAACGAGATGAATAGATACGAACAGATACGTGTGGGTGAAGGTAAAATTCGAGACGGAAAGGTAGGTGTACGGTTGCTCAATAACTATCTGACGTCGTTCGTTCGATTAGAGGTTCGCAACAGCGCGTTTTTTAACTCTTAACACATTATGGCCGAATGACGAAGTATGTCGCATTTTGTACTTCGTTCAGTCGGCTTATCTTGTATATAATGTTAGACGCATTTTATTGTATCAATTTATTTCATGCGATTTTTAGACAGTGATATAAAATTGGTAGGATTATTAATTAATATTTGATTCAATAGTTACAGTTTAATAAAACTGAACAAGAAAATAATTATTCATAATAATCACATATTCATTAGTCTTTGCATTTACACATTTCTTATACATATATCCATAAACGTATAATTTGTATTTCTTGACCACAGCAATACGAAAAAAACGAAATGTAAAATATAAATGTTTAAATGATTCTGAAATGTAATATACTCTATAACTGAACTACTACTGAGTATCCATTTGAAATTTTATGAAGAAACACGATATTTATATCACAAATATTCACATACGTTACAGTAGATATGTGGCTAATAAAAACAACAAATCAGTAGGATAAAATATAAAAAAAAAAAATACAAATACTACTGATTGATCGTAATAGTAATATATAAACATTTTAAAATTTCAATTAACTCAAAACTTTTTCTTGCACAAATTCTTATTATTTTGTTTGAAAGTAGAAAGTTTACTCTTTCGGATACACGTATTTAGTTATAATTGTACACTGTCTAAATATAACAAAAATTGCAATTATCTTAACTACTTTCATAATCGTTTGGTCTCTAGGGTACTTATCGTATTCGTGAATGAATCAAATGACCTGTTTGGTAGTTTTAGCGTTAAATCCCCGTCAAGCTCAAGGTTCTGAATTCGTTTGTTCCCGACAAACAAGACGATAATGTTTATTCATGGATAATACGAGCAACGAGCATACTTCGTGATCCGAGGACGATGTTTCAACATGTATACTAAAAATGGAACGAACGACTCTCTCCAACGAAACGAGCCACTCGGAACACGGAATGTAGGTGAATCAGAGAACGAGAGAACACGAAAAAACACTGGGACTGAACACACCGTCCCTACGACGTCGGTCAATAAACTGGAATTAATTCATTCGAATTTTTGCTCTCACGATGATGCATAGGTTACGCGAGCGATAAATTACATAAGAAAACCTATTCAGGCTAATTAATTACTTAAATAAATTCATGCCCGGCGATATCGCGCGAATAGAAGGGCCCTCCTTCTCCATTCGTGATTCACCTTCATTAATTTCCATCTAAATATGCTGTAAGTTCGAGCAACTAGCGTACAAGCATGAATAATCATGCGTTGTCGTGGATTTTTCTTGAATCATTTATGTTACAGTAAGCCGGTTCATGGTACCGATTCTGAAATAGCAAAATATCCCATGTGGTTCTAGCATTTTATCGAGCGGAAAGTTATTAAGATTTTAAGGACCGTACAATAGATGGAATTTATAGCTTTCATTTTATATTCCTTTCGATATCTATTAGGTTATTACATAGGTAATGCTCGATTTTGTGTCATAAAATGTCTGACATGATTCGCTGATATAAAAAGACTGTAAATTGGCACTTATGCCATCTCAATTTCAAGCTTGAAGTTTGATGTAAATGACTATCGATTTTCATTCTTCTCTCAAAATAAAATCATTAAATCAAAGATTATAATCGTTAATTTAATTTGAAAACTTTTCATTCAAAAGTTACGGTATAAGACGGTAATGTGGTATAAGTTGTGATATATCTTTGATTCAATTATTTTGGTTATGAGTAATATTCTTAAATGGATAAAATTTGTTTAGCGGTAACCATTATCGATGATGGAACTTGTTTGTGATTATAAATAATCGCGGTTGGCTACGGAAGTTCTTTTTCGTTAGGAACAACCATTATCGACGATACTCTTGTTTTAGTTATCGATAATTGGTTATAGATAATCAATACTGATGACCGGAGTCTTGTTTCGATCATTTTGAATCATCGTCAATCTTTATTAATATTACTGATAATTAGTGTAGACAGGATGATTATTAGTAGATAATTAATATGATTGAAACAGAGGAAAAAATTCAATGGTATGCTAATGACTATTCTTCTGAAACTTTATTTTCATCATGACCATAAAGATATAAAGTGTTCTTTTTTGAATGAGCATTGCAAGATACTAATGTACTTCTTTTAATAGAAGTTGGAGATTCAATGAATATACGAATTTCGACGGTTTTAAAATGTTTGCATTTAAGAATTTTGAAGATTGGAGAATGTTAGAATTTAGGAATTTTGAAGATTTGAAAATTTTTTAATTTAGAAAATTGGTAATTTGAAAATTTGTGATCTGAAGATTTAGGAATTTGGTAATTCGGAGTTTTGCAAATTTCACAACCTGGAAATTAGGGGGTCAGATACTTGAGAATCGAAAAATTTGGGAATTTGGTAATTTGAAGATGTAAAAATTTCGGTTTTGACAGTTGAAATTTGACACGTTTGAAATTTATAATTTCAGAGATTTAGCAGTATAATAAATTAACTTTTAAAAGTTTCACAATTTGACACATTTTTTAATTTAGAAATAAAATTTTCTACAAACTTTAAAGCGTGGAATTCTCATGTGTGAGAGTCCACATATTCATAAAAACTCGCTTTAGCCCTGATTATTAAATTCGCTTACATCGGCGAAATATTTTCATAATTATTTATGGTGATAGATATTAAAAATCTCTCAATATAAGAACCTTCAGCAAAAATATTATGTCAGTTCAATGTTCAAAAGATCAGGGGTTGTAGCCAAAAGTTCCACTTTATAACCTTAATTGATGGAATAGAAAGATATTTTTATTGTAATATTGCAACATATTGCTTTTAAAATATAACATATTTTATATTTCCCTACAAAATATTATTTTTAACAATATTACCCTTAATTGGAAGTAAAAGTTAAACGCATTAGAATCAATTTTCTTGATTTACCAAAACGAACATTTTTCCTTCACTCGTAGAAATTCGTTTAAACCCAATAAATTTTGTAACCTTTCTACGATGAAAATTATTTGCGTGTGTATCAGTTAATAAAACATAAGTATTTAAATGAGATAAATAGTATTTATAATTTCGTCACCGTATTTTTATTTTTCAGGAGCAGTAACAGAAAGCAGTAACTTGTTCTTAGTGACTCAGTAAAGAAAATCAAAGAAAATGATTACGAAATGCGCAAGTTTACGATTTCTTTGTTTGAGACCAAACAAGATTTCACACGAACAAAATGAATCATAATCGAGCATAGAGAGAACAGATTCGCGAATTTACGAGGAAACCATATAGAGATCGAGTAGGTCCAATGATCGGTGTTTCGCGTATGGCGGATGTTAAGAATCCACTTTCGATTTCTTGTAGGCACTCGGTTGCTTCTAAGCTTTCAGATCGATACAAAGTATTATGAAACTCTGCGTGTTTTATTACGCACACTGCAGGAATCATATTTCCTACTTCGTTTGCTTCTCCTTTATGTTTCTGTGTTCCGTTCTGCTCCAAAACGGGACGCGTTGGTTTCTCCGCTAAAAGTTGCGTGGGTTCCCACCGTTCAATTGCTTCGACTGTCCACAACAACACACGTATGTGCGTTTCAATGCACGGTCTTTCATTTTTCATTTCAGGAAGGAAGTTTCCAGGCTTTCACGATCCGTGTCCACTGACTATGGAACGTGAGCAACGGTTGAATTGAGAATGAAGAAACCGTTTCCCACGCGAGCGATGAATGTTTAGCGTAATGTTCAAGAGGTTGCAAAAAGGAATTACAATTTATCCCGTTTTAATATTAACACCGAAACTACGAAAACGATCGAATGACCGCTCTACAAGTTTCGAGCTATAAGTTACACAATTTGTTAAGATGCTTTTCTTGAAACCTGCGCTGATTTTCACCAAGATAAGGAATTAATTAATAGTGTACGATTTTATGTTTAGTCGTCTGTTTATTTATTTTTCAACACTATTTTTAATTTTGAATTAAATACACATTACATGCCGATAGGTTTATTATTAAGAAGTACAATAAAATTGAAGAATGTACTGTGCCCGATGGGCAGACTAAGAATCATAAGTTTGTATCAGGTTGTATTAGGTACACGTACAGATGTCTCAGTTTTTTACAGCCAAATTTTGTTAATATATTCTATTTATAAAAATAAAGAGAAAATGTTATATCAACGTAGAGTTTCAAATACTTTATTAAAAAGTTATAACAAAAATTCGAAATGACAACGGCTTTGTTGTTCGATACCACACAAAACGTTCTAGTTTTGTTCGGTTAATTGTACTAACATATTTTATTAATGGAAATGGGAAAAAATGTTTATATAAACATATACTCTTAAATATATTGAAGGTACAAGAATAATAATATTATTTTACATAAGCTATAAATAAATGGGCAATTTTTAAATTTCACTATATATCGTATCAATTTTAAAAATATTATATTCATTTATAACTTAAAACTTTAGGGGAATTATTATATAAACCTCTCAGTAATATTATAAATGATTTATCAATATTTTTAATATGAAATAACTAGTCTTCACTTACAATAAACAACAAGAAATTTCAGAACACAAAGTCTAGCACGATTTGATAACATAAAAAAGTCATTGAAAGCAGCACTTATGTTACATTAATATTGAATCTTAAACATTTCATTCATATTCTTAATTGAAATTGAACAATTCTTCTTTAGAATACTTTATCAATCAATTATTATATACGACATATGTACTGCACATTAAGAAACATTCGGTTTGCAATTATTTATAATCGTTTTAAAACCATAGAAATATTAGTTCAATATTTATGTAGTTACTTGATCTTGATTATGTTATCAATTTCATGATTTATTGGAAATGAGTATATAAACGTTTTATTAATATTTTTTATACAACTCAATAAGCTGTCAGAAAAGTGTTGTTATCAATTATAATCTATTAGATCGCTGCACATTAAACGTTAGATTTCAAAGCATTAAAAGTCTGACACATAAAGTACCATAAAATAACAATTATTTAATTTTAATATAGACTCTAAATTTATCATAAATTATTACATACTTATTATTACATAGTAATATTATTATACTATTTACATAGTAAATGTAGTTAAATTATTAGTTAATACGTAAATTGTTACATATTAATATCATTACTATATACTAAATTATTACATAGCATGTAAAAATTGTATTACTGCGTAATTTTTAACTTAACCAATTAATCACTAAATTTTTAGCTTATGCTAAATTTAGTAATATGCTATCGTTTTAATGAAGAACTTTTATCGAACTTTAAGCTTCCAATTTATGTAGAATACATCGTTTTACAGTTATTTCATGTCATCAAATCGTATTTGACTATTACTATATAAATTCAGCTTTTAACATGAAACAGTCTAATAAATCCTACGAATCTCATAAATATCAGTTTGTATAAAAATTTATAAAAAGTATATTACACGTGCCTTGATATTCAATTACGTGAAATATTTTAAAAGTTATGAAACTTTAGGTGGAATATTTATCCATTTCAATGTACCAGACATTTATAAAGTATTTATTACTTTCAGAAAATCGTTACAATGACATAAGATAATTTCTATAATTTTCGTATATTTTGATATATCCTTTGATATATTAGAATTATAGATATATCTGATATAAATACTTATTTCACAAGGATTATAAAACTATAAGACACATTTTATCATTTGACCGTAACACACTTTTGTACGAAACCATGAACGTATGTATACTGAAATATTCACGATCGTAAAATATTGAAGCAGTTGTCGACATTCAGCTATATGAAGTTGATAGATCATACAAATAATATATTGTATGTAGTTCAGTTTAGTAAAATAGTAAATGTGTTATAGTAAGAAAAATTTATAGACCATATATACGTCTTTCGTATACAAAGGGTTAATCTTCTTCCACATTGCATTTCATTCCGTATAAAAAGGGGCAAACCAATAAATAAAATAAAAATATCGATTAAATCGATGGTGTACTAAATATTTATCCATCGTTGCCGTAATTTTTAATAAACTCGGCAATTAGATCATCCAGCTGCCAGGTGACACACGTTTAATTAACATCGGTTAGTCGATACAGTGAGCTCGACACACATACCAATAGGACACCGCCAGATTCGATCGATCGAAGTCAAAGCAGAGGGCAGTTAAAGTAGTATACAGATCGTAATTAAAGGACTGATCTATCGATCCTTTCGGATCTGTCGACACGCGAGACGGCTACCTGTGCCAGATAGAGGCTACGTACACACTCATATAAATATGCATACGTGCATCGTAGATTACGTACGTGGCTGTGTACACAGTAGCCATATATGGTGCACAGACGTTAGTGGTCAGTCCAGCTTATGGTGATGGTAAAGCGGTGCCACCATCTTTATCTCGGTCACGGCGACTCCGTGAAAGTGAGAGCTGTTTCTCCCTGATGCTCTTCGACTACCTGCACGTACGCATTATCCAGCCGATTCCCCTTCGTTTGCGTGAACTCTCTCTTCCCCTTCCTTTATTTACCTTTTTTTCGCCAGTCCTCATCTGGGTCGTGAAGCACCAGCGATTCCAGTTCGATTCGTAACTGGAACTCTCAATTGGAGCTCTTAGCGAGTTAAGGTAATGTTGCCTAACGCGAACACCTTTCCTAATATGAGACACCAGCTTATCTCCATTACAGAGCTTATAAAAGTTGTAGGGATGCATTTTTATTTTGTAATTGACCATGCGTGTTTCTTTTTTTCGCACATTGGCTTTGAAATCAATTAAGCTGTTAGCAAGTTAAGGTAATGTTACTTAACGCGAACACCTTTCCTAGTATGAAACCCCAGCTTATCTCCGTTACTGAGCTTTTAAAAGGTGTATGAGTACATTCTCATTTTGCTACTGACTGTGTATGTGTGTTTTATCTGTACAATAGCAGTGAAATCAATTAATTAAGCACATATATATGAAATATGGTGCAGGAAGTTTTTGTAGTTCGATTAAATTACGAATACCTCAGCTAAGTCTATACATCTTTGTCGTCATTTTAATTTGTAATTACATTTCGACCTGACTTTGCGTGCAATTTGCGATGAAATGTATAACTATGAACTTTGTTTACAATTTATGATGAAATTCATAACTGCGAATTTTGTTCATAATCTACGATGAAATATATAACTGGTAACTTCATTTATAATTTTCGATTAAATATACAATTGTCAATTTTGTTTACAATTTGTGGTGAATTGTATAACTAAGAAGCACAAATTTCATACAAATTATTTTTTATGGTTATTAACATTGAGATATACAATAAATGATCATAAAAGGAACATATTTCAGAATTAATGGTAGTTTAAACAATTTTAGAGATTCCAAAAATTATTAAAATTTAAAAGAAAATTAGTGAAATGTACTAATTTGGTAGTTAAGCAATAATAATTAATAATTATTGAACTTGATTAATTTCGTCGATTAAATCAGTAAAGCTTTAATGAATAAATCTGCGATTAATTTATTTCATTAATTTAATCAGTAACTATTTATTGCTATGCAGTGGAGCATAATCACGGTTACATTAATAAGTTTGGACATAGTAACTCTACCAAATGCATCTGAAAATAAGTCTTTCGAACATTTCTGAAGATCTACAACCAATACGACGGCAAAGGAAGAAACACGCGCAGTGTATCATGGATACATTTACACATATAAATAATTACAATATAAATTACATTATATCATATATAATTACATTGTTTATTTTCACATACACCTTCCCATTTTTCCATGTTAGTTTCGTGCTTTCGTATCTTTAATTGTGTCACGTTTTCAGAACAATTGTGTACAGACTTGTGTATACTGAGTATGCGAATAATTTACTAAAATAATTACTGATCACTGATCAAATAATTTTCACTTATTTAAATTTGGAAAACAACATACACAATAACTTATATTATTGTGAATAGAGTTATAGCCGCTCATATATTACTCATAAATAACCTTACAAAAAGTATTATGGAAATATTACGGAATATTTAATGTACATGTACCCATCGGTAACCAATTGTTCATTTCGTTTTATTAAAAATCGAAAGAAACCTTAAAATATTAGTTATAAGTATTTTATTTTTATTTTAAAGGATGTTCTCATATTAAGGTATTTGTTCATAGGTATAATTATAGATTTTTAAGCGGTAAATTATTAAATACACATGTGTTTCTGAAGTCATCAGTTTTATACAAAAAATGTATGAATATAAAATATTATTAAAATTAACAAAAAACATGCAATTAATAGCATAGTACTGTCTGTTTACGGTATAATAAACAGGAAAATATTAATTTTCATTAATATAATCATAAAATATTGTAGCAGTTAATAAAGGAGGCATCGGACCAAATATTTTGGCTTAGAATTATGTGGTGCCTGCTATTTTCGACTAATGGATTCGACAAACTAATGGTTTCACACAAACCCTATATTCACATAAAAATGTTCACTGGAATCACCAACATTTCTTAAAATATTTACTATTTCCTTCGAGACACTCTATAGAGATAATAGAAAGAAAATACCTAAATTGAAATCCAGCAACACTAGACAGGAATGGAAAGAAGAAGAAATAGTTCCTATACGATTACGAAGAACATTAATTCCGAATGAGTCAGAATCGATCATTTCCCGCGCGATCGGGATCGATTTAATTTTCAAAGTTGAGTCAGCGCACACGGTCGTCCCTTTTATCGCTGTACTCGCGCGTACACGCATGTTCTTCGTTCCATTTTCTCTGTTTTTGCACGCGATCCCACGGCTTCCATGTGTGTATCTCTCGATTCGTCGTGGCAACTTGACGCACGTCTATACGTGTCACTGTCCTGGAACGCGTCGCGTGTATCGGGTTTGCCTGTACGCTCGTTCTCTATCGTCTTAACAGCGACATGAAATATACGCAGAAATGTTCATCGATCGATCTTAATGATCCACAGGAACGTAGGCAAAAGAAGGAGGCGAAATGGAGAGAAACCTCCACGCGGCCGACCACGGGAAAGAACGCGTAGGGATCATCGTAAGCGATTCTGACAAAAGGAAATACGCGTAACATCGTTGATCATTTCCTGCGACGTCCCGATCGGTTCGTCGCGCCATAGATTTATCTCAGATTAACGTGTAATGTCGCGATTACGGTTATAAATGGCTTGTTGCACGATGCGTTAAACGCTTGGCAATCTTCGCTCGGTGGACATTGGTCGGCTGGAATCGCGGAATTACAAGTCTGTGTTCATCGTCTGACGGTCGAGTTTTAATGAAACGTTGAAAGGATTTTGCTGTTCACCGTGTGTTGACTTTGAAAAAACTCGCTTCAGGGTAGAGATAGGCATTTGATCTTCTCCCTTGTAAATTCTCCAGTAATCCGATCACTGCATAATTGTACTGTTGCATGCGAAAACTGCCGCGGGACACACATTTTTTTCCTCGATTAGATTCCTTTCTCTTATCTATGAGCAGCTTTTGAAATAACTTTATTAAACTCACGCATTTTTATTTTTATCTATCGATTAAATCCGAACTCTTTCACTTTTGTTTATTAACACGTTTGCGAACGTGAATTCTTTAATATTCAATCTCATTGTGATGTAAAATGACACGAATGCTAAAATATTCACATTTTACTATTCACATTTTGTTATTCATTTAATTCTACATAACCTTAACTTTTTATAATTATTATGCATATCAAAGCAATGACCAACTGATTAATTGCCTGTCTATTTTTTGCAGCATACTGAAATTTTTACTGTCGGTGAACGTGTTAACTCGTTGACTGCCATGGTGATTATCGGCGACCGATGCTACAAGTTCAGTTAAATAAACTTTTTATAAAAAAAGCAAACGGAAACAAGGCTTCTGAGGACTCTTGATGTTAAGACAATAACATACATTAACAAATTAAAAGATGAAATTAAAAGATTAAGTGCTCTTGTTCTTAATAACATGTATTATAGTGTGATTCACCAAATACATCAGTTTTCACTATGACAGTCAACGTGTTAACTAACATCTTATTCGACTCTTTGTCGCCACGTACTTATCTCAGAACCACTCGGACTTACTCATATCATTACTTATTCGTATTCATTCACCTATCATTCACCTATGTTCATTTATTCATAAATTCAACCACATTCATACACCTAATCATTCATCTATATTCACTATATACATGTGTACCTCCTAAGTATTTGTACATATTTTCTAAATCTCATCTGTATGTATTTTCTAAGTTTCATGTATATGTACCTTTTAAGTATCTGTATACAGGGTGTCCCATTTAAGTTGACATTGTAAAAACTCTCGAAAACGTGTGATTTAAGAAAAACAAACTGACACGTGTCCTTTAGTATTTCGAGTGGGGAGTGAAACTGCATATCTCATTTTTTAATGCATGCGCGTCTTCGAGGTAATTTCAAGGTCATCTTTTAATTTTTATCATAAACCCAAATTTTTTCTTCCGAAATTATATTCTACGCGAAAAAAATTAACGACCTTTGTTTGATACATTTTGTTGTAAGTGCAATATTGAACTTACAACAAAATTTCTTAAAATATGTAGTTGATTTTTCATGTTTATGTCAAAAATATTTGTTCTATTAAAATGATTGGAGATGATTTTCTCACAATTAGGCAGTTTATATGAAGAATGTTAATAAAAGGTTTATATTTTAAGGTTGAAGTTAATATAAATGCTACGTTGATATAGTTTTATGCTAGAAATAGATTTTGCATGTTTTGAAATAGATTGCTGTTGATTATAATCGGGCATTTTATATTAAGAATATTAATTCGTGATTCATAAAGTCATTTTATTCAAGCTTTAAGCTACACATTAATACGACATAAGTATTTTATAGTATTTTGACGTTAATAAATGTTTCGATGCTTCTGTATTCGTGAAATTTCAGAAGATATGATATATAAATTCTATTTAAGTGAAATTATTGATTGAAGTTTCGATTGAATGCATCATTAACGATAGCGTATATAAAGTAATATCTAAAGCACTAATCTACCGAAGTTGTATAAATCTAGATTATTATTATTATTACGGTTTTTAAAGTAACGTTAAAACGTATGTAAATTAATTTCACTGTACCGTTTATAAAATGTCGAAGAACCACGGAATTAAGTCACATGTTTCAAAACTTTATCCAGGTAAACCATAAATGTCTCTGATGCTGATACATACCTGTAAACACAAAAAAACTTTCTTTACATATAAATCCAAGTTGTAATTACCTTACTAATATATATAAATAAAACAGAAATTATCAAGTTATAATGTTACACTGTTTAAATGTAAAAGAAATTGCAATATCTTTGCTTCTTTAATCGTTTGATCACTGGGGCATTGACTTTGCCATTATGTTGTGTCAAAGAATTACAATTTGAGGATTTAATATTGGTAATCTTCAATTTCTTTAACATCATAGCTAGAGAACAGTATAAAATAGATTCTCGTTTTATTGTCATCTTTTGCGGACTTTTACGTAAACACTAGTGACTTTTTACTTAACATAATACTTTATGAAATTTATGAATATTTCGTTGCTACAACCCTGTTCTTGACAATACAATGAGAGACTATTGCGTGAGTTTGCAGTTAAAATTTTTAATTACCTTCAAGATAATTTTTACTGTTTATTGAACATTTTAAAAATATAGGGAAGAAAAATTGGGTACATATTTTACACCCTGTCAAGTAGCAAATATCCACAATTATGTTTAGTTCTTACTTAATTTCTGAACTTAGTTTCTTAATTCAGTACTTAGCACTACATTTACAGAACCCGTCAAAATGACGGATCATAGCTTTCTTATTTTAAATGACAAAACAAAGTAAGGAATTTTTGTAAAAATGTATGTCAACTTTTGTCAAGCTAAAGAAACAATGTCTTAGGCAGTTCACATATCATCCCCAATTTATTTATTTTTTTACTTTAGTTCAAATTTAAATATAAGTGACTATCAAACGTCCGTAAACCTAGTGTTAAAAACCCAAACTGAATGGGTTTCCATTTATCATACATTTCCTAAATGTATCTATTTACCTAATATGAGTGAAAACATTACTTACAGAGTACTCTAAGTTAATTTCCCATGAAATTCAATTTTTCCAAAGCCGAAGTTTCTTATCAACCATCCCAACAAATATTTCATTCTCGCTTCTACATTCGTATAGAACGTAATAAAAATAAGAAGCAAAACTTGTACAAGAGTAAGACAGTAATTCCCCCTCATTCGAATGCTTAAAGCAAATCGTTTACTCTTGTTCTCACTTTCACACGTTATTTCATGTTATCACGCATTAATGGGCGATGCGTTATGAGATATCGGCTTAACTGATCGACAGTATATACGCGGAATCATTAAAAAGATTCGAAGCGGAAAATAAGGAAAGTGAATGCGTGCTTCGAGGATACTCGAAGCTAATATCGAATAGATGCTTCAAAGACCAATATCGAAGCCCTAACCGCGCCTCGTAGCATCGAGCATACTTTAATTGAACGATCGTAATCAGCCAACGGCGGAGAATTAATAATTCTATGGAAAGAAGCCAGTCCAGCGGAGAGAAGGTATAACCAGTTGCGGTTTATTCCCAAGGGATACTCTTTACAGACATTAATCCGATGAATCATACTTCTTCTAGTTCTTGCCAATTCTGTAAGTATGAGAGGATTCAGCGATTCGTTGAAAGTTATGTTTTGCCTTGAATGGTAATATTATGATAAACAATATACCGATGAGCTACAAAAACGGTGGAGTAAATTTTTGTCGAATTGAGAATTTTTTTAATTCGGTGATCTGGAATTTTATATATTTGCAGATTTGAGTATTGGAGAAATTTTTATCGAAAATTTGAAAGCTTGAGAATTTGATTTTGCAAGTTAGAAACGTGATTTGTGTGTTGGAAAGATTTGAAAGCCTGAAAATTTGAAGATTTTCTATGTTAGAGATTTGGAAATTTTTGGGTTTAATAATTCGGTAATTCGGACATATGCAGAGTGGGAGAATTAGAGATTTGCAAACTTGGAAGTTAGGATATTTAGAAATTTGGGAATTACAGAATTTGAGGAGTTGGTAACACGGAAATGTGAAAATTTGAAAATTTTAGAATTTGGAAAATCGAGGATTTAAGGGTTAGATAATTTAGAAATTTGGGGATTTAGTAACTTGGAATTAAAAAATTTTTAAATATGAGGATTTAGGAGTTAAACATTTTGCAAAAGAATCTTAAGAATTTAGAAATTTGGAACTTTGGAAATGGGAATATTTTGAGCATTTGGAAATTTAAGAAATTAAGGGTTTATTAACTTGGAAACCTAAAAATTTTAGAATTTAAAAATTTACGGGTTCGAAGATTGAATAATTTGATAATTTGATAATTTCAAAATTTGGGGATTTAGAAACTTGGAAACTGTAGAATCTGAAAATTTGCGGACTTAAAGGTTAGATAATATATTTTAGAAAGAAATATTCGTGATTTGTTATTTTGTTATGAAAATCCGTTTCCATACAAATAAATTTGAATTTTATTGCCATCTCAGAAATTAAATTTTACTGTCATTCTAAAAAATGGTATACCTTTTTAAACTGTCTCTATTAAAAAAGAATTCGTTAATAATGGTCCATAAATCTAACAGATATTCTGATAAATCTAAAATACATTTCTCAAAGTAATTAGGTCATTTGCTCTAATAATTATATATTTAAGTTATTAAAATATTTTTATTTTTAGTAATATCTAACTAAATGGTTAGTTACTTCCAATTATATATTAATGGATCAGAACATTTAATATTGTTGATGTTTTAAAATTTTTGTTTTATTTATTGTAAATAAAAAATGTATAGCTTATAATGTTAATATATTGAAGAGTTTATGTTAATGCTATTAAATTATTAAATCCATAATTTAATAATAGAATAATTACAATTTTACCCCTAATCATGCAATATAACCCATTTCTAACTTTAGAATAAGAAGATATTATTTTATTTAATAAACTTAATAGCTCAGTAGATACTTCATTTCCTTGCAAATAGCATTCTGTTATTATTAAACTCTATCAGTGTTCACTAAAAATCAGTTTCAATTTGTTCTCAATAACTTTATGTAAATTATTCATGAATCTAATTTCTGGACTGGTTTGCGCAGCGTATAAATTGAATCATTGCATTTTTAAAAAGTACAATTTTTTTAATTAAGTACGTTACTGATTTATAATTATTTCAAAATAGAATATATCTCAGTTGCGTGTACCTTCATACCATCTTATTTAAGTACCAATATACCTATGTTTAGAAACATATTAAGAATATGAAACTATTATAATATAATATAAACGTATTCATAATTTTTATAATGTTCACGTCCAATTTTATGCGTCAACGCAAAACCTACATTTTTGTGTGAACGAAATATCGCAGTTTTAAAATATAGAGTCCTAAATCGCAGCGTTTCCCCAGAGAAGTTGACCGTGCTGTGTATTATTCTAGAGCTAATATTTACAAATTTATTCGTCTAGATCATTGGGATCGCCTAGATTACACGAATTACCTCGATTACCTAATTCAGTGGCTCGAATTAGCCTGAGAATGGATCAACTTCTCAGGACTAAAATTCTGGGAAATCTGAACGATTCGCAAATAATGCGTACCGGAACAATTGTTGGCAACAGTTTGAGAACCGATTCGCTTGCAACCGTTTCTCGTGTCTCGTGTTACAGATTCTCGTTCTCTCGGTGTCTAATGATAGAACGGCTAGCTGAAGTGTAACACCGTAGCACCCGCGCCCATGCGATTTAAAACGGCGTTTTTCTCACCTGGTATAAGGTCGGCTCCCACCTAGGCGTGGTAGATCAGGGCCCACCTTTCCACGGCAGCTATCCCTTGAGAGCCGAGAGCATTGTTCTCCACGTTTATGTGCAAACATGAAAGTTGCGATATTAACGGACGATCGATTTAAAAAAGCACCCCGATCGAGAGATAGTCGTAAATTTTCACAGTAATGATTGTTTATAACCGGTGTAGCGAACCGTTTATGAAGTCCGTTGTCATGACTCGAAGGGACAGTTAACATTTAATAACATTTCAATCACACGCACGTGGACCGTGCTACTTTCTGCCTTGCCATGCGTTAAATCATGTTGTATCACGTCGAATATGAGGGCACGAATAACGTTTGTGAAGGGTGAACTGGATTTTTATACTTGTATGAAAAGGTAAAAGGTTATTTAACGTTTCTGTACAAGGATTATTCGCATAAATAAGTATTACGTGTTTTTAAATATCTTCATTTTATACGTATTCGAATAATGGACTCTGACTAGTATCATTGACATTAAGCAACCATGAGATGTTTAAAATTCATCTTTTACAATGGTCCTTGCACACCTTAGTATTCTGTGCTATTCTTAAAATGTATTAGTTTACTTTGCTTTGTAGTAATATTCTGGTGGCAAATAAATGTGCTTAAAGATCATAATATCTGGGGAAGAAAATGACACTTTTTTCTCTTAAAAAATTCAAAATTTATTTGTTTTATTTCCTTCGTAATAATATTCTAATAATAAATAAATGTGCTGAAAAATTACAATATATCGTAAAAACAATAGCATTTTTTCTTTAAAAATGTACAAAATATAATTGTTTTATTTGCAATTATGTTTAAAATGATAATTTGTCTATAATACAGAATTTTGGAAGACGATTTATAGATTATGATGTACAGTAATTTTAAGCTTGTAAAAATATTTTGATTTCAATTCTTGATATTATATTAACCTATCTCATTGAACAAAAAATTTACTTTATATTCAAAAGTGAACTGCGATATAAATATATTAAAAAATTATTTTTAACATATTGTAAATTACAATTATGTGTATATTCTAATAGACAAATAAATATTCAAAAATGACGTTGTGACAAAAAGGAATAATGTAATTTTAGAACTATATTAATGATTAAATTTATGTAATGATGTGAAAAGAAATAATTACAAATTGAGTGCAATTCAATTAATTCATTATCAAACATCATGGGTAATAAGTATAGTATAATTGATGTGTGAAAACTGTCACAGGTAAGTATGAAATATACATTACAAAATAACATTATTAATGTTTATAATATTGTTTATTTATGCTATTCTTCAGTTATTTATACATTTGTTTACTTTATTGTTTATTTATACTTCTAGAAAAATAATTTTTAGCACGTTAAAAGCCATAAAAATCACTATTAACTATTTATTATAAACTAAATATGCAGTAATTTACCGTTATCTACGGGAATTATTTTTTTGTTGCACGAAACCGCGGATAACGAAACTAGACGGTCATATAAATCAAACGAATGGCCTTTAGAACTACGTTGCTGCTGCATAAAATTTGGACACTACTTTTGTAACTCAGAAAATTTCCGTTCACCGCAAATAATTGAAATCGTGGTAAAACGGAGAACTGTACTCGAATAATTAAAAGATAGAAGTAGAAAAATATTATTTTAAAAATAACTTACAACAGTAATATTAATACAATAATGTAAAGTAGTAAATTGAAAGGTCAAAGTTTGAAATTTGGGAATTATCTTCATTTTTAACAATCAGAATGTCAATATGTTGTATTATACACCAATATTTTCGCTACGCTAGCCAATGCATTAAAGTAAATAAAAATTCAAATTCTTAAGTGATCGAAGATGAGCAAAAGATACGAATGGGTCTATAGCGGTTCACGGGTCATCACGGGACTGTAAAACCGTTGCTGCTCGCAGGTTTAATGAGAATTTAAAATGCAACAGTAAAATATGATCGATTTTGAACAGCTTAAACTTCTTTATCTCATATTACAGCGAGATAACGGGACCAATTGGTATTAAATAACCTTGATTTTCCGGATTCAAAGGATTCCGGTTCGCAACGGGGTTCATAGGGTTAAGAGAGACTTCATCGCTTCCAGATAGAAGGTCTTATTTACCGCTTGTCCATCAAAAGTCAACCTCCAACAAATATAATACTTCTTCAATCCTAAAACTTGTCAGATATGCTGTACATATCAATTTCCAATTGAAACATCGTAAAAGAAGGTGTGCAATTATTCACGCAACTCATCTTTTTCATACTTGCAAGACAGTTCACATTGTCTGCCGTCCGATCGTTCATTCGACACGTATCCTGAACAGTATTCGACACGTATTTTGAACAGAATATAAAATCGTTGAGTATTAATAATTTCTTATACAAGCTTCTTAGAAATTATTGAAACCGATTCTGCGATTACAAAGATACGCAGTGAGACCACCAAAGCTTTCCTGTATAACGATCTATGAAATATACACACACGTTCTTGTCAGAAGTGTGCCCTATTATTTTGAGAAATCAATATCTGTATAAAGACATTTATCAGCATTTTGAGATCCCCTGTTCTTGTTAAAAGCATATCCTATTATTGAGAGATCAATGTTTGAGTAAAGATCTCTATATATAGCAAGCATGAAGATTTTTGTTAAGTCAGTTGAAGGTTGTCTGTAATCGTCAGACTTGAATGCTGTTTATTTCTTTATTTCCTGTATTACAAAGTGTCTTTGAAGTGCTTTTTCACAGTACGTTTCCTGAGAAGATTGTCAGACACCAAAAAGGAAGAGACTCTGGTGATGGCGATGAACTTCTCTAACGCACCGTAGAAACCGGAACGAAAGAGACACCGGTGTCAGTCGAGCAAGAAGTGGAAGGGGTAGAAGAAAAAGGTCGGTCAGAGGGAGAATGAAACGGAAAGTGAACTGTATGGCCTGGTGTGGGTGTACCAGAGCTTGGCACCGAGTACCTGGCTATGGTATGTACCCTCTCGACTCTATATCCGTGCACACTCCCTCGTATACCTTCTCTCTTCTCTATCCTTTTCTCTGCTGGTTCCTTTCCCTGTTATCTCTGTTTGTAGCTTGGTCTGCCAGCAGAGACGCTGGCGCCTCCGGCGATTGCACACGGCACAGGTGTCCGCTCGCATTATGCCCGGCATACGGTACCATGACGTCGCCATAGTGAACACCAAGCGACGTTGTAATTTGTAAATTACATCTTGCTCTTGCGAGGACCAAAAAGGAGAGAGAGAGAGATTCATGATGTTCATAAAGGATGTTTTAATGGCAGTCGAACCGATGGCCGGTCAATGAACCTTCATACAGTATCCTCAGACTTCGTCGAATGTACATTCAAGGTTTTATACAAATTTCACTTTTGGAAGTTTGTTTATATTTGTTAACGAGAGACATAATTGCAAGTATAAATTTCCTTTGTACTACAAAATTAAAGCAATATATTTTTTAATATTTTTAATCTTGACTGATATATTATATCCAAATGTCTAGTATATTTAATCTTGGTTGAACTGCTGATTTTGAGACAAATATACGAAGTAAGCGCAGTTAGTATGAAGTATCACAATATTTCGGTCAATTAATAAGTAATTTTATCTATAATCCTGTAAATTGTATTCATGTGAATGTAAATGTATTTTTCCTTGCAAGAACGTAATGAATGAAAATAATACTTTAACTCTTTACGGTTGAAGTCCGGGTTATTACCAGAAAAACTCCAGTATTTTTAATATTTATTAGGTATTGTAAAAAGTTAAGCGTGTTTCGCGTGTAATCTTTTTGTGTTACTTTAGAAAAAAATTACATACATTACAGTACACTTAGAAGGTATAACACAAATCCAGTGGACTTGGGTCGTTCTAGCTTAGGTGGTCATAAATTATTACTGTTCTATTTTGCATCATATACGTTATTTATTCGAATATTGAACACTATACAGAATGAAAGAAGACTGCATTTAGATCGTCAAAAGAAAATGTTGCTAATCAAATGATTATACCAATAATGATATGATTGTATAAAAAGTGAAATCATGTGACATTTGGCATTTCTGTTTAAAACTATAGATACATTTTCCAAGTAAAGTTATGTTTAAAAATTTATCAAAATTTATATACTTCTCAATTCACGATAGTCTGCCTTCCGGTTATGATAATAGGTCACGGGAGGACGATGATACCGGTGAACAGAGAAGGTCGATAGCTGGTAGGAAACGTAGAAACCGAGCTCGCAGCTGATCTTATCGGGGACAAACGTTTAGTTCAGTTCGTGGACGGTTACGAGATCATGAATGGAGCCGATTTCGTCTTCCTACATTGATTAACGGCAACCTCTAAAGGGAATCAAGCTTAACCGAAGGGATAAAGAAGAGCAAAAGATCGAACATGATCATAGAAAATACGGAAACGTGTTCGATGGTATTGGAATGATAAGATTTCTCTTCAACATCGTGCCGTTCAACTGATCACCATGGAGATTTTAATGAATCAGAGCGCGACATGTTTGCATAATGTTATGAATGACGCAGGAAGAGGAAAAGCATCGTCCAGTTAGGATAATTGAACGCTGGCGGGAAAAAGGCAGGGCGCAGTGGTGATTACGAAATGAAAAACGTCCGCCGCGGAAATGAGAGGACATGCTACTCGCGTAGAAAATAAATATTACCGATTACGAGTCGGGTGTGTCTCAAAAATGTCGCTTCTGCAAACAAAAATTAATTTAATGGAGCGGAAAATGGGCAGGTGGTTTTATATAATTATAAGCGATCAAGCAAAGTAATTCAATAATTCTAGGAATTTATAATGTTATTTTATGGCAGAGAAACATACCTTGCACCTGTACGTATATACTGATCAGAAGTCATTAGAAATAATAATAATAATAGTTTTCTGTGAATGTAATAGCATTTAAAGGTCTATTCAACTAAACTTTTTGCAACTGAAACTCACATTCACTGTTCGCTATAATACAACAATTTGAAATAGGTATTTTTTAATTAAATTTATGAAAAAGTTAAAAATGTAAAATGTCAACGTAAAATAATCAAGGAAGTGATCGTTGAAAGTACGTCTATTTTTCATTGCAAACATAATTTTACCCAGAACTGGCGAGATAATGAATGCTGCACGAAACGGACACGGCTAACTTTGTAATTTATTGATTGCATGGTATTGGACGCATCGACATTTCAACATACTCCTCTATGAATTTAATAAAGCACATCAATGCACGTATTTGCACAATAACGTTATGTAACGCAGCGTGTGTCCCATGTAGTAATTTAATCGACAAATTACAGGAAAAGTGAAATCAACGAATTAGTTGACGAACGCTTGTGCAATGTGGGAAAATTGTTCTCACGAAAATTCTTTGCAAAACTTATATGGGTACTTAGCCTCCTACACGTTATTACCAACGTGTCATTAATTTTCTTATTATAAAATCTGTAATTTTGTTCCGTATTATTATGTTAGGGTATTATAAATTAACAGGATTTTTAAGTGCAATCAACACAGGAATGTTTTCCTCGATACTGTTATATTTTTCTGTTGTAAAAAGTTGATGGAATGTTGATTGCTCCTCTGGGTGCCGGTTATGGTACGATTTTCCACTGCAGGATGTAAGTACAGTAAACTTTTATTATATCATCACCAGAGCTGCTGATGAAACAACAATTTCACATTTTGAAATGAAGGTGTAATTTAAAGGTACAATTAATTTAACAATATGAAACAAATTGTGAAACATTCTAAGTACAACTGAATATTTAACCAAAAAATATTATTCGTCTTTTTGTATACTTGAACAAATTACCAGAACACCAATTGGCTTAACCAGACTTTGAGACTCCTAATTTCAATGCACAAAATTCTTGTATTTTTTTTATATTAATTGAATACGATTATGCAAAAGAAGTTAAGAAGTGGTATCCTAAAACGAAGTTTAGTCGAGATTTTTCTATTACAATTGTGCTAATTGTACAAAGAGTTTAATATGCTAGTAAAATATTTCAAGATAATTCCTCCAGAATCCAAAGAGAGTTAAAGACATTCCTGGCACAATCTCAAGAAAAGAAAAAAGGGAATTCACAAACGTTCGCGTAAATTGAACTCGAGCCAGGCGATTCTGTTCCGCTTTCAGCGAATCTTCTCTGTTTGCATGACCGAAGGAGAAGAAGAAGGCTTCAGAATGAAAGGAACGGCGAACGAGCGTGCAATTTCCTCGATGTATTAACAAGGGGCAGTCGGCAAGCCGCGTTACTTAGGGCAGACGTGCATTTACGATTAGTTTCGAGAGGCACGCAACGGAATTCGAGCGAATCCACTCGCGAGGAATGCAACACATTGTAATGACCGCGTACACTGACGTTCATAAATATTTAACCATTTATCAGACTTGTCTGCGTTCGTACATTTCAAAATTTGTCCTCTAAATCTGACCGTTGTCGATTAATTTTCATAGGTTTTCGTTCATTAAAGTTGCTTCAAATTAACGTACTCTTTTAATTCTAAATTCAATCCCTTTCAGCAAGGACTTCTTCGAAGCTACACTGGAGATATTGCTGTCGATTATCGATAAATTGTTATTAATATTTAACGATATATCGGTAATGTGTATTATTAAAATATCGTTCAGCTGACGAGGTGCAGTGTAACGTGCAATTTCATCATACTTTATTTATTTTGTTTATGTTTCAAATCTAATCTTAACCCACTGCAAACAAGAATAATTTGACTTAAATGATAAGATTATGTACCGTCAAGGAACCAGTTTTTGATCACTTAGGCGCAACTATAAAAAAAAAAGAAAAAGAGCTAAATCGAAGGATTTTTGTTGTTTGAGTATGTCTATGTTGTGGAAAATACAATGACAATAATGATCGAATTATAATTTAACTTTTGAAGGCAAGAATGCAAAGTTGATCAAAATATCTTAATAATATTATTCATATATGTGTGCAATTATTTATAGAATATCAATAAGTGAAATTATCAATTATTGTTAATAATAATTATATAATTATTAACAGTAATTATCAATAAGTAAAATCAGTAAAAATTTACTAGTCGTTTCTATCACTATCCTTGAATGTTTTTCTCACTTTCGAGGTATTTAAAAAAGAATTGCCATATTTAAAAAAAATCGTACAACAATAGGTGACGCAAAGTCGCATTCTTATTTGATAGGATCGAACAAAATATGGTCCCATATTTTTGTTTGTGCTAAGTTTATACTAAGATTATCCATGTATCAAAATACCTGGATGTCATTACTTAAAAAGGAAATAAAGTAGGCAATTTGAGAAAAGACTGTAATATTTGTAAGGTTAACTCAAATTAATTTAGCTGGCCGTTTATACAAGATCATCACAGGTGTACTTAATCTAATAATATATACGTAAAATAGAAATAAATAACTTACACAAATTATAGAAAATTGAAGCATTTAATAACTCAGGAAAATTACAATAAATTCTATGTATTGCAATAAGTTATATTGCAAATAACGGGACCATTGGGTACATAAATTGCTAGAATTGGTAATATACATTAAATTGGTTAAAAATAAAAGCTGCCTCTGATATTGCTGCAGTCTGCGTAACTACCCGTACGCATAATGAAGGCAAAACGTCACTAATTTACATAAAACATCGCGTAAACGTGGCAATATAATGAAAGGCTACTGTATCACATAATGAACAACAGTAGCAAAAGCCGTAATACTCTCCTGTTACTCACACACGCATTCTAACATTATAAGTTGTGTTGACACTACGGAACAGCCTTAGAATCTTGGCGTAGAAAATTATCGAGGTTGTACTATGTTTATCGATGACAATCTACTGTAAATAGCAAATCTGGTTTCCCCAGGAAAAATATAGCAACCCAATATATGGAGGCTTCCTACTAATTTTTAGGGACTTTTAAGGATTTTAACAGTTTAAAAATTTAAAGACGGATTAATAATTTGGGGATTAACAATTTAGAGAATTCGGGATTTAGGAATTGACAGATCTGAGAATCTAGGGGTTTGACAGTCCACAAGTTTGAGAACATAGAAATTTTGAAATCTAAGAATTTGGGAATTTAGCAATTTTGAGATTTAGGAGTTTGGAGATTGCTGAATTTTGGGACATAGGAATTTAGAGACATAGAAATTTGTGAACGTCAAATTTTAGGAATCCAAATTTTGGGGATCTGGGAATTTCGAAATCTAGGGATTTTGATACGTAGGCAATTGGAGATCTATGAATTTAGTAACACTGAAGTTTGGGAATATACAGATTTGGAGATGTAGGAATTTGAGGACTTATGAATATAGGGGATCTAAAGATTTGAAAACATGTGAATTTCCGGAGATAGGAATTTTGAGATTTAGTAATGTGGGAATTGAGGAATTTGGAGTAGTAGGAATTTAGGCATTTAAGAATTTGGAAATTTGCAAAGAGGACTTGTAAATTTAAGATACTGAGAATTTAGAAATCGGAACTTTAGAAAATTTAGAAAGTTGGAAGTTTGAAAATTTGTGAAATTCACATTCGTCTCTTATCATAGACATCTTAGAAAACCTTAGTAGAAGTACCTTCGTTGCGAATCTCTCGAACTAGAAATAGTACGAAACGCATGGAAAATATGTCTCTATTAGCGTCACGCAGAGTTTCAGCTCGAATATAAGCTATTTCGCGAGATGAAAATCACAGTTGATCAACATGGCAATTTGCAAAGTTGTGATCATATAAAAAACAAATGTCTTAACGTTCGAAGATCGAGATCGACGGTCCCCGATGTCTGATTTACCGACGAGAATTTCTTGGTGGGGCTATCGTAAGCTTTCATGTATCGTAATGATAACCTCCACGCGGTTGCGACATTCTGGTTATGGTAATCGGATAGCAATGCAAAGAGAGAAATTTAATTGCTCTTAGCGGTGATTCGATTTCAATCGGCCGGCAGGTTGTATTTCTTTCTGCGTAATCGTTCCTACTTCCGAATACCGCCAAATGGTGCGATTATAGCGATTATCGGTTCTTTATTCGATTATCGAGAAACTAGACTCGTTCTACCACTACGTGTATTGATTACGGTGCAGGAAAATTTCTTACTCCGTTCCAATAATATTAATTCCCTGTTTTGTTGTTCGGATTGTAGCAAATCGATCTAATTATCATATTCATGATATATTTATCTCAGCCATTTACTTTAAAGATGGGGCAAATTCATTTTTGATAACATATTTACTGATATTTACTTAATATGATATTTTTATCTGTTAGCAATCGGTAGTCAAAATAATTTAAGTTTCCTAACATTTGATGGAAGTGAACGGTATTGGAAAGATGTTTATTTTGAAAGAGTTGCAAGTCGACTTTAGGTTGAAATTTTTAGCCGAATATATTATAATATTTAGTTCTGGTAAATTTGAGTAATACGGACAATACTGTGAAGAAATATAAATTGTAAAATACTAGTAGCATAACCGTAATATGAGCGAGGATCTGTAGGTCTATCTAGGTATCAACACTGATTTTTATTATAATTTTGCAAGTAAGATCTAATTCACTGTCTAATAAATATTCAACAAAGTCGACACGATTCTTGTTTTAATATCGGTGCCTTTAACAGTTTCACTATTATTTGAAAATTAATTACAAATTGTGATGCACTTCATTTTAAAAAAAATATGACTCAGAATAATTTCAACGAAAATTTTAACTGTGATGCATCTGAGAGTGAAGTTGGTAGACAATAATAAAAAAATAAAAATACTTTTCAGGATAATAACACCACTTCGATAAAATAGTTACATACGAATATAGTTTCACATAATTGTATATTATATTGTTATAGATAAATATAGTTACATGATATAATTACATATGAAGATAGTTACACGTAGTTATAAATTATATAACTATATATGAATGTAGTTACTCTTTATTATATCGTATTAAAAATTTTCACATCGTAAATCAAGTTGTTTTATTTACGAGCGTAGCAGAATTAAAAAGGGACAACCTGACAGTCCCAAGAATTTCCTAGATGGTGCAAATTTTCGACCACCCTAAGAGTTTGCCACACAGCAACACAAGTTGAATTAGAATTCGTAAAAGAGCAGATAGAAAGGCACGGTCCACGATCACGTGCAAACTGCCTTCTCGGCGGGCCGCAAAAATCTCTTCTCGTTGAGTCAGGGAAAAATTATGGCCGCGCTAAAAACAAGAGAGAAAGAGAATAAAGACTACGATTATGAATGCAGCGGCCGTGCTATGGTTCTCGTGGAATGCGCCAGATTGTGGAGCAGCATTCGAAACGGAGATAGGTTCGCTTTCTCAGGCTTTGTTTCGCGTCAAACTCACGTGCCAGGGAAAATGCATAGTAGGTGTCTGATACCTGCACCGTGTGACTGAAGTAATTATGAATTAGAGTCTTCGTGTCACGGGTTCGATGACACCGTTCCTAATTAACTGCAATCAGTACCTGCCACTGGGGTTTAAAAGAGATCCGTTTATTGATCAGTCTCGTAATTAATACTTCGTCACCTTAACACGTATTTTATCACGTAATCAGAATTCTACTGTAGGAATGTTTGACAAGGTTCACGGAAAGCGTCAAAATTATTCAGATGCTTTTGTCGAGACGAAGAACAATTATATAAATAACTTTATGTTTCTTCTCTTATATGTTCATCGTTGTACTTTATTTTTAATTTGAAAGTAATTGCACATCGGACGTTCGTAAATAATAGCGTTAAAAGTTATCACAAGTATGACAGAATATAATTCGGATAGTGGGTTACAATTTGAATTGATCATAATTCGAATGTAATTAAATATGATTTGTTAAATACGATTGAAAATGTAGTCTAGTATCTTCCCAGATAAGATAACAATTATTTTGTTAAATGTACAAATCCGTGAACAATGTTGACAACACCGTTCATAGAATATAAACAAAATACATATATTTAATATATGAGAAATACAAAATAAAATTAAGTTTTATGTTACCACATTGCAAGCTTTTGATGTTCATCGATAACGTGGGTCGATAATCGATATTCATTCGCATTCGGAAATATGCACGTGACAAAATGTTTAATGTGAACGAACAATAAACAATTTCCATAGCGATCGAGTATTGTTGCTGCTCGATAGAAACGTGGGTAATCTCGAGAGTTACGACCAGGAAAGCTTTATTTGGCTTGAGTAAATAAGGCTACTGTCATATTTCCCTGTATACAGACACTTTGCGCGGCCTCGTCTCTTGTTGCAGCACGATTGTTTGCCTTTCGCAATCTTCTGGCTCCTGAAAGTTATTCAGTCCACTTCCAATATGGAGAACGACAAGTGGCGCAATAACCGTACTTGTCCCGTTCGAGTGGTCCTCTTTGGCGTCCTTGTGTGCAGTTGCTGTGTTTCTGTTACACGCCGCTATTCTCAGATGGACAATTTCACTTTCGGGAACATTGTAGCAAGTACTGTGACCAACTACAGTAAAGTCTCGACATAATCAAGTCTTTCGGGTTTGAGCATTCGCTTAAATCGTGTAGTTCCCACATTGATCGAAGTTTACCGAACTTAGAAAAATGAGTGAACAACATATCCGAACCGAATGTAAACGAACAGTAACATATCGGTGAGACAATCTTAATACAAGAACAGAACGTTCTTATTTTTTATTTTTTTCTTATGAAACATTTACCAATATATCTCTGACATTTTCTTGATTAAAATGAGATCAAACACGACGTAATTGAAAACATATTTATTTGTAATTCCAAGCGTTTTGTTTATATCGAGGATTTTATATCGAAAAAGTTGTATAAAAAGAGAATTAAAAATAAAAAAGTTAATAACGTATTAGTATTGCAAACAGGCTTCTGATCTCTGTTGACTGCCACGATCGCAGCGTCACTCGCTACATCTTTCGGCCTTCAGAAATTATTATCATTGATTGAACCAGTAAATATAGTACAAATTGTATCATATTTGATTTTATTTTAATCAGAAAAAATATTAAAAATCTATCGGTAAAAGTTTGATAACAAAAAAATAAAAAATAAAAAAGTTTTATATTTGCATTGGTGTTGTTTCGCGGATATACCCAACCGGTGTCATGTGATATTTCTCAGCGAGCGAATTTCATGATGTCTCGAGTGGCGGGGATATCTTTTCGCGTATATTGTGTACATCATTTTTGTTTATGTCGAGACTACTGTAACTCGATATCAGCACACAATTGTGGAAAAATGATTTTTCTCCAAGATTTCGTAGTTTCTTCCATTATAAAAGAATGAAGTCCGAGTAAAATTTCTGTGTTCAACTTATAGTGATACTAATGAATCGTATTAACAAATTAATTTTTTAGTCTAGTCATGTTGTTATACATTACAATAGTCGAGTTATGTTGTCATGCATTAGATGTATTGTATCGCAGCACGTTATATCATCATGTGGCGTATCGTCACACGTTACATCATCGCGCATTGTACTGTCAGGTGTTGTATTATTACACGTAAGATTACTATGCGTTTCCAATGTTGCACCAAAAGTGCTTACAATAACGACAACGTTACAATTAACCGCTATTGTTTAATGATAATTCAAAATTTTTATATAACAAAGATAAACAAATTTCATTCCCAATAAGTGATATATACATTAATTGAGTTAATTAATTATATTTAATTATCATTAAAATACTTAATTATGGAGTATTTGACACAAATGAATTAAAGAAACTATGTAAAAAATAATAATATATTCAATAAATAATTTATGAATTTGGAAACTGTAATAGCTGACATCATATACTATTTATATAAAAATAAAAGTAAAATTGCGCTATACAACTACATAAACAACATTTCCTCATCGACGGAGAAATGCAAATAAGAAATAATAAACAACGAAAATAACAGGTCACTAAAGTCGTTACAACTGTTCATAATTTTGTTTCAAAACGATTAAATCGATGTACATATATATTCTCATCATGAAGTAAATCACCAAAGATCAATCTGTTAATCCTCACACATTCAATGTTTATATACTACTCCTTCAATATTCCAATTCCTTCCATAATGAGATAACAACGTAATTGTAGCTGACGTATCTTTGCATTTCGCAGCTTCGGGTCATATAATTGTCCTAGTATCCAATGGTTACGTCATTCTAAACGTATTATGAACAGTAGTTCAAACGACTGGTATGAAATACCTTTTCTTCCAGATAAGATAAAGAAAATCAGTTTGAAATTCATAAACCAGCCATTCATCGATTTCCAAGAAACACAATGAACAACGGCAGGTTATGGGTCTCCTGGATACTTGATCCCACGACCTTGCGAAGTGGGTCGCGCAACGGGGAAGGAGACGATTATGTTCAGTCAAACATGCGCGAGTATAATTTACGTGCAACACACTTAACATATACGGAACAAAATGGCTTGGACTGTATCTCTGTGATCTCACGGGGCCCTGTGACAGTCCATAAAACATGTCGGCGACGTGCACTTTAATAAGCGTAAGCTGTTCATCGAGGACTCACTTGCCCGCGGATACTTTTCACGAGAACCTTGATCAACCAAGTGATAGATGATGCATTCTTGGATCTTCGTTGTTAAGAAACTTGTATAAGAGGAATCGATATATAATGACAAATTTAAGATTATACCAGATACGGGACCGAACATGTTATCAACTGATCATGACTTTTTTCCGTATGGTGATTTTCTCGAAATAAAATATAGGGGAAAGCGGGGACAAAAGTAACACTTTTTACATTTGGCCTATTTGCCAATCACCTTTTAAAGATGTACACTGGAATTATAGGAAAGTATGTTTATCGGTCAAAGTTAGTTTCTCTGCAGATATTGCGATTGTTATTTTCATTCTGACCCATCAGGAATCATTTTATGGAGAATTAAGTAAAAATACTTTTTTTAAACACAGAATAGGATGAAGAATAACCTAATCTAATTTTTACTGTTCTCAACAACTCTTTGTAGATGACAAGCTTAATGAATTTTTTTGAAGTTGTTATTTGTCTAGTGTTAATTATCACTACTGTCTGCTTCACTATGTTTAACACTTCTGATCTAGGGAATACTGTTTTTAAATTGTTGTATAGTGTGAGTACACTATTCAAACGCAAAGGGTTAATGCCTGTGTGTCATGGGAACACTTAATTTGAATATTTGAACAAAATTAATAAGGAATAACATTAACTTGAATTCTCTGTTATTTAACAAATCCAAAACAACTTTACTATTTAGAACGTTGTGTAACATTAATATTAATAAGAACTTTGTCGAACGTACTCCGCCGCTTGCCTGAATCATCATGATAGGAGTTTAGAAACGTGGAATCTTGTAGTAAATAATATTGTTTCGTGATATAAGTATTTAATTATAGAAACTTATAATTATATCTACGTAAAGCTAATACAATTTGATCAGTTGAATGACTAAAATAAGTGGAAATGTTAACATTAACAAAATTCTCACTCAATTGTTACCGGGACTTGTTTAGGACATTTATGTTGCGAATTCTCGTACCAAGAACGCGGGAATCTACTATATCAAATTTTCGATTTTTCAAGTATATCTTCTCTGTTCTGACCACGGATACATTAGAAATGATGCAATATGTGTTTGGCAAGTATTTAAGGTATCATACAAGAATGGCACGGTGAAAGGAGCATCAAGGATCCATTCGAAACGATCCTTCTCCTTTCGTTCTCATTTTCGCGCGCGATTAATCAACTTGAATGGCTGTGGATCGGTGAAAAGCCTCGATATCAGCTATGCAACGACTCGTGTACCAATGTTCCCGGGTTCAGCGACATAAGTGATCTATTTACGGACTGTTAAACGCGAACGTGTAACGAGATTACGTTGTCAGACGGGCTAACAAAGTGCGGTGCAAAACACGGCCGCGAGTTAATAAACTTGCGGCACGTCTCCGTAGATAAGTCTCCGCAACGGCCTTGCTGCAGGACACGCTTCAAGCAGCTGATCGTTATAATCGATAACGTGGTCGGAAGTATGCAAAATACGCGAGTAATGTCTTCTGCGAAATCGTCCAGCTGAGGCCCGATCGAAATGCAAAGTAACGCGCGGCCATTTCGCAATGGGTTTGAAGAAGTAGATCTCACAAGATGTCTTCTCGGTATGGAATTAATTTATTCGTTATGGTCCACGAAGCACGTACAGAACGTTACAAATGAAGAAACATAGCGAAGGAATATTGCTGACCGTATCGAGATTAAGCTGACTAACAATACACAGTAGTGTGGGAGATCCCTGATCAAATATAATTCGATTTTTGGTCGCATGTTTATAAAACTTTGTACTTGAAATTTTTTGTGCACAAGTGGGAAACATTTGATAAAATAATTAATTAATCTGTTTATCTTATATAAAGTATATTATACATGTAAATATAAATGTTATGTATTATTGTATTATGTATAAAGATGTTCATAACTGAAATAAATGAATAAGTATAAGATTAGAAGGAAGACAGAAACTGACACCTTACGTGTCATATTTTCTAAGAAAACCACCCTGAAAGGAATAAGATCCTATTTCAGTTCCTATACTGTCTTTTTCACTTTACTATCGTCACGCGTGGTATTGCGTTGTCGTCAAGATACAGGATGTCTTTCAATTCACAGACCATATCTTATCTTACAAGGAAACCATTCTAGCAGAAATAAGTTCCTGTTTCAGTAGGTACTGATGCTGATTTTTTACACTGCCATCGGCAATGGGTGATTTCGCGTCGTCGTCAAAACACAGTGGGTGCTTAAATTATTATACTCAAAGAGTACGTTCCATATTTTATAACTTCTCCAATAGAATAGTAATGTCACAATATATTATTTTTACAATATATTACTTTTAAAATGTAATATACTCCTTGTGCAATATATCTTATATTTTGTTACAAAGTATTACTTTTTAACACTTCAATATACGAACTGTATGTTACACAAGAAAGTACAGTTATTTAATATTTTGTCGGTCCGCATTTTTTATTTACAATTCTAAATACATCAAAATCTACCTACCGAGTAGAACGTCGCTTAAATAGAAGTCAAGGATTCGGTTCAATCACTAACAGAGGTCCGAAACATGAAATACTTAACACACACTTATATCCGCACCTATATTTTATTCTAGAATATATCAAGTATTAATAATGTTAAATTAATTAAAGTCGCGACTATCGTATATTTTTACAAAGAAATCTTTTGAGAAAATAATTTGGCTGCTCAATGTACAAAGTGCTTTTTAACTCATAAGAAATTGTATTTGTTTATAATTTCTACTGGGGTTGACAGAGTAAATGCTCGAATATGAAATGAAGAATTTTTGGAGTTTTAGGAAATAGGAGATTCGCAAATTTAAGAATTAAAAAATTTTAGTATTTGGAAGCTCAGAAATTTAAAAATTTTAGAATTTAGGAATTTAGAGATTATGTATTTCGAAAATTAAAAATTGTTAAATTGAAGAATGAGAAATCTGGAAATTAGGAAATTGGGGAGTTTAAAAATTTCAGTATTTGGAGATTCAGTCATTTGGAAGTTAAAAAATGTTTAAAATTTCGTACTTGAAGAATTAGGAATTCGGTAATTTATTAACTTCCATACTTAGAAATCCGAAGATCTGGAGATTTCGAAAATACAAAACGTGGAAATCCGTGGATTTGACAATTTCAGAATTTGAACATTTAAGCTCTCAAACAATTAAACATTTCGAATTCGGAAACTCTTATATTTGGAAATTCGAAAATTTAGAAATCTCTATATTTCAAATTTATAAATTTAAAAACTTGATAATTCTTCTACTTATCTGTTTATATTTCTATAAACAAACTGACAATATTAATGCCTAGATTTCTTTATTTAATAAAATTAATTAAAAGTTGCATTTGTCATTTTATTATAAACACATTTTGTCAAATACCTCAAATGTCTAGAAATTCAGTTCTTTTTTTCAAAATAAAGGTATGTACGAAGAAATTTTATTCCATAGTTTTGTCTTCTATTTTCATATAAAATCCTTGTTTTGTTTACACCACCATTTGTGTAACATCCTGCATACGCATCAAAATTGTGTAATGTTTAAATATTGTATAAATATACAACTACTAAATATTAATATAACTACTAATATAAATACGAATATTAACTTAATATAGATAATAATATGAACCAGTTCACCCTGATTTAAAACTGAAAAGAATTAAGAAAATTCGCCCGAGCAAATATAATGATTAGTATAAATACTAATCTATATATTGTATAATACGCTATGTCTGTCCGTTGCTACTTTCAATCTCGATAAGGGTAAAAGGTAGAAACTTGATATTTTGCACACATATAAAACTCGCCGAGATAGAATCATAGCCTTTTAAATTTTTCTGATTGGTAACCTATGACCTGAACAACAAGGTGTCATAGGTAACGCAGTAAGTGATTGAAAATATTTTCGCAAAATTTTTAAAATCGCAAAATTTTATAAGCGCGCGCATAGGTAACAATCTAAAAAGATTAATTGATAATGGGGTTGCTAGTATTAATTTAATATAGATAACAATATGAAGTAGTTCACCCCGATTTAAAACTAAAAAGTATTAAGTAAAATTCGCCTGAACAAATGTTTATGCGTGATTGGTAGAGCTCCTTCTCCTACATCGCCATTTCTCTTAGGGAAGTTTACCGTGCACGGCGCTGTACAGAGGGTCAGCATGTGACCCATTTATTACATTTTCCCGCAATATTTCAACGAACAGACATTTTTCCGCGGTTCGTGTGGCACGCGCAGAATGCTACGTGGAAAAGACAGACGACAGGCGTGCAAGGAACTGGTAAGTAATAGGTTACAGTCGATCGCAGTATCGACATGTAATGTATACGACTGGTATTGTGCCACTGTTTGCCAGCAGTGGTTGTGGACCACCCACACGAGACCACGGTGTTCTCGTAACAACATTCTCTTGGCTAATTACATAACCAGTCGTCTCGACCTT
Source organism: Megachile willughbiella (assembly GCA_945859595.2). Taxonomy (NCBI): domain Eukaryota; kingdom Metazoa; phylum Arthropoda; class Insecta; order Hymenoptera; family Megachilidae; genus Megachile; species Megachile willughbiella. The sequence goes on from OX243796.1 coordinate 19,790,773, forward strand.
CTCAACTTCAGGTGGACCGACAAAGTTGCTATCGTGGAAGATGGATAACCGTTCACCACGACAGTTTCATCGTTTTGATCGCACATGCATTAGTACTAATGATGATAATCAGTTGGAGATGACTCGTAACAGCGACTCTGATTATCATAATTGCATGCACACTCGAACAGGCTCTGAATCCTTAGTTAACTCGCGCCGTTTATGGTAAATTGTGGTAACACGGCTGTAAATATTCGACAAAATTTTCTCAATGTTGTTCGGTCATAAAATTAATATATCATCATAAATTAAAATATAACTATTTTATTGAAGAGTAAGTATCGAAGAATAGCTAACCACGTGTAACTTTAATATATTCATCGTTGAGATTTCATAGTGAGATCGCTGTGTGTTGCAACGTTTAAACATTAATGATTTCGGACACGATATCGCGTGAGTGGCTATATGTTAAAGTAAGTGAAGATCAAAAGTTTCAATTTTCTGAAACATTCTATCTTAGAAAATATCGTTTGATTTACCTTAGGTACAAACAATATACTTTAATTAAAATTCATTAATCTAATAGCGTTTGATTAAGATGATATGAGATACCATTCTGTATACGATTTAATATGCTTTTAATTTATAGAAATAAATTTCAATTTATTTACAAGAAGTTGACATTATTGGCAAAACTTATATTTCAATTTAAGCAACGTATACCAATGTGAGTCTCGATTTACATAATACTTTTGTAAGAACTATTATGTAAACCGAGGATTAGATAAGTACGTGTATCTAATTCAATTTCCTGATCACGCAGTTATTGTTATATTTGGATACCTGTTGCAGATATTGAGAATTGTAATAGAGTAATAACAGTCTAATGTGTAAACATTGATATTCAAGCATAGACTTTCTAAAGCGTAGATTTAGTAGTAGATAAATAACAGATACGGTCTACTTCGAAATTGACCCTGTCAGTCACCAATGATTGACGTCGTTCCACGCGAATCGAGCAGTGTCAATCATACATGTTCGACCGGCAATCAAACTGTTAATATTACATGGCATGGCAAAAGTGAGACAGGTGATTCTGTAATATTGAAACATTACGAGTTGACGTTACCCTTCATCAATTTTCCTTTGTTAACTTTTTCTGCACTGCTGTGATTTACTTTTGCGCTGGTTTCTTATTGAGACGAGTTTTACATGTTACTAGGTATTTATAAATATTGTTATGTATACATGTATAGGTTCTAGAGTGATTACACCTAATTTTACTTTACTTTCAGTAATTACTAGATTAGTGATTATTACATCAATGAATGTAATTTTATAAATCTGTAATTTCTAAATAAGCGGTTCTCAATGTTTTCATAAATGCATATTACCAAATCCATAATTAAATAATTCTAATATTAACAAGACAAATATTATGTGCACAGGAGTATGAGAGAAATTATACACTTAATTACATTACTGCCATATATTTTTATAGTGTCACTTATGTTTTAATAAAAGTGTGTAACAAGAAAAGCAACCAAAACCAAAAATAATATAATTGTTAACCAAAAAGTGATTTTGTTTAGTGTGATATTTATGTTTGCTCGATGATAACCGGGTTTTGAATATTAGCTTTCATTTTACTAAGTTTTAAATCTGGTTCCCACTCAGAGTTTAATGTATTCAAAAGTATATGTATATCCAACACCGAAAATAAAGTTTTGGATAATAAAATTATTTACATTTTATGAAGAGTCAGTGTACTATTCAGTTGTTCCTAGTTCATTATTAATGGTAAACATACTTCTAGTTGAGAATCGCTGCTCTAAACCATTCGATTCAACTTTCAAATTGATACGTTACGAGCACTTAACGATATTTCTACATCACCAAATCAGATTGCATTCTATACATTCCTATGTCAAATATTTGATATGATACAACTTAACTTTAGAATGGCACACTATATCTTTATACTACTACACGCAAAATTGGAGTCTTTCAGGTTTGGCATGATTTTCGCATACTTTGAATACATCAAGAGTTCTTTAAAAATTCACTGAAATATTTTCGGTATATAGTATAAAGTTATAGAATTTAATTCTCCAAGAAAAATTAAAGAGTACAGTAAATATTCGATATGTGCAACTCTCTCGGGTCTGAACTGGTGCACATATCGTACAGGTCCACCATTGATTGATGTTTTGCCGAACGTAGAAAAGGACAGCGAGTGAAGGATACCAAACGTAAAGAAACAATAACATATCGGTGGGACAATCCTAATGTAATTATAAAACTTTTTTATTTTTTTCATATGAAACTTCTACTATTAGATTTTTTACATTTTTCTGATTAAAATAAGACTAAACACGACGTAATTCGGAATATATTTATTTATAATTTCAAACGTTACGCTTACATCGAGGACTTTACTCGAATAAGTTATTGCAAGTAAATATGAACCGAATTACGTCATGTTTGGTCTTATTTTAATCAGGAAAATGTCACGAATATGATGGAGAAAGTTGTATGAAACATTAATTCAAAATAAAAAAGTTAGCAACGCATTAACATTGTAAACAATTGAAGCGACTTTTGATCTTTGCCGACTGCGAACGATCGCAGCGTCTCTTTCTTTTTAACTCGCTATCCTCCTTTGCGTTAGAAACTTTTATCGTCATTTAAACCAGTAAATATAGTCCAAATTATATCATGTTTGGTCTCATTTTTATCAGGAAAATGTTACAAATATGTTGGTGAAAGTTTTATGTAAAAAAAGTCAATAATAGTAAAGTTTTACATTTTCATTAGTATTGTCTCATGGATATACACAACCAGGCTCACGTTACACTTCTCGACGCTCAAGCTTCTGGGCGTCTAGAGGGGTCATCCCCCCAGTGGTGGGGATAAAAATGTTGCACATATCGTGTAGGAGATTTGTGCACATATCGAATATTTACTGTACTCTGTATTTGCAATAATTTTGCACCGGGTGTTGAATATTAATATCAAACATAAAAATGATAATTATGTTGATGATCATGTTTCACATTTGTCATTTTAATACGTGTCATGTAATATCCATTTAAACTCTTATCATTTGATTTATTAAATACAGTAATATAATAAGGCAAAATAAAGTAAAATAAAGTAACAATCAAGTATAAAATAAACAATATAATAATAAATGGTACATACATTTTGCTAGGACATCCTACATAGCGAAAATAAAATACTGCAAGAATGTACATTTACGATTAAAACTTTCAGAAAAAGGTACGCTTAAACAAATTTTTCAGAAAACTATATCTATTTGGGAAAATATCAGAAATATTTATGTGCAGCAAAAAAATAGATTTCCAAATTCCTAAGTCCCTAAATCTTTATGGTCTTCAATTTCTATGTCTGTTAATTTCCAGTTTCTCAAATTCTAATATTACAATATCCCTAAACTTTCTATACACCTACACCTCCAAATCCCTACGTCTCCATATATCTGCTTTCAAATTCCGACGTCCATAAATTTAAAAATGCCGAAATATCTAGATTTCCAAATTCCTGTGCCTCAAATTTCAACATCCCGAAATATCTATATTTCCAAATTCCTATATCCCCAAATTACTAAATCTTCAAATCTCAAAATTAAGAAATACCTAGGTTTCCAAATTTCTACATCCCCAAATACCTAGGTCCCCAAATCTCAAAATCCTTGAAGGTCTGGATTTCCAAATTCATACATATCCAAATCTCAAAGTATCAAAATACCTAGATTTCCAAATTCCTATATCCCCAAATTACTAAATCTTCAAATCTCAAAATTAAGAAATACCCAAGTTTCCAAATTTCTACATCCCCAAATACCTAGGTTCCCAAATCTCAAAATTCTTGAAGATCTAGATTTCCAAATTCATAGATGTCCAAATTTCAAAGTATCAAAATACCTAGATTTCCAAATTTCAACATCCTCAAGCTCCTAGGTGCTCAAATCTCGAAATACCTATATTTCCAAATTTCTATATCCTCAAATTCGTCTTTCTCTATTGAATTTTCATTTTAGTTAATGAGCAAAAATAAATCTATGTATTGAGAGTCACTGGGTCTACAATAAAGAAAAGCCTCAGCTCTGTTTCCAGAGTCAATGGGCCCCGGGCCGTGTTTCTACCTATGGGTCAATTGGGCGAATACGTTGCAGACTGTTATTTTCTCTCAGGAAGTGGGCGCCAGTTTTACTACACGTTTTAGAAAGTCTTTTCACTTTTAGTTCAATCCTTGAATCGTGAAGACGCTTCTGAGTCGCTATAATAAATTCATTTGTTTTGAAGATACTCAGCTTCTGTTTTATGTAAATAAATAACCATCCCATATTCCAGGAGTCTCTAAACCTCAAAATCTCGAAATACCTACATTCCCATATAAGGAGTTTCGCTGGGAACATGAATGACTCCGGTGTGCTATGCAAAGGTTAATAATATCACGAAGGTTTGCGATCTGCGCATACCGATATGAAGCACGCGGTGTTTCTCAACGCGGACATCGTGACCTCATCGCCTCTTGAGGCTAAATAAAATGCTTGTCCATTGATGAAACGAGCCTCGAGATGGGCAGAAACCTTGCCACAACTATCGTCCCGTAAACAATTTCAAACACGAGGTGTTCGGTGCCGTATTGGGAGAGTGTGTTACGCGGCGCACTTAATTGCTCCTTTCTTCGTTGCCGGCGCTTACGAGCCTCTCTGCTTATGGTCAATTATATGTGGGCCAATATCGATATACGGTACAGAGCACATGTTGCCGGGTACCTTTCGCAAATGGCGAACGGCCTTTTATGAATAGTGGTCGATCTTGTTGCCTCGTTTTGCTGCATAATCTTCCTTTTTCGGCAAAGGTAACTATTTGCGTTCGATCAAGAAATATTAACAGCGAAAGTCCACTAGATTTATATTGCCGATTAAACGGGTTTATATATATAACCTAACCTTAAAAATATAATTTGATTTTGAATATGTATCAGGTTCATGTATTTATGATACATCGAAGTCTGTAAAGTATACATAAATCACGTTATCTATTTATGAAATTATAGTCTGTACATGATTTACTTATATTTTGCAGAATTTCAATCCTTTATACTATTTCAGGATACTGAAGTAGAAAAATAATTTTTACTGTAGTTTATAAAGATACGTTTGTAGTTAATGAGTTATGAAGAATTTGTATTAAGGTGAAATGCTAGCATTATTATTTTTGTCATTTATCAGCATACTACCGTATTAAAAGCGAAACAACGGTATAACATATTAAAATTATCGATCTTTATTTTGAATCTCATTGGTTAATAATTAGTTTTGTTTATGAGTATTTATACATGTATTTGTTATCGATAATTTTAATAGAACAATACAATTGGTTCAGGTTCCATAATTGGAAAATATGCCCTATACACTAATTGTTAATTGATAATTATTGATAATTATAAATCCCGTTTATACAAAAAAATTTATACAAAAAATTTCCAATAATATCAGTGTCATTTCGTAAAGTGTCAGTAACTGGTTCTTTTATCCCACAATAAACAGCGTAGTATTGCATAAATGGACAATTCAAAAGTTTTTAGAACTGAAATCCCTAGGTACAAATTACTATTATGTTTCTGCTAACGTTCACACGACAAACAATTTGCTCTTCAGCTGTACGAATATTTATAACAAAAATTTTGTCGCTGGAATAATATTGGCGTAATGACATTTTTAACGGACTTCATCCGAGCACAATATGTATTTTACTAAATAATAAAATTATTAAAATACATTATACAGCATTCAAAAACTACCAAATTTTATAACATATTAGGTCATTTGAAATCATTATATCTTATTTATATTTAATAAATAATATCAAATTCCAAAAAAAGGTTAAAGAAAACAGTGCTTCAAAATGAAGTTTAACCTTTAACTGAAATTTATTTCATTAACATACAGAAAGTACAAATACTTTATTATATGTAATTTTAATAATATTACATTTCATGTAATAATGTAATGTCAATAGCATTTCATTTTATGAATTCCCGTTTCCATTCTAAGTTACTAAAATATCGAGGAATGTTGTTGCAGGAAGTAATCTGATGATAGTGATATATTAAGAGTCTTTAATAATAAGCTGTCTGAATCGATATTCTCATCACTAAGCCGATAGTCTTCATCTTGGCTACTAAATGACGGATCATTCACGTCATGTTCTGACTCATAAAACACTTTTTCCAATTCTTCATCCGTAATAAATACTTCAAGTATGGATTTAAGACATCTCTTTAACTTTTTTGCTGTAGAACGATCTGCTTATTAGCGAAGACACTCGAAACATACGTATCGTTTATGAAAAACATTTCATTGTGCAAACAAAGACTAGAAAAAGGTTTGCATGTTAAGAATGATATTTTTTATATTTCTGATATCCAGAATACTGGATATTTGGGAGTATGGAAAATTTGGGTATATAGAAACCTAAACATTTGAGAAATTTGAGGGTTACGAAATTTAAAAATATAAGTAATTTTGGAAATTTGGGTAATTTGGGAAACTTGGAAAACTTGGGAAATGTGAAGATTTAAAAATTTTACAGTTTCGAAAAATTTGGAATTTGGGGATTTAAAAATTTAAAGGTTTGAAAAATGTGCAAATTTCAAAATTTCGGAATTTAGTTCTTTGAGAAATTTTATCTTGAAATTTGGTAATTTAGAGAATTCAGGAAATTTTAGAATTTCTAGAAATGAGGGACGCAAATTTGCGCATCTAAAAAATTTTAGTAGAGATCTGGAAATTTGAAAAATGTAGTAAATATTTTCTTTTATATTGAACTAATTAATGTGAATGATTGATGTAACAAATTGTTCACTTGTGTCGAAAATATGTACGAAGCTTGGAATGTGTTTTTTATCTAATCAATCACAATTTTTTTTACATATTTTTCAAGATAATCAAAAACAAAATATTATTTTTATGAAATATTAGACCAATTTTTAGGACACTTTGTGTTTGGTTTCATTCGATCACATTCTTGAATTGTGACCATGCTCTTTTGCTATTACAGGAATTGTTTTCGATATTTCGCGGATAAAACCATTAATCGTCCACGTAGGTTTAGCTGTAGGTGTATCGCGTGGGCGTGGATATATCTCTTCTCACGCGAAATCGTATCTCGGCAAATCTGTAACCGGCAGACAGACAGGTAGGCAATAGGTATCTGGAAGCGTGTACACTCTAGAGCAAATCTAGTTTCGCTAAGGAAAATATGACAAACGGGCAAGAAATAGTTCTTTTACTCCTTGATATTTACGGACTTTTTACAATTAAACAATTTGCAGATGGGGTGACTATTTAGAGATTTAGAAATTTTAGGATACAAGAATCTGGGAATTTGGAGCGAAGGAACTTGAGGCGTAGGGATTTGAGGACTCAGGAATTTAGGAGTTTAGGAATTTAGGTATTTCAGGATTTTGAGATTTTGAAATTTTGAAATTGGAAGACACAGAAGTTTGGAAATTTCGGTATTTTGGGATATCAATACTTGTGGACTTAGGTATATGGAGACAAAGGATTTAGGAATCTTATAGGAAATCTAAGAATATAGGAATGTAGGAATTTAAGAAACTAAAAATTGAAACACATAAGAACTGGTGACTTAGGGATTCGAGAATTTAGGAGTTTAGAAATCTAAGTATTTCTAGATTTTGTAAATATAGAGATTTAGTATGAAACATTTGGAGGATTTAGTATGGATCTTGGAGTATGGAAAATCTAGCAACGGGGGAATGAAGAGAATCAGAAATTTAGAAATTATGGATCGTATAAATTGGGAGCACTAGTAATTCGGAGGTCTTGTTATTTCGGGATCCAGAAGAATGAGAATCTAGATTTGGCAGTCTCGAAATTTGAGAACGTAGGAATTTGGAGATATCGAAGCATTTGAGGGTCTAGAAATTCAGAGGCCTAAGAATTCAGAGATCTAGGTATTTAAGAATCAAGAAATTTGAAAATCTAGGATTTGTGAATTCGAATATGTATAAAACTAGGAACTTGAGAATTGAATTCAAAATTTGAAAATATAGCTTAGTACTCTAGAAATTTAAAGATTTGGAAAATTAGGAAAATAACAGTTTGAAATAATATTTTCAAAGCTATACTTTCACTAACATTAAATTGCAGAATTTTGTGTATTTATTATGTACATACATGTGCATCGGTTTTTACCTAATGATTGGATAATTAGAATATTTGTAAATATAAAAATTGGATAACTGGAACATTAGTAAATGTAAAAATTGAATAATTGGAAAATTTGTAAATATGAAAGTTCAAGAATTAAAGAACTTTTAAATTTTCATATGTCTATTTTATTCCGTGTTATTATTTATAAACAAAATTGGATTAATACGAAATATATTTTAAGTGATATTTCATTTTTTAATAGAAAATGATTTTTGCAATCTATTAATTATATAAGTGGTGTAAGTCCATTTACAGCCCGTAAATATATACTATTTTAGTTAAATTCGCCTAAAAGAAGTTTATATAATCAAGTTACATATTGATAGATTCGTAGAAACATTTTTTGATTAACTAATATGCTAACCTTTAACTTTCTCTAACAAAAGAAATTGGTCTTACACCACTTTCAACATAAACGGCCCAAAATTACAGACGAATGTGCAGGTATAAACTACTCTTCGCCGAACGCCATGTTTGTATACTATGTACATTCACTTTTCGGAGTACACGAAATCGTATCTCCGCCCCGTTACATTTTGCATAGGCATTTACATTGGTCGTATCATTCGGTTTCTCTCTAGAAGTAGTTTCCTTGTCAGAGTGTCGCCTCTTGTACCTACTCTTTGCCTACGTTGCACCCAAGTGTAGCAGCGAGCGCAAATCGCTGGCGAATATTCGCGATCCGCTTTCCAATTTCTGCGTTCCTCCCTCTCTCTCCGTTTTAAGCGGGTTTCACCGGTCGTGGCCCGCGATCTGGGCCCACATTTACATATTGAACGTATCCTGATGGCTTTCCACGCCTTCGAGCGCGTAAACTCGACGAACTTACCGATGTGCACGCCGTTTACCGTTACGGAACGTAATGACGCGACAAGTAGCTACTCGCCTCGCCAAATAAGAGCGAACATGCCCGATGCACCGCTTCGCGAAACGCGAGCTGATTCAGATACGCTTGAAACCATGCTGAACCGGAGAATGATTTCTCTATTTATGGAGTGCGCACGACTTCTCTATTTTTCCTTATCGCTAAAGGTGTTTAGCAGAAATGAGGGAGAGGAACAATTTTATAAATGAGCTTAACCCCTTCGAGCTGTGCACGATATAATTTATTTTATTTTAAACTCAAAAGCATATGATGGAAATTATTTTTGTAACATAGCATACATGCAACTGCACTTGTGTAGTAAGCAAATGACATTGGTCTCATTTAGAATTTCATTAAAAAATCAGGTTTGAAAGAAATAACCCACTTGTAAAAAATTAAATAGTGAAATTAAAATAGTATTTTCAATAGTGAATAGTAAATCATATTTATCTTATGGTATACATATAACTGCAAAAATAAAATAGTAAGTTTTTAACAAATATTGAGAATATTTGGATTTTGCCTTGATATATCTTTTTGCTCTGATTAATTTTTTTACTGTAAATATTATTGCTGAAACTAATGGTTTGTATTCGCTACATTTATAAAAATATAGTTTCATAATATTTTTGAGATTCTTCAATCGACAGCACTTATTTAAAAATATATTGAATATACAAGTTTGTCTTTAATTATATCAGATGGATCGTTGCAATTTTAATTTGAATCACTATTATTTCGGACAAGCCTTAGTTTATTTGACAGCAAATGACATTTGCACTGCTGTAATTGTGTACATCGTGTGATATTTTTCTACAGAAAATAGGTGATTAATAATATAATCAATTTTTTATCAATGCACTGTCTAATACATTGTTTTTATGAAACGAATTTCTGCAAGCGCCCCGATGTATTATTAGAGCTACAACTGCATATTTTTTCGAAATTAGAATGTACCCTATATGTTTCACGAATACTAAATCGTATTAATGTACAAGTATTAAAAAATCAACAATATTTTTATTTGTAAACCTACGTATCCTTCAACGACAGTGAAAGAAGATTTACGTCTAATATGAAGCTTTCATACTGAGAACAGCCGCTCAATAATTTTCTGTTAGTAACGACTCGTGTTCACACCCACGCAGATACACCTCTTAAGACAGAGTCTGTTAAACGTTTCTTGGAAATTCGATCTCTACATTCCCCAAAACCATGAAATCGTGCAACTGTTTCATAATTTCGATATCATAGATTTGATACAACAGCATCCAAATAACGATAACAGTTGAAAGGTCGAATCTCGTAACGGATTTGAAAATATACCTTTGATATTAATTTTAACAGATCGATCGAGAATTAATTGGAAGACAAGTCGAATGAAAGCGCATGAAGCGGTTCTGAAAAACGACGACGCTCGGTATAAATCGAGGGATAGGAAGAGTGGATGGAGTCTTCTCTGAAATCATGGGTGTTGGATGCACTTTGCTTTATGGTAGGCGGATCATTCGCACCTCCGCTCGCGGAGGCCAAAGCGATTGTGGCTAGAGGAAAGGAGTCGGTAGAGCATGTAAGAATTGGATCGCATTCCCCGTACCACGGGGCATAAAACCGTTGAGATAATATTGCCTGATAGGTTATTTATTGATATCTCGGGCTCGGGCTGCTTCTTAGAGCCATGGTGTGCCATCACGGAAACCTTCCGCTAGATCGCATAATGCTCGCTGCCGCGACTTGCATCTTTGTTCCTCTTGTTTGTATACGAAACTGGCCGTGTAACATCCTGGCCGGAGAAGCATGGTACCGTTGATAGCCCTAAGAGATGCCAGTCAGATTCGTTTCGCTCTAGCTTCGTTTGAGAAAGAACGCTTTCCTTACCAGATCTTCTCGAACGAGCCTGGGAAACTCGGGTAGCCGATTTTCTGCAACACCTCGATCTCTGTTCGTACCTTGTTCAACGGCGTGCCAGCGGATGGATTAAATTAGCGTGGGCGATGAATTAACCTGGGAATTTCATTGTTGGCGTATGTTCACGAGTTTGCTTCATTGTTTGATTCGGATCAGTGTGGATAACGGTTACGTGTATGGAAATTTCTTGGCCGATATTATACGTGGAAATTCTGGACGTGCAGACAGCGATTTGCATAGTTGCATGTAGCATTTAACTAAAGTTTTGGATAATTTGTAAGAATTTGCTTTAAGATAAAATACTATAGGCAGCAATATTTCCGCAGTTCTAAGTAACATTTATTTGAAATTTTGGATAATTTGTAGAAAGTATATAAATTCTATTTATTGCCGCAATGTGGATTACAAAGTCATCCGAAGTGAAATATGTATTTATTTCAAAAATTCATTTGAGAAATATGTGATTTAGAGAAAACGGTATATGAAATTTCTACAGTTTATTTAATATAATGTTTTGTTTACAATATGCAGCTAAAATCTTGTTTTTTATCGTGTATTTACATGCTAGCGATGCGGATTTCCACCATTCCTTGGAATAATATTGTAGGCTTTCAAATCTCTATGTCCCTAAATTCCTAGACCACTAAATTCCCACATTCGTAGATCGCAAAATGTTGCCAATTCGAAAAATGTTGCGTTCCTACAGCTCCAACTGCGGCTACATAATTACAATTTACTACATCTACAGTCTTTCTGATATTATTTCCTGGGTCGTTCATTTCAATTTACACTGCGAGGCGTATCAGTTATGGCAGAAGGAGCGTACAGTACGCGTGGAGGAAAAATCGGATCTCGAAAGTGGGTTCGATTGCAGTCGGAGCTGGCAGATCGGTCGAGTAAACACTTTTTAGCCGTTCATTGCTAGAAGTCTAGTCGGACGAAGCTATAAGATCATTAATCGCTCGTTCTCGTAATTAATTGCTTCTAACCAGCACGCCGATCAGCATGGGACCGTGCTGCGTACACCCCGTGGAGGGAAATCTCGGCACACACGTCGTTCTGTCTCCTCCATGTGGATTTCTCGTAATCCTTCGACGTGTAATTTACCGAGCCTCGTCTTCGCGAGAATCCTGGCCCCATTGATATTACATCGAATGTTAAGCCCGTTGGACAACTTACCGAACACGAATAACTTGACAGTTTGATTCCAAACGAGAAGACGATTACACGCGGACTAATGCAGTATTGCGTCATTTCTTGTTTCCGCTGGTTATTTTCATTGAATAATTTCTTATTTAATTTTATTAAATAATCAGTGTTATTTCTAGTCATACAAATGCTGAAAAGAATTTAACAGATTGATTGCCCTATTGAAGCAGATGAAGATTTGATTTGGTAGCCTTTCGTTTTGAACTGATCTTATCAAATATTTTTGACCTTATCAGATATCTTGTTATATTTATTATTTATAGTTTCAAGTAGTTAATACGAGTATTTGCAATTAGGTACGCGAACAGATTCTTAATAATGTGATTGGTAGATTGGTATGAAAATTTAAGTATCAGCTATGCAGGGTGTATACATATTTTATTGTCATGAAATTTAATAAATGAAACGAACAAAGAATAGGATGATATGATGGCTGTTTTAAAATTACAAATGTTCAAAATGATTATGATCAGAATTAATTCTATCTAATATTTTGCTATCATTGTTGTGTTTGATATTAATTAATAAACATTTGATATTATTTAAAGTCTATGTACATTTTATTGGGATAACTTGTATATGAATATCATGATAATGTTCCTTCTATACAAAAATCAATAAAGAATGTTGTGCAAATACTAAATTATGAACCGTTTCATTTTCTAATTTGCAAGTTAATAAGAAATTTATTTATTATTAATGTTTACTAATGCAAGAAACTTATGTGCAAACATAATTGTCTGTTGCTGATTTAACATAAAATCCAAAAAATTGAATAGATATTTTTAATGTAATGTTCTACAATAGAGTAGTATACTGCTATAGTGCTCAAACAACTTGTGCAATATAGGTTATAGGAAAAAGTTTCTTGTACAAAAGTTGTATGATTTAATGAGAAATATTATATGATGTATACTGTACACACATTTCTTACAGATAGAAACGTAAAGTAGAGTAGTACGAAGAGTACGTGAGTAAGTAGTGAAAAGTACGTAACGTGCTCTTCTGAATCGTAAAAGCATTCGTATTAATGTATTTTTATTAGCGTGTATTTTACAAGTCATTCTGGATGTACAAACTGTCTTTAACTTTGTCATAAAAAAGACACGGGTCAAAAGTGTCCTAGTAACGGTTCGGTAGGGTTGAGTTAACTTGAAATAGGGAGAATGACGAATTACATTCTGTCGGATTCAATTCATCCACCGAAATCGTCGATCGCGTCACGATACATAACCGTAAACAGGGCCGTGATAGGTGAGCTAATAAATCGTAATAATCCCGACGTACGTCGGTGCACCATGGAGGCAAATGCCATTAGCGTGAACTTTCGATGGAAACGGGATACGAGCTGGTGGCATGGCGGTACAGTCAACAGCAAATCTAACCTCCCTTAGGAAAAATATGGCGACCAAGAGATAAGAAACCTATTAGAAGTCATCGAAAATTTAGAAATTTTCAAATTTGATCTACAAAAATGGCAATGGGGAATTATAGTAAATTTACTAGTCTATTAATTTCCAATTTTCCAAATTTTCAAAACCATTACAAACCCAATTTTTAATTCGGTGAATGCCAAAATCTCCAAATTTCCAAATTTTCATTACTTTCAAATTCTCGAATTTTTAAATCTTCAACTTTCCAAATTTGTACATTCGTGAGTGAATGAATTTTCGTATATTTATATTTCTTAATTTAAAAATATCTAAATTTCGGAATTCTAAAATTTGTAAATTTCCTAAACATTGAAATCTCCATATTTTTAAATTTTCGAATTCTTAAACTCTTTCAATCTTAATGTTTCAAAATTTCCAGATTCTTAAATTTCTAAATTTCCAACATTCAAAATTTGGACATTTCTAAATGTTCAGATTTCTACATTTCTCAATTTACAAATTTCTCAATTTAAAAATCCTAAAATTCGAAAATTTCTTGAATTTTTGAATTTCTACATTTTTAGACTTTTGAATACTGAAATTCCTAAATTTTTAAATATCTAAACTTCTTGTACTTAAAAATTTCCAAATTCTCATATTTCCATTTCTCCAAACTTCCCAAATCTATAATCTATTTCCAAATGTTCGAATTTCCACATGCTCACGGTTCTAAATTAAAAAATCCTCTAATTTCAAAGTCTGAAACTTTCAAATTTTCGAAACCCCCGAATCCCAAAATTTTCTAGACATTCAACTTCCCAAACTCCTAAATTTTCAAATTCTTAAACTTCTTACATTATAAAATTCGCAAATTTTTAAGCCTCTTCAATTCAAAAATTTCCAAATCTCTATATTCCTCAATTATCCAAATTCCCAGATAATCTCCAATTTCTCAAAATTGTACATTTCTGAATGTCCAAATTTCTGTGTATTAACGTATCTAAATTTAAATAACCCCTCATTTCGAAATTCTAGAACTCTACACTTTCCGAGACTCTCGAATCTCAACATTTTCTAGACATTCAAATTCCCAAATTTCCAAATTTTCGAGTCTCCATATTTCCAAATTTGTAAAAATTTTTCGGGAAGACTTTGCTGTTGACTGTACACACGCCGCAGCTCGACTATACGTGCGCGTGTAGGTCAGCCTGTGGGTGCAATGCCGGCGAGGTGTGGGCTTTGCATACCGGAGATCTCCTTCGAACAGACTGATCCTTTCAGCGTATAAGAGCACACACTTGCACCAAGGATATGTCTAACATGGTGCACTTGCTCCACACACCGTCAAACCGCGAGTTTTGAAGTGTTGTCTGGGGGAAAAATGTCTCTAGATGAGCAGTCGGTGAGGCAAGCGCAATTAGGCGTACGATCTTGCGCGGACCACATGCCGGGCTTGTCTCGACAATCAGGTTGCGAAATGAACTGACACGATTCGCTTAAAACGCTACACACGAAGGTGAAATGTTATATCGATGGCAAAAATGTGATATGCAAACTAATAAAGTACATTCTCGACTATCCGTATTTGCGCTAAGTACAAAGAAGTGAATTGTATGGAGATGATAAGTTAGAGTAGGTCCACCTTCTTGAATATAATTTTGTAGTTAGGGTTGATGACTCGTGAACAAGTCTGAGTTCATATGGAGAATGTTAAAAACTTTAGAATTTTCTATATTTAGGAATTTAATATTTTGGGATTTGGCAATTTTGGGAATTAGAAAATTTGAAAATTTATGAACTTCAGATTTTAATAATTTGGAAATTAAAGAATTTAGAAACTTGGAAAATTGGGAATGTGTGTATTCAGAAATTTGAGAATTGGACATTTGGAAATGCATGTATTTTGAAATTTTGAATTTTAAGATTTGGAATTTGAAAATTTTAGAATTGAGGAATTTGGAAATTTGTGGATTTGGGAATTTAAAATTTTATGGACTTAGGGATTTAGGAATTTAGAAATTTAAAAAATTAGGAATTTGCAAAACTGAATTTCCAGAAATTCATGAATTCGAAGATTTAGAAATTTAGAAAATAGGAATTTAAAATTGTGGGACCTGGAAATTTGTGAATTAGGGTGTAGATAATTTGAGAATTAGAGCACTTGGAAAAATTTTCCAAATCCTCAGATTCTGAAATTCCTAAAACCCTAAATAATCCCAAAGTCCCAAGTCCCTACAATTCTAAATTCCGATATCCTTTATTCCTCAAATCTCAAATGCTCCCAGGTTCCTAAGTTTTTATGTTCTCAAATTGTAAAACCAATACAAAATTTTCAATTTCAAAGAATTTCTGTAAAATCAAAATGCCAAACAATCTCAACAGTGTCGTCAAATCTCTAAGAAGGAATATTAAACTTCCCCAGGGAAGGCAGATTTGCTCTTGCCTGTACATTTCCATTAAGCTATGGTAATAACGATCTACAATTTGTTCTTGCGACGAATATGAAAAATTTTCGGGTCGAACCGCGTAAGTGTACGACATAGGAACGAAAATAGACTAACAATGAGCTAATCCATTCTCGCTAAACAATCGAATCCTCACGGCCGTCAAACTAACTACCTGTTTCCCGTCGCGAGTCTCGAACGATTGGAACAATCCCAGCGATCATACACCGATTCACGTGCCACCTAGCCGGCTATGCGAACGGCAAGGTTAATTCCCGCGACTAGAACGGCGTGCACCGTCAGCCATGCGATTGTTGTTGCGATAATTTTTTACCAGACATCTAGCTACGTGGAATAGTCGCGGCACATTAGACACGCCCTGCATATGCATGCACGCGCGCGGATGCTGGCGTGCTCTCTCGTGCTTGAGTTTTCATGGAATCTGCCCGCCGAGGAATGCCGCGGGTCACCACCGTTGAGTGATTTCACCTGGTCGACCGGATTCCCGCTAGTCTATCTGCTCTCGAACCGAGCTTATTCTACGCGTTTTCGTTTTCAATGTCTGCTCTGTATGTGATATCGTAACAGCCATACGTTATTCTTGTGTCGTATAGATATAAAACTTCTTAGAAAGGTAAAAACCTGAAGGTTATTGTATACTATAAGGGAGTCAGTTTCGATGATTAATATACTTCGATATAAGCGAATATTTCGGATCTGAACTTTTGCTTATATCGTGCAGTTCCTACATTAATTGAAGTTTGCCGAACGTAGAAAAGAATAGCAAGCGAAGGAGATGTCAGATTGAACGTAAACAAACAGTAACATATCGGTGAGATAAGCCTAATACAAGAATAAATTATCTTTATTTTTTATTTTTTTCTTATGAAACTTTTACCAGCATATTTGTGACATTTTCTAGATTATAATGTGATCAGACACGATGTCATTGCAAACATATTTATTTATAATTCCAGGTATTTCGTTTATATCGCGGATTCCAATAAGTTACTGCAAGTAAATATGTATCGAATTACGTCGCGTTTTGTCTCATTTTAATTTGGAAAATATCACAAATATGATGGAAGAAGTTCTATAAAAAGAGATCTAAAAATAAAAGAGTTAATAGCGCATTAGCATTGCAAATAGGGTTTTGATTTTTGTCAACTGCCACGCTTTTTCACACGCTATATCTTTCTGTCCTTGAAACTTATTATCGTCGATTAAACCAGTAAATATACTACAAATTTTATCGTGTTTAGTCTCATTTTAATCAGAAAATTGTAAAAAAATTATTAGTAAAAGTTTGATGACAATAAAATAAAAAATAAGAAAGTTTTATATTGGCATTGGTGTTGATTCATGGATATACCCGAACCCGAGTCACGTGACATTTCTCGGTGAGCAAACTTCTTTTTTCGCTTATATCGTGTAGATCATTTCAGTTTATAACGAGATTTTGCTGTATGCGGATTTATGACACAAATGGATCAAAAACTTATTACTTACTATTAATTGTTACATTAAGAAACTTTTCTTTTAATTGCTGTAATTAACCATTGAATATATTTGTATGTGCTTCTATATCTGAGTTGCAGTTATTTATTAATTAAAAATAGTGAATCAGTTATTCATAACCTTAAAAATAGCAACCATTATAATATATGACAGCGTAATATATGTTATTAGCTCCTTACGCTACTATTTATCCCATAAATGCGTCAGATGTAACGAGCTATTCACTGCTACAATGTTAAAGCGACTAAAGAAAAGTAAAATATGCCTGTTTTGCATTCAGCGATCCTTAACAGTGCAAATTACAATTATACTAAAAGTGAACATTCGACCATACTAAAAATATAAGAGGTTTACCGTACTTGAACTACGAGTGCGTCACGAGTGTAACTCGTCATTATAGTGCAAGGGGTTATATTACCTCAATTGCAGTGATTAGGTGCTATTTTTACATTATCTCTTAACACGTTGACTACCACACTGAATCAGATGAAACCTTGATTAGTTAGTATCGTTATTTTCAACAAATTTTACCAGTTATTTTCACAATATTTTGTTATATTTATTATTCATAGCTTCTAGTTAATATCAAAATTTCCAAGTAGATAAATGAACAAGTTTCTGATATTTAATGTATGTGTACATTAACTCTCAATTTAATAGTGCATATATACTTAATTCAAAATACAACATATATACTTATGTTGTACAAAAATAAAGGTATAGTAGACGAATAAATAAATAAACTTTAAGATATAAATTAATGCACACATTAATTCTTTATCTCAATAAAAATTAACACAGATTTCAAGAATACCACCTCAACAAATTTCAACAAATGTGTTAAATAGTACATTAAATTTCAAATATGTAATACATGTGTGACGTAGCGGTCAATGTATTAATGAAAACTTAGGTTGCACTGTACACATTGCTGTTAAGGTTCCGAATCCAAAATTACTGGTTCAATGACTGTCAAAAACCTCGGATCAGCGTGTTACCGCGCGAAACAGAAGAGGCTATTTTTCGTTTTACGGTTATTTATTATTAATTATCCCAGTAAAGCAAAACGCGCCAGAGGGCTCTGGCTCCTCCTCACCTGCCAATTTACGGGGGAGTTAATGGGTCTTTTTTGCGTGTGATTCTCTTTCCTCGTCCTTTCTTTCTCCTTTGCACGTGAATGAATATTGCGAAAACACCCTCGCCTGTTCGCGAAGGTACACCGCAATAAAGGCCCACGTGTGTGCGTGTCTTTTGCACCTGGGCGTGAATCGGCCGGGATATTATTGGCGTTCGTGAGCGTGGGTGTCCTGCTACAAGGCAACGATTCCAGCTTCAAGCGAGACACATTAAAGTTAAGTACTATTTGATCAATTCGTCGCGAGCGATACACAGTCACCTGCTGAGGCGTATGTTGTGTAACAACCTCTCAAATCCTGACACCAGACCATCGACTCTGCAAGATTGTCTTTGATCATTGTTCGATTTTCGAACGTTTTATGTGCTGTCAAAGGATTTCGAATTAACACTGACTGTCGCGTCATATAATACTTCAGGTTTAAATTTTTATATGGATGTACCACATATACAGCGTGTTCTGCTGCAGGTGGGCACAATTGATAGTGATGGTATCTGGGGTGATTCCGAACAACTTTCTCCTTTGAGTTTATAATTCTTGATATTGTAAATAATGTACATATTAAGAATTTAATTTACCTCGTTGAAAATACTCGTATTAGCTACTGGTAACTGTGAATAATAAATGTAATAAAATATTGCGAAAATATTGATAAGATCTGTTAAAAATAAAAATATTGAATTAAATTTTTAATTGATTCGATGTGGCAATTAACGTGTTAAGGAAGCTATCTATTTTGCATCTTAACGATAATTATTTTTTTAATCGCACTACCGTATGTATTTGAATGCGTTTGAGTATACATCATATAGCTCTACCTTATCTGATTTGTAGTCTTTTTTACTGTTATGATAGTTTCATTCGATTTTTTCTTTAGTTTCAAATTTGTTTCATCAAGTCAACAAAGTAAAGTTGGTTAGAGTGGATTTGAAAAGAATTGTGAAGTCACCATCACATGGTGAGTTCTGACTCACTCAATTATTTTAGGTTAGGGGAAGGATTGCACAAATATGTTAGACTCTTTGCTGTTTCTCATTTATTTTCGTTTTTATTGATCATATTACATTCTTCTCCGAATACTAATTGCTTCAGAAAGTGAGTGTATTTAAAAGATTTTTGCTTATAAAGGTACAAACGAGACTAACTCACAAGAGAGAAGTTCGCACAATTGTTATTAACCCCTTAACCTACAATTTTGTAGACAGTTGCGTCATTTGCAACTTACTAACTATTGCTACAACGTGAAGACAAATAAAGAAAATTGAAAAGTTAGGCACATTTTGTATTCAACGACATTGATTATGAAGGTTATAATTAGAATTGAACCCAAATTTCAATTGCGATGAAAATATGAGTCTTGTTTGTCACGTGTGATTTATAAGATGCGTCACGAGTGTGATACGATATTATAGTGCAAGGGGTTAATTCCAAAACGCTACTTTTCCGCATTAATCTTAAAGTTAGACCCTACTATCCTACTATCCTAATGAAGTTAAATCTTACTATCCCAGTAAAGTTAAATCCTACTACCCTACTATCTTAATAAAATTGAACACTACTACTATCCTACTATCTTAATGTGGTGAAACCCTAGTTAATTTATTGGTCCGAACTATTATGCAGAATATTCCGCTAGTAAATCAATAAATTTTACTGGCATATTTGGGAGGTCATTTCGAATGTGACATGTTGAACAAACAATGGGATTATTTCGTTTCACTATTGAGATATGAATAGAAATAGTAATGTTATGTCTATAGAGTTATCGTATTAAGAGATTATATTTCTGTTCTGATTGTGATGAGTAACAATAGTAGATCGCCTACGCTGTTCATTCTTGAAATGTACAACATCGAGTGCACTTCGGTAAAGTGTCTATAAATTTTTCACTTAAGAAATACGCCCATGTAACGTTTGTGTACGACTTTTGCAGTAGAAATGTCTGTGCCGCTGAGTATCACGAGTTCACGTACTTGAATGCTTCTGTTATTTTTGTGATTTACATTCATATTTCGAAAATTAAGATAAATCCACCTATGGTTTGTGTATAATATTCTTTACATAAAATAATAACTTGGAAATGCTACTAAGATCTGCCGATTTTCTAGCAGTATACCTTGTATATGAAATATCATTTTATAGTTTAATTGCATTAAACTATAAATACATAATGGATAAAGTATGAATTAATAGACGAATTATCTCATTATATCAATAAAAATAAATGTAGGCTATAAGAAAATTATCTTAACTATATAATTTAAAATAAGAAATTTGTGAATTGGTTATTACTACTAAACATTTGCATAGTTTAGTAGTTTTATTATTAAAATTAAAAAACTGCTCGCATTGGTATTTTCATTTCGCATTTGAAAACTCGTATTTTTTATTCAAATTTACTTTTAAATATCGTTCAGTTTTACCCATATTATATTTAATTTTTTGTTCAAAATACCAACTTTTTGTTTTTATCGAAAAATGTAAATGCCAAACAAATAGTGTTGTCTTATTTTTTTATTCAAATTATTATTTATATAATATAAAGTATTATATTGTATGACCGAAATGTTTATGGTCATGTCAACTATTATTTTCTATGCTTTATCAAATGTACTAATTATTTTCTGCATTTTATAACATAGTGCATTACACGAAGCATCGCAATGTAAGAAAACAATAGTCTCCATATCTTCTGTGTCCTATCAACAATTTTCCATGTTTTGTCAAACAGCAATTCGCGTTATACTGGCATCTACCATAAATCAACATCTGATCTTCCGCTTACACGACACGTATTTTAATGGAATAATAATTCACTAAAACCGCAAAATGTCTTTCAATTATAAAATGCGTGTCTCCATTGATCATGTTAGCCGCGATTCGAAGGTGGCACACAAAGTTTTCCCAGCATACAGCCGTGTCTTGTTCGAATGTTTGTTACTGCCGGAACTTAGCGAGCCGTTGTTTCAGGTAAACGTAAGACCCTTAGAAACCGGAAGCATTCGATAATTGGGATCTCATACCGTTCTCGAGTGCACGGTTGCGTCATGCCTAACTGTACACAAGCTGGTGGAAAGTATCCGCACCGGTAGATACTATACGCGAGGATCGCACTCCTCCGCCCACGCGGTAGAAAACGTTTTCCGGCGCGTTTGTCACGGGAACATTGTGTGGAAACCTGGCCACGCGTTTGCCACAACCTTAGCCACGTTTTCATATGCTTCCTCGAATGGTTCGCTAACCACAGTGAAACTAAACATACGATACAGCCTTATTATTGCCTGACCGCAACGAAACACCATGAACGTTAAATTAGATCGTATAGTTGGAAATACAGTTGTTACGATGCGTTCTCGTGTACGATTATCTGTCGTTTGCATTAGGGAAGATATCGAGATATACAGGATGCCCCAAGTTTTTCTCATAAAATTTTATTAGCATGAGGTAAATGTCCTTGTGGTCAAACGATTAAGGAAGCAATTAAGGTAATCGCAATTTCTTTTGTACATGTAAAATTGTAACATTAACAGGAACGGTGAAATTCTTGCTTTCAGATAAAATAATAGATAATAAATAATTTGAAAATTTTCATATGGTCGAATAATTAACCTTTTTAACGCAGCACAAAGATACATCGCTGTTAGCAACATTAGCAAAATTATTATATTCACTATAAATACTTCATCAATACTAAGAATTTGTTACTTTCCATCAATAAATTAATACTTTGAATTACTATCTAAATAAATTATAATTATGATAATTATCATAAGTAATAGTTATCATAAATTATTATCTAAAACCAGTAATTTTGACTGGTTGTTGGTTCTAATATTAATTAATTTTAATAACACAATACTCCTTCATACGTTAAATGATGTATAACATATTAATAATCTAATGTCTAAGGGTTTCTTAACAACATGTATTCCTAGTTTCTTTAGAAAAGCTGGATATAGATAGATGTACCAGTACTTATACCTACACATAGGTGTAATCCGACAATTATACGCAAACCTCTATGACTACATAATTTTAATTTCGCGCTATAATTGCACATAAGCCGTACACGTACACGGTTATCCATTAAGAGCCGAACTTCCTAAAAAGGTTAGAGAAAAATCTCATCCATCATTTATTCCGCATCATCAATCGAAGAAACGAGACGAGAGTCATCAAACCTGAGAACGTCATTTCCTCGTATCTCTGTTTCATAATATATCAAAGCGAAACGAAATAAAATACTTCGTTTCGTCACATGGCGGTTGATTTTGCATGAGACGGAAGAAAAAAAAAGAAACGTTGATTCCCTTGGTCGTCGTCTAATTCAATCGAAGTGCCATTACGATCGCCGCTAATGTCTTCTGGCGAGCGAGAACCGGCAAGATGGTGAAGCAATCGGTCGTCCATAAAATCGTCGACTCGACTATCTAATCTGCCGGAGGTGGCGACTAGCAACGATAATTGTTTCACGCCGTTTTACAAGTTTCGCCGTGGCGGACAAACGATCGACCGGCACACCAGGGAATCGTTTTCTTCCAGTTGATTTCGCAAACCAGGATACGTAAACGTACGTATCGACGTTCTTGCTCCGAAAGGAAAGATTAACGGCTGCACGCAGATCGTCGATGAAAAAGAGGTAACAATGGTAAACGCGGTGAGAGACACCGGTAAAATCCATTTGCATGGTCTCACGGTGGGTGGAAAGGTGTAGTTGCGAAACGCGTGGCCAGGTTTCGCGATCGGAACAGGTGGTTCTTTCAGCGAATTAGCGGCGTAGCCTGAATTTTCAATAGTCCACGATTAATGATCTTGTTCGTGTGTTCGACCACCATGCTGTTGCCTTCAGATTTTTATCGGAACCTTTTTACCCGGCCGCGTAATGCGTTTTTCGTGTCCGATGTAATCCACGCTAGACCGATTCTCATTACGTCCTTTTATTATGCATTGTATCGGTTCGCCAGGTGCAGCTGTAACGTGATTGCGTAACACTTAATAACCGCGAAAGGATAGCTGGAAGGTTGGCAAGATTTTATGAAACATTTCACTATAGCTCTTTGTAATAAATGTGGACCGATAGTGATCGGATGGGTGTTTACCTGCCGACTTTAACCCTTTATTGGTGAATACATAGCGTGAGTCTATTAACGTGACGACTTCAACGATTTTGCTTTTCCGTCTCATGTTCAAAATTTTTTATCAATCACAAAGATTTTCGAATAATTGATATTTTGAAGTATGTTTTACGTCTTCGACATATGTTTATAAATTGCATTAAAGCTGAAGAAGTATGACGAAGAAATATTGATAAATATTGGATGTTCGAATATTTTTGCGACGCAAGAATAATACATTTCCTAATATATTATTTGTTGTACGACAAATTAATTCGTTTAAATAAATAAAATTTAATTATGTAGAAATTTACAGGGCAACAATTTATAGAATAGTTTTTCAATATTAATAATTGAATTTTGTGTTCATCACAAGAATAAAATTCTTCAAAACAAAGTTTATGTAGCACGATTTTTAGACTAAAGTGTTGCAATTACTACTCTTTTATCGAAATTATCATCTAACGTTTCTGTTATCATTATTGATATTGATTCAAAGAATATGTACAATTTATTGAAACACATTGTATTTATAAAATTGGATATCCCAATGCAAAAATGTAATGTAAATAAGTGATACTAATACGAATAATAAATACATATATTAGGTGATGCGTTTTAATCTTTAAACACAACTATTTTCTAAATAATGAAAAAGAAAAAAGAAAATAATTTCATTCAAGAATAAAATGTAAAAAAAATGTTGGAAATCGTCATCTTTGTTAAACGTTTAAGTAGTATAAGTTAAATACTATAATTAAATAAATTGGTAGGCAATAGTGTGAATTCATGCAGTTTATAATCGTAAAACAAATTCAGTTTTTTCGATGTAGTCAGAATCAAGACTGAATGACCATAAGTATTAACTTAGTTGACAAGTAACTTGGAATGCAGAGTCAAGTGCAAATTCAGTGACAGTAATATTTCTAATCCTCATCTGAATAGGATTTGTATAAAAATTTATCATTCATGATAAACGTTCGTCTACGTAGGTAACTCGTCATTAAATATTTGATGTCCTTAAAATTAAAAGTGCATCGAGAACTCCGCGCATCGGAGAGTCATTTCATGTGTTATTGAGGAAACATCATTTAAACAATCGTAAGAAGTCCCATTCATGGTAATCCACGACGATTGGATAAACCTGAGGATCGTGGTTGTAAAAGAATTTTACAAAGCTATATTTTATACGACCGTTCTGGGTTATCTATCTTAACTAACACACGGTAATTTCGATCCTTTAAAACGCAGCATTAAAGATAACTCCAGCGTTGCTATGAAGTACATTATAGTAATTTGAAGATTATTATTGAATCTTTGTTGCTAGTTATTGCAAATAATAAACAAGTCCTCCTGCAAAACGAGCAGAAAATGACAAGTGTCTTACGAGTTTCAAATTATAGGTTATATGGCTTTAATGATATGCGACTAAATAGTGAGACGAGATAAGAAGATTGTTTGCAATAATATGTAGGCCAATAATTCTGTTAACTATGCAATACGCTCAATTTAATATACAGGGTGTCACATAATAATTATTAACTGATTTGAACAAAACTTTATAGGTTTTGTTACTATTCAAAGAAAATAGTTTACATTTACAAAATTTTGTTAAGGGAAGTCTGTCACTATTAAACTTATTATATCATTCAACTTTTAAGTGAAATATTTATTCTGTATTTTATACTTTGAGAAATATATGCAAAAAAGGGTAAGTATAGGTTAAGAGATACAGAGCGGTCGTAAATTAACGCATGAAGTAAAGACGAAAAAGAAAGATAAATGAAGGTAAGACAACACATCATATTCAGGTTTGGTTCAAAGGAATAATTTAAACTTAAAGAGCACGAAGGAATGCCCTTATTCTTGCTTAAAGTTATTGATCGTTTATTTCGAACGAATAGAAGCACTTTAAATTTCAACTTGCAATAAAATACTAATTTGCATCGTATTTCGCTGTTCGAGGCTTCAGCTACTTATTTTCTAAAAAATCGTGTTTCATCGCTCGAATTTTATGTTTTCTCACCTTTTCACGATTTTACGATCTTTCTATATTTCACGTTAAATCCAAGAATACTCTAACGGCACTTCATTTAAATGTATCCAAAGAAAACAAGCAAATCTTATCAAATTCAAATGATAAATCATGTAAACTGAATTGTATTCAGTTGTACTAACTAAACTTGTAAGAGTGGATTCGTTAAAAATGAAGCGAACTTATTCTAATTTTTACTTCATTATAATAAAGCGAACTTAAAAGTTCGACGACCGGTGTATTAAATAATCAAAATTCCTACCTGATTGATGTCGCTGCCCAAATCTCGTGCGCTTTTCGCGCTTCTCAGCTGATCGCCGCGGTACTCCCTGTACCTCATCGTCACCTCATCATCCGTGAGGGCGCCGCTACTGCTGCTCCTCGCGTTCTTCTTGTTCTTCTCTTCCTTCGCTTTCTTCTCTTTCTTGCTGAACAGCTGCTTCACCTTGCTCATTGTACCACTTTTCTTCGCCGCCTTCTTCTCGTACTTCTTATCGGCCCCGGAAGGCGGTTTCGCGGTCACCAATGGTGACTTGGACACGTCGTTCGAATATTTTTCGTACTTCCGCTGCTCGGACGGAGTAAGATTCATGTTTCTGTCAGTGTGTTTCCGTTCGTTTTTGATGAACTGCCTAGTGACGAAGCCCTCGTCCTCGGACTCCATTTGTTCTCTTCGATCGACCTCTTGCGAGTCGCGCCTGTAATCGTTCTCGATCCCAGAATCCGCTAGACGATCCTTACGATCCGAATCGCTTAGTCGAGTTTCGCGATGCCGACGCTCGATGTGCGTCCTCGTTTCCTGCCTGGTGTGTCTCGATTTGCCACCTTCATGGTAGGCCCTAGGTGGTCTGGGTGGGCTCTCGTCAAAGGGTTCCAATCTGTTAACGGTCGTCTTCGCTCTAGTGCTATCTCTGGCGTCGGAGTCGTCGAAATAGTCCAATCGATTGCGTGATCGTCGCAGAGGTTTCTTCGGGTCTTCGTCCAGTTTTCGATGGTCTTTTCGAAGTGTACGCAAATTCTCGTCGTACCGAGTTTCGCAACGAATCGAGTCTCTGGCTGTGGTGTCAGAGTCGTAGCGACTTGAATTGTAACCGCCACGATCGGTGCGTATCCTGGGCGGAGAGCTGTCGTAATCATCGTGTACCGGGTGCTTGCTGCTGGTGTATCGTTGCGTTGTGCGCGTTTCCTTGTAATATTTGGACTCCAATTGGCTACTGGTCAATTGCGATATGTCGGTGTCATAATCGTCGTTTGGACCTTCTCGCAAACTGTCTAAGTGCCGTTTCGCGAACGGTGGCGATCTCTCTTTTCGGCCGTTCATCGCGGGACTGGTGAGATGAGGTCGATGCACGTCCCTCGCGTTCACGTAGTCCGCGTGACTGGTCAGATTCTCGTGAGACCTGGTCGTGTACTCGCTCCTCAGCGCTCTCACGCGCGCGTTTTCACCGACCTCATCCAGACGCTGCGTTGACTTGCTCATTCCGCGTATCGATTCGAAATTTTTCTTTTTCGGCAGATAAGGGTCTCTGGGTCGGACTTCGCGATCCAGAAAATCGTCGCTCTTCGAAAATTTCCTCTCGGTGCTTAACTTTTTCGCGATTATCGGCGACGAGAGGATGTCGTTGTCCCTAGATTCGTCGCGGAAACGATGAACGACTGCGTTCCCATCCGTGTGAAGAGTGGTCGATTTATAGGGACTCGTTGAACTTCTGGTAGCTGGGTATCGTTCTTCGGGGCTGGTCCTGCTCCTGTCGCTGATAAACGGTTTAAAATCGTCCGCGTATCCTTGGTGCGTTCGCGTCTCCACGATGTACTTGTCCCCGTACTTGTCCGTTCTGGTCTCCACCTTGTAGCCGTCTCTCGGCTTCGTGTCAATGTAACCATCCGACGGGATTTTGTTCGTGATCTTTTTCTCGTAGCCGTACACCTTGCCGTTGTCCTCGTGTATTTCCTTTTCGAAGATGTATTTCTCCCCGTTGCTGTTCGTGCGTGTCTCCGTGATGTAAGTGTCCGTGTAACGTTTCGGCGAAGCGACGCGATTCGGCGTAACCGGAGACGGGACGATTGGCTTATCGATGATCTCGTGTTCGGAGGACTTCTTAATCGGCACGTTCGCGCTGTTCTTCGCCGCGAACATCTCGTCGGCAAGTAGCCTCGACTTGATCCTGGACTCGAGGAGGTCGCGCCTGGCGCTCAGTTCGGACGTCTTGTTCGATATCCCGGACTGTGTTTGTCTGGTCGAGAATTCGTTGTTATCTCGTTGTCTGGCGTCTGTGCCGTCCGCTCTGCCTCTACCAGAAGCGTCGACGAACACCGTCGACGTGTACTTTTCCGGTTTGTCGTAAAGACGTCGATCGATCTCGTCGAACTCGTGACGCCGTTTCGCGTCCGCATTCCTGGCCGCGTAGTCCTGCGTTCCAGCGTAATGACCGGGAAATCGAGCAGACGCATTTTTTCTTTCCTCCTCGTACCTAGATTTGAACGTGTTGATTTCGTTGTTGCGCCTCAGGTCGCTGCTGTACGAGTAATCGGTCCTGCGATACTCCTTCTCCGCGGGGCTATTCTCGCGCGACGAATCCTTTCTCTCGAGGCCTAGTCCCTCGTCGCTGTCCGAATGACTTCTCTGCGCCTTCTTCTTATCGGGCTGCACCTGAGCATAAATCACATTGGTCTGCGGGGGCGGTGGGCTGCAAGAGGACTCGTTGGGTCTGGTGTACGAGAACGGTCGATTGTTGTTATGGCCGAATCCGGGCCCGGGCGAGACCATCGTTCTGGTCAGCTGGGGTGGGGGCGAACGATCGGTGGATAATCGGTGAATCATCTTGTGTATCGTTGACTCTTCGCCGCGTTGCTGGAGATCGTATCGGCTGCTGTGCAGCATGCTACTCGTACCGACCTTGTCTACTTCGTCGAGCCCGGTGTCCTTTGCCGGTGAAGGGGTATGCCGGCTTACCTTCTCCTCTTTCCTTTGTTCCTCTTCCCCGCCTCTGATCTTGTTATCGTCCTCTAGCTCGATAGGTATGCGTCTCACGATTCCCTTGTTCTCCTTCCTGGCCGATATCGATCCCTTGCCAACGTTCACTTCCGTCTCTTCGTACTTCCCTCTCGTCTCTGTCCGTTCTATCACCTTTTCGACATCGGTTTCCTCCTGCTTCGACTTCTTCGTCTCCGGTGTGCTGTTCTTCTCGCCAAAGTGGAACGGCTGTTGATCGACGTGTGGCGACGCCTCGATGATGGGGGACAGTGGTTTTTTAGCGCGACTACTGCCAAGATGCGATCCTTCGCTCTCGCTGCCGCTCCTCTTGCGATGCGATCGCGCCGAGCTACCCGCGTCGCTCACGCTACGGCCGACCGGCTTTCTCTTTCTCTCTAGTTTTGGTGAGAAGAACCTCGCCAACGAACCTTTCAGTTTTTTCGTGTTCGCATCGCTCGCACTCCGCTCCAGTGACTTCTTCTTTTTTAAGTTTGGTGTCTCGACGAAGTCCGCGCTCGTCGTAGCACCGATTTCCTCGCTCCTACGTCTTACATCGAGTGGCAGTTCGGGCCTTTTCTTGTTACGGCGAGCCGGCAACGTGCTGAATCGACCTGGCAATCGTCTGTTGTCGTGGGCGATGCAGTGAAGGCTGCCCGCTTGTTGAAGCACCAGGGCCGCCTCCTGTGCTAGGTCTTCCTTGCTCCTAGATGCTATACTCTCTTTGTGGACAGGGGTGGCGATCAACCTGCCTTCTCCATCTCCTACCAGTGCCGCAGTCACGCGGGGCGGTTCGCGTTCTGCAACAATCACGTGATTTATCATTTCAATTGTAGTTTGGACTACAATGTTGCAGTTTCATTGTGACGAAAACAACTAGAAGGATATCGTGATGGCTTTGGAGGCAACGTCAACTATGTATATGTGGAAACAAATGCAAGGCCTTGCTCTTACATTGGGAAATTGAATTTAACTCTTTGCACTCGAAATTAGACCACACTAACTATTCGGTTTAATACGACAATTTGACATATATTTTTTTAAATTAAATTTATAGTCATTCATTACACATCAAGGGTGTTACCTTTCATGCGTTGCACGATTTTTTACCCATTATCTATCTAATAAGAAAAAATTCAGACTCGCAAACATATAATCTTAAAAGGGAGAAATTTTTTGTATTACTGGATTTAATAAATTAAACATTCGTAAATTTGAAATTTGTCGAAGTTTTACATATCAGTTCTGAACATTTTTATCTCTGACTATTTTTAAATTTCTAAATTTTCTAATTTAAAAAGTAGGGTCAACATTTAATTTAGCGCAGCTGGAATTCTATTACTAGATTACGAGCTTATAATAACTTAAAGCTTTGGCATTTTAATTTTAAGCGTAAAGTTCTTGTTAAGTACGTTCATAAAAATCGGGTTAAAAATCCCCTTAAGGTCTTCAAAGAAGTCTCTTAAAAGTACGGAGCGAAAGGTAGTACATAGAAAGTATTCAGACTGTGAGATTAATTAAAATTTATTTAGCAATAAATTGGTTAATATCAAGCCGTAAGGTTTTTGTGATTCGTAAAGGATGAATTTTAGCGATCGTCGAATATTGTTACGTTAAGAGGGAAGTTCTTGGCGGATTACGAAAATCAGGAATAACGAGCTAAGGCTTCGGCTATACGAAGAAACTAACGCGTTACTCAGCAATCTTGTCTGCTCATTCTCCCTCGTATTAACCTTCGCGGTAAATCGTTCAGGCATTAACTGTCATTTTTAACGCTCGTGCGGCAGTAATTTCCGACGAGCCCGCTTCCATCTAATTGCCGCGCGATTATAGTCGCGCTAAGGATGGAAAGGAGCAATTATCATTCATTCAATCTGACACTATCAATCTATTAAGAAGCTACTAATGTTGCCCGAATTTCAGCTTGGTCTGTTCAAACGATAATCGTTAGGCCCAATTAACTTCGAGCCAACCGATGTTCTTTCTACTCAACGTAGATCAGGGCACGGGCAAGAAGAGTCGTTGATAAAAGAAAAAACGCGAAAAGAACTCGAACTAATTCGTGCCCTCCAAAGGGCTGCTTATTAACGACAAAAAGAGAAAACGAAATATAAACTTGTGCAGAAATCATTTTAATCGTGAACCGACAAAACTACAGAACATGCGGGATGTCTCAAAAAACGATGATTCTGTATAGAAATAATAAACTTGAATTATGGTATAAATCAGCGATGGCTGCGAGAGCATGGTGCCTAAATGTGCAAGTGGTGTACAGATGCGAGTATTGGGAATTAATTATTCATTAAAAATCAATTAACTTCGCTAATTAATTTCACAATTTTTAAATTTCTTAGTGTACAAATTTGAAAACTTGTTCATTTCTATATTTGAAATACTCATATTTCTAAATTTCTAAATTTTAAACTTTGGAAGTTCATAATTTGTTAATTTAGATATTTGAAAATGTTTCATTTTTACGCCTTTAAACTTTGTTAATTTACAAATTTTTGTGTCCCTAAATTTGAAATATTTATATTTGAAAATTTGTGTAGTTTTATATTTATTGATCATTAGTTTACTAAAATTTTAAATTGTTAAATTATCACATTTCTATATATACAAATTTGAAAACTTGTTAGACGAAAAATTTGGTAATTTGTATATCTGAAAATGAAAAGATTCTGATTCTGAATTTTGAAAATTATCAAATTAGTATATTTTAAAATTTATGTCATTCTCAATTGTTTAATATTAACAATTTTTTAATTTTACATTTATGTATTTTTATATTTCTAAGTTACCAAATTTCTAAATATCAAAACTTTTAAATTTCTAATTTAGAAATTATCTATTTGAAATTTCTGCTATAAAACGTTAATAAACAAACATCTATAGAATAGATAGAGTGTTCCAAAACACATTTCGCCAAAAAATTAAGTTAAATATTTGGTTATTATATAAAATTGCAGAAAAATAGAAAAGACTCATACGAATAGAATGTTCAATATTTCTATATATGAAAGAATATATATATTAATATACATCATATGTATGTTTTAAATATATATCTATTCTTCTTTTTATTTAAAATACAAATATTTATAATTTTTTCTAATTGTCAGTGTTAACGAAAAATTGCGGTTATACATTTTTTAATATTTTTCAAAGAACTCAAACTCTGTTTGTCGAATCAGCATAAAATTATTGAATATCCAACATATTGTCGCTCATATACGCGAAGTTGTGTCATTCGGAGTTATATTATTTATTTTTAGTCGCTTTGTATAATGACACACCCTTCTTCCAGGTACCTGGCAAAAACCGTAGAAGCAACAGCTTCGTTTAAATCATCGAGTTTTAACGAACGAATTAGGGGATTGCAGAATTTTAATTGGACGGCCGAAAAACAACGTCCATTAGTAGATGAGAATATAAGAAACACGAATGACGGGATTCTATCGTCGATAATGATAAAATAAAAAAAAAATAAATAAAAATTCCACGGCAACCACATTATTGAATTTGTAAATTAGCGATTTATGTTAAACAGGCCGGACTGGTTGTTAGGAGTTAACCAACAAGTTTAATCAGGGCTAGTAGCTTTTATTAAATTGCGTTTATAAAATAACTGATCTGACGAAAAAAATATCTTACTAGCTGTAAATCTCACATATTTATTCATTTCGTAAATGAAAATATTTCTTGTTACAGCATTCTTCGTTTGAAAGTTTAAGATTCGATAAATAAGTAAATTACTTGGGCGATGAGTAAGTCAATTATTTGTAAGATTTTATAAATAAATAAAATCATTTGTGTTTTTTCTTAGCAATTTTTTTCCCTTAATCTCCAAAGGACTCCATTAAATTGTTATTAATTGAACGCACGTGTGATATAAGCTTCAAATTTAATATTTAATTCCTTGTCCCTACAATTTTCTTATTTTTAAACTATTTGCTTATGTTCCCACTAATATTTGCGTTTATGCTTCTGTTACTATTCGTGTATGTTTCTAAAACAAAAATTTTATCATTGGTTCTTAATTTTATAACAGTTAATGCATCGTTGCACACGTTTCATAATTTTTGATTATGATATGCATGCAACATAACCTCAAAACTACCTGACTCGATATTGAACAAAGTTGTTTAAATTGCATAGTAAATTTTTTCAGATATTATTTCTCCAATTTTAATGTTGTCTTTCTTTTCTCAGAGTAATATCAAATCAGTTTCTCTACAACAAAAAATTAGTTTTGAAATTTCAAATTTTACACTGCTTTAAACTCTCAGTTAGAAAAAGTTCACTCAAATGTCACTCTCTTTTAAAAAGTAAATCTTACTCTCACTCTTATCTTCGCTCTCTTTTAAAATACATCAAAGTGATTTTTGTTATTTAGGAAATGTGGGTAATATAATTGCACTGAGGCCATTTTCCCATACTTGTCTCGCTATAGCCTTTCGCAAGAATTTGTTTCGATTCGGAAATTGAAATTTCATCGAAGTGATTTAATAAAAGATAGTACTGTGTGTAATTTAATCCACACTTCGTATCACGTGTTGCGCGTACAACGCAAGCGAGGCCAATCATTCGATGCTCTCAACAAATATCATGTACCAGTGACCTTTTCCATAATCGTGCACCTTCCAAGAGTTGATGCACGTTTCTTGGTAGAAGTTAATTGACGTGCTAACGACGAGATCACTTTTACGAGATCCACACCATGCATCCGGTAATCGAAGAAAATTCATATTTTCCCGTACAGCGAATCACAAAGGTATTTGTACTCGTTTCATTAGTCACTAATCATGCATAATATCGGTTTCACAAGACGTGCATTAATAACTTTTTATAAATTATGGTATGCATAGGGAAAACTGCAAAATATATTCGTTGGCGTAAATCACTTTTTTTTCTATAAAAGTAAATTAGTCGTAAAGTGTTTGTTGTATGACGAAATAGTTTTGAGAAGTATTGATTGATTTTTTGGATGTAATCTGTTCATATTTCATTATTTTTATAGTATTTATTTTATTATTTTTATATTGTTTTTTTTTTTATGACTATTTATACTGTTTTCCTTTTCATTTTGATATGAACAGACAGGTTCATATGAACGTGTGGTACGCGATACACGTTGTCATAAACGAAATACTGTATAATATCAAGCAAAAAATGAACCTTGTATTTCTCACAAAAAAAGTAATAGGTCATGTTGCAAACCCCTTAATATTATAGTAGGTATTATAGTTGCAGTTTTGCAAATTGATACTAGTACATCTATCTATACCTGTATTTTATTTTATATTGGTAGTGCAAATTATTTTTTATAAAATTGTAGAACAGTAATGAACGAAATCAATAATATTATTTTAAAGATCAAATTTTCAACATAGCTTAAATAAATTAGATTTACAAACAGGTAAATATTAAATTTAGAAGCAATAAATATTATTACATCGGGATAAAGAGATTTTAAAATACATGCATGATATATTGTAATTGAATGACCAGTGTTTATTTTAAAAGGTCAAAAATTTTACTGTCTTGTTACCAATTAATTTCTAATAATTTTTATAGGATAGTAATGGCTTCGATGTTATTCAATAAAATGTTCTATCGCATTTTATAGTATGCAAATAAAATTTCCTAGATCAATTTAATGACATCTGAAGGTTACACAAAATTATAGTTTTAAGAAGCAAGTCATTTAAATAACTTCTTCTGTATTTCGATAATAATTTATTATAGTTCTTGTTAAAAGACTGTATTTTTATGTCTTGATGTGATTTTAATTCTGAAGGAAGGAGGAAAGAATAATGATTAAGTTAAAGTTCCCTGTTCGTTAAAATGGTAATTCCAAGGAATTTATCCAGGAAAAAATTCTGCAACACTTTACTAAGTTTACATTCAAATTGATAGAAGTATGAATATACAATGCACAAAATATTTACTAAACAGAAATGCAAAGCAAGATAAAATGTTTACAAGTGCTATCTATAATATAAACAATTACTACTAAGGCTAAATTTTGATTCAGGGTAGTTTTCTTTAACTTTTTTCGCATAATCAAATTGTAATCAGGTACATAATTTATTTAAGTATAGTAAAATATAAATAATAGTTCCCGAGACATTTTCGAAAATAACTTTTTCAACCCCAACTTTAAAGGTTATTTTCACCACTTCAAACTGGATATTCGCACGTAAAAGAAATACGCGTCAAATATTTTTTCCAGTTCTATAACAAATAAAAATTTCATTAAAATCGGCGTGTATCAATTGGATGATGTCCCTTGTAAGAATATTTTATAGTTCAATATGTAGTTCTACTATAATTATCATTTATTCTGATCAAGTTTTTGCTTTGTTTGATTTCTCAAACTAATGTTAATACACATAGTTTTATGCTAAATATTGATATTGCATTAGTCTTCTGCTAAATATTGCTTATGAAATGTATTGATTCAAAGCATACTATTAGGAACGGCCAGATTCTGGCTTGTCATCACACATAAAATATATGACCTTGTCTGGCTGAAGGTTAACGCGCAAGAAAAAGAAAGAGATCAAGGTATTAATTCTCTGACATATAACATCGAGTCACATTCGTGACGCTCATTGCAGTCCTAATGTGACAGACTTAAATCATATTTGCACCACAATTAAATTCAGTTCAATTTGTACAGTTGAAAATCGCTAAATCCAAAATATATACAACGTTTAATTTTTCTATATTTATCTTAATATTATAGCAATAATTAGTTAATTCTAATTAACTCGGCAACTGCCGCAAATATAGGTTAAGGGATTGAATGGTAACAAACAGTTCAAAACAGAATCGATATTTTCTCGTACACTCGAGTGCAACGAAAGCTTCATTTGAATAAAAATTCGTATGTAATATTAAAATTTTTTACATTTCGATATGTTCATGTTTCTAAATATCCAAATTTCCAAATTCTTTTCCAATTTCTCAAATTCTTAAATTCTCCAATTTTCAAATTTTTAGGATTTTAAGTTCACAAATTCTCAAACTTTTAAATTCCCAAATTCTTGAACTAACAAATTTCTACACCTCACATACTTAAATTCTCATATCCCTAAATCCTTAAGTTATCATATTCCTATATTTCTAGATCCCTGAATCCCTAAATTATCCCTAAGATCCCGAAATTCCAAGCTCCTAAAATCTTAAGATCATTGAATTCTAAGGTCTCAAAATTTCAAAATCCTAAATTCCCTTTTACAATTTCCTACATCTCCAAATTCCTAGATTCCATAATTCTTGATCTCCATGTATCTATATTCCCAAATTTCTAGGTCACAGATTTCCTATGCTTAAATCCCTAAGCACTCAAATGTTTAAACC
Organism: Megachile willughbiella; assembly: GCA_945859595.2. NCBI lineage: Eukaryota > Metazoa > Arthropoda > Insecta > Hymenoptera > Megachilidae > Megachile > Megachile willughbiella. The sequence goes on from OX243796.1 coordinate 19,826,964, forward strand.
AACAATCCTTAGATTTTCATATTTTAAGATCCCAAAATCTCAAAACCTTCAAATTTAAAAATTTCCGTATAGGTAAATTCTCGAATCCCAATGTCCTAAAATTTTTACCTCGTACTCAAACTTTCAAATTCTCAAAAACCTCTAACAATCAACGAGTGCAAAACCTTTTTTCTCTTCGTTGACATAATTTCCCTAAGGAAGTCAGATTTGCTTCTAACTGTACACAAATTGAAAGACTAAAATCGTAAATGCTTGAATTTAACCATAACCGGTGCATACCGTTCGCGAACACGCAAATTAACCGTAATTAGAGGCACACATTCGCATCCGGTAACGAGGGATAAATGAGCCAATGTTTCCGTGAGACGGTTGACGGATTTACAACGTCATTGTCGCGATTTCGCGAACCAAAGTTGCTATGCGAAACCTCGTTGAGGAGCATCTTGTCGAGGTCATCGACGAGAACCCCGGGAACGAGGTCACATCGGGATTAACGTTCCTGTTCGCCTACTAAACTAGCGTACCACTTCTATTCTGCTTACAATGCGATATAACATTTCCATCGAGCGTGTTTCTCATGGGAAATCATTGTTTAATTCAAGTTGATGCTGCATTACAATCGTTCCTGCCATTCCTCTGTGTTTGTTCTAACTAGGGATGGGTTTTTTGGTACGTCGAAACATCAAAACCCCTCAAAACATTCTATACAAAATTCAATAGAAATTTCAATAATGACTCTTATATGTAATTGAAGAGTATTTAGAAAATATATCGTTATTCACTTGTGAAGGTGAGCATTGATAGGATGCACCATAAAAAATGCGGAAAGGATTCAGTAAAATTTTGAAGAAACTTTATATTATGGATAGATTTATCGAAACGTCGGATCCTCGAAACTCTTCGAAACACAAGAAAATATCGAGTTTCAAGAACTCGAAACTTTGTACTTTTTTCGAGACTTTCGAAAACCAGGTAAGAAGACATATAAAATCGAACAATAAAGTATCATTAGCAGCGACCTTCGAAATATTTGATTCGTGAATTATTGTATATCTGGAATATATGGTGTCTTGCGAATTTTTGGACGATTAGTTTTTGTTTTTGAGGTGATAAACACTCGATCGTGATCGTACAACTGCAAAATGGGTATGTGTGACGTATGTGAGCTTGCAAAATTTTGTTGACGTCGGTTTTTAAAATTAGGTTCTCCTTTCGCAAAACAAAATCACCATTTTAAGTTTTGAGAATTTCGAGCTTTGAGGGTTTCGAAATTTTATAGAGCTTCGAATTCGAGATTCAAGGATTTGAATAATCGTTTCGTACTTATTCCTAGTTCAAACGGTTTGGATTACCGTTTGTTCCGCCGCATTTCACTCAATTCAACTGTTTACTTTTAGTTTAACATGGTGAATACTGCGGCGGAAAGTTGTGATTAACAGTAATTGTAATTAGAGCATGTAATTGGTTTAAGCCAGTCTTTCAACCGTTCTTACAAGGAATCTTCCTTCCAGTTGTCAATTTTAATGAAAGCTTCTGGAGGTTTAGTTTTTTTTTATTATTTAGAAATTGACCTCTATTGAAATACTGAAAACATGTGTTTATTATAAATTTTAATTTTAATCGTATTAAATGCAGCTGAGTTGCAATCAGTATTATGAACTTTTCGAATACACGGCTTACTTATAAAAAGAAGATTATTCTTGCCAAAGTACCAAAACTGAATTCTTTTGAGCAATAATTATTAACAATAATTTATTTAAGATTTTACGCATATACCTACATTTTGCGATAAATGTAAATCTGTTAAGTTCTACTTAAACAAATAAACATAACCTGCTTCATTTATTATGAATTAATCATTGACTTGTTCTTTATTTTTTTTCAAGCAACTATAGTCACTGTATATACATAATATTCCATAGTAAATTTAATTATAAATATTTGATACATTAAACAATTTGAGTCTAAAATTATTGAATGATCTCGAGATATTATGTAAAAATGTTTTATGTTATTCACGATCCAATGTGTTATATCTAACCTCGTTTAAATTTCGGGTACTAATCAGCAAAATTTCTTTGGAGATGATCTAATAATTATAAATATAATAAATATAATAACGGTTTCAATAAACGTCACTAATTTTAATATAATATTATTCACAATTTTGGTTCTGCGAAAAAAATTAAAGATAGTCTTGAAATTTCAAAAAACATCGAAGTACGTAGTAATATGGTTCATCAAAGTCATATGGTTAAATCAAAATAATCATGTTTTGTACACTATACATTTACATTAATAATTATACAAAGATATAATTCAATTTATTCGTAAACTCATTATAATATCAACATTACCTAAAATTTGATAATATACTTTCGATCAATTTTCTTACACCATGAAGTCACATAAATTCTTTAGAATGTCGAAGGAAAAGAAAAAAGATTACATACAAAAATATGTTTGTACAGTAGTAAAAATTTCCAAGACAGACACTTCGTTATGAGTTGTCAGTGAAAATTTGCATGTACCAGAACTAATTCAGAAGAAAAAACTCTATTGTAATCGATTAACCAAAATTATTATGAAAAACAAATTTTCATTCCACAAAATGTTACTAGTTTGATTTTTTTTTAGTTAAATAATGAAAATAATGAAATTAATACATATTCAGTATTTGGATCAGTAATAATTATTGTAAGACAAATATTGTTTAATTACTGGGTCACCTGAACATTTTCACATTTTAATTAACTTAAAAAATTTTCTTTCAGAAATGCAGATTCTTGTTGTTTTATCTGAAAGTAGAAGTTTTAGTCGGATTTAGTTCTAATTTTACACTATCTAAATATAGAAGATATGTATCGCAATTATTTTAACAGCTTCTTTAATCGTTCGACCACTGGTACATTTATTTTATTGCATCTCAAGTAATCGCTGAAAAATCAGCAAGGAATAAATTTCAACACTATTAATAGTCAGGTAGAATGATACATTCGTTGATACAACTTCTGGATTCTTATTAAGCCTAGAACTATTAAGAAAGGTACATTTATTATTGAGAAAATATATGAAAAATAAATGAGAAACGTTGCTAAAAGAATACATAAATTAACATGGAATGATATCTTCATTGATATCACTTGGATTCTGATTACACCCAGAACTACTAACGAAGGGACATATCCATAAACAAGAAATCACGCTAAAAGAATACTCGAACTAATTAACCAATTTTTCAGGAGTATCCAAGGATTCCACTCAGTCTATTGACACTAATGTACCATCAATCTCTATTTTTGCTTGATTGAAATTATTCTGGAGATATCAAATAGTGGTTCATATAGGTTTAATAAGTCGTTAGAGCGAAAGCTAGCCGATATGGACTTCGTACTGATTGCTCATTAAAGATATCGTAAAAATGACTTGGAACTCGGAAATGGTTGCTTTTAAGAGCCATGTTGACCAACACTTTTCTGTTTATCTTGATGAGTGGTATACCTGTGCAAAGTCTACGCTATAAACCAGCGAGCACCCATAAACGTAGATAATTCGAAGCTTTTAAATTGTTTACCCGACTTTTATTTGCTTACACTGAACAGTCATTATTTTGTTATTAGTCGAAAATCGGTATCATCAAACACAATAAAATCTCGTTCCCACGTTCACTATTTTTATCGCGATTAACGATATTGAAGCAAGGGAGCTACTGATATTAAAAATAGCACTGGTGACATTCGCATAACACGAGAATTCGTTCTGTGTCATGAAAGTAAAAAAATAACGAAAAACGATATAAACATATGAAACTTGATATTTAATTCGAGGAAACAAAATTAAAGACCTTTAATGATTTAACAAATTTATAAAATTTAAAGTAAATAAATTCAGCCCTATTATGTTTATAACATTACGATTTAAAATAATATGATAGAAATTAAACAAAATTAAATTTCTTTAAAGAAATTAAACAATAAAAAACTAGCTTCCTCTAGGAAATATTTAAATATTAATGTTTATTAATTATATATCAAATCTTGTAATTAAAATTAAACTATTAATTAAAAATAAATCAATTATTTACTACATTAATCTTAAGCTAAATTTCTACGATATCCAAATTTTGGGAATTATCATTTTTTAGTAAACGAAAATTTTAGTTCACAGATTTCAAAATTATTTAAAAAACCGTTTAAGTTTGGAGATCTTTAAAGATATCACTGTAAAATGATTCACTGTTATCTAACACATGTACTGCAATGTTCTTTTTATTTGTAACGGATTCTTTTGTTTAATTAATTCTATATTTTATTCATGAAGTTATTTCTGCAGTACCAAAATGTTAAAAATATTTCCATTTTATTTTTGGTAGATCACAAAGCATCACCCCGTAAAGAATGCAGCTATAATACAAACAAACCGACGAATAAATTAATAATGAATGAGATGACTGCAACTAAACGTATAAAAAGTTATTTCAAAAAGAACAAAATAGTGTCTAAAACATCTGAATATTTTATAGGACATAGGTGAAATGGGAAACGCCTGATCATGGCCATAATTTTGTTTTTGATCGTCTCTCTACAAAAACTACAATTTACGTCATCCGTCTTAAATTATTGATCCTATATATATTTGTGAAGATTATTTTAGGATATTACAATCTAATGTTGTACTAACAATTTAAGATTCGAAGTGGTACATATTATAAAAAAATAAATATATAAATTTGTTAAGTTTTTTTACTTAAATCAATATTACTTTGATAAAAATGGTTATTTACGAATTTTTAATATTGAACTTGATGTATAACAGTTTGTTAGAAATTAGAAATATCAAATGGGAAAAATGTAAATTAATATACATATTAATTTTTTATCTCCATAAAAAATAATTCAGATTTTAAGAAAACCAATCTCAACTAATTTTATAATTTTGAGTAAAAAACTTGTGTACCGGTTATCAAGATAAAGTAATAATATCAAGATAAATAAAAATGTCAAGATAAAGAAGAACCATTCTGGCCACGGAAATTAAAAATTCATAATGGCGAACGAGTAAAATATACATGACTATAAAATGTTTAAAAGCATATAAAATTACGTCGAAAGAAACGTAAAGAAATGGAATGAAAAATAAGAAAGGGGTTAGGTAGTTTATATTAGATTGTATTAAAATGAAATTACTGCATGTGATCCACGTGAAGTAATTAAATATGGTGTAAAATTTCAAAAGTTTCTAGTAATACAGATATTTCTACATAATCAGCTTCCAGCTATAAAAATATATTTGACATCCAAGATTTACTTAACGACTCGTTTCGTACAGTGTTCGTTTTTTTTTCTATTAAGCAAGTTGATTTTGATCAATTTGGTCACAAAATTAAGTTTTTCAAACCACTGTGTACCAAGATAGGAAAGTCCATAATTTTTATAGTATCACGTGGAAACATACCCTTAAAGTCCAATCCTATTAAGATCGCCATCGATATCTCTATAAGAAAAAAAGGAAAACCTTGAGAACAATCAACATTCCTGGTAGCTTTACTACACCCCCACTGCGATGACAGGTTCACGTAAAAAGTGGTTCGGTCAGATCGAGGTTAAATAATCGCGCCATGTAAGACCCGTGGAACGTGGTGAACCAGTAACACTAGATGGCTAGAGTCAGAGAAATCAATAGGCTTATGGCTCTGTGGACACAAGCTAGTCTCGCGAATCGAAAGATTAATTATTACTAGGATACGTTGGTTGGACAGATCCTCGACTAACACGGTTCATGTGCATTGGATTCACATTGTGCCGTGAATATATCGAAAGTAATAAGAGAACTAGCAGTAGAATATGGTTCATATACACAGTATGTCTGAAAAGGTAACGGAACTTTTTAAATTCCAGGAAAACTACTAGCACTATCTATTAAAACAATATGCTATCTGAAAACAGTATTCCTCCCCTACAAAACAAACCAATCGTTATTGGAATCGAGCAACGAATTGTAAACTTGTAGTGTTTAAAGCGACAGAACCTTTCGTCACCGTGTCACAAAATCACGATCGAGCAAAGAGCGAATATTAAATTCTGCTCGGTGAAGCTCGGTAAAACTTTTACAGAAACATTTGAATTAATGAAAAATGTTTATGGCGACGATTGTTTATCCCGTACACGTGTGTTCGAATGGTATAAGCGATTCCAGGACGGTCGTGATACTTTGGAAGACGACCCAAAGCCAGGTTTTGGGTTTTTCTAAATTCTAAACGATTCTAAAGGTATTATACTTCGGGAATTCGTTCTACAGGGACAAAATGTTAATGACAAATATTATCTGGGTGTTATGGAACGTTTGTGGAAAAGAATTGTTCGTGTGAGGCCCGAATATCGAGCGCCGGGAAGTTGGTTTTTGTTGCATGATAATGCATCAAGTCACAGAACTGTCACTGTTCGTGAATTTTTGGCGAAAAAACAAGTCTGTGCGCTCCAACATCTTCCATATTCGCCTGACTTATCTCCATGCGATTACTTCCTTTTTCCAAAATTGAAATTAGCCATGAAAGGAACGTTTTATGACACTGTTACACAAGTCCAAACAGCTGTGACAAGGGTGATTGAAACGATTCCGCAAAACGACATAAAAAAATCTATGTTAACATTGCCTGAGCGTACCCAGCGGCGTATTGACGCGGAAGGGATGTATTTTGAATAAAAAAAATTAATTTTGGCAAAATAACTAATACTTTTTTTTATTTAAAAAGTTCCGTTACTTTTCAGACATACTGTGTACTATAGCATAATTCATGAGTCCAGATGGGATCGTTGCTTATAGGATGGGTTTTCGTTGACAGCAAGTATGACCGTCAAATTTTACCAACACATTCCATACGCAAAAGTAAAAAAATATATTATATGAACATAGAGTTTTAAATGCTTTATTAAAAAGGTATAACAAAAGTACAAAATGAGTTTGGACTGTTTTATACATGCCATATACAGTACGTCACAGTTTTGTACATGAAATTTTAGCATGTTCTATAAATAATAATGATAAAATATTATATAAACGTAAGCCCTTAAGTCTTTCAAAAGATTATGAGGAATAGACAAAGATGATTTTCTCCTTCGATACTACTCATTAATAAATAAAAAAACGTCGACGTTTATATTTTTTTAAATAACTTTTAATGATGCATTTAAGAGCCTATATTCGTATAAACATTTTTTCTTATTTTTATTTATAGAATATGCTAGTAAAATTATTACAGACAAACTTGGATCTCACCTGTACGAACAACAAAACAGTCCATTGTCATTTTGTATTTTTATTATAACTTTTTAGAAAAGTATATGAAATTCTGTATGGATATAATATTCGTCTTTGGATATAAAAAATTAGAAAACCGTGTATATAATCGACTTAACAGTGAGTGATATAGAAAAATATCATATTAAAGATGAATTTTAAATCAAAGTTAAAGGTTTGGTGATCTTGAAGCCATTAGTGAATTTGAAGATGTTGCTTCCTATATGGATAGAATTCTTTTTATTTACTCCAATGTGACGTTTATATAACAAGAAAAACAATAAAATAGGGTGGTCGACATTCAATCACTTTAATAAGGTGAAATAATAACTCTCCAATAATTTTGAAGCTGCATGTACTGCTACATTGCAATGGAAACATACCATAATTGTTTTTATTACTCTATAATTTACTTGTTCCAGTGCGTGTTAGTCACAACAGCGTACAGGGAGAAAGGTTAGATAGAAAGTTGAGCATTTACGACAGCTATTTGATATATTCTTTCAAAGTTACATAAGCGCATGCAGGATTAAATCATCCTGTTCGTCGGCACGCCTGTATAGCGTGCAATCAACAACGATCAAAATGATTCTAAACAAAGACGTAAAATATAGTGGTAGCAACGACTAATTGGAAGTTATTGCGATTGTTAATTCTTTCCTTGATTTCCCGTAATTCTTTTCGCGAATTATGGCCGACGGTAGCATTCACTAGTCACGTGTTCGCGCGATTGCGTGCACGCCTAATTTATACGGGACATAAATAACAAACAAAAGGTGTACAGAGATCAAAGTGGTAATTGGTGATTTATTTTTCTCATTTTCTTCTGCAGTGAGAAACGAACAGAATTCACCTATAATATAATACGATATTTATCCATTTTGAGAATTTTTAATTCGAGTATGACAGCAGAATAAATAATTTTTACACTACAGATATTTATGAATTTACGAAATATCAACGGCTACAAAATAAGCATAAACATCTAATTGAAAGACTGTGGATGTTATAGATTGCATGATTTATTTGAGTTATTTATTTTTAAAGTGTTCATTTATTTTAGAATATTTGAGGGTAGGCGTTTTAATAAATGTAAAAATATTGATAATTGATTACATGGTAGTAAATTTTTGTGTTTCTAAAGGTATATAATTTTTCAAACTATTAACACAATAAATATTGTTTAAAAATAATATGTTTTTGATGTCTATAAATGTACTAAATTGTTTCATTAATTTTGAAAGTGGTTTATATTTACAATCCCTACAGAGATGTAAGTCCGTGGAAAAAATAAATTTCCGTTCAAATAAATTAATAATACTTTACAATTTGTAATTTATTTTGCACTAATTTGCCTATGTGGGTGGGATTTAAAGTAATTATGGGACACTGTGTCTAATGCAATAAATCCATTCATTTTAGTGTTGGGTTCGGACTTGCAGAACTATTTACTTATTCTAGCACTACATATTGTTATTTGTTCCAACTTTGTCACACATACATCATATTTCGTTTGGTTTTGTGGATGTTATCAAGGGTTCTTGAATGAAATCGATTGTAACTCCTTACCATTACTAAAATCGAACACATTACTTTCATCAAACTAGATGACTCAGAATTTTGGTGTTACACATTATTAACGTTTTAGATTGTTAAAAAAATAATTCAACAGAAGTAATTGGTTTAACGCAACAGAATTGAAATTGCCAACGAACTGTCTTACTTATTGTTGTCTAAAAATAATAGCCGATACCAATTGCGATTAATGAACATTTTTTTATTAAAATTTCGAATGGAAGGAAGTAATTCTAAAAACTACCAACAATTTTGAATCGCAACATATTCTCATTCCTAATATTCGAATGTATAATAAATTGGAATAAATTTTTGTTTAAATAAGTTTTTATTGAAATTACTTTTATAATAATTACATCTTATTTTTTATTTTCCATTAAAAAGTCTTCGAACAAATTTTGGTTGTTATTTTTCAATATCTTCCTTTTCTTCAAAATTTTAATTTGAAAATTATTCGGATAGTATACAACTATGCTCTAGACCATCTGCACTAAAACATATTCGAACGTCAAGGTTATTTAAGACTCCATTTTTCTGATAATTACGAAAGAATCAATACGAATAGTTCTTGTTGTAGTTCACAGCTAAGGGGTGAGTTCGCTAATATTGTGAAAGTAGTATCTAACGTTATACAAAACATTGAATTTTTTTTTAAACGCCTTTAGTATAAAGGACTTTGCAATTTTAAGAACATAATCAAAGGAATTTATATTTATACACTTTTTGAAAAATATTTTCAATCCAATGTGTTAGGTCAGATATATTACCTTATATTCATAGGAAGTAACTTAACATAGATCATACATAGATCAGTAACTTAACAAGCTCTATGTGATAGAATTTGAGCTGTTTTCAAAGAAAATATGCGAGATCGCGAATTTAGTTCCTAACCTAATATAATATATATAACATTCTACCAAGATAAATTCGTTATCATTATTACATGTATAGTCAAATGTGTTAGATATCTAATTTTAATCGATCTTTAATGTTTTGACGACTCCAACCATCTATTTTAGACTTTCAAGAAATTATAACAGATATCTGAGCGGGCGTGGAATTGCTTTAGGTTCTCAGAAAAAGTACCAACATAATCGTCATAAGCTAACGAAGAAACCAAAGTGCATTTAATATCCTTGTAATTATGAGTCGCGAATGCCAGATGGCATGACAGTATGTACGTCTCTGAGCAGTATAAAGCCACAGTGATTCGATAATAGGCCGCGTGAGCTCGGACCGGCTTATACGAGGAGGTAGGTTTTAAGAGCCCGACATTCTCACGAATCGTTATCTTTCGAAGGTTTCAACGGCTCGGCGTGCACTGTCGCTTTTCTCACGAGTGACGATGTCGGCGAACAATGACTAGAAATGCGATACATGTATCAATATCTGTGACAGGTCAAATTAACCCTTTCAACAGTGAACGCACAATTCATGTAGCTTAGTGGCAAGGTGCTAGCTTTGCTAAATCGAACGTTGCGATATAAATTTTGGAATTTTTAAATTTTCAAATGTAATTTTCAAAGCGGTTTGGGCAATTTTCTAATATTATTAATTTAAACTACAATTTTTTTATTTTCTGTAAAATATTTATTCTTTCGTGTATTTAATTCAAATACACTTTTATATGCTTCATGTTATATCATTTATTAATTCTTACTTACTATATCATTAATTCTAACTAATTGTATTCATTAATTCTTACTTTAAAATGTTATTTTATTAATTTAAAATTACGTATTTAATTTCGCTGAAAAATTTCTAGATTTCTTAGATTTTAAATATGAAAATTTTCTGAGATTCTTTATATGCAATTTGATAAATTTTTAATTATCTTAAATTAAATATGCCCAAATCAGAAAAATTGTATTTTCTAATTTATGTGAAATACGTTTTAAAAGGAAATAATGAATGTATTTAAAATTTGTGTAATACTTAAATTAATTTAAAGAAAAAATAATTCGTTTACTTATTTAAATAAATTTGAATGAGTACAATTGAATTTCAAAGTAAAAATTAAGTGATATAAAACAAAATATATAAAAATTTATAATTAAATTGAATAAATTGAAGAAGAAATGTTTTATAGAAAATGTTAATTCAAATAAATAATATTAACAAATTTTGCATATTAGAAAATTAAAAAATCTTAAAGTTTAAAGAGTTACATCATATTGTCTGGTTCAGGAAAGCTAGTATCTTATTTTGAATTAATAAATCAATTTTTATTAATTCAAATTTATTCAAATAAACTTATTATTTATACTTTAATATTTGTATAAATTATTATTTAAATAAATATTAATTTATACAATTATATACTCAACAATAGGTGATCGGATATTGAAATAAAAAAATAAATTTACGCATTTATTCTATATTGCAATTATAATTTCTAATTAATTATCAAATAACAGAGAAATTGTTCAGGGGTTTTGTGCACTGATACTAAAGTAAGAACCATGTCAAATTTTTTGAGTATTTATTGGAAAATGAATTAGAAGTAACTTGCAAGCTGATGATAGAAATTAGCAATGATATGTACCTAGTCACCTCTTCATATTTGAGTTATCTATCCCACTAATATTATAAAATTTATAATTTTCCACAGTATTGCCAATATTACTAAATAATTTCAATCTGAAGTGAACTTGCACCATTTTCAAAATATAAACATCTTTCCAATACCGTTAATCAAACTTCCATCGTCCAAATATTATTTTCACTACAAATTGCTTATAAGTGAAAATATCATAGTAAGTTTTATCTATTATTAAGGTTACCTTTATTAAAAAAAAATAGCCTTGTCAAACTTTCAAAATAAACGGCTACTTTATCGAAGACTATCTAATTATGTACAGAATGGTACCCCGAAACGAAGTTCAGCCACAATTTGGGAATTTCGGTACTAAAGGAAGATGGAAGCTAAACGAAACGATCATGAAACTTGACAGCAGGTGTTTCGAGGATCCACAGAGTCTTTCATGGGACATGAGCGGGATACGATGGTGGAAAAGAAGGAAGAATTGCCGGAAGTGCAAGTGGCGTGTTGCCGTGTTGGGTCAAAGATCGCGCAGCGGTGCTGACCCACTGCTTCGAGGGCTGTAAAACGCTGTAAACGCTTTTACTAGCTCGAACGACGGTACGGATCATCGCGCGAACCGAAGCAACGGTAATTTTACGGACGATCACGAGCATAAATTAATATCGCGGCTATATCTGATCGTTACCGCGAGCCTGGTCACGTATGAATTTAACCCCCCGATCAGATCCGATCGATAACTGTTACGATAAGTATGAATATAAATTGCCAAGCACCGATCTATCGATCGATCGATCGAGCTATCCGTTTTATAATAATAAAGAGAAGGTTGCATCTTCGAAAGTAACCAGAAAGTCTCATCACGATTAACGGTGTTCGATAATGTCCTCATAGTATGCAGTCCTCTTTTTACGGATCGTGTTTTAAGAGGAAACTTTGATTTTTTTCTATTAAGGTCTTTTTATTTAATGTGAAAGTTAAATAATGTTTAACGATCCTTTGTAAGTTTCGAGAGCCGAAAGACTCCGTTATGGAGGGGTCACGTTTATACCATAGGGTCATTCCACGCCAAATCGATCACTTTTGGAAGTCACCATCTGCGATTTTGCTCTAATCGAAATATGTTATAGTCCATGTGAAATTAGGGGGAGTTTAAGTCATCATTTTGCCGGTTTCGAATTTGTTAAGGAATAACAAGACTTCAAAGTTTGCAATTTTTGCCCATTTTTGCGAAAATAGACTTCACTTACGAATTTTTTTCTCAAAAACTACTCAACCGATTTAGCTACATTTTTTTTTTGTTTTATTTCTGAAAGATTGGGCTATTTTAAAATATTTTTTTTAACTTTGTCAATTTGTTATAAAATGTCGGAAAATTTAAACAAATTCTTTCTTTGCGTTTTTCTCAATGAGGGTGGTAAAGGGTTGAAATTTGAAAAAAATATGGTCATATTCTTTGAAGCTTCCCCTTTAAAATGAGCCCTTTAGAACGATGGACCCTCGAAAATTGACGTCACTACAAGCTAAAGGTAGGCAAGTCGCGCGCTCAGCTATTATGATCGGTTGTTTTATACCACTGGTCCCAAAGCAATACGAGAAGATTTCGTACACGACTTAATGACTGTTTATACCTCAATTGAGAACTAATTTTTATCGACATTGGATTGTCCAGTTTTGAAACAGCACTATTCTGACACGATTTCATGACATAAAAATATCTTAAAATAGCAGTTGCGAAATATTTATTTAAAATTTAAATTTTGTCGAAAATTATTACACAAACCTCTCATAAATACGAACTTCTCGAAGATTAGTTTCAGGAATTATTCTGTAAAATATATAGGAGATGGTTATCTAATAGTCAACGATTTTATATTAAGCATATTAATGAATGGTTTAAACAACCAACTACTTTGTAATAAGTGTGTGATTAACTAGTTTATGGAGTCATTTTTACAAAATTATAAATTTTAGATCAATGTAATTTTGTTATTTTATGGTACTATTATGTCATTAAAATGTCAGACTTTAATTTAACACGTTCTATTCCTGGATAATAGCTGTAGGGATCGTTGCCCCGCTGGAATGTGTCATGGTATACAACCAGGTGTGAAAGTGTTAATATCATTCGAACTATTTCAAAAATAAATAAAGAAAAAAGTTCTTAAAATTAAAATACAAAATTCAACGTTATAATTAATGTCTGTATTACAGAAATAAAACTATGAATCTGCCTACCTTTGACCTAACCCAAGATACGAAAATATGTAATTGTATATTTCATGAAAAATTAGATTTTTAGTTTAAACGATAATCTATTTCAGTCTATGTTGAACAGTACATACTGTTGAAGAGATAAGCAACATACAATTTATGCTGCAGTAAAGAGCACATTAACGCGACGGAATGTAACAAGTTAGAGTACCATGTTGCATCAGGATAATGTTAACGGTTTTTTGCTAATTTTATAGCGATGTACACCCGGTTTAATCAAGACACGCACCACATGTTAGATGACCAGAAATAAAGAACAACTACCCTTTAAGGTTTAAAGGTATTCTTTTATCTTTCCCCAAAGCAGTATCCTTCGCGTGCTCAAGAGAATCTAAACGTCCGTCGAGAAACAATCTCCAGTTACAACCATAAAAAGTGTCAAGCACAATCGTAAACTGCTCTTTTCCGTCGCGAATAACGATTATTTTCCCAGAATTTATCACCGTGGATACCTGTTCCTCGATCGTGCAACGCGATTTCTTTTCCCGTTCGATCGATTTCAGTCTTCGGAGAGAAACAGGGCCGCTCAAAAACAGAAAACTGCATGATTAAATGACGTCCTTGCGGTTCATAAGGCTGGCACGCGAGAAATAACGCCCGAATGCGTTCTTACACGTTCTCTACTCAACTGACCAATCCGGATAATCAGGCACGTAGCGTACGAAAAAACTAATCAACTTTGATTTACGATCTGAACGATTCTATTACAGGAGATAGGAAACGGGTCGTTACAGTGGCTGTATTACATTCGCAACATACAGTGGACTTCTGTTATATTGCCACTATTCGCTGGTTGATCAAGTTCCTTATTGTATACACTTTCACTCATGCCGGTAGCCATATCAAGGGAAAAATGGCCGTCAACGGAATTTTAGTGACGTCTTAAGAACTCTGTTGTATGATGTGCATAAACTGTACATGGATTAGTGCACATATGTGCCGTTTATTTTGAAAGCAGGGAAAAATCATTTTTTAACGAAATGAAGATAAAACTTGATATGATATTTATATCTTTAAGTAGTTTATAAAATGACTCAAATTCTGTAATATTTGGCTGATGGATGTTTAGGCGATTAACGGTATTGAAAACATGTTTATTTTAAAAATAGGGCACGTTCTTTTGGTTATAACAGAACTTTAATTTTTTTAGCCAGCATTTGAAATACTACTGAATAATAAACATACATTATTCAACGCCACAAAGTACAACTTTCTCTATTAGTACTTATAAGTATTTTTAAAACTCAAATATAAACCCTTAAATATTTTGTAATAACAGAAAATGGATTTTTTCCACTTTCAAAATTAACCGCTCGTATCTTCACGTATGCAGTTTTATATGACGTTACAATTTTCCCTTTGTGAAGAAATATTTTTGCAATTCTGCAAGGGTGCATCTCCATAATTATAGTTGACAGATTCATGGATATCTTTGCAATATTAAAGACCGGTACGTTATTTTCTGCTGTACGAATGTAATCACAAATCCATTGGCACTGCGTGTAACTTTGTGTTGCATAGCGTTACTTCATGTTATTACATATTATATAATATTGTATAATATGTATTATATAATACAATATTACTGCTCTAATGATAAGTGATATGTAATATCATTATCATCCAATAATAAATAATATATGATGTCACTAGAAACTAGTATCATATATGTATGTATGTATGTTATCACCAGGGGCTGTAACAACGCATTGTATGGCCAAATGTCAGATTACCATACACTGTGTATCCATGTGTTGTATTTTCCATGCGTTGTGTTACCATGTGTTATATTTTTCACGCTTTGTATTATCACATACTGTGCTTGCGTGTTGTATTTTTCACGCTTTGTATTTACGACGCGTTATATTTTCCACGTACTGCATTTTTCACGCGTTGTATTTTTTATGAATTGTATTGCCACGTACTGTAATTCCCACGCGATACATTGCCACGAATTGTATATTCCACGCGTTATACTACAACGTGCTGAATTTTTCATGCGTTGTATTACTACGTGTCGCATTTTCCACGAGTTGTATTATCACCCGTTGTACTTATCATGCGTTAAATTAATGCGCATTAGATATCGCTACGCGTTGTGTGGTCAAGTATCACGAATTGTATCATAAAGTGTTACATCGTTATACATTAGATCACTATGTATTATAAAGCCAAATCTTATATTGCCATGTGTGGTGACACACGTGTGGTTAAGACATCGAGTCACTGACACGTGACAAATTCCTTATAAATTTCGCATCATGGCAGTAGAGGAAAGGAGTCAAACAACAGAAGAAAAGGGAACATATATCCCTTAGAATCACGTTTCAATCGTACATTGTTTCGATGTACGCGCATCGAAAAATTCACGAGTTACATTGCTGGTGGTAGGATCTTAACAGTCAAGTGCCGCATGGAAGGAACTCCTTTTATATCGCCAATTCCAAGAAATTTTCATTTCTGCTATGTCTCTGGTAATATAATCAGAATTTACTGTAGTTTGTATGATCTCGGCAATACACAGTGCAGTGAATAAGAATAGAAAATTCAAATATGACAATATTAATATTTACTGAATAAAATGGATTTGTTAGCTATTATAAAATACCTTCTAAAAATAGAAGAAACCGTTTGGAAAATAGATTAATATCAATGTTCGTTTGGAATGTTCAATTTTTTGGTGACTTATTTAATATCTGCCGTTGATTATCATAATTCTTTGTATGGAAAAAATTTACCAAAGTATACATATTTTATGCTATACAGATCCTGCTAGTAAATTATACAAAAACTCTTTATTAGTGTATAATTTAATAGATAAAGGTACCAGAGGATAAATTGATGTTATGTTGGCGATTTTAAAATTACAAATGTTTAAAATGGCCATCCACATCAAAGCTACCTAATAATTTTGCAATCAGACTTTTATGCTTTGTAATTGCTATCATATTTATATTCGATATTAATATTCCTGTATGTATACTTTTCATTAAACTTTATTGAATTGTTATGAGATAAACTTTTATTATAACAATATTTAAAATTTTTTAATTTTCGATTCATTATATTTTACATTTTAAAAAGTTGATACATGATACAAAACTTTCTCTAAAAGTATTTAAAAATGATTTTTCTGAAACTCCATAAAACTTAATATTAATAAAAAGGAAACTAAAAAACTCAAGATCATAGAAAATTCTAAATAATTTACATATCAGCTTATGTAAATAATTCTAAAGAATAATAAAAATAATTATAAAGAATTACAAAAATAATTGTAAATAATAAGAAGAATAATTGTATAGAATAATAAAAAGAGCTCTAAAGAAATATGTATAAAAATAATTTTAAATAATTGTAAAAATAATTGTAAAATTTGATTCTCTAATCTTATTTTTCATAAATATATTTAAATATTTGAACATTGTTGTCCGAATTGTCAAAATGTCGATAACAATCTGCAACGTGTATGATCGGATTGAACGATAAAATGCACTCCAACTTTGCGCGCACAAAGGCATCTCAAAAAAGAAAGGGAAAGTACTGACAAATTGCTTGGCCAGTAACCCAATTTGGATCAAATAAATCATCACCGAAATAGCGATTATGTAAGCATAAATCGTGCATCCATTCGCGCACTCTCATTGCGACAAATACAATGCTTGTGCGATAAATCCTAACGAAAGCATAGACGGCGGGCAGAGGCAAATGATAAATTGACCGGTAACGCAACTTCGAAATGCGATCCGACCAAAAGTGGTCCGTCGCATACTGGTTCAGAATATCCTTATAGGAGATCAACCGTGAATCAAAAAATATGGCTTTTAATATATACTTAAGATTTATTCTAATAACAGGTTATCATTATTTGTGAATAACTTTTTAAAATCATATTCGTATTTTTTTTTTCAATTCTCGTCAGTCATTCGATTAAAGTATACAGTCAGTGTAAAGAGTATTTATACTATCAAAAAAGCTTTTCATGTCGTTTATTTAAAAATTAGTTATACTAATACAAATCATTGTCATTAACAATATTATAGAATTATTTGGATTATATCGAACTATACTAATACTAAACCTACCGGCGTATACTGCATGTTTAACTTGACATTAAAAACAAAGGTGAAAGATATGTAAATAAGAGATAAAACACAGAGAAATGTACACATTAACTCTTTACCTCGAGAGAAATTATCATACAGATTTCAAGAAAAGCCTTTTAATAACTCTTGTAATTTAAAACAAGAAACCTGTGAATCGATTTCCACGCGTTATATTGTGTTGTATTTATCATACGTTATATTTCTCATGCATTGTATTATTTATGCGTTATATCACAACGTGTCATATTTTATACGTGGTGCATTAAGACGCGTTGTTTAACCACGTGTTATATTTTCCACGCGTTGTACTTTCCACGCATTGTATTTGCCATACGTTGTATTTCGTGTACGTTGTATTTTCGACGCATGGTATTATTACGTGTCGTATTTTGCACGTGTTGTATTGCCAAATATTATATGTCTATGTGTAGTATTTTTCACACATTATATTTCTCACGTATTGTATTATCACATGTTGTATTTTTCACACGTCGTATTTTTCACATTTCCTATTATCACGTATTGTATTGCCACGTGTCGTACTTTTCACAAGTTGTATTACCATGTGTTATTTCCATACGGCCACCTGTAGTATTTTTTTCAATCTTCATACGTCATTCGTTCTTTCGCACCAATGTGCTATTCTCTTTCGATCTTTCATTACGGTTCTTTATAGGAACAAAGTAAAACGATGTTCGCGCGACCTCCACGTTTTCTGCTCAAACGATACCGGTCCATTAGATACTCGCCACTTCCTCGTTTCAGCTGATCGAGGTGTACCTTAAGACCCTTTAGCACGCAACCAAGGATGCCGATCGAAACGGATCAGGCATGGAACAAGGTGGCCAGAGGAAGGAAAAGAAATTACCGATCGATCGGCCAAAGGTAACAGAGAAATCGAAATGGAGATAAATTGCAAGGGAACGGTGGTACAGTGTGCAATGAAATATGGAATGTTGTCCGATTAACTTCGTAATTACGTGAAACAGGAAGGAGAATTAGACAACAATTGAAAAAAAATCGCAAAAATGAAGTTAATCCTTTAGTACGAAATTTTAAAAATTGTTTGTACAAAATAACAATGTTGAAAATTACTAATATATCACGGATTAAGAAGATTAACTTTACCAAAATAGAGGTAATTATATTTAAAATCATAGACAAGGATTTACCTTAAATACATTTTTGATTATAATTCAACCATACTATTTAAACTTTTCTTAAAATACTAAAGAATTTTTGTAGAACATTATTTGGAACATACTTAAGTATGAACTGTTTAAGTAAGGACAATGTAATTAGATAGCTTTTCCTATACTATCTTTTATGCAAATTGATCAGTTTATGCATTGAAATAAAACAACAAAATATATCACAAATTTTATTATAATACTTCATGTGGCATATGTTTGTACGTGACCAATTGACTCAATACTTCCTAATAAATCGATAGTATCTACATTTAAAAATAATAGTACCAGCAATAACGAACCGCGATATTATTTCAAATAGCCATTCTTATTTTAATTTCGAATAAAATTTTCCCATGTCAGGTTTACGCGCGAATGAGATACATAAAAGTGAACGTATGATAGCTTTAAAACCGGGACAGCCTAGTAAAGATGGTCAGAATTAAATTTCTTTTCCGTGGAAATTGTCCAAACCATTGGTCGAACAGAAATGGCCACCGTTTATTCGATACACGATCTTACGCCTCGTGGACCAACGACGTCGCGCCATTCGCTACAAAAGTACTTCCTCGTGTCTTTTTTAAACTCATCATTCAACCAGTTTGCTTCATGAAAATGGACATTTTGCTTCGACTCGCTAATTTAAATATAAAAGCTGACAACGTTACGATGTCTATATTACGGTTTTCTAGAGAAGCCGCATATTTTGCTCGATACGTTACCATTTAATTAAAATAAATTTACTGCGATTGAGCTATCGTTTTATAATATCCCACATAGTTCTAATCTCAAATATATTATATTTATGAATAAGCTGTTCCACTGAAGTGAATAACATATCTATTTATGATTTTATTATTTAACATTTGTGTGGAGGTTAATGTCACAATATGTAATACTTACAATTCTATTTTTAATTCTCATAACATTGATAGCAATCGTTAGACAAGATTTAGGTTCGCTTGAATCCATAGTCGATAGCCGATTTCTACTTATACTCTCGAGTGTACAACGCATTTAATATTCCCATAAACTCAGTAATTTCTCATAAACTATAAAAGAACGAGTATTTAGGTTGGATTTTACGTTTGACCGAGGTTCTACTTAGGCTTTCTCTAACCTTACATTATTTGTGGTATTTTCGTATCTTCGCAAAGAAATTATTTAAATTGCATATAAAATAATTTTTGCACTATCGCTATTAAAGGAGATATTTAGGTGGCTCAACCTGTATAATATCTAAGATATGTCTCTGTTAATATAACTTATTAGAAAGATGTAGAGGAATATTCCAATTAAAATAACAATAAAGATATGCTTACATACTTTGAAGCATCTAGGCATTAGAAAAAGAACTGAAACAGCTTGAAAAACAAACAGAATGTATTTTAACGCACCTTAATTAAGTCTGTATGGTGTACCAAGGAAAGAGATACACAATTCATAAATAATATTTCTTATTTTTTGTAAGCGCTATTGCATAATTTTTTTAAATGTATTATAAGTCATGAGAAAACATAAGCATTTTATCTTCCAAAAATTCCTTCATCACAATAGTCGTATTTCCGTATCAATTTGTATAACATTATTTTCACTGTATTTCATTCAATTTATTTCTGAATGTTTATTATCCTGGATGTTATACAAAAAAATGCAATCTAAATACAATTGACTTCATTAATACTCTGAATGCGCGGTAGTACCAGGAACCGGTATCGTAAATTTAATATAACTAAATAATGATCGTAATCATATTCGAATGAAACGATCGTAATCTGAATACAGTAGACTCCGCTTAACCGGCCTCTGTGAGACCGGATCTCTAGCTCGACTAAATGACTTTTCAATTAATATATGTACAATATGGACAATATGTATCAGTTACCGTTCCTAGGTGGTTATTGAGAAGAAATTAACATATACACGCATACAAGTTTTCCTGTAACGATTAAACTACACATCTTAAAGGAACAGACGTACGGAATCCATACTCTGTAACTCAATATGAATATGTAGAAAATAAAATTACTAAAAGAAAGATTACTTAAACAATCACCGACGTACATAACAAAATGTTAATTTCATCGAAATTAAGGGAACAATCACAAAATATGTCAATAATTTTTCAAATAAGTATGACTTATTTGTCAAATCAGCTGAATATTTTTGTTAAGATGCAAAATTCTTGTTATACAACTTGTTTAGATACTACGAATTAGTATTTAAAGAACATCAGCTATAATTTTCAGTCGAAAATTCAGATTAATAAAAGTAAATGGAGTTGGTATATTTATGCAACGCACTGTACAATATTATAAGACAAGGGTTTCCATCGATCTAAGAACCCAGAAACCTCAAATCCTCTACACCTGTCGAAACAATCCCCATTCACCATTCATTAGCAAGGTAACCAACATTCCGACACGGTCTCCGGAGCATATTACACCCCGTTATGCGAAGCAGCGGCAGGTTTAAGGCCGATCCCTGGCGAAGCACGCGACGATCCAGGAAACGCCGCCAGGCGGGATAATGCGGACGATACAAGGGGCCCTTAACAAGCTTGGACGAGGTGCATGCACGAACGCAATGCTACACCGGCCAACTAGGCTGACTCCTTAGGACCGCCCGCATTGACGATGCCGGAGGAACTGCGAAGATCGGGCACAGACAGAGACAGAAGGAAGAGAACGAGAGAGAAGAGGAGAGCTCTAGGGAGCGTACACCTCGCGCCAGGATAATAAGAAATACGGTGCAGCCACTAATGCACCGGTCTATGATGGAGACTTTTTACCACGCTACAAAGTCCCTTCTTACAGGATATAGCCCACTTTACCCTCTTACCGGAGTGCCAATAGCGCAGTCTGGTTCCAGGCATAAATACACACCCTAAGAGGCTTAGCATCGCAGAGTTAGGTCGGATACGTCACACCCGGAAGGATTCGTAGTTTTTGAGAAGTAAGTGACGTAACATGGAGCAAACGACGTGGATCCTTGCTCACGGATTTAAATGAAACATTGTGAGACGAAGGAGTGATCAATAACAAGAATAACGGTATGTTTCTCTTCCGGGATATGAAAACTAATCTCGAAGTCAAATGAGCACTTCCACTTTTTCGCGAATGATTCTTAACACGTTACCTGCTGCTCACCCGACGTCGTCAACTACTGAAGGTGCAATCACGCGATATTGCGTGCTCGTTTTAAAATTGCGATAGGCAACTGCGTCCGTGAAGGCGTGGTGCACGGACGTGCAGGTAGCGTGCACTGTCGGGTACAGATGTATAATCGAGTTCTCTAGGTGGAGATTAAAATATTTCTCAGTTCGAAAATGAACAACTTTTATATTTCTTCGGTTATGAATTTCCGAATATTCAAGTTTTTAAACTTGGAAATTCGATATACTTTTATTCATAAATTTGAAAATTTGTAATCTCTCACTTTATCACCGAATAAATTGTAACCACCCATGCGGTTCTTCGACGAGCACTTTATTTGCTCTTCACTGCTTTAAAACATGCTCACTATCCGCCTCTAAACTCTGTTATCTCAGTTTGGTCAAATGGTGTCGAAAAGTGTTTACTAGATGTTTTAACGTTAAACGATCAAACTTTATTAGCATATTCTACAAGTAGAAACAAGGAAAAGTTGATCTATACATATTTTATAGATAAAGCGTATAGATATAAAAATACTTTGATATCAAATAAAAGTTCATTTAAGTTTGGACATCCAATACAAGCTGAAGCAATAGACATTTAAAATACATATGTATGTGTACACATATACGCATATGTAAATACGTATACATGTGAATATATACACATGTATATTCAAACAAGGAAGAACAATTATTAAGAGTTCTTTTGTTTTATTAAAGTGAATAAACTGAGTATCTATTGTCGTAGTTATTATACACCATGGTCAGTGATTGGTGATACAACAGGAAATAGGGTGACTCTACATGAAAAATATGAACACACAAAATAGAATTTTTTCTTGTAGAACTTGGTTTTTGAGAAAATTAAATTCGAAAATTCATCAAAATATTTGTAAGAAAACTTTTTTACGTCAAGACA
Organism: Megachile willughbiella; assembly: GCA_945859595.2. NCBI lineage: Eukaryota > Metazoa > Arthropoda > Insecta > Hymenoptera > Megachilidae > Megachile > Megachile willughbiella. The sequence goes on from OX243796.1 coordinate 19,850,023, forward strand.
GATAATTCCAACTAGTTTTTCGTTACTTTGATAATTAATAGATGTTATAAACTGATACATGTATTTATTAGTACCAATTAATTAATATTATTAGTTAATAAATTAAACTTATTATTATTAGTTCCTTATGATGTTACGTTTACCATACTGTACCTACATTAGTACGTATCAATTATAATAGTACGTCATTACTATCATGAAGAATAATAGCTGATGATATATTTTAATGGTACTAATAATTGCATTCATTAATTTATAATATCCACTAATTGCTAAATTAATGAAAAACTATTTGAACATTCGAATTCAATTTTCTCGAAAACCACGCCTTGTATACGAAAATTTTATTGTATATTTTCGACTTATTTTTTCAAACAGAATCTTTTTCCGGTTGTACTACCATTGGTCACCCTGTATATGTGACAGAGTATTTACGGAGTTCATTGATCTTTCATTTCTAATCTACATTCTAATCTTGTAAATATTATTGTCTATATAAAGCTTTGTTATTAAGAAATAGTATATAAAAGGAAGTATTCAGGGATATTAAGAAATATTGACGTTGTGATGTTTTTTCCACGATTCTTACATAGATCGTATCACTGTGAAACGGTGTGACAATATATAACACTTGTGGTATAATGTGTTATAATAGACGCTATTAACTTATATTAATCAAGTTTTGAAAACAGACTTTTTCTAAGCAAAGAATTTAAAAAATACTATTTGTCAAATTTTTGTTATAAAAAACACTTATTATACAATTGAAAAATTGAAAATAAATATTGTAACTTTTTCTATTTTTATACTTTAAGAATTGCATGCGAAGAAGTGTGAATGACCATTTGACTTTGAGGTTAGTTTCCACAGCCTTGAGAAAGATTGCAAGAATTGCGTAATGGTAGAAAAGTGAGAGTGGTTTTAGTTTTCTCTGTTCGTAGACTCTGTCAAGGTAACGTGGTAAACTTCAAAATCGCATTTCATGGGTTGACTTCTAATTAAATCCGCGGCATTTAAGATTCTACTTTGATAACGTCGGACATTGTATGTCTCGTAACTTTTCCAGTTCTTAGCGGAGAATCTCGATCGAGTTGAGATTCTCAGCATCGTTCATTCAGAAAGAGGAAGAACTCGGATGAGTCGATGCGTGACCGTGCATAACGATTCTCTCAAGATCTCTCGTAACAGAGTTATTTGTGACGGACTCAGTTTACTGAGAAAGGCAAATCCTCATCGTTTCTTTAATTCGCAATTTTTATCGTCTTTATCGATGCCGTAAACTGGTTAGGTTCTTGCTAGGCCATATTGAATGACCAATTTCGAAATATCGAAAGTCTAACATGATTTAAAAACATAAAAATATTGTAAAATATTTCATACTGCATCAATTTGGAGTTTAAAATTTGATATGTATGGCAACATAAATCATTCGTTCAATAACCATATTGATCTGACGTACACCGATTTAGATAAAACTTTCTAGTTACATATCGCTTACTTAAGAAGAATATTTTAAATTTTCATTATAAAAATTAAAAATGTTTTCAAAAGTGATTTCCGTTTTCTTTCTCATGAAGTACAATTTTTATTAACTATAATTAATTTTTCAAAGCAACAAATGTATTTTATGTAGGAAAATATATTTTATATGTTAAAATAAGGCTTAATTCATTTAACCCAATTTTAAACAAATCTGACAGTTCACAGTGACTCGTAATATTTGCTATCAAGGGCAAAATTGATCAAAGTCAACTTACATTTGCATGTAATTACAAAGAATAGATACTTCAATTTATTTAGGAGTGTTTATAGGGTGTATGTGCAACGTTACTTAATAAATAAATAATTCTTGCCTGTTTGCAAGTATTTTAAAGTCGAAGTTTGTCATAAAATGTTTCGAACATAATTTCTTGCATCATGCAGGATTCATACTTTTATACCCTTATTAAGATTAGCATGTGAAGAGACTTATAATATTTCGTTATAATTATTATTACAGAAATATCGAAGATATGTAACATTATAAAAATAATATACGTGAAAAATTAATTTTGCAATTGGAACATTTTTAATATAGATAGAATATTTTAAATCTTAATTCAGCATAATACAATGTAGATGATAGATTTTTGCTTTAATGTACTATTTTTATTAAATTACTTTTAATTATGCTGTATTACGTTTTATCATATTAATAATATAATTTTTTTTTAATTTTCAACATTAGTTATTAAATAAGTTTTTAATTACAGTTCAATTTTCGGAGGAAGAAATTAATTATTCAGAATTATCTGAATTTCTAGCAACTTTAAAAATTTTAAACGACATTTATTTATTTGATGTGGATGATACGTGATTTATATAACTTTATTTTGACATAATTAAACATAAACAATTAATCCTAGTTTCTCTTCGACATCATTTTGAACGAATTTTAGAATTTCACTCTTATCTTTATCTTTATTTTCCGCCAGTGTACATTTCTAGTTTCCATATCAGAACTATTAGAACTATTTTTTATCACAATTCAAATGACCAGTTTACAAATTTCACATTTCAAATGACAAAATTAATTAAAATGCTTTTCTTGAAGTCTGTATTTCTATCCAGATGTATATTTAAGTTTTATCGTTCAATTATTTATCTTATTACTTTACTTTTAATTTCAAATGAAGTATACTTATATCTCAATAGGATGGACGTCATAATTATCAATAATAAATAACTATTTTTATTAAATAACCACAAATAACTATTTTCATTAAAATAAGACTAATTTAAGTAAAAGAACTTAAGAATGATCACGTATTTATTTTTCACTTTGAATCTTCAATTTTTTAAACAAAATTAGTTTTCAACAATTCCAATTAATAATCTTGACAAATATATAAATAAGTATATTATGAATATGAAAAGGTCTCTGTAAATATTGTGAAGTAATACTTTCTGTATATTAATTTAGAGCATATAGTTAGTGAAAAGTAACTGTCTCAACCTTTTATTGGGTGACGAAATGTTCCTCCACATCAATTGTTCCCATAGGGACTAGGAAAATGCTTAGCAGTGAATGTAATAACGTAATGAATGTCAGTGATTTGTCAGACCTTTCATAACAATTATCCAAATTTCAACATCTACGATAGTTAAGAGTTACTATGCAATAACTTAATAACTTTGCGACTGACAACCATAGATCTATAACCATGGTTGCTACAAACGTAGATATGCATTTTTTATGCAGTCTAAATTCACGACAGCTTCACAGAATAGGTTACAAAAAGTCTCGCCAGTCTCAAGTGTTAATACAAGTATATAAAAGTTAGGCAACGATTATAATTCCTGTGAAAATCCAATTATTCAACGGTGCAACGACCAAAAAAGAAAACGGTTTTGTTAGGAGGCTAAGAGATTCTAGATTTACGCAAGAGTGCACATATAACCGTTTGCAATAAACAACCGAGCAACATTACGGTCCGAGGAGATACGGAACGATCAGTGTCGGTGTGAAGAGAACACGATATTCAATTTACCCGGGTTAGTCTCGGCTCGTAAGATTCAAAGGAGTAATTCAATCAGCTCAAAGGCGAGAAATTCAGAGTAAGATGCCGACCAGACGGTTAGCTAACATGTCGTTAAGTCAGATACTGAGCCGATGACTGATTTACAAATTTAATTACGCGAGCACGCTCGATTATCCCGATTCCAAAGTAATTTCCTCTCGACATAAGTTCTTTTCTCTGTGTCCCTTTTTTCTGCAAACCGTTCACGCGGCAAGATCATGGCGCAGAGGAACGAGCAAAAAGTGAATGGGTGATGGGGTCGTTGACCATCCATTTGCGATGTTGACATTCGACCTTGACAATCTCCCTCGGCTCGATAGCGAAGAAAATCGACGGCCTCGCGTCAATGGACACCGATGGAGAGGTCTCGTCAGCTACCATGATCAGCATCGTTGGAGAAAGATGTTCCGCACTTGTTTGGAAACCATTCTACCGACGTTATTAGCTAACGCTATTAAAGATTTAACTGTAGAAAACACGACGGAGCTATTTGCACTTCTGGGCTGTTCTATTATCTATACTTCCTCCTTTTATCTTTTATTTGGCTGTCTCGCTCATCCAGCTGTGATGGAACTACAATCGCATCTACCATACGATCGTAAACTCGGCGAATGACAACTATAAAATAATAAAAAAGCTGACTAGCTCCTCAGATAATTGCCTCTAGTTTGAGGTTCATTTGTACGATCATTCGCAACGGATATGGTATAGTATGGAGTTAGAAAGCATAAGAGTGATCGAAAAATTGATGACAATTTTACTCGTTGTTGGTCCTGCCAGTTGGAAACTGAATTATGTAGCAAATGACAGGTTACATTGACAACAGAAAATTTGTACGATTTTATGTCAACATTTTCAAACATGAATAATTTAAAAAAATAGTGTAACTGAATTGCCTACTACAAATTACCGTCCAACTGCCGGTGAATCTTTAGAAACCACTGAAAGTTTTCACTTTCTCACGCAATGCTCGTTTACAGCACGAGCAGCGTGTTTGAGGTTTCCGCTGAAATTATAAAAACAAATTACAATTCATTCAAGTTAATTCACTCGAAGCTGTTTGCAGATCGGGCGTAGCGTGCAAGGAAACACAAGATCCAATAATTACATTTTCTGATGCGTTGAAATTTTGCGAGAAATAATTTTGTCCGTTTGTTATTTAATCCTGCCGCTTATTCACACTTTCTTAACATATAATTCGTTTCGTGGAACCAATGACTTGTAATTTTCAAATCTTTTTTACAGTAGACACTCATTATATTGCCACAGAAGGGGTAATAGAAGCAGATAATTCTTGGAACTGTCATATAGAATGTATTTATGGTACAATAGGTGGCGATATAACTCTTGGCCATAGGTACATTATACGATACGTAGAACATCGCGTGGCGATATAACACGTAATTACACAACGCGTGAAAAATATAGCACACGGTAATACAACGCGTAAAAAATTTAATGCGTGGTATTACACTAACCAGAAAAAGCCGATTTTTATAGTTTCCATGAATTTCTATATACTATAATGATGGAGCATCATTAATGTGCGTTCAAATTTACGTAACGGCAATGTAACGAGAGTCTACCTTACAAAAACAAATGCACTGCTCGCATAACTATAATATTGTTCATCCACACACAATTTTGTCTATTTTTAAGGTAATGAACTTTCAGAAGCATTTGAATCAGATCGTGTGTTTCCCTGTTAATCCGACATGCTCGACACGTGCGTTAAGGAATCATACGCTAAGCAAACCACCGTAATTACGATGGAACACATACACGCAGCCTGTTCGAATACTCGTGAATCGGTGGCGGAGATCCACGCGACACGTTCAGAAGGGAAAACAGAGGGGAGATCATTAATTGTAATTAATAATTAAGCTGATGATGTAAGAGGAATGATTGAATCCAGCGCGCACACACCAATGCCATATTACGAGCCCACATATCATAATTAAAACAGGAGCACGAGACAAAATGACTGATCAAAAGTACAACTGCAACAAGTATCGCGTTATTTGATACAGTATCGAGTATGCTAGCCTTTTCTGGGGTAAAATGTGATATATAGCAAAGAGGCCTCGATAGAAGTTATTTCGCATTATACTCGAATCAGATCTGTACTAGAGACTTAAATAATACAAGAATAATTAAATGATACGATAATAAATCTTAATTTAGAAGGTATTAATATTAAAATGAATATATTTTTTAATTATTAAATATTGTCAGATATACCATTTTTAAGATTCACTTGGTACGCGAGTGACGAAGCTTCCTTTCCATATATCGCCATTTTCCTTAGAGAAGCCTACCATGCTCGGTACTGTATTGAAAAAGTTATTATTACGCAATCAGCAGATTTATTAACAGACCACAATTAATGGCATTACTGAGACATTATTAATGATTACACACAAGGGGAGAAGATCGATCGGATCGATCGCACAGCGCAACGATTATTCGTGCCGTTAGTCAGCGGCAGGGTCTTGATTAAATGTGTTATACATTGATATCGAGAGCTCGAGCTTGGAACAGTTAGATATAATAAATTAAGCGGAACACGTTCCGAGCCGATGTAACGTTGCTTGACTTTTCGCTTTCGCCTCCTACACATGTTTTACTTTCTTGTTTCAAATTAGGAATGCATTATTGACGATTCACTTATTTGTTTGGATAATTGTACATTTCTGAGGATTCTTGTATGATGGCACCATCTCCATTTTGTTGTGAAATTTGGATTACGAATTTTTACTTTCATACTGTGACGAATACTTTAAAAAGTGTTTATGTTGAGTATGATTTACATAAAATCGACAGAAAATACAATTTTGATGTGCAAAGAAATATTGTGAATATTTACTTATCGATGTCGGTAAAATCTTGTGGGTTTTTAGACTGGTATTGTATGATCTAACCTCAAAGTTAAATGACTATATCAACTATTCCCTATAATTCTAGACGTATGGAGGTTAGATAAGTAAATAGACAAGAAACAATTGTTTCAAAATGATTTATGCAACAAATATTTTCGTACTTTTCAACATAATTTCCTTATATAATGCTTGTCTTGTCTCTACTAGTTTTTTATGCTAGTAGTAAAGAATCCGTTGTCTTGCTATTTGGATCAGTTTTGAACATTGTTTTTTACTCTTCCATTATTGTAAAACTAGATGTAAGAAAAATTATTTATGATAATCTTATCATTTTTAGAAATTTCTTCTACTATAACTTGTCGGTTGCCTAAACTAATTTGGAATATTTACATCTCGATTATTTGACTTAAAAATTATTAAATAATGATTCTTGTTATGTATTCTTGTTATGCACGATTGATTTAGTTTAATGAAATGTAACTAACAATTCTAAATGAAGTATCGCGTTCTGTATTTTTATATTATGTGAAGTATTATGGAGCTTTTGTCTCGTTACTTATTGAATGATCCTAATATAAAAAATAGAGAAAAAAATGTATTGAATAAAAGTGTAATGGTACAATAAGACTTCTAGACTAGCGTTAACAAAATTTCGAAAAAAATTCTATTGAAAAAACAATTTTATTTATAAAATTTTCTTAATGCAAGTTTGTAATGCTTATCGTACAATTATATTTAAATCCAAAATATTTTTTTCCGTATTTTGTACTTTATGAATTATATTCGAAACAACATCCATTTGATTTTAAGGTTAGTTTTCGCAGCCTTAAAGACTTAAAGAGGTTAAATACAAATGAAATGTACTTTATTTTTGTCATTCGTCGCAGTATGAATCTATAAAATTCGAGTTGATGAATACAAGTTTTAAGTGTTTCTTTGCTATTTAAATCTTAGGTTACTGTACTTATTATTGTATTTATTTTTCGACTGATTGCATGAAAATACATTAAAATCACAATGGAATAGTTATTCATGAATATTTTCGTTGTCAAATAAATTCCTCAAATATATTGTAGAAGATTATTTTGTAAATTATACAATGTGCATTCTAAATTATCCCAATTTAAGAATTCTAACAAAATTCCAATAACTTTTGTTGAACTATTGAAATTTTAAGGGTTTTGAAGATTCAACAAGAAATTTCACACAAAAATTCAATAAAACCGTTCAAACGAGTAACTTGACTGGTTTACAAGGTTCTTGTAAATTTTAAATTACAGAATTTAATAAGGTACTTTTCTTGAGGTCTTTGTACATTTTCATCGACATCAGGAAATACTATGTGTTTTGCATTATGCGCTGATACAATTACTGGTAATCAGTATCTCCTTTGAAATTTATTAACATTTTAAGAAACGGTAACGTCGTAATATTTTGATTACATCTTGGCTAAAATTTTGACGTCATAACTTTTGCTACTTAAAACACAAGTTTACGTAGAAACAATTATTTCGACTTTATGACTAATTTCAATGTACAATCTTCTATGAAACACCCTGTAAAAATTTCAAATGCTTAACAAGAATAGAGCGGTAGTACGCATATTATACTTGACTGAAAACGGTGACCTCGAGACGAGAGAAAATGCGAGATTACGAGAACGATTACCATGAGGACATGTTGTTGCGTTTCAGAAAAATACGGTCCGGTCCTAGAGCGATCTCAGATTATGAAAATTATTTGTGCCGGACCACTAGTTTTGCACCGAGGATCTTGTGCGGTTGTTTCTGAGAAAGCGAGATTACAAGAAAGTTATCAGCGTCCGTATACTGAGAATGTAAAGCTGCATTCTGATTGGATCAAGTTTATTTCCTTCTGTCTCTCATGTATCAAAAAAATTCGTCGAATGAATGAATATCCTTTTATCATTTTACGCGTATATACTTTGCGAAAAATACAAATTTCGAAATCTAAATTTCAATTTTATCAAACTAATCAATATACTTCATTTTATTAAACGAGGAACGCTAATATCTCGTCAATTCAATTGTTCGATAAAATGAACGAACAGATATATTTTCTGGTACAAAGAATTGAAAAAGAAAAGGAAAATTAATAATCAAATAATAATCAAACAACTGGACAACATGACTATTACAAGAAAAATTTTAAATGCTATTATATAATAATTAATATCTTCGATAAAATGATTCATTTACGAGTAATCATTATGAATGGTTAACATTTGTTTTGAATACTAGTAATCATTATCAATAACTGAATAATTAATGTGTAATTATAATATGACAAACCTAAATCATATTTGCTTTCCGTTCAATACTAATCATAATTTACAAAACTAAGAATCGGTAACTTCAAAATATATAACATTTCAACTTCCCTCATTTCTTTGAACATTGCAATAATAAATAATTAACTCCGACCGACGCAACTGCCGAAAAGAACATGGCTTAAGAGGTTAACCAGCTAAATACGTATGTACTCGTCATTGCTCGATTTTAATTACAAATTCCGTGAGGGAATTTTATAACTATATTTTGCAGTTAGCTGGTTAAGTATGACTGGTTCACTAAATGACACTTTCCATACAAATGTGCAAAACAACTGTTATTTTCATTTCTGCGAAAGTCAAGCAACGTTAAACAACTCGTAGCATGTCGCTCTACCAATTGGTGACTATTCTTTTTTTTTTTTTGATATGGTGTGATTGCCTGGACTCACCGATCCTCTTGACGTGGACGTCTCGATTGAAGGAGACGCATCTCTCGGCGGGCTTCCACCCGGAAACGGAAGCCCCGGTCGAATCGGGGTGTAGTAAATCGTCGGTAGGAGGGTTGCAGGCTTCTCCCTCTCTTAAAAAATCCGAGCGCTGAACTTCAAGCATGTTTCGCTTCCGATCATAACACACTTCGTAGCCGGAACCACCGCTTTTTCCCCTTTTTCGTAGCTTTTTCTCTTTTACCTTGCTACCCCCGCCCGCTAATTGTACCCCTGCCCTGCTAATCTCCCCTCTCCTTCCCTGTTTTCGATCACACCGCTAGACCCGATCACCGACCTGTAAGCCAAGCAAAGCTGTGCTCTTAATATCTTTGGATCATCTCTCGTCGTTCGAGATTTATGATCTGTCTCGTAAGAAAGACACTATCTTTTCTTATGTCAGAATTGTGAATAGTTTTCTTTTTATTTTTCAGCGAAAAGCTTGTCGTAAGCGGCTATACGCTATGTACACGCGAGAGAATGTATAGCTCTATATTTGCGGTCGTCATTGCGGTTAGAGAAATCGATTCTATCGGCGATTTAGAGTCGAACTAGGATAGTGCCACTTGCGGTCGTAAGTAAAAGTACCGGTCGCATTGTTAGGGCTTCCTTTCACATTTTGCTGCTCGGGGAGACAGCAATTCCGCAGAAAGAATGTTTCAAGAACTATTCTGGTTCCAGCAAGCCGGTCACCGGTCACCGATACCGAACTTCTTGCTCGTTTATCACCGTTTCGAGGAAGTAATTTTCTCTTTGCTGCTGGGCGTTATAGAGAGACATGACAAATATCGATTGTTTGAAATTTTCCTCGAGAATTCGTGGAATTTTTTGAACTATTATGGAAGTGGAATGAGGCTACAAGAGTTTGGTGTAGCTCGATCGATCGTGAGTGGGAAATGTCACTCGAACCTGATGTGACTAGTGATTTAACCGCAAATCTAACCTAACTCCTAAGCTATTGTCATTCCATCACGTGGAATTGGTCATATACCGGGTGGCAAAATAAAATACATTATCGTATAAAGGATGCTCGATATTTTCAATAAATTGACAAATTATGAGAGTAATTTTGCAAAATCATAGCCCGCACATTTTTAAAACAATATAAGTTGAAAGGTTTCTTTTTTCGAGTAATTAATGAAGAAATAAATTTGAAAATTGTTGAACTATTCAATCTCGAAGCTTGTAATCTCTTTCAAATTGGAAAATTCTTCAACTTGAAGATTCTTAATTACGAAACATTGAAAATTTCTCAATTTGGACATTTGAAGTTTTAAAAGACTGAAAATGTGAAGATTTTAACATTAAGAATTTAAAGATTTGGTAATTTGAATATATAAGAATTTGACAATTTATGAATTTGAATATACAGAAATTAAAAAATTTGTGAATTTTAATATAAAGAAATTTGAAAATATGTGACTTTGAATATATGCATAAGAATTGGAAAAATTATGAATTTGTACATTCGAAAATTACAAAATTTGTAAATTGCAAAAATTTTTAATTTGGAAATCCGAAAATTTAGGAATTTGAAGATGTGAAAGACTATAAATTTCTATGATAACATTCGGTTTAATAAAATTAGCATCTTATGATTAAGCTACGGTGAATTATACGTTTAACACAGTTTAAGTAGTTAAATAGAAATTACGAAACTTTAATTGTAAATTTCTTCCTTATTCCAATCAAGTGCGTGTTATAATTTTGCAAATATATTACTTCATGAACCTTATATAATTGTACTAATTGGACCAAATTGTTGCTCCAAAAATTGTGCGTTTTCCATATAAATCATAAATTATAATATTATTGAATGTAAAAACTGCATCTACTCATCGAATTAAATAATCTTTTCCTTATGATAGTCAGTCAAACAATAGGAATACATACTTATAAAAGAATATAAGGTAATTGTCTTGATGGAAATAATTATGAAAAAACTAATTTTCACTAGCTAAATATTTTTGTAATTCAATATAGTTTGATGTTGTTGACTGAAATCTGAGAAAAATAATTATGAGCCGAATATTGTTAATAAGGAATTAACCTTAATTTATTATTTCAAAACAAAAAGAATGCTTAGAATTTAAATTTTATTTTATCACAGCAAATCTCTAATGTTCTACATCGGGGTTTTCTGCCAGTTTTGACATTTTATATCAACAAAATTTATTACATTGATAACTAAACTTCTGTTCTGCTTGAAAAATATTCGAATTCTACAAGATAAGACTAAAAAAATAACCGGAGATGTAGGAAAAGGTTATTCATTCGATTGAAGGTTAATTTGTTAAATTGCAATAAATTATTCTGTACAAAGTATGTGAATTTAATAAAAAATCTAATACAAATAGTCATAAAAATATTTTTCTCACATGATATAGTTTAAAAGGAAGATATTCTTAAAGCTAATCATTATTCGAAAATTTAGAAAATAACCTAACCTCCCTCAAAAATGAAGTTTACGCAGTATTGATTTTACACATGCTTATTGCAACTTTGTACATAAAACAAATATTCAATTTCAAATATTTCAAAATACTATTTTGCCACATATCCTGAGAAAAGTCCTCAATTATAAACAGCACTATCCTGTTCGAATCTGGTAGTTATGTATCTAATCGCCAATCAACTCGTTTTTCTTTTAATCGCAACAGGTAAGACTTGTTGATGAGGTTGTTTTCGAGTGCACCGACGATGATCATGATCAACACAACGGGTGATAATGGTCCCCATTGCCATCATGCAACTTGATGAGATACTCGAGATACGTGCAAATGGACTATTGACAGTTGCAAGGATGACGATGACTGTGCGGTATAGTAACAATGACTTCGTGATCGTGCGATAAGCTACTAGGTATTTTCTTATTTTATCCCATCTTTCGTGAAGCATCGTGCAAAGCTGAAATTCTCAAATTTTCCCAGCATAACATTGTTATATTTGGAGCTGGGTAAAATTTAAAGAAAGAAAAAAGGTAGTTGGAAGAGTATTTCAAATAATAAATATACGTATTTTAATAACTTGAAGCGTCAGATGAAATATTTTAATCTTTTATTTAAAATGTCTTTTCGCAATAAGATTACGTGAAGAAAAGATGTATTATAATGGAAAATACCATAAGAGATGGTAAGAGACATTGTATATGGAAAATCATGAGACAGAATACGAATATCATACTTTAGAAGCAATTGTTTCATGTATTTTTAAAGCTTAAAATTCGTAGTTTCAAATTACTTGATTACCTAACTTCTAGTTTTACAATATTATTGTTATAGTGAATAATTCAAGATATTGGAAAAGTTATTACTTTCAATAATATAAGTAAAGTTATATAAATATAAGTAAAGAAGAATAAATATAAGTAGAATGGTCTTCAAATAAAATACTATTTAAAAAATTTATTACAACGAATAAAATATTTTATTTTCATAGTCAGTCGTTCGAAAAAATTAAACTGTTTAGTATTTTAAATAACATTATACAAGTACATTCTCAAATGTGTTATAAACAGTACTTGCTTTCTAAGAAAAGTGATGTAATAATTTCTAACTTTTCATAAAGAAAACTGCAATACTTTATTGCCGAAGATTATAAAAAATATAATTTCATGAACCTTCATCTCGAAAAAGTGTATTCTAAATAGACAATATAGAATTTCATTTTATAATAAAACAAAGTAACCCCCTACTTTGTTATATTGACAATGACACTTGCACAGGTTTAAATCATAGACTTAATAGAAATTTGTATAACCAAAGATCATTTAAGATTAAATGTGCATAAATTTACAACTTTCTATATTTGTTTCAATACTGCACAAACAACTATTCATAGTACCATCCGTAGGTTACTGAACACGTATACGGCTAATAAACAATGCAAAATAGAGTACGAACATGAACTCCAATAGCAATTTCAAAATAATAAAGCGTATAATATTATCGTGAGCTCATTAATTTGATATCTGAATAATACATAAGTGGTTTGAGGTTCTATTGTATTCATCGACTACTCGTTTTCTGCGTTGTTTAGCCATTGGAATGTCTTCCTTTGATCACAATTCACAAATGCAGTTACAACAGGTATAGAGAAGAAATACGTGAAGATACATTAAAATAAATTATAACAAAATTATCAATATTAGTCGGAGCACCAGTCATTCGACGTAATACATTTGACCGAAATATATGATTGAAGATTTTGTACATTTAAAGGTATTAATTTTTATGTGCTTACTAGCGAAAATTATAGTGATCCAAGTTCATTTTTTTATATTAATTTGCGGATGTAAATACAGTTTACGTATCTTTGTATATTGAAAAAGAAGTGACGCAAATCGTAATACAATTTACGATTGGAAAAAGAAGTAATGTAAATCGTAAACTTATGTACATGTACATTAATATCAGGGGTTGAAAGTCGAAGTGATCTTAGCTCAATTTTTTTGTATTAATTTGCATATGTAAATACAATTTATATATCTTTGTTCATTGGAAAAGGAAGTCATGTATCACCTTCTTACATGAATATCAAGCGTTAAAAGTAGTGTTGTTACTTTGAAATATTAACTGGTATTGAAAATAATACTTTGTTTGAAATATTTATTTGACATTTTAGATAATATCAAAAATGGTATTTCGTTTGAAATATTAACCGATGTTCGAAATACCAATTTATTTCAAATATTAAATATATTTACACATGTCTGTTCGTTAAGAGAAGTAAGATAAGTCTACTTGTACTTCAGCAGATTACAAGTGGCAGAACAAATTGCACATTTGCGATAGTGACGCAACTCAAACAGGCAACTTTGTAGAAACGTTCCTTCATCAATTATAAATTTGATTCGTTTATCTTCGTTATGTGGCCGATAGAGGACAGTTAAGTCACTCGCAGAGAAATTCATACACTGCATTTAGCTTTTTAACTTGAACTGAAAATTGAATTATAATGTGACAGTTTAGTTACACACTTTGTAATATTTCATACATGATGTATTATATCTTTATGAAAAAAGAAAGCCAGATTTTGTCTAATATGTAAAACAAAATGATTAATTGTAATACCGTGAACGAAACGATATACGATACGTAATATGACATGACTCGCACTCAGAATCGTTTGGAATGTTTTTTCCAATTTGATATTTATTTGAATCTATTATGAATATGTAATTATTAGTAAATATATTTAAATATGTAATTGTGATTTATATTATTTGATTCAGAAAAGGTCATATGATTGTTTCGTGTAAAAAGGAATTGAACAGCTGTTGTTTCGAAAATACATACTATGAAAAAGCGGTGTACAATTTTGTATTCGATATACGAAATATTATAAGAAAATTCACAACTTTTCGAACACGCCTTTACAATTATTCATTTTGTCATCAATATTTGAAAAAATGTGGCTTCCCTTTTACGTAAAAGCAAAATATAATATTCACACTTCTATAATTCAACTTTCAACCAAAATTAAGAAGCAAAATGCAGTGTACGATTCATACTGTGACTGACTGTCGCTTTTCCCGATCCATATGACTTTGTCTATATTACATTTTATATCGTCACAAAAGTAATAATAATAAACGAATGAAAACATATACAAATTACATACTGTTTTTGCCATCAAGTAGTTTGACACTAGTTTGATAACACCTTATAATGTTCAGAAAGAGATTTTCGCTTTTCTAGCAAATGATATTAACTAATAAAATTCTCATAAAAATATACGCAGAATAGAATATCGTTACCTACGTCCTCAGGAAACCTTGCAACTTTAACAACTGCAATGAGAAAATAAAACGAAAAATACAAAATGTTCCTTGTAAATTCGAATCGGAAGAGTTTAGGTCCCAGAAATCATTGAACCGAACTAAACGTTATTTCCAGAAGATCCATAAATCTGTAATTGCGAGTCGACTTGTCGCCTAGAACTGTTTGCGCGAACTCGTTATACTTGAACGAGGTATCGATAAAAACGTCTCTAAAAATATCGCTGATGTCGCACCGGTGTCCAGCATTCCACCTAATGAGATACGCAACCGACTTCCGACTATGAAGCAGAGATATAACCTTGCGACTTTCCGATTCTGTTCAGCCGGAATCAGCTTCGCTTTTCAACGAGGGGACACGTCTCGTCATTCCGAATTCACCTCGCGTTTTCGACTATCCGCGAAGGATCTTGGTCGCCCTTGGAACGGCCAGAGGTGACCTCGTCTTCTCTGTTTCCCATCTCTCAAGGCCATCTAATCGTGACACGTCCGTGATTCGAGTAAGGGTTAGGCCGTCGCTCAACGACTTTATTAGCCCCTCACGGAAGGGACAGAGGCTCGTATGCCAGTCTCAAATGAGACAATTCGCATGATCGCGATCACCGGATTAAGATACTCCCAGGTGAAGCGATGCTGGCCATATTTGGCGAACGAGATACTCGCGAGGGCGGTCCTGTTGCCTTCTGATCGGCTAGCTCATCCACGCACGAGATGACAGTGTTGTTCTCATCGTCGTATAATCAGCAATCTCTTCGAATATACAGGGTGTGGCAATAACTATCTACATCTCCGCTATTTCCTTTATTTCTAACAATGCAGGTTGAATAACGCGTAAAAGTGGACATCGCGTAATTCCGTAGGGAAAAGTGACAAAAAATGTACAGCGCATTGCATAAGTATACCAACCCTCTTTGTTTTCATTCATTTCAGTTCTCGGCTGAAAATTATGGCCAATATTCTTTAAATATTAATTCGTAGTGTGTAAAAATATGTAAATAAAATGCAGCGTATTAACGTAAATCAGACGTCGGCAACCTATCACTCGGTCACTGACTAATTTAAAATAACTCAAATATAAAATCATATTTGGATGCAAATGTTTTTATACATGAAATTTGTTTTAAGTAAGAATAGGAGCAGCTGAACTACCGAAACTTCATATGCTTGTATTTGTCTTAAGACTAACTGTAAGTCAGACTTGATTAAATTGACGTCATAAGTTCAGCATCAAGGGAGTCATTGATATCGAAGAGAATTTTATAAATAAAAGTTATTCAATTATGTTTGTTTTTATAACAATTAGAATTATAAGTTTGAATATTTATGTTGAAAGTTTAAAAGCGTATTATATTCTCAATAAAATTTAGCAAAAAAGACTGTTTCAAAATGAAAATACCACTGACCCGCAACGTCTTTTTATTCACATTTTAATTTTGACGCACAGTCAAAATAGGTTGTCGACGTCTGACTTAAATATTCAGTTGATTTTCACAAAAACTAATTTTCACCCACTTCCTAAATATACCAACCCTGTAAGGCAAACTATTTTATTGTATTTTATGTACAAACATACAGAACTTTATCGTTTATCGTGTTCTCACAGTTACTAATTATATCAAAAATTCCATTTGATATATTGTTAATAAGAATTTTTTACATAGTTTTATGTCGTTCTGCAATATAGTCGTAGTGTTGGTCTTCAGTACAAAAAACATTGATTATGATATTTTCTCTTTCTCAAAGTTCTTCTTCACGAGGTAATTCACTTTTTAATCTTGACAAATGAATTTCACGCTCGATTGACAACAGCACGAAAAAAATTTACAATATTGCTATAAAACGCTTGAAAATCAAGGTTTATGAAACCCAGCTTCACATTTACGTTAATATTATATATTAATTTTATTTTACATAATTTATTTCTTACATACTTGGAATTAGTATTTAAGGAATACTGAGCATAATTTCTTATCGAAAGCTCAGATCATTGAAAATATGAAAGATTAGCATAATTGTAAAATGCACTGAACAATAGTCTTTTGTTTTTTAGTTTAATTCTCTAGAAAATTAAGGTTTAAGATGCGCTAGGTTTTTTTGAAACTGAAGATCTTATATAATTTTAAAAAATTTATAGTTCTAAAATGAAAATTACTAGAGAATTTTATAAATTTTTAAATAATTATACAACAATTAAAATATACTTAAATACAAAAGTTAAACAGCAGGAAAAATTACGTCAGAATTAAAATCGATATCGGCTTACACATAATGTACAAACTATATACACAATAATTAAACCACGGATGTATGTTAAAATATACAAATTATCTGCGATAATTCAGAAAACTGTAAAACAACACAGTAAATAACTATTAATAATTTATTCATGAATCGTTTTATAGTCTAACTCTAAATGCCACGCAATATGCAGCATGTATAAAATATTCATCGAGCGTAATAAAAAATACATTTTTATAATCATCTCGTGGCTAAATAAATTTCTATTTGGTCCCATTTCTTTATGCATTTTCTATAATAACTCTCGGTAAGATTACTAAAACTTGTTTAGTAATAACTGAACAAAAAGTTGCAATGGATTCATAGTTTTATACCTTTTAAATAAACGTCAACTGTTATCGTCGTAATTATCACATCTTTTCCTTTTAAATAAGATGTTTCTTACGCGTAGCAAATAATTTAGAACAATAAATGCAGCTATAAAAAAACTAATCAATACTGGAAGCTCTATCCCACCTTATCTGATCGAACGAAGTTCGCTTTTTGTGATATAAAATGAGACACCTTTTTCAGTGCCTGCATTAATGAATGATGACGTCATGCTGAGTGTATTATAATGTATAATTCTGAAGAACCGGTGAGAAACGTTTTCTTACGGTGAGAATGTCACGACAGCCAAATAATTCTTACTTCTAATTTCAGGATTCACTGTTCGTTGATTTTATTGTTGTATCGCATAAATGACTGTAACGGGTTTTAACAACTACAGGTCTTAAATTTACTCTTCCATCCGAAAAGGTATTACGATCAAGATTAAAATCGCGAGAAGTTATTTTGTTGTTATAAAATACAAAGAGAGTAGTACTTTTAATCATAGGGACCATCTGTGATATCCGAAATTATATTATAGAAAATAGTTTGAATTACATTATTCTACATTGCAACGTTTTCTTGATAACTCAATTATTTAATTTGTTAGAAACATTTGAAGTTAACTTTCTTTTGTATAAAGGGGGCTTTCATTTCCGAATTCTCTAGTAATATTCACAAAATTTTAAAAGAAACATGTTACAAAATACAGGGAAACGAGAGCCAGTTGTATTTGTTGAAAATTACAGTAATATTATTCAAAATGTCCCTTTTCACAAGTGTTTATGTAATACCAACTTGATAGTCTGCTTCAATTGAAGTTGAGATATACTGATAATAACATTACAAATTTCTAAAAATACCGGCAATGAAATAATGTTGTTCAGGAATAACTATACTTTCAAAAAACAAGAGTAAGTTTCCAACTACTAGTTTCATAAAAATCTTAGGTATAACGATTTGTACACTAATCGCTCAATACACATTAAATAAGTCTAATTACATTTATCTTCATTTATAAAAATAAGTGTAGTTGTTTACAAAGAAAAGTCACATATTCAAATCAACGTATTTTTCGAATCAACATTTGCCATATTTTCAGTAACTTAACAATTAGTCCACAGTAAAATTCGAGGAATTTTGAAGGATTACAAATGAAAAGGTAACCTAATAATTTGAAATTTTCTCTCGCAAAGTTAAGAATGCCAATATTTTGACAACTCCTCAAAATACCTTCCTCTAGAGCAAAGTAATCGCAATAGCTAGCAATAAAATTGCGTTACAGGATGCACGATATGATCCACCATAGTTCCTGAAGCAGGACCACTGTGCAATAAAGAGTCACTTGTCTTCCATAAATATTGACCAGCTTTCTCGGTCTGTTTTATTGTTCTCCTACTGCGGTGGCCCGTCCATTCAATGATTCAATGATAAAATCAAAGGTTCGCGCCTGAAGCAACACGGTACACCATCGGTCGGTTCTTTAATATCATCGAGGAAAAATGACGAGCACTCGGTTCACGAGGATAGTCAACAAACGGTCGATGACTCGTTTCGAACAGTTGATGCAAAATAAAAATTTTGACACTCAAATGGCTCAGAAAATGTTTGTTAACATTAAGAGAATTCTTTTGAACGGTTAGAAAATTTATATTAATTAATATTTGTATCTGTAAGATACTTCTACTAATTTATTCTATCGGTAAAATTCAATCTCAAAGATTAGCGTTTAAAAATTTGTATTCTTTTCACATTATGATAAGGGTGTTCCAGTTCATTTAGGACTGTATAATTGAATTAAAATTAATTCAATAATTTAAATAAATCTGAATTAATTTTACTAAACATACAAGGTAAAAGCATAAGTTTAAGAATGATCGATTGTCTGATATGAACCGTTAAAGTTTGATTTAGCAGTATGTAGTTGGTCAAGAGCATCCCTCAGGCGAATAAATTGGCGGGGCTGTTTTTTTTTTAAACTCGTTATATCTTCGGGAACCAATTGAGTGGGGTTTTACAGTCAATGTTAAAGCCGGCCAATAAATTTACGTACACGCCGTAACTGTTGTCGAAAAACGCTTGTTAACGATGAGCACCGACGAAAACGCGTCGTTAGGAACCTGGGATATTCGGTGTCCACAGCGAGACAATCCGAAGCGTTCGAATGCTTTCGTGTTTACAACGCGGATGTTTACGGGAATGATCCTGCTGTAGTTGTCAGCTTGCTGCGATCGATTTAAAGAACGGAACGAAATCGTTTCGACTTGGACGCGTGGACGTTCAACGAGTGTAAATCCGATGAGATCACTTATGTATGGGATTCAAGAAATTTACGCAGATTCGAGGTTTAATACGCTACGTATGTATCATGTCACATATGCGGAATCTCATGTAAGTAAAATACAGAAAGGCATACTTTCTTGTGCAAAAGTGAATTGAAAATTTAAAATCACAGTTTTTATATAAATTTAAGTCAACTTTTTACGGTAAATTTTGGAAAATTCGACAATTAAGGTAATTGTACTTGTCACATATCATACTCTTATTAGTGGCCAACTGTTTATTTCATAAATGACGAATAAAGTGATCTATTGAACAGAATCTTGAAATATCGAAGGTGAAAGTATTTTATTTACTGTTTCAATGATTATTTTTATGTTAAGATGTGTACTAACAAATATAATATTAATTTTAAGAATATAAATTATTAAACGTACGTATTTCTAAAGTCATAAATTTCTGGAAAAATATATGAATCGTTTATTTTGAAAATAGCCCAAGTCCATTTATTTTAAAACCGACATATTTAAGGGTTCGAATTTCAACAAACTTAGAAATATTAATAACTAATAACAAAGTAATATAAAGATCTTGTATTTCTAGTGTATAATTTATCAACCCAATTAGCGTAATAAATATTGTTTAAAAAATAATGCGTTTCTGATGGCTATAAATGCACTTAAGCCACTATAAAAATGAATGAAATAAATATTATTAAGTATTTTCATTTTCTAGGTCACATAGTTTAACGTATTATTTAAAATGCTTATTGTTAGTCATAAAAAAACAAGCAATCGAAGAAAAGGAAAGCAGGAAATGAATATTTAATGTATTTTCAATAAAACAAGTAGAAATAATTGAAATCAGAAGAATTGGTTAACAAATTATTTTTCTTAAGTATTAGAAACGTAATTTCGATGAATTTAAAATATTTATTATTTTATTACGTATTTATTCATTTAAATTGTTTTTATTGTTGTGCTTCTTCGTTAAAATGTGTTCAATTTTTAAAACTATTATTATCCATATATCTATTACTCACTTCAATACTAAAATAAATAATTAATTAAAAATATCAAGACGCAAATTATATAGTAGTCATATGAGTAGGAGTTAGGATAATCCATGAGCAGAAATGCGAAAATTGCTATTTGTGCTGATTAGAAATGTAGACATCTCACACGTTAAATTTAATTGATAATTATTAATTGAAAATGTTTTTAAAATGTGCTCTTCTGTATTTAACTTATTACATGGTTTACAACTTAATATTTGAACGACATTTTTTCTTAGTTTTTGGTAAATAGACAATTTAAATCTCTTTCGTTGACTCTCGATGAAATTTAGAAGAATATAAACAATCAAAGGTTACTCAAACTAGAGTAATAATTTGTAATTCAAATAAATTTTTATTCTTACATTTTTGATAAACCTACTCAGAATTATACTTAAAAAACATCGTATTTATTTCACGCTACAAAAATTTATGAAAAGAATTCATATTTTTGTTTATATAAAGTAATACATATATTGTGGGGAGATCCAAATAAAGATCGATGTTAATAGAATTAAGAAATTCATATTGCCAGAAAATTTTGATACGAAGTGTTACAACACTTTCATAATTTCGAATAAATTTGCATTGGTAAAAAAGATTATTTAAAATTCACGAGCTGCTTCGTTTTATTGGAGCGGTGTTCAAATCCAGATTAAACAGCTGTTGCATCGGAACTTCGAATCGATCGATCGATCCTGTCAAAGTCGAGCACTTTCGAAGATTCCTCAGACGCCCCGGCGTGTTCCACTGGCACACTTTGGGTACGTCAAGGTCGGTGCTTCGTCCGCCGAATATATTCGCGATCCGACGATTTTTCTCGCGTTCCATTGGAACTGATCGTCGTTTCAGAAGCTAACCCGTCGCGACGGATCTCTCGAGTAATGAAAGAGGCGATTCGGTCACGGCTGAGCCGCAGGGATTCGCACGTCAGGACGAGAAGGCGCGATCTTCATTCCGCGAGCCTTGCTGCAAGCGGACAGGCGAAACAAAAGAGCGAGCAGAAGAAAGAGAGGAAAGAGAAGAAAAGGATTGAGCTGTTCATAAGGCTTGCCTCGCCGATGTCTATTTCTGGACATAACGAGGGACGCGTCGAGAAGGACGCTGAAACAGGACGACGGGCCCTCGTAATTGTGTCAAACTCCACGTGGCCTTTTATTGGGAACCGACCTTACTCGACTTCGAGTTTTTATGTAGATACGACGACATCGTGGACAAATCATTTGTCAAAAGTATCAGACTACGCTCCGACCGAATAACATGTAACAATAAACGTACTCCGAACAAATAACGTGTAATAACAAATGTACTCCGGTGTACTACGTGCACTAACAAATGTGCTAACGATAAATATAATCCAGCTAAATAACATGTATGAATAAATGTATTCCGGTCGAATAACACGTAAAAGCAAATATCGCGTAATTCTTTATTAAAAAATAACAGAGAAATATACAACAGGATTTGTTATTTTCGGCTTATTTTTCAAGAAAATCAAATTTGAAAATTTTCTGCGTTGTTATGACAATGTTACTTTCTATCAAGCAAGGTGAACACGTAGTATGTTCAACGACACTTTAGCCGAAATTTAAGAAGATTTTTAAACAATAATTATAATTAGTGGGTAGAATGTAGAGCCTGGCCTTCAAGGTCCACAGATTTTTACACCCACGAACTTTTGTTTATGAAAATACATTAAAGAAAAAGTACACAGTAGATATCGAAATTGAGGAGCAATTAGTGCGAACAATTAATTACGCATTTAAAGAACTGAAAAGTCAATACACATTATCGAGGGTACAACTTTCCATTGAAAATTTTGTTCATATTTTTCTTTGAAGCCAATAACATTCGCGTGCTGTGTAGACATTGTTTACGAACACAATATGTGTTTACGTCGTACGACAGAAGATAATATTGCCATAATAGCGAAGTAACGCAGTGGTCCTTCAAACTTGTTTTTCTCGAAAACTTTTACTGTATATTTTCTTCTCATTTTTCCATAAAGAGTTGCGTTACTCTGCATTGTTCTACAAGAGGTTATTTCTCGTTTTTCCTCAAGGAGTTACGATATTCTTCATTTTTCTGTAAGGAGTTACGTAGTGTTCGCTTTTTCATGTTATTCGACCGAACCCTGTATAATTCGTTGTTGCATCATAACCGAAGTGAATGCTGAGATATTTACATACTGTCTTCCTCATGGCAGGCCCATGAATGTGCAAATTTTCACTTTTATGTTCCGACTTTATATTGAAATGACAAACGTGTCTTTTGCATAGTAACGATGAGTATACTTTAAGCTTGTTACATGAGTGTGCGTTATTGTATTTTTAAAAAAACTTGGAATCATGAAAGTTGTCTCCTGTCATTTCTGTTCAAGGGACACAATGAAGTGCACTGAAGTGCTACTTATATCAATTGAAAAATTGAAAGATCTGTGCAAATCGTACAAAATCGTTTTGTGGACATACAACTTGCTGTTTAAAGGCTTGAAAAGTGTTGGGAAGGTATAGTCACCCTTCCTATAACACAGTTGAAAATTGTCCATTTAGCATAAGAGCATCTGAATAGCATTAGTTTAATTTGATTATATTGTCGTAATTATATGTATTTTACAAATAAGTATAATATCGATATAATACAAACGTTAATAACACGTATACTACCGCTCAAAAGTATCCGGACACTTGCTTTTGTTCTATAAAACATAGTTTAACTCTATACGAAAGGTATTTAGGGCTATTATATCAATTGTAATTATTATTATTATCTTTCTTGAGGTAGCATAACATAATAGAATTAATTTTTAAGTACAAATTATACAATGAGTGTGCGTAAGTAAAATTCCTGCCCAAAAATACGGAATCTAATGGAACGGTTTCGATGCTTAAAAGAGTCTTAATTTCTTTTTGTTTCATTTCTATGGTACAGAACAAATTCAGAGAGTTCTTCGATATGTATCAAGTGTCTGTAAACTGTTGATGAGATGTTTATGTTCTCTCAATGGAGATACGAATGGAGGTAACGCTATGCACTCGACACCTTCGGTTTAGTTTGTCTGTAGCTTCTTTTCCATCGAGACATGAGTTCCAAACGAGAATTATCAATAGAAAAACGTTCCAGTATTCTGATTCTTGCAGAAGAAGGATATGCAGTTAGGGAAATTGAAAAAATTCCGAAATCAACAGTGCATGACACTATTAAAAAGTATGCAACTAGCAGTGGTTGCTTATAAAAAAAGGACAGGACGACCAGTGAAGACAACTAAATTCGAAGACTGATGTATTGAAACACTAAGCAAACGTAAAAAACATCTTAGAGCACCTCACAGAAACAATCAGAAAATTTGTAGAAAGATTGCTGAGATTAGTGCAAGCGGTAATATCAAACCGCGGTGGATACATTGATGAATCTCGTATTTAATTGTAGTGTAATGTTGGTAAGTTCCACATACATAATTTCTAATTTCAAACGTTAAATATTTCATAAGCAACAAATAACAATGGATTGTAGTCACTGTTGTAGATACTTAAATAACTTTTATGCAGCGCGAATACATATTTCGCAGGTGTCCGGATACTTTTGAGCGGTAGTGTATGTGACGATGATTTAATACTCTACTGATTTTGTGTTGCTAGTTCGTTCCGTTATATCACAACCGTATTAAATGAAACTAGTATTACGAAGGTGTTGTACAAGTTCATATTAAGTGACATCATACATACAGAAACTGCATTCTAAGAGCACTTATAAGAGGATTATCGCAATTTTTGCACCGCGTTGTATCAAAACCGTGGTCTTAGAGTACTGTAGTATAGGAGAGGCAACATATGATGTAAACCTACCATTGTTGTTTTTAAGCAATAGTTTGATATGATTGAAATGTTATCAGTAATTAAATGCATCGATAATGTTGTTAAGATGTCGTTAAAGCTAATAGGAATTACTAAAGTAGCATGCAATGTTTGAACCTAGCTATTTTTGTTTAGATTTCAGATCAAACCTAACCTACTTGAGATTTACTGTTATGGAAGTAGTTGTTATGCAATTCTAATCAAATTTAGCTTAACCTAAGTAAGATTTATTGCGAACGAGGTAATTATTATGTACTTTAAATTAAATATAACATAAATTAACCTGAATAAGTTTGACTGAATAACGGAATATCTTACTAAGAGACATATTTTATGAACATTTAAACATAATGATTGCTATGGTAATTTTTAGTGAGAATTAAATCCTTAAGAAATGAAATAGGAAGAAAATTTTAAATAATATGATTGTTGCATTAATAGCATAAGATAGTATATTAATACGGGGTGGATAGATCATTAACCCTTAACACTCCAAGTATGCCTCTCAAGCGCGTTACATTACTCAATTATAATTAATATAAATATTGTAATCAAAATTATATTACTTTTGAGGTGAATAAAGATTTGAATGACCTTAATTTTATTATTTACACGTCATTGTAGCTTTTAAAATCTGACAATTAAAAACTTGTAAGTCGAAGTATGATGAGAGTAAGTTGGAGTTGCCGGTCGATACTCACAATTAAAAATCGGAACGTTAAGGGTTAATATTTGATATAATAATGTCTTTCATTGCAGAGCTCAGCGTGTTAGTACCTTTAATTTTTATATTTAACTTTCGTTTCAAATTTTAATTAATTAAACAGCAAACAAAATTTAGGTAAAATATTATCTTTAAAGACGTTTATTCTAATTTAAAGTTTGATTTGAAACTATAAGTTACTTACAGATTATTATTTTTATTATTGATTTTGATTATTAATTATTATTTTGTTGAGAACTTAAATTTTCAAATAAAGATTATAATAAAGGACGAGGGTGGGAAATTATAATACTAGTTTGGACAGATTAATGTAATTGGCAATTCGATTTAAAATTGCAGCTACTTTGGTAGTCGACATATTTTATTAATTATTTGTACAAATGTTTGACAGGATTTAAAAAATTCAATGCTACTTTCTTTCTGACCGCAACTGTTGATCGAAGCGTCGAATTTGTTCATTTACAAAATGACTCGTACACGAAAAAGGTGTGAACCGGAGACTATCTTTTGGTTTTGCAAGTCGTGAAAACAAGTTGAATCGATGCAAAGTTGACGTAGGATGTAAAAACGGTAGTTCTCCGAAAAATAAGGAAAAAGACTTCGATGGAACAAATATGCGATTATTCACCACTTTAAAACGACTTCGTGGAATGCATAAAATACTTTGAGCAAATTGTAATTTCTTTTTTCCAATTTTGTCCACTGAGAATTTTTTATATCGTCCTTCAGAATAAATCATTGTAAAAATCAGTGTTCTTAGCAGTCTTTCAAAAACAAACTGCTTCAATGGAATATTTTCGAAAATTTGAACACTGCTTAAATAAAAGAAATCACGTTCTATATTGTTCAAAGTGCTTTGCAATACCGAGACTAAAATATTTTCTACAATAATGGCTTTTCGACATAAATACTTAAATACATTTTTATAATACATTTTTAAATACATTTTTTCAGATACAGAAAAATTAATTATATTCTCTTTACACCTGATCATGTTTCCTCGAAACCATTCAAATTTTGAACTACTTTTTTCAATCGATGGATAGTCTATAAATAATTCGCGGTTATAGATTCGAATATCCTGTATGCACAATCTAATTTTCGATGTAGATTTTTTTTCTAAAATTGTTAGAGTCTCCTGAATACAACATTTATAGAAGAAAATGTAATATTTATAATATTGACAACACGTAATAAATATTTCTGTTATTTGTACTAATTTTTCTAATATTAATTCTGTTAAAAGCTACAGTATTTTGATTAGATAAATCGAAAAATGACAATCTCTTCAAATATACTGACACGTATAAATATATTTCTCCTTTTTTAAATTGAACTAGAAATTCGTGTGAATATCATATCAGCAATGTTTTTGGATTTTTTTTATTTAATTGCTGTTGATTTGAGTTAAAGAAATATAATTATATGTAATAATATATCATTCCTACCATTTATTTAATTACTATCGATTTAATACGAGTCTAATACAATTGCATATGAAGTTATATTCGTTTTTCATATAATTAAAAGATAATTTAAAATTATATATTTGTTACTAACTCAAAAATATCATCTCCGAAGAGATTAAATTTTAATGTAAACCGAAACAGATTGATGAATGTTGAGTAAAGATTCATCCATGATAGTCACTTAATTTGTGTCTGATAAATTGTTTTATATCTTCTACGTTAAAGTTGAAGGTAAAAAGTAATTATCTTTAATGATATTTCTACCATTTAAACAAACTAGTCGAACAAGATTACAGCGAGTAAATTGTGTAGAGATGGGCATATTTATGAAGTAGAATCGTTTAGTCTAATCTGTGTATTAAAGTTTTGAATAATGCAAATTGAATGCAGCTTAAGACGATTGAATTAAACAGAAATTAAATCTTATCGAAACTAATTTTAATACTTAAATAATCAATATCGAACCTTTTTACAAACATTATATTTGTGAATAACGAATAATACGTCGTTCTTGTTCTTAACGAATTATTATTTATTCGAATAATGTTTGAATAAAAACTTTGCGAATAAAACCTTATTACTCGAGAGTAACAAGTTACCTTTTAAAATAGCTTTTGGTGTAATAATTTATTTAGTAAATAACAGTAAACGGATAATAAATAATTTTTAGTTGAAGATAATTAAGTAATACTCTTCATTTATCAAATAACCTGTCATTCATTGAATAAATTATTATTCAGGAATTATTGAAATTAAAAATGATTTCTTAAATGCAAATGACTCCGTTTTATTTGAAATCTTCTCCTCTGCTTTGTATCATGTTAAAGAGCTCATTTCGAATGACAGACAAAAGAGAAGAAAAATTTTGTATCTATTATTTATAACTCAATCATCGCTTTGATTATTAAACGGATTATACAGCTTGTTCATTTGTTGTATTCTTTGATGTTATGAACATATAAACAACCACAGTCCACTTATCACTTTTGTAACAAAAAGTTTAATGTTAAACGAATAAAATGAACTCGTAACTTAAATCGTGAATGTTAATATGAGTTAATGATTTTGATTAACACTTTGACTGCCATGGAGGTTACTGTTACGCCGCGTTTCTTTTGTATAATCGAATAATTAGTAAATGACGAAGGCCAATTTCGAAAAGTGTTTATTAAACAAATAATGTAAGACAAAAAATGAAGGTCTTTTGAAAATTAATCGATCGTATTCATGACACATCCGTAGTCCACTGTACAGTATAATCTTAGTACCAAAAAATTAATCGAAACACGAAACTTAATTTTGTTCAACACTGAAGATATTTTTGTTTTATTACACGATATTTATTTTGTTATACAATGACTTTATCAAAATCAGCATGTATTACAAAATGCTGCTTTCTTTGCCTTCATAACAGTGTAACTGTACAATTTAATAATTGTTATGAATCTAGAGCTCAAATAGTGTTTGCAATTAATATGAATATATTTCTCATTTTATTTTAAAGCATAACAAATTTATTCGCTATAAAATATTAATAGATTCTTGAGTCTATTCCCGAACGTTGCAGAATAATAAAATTCCAACTTTGTAATGTTAGAAACTAAAAATATTGTTTTGTCTATAAACAAAATATAAAAATATTGTTTTGTTTATAGACGTGAAACGTTGATCTTTCTGTTTATAAATCAATACTTTGACTTCCAGTTGTCATTTTACACTTTGCTGCAAATTTCTCATTTAAAATATCAGCCTGATAAGTAGATAATTTAATATGTTACTTAGAAATTATTAATCTTCTGATTTTAAATAATGAATTCAGAGCACAATGATTGCGATAAAATGTTTTCAAAATAGCTAATGTATTCCACATTTATAAAAAGTAGTAAAATTCTGTTAGAATGTATTCTTCAATGTAGAAAAACGATTATAAGAAAAAAATTGTAACGTTCCTCCTTGTATTTCAATTTATAATTTCATTATTTCATTACATAATTACGTTATATCACTTCCTAGTATATTTCATTCATTTAAAACAAATGAAACAGTTTGGCCAACGTTTTGAT
The DNA here is from genome assembly GCA_945859595.2 of Megachile willughbiella. Taxonomy (NCBI): domain Eukaryota; kingdom Metazoa; phylum Arthropoda; class Insecta; order Hymenoptera; family Megachilidae; genus Megachile; species Megachile willughbiella. The sequence continues at coordinate 19,879,070 of OX243796.1, forward strand.
ATAAATACCCTGTGTATCATTAATCAATACTACAAATTTAACTTTATAAAATAATTACGAAATTAAAACACTGCAATAATGGATAATTATTCGAATAACCTTTAAATAAGGATTTAAAATAAAAACAAAATGAAAATATACTGACAAAGTGGAAAATTTTAAATTGAAAAGTTATTTCATTAAATAAAGCGAATCTATTAAAGAAGTAACGAATATTGTAATAGAAAAATAGTTGTACTGTTTTAATTTTCAAATACGGATTAAAACTAAAACAAAGAAGAAAATATATCTAAAGACCCGAAAATAAAAAAATTTAAAAGAAAACTTATTATTTCTTTGAATAAAACGAATTTATTACAATAACAAATATTAGAATGAATACTATAATGAAGATCATTTGAATAAAATTATTCTACAATATCTCCTTTTCAAAATTTTCGTCAATATCAATTCAAAATTTATATTTCAAAATTATTAAAAAAAAAATGCCCAACATTGATTTTGAATGACACAATTGCACTAATAATGTAAAGCAACAAACTGAAATATCGCACTAAAAAAATTGATTCCCAATGTTTATAATAATCCGTATTATAATGTGCCGTATTAAACACGACTATTTCTACTGTAGCAGTCAGCGTCTTGCCGCGTATATCCGTTTTCACTGTAGCAGTCAACGTGTTAACGATGATATTGCTCTTCCCTCTGTATTTCTGGTTTCCCTATCATCGACGAGATCCGACCTGACTCGAGAGTAAATCGCACGTGTTCGTTGAAAGTCGTTTCCTTTTCGATCGGAGTTCCTCTTCGACAAACAAAATACTCGAATCGTACGAGTACGACATATCAGACCGTCCCAACTTTATGATCCTGATAATTATGACTTCACATGAAAGTGATTTGTTCATTCGTTTTAAAATATCTTATACAAAAAAAGTGATTACTATGCAGAATATGGTACATTGATCTTTCACTAATCTCTGTATGCATTATAGAAATTCAATTTCTAAAGAATTTTATATTCAATTTTTATAAAAATTCATTTTCTAAATAATTTTAAATTGTAGTAAATAGTTTTATATCGTATTTTATGTTGTGTTGTGTACATCACAGACCAGTGTTTGTTTGCAGTTTTGAAGACTCATCGCAGTTTTTCTAAGCTTTTTATTGACAAATATGTCATGCATATGTGGAGTACCACAACTCTTTGAATGTTCACGTTAAATCTGTCAAAAATCCTAATTAATGGTAATTTTGTTCTCAACACACCTGGTTGATTGTTCTGATGATATTTAGTTATTTTTACTAAAATAAAGTGTTTAATAATATTGTTTGTCATTAGATAACTAAAAATGTTCTTGATGAGTGAACAAATGAAGTACTTTGAGGCGAATAACTCAAGTTAATAACTCAGATATAAACTTATGCGTCATTCAAATGTGGGTGACATGACGATAAACCTATTAACTTCGACATAATTGAAAATATGTCGGTTTTTGTCACATTATTAATACCGTAATTTTTTCGATATTTTCAACGAATGATTTCTTAATTACTAAATAAAGGTAATTTGTCATACCATCAGAATATTAATATTGTTTGAAAATTTCTCACTTACATCGTCAGAAGCGATTTATACATATTAAATTTCTTTCAGAGATAACAATTTTTGAAGAGAGTAACAAGAGAAATTATAGTGCCAGAAATTTCAGTTAATTTTGATAATAGTTCAGAGAATGAAGCTACACAATTAATTTTTCACAAATTTTTAAATAAAAAGATCAAAATCATAACTAATATTAAAATTACAATTATATCTGATATAATTTGCACGCTGACCCACATATGATGCTTTGAAGTTCCACAACAATCTATTATCTGTATTATGAAGAATAATAGAAATAGAATCGTAAAAATAAAGCAATAATATACATAAGATTTATTAAAAATAAACTAAGAAACTTCTCAGTAGCGTCAATATGTCAGTTAGTGCACTATTATCACCAGAAGTAGATAATATTTAGTTCAAGTCGTATTGTCATCAAAGTAAAAATGAAACAGAGGGTAATCAAATCATTGTGATCACGTGTTTTCAGTTATAATTAAATATACCGTTTTTTTATTATTTTTTTACGCGTGAATAAAGAAATTATTTAAATATTGATATATTAGTAACGCCGTTTTATTTCGTGACAGTATAGCAAAACATTATTTATGATAAATTGGTATATTATATTCCCGTTGTTCATTTACAGTAATATACTTCGATACTGACGATTTATAAATGTATCTTTAATTGCTTGCGCAGAAAAATTTTCCTCATAATCAGTGTTAGAGTCAACGTTAGCCAACGTTGCTGGTGTAAATGATAACTAATGGAATAAAAAATAAACGAGTTTTTTTATAGCTCTGACGATAAACGACGTAAATCTTTTACATTTCCTGAGAAACGCAGATCTCTGATTTTCGTATGCAACTGCTTAGTTTTCTTACATGACTCGATTCTTTCAAATATTCTGTTTAGAAATTGACTAGGGTATTATGTTAAAAAATCAACGATTTGCGAAATATTTCAAATTCAGAAGCGAGACACTTTATATACGATTTGAAACATTTTAGAAAATGTTCTTTTTACCAAAGAAAACTTGACCAAAAAATTTCTTGTCCTATAGACAAGAAATCCTATAAAAATTCATGTGTCCTATCACGTTCGTTGTAAATCATAGTGAAATTTTTATTAAAATTGACGTAAATATCCTATATATTATTAAAACGTTCTAACACTTTTATGTTCATGACATAAAAAGATTCGTTTTAAATGTACTCGAAATTCTAATTTTGTATAAATTTAAATAAGAGATTATTTTCAAGGTTCATAACAATCTGATCACTCACTGCATTCGAGATAATAACCATCATAATATAAAAGATCATTGAAATCACTGAGGTGTACTCTATTCTGCATCATTCCCAAGATCGACACTTACGAGGAGCTTATCTTTCTGTTCACTCTTTGAGGGACGATAATCTGCTTCCTACGAGCAGATTTCACGTGTTCAACTCCGCACAATTGATTAACTAACGAACGTGTAAAACTGAAATTTTCAAGAGCACTAAGTGCAAACACACGATACAACTCGCAGCTTTTATGTAACACTAATCTATCGACGTTACGCTGCACTACACTCCGTCTGGAACAGCACTGGTAGCCTTGATCGATTCTCGTTATTGCGCCGTAACAGACGTTTCGATCTCGATGATCTTCTTCCCTCAAAGAGGAAACCTTAAAAGCGAATCTCCTCGAAGCGTGTTACAAGATGTTCCCACGGTTTCGCGTTGTCAACGAGTCAATCGACGACGAAACGTCAGTCAACGAGATTGACGCGTATTAGCAAAAGCCGAACGTGTAAGCCTCATAAAGTATCGGTCAAACTTCAGAATTCAATTTACCTTCACTGGCACAGTAGCATTCCGATCGGTAATGCCTCTGCTGTACTCTGTTTAAGGATATCCTCCGTTTGTACCAGAGCGGCAAGAAGACGGAGGAGAAACTCGGCTCGTGGTTAAACCGAACAAAACACTCTCACGTACAGCAACTGTCACTGCCACCGGGGCAACCGGGTGTCTCGTCCCGTGGGACCGGCGAGACGAACACCTTGCACCCGATTCTGATCCGATGCGACGTCACCAGAACGATTATCATCGATCATCCATTAGATCAGTGCTCTCGATGTTCTTCCTCGCGCCAAAAATTCCCAAAATAATTTGTCTCGAGTCACTTCCCCTCGGTCACTGTCGGCCTAATGCACACACACCGTTTCCCTGCTATCGGAAGAGGATCCGCCGATTTCACGAAGCAGATTAACTCTCGACTCTCTGCTGACCCTAACTGTCACTTTGACGATTCATTCGCACTGCTACGTTAACTGATTCCCCGGATCTGAACGCACTCTCTGGCTGACTACCACTCCGGCACGCACCGTTCTCCGCCGAGCGCCGAAGAACTAATAAAAGCTGGGGCCCAGCTTGAAACTGCGTAGGCCGCTTACTACTCCTTCCACCAGGGACCCGTCCTATCCCACCGGGCCCAGGCCCCGACAGAGAGACAGGCAGGAGAGAAGGCACGGACGGACGGACGGACGCGCCACGGACGGATGGAGAGGCAGCGAGCGGACATACGCGGACGTTAACAGGTATACACGCGTCTTGAGGAGCACGCTAGTATGGTACAGCCGGCGCTGATGCTGCTATTACTGCTCGCTGCTCCTGCTCTACCATGTTGCTGCTCCTGCCTGCTGCTGGTGAACGTCACTCGGTCAAGGTTCCCCACCAAAAAGCTGCACAACTTGAAGGCATCCTCGACGCCCCGGCATACGGTAGAACGAGTCGGGTCTCCGATCGGTGCCGTCGCTGATTCGGTCCACGGACAACGCTATACTTGGCGCGAGCCTCCTGGTGCGAGGGTGGTAACGATCGCTTCTTCCACCTCGATTCGCTTGTTCGAGCTGCACACGGAGGTGGATGACTCGATCTTGGATCATGCGTTCTCGCTTGGGAATGGATCGTCGAGGGATTGAAACATCGCAGAAGTGATCATTTTATGGATCTGGGACTTGCGACTATGGATTTGTGGGTTTTAATCATTCGATTTGTTGGTACATGGGGCGATTTGAATAGTTTGATTGGATGTTGAAATGTGATCACCCGCGTGTAGTCTATTGATTGCAGTGGCTGCTGGATGTTTTATTAGGGCGCGTGAAATAGAATCGCGATTTCGTGAATCTATGAATCTTTTATTGGAAATCATACTCGAAATTGTTTGTGCAATGGATTGCGATTATTTAAAGCACAATGGGATTGGACTGATTTGTCCCAATTAAAGCGAATTTTGACAAATAAAATTTGAAAAAGCATAAGATAAAGACAAACGATTTATTGTATAAAGATAAATATCTAAACGATTTATGTACGTAATATTAGGTGTTGTGTAATATTAACTGGGTATTTAAGCGTGCAAATAAAGCTGACAACGAGTAATAAAATAATATTATACAATATTTAAATACAATTAGTTTCTTGGCTCGAGCATGTCAATCTGATCTCATTTTAATATGATTCTGACCTCTTGAAGTTCTTTTCATTCATTCATGCTGCCCTTTTCTACGATCGAACGGTCTCTATACTTTCAATTGCTATCATTAGTTCACAGTAAGTTTCACTGTATTTTCAATCACAAACTGTATGAGAGTAAATTATGCTAACCGTGAGAACAAATTATTTATGTATGTGCCACAGTAACTATAGAAATGCGTAAAATTAATTAGATTCAGAAACTGTTTGAGCTGAAACTTGTTTGGACAATATTTCGGTATGTATTCATTTTAGACAGTAATTTTTGTGATACCCACTTATGTAGAATTTCATGCTGAATTCAAATTCAGAAAGTAGTATTAGGTATTCCATTTATGAAATTGAATTTAGCGTTCATATCTCGATAAGATAGCGAAGTTTCTGTTTGCAGTGAATAATTTGCGAATTATTTGAAGTCACATTACGTAACACATAGTTTATAGAATGAGTGCTCAAATTACTAGGACACTTGAAATAGATGCATGATTTCATATCAAATCAAGGAATTTTTAAGCGGAAATTTCAATTCTGTAATGGAAACCTGGTTACACCAAACTTTTAAATTTGTTCACGAAATAACATAATAATAATATCAATGAAATAATATAATAAATACTCGAGAACTGATATGCAAAAATTACTCTGTCTAAAACACACCGAAAGTATGTCGAAAATAATAATATAGTAATTATAACAAAAGGTGATATTTTCAAATACTGATCCTATCGTTACTTTTTATAATCACTTTCAAAAATTGAAATTTTTGACATATTTTTAATGAAGAATACATTATTGAAACATTATTTATTATAACTGAAACATTGCATGGCTTTAATCCAAATTTTTGTTTTGACATAATCGTAAATGTATAGCTTTGGTTATAAATTAAATAATCGATTACATCAGCAAGCAGGTATTTCGTATAATAAAAAGACATTTCATTATAATATCTAATATATAGATGATTGAAGATGATATAATTTTTTCATATATTTTTAATAATAATTTTTGAATATTTCAATTTTGAGAGTAGAAGAGAGAGAAAGTAGAACCATGAGAGAGTAAAAGATAACCAGTTTTGGCCATCTCACAGTTTAAAAAATAGAATAATTATACAAAAATGTTTTTAGCAAACAACCAAATTATTTTTGGCACCAGTTTTGTGACACTATTAACGAATTAAATTTTATTACTCTATATTCTTAGAATAACTTCGAAATTTCCTGCACCTTAATTGATACGTTATTATGTATCAGTTAGTCGATACGGTAAATTGTAAAAAATAATCTTTCACTTTATAAAAAATTAATTAGATCTAATTTACTTGATTGTACTATAAATAAGATTCATATGTATTCATACATCCCTCAATTACTACGAACTGGTAACTTAAAAATAAGAAGAATCACGATAATTGCACAAATGATCAGAACCAGCGCAGTGATTATAATCGGTTATTACCCAACAGGCAATTTCAAGCTGAATTCTTTTGCAATAATTAATTATTTACCTTCCATTTCAGTCCTTTTTCCTTATTTTTTAAATTCTCCTGCGCAGCATTTTCAACGATATTATTTACTTTCACCTTTTAAAAATATTAATAACCTAATTAACATATTGTCGGCAGTAATAATACCACGATTCAATAATATGTGATGTTATTGAGACTTAACATACTTATAAGTAATATATTTATAACTATAAATATGTATATGTATACATATGTACTTCAATCTCCAGAAGTTCCAAAACTATTGAAATTTCATTAACTTATCTTAAAATAACATTCCCAATATATAAACAGTACAAATTTCACAAATAATTTTGATTAAAACATTTGATTATTTAAAAGTAGTAACATTGTACTCAAGTGTGTACTAAGCTTAAGGTACACAAAATTGGAATCACTATTCAAAGCAATGGCGTGCGAAGTGAGCACGATCGAAATGGAAATTAATCCTCTCTCAAAATAATCGCGAACCCTTGAGGTAATGCATCCACCTTCTGTATTCGACAAGTCGTTAAAAATCACTCGATCTTTTAATAATGTTATCATGCATCCAATATAAAGCGGCATGCGAAAAAGACATATTCTGAGGGTCCAGTACCTAAGACATACGTGCCATCTTAATAAATACGGTTGTTAACACGAAAGTACGCGAGCTGAAGGATCACTAACCGGACAACATGCACGCATAAGCGGCCTAAGAAGAGAAAATTGTGTATCACGAAGTATCAAGGGTGTTGCGGCAGAACAGACAGAGTACAATTATAGGGTGATTGAGGATCCGACTCTTCTTTCTATTTTACTTGAATTCTACGAGTAGTTAACTGGATCCATGCAGACCAATCACAATGTCGACTCTTAGCGAGGTGAGCCGTATTATGATTGGCGTAATCATCGCACGGCTGAATCAACAGCGATGGAGTATATAAATAATTGAGCTTTAAAGTCGATTTACGTGCAGGGGATCTAGTTGATGAAGAGTGGACGAGTGTTCCACATCGAACGTGCCATGTTAACAGAACAGGGTTGCTGCTTAGCGTGATTACGGGGAACTCTTGGGTCGTTACAACGTGGTCCATTGCTGTCCAATAAGAAAAATAATTTTATATGAAAAACGGGAGAAACAAAAATTATCTGTTACTGCTCAATCAACATATCGCGTGTACTCTGTGGGTCGTAGTTTATTACCACATGTTACTGTTATTACGATATAATAAATACTAGGTTGCTGTATGTTGTATTGTCACGGTCGTAGTTTGTTTCTTGATGTTGCGGTTGGTACGATAGGATAAATACATAATTCCCGGCCTTCGGACCTTTAGAGATGGACCATTTCATGAAACATTGTCTACCTGCAGGACAAAGTGTCTTCTTAGCCGCAGCTGTTCATCACAACCGAACCACACTCGACTGAATGATTACAAATTAATTGCTATTAACCCCTTGCTGTACTTTGAAGAGACTGACTTGTAACACGCTCACAGTTCCGACGTGATAAATCGTACTTAAATTTTTAATACACTCCAATTTGAAATTTATGTCCAATTACAATTTGCATAGTCAAGATTGACTGAATATAAAATGGATATAACATTTTAACTCTCTTTATTTGTTTTAATGTTGCAGCAGTGGATAGTTGGTTCTGATTGACGAGTCTGGCTTGTGACGCACTCGCAGTTCAACTATGATAAATCTTACTCGAATTCTTAATATGTTTCAATTTGAAGTTTAAGTCCAATTATAATTTGCATACTCAAGGTTCGCTGGATGTGTAATGGACACAACGTTTTAATTTTCTTGATTTGTTTTAACATTGTAGCAGCGGATAGTCACTGCTGATTGACGCACCAATAAATAAATCGTGTAATTAAATGCTTCGGTGTATAGTCTCTACAACGCTTCTCCACCAAGGAAATAATCTTATCGGAGCAGATCTGCGAGTAAGTTGCTCATGTCTAAGCAACATTGAGTTGTTCCATTAAATCTGATACATCTGTGATAATATAATGAGAGTTTACTGCAGATTATCAGGTTAGACGGGTTATCCCGTGTGCTAGAAAATTGTAGCGTTTATACATTATGGTTACAATTACTGAAATTGATTGTTCAAGTTTTCGCAAATAACTTGAGAACACAGTTTATTTCAATTTATTTGATGTTCATCTACTCAAAAGCAGTCTTTATTGAATGACCCACATTGAAGTCTTCGGCCAACATTCTAGTTGTTAAGTTTTCATCTTTCACGGTCAAAAATGTCTGGTCGTCGAAATTTGATGGTCGACTTCTTCCTTCTTTATCTGCAAAATTTGCGTCGCCCGATTTGAATTTCTTGAACCATCCTGCAATTTAGTTTTTGCTAATCGTTTCTTTCCGAAAAGGTTCGTTGAGATCGTGGAAAGACTGCTGTATTATAACATTTCTCAAAGTGGTATAGCACAATATGGCGGATATAGATATGATTTTCTATACGTATTTACGCTAACTAAGAAGAGGAGATTATTATTATGAAAAAAATTAAACAAAACGTCAATTTAAAAAAAAAAATAAAGTCACAAAACAGGTGCAATAATGATGCACCGACTCGATAATTTAAGAAAAAATCAAATAGTTTGTGTTCTTGCTATTCGAGGTAGGTTTATTCAAAGCTATTAAAAGAAATATAAGCTAAGCAGTTGATAATATATACTATATTGTCATAAATTAAACTTCAAAGATATAAAAATATAAATTATGCCTCACAGATAAATTAAAGTTTACCTCTATATACAGCAAAAATTACTTTTCCAGTATTCGAAAGAATATGTACCAATTTATAAAAATATGTAATTGTATCTCGGTCTTCTCTATTCAAATATTTAAATCTTTACATGTTTCTCAAATTAGTACATTTTCAAATTTCTGTTTTTCCAAATGTTTCTATTTCCAAATCAATATTCCTTCATTATTATATTCTCCAATTTCTATACATCATCTGACTGTTACATTGAAAAATATTATATTTATATCCCCAAATTACTAGAATTTCTAATTTCTATATTCTCAAATATTTGTATATTCAAATTTTTGTATTGGGAAGTGTTCATATTTCCCATTTTATTTACATATCTAATATTTTTGTTAATAAAATATAATATTAATTGTGTAAATTGTCATTTGAATTTTGTAGCGACCTGACCACTTTAGCTTTACGTCGTTATACAGATAGGAAAAGCAATTTTAAGTTTATCTAATGATTTTAATCCTCGAGTAGTGACGACGATGCGAAGTAAGCAACCATTTTCTCGCGTGAAAACACGCTTATTTTTGTTTTCAACACGATCGCGATAATTGCTGAAGATTCAATCATGATAAGCATATATGTATTTCGTGAGGAAGTACAAGGGAACAGCACTGAAACAGGCTACATGTAAGAACAGGAATAATTATATGTGAAAAGGTTGAAATACCACAAATGCTTAATATTGTTTGCTATAGATAGAATTGTATGATTTTTCAAAAATGAAGGTGTAGTATTGTGACGTCACTCCTCGAAAAAGTCACCGAAATTCATAATTTTATACGATTTTCATAAAAAAAATGGTATGTTTATATTTCTGAGATTGAAAAATTTGAATACGTTATCAAAAACTCAAAACTTATAATGGAGAATTTAATATTATTAATATAAACAGTATTTTTAAATTAATTTCCGTGAAAATTTATTATCTTCCGATTTTTTATAAAAATTACACAATTAAAATGTAATATTAGATATGTCAACAATTTCAAAACTTTTTGAATACTTTTAAATTTTATTTTTTACAATTTTAACAAATATCTCAACAATTCTGCGTTTAGTAGGTCATGTGATTTAAATATAAGTGTCATAGCACGATTCTTTAATTTTTTCAGTGCAACATTGCGTAACAATTTTCAGATTTTTATACTTCGACTTCTAATTATTACATTTCTAGATTAATAAATTGTTACATTTCTACATTTCCTTATTTCCAGTTTTCACAATTCTTAAATTCCCAAATTTCCAAAATGCTTAAATCCTTAGAGCCTCATGTATTGAGGCCCCAAATTCCTAAAGTTCCCTAATTCTTAAAGCTTCATATCTGTAGGCAAAAAAATCTTAAAATTCTCACATTCTTATGTCTCCATATTTTTTAGTTCCAAAATTCTCAAATCCTTCGATCCCCATATTTTTAGACCCAAAATTCCTAAACTTTGCAGATTCTTAAATTCTCGAATTCTTAGGCTCCAAACTCCCAAATTTCCTAGATTCTTAGATCTCCATATCCTTAGGCCCTCAAATTCCTTTTCCATACTTTGGATCCGCAGATCACTGGACTTCCGTATTTTTGAATCTTCAAATCCCGAGATTCCCAAATTGCTAGCTCATCCAAATTCCTACTTTCCCAAATCTGCATTTACAAATTTCTAAATCCTCAAATTCTTAGACTCTAACTCCCCAGATCACCATTTATACAAATCATAAAATTCATAAGCTTTCAAATTTTTAAGCCATCCTCTAACAAATCTCTTAAAATCTCTAAAAACCAACAAGTGGGAGGTCTCTCCCACCTTAGTTGCCATATTTTCTCACTGGAAGTTAGATTTGTTCTTTAGTACCTTGTTCTCCTTCTACTTGTAAGGAAATCTCTTGTACTCTTTCAGTCTACTAAAAATCGTGAATCATCTCGTAAAAATGAGTAGAAAAAACAACTTAACCACTGCTTTTTATATCGTATGACTCACAGTTTTAAACACACGAAAATTTCTATGTGTGTAACTTCCCAACGTTCATTTGTCATTCGAAATAAAACAGTTTACACTGACAGTCATTTGATAAATTATAATAAATACGCCCCGTACCGTACGTCAATTTCGTTATTTAAATAACAATCACTTTCTACGTAATAGAACTGTTCCCTATGCAGACTGCTTCAAAAGGCAGATAATGTTGCTACTCGTGATAGCACCTGTCTGATCAGCTTCTAAACAGCAGCTCAAGAACTCGTGTGATTTATGACATCGTGAATTTCACGTCCGGTGTACGCTCGAGTTTGAAAACATCACGGGTCAAAGTGTTCTCTGCTAGATCAGGAGAGAGTTCTCTGTTAGTCCCGTATGATTGGCACGCGTAAATGGGTGACGACTAAACTGGTGGAACCAAGCTAACAACCAAGTAGAGTTTTCGAGATGATGATGATGATGATGATAACGACGAAAGACGACCATAATGATGATGATGTCTGCGGTAGCGATGGCGGTGACTGAAATGGTAGGGTACATTGAGAATTCAACCCTGCATTCGTCTCTCTATATTTTGATTTCAAATGCGATGACCTTGAACTTGGTGCTGTACTCTCTATGTGCTAATGAATACTCACAAATAGACTTGAAAGATCTCTTTTATTAATATTCCGCTGAAAATATTTAGTATTCCGGCATACAGAATATGTCCGACTCGTATTCAACATTTCTTAACCAACAGAAATTTCTTGACCTTCTTGATAATCTACAGATGCAGTTGGTAACAGACTGGAGGCACATTTAGAATAAAATGAAAATGACAATTTAAAATAATGAATTATTTGAAGCAATTTATTATTTTCATTTAAGGAATAATATAGGGAGAGTAATTTTATTGTATGTGATATTTAAATAGATTATTTTTTAAAAGTTCATTTAAATTAATTAAATCGTTCGAGTGAAATAACAAATAATCTAATACGTAAGATTGTGGCGAGACTATTTGGCATAATAGTTGAATTAGTATACACTTATTTGATCATAAATACGTAAACAGTGTTTATATGTATATTTATTCTTGAATAATACATTTGGTGTGCGAGACACAGTGTGGAAGTTCGTATTTTTGCTACAGTCGTATTTTGTAGTAAAAGAATTAGTATGCGTTTGAGAAATTATTTTAATAAAAGTTTGTTTAAACGTGAAAAGAAACATGGAGTAGATTATTTCATTTCATGGCTAAATATTTATACTGTAATAATTGAAAGACGAATTACATTAATGTTAAATTAAAATAAATCAAAGTACTAACAATAAGTAAAAATCAGAAAATCATTTCAATTAAACAATAATATAACATATAGACAAATAAAGTAATATACGGTACATATCAAAATTAAGCGATCACTAAATTGTTGTTGAAAAATTGGCGATATTAGTTATAAATTAGTACTCCATGAAAAATATTGTACAACAATCTTGTGGAACTCATTTTAAATAGCGAAGCCACTACTTTCATATTCTTCATATGCATTCACAATGGCATTGAAAAAAAACTAGGAGTAATTATTTAAGTTTGATTATGAGAAAATAAAGTTTTATAAATTACGTATTATTTATATCAGGTAATTGAATGTCATCTAAAATTTCAAAAGTTTCTAGTAACTTAATATTCTTACGCAGTCAGCTTTATTCTTCAAAGACTTATTTGCCATACAGAACTTACTTAAGGACAGATTTTGCAAACTTTAAACAAAAATTATATTAATGATATCATAAAACATAACATAATAAAATTATAAAAAGTTAAATATGTTAAGGTGAAAGTATCATGTATATTATCTGATGTTGAATAAGAAATTAAAATACTATACCAGATCCAATAAGAATGATTTTAATAGTAAAATTAATTTTTTTAGTTTATTATTTAAGAAATATAGTACATCACAATTTTCTAATACAGAAATATTACACGCCTCTTCGCATATAATAAGTATAAACGGTTTTTGAAAAATTTAACTATTTATTAAAATTAACTTTTTTTTAAGTTATTATTAATTACTTTTGTTTATTACAATACTTATACTCAATATTTATATACAAACTCATCATAAATATTTTAAAAATTGATTTACCTCCATGTGTTAGCAGCGCGAATTTAAAGTGATTTTTCATAAGTTATGTGAAAAGTGGTTGATTTGTTAATTTATTTCAAAAAACGGAAACAACATACGCGATATATAAGATAATAAAAATCGTGAATATACCACAGGTTACTGCTGTTTCAGAGATGGTAATTAAGGAACAGAAAATTTTCAGATTACATAGTGTTTAAATTAACAGAATTTTAAATTTTATCCCTGTGAATTCTGTTTTTATGAATACTTATGAAGTATGTAACGAAATACTTGCAGACATTAAATAAAATCTATAGGTAAATTACCAAACATCCTAAATAATGTAGTAATTTGTGCTGAAAATTCAACTTTAAAAGACTGCCAAACTGAAATGAATTGTTTGTTTATTAAATAACTTTGCGAATACGTATCTGAATCATTCCTAAGTTATTTCTAAATATCTGTTTTCTGTAATTACGAAAATTAATTCTAATCAATTTTGAGGATAAAGTTGAGTCTCATGTGAGTGAGATATTCCTTCAATGAAATAATAAACTTCATAGATAACTGCACTGCTATAGTTAGAAAGAAAGTGAAGTCACATCAATTTGCTCACAGGCGAGGAATGGCCTTATTCCACCCACTATATTTTCAACACTCACTAGTCGCAACTCTAATAAGAATTTAGAGGTTAGAATACGCATAGGAATGTTAAATTGAAAGAAAGCTAAGATAAATTCCACGATATTTTTGTCGAACATAGTGAGACTTCTGGGACGAGTCGATCTACATTTGTGCGTTTATCTGTACCACGCTATAGGGTGCAATTTTTGGTCTTCTCACTTGAATTTTGTAGGTAAACTTGCTGTATTGATTTTGGCGACAGTCTAAGGACATACCTTTCGTCATCGACGTTGATCGTCGTCAAATCGATAAAAAACAGTGTTTTGGTGCCTTTTTCGATTATTTTTGACACATACAATCGACTAGAATCACCTTAGTAACTCTAAAACTCATCATTGATACTTGGTTGTGATTGCTAGCAGTCGTCTTGAAATAAGAAATAATCCTGTTTGATATCGATTTCGATAGTTTTAAACACGCTTAATCGCTTGGAGCGACTTTAACCCTTTCCCGTGCCATTTATTTATCGGATGCGTCAATCAAGACTAACTATTCAGGGCTGTAATATTAAAGCGAACAAAGAAAATTAAAATGTTGTGAGTATTTTATATTCAAGGATCCTTGATAATGCAACTTATAGTTGGACCTAAATTTCAAGTTGTAGAGTATTCAAAATTTGAGTAAGGTTTGTCACATTTGAGCTATAAGTGCGTCACGAGTGAGACTCGCCAAAGCACGGGAAGGGGTTAACAAATCTCTACATATCATTTTTATTCCACCTATACGTTTACATTAGTTACTCCAAATTTTTAATACATATTCGAAGTCGCGTGAAGCACCTGTCTGTGGACTTACTAGTTTCATGCACATAGAAAACTCGCTTCTCCCTATATGGTATTTTAGTATACCATCGCGGGAGGACGGACATCTTTAAATGGCCTCGCTACCGTCCGATCTCGTAAACGAACAAGGAAAGCCGTGCGTTTAAACCGGACATGTAATTTTCACTTTCAGTCCGCTGGCTGGTTTAATGGAATATGAGGACGCGTAATCGTATACGTCCAAGCGTGTCGCTGTGCTAGAAACGACGCGGTTGGAAGTTCGAGACACTTGGGGACCGGTAGGCTGGTACTGCGATGATGTAACCGAGAGACTCAGTGGGTGTTCCGTGTACAATTGTTCGATGCCTCGTTGCGTCAGTTCAATGCGTCCGTATGACAGATGTGACAGATCTATAGGATAACCTGCCGTCGAATGGTTCGCTTTGCGACTACGTCTCGTTCGCCTATGACTAATTAAGCCGCACGAGCGAGAAATTAAATGGTTCCTTTTTTTTCGCGGGTAATGTGCACGTCGCTTGAATGCGACTGCTGCAATAGCATCGATAGTTTTCAAGTTTAATCCAACTGTCTTTCGAGTATGCGCTCTCAAGAACAAATCTGGCATTCTTGGGGTGAATGCATTCTTCCATTGTAAATGTGTCCTCCACTTAACCCTTAGACGCGCGAGTATTTGTAATGCACGTGGTCGCGCTGTATTTAGCTAATACATATATCAAGTAAATGCATTTCTTTTTTATTATCGTTTTTATTATTTTAATATATAAAAGTTATGACTATCTTTCTCTGCTTTTGATTTAGCAGCTTTATCAAGTGGAAAGAAAATTATCAGACAAATATTATTTTTTATATGTGTTTCTTATGTATTAATTTTTGGTATGTTTGACGAGAAAATTAAGGTTAAAAGTTACATTATTTATTAAAAATATTTTACAAATTTATGAAATTATTCGGACGAATCACCGATTTTGATTTTTGTATTAAAAAATTGATTACAAGTCATATTTGCATGTAACTTTGAACATAGATGGAACAAGGTCAAACCCGGCTGTCGGGCAATATTGCGGTGGCTAGGAGTTGTAAAAGTGAAATCTGCCGATTGCACTTCTAGGAAGGGTTTCAAAAAACATCTGCCGAGAACAACAATAAATCCTCAGAATTATTAAATCTACAATTATTATTCAAAAATCGGTCATGTATCTCGTAGATAAACGCGCGACTAACGGAGGGTTAAGGAATAAGGGGGATAAGACCAATTGGTGGATTTCTGAATTTGAAATTATAGAATGTTACCGATTTGGGAACTTAAAAACTTAGAAATCGGGGAGTTTGATGATTTCACTGTTTTTGATTCTGAATGATTGAAAATATACAAATTTGGGAAATTGAAATTTGCAAATTACGAAACTTGTGAATTTAGGAATTTAGGAATTTAGATATTCAGAAATTTAGGAATTCGGGAATTTAGGAATTTGGGAATTTAGGAATTCGGGAATTTAGGAATTTGGGAATTTAGGAATTCGGGAATTTAGGAATTCGGGAATTTAGGAATTTAGGAATTCAGGAATTTAGGAATTCGAGAATTTAGAAATTCGGTAATTTAGGAATTTAGAAATTTAGGAATTCGGGAATTTAAGAATTCGGGAATTTAGGAATTCGGGAATTTAGGAATTTAGGAATTTATAAATTTAGGAATTCAGGAATTTAGGAATTTAGGAATTCAAAAATTTAAGAATTCGAGAATTTAGGAATTCGGGAATTTAGGAATTCGGGAATTTAGGAATTCGGGAATTTAGGAATTCAGGAATATAGAAATTCGGTAATTTAGGAATTTAGAAATTTAGGAATTCGGGAATTTAAGAATTCGGGAATTTAGGAATTCGGGAATTTAGGAATTTATAAATTTAGGAATTCAGGAATTTAGGAATTTAGGAATTCAGAAATTTAAGAATTCGAGAATTTAGGAATTCGGGAATTTAGGAATTCGGGAATTTAGGAATTCAGGAATTTAGGAATTTAGGAATTTAGGAATTTAGGAATTCAGGAATTTAGGAATTTAGGAATTTAGGAATTCAGAAATTTAAGAATTCAAGAATTTAGCAATTCAGGAATTTAGGAATTCGGGAATTTAGGAATTCGGGAATTTAGGAATTCGGGAATTTAGGAATTCGGGAATTTAGGAATTCGGGAATTTAGGAATTCGGGAATTTAGGAATTCGGGAATTTAGGAATTCGGGAATTTAGGAATTCGGGGATTTAGGAATTCAGGAATTTAGGAATTTAGGAATTTAGGAATTTAGGAATTTAGGAATTTAGGAATTCAGAAATTTAAGAATTCGAGAATTTAGCAATACAGGAATTTAGGAATTCGGGAATTCAGGAATTCGGGAATTTAGGAATTCAGAAATTTAGGAATTTAGGAATTTAGGAATTCAGGAATTTAGGAATTTAGGAATTTAGGAATTTAAGAACTTGAAAATTTAAAAATTTAAGAAATTTGATGTTTGAGTAATTGAAAATTGGATAACACAAAAATATCGGTATTCAGAGAAACAAAAAATTTGAAGATTGGAAGATTTTGGAATTTAAAAAAGATGACGGTTTGAAACTTCCGAAATTGAGAATACGAAGATATTCAAATTTGGGGATTTGAAAATTTAGAAGTTCAGTAATTTCAATATTTAAGAATTTGAAAATTCGAACAATTGAAAATATAAAAGTCTGTGATAATTTATTCATCTGATCTTAATAAAATTAAAAAGTGTGAAAGTGTATAAATTTGAAAATTTCTCTCATATCCAAAAGAAGGCCTTTGCAATACTTGAATACACACTAATGCGAATAAGTGAAGTGAGGACATACGAGAATACCATATGTGAACCTAGGGGAAATCTAACATACACCCGGTTATTCTTGAGCGTAAAGAATATAGACAATGGTTATACTCTTCTTTTACACTTTTCCTTAATCTAGAGAAGCATAGTTTGCACACATGTGTGGACCTAGCAATGTGTAGTTAGTTTGTTCGAGGATTACTCGAGAGTAGGATGGTTCGGATATTTATACGCAAAATACCCAGCCGAGTACACTGTGAAGGGCAGGTATTAAATCAGCCAAGCTTATTCTATAATCAGCCGGTTGAACTGTCCGGACATTTTATCGGATTAGTTAATGGCATGGACGCGTATGACAGGATGATTTCACTTTTCTTTTTGTGGAAAGCTGTTGCGATTTATCTTGATGGATATCCGATTGAACACTTATTGTTCATTGTTATAAGATGATATAAAATGTTATCGATACTTTCTCGTTACTAAGCGTAATTGGTGAAATTTGATGTTAGGGAAATCAGAAAGAATTATTTCGACCAAATTATTGATAAATAAATTGTACTAATGTAGAAAGGTATGACAAAGATTTAAAATATTTTTTATCTACTTAGTTTTATAAATCAATATATAAGAATGTGCTAAATTATGGTATTAATAAGAATGAAACCCCTAGGAATATTTTGTAACGCAATTTTGAATGTTATAATGATTTTTTTCGTAGAAGTTCTCAATGATCGTTGTAACACCGTGATGGGCAGATTGTGTCCGTTGAGAAGGTCACAGGTACTGTTATGTACGATCTGTGCAATGATGAGATGCCAGTTGTCCATAACGATTTCAAACTTCCAAGTTTAGAAATTTGATGATTTAATATTTTAGTATACTTTAGTATACTCAATATATATTTTAGTAATATTTTTGGTATTTCTGTATTTCAGTAATTTAGTCATTTTTATAGTTTGGTGGTTTGGTAGTCTGTCAATTTGGTAGTTTGGTAGTTTTGATACTTTCGTGGCTCAGTAATTTGGTAATTCGGTAGTGTGGTAATTTAGTAAATTGTTAATTTGGTAATTTAATTATTGATAATTTTTTAATTTAAAAATTAATTTGCAATTTGGCATTTATGTATTTCCATATTTCGATATTTCGGTATTCTGGTATTTTGGTGTTCTCGTGTTGTAGTATTTTGGTATTTTTGTAACTCGGTAATTTGTTAACGTGGTAATTTGGTGAATTAGTAACATGACAATGTGGTGAATTGGTAATTTGGTACCTTACTTTGGTATACTTATATATTGTTATTTTGGAAAATTCCTTAGACTGGTAATTTTATAACTTTATAACTCGATAACTTGATTTTGTGACAATCTGATAATTTGATAATTTGGTAATTTTACAATTTGATAATTCGATAATTTGATAATTTAGTAATTTTACAATTTGATAATTCGATAATTTGATAATTTAATAATTTAATATCTCCGTATTTAAAAAATTTAGAAATAGTACATCTTCAAATTTAAAAATCTAGAAATATTCAAATTAAAAAATTGACTACTTATCACTGCCAACAAGTACGTGCTAATTACACAGCTATGCTCCGCGCTCTCGTAGGATCTTTCGCCATTTTTCCTAGGGAATCCAACAGTACTCGAGTATATCTATAGCTTTAAAAACAAACAAGCGACGAAATCTAAGAACATGGAAGTAAATCTTTCGATGGCGTGAGCTAAATGTTCGTGAATGTCGTTCTCCGCTACACTTTCTCTGATCGAGTCATGTGCAGATAGCTACTGCGATAAATCTGTGTGTGTTGATAACGTGCTCTACAAGGACGCAGAAATCGAAACGTTTGACATAACAACGTGGAGAAGGAGATCGAAATCGGACTGAATGAATAAAGTATAGATTATTTGCACAGCATTTCTAAAAATAAGAACAAAAGGAGAATTAATGCCACATTTAAGGCAATAAATAATATGATATACATATATCCCAATCTTTTACCGCGAAACTTTGTGAAAACATTCTGAGCAAATGATTTATTAAATCATTTTTTAATTGTAGAAATCTGATAGTCCCTACTTTATTATTAAATTGCAAAAACTTAAAACATATCCAAGTATGCTAGAAATGTATAAATAATATACTAAAATGATAAAAATGTAGATGCTTTTATACACTTATCATAGAATTGTGCAGGAAATACAAACACAATAACGAAAAATTCATATAAACATGTGAACTATTTGAACTTGTTTCAAAGTTGTAAACGTTTTTGTGTTTCAATAATTCCTAATTGTTTATTTTCGGAAACGGTGACTGAAATAGCCACCTTTGACCTATGTTGAAGCTTCTTAAAAAATTTTAAATATTTTGTTTCAGGTATTATGTTAAATTTTTTAGCAGCCTTGTTACATACACGAAAGATATATAACATACATGATATGAAAAAATACTTAAATTTACTGCAATAGAGTTTTAGAACCTTTCTGATTCATTCATAAATGCAGGTGTATTTGTTAATAATGATACAATTTTGTATTCAATAATTGCAAATTGTAAAATGTATGTTACATATAGAAAGCAATAAGATTCGTTTAACAATATTTAGTGTTCTTTAATAGCAATGATTTAATTACAACGTACATATTCATTTTATTCATTGAGGCGTCTTTACCGTGTCATTCAAAGCTGTGAAGTTGGAGGCAAATACTCACGTGCTCGTAGATTAAACGCACCCATCTAAGCACTTGTTTGAATTGTTCTGTAAACCAATAAGTAAACTTTGATGTTTCGTACTATAAATTTGTATAATTCGTTTTTAACACGTTCACTACCAGTAGTCAATTGGATACTCGTCCATTATAGACCATACTTCATTCTTTAGTGGAAAAAATAATATGTCTACTGTACGTTGTTTGCATATTATGCAATAAAATCAAACTCTGTGGTCTGTAAATTGACGTTTTTGGACACTCAAATATACGATGAGTCAAAATTAAAGTAAAACTAAAATTAAATATCAGATGTTATGTAAAGACATTCAACTAATATCAATCATCACATCGCAACTTTCAGAATTTTTGCATGAATAATTTACTATCTATAGATTTTACCAAGTAGCACCAATTGGAATTTTGGTCACAGTGATGCGTTGATACATTGAATACTTTTACATAATGAGGAAACTGTTAAATAAAGTGGTCCCAAAGAGGGTGAGAATCATGGCTAAAACGTAGTTAAAGACAAGGATTCAGTATAATTATAGTTTAAGTAATTCTGATTATATTTTGCACAATCAATAATCGTTGAAGTATAATTGCATATTCAGTACCGATATTGGATGTTATTCATGTAATACACAGTATGTCTGAAAGCAATGATCCTATTATTATCAAGTTTACAAAGAAAGGATTACAAGATTAGTAATTCGTTAACGTTAACTATGTCAAAAAGTTTTGTATTGATATGTATACTGTATGTCCGAAAAGTAACGGAACTTTTTAAATTTAAGGAACACTATTAGCGACATCTATAAAAACAACATGCTATCCGAAAACAGTATTCCTCCCCTACAAAACAAAACAATCATTATTTGAATCGAGCAACGAATTGCAAACTTAAAGCGGTTAAAGCGACAGAACCTTTCGTCACCGTGTCACAAAATCACGATGGAGCAAAGAGCGAATATTAAATTCTGCTCGGTAAAGCTTGGTAAAACTTTTACAGAAACATTTGAATTAATGAAAAATGTTTATGGCGACGATTGTTTATCCCGTACATGTGTGTTCGAGTGGTATAAGCGATTCCAGGATGGTCGTGATACTTTGGAAGACGACCCAAAGCCAGGTTCTGGGTTTTTCTAAATTCTAAACGATTCTAAAGGTATTATACTTTGGGAATTCGTTCCACTGGGACAAAATGTTAATGGCGAATATTATCTGGGTGTTGTGGAACGTTTGTGGAAAAGAATCGTTCGTGTGAGGCCCGAATATCGGAGCGCCAGGGAGTTGGTTTCTGTTACATGATAATGCACCATGTCACAGAACTGTCGCAGTTCGTGAATTTTTAGCGAAAAAACAAGTCTGTGTGCTCCAACATCCTCCATATTCGCCTGACTTATCTCCATGCGATTACTTCCTTTTTCCAAAATTGAAATTAGCCATGAAAGGAACGTTTTATGACACTGTTATACAAGTCCAAGCAGCTGTGACAATGGTGATTGAAGCGATTCCGCAAAACGACATAAAAAAATCTATGTTAACATTGCCTGAGCGTGCCCAGCGGTGTATTGATGCGGAAGGGATGTATTTTGAATAAAAAAAAATTAATTTTGGCAAAATAACTAATACTTTTTTTTTATTTAAAAATTTCCGTTACTTTTCAGACATACTGTGTATATCGCTAAATAATATTGGTCTACTAACGTTTACAGTGGACACGGTCCGAGTACACTATGTATTTTATCAACTAATAAAGTTTTCCTAGTTATTACATTAAAGTGAACTTACTGATATAACTTTTGAACCAATGAATTCCGACATTCAAAATTATTACATTTCGTCTGAATTTATTCAATCCCGTCAGATTACGTAAAAAAAGTTAAAAAAATGGTGTTCCAAGATAAAGTTTAACTTTCGAATGAATTTTGGCACTGATATAAAGTATTATTTCACGAATAAATTTTAAGAAACTTGGAATCATGTTAAAATCAAAATAAAAAACTATTTTTTATTTGTTATTGATGCGAAGCAAAGTTTGACGAGTTACAAATAAAACGTAAAAAATTTTAAACTTGAAAAAATTTTTAATTCAGAATTAACAAATAATATTTGTTATTAATGGAAATAGGATATGGTATATATAGTTTAAAATAAATTGTTCACATGAAATTATATAAGACTGAATCTTTATTGCACTAAACACGAACGATGTCTGCACTGAACGAAAGCTAAAGCAGAAGTGAAAATATCAAAAGAGAAAGCTTGGAAGAAGAAAAACATCTATTGGGCCCTCTTGAAGGAAAACTCAGAGAAGTGCCCATGTGCTGTTTATTACTCGGCCCTTTCCGGAGAGACAAACTGCAGGCCTTCAATTTCTGACCTGAAGACTGTTAAACTATAAAAGACATTGTCACTGTCCTTCGACACTCGACTTATTTTTGCAGCTAGATATTCCAACAGGCCCCCTCAAAAATAAGTCGATGTTCTTCACACAAATCCAATTAAGCTATTACCGTGCAGATCATCCTTCTTGTGTTTATATATTGACTCTACCTCTGGGAGCAAAATACAAATGGTCCAACATTTGTTGCAAGGGAATGGGGAAACCCAGAAAAACCCATCCAGACCATATAAGCTACATCTAATATATATATACATATAATATAATCAAATTTCATTTATTAATTATATTAGGCCCATTCCTTTCCTAAGTTCCTGGAATTTATTTCCTAGCAACGGCTTCGTCAATATATCGGCTAGTTGATCACCTGTGGGAATAAATTCAAGTTTTATTACATTCTTTTCAACTTGTTCTCTTGAAAAATGATACTTTATGTCTATGTGTTTCGATCGTTTGTGACTGCTAGGATTATTTGCAATATTAATACAACCCATGTTATCTTCGTATATCACTATTGGATCAGAGACACTTATATTAACACTTATTGCCAATGATTTTAACCAGAGCGCCTCTCTGACAGCTTCAAAAAGCGCCATATATTCGGCTTCTGTGGATGAAGCAGCTACTGATGTCTGCTTTTTAGTATTCCAACAGATTGTACATTTTTCATACAACTTGAACATATATCCCGTTGTGCTCTTTCGATCCGTATTTTCACTACCTCCCCAATCTGAATCTACATAGCCACTCAATAGATTTTTATAATTATTTTTAACATATGTTAATTTAATTTCAGCTGACCCTTTAAGATATCTAAGAACCCTTTTAAGGTTTTGCCACAATTCTCTATTATTTTTACTTGAATACCGACTTAAAATATTTACGGCTATACTTAAATCGGGTCTTGTACAAATCATTATATACATCAAGCATCCAATTAAATTCCGACAAGGTGCATTATATTCTACGTCCGAATTTAAAGCGATATAATCCAATACACTTGGAAGAGGTGTGCTAACGGGTTTAGAATCTAACATATTAAATTTCTTAAGAACAGTCTTAATATATGCACTTTGATCCAATGTTATTTGTTCATTAGTTCTTCTAATTTTTATACCAAGAAACAATTTAATTTCATTTAAATCTGTCATTGAGAATCTATTTTTCAAATAATTTTTGAAATTTTTCATTGTGTCAGACTCAGCAGTTATTATCACTAGATCATCCACATATAATACTACATATATATTCTTCAATATATTCTTTCGATCTAAAATATAAATACAACGATCTGCTGATGAATTTCGGAAACCTTTTTCTACAAGAGCTTTTTCAAACATCTCAAACCAGCACCTAGCTGATTGTTTAAGACCATACAAAGCTTTATTCAATTTACACACTTGATTATTATTATCACATTTAACACCTTCTGGAATTCGCATATAAATTTCTTCCCTTAAAATACCGTTCAAAAATGCCGTCTTCACATCCATGTGATGGACTAATAAATTATTCTGATTTGCAAAGGCCATAAAAAATCTGAAGCTTGATATTCTAGCTACAGGTGCAAATGCTTCATTATAATCTTCTAAATATTTCTGACTGAAACCACGAGCCACTAGCCGAGCTTTATATTTCAACGGATTTCCAAATTCATCATTTTTGATCGTGAATACCCATTTACAATCGACAATATTCTTATCTTTTGGCTTCGATACCAAATCCCAAGTCTTATTAATAACTAATGAGTTTATTTCATCTGCAATCGCTTGTTCCCACTTAACTCTATCTTCTCTAGTTTTAATTTCATCAAATGAGGTAGGAATTTTCAAAACTATTGACTGTGCGCACAAAAGATAATCATTGTCAATATCCAATTCATTATATGACATAGGAGGAAGATGCTTAATCCTATCACTCCTTCTAGGTTCTATATTATCTTTTAATTCATTTACTTGATTTTTGTCCGGTCCCGACACTCCTATTACATCTGTTTCAGTTACAGATTTACTATTCCCTTGATCTAACATTACTTTTGTTCTCGGCTCTACCACATCTGATTCATTGTTATCAGATTTCCTTTTCTTTAACCCATCTGATTTTTGATTATCAGATTTATTAAACTCACACTGTATATCTACTGATTTTGGCACCTCACGAGATGCATCAGTTTCACATAAATCACGTTTTAAACCAATTTCCTTTATTACAGGCCGAGATTCTAAGTAATTAGTTTCATCTACTACCACATCTCTTACTATTTCAAATTTCCCATTTTCTACGTTCCACACTTTATATACATTTGGTGTAAATCCTACCAATATACACTTATAAGACTTTTCGTCAAATTTCGACTTCCTAACTTTATTATGCACATAAACCGTGGAACCAAAAACCTTTAAATATTTCAATTTGGGCTTTTTATTATGCCACAATTCAAATGGGGTTTTATCAACAGTAAGAGCTTTCGATGGGGTTAAATTAATTAAATACGTAGCAGTTAAAACTGCTTCTCCCCAAAACTCTTTTCCTAAACTTGCACCGTTTATCATTGCACGTGCTTTTTCCGTTATAGTCCTGTTCATGCGTTCTGCAACACCATTTAATTGTGGAGTTCGCGGGACCGTCTAGTGATAACTTATTCCTTTCTGTATGCAATAATTTTTCATTTCATTTGATAAATATTCTTTGCCATTATCACAGTATAGATTTACAACTTTCACATTAAAACGTGCCTCACTTTTTGCAATATAATCTTTAAAAATTGTAAATACGTCCGATTTATTTTCTAGCAAATATGTCACACAGTAATGCGTATACTCATCAATGAAAGTAATAAAATACTTTTTATCATTAATCGTAGAAGGAGTGATTGGACCACAAACATCAGTATGAACAATAAATAATGGTTGCGTAATGTGACGTTTATCTTTTGCCTTTTCAAATGGCAATTGAGCTTGTTTCCCTTTTATACAGGCTTCACATAAACTATCGTCTGGAATTACTTTTTCAAGAAATGTCACATCTTCTACCATTTGTTTATTTTTCAATTCTAAAAATTTCGTTTTTCCTATATGCCCTAATCGCCTATGCCATAACTCATAACTATTTACAATTCTATTTGACATATGAGAATGATATAAATTTACCCTTTTACCTGTAATCTCAAAATCTACAGAAATTAACTTATTTAAGGGCTTACCATACATTATTGTTTTACCGTCTTTAGTTATTTCAACGCCCCTTTCATCAAAAGTAATCCTCATCCCTTTCTGCTGTAATTTCCTTACGGATAGTAAATTGTACGGTACATCCGGGCAGTACAATACTTCTTCTAAGACGCCGTTGACTCCCATGTTGGTGGTTACAGGTACCTGTCCTTTCTTCAAAGCCGTTATGAACTCCCCATTCTTCGCTACAGAAATCCTAATTGGTGGATCAAGCACACGTACGCTTGAAAACACCTTTTCCTCGTTAACAATGTGGTCCGACGCTCCTGAGTCCAAGATAAATGATAATTTTTCACTTTCCATTACTTGATAATTTCCAGTCATGAACGCATAACCGGATACATTATCACTGGTTGTTGCCTGAGTTGTTTGGACCATTTGTACATTATGATTTTTATTGTGTTGTTCTGCTTTATATTGCAGTCTCTTTTTATAATAATAACATTCCCTGATTTTATGTCCTTTTCTCCCACATTGATGGCATTTTCCAGCGAATTGTTGCTTATTCGGTTTGAATCCAGTCATTTTTCTTTTGTTACCCCAACGGTTTCCTCTTCTAAAACGGGTGCTCTCAAAATTGTTTGGACGGTGGTTTTCTACTTGAGTATGCAATACTTTTGTGCTAGTATCTAACTTCTCACTTCTGATCCTGGTCTCATGATCAAAAAGTCTTTTCTTGACTATATCCAGTGTAATCTTTCCTTCGGTCATCATTGTTTCTATGACGGTTGATACGGTGTCATACGCTTCAGGTAAACTGGATAATAAAATCGAAATAATTTCATTTTCCCGCACTGTCACTCCCGCAGCTGACAATTCAGTTATTAAATCGTCAAATATTTCAAAATGGTCTTTTAACAAACTGTCACTTTTCATTTTTAATCTTAATAGTCTCTTCCGAATAGACAATTCTGTAGCAGTACTCTGGCTTTCGTACACACTATCTAAATTCAATAAAATCGATTTCGCGGTACTTCCCGCAGTGTCATATTTTAAATGCGTATCCGCCAAATATTGCACGATGGTACACTTAGCAATACGCTCTGCCTTAGACCATTCTTCGGTGAGCGGAGTTGGTGGTTGCTCATCAACAACTTTTAAAACATCAAGTTCATATAATAGATTACGAACTCTATGCTTCCACGCGTTATATTTCGTACCACTAAATTGTGGAATGTTTCTTCTGTTTGACGCATCCATTGTCAAAGTACTTTACACTCAAACGATTAAAATACTGTACTATTAAACACTAGAGCAAACACACTTTCAACAAACACCTGATAAATACACTTAGTTCTATATGCAATAGTAAATGAAAAACTAAATTAATTAACACACTCAATACACTTAAAAACTATACGTGTCCTGGGCCCATAACCTAATGGAAATAGGATATGGTATATATAGTTTAAAATAAATTGTTCACATGAAATTATATAAGACTGAATCTTTATTGCACTAAACACGAACGATGTCTGCACTGAACGAAAGCTAAAGCAGAAGTGAAAATATCAAAAGAGAAAGCTTGGAAGAAGAAAAACATCTATTGGGCCCTCTTGAAGGAAAACTCAGAGAAGTGCCCATGTGCTGTTTATTACTCGGCCCTTTCCGGAGAGACAAACTGCAGGCCTTCAATTTCTGACCTGAAGACTGTTAAACTATAAAAGACATTGTCACTGTCCTTCGACACTCGACTTATTTTTGCAGCTAGATATTCCAACAGTTATTAATTATCCAAATAACGCCTAGCACTATCTAGCATTATTAGGTGCAGTTGTAAAGGTAATCGTAAGGCGAGCAATTAATCTCTAACATGAGATAGCACGTACAAGAATCAAATAAGAAACTTAACATCAATGGGATCCTAAACAGCTAAGTAACTGCAAAAAAATAGACGGAATTAAAAAGTCGGTAAAATTATCTTCCCATATTCATCACTTTTATCTCATGAGTTGCTCGTAGGGTCAGCCAACGACAGAAACACTTTCATGTGAGATCATGGCACAACCTGGAACACGATAAATTACCTCGTTTCGAGAATGGAGCTCGAAAAATCCATTAAATCCTTGCTTTACAAATATATTATCATTATTATTATTATCTATTATTTATTGATTAACAGGCAAGTAATATATAAAATATATAAAGTAAGTGTATGTAACATCGTTATGTTAATGTTTGGAGCATATAACCTACTTTTATATAGTCATGAATACTACTGTATAGTATACTATTACATAGAAAATACACTCACTAATTTCAACCTAACTGAAATTTGCTAATGGCTACTACATCTATATGTATATTCATTATATCATAAGTTTGTTTCTTTTTAAGCAATGTATGGAATTAGTATTTTCCCATATACAGTGAAGAGCAAAAGTGAACACACCTACGATATTTTTACAAAAATTAATTTTTATTTAATGTTTGCATACAGATTACCAGGAAACAAAATATATAGTATTAAATACAACATTTTAGGTTTTTAAGAAAATTTAAACAATCGTGATATTATTATTTTGATAAAGACACATTTTTTCCGTGTGATCGGTTTTGCACCCCAATTAACTTTCAAAGAAACATTTCATATTTTTATACATTTATTATTTCGTCCACGAGCCTTTTGCCTTCATAGCGGCTTGAATGCGTTTAGGCATACTTGAAATTATATTTTTACTTGGAAATATAGTTATTTCCAATTTGCATTTTTTAAAGGGTATATTCAATATGGGGTACTTCACTGAAAAACGATTGAGATTTTCTGAAAGTTACTCAAAAATCTAAAGTAATTTTACTATTTATAAAATTGTATAACATTAATGGGAACTTTAACAAAAGTACTTCCTCGCTTGCTTGAGTCATTAAGAAACAAATTTAAAATCGTTGAACCTTGGAGCATCGTACAATAATATTTTTGCATGATACAAGTACTGAATTATAGAAACCTATAATTATGTCTATGTAAAGCCAATACAGTTTGGTTAACTTAAACTTATTTAAGTTTAAAATTTTTTTAATATTCAAAATATGTAGAAATGTTATTATTAACAAAATTTCAACTTGATTGTGTTACGTTCCGAACAGAAATATTTTCAAAATTTCCTTTGTAGTTTTCACCGACCGGATGCGTATCGATAATGCACACTGCATTCTGGGAACACCCTAATCGTACGCAGTAACGGTTTTTAATGTTTATTAGATAGACTATCTTCTGGCAACTAAACTGAGATTGTTAATATAGCACATTCCTTCCTTGGAATCAACGTGGTCCCACGGTCCAAATCTTAGATCAATTTACTTCTTCGAACCGCTCAATATAAACAAAGAGTGCGCTCGTGTGGTCCGATAACGCCAAGCGTTCTGGAATGTCTCTCGTGGATCCACGATGCGACAGTAAATTACAATAGAAATTGTTCATAGATCTGCATTGTACTGATATTGTAAGTACTTATACGCCAGTCAGTCCTACAATAGTTAAGGTACCGAGCGCAATTAATCCACATAATTGTAAAGATTATTCAATAATTAATAAGACATCAATCCATGGCTCGAGAGTAAAGGAAGGAATTATATAGAAAGAGAGGAAGATAAGGACTGGACAAGGGAGGAACGCACATGCACCCACCACCACCTAATTAACGAATCACGGTCCCTTACGCATTGGCCTCGCAGCCTAATTCGTTAGGCGCATATCAACGCAATGTAAACAATTTCGGACTAGGCTCTCTGGTCTTCTCCGAGAGGTACAAGTTGCGACACTCTTCGACGTACAATCGCGAGGTGCGTGTCAGGGGTCCGTGAAGTGGATTAGAGACGAGTTTGTCATTAATTTTGTTAAAATTACAAGTTAGGGCAAAGACTCTATCTTCACGAATTTTTCAATTTCAATTTCAATTTATTTTATTTTGCTATTATATTTGTTTCATTTTCATTTCTAGTTCTATAGTTCATTTTGTTTAACTTCATAATAGTTCAAGTTTCTTAAAGGTTTTAACTGGTGAATTGGTTAACTGTGTGTGTGTTTCTTCCTTCAGGAATCGAGGCATTGCAGAATATTCGGGATACATACATATATACATATATATATATATATATAATTTCAAAATTTAACCTAACACATTTATTTGGGTGAGTTATATTTTCCTTTACTCTTCCAGCTAGTTTGTATGAATATTTTCGGCAAGTAGTTTCCAGTAGTTAACAATTAACTGTGGGATTTCCCTAACTGGAAATTCTTAAATTTGTTGTTATTTGAAAATTGTTTATCCTTCCAACTCCGGAATTGCGTAACATTAATGTCAACATCGCCAATATTTTCTTTCGTTTAAAAATTAACCATTTGTGAATAGCAATATATTGTATACACTATCCTTGAAACATTTCTTTTATAAAAATTTAATCTTTTATATGTCCTGAGTTATTTGTTCATTACAACTTTTCCTTTATTGTTTCCTGACTATTCCATAAATTTGCGATCTAATGAAAGGGCCCGTATGGGACTAGCGTATCTCCGAATCCACACAACATAAAGACCCGGTTACAATTGATTTTGTTAGGGCAAATATTTTTCTGGCTTTATACGCGCGCACACCGCACGTAACAATTGTTAATTACCAGGTCTTCTTTGAGCTCTAAAACATTTGTCTTACTTGCACAACGTAAGGAAGTATATTTATCTACGGATGGTTAAGATGTGTTAGACAATAGCAAACGTAGAGGAGAAAAAAACAGAAGTTATTTATGACTCAACCCAATATCATCGATCACATGTTTCGGTCCAAGTCCATCGTCTTCAAGTCGCGGCTTGTCCTTTGTATAGAACGACATTTGACCCCGACCACCCTTTCGACTCTTACGTCTCAATCCGTGAACGTAGTACACGATGTTCGGGCTGATCGAACGCCTCATCCCCGTGGATGTCGCTTCCAGTATCTTGCTTTCAGATCGTGGCTCGATCGAAATGCGTTTAGTCACGATTCTGCCAGCCGACAGTCGTATTAGCGTGCAGACCATCAGCATACCTACCGACAGCCTAAAAGGTTCCTTTGGGGAACGAGATACCGGAAAAAAGTCGCGCGTTGTTCTGTAATTAAAAGAGAATACGCCGATCGGTCGATTTTTATTGATTATGGCCCACCGACGAATTTCGATGAGGATATTACGCCAGCAAATTCGAAGAATCATTCTGAATCCACACCGTTATATATGCAAAGAACGACAGTTTCAATACTTCCCTACGCTTAAGATTAATTACTCATTTATTTAATGGCATTGGAAAAAACACAAGTAAATTGACATATTTGACATGGTATTTGTTTACAAAGTATTCAGTTTCATTGACTGTTGCGAACTTATGTTATTAATTAAAGTGCATGCAACATTTCGAAATATCAGATTTTTGTATTGATATTCACGGAATATTAAATGGTATCTAGTACAATTAGCAGAATTTGTGTGTTATATGACACTATGTGTGACTCTTTCAACTTTATTTGCGACAATTTGAATAACTTTAGAAATTTTATGTATTCTTTATATATTAAACTGGCAGTTAATTGTATTTATTAAAGAACATGCAATATAATAAATCAATAAATAAATTACTGCACACGTAGACGCACGACGGCTTGACATCGGACCTGATGGCACGATTAATATAATAATTGCACTTATAGCAAGCTATCGATACTATTTACATACATTATTTAGAGCATTTCTAAGACTTGAGATACATTCCATTACAAAATGTCTCACTTAAGTAGAACATCTAAATAATTCATACTGCTATTGAAAAAAGGAAATAAATAACTATGATAACTATTAATATCATTTATTTAAAATATTTAAAAAGATCAACTTTTCATACACTGTTAGAAAAGATAAAAGTTCATCGATAAATCAACACTCAGTCATCTTTCGTCTTCCGAATCAGTCAAACATGAATGAAACGCGTGTCCTTTACAGATCAACGTTTACAACTGGTTTATTTATTCTCATGGCAACTAGTGGCAGCGAAGAAACTAGCTAAGTCAATATCATTCCGCAATTTATTAAACGTGTTAATGTCATTGCAGTGCTCAAAAAACAGGGATATTCGAATTTGAACAGCCGCAAACGAGCAGTTTCACGCGATACTTGTACCGAATCAGGCACATCCCTTTCGAGGTGTCCTTCACACCCGACAAGGCCGGTGTACCGCACGCTGGTTGGCTGTCCCTTTGTGCACCGCGCATTCCTGCCTGTCTTTAATTATCGGCTCTTTCAGCGGTCAAAAAAAGTCAGGCTACGCAAAGCCCAGCGACGTAATAACGAGCAGCAAAAGGAAGGGGCTGGTTGGTGGTTGGCCTGCCGCCTCGTCGTCGGCTTACCTTGACGAGGATTCCACCGGTGGCTTCGATCTAGCCTACCCACGCAAAAATAAAAAGCGAAAACCCCCTTTACAAATGGCGTCCAGGTGTGTAACTACGGTAACGGCACGCCGACCGGCAAGAGAATACGGAATGCGTACAGACCAGCTACACGTAGGGGGTTAAAGTCGAACGAGTTAGGTATGCGGACTGCTACAGACATGTAACTGCCGTGGGGGCCCTCCTTTTTGTGCCGCCACGGAGTTACTGCTACAAGAAAATAACATCATTACACCTATAAGGCTGCTGCACCGCCACGGGATCATGCGCGTTCGAGTTCGGTGCTACGAAAGGGGACACGCGTTCGCAGCTTTTCACGGAAGTGAACATGGAAACAGGAGATTCGTGTCCACCACACGACAGGACCGGACGTAAGTCATTTGCGACAAAACTCATATAATCAGCGGTTGCTAACACATTGTCTATCAGTAAATAGCCGTGTCATTGGCTATTCTTTCGGGATTGAATGTGAAAGTGAAACCTAAACAAACTTTAAAATATTTTATTTATACGTAATGAATTCATACGAAAATTTCTATATATCATATATCAGCCTCTACATCATGCAATTCTTGTTCTAAACTTTTTTTTATCAGATAGCTGCAGGTGGATGAAGAGCATTGCGTCGCATTAAATATAACATCCTGTAAATCTTCGATATATCTCCTATATAACTATACGATTGACGTATTCGTAATACTAGGACTTATAAAAATCCAAATATCAAGGGAAGTAATTTTTCCTATAATAAAGGGGACACGATTGAACCCGACGAAGAAAGCTTTTGCAATATTCTATGATACTCTAAATTTAAAAATTTTAATAACTGATATAAGTGTTAACATGAGTTAACTTGCGGTAGGTCAACAGTAGGTAATCAATCCACATGGCGGTTTTTTCACATCCAGAAATCACTTTTCTTTCATTAATTTTTTCCCTAATATTTTACAACACTAAGGTTGCTAGTATTCTCTGTATAGTGAAGGATGAATTGTAGCATGTTTATTCATTTAAAATTTTCTAAACCTAAGATCTAGACTCTTTTCATATATTATACAAGATAAAAGTGTTGTACACAATAAGGATGTTATATACGTTCAATATAAATGATTAGTTAATAATTATTAAATTATCAAACAAATCTATAATATATCCAAAACTGTCACATTCAAACCTGATGTGTCATTGATTGCTCCCAATAACTGCCAGTTCCTTGAATTACGATCGTATAACTGCGAGCCCCTTTAACTATGATCATATAACTGCCAGTCTCATTGGCTGCCGTCCGATAACTGTCAGTCCCTTTAATTGCAACCATACAATTGCAAGTAATTGTGACCGCGTAACTGCTGCTTCGATACGTTGGGATTTATTAATTGATTTTAACACATGACGGATTCTCTGCAATTTTATAATAATGGAAGTTGTATGATATCATACCAACTGAAGTATCAAATATTCAAACTTATACGTTATTAAGTTTTCAAATATTCAAACTTATAAATTATCAAATTGTCAAGTATTCTACCTTAGAAATTCCGAAGTATTAAATTACCAAAATCTCAAATATTCAAATTTATAAATTCCTCCCTAGTTCCAAAATTGCCCAAGCTACAAATCCCTAAGTTTTCAAATTCTAAAACTTACAAATTCCGAAATCACAAAACTCCGAATTTATCAAACCACCAAATCTACAAATTACCTAACTTCTAACTTACCGTACTACCAAAATCTCAAATTTCTAAATTTCACAATTTTTAAATTTGCAAATTCCCAATGTCTCAAATTTCAAAATTACCGAATGATAACAATTCTTGAATTCCCAGGCGAGAAAAATATTGCACTGTTGTTTCCGGTTTCTTCATCACCAAACAGAAATGAGGGAATAATAAATAATTATTTAAAGAAAACAAAGAGGATCAACGATTCATAACTCTATTTCTCTCTTCAAGCCTTTAACTTTTTGCTAGCTTGCGTTCAAAGATGAAATTTGCATATCTCTGAGCCATCGCCAACGATAACGTTGCCAGCGCTGGCGAAATTAAAACAGGTGCAACAAAACGTGCGGTATCACGCGAACTGGCTGCAATAATCTATGATACATCGCGTATTTATAAATAATCATCGTGCCTCAGACGGGCACGATATTTTAGAATATCAATTTCATCGTAATAAAGCCAACAGCTTGGCGAAGGAAACAAAGTAAAACGTATCCTCACGATATATCCTTCGGCATTTCCTTCCTGATAAAAGAATGCAAAAGAGTGAAAAGCATGAAAGAATGCCAGCAGCGTCTACACTCATGAATAAAATTACTAAAAGTAGGTATATAAATGCTCACGACGTTATAAGACGTTTTCAGAGAAATGTGATTTGTTTTATTATGCCAAGATTGGCCAATTTCGTAGGAGAAATCGTATCAATTATCATAAATATATTTTTAGTATACGTGAGAAAGTCCATCAAATACGTTGCTCGCTATTCTTTACTTCAATTTATTATAATTTAATATATTATTTATTATACTTTAATTTACTTGTATTCCATTTTAATATATTTGTTATATTTTAATTTACTTGTACTCTAATGTTTATTAGACTTTAATTCATTATTATTACATCATTATTGTATTAGGATGAATTTATAACAAACGAACACGACTATTGAGTAAGAACATCATGCAAATGTAAGTAAATGCCTTGCTCTTGGTATGTCCTTAATCGTTTAGTATACATGTTGGCTTAGATTGGCAACTAAATTCACGGCTTTGTCACCCGTGTATCGAGCACCAAGAAATATGTATACATAAATCAAAGAAACAGTTAATAAATCAGTAGTGATCCGAATTTTGAGTTCAAACTAAGGTGTCCGTAACGGATAACCTAATGCTATCTAACCAACGAACAGAATCGACAAATCGGATTACTTCAAAGTGCAAGGTTTAGATCCGGATTTCGCGATTGTCAGACAACTATTTTAACATCTAAGCTATCTTGATGGTTGACAGAATTTTTCTAATCCTGGTATTAGAAAATGTTTATCAGGTGTCCTATCTTGATCATACGATCGTTCGAAATATTCCACCTTTTTCGTTCTGTTAACGAGAAATCTACATTCAGAATAACGTTGTGTAAAAGACAAAATTTTGTCAAAAACTTATTCTTTATAACTTCCTTAATAAATGTATAGTAGATCAGTATAGTATTAGCGTAAGAGGATTTAGTGTGATAAATATACTTAAAAATTCAAGTATTATTGTAATATCTATCACGAGCAATTTTAATAACGTAATATGTAATACATGTCATGCAATTCTTCAGCTTCTCTGAAATAAAGTGATTATAAGAAAATAAGATATGTCACTCTTTTAGTTTTATTATACATTACAGTAAGTTAGAATCTTGTATATATTGTATAGAAAATTGTATATATTGATAGTTTAATATATATACAACAATTTTTTCTACCGGGTTAGCCAATAAGTATACCCAACCACTGACTTACACTCATAATGCATTCTTCAGAAAACCGTGTAAATCGAAATTATCGTCAATTAAACAAGCAGAAGTAGTCCAAATTAAATTGTGTTTAGTCTCATCTTAATCGGAAAACATGCAAAAATCTATCGATAAATATACTATAATAAGTACATAACAAAAAAATGAAAAAATATGAAAGTTCTATTCTTGTATTGATATTGTCAAAATGTT
The DNA here is from genome assembly GCA_945859595.2 of Megachile willughbiella. NCBI lineage: Eukaryota > Metazoa > Arthropoda > Insecta > Hymenoptera > Megachilidae > Megachile > Megachile willughbiella. Next base: position 19,915,335 of record OX243796.1, read on the forward strand.
CACTTTAACCAGTATCTTTCTTTCAAATCCGTTATTTTAAAAACCGTGTAAAATCGTGTAAATTGGAGAATAGATATAATGTCAAATTTTTCTATAAAAGATAATTTCTGCTACTTTCACAATAAACATCGTTTATGTAATGTACATGCTGTTCATTAACATTTTATATTAACGTATAATTAAACAAATAGATTATTACGTTTGATTACATTTTTTATTACTTATTTTCATTTGAAGATGGGCAACGAGATGATGTATTTCTGTACAATTATACTTTTTTATTTTTGCAAAGTTGAAATGCAGTACAAATAGCAGAAGCATATCTGATATGAATGGTGATGGCTCAATAAATAAAAGAATGGTGTAGAAATAGCGCAAGATGATTCAGGATGGAAATTTTAGCCTTGTCGATGATAAACTTTCTGTCTGATCTATCGAAAGTGATAACTAGACTGCGGATGTTCATGCTTTTATGATGTACTGAGGTCTGCGAACTATAAATAAATCACGTAATCTATGGCATCTACACTCTACAGGGTGATTCTGGGCACTGCAACAGGTTATAGCTCTTTTTTAAATAAAAGTAGGAAGAAATGATAGAAGAAAGAGTTATATAATGTAAAACATCCTAATTTTCTATAACCTTATTTTTTATATTGATGCACCAGTGCACCCGATAAGTGTAATCACACTTTGTCCCTTAATGCACCCCAATTTTTTTGATAAACTAATCGATCTCGTTTATTATTTTGCTGATAAAAGTACTAATTCAAGGTCATTGAAATGTCAATACTTTGCGAAATATTTGTCATTTTATGGTAGAAACATACTTTATTGCAAATACTGCTCGAACTCTTAATAAGATTTGTCAAAATTACGAATAGCATAATTACTATTTCTTATTTACCCTTAAACTTACCATAACTAAACAATTATAGGGACTGACAGTTATCGGGCGGCTGTCAATGGGACGGGCAGTTAAATGATCATACTAAAAGCTACCGACAGTTAAATGGTCATAGTTCAATGAATTTGCAGTTATTGAGTACTAGTCACTAACACATATCATGTTTAAAGATGATTTCGATATATTACAAATTTGTTTTATGATATAAACATTTATTTAGTCACGTAGAAATTTTCCGAAAGACAGTTCAGTTCGGTCGTTGATATAACCTGTTGTATTGTGTGTACGATCTGCGTAGCTAATTGATATGTTCGATCGAGTGGAGTGAATATCGCATAAAAATAAATGGCATCAAGTGAGTTTCAGCGACCGTTTCGTCACATGTTTTAAATAAACACATTTATATCTCGTAATTTCGTTTATTCTCTGATCCTGACCCAGCATTTTGAACTAGTCTGCAATCTTTGTAGAGAACTGTTTTCAGGAAGAACCCTACGTAGCTAAATAAATACCTATAATAATTTAATTATCATAATGTAATTATTAAAGTCGTGCTTCGAGATTAAACCGGTAATTATAGGAATCTGTAGTCTATCCATTGACCGACAATTCATATTTTAGGGATATCAGGAATAGATAATTAATCCTGATGTGTGCAAAGAAGGCTAAAAAACTTAGTATCGCAAAAAAGTAAGGGAAAATTTAAAAAAGTAAAGGTGATTTTTGTAACTGAAAAATCCTACCAACATTCATATGAGTGTTAAGTTATTTAGAGTTAAATCGTATTTACACTTGCAATAGCTATTTCCATTTTTTAAATTCCAAGTAATAATATTGCAAAAGCTTTCTTCGTTGTATCCAGTTGTGTTCACGTTATTCTAAAAAAGATACTTTTCCTGATATTCGGATTTTATACAATATACAATAAAAATTTTTTTAGATTAAAAATCTGTAAATGATTCAATAATGTCTTTCTCTCTGGTTAAGCTGGTAGTTACAAAGAGACTCTAAGAGTAATATTTATTTAAATGTTGCTACGTATTTTTCTGTACTCCTTGTTTTGTTTGGGTATAAAATTATGTAGGTCTAAACTAGGTTTCATAAACAGGAGAAACTGCAGATAACGACACCAAGGAAGATGTAAGAGGGTGCGCTCGCGTTGCTGATTAATCACAATTCTAATTCCCCTTAAAGACCAGCGAATTCGTTCTTCTTGCTATCCAGCCCATCTTCCTTCGGTGTAGCAACAAAACCTTGCGGAAATGAATGCTACGGAGTATCAGTTTCACGGTGCGGCCATGGCAAATGACGTAAAATGGATAAACGCTCGTGACGTTGCAAGATGCACCGCGCCGCGAAAGAAACCGGGGGGAAAACAGAGTAAAACGTAATACGAGAAATGCAGACGCAGAAAATGTTGCGGCCAACCTGTATCCTGGTATTCTATCAACCGGCCAGGATGTGCACCTGTGCTACCAACGGATTGTGAAATCACGCGATACGAGCACCGGGTAACAACTTATGGATCAGAAGCTAATTAAAGTCTGACGAGATTAGTTGTGAACTATATACTTGTAAAACAGACCGCCATACCTTTATGCTGATTTGTTCATGCTTTACATTCTATTTCAATCACTTTCGCTGCTCTGATGCACATTTTACAGACAATTATTGCGTGTTGTATTTTTCTAACCACTTATAAATTATATTATCAGATCTAGTTAGCGTGTAATGGAAGATCGTATACGGTAGACGAGATATGACCAAGTAACACCTCGTGATCCATATGCGATTAACATTCTCACTTTCTCATTACACTGAACCCTAGCAAAACGAGTCCGATTATACCTATTTGTTTCTATTGTCTCTTTTTAGCATCATCAGACGAATTTATACGGCATACAGGTTGTTTACTTTTGTTATTTTTGACGATGCAGAAATTTGTGTCAAGGTAAACTTGTTCGGTTCAGAACGATGTATATTTTGATTTATGGTTTTTTATCTGAAGGCCATTTGTCACCCAGTTTTTTATGTCATTGATATGTTTTGAATATTATTACGTTGTATATCAAATGATCGATTTCGACATATAAAATGTTCGACGCTGTTTGATGGCATCAGGATGCCAATAGCAAAAATAATTTACATAATATTTCAATTGTGATATCAATTTGAAACTCAAGGTTTATTGCAAATTCTAAACAATTTGTCAGTGGTTATAGGTAGAGTCGAGAAGTACTTCATGTGAATTCATATTTGTTAAAATGTGGACACTTTGGCTATAGTTTCAATCATATTAATTTTTTCAATTACTGCAATTTAAATACAACATGAAATCCAATCATAAGGTTTATCAGTTTTGTACAGATTGCTCATTCGTACACTCATAATTACTGTTGTGATAATTTTCCACGTGATATTATGCTAATTTTGTAGATATAATAAAGTGCTGAGAAAGAATCAAACTGAATGCGAAATGTTCACATTTTAATATATGTGACTTGTGCCAATTGTGTACTATTTAATGATTATTGCAGCCATAAGCTGCAGTAAGTAATTTGTCCATAATTTTCATAAATGTTTTTAGTACAAAATCGTCTCATCGATTGTTCTGTATAATATTTTGTAGCAGAGTTATCTTGTTAGAATAAAAATAGTTATCTCGTTATTCTCATAAATATAATCTTATTGCTAACAGTTTTGTATGAAAAACGTTAACAAAATATTTGTATAGCCATTGTCAACAAATGCCAAGGTTCAAATCGATGTAATACAAGTGCTATTTTGTGATCAAATGTTTGATCAAACCATGTTTTTTTTATAATTAGTAATCAATTATTTTGTACCCAAAACATTAATAAAATATGCAGTCATTCTCGATAAGCTTTAAGTTTTAAATTGCTATAAAATAACTGTTATTTCATGTACTTATATTACATAAATTTGTGTTACATTTTCTGCGTATTGAATTGTCTATTCAATGTATGTACGGCGATTAAATACATAGTGAAATATTTCCCGGAAATTTTAAAGGCCACATTTTATCGAAAATATAAATGAACAAATCAGACATTTTCAACAAATTTATTTGTATATTTTACGATTAAGTTATTATATAATTTATATCTGTGTGAAGTATATTTGTAATTAGTAAAGTATATTTGTTATTATACAATTTTATATTATCTGCATATTATACAATTTATATAGTGTAAGTGTTATTAAGACACTTTCATTTCATCAACTCGTGTCTGACTTTGAGTTTAAAATTAATTGTTTACTCTAATTGACCACCAGTTATTTCATATTAAAATTATTACTAACACTTATTAATATAATATAATACTTAATACTTAATAACACTTAATTTAATTTAATAAATTGTTTATTGAAATTAACAGCTCATTTATATAATTGTATTATTTACGTAGTACAAAGTTGTATTAGTTTGATAAAAATCTCTATATATACAATCACTTTTCCTTGTATTTTTACCAAACGTTGTAACTATTACTTGCAATATTGTTATTATATGATTTTTCAATTTGGGTATACTGTAACTTATGCAAAAACTGGCTTTTAAAAATAAAATCTAAAATCAAAAATACGAGAAAAGTTATACCCATGTTCTTGTTATATCAAGAAAACAAACAGCAAATGTAAAATCTAAAGTTAAAAAATTATAAATCACTCTTCAGCAAAATAAGTATAAACTAACAACAGTATTGGTCATATCATCGATGTAGAAATTAACGAAACGTAATATTTATATCAGATTTCTTCCTAATTTCCGAAATATTAACAAAGTGAACGCCAGATCACATCGTCCTAATTCTATTCGAACCCTCCAGGCAAATATTTTCAAGTACAAAAAATTAGCGACACTAAATTGCTGTAATGCAATTTTTGCTACACAAAATCTCCCCTGATCTGCACAGTTCCGGCGGCAATAATTGTTAGACCACCCAGTACAATAATTCCGAATCAAAGACACCCGAAAGGCTCGGCTAAAGAACAAACTACTGTTCCGCTACGGTGACTCCAACACGCGTGACGCCCATTTACAGAATAACGTCTCGAATAAAATGGCGCAATCAAGTTTCTACCTTCTTCGAGACGATCGTATAGTTACCGCCGCTATTCTAAAAGGCCTTCTCATGTACCGCCCTTTTTCCTATTTCGATCGCTGCCGCGATTTTTCGATGGTGGCGAATAGGTGCAGCGTGTAATGTGTACCATCTAAAAGTACAGGTCTCACTGGGGTCCTATCTACATTACGTACGAGACAAGAGAAGCCTACCACCATGGTACAATGAGGCGCTGGGAGGCGTTATAAAGGGCTCTGTGTAGTTATTAGAGGTTATGACGGCGGTAATATCTCACTCAGCAGGCTCCTCTGTAATGGTATGGCCAGGCCCTCCCCGTTTCCCTTCGCCAAACCCTTCCACGATCTCCTTTTCTCATCCTTCTTCCTTCCTTTCTTCCTGAACTTTCGAACTATATTTTTTTCGCTCGCTTGACCGACTAACACTTAAACCCTCTGCACCTCGACAGTGTCGTACAAGCTGTGAATGAATACTTTAGCTCTCGTGTACCATTCATATTTTTATTATACTCGTAACATTTAGGTAATATGTACACTACCCCTCAAAAGTATTCGGACACTTTGTTCTACGAGACATAGCTTATATTTGTACGAAAAGTATTTAGAATGTTTATATGAATCGTAATTATTATTGTTATCTTTTTTGAGGTATCATATCATAATAGAATTAAGTTTTATGTGCAAATTATATAATGAGTATGCAGAAACCAAATTTTTGCCCAGAAAAACAAAATCTAATGGAACGGTTCTATTTCGTTTCATTTCTATCGTGCAGAACGACTTCAGAGAGTTTTTCAATATGTTTTAAGTATTTATAAATTGTTGATGACATGTTTATATTCTTTCAATAAAGATAATGGTGGCGACGCTATGCACTCGACAGCTTCGGTTTAGTTCGTTTGTAGCACGCGGTAATGTCTAACATGTAATATCTCGTTTTTAATTTAAGTACAGTGATAAGTTCCACATACATAATTTTTCATTTGAAACCTTAGATATTTCATAAGAAACTAATAAAAACCGATTCTAGTTAGTGTTTTAGACATTGAAAGAACTTTTATACAATACTAATACATATTTCGTAAGTGTTCGGATAATTTTGAGCGGTAGTGTACATACAGAGTTTGACCAAATAACGTGTGAAAGCAGACACCACTACTTGCAGAAAAATAAGAAAAATATACAGAACAGAATCTTGTTGGCTTAGTTTGAAAGTTCACTGCGTTTCTCTACTGTTACGGTAATATTTTCTGTCGAGCAACATAAACACGTATTATGTTCCACCACACCTTAACCGAAATACAAGTAGATGTTGAAATGATAAATTGTGATTATTGAATTCGATATAGAGGAACAATCGTCCAGCCTATAAAATCCACTTCTTAAGAAAAAGTACACAGTGAAGATAACAAAAGTGAGGAGCCAGTAGCGCAAGTTAATCACGCATTAAAGGAACTGAACAACCAAAACACGTTACCGAGGATATATCCTTCGGTAATTAGACGAACATAGCTGTGCATCCAATAACGCAGAAATATAGCGGATTTTAAATCTCGAAAACTAAGCTGAAAATAAAAAAATTGTATTCTATACTTTTTTCTTATATTTCCATAAGGAATTATGTGGTATATATTTTTACATGTTATTTGTCTGGATCCTGTATACAGGATGACAAATAATGTTTTGCCAGATAAATATATCGATAATTCTATTTTAATACCAACGAAATTGTACAGAAAATTTCAAAGAAAATTTTGAATAGCAAAAGTGTTGCAAATGAGACTGATCATTTCACACTATTTTCCTAGTTTACGTTACTATTATGCATAAAGTATTTTTAGAAAAAATTAGTATATTTCACTGAAATGTTAGATTAGGAAATTATTAAATATTATGCAAATAGGAGTTAAAAATTGGTCATTGTTTAGTGTATTTTGACCCTGCTTTTTTTTAATGGTTTTATTACTTTCTTTATAAAAGTATGTACACGTTTATTAAAAAAGAACAACTTAGCATTTTTTACCTTCTCGTCTCTAAATTGAAAAAAAAGACTAAATACCTTAAATAAACGAACAAATAAAAGTATTTAAAGATAAGAGCATTTGTAAATGAATGCTAAAATCTTATTTTAAAAATTGGATTAAAGTTTCAAATTTTATTAAATGTAAAAAAATTAAAATTTGCCATATAAATTTTTCAAGTAATAACACATAATGTCAAATAACACCTTTTCATATTTAATACACATATTTGTAACAAATATACCATAATAATATAGTAATGTAACAAATATAATGGTAACGTAATAGTGTTATACCATTTATTCGACTACCATTGATATAACATAACTTAACATTCAAATAGTTCATCAAGTAATTAATTAGCAATAATTTACCTTTGTTGATCATTTATAGTTCTAAAAATTTGCTAACACGTTTCAATCGTATTTTCAATTTCGATATATCAAATTTAAACAACAAAAACAGAAGAGATGAGTCGTATTTACATCCGCAATAAAATCTTGACAAACGAAATCAAATAAGATCAAATAACGGATTAAATAATAACTTCATTTGAAGCTAATCTTTTATAAAAATGACTAACCAAATAAATTTCGTAAATGCGTTTAAAATTAATCACTACAGAAAAATGTATTGCACTCGCTATATGTGTTTTCATCGCGGAATTACCAATAAAATAAAGCTGTTCATCTTTCTGGCTCACTTAACGCGAAGCAAAACAAAAACACTTTCACTCTCGTACTTTCAGCAGAAAGTCATCAATTCTTTCCACCTCATTACCTCTTCATGCGCAAAAAACTATATCGTATCAGTAATATGTCTACCATTTTATTGCGATCAGTGCGTTCTCACAGTCACCGAATGGCCATTCGCGAAATTTAGCCGGTGAGACACCGCGTCATTTACCGACACGGTTTTTGGCCGATTTTTTTACGGCGCTATAATAACGTCCTCGAAGGGAACGAAAAATTTCGCTGAGAGAATGCCCGCCTACCACAAAAAAAAGGATCGACGAAAAGGCAACACGCCACGGAAGCACATTAAAGCGAGGGCAATAATAAAGATATGACAAACGTGGCGGATGCGAGTCCGCCATGGTGATGTACCGTCTGTCTTATATCCGTGAAGGTTAACCAGAGGACTAACGATGCCATGGATGGCAATGAACTTTGAAAACTCACCATGTGCGTTTCCTGTACGACTTAGGTTCATTAGCGCCAGCTATTCGATTCTCGTTCCATCGTCGGTGATTCTTAATCCCTATCTAATCTCCTATCTTACTGGCTTTGAATTATTTCAAGTAACAAGCACTCGTGATACTAGTGTCACGATACAAAATGAGCCAAAAGCATCGACCAGTAGAACCAACCGTATTAGGCGTGAGTGAACATTTCCTTTCCTGCGTGGTCGCGCGACGCGAGTGAACACTTAAACCGCCCTTTGGATTCTTATTCAAACGCGATGTAGATCGATATCGGTGGATGTAATTCTAACGTGGACGCGTGTTTCGAGCCCGTTGTCGAGGCAACACTTAATTTGTCTGGCCACTCGATCCCTCTCTGCGGGATGTTTGTTGATCGCGAAGATTCAAGGAAGGGCTACAGAGGACGCAGTGAAAGTGCATCACGAATCTATTACCCACCGGAAATATGCCTTTGTGTGTAGATTTCTATCGATGATTTATGTGTTCTAGGAGATGTGTATACGATGTTGTTTACTGGATTATCTATATATACAGCTGATAAGTTCCATGAACTTATAATAGTATAAGTCACACAGTGGCAATCGAGGTGTCCACGCAAAGGTCTTGATACAGGGAGCTGTACAAGAGCAATAGATTCTTCATAAAGTTACGAAAAACGTAAGACCAAATATAGTTTTCTTATCCCACGTTCTGTTTATATAACGTTAAAAAATTTCTAGAATTTGTTAAAAATTTGTCGCATAATTACAATCGCGGTGTCTACGCAAATATCTCGATGCAAAAAGTTGTCTATTCTTGAAAATATCCTAAAAAGTGCTCTCAAGTCAGATCAACCTTATCGACCTTAATGTTACATAATTTTTTCTTTGGTGTTAATAAAAACGTACCTATCAGGTTAGAGGTCTTTTGATTCTGCATCGAATGATGTAATCCGTGTAGTGTGAGAAAAATCGAGATTTTTTGTAAGAGAACAGAAAATGTCACATTGTAAAAAATAACCGTGCTCATTTAAAGTAATTGTTATTGGCATCTCATTCTGAACGATTTCGATAGTTATGCATTCAAAATTCCTTTGACTTTCACAAACAAGTAAATATTGATGTGAATAAATTTATTTAGAAAGTTTCACTAGTTGGATAAATGCGTGAAAGTGTATAGTTTGTTTAGAATAAGCCTAGATACTATAGTAAGTGATTTAGAAGTAATTAGATACTATAGTAGATATTAGGCGAAATATCAGGGTAGGATAGTTTTAGGGTGCTCCATAAAAAAAAAAAATACTAGTAGATATATTTTATTTAGCTCTATTCGCTTACATGTTTAGTTTAAACTGTTAAAATTTCGTTTTTGTTTACAAAGAACTTGAAAAATTCATATTCCATTACACTTTCTACATATTTTTTCGTTTAATATTACCGAAACGTTTGTACGTATGAAATATTTGATTAATTTAATGAGTCATAATAACTTTCGTTCACAGATTAAGAATATGTTCGAAATGAAATTAAAAATTTTATTAGCACGATTACCGATTCTTTTTATAAATTGCTTTCACTCTTTGACCCAAATTCTTGGACGCTCCTCTTTTTTGATACACGTTCTGCCACTTTTACATAACACACTTGCTTACCGTAAACCGATTTCGTGAATAGCTTCTGACTGTGGTTTCGACCTAAAAAACTGTATTTTGAAAACATTAAACGACATGGTAAATGGTGATGTATAATACAGCAGACTCTAATTGTAATCATTCAGATTATGTGATCACTTCAGTTTTAATTCTAACTTTCCCTCAAACTGTAGATTGAAAAAATATATTTTTATTTTCTTTGCACAAATTGTTTAATATTTCAAACTTTCAAGAGATTTTATGAAAGTGGTATAATAGATTAACATTAAACAGTTATCGATTTTCAACAAATTTATGATTGAATGCTTTAAACAAGTTCTCTTTAAAAATATTTGAAATTGATTAATTTAATAATAAAACGATGAAAGCTCCATTGAAATCGATATTTTCTCTCTAAACTGTCAACATTTTGTGAAGTTTGCAATTTTTCTTGCGATTTTATTTTCAGTACCTGTGAATTTGAATTAAAAGAAAGTTTTAAATTTTTTGGTTTCAGATAAATAAAATAGTCATTACGCTGTACGACCCACACCAGTTTTTGAAACTGAGTATCAGATGTTTGTTAAAATGATTAGTAAAAAAGTGATTATTTTTGAGTAACTAATGCTTCCTTTTGTTTATGAATATTGAGAGATCCACTTAAAATGAAAGTAAAATGAAATCACTATATACAACGTGATATAAAAACCATCAGGAATTTTTAAAATTAATCATTACTTACATTTCTCTTTCTACATCGTGTCGATTTATTATGGAAAGTTATAGAATTCATACCGAAACAATATTATAAAATTTCATTTTGAAAATTATCAGTGCCTTAAGTACCTGATAATTATCAGTACTAATGTAAATTCAACGAACTGATCACGTGCTAATAGAAAAACTCAATACTTAATTTCAATATTTAAACAAAATTAGTAAAAACAAGATTAATTAAAATTCTCTATTACTTAATAAATCTAAAACAACTTTATTCTTTAAAATCATTATGCATCATTAATTAATTACAACTTCATAAAAGTATTTCTTCACTTGCTTGAGTCATGGAATGAGTTTAAAAAAGTTGAATTTTGGAGTATTGTTAAATTATATTTTAATTATATTTTTAAAGTTCATACACTTTATTACTACATTTTGACTAGTTTAAACGTTCTAAATAAGCAGAATAATTCCCACTCAATTCCTAGGACTTGTTTGAGTACTTCATATTCAAGGTTTTCGTATTTATCTTATGTGAACGATAATTTTTTGGTAGGATGTACATTTCAATCCAGATCAATGTACATAATTAGTATTACAATAGAGAAGACGATGAGAAGAGTTTCGTGAGCACTTAGCGAGACAAAATTTCAGCTCCCGCAATATCACTCTCGTATGCCGTGTACGACGGCTAAAGAACACAGGGAGATCCTTCTTTCGTGCGTGGAGGCACTTTGACCAAATTACAGGAGATCCCGAAGCAAGCAAATAATCACCGAGTTAGCGTAGCTCACCAGCCGAGAATTAGAAGGCACGACAGACAGAACGGAAGAAGGGGAGCGAAGATGTGCGGCTCTAATTATTATAAATTAGCGAAGATCTTCACGAGTCTTGACTTTCTGCTCCACTGGACGATCAGTTGGACGCAGATATTAAAGCGAGTATTAAAATGAGCGAGGGCCCAAGGCTACTCGATCTTATTTTATTCGTTTTATTGCGTGTCTTCTTATCGATTATAGAAAGGGAATCCTATTTCATATATCACTCGTCTGACTCGAACGATATTCCAAAATTAGAGAGGACACAATTCAAACAGGTGTTCCTAATGATTACAAATTGTCGTGACACCTTACTTACAAAGATCTGAGTTTCGTGTAAGGCGACTTTGAATTTTTAATGATAATTTATGTAACTAAGAATTATGGATTGAAATAAAAACACACTTTTCGTCAGCTGAACGTAAATAATTTCATTATTGAACATGCAAGGATGTGATTTTGAAGCAATTATTATTTTATAGATATGTGAAGATATTGGAAAGATAATTGTATAAAGTTATTTGAAATACAAATCTGTTCAATTTTCTGTGTGTAATAAAAATTAAATTCATTCCACTTAAAGAACTGGAGGTTATCTAAATTTCTCAAAAAATAATGCACATATAAAACCTTGATACATGTCATTGTGTTACGAATAAAATGTAATACAACTTCGTCTTTCATTTTTTTGAAATCCTTACCGTATACGAGAACAACGCTGGTCCATATCATCATAAATTGTACATTTAACACCTAATCGACCGGTGTATACTGCATTTTTAATTTTAAATTAAAATGAAAATTACATACATCAAGAATAAATCTTAAAATTGAATACATTATGAAGGATCATCTCATGTTTCAAGAAAATCACGCGAACAAAATTTGTAATTCAAAATAGGAAATCTGAGGACCGGTTTGGTAATTTTAGTGTTGAAAGCAGTAGATGCAACATTTCGAACTATTTTTCTATTTGGGCTGAATCAATAAGCTGCAATGGAACTCCACGTATTAAACAACTTTGCTAACAATTTAAGCGATCAAGAACAATTTCCGGTAATTACACAAAATAAGCGAGCCATCTACGATTTAACCGACCTTGAAACATGTTGTCAAGATTATGATTCTAAACAACTTTTTTCTGTACACATAACTAGTTTCTTAGATATTCGCAGAAAAATTACATCAAAACTACATAAATTATCGACTGTAATTTCCGTTCGAAAAAGTGTTAGTTTCTTGTCGAAATCAGTGACTTCATTTTGGAAATATAGACATTATGTAAGTAAATGTTTCTTATATTCCATAAATAACTTCGTCTATATTTCTGACTTAATATAATTATTACAGTGTTTCGTTGTGTCCCAGAATATTGAAAGATTGTGAAAGTATATTCGAAAAAACATTCCAATATTATGGATGTAGAGAATTTACATTTGAGTTATTTAGCGGAGTTTATATGTAAAACAATCTTTGACATTCCTGATTGCTTGTCTCTTATTTTTTTCATATTTTTCTAACGCTTTTTCCTAATATAATATCAACTATTTATCCCATAAATAAAAATATAAATGAATAAAATAGCTAAAAAATCAGTTTATTTTAATCGCATTAAGCTATATCTATTGTTATCGGTATCTTCATTTGTTTAAAAAATGAACTTGTTCCACTTTTAAAATAAACGACTCATAAGAAAAAGTTGTTCAGAATAATCACCTTGTAACCTATTTCAAGGTCAACGAAATCGGAGGTGGCCTCCTTACTCTGTATATATACCCAATTCCTTTCTTAGACCGCTGTTCTAGTTCAAGAGACAGAAACTGTCGAATTAAAAAACCTTCTACTTCACCGTGTCTATTGTTCCGTTGAGTATCAGGAATCAGAATTGTCTCTCTCATCTTCTTTCTCACACTTCTCTCTGGGTTCGTAGAGATTCTAATGGTGGCTGGCCGATCGTCAATGACGTAGCAGCCCGCCGGCTGCACTATCGATCTAACTGTTCCTCGCAGTGGGCCCCTTTTTTTCCCGTGGATCTGCCGGTACCATGAAGAATCGTGAATTACCTTGGGTGGTAAGATTCGTCCCGCAAACGAAGGATCTTCTTCGTTGTTGTTCGCGATGGTGCTCGTTCGCCTTCAGAAGTTCCCGCTCTCGACCAGCGAGATTTCTGCCGTCAATCAAATTGACCCAGTTCGTGCAAGCACGCCGCCTTAACGTGCATATTGATCGGGTATGCGGTGTCAGGAAAATTGCTTGATACGTGTCCAACATTCCCTTCTCGTAAAAATAGTAAATGGGAATTTTATCGGAGAAAAAGATGAGACAAATCCTCTTTATGAAATATAGATAGGAAAAGGTGGTAATCATTTCTTTCGCTTCTTATTGTTCGTGAAACGCTGCACGCTACTTATACGAAAGTTGACGTGGATTTTGCTATAAATAATAACGATTGATTAATGCACTAAGGAAATATGCTTACGATTCGAAGGAAGGAAAATACTCGTCCATAGGCAATTTGGGTCGTTGACGTCGCAAACGAGATTTTACTTATCTTCGAGAATTTTTATTTAACATTTGGTCTAACGAATAATTGTATAATGTAGTAGAGGATTTAATAAGAATTTTATAAATTTTTGAAATCTTGGAACAGTAAAACCACGCAAACGACTCTACTTATATATAGAATTAAAACATATGTTTGTTCGCAGAGGGTTAAGACTACCACATTATCTTAAATAAAAAGAGAGATTCGGGAAATCTTAATTGTTGCAATTCATTAACAACTGAAAATGAATTAAACTAATATATCAACATTTTCTGATAAATAATTTACAACGTTTAAAAAATCCGTAAGTATAAAAAAAGACTGTTATATCAACATAGAAACATGTTATACAAACATTTTATAAACACGTTATAACAGAAATGCAAAATGACAATGAATTACATTATTCGATATCACATACGGAGTATTCCAGTTTGCTGTACAACTTTACTAATTTATTCTATAAATAAAAATGGGAAGAAATATTTGCATGAACATTTTTTTATACTCTTTAATACATTATTAAATGTTACTAAAAAAAATATGAAAGTCGACAAATATGCACATGTAATTTTTTCCTTAGTATCGACGGAGAAAATCGTCCATTACTACCATTTTGTCTATTTCTCATACTCTTTCGGTAAAAAATTTAAGAACCTACGTTTATATAACAAATTTATTATTATTATTATTTATAGAACGCTGGTAAAGTTGTACCTACAAAACTGGAAAACACTCTGTGTGGCATCAAAAAGTAAGGCAGTCCAAAATCATTTTGTACTGTTGTTATAACATTTGAATAAAATGTTTATAACTCTATGTCATTGAAACATTTTTTCCTGCATTTGTGTATAGAAAATATTGGTAAAGCTTGGCAGTAAAAAATTGGAACTTCTTGTATAATAAATTATAATTTCTTATATTTTATGATTATAAATTATTAGAATTTTATAATTTTTTATTTTCATTATGTACATAATTAATTTAAACAATCGAAGTTCTATTGTAGTTTTTACAAAATAATGATTTGAGCCAGCCTGAGGTTACTAGTTTTGAAACCAGAATTGAATATATCTCACATGTAAGCAAAAAATCATCCTAAACACAAATATACAGTAAACCGTAGTAGTTTTCTTTAAACAAATTGAACTTCGACATTATAGGACTAAATATGTCTTGAATTAAAATTGTAATCAGTCATCTGACGATCCTGTTTGGTAACCTTACATTTTTTTGATCCGCATTCTTTCTGTGATATTTAACCACTGCCAGATCTTTAATACACACTATACATTTTCTACGTACCTTTTTTCACAAAGCACCTCATTTCGTTTATTTCGATTTTCTGTTCACCTGGTATGCAGAGTACATATACTTATCCCAGAAATATGCTTTTGCTTCGCGGTTTTAAAAATGTCTTCTACTCGTAGAATCCTCCTTTCTCTCTGATGTTCGTCACGATTCCTTGCTAGCTCGATTATTCCCGTTCTCTTTCTATTCTCTTTTTCATGAATGTTTCTCTTTAACAAATGCTCGTCAACACGCTCCATTGTTACAAGAATAATCAGCTGTTCGACGCTTAATTCATTTTGACGCTCGCAAAGTCGATCGCAAGGTGCAATCGCTTGCACCTTGTTCGTGTTTCTCGCATGCTTGAACGTGCTGAGCTTCATTCTAACGGTATTAACCCTATGTTCTGTTTCCAATTGGGGACTTAAATTTCAAATGTTTTATAGTAAATTAAATAGACAATACTGAAAACTCTGAACATGATGGTTCCAAATGAGAACATTGCGCTTATGAATAAAATTCTATTATTTATTTCATGACCACACTCATTTTTAAGTAGACTAACGGCCATGTATATTATTCTTTACTCGCCATAAAAATGCATGCAATAAAGGGCTAATTTTAATTGCAGTGAAATATACTAAATGATTATTTAAAATAGAATTTCATATATTTCAAATTAATATTTGTAAGATATCTGAACGCAAAGATGATATTTTCACAGTTTTTTTGCAATACAACAAGTGGAATAAAAGAAGTATGTTAATATGTTCTTTAAAAATGTTGTTTCTCATATAATATATTTTTCAGAAATAATAGAGGTGGTGAAGAATGTTATTTTAAATAGTTTTTAGATTAGAATAACTTTTTAATATCTAATAGATATATAGTATCGAAATTATACTGATAATGGATTTATCCACTACTTTGTTGTCATTTAATGTTAATTATAAGCTTAAGCATTCATGGAGGCTTGGTACTGTATCATGTGGATGATACTGTATTATCTAATATTCTCAAAAGTGAAGTGTTCACTGACATTCATTAATGGTTCATCTTGAACTGCTTGATTCTGTTTACTAACGACAATTAATTAAGTTAATCTAAAAATTTGAAAATTTTTCAATGTATAAATATCTAAATTCGTAGATTTGAAAATTTTATAGCTTAAAAATGTAATATTTCTATTAAATTTTGAAGCTACGCATTTCCGAATTTCAAATTACAAGGTCTATTTTTCTAAATTTGAAAATATTTAAGTTGAAGGATAAGAAAATTTGGAAATTGAAAATTACCAAATTTCTATTCCAAATTTGCAAATTTAGAAACTTAAAAACTGAATATTTTGTATATTTCTAAATTCCTATGTTTGTGTATTTATACATTTCTAAATATCTGAATTTCTATTTCACTAAATTTCTAAATTTCTAACTTTCTACATTTCTACATTCCTATACTTTTACGTTGTTATATAGCCATATTGCTAATCGCAATTTACTAATCGTTACATTGATAATCGCTACATTGCCACATTGGGGCATTGTTACATTTCCAGATTTCTACATTTCCATATTTATACATTTGTATGTTTTTAAATATACATATCGCCCAAGTTTCTGAATTTCTAAATTTAAAAATTTGCGATGTGTCAATTTGTAAATTTTCTTATATTTCTATATATTAAACTTTTCAAATTACAAACAATTTATTTGCAATTCTCAATTTCTAAATTTTCATTTAAATCTCAACATTTCTACATTTCTAAACTAAGCGTCTAACTTGAAAGATTTGTAAACTTAAAAACTTTTAATTTCTGTATTTTTAAGTAGTTTAATAATACATATTTAATATATAAATTACTAAAATATATATTTAAAATCCAAATTTTAGTAATTTGTAATTTCTGTGGATCTGCGAAGTTTTATCACTGCGCGCGCTACGCGCACCTGTTGCTTCATATGGTGACTACTAAATGATACTTTACTGCATAGTGTGCTACATCCTATATGGCTATTTCAACTATGATGGTCGATGTCCTGACATAAAAATCAATAAAACAATCTCATAAATTATTGCTATAAAGAAAATGATTAATTTCTTAATGAGTTAATTGCATTCAACGTGCATACAGTCTTTGGCCATCGAATTAGGGCCACTACAAATTTTCAGCATTTTTCATTTTTCCGTAAAATTAGAAGGCCTGTTTAAATTGTAATGATATAATTTATTAGCTACTAACATGATACTATACTGTACATAACATTGTTAACACATGTTAAAAAAAATATCTGCAATTTTTGTTTTCAACACAGATAATGTGGTGCTTGGAGAGTTGTAAACTAGTCTTTTGAGTAGGCTCCATTCACCAAATTAGACTTCACGCGCTTTCGATACTCGAGCCTAACGTAAACGCTCGCACGGCCTTTAATCACCACCCACACAATTTGATTATTATCACGATAGTAACAAATCAGTTGCTATGTATATGTATATTGTTATCAGCGTATTTAGTAATAATTTGCATGACCTAAGACAATTTTCCATATATGACACAATGTTATAACCATAAAAGTGAAATTTTCGTACGTGGTCTTAATTCGATGGCCAGAGACTGTACACAGTATGTCTGAAAAGTAACGGAACTTTTTAAATAAAAAAAAAAAGTATTAGTTATTTTGCCAAAATTAATTTTTTTTATTCAAAATACATCCCTTCCGCATCAATACACCGCTGGGCACGCTCAGGCAATGTTAACATAGATTTGTTTATGTCGTTTTGCGGAATCGCTTCAATCACCCTTGTCACAGCTGCTTGGACTTGTGTAACAGTGTCATAAAACGTTCCTTTCATGGTTAATTTCAATTTTGGAAAAAGGAAGTAATCGCATGGAGATAAGTCAGGCGAATATGGAGGATGTTGGAGCACACAGACTTGTTTTGTCGCCAAAAATTCACGAACTACGACAGTTCTGTGACATGGTGCATCATCATGCAACAGAAACCAACTCCCTGACGCTCGATATTCGGGCCTCACACGAACAATTATTTTCCACAAACGTTCCATAACACCCAGATAATATTCGCCATTAACATTTTGTCCCTGTGGAACGAATTCCCGAATTATAATACCTTTAGAATCGTTTAGAATTTAGAAAAATCCAAAACCTGGCTTTGGGTCATCTTCCAAAGTACCACGACCGTCCTGGAATTGCTTATACCACTCGAACACACGTGTATGGGATAAACAATCGTCGCCATAAATATTTTTCATTAATTCAAATATTTCTGTAAAAGTTTTACCGAGCTTTACCGAGCAGAATTTAATATTCGCTCTTTGCTCCATCGTGATTTTGTGACACGGTGACGAAAGGTTCTGTCGCTTTAAACACTACAAGTTTACAATTCGTTGCTCGATTCCAATAACGATTGGTTTGTTTTGTAGGGGTTGGAATACTGTTTTCAAATAGCATATTGTTTTTATAGATGTCGCTAATAGTGTTTCTTAAATTTAAAAAGTTCCGTTACTTTTCGGACATATTGTATACATTTCAATACAAAACTTTTTGATATAGTTGACGTTAACGAATTACTAATCTTGTAATCCTTTCTTTGTAACCTTGATAATAATAGGGCCATTGCCTTTCGGTTGGCATGTATATTCGTTGTTGCTTTGATATTATTTTATGACTTTAACACTTTGATTTTAATACTTTATCTTCCGCCTATATGTGAATGACGCTTAAATTTCTATACGAATCTATCACCTATATTATTAAGAAATATTCACGTACCTAATTGGAAAAAACTCCTATTAATTATTCGGGATTATGAATAATAAACATTACAAAATACTATAAACACATTCGGTGAGATTTATTAAAAATAAAAATTCCACCAGGGATTAGTAAAACTGTTGTAGCGAACAGTATTGTTAGTTTGACATACTTAAAAACAAACGGATCCTTTCCTTTTTCGAAGACTGCAATAAAAATATGCGAAGGGAAATTTCTTCTGCAAATATTTCAATACGGTATACTAAATTGTCAATACATAATAATAATTCATTTTCTGTATCACCATTGCTTGAAACAATTCTTATATTAACAAACGTTCAACTTTAACTACATATACGCATATTGTTAGTAATAAGTCATGATGAGCTTTATTTCTATACATGCACCTATTGTCCTCTAAAAATTAAGCAGTCCGGAAAACGGCCTAAACACACCAGACATTTGCCACGTTGCTAAGTGTTAGAAACACAGTTTATTTCAATACCGTCATAAAGTTTTCAATGTTAGGAGTGAGGTTCTTCGGCAACTTAATCTACATTTGTTCGTTTGTCTGTTTATTTGTTTGTCTGTACCATGCTACAGGTCGCAATTTTGAGTTTTTTGACTTAAAATTTTGCGAGTAGACTCATGAAACACCCTAAATTTGCTGTGTAGATTTTGGCAACGATCTAACGACGGGAATCAGTCGTCATCGAAGTCGATTGTCGTCGAATCGATAAAAAACCGTGTTTTTATATCGTTTTCAATAATTTTTGACACATAGAACCGACTGGAACCGCGTTAAATGCTCTATAACTCATCGTTGACGACAGTACTTCGTCGTCATTGACGTCAGTTATGAAATCAACAATAATCGTGTTTGATTTTAAAATCTCTACAACTCGTTCTTATTGTACCTATATGTTTACAGGAGATACTCTAAATTTTAAATACACATTCGAATTTGCATGAGGCACCTGGTCTGTAGACCCACTAGTTGTTACTAGGTACTCAGTTTTACCAGTTATTCAATATTCCTCTCAATAACCCAGATTATATTCTACCGTTAGCCAGTTAAGGTGCACTGCTCTTGCCCAATAACGTGATCAAGAAGTACGTGTACGAACGTGGGGACACGATTCATTGATCAGAAGCATGGAAGGGAAAAGCGGAAAGACAGAAACGAGGCAAAGGGGATCAACGACAGTGAAAGCGGTGCACACATTCGACGTGTCCCTCCTCGCTCGTGTACCTTCCGGGTACCATTTTGTCGGTGTTACACAACCTCGTCCACGTGAAAGACGAATAGTCGGCCTGTTTAACTCGCCGATTCAAGACGTCCGTCGATCGAGAACGACATGTTGCAGACTCAACTGGACCAACGATCCACGTCGAGTAGGAAGTTGTTCGATGCTCGAACCAGATTCGAGACTTACGTGTCTCTTGAAACTGAGACAACGGGAACGCAACTTGCTAACTTTCCCGGATCAAAGTCACTACCGGGACACTGGTAATTCGAGCAACGTAATTAACTGTACGTCTACAACTAAATTCCTGATACGCGACGGCAGGAAAGTTACAGGGAGAATAGATTTCAGCTATGCAATTAGCAAATTGATGTTTCAAAGCTGTTCGCGCTAATTGGATCGATTCAGATTCGATTGATAACGAGGAGCCAAAGTAATTAATTAAACATTTTATAGCCTATTATAGCCATTCGGTGCCGTAACACTTTTCTTTTCTGAGCACTTTACGAGATTATTCTATTTTGACGATTGAAAGAGTAACTAAAATGGATACTTCCTGTACGTATTCTTTACTTTCTTCAGCTTGATTTCGCAATCTTCAATTTATGTATAATATATAATACTGTATATAAATATAATCTGAAAGTTATTTAGTCCAGAACAAAATATTTTCATTTAATTTTGCTTACTTATTTTTATAAATTACTTGAAAAGGCGAAATATGGCAAAAGCAATAAAAAAGCAAAGAAATAAAAAGTAGCTCAATTAAAAAGAGCTGAAAAAAGGGAAGTGAAGAGAGCTATAACTGAAAATGAAAGTTTGAGTATCAAAAGATAATAAAAATATTCATTATAAGTAAAAAGAATAGTTGAATAACTGAAATAAAGCTAGTAAAACCGAAAATATTGTTAAAATACGTTAAAGTTACATTAATTGTATATAATATTCTATCATACGTTTGAGAAATATTGCGTAGTTATTATTTAAAATAATTATTAAAGTATGCAGCACGAATATTACGGATCTTCCATGACCACTTATTTTTAAATTGCAATTAAAATAAAAAAATAAATAAATAAGGGATGACATATAAACTAGTTTATACAATGATTTTATATCTGGACAAAAGTTAACGTAAGAAAATTTTGATAAACGCTTCCTAATAATTTCCCTAATTTAAAATATGAGATGTAAGGTCCGTCGATTTGATGAATTCTGTTAGTACAAATATGTGGACAGTCTGCAATTTGTTCGTATGCAGTATAAATTATAGTAGTTTTGTTCTTTCAAACACTGTGAAATATTAGATTACATTACGTGTTCATGTAATGAGGCAGCAAAAACGGAACGCTGGATCACGCTGATCAAGCTATTCAAACACTAAGCGATTGTAAAGATATTATATTAATTTTTAATAATTTGCAAAGTTATTAAATCCAACAATTGGTTTATTCACTTCTTAATCATACAATAAACGCAATTTATCATGGAATTGTAAAATTGTTCAGCAGAATGTGATTTATATAATTGTCCAATCATATAAAATTATTATCTAACTGATAAAATTGTTTAATCTTCTTTCCACATCTTAAATGCCTAAGAATCTTGTCTTTTACCTTATGTCAGGATTAATAGTGAAACAGCATTTGATTAACAGCGTTTACATTTCCGGTTTTCTGCAACTATTATCCTCAGCCTTGTTCATTTCTTAGAATCTTCCGCTTCCATCAACTTCTGAGTGTAATCTTTCAAGACGAGCTCGCTTCAATTACAAAACCATCTGCAGAATTAGACGGAATCTGACAAATTGTAATGCGACAATACACCGTGTGTCGCGATGATATCATATGATTTCTTAAAAAGCAAACGGACGAACCGCGGAACAAAGGTGTACAGGTGGTTGGCGACAAAGAATGAAATCATAATCGAGAGAAAGAGAAAAGAGGGAAAAAAAAGTATGAGGGAGACTTTTAGCCAGCGAAACAGAGCTCGTTAACGGTCATACACCCATGTGGCCAATGGTTCTTGACGTTCGTAGAATTCCGCGGAGACCTTGATGCTTTTTATCTTTGCTCGCTTAGTCCTCCCTCTTACAAAGAGGCGGCCACTTCATCGTTCCGCGGAACGTAAAAGATCGCGGCGTGCGATCACCGCGATATACCATTAAGGGTGTCCGAACGCACGTGGATTATATAGTTTCCGAGGACTCGGGTCCCACGTTTCGCGTTCCTCATTTTTCTCGCCGGGTCATTAACGTTCTTTGATCGCGCTCATTCAAGGATCCGTCAAATCGGATTTTTCTTGCGCCACCACGGTTGTTAATTGTCTAGTTGTTTGTACGGCGCAAATCTGCACCGGCGCTGCAACAGCAAATCTGACTTACCGGCAACCAAGTGGGAGGATACATCACACTCACTGATTTTTTGGAGATTAGAACATTTGGGGGTAGGATAGGAATTTCAGGACATAGGTATTTGGTGACTCTGAGATTTAGAAACCTGCGATCTTGAAGTTTTCAGATCTTAAAGTTTGGTAACGTAGGTATTTGGGGAATTTGCTATTTAAGAACTTCAAGTGTTTGGAATGTAGAAGTTAAAGAATCTACCAATTTTGAGATGTAGGAATTTGAGGACACAGGGATTTGGACATGTAGGAATTTGGGAATGTAGGTATTTGGATATTTTGTCAGTTAGGGACTTGGTACCAAGAAATATAGATGTCTACAAATTTGGGGATCTTGGAATATGGGAACATAGGTATTTGGGGAACTTATCATTTGGAGTTTTTGAGAGTTCAGAATTTAGGAATTTACAAATCCCGTTTGAGGACATAGGTACTTGGGGATTTAGAAATTTGCAATATATGAATGTTGAGATTTAGGAAAAAAAGAACTTCAGTATTTAGGAACATATGGATTTGCGAACCTAGGAATCCGGAAACCTAGGTATTTGGAGAGCTTTGAGACTTGAGGATCTAGAAGTACAGAAATGATTATTTTGTATATATATATATACCAGTGGATTTGTAATAAAATTCTCTTCACTTTTTGTTATTATGCAAATTTGAATAAATTGTAAAATAAGGTTATGAAGAATTTTTTTGTTATAAATAAATTATATCTTGCCAAATTTGTTAACATCCTGTTATTATACGTAAAAAACCATACAACTTCCCTATTAGAAGTTTTAATGTATCTCGTATGGTTTTCGAGATAGCCTAAGCGGGTCGAAACTTTAAGGGGTCGTTTCACCCCTTAAACCCGCGTCTCAGCCGATAAAAAAAATACGTGTCCCTTATTTTTGCCTGCTTAACAAACGTACGAAGTTTCATCAAAATCGGAGGGGGACACTTCCGTGCCTTCCCTTGTAAGTAAATTATTATTAAAAAATTATTCAAATAGAAAAAATTCTCGAATAAAAGGTAATTCGCTTTCACAAATGATGTTATTCGATCCTCACAAATCTCTGCTTATAAATTCACATTGCTTTAAATATTGTTTCAAATAACACATTATTCTATTTCCATAATTTAGTTTCAGAACATAATCGTATAATTGTATTGTAGTTCAAAAAGTTAATCTCTTTATACATTATTGTAATTTAAAAAGTTACTTTTTATATAAACCAATATTTTCCGCGTTTTCAAGTAACGGTACTGGAAGCAACGGATCAAAATATTATTTCGAATAGCTATATCTCATTATAATTTCAAATAAAATTTGCGCGTGTCTGTACCTCGTAAAAGTCTGTACGATAGAATAAAACATGATCTTAATAATTCAAGCATCACGTTTCATTTCGTTGTGACAGCAGTTACGTAATAAAACGCGACCTCGTTGTAAGCACACGTAATAGATTCGTAGCATTCGATTCCAGAATTTCCCAATCGAATAATTGATCATGTTAAACACACGTGCATTCCTTTCGATCCACGTTAAGGAACACGATTAAAATGTAATATTACAGGAGGGCAGCATCGATCGTAGTTCTAAGCAGCACGACTGGTTGCAAAAACATGCCAGCTCGAAGACTTCCGTTCCCCTTTTTCTTAATCAAATAATCGATAAAGGGTACCAACGACTCGTCAGCTACGCTTTAAAGGTATTTAATTAAATGTTCATACATTATCGAAATCATCAGTGATTCGTCATTTCTCGTGACTAGAATGACTTAATGCAATAACAGATATAAATGGAATATTGAACATTAAAATTACTATAACAGCGAATTAACGATGGCGTCACGAATATAATCAGTTTCTTTAACACATCCGTTACGGATAATCTTTATTCACATTTCACTATATATTTAACACGACTTTTTACAAAAATGTTATAGAATTTTCAAACATGAAGATTCATACATTATCGAACATGAAAAAAGTGAGAGGTGCAGAAAGCTATGCCATCAACACGTAAACGTTTACTTGAGGAAATCTAATAGTATTAATTACTCCGAAATTAATCTTAATACCTTTAAAATTAATTTTTGAGAATTACATTTTTGAAACGATCAATATTAATTGTAGGGTCACTGTACCTTATATCGAGCACTGTAATATTATGCTAACGAAGTATTCATATTTGGTGATTGTTATTTCAAAACGTATAAATGTTTTTGGTAGCCGAGTTATATACTGAAAATTTGTAGTGGAGGTAAGTTACAAAAATATTACATTTGCATAATTTATCATTAAATATGTTTGCTTTACAATATTTCAAAAGGTTTAACGTTAGATTTATTTTAATATAATTTTTATTTGTTTGTCCAAATTCGTATGTATCCAATGAACATGTTCCATATCTGCAACATCCACGTGATGAGTGCACGTTTGCGTTAATACTATGCAGTATTACTACGTGACATTACTACGTGATGCAGTAATACGTTATATTTTTACTATCATAAATACATTATGTTAATACAGTACGTTATACAGTGCTACATAAATATTGATATTGTATATATGGAAATTGAACAGGTTTAGCTCATGTTATGAATTCATTATTTTATAGAACATCGTTTACAAGAAAGCTTAG
This sequence comes from Megachile willughbiella, assembly GCA_945859595.2. NCBI lineage: Eukaryota > Metazoa > Arthropoda > Insecta > Hymenoptera > Megachilidae > Megachile > Megachile willughbiella. The sequence goes on from OX243796.1 coordinate 19,940,611, forward strand.
ATAGAATCAACGAGAAATGGAAAAATTGTAATAGATATTAAAGTTTCAGCCGGCGAACATCTTGGACTTAAAAATGATGTATCAAGAATCATCAGACGGTGATGTTAATGATGCTGCTAGTGATGATGACGACACAGAATGCTTATCTTGCAGTGGTAATTATAAAAATGCCACTAACGGTGAAAAATGAGTTCAATGTATTCATTGCTTTCATAAGAGTCATGAAGAATGTGATGCGTCAGGTGCGTCATTCGCGTGCCCGACGCGTAGAAGAAAATTAATATGACATAATATAAATTACAAAAAATGTAAAATATCTATTCATTTGCCTTCTTTGCTTAAATATCTAATTATTTTTCATCATAATAATAAAGCATTTTGAGATTTATTTATAATTGTCTTCGATATTCCATATTAGACACTGTTTGTTCAACTCCTCGCGTGTGAGGATATATATATTTATTAATTTCGACGTTTGTTTCATTAAAAAACGAGCATATCTTCATTTTTGGTAAACGTTTAAGATCAAATGTTCACGCGTAAGAAAATTAAGCTACTGTTACTATCGGGATTGTTTGTTGAAGCAATAGGTTAGAGTTTTTCTTGAAAAAGAAAATTTATGATGCTTATGATTATTATGATTCTATGTCTCTTGAATTTAAAAGATTAATTTTCTCTAGTCTATTTATTTTTTATTGTGTGTCAGCATTAGGGTATAATGAACAGATTGTAAAAAATACTTCAAACAAATATTTTATAAAATTTAAGAAATAATATAATTGTTGTATATATTGTAGGTTTTGGAAGATAAAAATGCTTGCTACAAGATACTAAAAGATGTACTTGTTATGCTTAACTTCATAATTTTTGTCTCTCAATAAACTTCAACCGTTTCACTTTAGTTTTACTTTATCCAATTCTTGCTTACTAAAATGTTTCGTTTAAACAAAGCACAATATGAGATAACTCATGAATAATGTTGAATAGCATTGATGGTTTTTTGTTAGAGTATCTCGCAGTTAAAGATTAACAAAAACACGAATTTCGAGCGCTATTCAATTTCCGTCTGAATCATGCGAACCGATGTTACGTAACTGACCTTAAAGGGTCCTCGACATCGTTGTTACAGCGCCCACGAAGTAGTTTTTCGTGGTTGCTCGATGACAAGGAACCCTAGTGGTTTTGATGGATTCGACCGGTCTCGCCACACGCGTCGATGACAGGAGCTCATAAAACGCGCAGGTGACACGCGCGAAACAACTCCGCTCGCTCTTACCCGTAACATGTCTAAAAAAAGAAATTGACTAAAGGCTTGTGAAGTCAAGTAAGGTAAAAGACCCAATGCCTCGACATGTAAGGTACGAAAGGAACATTGGACAATTTTATATAATTGGATAATTATATAAATTAAATTGTATGGAATAATTTTACCATTACTCGAGACGTTTAGTTTGAAAATGGAGCAAGTTCAATTTCGAAACAAATGAAGATAATGATAACAACAGATCAAATTTAATGTGATATTTTTACCTGCAAAAAGTCTATAGTGAAAATAATTCAAAGTTCATAATAGCAATAGAAATTTGGGTGATTAATCGTATTGAAAAGATGTTTATTTTCAAAGTTGGGCAAATTCATTTGGATGTAGTAAAACATTTATTTCTTTCAGACAGTATTTTAGGCACTATTGGATAATAAACAACGCCAACTATTAAATATCTTGTAATAAAAAAGATAGACTTGCTCCATTAAAAAAAAAAATGGCTCATATACTGTAAACAAATTATAATGATAATAATAATAATAGTAGTAGTAATGGTAATAATATATTATATTGCGAAAATGGTATCTTGTAAGATTAAAATAAAAATATCTATTCTACTCCATCGGTTAAAGTTATAAAACAGGGAACCTTTTACTTGCGTATAATAATTTGGACATCCCCTGCAGCCAATATCCGAGAAAAGCATAACAGTTATTTCTGAAAGATGTAAGTGCACAAAGTTAATATCATGCCTTCCTCACAAAATATAAAATATATTATACTGTAAAACTAATATATAACAACAATAATAATAATATGCTACACTCAAAATTTCAATAAAAATATCTGTTTCATTCCATCGGTTAAAGTTATGATGGAGAAGACCATGAAACTTCTTGTTCGAGTAGAATAATTTGGCCACCCAGTGTAATCAACAGCCGTGAAACGCGTAACAGTTATTTTCGAACGACAGAAGTGCACAAGGTCAATGTCATAACTGCCACAGTTCGTAATAAGCAACCGTAGAGTCCTTGTGACGACCCACGCGACGCGGCGATCATCTTCAGCAAGTCAGATCGTTCGGAGACAATGATTCCTCGAAGCGGTTGCCTAACCTCGCTGACCGGCAAGAAGAAACCGCGTTCTCCGGGTCTCTCCTTCATCGTCGTCGGAGAGGAGGCAAATGCAAAGGATAAGAGCAAAGGCTGATTCGAGAAGAGGAAGAGGCGACGACTAGAGACAGCCATGGTCGCGGAGGAATCGCCACGTTGCAGAAAGAGAAGGACAGATAGGCAGCCAGGGTAGGTAACAGTCAGGCAATCAGGCTGCGGCACGGGATTCGCGGCAGCGTTATTATCTACTTGGGTGGACAGGTGCCAGGGGGTTTATAAAAGTCCAAGCGCGGCACGGTCGCTGGAAGATCGTTATCAAGGGGGATGAGAGAGCGGAGGAGGAGGAGGAGAGCAACGCGACGAGTAAGATCGCCAATGAAAAGAGAAAAGACAGAAAAGCGGTAGATGAAGAGAGGGGACGGAAGAGCGAGAGATACTAAAGAAACTAACAGAGATCGAGGAAAGTCAGGTAGGATATAGGAATTACTAAGGATAACAGAAATTGGTGTTTTTCGGAATTTTGCTATTTTGTTGTAGTGCTGTAACTTCAGCAGCGTTTCTATTTCCCTGTACTGATTGATCTGAATTAAATTTGTAGCGCCGGCCACTGGGACCCCCGAGAGAGGCATGTAAGCTTGAGGCCGCGTTCACATTGCTTAGTACCGTACACCTATCTCTTGATTTACGTGTAACATCCACGTGGATTCATGTTACACGTAAATAGTCTATCAGTACCAAAGAAAATATATTGGAGAAGCTAGTATAAGTTTCAGAAATATTATTTCAAATAGTTTGATAAAAGAATAATGACGTTTCAGAAAACAAGAGTAACTTTATTTCTGTGTCACTATTGCCACTGTAACTCAAAATAATTAACCTCTTCTTTTTTAATTGGCACAAACATATCTTCGTCTTTTGAAATTTTTGGTAGTTTGACATCATTTTTATTGTTGATATTCATTTTTTTGGATGGTATATTCTCAATTTGTTCTTTCGCTTAGTTTTGCTAATATTCGTTACAACACTTCATTAAGTTTTGTGAAAATTAAATAACACTTGTTACTTTTATAGTTTTATAATTTACTAGCGTAAAAAATGTGTCGTAAATTGAGTGACGGTTGTAGTAGTAATTGAGCTAGTAAAGTAAAATCTCGATATTTCTGTTAGGTATATAAATTCTCATTTGGGAACGACTGCTGCTCATACATATCACTTTCACATGCACGTGCACCCATTTTAAGCCTGGGTGAGCGTCATGGAACTGCTTTGAAGAGAAAGGAAACAAACAAACTCTATGTGATATTGACACTTTGCAACTTCCTGCTCTGTTTTCTAAAAATCCCTAGCTAAAACCATGTAGGAAAATACTGGATTCTATTGTAATGTAAAACTGGAAATCCCACGAATTTAGGAACATGGGGATTTGAAAGTCAAAACATTTGAGAACATAGATATTTTGGAGAATTTATCGTTTGATATTTGGGAATCTAGGAATATGAAAATTTATTAACTTACGGATCAGGAATGTTAGGATCTAAGAGTTTGAGGATGTAGGAACTTAAGGATATAAATGTTTTGCGACATAGGGATTTGAGCACATGAGTATTTGGGAATCTTGATATTTTTGGACGTTGAGACATGGAAATTTGGGAATCTCACAATTTGCGAACATAGATATTTAGGGAAATCTACGAATATGGGAATCTAGGAATTTTGGGATGTAGATAATTGGGAATAAAGGAATACAGGACATAAGAACTTTGACATTTAGTAATTACGCATCACTAGGTTTAAAAACCTAGTAATTTGACTATATAAACATTTGGGAATTCAGGAATGTGAGAGTCCAAAAATTTGAAGATGTAGAGATTTAGGAATTCTAATGTTTAGAAACCTAAAAATCTAAATGACCTCTAAAATTTCCTAGTATATAAAAATATCGGATTCGAAATTGAAATAAGGTAATGACGTATATGCACGTTAAACGCAAATCGAATGCTGCTATTATGAATTTTACGAAAAATATAAAGTAAAATGAAGAAAAATTACTTTTGTATACTATAAAAAATTAACAGTCTATTAATATCCATTAGTAAAAAATTAGCTAAAATTATTAGGGCTAAAATTAGTTTTATTAATATGTTTGCACATCGAACGCAATTAACAAGTTAGGTCTGTTTTTTGACAATATCAATTATATCGACGAGCACAGTATAATGGATCGTTTTCATAACCACTACTTGTTCTATAGTGAACTTGAATTAATTTTGTTTGGTTACTTATACGAATTTCTAATATTGCAAATAAATAACATTTTGGTATATTGTCAGTTTTATACATTAAACACTCATTATAATATTTTTTGAAAGATTTAATAATAATTGGTTAAATATTAAAATTGTTCAAATAAAATTGACTTTAATCCAATATAAATAAACGTATTATATGTGATATTATATCATGTAACGGTAACGTATTATTGACAATGAAACGTATTATATCCTGATATGAATAACATTGTAATTTTTGTTACGGCGTTTTATAACTATAATACAAGTATATTAAAAAAACGTTATTTTCTTTTCTTTCTTCTCAGTGTATTAAGAAACGTAAGTTTTTCTCTGTAATGCTTTTATTGAAGATAGAATTATTTTTAAGTATCAAAAATAAAATATCGTAGCTCGACATGTTTGACTTTTCATTTTTAAAATATTTTAATTTACAGGAAATTTCAAATCTCACTACTTGTCGAATTTGTAAAGAAGAAAGCCATATTTAAATTGTTGTTTCACTAGCAGCTGAACACGTATTTCGATCTTTTTTAGGTTTTCTATTATTGTATTTGAATTCAATACAATTCTTAGAATAATCAATTATAAATCCTTTTGTATATACACTTATTGCTTTGTGGTTGATTTTGTCAAATTATTGACACGTAATAAATTATGATTACACCCTTCTGTTGTTTGTATCACATAATTGATAGTGCCGTGGTAACTACTTCAGCTAGTCAGGCTAACTAGTATTCTGATGACGAAGCCACAGTGTGTGTTTGTTTTTGCATTTCATTTTACTCTCAGGGACTATAATTTGCATTGTGTAATACTTCCGTAAAAGGTGGCGGTTAAGAGTTAAACCCTTATATTATTCTAACAACTATACTGTTATGATATCACAGATTTACATTACGATTTTTTAAAATTGACATATTATTGCGTAATATTTGTAATATGCAAGGGATGATTCTAGACTTACATATCACACAAATTACGGTGCAGGTGGCAGAATAATATATACATGTATAATAATCGTAAATACATCTGCAATAACAAGTGCTGGAAATATTTCCCTTCCCCTTCTCCGTTTTGAATAAAATATACATCCATGTGTGTAATCATATTCTTGAGGACACGGAATGGTTCCAATAGAAAAATGTTGCCAACGTACATTATCTGAATGTTAATATTATTCTAATGTCGGATAGTGCGTGATGAAATTATTCTACTCAAATAAAAAGTCCATATATAAGTGATAAAATAAAATAGATTTTTTTTATTCTAATATTATTTTACAGTACATTATTTTATAATATACTGTATATTTTGTTGCAATGCATTGTTTTTGGACAATAATGCATGTACATGCATGAACACTTAAACATAAGTTCTGAATGAAACATATGTCCACGTGTGTAATTATATTCTCGAAGTCACATAACAGTTCCATTAGAGAAATATTGACAACATTATATATTGTCTGAATGTTAATATTATTTTAATGTCGGACATACACTGGGTGACTAAATTAATATACACAGTCAACAAGTTCCATATTTTTCAACCGATAGAATAAAACAGATCTTTATTGTAACTTTTCTTGTATACTTTATATTCTCTTATAATGTATTATTTCTTAACTATAATCCAAATAATTGAAAGTGAAAATTAAATATAAATCGATCACTATATTACACTAGTATATTATACTATAATAGTAAACAATTATTTAATAATTCGTCAGTCCGCAATTTTCATTTACTACCTTAAATATATAAAATCAATCACATACCGATTATAATATTACTTAAATTGTAATCTAGGTCTGTAATTGTAATTGTAATCTAGGTCAACCATTCATAGAGGCGTGAAACATAGAATACTTACCGTACACTTACATCCACACTCGCCTTTTATTCCAGAAAATGTCAAATACCAATAACATTATTAAGTTAATTAAAGTCGCGTCTATTTCATATTTTTAACAAGAAAACTTTTCAATATAATAATTTGGCCACTCACCGCAAAATTACTTTTTGCTCGTCCCGTATAACCATTAACTTGTTACATCAGCATAATATACTACCCAATAATGTTAAATTCCTAATATCTATAAAAATCAGTAACTGAAACAATTGCATTATATTAACTCACTAAGGGTAATTTGATATATCATACAGTTAATCAAACAGGTAATAACATATAGCTAATGAAATAGGTATCTCTCATAATCTGTACACTCATGGGTATTCATTGTCACTTATCTATCAAAATCTAATTATTCATTATAAATTATATTTTATTCATAAACACACTTGGTTTCTTATGAATAATCAAGTTTTCAAGTAACCTAAAATAAAATAAATCCAATAAAATAAAATCCATTAAAATCTTATAAAAAGAAATGTTTAAATATATTAATGATACAATCTTGTAATAAATAAAAGTGAAGTAAATTTTAAATAAATTTGAAGTAATTACTGAAAACAATGTAAATTTTTTAGCTTTATGTATTTTACACTGTCTGAGTGATGTGGCCTGAACGGAAAGTTCAGTGTCAGTCATCGGTGACTGACATGGCAGCTAACGTGTTAATCAGATTTCAGAAAATGGGTTCCAATGAGTGTCCAGGCTTCACGTTATTATTTAGGTTAACCAACGGAAAGGCAACAAAAGCTTCACTTTTCAGTACGTTAAATAACAGAATTAAATAATTATTAAAAAAAAATCATTAAATGATTTATTATCATTCATAGTTTCTCTCGTGAAATAAGGTTTGGCATTCATTCAAAAAATTCAAGGATACATTGAAATTTTGAAAAATTGAGGAACAAATCAAGTAATTCATTATGTGGTCTTTTTTAAACAATGTATTACGAAAGAAACAAACAAGATCAAATTATATATTCATAAAAACCATTCAATTTTTATCTAAAACATTTTTCACTAAAATCATTATGCCAATTATGTATCGATCAACTGTATCGATATTTTTTGTCATAAATTACTAATATTGACAGTAATTATAGCATAATTCTTTACAATTTTACTGATGATACTTTAATACTGGTAATGGTTATTAATTAATAATGGTTTGCATATGTCAGTGAATTTTACTTAAAAATTTAAAAACTAATTGTAAGTGTCTCTAATGGTTTATATCTTTCAAATAATTAGTTGTGTGCCACCAAAATGAGGTATATGAATGTTCAGTCAAACATTGTCCATAACGTGACAAAGTTCCATAAATATGAATTTATAGTAGGGAGTATCTAGAAGGTAGCTCAAGTACCTAGAAGAAAATATCCCTCGTAAATGTGATTCGAAAGAGAAAGAAGAAGGAGTTACTAAGAAACGTTTGTTCGATCGACGTCTCTTCGAAAGTGGGTCGTGTTACCTAGTTTTACCCTGTGCCAATGTGAACGTGGCTTAAGGTGGAGAGGGAACAGGCGTAGATTCATGCGGACGCACTACTAGATGGCCGTTGCCGACGCGTATAAGCCACGGTAAGGGAAGGCAGCGGATACCAGGAGGAATAAAAGGTCTAGGTAGCATAGTTGCACGCACATTCCCAGTTCACAGCCTTGACTCCGCTGGGGAACGAGCCAGCCGGCTGCAGCAACCGGCGGCAGCAACGATGCCAGAAGCAGCAACGACTCCTGCCCGACTGGACCAAGGAACGAACGAACGAGCGGGCAATGGATGGGCCAGCCAACGAACCGTGGGTAGAAAAAGAAGGGCTCCTCTCTCTAGCGTTCACCAAGAGCTCTCTACGCTCGTTTTCTCGGCGATGGCAATTATACGCGGCCAAGCCGTTCCGGCTAGATTCAAGATCAGATAATCCCATCTGTCGGTGTAAGCGGTCTGCAAACGATCCCGCGAACGATCGGATATCCTCCTCGAGCCGATAGATTTTTCCGAACGCCGCGCACCGGACGGAAGGAGCTCGCTACTACGTTCCCCGCTTTCTTCTTCTTCTGTTCATTGGTTCAAGTAATCGACACAAGGGATGGGATGGGACTCGCCACCGTTTAAACGCGATACCGAGTCTCGGTTATCCCTTATTCGAATCGAATCGAATCGAATCGACCACTTAAGACCGTTGAAAAGCGGCTTCCAACATGATTAACATGTTTACTGCCACTGTAAATTCGTTTTAATTTCCAATTATCGTTCTGACAATCCTAGTCTGTCATTTTCACAACACAATAGGCTTTAGTTGTTGTACACGCCGTTCCAACTTCTTTTTATCCAAATATCTGTAGGTTACGAGGGCGAGGGAAAATAAAAATGGAATTAACAATAAAATTAATAGTTTATTTGAACACATACGAGAAAAAATATAAGAATTCCTGGCGGCACTGCTTTCCGCGACCGTTCTTTTCGAAAGTAGAAAACGACTGCCAAAAGATACGCACACCGCAACGCATTGTCGTAAAACAAATGAATATCCGTCGAAATGAGTAGCCGTCATTTCTAAAAATTAATCCTACATATCTATAACAAAAGGAAACAAGTATTCTAAATTTATGTGTCTACATACCTACTGTGCACGCGTCGTAAGATGTGCTCTAGGAGTTCAAAAAGGCAAGTCTGTTTCCCTTGTTTTTCGAACTGATTGACGTAACAAATTGTTTAATTTGTTCGCCCCTGTCAAAAATATGTATGAAGCATGAAATTTATTTTTTGCTGCAGACATTTTTTATACATATACTATAGTATACAGTTACTTAAAAATCCTGTCATAGCTATACAATTTTAACTCTTCAAACCGTGAACTATGGTAACGCTATTTTTATATGAATGAAAATGGATGAATGATTAGATATATAAATGTGGTTGAATATTTTATGAGTATGGAAATGTAGGTTAATGAATATTATTAAATATGAATTTAATGATTTGGACTGTCAGTGAGTAAATCTATGATATAAAGTTATGGTACGAGTAAGTTCAGATGGTTTCAGGGTAGTGTTGTATGGTGATGAAGGCTTGACTGGGATATTAGTTAATCAATGGAAGTATAAACATACGGATATGTTTAATAAATAGTGATAAAAGTCAAAGTTTATAAGTTAACTTTGTAAATTTAATAAAGTCCTTCCAAAAGCAGCTTATATATTTTTACTGAAGTTTTTAATGTAGATATTGGAAACTGATTAAGCAGAACATATAAGTATGAATTTATTTTACAATCAGTAGAATATAAGTACATATAACAATGCTTACAAGCAGAAGCGTTGAGGGACATCACTGAGACCGGAAGAGAAATATACACATACGGAACCCAGTTCAAAAAAATATTTTAGGCGTCAGAACTTATTAGGAGGAGTCTCAGAGTCCGGTTTACCAATTGCTGTTCAGTTACATAATTTATTTAAGCATAGAAAAATAGGAATTGTGTTGGTTAAATTAAATATTCTACTTACCAATTTTGAACTAACAGATTTCGACAATCAAATTTATTATGCTTCATATATTATCAGAATATTATCAGATTAAGCAAAGAAGTTAAAGGAAATGGTGTTCCAAGGCGAAGTATATCCGAGAAAATTGGCGGATTATATCCGTATCTGGGTAATTTTACCAGATTATTCTCCCATTTGCCGAGCCTGCTTATATCGAGGGTCGGAAAAGAACATATTATTTTTATTAACACAAACAGTCATGTGTTTATAATTTATCGCAAAAAGGATTATAAAAATTGCTGTTTCTTATGAATTAGTAATACCAAACATAACCTATGTTTATCTCAAATCTTCAAAATATGCACAGTTGAAAAAAGCTAAATATTCTAAAAATAGATAATATTTGTCAAATAGAAAATATTGATATAATAAATATAAGCATAATATTTATTTAAAAATAAAAGCAATTTTCTATTTAAGTGTTCGTCTGACTACTAATAATCAATCACGACATGGAAGTAACCGGTGATCATATTATTTCTTCCACTGTTGTTTACATGAGGTTTTCGTACATGCTTTCTAACTAACAATTTCGTCCAAAATTTCAAAAATTTTCCAAAATGTCAAAATTTCAATTTCATACAAAAATGGTAAAATAGGATACTGATCAACTGATCAGCAGACAGATGTCAGTGAAAAATATTTCAAAAGTTTCAGAAAAATCACTATGACACCCTATTAATTTCAATTAATAAATTACAGAAATACATTTCATGCATGACCTTGCTAATGGAAATAAAGATTTCGCATAAAAAAATATTCAAACCGCAAAAAAAATCTCATATATTGTTCACGAAACTTAATCAACGTCTTTTTGAAACCAGTTCATTTGAAACGCAACACTTAGAGTCGGAAAGACCTAGGTCTGCTTCAACCCCTAATATGTCTGCGTTCTAAAGGGGATGAAGAAATTTCAGAACCAAGTATAAGAAATATTTTAGCACTAAAATAATTTATCCATTCTCTCGTATATACGAATGAGAAATTTTGGAGACGTATTTAAATTTTCAAAATTAAAAGGAATTTTATTATTTTCAGTTTTAAACATTTTTTTTCACACGATTTATCACACAGAAAAATGTAATAAATTTAAAACTCTTTTTAAGGTTTACATTTTTTATTTGGTATACTTTCATTTATATAATGAATAATTTGGAGAATATTTTGATGAAATTGATTTCGTGTGATTTTAAATAATTGTCGAGTATTCAAAGGTACGTTTCTCCTTTATCTAATTGAGTTCAAACTTTACACGATTTTATTTTGTAGAAATTGAAATTACTTTAAGGGTTTTAACTTTGAAAGAAATTTTCATTAAAATTAAAAAACAGCTTAGGACCTCTCGTCATGACATCTATTATGTCATAGAAGATTACTGATAAATTAAGCTGTAGGAGAACAGTACGTTTGTGATATATTCTTCATACGATTTTTAAAGGTGTATGAAAGCATCCAGCTTAAATTGTGTAAAATATATTGAACACAAATTCCCAAGTATACTGTTAATGAAGAAGTACCACGAAGTAAGCAAAGGCAACAGCTCTTTTCTTCCATCACCAGCCATGAAAACCTACAATTATTAGCCTCGTAACCGGTATCAACACTTGCTTGAAGTTGACAACGGAGAACGATGCACCTACTTATTAAATACTTTTACTTTATTCGTTACGTAGGCAGGGATACGAAAAGACAGATAAAACGAGGCTTAAGAACAGATTGAATATTGCATTAACACGATAAAAGTTTCTTCGTGTTAGGTTGTCAAGACTAGATTGTAAAAACATTTATACTGCACGAAATTAAATTCAGTTAATAATTTCTTATACTAAATTCTTCTTATTTTCAGTTGCCTATATCCGTTGAGATACAAGTTCATGTGACAGCACAGAAACATGATTATGGTCGGTCTACTAACATGAAAAATATTTGTGTTCAGTAGTTGTTTTCGTTACTCTGTATACCAATTTTATTAATTTTTAGTCATTTTATAAATAATTAAGTCAATATATAGAACACGTTTTTCGTGACTTTTTGTAATAATACATTGCAGTTAAATGTAATGAAACGTAATTTTGTAGCATGTTCAAAAAGGATCAACCTTTCAAGCATGGTAACGTTTGATGTATTAATTTAGCACATAATTTGAATTGTTAATAGTGTGTACAACTTCTATCTTCTTTTGCTAGAGATTTACACGTCTGTAATCTACGCCGCAGATGATACGTATGGCCCTTATATGATCCTTTTTAAACATGTTTTCTACATTTTGAGGTGCTTTGCGAGCTCTGAGGTATTTTTATAAAAACTGCGATTGTTGCTGAAATTAGGACAACTGCAGCCAATATGGAGTAACACCTAATATGGAACGTTGTAATATCACATTAAGTCATAACATGCATCTGCAACAATATAAAATATTTTATTAAAAATAAAACAGAATCATATTCACATTTGGGCATCGATTGGAAATCCGTTGTCGAATGTGATTCGCTATTTCAAAACATAAAGAAGCTTTTGGTAGAATTACTGAAAATATTTTGTGAAGATAAGTTAGAAAAGTAAGTTTACATGATTTAACATTAAATATGTTCGTTTCTTACCGTTAGATTTATTTTCTTTATAACATAATTCATATTTATTTGTCGAAATGTGTACGTAAGGAATATGGAGCATGTTGGATGTATGTAATATGGAACATATCCGCAACAACCATGTATTGAGTGCACGTTTGTATTAATACTATGCAGTATTACTACGTGACATTACTACGTGATGTAGCAATACGTTATATTTTTACTATCATAAATATATTATGTCATTACAGTAAGTTATGCAGTATTACATAAATATTGATATCATATATGTAGAAGTTGAATCAGGTTTAGCTCATGTGATTAATAAATTATTTTATAGAACATCGCTTACATGCAAGCTTAGATAGAATCAACGAGAAATGGAAAAATTATAATAGTAGCATTAGTAATAGATATTAAAGTTTCAGCTGGCGAACTCATAAATTTAAAAATGTGTATCGAGAATCATCAGACGGTGATATTAATGATGCTGCTAGTGATGATGACGACACAGAATGCTTATCTCGCGGTGGTAATTATAAAAATGCCACTAACGGTGAAAAATGAGTTCAATGTGTTCATTGCTTTCATAATAGTCATGAAGAATATTGTGTACCAGGTGCGTCATTCGTGCGTCCAGACAAAAATTAATATAACAATATAAATTACAAAAAATGCAAGATATTTGTTCATTTGTTTTTTCTGTGGAAACAAATATTTATTTTCATTATAACAATGGAGTATTTTGAGCTTTATTCATAATTTTCCGATATGTTCCATATAAGGTACCGTTTTTCGCCGCGTTTGCCTTCTTTTTATATTTTTCATAACTTCGGGATATTGAAGTTTTTGCGTGTGTAACTAATAACACACGAATAGCTATTAATTTTGACGAGTTATTCTGTTTCATTACAGAAGGAGCATGTCTTCGCTTTCGGTAAACGTTTAAGATCAAGTGTTCCATGTTAGGTGCAGTTAGCTTATATCTAGATCTACAAGGTTGCGATTGATCAACCGAGTAGCAGGAGAACTGAAATGGAATACCCTGACTTTGTTTTGATCTTTTTGGATAGATTCATCAAGGATAACATGATTAGTGTTTCACTTTGAACGTTCCATTTATGTTGAAGTGACATCATGTATGCTATTTTGCGCAAATGTCTTACGCAGCACCTTGTTTTACATTTTTTCGAAAAAATATATGATTCAATTTTCCGAAAACAATGTTCACTTTGTATTAGTAGTTTAATAAATTCAAAGAATGTAAAAACGAAATATCGCGTATATTGTACATATATGTGGCAGGGAGATGATGTAAATAGAGACTTCATCAAAACCCTAAGGTATATGATCAATTCACGGAAGATATTGAAATAACAACTTTGTAACTCGAGATGCCACCAGTCAACAATGTGTTTTAATAAAAATAAATAAACATTATTATTGATTACACTCACGAAAAATGTTTAAAATTTCACTAAAAATATTCTTTTTGTTTTTAAAAATATCAGCTTAAGTACCTATTTCTTTTGTTAATTAATTTCGAATAAATAATTTGTGTTTCAATGACTATTGTGGTATTAACTATTTTACATTTAATAATGCATGGTTTACGAAATGAATACTTTTAATATCTAAACGATATTATTTCATCTTTTCACTAAAACATTTAAGGGATTTGATAAAATCACTTACTTTCTTCAGGGAAATCACCTCACAGAATTGTTATTTCAGCATTTTCCGTGAATTGATCATATACCTTAGGAATTTGATCAAATCTCTATTTTCATCATTTTCCTACGATATATGTATACATACAAATGTCACCGGTTCTCCATCAATGCTTTTCAAAGTACAAAATATTTCGCATTTTTAGGTTTAACGCATCATCTTACAGTTACTAAGTATTACTAAAAACTGGAATATTATCAAGAATATTCTATTTTGCGACGGTTTTCTTGTTATTCTGTTGTGGCTAAATGATCGCAATCTACCGATCTACGTAGATGTAATTTCAGTAGTACAAACGGTTTTCATAAAAACACAACTTAAAGATAATCTTCCGCATGTCCTTGCATTTCTTCTTTTTATGACATAACATTCATACACATATTTTATATATAAAAAATTGTCATTTTTAAATGTACACAACATTAATTTGAAATAATTTGTTTATCATGTATATTTCCGTCCATGTGTTTTTTTTTTATTTGTAGAACATCATTACCTTGAAAATATTGAAAACCGCCATATAAAATACAAAATATTGGACTATCTGCCTATCAAGTCAGTAATCATATAAGTGTATGCATTACATCAGAGAAATTAGGATTTTTCTGTGGTACAGTTCTTAAAATTATTTCGATGCCACTTTGCTCTTGGATCAAAAGTTCTCATTTCCACAAAAATTGTATACGGAATTAAAAGTACGGAAAACAGTTATTTATAAGTATATTATTGCATATCAGTTCTAGCTATTATAAAAAATTAAATAAATATCTATTATAGCAATTATCAAATTTATAGCTCAGAAAATTTTCTATGAATAAAAGTTACATAAGCTTTTTCGGAAGAGTAATTATTTTTATATAAAATCTTCAACTGGCCCAATATCGATTTCTAGTCAGTTTCTTAATTCAGATTTGCTTCAGCTAAGAAATTGCAGGATCTACGTCTTCGTAATTCTCCCAATACATCTGTCCTCAATTATACCGAGTGCATTGCGACAAAGCAGGTCATAACAATAATTATATGCTGTTGGACGCAAGCCAATTTTCCTACAGTTTGCTTCAGAGGCTTTGAATCAATTGCAAAAAAATGCATTCAGCAGGGTGTCTCGAGCAGGTGGTAGCAGAGTTGAAATCGACTCACAAATGTCATTCCTCATTAGCCAACTCCAGTCTCCGAGATTAAGTGCGTAATTATCCTCAGTTGTGAATTCAAATGGTATTATCTCGGAAAGAGCTGCTTTTACGAGAAGAACTTATAGAATTTCTTTTGTACAGAATTTTCAAAACTACAAACCTCATAATAACTATTTCTGTCGTAGAACTAGTAGCAAACAAAATATTTGTGAAAAGCTTCTTTCTTTACCTTTAATTTTCTATAAAATCTTTATTACTGGTCGCATTGATAACTTTCGATATATTGTTTAATATATTGATTATATTATATGTATATTGTTTAAGGCGATATACTCCAGAATCGTATAAAAATTTAGTTTTCTGAAAATTGTTCCATAGATTGGTCATATTTTTGGTCAATTTTCTTGGACTATATTGGACATGATTCATTTAATACTATTTGATTGTATTTTCTATAAAATTAACATGATTTTAAGCTAGTTGATTGGTAATAATAATATTGTATTATTTCTTTTCCCAATTGTAATATTGTGTCAGGATAAAGAAAATACTATGAAGAAATATTTTGTAATGTTTACATAAGAAATTAATTATTGCTTTTTTTATGAAAAATATTTGATCGGTCACGCATTTTACGTGTAAAACTAAATCGAAAAAAGAGAATAATATTTTTATATTTCACTGTACTTTTAAAAAATTGAATTCGTAAATTCTTTAAACAGATTGTAATAAAATTTATTTTCGGTAACGAAGATGACAATTTAAATTCTTTGATTAATTCAACAATTAATGGTTGTTATGCATCAGTATATTAAAATTATCATAAACAATGGTCACAGATAAAGCACTTCAACGGCACTAACATTCACATTTATTAATCTTTAAATAATAATTAAATGAAGGGATTTGCTCTTCCCGCTACTTTGGGGTGTTTTAATATTAGCCGTTAGTATGTGCTGATGCATATACCGGTGTACTTCTGTTCAGCTTCGCCGTTGTTCCGTAGTGTCCGATTAATTAATTACCAATATATAATATTATATACTATTGTTTCCATACGTACATTTTACTTTAATTATATGTTTAATTAACCAATGAATCGCTTGTGCGTTATGTCACCACTCTCTCATTAAATTAATGAAAAAGTTAAATTAATATTTTTCTGATAAATTTGTATTCGGAAGAAAAAAGAAATAAACTTTCCACCTACTATTCATGGGATACAATTTACTTTTTTTATGATACAACCTATGAACATTCTCCAACATTTTATTTAAAATTGTCAAATTTTCAAAGTTCCAAACTTCCAAATTTCCGCAGTTTCAAAGTTACAAAGTTTTAAATTCTAAAATTTCGAAATCCCTAAATTCTTAGATTTTCAGATATCCAAATTCTCAAATGTTACCTTCCCAAATCCTCTGACTCCCTTAGACCCCTAAATCCCTTAGTCTACAAATTCTCTAGATCCCCAAATCGTTAGATTCCACATCCTTGTACCCCTAAATTCCTCCATTCCTAATTCATAGATCCCGAATCTTTATATCCTTAATCTCTAAGTCCCCACTTCCAAGATCCTCAATCCTTATATTCCTAAATTTTTGGATCTCCAAATCCTTATATTTCTAAATTCCAACACTATTGAATTCATAAATTTTCAAACCCCTATATCCACATATCCGTAAATCCACAAATCTCTAAACGTTCAGATGACCAAAATATCTTCAAATTCTAAAATTTCTCGAACCTGAAATCCCCAAACCCGTAAATTCGAATCCCAAATCGTGAACCTCTTAGACTCGGCTGAACTTCACGCGGTGCTGCTTCTCTGTACGGCAGAGTTCGACGCGAATTACGCGTAAACGATACAGCACTACAATATGTGACGGACAATGCTGTTTTCTACACGAGTACATTGGAATGAAATTTTTGATGATTAAATTATGATTTTTCCCAAAGATATGATACATATACTTTAGCTTTGATAATTTACTTTTTTAGAAAATTCACAAAATATGTAATAATTTCCAAATGTTTCCAACATGCATCGTATATGAGCGGAAAGAGGTGCTCCACTCATGGTGCTTAAACTACTTGGCGTTATCTTTTATTTACATGTAATGTATTTTTGCGGGATTTGTTAACCCATTTGGATCACACGAAAAAGTGGACAATTCGTTCTTATCACCATAATTTATTTTGATTGTATTTAAACGAAAATGTTTCAAAATATGAAAAATGAAAACAATATTACATAAATAAAGAATTTAAAAAAAATTTTTATTTCATTATAGAATAATAATAATAACAGAAATGGAATCTAATTATTTTGCACAACACGATAAAATGTATCGTTTCTTTTTTTTCTGATAAACAAACTACACAACGTTTACGAGCTTTTTTCGATGAAGCCATTTCGATAAGGGTTGGAAAATGTTGACCGGTAAATCTTCGTGGTAATGATGGACATGGTGTAATTGTTCTTTTTTTTTGTGGTATCTTTATTTTTGGTACACAACCGTTCATTTTTTCTACTTTTTTGTGTTATTTTAGCCTGAAATTATTTCCGACTACCACTTTTCATTGACTGCGCGCCCAATATGCACGGGTATAATATGCGCTTTGGTGATAAGTGCCCAAGCGCGCACATATGCGCACATATTTTGTGGCCAGACAAAATGTGCACATATACAATGCACTTGTGATGGAAATATGTTAATACTCTTATAAATGTGGTGAAGGCAAGAAAGTGCGAATCAAAGCATATCAGAACGATCATTCAATTGCAACGGTGAGCGAGTGAGCTAGTAGAGTGAGCTATGTAATGTACGATGACATTCGTGAAAGCCACTGTAGTGGACTGTCGTACGGAGAGATGCTATCCGCGAAAGCCGCTATAGTGGCACGTTGTGTAAGAGGTTAAAACCCAAATCTCTACATTCCCATATCCCCAAATTATCTCCGAAATCCTCTAAAGATTACACGGGTGTAAGACCTGTTCAGCCTTGGTAGCGATTTTCGTAGGGAAGCGAAATTTGCTCTCGACTGTACACGTTAGTTAGAATCGAATGGGGTGTCTTATAATTTTGTGAACTGTGTCTGTACAGTAGACGATGATTTCTTACGAATCCGCATGAACAAATCAGGGAGCCACTTGCAGCAACACTACCAACGACAGTGAAACGTACGAAAGGAATACGTGTCTCGGATACCGAAACGCCTACATGAAATCGACGGCAATGCCATTCCAATGTTAATTGAGGTGCCCAACGCCCACACCGATCCATGTGTTCTCCGTTTTGCCGAGAGTAGTCGTCAGTATCGGCAATCATTAGCTCGATCGGGCCGTCGATAAACATTGGTGGTTCTTCGGTAATTCGCCTAATGAGATAACGGTACACCGAGCGAAATCTCTGCGCTTGATAACGCTTTACGACTCTCCGCGGCTTCGGCCGAGAATGCGAAATCTTTAAGGACGCGACGCAAACTATGCACCGATCGCATTTTACGCGAATGTTCCTGGCTCGTTATCCGGGAACGTGGGAGATGTGGTAATAGACACCGAGATGATTCTTCCCGTTGAATTAGACAACACTGAATTGAAGATTGCTTTCTTTTCATCGGACTTCAAGTTTTTAGTTTTGCGTGTGGAAGAGAATGGGGCATTTGCGGTCAGCAGGTAATTGCGTTTGATATCTATTGTTATTACAAAATGATATTTCTGAGACGTCCAATTGTTGTTTACATCCTGCAGCAATCTTCGCTGCACTTCTGAACGTAGCAGCTAACTTACCGCTAGACATTCGAAAACAATTGCCAAACGGTTTAACTAGTTAACTGCGCATGTCAATCTAACACTTCATTTTGGTACAGTTGAAAAGTATTTCTATTTAAAAAGTAGTAATTGTTTATGCTCGTATAAAATCAAAAATTACTATTCATTATTTACGATAAAAACTATTTTCCTCAAATTTATGATAAGTGTATTCTTTCTGCGTTCTACGTGTACTCATTATGGCTCGGCTTCAATTGCGCATCCCATAAGGGATTTTTGAAACTAAGTTCCGCAGTTAATACTTTGCCAAGTGCGCGTTCTAAATTTGAACCGAAAAGTGCGGAAATTTCCACATTTGTTTGAGAAAGTGTTAAGTGATTAACATGTCATCGTGTGATTTTGAACAATGATATAAGAAAATATAAGTAGACAACTATGGCTATACAGGCCAGTACCGAGTAGGAACTGTTAAAATTTATTTATAAAACAAAAAAATCAGTTTAAGATTATCTTTTGAGTTTTGTGAAATTTCTGGATTACAATATCTGAGACTTTCCACAACATGATAAGCATTTTCTTTGATGGAATTGAATGATATGAACATACGCCATGTCTAGATCTGACAAGGCTATAGCTACATATCGACGAAATAATCGCTCCAACGAAGGAAGGACTAATTTCACAATTAAACATTGAAAAATAAATTCATAATTGCCATTCATACAATTAGGTTTCAATTATGTGGAAATGTAATGGGTAACGAAACAAATGGGTCAGATTCGTAAAAAAAAATCGAGAAGTCGCATAAACGACATCATGTTCCATAACAGAATTGGACATAGTACTATATTGCTTTTATTTTGTAACAAAATAAAAAAATTGATTTCTTTATGTTTGATTCAAATAAATCAATTTTCAGTAATTTCTCCCTTGAAAAATTATTTATTTCATTTACTTCACTCAAATAATTTGATGTACGAGTTACTGAAATAAATTACTAAATTTAGAAGTTGGAAGTTTCTTCATTTTAACTGCAATTGCCTTCAAAATTGTTATATTTTATAAATCGAAGCTTTATTTAAAATAGAAATGTTAAAATAAGGCTAATCATTACAGTTTTAGAAGAACCTCTTGCATGAATGTTGAAGATAAAAATTTATTGCACATATATCTTTTTGGTCGGATTGTTAAACTAAACAGTTTAACCCCACGCTGAACGACTTATTTATCAAACTCGTCAGTCAAAAAAAATTGAAAAAATAGTTACGCAGCCTAAATGTTAAATGATGTGGAACACGATTTCTGTTTGGATGAACAACCGTTTTGAAGGACAGTGTGTATTGGTCATGTTATTTGGAAACCTGCTTAAGTTTGTAGGGTCTTTCGTTGATGACCTCAGCAGTGGCAGTTTATATGCAAAAGAAACAGATTCAAGTAGAAGTAGACTGCTTCTGACAAGAAAAATAAGTTCAAATAAATTATGTTCTCAGGTTATTTTCGAAAACTTGAGCAATCAATTGCAGAAGTCGTAACGATAATCTATGAACGTTACAATTCTCTAGTACACGGGATAACTCGTCTAACCTGATAATCTGCAGTGGACTCGTTATATTACCACAGCTCGCGTTGTATAAAATATAATATAATACAACAACCCAATATAGTTACTTAGACATAGGCAAGTCACTCACATATCAGCTGCGATAAGATTATTTCCTTGGTGCCCCAGTCAGCATTTACTATCCACTGTTACAATGTTAAAACAAATAAAGGAAGTTACAACGTTATGTCCATTACATATCCAGCGAACCTTGAGTATGCAAATTATAATTGGACTTAAACTTCAAATTGAAACATATTAAGAATTCGAGTAAGATTTATCATGGTTAAACTGCGAGTGCGTCACAAGCGAGACTCGTCAATCAGAACCAACTATTCACTGCTGCGATATTAAAACAAATAAAGAGAGTTAAACTGTTATATCCACTTTGTATTCAGTTAATCTCAACTACGCAAATTATAATTAGACATAAATTTCAAAGTGGAGTGTATTAAAAATTCAAAAACAATTTATCACGTTTGAACTGTGAGCGTGTTACGAGCCAGACTCTTCCAAGTACAGCAAGGGGTTGGACTTAAACTTCAAATTGAAGCGTATTAGCAATTAGAGTAAGATTTATCACATTTGAACTCTCAGTGCGTCAGTTCCATCAAAGTATGACAAGGAACATGGTTGCATCCTCTTGGTTCCAATCCTGAACGCAGCAAACAGAAATAGACTCCATGACTTTCGTATATAGGATACACTCATTTTTGTTGAATAAAATTAACAAAATCAATAGCATCTATGATAGTACATTAACACTAGATTTACGGACGTTCGCTCAGTTTAAATTAAATGTAGAAAGATTGTATATGTGTCGCAGCGTCGGCAATATTTATTTAAGTCTCGGAGTTGGCGTACAATTTTTATGGAATGCGTGAGAGAAACAGTTCCTAATTTTTTATTGGGTACACAAATTCGGGTGAAAGTGCAAATCCTGGTGACGCATGCGGTGGGTCTAGGTTTTTCATAAAAGTGATCGTAGCAAGTAACGAAACCAAGCAATACCTCGGCATGAATAGGAAACTGCAAATAAAGAACTTTATTACTAAGGTTAAGGGTTCTGGTAACCAGATGTGTATAATAATAAACTAAAAATACTCGACAGAATGTAACAATTCCTTGAGTGTCATTGCTGCTACAGGTAAAAATTTATTGATTTGAATCTAAACATACGGTATATTATTTGATCGATAGAAACTTAGATCGGGGTCTAATCCTCACTATACTATTGTATTCTAAGACCGAACAGAAATAAATAAAAATAAATGATACTAGCTTACACGACTATCTTACACGTTTATCTTCATAGAAGTTAATATGCACTTACGCAAAAGCTTCTTAATAATTTCTATAACTTATAACGAGATATTTTAAATCCGTCATTTTGATGGCTTCCGTTAATTAAGTATTAATTATAAAATAATCCAATGACATAAAATAGGTTCATAGCCGCAAAGTGTTAATATGCACTAGCGTAGTAATAAACAAAATGTGCACAACAAAATAAAAACGATTCACCAAGAAGGTTCGGAACAAGTACCCTTAAGTAGACTCGCCAGCTTTTAATCAGACGCGTTTTAATTTCGATTCGCACGCTCGAGCTCGCTCGCACGCGTGGTCATTAACAGACACGTTGTCCCGGTTCTCCTTTAAAGGATCACCGCGGGCCGGCAATGAGACCAAGGCGACAACAAGATCCATGATTCGGGATTAGCGGCATGAAGGATGCGAGAAACGACAGAGGACTGGTGAGAAAGCTCGCGAGAGAGGATGAAACAGGACATGCAGAGAAAGAGATGAGGAAAGACGAGAAGGGCAGACGGTGATGGTGGATGAAACTGCGGACACAGACAGAGAACCGAGCCACTGTCTGATCCAGCTGGAAAAATTGCCTCTGAATCACTGTACGGCCTACCTGCTGCCTTATTGAGGAACCCGCTCCTTGGCCGTTCTTTTAGTCTGTGCAGTCAGGGGTATAAATAGCGCTGTTTAAGAATACCGGGGACACACTGGTTTGCGTCTCATGCATCACTCGCTTTGCACCACTTCTCTGCTCTATGTCGCGTGCGTGTATACCCACGCTGTGATATACCAACCATCAGATCGCGTTCCAGATAACACGGAAATGCGAATATAGAGTTGGTTGAAACGAACGCATATACATTCTGGCGTATGTATTGCACACAGCTGGAAAGATGTCATTTGGAAAGAATACGGGTTTAATTGGTTATAACGGAATTACCATGTACATACAAGAGCAAATCTACCTTCCCTATGACAAATATGACAACTATCGGAAATGTGTAGAAAAATAATACATTTATGTTCTTAGCTTTTATTGTCTTTATTTCAGCGACTCAGTAAGAGGTCTTCCCTCTTTGAAAATTTCACTAAAAATGAAAAGCATTCAATCACTCGAAGGAAATTTGGCGCTAAAACTGCAACGTGGTTGTTACCCAGGGTTATAGGATGGAACAGTCAAGAGACCCATCGACTTCATGGTGTCTTGACTGTTTTTCCATTAAAATACACAAGATCTTTTCAAGGAAATTTATTTTGTATTTGATGCTAATTCGTTAATTTTAATAGAATCCATCAGCAATTAAGGGAGAAAAACTTTCGACTAGTTAATTTTTAGGGATTTTCGAGGATTTGAAAATTTTTTGGTGAGTTAATAAATTTGAGGATATAGTAATTTGGTGACTTTGAAGTTTGGGATTTTAAGGATTTTATGGTTTTTGTTGAATATTTGAGGTATAGAGATTTAGGGGCTTTAGAGTTTGAGAATCTAAAAATCCAAATCTAAAAATTGACGACCTAAAAATTTAGAGATCTAGGAATTTGAAGAGTTAAAAAAGGAAAATCGGTATTTGATGGTATTGTATTGCGCCCTCTGAGTAGCTCACGTGTACAGATGTGAAAACCTGCCGTCTGATCATGGTAAAAATGACTGCTACCGATGAGACATACACGATTGACCGTAACGCTACCCTGCCCGTTTGTGAGGAAT
The DNA here is from genome assembly GCA_945859595.2 of Megachile willughbiella. Lineage (NCBI taxonomy): Eukaryota > Metazoa > Arthropoda > Insecta > Hymenoptera > Megachilidae > Megachile > Megachile willughbiella. The sequence continues at coordinate 19,964,556 of OX243796.1, forward strand.
TAATGATGTAACTCAAAATCACAGCGTTGTCAATGACGATATGACGTCACCTTAATATCACTGGATGTTATCTGTGACGTTACCCGTGAAGCGGTTACAGAAAGCGAAGCAAAGTTCGGCTGTTGCATTTCCTTAAATCCAGCTTTATGCTTATCGCAGATAAAATATGGCGAGAGTCTAGGGAGAATTTACAGAGAGGTTAGGTAAAATATACAAAAAGACTAGGGTATAGCGAAGAGGTATAGTATTTCACAAATAGATTTGAAGATTTATCGAATTCAAACCTTTTATTGATACTCGACAAATTACAACACTGCTTCCAAGTCCACTCAAACATAAACGAGGTATGTTCGAAGCTTTATATTCTTGCTGATTATGTAGGTTTGAAACTTTGAACAGATTCTAAGAAATGTAAATAAAAAATTGTAAAATTAAAAATTGAGATTGAAATATTATTATTGAGTTGTTACGAATTTCACAAATACAATAGAGTTGTAATCATAATATGGTACGTGTTATATAAGAGATTTGATTTTTCCTAACATCGAAGCGTTCAGAGCTGGAAAGATTGCGTGTGAAAGGAATGCGTGCGAAATGGCAAGAACTATTAATAATTATGATTTATGACGTTTGTTTCCATCAATTACAAACGTATAGTACATACATACTTCGCAGTCTTACGATAGCATACTAAAAACCGTAGGTTATCTTATGTTACCGAAAGAGCTCACTATGACCTTTCCTACACTACTACAACCTGAACAATGCTGAATCAAAATGTGGGAAGTTATTCTGCCACACCTTGCACTAACCATTGCCGAAAAGTTGGATTCACACACGCATGTCTGAAATGCTTGAATTGCTTTTTTTACCATAATGAGATATTTACCTCCAAGAAAGTAACTTTCACCAAAGTAACTTTCATAGGTGTGAATCGCTACACTGTTAAAGCAATTAAAGAAATGTAGAATGCTAGATATACTTTGTATTTAATGATTCTTGATTGTGGATTATAATGAAAATTCAATCACACATTCGGTTGAAGTGAAAACATGAGTCTGGATTATCATATTCAAACTGTAGTATGCGTCACGATATTATGGAGTAAAAGATTAACTTTGTTGTAAAAAATCTTACACACACCTGCAGATCTCTTATGACCTTAGATGCTCAGTGGGACAGGTTCAACAGAAATAAGTACGCAAGTAAAAAACCTACGGATCTTGATATTAAAAATTTGAAATAATTAGTGTTATTACAGTGACATATAGCAGGCAGGTCGGAAACTGACCTAACAGCAGTCACGGCAGCGCGGTAGATCTAAGATGGCGTGTCGTAAAATCCGTGTGTATTTTATACTTTATATTCTAATAAATGTCAGTGTTAATTAAAGATGAGTATTATTGTTAAGGCCTAATAAAAGGCACTACAATTAGAAACTGATCAGTAGGCCATGAACGGTATATCCGACCAACATAAATTGCATACAGCAATCATTTGAAGTGAAAGCTTGTTCTTCTATGAATCAGAACGAAATGTTTCTTCGGGCTCTTCTTAATTTCAATGAACGACAGAGACAGAAACGTTAAGACGCCTGCACCGTTTCTTGAGACAAAAACGTAGGCGTGTTTATCGATGCAATAATATACCGTGAGCGAGTTTGGGCCTCTTCGCTAACTCGTCGCGAGAAAAGAAGCTTTTAGCTCGTGCCAACGTGTACTCCGCCCGCGAACGATAGAACGTTGGCGACAAAAACTGCCACTTTCGTGTCCTTGCGGTATACCTTGGGCCTCGAGGGCAGGATAACAGCGTTCCGCTGGTAAGACCGGTACTGGTAAAGGCCCTGGATCACGGCCCACGTACCGACTCACTGTTGTCCTCGTCTACCAACACCTACCTCCTCATCTTCACAGCTCTCGAAAGCACCAGGAAGAACATCTTCCTCGGCTATGATAGGAACTGCGATCAGATAACGCATCGTGGCTGATTCGATTATAGTTCTCGATCGGTTGGATCCGTTTCTGGGCTAAGATTCGAGCGCAAAATGTACTGCGTGTTCAGGTGTCATGGTTTTCGAAACACTTCCGGCAACCTGGCAGAAGAATTTCACTGACAAATTAATCAGTATTCGATCTACAATAAGCAACAAATTAAAACCACTCTTGACTTTTTTATAAACTAAATGTCCTATTGCGCAAACAAGTCTTGGTAATTAACTGTGCCCTATACCAAAAAAATGCGTGCAGTGTTTCCTCGTGAGCTCTATTACTGCAATATATCATAGAGAGATGGAAGGTATGCTTCAAAACGAAATTCTATATATTTGCTCAGAATTTTGAAAGTGAATTTAGAAGAAAATGGCTATTTGTTACGATTTTGCTAAGAGTTCTTGCCTTTGTCTCTACGTCTAGTTATCACAGTTAATAGCAATAGTCGAAGTTTGATTATTCTAAGTGGATTAATTTTTAACCAATTTTATACGAAACATTTGGGACCGACTGATTACTATACCACTAACCGACTAATAACATTATTCGTGATTATAGTAATCAGAATTCACTATATTAACACTTTGAACGCCCACAGTTTTGTTAAAAATTCTATATAATAATAATTTCATTTCCACCTAGAAGTTTAGTATTATTTATCACTGGATCTTCTTTATAAAATGAATGATTAACTTAATTATGAATTTATGAGTCACTGAAATATAACGATGGACGTGTTAATCAAAATGACTATTTGATAGGATGGAAGACTTTCATGAGTGACTGTAGGCTGATGACATAGCCCTCGATAGTCATGTCCGTGGGTTGATAAGATCACAACGTTAGGTCTGAACGACATGGCTGGTTGAAATTCTAGTCAGGCAAACTTTATGGGTTACGAATACGCGAAGCAACGCGAAGCATCGACTGCGTATTTACGAGCGATTAGCCAAGCCTATCCTGGATACTAAGAACCCGTAGCCAGTTTCTGCCTTTAATATTCTTTGCCCACGTGACTGGCCAGCCGAAAACTTCCAACAGCTATTCGATCGATCGAAAGCAAATACTGTTTCCTAAATTACGTGATTCGAATTTCATCGATTTCTATTGGCAATTCGATTTCGCGGAATCCATAAAGATCAATTCTTGGAATCGCGTGTACGCCGCGTATAATTTTCATAGATTATATTTTATGGTTACGGTAATGGTTTTCACGTGAAAGATGGCGTTCGCTCTCATCGCCGAAGATGACCTAAATACAGTAGTTAGCAATTTAATTAATAGTTAGTAGTCTCTTAGGTGCTGTAAAACAAGTGATAGTGTGAGATGAGTTTAAATTTTGCGGTATGCAACATTTGCGCCACTATTCACCGAACCGATAGTGTAAGCATCAACAGAATTTCTCCAACCATCCAGTATTTTATCTTAGTAAATTTCAAGATAGCGTAAATGTCAAAACAGTTTGCATAAATATACTAACTCCCTTCATTTTTATTAATTTGAGTTTTCAACTGAGAATTATGGCCAATATCGTTTAACCTCTTCACGCTCTTGGCCACATCGAAGGACAGTTAGTTTACGTCCTATATAAAGCTACATCCTTTTTCGAAACCGTTACAAAAATAAATGTGCAATCTTTCCTAAATTTGCTAACCAGAAAATAAATTCCAATTGCCAGGAGGGAAGTAAATGGGATGTAAAAGTGTTTTTATATATGTACATATCCGAAAGGATAGTTTAAGCAGCATCGTTGGTTTCCTCTTGCGCGAAGTAAGTCGTAATTTTACCGAAGTATTACGACTGCTGGGGAGTAAAAATAATTGTTCGATCTAAAAATACATTTATAATATTATTTAGAGGTCTTTGCAGATGTTTCCAAAAAAATATTGGGTTTTTAAATCAATATTAAATGTCCACATTTTTGTTTGTAGTTGTAGTTTTCGAACTTCGGAATTGTGAACTTTATTTTTTTATATTGCATTTGCTTTATTGAGTGAAACTAGATTAAAATAAAATCAATTTTCTTTGTTATAACTGAAATTAAAAATTTGTCTTTGAAGATGTTAAATACTAATTTGTAGTGTGCAAACAACAAATTTTATAAAAGAAATTTTAATTCTAACCTTATTAGTTTTTACCTCAGGTCAAACTTACAAACATTTTGTAAGGGCGGTTCTTGTTCCTTTCTTTTAACATTTCTTTTAACCAATCCAATAGTTTATTTTAACCAAGTCACTTGTCCACCCTCAGCAGCATAACCTCACTCCACCGAGTGGTATCACTGATCCACACATTAAACTAGCTCTCGTTTTCATTAAGTTGAACCGCTAACACATTTCAAGATCTGCATATTAGATAGGTGGATAAAATAGTGCAATCATAAAAATCGGAAATGTTAATTTGATTCTGATAATTATCATTTATATAAATATATCTGAAACTGCTAGAAACTATCGATTAAGTTTTGAGATTCATGCAAATCATTCCAGTGTTAGTATCAGTGTATTACTCGACGCCTGATGAAATTAGTTGCAATGTTTGCAAATCGTTGAAAATATTTTCTCGCTGGACATAAATTTATACCTAGAAGCTTCGAATAGCAACTGACGTAACATCGTTGAATGTAACAGAATGAAATGTAATAGAGTAAAGTGTGACATTCCAAGCCGTGAAAGCCTCAAGACTCTTCAGGGTCATGTCCTTGACAACATATGTCGAGGTCAAGGTCGTAAGAGCGGTTTCCTTTATGATGTATAATTAACTGCGTACACTCGAATGCAACATTAAATTTCGTTTAATTGGATATGTAACTTGAAAGTTTTTGAATTCACAGATATTCATATTTCCAAATTTTTAAACTTTCGTTTCTGTATTTTTGATTTTTTAAGATTCCACATTTCATATTCCCATATTTTGAAATTCCCAAATTCTTACATTTTTAAATATCCAAATTCTGAAATTTCACTATCCCCAAATCTTGCAGGTTCTCAAATTTCTTTATCCCCAAATTCTCAAATCACCAAATGCCTGGATCCCCAAATTCGTATATTCTATAGCACTGGAATATAGATTTCCATATCCTTAAATTTTCAAATTCTCAAATTTTGAAATCCCTAAATTTTTAGGTTTCTAAATATTCCAATTTTCAAATTTCATCATCCCAAGTCAACATACCTCCCTAATTCTTAGATCACCAAATCTTTGGACCCTAAATTCATATATTCCTAAATTTCTAACAACTTAAGTTCTTGTATTCCCAATCTTTCAATTTTCTAAATTTTTAATTTCCATATTCTTAGATTTCTAAGTAACCAAATTCTGAAATTTCATCACTAAAATTCTCAGATCATCAAATTCCTAAATCCTCAAATTCGCATGTTCCTATATTTCTAGATCTTAAATTTCTATGCTCCTAAAATGTCAAATGCTAAAAAATTTCTACAAATGCACAAATGATACATCTCTTTCTTCTTATTTATGATATTTTTCGTAAGGAAGCCAGATGTACTGTTGAATGTACAATTAACTCCTTGCGATATAATTTATTCGCCAGGTGCGTCAGTCAAGACTAACTAATCACAGCTACAATATTAAGATTGACAAAGAAAGTTGAAATGTCATGTTAATTTGATATTATGCAATCGTTGACTACGCAAATTATAATTGGACTTGTACTCCAAATTGAAGCGCATTAAAAATTCGAGTAAAATTGATCACTGCTGAAGTACAAGTGCATCACGAGACTCGTCAAAATAGTACAGGAGGTTAATAAAGCGAAATCTGATTAGGACCAAATCTTCTATTAATTGATATACAAGAAAATTCTTCTAACACTGAATAAAAGTTGGAGTAAATTTTGTACTGCTAACAGAGAAGTGTGATAAAAATATTTGAATCGAATTAATTTTCTACAGAACCAAACTTCCACAAAATTAAAGAAGAAACTAGGATTTATATTCTCAGACTCCGAGTAGAATGCTAGGTTTGAATGTATAAATAAGCATCATTATAAAATTGTGCAGTGTCATAGTACAGGAGTCATTCACAATTGGAGCGATCAATGTTAATTCACCGGACAAATTGCTTTATTAATTTGATCTCGATTGATATGCGATAGTACCTAATAATCGACGCGAACACGACTTTAATACAATTCAATCGTTCCTTTTTTTCTCCTTTCTGTATCTTGAATTGATTGTTCGTGGCGCGCCACGAATACCGAGACCAGATAATTTAGTTCGACCGTAGTCGATAATCGACTAGTCATTCTGCCCATCGATCTCGTTCTGCTGTATACAAAATAAGGCAGAATGAGAACGTAATTGTTCAAACCACAATGAATCAAGCGGCCTCGAGGTGAAACGAAGTTTGAAATGAACTGAAATGTAAAATGGTTGAAAAAATCAAATTCTTGAAATTTGATTTGAAGAGTTCATATCGATTCATCTATAATGATCTATAGAATACAACGATTTGTGGAATTTTTAACGAAGTTCAAGAAGTTTCAGATGCATTCGACTGCTTTATAAAAATTTAATGATGGTTATTCAAGAATAGACAAAAAGAAGTTTGTATATTATGAAATTAAAAATGATGAACTACATTGTGATGTGTGAACTATGGATTTTATAGGCTACACAATTTATGTATGACTTGCATATATAAATTCGATACATCATAGATGAATATCCACATTCCGATAATCAATAAGAAAATGCAGGGAGGAAATGTAGGGAGCTGATGATGTTGCAGAAATAGCACACATCGAAAAACTACGCAAATTAATGTTTAATATATTGTTTTATTAATTGTAGAGAAATTAAAAAATAAATAACAGCGTTCATTTATTAATCTGGACCAGTAGGACATATCTGACGCAAATATAACCGTAGAGGTTAAATTGAAATTGACTCGAAATTGTGCAAATAATAAGAAATATTTGCACAGAATTAAGTTCGTAAGAATTGTATTTTATTTAACTATCAACAAGTTCGATTCAGGTTGAAATAATTCATCGATTATTAATTTTAATAGTTATGTGGTTATCTAAAGTCCGTCGCTATTAAAATATATACTGTCTTAAATAATACTGTTACTCTTACCGGCGTACACCTCTTTTGCATTTTGCAAATTAGCATTTTCCTTTCCTATATAATCTTTTACCCTTTTTATTATCCTGTTTCTCTTTCGCCGATGGAATTCAGGTGTAATCGGTCGCACATATTTAGATGCACAAAAAGAAGCTCGGCTCAGTGAAATAAATGGGGTACTCTATATCTCGATCGAGCATCCGTAAATGAGTTTGTTTCACAGTGAACGCGCCGTGGCAGGATTTTAGATTGCCCTGGACGTACATACGTGTTACAACTGGTTTACATATGATACATGCCGCAAGATCATAAAAAAAATAACAGACATATTTATTTTGTTCGTACCAAGAATACCTACTAAAATTGTTCAATATTTGTAATACATTATAAAAGACAAGAAAAATATCTTATGACACACGAAGAAACTCGTTTGGATGAAAACTTCTTGCCTGAAATAAGCGAAAAATTTGCCAAAGTATTTATCACGTGTACCAGTGAAGGCAGATTATACTAGGAACTATGTAGCTGCGATGCACGAACGTATAAGTGGCACTGATACTCCTATAGGCATTGTTCGGTAACCAATTTATCAAATTGACATTTCTCTATTTAAAAACTTTGGAATTTGTAACTCCTAATTATAAAATTATCAAATTATTAATGTTGGAATATACAAAAATCAACATATTCTTTATACATATCGTAGAAGTGAGAACTAAACATTCGGTCTAATTAGGACATAGTTCGGCGAACTACGTCGTCGTAGATCGTCCTCGTAATTTAAGCATTCGAAGATGAATACAAGTATTGATGAAGTGTGAGATACCTCGAGCACGAGGAAAAAAGGTCAGAGGATTATATCGCGTGTAACTGCACTTGAGTGAACATCTGAAATAAGAATAAATTCAAAGAGTTTTTTCTTTTGTGTGTTTTATTAAAAACTATGCTTCCCATAATCCCAATAATTAATTTCATGAAATTTTCTTTCCCAAATTATTTATTTAAAAAATTTCTATATTCCCAAATTTTTTAATTTTCTTAACTTGCAGATTTCCAAATTATTAAATTTCTATCTTTCTAAATCACCAAACTGTAAAATTTTTCTTAATCTGAAAATTTGAGAATTTGAGACTTTGATGATTCAGAATTTTGAAATTTTTATACTTCCATACTTTTAAATTTGTAATCCTAACCTATCCTTTGCAGAACACAAATTTTAACAGCAACTATACATAACATTTCCCAAAATTCTAAGTGTGTATAATCTGATCACGAACGGCCGATTATGCCAAAAATTCGAATCATTTGTGTTCCGAAAATATTTGAAGTTAATTTGTAACTTTTTCTGTTTTACTACATTTAAATGTTTCTTATATGCGTTTCATTTTCTTGTTACTTTGAATTAAGAATCAGAGGGTGTTGCATGTTAGACTAAATAACTTAATATGTGCAGCATCGACCCACGATAAGATTCACTTGGTACAGTCATACTTATCTATCTATGATCCAAGGTTTTTACTATTACCAAGATCTAGTTAGAAAATTTGGTTCGGTACTAACTACATTTTGCCAAGTTTGTTCTAACCGCTTTTGGCATGATGGTTGATGCACGAGCAGTCAACCTATGTTTCGCAAAGCACTAGAAAATTACCCATCGCGGCAAAATCGATGGGCAACTTTCCTAGGAACGCGACACGCCTCCGGCAACCGGGCGTGAAGAGTGGGAAGGTGTATTATTACGACAATGGGATGCACGCACGCACGTCTACGCTACGTCATCTCTGCTTCGAAGAACGTGAAAACACGTGATCGCGTTACAATCCGTTTACACAGCCGCTACATACAGTTGCCGAGAGAAATTAAGAAATAATGATGTTTATATTAATTTTATAGCATAATTCAGTTTCTCAATTGTAGAGATACTAGTGGTACTACAGACCTAGTATCTCCCGTGAATTCGAATGTGTATTTAAAATTTGGAGTACTGTAAACATGTAGGTAGAACGATAATGAGATGTAGACATTTTTAAGGCGTTTCAAACGGAAGACTTTACTTTTTGATACATTTTGCTTTTGAGCAGTGTAAACTGCCTTAGATTATTCATAGAAAGTACAAATATAAAAGGTCGCGTAAAAAGGTATAAGATTATCTTACGTAAATTATAATTTTATCACCGTGAGTTATTCCCCAGTTCTTTCTTAATTTTCTCACATGTTAAGTATATTAAAATGTAAAATAAAGTGTAGGCGACAACCACTCAGATACAAGGAGCTTAAAGTATATTTATCGAATGGCTCGATAGCTCAAAGATTAGAACGATGAATCCGGATTCTGAATGTATGTAGGCCGTAGGACCAACTTCAAAACATTTTTATCCGGAGTGGGCGTTACGATTAACATTTGTCTCTATAGTTACAGTTAGTTCTATCGAACGAAACGTTCTTCTTACGTTGGTCAATTGTTACAGACGAATTCAATGTGAAATATTAACACTAAAATCATCCATTTACAAGCTTCTTATTTAAGGTTACAAAATTTGTTAAAGTAGACTTTTTTAAATCTGTGTTATTTTTCATAGAAGTGAAGAATTAATAATTGTATAATGCTTTGTTATTCATGTTTTATCATTTGTTTATTTTTTCCGACTTCATTTTTCACTTCAAAGTACGTGTACATTGTACGCTGTTAGATTTAGTGTTTAATCCTTTAGATACTAATTAAATTATAGTTTTTTAAAACTAAATTTTAAATAAATTGTAGTTTAATCCTTTAAAGTATTAACCCTTTAACTGCGGCTACTTTTTGTACTTTTTTAAATAAATTTTAATTTAATCCTAACTAATTTTAATATAATTTTATTACTGTATTGATATTCTATTTTAAAAGTTTTTTTTTTTTGTATTTATTTTATTTTTAGTAGTATATAAATCACAGCCGCTATTTGATATTAGGAAAAATTAGCTTTCTGTTTATATACCACGCTCGCCTCTGGCTATAAATTTAGCGTGTGTTTTATAAACTACCCACAGTTAAAGGGTTAAAATATTACATTTAATACAAAACAAAGAGATTATTAAAAACATTTATCCAGTATTTATGTACAACTCTTCAGCATAATTGGAAAAACATTGATTAAAGTTCATAACATCAAGTAAACAGTTTTTTGGTTTAAAAAAAAGTTTTAATCGATATATAAAAATTCCTTTTGCACAAAAATAAAAATGAATAAACGAAAATAACACAATTTTGTGCAGAAATTACGTTAGCACTAGATTTCTATAATTGTTTATATCTAACAGTTTCATTTAATAATAAAATACATGCCGCAAATACTCCTTCATATTCTTACCAATTTTTAAGCAAATGCAAAATTTCATTCTCAGCATGATTTACATCAATATTTTGTATTAAAAAATGTATCAGAAAATTCTGGATTAGAATGTTATAATTTTCAGAAATTGAATTACGATGTAATGACATACGCTAACGCAGTAGTAAATAATTAAGATGTAGAGATTTTAACACAATCGTAACATTAACATTTTGTTCTTACAGGAGATGCGGCAACAAAAACACATTCCTTCTTCTCACAACCAGTCTTATTTCGCAATTAATTTTTAGTTATAAATTTTCTTTTTTTATTTGTCTTTTTCTCCATTCCCTTACAGAATATTCTTCTAAGCCAAAATTGAAAGCAACTGACATTACAGAAACACCCGAATCCATCCTCACGGTGACCAATACCAATCTCACTTAAACAAATTTAACGTGTTTTATAACATAATTAAGAATGAGTATCACAGAATAGATACTATGAGTTACAAAACATGCTAGGTTGGATTAGTTGAAATTAATATTTCAGATCAATATTTTTTGAAATATTTGTTCGTTAATAACCTTGAATAAACGAGCAGCGATTAAGAAAAAGTTCATCAAAAAGTTATGTCAAGGTCAACGTCATTGGATCCCTTTTTATCAATATTTACCGTAATTTTTTATTTTACACGAGTGTACTCATCCAATACACCAAAATAAAGTTTTTAATTGATGGATATCCACTTCAGTCGAAAAAAGTCTTGAACTGTCGTAAATACACGTCGAACCCAGTTAACTGATTAACAACGTTACTTCTTGTCCGGAGTCCGGCAAAAAGCAACACCTTTTTAACCTAAATCATTCGATCAAATTTTCAAAATCGATCTTCCCAATTTTGAACGGAAATTCTCGTTTGTGCATCAGTTGATACGAGAACTGTAAACGGAGCTTTGTAGGTTCTTTTCGTTCGGTGCGCTTATTGTTGGAGGACGCATCGTGGCGGCAGCCGCGCATTGCCATTAAGTTGCCATTGTTCCGCAACTGTGCAACGGTTCATCCATAATCTTACGTGCTATCCGCGAATACAGTTATGGCCTCAGGGACACATGCAGTCCCTTGCAGTCTCCGTGGCGGACCATTGATCATGGAGATGATCTCCTCCTACGTGCCAGGACAGGTCGTGCGACCGATACGTGCACGATTCGGGGGAAGATAGACAGGTGTTCGCGAAAAAGTCACGATTCCGGGCTGCGCGATCCGACCACGTGTGCAATGGAACGCTCGCGGTTTCCGCGTCGCTCGCGCTTCCTCCTGGGGATAATGTTCGCATATCGTGATCAAAATCAAAAGCTCACCACTGCTTCTGCCGCCGCCCTCGCTATCGACCAAGATCGCTGACACGACGGTAATTCGAGACAATCTTTCGGCTGTCTTGTATTTGCATTTTGTGCACCGACAAAACGGTTCTTGCTTGTGACATAAACGATGACTGTTATTTCAAAAGTGCTGTAATTTAAAATATATGTTAAATTTCTGGAACTATGATGCTTTACTTCTTTCTAATCAAATGTGATGATATCAAGATGACGTTTTGAGAGCTTCGAAATAATCAGAGGAGTAATTGTACGCCTTACCAAACGTTTTTACGAAGGTCATCACTTTGAACATTCAATGAAATAAAAATAATATTTAAATTTAATACGATTTTATTATAATTTCTAGAATTGTAGTCATTTTATGGTTATAGTATCATAGGTTGTAGAACTCATCTCGACATTAGCTGTCACATAATGAGATTTATACAGTGCCGTTTAACAAAAAGTGATCTTGAAATAATCATTAAAAAATGTTAATTTTAATGATATATAGAAAATCTATAGATATCTTCTTATTGATAGATTCATTTTACCTTTGAAACTTTCCTATATCACTTACACCAATAGAAAAATTTAAATACTCAATTTTTTGTATAATAATAGGATATGCAAATCAAACTGTAAATATATAATAGTAGCATATACTAATCAAAATATAAACTTACCTAAAGTTTTTTGCGAATATCTCTAAAACTATGGTCAAGTGGCAGTTAAATGTACAGGTAAAAGTAATGCAGAATGTTGCACCTAACAATATATGTATTTTAAGGTTATCGGATGATGAGGTATATTTTCTGCATGTGTAAAATAAATATCTTATACAATTATACTTAAATATGTTTGTTCGAAAAGGTAAAATTTCTACTAACAAGTAAGAATCTACATTTCGTGGAAAAAGTTTTAAATTAATTGAAATCTGAAAATTTCCTTAGGGTCTAGAAAATTAAAAAATATTCATGGTACATCCCGGTTTAAAAAAAATCTCAAATCGAAATAACTCAAGATGGTAATATCTTGTTTGTAATGTAACAGTAATTAAAACTTGAAAAAAATATTCCCTCGCTTGCTTAAATCATTATGAAACAAGGTTAGAAATGTTGAATCTTAGTGCATTGTACAATAATATTTTTACGCAATATGAATATTGAATTACAGAAATCTAAAATTATATCTGTATGAAATTAATACATCCTATTATCATATTTTGACTGATTTAAACGCTCAAAATAAACGGGAATGTAATTATCAATAAAATTTTCCCTTAGTAGTTAATTGCTAGGACTTGTTTGAGCACTGAGACATTTACCTTAGTTCAATAGTACATGGAAGGTCAAGGAACGCGATTTCGTGACTAATATTGGTCAAAATCAAGTTGCGCAATTAAAGAAGGTCAGTATGGTCCCTATATTTGCCAACGTCCTTGCAATTTCCACTTTATTTATTTTATTTAATCGAAAAAAGTAGCTTAAAATATCGTTTATGACAAAATTATGAATTACATTTAATATGTCAAGTTAACACATTTTGTTATTACAGGATGATTAGTTTATACGTTCAAAATAAGCAGAAATGTTGTCATCAACAAAGTTCCCACTAACTTATTACTAACTTGATCTCGTTTCAGTACTAAAACATTAACCTTAATTAAATTATCTTTTTCATCCAAGGTGCTTCTATAATTGGCGCCGCTGACATCAAGTGTCCTCGTGCCTTGCATTAATTACGTAGTGTGTAGATCCTGATCGCAAGCAATGTAGACTTTCATTGCCTATGTTGGGCTTGTCCTAGGTTCTTCCATGATCAGAGGCAAATAATAAAAAGCTCATCTGCCGTCTCTTACCCTTAGGAAGCCTATGTTGCACCCAAGTGTACACGATACTCTTTCATCCGATAATTCCAATTCCAGTGTGGACATTGACGAATCATCGATTCGCGCGGGCATCATTACACCAACCGGCTACCAACATGCGTTCAACGACGCTAAGCCTCGGGTGAGTCAGGTTATTGGCCAGCGCCCTGGTCTATCTTCTCTTTTCTACGCATACAAATCTTTTCTCTTTCCTATAATTGCTCTTTGTCACCTATTTGTAGTGTATTCGAAGGAATGTCAGGAAATATTGATAAAAGAGGACCCACTCATAATGACGTTGACCTTGACATATGTCGTCGAGGTCGTCGGTCTGAGTAATTTTTCTGTCTCACTTAATCGTTGTTCGTTGTTTATTACAAAAAGTATTTGAACACATTTTAATCTAAATCAACCTAACCCAATCTAGTATGTTTTGTAATTCATGGTATTCATTCTCCGACATTCATTTTTTATTATACTATGAAACATGTTAAGTTGAGTTTGGTGAAAATAAAATATAAGAATATTCTGACTGTTACACGATAAGAAATTCAAAATGATTGAAGTCTGTTCAGCTTGATTTATAAATTCACTCGTTATATACCCCTTCGTAGGCTTGACCCTAAATACTAAATTGCTGCCAAAATCGTCAAGTTTTTTTGTTGTCTGATTACGTATACATCTTTTATGGTTAATACCTTTTCAATAAACGATGAGCGATAATTAAATTATAGGGAAAAGTTACTCGGTAATACGTCTTGAATGTGTGCCAAGGTCAAGATCACTAGGGCTGAGTCCCTTTTTGTCAATATTTACCGAAATTTTGCTCGGATCCACACCTTTGGATGGCCACCTAGATACTAATCTCTATTCCAAAAAATGTAAATAATAACCATTGGTGTAGTTAGGGATCTTTGTCTGATGGATTCCTTGGTTTTACTGGAATTAATTCTTTGCACTCGAAGGTATCTTTGCTGATAGCAGACAGCAACTCTAAAATTTCCTGGTTAAGGGGTAACACCACTCTAGAGCCAGAAAAAGAGACTTAAATTTGACAATTTATTTTGAAAGTATGACAAGTGGAAAAGAATTTCCTTTCAGAGATTTTATTTAACACATATTGAAGTACAAAAAATAATTTTTTTTTTTGTCATTTTCGTTCAAAATGGGGGCGACAGAGCCCATCGGTGGAAACAGCTTTTGTAGAAACACCGCCACGGGAGGACAGATTTCTCGCCATGTGTGAGACTTGGAATAAAAAATAAAAAAAAATTATAATCTATATACAATTGGCCTTCGTAGTAAATAGGGGTTTTTTGTTTAATCAATTTTTGTAAAAGTTAGGCATGTTTTAAGAAATGAATCGACATTTTGCATGAAAAGTGTGCATTGAATTGTTTATAAAAAAAAAAGTTTACATTCGATCAAAAAACGGCTACGTAATACCATGGAGGATATTGTTGTGAAGCTACTGTCAAAATTTCAATTCGATCCATACAATAGTCACCGAGAAATCCGTCTTCCCAGTATGACAAAAGTGGTTTCGAGAAAAACGCGTTTAAAGTTTTATGAACATTTTAATCCTTCAATTTCTTGTTTACCTCTAATCTGCGATTCCTGCGCCATACATTTGGTCATCCAGGTCGATGTTCACCTCCTCCTCTACCTTCCTCTACAACCGTTTGTTTTCTAGGTAACAGATGTACTTATTATTTTAAATGATAAAAGTAATACAAAAGTAATACAAAGTAATTATCGCAGCACGCCGCGTAAGTACTCAGTGCGCGCTCTGAGAAGCTGCGGCAAAATTGATAATTGACTCTTTTAAAATTTGTTTTTCACTATAAATCAAATGGCATTCTGTTTCTATGACCCTAAAGCATCGTTTAAGCCAAAAAAAAAAAAATCGACTTTTTGAAAATCCTAGAGTGGTGTTACCCCTTAAATTACTTAAAAGTTTCATGTTTTGGAGTAATAGCTTCAAACTAACTATTTCCCTAGTTGGTTAGAGAAGTAACTATTTCTCTATTATTAATTGTTACTATTGTCTATTTCGTTATATTCATACTTTACATGTATAATACTGTAGATTTAGTTGAAAAATACTTATTTCAAATTATTGTATTAAACCGAACGGTGAGTATGATTCTCCATTCGAGTGTAAATGGCTGTGTTTAGTATTGGATAATTTTAACACAGTTTCCGCCCATAATTTCAAGCTATAAGTACATTGTTGTACTTTCTGTATTTAATTTCACTTCATATTGTATTTTGACTCGACTATTTATTTCTTGCAGGATTTTACGAACGAGTAGTCGTTGTTATACTCTTGAAATTTCTACTGACGGATGGGATAAAGCGGTAAGACCGCACTTTTATCTTATCTGGTTACGCCAACGGTATCGTAAAACTCCGTTAATGTGAACCGGTCGAAGAACCAGATGATTTGAGTAACTGGATCAGTCGGATAATTGAATTTCACTTCTACTTTTTACGCATTCTTATTACTATCCGCTTGGATAATGGTATTTGTTATGACAGCTAATTATCTTCGAATATTGTTTAGTTTTCTGGCTACAAAATATTTATTTTTTTGTTTAAAACATTACGTTACTATTCATCTTTGAAACACAAAATAATGTCTTGAATTAACTAATTTTATGAGTAAAACTACTCACATATGAATAAAGGAAAACTTCGTTACAAATAATTATTAAATATTTGCAAATTTTGCGTATAATTTTAATAAATTGTAGTATGAAACTTAATGTACAGACATTTAAATACAAAAAGATCTTTTGCAATTAGAAAAGTGTTATTGCAGAGATATTTCCACCACCTTTAATTTGATATGAAATCTGTTTTCAGTACAAACTATCGATCACGCGCAAAACTTTTACTCCTTTTTTTCAAATTAACTAAAAACTATTTTACTTTTCGGATAAATAAATTCTTATCCTTCATTAAAAATTAAGAATCAAAACATAAAAATAAATATTTTATCATTTAATATATGCAAATACATGATGTCACGGATATCTACATATTTGTCGATACTGATTTTTGAAGGATGATTCTCATTTATAGGAGAAACATATGCGAGATTTCCTAGGATGACTACATCGTTCCTTAGCAATAATAATGACACAACTTAAGAAATGCAAATTTCAGAAAAGACTTGAAATTTACATTTTTGAAAATACTAAATACAGGTTTTATTTATTATTATTGTTGAATATTTATTATTTGAATAAAAACATCAAATATGTCTGAGGTGTACATTTATTTTAAGAGTTTACGAAACTAAAAATGAGACATTCTTACTCGGAGGTTCATTGTTATGTGACTAATTGTAGTGGCAAGTAACGAGACTCATAGGGGGTGCGATAAAACGCGAGAGAGAGGATAGCACCAACAAATACGATTTCAAAATAATACCACTAAAAGCACACAGACTTATCCTCAACAATTGTTATTATAATTGTTGTATAATGATTAATTTATCATTTATTAATTATTAATTTACTATAGATACTTTGCCTGATATAATTGAAACAAAAAGTAATCTGGAATTGAGTAAATGAAAATTTGAAATTTGTTGACGTGTCATTATTAACCCTTTGTATTCGAAAAGTGACTCACACTCACCGACTTAACACAACAATTTAAAAAAAACTTTTTAACTAAATCTATAATTTTATGTGTGCTATATAAACACAATACAGCTGACAATATGGCGACTAGTATTAGAAAAATAACAACTTCAAAAGAATTCGTTGAATTGTTTCAATTCGAAAGTTTCATGACTGTGAAACTAGCGCAGAGGGTGCAAAACAATTAGCAATGTATTTCTCTGGAAAGTCCACATTTTTTGTCCTAAGGGTTAAATTTTTCAACATCACTGTATCATAATAATGATATACTAGAAATTAAATAAAAACTGAAGCTGTAACTCAAATCTAATCTCAAACAATTTTCTATAATTTTAATATTGCATTCGTTAAACAAGATAAGGGACTCGTAAGGTAAGTAAAGAGAGTCGATAGTTGGCACTGACCTAATTATTGATTCGAATAGGGGATCTAATTACTTTGACTTTGACATATGTTGTCTAGGACATGTCCCTGAGTAACATACATCAAGTTTTAAGTTTTAACGCTCATTGTTTATTAAAGAAATATCAACAGAGTTATAGCATAGATTTTGTTTAAAACTCAACAAAAGCAAATAAAGAGTTTCGTCCTCTTGTACTTTTTTGTACTTCGCTTAAACTCTTCATTTATACACCCCCCCCCCCCCCCCCCCCCCCCCGAAATTGGGGCTTCATTCTATATTACAAACTAACGGTCACCAAAATAATTGTCCCCAACTAATCCTGCTCTTTCGCACTGGTTTTAAATTTTATTTGTATTTTACTTACTCTGTTTTGTTATAATAAGTTATTCGAAAAAGTTAGTCGAGAACATGTCCTTGACAACATATATCAAGATCAAAGTCATTGGAGCACGATATTCGGCATAATTATACATTGGTTTAAAGTCAATATTAGTTTAAGCTAATATTATATTGTTACTGATTTTATTCCTTTATTTAAAATTTTTATAATGTTAACTTGTATGTATTGTAAAACAGGAAGAGTATAACATCATTTTCTCTTATTTATTTAAAAAAAATATTTAACAAGCCATGATAGAGGAATTCTTCCTAACAGATTCACCAGAAAGCAGATTTTGGAGGGGTCGGAAAATCGCGTCATCACGGATACTGTTCAAGTGATGCGTTTATTGAACTCTCTGGCGCGGCAAAATTGTGAAAAGCGTCAATGGCGTCAGTTTCCTAATCGTGATTGTCTGATCTCGACATAAATCTTCTGTCACAAAACATCCAGCGGATGTACACGCAAACAGATTTGTCATCTTCTTGCAGATATGAATCACATTTTCTTGATTGCCGAATCATAGTTTCTTCTGGGAGAAACATTTGATCCCGATAAAAGCAAGTATTTACTTTGTACAATTATATTAAATGTATAATAAAATATATACAATTACATAAATTAACATTCGGACAAAGTACTATTCCTACGTTTGTTGTTTCGTTTAAGAAAAGTTAATATAAATACTATATTATTTTTTTTTAAAGATAAAACCTTCATTGTAGATAAAAAATAAATCAACAACTTCTTTTTACTAACATTTAGTTGAACAAATCATTTTAAACAAAATGTTACATTTTTATGTCTCATTAGTATTTGGATTCTGGTCACTTTCTACAAGCTAATATTACATTTAAACTGCGAAATAGGTACGTTTTGTATAGGAACATAATTCCGCTTCAGTATAAAATTGCACTTCGAAGCGTGAACAATTAAAATTTATTATGCAACGAAAAGTTAAGAATATCAGTCTTGATATGAGATAACATGTAATTTATCATAGGGAATAAGGTAAAACTTATCGAGAAATAGTACAGTTATTAGTAATAAAGAAAAGTACAGTAGTAGACATCCTTAAAAGATATCTTTTAATGGAAAATTGAATCGCAGTTAAAAAACAAAACCTCAAATTTTGAATGGAAGAGAAGAAAAAAATTAATACGAACTGGTAAAATTTAGGAGATTTATCATGAAAATACAAAGAAAATCAGCGCTTAAAATGTGCGCAAAATAATGAAAAGTAATGGGTATAATGGTCGAACAGCAAGAAGAAATCCGTACATTAATGAGATTAATCGGAAGAAGATCTGATTTTTTAAATAATTGTAGAAAATAAGTAAAGAAGTAAGTGTTGAAAATAAGTCATTGTCGCAAATGATTGTGAGCTGACTTCAAATAAAGTGTCTCCATTCTTGGTCTCAACTATTTTTTTAAGTAAAATGAATGTAATAATTGTTTAATGTACACTCTACGTATAAAATAAGCATTCTCTAATTAAGAATAAAACTGCGATTTTGTGGGAATTTAAACTTTAAATCTTAAAATAATGTCCATTGCAATGAATCTCTGAATGACGTATAATCGTGCGTATGTTAAGTTTCCATTATTTAACAAAAAGTGTAAAAAAGTATTATATGCGTTAATATAGGTTATAGGTTTTATATAGGTTAATTTCTCTCAAGATTTTCTAATTTTGTCTGGGTTCCTGCAGGATCTGGTATCTTTCTCCTTGAAAACCGATGGAACGAGTCTATTAAAGTAAGTAGGTGTTTTGTAATAGATTTTATTTATTAAGACGGATAGTATTTGCATAAAATACTGAAATATTATAGTAATATTTGGAACTACTAAAATACATGATAACACCACCTGCATGAGACCTACATACACAGTATGTCTGAAAAGTAACGGAACTTAAAAAAAAAAAAAAAAAAAGTATTAGTTATTTTGCCAAAATTAATTTTTTTTATTCAAAATACATCCCTTTCGCATCAATACACCGCTGGGCACGCTCAGGCAATGTTAACATAGATTTTTTTATGTCGTTTTGCGGAATCGCTTCAATCACCCTTGTCACAGCTTGGACTTGTGTAACAGTGTCATAAAACGTTCCTTTCATGGCTAATTTCAGTTTTGCAAAAAGGAAGTAATCGCATAGAGATAAGTCAGGCGAATATGGAAGATGTTGGAGCACACAGACTTGTTTTTTCGCCAAAAATTCACGAACTGCGACAGTTCTGTGACATGGTGCATTATCATGCAACAGAAACCAACTCCCTGGCGCTCGATATTCGGGTCTCACACGAACGATTCTTTTCCACAAACGTTCCATAACACCCAGATAATATTCGTCATTAACATTTTGTCCCTGTGGAACGTATTCCCGAAGTATAATACTTTTAGAATCGTTTAGAATTTAGAAAAACCCAAAACCTGGCTTTGAGTCGTC
Organism: Megachile willughbiella; assembly: GCA_945859595.2. Lineage (NCBI taxonomy): Eukaryota > Metazoa > Arthropoda > Insecta > Hymenoptera > Megachilidae > Megachile > Megachile willughbiella. Next base: position 19,985,059 of record OX243796.1, read on the forward strand.
TTCCAAAGTATCACAACCGTCCTGGAATCGCTTATACCACACGAACACACGTGTACGGGATAAACAATCGTCGCCATAAACATTTTTCATTAATTCCATTGTTTCTGTAAAAGTTTTACCGAGCTTTACCGAGCAGAATTTAATATTCCCTCTCTGTTCCATCGTGATTTTGTGACACGGTGACGTAGTTTTCCTTGAATTTAAAAAGTTCCATTACTTTTCAGACATACTGTGTACATCTGAAAACAACTGTTTCGAAACAACACCCCCGAGCTTCTTTCTAATTTTTCTTAGTTTTTATCAAGTTTAAATCACATTGTGTTTACGATGTAGAAAGAAAGGTGGTTCAAAGAATGACTTTCACGCGTGAGAGTTATGTTATAGTATCAAAATATATTATTTTTATGATTGTTAAGGTTAGTAAATCAACGTTCCGTAAAATACAAGGTGTTTTCATTTGAGGATTCCTAGTATAGAAGACGTTAGAGAAACGAAAAAAATGAAACTCGCAGCATATGATCTTGAATTGCTTTACTATATGCGTACCGAGTTTCGTAACAATCGATTGTGGAGTTATCTAGTAATTTATTGCAGTTTACTGTGAGTTATGGCTTTAATTATTCTTAGCACTACTAAAACCGTCAAATGACTGCTCTACAAGTTTCGAACTATAAGTTACACAATTTGTTATAGTGCTTTTCTTGAAAGCTGCGTTAATTTTCATCAAGATAGGAAATTAATACGTGTACGATTTTATGTTTAGCCGTCTAAATTTTTCAACATCATTTTTAATTTTGAGTAAGTCTGCATCATATGTAGCTGGTTTAGTGTTGAAGATGAGTGATTTCCGTAAGCAGAGAATGTGTATAAAGTTCTGTTTTAATCTTAAGAAAATAGTATTTGAAATAGTGGAGATCCTCCAAATTGTTTTCGGTGATAAAAGTCGCCAGCAGAGTTTTTTCTCTTTTCTCGCCTCAAACGAACACTGGAAGGAACATCATTACAAAATCGCAGGAAGAGTTGAAACGAACTTCGAAATCGGTTTGTCAGAAAGCATTCGCAATTTCGAAAAAGAAATTTTATAAATACATACGTGCGGATGGACAATATTTTGAAGGTGATATATTGTAAATACATTTAAAACCTTCGATTAACCCCTTGTCCTATGATTTATTCGTGAGATGCGTCAGTCAGAACTAAGTAATCACAGCTACAATATTAAAACCGATAAAGAAGATTGAAATGTTATGTCAATTTAGTATTATGTAGCCTTAAAATAACTTTTTTCTCAAATATCTCGAAAACTAAATGAGTCCGACTATTATATGTATAACAAAAAGTTCTTCGGAATGATGACCTTGACAACATATTTCAAGGCGATCCAAATCGGAGGTGGCTCCCTTATTCTAAATATTATATTTACCGAACTCCAAATTGAAGCGTTATGAAAATTCGACTAAAATTGATCACAGCTGAAGTACGAGTACGTCACGAGTCAGACTCGTCGAAATAGTGCAAGGGGTTAAACAGAACATATAACAGAAGTTCTTTACATCTTGAAGGAGTAAAGTATTGTCAAATACTTCTAAAACCTTGAACACGTCCCAGCACGTTTCCTGTTTAGAAATACAGCATCTGTTTATCATTTAGTCCATTTCCAAGCTTTTTCTCCTCAAAACATAAAACAGACAACTTTTGGATCTCAAGGTCCTCTGAATCATAAATTACCTCCTTAAGTGCCAAACTTTCTCTTTTTTGCACTTCCACCACCCTCTCAGTAACTAAATCCTTGCACTCTCTTTCCCTACGTAGTTTTCCCTGTCTAAGTTTTCTCCTCTTACTTCTCACCCTTGCGAGAGGGGGAATTGAGTTCAACCTTCAAGCAGTCAACTTCGCCTTAAAATTTAATAAAGAGAGTGGTTTTTAAAAGACTTTGTTAATTCCGTACTCCACCGAGTTCACGACAGTATATAAACAAGATAAGGCAACATGTCTAGACATAAACAAGTCTGGATGTTCAGACAAAGGAAATACCATGAAACATCGTGCAACCAATTAACATAAAAAAAGACTGAAAGCAAATGAAGCCAGCCATTCTTTACCATTGTTATTATAATAATGTAATAATCATGAAGTGTTTATAATTACATTTCATATTGGCAGTTTCGTTCTAAACGGCTTTGGTATTAACTTATTTGTAAATGCGTCATCTGCATATAGCAACAGTGTAATCCTCAGATTGCAGTAAACAGTGTTGTTGGATTCGCACTAACAGTTTGTTATGTCTGTGTTCACTTCTCTATGTTCCCTCACTGTGACCAAACGGCTTGTCCGATCTGAAAAATTTTTACTCATTAATTTTTAGCGAAATCTGTAGATGACTTTAGGCACAAATCAAATTTTTCAAATAATCGAGAAAAATGCGTATTTTATATAGGAAATGTAAAGCAAAAATGTTCCTTATAAAAAATATGCAAAAATATAAATACGGTTTACCTTAAATCAAGAGGATATATTTAATATTTTGCCCTCTCCGTAAGGAGAAGGGGCATGAAATGAACTCAATTCATCTGATCAGCATTGCGTGCGAATCCAGGAGAAAATTCTCGTGAGAATTTCGATCTAAGCTCGTATACTTTTCCTTAATTTCTATCCAGAATCAACATTCATCGAGTGCAGTGCGTTTTAGAAACACCATCTCTCTTTCATACACCATAGTCTAACCTAACTATAGTTCCCGTATTAGTTCTTTAATCCTAATTCCTCTATAATCGAAAAACTGTTGTATAACAATCATACAGCCTATAATACGTACAATACGATCCATAGATTACATAAACCGTTAATCACATATCAGTATGAAGGAACAATTTAAGTAATAATTTTTGTTTAGTTATTCGATTTTATGATAATTTGAAATTTTTTTTTCAACAACATATATATTTAGAAATTTTTCTTCCTTCTTTCTAAAACTAGTTATGTTTTTTTATTTTTCATGTTCTATCATAACTTAATCATTAATAACAAAAATGTATTTTTATTTTTCTTATTTTGTGATATTAGCCCTGTAATAATTAGTACCATGTCCTTTAGTTCCATTAGAGGAAAAACTTTCTTAATCAGAAAAACTGATCAAAGTTCATCAGTGGTTTTACTAAAACAACATCAGGTTAACGTCCAGACTACAAAAACAAATAATCAAGAAAAACAAAATTTTTGATTGTGTATAGTGAAAAGTTCATAAACCTTGTTGTTACTGTTGGTGACTATGATGGTTTCCCTTTGAATACTTCGTTCTTGATAAATAGTTATCAGAATTTAATAATAAGCATCAGGGATCAATTGAATAACTACACAACGGAAAAATAGTATTTTAAATACTATTAATATTGCACTAATAACATAAAATAGTAAATATCTAACAATTTCATTTTAAACCGAAGATTCACGTTGAAGCAAATCATTCGAGGTTGGAAATCAAGTTGCTTTCTGAACTGTGTTTTTTTACATAACTGATCTGACGAATCGCTGTGGGCAAGTGACTCAATGAATGGGAAGAAGAAAATAACCCGTAAACTAGCTGTTCTTTGGACGCCCATCTGGTTTTGCAATTCAAATTACTGACGGCAGGTACTTGACTACCTGCCGCATTACAAACAAAGTAAATTCTGCTTACAATGTACAACTTCGTTCAGTGAAAAAATAACAAGTAACACCCACTTTCCTCTATTTTCTTAGAAACATACCTAACTACTTTTTAGCCGGAACATAATACATATGTATCTGTAGTGATGGGTCTAATACGATACGTATTCATGATACCCAAGTAATTCGATAATTAATTCTAAGTACTTTTTGGGAGATATCAGACATCAAATCTTACACGAGTGATTTCATTGATGTTTTTTGTAATGATTTCATAGCACACTAAATTCTGTACTGTATTAAGATACATTTTCACCACCCACAGTTAGACAAAATAACGGAAACATTTTGTTCTGATTACACTGGATAATAAAACAAAATATTTCGTCCATTACATGGGCATACGATAAAACGTAATATTTCGTATTCTTGTTACAGCGAAAGTATAATATGTTAAAAAGAAAACTGTATTTGAAAATCAAAATTAAACTCTATGCGTTTACTTATATTAATACCAGATTTACAGAGCCTGTTAAATAGATGGATTTACATTTCTTATTTAAAATTACAGAAGCTTTTGACAAAATCTATGTTAACTTTCGTTGAAATAAAGAATCATAGTACAAGCTAATTTACGTTTCATTATTCTTTAGTTTAAATTTAAAAATAAGTGGTGATCAAAGATCCATAAATGTAATGTTAAACAATTCAATAATTTTTTAATTAGTAAATATGCAGGAAAAAAGGCACATTTTTAAACTTATGATGAACTATTGAGTAGAATTAGTATAACGTTACTTTTTAACAAAACATTCGGCTATTCCGCTTTACTAGAATTTACTTAAGTGGACTTAATGATCCGAAGCTTTAACTTTTTTGTTTCTATCATAGTTCTTTTCAATACGAAAAAGTTATTCAAAACCATGACCTTGACAATATATTTCAAGGTCACCAAAATTTGAGGCAAATCTTTTATCCTAAATCGCTATTGAATCATGCTGTTATCGTGTATTAAATAATTCGCAATTCAACAGTTGAATGTAAAGCAGAGCTCTTTCTATATTGCCAATTCCATAAATTTCTCGCATCTCCAGTTCAGTCAATGTCAACACTACGAGACACATGTTAATAAAACTAATATAACAAAAAACGTGTAATCCATAGCATGCAATTGGTTCTCCCAAGTAAGAAAGTGCGTAACGAAAGGATTGCAACAAATAATCTAAAAAATACGACGGATATCCGAGTACAAAATTCAGCGAGTAGCCACGCGTCGTCACGCGTCGAAAGACTTTTGCCACGGGGATTTGGTCTCACAATAAACTTTATTAATGGCCAAGTCGCATGATAGGGGTAGCAAAGAGAGCGAGGAAATACGCGCGAATAAACGTATAGGAATCAGATGACGTCAGTTGGCGAGGTCGAAGCCAGACGTGTACACACTTGAGCAACGTAGACACCCTTTGGATGAAGACACATGTGAGCCGTTTATTTTGAAAGTGAGATATTATTTTCTGTTACTATGAGATATTTAAGAGTTTGCATTTCAATAAGTTTAAAAGTACAAGTAAGCACTGAGGCACAAATTTTTTGTATTTTATGTTGGATAAACTAACACAACAAATACGATAAAGTTTATTATCCAATAGTGTTTAAACTGCTGGATAAACAAAAAAATTTGATGATATTTAAATGGACTTGTCATACTTTCAAAATGAATGACTTATTGTAATCTTTAGTTGAACTGATATTGCAGTTGTTCAGTTATTGGTTTTCTGAATTACTTTGAATTATTTTAGCACAAATTGTCCTCATATTCAGATTTTGACTTTATGGTCCGTCTTTTATTATCAATTTGCATGGATCTTATTTCTATAAACATAATAAAAATAATAAAATTTCTTGAAAATGAGGATTTTATTGGAGTGACGTTCAGAAAAACATGTGATTTTCTGAATCACATTTTTTAAAAATAAAATATGTTACAAGTCGTAATTAATTTTCAACAGTTAGGTTGTTAAGGGGTTTTGTACATTGATACTAAATAAGAACCATGGCGGCTTTAAATATTCATTAGAAACTGATGCAGAACTTACTTTTAGGCTGATAACAGAAATCAGTAATGATACTTACAATTAGACAGACCCACAGCACATCCTCACTCATATTGATGTTACTTATCCTACCAATATTATACAATTTGTTATTTTTCTCTTTATTGTCAGTGTTACTAAAATCTACCGAAGCTAAATCTTATCGTAATATATGCGACTAAAAATAATATCAAGGTTCCCAGATCTAACCATTTAAAAATGTCTATGTACCTTATCTCGAAGCCCCTAAATTCCTAAATCCCTAAATGCGTATATTCCCAAATTTATAGACCACCAAATTGTCAACCCATAGCCAAATATTCAAATCTTCAGAAATCCTTAAAAATTAACGAGTTACATGCTTCTTGCACCTTGGTCGCTGTATTGTCCCTAGGGAAAGCAGATTTGCCCTTGACTGTACACAACACCGAGCGTAGAGCGTTCACGCAAGAACGGTGAACACGTTCGAAGTTGAAGGCGTTTCACGATGCCTCTCGCCGAGAAGGGAAAGGGGAAATCGACGCAGAAGTGAATGAATGTAGCGGAGCGTGGGCGAGCAGCAGCTCTCAATCTCTGGTTGGTCCTTGATATCGACAAAGAGTAGGTTTAACAAGAGGTGACACTCTAACAAAGAAATTGTTGCAGCGCCTACCGTCACGTCCTTGCCAACACATACCATACTTTTCCATATATTCTAAAATTTTCAGAACTTTTTCCTTTTTCTAGACGTCTCTAGGCACTCTATTCTAATATCTTCGATTTTTCTAGGGTCTCACGCAAGTTTGTAATTTAATGTCAGATTTAGCAGTCTTTTAAATTTAAAAGATTTTGATTTCGCCAAAAATTCGAAACTTTGGTTTTCGAATTTTTGAAATTTGAAATTTTCGAACTTCCAATTTGTCAAATTTAAAAATTCCTAAATATTCAGATTTCCGAGTTTCGCCATTCTTGAAAATCTACATCTCCAAATACTTACATTCCCAAATACAAATACATAACTTCCCAAATTCCTAGATTTCCAAATCCCTTGATCCTCAAATCCATAGATTTTCAAATTCGTTAATTTCCAATATCCTTAGATCTCTAAATTTCTAAATTACCAAATCTCTGTTAGAATTGTATTTGTAATATGTGTATGGGAACGGGATCGTTAACGTTGTTCAGTTGTTGTTTAATGGCGATTTTATCATATCACACGTTTTGACGAGTCACCGTGTTACGCGATTTCTATTATTATCAATTGTGCATTTATTGTGTTCGTGTAGTTCTTTTTCTTCTTCTTTACTCACTGAACGTAATAACAGCTTCGCTAACAATCTCCAAATTTCGAAATATGCACAGATGATGAACCATTTTCCCCCTGGTTGCGATATTTTTCGTAGGGTACTCAGATTTACTCTCGACTGTAAAAGCCCGCGCTCTTCGCTAACTTTCTCCTTCATCCCTTCGACTTTACTCTCTTTCTCTTTTTCCTGTACTGAATTCGTCCCTTTTGGGAAAAGAGAATAGAAAATAAAATGTGCGCCCGGCATAACAGATCAGTTGCACAGACATGCGTAGACATGGCAGATGAATTTATTTTGAATTTCTAAATGGCTTTTTGTGTATTAAGTAAAATGAGCAATGGCAAAACTATGTAAAATTAATTGCGCATCTACATAAATTTTTAAAAATACTTTTAGAAGAAAATGGAATGATATAACCAATTTAAATGTCCATACGGAAGTCGAATGTGTCGAGGATACGCTTTCAGCATGATGCTTCAAAAAGTAAGAATTTATGACACTTCTTTCTGAGAGAGTTTTTTTCCTACTTTCTGTTACGTCAATATTTTGGCTTGTTCCAATCTCGTGAGCCATTTTATTTTTGTATTTATTTGTATACAATGTACTAGCAGTGTACACTCGCTACGCGAGTAAAGTGAGTTTATTGTTGTTTTTTTTTACTGTTTTTGTTATCGTTATTACTATTAAACGTTTTTCTCGTTAATAATAAGTGTCTTAACAAAATGAAAGAGGAAAAAGTTTTACTGTTCGTTATTGCCGATATAATACTGTGTGCATTTTTTTTATATTTGCAATATTTTTGGAGGAACGAATATGACCCATAATTTCTTAAATTGAACTATATAGTTTTTCTTAGATAAATCGATTCTCTGAAATATTTTGAATAAAAAAGTATTAGGGTATCAATGTTAAAAAAAACGATAATTTCTAAGATATTTTAAGTTTCTTTTTTAACATAGTATGCCATCTTTGACATCACCTTGTTCATCAGTGATAGTGGATACCAAAAAAATAACACAAACTTGCACACTTGTGGCCATAGACGAACATTTTGATATCATACGTGTAGGGGTGCACCTTGCCATCTTCTCACATAATTGCCGGCTGGAAACGGCTAAGCCGTTTTATATAAAGATTATAACTTAATTTGTATAGTACAGGACATCCAAAAAGGTTGGGACCAAATTTGTTGCCTACTGTGGTTAATTATATAAACGTTAATTATATCCGAGAATGCTATATTGTTCCTAATACATTTATTTGGTGCTGCATATTTATATTGTTTGCAATGTGTTCTCAATGTATGCTAGGATCGTTCAATTATAACATATTTGTTCGTAACTTATTTATAATAAATAGTTTGTTATTTATTTGTAATTTATTTGTAATAAAGAGTTTCTCATATATTTATAAGTTATATGTAATAAACAGTTCGTAATTTCTTTGTAACTTCTGTTTTTTAATAATCATTTTTGTTATAAACTTTAAAACTTGTTTTCTAAAAGTATCATTTTGGTATATTTCTTTCTTTTTCTACTTTAAAAACTTAAAAAATTGGTGTAAATATTTTAGAAACCAATATTAGTAACACAAAGAATATTTATTACATAAATACACTTTTATTTATTCGAAATTAACATGAAATTAAATTCATTTGATTTAAATTTAACGTTCGTTCGTACAACCAATTTAAAGGTGTCGAGGATCATTAAAGGTGCTGACTGAAATATCACCTTTTGTTATAACTACTTTTTGATATCTATAAGAAAGAAGTAAACAACTGGATTAAGAACTTGAAGTTATCAAAGTTCGATATATGTTTTAACAGAAGTTTTCAGAACCACTGGTCTTAAATTTAATGTCAAATATTGAAGCTTCCACACGATGAACTCAGTATTGCGACGATATTTGCAAAATTCTATTTCATAAAAATTTTCAATGATATTTTCTTTTATTTAGCCAAAATAGAGTCTTAACAGGACTCACAGACTTAGTTTGTAGAATTCATTTAACCTGTTCACTTATAACATCAAGCCGTACTAACGACGCTCATTGCAGTTCAAATGTAACAAATGTATATAAAGTATGTATATATTTTAACTTTTATTGTTAATCTTTATATTGTAGTAATTAGTTCTGACTGACGCAACTGTAGAAAGAGTCATAGGTTAATATTATACGTTCATAAATAGTTTTAAATATCTTCATAAAATTTACTTGAAAATTGTATATTCCATCTTTTGCCAAACACTCGTGCCAATACACATATATTCAGATGAACTCCAAACACCTGTTCCAATTACATAAATGAAGTACCCAGGTAAGGATAAATACAGTTATATACTTCACTTACAAGAGAACGCACGGAAGTATCCCCCTCCGATTTTGATGAAACTTCGTACGTTTGTTAAGCAGGCAAAAATAAGAGACACGTATTTTTTTATCGGCTGAGACGTGGGTTTATGGGGTGAAATGACCCCTTAAAGTTTCGACCCGCTTAGGCTATCTCGAAAACCATACGAGATACATTAAAACTTCTAATAGGAAAGTTGTATGGTTTTTTACGTATAATAACACGATGTTAACAAATTGGGCAAAATGCAATTTATTTATAACAAAAAAATTTTTCATAACCTTATTTTACAATTTATTCAAATTTGCATAATAACACAAAGTGAAGAGAATTTTATTCCAAATCCATTGATATATATTGCCTCCTACAATTCCTCAGATTTTTATTATAAGCTGACCCGCCGCACGATACTGAACCGGATTATGTCGGACGATATTACACTATCAATCAACGTTATTTATAAGCATAAATGATGAACAATTATATTTGCATTGTACATAATTGTTAATTTTATTAAACTTATATTACAAAACACTTATTGTTAAAGTACATAGGTATTCTATATGTCAATTTTATTAGGTAACGAATAGTTTCAATAAGTTAGACAACATAATGGTATTCTTCAAAGAAATGTTTCAGACATAATGGTTTTTGATACCAAGCACATGTAATAATTGCTACATTACCACATACATGGTATAGTGGTTCATTATCTGATGTATAGCAAAATTCTACAGGATTTTCAAAATGAGGTGGTTTTGAAGAAATGTATCCGCTTTTATACCATGAATACTTAATGAAATTTTCAAATCGTGCTAAAGAAAACTGATTATAAATGAGTGATTATAGTTTTCGAATGCTGTCTCGTGTGTGGAGAATAATGTCATAGTGCAATAGAACAACTATATCCGAAAAGCGACGAACAAAATTTTTCCATACGCAAAATCCGTACAGCGTAGTTGTCAGTACATTTTTTTCTTACAATTCCTAAGGCCATCACACACAATGATGCTCACCATACTTTTGATCATAACCCCCTTTATCCCATCCCGATAGAAGTAAACCACCACATTTTCGCGGTTTCCAGTGAGCAATGACGCTTTCTTTGTAGAACATAAACAATGAATGTAGGAACTAATATCTATAAATGAAGTTATGATTAAAAAATGTGTCATTCACCAAGAGTGGTTACTAATACACTTTTCGAGCCATGAATAGGGTCATTTAGTCGTATACGAAGTCTTCCCGATTTGTTTTGAGACCAGTGGTATAGAACAATCGACTATAACAGCGGAGCGCATAACTCGCCTATCTGAAACGGAGGTATCCGCGTCCTTTTCTAGTTTATTTTGACGTCAATTTTCGAGGCTCCATTCTTCTAAAGAGCTCATTTTAAAGGGGAAGCTTTGAAGAATAAGATCATATTTTTTTTAATTTGAACTATTTACGCTTTTTATTGAAAAAAAAACGCAAAAAAGAATTTGTTTAAATTTTTCGATATTATAAAACAAATTGACGAAATAGACAATAATATTTTATAATAGCCCAATCCTTTATAAATAAAACAAAAAAAAAAATGTAGCTAAATCGGACAAGTCGTTTTTGAGAAAAAAATTCGTAGTGCAGCCTGTTTTCGCCAAAATGGGCAAAAATTGCAAACTTTGGAGGCTTCTTATTTCTTAACAAACTCGAAACCGACAAAATGATAACTTAAACCCCCTTAATTTCACATGGACTATAACATATTTCGCTTACAAGGGACATCACCCAATTGATACACGCCGATTTTAATGAAATTTTAATATATTATAGAACTCGAAAAAATATTTGACACGTATTTTTTTTTATCGGCAAACATCCACTCTGAGGTGGTGAAAATAGCCCTTAAAGTTGGGGTTGAAAAAGCTATTTTCGCAAATATCTCGGGAACTAATAGACCTAGACAAAAAATTCAAAATGCAAAATTTTCTGTTTTTGAAGACCAATAATATGGCGTAATTGGATTTTTGAAAAATTTGTTTGTTTAAACAATATGTTAAAAATTAACATTATTTTGCAAATTTTTTTAATAAAACGTTGAACTATTTTGATCAAATTTCACATACGTAACCTGTGGGTCCAAATACAAAATACGGATAAATTGGAATTTTTAATTTTTCTCATGCAAAAAATATTACTATCGTTGTAATTACACGTACATTTTATACCTTCTGTTCGGTGCACGACTGATTTCTATATGTAGTATTCTGGAAATCGTATTATATTACATTTTTTATACTATTTTATTCAAAAAAAGAATTTGAAGGTCCATAGGTGCCTCTATATAACATGGGGCCCGAGTCCAGGTATCCCGTTTGTTCCGCGCGTACTGGTGATAGTACTCGATGTACGGAAGATCTAAACGCGTAACGTGTGAAGTGTAATATCTTTATGATAATTTAGAATTTAGAGTACGTGCAATTAAAGGAGTTATATCTGTTCATTAAGAATTGCCTCACGATTGTAAAAAATATACATAGTATCTCTGAAAATATCATATTTCTTTATAATTTCGAAAATTATGATTTTTATTTCGAAATGATCTTTTAAACTATTATAAACGGTAGTAACTGTAAAAAATGTGATGAGGTCATGTATTATAAAATTGAAACGGATGTCAGTATTTGTCAGCGCAATATCTTGCAAAAGTGACATGGTTTCAATTTGATTGAAATTAAAGTCAACGGGATTATCAAAATGTTCGGATCTGCTACTGATGTAACGACACCAAAACCATGTGTACTAAAACCGTTTTTTATGCCTAGGTGCGGACAATTGATTATAAATTAAAAAGCACATCTTGATAATTGTGTTTCTGTGTGTAGATTAATTTGTAAATCTAACGTAGATACAAGGTTTAATATTTTATGAACGAAATTTTTTCATATTCTATAACCATATACGTCCAAAGCTTGTGTCAATCCAGTAGTGTTTTTTGCAATGCATAAAACTGTCAGTGTTTTACTCGGTGGGGTGATATTTCTTATAAAATTTTGATCATATCCTGTCCATGAGTCCAGTAATAAGATGCTCTTTTCGGACGAATTTTGAAAAAATACTGTTTCTAACCATTTTTCGAAAAGATCATTGTTTAATTTATCTGATACCGATACTCCGATAACAACATTAGATGCCGTCATTGTCCTCCCTCCATTTCAATTTTAAGATAGGTATCCTTAATACACTTTTTACATTTACTATTATTTCTCAATAGTTCAGAATACCATTTCAACATAAAAATTACCGTTCTGGAAGTTATAAAAAAATAAGGTATTTTCAGAGTTACTAAATTTTTTACAAACGTGGAACAGTACTCAAAGAACAGATACAATTCTTTAATTGCATAATTTAAATTAACTATAAAGTCATTACACTTTACGCACGTATAATTTACGCGTTTAGGTCTTCCGTGCGTCGAATACTGCCACCAGTACGCGCCCACAACGCGGAGCAAATGGGATACCTGACTTGGACCGCATGTTTTATAGAGGCACCTATGGACCTTCAAATTCTTTTTTTGAATAAAATAGTATAAAAAATGTAATATAATACGATTTCCAGAATAGTATATATAGAAATCAGTCGTGCACCGAACAGAAGGTATAAAATGTACGTGTAATTACAACGATAGTAATATTTTTTGCATGAGAGAAATTAAAAATTCCAATTTATCCGTATTTTGTATTTGGACCCATAGTTTACGTATGTGAAATTTGATCAAAATAGTTCAACGTTTTATTAAAAAAATTTGCAAAATAATGTTAATTTTTAACATATTGTTTAAACAAACAAATTTTTCAAAAATCCAATTACGCCATATTATTGGTCTTCAAAAACAGAAAATTTTGCATTTTGAATTTTTTGTCTAGGTCTATTAGTTCCCGAGATATTTGCGAAAATAGCTTTTTCAACCCCAACTTTAAGGGCTATTTTCACCACCTCAGAGTGGATGTTTGCCGATAAAAAAAAATACGTGTCAAATATTTTTTCGAGTTCTATAATATATTAAAATTTCATTAAAATCGGCGTGTATCAATTGGGTGATGTCCCTTGTTAGAGCAAAATCGCAGATGGTGACTTCCAAAAGTGATCGATTTGGCGTGGAATGACCCAGTTGTTTACGACACTACATTCTATTCGAATATCGATGGGCAAAATTGTACAAACATACAGATGGGTATACGTGTGTTCTTCTTGTGATGAGAACATCGTATTAAATATGGATAAAAATAAAAATATCTAGAATGAAGCTATTTATGTCAACCTGAATATGTAAGAGTGACGAAGCATTAGACAGTTAATGATAGATTTAATACAATAAGGTATTGTAATGTAATAGATATGTACACATCGAAGTACTTTTCTATCAGTACACCATTAAAATTGTTATTAAATTCGCAATTAGTAAAGATTTAGAAGTACTATTAAAGACATTAGCATTACATTTCTCTATCGATTACATAAAATTGGAACATTATTAGAATCTATTGCTTCGTCCGGTGTATACATTAGACATTATTCTTCTGGTCTCCATTTGTTTTGACCAATAAAAAACATATTTTTATTCAAACAAATTTTTATTCAAATAGCAATCTAAAATTCGCCTGAAAAATGGTGTCAAGTTTTATAGAATAGAATGGAATATTAAAACATAGAAAGAATATAGAATAGTATATTCTCTTCTTCATAAATAAATATAGAATTTGAAAAAAAAAAATGGATTATTTATTGATATACCTAATATAAAACACTAAGAGAAGATTTAGTATCTATTTTTATGATATTCGGAAACAGGCATTGCAGTATCGATCGATGATTATAATCATACTTACTTAATAAATAAGTGCAAGGTATTTGGATAGTTGTAAATTAATTATAAATCTAGTGTTAGGGACAAAGTTAATTTTCCTTATAATTCACGGTGTTCAATGGGTCGTTAGCAATATTTCTGTTTATGAGGTGTGCGATTATTCACTGCTGAACAGTTAGCTATCTATTTACGCGAGTGCTTATGCTACATTTATAAACGCAATCAGTTCAAGATCAACTAAATTGTTTAACAGGTTAAATTTTTTAATATTTTTGAAATAGGTGAAATTCTATTAAATATTTTGGACTTTCTCTATTTCACGTTACTTCTCTTCATATAGATCGTTACAAGAGGATATAATGTATGGCAAACGAAATATAAAATTAAATATATGTTATGGCATGTTTTAAAAGTCGTACATATTCGGAAGAAGATAAAATATTAATGAAATATGAATGCTTACATTTCACTGCTTTAAAATTCGTCTTGTTTGGACATGCATTGGTAGTAATTACAACATTAATTTGCGTTTATATTACGACTTGAAATATTGCAAAAGTTCTGAACACCAACTGTGCATTCAATACTTATTATACCAATTATGCCTTCATTATGTTTGTGCAGGCCCTAAGAGCGACTTTTACACATGTAATTATTGTAAAGCTAAATAAATTACGATCATGTTGTATTTGATAGTCATATGACATTTAAACTTC